>OY740720.1:96396710-101627525 GCA_963513945.1 Hydrotaea diabolus | reverse complement strand
ATCGGACCGTATTTTTCCCACAATGAGGCCGGTCAGGCAGTTACTGTGAATGGTGTTCGCTATCGAGAGATGATAACGAACTTTTTATGTCCCGAATTTGAAGATATGGATGTGGACGATATGTGGTTTCAATAGGACGGTGCTACTTGCCACACATCTAACGAAACTATGGCTCGTTTGCGCGACAAATTCAATGGCCGTGTTATCACGTCTTGGCGATGTTAATTGGCCGCAAAGATCATGTGATTTGACACCGTTAGACTTTTTTCGATTAGCTAGCAACAATTCAAGAGCTAAAGAATGAGACAACTCGGAACATTAACGGCATAGAATCTCAATTATGCCTCAGCGTCATCGAAAATTTGGACCATCGGATGGAGGTGTGTCGTTGAGGTCGCGTCGGCCTTTTGGCCGATATTTTGTTCCATACATAATTGAACCATACCAGTATTATCATAAAAAAGCAACAATTTCCTAAATAATTTGTTTTTTATTCAAAATCAACATCGGCCCTTAAAATTTAACCACCCTTTGCATTTCTTTGGAAAAGTAATTTTAGACTCAAAGCCAATTTGGACAAAGCGAAAACCAGTTGTTTTTAACTAACCTGAAGTTTACACGAGACAGTTTCGCGAAGACAATAGCACCCCTGTAGGAAATGTCGTTGTGACACTGTACTGATTTTTTATTGACATTGTCACGAGTACCATTGACCAATTATGCCCAATCCCACAACATTCGGTTCTATGGCCGTATTGACCTGAAGCAGCAATTCTTCGGCCAATGGCTGTCATCCCGGCACATAGTTGCCGCTACAAAAACAACCAATTATGCCCTAGCCAATGCTATCTGCTGTCGACAATTAACATGTGCTGTCATTGAGAAAACACTAGTACCCTTGGAACTATTGATTAGATGGTTATCATGAAACCTCTTGGAGTCATTGGAACTAGTGGCAACATATTAGTAATTGTTGGCAACACTTTTTGTACTATTTTTGTCTTCCACACTATTGTCTATGTTTTATGTATCTTGTATCATTTGGAAACATTGGAATTACAAGTAGACTTTAATAATTAAGTGTGTTCGTTTACTTGCAAATTTTTACTGGATCGTGTTCGTTTACACAAAAAGTCCAGTAAATGAGAGCCAGAGAAATTTTGACAGTTCTATGTTAGAGAGTTTGGAAATTTTGGTTGGAGAAATTTTAGCCAACCAAAATTTGCAATATAGAACAGATGTTTGAAATCAGCTGTTTTATGTAAACAAATAACAGTAAAAATAAATTTACAACAGAATAGGTAAATACAATTTGGAATATTATTTAATTTTATTTAATATATATGTTAATCACTAAAATTAGAAAGATAAAAGTTTTCTTTTGCTCATTTTTTTATTACAAATCTTAACACTTTAAAATTCAAAATGAAATGTAATGCAAACAGTAAACAAAATCAGCTGTTTCATTGCAAATTTTGTTTGCTTATTTTTCTTGCAAATTTTAATAAAGGGAGTAAATTTGTCCCGCTCTCAAAAGTAGAAACTTGAAAATTTGGGAAAGTAAACGAACACTTATTGTAGTCATAGATCATATCACTAGATTTTTACACTAATAATAAAAGAAGGGTTATACGATTAAACAGGTGCAATTATTTTGTAAAAATTATGTTTTGTTGGGGGAAAACATAATTAGATTACATTCTTAAGATACACATTAAGCGCTAAAGCCTTTTCGTGTGGCACTTTTTAACATGAATGAAATTTACGTTGCTCTTTAAAAAATATAAATTTAATAAACAAATCAACAAGAAGCACTTCTATGCAGTTGTTAAATATTTCTGTACACATTAAAGGCAAAAAGTGTGGACGCTTCGTTGACAATGTCAAGAATAAGTCAACAAAAATAGTAGACAATAGTGTTGACTTGAAGACCCCTGGCTTACTACAGGGAATACACGCACACGTATCTCATTGCCTTCATCACTTTCTGACAGTGCATCAATTTGCAATTTAATTGTAATGGCCTATGCAACAAAATCAGTGAGTAAATAGAATAGAGTCGGAAAACATCATGGTCGCTAAGGAATCTAAGCTGAGTGCCTCCTGCACAGTTATATCCGTCATAAACGTCAATGTGCTACGTAAGGAACGCACTAGAAGTGTAGATGGGGTACTTGCTTTTTTGTTACACCATTGAGTGCAATACAGACCTATCTTGCCTGAGCTTAACTCTAGAGACCCATATATGGAATGTATCGGTAGCAGTGGAATGTATCGGCAGTCGTATACATCTCGCCGTTTGAAAGCTGTGCCAAGCGTTATTTGCCCAACATAAGCAATCTGCTACAAGGCAATAACCGCATGAGCCTAAGAGACTCTAATGCTCACAACGAGCTGTGGCATTCTCTCCTAGATAACGACCAGAGAAGCATACCTTTGGCAGAGCAAATTGGGAGCTCTACGTTCCCCTCCCCCAAACATAACTATGGCATCGCCTGGCCTGATCAACGACGTCACCTAACATTCCGTCATATCGTTAGGATCGGACCACCTATCCATAATTCTCTCCATCAACAGAACATCCGAGTTTATAATCTCTGAACGCCGTATGTATCTCAATCAAAATAAAGGCTGATGCTTTTAGAGAAGCCACCAACCGCAGCTTTAATGATCTACCCATTTCATCGGATGTTCGGATAGCCGAAAAGAAGTTCCAGGCTAACATCCGCATACTTGAGATACGACCAAATTTCCCAGAAGAGGCAGAGGGGTTCGCGGATGAGCGTGATGACAATCGTTGCTCCAACCCTGTTGACCCTAGAATTAGGCATCTAATCTCAGAGATCGGTAGGATGGTCAACGCATATAAGCGGAACAAATGGCTAGATCACGTAAAGCAATGCAATTTAAGTTCATCTGACACGGTCTATCATACCACTCTTCCCTTCCGCCTTTTTTAAAACGTTAGGTCGTAAACTACATATATGTGTGTGCGCCAGTATATGCAGAATTTAGAAACAGAAAGTCAAAGTCCCTTATAGTTAAACAGGGTGTTCCCCCAGGGAGGGGTGGAATCTCCGGCTCTGGTTAACCTCTACCTCTCTAAAATTCCTGCACTACCAGTCGACGTTGAAATTGTGTCATAAGCTGATGATTGCACAATTTTAGCGTCAGGATCTAAAGAGGATGACTGATGCGAAAAAATAACTGTTACCTAACTGACTTAGCTCGCTTCTTCACTGTGTCTAATATGAAAATATCCGCCTCCAAACCATCATCAATTAATGGGGTCATACTGGACAGCCTTTTTCGATCCAGTGTATATGCTACAGCTATGCTTAAAAGTAGGACCAAGATCCTCAAGTCACTAGGCGGCAGTACTTGGGGAGCCGGCAAAGAGACCGTGCTGACCACAACAGCTGACCCCCAGGTCTCTTTGAACGTATACAGTTTAAATGGTGTTTCCCTATATCGAAGTATATCCCCTATAACATCGTTCAACACGCTTTTGCACACATGAAGAAGACCTATATATTCGGAATCTACGTCGAAAAATAAACTACCCGAAAAATGTGAATATATATTTGGTTAAAAACCACTTATATAGACATATTTTGTATTAACATACAAGTCCATATCCATAAATTTTTTGCAAATATACGAATTGATGCAGAAAAAGTGGGATACACGTGTATTTTATTTTTTCCTCCTCTTTCAGAATATACTAATTTTTTTCATGTGTGCAACCAAAAGCTTAAATTTGTCATACAGTGTAATCGAACAGGACTTTAAAACAAAATATATTGTTGCTAACAAAGATGATTGGGTACAAACGAAAGTGGACAAATAATCCGTGAATTTGTGCGTTAAGCTGGCCATAGACGATTGGTGTGATTTGCAAATTTATTGCTGCGATTTATTGCATATCGTTTCTCCACACACGCTCGAACAAATCATAATTCGGTCGACGTTGATGAGTAAACATATGCTACGAAGCGGATGACGCGCTCGCATGTTCATTTTGTGTTTGAACTTCGGTTTGTGCTTCTGTCAGAATTTTGTGGCAGAAAATTTTTTATTTAAAAATTGGTTTTTTCTGTTGATTGGAAACTTAAAAAAAACATGTGCGACGAAGCAGCGGCTGATGCAACTGCGCTTTTAATTATATATACATGTTTGGAATTTTCATTTTTTAACACATCAAAAAATTCTATCATAAAGTCTTTGCTTGCCATTTTTTGTGTGCACTACACGACCTTTCGTTACAATGGTTGGAGAGCAACTGAAATGGCGAAATGGCTTAAAATTTGCGCAGTAGCCCACACACGTATGATTTGTTTGCCAACAAATTGCAAGTTTTTGAAAATTTTCAAAAACTTGCAATTTGTTCGCAAACTACCCCACAGACGTAAAAAAGCGACCACAAACCCAACAAATTGCTCGAATTTATCGTTCGTCTATGGCCAGCTTTACTGCGCTTATCGTCCATCTCCTTCAATTTGTTGTATGTGGTTTTTACAACCAACAATTTGTTACTGAATGCTGTTTTTCTACATTATTGCAAAGAAGAAGCCTATCATCTTTGGTTACAACCAAGGAACGAGAAATTGTACAAGATGGCCGATTTGAGCATTATCGAGATATCAGATAATTAAAATTTATAATTAAAAATTATTTTGGGAATACTTTTTTTGTGTTTAAAGTGCAAGTATTTAAATACGAGCAGCAACAATTGTGGTGTTGTCTGTTACCGGATTTGTCCAGTCTCAAATCCTGCAAAAGTATTAAAACGGCAAACTTGTCAGTATTACGCAATCAGCTTTTTAGTTCAGTTCAACTTCAGTAATAAATAAATGTAAACAACACACGGCAATAAATGCATAAAAACTACCGAGTACTATTTGGTGTGAAAACAAAATACTAATTTCCATATACACACGCTATGGCATTTGTCTCCAAATAAAATTCTTTTCAAAAGAGCACAAGTCTTTAACCTCAAATATTTGTGACAATTCGTTGAGGGATCTTAAATCTTATGTTTTTGTATTGGATAACTTTTGCGTAAAGGTTCAGGGGTCTAGAATAGGGTTGTCGAGTTTAATCACTTTCACGATTCCTCTTTGTTGCACCAGCCCTTTTGTACCAGCGATCAAGCCCCTTTGCATCGTTTTGCTTAGATGTTTTTGTTGTTGTTGGATTATGTCGATATCGCAATTTTTATGTGAAAAAAAGGATTTAATTTAAATAAGAAAATTAGTTCTACACGATATCATAACAAAAAATAGTTAAAGGATTCCTTAGTTATTATTATTGGAATGGATTCCCCTTACTTGACTCCAAGAAACTGAGAGTTACGGTAAGTAAAGTTACTTAGTGTTTCTCAACTAACGTTACGACGGCAAAAATAATTCGCCGCTAAAAGTTGAAAATTTTTGCTTGTACAATTTGACGCATTTGAAAATGGGAAAAATCCAGTATTGATGTTTACGTATAATTCATCAAAGACGAAAAATTTTAAAGATGGACGATATGATCTTAATCGGGAAATCGAAAAACAGAGATAAGTAAAAATCATTTTAAGATTGCTTTTTTTGTGTTTAAAGTGTGCGAATTTACGAATTTCAATATTGGCTCTCCAGTTTTGTGATTGTGTGCAAACGAATTTGGAAAACTAAACCGAGAATTTGTGCTTTACTGAAGTGCTGTTTTTCTACAGTATTGCAAACAAAAAGCACAAAGCTTATCTCGTACAATTGATTGTCTTTGGTTTTGAATTTGTGAAAACTGATGTTCGATAAATTTATATTTTCACGAATCGTTTTTAAATCTAACAAGAATTTTTAAGTCTAATCGAAATCGATTTGCCCATCACTACTCGATACACAGAAATTAACGTGGTTATTTCGTGTTTTTGAGAAAATAATTGTTTTTGTTTCGCGACATTTTAGCAGCCATATTTCACTCCTTAGCATAACAAACTCTTGTAAAAAATGTCGAAAAGACGCATCGAAGTTGGAGAAACTTATAGGAACAAGCAGAAAAAGTAAGTAATCCCACATGAAACAAAATAACATGGCGCCCCCCTCTGACAAAGCTCGTTTCAATATATTTAATTCTTTTTCCCAGGGACGACACAGCTTCAACATCAACAGCAGCAGGACAAGGAGTAGGGTCGATGGCGGCTTCTCTGAACAAGAATCCGGGTACGACGAATCCCTTCAATTTCAGGCCCTATTCTCAGCGGTTTCAGCAGTTGTACAAAAAGAGAATCACACTGCCTGTATTCGAGTACCAGACTGATTTTATGAGATTGCTCAATAACCACCAGTGTATCGTTTTGGTGGGCGAGACGGGCTCTGGTAAAACAACGCAAATACCACAGTGGTGTGTGGACTATGCCTTCTCTAAGGGTAAGAAGGGTGTTTCGTGCACGCAACCACGTCGTGTGGCCGCAATGTCAGTAGCCCAACGTGTCTCGGAAGAAATGGACGTGTCTTTGGGCGAAGAAGTTGGCTACTCTATACGTTTCGAGGATTGTTCTTCGGCTAAGACTCTACTGAAGTACATGACAGATGGTATGTTGTTGAGGGAGGCCATGTCCGACCCTATGTTGGAGCAATACCAGGTGATATTGTTGGATGAAGCCCACGAAAGGACTGTGGCCACCGATATACTAATGGGTGTCCTCAAAGAGGTTATCCGGCAAAGGAGTGATTTAAAACTAGTTGTAATGTCTGCCACTTTGGATGCTGGCAAGTTCCAGCAGTACTTTGACAATGCCCCACTTATGAATGTGCCCGGTAGAACACATCCCGTCGAGATTTTCTACACGCCAGAACCAGAGCGTGACTACCTGGAGGCAGCCATACGTACGGTGATACAAATTCACATGTGTGAAGAAATCGAGGGAGACATATTAATGTTCCTGACGGGTCAGGAGGAGATTGAAGAGGCTTGCAAACGTATCAAACGTGAAGTTGACAATTTGGGCTCAGATGTGGGCGAACTCAAGTGTATTCCGCTGTATTCGACATTGCCACCAAATCTACAGCAACGTATTTTTGAACCTGCACCACCACCGAATGCCAATGGTGCAATTGGTCGCAAAGTGGTTGTATCGACCAACATCGCTGAAACCTCGCTGACCATTGATGGTGTGGTATTCGTGATTGATCCTGGCTTTGCCAAACAAAAAGTATACAATCCTCGTATTCGAGTTGAAAGTTTATTGGTATCGCCCATTTCGAAAGCATCGGCACAGCAGAGAGCTGGTCGTGCCGGCAGAACTAAGCCCGGCAAATGTTTCCGCTTATACACCGAAAAAGCCTATAAGAATGAAATGCTAGATGATACATTTCCTGAAATTCTTAGATCGAATTTGGGTGGGTTTTTCATATAAACTGTAGTGTAAGAGGTTTGAAATTAATAGTTATACTTCCTTCGTTACAGGTACTGTAGTTTTACAATTGAAAAAACTGGGCATTGATGATTTGGTACATTTTGATTTTATGGATCCCCCGGCACCGGAAACGTTGATGCGCGCCTTAGAACTATTAAATTATTTAGCTGCCCTGGATGACGATGGCAACTTAACAGATTTGGGAGCTGTTATGTCAGAGTTCCCACTGGATCCGCAACTGGCAAAAATGCTAATAGCCAGTTGCCAACACAATTGCTCCAATGAAATATTATCAATTACGGCCATGCTGTCGGGTGAGATTTTTTCTGAATTTGTTTATTTCCTATCAGTGAGATGTAAGGTATATTGTTCTGGCGACACACAGAGATTCCAAAATAACAAAATCATGGCGTCGATTTTGAACCTCCGAAACTACCGATCGGAATGTAATAGGACGTGCGGAGGCCTTCTGGTTTCTGAAAATGTGTTCTATAAAGACATACTGTGTTATAAGGGAACGGAGGAAGCTTTTTAAATGCTCCTGTCTTACGACACATTCATTAACTTAGGGATAGCTTAGAGGAAGTTACATTAAAAATAAACTTTTACGGTAATTTACAACCTTCATCTTTTCACCGCAGCTTGGGTCACACCATTTATGAACATCAATCAAAGGAGATTTTAACACAAAATACTTTTAAATTCCCTCAACATCCATTAAGGAGCAAAAGGGGAGGTTCTCTGAAATTAGTGTCCATGTTTCGATATCATACATAGGTTTTTCCCGATTTCAGAACCTACAGCTCTAATGCCAAATAAAGTCTTCCGACTTATACAATATAGCTTAAATAAAGCATAGTGCGTTATGTGCGACCTATTATTATCCCTGGTTAAATTAAGCCGATCTATGTCTCATATGGTCCCACGCTGCTTCTAGGTAATGATCTGAATTTATGTTAGCACATCAGATCACTCGAGCATTAAAAATACTGGAAGTGCGGCTGCCACTACATGAATTATTTCATATTTTATTTAAGTGTTGAAATAGAGAGCTGCTTATTACCATATAAGGAGCTGCAGCAAATTCAATCAATCAGACCAATAGGTCTAAAGATGTTTTCCCTGTTAACTTTAGCATTTAAATCCCCCAGAACAATTTTAATGTCATAATGTCTGCTCTACGTGCTAAAAAAGGCTATCATAGACTTTGATTTTTTTTCAATGTGATTTTGCTTTAATCGTGAACGCGCGATAAATGTATATTCACTACCCCGGATGTTGGAAGCTTGCTACCCATTTGACAACTAAGGTACTTTCAGGGTCTGTCTCAACTTGAGATGAAAAATTAAAAATATGACAAATTGCTTTTGCCAGATTATAACCAATGAGACCGTCGCTTGGCTTCCATAAACCCCTACGTCATCCAATTCTAGATCAGCTAGGCCTTAATCCGGCCTAGTTGGGCCTAATGATATTGTTAATGCGACATTAGCCTTTAGAAACCATTGAATAAAATTTAGAAGGAATAAGGATACCTTAAGTCTCATTTGCATATATCCATAATCAGCTTTTTTATACTGCCGAAACCTTTTTCAATCTATGAAAATAACAAGCCCTAAAAAAATCCGATTCGTTTCTCATTATATTTTTAAAACAAAATAATTGGGTAAACTATTATAAATAGTTCTCTCAAGTTATTCTAGCCACCGGAGATTATTAACTTTGCACGTATTTCAATCGGCTACGTAGTTTCAGAGATTCACACAGATTGCCACATTTTGGGAACAACTGTCATAATGTAAGAAATAGTTCATTGGAGAAATTTAAATCTTTAAAAAGATCGAATTCGTTACTAATACTTTTTCGTATATCAGGAGATTTAAACCTTATTTTACTTTAAATGCTTCTTATAATCCTTTTCGAAATATTGCCGGAGAAATGCTTCTAATTTGAAATAAGCACCTCCCTAGTGAAATCTTATGAGATGCTTATTTCAATTGGCCTCAGATCTCCTTTCGTATTTTCTTTTAAGAGGTTTCGATGTATACTGACCAGGGAAATTTTCTACACTTGTCTGAAATAATATCTACTTTAATTTTAAATCACAATGCAAAAGAAAAATGTAGATTTTCTTCTTTGAATTGGTTTGTCTTTTGCATTCACCACTGAACCACAGTTTCAATAGCGTTCCGTATCCGCAAGTAATGTTTTTTTCCGAACTCCTTTACACATACCAAATATAATTGCACATGCCATTACTTGCCAGCTGTTAATTCCCCATAACTATGTAAATTTGTAAATGAATTAACGAAAACGTTCTTGAAACTCTCTGCTGAAAAACGCTTATACCACCTCTTCCTTTGTACAATTTAGTTGTCATTAGATGTGTGTTGTTTCTATTGTTTGTCATCAATGTTGGACATTTCATAAACTCTTCTCTTATATATAAAACAACCAAAAAAAAAAAATATGTTTAAACAATGCAAAAAATATCATCTTAAAAAAACCTCAACTTGTGTGACCGGGTATATGGCAAACCGTTTGCGATTGACATCTAACAATCGAACAAACCAAACAATGCCAACCAAATACCCCAAACACAAAATGCTCTTCTTTTGTTTTCTCTCTGAACAACATACTTTGAAAACACAATATGCCTGATATGAATGACATGGTGTACTATGAGCAGTACCACAATGCTTTCTAAGACCAAACGAGGCCAAAAAGGCTGCAGACGAGGCTAAAATGCGCTTCGCCCACATTGACGGCGATCACTTGACTCTGCTGAATGTCTACCATGCCTTTAAACAAAGTAAGTGAATGAAACAAAAAAAAATTATATTTTACAATAATATTAAAGGACGTAACGTTTTGTGCTTGCAGGCAGCGAAGATCCAAATTGGTGTTATGAGAACTTTATCAATTTCCGTTCTCTGAAGTCGGCCGATAATGTACGTCAGCAGTTGGCTCGCATAATGGACCGTTTCTCTTTAAAACGTAGCAGCACAGATTTTACCTCCAAAGATTATTATGTAAACATACGTAAAGCTTTGGTCCAGGGTTTCTTCATGCAAGTCGCCCATTTGGAACGTACTGGTCACTATCTGACCATCAAGGATAATCAAATTGTGCAACTGCATCCCTCGACATGTCTGGACCACAAACCAGATTGGGTTATTTACAATGAATTCGTATTGACCACCAAAAATTACATACGCACTGTTACCGATGTTAAACGTAAGTAGAAATGCACTACATTTGTGAAACTTTATTGAAAATCTCATTTTTCAGCTGAATGGTTATTGTCACTGTCGCCCCAATATTACGATATGAATAATTTTCCTCAATGTGAGGCCAAAAGACAATTGGAAATGCTTCAACAACGCTTAGAATCTAAACAGTATCAAAAGGGTTTTTAGACTTTCAGCTGACATCCTTAAATAACTTCTACTTTTTAAATCTTCGCCCAACTCAACCCACACTTTGTTTATACGTTTTACGTGCATACATAGTTTTATGTTTACGATGGCATTTGGACGACTTTCAATTGTCTTAGATGTTATTCATTAAATCCTTACGGAGAAATTCCATTAGAAGCCGATGCAACATTTTCTATAACAAAAATGGAATATTTAATGCAAAGGAGCACATACAATTTAATGTAATTGATAATACAATTAAATGTTAATAAAGAATTTTTAACTATAGTTTATTTGGAAAATACAACGTTCTGAAACAATTATATTTTGAACTCAATAAATCGTATCTACATTAATGGTGATCTCATAAGAAGGATAATATGGGAAATTTAAAGATATACAGCTGAAGTTGGCCGCCGTGATATGATGGACGACAGAACATGAAACATTCACTTAAATTCATGTACGTATACCGCATGGACCATCTAGTGTTTTTTTTTGTTATTTAAGCCATGGCAGCTTAAAATCGTGATAGTAAGTCAATATTATATATCTGTGGAAAAAAATTAATTGCTTTTGCTGAAGTCCCCTGTGAAGCCCAAACATTATGTTTATAAAAATAAGTTTTGGCCAAAACGATACACCCACCGCTGTCATGAGGCAACCTGGTGTATCTAAATTTGTGCAAAAAGTTTGTTACATTGGCAAGCTAGTGGACAAGACTTCTGGAATATCGAATCGCTATCGATCTCAACGACTCACCATTTCACCCGCCATCCTGATACGTATTACATCAAAGGCCTCTTATTAGTTGCTTACAAGATCCAATCCAAGCAATGGAAGAGCTCAAAATGACCACAACTTCACTCTAAATATTGTATTTTCCAACAAAGCTTCTTTTTAACTCGTTGTCTACGTTGGAATAAATCTATACTTAACCCTAGCAATAGATCACTAAAAGTTCTTATCCTTTTAAATCTTCGGACCCAGATGACATTATTTCGCTGTTTCATGTCACATCCTGGTGGACAGCACATAAGATTGTCTTCATACAAAAGCAATGTGGGCATCTAATACTATGCCGAAGGATTTCAGACCAATCAGTCTTTCATCATTTATGCTTTAAACTTTAAAAGCATCATTGATTTATACTACCCTAAGACCGGGCACTCTGCCAGAGGCCCATCTGTATGCCACTGCGCATCATCGATAACACTGTGCGACAGCCACAATCGGTTTGGGATGAAACCACCGGGGAAAGTTATATCGGTCAAAAAAAGGTCATACGTGTCCCAGCGTTTCGTTGGGTCTCATCTAGGAATCGAGATATATCGATTTGAAGTTAGTAAGTATCGTATAGGGGAATTTGTCACGTTTTTGGCTCTTTTGTTTGACATAACTTGAGAACCACTCGTCCGATTTAGCTGAAATAAATTTTAAAAAAACCAAGAATTACAATTCCCTTAATCTGTTCATATATTATTTTCCTTTACAAGTAATAGTTTCCAAGTTAAAAATAAGCGCATGAAGAAATTTTTTTTTTTTTTTTTATTTTTTTTTAAATACATTTATTTTCGTTTGTTTGCTCCCTTTTCTTTCTTGCGTGGTGGTTCGCCTACTTGTTCAGAGTCTGTATCGGATGAGGATCTGTCTTCATCCTCGGAGGAAACTCCCATTGTATGTTCTTCTTCTTCATCTTCATTGTCGGGATCGTACGTCTTTTGGGACCACCAACAAATTTCAGCCACCAGCGAGTCGAGCCTCTTGCCTTTATATCGCGTGTCCATGGGCATGGCCACTTGATGGAAGCGCTCGCCATGTTCATCCGACTCTGACGCTAGCTGCTTGCTGAAGTAATCGAGATGGTGATGCAAGAAGTGAATTTTGAGAGACATGTTCACTCCAATGTTCTGGAAGTAGTCCAACATCTTGGTCACAAGAGCAGGGTAATTGTGTGCTCGTTTACTTCCCAAAAAATATCGTATGACTTTCTTCACTGCCCTCCACGCAAGGTAATCATCACCGACTAAAGCGCCTTTAAATTCCTTTGATTTCATGAGCTTGCGTATATCGGGCCCGTTCAGAACACCTTCCTTCAATTTTGCTTCGCTGATTCGTGGGAAAATATTTTTTAAACAATCCAGAATTTTCGGTTGCTTCACAATGGCCTTGATGAAATTTTTTACGATTCCCAGTTTGACATGGAGAGGGGGCATGAGGACGTTCTCCATTGGCACGAGTGGATCATTTACGCAGTTGTGTCCTTTCTCCGTTGGATCTCGAACAGGCCAGTCGTGCTTTTCGTATTGGTTTTCTTTAGATCGGGTATCCCACAGACGCAAGAAACACATGTTTTTCGTATAGCCTCCTTGGAGACCTCTTAGCATAGCCACGACTTTCAGATCACAACTGATTCGCCACATGTGATCAGTGTAGCAAACTTTATCCAAAATTATTTTCATGGAATCGTATGTTTCGCTCATGTCTGTGCTGTAGCCAATGGGAATGCTTGGTTTTTTATTATATTTATGTAGTAAAACTACTTTCAGGCTTGATTTCGAAGAATCGATGAACAATCGCCAATCATCTGCGACGTAATTAATGGCCATCGCCTCCATCAGTCCCTTTATATCGTGGCAGTAAACAAATGTGTTCCCTTCGTTGAGTGTGAAGTACCGTTGGAATGGCAATTGTCGTCTTCGATATCCGGTGACATTAGGCTCCAAATTGTTGCCTTCGTTCAAAAGCTGGGCAAGTTTTTCTGCTTCACGTTGAGACAAGTTTAATTCTGCAACAATCTTGTCCATTCTTTCTTGTGATATTGGAATTATTTTTTTCGATGGGCCGGCTTCTGGTAATGGTTCATACGTTACATCCGATTGATCCATTGTTTCAATAGAAGAATAAGTTTCTCTCTCAGGACTTGGAAGCGGTGGAATTGGTATTTGATCCGAATGCGAATCATACAGGTAGTCACCGGAAAACCCCAAATAATTACAAAAGTCCACTTTCCTTTTTTCCTTTTAATTGTTCATGCACATTTCTATGCGTTTATTGCTTTGCTACCGCAATCATAAAAAACAAATAACCTTTTGTTTATAACTTTTTTTTTTAATTCTGAGAATCATAAAAAGTCATCAATGTTTTTTCCAAAGAATTTTGAGCATATCTCGAGCAAATTTTTGAAATTCATACATTTACTTAATTGTGAATACATGAGAAACGCGTGCATCGATTTTCATGATTTATGTCTCATTTTGGTCATAGGTTATGTGACTTTACGTGAAAGTAATAGGACTTGACACTTTTTACCGTTTTGGATTTTTTATGAATTAAAAAAAAAAAAATTAATTTTTAGGCAAAAATAATTTTTTTTTTTCATACATTTATTTATAATTGCGAAACTGTTGCTTAAGTAAGAAAACGGTTTAAGAACAGATTAGAGGAATTGTAATTCTTAATTTTTCTAAATTTGTTTCAGCTAAATCGGACGAGTGGTTCTCGAGTTATGTCAAACAAAAGAGCCTAAAACGTGACAAATTCCCCTATACGATACTTACTAACTTCAAATCGATATATCTCGATTCCTAGATGAGACCCAGCGAAACGCTGGAACACGTATGACTTTTTTTTTTACCAATATAACTTTCCCCGGTGGTTTCATTCCAAACCGATCACTGACCCTTACCATTTGTCACAGAGTGTAATTAGGAGTTTAGAAAGGTCCCTGCATTACAAGAAATACACACTGGTCGCTTTCTTGGATATCCAGAGCCATTGACACCATGGGACAGTTAGGAATAAACAATGTTGTGCATAAAGTCCGCTCTAAGCGCCTCGTACACTTTCAAGGTGGGAAGGTAGAGTATAGGGAAGGTGTACTATCTACACTGCTGTGGAATCTTAACATCAAAGTCCATATTAAAGTCATCGAGAAGACGTGTTGCATACGCAGATGATTTGGCGCTAACAGCCACGGGAAAATATCCAAGGATGTTCTCGGAAGCACTGGAGTCTGCGCTAAAGTTATAACTAAACTGGTTTCGGTGACGTACATCCAGCTAAAATGGAGCTGGTACTATTCACTAGGCGATACAAAATCCCTCATTTTGTTAATCCCCCATCGATGGGGTAAGACTTTCGTTATCCAAAAGTGCTCCATATCTTGGACTGGTGCTGTTTAATTAACTTAACTGGTCCAAGACAAGAACAAATAAGGAGGCAACTGATTTATATTGCTGCAAAAAGGTCATTGGCCTCAACTGGCAAATGTGTCCCAATTAATTATACTGGCTATATGATTTTGTCGTCAAGACGACTCGGTGCTATGGGGCTGCTATCCTGTGGGTGGCGTTCGAACGTATAATGAAAACGGTAGCGATAATTATCACAGGAGCGCTTAAGGCTCTATTCACTATCCTTTACTGTCTTCCTGGACATAGGGACATTGGTAGTAATTGTACAGCTGACACACTTGAAAAGGTTGGCGCATCCCAGAACTCAAATGGGTGTAGTAGTGATGTTAAAATTCCTCTTAAGAGGGTTATGCAACTTATATTGCGGAAACTTTTTCTCATTATCTAGGATAGGTGGGAAAAGGAAACCACTTGCATAGAGACCAAAAAGATCTGGCCTTGTATGGATGAGCAGAAAAAGCGGGCCGCGAGTAATCTGCCAAGGATCCATCTAAGAATCTTGATTGGAGACTGCGTCTGCTATATAACGACTTCTGTGGGAGTTGCAACAATGAAGAGGAGGAGACAACTAAACAACATCTCTGCCACTGCCCGGTATTTGCGGACTTAAAACGTAAACTGTTTGGTCTACGAATACTTACAGACAAAACCTGCCTCTCCGATGGTGATTTTGGCATGATCCTCATCTTCGTCATAATAACACGTTGGCTCTATAATAAAAGAGGCTGTGGCTAAATTATTGCCGAGTTATTTTCGACAAGTAGTCGGTATCACTTCGGGACCTACTCATGGACCCCAGGAGCTATGCTGCGGGCTACTCAAAAGGTTAAAAAAGAGTAAATAATATATCTTGAAACTTTAATATATTTGACTGAAGCGACTGACAAAGTTAAAAATACAACAAAAATAATAAACAAACAATGGGATCGACTTCATATTTCTACTAACGATTAAACTTTGTATTAAAAAAAAAAGATTTTCCTAGTTTTGGGCGTCCAAAGTTTGACAATACATATCATTGTCGTTGTTTTATCATTCTTAGTTATCTGATCGGATTAGTGCAGTATGGGTACAATCTCTTGTATAATCCTATTACGGGGCAAAAGTTATTTTTTTTAAATAAAGCGCGTATGTACATAGACAGTTAAAGAACCCACTGCCAAATTATTAATCAAAAATCATTCTAAAAATGATCACATACAAAGTATTGTACTCAAAATTAAATGTTGATTTTTAGCCATATTCCGGTCACAGTGATCTGAAGGAGACGGCTTTAAAGTCCCGAATCACTATATTAGGCTTGTCCATAAATGAAAGTCTTTAAGCCCGGCCAAAGGTCGGCCACACAGCAGGGAGTTTTAATTAAAACAAATGGGTCTGGATCCATAAAACATAGCAGTCGTAGACCACCGATCGACAATCGACCGATAAAATGTTTACCATATTTTAAAGACATTAATCATCACAAAGTTGAAAATCAAATAATATAACCAAAATAAAACTGAAATATTTATTACTTAATATCAAATAAAAACTTAAGTACTGGTTACAGTTCTACATGTTAAAATACATAATTCTATATGAGATATATTTTTAGTTCTTACCCAATTTCCAAAAAAAAAACTCCGACTAAAAAATATAAATACGCCAGCTCCAAAATATACAGGATGGATATTTGCTTTTTTGCGATTTTTTCCTTTGGGATTACCTGAAGTCGAAGGATACCAACCGTCCCAACACCTTGGAAGACCTAATCAATAATATTGAGGCTGAAATTAGCAGAATACCAGTCGATATGCTTGTTAGAGTTCATGAAAACTTCAGAAAACGTATGCAGCAGTGTGTGGATAGCGAAGGTCGACATTTGCCAGACACACTATTTTAAACCATGTAATTTAATAATTCCCTTACTGTTCAATATAATTAAATTATAAAATAAAATTTTCTAAGGATTATAAATTTTTTATTTCATTCCCAAATAAGCAAATTATTGTATATAATTATACAGGGTGATTCATTCACGACTGAAAAAATTTCACCAGCATATTCCTTGGTTCATTTCATTAAAATATGGGGGGCGAAATGGCAGCGGAGCTTACTATGGTAAAATTGCTAAGTTCTGAACCAGTGGTCGGATTTTTTGACTAAACGAAGCCCAGACGTTCCAAAGTCAAATATTATTTGACTGAAATGCAAAAAAAAAAATTTAAAAACAGCTCAAATTTATTTGTTTTTGTAAATTAACACAAAAAAAATTTACATTTCAGTCAAATAGTCATAGCTTTGGACGCACTGATATATTTTTTTATTGCAATTGTACCCTTACTAGATATGTTCCTCAAACGAAAGACAAAAGACTAGTGAGTTATTTTCACATTTCATTCTCATAGATAACATTAGTGGCCCCTAGTTTTGTTTAAACTGAATTGCTTACGTTTTCTTGCATAGATTTTCGTTCGTTTTGACATCTGATACTGAGTCAAAATTAATTTTCAAATCGTGACCCACACAGTAATTTACAATTTATGAGTTTAACCGACATAAATACCCCAGTTTTCTCGGTCAATCGAAAACGTAAAATTCATTTATCATTTAAAACCCGCTATATTTTTTTTTTACTTTTCAAATCGCAATATTTTGGATACGTCACACTTGCCACACCTTGCAGGTACATTTCTTACAAAGAGCCCGGTACTAAGATTGCCGTTTTATGTAAATTTGTGTCATAAATTTTGAAAAAGAAAATAGTGAAAATTGTTTTTGATGAATATCTGGCACACAATTGTGGAAACCAATTTTTGATTTCCTTGGAAAATAATGTACATGTTTTATTATTTCTTGTTAAAAAAAATCTTAGAAAAATCGCTTTTAAAGGGTCGTCCAACCATAAGTTTTGTCAAGTTTTGTGCCCAACTTAATTTGACATTTCCTTGTTTCAGTGTTTAACAAATTCAACCATGGAGAGGTACACACTGGAGCAGCGCTTTAAGATTGTGAGTGTTTATGTTTTTAAATATACGAGCTTAGTACCAGGTTAAAGACGTACTCCGCCTTAATTTGTTAAAAAAAATCATTGGTAGATTAGCTTGAAGATGAAAAACTGGAAATCACCACGCACAATGATACAGCATCCTTATATTTACGGAATAACTTTAAAAACATGATGCCTATGTGAGAGAGTACATCTAGAAATGTGTTATTATCGGTTTGAACAATAATTGTTTACAATTATTTGCTCATTTTTGTTTATTAGTTTTAGCCATTTGATTTTTGAAATTGTATTAGAATGACCAGATAAGTCGCAATAGCTGAACAAAGCTGCAAAGACAGAACGCGCGCATGTATAAAAAGATTTGAAAAATATTGCAGGTTTTTGACTTACCGAAGCTAAAAGATTGCGATCTACCATACACAGGCCGCAAGCAGAAAATCGAGGATTAAAAACCAATAGTTGCTGCCAGAACTTCTTCACCTACATTAACGAGAAGCTGAAAAAAAGAAGAAGACTCAAAAATCAATTCCTTACCTCTTCGGCCAGTATGGAATCGTGGACTGCACGTTCGATTTCGCATACGATATGTATAGTTTTGGTGGATTCCGAAGTCACACGATGGCAGGGTTCAACGATCATCAGCAATCGCAATGAATGGAAAATAATCCACAGAACTTGAAGCCAGACATAGCCGCTATCCTTTTTGCTTAAAAGCTCGATAAAGAGGAAATAAGCAGTGGCCAACAGATGAAGAAAACAGGAGAGCAGTATAAATAAAACAGCAATGCCGTACGAGCTATAGACGAGACATAGACAAATATTGACACGGAAAAGAGGTTATTTTAAAAACTGTTGTCCCCGTGAATAGAAAAATGCTTACCTTGATAATAAATGTACACATTTACCCAAAGATTCATGACTTTCAGCCAAAAGTTTTAAGAGCGAAGATTTGTTTTTGCCTAAACCAATTTCAATGAGTATTTTGATCTGTTTAATAAAACATGATAATCATTCCTATCGTGAATAAAGCCTCGTGTATTAGGTTCGTTTACGTAAAAAACATGGCTCCTAAATGCGATTTGCCAATATTTGTTTATGGAAATCATTTATCATTTACATCATTTCCCAGCGAAATCAAAAAAGTTCTAAAATAGCAATTTTAAAGAATTGTTTTTATATGGAGTTTGAGAGACCTTTTTACACGAAAAGAATAACTATGTACCAGCCGTAATAGAGAGTTCTCTGCCTGTTTTCTCTATCATAAAAAGGGAAAAATATTTTACCCGAAATTTTCTTTTTCTCAGAATGCCGCAAAACATTTTTGATTAAGTTTTTTCGCCATCTCAAATCAAGTAAAAATATATTCGGAAATTAGTTATGGATATTAAAATCGGAAGGAATTTTATTCACTAAAAGAGTTATGTGTCTGAAAATAAGATACATATACAAATCGGCTGGCCGATTTGTGAGGACAACAATTTGTCGATATTGTGACATCGATTTTTCGATAGCTTTTGGCATGAGGAAAACCAAAAGTTCCACTACGACGTATTGAAAAAATCATTTTCGTGGCGCCCCAATATCATTTTTTTTTACTTTTTCTCTGATTCGATTCTCCCAGTCGTATTTCAGTTATTTCTATTCTCACGCGCTCATATATTTTAGTGTGTTGTATGTGTGTCACTTTGGAAAGGTAATATTTAAAAAAAAGTATTTTTTTATTACCTACTAAAAAAACTTAAAAATAAAATTTGAGAATTAAATTTGATCGCGTCGAACATAAATTTATTGTTATATCGAACTTGTTTTCCTTGAGCAAAAAGCTATCAAAAAATAGATGAGACAATATCGATTGCTAAATCGACCCACCCTAATATATATTCATCACTTTAGTTCGATAAGAAAAAAACAAAAATATAAAAAGGTGTCTTCAAGATTTTTATATACTGTGGAAACCCAATATCGGGGGAATTGTATTCACGATATGAATGACTGTATGTTTGTTCTATTTACCATTCATTTGATAAGTTTCTGAAGTCACCTTATTTAAACTCGCTTGTAAGCTGGGATTATTTTGCGTGGTCATCGTTTTTACGGCGGTTATTTTCTGTTTATTCTGCTCCTTATTGCGCGCAACCGGCAAGAAGGACGTTCTCAACATGTGATTCAGACTTTTGAAACGTTTCCCTAGTCCCAGAGCGGTGTTGGCAAAGGATACGTGTAAGCCCGTAAGTATGAAATATAGGCTATAGAATGGTATGTACCATTGAACGTTTAGTTCTGAAACAAATCGAGAAGTTTAGCAATAGTCGTAAGCATTGAAATATTAAAAGATGAGTAATTCCAAAATGTGTTCAAAGTTATCTATATAAAACTACGAATATATGAACATTAGCAATTATAAATGGACGTTTGGGACCATCGGTTTATGGTCCAGGTACATTCGAAGCTAAAACTCAAAAATTCGATTCAAGAATATTTTTTAGTATAAAAGATAAAGATATAATGAGTATATGTGGGCCGCCGTGGTAAATGGTTATTGTGCACCACTATAGACAGGCTCAAATTCGGGAAGGAGCATCTATCATTTTTTAGCGTCCGGTCGTGCACGTCACAAATGCCGGCGAATTTACGATTAAAAGATTAATCTACAAAATACATTAATTTCTTACTTAAATCCCAAAACATCCCATTAAGGGACAAGGACCGAGACTTTCTTTTGAACGCCGGCTCCGAACGGCTAATGCATAACTTCTTACTTGGCTAACAGATAAATATCTTACTCGTAAAGTCGCCAGTATTTACGATGTTGGAACCCACCGCTGAAAAATTGTAAGGTGTTCCTTCCCAGGGTTGAACCTGGGTTTACAGGTTGATATCCGTGCACACTTCCATCACACCACGTCGGCACACAATGCATACATTAGCCGTTTGGAACTGGTAACAAAAGGGTCGGTTCCCGTCGATAGTTAATATAAGCTTTTTACCTGGGGATGGCCGCACGGGGAGATTTATGTAATTCGTAGGCTCTTTGGATTAGTGCGTAGGCAGATAGTAGATGATGATGAGGTGATGTTGGTCACGGTGAAGTGCCTACTACCTATAACATTGGTCAAGATAGGCAAGTTTAGAATTTACTCCTAAGAAAATTTCGGTTTGTTACGATTTTAAGCTCGGTCGACACGGCAATAGTTTCCGATCGGATACATGAGACGACAATAGTAGCCAAATGTGAAACCTTGTTGATAGCGGACAGATAATGTTGGATTGATAAAACTCTAGCGCAGATGCCTGCTGAAATTCAATGTTAAACGGACGCCTCGAAGCTTAGGGAAAGGAAGGTACGAGGACTTGACATCAAAAAACCAAGTTTTTATTTCGACTACCGGACCCTAACACAGTCTTACAGGAGCAATTACAGAATGTGTGGACAGGCTCAGCGCCCTCACGAGCCTGACTAATGTAAATATTTTTACTGACAGCCAGATGGCTGTCATATCAAACACATCAAGAACGGTAAACCCAAGGACCGATTTAAAAGTGTTAAATGAAGATTAATTCTGTACATTAAACAATTTGCATTATATGGGCTCCTGGTCATGAAGGAGTAAGAGGAAAGTAGACAGCATTAAATTGCCAGAGATTGCAAAGCCTTTCAGGGCTTCGGAAAAAAATCGTAAGGAAAACAACGAAGATCCTGTGGGAAGAACCGGGACAAGGACACGACGAGAGCATTGCCAATCTTAAGACCCAGAGGCTTAGAGGGGCAGCATGGACAGGACGTGCGGACTATGTCAAAATCACAGAGTTTCTAATGTTTATAATCTTTAAATAATACCATAGACTAAGTAAGAGCGCAAAACAGAACGATTGCTGGCTTATAATAGAAAAGTCTCATGGGAAAGAAATACCTCCTTAGCCTCAAAAGGACTTTACAAAGAAAGCAATGACTACTATGCGACATGCACAGTAATTGAAAGTCAATATTTATAAAGGAAAATTCGAGGGTTGAAGTGTCATTATAACTTATTTCCTCGAAGAAAATGTAGGCAGCTAGAAGCAAAATCAGCTAGGAAAGACAGCTAGAACGAATTGTATCTTTGGCTAAAAAGCCGCAAACACGTCATACTAAATTGCTATCAGCATTTTATTTTCATTGATAGTCCAGAATTCCTAGGGGAGAATCGTTCTGGTGGTGATCCTCAATAGGACTTCGGGGTTAGAAATGAAAAGCTAGGTTGTGCATAGTGAATTTAACACTGCCATAAGCTAACTAAATTACAGCTTTCGTATTGCGCCCTAAAAATCTATTACATATTGCATGGAAAATGAAACATTTCACATGTAAATTTTAAATTACAAATGCATATGGCATTTAAATCGCAATTTACGATTATAAAATAAATAGAAATAAGTCATAGTTAGAACAATTATATTACCCGTATCTTCATCGTTGATTTTCATGCTATCTGCAACCCTTAGCCAAGTCCCCACATCCAAAGCTGAAAATGTAAACGAATTAAGGGGCTTCTATGAAAAATGTTTTGGGATGGCCCCGTTTCATACTTACCTAATAAAATACCTATAGACAACATAGGCACCAGGAGCATTACAATTGCCTTTAAGCGTTCTTTCTTCAGATTTATGAAACCGTTTATAGCGGCATCTACCTAATATTCAGTCAGACATTAATATGTTGTTCGCCGATATCTTAAATAAAGAAAATATGTACTCTCCCACTCACTTTGTGCAATCGTGTGTTTAATTCCCTGGTCGAGTCCAGACCCACTATGCCACATAGTACGCCCGCGGTGACGGAGAATACAACCACCGAAACATCCAGAGCTGTAACGACTTTTGAAGTCGCCGATTTCATTCTAAAAGACGCTCTACACATGTCAAATTTCATGTCATGCCAAAAACAAAAGGTTTGCAAAAGTATTTCAAAAGCCAAACAGAGTATAGAGGAAAACGGAAAGAGAAAGACAGTGAAATAGTATTTCAGAAGAAGTAAGAAAGAACACAGAAGTTAAAGAGTTTATATTGAATAAAAGGTGAATTACAAAAGTTCAAAGTTCAGATTAGACTTAAGAACAGATTATGTCCCCAGAAGAGCATGCGAAAAATTAGTTCAAAATTAATTCAATAAAAACAAAATAGAATACATGTGTATGTACCTTACAGGTATATTGGAATTGGCATCGTATAGAAGACCTCGATAAGTCAGGAATACTAGAACGATAAGAAAGAATGTAAAATATAACTTAATCTACCAAATGGCCGTTACTTCGTGAACGGAAAACTGTCATATTAAATCATAGTTACAGTATACAGGGTGAATCATTCAAGAATGAACCAATTTGACCAGCGTATTCCTGGTTCATTTCATGAAAATGTCTCTATATACGACCATGTCCGAAAATGCAAAATTTCGGAATGATGGTGCTAAGTTCTGAACCAGTGGTCGGATTTTTGTTTTATTCGCTATTAATAAAACAAAGTTTAGCAACATACTCGTATGTATGTACATAGTTTAAGTTATTATTTTAAAGATATTACAGCAAATATTTACAGTAATGAACATATCAGTAACATTTAAAAATAATTCAGTTAATAGGGAAATGATAGTAAAAAAGCCTTTAATTAATATCACAAAAAGTGTTAAAAAAGTTTTAGAAACAAAAACAAAATTCTTCTATATTAGGTGAGTTCGTTTACTTGCAAATTTGTACAAATTTGTGCAAAGTTTTACTGGATCGTGTTCGTTGACACAAAAAGTCCAGTAAATGAAAGCCAAAGAGAGCAAATTTTGACAGTTCGATGTTAGAGAGTTTGCAAATTTTGGTTGGAGAAGTTTCAGCCAACAAAAATTTGCATGATAGAACAGATGTTTGAAATCAGCTGTTTTATGTAAACAAATAAAAGTAAAAATAAATTGACAACAGAAAAGGTAGGTAAAAATTTGAATATTATTTATTTTATTTAATATACATGTATGTTAATCAGTAAAATTAGAAAGAAAAAAAGTTTTCTGTTGCTCATTTTTTATTAAAATCGTAACACTTTAAAATTCAAAATAAAATCAAATGCAAACAGTAAACAAAATCAGCTGTTTCTTTGCAAATTTTTACTGGAAGCTGTTCGATAACTTTTCTTGCAAATTTTAATAAAAATAATAAAATTGGCCTTACGCTCTCAAAAGTAGAAGCTTGCAAATTTTCACTGGGAAAGTAAGCGAACACACTTATTGTGACATATAGAATGGCTTAATTGTAGCTAAACTAAATATCTTAAATGACCGTAGTTTGATCTTCTGCATTTTCAGTGAATTTCACAGAGTCATGTCATTCATCAGAGCATGAATCGTTTTTTGTTTCGATTTTCTATGCAGTTCAGCAGTCGAAAATCTTCTTGGGCAGATTATTAATGATTTTTAAATTTTTGTTCTGTATGATTTGCCACCGTTTGTTGTATGTGTTTGCACAGTCTCTCCAAATCGGACAAAAGCAATTTATTTTTGGTGTTTAACTTGGACTTCCTGTTCAGAAGCGGCTATAGGGCTTTTGCCTCGTTAATCTTTATTTTCCACTTTGAAAAGTATTTAATAGCAGAAGAAAGTGTTTTTTGCATATGCTTTAGGGCTGCTATACATATAATAGCAGGGCCTTATAATGAAATTGTGAATATTTATCATCAAAAATGGTTTTATTGTTTTTCAAAATATTCTCCAGCATGATTTATACACTTTTGCATGCGCTCAAACCAATTGTCGAATCACTTTTTTCACTGCGATTGAGACACCTCCAAAACATAGTTTTTGAACGCTTCAGCACCTTCTGGCGACGAAAATTGTTGACCACGCACTTTTTTTTGATGTGCGGGAATAAAAAGAAGTCATTGGGTGTCAAATCAGGACTGTACGGCGGATGACCCATCAATTCGACGTTTTGGCCGGTCAAAAAAGCGCAGTTTTGCCGAAGAAATAGGCGACCACTTGCTTCGAAGTGCTACTTCCACGAACTACTTTCGTTGGTTCGACCACACGGTCGATTGCTGTTTTGTTTCGGGCTCATACGCATAGATCCATGTTTCGTCACCTGTGACAATCTTATAAACGTCTATAAAAGCACCGCGATCGTATTTTTTTAAAATTTCTTTGTACCAATCGACACGAGCCTTTTTTGAGCGATTGCCATATTGTGCGGGATCCAACGAGAACAAACCGTTTTTACGGCCAGGTGTTCATGCAATATCGAATGTATGCTGGTGGAAGAAATGACCAAGGATGCCTCTATCTCACGGTATGTCACATGACGATCTTGCATTATCAGTTCACGCACAGCATCAATGTTCTCAGGCACAACAGCCATTTTTGGACAACCTTCACGACCTTCGTCTTTGAGCGAGCGTCGGCCACGATTGAATTCATTAAACCAGTTTTTCACAGTCCTATAGGATGGCGCTTCATCGCCATACAAAGATTTAAGTTCATCGATGCACTCTTGTCGTGATAATCCACGTCGAAGGTTGTGAAAAATGATCGCACGAAAAAGTTCACGAGTAAATTTAATTTTTTTACCAAATTGATTTTTTCAAGTCACTGTAAACAACACAAATGATGGTCGTACGTCAAAACGATTTTAGGACGGAGGCTGTTGACTTTAATAAAATAAGCAACAATTTAGATACAGCTCCCACACATTAATTAAGATGCGTCTTTAGCTATAGAAACCACATCTTACATCCAATCGTGATGAAATAGTGCACAGCTCATTCCGATCGGATAAAAATGGGTTATACAACCCCTCTAGAACAGCAATCTTAATTCCAATTTCGAATAAATTTGATATTGTATATTACGATGGGCAAACAGCCAATATTGTACCGATTTGGATCATCATGAATAATTTCCAAAAATTCGGAAATTATTTGACTAGCGCGATCGCCCGATTTGTCAGCACCCATCTATTTTCTTTGGGTTTATTTGAAGGAGCGAGTATATGTGAACAAGCCCAAGACAATCCTTCAACTCTTGTCCAACATTGTTGTAGAAATACAGTCTCTGCAGCCACAAGTTTTGAAATATGTTATGGAAAATACACTAAAACGAGCCCATCATTTAAGTGACATTATTTTTCATACTAAGTGTAAAAAATGTACGCTACCTTACGCGATTACAGAAGATGCCAA
Source organism: Hydrotaea diabolus (assembly GCA_963513945.1). NCBI lineage: Eukaryota > Metazoa > Arthropoda > Insecta > Diptera > Muscidae > Hydrotaea > Hydrotaea diabolus. The sequence goes on along the minus strand of OY740720.1, from coordinate 101,601,329 downwards.
CCTAAAAAATAATAAAAAATAAATAAACAAAAAGTTATTAAAGTTTTTAACCCCATGGTAACTTTTGGCACACCCTGACATGCACATATGGCCTAAAAATAACTTTAACATTTATTCACGAAGCCATTAATAAAATGTTGTTTGCAGTTTGGCTAAATTTGGTTGACAAACCCTATGTCAAAATTTCTGACCTATCTTAACACGGGCATAAAATTACCAAAAAGAATATCCTCACACAAATTCAAATATGACCCAATTTGGGGCCCTGGGTAAATGTGAAGCCCTGTTTTATACGAGTATTGTCTTTTTAGCCCATCCAGAAAAAGAGCGTATAATATAGTAAGCCACTTCGGACTTAAGCTGTTTTACTACTTGTACGATTAGTTTATTTAAAAACCAAACCATTTGATTTTATTGCATTCATATTACGTCTCCTCAACCATGTGTGAAATAAGAACAAACCTGATATAATTAACTTATGGAGCAATTCACTCTTCCAAAATAATAACAACAAATGATCATACTACAAGGTCCACCGCAAAACTAACTGGCCTGGCACATTTTCTGTTTTTCTAGCAACTTTTTTGTTTTGTTTTTTAAAATCAATCTTTTTTAAACCATCTGTCAAAATTTCCGAAATATTTAATGATTATTTTCTTTGTTACAGATGATTGAAGTAAACAAGTTTTATAATTTTTGAAAAGTGGAAAATAAAGAGTTTCGTGCGGTAATTAAACACTTTTATATGAAAGGTTATACGCCACAATTAATCAAAGATGAATTGGATTCTGTTTATGGTGATAATGCACCATCATACTCCACCGTGAAATCCTGGGTTCAACAATTTAAAATGGGTCGTTCAAGTACGGAAGATGAACAACGCTCTGGAAGACCGAAAACTGCTACTACTATTGAAAACATTAGAAAAGTATTTAATGAAGTGACTAAAGATAGACGAATATAGCTCAGAGAACTTGCTGATATTGTTAAAATACACGAAAAACAAGTTTGGAGTATTTTACATGATGAACTCCACATGAAAAAGCTATCAGCAAGATGGGTGCCGCCTTTGTTGACTTTGCCCCAAAAAATCGTCCATTGGACCAATTCCGAGGAGCTTTTAGCGATTTATCAGCGTTATCCAATAGAGTTCTTGCGCCGATTCATAACTGTTGATGAAACATGGATCCATCACTACATCCCAGAATGCAAAGAACAGTCAAAACAATGGAAGCTGGTAAAAGTGGTCCCAAGAAGGCGAAAACTGTTAAGTCAGCAGGAAAAGTAATGGCCACAGTATTTTGGGATGCAAGGGGTATAATATTTATTGATTATCTTGAGAAAGGAAAAACTATAAATAGTGAATATTATTGTGCATTATTAGATCGGTTGAGTGAAGAAATCAAGATTAAACGACCGCATTTAGAAAAAAAAGTTATTTTTCATCAAGATAATGCTCCTTCACACACTGCATTTTAAACTCAACAAAAACTGGCCGAATTACGATTTGAAATTGCTCCGCATCCACCATATAGTCCAGATTTGTCTCCTTCTGATTATTTCTTGTTTCCAAATTTAAAAAAAGTTCTCGGTGGCAAAAAATGTTCGTCCGATAGCGAGGTTACTGCTGAAACTGAGGCATATTTTGAAGGTCTTGAAAAATCGTATTAAAAAACTTGAAAAACGTTTGATGAAGTGTATTGAGTTGGAAGGAGATTATGTTGAAAAATAAATAATAATAATTGCAAAAAAACGGTTCTTTTTATGTTAGGCCAGTTACTTTTGCGGTCGCCCTCGTAATTCGAAAAAGGTAACAAAATATAAGTCTCTCGCTTTTTTATCCGTTAAGAAGCTAAAAATCGGTTGATTATCAACAAAGTTACAGACTTAAAGCCGAACTTCCAGATTTGTTAACTGGATTTCCAGATTTTAAGGTTGTTTAGAAAATTTAAAACCCCAATTCTACACACAGAGAAAAAATCAGTTAGAAATCGATCCGAACTACAAATATTCGGTTGGATCAACCGAATTTCTGTTGCAACAACCAACATTCCATAGTATTGATGGTAAATGATTCGAGATATCATACGATGATTACTACAACCATATCAGCAACAATAACACAGTTATTCAAACCGAAATCAGTTAAATTATTGTTTGCGACAACGGGTGGTTATGGCAACCAACCAATTTTGATGTACATGCTACTTTGGTACCAATAATTAGTGGTGACAACAGATTATATCTTTGTAGTGACCGAACCCTGTTTAGTTGTAACATAATATAAGTTATTCCAACATCAACATATCCAACATCGGTTTAAGTCACAACAAAAACTTTGTTTACGACGAAAACATATTTCAAAATACCCTAAAATGTTTAAAAACAAAAAACAGTTTAAGTTTCGTGAGTTAGGCGGATAATGCTTCCAAACGATACTGCCATATAAGTACTTATATAAACAAACGAACTACGATATAAATAAAAAATATGTATAAAAAAAAGTTCCAGAATATAGAAACAGGCTTAAATGTAATTTGCGACATAACTCAGACTTGATCAGAATTTTCGCCATAGGTAGAACCAATAACCATTTTTTTTGTTTTTTTCTCTAGTTATGGTCACCCAAAGCTTGACAACAAATATTTTTATATAATTTAATTAATTCTTTTCCGATTGGCGCCTCACTGCAATGCTTATCAAAACATCTGTCCAAAGACGTATCGATTTTACTGATAAGTTTACCCATTGCAAGGAGGTAAAGTATTACATTTTTTTCAAAATGTACTTTTAAACAACAATTTTTAATAACAACCAATACGTGTACAAATTCAGTTCCAATAGCCATCATAGTCCGTTAGCATTACCGATAATTGTTTTCTTCAACCGAAAGTGTCAGTTTCCCTCTACTGAAAATAGCTGTCTTCCCAATCAATATTCGGTTGTAACGATGGAATGAAATGGTAAAAAAAAATCGGTTGTGTCAACAAATCTGTTCTCTGTGTGTAACAAGAAAAAGAGTATCGCTTTTCAGTCATTTTAACTTCTTTGTTTTTTGTAGCACTGCGTTATTACTAACTAGAAAATAGTTGCTCAGCTTAATATCTTTATTTTTATCATTTTTAGTGCGAACTAATGTTAAGCGGAAATTAAGTTTTGTGTTGTTTCAAATCGCATACCCAGTTAGTCATATTCAGTGGACTGCAATCTTTAATTATAAATGTTAAATTTATATTATTGTTTTTAACGAAATATGAAATTTTTAGGCTATTGTTGAGCTGCTTTAAAACATATCATACCCGCACCGCCTCAGCTTGCTTTATTGAACCTTACCCATTATCATATTCACTGAGGATGCATAAAATATGAATGGAATACTCTTTTGTATCACGTAGACACCTTTCGGATTTTTATGCAATGAATATGGAGCCAAAGCCAACACTTTGCTAACAAAAAATATACTTATGGAAGGTTCCGATATTTCCATTTTTTTTTTTTTCCAATTTTTTCGTTTTTTCAACTTAACACTTAAAGACTTCAATAAGTTCTGTGCGTCGAGGCAATTCAATTTAAAGTTATAAATGACGTTCAAATGTGATAGATTTTTGTGTGTATGAAATATCCTTGCAAATTTTTAAATAGCGTGTGCGAGGAATTGGTGGGCATAAAAATATATGCTAAAAACGTGAAGGGAAGTGTGGAACACCTAATTCCAAGTGGTTGCTTTTTGGATGTACGAGTATTTTGCTATTTAAAGGCGCCCGATTGTGTTTTTTTTTAAATAGGAACTTAGTTGAAAAGTAGTAAATGCGCAAATTTGTAAATTTGATCACGTTAAATTAAGAAGGAAAGCTAAGCTTAACTAAATAACTTATCAAACAATCATTTTAAATCATTTAAAACAGTGCGCTATCATATATACAGACAACAGGTTTGTTGCCACAACCGAACTACTTGCCAGCCGAATGTTAGTGATTGCACGTACTATCCATGTATCGCTATCGTTACAGCCGAATTTTGATTTGATAAACAGCAATTTTTAGTAATGCAATAAAGTAACACTTTCGGTTGAAGAAAATAAGTATTGGAGATCTAAACAGATTAAGATTGTTGAAACTGAATTTGTACATGCATTGGTTGTTCTTATAGATTGTTGGTTATGAGTACTTTTTGAAAAAAAATAATAATTTACGGCCTCGCAATGGGTCAACTGATCAGTAAAATAAAGGAGTCTTTGGGTAGATGTTTAAATAAGCATTTCAATGATGCTCTAATCTGAAAAGAATTAATTAACATATATAACAATATTTATTGTCAAGCTAAGGGCCCTTCTATGGCGAACACTCTGATCAAGTCTGTGTAATGTCGCTAAATTACTGTTAAGCCTGTTTCTATATTTTAGAAAAAAAAAATTTTGGTGGCATTAAGCGTCTTACCCAAGCAACATAAACTGTCTAACCATTCTTTTGTTTTTACATTGTGACATCAACGACTTTGTTGTGACTAGAACCGATAAAATATTATAGGGTACAAAGATCTTATCTATGTCAACACCAATTACTGGTACCAAAATAAAATGCACATCACAATTGGTTGGTTTCTCTAGCCGCTGGTTGTCGCAACCATTATTTAAACTGAATTCTGTTGGTATAACCGTGTTATTGGTTGTTAACACCGTGTTTTGGTTGTAGCAACCAACATATGATATCTTAAACAATGGTACCATCAATTGCCATTATTGCAACAGAAAGTCGGTTATTCCATCCGAATTTTTGTAGTTCGGGCCGATTTCCAACTGATTTTTTCTTTGTGTATACATTTGAGTACATACAATGGAATAGTTGTCCTCGATGGACTAATGCTGCCCTCTATAAAGGAATCTTTAATTTCAAAAATGTTTGCCATTAAATACAGGAATCTGAATACTTATTTGATTACTTTGGCGTATATACTTATACATTTACTTATATCACCTAGCAGACAAGTCAAGTTTGTAGTGAGTTATTGTCATATTATTTTTCAAGGCCCATGAGACCGTTTGTGTGGGAGGTACCAGTAGGACCTTAGCCAAATTTAGCGCAAAAGTCTGTTCTATATATTAATCTTTATGCCGAAAATTTCGTCTCGATAGGTCAAGTTTGTGGAGGTACAAGAAATGGTGGCCCAATCTAAACCATTTTTACATAGATGATTGCGCCTATATATAGAGACTATTATTTGCAAATTTTGAGTGATTTTGCTCAAGAGACTGGACGGATATTTCCAAATAAAAAACTAATTTTTATGAGGCAGTGTCGGTTGAGGGTCTCCAACACCAACTTCCCGTAGAGCTATATAGCCCATTTTCAATACCAACCATGCTAGGTTATCTACACATGTTGATGCCAAATTTCAATTTCAAATATAATATTCGTACAAAATTTTTTTCAATCGGATGAAAACCGAATGACCCGTTCGTCACGACTTTTTGCCCTAAAAATGGAGTAAAACTAGTGACAAGCTTTGATGAGCTATAACTCTTAAGCCAGACGACTTTTAGCAAATACAACTTAAGGTCCATTTAGTCTTGACGGTGGACGGTTGACGGTAGGCAATCAGCTATTTCAGTTGAGGGTTGCATTTTGCATGTGTTAGAGGGAGATAACTACAGTTTGACGGTTGACGACGGCAGACTTCTGCAGGTTGCAGAATCAACCGTCCACCGTCAACCGTCAAGACTAATTGGGCCTTTAAGCATTTGTGTGCAAATATACAGGCAAACATTTTTCTCTTACACAATTGCTATGAGGTCAAACTTCAAATTTGAGTCAAACTTTTTTTCAAACGTAAATTAGTAATTTTATTTAAAAACGTAAAATTAATAATTTTATTTATAAGGCTTGCAACTAGTTTTACTCCATTTTTAGGGCTAAAAGTCGTGACGGAATGGCCGGTTTCCATCCGATTGAAAAATTGATTCGGAGGGTTTTTGAATTTGTAAGAAAATGTTATTGTTTTTAGTAAAATCGGATAAACATATGTGTATGCAAATCTTAAACGATTTTCTTCAATTTCAATGTTCTACTTGGCCCAAAAACTAACTCGTGCTCAATTTCATCCAGATTATATGTAAGATGTGGCTTTTAAAGCTAAAAACAGAAAAATCGGAAGAACATATAAAGTATGTGGGAGCTGTATCGAAATCTGAACCGATTTTCTTCAAGTTTATCAATGTCCTTCATTGGTCCAAAAGCAAACCTGTGTCAATTCAAATCAAGTGTGGAATCTTTATTGTTTATTCGACAGGACATTTACGCCATTTATTTTTTGAACATAATTTCCTTCAAATGTTGGCCACCACTACGCCTCAGGGTGTCCATTCTGAGGATCCAATTTTGAATGACTCGTTTGAGCATTTCGACCGGTATGGCGTTAACTACACGAGTAATGTTGGCTTCCAAAACCTGAATCGTAGCTGGTTTGTCAGCATATACTTTGGACTTTACGTTGCCCCAAAGAAAAAAGTCTAAAGATTCAGGCGGCCAACACACCGGTCAAAGACGTGAAACTAGCTGCTTTTGGAAATGATCCATTGCTTGGGCAGCTGTATTGCAAGTGGCACATTCCTGTTGAAACCATATGTATTCAAGATTACGGGCTTTAATTTGCAGGTAGCAAAAAGTCTGACATCATGGCGCGTTAGCGAGCCCCATTCAGGGTTACGTTCCGGCCATCATCATTTTTGAAAAAATATACACCGCTAATTCCACCAACGCCTAAACCGCAGCAAACCGTGGTTTTCTCTGGGTAAAGTTGCACCTCTTGAACTTCTAATTAAATACGAGATAAAAGAAGGACAAAATCTTATAATAAAAAGTTTTTTCTTTTATACTTTGCTCAAATTTTTTCGGAGATATCGGCTTTTGAAAATGGACCTCAACTGAAATTGAGTTTTCTCTCATATCTTGAAAACGACTTATTCTATTCACACGATATAAAGTTCAATTTCTTGAATTTTTCAACGTATTAAAAAAAGGTTTAAAAATTCGAAGAAAAAAAACTTTTTGAACTAAAAATATGTGAAAGGTTTAGTTTTTGAACAAAAAATATGTGAAAGGTTTAACCCAAAGAAATTTTGATTTAAAAAAAAGAAAAAAATCCCAATTAAGCGTTTCCATGATGAAAGAAAACAATAATAAACAAAAATAAAGTTTAACACAACTCACTCGTAATCTGTGAAAAAGGCCCTATTGAAAAAAATACCTTTCGATTGATCGCCCGTTATAATTATGGAAGCTGTAGCTAAATCTGAACCGATTTTCTTTAATTTCAATAACATACTTCTTTGGCCCATACAATTATCTCATGCTAAGTTTTATCAAAATTATATCTCGTAAGATGTGGCTTATAAGCCAGAAATCTGTTGAATATATTTGAGTGCTCAAAAAAAACTTAATTTTTCCCAATTTTATTAAAATCGGACAACAATTGCTACATGTAGTTTGATTGCAAGCTTTAGATGGATCGGTATACTTAAAGGTGGATCTAACTTAAATATTTTTGGTATTTAAAAACATTTGCCACTAATAATATCTAACTAATAATATCCTGTTCCACGGAGTGTCATTGAATAGGTTTATACTATTGGATAGGTTTCGACTCGTGGATGTGCAGAATCATATTTTTATTCCGTTTTGTGCACTACTTTAGCTATCAAATTAAAAATTAAATTACACAATTTTACGAAAACCCTACATACGTTCACAAGGCTCCACTTATGTGTTCACATGGAACCTTTTTACATTTTTGGCCTATTTCGGTCATTTACAGTTTCAACCAAATTTTATACTTATATTACAAGGACGCTACGAGTACCATGCTTTCAACAGTCACACAGATGGACGGACGAACAAAGTTGTCTTAAAATTTAACAATAGTTTGTATCCATAATATGTTCACGGACCAGTATTTCGAGGCGTTGAAAACACTCATCCTATGGCGTAGGTTATAAAAAGCAAAAAAGCATAACACAGTACATTGCCAAGTTGCCAGAGTTGGCACATGATCAGTTGTTTATACGAGGGCTGCTATATATATATATTGCTGGCCTAATAATAAAAATGCGAATATTTATCATCAAAAATGGTTTTATTGTTTTTCAAAGTATTCTCCAGCTTGATTTATAAACTTTTGCATGCGCTCTAACCAATTGTCGAAGCACTTTTTCCACTCCGATTGAGACACCTCCAAAACATGGTTTTTGAAAGCTTCAACAGTGTCTTCCGGCGACGAAAATCGTGCGGGAATAAAAAGAAGTCATTGGGTGCCAAGTCAGGGCTGTACGGCGGAAGACCCATGAATTCAACGTTTTGGTCGGTCAAAAAGGAGCTGATTTGAGAGCTCGCATTGTCATGGTGCACAATGATTCGTCTTCTCTTGTTCGTTTTTCGAATTTCTCCGAAGACTTTAGGCAAACAAATTGTGGTGCGTCACTCAAAATTGACCGCCCTACGTTGCTCAAGCGGAACAGTCGCCACATGACCAGTTTTGTCGAAGAAACAGGGGACCATTTGCATCGAAGTACTTCTTCCACGAACAACTTTCGTTGGATTTGTCTCGTGTTCGAAGACCCACACGGTCGATTGCTGTTTTGTTTTGGGCTCATACGCATATTTGATGACGATTCGTCACCTGTGAAGGTCTTTAAAAGCACTGCGATCGTATTTTTTCAAAATTTATTTGCACCAATCGACACAAGCCTTTTTCTGAGCGATTGTCAAATTGTTTGTTATCCGTGTTCATGCAATATCGAATGTATGCTGGTGGAAGAAATGCTTAAGGATGCCTCTTTCTCAAGGCATGTCACATGACGATTATCAGTTCACGCACGGCATTAATGTTCTCTGGCACAACAGCCGTTTTTGGACGAGTTTCACGACCTTCGTCTTTGAGCGAGCGTCTGCCATGATTGAATTCATTAAACCAGTTTTTCACAGTGCTAACGGATAGTGCTTCATCACTATACAAGGATTTAAGTTCATCGATGCACTCTTGTTGCGATATTCCACGTCGAAAGTTGTGAAAAATGATCTCACGAAAATGCTCACGAGTAAATTGCATTTTTTTGCCAAAATGATTTCTTCAAGTCACTGTAAACAACACAAATGACGGTCGTACGCCAAAACGTTCTGAGAACGTTTATGCTAAAATATGTCAAAATTTTCAATGGAAATGTCGGATGGCCAGAAATAAATATAGCAACCCTCGTAAAGGGTGGTGAAATTTTAAGGGCCGATGTTGAGTGTGAACCACACCCAAACGTCAAGTTTTTTTCTGCATTTCATTTGATATTTCTCAATTTCGGACTAACTCAATTTGAACCATTGAAAGATACACAAACGAGCAACTCGTTAAAGTTAACCAACAGTGTATGATCAATTTTCGAAGAAAATCATCTGCAGTGATGAGGCACATTTTCACCTGTTTCAGTGGATTCGTCAATAAGCAGAATTGCCGCATGATAATCTTAAAGTGATTGTCGAAAAAACAATGCGCCCACAAAGAGTGACTGTTTGGTGCGGTTTATGGGCTGGCGGCATCATCGAGCCGTATTTTTTCCAAAATGAGGCCGGTCAGGTAGTTACTGTGAATGGTGTTCGCTATCGTGAGATGATAACGAACTTTTTATGGCCCGAATTGGAAGATATGGGTGTGGACAATATGTGGTTTTAACAGGACGGTGCCACCTGCAACACAGCTAACGAACCAATAGCTCTGCGCGACAAATTCAATGGACGTGTTATCTCACGTTGTGGCGATGTTTTTTGGCCGCCAAGATCATGGGACTTTTTTCTTTGGGGTTATTTGAAAGAAAATTTGTGTTTATCGTTGTTGTTCCTAATTTCTGCAAAAGTAGCAGATATTGATGTTGCAAGGGAGGTGGCCAAAAAATGACTGAGATAAAGCTTTGATACACCTGGGGTTTCGTGATTTCGATCACTTTTTCCCATACTAAAAATTGTATTGGACATTGTATTTTTTCGATCTAAAATTGTTTTCTAGCTAAATATTTAGAACTTAGTCTTAAAATTATCCAAAACACAGGAAAATCCTTTTTGTGACCTTAAAACCTAAATGTGGTATGGCATACGAGGGCGGTTCGGAAACTTCTTAGCCTAGCACAAAAAGCGCGGTATAAACAGAAAAAAGTTAAGTGCTTGGGAAACTTCCATCTCTGCTATGAACACATGTTAAATTTTCGATCTGGCAACTCCTTCATATAGAAACAGGTGTTCACAAAAGACGCATCCGCGATTTTTTTACAATGGAAAAATTAGAAATGCGTGGTGTCATTAAATATTTACATAAAAAAGGTTTATCGGGACAAGAAATTCATAATGATATGGTGAATGTGTTAGGTGAAAGTGCTCCTTCATATGCAACAGTAAAAAATTGGGTTGCTGAATTTAAACGTGGTCGTACAAGCATTGAAGATGAACCACGTAGTGGACGTCCAATAAAACAGCAACAACAACAGAAATTGTAGCCAAAGTGCATGATATGGTATTAAATGATCGACGAATAAAAGTGCGTCAAATAGCTAATATCATGGGCATTTCAAATGATCGAGTTCATTTAATTTCGCATGAAGAACTACAGATGAAAAAGCTTTCTGCAAGATGGGTGCCGGAGTCGACCAAAAACGCATAAGAATGAACATTTCTCAAGCTTGTTTGGATCGTTTTCAGCGAAATAAAATGGATTTTCAGCGTCGTTTCATAACTGTTGATGAGACATGGATCCACCACTATACTCCAGAGACAAAAGAACAATCCAAACAATGGACTGAAGCTGGAGGAAGTGCCCCAAAGAAGGCAAAAACAATTCAATCGGCTGGTAAGGTTATGGCAACGGTTTTTTGGGACTTCAAAGGTATTTTATTGATTGACTATCTGCAAAAGGGTAAAACAATAAATTCAGAGTACTATTGCAACCTTTTGGATCAACTAAATGTACAAATTCGAGAAAAACGTCCTGGCTTACAACACAAAAAAATAATTTTTCATCAAGACAACGCACCAGCGCACAAGAGTGTTTGACCAATGGCTAAAATCAACGAATTAAAGTACGAGTTGCTTGACCACCCACCTTATTCTCCTGATTTAGCTCCCAGTGACTTTTACCTGTTCCCAAATGTAAAAAAAAATGCCTTGCTGGCAAGCGTTTTACCTCAAATGAAGATGCTATTCTCTTCATTGATAGGCTAAGAACTTTCCGAACCGCCCTCGTAGTCCCGCTTAAATCCGATGAAAAGAAAGACAAAGTAGAAATAATTTACATTGATTTTTGTCTATGCAAAATTTTGTTCAAAGTACTTTTATAATAAGGAACCAAACTGATGGGAACTTCATTCTGCGTATTTTTCAACTTCCGCCAGTCTAAAAACCATTGAAATAAAATGTATGGAAGGCGTTTAGGAGTATATACAGATAATTATAAATATATTTTTTTAGTGGTTTTCAGACTAGCGGAAGTTAAGAAAAACGCAGCGTAAGAAAAACAAAAACTTCAGTGTGTCCGCGCTTTTATAGATTTTTTCGTCAGCTTTTTACGAATTCGCCGATGAACCCCTTTCTGTTCAATTATCTTTATTGTAAACAGAGAGAAACAATGTTTCCATATTATTTAAATCGTTCATAGCTCACTGATTTGGGGGAAGTTTATACTCTTCCTTAATGGAATGTTGTGGGAATAAAGTAAAGTATTTTCAATAACTTTTATTTTTTCGCCTTGGTTGGCCTTTGTTGGAATTGCCAATAGTCGGAATATATTTTAAATCACAAAATCAAAAAGTATTCTGTTGTTCTCTAGCCTGGCCTGATGTGTCCCCATTATCCCTCAAATAGCAATCATATCTTTTGAAGTAGTCAGTGCTTGTCGTCTATTAGTTTTGCAAATAGAAGGGAGTTCGCAAATAATTATAAACTAAATTCAAGTATAGCATTTAGCGTTACACTGGCCCGTTAATCACAAATCATGAATGGGTCATTCGAAGTAAAGTATAGTTTAGGAGAATATTAATACATAGAAATATTTCTGTTTATTTACCATTAGACCGCATTGTGACTCGCCCACACAACATTCAATATTGCAAGACTGACAGACTGAACGGACGTTCTATTGCAAATACGAATCACATTTACTCATGGTACAAAGGCTAATTTGTGAATATTTTGAAGTATTTATTTAGTAAATACTTGTTGGTCTTTGAGGATTAGAGTAAACCTACTTAAAATCGTTTATTTATTATTTACTAGTTAAAATTTTATTAAATAAATGTCGTCAAAATAAATTCTTATTTGCTGCTGGTCTCTTGTTTTGATTACAAGGGACGAATTTTTGACCCTCACGATCTATGTGCTCGAAACCTAAGGGTAAAAACCAACTTTGTTCAGGAGAGCCATTTTAAAGGTTTAAATACTTGTATCTTTGGTGTACCATCACTTTCATAAAACGTGCATATCTCTGGGAGGGAACACTTTTAGGGCATGGGATCGATGTTGTCCTTTGTGGTCCATAGGTTTCAGCGCCAATCAAAAGGGTCATTTTTGGCAACCGAGGTTCAGTGCGTCACCTAGAGTCAATGCGCAGATTTAGCAACTAATCTAGGGTCAAATCAGTAATTTCCGGCAGATTGTAAAAACTGTTTTCATATTTAAATTCGTAACGGAAATTGCATTACATTATGTACCAACACATGCGCATACACATTTTGACCAAAAGAGCCTGTTTCAAGTTCCATGGATACGAGCACCACTCTCCGACAGATCATAACGACATTTTGCATTAATATAAATACTCATATGACCATTTAAACTCTTAGTCGTTTTTAGGATCCATGAGTCTTAGACCATTCGTTCATAAGGGAAAATGAGGGTGACACCAGTCTCAGCCAAACCTTCAAAACAAATCCACATATAGATTTGTAGTAAAATTTGCTTTAATTTGAGTCCATGGGCGAGTTCTATTGGCAACTCGATTAGGAGAAATTCACACCATTGTACATGAATATATACTCGTAAATGATTTTGTTTACAGAAAACTAGAGACAATTTGTATTTAAACCCGTTTGTTTTATATAAAAAAATGTTTGGGAAAAAATTTATTCAAGAATAATCATTAGCGAGTTTAAGCGAGCTCGTTTATTAGTCGCTTATAGTATTTCTTAAAAAATCTTTTTTCTACAAATCACAGTTTCAAGTCAAACAGTTTATGCTGCATAAAGCCAATCAGTGTACAAAGTAATTTCTTGTAACGTTTTGAAGTTTTCGCCTTACACACACCGAACACGCCTAATAAGTCGCTTGGGTTAACAATAACGGCCTTTTAATTCCGTCGAAGTAGAAAATTTATTATATTTCGAATAAAAACGAAATTTGATCATCTTGGAATAAATGTTTATTGGAATTATGGGACCGTTTTTTTACAACTAAAGCCAAAATCCCTATTCCCTTTTTATATTCCTTAAGTACAACTCCACTAAAAATTCCCAGCTAGGCAATGTTTAGTAATGGAAATTTATTGAGGAAATACTTTAAAAGCGAACTTTTTCAGAAGTACTTTTATTCTCCTAAAGGTGACCATTGTCCTTGGGAATATAGACAAATATGGTCCAGATTCACAGTAGTTGGTAACGTATCAAGAAATATCGAGCAGCTGCAAAACTGCAAATCAGCTGGACATTCGTGCCGTGGCGATATGAAAACATATGATTTTATTTCACAAGGGATATTTTAGCAAGATCGGATTAATTAAGCGACCTCTAAAGCTGCTGGTCTTCAAATCGGGAGGCACATTTGTGTTGCGTATGAGGTTCAATGCTACCTTATATGGTTATTGGTGCCTCGTGAAGTTTTATAAGAAGGATGTCTAAACAGAAGCTGATATGATATGAGGCTTCTAGTAGAGATGCAAACGAACCCGAACCGGTTTTTAATCGACTCAGTTCGTTTGTCTGTAAACCGAAATGAAAATGCTACAAACGTTCGAAAATATTTTGGAACCGAACAAACGAGAGTTTCGGCTTAAAAAAACTGGCGAAGAAAGTTTTTTTACATGCGTACGCAAATTTTTTAGGTACAGAATTTCAATTTTTGTTTGCATTATTAAGAACGGGATTAAATTTTTGTTTTAGCTACTAATTAGTTTGAATTTTAGTTTTTGTTATGAATAAAAAAATAAATTACACGATTTACTTATGAACCAATTTTGAACCATTGAACCGAACAAAAATACCTTCTCAAAATACCCATAAACCATCCATAGACAAAACAATGCGCAAAGTTCCGTCGAATTCGATTCAAATTTGTGACCTGGACTTTGATAGCAACGGTAGAAACACATACGAGCGGACATCGGTCAATGGAATACGATAGTAATTCTAAATCAAACCGGATCTATCTTCTCTCATTTTAGTTGCAACAAACAAGTATGGGTCAGTCTGTATGTCTAAATTTGTTAGCCTGTACCACAGTGTGATGATGGGTACACAAATTTGGGCAAAATATGATTTAGCGGTGCTTTAGTCGAGAGATTCCCTGTTAAACTGTCTGACAACCCAGCTCAGTCTAATGGAGAGAGATTTACTACTTTGGTGCTCTAATGTTTTACGGACAATATCAATGCAATCAAACCAGAACCGATTGGTGTCTGTTAAAACTTGTATCAGCTTAGTATGTGGTGTATATTTGCATATCAGAAAATATGGCTACTATGCCATGATTACTTACTAAGCTATTAAGCTCTTCTTTCCAATTATTCACCCTTTAAATAAAAAACAAGGAATTTATTTCACCTGGATTTTTTTCCCTGAAACGATAATCAACCAGAGCTTGTACACATTGTTTTTATTTCCCGGGAAGGTTTAAAACAATTTTTCTATACCGTGATCTTGGAACGGGATATGGATATAATAAATGTTTGACGTCAAACCACCCATAGAACATGCATATACTAATTTAAAATTATGAACTAGGATTACACGGATCAACACGAGAAACTTTTCTGCAAAATCTAGAGTAAAAATCCGTTTATATGAAATTTACGATTAAAAATGAATTCACTTTCCAGGTATTCGCTCTGCCTCAAGGGGCTAAAAAAAAATCTAAAAAATAAAACTAAATTATTGTCCCTTACACCAGGTTTTTCGGGCACTGGTTTCGGTCCGACAGCCAATGTAAGTAGAATCTTAAAAATCGCTATAAATAATGGAATATTTTTATTTCTGCGTAAATTTAATCAGGATTTAATGACAATCGATTAATCATATTTATGGGAACTAAATATACTTATACATCTGAACGGATTTTCTTCAATTTCAATAGCTCCGTGTTTGGTCTTAAAAAAATACTTCTGCCAAATTTCATTAGAATCGCATCATACTTGCCGTTTGATTTCAAGCTTTAAATGGACAGCAGGCAGACAGGCATCCTTAAATTTATTCTGCGTAGTTCGGTAGCTCAAATAAAAATGATTAGAAGGACAATTTTCTAAATTAACTTAAAACACGGGAATGAATTAAGTTCATCTAAGCCTTTACTATAGTTTTGGACTTAATATTAAAATGTTCTCAATGCAACATTTTCAGAGTGATTTTTTTTTTCACTACCAATATCATAATTACCAGCTGCTATCGTTACTCGTACACCGGTATAAGTTTAGAGTTGAATGGGTTGTGCCAATCCCTTTTTGCCAAATTGTAACATAACATAGTTTATAATGCATATTATTAACTTAATTTTGTAAAATTTGTATAACGAGCGGTCCATTACTGAGACCATTAATGCTACATTTTAAAGGGGCGTGGCACCGCCCACGTTTCAACCAGGGTGTGTTTTATTGCATTCCAATTATTTATGATCCAAATATAATCGCTCATGAGATATGGTCTTTCAAGGTTGTATGGGCGATATCTCGTACTTTGCCCAATCGCATCGACATATTACGAGTATATTACCGGCCAAACGTGCGAGAAACATAATGTAAAAATTTCGTAGTTGATAGTAGCGATAGACATAGGAGTATATGCAGTATAAGCACTACTACAAATAAAGCGATTTTTACAGATAAGTAGGCCTTGTGCGGTGAACATTTTTGCAAATTGACCGATTTGCCCATTATATATTTCCATACAAATTTCTGCAGACTGACCGTCAGACGGACATGGCTAGATCGCCTTAGATTTTAACGACTATACAGAATATATGCAAACGAAGTGTCAAAGTTAATATATGTAGAGTGTACCAAAACCAAAGTACTAGTGGAAGTGTTGAGGGTACCAAAACTTTTCGTATTTGTCTTTAAAATCTAGAAACTAGTCTATTGCTGGCCATTCAAATACCAATTCTTCTTAGAAGTAAAACAATTAAAATTAGATATAATAAAACTTAAACATTTTTTTTATTAATTTTTTTTAATAACGAATAAAATTAATTAGATTTTAATTAAAGTATACTTACGGTCCTTAACACCCCATAAAGAAACAAACCAAAAACTTCTCTCAAATCAGTGTGCTGTGCACGATATGAGAACCCGGTCCAACTATTTATGGCCGGCTTAGAGCGGCTAAGGAATTTTATAGAGAATCTCTTGGTTGGAGGAGGTCAGACGTTAGCGGATTTAATTGCAAAGGGGTCTAGTGGAAGAGCATGGGAATAATTGCGCATACAAAAATATCGCTATACATTTTCAATACAAAACTTAGCTTTTTAAATTTAATTAAAAAAATATTGTTGGTTTAAAATAAAATAAACTCCGGCGGTTGTTGTGCGTGAATATTGCGTTGCATTGTGTTGACATAGCTAAATGCTTTGGTAGCTTTAGCTTCTACCACAAAACCATAGCATAGGAAGCAAAAGGGGTGGTTCCTTTTATGCTAGCTCCGATGTTTTACATAATTGGGTGTACGCCATGCGACGATTAGTGTACTTTGGAAAACCCTAGTCCAATTGCACTGTCAAAATTCGAATCTTGCTATAAAAAATATAAATTTCTCCTTAGTAAGAAGTCTTTGTGTACCACCTCTGCGTACCAATGCATCTCGGCACTTAGTAACGATGCTACTCTGCACTAAAGCGAAATTTTTCAGCTACTTTTTTTTGTTGACGAAACAATATTACATCTTCTCTCAGACACAAAGCACACGTTATGGACCTATCCATAATGACAATAAACGCCAAATATGTAATTACTTACTTTAGTCCTATTAAGGGACAAGGGAAAACTTCTCTCGTATCAGTGAGCTGTGCACGCTTCTTACTCGTATACTCACTGACCGGGACCTACTGTTAAACGCCGGCTTCGAACGGCTAAGGCATTTTTTAGAGAAGTTTTTACGTGGCATTGAGATAAATCTTTACACGTAAGATCTTGGGCATTACCGAGGTGGTGGTGTGAGCCGCCTTGGTGTGATGGAGTGAGCACTAGTAAGGGTTGGTTCCCACCCAAAAAAAAAAGTTGCAGCAGTCACCCCAAGATTTAAAAATTATCCAGAGACGATTTCAGGAACTCAAACATTTTTTATTTCTGTAGAATTTATATACCGCCCGTTTTATTTTTATGTCCTGTCTTGTCATTTGAAGTCCGATCGTACCGTTGTCAAGTTTCGGCAAGGGCGGTATACCTTCCATAGGTCATTTTTGACTCCAAGGTCAAATTCAATTAGTGACGCCTGTTATCTCGTTTTCTACACCCCTGATTAGGACACATTTTTAAACGCTAGTAAAGGGGATTAAAAATGTTTAAACTTTCGCCTTTGAAGTACTCATTTTTATTCATAAACAAAAAAATTACACAGGGTTCAACATTTTACGTCTCCTTGGAAAGGTAATATTGAATAAGAAAATATTTTTTTAATTACCTACAGAAAAACCTTAAAAATAAAAGTCGAAAAAAAGTAAAAAAAAATAAAATTGGGCGTCTCGAAAATTATTTTTTTGATATATCGTAGCAGAACTTTTTTCCTCGTGCCAAAAACTTTCGAAAAATCGATGGCACAATTTCCACAAATATTTGTCCATACAAATCGGCCCATGCTAGTCCATATGGATAAAAAGAAAAAAATAATAATTTTTCGTTGGCGATGGGCAAAAAAAAACAGAGGTGTTTCAGTTTAGTTGTTTAGCATATTGTAATTTGTTTTTGTTTTTTGGTTGGCGTAATGGTGCATCAATTCAAAATTAATTTCGTCCACATATGTGGGCTGCGTGCGAATTTGTTGCTGTGATCACCACTTCCGCAGACCTGATGTTCTAGCTCTTTGTGAGACCCAGGTTCTTGAGGATTCTGATCCACTGGATTTTTCACGTTCTCTTTTTATATCCCACATAGCTCTTGTGGCATATGTACTCGTACGTAACGATATAGTGTTTAGAAGCCAGCAACACCTGTGCTTAAAAGATGCAGAATTTCACTACCTTTAGGTTCAGTACTGGAATGGAACATACGCACTTCATTTTGGGTTAATATAAAGAAGTCTAAACTCGGAAAAGGATGCTTCTCTTCGACACCCTTTTCGATTCAAAAACGAAAGTTTTGTAGAGTTATGCGAACAGTGAAATGGTCGTTGCTGGGGATTTCAATATCTACAATTTCGCATTCGAGCCATGCAACTCCGGAGGGCCAATACGCCGAGCTCTGAACCGACACATATTCCTGTGTCGAAGAGCACCAACACAATATTTTTAACCTTTACTGCACGTCGCACCATAAAAAGTACGAAGTTAATGTTTTATCACCTCTTGGTAATTCCGATCACTACAGCATCGCCTTTCGCTCTTCATGTCGCTTCGATACCAGCCCAAATCGGATAGTTCTTATCTACGAAAAGGCACGTTGGGCTAAGCTCAACCACATTTTCTAGCAGTTTAATAGCGAACTCTACATTCTGTATACCGACATAAATGTTGCTATTTTACTAGCATATCTAAAATATAATTTTATTTGGAATGAAGACATTTGTTCCAAATACTCGTAAAGTTCTGTCTGCTAAATCAGCCAAAAAACAGTCAGATCCAAAGAGGAGACGTTCAGAGACTGTCGTTTGAACAAAAAGAAAGGAAAGAAGTTCGTGTGCCAGAGTACGAAGGCGTAAAGAAATTCTGCACGAACAATGTCTATGTACAAAGGCTCTTACTATCCCAAGGTTCATCATCTACTTATACATAGTTCATCATCTATCCCAACTGTTGTTAACGACGAACAGGCATTCCTGACCCGGTTGATAAAGCTGACCTATTGGCTGAAATGTAGGTATTTCTCTCTTGCCAGAAAACAATCAACCAGTCCCCGTGATCGAAAACGCAGTTCCATGCCTCAGATATTTTTTAGTTAAAAGAAGTTAAAAGGATTCTTGCGAATCTCGACGTAAATCAGTGCCCGGGGCCCTATGCAAGTGCACTTTGTTGTTACGCCGTCCATTACGCAAACTTTTCAACCTTGCTTATCGTGAAGGTGTCTGCCGATCCCTACAAAGGGTGAAGCCAATAATAACGCGAATAATCGACCAATGGCGATTTGCGCTCCCCAAGGCAATAAAGAGAATGGCTTACCACCACCTGAACACTGGAGTCGGTCTACAACTTTTTCTCTATTTATGCCCAGCTTTCTTAGAGATCTGACCATAAAAGTTGTAGTTGTAGACTAGGCTTGCCGCTGGTGCACCACAAGACTCTGTCCTTTTTCCCTCGTTATTTCTTATTTGAATTGACGATCTGTTGGGTCAGACCGTGAATCTAATATACTCCTATATAAGGCCTAAGATGGATAACAACTCCCTATCCTTGGAGCTACTTGACCGTTCTCAAAGGAGAGTGATGGTACTGATAGGCGACAGTGTATCCATCTCAATTGTCTCCCTCTAGTATCGTCGGAATCTGTGCCGCTAATCTATTGTTGCATTAATGGTGTGCCGACTTGTTCTTGACGTGAGGATGTTCGGTAGGACTTTCCAGGAATTCATACCTGTTTGTTATCGATTGGTCGGTTGACCGCACTATGCACTACAGATCAAAATCGTTTTTCGCCCGAATAGTCACTATGTGGAATCGACTTCCGGCAACTGATTGTTTTTACTAATTACAAGGTTAAATTAACATTACTCGCTCGTTCCTCTTCCGCTTCCTACATTCCACCCACCAACGCAATGCACTAGATATATATAAAGGGCATCCTCCGAGTGTTAGTCAAAAGAAGATAGTCCACTTTGATCGTGTTTTCAGAAAAGTTTTACTCAAATAAAACCTTGAAAACAGTGCAACGCACGGAATGGAAACTCCTTCTCTTGTGCGGGTTTTCGAAGTTCTTATCGAAACTAAAGCAACCCCATTTAGGGTTTTCTAGTTTATATGCTGATCGGATTTTATAACTTCGTGTAAAGTTTGGCTTGATTTTGATTGATTTTGCTAAAGAACATGCTAATTTTTCTGTGCAATATCGCTTAATCCAATTGGAATTGCAGCTACTGATGAAGGGAAAAAGGGTGGAAAACAAACAAACTTGAAAAATTGTTAAAATGTATTTTTTTTATTGTGGATAGTTGACCTTTCGTATATTTGATCTTTTATTATTATTTTCGGCCTGAAGTCATGCAATAAAAACTTGTGTTTTTATATCTTATTCAAATTCGAAATATCGGGAAAATTTAAATAAGATAAAGGGTGGTTAAATTTAAAGGGCCGATGTTGATTTGTCGGGCAAAAGAGCCATTGTTTCGTTAACTGTGTGGCAAGTGGCAACGTCCTGTTGAAACCACATATCGTCCACATCCATATCTTCCAGTTCGAGACATAAAAAGTTCGTTTACATCTCACGATAGCGAACAGCATTCACAGTAACTACCTGACTGGCCTCATGGTGCCGCCAGCCTATAAACCGCATCAAAAAGTCACTCTTTGTGGTCGCATTGTTTTTTCGACAATCACTCTTGAATTATCATTCGCCCAAAATGCGGCAATTCTGCTTATTGACGAATTGAGGTGAAAATGTTCCTCATCACTGAAGATGATTTTATTCGTAAATTGTAAATTGATCATCCACTGTTGCCATTTCTTGTCACCATTATCCCTTTTGTATCTTTTCATGGTTCAAATTGAGTAAGTCTGAAATTGAGAAATATCAAATGATATGCAGAAAAAACTTGACGTTTGGTGTGGTTCACATTCAACATCGGCCCTTAAAAAAAGAATAAAACATAAAATGTATTGTTTTTGCTTCTGCCTAATATCTGCCAATCCGTGCGAAATCCAGAGAAGTAATATTTAGGAAAACTGTTCCTTATTTTATAATTCGTAATCTTTAGAAAATTATAATACTGGAAAATGTTTTACACATCTTCCCATGTGTATTAGTTTCTAGGGCTTTTATGCACTTGTTGCTAGTGCATTTATAGGGAAAACTTTAAACTTTGATATTAACTTAACCTTTGTTGTTTCTTTTCAGAATCAACGTATAAATTGGTGAATAGTATTGGCCAGACAGACTGTACACCTGTTTCTAAACCCGCCAAGAGTGTTCTTCAACAGGCGGCTACAAATCAAATGACTTATACGGCAGTTTCATTTAAATTACTGAGAATTACCCTTTGCGTATAATTTTCAAACTGTGCATAGAGCAATCCTACCACCAATTCTGTTTTGCATGGGTTTTCGTTGAAAACCACAGATGCAAATGCACAAAGTGCGCGTGTGGAGGACAATTTTCACTTTTTTAAAGGGATAAGGAACAGGAGGATAGTAGTCAAAAAGGAGGATATGTCCTTCGAAAGAAGGACGTATGGTAAGAAAACCCTGTTATTCGCCGCAACGAGTGTGATTGTGCAGACTCGATCACACTTAGTAGAAATCCAATCAAAATCAATCAAGCGCTCAGATGAAACTTGTGTTCATTAAAGTTGCTCACACGAAACGAGAATGTTGTGCTCATAAACGATCATCGTTCTATGTTCGCGATCGAACAGCTCAAATGATTGATTTGCTTACAAACTTATGCTTGATTGTTCCGAACGGGACGATCAACCCGAAAGATAGCTTGGATTTTTCGGTGTGTTGTGCATGACTAGATTTTATCGAAATAAAGAAGATCGGGTCTGACTGGAGTAAACACACATACAAGGTGACTGATGAATATTGCTACATTAAGAAACTCAAATTATATTTTTTCAGTGAATGGAATAATAATTAAAATTAAATATTTTAAAAATAATGGAATTTACATGCCCCCCAGGTTGTTGATGCTTGTGTGGCATCTTACCAATAAGTTGTTCATTACTGCTTGAATAGTTGAGACGGGAATAGCTGCAATTGCATCTCGAATGAATTGCTTTAGTTCATTCAAATGTGTTGGTTTTGCTTCGTAGACTTTCTGTTTTTGCTTTCTAGACATCAGCTTATTGGGAAATTTTCGTCGCAATTATTTCATAACATGCCGGGCTATGTGAGGAGTTGCACCATCTGAAACCACACAGAGTTGAAAGAAATTCTCATTCTGCGTAATTTGGGAGACATGCTCAAGTAACGGTCTCAAGTCCCGTAACGGCGTGACCGTTTTCTTCGAAGAAGTAGGGCCCGACAATGCAGCGTGATGAAACTGCACATCACACTGTGACACGACGTGAATGCAATTCTGTCTCATGGAGTATCTGTGGGTTGGAGCACTCTATATTCTACAATTTTGTGTGTTTGTGTTGCCGTTTAAATCGAAATCGGCTTCGCCAGACATGAAAAGACAGTTTCCGTCCTCTTCCATCATTTGAAGTATCTTCTGGCAAATTCCAAGCTTTCCTGAATTGAAGGGTTTCGATGGTAAGATCTTCTGTTGACTGTCCTATGCTCGGCAAAATTGTTAACAAGTCTCATTATGGTGCATCTGCTCGGAGGATTGCCGCCTATACTCTCTTTGAACCGAAACAACGGACTCCAGTACGTAATAGCGGCGGACAATCCAAATTATTTTTTCAGTGTCCCAGTTACCCTTTTTTGTTAAATCTAAAAATAAATCTGCAAATTAAAAAAAAAAATTAAGCAGATTTATTAAACAGAAAAAAAGTTATTACATTTTTTTTGGTAGCGGCTTTCATCAGCCTGTACCAAGTATGTACAGTTACGAACAAAAAATAGTGTCATTTGTAGCGTGAAGGTCGTCCAAAAACGGCCGTTGTGCCAGAGAACATTGATGCCGTGCGTGAACTGATAATGCAAGATCGTCATGTGACATACCGTGAGATAGAGGCATCCTTGGCCATTTCTTCCACCAGCATACACTCGATATTGCATGAACACCTGGCCGTAAAAAAGGTTTGTTCTCGTTGGATCCCGCACAATTTGCAAAGAAATTTTGAAAAAATACGATCGCGGTGCTTCAAAAGTCGTTTATAATATCGTCACTGGTGACGAATCATGGATCTATGTGTATGAGCCCGAAACAAAACAGCAATCGACCGTGTGGGTCTTCGAACACGAGCCAAATCCAACGAAAGTTGTTCATGAAAGAAGCACTTCGAAGCAAATGGTCGCCTGTTTCTTCGGCAAAACTGGTTATGTGGCGACTGTTCCAACGTAGGACGGTCAATTCTGAGTGGTACGCCGCAATTTTTTTGCCTAAAGTCTTCGGAGAAATTTGAAAAACGAACAAGAGAAGACAAATCATTGTGCACCATGACAATGCGAGCTCTAACACATCGGCTCAAACCAGCGCCTTTTTGACCGGCCAAAACATCGAATTGATGGGTCATCCGCCGTACAGCCCTGACTTTGCACCTTCTTTTTATTCCCGCACATCAAGAAACAAATGCGTGGTCATCGAATTTCGTCGCCAGAAGATGCTGTGAAGGCGTTCAAAAAGCATGTTTTGGAGGTTTCTTAATTAGGAGTGGAAAAGGTTCTTCGACAATTGGTTTCAGCGCATGCAAAAGTGTATAAATCATACTAGAGAATACTTTAAAAAACATTAAAACCATTTTTGATGATAAATATTCGCATTTCATTATTAGGCCAGAAAAATATATAGCAGCCCTCGCATATAACCCTAGCTCACAGAAGTACCAAGCTGAACGTAATCGGTATTGGATTTCCATTCTTTCTATGATTTTCGGACAGTTATAATTTAGATCCCTTTAGGGTTCAAAAGACTTAAAATGACATAAGATGGGTGGACTCTTAAGGCATATGCGGTCTTTGGTGATTCCGTCGGAAAATTATTCATAACTATAGATAATATTTAATGGGTTACTGTAATTTATTACATTTTCTCATATTGATATATTTAAAAATTTAACAATTTTTTTGATATCTCCAATTATCGTATTTCAACCATCACTTTTTTGAAACTGTATTATAATGACCAGATACGTAGCAATAGCCGAGAATATCTGAAATTAAAAAAATGTACACTCGTTTTCAATTAAAAAATACATTCTTTAAGAAATCATTAAGACTCGGCCTACCGATGTCAAGAGACTACGATCGACCATGACCAAGCCGCAGGCGGAAAATCTGTTATCAAAAACCAAAAGTTGCTGCCAAAATTTCTTAATCTGTCGAAATAGAAGATCATTATCATTTAGTATTAGCAATTCATTGCGTTCCGACATGCAAACCTCTTCTGTCAATATAGGATCTTGAACCAGACGTTCAATTTCCCCGACTATATGGATAGTTTTGGTAGATTCTGCTGATATGCGATGGCAAGGTTCCACCACCATGAGCAAACGTGATGTATGGAAAGTAATCCAGAGAACTTGAAGCCAAACAAAGCCACTACTTGTCTTACTTAGAAGTTCGATGAACAGAAAATACGAAGTGGCCACCAAGTGAAGAAAACACGAAAGGAGTATAAATAGAGCAGCCATGCCGTAGGCACTACAAAGAAACAAGTCAATATCCCGAAATGTTACGTATTTCCGTAGACCAACTGATTCTTACCTTGATACTAGATCAACACACTTGCCTAGCGATTCGTGCGTGCCGGCCAACAGTTTTAAGAGCAACGCTTTATTTTTCTCTAAAAGGGTCGCATTCGATTTGTTTAATGTCAAATGAGAGCGATTAATCGTTACCTGATCTCTGATAGGTTTCTGCAGCTAATTTATTGAGGCTCGCCTGCAGTGAAGGATCATTCTGCGTTGCCGGTATTACAGTGGTTATCTTTAGTTTGTCCCGCATTTGAATTTCTTTTTTGCCATCTGCCGGCAGAAAGGACATTCTTAACATCATATTCAAACTCTTGAAACGTCTGGACAAACCCAAGGCGGTGTTGGCAAAGGATACATGCAAACAGACCAAAATGTAATACAACGTATAGAATGGTATATACCACATGATGTTCAAGTCTGAAACATGAGGCTATTAAATACAATTCCGTTCCCAAAAATCACAAATTCAGGTGGCGCATACCGATATTTTCCCCATCAGTTTGGACGTTTTCTGCAAAACTGAGCCATGTCCAAATATCGAAAACTACAAATTTTAAAAGGCATAATTTAAAAATTGGTATTAAATGTTGAAATACCTACACATTAAAATACTTATAGCCAACATTGGCAGACTGAGCATAATAACGGCCTTCAATCGTTCCTTCTTCAGGTTCTTGAAAGCATGTATTAAGTTATCAACCTATTGAATTTTTATTAGATTGACGGCATAACTATAAATTTAATATGCTCCCACTTACTTTATGCAGTCGTTTATTCAATTCCTTGGTCGAATTGAATCCCACTATGCCGCACATTACGCCCGCCGTGGTGGCCATCACTATCACGGAGACATCCAACGTTGTGACGACCTTCGAGGTGGCCGACTTCATTCTAAAGGACGCTCTGTAAAGATTGACATGGAACGAAGATAAATTATAGCAAAACATGTTATAACGCGTGATCCATTTCGAGGTTCCCTACTTTTTTAAAGAACAAAACACAGAGAATTCAAATTGAATGGGGAATGTTTATTATCATTTGAAAGAACATTCTTTGGCATTTATTTTTTGAAGATAATGTCTATTAAATGTTGGCCGCGGCTACGTCTCAGATGGTCCATCCGTTGAGTCCAATTTCCGATGGCTCGTTCGGCTACGTCTCAGAAGTTCCATCCGTTGAGTCCGATTTTCGATGACTCGTTCGAGCATTTCGACAGGTAACTGGCGAATGACACGCGTGATGTTTTGCCCCAAGGCCTGAATCGAAGCGGGTATGTCCGCATAAACTTTAGACTTTACGTATCCCCACAGGAAAAAGTCTAACGGTGTGATATCACACGATCTTGGTGGCCAATCGACCGGCACAAAACGTGAAATTATCTGCTCACCGAAGTGTTCTCTTAATAAATCCATTGATTGATGCGATGTGTGGGAAGTGGCGCCGTCTTGTTAAAACCAAATGTCCCCGAGATCACGAGCTTCAATTTCAGGCTTCAAAATGTCGGTTATCATGGAACGATAAGGGTCGCCATTGACGGGAAGTTCTCACTGGCATCATTTTTGAAGAAATATGGACCGATGATTCCACCGGCCCACACACCACACCTAACCGTTGATTTTTCTGGATGAAGTGGCAGCTCTTGAACCTCTTCTGGATGTTCTTCGTCCCAAATGCGGCACCCTTAGAATCAGAAATAGGCCTCATCGCTGAACAAAATTTGGATCGAAAACGTCGGATATTCTTGGAACTTTTCAAGAGCGAAGCGATGTCGCTTGGGAACGTCGGGCGTCTTCAGTTCTTGCACAAGCTGTATTTTGTACGCTTTCAATTTAAGATCTCGACGTAAAATGCGCCAAGTCGTTCCATACGACTCTCCACGGTCTTGGTGTACACTCTCAGCTACGGCCGCTACATATCCTCACTGCGTGCTGGACGTAGTCTATTCGGTCCAATCCAAATGCTGGGTCTCAGGATAGGTGATGGTGTTGCGAATAGTACGCTTAGTAGGCCGATTATGGTGACCATAAGTTGAACGAAGTGCACGAAACACATTCCTCACAGAACGTTAATTTTTGTAATAAAGTTGAACGATTTGTAAACGTTGTTCAGACGTAAGTCTTTCCATGATGAAATGCCAAACAATACTAAATAAAAATAACATGACAGCATGACACGACTTACACGTGATCTGTCAAAAAAGGCTATTGAAAAAAGTATCTCTACTTGGATCACCCATTACATGTAAGTCAAAGGCTATCGTCATCTTCAAATGTACAATCAGTTTCTGAATAGGTTAAGCTACTCGTATGTAAGCGGAGGACCATCTCTCTTTTTTATTCATGTAATAACCGTGTTTTTTTGGTTCTCGGTTATTAAGCGAGTTATTGGTTGCTAAGGTGATAACTTTAAAACTTTACAAGAAACTTACAAAAATTTCTGTGTATACAAGTACTAAACAAATTTATTCATCATAGTCCGTTTGATATGATAGCATGGAATTGATAGAATCAAAGTTATTCAAGAAAACTATAACTGTGTAAAAACCGAGCTCGCTAAAGATCATTCTTTAATAATTTTTTTCCAAAAATAAAATTGTTTTCACTGTTTCCGACGCAAATTCTAAATAAAAGCAATTTTTTGTCTTTGTAGAATAGTGTGCAGTTTTCGCATTAGCGACCTCTTACTTTCTAAATAACAGGGCTATTTTTTGGACAATGACAACTTTAAGTTCGAAGTCTCAAAAGAAAATCAGTATAATATCCCAGCAAACCAAACATTCAGAATTCTGTACGACATTTGGCAAAATGTTCCGATTTCGGATCAGAATTCTTACTGAGTTCGTAACGAAAAACATATGAGAGGGTTGACACAAATTCTAAACTACTTCTCTGAAAAAAAATCCTCAGACAAACCGAACAGAATTCGTAAAGATTTTGGTAAGACTTATCGGTAGAGTGCAGATATTGTTCACAATTTTCTGGTATCAGACATTGTCGGCAAATTTGGTTTACTGGGATCTATCAGAACAAAACACCGCGTCTTTTAAAAAGAGTCAATGCCGAAATGAGGCAGCCACCGAGCCTTCTGTTCGCAAGGTTGTGCAAATCATTTATGAGACTGGCTTGTTAGTTACACTCGTACGCTCAAAAAATCATAATATCGACTTAGGAGACTATGTAAACAACTATCAACATCTGAGAGCCAACCGAGGAAGCCATATAAATTAAAATAATGAGACTTTGTGCTCTTTCAAATTTACCAATGAAATATAGAATAATTACAGTCAACTCGCTGAAACTTGAACATTCTAAAACATGACGGAATTTTTTCTGTTATTAATTTTTTAAATATGAGTTTTTTTATTTAATAAAATATTTGTTTTTAAGATACTGGGTATTGAATTTAATAATAGAAGTTCATTTCAGCGATCAAACAGCAGAATCTTGCTTCAAAATTTTAGGATTCGAAAGCGTTGACGAAATCACAATCGTGAACATGAATTAGTTCACGTTACCGCAAGTTTATTGTATAATTTTTGTGGATTTAAAAATGCTTAAAACAACAAGTGAATATATTTCACCCTATGTAGGGCAAGAGCTGTGTTCTTTTCAGTTTACTTACTTGCATTTGAGTGAAATGTACTCGGTTAGCAAGCGAGTTGTGTTCAATTTGTTAAAGAACCGGGTTAGAGTTACCACACTTATTTTTCCTACTAAAAAATCAAACTTGGCACACCCTGCTTTATAAAAAATATGTTTTTTATTATGAACACTGAAATATAATCAAACAAGAAGAAGTCTTTTCGGCGAATTCGTATAGCGCACATCTGCACAAGATGGGATAAGTGTAACTATAAATCAACTCAAACTGATAGTTCAAAAATATTTTACACATTTTTACAAAGCAAAAGTTTAGCAATTAATTGATTTATTAAATTTCACTGATTATTTTATTTTAAGTAATAGTTTTTTATTGTTTGCTTTTGCTCAAACGAACTCGGTTGCACTAGGTATTAGAATTATATTTCCGACCATTTGCATTAATTCCGATCGACTTAGAGTTTTGAATATTTTTTTTCGTTTAAAGAGGATTTCATTCAAACCAATAATACGATTAACCAACAAACAAACTGCTTTGATATCACGCAATTTTTTTTCATGCGAAACTTTTGGTTGTCACAAATAATTCGCCCAATTTCATTTGTATGTCCGATCTCTTGGTTGCGTGCATCATCATCTTGTGAAAAGTCGAATCGAACATTCATTTTGATTGTAAAAATTCGGTGTTGGCAACGGAAATTATTCTTTTGCAACGGAGTTTTTGTATTTCTAAATGACTTTTTTATATACATGTACACTTTTATACGAGTATTTCTCTAATAAGACCAATTTTATATTATGGATCGGTGGTTTGAGTTCACCAATATGATTTCTTTGTTAAAA
The DNA here is from genome assembly GCA_963513945.1 of Hydrotaea diabolus. NCBI lineage: Eukaryota > Metazoa > Arthropoda > Insecta > Diptera > Muscidae > Hydrotaea > Hydrotaea diabolus. Next base: position 101,571,944 of record OY740720.1, on the reverse strand, counting down.
ATATTGAGTCAGTGCAGAAACAATTTTTTACTATTCTTAAGTAATGTTCACTAGAATACTGGTTATGAAACCCTTTTTGTTTGGTTATGAGTTGATTGAAGAGTAGGCAAACTATATATCGTCGTAGTTCCCTGCAGAAGGCCTATGTATAAATTTTCGAGTTTTATTTTATTGTCGCTTTTAGTATAAGTAGTTCTACTGATCATACATGTACCCACCAAATCGTTTTTCGATATCTTTATTTGTTCGGAATTAAGAAAGAGACCTATGTGTATTTCTGTATAGAACTTATCATAAAAGTATTTTAAAAAGGACTATATGTTTTACTTCACCTATCAATAATTTTATTTGTATCAATATGGTCCAGATCCTTAACAGTTTATTGTCATGCCTGTGTATGAGGGCTGTATAAGTATGTATAAAATCATGAACCGATATGGTCTAAATTATAAACAGTTAATTTCCATCCCAATCAACTGCTTTGTGTCAAATTCCGTCTAGATCAGACTATAAATACAGTTTTTAGATTGCCGGTACCTGAACTCGGGAAGGTACTTTGTATGGTGGCTCTGTCAAAACATTTTCCGGTTTGGATTATATTTAATCCATAATAGGTCTTATCCTTGATAGTTTTATACCTACTTTCAGCAGCCTATGCCAATCCCATGGTACATACTTTTATACGATATACCTAAATAGCGTGATTTTTTCAGATGTTGTTTGAGTCCTTGCATAGCGAACATTTTTCATTTGAATAGATGTGGTCCATTATAACTCCCAAACAACTTGCAACAACAATACATTTCTCTGCGGACGGACATCGCTAAAGGGATCAATATTTTGAAGTTCACCAAACGAAATGCCAAACTAGGTACACTTCCTTTCTATGGTGGGAATATAAAAAGGCCTATGTGAAAAATTATCAATTTTTTTTATTTAAATACAGAAAAGGCAAAACTAAAAGGGCTTATGTGACATATTTGTATATATTTTTGCGTCACATAAAATTGCGCCTTAAACTCAATTTTTTTAGCAAAAACGTGGCAAACCAATATGTGAATCGACTCAATTACTAATTTTCGGAAATTTCGCGAAATCAATAAATGCATCAGTTTTTTTGGCTCGCAAAAAACACATAGGCCTTCTGCTGGGAACATCGACGATATGATGAATAAGATGATGGCATAGTTCTGAATTTTTATTTTTGTTTATTTCTAGATACTTTAAGTTTTTGAACCTGGATTTCCAAAGGAACAATTATGCATGTGGTGATCCATTTCATAGAAAGTGTGCTAATTTTAACTCGTTATAACTGATTCAAATTATCTGATTCAAATGATTTTAAAGCCAGGAAAGGACAAATCAATACCTTCCTCGTACAGGCCGATCAGTTTGCTTCCCTGCTTATCCAAACTATTTGAAAAAGTTCTTTTATCGAAAATAAAACCGTTTCTCGTGTCAAATAACATAATACCAGACCATCAGTTTGGTTTTCGCGAAGGCCACAGCACTATCGAACAAGTAAACCGTCTGACCCAAGCAATTGAAAAATCATTTGAACGGCGAGAATATTGCTGCGCAGTATTCCTGGATGTTGCTCAAGCATTTGACAAAGTCTGGCACTTTGGCTTGACCTACAAAATTTGCAAATACTTACCGGCAAATACGCATCGAATTCTTGAGTCTTACTTAGAAAACCGCAGATTCAGAGTCAAATGTGGACAACACGTCACCGATGACCGCGAAATACTAGCAGGTGTTCCCCAGGGAAGCGTCATGGGGCCTATCCTTTACATTCTGTTTACCGCAGATATTCCTACCAGCCCAAACGTGCTAACATCCACTTTTGCCGATGATACCGCTATAATGGCCACACATAAAAAGCAGGATATTGCATCTATGAATCTAGGTGTACATCTCAGACGAGTAGAATCTTGGCTCTCTGACTGGAGAATAAAAGTCAATGAGGCTAAATGCACACAGGTAACTTTCACACTGAATTTTAGCACTTGTCCGACATTGAAACTAAACAATATCGCTTTTTCTCAATCTGATCATGTTTCATACCTTGGAATCCACCTGGATCGCCGACTCACCTGGAGAAGTCATATCGAAGCCGAGAAAACTCAACCGAAACTTAAGGTCCATCAACTTCACTGGCTCCTAAACGCGAACTCAAAACTAAGCCTTGAATATAAGGTCCTGCTATACAACAGTGCAATCAAACCTATCTGGTTATACGGTGCCCAGCTATGGGGCAAAGCAAGCTCGAGCAATCTCGACAAAATCCAAAGAGTCCAATCGAAGACATTGCGGCTTATTACCGGTGCCCCTTGGTATATGAGGAATGATAATATCCACCGAGACTTGAAAATACCTCTCGTTAAAAAGGCAATTCAAAAAATCAATATAAAGCACAAAGAGAAGCCCGAACGTCATGATAACATACTTGCTAGACAATTATTGTGCAGTCCAAGCTCTTTAAGACTTCGGAGAAACGAACGCCGTGTTTTCTAATCTTCATCCGTAACAGTAATCGCGAACACACGCGCCCGAAAGACTGTGTAGAATCCTTTTTTCTACGTCACGTGGCTTAAACGCTCTTATACGTGATCTTTAAAACAGTCAATATCAATCGCGGACGAACACTCAAAAAAGACTGTGTAGAATCCTTTATTCTATGTCACGTGGCTTAGATGCTCTCATACGTGATCCTTAAAACAGTCAACGCGAAAAACCTACAAAACCCAAATTACGTCGTCCACTCTGCTATTCTAGAGTTATCCGTTATACATACATAACTAGAGTTCTTCACTCTACATAATATCGCGAACACTCTGTAAATGACTGTAAGGGTCCTCTGGACCTTTATCACGAGGTTTAAGCCAAACCCGGTTTAAAATTCTCAGACATGTGATCCATACCAGTTATATACTATTTTGACCAAATTAATTAAAATTCCTGCCAATTAGCAGAGATCCACATTACAAGAAATCCATACTAGGATTCATTATTAAATTATACTTAAGATTCGTATACTTATTGTTAGGCTCCTTTGGAGCAGATTCAATAATTCAAATAAAGCTTATATAAAAAAAAAACTCGTTATAACATTAAAATGACTTCTCCTTAAGTTTTAAAGCATTAATGTCTAACATTGTTTTTTATTTAAATTCATTGTCTTTATAAGAATTGAAACTTTGTACTTGACATGTACTAATTTCCTAGTTGTATAATTATAGTTTTCCTTATTTATTTATACTTACTTCAGAGGAATTTTAGAATTGGCATCGAATAGAAGACCACGATATGTCAGGATAACTTGAAATATAGTAAATGGCTTTAATTCATAATTTTTCTGCACTCGCCTGTATTCTCTATGAGATGCGATATTTCTGATCAGAGGTATGAAACCAATTTAACATCTTAAGCCAAAAGGTTTCTAAAACTACTGAACGACATGTTTCCATATTTGTCAGAAATAAAGCATCTATCGCGTTTGTGCACAGTCTCACCCATTGCCAATGTAAGCGAAGCCGCATAGAATAGGAACAGTATGCTCTTTTGCAAAATATAAACTCCTTTTTCATTTTTATGCACCGAATATGGAGCCAAAGCTAACACTTTGCTCACGAAAAATATACTTATAGACGGTTGAGATATTTCCATTGTCAGTTCGTTTTTGGTATTTTCGGATTTCTTTTTCAAACTTTACACTTAAGGATCTCAATTACTTCTGCGTGTCTAGGCATTAAGATTTTACATTTTAAGTGTCCATATGAACGGAGTTTTCGTAAACACAATATCCTTGCAAATTTTTAAATAGCGTGTGCGAAAAAGATCTATTTAAGCACACACATGGCCGGTTAAATGACCAACTGCCGTAACTGACAAATTGTTGAACGTGTAGTGAAGGACATTAGCATACTTAAGTTGGATCTGCACTAGGGTGGAGTGATTCGGACAAATCTTTCACGCAGAGAAAATATTTGGTTCTATATGGTCACGGCAACAATAGTATGTTCTCTGGCAGTCGCAACCATTTTGAATTTCATTTTGACAACATTACTATTGTTGAAATATAACAATAGTATTGTTGCCAAATTTAAAAATGGGTTTCATGCTAACAATTATATGATTACGGCAATCATACCGACAAAATCGTATTTTTTAATTTGACAATGTTATTGTTACGAATCTTACGCAATAATATAAGTAGTACTTTTTATATGTAAATTAAATTTTTGCAAAACAAACTACTTTGAATTAGTATTACTGCAATCTTTTTAATAAATGAATTTTTTCTACTGTTAAAAGTTCTTTTTTATTAAAAGTTTAATGCGTTTTTGCATAATTTACTTAATATGAATCTCTATCGTTGAAAAACAATTCAACCCAATCCTTACAAAAATGTTGGATCTCATAGTATGGTTGTGTGGGAGTCATACTATGGTTGGTTGGTGGATCACACTATGGTTGTATGTTAAACATACTATGGTTATGCGAATCATAATATGGTTGAGTGTGAATAATAATATTGTTGTGGGGAGCATAGTATGGTGAGGGTGAAAAATTCTCTTGTTGTGAGGACTATAATATTGTTGTGGGAATCATATCTATTCAATGCTTATGTTTCAAAGACATAGACATCTTGTCTATGTACGTCAGTGGATAAATTTAAATCGTACGATCATAAAAAATAATGGTCATGTAAGGACGAAAATTCCAATACTATTGTAAGTTTTAGGCGATAGAAGTGTTGCTTATTCAAACACCATATTTTTATTGTGTGAAACTATTGTTTATTTATTTAGAATATTTAAAATTTCAAAATCATTAGCTTTATGAGACGGTGCTGAGTCTACGACCGAATTGTCTGCGTGCCGGCGGCTTCCAAATTATTTTCCCTCTAATAAGTCGCATTGACTTTGAGACCAAACTCGATGAAAACAATGTCATACTTGAGATCATGCTTGTCAGAACTTCGTGACAAAAAAAGCTAAATTTCTTCAAAAAAAAAAGCTTAAACCCGATAGAAAAAACTAACTAGAAAATCCCCTATTTTGACAAATATATATATATATATATATATATATATATATATATATATATATATATATATATATATATATATATATATATATATATATATATATATATATATATATATATATATATATATATATATATTAATTTTGTTTCACCATGACCTTCAATTTAACTTAAACATAAAATTAAAAAAAAATAAATCTGCAACTGAAAGAGCGTTAACTTGAAATTTTTAAATTTGTATTTTATGTAAGAAAGCAGCACTCAGAGCTCAATACGTTAAAAATAATTCATGGATTTTCTCCTATCATTTAAAAAGTATCCTTTTTATTGAACCGTGCGACATTCCAAGCACAGGTTTCAATCTTAGAAGTACTTAAACCACGTGGAAAAAAAACTATTCGTGTAAACGCAGAGAAAAGATATGGTTACTATATGGTCACGGCAACAATAGTATATTCTCAGCAGTAAAAGTATGGTCGTCGCAACCATAGTATTGTTTTTTGAATTTCATTTTGACAATAGTATGATTGCGGCAATATTAATATTGTTGAAATGTAACAAAAGTATTGTTGCCAAATTTAATGAAAATATGGTTGTAGCAACAATATAACTATGGTTGGTGGGACTAATGTATTGTTTTCAAGAGTTTTATGTTAACTTAATTTTTTTTTATTTGACAATGTTATTTTTACGATTCTTACGCAATAATAGCAATAAAAATTAAATTATTTAAAAAAAACTACGGATTAGTATAACTAAAATATTTTTAATAAATGATTTTTTTACTGTTAAATAAATCACTCGTATTGTTACATAACTTACTTAATAAAATTCATTATGGTTGAATAACAACGTATTCCAGTCTTTACAAACAATTTTGGGGATCATAGTATGGTTGTGCGTAAGTCATACTATGGTTGTACGTTAAACATACTATGGTCATGAGGATCATAATATCGTTGTGGGGATCATAGTATGGTTGAATGTGAATAATAATATGGTTGTGGGGATCATAGTATGGTTGTGTGTGAATGATTCTATTGTTGTGAGGACCATAATATTGTTATGGGGTTACCATACTATGGTTGTGTGTGAACCATACTATTGTTGTGATGATCATAATATTGTTGTACCACAACCATATAACCAACAATAGTATGGTGCTCTTCGAATATTGTTACCCCAACCATACTTTTTTTCTGAGTGTAGGGAGCCGTTTAGAAGTATCAATCGAAAATTCTTGTTTCTATTGGGTGGCATTCCAGATAGAAACAATTTGAACCCTCTTATTTTGGTGGGTTGGATTCTAAATCGGGAGCTTAGGGGAGATAAATCATACCGCTTTTTAACCTTTAAGAACATACATCTGGCGCGTGTTATGGGGTAGTGTTAACCGTTACATTTATTGGCGTAATTGCACTCAAACGAAGCGTACAATCAATTTTTAGGTTCCAAAAAAGTATTTAAGAATAATTTGTTTTAGAAACATTCATAACCAGTTTAAATTTTAAAGACTCTCTAATAAAATATATCAAATAAATGATCATCCAACAAAATATAAATAAAACATAAAATAATAACAAAAAAAGAAAATAATAAAAAAATATATAAAAAAAGATTTCAAAACTTTTTAATATTAACATAACTTTACAATTTCTATTGGTCTATTTAAAATGTAAAATCCACAGCCTATCGTACAGGGTCAGTCAACTAGGGAAACTTGATCGTGGTATTGATATTCCATTTTAGTCCATTTTTGAATGGGTCATATTGTCGGACATACTGTGAATAAAGTAAACACCAAATATTCTTTTAAAAATTGTTTTATTACATTAATATAAAAAACAATAATGCAAAAAGTCATCAAAAAGTAAATCAATTAGAATTAAATTCATATAAGTAGTAACCAAAAAAATTCATTAAAAAATTATTTACTTTTTACTAAAAACCACCAAATTTAACGAGTCAAAATAAAGTTAACACTATTACGAAAAGAAGATAAACTATTATACCGTAGTTAATATTTAGTTTGCTTTCCTTTTTATTTTATAACTTCTAGTCTTCTAGGCATTGCATCGTTTTAGGTGAGATTTTACTCAGTTCGTCCTGTGATACGATTTTTAGGTCATCTTTACAAAAAATGTGTCTTTCTCAAGTTTGTTGTCCAAATGTTTCCACAGATACTCAATGGGATTCTGGTCTGGAGACTGCAGTGGATGATTAAGCGTTTAGGAGTCTTTTAGAGCAACCACTCCCTAACAATTTTAGACGAATGATCGTTGTCTTTCTGGAATATCCATCTCTGCGATAAGCCCAATTTGTGGACACTACATTTTTTTCATCGTATACTATGAACACTAGATTACCATCGACCCCAGATGCCGCCATACCATAACAGAGCCTCTACTGTGTTTAATCGTTTTCACCACATTCTTGTTAGGAGGTTTTTAACACCAATAATTACTAAATTGCTCTCGTCGGTGTACTACTCGTATATGTTTTCCCAAAAGTTTAGAGCGTTATTTTTATATTTTTTTTTTGCGAAAATCAAGCCTTTAGTTGGGTTCTCTTTCGATATGTAAGGTTTCTTACGCGGTTCTGGTCTATGTAAAGCAATTTGGTGCAGTGATCTTCTTATTGTGCTAGCACTTACTCTCTTCGGCCGACATGTCCGAGGAAAATGCTCCACTGTGTGATGTGTGGTATACTTACTTATATAGACTTCACCAGTGTCCACTGTTTGTTTTTCCATCGTAACTATAGCTATTTTGCATACTTTTTCTTAAAAATTATTGTTTTATCTGATGAATCCACGCTTTAATACTAAATTGGTACTTCCCCGAAATGCGCACAACAAACTTGTAAAAGAGTTGCCACCATTTTTGGAATCCAGCGATTTTTCGCATTAAAGAGAAACCACTGTTTACTTAATTTTGACGCGCAAATTGAATATAAAAGGTGTTTTTCAGAAGTGTGGATTTCAAGAAGAAATAAAACGCATATAATTTAATGTTATGGACAAGACTTTAGCTTTATTATAAAGATAAGGGTTTGCCATTATGTTTTAAAAATGATTTTGGTCAAGTGGCAGCCGCGGCTGGCTCGAATAAATTCCAGCCGAGAGGACCAATTCTCGAGCACTTTATGCAGCATTTGGGGCCGTATGTCAGCAATAACGTGCCGAATATTGTCTTCCAAAACGTCAATCGTGTCGGGCTTATCTGCTTAGACAAGGGACTTTACATAACCCCACAAAAAATAGTTAAGCGGCGTTAAATCGCACGATCTTGGAGGCCACAGTCCCTCGACGCGATAAAATGCGTTTACCAAAAGTTTCCCTCAATAAATTGATTGTTTCGTTACCTGTATTGTTGGAACCAAAGGTTGTTCACATCAACATCCTCCAATTCATGCACGAACAAGTCATTAATCATGGCTCTATAGCGTTCCCCGTTGACTGTTACATTATGGACGGCTTAATTTTTGAACAAATATGGACCAATGAATCCTTTGTCCATAGAGCGCACCAAACAGTGACTTTTTGAGGATGTAACGGCTTCTCAACAGCTCCAAATGCGATAATTTTGGTTATTAACGTACCTATTCAACCAAAATTAAACTTCATTGCTGAACAAAATTTTCTTGTAAAAATCAGGATCGGTAGTCATCTCGTTTTGTGCCCATTCACCACGATTTGCAAACGTTGTTCCGAAATAAGTCTATTCCTTATGAAATGGCAAACCAAACCGAGCATAAATGATGTGACAGCTGTCAAAAAGCCCAACTCCGAAAAAAGTGTAGCCAAATTGATTGTGATTGTATGCATTTTTATTTATTTTTTTTCAAATCGGTTTTTTTATGGAATGTATTTAAGTCTAATTACTCTAGTTTATAGCCATTTTGGTCCAGAATTCTAAATATTGTATGCCAATAGATTTCGGCCTCCTAAACTTATGCACTCTCTTTTAAGATTTTGCGAAATTTCGGATTCGGATCTACGGGCCCAGACAATTGGGGCGAAGAATAAAGATGAATAAAATCTAAATCGTATGATTTTTTCGATAGTCAAATAGTTATTTAATCATTTTGTAGAAAACAAATGGAAGTTCGATTGGATTAAAATGAAGAACTGAGTCATCCAAATAAGATTTGGATGTAAGGATGTAGTTAAAAAAATTAAAGATGAAGGATAAACAAAGTTTTTTGTTAAATAATAAAATATTTTAAAAAGTTGCTATGGGCGCTGTCCGTGGCCGATTTTGATGAGACTTGGCGCCAATTATTTTTATTTATCAAAGTGTGTGTGTAACAAATTTTTTACAAAGTGTGTGTGTCACAATGCTTGTATCGACCATTTTGTTGTATTATTTACCTTGTCCCACAAGGTGGGGCTGGGATGCCTTAACTCAAAAATTTAACCAGGGGCCAACTAAATTATGGGACATTAATATCGGGTGATCCATCTACAAATATTTTTTCAAAATAAAAAAAATACAAAAATTTAAATCAAGTGTGAAATCTTTAATGTTTATTTGAAAGGACATTTTATGCCATTTATTTTTTGAATATAATTTCCTTCAAAGTATGGCCACAACAACGCCACATGTTGTCCATTACGAGGGTCCAATTTTTAATAACTCATTCGAGCATTTCGACCGGTATAACGTTAATGACACGCATAATATTGGCTTCAAAGCCTGAATCGTAGCTGGTTTGTCAGCATAGACTTTGGACTTTACATAGCCCCAAAGAAAAAGTCTAAAGGTGTGATATCACATGATCTAGGCGGCCAACCGGTCCAAAACGTGAAATTACCTAGTCTTCGAAATTACCTGTCAATAGATACATTGTTTGACCAGCTGTATGGCAAGTGGCACAGTCATTTTGAAATCAAATTTTCTCAAGATTACTGGCTTCCATTTGAGGTAGCAAAAAGACTGATATCATGGCGCGAGAGCGGGCACCATTCTCGGTTACGTTACGTTTATCATCTTTTTGGAAAAATATGGACCGATGATTCTACTAGGCCATAAACTGCACGAAACCGTGGTTTTCTGTGGGTATAATGACACCTCTTGGACCTCTTCTAGTTGCTCTTTAGTCCAAATGTGGCAATTTCGTTTATTGACGTTGCTGTTGAGCTAGAAATGGGTCTCATCACTTAACACAATTTTAGTCGAAAACAGCAAATTTTCTTGTTTTTCGCCAAACGCTTCATTACAAATAACAATTGAAAAACTGTTTAGAGTAAAGCTTGCTACTGGGTACGCCTTTCCATGTGGAATTCTGTCAAACATCATAAATAAAAAGTAGGGTAAACTTAAAGTGGAAGCATTTTGTATCAATAAATTAAATAGAGCACATCTGTTTTATTTTCCTATGAATGAATGTATGTACTCGTACATGTTTATTATTCCACAGGAAAATCAGCGACACAATACTTCATCTGAAAGTTCCTTTTTATATTTTTCACATGAACGAACTTAGTACCAGGTGTTACAGCGCAATTCTTTAAAATTGTCAGTTACGACGGTTGGTTATCTTTGCGCAGGTATAAGCGAGCGTGAAGGGAACATAAATATACTTGATACCGATGACGATTTTTTTGCTAGAACTTTTTTATACCAACATCACAAGGTGGTCCAGGGTACTACGATTTAGTGCAGCTGTTTAAAACACCTAAAAATGATGGAGATAAACGCACATATTTACCTTACAAACCTATGAAAAATCACTTTCTAATTCCATTCAGCGATACTCATTTGTCCATCTTTCTTTTTTAAAATATCGCAATTATTTAAAGATTTCGACGCATCTATGCACATTGTTCAGGTTTAAGCCGAAGACCCTATTGAAGTTGGTCAATATCGGTCTTTTTTTTATTACATAAATAACAAAAATCTTTTTCAATTTTAGACCCTGCAGCTGTAGAAGCAACATATTAAATAGAATTCTGTTCAAATGTCATTTTGAAACGACCAAAAGCCAACTTTTGAGAAATTTGAGCTTATCGGCCCATGTTTTTTAAAAGCCCATACATAAAGGACACCTGATATTTGATGTCGCGTCACTCCATTAACATTATTTTACATTCCATCTTGGTCGAATTTAACGCAGTGTGTCTTGGAAGATCCTTAAAGAAGCACACCGGTCCATGATTTCGTTTATATCCCGTACAGAGGGGTCCATGAGAGACCTTGTTGCTCTGGAAGCAACATTTTGAGTCTGATCTCACTTAAATTATATAAGCGCTTGTTTTGCGATATAGAACAAATCCTAATGAAATCAGACCATATCGGTGAATGCTCATTTATAGCCATCTCCCCATTATATACGCTCTATTTTCGGTTTTACGCCCCGCCGCTTTAGTAGTAAAATTTGAAAATCCGAACTTTCTCACATTTTCACCAGCAACAAATTATTTTTAAATTGGAGCGTTACCAATAAAACGAGACTTTTCAAGATGCTACAAGTTCTGGATTTGCCTTTTAAAACAAGAAAATATTTTTTATTTATTATTGTGATTTTACTTATTGAAGTAAATTTCTATCTGTGATTGTATTTGTACCATAATCTATTCTGAAAAAAATGCTTATTAACTTACGATAGATTGAAAATAAACAAAGATTTCTAAAAAAAAATCGACTGTTTTGGTCCAAGTTTTTCTAAAGTCCCGTGATGTAACCTTGTGACATAGGACCAAGCCGGTCCATGTCCAAATAATCGACATTAAAAAGATCCCTCCCGAGCTGAAGCTTTGTCGCTCTAAAAGTCATTATTTAAATCACATCTTGGTTATATTTTGCACAGCAGCGATGAGACGTCTTATACCACATAGGTGCAGGTGATTATACTGCCGACCCTGGTCCACATAATTTATTATGCACTTTTATTTTATTTAGCTCTGATCGGCTCTCTAATATTGAGCAATTTTATTTTCCATTCAACAGTGGTGAATCTCATAATTGCAAATATAAGGTTATTAATTTTGAGGTTCCCTACTTTATTAAATAAAAAAACACAGAGAATTCAAATTGAATGGGGAATGTTATTTTTATCATTTAAAAGAACATTCTTTGGCATTTATTTTTTGAAGATTATTTGTCTATCAAATGTTGGCCGCGGCTACGTCTCATCCGTTGAGTCCAATTTTCGATGACTCGTTCGAGCATTTTTCCCCACAGGAAAAAGTCTAACGGTGTAATATCACACAATCTTGGTGGCCAATCGAGCGGCCTCTCAATAAATCCATTGATTGTTGGGATCTGTGGGAAGTGGCGCCGTCTTGTTGAAACAAAATGTCGCCGAGATCACGAGATACAATTTCAGGCATCAAATAGTCGGTTATCATGCCACGATAACGGTCGCTATTGACGGTTACGTTCTCACCGGCATCATTTGAAGATATATGGACCGATGATTCCACCGGCCCACAAACCACAACAAACCGTTGTTTTTTCTGGATGAAGTGGCAGCTCTTGAACCTCTTCTGGTTGCTCTTCGTCCCAAATGCGGCAATTTTGCTTGTTTACATACTAGAAATGTTGACCGATTATGTTCACCAAAGTTTAACGAAGTACACGAAACACATACCTCACAGAACGTGAATTTTCATAACAAAGTTGATCGATTTGTACACGTTGTTCAGGCGTAAGTCTTCCCATGATGAAATGCCAAACAATACTAAGTAAAAATAACATGACAGCACGACACGAATCACGCGTGATCTGTCAAAAAAGGCTTTGAAAAAAGTATCTCTTCTTGGGTCACCCTATATATCTACAAGCATAAAGCGCTGTAATGCCTCAAGTGTCCTAAGCATCCCTTGAGCAGCAACAACATCGGTTGAAGTGGTTACTGTTTGTCACCTATGAGCATTTATTTAGAGTTGTCGGTTGATAATTATTAACTTAGCTCAAGTAAAGCAGTAAACGTTACACTTGTTAGTCATGAGAGAAAACGAGAAAGCCTGCATGAATGAAAAGTAAATTTTCATTTTAGGTAAAAAAGTGTGTCAACTAACGATTCTGTTTATTTGCCAGTAGACCTTTACTCGATTAGCGTACACAATAGTGGGCGAGAGTGACAAGTACGTGTAGGTGTCGTCTATGGCAAATATCGCTAATCATGGCATGGAAGTTTATAATTAAGTGTATTCAAATATTTGCTTGCCATTAGTTCAATAAAAAAAGAAAAACTAGACAATTGGTTCATGGAATTTGCGTAAAATATGTACAAAATCTTTATTATTTTTTAAGGGTCTTGTTTTTGTTTACAATACAATCATTTTAATTGCATACAGTGTTGGCATTGAAAATCTCAATCCAATAACCGTCCGGGTCCTTAATGAAAGCCAAACCCTTCATGCGTCCATCATCGGGCTTTTTGACAAAATCCACACCCATTTCTTCGAATCTAATCAAGAAACGATGTTTAAAAGAATATAAAGAAAAGCAATGCATATTTTTTAAAAAGATATTTACCTTTTACATGCCGCATAAACATCGGGTACCATTATACCAATGTGACCGAAACCTCGGGGATCGGAGTTTCCATTGTGATAGGATTGATCGGGATCATTTTCGGTACCCCAGTTGCTAAAATAAAAACGGAAAGAAAAAATGTTTTTACACAACACGTTTAAAATATTGTATGCAAATCATTATGTGAATAGAATTGTCAACGATAATACTTATAATAAAAATTCTAAGCTTCAATTTTCAAAACCAACCGGTTTTATAGACCCCACCGAAGAATGAAGTATATATCATTCTGTTTGAAACGCTAAAATAAATTTATGAAAATCATTATTTGAATAGAATTTTGAACGATATTAATAAAAATTCTAAGCTTCAATTTTCAACATCAAACGGTTTTTAAAGCCTCCACCGAAAAATGAAGTGTATGCTAATTAATCACTCCGTTTGCAACGCCTAGAGCCGAAATTACCGAAATGTCATTGAAACTGGGCAACATGGGACCAAGGAAAAAGGTTTCCTTCTTAGAAAATTCAGGTATCTCAAGAAAAATGTACACTATTTTGAGTATTTGCTCAACTGCGAAGGGTATGTAAGATCCTACCAGGACAAACTTAACGACGCTTTTACTTGTTACGGCTACGTTTATTCAATCGACTCAGAATCACTACCTGATCCCATTGAGCGATGTTCTTTCGTCCATAGCTTCGTCCGTTCGTCCGCCTGTCCATCTATCGTTGTAATCAAACTACAGGTCGCATATATGAACCGATTAATTCATTCTTAAGGTTTGGACCAATGACGAGCCCTATTGAAATTGGTCTACTTCGGTCCATATATTGATATCATATATAGGGTTTTCCGATATCAGAACTTCAGCTCTGAAAGCCTTATATAACACCCGATTACGGGTTTCCAAATTTCGCACAGCATTTCGAGTGACCAACACCGATCTCTGGTAAAATTTGTCCATATCGGTCCAAGTTTTTGAATAGCTCCTACTTAAAGGTCTCTCCTGATTTTAGGTTCTGCAGGTCTAGAGGCCACAAATAACTATATCCCTATCACGCCCACATTTTGCATGGTACGTTATAGGCGACCATTAACTAAGTGTGATTTAAATGGTCCATGTTTTCGTATAGCCCCCATACAAAGGTCCTTTCCGATATCAGAACCTACATTACACCCAATTCCGACCAAATTTCTAACGGAGCATAACGAGTGACCAACACATATCTTTGGTAAAATTGGATCGTATGTTTTCGAATAGGTCCAATACAATGGTCCCTCTCGACTTGGGGTCCTCTAGAAGCCACAAATAACAAATGATTATGCTCAAATTTAGTGTGGTACGTTATGAGCGACCATTTATGAACTGTGGTAAAATTTGACCGCATAGGTCTAAGTTTCCACCAGCCGTCACACAATGGTACTTCCAGATTTAAGAATCTGCACTCTAAAAAAACACTTTTTGCAACCGATTCCAACGAAATGGAGCGTAACGAGCGATCATTACACATGTCCTGTAACATTGGACCATATCGGCCCATGTTTTGGAATAGGCCCCACACAAAGGTCCCCTCGATTTAAGGTCCTGCTGTTTTAGTAGCCACAAATTATATCCCGTCACGCTCGAATATTGTATGGTACGTTATGAGGGACAAACAATTAACTCTAGCATATTAATCACTACCTTGCTCAAACTCCAGACAGAGATGCTTAATCCTCTCAATAGAAGAGTGGCATAAGGTATCTCATAGCGGCCACGCCTGAGTTTAACTTTTTAACTTGTTTTCATTGTGAAATTACTAAACAGGCATCCTATTGATAAAAAAAAGCTCAAATACTGAATTTTTGCTTCATTAAGATAAGAATAAAATATACTATTGTTTTTTTTTTGTAATAACGTTAGATACATGGTACAATAAACAAGGTATAGCACCTAGCCCAACAACAAATTAATAGTTATTTTTACCATGTTCAGAAACGTAGGAAAAATGTCAAAACATGTCAAATTCTAAGAGTACTTTAACTCGTATACCCCATTAGCATATGCAATCGAAACCCTCGGATTCATCGATTAAATTCTGTTTGATTTATTTTCTATGTGCGAATGCCGTTTTATATCGAATTCACATATAAAGTGTTTTCTTTACAGTTTTACACCTTTGATCTGGTGACACTGTTTTATTTGACAACTTGAGCAGATTAAGTACCTGTTGTGAATTTAATTTTATGAATTGAATATTAAAAGTGTAAGCATATGTGCTTCTTTAGGTGTAGATGGTTGGATACTAGATTTAAATTATGTAGCTCTGAATAACATTGGTTGATTCATTTCTTGATCTTGGTTTTATGACGGACAGAAAGTTGATTTTAATAGCCATATCATAATTATGATAAATAAGCGTATGGTGTCTATTATTTTAGGATACGCTGGACAAAAGCCTGTTATGTAGTTGGGGTTGCCATTTTAGCATGCATTCAATTGCATCTGTAAAAATATACTTGAAGAAAAAATCAAGCGAATTTCTTTCCAGATGTGGCCTGTCAATTTTCGCCATCACAAGTCAAAATGTGTTTACTTTACAAATCGGCCAGCTAGCCCTATTTTAGTAAACAGTGAGCGGGGGTAGGGTGATTCATGGTACAATAAACAAGGTATAGCCACTAGCTAAATAACAAATAAAAAGTTCGCTTAACTGACAAAGTGACTTTAAAGAGAATGCCCATAATACGTTTTAGGGAATGTTTGATAGTTATTGGTAATGTTAGATATTCAATTTTTGTGTTAAAAACTTTAATAACTTTCTGCGCTAGATTGAGCGTTTAAAAAAAAAGAGCTGCATAGAACATTTTAACTTTCTATCTTCTGCGTTTTTTTCACTGGTTGCTTTTCAATTTAATACCTAGTAGGGTCATAAACACTGTTACAACATTGAACACACCCATTTCAATAGTAGAACTGAACATACCCCGTTAATGTCACATGGGTTTTGAAAGCTAACCTCAATAGCATTAGTCTGTAACGGGGTTTTAAAATTGTTTCAACTTTCATCATGGAGTGGTCAGATAATGAGAACCGTATCGCTGTAATAGCGCTTTTCAAGTGTGAAAGGAAAAAAAGCGATATTTTCAAAACGTTCCGGCCATTAGGGATTAGCCGCATGTTCGTCTACCGATGCATAAAACTGTTAGAGGAGACTGGAGATGTAAAAGACCGCCACCGGTCGGGCCGCCCACGCTCTGTTCGAACACCGCATGCCATCAAAGCCGTTAAATCAAGAATTCACAGAAATCCGCTCCGAAAACAGAAAATCATGGCCGTGAGATGAATATCACGCAAAAGTCCTTGAGTCGAATCATTAAAAAAGACTTGGGACTTACAAACCGGACATTTATTGACTGCAGCGATGAAAAAATTTTTAGCGTTCAGGAAAAATTTAACAAGCAAAATGATAGAGTGTATGCGCAGTCATCTGACGAAGCATCTGAACTGATCCCAAGGATGAAAAAGGGTCATCACCCAGCTTTAGTCATGGTTTGGTGGGGTTCAAAGCCAGGCGTCCCAGGCCTGGCTTCGAAACAATTTGCCAGCGTTCATTTCCTTTGAAGAATGGCCATCAGGCAGTCCAGATTTGAACTCATTGGATTACAAATTGTGGACGGTTTTTGAGGACAAGGTTTGTCACAAAAGATACCCCAACATTGGATCTCTTAAGACTACTTTGGTTCGAGCTGTGGCCAATTTTCCAAGTGTCGTGCAGCTACTGACGATTGGCCAGTGCGACTTAAGGTGTGTGTAAAGGCAAAAGGCGGACATTTCGAATAAGTAGATTGGATACAACATACATCAATAAATATATTAAAAAAAATTTGGTCCAAAAACATTCAGTACTTTTTATTTTACAGCATAAAACGTGTGTAAGTAACAACATTTATGCCCCTACCAAGTATTTATCTTAAAATTGTTATTGGCCTTAAGAGTACAAACGACATAAACACTTAAATAAAAGGGTAAGTTCTAGTGGACAACACCCATCGCAGCATTTTCATCACGCCGCCTATGTTAACAAGCCTGCCTCATCTGGTTTTATCAAAAAGACAATGCATCCGTAAATAGTTAAAGTTTAGTTCGTTTCTTAAAACTACTGCTGACACCATTATTTCGTTTAACTGTGATGACACCTTGATGATCTTTGCTTTCAACAACGCTACAGCGTTGTCGATTTAACATTTTAAATTTAAATCGGCTGTAAAAAAATTCTTGATAATTTTTTCAAATTTCTGGTTTTATTAAAAATATTGAACTGTGTCATTTAATTATTGAACACCGTTTTCGGTTCCCCCAATGGACTGAAGATTGTTGGGCAGGAGATGAACAATTTGTCCGGAAAATCGTGTTTGAGATGAACCTCATTTTCATCACGGTGGCTATGAAAATTGCCGCATATGTGGTACAGAGAACCCACACGTGACTATTGAGATGCCAATGCATCCACAACAAGTCTCAGTGAGGTAAGGATTTTGGGCTAGCGGCACCATTGGGGCATTCTTGGTAGAAAGTAATCAAGGAGCCGCCGTTACCGTTAACAATGAGCGTTCCGCGCCATGCTGAACAAATTATTGTTTCCAAAAATTCAGGAGAATGACAATGACGACATTTGCAGCCATCGATATTTTACGCACTTTATTGAAAATCGAGTAATCAACCGAAATGTTGATGTCAATTGGCCGTGATTTGGATCATTTTCTGAATAAATGTTACGCAAAGCAGGAGGCAATTGGAGCGTTGAAACACGAAATCGAAGGTGACATTGAAAAGATTTAAACCGAAAAAATTAGTTGATCAAATGAGGTATTGCCGAGCCGGTGTGGTAGTCATATGAATGAAATTGTGATCCATTATTAAATAAAAAAGTTCGACCTAAATCCAGTAATTTCAAAAAATTATCTGTACTTTTTTTACAGCTGATTAAAATTTTAAATAGCCCTTCCAGTACAAATTGCATATTTTTTACATACTCTCACTTATAACAATAGGTCGATTGTTGGATACTTACTGAGTCAGCTCTACCGTGGCTTTACGGCTCATGGCCCACTTGGTGCGCTCCTTTGTATCTTTAGGCACTTCAGAAGAGTTTTCATACCTGTACGGAAACAAATTGCAAAACAATTCACCATATGGTCGCCAAATACTTGCTCACATCAAATTACTTACCCCATAAAGTACAAGGAAAACTGAGCAGCAGGAAAATCGAGCTTTTGCAATAAGGTCATACCCAGGACACCGGTATAAAAAGGCAAAGACTTTCGTGGATCCTTAATGCGATACATGGTTTGCTGAAAAAGGAAATCCTAAAGAAAAACGTTTTTACATTAGACACCAGTTGCACAAAGTCCTTTAGTAAGGGAGAGTACCTTTGTAGATGCATCTGTCGGTTTACATAACTCCTCAGCTTCGGAGTTGCTTAAACCACTTAACTCGGCCATGTTTCCCGGGCGGTTGTTCCAAGGGCGTTAGGACTACTAAATACAGCTTAAATTCTCACAGAACAATCTAGAGACGATGTGTAGCGCACCATGCGTCCACTAAAATTACTTTAATCTGATAACATATGATATGTGTTGGTGGATCAGTGTAGCCAACTCCTGGACTCAAAAACTAGCTAGATTTGCAATTGAAAATCGCTAGAAATGGCTAAATAATTAATTGACGCAAAATACCAAGTTTGTACTTAAAGCTGGTCAGTTTATTCGGGAGAACATTCTTAAGCCTAGTAGTTACATATTTAAGTATAGTATTCACCTAATCAATTTTTTTATATAGACATTAAACTACTTATGGCCTGTTTCTCTATGTCGAAAGAACGCATTCGTTTTCTACGTACACGAAAGAAATATGATTTTGGGTTTCTCCCATCACTTCGAACGACAAGTCGAAAGAAAACTCAAACGTTTTTTTTCACAAAATACCGTTGTCAACTCTGCAAAGCAAATGTTAAAAAACAGTCACTTGCTATTTTGTTTTCGACTGACAAAAATATATGTACGTACATAAGTGAGAAAGCGAAATACCAAAATAAAAATGGATTGCAAAAATTAAAATATCTGCTTAAAGGGGAACTCCCTGGGACCTCCCACAAGACACTGACTGTTTTTACAGTATTTTTTGTTTTGCTTTGAGAAATTTGTTTGTTTGATATAATTTGTAAGTTTTGTTTTTACAAATTTGCTTCTTTGTTTTGTTCGTTTCATAACATACTTATACAATTGGCGCACGTAAGTGCAGAAGAACGAAAGGTTTTGGTATTGAGAAACCCGAATTGAGTCGAATTCGAGTGACTTTCGTTCGACATAGGAAAACAGGGTCCCTGTGTCTGTTAAAAACACGATAGCGGTCAAACGAATGAATCTAGGACCCTGAAATTTTAATAAAAACGGCTTAGGCTATTTGGAATAAAAGTTCGAAATCTGCCTAGGGCAAAAAGTGTATTTTCCCTTTAAGAAAATAAAGGTATCTTGGCAAAAAGTAAAAGCAAAAACGTATATGATAATTAGGTTATGTTAGTTAGGACGCACTATATACCTCAAAAAGGGCATAGCTGCTGGATTTTTTGGTTTTTGTGGACCAAGAAAACGTCTCGCTTGGTCAAAACGGGAGATTATTAGTCAAAACGGATGTATTGGTATATCCAATTTAAGGAAATTTTGCTGCGAATCTATTAAAAGAGTTATTTCGAAATTTTCGCCGATATTACAGATGAAAGCATGGGCCGAAACGACCCAAAAAACCGGACCTAATTTAGTGTTTTTTTTTTAGCGTAGAGACGGTTAGAAAAAAAGCTTTAGTGTGCCCGGTAGCTAACACTACCATCTTTATTGTACCATTAAAAGCATATTTTCCTTTGCTGAAACTGACATTTACAGATTAGTGTTGTCGACTACATATCACTTTTTTACGCCAATTTAATTAAAAGTATGGTACTGTTGACATCATTAAAAATTTAAAGGCTCCCGTACACTAAGTGTGCGTACATACCAGTGATGAAAAAATGTACTGTTTTACCATTTGTGGTACATTTGAAGACTCGTTGGTCCCGAAGTACACTTAATTTTTGGTACAATTAACGTAAACTATGTTAAAAGCATTTTTTTCATAGATTTAAAATAAAATGTTTAATCTTATTAAAATTGAAATATAGCAACTGTCTGTTTCTATAAAAACTTTCGTTATCGGATACGCAGATCAAAGTATCAGTTTAAAAAAGTATCAAAAGCGGTTCGTTTTTTTGTTTTCTATACATGATTAATTTGTTTTTAGTCTTTAACCACAACTTTTAATAGATCAATTCAAGTTTTTAAGTATGCAAAATACAAATTTAGTGAACCGGTTAACCCGGTTTTCTATCGATGACCGGTTTTATGAAATTATCATTTTTGATTAACATAAAACACCGGGGAACAAAAGTCAATCCCTCTTGAAGATTTTTCGTACTAATTTAAGATCTATTTTAAAGCCAACTATTATTTAGATAGTGTTGCCAATAGTTGCCAACCGTGGAGAAGCAGAACCAAAGTCTATGTTGGATGTATTCCTGTTTTAATCAAATGCATTACATGTTGCAGTACAGAGTCAGAGCATCCTAAAATCTTCACAGTATGTTACAGTTGACCAAGAGATACGCACAGTCTATAAGTATTTGGAGTCAAATTTGGAAGAAGGGACGTGGTCCCGCCCGCACACCTCAATATTAGAGGTAGGTAGGTAAGGGTTGGTACATACATATACTACTGATATGATGCAAAATATTTCTAGGAAAAATAGACGGTGTCACGCCCCTTTTAAAAGAAACCGTTATAACAGCCATAATACTAGTCTGGTCATCCTGAAACCTTTACAGTATGTTACAGTTGGCCAAAAAATATGCACAAGGTATTTGGAACCAAGTTTGGAAAAAGGGCCATGGCGCCGCTCATACACCTCAAAAATTGAAACGACCATATCTAAAAGATTATTAGATATATCAAGCTTTGATTTGATTTATCATACGAAATATTTCTTTAAATATAGGCGGTGCTACACCCCTTTTATAAAAATGTATAACATACATAACAATAGCCTGATCGCCTAGATATACATATGCACATACCATTTGTAATCCTGTTTGAAAAAAGAGGAGCGGCCCCGCCCACTCACGACAGTATTTGACTATTACAGATAGGAATTTGAGGTTTGGTAGAAATACTGATATGATTTTAAATATTTTTTTGCAAATGTAGGCGGGCCACGCCCCCTTTTTAGGACTCCGTTATAATGGCCATAAAAATAGTCTGATCATCCTGAAATATACACAGTGTGTTACAAGAGATACGTCCAGGCTATTTGGAATATGATGCGTGAGCCCGCCAACACATCTCAACATTTAAAACGACCTTATCTCACAGATTATTTATTGAGGAAGGTAAGATTTGGTATATATACTACTAATACTATGCAAAATACTTCTATACAAATACGGCATTTAAAAAGTCGGGCTATGAAGCTATAAAAGTGACCACAGGTACGAATGAATATTTATTACTTGCTCTTCTTTCAAAAACCAATTTTCACGTTTTAGGAAACAGTATCGGAAAAGGATTTTTGAAATCGTGTTAATAAAAAAACCCAATTTGTTATGAATTGTTGTTTTGTTTTTAAATACAAAAAAAACATTATAAATTTCTGTTTCTTTGAAATTACGCAAGACCGTCAAAAGATGCAGTTAACAAAAACCTGAGAGAAATTTAAAGAAATAATTAATGAAAACTGCATTGTGGTTTTTATTTTATTTGCAGTAAATAAATGTAAGAGAATATGAAAATATTTAAGAGATCGATTTCGTTTGGAGCTTAAGGAAAATCCTCTTCCAAAATCTGGTGCCGAAGCTAATGAAGTTAATAGTTCTTGGTGCTTCTTCAAACAAATGATGTTCATAACAAATCAAATGGTTTTTTTGTATGGGCACTGGCAGTTTAGAAGGTCATGCTAAGCTGACAACTGAAACAGAAAAAGGTAAAAAATTTTCTTCCACCCAAATTTTGCGTGTGCGATATAAAATTCAAAAAGCCATTTTGGGAGAGCTCAACTTGTCCCATACACCTTCTTAACCAGATTTGGAAACTTTCTCCTTATATTATATAATAATTTTCCTTATTATTATTTATTTAATATGAATTAATATTAATTCCTTAATTAATATGAATTAACATTAACTTTTCCTTCTTTATTTGAATGTTTTAATGAAACTATTGATTTTTCAATGGCAGGTCATACGCCAATTGTTTAATTGACTTGGATCTGATCGCATTTAAAGGTGATCAAATGCTTTTATTGACATCCTCATATATTCGTAAAATTGATCGGTATGTGCATTAAGTTTTTCAGATAAATGGTGAAATTCACCATATTACGAGTATCACGATCGCCATTTATTTCACTTATACCAACTGTTTAAAGAAAATTTTCCATTGAAAATACGAACTCTCGCTGAGATACGCCAGATCTTCACCGCTCGGCGACATGTTGACCAAAGACGATAAATTGTAGAAGAAGGGCGAAATGGGCTTTTACGAGAATTTAAGAAAGGAGATCTGTTTTGGGTGTTCAAAGAGTGCAAATTTAGTATTTTCTATGTTTTTCTGTGTGTTCAATCTAGTCAGAACTTACAATCATAAGAAGGCTTTTTAATGCCGACACTGCAATACATAACATGAACTTTTGTAAGTTTTTAACATATATGTACTTATATTGTGCATTTGCATGCATTGCAATGCATTTTGGACAACCGGAAATGAAGAAAAGGCAGCTTAAAGAAAAAAGCTGCAGTGTGTCTGGGCTATTATCCTTTTGTTTTCCTCATTTATTTTTATGGTTTGAAGTTTTCATTTTTGTGTTTAAAAATTATATTAAATGTATTTGCAAATCACCGTTTGTCAATGGTTATACGAGGCCATTTCTATAACTCGGTGACTTTTCTACATTCCCTCATAGTTATATGAGATGCAACACTGCTCCCATTTTGAGAGAGTTCCGTCATTTAGTTTGTGTTTAACAGCTGTTCAAAACATACAACCTTGTGGATTTTGTTAAAAATGGAAAAAAGTGAATTTCGAGTGTTCATTAAACAATTTTTTTTGCGGAAAACCCGTCAATCAAACCAAGGAAAAGCTTGATATATACTATGGGGACTCTGCACTTTCTGGACGGCCAATAACGCGAAAATGTCAAAAAATCCAAGATATGGTGTTGGTCGATCGAAGAGTAAAAGTGCGTGGGATTTTTGATGCCATACGATGACAGTGTGGTTTCGATTTTACATGATCAGTTGGGTTTAAGAAAGCTGTCTGCAAGTTGGTTGCCGCGTTGCTCTCAATTGGCCATAAACGTAATCGTGTGACAACTTCAAATGATTGTTTGGAGTTGTTTAACAACAATTCGAATGAGTTTGTGCGGCGTTTTGTAACTGTGGATGAAACATGGATCCATTACAACACTCCGAAGTCGAAGCAGCAGTCTGAACAATGTTTTTATCCTGGTGAATCGGCTCCGAAGAAGGCCAAGGTGAGCCCCCAGTGGCTATTTCCTATTTCCAAACCTAAAGAAATGGCTTGGTGGAAGCAGATTCAGCTCCAACGATAAAATTATTGATCAAGCAAATGTCTATTTTATGGCCCTCGAAAAATCCTATTTTTGAAAGCAATACAATTATAGAAACGTTGGACTAAGTGTATTGAGCAAAAAGGATGTTATGATAAAAAATATATATTTTTTTTTGCAAAACTGTTTTATTCGAAAAGTTACGGAATTATTGATATGCCCGTATATGTTATTCAGCATGAAATAGTCAATGTTGCCAGACACAATTTTTGTTTAAATTTTAACGAAATTGAACATAGTAATGTTTTTTTAAAGCTTTTCAGCAGCGAGTTCACATAGTTTTTTGTTTTATATGAAATACGTTGCATATGCCGCGCAGCGTGTTCGGACATGCATCGCCTGGCAACACTGCTGTAGTGATGTGTTCTAAAATACATCAATTCAACATCTACTGCGCATATATCTCATTCATTTCAATTTGAATTTTGATAAAAGGCATATGGTATACAACGATGGTCAAACAATCAATCTTGGACTAATTTGGGCCACATATGGCTTTCAGTATACATGGACATATTTGTATTCTGCAGCTGTTTAGATCACAATTGTTAAATACGATGACATACGACGCCATTTACAATATTTATAACATCTTCCGATAGGGTGATTAATTACGCGCCACATTGACTGTGCGATCAGCGGTTAGGTTAAATCGGTCGGTTTTTGTGTCAAAAAGATTCAAGCTACAAGAGGTGTCATCGGCGAATTTAAGCTCATGTGCATAAAATGGGGTTTTGGTTAATACTAAATACTTAGTAGGGACATAAACACTGTTACAACATTGAACACACCCATTTCAATAGTAGAACTGAACATACACCGTTATTGTCATATGGGTTTTAAAAACTTTCCTCATTAGCGTTAGACTGTAACGAGATTTTAAAATTGTTTCAACTTTTATCATGGAGTGGTCAAATAATGAGAACCGTATCGCTGTAATAGCGCTTTTCAAGTGTGAAATGAAAAAGCGATATTTTCAAAACGCTCCGGCCACTAGGGATTAGCCGCATGTTCGTCTACCGATGCATAAAACTATTTGAGGAGACAGGAGATGTAAATGACCGCCACCGGTCGGGCCGCCCACGCGCTGTTCGAACACCGCATGTCATTAAAGCCGTTAAATCAATAATTCTAATTCATAGAAATCCGCTCCGAAAACAGAAAATCATGGCCCGTGAGATGAATATCACGCAAAAGTCCATGAGTCGAATCATTAAAAAAGACTTGGGATTTGGGGCTTTCAAACGACGTACGGGACATTTATTGCCTGCAGCTTTAAAAAAAAATAGGGTTGAAAAATGCAAACGACTTTTGGTGAAGCACGCTGATAACTTGCACAGAAAAATTTTGTTCATCGATGAAAAAATTTTTAGCGTTCAGGAAAAATTTAACAAGCAAAATGATACGAGTGTATGCGCAGTCATCTAAGGAAGTATCTGAACTGATCCCAAGAGTGGAAAAGGCTCATCACCCAGCTTCAGTCATGGTTTGGTGGGGTGTCTCTTACGATGGGGTCACTGACCTGAATTTCTGCGAACAAGGAGTCAAAACATCGGCCAAAGTTAACCAAGAAACCGTTTTGGAAGCTGTTGTGAAGCCTCTTAACAATTCCCTATTCCAAAACCAGCCATGGACTTTCCAGCAGGATTCTGCGCCGGCCCATAATGCTAAAACGTCCCAGGCCTGGCTTCGAAACAATTTGCCAGCGTTCATTTCCTCTGAAGAATGGCCCTCAGGCAGTCCACATTTGAACCCATTAGATTACAAATTGTGGATGGTTTTAGAGGACATGGTTTGTCACAAAAGATACCCCAACATTGGATCTCTTAAGACTGATTTGGTTCGAGCTGTGGCAATTTTCCAATGGACGAGGTTTGTGCAGCTATTGACGATTGGCCAGTGCGACTTAAGGCGTATGTAAAGGCAAAAGGCGGACATTTCGAATAAGTAGATCATTTTTGGATACACATACATCAATAAATATATTTAAAAATATTTGGTCCAAAAACATTCAGTACTTTTTATTTTACAGCATAAACGTGTGTAACAGCATTTATGCCCCTACCAAGTATTTATCTTAAAATTGTTATTGACCTTAAGAGTACAAACGATATAAACACTTAAATAAAAGGGTAAGGTAAATCAATACATCGCTCCATTTATGCATTTAAAAAACTTTAACAAGAACTTTGAACTGTCTGTTGGAGTTGATTTAAATGTTGTCATTTCACCACATTGTGCACATCAGCCTTAAAAAGAGAATTCATAGAATCTTTGTACAGGCACCTATGGCCAATTTTACTTGTAACGGATTTCTGCTGCTATGATGACCATATAAATTGAAATATATGTATTTTGGTACGCATTAGGGTGATTGTAGATTTCAGTTGTATGTGCTAAAAAGGCATTAAAAACAATTGCTCGCAACTATTCCAAAAAAGTAATTTTGTATACAATTTCTATTAAAATTCGATTACAATAACCCTTCATCTAAAGTAGACATTACTGCACCAGCGCAGTTTTATTTAAAATTGCAAAAATATTACTCAGACTTGGTATCCACATCGATTGCAAACCTTACAAACGTTTGGATGCCGTTAACGATTTTAATAAACTCATGTTTAAATTTGTTATATTTTCAATATTTATTAGAATATGCAAAAATTGTCGTTTCTGTTGTTTTGTTTTATTTTGTCGATTCATTATTTCTGGTCTTAAAAATTGTTACTTTATTCATTCATGTTTTCTTTGCTTTGTAATTTTAATTGGTTTTTGTTGTTTTGTTATAATTAACTCTTAAATTTACTAAATTCAAAGAAAATAAATTAAAAATATATAATAATAATAATTATAATATAATAATAAAAAAAATAATAATAAAAAATGAATTATTGGCAATTGTGTAAAAACAGCGAAAAGAAAGGAATCCAGCACAACATTATCGTTTTTTACATGAAGATTATTTATAAAGCATTTAGAATTTTTCCTACACGTCCGTTTTTTTCTTTTTCTACGCATGATCATCAGCATCTCATCATTTCAAACTTAAGAGCATAAAACACATTTTACTAATATTAACTGAATATCATAATAATTATAATAAAAACAAACAAATTATAATAAATAGACCATTAATAAGCTTCTGCTTAAAAGGATCCAAATGTACATGTACGAAGGTATCCCCGATCATGCAAGCATTAAAAAGGGAAGAATTATGTTCAGGAAATTACAAACAAAACATATAAGAACTCATGTGTCATATATATGATGATAATAATAAACGGAAACGGGAAAACAAAAAGACTATAACTATTAATAATATTAACTATAAATTTCCATACAAAATTGTAGATATCTCCCCGCCCTTTTTCACATTCGCACAACTTGTGTGTAAGCTTTGCACATGTTTGCTTTATACTTTACTTCTTTCTTCGTTTCTTGTTTTCATTTTAAAAAAATAGACTATAATTTTTATGTTTGAGAGTGTGTGTTTGCTTGGTTTAGTATGAGAGTGTATGTTGGTTATTGTTGTTGTTGTTGCAATTAATCAATTAACTAATCTGAATCATCATCGGACGAATTTGATGACAATTGCAAATCATTTTGCAATAAATCATTAGGAAAACCATCGTTGAAACCAAAATTACCAATCGAGTTTTGATCTCCTTGCGGCAAAATATGATTGCTGCTGCTGTTGTTGGTGTTGGCATTGATGCTGAGATGATTGTGGTTGCTTGGCTGGTAGTGCATCTGGGGTGAAGATGACGTCGTCGTCATTGGTGCTATACCCAAGTTAGGCAAATTATTCATCATCTGCGCCGCAGCTGCTCTTGTGGGTCTATCATCTTCGGTGCTGTCATCTGAGTCGGAACCGCTTTCGCTTCCGCTCGATTCGGATTCTGAACTTGAGCTTGATGAGCTTAAATCTGATGCAATATTCTGCAAAGAAATTGATTTTTTTGTTAATAATAAGCAAATAACAGTATAACATGATTAACACGTGGAAAATTAAGTTCAAACGGATCAAATTTTAAAAATCCTCTATCATGGACTGCGGTCCATAGCATGTCAAGGAAGCATTAACATATTTCCCCTTTGTCTTACTTTACACCCCATTAAGGAACAAGGGCAACTTTTCGCAATTTAGAAAGCTGTAAACGATATAGTTCTCCTAATGACCGGGATCTACTGTTTACCGCCGGCTACAAACACTAATGCCTTCCAATACCACGACAGCCGGTTCTATAAACCGGATTGACCCGAAGCAGCAATTCTTTGGCCAAGGGCTGTCACCCCGGCACACAGTTGCCGCTACAACAACTAATGCCTTCAATCCCGCAACTGCCGGTTCTATGTACTGGATTGACCCGAAGCAGCAATCTTCGGCCAAGGGCTGTAACATCGCCACTACGTGTGCCGCTAAGTGGAATATTTCCGTACAAGCTTCGTATGACACAACATGAAATCAAAAAAAAAAAAAAAAATAGATCCGCCAAACTACGCCTACCGCCATTTTCAAAAGGATAATTATAATTATAATTATATAATTCCTTAATTATAAACAAGTAAAAGCGTCGTTGGCCTGGTCGAACTTAATTACCCTCCACAGTCCCTACACCACTGTAGCGCAATAAAAATGTTCCGTTTCAAGGGCATTTTCGGCACATGCGTTTATTTCTTAAATTAGCCAAAAGTTTAAAATTACTTTATATTTGGATTCCCACCAATATTTGCTATGTCATTTTTAAGCTGCGTCCTAGCAGTGCCCACTCAAAAATAGTAAGGTGTACAATTTTCCTAGGTACCTTTAGCTCATTAAAGGGAAACTTTTTCCTTCCAGGGCCGACTTTTGACCATAAGCCACCATCGTTTAAAATTCAGATACTACTTATAGATTATCTTACCACTAACGTAAAATAACTATAACACATTTCTAAAATCAAAGTTTAAGAACGGATAAGAAGCTAAAAAAATTGACGAAAGATATTTTGTTCGGCTTTGTTTAAGTATCGTAGATTAATAATAACTCCAGGTTTATTAAGGATTAAATTATTGTTAGGATTTGGGTGAATTTGGGTCATGGCTCAAGTGCCTAACGTATCTTATGGGCTCGAATACCGGCCTTGTTAACAGATATTAGGGCCAGACCTACGAACAGAAACACCGCCATCTTCAATATTGACTTTTAAGTACTCAACTTTTACATCTTCTACGAAATATGGGGTGTTCCATCTAGAGGTATTTTTTCAGAACAAATAAAAAATATAAAAACTAAAATCAAGTGTGGAATTTTTAGTGGTAATTTGAAAGGACATTTTATGGCATTTATTTTTTGAATATAACTTCCTTTAAATGTTGGCCGCAACTACGCCTCAGGGTTTCCATTCTGAGGGTCCAATTTTGGATGAATTGTTCGAACATTTCCAACGGTATGGCTTTAATGACCGCGTAATGTTGGCTTCCTGAACCTGAATCGTAGTTGGTTTGTCAGCATAGACTTTGGATTTTACGTAACCCCAAAAAAATGTCTAAAGGTGTGGTATCACTCGATCTAAGCGGCCAACTCACCTGTCCAAAACGTGAAATTAGCTGCTTTTCGAAATGATCCATTGTTTGACTAGCTGTATGGCAAGTGGCACTGTCATGTTAAATTCAAATTTCCTCAAGATTACTGGCTTCAATTTGAGGTAGCAAAAATACTGATATCATGGCGCGATAGCGAGCCCCATTCAGGGTTACGTTCCGGCCATCATCATTTCTGAAAAAATATACACCAATAATTCCACCAACGCATAAACCGCAGCAAACCGTGGGTTTCTCTGGGTAAAGTTGCACCTATTGAATTTCTTTTGGTTGCTCTTCATCCCAAATGCAGCAATTTTGTTTATTGACTTTGTCGTTGAGCCAGAAATGGGCCTCATCACTGATCAAAATTATGGTCAAAAACAGCGGATCTTCTCGTTTCTCACCTCATTTCCATAATACAGTTGCCAACATTTGAAGGTAAATATTTTCAAAACATAAATCCACACTTGATTTTAATTTTTCTTTGTTCTGAAAAAATACCTCTAGTTGGATCACCCATTATAAGGTCTTAAACCATGGACCTTATTAACAATTACGAAAGTTGGTTAAGAATCTAATGAGTCGCTACATATTTTTTGATTTGGGCAGAAAAAGGGCGCGCTTCCACTACAAGATAATTATTTTCATGTAACAAGACGCTACCTTATAATTTTGAAAGGGAAAAACATTATAGGAAGAAATTGTCTATAAAAATTCTGTTGTGTACCGTGGTGAATTGCCAGGACAGAGGAAATAAATTTTTATAATTTGTGCGAAAATTTTTACAAAACGTGGAATTAACCCTATTAACAATGTAGACCAGATTTCGAATTCCACAATTTATTCAAAAATTTAATATTTTTGTTGATTTTTTGGTTAACAATATAGCGAATCAAAGCGATTCTCTGGTATAGCTGATTCAAAAGCTGATAATACAGCAGTACCCTAGCCGGAGCAGCCGCAACTATTATTTTTTTGTCAGTTGTACATAAATAGAGTAAATATTAGAGCCAATCGGTTCAATAAACAATGAATTTAATTTACATTTTTATGGATGCCAGACTATGCCGGTTTAGGTTATACAGTTTCATTAGATTAAAGAATTGAATGAAAATCTGCATTTAACGCAACTACAATTTTTTCAGCTGTACATAAATATAATAGAGACAAGCGGAGAGATAACATTTAATGAACTTCGAAATTAATTTCAGTCAATCGGTGTAATGAACAATTGATCTAGCTTACATTTTTATGGATGTCAGACTCTACATCGATCTAAAAACTATAAAAGCTAATAATAATGTGGAACAATCCAACTGGTGGTAGTCGCCTGTCTAGAATCTCGGCAACGTTCATTGATGAGTCTTAACAATAGAAATCGTTTGATTCAGATAAAATTCCTCAAATATGGTTACAAATAACCGCAATTATGGTTTATGGAAATTACGTTTCAAAAAGAGGCATCAAATAAACTTCTGTCCAAACCGCCTGTAGCGACATTTAAGCGATGGTCAAAACTGATCGTTATCCTCAGCTGACTGTCTTTCATAGCAATATAAATTAAATTCATACTCAAACACGAGGGTTGCTACTTGTATTTTGGGTCCTAACAATACTAGTGTTCCCAGATGCAAACTGGAACTTCCATTGGAAACTTTGACATTTTTTTAGCATAACTTCACTCAGAACGTTTTGTCATTTGAGGACGAATTGTGTTGTTAACAGTGTGTTGAAAAATTCATCTCAGTCAAAAAATGGAATTAACCCGTGAACATTTTCGCGCAAGTGTTTAAATTAACTTGTTTGAACAAAAAAAATGTTCTCGTTGGATCCCACATAATTTGACGAATGCTCAAAAAAGCTTGTATGGATTGGTGCAAAGAGCATTGTCACAGGTGACGAATCATGGATCTATGAATATGAACCCCAAACAAAACAGCAACCGACCGTATGGGTCTTTCAAGACGAGCCAAATCCAACAAAAGTTGTTCGTGGAAGAAGTACATCGAAGCAAATGATTTCGGTATAACCGGCCATAATCCCACAGTGCATACCATATGTTTGCCTACAGTGTTCGAAGAAATGAGGAAAGATAATAATAGAAACGGATCATTTTGCATCACGACAATGCGAGCTATCAAACATCAGTTGAAACAATGAGCTATTTGAATACCCAAGATGTTGAATTGATTGGCCATCCACCGTACAGCCCTTATTTAGCACCCAATGACTTCTTTTTGCTCCCTAGCATCAAGAAAAAAATGCATGATCAACGTTTTTCATCGCTCGAAGCAGCTGTTGAGGCGTTCAAAAATCTCGTTTTGGAGGTGTCTCAATCGGAGTGGAAAAAGTGTTTCGAAAATTGGTTTGTGCGCATGTAAAAGTGTATTGATTTTAAAGGAGAATATTTTGAAAACAATAAAACCATTTTCAATAATAAATTATTGTGTTTGAATTGCCGGACGCGAAATATAAATATCAACCCTCGTACTTTAAGAAATCATTCATAATTTGGCATTAAAATTAAATCAAAGCTGTTCTGGCTATGTGATACTCTACATCACTCTGCTATTCAAGACCCTGTCCGGAATATGAACAAGTACAGACTTAATTCGTGATTTCTATATCGGCAGAGACAAATGCTTTATTTTGTCAAGATCAGATTTGATATGTGACTTCTGCTATCAAATTTGAGAAGAACAAAATGTCTCAAATTAATTGCGAAGATTGCTTAAGCAATGCGATAGTTAAATTCAAAAATAATTTGAAAATTTAACATTATGAATAAGAATCTCGTTGAAAGTAACAATATTTATTAGGGACTGTACTTCTTTTTAAGCGAAGAAGTTTTAGTAATTTCCACTGAAATTTAAAGCTTCAAAACGAAAAAGAGTCCAATGAAAGTAAAACCCGAAGAATTTCCGTCGAATATTTGCAAATAGATCAACTGTTCCCACAGCGATAAACACATTTCTTTACACAAAATTTAATATAAACAAAAGAAAAACGATTAGACATACCTGTTCCAAAGCTGCTGCTTCACTGGCCAGTGTCGGCGATGAGGCAAGATCATAATTATTATGATAATGATTATTATTATTATGATTGCTATTCTGTAGATTATTGCTATGATTATTACTAAATAACGAGGAGGAAGAGGAGGAATTGCCATTATAACGATTAAATTGATTTTGCTGCTGCTGTTGTTGTTGCAATTGCTGTTGCCATTGTTGCACCTGTTGTTGTTGTGTTTGCGCTTGCAGCGATTGTTGTTGTTGTTGCAACGGTTGGTGTTGCTGCGGCTGATGTTGTTGCTGCGGTTGTTGCTGATGCTGCTGCTGTAGGTGTCGCTGGTGATTGTTGTGTCGCTTTTGATTACTGTGATGTGATTGTTTTGATTGTTTCGTAGGTGATACAGCACTTTGGAGCAATTGTTGGAAATCAAATTCTTGGCCAGAATTATTATGATGACTGGATGTTGAGGAGGAGGATGAAGCGGACACGTTGGCGAGATTATTAAAGCCGCCACCGCCTCCACCACCAGCGCCAGCACCGCCGCCGCTTCCCCCACCACCAATGCTAAATATTGAGTCGTCGTCGTCAACAATCATGGGTATACTAGGCAATGTAGCTTGGCCATTATTAGCATTCCATCTGTAAGAAGAACCAACATCAATAAAAAAAAAAATTTTCTAATCAACAACAGATATTCATTAAAGAGGTTAACATACGCTGGTGCCGATTGGGGACTTCTTGTAACATGAACTCCCGCCGAGGGAGAACCCTGCAACGGTGAATTACGAGCCTTTAATTCAACTAAAAAAAAGTGTTAATTACTCTCATGTTCTGGTACGATTTATAAAGTTTATTATGAGCATACTTATGGTATTTTTTCTATTGCCTGTGGACACTTTTGTTTTGGATGATATTCTCATTGTACTGTTTTCTAATTTTGGCGCTGGTCCTGTTGAGGCTACTGCTGCTGCAGGTGTCACAGCAGCGGGCAGCGCCGAAGGAATAGGTACACTAGGCTTGTTTGTCATTTCACTGCAGATAGAAAGTGTGTTACTCAGTGAATATCTACAGACGAGAATGGAATTATTTTTGTCATGCAACTTACCGCGTTTTCTTCACTTGTATGTTGTGATTTAATTTCTCTAACGTAATATCACCAGTTCTTTTATCGTATATGAGTATACATTCTTTTGTGTATTTCTTTTGATTTCCCTTATAAATGGTATAAGGC
Source organism: Hydrotaea diabolus (assembly GCA_963513945.1). NCBI lineage: Eukaryota > Metazoa > Arthropoda > Insecta > Diptera > Muscidae > Hydrotaea > Hydrotaea diabolus. The sequence goes on along the minus strand of OY740720.1, from coordinate 101,537,905 downwards.
ACACCGGAACTAACTGGAAAAAAAAAAGTTGGAAAATTAATTATTTAATAGTTATTTCGAAATAAATAATAAAAAAAAAGTCATACAAGCAAAACGCTTCCACAAGAGTAGAAAGGTCAGATAACCACATCTTCTGTTTGTAGCAGTAAGTGCATCGAAACTAATGATCCCCATTTATAAAATGGCCCTTCCTCAATAATTATGATGATTTAAGCAAAATCTCAAAATGTTTAAATTTTCTAAGAAATCTTTAGTTTCTTAAAGAGAAACTGGGTTTTGCTCTGGTCACATTTCGCCCATTTACTATCTAAAACAGCTTATAAACCATCATCGTGTCTACGACCAATAGATTTAGGTGTTGCAAACGAAATTGAAAACTTAATAGAAACTCCATCCTACAACGAAGGCTATAAAAAGCTAGGTAAGCAGTACTCAAAGGTTCGGAGCCGCCTTTAACCGACTAGCTTCCCATCGGTGAGTGAATACAAAATAATGGGCGTGTTCTATTGGTATTCGTTTGTTATACGTGTAAGTGTTCGCTAAGGCTAAAACTTCAAAACTTTATGAGAAATTTTTCAATTTCCCCACAGAAAATAATTGGCTTACGCATCACTTATTATTCGTGAAATGTAGGGTGATCCATCAAGAGGCATTTTTTCAGAACAAAAAAAAATATAAGAGTTTTAATCAAGTGTGGAATCTTTATTGGTAATTTGAAAGGACATTTTATGGCATTTATTTTTTGAATATAATTTTGGCCGCAACTATGCCTCAGGGTCCAATTTCGGATGACTCGTTTGAGCATTTCGACCGGTTAATGACACGCGTAATGTTGGCTACCAAATCCTGAATCGTAGCTGGGTTGTCAGCATAGACTTTGTACTTTACGTAACCCCAAAGAAACATGTCTAAAGGTGTGATATCACTGAAATTGCTTTTCGAAATGACCTCTCAATAGATCCATTGTTTGAGCAGCTGTATGAAAAGTAGCACCGTCCTGTTAAAAACCAAGTGTCGTCAAGATTACGGGCTTGAATTACAGGTAGCAAAAAGATCTATATAATTGCGCGATAGCGGGCACCATTCACGGTTACGTTCCGGCCATCATTATTTTTGAAAAAATATGCACCAATGATTCCACCAGCTTATAAACCGCACCAAACCGTGGTTTTCTCTGGGAATAATGGCACCTCTTGAACCTCTTCAGCCTAAATGCGGCAATTTTGTTTATTGATTTTGCCGTTGAGCCAGAAATGGGCTTCATCACAAAATGTTGGTCGAGAACAGCGGATCTTCCCGTTTCTCACCTCATTTCCATAATACAGTTGAAGGTAATAATTTCAAAAAATTAATGCCATAAACTGTCCTTTCAAGTTACCAATAAAGATTCCACACTTGATTTGAATTTTTATATTTTTTTTTGTTCTGAAAAAAATTCCTCTAGATGGATTACCCTATACTATAAGCTCACATCAACTAACGAAAGGTTTTTCTTGAAAAACTTTCTTTCTGAAAATTTGAATTTTTATAACTAACAAAAACCCGTTACACAACACAAATTTACACAAAATATTTGTATATTTTTTACAATGGTATGAATTTAAAGCGTTAGTGACCTCCTATGCGAGTTACCATTAGAACACGGCCAATATTGAAATATGAGAGGTTCCCCTTTTGTTCTCTTATGGGATTGTGTTTGTAATATAGGGTGGGCGATTTAACATTTTAAATTTGAATCGGCTGTAAAAAAAATACTTATCATTTTTTCAAATTTCTGGTTTTATTGGTAAATTCGATTTCATGTTTCAACGCTGTAATTGTTTCTGGATGCTTTGTGTAACAATTCTCCTTAATGGCTCCTCACAGATAATAGTCCGAAGGACTTAAATCACAATTGCGAGGCGGTCAATTGACATCACAATTTTTAACCCCGAGTAAGAATACAATTTTCAGCGGCGGGTTTCCAAGTCGTAAATGCCGACGACTTTAAGAGTAAGAGATTTATCTCTAAGCCATGTAAAAAAAACTTGTCTTTAAAATGTATTGACCGTTCGGAGCCGGCATTAAACAGTAGGCCCCGGTCAGAGTATAGAAACTATACGGTGCACAGTCGCTGATTCAGGAGAAGTTTCCCCCTTGTTTCTTTATGGCATGATATGGAAAATTAGGATTATTATCATACACTTGGATCTGCCCAAGTTTCCCCCATTGTGTGGTGGATGGTAAACGTATCTTTTCGAATATTATTTTTAGTTTTGAAATGAAATATATAAAATCATTATCCAATATGATTGGAGAATTGCGTATGTGTGCAAATAATTAAATACAATTTGGGTGTTTAAGAATTGATGTGTTCAAAGGTTAAAATACCACAAACCAAATCTCATATATGTATAATTCAACTATAATACAATTGTGAATACCACAAATGTGCTTTTGCATACATACATACTTTTCTATACTATACAATACTCGTATGTATGTGTACACATGTATTTGTCTTTTTTGTATAAAATGCAATTTCATAACACAAAGTTTGAGGTTGATAACAAAAAGTCTACGTCTGTCGTTTGCGTTATTGTTGGGACTCATTGGCTTGGCCCCCCTTGTCGCACTTTTTTTCTGATCTGACTCTTATCACACGCTTCGCTTTTTCTTCATTGTTATTCTGCTTCACATTTTGCAGGTGATATGGATGGTATTTTTTGAAATGTTATTGTAAAAAAAAATTAAATAAACAAACCAATTTCAGCTTAAAGCATACCAAGAATTTTTATTAAAATGAAATTCTAGAACATTCGAGACATCTCAGTTATATGCTGAAATAAGCCTTTCTAAAGAAAAGAACAAGCGTTACACACAAGGTGTAACTAAATTACGAACTATGCTATGAAGGCCTCCAGAAGAAGAAATAACAAACACATGACATTGAAAAATTCATAGGAACTGCATAAAGGGCCACTGAATAGGCGTATCGTGTAAATATGTATGTATGTATGTATATCGTGGGTGTATAATTATTTCGCCATCCCATTTGTAAGAACTAAATATATAAGGAATGTTTTATTTAGCAAGCCACTGCTATTTTTGTATATGTTTATGTTTTTTTAATCTTTAGAGTGATACTTAGAGGTATGACGCGTAAAAGTTCAGTCCAGACATTTTTTATGAGTGGCCGTTCCGCGAGAATTGCATTTCGCACATTGTTATTTTCTCGTCCACATAACCGGCCCGAAAAGATGAACAAAGAAAATGTTCGAAGAAACGGGGCCCGAACTATGTCAACTTACGAGGGTTGCTATTTATATTTCGGGTCCTGACGATACAAGTGTTCCCAGATGCAAACTGGAACTTCTATTGGAAACTTTGAAATTTTTTTAGCATAACTTCACTCAGAACGTTTTGTCATTTGAGGGCGAATTGTTTTGTTTACAGTGTGTTGAAAAATTCATCTCAGTCAAAAAATGGAATTATCACGTGAACATTTTCGTGCGATGATTTTTTACGATTTTCGACGTGGGTTATCGAGACAAGAATGTTTAAATCAACTTGTTTCGACTTTTGGCGATGAAGCACCATCAAAAACCACTGTTAATCGCTGGTACCAAGAGTTCAGTCTCGGACGCCGTTCGCAAAAGGATGAATTTCGTGAAGGATGTCCAACTTCGGTCACATTACCAGAAACCATCGATGCTGTACGTGAGAACTGATTAAGCAAGACCGACATGTGACATACTGTGAAATTAAGGCATCCTTGGACATTAGTATGACAAGCATGTTCATTTGGCCTTGAAAAAAAGTTGTTCTCGATGATTCCCACATAATTTGACGAATGCTCAAAGGCTCGTATGGTGCAAAGAAATGTTGAAAAAGTATAACTGCGGTAGCTCAAAGGCAGTGTATAACATTGTCACAGGTGACAGCAATCGACCATATAGGTCTTTCAAAACAAGCCAAATCCAACAAAAGTTGTTCGTGAAAGAAGTACATCAAAGCAAATAATGCCGTTTTTTTGGTATAACCGGCCATGTTGCCACAGTGCCTTTAGTGGAACGTATTGTTCGAAGAAATGAGAAAAGATTATAAAAGAAGACAGATCATTTTGCATCACGACAATGCGAGCTCTCACACATCAGCTGAAACAATGAGCTATTTGAATACCCAAGATGTCGAATTGATGGTCCATCCACCGTACAGCCCTGATTTGGCACCCAATGATTTCTTATTATTCCCTAGCATAAAGAAAAAAATGCGTGCTCAACGAAACAACTGTTGAAGCGTTCAAAAAACCTTGTTTTGGAATTGTCTCAATCGGAGTGGAAAAAGAGCTACGGAAATTGGTTTGTGCGCATGCAAAAGTGTATTGATCTTAAAAGAGAATATTTTGAAAAATAATAAACCATTTCCAATGATAAATTATTGTTTTTATTGCCGGACCCGAAAAATAAATAGCAACCCTCGTGCTACTTAATTCCCATAACATCCCATCCCATCGTTTTTAAAAATGTCCATACAGGTCCATTTTTTGATATAATTCAAAGATCTTTGCCGATTTTAGCTCCTAAAACTTAATTAGCCACATTTTAAAACGATTTTCACAAAATGTACTAGCGACCAATACCTACTCTGCTAAAGTTGTACCTTACCCGTGTCTGTTTTCAAATAGCAATACACAAAGGCTTTAACCGATTTAAGGGCCGGTCGCTCCAGAAGCCACAATTAAATCTGAACCAGTAATCAATTTTGTTGAAATTGACTCTGCTGCTCTAGAAGATACATAAGAACCGATCTTGCTCAAATTTATTTAAGTGCGCTGTAAGAAGCCAAATCGATGTTATCTAATAGCGCCAACGGTTTGGTGCGATTATAAGCTGGTGGAATCATCGGTGCATTTTTTTTTCAATAATTATGATGGCCGGAACATAACCGTATGCTACCTGAAATTGAAGCCAGTAATCTTGACGACACATGGTTTCAAATGCACGGTGCCATTTGCCATACAGCTGCTTCAAACATGGATCTATTGAGAGGTAATTTCGAAAAGCAGCTAATTTCACGTTTGGACAGATCAGTTGGCCGCCTAATTCGAGCGATATCACATCTTTAGACATTTTTCTTTGGGGTTACGTAAAGTCCAAAGTCTATGCAGGCAAACCAGCTACAATTCAGGTTTTGGAAGCCAACATTACGCGTGCCATTAAAGCCATACCTGTCGAAATGCTCGAACGAGTGATCCAAAATTGGACCCTAAGCATGAGTTGCGTCATCATTTGAAGGAATTATATCCAAAAAAAAATAAATGACATAAAATGTCGTATCAAATCACCAATAAAAATTTCACTCTTAATTTGGATTTCTATATTTTTTTGTTCTGAAAAAATACCTCTAGATGGATCACCCTATATATTAAAATTGAAAGTCACATATTTATTCAGATCCAGAGAGATGCACAGAATGGTGTACACATTTGGCCCGTCCGAATTGATCAAAAGGAATTTGTTTTAAAGTGTTAAATTGAAGAAAACATACAAGGGTTGTTTCCATGTTCATAATAATCTGTATGTAATAAACTGCAATCTGACCAAAAGATAGCATAAAAAGGGCTACGCTCCATGCTCCATCCGCTTACAAATTTAGTTGTTGTTTTCTTTCAATTTAAAAACTTTTAAACGAAATTTATTTTGAAGCGTATAACGTTCCATACTTTCAACGTTTTTTTTTTTAAATTGTCATATAGAACACAACTAAACAGGGTTAATAATAGATCATACATTTTGAATAGTTTTACAGATGTGGTTTCATTTTAATAACAACAGCATAAAACAAAACCACAACAATTTAAATAATTTTCTGCGTTTAACTTAAAGAAAATTTATCAAATAAAAAACCAACATTTGCATAATCATTAAACATCGAATCGAGAAAAACAGAACGACAAAGAAGTGAGAAAAAAAGAGCTACAAATGAATGAATGAAATTAAAGGTAAAAATATATGAAAAAGTGAAAGGGATTCAGTCGTTCGTTTGTACTGTGGTGTGTGGATTGGCATGTTTTGGTAAAAACTAAATGTGAGATAACAAACAGACACAACAACAAAAGCCGACAACCACATAGTTTTTAGGTCAAAAACTTGTCTCAAAACTAACCGCGATCGAAAAAAGATATTTTAATCCGACAATATGATGATGTACGACGATCATTAAAAACGGTTCACTTTATAACCACACAAAACATAGTGAGCCTTTTTAAAAATATTGTAAACAGTTTCAGAAGAAAGAATGTACTGACAAACTAACACCGTATACGTACAACCAGAATCTGAAAAGATGTGGAATTTCCAGCTCCCTATCATTTTGTCATTGGCAAGCTGGTCGCTTTGTACTTGAGTCATGGCGTGTGTTTTATCCAAAGGTTTTTGGACGTAGTCTACGTCAAAGTTGTTGTTGGCGTTGTAATGTTAACACAATTACATGTCAACAAACTATAAAATGTATAGTTGAATATGAAAAAAAGAAGTCCACACTCGACCATGCCAGCCCAGTATTATTAGGTGCATACATATATATACATATGTACGTATGCACAGGTACGTATTAATGACTTCCAGTGTTAGCCGACAGGAAAGTCATTTGTTATAAAGACGAAAAACAAAAATAATAAAAAGAAGAATACAAACATATAATATTCAAATATATGTACGTACATACACGCTTGCATACTCTCTACATACATACATGTGAGATAATAATTGCAAAGCCAAGAATGAAATCCGGTTGGCCATGCATACATATCTAAATTCATAAAGAGAAATCAAAATTAAATTGAAATACGAGTAGAGCTTCCAGTTCCATACCGCAAGGAATCAGGCGTTTTATTTACGACTTTGTCCAAAATAAATGATCTACACCAAACTTCCACGTTTTGTTGTGGTTTCGCTGAATAATCGAAAAAACTTTCTAGACTTTATGGCTCATTAAAAGTAATTGAATGCCCACATTTTCAATATTGCAAACACTTGCAATTTGTTTTGGTCGAGTCAAAAAACTATTTATTGACGACGATAGACGTAAGAAGTCATTAAATCGAGTTCGCACTGACAGACAGACTCACCTAAATTTGGCACAGTAACAGTAACTTGATTATTTGAGCCAACATCTACTTTAGCAACACGATTCTTGTCCACACTAGCAGGTTTAAAATCATCTGGAATGAAAGACAAACAAACAAATTAGTTATAATTCGAAGATATTTTTAATTTGCCAAACAAAACAGAAATGTACAGACGGAGATATTTGCTACATAAGATATTTTCTAAAAAAGCTAGTAAACAAATTTCAGTCAAGTCAAACCATTATTTAAAAGTGTGTCAAATCAATTTTTTAGGCCATGCCACTTAAAAACAGCGATGCGAATCATTTATTGAACGTTGGCGGATTGAGTAGACATAATTTCAAAAACTAGACAAAATAATGCAAAAATACAATATTTTGGAAACTTTAAAGCTCGTTGAATTACACAGGGTCTTTCAGGTCGAAGTTTCTTTTTCTGTAGTGTTTCATTTTTTTATGGCTCGTTTTTTCTAAAAAAGTTTACACTGTACCAAAATAAGTACAATTATGTCACATATACGTGTATACAATTGAAATCCATTTTTATTAACTATTTCGCAAGAATATGTCTGAGCAGTATTATAAAGGGTGTTTTTTTAGTCGTGTGGTTTCAATCTAGCCACACATTCTTCGGAGTTGGTGTTTTTGACATCCGTCACTTGATTTAAGCTCAGTTTGGTTTGCCATTTCATAATGAGACTTACTCTGGAACAACGTTTGCAAATCGTGGTGAATGGGCCCAAAACGAGATGGCCACCGATCCTGATTTTTACAAGATGAAGCGATGAAGTTCACTTCACAGCGATGAAGTTCACTTTTAGTTAAATGGGTACGTTTAAAACCAAAATTGTCGCATTTGGATCAATGAAAATCCACAAGCCGTTACATCCTAAAAAAGTCACTGTTTGGTGTGCTCTTTGTACAAAGGGAATCATTGGACCATATTCTTTCAAAAATGAAGCCGTCCATAATGTTACAGTCCATTGACGCTAAAGAGCCATGATTATTAATGACTTTTTCGTGCATTAATTAAAGGATGTTGATGTGGACAACCTTTGGGTCCAACAATACGGCGCTGCATGCCATACAGGTAACGAAACAGTCAATTTATTGAAGGAAACTTTTAGTGAACGCATTTTCTCGGGTGGTGGGCCTGCGGCGTGGCCTCCAAGATCGTGCGATTTAACACCGCTGGACTATTTTTTAAGGAGTTATATGAATTCGCAGATAAGCCACGACGCCATGGAAGAGAAAATATAATGCTTTATTGCTGGCAAACGACCCCAAATGCTGCAGAAAGTTGTCTAAAATTGGGCCTCTCGGCTGGAATTTATTCGAGCCAGCCGCGGCGGCCACATGCCCTAAATCATTTTTAAACAAAATGGCAAACCCTAATATTTATAATAAAGCTAATTTCTATCTGATGCGCACAATAGAAAGGGACCTAAGGTTAAAACCCAGTTTTGTTCAGGAGAGCCATTTTAAAGATTAGATCCCTTTCTATTTGCGCTTAGAATCGTCGATTTCACTTTCATAAAACGCGCATATCTCTGGGAGGGAACACGTTTGGGGCATGGAATCGGTCTCATTCGATACTCAGATGTTGTCCACATCAAAAAAAGTGAAAAGTTGATGAAAAGTTTTGTTCAGGAGAACCATTTTGAAAATTAGGTCCCTTTCTATTTACGCTTAGAATCGTCGACTTCACTTTCATAAAACGCGCATATCTCTGGGAGGAAACACTTTTGGGGCATGGGATCGGTCTCATTCGATGCTCAGATGTTGTCCACATCAAAAAAAGAAAAAAATGAAAATTGATTTTTTTACCCTTAGGTCCATTTCTCTATGCGCTGTCACATATGCGTTTTATTTTTCCTTGAAAACCACACGACTGAAAAACACCTTTTAAAAATAATTGAAGTCCACTACAAAAATTGCGAAAACACAATTGTGTATACTTGTGAATGTTGTTAACGAATTACACATTAAAGGAATAATAAAGTTAATCAACAATTTTGATTCAGTTGGCGTAGTCGTTCTACTAGTTTCATATAAAAGAAATAATAATAGAAACTAGGGATCGGAATTATATGTACTAAAAAAGACGTTTTAAGTGCTTAAATATACACTATAAAAATATTCCATAAAATATGCAACAATTTTAAAAATTTGCAGTAAATAAACAATAAAATGTGTGCAAAAGAACGAACTGAAAAATGAAAAATATGCATCAACAATTTTAACTTGTTTTGAGATCAATCAATAATTTAAAACACAAAAGGGCTTTAATTTAAACAAAAAATTAATTACAGATTAATTGAAAAACAAATGCCTGATCGAATAAAATTTAAGCTTAGAAAAGTTTTTTTTGGAATATCCAAAGCTAAACAGCATTAAAACTGTTGGTCTCAATAAAAAAGAAAGTACAACAGTGACGGAAGCACTAGGTGCAATTTTAAATACCGCTAAACCTATTATTTAAACAAAATATGCAAATTTCATTCTAAAAAATGCACTAACAAATCAATGTCATTTTATTGCAAAATGATTGATTCGCAATTTATTAACTCAGTTACTTTTAGACTGACTACATTTGCATTGAACTCCGATCCCTTGTAATAACAATAGAAAAACTAGACGACGAACACTTATAATATGTTTATTTATTATTTTTTAAATACTGAGTGGCCCAAATGAGGTTAACTTATGTGAAACACAAACCATTTCCTTTATACCCTCCATTAATTTGTCATTCCGTTTGCAACACACTCTATAAAATATATATAAAATGAAACTTTTGTGTTGACTGGAACATTATACTTATAGCAATCATTTTTCTACTAATTAAAGGACGAATCCATCAGCACGCAGAAAATTATGAACTAAATGCATTTGAATCTAATCTATATATCTAAACTATCTACTGCGAAAATTTAAAAACAATCTTAGGACGGCTTAAAGATTATTATGTTGACGGTATATAGCAAAACGTTGAGCAGTAGAATAAAAAGAAGTGCAGATTCGGATACAGCGTTCCAAATAACCTTAAAACAATATTCAGTTCTTAATTAGCAGAGTTCTTTTAATCAACAATCGAACCAACCTAGCTAGGATCCCTTAATTTTGCATGATGATGGCTTAAAGTCATAATCGGTTTGGGATTGTAAATGGGCGAAATCAGCCCATGGGAAAACAAGTATAGAGCAATTTTAAAGTTTTGACTAAGATTAGGGGGCGAACGCATTTACCGAATGGCCATAACATACATTATTAATGAAGATGTGCATATCACTAATAAAAAAATAAATCTTGTTATTATTCGAAATTATTATAAAAAACATGATTAATTTTATGAATCGACGCCTACACACTAGGGTTTCCTTTTCAGACTCTCCTTATGAGATACTAAGAGAGTGTAATGAATTAATATAAGTACAACGTAAAATTTACCAAACCAAAAAAATATTGTTTTATAGATAATTATTTGCACGAATAATGACCCTATTCTCAATACTTTTTACTTTAAAACTATCTTAATCTAAAACCATCATATAAGGTCTTTTCCTTATCCTTTATGCCTTAACAGATCAAACCTAAAATAAATCGTTATCAAAATTAATGTTTATTTAAATATGTATTTATTCAAAAAAATATTGTTTTATAGATAATTATTTGCACGAATAATGACCCTATTCTCAATACTTTTTACTTTAAAACTATCTTAATCTAAAACCATCATATAAGGTCTTTTCCTTATCCTTTATGCCTTAACAGATCAAACCTAAAATAAATCGTTATCAAAATTAATGTTTATTTAAATATGTATTTAAATAAACATTAATTTTGATAACGATTTATTTTAGGTTTGATCTGTTAAGGCATAAAGGATAAGGAAAAGACCTTATATGATGGTTTTAGATTAAGATAGTTTTAAAGTAAAAAGTATTGAGAATAGGGTCATTATTCGTGCAAATAATTATCTATAAAACAATATTTTTTTGGTTTGGTAAATTTTACGTTGTACTTATGTAGTCCCATTTGCTAAAATATCCAAGAGATAGAACCCAAAACTATGTAACATATCTTATGTAAGACGTAATTTTAATATTTGGATTAATAAATATTTTGAATTGAATTGAGCTAGGGTTTCCAAAAAGGCCGTTATAGTAAAAACATGCGAACAATTGAAAATGTGGGCAAATAGGGATTGTAAATGGCTGAGATAAGAGATGGATGCATGGACCGAATCTCGTTATTATTCAAAAATATTGATCAAAATTTTCTTAATATTAAGACTCGGACGCTTGCTCACTAGGTTTTCAAAAAAGCCGTTATAGGCAAAACATGCGAACAATTAAAAATAGCACCATCGATAGTTTATTTTTGGCGCCAATACCGATAGTTCTTATTCACTACAAATAGTTTTAGGTTAAAAAACGTCCTCACTTGTACATAGTCTAGGGCACTGAAAATTTGTTTAAAGGTGGCATCCAATAAAAATTATTTTGTTGTTGCCTTTTGGTACTTCGAAAACTAGGATAAGGGCATACATAAACGTTGTAAACTAAATGGAATATCAATAGTTTTGAGTCGGTGTGCCCCATTAGATTAGTTAGGCCTTCAAATAGCTAAATCTGATGAAACTATATTTCTATGTCCATGTTTTCAAATATCCCCCATAAAGATTCCGTCTGATATAATATCCTTACTAAATACGATCATATACAAATTTTACATGGTTTGTTATGAGCGACCGATAACACTCTGCGACAAATGGTAAGGGTCAGTGATCGGTTTGGAATGAAACCACCGGGGAAAGTTATATTGGTAAAAAAAAAGTCATACGTGTTCCAGCGTTTCGCTGGGTCTCATCTAGGAATCGAGATATATCGATTTGAAGTTAGTAAGTATCGTATAGGGGAATTTGTCACGATTTAGGCTCTTTTGTTTGACATAACTCGAGAACCACTCGTCCGATTTAGCTGAAACAAATTTAGAAAAATTAAGAATTACAATTCCTCTAATCTGTTCTTAAACCGTTTTCCTACTTAAGCAACAGTTTCGCAATTATAAATAAATGTATGAAAAAAAAAATTATTTTTGCCTAAAAATTAAAATTTTTTTTTTTAATTCATAAAAAATCCAAAACGGTAAAAAGTGTCAAGTCCTATTACTTTCACGTAAAGTCACATAAGAAAACGAAAATAAATGTATTTAAAAAAAAAAATAAAAAAAAAAAAAAAATTTTTTCTTCATGCGCTTATTTTTAACTTGGAATTTATTACTTGTAAAGGAAAATAATATATGAACAGATTAAGGGAATTGTAATTCTTGGTTTTTTAAAATTTATTTCAGCTAAATCGGACGAGGGTTCTCAAGTTATGTCAAACAAAAGAGCCAAAAACGTGACAAATTCCCCTATACGATACTTACTAACTTCAAATCGATATATCTCGATTCCTAGATGAGACCCAACGAAACGCTGGGACACGTATGACCTTTTTTTGACCGATATTACTTTCCCCGGTGGTTTCATCCCAAACCGATTGTGGCCGTCGCACAGTGTAATTAACTCTGGCTGGACGTGACAATAATGGTGTATGTTTTTATAAAAGGCATGTTCTATTGGTACTCGCTTACATACGATCAAGTGGTCGCTAAGGCGATACCTTTAAAACTTAACGAGCATTCTTTTGAAATTTCTATGTATACAAGAACTGATTGGCTTTGCATCGCAAACCGTTTGATTTGAAAATTTTAAATTTGTAGCAAAAAAGTTATTCAAGAAATAATATACGCGAGTATAAGAATAACTTCTAACGAACAACTCGGAAGATGTTATTCTTAAAAAACTTTCTTCTCAAAAATTGAAATAATATAAAACAAACGGTTTTAAGGCAAATTGCCTATAGCTTATTCTTGTACAATGGCCAATCGAACACAGCCAATGTTTATTTTTCATGGTGCATTGTACGATCCCCGTAAGATACCCTTGAAAATGGACCATATCGTTTCTAATAGATTTCATGTCCATGTTTTTATAATGCCCCACTCAAAGGATCTAAAAGTCATAAATTAAATTAAATAAATTAAGAAGAGAAATCGTCAAAAGTTTCCAAATAAATCGTCAGGCAATAAAAAAATTAAAAAAATCACATTTTTAAGTTTTATCACAAAAAATATCACTTGAAAGTTAAAAAAACCCCATTTTGCTTCCGATAGTTTAAATATAAGTATGCATAATTTACATCCAGTTCATGATAATACTGCGTCGGCGTAGAGTATCTATGCGGTATCTTTTTTGCATATTTAAAGGCCTTTTTGATTACCGGAAAATCAAAAACATACTGATTTGGCCATGTGGTCAAGGCCACATGGCTATATTTAGCAGCGGTATATCAAAACTTTCGTGGTAACTCATAAGTATAATCTATATGGAATCTGCGATCTTTCCACCAGCGGCTTTAAAAGTACCAGAAATGTGTCGCGATGCTCAAGAAATTTTGTGGGGTCTAATAAGAAGACTTTTTTTATCGCATACTCGAGATCAAAAAAGTTTAACTGGCTAGCAAATAGGCAGTTGTTAACTTGAATTTTGTTCATGTACATATATATGTATGAGCGCCGGTACCTGAACCTGGAAAGGTACTTTGTATGGAGGCTGTATCAAAGCATTTACCGATTTGCCCATATTCAATCCAAAATAGGTCAAGTCCAAAAAAACAGTTTCATACCTAGTTTCAGCAGCCCAGGTCAATCCCATGTTTCCGACTTTTTTTTACAAAATACTACCAAAAAGTGTGTTTTTTGCAGATGTTGAGTCCTTGTATAAGTATAGAGAACATTGTTCCTCTAAATGGATTTGGTACAATATAACTCCAAACAAGTTGCAACAACAATACATCTCTCCTAAAAGTTTGGACTTTCTAGATTAATTATTGCTTTCAACAGACACACTGACGGACGAAGGTCGAACAACTTATTTATTTTTTTTTTAAATAAAAGTAGGTCGTAATTTATTTGGTCTCAAAAATTTTTTTTAACTTAAATACAGCACTGACGGATGAACTTGGTGCATTAAAAGAGGAGGCAAGCAAGCCTTAGTATTCAGTGTATATACTTCACCTAAACTAATATTAAAAATTTCTGCAACTTGCACAAGTCTGAATCCATTGTTGTAAAAAATTATTGCCTGTTTAAATTAAATTTTACCATCATCACACATTACACACATTAAATGAAAACAAACGAATACATTCAGCCTTGCTTAAGCATTCGCATGATATTTAGCCTTACTCTGTACGAAATGTTTGATCTAGATTCTAGCAAAGAAACAAGATCTTCTTGATTAGAACATTTCAGACACATTTATATCAGTCCAATGAGAGAGAGAGATCTGCAACTCGCCCATACAAGTACAAAGTGAGGCTGAATGAGTGTGCCGATTGTCTCTAATTTTAACCCAAGTTGAGATTTTATTCTAAAATATTTTAATTTTGGGCAGTGTTTTTATTATTTTTGAAGTATTTTTTAAGTAGGATAAAAGTTTTAATTTCAGAAAAATATGCATAATGAAAATATGAATTTCATACCAAAATACGCAAAAAAATGCATTTTCGCTGACATGCAAAAATATGCACCAACGGTATGGGTTCAAAGTTAATTTTAGCCCGACGTCAGCAAATATGCATTTGTATAGAATTCCGATTCCTAGTTCTTTGTAATACAGGTCTGCTATACATATTTCTGGCCTAATAATGAAAATGCGATGCTTTATCATCAAAAATGGTTTTATTGGTTTTCAAAGTGACACCTCCAAAACATGGTTTTAGAACGATTCAGCAGCATCTTCTGGCGACGAAAATCGTTGACCTCACATTTTTTTCTTGATGTGCGGGAAAAAATAAGTCATTGGATGCCAAGTCAGGGCTGTACGACGGATGACCCATCGATTCGATGTTTTGGCCGGTTAAAAAGGCGCTGGTTTGAGCCGATGTGTGAGATCTCGCATTGTCATGGTGCACAATGATTGTCTTCTCTTGTTCGTTTTTCGAATTTCTCCGAAGACTTCAGGCAAACAAATTGTGGTGTACCACTCAGAATTGACCTCCTACGTTGCTCAAGCGGAACTGTCGCCACATGACCAGTTTTGCCGAAGAAACAGGCGACCATTTGCTTCGAAGTGCTTCTTCCACGAACAACTTTCGTTGGATTTGGCTCGTATTCGAAGACCCACACGGTCGATTGCTTTTTTGTTTCGGGCTCATACGCATAAATCCATGATTCGTCACCTGTGACGATCTTATAAACGTCTTTTGAAGCACCAAGATCGGATTTTTTAAAAAAAAAAACTTTGCATCAATCGACACGAGCCTTTTTTTGAGCGATTGTCAAATTGAGCGGGATCCAACGAGAACAAATCTTTTTTACGGCCAGGTGTTCATGCAATATCGAATGTATGCTGGTGGAAGAAATGCCCAAGGATTCCTCTATCTCCCGGTATGTCATATGACGATCTTGCATTATCAGTTCACGCAAGGCATCAATGTTCTCTGGCACAACGGCCGTTTTTGGACGAAAAAATTTGCACCAATCGACACGAGCCTTTTTTTGAGCGATTGTCAAATTGTGCGGCATCCAACGAGAACAAACCTTTTTTACGGCCAGATGTTCATGCAATATCGAATGTATGCTGGTGGAAGAAATGCCCAAGGATTCCCCTATCTCCCGGTATGTCACATGACGATCTTGCATTATCAGTTCACGCACGGCATCAATGTTCTCTGGCACGACGGCCGTTTTTGGACGAAAAAATTTGCACCAATCGACACGAGCCTTTTTTTGAGCGATTGTCAAATTGTTCCACATCCAACGAGAACAAACCTTTTTTACGGCCAGGTGTTCATGCAATATCGAATGTATGCTGGTGGAAGAAATGCCCAAGGATTCCCCTATATCCCGGTATGTCACATGACGATCTTGCATTATCAGTTCACGCACGGCATAAATGTTCTCTGGCAAAACGGCCGTTTTTAGACGACCTTAGTCTTTGAGCGAGCTAATGAATTGAATTCATTAAACCAGTTTTTCACTGTGCTATAGGCTGGTGCTTCATCGCCATACAAAGATTTAAGTTCATTGATGCACTCTTGTCGTGATAATCAACGTCGAAAGTGTGAAAAATGATCGCACGAAAATGCTCACGACTTAATTCCATTTTTTTTTGCCAAATTGATTTTTGCAAGTCACTGTAAACAACACAAATGAAGGGCGTACGTCAAAATGTTCTGAGTACGTTTAAGCTGAAAAATGTCATACTTTCCATTAGAAATGTCAGATGGCGCCAGGCAACACTTGGTGTTGCATAGGCCAGAAATATATATAGCAACCCTCGTAAGCACCAATAATATAAACTTCAAATATAAATCTAAATTAACTGATGATGGGAATAAATATTAAAAGAAATGCTAACGTATTTTGGCAAGTACATGTGAAATATTTATACGTGGCGTGCATTTAATCAAAAAAAACTGTTAAAAACCTAATGTTTCGGTTGTATAATTATAGGACAATTAGCCCTGTCATGGTTTTCTTACAGAAACAAAGTTATGCCATTTCGTTAATGGGCGAACTAAACGATATTTTACTGCTTACTTTCTGAGTACAGAACGAAGCACCTAGCAAAATGGGGTTACCTATCAAAAACCAGCAAAATTCTTAGAAATTTGAAGAAGAGAAGTAATGGATAAAATTCCATTACATAAACTTTAATATTAATTTTGTAACTTTATACGTTCAAAAGGCTCGGTTGCTGTGAATTATAATAAATGAAATATGTATAAACCACAAATGGTTCTTAATTCTTTTCCAAACTATTTAAGAGCTCAACTATATAGGATACAAATAGTCTCTCTTAAGAACTAGCCATACAGAAGCTTCAACTTTAATCAACTGATTTTCAGTTATATAAGTAGAAATCGAAGTTAAAAAAACAAATCTTGCACAAAAACCCTGATCCATATGCAAAAAATCAATTGTAATTGTAAATTTTCTGTTCTACTGGGCTGCTGCCTGCGACTTGGTGTCACGGAGTAATGGAAGTGCAAGGACGACGACCTCGCTAAAATTTTGGGTGCAGTAAATATGAGTCATTCATGTACTCGGACAGCTGAATTTGAAATTATGTCTTTAGTAACGGGCTTTTGTAGCATAATTTAAGTCGAAATCATGGTCATCGAAACTGTCCCGCTACAAGTTCTGTACTTTGGGACATTGGGCAATCGGGATTTATTGACAGCAAAATGATCAATGGATCATTTGGCCAGGAGATAGCGAGACATTCGTCGGCAATGATGGTAATTGTACAGCTGACATACTTGCAAAAGCTGGCGCCACCCAGAACTCAATTTAGTGTAGTGGTGATATTTGCATTCCTCTTGCAAATGGTAATGCCAAGGATAGGTGGCAAAAATTACATAGAGACCAGAAAGATCTGACCTTGTATGTATGAGCAGAGAACGCAGACCGCGATTTATCTGCCAAGGACCCATCTAAAAAACCTCATCACCGGCCACGGGCCTTTGGGTGTTCACGCTAGGAGACTGTATCTGCTATAAAACGACTTCTGTGGGAGTTGTGTCTGTCACTGCCCGGCATTTTTTGACTTAAGACGTAAACTCTTTAATCTACATATGTGACGCGCAAAATAGAAAGGGACCTAAGGTTAAAACCCAGTTTTGTTCAGGAGAGCCATTTAAAGTTTCTATTTGCGCTTAGAATCGTCGATTTCACTTTCATAAAACGCGCATATCTCTGGGAGGGAACACTTTTGAGGAACGGGATCATTCGATGCTCAGATGTTGCCCACATCAAAAAAAAGTGAAAATTTGATGAAAAGTTTTGTTCAGGAGAGTCATTTTAAAGATTAAGTCCCTTTCTAATGGCGCTTAGAATCGTCGACTTCACTTTCATAAAACGCGCATATCTCTGGGAGGGAACACTTTTGGGGCATGGGATCGGTCTCATTCGATGCACAGATGTTGTCCACATCAAAAAAAGAAGAAAAAAATGAAAAATGAAAATTGATTTTTTACCCTTAGGTCCCTTTCTCTATGCGCTGTATGAAACACCGCAACGCAAATTTTACGCAATTACGATTTTCATCACATATTGAGTACAAAAATCTTTCAATGTATCGATTTTTTTCTTTTGTCTAAAAGTTTGGTTTACGGATTGGTCCACAGTAAAAAAACGTGATATGTTTCAAACCATTCTCTGGGTGAAATCATCGGTCCATATTTTGTTAGAGTTGGGTCCGGTCAGAACCTAAGAAGCCCAGATGTTGTTACCGCACATTCTACACTCGATGCAAGGGTAGACTGGCTGTCTAGAACGTGTGATCTCACACCTTTTTGAATTTAAAAGTCATCGACCTTGAGGCTTGAATTTCAATTACTCTCACTATTTTTAAGATACGGGTGGCTTTTTTAAATAGAGTAGTAACAAGTAGGATTTTCCGACCAATATTTGAATGAAATTTCCGTTTAAATGTAATTGCCAGATTGGGTTCGGGTCATAAAAAAGATTGCGACATTCAATTCTAATTTTTGATATTTATTTAGATGTCACGCTTAGTGAGAATAGTAGTTTAATCGTGCACGGGTCCTTAATCGGAATCTATGACCGCCATAGAATTATGGATGTTCAAGTCATTTGAGCCTTACGTATTGACTCAACAAGTAAATTCAAAAAAATGCCCTGATAGCGAGTAGCTTAAAATTGTAGATGACTACTATAAAGAATCAAGTTGTATTTTACTTACATTTTATAGTGTGAAATGCGTTCGTTGTATTTTTCGAATTGAATGTATACCCAAATTTAAGTTCACGCACCTCGTCCCCGATATTCAAGCGCTCGCCCAATGATGTCTTTTGTTTCATCATCATCGCAGGTGGTGGTATGTGGGATGAAGAGTTGGAGATGGAGTTTGTAAAATTGGCACTATTGGTATGATGTTGTTGATGGTTGCTGTTTTGATTATATTGCTGGTGTTGATATGATGATGCTTTGCCAGAATTGGGTGAGAGGGTAGTTTTGGAAATATTCGGGGCAATGACTTCGTCAGCGGTGGAGTTATTGGTGGTTGCAGCGCAATAATTCCCAGCACCTCCTGCACCACCAAATGCAATGTCACCCTTGAAGACGCCACTGCGTTGTTGATAGCTATAACTGTGGCCTTGAGAAGTGAACTCGGTGCCACTGACTCCAGCAAAGGAGCCACTCTGTGGTAAATTTATGGTTGGTAATGATGATGCCGATACCGCTGATCCGGTTGTTGTTAATGTTGTTGTTGTGGTTTGGTTTTTCGATTTCTTGTGGCGTTTCACTGAAGTGCCGGTAGCTTTGGCCTTTAGCTTTTGTAGAGCTGTTGCAGAATTTGAAGATTTCGGAATTTTTTGGCTGTTTGTGGTTTTTGGTGTTGCAATTTTGAAAATTGCACACCAAAAAACGGATTATGTGTAGAAAAAATTTAATTTGTAGTTTGGAATAGTTAGTTTGCGTTGTCGACTGGGAGGGAGTGTCCGCCTTTGGAGGAGTTTGCTGTGTTTTTGATTAGGTTTTGAGTTTAGTCTCAATGTTGCGGAATAGCATTGTTGCGCCAAGCACGTGTTGTAATTTCAGGGTTAAGGAACACTTCTGTTTGTCTGATGCTGTTTAAATAATTCACATATTGTTTTCTTTTTGCTCACTGTTGTTGGAAGTTTATATCATTTGGAAGGAGTGTCTAGAGAAGAAAATGCATCAGAAAAAGAAGAGAATGCTGTTAAAAATTGTCGATGGTTGGAATTGGTTCGAGAGGAATAGGGCATTCAAGTTTTCTTTTATCATAGAAATATCGGCATTTAGAATCTGATAACTTAAAGCCTGGATACAAATTTGAATGGGATGTCAAGTGGTCTCAGCTTACTTAAGTCTAAAGCGAATTTCTCACTGCGCAAATTACACGCAAACAGATATTAGATGGAATTTATAGTTTTTCAATAAACAATTTCTACGTTTTTGGGATTATTAAAAGAAATACGATACTTTAACATTTTTTGCATGCTCCAACCAGAAAGATAGATGTTCCGAGCCACATCTAGATCCTAATCCAAGGATTCCACATGTTGACGTTTGTCTTAAATAACTATTCGGTTATAAATGTATTACTCGCGTAAAAAGGTAATATGTGTGCAAAAGGCTAAGAATACACTCTCAATATAGTGTGAAAACTGAAAACGTGTTGATCATTTCCATTATAATACGCCTTGCAAAGCCTTAGTTAAGACACCCACTCAAATTGCTATGGTTAAAAGATAATAATTTTTGAAAAGTGCGTTTTGGGAAGCCCTATGTCCGAAAGATTGGCGAATTGTCTTTCTTATTGTTCAATGTTATTTTATATTTATATTACTAACAACAATATACGAAAACATATCGATCGTATATCAAGCTTCAATTCTATCTAATGTAAGCTATAAAATTTGTTAACACTAGGAGTATTCGATGGGCTTTTGCATCAATGTATGAAACTATTTCCAGTATCAACAGCGAATGAACGATGAACTGTTTTTGGGACAGAAAACACGACTATTAAGGTACAAGCGCAACCCAGTTTCGAAGTCGGTTAAGAACATCGGTGTTGTTCTTGATCTAAAGTTGAACTGCAAGAGAAACGCCAAGGAATGATATAGGAGGGGTCTACTTATAAATACGCATTATACGTGCAAGATTTCGGTAGGGAATAGTTGGCATCTCAAAATAAAAGTAGTGAACTGTATTTATAGGACCGTTACTAGACCAATCCTTACATATGGCTGCGTAGTCTTGTGACAGACAGTCCTAGACATAATCGAGGGGTTGCGGCTAGAGGGGCATCGAGACTCAGAGAGGCAGGTGCAATTGTCACCCAATGTGAAAGTCGATGACGTCAACATTCCGACAACCAACTACAACAAAATCCTTGGGGTCAGATTGGACAGATTTTTTCTATTCTCCGCACATGCTTCAGCTATCTGCGATAAGCACAAAAGTAGGAACAATGTCCTCAAGTCACTTGCCGGCAGTACTTGGCGAGCCGATAAAGAAACCTTGTTGACCTCTTACAAAGCGATAGGTCGGTCTGTAGCGAACTACGTAGCACCGTTATGATCGGCGAACGTGAGTACGACGAAGTGGAAGAAAATTCAGACTTGCCAGAATGCCGGCCTCAGGACATCAAGTGGGTGTCTTCTGAGGACCATCTACATGAGAAGACGAAGGTCCTTACCGTGCGCAGACACAATTTCCTGTTGTCCAAGCTAGTGTGTTTTCGCAGTAGTCATCCTAACCACCATACCTTTCACAAGATGCCTCCGCGGTACAAGAGAGAACATTTATAAGTAGATCTTAGAGGTCCGAACAACATTCACGCTGATGAAGTCGCAGCAGCAATATCCAGCTATTGTGTGCTAGGGGAACATCCCCCGGTTTTTTTACCTGAGAAAAAGGTGCTTCCTCGGCAGACGCGCGTTTTTCTGGCTCAGCTGAGATCTGAATGGTACAGCCGCCTCAATTCGTATTATGTACGAGTTGATGCTAACGTTCTGGACGTTTGTCCCGTCTGCCAACAGGGACCACATGACGTACTGCACCTCTTCAAATGTCCGGCTAAGCCCACTCAGCTGGACCCCAGTTCCCAATGTATTCATCCAGTGCAAATGGCGCGTTTCCTCCACCTGGATATCGAAGCAGATCCCCTATAGAAGAACGGGACTTCAAAACAAAATATATTGTTGTTACAACAACAGCACTTGACCCGCTATGACCCACCTAGTGAATGTACCGCGTTTCAACTTTTCAAGGTGAGAAACTGGTTAGAAGTCCTTCTAACACATCCTAAGCCATGCAAAAGCTAACCTATAAAAACATTTACGGTTCGGAGGCTGCTTTTAAGAGTAACCCATGGTCAATGAGAAATGTACGTTGTATTCCGAAATTAATCTTATAAGAAACAACTGAGGTATCAGTCGAAAGACATCGAAGCATCCAAAAATACCTGAAGTGTTAATGTAGCTAAGATCTGAACGTATGAAAATTTTAATTTAAATGCGCCTAAACACCTGTTAAGGTTATTGCTGTTATATAAAGGAGAATAATATACTTTGTATTATAATTTAATCAGTTTATGAGGCTAATACTCGTATTAACAATTTTATATGCAAAATTTTAATTTCAAATCCCGTTATTCATTGTTTAATATGCATCGAGCAGTTTATAATCATTAAAAATGTGAGTTACTTAGAAAAAATACGCAACCGTACATTAAAGATTTGGATTAGGAACGATTTTGCTGCAGTGGTGTGGATAACCAAACTATCCACTGTTTTAAAACATTTCGTGAGCGGTGCAGTTAAGGCACAATTTATCAGGGGATTGTTAGTACTTATAACGTGTTATGGGATGAGTATTGCAGCTCCAACTCAAGAGTTTACCATGAACTTGATTTTTGCAGAAGTGAGGGTTGTGTCAAAATGACTGGTGCATCCTGCCACATTCCAGTGATTACCGATTACACTGGGCACCAAAATTTTAAAATAAATTACGGCAGAGTGTTGGATCGTCAAGTATAGTTGACCTTTTCAATGGTATGCAGGGCTTTCGGATAAGAACTGTTGAAGATTTAGGTAAAATATTACAGAAATTTCGAATTTTCGTTACGAAAAATGACTTTGTTCTGCCTTAATCTTTTGGGTTCTTTGCCAGTGTTGTATTTTGATAACAACTCCGTTTTCCTTTAAAATTCCGCGTCGAACTAGCTACTACGCGAATCAGATACAATTTGACTGATTAATTTAAGATTTTGTACGCAATGAGAATCTAGAAAATCGGAGGCCAGATTCGTGATCAGCAGCCTAAATTAACTGGACTTTCAAAACTTCTGCCACAAATTTAGTGTTGTCCAGAAATTTTAGGAATACATTAAGCCATACATACATAGTGATTGTCCTTAAAAAATTCTGTACGAAGCTATCATTTAACCACGACAAACCGTTCATAAAACTCAGTGGATCTACCATCTTGCGGGAGGAAAACACTATCAGATTTTCAACAACCCAACACTTCATGTACCAGCCTGATGCGAGATTTTGGCAAAGACCTTGCATTAATTGTTTACAAGGTCCAATTGACTGAGCATTTGAAGGCACATGACCATTGGCACATGATCACCTTCTCCGACGAAGCGCATTTTCAGCTCAGCAGCTAAATTAAAGAACAAATCAGCAGCGTCTGCGGATCGTGAAACCCGCACGTGATCGTAAAAAAGCCAATTAGGAGTAAGATTTGCGCGGATTTTGAATCGGTGGCATCAATGAAAATGGTGTAGAAACGCCATTTTGTTTAACGATGTTTAGGCATGATAAAACTTTGTTTAGCGGAGATTAAGACACATGTACTTGGACGATCTTTGGTTTGAGCAGGCTAAAATAAATCAATTTTGTTCATTTTAAAAAAGAAACTTGGTTTGGATCATCTTGTATAAGGCGGTATTTACCAGGTTGCATGTGGCAAGCGCATACTCACTTTCGCCAAAACGTGTAATTGAGTTCTGAGGTCAAAATTGCCTTTATCGTAACGAAATTATCGTAAAGATACAGTGTGAATATAAAATATTCCATATATAAATATAATTCTATATTTTTTATCCTTTAAAATAGAACAATCATATGTGACGCGCAAAATAGAAAGGGACCTAAGGGTAAAAACCAGTTTTGTTCAGGAGAGCCATTTTAGTGATTTAAATACGTGTATCTTTGGTGTACCATTACTTTCATAAAACGCGCATATCTCTGGGAGGGAACACTTCTGGGACATGGGATCGATCTCATTCGATGCTCAGATGTTGTCCACATAAAAAAAGTGAAAATTGATTTTTTTACCCTTAGGTCCCTTTCTCTATGCGCTGTCACATATATAAATTAAACTCATAGCAACACTACCAAGTTTTAAACTTTCGCTAGAAGAAGATACCCCAATAGGCTAGTACTATCAATGTATGACACATTTCAGAAAGTATGATTCGCTGTATTTGTTCTTTATGTTTAACTGCATTGATATGTGGGTAAGTCTACTCCTATAGTCTATGTTTTTTGTTTACACACTTAACTGTTTAAGATATAGTCTGTGGATTGCCTCACACATCCATAGTTTTTTTTGTTAAATTCGTGTATAATGGGTATACGTAAACTCCTTCCACTTTTAAAATAAAGGGCGTTGTTTAAAATTTGTTTTTTTTAATAGCTCAAATATTGGCAGTGGACTTCCTGACACAAAATCTTCTATAAATCGACCTCTGATTTAACATATCACATGTGGGCTGCGAATAGTTTTAGCTTTTATAACTTCTTTTTAAAAGGAATAACAGATTTCCTTCTTTTATACCGACAGAATTATTGCAGTAAAACAAAACTATTGATAGACTTTGAATATCGTCGTTCTTCCCAGCATAAGGCCTATGTGTACATTTTTGATTTTTATTTTATTGTCGCTTTTAGT
This sequence comes from Hydrotaea diabolus, assembly GCA_963513945.1. NCBI lineage: Eukaryota > Metazoa > Arthropoda > Insecta > Diptera > Muscidae > Hydrotaea > Hydrotaea diabolus. Next base: position 101,513,221 of record OY740720.1, on the reverse strand, counting down.
AGTTCTATTGTCATACACCTCCGAATCGTTTGTCGATATCTTTTTTTGTTCAGGATAAATATAAAGGCCTATGTGCATTTCTTTATAGAAATGATCATAAAAGTATTGTAAAACGCCTATGTGTCTTTCTTCACACAGGCCTTTTCAATTTCCAAATCAATAATTTTATATGCTTCAATATGGTCCAGGTCCTTAATAGTTAATTTCCATTCCGTAGAACTACTTTGTACTAAATTTTGTCCAGATCAGACAATAAGTGTGGATTCCAGCGGGTCAGGACATAAAATCAGGATGGCCCTTTGTATGAGGGCTGTATAAAATCATTGACCGATATGGTCTAATTTATAAACAGTAAATTTCCATCCCATGAAACTATTTCGTGTCAAATTCCGTCAAGATCAGAGTATTAATGCAGTTGACTGAAGTCGGGAAGGTACTTTGTATGGTGGCTCTGACAAAACAATCCTAAATAGGCCTTGTGTAACACACAGTTTTATTTCTAGTTTCAGCAGCCTTGGTCAATCCCACGGTACCGACTTTTATACAAAATACCCCAAAAAGTGTGATTGTTACAGATGTTGTTTGAGTCCTTGTATAGAGAACCTTTTTTCATCTGAATGGTCCATTATAAATCGCAAACAACTTGCAACAGCAATACATTTCTCTGCAAAGTTTTGGACTTTCAAGGTCGATTAATGCGATCGTGCTTCTTAGAAATGTACGATGATCAAAAACATAGTATATACTTTCAATAATTTGAGGTGTACCGAACGAAATGCCAAATTTGGTACACCCCATCCTATGGAGGAGGATATAAAAAAGGCATATGTGGAAAATTATCATTTTTCTATTTTAATACAGAAAAGGCAATACTTAAAGGGCCCATATGACATTTTCGGCCTTTTTTTTAGTATAAATCGTGGCAAATCAATATACGAATCGACTGCAATGACTAATTTTCGGAAATTCCGCGAAATGAATAAATGGATCAGTTTTTTGTCTCTCATGTAAAGTATCGGAAAAACACATAAGGCCTATTAGGCTGTGACAGAGACGATATGTTATTTTTCATCTACACTGTCAGATGATGTCGACGGCAGATAGATGAGATTTCCTCCATGTCACAGCCTATATTGTATTTTTTGTGGTCTGTACTGTGAAATCTCAGTTTAATAAACTGTGCTCTTTAACGCCAGCTCTAAAGGTCTTCAAAAGTATATAGATTAACGACCCACACATATGGGCTGTGGATTCCTGATGATTTTCGATTACAGCCCGTATGTGCGCTGTGGATGTTAAATCATGTGAACGACAGTCTTTCTCATCCGTTCTGGTAAAAAGAAGAGTATTTGATCGCAAGAATACTAGTGTACTTAATAAAGAATGAACTATAAATTCACGCATGCAACTCAAATTTTAGCAAAAAAAAAATGATTTCGATTGATCTAAATCCACGACGAATGAATTCAACATCCACCATACAATCGGTGTCGTTCGCCGCCCACACACAAAGGCAACTCCCACGCACGCATAACCTTAAAAGCGAAAAAGACAGCATTCAATTAAAAAAGTAGACTGAATGTGCATACACAGTGCACAGTGGCAGTGGCGTTGGGCATATTCTAAATACAAATCCAAAGGGAAAATCGAATTTTTCTAAAAAGACACCTGACGATCATCAAAACTGCAAACAAAACAAACACTCAAAAATCTACTTCACGTATCCCGTATCCAACAAAACAATTTGTCAACTCGCATTAACAAAAAAAAACATTTTTCGGAAACATATGTTTACGAACAATTTAACCACTGATGACACATGATTTTTTTGTATAGTTTATGATGCTTTGTTAATTTAGAACCTCTTTTAAATAATTTACGAAAAACTTTTTTGTTAAAAAAGGTAAAAAAAAGTACTTTCAAAGAATCGTTTTTCTCATATGGTGAAATGAAAAGTAGAAGGAGCAGCACCTCACGTTTACTGAATTTACTTGTGTTACCGCAGTCGTCGCACTCAATGTGATTTGATGTGGTAATTTTCTGTTGCTGCTGTCGACGTCGTTATTGTTTTTGTTACATATAGAAAATTTGACATTTTACCGATGGGCGGGTGAGGGATATAAGCTGAAATATTGTTAAAAGGAGAAGCAGACAAATGAAGAGAGGGAGAGTGGTTAAAACCAGAAATGTTTTTTGAGAGATGCCACACTATTTTTCGGAAAGTGCTATCCTTCGTTTTGTTTACACCAATCGTCTCACTGCTTCGTTTTGTAGCAACCGCTGCGATACTTGTGGCATATGCCATGTTTTTACGGACCTTCGCGAATTTGTTTCCTTTTTCCTTGTAAAAAGAGAGAGCAGGACGTGGCACGAGTGACAGGTACCTTATGCGCACAGGTAAAAAAGACAGTGCAGCTGTTGAAGTACGAGTACTACACGAATTTGCGTTGATCCGTTTGAAGTTATTGGCCATTTTGTTTGCAAGAAGCATTATTTTTTTGCGTCGCTTGGTAAATCCTTGCCTGGTAAATAAAATGTTACTAAATCGATCGAGGTAGCACCGTGGTACTTTCTTTAATCTAGGAATATTTATTAAACAATGAGGCCAACAGTTTATACATAAATACATATGTAGTTGTTTTTCAAACTACCATTACCTATCCCTAAGATAGAAAATATGGAAAGTGGTAAGTTTCAGTAAAAATGTTTGTATTTTATATGGCAATGCAAAAATCGGCGAAACTAAATCTAGTGGCAACTCTCTAGGCTAGATTTTTTAGACATGTTTTTGAAAATCATATTGCCTGAGGTACGCAGGCCCCGGTTGTAGCTTTAACTTGGGAAAATCAATATTGAACCCAGGTTCAACTCTGGTTAAGAACTTTAAACATTTAACGATTATGAGATTTAACGATTATGGCAATGCAAAAATCGCCGAAGCTAAATCTAGTGGCAGCTCTCTAGGCTAGATTTTTTAGACATGTTTTTGAAAATCATATTGCCTGAGGTACGCAGGACCCGGTTGTAGCTTTAACTTGGGAAAATGTTCTTCAGCCATGTAGAAACTTTTCTTCAAAACGAATTAGCCGCTCGGAGCCGTAGGTCTCGGTCAGTGAGTACATGAAAAATATCTTGCACAGCTTAGTGATTTAAGAGAAATTTTGCACTAACCTAAGATTCAAAAATGGCATTAATATTATCCATAAAAAATTCTTGAGAAGTCTTACAAAACGATTTTTTTTACAAAAAATAATTGTGTTTTTTGTTTAAGCCGATAAATAAGACTGGATAGCAAAAACACAAGTTAAATTTATTTGTAAACAAAAAATGCCAATTCTTTTCGTGTGCAGAACTAGTCTGAACTAGTCTTAGTCTGTATAGAGGAAGAACTAGTCTTCCTCTATACAGGCTATGTACGCAAACGGCCACAACAAATCATTTTTCTAAAAAAAAAACAAAACCAAGACAGCAGTGCTTTTTCCATAGACATTCTTAAAATTTACAATATTTGTTTACAAAAAAATTAACTATTGCGGTTTTGATAACAAAGACGTGATAGTCTTTGTTATCAAAGCTTAACCAAAAACACCAGTTAGTTAATCACAGAATTCACCCTCCATGCAGCCACTCTGTTTTCCTGAAGATGAAATTGATTGGGCAACACCAATCACAGAGCAACATTTTGACAACAAAGAGTAGTAGAGTAGAGTGGCAAAAAGTCCATCGTTGTTGTTGATGCCTTTTGAGTGTTGTGTGCTATAAAAAAGAAGTGGAAAAGGTGGCGGGGGGAAGACAAATATCAAAAAAAAAATGAACGTCAAAAAATAACAACAGCAACAACAACAGTACGCAAGACAACACCACAGCTGGCCCGACCGTGTGTGCTCCACACACACAAAAAATTGTTGAATTTTTCGTCAAGCCAATGATGGAACGCAGGGGGATGCAACCCATTCGCGGCCAGGAGGTTTTTTTTTCATACAAAGTGGCTCTCGACAACGTTAACTGAATTTAACGTAACATATATTAACACAGGCTCAGAAGAAAATTGTAAAAAAATCAATCGAACATATTGGAACATTCACATATTTTTTAAGACACTGACACTTTTAACTTTTTGGAATTATTAAAATAATGCATTAAATAAACCGACGATGTTATGGAAACTTTTGCATTTATCATCGTTCTTTTCTTGGTTGGGGTTTCACTAGATTTTCACTTTTTTCTATTCATTATCAACCAAAGGACAACTTTCAATTTCATTTCAATATTTTAATAAATTGTGCCTTGTTTTCATTTTTTTTAAAGAATATTGACTTTTTGGTGATCTAAAACAAATAAGTTATTACCAAATTAATATTTTTTCCACGATTTTACACAATTCTGCCCTGACACTTTCGAATTTAATTTTCACGTCAGCTATAGTGATTGATAAATCGATTTCGATTTTAGTTGATTAACGATATTGCACAGCAAGAATCTTGTTTTTATAATCGATTTCTCTGTTTATAACTAGATCTAAATTGATTTTCAGTTTCAATTCGAGACTAGAGTTTAAAGCGGAGTCGGCTGAAACCATCGGCGCGCTGATGATTTTTGCATATGCTAGCCGCCCCCTATAAAACGGCTTAAATCGGCATCAAGAAGCCGCCGCTAATATCGGCCGAGAAGTCGTTAAAATAGTAATATTAAAAGAAAATTAATCATGGATTAACCGGCTCTTGCATCTACATATTAACAGAAGACAAGTTTCTACAAAATAGAAAAGTGACATTGATTTTCTTGGCTGCGCACTGCTTTTATAGCAATTTCCGTGGCGACTATCATCAGAGAGATTCGCAGCAACTGTTAAAAGTAAAACTGAACTCTTTAAGACCAGGTTCTTACTCAACGTATGAAAACTAGTGTTGCAAATCTCACTTTTCATGTTTTCTCAAACGCTTGCCTGCAAAACTACAAATCCCCTTTACCACATCTACAGAGACTCCACATTCTAAGCCATCTATATGTGACAGCGCATAGAGAAAGGGGCCTAAGGGTAAAAAAAAAAATCAATTTTCACTTTTTTTCGATGTGGACAACATCTGAGCATCGAATGAGACCGATCCCAAGCCCCAAAAGTGTTGCCTCCCAGAGTGGATATACTCGTATCGTGTTTTCGTGCAATTCGAGTTATGGTTTGATGATCCGTATTGAATGATGTTATAAACAGTGCAACAATAACATCACAATAATATAACACATAAAACTCTAAAATTTTCTCATTTATTAATCCAATTCCCTGGAATAGAAAAATGTTTTCTTTGACATCATCAACAAAAACTATATGATTTTGAATTGTTTTTTCGATACATTTTGTTGTCTATAAACACTTGCATTTTATGTGTGCTGCACAGGCACGAATTTATCCAAAATCGTATTCAGTGTCGTATAAACTAAGAAATAAATATTTTTAGTTGAGTCGGTGACAAAAAAAACTTTTTGTGATGCACCAAAGTTAAGTTTGCTTTTATAGGTGCCTTGAACACGAAATAAGAACTGTGACACCAGACGTGTAAAGGTATGTGTTATACAATTTTTGTGGCAATCAAGACTGCCACTTATATGCTTTTAGTAAAACATTTTTATTTATTTTTTAAGGACAGTATTAGAGTGTCACGGCTTAAATCTAGTTTAGTAACAACTCTCGCATGGAAACCAAATTTGCACCATCGACAGGACTTTTGATTCTAAGCAGAAAATGTTGAATAAAAAATCGGCGGTCTCCCAAAGTTTCCGAGATATGGGCCTCGAAAGTTCAGACATATAATTTAGATATTGAGCCATATCTTGAAACTTTTCCTTTATTATTAAAAATATGGGTATCGTTGGAAAACCTATGAAAAACACCATTTCAGTGATACATACATATATTCGATTTGGTAACCCATTTAGAAGCGGTAGCAACATTAATCCTATATTTATGTATGTGTTTATCGATCTATTTTTGTAGCAAACATATTAACCTGTCTTTTAATGATAATACCCGTTATTAAAAAATACACATTATTTGCAAAAAAAAAATCGTTAGCGGCGCTAATTTCAGTATAAAAACAATTTCTAAAGAATCTATGGCCTTTATTTCATATACTTAGTTTTAACCCTTCTAGAACAGGAGATAATACCCTTTAATCGAGGGATTTTTTCAAATAATTTTTCGCCAACGGCGCTATTTTAAGTTCAAATCTAATTTATTTTTACATTTAATTTCAGTTTTCATACATCTCTTACTGCTTTCTATGTATTTCTTACCTTCAAATCCCTCCATCAGCAACATTTTCCCGTGTAAGGAGCCTCTGAGGAAATATACTGATCTTTTGTATTTAAGCCCTAGTCCCTTAAAATATTTATTCTTCGGGATGGCCCCTCTACCTTCATCGCTGACCAATTTTCGCAATTTCCAATTTTTTTTATATTTGAGTTTTCTAGAATGAAATCTGTTACTAGAAGAAATGTTAACACAGCGTGCAATTTTGTCTAAAAATGTTGCCATATTGTTTCAAAAAAGATTTATAGTTCCATATCGGAAAAAGGTCTATGATCTATGATAATGTCAATTTTGCAAATTTTGCTCAAACTGAAACTAAAATGCCAATATCGCCGGCATTTAAAAGGTTAAATTCCAAAACAAAGTCCTAAAGGAAAGCCTAGAGTGTTGGATATAGTAGGAGTTTTTTTTCCGAGTTTTGACCTATTATTCATAGAAACTCGGGTCAAAAATATACAACAAAATTTATATACTGTTTGAAAGGTTTCCAGTTGTAGGTCCGAAATTTAGGGTCCCGTAACTCGAAAAATATAGGTCGCCGCCAACTTTTTTTAAAACTTTTTTGTTTCTAATGCTCTACAGGGCCATCTATTTTTTTTGACAATTTTAACTAAACTGGATTTGTTCCAAGAACCGGCATTAACCGACAATCCGGTTTTAGCCTGTTGCCTCAGAATAGAAAATATTTTTCCATACAGAAATTATGTGGTTGACCCTATTTTTAGGCTCTGAGAATGCATTTAAATCATTTGTGACGAAAGGAGTTTTTTTTTATAAAAAAAAAACAAACGAGGTGTATAAAAATAATTTCGTACCCATATTATGTCCATGTTTAAAAGAGACGTATTTTCGGCCGTCACCTAAATTTAGCCAAAAAGCAAAAATTGTTTTTTATTTGTCTTAATAGTTATTTGTTATCCATATGTCCACGTGGATGCGGTTTTTTGGACCTCCAGAGACCATTTGTATGGGGTCTTTAACAACAAAAAAAGGACCTACATATATGGTTCAAGATTGTATATTATATCAAATTGGACCGAAATCAGAATTATTATGCGTGTTCTATAAGTTGGTTATAGTTATATGTAATATCGGGAAGGACTTTTGTTCAGAGCTATAACAAATCTGGTAACTGATCGATCGTAATAAACTGTGCCAAATTACTCGTACATCATCATCGGATGAAATATGTGGCTTTTCGAGCTAAGGACAGAAAATCGGTTGAACATACATCTGCATGGGAGCTATGCCTAAATCAGAACCGTTCTTCTTAATTTTTTATAGAGATCGTCATTGGACCGAAGAAATTATGCCAAATGCTATGAAGATCACATTTATAAATGGGTTAAGCTCAAATATTTTGGGTAGTTACAAATATTTGTCATGCATTTAATTTATAATACCCTGTTGCACAGAGTGGTGCAGGGTGTCAAAAAAAAGGTATTCCGTGCATAAAAATTATGAATTTTCTTTCAATTTAAATGCAGCACCCAAAAAAACGAAACCCGAAAAAACGACAGCAAAAAACGGATTAACCGACATGCCGGTTTTATCGATTTTTGAGAAACCGACGGTGGGATTTGAAATAAAAACCGGAATTATGTTTTTCGTTTTTGGACACTCTAGACAGTACGGAGTTCTATGTTAAATTTTCATTTGTCCGCTTGTCATACACACTAACACGTATATATCTTATGGGAACGTAAATTTTGTGTTCCGCTGACAAAAAAAAAATCAAAAAATTTTATTCGGTTTTTGTGCACACACAAACACGTGTTTTTCGTATAGAAAGAAAAAAATCAAAACTGTTCAGTACAAATTTTTGTGTTTAATCGTTTGTTTTGCAGGCAATGTTATTAGATACATACTTTATAACCGTCGTTATGCGTTCTCTGGAACAGTTCAAAATACCGAAATGGTGCCATATTAAGCACATCTGTTATTTCTGCCGAAAGACTTCCTTAATAGAAAGAGCTGAAGGTTTCAGATTTTTAGAACGCAGTTTAGCCCCGTGTTCAACTAATTATTTTATCCTCGTTAAGAACAAAAACTCTGTTCGGATTTTCCTGTTCAAGCTGTGTACGGGACGAAAGGAACACGGCTTATATTTTTTCAAAAAAGTAGAAATGCAAAAAAAAGTTCAACATTTTTTTACAGGATATAAAATGATGTTGGACTGTTTTTTTTTTGTCTAAAGAACGCACTCATTCGCTTCGTACACGAAAGAAATATGATTTGTGTTTCTCTAATCACATTCTATGAGAACGATGACTCGAACGACAAGTCGAAAGAACACGTAACCGTTGTCTCACAAAACACCGTTTCGGTATCTCGAAGGAGTTGTCAACTCTGCGTTATGTCAAAATAGTCACATATTTTTAAACATAAGTGAGAAAGCAAAACACCATAATAAAAATGGATAACTAAATGTAAAGCTCCGCTTAAAGGTGATCTCCCTTGGACCTCACACATTTACACTGGAGGATTTCACAGTATTTTCTTCAATCCAACGACAGCCGGCTCTATGCACCGGATCGACCTGAAGCGGCAATTCTTCGGCCAAGGGCTGTCACTCCGGTACGGTTTGCCGCTACAACAACACCGATATTTTTTGTTTTACTGTGAAAAATTTGTTCGTTTTTTTCAAATAATTTGTATGTTTTGAAAAATTTGTCTGTTTTGTTAGTTTTTATCGTATTGTTTACCTGTTTGCCTTTTTTATTTTTTATGTTGGCATGGTTGTATTTACGCCTGTACAAGTTAGAAGGATTTTATTAAAAAATTTTATAAATCTGAAAAATGTGGATATGGCAACTCAGTAACGTAACATACAATAATTGACGCACGTAAGAGCAGGTTTCGTTATAGAGAAACGCAAATTGAGTCGAAGTCGAGTAACTGACTTTCGTTCGCCATAGGGAAACAGGGTATGTATCTAAATTTGCACAGTGGCCACTTGGGAGTGAATTTTAAAAAGGACACTTTGTCAATGCGTTGTGTTATTGGCAACACCAGCGGCTTTAGTTGTGGCAGATGACAAAATGTAAACGATTTGGAAGATTTTCGGGAACGAGATCGGCGCCATCGAGCTGTAAACCTTTCTTGTGATTGCTTTAGGTAAAGTATAGCTATTGTTCGACTAAATAGAAACTGATCCATGCTGTTTTCTTTATAACATACTTACTCGTATACATGCAAACTCCAAGCGTTTCACATAGCCACATCTATCATACAGATGAATCAACAATTTTTTTTTACCATGAATGCCGATTCTGTATAGTGATATGGGTTGATCTATTTCACCTTACAATTAAGTGAAGTTACTTAATTGTAAATAAAAGCAGAACGCGTTAATCGATTTCTATGATCTTTGTCGCATTTTGTTTATAGGTTATGTGACTTTACGTGAAAGTTATAAGATAAGGAAAAAATGTAAATGGTCATAAAAAAAACTGGCACATACGAACGCAAAACCCTTTGAAGGTTTTAATATACTGACCTAGTACCATCACCCTGACTTGGAATTTCTCACCCCCCAGACAATAATCCCAAAAATGTTCCACAGTGTTATCGAAACGTTGTAAATTTCTCTTTTTTTCTTTGAACCAATTCCTAGACATAGCCTTTGACACAATTTCTACTCTAATACGAGTATCTTTATCTAAATACCAATACTTGCTTTCCCTTGCCATTTTGTGGAATTCAGAATAAATATACCAAAGAAAATCTTGAGCTCTGCAACGGTGACGCTAAAGTTTTCTCCGTTATTTTGAAGTGCGTACAACTGACTATTATTTGCTTTAATTTTCGTCGAAATACATTTTAAATATTTGAGCTGGCGTCAATTCCATTACTTCATCTTTCATACGGGCTTTCTTTAGCAGCCGCTCCGCAGTTTGCTCGTAAATTTAATCCGAGCTCTTTTAGCAGATAAAGATTCTCCATTACTGTAATCTTCAGCATTCACAAGAGGCCCGACATTGCGAATAAAAAGCTCTACTTCTGTTGGTACGTCGTTTGGCAAGATTCATACATTTTGTAATCAAACCCCTCTTCTTTATCAGCATCAACATAAAGTTCTGGTGGAAGTATGGCCAAATCCTAATCAAATCTATCGTGAGCGAAAGCAATTACTGGCGCTAAAACGTCGGTTCATATTGGTAAAGATACTACGAGTGTGAGAAGTTCTAATATATTAGTTGAACTATTTCAGCAGCTAATGAATGCAATGTAAGAAAATATACTAAGGTACTGTTTGGGGATTTTCCTTACTTAAGCCTAGTATTCACCTATAACGACATTTTCGCTTCCATAAGATATGTAGCAGAGTAAACTTAATTTACAATTGGTAAATTCCGTTTAGCAGAGAAATTCGCAACTGCTTAAGCTTAAAGCCTAGTATGCATAAAAACAATATTTAGCGTAGAAGAAGCTACCGTTGTTCATTTTCAAATAAATTATTTTAATCATATTTATTTAAATATTCTCAAAATGATTTCATAACATTTGTTATTTCTTTATGCTAATGTCAAAAATTTCTTATCAGAACATTCATTTTCGTTTGCAGACGGAGAAAAAATAACATCACTGTAACAGTAGATAAGTCAGCCCCCTTTTCGTTTAATCTGAGTTTTACTAAACGGAATTTACCTATGGTAAATATTAGGCTTTGTACACAAATTTAGATCAGTTTTACCGTTGTGCGACTAAAGTCGCAATTTGACCCTTTTTGCAAGCCATGCGACTTTTGATGCCCCTTTTTCATAAATTCCCTTTTTGACACTTTTTGAAATGTTTGCTACTGTCCACAACTCGAAATTATTTCTATGGTTAAGGGTTGCTCCGGGGAAATAATTTCTATAATTTATTCGGTTAAACTCTGGCGCTTACGCTAGGCATTATGGGTACTCGTAGTAGTGTGTTGGAGCATCTATATGTGTATTGCACACAGGCTGCGAAGACAACCTCCAAACATCCAATCTTAAGGAAATTTAGCACAATTCATTAGAAATGATCAGTAACCAGATCTTGAAAATGCTTTGTATAAGTAGAGTACCCTACACAACAGTGTGCTTTAGAGTAAAGATGCTAAAAAATCGGTACATTTGTAAAATGTATCAAGTAGTGCCGAAAATTTATCAAAAAAGTACTTATGTATCAATTTTTGCAACCTTGATTTGAGGTGGCCGAAAATCCGGCCCATTCAAGAAAGGACATATGTGTACCAAAAAAAATTAAATTTTCCCGGAAACCCAACGAATCCATATGAATATATTTTTAAAATCTGGCTATATTAAGAACCCGGTTCATGACTTCAAGGAGCCAAAAAGCCTTGTTGCAGTTGGCTCATCTGCACATGCCATGTCCGACTATTGATGTTTTTTTATACCCTTCAGGAAAGGAAATACAAATTAAATTTATCATTCCGCTTGCAGCACTACGAAACATAGATCGGAGACCCTATAGTGTATATATTATCTTGATAGTCGTAAAATTGTAAGACGATCTAGCCATGTCCGTCCGGGTGTCTGTTAAAAGCACGATAGCGTTCAAACAAATCAACCTAGTATTCAGAAATGTTGCATGATGGAGTCTTATGGTCACAAGCTGTTTGGGATTGTAAATTGGCGAAATCGGCCCAGGGGATAATACCTCTGTAAAAAGTACTCGTTTTTGCTTAACAAATTAGATTTTTTTTTGTAAATGAACAGTAAGTACTGTTAGTTGGGACGCAATAAATACGCTAAAAAAGAGCAAAGCTGCGGATAGGATAGGCTCAAGGGGCCCAATAAGCATCCCGCATGGCCAAAAACGGTCAATTAATAGTCATTATGGACATATGGGTACTAAAATTAAAGCATATTTTACTAAATTTTTTGGGCTTTATTATCGTATAGTGGAGGTTACATGAGGATCAGAAATTGAATTGTTTTTTAGTTTGAAAGTGTATTTTACATCTCATTTCGACTCAGTTTTTACTGTGATGTTTACTTTTCTTATTAAATTTAAATGTATGCTTTTAATAAAATTAAAATACCCTTTTTGTGCGACTTTTTGAAATTTTTCAACGGTAACCCTGACTTAGATATGTTTCATTTTAAAGAGTTGCCAATATTAAAGTTTTTGACATATTATTAAGACTTTTTGTATAGGTATGTGTTAACAAATTGGCACGGCGGCCTTTAATGGGTTAATAAATCGTAAGCACAAAAATTGTTTTATAAGACATTTTCTTATGAACATTTTGAGTAAAAGTTTGTACATTTTGAGTCCTTTGTTGAACAATTATTTCAAACGATTTTGTTGATGTTTAACAAAAATATGTTACCAAATATGCATTCAATACTCTCCACTTAATTAAAATACGCAGAAAACATATTTTTTTAACCAAAATATTCTTAAATATGCGCAAACAAAATCGCTGATTCGCGTACATATTAAGTAGAAGTTTGTTTTAGACTTACGAGAGAGAAGATTCATTTGCATAGAATTACGATCCCTATTTATGACACCTGAAAAATCAGTTCATGTCACCTATACCTTAAGAAAAGAAGATTGTCCACCTGTGTCTTTCGATGGATTCACAATTCAAACAGCAAACTACGCTAAATATCTTGGTGTTAATATCAACAGACGTCTAAATTGGAGACATCACATTAAACAAAAACGGGAACAGTAAAAACTAAAAACAAGAAAAATGTATTGGCTTCTTGGTTCCAAATCCCAACTTAGTTTGGAGAACAAAGTTTTAATTTACAAAACAATATTAAAACCAGTGTGGACTTATAAAATTCAGTTGTCGGGAACCGCTAGCACTTCTAATATTGAGATTATTCAGAGATATCAATCTAAGACTCTTAGATCTATCAGTAATGCCCCACTATTACAACATTGAACACAGCCAATTCAATAGTAGAACTGAACATACCCCGTTAATATCGTTAGTCTGTAACGGGATTTTAAAACTGTTTTAACTTTCATCATGGAGTGGGCACATAATGAGAACCGTATCGCTGTAATAGCGCTTTTCAAGTTTGAAATGAAAAAAAGCGATATTTTCAAAACGCTCCGGCCACTTGGGGTTAGCCGCATGTTTGTCTACCGATGCATAAAACTGTTTAAGGAGTCTGAGATGTAAAAGACTGCCACCGGTGTGCGGCCCGCACAAGCTCTGTTCGAACACCGCATGTCATCAAAGCCGTTAAATCAAGAATTCACAGAAATCCGCCCGAAAACAGAATATCATGGCCCGTGAGATGAATATCACGCAAAAGTCCATGAGTCGTATCATTAAAAAAGACTTGGGACTTAACCTTCATTTCTATGTATATATAAAAAACATTGTTTCCAAAAATCGCTAAACTTTGTATGAAACTATAAGAGCTTCAAAAAAACTTCTATTTTTGTCGCGTCCGTATCATTGCATAATTGCTTTTTATTTTGTACTAATTTGTACTAAATCCTGCAAATATAGAACACTAAAAATACAGATTGACATTTTCTTTTTCTTTGTTGTTTTTGGCGTTGTTTTAGGATTGCTAATGTCGCGTCCGTGTCACTGGGATATGCCCATATATATTAAATAAAATAATATTCCAATTTTTACTTACCTATTCTGTTGTAAATTTAGTTTTACTTTTATTTGTTTACATAAAACAGCTGATTTCAAACATTTGTTCTATCTTGCAAATTTTGGTTGGCTAAAATTTCACCAACCAAAATTTGCAAACTCTCTAACATCGAACTGTCAAAATCTTCTCTCTCTGGGTCTCATTTACTGGACTTTTTGTGTACACGAACACGATCCAGTAAAAATTTGCACGAATTTGTACAAATTTGCATGTAAACGAACACACTTTATAAATTGTACAAGATGGGCGATGTGCTTCTTCTTTGCAATAATGTAGAAAACCATACTTCAGAAAGGCACAAATCTTCGGGGTTTGATTTTTCACTTTCGTTTATACACAACCACAAGAACGCTAGAAAGTCAAATTGAAACACAAAAATCACTTAATTCGTACACTTTAAACACAGAAAAACATCAAAATGATTTTAACTCATTACGGTTTTTCTCTCATCTTGTACAATTTATCGACTTTGATTTAAAGTTGTTTTTCATTACATTTTTAAAAAACAACATGAATGAAAAAACTTTAAAAAAAAACATTTGAAATTTTGTAACTTTAATCAGCAGGAACGTTTTTATAGGGGCTATTAAAGATCGATGTGGAACAAATTCAGTAGGCTTCGCCCTTGACCCGGAATTGGTATAATGATCATGGCGTCCATTTTCTTTCATTTTGAGTGCTTCAAACATCAGCGCTTAGTTTTAAAACCTGTGCAACAGTGTGGTGTAGGTAGGGGTTTTGTCAGGAATTTCCTCTGGTTTTTTCCTCTGGAAAATTTTAATTACATGAACATAAAATTAAGTTATTATCCTATTGCATTCGCATACACAAACGAAATACTCTGGATTTCATTTATGTCCGATTTCGGCTATCAGTTTCCACACAAATTATAATAGATTTCGGTGCGAAATCCAATGAACTCGGATTTTAATTTCATATGCGAATGAGGCATTGGATATTGTAACAAAAAAAAAAGAAAAGGATTAATTGATTCGTGCACACGAAAAAAATAAAATATTTTAAATAATAGAGGCGAAAATATTTGAAATAGTGGAAAACTAGTCTATACTTAACATAATATACCCAATGCACTTAAACGCAATTTCAAATTTAGCTTATTTTGTTTGTGAATTTTCTTACCAATTGTAATAGATTTCTGACAGAAATTATGAAAACCGCAATTTCGTTTCATATGCGAAAAGAATATACATTTAAGCTGAAAAAATTAAATATTTCATTTACTTACTTTCATTGCATAATCGTAATAAATTTAACAAAGAGCTATTAAATATAATTATTACTCACTTAAGTCCTACTACGAGGGCGGTTCGGAAACTTCTTAGCCTAGCACAAAAAGCGCGGTATAAACAGAAAAAAGTTAAGTGTTTTGGAAACTTCCATCTCTGCTATGAACACATGTTAAATTTTGTTTCGATCTGGCAAATCCTTCATATAGAAACAGGTGTTCACAAAAGACGCATCCGCGATTTTTTTACAATGGAAAAATTAGAAATGCGTGGTGTCATTAAATATTTACATAAAAAAAAGGTTTATCGGGACAACAAATTCATAATGATATGGTGAATGTGTTAGGTGAAAGTGCTCCTTCATATGCAACAGTAAAAAATTGGGTTGCTGAATTTAAACGTGGTCGTACAAGCATTGAAGATGAACCACGTAGTGGACGTCCAAAAACAGCAACAACAACAGAAATTGTAGCCAAAGTAAATGATATGGTATTAAATGATCGACGAATAAAAGTGCGTGAAAAAGCTATATCATGGGCATCTCAAATGATCGATTCCATTTAATTTTGCATGAAGAACTACAGATGAAAAAGCTTTCTGCAAGATGGGTGCCGGACTTGTTAACAGTCGACCAAAAACGCATAAGAATGAACATTTCTCAAGCTTGTTTGGGTCGTTTTCAGCGAAATAAAATGGATTTTAAGCGTCGTTTCATAACTGTTGATGAGACATGGATCCACCACTATACTCCAGAGACAAATGAACAATCAAAACAATGGACTGAAGCTGGAGGAAGTGCCCCAAAGAAGGCAAAAACAATTCAATCGGCTGGTAAGGTTATGGCAACGGTTTTTTGGGACTTCAAAGTTATTTTATTGATTGAATATCTGCAAAAGGGTAAAACAATAAATACAGAGTACTATTGCAACCTTTTATATCAATTAAATGTACAAATTCGAGAAAAACGTCCTGGCTTACAACACAAAAAAATAATTTTTCATCAAGACAACGCACCAGCGCACAAGAGTGTTTTAACAATGGCTTAAATCAACGAATTAAAGTACGAGATGCTTGACCACCCACCTTATTCTCCTGATTTAGCTCCCAGTGACTTTTACCTGTTCCCAAATCTAAAAAAAATCCTTACTGGCAAGCGTTTTACCTAAAATGAAGATGCAATTACAGTTGTAAACCACTATTTTGAAGACCTTGAGGAAAACTATTTTAATCAAGGGATAGAATTGCTAGATAAGCGTTAGACTAAGTGTATTGAAGTTTCAGGAGATTATATTGAAAAAAAAAAATATTTTTGAAAAACTAACTATTCTCTTTCATTGATAGGCTAAGAACTTTCCGAACCGCCCTCGTACACCACATTAAGGAACAACGAGAAACTTCTCTCAAATCAGTGAGCTTGAGTAGCCCATAATTCTTGCACCTACTGACCGGGCACTATTGTTGAACGCCGGCTCCGAATGGCAAATTCATTTTATAAAAATGTTTTTACATGGCTCTGAGATTAAAATCTTACTTGTATAGTCGGCGGTATTTACTAGGTGGAACCGCCGATAAAAAAATGTTAAAATATTCTTACCCGAAGTTGGACCTGGGCTTACTTGCACGATATTCGTGCATACAACAGCGGCCCAATATATCTACTAACTTTTTTTTAACAATTTAAAAATTTATTGATGAACAAAATTTAAATAACGCTAAACAACAAAATATCCATTCGCTATGTTAAATATGTATGCTGACGTTAAATATGTTTTCCAAATTTCTTCAACACATACCATTTTGGAGAATTTTTTTTTAAGTTATCTCTAACTATTTTTGTTTTTAAGTTAAAAATAAAACACTACAATGTTCCAACTGAATGATTTTAGTAGAAGATATTTCATGGTCTAATATTCTAAAGCGTGTTTTTTTTTCAGACGTGTGGGTTTCAAGAAGTTATAAATCGCATATAATTTAATGCTATGGGCAAGTATTTAGCTTTATTATAAATATAACGGTTTGTCATTATGTTTTCAAAATGATTTCGGGCAAGAGGCCGCCTCGGCTGTCTCAAATAAATTCCAACCGAGTGGCCCAATTTTCGAGTACTTTTTGAAGCATTTGGGCCGTATGTCAGCAATAACACGGCGAATATTCTTTTCCAATGCGTCAATCGTGTCGGTCTTATCTGCGTAGACAAGTGACTTCACATTACCCCACCAAAAGTTTCCTTTAATAAATTGATTGTTTCGTTGGCTGTATGGCATGTATCGCCGTCCTATTGGAGCCATTAGTATTCCACACCAACACCCTCCAATTCAGGCACGAAAATATCAATAATCATGGCTATAGCGTTCCCCATTGATTGTAACAATATGGCCGGCTTAATTTTTTAAGAAATATGGACCAATGATTCCCTCTGCCAATAGAGCATATCCAAAAGTGACTTTTTGAGGATGTAACGGCTTCTCAGCAATGGCTTGTGGGTTTTTATTACTCCAAATGCAAACGTTGTTTTAGAGTAAGTCTGTTCATAATGCAAATTTGCACAAATTTGTGCAAATTTTTACTGGATCGTGTTCGTTAACACAAAAAGTCCAGTAAAAGAGAGCCGGAGGAGAAGATTTTGACAGTTCGATGTTAGAGAGTTTGCAAATTTTGGTTGGAGAAATTTCAGCCAACAAAAATGTGCATGATAAAACAGATGTTTAGAATCAGCTGTTTTATGTAAACAAATAAACGTAATAATAAATTTACAACATAATAGGTAAGTAAAAATTCGAATATTATTTAATTTTATTTAATATATATGTTAATCACTGAAATTAGAAATAAAAAAGTTTTTTTTTTTTGCTCATATTTTCACTACAAATCTTGACACTATAAAATTCAAAATAAACAGTAAACAAAGCTGTTTCATTGCAAATTTTTACTGGAAGTTGTTCGTTTACTTTTCTTGCAAATTTTAATAAAAAAGGGCAAAATTGGCTTTACGCTCTCAAAAGTATAAACTTGCAAATTTTTACTGGGAATGAAAACCAACACAGTTATTATGAAATGGCAAATCAAACTGAGCATAAATCAAATGACAGAAAGACCAACTCCGAAAAAAGTGTGGCCAGATTGAAAACCACACGTCTAAAAAAACACTCTTTTCTATGGATCTAATTGACAAAAGCGAATGTTGTTTAAATGAAATGTGTTGACACTTAAAATAGGCTAAATGGTTTTAAGCTGGCATCGCTTAAGTATTACTACCACTATTTAGACCTAATATAACATGCTAAGCAACCACTAAGCAAAAATAAAATTAAAAAATACGCTTTAATAAAAAAAACTTAATACCCGGTTTATAGGTGTCGTTAAAAATCCTAAACGATTGAAACCCAGTCACTCACTTTCGATTGGAATTGGGTTTATGTCAGACGCTCAAAAAAAAAACCGAGATACCGGTTCTGAAAGTTCTGTATGAATAGATAAACCAAAATAAGTACTGAAATGCTGACGTTATCGAGCGACTTGGTTATCGAAGGACTGAGGGTGTTAGGTCAATCCAAATCCGCTGTTTGTCGTTAAGTGGTCGGAAAAAGAAACAATTGAACAACTTTCATAAACAGGCCGTAAATAATTGGAGAAGTTATACAAAAACTGATAAATTGTCTTCCCATCGAGTATTAAAGAATAATTTCGAAATGCTGAATATCATTTCTGCTTTCTCTTTGATTATATGTAGAAAATTAAGATCTAATATTGGTGGTGTTTAAGGTTAATAATCGATAATAGCAATACCGCCATAGTTTAGTTATTTTTTGTTTAAATAAATATTTTACGTCATGGCAATAACAATTTTCGGAAGATTTAAATTTTTATATTTCTTTGTACAATTGATTTTATTGACAACTCAACTGGAGTACAAGTTTTAAATTTAAAAAAACACTGGAAATCAATAAAAAGGAAGGAAATCGAGTTCATGATACCTCCACCATATACATTAGACTAAATATTGCATTAGACTAAACATTGTTCAAATGTCACACATTAAATATTTTTGAAATCTGATATTATTTTTCGGTCTTAGGTCGGTTGAACCGCTAAACGGTGGTACGTTTGTATGGAAGCCACATTAAAACTAGATGGTCATTAACACAATAATGTTCAAAGTTTCATCGAGATCGAACCGTATTTGCGACCTACACTTTGATTACTAAAATAGATTCACAGGCGGGTGTTAATTTAAATATTAATCATTTCTGAGTAGAGCTGTTTTTATGGCTCTATCACACTTTCTGTTTGCTACGAAATAATAATTTTCGCTAAAATGTATATTTCTGTATTTGCAAAAAAAATATACATGATGATTCATTCACGACTGGGCAAATTTCACCAGCGTATTCCTTGGCTCATTTTATAAAAATATGTATATCAAAGACCATGCCGGAAAGTGCAAGGTGCGAAATAGCAGCGGCTTGAAAATGTTCGGATTGGTGGTCGGAGGGTACTAGGGTAAAATTGGTAAGTTCTGAACCAGTGGTTGGATTTTCTCTTAAAATATAGTCCTACCTTTTTCCTTTTCAAAATTACCTTTACGAAGCTCAGAGGTCCAACCGTTATGACTATTTGAGTGAAATGCGACCACTGGTTCAGAACTTAGCAATTTTACCTTAGTACCCTCCGACATCCTATCCAAAAATTTTCAAACCACTGCCATTTCACCCCCTTGCATTTTCGGGCATGGTCGTAGATGGACACATTTTTATAAAAATGAGCCTAGGAATATGCTGATGAAATTTGTCCAGTAGTGAATGAATCATCCTGTATTTTAATATTCGCAACAAATATATTTCATTATTCGCTTTCGCTAAACCTACTTTCCTTACCTCCATAATCGAGTTTTCCAGGCTAAGTTCTAAAATGGCTACAAAAAATTAATTTAAGAACTTTTCTAATTTTCATAATTGGAACTTTTTGTTAACAAATCATTTAGCTGTTGCGGTTTTACCATCCAGTCTTATTTATAGAGGATTAAACTAAAACGCCACTATTATCTATGATTAGACATATATCAAGGATAAACCCAAATGAAAAACATCAATCGTATGTATCAAACTATCGCATTTCATAAAGATCACGCTTTAATTTTTTCTTCCTGAAATGTTGTGGCAGCGACCGATAAAGAACAACAGAAAATCTCTTGAATAGAATACTTTATTCTAAATAGATGTTATGTGTAAAATGAGATTATTTCTAGTCGTTTATATAAAAATATATATATATATAGTTAATACTTTTAAAACCATTATTATTATCGTATAAGCTAATATTAGATTTGGAGATATTGTTACGTCACCTTTTCTATCCTTCCATTTTTTGCGTTTTCTGCATAACTTGTCTTAACTGCGGAAACGTCGATTTCGTCTGTGGTGGATGTAGACGAGCACAAAGATTTATAAACGGCTCGTACAGAGAGGGCCTCTCCATGGCATTGACAGTGTAATGCTTGATGCGTTCTCGGGAACACCACGAATTGGCACGATTTAATATCAGTTCTACGGGATCGGCGTGATTTGTTTGCAGTTGCGGCTGTGTCGGAGAAGGTGGTGAGTCTTTGCGCTTAGAACGCATATTGGCCAGCACAATAATGGGCACCTCCTTCTTTTCCTTGTTCTTATCTATGTCCAACTTGATGTCGGCCAACATATCTAAACTTTGTGGATCGGTGGGATCGTAGACCAATACATAGCCATCTGGAAAGTATAAATAGTGTCGGGGCAGTTGTGCTTTGCCCTGTAAACCGGCCGAGTCATAAATACGCAATGTTTCACGAGTTCCACGGCCCGTATCTACCGAGGCCACGTATATGTCCTCAATTGTGGGATGGATTTCCTGTGCAAAAAAAAACATGGATATTAAATAAAACTTAGTAATCGGAGTTGCGTGTACTCAACTGTTTCCATATTGATGTTGCCATAAATCAGTTGCTCCAAAAGAGCAGTTTTTCCAACACTTTTACTGCCACATATCAATACTTTGCCCACTTTGCCTATTTTTGCTGTTAACATTTCGGAATTCCGATTTTTGTAAAATAATACGATAGTGTTGGGGCCGTGCTTTATTTAATCCTTTCCTGCTGTATGTCGTTTACTGCTTCGAAAACTCTAAGAAATATTAATTGTTGCGTTGCGAAAATAAGTCTATTTTTGTTTACTTTCTTCTGTGTAGTGATGGGTAAATCGATAACGATTTTAGTTGAAAAATGATTTGGGCATATAAAAACGTTTACTTGGTACATTGCATACGATCAAAGACGATAAATGTACAAGATTATCGATGTGCTTCTTCTTTGCAATGATGTAGAAAAACAGCACTCAGTGACGCACAAATTCTCGGTTCTTTATCCACTTTCGATTGATGGCAATCACAGGAACTTAAAGAAGGCAAAATTGAAACACAGCAAACTCTAAATTTACACAAATTGAAAAAGGCAAGATGAGTATCGATAATTTTGGAAAAGCTGTTTTTTGTGTTCAAAGCCTTGTATTCTTGTATTGACTTCATAACAGTTGTTATTTTTTTTCAGCAATCTTCAAGTTAAATATTCCTTGAAGAAAGAATTATTAGAACATTTATTTTCGTTGCAAGTCTAAACAAAGTCTACACCAAAGACTATCAATTGTAAAATATGGGCGATGTTGCCTCTTTGCGTACAAAAACAACACACAAACACCTAAATTTTCGGTTTGTGTGTCCCCTTTCATTGGTACACAATCACGAGAACGCTAGATGGTCAAAAATGAAAGACAAAAAAAAAACAGAAAACACTAAATTCGCATACTTTAAATACAACAGCTCTCCGAAAATGGTTGTTGTGTATCTCAAATTTTTGTAAAAGCTCATTTCGTTCATCTTCTACAACTTATCGTCTTTAGTCTACCATGCTAGTGATAAACATCCATATAACAGTTGCAAATTCCGCCACCTTTTCCTTTCAGCTGAGTACCACAGACAAAATTGCAAAAACTGAATTTAGGTAAATATTGCAAAGAAGAAGCATATCTTATACAGTTAATCGTCTTTGCTGTCAAGAATTATGTGTTTAGTGTTGCCACTCGCTTTGGACAAAAATCTGATTGGGACCAAAGTTTGAAGGCGCTGTAAAACTTGTGCCGGCGTAGCTATGGCACACAAAAAAGTAGTCCAATAGCTAAAAAAATTTAGCTTGTGCAGACACGCAGAGAAAACATGTATAAATTTTTTTTTTTGAAAATGAACATATGGAATTTCTCCACTAATCTAAATACAGGCATTTCTAAATGGGCGTGACGTTACATTTGCACGAAAAAAAAAATTAAAAAGTCGAAATTTTTAAATTTGTTTTATATTTTCGTACTAGTTAAGTAGTTCTATATTTAAAAAAAGGCTTTGAACAATCGAAGTGTGGTTTTCTTAGATTACAAAACTCAGTGAATTTAGACTTTTTGTATTCAACTTTTTCAGGAGAATAAAAGGAATTTATTTTAGTTAATTCTCCAACTTATAAAAATTGAAAAATGTTTTCCCTTTTTTTATTAGCATCAGTGTCTTCGGCGACGTTTCTTAAATTTCCATTGGCAACTTTTAAGTTAAAATTGTTATTAAAAAATTGTTTAACTCAAATACAACATAAATTTGGGACAAGGACAAACGTTATTGACATTCGCCCATATTTTAATATCAAAATTAATTTTTTCCTGATATCAGAACCTACAGCACTAAAAACCACATATTACATCCGATTCCGACGAAATTTTACTGAGAGCTTTAAGAGCAACCAACCGATCTATAACGAAATTGGACCATATCAATTCATTATTTCGAATAGCTCCCACACAAGGGTCCCTTCCGATTTTGAGGTCCTGCAAGTAAGTTCATATAGGCTCCTGTAAGTTCATATAGGCCCTATGCAAAGGTCCTTCCAGATTTTGAAACGTTTATCTCTAAAAGTCACATAATACATCCGTTTCCGACTAATTATCGCATAGAGCGATACTAGCGAATTATAGCTGGTGAAATTTGAAGCTACTTCAGGCAAAGGCGCGCAATCTTCTAAACGATAGAGTTGTGTATAGATACCATAAAGTGTGTTGCAAATTTGTACAAATTTGTGCAAATTTTTACTGGATCGTGTTCGTTTACACAAAAAGTCCAGTAAATGAGAGTCAGAGAGAGAAAATTTTGGCAGTTCGATGTTAGAGAGTTTGCAAATTTTAGCCAACCAAAATTTGTAAGATAGAACAGATGATTGAAATCAGCTGTTTTATAAAAACAATTAAAATTAAAATTAAATTTAGAACAGAATAGGTAAGTAAAAATTGGAATATTATTTTATTTAATATATAATCAATCACTGAAATTAGAAAGAAAAAAAGTTTTCTTTTGCTCGTTTTTTTTTATTACAAATCGACAAATCGTAACACTTTAAAATTCAAAATAAAATGAAATGTAATGCAAACAGTAAACAAAATCAGCTGTTTCATTGCAAATTTGTACTGGAAGTTGTTCATTTACTTTTTTTTGCAAATTTTATTAAAGAGAGTAAAATTGGCCTTACGCTCTCAAAAGTAGAAACTTGCAAATAGTCGGACCCGCCCGACTATAACTTTTTTACGTGTTTTGCCTTTCATTTGATGACACCATCTGCTTAAAACATAATTGAATGAAATTTAAAAAAAAAAAATAACATGCAAGGAAATTGCAATTCGAATTAATGCGACTGCACCATTCAGCTGAGCCAGAAATACGCGCGTTTGCCGAGGTAGCGTCTTCCTCTTTGGTGAAATTTCTGGGTATGTTCTCAATTATTACGCTATACGAATAGATGGATACTGCTGCTGCGACTTCATCAGCGTGAATATCGTTCAGACCTGCCTGATAATCTAAAGGTTCTCTCTTGTATAGCTGGACCTCTCTCTTTATCAGCCTTGGCGAGGAATCCTTGATATGGTGCTTGGGATTGGGTTGACCACTGCAAAGACACTTAAGCAGATACTACTTAGACAACTAGAAATTGTGTCTGCGCACCGTTAGAACCTTTGTCTCCTCATGTAGATGACCCATACGAGACATAAGAATACACCCTGTTTATGTTCTTAGGCTTTTCTTCCACTGAGTCATGCTCTCGTTCATCGACCACGCTGGCGCTGCTTAGTTCGCTACATATAAACCTAACGCTTTGTAAGAGGTCATCCAGGTTTTTTTTCGGCTCCCCAAGTACTGCCGGCGAGTGACTTGAGAACCTTGTTCCTACTTTTTAACTTTTCGCAGATAGCTGTAGCATGTGCAGAGGATCGAAAAAGGCTGTCGAATGTGATAACAATAATTTTTGGGTAGTTGGTAAACGGGATGTTAACGTCAGCGACTTTCACAACCGCACCTCTGCAGTCCATGCAGTGAACAGCATGGCTGATGATTTGGAGATAATTTTCTCGTATGTCTCATCCTGACGCCAGAACTGTGCAGTCATCAGCGTACGACACAATGCCAACGTCGTCGTAAAGGTTAAACAGTTTCCGAGATTTTCCCCCTGCCCGGGGTCTTCTATTTGCTGTCCATAAATTCTACATACGACTGGCGTCCACAAATATAGTCAACGGTCGAACGTCTAAATTGTTCTTCCATGACCAACTTTTGATCTCAGATTTATGATACCTTATTCTGGGGTCAGTAGGGTTGGAGCGACGATTTTAATCAAGGTCATCTGCAAGTACCTCTACCTCTGCTGGGAAAATTGGTCGTATCTTGGTCGCACCAACGCAGGATGCTGCGTTGGTGCTGGACCGGAACTTATTTTTGGCTACCAGATCATCCTAGGGAGTGGGCATCCCAATCAGCGATTTAAATTGCATAGTTGATGCACTTTCAGGAGTAGAAACAGCCATCTGCTGTTGTTGTTGTAGCGGCACATTTAGTGTCGATGAGACAGACCTTGGCCGAACAATTGCTTCTGGTCAATCCGGTGCATAGAACCGGCTGTCGTGGGACTAAACAGCATTCTGCGGTGTGGGACTAAACACTAAACAGCATTCTGCTGCGAGAAAGAGTTTGATGAAGATGACAACGGCAACGAAGGTGTAGACGGCGACGATGATACCGAATCCAGAGACCCACTGCGGACGTTAATATAGCAATAGGCAACAAAGTGCGCTTTGCTATACTCCCTGATGTTGGTCAGACCTGAACAGCTTCTGAAGTGCACCCACTCCATGCAACGATTACACCGTACAGATGTTCTACAAAGGTTAATCAGGAGTTTTCTTCGGTCCCGGCTCGGACCAGTAATATCCGGAGCAGGCATTCCAGAAAAGGACAAACAAAAAACACACATTATTGAATTAATTGCCCCTGACCGAAGATTGTTTGTTTCGGATACATGGAACCGGCAGTTGTGGGATTTTTTACAAATTGTCCACATGTTTCCTAACCAACTTTGACTCGGCTTCTTCACATAAAAAAATGGCTTTAAAGAGTAATGTGATCTTTGTTTAACTAATTACCGCAACAAATTTTAATTACTTATCTATTACAATATGACTTTCACGGCGAAGTCCATACGGATGCTTCGCACGATAATTTTTTGAAGGAGTACACTTGACCTTTTAACCTATTAACTCAGCTTAAATTGCATTATGATGGTCCATGTTTTCATATATATATTTCACAGAACTCCCGTTTTGAGGTTCTGTTGGTCTTAAGATTCGTCACGTACGACCGCTAGTCAACCACGATGGCACTGTATCACATAGGCTCATGTTTTATAAGTACAATAGGCCGCTTGTAAAGGACACTATCGATTTCAGTCCTGCCGCACCATGCATAAAAGGGGTGTGAAGATAAATTTCTCCGCGACCGAAACACCCTAATGTGCGGCGCTACTGAGAAATTTTGCAGCGCGAATGTGAAATTTTTAATTCATCTCTTTTTGTTAAGTCCTTGAAATATAATTTTTAAATATACAGACAAATAAATATAAATAAAGTCTAATATATATAAAATAATCTTATAAAAAAATTCTTATATATAAGGTGATCCATCAAGAGGTATTATTTCAGAACAAAAAATATATAAAAATTTAAATCAAGTGTGGAATCTTTATTGGTAGTTTGAAAGGACTTTTGATAGAATTTATTTTTTGAAAATAATTACCTTCAAATGTTGGCAACTGTATTATGGAAATGAGCGTTCGGTGAGAAACGGGAAGATCCGCTGTTTTCGACCAGTGATGAGGCCCATTTCTGGCGAATTGGGCAAAGTCAGTAAACAAAATTGCCGCATTTGGGCTGAAGAGCAACAATAAGAGGTTCAAGAGGTGCCATTATACCCAGATAAAACCACGGTTTGGTGCTGCTTATAAGCTGGTGGAATCATCGGTGCATATTTTTTCAAAAATGATGAAGGCCGGCACGTAACCGCTAATGGTGCTCGCTATCGCGCCATGATATCGGACTTTTTGCTACCTGAAATTAAAGCCCGTAATCTTGACGGCACTTGGTTTCAACAGGAACGGTGCCACTTGCCATACAGCAAGTGGCACCGAGAGCTAATTTCACGTTTTGGTGAGTTGGGCGCCTAGATCGAGTGATATCACACCTGTAGACTTTTTTCTTTGTGGTAACGTAAAGTTGAAAGCTGAGAAACCAGCCACGATTCAAGTTTTGGAAGCCAACATTACGCGTGTCATTAAAGCCATACCGGTCGAAATGCTCGAACGAGTCATCCAAAATTGGACCCTCAGAATGGAAACCCTGAGGCGTAGTTGCGGCCAACATTTGAAGGAAAAATAAATGCCATAAAATGTCCTTTCAAATTACCAATACTCACTTGATTTGAATTTTTAATTTTTTTGTTCTGAAAAATACCTCTAGATGGATCACCCTTTATATAAAAATGAAATGTGGTTTATTACACCGCTTAAAACTTGAAAACGACTGGGGCAAACTGGATACTTCCTTCTGCGGGTTTGTTCATAATTGCTATGCGAAGGTTTAAGAAACAATTTTGGACTGTGGGCGGAGGAGGCGTGACAAAACTTTTTTTTGGGCAAGAAGGCTGACAATTGGTACAAAATTTTAAGGCACGTTGGGGATGGTCTGTAGATGGTTTATGTGTTGTTTGCATGAAATCGACTCAGTGGGCGTGGTACCTCCATACAAATCACAAATTAAAAATCATTATTTCTGCTCCTGTTAACGGTATTTGAACAATAACTAGTATGTCGGTTCAGTGCACCTATCATTCTTTTTCTAAATATCAATCTACCACGAGTTTCCAATGTAACCAGACCTTCAGTGAAAATACAATTTGGAACAAAACAACGTTTGCCGGGTCAGCTAGTACGATAATATATAAAATAAAACAGCACAACAGAACATAAAAAACATTCCGTTAATTGTATTCTAACACATCTTTTCGATAATTTATAATTTTTGGAGGCCTTTTCAGGAACACTTCCGGTCGAACTTAATCGACCACTAAAAAGGTCAGAGGGAGTACATTGCAACCTAATTAACCGATTTCAGATTGGAGATATATGGCATGCACTAAATGTCTACCTTTAATATGGAAGCCATTTTTTGGAGGGGCACATTTTTAGGGGCACTTCCGGTCGAGCTTAATCGACCATCGAGGTGTCCCAAGATAGGTCTGAGGGAGTGGATTACGATTATAAAAATTATAAAAAATGGCTTCCATATTTAAGGCAGACATTTAGTGCATGCCATATATCCTAGACCATATATCAGATCAGAGAAATATGGTTTCCACTAAATGTCTGCCTTTAATATGGAATCCATTTTTTTATAAATTAGGTCAGTAACCTGTACACCATTCTATTCTTATAATCACTGGCCGGTCCTTCTGCTTAAGGCCGTCTGCATTTTTATAGAGAAGTTTTTACATGGCTAAGAGATAAATGTCTTAATCGTAAAGTCTACGGCATTTACGAGGTGAAAATGCGCCGCTAAAAATTGGTTAAATGTTTTTACTAGGGTTTGAATCTGGATTAACTGGCATGATTGATAGTCGAACACACTTTCATCGCCTATTGTCATTACCTATTTATAAAAAACGGTAATGAAATTTTCTTCTATGAAGTCTGCTAGCATTGAGAACATTGCTATTGAGCCGTTTTAGTGTGAGTGTTAGTTCCGATATAAGTAGAAAATGATCAGAGGCTATTCCGATATAAGAAGAAAATGATCAGAGGCTATATCTATGGTACGGAATAATCATACGTTATGTAATGTTTTGACCCATTTCCTGCAGATGCGGTTTATGGGCTGGAGGCTTCGTCGGGCCGTACTTCTTTGAAAATGAGGCCAGAAATTGAGGATATGGACCTGGACGATATGTGGTGCCACCCAAATGGGCTTGTTATTTCACGTGGTGGAGATGTTAATTGGCCGCCACGATCATGTGATTATACACCATTGTATAGCCGTACTTCTTTCTTTGGGGATGCTTTAAAGAAAAAGTGCACTTCAATAAGCCAAGAACAATTCAAGAGCTAAAGGATGAGATAATCTCAGAGTCATTGAAAATATGGACTATCTGATTAAGGTATGCCACCGAAGTTATGGCTAGCATTTGGCCGATATTTTGTTTTTCGTTGTCATAATTGCCATAAATCCTCCTATCATAATAAAAAATGTTGAGATTATTCTTTGAACACTTGTTTTTTATATATAATTGACATCGTGCGTTTTAGTTGGACAAGCCTTTATATACTTTGTACTGTTTAAACGGAATAAAAAACTTTTATATAGGGTGGAGTGCGGTAATTAGCGCCTCAGCCTGTAGTGCAAAAAATACAGGCTGAGGCGCCACTGTTGGTTGACGAAAATGAAGAGTGTGCGTGGCTGACAGGAGATTTGTATTCGTCTGTCTTTCAGTTGCTATCATGCATTCGACACGTGAGAAGAGGTCATTTTGTGTTGAAGCGTATTTTTAAAGTTCGCACTTGATGTGAGTGTGTTAGCACAAAATATGCGGTAGT
Source organism: Hydrotaea diabolus (assembly GCA_963513945.1). Taxonomy (NCBI): domain Eukaryota; kingdom Metazoa; phylum Arthropoda; class Insecta; order Diptera; family Muscidae; genus Hydrotaea; species Hydrotaea diabolus. The sequence goes on along the minus strand of OY740720.1, from coordinate 101,484,013 downwards.
GGAATAAAACAAACCGCAGAGAACTTCACTAGAGTCCTCTGCATTCGGACCGCGTCACTGTGTGGTCCGCCATATCACGAGTAGACATCATTGGCCCTTACTTTTTCCGTCTTGCCGTAACTGTGAACTCCGAACAAGTAGCGTACAGGATTTTTTCAGCCGGCTCTTGAGGCAATGCAATTAGAGGACACATGTTTCCACTGCACTCACAGCGAGTTTTATTATGAACTGTTTGAGGTAAATGTTTTCTGGACTCTTTGAGGGCTGATGTGAGCTGGCCGGCACGCTCACCAGACTTTGCCCCATGCGATTTTTTCTTTGGGGTTACCTGAAGTCGAAGGTGTATATCAACCGTCCCAACGCCTTGGAAGACCTAATTAACGATATTGAAGCTGAAATTGGCAGGATACCAGTCGACATACGAGTACTTGTTAGAGTTCATGAAAACTCCAGAGAACGTAAGCAGTAGTGTGTGGATAGCGAAGTACGACATTTGCCTGATACACTATTTAAAACCATGTAATTTAAAAATTCCCTTACTGTTCAATATAATTATAACTAAAATATAAAATTAGATTTTCTAAGGGTCATAATTTTTTATTGCATTCCCAAATAAGCAAATTACCGCGCCCACCCTGTATATGTTCACTCCATTTCATAGTGGAGAGTATAAAAAACTCATTATTTTAAAGGATTGAAATAATGAAAAAAAATTATTACTTGTGTTTTAAAATATTTTTTAAAAAGAGAGATGGGTGGTCCACATTAGCCTTCCTTACACTACTTGATCATATTTTAGATTTCAACATAGATTCCATATAACGCTGCCCGAGTACCTGTTGCCCACAAATTCAACACTTCAAGTCTAGAAGCAAAATGTATCAATTTCATCCTTTTTTCTATTTATCATCCAAACAAATCAAGTCTCAAACATGGCACTACGAAGATGGAAACAAAAATATTTGAGAAACAGAGGGTAATTTATCACAAAAGAAAAAATCAGCGCCCAAGTGATTTTCATTCTACCTTTGGGATAATTCCAAATGTTTCAGTAGCACTGCTCTAATTAAATTCAAACAAATCTAGGATCAGTTCAAAAACCAAAAACAAACATTCTCATTAAAAGAGTGCATGTGTGCGTGAGAGAGCGAGCAAAGGAGAAGCATAACTAGCCCAGGAAACGCACACAAAGAGACTTATCACAAAAGGATCAATCGCATATTAAACATCTTAATATAATCTGCTGGTAGTCGGTCTCGTAGTTTGCGGATCGCACGCATCCGAACAAAGAAACTCAAATTCGATGATCATTAACATGTTAAAATCTGGACAGCCCAAAAAACAAAAGGTTCAGCTCTTCCTTGGGACGCGCAGACAGCCAGCCAGCCAGTCAGTCAGTCAACTTGACTCTGATTTTGTGTGTTTGTTTTCCCTAAACGAACTGGGATGGAATGAAAAGTCTTGTTTATTTGAACAAGGAGCTGCGTTGTTTTTAAGCGGATCAAAAGGCGCCTCAGCTCTGGGTTTCCTTGTTTGAAGCTATTCCGTCCGTTTGCTCTAAACATTTAGTTGTCGTTTTTGTTTCGTATCGGAGGGGGTTTAAAGTACGAGTATTGCGTGATGATTATCACTAGCACTGCAGTCCTCTATTCCATGCTTCGTCATATCAGTCGGTCCCTGTTGTATCTTTCTGCGCTAAATATTTGTTTCAAGATAAACATCACGGCTATAAATGTATCTTTTTGCAAAGATCATTAGAATTTTCTTAAGTGCAGCTGAAAAATTAGGCAAAGTTTGACTTCCGTTTCAAAATGGCTATTCAAATATTGTTTGAGAAACACTTGAAAATAAATGCACACAAATGATTTTATTTATTACGGACAAGCATTTGTAAAATGTTAACGTTAGATGGCGACACCCGCCGCAGTTGTACCTTGACTTGTATACGAGAGTGCAAGCTAGCTAATAATATCTGGACTTTGCAGGGTCGGTAACAAATCTGAAAAACTAATCTTAGAACTACTTATAAATCAAAATTCTATGCAAATTCATATTTGTTGTAGCAAATCTAAAAGTATTTTTTACGGAAGGGTGATTCCAAATATTTTTAATACAGTCTGAAGTTTAAACTTGTTGGAATTTGATATATTCTCCTCGTATCATATCATTTCAATTATGTCTAGATATTGCTTGGTTCAAATCTTATAGCATCTCAAAGTTGGCCTTAACGACATTTTTCGGAAAAGACACCTTTGTCAGAGGTTAATTATATTGGAAACGCGTCATCAGATATAAAAAATGAAATGCCGCTTTAAAGGTATTGGTGTCCTCTTTACGATAATGTAAAAAAAGTTGTTCTACATAACCGTCTTAGACAGGGATATATTTTAGATTCTTTCATATTTAAAAAAATAAAAACATTTTTTTAGATAATTGACCTAGTTTGTTCTACTAGCTGTGATACTTTAAGAGTGGGCTCGCCTTGGATTCAGAATTTAAAGGACTTTTACTGAAGCACTAACTTAATTTTACATAGAAAACGATTTGACTTCCTGAATTTAATGTGGCAGTTAAAAAAATCTGTAAAGTGAGACTTTCTTTCATATTCTTGTCGAGTACAACTAGAATCGGTTAGTGAAATTTCCAAAACACCGCCAAAATTTTTGAATCCGGTAAAAAAAGTGTTAAAACACTTTTGAGCACTTATGAACCTGTAACTTAGTTGATTATCATCCTCGTTGGTATCATATGAAAGACAATACTTACTTAAAAAATATTTTGTAGCATAATCTCCTTTTAGCTCAATACTCTTAGTCCAACGCTTCAACAATTTTTGTATCCCTTCCATTAATAGGATTTTTCGAAGTTTATAAAGTAGGCATTGTTTAATCAATAATTTCATAGTTGGAACTGAATGTCTTTCAATAGGAAATAGTCACTGGGGGCTTAATCCGGAGAGTATGGCGGATGCGGTACCAATTTGTAACCCAATTCATGCAGTTTTGCATTATCCTGATGAAAAAGAACTATTTTCTTGGCCATATGGGGTCGTTTTATTTTAAATCATCGTAATATCCGTCCAATTATTTGGCATAATATTCGCTGTTTATTATTTTTCTCTTTTGAGGGTAATCGTTGTGAATTATCCCGCGTGCATCCCAAAAAACTGATGCCCTCACCTTATTGGCCGACAAAGTCACCTTGGCCTTTTTCGGAGCCGGTTTACCCGCAGAAACCCATTGTTTAGACTGCTGCTTGATCTCCGGAGTATTGTAATGGATCCATGCTTCATACACAGTTACAAAACGCCGCAAAAACTCATTCAAATTGCTGTTTAACAACTACAAACAGTCCTTTGAAGTTGTCACAAGATTACGTTTATGGCCAGTGGAGAGACAACGCGACACAGCTTTTGCAGACAGTTCCTTAAACCCAACTGATAATGTAAAATCGTTTGTGTTTAATGAACACTCGAAATTTACTTTTTCAATTCATTGAACAGGGATTAAACCGGCTCAAGACCTCTTGCTTCTATATTTAAATAGAATACAAGTTTTTAACAAAATGGCAAAGTGACATTGGTTTTCGTGGCTGCACACTACTTTTATCATGATTTCGGGTCCGTGACAACCCTCTTCAGAAAGCCTTGCTGCAATTGTTGAAAGTAAAAATTTTTTAAGAAAATCCATGAGGTTATATGTTTTGAACAGCTGTTAAACACAAACTAAATGACGGAACTCTCTCAAAATTTGACAGTAGTCTATTAACAGATGATATTTGATGGGAGCAGTGTTGCATTTATATAACTACGATGGAAATTGGAAAAGTCGCGGAATTATTGATATTCCCTCGTACGTGCCGAGTTTCTTAAATCCGAAGAGGTTTTTTTAAAAATGCAGTTGCTGTGCCGATTTTATTTGGAATTAACCGAAAAACATTATGAATCAAAAATTTTTAAATAAAATTTCATTAATTTGTTAGTGCAAAATTATGTATATTTTACCGAAAATGCATTTTCGTACCCTTCATGATGGCCAGTATATTCACTTTTGTCATTCCCTTTTCCACACCTTGAAATACCCGCACTAATGGTCTCCAATCCTTACATTAAATAAATTTCAGAAAATAATGTAAATGCCATACCCGTCTGCCTGTTTGATGAAGAAATATGTTTTGATGAATTGAAACGCTTGGTATTGAAAATGGTCCTGATTGGTCAAAAGGTAAACATTTGCCCCTCACAATTACTGAGTCAACCTCCGAAAATAGCACTATATTTGTAGTATATTTTGTTTTTTTCTTAAATATATTACGACTATCAACTCCAGTCGTTCTCAAATTTTAATATTTGCGGGGTACATAAAGTTGTGATTATACATGGGGCGTGACACCACTATAAAACCCTCAACTAAGAAAGACAATATCTCATTAACTGAGATATGACAAGGATAATTGGAACATGTGATAAAGGAATGGCGGTGCCAAGCCCTCTTAAAAAAATCGCAATTTTAGCCAAAGTAATGGACCGATAGTTAAAAAATGTTAGCTGAACAAAATTAATGACTAAAAACTTATTGTAGACTGTGTTGTGTTCAAATTAGTCAAAAACGCTTGGCACCGCCCATTCATTGAAAGACCATATCTCATGAACTACAACCGAAAGTAGTTGATATATATTATGTTAGTATGTAAAGAAGCACTCCTGATGGAGAAGTGGGCGGTACAACGCCCCTTGAACAAATGTTGGTTGTTTAGACCCCTAACGAGAGGTACGTTTGTGTGGGGTTATATCAAAATATGGACTAATCTGGTCAGCTACGAGTATAACAATAATAACCACATTGTGCAAACTACACCAGAAACCAATTTTCATTTAAATCAGGTGAAATTTGCAGTTGCCAGGTCGGCTAGATCTTAAATCGTGAGTTACACTTCTATGGACCGATTTGGTCCATGAGCAGCAAAACTTATCCTGTGTGAAGTGTAAAACAAAAAAAACAAATTTTCTTTGAAATCTGATAAATTGGGAGACGCACTCGTATGGGTGCTAGATTAAATCGTGGACCGATGTGAAACATTTGCTCCTAAGCTGGTTACTATTGGATTGTAATAATTGGTGTCAATTTTTATAAAATTAGGAGTTATTATTGGCTTCTAGAGCTAAAGACCTTAAAGGCATAAAATCGACTGAACACATTAGTGAGCTCTTTATCTATTATCTCTTCATATATTGTTATCTCAACCATACTTTTTTTTCTAGTGTACAAACTTTTCGCACAAACTTGCGTACAGCCATTTTGCAGTAAAATAGTTGACAAGTTGAAAGATTTTCTGAGGTCCACCCCACTCGCCTAGTGGATAAGAAAAGATAGAAATTCAATCACACCCATTCGATGCTTCAACAATATACTTATAGATTAATGCTTGAATTCTTTTGTTTTATTATTTTAAGGAGAATATGGTAAGAACTGAGAACAAAAATTACAAATTTTCCGCCTAAAAAAAAATCGAATTAAAATTAAAATTTTCAACTGCTTTTTCCAATGGGCGCCTGTTCACAAGGGGTCTATAAGTCTATTTGGTCTATAGTCCGGCCCCAAACTAAGCCTAATCTTTAAAATAAGTCCATGTTTGGATTTGTAGTAAAACCGCAAATAATCACATATAAACCTGTGGTCCCTTCTTTTAAACATAAGGGGCGCTTTTGGGCCTTTTCGGTCCATTAATCCGACCCATGAATGCTTATAGTCAGCGATAATACATCCATATTTGGATTCGTAGCAAACATATTTTAATTAACAATTTTGTTTGAACATTTAATTTTATTGTATAGTCGTAATAAATAAAGTGGCACATTTGTATTTCTATTTTTTATACCCTCCACAACTGAGTGGATGGTATACCAAATTTGTCATGTCATTTGTATATACTATATATTATTGATCGTTGTAAAATTCTAAGACGATCCAGCAACGTCCGTCCGTACCTGTTCAAAGTACGAAAGCGGTCAAAACAAAGCAACACAGTGCCCTAAAATAGATCCTAATGATGGCTTATGGACATAAGCAGTTTGGGATTGTAAATGGGCGCAATCGGCACAGGGGAAAAAAGTTTCCATTTAAGGGTCTAAAATTATCTCGGTAAAAAGTATACATTTTAATGTTAGTTAGACGCACAAAATATTTCAGAAAGGAATTTTTGACTCATTTGGCCCGAAAATGTACCGCATAGTACTCAAATTAATCAAACAAAAAAATTAAATCAAAATAAAGAGCAATTTTGAAGTTTTATAAATAAAGAATAAAATTTAATAAAATAGTCAATTAAAAAACAACACGCAGAAAAAAATGGTTACTACATGGTCACGGCGTTTTATGCGTTTTATGTTAACAATAATATGATTACGGCAATCATACTGTATGATTGTAATTTTTCTTCATTTAAATATGCTTTTCAGAACAAATGTTATTGGTACTGATCTAATACAATAATAGTACTTTTTTATCGAAATTAAATTTTTTTAAACAAGCTGCTTTGGCTTTGTTTATTTGAAGTATCTTTAATAAAAACGCTTACGTTTATTTAAAATTATTTTTTCTACTGTGAAATAAATCACTCCTATTATTTTGAATTTAATGTATATTTAAATAATTTTCATAATTCAAAGCTATTGTTGGCAACTTAAACCAATTCTAATAAATAATATTGGGGATCAAATCTATTGTCGACAACTTAAACAAATTCTAATATATTATATTGGGTATCATAGTATAATTGTGTGTGATCATACTATGGTTATAGGGATCATAACATGTTGTATATGAAACATACTATGGTTGTGAGGATCATACTATGGTTGTATATAAAACATACTATGGTTGTGAGGATCATACTATGGTTGTATATGAAACATACTATGGTTGTGAGGATCATACTATGGTTGTGGAGATCATAGTATGGTTGAGTGGACTTTTATACTTTGGTTGTGGGGATCATAGTATGGTTATGTGTGAAAATTACTATTGTTGTCAGGATCATAGTATGGTTGTATTTGAATCATACTATTGTCGTGAGGATCATAATATTTTTGTACCACAACCATATACCCAACAATAGTATTATCCTCTTCGAATACTTTTTTTCTGCGTGAATTTAAAGGTAATTTTTAAGATTGACTTGGTATCCTCTGAAATTGGAAATATTTTCGATAAACAACATACGAATATTTTAGTTAATTTTTGAACTTTTTTATCAAAGGATTTTTTGTTAATTTTTTTGTTTGAATTTATGCATTTTTTAATTTCGAGAAGAGTTGTTTGTCATCAATCATGGTATAGTTTTCCTGGGTGATCCGAAAAGATGCAAGACCAGTAGCATAAGTATTAGCATTCGGATGAAAGGGTGAAGTGCGAAATGCAAAACAGCCATTCTAGGGATACAAACTTGCGGCATACGCGTCCGTTCGCATATTTCACATGCATGTCTATGTATGTATGAATATATTTATATCCATTCATTAATGGCAATTAATAAACAATTTAGCCATACTTTTATTGTGATAAATGGCGTTTATTAAAGTTCTTAGTTTAGCTGACAAACATCTACTTATATGCTAATAAATCAAACTACTCTTATGGCCAAAAACGAAACTTACATAAATTGTCTGACAACAGCAACGACGGACGACCGACAACCACGCTCACTAACAGTGGCCGCCAAAGACGATGTGGACTCGCAGGTTGGGCGTGCGAACATACAGGCAACGGACAGACAGATGGATGGGCAGAAATGCAAAACGACCGGCTGCCTATTTATCGACTGCTTGATTTTTGCCGTAGTCGTACAAATTTATCAGCCAACACCCTTAAGCCAAATTGGTGATAATTATTTTTAGGTTCACTTTGCGCTCTTGTCATGTTGCAACAAAACACAACGAAAAGAAATTTCAATATTTATGAGTTCTTACCATTTCTCTTTGATCTTGTTTTTCATTGCTTATAACTTAAAAGTGTGATATCGTCTCAGCGGTGGATTTGGCAAGGCCTTGCAGTGGGAAGACTTTATAAAAATTGCCCTATAAAAGGGGCATGCTCGTAAATACCACGACTTTGCTAGTAAGTGATAAAACTTTCTCCATAACCTATCAAAATTAAGAATTTGCATGTAAACGCCGTTAGTCCAGCCAGGATCTACAGGGTGCGGGGATTAAAGTGTTACCATTGTTAATTTGACATATCTGCCAAGTTATCAGTGCAACCAAATTTTTTTGTATGGTAATACTCTGTAACATTGTTTACAAGATTAACAAAGCAGGCGTGTTAAAGTTTTGCGAAATTATTTGTAATTGGCATGGAATTCAAGCAGAACAGTGTGATATCGCTTTTTCAGCTGGAAAAGCGTGTCCAGCGATAGTCCAAGAAATAACAAATTTAAATGTTAATAAAACGTTCGTGTATCGGACCATAAAAAGGTACAAGGTGACTGGTAGTGTCAAAAAACTCCATCGGCTGCAAAGAGCAAAGAAGAAAAAACGCTTGCGCGCCAGCGGCCAATTACCAAATATCGTCTTTTCTGACCAGAACTAACCCAATAGAGCAGTAAGTAAACAAACAAAATGATCGAACATGGTTATCCGAGAGATCGTACGATTACTTGGAGCGAACAGAGATTGGTTTGGGCTGCAGTAACCGCCCGTGAACGCTCTATGCTCGTATTTCTGCAACCTTGTGTTTAACTGAATGCAGCTTTGTACCTTAAAACGTGCACTTAAGTCTTGGGCACAGAAATATGTCGGCAAGAGGCCTTATACTTTTCAACAGGAGTCTGACCGTCGCATAAGGCACGCGTAAAAAAGGACTGGTTCAAAAACACAGTTCCTCGTTTCAGTCGGCTGAGCAGTGGCTTTAAAATTCAACAGATGTTACCCCTTGGATTTCTGTATTTGGGGTATTTTGGACTTCAAGGTTCTTACAAAAAAGTACACCAGTATTGAAGCATTAAAGAAAGCCCTTTAACGAGAATGGACTCGACTTCCTCAAAATCACATTCGTGCAACCTGCAACTCTTTTTTGATTGGAGCGATCGAATTATTACGAGTATATTTAAATAAATTTCTATAATAGTAAAAATTTTAAATAAAAATATCAAAAACAAAGTTTTTTTAACACTTTCAATTAATAACACTTCAGTCCCTGCACCCTGTATAAGCCCCCTACATAGAATTCGCTATCGAAATGATTAAAATAACAATTATCATTTTATAGTCCCGATAGCTCCTTGTTTTGATTGAAATAACCGTTTTTTGAGTGTCTAGAGTCCATGGGTACAAGCCTCATTTTCTAAAAAATCTTAAAAATAAATCCATGTTGGGATTCGAAGTGAAGTCTGCTTTAATAGAGAGTACCCACATTTCTATATGGTCGCTTGTTTGAATTATAACGTTTTTTCGACTCCTTACGGTTAGTACGTTCCTAATTTTCTGCATATCTTGAAAATACATTTATGGTTATTTCAAATAAAAAAGATATTTTATTACGAGTATCTTAGAGTCATGTGTCCAGCCTATTTTTTCATGTTTGTTAAGACAATGGGGGCCGTTTTGAACCACTAGAACGCTAATGTCTAAAAACCATCCCCGCTTTGGATGTGTTAAGTGAATCACGAATTGAGCATATGCTGAGCAAATATTAAAATATTAAGTTTGATTCAGAGGTACATATTTTTATTCCCACAAGGGATTTTTCCTTCTGGTCCAATTTTACCCATTTACATTCTCAAATAGCTTATGACTATAAGCCATCTTCGTGTAAATAGCCTTTATAATCAAACTCAGTGTTTTTTGATGGCCAAAAAACCATCTCGCTCGGGCGCATAGACCCAAAGTGGCCACAACGGTCGTGATAGTTTACCAATTGTACTCGTAAATGCGTTTACAAAATAAAAAAATAAAACCACAAATCCAAATCAGATTTATTTTGAAGATTGAATTGAGACTGTGATGGTCTCATGATGACGAAGAATAATTAAAAATGGAATCTATCCATATCTTTTTTTCAGAAGAGCAGTACTTTTTCTATAGACAAGATAAAAATGGAGGTTTTGCTATCCAGTTTAAGTTATCCAGGCTTTACTGAAAACACCACTTTTGTTTTTAATAATTTATTTTAATATTTGAATAAGAGATACTATTTAGAAAAAGAAAAGTAAAATAACACTGGGCAACAAAATTTGACAAAAACTGCGGTAGAAGGCTTAATAGTCAACTTAAGTTGATTTAGGGGTGCTGATCACGAATCTGGCCTCCAATTAGAATCAGATGAAATTTGACTGAATAATTTAGATTTTGTACGAATTGGGAACAACTTTCCCCTTCGGGACCATATCATCATCACACAAAGGGGAATATTCTCATTTCTGACTAAATCTTGAATAACTCATTCAAATTTAATCGGATTGTAAAGTTTCTTAGCTTGTAAGACGCGGTGTTTAATTCGAATCTAATTTAATTTAATCTATTTTAGGCAGCTTAAAGTAATTTTTTGTAACGAAAATGCAAAATTTCTGTAGAATCTTCAACAATTCTTATCCAAAATTAAAGCGCTGCATATCGTTGAGGTCAAAGGTCAATTTCTTCTTTAAAAACCGCGGTCAAGTTTTAAAAAAAGCGTTTTACAAATAAAGCAATTATTAAAAAAACTTAATTAACGGTTTATCGGAATATCTCATAAACAAGAGCAAATCTAGCAAATCGGACGCCAGATTCGTAATCAGCAATCCTTAAATCAACTGATTTAGTGTTGACAAGTGTAATTAATTAAAAACTTATCTTAAAATATAAAAATGTAATGTTCGGTGAACGAGCTCCTAAAACTCGAAAACCGCTTGACCGTCGCCGCTTTTTCTGTCGGAAGGGTTTTCCTTAGTTTGGTCCCGATAGGTGCGCTGCCTTCTATATATTGACATATTTTGTATATGAATAGAAATATGTTTATTACGTGTGCATAATTTTGGGCAATCAACTAAAAAAAGGATGAGGTTGCAAAGAGAAAAAAATATAAATCGGGTAGGAATACTAAAAACCTAAGTAGAGGTCGGGAAGGAGTTGTTGATATCGATTAAAGAGTTATGATTTATACTGTAAATGTTAGCGCCAAATCGTCTGATGAACGGTGCATTCAGTAATAAGTTGGGACGAAGGAGGCAACATGATCAAATGCTTTGAATAAATAAGATAGAACAAACTCCGTAGTTGTATAATACTCTTGAATCTTGACGAAACAGTCCAAATGGTCCTTATTTATGCATTGGTTATGATTTTGATTGCTGCACAATGTTGAAATACTCTGACTGACGTACCTTCTGGGAATGTCGCCACATAAGCAATAGGGGGTTTACAAAGCTTAAACTTCCATTGAATTAGAAAACGACTGATGAACCGACAAATTATTATTAAATTTGAAGGAATTAATGTATGAAATGGAAATACAAACCATCTTTGACTGCACCCGTTTTTCGCAATAATCAAAACATCTTCGACTGCTCCCGATTTTCACAATAATCAAAATATTGTCGTTAATGTTAAAAGACGTGGATATTTTGATTCCAGCCGGATTGCTGTTTTAATTCATGGGTCACAAGTTCATCCTGCACTCACAATAACAATTAATGAATCCATAAATTTATGCGTGAAATTAGTCTTTAGGACCTGCAACGCGGACCGGGTTCAGCTAGTAGTAAATAATAATCTATACGAGTAATTGGCGCCTATCTGTAAACTATTTAAATCATATTAAGTTTAAACGGATTCATTTTTGTCCATTTACTCTAGTTTTTTAAGAGTAAATGAACAAAAATGTAAATACTACCTCCATTTTAAGTACGTAAGGGCCTTAATATGAGAATCCAAATACAATAACTAAACTAAAAATTCTCTTAGTAATAATACCATAACACATATATAAATTCTTAATAGAGTCTCTAGAAATGGGGCAAAACTAACTCAATAACTCAAACGTATTTACTTGTGCAATTTTAATTTTTTTCTGAAAATTATTTTAGGGGAATATGCAAAATATGAAAATAAATAAACTTCATTTTGGTTTTTTTCATTCACCAAGTTTTTGAGTTTAAGAAATTTATATTTCTAACTTTAAACGTACCTTCTTAGAGTAGGCATTTTTGCTTTGTTTCTGCATAAAAGTTGCTATTAATTGTTATTTTGGCCGTGTTCGATTGGCAACTCGCTTAGGAGGTCGCTAACGCGATAACTTTACAACACTGTACAAGAGTTTAAAAATGATGTTGTTTCAGGAAACTCTAGCCAATTTCCGTTTAATCCCATTTGTTTTAAAAAACTTAAATTTTTGGAAAGTAAGTTATCCAAGAAGAACCTTTAGCGAGTTCGGTTATTACTCGCGAATATTATTTCTTGAATAACTTCACTTTTAAAAGTTACAAATTTTCGAATCAAATGGTTTCAGATGCATAAATCCAATTACTTAATCAAAGAAATTTAAAAAAAAATGTTCGTTAAGTTTTAAAGTTATCGCCTTAGCGACCTTACTCGTTTAATGAGAAAGTACGAGGGTTGCTATATATATTTCTGGCCTAGACAACACTAAGTGTTACCTGGCGCCAACTGACATTTCCATTGGAAAGTTTGATATTTTTTAGCATAAACGTACTCAGGACGTTTTTACGTACGACCATCATTTGTGTTGTTTACAGTGACTTAAAAAAAATCAATTTAGCAAAAAAATGGAATTAACTCGTGAACAGTTTCGTGCGATCATTTTTCACAACTTTAGACGTGGATTATTACGACAAGAGTGCATCGATGAACTTAAATCTTTGTATCTTTGCGATGAAGCACCATCTTATAGCACTGTGAAAAACTGGTTTAATGAATTCAATCGTGGCCGACGCTCGCTCAAGGACGAAGGTCGTGAAGGTCGTCCAAAGACGGCCGTTGTACCAGAGAACATTGATGCCGTGCGTGAACTGATAATGCAAGATCGTCATGTGACATACCGCGAGGTAGAGGCATCCTTGAGCATTTCTTCCACCAGCATACATTCGATATTGCATGAACACCTGGCCGTAAAAATGGTTTGTTCTCGTTGGATCCCGTACAATTTGACAATAGCTCAAAAAAAGGCTCGTCTTGATTAGTGCAAAGAAATTTTGAAAAATACGATCGCGGTGCTTGAAAAGATGTTTATAAGATCGTCACAGGTGACGAATCATGGATCTATACGTAATAGCCCGATACAAAATAGCAATCGACCGTGTGGGTCTTCGAAGACGAGCCAAATCCAACGAAAGTTGTTCGTGGAAGAAGCCCTTCGAAGCAAATGGTCGCCTGTTTCTTCGGCAAAACTGGTCATGTGGCGACAGTTCTGCTTGAGCAACGTATGTCAATTCTGAGTGGTACACCACAATTTGTTTGCCTGAAGTTTTCGGAGAAATTCGAAAAACGAACAAGAGAAGACGAATCATTGTGCACCATGACAATGCGAGCTCTCACACATCGGCTAAAAGCAGCGCCTTTTTGACCGGCCAAAACCTCGAATTGATGGGTCATCCGCCGTACAGCCCTGACCAGAAATATATATAGCAACCTAATAGAACACGCCTAGTGTGTAAACAAAGTTTGGTCTAGTATAGATACCATAAAAGATATAGATATAGAATAAAGGCCTGCCAGAGGGCCTTTTTGTCCCTCTTTTACCTAACTCATTCTTTTCTTGTGAAATATTTCAAACATAAATATTTAAAAACATAAATCAATTGCAAAAATGTTTCTTCCTTAGTACAGAAAATAACTAAAAATATTTTGTAAAAATTCTGGTTAAATTCACACCTTTTCTTCAAGTCAATTACCACATATTGTCAGAGATATTTTTAACAAATTCAATAAACTAAAATCAGATGTCATTTTCTTTTTCACTACGGAAAATTCCTCCAGATTTAAAACATTCTTTTAATCACATCGTTGACAAATGTCAATTGTGTGACATTTTATAATTACATAAACCATAAAATAAAGCAGTCGACTGTTGAAGACATTTTAAATTTCACATAACTTCGCTTGAGTGTCCTTTTCTTTAAATGGTCCTTTCGCAATCGATGCTCTAATTAGAGGTGGTATTGTTCTACACATACCACGGAGCCAAATTCATAATTGCCAAGCCCAGCCGTAAACCCACAAAATTATCTGCACCAAGGCGATTGACCCTTTTCGTCTTTTTCTTCTACGAGTTCTTTGTCCGACTCTCTGTCTGTCTACCTTAACAGGGGTTGGTATTGTTTCAGAAATTAGTAGAACAAATAATTAAAACCAAAAAGAACAACAAAGAAGGAATTGACTACCGGTCAAAAGTTCTTTGTGAAAGAGTCAGGCAGACAGACGGTCTGGCGGACATATGAATGCTCTTCCTGCTGCACATATAATACACGTCGGGCTAGTGGACAGATGAATGTTATATTATTCCAACAGAAAATTAAGTCATCATTATTCTGATGAACAAATAAAGGTCAGCTGGATGTTATTTTTGGAACATTAAATATTCGAAAAATGCGTAAAACTTGCAAAACTTAAAACTAAGAATATACGATTCAAATGTCAATGGGCCAATTTTACTTACTTTCTTATATGGGTATTATCAACCTTAACAGGTTGTCCCATGTAGACTCAAAATCCAAGTAATTCGCTCTCGTGTGCTTTTTTAGGTCTCAAAAGTATTTCATAGGCCTTTTTTACGGAGTCTTTATTCTCAGTGCTGCCCATTAGCACGTCATATCCTAGCCCGAGAAAAGAAGGCGTTAGTTTTCAGCTGTCAGTAAAGCTTAAAGCCGCTTCTGTTTTCTTAGCTGACGACATTTTCTTTGCCAATGATGATCCGAGATATCAGAGTTGGACGACAAAATCAAAACTGTCTGAATTTACTTTGCCTCAAGGATGTTGTCTCAACATCATTTCTGTAGGTGCAACAAGTGGCTTTGACTTGTCCTCATTCAACACCAAACCCAACTATACGCTGACTCATTTTTATATCCTGCTCCACATTGTAGATCAGGGTATTTTAAGTTAATTTTATGGCAAATGTTTGTAACTAACAAAAATATTTGAAAAAATGTTTGTCTACCTATGGCTTCTAATCACGGTCGCAGTTGTTGCCCAATCTTCATGATATTTAGTCAAAGTAATTTTTTGGACCGACGGCGCACCATATTGAAAAATCGGTTTAGATTAAGATATATCTCCTACAAATATGTTTGTTCTCCTCTGTTATGGTTCAAGATCTATAAGCCACATACGAGTATAACAACCATTGTTGATAAAATTTGGCACTTGTACGTTTTATTGGGTTAAGGATGGACGAAATTGAAGAAAATCGGTTCAGATATAGCTGCCACACATTTTTTAACCGATTTTAAGCCTATAGTTTTATTAGCCAGCCACATACTACATCTGGACCTGTTAAAATTTTGCAAAATCAAGTTTTGTGGACAAAAAATGTAAGTTATTACAGTTGAAGAAAATCGGTTTAGATTTGAATATAGCTCCCTCATATATGGTCATTCAATTGTGTATCTTTGGCAACAGACGCCACATAAAACAATCAATATTGATGAAATCTGACACAGTTAATTAAGATCGAAGAGCTTCCAGCTTAAAAAGGGGTAATATTAGTACACGTTTCAATATAGCCCCAGTTAAAAGGTCTATTCCGATTTTACATAAAACCGATCTAGAAAACCATTTTAATTCTGGTTTAGATCGAATTGAGAAAAGTATATGACGATGGTCAAACAACCATTCTTTCACCGGTTTAGACCATATAGGCCTATTTTTTGATATAGTCCCTAATGGTTTGGGGTCTAACAACGGCTTCTGGTAAACATGGACATGTGGGTACTAAATAAATATTTTACGAAACCAAAAATAATTTTTTTTTCACAATCCGAATAAATTTGGATTTCGGCCCATAGATCGAAAATTCGACTCATTTTAACATGAAGATATGAGTAGCTAAAAACAACGAAACATTCTCACAAATTCTAATATGACATAAGTTTAAAAATCTGAGTGAATTTGGAGCCAGTCAATCGACTTTTCTGAACACCCGTAAGGTCAGAGTATAATATAGCCAGCCATTGCCGACTTTAGCATTTGTACAAGGCTGTACTGGAAAACGGAGTCGCTTATTTCTCTCCATGTTTAACATTTAAAAAATTCGGTTTAGCTCGGTGACATTTGCTGCCTTTTCACCATTTTTTGCATCAGAGTTATTAACAAAGCTTCGTTTAGTATCAAGCTGTTGGGAGACGGCCTTTCTTACTTGTTATTTTAGGGGGATCCAAAAGTCGGACATAGATGTAATTTGACTGTCGAAAACAAACAATTGCTTTTCTCTGGCGCAAGGTCCTGACATGAGGCTTTTGTCGTTAACATAAACATGCCGAGAGGACATTGTAAGCAATTTAAGGTTAACTTATACCACGAACGTTGGTGCATTCCGTCCGGTTCACCTTTTCATGAACAGGAAATACGTCACTGAGATGCAGATCATAAAGCAAAATTGTGCAAATAAGTTAATGTTTTCTCTTAGGTTTACGGCATCTGCAGGCACCTTTCAACTATGATAACACAGTGTAACAAAAAAGAATGAAGTCAAAATACCTGGAAAGTGATATTTTTTTCTTACAGGTCTTGCTGAGTACAGCAAGAAACCGGTTTTGAAATTTCCCAAATCTGGAGTTACGGGTAAAAAACGGGGTTTCGGATCTTACGCACTTATATGCCCGTAACTTGGTTAAATATCAACCGATTTTGGGTCTGATTTGGAAAAAAGAAACTGCGGCCTTTCGAATAGTGTATACACTTTAAAAATCACACTGAAAAAAATCTGTGTATTTTTCCTGTAAACTCATTTTTTTAAAATTTTTTGTAATTTTTTTACTTTGGATGCGTTTTTACACATAATTTTTAAAAGGATGCGAACAGTTTTCGATCTGAATAATTAAAAGACTGTTCTTACGAATACAATTCGATGTCATTTCCGTTAGAAACTGATTGAGTTATTCTACTTTTGTTAAAACAGCATTTTTTGAAAAAATACAATTATTGGCAATACTATTTAGAAATGTTTGTTTGACCGTTTTCTTTTTAATTGAACATCATCAGTATCCCGTTTAAGTGACCAGCAATATTCGGAAATCATTTTTATTTTATCTTTTCCTTTAACAAGTTTTTCCATTGTAATTATTTCTTGATGAAAGTGTTCGCCTTGTTAATCACTGAACGGGCCCAGGTTTTCTAGTCTTCTTAGATGTGAATGGAGGAAATGAATTTTTATTGACATGTTGCAGCCCATTTCACCATACGCACTCAAAAATTGATCAACAATCGCGACATAGTTGTCGCTTCTGTGATTACCAAGAAAGTTTTCACATAGTGCAACAAAACTCTTCTATGCGCGTTTTTCAACGGAACTGAGCTTGTTGATACAAATTCTCATCTCTCACAACTTTACGAATTTGAGGTCCAATGAATACACCTGAAATTCATCAGAACTGATAAATGCGATATCAAATATTAGATCTGTAAAGAAACTAATAACTTCTTTAATTTTGGCTTCGCTTAATATTGGATACAATATTAAAATATAAAAAGCTTCACCGTTTACATCAAGTTTTTTTTACAAATTGTTTCATGTTTCCTAATCAGCATTTGAAACAAAATGTCGCTTCGTTGTAGATTTGGATGGAATGTACTCTTCTTCCACCAAATATTTTTCAGCTTCAAAACCACATATGCTCGCTGTCGGAACTTTATCATTACCAGATATCGGTTTTGCAACACTTACAACATTTGCGTACTTTACATTTTTGCGGGTTTAAAAGTGTGCCCTGAAATATTTATTTATGCCAGAGCTGATGATTCCAAGTCATAGGCGTACAAAAGGGCAAAGAAATTGAAGGTTGAACTTTGTATTTTTTTTTAATTTTGCACATCAATTTTTACAAACAAATTCTAGCTCATACTAGCGACTGAGTTTGTAAGAACGATTGAAGTGATAAGAAGTGATAAATCAAACAAAACAAATGAACAAAAACTAAAACAATATATGTGACAGCGCATAGAGAAAGGGACCTAAGGGCAAAAAAACCAATTTTCATTTTTTTCTTTTTTTGATGTGCATCGAATGAGACCGAACTCATGCCCTAATAGTGCCCCAATAGTGTTCCCTCCCAGAGATATGCACGTTTTATGAAAGTGAAGTCGACGATTCTAAGCGCAAATAGAAAGGGACCTAATCTTTAAAATGGCACTCCTGAACAAAACTGGTTTTAACCTTAGGTCCCTTTCTATTTTGCGCGTCACATATTCACATGACAAACGGGATACTGAGATATTCAACAAAAAACGGCCAAACAAATATTTCAGAGTAGTTTGGCCAAAAATTGTAATTTTTCAAGAAATGAATAACTCAATCAGTTTCTAACAGATTTTTAAAAATGATACCGAATTGTATTCCTAAGAACACTCCCTTTAAATAATTAAAAAAAAATTAAAAATGAGTACAGGAAAAATAAAGAGATTTAAACCAAGTTACTGGCATATAAGTGCGTAAGATCCGAAAACCCGTTTTTTTAGCCGAAACCCCAGATTTTGGAGGCGTTTTGGAAATTTAAAAACCGGTTTCATGTTGTAATCAGCAAGATCTACAAGAAAAATAATATCATTCCCCAGGTATTTTTTCTGTCACACTGTGTTATTGCATATACATGTCATCATGCGTGGCAATATACGTTTTAAGAGTTAACTAATTGAAAATTAAAATAATGAAGACAAGGCTAATTTCATCTGAAATCGCCTATTGATTTGACCCACCTTTGTATAACGCACACACATAGTTTGCTATAACATAATTATGCTGGCCAAAATTTATTGAGCTACCGAATACCTACATATGTACCACCGCATCAAGTGAGAAATGGAGAGCCCCTCCAAGCATCGATATAAGAAATTAGTGAGAGCTAATAAATAACTTAAAGAGGGTCATTGTTTCGTTGGCTGTATGGCAAATGGCTCCATCCTTGTGGAACTACATATTACCCAGGTTCATATTCTTAATTTCTGGCCACAAGCAGTACGTCATCATTTCGCGACAGCGAACAGCATTCCCGAGTCGAGGTTGGCGGCTCTTCTGCCACACTTTCGCGAACAACATCAATGTTTTCCGCAGAACGAACAGGGCGACCATGCATAGTTTTCGCATTTCCTACAGACCCGATTGGCTGAAACTTGGCAAATGTTACCATCCTTGTGGAACTACATATTACCCAGGTTCATATTCTTAATTTCTGGCCACAAGCAGTACGTCATCATTTCGCGACAGCGAACAGCATTCCCGAGTCGAGGTTGGCGGCTCTTCTGCCACACTTTCGCGAACAACATCAATGTTTTCCGCAGAACGAACAGGGCGACCATGCATAGTTTTCGCATTTCCTACAGACCCGATTGGCTGAAACTTGGCAAATGTTACCATCCTTGTGGAACTACATATTACCCAGGTTCATATTCTTAATTTCTGGCCACAAGCAGTACGTCATCATTTCGCGACAGCGAACAGCATTCCCGAGTCGAGGTTGGCGGCTCTTCTGCCACACTTTCGCGAACAACATCAATGTTTTCTGCAGAACGAACAGGGCGACCATGCATAGTTGTTTTCGCATTTCCTACAGACCCGATTGGCTGAAACTTGGCCACAATTCTTTCGATTATTCATTTGGTCGATTATGCTGTCTCAGAGAAATAAGTGCCGAAAATAGTCTGATTTCCAAAAAAAATTACTGTCGCATAGTGTAGTCTTTTTAATTTAGAAATTTTTAAAGAGTAAATAGTTTTCTATGTAAAATTAGGTAAGTGCTCCAGTAAAGCTATAATTTCTGAACTTCTGACAGTTACTATACAAAAACATTGCTGTGACCTGCAAGAAAAATAGTATGACTTACAGAAATATTTTACTGTCGCATAGTGTAGAACTTTTAATATAGAAAATTATTAAAAGTAAAATAGGTTTCTACGTAAAATTAAGGAAGGGTTCCAGTAAAGCTCTACAATTTCTGAACTTCTGACAACTAGTAGGACAAATTACGGCTAATTTTCTAAAAACAAACTAGGAAAAATATTATAATTTTTTTGATATATATAAGTATCAAGGAGTTATCCTTAATTGAGAGGGATATTTCGAACAAGGAAATGCAACATTTTGTACATAATCGGACATAAGAGGACATCAATAACTATTTTTTCTGATACCACCTTCCTAATATATTTGATTTCTAACATAGTTCTTTTCTGAAAGTTGGTCATCTAGGCCAACTGTGAGAGTCTTTAAATTGTAACTTAGCGATACGAGGAGAATATATGTGCGAATTTTTTAACAGTTTCCAACAAATTCAAAATCCACACTGTTTCGATAATTTTCGGAATCACCCATATACTTATACATGCCTCCATGAGTACCACTAGTGTTTCTGATTGGGTGTGACAAATGGGGATGTATTGCCGTGAGATTTAAGTGTCCCACAACCTTCAGTTCCGCTTACTGGCAAACTCTTTATTATTTAAAACAAGTAAAAAATCGTACAGTTCCGAACTTATATATCCTCCACAGTCCCTTATATACACCCACTGTCTCCTTTAGCACCCATATTCCTAGATTTACTATTTATCGCCCGTTTTGACCTTGCGGGGCATTTTTTGTGCCACATGAGCAAAAACGTCCAGCAGCTATGCTCTTTTTTTGATCTATTAAGCAGGGATGCAAACTGAACAGGTTCAGAACCGAATCATATCACTTTTTTTCCGTGAACCGAATTGTAAACCACTTCAAAAATACTCGTATATACTTCGAAATCACATTTTACATGAATACGCATCTAGCAGTGTAAATAGCTCTTTATACTCCCCACAATAGGATGGGAGTATATAAAAGTTTGTCATTCCGTTTGTAACAAATCGTAATACGAGGGTTGCTATTTCTTTCTTTATATATGTATATTTTCCTGACAATACTAGTGTCCCCAGATGCAAACTGAAACTTCCATTGGAAACTTTGACATTTTTTTGCATAATAAACTCAGAACGTTTTGTCATTTGAGGGCGAATTGTTTTGTTTACAGTGTTGAAAAATTCATCTCAGTCAAAAAATTGAATTATCCCGTGAACATTTTTGTGCGATGATTTTTTACGATTTTCGGCTTGGGCTATCGAGACAAGAGTGTTTATTGCAACTTGTTTCGTCTTTTGGCGATGAAGCACCGTCAAAAACCACTGTTAATCGCTGGTACCAAGAGTTCAGTCTCGGACGCCGTTCGCTCCAGGATGAATTTCGTGAAGGACGTCCAAATTCGGTCGCCTTGCCAGAAACCATCGATGCTGTGCGTGAACTGATTAAGCAAGACCGACATGTGACATACCGTGAGATTGAGGCATCCTTGGGCATTAGCATAAAAAGCATCAATAAGATATTGCATGTTCATTTGGCCGTGAAAAAAATTTGTTCTCGTTGGATCCCACATAATTTGACGAATGCTCAAAAAAGGCTCGTATGGATTGGTGCAAAGAGATATTGGAAAAGTATAACTGCGATAGCTCAAAGGCAGTGTATAATATTGTCACAGGTGACGAATCATGGATCTATGCATATGAACCCGAAACAATACAGCAATCGACCGTATGGGTCTTTCAAGAGCCAGATCCAACAAAATTGTTCGTGGAAAAAGTACATCGAAGCAAATGATTGTGTATTTTTCGGTATAACCGGCCATGTTGCCACAGTGCCTTTAGTGGAACATAGGAGGTCAATTCTGAGTGGTATACAACCATCTGTTTGACAACAGTGTTCGAAGAAATGATGAAAGATAAAAAGAGAAGACGGATCATTTTGCATCACGACAAGGCGAGCTCTCACTCTCACATGTGCCATCCACCGTACAGCCCTGATTTGGCACCTAGGACTTTTTCTTATTCCCTAGCATCAAGAACAAAATGAGTGGTCAACGTTTTCATCGCCCGAAGCGTTCAAAAATCATGTTTTCGGACTGGAAAAAGTGCTTCGAATTGGTTTGTGCGCATGTAAAAGAGTATTGATCTTAAAGGAGAATAGTTTGAAAAACAATAAAAACCATTTCCATTGTGTTTTTACTGCCGGAACCGAAATATTAATAGCAACCCTCGTACTTATCTGCGACCATTTAATGTAAATACATATGTATGTAGAGTATTATTGATTGTCATAAAATTCTTAGACGATTTAGCCATGTCCGTCTGATCGAAGTTTGTTTTTTCACATTTTTGCTATGTAATTTGATTAATTACCCTTCAAATCAGCATTTGTTATGGAAGTGAAAGACATAGATTCTTCAACGTTCCCATTAATGGGCGTGAACATGATCGGGCCCCAAATAGTAGACTTTTAATTTTGAGGAATATTTAGGACAGCAAGTGAAATAATAACATTAGACCGATTTCGTTTCACAACCGCTGATACATATATAAGGATCTATAAGTACATATATTAGGACATGGTTTAGAGAAAATGTCAAGGAACGTAGGATTTACCACCCTGTTAACCAGAAGATTCGATACAAATCATTTAATTAAATTTATGAGCATCTTGTGACATTGCGGTCAATTTCTTTGACTGTGAAAAATTGTTCTTCCACTGAGTCAACGCGCCTGCCTGCGTGACTGCCACTATGCGTCAGAGAGCATCTGTCAAGTGTGGATGCCGCGTGACCAAATAATGATACTTACTCCTCGTATTTAATTTAAAATGTGGACACGTACGTACGTGCAACTGTTATTTAAGTGTCCACTGGCTCTCCATGACACTCATTTCGGTGGCTGCCGTTTTCGCCCGTCCTAAACGCTGTGTCCAGTTTATTGTGTGCAGATTCTGTGTGGCTCTCTCTCTGGTGTAATCAGATACCTGCTAAACCAGCAGCAGGAGGGAGACAGCGTGGCACAATTGTGAACTGAAAATAGTGAATAAAACTATTGGCGTGAAAAATTGTGAAAACGACTGAAAATCAATTTAATAATAAAAGTATTTAATTAAATCACAAACGCAAAGTGGTCGTCGGTCATCGCCGTCGTCCTCGTTGCCCATTAGCCACATTGCCTAGGCAGCGAAAATATGACGCCATGATCATATTCAAGCGAGAGGGGGATTAAATTCGCGCTCGCCTAGTGGAAAAAGTACCAACTAAGCAATTTTTGCTGTAGCTTGTGGACATTTGTGAGGGAAATGACCAACCAACTGCGGAACAACGCTGGTGGTATTTTAACTCCTTCTTAGCTGTTGCGCTTTTGTTGTTGTAGTTGTTGTGATATTGTATCAGCGGTTTATAATCTAAACTTTGCATCACGATCAGCAAATTCCAACACCACACCACACCAGGGCCATCGTCATCATCAGCCACAACAATCGAGCTAAGCGCTTACGTTGAATGTTGCCTCTGTCTGAGTCGTCTTTTTTATTTTTATCAGTTAAGGCTCTTTGTGTCCGTCTGCCGGTGCGTCTGTCCATCGTTTGGACTTTTGGTCCTCTAGTGTTGCGAACGCGATTATTTATTGACACTTGAAACCCTTGGTGCTGGTGGTGGCGGTGCTGGTAGTGGCTTTGGCATTTAAGTTATGCTGCGAATAAATAAGGCTGGTGTTTCATATTCAAGCTTTTGATTTATGGCCAAGTAATTGTTGGCTTTTTTGTGCGCTTTGCTTCCTCTCTCTCTCTTTATCTCTCTAGGTGTGTAGGGCATTCCGGACAGAGCACATAAAATTAGGGATTAATATCAAAAGGCAGACGACAAGGGAATGCAAAAAAAGTCCCAAATATCAGGGTAATCAATAAATATTGAAATGACGCTGAATTTTCACAGTTTTTGATCACAAGGCAAAGTGTTAAATATTAATAAAATAAGGTTAGTTTGGGAGGTATTTTGAAAAACAGCTAGTGTCTATTAAAAAATAGCCATTAGAGAGACAAATTAGAAAAAGTTTCACAGCTTAAGTGGAAGACATGAAATAAGCAGCGTTTATAAGGTGCTCCAATACATATTCTTCAAAGTTGTTTATTTGAGCATGGAACACCTAGATTTTTAATAGACCTCTATAGCCATAGAGTCAACAGTTACTACAGGGTGCGGCTAAAGTTACTATATGATGTAAAACAATTGTAACTTCTTTGCTTGCGAGTATTTAACTTTTTCTTTTTTCCTATTTCAGAAATTAAACTTGGGAGAATATTTAAAAATGGAACGCTATACAATTGCGCAAAGAACTAAGATTGTTTTTATATTCATTGAAAATCATAATACTCAACGTGCATACAGAAGATTTTATGGTGTAAGAACTGCTCCAACGGGTCCAACCATTCGTTCGTTGGTGAATAATTTTGCTGAATATGGGACTGTCGGAGATTCAAGACGTACGGGCAGACCTCGAACTGGCAGATCGGCCGAAAATATTGATGCTGTGCGACAGAGCGTCGAAGAAAATCCGGAGACATCAACGAGAAGACGATCTTCCCAGCTTTCTGACCGCACTCTTCGGCGAATTTTAAAACACGATTTGCACCTCTTCCCTTACAAAATCCAACTAGTCCAAAAACTAAATCCTGAGGACTTCGTATTGCGCTTGGAATATGCTAGAGCAGTTTTAAATCTCGTTGATCAAAATTAAATTTTTTTTGTCAAATTTAATGATGACCGACGAATCGCATTTTCACTTGAACGGTTTCGTAAATAAACAAAACAACAGATTTTGGGGATCCCAAAATCCCAAAAATCTTCATCAGAAATCTTTACACGCAATTCGTGTTACCGTTTGGTGTGGCATTACCGCCCAAAAAGTTTACGGTCCTTTTTTTTTGAAAACGATCAAGGTGTATGTGAAACAATAAATGGAGAACGTTACAGAGTAATGCTACAAAATTTTTTATTTCCGCAACTGCCACCAAACGCCAATATATGGTTTCAACAAGATGGTGCAACAGCTCATACAGCCCGTGCAACGATGGACTTATTAAGACAACAATTTCCAAATCGGATAATTTCTAAAAACGGCGATTTGAGATGGCCACCACGATCGCCAGATTTGACTGCACCGGATTTTTTCTTGTGGGGCTATCTCAAAGACAAAGTTTATGTGAATAAGCCCCAAACCTTGCAGCAACTAAAGGACAACATTCAAGAAGAAATTGATCGTATACCACAAGAAACACTCAACAAAGTTATGGAAAATGCCATAAAAAGAGCACATTTTTGCGTTAGAGAAAACGGTTCTCATTTAACTGATATTATTTTTCATAATTAATGTAAAAAAATAACATAAAATAAACTTTCTTTTTATCATAAATTTTTTTGTTTTTTTTCATTCCATTCAATAATTATTTAAAAAACAAATCATATAGTTACTTTAGCCGCACCCTGTATTATGGGCCATCTCACCATTATAAAATAGTCAAGTTGCCGTTTTTGTCTTTAACCAGTGTGTTCCATAACACTGGAGTGATTTGGAAACTGCCTATAACCTCTGTGTACTCTATGGGTAACAGCACCCAGTTGATTCGCCACTCTATCTCGATCCTTAACTTTACTTGCGATTTTAAGTAGTAACCACAGCTAACGGGAAACTCCCCGAAGGCCCGTCCCCGGTTGACCAGGCTGAAACAAAAGTTCAGGCTACACTTGATCAACCACTGGGAGAATTTACTCCTGTCCCAATGTTGTTACCTTTTAAAATGATTTTACGCCGTGATGTGCTTCATTGCAGGTTTCCCTAACGTTTAAAAATTTATGACATCACCTAAAACTTCTGCTACTCTATGGGTCAAAGTACCCGGTTGATTTAACATTCCACGTCAAGCCAAGACTCCGTCAGCGATTAAGGTATTAACCACGGAAACTTTGAAACCCAGAAAAAGAACTCGTAACATTACTTCTTCCAGATTGAGTTACACACCCCTAATCTGAACATTTATAACTAGCTGGTTATATCTAACACAGACTTTCGACAGACTTAGCTGAAGTGTCAATAACACAGTGAACCTTCGGTTAAAAACCTTATGCTATTTTTTTAGTGGCGGGTTTCCATCTCTTTAATGTCTAATTTGCAAGTTAGGGGTTAATCTCTATGTCATGTATTATTTCTTTAAAAAAACATGTAGCCAGTTCGTTTAGGAATTATTTATTTTAATGGCACATATTGATTTCTCCATTTGTTTGTATTGAGACAAGAAAGTATGATCTGAGGTGACAAATTTATAATGATTTCAATATCATCTTTTATATCATAAATTTCTTAAAATCTTTGTGATTTGTTGTATTTTTAAAGTAAGGCTCAGGCACACTGATGATTTTTCCAGGTTATTGTGTGGAGATTCTGTGTGGCTCTCTCCCTGGTGTAATCAGATACCTGCTAAACCAGCAGCAGGAGGGAGACAGCGTGGCACAATTGTGAACTGAAAATAGTAAATAAAACTATTGGCGTGAAAAATTGTGAAAACGACTGAAAATAAATTTAATAATAAAAGTATTTAATTAAATCACAAACGCAAAGTGGTCGTCGGTCATCGCCGTCGTCGTCGTTGCCCATTAGCCACATTGCCTAGGCAGCGAAAATATGACGCCATGATAATATTCAAGCGAGAGGGGGATTAAATTCGCGCTCGCCTAGTGAATGTGCCAACAGATGGCTGTGATCGCTGTGAGGGCACATATTGATTTCTCCATTTGTTTGTATTGAGACAAGAAAGTATGATCTGAAGTGACAAATTTATAATGATTTCAATATCATCTTTTATATCATACATTTCTCAAAATCTTTGTGATTTGTTGTATTTTTAAAGTAAGGCTCAGGCACACTGATGATTTTTTTCCTACGCTGCGTATTTTTTAACTTTTGGTACCATAAAAAATATTGAAATAAGTATTCAAAACTTACAATCAATGTATGACTGAGCTATGCAAGACACAGCATTATTATTAATTTTTTTTTTAATTTTTTACTACACGCAGAAAAAAAGTATGGTTGTGGTGACAATATTCGAAGAGGTTCATACTATTGTTGGCTATATGGTTGTGCCACAACAATAGTATTATTCACACATAACCATACTATGATCCCCACAACCATAGTATGATTCACACTCAACCATACTATGATCTCCACAACCATTCTACGATCATCACAACAATAGTATGATTCACACTCAACCATACTATTATCTTCACAACCATATTATGATCCTCACAACCATAGTATGTTTCTCATACAACCATAGTATGATCCTCACAACCATAGTATGATTCGCACGCAACCATACTATGATCCCCACAACCATAGTATGATTCACACTCAACCATACTATGATCCCCAAAATTATTTATTAGGATTGGGTAATGTTGTTATTCAAAAATAGAGATTTTATCAAGCAAGTTATTATAAATTGCATTACTATTAGATCATAGCCAATTTTGAGGCCACGTTTTTATTGAACATTTCATTCAAGAAACAAAAATATATATTCTAACGGTCAAAAATACTTTTAGTTGCCAGCAGAGGTGAATGCTACTTCACCATCCGTAGACACCAAGTAACGAATGTGATTAAACCATGATCAATGGCTATATACTTAAGTGCAGGCAGATTTTAAATAAACGAGAACCAGTCGGTATTAGAGTATTTCACCGAACAAAGTAAACACAATAAAAATCCCTCGAACTACCTTCCGATTGTTATTTTTTTTAATGGACAGCAACCATTCACTGTATCGTGTGTATGTGTTTTTTTTTGTATATCAACAAAACATACGCACACACATACATGTATTCTCTACAAAACCTGTTTTGTTATGTTCATAGTCACAACCATACTGTATGATTGCCGTAATCATATTTTTGTTAACGTAAATTTAAAACAACAATACTTTTGTTGCA
This sequence comes from Hydrotaea diabolus, assembly GCA_963513945.1. Lineage (NCBI taxonomy): Eukaryota > Metazoa > Arthropoda > Insecta > Diptera > Muscidae > Hydrotaea > Hydrotaea diabolus. Next base: position 101,455,996 of record OY740720.1, on the reverse strand, counting down.
CTAACCATGTTTATATGGTTGCTACAACCATATTTTCATTTCTAAATTTGGCAATAATACTATTGTTACATTTCAACAATAGCAATATTGTCGCAATCATACTATTGTCAAAATGAAATTCAATAAACAAAACTATGGTTGCGACGATCATGCTTTTATTGGAGAGAACATATTATTGTTGCGGTGACCATAGTGTAACCATATCTTTTCTCTGCGTGTACATAGTTCATTAATTTTCACACTACCGGAAGTTAAAAAACGCAGCGTTCAAAAACACTTCAATGTGAACCGGCTATAGTCTTAATTTTTTAAGAAACTTCATTTGAGTCAACGCTGCAAAAAACAAGGGGTCACTTCAGAGAATCATCCATTCTGAGGTATATAAGTATACGTATATAAGTATTATATCGAACCCTAATCGCGAAAAAGCATATGCGCCAAAAAGAAAATTTTACTGGATACGGAGTTTTTTTTTGGATTTTTGTCTAATTAATCTAAAGGATTCCGATACAATTGAATTCGCTATATATTATTGCGTTAGTGGCACACGTAATGTTGACTTTCAAACCCGGAATCGTAGCTGGTTTGTGGTTATCACACGATCTAGGCCAACTCACCGATCCAAAACGTCAAATTAGCTGCTCTTCGAAATGACCTCTCAATAATCCGCCTATCAAAAAGCTCAATAATCAAGCAGCTGTATGGCAATTTGCACCATACTGTTGAAACCAAATGTCGTCAAGATTAGGGGCTTTAATTTCAGGTAGGAAAAAGTCCGATATCATACCATTTACGGTTACGATCCGGCCATCATCATTTTTGAAAAAATATGGAGCGACGATATTACCAGCTCATAAACCGCACCAAACCGTGGTTTTCTATGGGTATAATTGCACCTCTTCTGGTTGTTATTCAGCCCAAATGTGGCAATTTTGTTTATTAACGTTGCCGTTGAGCCAGAAATGGGCCTCATCACTGAACAAAATTTTGGTCAAAAACCGCGGATTTTCTTTGAGCTTTTGAGGAACCCAAACACAGAAAAGGCGACGAGCAGTAACATCGTTAGACTTCAATTCCTGCAAATGGCAAACAAAACTGAAGCGAAAAAAAATAAAGTTTGACAAAGCTCACGCGTAATCTGTGAAAAAACCCTATTAAAAGTATGCATCTAAATCCATCACTCGTTAAATACCAATATTTAAGCTAAAGAGCGTTGTAGAAATTTCTGTCGAATTTCATTAAAAAGCGACACTCTTACGCTTTTTTGTGGTAAGGGCAGGCGTTTTTTATTAGTATGACTATCTTATTGGATATCAGTCAATATTGTATATCCCCCGGAAATCCCGGAAAAGTTACTCCTATTTCAATCTCTCGCATGGTGTGACAGCCCTGCCACTGATCTGTCAATATATATCAAAATTTAACCTTAAATTTGTCCAAATCATACATACGAGTATGTGCATCTGTAGATAACATTCTCAAAAGATCATTCATATCTTTGGCCATCATTTTTTTCAATAAACTTTCAAAGGCCAATCTCTGCCCTATTCTCTCTGAACGGGTATAAAGAAATAAAAAGAAAGAAAACAAAAACAACCACAACATAAAACGAACCCAACCCTCAACCAGTCAACTGGGGCTTAAACACCAGGAACAAAGAGACATCCAAAGTGTGCAAGAAATGGAGAAGTGGATACCTCATACCTCACACCACACACGCTCACACACCCTGACAAAAGACTAAACGCACCCGCTGATGTTTTGTCCCGGGCTGTGGGACTAAAACGTACACGGTGGAAGTTTTAACGTGTTAAATTGATTTAAATGGCGCGTGAGCGAAGGAGATAATTTCCACATGTCAGGATGTTTGGAATATTTATGGGCCACAGTTTAAACTCTGCTCTGAGCGCACCAACGACACAAACATAAACCACAAGTCCGAAGTAGACTGTGCAGTCTGTTAGACATTTCCAAAGAGTCTACGATTACAAGGTGCCCGTTCGTTCCTTGAGCTTTTATGCTGTGTTGTGCTTGCGGCAGAGCCTCCATTCAACCCAAGGTGTTCGTTTGCATGTGTTTATTCACGCGAATGTACGGCGGTGGTGGTGGCCTGCTACTCTTCTCTCTCTCTCTCTCTCTCCCTCGCATACACGGCCTCCCTCCTGCTTTATTGATAATTGCTACCAATTACATGCAATTGCAAAATCATTTCTGACACCTTACCATAGTTTATGACTAACAAACTGTCATATATTTTACATCAAATAAACGCCATGATTATCACGACGTTTTACATGTACGTGGTGGTGTACTACTCCACATTAACTGTTCAGTGGCGGCACCACCAAGGCCTTCGTAGAGGCTGTCTTCAGATGTCCACACAAAAGCGAAACTGTGGAATTCCTTATAACACAGTTTGGCCAAGGAAAAGTTTCCTTAGCAATCATAGGATATGTAACCACTGACAGCTGTTGCCCGCTTGAATTGAAAGTCAGTATCCTACCTCCGCAAAACAAAATAAGCCGCTTTACGCTTGAACAGCGTTGGGAAATATGAAAACTTAGAGCAGCTTGAATTGGAAAACATTTTTGGGCGAAAAATCATCTTTTCTGACGAGGCGCATTTTCATCCGGGGCTCAGAAAACCCGAACGTTATTATCGATTGTGGAGTGGTGGCATTATTAGGCTACTTTTGTTTGAAATTGTGGCTGCGAGCAACGTTTCAACGGTGGGCGCTACCGAGTCATGTTATCTGACTTTCTTTTTAATAAAATTGAAGACATGGATTTGGACGATCTGTAGTTCAAGCATTAAAGCGCGCCTACCAAACAATCACAATTTCCCAAATCGTGTACTCGTAATGAGCCGTTTTGACAATCTCAATTGGCTGCCTCGGGGCTGCGATTTCACTCCTTTGGACTTTTTTTGTGGGGAACCGTAAAGGACAGGTGTTAAACGAAAACGATTCAAGCACTTTAGGCCAATATAATCCCAGTAATCCATCATCAAGGTCCTGGAAAATTGGAGTGTCAGAATGCAGCACCGCAAAGCAGCCGAGACAGCCACTTGAACGAAGTTGTATTGCATAATTAATGGGAATGTTTGTTCTTACTAATTAGCCTTAATAATAATGGGTGATCCAAGTAGAGATACTTCAATAGTCTTTTTTGACAGATCACGTGTGAGTTGTGTCATGCTGTCATGTTATTTTTGTTTAGTACTGTTTGGCATTTCATCATGGAAAGACTTACGCCTGAACAACGTTTACAAATCGTTCAACTTTATTACGAAAATTCATGTTCTGCGAGGAATGTGTTTCGTGCGTTTTCAAGCCAAATTTTGTTCAGCGATAAGCAAAATTGCTGCATTTGGGACGAAGAGCAACCAGAAGAGGTTCAAGAGCTGCCACTTCATCTAGAAAAAAAACAACGGTTTGGTGTGGATTGTGGGCCGGTGGAATCATCGGTCAATATTTCTTCAAAAATTATGCCGGTGAGAACGTAACCGTCAATGGCGACCGCTATCGTGCCATGATAACCGACTATTTAATGCCAGTTACCAGTCGAAATGCTCGAACGAGTCATCGAAAATTGGACTAAACGGATGGACAATCTGAGACGTAGCCGCGGCCAACATTTGATAGACATAAACTAAAAAATAAATGCCAAAGAATAGTCTTTCAAATGACATTCCCCATTAAATTTGAATTTTCTGTGTTTTTTCATTTAAAAATAGATCACGCGTTATTTATTAAAATTCAACTAAACTCGTCGTAGGTAGGGACTCATTATATAAGGGTGTATATTGACTTCTATGATGACGGCACAAAATTGTTCCAAGATGTAGGTCTATCGCAGGTCTGATCGCTGCAGTGTTTATAACGCTATGATTTGGCTATTAGACAAGTAGAGTGCAAAATGAAGTCTCAGTCAGTCAAGGTGTAATTAAATACAATGTCCTGTTACCGCAGATCGGTTTTGATACACTTTCTGAGCTCATTAACATCTCATTAAGGAACAGTCGGAGAACTTAACTAACTAACAGTGAGTTGTGCACGACAGAATTCTTATTCTTACTAACAGGCACCTACTGCTTAATGTCGACATTTTATAGAAAAGCGGAAGTGCTAAATCTTTTCGAATTTCTTTCCTTGTGCCTTCTTTGCTGAAAATATGTAAAAAAAAGTTTAGGTAATTTAAGCTGTTTTTCATTGACACAAATTTGTATAGCACAAAAAAGCATTTTCCGACTTTCCAGTAAAAATATGCAATTGCATAAAATTCCGCTGTCTGCAAATGACAAAACTTAGCCAAGGCTTATTCTGTCCCATAAGGTTCCTGGTGTTCGAACCTGTAGCTGCTTTATTCGCTTGGAACAGCATTATGTTACTTAGCAGGTTCATCAGACCCCTAGTTACCTTTGATACCACAGTACCGAGGAACTCATATGTCTTCCAGACTACGAGCCAACTTGACGATTTCCATTTTGCAATAAGTCAAGCGGCTAGACTGTCAGTGACGACATTGTTACCTTGATGCATATTACAAGTATGTTTAAGTATTTTAATAAAAATGCCTAAAACGCATTTCGTGATCGCCTTAAATTCCGCAGAGAAGGCGAAGGCGGTATTAGTACCAGTCAAAAGTGTTGTTCGGTGTTGAAACTAGTCCCTGTTTTCGTAACCAACCATTAGATACTTCTATAAACAGTGGATTTTTAGTTTAGTCATCATTAAGTATCAATCTGATCAGGATATGTTTCAGACACATTTGTATATCAGTTAGTAGTGCTCATTTTTCCTTAAACACGGTAAGTCTGTATGTTAGGTCTGCTAAGCTTTCTAGGATAGTTGGTGGTTGCCTCTATTTTTTTCTTGGATCTTTTCACCTATTCCTTGTCATCGTTTAGTGGCCGTATATACTTGTAGCTTGTGTAGCCTTGGGAATATAACTCGTATTGTTCCGCTTGACAGTCGATGTTTTGAGCCCTTTGTGGTGTTTTAATAAAGCGTGTCTCATTAAGGGTGCACTTTTTAAATTTAGTGTCATCTATTTTTGGGTAAAGGTCCAATTAGCTTTGTCGGTTGACGGTTGATTCTGCAACCTGCAGAAGTCTACCGCCGTCAACCGACAAACTGTAGTTATCTCCCTCTAACACATGCAAAATGCAACCCCAACTGAAACAGCTGATTGGCTACCGTCAACCGTCCACCGTCAAGACTAATTGGGCCTTAAGTGTCAACTTTCGAATTTGGCAGCTGTCACATGTAACAACGCGTAATCCATTTCGAGGTTCCCTACTTTTTTAAAGAAAAAAACACAGAAAATTTAAATTGAATGGGGAATGTTTATTATCATTTGGCATTTATTTTTTGAAGATTATGTCTATCAAATGTTGGCCGTAGCTACGTCTCAGATGGTCCATCCGTTGAGTCCAATTTTTGATGACTCGTTCGAGCATTTGGACTGGTAACTGGCGAATGACATGCGTGATGTTTTGCTCCAAGGCCTGAATCGAAGCGGGTTTGTCCACATAAACTTTAGACATATCCCCACAGGAAAAGTCTAACGGTGTGGTATCACACGATCTTGGTGGCCAATCGTGGCGCCGCCTTGTTGAAACCAAATGTCGCCGAAATCACGAGCTTACATTTCAGGCATCAAATAGTCGGTTATCATGGCACGATAACGGTCGCCATTGACGGTTACGTTCTCAACGGCATCATTTTTGAAGAAATATTGACCGATGATTCCACCGGCCCACAAACCACACCAAACCGTTGTTTTTTCTAGATGAAGTGGCAGCTCTTGAACCTCTTCTGGTTGCTCTTCGTCTCAAATGCGGCAATTTTGCTTGTTTACACACCCATTGAGCCAGAAATGGACCTTATCGCTTAACAAAATTTGGCTCAAAAACGTCAGATCTTCTTGGAACTCTACAGCTTGTTCAGTTCCTGCACAAGCTGTATTTTGTACGCTTTCAATTTAAGATCTTGACGTAAAATGCGCCAAGTCGTTCCACACGTCAGTCCGAGTTGCTGCGGACGGCGCCGAATCGACTCTCCACGGTCTTGGTGTACACTCTCAGCTACGGCCGCTACATTTTCTTCTCTGCGTGTTGGACGTGGTCTATTCGGTCGAATATTATCGAATAATGAATGCTGGGTCTCAGGATGGGTGTAAGTGCACGAAACACATTCTTCACAGAACGTGAATTTTCGTAATAAAGTTGAACGATTTGTAAATGTTGTTCAGGCGTAAGTCTTTCCATGACGAAATGCCAAACAGTACTAAAGAAAAATAGCATGACAGCATGACACGACTCACACGTGATCTGTCAAAAAAAGGCTATTGCAAAAGGTATCTCTACTTGGATCATCCATTATATTCCGATCATAAAACATGGAGAATATTACGAAAGAACAAGTTATTAAAAACTTTGGAAAGTTATGCTTAGGCCGATCGCAGACTTTGAAGAATTTTGGTCGAGAACGTACACCTAATGAGTCAAGTATTCGAAGAGTTGTCAAAGTTGAAGAAACTGGATCGGTTATGGGCAGTAAGACTCCTGTGCATCAACGCACTGGTCGTTCTCTTGAAAATATTTCTGCTGTACTTATACGAAAGTGTGGACAGAAACTTTAAAACATTAATTTGATAACAACAAAAAATTTAACGAAGCAACGACGTTTGAGAAGTGATTTCCACCTTCACGCGTACACAATTCAGCCTACTAAGGAGCTCGGACCAGCAATCCATGACATAGGTCTGCAGGACCTATGGCGCACCGCGCATAAAACAATCGATTTATTCCATCAACGATTTTCAGTACAAATTATGTCAAAAAATTCTGATGCCAACTGGCTACCCAGATCAAGCGATTTAACGCCGAGTGATTTCTTTCATGGGGTTTTTGTGAAATCGGTTAAACTAGCAACATTTTCTAAGTTCAAATCTGAGATCCAACGTGACATCAGTGAGACACAGCCACATCTTTGTGTAAAAGTCATGGATATTTTCATGAAAAAGTAATGGCCTGTCAACAGAACCGTGGGGTCATTGCCGGTTATTTTATTCCATACTTAGTCGGAAAAAAACCTGTCATAAGTTAGTTTCATGGCAAATGTTTGAAACTACCAAATAGTGAACAAGATCCACCTTCTACCGATCGACTCAGAATCACAAGCTGATTCGACGATGTCGTCCATCTGAAGCTTGCAATAAAACTACAGGTCGCAATTGTTGATAAAATTTGGCAGAGGTCAGCAATTCGAAACAAGGCGGGCGCTACTGAAATTGAAAAAAAAACGATTCAGATTTGATATAGCTCACATACAAATGTTCATCCGATTTTATGTGTTTAAGCTCTAGCTGCCACATATTACATCCAATCTTAATGAATGAAATTAGGCACACGTTGGTTTCAATCGGTTCAGATTAAGTATAGCTCCCACACACATATGTGTTCATCCCATTTTATGTTTTTAGTTTTAGGAGCCACATATTGCATCCAAACACTGAAGTTTTAGAAATTTAAGAAAATCGGTTCAAAGTACTATATAGTTTTCACTCATATGGTCATCCGATTTTATGTTATTAGCTCTAAAAACCACAAACATATTTCTTCCGAACTTGATGACATTTGGCACAAGTAAGTTTCTATTGCCAAGGACGGACAGTGAAACTTTTTCATAAATTCAAATATGACCATAGTTTAAAAAACTTAGTAAAATTAGAGCCCTTGCAAAGGGGTCCAAAAACCTATTTTTAGTTTGATTTTCGGAACATTCAGAAATGCAACCTATAATATAGCCGGTCGCGCCCGACTTAAGCATTTTTCAAGATTTTTTTAAAAATGAAAAAGTATACTCTTGCTCATACGCCCTTTATAGTATGCTTTGTTTTGTCGTGGTGTGATGTTTATGTGTACGGCTATCATATTAGTAAATCTTAGACGATCTAGCCGTGTCCATCCGTGTCTCTGTTGAAAACACGATAGCGGACAAGCAAATTTAGCTAGGACCCTGAAATTTTGCACGATAATGGTTTAGATAGGTTCATAATTATAATTGGCGAATTGACTAAGGGGAAAAATAAGTTTTCCTTTAAGGGACTTAAGGTACCTCGCAAAGAGTGTACAAGATTCGACCTGGCCAAACTTAACGACGTTTTTTTTTGGTTATTTGCGTACTTTAGTGACTGCGAAAAATTTACTTGCGTTCGTTGTTGCCCTCAGATATGGACCGAGTGGAATTACAAGTAAAGGCCCAACGGTTGGCCTTTTCGTTGCCGCTTCACACCCTCGGTTACCTCCTTGTCTTCTGCCGGCCGTCTTGAATGTAAAAGATGGTGTTGTGCCTGTTTGTGACTTCAGACGTACATAGCATAGCGTTAGTCGGCGATGATTACTGGGAAATTGTAGGTTCATAACTTACAATAATGTATAACAATTTTTGTTCGTCAGTGTAATTATGTAGTTTTGATCGGAGGGAGGTCTTGTGTAATGTTTTGAGCGGGTTCGATTCGCTTCGGTGTCGGGATATTTCGTATGTGTCGAGAAAATTAAAATTAATTTAAATTGTTTTATAATGTCTGTCAGGTTGGCTAGGCAGGGTGTTTTGTCGAACGGCGGCAGTTAAGTACAAATTATACACTTCTAAAGCGATGCGAATTATATTGAAAAGGTGCGAGTAATTTATTGCAAAGACTTCTTTCGAGTAAAAGCAAAATATGAATAGTGTGAGAAAAGCATATGAACATCATTTACTCAGCTGTATAGTTGAAATTTATTTTACTGTACTCGTACGTAATACGAATGGCCGCCAAAAAGCCATTAAATATCACGTTTGTTCTAACTGAAGCAGTTTAAACTACTGCCAATTTGAATGGCCCTAAGACAGAGACAGAGGGTTCAACGGCTTTGAAGTAAAACTTTAGGTTGAACATTTTATATTCTTCGTATCAATATTCGATGGGAATTCTGCTCCAATATTTTGGGTAATACAGGATGGAGCGTGATAATTTGCTTTTTTGCAATTTTTAAAAATTCAATGCCTTCAATAGCAAATATATTAAAACTTACGCAGCCAAAAAATATTTGTAATTGTGGGTATGGTGTGCCACATTATTTAAGAAAAACTTAATTTTTGTAAATTTGTATAGAAGTAAATTGCCATTTTTCTGAAGCTATTATCGAAAACGGATTCTCTGACCTGTCTGTAGAACACTTTTTTATTTTAAAGAAATAACTCGAGAAGAATTGTTTTTCTCTTTTTATTTAACCTGTTTATATGAGTATGCAAGCCAAGTTGTGAATGTTATATCATTTTACTATTTGTCAATAGTTTTAAGATTTTCAACATATTTTAGTCCTTTTTAGTTTTTTTAGAACTTTTTATTTTACCTATGCTAATGCTACCTTTGAACACAGTATGACATTATACATATATGAAAAGTATAAAAGCCAGTGATTTTCGAATACAAACTCGGTTGCAAAAATATATCTAAGCAGAACCAATCGAAATTTAAAGTGATAAAAATGAGAACTTTAGCTATAAAGAATTGTCCAAAAAGTATTTTAGAAACAAAAAAAGAAAGATGTTTTAAGTAACGTCCAAAGAAAAGTAAATTCCTGCAGCACTAAACTTTATTTAAACTGCGAAATGAAATAAACGGTTTCGTAAAAAAAACTTAACTGTGCGCTACAAAAAAGTTGGATGAGTTAATTGAGAGTTTATAGCACATTTGCAAACTGGGCGAACTAAGTGTCCAGTTATTTTCAGAAAGTAGAAATTAAAAGAATTGTGGGAGACCAACAAAGTCATCATCTATATATTTTATATCAGCATAACCAAAATCAAGATCTATTTCATATTTTGTTGCCAACGTCAAAGGAGCTCAGCTCTAGTATTCGAAAGTAGAATATCGGGATTTAGATGAATAAGCAAAAGGGCTGATAGAAGACAGAAATAATACGGATAAACATGGAATATTTGCAGGCAATTTTTCACCCAAACGAATAAAAATTATTGTTATTCAGGCAAAAATTGCCTCAGGGTTATTAAAATAAAAAATAAAATTAACATTAAAAAAGTTCGCTATGCAAAGAATTTTTATTTTATTTATCAAAGAAAAAATAACTTTTGGCGAATGTTTTTTTTTTAAAATTTTCGAAATTTATTTTTAAAATGCTTTGTTTCTTAACGTATTACTTTTTTAAATTTATAAAGAATATGAAAAACCAAAAACTTAGTAAGTACTGCTCGTTAACATTACCGGGTAATTTAAAAAAATATGTATTTGCTGATATTTGGTTAAATTAGTACATCAGTATGATGTGTGGCTGTAGTTATAAAAAAAGGTCAATCACTAAACACAATTTCGTTGTTCAGTTCCCTCGCACGCAGACCACATGGTATATTTAAAATTATTGTTATAACTACTGTGAATAGAAAAGCAACAAATATCTACCATTAGGTAAGATCGGCTGTTACACTATCGCTGAAGTATTTAATGTTCAAATCACCGCAGATGTGTATTTTTTTTTTAATAATTTCTCAAAATGTACTCTCGCACAAAGACTACTTATTCTGGAGCTCTGGTATGCTTACAAATAAGTTAATTTTTTAGGCTTAGTGTATGTTTGCAGATTAGTACTTTTCTTCAATGCTATCAACATGTTAAAGTAATTCCGAATGAATCGAATTATATGTTATACGAGTACGTGAAGTCTTTTATTTCAGCCTACTACTTGGCAATGAGAGTTTTTGCTGGGGTATCAAATTAAGTTCAATGGTGCACGCAGAGAAATGATATGGTTACTATATGGTCTTGTTGCCGTGACCATAAAGTAATACTTTCTCTGCAATAAAAGTACGGTCGTCGCAGCCATAGCAATATTAATATTGTTGAAATGTTACATAGTATTGTTCCCAAATTTAAAAACGAATATATGGTTGTAGAAACATTATAAAAAAAAATATGGTTGGAGTGATGTAAAAGTGGAAAATTCGTTGCGAAGCTCGGAAAATTTCGAATACTTGTGAAATTCATTGTGATAAACACATTCCGCTTTGAAACTGCCGATAAAATACGGAAATAAAAAGAATTCGGCGACCGCGAGAATGCAAAATCATCATTTGGGATGAATGCACGTTGACGCAAAAACGACCTTTGGAGGATTTACGAGGCGATTCGAGACAATTTTGTGGGGCTATGATATTGCTCTCCGGAGATTTGTGTCAAACGTTTCCCCACAACCCGAAATCTAATGCTGACGGTAAACTTAATGCATGCCTAAAATCGTCGTCTTTGTGGCGGCATGTCAAGAAGTAGAAATTGACCACGAATATGAGAGTCGCATTGTAGAACGACTCATCGGATCTTGAATTCCCTAGATAACTGCTGGCGCTAACCATTGGCCAAATTCCTGTTGGAGTTTTCACTGTTTTGTGAGTTCACATCGTTTAAAATTATAAAAATCCCGATTGGATAAGTGAACAGGCAATACTAGCAGCAAAGAACTAGGTTCATGTGCCAGGAACTCCGCAGCATAATTTACAGCTGAAGGTGAGATCGACCATAATCATGTTGCGAAATCGGAATCATCCGAAATTGTTGTCCGTCCAGAAACTGATGAAAAATGTGATTCAAGCGAAGATCATCAAGGGCAAATTCAAAGGAGAGGAAGTTCTTTTCGCAGGAATTTCAATTATTCCAACTGATCTTCCATTCCAATTCAATCGGATTCAGTTCCTTGTTCGATTGAATGACAATAAATAAATCACATGGCCAATCGTTGCATGTCTGTGGATATAATTTCCCTGTTTTTCTTATGTTGCCCGTTCGCGTATTGGAAACCGTCTTAATTGTTTGTTTTTGCGCCGGAAAACAAATCAAAAAAAAACATTGTTTATCATATCGCTCTCTGCTGATTTCGATTCCATTCAAATAAATCGCATTGAAATATGAACTATCTATGTTTTATTATCACTCTAGAGTTTATCTGAAGGCTTTTAATTGGGGCGAGTCGAAGTTCAACGGATCCTCTAGTATCCTATAAAAATCCTATATAAAACTACAACTTTTCTTATTGTTAACTAAATGCGTACTTCCTTACATGCAACCATGACTAAAAAGCATACCTATCCATTTGCATTGAAGCTAATTTTCAAATGTAACGAAAATCAAAATGACGCATAGAGGATCGACGCAAACGGGGATCTAGTATACTGTGAACAACAACAGAGCCATTCTAAACGACTTTCTTCCAATGAATTACTGGCGCATACTCCACGAACCACAACCGAAATTCTAAAGGCTTAATTTCTGGGACTATTTTTTTAAATTCAGTGATTTTCCAAACGGTTAGAATAAACACCATGTCACAAATGTACAATTTGGACACTTTATCGAAATAAAAAAAATATTGCTCTATGTTTTATTGTTTTTATTTTTCTAATACAAATCGAAACAGTCGAATTTGGTTAAGCGGAAATGCAAAAAAGTTAAGAAGTTTGTTTCACTTATGCACGATTTTTAATAAAAAGATTTCGGATAAGTGGAACTTCTTCCGTTTAAGCGAACTGAGTACTTTTGAAATTTTTTTTGAACCTTGTGGCACAACAAATAAAATATGTACAATTTCAATTCTGATTTAACTTAAATGAAAAATACCAGTTCACTGATCAAGATTTATATTTGTTTCCCCATCTTCTTAATAAACAAGAGAAAAATACAAAGTATTACGGTGAATTGATATAAAATGTACCTTCATTTGACATTTTTTTATTTAATTAAATACCTGATAATTATAGAGTTTTCGAAATAATGTTTTTTACAATAATTTTTGTCAAAATAACAGGAAAAATGTGTATGTACTGTAATGGGTACCATAAAGTTTGCTGTCGGGACACTTTGTCATTTGAGGGCGAATTGTTTTTTTTTACAGTGTGTTGAAAAATTCATGTCAGTCAAAAAATAGAATTATCCCATGAACATTTTTGTGCTATGATTTTTTACGATTTTCGGCGTGGGTTATTGAGACAAGAGTTTTTATTGCAACTTGTTTCGCCTTTTGGCGATGAAGCACCACTGTTAATCGCTGGTACCAAGAGTTCAGTCTCTAACGCCGTTCGCTCCAGGATGAATTTCACGAAGGACGTCCAACTTCGGTCACATTGCCAGAAACCATCGATGCTGTGCGTGAACTGATTAAGCATGACCGACATCTGACATACCGTGGGATTGAGGGATCCTTGGGCATTAATATGACAAGCATCAATAAGATATTGCATGTTGATTTGGCCGTGAAAAAATTTGTTCTCGTTGGATCCCACATAATTTGACGAATTTTCAAAAAAGGCTTGTATGGATTGGTGCAAAGAGAAGTATAACTGCGGTAGCTCAAAGGCAGTGTATAACGTTGTCATAGGTGACGAATCATGGATATATGCATATGAACCTGAAACAAAACAGCGATCGACCGTATGGGTCTTTCAAGACGAGCCAAATCCAACAAAAGTTGTTCGTGGAAGAAGCACACCGAAGCAAATGAATGCGTTTATTTTTTGGTATATCCCGAAAAATAAACGCATATCATGTTTTGGAGGTGTCTCAATCGGTGTGAAAAAAGTGCTACGAAAATTGGTTTGTGCGCATGCAAAAGTGTATTGATTTTTAAGAAGAATATTTTAAAAACCAATAAAAGTATTTCCAATAATAATTATTGTGTTTTTATTGCCGGACACGAAATATAAAAAGCGACCCTCGTAATGAGTGATTTTTTCAGACGTGTGTTTTTCAAGAAGAAATAAGACTCATATAATTTAATGTTATGGCCAAGAATTAATTTTTATTATAAAGATAAGAGTTTGCCATAATATTTTAAAGATGATGTGGGTAAGTCGCGGCCGCTGCTTTCTCGTATAAATTCGAGCCGAGAGGTCCAATTTTTGCAGCATTTGGTGCCTGTATTTCAGCAATAACGCACCGAATGTTCTCTTCCAAAGCATCAACTGTGTAGGGCTTATCTGCGTAGGCGTGCGACTTCAGATAACCCCAAATAAAATAGTCCAGCGGTGTTAAATCGCTCGATCTTGGAGGTCACACCACAGACCCACGAAGCGAGATAATGGCCTCACCAAAAGTATCATTTAATTCGTTGGCTGTATGACACGAAGCGCCGTCTTGTTGAAGCCAAAGGTCGTCCTAATCTACATTCTCTAATTTAGGCACGAAAAAGTCATTAATCTTAGCTCTATAGCGTTCCCCATTGACTGTAAACTCTGTAACCTGTAAAGAAATTTGGAGATCAAACCAAGCTGTGCCTTTTTTAGGATGCAACTGCGTCTCAACATTGTCTTGTGGATTTTCATTACTCCAAATGCGACAATTTTGGTTATTAACGTACCCATTCAACCAAAAATGAGCTTTATAGATGAACACATTTTTCTTGTAAGTCAGGATCGGTGGCCATCTCATATGGGGCCCATTTACCACGATTTGCAAACGTCGTTCCAAAGTAAGTCGTGAAATGGCAAACCAAAGTTAGCATAAATAAAGTGACATCTGTCTAAAAGACCATCTCCGAAAAAAGGGTGGCTGATTGAAAACCACACGTCTAAAAAAAATACCCTTTACATTTGTGCACTCTAAATTTTATTATTAACAACAGATTACAGATCATTTTAACCGTAGCAAGCCGCGTTTGCATTTGTTTTGCCCACCACTGTACGAACAAGATGTTCAAAAACCGGCCTCCTTGAACTATGAACATGTGGGTATTCAAAAACAATAACATTTCGTCACGAATCAGTATATCACATTAGTTTTGCGACTCAAAGAAATTGACTCATGGAGGTAAAGTCCCTAGGGGGGGTCTAAAATAGATGTCTTCTCTAAGGTGGACATATGGAAACTAAGAAACAGTGGAGTTGTATGATCAATCTGATTATGACATTAATTTCACGATTTGGCTGGATAGAAGACCTTGACGTGGTCCATGATGCCTGTGGCCATAGACCACGCCCATATATCATATGGATATCCAGAAACAGTGAAATTTCCCCACGAATCTAAATATGACCTATATTTAAAATTTGTGTTGATAAACATTAAAATTTCGTTACGAATAATAATAATAAATTATTTTTACGATTCGAAGAATTTGAAGCCCTTGGCCCATGGGTCAGGGTTCTATGGTGCTGAAAAATTGGTACTTCGAACATAGATTCTGAATATGACATTAATTTTACGATTTAGCTGAATTGAATGTCAAGGCCTTCTATGGGAGTTTTCTATGTACTCTGAGACCCAAAACAGTCCCGCAATGTTCAGAGAAATATGGCTATCCGGTAACAGTGACATTTTCTCACAAATTAAAATATAAACCTAGATTTAAGATTGGGGCCAATTTTGCACTTTATAGGGGTCGTTTAACTATGGGCATTTAAAAACAACAGAACATTTCCGTAACGAATACGAAAATTACATTAATTCTAAGATTCCAATATAACTTAGATCTAAGTGCATTGGCCAAAGGTCCCTATAATGCCGAAAGTGAAGTCCCTTCGATGGCCGACTTATGGCTACTCAGAAACATTGAATTTCCTCACAAATATCAATGTGCATTAACTTTTAAGAAGCCATATGACATATGGGTTCTACAAAGCAATGAAATTCACGAATCCAAACAGGACGACGGTCTAAAGGACCCCATGAAGACCCCATGCTTTGTCAAACATAGATCCACCACCAAAAACCATACTTCCCAATACTATCAATGCCATACTCCAACAAGCCATTGTGGAGAGGATTCGTGTCAACGAATTTGCCCGGATGCACTTACGAATTGTCCACTTGTTTTGTATGTTTTGAAGTGACAAACGCCAGACTCTGCAAACCCACAAAAAATATCTCCATCAAGATTGCGAATACCTATCGTCGGAAGTTTTTCCAAGAACTTAGCGGATAAAATCAAAGAAGAACAACCAACGATTTTCATTCAATAAAAATGATTTACATAAAAAACACAAGGTAACAACTGAAGTACGGTGCTTAAATTGGCTTTTCACGTTAAAATGTGTCGAACTCCATGGTGATTCCTTTGTAAGCCATGGATTACATTCGCTATATACCCTGTATGAACTCTCCAAAAAATTGGTTTTGAAAATTGTTTTCCACTTTGAATAAATGTAAAAAATTTCTTTTGTTCAATGCCCACGTTTCCATATGCAGAGTACACCTATGTATTTCTGGCCATAAAACCTTATATCTCTGAGTCCCAATTTTAACTAGCCTTTACTACGCAAGATATATTTTTATGTTCCAAAAAATCCCAAATAAACCTTACCTTCAATTGGAATAAAATAAATGGATCGGCGATAAACACAACAGAAATTAAAGACTTTAGTATTTCCAAAATATTTGTTTTCCGACCACTGTGCTATAGTGGGCAGATTCACTACCTTCAATACATCCGAGTTTTGCAAGAACTCATCGACGCTGATATCGCACCTTTTACTCATTAGCATGATTAATTAGGTGATCATTAAAAATGAACAACAAATAATCCATTTCCCGATTAATTTATTTAAATTAAACATTTTTTATTTGCCTTGCCATGTTAACATCCATTGTACGAGTACTTTCATTCATTCATGCATTTCGATGATGAAGCCTCACTACACTTCACCACACCACACATCAGTCCAAAAAAACGTAGACAGATCTTGAATCTCCGGCCAGTCAACAATTAACATGTAATTTCGGCATGTGGTACCCGTACGCGCACAGTCGCTCCGCTATAATGATCTCTCCGCCCCCTTCGGTGTTCAATTGCATACGATTAGTTTGTCTAATATTGAGTAATAATATTTTTTAATTATTATAAATTATTGGCTCATGCCAAGAACCGTACACACTCACATGTTCGTTAATTAAAAGATGCTCATTAAGTCTTCTTTTCGATTTCAATATCAACAATTGGCTCTTTACTCCGTCCGATGCGATGATGAACGGGCATCATAAGTATCTTCCTGCGAACAATAGCGGCCATAAACATTTTGGACAGTTAACTCTCTATTAGACAGCCCCTTATGCGTACGTGTGAGTATGTGTCTATTTGTCTGTCTTCCCGTCTGTGGCCGTGCCTCTGTCCAGTCGGCCGTCTGTCGCTCCGTCCGTCCGTCCGTCTGAACATGATTCAGATTAATATCTTATGAAAATTATGAAAAATACCTGGTGTTAAAAACTATTTTTTAAATAAACAATGCAAAGTGTTTGTTTATGCTGCGGGTGACCCAACATTTAATCATTTTGTTAAATGAACACCATCAACTCAAGCAGCACATAAAAAAATTACCCAGAAAGGTGTGGTGTGGTTGTAGGCGACCATTAAACGCCCTATTTGTGGCAGCATAACATACCATCATAAGGACACTTATCGATTTAATACATTTAGAGTTGCCAGAATTAGTAAGGGCGCGCCGATGTGCACTATTCTGCATAATCAAAACATGTACATGATATACAGGGTGGCTCAAACACACGATTATATATAAAAATTAATCAAATATATTATTGCTTTATTCCATTATTTATGGAAGGGAGTTTCATTCATGCGGCTGCCTTGGCTGGCCTAGCAGAAGTGCATCCTTTTAATGCAATTGCAGGCAGTTCTGACTTAACATCACGAATCGTTTGTTCACACACAGAGAAAAGATATGGTTACTATATGGTCACGGCAACAATAATATGTTCTCTGCAATTAAAGTATATTCGTCGCAACCATAGTATTGTTTTTGAATTTAATTTTGACAATAGTATGATTGCGACAATAATAATATTGTTGAAATGTAATAATAGTATTGTTGCCTTATTTAAAAAATGAAAATTTCGTTGAAGCAACAATATAAATGTGGTTGTCGCGACAAAAGTAGTTTTTTGGGTTTTATGTTAACAATAATATGATTACGGCAATCATACCGTATGATTGTAATTTTTCCTAATTTTAATATGGATTTTAGAAAAATGTTATTGTTACTTATTTAATATAAGTACTTTTTATATGTAAATTAAATAAGTTTTCAAACAAGCTGCTTTGAATTTGAAACTGAAATATTTACATTTTTTTATCGGATTTTTTATACTGTTAGCTAAATCCATCCTATTATTTTGAATTTAATATATTTTTAAATAATTTACTTAATATATATATAAATCTCTATTGTTGACAACATAACCCAATCCTAACAATTAATTTTGTTAATCATATTATGGTTGTAGGTGTCATAACATGGTGCGTGTGAATCATACGTTGGTTGTAAGGACCATACTATAGTTGTATGTGAAACATTCTAAGGTTGTGGGGTTCATAGAATGCTTGTATATGAGTCATACTATTGTTGTGAGGATCCTAATATGGTTGTGGGGATCATATTATGGCTGTATATGAATTATTCTTTTGCTGTGAGTATCACAATATTGCTGTGCCACAACCATATACCCAACAATAGTATGATGCTCATTGAATATTGTTATTCCAACCATACTTTTTTTCTTCGTGCAATGGGCCTTAATCGTTAATGCAATATTCGCATAACATTGGTTCTTCACCGTACCGCCCAAAAAAGTCTAACGGCGTCCAATCGAATCACTGAAGTGACCAATGGTGCGCTATCTTTGTCGTAAATGACTTCAGCCATGCCTCTACAGCGTTCACCGTTAAAGGAAATGCCGTTTCCACCAACATTTTCAAAGACAATTTGGCAAATGATGTCACCCTTTTTAGAATGCATAGGCTTCTAGAATTACGTGCACGTTTTCCTATCTTCAAATGCAGCAGTTTTACTTTTACTTGACAATACATTTTTTCGTGCAAATTTATCTATTTCGAGCCACAAGGCTTAAACTGAAAAGCAACAACAAAACAACAGCATAGTGTCAATTGCACCTTGGGGCGAATAATGCTAGGTCCTTGTGAAAATTCGCATCAGGCAGATGCGTGAAATGTTTGTTCTTCTCTCCGTCTGTCTGTCCATCTATCATTGTAATCAAAGTACAGGTCGCAATTATATACCGATTTTGATGGTACTTCCTTCAAGTTTGGGCCAAGGACGAACCCCATTTAAATTTGTCCACATCGGTCCATGTTTTGATATATTTTCGCGAAGAATCTAAAGCTCGGAAAACAACATATTATACGAAGATTTATCACACTTCCGCTTATCATCATCAGCTGATGATGATAAAACATGAGCTTCTATAGTGACGTAAGAAGTCATGCTCCCTACGTTCAATTTGCTGCTGGAGGAATCTTGTCGGTACTCTAAATCCTGCACTAGCACTTGCTTCGTGAACTGTCTTCACTTGCAAGTTGGGTTCGTGAAGTCAATTCTTGAGCACATCGTACAAGGACGCTGCCTTTAAAGCAACCATGAAATTCTTAAATGAGGTGCCATAGGATTTAGAATGTGGGACGTCAAAGACGTGGTCATGTAAGAATTACAACCCTTCGATATATATAAAACTTAGTCCTGCAGACTTTTGCTTTCAAAGCTAAGCTAAAACTTAGCCAAAACACCAAGTCGGATTAATAAGTTTAAGTGGATAATATACCGGTAGCCTTCATGACAAAAAAAGGACACCATCACAAAACTGTAAATGACAACTATGATTAAAATGGTAAAAGTATCAGTAGATATTTTATGTAATCTGTTGAGCTTTTATCTTATGCTAAGAGTTAGAGAAGGTTCTAATGAAATAAATAATAAAATAGAAGAATTAGAGTTGTCGTAGTTTAACGAGTGAACCAACTGCTTTTATTTGATGATTAATGACTATGTATTGATGATAACTTATATGAAACACTAAAAGGCGCGGGAAAGTAATACTGTAAGTACTTAAAATAAAAAGACATCCTGTCTCACTTATTACTACATTCTATTTAAAGTTTCCCCTATAGAAATTTAAGGTGAATTAAAAATTCACGACATAGAACTAAGAATTCGACATAAAAGCAGAAAAGGTTAACTCAAAAAATGTGGATAACAAAAACAAAACAAATTAAATAAAATAAAAACTTAGATCAGTCCTTGACGGAGATTGTAGCTCTAAAATGATTTTTGTCTCGAAAGTTAAGCAAAAAGAACAGAGGTTATTTCCGTTACCCTTAGGTAAAACAAAAAGGACCTTGGTAATGTTAAATACTCTCTGTTGAGTTTGTCGCAAGAATTACTTCGCGTCTGCCTAAAGGATGACAAAGACTGCTGTAAGGTGTAGGATAGTTTAACGAGAAGAGAGCACGACTTTTCCTGTGTAAGAAAAGTAAACTTTACACGTTTACAGAATAAAACGGAACTTTTACGTGAAACATATGTAACCACCGCGTGTGTGTGCTAGTTGTAGGGTACTCACCTATCATAGAATCATAGATAGGAATATGAAATGATAATGTTTGTTTGCAGCCATTAAAATTGAAGATCTCCTCAGAGGCCACAAGAAAAGAAAGGTATGGTCTAAAGACAATGGTTTGTTTTAAAACTAAAACAGCAGGTGGTTTTGTTTCGTTTTCTGAGTTGGTTGGTTGGAAGACACCAGCAATGCCATAGACAGCTCTTGTGGTCTTTCCAACCTCTGATGGGGGTCTCTGCATTTCAAAACTGTGTGGCGTGTACGATCATCCACTGATCATATGCTTCAATTCAACAAGATTTATTTCTATAAATTATACGTTGAATTTTTCGGTTCTTCCTTGGCTACACTGAAAGCCACATACGCGCATTCATCGCTCCCTCCTTCTTGTGCGGTGGTAGGGATGGTAAGTTGGAACTGGTCTGGTGTGTGTGGCTTGGTCGTTTAAAGTGTTGTTGGTCATCACCATCATCAACGGCGGAGTTTCATCGTTACTGTTGTTCTTTTATGTGACCAAGATCGGTGTTTTATGGCATCTATTGTCTGTCTGTCGTGTTGTATTAGATTGTCATTGTCAGGGTATGTTTAAATGGTTTGACACTTTGGTATTATCCAATATACCCCGGTAATTTGATCCGATAGATAGCTATTATGTAAATCTTATGATTTGATAATTTTTTAACACTTTTTCCCAAAAACCTTGGTCAGGGGAGGGAAACAGTGCCGATGGCGCCTAGTGACCAATAAAATTATCATAAATTAGTCATAACACGAAGTGAGGCGAGTATTCCCAACATCTTATATTCAGGAGGTGGACATTTGAGAGGGTATGTTTAATAATCAATTTATTATTCACATACAAGTATATAATATCAGGTATGTGTTCGATTTTAAAATGAGTGAAATGGATACCGAGAAGGGCGGAAGTATGGGCTATCTTGATTGTAGATCGTTTAGAAACTAATTGAAATATATTGAAATTGATACGAGTTCTTATACTGAAAATAAGATTCTTAAGAAAAAATTGAGTTTCCAGATTTGATTAGCAGACCAAACTTTGTATGAAGTTTATGAAGACGTCAAAAGGATAATTTATATATCCTCTTAACTTGACGAACCCTGGGTCGTTTCGATTGACTCCATATCAAGATGTCTCACAGACCTCCGCATAGAACTTCAGAACCACAGCGCTTTGACATAGGTTAAGAACCTTGGTAAAACCTTTCCATGTTAAAGAGAAAACCTATTTCCCACAACACTCCATTATGGAGCTGCTCTCAAGTCACTGAGCTATGTCCGATGCAATTCTTATACTCACTGATCGGGACCTTTTGTTTAATGTCGGTTGCAAACTGGGGGATATAAGCATTTACATACTTATATCCCCAGAGTCCCACTAAGAACAAAAGGAAACTTCTCTCAAATCAGCTAGCTGTGTACGATATAATTATTGTGCAATTGACCGAGCCGATACGCTAAAATTAATAGAGAAGTTTTTTTAAGGGCTTAGAGAATAGTCTCTTAATTGTGAAGCCGATGGCATTTACGAGGTGAATACTTGCCCCGAACAGTTTTTAGATTTTCTCAACCGGAGTCAATCCTGGTTCTACACTACGATGTTCACAATATAAGTGATGAGTTCTTATTAATAATAAGTTCTAATCTGCATTGGAACAGGATCATTTGTATGGGTTGTGGCAGAGGGGCGTGGCTAGGAGTTTAATGTTTTCTCACCAGATTTGCCTTATAGCTTTATTCATAAGTATTGATTTTAAGCCATGTGTCTTGTTTCAAAAGTTAAAACTTCGAAAGTCAGTAAACCAGCCCCATAGTATTTATCAAGCCTTTTTGGCTTTGATTGACGGTTTTTTCCGCAAAAAATAACAGCTTTGAAACACAAACTAAATGACGGAACTTGAAATTTGACAGTAGTCTATTAGCAGATGGTACTTTATGGGAGCAGTGTTACATTTATATAACTACGAAAGAAGTTGTAAAAGTCACGGAATTATTAATCTGCCCTTGTTCTCAAAAGTTGAATTCTATCCGAGTATATATCGTACACACAGAGAAAAATCAGTCAGAAATCGGTCCGAACTACGAGAATTAAGTTGCAATAACCAACATTCCATAGTAATGATGGTAACATGGTTCGAGACATCATATGATGGTTGCTACAACCATTTTACGGTATTCACAGCTAAAAACACAGATATATAAACCGAATTCACTTTAACTACTGGTTGCGACAACTGACGGTTATGGCAACCAACCAATTGAAATGTGTATGTTACTTTAATACTAATAATTGGTGGTGACAACAGATTAGTTCCTTGTAGTGACCAAACCCTTTTGTAACGTAGTGTCAGTTATTCTAACATCAACAAATAAACCCTTAAACATTTAATCGGTTTTAGTCACAACAAAAACGACGAAAACCCCAAAAAAATGTATAAAAACAAAAAAAAATAGTCAGGCAGTTTAAGTTTCTTGGCTTAGACGCTTAATGCTTTCAATCGATACTGGTCATAAAAATATACGAACTATAAATAAAAATATAAGTATTTTCAAAATACAGAAACAGGGTTAACTGTAATTTAGTGACATTGCTCAGATTTGATCTGATAGACCTCTATAGATGGAGCTTCTAATTATTCAAAACAACAACAAAGTTTTTTTGGTGGCGAATTATTTTTTCCGTGCTACGGCCACTCAACGCTTTAAAATAAATATTGTTATCAACCTTAATTAATTTTTTTCAGTTGACCCATTGCAAGTTGACCCATTGGATTACCCTATCCAACCAAAATTATTTTTTCAGAAGAAAAAAAATGTAAAAATTCAAATCAAGTGTGGTTATTATTTCAATATAATTTCCTTCAAATATTGGCCGAAACTGGGGTCAAATTTTGGATGACTCGTTCGAGTATTTCGACCGGTATGGCTTTAATGACACGCGTAATGTTGGCTTCCAAAACCTGAATCCTAGCTGGTTTGTCAGCATACAGTTTCGACTTTACGTAACCCCAAATAAAAATATCTAAAGGTTTGATATCATTCGATCTAGGCGGCCAACTCACCTGTACAAAACGTGAAATTAGCTGCTTTTCGAAATGACCTCTCAATAGATCCATTGTTTGAGCAGCTGTATGGCAAGTGGCACCGTCCTTATGAAACCAAGTGTCGTCAAGATTACGGGCTTCAATTTCAGCTAGCATAAAGATCGATATCATGGCGAGCACCATTCACGGTTACGTTCGGACCATCATAATTTTTGAAGAAATATGCACCGATGATTCCACCAGCTTATAAACCGCACCAAACCGTGGTTTTCTCTGGGTATAATGGCACCTCTTGAACCTCTTCTTGTTGCTCTTCAGCCCAAATGCGGCAATTTTGTTTATTGACTTTGCCGTTGAGCCAGAAAACGGCCTCATCACTGGACAATATGTCGAAAACAGCGGATCTTCCCGTTTCTCACCGAACGCTCATTTCCATAATACAGTTGGCAACATTTGAAGGTTATTATTTTCAAAAAGTAAATGCCAAAAATGTCCTTTGAAATTACCAATAAAGATTCCACACTAGATTTGAATTTTTATATTTTTTTTTGTTCTGAAAAAATAACTCTAGATGGATCGCCCTATATTACATTTTTTCAAAAAGTGCTTATAACCAACAATCTATAACAACAACCAATACATGTATAAATTCAGTGCCAATAATCATCTAAGTCTGTTAGGATTACCAATACTTGTTTTCTTCAACCGAACGTGTCAGTTCCCTCTACTGAAAATTGCTGTCTACCCAACAAACATTCGGTTGTAACTACGAAATACATGGATAGTTCTTGCAACCACCTACATTTGGTTGACAATTAATTTGGTTGTGGCAACAAATTTGTTCTCTGTGTGTACCTTTTAAAACTTTCGGAACGAAGTAAAAGTGCTTCTACACCATTGACACAAATTTTAAATCATTTCAAACGTAACTTACCATGGCACAATAATACAGGTATCGTCGACAATCAGCTGCTTTTCTACTTTTTTGACTTTTGAGTTTAATACTTCGCTGAACATTTTTACGAGCAACTATGACTTCGTTGTCCGCTCATGTAAATTGTCTGTTGTTTAATATCAAGAAGACTCCAATTGTATTCAAAAAAATGGAAAAAAAGCTGTTGCTGCGAAATACTTTAGAATGTAGTTTCCTCAGAGATACATTTTTTGTGAATTATATTTTAAAAAGGGCTTGTTTTCCCTTAACCTGGTACTAAAATCTCATTTTTATGTGAAAATTTGTCAGAAGGGATCTGAATTTCGGTTTATTATAAATTTAAATATTAATATTTTCCGTATAAATAAAGATTTAAAATATAAACAAAATTGCTCTTTAAACTTGCTATGAGTTTCTATGAATAAGAGGGTTAATGTTAATGTTTAATGACATTTTTTTCTATTTCATGAATCTGTTTAGCTTTTATTTTATTTTGCAGACTGATTTTTATATTTAACAAAAATGGATAACTGGGACACTTAAACAAGAATTTGGATTTTCCGCGCTTTCACATACTGGAGTCCGTAGTTTCGGTTCAAAGAGAGTTTATAAGCACGTTTGGCGGCAATTCTCCAAGCAGATGGACCACAATGAGACTTGTTAACAATTTTGCCGAGCATGGGACAGCCAACAGAAGACCTTACCATTGAAACCCTTCAGTTTGGAAGAAGGAAACTATTGCTGCTGTAGCTGCTTCCATACAAAACAATCCAAGAGTTTAGACCAGAAGCTTATCTGCTCAAATGGGTATAAGCAGACAGTCATTGCAGTAAAGTATTCCAAGAGATTTGATCTAATTCCCATATAAAATTCAAATGGTCAACAAACTGAACATAGCAGACTTCCCGATTCACTTGGAAGATGCTTCAAATGATGGAAGAGGACGGAAACATGTTGAACTGTCTTTTCATGCCTGACGAGGCCCATTTCGATTTAAACGGGAACATACAATTGTCGAATATGATTTGCTTCCAACCCACAAATACTCCATCAGACAGAATTGCATCCACTTCGTGTCTCAGTGTGGTAAGCAGTTTCATCACGCTGCATTGTCGAGCCCTACTTCTTCGGAACAGTTACACCGTAACGGTTACTGGAGATCCTTACTTGAGCATTTTGCGAAAGTTTTCTATCCAGAATTACGCCGAATGAGAATTTTTTCAACTCTGTGTGGTGTTAGCTAGAAGGTGCAACTCGTCACATCATAGCCCGACCTGTAATGACAGAATTGCGACGAAAATTTCGCAATAAGCTGATATCCAGAAACTCCACATTCCGTTGCCCCCCCCCCCCCCCAGGTCGCCTGACCTTACTGCTCCTGACATTTTCTTGTGGGGATATTGTAAACAGGAAATCCACAAAACAAAACCAACAAATTTGAATGAACTAAAGCAATCTATTCGAAAAAACCAAACAATTGCGGCTATTCCTGCCTCTACTATCCAAGCAGTAATGAACAACTTCTTAGTATGATGTAAGCATCAACGAGCAGGGGTGTATTTGAATTCCATTATTTTTAAAACTAATTAAGTTCTATTTAATAACATTGAATGAACTTTAACACGAATAAAGGAAAAATGAATTCCATACATTGAAATAAAAGTTATTTGAGTTTCTTAATGTAGCTATATTCATCAGCCACCCTGTATGATTAAAAGAAAACAACTAAATGCAATAACAATTCGGGAATGTCGCTAACATTTGCCACCCTTGTGTACTGGGGACTTAAATTGGAAATCTCTAATATGCTGTTAGAAAAAATTTGGTTAACATGTCATAGATACTCGATGTCATCATATCATTTTTAAAATTGTCCCATCGATGATCTTTGTTGAATACATGTGTCTGTCCTTTGTTGAGGACTCATTGAATGCAGCCTTTTTTCTTAAATGTCCTCAAATTCAGTCATTTCCTAATTTGCCAACTAATGCAAAGCGTAATATGAACTTTGCACATTAGGACAACTTGTTACCAATGTTTTGTGTTTTCCGTTTTGTTTGTTTTACCGATTTGGCCATTAGCAAAACGCAACCATTTATGGCATTCCATTCATGTCAAAAGGCCAGTAACACAGCGAGTAGCGGACGGAAATGCAATTTTAGATTTCATCAAAAGATAAGAAAAACTAATAAATAACAGCGAAAAGAACTAAACAAAAACTGATGAATGAACGAAGGCAACTTTTTGCAAATTGATGTTTCTTTATTGTGTACGAATTCAGGTGTTTATGTGTGTGTGGGTGTTGGTTTTATTGTTCTTTTTATTTGCAATTTATTCAAAGTTTGATTTGTTCATTATTTGTTTGTTATGTTAGTTTTACATTTTCGTAGTTTGTTCTCATTCTGTCCGCCGTTCCCCTAAGAACTTTATTGGGCTAATATTTATGGAAATGAGAAATCGATATGATAATAGAAATGAGACGTTATTAAATTTAAGTTTGAACTAGCGTACCCGGAAAGTGATTGACTATGACAACTTGATACCCCCTGACATGAACACCTGACAACTGACCTCAGAGTACCTATACATGCAGAGGATTGAGGTTGGCGTTGGAACTCGAAAGACTAATAGGTATTTATGTATTATCTTTGCTCAAACGTTACTGAAGGAGATTATCCACAATCAAATTTGATTGATCCTTCAATCCAATGAGAAAAACATAACAAACTGAAAATTTCAACTAAAAAAATGGTAAAAAAAACTAGTGTCAGTCAGAAAATGATTTTTCTGAGTTGTTAACAATTTCGAGCGCATTCAAAGTATAGAAAAATTATCAACTTTACTGTGTGAAAGATTGAAGCCTAAACTCCCTAATCCAACCGTACCAGTGCGCCCTCATGCCGAATAAATCAAAAGTCGACCAAATCCAAGAAATGCTCCAGTAGCAGCAAATATATACTTACCACCTCTTCAACGACTATAAGTATAAGGCTGCTTTCGAGACTCTGATAAAAGATACATTATTTGAAAATATATCTGCATATGGGGTACCAGCAAAACTTTAACGTCTTGTTAGAATGTTACCGAGTGGCACCACATTCTCAGAAGTAACCTCTCCGAACCATTCACTACGACAAGAGGGATCAGACAGGGTGACAGCATATCGTGCAATTTCTTTAACATCTCATTGGAGAAAATCTTAGAAAATGAAAAAGGTATGTATTAAAACGGGCACAATTAAAAGCAAGGGCCACATCCTTCTCGCGTATGCAGAAGACATTGGCATTGTCGGCAGAACGAGATGTAACTGGAGCTTTTTCAAATATTGAATTGAGTCGTCTAAGATGGGTCTGATGGTAAA
Source organism: Hydrotaea diabolus (assembly GCA_963513945.1). Taxonomy (NCBI): domain Eukaryota; kingdom Metazoa; phylum Arthropoda; class Insecta; order Diptera; family Muscidae; genus Hydrotaea; species Hydrotaea diabolus. Next base: position 101,428,228 of record OY740720.1, on the reverse strand, counting down.
TGTGGGCAAGACCAAAACTATACTGGCAACTGCTAGAGATAAGCCGTGACGAAAGAAAGGCAAAATTGTTTTGGCCGGCAGTAGAGGAATTTTGTATACTTCGGATCCACCATAAACAAAATGAATAATGTCAGCACCGAAATAAAACGAAGGATTGTGTTGGCAAATAGATGTTATTTAAGTTCGGTAAACAGCTTAAGAACAGAGCCCTCTCTCGAAAAACAAGGATTACACTTTACAGTGCACTGATTCAACCTGAGCTTCCTTATGGCGTCGAAACATGGATGCTTTCAAAAGTGGATGAAAGTGTAATGTCAGTATTTATGAGACCCAGCAGCGTGGGTGGGAATAATATACGTCGGACGCACCGAGAGCTGTATGAGATGTTTCCCGACATAAATGCAGCTAAGCGCATCAAAATACAACGGATGCGCCGGCCTGGACATGATGTACTAATGGAAACAAACGCTCCATCTAAAAAAAGTGTTAAATGATAATAACCACGGAAAGGGCAGACGGGAAAGACAGAGATTTTGTTGAAAGACCGAGCAGAGTATAATGCGAAGGTCCTTGGTATTAGAAACAAGAGGAATTACGCCCAAGTCCGAAGTGCTTATAAGCTATTTATTCAGCAGGCCCGGACCAAGAAAAGCTTGTGAAGCTAGCCTAGGTAAGTAGATATCGAAAATACTTACTTAACGTCAGTACGCTGTGCACGATTTAATTCTTATACGCACTGACCGGGACCAATTCTTCAACGCCGCTAATCCATTTTTTTAAAGAGGATTATACATAGCTTAGAGATAATTATCTTTCTCATAAAGTCGCCGGCATTAAAGAGGGGGAAAACCTTCGCTAAAAAGTTTTTAGATGTTCATACTCCGATTTGAACCTGGGCTTACTGGCATGATAGTCGTACACACTCGAACCCCATCACGGCAGCCCCGAAAAATTACCCAAACTTTTGATATTTTAATTCATCAGAACGGGATATTATTTTTGATCAATTTCTTAATCAACATTTAAATTAAGTGCTATTTTTACTTGTTTTTTGTATGTGCGGTGTGATTGTTATTGTGTAAACTTCGTTCGGTAAAAACTGCACTGCCAGTGGTCGTTTTTTTGCATTTCAGTCAATTAATTATAACTGTGGAAGCCCAGAGGTCCTTCGTTTAGGTAATTTTGGATAGGTAAGAGGTAAAGCTGTCGTTTAAGACCATTTGTTCAGAACTTAGCAATTTTACCCTAGTACCCTCCGACCATCAATCCGAAAATTTTCAAACCGCTGCCATTTCGCCCCGTTGCATTTTCGGGCATGGTCGTGAATGGACATATTTTCAAGAAATGAGCCAAGGAATACGCTGGTGAAATCTGCCCAGTCGTGAATGAATCACCCTGTATATGATCATCGTATACTGTACTCACAGCTCATCGATCGGTCACACCAATGAAACGTGAAAGAGGAAATTAGTTGCCACAACTGGTGGTTGATGCATTCATAGTTTTGCAAACATTTTGTTGTTGTAACTAATTGTAAGTGATGATAACTAAAACTTCATCATAACCAAAAACGAGTTTAATGGTATTTTTTTAAAATAAAAAATAATTTGATTATTACTGATTTTAAGTCAATTGATTTAACAAATTTTTTACAGTAAGCATCATTCATCATTCATTCCTACTTTTTCCTCGTCATGACCCTCCCTATGAGTACTTTAAGTACTTTAATTGTGTAAGCAAACAGTTTTTGCCCCTGACTAAAATTTTAATGTCTTTCGTTAAACAAATGTGGTATGTAGATGTTTAGATCCAAAAATCTTTTTCTAAAGGCTCTGATACTTGGTATTATAGTTGGAATAACTGAAAATTACAGAGCAGCAACTAACATACGGTTGTATTGATGGAATGCTCGAAGTGTATGCAAACTTAATCATTCGGTTGGCAAAAACATCTTTTGTGACAAAGAATCCGTTCTCTGTGTATATGAACTCTCTACCACTGCAAATTTTTAGCCACCTAACTTTAATATTTCGACTTGTAGTTGGCTTTATACGGGCACAAGGCTAGATCGTTTGCATTAATGTTTATTTTACTAAAAAAAACATCCTCAAAACTATTTCGATGGACCTAGAGAGTCAACTTCCTAGATTCATAGATAATTTGCATAGACATAGACTTTGTTAGGTCTCCGTTTCTCTTAAGTAATTTGTTTGTATCCTTGAAGAGCACTTTGTAACATCTAAAATATACAAAATAAAAATTAATTAACCTCTACATTTCTCAGCATCTCCTTTTAGTTTGAGATTTAAATCAATTTGTTTCCCTCGTAAGCCCACACAGACTGGTGTAGCCCGTACATGCAACAACACCTTGGCTAAGGGAGGGAAAGGGAACTCAACAATTGATCGCACCTGAGTAAATTCATAAGTCAGTTATCGTTAGTTAAACCATGACACTTCTTGCAGTTACTACTTACTTCTGTATGACAGGCCGGCCGGCAGCCCAGTCAACAACTGAAAGATTTAAGACCGGCCTCATTGAATGAACGGCCCAACGAACACGAGCGCAAGGCAATGCGAAAAGAGTTGGAGTTACACACACAGCCACACACAGGGAAACGTGGAAACAGGCGTAAACAAATTGAAATTGGCATTACTGCAGCTTGTTGACGCTTAATTTATTATGCGTAGGCCACCAGCAGCACTACGACTACCCGTTTGTTCCGTGCTTGTTTTGGTGGTCCCACACCTCGCCACAGCATCACACGCCCGGTCAACGTGTAAACTTCAGCAATAACAGCCATCAGCCATGGACACCACCTTCGACGGCCGGCAGAATCTGTACGTGTATCGTCCGTCTGTCTGTCTGTTGGCTGCATTTAAGCTTCCTATGGTAAATGACAGTAATATTGGTGGTATTTTCACGCCCCTCCCCGCTCCACCTATGCCTACAGTGGGCGATGGATAAAAAAGGAAGAATTTTTAATTGAATATTAACACCTTTCGAGTTTTCGATTACGTGGCTCTTACGCACATCGTCGCAGAGACGCGCAACTTTTCCTCCGGAGCGCAGCAACTGCAGCGATCCGAGAAATTGCCTCGGGGAAATTTCGAGATGCCAAACGAAAGGAGCGAAGGAAAACAAGTAAAATATACAATTTGTTTGTGACAATGATTTATGCAAAAGTTTTATTGAATTTTATGTAGATACACACACTCACATGCACGGTCACACATACATACATACACATACATGTAGAGAAGGATCGTCTCGATTTCATGGAGAGCGCGAATATTAAAACGGAAGCTATTATTAATGAAAACTTGTATGGAGATTTTAAATAATTTAAATTCTTTAAGGGTCGAATCGAAAAACAGGCAGACATATTTTAGCACCACATTAGCATTTAAGTTTGGAGCTTAGTTGACAGAAACATAATCCATAGCCAAATACTAGTCAATCGTGCATTGCACTGATGCAAATCTCCAGACATGCATGCCTTCTTCCTTTTGCAGATTATCCCGGAGCCTCGGTACTCGCTCTGCGCATAGGGAAAATTTTGGTTGGAAATCAGATGAAGCCACTGGCATTCCTCGGCATCAGAGTTTGACATTTATGTTAAGAAAGCAGATATTAACGATATTAAATTGTATCCATTAAAATGGAAAATACAAATTTAACAAATTGCAGTTAATGACCGTTTTCTGATAGCTCCGTTAAAAGTTAAAAGAACTAATGATAGTGTTATGAAGATTTGTCAAACCAGGTTCGTGGAGTTAAGCTAAATCATACGAATCCACTCCAAATTCGGCACTTTCAACGACTCCGACGCTGGACTACCATTCCTACACACAGAGAACAGATTTGTTGCCACAACAGAATGTTGGTGGTTACACACACTATCCATGTATTCCATCGTTACAACCGAATGTTGATTCGGAAGACAGCTATTTTCAGTAGAGGGAACTGACACTTTTGGTTGAAGAACCAATTATCGGCAATCCTAACAAACTAAGGGGATTATTGGAACTGAATTTGTACATGTATTGGTTGTTGTTATAGATTGTGTGTTATAAGTACCTTTTAAAAAATGAATTATTTTACCGCATTGTAATGGGTCAACTGATCAGTAAAATAAATACATCTTTCGATAGATGTTTTTTTTAAGAATTGCATTGATGCCCCACTCAGAAAATAATTAATTAAGATAAATAACAATATTTATTATCAAGCTTTGGATGGCCGTAACTGAAAAAAAACCTAAAAAATTGTTTGTTGTTTTGAATAATAAGGTTGTCTACTTATGGCGAGTTATGTTGTAAATTACAGTTGAGCCTATTTCTATACGTTTGAAAATATTTTTTTTCTTATTTATATTTTTTTTATTAATAGTTTGTTTATGTAGTATCGTTTGGATGCATTAACCGTCTAGCCTACGAAGTTTTTCTACATTTTTTGGGGATTTCGAAATATGTTTTCGTCGTAAACAAAGGTTTTGTTGAGACTTAAGCCGATAATATATAAGTATTATTGGTTTCACTATATGTGACGCGCAAAATAGAAAGGGACCTAAGGTTAATAACCAGTTTTGTTCAGGAGAGCCATTTTAAAGATTAGGTCACTTTCTATTCTCTACACGCAGAAAAAAAGTGTGGGGGGTGACAATATTCGAAGAGGATCATACTATCGTGGTTATATGGTTGTGGCACAACAATATTAAGATCCTCACAACAATAGTATGATTCACACATAACCATACTATGATCCCCATAACCATAGATCATAGTATGAACCATACTATGATCTCCACAACCATACTATGATCTCCACAATCATACTAAGATCATCACAACCATAGTATTATTCACAAACAACCATACTATGATACCCACAACCATATTATGAGTCACACTCTACCATACTATTATCGCCAAAACCATATTATGATCCTCACAACCATAATATGATTCACACGCAACCATACTATGATACCCACAACCATAGTATGATTCACACTCAACCATACTATGATCTCCACAACCATATTATGAACTCCACAACCATACTATGACCCTCACAACAATAGTATTATTCACACACAGCCATACTATGATACCCACAACCATAGTATGATTCACTCAACCATACTATGATCACCAAAATTATTTATTAGTATTGGGTAATGTTGTTATTTAAAAATAGAGATTTTTATCAAACAATTTATTAACAATTTATTAAATTGCTATACAATTAGTTCATAGCCAGAATCGAGTCCATGATTTTATTGAACATTTAATTCAAAAAACAAAAATATATATTCCAACGGCATTCGCAAATACTTTTAGTTGCCTGCGAGGTGAGTGCAACTTTACCATCCGTAGACCCCAAGTAACGAATGTAATTAAACCATGATCAATGGCAACATACTTAAGTGCAGTCAGATTTTAAATAAACAACAACCAGTCGGTAGTAAAGTGTTTCACCGTACAAAGTAAACACAAATAAAATCCCTCAAACTACTTTCCGATTGTTGTTGTTTTTATAATGTACAACAACCATGCACTGTATCGTGTGTATGTGTTTTTTTTGGTATATCAATAAAAAACATACGCACACACATACATGTATGCTCTATAAAACCTGATTTGCTATGTTCATAGTCTCAACCATACTGTATTATTGTCGTAATCATATTATTGTTAACGTTAATTTTAAACTTCAATACTTTTGTTGCACCAACCATGTTTATATGGTTGCTACAACCATATTTTCATTTCTAAAGTTGGCAATCATACAATTGGTACATTTCAACAATATTAATATTGCCGCAATCAAACTGTTGTCAAAATGAAATTCAAAACAGAATAATATGGTTAAGACGAACATGCTTGTATTGTAGAGAACATATTATTGATGCGGTGACCATAAAGTAACCATATATTTTCTCTGCGTGTAGCGCTGTCACATATGTGACGCGCAAAATAGAAAGGGACCTAAGGTTAAACACCAGTTTTGTTTAGGAGAGCCATTTTAAAGATTAGGTCCCTTTCTATTTGCGCTTAGAATCGTCGATTTCACTTTCATAAAACACGCATATCTCTGGGAGGGAAGACTTTTGGGTCATGGGATCGGTCTCATTCGATGCTCAGATGTTGTCCACATCAAAAAAAAGTGAAAAGTTGATGAAAAGTTTTGTTCAGGAGAGCCATTTTAAAGATTAGGTCCCTTTCTATTTTCGCTTAGAATCGCCGACTTCACTTTCATAGAGGGAACACTTTTGGGGCATGGGATCGGTCTCATTCGATGCTCAGATGTTGTCCACATCAAAAAAAGAAAAAAATGAAAATTGATTTTTTTTACCCTTAGGTCCCTTTCTCTATGCGCTGTAACATATGTGACGCCCAAAATTGAAATGGACCTAAGGTTAAAAACGAGTTTTGTTTAGGAGAGTCATTTTAATGATTAGGTTCCTTTCTTTTTGCGCTTAGAATCGTCGATTTAACTTTCATAAAACGCGCTTCTCTCTGGGAGGGAACACTTTTGAGGCATAGGATCGGTCTTATTCGATGTTCAGATGTTGTCCACATCAAAAAAAAGTGAAAAGTTGATGAAAAGTTTTGATCAGGAGAGCCATTTTAAAGATTAGGTCCCTTTCTATTTGCGCTTAGAATCGTCGACTTCACTTTCATAAAACGCGCATATCTCTGGGAGGGAACACTTTTGAGGCATGGGATCAGTCTCATTCGATGCACAGATGTTGTCCACATCAAAAAAAGAAAAAAAAATAAAATTGATTTTTTTACCCTTAGGTCCCTTGCTCTATGCGCTGTCACATATGGGCAATTTTTTTACTGGCTTCGTTACATTTTCAGGGACTTGGCTATCGTTTTCGTCGAACTGTTCCTTAAAACTACAAAAAGTCTATATTTTGCATGAGCTTTTCAGTTTACCTTGATTAAATGTACATTTCGTCTAAAGCAATGTTTGCAATAACTTGGACGGTTTAAAAGTTATTGCTGCGCAAAAGACTGCTGGCTTCGTTACATTTTTTGGAACTACTTTTGTAGGAATGAGCAAATTTGAGATGATTTCTGCGAATCAGCAAGGGTCACATTTCTGTTATATACATATATTATGTGGAAAGGATGTCAGAAGAAACTGGCATACTTAGTTTGTGTCAAAATTATAGTTTTCCTATTATTAGGGCAAAAGTTTGTGTACTGGCTTCGTTACATGATTTGCTGGCTTCGTTACTTGTCACTTTTCTTATCGAAATAGTTGAATATGAACCCGATCGGACCATTTTATGGGTACCCCGCATATAGAGGGGGGTTCAAAATTTCACAAAATTCGGCATAAAAACTGCAAATATGTATGTACCTTCCAGAAAATTGGTGAGTAAGCAATGCTGGGCGATGTCTTTCACTCATCTAAGAATGATGGGAGCCGGACATCTACTAGAGGTACCCTCCATATAAAGGGGGACTCAAAATATCACAGAAAGGGACGTTAAACTATCAAAAACGCATTTATCTTCCTGAAAGCTGGCAATTGAGCAGTACTAGAAGACATCTTTCTCAAATAGGGGTGTCCCTTATGCAAAGAGGGTTTCAAAATTTCAAAAAACGGCCGTATGCTTAACTTAAACACTATCTTGTTCTATTTTTTCATTACTTGAAAGAATATTGCAATAGCAGAACAGAAGAACAAGAAGACACAGAAGAAAAAGAATAAAAATGCGTATTTTATTTTCTTCGTGATTAGTTTATTACGTATCACATTTTTCAATAAAGCTTTGGTAAAGGCTCTTTTTTCTTGGCTTTAAGCTAAGTTATACCCTTCTTTGGAGGTGTAAAAAGTTACAATTTTGCCATTGATAACTTGTATTTGGTGACTGTTTGAAATATTTCTTATATTTTTACAGCTTGAAAAAAGCTCTGACACTTGCAGTTTGTTATTAACTTGATCGAATTCATCATTTGGTATTTCGATGACTTTTATTTCTGAGTTCGTCAAATTAAAAGCTGCGACAAAATCAGATGCACTATTGACTATAGCATTACGCGCTTTGATGTGCTTGCGTACAACGATTTTTGCTGTTGCGCCTATCCCATCAACGCATCCTTTGCCGTGTGTGGCTGCAAAATAATTCCAGTATATTTTTATTTTAAAGCAATCCTCTAAGCGTTCTATCAATGCGGCCATGAATTTATTTTTAAATTGGGAAGACGGACCGTCGCTCCAAATTTTTAAAATCTTTAAAGAAGCTGGCACCGTTGAGATTAGCTTCCATAAATAAGTGACAATGGTGTCCTTAGTATGGCATAGGTTGTTGGACACAAATACCTTTCCTTCGAACGTGCCGTTAAAATGAAAACCCGACGTGAATAGTGAAAGCTGGCGTTGATTCCAATGCGCGTTTTGGACTTCGTCTTGGTTTTCACAAACGAAATTCTCTGCAAAATCTATTTGGAGTAGGCCCTCCTCGGGAAACTCGCCACTCAAAGCTCGTCGTCGATCATGCATATCAAATATTGTGGACTGATCCCGTTTTGCAAAGCTGTGCCTTATAAACTTTGGCCATAAAGAGATAACGTGCGCAACAAGTTTATCCAACGAGCCACTCTCCTTGCACTTTTCGGTGCGATTAGCACTTGTACTCTGCTTCCATACGTACCATGAAACTGTCGAGGGTGATGCTGTATTTTGCGCAATTTGGTTTAATTCTGTTGCCAATTTATTAGCACAGGAGCTGCAGCTGCTATGCCAGCAATCCATTGTGGTTGGCTTGCACAAAAAATGCTCAACAAAGCCATCAGCATAGCCTGGCAATTGTGAGCATATTTTTTTAAGAACTGAAACAGCTTCAATGAAATTTTCATGGTAAGAACATAAACAGACATTATGTGGCAGCTTGTTATTTAATTTAACGTGCTCTGGTCGGTGGCTAATAAAATAACTCAGACTACAAGTATCTAAAAATTAAAATGAAGGGAAACCCTTAAATAAAGAGAATATACGCCAACATTTTTTTCCGTACCTTTTCCTGAACTGTTTTGCTCATCCCGAAACCTAGCAAAGCACTCTTTAAGAGTAAGCAGCATGTGTCTTGTCGGCAAAAGTATTTTTTCTCCATTTTCATTTCGAAATTGCTTAACGTCACGCATCTTTGGCGAGACACGTGAAATATCATCCTTTTCATAAAATTCTCGAATGGCCTTATCTGAAGCTGAATCGTTCTTGCTCATCGTTGAATTTTGTACACTTGCGCCAGAAATCTTATTAAGCGCGACGATTTTCCTGATTACAGTTTCCCTTTTTCTCGGAGATTGAGGAAGTGCACGGGTAACTTTGCTCACTGCCTTTCCAAGCGATTGTTTTGATTCGTAGCCGTTAGATTCCGAATTTTGAGAAAACATTTCGCCTTGAGCCAATCGTTTTCTCTCTCTACACAGCCTAACTCGTTCACGTACCGCATCACGGCGCTCATCTTCCAAACGCTTTCGCAAAGTCACTGACATATTTTTCTCGTCCGCCTTTTTCTTTTCTCGACACTTCCTCAATACAGCGGACTTTCTTTTTTTATAATCTTCGTATTTCGGCTGCGCTTTAAGCTTTATCATATAATTTTTGTTATATTGAGCTTTCCTTATCTGGGCCTGAAAATTAATAAATTTTTAGAAGGCAACGCAGGACACAAAAAATAGCAGCAAAAATGACTGGCTTCGTTACAATATTTTGCGACCCATTTAAACCTCAATGGAAAACAATATTACCTTTTTCTTTTTTTTCTTTGAAAGTAGACTCAAAACGCTAAAAAAGTGTGTTATTGGTTATTTTAAAAAATCGCTAGACACCGAAGCAAAAAAAATTTTGTGCTTTTTTGCTGGCTTCGTTACATCTCAAATTGCGACATATTTCATTGCGGTCAAATGGGCCGAGTTCGTATAAAATTACGTTAAAGCCAAATATTTTCAGTATGTGTAAACATAAGAATCTAATATTATTGTTGCCAAACACTTTTATTCACCTTTGTTTTGCCAGCCTCGTTTTTTTTCCATGTTTGCTCTGTTTCACGCACGCGAACAAAAATACTAAAATTCTAATGACAAATAACCCAGTGCTGCAAAAAATTCTTGATTTCAGATGGTTTGACATGTACTGAGTACATTTGAAACCGAATTCCGCCAGTTTTACACACAAAAAAATTTTCGAGCCGGTTGACCTTTTCAAAAAATTGCCCATATGTTGATTTTGAAAACATTTAACTTAGCAGGTTTTAGTCACGTCAAAGAACTAATCTGTTGCCACCCCTAGTTATCAGTACCACAGTAACATGAACATCATAATTGATTGGTTGCCATAACCACCAGTTGTCTCAACCAATAGTTAAACTGAATTCCGTCTGTGTTACTGTGCTATTGGCAGTAAATACCGTGATATGGTTGTAGCAATCATCATATGATATCTCGAACAATTAACATCAGTACTATGGAATATTGGTTATTGCAACAGAGATTCGATTTAATCAACCGAATTTTTGTGGTTCGGACCGATCTCCAACTTATTTTTCTCTGTATGTAACTCCGACCAGTTTTATATTTTATCTATAAAATTGAACAAGGATTATGACCGTTTGAGACCTGTTGCATCTAAATTTTAATTGAAGATAAGTTTTTTTTACAATGTGTCAAATTGAAACGCATTACCGCGGATGTCTACAGCTTTTATGGCTATTTCGGGTTTGTGTCGACCTGCATTAGAAAACATAACTGTTGAAAAGAAAACTGAATACTTGACGACCAGGTGAACTACGATAAACTAATGTGAACTTTTTTTGTTAATCTAACATTTTCAGTTATCTTCAACACAATTGGCCAAGAATGTACAATACACCATTAACAGCTTTACACACAGAGAACAGATGTGTTTGTTTGCACAACCGAATGTGTTGTCAACCGAATGTTGGTGGTTGCATGTACTATCCATGTATTTCATAGCTACAACCAAATGTTGATTGGATATACGGCAATTTTCGGGAACTGACACTATCGGTTGAAGACACAAAGTATCGAAACCCTGACTAATTAAGATGATTGCTAAAACTGAATTTAAACATGTTTTGGTTGTTGTTATAGATAGTACTCTTCGTATTTCGTTGTCGTTTCCACAAACATTTGTAAACTGGACCAACTGATGGTTAATTTTATAACTTTACGAGTACAACATAATTTTTTCATTTAAAGATTTTAAAGTATTACTTCTGTTTTTTGAGTTATCAACATTTTTTTTGCTTTCTTACTTTCTGATTTTACTTCCGAGTCTGATTAAGTGTTAAGCACAAGTGGAATGATATTCTGTACCAAATAGGTATAAAACTAAATTTTAGTTTTTAAGTGTCAAAAACATTTTTAAGATAAAGCTGATATTTTTTTTAAATTCCTAAGTAAATCAGAATTTTAAGGATTAATGCGGCACTAAAGATCTAAAACGAATGCTTAAAGTCTTAGTTATAACCATGTGATAAGAAAAATATACAAACACATCGGTCATATTATTCGCACAGTGGGGTGTTTAAAAAAAATGGCGGAAAAAAATTAAAAAATTTAACCTCTTCGCAATGGCTTGACTGGTAAAAAACACGCATTTGAATAAATGTTTTGATATGCTTTTTAATGATATCTATTATGACTATGTTTAGGAAAATATTTATTTATTAACCAGAACCACCTGTTTGCTGTAAATTTAATCCAAATTTATTTATAATACACACATAAAACAATTTAGCTGGAAATCGGATGGAGCTACAAAAATTCCGTTGCGAGAAAAGAATTTCCATTGGAATCATCAAATGTTTATAATCGCAATGGATATTCTGGTATTGTACTCACAACTAATTGATCAGTCATACCAATAAAATATGTTTAGTTGCCACAACTGTGGTTATGGCAACCAATAGTTTTGCTTTAATTTAATTGTCATTGTTAGTAGTGATAATAACCAAAATTGTATCATAACCAAAAACACTTTATTGGTCATATTTTTTGTATAAGTATTATTTTATATTTTTTGTATATAGACATATTTAAAATGAAATGATTGGAATATTATTGACTTTAAGAAAATCGATTGATACGATTTGTTCAGAAAAAAGATATTTTTCACTTTTTCCTCTACATGGTCGCCCCTTAGCTTTAGAGAACTTTTGGCGTGTATGCAAACAGTTTTTTGCTCTGATAAAAATTGAACATATTTGAATTAATATTCTTCTGTTGAACTCAAGTGCGATAGATGGTTTTTAGATCCAAAAATCTTTACTATAGGTTCGGATGTTGCCTCACTTACACCTATAATTCAGATTCAAGATTACAATGCATCAATTAAAATTCGTTTGTACTGAGGAATACTCGAAGTGTATGCAACCTCAATCAAAATGCAGTTGTGGCAACGTGTTTAGCTAAAGTTCACTGAAGAAGTAGTACAAAATAAAAAGCGGGTGGGCGTTTTTCGTAAAAGGATGTTCCAACCTTCTCCCATTTTCCCTAACATGAGGATGTACACACAGAGAAAAAATCAGTTGGAAATCGGTCCGAACTACAAATATTCGGTTGGATAAACATACTTTATGTTGCAATTACCAACATTCCATTGTATTGATGGATATATTCTTTGACTTAGAGTTAGATGGAAGCTACAATAATATTATGATTATTACAGCCAATAAGTCAGTTATTCCAACCGAATTCATTAAAACTATTAGTTGGCAACCAACTAATATGCAACAAAAGATTGGACTTTCACGGCGGTGAATAATTTCCACGTAGGTCCGTGTTTCTTTTTATGGGTCAAGGAAATTTTTAGTTTGCAACAATATACCCTATGAAATAAGTTAAAAAGTAAACAATATTCCTTCTTTTTTACCAATTTTCGCGATGAAATGTCTTTGTATGGAGTGCATTTTTGGGAATCATTTTAACCGTTTTTAAAAAAAGTGAAGAAAATTAAAAAAATGTTGTCCAACTAATTCTAATTGGGGCGTGTCCTTTGTTAAATAATAATATAAATGTTTTTAAAAATGGTAGTTTTTGTGGTTAAAATATTCTACTAAATTACAACTTTTATCAAATTAGTGAAGGTCGTATAAAATAAAATGAAAGATTAAGTTTTTTTTTCATTTTTTTAAATAAATAACCTACAAAATAATATCAATTATTAAAGTTCACATTTTTAATCACATGTATCCAAGAATTTTAGAATTCATTTGATGTTTTTTGTGACACACAACCCTTAAGTAGCCGGTAGCACTTAAAAACATTTTTATAATCAGCCTAATCTTAAACATTTGTGACACTTTAAAAACAAAATTGATTTTTTTGACCAATTTTTCCAATTTGATGCATAAAATCGTTTTACTTGTGAATACAAACTTTGTTATGCTCAAAATTAAAAACAGAGTTTTAATAAAACCTGCTCATTATTCATAAAGCAGAATAAATGTTTTCAAATCGTTAAATATTAAAACTAATTAAAAACAAAATTTATTATGATTACTCTTTGAACTGAATGCAAAGAGCACTTTTAGCCAATAATCTCTAATAACAACCAATATATGTGCAAATTCAGTTCCAAAAAACAGCATAATTAGTTTGGGTCACCGACACTTTTTTCTTCTACCGATACTGTCAGTTCCTACTACTAAAAACAGCAGTGCACTCAATCAACATTCGTCTGAGGCGATGGCATGCATCTATAGTACGTGCAACCACAAACATACAGTTGTGGCAACAAATAGGTTCTGTGTGTGTATTACGACATGCTAAAATTAAAAACTTCTATTAAGCGCACCAGTGGCACAGACGGTCATGGCTTAAGTGACTTAAAAAGTCATAAAGTTTATTTGAGCACAGATATTGTAGAATCTAAAACACGTTTTTCGATGCGTGCCAAATGAGTATGTCTACCTCAAGCGATAAAACGTATTAAATACTTTCCACGGAAGCCAAAAAACGAAAATAGATTGAAGTACGAGTTAGTCGCAATAATCCCCAAAAAATCTATTAAGAGATCAAACATCAGGCTTAGTTAGTAGGGACATAAATACTGTTACAACATTGAACACACCCATTTCAATAGAAGAACTGAACATACCACGTTTATGTCATATGGGTTTTGAAAGCTAACCTCAATAGCGTTAGTCTGTAACGGGATTTTAAAATTGTTTAAACTTTCATCATGGAGTGGTCAGATTATGAGGACCGTTTCGCTGTAATAGTGCTTTTCAAGTGTGAAATAAAAAAGCGATATTTTCAAAACGCTCCGGCAACTAGGGATTAGCCGCATGTTCGTCTACCGATGTATAAAACTGTGTGAGGAGACTGGAGATGGAAACGACCGCCACCGGTCGGGCCGCCCACGCTCTGTTCAAACACCGCATGTCATCAAAGCCGTTAAATCAAGAATTCACAGAAATCCGCTCCGAAAACAGAAAATCATGGCCCGTGAGATGAATATCACGCAAAAGTCCATGAGTCGAATCATTAAAAAAGACATGGGACTTGGGACTTTCAAACGACATACCGGACATTTACTGACTGCAGCTTTAAAAAAAATAGGACTGAAAAATGCAAACGTCTTTTGGTGAAGCACGCTGATAACTTGCACAGAAAAAATTTGTTCACCGATGAAAAAATTGTTACCGTTCAGAAAAAATTTAACAAGCAAAAGGATAGAGGGTATGCGCGGTCATCTAAGGAAGCATCTGAACTGATCCCAAGGGTGGAAAAGGGTCATCACCCAGCTTCAGTTATGGTTTGGTGGGGTGTCTCTTACGATGGGGTCACTGACCTGCATTTCTGCGAACAAGGAGTCAAATAATCGGCCAAAGTTTAGCAAGAAACCGTTTTGAAAGCTGTTGTGAAGCCTCTTACCAATTTCCTGTTCCAAAACTAGCCATGGACTTTCCAGCAGGATTATGCGCCGGCCCATAAGGCTAAAACGTTCCAGTCCTGGCTTCGAAACGAATTTCCAGCGGTCATTTCCTCTGAAGAATGGCCCTCAGGCAGTCCAGATTTGAACCCATTGGATTACAAATTGTGGACGGTTTTAGAATGCAAGGTTTGTCACAAAAGATACCCCAACATTGGATCTCTTAAGACTGCTTTGGTTCGAGCTGTGACCAATTTTCCAATGGACGAGGTTCGTGCAGCTATTGACAATAAACATCAATAAATATATTAACAAATATTTGGTCCAAAAACATTCAGTACTTTTTATTTTACAGCATAAAACGTGTGTAACAGTAATTATGTCCCTACTAAGTACTTATAGATTCAAAACAATGATATTGTTAAAGGTTATATCATTGTTTTGACCGTATGTCTTGACGCCTCAACATTCAGGAGGAGTCATCGCGAAACCTAACAAAAACGCCATATAAAACTTCCAAGCAGTGGGATAACTGAAGTCCACATGTTCTTAAGGAATCTTGTATAAGTATATAAGCGTGTGATACTGCCCAACTATGTAGCTACTGGCGGAGGAAAGCGCCTTGGCATGTAGACCGTATTAAAGATAAATTTTATAAAGGCGATTTTAGTTTAAACCTTTCGAATAGGTTTAAAGTTCTTTGCATTTAAAATGTCTACAATCAATTAGAAGTTGTGCGTATTAATTTTATTGCGTGGAATTCTGGAGGGCACAATCATCCCAACTTATTGCACAACCATCGTTGCGATGTTATGACCTTTATTTATTATTTTATTGTAAATACTCCTTGAAAGAAAAAAACAACGAAATCAATTGGATATTCGATAATTCTTGTGATTATATCACATATTGGGCAAAACAAACACGCGTATCGAATTTATTAATCTCTAAACCAATATCAAAACGTGTCTTCACACATCTTTTTTTCTCGGCTAGGCTTCAACTCGCATACTCGTATCTTGACCAAATACCAAGACAACCCGAAAGAAAACAAACAAATAAACACATGTTCAAGCAGTTAGCCAGCTTGTGGTGGAAAACGGCCCTCGATATGGAAGATGAGCGTTTAAACCACACTCACACAAACCCTCATAAAACTTGGCAAACATACCCCTGGAGGAGAACTTCTCATGGTATGTAGAGTAATTTTAAACAAACTATGCTCACATTCGAACCGAACCGAATTGAATCGAACAGAAAAGGTGTAAAATGTAAATAAATTATCCGGGAGATGATGATATCGATATGACTTCATGGTCAATTGTTATTGTAACACTTTGCTAAAAAAAAACGATGGTTGTTATCTCTTCGCCAAATTAGAGCCACTAGTAATTTCATACCACTCAGCTTAAGCTGGCCTAGCTGTGGCTGCTGCTGGCATCGGTCCTATAACGCACTGAGGAGCTGCCGTCACTCACATTGCCCAAGGAACAGTGGTTCGGCATAAAAAACAAATAATTATAATTCTGCTCAAATACTGAAAGTAAAATTCTACCTTGATTGTACTTATACATTAGAGCGTACCACCTTACAGGTAAAAAAAAGTTCACCGTACACCTTCGAATATGAAGTACTATTGCAAGGTAGTTTCGAAAAAAATCTATTTTTTTGCCGAACGTGTTTTTACATTTTTCTTTATATCTTCTGCATTTACAGCTGAATCTTAAATTTGTGATACATCGAAATTTTTGTCTCGAAGGGACCAATTTTTCAGTATTTGACGTCACTGACCTCAAGTAACCCCTACTGGTACTTACCCATCATATCTCAGTTGCTACTACCCTAATGTACCATTCTATTATCAGAAAATTGAAGCTCGAACAAAATCATTAAACTCTTGCTCAGAAAGTCTGTCGATAATCCCAGCAGGAAATTTTTTCTAAAAATTGTTGTCAATTTTGCCGGTGTTGTCTTTTTATTTTGTTCTTTGTATCTACGGTGTTTACAGTCATACGTTTAAATGCGATACATCGATGTTTTTGTCTTGAAGAAACCACTTTTTCTGTTTTTAAAGTCATTGGCCTCAAACCCCCTTATTGATAACCCCTTATTGATATCTTAACTAAATCAAGGTAAAATGAAATGATGAAAATTTTAATCAACCACATTTCGACGTGATTCAAGTTGGATGCATTTTTGACTGTTCTCACGTTAAGCAAAAATGTGGTCAATGCGTTACTCATCGATGACCGCCATGGCGGATTTTTTTTAAGAACCCCGGTTTTTTTGACACTATTATTAGCATCCTAGGTTTAAACGTTTGACCGTTATCGTGCTAATAGAGGGACATGGCTGCTTTATAGGGTCTCCGATCAATATATCGTGGTGTTGCAAACGGAATGACAAATTTAATATACCATCCACTCTAAGGTGGAGGGTATAAAGATAAAACAAAACGTTTATGTTAAGCATTTGTTTCAGGGTACTGTGTAGTGTATGAAGCAAACTATATTCTTTTGAGGTCAAAAACCTCCACATATTTTTCGGGTAGCCCGTCATAGTTATCAAACCTGATCTTGAACAAGCTCCTTAGTTCAAGATCAGGTTTCATAGTCTGACTTTTTTGAGGCGGTTCTCCACATCGTAAATGCCGGCGACTTTAAAGGCACTCTTAATAATGTCTAATGCATGCCACTCTCCCTAGTCCCGAGCTGTAAGTGCGCGAATTAAACTGTACACAGTTTACTGATTCGAAGGATTTCCTCATTTGTTCCTCAATGCTATGTTAAGTGAACGTACAAAATAGTTAACGCCGGTTTAACTTGTCAAAAACCACTGTGCAACGTTTGCTATCGTTAAAATAGGATAGCAGTGCTGCACAGTGTGGAACGCTACGCTGCGGTGCGTTGGGTTGCGTGTGTGAATTTCGTGTAAACATGGATGTATTTAAGATCATTATTTTTTAACACCCATTCCAACATTAATTTTGAAAGCATAAAAAACAACAACCACGTCCAGCCAGCAACAGTAAAACAGTAACAAGCGAGCAGGCAACCCCACAACCGAGCATACGTACAAAACACACGACATGATATCAATTTAATGGTTTTACAAACGAGCGATTGATGAGCATATCATATAACTTCTTATACATATGTACATACCTACATACACACACCCATACATGCAATCATACACCATCCCATCACCCATGCGCACTACACACAAATGGCACACATGTACATCTGGAAAGTGTGAGTGAGAGAGATAGAGCAACGATCGCCGAACGTCATGCTTTGCAAGGAATGCAAGGTATGACAGAAGGCCAGTTTCATCAGTTGGGTACGAGAGGCGAAAGAAAACTCCCGTTCCGGATCACAATTTAGTTGTGGGCCTCCAACCCGGCAGACAATTATGAGGCAGTGCTGCGAACCCGAATACAAAAGAAAGTCAACGACAGAACCTCCAAATCTCTTTTCTGTTAATTGTGACTCGAATGAACCTCTAATGGTAGGCATGGAGTTTTCGCTCACTTTGACAACTGGCCTATCTGCCAACTTATCCCTTTTTAATTGTTTGTAACAACTTCCACCGAAGTTTGGATGGTATACTAAATTTGTCATTCCGGTTGCAACACCACGAAATATTGATCTAGATCTAGAAATATGATCTAGATCTTATAAAGTTTAAATATTATTGATCGCAGTCAAACAAATCAACTTAGGATCCTGATGATTTTGCATGATGATGGCTTATGGTCATAAGTAAATGGGCGAAATCGGCTAATGGACTAAAGGACCTCTGCTAAAATACATTTTTCTGAGTATTTGCATAACAAATCAAAATATTTTGTGGACAGACGTAGTTAAAAGGGTTAATACCTTTAAAAGGGCATAGTTGCTGGACTTATAGTCTTGTGTGGCCCAAAAAGCCATCGCAGGGCCAAAACTATCGATTTATAGTCAATATGAACAATTACTTAAATTAAAGAACATTTTTCTGGGGATAAATATAGAGTAATTTGTAAGTTTTGGCTAGTATTAGGGTCGGACGTTGAGAACGTAACGGTCTAAAACAGACCATTTTTTATCGTATGGCCGATAAAGGGTATATAAGATTTGGCCTTGGCGAACATAACCAGGTTTTTACTTGTTTTTAAATCATATTAGAATTCTAATAGGAAGAATATAAAGGGTGTTTTTTAGACGTGTGGTTTTCAACCTGACCACACTTTTTCGGAGTTGGTCTTTTTGACAGCTGTCACTTGATTTTTACTCAGTTTGTTTTGCCATTTCATAATGCATAGACTTACTCCGGAACAACGTTGAAACAACCTGATCCCGATCCTGATTTTTACAAGAAATTTTTTTTCAGCGATGATGCTCACTTTTCGTTGCATGGGTACGTGAATAACCAAAATTGTCGTATTTGGAGTCATGGAAATCTTCAAGCCATTGTTGGGACGCCGCTACATCCTCAAAAAGTCACGGTTTGCTCTATTGGCAGAAGGAATCATTGGTCCATATCAAAAATTATTGTTATAGTCAATGGGGAACCATTGATAAATGACTTTTTGGTGCCCGAATCGGAGGATGTTGATGTGAACCTTTAAATCAAAATAGTGCTACAAGCCATGCAGCTAACGAAACAATCAATTTATAGAAGGCAACTTTTGGTGAGTGCATTAGCTCACGTCGTGGACCTGTGGGTCCAAGATCGTGCGATTTAACACCGCTGGAATATTTTTTGTGAAGTCGCTTGTCTACGCAGCCCGACACGATTGACGTCCTGGATGAGAATATTCGGCGAGTTATTTTTGACATACCCAAATGCTGGAAAAAGTTGTAGAAAATTGGGCCTCTCGCTATTTGCCCGAAATTATTTTTAAAACATAATGGCAAACCATCATCTTTATAATAATGCTAAGTTCTTGGCCATAACATTAAATTATGTGCATTTTATTTCTTCTTGAAAACCACACGTCTATAAAAAACACCCTTAGTATACTGTACGAGTATATAGGGTTTCAATTTTTTTAGATGTATGTTATAAGTTCGGGTGTTGACACGAATTTTAGACGTAAAAAAGTCGATTAGTAGTCTTCTTTTTCGACTTTTCCTTACTCAACATTTCAGTAATGTTCATAAAAAGTTTTTTTTTAAAATTATGTCATATTTTTTCTTTAATTTCTTAAACGAAAAAATAAATCTTTTCTTTTAAACATACACTTCTGAATGTGCAGAAAAGTCCATCGACGCCTATTGCAACACCTCTTTGCAACGATCCCGTTTTATTTAATTCCTGAAATTGTTCAAATTTAAATTTTATTTTAAATTTTTCGCCCTTTCACGGAAAATGAAGAGACTCAAGAACATATAGACAAGAAAATTAACTAAATAGTAACAGAAAACTGATTTCCTGATTGTAAACGACTTAAAGAAATAAGTCGACATGAAAAATGTCAAACAAATGTTTTTATCAACACGAAAATGCCTCTGTATGCAAAATGTATTAATCACCCGTGTTGACCATGCGGCACTGTTTTGAGCAACATAAGCCAAAAAGGACAGCAACTATGCCATTTTTTGAGGTATTTCGTGCGTTCCAAATAACAGTACCCATTTAACTATTGTCCGTCCACAAAGAATAATTATTTGCTAAGCAAAAACTTAAAAAATTTCTTTAAATCGAGGAACCTTCAGTCCCTTTGAGGGAACGTTTTTTCCACTAAGTCGATTTCGCCCATTTACAATCCCTAAAACCACATGACCATACGCCATTATCATGCAAAATTTCAGGATTCAGAATAATTCGTTTAACAGCGTCCGTGCATTCTGATATGACTAGACCGTCATAGAATTTTACGGCGATCAAGAATATATGTATGTATTTTATTGTGTCTCTGATCAATATTTCACGGTGCTGCAAGCAGAATGACAAATTTAGTATACCATTCGTAGAGTGTATAAAAAATCAAGTAAAATTATATACTAGTGAAAAGCTAAATTTAGAAATTTGTTTAGCTCGTTTGTTGTATTTCGGTCTTTTGCTTAAACACGTTGAACATGGATTAGCCGCAACGAGACCTCTTGCATCTACTTTTTAATAGAAGACTAGTTTTTAACAAAATAGCAAAGTGTCACTCTTGCATTTATTAAAATGTAGATGCAAATGGTCTTGAGTCGGTTAATCTTTGAGTAATGTGAAAATTTTATTATTTTTTTCCATACTTGCATTTTTTAGGCATATGACCATGTTAAAATTGGCCAAAAATTCCGCCACCGAATTAAGCCAAATTTCAAAAAATATGTTTTTTTGACCTCATTCCAAATGTCACTCGCCCATATGTTCATGTGTTCGGGCTTCAAAACCATTTGTATGGTTTTAGGGCTCTAAATGCCTGAAAATGGGTCACATGATCCCGATTCAAACTGGTCCAATTAAAAATGGTGTTGTATTTAAAGTCGGGAGTTACCCTTGTACTGTTGCTTTATCAACACGTGGACCGGTATATCCCATTTTTATCTGAGATGGTAACTAATCAATCGTTATAAACTGTGCAAAAATTCATCAAGATTTGATGTAATATGTGACTTCTAGAGCTAATGACATAATATCGGTACACACACATGTGTGAACCGATTTACTTTAATTTCAATAAAACAAATCCTTGGTCCAAAAACTAAACTGTTTCGAATATCATCAGGATTGGATGTAATCTTGGTTCGAAAAAACCAACTTCTGCCAAATTTTATACACAATTGCGTCCTGTAGTTTAATTACAAGCTTAAGATCTACAGCAGACGGACAATCGAACAGACAGACATCTTTAAATCGAATCAGCTAGTGATTCTGAAACATGTAATTGGATAACACAGTAGATTACACTGTGTGGTGCAGCGTAAAAATATTTGTTCAGCCGGTAGCAAAAGTCGACAAAAAATTTCACATATCGAAAATATTTCCGATATCAAGAATAAACAAATTCACATATTAACAACATAATTGTTTAACGTTTATCAAAAATATTTGCATTTCATATGGTGATGTTAAACTTCACATATTTACAAAAAAATATATTAAGTCGTTAATATATGGCAGTTGTAAGGCAACAAAAATGGACATATTTACAAAAATATGTAAAGTTTTTTTCAAAAAACAGTCGGAAAGAATTGAAGTTACAAGCGTGCTGACTGTTTCGGTGAGCGCCACTTCAGCATTATAAGACCCTATGCAACGAATGTAATGTAACTATGTTTAGTGGCTTTATACTTAAGGGCAGGCAGTTTAACATTAAACGAGAACTGTCGGCAGTAGAGTATTCCGCAGAACACAATAAAAATACATCTCAATGCATATCAAAACACATACACCCACACACACGATACAGCGAATGGACTTTTTGATTTTGTTGTTGTTTCCATTCATTAAATATCATTGCAATATCTAATAAAGAGTTTAGCTTAATTTGAATTGAGTGGTGATTAAATTCACATACCGATTTTTGGTTGACATTTAAGTGTTGTCCTTTGTTTCAGTGTATATCTTTCTAATATGTTTATACATAAGTTCTCTAGTGAAACCCCTTCTGGATGTTATTTGCTAATTGTATTTCTTTATCAGATCAGTTTTGAACAAAATTTAAATTGAATAAACAAATTTTTATTATTTAAAGCATTTGCCATTCCATTCTTCTTACAGATACCGATAATCCTCAAAAAGAAAAGATGCTTTTATCATGGTCCTACCTTAAGGGCTTCTTTTACCCAAAACTGTCCGTCGTTTATTTTCTGTGTCCACTTAGTACTTTATTTGCCTATGATTTCAAATAAAATTATCCGTATTTATCGGATCATCCTCCTTTTTAACTCAATTACTCAAAGATCATTCGGTAGAACGTATGTATGTCTGTCCTGCAATACGAATAGAGTGTGGTGGAGTGGTACACGACGTCAGAACGAGACTTTCTCAGTTGGTTCTGGGACGAAAATACCACTCGACTCGTACATATGAATGTTATGTTGGTTTTGATATCTGGTGAATAATCTTTAACACTTAAATATGCCTATAGTTAGTATTATTGTTGTAGTTGTTGTTGCTGTCGAAGCTATTTGGCATTATCTATCTTCTGTTTAACCACAAGATATAAAAGGCTTGACACTGTGTGATGATGATGATAACGATGCTATAGAAAACATTAAAATAAATGCACAGTGGATGCCAAGTAGAGAATAGATAAACAAATTTCAAGAAAAAAATAATTTCAAACTATGTACAGGGTGGGCCAAAAGTTATTATGGGTCAACTAAACTCTTTTTACAACACACACACATGTTGTAAAAGAAATCTATTGATGGCTCTCGATGTGGAGTCTCTTTAGAGATGGCAAGAGTGGGTTGTATTTTCGTGGGCAATTGTGTGAAGAAAACTTGAAAAGTAAGGTTTACAACAGTAGTTCTTATTCGTTTGGGGAGAGCCTGGCCTTATAGAGTTCGGTTTTACTTTCAACAATTGCAGCAAGGCTTTCTGAAGAGGGTTGTCACGGACCCGGAATCATGATAAAAGTAGTGTGCAGACACGAAAATCAATGTCACTTTGCCATTTTTGTTATAAACTTGCCTTCTATTTAAATATAGAAGCAAGTGGTCTTGAGCCGTCCTGAGCCCTGTTCAAGGGGTTAAAAACATTAATAATTTTTTCTTTTATTATTTTTTTTCTCAGACACTAAGTATGAAATCATTTAGATCCGCGTTTTCAGTTTCGCAATGATGGGCTCGTTTTAGAGCGTTTTCCATAACAACTTCAAAGACTTGTGGCTGTAGCGTTCGACTTTCTGCAACAATGTTGGCCATGAGTTGAAGGATTGTCTCGGGCTTTTTTACATATACTCGCTCCTTCAAATAACCCCAAAGAAAATCGTCAAATGCTGACAAATCGGACGATTGCGCTGGCCAAATAATTTTCGAATTTCTGGAAATTATTCGCTCAACAAATATTTGACTTTAAGTGCCATTGTGTCTCGAGAAGTGTGGGCAGTGGCTCTGTCTTGCTGAAACCACATTTCAGGTCTGTTTTCAGGAGCCGGACGTAAACAAATTTTCTATCATAAATCGATACGGCTCTCCATTTACGGTTACAGCACTTCCATCTTCATTCTTGTAGAAGTAAGGCCCAATGATATTTGCAGATGTGATTCCACACCTAATGGGGTGCAATTGGCGTTATTGAATGACTCTTGGATTTTCAGAACCTACAGTTCTGCTTATTAACAGATCCATACAAATGAGAATGACTTTCATTACTCATCACTTTGCGTTAAAATAATTGATCGTCGATTTAAATAATAAAATTCTATATTTCTGGTTCTTTGTTTAGTTGTGAATCTCTTCATTATTTATTCTCCAAGTGTATTTACTTATATATAATCTTAAAATTATATAAACAAAAAAGTTATTAAATTTTTAAGCCCCATGGTAACTTTTGGTCCACCATGTATATTGTTTTTTTTTGCCATGGACTTAAAATTTTGAAGTTGATATTTCACAGATATGACTTATATTACATAAGAATAAGAGAGAGTGCCTTTTTTCGACCATTTACAATCCAAAATAAAATTTCAGCATCCTACGACGTAATAGATCATTTAAACATTTCACGACAATCAATAAAATAAAGTATATATTTTATTGATATATAGGGTCTCTGATCAACATTTCGTGGAATAACAAATTAAGTGAACCATTCACATTGGTGTAGGGTATAAAAAGTGAATGGGTAACCACGTTTCTTCTGGTGTTTGCTACCCTACTAAAACTACTTAAAATAATTTATATTTAATATACTAACTGACTGAAAATTGGAGCCCGATTATGTGTTGCCCTACAGTACTTCGATATGCACAAGACTTTTTGACTCTGTCCAGAATTTGAGCAATGTCTGACTTAATATGAGACTATTTCAAGGGGGCTACAGCAAATGAGAACCAAATGTCGTGCTTTGGTAGGGTTGGTTATAATTTCTTTAGCTGAGTAGGGCTTTATGAATACACGGATATGATGCAATTTTTTCAGGACTCACTATAGATCTCTCACTGTGTCAAATTTAAAAAAAGATTTGATAAAGGATTCAATATGTGAGTTCTAGAGCATCAGGGCCAAAAATCTAGAAAGAACCTTTGTGAAAACAAATTGTTATGTGTTACAGTTTTACCATGAGCCAAATGAGTCCCCAGAACCACTGCAGGAAATGTGAGCAACATCGGAAGTGGCTGTGGAGTGGTTGGACCTCAAATCGGAAGAACCGGGAAGAACCGATATTGATAAATTTAACCAGACTTAGTTGGAGATAACCCATAATTCACTATGTTAAGCAAGATCAGATTTAGTTTGTGGCAGGAACTCTATTCCGGGGAAACCTTTTGCGAAAGCAAGTTCCGATAAGGTCCCATTTCTTCAGAGTTAAAAGGAAAATAAATTTCTTAAAGGGTTGCTATATATATTTCTGGCCTAGGCAACACTAAGTTTTGCCTATCACCATCTGACATTTCCATTGGAAAGTTTGACATTTTTAAGCATAAACGTACACAAAACGTTTCGACGTACGACCATTATTTGTGTTGTTGACAGTGACTTGAAAAAATCAATTTGGCAAAAAAATGGAATTAACTCGTGAACATTTTCGTGCTATCATTTTTCACAATTTTAGACGTGGATTATCACGACAAGAGTGCATCGATGAACTTAAATCTTTGTATGACGATGAAACACCATCCTACAGCACTGTAAAAAAACTGATTTAATGAAAACAATCGTGGCCGACACTCGCTCAAAGACGAAGGTCGTGAAGGTCGTCCAAAAGCGGCCGTTATGCCGGAAAATATTGATGTCGTGCGTGAACTGATAATGCAAGGTCGTCATGTGACATACCGTGAGATAGAGGCATCCTTGGGCACGTCTTCCACCAGCATACATTTGATATTGCATGAACACCTGGCCGTAAAAAAGGTTCGTTCTCGTTGGATCCCGCACAATTTGACAATCACTCAAGAAAAGGCTCGTGTCGATTGGTGCAAAGAAATTTTAAAAAAATATGATCGCGGTGCTTCAAAAGACATTTATAAGATCGTCACAGGTCACGAATGATGGATCTATGCGTATGAGCCGGAAACAAAACCGAAATCGACTGTGTGGGTCTTCGAAGACGAGCCAAATCCAACGAAAGTTGTTCGTGGAAGTAGCACTTCGAAGCAAATGGTCGCCAAAACTGGTCATGTGGCGACTGTTCCGCTTGAGCACGTAGGACGGTCAATTCTGAGTGGTACACCACAATTTGTTTGCCTGAAGTCATCCGATAAGTTCGAAAAAGAGAAGACGAATCATTGTGCACCATGACAATGCGAGCTCTCACACATCGGCTCAAACCAGCACCTTTTTGACCGGCCAAAACGTCGAATTGATGGGTCATCCGCCGTACAGCCCTGACTTGGCGCCCAATGACTTTTTTTTATACCCGCACATCAAAAAAAAATGCGTGGTGAACGATTTTCGCCGCCAGAAGATGCTGTTGAAGCGTTCAAAACCTATGTTTTGGAGGTGTTTCAATCGGAGTGGGAAAAAGTGCTTCGAAAATTGGTTTGAGCGCATGCAAAAGTTTATAAATCATGCTGGAGAATACTTTGAAAAACAATAAAACCATTTTTGATGATATTTTCATTACTAGGCCAGACATATATATAGCAGTCCTCGTACGAATCGAATTTAATATGTGACTTAAAGAGCTGTAGGATCTGAAATCAGGAAGCTAATCAAAACTTGGATCAAGTGCTTCATTAACAAATTGAGCCAGAAACATTTTTAAAACAAGAGCAACACTGTCGTTCTTTTTAATGAAAAAACAAAATTTTTCATTATCCAACCAAAACCACTGTGCCGTGCCGGCTGCCACCTCATAGGCTTGCAGTGATTTTTTTCATTCGCTGCTTTGTTTTGTTCATTTTTTTACTAAATGTCGTTAGCATTGTCTTCTCCTGCTGCTTTTGTTTTGTGTTGGTCCGTTGCCCGTTTATTGTTGTTGTCGTTGTTTTTTAAAGTTTGTGCTGCGGTGTGGCGCGGTGCGATGTTGTTGTTGCTGTACGATGTGTTTGTTGCGAGTGAATATTGACCACATGTGGCCGTGTTTAACCAGAGATGATCTCTAGATGTACTTGTTGTTGTTGTTGTTGCTGTCTCGCTGCTTCACCCGTGATATAATCTCTAGCTATGAAAATCTTGTAAAATAAAGTCAGTGAGAAATTGATTGAGTTTTAGCGCAATTAAATTCATTTGTTTTTCTGTAAATATGTCCGTCCGTCCGTCAGTGTGTCTATTTGGCCTGCATCGAGTCCTCTCTGGTTGAATATGATGCCACTGTCTCGGCCAACATCATCATCGTCATAACCACCACACCAGTTGAATGGTTACGATTTGTTTGTGTGTGTCTTTTGTTTTTGTTGGTTTAATGATGATCGTCGATTGGACGATGGGGCTAGCTGGCTACAACGGCAACAATACGATTCGTGGAACTATAAATTAAGTCGAGAATAGTTTTAATAGTTTCGATGGACATTGATTTCCGAGGAATTCTTGTTCGATGTCACCTCTAAGGGAAAAAGCTGAAATGTAGGGATAGCAAAGGTCACAAGTATTAATTACAGGCGAGAGGATTTTAAAGGAAATTCTGCTTTTGAAATGAATACTTGTACCATGTAAGTTGGTAATCTGACTTACACACGTTTACAAGCTTCTGATTTTGGTTCAATTTTACCGATATGAATGAAAAAATCTAAAGTTTGCTCTATACAAAGTAGACCTAGCAATTTTTAGAATACGAGTAGCTGCGAGTAATCTTCCGTCAAGACTTGAAGTCATAAGCAATGTTACAACTTTTAAAAAGGAGCTATTTAATATTGAAAAATGAGATTATTATATCACTAGTTTGAATACAATCTAATTCAAACTTATTATAATTTGATAATAATAATAGATAATTTTTAACCAAAATGTTAATCTTACAATCCTCTAAACCCACCTAAGATATAACGAGTTTTCCAACAGGTACATAGTAATTTCGTATCTTTTTGTCAACGTACCCTCAAACATTTTTAATGACCTTTCAGCGTCAAAACGTTAGTCGTCAACATATTCATCATGGTAAAGTTCACTTACGAGCAACGTTTGGAAATCATTAAAAATTACTACCGAAATTCCGAGTCGGTGGTCGCAACTTTAAGAGCGCTTACTACAATTTTCGGCAATAATAATCGTCCCACCCAACAGGCTGCGCATGCTATAGTGAATAAATGTGGATCCAAATTTCGCTTTTGGATGTTCCAGCCCCAAAGAGATATCGTACCGCTCGAAGCGACGAAAATATCGCAGCCGTAAGTGTATCCGTTCAAAATGAGCCAAATCCGTCGATTCGACGTCATTCTCAGGAATTGGACATATCTCAAACCACACTGTGGCGTATTATGCTAAGAGATCTTGGCCTTAAACCTTATAAGATCAAACTTACTCAAGGACTAAAGCCACTTCATTATTTGAAACGACGAAACTTCTCCGATTGGGCTCTGGCAAAGTTTTACGAAAATCTCGAATTTCATCGAAAAATTATCTTCAGCGATGAACCCCTTTTTTGGCTGACTGGTTTTGTCAATAAACAAAATATGCGTTATTGGACAGCAACAAACCCACATGTGCTGCAAAAGACACAACTGCATTCGCAAAATTGGCCACATTTGATTGGGCCACATTTTTTCGTCGATGAATACAATCGTCATGTTACCGTCAATGGAGAGCGCTATCGTGTCATGTTAGAGAATTATTTTTGGCCAAAGTTTGATGAGCTTAACATCGTAGATATGTGGTTCCAACAAGACGGTGCCCTTAGCCAAACAGCAAGCGTAAAAATCGATTTACTGAAAGATAAATTCGATGAACGTGTTACCTCAAGAAATGGTGTGGTCGAATGGCCAATGGCGTTAAATCGTTCATGCGATTTCTCAGAGACAACATCCAACGCGAAATTGCCAACGTTCCGGTCGAAATGTGTGCAAGAGTGTTGGAAAATTGGGTCCGAAGAATAGATCCCTAAACACAGGCCGGTGGTGGTCATATGACCAAAATCGAATTTCATTCTTAAAATGTAAGATTTGCATTACATCTGAAATAAATTTAAGCTCTATATCTTTAATATTCTGTGTTTTATAAATATATAAAAAATTGTTATTTCCTTAACGGAAACCCCAGTACAAGATGTTGCATCTTGTAGTGCTCGGTTAAACAAAATAAATAAAAATAAAAAATAAACATCACAACTTCTTCGCAAACGCACAGCTGTAGTCGGGCCGAGCATAACGTTCACTGATACAAAAAACCGAATTCAAGATCCAATTTCAGAACATATTGCTCTACATTCGACTTCTACCAAAGGATGGGAGATCCAACAAAATATATGTATCTAAAGCCATGTCCGACGTACGAACATGCAACACGATAGCTGCACAGAAAAAAATCGAGATACAATTAAAAAGTTCAAAAAAAAATTAATTAGGAATTACTAAATATTCGTACGTTGTTTATTGAAAATATTCCCTATTTCAGGCTATAAAGAAACTCACGTATTAACAAAAAAAGTTGTCAGCCTTTTATCGAAAATATTTTCGTCAAGAGGTGACGAACAAATAAACATATTTACAAAAAAAATTGTAAGACGTTTATGGAGAATTAAGGTTCGGTCCAACCATAACGCACGGTGTTATATATTAGTAACACCTTAACATCAAGTTTTTTGCCCAACTTAATTTGACATTGTTTTGTTTCAGTGTTTGAAAGGTGCGCGTTGAGATTGCTAAAGCGTTTTATGAAAATGGGCTTTCAAATTAAAATGCATTTCATGATTTTTTGATCAGCATAATCTACCATATGTGTCCACAATCGGGAGAACAGTGCACAAATTTCAGCAAACCGGGACTGTAGGAAATGAGGAAACAACTGTGAAAGATCGGGCAGTTCGTTCTGCGAAAAGCATTGATGTTATTTGCCTCGACTTGTCAATGGTGTTCGCTATCGCGAGATGATAACTGACTTTTTGTGGCCAGAAATTTAGGATATGAACCTAGACGATATGTGGTGCAAACAGGGTTGTGACACTTGCCACACAGCTAACGAAACAATGGCTCTTTAGCGCGAGAAATTTTTGGCCGTGTTATCCCGCGTCGCACAGTGTCGTGTTTTCATATAAACGGCGGCCAAAAATAGAAGGAGTTATCGTAGAAGAATGAAAATTGGTACACATTACTATTATAAGTAGGAAAGGAAAAAAAAGAAGTTTTGAAAAAATCGGCCCAAGGACTCGCCCACCTCCCATATATCCTGAAATGAAAAAAACTTATATTTTCCAAAATTGTTGTTGGAATTGAACTAAATTTGGCTCGATTTGTCTCTGATATATTACTGATAATTGTGGTGAGTTATATGAAATTATCTCAAAGGACTCGCTCACCCCATATATCCTGAAATGAAAAAAATCGATTTTCCAAAATTGTTGTTGGAATTGAACCAAATTCGGCTCGATGTGTCTCTATATATAACTGATAACTGTGTTGAGTAATATGCCATTATCTCAAAGGACACGCCCACCACCCTTATATCCTTGATACGTAAAAGATGCAATTTGTCCACGAAAATTGTCAATACCTCTTTCACATTTTTTTAACTTTTTCAATAAGTTTCGTATTTTTATCTGTTCCGATCCGACAAGATTGAAATTTTGCATATAAATATATTTAGTAAAAAATTATTTTAATTTGTAAATTGTGATCATATAAGAGCAAAATTTTACAAAAATTATTAATTCAGTGAAAAGAAATTTAAAAACATGAATTTTATTTATTTAACATAACATATTCAATATACATACATACATAAAATATATATATAGTAGGTATTACAGGCAATCAAAATATATTAACAACTATCACTGTCATCACTTTCAGATTCTACCAGATTCGCTGTTTTTATGCTCTGAAATCTTTCTTTTGTAACTAAATACTCTTTCAGATCATTTATATCACTTTTCCTTAAAAGTATTTTCTGACTATGCATCGAAATTGATGGCTCTGACTGCAGAATAAGATAATTTATTAGGTCTCCCATGGAGGCAATCCTACTTATTTTTCTCGTATGTTTCAATCTTGCATTTCTTATAATTTTATGACTTGTTTTATTGCTTCTTATGATAACATTCCAATGGGAATAGTGGAATATTTAATAAAATCTATACCATGAACTAGAATTTTATGCACAGTTGCAGGCATATAATACCAAGGATATAATTTGATATATAAAAGTGCTGTATCTTTTAAAAGCTTTTCAAAATTTGATGTATGTATATAATGACCACTTGAAAGTGTTCTTAAAATAATAGAAAAATTTTTTATTAAGCTTACATCTACATTAGTAATCTGAGCTGAAAGTTCGACATTGGAAAAGAAGCGCCTTGCAGTATTGCCATCATTCGTTGTGCCATACCCCGTCTTAACCTTATCAACTATAAGACCCATTTCAGACTTAAATTTTGCTTGAATACTTCTCTTTTGCTCAGCAACCTGATCTTTATCTTCTTCTCCTACCACTCTCCATTTCGTTATAGGCTGTTTGTAAGAAATATGCAAAATGCATTCAAAACATTTGATCCATGCATGTAATGTCGACAATCCGTACTGATAGCACTGCTCATTCACAGGCCTTTCGAAAATCGATAAGCTGTTCATTTCAGATGGCTTAGCTCCACATAAAGCACAACTTGAACTACTACTGTTTCCACTTAATACATTTAAAAATGCACCATCTATCATTGTCAACTGCATTTTATAGCGAACGTTAAGATTTTTGTTTTTTGAAATGTAATTATATGTAAATAGACCTTCAATTTCTGTATTTATGCTATCCCTTACTGATTGTATTACACTTGCATTCTCTTTTGTAAAAATAATTTTAAGTGGTCTACATAACCTCCAACATGAATGTCTATCATTTTCCCAAACTATTTGGTCATCTGCCCAATCCAACAAGCGTAAAGGAACGAAGGAAGTTACAAACATAAATTCATCACTAGCTTCCTCATCTTGAAATTTTTGTTTGTATACACTATGCCCACTACTGCCATCAAATCCCCACTTGCAATCCAGGACTATATCATTGTTGGTATCAATATCATTAACATCTAAAATGCTTCTTACGGTTTTATCCAAAATCTTCTGTAAGGGTACCTCTGCAGAAGATTCTGTTAATTGCATGTCATCAGGCAAAACCTTTTTTTTAGCCTCTGCAATCATATAGTATGATGGAAAGCAATCTTTGTGAATAGAATTTACTACTTTCCTCATCATATTGTACTGCCTCATAGATAAATCCATATCAATGTATAATGCTAGAGCACTTTCAACAGAAATTTTTTCATTAGTATTTGAACCTGTTAACCTTTCTGCGGCTTTTTTAAGAGCTTCAGATGAAGTAGAAGCGACAAGTTCCTCCACTCGCCTCCTTTTTGTTCGCATTGAACCCTCTTCATAAGAAAGATTCGGTCGGCCTTTACGACTTGTACTTGCTTCCTAATATAGTATAAAATAATTAAGTTTTCTTGCAATACCAAAACTTTACACGGATACTTACATTACAAATGATTTCACAAAATAGTTCGCTACACGCAGAGAAAATATATTGTTACACTATGGTCACCGCAACAATAATATGTTCTCTACAATAAAAGCATGTTCGTCGCAACCATAGTATTGTTTTTTGAATTTTATTTTGACAATAGTATGATTGCGACAATAATGCTATTGTTGAAATGTAACAATAGTATTATTGCCAAATTTAGAAATGAAAATATGGTTGTAGCAACCATATAAACATGGTTGGTGCAACAAAAGTATTGTTGTTTAAAATTTACGTTAACAATAATTTGATTACGACAATCATACAGTATGGTTGCGACTATGAACGTAACAAAAAAGGTTTTATAGAGCATGCATGTATGTGTGTATGTGCGTATGTTTTTTTGATATACAAAAAAAAACACATACACGATACAGTGAATGGTTGCCGTCCATTAAAAAAACAACAACAATCGGAAGGTATTTCGAGAGATTTTTATTGTGTTTACTTTGTTCGGTGAAATACTCTAATACCGACTGGTTCTCGTTTATTTAAAATCTGCCCGCACTTAAGTATATAGCCATTGATAATGGTTTTATCACATTCGTTACTTGGTGTCTACGGATGGTGAAGTCGCATTCACCCCTGCTGACAACTAAAAGTATTTTTGACCGTTGGAATATATTTTTTTGTTTGTTGAATGAAATGTTTAATAAAAACATGGCATCAAATCTGGCTATGAACTCATAGTAATGCAATTTAAAATAACATTCTTAATAAAAATCTCTATTTTTGAATAACAACAATAACCAATCCTAATAAATAATTTAAGGGATCATAGTATGGTTGAGTGTGAATCATACTATCGTTGTGGGGATCATAGTATGGTTGTATGAGAAACACACTATGGTTGTTAGGATCATAATATGATTGTGGAGATAATAGTATGGTTGAGTGTGAATAATACTAAGGTTGTGTGGATCATAGTATGGTTGCGTGTGAATCATACTATAGTTGTAAGGATCATACTATGGTTGTATGAGAAACATACTATGGTTGTGAAGATAATAGTATGGTTGAGTGTGAATCATACTATTGTTGTGGGGATCATACTATGGTTATGTGTGAATCATACTATTGTTGTGAGGATCATAATATTGTTGTGTCACAACCATATACCCAACAATAGTATGATCCTCTTCGAATATTGTCACCCCAACCATACTTTTTTTCTGCGTGTATCTAGCCAGTTACTCAACTCAGTTTCAAATCTGTCTCTAATGCGATGATATTTACACCAATTCTTAGAGAATTTTAATACAGTAAGCTTTATTTTCTGTTGTTCACTTTCTAATAATACTCGTTTAAAATGCTTTTCGACAAAATCTTTAACATGATGCATAACATCGCATGGTCTGTTTTGCTTTATATCTAGCCACAATTGAAAAATAGTGCGAATCCGCAATGAGGTTGACACTGAAAAACAATCAAAAAAGAAATTCGTGCAAAATCGAGCAGCTGAATTTTAAATATATTAAAATACATACTTGTAGCTACAAAATACCAAAAAATTGGAAAAGTGTTATCTCTACTTTCTTTTAAATTCTCTATGAAAGTTCTCTGTTGCTGAAAAATCTTGACAATGTCTCACTACTATCTTTTTCTAACGGGATCTGACATATGATCAATATTTGTAAACAAAAACAGTGTTGTAATTATAACTAGAAGCATCACTTACCACCCTGTTAAAAATTTTGGTAGCCGTTACATTCAAATACTTAAATTTTTAGTATTATAAATGAACATGAAATTTGGGATTTTCCCATAAATTTCGTATGCTGTACACAAACCTTGACTTTGAACCACTATAACTTTAAAATTTGTAAACATTTTAATAAGATATTTTAGATATCATCTAACCAGAGTGTTAAAAAATATATAATAATACAAAAACGTTCAAATTCTAACATTGACTTTAACCATTTTTGGCCAGCCTCGTGACACAGTGCGTCGTGGCGATGATTATTGGCCGCCACGTTTATGAGATTTGACACCGTTGTACTTTTTTCATTTTTTCTATTTAAAAAAAAGTTAACGTCAGTAAGCCAAGAACAATTCAAGAGCTAAAGGATGAGGTAACTCGGCACATTAACGACATTGAACCTCCATTATGCTTCTGAGACATTGAAATATGGACCGTCGGATCGAGGTATGCCACCGAAGCCTTGGCGATAATTGTCATAGCCTTCTATCATAATAAAAAAATATTAGGATAATTCTCTGAAAAGTTTTTGTTTTATTAACAAATAGCAAAAAGAGTAAAAATCCAATTTTTAGTACGTCCTACAATACTCGTAATATAGAGTATTTCACCTGGTTTAACATTTCACCATCATACATGGAAAAAGTCACGATATTTGAAAGGAAGTGATTGCGAGCATGTACTCAACTATATAGGGCTCCAAATGGTAACTATTCTAAATAAATCTCAAATAAATTTCTGTACAACTCCTCGCAAACAAATAGGATTGATAATGTTATAATAAGAAATCTTATAGTTAAATGTTAAGACTGCACTACAATCATGGCACCTTACTATGTAAACGAAGAATATAAGTATGTATGTATATGTTAAACCTTATCAACTGGGTTTGTTCCACCTGAAGCATTTCTTTACCTCGATAATAAAGGATTTATCCAAAACAATCACGGCATTCCTACCTTCTATCAACTTGATAGAAGAGCAAATAATAAAGCTGTTGATGGCAATTTAGTTCTTAAAAATGAGATTCGATATGATACCATTATCCCGTCAAAGGATGAATATGAAACGAGAAATATCGATCTAAATAAATATTGATGGACTAAACTCTAACATCTTCATTTCATTTCTTTTTACTCCTGACATATTTTTATATACATAAATCTATAGAAAAGGTAATGTTTTTCCAAATGTTTTCATTACCATTCATTAATTTTAATAATTCTGAAAAGACATCTTTACTGTACTTAAAATATGTATGTATATGTATACTTGAGAGCTCGTGTGCGACACTATGTATTTACGAGTATAAGTGAATTATTCAAAATGTTAAATCTTTTTGTTTATTTAAAGAATCTATTTTATACGATAAAAACAAATAAACGCTTAAAAAAATAATTTAAAATACTAGGATAATTCTCAGAAAAGTTTTTGTTTTATTTAAAAATAGCGTCATGTATTTTAGTTGATTGATTTTTTTTATTGAACATTACATTCAAAAAAATCAGAAAGTAAATCAAAAAGCAGTCGAAATACATTTCATTTGCAAGCAGGGGTAACTGATGTTTCACCATTATCAGACTCCAACGAATGTGCTATCAGGACTGTCAATGTTCACTATTTATCGTCATTTCAACGATTTTTACACTAAAATTTTACCAAATGAAGCTTCGCGACATTTCAGTGTAAGCCAAAACTAAAATTATTTTTGCAGTTTGCCTAAATATGGGTGAAAATCTGCAATCTGAGCTATTTTAGCTTGGAGATATATATAGGAACCTAAAACAGTAAAATTCTCACACAAATTTAAATATGATCTTCCTTTTATAATCTTTGTAAATTTAGTGCCCGTTGAAGGGATCCAAAAAACATTTTTTTAAATGGC
Source organism: Hydrotaea diabolus (assembly GCA_963513945.1). Classification (NCBI taxonomy): domain Eukaryota; kingdom Metazoa; phylum Arthropoda; class Insecta; order Diptera; family Muscidae; genus Hydrotaea; species Hydrotaea diabolus. The sequence continues at coordinate 101,391,960 of OY740720.1, read as the reverse complement.
TTTACTGCACATCCAAAAGTAGAGGGTATAATATAGTCGGCCACTTCCGACTTCTTTTTTACTAGTTAATTTGAAATAAAAGCCCAACCCTAAATGTATCAATTAATTATATTGCATTCATGTAGTCTAGAATTGGAGACAATTACTAAGGCTAAATTCGAAATGTCGGTTAATACCGGTTTTTTACTTTTAAAAAACCCGACGGTTTGGAAAAAACGATAAATGGCGGTTTTCTGAGTACCCCCGTTTTTGGACATTCCAGTGGTGATCGTAACTTTCCTTTTTTTCATAAACAACAATAATTTGTCTCATTCTATTGCTTTTGCAACAATTGGCTTTTAGCCAATCCAATCGCAGTCATGACAAAATGACCTTAATTATTTAACAAATTTGTTCACCTTCGCACCTCCTTAGTACACGCAGAGAAAAAACATGGTTACTACATGGTCACGGCAATAATAATATGTTATCCACAACAAAAGTATGTTCGTCGCAACCATAGCATTGTTAACTGAATTTATTTTTAACAATAGTATAATTGCTGCAATATTAATATTGTTGAAATGTAACAATAGTATTATTGCCAAATTTAAAAATGAAAATATGGTTATAGCAACAATATAAATATGGTTAGTGCGACAAAAGTATTGTGTTTTGCGTTTTATGTTAACAATGATATGATTACGGCAATCATACTGTATGATTGTAATTTTTCTTCATTTAAATATGCTTTTTAGAATAAATGTTATTGGTACGGATCTAATGCAATAATAGTACTTTTTTATCGAAATTAATTTTTTTTAAACAAGCTGCTTTGGCTTTGTTTATCTGAAATATTTTTAATAAAAACGCTTACGTTTATTTAAACATATTGTTTCTACTGTGAAATAAATCACTCCTACTATTTTGAATTTAATGTATTTTTGAATAATTTTCATAATTCAAATCTATTGTTGTCAACTTAAACCAATTCTAATAAATTATGTTGGGGATCATAGAATAATTGTGTGTAATCATATTATGGTTGTAGGGATCATAACATGGTTGCGTGTGAATCATACTATGGTTGTGAGGACCATACTATGGTTGTATATGAAACATACTATGGTTGTGAGGATCATACTATGGTTGTGGAGATCATAGTATGGTTGAGTGTGGATCATACTATGGTTGTGGGGATCATAGTATGGTTATGTGTGAATCAGACTATTGTTGTGAGGATCATAGTATGGTTGTATTTGAATCATACTATTGTTGTGAGGATCATAATATTGTTGTACCACAACCATATACCCAACAATAGTATTATCCTCTTCGAATATTGTCACCACAACCATACTTTTTTTCTGCGTGTAGGGTTTGCCCCGCACATACACACACACAACACTTAAACCAATACTTTCTTTAGCATACAGAAATCCTTTAACAAAAAAGATGGAAAAGAAACAGAATAAGAAATCCCAGTATTGGCGATTTTTGGGGTCGCAAGAGATGATGATGATGCTGATGGCGATGAGGATGACGATACCACATGGTGTGTTCTAAGTGATAAATTTAACAAATTTTCAGATAAAAATCTTGTTTTTATTTTTGTTTGAATCATTCTTGTATACGCCAGGCCGCCTGTGCGTAGATGCGAGACGGGATTGCCAGTGAGTGCGGGAGGTTTTTAGTGCCACTAAAAAGTGCGTGTCTTCTGTATTAATGCACACACGACACACATACATTCGTTGATCCTGTCTTGAAATATGGGTGCGTGTATGTGTGTGTTTGTTGTGACATGGAGCCTGAGGTGGATAATTTTATGTTGTGTGAAATTGGGTGTCTTTTGTTGTCAGCTCCGTAGGTGAGTGCGTATGGGTGACTTCCCAGCGGGATAATTGGAAAGGCCTTCACATAAGAAAAACTTAGAGAAGGCCTCTTATTAGATCCAATACACATTCGTTAATGTCTTGCACAATTTGGCGCTCGGAATTATTTCTTCGCAAATGAAAAATGACCCCCCATACACTCTCATGTCATTGCTCTAAGAAGACCTGCTAGAACCCCTTGTACAGGGTGGGCTATGTAAAAAAAGTGCTAATAATGTTTTAAAATGTCTGGTTTTATTGGAAAGGTTGAACTTTGTCATTTAAAAATGGAACACAATTCATATGACTACTACTCTCCTAGCTTCAATTGTCTGTGAATGCTTTGCGTGACATTTATCCTTAATGGCTTCCCACAGAAAATAATCCAAAGGGCTTAAATCACAGCTCCGAGGCGGCCAGTTGACATCACAATTTAGGCTGATTATTCGATTTTCAAAACCAGTGCGTAAAATATCGATGGTTGCGTTAGCTTTGGGACATGTGGCAAGTCTTGTTGAGACAAATTGTCGTCCATGTAATTCTCTTGAATTTTTGGAAATAAAAATTCATTGAGCGTTGCGCGGCTCATTTTTAAAGAAAAATGGCCCAATGATGCCACCAGCCCAAAATCTGCACGAAACAGTGACTCGTTGCGGAAGCATTGCAATTTTGTTCATTGACATTGCCACCGAGATGAAAATGAGCTAATGAGATCTGAAAACAGGTTTTTCGGAAAAATTCTTCATCTCCTGCCAAACAATCTTTAGCCCATTGGGCGAAGCGGAACGCATCGGATGGTGTTCTATTATTAAAAGGAAGAGTTCAAACTTTCCAATAAAGCCTGAACTCTGAAAAAATTATCAGTAATTTTTTTACAGCTGATTCCAATTTAAAATGTTAAATCGCCCACCCATGGCCTTCGCATGGCCTTGTAGAAGGTCTTGTTATAAATCCTCCAATCATGGCGCATTCTTTGAGGAAGCCTGCAAAAATACCTTCATATTTTAATTTTTTTTAAAATTTTTAAATGAGAGAGATCAAATAAACATATCTGGCTCCATTCTTGGGGTGAGTGAAGGAAGCACGGAAGGTGTTCGCCACAGTGATGGACAGTGAAGATATTTAAGCCGTTTGACGTTAACACGCATTCGTATTGATAGGCCAGTACGTAGCATATCGGAGTAGCAACCGGAAGGTCTTAGGTTCGAGTTTTCGTGGAGGCAAATAAAAAAATATAAAACTGAAAATTAAGTTATTTATTATTGAACAGGGATTAACCGGCTCAAGACCTCTTGCTTCTATATTTAAATAGAAGACAAGTTTTTAACAAAATGGAAAATTGACATTGATTTTCGTGGCTGCACACTGCTTTTATCATGATTTCGGGTCCGTGACAACCCTCTTCAGAAAGCCTTGCTGCAATTGTTGAAAGTAAAACCGAACTCTATAAGGCCAGGCTCTCGCCAAACGAATGAGAACTACTGATGTAAATCTTACTTTTCAAGTTTTCTTCACACAATTGCCCACGAAAATACAACTCACTCTTGCCACCTCAATAGAGACTCCACATCGAGAGCCGTTATTTATTATTTGTACATTTTTATATGCATTCTGTAAGACCATTTTCTACAGACCTTCTGGAATGCCTTCCAATAGAACGGAGCGAAGGCCTTGCTCTGCACTTTAACCCTGTGTTAATTTGAAATGAGAGTAGAATGCAGCAGGCATGCTTCTGACCATCCAAAGTAGGGCTCCTACGAGTAGAAGGCCTAGCTGGGTCCTTCCTTTTCTCGCTGTGTTGTGTTATTAATTGTATGCGAATGTACAGAAACGTTGTGTCAAAAGGTCATTCAGCAAAGATGAAAAGAGAGAGAGAGAGAGTGTGTTAAAGTCAGTCATATGTAGGAATGTTAATAGCAAGTATGGAATGTAGATATAGTATGGAGCAAAAATTAGCTACATATGTATGTATGTGTATAAGCATTGTTCATAACTTTTTTATTTAGGCTTCCCCCACCCACACGCAGAGAAAATATGTGGTTACTATATGGTCACGACAACAATAGTATGTTCTCTGCAATAAAAGTATGGTCGTCGCAACCATAGTATTGTTTTTAGAATTTCATTTTGACAATAGTATGATTGCGGCAATATTAATATTGTTGAAATGTAACAATAGTATTGTTGCAAAATTAAAAAAATGAAAATATGGTTGGAGCAACAATATAAATATGGTTGGTGGAACAAAAGTATTGTTTTCATGGGTTTTATGTTAACAATAACATGATTACGGCGATCATACCGGCAAAATTGTAGTTTTTTAATTTGACAATGTTATTTTTACGAATCTTACGCAGTAATAGTAAAAATAATTTAATTTTTTCGAAACAAACTACGAATTAGTATAACCGAAATATTTTAAATAAATAAATTTTGTTTAGCTCGTTTGTTTTATTTCGGTCTGTTGCTTTTACACATTGAACAGGGATTAAACCGGCCTCTTGCTTCTATATTTTTTTACTGTTTAATAAATCACTCCTATTATTACATAACTTACTTAATAAAATTCTCTATTGTTAAATAACAACTTAACACAATCTTTACAAAAAATTTTGGGGACCATGGTATGATTGTGTGTAAGTCATACTATGGTTGTGAGGATCATACCATGGTTGTACGTTAAACATACTATGGTTATAAGGATCATAATATGGTTGTGGGAATCATAATATGGTTGAATGTGAATTAAAATATGGTTGTGGGGATCATAGTATGGTGGTGTGTGAATAATTCAATTGTTGTGAGGACCATTATATTGTTATGGGGATCATAGTATGGTTGTATGTGAACCATACTATTGTTGTGATGATCATAATATTGTTGTGCCACAACCATATAACCAACAATAGTATGATGCTCTTCGAATATTGTTATCCCAACCATACTTTTTTTCTGCGTGCAAACGGGAATTCGTTGTGACAATCATGTCGAAAAAATGTGGTGGGCTTTAAACCAATTTTTTGAACTTTTTATTTATATTTTTTTACAACGACCTGGTGACATCACACACAAGATCGAAGTGCGTGAAACTAGGTTTTAGAAGCAGGTATGCCTTTCTTTAGATGAGCTAATATTTTCAACCTTTATCACAAATTAAAGCTCACGCTAATGTTTGGCTTTTGTAATGAATAACTTAGCTCAGCTCATTAGCTCACGTTTGCGTTAGCCAAAAAAAAGCTTACACACCCAGCCAACCGTAGTCAACAGTAGCCCTAAATTATTTCCTAGGCAGCTTAAAATATTAAATATAATGGGTTAGCTGACGACGAATGTGCCTCTAAAAATTTTGTGTAATGTCCAATGTTGTCAACGCAGAACAGAGGACGATACGAGTATAACTTGGCCAAAACTGCAAAAACGTGCACGTTTTATTTTACTGTTTCATAACAAAAGAAAATCCTTTAACGGACTATAAACAACAGTTCATGAATACCTAAAATATGTCATTTGTAGTTTGTCGTACTATTAACTGCATCTCTATAAATTTGTTTTAGTCGCTGTTTGTCAAATGATGATCATTTGTACGTAACAGGTTTTTCAATAGGGACATAACAATTTCGTATATTTATGTCAACGCACCATCAAACATTTTAATGACCTTTCAGTGTTAAAACGTAAGTCGAAGTCAACATTTTCATCATGTTAAAGTTCACTTACGAGCAACGTTTGGAAATTGTTAAAAATGAACACAGAAATTCTGCGTCGGTGGCTCACTAAAATCCAGAATTTCATCGAAAAATCATCTTCAGCGCTGAAAATTAAAATATTTGTTGTAGGACAGCAACAAACACCCGCATGTGCTTCAAGAGACACAATTGCATCCGTCTGGTGTGGTTTTCATGCCGGAGGTGTGAAAGAGTCGTATTTTTTCGTCGATGAAAACAATCGTTATGTCAATGGAGAGAGTTATCGAAGAGCGAGAGCGAATAATTATACGCCGATTTCTGGTTTCAACAAGACGTTGCTACTAGCCACACAGAAAGCGTTACATAGGCAAGTTCGGTGAACGAGTTATATCGAGAAATGCTCCGGTCGAATGGCCACCTCGCAATGCGATTTAACGCCATTGGATTTATTTTTATGGGGCCACATCAAGTCTTGGTCTATGCCAAAAGCCAACAACTTTACACGAGCTCAGAGACAACATCCAACGCGAAATTGCCAACGTTTCGGTCGAAATATGTGCAAGAGTGGTGGAAAATTGGGTCTAAAGAATAAATCGTGAACACGGGCTATTGGAGGTCATATGACCGAAATCGATTTTCATTTTTAAAATGTAACATAGTTATAGTACCTGAAATAAATTTGAACTCTATATGTGACAGCGCATAGAGAAAGGGACCTAAGGGTAAAAAAATCAATTACCACTTTTTTTTGATGTGGGCAACATCTGAGCATCGAATGAGACCGATCCCATGCGCGTTTTATGAAAGTGATGGTACACCAAAGATACACGTATTTAAATCTTTAAAATGGCTCTCCTGAAAAAACTGGTTTTTACCCTTAGGTCCCTTTCTATTTTGCGCGTCACATATTTTAAATCTGTGTTTTATTAATATATGAAATTGTTATGTCCTTAATGAAAAACCCTATATTTGTAACAACACATTCCTATTAAGAAAAGGACCAAATTGCTTTATGCAACAAAATTTGGTTGAAAATTTTTATTTTTGCCCTTATATTATTTTTTTGGGGATTTCGAAATATGTTTTCGTGGTAAACAACATACACACGTTGTAAAAAATCTATTGATGGCTCTCAATGTGGAGTCTCTGTAGAGGAGATAAGAGTGAATTGTATTTTCGTGCGCAATTGTGTAAAGAAAACTTGAAAAGTGTGATATACAACAGTAGTTCTCATTAGTATGGTGAGAGCCTCGTCTTAAAGAGCTCAAGTTTTCTTTCGACAATTGATGCAAATCTTTCTAATGCTGGTCGTCACGGACCTTAAATCGCAATAAAAGCTATTTTGTTAAATACATGTCTTCAATTTAAATACAGGTACAAGAGGTTAATTCCTGTTCAAAGTGTAGTAGCAAAATCCGAATTATAACAAACGAGCTGAGCTAAACATAAACAAAGAGACTTGAAGAGACTACAAACGTAAATAAAGAGACTAGACAGAGAAAGATTAGAACCGATCAAATATTATAGGGTTTATATTTATATGTTGATGTTGGAATAACCAATTTTACGTTACAACAGAGAACAAACCAAGGTTTGGTCACTACAAATAAATTATTTGTTGCCACTATTAATTATTGGTATCAATAATAACATGAACATCACAATTTGTTGGTTGCCATAATCGCCAGTTGTTGTTGGTAATTGCAACAGAAAGTTGGTTTATCCTAACGAATTTTTGCAGTTCCGACCGATTTGCAACTGATTTTTCTCTGTGCGTACGTACTGTTGTAGGCCTTTTAGTGTTCACATAATTGAGAATTTTGAAGCCATGTTTGGGCTGAACCTCGTGAGGTAAAATAAAGCATTCTACACAGTCTCATGATTTTAAACCAGGTTTGATTTAAACCTCGTTAAAAGAAGCGGAAGCCTCTATAGCCAGACATATCCGCAAAATTAGTGTTGTAGGGTTTTGTATTGATTGTTTAAGGGACCACGTTTGGCTTGAACCGTGTGACGTAGGATTAAGAATTCCACACAATCTTTCGGGAGCGTGTATTCGCGATTGCTGTAATGATAGAGGCACAGGTTTAAATTAGAAAAGCTGGCGTTCATAGACTGGAGTAGTCTTGAAGTGCTTGGACTGCACAATAATTGTCTAGCAAGTTACTTATTGCGCCGTTCGAGATGCTCTTTGTGCTTTATCTTGATGTCCTGAATTGCCTTTTAAACGAGAGGATATTTTAACATCCTTTTTTTCGAAAAAAGTTTTAAATTGACTCTTTAAAGAAAATTTGGAGTATTTTTTTGTTCACAAAAATGTCGCATAGTTAATTTCAGTATCGGTGACCGAAAAGAAAATTCAATACATCCAATTTCAGCTTATCGTTTTGGTCCTTCTTTTTAAGAAATAAACTTAATATCGGTGAAAATCGTAGTCTTTTCTTAATAATATTCCACTAAAGTATAAGTATAAGTCGTCTTAAATGAAAGCAGGATATCGTCATAAAAAATAAATCATTTAAAGTGTATATGTGACAGCGCAAAGAGAAAGGGACCTAAGGGTAAAAAAATCAATTTTCATTATTTTTTCTTTTTTTGATGTGGGCAACATCTGAGCATCGAATGAGACCGATTCCATGCCCAAAAAGTGTTCCCTCCCAGAGATATGCGCGTTTTATGAAAGTGAAGTCGACGATTTTAAGAGCAAATAGAAAGGGACCTAATCTTTAAAATGGCTCTCCTGAACAAAACTTTTCATCAACTTTTCCCTTTTTTTTGATGTGGACAACATCTGAGCATCGAATGAGACCGATCACATGCCCCAAAAGTGTTCCCTCCCAGAGATATGCGCGTTTCATGAAAGTGAAATCGACGATTCTAAGCGCAAATAGAAAGGGACCTAATCTTTAAAATGGATCTCCTGAACAAAACAGGTTAAGGAGGCAGTCGGAACTAAATTTATACAAGTATTGGTTGTTGGTTTTAAGTTCGGTTGCCATTACCCCGAACAGTTGTTATCTGGACCAACTGATGGTTAAATTTATGAAGCCGGTTCATCTGTAAACGATTTCTAAAAAAAATTCTAAAATATTTTAAATTATGATTCAATACTTAAATCTAGTCGTTTTTTTTTTTAATAAATTAAAGTGTTTTCATCTTAAACTATGTTTTTGTAGTGACTAGAACCGTTGCACTATAGAAGGGATGAAATTCTGATGTTGGGATAAGCAATAAAAACGGAATTAGCTAGACTACAAAAAACTTATCCGTTGTCACCACCAATTGCTGTTACCAAAGTGACATGTACTTCATAATTGGTTGGTTACCATAACCTCCGCCGTTGGCAACCAGCAGTTCAACAGAATTCGGTTGGTGTAACCGTAAATACCGTAACACCGTAATATAATCGTAGCTTCCATCTTATGGCAACCATGTAACCGTCAGCACCATGGAAAGTTGGTGATTGCAATAGAAAGTGTGTTTAACCAACCGAATTTTTGTAAGATGAACCGATTTTCAACTGATTTTGTTCGGTTTGTTATGATAATAACAAAATTTAGATTTGAATAGATTCAAAATTTGCCTTTGCACTCTTCAAAGTTTTAGCCCATTTAAACTACTTGCGACCAACACCAAATTTGCATTATTTTTTTAACAGAGAGCAAATTACTAAGAAATCGGTTGGAACTACTAAACTTCTAGTTTATTATCTTATTTATATATTTACTGCAATTAGTTAACAATTGAAACTTAAAAGCAATTTCTTTCCTCTCAAGTATGCAATACTATTAGGATAATTATACGAATAAATGGATGTGTATAAAGGCATTTATATATAAAAGAATTTAATTATAAGTTGGCAAATTATATTGACGATTTAGACATTCTGAAGTCTTTTCAATCGTTTCAATCTTCTTTGTAAGCCTGTTATATTATTGAGGCTGACTGCATCCGGATTCAAGTGGATTCACGGCCATACCAATAAAACGCATAAAATGTATTTGGTTGCCATAACTGCTCATTGTGGTTACCAAAAGTTTTGCCAACATTTTGTATTTATTAATGGTGTTGATATCTAAAATTTCATCATAACCAAAAGCGAAAGTAGTCCTATTATAACTACTTTAAGAAAATTGTTAAAGTTGTTTTTTTTGGGAAAAATCTTACATCATCTTTTCCTTTTTTTCCTCGACATGACCCTCCCTATGTCTAAGAGTACTTTAAGTATAAAAGAAAATAGTTTTTTTGCCTCTACTGAAAATTTTACATTTTTTCGTTAAACAAGTGCGACATTTGAACTTTTAGATCCAAAAATTCTTTTCTGGAGGTTCGTATTCTTTGTATTTTCTACCGATACTTTAGTTACAATTAATGAACGTTACAGAGCACCAACTAACATTCGGATGTACTGATGGCATACTCGATGTGCATGCAACCTCATTCGGTTGGCTAAAAAAAATAGTTGTGGCAACGAATTTGTTCTCTCTGTGCGTACAACTTTTATTATTAGAGTCCCTTTTTAATTTTTGGTTTTCTTGTTCAATTCAAATTTTTGATTTTTAATAAAAACGACTTGGACTCTACAGTTTCTCGAAGTAGACAAGTTCAATCGCTTGCTATGGTAGTTTCATTAAACGTTTGACTTTCGGAATTTAATAATTAAAACTCACATAACCATGATCACAAGGTCTTTGTCGGTAAACTCAATTATCAACAATCGCATCTACCTCATGGATAATAATATGTAATTATGTATTTATTTCCCCATACGGACACATAATAATCCAACTGCGAGCTTCATTAATTTGGAAATTAAAAAAAATCCTCATGGTCCTTAAAACGTATACGAACTACCTGCATATGTATGTGTACGTGCATGGACATACTTCATACATTTATACACGTGCGTAACCAAACGTATGATATCCCTGAAATATGTATTCATTCCCTCGAATACTGCATCCGTATTCCATTCGTGGTGTAGAGTGTATCATCCATCAATTTACTTTAATACAAGTGTTGCTGCTCCTAGCAACCATGTCCGTATTTTTGCAATTTTCTTACGTTTAAAAATCACACAGCACCGAATGCTGACTATACACATGGTATATACATATGTACCTACAATGTATGTATGTATGTATGTTGGCAAAACATAAGGAGTCTCAGCCAAAGTTGGCCTTAAGCATCATGTGAAATCATGAAATTATCTATCCATCATACGCTCCCTTACCAACCACTATCGCATTGTATTCACAATTTGCCTGAAACAAAGGCAGAAAGAGCTTCTACGCTTTCCTCTTCAAGCAGAAAATATGGCGATCAGTGCGCATGTTCCATGGTCAGGCCATCAGCCAATCAGAAAATTGCATTGTTTTCTTCAACACGTTTTACAGATGAAGACTTCATTGCTGTTGAGACTATCAAGAGAACACCCCACCTCTCGTGGTGTGAATGAATGGCTTCGTTTGTGTATGTTTCTTAGCAAAACACAACAACAAAATACAGCAACAAAGCAGGTAGGAATGGTGATAACAAAAGTGGGCGTTACCCAAGAGCACCATTATTAATGGTGTCGTAACTGGTTTTGGTTTGAGTATGCAATTCAACACGATAAGAGTGTATAAGCATATGAGTTTGTGTATGAATACGAGCGGGAGAGGCTGGTCGAAAGAGAACAAAGATATGTAAGCAATGACTGTGCAACTGTAAAATCTTGAGAGAGAAGTAAAGTAATTAGTGCTCTTTCACAAAGATCTTAAATCAATATCAGTGTTAAGATATACAGTAGTACACAACCAAAAAAAACAAGTGGACAATTCGTCAGTTCGGCCGGGCCGAACATTTTATACTCTCCACATGGGATGTAACCATTTTAGAATTTGAGTAGGTTCGGATCAGTGGTTCAGAGCTGTTCTGAACCGCTGATTCGATTGAAAAATGGTTTTTAGGTACTCTTGAACAGCGATTAGGTTCAAAAATATTTTAAATTTAATTTATTTTTTTAGAAACAAAAATGTAATTTTAACCAAGTGCTGTTCCTTAAAATTATAAACGGTAGGTACGTTTATAAATTAATACGTAACATGCTCATTGATGCGTATTTCGTATATCGATTTTTTGTCTGAACCAAACCACTGTTTTTTAAATTTTCGGTTTTTAGCTCGATGTAACATATTTTTCAAACACTGGTTTGGTTAATCGGTGCGGTTCGAAGTCATATAAATAATTTCTTGACTTTTCGAACAAAACACGTTTTTTTTTGCAAAAAAAAAGTATTTTTCAACATAATCTCCTTTTAGATCAATACACTTAGTACAACGTTTCTCCAATGTTTGTATCCCTTCCAAAAATAGGATTTTTCGAGGTCCATAAAATATGGATTTGTTTGATCAATAATTTCAACGTTGGAGCTGAATTTCTTTCCACCGAGCCATTTCTTTAGGTTTTTTGGTCATATATGGCCGTTTTTTTAAATCCTCTTTAAATAAATTGGCATAGTAAAGTATATGCCGTTTATTGTTTTTACCTTTTGAAGGTAATCTATGTGGACTATACAGAGTGCATCCCAAAAAACTGTTGACATCACCTTATTGACCGACAAACGCACCTTGGCCCTCTTTGATGCCGGTTCACGCTGAGAAATCCATTGTTTAGACTGTTGCTTGGTCTACGAAGTATTATAATGAATCCATGTTTCATCCACAGTTACAAAACGCTGCAAAAACTCATTCGAAACGCGTGTGACAAAATCGTGTGACAACTTTAACAGTCCATTAAAGTTGTCACACGATTACGTTTATGATCAATTGAGAGCAAACGCAATAAGCACTCGAAATTATTTTTTTTTCCTTTTTTAACAAAATCCACGAGGTAGTATTTTTTGAACAGCTGTAAAACACAAATTAAATAACGAAACTTTTTCAAAATTTGACAGTAGTCTAGTAACAGATGGTACTTAATGCGAGCAGTGTTGCATTTTATGTAACTATAAGGGAAGTTGGAAAAGTCATTCTTGATATGGCCTCGTATGGTTCGGTTCACAACTGGCTCACGTTAGCTTCAGTATTGCTGAAGATGTGTTATAGGTTAAGCCTTAACAACTAAGATTGGATAGCAAAATCGTTAAATAGTTAAGTCAATTGTTAACAAAAAGGGACAATTTTTGATCGTGTCTTCAGATTCTTTCTGTACTCGACTCTTAACCCAAGTCGATTCAGAACAACAATACTCGTACAAGTACTCGTATTAGACTCTATGCTGGCTAGGTTAAGATTCGACATTTTTTAATTGGCCGTCCAAAACGTTAAGTATCATTTGTACTTGTGCCACCACAACGAAAGTCAGTAAACCTCTTTTTTACCATTGAAATCGATAGTGCGAAGTCCCTATAGCATTTATCAAGCTTTTCCTTGTTTTGAAATTCACTTTTTTCCATTTTTAACAAAATCCACAAGGTTGTATGTTTTGAACAGCTGTTAAACACAAACTAAATAACGGATCACCTCACAATTAGACATTAGTCTATTAACAGATGGAACTTGATGGGAGCAGTGTTGCAATTCATATAACTACGAGGGAAGTTGGAAAAGTCACAGAATTATTGATATGCCCTCGTATTGCTTATAACATATTATGTTTATTTAGAGACGACCTGCCCATTATTATGGAATTTACATCTCTTTTTAAAAAAAGGCGTGAACCTTTTCCACTAGAGCCTATTTCTTTACACACTTATGTAATTTATTCCAAGTCTGATGTTACAAACAATACTTTATGAGTTCCGGTCGTTTAAAGTTTTCAAAGGAGGGGTGGTGACACCCCCCTGTTGAAAACCTTTTCCATATACTAATGAAGTTTCCTCGCCCACAGTAGCGAGGTACATTTTAAAACGATCTGTGTATAATTATGGTCATTTCATTGCTTTTAAAATTTTAGCCGTGGTACCGCCAACTCCAAAGCGAGTTTCTTTACAATCAAAAGTTTTTATTTCAAGTCAGATGTTCCTTACTTAAAACTTGATGAGTTCTGGCCGCGTAACAAATTTGGATGTGGGCGGTGCCACGCCCCTCTTTTAAAACCCCTCTTTTAAACGTGTATACTCTATGACAACATATTCTCCCACAATAGCATGCTGTGTAAATTTAAAGACAATCTGCCTATAAATATGAACATTACATCTTATTTAAGAAAGGGAGCGTGGCCCAGCACACTTTTCCCCCGAACGTATGCATTACGTTTTACACTGATAGTATAAATACCGAATATGATGTTCCAAATTCTTATAGTTTGTGAGATTTGGGTGTTTTTAGTTTTTGGATATGTGGGCGGTCCCACGCCCACTTCTAAAATCGTATGCGTATAGCATGTGACAAGCTCCTATTCTTTTGTTAAAATTTAAAATGTTAAAATTTCAAGACCCACTTAAATAACGGTTGTGGCTCCGTCCACATTTCCTCCCGACATTTTTGGTTACATACCAACAGCTTATATTCTTAAGCTTATGTTCGTTGCTTTTATAGTTCGTGAACTATGATCATTTTCATTTTTAAGGCTAAGCCCACTTGAGATATCAAAAATTGAAGTAGCCTATTTTCAACACCGGTCATACGGCAATATTGTGTGGAAATTCCAAGAGGATTGGTTCTGTAAAGTTTAGGATTCTATAAGCAGCATACAAACAAAAATGAATTCAATTTTTTTTACAGTAAACCGGCCAGATATAGTTTCGACCTTTGTGCGGATTATTAAATTGTCCGGACTACAGTACACAATTTTTTACACTCGAAAGTCGATTCTTTCTATTTATTGAAGAATGAAGTGAGTTATTTAAAAAGCAAAGCATAAAAATAATGAATATTTAATTCATTTAGAAAATAATGGACAGAATAGAAAATAAAAAATAATAGTGCATATTTATAAATTAATTACGGATTGAATACATCCCAAAATTTTCCTTTTTCTAAAACAAAAGTTCAAGTTTCACAGACCTATTTTAACCATACAAGATGGTATTCCACGGCACGACTCCATCATATCGCAAATGTCGACCTTGTGGTTGTTAAGATAGACAAACTGTCTCTAAATTTTAATACCAAATGTTCTTATTCCGAATATAATCATATAGTTGAGCTGGCCTCATTTAGTATTTAAGTAGTTTTAAGTTTTACCAGAAAGTTTTATCATATACCAAAAATGTCATACAGGTTTTTTGAAATGTTTTGCCTCCGTTTATAATATTAAATCATAAATAATACTATTTTAAGAATAACATTGTCATATCTAAGCAGAAAAAGGAAAAACCCCTTAAACTCTTTAAATTTTATGAATAATAATTATAAACAAATTTGTATATTATTATGAATCAATAAATAAATTATGAATTATGAATTTTAACCATACAATCAACTCGCGAAAACGTGAACTATTTATTTCCATATATACTACTTATTTTTCATTCTCAATCGTGTCCAATATTTTAAATTTTTCAGCCAATGTTAAATTCAAGAGTTGTAGTTTAGTTGTTGGTGCCATTATACACGTCTTACCTCCTCGCAGGTTATAATACACTTACAGTTTCACAAATAATATTCCGTCTTGCTAACAAATTCTATCGTTTTGTATTGTTGTTGGGCAAGCGCAATAATAGCTGTGAAAGAAACAAAAAAAAAACAAATTGATATCCGGACTAAAGAGGTAAAATTTATAAACTGTCCGAAACATTGAGCTGTCCGGACTACTGGATAATCCGGACTAGAGAGGTTAGACTGTATATACATAAATAAAGATTTACTAGCAGAATAAACTGTTCTATCGAAATAAAATATTCTTAATATTCCGAAAAGCATAATTGCTTTAGAAAAAACGCAACACTCACTTCCAGTACTTCTTTCCAAGCATCCTTCAAAGTTTAATGGAAGATTTAAGGCTCACTATCAATGGTTATGTTACCTATGCTTGTAAGTTCGCCAATTCAATTCGCGCAATATTCGTTGGGACGAAACATCATCAATTTGTTTGCAGCGACATGTGCTAATTATTTGACTACGACTGTAGTAATCTAGCACGGAAAACTCTTACAATATCCAACTAGAAATGCCGAATGTTCTCTTACAGACACTAAAGTTTAAAAGGCACTGTGCCATGAGGTGAGCGCTCTCTTCCAAACATCAACCGTTACCTTCACGCCTACCCAACGGCAATTAGTGTGAGAAGAGTATAACAACAATAGGGATATGCAGGTATGTAAGTCAGCAAGAGTGATGATAATAGAGTGATGATGGTAATGAATGGCGGTGGTGGTGGCTGTCGCTGTGTTGCCTTTGCTGCTGGCTCTCCGTATGTGTGTGCCTCCCAATGTTTGTTGGTTGGCATGGTATCTTTTGCGTCGTGTTCTCCTCGTTGTTCGCCGTTCGTTAGTTGTTGTTACTGTTTACTCCTGCTGTCTGTTGGCCTGTTCTGTGCTGTGCTCTGCTACGGCTAGTCTGAGGTCTGTGCGATCGTATCGTATGTTGCCGATTTAGTTACACATTCAACACAAGACGGCTCACACGACGGTGGTAGTGCTGTCTGTCTCTTCTGTGTGCATACCCCCGAGAATACGGAATACAAAGAGAATCGAACGTATATTTTTTGAGTGGATTTAGTTTAACGTTTCCTGTCTTTGCGTGTGGTTGGTTAAACGAATTGCAGAACAATAGAAACGGAGAAACGTCGTATTTTTATTCTGTATACAATTCACAATTCAATGCTTCCTTTGTTAAACGAAAAAAAACGTGCGTCGGTTTCGTAAACGAAGCATAAAAATAAATTGATATAAAAAATATAAAATATTGAAAATATTAAAAGAGGAGATATTAAAGCGTGTCAAACGAAGATTGAAAAATCATTGGAATATATTTAAAAGTAATGGATGCCGAATAATTATTGGAGAAATAAATGTTTATGATTTGATACGTGTTACATGAAATTTGAGAAAAAAAATATTTACAAAAAAAAAATTAAAAATCATTGAATAAAGTGCAATACATTTGTTGAAAACCACAAATAACGAGATCATTGGAATTGGATTACATCAAATTTAAAGTTTAAAAGGTAAATATTCAAAACAATAGCAAGTGGTGATCGATCGCATTCAAAATATTCCGACGGCATTTTGTATGTTGCCATTCGACCAGTATCTAATATTTGTATCCGACTTGCAAATAATATTTAGAAAATGGATTAATCCTTGATATAACTAGTGTTGTAATATCAGCTGATATGTTCTTAAGTTGATGATACGATTAATGCAAAACTAAGTTAATTTAAAAACTTTTTTTTATTGTTTGTTAAAGTGAATTGATTACGTTATATCTATGTAAACTGCATTAGGGTGCTCCGAGAAAAATTTTTTGGCTGTTATACATATCGTCATATGAAATCAAAAAAGGCGTAACTTACATTTCAAAAATTTTTCAGGAGAAGCAAAAAACTTCATAAAATTGATAAAACACCAAATTTTGTCAAAATTTTTTTAAGTAGAGCTAAGCTCTTACTATCGAATTAGTATTTGAAGAAAAATTTTGAATTTTTGTATTATTTACAGAGCTATGAAACTTACGCCTTTTGAGGATTAGATTTTCTGAAACCGAAAAGGGCGTAAGTTACAATAAAAAAAAAATTTCGCTACGATTTAGGAAATGTTTTCCTATGTTCTTCATTAAAAAGATTCACCATTAATTTTTTTTTTATTTTATTTTTTATTAACATACTTATAGTAAACAAAACATAAAAAGTAATTCGGAAAAAAAAACACAACATTTTAAGTAAAAAGATTTCATATCATAAATTGATAAAAATTAGAATGTAGTATAGGATAATGATTTATTGCTAATTTTCATAGGGCAAATTTGTATAAAAATCATGGCAATCTTCTGGTATGAAGGATTTAAGATCCTGGAGATGTTCCCATTTTTTTTTAGAAATTTTTATTCTTTGAGAATGTAATGGAGCAAGTTCGTTGTCATGAGTATCTTTTGCTTTTCGGTTTGGAAGAATTGCATAATATGCAATATGAATATTATTCCTCTTTAATGTTTGTTTTAAAGTAAATAGTTCCAGACGTATCGTATCGCAATGCTCGAATCATGTTAACGGTGGGATCTCCAGCTTTTTTTCCTGTAAAATATTTTTCATTGTATTAACAGGTCATAAATATTTATTATCACAATTTTACCTGGACGAATGGAAGAGTAAAGCTTAGGAAGAGAATTATAATCCAGAAAATATGAATGAGTAAGATGATGGGTGTTGAGTGGAAATGGAGACTTACGGGAATCTTTAACAAATTCAACGAATTGAGAAGGAAGATTAATTTTTTTATTGTTTATTTTTCTTTGGATTAGCGAATGAGTTGAATCACACTCCATTTGGGTGTGCCCTACTATTAAATATTTGTGCTCAATTGTTATGTTTTTTTCAATACATAAGGATAACAATGCATTTGACAATATGACATTGCGGTTTTGATAAAAGCAGCCATCCGAATATATTATAATATGGTTAGTATCTGGTGACTGAAGTAAACAATTTTTTAAGTGTTTTATAATACATGTTGTGAAAGTAGACGCTACCAGATTCCCTTCAGATTCATCCCAGATATAATTGTCAGATTCATGGCTAATGATATTATAAATAGTGAAGTTATGTATTTGGAATTTCATTTTATAATATGAAGCACTTGCGTTTGTTTGAGGAATCAATTTTACGGCTTGCATATCCATGCATAATAATAAGCAAATTCCAGACTTTGCATTTTCGACATCGTTTGATTTTTCTTCTCGCATGGCATTAACATCTGATCTATGACTGATATATTGATCCTCAGTTATGTTTTTTGCCTCGTATGATACACAAGTATCACACATGTCATTCCTCGGTTTAAATAATGAAATATTTTGTTCTTTTATTGTAAGCATAAACTTGGGATACGATAATGCTGAAACTTCATCAACGCTATTTTTAATGCATTCTTCACAATATAATTTATAAATTTGGCTGTATGATTTAAAATCTGATTGCAAATACAGTTTCTTGGTATACTGTCTTCGGTAATGGGATTCAAGCTTCGGAATATCATTTAACCAATTTTTTAAATAGTTATGACGCTTCTCGTATTTTTTATCTTTAATCGAGGTCTTTCTTCTCGGAATAACTTTATCCGGTTGTTCCTTATTTAAAAAGATTTCATCTACCCAATTTCTTACAGTTTTTTCAGTTATTCCAAGAGTTGACGTAAACATTTTCTGGCAAACTTGGATACGAGTTGTCTTAGCTTGCAAATAATAACTTTTGGACAGCCATCGCCTTGAAATAATGTTCCCATTTCGTGCTTTTTTAGAAACGACCACGTGATTTCTTACATACACCTTTTTTTCTCCCCACGTCATATTCCAAAATCTATCAAATATTTGTTGGCGTATATTTTCAGCAAAGTGGGAGCAATGACGCAATGAGCTCTTTTCACAAAATTTAGACTGGCATCTTAACCCCATTATTCGAGGATTTTTTACACACACAATTCCTTTATTGAGGCCTGTATACATTTTACCAGTCATTCGGTTATTTGCATTTAAATGTGTTTGATTTGTTTTTTTTTTTCTTTACTGACATATTTAAATTTGTTTCAATATCCATTTTTAATAAATGCACTTAAATCGAGATTTTTTTATTTAACTTTGATGAACTGCTTGCTTTAAGATATATGTTTTATTAGAAACACAATGACAGAAAGACTAACTGCTTACCGAAAATGCAAAAATACCAAAAACAGAAAGATGTCTTATTACAAAAACAACAAAACAAAACCTAACTGTTTTTAAAAAACACATTGCATGCCTCTCTTCTCTTGTCTGTTTCTTTTCTTTTCTATTCTATTTCTTCTCTTGCGTCAGTTTTTTTTTTTTTAAAAGGCGTAAGTTACCTTTTTGGTTTATGAAATGTTTGCGCTTGCAGTTACGCCTTTTAGTATTTTGTTAATAAAATTGTCGTTTTTAGTCGTATGACTGAAAAACTTAGCAGGTACGTGTATTTTGATGCGGTGCATAGTAATCAATCAAAAAGTCGATTTTGAATTTTTGGTAACTTACGCCTTTTTTGATTTCATATGACGATATATATTTAAAGGCAAAGTACTAAGTATTATCATGTTCAAACAAACAAACAAAATTGTTCGCTTGCGTACAACGTTTTTCTCATTTCTCCAAACCGCCTTCCCCATTCAGAACGCCAACTAAAAAATGTACATATCCAAATCAAATATAATTATCAAAAATGATGCCATAATTAAACACCACATTCAATTTCATGCGGGATTTTAAAAAAATCTTCAATTGTTTACTTAACAATTCTCTATTACATTTTATATAATTACGAAATTAATGTATTGAAAAAAACATTAAAATATTGATTACGCATTCTTTTGACAGTTGCCTGTAACTTTTAGTAATTATTTTCATCGCAATATAAGGATTCAATTCGAATATAAACAAAAAAAAACAAGAAATACTCCATTACTACAGATCTTAGAGGCGCTTTTTTGCGATTACCATGCAAATAGTGAAAATAACACCGTCGTATTTTGTTATAAAATATTAAGCAAACCTAAAATTCGGACACAATATTAAAGCTTACAAGAGAAGTGGTGGTTGTTAGGGTTAATAACTGAGAATCGACAACTCAAACGCAATAGATAAGTAATTTGTAATATAAACTGTCAATTTTGTTCATGTGTGTAGAAAAAGTGTAACAGTACTAGACTCTGCAAACAAATTTAATAAATATTAATTTGTTGTAGCCTTTTTATCGTAGTACTTACTGCCTGACCTACGATGCCGAATGTTAACGTTCGCTTACCTTCTATACGACAGAAATTTGACTTTTAAGTCAGTAACAGGCATCAGAACGACAGAGCGAAAGAAAACGCAAGCCCTTCAGTACAAAATTGGGGCCACTTACGATATCTGTGCGAACAGAAATGTTAAAATCACTCTCTTGTATATTGCATGTCGTTTGATAAAAAAAAAACACGTAATAGCACATACGAGTATACAAAATGAATTTAAATGAAGATAATGCAGAAGAAATTAAGCTTTTTTCTTTTACGTATTTATTTTCTATGCATAATTCATTATACCATTAAACAAGGTATTAATCATTTTACATAGACGAACAGGATTTCAAAACAAAATATATGGTTGTTACAACAACGACAGCATCAGGGTTAGTTAGTTAGTTTTTTGGCAAATGTTTGTAACTAAAAAATATTTGAGCTAGACCCACCTTTAAGTGTCTGTCTGGACCAAGGACGGACACTACTGAAATTGAAGAAAATCGGTTTATATTTTCTTCAATTTCAATCAGTTTATGTTTTTATATATATTTAGATATATATAAAAGCCACATCTTACATTCAAACTTAATACAATTTAGCACTAGTAAGTTATTTAAGAAATTTGGTTCAGATGTAGATATAGCTGCCACATATATGTTCGACCGATTTTACTTTAAACCATTTAATTTTCTCACAAATTTAAATATGATAACAATTTTAAAGTATGGGTAAATTAAGAGCCTGTCCAGTATGGTCCAAAACCTATTTTCAGTTGGCGTTTCGAAATATCCAGAAGTGCAGGGTATAACACAGTCGGACACGCTCAACTATTGCTTTTTGTTCTTGTTTTTTATTTATGAATTTCATTTAAAAAAACAACCTCTAAAAATTGTTTGTTTATAATTTTTTTTGTTTTTAGTTTATATATATTGTTTTTATTTTCGAGAAACTGTTTTCCCTTGAATATGGTAAAAACCCATTGAATTATAATTCAAAATTCAAAACAAAAGCGTAAAGAACATTTTTGCCCAATTGTTGCTTTAAAAAATATGTTAAAAATACTTAATAAGACCTTTTAATCATTTATTTGTCGCAGCACATGAATTCCCATGAAAGAGGAGGAAGCAGACCCATTGATAAATTAAAAGTTCTTCATTTTAAGCATAAATGTACCTCATTTTTTATATTTTAGGTACATAACTTAATTTAAAATTAAATGTTTTGTGTTTAATTAAATTAAATAATTACGAATTTTTTACGAAAATTACGCAATTTATACGAAAATGTTCCTAAACATTACGATTAACATTTTTACGCTGACTTGTCATACAAAACTTTTCATAAAACATATGATGGAAGCATTTTTAATCAGCCAGTTTGTAAATTCATCAGAAAATACCCGAAATGTACCAAAATCTTTGTCAATAATATGAAGAATATATGGGTGAATAATCTGAAATGACTCCTTTTCTTTGCGAAAAAGGGGACAGTCTTTATAATCAAATAAAAACCAAAAAAAATATTGGGATTTATTATATTAATCTCTTAGATGCTATTGGTGAAGGTTCATTGAATTTTAGCTGTTTTTAAGAGTTTTATTTTCCACGGGACTGATCTAATTAGCACGGGACTGAGAAAAGCATAGCACTTGACTGAAACTTTAAGCACGGGGAGGAAATAGTACGTTATAGATGCACTACCTTTACATAATAAAACTAAAAGTTATATAAATATGGTTGAATATATATTATATAATAATTATATTATACCTTAAATAATATTTCTATATGCACAGTATACTTTTGGTATGAAAATATCAGTCCCGTGGTACTCATTCAGTCCCGTGGCTAATAACTTAACCACGGGACTGAAGCCACGGGACTGATAAAAATTACGTATTTTCCTCTTAAAACTATCAAAAATACATATATAGTTGTAAATTAATAGCAAACCTAAATGCTGTAAGAACTACGGTAGCTTACTGGTATGTTAATAATAATTTAATTTATTCAAAAGAAAAATAACACTTTCCACGGGACTTATAACTTTACGGAACAAACACTGACTGCGACCACTCCGACGAAAATAATTCGCAAACTAAAATAGAAGTAGAGTTTCTTCGAGAACCTTCGAAGAGAACAATACTTCAGCGCGAGAGAAACACTACAAATTGAACGTAACGGCCGTTACCTTCTTTTTAAGCAGAAAACCACACCAGGCACGGGACTGAGAGAAAATGTTCCGGACAAAAGTCAATGATTTTTATAATTTCTTAAAATTAATTTAATTAAATCAAAAAAAGAGTATCTGTGACTTGAAGTGATAGTTCATAAATTCATTTGAATGCAATTACAGATTTTTAATATTTACATACATAATAAGTACGGTTTATTTTGCTGCGTCGGTTTTGGACACGCCACGGGACTGAGACTACATGTACTGTTTTCTTTTTTTCGATATTAACAAATTAAAAATTTTAAAAACTAATACGTGGGTTATTTTAACAAATATAATAAGCTGCTTAGAACATATTTATAAAAAAATTAGTTAATACAACACAATTTTAAACAGCCGGACACAGAAAGGAGTCATTTAAGATTATTCACCCATATAAAGAACGTGATAAGCAGAATATTTCGTATATAGTACGAACATTATTTCTTCAGTGTGGATTAATCATTAGATAGATATTAGATACAGTAAAAATCGATATATTTTATTTCAATTAAGCCTATTCAAACAAAAAATACCATTAAATTACCGTTTTTGGTTTGATAAAATTTTAATTATCATCACCAATAATTAGTTACAACCAAAATATGTTTGCGAAACTCTTGGTTGTCACAACCACTACTAAATACCTTTTGCACATTTCAGTGGTTCTTTTGTAAAAAGGACATAGTACTATGTGGTCCGCCGTGGTGTGATGGTCGGTGTGTATGTCCCGGGTTTAATTCCCAGTATGACTATCTCAAAAATTGTTTAGCGCTGGGATTCCACATTGTAAATGCCAGCGACTTTAGCGAATAAGAGAGTAATCTCTAAGCCATGGCAAAACTTCTCTGTTTAATACATTAGACGTTCGGAGCCGACGTTAAACAGTAGGTGCCGGTCAGTGGACATACAAATTGTATCGTGTATAGCTTTTGTTTTGAGACAAGTTATCCCTTGTTCCTTAATGGGATGTTGAGGGACTTACGTACGTACGCTGAGGTTCAAATCATCGGGCGTGCCTTCAGTCTTCCAGATAGTGCAAACTATCTTATATATTTCTTCTGATTCAATTCTGTGCTAATGATAATATCATATCCTTTTGTCTGCAGAAAGCCTGATTGTTTTCACAATAACGAAGCTAAAAGAAGACTAGAGCCTCCTACGCGAATATGTTCCCACTTCTTGATGATTAATTTTAGGTTAATATTTTCATTTTCAGTTTTGAATATAAGAACAAATTAGAAACATATAAATAGTTTAATTTCATACATAAAAAAAAAAACAAAAAAACGTAAAGGATTTTAAACAAATTGTTGTCAATTGCAAAATAAAATCTGAAAAATTGCATCTTTCAAATACAATATTTTATGCACATTTCGCACACTTTTTTGTTGTAGAAATTCTTTTTGAAATTTTATATTTTCAACAACCGAATAGAAAAAAGTAAAGAGCCAATGAAACAAGAACATGAAAATCTACAACCATAACATGTTGTTAAATGCTTGTTTGATTGTGTAATTTATTGCAATAAAAAACATGCCGACGACGTAACAGAAAATTTTCATGAAAACTCTGTCCGTCATCCATCCTCCTCCATTCGGATAGAGGCAGTGCTGCGAAGGCAAGAACATCATCACATCACACTACATTTTCCAAAAATAGTTATCCACCAGAAACCATAACGAACTGCTTGCGCTATTCTGCACATAATGCGATGAGAAGAAACCGAGAGAACAAAAAAAAAAGAACTGAATTTCAATCCGATTTCGAATCGGCCGAAAAATAAATCCTACTAATCAAGAAGAAGGGAAGCAATTCTAGGCAACATTTGCCATTCATTCATCATTTTCATGCAATTTGTTTCTGCTGTTGTGATGTTTCGCGAAACTTGTATTTGAAAATTGTTTTTTTTTTGAAGATTTGTTGTTGTGTTTAAGTATTTTATCGTTACTCAAATATCAGCGGAAGAGTGTCTTGGTTGAGTGACTGGCGAACGGAAGACCGAGTGCATTTCGGATTGCTATATAACTTTTGAATTTGTCATACGACTACAGCGGCAACATCATGTCGGTTCTCATGTTCTTCTTCTATTTTTCATCCTCCGTCGAATAAGCATGAACTGTTTGTTGGGCTAATACTGTGGGCGTTATAATCACAATTTTCCTCCATTTCGTATGCAGCCCATTTTTCAATTACTGCCTCAGTGTGTATTTTGTACTTTTTCTTATGAAGTGTGAATTATTGTGAGATATTTTGTCATTTGCATTTGATGGATTTCTTAAAAGTGCTGTTCCTATTTTTAGCTTGTAAGATGTGTTGCAGTAACCCCACCTGAAGTGGAGTGAGCGATGACTTAATAAGAGATTATGATTCCAAAATGCTATGCTGCTCGTATTATTACGTATGCGATGATAAAAAGTTTTGACATTTCAGTTTTGTGACATACAGCAACATCTGAAATACTCGAACATGAACCTAGAGAAACTCTATCGAAATATGCAGCGCCACCAACAAATGTCAACGAAGCGAAGAGCAGCTTAAATTTCTACATGACTATCATGCCAGTAAACCCAGGTTAAACCTGAATAACGGTTAGGAACATCTAACAATTTTGCAGCGGCGGGTGAATGCCGACGAATTCTCGAGTAGGAGATTTGTGTCTTAGCCATGTAAAAACTTCTCTATAAAAATAATTGGCCGTTCGGAGTCGGCGGTGGGACCTACTGTTTCCCAGTCGATGAGTAAAGAATTGATCCGTGCACAGCTGTTTTGAGAGATGTAAACCATCGTTTCTTAACTGACTGTTGAGGAACTTAAGTAGTTTAAAATATACTTAAAACATAAGGAGCAATCAACTAAAAAATATAGAAAGTTACAGACGGAGTAGGCTTCTTTTAATTACAAATTATTCTTCTGAATGAAATTAGCAGTTGAACTAAGTTGTATTTAAATCACACCACAGTTGGATACATTAAACAATAGGCGTGTTCGATTGGTACTTTAAAGAAGTAAGTGGTCGCTAGGCCAATAACTTTATAGCTTTACGAGACATTTTGAAACATTCTTAGTATACAAGAACTGATTGGCTTGTGCGTTTGACTTGAAAATTTGTATTTTGTAAAAAAAATTATTTAAGAAATAACAACAGCGATTAATAACCGAGCTCGCTTGAACTCGCTAAATGCTAATCCTGAATAAATTTGTTCCCAAAAATTTAAATTTTTTAAAAAAAATTAAATTGTGAGATGTTCCTACCCGAATAAGAACCTGGGTTTAGAGGCATGACAGTCGTGCACACATCCATCACATCGCGGCGGTCCGATACTTTATATACTCCGATCAATATTTCGAAGTACTCTATCTTTCAGTGGAGGGTATGAAAAATTAATCAAGGAATCGCCACACATCGGTCGTCATCATGACTTCGGTGCGCCGGCAACTTATAGCAAAGTGTAAACGTAAACACTCTATTGGACTTTAAGCCATTAACCAAGCAGAGATTAAGGAAAACATAGCAACTATCAAAATTGAATCGGAAACAGCGATATAGCATCGATCATCTTAATTTAGCATCGCTAGAGATTTAAGTCGACTCAATTTTTGGTTCGATTTGTACCAAATCTGTATACGATGCACAACGACTTGAGTTCATTTGGCGCTAAAAATACCGATTGCGGCGTAGGCATCAGGCTGGTACGCGATATCTTTAGATTGATGGCGAGTTAATGTTTTAGGACTAAGTCGCACACTGTTGGCTATGGCAGCCACATTTTGTAAGATAACGTAGACCATAAGTATTGCCACAAACTTGCGGTGGGTTTCTCATTTCGACCGAAACATTTTTTTAATAAAAAATCTGTTTAAGCTACGCAGCATTGACTTTGGAATTTAGTATTCAATACATCCAGGTGTTTTTCAAACGTTAAGCAATCCAATACGTTTTGCAGAGATACGTTAATGACTTTCTGCCAAGCTTTAATGAGCAGATACTGCCAAAATAACACAAGATCCAAAAAGAAACCACTTAAAGGACCACGCATTATTTTCTTTCTTTAGGCCTTTAACATCCAATTAAGGACCAAGGGGGAACTTTTCTTAAATCAGTGAGATCACGATACAATTCGTACACTCACAGGCCGGGAGAGGGAAGTCAATCAAGTGAACAACTAAAAAAAAACATTTTTCTGTTTAAAAAAAAAATATATGAAACCTTAATATTGCCGACACTCAGAAAAAAATTAGATATGCCTATTCTGCTGCACGCGACAAGCTACAGAGAACTTCTCAGCATTCTTTCGCGATGTTCCAAGGAAGCACCCGCCCAAATGTGAGAGGTGTGCTGCATTTTTTGGCAATGCAAATGACATAGGCGTTGAAAAGATCAGATGCAGTGAAATATTGACTTCGGAGCAGTTTAGCAGATATGACGGAGATTCAAAAATATTCTAGGCCACTCTTTTAAGA
Organism: Hydrotaea diabolus; assembly: GCA_963513945.1. Taxonomy (NCBI): domain Eukaryota; kingdom Metazoa; phylum Arthropoda; class Insecta; order Diptera; family Muscidae; genus Hydrotaea; species Hydrotaea diabolus. The sequence goes on along the minus strand of OY740720.1, from coordinate 101,364,874 downwards.
TAATCTATGTCACTCTAAAATGAATAAGGGAGCTCGGACTCCTCGCGGAAAAGTTATCCTGCCAAGTTTTATGTTTTTATTTAAATTTATTTACAATTAAATTTTAAACAAAAAATCTCACCACTTTCATTGAAGTTGTGAGTTTTCAATTGCACAGAAACTCCAAAAATTCGAGAAAAGCATGACAGTGTTAAAAATCAGAGAGTGATTAAAGTAACAAGCCTTTCGGCGGAAGTAGCCCACAATGTGAGGAGTTTTATATACTTGCTCCCGAAGACTTAATGCCACGTACATGGTACCCGGGGTGGCAACCCTTGACCAAAGAATTGCTGCTTCGAGTCGATTCTGTAAATAGAACCGGCTGTTGTGAGATAGTGATCGAGTAACTGGGCCGCCATGATGTTATGGTCAATGTATACGACTATCATACAAGTTCAACTCTGGCTAAGGCAATCTACAATTTTCCGAGGTGGTTTTTCGTAAATGTCGGCGATTATAAAACTTTTCTAAAAACTGCATTAGCCGTTCGTCGGTTAACCGAAATTGAAAAGTAGATCCCGCACAGTGGACATAAAAATTATTTTGTGTACATCTCACTGATTTGAAAGAAGATCCCTCTTGTTACTTAATGGCATGTTGAAGGACTTAATTATTAATTTTGTCTATATGAGGAAAAAAACCGAAAGCTATCAGTTTTGTCAGTCTGAATAGGATCTAAGTGAGCAGTTGCGATAAAGGCACCCACAGCAGGTTCGATTCGGCGGAGACAGCAGTTTTTCGATAAAAATGTAAAAATAAATAAAAATTTTAACTACAATAGTAGTGTTTTAGGTTAAGCCTCGATAATCAAGTCTGGATAGAAATGCCGAATTAGCTTATTTGTTAGTTACCAAAAAGTGTCAATTTTGAGTTCGTCTATAGATTTTCCTATATATTTCCTGCTGTACTTGATTCTGATTTAATTATTGTAGCCATTTTAGCAGTATGACTGGTTGGAGACCTGTATTCTATAGTAATCAAGGCAAAGTACTGTAAAGGCTAATACAAATAAATTTACTACTTTTCTTTAAGATTTTTTTTAAGTTCTGGTACATTTGGACTTTGCCTTTGGATACGAACAGAATTATGAATTTTGTTGTACAATTCAGTCTTTCAGTCTTTTTTATCGAGGCTTAACCTAAAACACCACTTAAAGTTTTGTGTTAAAACTAATTTGTCATATTACGAACACTAAAAGAGAAGTAGTCTGTCCTTCTCATGACAGCATGTGTTAACTGTTGCGGATTGAATATTGAGTCCTGCTGAAAATGTTATTTTCTGCTCGTTAAGTGACCATGACTTCAGTGATGAATATTTCCTGAAAGTAAACACAAAAAATTATGCTTCTATAGAAAAAAGTACACATGTTTTAAAATGTGCCCAATAAAAAAAACTAATTCTCATATGTTGATACAGAAAAAATACACGATAAATTTGAAATCGTATTTAAACAATACTTGTGTATTCAAGACAATTTATTTAAACGTTTTGAAAAACATACCAAAAATAATCTCCGATGATTAATCACAAAAGTGTTTTATCTTCTGTTTTTGACATTTTTTTTTGGTTTTGTTCTGATTGTTGTTGAGATTGTTAGTTTTGCATACTTTTTAATTAACCCTCACTTTTCTAAGCAATATTTGTGCCCCCTCTGTTTTTTCGGTCGGTTTCAAAAGTTGTATGCGTAAAATTAATGATATTGAAACAACAATTCTACAACAAAAGCATATCGCCACACACTTTAAAATAAAACAAACCGCAGAGCAGTAAGCGAAAAAATCAAAAATAAAAAATCACAACAGCGAACGCGACAAATTTGCAGATAGTCGAAAGGCATGGCAAAAGTAGAAAGAACACACAAAAAACTAACAAAAACATAAACAAACGAATAAATAAATGTTTTGTGTGAAATTTTCATTCATTAAACGTTTTTTTTCTTCTCTGGTTTATTTTTTCGTTTGATGAGGCTTAAAAACGCACAATCAGACAAACGTTTGCGCTGAGAAAGGGGCAACAAATATCAAGAAAAAAAGACGAAGAAACGAAAAAAAACAAAAAGATTGGTATGGCAATTAACCATACAACACATAGGATGAATAACAACAAAAACAACAATGGCAAATTCAGAAAAGCGCAGCAACACAGTCACTGTGACACAAACTAATCGCATGCAACGCATTGGATATTTATCACAGGCAGACACAGTTACAGCAACATTGGAACACCATGCAAAAGCAACAGCAACAACTACAACAGACTACACACTACGAGCCAGTGCACAGTGGGAAGAATAACTGATGTAAGGGAGCAGTTTTTTTAAGAAATTATATTGAAATACACTTGTAGTTGGAGTATTCATGAGAAGGCATAACCTCTTGTTTGCATTAAACATAAACTACATTCCGACCGTCAGGCTAAATGACGAATTTCCCCTATGATGCACATTGCGATCCACTAGCCGGGCGATAATAAATGGGTGGGCTCCCCTGAAGTATCTGTTGGTATGGTTAAATTCCCAAGTCTGGAGAATTAGATTATATATCTTAGTAGAGCATATTTTGGAGATCGGGTAAAGTGATTGTTTTTCTACATCGCTTCAAAAAAACATTTCTTTTTGGTTTTTTGAAGCGATACTTAGTCTAAGAGACATGGTATTCGTATTGTAGTCTTATGCTCAGAGCATCGGATCGTTTTATATTTACTCTATATATAGAAACTAGCGCTTATACTCTTTTGATGAACCCCATTTATAACAGCACGTATGACAGATAGCATTTAACGGAATGCTGTGAGGGCATATTTCTTTTCTCGGTGAGCGGATGGCGACCATCTTGAAGGGCCTTATTCAAGAGCGTATTGCTTGGCTCATTTTCTGAAAATATGTCCATCTACGACCGTGTCCCAAAATGCAAGGGAGCGAAATGGAAGTGGTTTGAACATGTCGGATTGTCGGATTGTACTAAGGTAAAGTTGCTAAGTTCGGAACTTAGCCCTACCTGTTACCTTTCCAAAATTACCTACACGAAGCCCATAGGTCCTACCGTTCCAAAGTTATGACGAAGCCCAATGGTCCTACCGTTCTAAAGTTATGACTATTTGAAGAAATTCTAGTATTTTTGGAAGCAAAATAACTGCACGCCTTTATTTGTTTTCGTAAATTAAACCAAAAAAAATTTGCATTTCAGTCATATTGTCATATAATTGGAACAGTTGGAAATCCGACCACTGGTTCAGAACTTTCGCAATTTTACCCTAATACCCTCCGACCACCAATCCGAAAATTTTCAAACCGCTCCCATTTCGCCTCTTGCATTTTCGGCATGGTCGTAGATGGACAAATGTTCATGAAATGAGCCAAGGAATACGCTGGTGAAATTTGTCTAGTCGTGAATGAATCACCCTGTATATCTATGAAAACTAAACTGCCGGTCGCCAAGAAGTCTGCTGGCGATTAACCAAAATCTCGTTGACCTTTGAGGTAGCCGAGCGTAGAGCTGAAAGATGTTTTCGGTTGATTTGGAATTGTCCTTTATAAGAAATGACTTTCAATCACTTTAAATCAAGTGGAATGGCGGAATGCTAATTCCACCTGATTCTTCCAACGAAAACTCGGTTATTTCGACTTGCGTATTTTATGGTCGTTTCGTTTAACGGCTTTAAGGTGCAGAGTCCGAATGCATTCGACTCAGAAGTTGTAGCTAACTCAATCAGTTAATTCTGATACTGCCGAAATATAACTATTATGGATCATGCTTTGTTCGACATCGATACTTTTTGTAAGCTGGGTCCATAAATTTGGCGAAGGATTTTTCTCTTAAATACACATCGTTTTCTGGAAAATATTGTAAATGGCGCTTTTTTAAGATCTTGAGAACTTAAAATGTTAATAGAAGACAAAATTTATTGTTGGAATGACTTTTTTTATTACAATCTGGTAAATATTTCATGGCATTTATTTCTTAAATATGATTTCTGGTATATGTCCGACACGCCTACCATTAACATGGTTCATTCGATCAATCCAAATTTTTAATACTTTTTTAACAAATCAGGCCGTATGGCATCAATAAATATTGATTTCCAATGCTTTAAGAGTTGCAGGTTATTCAAAACAAATTAAGATTTGTCTAGCAAAAAATGTACTTTTCACCGAAGACCCTTATGTAAAAACGTCGTTTAGTTAGGCGAAATTTTTTAACTCTTGGAATGAATTCGCCCATTTACAGACTCAAACTGCTTTGGCCATTAGACATGATGCAAATTTCAGAATTCGTTTTACCGCTATTGTGCTTCTAAAAGACGGACGGACATGTCGTTGAATCTTACGACATCAATAGTATATATTTTTAGCTCGTTTTTTTATTTCGGTCTTTTGCTTTATCACATTAAACAGGGATTAACCGGCAGAAGACAAGTTTTTTACAAAATGACATGCATTTTCGTGGTTGTCCACTGCTTATATCTCGATTGTAGGTGACAATCATCATCAGAAAGCTTTGCAAATACATATATGTAATATATATACTACGACGTGGTGCAGCACACGGGGTGAGAAATTGAATGTACCATTCAGTGGAGGGTACAAAAAGAGTTTATAACAAAAGGTTTATCTTAATGAATACTTTTATACATGGGAAAGCTCTATCTTAGGACGTGGGAAACACAGTCAGCGGCCAAACAGTTATGTGATATGTGTTTTATTTCAGCTAATCTTAAATCAATTCTACTTTCTGATTGAACCAAGTGAAAAAGCCTCCTGACATATAAATCATGAAATTCTTGTAAAATTGCCCTTCATATCTATTTTCGAAGTTTTAGGGCCTTTAACTTGAAAAGAGGCATTTTTTTGCGTAACCATTTAATTTTAATTGTCGCCAAAATACAATTACACGACACTAAAAATTTCCCATGTTCTTGTCAGGATTTAAAGCAGGTTTTCTTGTACGATAGTTGTGCACACTATTCAATGACCGGGCACCGGACCGGAATGTCAATCGTAGAAATACTTAGCTCTTTAATTAACTTAGCATCCTACTAACGGAGAACTTCTCTTAAATCCGTAAGCTGTGTTTCACATAATACTTAAACTCTCAGGCCGAGACCTACTGTTTAATATCGGTTCGGAGAGTTTAATAGATTTAATAGATTAAAACACCAAATAAAAAACCATTGATCCCACCCACTGTGCACTGTGGCACACACAAACGTAAACACAAGTGGCCAAAACGAAGAAAAAGCAACAACAACGCACAATTATCAAGTTGTACGAGTAAGTGTATCATCATAACACAAGAATTTCTCTGTTGTTGTTGCTGCCCATGCTGCTGCCAGTGGTGTTGAGGTTGCTGTTGTTGTTGTCCGATGTATATGTAGATGCTCAGATAGATACTCGAAGATAACTTATAAAACACTTAACATCACAGCAGGTTTTTATTTCAGCCAAGACAAACGAACGGACGAACGTCTGAATAGAACAGCAACACCGCCAATGTGTTCACATATACACACACACAAACGCAATTACATACAACTTTTATATTAAAACTCATTTGCAAGAGATTCTTAAGGAACGAAATATGCTGAGTGTATGTATGTGTGTGTGTGCTCTGTGACAGAGCAGATATTCTTTAATTTTGGTCAAACTTGCATAAATAAACCAAAAAAGTATGAATTAATTTTAACTCAAAATTGCTACTTTGTAATCCAAACGCCCGTCACTCACACACACACACACACCATCCCCTTTCTTGCACAACCCCTCCTATGCATGGCTTCCATACTTTCACTTTCATTATGCAGGCGGTCACAACATTTCATCTGATTCTTTACCTCATTTATCTTAAGACATTCGTAGGTAGGAAGAGTCTAGCATTTTCATTTCTCTAGAGTGCAGATCGAATGTATGCGGGTTTGTGTGTCGTTTATAGTATATACCGATCATTTCCCGCAAGACCTTCCTAACTGGGAAAAACGTTATGTCGACAAAAACGACGTCAAACGTTTGATTTTGTATGGCGCTGAAAGGAACTGTAAACATTAAAAATACATTAACGTCGAAAATACTGGGAAATTTGTTAAGAACTCGCCTGTGGAATTCAGCCTCAGGAGGAGAGTACTTTACAGAGTTCTGAATAAACCTAACAGTTTTTGACTTGCGACAGTCTTGCACGCAATGAGCGACGTTATATTCTATTTCGTTTCGTTTTTCGGGCTTTTATCTAAATGTCTTGTGTTTCGCTTAGATTTTTTAAAACAACATTTTCTTTTCAGTGATACCTACAGCCATACACACGTACATACGTACATCGATCCCCATGTTTGTCTGTCTGTTGGAGCGTGTGCATGTAGAATAAATGTTGTTGTCAGTGTCATTGGTGTTTATTGTTGCTGTTGCTGCTGCTGTTGGTTTCTGTATCTTAAAGTTGATATGTGTCATCGCTGTACAATACAACATTAACACAGCCAGCAGCAGAAGCAAGAGCAGCAGCAACGGCAAGGAAAGAAAGCGAGCGAGCAAGCATCTCTTAGCAGGTGTATGAAAGATATTTTATCACAGATTAAGTCACATACTAAATAAAACCAAACAGTTTTCATTTATTTTTATACAAATGATCTTTCGTTGGCCGTACGAGAAGATAATTGCGCCAAAAAAACAAAACCAGCGAATGCAGACTAATATTAAATAATCTTATACTCTGAGATCTGATTACCGAAAGCATATTAATATTGGGAATATTTATGGAAAAGATTAAGAAGAATTCCTCTTTTAGGAGTAGGCGAAAGACCGTCGGAATTCATCTTATCACGGCGTTAGAAGTGTTCGTGGGTGCCTTTACCCAAAAATTACCATTTTTTTGAAATGAAAATATTAGAACATCTTTTTATCCTCGCTGAATAAGAAGGGCTACGAACTAGTTTCAAAATGTTAGCATATTCTTCAGCAATGGGGTAATAGTACCGCTTGAAAAATTAATTTGGTTTGAATTTCAGTTTATGGGGGACACCTCATGGTATATGGGGCTGTCTTGTTGGTATCTCAGTGGGCTGTGACCTAGGGTCATATACAGCAAGGGTGAAATCAAATTTTGTTGAAATCGCACCAAACGGTCATTCTTTGTGGATGCAGTTTTATTTGGTGGAACTCTTGTGGGTAGATTGTGTTCACTCTAATAACGTCTATTTTGTTTGTTGACAGCGGCAAGTTGAGCCGAAAATGAGCATCGTTCGAGATATTTGTTTTGGCCAAAATCTGAATCCACGACCAACATTTCCAAGGTCCAATTGGCGACCTCGCAGTGTAGTGAAAGGTTGCCCAACTTTAATTCTTACGATACAGGCCCATATCCTACGGAAAAGTAAATAAGACTCAAGGTCAACCTTTTTGGAACTTATTTTATACCGGAGGTTCGTAAGAACTCAAGGATTCAAAGCAAATGATTTTATACTCGCTCCAACATATAACGGTATAATTACAAAATTTGTTATTACCCTGGCAACACCTAGAGCTATTGATCCAAAACCCTTTTTGGCGCTTCCGTCATTTACGTGTTTGGTGCAAACCCAGCACATAGGAAGATAGTTTTTATTCGGGGTTTAAAGTACCTCTGTAAAAATTACGCTTTATTGAGAATTTGCCTAAAATATCTTCTACGAGTATATAGCTGGACGAACCATTGCTTAATTCGTTAGTGGAGACGCCTTCAACATCTCGAAAATTGACATTTCATTTGAACATACAGGCTTGTAATCAAAGAAGATCACTCCAGAGGTTTACTTATAAACATGGATATAAAGTCACGTCAAGTTAACCCAATTTCATTATTATTTTATATATACATGCCTATTCAAAATATGCGCAGAATTATGGCTCGGCCATGTGATGGGAACGAGCGACTTTTACAAAATATAGGCATAAGGGTACTCAAATTAAAGTAAATTTTTAATTTAACCGAAAGTGGTCTTTGACACATGGACTACAGGTCATAAAAATGATAATTGCTCGTATTATGATAATCATAATTGCTTATTTCAGTACTGAAACCCTGGTAAAGGGCTTAAATGATTCATCTTGACCCAACTTAATAAAACAATTTAAGGTCATTTTGATAACGCTTTAGCTTTGTCGCCTAAGCGATATCAGGTGGATATTTGGTTGACGTATATATTCTTATTTTCGTTTAAAACACTTTGTCCAAAATATCTCTAACTCGCTTTTTTACTTTACGAAAAAGAATTTTATAAATCTCAATGAAACGATCCATTTATTTTAAAACAAGGGAATGTTCAAAGGAAGAAGCTATCATAATTTTACTTTTAAGCACATTTCCAAACAAACCAGACATGCCGACGCCAACCGAGATCCTTAAAAAGTTTTTTTTGCAAACGCGTACTAAAAAAAATAATCAGTGAAAAGCTCCAAAATGGCAACGCTGCCCCAAACGCCTATAAATGCGTATGAGCAACTTATTTTATTATAAATTGTTCATACGCCATGTTAGTTGTACGTATCAAGGGAAAGCCAAATGTTCAAACTGTAAGGTGAACCTGCGTATGAAGTTTAGCCTCATGTTGCTTTGCGTCATATTTACAATAAATTGTCCCATTTTTCCTGGGAAATGAACTTTTGAGAACAGATTCATTCCCACCAACGTCTTCATCAAAAGCACACAAAAATTTTTATAAATTGTAATAAAATATTCAATGAAATATAATAAATCAATAAATTGCTACACTTTTGCCTTGTTAAAATGTTTTAAATTTCTTTCAACTATCTGTTCAAGGTATTTAATAGTTTCACTAATTCCATCTCGTGCAAATGAACCAAATACTAATTCGCCGATGAAACTTAAAAATGAAAGACAAATTAAATGTAGATTGACAGAAGATTATATGTAAGTTTATTTATTTCTTTAATGTAAATTACTTCAATTTTACTAAATGTTGTTCCTTATTTATATATGTGGTTGCTAGATTTAATAAAATGCTCATCCCTAAAGAAGATGGAAAAATCCCAACGAAACGTCGGATTGAAAGAATGAAATAATAATCTTTTATTTGCATTGAAGTTGAATGTGACCTTGAAAGCTCATTTAGGAAATCCTAAGAACAACCAAAAAATACTTCTTTTGGTTTGATTATTTCTTAGTATACAAAACAAACAAAAATATGTGTTTATAAAGCAGGGTGCTTCATTTGTGATTTTTTGTGGGAAAAACAAGTGTGGTAACGTTAACTCATTGCGTTAGCGAGTTGAGGCAAACTCGCTTGGTTACTTCCATACAAATGCTTGCTTAGTAAACTCAAAAGAACACAGCTATTGTTGTTAATCTTTAATAAGGGTATCTATGTTTTACTGAAATTTAAGTGAAATGTGAAAAATAAATTTTGGGAATGGGAACGCCTTGGTGTGATGGAAGTGTACTGGACCTTCATGTCCGTTAATCCAGGTTCAAACCCGGGTAAGGACATCTAAAAAATTTTCAGCGGCGTGTTTACACCTTGTAAATGTCGGTGAGTATTTGTTCCCCCTGTTTCCTTAAAGGGATGTTGTGGGACTTAAGCAAGTACAATACGTCACAGTAAACTTCGTTTCAATAACAGACACACTTTATTTTTGAGGTAACTATTTTTGAAAGTTTTGTTTACCAGAGACATACACTACCAAATGAATACACCTGAACTACTGAAAAATAAAAAGAATAATTTTGTCTGATATATTTATCGATTATACTTAAAAAAAATAAAAATAAATGTTTTTTTTCTTTTTTCGCAAAGATAACACTCCTCATGCATATTTCGTCCGAGATGTTAAAATTCTTTATGCCATATTAACTGACACCACAGGGGGATTCATAAATAAGCACTCATAAATATTTAACATCCAATAAAATGAAGTTTTAATTAGCAACAATAGAAAAAACGAACGCGCATCGAAAAAATGATTAACAATCATTACTAGTCATTACTAGTTTGGAAATATTTCCAATTTGACAGATTTATGAACAACACTAATATGGATTTAAAAAACAAATATGAAAAGATACATAAACAAATTTCCATATCTACAATTGTTCAAATACATAATCGCTTCAAATAGCCGGAGATACAAAATGCTATTAAATTCTTATTGAGTACTTTATATTTTCGGAATTACCTTAAAAAGAAGGCATACGGAGAATTTCTAAATTAGAATTAGTTTTTATGCGAATTAACGCAGCTGGTGAATTACAACATACGTAAGTGAGGCATTTGTAATGCAAATAATTATTAAAACAAATTAGAAACCACCTGTAAAAATCTGATTTATACCAAATCTGGTTGGCACAAATCGCAACATTTTTGTATAACCATGAAACTTAGGCCAAAGCAGATTCATGGGGCAATAAACCATCTTCCGTAAGGTAAAAGCCTCAAATTTATTGACGACCTTTCATCTAAAACTTGTTCGGAAAAGACATTTTGTCTCAAGAACATTCTATCTGTTATAAGATAGAAGCAGATGTTAGTATCCACATTAGGCATGAACATCGAATAAAGAATATATTTTGAGCTCAGATATCAATCATCTGATATCAAGATATCATACTAAACTATATCAACAACACCGATTGAAGAAACACAACTTAGTAGAGGGACCTAAAGCTATTGGAAATTTGAAACTATTTTATTGGTTATAGGTCACACATTTTACTCTGTAGTTAGGCTAGTTCGAATTTAAAATGTAGCTTTTAGAGTTGCAGGACCTTAAAACTTTCTATGGGAGATCAAGCTATAACAGGATCAATCGAACATTACGCAGTGTAGTTAATGAAAGCAAAATTGGATTTGATGTGAGTTTTCCGGAGTGCGAGCACCTTACATTGGGGAACTTTGTACGAGGGCTACTCGAAAACATGCAACAATACTCTCCGTCACTCTTAACGAACCATGCCAAATTTGGGCACGGTCGGATTTAAATTTTAGCTGGTAGAACGAAAGATTCTCGAATCAGAAGGCACCTATGTACGGAGTCTATATCAAAATATAGTAAAACTGGTAAGTGATAAGGCTGTTTTCTAAATTCAAGCAAGAAAGGATTTGTAATTTTTCTTGGTGAGCGGCAGGATCACAATTTAAAAAGGACCTTTGGCTTGGGGCTGTATATGAAAAATACCACGAGATTGTGTCTTCTTAAGCGCCAGGACTTCGAACATGAGTTCTTTATGGGTGCAGAACATCGAAACGATTGAGCACTTCCCCTGTTTCGCGACATGGAGACTACGACATCTTTCGGGCAATGTTACGAACCTCGAGCCCGTAAGGGGGATGTGCTGGAACGTCTTCAATGATAGAAAACTGTCAAACTATCGAATAAATTCGTATATACCTAAGTACTAACTTAGCTGAATACCGTATTATTAGAGGCACTAATTTTTTTATTAGAGGCACTAATAAAATGTCGCTTCCTTTGCCAATTTCAGTTCCCTGCACTGAGTACTAACTTAGTTGAATATCGTATGGGATCCCTCCTCACAATGATAGATAAGCAGACGGTCGGACATCGCTTAATCGAATCAGATAGATCAGATTTATGTCTTAGCCAAACAAGCCTCTTTATTAAAACTATTAGCCTATTAGCCAGTGACCCGGTCAGTCAGTATTTAAATTCTATCGTGCACAGTTCAATAATATGAGAATACGTCTATGTTGGATCCTTAATGTCGAGGGAATTAAAAAATTTAGAATAAAAAAACTTGTTTTTCCTAGAATCTGTGATATTCCGTAAAATTTGTAATCTGCTTGTAATACAAAGCAATCAACACGATTCGGATATTATTTTTTCCATGCGCATCTTGTGGCAAATATTTGTGCAGGCAAATACAAGAAATTCTAAATATTTTAAAAAAGACTAATTAAATACCCACCCACAACACATACATTATACTCGTATGTATATATTACAGCTACATCAAAGTATGTACACTAGGGTGACTCACAAAGAAGATTGAATTGATAACGAACATCGCTGTTTTTTGTAAATGATCATTTTAATAGTCGCAAATAATACGTATTTATTTAATGGATTTAGATAAAATTGAGACTTGAGCAATGGAACATAAAATTAGTCCATTAATATTTAAAAAATGTAGGCCCTTGTTTAAATTTAAGTTGCTTGAACTGATCACTTAATTACTTCCCTCAAAATTTCATTAACGAATAAAAAGCGAACTTCTCTCAAATTAATAAGATGTGCATTTTGTAATTTTGATACTCACTGACCGTGATCTAGTGTTAGAATTCGGCGCCAAATGGCTAATGCTTTTTATAGAGTAGATTACACGTAACATAGAAACTTTTCTCTTATGTCGCTGTTAGAATTTCGTACCGGTATTTAAACATAATTTTATTAGGTCCCTCAGAAACACTTTCTACCACTTCACGGCAGTCTAGTGTAGGCTCGATCACGATTCTGGCCTCCAATTTGCCAGATTAGCTTTAGTTAAGGCGGTATCCACATAATCCTATTTTATTTAATAAAAAGACCCCTAAAAGTTTTATTTGTGAACCGATCCTTAAAAGTTGAGCTCGGTGTTCAGAAGATAAATTGACCTTTTCGGAGGTCAATAAAATAAATAAAAATTTAAAATAAAAATTTTCGTTACAAAAAATTACGTTGGACTGCCTAAATTTTGTGGATCCTTGATTGAGTTATTCCAGATTTAGTCAGAAATGGGATACACTTTCCTCTTTGTGCGATGATGATATGATAACTCATAAACATGTGTGCATTTTTAAAAACATTGTGGCACCGAAAGGAAAGGGTGTTCTAATTTCTGACTAAATAACTCAGCCAAATTTAATCGAATTAAAATGTTTATTTATTTATTATAAAAATACAACACAGATAAAAAATCCAAAAAATGAAGGCACCTCAAAGTAATTTTTTGTAACGAAAATTCAAAATTTCTGTAGAATTTTGCCTATACCTTTAATGATTCTTATCAGAAATGAAAGTTAAAAAGGTTAATTTCTTGTCTAAACACCGCGCTCATGTTTTTGAAAATCGGTTCACAAATAAAGCTGTTAGGGGTCCATTTATTCAAAAAAACGACAATAACTGTTTATCCTAAACTCGAGCTAATCTGGCTAATCAGAGGCCAGATTCGTGATCAGCAGCCCCAAATCAACTAAAGTTGACTATCAAACCTACTGCCGCAGACTTTTTTTTTCAATTTTGCCCGTTGTTATTTTAAAATCGTTAAATAAAAAAATTACTTATAGTTAAAAAACATTTTTATTTCGGTCAGATAACCGAATACATGAAATTTAACCGTCAGTTCGTCTAGTTAACAAATGCTTGTGGTTATGACAACCGAACTCCAATATATGTACAAATTCAATTATCATACTGATTAATTAGGGTAATGATGGCTCTTCAACCAATACTGCCAGTTCCCTCTACAGAAAATTGCTGTGTACCTAATCAACATTCGGTTGTAGCAATTGAATACATGAATACTACATGCAACTACCAACATTCGGTTGGCAAAAAATGCGGTTGTGGCAACAAATCTGTTCTCTGTGTGTATAATAACCATATTACAATTCTTTATGCTTTTTTTGTATAATTAACCTCTGTGGACTCATTACAACATCAAATAATGTTAAAGAGGCACTAATAAAATGTCGCTTCCTTTGCCAATTTCAGTTCCCTGCACTGAATATTAAGGTACACCAATTAACAATCAGTTGGTCTAATCGAATTCTTGAAGAAGCTGAACTGATGGAACTTTTTTTATAACTAATACAAGCAACTTCAAAAATTCTGTTTGATAGAAAGAATCGGTTGGGGCAACAAATCTGTTTCCAGTTTGTAAAATATACTCGTATATAATGAAATATTTATGTTTTCATCTGAATTTCAGTTAATCGCTTTCGAATGTGTATCACTACTATCGAAATATTCTAGTTAGCCAAGGCTCAACTTCGTTCATGCCGTTAAAGCCGAGGCAACCTAATGTACATCTATATACAACATGTATGCAAAACAATTAAATGCATGTACACTTTTTGTCCTTAGTTTACATTGAACATTTTATTAAGATATCAACCCGAAAGGGTCATAATGACGTATGGTTTGTTAAGCGATCAAAACAAAAGAAACTATTTTGGCATGAGCATATTGAATGCAATTCAAATCGGTGATATAGACGTATCAACCTATAAGGTCTTCTATTACGTTTTTGTGATTTTAAAAAATACTTGTAACGATTGTAGTGAAAACCTCTGAGGCAAAAAAGAAAATCTACGGGAACTAAAATGAATGAAACCAACATTTAAAACATTTTCTACATGAGTAAATTTTACTTCTTGTCGTTTCTCTTTTTAGTAAAAATCAACACTTTTTTCTTTCACTTTCAAGAAAATTGTTCTCTTTTTCGGGTTTTATTCAGATTTTATTTTTTTTTCAAACACAGAAACTAAATCTTACCATATTACTAAGAATTCTAAAATTACACAAGTCTCGGAAAGAGAGGGCGAGAGAGAGATGAAAAAAAACTATAGAAAAATTTGTATATAAAGAGGCGATGAAATACTCGATACTGCGCTACAGACAGACCGACAGACAGACAGACCGACATATGAACATACGACGGTTGAATATCTCTACACACTACATTTGTAGTTTGCATGGGTACATTTTGTGTTGTTGTTGGGAATCGGGGATCGGGTCGTTTGTATGGTTTGTTGGTTCATGCAAAAAGCAATGCGATCTGAGAGATCAAATTCACTTTTGTGCTGTTTTGTGCGTATATGCATGGTTGGCTACAGCCGAACATTTTTTGTTGTTGTTGAAATTTCGCAAAAAAAATAACTTCATATAATGAGTATAGCTCGTGCTAAAAAGTTTTTTTGACGGACAATTTTGAATAGTATAAAGTTGATACATCTATTTGAAATCGGATTCAATCTTAAGCCAAGATCGTAAATAAACACCAAAATACAGTGGAGCAAAAATATTAAACAATTTACGAGTACACCTAGAACGGCTGATCTAGTAGTTACTTCTTTATCATCTTGTGGCAACTCTTTCCTGATTGACATTTTCACAGAAAGTCAGTATTATAACTTTTGATTTTTTGCTTTTAGCCGAAATGAGGCTTCCACCGCGTCAGCTGTAGCCAAGTTTGTGCAAGAAGTTCATGAAACTGGTGTGCTAAGTTCAGTCGGTCATCGTAGCCGAGATTGTGTAATGCTAGGAACACAATTGGAGCGTACGACGTATTTCGCCCTACGCGGCGACAAAATGCGCCGCGTAAGGTCGTCGTATGGAACACAATACCGACGAAATAATAAAACAGCTGATGAGGTTGTTTACTATATGTGCATTTGTTGACTACAATGCATCAGAGAATTGTAAAGTTTGTTAAAATTATTAAAATAATAAACATCATGTTTATTATCGTAAAAGCTTATCTGCTTGTGCGAAAACGTTTAAGGAGAAGATGGTGGGTACGGCCAGTAAACATTAATAGAAACACCGAAGGATTCCAGAGAATGGCTTTTGCGGCCAAATTGTACAAGAACTCATAGTTCTTCACACTCTCAATTATAATTTCGTTAATGTCCATCTTCACTCAGGCGGAAAAACACAAATAAATAAACAAATTGATTAATTTTTCTGTTTTTATATGAGTAACAGCTGATAGAGTGACCATATGCACAACTAAATAGTTCACAAATTAAACATTTAGATCAACTCGAGTAAAAACCTTTTTTTAATTATTTTTTTTATTTTTTATTTTATTTTTAATATTAATAAGTAAAACTGAAACAAATTTTAACGAAAAAACTAACTTTATTTACTGAAACACATAAAATTTGTACAAGTATGGCCACCTTGTACTGTTTTGTACGCCGTACGCCGGCGTATGAAATAGAAATAAAGCTAATTGAGTTCGCGGCGTCGGACGAAAAATTCGTCGGCGCCGTGATTGTGTGCATTTCCATATACACAAATGTGTTTTATTTTTGGCGACGAACTTTCGCCGCGAAAAATTCGTCGTACGCTCCAATTGTGTTCCTAGCATAAGGCATTCCGGGAACTTTGACTCGCCATCAATTAGCTCAGCAATTCAAGACACACATCCAATCGCATCCTTAATGCTTCTTTTTTTTGGAAGCTGAAATGGACAATTTGAGCTTGAAAAAACATCTTCTCTCTGACGATTCATTTGCGCTGCTGTGTTAACAAGCAAAACTGCAGCATCTCAAGAATGGAAAATCTGCACGTGGTCGCCAGACGGCAAACATCTGAATGAACTTGCATTCCATAAGTAATGAACATTTTTTCCCTTTCTAAATATCCAACAATATAACAAAAAATAAATATTTTTTTTATTGATTTTTTAAAAAGAAACCTGGAGTTAAACCACCCTCGCAGAAACAGCATTTCCATTTCACTGCCTGTGTTATGGAAATTGTAAACAATTTAATTATTAAATATTGCTTTTAAATGTAAAAATTGTAGTTAATGTCACATCCTTTTATTATTTCGACTATCACTTTGTAAAAAACGTAGGGTAATTAAGACTTAAATTAAGGAAATAAACTTCTGTTTAAATAGATGCATTTTAAACTTAAAGTTTGTTGTGGAATGGAAAATATTTTTTCCATTTCCACAAATAAGTTTGTATTAAGCCTTAAAACGCCGAAAAGTTTTCATTGATGGCCAATAATACTCTGATTTCAGCGAGTTACAATACCTTAGGTAAAACAAAGAAAGATTTTAACATTTTGATCACGACTTTTAAAAAATAATAATACAATAAATTGAACTTTCTAAGGTTCGAATCACGACCTAACAACTTAAAAGTTGATGTTCAAGCTTCTGGTCTAGGGGTATGGGGTCCAGATCGTTGGCAAATGTAAAATATAAAATTTTAAATTTGTTATTAGTGAACATTTACGACAAACGAGTTTAGTTTGGACATTTAAGCTAAACATTTATTGAGCACAAAAGAAAGCAGCTATAATTACATATTTTAACAACCATTTGGCCCATTACAATAATTAATATATTATATAACTTTTAAAAGTTTTCACGATAAGGAAACTTGTTGAATATTATCTTTATGTGACTTATAAAAGTCACCATAATACAAGTCTGGAAAGGTCAAATCAACCGATCATATCAGGGTTTGCAAATCAATCATCCCTTAAGGTCAGCAAACTTTTTCTGTAGATTTTCCGTCATTTTGTCTCTCATTTATTAACAGCGTACTATCAACGCTATCTACTTTTTGCCGATATATCATCGAAGCAATAGAACTGGTTATTCTTTAACACAAGTCAGCTCAACAATAAGGTTCATAAAACAACTACATATTTTGAAAATAATCTGTGATTTCTGTTTTGTATATCATAGATCTGTTAAATTTCACATAGCCAAAGGATTTGAAGTTTATTTTCTGTAGGTTGTGTCTAGCGCTTTTCAAAAAGTTATCCAAATCGGGTAACATCTTTGGTTTTGACGAGCATTTAAAGTTTTTTTTTACACCCAGGTTTCTTATGTTCGCTGTCGTGTAAAGCATAAATGGCATGAACGAGGTGGTCATTCTAGTGGCACCGTCTTGTTGAAACCCATATCGGCGATGTCAAGCTTATCAAATTCTGGCCAAAAATACTTCACGTTAACATCACAAATGGCAAAACCTACGGTCCAATACACCTCCGGCATGAAAACCACACAACACAGTAATTTTTTGCGGATGCAATTGTGTCGCTTGAAGCCATGTGGGATTGTTCCTGTCCAATAACGCATGTTTTGTTTATTGACAAATCCGCTCAGCCAGAAATGAGCTTCATCGCTGAAGATGATTTTTCGATGATATTCTAGATTTTCGTGAAACTTTGCCAGAGCCACCGACTCAGAATTTCGGTAGTAATTTTAATGATTTCCAAACGTTTCTCGTAAGTGAACTTTACCATATTGAAAATATTAACTTCGACTAACGTTTTGACGCTGAAAGATCATTAAAAATATTATCTGCTCCACTTACAATTAGTTTACAAATCATAAAATATGTTTAATTTGATTGATATTTAATTGAATTTATTTTTGGAACTTAAAAACGTAATTAATTTTTAAACAGTCCAAACTGATTTTTTAAGCAATATGACGGTAAAAAAGCTAAATCTAATTTAAAAAAAATTAAACCTTTGTTAACAAAGAGACGACATGGTTCAATTAACAAGGTACAGTCACTAGCCCAGCAACACAAAAAAACAGTTCGCTGTACTATTAAAGAAAATGTTCAAAATAAATTGTTGTGAATGTTTGATGATTGTTGTGAATGTTCGATATAGAAAATTAGCTTTACAAATCAGAATGACACTACCTTTTTTAACCCTTTTTATCAGAGTACGAGTATTAAAATTGTGTCAACTTTTGTTTTCAACATTTTGAGGCTCCACTGTAATTGTATCTGATTTACAATTCTCAGTAGGGAGATGAAATTTCAATGTATACATTTTCAAAACGAAAAATGAGAATACAAGAAAAATCTGTTTAGAATTTCGTAAGCACCGACTGACTGCAAAAGCAAAAGAAGAACACAATTTCGAGTAGAGAACGTAGAAGATGGGAAAAGAACACCGAATACACGGAGCAGAGTCGAGTAGGAAAACCATATACGAGTACACACATATCTCATGCGGTGATTTGAGATATTTTAAGATTTGTTTTCACAATCAATGAATGGGATGGTGTGCGGTGTGGCGCTGGTGGTGGTGGTGGTAAATGCGTACCAAAAACGATCCATTCGATCCGATTATATTTCAAAATACAAAACGGACAACTACGGCAAGAGAAAAACAACAACAACGAAAACATGAGGAATATATTCCGATATACCCACGCAAAGTCTAAAAACAAATCATTAATACAGCAACAACAACGACGACAAAGACTAGCAGATACCATATTTTAAAAATTTTCAAATCAATAAAATGAATATAAATACATATATTCAAAATTCGATGATTTAAGATTTAGTATAAATGGAGCACAGTATATAAATATTTATTTTCTTTTTTCAATATTTAAAATTGTTTTTTATCTTTTCTTATCTTTTCAGTTTTATAAACTTGGCAAAAGTTACAAGAAGCAAAGAAGGTTTGATAATCCAACAGAAAAACAACTCGATAATGTGTTAAGCGTGGAAATTTATTTTTAAGAAAGAAAAGAAAAGTCAAGTGTATCGCCAATTCCCGCTCAACGCCGATATGTTGCAACATCCCGCCACTGATTTCTACGACTTGGCTGCAGCGAACGCTGCGGTTTTAAGTTCCCGCCAAACACCGCCGTACAGTCCCACCGGTCTGACGGTGGCGGGCCTCAACAACAACAACACTAGCACAAGCAATAATAATTTGGATATGTTGTCACATAACGGTACCACCACCACCAGCGGTTCAGCACATTTGGTGGGTAACCAGAATAGCAGTACAAATGGTGGCGCCACCAATGGCGCCAACGGTCGTGAATCTCTGCCCAGTTTCGGCTTTACCCAGGAACAAGTGGCATGTGTGTGTGAGGTAAGTCTGTGATCGTTTAAATTAATAAAAACAAAAACTGTCTCATAGTATGGGGTAGGCCGATATGTTTGGGCAGTTTTGTGTCATAAACATTTTCATATTTTCGGTGAAGGCGAAGGGGGGTAAATTAATTGGTAACACCTTAGAAAACATTAGACAGGGTCGATAGGCGAAACATATGCGAAAAATGTTTTAAAATGTCTATGCTTTTTAAGCTTAACCGATTTGAAGCCTAAATATTGTTCGGAGTAGTGATTTCTGTTAGAGCTGGAATGATTGAATTGATCAGGATTCTGGATTGAATTGATCGTGGGCATATGTATAAGGATTAAAGAAAAAAGACAAAGTGATTCTGAAATGTGTGTATGCCAGTTTGTATCGAATCGCTCCATGGATTTGCGGGCAGTGCCGCAATTTTTGATGACTCCGTCCGATACGTCTCGAGCTCAGCCAAAGTAGTTGCCTATTTGCGTAGACTAAGGACTTGACGTTGGCCAAGCAAAAATAATCGAGTGGTGTCAAGCTATATTATCGCGGTGACCAATTGGGTTCTCGCCTTGAGAGGATCCAGTCACCATCAATGCTGAAAGTTATTCAGAACCTCTCTATGCCAAGGACCATAGAAGGTAAAATGTCTCTTTCGTCATTTTAAAAGAAAAAAGGTCCAATGACGCCGGCACGCTCGAAACGGTCAATCTTTGCAGATGCAGTTATGCTTGGATACACACTTGTGGGTAAAGTTTTATCAATGACGTAGGCCACAGATCCTCGAACTCACAGCGTTGTCTATGATCGTCCCCATTTAATTATAAGTACGACGGGTTGTTTGTCTGGCGATGTGCAATTGAGCAAAACGGAGACGAATCAATATTTCTGGTTCTTTTTCAAAACTGGTCGGCTTTGTTTTTCCTCTCGCTCAAAACTATTCTACGGCGCTAAAAAATGCCTACCCACTGATGCCATGACTACGAACTCTAGACAAAATCTATGCTGCTTACTAATAACTGAGCTGGGCTATTTATAATATATCTATTTTTCTAATTTAAACACATTTGGTCGGCGTAAAACCGTACTTGATGGAATGTCTAACCTTACTGCATTTTAAGAGCTGAATGTCGTTGGTTACTTTAGCAGCGTCTGAAATATATAAAACTTTCCATATGATCAAAATTTATAATTAATCGTCGCTAAATTCCATGATGACCACCAAAGTTATAATCTGGGCTTAAGCGATTCGAAGGAAAATCCTGAACCGAAACAAATTCTACATAAGACAAAATTTTGCCGAGCTTTTCCCAATAACTGTTTCAACAGCACCGATTATTATGAAATGCTCACAATGCGTTTAATTCGTCAAAGAAAACTTCACGGATTTTATGAGGAGCTTGTCTTTACACATGCAACTTTAACACCCACTTTTTAAGAAAAAGTTAAAACTACGCTTAACCTTAAACTAGGTTTTAAACGTTCTCTATAAGTATAAACTCGTTTAGCCGTTCAGAGCCGGCGTTAGACAGTAGGTCTCGATTTGAAATAAGTTTCCCCTTGTTCCTTAATATGATGTTGTGGAAATTAAATAAGTAAACTTGAAAGCTACATGCTTAAAAATGAATTAAGGTTGATCTTTAACAGAATAGTTGTTTTTTACGTAATATCATCCGAACCATTAGAGGTCATTCTGTCTAAAAGTTTTTGATTACTAAAGTCATTTAAGTTGTCGAAAACTTCAAATCATTGCATAAAACCGAAAATTATTTTTTTTTTGGATTATTTTTTTGTTAATCGGGGGCTTACTTTATTTGCAGAAGTGCGGAGCGTGTCATTTCGAAATCAGTTTTTATTATATTCCAAATACATTTCACAATTCGTATATTTTCGATTTTCTGCCCAAATAGCATTTGTCCCACTGTGACCAACGAAAAATTTTTGGTTGAAAAAATGTATACCAGAAATCATTGCATCCCAAATCCATTTCAGAATTTACATAATTTTTTATTTTCTGCACGGCTTGATATAACCCAAAAGAATTTGTCGCACTGTGGCCAAACGAAAAGTCTTGGCTCGATGAAATTCATGCCAATAATAGCCCTCTAAAAGGCGTGCCCTTTTAGAATCAATTGTCATTACACCCTAGTCTTTTTTAAGAATTCGCATATTTTTGATTTTCTGCATGGCTTGTTGTAACCTAAAAGAACTTGTGGCACTGTCGTCAAACGAAAATGGTTGGATCGATGAAAATCTTACCCATAATAGCCCTCTTAAAGGCGTGCTCTTTTAGAATCGATTGTCATTACACCCTAGACTTTTTTAAGAATTCGCATATTTTTGATTTCCTGCCCGACTAGGTATAACCTGACAGAACTTGTCCTAAACGACGTACAGTAAGGTTAAAGAAATAAATACCAGATAAAGCGCTGGGCGTGCTTTTTAGAAATTTTAATTTTATCCCAGATACATTTCACAATTCGCATATTTTTGATTTGCTGCCCGACTAGCATTTGTCCCACTGTGACCAAACGAAAATTTTTTGGTTCATAAAATTTATACCAGAAATTGCCCTGCACAGATCCCTTCCAGAATTCGCATATTTTCCATTTTTTGCCCGGCTAGGTATAACCTGACAACTTGTCCCTCAGTAACCAGACTGACAAAAATGAGTTGATGCAATTTATACCAGATATAGCGCTAGAGCTGTTTTTAGAATCATTTGTCATTATACAATATCCCTAATCCATTTCAGAATTCGAATATGCACTATTAGAATTTGTCACACTGTGGCCACATGGAAACCAGTCAACTTCTGATATTATTGCATTTAATCACCTCGCTGTGGATTTATGGATATATTTCAGGGTGTCCCCCGGAAAGACATACTACTTTGTTTATAATTTTTGATTAAATAAAAGAGAATGGAACTCATATTAATAAATGTTTTATTTAATATTGGGAATTATGTATGGAATACAATATCAGATAAATGTCCGCCTCTGTTAGCCACACAAATGCGAGCCCTTTTGAGCACATTTTTCATTTCATTTAGCACGGCGTCGAATTGAGGTTGATGGATTGTTTCGAACACTTTTTATAGCAGTAGTAATGTTTCTGCCGATCTTGCAGTACGTTGTGGTTCATGCTTGGGCCTATCAGCTATAGACACTTTTTTTTAAATCATTCACTACACGATAAATAGTGCGTTTTGTTGGCACGTTTTTTCTCTTCGTCACAGTAATCGATGATTAATTTTGATAAAATGTTTTAACGATTAAATCACGTTGGTTTATCGAATATTTTTCCTTAATTAATTTTTCACGTCTCTACTTTACGACTGCCAAATATGAACTGTCAAGACTAGTGTTTACCAAAATGTCGGCAAAACAAAGTTGTATACCTTCCCGGCGGACACCCTGTATATTCCCATATACGTTAATAATTTCACATTCATTTATGTTAACTCGGTGGTTATCGCGAATTGTATACTTAAATAGTTTCACACACATCTATGTTTTTATAATTATTTTTTCTAATGTGCGCCGAACAATAGGGACATTAGAAAAAATAAAATTTCCTCACTAATCCATATCTTTTAAGATTTGCTTTAATTACGGGCTTAACTTTTTTTTTTTTATTAAAATTCATTCTTTTTAAAACTCATGTTTCTTTGAATCCTTTTCAATTGTCAAAGACATAATTGCGATAAAATGCAACCCTAATTGAAAATGCATACTGTGACATTCATTAGGCTGACGTCTTTTCATATCAAACAGGTTTTGTATAAGATCGAAACTCAAAATTTTATTTGCTTGGATAAGAAAATTGAGTGAAATTAACACAGTCTTAGCAGACGCATTTTCTAACTATAGTACGTAGGATAGGCCAGGAGCTGAGCTGTAAGCGTTTTAAATTGGCACCTAGAAAGCTTTAAAAATATATTATTTTATTAGGAAAGTAATTTATTAATATAAGGAGTATTGTGAATTTTCTTGACACTTTTTAATAGTTTCCACACAGCAAAAATACATCGCTATCAGCTATTATTTAGATGAATGGTGGACATACTTTTTGAACCCAAGTCCAAATCTTGTTAAGAAATTTTGCAGAAATATTTTCAAAAAATAGAAGTAGTTGAGAAAAAATATTAAGGATTTTTTAGACAAATTTTAGTTTTTGTTAACATTAGATAGGAAATCGCTTTTTAGACCATATTTTAGAATATATTTGATATATAACATATAGTCTTCATTCCTATCCTTTTACGTGAATATTTTAATTATCCCATTTCACGCAATGAACACTTTTTAAAAAAGCCGAAACAGAAAAAAAGCCATCATAAGGGAGATTACATAAACTTACCAGATTTCGAACTTATCATTTTACTGGCAGTACAGATTCTATCGCCTTAAGCAAGATTTTTTTCTTTAAATTTTAATTACAATTAGGCAAAAACCAAATAGATTTTATTGAATCAATTTAAGTATTCGTATTAGATAACATATTATGTGATGATTACATTGTAGTTTTTTTTTTGCAAATCTATTTCTATTTTTTATCTGTTTACTTTTAATGACACTTCATTCCCCCCTCTATTGCTTTGCAGGTTTTACAGCAAGCCGGTAATATTGAAAGACTGGGCCGTTTCCTATGGTCATTGCCACAATGTGATAAATTGCAATTAAACGAATCTGTGCTAAAAGCCAAGGCCGTCGTTGCATTCCATCGCGGTCAATACAAAGAATTGTACCGATTGCTCGAACATCATCAGTTCTCACCTCACAATCATTCAAAACTTCAGAATCTCTGGTTGAAAGGTGAGTATTGACACAATATATTTTTCACGATTCGACTTTAATTTTCGATGAGTGTTTTTTTGTTTTTGTTGAATAGCAAAAGTTGGCTAAATGTATTTAATTATTCTTGTTGTTCTTCTCGATTCTGTTGTTTTTTATTTTATGGCATTGCTGCTTTTCTTCAACAACGTTTACACACACACAGCTCATTATGTGGAAGCCGAAAAACTGCGTGGAAGACCATTAGGTGCTGTGGGTAAATATCGTGTTCGCCGTAAATTTCCACTGCCTCGCACAATCTGGGATGGCGAAGAAACAAGTTACTGTTTTAAGGTAAGTTTAAGTCCTGGCTGACTGACGACTGGTGTGATCCACTGACTGTTTACCGTTAGCGGAGTTCTGGTTCCTGGATTCCCCCTTGCTAATCACTCATCCTTAACACAACTTCACTTTGGAGGGGTAGCTTTTACTCATAATGAAATCATAGTAATGTCCTGGTTGTATGTAACATATGATGGAAGGTTACATGTAACAGTTTGTTACCTCATTTTGGGTTCAGGTTGGTTATACAGGGGGGATATGGATGGGAAAATATTTGTGTTCGGCTAAGTTACCTTCGGGTTGCCATAGTTTATAATCCTGAAAAAAGGGGTTGGTTTCGTATTCATCCACTCGATGGATTTCGATCATTACATTTCCACTCTGCACTCTGCACTCTCAATGATATGATTTTGCATTTTCTGATTTGCCAAGGCTTCATTTGATTAAAAGCCCTGGCCGTCTGTGGGAAAATTATTTCAATATTTACTCATTGTGCCTAATTAAAGTGAGGTTAACTGTCTGAAGGTTTATCATTATTTTCTGTAAATTTCAGGAAAAATCTCGTTCGGTGTTACGGGATTGGTATGCGCACAATCCATATCCATCGCCGCGGGAGAAGCGTGAATTGGCAGAGGCTACAGGACTGACAACGACACAGGTAAGAAATCAAATAAAAATGTTGAATTCAAAATAAAGGTATATAAGTTAATTGGCTTAGAATTGGAGATTTGAAGAATGCCACAGAAATATCGTGAAATTGTCAGAAACAATCTAATTTTAAGTTAAAATTTGAAATACATTGACTAAAATTTAAAATTTTCTTGATTATTTGTTGTTTATTTAAGAAAGTCCCTTGTTGATTTTAATAATAGAGTAATCTTTTTATCTTTGCTTTTTTAATTTCTCAAGTAACTAAATTTTAAAATCTTTTCAATTTCTTTGTCAGTGAGTGAAATGGAAACTTGTTACAATACAGAAAAGATTTTGAGGATTTTGAAGTTGTAAACCCTACTTGAAAAGTCTTGAGCCGGCTAATACCTGTTCGATGGGAAAAAAAGTTTTTTATTAAGTTAAACGAAAACAAAAAATATAAACAAGCCCAACTACTGAAATTGATTAGCTGACATCCATTATAAATATGATTTAATTTGTCGTTATTTGTCGTAGTTTAGGAGCTTAGTTGAATTCAATAGAAGTTTCGAATTTAAGTGTCTTTGAAACTAAAACATACAAAGCGAAAAGTGCATAACCTAAAAAGTACTTGTTTTAGCAACAATTAAAAAATCCTGCAGTATAACACGGCCAACTATTTTGTACCATACACCAGACAGTATAAAGTAGATCTACTTACAGCGCTCTATGCCAAATTTGTGTAAGATCGGATGTGGAATGTGTCTTGTAGGGACCTAAAATCGGGATAGACTTTTTAATTTCTCATGGATTGAATATTGAACGATCTTTCTTAAATACGTTTTCGGGAATTTTAAAAAATACTTTAAAGCCGATTTGCGAGTTACACAGTATTACGCTTAAAACACTACAGTACCAAATAAGTCAGTTCAGTAGAAGAAATACCATGCTGCTCTCATACTCTATAATTAAAAAATATCAGAGAAGTTTATGGTACTGAAAAGTGTAGTCCAGGTTCCTATTTTAATAATGAGTGTTTTTACTTGCTAAATGGGTAGTATTAATTTTTTCTCTAACAAAAAGTGGTTCCACGTAAATCAAATTTATATTAGGTATTTTCCGAGAAATAAAAAAGGCCGAAAAACAAGAATACTTAAAACGTACCATACCAAATTTAATCATGGTTTGATTCTTTTTGTGGTTTCTACATCGGCAGGATCTCACATCGGTATAACCGCCAGATTCGGTCTTATTTTCCCAGAGCTAGTTATAGGTCGCTAGTAAAATCATGAGGAAGTAAAACTCTAAGCTAGATTTCAAGCGTTAATTAAGTATTTTGAGTCTTCGTCATCTACTCACTATATGCTGGAAGCGCTTAAATCTTTTTTTACTTAGTTTTGTAAAACAATCTGTTGTTCACCCTCGTTTGTATAGGGTGCTTATTTGGGAATGAAATAAAACCTATAAACCTTAGAAAAATTTATTTTATATTTTAATTTTTAAAATAGTGTACTCGTATCTGTCAAATGTCGACCTTCGCTATCCACACACTGCTGCACACGTTTTCTGAAGCTTTCATGAACTCTAACAAGCATTTCGACTGGTATTCTGCCAATTTCAGCCTCAATATTGTTAATTAGGTCTTCCAAGGAGTTGGGACGGTTGATATACACCTTCGACTTCAGGTAACCCTAACGGAAAAAATCGCATGAGGCTAAGTCTGGTGAGCGTGCCGACTATTTCACTACACCCCTTAAAGAGATAAGCCGTCCAGGAAACATTTGCCTCAAACAATTCATGGTGTATCCTCTAATTGCATTGCCCCAAGAGCCGGCCGGAAAAAATCCAGTATCATAGTCAAGTACCATTCGGAGTTCACAGTTACGGCAAGACGGTTATCCTGGAAAAAGTAAGGGCCGATGATATCTACTCGTGATATGGCGCACCACACAGTGACGTGGTCCGAATGAAGAATTAAGTTCTCTGCGGTTTGTTTCACTCCAGTACCGCATATTTTGTTTGTTTGCACACCCACTAAGGTGAAAATGTGCCTCAGCAGAAAAGAAAACAATTGCGTCACGGGGTATAGTTGCAAGAATATCTGCACAAGAGGTACGCCATGTCAAATACTCGTAGACCCGTGCTGAGAATTGTTGGACCACACACATTTTATACGGGTGAAAATTCAGTTCATCATGAAGAATCCGATGCAGAGTACGTGGAAATGCCAAGAGCAAGTGATTGCTTTTTGGAGATTGCAGTACTGCTGCTCTAACTCTCTCGATGTTTTGTGGTGTTTTGACACATTCCCTGCTGTTCTCAATCAAGTTATCCAATTTACAATTGATTACCGTCCAGGAACACGTCCACGTGGGGAACCAGCAAATCGTAAACGAAAAACACGCTGCACTGCAGTGATCGTATGCGCATTTGAAAAAAATGCCTCAACACAAAATTACCTCTCCTCACGTGTCCAATGCATGATGACAACTGAAAGGCAGACGAATACAAAAAAGCTAATTACCGCGCTCCACCCTGTACTAAAAAGACTTTCAAGCATTTCGAATTTATAGATAGTATACTGGGTAAATTGAAAATTTTCATCAGCGTATTTCTTTCATTTTATAAAAATATGTCCATCTACGACC
This sequence comes from Hydrotaea diabolus, assembly GCA_963513945.1. Lineage (NCBI taxonomy): Eukaryota > Metazoa > Arthropoda > Insecta > Diptera > Muscidae > Hydrotaea > Hydrotaea diabolus. The sequence goes on along the minus strand of OY740720.1, from coordinate 101,336,874 downwards.
ATGCCCGAAAATGCAAGGGGCGAAATGGCAGCGGTTTAAAAATTGTCGGATTGGTGGTCGGAGAGTACTAGGATAAAATTGCTAAGTTCTGAACCAGTAGTCAGATTTTTTTTTTATTTTTGTTACCTTTCCAAAATTACCTTAACGAAGTCCAGAGGTCCTACCGTTCCAAAGTTATGACTCTTTGACTGAAATGCAAAAAATAATTTTTGTGTTAATTTACAAAAACAAAAAAATGAATGTGTGCTGTTATTTTCGCTTCCTGGTTGTTGTCGTCTAACGCCCTTTTAAATGGATTTACACACAGAACAAATTTTGCAATCGGTGCGGACGACAAAATTTCTGTTGGACGAAAAGACTTTCTGTTGCAATCAGCAAATGTTGATTCTCAATAACCATCAAACATTCACAAAAATGTATTTTTGACATTTTCTTTCATGTGATTTGACAGTACAGCGAATTGTTTATTTGTGGTTGGGCAAGTTACTAGTACACCATGACAACAAATTAACAGTTCGTTTTACTATCAAAGTCATTTAAAAAAAAATAATGATTGATGATTAAAAATAGAATATGCACAAACATCAACAATTTTCTCTGTCAAATTTCAAATTTGTCAATTTTAATTAGCAAATTTAAAAATCTTTTATGGTGTATTACTCGTAAAAGTTTCTTTATCACACACAGCCTTTTTGTTTTGGGGTCATTTTTACCATCATCGGTTAGGGACTTATCAAAAGTAATCGATGGCATCACTTAATGCTGGATTGTTTTCGAAAATGTGTCTCCCCAATGTGATTGCTGGCTCTGCGGTAATATGGCGGTGAGACATTTTTCCTTAAACAATTCGTATTCGAATATCTGTCAGAATTTGAAACTATGCTCATTAAGATTTGTCAAAACAAAGACATTTCATTTTAATTTGAGAAAAAAAGAACAAAGTTGACATCATTTTCACAGAAAATGTGTAATAGAAATATTACAACAAAGCCACATCACATCACAGAACGGCGAAAGACTAAAATGCGCCGATGAAATACAGATACGAAAGATAAATAAAACCGTAACGGAGAAATTATGAAATTGATGTAAAACAGCTCATTAATCATAACTAATGGTTTATATTACTTAAAGATTCATAAAGTCCTCTATTTTTAGGTTCCTTGGATATTTTGGGCACAACTAAATTTAATTGGTGTTTTTCTTTTTGGTTTCGTTTGCAGGTTTCAAATTGGTTTAAAAATCGACGACAACGTGATCGAGCTGCCGAACATAAAGAGTAAGTAACATTAATTTATTTTAATACTCGTACACCACCGACAAAATAATCGAAAGACAATAAACAAATTTAATGCCAATGAACAGCATGAAATACAAAATTAGACGAACTAAAAGTGATCTGTCAACCAACTAGAGGTTACTAGAAGAAAACAGCAACTAACGATTGGAAATTAATCTTCATTACGTTGTGTAAATTCTTGAGGTCTACTAGAATGGTTTTGAAAATCATTATCAAAAAAAAGTATATATCGGATACGTGTTTGCTTGGTGTTACTCAAAATTTAAGCAGCACTTTTTGGTTGTTTTTTTTTCGAAATTTTTATGAAATTTTCAACAAGGTGAAAATTAATGATTTTACATGAACACTCACTCATTCTCATTCACCCAGTGAGATGTACAATATATACAAAGTGTATAATTGTTATTCTTGCTGTGGCTTTCTGTACGAGAGCAAAAAAATATGTCAAGGTTTTTTATATTATAATAATATTTGGTGAATATGCATGAGGTCTTCTGATCTACGCGAACATTTTTAACAAATTGTGTATTTTTGCATGGAAATTGCAAAATTCAACAGCAGCATTTTTACGAAATCTTAAGAAGCGGCAAATGAAAATATCAAATAAAAATGAGACACAACACATTTTCCCAAAAAAAATAAATAAGAAAACAAAACGATTTTTAATACTTAATAATATAGAAATACTTGGATGGATGTACTCGAATTTGAATAATTTTGTACAAAATGTCCAGTGGCGTGGTTTGGAAGGGTGGTTTTGCTGAAGGGCATTTCGGATATAGGCAGAACGGAAAAACAGTTTGAAATTATTAATAGAATCAACACTCGAGATTGTTATTCGATTTTCTGTTGATAATTGAACATTAGGTTAACTTTTCTAGGCGTTTAACAGTAGGGTAATTCCGATCGAGCCAAAAACTGCACTTTTCGAAAATAATCTCTTTGATTTAAATAAAACTAATCGATATTGTCTGGCATTTGACACCTGATTTATGTTAAAATTTACACATCTCAAAGTTGATTTAGTCGTGTGTTTTCTCGTGGAAAAAAGCTGTGTTAAGAAAGCTATTAAGAATGAAATCAAACAGAAATCAACAAATAAGGTGCAGCCTGAAAAGTATTGATGTCCTCTTAACGATAATGTAAACATTATCGTTAAGAGGACCCGATTTCTGTTGTTCTCGACTAGACCTATCCCTTTCCAGCCTTTTTTAATGTCGCATTAAATACAGAAAATTAAAGTGTGTTACAGTAAAAATACACTTATTCATTTTAAAATATAATCACGTTTATTTAAAAACGATTTTTATACCCTTAAGGGATATATTAAAGGATATATTAAATCATTCCGTTTGCAGCACAACGAACTATTGTTCACAGGCCCTCTAGAGTGTATAGAGGAAGGGACCTAAGGTAAAAAAATCAATTTTCATTTTTTTTCTTTTTTTGAGGTGGACAACATCTGAGCATCGAATGAGATCGATCCTATGCCCCAAAAGTGTTCCCTCCCAGAGATATGCGCGTTTTATGAAAGTGAAGTCGACGATTCTAAGCGCAAATAGAAAGGGACCTAATCTTTAAAATGGCTCTCCTGAACAAAACTGGTTTTTAACCTTAGGTCCCTTTCTATTTTGCGCGTCACATATAGTCGTAGTATTGATCTCGTAAAATTCGAAGACGATCTGGCCATGTCCGTCCGTCCGATAGCGGTTAAACGAATCGACCTATAATCCTGGAATTTTGTATACGAGTAATATGACATAGTTGTCACTTTATGAAAGAGTTGTCCTTGGGATGTCTATGGTGTGGAAGTGCATAGGCTTCTTAAAGCGGTGCAAGAAATATTTCACTCCTTCTGATCTTTACAATATCTATACAACTTACATCAGGCCGAAGATGGAATACAATTCCCATATATGGGCAGGTGCTCCAAAATCATCCTTAGAGCTACTTGACCGTGTTCAAAGGAGTGCGATGGTGCTGATAGGTGACAGTAGGGTATCCAACTCTATGGTTTCCCTTGATCATCGTCGGAATGTGGGTTGCGTGACGCTGTTCTATCGTTACTTTCATGGTGTGTGTTCATCAGACATCCGTCGCCTTATTCCTGACGTGAGGATGTTCGGCAGGGATACGCGACTTTCTAGGAATTCACACCCGTTTGTTATCGATTGGCCAGTTGACCGCACTATACACTACAGATCAAATTTTCGCTCGTACAGTCCGTATGTGGAATCGACTTCCGGCAAATGTGTTTCCCACTAATTGCGACATCCAGAAGTTCAAGACAAGTGTCAATAAACATTATTCCATCTTTCCCCCTCCGATCCTTTACTTTCCACTCGCCAACGCAATGCACTGCATGTATAGGGGGCATCCCCTGAGTGTTGGTTATTTAAAAAAAAAAAAATAAAAAAAAAATTGTATGGTGATGGCTTATTGTCATAAGCTGTTTAGGATCCTTTAAGGGATTTAAGATACCTCGGTAAAGAGTACACTTTTTGAGTATTTTCTCTACAAATCATATTTTTTTGTGGACGGACAATGGTTAGAATGGGTACTGTTAGAAGGAACGCACTACAAACTTAAAAAAATGTACTCAAATTAAAACAAGCTTAGCTACGAAACCAAATATAGAGTAATTGTGAAGTTTTGCTTGAATAATGGACGGACTCATGGGTTATAACTGACCTTTTTTAAGCTTTAATGTCGTATAGACCGTGGAGAGTTACAACGTTTGGTTTTGCCGATCTTAACGACGTTTTTACTTCTTTTTTATGGAATTGTAAAAACGACATGTTTCGATTTAGTATGGAAAAAATTCGGAATGGAAAAATTCGCACGGCTCTGATGTCAGGCCAATAAAGTTTTCATAAAATTTTTTAATGACATTTTCGCAAAGATTTGGCTGTATCTCACCGATGACGCTTGAGATCTCGGGCCACCAAGATCATGCGATTTAACGTTTTGTGAAATCTCTGGCTTATGCGAACAAACCAGAAACAAACCCTAAGATCCGAGATCCAACGCGTCGTCAGTAAGATACACCCACATCTCTGTGAAAAAGTAATAATTTTTTTTTTATTCCATACTTAATCAAAACATGTATTGTTTACAATCCAATAAAAAAAATCGCAACTACCTTAAAAAAATACGTGTTTAAATTTTAAAATGAAAAAGTGCATTCATACTGAGACACCCTTTATACAAAAGTAAAATGGTTTTCTATGCAAAATTACGTAAGTGCTCCAGTAAAAGTTGTATGACTTCTGAATCCATGGCGATCCCACTCTGATTTTCATAGCTAGAAGAAAAAATTACAGTCAATTTTCTAAAAAAAAAAATAGGGAGATAAATATTCTTTCGTAATATGAAGGATTTAGGAGATATCCTTGATTAAGAGGCTTACGTCGAACAAGGATATGTAACTGTGTTTACATTATTGTAAAGAGAACATGAATGCCTTTTTTGGCAATACCTCATTTGTTTATTTCTAAGGCCGACCACTTACACAGCTATTTTTTCCGAAAAATGGCCTCTAGACCAACGTTGAGATGCTGTAAGATTTGAATCAAGCAATATGAATACATAATTGAAATGTTATAAAGAAGACATTAACGAGTATAAAATATTTGCAAATTTTCATCAAATTCTATCAAGTTCAAAATCCAGACAGGGTCGACAATTTTCGGAATCACCCAGAAATGTATCCGTTGTTTAACTCTGCTTTCCACTGTTAAACATACACAGGCCGTTTATGTAGGAGGCGATATTCCCAGGCTGCAGTTCAAAACTTGTAGACCCTTTTTGCATAGTCGCTGTTAAACCAACCTGTACAAGTACTATGGTTGGGTAGGCAATATTCGAAGAGTTGGGTATATGGTTGTGGCACAACAATATTATGATTCTCGCAACAATAGTATGATTCACACACAACATACTATGATCCCTACAACAATATTATGATTCACACTCAACCATATATAAACCTCACAACCATATTATGATCCTCACAACAATAGTATGTTTAACATACAAACATAGTATGATCTTCACTACCATTGTATGATTCACACGCAACCATTTGATCATTCCTACTTCCATAGTATGATCCCGCTCAACCAAACTATGATAACCTAAAATTATTTATGATGATTGGCTTATGTTGTTATTCAATATACATCATTACTTATCATGATATAAGTAATGATGTATATTTGTATAAATAAAGTTTTCTTATTAAATTTTTATAAAGAACTCAACAAAATTAATGTTCGCCTGTCTTCCAAAAACATGTTTTTTTCAAATTATATTTAAAGTCTAACCTGCCCAAGTGACGTATTTAACGGTAGAAAAATACGCAGCGTAAGAAAAAAAGCTTCAGAGTGCCCGAGCCTTTACATGTAAACATTTTTAGTATTGAAAAAGATGCGTAACAATAACATTGTTCTAAAAACCATAATCATATTTATAAATGGAATGATTGCTGTAATCATGTTATTGTTTGTCCTACCAACCATATTTATATTGTTGCTACATGCATATTTTAATTCTTAAACTTGGAAATAATAATATCGTTACATTTCAACAATATCAGCCGCATCATACTATGGTCAAAAAGTAATACAAAAAACAATACTATGGTTGCGACGAACATAATTTTATTGCAGAGAACATATTATTGTTGCCGTAGTGATATAACCATATGTTTTCTCTGCCTGTACTCATTCATTTTCTCTGCCCGTAGTCACTCATTTTTTCGATTATCAGGTCACAGGTACACATCTATGTGTAAGTAGTCTCCGCACAAAACACTTCTAATCAAGAGAGAGTATTTGATCTAACCAATACTGAGATACTTTTCCTCACGATTAGACATGTAAATCAATGTCGCCTCGAATATCATAGCAAGATCAGCATGCCATTTAAAGTTCAGACCACCCATGTTGTACTTGTTAAAGCGCCAAATCGCAAAAAGGTTAAGGGAGCGATGGAGAGAGATACCTTTAAAGAAAAATTCCGTTGGTGTCTTGTGTTGTGTGTGCCCGGTTTTCAAAAATAAATTCAATATGACACAAATAACTTTTCTTCTTAATTTTACTGCTCTTTTATTTCGTTGGCCGTAGTTTGCGTAATTCTTATAAAACAACAACAACCAGAGAAACAACGTTGTAGAATGTCTGCCTTAGTATGGACAGGCGAGCGGACGGACGGGCGCACGGAGGAACGGACGGACTGACCGACTGTAGAGGTACGAGTAATATGACATAGTTGTCACTTTATGAAAGAGTTGTCCTTGGGATGTCTTTGGTGTGGAACATTTAAGATTATGTTTTCTTCGGAGTTTCTTCGTTCTGCTTTCAATACTCGTACATTCAAGGCAGCAGGAGTAGAGTGGATTGGAAATCATCGGTCTTGGCACTCTTTCTGCTCAGTTCGTTTTATTTGTTTTTGTATTTTCTTAAAGGTCTTCTTCTTCTTCTCCGCCAACTCTATTGATTATGTTTGCATTTGGTTTTCGCTTTTTATACGAAAACGAATGAAAAAACGAAAAAATTGTATGTACGAGTTTTGAAGGAAATTCGATATCTTTTTGTTTTGTCCCATACTCTTTTAGTTTTCTTGTTTGTAGTTGGCACATGTACGAGTGTGTGTGTGTCTGTTCGTATATTTTCTATATGAATATTCTTTGAAAATGTATTACGGATGATTAAGAACAGGGCAAAGAATCGATAAGGAATATCTTTTAGGTGCTTTTTTGTTGTTGCTGTTGTAGTTGTCGCTAAATTTTCGGGGTTTTTGGTATTGATTGATTTTCGGGTAAAGTGTCTGACAAAGGGAGAATTGATGAAATACAAACTCAACACTCATTAATTTGAATTTTTGAAAATTATTCCACACGCGCGATTGCTCGAACATAAGATTCAGGGACGAAAACCCAAATTTTTAGACAGACTGAAATGAAACTGATTTTTGATACACTCAGTCTCTTTATATGTATACTACGTTTATACGACAGCATAAATTGAAAAATTATTAAGCCAAAATTTCAAATTGTTTTGAAATTATGCAAATAGAGGTTGAAATTGATTAAAACGTTTATGATTTAAGTATATATGTAAGTAGTAACGAAATAGGAATATTTCAAAATATTTCATATAATATTTCAAGGACTCCAAAATGTACTACGAACAGAAGTAGGCGGACCAAATAGTGTGCACAAAGTGTAATTCATTTAAAGTTTTTTTTTATCAAGCCTTAGTATTATTTGGCCAGATGTGACGCGCAAAATAGAAAAGGACCTAAGGGTAAAAACCAGTTTTGTTCAGGAGAGCCATTTTAAAGATTTAAATACGTGTATCTTTGGTGTACCATCACTTTCATAAAACGCGCATATCTCTGGGAGGGAACACTTTTGGGGCATGGGATCGGTTTCATTCGATGAAAATTGATTTTTTTTACCCTTAGGTCCCTTTCGCTATGTGCAGTCACATATGGTGTTGGAAAGACTCACATAACTTTTAATTCAGTCAATGGGGCTGTGCTTTTGCTGTGGTTACTCGCGATGGTTTCTCGCAAAACGTTGTTTAATGGCAAGGCGTATGCCTAGATCATTGGATAAGTCAATAAATAAAATTGCCGATTTGTTATAATGAGCTACCTTAAGAGATTCTGGACTACCATTTATGGGACGTTGGAATCAGCGAACCGTAATGAGGTCAGACCGTAACATGATAAATCTTTTCTTACCCACCACCATAGGGTGGAGTGTTTGCCTAATTTGCTTTCCGTTTTCAGCACCGTGATACATTGATGGGAGACCCCATTAGGTAGATATACTAGTGGTCTTCGTAAATATTATAGTTTGTCGTTGTATCTGTTGAAATCAGGAATAGAGACAAACAAGTGCAATTTTGCACAATCATAAGTTATTTTGTGTTATAAATGGGCGAAATCGACCCAGAGGCAGTAAAATGACCACTCCTCAAAGTACATTTTTGATTATTTGCATAAAATAACTCCATTATTTGTGGGCGATGTAAAAATTTACCTCGACCCAAAGGCCCATAGAATCTATTGTAATTCCCCTTATGAGAAAAAGGATTAGATACAGTTGCGAAATAGTATGGAAATTGATAAAAAAAAAGAGAAAGAAAGAGAAAAGTATAGTTGCTAACTGACTTAAGCATTTCGTACCCGCACCGCTTTTTGTTTGCCATACGATGCCTCTAATAGAAAGGGTTGTATACTGCTTTCTGATTTTAGCGAAGTCACTCAATTCGATAACGAATCTTTCTTAAAACCACTTTTGTCTGTGGCGCTGCAGACTTGAACAGTGACATTGCCAACAGCTCCACCCACTGTTGGCAATGTAGTCGTTTTCCTTCTAGATTTTGGTTTTTTCATGTAGCCATTTGAAAATGGCTAAATTGAATCTAGCCGCTAGTTCTAGCTTTAATTTTTGGTTTAGCAATTTTTTATCAGTACGAGGGCTGCTGTTTATATATCTGGCCTAATAATGAAAATGCTTTTATTTATCATCAAAAATGGTTTTATTGTTTTTCAAAGTATTCTCCAGCATGATTTATACACTTTTGCATGCGCCCAAACCAATTGTCGAAGCACTTTTTCCACTCCGATTAAGACACCTCCAAAACATGATTTTTGAACACTTTAACGCCATCTTCTGGCGACGAAAATCGTTGACCATGCATTTTTTTATTGATGTATGGGAATAAAAAGAGGCCTTTGGATGCTAAGTCAAGGCTGTACCGCGGATGATCAATTCGACGTTTTGGTCGGTCAAAAAAGCACTGGTTTGATCCGATGTGTGAGAGCTTGCATTGTCATGGTGCACAATGATTCGTCTTCTCTTGTTCTTTTTTAGAATTTATCCTAAGACTTCAGGCAAACAAATTTTGGTGTACCACTCAGAATTGGCCGTCCTACATTGCTCAAGCAAGTCGCCACATGACCAGTTTTGCCGAAGAAACAGGCGATGATTTGCTTCGAAGTGCTTCTTCCACGAACAACTTTAGTTGGATTTGGCTCGTCTTCGAAAACCTACGCGGTCGATTGCTGGTTTGTTTCGGGCTCATGAGCATAGATCCAAAATTCTTCACCTGTGACGATCTTATAAACGTCTTTTGAAGCAACGCGATCGTATTTTTTCAAAATTTCTTTGCACCAATCAACACGAGCCTTTCATTGAGCGATTGTCAAATTGTGCGGGATCTAACGAGAACAAACCTTGTTTACGGCCAGGTGTTCATGCAATATCGAATTTATACTGGTGGAAGAAATGCCCAAGGATGCTTCTATCTCACGGTATGACACATGATGAACTTGCATCATGTTCACGCACGGCATCAATGTTCTCTGGCACAACGGCCGTTTTTGGACGACCTTCACGACCTTTGTCTTTGAGCGAGCGTCGGTCACGATTAAATTTATTTAACCAATTTTTCACTGTGCTATAGAATGGTGCTTCATCGCCATACAACGATTTAAGTTCATCGATGCACTCTTATCTTGCTAATCCACCTCGAAAGTTGTGAAAAATGATTGCAATGTTCACGAGTTAATTCCATTTTTTGCCGAATTGTTTTTTCAAGTCACTGTAAACAACACAACACATATATATAAACCCTCGTATGATTTGTCCTGTCTAAACTAAATGTCGTTTTTACTTGGTTGGTCTAAAATTTTGCCTTTTATTAAGGCAAAACAGTACTACGGGAGACAAAACTGACACGGTACAATGTCTGTCTCATTAAAACGTGTGATATCACGCCTCTGGATTCCTTTTCTTTGCCATAATGATGAAAAGTCGTCTATAAGTCAGCTACGATTCAAGGCTTAAAAGCATACATTATTCGCGCAATTCGTGAGATACCGGCGGCCATGCTAGTAACAGTAATAGAAAGTTAAACCATCCGATATATTGTGTAGATGTGGCCAATATTTAAATGAAATTAGTTTGAAATTAGTTTCACAAATTAAATGTTAGAGATTGTTCTTTCGGTTCTCATCCTATTCCATATTCATTCCAATGCTTAAAATTAAAAAATTATCTTAAGGACACACATGGAAAAAAGTGTTCTGTGTTTTCTTTTACCAAGCATGCCTTATGTTTTCCATACTCAACAAAAATATATAAAAATGCTTCAAAAGTCGTTTCAATTTAAAAAAGGAAAAAAAATCTCAAACATCTGAGACTTATTGACTTTTTGTCAAAATCTTCATTCTTTAGTCTCTACTACATAAGGACTTTAAATATGTTCTTAATAACTCTTTAAATATTTATTTAGTTCCCACTCTGGACACTTTCATCCTTGAATCCGGTCGTTTGGCGAAACCAGCTGTGCATGTTAATATTTCGAGTCTTTTTTCAGTTTTTCATTATCAACCAAATCTTTTGATAGTTTCCGCCTCTGTAGAGCCACTTCAACATCAAAAAGAGAAACAGAACAAGAAGCAGCATAGTCGTAAGCCTGGGCAATACCCATCTCTGGCAAAAGAGTAATGTTTATGTGGCTGTTTGTATTGGTGTCTGCCTCAGAAATCCTTTTCACATGTGTGTCCTTATTTGAATACTGTCCTTTTGACTTGATCTCAACTACTTTAGCGCCATTTGTTTTGGGCAGAACGACGAATGTTTGGGCAGGATAAAAGTAAACAGAATTAATTGAGCGTTCTCTTCATACGGGCAGTTATAAAGTGGTGTTGAAGGAATAGCAGGAACCGATTTGAACATTAAATCTATTCGTTGTCATGCCATAGAAATAGTTTCAAAATATCCTGATAAATCTGAAATGAGACTCTTTTGTTCATATTTAATAAATTTGTAAGTTATTTCCGTCTAATAGTTTATCAAAACTTTGTTTAAGGACAATTATGAGCAGATATCGCTGAGTTCGTGTCACTTTCAACAAGAATGTATATATTTTTTATGCGTATTTGCTCAACATATTATACCTTTTGGTGGACAAACCATGTCTTTATAAGGGATACCTTCTTAACAACTCAAAGAGGGGCTTGGTTTCTGGACCTTTCGGCCCGAGTGGCCATAAAATTGGTCTCCATTGGACGTGTGCTCGTTCAACTTAATTCAAATGTCATTTCAGTTCAATATTTGCAAGTTCTTTCAAAATCTTTTAAATCTCAAAACAAGCGGTCACTGGTAAATATAATCGGAAGGGTGCCAAATACGGAATTATTTTAAACATTTGGCCTAGCTTTAGGCAAACACTCAGGAACTACATACGCCTATAAAAGGAACCGTATGGTCGAAGCCACTGGTAAACCAATTTCGTAACAAATACGAAATTATTTTTAAGAATTTTTAGAAAGTGCGGCCATAAACCATAGGAAACCAAAAATATGTTTCCTATGGTTCATGGACTTCAAGACTATTAATATGATTCTGGTTATTTTTGGCATTTTAATAGCGAATCAATGGAAATACCTCCCGGCCGAACTTAACGACATTTTTTTAGAATAACTCCGTTTTTAAAGGATAACAATATCAACAATAATTCGTTTGTTTTAAAATTCACATGCTCAATATTATAGATCGATAACTCGAACGAAGGCGAAAACATCTTCATAAAAATTTCGGTTTCTCTATTTCATATACTGCGAATACAAATGTCAAATTAAAAAAACAAAATTCGACAAACGGAAGTGTTGACGACCAAAAAAAAACGTTCAATAGAATTCGCTTATGTTTTTGTTCGAAAAAGAGAAACAGTCCTTACGACCCAATATTTTTTCCTGGGCATTGCAATAGGCTATTTTCGTTGAAGCACTGCCATATTAAACTACGGCCTTAATTCAAGTGATTTCAGTTGCACTTCACCAGACATCCCAAATGACTAATAAGCCCTACGAACGAAAGGCAAAGAACAAGAAGACAGCGTCCATGACTTATAGGTGTTAACATAGACGGGGGACAATCGCTAAAGTTTCATCGCCACAAAATTCCAATATAATCCAAACAACACGCGATAAACATCTTTCGAGACAAAGACAAAAAGTTGGTAAAAAAACAGAAAAGAAACGAAACATTTAAGCGCACACGAAACAATTTGTAATGAAACTTGTAGTAAAAAGGCAAACATAAAAAACGAATACAGATTGGCTAAAAAGACTAAAACTAAATAGTAATAACAACAAAAACCTGTCACCGAAAAGGACACTGAGAATAATTTGCGAACATCCTTAAATCACACTCAATATCTTTTTTTAACGTTGCAAAATGTAAAGTTTCAAACGATTGGATTTAAACAAATTTATGTTTGTCTCACACTTCCCAAAAATGTTCCCGTATGTAAACATTTTTTTATTTGCTGGCAAATATGTTTTGATAATTTGCAAGAACGATCGTTTTATTTCAGGTCAATTTCATCATTGGCTTCGTAAGAATATACGCGAGAATCCTATCACCCCAATCAAGTCCGTTAACACTGCATACTAAATGTAATAATTTTCCAGATAAAATCCCAAAAACATGGATTTTGCTTTAGCCTTCGGTCGTGTGAGACAAAAAATACTTCACCCATAGGGACTCTAATTAGCTCACACCGGATTATAATTTATTGATATCTTTCAATACAAAAAAACTACAGAATTAGTGAGTTAAGTCTCTTTTAGCTTTTGAGTTAAAATTGTATGCCGTACAGTCACGTACGTTGCTGTTGTGGAGACATTTATCAATCTGTTCGTTTTAAGTCTACCATCTGACCTTTTTTCTCACAGTGCATTCAAACCAATAGCCGTCTGAGACAATGTCGAAAACCAACGAATGCTCGTACGTTTAGAATTAAAGGCAGACAACCAAATTGATTCACACACCACACCAGACCCAGAACCGAACAGAACAGAACGATTTAAGAAATGTTTTAAGTCACCAGACATACTGACGCAGACTAAAGCCGAAACAATAAACCGGCCGGGGGGATCTGCAATTTTTATTGCTTTCGAAAACCAAACTTGGAGCAAAACTAATGAGTGTGTGTGGAATGGAAATTGTTGTCGTCAGATTGCAAAAGCAAACGACCCAACCAGAAAAAGGTTCAAGGAGTCAGAACCAGTTTCGAAATGTAATAAATGTTACAACCAACATCAATTCGATTTGATATTTAGGACAGAAAATATAATATAGGGTGATCCATTTAGAGGTATTTTTTCTAAAATAAAAATAAAAACAAAAATTGAAATTGAAATTAAGTGTGGAATCTTTATTGTTCATTCGAAAGGAAATTTTATGCCATTTTTTTTTTTTGAATAAAATTTCCTTTAAATTTTGACCGCAACTACACCTCAGGGTGTCCGTTCTGAGGGTCAAATTTTAGATGACTCGTTCGAGCATACCGACCGGTATGGCGTCAATGACACGCGTAATGTTGGCTTCCAAAACCTGAGTCGTAGCTGGTTTGTCAGCATAAAAATTGGACTTTACTTAGCCCCCCAAAAAAATTCTTTAGGTGTGATATCACACGATCTAGGACGCCAACTCACCGGTCCAAAACTTAAAATTATCTCCTCTTCAAAATTACCTCTCAATAGATCCAGTGTTTGAGCAGCTTGGCAAGTGCCACCGTCCTGTTGAAACCTAATGTAGTAAAGAATACGGGCTTCAATTTCAGGCAGCAAAAAGTACGTTATCATGGAATGATAGCGAGCACCATCCACGGTTACGATCCGGCCAACATTATTTTTGAAGAAATATGGAGCGATGATACCACCAGCCGCATAAAAAACCGCACCAAACCGTGGTTTTTCTGGGTATAATGTTAACTCTGGAACCTCTTATGGTTGATTTTCAGCCCAATGCGGTTATTTTGTTTGTTGACGTTGCCGTTGAGCCAGAAATGGGCCTAGTCACTGAACAAAATTTTGGTCGAACACAGTGGATCTTCTCATTCTCATTTGCGGTGTAAGTCTTTTCATGATGAAATGACAAACAATACTGAAAATAAAAAAATAAAGTTAAACACAGCTCACGCGTAATCTGTGAAAAAAAAACCCCTATTGAAAAAATACCTCCAAATCACCCGTTATAAATAAGTTCATGAGAAATATTTTTAATTAAGATTAATAATATTTCATTAAAGTGTGTGTAAAAAATTATTTGTTTTTTTACCTCAGTGTGAACAACAGATCTCCATCTGCCAAAATCCAGGAGGGATATGATGCTTTCTGTCTTATAACTTGTATTTTTCGTAATCTCTTTGTTATCTCGTAAACATTACGGTTGATCCGTCCAATACTCGTAGTGTATTTTACTGCTCGAAATATCTACAGAATGTCGGTATCATATATCCGCGGAACGGAATGACTTGCTTTACGATTCATTTGAAATGAGGCAAAATGTTCATGAGCATGGCATACGGTACGCTTGAGTGTGTGACTGGAACGTCGAATTGCTATCGAACTCAACAACTAAGCATTTCACGCACCAGCCAAGATGAAAATGATTTTCTTCAGAAAAGATTTCAAAGTCGTTGCCAATTTTGACCTGACTTCTTTGGTACAGGGTATTATGACTTAGTGCTGATGTTGTGTAATACCTTAAAGAACACCGCTCCGGAAGCCACAAATTTTATCTGACCATGTTTAAAATTTGCATGGTACAATATGCGCGACCAACAAGTCGCTCTGGTGAAATTGGACCATATCGGTCTATGTTTTCGAACCTTAAACTATTCCTTGTGAGATTGAGCCAAATCGGTACATATATGTTTTTTTATAGCCCCAACAAAGAATGCCCCTCCTGATCTAGAAGTATAAATTCCGGCTTTGCTTAAACATCCTTCATGGGAGTGGTGTTTTTTACCTGCTTTACTGTTTTAATTAAAAAATGATTCTAAAATCTAAACATCTTTTTTGGTTTTGGTGCTGTCGGAATGAAAAAAGTACATTTTCGAAGAGCGGATGTTCAGGCGATCTTGCTAGTTTATTGGGTTTGTAATAACTTGGTTAATCAAGTCGAAACTAGGTTTTGAATTTTACATTCGAACAAAAATTGCTCGGCCTGTACACAAACCTTTTGCAGTTTGAATGGTAAGTGTGTGACAACCAATGAATGGTTACTACTTAAATGTTGCAAACGGGCTACACAAAAAACCCCAGTGTGTGAATGATGGTATGTGCAACATGCAACGCGAATATTAGTCTGCTGCTGCTGTTGTTGTTATCGTTTACAATCATGGGTAATTGTAAATTAGCATACGACCATAAAAAATCAACAAACAGCCATAAGACACACACATCGTTCATGGCGCGGTGTTGGCTCAAGTGCGACAAACAAACAAAAAACACGACAACCCAGGGACGAAACTTGCAAAATACGAGGCTCCCAATGGTCTGATGTGGTCTTTGAGCTCCGCTTTTTTTAAGTAGGCATGCTATGAGCCCGTGCGTAGCCGGCTTTAAATTCTTGGAGGAAAAACAACTAAAAAAGTCTTTAAGTTTGGCCAGGCCGAATCTTATATACACTACACGACGGCTTTGCTATTGAAATGTCCCGTTTTTGGGCCGCTTAGTTACATGAGTCCAACACCAACCTCAGCCAAATCTTCAAAATAAATCTATATTTGGATTCGTAGTGATATTTTCTTTAATTTATGTACTTAGTACCCATATGACCATACGAGCATATATTTCAATCAAAGTTTGAAAAAATATGTGCATACATACAATTTGAATGATATTGAATTAACTTAGAATGACTTTATGTCAATGCTTAATAGTAAACGTTTCCTATGGCCATAGGGAACTTTTTTTTGGCCAGGAAGCTTAAGCCTCCAGCAACTATTCTTATTTGAAGGTACTAAGAGCGTCTTAACTAACAGTCCCCATTTAAGCCATTATTCTTCCACAAATAAGTAAAATATGTTGATCAAATACTCAAAACAATATAGTTTTTCCTAGGAACCTTTAGTCCCTTTTACGGTTATGCCTATAAGCCATGGTCGTGCAATATTTAATTGTCCTAGCTAAGTTCCTTTGACCGCTACCGTGCTTCCAGCAGACACAAAGACCTACGGACATTTCTAGTACGTCGTAGAACTGGCACGGACAGCGCGCTAAGTTTACCCAGACTTTAATAATAATGTCATATTTGGATTTAGGTACAATAAAAAATTGCTTAAATATTTTTATTATTGTTACTTGATGCCCCTAAGTCCATGTATAATGAATGACGTTTTTGGGTATAAGTATATCCTAAAAGAGTCCTATAAGTACAAGGTTTAAATTCAGGATATACCATCGTAAAATACCATACCAAATTGGGTCGAAATCATAATTTCAATCCATATATATACACCAGTTCCAATTGAAACTGAGAAAAAACAAATGAAAATTGAGAAATGGAAATTGAGAAAATACAAATTGAAAATGAGAAACGCAAATTGAAATTCAGAAAATACAAATTGAAATTGAGAAATTAAAATTGAGAAACGTAAACTTAAATTGAGAAAATAAAATAGAAATTGAAATTCAAAAAATAATACAAACTGGGAAATACAAATTGATTTTAAGAAAATTAAAATTGAAATAGAGAAAATACAAATTGTAATTTAGAAAAGGGATATTAATATTGAAAATCAAAAGAAAAAGGGAAGAAGAAATCGCCATTTGTTCTCTAGTTAAAGTGTTGGTCATCGTTTTAAGAATTTACAAGAACCAGAATTACAATGATTTAATTTGTTCTTCAATATGTGACAGTGCATAAAGAAAGGGACCTAAGGGAAAAAAACTCAATTTTTATTTTTTTTGATGTGGACAACATCTGAGCATCGAATGAGCATCGAATGAGACCATGTCCCAAAAGTGTTCCCTCCCAGAGATATGCGCGTTTTATGAAAGTGAAGTCGACGATTCTAAGCGCAAATAGAAAGGGACCTAATCTTTAAAATGGCTCTCCTGAACAAAACTGGTTTTAACCTTAGGTCCCTTTATATTTTGCGCGTCACATATAGATTTCATTTTCAAGTTTTATTTTATCAATTTCAATTTGTATTTTCCAAAATTTTATTCTCATTTCTCAATTTCAATTTATATTTTCCCAATTTTTTGTTTTTGAGCTATACCGATATGACCTTTTCATTAGAGCTGGTAACAGATCGTAGGCTGTTATCGAATCGGTAGAACATATGCTGTATGTAAGCAATAGCTAAATCTAAACAAATTTATTTAACTTTAATTGCGTCCGTCCAAAAACTTGCTCCTACTAAATTTCTTTACGATCGAACTACAATTGCGACCTGTCGTTTAATTGCAAGCTTTAAATGAACAGTTTTTTTTAAATCGAATTATCAAATATTTTTACAAACATTTGTCATGAAACTAGCTTATAATACCCAGTTCCACAGAATGGGGCGGTGTATATTTCCAAGCATACACTGCTCATCTTCCTTAATGGGATGATGATATTAATAACAACCCTTCTGGCCAAAAACATCATAGATGATGATAAGTATTTCTAAGGAGACTCCGTTCGCACACAAAGGCCTACTTACTATATGGCCTGTATGCCTTTCGCATCTGCCTTTTGAACACTTTCAGTGCGTATGATGAGGAGGAGCTTTTTCTCAACGATACTAGATGATCTTTCACAGAGATGAACAACGATGAACAAACACAGTTTACGGATGATATGTGACTCAGTTGGACTATTTTTTGTTCAAGTGTGAACTGCGGACGTGTCATATGGTGGAGGGGAACAGGCAAGCAGAATGCACAACGAGTGGACAGACGGACTGACAGACCATACACAAATTGATTATGTTTCAGACTTTTTCAGTAGACAGAAAGGCCGTTTTTTATAACGCACAAATGAATGAAATGTTGTTCACAATTGTGAGAAATCCAAACCTTACCCCTTCACCCCCACTGCCACCGCCAGCAGCCCTCTTCCAACTGCCGGCACAGTGTTCAGTGTGTGTTTTAGCAGTCAGGCTGCACTTCATGATGGTTTAACGAGATTAAAACGAAAAACATTTAGCCAAGCGGGAGGCAAAACAACCCGCCACAACACCAACAAACAAGCAGCAAATTTAATATTCGGAGGCATTTGCAACAAGTGTTGTTTGCTGGCTGGCTAGTCGGATTGGTGGCCGGTGGAAGCGGGGGCGGGGCCACACCGTCCAAAGTTGCTGTGGCTCTTGTTGTAATTATTTTTATTATTGCATGCAAATTAACAATTCCATACAATATGTGTCAAATTTGGAACCGAGTCATAGCTTTCCGGTTCCCCAACCGACTACGAACACACACACACAGCATTTTGTAATTTACGATATTGTTCGCTTTCATGAAATGTTAATAATTTATTTGTTTAAAATTAACAAACAGCATATTCTTTACTTTATTTTATTCGATTTTCACTCTCTTGAAATGTCAATAATTTTTATCTTCGCAACAGATAAATTATTACTTTGACACCTGTTAATATTTGTCAGCAATTTATTATTGAACAACAAATATATATAAACGGGTTGTTTAAAACAAATGTTTGCAAATCGAAGAAATTAATCCGATCTATCAGAAAGGGTTACTCAATTGGGGATGTTTGTGTTTTTTTTTAAACTGTCGCCCATTAGAATGTGTTGGTGGGCGAGAAAACAAGGTCCAGAGACGGGACCAACAGCTGGTTTATTCACTTTGCTTGCTAATGACATACTAAATTCGTAGATAATTGTTGTTGTTGCCACTATTTGAAATTTGCAACAACAAAAATAGTTTGAAATTTCGGCATAATTCAGGGTGTCCATTCTAAGGGTCGAATTTTGGATGACTCGTTCGAGAACTTCGACCGCTATGGCGTTAATGACACGCGTAATGTTGGCTTCCAAAACCTAAATCGTAGCTGGTTTGTCAGCATAGACTTTGGACTTCACGTAGCCCCAAAGAAAAAAGTGTTATGGTGTGATATCACACGAGCTAGTCGGCTGCTCTTCAAAATGGCCTCTCAATAGATCCAAATGGCACCGTCCTGCTAAAATCAAATGTTGTCAATATTACGGCATTGAATTTCAGGAAGCAAAAAGTCCGATATCATGGCGCGATAGCGAGCACCTTTCACGGTTACGTTTCGGCTATCATCATTTTTGAAAAAATATGGAACTATGATTCCATCAGCCCATAAACCGTACAAAACCGTTGTTATCGCAGTGTAAGTCTTTCCATGATGAAATGGAAATACTGAAAAGAAAAATTAAAGTTTAACACAACTTACGTGTAATCTGTGAATAAAAACCCATATTGAAAAAAATACAACTAGGTTGATCACCCTATACTTATAATACCCTGTTCCACAAGAGCCTATATTCACCACCGACAACATAGCATTTTTAAAAAATAAACTGCCAATCGAAAGCACCCTCGCCACCTGTTACTTCATATTGGCTTAATACTCTGGTTAGCATAGCACAGATACCGATTATTTCTGAATCACTATTGGGCAATATTCGTCCGCCTGTCCTCATCGTTGTAATCAAGGCACAGGTCGCAAATATAAACCGATTTCTGCGAACTTTTACACATTGCTCAGGTTTGGGCCAAAAACGACTCTATAGGCATTGGTCCACGTTTTGATAAAATAAAAAAAAAATCATTTCTAAACCAGAAGACACATATTACAAACGATTTTGGCTAATTTTTGTGTAGACTGTTACGAGCGACCCAGTAAACAGCCTACTGCAATCATACCATGCCGGCCAATGTTTTCGAATAACCCACACACAAAGAATTCTTCTATTAAAGAACTTGCCGCTCTAGAAGCCAAACGTTTTATTCGAACGCGCTCAGAAGTCGCACTTCGATTATGCCATTTCCATTTCGGTTATGTTTTCCTCCAGCTTCCTTGCAAAGGTCCTTTTATATTTGTCACTTCACAAGGCACATTTTACATCCTTTCATGCTGAAAGCTAATATCGTCGCCTTAATAAAACAATAGTGTATAATTTTTTTGCCGTTTCGAGATAATAGAGTTTAAAGTTTTTGTTCTATTAGACATCTGGGAAACCAGTAATTTTTGAGAAAATAATCGATGTTTGCAAGTTGTGATCATTTCAATATGTGGAGGAATAATCAGGCTACTAGTAGATGATATTCGATTAATCTAAAAGTGCTTTATTTGCAACTTAATGGGATTCAAAGTACCATGATGTCACTTAGGCTATTTTATTTGTTTTATAATATGTATGAAAATCATTATACACTATTTTATTTTGTATGGTATACACTATTTTATTTGAATCCTTTACACCATTTATCACGAAATACATTTAAATTGTCTGACGAATGTTCATGCAGTAAAACAAAGCTTCGTGCTTAACAATCCATTTTATTCATAATTCACAGTCATTTTTTGGTATTGCAATGACACGTTGTTAATTGTTTTGTAATAAAATTTTTACAGTTTTAATTAATTAAAAAATACATGAATAAAAGGCAATATTCATCAATATTCATCTACGGAAATATCCTCCTCCACATCAGGCTCATCCAAGCAATTTTTATTTCCACTGTGTTGTAGATTAATATAAAAATAATGAAATTCTTTGGGAATGACATTTTTGGTACACAGCCCCTTAAGATCCTTGTACTTTAAGGAAGATATAGTAAGCTGTTGCTTAAATTTAGAGCACAAATTTCGGGTATCACAGCTATTAGTGGTTGATTTCTTCCTCTTACGTTGCATAATGTCAATTGTTTGCCACTCGGAGTCCCAATTCTCTTTGTAGATCAGCAAATTAGGATTAACTTTCTCTACTTTAATTTGCTTAATCTTCAACCAATTCACTGAGCTGTTTTCGTTATTAGTTTTCAAAGTGTGCCCCAATCTGCTGAACCATTCCTTGAGATCATAAATGTCGTACCAGGACATTCTTTTCACAATGTATGGTTGTTTTCTTCGGGGCAATCGCAAAATCGTTGGCCATTCCTCGGGCGAGTAAATGGATATATTTCGTTTGGCCCGTTCAATTGTCGAGTGCATACAATCCGCCTCCATTTGTGTGTGGCCGCTCTCTAAATACTTTAACGTGACCGTATTTAAATTCAACTTACGAATTACGTAAAATAGCAGTGCTGCAATATAACGATTCCTATTCTGCCCACCACAACAATCAGAATACAAAATTACATCCGTTACATTTTCGTCAAATGAGCTCAACATTTTGATAATTGAGGTCCCAATCTCGTCCGAACCTCTTTGTCCCTGCGTTTCATCCCACAAGAAACAGTAGCCTTCCTTCGACGCAAGATCGAAAAAAGTATTATTGAAGCTAGCAAACTTCCTTGAATAATACAATGAGCTTACATTGCTGCATGGGGTTGTCAAAACAGATTGTAAGTCAAAAGTTAATACTCTCAATTTGTTATTAATTTTTGCATCTTCTTTATCGGCCTCCTTTTCTTCCCTAGCCATCTTCTTATTTTTAATATGTTCATTGTACGCTTCCTGCAAAATCTCCTTGTCATCAGAGTTACGATATCGTTCGCATGTGTAGCATGTATCCTTCTTCGGCTTATGGAAAAAATAATTATATTCGTTGCAGAAAATACGCCTGTACATACTTTCCTTAATGGAATTGCCTTCATGCTTTTCATTAAAGAGTTGAAACATTTTTGAAATGTTTAAATTAGAAGCAAGATATAACCGTTTTGATGACGAGCGAGTGTAGTGGCTCTCCACGGCCGGAAAGGATTCAATATGCTCTTTAATGATTCTTTTAGTTTCTTCATCCTTTTTTTGATGACAACCATGATGTCCACGTTTATCTATAACTTCATGACATTCACTTTTCTTTATGAAAACCGAAATAGCTCCATCAGATATATTCAGTGTTTTCATAAAAAACTGCTTGCATACTTGCTTAGACCTCAGAGTGTATGTTAGAGTCTTGTCTCTTCGGGAGCCGGCAACAATAGCCCTCTTGCATTTCTTTATTTGAATGCACTGGCTTAAGTACAACTGTTGTTTTGCGTAGTCAGAAAGTTCCCAAAACTCGGCGTTGATCGCAATACGTTCTTCATTGTTAATTCGCTCAATGCATTTGTGCCGACACTTGCAATTCACTGATTTTGGCAGTCGCTCCTTAATCAATTTCCCCCTTTTGGTCACGTAAGCTTTTCCTGACTGCCTTTTCTTCTTCCGAATATTTTGCATCCATGCATGCATCTCCGTCTGTAACATTAAATATAACCGTTAAGTAAATTTATGTCACTAATCTTAAATAACCAAAGTCGTTCCGTCCGGATTTTACCTTCCGCTTCCGAGTTGGTGTCTTGAGCTCTAACTCCTCGTTATTGGTGACGTCTGCAATCAGACCCTCCATGTCTTGGTCTATTTCAGGGTTCTCTTCCAGTGCCGAAGTGACTATGTCCAATTCCTCTGCTTTCGACTCAGCATCTGTTTCTGCCTCTTCATCTGTTTCCGGAACATAATCATCCGAAGATCCTGTGGAGAAATCGTCTTCGTGCGTCGTACCAGGCGCATTATCATAACCAAAATCTGTCGAAATTCCATTTACATAGTCATAATACGGCACACACTTGTTTTCGTTTCACAGTAAATACTCACCATGACTTGATAGATCCATTATTTTCACGAACTTTTCACAATAACACACTAGCAAAAGCACAATTGCCCAGTCAATTAAGTATATTAGTAATAATTTTATTTTATTTAATTGTTTAAAGACTTATTTCGTCGATTGTTCAAATACAATTGATTTTTTATTTTTTTCTATTCAATACACAAAAATAAGAATGATAGATATAAGGTTACTAGGTTTGGTTTGATGTTACTATAATAAAATGATAAATATTGTACAAAGTAGATATGATACAAAGTATATTACATATTATGTAACTAGTCTATGTCTTCTCTCAGAAAATTCTACAATCTATCAAAAAGTTGACAATAACAGTGTAAACTGATTTTAAGGTATTATTTACGTCAACCGTAGAACACACAGAGAAATGTTGTGTGATATATAAAATAGTGTATAAGTGTCATACGGATTGACTCCAAATAATATATTGTTAAAAAATAGTGTATATCAATATACGTCATTTTTCGTTTTTATTTTGTTATGAAAATGGATTGTTTTGAATAATAAAAATAGTGTATGCTTTTTATACACTATTTTTCTTTGAAATTATATTTAGAGTAACAACTAAATAAAACACCATACCAGCACTTACACAATTATTAATGAAAAATTTCAATCACGCAATTATACGCTAATATTTCAATTGATCTTTTGACCCACTTTGTGGAAGTAGAACTTCACCAAATTTTGACCACATATAGAATCAGTTATGTAGATTCTTATTATGCAATAAAAAAATAATGGTGTACATGCGTATACACTATTGTTTTATTAAGGCGACGATATAAAGCATGACGGGAGATCTAGTATAAATCCGGATCGGTCCACATTTATATTAACCTAAATTAACAAAGTTCGCATTGTTCCTTTTTAGCCAATTATGAACTCTGGTGAAATAATACCATATGGTTCCATGCTTTCCACACACATTTTTCTTTACCAGACCATATTTTACTTCCGGTGTTGCTTTTCATATAGCCCTGTCCCTTTTTTGACCTTTTTACTTGTTTTGTTATTTTGGGAAGAAAACGAATCTCCTTCTCCGATATTTCTAAATTATTCATGCCACAATCATTTTGTTAAAACCTTATATCGAATTGCACATAAAACTAGGCGTATCTAGACTTAAATAAAGTTTAGTAAATCTTAGATATTTCAGGGAAAGTGATAAAAATCTATGAAAATAATGCCATCATTAAAACCAAATACATGTATTTAACTCATAAAAAAGACAAAAGTCTCTTTTCAATATTGCATTTTATTACCGTTTTTATATTGATTTTTTAAAATTATTTCAAATTGAAAAAAATACTCCCCCCCACCTTTCTATCAACAGCCACCCAGACTTGGATATATTTTATGGAAGTCAAATTCTTTGGCATCGTATTCCATGAAATTCACGTTTTATAGGTTTTTAATTTTTATGACCATTCAATAAACAACAATTTGAATTTTATTTTATTGCTGAAGTAATGGACGGACATACGGTCCGGACCGCTCAACAAATTTCTAAGTAAACACCTGACAAATTCGGGGAGAAACTAATTCAAAATCTTTGAAAGCATGTTAAACTCTTTCAGATGACCATAAAAGATATCCCAGAGATAACATGTTTTTTTGTTCGCTTTTATTGTTGTTCCTTTTGTTCTCTGTTGTCTGGTTGTTTTCTGTTTTAACACTCCAAAGTGTCAATGTTGGAGGCATGAAACATAAATTTCAATTAATGTGGTTGCCGATGCTGTGTTTTTGTTTTTGTTTCGGAATTGTGAATGGTCGGGGACAAATTTGTTAGAAATCTGATAAAAAAAAAAAACGAAGTGGGAGTGAAGTAAGCTAATTGTTTTTTTTTTGAAATTTGAGATTTTTGTGGGGAATAATATCCATTTGAAAATCACAATTAAGGTTTGGGGAAACTAGTAGGGGTTCGAAGGAAAACTACCGTTTTTTTAATTCTAACAATTACAAAATTCTTTGATAAGTTTTTTACAAATCAAAATTCATAATCGATAGTTTTCTTACAAAATGGACTTTGTATATACAGAAATTGCGGATTACAAAAATCCGATCACTTGGAAGGAAATGGCTCTGTTCCTCAATTTGTAAATTTTATCACACAATTTACATAAATTACTGCAAGTCTGTGCGATTGTGTTTTTGTTTATAAATTAAATATATTTTTTTTTTCGAATCAAATTCTTCTTCATAAATCTATCTTCAATTCAAGGAACTATAGTGGATCTTCATGGTATGTTGGCTAATATGTGCGTTTATCACATGAATATCCCAGAACCAAAGCTAAAAAAATCGTACATTTTCAGTGTTTTAAGTCTGTAATTCCCGATTAATAAATATAGGAATTATTTCGTACTCAGTTCATTGATCTAAAAGAAATTGTGCCATTGTTCTTTCATGGGACGTTGGAAAAAAAAATTACATCGTTCTCATTTCTACAAGACGGTATTAACTCTAAATTTTAAAATATTAACTACTCTAAAACGTTTATTTTTATGAATGAGAGAGGATTTATCGACGTTAGTAAATGTAAAATGTTAGCAATTTAAAGTGAAATTTTGAAAATTATCAGTTATGTACTATACTTTTGTTGAATAAGTGCGACATGAGATAAGAATTAAAAACGTTGTTCATTTTAGAAGAAAGTGATAATAAATTTAGAACTTCTGAATTATTAGTCTGACAGTTATAGAATGTCTGAGGAAATTAATACGGAGAAGTCAGTCCTTTGGAGTATTGCTTTGGGGACACCCTTTTTGGACACGTCTTCTGTTATAGGGAGCCAAGTTGACTACGACTATTTATCCCCTAGATGAGACAAATATAAAACACGCTTAAAAGTGCATCGTATCTCTTAGGATTGCAAATATACATATTTTAACATAAATATACCAATTAATTTTTTTACTCTGATCCCTTCTTGGTAAAGCAGCTTTGTTATATGTATAAAATTTACTATTAGATACATATGTAAAAGTCATTTTTTAAGAAAGCCTATTTAGTATTCTCCGAAAAATCGCAACATTGTTCCGAAAAGGAAATTGAACAATTTTCCAAAAACTGGAAAAAACTATATAAACTTTTAAAATTAATCCAATAGAAAAAGCTTAAAGGAAGATTCTAAACAATACTTTTGTATCCCAGTTCTACCCGACCAAGTAAAGAAACATGACTATTTGCAAAAGTTTCTTAATTTCTGAACATTTAACCCTTTAAGACCAATTCAAGCTATACTCGATACCATATTTTCGTTGTAAGTTATTTTTGTACCACATAGTCATTCTAAAAAGCTTGGAAGAATATAACTATCCTACGAAGATAATGTTCGTAGGAAAGCAATTCCAACTTTACATGATTGATTATGACAATGAGAGTAGCGGGTTTGCGAACTGGTGCAACGTCTTGAACGAGGCGCCCATCTGGCGGTTTGCTACACACACTCTTTTTGTGTGGTCCCTTCAGTTTGAAAAGGAAATTAGGAAAAGGTTATATGTAGTTACGTCCACAATCCCTATTCCCATTATAGGAATTATGTCTAAAATTTAATCGGTGATCAAGGCCATTTCTGGTGCTGATTAAGTCCATGGATCACTGATCAAACCGAACTCGATATGTGTTTTATTGAGTGGTAAAGCCCGAAAGAAAAATTTAGATGTAGTATTTTTCTCACAAGTTTCACACGCGAGAGAATATTTTATTATGCGGTCCACCTTCATAGTCCTACTACTTCTAGTTGAAATCACACTTATTCTAATGACAGCAAAATGACGAGATCTAAAATTTGTCCGACAGGAAAGATGAATATAATAATCAAAGATCTAAATTAAACCGGCGGCGTTCCTCCAAATGATTTTACTTTTGAAATATCTGAGCCTATGTTTATATATGAAATTATAATTCAGATTATAGCAGTCAGTATGACAGCCGCTAGAGTTTGTATTCCCAAATTTAATTGAATCACAATTAATGATAAACTAAATTAAGTTTCTTATGAAAGCATAGCCTTAATTAAAACGTGATAAACTTATTAAAACAACAGATAGCCCTTAGTATATTAATCTGTCGTACAGTTGCTGACAATGTCATTTCATCCCTTTATTTTCCGCCTATGAAAATGCCTCAGTTCATCAAAACTTACTGATCATGCTCTTTTGCAGCGCATCAGATCCAAAAGGAGTCGGCTTATCACTATTTTTGCATCACATTTTTAAAACGTAAATTTTAAATAACACACAAATTTTTATTAAGCCTAGACAAGGCGAAAAATTGTTCTAAAATCACATCGAAAGTTTCAAGGTTTAAATCGAAACCCTTCAAGAGGCAGTTGTCATTCCATGATATGCCCATGAATACCAAATTCGCAAAACTTTTACTTGTTTTCCCCTGGGTTTCTTTCTTTACGATGTTTCAAACAAACATAACGACCAGCAACAACAACATCAGCAAACGTCCATAAATCCGCTTACAGCACTTAAGCTCACACCATGAACTTCAACTTGATTTTGAGCTCAACACTCTTCGGGCGCAGCGCCATGCCGCGTACCCCACCGAATGGGAGACCATAAACATTTTCTTTCATTCATTTCCATTTTACACAACAAAAAGAAGCCCTACAAAATCAAAAAAAGTCTTTTGAAATTGTATTATTTCAACTCACAGCAAACTGTTGTTGATGTTATCGAAAAGATAAAAGAAGTGAAAGGATGTCACATAAGTAAGGAAATAAAAATATGTAAGTACATAAAGTAGAGGTAAAAGAAATGCCAACTTCAAAGAGTAGTGTAGTTAACCTGTAAGAGTAGAGATTTTCTCGGGAGGTTATTGGTACGATTTAAAACCCTATGGATTGCAAAACTTTTAAGTGACTGTTCGATGTTTCGGCTTCAATATTTTTTAAGCCATCCACGCAGTACATGCGGCATTCTTTCATGCAACGGTATCGATTTCGATGCTGTTTTAAACACTCCACCCTTTCTCAAACACTGTTCTTTGAACTCTGGTAGCTTGATCTAAAATAAAACATAGAGAGTTTATAACAATAAATGAACCTTTTTATCATATTTTAAAACATTATAAGTATTTATAATGAATAGGCCGAAGAGACCTGAGACTAGTCGCATTTTTTATTTTTTCGTAGTGCCGCACAATGGTCCAGAATCCATTTCCTTGGACCAAAAGTCTATAGCTTTGGTCTACTTATTTAAGATTTTGGAGTTCTATAGCTTTGGTCTACTTAGTTAAGATTTTGGAGTTCTGTAAAAGGGTGAATTTTAGCTAAGGACACAATTTTTTCATAAACTCGTATATTGTCATTCAAAATCGGGTAATTATATAAAGAAATTAACACAAAGTTGAGTATTCAAAATCGGGTAATTATATAAAGAAATTAACACAAAGTTGAGTATTATTCTTATTTTGAGTTTATCAAAAAAATTTTATACGTACCTTAAAAATGTTAAGCACTTCGTCGGAGAGTGGGTGGTATACCAAATTTGTCTTACAACACCACAAAATATTGATCTAACCCCTATAAAGTATATAAAATATTGATCGTCGTAAAATCCTAAGCCTATCTACCTATGTCCGTCCGTCTGTCCACGTTGAAAGCACGATAAAGGTCAACCGAATCCAACTAGGATCCTCACATTTTGCATTATGGTAATAAGCTGTTTGGTCCCAGGGAGAAACAAGTTTCCCTTAAATGGACTTAAGGTACCTCGGTAAAAAGTGCACTTTCTGAAGTTTTCCTTAACAAATCATAATTTTTTGTAGACGAACAGTGGTTAAAACTGCTACTGTTAGTTAGGACTCACTACCTACCTCAAAACGGGTAATAGTAACTGGACTTTTTCGCTCATATGGCCAAAAAAAAACAGCCCGCATGGTCAAAACGGACGATTATTAGTTAATATGGGCATACGGCTTCTTAAATTAAAGCAAATTTTATTGCCAATCTAGGTATAGATATTTTTGACTCAAGGGCCCAAAAACGGACCATTTTGTTGCGCTTAAGAAGCGCATGGACGATGAAGGATATATAAGCTCCAACCTGGCCGAACTTAAAAACTTTTTTACTTTTTTTCTCGAAAATATTCATAAAACGCTTCTTCGTAATCGTAGCTGCTATCATTTTGTTTTGTTTTTTGTTTGCTTAAATATTTAGGCTTTACTAAAAATCTTGCTGTTCTGGAATGATTTGACCGATTTGTAAGAAATTTCGGACATCTAAAGGAGAACGTTACGAAACATATTTTGTACTCAATTTTGAATTTATAAGAAAAAAATTTATTATTTTATGTTTAGTTGCCGTTTTTTTAAATTTGACCAAACTTGCGCATAATTCTAACCAATCCAGAAAATTTTGGATTCGTCCCTGCGAAACGCGCAGTTACGAGTACCTATTAATGAAAATGTTCGTGAAAATGCGCATCGGGTACCGATCTTCGCAAGTGTTTTGCCCATGACTTCAACAATTAAGGCGATCGCAAGAACTACTATTTTGTTAGCCTTATCGCCAATTTCTAAAAATATCGCCAATTTCCTATATAATATATGATTTTTTTATAAATTTAAAGCTGACCACTTATAGATTGTAGAATTCTCTTTGACAAGACCCAAAATTTAGTACAAATCCGGAAATCCCTTTCAGAACAGGAGGATTTTTAGTAAAGCCCAATAAAACAATGGTAGCAGACATTTAAACGATTACAAAAAAGTGTTTCATAAACCTTTCGAGCAAAAAAAAATTAGGTTTGTATTAAATATTCCGATCCTATTGTCAGATTTATCATTAATATTCCCTATTAGCCGTTCGGAGCCGGCTTCTAACAGTAAGACTCGAAGAATAAGTTTTATATCACAGCTCAATGATTTAAAGAAGTTCCTTGTTTGTTCCTTACTGAAATATAGGCGTGTTCTATTGATACTCGCTTATTAAACGAGTAAGTGGTCGATAAGGCGATCACTTTAAAACTTTACGAGTATTTTTTGAAATTTCTTTGCACTATATAGGAACTGATTGGCTTATTGCATAATAAACCGTTTGATTTGAATTTGTTTTATTTGTAGCGAAAACGTTATCCGAAAATACTATGAACAAGAAATAACGAGTAGTCTTGAATAACATTCTTTCCAAAAGTTTTAATTATTTAAAACAAACAGTTTAAAGCAAATTTGCTATAGCTTTGTGTAAACTAATTAATTTTACATTCTTTTACAATGGTGTAAAGTTATTACGTAAGCGACCTCCTACACGAATAGCCAAAAGAACACGGCCAATACCTTTATCTTATATTCTTTTCGGATCGGAAGTTTGCCTACCTCATCAGATCAGAAGCAGATTCCAAGAGCTTGGCTTGAAGAAAATCATCTTCTCTCTAATTAGGTAAAAACCGGGAGCATCAGAACGAATCTTACTGCCGTAGCTGCAACACTCTGGCCGCTTGGTAATGAGTTTTGAATAATCCATGAAGAAATAGACCATATTGTGTGAACTGAACGGACGTTCAGGCATTGCCCTTCTGCATTATTTTATCAGATATCGTCAGATGCCGTTTGTAGACAACTTCCAGTATACAATGCGTGTCGTCCCGTATGCAAATCAATAAATCCTTTTTTTTCCTAATGCTATTTTAGCATACGCCGTACTTATCTCTGTCATCGCAATCTCATATCTCAAACGTGCACTATCACGGGCGTATTTTTGGAAGTATCCTACGCAGCATTTCTTTCAATTGCGCTTTGAGATGCCATCACTACCGTTGCCGCATCTTTTCATTTGTGCAGTTGTTCTTGTTTTTTTTTTGTTGCTTTCGGTTCGCTCGAGTTGCATACTTTGTATGCTCATTTTGTCAAATCGTTGCTTCTCTGGCAGCCGTGGAGTAATTGCTTTCCCTACAAAAGCAATCCGATGACGAAGTCGTGATGGCCAAAACACACATGCGTATGCACACACGTTTTTGTCGCGAGGTCTCATACTCCATTTATTGTGTGGTGCTCTCAGTCACTTTTTCCCTGACGCCCGACGTACATACATATGAGCGAATATGAAAATATAAAATGTGTGCAATACGCTCGCTCAAGGAAAAAGAAGGAATATTCACTTTTTGTGTGTTTTATTCTTTTTGGGCCACGGACGACTAAATGGAGTGGAGTGTTTGTTGGTTGTACCGTCATCATCATCATCGTCGCCGTCATCATCATCATCGGTACATATACTATTTTCATTTCTTTGCTAATGTTTGTCGTCGTCGCTTCTGCTGAATGTAGTACATGTATTTTGTTTTTGCTTTTTAGTTCACCATTACATTTTTGTTGTTGTCATTTTCTTCTGCGTCGACCGAGTTGTGTTGTTGTTGTCGTCGTTACTCTTGTGGGTCTGTGTTTTGTTTGTTTTACAACTACTCGTCGTTCGTTGTGCTGCTGCTGCTGCCGCTGCTGTTTGAATGGCTGACTGCCTTCATTTGTGGAGTTTTATGGTTGGGTGGCGGGTATTTTATGAAAGTATCAAATTACCTTTCAGTTTTTTTCTTCTTCTTTCTGCCGCTGCTGCTGTTTTTGTTGTTAATATTATTATCATTATTGGTGTTGTGTGCTGTAGTTTCATGTGTTTGATAATGTGCGTGTGTTGTCGGTTGCTCTTTTTCACAACTTCGCTGTTGTCGTCTTCTTCTACTTCCCTTGCTTTGTACATATGTAGTAGTTATTTGTTTTAGTTGTTCACTTTATCATCTCTATTGGAAGAATATGCGGAATATATTTAATGTTTTGTGTTCTTACTCTTCATGGTGCCCCTCTTCGTATCGTTCGCCATCATTTTGTTGGTTAAGAATTTAGATCTTTATTGTAACTTGTGATTACGTACTTTGCGTTTAATGTCATCGATAATTGTCATGATCGATAACAGCTTGTATAGAGTTGGCATCACTTGCATTAAAAGTGCATTATAGTGATAAGGGGTTTATAGTGAGAGATTATAGTAATGATTTGATTAAAAATCGAAAACTTGATGAATACTTAACTAAAGTAAAATGGTATACCTATGTTCCTACGTAATAGTGTGATTTGTGTATATAAGGCATCGGAAAATCATAACCAGCTATTGTTCGTGAGCCATCGCAAAGTAAATAAAATGTCTGTATATAGCACCATAAACTGACTGCTATGTATCAGGATGGGCACCAGTAGAAGACGTTTATTCGATTTTATCGAGCCCTGTGTAAAAGTCAATGCTCCTGCGGAAAAATGTTTTGAAAGCTGCTTTAGAGGCGTGCCTCGCAAAAATTTAGGTCGTTATCCATGAATGGTCCAACAAGACTCGACATCAACTCATGAAGCTCGTTTAAACATTCACGTTTAGAGCAGAAAAACAATGTCACAAACGAGAAATGTTGTTTAGTTCCTGCAGCTTAGAAATCGTGAAAAATAATTTCACTTAAATAAAATATGGTCGTTTAAATAGGTAACACTTCAAAAGCCTCACCATGTAGTGCAGAACTATCACCAGTTCCCTTTGGTTAAATGTCAACCAGTGTTTGTGAATTAAGGCAGTTCCGGCACAAAAGAATTGAGACATTTTGTTTCTATAATTTCTATAATGTCCTCCATTGGATGACGTTCAGAAAAGGAAAAACAAAGTTGTTTTATTCCTGCGGCTCAGAAATCGTAGATTGTTTCGAAACAAGCAAAACATAAAGAAAAATTCTTTTAAACAAAGTCTGTCTTTTCTTTCATTTAAATTCTGCGGGACTGTCGATTGTGACATCAGACGACAGTGGCTCATAAACCCAAGTAACACTTTTCCGATCTCCTCAATTATTCATATGTTTTCGAGGACAACAATTCCGAATACATGGCGTAATATCCACTGAAAATTCTTACATAGATTCTGTTGCAAATGTCTAGCATACGAATAATATACTTCGACTGTGATAGAGGTTTTCTATATACAGTCAAACTTCTATAACTCGAACTTCCAGAAATTGAATTTCTCGAAGAGAATTAATGGCACAAACTTTCATAAGTCGAAAATTTCTGGAAAACACAGAATTTAAAAAAAAATATTGTTTTTACGGTGGTTGTTTTTTCGTCCAAAAAGACTCAGAAGTAAATTCGGTTGGTCGATTATGCATATACAAATTTAGTTCGTTTTGATAAATTGGGTAAGTCTGGAACTTTGACAATTAAAACTGGCTCCAATTGAATAATATTATGCCAATAGTAGTCTACCGAATTGCATTAACGTTGTAAATGAACTTCTTGTATTAGACCACATATAACGATATTGTTGACATCAGAATCAATTATTTACTCATATGCATAGAGCGCAATAAGTGGTAAGGAGGACTCAGTAGAAGAATATTATACAACGCTCTAGCAATATTAAGCGGAATTCAAAAAGAATGCACTTAAGTTTGTTTCTACACACGAGTGAAAGTGCTACTGATACTTTTTATTTACAAAAAAATAGTCAACAATTACACAGTATTTCATGTAATTAGAACTGTATTAAATTATGACTTGAACAGTTTTTATTTTGGACCCAGACCTTTTTGTTGTTTCTTTTTCAGAATCAATTAAAAAAAATGGTGGAATGTGTAGGCTACGGTTGCCAGGCAGACTGTACATCTCTTTCTAAACCCGCCAAGGTATAAAATAAAATTTTATAAAACTCAAATAATTACAAAAGTTTTATAAATAAGTATGTGTATTTAGATACATATACGTAGATAGGTTGCGATTCCCACGTGGACGGTGTCAAATTCTTTGAGCATTTGTTACTGTTATTTCGACTCTCTTGTCTATCCGATGTCTATGATTGGCAACCTAGGGTCGTTTAAGATTCATTTGCAGCCCCAACTCCGATTAAAGGTCCATCATTCCTCTACCAATAATCCATCAATTGTGTTCTCCCAAGTTTTAAACTTTAAGCAAAAGACATAAAGAAATCGTGTATTCATACGTAGCATACGTTTATTCATCAAACGCATGAAGTAAATTCTTATTCCCCACCTCCGTTCGATCTACCATACCCCAATGGCAACATTTATGCTCAAACAGAGCTCCCATTAACTACTGTTCTTTAGCAACTCTTTGTTGGCAACGCGAGAGAATACATTATACAAGTACGTACATACGTATACGTACCATGTCTTTACATCATCAGAATGTTCACTTCAGTTTTGCGGCGTATGTCGGATACCAATACCAAGCGAGAGTACGTACCATTGTTATGATAATTATCGTTTGTACGGAAACTTGATATCCTTGCAGCAACAACAACTGTACGGAGAGTGAGAGACACGAAAAAATACACACACACACGTGCAGTACTCAGCAAACGGCGGCGCAACAACATTGAATAATACTCTTACGATGGTCTTAATAAGAATCGGAATGTAAATGTCTTCTTATTCATTGTGTGATGATTCAATAATAGTGGTGTTTTTTGGTTAAACCGCGATAACAAAGACTGGATAGCAAAATCGCAATAGTTAAGTTACTTTTAAAACTGCAAATTTTGTTCGTGTTAGAAGGAGAAGATTGGATTACTAGACTTTAAAAAAAGGGAAATAGTAAAAATATTTTTTTTGTGGCTATTTAAGTTCTTAGCCCGGATAAATGAGAATTCTTAGTACTAGGCTAAAAACTAAACTGTTACAACAATCTATTTTTTAAAATTTGTATTTTAAAAGCCGAATACAGCAGTGCTCTACCTACATACATAATCGAAATTGGCATTTTTTTGTAAAAAAATAACATAAATATTGCGGTTTTGCTATTCAGTCCCACTTATCGCGGCTTAACCAAAAAAATCCAATAATGTGAAATCTTGCTCTTCGCTCTCTCTCTGTTGTTCTTCGTTTTAAATTTTCCGAATTCAGTGAGCTTACGGTGAATAGAAAATAGTATATTCCAGGCTGAGTAATTGGCGGTAGGGCCTAAGTCGAACCTTACATCCAAAAATAGAAATTGACATCCTCAGCGGAAAAAGAATTAGCATTCTAACAAAAGTCATCAAATGGCACTGTGTTTGAGAATAAAATATCACAATCGACAAAATGTTTTGGGTATGTCTTGAGGGGACAACTGTAGAAGCTTTAACAGCACGGAAGGGAAAACATCTTTAAAATATCTGCACACAAAATAATAATAAGAATCGTTGCCACAGCTGATTTTTGTTTTGTTTTTTTTTTTCAACCGAATGATTGAGTTTTCATGCACCTCGAGTATTTCATCAGTACAACCGAATGTTAGTTAGCGCTCTGTTATTTTAAGTTAGTGGAACTGAAGTATCGGTGAAACATAGGAAGTATCCGAACCTCCAGAAAATAATTTTTAGACCTAAAAGATACTAAAATTTCAGAGGCAAAAATATATGTGTTTACACATTTGAATTACGCCAAAACATACGGAGGGTCACGAAGTGATAGACAAAATGTGAACATTTTGTTGTCCAGTCAAGAACGCAGAAGTTTCAAACACAAGAAATCTCTAGCTTTAAAAACAACATTGAATTTAACTCGCTGGTTCAAATTTGAAACCATTTTTAGGAATTTTTGCCAATATTTTCTTAGCTCATCTATGGAAATATATCTGTATTTATTTGGATTTATATTTTTTAAAATTCTCAGCAAGCTGGTTTGTTTCTTTAAAGTTTAATAGTTTTTTGACTGTGCCTAAAACAAATTATTCTTAATTATTTTTCAAAGTTTTTAATCTCAAAGATTTTGTATAAAAATACTAGTCGTTTAAGCTTAATTACGTCAGTAAATTGCTAAATTGAAATGTTACGAATAACACTATCCCATGACAAGCACCAATTATACTATGCTTTTAAAGGTTAAAAGCGGTATAATTTATTGCACCTTCGATTTAAAATCCGACCTGTTTTGCCACCTAATAAACCCATTTTCAGTGCACACTTCCAAACTGCTCCCAACAAATTAAAAAATTAAAGTTTTTTTTGCGATGTGTTTAAAGAGATTAAAATGCTCCTAACTTTTAAACCTGTACTTGGTATATGAGTGTATAGGATAAAACACACTCTTCAAAAAATATTGCAAATGTTTAACAGGAAAAAACTATTTGCTTGGACAGTTGTAGATAGTCTTCTTATGAATTAATAGGATTTTCTCTGAAACATGAGGGCAAACCATGGAATATTTTAACCGCAAGTAGAGATAACCTCCGAGTGCTGTTTTCTAACATAAAATAATAATTTTTAAATTTCAAGTTAATAACTTTTAGGTGAACAAGTGCTATTATTGGAAACGCTTAGCCTTTGGCTCTTACTCTAATTATGAAACTGAACCGATTAAAAAGTGATGGACGCTTAGTACTGTAATTTCTGAAATGTTTGTCGCACAAACGTTCAAGGTCCTAGTACAGATATTCTCTTAAGGTTTCATACAGACCAAGGCGAATTTGTGTCACAGCCATTGTGTCATTTGTGCCGGTTTTAAAATGTACACATGCGCCTTGAGAAGAATCTATAAAACATTTACACATTTAGAGCTACGAAATCGCATGGGTGATCTGCGCCACATAAAAACAGGTTGGTGTTCTCTCACATCGCACTGATCTGTCAGATGTCTTAAGTTGATAATGTATGCCGATTATTGAAATCATGGTCTTTGACACCTTGTGCTACGACATCAGGGTTTATTTAGTGTGATATTCGATATTCGCATCCACCACAACATTTACAGATAGCATGTCCAAATGTCTTTATTAAATAAACATTTGAAATTTCGTTGTGTTTTTTTGCGATTACTCAGAAAATGGATAGTGGGTTTATAACTCTATTAGATATGATAATGACCACAGTCCGCAACCGCACTTCGTTGGTGGCCTTATAGAATTCCGTGTTGTTGTTTTTGTTTTATTGTTTCCCAAATCCACATTTAATTCCTTATAATTGCGTCCGTGTTTTTCTTCTGCTGTCAGTTGCGTTTCCAGCATCGGATTTCTATAAACATAAACAAGTTGAAGTATGAATATTATCAAATTACGAGATTATGTTTATATTAAAGTTGTTGTTCTTTTTGTTTCGTTTTTTTGCCGCTGAGGGCCTGTTGTTTTTGTTTTTTTTTATTATTCTTCTGTATTTTTCATAACGTTTATAAACAAAAAGAAACAGCCCACAGAGAAATGATTCTATTGTTTTCCGTTTGTACATTTTCGCTTAAAGGAAATGTGATATTTTATGCTGAATGGCGTTGGTTTTTTTCAACATTTAAAACTTAACGGTATTTTGTGTAAAAGAACTGTCGCTGAAATTCCGTCGGCATGTCAGAAAAAAATAAAAAATTGTAATTGTAAGAAAGAGTACATCAACCGCAACAAGACTAACTAGCTGACCGTACGTCGCAGAAAAAATTGTAAAATTAGTATGAACATGACATGGTGTTTTCTAAAAACGATATAATTTTAGTTTAAATCGTCATTATAGACTTCATGATTCCCTAAATATCACAAAACAAGGTACAAACGGAAAATATTACCAAATCAGTGAGATATAAACCTTCTGTTTAAGCTGGATCTAACCGAAAAATGCATATTAAACTTTAGAACAAAAAGATTTCAACATCCTAGTAAGGAACAAGGGCAAATCTGCACAGAAAAAAATAATTCAAACAAAAAATTGTTACATGTTAACGTAAATATTTGTACTTTGTTTATCAAAAATATTTCCGATTTCAAGCAATAAACAAATTTACATATTTACAAATAAATTCTAAGCCGTTCATCGAATATATTTCGAATATAACAAAAATTTACATAATTATAAACAAAAAGTTGTAAGCCCTTTATCGAAAATAACTTCGTATCAGGCTATGCTAAATTTCACATATTTTCAAAAAATATTTTTAAGTCGAAAGCCGTTTATTGAAAATATTTTCGTTATTAGACGAGGAAAAATTCGCATATTTAAAAATGTTGTAAAATGTTTTTAATAAGCAGTCGGTACGATTTTTAGTTACAAGCAGGGGTGACTGCAGTTTCGGTGAGCGCCACTTCACCATCATAAGACCCCAAGCAAGGAATATGCTGTAACTAAGTTTAACTGCTACACACTTCAGGGCAGGCAATTGCGCATTTAACGATAACTGCTGACGGTAGAATTTTCCACCGAACACACTTAAAATCCCTTGCACTGCATACATACTAAAACACATACACACACGCATACATTTTATGAATTTTGTTGTTGTTTCCATTCATTTAATATTATTGTCATATCTGATTAAAAGTAAGCTTACTTACGATTTTTTTAATTGAGCGGTGATCAAATTTGCGTACAATTTTTGGTTTAAATTTTAGGGGTTGTATTTTCTCTCAGTGTGTAAGCTGAACACGATATACATACTTCTAGTACTGACTGACCGGCAGACCTATTTAATGCCGGCTCCGAACGGCTATTTCATTTTCTAGAGAAGTTTTTACTTGGCTAAATGATAAACCGCCCGCATTTACAAGTTGGAAACCTATCTCTGAAAAAAATGTTAGATATTCTCACCCAGAGTTGAACCTTAGTTTACTGAAATGGTAGTCGTTTACGCTACTAGCTTACCATGGCGTTGTTCAAAGTGCCGCTAAAGAAACATATACGCCCTTTTATTGCCAAAGTTCAATGTACTGGTAAGTAAGGTTCAGATGGTAGTTTCTTAACAACACTTTGACTCTATAGTCCTATGTGATACCACGGATACTAAAAAATTATCCCTAGTCCCCACCATTTCTGTTACTACACTGAAAATTAAGTTCGTACTACTCGTATTAACGAAACATTCTTCTACCTATTTTCTTCGCACATTCTTCATATTATTGACGGAAAAATGAAATGTACGAAAATTTCATGTATTTTGTGAAGAAGTTTATACATAGCTACAAACCTACTTCTTTAAAGTTTCTTAAATTTTCCTTTAAATGTTATTGAAAAGTTTCTTATTTTGTATGAAAAGTGATCGTAAAAATTGTATTTATAATTTTAGGAACATTTTCGTATGAATTTCAAAATTTTCGTAGAAATTTCATAATATTCGCTTTATATTTTTTACGAACATGTTCTTGTTTTATATGAAATGCCTTCAAAAGAATATGTTTCGCCATTTCTAAAAACATCATTTTGTGTTTGTGCATACTTTAAAGGGTAATTCTCATTCATTTGAATGATACTACTGTATAAGTTATTTGATTTGTGGTCGAGACCGCTTAAGATAAAACATAGCCAATACATTTCACTAATTTTTTACTTTCATAATACTTTCAAGTCATAATATAATAACGAAAAATCAATTTCATGAAAAAGTTTCGTATTTTTCGTAAACAATTTTCACAAAAAAATTATGAATAATTGCCAAATTATCAGAAAATTTCAGGTTTATTGTGAAATATTGTTATAAAAAATGTGAAAATGTGTCATGAAAAATATGTTGCAAATTAATGAAATGTAGGTAAAATTTCATATAAAATATGGAACTAAAAAATATGAAAGCAATTCTTAGAAAATCAGAAATTCTTTCATTAAGATTCTAAAAATCTTGAATTTTTATCCTCAAACCGATTTCGTCTTAATTTTTCTTTGGCAAATTTCTAATAAAGATTTCGTAATTTATATGAAGTACTTCGTCGCCAATTAATATCTTCCTCAAAATGCCGTCGGTAGTCTTTAACCGATATTAAATCACTAGTTTTTTTTAATGCCAGATTTATAATACTCGAATGAAACTTGAGGAAGTTCCGATACACAAATATCGGTGTTAAACAAATTGCACGGATAAACGTCACATTAAATTTAAAATTGCGTCCATTTATCGTCAGATATGAACATTTTTCGGGGGGAAATACACCCTTAAAGGTACATGAAAAAGTTACACTTATTTGAGAATTTGCTTAAAAAATCATAATTTTTTGTGGACAACCAGAAGTTTTTTATGAGGAAATTTCGATGGGTCGCACTTAATACCTTTAAAGAGAACAAAGATGCTGAACGTTTTGGCTCATGTGGTCCAAAAAACGTCCCGCATGGTCAAAACGGGAGATCAATATGGACATATCGATACTTAAAAGTAAGCAAGTTTTGCTAAGAATCCAATTATAAAGTTATTTTGAAATATAGTTCATTCATGGTTGACGGCAAATAAATGAAACAAATCGAAAGGTATTGCAAAATTACAAAATCGTAATTTTTGTGTGGAAAAAATCGCCATTTTCAATACAAAACCATAAAACCTCCAATCGCATTTAAACGAGTATCGAAAAACAGAAACACAAAAAAAGAAACCCCTAAAACAAACTGGCAGGGGTGGGTACGTAATGAGGCAAACACCTAGGGTAAATGTATCACCATCATCGGTTACACATTTAAATGTGAAGTAGTCAACATTTTATTGGTTTTTGT
The DNA here is from genome assembly GCA_963513945.1 of Hydrotaea diabolus. Classification (NCBI taxonomy): domain Eukaryota; kingdom Metazoa; phylum Arthropoda; class Insecta; order Diptera; family Muscidae; genus Hydrotaea; species Hydrotaea diabolus. Next base: position 101,296,526 of record OY740720.1, on the reverse strand, counting down.
GGTTTCGAGTATTGTCGTCGTGGTCGTCGTCTCCGTCATCAGACCCATATTTTTGCAGCAGACATTGAAAAAACACCTTGCAGTCGACCAGACCAAAAAAAAACCTCTAATAAAACGCACTCACAATTGTTTGGAAAAATTATAATGATAATGTGAGTGAATTCGTGAGTGTGTGTGTGTGGCTTTATATGTATGACACAGAGCAGCAGCAGCAACAACAACAAACTATGGTTTTCATTATATAAAATCGACTATATTTTATATAAAAGTCTGCTTTATACATACACAAAGACATCACTGTTCATGCTCCCTCCGTCCTGAGGCATGAGGGGTTCGGCATATCAAATTACCAACACGAAAAGTAGAATACAAAACAACAACAAAAAACCGAAACGAGACTAAAAGAAAAGAAAAAAACAACTAAAATAAACATCATATTTGAGCTTGAAAACATCAGTTGGCATTACCGGCAGCAATGGCTGCTGAATTGTCAACTTTCATTAGGGCACCGAGTACACACACCACACACTCCTACGTGGTGAATCATTAATGTAAATTGGCTTGTAATTCTCATTAGATTCGTGATAAAAATGCAATGCCGTGCCACACAAGTCGATTGTTATCAGCTGTTAACTGTCAAACGATTTTCAACGTGTCAATTTACAAATGACTTCTTAATAAAATCTCAACTTACCCGACCCTCCTTGTAACCATTACTTTGTAACTCATCTCACCCAACTTTTGTGGAATATAGGCAAAACGCCATCAACAATTTGAGTGAATGAAACGAGCATCCCGTGTGTATAAGTACACATGGAGAAATGACATTCGCAAGTTATTTTCTCATGGTTCAGCATTTTTTTCAGTTAGTTCGTCTATTCTAATGTCGTATTTTTTTTTTGAACATTACAGGTCCTCAAAATATACTCGTGTATTTTCAGAAAAATAAATGTTTTTTAGGCAGATTCCCCATTATCGGCTCACAATTATATTTTCAACTCATTGCTCCCTGCGATATTCGGTTTTAAGAATTTTTCGGAAAATGCTAAAGAGTTTTCTTTCTTGAGGAAATTTAATTTTTTTTTAAATTTCTGTTTTTTTGGAAAGTTTGTTCCTTGTCATTTAATAGTGGAACACAATATCCTTCATATGACTACCACAACTGGTTCGGCAGTCCTCATCCGATCAATCTAATTTTCGAATCTCTTAAATGGCAAATTTGATTTCATGTTTGTGTAACATTTATCCCTAATGGCTTTCCACAGAAAACAATCCAAAGGGCTCAAATCACAGCTTCGAGGCGGCCAATTGACATCACAATTTCGGCTGTTTATTCGATTTTTAAAAACATTGCGTAAAATATAGATGGCTGCGTTGGTTATTCTCTTGAATTTTAGGAAACAAAACTTTGTTGAGCACTACATGGTAGCGTTCACCATTGACGCTACCGGCGGCTCCTTGCTGATTTTCGAAGAAAAATGGCCCAGAGATGCCGCCAGCCCAAAATCCAAACTAAACAGCGACTCGTTGTGGATGCATTGGCTTCTCAATAGTCACATGCGGCAATTTTGTTTATTGATATAGCCACCGAGATGAAATGAGCTTCATCTAAAAACGGGAGATAAATTCAAATTAGAGAACAAAGAACCTTAAATTTGAGTTAAAATGTTGATTTAACATAAATTTAGTTCAATTTAAATACTCGTACTCCATTATTTTAATTTATTAAAAAAAAAATCCAAATAAAATTTAATCTTCCTCAGTTATAGTACAAGCTACGAGTATATTACTTATATTGGCTTAACAATTTTTCTCAGTGTATTTTATTGTTGTTGTTGTTGGACCGTATTTTGTAACTCTCTCAAGTATCATACACTCATTCGACGGTGCCGTACTGCTGCCACTTGAGTCTTACTTACCCATACGGGTGGAACAGGGAAGGTTGCATTCAGTTGTTGTAACTGAAATCAAACACCTAAAGTGCTTTTGTTCGAATGACTCTTGAAGAGTGTGTTGCACACGTAAATATTTGGTGTTGAAAGTCAAGAGTTATGGAGTGAGTGTAGGCTTGTGTGTTTCCTTTTCCCCGTATTGAAAAGTCCCCAGAGACCGTATTCATTGAATTAAACTGAGCTGAATTTGAAACCTTAAATGGCATTATTTCCTTCCGCTTTCGTTTTTGTCTCCGGCAGAAATAATTTGTTTATTAATACAGATGTTAAACTACAACAATCTATTGTTTGTGTCGTCTTTCACATGGATGTGCGGACGAGTGGACAGACAGACAGACGAACGGACCAATTTAAATGTCAATTTTAATTTGTTAAGTCATTGATGCTATTTTTAGCGTAGAGTGGCATTGTTTTCAATATGACATTTGAACTGAAAAAAAATATTAAGAGAGAAAGAGCTAAAAACTGGGTTATGCAGTGCACGAAAGTGGATCAGTTGTCAGTGGATGTCAACATGTTTTAAGTCCCAATATCATCTTAATAAACTTACATATGTCTATTTAATCTTGTTCCCAAGTCTATTCCTTGGTGTATATTTTTTGTATAAGCAGCATTTTTGTTAACTGCTTCCGATTCCGTTTGCTTTGTGGCCTTTGACATCTTCTGCATACTTACGCGCAGAGGAAATTAGTTTTGGTATTTCATTCTCATGAAAAGTGGTGGAGCGGTTTACTATGTTGCATTTGTTCTGGAATCATATTATCCATATTTGACACAATTCTTTTTTTTAGACTTGTTTCTGTTACATTACAAATTCTTTGAACGTATGGATATTCAACAAAGGAAGTTGCCTGCAAATTTGGTTCATCGAAGAAAGAATAGCACACAAATTATTCGATGCTGTTACAACCATAATAAGGATTTGGTCGAAACGATTCTAATTCTAATTTTTGGTGGATTAATAAAAGGATTATTTGTCAATAGATGTGATTTATTTATGCTCCGTTTATAACGAGTTAGTGGTAAAGCGATAACCGAGCCATTTTTAAAATTTCTTTGTAGATAAGAATAGATTGACTTTATATGTTTGAAATTTCTAAAAAAAAAGTTTTTCAAGAAATATTACAGGCGTGTTATTACCTAGCTCTCCAAAAGTCCCTATGGGTTATTCTTAAATAATCCTTTGACCAAAACAAACGGGTTGTAACGCGAACTATCAATATATATTTCTTTTTATTATATTATTCTACGAGTACAATGACGTGAAGTTATCGCATTAGCGACCTCTTGAGCGATTTGCCAATCAAACATGGCAAATTTACTTTATCTGCAAATTTAATTTAATCAACAAACATTTCCAATGTTTTTAAAATTCTTCTCATTTCCATTAAAATTAGAATAAAATTGCCAAAATCAAATCACGTTTGCGGAAAAAGAGGCAACTAATTTGTGTTTCTCATGAATCATAAAACTCTAGAAACCTTTGAATTAATATGTTTCTTATAAAAATAAGGATTTAAAAAATGCGAAAAATATATTTCACAAGTCTTGGTCCATGGTACAATAAAGAAGGTAGTGCTATGCAATCAGCTGATAAACAATTTAAATTCTCTAATTCAAAGTTTGTTGACGTTTTCATATCGAACATTCTCAATAATCAACCAACATTCGTCAAAAATATGTTTTTGCACTCTCTTCCTAGAGACTTTGACAGTGAAGCGAACTATTTATTTGTTGTTTGGCTAGTGGTTATACCTTGTTTATTGTACCATGGCTTGGTGTGTTTCGAATGTGTCCAAATGTTTAAATCTCTTGTGCTGGGTTCTGCATTTTTTATTTAGCGATTTTATTGATTGGTATCAATGTATTGTTATGAATTTTTAATAAAACTTTAACTTAAATAGTACTAAACTATAGCTGAAGTGGAATCGAATTTTTAATTTTGATATCAGTCTTTGGTAATGAATTAGTCTCTTAATAAAAAACATTTTAAGTGTCTTCTATTAAAAATAATAAATTCACCTCTGAATTAGTGATTTCAAGTTACCGCAGGACTCAAAATCAAACCGAACGCGTCGTAATTTAGCATCACAGTTTGATGCGGATTAAAAAAATAGTGGTATTGAAAAGTTGCCCACAACAACGACAAAACGCGTATACCCCCGACGGTCATGCGTTAACTTCGCTGATTTACTTTTCCTTACCTCCACGACAAACAACAACAAACCTGATCTTATTAGAAATTCCTCTTTCAAAAAATATGTTTTTTTTCAATTTCAAGACTAATAGGTGAAAATCAAACTAAACGAGTTTTGGTCGAGATTTGCTGATTTCAGCCTAGGAAACCCCTATACTCGTATAAGAGATTCGATAACGATACTTGTGGTATAAGGCATTTCAGATATTAATGGAGTGCCTTTATGAGTCTGCATTGACGATTTCGTTCTAAACCGAGAGTCTGCGGTTATTTCAGAGGTGAGCGAAATCGTTCGACTTTTATTTTGTGGCTTGACAGTTTGAATGTAGAAGTACTGGGCATTGGCGGTATTGACTGCGCAGAACATCATTCAATAAAAAAATCTTTGGAAATGCAGCAACTAAAAGTTTTAATACTTGGTTGACAGCCGAATTTGTTAACAAAAAAATTTGTTAAATTTGTTAAGACAATAGCTGTGTTCTCTATAACTATCCATGTTGTCATTTAAGTCTTAATTTGGGTTTATTTTGCCACAATACTACATTGCAAACTAACTAGGTAACTAAGCTAGTAAGCCCAAACAAACAAGGCTTATATCTTCTACCACAAAGTAATAACTTCTTTTTAAAACCATTAAACTGTAAGCTTTAGCTCGTTTACCCTTCATTAAAAAAATTCAAGTTATCAATCATTTGTCGCATTCGTATGAGAAAACTACCAAGATATTGTTTGTTTTTATCAGTCTTATATGCTTTAAAGGACAATGTGTCGGTTGTTGTAAGAATGAGTTAAGTACCAGGCTCTAGGCGCGAATTATGTCTTGTTTAAATCCAAACGAAAGAAATTAAAATAGCTGTATACATTTACCACATTTTCATTATTTCTTCCAATTCCAATAATTAAAGAAATTCATTGGCTTGCGACCTTGCCAAAAATTATTTACCACCGATATTATTTTATAAATAAAATACAATTCCATTCAATTCAAATTATTTACAATTCCTAATTATTTTATATTTGTTCTATCATCTACTTGCAGTGGCAACTCGGACAAACAGCATTTGGACTCCTCAAGTGATTCCGAAATGGAAGGTGCTCTCATGCAACAGAGTCATGGCACAGGCTCCGTCAATAGCAACCCGAATAATAGCAGCAATCATCATACGACACAGCATCACCACCACCATAACCAGCAACAACAGCAGCAGCAGCAGCAACAACATACAGCACAACAATTATCGCCCAATCAAACGCTCAGCAATCATCACACGCACCATCACCACCAGCAACAACAGCAGCCAAGTCATCACAGTTCAGCTGCAGTGGCAGCATCGCATGCTGCAGCTGCCGCCGATCATGCGCTGAATGCCCAACTAATTGGTGGTCCGGCCCTGTCGGCGGCGGCCGCTGCTGCGGCAGCCGTTGGCTCCGCCAAGGGCTCGGGTAATGTGCCCACACAAATGGCCCCACTTCCTGCTGCCGTCGCCTACTCTCATCTGCACAATGTCATGAGCTCCATGCCCATTTATGATATGAGTGAATATCAACATTTATGATATGAGTGAATATCAACATTTATGATTTTAGTTAGATGCCATTTGTACGGGCAACAGTGAATGGTTGGCAACCAAGGCGGCAGTGGCAACACAGGCGTCAGCGGCGTCGGCCTCGTCGTTGGCAACACCATCAACAAGCGTGGCAACAACATCAACGGCATACAGACAGCAGCAACAACATACACACCAGCAGAATTTTTATTTTTAATTGCATACGACACTTGTAGATTTCAAATAGGCGGTAGCAACAATCATCCTTCAATCTTATTTAAAAGTAAAGACTTTGGAGAGGAAAATAAAAGAGAGCTACTCGCACCACTGATGGGTCCTTTGCGATATTAAGTGTGATTTTAAATACTATCTGAATAAAGTCTTCTACGCAGAGAATAGATTTAGATACTGACAAAGCTAATGCATATCGGTTCATATGTTAATTTGAAATATCATTTGAATATTAAGAGATTCCTTCAAACAAAATCTGTAGTTCAGGATATGTTTGTTAAATACAAAATATTCGCTTTCACTATAACATGTCTGGTCGATAACATTCGGTAAAAGAGGTGGTAATAAAGGATTCCTTCTATGGATTTGTAGAAAGAAAAAAACTAATTTTCTTACACTTTTTGTTACACTCAAATTTCCTCAACATTCTTAAAATTCTATCAATGAACAACTAGGGCGCTTACATCACTAAGTTGTACATGATTTTAATTCGTATACTCTCCGGCAGGGACCTAATTTTTAAAGGCTCCGAATGCAGTAAAATTTGTGCATGGCATTAGCGTTCAAAGGCACCGGCATTTACAGGATAACAAATATTATTCATCACGGAAGTTTTACAAAAATCCAAAAACTTCTGATGTTTTAGAAATGAACACCCAAATCCACTCTTATATGAAATCTTGTTGAGGACACTTGAATAATGTTGTTTCACTTACAATCGACTTTGTTTAATTTTGATTAATTTTACTCCAAATTTGATCCTGTATTATGCAGAATTCTCCTACAAACCGTATGTATTAACTGTACGATTAATTTGAGCACTGTTGGATACCTGCAAAATACTGACACTTATTAAATATCAGGAAAAATTGGTGAAAAATAATTAATTGTGCCTAACTCTTCAAGTACCAAATATACTTAAAAATACATTTTTCGTAGTAAATGACTGACGCTTTCCCCGCTTATCGGATAAAACCTGTGGGTTTGGTAAGCATAATAAGTTTTCCACACGCTATATTGCCCATTTCGGAGCCCCATTATGTCTAGAGGTCTAGATATGTTCCTGTAAAGTGGAATGCGCCTTAACTTTGCTGGATTTATGGATCTACGACAAACACAACAGAAATGGGAGACTTATTTCCAAATATCTTCTATAAACCCACTGTGTGCAAGGCACATATAATTTGCGATGGATCATTCTCTCGAACACACCACGCATCGCTTTATCTGCTTTAGCAAATACCTATGCTTAAGCTTTATAAAGAGGTCCAGGTTGAAATTGCGTGTTTTATAGCGTAGGAAGGGGCTCTATCCATCGGCTGTCAGCACGATACTTCTTTTATTGAATTCTTGGTTCTTCTTATAAATGGCAGTAGTTCGATGTTCGAAAACATCGATGTTTTTACGGATGTTGTTTCGATGATATAAAGGCGAAAAATATATAAAACTTGATTAATACTTGAGTTATTGAATTTATGTACTTATCTTGCTAAAACAAAGTTATATAAAAGATTATTGTTCAAGGTTCCAAAACTTTGAGTTGACTGTGTGTCAAATAGAATTTTTTGGAGCTTCTCTCCTGAGATAGAACTTCTTCTGCTTGAAGCAATATTTCCAGCAGTCGAGAACAGTCTCTCAGAGGAGCCATAATTGATAAATATTTTATAGCCGTCTTCATCAACGCTGAGTTTTTAGACACATATCCCTGTTGCCATGCCTCCAGGGGATTTTCATGTAGTCTAGACACATTGTTTTTCAAATATGCAAACATCGATACAAAACATCGATGTCGGTAAAACATCGGCACTTAAACATTGACGTTAAAAGTAATCGACGTTTTTGGAAAACACCGATGTCGATGTCGCAGCCCTAAATGGCAGCCTACCAGCTAAATCCTCCTTAAAAATGTCGACTTAATTATAGCTACATTTCTGTAGCAGTTGGAGTCATTCACCTCAAGATCAATTTTCGCAGTCTCGTCCAGTTTCGGGGGAGAAAACAGAAGTTACCTTTTAAATATGCTCTAAGTGTGTCTTTGCCATATGCGGGAAGAATGTATCCTTTCAACTCTTATTTATTTATGTTCTATATCATTTATTTGGTATGAAGGAGTCTGTTGAAGTTGTGACCAACAAATTCAAATTAGAATCAAGTCTCGTCAACGCATCCTATAAGGCTAGAAATACCAAACTAGACCAAAATTTTAGCTCAATTTATTTGTCCTCCTCCGGTCTGTTGATGTTCACTGTTACTTTAGTCAGAAAGTTTACTCAGAATACTTTGAGTCACACATATTTCGAATTCGTTCCCTATACGCGTTTGGAATCCACAGTCCGATGCCATCCTTAGCTGCCTTTCGTCCTGCTACCGTATTTAAGTGTTTTCGGCTTCTGTATCTATCCAACACATTATCCAACTATCAAACATTTTTACTTTAAATTTGTATGCAACTTATGTACTTGAAAATTTTATCAAAATCAAAATAGATGTACAAAAACAGCAGGCTTTGAAGGTCTAAATTCTCTGTGTCTCTTTATTTGAATATCCCAGTCTGTTTACAGAAGTAGGATTTTATTCTCGGGACAAATGTGGTCCCTAGAAAATGATATCCCTACGAGTATACAAAATCGGTCTGGTATTAAAAAAATATTAGAACCAAATCTCAATCAGATATGTAATTAACATCTAATCAAAAAATGGATAGTCCTTTATATTACTAAGGGTTTACGATCTTAGTGAAAACAAGATTTTGACCTATTCAGCATATATTGTGAATTTATCAGTTTTTAATCACTCGCAGTTCAAAGCCAATAGACCATTTTGCACCTTACACTCTCGCTTACCATCGTCTTCAAGTGAATCATTGAGATTCGTAAAAAAATAGCAGAATTTCAATATAGTAACATCACTCCTTTTACCACGCCTGAAGCAGAAATCCACTTGCACGACATTTGCATATGTCAACGAAATTATTTGTCCAAAAATTCAATGCAATTTGCAGGGAAATTATGATACTTGAACTTATTTAATATCGTTGACATATGCCAATGTCGCATTTCATACATACGTACCCACTCTATGTAAAACTTTGAGATTATGTCTTAAATTCTAAATAAAATGTAAATATCGATAATTATGAATGAAAATCCTATACATAAATATTTAATAAATTACTGAAATCAAAAATGTGCAAAAATGAATTCTATAATTATAATTATTATTATTTTTATTAAATTTTAAGTAGTTTGTAGACATTTATCCATTTTTTTTGTTGAATTACTTCTTAATTGAAAAAAACAAATGTTTAAATTATTAAAAGAAAAACATATGAAATGAAACTAAATAGAACATTTAAACAAATAAAAAAAATGAAATCTTTTTAAAAATAAAAACAAAGAATATGTAAATAAAACAAAACACTTGTAATTTCTAGAATTCGATTTGAAAGAAAAAAAAAACACGACAGCACCCATTCATTGAGTGGACGCAAAACCCCTTTCGTTTAATTCCATTTAAATCGCTTTATAATGCTGACAATTAACTTCCATTTAATCGCATTTTGAACAAATTGTCATTGTGACAGAAACAAAAAAAAACAAAAACTCACACACCTTTCACATTCAGTCCAGCGAAGTGAGTAGAGAAGTGGTGAATGTTACAATAAGTGACTGCGTGAGTGAGCCTTTGAATGTGTGTGCTTGTGTGTGTCGCATGTGTATTTTAAGCCGATTTTCTTGTCAAAACCTTTCGAAGAGTTTCACCATATGTCATACAACACAATGTCTAGTGTCTAGTAGATGCTTAACTAGACAATGTATGAATGAACCGAAAACAAAGATCTTGTTGGGCTGCTTACGAGAACTAACCATCCACACCTCCTTACATGCTGCATTCCTTATAATTTGTTTTGTACGATCCTATAAAAAGTAAATCGCATTTTCCTTTTAAAGTGTTTGTTTGGATTGCTTTGGATGGGAAAGGATCAAAAAAACTGAAAATGATTCCGAGAAACTTTTAATGCGTTAGCAAGCAATGTTCCATTCAATTACCAATTGATCGGCTTTGGCAAAAACATCCGTAGCCAGTAGTAAAGGGGACTTCCGCTCTGTCTTAATAAGCAACAAACGAGGAATTGTTTCCGAGAGTCGTCTTGTCCTTGCTATTCGGCATACTACTTCTCATATGCAAACTCAAAGCAATGATAAGATCATATAGATCGATAAATGAGGACACACAGAGAACACATTTGTTGCCACAAGCGATTTTGTTTGCCAACCGATTGATTGAGGTTGCATGCACCGCGAGTTTGAGAAATTACAGTCATTGAAACTAAGGTATCGGTAGAAATTACGAAGTATCCGAACCTGCACATATGTATGTGTATGTATGATGGAAGATTTTTACTAAATAAGGTATATAAAAAGATTTGCATAAGCAGTAATAATAGGTTTATTTTCGCTTTGGGTCAAGATGAATGTTTAGATATCATCACCAATATTCGGTTTCAACAACAAAATATTGGCAAAACATTTGGTTGACCACCAGTTATGGCAATTAAATACATTTTATGCGTTTCGTTCGTATGGCCGATTAATTAATTTCGTCTACAATACGATTCTCATAAAGGGTGTTTTTTAGACGTGTGCTTTTTAAGAAGAAATAAAACGCATATAATTTAATGTCATGGCCAGGAATTTAGCTTTATTATTAAAATAAGGGTTTGCCATTATGTTTTAAAAATTATTTCGGGCAAGTGGCTACCTCGAATAAATTCCAGCCGAGAGGCCCAATTTTCGACAATTTTTTGCAGCATTTGGGGTCGAATGTCATCAATAACGCACCTAATATTCTCTTCCAATGAGTCAATTGTGTCGGACTTATCTTCGTAGACAAGCGACTCACATAACGCCACAACAAATAGTCCAGCGGTGTTAAATCGCTCGATCTTGGATCACCAAAAGTTTCCTTCAATAAATTTCGTTGGATGTATGGCATGTAGCGCCGCCCTGTTGAAGCCAAAGGTCCTCCTCATCAACATCCTCCAATTCAGGCACGAAAAAGATATTAATCACGGCTCTATAGCGTTCCTTACGAGGGCTGCTGTATATATTTCTACTAATTCCCACGAATGAAAATGCGAATATTTATCATCATAAATGGTTTTATTGTTTTTCAAAGTATTCTCCAGCATGATTTATACACTTTTGCATGCGCTCAAACCAATTTTCGAAGCACTTTTTCCACTCCGATTGAGACATCTCCAAAACATGGTTTTCAAACGCTTCAACAGCATCTTCTGGCGACGCATTTTTTTCTTGATGTGCGGGAATAAAAACAAGTCATTGGTTGCCAAGTCAAGGCTGTACGGCGGCTGACCCATCAATTCGACGTTTTGGCCGGTCAAAAAGGCGCTGGTTTGAGCCGATGTGTGAGAGCTCGCATTGTCATGGTGCACAATGATTCGTCTTCTCTTGTTCGTTTTTCGAATTTCTCCAAAGACTTCAGGCAAACATATTAGGGTGTACCACTTGTTCGTTTTTCGAATTTCTCCAAAGACTACAGGCAAACATATTAGGGTGTAACACGTCCTATGTTGCTAAAGCGGAATAATCGCCACGTGACCAGTTTTGCCGAAGAAAAATGCAACCATTTGCACCGAAGTGCTTCTTCCATGCACAACTTTCGTTGGATTTGGCTCGTCTTCGAAGACCCACACGGTCGATTTCTGTTTTGTTTCGGGCTCATACGCACAGATCCATGATTCGTCACCTGTGACGATCTTATAAACGTTTTTATGAAGCACCGCGATCGTATTTTTTCAAAATTTCTCTGCACCAATCGACACGAGCCTTTTTTGAGCAATTGTCAAATTGTGCGGGATTCAACGAGAACAAACCTATTTTACGGCCAGGTGTTTATTAATTATCAAATGTATGCTGGTGGAAAAAATGCCCAAGGATGCCTCTATCTCGCGGTATGTCACATGACGATCTTGCATTATCCGTTCACGCACAGCATCAAAGATCTCTGGCACAACGGCCGTTTTTGGACGACCTTCGGCTTTGAGCGAGCGTCTTCCACGATTGAATTCATTAAACCAAATTTTTCACAGTGATATAGGATAGTGCTTTATCGTCATACAAAAATTTAAGTTCATCGATGCACTCTTGTCGTTATAATCCACGTAAAAAGTTGTGAAAAATGATCGCACGAAAATGTTCTCGAGTTAATTCCATTTTTTTGCCAAATTGATTTTTTCAGACACTATGAACAACACAAATGATGGTTGTACGTCAAAACGTTCTGAGTACGTTTATGCTAAAAAATGTCAAACTTTCCAATGGAAATGTCAGATGGCGCCAGGCAACACTTAGTGTTGCCTAGGCCAAAAATATATACAGCAACTCTCTTATTGACAGCACCATTATGGCCGGCTTCATTTTAGAAGAAATATGGAACAATGATTCCCTCTGCCCACAGAGCACACTAAACAGTGTCCTTTTAAGGATGCAACGGTGGCTTTTGGTTATTCATTTCTCCAAATGCTACAATTTTGGTTATCAACGTACCCATTCAACCAAAGTGAGCTTTATCGCTGAACAAAATTTTCTTGTAAAAATCAGGACCGGTTATTACCGTGTTTTTTTGGATATCAATCGTAGTTTTTTAAACGTGTGCGATGATCGTCGTTAATTTTTCTGTTGTTTATCCTTTACAGGTGCATTTTTCCTATCTTTAGCTTGTTTAACAAGATGCAGGTTTCAAGGTCTAAGTCCACACATTGGCGGATGTCAAGAACGACGTTCCCCAGAAGTTGCCTCCGGGTAGTACGTGCGTCGACTTGAGTTGCAGTCAATATGGATTGCACTTTGTCCACCAAGCTTAACCGTTCAGAAACTTTACCTTATGACAAACACTTTCATTATATACGTATGGGATTATGTATTTCAATCCGATTGAACAAAGATTATTATATTTGGACACAAAGGCTGATTACCTTCAGGAAGTGCACTTGGTTAATCCCGCCCGTACCAGCTCGAAGCCCCAACCAAAGAGTCGAGGCAAATGTGGTCAATTGAGCTCAGCTCCTGGTGGCAAATCAACTTCATTTTACACAGCGTTCATTGTAAAACTCAGAACTAGAAACGTCCCAATGAGAATTTTATAGTGCTGAGACCGACTTTGAGTTATGACTTACACGAAATGAGCAATATATGGACTTAAATCAAAAACTTTACATTTCCAAAATCCTTTTTTTTTGTAAAATTTTTTTTAAGAGCTGTGTCATAAATAAGCCTCTATTTTAGGAAACAAGATCCATTCGCGTTAATCACTACACACAGAGAAAAAACATGGTATTATATGGTCACGGCAATAATAATATGTTCTCCGCAATAAAAGTATGTTCGTCGCAACCGTAGTATTGTTTTCTGAATTTAATTTTGACGATAGTATGACTGGCGCAATGTAAATATTGTTGAAATGTAACAATAGTATTATTGCCAAATTTAAAAATGACAGTATGGTTGTAGCAACAATATTAATATGGTTGGTGCGAAAAAAGTATTGTTTTTTTGGTTTTGTGTTAACAATACAATGACTACGTTAATCATACTGTATGATTGTAATTTTTTCAAGTTAAATATGTTTTTTAGTACAATGTTATCGTAACGAATCTAATGCAATAATAGTACTTTTTATATGAAAATTAAAAAGAAAACAGCATTGACTTTGTTTAACCCATTAGTGCATAAGGTCCCTTTAAAGGGACGGTCAGCTTTTGCTCTCTTACTCTCCCATTTTGCAATACAGATCTCATGTAAGTTGATGGTATAGTTGTTGACATTACACCAAACCAGTTTGTGATTGATTGCAGTGCAGTAAACTTTAAATTGTGTGATTTTTTTTGCGAAATATGGAACAACAACTAAAAAAAAATATCAGAACACGTGGGAGGTAAGTAAATGTGAATAACAAATAAATACAGGTGAAATTATTTAACAATTTTAAATGCAATTATCTTAAATTTATTGTAATAAACAAATTTAAGTTGTTGTGAGTGATAAAAATATTGTAATTTGTGAATAATACCGTTATTTATCCAACGTCCCTTATAAGGGACGCTATGCAGACAGGACAGTTAACAATAATATTTTATTACAACAATAATATTTTATTACAGACTAACAGTAGCTGAAATACTGGAAGAGATCGAAGCTTTTGATGGTCAGTTGCAAGAACTTGACATTTTTGCAATCCCACCATTGGAGGAAAATGAGACCGACCAGGATTCGGACGGTAGTGATGACAAACACGAGGCGAACTTGGATCATCTCGGCCCGAAATTATTGACTGCGGAAGGCGAGATCCAAGACGAATTCGATGACTGGAGTGACAGTGACGATGAGCCACTGGCTAAATACAGAAAACCCGTCAGTTCGAGTGTGCGTGCGGGAAATGCCTTGCGTTGGCGAAAAGTGGACCCGGTGTACGACATTCAAACGGAATGCGAAAAATACCGCCGAGTGCCGAAGCTCAAGCCGCCAGTTCGCCTACTTATTTCTTTGAGCTATTTTTTTCTGAAGGCATTATAAATTTTTGTGTTGAGCAGACAAATTTATATGCTCTTCAGAAAAATGTTGACCTGAGAATGAGTATGGACGAGGCGAGAGTTTTTACAGATATACAGATACCACAGCCGAAACTTCTTCAGCGCTATAATCAAGGCATGGCTCCAACTTTGATACCAACGATATCGGGACGTGCAAGCGCGAGAGGGCAAGGTGCGATACAGATACCACAGCCGAAACTTCTTCAGCGCTATAATCAAGGCATGGGAGGCGTTGATAAAATGGACCAGATGGTGGCTGTGTACCGGTCTAGAATTAGACAGCGTAAGTGGTGGTGGCCCATATTTGCATATTTGTTGGACGCATCGATCGTAAACGTATGGATCCTTATGCGGAAAGTTCATCCGAACGACCCAAATTGTGGCACTCTGCTAATTTTTCGCAGGTACATAGCCACTTCGTATCTAGAGAGATACGTCCTCAAGAGGATCGAGTAGAACCAGCCTCAACCCTGATGCGCGCTACGATGGAAAAAACCATATGATTGAGTACTCGAATACGGATAAGAGTGTGCCTATTGCGGAAAGAAGTCTAACTTTTTATGTACTAAGTGCGAGAAAGGGCTTCATCCGAAAGAATGCTTCAAGCAATATCACACTTCAAATGCCCATACTGCATAGTGTCCCTTATAAGGGACGGTCCCCAAAACCCACAAAACACATTATTTTAATAAATCAAATTAAAACTACTTTATTAGACTTATTTCAATGCATAATGATTAAAAAAAAAGGTAAGTATAGCGCCAGGGAACTTCATGCACTAATGGGTTAACTGAAATATTTTTTAATAAAAGCGCTTACGTTTTTTTAAACCGATTTTTTCTACTGTTAAAAAATCACTCATATTATTTTGAATTTAATGTATTTTTATAATTCAAATCTGTTGTTGAAAACTTAACGCAATTCTAATAAATAACTTTGGGGATCGTAGTATAATTGTGTGGTATCATACTATGGTTGCAGGGATCATAACATGGTTGCGTGTAAATCATACTATGGTTGTGAGGATCATACTATGGTTGTATGTAAAAAAAACTATGGTTATGAGGATCATAATATGGTTGTGGAGATCAGCCAGCTCTATTAATCACTTTTTTTCTACAAATAACACATTTTAAAATTAAACGGGTTATACTTATAGATATTTTATAATACTTGTAGGAATTCAACTGTTGTTTTAACAGAATACTTTAATTCAGTTAAATTCCTTGGTTTCGTTTTGTGCACCTCTTGCTTGACATAACCTCAGAAAACAAGGCTGGTGCAGTCAGGTTCGGTGACCTTGAGGGCCAGCCGAAAGTTTCTGGATATTAATTTGTTTCGGAATTTTCGTTGGAGTTCTGCCATAACCGGTTTGGCTACATATGCAGTTGCTTCATCTTGCTGCAACCAAATGCTGTTGAATCGGATACGTCTTCGGCGCAGTTCTGTGTAAATAGCTCCTTCAACATCTTTGAATAATGATCCCCATTGACGGTGACTGTTACACCGTTTCCTTCAAAGAAGTATGGCACTACAATGCAGCTTGATGAAACAGCGCACCACACAGTAGCTCGTCGTGGGTGCAGTTCCGTCCCATGGAATATTTGTGGATTAGATTCACTCCATCTACGGCAATTTTGCTTGTTTACATTCCCGTTTAGATCAATATGGGTCTCATCAGACATAAACAAGCAATTTATCAAGCTGTTGTCTTCTTCGTCCATTTCAATAATTTTTTGGCAAAATTTCATTTGATACAAGTTAAAGTTATTATGATATTAAGTTAAGTTATTATGAATTATCCGTTGTAATAATCTTGTGGCTAACAGCAATTTGCCGATAAGTTTTGAGTCGAAACGCTCGCGATGGTGTCTTAAACCCGAACATAGGGATCTGATGGTACGGTCTTCGTACTATGCTTCCATATTTGGCAAACATATTTGCCAGTCTCATAATTGTACATCTACTTGGGGGAGTACCGCCAAACTCCCGCTTAAATTTCCTTTGGATGAAAGTGCAGGACGTACGAGGGCGACCGCAAAACTAATTGGCCTGGCACATTTTCTGTTTTATTAGCAACTTTTTTTTTGTTTTTTAAAAGTAATCTTTTATAAGCCATCTGTCAAAATTTCCGAAATATTTAATGATTATTTTCTTTGTTACAGGTGATTGAAGTAAACAAGTTTTATAATTTTTGAAAAATGGAAAATAAAGAGTTTCGTGCGGTAATTAAACACTTTTATATGAAAGGTTATACGCCACAATTAATCAAAGATGAATTGGATTCTGTTCATGGTGATAATGCACCATCATACTCCACCGTGAAATCCTGGGTTCAACAATTTAAAATGTGTCGGAAGATGAACAACGCTCTGGAAGACCGAAAACTGCTACTACTATTGAAAACATTAGAAAAATATTAATGAAGTGACTAAAGATAGACGAATAAAGCTCAGAGAACTTGCTGATATTGTTAAAATACACGAAAAACAAGTTTGGAGTATTTTACATGATGAACTCCACATGAAAAAGCTATCCGCAAGATGGGTGCCGCGTATGTTGACTTTGCCCCAAAAAATCGTCCATTGGACCAATTCCGAGGAGCTTTTAGCGATTTATCAGCGTAATCCAATAGAGTTCATGCGCCGATTCATTACTGTTGATGAAACATGGATCCATCACTACATCCCAGAATGCAAAGAACAGTCAAAACAATGGATAGAAGCTGGTAAAAGCGGTCCTAAGAAGGCGAAAACTGTTAAGTCAGCAGGAAAAGTAATGGCCACAGTATTTTGGGAAGCAAGGGGTATAATATTTATTGATTATCTTGAGAAAGGAAAAACTATAAATAGTGAATATTATTGTGCATTATTGGATCGGTTGAGTGAAGAAATCAAGATAAAACGACCGCATTTAGAAAAAAAATAGTTCTTTTTTATCAAGATAATGCTCCTTCACACACTGCATTTTTAACTCAACAAAAACTGGCCGAACTACGAGTTGAAATTGCTCCGCATCCACCATATAGTCCAGATCTAGCTCCATCTGATTATTTCTTGTTTCCAAATTTAAAAAAAATTCTCGGTGGCAAAAAAATTTTCGTCCAATAGCGAGGTTATTGCTGAAAATGAGGCATATTTGAAGGTCTTGAAAAATCTTATTTTACGGATGGAATTAAAAAACTTGAAAAACGTTTGATCAAGTGTATTGAGTTAGAAGGAGATTATGTTGAAAAATAAATAATAATAATTCCAAAAAAATGGTTCTTTTTATGTTAGGCCAGTTACTTTTGCGGTCGCCCTCCTAAAAATAGGTACCGCTGCACTATCCAAATCCCCTTTTCAGTATCCCAAGCTTTTTTTTTAAAAAATAAATACTTACTGAATACTAACTACTACTAGACAAATTAATAATAAGCCGATTGCTCTCACAGAAAAAAGCTATTTCATTTTATGTTTGTAGCTCGATTCTTGCGACACCCTTTAAAAATCATCTTAAAAAATATACAAACAAAAAACTTGGTCATACATGTACCCACCAAATCGTTTTTCGATATCTTTATTGGTTCAGGATTTAGAAAAAGGCCTATGTGCATTTCTTTATAGAAATAATCATAAAATTATTGTAGAAGGCTAACGTGTTTTTCTTCGCATATGACTTTTTAATTTCCAAATCAATATTTATTATAATTATAGTAAGCCATAAAATTAATGAGTAACAAAAACGGCGCTAAGTTCGGTCCGACCGAAGCTTATAAGTATATACCCTCTACCGTGGATTATGTTCAAAGTCTTCGTATGTGAGCTAATCATCGCCCAATATGGTCCAGAACCTTAACAGTTAATTGTCATTCCATAGAACTACTTTGTACTTAGTCCAGATCAGACAATAAGTGTAGCTTCCAGAGCGTCAGGACCTAAAATCGGGAGTGACCTCTGTATGAAGGCTGTATAAAATAATGGACCAATATGGTCTTAATTATAAACAGATAATTTCCATGCCATGAAATAAAGTAAACGCGCTGGTATCTGAACTCGGGAAGGTCATGAGGGTACGAGGGTTATATTAAATCATTTACCGAATTGGCACATATACAATCGTTAATAGGCCTTGTCCAAAGACACCTTGTTTTAGTAGACTAGGTCAATGACAGACTACCAAGTTTTTAACAAAATGCACCCAAAAATTGTGATTTTTAAAAATGTTGTTTTAGTCCTTGTATAGAGAACCCTTTTTCCACTGAATGGATTTGGTCCATTATAAATCTCAAACAACTTGCAACAACAACTTTTTAAGTTACTTATTGTGACCGCTATCGTGCTTTTAACAGACACACTGACGGACGGACGGTTGGACATCGGTAAAGCGTCTTAGAATTAAACAGTTATCAAAAACATATATACTTTATAGGGTATCAGATCAATATTTTGAGGTGTACCAAACGAAATGCTAATGTATTTGTTATCTTGTGGTGAAGCATATAAAAAGGCATATGTGAAAAATTATCATTTTTTTATATTTTTGCGGAAAGACAATAGGGACATTCCATGTAAAAGAGGAAAACAAAATAAATTTTAAATTTCAATAGATTATTGGCAATTCAGTTATAAGATATCTGTAACGGTTTATTTTTCAATAATCTGTTGATTTTTTTTTTACCATTAAAGAGAATAGTCATTCTTATCTCCGCAAACTTTGTTTTCATAGAAATTAAATTTGGTAGCAAATTTTGTTCACACTTGCAACACTGTTTTTGGTAGTTTTGACAGTTGTTGAAAGTTGGCGAGTGTGTTTTATCGAAAGTGTGAAAACAAACTAAATAGCTGCATAAAAATAAAGTGAAAAGGTGTGTTAGATTTTCAGTATTTATTCTTTTAACAAATGCATGTCGTATGTCCCACCAGTCACGGTAAAAAGTATACAATTTGTTTCCCATCTACAAATATGAGTTAATGAATTAAGTTTTTTCCTCGAAGTAAAAATAATTATGTCGATTACTATTAGTTTAAATGATTATTTTATGATTCCAAGACTGGGTTTATATGTGTCCGGCCAGTCACATTTGACTGACTTACACTGACATATGATGGAATTTTATCAGCTCAAAACCCGTTTATCGTTGTCGACTCTGTGTTTCTCTGGATCGTACTGGGGTGTTATTAAAACTGGTTGGAGTTTTTTTGCTTCCGGCCATGGTTAGGGAGCAGTTGATGGCATAGGAGCCACAGCAAAAAGAGCTATTTGGTCTGCTATCATGTCAAGAAAAACAGTAATTCGAAACAGCTGGGAGTGCTACAAATATTTAATATCAGAAGAAGTCAATAAATTGAGCATTTTCTTTGTCGCTTTTGCCGATATTGAAAAACATCAAGAACAACTTCGCGAAAGGTGGAAACTCATTAAACCAGTTCCAAACATACAGAGGCACCATCATTTGCAGTCTCAAGGAAACAAAAACATTGTGTACTCCCTCACTGCAACATCATGTCAATCCAAAAAGGTTTTTTTAATTCAAGAGGAAAAATTAATTTATTCTGATGTGTACTACAATTACAGTGAATCATAAGAATCAGTTGCGACACAGAATTTTCCTATATTTTTGTTGTGAAAAAGAGATTTATTTCATTTTTATTGATAACTTGTGTAATTTTTTCCATTTTGTTGAATTTTGTTTACTTTCTTTTGTTTTCTACTCAAAATTATAAAAAACTTCATAAAAAAACTCCAAAACAATAATAAAACTGATTTTCATGAACTCCAAATTTACGTATTTCGTACTTGTCCCACCAGTCACAAAGACCTGTCGTACCAGTCAAGATTTAATTATTTTTTTAAATCATTTCTACTAACGGTATAGGTCTGTTTTGTAATGAAAACCAAAGCGTAGGATATATATTTTATATCATATAAAAGTCTTACATGAAAAATATTTGGTTTGGCTTAAATCCATTAAAAAATGGATTTTTAGTGTCCCACCAGTCACAATCATATAAATAATAATAGTTCAGAAATGAACAACTTTTTTAGTTTGTTAATTGCAGTTTTATAAATTGGTCACTTAACTTAACTTAATTTATTATATTTTACTATTTTATAAGTTATGATGACGAAGTTTTAACGCATATTTGGTTATATTCTGTAGTCAAAAGTCCCACCAGTCACAATGGAATGCCCCAATACTTAAAATGCCTATTTGACATTTTTGTTTTTATTGTTGTGTCACACAAAATCGCGCCCTAAAATCCCATTTTATTTTAGTACAAACGTGGCAAGACAAATCGACTGCAATTATTAATTTTCGGAAATTCCGCGAAATGCAAAAGTTTTTTGGCTCTCCTGAAAATTATCTGAAAAATTGTTACAGAAAGCAATACATAAAGGGCCCATGTGACATTTTTGTATATATTGTTGCCACACCAAATCGCGCTTTGAACTGATTTTTTTTAGTTAAAACGTTTAGTATCGGAAAACACATAGGCCTTCTGCTGGGAACACCGACGATATGCCTATGCTTTGTAGTTAATTTTTTCCTACACGCAGAAAAAAGGTATGGTTGTGGTAACAATATTCGAAGAGGATAATACTATTGTTGGGTATATGGTTGTGGTACAACAATATTATGATCCTCACAACAATAGTATGATTCAAATACAACCATACTATGATCCTCACAACAATAGTATGATTCACACTCAACCATACTATGATCTCCACAACCATAGTATGATTCTCACAACCATAGTATGTTTCATATACAACCATAGTATGTTTTATATACAACCATAGTATGATCCTCACAACCATAGTATTATTCACACGCAACCATGTTATGATCCCTACAACCATAGTATGATCACACACAATTATACTGTGATCCCCAATATAATTTATTATAATTTGTTTATGTTGTCGACAATAGATTTGACCCCAAATATTATTTATTAGAATTGGTTTAAGTTGTCAACAATTGATTTGAATTATAAAAATTATTCAAAAATACACTTTATTCAAAATAATACGAGTGATTAATTTTACAGTAGAAAAAATAAGTTGAAATAAACGTAAGCGTTTTTATTAAAAAAGTACTATTATTGCATTAGATCCGTGCCAGTGCCAGTTATAAATTTAATACATTTGAGGGGAAATTTACTTCATTTAAGCTTTTTTTCATGTAATATTGTACTGAAAACTTGGACCAAATAGCGAATTAACTTCAAGAAATAATGCAATTTTAAATTCAGATACTGAATGAGAACCAAATTTACTCCATTTTAATTCATTTTTACCTCAGTTTAGTACAATTGAGTTATAAGGGGAAAACATATTGAAAGTATAAATGATATTTATTAAACACAAAATGTCATTTCCTAATTGAGGATCATTGATATCAAAAGGAGTCCTTAACTAAACGTTCATTATATAAAATGTAATTAGGCCAATCCCTATTGTAGGACCTGAACATTCCCACACTGTGTAAGCCATAAAACGCCAGTGCAGACGGTTACCTGCTGTGATCTTAAAAACCCTAAGCCACAATTTACAACCCACCAAACACTGCACCACACGCACACACAAAAGACAAAGGCCAGCGAACATAATCACAGACAAAACAAACAAGTACCCTGCAAACATTTTTGAAATTTTTTGGCGATGATTTGTTTGGCGATGACTACGCGATGTCTACGCGATCCTTCTCAGGGAATAAAAATCGCCAATCATCGCCTACGCCTTACAACTAAGCGATGAATATGCGAGCGTACACAAGCAAGTCAAATTTTTTTCTAAAAACACTTAAATGTGAAAACAATTTTGATGACGTTTACGATGTTAATCGCGCGCCATCGCCTACGCCTTGAAACTAAGCGATGAATACGCGAGCGCACACAAGTAGCGGGAAATCTTCCTCACAATAGTTTTTTTTGTTGCATTTTTTATCGTTTTGAGTTGAGTCATCAGTGTTTTTTCGATGGAATTTTTGTTTTGTCTTGTTGTTTTGTTAAGGTAACGGGAAAATGAATATTTGGTTTCAAGGGCAATTAGCAAAATTATCATTTAGTAAGTGACAGTGATCTGTGAAGGATGTGTAAAAAATTAATAAAAATGTTGTCAAACAAGGCTTTACGGTTGAAAAGTAAGAGGGAAGCATCCAAATTAATAGCGAAAAATTCAAGCTTAAATGAAATAGAAACAACTAGTGCAGAGGCCGCGACAATTGATATTTTAGAAAATAGTTCTACCCAAACAGTGCATCGTTTGGTGAACGTTGAAAATGTGGTTGAATCAAATGTTAACGTTGTTGAAGAAAATGTGTTGCCGACTGAGGAAAACTCAGAAAGTGGTTTTGATTGCAACGTTTTTTAATAGTTATAGTTTTTTATATTTTTTAATGTAACTGAAATATTAATTAATGAAATGCATTTAAAATTGTTGTTAAAATGAATGAATACTCTGTCATCCTTATTTTGATCCCATTACAGAAACTCTGCAAACCCTGCCAATGAATCGCGCGCGAATCGTCGTGGAATTGTGTAGAATCGCGGTAATACGTCGCGAGCGATCATTCAATTATGGTTAGGCGACTCGCGGGCAAATCGCTAAATGCGACTCGCGGGCGATTCGCTAAATGCGACTCGCGGGCGAATCGCTAAATGCGACTCGCGGGCGATTCGCTAAATGCGACTCGCGGGCGATTCGCTAAATGCGACTCGCGGGCGATTCGCTAAATGCGACTCGCGGGCGATTCGCTAAATGCGACTCCCGGGCGAATCGCCACACGCGAATCGCGACAGACACACAGGCGATCGATATGGCGAATCGCCTAACCATAATTTAATGATCGCACGCGATGTATCGCCGCGATATTACACAACTCTTCGGCGATTCGCGCGCGATCAATAGGCGATGGAAAATGTTTGCAGGGTAAGTGGGCATACAAACAAACACATAATAAGGATTAAGGCTTAGAAGAAAGCACAAAAAAGTGGAAAATGTAGGAATCTCTACTACCAACAGCAGACAGGTAAGTCAATAATGATGAATAGCAACCAAGTGACAGACTCTCTTCGCAAGGGCATTAAGAAGACACGCGACTGGCGCGTCAATGGTAATGATAATGACGCTGATGATGATGTTGATCTAGTGGTGGCGGTGGCGGAGGCCATGGTCTCGAGATGATGATGATTTTACGGTTGTTGTTGGCATTGATGGCAATGCTGTTGCTAACATAAAATTAACACACACGATTATGGTCAGTTGTAAGACTGAATGGATGATATGAATCGTACACCGACGGCTGCCGCCACGCCATGTAGGTACATAATTACGAGTGAGTATTCACTTACAGTGAAATGCGCAACAACCACTCATTCTTTTTTGCTATTGATATTGTCCTTATCCATGGGAGGATGTATATAATGCCATAAATGTGTAAATTACACGGGGTAAGAGTATATTGTTACACCACTTCATCATCAGCGGCGGCAGCATCCTTACCATCCACATTTATGAATGGAACAGCAGCAACCAGAAAATACGACGTACGCATGGCTGTGGTGTTGGCAACCGACCAACAACATGCTCCTTTTCGTCAGCAACCAACAACTCGCTCGCATACACGCGCATAGCCCAAAGGGGGAGGTCCTTAGCAACCGACCAATACTCGTGTGTGTGAAGGTGACTTATTCTATGTTTGCGCGATAGTGATACTTTTATCCCACCGTGCACCTTGTGCTGGGATGTTGGTTGGCTTTGATTGAATGAAAACTAGTGGCTGACATATCGAATGATAAAAGTGTTAATCAGCCTAGCGACGCCATGGGAGGGAGGATGTTGCCGTTGGTCGGCTGTGATGTGAAAATTCCTATTGTTGTGAAAATCAGATTAAAAATGTACCGTAATTTGTGGAAGTCATCGTCGACGACGTGTTCGGCGTCGTCATCATCAGAGCCATAATTAATGACACGCGTTCCTTGTATCGCATTTCAAAATATTGTGACATGAACGTAATGCTTGTTGTTATTACCCTGCCAGCATTTGGAAGTTTCTTTCATCGTCCATCGTCAAATGCGTTACGCTTTAGTCACTTTCAGGCGATAATTGGAAGATAGTTTCATTTTACAAGAACAATTAACATTACTGTCGTCTTTAAATCAACACCAGACGAAAATCACATGTGCCGTTATGGATATATTAAACAACATTATGCACTTCTGCCAAAGTCGCAGTGACCGCGAAATAAAATTGCAATCAAAAGTAACTTCCAAGAAGGCTCTTTGTAGTTCCGCAGTAGTGACTTCTGAAAGTTAACTCCGTGGGGTACAACTTCACTTTACGGAAGATACTTCTACGATTAGAAAATGGTATCGCAGACGATTAGTTTTAACTTCCTTGCGTCACTTCTTAGTCACTTCCGCGATAGAAAATGTTGGCAGGGTATTGTTCTTGAATAATTGTGTACGTGAAGTCCAACAAAGGACGAAATGGTGGGTTTTAGACACTAATGCTGGAATATTTAAATTGATTATTTTAGAATGTCAGTTATCTGTTAAAAAAATTAAATATCAATTTTTCGAAAACCAGGTTTTCTGTCATTTAAACATCGTTTAAACATGGCAAACGAAAACATTATTATTTTTAACATATTTTTACGCATATTTTTATCGCATGATTTTGGCAAACAAATACATATTTTATATTTGGATTCTAAAGCAGAATTTGGATTGTTCGCCGCTATCACGCAGTTTCGGTTAAAAGAGAGTATAGGCGCACGGCAATCCTCCCTCCGATCAGATGGATATAATAATAAGACTTGTTAACAATTTTGTCGAGCATAGAACAGTCAACAGAAGTCCTGACCATCGAAACCCTTTAGTTCGGACGGAGGAAATAGTCGCTGCTGTAGCTGCTGTCATACAAAACAATCCAAGAGTTTCGACAAGAAGCTTATCTGTTCAAATGGGTATAAGCAAACAGTCATTGCAGTCAATTATGCACAAAGATTTGGACTAATTTCCATATAAAATTCAAATGGTCAACAAAATGAACGCAGCGGACTTTCCGATTCGAAGATGCTTTAAAAGGTGGAAAAGGACGGAAACATGTTGAACTGTCTTTTCATGTCTTCGAATTAAACGGCAAAAAAAATAAACAAACAAAATTGTCGAATATTAGGTGCTTCCAACCCACAGATACTCTATCAGACGGAATTGCATGCAATTCGTGTCATAGTGTGGTGTGCAGTTATAACGCTGCATTGTCAAGCCCTACTTCTTCAGAAGAAAACAGTTACACCATTACGGTTACTGGAGACCGTTACTTGAGCATCGAATGAGAATTTTTTTCAACTCTGTGTGGTTTCAGCAAGATGTATAGATCACATAGCTCGGCCTTGTATGACAGAATTTCCCAATAAGCTGATATCCAGAAACTATCCACATTCCGTTGGGGGGGCATTTAACTTCCACTAACTAATTTAGCTTTATTTAATAAAATTGAATGAGCTTTAGCATGTTTAAAAGAAAAGTGAACTTCATGCACTAAAATAAATGTTATTTTAGTTTCTTAATGTAGAAATATTCATCAGCCACACTGTATGAAACAAATCTCATAAATTTCGAAATTGGTTTGATGGTAAAAGTTTGTGGTTTTTAATAAATTAATGATTTTTTTAATATTTCTTTCATATTTTTAAAATATATGTTTCATACGTTTAAAGTAGTTTCATATTTTATATAAAATGTTACTAATATTTAACGAAATGGTTACATATTTAGCATGGCAATTTTTTTATAATATTTATGAAAATATATCGCAATAAAAATAAAATTCTTTCATCAAAATTGTACTACTCGTATATGTTCAACATTTTTTATAAAAAATGTTGACGAAAAATATGAAACTGTTTCATGAAATAGTTTTTTCGTTTTGGTTACATTTATTCGGTCTTTTATAATTACTTTGACTAGAAAATTGCACTTGAATGACAAAAATAGTAAAATGTATTGGCAATAGTTTTTCTTAAGCAGTCTCGGCCACAAATTAAATGACTTATACAGTAGTCTCTTTCAAATGAATGAGAATTACCTTATGCTCAAAAATGGTAAATCATTTCTTATAAAGACATTTCATATAAAAAAGGAACATCTAAAGCAAAAATTACTAAATTTTGTACGAAAATTACAAAACTTATTCGAAAATTATGTTTTTATTCTGGTTCGAGACCTTTTTGTTGTTTATTTTCAGTATTTCAAAGAAACTGTGTGTAGAGCAATCTTCATAGCGCAATATCATTTCCAGCAATTCGCCCTGCCAACATTTTCTATCGCGGAAGTGTTTGAGAAGTGGCGCTGGGATGTTAAAACTCATCGCCTGCGATACCAGTTTTTTATCACAGAAGTGTCTTCCGTATCGAGAAGTTGTAACCCCCTCGAGTTAACTTCCAGAAGTCACTACTGCGTAACTACAAAGAGTCACTTCTTGGAAGTTACTTTTGATTCTAATTTTATTTTGCGGTCACTGCGACTTTGTTGTTTAATATATCCATAACGGCACATGTGATTTTCGGCTGGTGTTGTAAACAACAAACAATCTTCCAATTGCCGTTTAGATGATTTAAAGACGAGTGTAAAGTAAATTGTTCTTGTAAAATGCAAACTATCTTCCAGTTATCGTCTTTAAGTAACTAAAGCGTAACGCAGTTGACGATGAAATAAACTTCCAAATGTATGGAGGTCGTTTCGCATGGGCTTTCGTTTCGTTTTCACATTAGGGCGTACCGATCCTTATTAAATATGTTTTTGTTTTGTTTACATTTATTATGTCTTTTATCATTATTATGACTTGAACAGTTTTTATTCTGGTCCGAGACTTTTTTGTTGTTTCTTTTTCAGAATCAACTAAAAATTGGTGAAATGTTTTGTCTACGATTGCAGACTGTACAGCTGTTTTTAAACCCGCTAATATTTTTCTTCAGCAGCCGTTGGCAATGATTACTTCGGCTACAAATCGAATGATTACTGAGCGTAGAGCAATCTTCATAGCGCAATATCATTTCCACCAATTCCAATGCAACCGTAGCCAATACATTTCACCAATTTTTTAGTTGATTCTGAAAAAGAAACAACAAAAAGGTCTCGGACCACAATAAAAACTGTTGTTGAAGTCATAATAATGATAAATAACCGAATAAAAGTACACAAAACAAAAACTCGAAAATGTTTCGAATAAAATTTTAACGGTGACTTTCAATATATAATAAGGAACTTTTCATAAAAACATGAAGGAAAAATTACGAAAATTTAAGAAAGCCTTTTTAAGAAGCCAGTTCGTAAATTCGTAAAAACATCTTACAAAATATACGAAATGTACGAAAAGCTTAGTCAATAATATGAAGAATGTACGAAGAACAATTAGGAAGAATATTTCGAAAATAGTACGAACATAATTCTTTTAGTTTACCTTTATTATTGTGCTATTAGGGGAATGATGCGTACCTTGAGAGAAAAAAATATAATCATCCATGACAATGATAATTAATAAAAATACTAAAAATGTACAGCAATTTAATATTTATACATTTATATTGTTTTTTTAACTTAACGCCAATATGATATTTATGTGAAAATAGGGTAATGACGTTTGGCAGTTTTTTGAACATTGGTAAGCACATTTTTTAAAAACAAATACATTGTCAGAAAAAATATTTAAGGTACTGGAAAGGAAATATATTTTAGTTTTTCCAATTAAAATACACAAGAACAGAAAATCAGCCGGTAGGTTCAAAATATATAAAGTTTTTAGAGCGACTGTACCAGTCATCGCAATTGGCTTTTCGACTAAAACGTTGAAAATGAGCAAGATGATATTTAATATTTTGCATTTGGGGATACAAGGCCTAAAGTCGGTAGATGTTTGTATGAAGGCAGTTTTAAAACGAAATTGACATAGAACAATGCCAATAGAGATTGTTCTTGGCCCAAGTCAGAACAAGGTTCCTAAAAGTCCTTTATGAGATTCTCCGAAAATACATTTTAACCAATTATTTAGTCGCATTTACATTATACTAATTACGAGTTGAAAAGTTGCTAATTAAATTTTAAAGCAAATTTAATAGGTCTTTATGTTCGGCCAGATCGAATCTTCCAAATCATCCATTTGTATTGACTTGGAAGATATAACAATTATGTGATTAAATTTTAAGGGCCGATGTTGAATGTGAACCACACCTAAACGTCAATTTTTTTTCTGCAGAATTGCCGCATTTGGGCGAATGATAATCCAAGAGTGGTTGTCGCAAAAACATTGCACCCACAAAGTGTGACTGTTTGGTGCGGTTTATGGGCTGGCGGCATCATCGGGCCGTATTTTTTCCAAAATGAGCCCGGTCAGGCAGTTACTGTGAGTGGTGTTCGCTATCGTAACTTTTTATAGCCTGAATTGGAAGACATGGATGTCGAAGATATGTGGTTTCAACAGGACAGAGCCACTTGTCACACAGCTTACGAAACAATGGCTCTTTTGCGCGACATTTCAACATCGTTCCTTAAAATTTAACCACCTGTTATAATATTTATGGTTCGGGTGATTGAGTCCAAAACTAAGAAAAGTTCTCATATATTAATGTTTACTAAGCGTGTGGGCCCCTGCGCTCTAATGTTCCCCATTTTAAATTTCAGGGAAATAGAGCTATTTGTAAATGGAGGCTTCGCCAGACTTAGACTGGCTGACGCGACTTAGAGGTTCCGAAGTAGAATATACATGCTCCGCATCCACCATATAGTCCAGATTTAGCTCCTTCTGATTATTTCTTGTTTCCAAATTAAAAAAAAATTCTCGGTGGCAAAAAATGTTCTTCCAATAGCGAGGTTATTGCTGAAACTGAGGCATATTTTGAAGGTCTTGAAAAATCTTATTATTCGGATGAAATTCAAAAACTTGAAAAACGTTTGATGAAGTGTATTGAGTTGGAAGGAGATTATGTTGAAAAATAAATAATAATAATTCCAAAAAAACTGTTCTTTTTTTGTTAGGGCAGTTACTTTTGCGGTCGCCCTCGTATATACACTCATTAATTACCTGATTTTACTGTAACGGCAGTTTTTTGGGACCCAAAGACCATGATTCCGAGCATCCATCTCAACAAAATCTTTTAAAACATACCAATATTTTGATTCGTAGTTAAGTTGCACGAGTTGAGTTCTCATGTATTAATGATTACTACGCTTGTTGTAGCTATTACGGCCATCTTGGATCCCTGCGCTCTAATTTTCCCTATTTTAAATTTCAGGGAAATAGAGCTATTTGTAAACGGAGGCTTCGTCAGACTTAGACTGGCTGACGCGACTTAGATGTTGCGAAGTGGAATATACTAGGAGAAAATATGTTTGCATGCAACATATAAATGTTTGGAGCATGCGTGCTGTGCGTATGGGCAAATTCTGTTTTCGAACATTTTTAAATACAGAATTTATTATACTCCACAAACATATTTCAATATCGTAGAAAATTGGCCAATATACACAGTATAATGCGGGACGGCGGTTTGGCCCTAGGACCCATAGGTCAGAGCATCCAATTCGTAAAATGTATGTTATATTCTGTTTCGTCAGAGAATTTAACTGATTCTTACTCGTAGTACCTACATGTCGATGTTAGAAGTGACATGTTTATCAGTGCCCTAGGGACCTTTCCCCCACAAAGTAATAATCGAAATAACGGGGTTTCCAATAGGGACATAACAAGTTCGTATTTTTATGTCAACGCACCCTTAAACATTTTTAATTATCTTTTAGTGTCAAAACGTTAGTCGAAATCAACATTTTCCTCATGGTAAAGTTCACTTACGAGCAACGTTTGGAAATCATCAAAAATTACTACCGAAATTTTGAGTCGGTCGTCGCAACTTTAAGAGCGCTTACTCCAATTTTCGGGCATAATAATCATCTGCAAAGATAAATCTTATGTTTGGCTGAGTGGTTTCGTCAATAAAAAAATGTGCGTTATTAGACAGCAACAAATTCACATGTGCTTCAAGAGACACAATTGCATCAGCAAAAAATTACTGTGTGGTTATCATGCCGGAGGTATATTGGGCCTATTTTTTTGCCGATAAAAACAATGGAGAGCGTTATCGTGCCATGTTAGAAATTTATTTTTGGCCAGAATAGGATGAGCTTGACATCGTCGACATATACAGGGTGTCCGCCGAAGCCCACATTTGTGAGGCTAACAGAGGCGGACATTTGTCTGATACTGTATTCCATACATAATTGCCGACATTAAATAAAACATTTATCAATATAAGATCCATTCTCTTTCATTTAATCAAAAATTATAAACAAACAAAGTAGTATACCTTCCCGGCGGACACCCTGTAGTTTCAACAAGGCGGTGCCACTAACCACGCGTCACGCTTACAATCGATTTTCTAAAAGGCAAATTCGGTGAACGTGATATCTCGAAAAATGGTTCGGTCCAATGGCCATCCCGTTCGTGCGATTTAACGCCATTGGATTTCTTTTTATGGGGCCACATCAAGTCATTGGTCTATGCCAACAAGCCAGCAACTTTAGACGAGCTCAGAGACATTTGCACTACACCTGGAATAAATTTTATGTCCATAATGGAAAACCCTGTATTAAGTATATAAGGATGTGACACTACCCAATAAACCAAATGTGCCGACAATGTCTGATATCACACAATTCTGATCAACATCTGAACTCTATCGAGAATTCTTACTGAAATCGTTACGAATTCTGTTCAGTTTGTCTGAGAATTTCTTTTTCAGAGAAGTAGTTCAGAATTCATATGTTTTTCGTTACGAACTCGGTAAGAATTCTGATCCGAAATCGGAACTTTTTGCGGATTGTAGTACAGAATTTTGAACGTTTGGTTTGCTGGGTAAATACATATAATACATTTAAAAACAATATTTAATTAACATTTTTAAAATTGTTTGGATAACCGAAGTTAACTTAAAGTTGTGTAATTTAAATTTAATTTTTTAGTAAACATATTCCTTTAAATGTTTTCTTTTTTTTATAGAAATTCTAGGAAACTATTTTTTGCAGGGGTTGTTAAAGGAGGGAGCCTGGCAAACATATCCTGTGTTAATTTAAAATTAGAGTATAATGCAACAAGAATTCCTTCGTACAATCTGAGAAGGCTTCTGTTGTTGTTGTGGCGGAAACAGCAGCAGAGATAAAAGCCCTTGGCCGAAAAATTATTCTTCGGGTCAATCCGGTCCATAGAACCGGATGTCGTGGGACTAAAGCAGGCTTCCTACCAGACCCTGCTCTGCCAAGTTACCCTGTGCTAATTTAAAATCAGAGTAGAATGCATCAAGGATGC
The DNA here is from genome assembly GCA_963513945.1 of Hydrotaea diabolus. NCBI lineage: Eukaryota > Metazoa > Arthropoda > Insecta > Diptera > Muscidae > Hydrotaea > Hydrotaea diabolus. The sequence goes on along the minus strand of OY740720.1, from coordinate 101,264,639 downwards.
CTCCAAACAATCTAAGAATGCTTCCTGTAGTTGTTGCGGCAACTGTGTGCAGGGGTAACAGCCCTTGGTCTTAGTTCTGGAAAAAATGGTTTGATACTCATGTTTATAATCAGCTTCATTACAATCTGAACCCGGAAATTCGAAATTGGATTTGCCGATTAAACTAATACCGTGTTTCGGATACTCTAGTTTCGAACCAGAGTCGTATAAAGATTCAACAGGCCCCCTAAATTGAGCCAAATCTCAAAAAATGCATTGCTTTCTGATAACCCAAATTTGTTATATATTAAAAAAAGAATCACAACTCGTTCATAATTATCGTGGAGTCAACTTCTTCAACGTCGGTTTCAGGCTGATGTATGTTATCTGATACGTATGCCTCCAATCAGTGGAGTGGATGTACCAGGCTCCTCTAGTCAACTGACTTTTAATGCTCTACAAAATAAATCGACCGATTGGGTCTGCGGTCAAAGCTCGAAGACACATTTGATGACCTTTAATCTCCATCTCCGTCATTGGGTCAAACCCGGCTTGTTTGTCCAGCGTGTTTGTCCGTCTAACAACAAGTCCTATACGACTGTGAAGACGTCAATGAAAATTGTACGCTGCAAGGATCGTAAAAGAGTGTGTACTTCTGTGCGTATGTAAAAAAACACCATAGCGGTCAAACGAAACACCCTAGGATACAAACATTGTGCGTGATATTGGTTTTTCGTCATAAGCTGTTTGGGACTGTAAGTGGTCGTAATTAGCCTAGGGGAAAACAATTTTTTAAAGGTAATAAAGGTACCTCGGTAAAAAGTACACCTGTTTTAGTATTTCCTTAACAAATCATAATTTTTGTGGAAGGACAATTAAGTTGCGACGCACTATATACCTTAAAAAAGTTCATAGTTTCTGGACTTTTGGCTGATGTGGCATGGTTAAAACTGGCGATTAATAGTCAATATAAAACTATGGGTACTCAAATAAAAGCAAATATTGATTTCAATCTAAATATTGAGCAATTTTAAGTTTAAGTTTTGGGTAAGATAAGTGATGGACGCATAGGCTATATGGATTCTATATGTATTCTTCGATTTTTCTAGTAAAAATTCTAGTAAAAAGTCAAGCAAATTTACATTTACTACTTTCCGTGGCAATTTAACATTTTTTTTACACTATCCTGGAAAAAAGATGACTGGAAAAAATATGTAAAATGAGTCTTCTAGAGCTGCAGGTTCATAAATATGAATTGTCCTTTGTATTTGGGTTATAGGAAAATTTGGACTTTTAATGCCTAGTTGCACCAGAGTTAACACGAGTGTGTTTACTTTGCGGATTCTAGAGCTCCTCGACCTCAAATCAGGACAAAACTTAATATGATCTTAAAATATGGATCATTAGGTTTAAAACTTAAAGAATGTATTAAGTTTTAGCGAAATTGGCGACCTGTATTTTAGTATATTCTGTAACTTGTTAATATTGGTCACGCAAGATGTCCCGCAAAGCTGGATGCCGTATGTCCAAATTGGTTTGATAATCGCTTTATATAAAAGAACTTTACATTCTTATTTGGACTGCTTTCACGATAGAGGAAAATAATAGAGGTAGAATGCTGTTGAGAATAAATAATATTGATTCAAGAGCCGAATGACAATTTTGCCTTTAAATCATCCAGACAATCCCGCGACTGCCGAGACGGTTCTATGTACCGGATTGACCCGAAACTCTTCGGGTCAATCGGCCAGGGACAGTAACCTCAACAATATATGTTTTTTTTGTTCGTGAATCATAAGCTGTCGGTCTTTGCATGTTTTTGGGTCTTTCCAGAGAGTTTAACTAGCTACTTCTGATTGTTTCAAGTTCCGTGGGTAATCCTTGAGATCGGATACTTCCTTTGATTTTTCTGGCCCTTGAGACGGGGCTTTCGTAGTAACATCGACTTTATATAATATAACGGCATTAAGTAATTGTCTACCTCTTTGTGTAGTAAAGCGTGAGACCCTGGGCGTGTGTTAAGCTTTGTACTCGCCATCCGCTACAAATTTCGTCTCCAGTGTCTAGACAAAGTCCATGAATTGATCTAATGAATTGGAGGGTAATAGTGACGATATAACATTCTAAATTTCAATGATTTATGTAGGTTTTTTATGGGCGATGGTTACCCACATTGTGCCCTCACCGCTCAGTTTTTGTTAGCCCAAAGAAAGAAATCTGTGCAATTTACAAAATCCAATCAGTCAGTTCGAAATGTAGGGTTTATAGCCTTTGTGTGTCACAGCAAACTTTCTCGGCATATCTCAGGAGCCATTTTCAACAAAATAAAAACTAAGGCGAAGAATGCTTTTAAAGGAAAATAAGTTATTAGTTTATTTTACAAAAAAAATCATTTACATTTGAGTACAAAAAATAATACAGAATAACATAGGCGACGATCGAAACTTATTTATTCCTGCGACCCCTTTTGCGCTGCGGTATGTCATCGTCTGAGCTAGCGGTTTCTTGTATAACTTTACTACGAGAAGCTCCACCACGACGCGACGTTGAGTGCGAAGGCTTGCTATTATTTTTCTTCGAGGGGGCAGGTTGGTTATCTGAATCACTCTCGGAGGACACGTGTTTTCGTCGTCCCGTTTGTTTGGATTTTTCCGCGGTTCTCTTGGGAGGAGCTTCAGCTTCAGAGGAGGATGCCGATGACGAATCTTCTTCCGATGTCGAAGGCTTCCTTTGTCTACCGCGCCGCAAATTGTTGGCTCTTTGTGAGCCTTTGGATTTAGTTTTGTTCTTAGTTTTACTTTTTGCTCTATTCGAAGATGAAGCGTCGGCATTCTCTTTATCGTTCTCTTGATTTTCATTTTCTTCGCCAGGCTCCTTGATTCTTAGGCATTCATTTATGCGTGTCTCCAGCTCCGTTACCAGCGTCTTTAATTCTGGTTTGGCCAATTTTGAGGTGTTGCTAATAATCAATTTGAAGGATTGATAGACTTCATCAATTTGCACCTTGTCCTTGTAATATTGCATGTTGTCTGTGAGTTTCTTTATGGTCTTCTCGTTGTACGACAGTAAACTTAAGCAGTAGGCGATGTCGCGCCACTGTCTCTCTTCTCGCGTAACTGGGAAACGAAGACATAACTTCTCGACCAACGTTTCCACCTGACGATCCTTTTGGATGAGATTCAATATGTAACGCATAATGATGCGATATTTCTCCTCCTCTATATTTAACGAAGTGTCGCTTAGTTTCGAGATGATATCCGGTAGGACGTTATACAAAATGTTCGATTTATTGGCAATTTCCTTAAAGAATTGTTGGGTGATATTCTTAATCTCATCATGGGGATCCACTATGCACATGGCCAAATCTGCTATTTGTCCCTTGACGCGAATCATTTCGTGCAATATCAAATGAGACAACATTTTTACGGCTGTCAATCTTAGTTCTATGTTTTCCTCATGTAGCGTGGAGTAGAAATGACCAGTCCACGGTTCGATAATATTGGGAAAACGGAATGTCAGATCCGATAGACCAATGACAATGTTACACTTAATTTTGATATTTTTGGAATGATTCAAAATATTCATCAGGAACGGCATGTGGGCCTCGCAAAAACGCGATGAGACACTCATAAAACGTACGAGTGCCAAGGTGGCAGCCTGCTGCAGGGACTGATCACGATATTTAGCGGGATATTTACAGATTTCCATGACATAAGGGAACATTTTAACCAGCAACGAGTTTTGACTGTACAAGAGCACTTCCTCACAGATGTGATTGATAAGTTCTGCAATATTGTCTTCGGCCGTGGCACCAACTAAATCTTCATCAGGCTTGAAAAAAAAACACATTTAGAGAATTAATAAAAAATAAATGAGAGGTTCTCTTAAAATATTAAACTGGCAAGAAATTCGGAAATGTTGAACCCTTTTGTTGGTCAGTTTTATTAAAACAACAAAAAAAACTATGACCAACAGCCGTCTTCCAACAAACCAAAGGCAACAACATTTTATTTCCAAAATAAATTAGACTGTAAACAAATTGTACGTAGAGATCTTACCTCCTGTTGTGGTTCGGCTGCTGCGCCCGATAATCGCTTCAATGACTCTGTAGCGGACATATTTAAATTCGTAGTCTTACGCCTATTAGTGTTAAAGGCGTGCAAAGCTGTCTTCTTTTTCTTTTCTTCGCACTCGGTCAGTTCTTGGCGATATTTCATGTTATTGTAAACATCAATATCCAAGAATATCATTTCCTTTAACGTCATATAGCCGATCATAAAGATGAAACGGGTGAGCAAAAACACTGGCATTTTCATCTGGTTTGGACCATTGCCAAACATGGATTGAGGCTGTGTCAATTGACTACCCGGTATCTGTTGTGAAAACGGAGTTTCGTTCGCCTGCGCCTGTTGGGACGCCGTAATCACGCACAGTTTCATGGCAAATGCTTTGAACTTCGTCACCAGCTCTTTGACAATATTCTCTGAGATCACATCGGGCGTCTGGCACATTTGATAATAGAATTGTAATGTTTTCATAGCGAGCTTGTCAAAGTCTGGTATACGCGGGTGGAAAAAGAATTTCAAAAACATTTCGGTGACCTTCTGCACAATGGGTGAGTCAACTTCGTACCGTTTATAGAACTTCGAACTTAACGATTGATCGATCGAATTCAGCAGGAATTCCAAACAACTGGCATATATCCGAGGATCATTTTTACCTCTTTGTCCTAAGCCTATGCTTTCAATAACGGTGATATTGGCCGATGCGATGGAAGATTTGGCATAGGAGCACATTATGAGCAATTGTAGGGCCAAACGTGACTCGTTAACAGTTGTTCCCTCGAGTTTCATTGTGAATCGTTCGAATAAAACTTGTATGACGTGAGCGTCAATATCCTCATTGGTTACCCATTCGCGAACTAAACATTCTAGGGCGGTATAGTGACCGTATTCAACGCCCTCCAGGAAGAGGGAAAGATTTTGAACAACGCGCAAAGCATGGGCTCTGAAAAGAAAGGTAAAACACAAATATTATTTTACTGATTTAACGATTGGGAGAGATGTTTTTCTCTGTGCTGCAATAGAATTATATTCTTGCTACTGTAATATTTGCAAGAATAGAAAGCCTAATGAAACTACAATCGGATAAAATATTGCTTGGTGACCAGAAGACGACAAGTTTACTTGTCGATTCTGTTTTATATAGAACTTCGGATATCCTATAACCCGAGGGACAGGTTTAAAACATTGTGGATAAGTCAGCCCCGAAATTCCAATGTTTCTTGATCTACGAGCGTTACGTAGTGGTACCGTGTTTCATATGGGGACCACTCTTGCCAACTCTTCGGTACGGAAAATGGCTAGGTTCAAGGTAAAAATGGCTAGAAATTACTACATTATCATTAAAAAGCTCAAGTTCTGTTTTAATAATAGTTGAAAGGCTGGAACAATGTCTCCGCTATGTATTTGACCCTTAAGATTTTAGAAAAATCTCTCACAGAAGTCAGTTAAATACAAGATTGTCTGGCATATTTTCCGCAATTTGTATAGTCTGATGAACTAAAAATTCCCATTATACTCGTACATAATATAGGAAAGCTTGTACCAAAAAAGGTCCTTTTGATTTACTGCTTACGATTTTAGATCAAATTTCTTTAATAGCCAGCCTTTGTAGCAGCATTGCCGTTTCAATATGAACAAAACTCAAATATTAAATTTTTTTCATTTTCACTCTAAAAAATATTTAAATAACGAATAAAATAGATGATAAACGAAAATTGGAGAATATTGATACGAATGCAGATATCCTTCGATCTGAGCGGATTGCCAATGCAATACGTTTCTAATAATTCCGCAAGCGTGAAGGTTGCAATTTTCAAACTCTTCAGGCGAGTGGAAAACTACTACATATTAAGGAATAAATCGATTCGCTGATGTCTACTTAAACGCTTAGCTATTAAGTCAAAGTGGAAGTTCAAATCGAAGCGAGATGAATATAGCAGTGCTGTGCAGTGAAAAGCTAAATTTGTGGGTAAAGGACTTACGTAGCGAGAAGTCTTCACGCTACCGAAACATTTGCGCCCGTCATCAGGTGGATTTGCTTCGTTTATTTGCGTATCCGTTGTTTGGATGTTAAGCGATCATATATCGCCGAAGTTCCAAGCAGAAGGCCTATGTGTATGTTTCAGATTTTTTATTGTCGCTTTTAGTAGTCCTATTGGTCATACATGTACCCAAAATCGTTTTTCAATATCTTTATTGGTTCAGGATTTAGAAGAAAAAACCCTATGAGTATTTTTTTTATAGAAATTATCAAAAAAATATTGTAGAAGTCTTATGTGTTTTTCTTCACATATGATTTTTCAATTTCCAAACAATAATTCTAGTTAGCCTTTTGTATCTTTGTATGTGAGCTAAATTAAATCATGGACGAATATGATCCAGATCCTTAACAGTTAATTGCCATTCCATAGAACTACATTGTACTAAATTGTGTCCAGATCAGACAATAAATGTGGCTTCCAGAGCGTCAGGACCTAAAATCGGGAGTGACCTTTGTAGACCGAAGACTGTATAAAATCATGGGTCGATATGGTCTTGATTATAAACAGTTTATTTCAATGCAATAAAACTACTTCGTGTCAAATTCGAGATCAGACCATGAATGCAGTAAATGCGCCGGTACCTGAACTCGTGAAGGTACTTTGTATCGGAGAAATATCAAAACATTTGATCCGATTTGACCCAAATTCAATCCTAAATAGTCCTTGTTCAAAAGACAGTTTCATACCTAGTTTCAGCAGCCCAAGCCAAACTCATGTACCGACTATTATACAAAAATACAGCCAAAAAGGGTGATTTTTACAGATGTTGTTTGAGTATAGAAAAACGTTTTTCCTCTGAATCGATTTGATCCATTATAAATTATAAACAACTTGCTACAACAATACATTTCTCTGCAAAGTATGGACTTTTTAGGTTGGTTATTGTGACCGCTATCGAGATTTCAACAGACATCCTGACGGACGGGCTGTCGGGCACAGAAAAAGCGTCTTAGAATAGTACGCTGATCATAAAAATATATACTTTATATGGTATCAGATCAATATTTTGAGGTGTAGCAAACGAAATGCCAAATTTAGTATACCACATCCTATGGAGGAGGATATTAAAAGGCCTATGTGAATTATAATTTTTTTAATTTTATATTTTACAGAAAGACAATAAGGGTAATATTTTTGTATATATTGTTGTGTCACACAAAATCTATCCGATGCGTTTTCGCTTCGCCCAATGGTCTTAGGATTGTTTGGCAGGAGATGAAGAATTTTACCGAAAAATCCTGCTTTCAGATGAAGCTTATTTTCATCTCGGTGGCTTTGTCAATAAGCGAAATTGCCGCATATGGGGTTCAGAGAACCCACACGAGACTATTGAGAAGCCAATGCATCCACAAGGAGTCACTGTTTGGTGTGGATTAGGCTGGCGGCATCATTGGGGCATGTTTCTTTGAAAATGAGCAAGAAGCCGCCGTAACCATCAACGGTGAGCGTTAGCGCGAACATTTGTTTCCAAAAATTCAAGAGAATGACATGGACGACATTTGGTTTTAACAACACGCGCCACATGTCACACAACTAATGCAACCATCGATATTTTAAGCACTGTTTTTGAAAATCGAATAAATAGCTGAAATTGTGATGTCAATTGGCCGCCTTGGAGCTGTGATTTCAGCTCTTTGGACTATTTTCTGCGAGGACTCATTAAAGATAACTGTTACTAATTGTATACTCATTGTTTTTTTTTTTTTAATTGGTGTTGGTTCTAATATTTTAATAAGTAAAGATCGAGGTTATTTTAAAGTTTGTGTATATTTTTAGCGATAATTATACTGTTTGTACCGCTTGGTTCTGCACCTAATTTACGTATATGGCGTTTCTTGTCATCTCTCCATTAGAGATCGCTTCATAATGCATACGTTATCCCTACGTGGCCCCCTTGGTCGGCATGGGCGGGGGTGTGAGAGGCAGTAGGAAAGTTCGTTCAAAAAATAAAAAAAAGTTTGATAAAGGTATTCCGCCATATTTCCGTTGTCGTCGTCGCCTATTGTATATTGAGATTATTTAATTTTTACTGCAAACTTTGCACAAGTGCTGAAAGAAACCAACGTACATGATGTTACAGAACGTGCAAGCTATTATTTCTTTAATGGTTTAAAACCTAATTTCGACTTTATAAAACAGGCTATAAGTCAGGCTATCGTTTTAAATGTACTTTTAATGACCATTTGTCATAAATGGATACAATTTAAAACAAACGCTGAAGGAAATAAATGCAAAGTGCATAAATAGGGCCGATTTAAGGGCTGATGTTGAATGTGAACCACACCTAAAAGTCAAGTATTTTTCTGCAGTTCATTTGATATTTCTCAATTTTAGACTAACTCATTTTGAACCATGGAAAGATATACTTATACAAGCGAGCAACGCGTTAAAGTTATTCATGCTTGTTATGAAAATCAATTTTCGAAGAAAATCATCTTCAGTGATGACGCACATTTTCACCTCAGTGGATTCGTCAATAAGCAGAATTGCCGCATTTGGGCAAATGATAATCCAAGAGCGATAGTCGAAAAAACAATGCACCCACAAAGAGTGACTGTTTGGTGCGGTTTATGGGCTGGCGGCATCATCGGGCTGTACTTTATCCAAAATGAGGCCGGTCGTGAGATGATAACGAAAATTTTATGGCCCGAATTGGAATATATGGATGTGGACGAAATGTGGTTTCAACAGGACGGTGCCACTTGCCACTCAGCTAACAAAACAATGGCTCTTTTGCGTGGCAAATCAACATCGGTCCTTAAAGTTTAACCACCCTTGGAATTTTTTTTATTTAAGCTTACAATTATTTTTGTCAGTGTAGAACTTATCTTCTGTTTCGAAAAAGAAAAGCTGCCTTTTCACAAAGAACAACTTATGGGCGTTAGATGCTTATAATTCATGGGCACAAATACATTTGGTCTCTAGTTCGTTCTATCTCCGGCACCTCACATTAGTTGTCCTGATTTTTTTGCATTAAACCCCCTGAATGGCGCCCTTATTGTTAAGCACTTAAAAAATAAAAGATTCGCCACAGTTTTCTCCAGCTGACTTAGTGGAAATTGATTTCATCTTTCGCATCAATGGCACTACAATCATTCTTTTTGACTGTTACTTTTTAGCGTTTATTAATATAAGTACACATAAGCAAATGTTATGTTTTTTAATGCATGTTTAAGTTTACGCCAACCCTTAACAGTTTATAGTGGCCCATGAACACGTCAAACATTTTCTTTTCCATTCCATTACTTTTCAAAATTGATAGAAAATGTGTTTTCTAGTGAAGAGTTGGGTTTCAACAATTCGAAAATTGATTCGCGTTAGTTATTATAGTTTTTCCCCGATTTTTTTCTTAAAAGTTTTTTAAGTCGTCACCCAAAAAGGTGACGACAAAATAATGTCGTCTCAACACTATATCGACGACACATTTGCCCACGGAATAAGAAATATGTTACAATAGTTATCGATAAACTACGAAATTGCATTTTGAAATATCAAATTACAATTGGCAATGCCTACAACGGGAAAAGGGCTGATAGCTTTCTTGTTAAGACATTTGTCATGCAGGCAGTGTTTAGAATGAACGATAAGTTATGTCCATCAATAATCTTTCTCCTGCACTTTGTAAAATGCCGCATTTGAGCAACTATGCGATATTTAAACAATTTGTTATACTGTTTTGTACTATTATTGCTTGTGGAGTCTAATAAACAAATTTAAGCTAAAAATTCCGACTTTGAACTGTACGTACTAGTCAGTTTTTAAAGAAACTTAATCTTACTGTTTTCAGATATATTCTCTGTCTTACCACTTAAAGGCACGTTTTTAACATCACCCCCTATTATAGTAGTCGCTCGTTAGGGTTAAGGTACGTTTTTTATTTCATTTGTTTACATTAAAAGAATATTTACAATCCTACATACCTTATGACCATAAGCTATCAACGTGCAAAATTCATGGTCCTAGCTCATTAGTTTGACCGCTATCGAGCTTTTAAGAGGGAAGCAAACGGACATGGCTCGATCGATCAATTTTTTGAGGTGTTGCAAACAGAATGACATATTTACTATACACCCCATTTTTCAGTGAGAGTAAATATATTACAACCCAAATGTCATTAAACTTTGAAGAATTTGTTCACTTCTTCCTCAGGCCCTAAGTCGGGAGGTACAGTTCTAATCGTTCGGTTTGCAGCAATGGTTTTCATGTACATTTGATTAAAATATATATAAAATAAAGACATGTTCAACTAGATTCGAAAAGCAATTCTTTGATCACGATAATTGTCAATGGGTCCATCACATATTTCGAGTATTACAAACACTAACTCATAATATCGCTGTACCGCATTATGGGAAGGGTATAGAAACTAAGCGGCTGATAAAAATCAGATTGAATAAAACACAGCTGTTGGAAATAAGAAAAAAACGTGCTGGAACGACATATTTACAACAGTTGTAGCACTTAGCGCATACTTATATTTCCATTTACCTACATTCATGCGGAGTGTACTGTATAAATATGGTATCTATGCCACGGACCTGAAATCGCGATAAAAGCAGTATGCAGACACGAAAATCAAAGTCACTTTGCCATTGTGTTGAAAACATGCCTTCTATTTCAATATAAAGACAAGAGGTCTTGAGCTGGTTAATCCCTGTTCAAGGTATCTACATTATTTAATTTAAGTCTGTATAATTATTTTATTCTCCATAAATACTCACCTTCCTGTTTGATCGGTAGTAAATAAAACCTTTTTGTACGCATCGGATACTGCATCACGTTTCTCTTTGTCCGAAGACCATACCAAATATAGCATTTGGCGCATACCAATCTCCGTACCCTTAATGCCGAACATATAACCGGTGGTGAACAGATCTACGGCTTCATACACATCGGTATTTGTTTTGGATAGTAACATTTCCAGCAATTTTGGCATAGCTCGAGAGACTGCTTTCGAGAATTCAATGGAATCTTGAAGGAACTGCACAGTTTTAATCTGGGTTCCCAATTCTTCATTCTAGAAAATAGTTTTTAAGTGAAAAGATATATTTAAAAATAATTACGAGTAGATTATAAGAGATACAAAAAATCGACAAACAAAAGTTCCTAACAGTATTTGCATGGTGCAAATAAAAAGTAAGACTAGAAGGCTTAAGGCTGACCTTTGTAGAGCGCACAGCAGATCGAACCACTGCCTTAAGACTCCAGACCTTGGATCTGCTCGGTTTGTCAGAACCTTATACACCATCGTGCTACGTCTGTAAGGTGTAATCGTTGCATGGAGTGGGAACACTTCAGGAGGTGTTCAGGTCTGAACCACACCAGGGAGTAAAGCGAAGCGGACTTGGTTGCCTCATGCTGTATCAACGAAGTTAGCAGTATGTCTCTGGATTTGGTGTTATTATCGGCTACATTTTCGACGCCGTCATCATCATTCAACTACGAGACTCCCCCGCAGTCGCCCTCGCAACAGCATCAACATATACAGCATCTTACACCACAGATTGCTGTTGCCACTCCTGACGCAACAAAATCAGTGACGTAATAGAATTTATGAGTTGGAGATACATTATGGTCGCTGCGATCCAAGAAACAAAAAGATGAATGCCACCTGCAGCTTGCACAGTTGTGACGGATACAACGTGCTACGCAAGGATCGCACCAGAAGTGGAGGTGGGGGACTTGCTTTCCTGTTACACCATTCTGCACATTGCAGACCTATTTCGCATGAGCTTGACTCTAGAGACCCATACATGGAATGTATGGGGGTAGCAGTCAAGTCTGGAACAGCCGAAATAGAGCTGTACAACGTATACATCCCGCCGGTTAGTAGCTGTGCCCCGCGTTATCTGCCTGACATTAGCAATTTGCTACAAGGCAATAACCGCTTGGTCCTAGGAGACTTTAATGCTCACCACGACTTGGCATTTTCTCCTAGACAACGACCAGAGGGTCATAGCTTTGGCAGAGCAAATTGATAGCTCTACGTTCTGCATAGTGAATGAGAATACTTCGGCTATAGCTGCTTGCATTCGTGAGCTGGACCGGTATAAAAAAACATTAAAAATTAAGTTTATATAATAAAGAAATGTTAAAATTCAATGGCCGTGCGAAGGCCACTTGGGGAGGGAACCAGATTTTAATTTTTTTTTTACAAAATTTACTAACTACTTCTGTAAGTAAATTGTTTAACCAAGATATCGTGGAAACAGACTCGTTGCACTTGTCCATTAATGTCGAACATGACAAAATTGTCAAAGAACTTATAATTATAAAAATAAAAACAAAAGCGTTAACTCACACTATCCTTGCAGCCATTGGCTAAAAAGATGTAAGACTTCAGCAAAGCCATGTAGTAGGCGCATTGTTCTTCATGGCGCAGTGAAATTCTAAGCTCTGAATTGCCCGCTACATCATCAGCTTTACGCACCAACACCACCGCTTCTTTGTAGTTCTTTTCCAGCAACATTGTGGAAATGCGTTGTACTAGATCCTCATAGTTGTCTTGTGTCTCCGTTGGCTGATTATTTTCTTTTAGGCTCTCTTCGACGAATGGTAAAATTTCCGGTATAACCAGACTCCACTTTTCTTCTATCTCCTCCGCCTTTTTACGTTCTTCCGCCAGCAGCTCCGAGAGTTTTTTCATTTTCTCCACTTCTTCGTCATGTTTCTTTGTTAGTTCCGCCAAAGTCAATTTGGCGGCGAAGGGATTACGTTCCAAAAAAGCCTTAATCAGTTGCACAGCATGTTTCCTGACCGAAGAAGTTCTATCCTCCAGCCTTTCCACAGCTTCAGACAACACCTTCAGTTGGAAGGAAAGCGGTACCGCCTGTTCCTCCTTCATGTGATGCCAAATTTGCAAAACTTTCGAACGGACATGAGCCGAGACATCGTTAATATGCATTAGGAGATTTTCCAAAAATTCGTTGCGTGCCTCTTTTAAATCTTCGGACAGTTCCTCGGACGTCAGCTCCCCCACAATGGCATCGCCCATAATTTGCAATATACAATTTCGCAACAAATACGATTCACAATTTAGCAGTTCATCGCACAGGGTCGACAGATGTGGTATCATTAACTTGGGAGCTATGGACGCGGAATGCATTAGGAAATTTGAAAAGTTACGAGAAACATTTGTATCAGCCGAGTCCAACGTTAAGCATTCGACAATCTCTTTTATAAGCACCGAAAATACACTGGTGATGTTGTACTCCTCGTGCAGGACGTTGATGCCACCGGCTATAGAGACACTGGCGTGTTCGGTGGTGCGCAGAATCTGAAGAATTCGTACTGGAAAATTCATAGCATGTTGATAACGTTTAATTGCAGTTCCGAATATCTGAAAAAGTGTCTCGACAATGTGACGATTGTCGGGACGGACATGTAACATTTCCAAAGTACGATAGCAAATGTCACATATTAAACTAAAGGAGGAAATAAATAAAATTATATAAAACAAAACGTAATGTACAATAAGAACTAAAAGCAAATTTAATGGGATGACAAAAGTTTGTTTTGAAATATACTTTTCAGATTTAATGAAAAAGAACATAAACTACTCGTACCAGAGAGTTTGTTTCATCCTGAAGACAAGTCTTAGCCAACAACTGAGACAGTTGTCAATTCGAAAACTAATCTGAGCTGAGATATTTTCGCTAGAATAACACTTACTTAACAAAGTTCTCCTCTGGCATAGGTGGATTCCAAAGTTTCTCCAATGGAAATTGCAAAACATTGTACAACTGTACCAAAAACTTTCCACGTTTGTTTTCCCAATCTGGATACTGCTCAACAATATCTGCATTTTTGCCCCTCTTCCTTTGCTGATTGGTCTGCTGCTGCTGTTGCAAGCGCAAAATATTTCCGTCGATTTTCCTCACCACATTCACTATGAGAAACATGCACATTTTGGTTAAATTCAAATGGGCATTACGCTCCTGGTTCGTTGGCGGTTCACTTAGAGCCAAGAAGGGCGCCAAGCGATTGCCCAGCTTGTCCACAGTCAAATATAGCAAATCAAAACTTCGCATCAAATTGGTCATGGCTGAGGAATCCGTGTTTTTGTTTTCAATGACGGCATAAAAACAATCGAAATGATCGAAAATATAGAAAGGATCACCCTGATGCAACATTTGTTTGCAGGCTGCAAGGAATACACAAAAAGTTCCCAGTAAGTTTGGCGGCTTCAAGACATTTTTTAAAAACGCAACAATTACCTCGAAGTTTATCGGGAATTTCACCCGGGCTGTACAACTGCTTGACATAGTAATTGTCTCCGCTGGAATTTAGCAAATCTCCACTCGTTAGTGGCAAATTAAATTGGAAATCCATTGTTTATAAAGTTTCACAAATATTTTAAGAGTATTTCACAAATCGTTTTGTTATGTTGTTGATTTTATTTCGGTAGTGCTGATGCTAAGAAATTTCAACGGATTTGACATAATGACGCTACAACCCAAACACAGGGTTGTAGCCGAAACGTGTAAAAACGGCCTGTGCACAGCGAGTGTGCATGCACCTAATTGGGAGCTGTAGCGACAAGAAATTTATTACGACTATTGTGATTGAAATAATCACAATAAAACACACAATGAAAACCCTAGACAGACAAAAGCGTTATACTGCATTTTCATTAGGCCATTTATTCTCGTTTTCGCTCGAAACTTTTCAAAACGTCTCAACCAATTTTCACACAACTTGTGGTCGTTTTCATTCTCGTTTTGGTTTTTGTTTGACAGTTCATTATTGTTTACAAACAAAGAACAACGTGGTCACTATTAAAATACTGAAATACATATTTTTCTTAAACAAATGGACAAATTAAATTAAGTTTTTTTCTTTTAGCACGCTTATTTTTACTTTTACTTCATAAAATATTATATTTATATCACCAAATTTGTTTGACGATTGATTAAAAATGTCTGCCTTGAGATGACAAACCAACGATAAAAAAAACGATTATTTTGGAGATGACACACTTTATTTAAATTGACATCGCCTGTGCGAAACGTTTTCGTTCCTCTTACGTACAAAAACAAGTCAAAGTGAGACGTTTTCATCACTTAAATTTGTATAGGAAAACTTCTCATTTTGACTTGTTTTGGCCAAACTTTTGTAAAACACTTCAAAAGTGCCTAGTGAATAAAGAGCATTAATGTACATTAAAAATCCACTAATGCATCTCAAATTTTTATGGTGACAGACGACAGTATCTTTATTTATGTAACAGTATTTAGTAAACAGCTGTTTGATTGTAAAAAACTGTTTGTCAATTATTGTTTGCCATTTACTACGAAACTAAATGGATAAAAGATAGAAATAACGATGAGCAGCTGTGCTGATGGCAAAAACACCAATTGATTGACAGAAAGCTGAAATTATTTTTGCTGGAATTAACCCACAGTGTATAAATTGTAAGTGCACTACCAACCAGGGATGATAAAGTTTATACTTTGGTACTTTTGATACTTTTTGACTTGGAAAAGTACCGTGACACACCCGCAACTCAATTGATACAATTTTCAGTATCCCGAAAAGGGTGAATTCTGCGCAAATGAATAGTATATTTTTTAAGTAATAAGTATTTCTTATTGCTTGAATACATGCTTAAACAAACAAAAAATTTTTTAAATAGAATTGAAATTAAAGCACGTAAATAAAATGCGGCAGGGATATTTCAAAAGATGGACCATTATGGTCGAGCTTCGGTAGGTTTGGTTAAAGTCACTCATAACGCCCTATTCTACATTTGAGTGAGATCGGATATTATATGGGACTTTTAGTCCGGGTTTTGGCATTTACCTATATATGGGTGCTACATGAAAACGTGAACCGATATTTTCCAGTATTAGATAATAGATCTTACACTATACTAAATATAACTAAGATCGAAATTAAAATGAAGTTTGTGGAATGGCAGGACCTCAAATCTGGAGAGACCGTTGCATGGGTGCAGGGTACATTGGGCGATATGATCCAACGTATCATGCAATGGTTTTACCGACAGGACACGAATAAAAAAAAACCTTTGTGCAGGCCTATCCCAAAACACTGTGACTCGTCACGTTCTGTACAAAACTCGGTCAGAGTTGGATGTAGTATGTGGTTTTATCAGGTGCGGATTTTGGGCTGAAACCGGAAAGACCCAAATATGGCCCTACATTACCCAATTTTAATAGGGTTCGCTCAATGGAATCAGATAGTAGCTCTGAATCGATTCGGGTATATCTCCTTGTAATTTGGGGTTACAAACATACCATAATACCTTATAGGGGGAAAAATGTAGCACTTTCCCGCTTAAAAAGAACCACATGTATCATCCCTGCTACCAACCAGATACAACTTAAAATCTGATTTGATAACAGCTGTGTTAATTTTTGATAAATTGTGACATTGTTGCCAGACTGAAATACCTAAATGCAGTTTGAGTTTGTGCATTTATGACAGAGCTAGTGCAGTTTGGGTGGAGTAAATGCACGAGTTAATTTGTATTAAGTCAGTTAATTCACATTAACGCTGTCGTCTGTCTAGGCTACAACTGACAGTGATAATCAGGTCAGTGGTACGCAGTAAAATGCAACAAAAAGTTTACTTTCACTTAAAAAATTTACGTGTTTGGGTGCAGGACAAGCGAACAAATAAAAATTCAATACTTGAAATAAAAATTTAACATGGAACTCGTGAGAAATGAGTATAACCCACAAAATAAATTGGATTTGCAAAGAAAGAAAGTTGGAGAAAGTTCAAAATGACCACCTAATTATTGAAAAGCTTATTTCATTTCAATTGAAATTTAAAATGCTGAGAATGATAAAGATAAAAAGAATCTACAAATTGCATGTGAAATAAAAGACGTTTACAATATTTTCCAGGAAAATTAAAAAAGGTTTTGCAATAGAGTGGGGTATGCAAAGTATTGAAACAAAAACATTTTTTACAACAATTTCATCGAATTTATTTTTGTAAGGAGCTTATTCTAAAATTTTTTGTAACGATAACACTGAAGACTTAAAAGTGTGATTTTCGATAACGTAAAGATAGACGTAAACTCGAATGTTTCCAGTTTAAACCAAACAACTGTGTGACATGTATTACCAAATAAAGGCCAGTTAAATATTTATTTTTCCGCTTTGATTCGGTTTCAGCTCACACACACAAAACACGTGTATTTTATATAGAGACAAAAATTAAACAGAAAACTCCTTATTGGCCTTACGGAAATATTAGAATTAATTTGTTGTTCGATTAACATGGTGTTTAAAAAAAAAAATTCTTTCAACGTATTTTGTCTATATCTACATTATTTTTTACGAAATACTTTAATTGAAATAAATAACAAAAAAATACCTAAAACTTTTAACGCGACAGCGATAATCACGATTTTTCGTACCCTAAATGTCAGAATGGAGACCAACGTTAAATTTTGTTTTCATAAGAGCTACTCAAAGTCTTCAAAAACTAAAAAAAAAAATGATTATGAAAATAAACTAATTTATTTAATTTTTTCACTCAACGTTTCGTTGGCGTATAGTAAGCATATAGAGTACTCTATAGCTTATCTTTTGTGATATTAGTATTAATTAATACGGTGATTATTATTTATTTTATTATTTAACATTTATGTCGTAAAGTCCAGTTTTATAATAAAAATAAGTAATATGAGACGGTTGTGAAGTTGTCAACGAAACGTTGAGTAAAATAAATTAGTTTATATTCATCATCATAATATGACCAAATAGCCCGATAAAATCAAATATTATATAAATATCAAAATTGGTCATAGAGCAAAATAAAAAAATTGATTTAAACATTTTTTGTCGACGGTACAAATTTTCATATTTTTTGTGAAAACAACAAATACACTTACAAATAAAAAACGTACAATCTAATAAATTAATTATAAATTTTTAAATGAAAGTTTGCTTACTGGGAGAAGCAATGATCGTGTAATTATATATGTATATGTTATATATATTAGTAAACCAATTAATTAGTAAACCAAAGATTCCCTTGAACATTTTTTTTATGTAAAATACTTCACAACTGTTTTTTTCAATTCAAGACATTTCCTTTCGTGCAATCACGCACGTATATCGATGCTTATTAATTATATTCACAAAGAACATAACGATATGGACGACACTACCATGAAGGCGGGCATTATTTTCTTTTTTTGTGTTTTTAGTTGTTATTGATTATGTTGATGCAACCCGGGATTTCTATTTTATTTTCCATGTTCCACAAATTCAGTGCAGGATCTAGCGATATTTTTTTGTTGAGCATTATATATTTTTGCTCATTAAATTTATTTATTTCCAGCAGACTGAATCCAGTTTCAAAATTGTATTAAATATTAGTGGTGTGAAAGTGACTGGAACAGTTTTTAGTCTGGCTCAAGACCTTTGTTGTTTCTAAATTGCTAAACATACAGTTCGAAAATTAAACAGAAAGGGTTGCACTCAGTTATTTAAATAAGACTCCCTTATAAGCCATTGGATTTGTAGCTGAAGAAATCTTTGCCAAAAACTGATGAAGAACAACATTGGAGGGTTTAGAAACAGCTGTACAGTCTATTCAACCTATTCAATACAATTCACCAATTTTAACGTTGAATCTGAAAAAAACACAAAGGTCTAAAACCACAATTAAAACTGTTCTAGTCACAGAAATGATAAATGACCGAACAATTGTAAACAAAACGAAAAAACTATGTGTGAAAGTATTTCAAAAATGTGTATAGAAATTCAGGTAGTAATGCAGTTGTTGTATAAATGCTGAGTTCTTTGACTAATCAAATACCAACAACTTTTCGAAATTACTAAAGTAAACACGACGGTAAGTTCGGCCAAGACGAATCTTATCAACCCGTAACCGAGTTACCGATTTCGTTCATTTTTAATCCCAATCCCTATAAGTCATCACAGTGTAAAATGTCATGAATTATTCTTCTGACTGCTTTCAACGGATATAATGCCACACATTTTTAATTTATTTATTTACCTTCTCCGTAATTAAGAAGCCGTTAGGCCTATAAAGCTTATTACAGTAGACTACAGTTTAGATTAAATTATTTAGATAACAGTATTGAAAAAATTCAAGTTAAACATTTAACTTTTTACAGATTATCTTTTAACCGTGACATAGAAACTGTCAAACCGCCTGTAAGAATAATGTGAATTTCGATTCTGTATAAAAACTAAGTATACTTTATTTTGTGTGGGAATGGAAGAGAAATGCCCGATTTCTTGTTATTAATGCGCTGTGAGTTGTCAACAAGAAGAAGCTTTTGTTATTGTTGAGAGCACGTTTTGTTTTAGCCGAAAAAAGTAAACTGCTCAAATTGATTAGGTAAACTGTAATTCCCATAAATACCCAAAAGAAATAAGTATTTAAAATGACTACGGAAGTAAAAGAATTTGCAAATGACGGTCAAGCGCCCTTCAAACGCAACAAAAAGAAAAGCAAAAAGGCCCGCTTTCTTCGCAATGCCAAAGGATTTGCAAAACAAGGACTATTTGGACGAGGAACTCACATCGATGACGATCAGTACAATTATTTCATCAACATCTTGGATGCCATGAAGAACGGCTTTGAAGACGCAGACGCGAAGGTAAACATGGCCAACAATGTGTTCGAGCAGACTAAAGGCCAAGAGGTGCACTTGGCTTCCAATCAAATTGTGTGTAAAGTATTGGAATCGTTGATAGGTTTTGTCGAAGCCGAGCAGTTGGAAGCATATTTTCAAGTATTTGCTGACAATTTTCGACCGATATGTTCTGACAGTTTTGCTTCACATGTTTTACAAAAAATGGTGGAAATTGCTTTTCTCAGATCAGTGCAAAAAAATCAACTCAAAACGTCTAAAGATACAGAAAAGGAAGACAAAGATGCTGATAACGACGGTCCATCTAGCAACAAGAAGCCTAAATTAAGTAGAGATGTTCTCAATGAAGAATGCTACAATTTGGACACTGAATTCTCGGAAGAACACAAGCAGAACTGTGGCAATTTTGTTTTAAGAGTGGGCAAGTTTATGCTCAATAATTTGGAAGATTTTGTATGGGATTCATGTGCGAGCCACATCATGCGTACCTGTATACTTAGCCTTGCCGGCATACATGTTGCCAAGGTGGCTTTTGATAAAAGAGGGGTTGATTCAGCAAAGAACCGTAAATTGTATGAGGTGTCGGAGCAATTCCACGAGGTTGCAAAGGAATATGCCCAACGATTGGAAATGTGGCCACAGTTCTCGGATTTCCCCTATCAAGAACATTCGTCCGCATTGATTGGTGTCTTGTGTTTAGCTTTAAAAGTCATGGACAAAAACATGCTTAAACATTTTGGTAAAAAGATTTTGATGGAGGCTTTACTCAAAGTGGACGAAGCTGACGATAAAGACAAAAAAATCGAAATACTAGATGATGAGGAAGACCAGCAGCAGGAAGAACAGAATGAAAAGCCAGAAGAAAAGGAGAAGCAACAACCAAATGTTGTTGCGCCAAAACTGCCCAAAGTTTTTGAGTATCAATGCTCAGTGATACTTTTGGAAACTTTAATATCTGTAGCAGGACCTAAACTGTTAACCCAACTGTATGCTATGCTTTTCACCAACAAATTGGCGATCTTGGCCAAAGAACCTTTAACGAATTTTGCTGTACAAAAGTTGCTGCAAAATATAAAGGAAAAGGAAGATTTTGAAAACATATTCGAAGAGCTACAGGAACATGTCGAAGAATTATTGAAAATTGGCCACACCGGTGTGATATCCTCCCTTTCATCCACGTGTTTGCGTTTGCAAACCAAACAAGGTCAATTCATATCGGCGCTACAGTCGGCCCTTCATGTTAGCGGGGACAAAGAGAAACTTAAGTCATTCTTATTGTGCATTATCAAACTAAAACCATTTGAGATTCTACAACAAGACAAAACGGCCTTTGTTCATTTACATGGATCCCTGGTAATACAAGACATATTGCGATTTAACAAACCCATTTCCATGGTCAATTGTATATTGGAGACATCACCTGAGTACATAGTTTCAGTCTTTAATACACCCAACGGGTCGCATATCTGTGATGCATTTTTACAAAGTAAGTTTATTGGAGAAAAGTCTAGAGAAAAATTACTCAAACATTTGGAAGGATTTTATGTTGATATGGCCATAACAAAGCATGGCTCTCGGGTCGTGGAATCGTGTTTTGCTGCTGCTATTGATGTATATAAGGCAAAAATTGTCAAAGAATTGTCAGAAAAGTCGAATATGTTGAAGGGGTCTCCTTTCGGAAAATTGGTACATCAAAAGTTACGTGTGGAAACGTAT
The DNA here is from genome assembly GCA_963513945.1 of Hydrotaea diabolus. Lineage (NCBI taxonomy): Eukaryota > Metazoa > Arthropoda > Insecta > Diptera > Muscidae > Hydrotaea > Hydrotaea diabolus. The sequence goes on along the minus strand of OY740720.1, from coordinate 101,243,235 downwards.
CGTTTATCAGCGGATCAATGGAAAGCTAGCTTGCAACAAAAAGAGTCTAAGGCTCAACAGTTATTTAAGGATATAATAAATTGATGAATTCAATGGGAAAAATCAAACAATGCGTTTTATTTAATGGGCCAATGAGGAAAATTATCGTTTGTTTTAAATTAGCATTAATAGAGTGTGAATGCAATTGTAAAATAAATTACACAAAGCTAGAATAATTCGCTGTTGGAGCATATTGGTCGCTGGAATATGTATTTTCTACTTAATTCCCACAACACCCCATAAAGGGATCAAGGTGAAACTTCTCTCAAATCAGTGAGCTGTGCACGATATAATTCTTATACTCACTGACAGGGACCGACTATGTAACGCCGGCTCCCAATAACTAATGAATTTTATAGAGAAGGTTCTAAATGGCTTAGATATAAATCTCCCTAAAAATGGTAACCCCTCTAAGTTAGATGATCTTTCCCGGAGTTGAACCTGGGTTTACTGGCACGATCGCCATACACACTACCATCACACCATGGCGGTCCACATGTGTAATTTTACTTATTTTAGTGACGTATTTCGTGTGAAACTTCTGTCTAATTTTGATAAATTGACTTTCTTGTTTAAGTTGCTGCTTTTGGGATCTCCTTACGATAATCCTCGCCTTCATTTCTTATTCTCTTGCTTTTGTAGAATATGGTCGCTTAAAAAGTATAATTAAGCTTCATGAAAAGATGTTTTAATTTAATTCTATTAGTTTAAAATTCACGCTAAGCACGTTACAAAATTTAAATAAAAATTATCATTTAATTTTTTAAAATCAAAAAAAAAGTAAATTGAAATTGAGTAAGAAAACTTAAAATACAATTTTAAATTGAGAAAATGCAAAATTAAGGTAGGAATCGCAAATTGAAAAATTGTTAACTTGAAAATAAATATTAATATTGGGAAATGTTAAACAATAAGTGGTTTAAAGGTGTATATAATTAAGATGTTAGAAAGACTCGTACCGGTTTCTTAAATAGAATAGTTACTCAGTGACCCGGAAAAGTGCTGCATTGTCTCAATCTTCTTCGTATCATCACACACGAGGCAGTGTTCGACCACTCCAACTTATTGTAGCCTTGGAATCTCTATACTTTTGGAGTGTCCCGTCCGAAAAACTACACGCACTCCGACATCACGTTTGCTATTTTCCGCCAGGGTTTTTGGTCCCTGTTCTAGATTTTTCGGTCCTTGTTTCTGATAGGTTAACCTTGATATGAATCCACATATCTAATGCTATTTACACATGAGGCTATCGTTGAAGCAATGCAGCCATGTTGATGTAAACGATGCTTCGTCTGTAGCTGTTTTGAAGACAAAAAAAATTGTTGCTCTCGACGGTTGCCCGTTAAGGGTACAAATAGTAGATTCTTCAGAGTTGACAGCTTCTGCAGCATCCTTAGCCTACCCAAGATGTGCCAGTTTATTTGTTTTTTTTATTTCGTTCATTATTACAGTGTCCGGGAACCCAACAGAGAAATCGAGTCCAGTTTGTATGGGGTGCTTACTGAATTGTGAATCTTCTAACCCGTTTGGATTTTATCAGGGGCGACACCATGGCACAATAAGTTATGCTAATAGCTGATTTTCATTTTTTTCTCGTAGTAATTTAAATTGTCAATTTTGACATTTGACAATGGCGTTTGTTGAAGTTTGTAAAGGAAAAATTCTTTATCCAACATTCACAACTATCATCAAACATTCACAAAAATGTATTTTTGGCATTCTCTTTCATGTGACTTTGACAATCTAGCGTAATATTTTTGTTGTTGTTGGGCTAATGACTATACCTTGTTTATTGTGCCATGGGTTACTCTATAGCCATCAAAGCTCTTTATTATTTGACAGGTTCATCTGTCGAAATAGTGCTGCTTTGTACTTTGCCACTATCTCAGTCTGTAGACCACAAATATTATCGTTGACTTGCGTATTTGAAAATCCTTTATATTAAATCAGTTTCTGTCCCTACTTCCATCTATGATCCATTGGTGTAGACTGAGAAAACTAGGAGTGGTTTCCTAAATCCCGCAAAGCTCTGTCAGGGAAAAGAACAGTAAAGCACCGAAGAAGACCGAACTTTTTCCAGTGTTTTTTTAAGTTTTTCTTACTCATTCAATTCCAACAGTATTACTTTTGGATTGGTCTTTCTTCGGCTATATAAATCTAGTTCACTATTTTTGGTTTGGTAAGTGTGTAGACTTTTTAAGTTCGCTTCTAAGACGAATCGTACGAGTACATGTAGCGCTGGCTCTAGGTCACCCGATTTTTTATTTCATTCTTGGCAAACACAGGCTATAATTTTGACAAAACATTCAAATTACAAATAATGGGTGGTTCATCTAAAACGCACGTTGGTAATTGTAAATAAAACAAAAAGTTTTCAGAGAATTATTTCTTCAAATAAAATTTAACTTTTTACCTTCTTCTTAATACTTGAAAACATCAACCTTACATCATTATACCTTATCTTTGGAAAAACTTGACACCGAAACACATTTCGAGTGAGATACCAAAATATTTCTTAAGATCGTAATCTACCTCGACCTTTTGTGAAACCACAAGTAAATATTGGACATCACCATGTAAACGTTAACAGATCGTCTTATCGCTGGTAAAACGTAGAAATGTTTATCTGCACTGTTTTGGTTTAAATATACTCGATTTCTCAAAATCCTTTCAGTTTCCCTACAAGTGCTAAAGATAGAACGCATTCTAGAGGAATAATGTTGTTGTTTACATCACAAAAATGTTTCCACCTCTGTCTCTACATCGCCATGTGGGTGGTATGCACAACAAGTCTCAGTGACGTGACTATATTTGAAGATGATGATATATATCGCATAGCCCTGCTGCCAAGTAACTTATCCACTGGCATAACTGTCCCCGGCACCAAATGGTGCGGCCCCGGTAGTTCATCAAATAGTTACAATGATTTAGGTAAGCATCGTGAAACGGACTCCTGCTGTCGTGACCACGACCATTGTGAGGTAGTGATAAAGCCCAACACCGTTTTCAATGGCATTAGCAACACGGATTGGTTTCCAATGTATGTATTTAGTGGATTTGAGCTTAATTATATGCAAAACCTTCATATTGTCTATACTTATTTTTCAGTTTAAAATGCACTTGTGAGCAACAATTTCTCAATTGCCTGCAATCTGTAAACAGTGTGATTTCCAACACACTGGGTTTTATTTATTTTGGCGCCAGGAATAAGTGTGTATCCCTTGGACATCCCATTGTAAGCTGCATACAATATCAGGAGAGTACATTACGCAAAAGATGCATTCGTTATAATATTGACGAGCAGAGACAACAAATTTGGCAACTGTACGATATGCCATTTTATACGACTAGTTCGGGCGGTAAACCCAAACAAGGGTCGACACAACTAGAATAAATCGATCGATGGAAGTGCTGTAAAGTACCTATTAAATTTAGAATAATTTAACTTGATAAATGAATTGAAATAAATTGTTAAATGCTAACAATTTAGCATTAGATTTCTGCTTTGCAACTTCCGGTTTTCCAGAAAGAAGTGTCCAAATCTCTAATAAAACAATAGTTTAGGTTAAGCCTCGGTAACTTAGTTTGGATAGCAAAAACGCAAAAATTAAGTCATTTCTTAACAAAAAATTCCAATTATAATCATGTCTATAAATAAAAGTTATACTCTACTCGTATATAGCTGTATCAGTACGTAGTTTGAATAGAGGCTAATACTTAATAGTTATCCAGGCTAAGTACCAAATTGGCTGCAACAATAATTTTTTATATCTTTTTAAGAACCGAGTACAGATTACAAAGAAGGTTTATTTGTATTTGGTTTATAATAATTTATCATTGGAAATAGTTTGATTGTTTTTCAAAATATTCTCCTTTATTATCAATACACTTTTGCATGAGCACAAACCAATTTTCGAAACCCGTTTTCTACTCCGATTGAGACACCTCCAAAACATGATTTTTGAACGCTTCAGTAGCTGCTTCGGGCGATGAAAAACATTGACCACGCATTTTTGTTCTTGACGCTAGGGAATAAGAAGAAGTCATCGGGGGCCAAATCAGGGCTGTACCATCAATTCGACATCTTGACTGGTCAAATAGTTGATGTGTGAGAGCTCGCATTGTCGTGATGCGAAATGATCCGTCTTCTCTTTTTATCTTTCCTTATTTCTTCGAACACTGTTGGCAAACAGATGGTTGTATACCACTCAGAATTGACCGTCCTACGTTCCAATAAAGGCACATGGCCGGTTATACCGAAAAAAACGCAATCATTTGCTTCAATGTACTTCTTCCATGAACAATTTTTGGTGGACTAGGCTCGTTTTAAAAGACCCATGCGGTCGATTGCTGTTTTGTTTCGGGTTAATATGCATAGATCCATGATTCGTAACCTGTGACAATGTTTCACACTTCCTTTAAACAACCGGAGTTATACTTTCTCGGCACCAATCCATACGAGCCAGTTTTTGAGCATTCGTCAAATTATGTGGGACCCAACGAGAACACATTTTTTTCACTGCCAAATGAACATGCAATATCTTATTGATGTTTGTCATACTAATTTTTGCCCAAGGATGCCTCAATCTTACGGTATGTCACATGTCGGTCTTGCTTAATCAGTTCACGCACAGTATCAATGGTTTCTGGCAAAGTGACCGAAGTTGGACGTCCTTCACGAAATTCATCCTGGAGCGAACGGCGTCCGAGACTGAACTCTTGGTACCAGCGATTAACGGTGGTTTTTGATGGTGCTTCATCGCCAAAAGTCGAAACAAGTTGATTTAAGCACCCTTGTCTCGATAACCCATGCCAAAAATCGTAAAAAATCATCGCACGAAAATGTTCACGGGATAATTCCATTTTTTGACTGAGAAACTATGGTAATTTTTCTTTTTATAACCTACACCATACGAATTCAGAACCTTCTGCTTAAGAAGCCAAATCTCATTTGACCAAATTTCGTACAGTGCGTTACGAGCAACCAACACCCCTATCTGATAAAATTGGACCATATCGGTCCACGTTTAAGAATAAATGTCACACAGAGTTCCCTTCAGTTTTAAGGTCCTGCAGCTTTAGAAGTCACAAAGTAAATCCGACCACTTTTAAATTTTGAATGGTATGGTATAACAAACCAACTACTAAATCCGGTGAAACTGGACCATATACTAGGTCCATATTTTCGTAAGGTTCCCATACAATTTTAGAACCTACAGCTGTAAAAACCACAAATTGAACCGCACACGCTCAATCAATATATAAATTTGGTATATCCGGACTATATGAGATCATATTTTCGTAAAGTCCTTTGTCCTTATGCTGTTTCCGCAATAAACTATCAAAATGCCTCGCTACCCCAGTGTCACAAAGGCCCTTCCAATTAATGACATGGTTGGATATGTTTGTTTCTTTCATTTCCTTTATTCTCTAAAAAGAGACACGCACGTACAAATACAGGATCAGCCACACTGAAGCTTTTTTCTACGCTGCTTATTTTCCAACTTCTGGCAGTTTAAAATCCATTGAAATAAACGCCCAAACATCACAAAAAATTGATTGCAAGCTTTTTCTAAAACGACAATGCAATATCATTAACATTTTGTATATTTTCAACATATATTTCAGTGATTTTCAGACAACCGGAAGTTAAAAAAAACGCAGCGCAGTGTGCCCGAGCCTTAAATATTATATATAAAAAATTATAATCACAAGTTAAACTAAGTTTAATTTAAAATGATAAAACAAAATGAAATAAATTTAGACAACACAATTTCAAAAAACTAGACTTAGTTATTATTTTTTTGGTTACAGCAAAAGGGAGTAAGTGTGTGCCTATATAGCCTATATAAGTATAAAAACAAGAATTTTCTAAAAAAAACATGACTAATGCAAACATAATGACAAAAATCAATAAACATAAAGAAACCGTCTCTCCTCTCAGCTTGGTATATATTCTGCCCTGAACAAAGGTACTGACCGTTTATAAAAACTGCAGCTTTAGAAACCACATCCGATATCGATCAAATTTGTCATGGCGCATTACGAGCGGGCTACACCCATCTCTGGTGAAACTAGACTAAACCTGTCTCTATTTTTTGAATAGCCTCCATACAAACGTCTCTCCAGATTTGATGTGCCGCCGCTCTAAATGCAAGATTGCAAATACATACACTAATAAATCCAAAGCTCCAGCCAATCTTCTAAATAGCATAGTAGTGTAGGGTAGCTTATAACAGACCCGACCGACTTAAGGTTTTTTGCTTGTTTGCACTTAACTATTTTATGTGAATATGTAACATAGTGTACATAGATGCCAATGAAGGCTATTTTGTATTACAAAGAAATCAATAAATAAAATTTGGCTCCGCTGAGTCTAACGCTATCGTGTTGCATGTGTTGATACTCGTATTCATAGGGAGGGGTCTTACTCAACTTTACGCTCGAAGTATTATAGCAATGCGATTATGTTGTAATGAAATGGGTATAAACTTTATCAAAATGAATTGATTACAAATAAGGCTTCAAATATACAGTATTTTACGAAAAGGTCCGGGCTCACTGAGGTTTTTTTACGCTGTGCTTTTTTTTAACTTCCGGTAGTCTGAAAACCTATGAATACATACAAGTATATGTAAAAAATTTACAAAAAATAACTAATATTGCAATGACAGTATTGGAAATCTCTGCCGTACATCGAATTCAGGTTTTGTATACTTATTTTTATACTACCGAAAGTTGAACTAGTAAAAAAGGCTAAAGTCGGGTGAGATCGATATTTTATACCCTGTACTTCTGGATGTTCAGAAAATCCAATTGCACATATTTTTTTTCACGGCTCTGGAAGGGCCTTAAATTTTTTGTCCCTTTTCCCCGGTTGATCCATTTTCAATGCCAACCAACTAAAAGTCATTTATTTTTGGTAAGTAAAAGGCTCTACTCCACTGCGTTTGGATTGAATGGTGCTTTCAACAGACGGACATAGCTATATCATTGGAGAATTTAATGAAGATCAAAAAATATATACTTCAAATGGTCGCAGATAAGTACTACGAGATTTTACTAATGGGATGACAAACTTATATTTATTCACATTCTATGGTGGAGAGTATAACAACGTTCAGTGTGCCTAAATCTTAAAAATAAATATAGGTTGGGCCAATTCAAATTTTTAATTTTAATCGGCTGTTAAAAAAAGTGCTGATGATTTTTTCAAATTTCTGGTTTCTTTGGTTGAACCATGTCATTTAATAATGGAACATAAATACGGGGTTTAAATGGAGAAATGTTACGCAAAGCATCCAAAGACAATTGAAACCTTGGAGCTTGAAATCGAAGTTGCCGTTGAAGAGATTCGATCCGAAACAATCGATAAAATACTGAAAAATTGGGTTGATCGCATTAGGTACTGCCGAACCAGTTGTAGTCATATGAATATGAATGATATTGTGTTCCATTATTAAATGACAAAGTTCAACATTTCCAAAAAAAAAACAAAGATAATCAGTACTTTTATACAGCCGTTACATATTTTTAAATGTTACATCGCGCATCCTGTATTTAACAGCATTTAACATAATTAAAGGGTCGGGCAAATTGAAGCTTTTTTTCTTACGATTAGTTTTTTTTAAGTTCCGGTATTCTAAAAGCAATGATATATTTGATGAATATGTGCAATAGGGGTGGGATAGTGTTGTATGGAGATTCTTAGTAGTAAGATTTAGATATGACTCACCCCCTTATTTTGTAGGGTTTGGAAAAAATGCATGAGCCAAAAAATGAGAGAGATGGGATGAGGGCAAGTGACAGCTCATCGAGGTCAAAGGTCGTGGGGTAAGGGAAAATATTCACAAAAAGCCCCGCAACTACCCAGGAGTCGTACCTAGAGAGGTAACATGTATCACCGATCCCCATTAATTTTTCCCTCCCGGTATTTTTTCTTACATGACTACCTCCTATCTTCACCCCTTAAGGGGGTTCGTCTTAAGGGAAATTAATTTTTTAAAAGTGCCCCTAGAGGAGTTAAATGTAGGACCAACTCTCATTATTTCTGCAATTCCAACAGTTTTTCAGAACAAATCCACCCTCTATCTTCAACCGTTAAGGGAGATATATAATTTTGTCATGAATACCCTCTATCGCTAAACCACAAGAAGAGTCCAATGCAAAATTCACTTAAAACGACCAAACAAAATTCACCACCAAAATAATATTTTCGTTTAAATTTCTGTTATTATTGATGATAAATTATTTTCGTTTTTATTAAAAGTAAAAATACATGTTTTTAAAATTCGAAACTTTTTATAGTTCGAAAATTTTAGTCAAATTAATTTAATTTTTCCATGTGATGGATATTTCTTCCGACTTTCGGCGACGACCTCAAGTAACAATATTTTCATCATCGTTAGGGCAAATTTATATTACTTGAGGTCGTCGCCGAAAAGTAAAATAAAAAAAAATTTGTAGGGGAGCCCCCTTAGTGGGTAGTTATGTTTGGAAAGAATATTGGGAGGGAAAAATTAATGTGGGTCGGTCATACATTTTTCCCCTCTAAGTGCGACCTTTGACCTCAATGAGCTGTCACTTGCCCCGATCCCACCTCCCCCATTTTTTGGCCCATGCTTTTATTTTCAAACCCCACGAAATAAGGGGGTGAGCCGTATCAAAATCGAAAACTCGTGCACTATCCCACCCCTAATGTGCAATAAGTTAATGATAATGTGGTGCCCGAATCGAAAAGACCGTACATTGATTCCATGTTTTAGATACTTATTTCTATGCTTTTTAAAAGATCCGGAAGCTAAAAAAACAAACCAGCGTAAGAAAAAAGCTTAAATTTGCCCGCGCCTTTATAAAAAAACAACTCAGATAAACGTAAAATATTGTGAATGAATTAGTCAGCAGCTTCCCATGAGGTGACCAAATATCGCATTGTTCTGTAAACTGCTTTAAACGATTTCATGCTGGTTGTTTCTTGCTCCATCTACGTAACATGCATCCGGAATATTCTTTATTTAAGTAAATATAGCTCAAGGCGTATGCGAGCCTTAAAAAAGTTCGCCAGCCGATAAGATTGTATTTGATTCAACGCATAGTTTGCGTCGCTGTTATTATCCCTGTGAATGTCTTTGAAAATGTCTGCGAAGAAGAAGCATGACAGTCAGCTGTTACTTGTAAACTTCGGATTCTGGATTCTCTGTTCTGGACTTCTCACTTCCCTGGGCCGGATTACAGCTTGCTATGATTACCATTTAACACATCCATATAAATGTTGAGACTATGGAAAAGACGGATTACGTTAAACACTTCTTTTGGCTTGCTGTGCTGATAGTGACACTGGGCCAACTTGTAGTTGGAATGCTTGGTATGTTTGTGGCAAAGTTCAAAAGGTGCAAAGATAACAAGGAGTATTTTGACTTTTCAGGTGATTCACATCATCCACCACTAAATGATATTGTCACAACACAGGACATAATAGGCGGCGATGTTTTCTTTGAGATAACCGAGCCATACTCACTGGAATACACATATCGCCTCAGACCGGCTAAAGATTTTGGATCATCTTTTTCAACTCGCCTGGAGGGAGCGGCTTTAGTGCCAACAGTGCCGTCCGATGGCTGCACCAAAATTGAGAACAAGCGTTCGTTGCGTGGAAATGTGGCGCTCATTGACCGAGGGTAGGTGAATCAAATCGTTTTGATTTTCATTGTAGAGTAGATCAATAGAAGAAATCACATGCATTGTTTTTTTAAGGATTTCTTCTAAAAATGTAAGATGACTCGAGATATTAGAGTGCATTATGTATGTACCCCCTTTGGAAATGAAAATTGAAATTGATATGGCTGCATTAGTAAGGACCAATTTTAAAACATCTTTAAAATTGCCATTTTCCTTTTATAGCATTCTCAATTTGGTACTTTTGATCACCTAAATGGCAAATATAATAGATTGATACCAGTTATTGGTCATTGCATTGAAAAAATGCAAAACTTCTCATTACACCTGATATATTATTTTTCGTATTATTTCGCACGTTTTTCATTATATTTTAAATATTTTTCTTTTTACTGTCCAAAAAATCGTTTCCAATACTATTAATTTCTATAACTTATTAAACACAAGAAAGGAAAGTCTTGTACCAATCGCAATACCTCCACCATGACCATGCGTCCGACCCTTATCCTTGCCAATACTTCAAAATAATTCCATATTTGGATTCGTAGCAAAATTTCCATTTATTTTAGTACCCATATGTGACAGCGCGTAGAGAAAGGGACCTAAGGGTAAACAAAAAATCAATTTTAACTTTTTTTGATGTGGACAACATCTGAGCATCGAATGAGACCGATCCCTTGCCCCAAAAGTGTTCCCTCCCAGAGATATGCGCGTTTTATGAAAGTGATGGTACACCAAAGATACACGTATTTAAATCTTTAAAATGGCTCTCCTGAACAAAACTGGTTTTTACCCTTAGGTCCCTTTCTATTTTGCGCGTCACATATGTCTATTACGACATATTTTGACCCTATGCGTTTTATGAGATATTAAGTGGGTCCCATATTAAGCAATTAATTTGCCTTTAGTCCCATAAAAGGAGTCTTATTTACCCTGGGTAGATTTTGCTCATTTATAATCCCAAACAGCTTAAGACTATAAGCCATCTTCATGCGAAATTTAAACAGATTCACATACGCCCATGGCGAGATCGTCTGAGAATTTGACGACAATCATTAATATATATTCGTTTAAAGTCCTTCGATCAATATTTCGAGATGCTGCAAACGGAAAAATACATTTCGTTTACAATCCAACCTATGTAAAAATCATTTGAATCATTTGTCAATTATTATTTGTAAATTATATAAGTTAGAGTCCACGAACTGGAGCTTTTCTTTAATATTTTTTGTAACAAATAGAGAATGTTATTGAAAGAAAATTTAATTTTTAGTAGTGTTTTGAAACTGGTCCAGCTCACGAATGCAGCCATCTAGAGTCACCTATTTTGGGATTCGCTTAAAAACATCAATCTTCATTTCTACATGGATGCATTTGCAAACTCTTCGAATCCTCATTATTAAAGGTACTCTAATGCATATACGAGGGCTGCTATATATATTTCTGGCCTCATAATGAAAATGCGAATATTTATCATCAAAAATGGTTTTATTGTTTTTCAAAGTATTCTCCAGCATGATTTGTACACTTTTACAAGCGCTTAAACCAATTGTCGAATCACTTTTTTCACTCCGATTGAGACACCTCCAAAACATGGGTTTTGAACGCTTTAAAAGCATCTTCTGGCGACGAAAATCGGTGACCACTCATTTTTTCTTGATGTTTCGTCTTCTCTTGTTCGTTTTTCGAATTCCTCTTCAGAATTGACCGTCCTACGTTGCTCAAGCGGAACAGTCGCCCATGACCAGTTTTGTCGAAGAAACAGGCTACCATTTGCTTCGAAGTGCTTCTTCCACGAACAGCTTTCGTTGGATTTGGCTCGTCTTCAAAGACACACACGGCCGATTGCAGTTTTGTTTCGGGCTCATACGCATTGATCTATGATTCGTCACCTGTGACGATCTTATGAACGTCTTCTGAAGCAACGCGATCGTTTGCACCAATCGACAAGACCCTTTTTTTTAAGCGATTGTCAAATTGTGCAGGATCCAACGAGAACAAACCTTTTTTACGGTCAGGTGTTCATGCAATATCTAATGTATGCTGGTGGAAGAAATGCCCAAGGATGCCTCTATCTCACGGTATGTCACATGACGATCTTGCATTATCAGTTCACGCACGGCATCAATGTTCTTTGGCTCAGCGTCCGTTTTTGGACGAACTTTACGACCTTCGTCCTTGAGCGAGCGTCGGCCACGATTGAATTCATTAAACCAGTTTTTCCCAGTGCTATAGGATGGTGCTTCATCGCCAAACAAAGATTTAAGTTCATTGATGCACTTTTGTCGTGATAATCCACGTCGAAAGTTGTGAAAAATGATCGCACGAAAATGTTCACGAGTTAATTCCATTTTGTTTTCCAAATTGATTTTTTAAGTCCCTGTAAACAACACAAATGATGGTCGTGCAAATAGTGACAATTTGATACTGATAAGGTTTTTGTCGATTCGAACTACATTGTTGTTGTTGTTCTAGCGGCATAGGGTGACAGCCCTTGGCGAAGAATTGCTGTTTCGGGTCAATCCGTTGCATAAAACCGGCTGCATAGAACTACATTGTAAGGGCCCTTGGGACGAATATATAAAATTCTATTTTTTTGTCACTGAGGAATTTTCATAATCAACTAACGATTTTAATCATGTTAAACTATGTATTTTAATTTTTAAATTTCAGAGAATGTTCATTTCTAACCAAAACAATCAACGCTGAACTGGCCGGTGCAAGTGCTGCTATAATCACTGAATTCAATAGCAAATCGAGTGAATTCGATTATTATATCGAAATGATTCACGACAAAACCGACAGAGATGCTCAAATACCCGCAGGATACTTACTAGGAAGAAATGGTGTGGTAATCAAGAATACACTGCAACGCCTAAAACGATCGTATGCCCGAATAAATTTACCAGTGAACTTGACATTTGTTCCGCCATCCAAAATAAACCATCCACCGTGGCTGGGCTGGTAAGCAAGCGTGACGATAATCTATCGATAAACTACTGTAAAGTACAAGGTGTGGAAATCATTTTTCGCTTCAACACTGAATTACTTTAGACCAAAGTGCATTCTAACATAAGTTTTAAATACTGTTGCGTGTAATTGATTGATCTAATTTTGTTTGTTTGTTCATTCATATGTTTTTTTATGGATCTTAAAGTATTTGTTTTAATTGATTTGTGTGGCAGCTTTTTTATTCTAAATTACAAGTTTAAGCAAAAGATTGTTTGATATTTTAAATTATTTTCTTCTATCCATTTGTGTGAATGTTTTGATCTATTGACAAAGTTTGAATGAATAGAATTACTATTAATAATATGATCATATGAATAATTGTTTTATGTTCCAACTCTATGACCGCACTGCTTATTGTTCCTTAAACGAATTCTTGTCAAATTTTTAGTTCAAATTATGTAAATGTAAATAAATTATTAAACCAATTTCTATAAGCATATGTAAATACATACATATTTTAAGAAATCTAGGTACGTACAAGGAAAATATTTGGGTCATAGTAATCTAATCAAGCACTTTTGATCTTTAGTGCTGGGAAATTTTTAGAAACGTTGCACAATTTTATTACTTTAATTTTACTTACTTAAGACCCACACCATCCCATTAAGAAATAATGGGAAACTTCTCTCAAAGCTGTAACCTGTGCACGATTCATTTCTTATACTTACTGACCGGGACCTACTGTTTAACGCTGGCTCCGAATAGATACTGCATTTTATAGAGAAGTTGGCCCTGACAGGATAGTCGTGTCCACTTACATCACACAACGGCGGCCCACTATTATTAATTAATTCTGCTTGTCAAATATGGTGGCTCTTAAATAGTTCGCTATTGCCATTGCATTTCTGTAAAGAAGTTCATCTACCAAGAGTATTTCTACCCAACCAACGCAAGGAGAAGGAAGGCATTTAAACCCTTCATTGGAATATACCCTTGTAGGATATTAAAAACAAGATATAATATTTGTGATTCACATAAATATGTGACAGCGCATAGAGAAAGGGACCTAAGGGTAAACAAATCAATTTTCACTTTTTTTTTGATGTGGACAACATCTGAGCATCAATTGAGATCGATCCTATGCCCCAAAAGTGTTCCCTCCCAGAGATATGCGCGTTTTATGAAAGTGATGGTACACCAAAGATACACGTATTTAAATCTTTAAAATAGCTCCCCTGAACAAAACTGTTTTTTACCCTTAGGTCCATTTCTATTTTGCGCGTCACGTATATTGTATGGATATACTATATAATTGTTTTCGCAGAAGAAACAAGCATTTTAAAATTTGTGGGATTTAGTTATTTTAGTTCGATTGTGAATATATTCGACACTACCTAAATCTTGTTGTTGTATCTTATGTCCATCTAGGAATGCTACACATTTTTTGATCCCAGCTTTGCGATTAAGGAAATTATGGCTAATTTTTAGAATTTACATAAAAAATGCGGTATTTTAGATGACAATAGCAACAACAGAATCAATTTTGAACTTTTAATCAATTCGTCAAAAACTTTTCTTTAGGATGAATACAGTACGCGCTTGATTTACGCAACCAAAAGGAAATCAGGCCTGTTAAACTTACCGAAATTGTTGCACTTGCCGAGACTACATTTTTAAACATAATAAAGACCTGAATTTTTTCATTTGAAAATAACATTTATTAAACAAAAGAATAAGACAAAACTAAATCTGCATAGAAATTGATTTGAAAAATAACATTCAGGTACACAAATCCTTTTTTGATACTCAAGACATTGTAAAATAACATTGATTAAAAAAATATATGTATAAAAAATGCATTCATTCATTTCTTAAATAACATTGAAGTATAAAAAATAATTTCTAAGAACTAAAAAATATAAATTTTTTGAAAAATAGTTTGAAATTTTTATTTACACTTTATATATATTTTAAAAGTTTTCTTTACATCTTTTGCAATAACTTCAAAATAAGACAAATACCTTTTAAACAAAAGATGGCAAAAAATCTACATTTTACAATTTTTTTGAATTTACTTCATATAGCAATTCTTGTTGTTTTAAAACAAAATTAAACTAAAAATAATCGGTTGATATCTGGGCCAGTTTTTACCAATATACTACAACAGGTAGGCCGAAAAAGAATTATTTTGATTTTTAAACAAGTATATCTCAGAAACTACACAAGATAATGCATAGGTGTAACACACTTTTGTTGGTCTCGACTAGCAGATTCTATAGAAAATCATTGAAACCGGTAAACAAATACAAAAGTTACATGCGTTTTAAAATTATATAAACTCGAATTGCCCAACTTGGGGGACCTGTAGCTCCGCCCCAGCATATCATGGGGGACCGAAACTCAAAACATAAGTTCGAAAATACCTCTTCTATAAGTGTCATCAAAATCCGAATGCTACTTTAAAATCGGCTGAATTGTTTCAATTTTTTATCTCATTTCACTGTGTAACAGCACGGCCAATTGGATGTGGAAAAACGACAAGTTTAGGATCTTATTGCTAAAAGTTCCTTCTCTGAACATCACTTCCCAGTTCTGTGCTCATTAAAGAATAACAAGTGGATAAATAAAGTTCTGCGGAGCTTATATGTCATGGATTCCGGTCAAACAAAAAATGTTGTCAAGGCGCGTGGCACCTGCTCTTTTCCATCAGGACGTGTTTCTCTCCGTGCCAACATAATATATACTAACTACCATCGTCATATCGATATAAGTTCACGAGATATGTCTTTTGAAAGTTCAGGTTTTTATGGGCGGGTCCACGCCCTTTTGTCCAATTTTACCACAATAAAGTTTATTATAATATACTAGTCAATGGTTTCATTCTGTTAACATTTTATAACGATCGGTCCATTACTTTGGCCAAAAATTCGATTTTTAAAAAAGGCGTGACACCAACTCCTTTTAGCCTGAATATGTTTTGGGCTTTACCAATATCATATGCTCCAAACATCATCGCCATAACTCCTACAGTTCAAGAGATACGATGTTTTTAAGTTCAGGGCAGTATAGGTGGTACCATGCCCCTTTTTGAATCATATCGTAAACTATCCTGCAAAGCTTAGAGTTGACAGTGATAGTATATAATCTAAAAACCACCAAAAATATTGTACATCGTTTTCTTAATATAAACCTTTTTTTTAAAAAAAAATAATATTTATAGATTTTGTATGAGTTAGTGTATTTTGTACAGACATTTCATGAACAAAACAATGAGTTGGGGCCTTTTTATATTAAGGTAACGAAATATACTGGTATACGATGAAAATCGATCGAAATAGTTTTGAGATTTCAAACGAATATTTTTAACATTTTATAAAAAAATAATGTGTAATTTAGAGTTATACATTCTTTAAATAAAATATTTTGTATAAGAAGTGAAATCAATTAATGAATCGACCGGTTTCCGATCGATTCATTAATTGACTCAGTCGTTGTGTGGGGAAAATTCCACCTCTTGATCGATTTGCCCACCGTTTTAGTCCATCAATAGAGGCAGAGACAGGCGGATATGGCTAATTCCAAATAGACTTCTACGACGATTAAGAAAATATATACCCTATGTATTTCGAGGTGTTGCGAACGGAATGACATAGTGTATTTACCTCCTATGAAGGAGGGTATACAAATTCAGAGTACCTTTTACAAGCGGAATGGCAAAATTTCGCTTCAATACATTTTTTAAAGTGTTATAAAGATAACTTCATAGTACTCCTACCTGAAACCACCTTTCTGAGGATTCAACCTAATGTGCGACGATTGTAAGTGCATTTCAATCATATTGTTGTAATTTCCACCCTATGAAACGATTTTTTTTTGAATTCCATGTTCAAATTCCAAAAACGTAAAAACCAATACCATCGATAGAGATTCCAGGAAATCAGACGGAAATTAAAACACTTTCAAACGCGAATGTGGATGGATTACCTTTAAATTCTTTTATTACTTACGATATGTACAAATATATCACTTTTCTTTATTATATATGTGTGTTTATACTACATACATACATACATTTATCTATACACACACACACACACACGTTTATAAACTTATGTACGCAAAGACACAATCACATATGTATAGGTATTGGTGTATTTCTAGGGTGATGATAAAGATGTTCTTCTAAAATACCCCCAATAGCGACAAATTAAAGCACATGCCCATTGTAAGGATCACAATGGAAATCACCAGAATAGCAAAACACAGATAGTTCGATTGTATTGGCATTCGAAACAATTTCGCCGACATATCAAGTGATGAAGCGAACATTAACATCGAATTGAGATCATCGATGGATGTGTTGTGATAGACAAACGGACGTACACGTATCTGATGGCCGTTGGCTTTGACCGCCTGACACACCTGCGTCAGTGCGGCGGCCATGAAGAACGGCAGGAGGCCCAAAAGAAGCCACAGCACCACATTGATAAAATTCAAAATGACCACTTTCAGTGCCGAATAGTGGAAATCAAAGTCCTTGAACATGAAAATAAATCCAGCGAATGCATAGGCCAAATTCATGACAATGAAAAAGGAGACGGGTATTGACACATGATTGTTGAGCCGATCGAGTAGTTTGCGAAATTCCAGAACTTCCTATATTGAAAACAGACAACGATTGAGTGAGATTGAATAGACAATGAAAGCTAACACTAAGTGACTACTTACTCTCATCCAATCCAGTGAATCTATGGAATGCAGCAGAAGTTTTTGTGAAAGAGTCAACAGATGTATTTTCAGGAGGTAACATTCGATGCAGTAACTGCTCAAGATTATGATCTCGACGATATCCTGTACGGCAATTGTAGTTAATAGCAAAACCTGCAATAATCAATTTCCAAAGTAAATATAAATATGTATGTGGATTTGAATAAAGCAACATTTTAGAATATTTGTTTTAAAATCTCAAAGAAGTGTAAGCAAAATCGTTTATGCAAAAATATTTATTGTCGTACATACAAAGAACAGATTCGCAGTCACAGCCAAATTGTTTGCTAACCGAAAGTTTGTAAATAACCTTTTTTTTACCAGACCTTTTTATTAACTATAAGTAATTGGTGGGACAATATTTTCTGTGTTTGGACTTAAGAAAATTATGGGGAAGTTACAAAGTGCAGAGAAAAAGACAAGCTAGCATTTCCAATCGATATGTGATACCCTATACCCAAGTGGTATACAAAAAGTTATCACCTCAGTAAGGATTTTGCTAAAGAATCGATTTAAAATCTGCCTTCTACAACGGTGGGATCTCAAATCGGGGTTGCATTCTATGGAGGCTACCTAAACACATCAATGAAAATAAATATCTATCTAAGCAGGGTAGGTTTTACTTATAACTTTAGTAATTTACTGCTAAAAATATGAGTACAATAGCATTTATAACGTGGCGATAGGACCTCAATAATAGGAAAACATTATCCAATTTGGTAAAATTTCGCCATGGATGGCTGCTTGTCACACGTAACTTGCGAAATTTGGGCAAATGAATGATCTAATTTAGCAAAGTGGCATTGTGGTTTTTGTATCCGAACCCTACAGTCGGTATTACGAAGGATCTTAAACCCGACATGTCGGTTTACCCGTTTTTTTTCTGTCGAGCTTTAAATGTTTGTAACTACCAAAGACCCACTTTTGCTCGATTAAAAATCTCTTGCTAATTCGATTTAGCGATGTCTGTCAGTCAATTAGTCTGCTGTCCATCTAAAGCTTGCACTCAAACTACAGTTCGAAATTGTTGTCCGATCCTTCTGACATTTAGCAGAAGTTTCTTGATCAAGGGCGTCATTGAAAGAGAATAAATAGATGCAGTTTTTAATAAAGCTCCCGTACATATATGATCAACTGATTTTATGTTTTTAGCTCAAGAATCACATATAAATCCAATCTTGATTATATTTTGCAGATTCAAGTTTTGTGGACAAAGGAATCCCTTCCAGTATAAATAGACATAGGGGAATCAAATAACAATATAGACAAATACGAGTATACAATTATTTTTCCTATTGAGCTTATTTTAGCATTAAAATATACCAATGAACAATGAAATTTTCTAACAAATAAAAATGTGACATTCCGGGTCTGAACACTAGTGTTCAACGGGACGTCTCGCTCTTCCAGAAGTTCAGGGTATAATTAAGTCAGTATTTCCTGACTTTAGCTTTTTTACTTGTATATTATTAAATAAAAGAAAACTTTTATTTGTTGTAAGGGTACATTTTTAAAGTTTTTAAATGGGGTCAGTCAATTCACTCTTGAATGGGATTATATTTTTTGTTTCTAGGCAAAGGTTAATCCCGTTTTTTACTAACAAAAAACGGTTCTGAAAAAAATCCAGTAATGCAGGTTTTCAAATACTTTAATTTTTTGGACACTCGAGTTAGTTATTGACCACTCACAATGATTCATTTTAACATTGAGCAAGATCGGATTTAATAGCACTGCTTAATTATTTTTATCGTTTTTATTTAAAGCGGATCATTTCATTTTATGCCCTACAGACTTCTAAAGAAGTAGGGCCTTTGTATGAGGGCTATATAAAAACATGGACCGATTTAGTTCGAAATGATCCATTCCAAATTTGAAGAAACTCGGATATATGGCTTCTGGACCTCAAAAAGAGAGGGATCTTTACATGGGGCTTTATTAAAACGTAGACCGAAGTACTAAATCTGTCCAAATCACCCTGCAGTATGTGACTGTCCGCAAAGCTAGCATAAGAGGAAAATAATTTAACGTCGTCTGCAAACATTAGTAAATTAGAGTTAATAATAGAGTCGGGCAAGTCGTTAATGAATAGTAAAAAGATAATAGGTCCAAGGTGGCTGCCCTGCGGGACACCAGAGGAAATACGAATTGATCTCGAAAGACTTTTTTCAAATAAAACTACTTGTTCCCTCCCAATTAGGTAGGAGGAAAACCAATTTATGAAATTAATATTAAACCCAATTTTGTTTAACTTGAATATAGTCTGTGATTTACTTTATCAAATGCCATACTAAAATCAGTATATATAACGTCAGTTTGCTTGCGACGAATAAATGCATCTATAACTACAGAGGAAAACTGAAGTAGATTTGTAATGGTAGAGTGACCCTTACGAAATTCATGTTGGCATGGATGGAGTATGGGCGCCACATTATGTGAAACAAAATTTGTTACAATTTTTTCAAATAACTTAGGAATTGCGCTTAATTTAGCAATCCCTCTATAGTTCGATACATCCAACAGACTACCAGATTTGTGAAGTGGAAACAAGTAAGACTGTTTCCATAAATCAGGAAAGTACTCCAATTGTAATGATGAATTAAATAATAAGGATAAGGGTATCAGAGCAGCCTTTCAATAAAACATTCGGAATGCCATCGGGTCCAGAAGTACTAGTGGGTTAAAGGCGATGCAAGTTTAATTCAATAAGTGAAAAATCTAAAAAAGGAGGAACTATTCGACCTACTGATGAAATTTTGTAAGGGTACGGAATTGCAGGATTAAACGAACGTAGTGAATATGTATTTTCGAAAAAGTCAGCAAAACAGTTTGCAATAGACTGGTCGCTAGAGAACTCAACACCATTAAATCTTATTCTCGATGGCTTAGAAGATGTTCGTCGTTTTAAATTAAAAAATCGATAAAATGATTTAGGGTCTTTTTTAAAATTGTCCCTAACTCTTGTCAAGTACGACCTATAGCATCGACGAGCCTCGATATTGTACAGTTGTCTCGCTATGGAATATCTACCATAATCAGCAGTTAGTCCTGTTCTTTTGAATCTTTTAAATGATTTACTATTTATGTTTTTTAATCTACATAACTCCATAGAAGTCCAAGGCATAGTTTTTTCTACAACAATGGGTTCCATAGGCACTGTTTTAGATACAAATTCATTTAGTATGTCATAAAATTTCTTAACAGCAAAATCAAATTCCGCAATAGTACTTCAACAGCAGATAGCATTCCAATCAACAGATAATAAAAGGGAATTAAGTCTAAGAAAATCACAACGTTTGAAGCAAAATCTAGAAAAATCACCAGCAGGACTAGGAGATGGTGATTGGTAAGGTGGGGTAATGTAACTGAAAATGAAATACCTATAGTCGGGTGGTGGTTGCATAACTTGAAATGAACGTATTTCATTGGTCAAAATCAAATCAAGAATCCTTCCATTCTGGTTAAGAATATTATTAATCTGAGACAAATTAATTTTTGCCAATAGGCCAGCAACATCAGTGGCCCAATCGCTGTTAGTAAGAGGAGTAAGTGCTTCTGAATCAGGCAACATATGCCATGATACAGAAGATAAGTTGAAGTCTCCCAATGTTAGGATAATATCAGACCCATTCATACTCGTAAATATTTTTCCAACGGCAGTCAAATGTTCATTATAAACATCAAAATCGGACGAAGGAGGAATGTAGGAACAGGTAATAAAACGTTTTTTAGATCCCAATGCAACACAAACTGCAATTAATTCCAAATTGTTAAATTCATCAGAAAAATACGCAGACAGCAGGAAACCGCAATTAAGGCACCACCACCGATTTTCTCTGTTCTAACTTTTCTATAAATTGTATAATTATTACACAGAGCCTCAGAGTTCACAATATCAGTTTTTAACCATGTCTCAGAAAAAACAACAATATCAAAATCAAAGTTATAGCTATCAACAAATAAGCGACTTAATTTAGTTTTTAAACCTCTTACGCTTTGGTACGCTATAGTGTATACCTTATCTAGTTTTTTGAAGAGTTTGTAGACTTAGCTGGCAATTTCGCTAAACTAGATCTCCCTCTTCTACTACTTCTTTGAATAATACACAGAATTCGTCCCTAGCACAAACCTGACCAAAACGCAGAGTTCCGTATAAATCGATTCCTATTTGATGTACTTTGATTACAATTAATATAGATTCCGATTCGAAATCGACAGGTTAAATAAAAATGCGGTCTATCTATTTGGTTTAGGATATTACAAACATCACATCACGGATCTGCTTATATTTCCCGACTTTAATTATTTCGTTACAGGTGGGAAACTCGGAAGAGTTCTAGAGCCAACTTAAGTTAAGAAGTACATAAGCACATATCGGGTGATTAATCCAGAGGTATTTTTTTTAAAATAAAAAAAATTTGATCAAGTATGGAATCTTTATAGTTCATTCGAAAGGACATTATATGCCATTTATTTTTTGAATATAATTTCCTTCAAATGTTGACGCAACTACGCAATTTTGGATGACTCGTTCGAGCTTTTCGACCGGTATGGCGTTAATGACATGCTTCCACAATCTGTATCATAGCTGGTTTGTCAGCATAGACTGTGGACTTTACGTAGCCACAAAAAAAGTCTAAAGGTGGGATATCACACGATCCATGTGGGCAATTTACCGGTCTAAACGCGAAATTATCTGCTCTTCCAAGTGACCTCTCAATAGACCTATTGTTGAATGGCAAGTGGCACCGCCCCGTTGAAACCAAATCTCGTCAAGATTATGGACTCGCTATAGCGAGCACCATTAAAGGTTATGTCCCGGCCATCATCATTTTTGAAAAAATATTGACCAATGATTGCACCAGCCTATTAACCGCATCAAACCGTGGTTCGCTCTGGGTATAGTGGCACCTCTTGCACCATTCTGGTTGCTATTCGGCCAAAATGCTGCAATTGATTATTGACGTTGCCGTTAAGCCAGAAATGGGCCTCATCACTGAACAAAATTTTCATCCAAAATTGGATCCTCACAAGGCGTACTTGCGACATACATTTGAAGGGAATTATATTCAAATAATAAATTATATTAACTGTCCTTTCGAATGAACAATAAAGATTCCACACTTGATTTGAATTTTTGTATTTTGAAAAAAATACCTCTAGATTGATCACCCAAAATTTAACTTTATCGGAAGATTTTATAAATTTTGCAAAGCGCTGTACTTCAATTATATTTGACATTGACAAGCAATTGAGCGCTTTAGGTCCTGATAAAGATTTTCTTCACTCAGAACATTTTTGTTGTTGTAAACAAGTTATTCAAAAACAAAATTGGATTATTAAGTTTGCGCCACCTTGTATACGTTGTAGAATATACATACGCATACATTCTAGTATGCACATACATACGAGTATATTACTATTTACGCCATACAAATTCATAGGCGTTAAGCGTTATCACTTCACCCACATACCTTTACTGATAGGCGTAGATCTGCTTCCATATCAGCCAGCCATTTGATCTTGATAATAGGTGACTGCATCACTACAACCGGCACCACATACGCATATAAACAACCGAATATGATAAAGGCCAGGCCAATATGCAGCCAGAGAACGCGGCACAATCTCTTCGGCTGCATGGACATGAGAAAAGTTCGCTCAATCAGATTCTGAAGCTGTTCTTGATCGACGAACTTGCAGCATATGATAGCCGAGACATAACCAACCAGATCCAGGGAAATCGGAATGACGTAGCCAAAAATCAATTCGCCAATAGTATGGGAAGTGCCATAATTTGAAGATTCGGCCAATGAAGCATTCTCTGGTGTTAGATGAAGACTCTTGAGATTTGTGGAGAACCCGCGATCACCGCTGTGCGAACGAAAACAAAAAGATGATAAATAATGAAGTGAAAAAATGTATGTCAACGAATAATAACATAACGAGAGAATAATGAATGGATGCAGTCAACTCACCGATATGACGATAAATACTGCAAGAAATAACCAAATATCAGGACGACAACTAAAATTAAACATTGAAAATAACTTATGAACGATCGACATTTCGTGGTATCCGTCGAGATGGGATTCAGACCGACCAAAGATAAGATGACCATGTACGGACGCAGAAACTACAAAAACAACGACATGTCATTACAATGAGTGAGCCACTGACCCAACGACTTACCGTCCGTTTGCAATAGTCCAGTATGGCCGATGTTGGCTCATGTTCGCTCTGATAGTCATCGTTCTGCGGCAAATTCCAGCGATTTATAAAACAAAAAGAACTATTAGCTTCATTCTGGTACATTTCCACACGCTGCCGATAGGATTTGAATGCTATTCCTGGTAGGGAATGGAATCATGCGGAAGTGATGAATGTCGTCTACTCGCAAGCTGGACACAACATTACGAGAGTAAATGCCAAGGAAAACTGATAAACGCGTGATATAAAAAATTGTTTTTACCCAGAGAAGAGAGTATAATGATGTGACATAGACAGCGGGAGAGAATGAGCGTGAGAGTGCAGAATGGGACGTAAGATAAACAACTAGTGGCTCTTATAGAGAGTGCGTTAGGGATGTGGATGTCGAAGTTGAGAATATCCAAATCTAGGAATTTTTAGGGATTTGTAAATTTTCACTTGAGCCAACTGCCACTGGTATCGCGAGGCTTTCAAACGGGTTTTTAAATTTCCAAAACTTGACTTGGGTGTTTTTAAAAAGTTGTATTGGGTCGACAGTGAAATTCTAAAACAGCAAAGATTAAACCAGCACCTTTTACTTCTTTGTTATACCTTAATACATAAAATTCTTCATAACGGGATTCATTTGCTATAGATTTATTTACCCTATAGCTTTTGGTCGAATTTAAAACGTGCGAAAAATTAATGACATTAAAGAAAATAAACCAGAGCTATAAAACTAAAGTCGGGCGTGCTCGAAAAGTCGCGTGAAAACAGGTTTTTGTGCCACTCGGATCCATGGGCCGGGCACTCAAATTACCCAGATTTTAAAAATAATATCATATTATAGATTTGAAGAAAATTTTATTTTTTTTGGTACCCATATGTCAATGTTAGTATTGGGCCTGTGCCCTAAAATTCAGCCAAATTGCAAAAATTATAATATGTCGTTTTGGGCTCCTAGAACATTTGTATGGAGACTTTTATCAAAAATTTTTGAATCGGCTGTAAAAAAGCACTGATAATAATTTATTCAAATTTCTGGTTTTATTGAAAAATTTGAACTTCGTCATTTAATAATGGAACACAATATCATTCATATGACTACCATAACTGGCTCGGCACCTCATCCGATCAACCTAATTTTTCGTTACATTTTTGATTGTTTCGGGTCGAATCTCCTCAATGGCAATTTCGATTTCATGTTTCAACGCTTCAATTGTCTCTGGAGGCTCCCCACAGAAAATAATCCAAAAGATTCAAATCACAGCTCCGAGGCGGCTAATTGACATCGCAGTTTATTCGATTTTCAAAAACAGTGCAAAAAACATCGATGGTTGTTTTGGCTGTGTGACATGTGGCTCAGTCTTGTTAAAACCAAATGTCGTTCATTCGATTGTATCAGATTTGATCCGAAACAATCAAAAATGTGCTGACAAATTAAGTTGATCGGATAAGGTACTGCCGAGCCAGTTGTGGTTGTCTATGAATGATATTGTGTTCCATTATTAAAAGACAAAGGTCAACTTTTCCAAAAAAATTAGAAATTTGAAAAAACTATCAGTACTATTCTTACAGCCGATTAAAATGTTAAAACGCCCGCCCTGTACTACATACAATTTGATAGAAATTGGAATAAATATCAGTGTTTTAGAGCGGTTGCATCTAATATCGAGTGAAACTTTTTACTGGGGTTATATCGAACCATAATCCAATATGTCCCAGTTTCATTGGAGCATACTACTGGTCAATCGTAATGAACTACATATGCTTAACTTCGTCAAGATAGAATGTCATATGTAGCTTTTATAGCTGAAGACCAAACAGACATAAAATCGATTGAACTTACGTGGGGGCTATATCTAAATCAAAACTGATTTCCAGCAGTTTCAATACCTTCCGTTCTTGGTCCAATCTAACCACAATTCCAACTTGTTGCTTGACAAGCATTATAGGGAAAGTAGACGGACAGACATCGTCAAACCGAATCAGCGGTGTAGGGTTTCTTAATTATTTGTTAAACTTGGTAAAAAAATTAAGTAAACATATTATGTTCGGTCAAATAAGGTGTCGTCACTGCTGTTATCGATTCTTAAAATTTCTTTGCCATAAAACTAACTTATTATTCTCCGTTCCGCAGATTGGTGTAGGGTTTCATAAGTATTTGTTAAACTTGGTAGTAAACAAAAATCAAGTAAAAAAATGAAGTTCGGCCAAATTGAGAGTCGCCACTGCTGTTCTCGATTCTGACAATTTCTTTTAGAAAAAAATAATGCTACAGCCGTTATAGTACTTAGCTTGGATACTTATGAAGTGTTGGGCTCTATTAAGAATAAGTTCTAAAACGGCTAAAATAATATTTTTTCTAAATGTTTTTTAACAATTGAGATCAACTACTCGTATGATCAACATTTGTTAACAAATGACTGAATTATTGCGGTTTGGCTATCCAGTTTTAGTTACCGAGGCTCAACCTAAAACTTTACTATAGTTCATATCAAAAACCTTTGTAATTGTTATTGTGGGACTACGAGGGTTGCTATATATAATTCTGGGGTAGGCAACACTAAGAGTTGGCTGGCGCCATCTGACATTTCCATTGGAAAGTTTGACATTTTTAAGCATTAACGTTCTCAGAACGTTTTGACGTACGGCCATCATTTGTGTTGTTTACATTGACTTAAAATAATCAATTTGGCAAAAAATGGAATTAACTCGTGAACATTTTTTCACAACTTTCGAAGTGAATTTTAACGACAAGAGTGCATCGATGACATGTGACATACCGTGAGATAGAGGCATCCTTGGGCATTTCTTCCACCAGCATACATTCGATATTGCATGACCACCTGGCCGTAAAAAAGGTTTGTTCTCGTTGGATCCCGCACAATTTGACAATCGCTCAAAAAAAGGCTCGAGTCGATTGGTGCAAAGAAATTTTGAAAAAATACGATAGCAGTGCTTCAAAAGACGATTATAAGATCGTCACAGGTGACGAATCATGGATCTATGCGTATGAGCCCGAAATAAAACAGCAATCGACCGTGTGGGTCTTCGAATACGAGCCAAATCTAACGAAAGTTGTTCGTGGAAGAAGCACTTCGAAGGAAATTGTCGCTTGTTTCTTCGGCAAAACTTGTCATGTGGCTACTGCTCCGCTTGAGCAACGTAGGACGGTCAATTCTGAGTGGTACACCACAATTTTTTTGCCTGAAGTTTTCGGAGAAATTCGAAAGACGAACAAGAGAAGATGAATCATTGTGCACCATGACAATGTGAGCTCTCACACATTGGCTCAAACCAGCGCTTTTTGACCGGCCAAAACGTCATCCGCCGTACAGCCCTGACTTGGCGCCCAATGACTTGTTTTTATCCCCGCACATCAAAAAAAAAAAATGCGTGGTGAACGATTTTCGTCGCCAGAAGATGCGTCTTTTTGGAGGTGTCTCAATCGGAGTGGAAAAAGTGCCTCGACTATTGGTTTGAACGCATGCAAAAGTGTGTAACTCATGCTGGAGAATACTTTAAAAAATAATAAAAACCATTTTTAATTATAAATATTCGTATTTTCATTATTAAGCCAGACATATATATAACAGCCCCCGTATAATTATTGATACCCATACTGGGAATATTCAAAAACAATTCCCGTACGACATACCTAGTGTTATTGACGCGGTGCACTTTAATCGCAAACCAAACTTAACAGGAGTCAAGTTCACTCCATGCTTTTAATCGAATCGAATAACTACAATGTATCCCACTCATTGGAAATTCAAAGATCAGTCCTACAATGACATAAGTATTATCTGTTGTCGACTGGTATATGCCCTACATAACATTAGGTTAATTTGCGAACAGGTGCTACTTTCAAGTTTGAACCCAGTTTTCAGTTGGACTTATTGTATGGTAGTTGTCATGCGGTGTGAATTAAACCAATCAATTTAGGGAGGAGCCAGGTAACTCAATGTAAGTCAGGGCAGTGTGACACTTCGTTTCGGATATCGTGGTGTGCGTTCGCTCTCTTGATTTCTGTTGACGGGGTCGTGCTTCTCTACTTATATGACTGTTATCGAAAATGTATAATAACATTTCAAAGAAAGAAAGAATACAGCTGTTCTGCCTTCTATATGCCCTGGCTTATGGAGATAAACTATCCGCCATCATATTAGCCAAAGTTAAAAAAATAATCGACAGAATTTAATTGTATCTTTAAGAAAAACAAAAAATTATAACCTAATTCAAAAGGTTAAATTTGAGTTAAATTGGCTTTAGCTCAGAGTTGTCGAAATAAAGAGGACCACACCCTAAAAGTATTGTCGATTTAAAAAAAAAAACAATAAATATTATACCAGCATGTATTAATTTAAGTACTCATTTACGCTTGATTGCTGTTTTACCATCGTAGCCGTTATTTGGGACCTAGGATTGTGGGTTTTATTCCCACCTTCAGGCAGATCATAACAATAAATTCATATTTGAATTCCTAACGATAATTGCATAACTTGTTATATATTTACTAGACAGAAAAAAAGTTAGACTCAATTAAAAAATACAGATAAAAAAAAATTAGAAATCCAGTGATAAAAATTGTACATATTACATACGATGTTTATCGAAAAATATTTTCAGGCGATAAACAAATTCACAAATTTACAAAGAAGGTTGTAAGCCGTTTATCGAAAACAGTTTTTATCAAGCGATGAAAAACTTCACATATTTCCAGAAAAAAAGAAAAAATGTAAGCCGTTTCTTGTGCCTTTTTCGATGAGGAGTTGTTGTCGCATTATATTTGGCTTTACATGAACGAAATGTTTGATCTAGATTAGCGATCTAGCTCACAGATTGAATGAAAATAAACGAATGCATTTAGTCGCTCTTGAGCTTTCGTTCGACGAGATGTTGTCACATGATATTTGGTGTTACACTGAGCGAAATGTTTGATTTAGATTCTAGCTTGAGTGTCCAAAACCGAAACCGGTAAACGATATTCCGGTTTTTATATCTGAGCGCTATAGTCGGATTCTTTGAAATAGACAAAACCCGACATGTCTTTTTCCCCTTTTTTTGACGGGGGTTTTGCTGTTGAATGTAAAATCTAAGAAATTTATAATTTCACTTAGATTTGAGCTAAACCCAACATTAAGGGCACCGATCGCACCGAATTACCAGTTGATGCTATTAAACGACATATGTCTGTCCGTCCCTACGTCTGCCTGTTGTCACTCCAAAGTTTGTCAACAATCTACAAGTCGAAGGCTGTTGCCCTCCAGGAAAATCGGTTAAAATTAACCAATTTTCAATGCCTTTAGCTTAAAAAGCCACATACTACATCCATCATGAAGAAATTTGCTACGGTTCTTTAAGATCGTTCAGTTATAAGC
Source organism: Hydrotaea diabolus (assembly GCA_963513945.1). Classification (NCBI taxonomy): domain Eukaryota; kingdom Metazoa; phylum Arthropoda; class Insecta; order Diptera; family Muscidae; genus Hydrotaea; species Hydrotaea diabolus. Next base: position 101,214,232 of record OY740720.1, on the reverse strand, counting down.
TTAGATGAAAATGGGTGATATTGGTCCACGTTTTGATTAAGGTCCAGTACAAATATTCCTCCCGATTTTACATATAACCGCTCTAAAGCAACCATTTTAATTAGAATTTGATTAAATTCGGTAAAGTTTATTGAGATGGGGGTCCCAAAAAATGGCTTCTGATGTGCACGGACATATGGCTTAAATATAACTACAAAATATTTCGCGAAGACAAAAATAAAATTATTTTTGCAGTTTGACTAAATTTAGCTGACAGAACTTAAGCCCAAAATATGACCTATTCATTGGTGCCAAAAACAACGAAATTTTCTGACAAATTTAAATTTGACCTTATTTATTAAATCTGGGCAAATTCAAGGGGCCTGAAAGCTGTTTCATTGGGTATGCTGCGCATACAGCAGTGAAGGGTGCAATAAAGTCCGGCGTGCCCGACTTAAGATCAAGTTTATTTTTAAATACAAAAGTAACCTCTATTAGCCGCAAGTGATTTTGTATTCCTTAGAGTCTATTAATGGGACAATTACTACTCTTCTGATTGAGGGAAATATTTTCCATTCTCAGACAAAAGCTAAAACAGAAATGTTAAGGCCGTTTTTTACTTTAAAAAAACCCGACAGTTGTTTTTTTAAAACATAGTTTCGGAAAGAACCAAGAATGCCGGTTTTCTGGACACTCTCATTCTAGCATAGAAATTAGATTTCGTGTATGGTTTCTTCATGATAACATTTTAGAAACATTTCTATTAGTACATGGAGAGTGGGTGAGCTGCAGTTCACCCATACAAGCATAAAGTAAGACTGTTAATTGTGACGATTCCTGCCATACTACCAGAAGCAGCAATTGTGCTGTAACTATAAACTTAAGGGCAGGCAGTTTCACATTTAACGAGAACTGCCGGTAGTAGAGTTTTCCACCGAACACAATGAAAATCCCTAGCACTGCATACATACCAAAACTCATACACCCACTCATGATACAGTGCATGGTCGTTGCTTATTAAAAAACAACAACAGCAAGCGGTGTCTGCATTATTTTATAATTCTGTTGTTGTTTTCTTTCATTGAATATCATTGCAATATTTGATAAATAGTTTAGCTTATATACGAAATTTTTTTATTGAGTGGTGATAAAATTCACATACCAATTTGTTGGTTGAAACTAAATTGTTGCCTTTTTTCTGTGTACTAGTCTACCCTAAGAAAAATCTCAAAAAAAATCCCATTTTGGATTCGTATTTAAAATAGCTTAATATTGAGTTTTATATGTCCATAATTACATAAACCGACCATAAACCCACAAAAGCATTCAAAATTAAATTTGTTTTAATTTGAATCCATGTATCCATATTTACTAGGGATATGGAACTAGGGACCAAGGGACTGTGCGTCAAAGTTCTTTAAGCAGAACTTGCTTTGTGGCAGCATATAACCATGTTTATTATTAAACGCGTCTCGGGACGTTGCCCTAACAACCATGTCCACTCTGGATGTACTTATAGTAACTGCACCAGTTAAGCCCTTGTTTGAACACAAAAAAATAGATATTTGGGAAAATACTGAAATGAGTTATACTCGTATTTACAGAAGTAGTTAAGGTCCCTTCAGCGGAAACTTTTCTGCACTGTGCCGATTTCGCTCACCCATTATTCTAACCAGCGTTTGACTATAAGCCTTTATCATGAAACATTCGTGATTTTAACAGAAACACGGGCGGACGGAAACAGATCGATGAACTTAGTATTTCACGAAGATCAAGAATACGAGTACATATATACTTTATAGGGTATCCGATCAAATCAAGCGCAAATGGCGCATTAAAAACAAATACAGTAAGAATACCTTACTTATGTTATCCATAATACACGATATGCACATACATACCATCATCGTTTGGAGTAGGGTGACTGTGCGACTACGCCTCTTAAAACCACACACTTTGGAATAGCAAATTGATATTGATAATTCTCGATGGAATAATGTTTGCGTGTTGTGGGAAAACAGAAAATGCCGCAACTACGCTTTCAAAAATTATATTTCTTATCTTGTATTCACTTAGCCGGAGAAACGGCGTTTGGATAATAATTGATAAGACAGCAACTCTATACTGCTCCAGAATTCCAATCAGCGTGGCTATTTTAGCGAAATGTGTGCGTTTCGGTGAATGACCTCTTGGAGAGCTTCAAAAAATAAACAACAGTACAAGTGCATGCCTTCTTATAAACCAAGTAACTTTTTCGGCCTGGTTTTCTGTGGTGCCTTTGTCACTTGAAACAGTGTTCCGAAACAGACTCAAAAACAACCGTGACTAAAAATTTTAGTTAGAAAATCTAAACTAATACTTTAGATTTTTGATAATGTTCTCTAAGGACAAACATACATCAATATAAATAATTTATTTTTATATCTCTCTTAGTTTTCAAGATATTAACGTTTTGTTTTAATAACAAATAACAAAAAGAATTTATACAAAACTCCTTGAAGTTGACTCTCTTTAAAGTTAACAATCACCGCAAACGCTTTGGACTGCGATTTAGGGATATTTGAAAACTGCTATGCAACTGGCTGAAGGCCAAGAAGAGTACACAATATAGAAGAGTACACAATATAGGAAATAAGGTGAAGTGGACATGTCGAATGAAAAACTACGATGATTACTACGATGATTAATATAAGTACATGCCTTCTTATAAACCTAGTAACTTTTTCAGCCTGGTTTTCTGTGGTTCCTTTCTTACAGTGTGCCACTTGAAACAGTGTTCCGAAACAGACTCAAAAACAACCGTGGCTAAAAATTTTAGTTAGCAAATCTAAATTAATACTTTAGATTTTTGATAATGTTCTCTAAGGACAAACATACATATTTTTATATCTCTCTTAGTATTCAAGGTATTAACGTTTTTTTAATAACAAATAATAAAAAGAATTGCTACAAAACAATCTCTCATTGAAGTTGACTCTCTTTAAAGTTAACAATCACCGCAAACGCTTTGGACTGCGATTTAGGGATATTTGAAAACTGCTATGCAACTGGCTGAAGGCCTAGAAGAGTACAAAATTTTAATCACTGCACTCTAGGAAATAGGGTGAAGTGGACATGTCAAATGAAAAACTACGATGATTACTACAGTAACGATTCGGATGTAGGTTTGTTGGGAATAATACCCTAGTGAGAAATTGTGAGCAGCTCCAAAAAAAAAAAAAATTATAATAGACCTGTACCACTGTGTGGTAAGTTTAACAAAATATTACTGTCAATGTCCTGGTTTGTAACGACACAATTATTGAAAACTTTGCGTAGAAATATCAATTCGAATCTGGTAACAGCTACGTCGTGTATGCTGAAGAACTGGAAACTATTGTAATTTAAAGAGTTCCCACACAATCGGTTATAATTTCCACAACAGAATGAACATATTTTATAGAAAACTTTTGTCGTATAATTTTTAATTTCAAAGGTGACTAATATTTATACTCTGAAGTATCTTGTTGACAAGTGAAAAAAAAAACAATAAAATATCTAACAGAAACAACATTTTTCCGTAATATTATCGGGGGTAGATTCAGCTGACGAAAGAAGTCCGCGACAACTCATAGATGGTGATGTTGAGTTTCTGCCCTCTATCTCAGTTGAAGCCGTTGCAATGAAAGCCCTGCTTAAAAACAACAAGTTCGCAGGTGCTCACGGTAAACAGGCAGAGCAGACGACCTGATAAGGAACAGGGTGGGCGATTTAACATTTTAAATTTAAATCGACTGTAAACAAAAGTACTGATTACTTTTTTAAATTTCTGATTTCATTGGAAAGGCTGAACTTTGTCATTTAATAATATTATTCATAGGACTGGCTCGGCAGTACCTCATCCGATCAACCTAATTTTCAGTATCTTCTCAATGGTAACTTTGATGTCATGTTTCAACCCATCAATTGTCTCTGAGTGCTTTGCGTAATATTTATCCTTAATGGCTCTCCACAGAAAATTATCCAAAGGGCTCAAAACATAGCTCCGAGACGGCCAATTGACATCACAATTTCCGCTGATTTTTGGTTTTAAAAAAATATATATCGATGGCTGCGTTGTCTATGCGACAAGTGGACCCGTCCTAGTGAAACCGAATGTCGTCCATGTTATTCTCTAGAATTTTTGGAAACAAAAATTCGTTGACGATCAACCCGGAGACGCCTATCTACTCCCATGCCTAGGGACCCCAAAATTGTAAACATGGTTATAGGGTACTTTAATGCAATGAAAGTTTCTTACGATTCTACATATACGAGATGTAGGTCCAATTTAGGGTTTCCATTTAATGCATTTAGTAAATGGGGAGTTGAAGTGATTCTGAAGAGCAAGATGGGTTATATCGCTAAACAATGAATAGCTTGGCTGTCCAGAAAAGGATCTATCACCAATGCAGGGGCTTTTGAAATATTTAGTTCTTGTCATTTTATGTAGGTTTTGGCACTGAAATTTTGAAGAGAAGAACATAATTTACTTCTGCCGAATAGAAATATTTAGAATTATCACTTGTACACCATAATTAGTCCTGTAGTGAGGCTATCGATTCATTCCGACACTTGTAAAATATTTAATTCCTGACGATATAGCCTACAGAAGTATAGCCTACAGAAGTAATTTTTTACATTGATTTCAGGCTGTCGCGAACTTGGCGGTACATCGGTAGCATACCTTAACCAGCCCATATAAGGATCATTCTGAATCACCTGAAAGATTTCTTTCTAACTCCCTGTTTAAGCGTGAAAACAAATTTAAGTGCTATCCATCATGGATTGCAGTCCATAGTACCATAGTTTTATAGCGATTGGTCCATAATTTGGCCAATATGGCGATGGTGCCAAGATCCCATTTCTTATTTACTTTATAGCCCATAACGTGCGTATTTTTAACGATTGGAATTGATAGTGGTGGTATATAGGGTGATCAATCAAGGGGTATTTTTTTATTAAAATGGGTTTTTCACAGATTACGCGTGAGCTATGTTAAACTTTATTTTCTTTTCAGTATTGTTTGCCATTTCATCATGGAAAGACTTTAACGCGCTACAAAACCACGGTTTGGTGTGTTTTATGGGCTGGTGGAATCATAGGCCCTATTTATTTAAATTTGTAACGGGTGATCCATCTAGAGGTATTTTTGTAAATAGGGGTTATTCACAGATTACGTGTAAGTTGTGTTAAACTTTATTTTCTTTTTAGTATTGTTTGCCATTTCATCATGGAAAGACTTACACCGCGAAAGCCACGGTGTGTGTCAATAAAGCCACAGCGGTCGAAATGCGCGAACAAGTCATCCAAAATTGGACCCTCAGAATGGACATCCTGAGGCGTAGTTGCGGCCAAGAAAGGCAATTATATTAAAAAAATTAGTGGCATAAAATGTAATTTCGAATGAACAATAAAGATTCCACACTTGATTTGAAATTTTGAATTTTTTTTGAAAAAAACCTCTAGATTGATCATAGAGTAAAAACAAAATACTGCAATTATAGTCATGTTTTCAGAGGTTGGCGTAGTCCCTCTGCGTTTACCTTTTGACCAAAGTGACCCATTAATAATACAACCGTTTCAAACTCGACAATTCAGAATATATTTACATACGTTATAGGGCCTCCGATCAATCGTTCGAGTTGCTGCTAACGTAATGACAAAGTGACTCCATAATGTAAGGTGAAATAATGATTTCTGTGGGAACATGTATTAATTGTTAAGATATTCGAACAGCCGCAACTAGCTTTGTAATAATATATGTATCAGTTATTCTGATAGTGAGTTCTTGGTCACTTCCGTTTCCAGGCATTGAGTCAAGTGGGCTTTGAATTGTTTAAACATTTTTCTCTTTTATCGGAAAATGTTACAATTGGAGATAAGAATCTGTTTAGTGTGGAATTTTAGAAAGGAAAATTGAGAATTCCCCTGGTACACAATCTTTGTTATATGTAGATATATAACATTTGACTTAAGCTAGTATCTCACATCCAGTATGTGATTTATCACATTGAATATTTTCACTCCACGCTTGGCGAGTTTTTCGAATTTAACACATATTTTATGGTAGAAGTTCTTCCGTTCACTCGTGTGTACTTACAAGAATTTCTGTTAAACTAACCGCCACCATGGAAGAGCCTGTTGTCAATTGCTGATAAAATGAACCGACCCTGGAGGAGGGAGGTCTACTCATTACTTCTGTGCTTCCATGCCGTCCCAAAACAGAAGTAACTCCAATAGCATCTCTGGCCTGGCTGTACTGATGCCCAGACAGCCTGGTATGTTTAGCAGCGGTGGTGCAACGTGGTTCATCGCCATCACTAGCATCATTCGGATCTGCATCACTATTTAAAGACATGGAGACGATACTTTCATCACTATCACGGCGTAAGGTGCTTCTTCCATAGCCGTTTTTAGATTCGTCTAACGGTTCATGATCTCCATTAAAATTTTCCTTCTTCGCACTCACTTCCCGCTTACGAATATGTCCATTATAGATTGTGGACAAGGCCGGTTGCTCGAGTAGGGCAATGTGTCCATCCCAATCGGAAAGGACAGCTTCTGCGCTCACAATTTCTTTGTTTACTTCTGACGACGTCATCTACTAATCGAATTCGTACTTAACGTGTTAGTTGCTAGTTTCAAATTCTGAATATTTCAATTTATCACTTGTTAAAATATCCAAATCTCCAAATTTGTTTTCATCTCAGATTTGTGTTACTAAAATCGGCATATATTTAAGTAGATTTAGTTATACTACATACAAGTACATGCGTCCGTACATATATGCCATATACTAAATGTATGTTTTTTAACTTATTTATATTTTTTTGCGTCCGACAATCTTTGCGTCTCGCGTCGTTTGTGGCGAAATGCTAAATATTGACTGAAATGCATCTGCTTTGAATGACGAGTGAGCTCCATAGAAAGTATTAACGTGATAACCTCGCTCACAGCGTCTTATCAGGGATTTTCGAAAAATCTAGAGAGAGAGGAATATATCCACAAAATTATTTTGAATAAAAATATACGCTTATGACCAGAATCACACATTTTGTGATATCTGCTTTTGTTGCATACACAGAAAACAATAATTGCTACGAGTGAAATAAAATTTAGTTGTTTTATTTCAGAAACTATCAGAGATACCAATGCCATCCCACTATCAAAATATTCGGTAAGGCTTGCTATTATATTATGGAAATTATTATAATGCACGAGTATAATGGAAATTTTGGCAAAGTTGTAAAAATCCAGCGAGAATTTCGTCGAAAAGTCAGTCGTTGCTTTGGTCTCAGTCTCGGCAAGCAGCTTGGAATATTTTGGGTATAAATATACTCGTAACGAATTTTAGCTCTAGAGTGGTGTGATTTGAAGAAAACAAAGCCGACACAGCAGAAAGTGTTGAAGATCGCCCAGAAATGCCAATAAGATTATCTATATCAGGTATAGCAAGGAATTCCCCATGAATTTATGAAGAAGGATTTAGACCGTCATTTGTACAAGGTTCTGCTGGTCCAAGAATTACTGCCGTCCGACTATAAAGAACTCCATGAGTAAGCTAACACTGCGCTGGAAATGTTGGTTTAACTTTCGGAATGTGGGTAATAAATCATCATCTTTGGCTCACACACTGAGAAAAAAGCAGTTGGAATTCGGTCAGAAATACAAATATTCGGTTGTATAAACATACTTTCTGTTGCAATCACCAACATTCCATGGTATCGATGGTAACATGGTTCGACTAACCATAGGATGGTAGCTACAATAATATTACGATTCTTACAGCCGCATTCTATAAAACTATTGGTTGCTACAATTGGTGGTTATAAGGTCTACCCAATTACATGTTAATTTGGTACAAGTAATTAGTGGTGACATTAAATAAATTCCTTGTAGTAACCAAACTCCGTTTAGTTCGCTGTTGTAACATATTACACTGTTCAGCAAAAGTCCGGACTTTCTCGTGGGATGAATAATTGGTTCTAGCAATGAAGAACTTAGATGATTATAGTGAATTTCTAAAAGGGCGTCTCTTGTAGGTCCAACGCTATACGGTATGAAAGAAGTTAAAAAATAGTAAATACCCCTTCGTTATACCGAATTTTGTGGAGAGATTTCTTACGGAAATCGTATAGAGTTTATTTTTGTAGAACTTTTTAACATCCTATCTCTAAGATTGAGATGTCCTTTTTTTAAAAAGTGAAACATTTTTGTCTGTTAGTTGTGGCGTGTTCATTTTTACATATTCCGTGTGTAGAAGGGCACCAACATAACATTCTTGACCTTTACTTAACTTCGCACCCTGAAAAGTACGAAGTTAATGTACTTGCACCTCTTGGTAACTCCGATCACTGCATTGTTTCAGCATCCTTTCCGTATTCCGCTCTTCGTGTCGCTTCGATACCAGCCCCAAAGCGGACAGTTTTTTTCTACGAAAAGGCACGTTGGGAAGAGCTCAACAACTTTTTCCAGCATTTCAATTGGAAACTTTGCTTTCTTAATAACGACGTAAATGCTGCGGCTGAAATGATCCAAAATATAATTTTATTTGGAATAAAGACTTTTGTTCCAAATAAAATTATGTCGGCTAAACCAGCCAAAAACAGTTGGTTTAACCAGGCATGCAGGGATGCTGTCAGATCAAAGGAGGAAGCGTTCAGAAATTGGCGTTTAAACAAAAACTCCATTACTGAACTGCTGCGAAAACAGGCAAGAGCTTCGTGTGCTAGAGTGCTTAGGCGTGAAAAATTTCTGCACGAACAACGTCTACGTACAAAGGTTCTTACTTCTCCCAGGGGAAGTAAGAGCTTTTGGTCGTTTGTAAGAAGAGTAAAGGATAGTTCTTCATCTATCCCAACTCTTGTTAAAGACGACCAGGCATTCACTGACCCGGTTGATAAAGCTAACCTTTTGGCTGAAATATTTGCAGGAAATTCTTCCTTGCCGGAAAGCAATCAACCACTCCCCGCGATCGAAAACGTATCAAGTTCCATGCCTCAGATATTTTTTCGAACGCGTGGAGTTAAAAGGGTTCTTGCGAACCTCGATGTTAATAAATCCCCGGGCCCGGATGGTATTTCGGCACTTGTCCTATGTAAGTGCTCATCGACGCTAGCCCGTCCATTACGCAACCTTTTCAACCTTGCTTACCGTGCGGGAGTTTTCCCAGCGTGTTGGAAGGTTGCGAACGTCCAGCCGATCCCTAAAAAGGGTGAAGCCAATAATCCTGCGAATTATCGGCCAATTGCGATTTGCTCTGCGCTCTCCAAGGTAATGGAGAGCATGGTTAACCACCATCTTGTGAGGTATCTAGAGTCCAACTGCCTGCTTAGTGATCGACAGTATGGCTTCCGTAGAAATCGCTCTACCGGAGACCTGTTGGCGTTCTTGTCGGAACGTTGGAGTCGGTCTATCCACCAGTTTGGTGAGAGTAAGGTCGTGGCTCTAGATATCTCCAAGGCCTTTGATAGAGTCTGGCACGGTGCACTCATATCAAAGTTGATCGCTTTTGGTGTCGGTAATACGTTTGCTCGATTTATATCGAGCTTTCTTAGAGATCGCACTATTAGAGTTGTTGTAGATGGGTTCTCATCCAACACACATAGGCTGACCGCAGGTGTACCACAGGGCTCTGTCCTTTCTCCTTCTTTACTTCTTATTTTCATTGACGATCTTTTGGGTCAGACCGTGAATCCAATCTACTCTTTTGCAGATGATAGTAACCTCTGTCATTCATATTCATTCGACCGTAGGCCGAGTCTTCAAGATATTGAAGACAAAAGGCGAATTATGGATGAGACACTTGGCCAGGATCTACTGGCAATTTCCATGTGGGGTCGAGAGAATAGAGTAGATTTTAATGCACGTAAGACACAGTGCTGCTTGTTGTCTCACAAGCGATTCGCTGACCCAACAATATCGTCAATTTCTATCGATGGTACGGATATTGAACAATCAGAAGCTCTCGATGTTCTGGGCATGAAAATACAATGTGACGCCTGTTGGGCGAGACATGTATTCGAAGTGTCGAAAGAAGCACTCAAGTGCATAGGCTTCTTAAAGCGGTGCAAGAAATACTTCACTCCTTCTGATCTTTTCAATATCTATACAACTTACATCAGGCCAAAGATGGAATACAACTCCCATATATGGGCAGGTGCTCCAAAATCATCCTTGGAGCTACTTGACCGTGTTCAAAGGAGAGCGATGGTGCTGATAGGTGACAGCAGGGTATCCAACTCTATTGTTTCCCTTGAGCATCGTCGGAATGTGGGTTGCCTGACTCTGTTCTATCGTTACTTTCATGGTGTGTGTTCATCAGACATCCGTCGCCTTATTCCTGACGTGAGGATGTTCGGCAGGAATACGCGACTTTCTAGGAATTCACACCCGTTTGTTATCGATTGGCCAGTTGACCGCACTATACACTACAGATCAAATTCGTTTTTCGCTCGTACAGTCCGTATGTGGAATCGACTTCCGGCAAATGTATTTCCCACTGATTGCAACATCCAGAAGTTCAAGGCAAGTGTCAATAATCATTACTCCCTCTTTCCCCCTTCCGATCCTTTACTTTCCACTCGCCAACGCAATGCACCGCATGTATAGGGGGCATCCCCTGAGTGTTGGTTATTTAAAAAAAAAAGAGCAGCAGTAATGTTTTCAGCCGATCTTGCGTTGTTGTCCATGCTTTGGCCTATCAGTTACATACCCTCTTTTTCGAAATCATTCACTACACGATAAATAGTGCGTTTTGTTGGAACGTTGTTTCTCCCGAAAATTTCACGTAACTTTCTCACCGTCACAGTAATCGATGTTAAACGACTTATCGAATATTTTTCCATAATAAATTTGCCACGCCTTTACTTCACGACTGCCAAATATGACTTCAAGACTAATGTAGTAAAACAAAACAAAGTAGTATTCCTTTCCGGCGGACACCCTGTATTATCACTTTAGTAATAAACAGACCCTTTTTGTCTTTTTTAATTTTTTTTCGGTTTTTTGGCAAACAAAAAAGTTATTCAAAGGGCAGAATATCTTCGAGATAAACAGGCCCATTTAGCCATTTTCTCAAAAAAAAAATTAATAAAATGTATTGAACAATTTATGCTCAGAATGAAAACTAAAATCGACAGAGGGGCGATTTATTATATTATATTTTTTTACCTATTTTTTTAAAATAACCTACAAAATATCACCGATATGAAAGAATATATATTTTGACACTAATAGCCAAGACTTCAAGAATTCAATTGATTTATTTTGTGTCACATTACCCTGAAGTAGCTGGAAATATTTAGTTATAAAATTTCACTTTACTTCACTTTAATAATTTTTCAGCTTCATCCTAAATTTTTTTGACACTTTTAACCAATAATTGCAGTTTTTGGCGGACTTTAACAATTTGATGCATAAAATTCTTCCACTTCTGCATACAAACTTTATTAGATTCGAAAGTAAAAACCAAGTTTTAAAAAGCCCACTCATAATTCAATTAACAGATTAAATATTTTCAAATCGTTAAACATAAATATTAAATATTAAAAAATAATACTATTTGTTCCAGTTAATAAATGCTGGTGGCAATGACAACCAAATTCGAAGAGTTTTTAACACAAATAAGACAGTGTGACAGAGAAAAATACCTGGAAAATGATATTATTTTTCTTGTAGATCTTGCTGAGTTCAACAAGAAACCGGTTTTGAAATTTCCCAAACACCTCCTGAAGTTACGGGTAAAAAACGGGTTTTCGGATCTGACGCACCTATATGCCAGTAACTTGGTTAAATATTTCACTTCCCAGGTATTTTCACTTCATTCTTTTTTGTTACACTGTGTAATCCATAACAACAACCAACTTTAATTCCAGTAATCATTCTCGGTAGTACGGGTTACCGTCTTCAACCCACCCTCTAATGAAAATTGCGTGTACCCAATCAACATTTGGTTGTATCCATAGACCACCAAAATATGGTTGGCATACAATTCGGTTGTGGCAACAAATCTGTTCTCTGTGTGCAGTGGCTTTTTTAACAAGCAAACATTTCTATTATTGGAGCGAATACAATCAAAAGTGTTTGATTAAGGTTTTCTGAGCCTACAAACATGAACCGTTTGCGGTTATTGGAATAATGGTGTTGTTCTAATAACCTTCTTAGAAATGTAAGTGAAATTATACTGTAAGCGTTCATGGTCTTCGCTCTATGCCATAAAACTATGTTAGCCAAAATTTTGTGGCCAGAGCTAGACAAAATCGATATACGGAGTTGTGGTTTCAACATGACATCGATACATGCCATACAAGCGACACAATGGTCAAAGTTATGAAGGCAAACTAGTAGTGTCATGTTGGCCCAAGGAAAAACTGCTAATGTTGGGCGAAAGATGAACCCTATTGGTCTACATCGATCTTTGGTTTAATATAATACAAAGGCGCTTCCCGATTTCAGCACATGTTACTCTAGAAACCAAATATTAACTCAATTGTCAACAAATTTCGCATAGATCGCTATAATCTGGTTTTACCGGTCTATGTACAAGGAGGATCCGTTGGTGTATCTATAGAAAACTCGATAGCGGTCAAAGGAGTTAAGTTAGGACCCTAAAATGCATTTTGGTGGCTTGCAGACAAAAACTGTTGGGGAAAATGGTCGAAATCGGCACTGGGCAAAATTCTTTTCATTTATTCTTTTGCCGAAACCAAACCATTGTGTCAATTTTATTTTATATAAATGTTTGTGATTTTAATATTCGAATATCGTCAATTATATGCAGCTTAATTACTTATAGATTTTTTTCCCCGGTCTCTTTTCTTTTCCCTCTTTTAAATGTCCCATGATGCCGGCCGAAAAAATAACAAAATGAACTTACTTGACGTTGAACCACTTTTTATTAAAGAAAGTGAGAAATATTATCCACATACATAGCAAGTAAACACACTCCATATTAAAATAGGAGCTTAAATTGAACTTTTCTTGCAATTAAATCTAAGCTATTAGAGGTATCTATTCCTTCTGTTACTGACGTAAGAGACACAAGAGCTATTCCGCCTTAAGATTTAAGCTTTAGACTTCACAAAATTTTTTTTGTAACTTTCAATATCAATAAATATTACGTGTAACTCCTATAAAATGCGAACATTTTCGTTCAGTTTGTCATTTTCTCTCTTTGACAATTTACGAAATTACAAGTTTTGAAAAAGAAATTAGTCCCTGAACCCAATTAGCATAAATTAACTATTAAACAGTCTCCAAATTTTTTTTAAAAAGTCGTAAAAAAATATAAAAAACCTCAAAATCGTCATTTTTAAAAATATAAATCGTCACACGCAATTTAGGCAATTTTTACGTTAGAAGTTTACTTTATATACTCTCGCAACCTATATGAATTCTTAAATGGGGAATATAGTTGGCGAAGGATTTTTATACACAACACCACTTGTTAGACATGGTTTGTCCTGATTATAGACGACTTGGCAATACCTGTTTTGTGCTTATTATGCTAACCGGCGCTACACTTATTTCCAAGCTATATGCTTTAATTATATTAATTATTAATTATATGTGCTTTAAATATTATAACAACATCACTTCGTAATGTTTATTTTAATAAAAAAAAACATTTTTATAAAGAAAGCAAAGAAAAAGAGTTGTATTTTTGCTTTCATAGGATCTGCTGGAATGTCAATCTCTGCCTAAATATTTTAGTCTAAATAAATTAATTAATTGATACTGTTAGTTGAGACGCACTTAATACCTAAAAAAGGGCTGCACTTTTCAAGTAGTCCAAAAAAACCAGTATCAAAAATCTATAATATAGGCATATGGGTACTTACATTATAGCAAATTCCTCAACTAATCCACTGATGTGAGAATAAGATCGATTTTATGGACGGAAGGGTCAACCGTCATTATACTCAAAAAATAAGTGAATATGGACTTATGTGTTAAAACCGGTTTCACTATGAATCCAAAAATGGATTTAGTGTAAAGATTTGACTGCGATTGGCGTCAGACTCAAGGACCCAAGACCAGCCTATTTCAAAAGAAAATCCACGATAATACCCTCCATCGTGGATTTTCTTTTGAAATAGATTCGGCCTGACTGAATTTAACTACATTTTTACTTGACTTTAATATTTTAGTTTTACATTTTTAAAATTGACAACGTGGTTTTCTCTGTTTATAATGACACCTCTTGCACTTCATCTTGTTACTCTTCAGCCCAAATGCGGCAATTTTGATTATTGAGTTTGTCGTTGAGCCAGAAATGGGCCTCATCACTGAACAAAATTTTGGTCGAAAACAGCGGATCTTCCCGTTTCTCACCGAAAGCTCATTTCCATAATACAGTTGCCAACATTTAAAAAATAAATTCCATAAAATGTTCTTTCAAATTACTAATAAAGATTCCACACTTGATTTGAATTTTTTTTTATTTTTTTTGTTCTGAAAAAATACCTCTAGATGGATCACCCTATATTACACAAGTTACCCAGGCCCATCAAACTTTTTTCAGCGGGGTTCCTCCACTATCATGCACAGCTCATCGAATGTTCCCTAATGGGATATGATGTTGTAGTGTTAGAATTGTAGGGGTTTAAGAAGGTAAATAAGAAGAAGAATAACAGCTGGAAACAATTGCAACAGTGCAAAGAGGGATAAAGAGGGGAAACTTTGAAAAATAACATACAAGAAAGAGGCAACTTTGTAAAAAAGTGAAGAAGGTTAGCTTTCTTTTTCGATTATGATCTGACAACGATTTGATGTGACCTTACAAACCTAACCCGCCGAAAAAAAGATGCAACAACAACAGCACTAACATATTTTCGGTGAAGTCTATTTAATACGTGTATGTGATGCGCAAAATAGAAAGGGACCTAAGGTTAAAAACCAGTTTTGTTTAGGAGAGCCATTTTAAAGATTAGGTCCCTTTCTTTTTGCGCTTAGAATCGTCGACTTCAGTTTCATAAAAAGTGCATATCTCTTGGAGGGAACACTTTTGGGGCATGGGATCGGTCTCATTCGAAGCTCAGATGTTGTCCACAACAACAACAACAAAAGTGAAAAGTTGATGAAAAGTTTTGTTCAGGAGAGCGATTTTAAAGATTAGGTCCCTTTCTATTTGCGCTTAGAATCGTCGACTTCACTTTCATAAAACGCACATATCTCAGGAAGGGAACACTTTTGGGGCATGATCGGTCTCATTCGATGCTCAGATGTTGTCCACATCAAAAAAAGAAAAAAATGAAAATTGATTTTTTTACCCTTAGGTCCCTTTCTCTATGCGCTGTCACATATTAAAACGAATCTAAAATTAAAAGTTGCACGAGAAGAAACAAGAAATTCGTTTCCTCTTTTCGATTGAAATTCTTATTAATTAAAATATGTTTAGCTCGTTTGTTTTATTTCGGTCTGTTGTTTTACACATTGAACAGGGATTAACCGGCTCAAGACCTCTTGCTTCTATATTTAAATAGAAGACTCGTTTTTAACAATATGACAAAGTGACATTGATTTTCGTGGCTGCACACTGCTTTTATCATGATTTCGGGTCCGTGACATTTCTCTTCAAAAAGCTTTACTGCAATTGTTGAAAGTAAAAACGAACTCTATAAGGCCAGGCTCTCCCCAAACGAATGAGAACTACTATTGTAAACCTTACTTTTCAAGTTTTCTTCACACAATTGCCCACGAAAATACAACTCACTCTTGCCACCGAGAGTTCATGAACGGCCATTTATAAAGATAAAATATGTATTCAGAACATAGTTATACCTTTTTTTGGAACATTCGCCAAATATGTTTTATAGCCACCCTAATGTGAATTGAATCTTCTCCAAATATAGGTAGTTTCGTTCAAAATTGATTTATAAAATTCATTTCTTCTCCCGAATGCATTTGTGCATGACTATGTACGACCTGCGTTTAATTGTGTACCCGTCCACTTGTTCGATTCTAAAGTATGTGTGTACACACTTTTCAACAAATATCTCAATTTTATTAAAATGCGGACAATTGATTCTTGAAATGATATTGCGTGGAGTGTAGCCACCAGGGTTGCCAGAAGTCGGTAAAGAAAAACAAAGAAAAAAGCTAAATTTCTTAACAAATGTCAATATAAGTAAAAAATTCCCGGTTTTAATAGAAATTTAATATTGTTTGTAAAGTTTTTCCATGAATTGACCCATACAAAAAATTAATATTCAAAAATTCATCTTCAAAAAAATTCAAAACATTTAAAAATCTCAAAAGGTATACTAACGGTAAAAATATTTCAGAGTTTGTCCCCATGTTTCAGAGAAATTCCTTTTTATTAATTAGAGGACTACAACTATCTAAGCAAATAGTTTTTTCTTCTATAAAACATTTGCAATTTTAGAGTTGTACAGTGTGATATAGCCTAAGCCCCCACATACTCGTATCAAGTCTAGGTTTTAAAGTTAAATAAACCTAAACTTTTTAAACCTCATTGCAAACAAAAAACCTCAATTTTTCGTCCAATTTGCAAGGGGCCATTAAGAAGCGTAGACTGATTCGGACTTTATACGGTGGCAAGATTTGATAAATCTTGTAGGGTAGTTGAAATCGAATCAGAAGCCATGGGAAATAATTAATACCGCTTTTTTAACATTTAGGAACATACTTATATACGTATTGCACTTAAGAATCTTTGAATTTTACACTTCGAAAAATAATTAAGAATAATTTGTTTTACGAGTATACACTGTCAATTTATGTAGACGAGCCTACAGCCTGATAAGTCTAGTAATAGATTAGCCAAAAAAAGTATTTTCATTAAATCATGATAATGGTTTGGAATTTGAACCAGCTACGCAATTTCAATGCTGTTTTTAAAGCTACAAAGGGGTTTCTTGAGGTTCAACTAGGGTGATCAGTTCGGTGTTAAAAACCGGCGGTTCGGTTTCTTAAAAATCACCATTTTCCGGTTTTCGAATAATACGTTTTTATTGTGTCGAATAACCGGTTTCTTGAATTCTCCCTAAATTCATAACACTTTGCAGTTCGAACAAGACACATAATCATATTTTTCCTAAAAATATATACTTTAGTAACTTATGTCATAATCAATTTACTCTAGAGTGGTTTGACCTGTGTGGAGCCTATATGCTATAAATATACCACTTCAGAAGGTTGCTATGTTTTAAAGGTAATCCCAAAATATTTGGACTCAATGTTGAGACTGTTTATTTTTTCATTGTTTTCATTAAACAAATTAAAATTGTATCATTACCGGCTCGATCCTTTTGCAAAGTTTAACAGAAGACAACTTTTTTTACAAAATCGCAAAGTGTCATGCTTTTATCACGCTTTCGGGTTCGTGACGACCTTAGTTAGATAGCTACTTGGTTGCTATAGTCGAGGGGAACACTGAACTCTTTAAGACCAGGTTCTAACCTTCCGAGTTTATTTTAAACAATTGCCCATGAAAAAACAATATGTACACCTTTACAGAGATTCCACATGGGTGCCATCTAGAGATTTACCTGGCAGCATACGTGACCTTCTATTGCTTTCACAATTTAATACATTTGTCCACATAAATGACAATGGTTTTTGCTCGAGGTATTGAGTGTGTTGCTGATTTTTTTTAGATATTTAAAGTAAATCGCGTATTTTAATTTCTGTGTACCTTTTAATAGTTTTATTTAATACAATTATTTCTGTATTTAAATGGACAAAATGAGAAATGTTTAGATTAAAATGAAAAGGTCTGAAAAAACGTTGCAAAAAACTTGATTGACGTCTGAGATATTAACATATCTCAGACGTCAATCAAATTTTAATATTTTCTTTTATTTTTGGCTATTTATTTAACCAAAAGTACTGGGTGGCGCAAAATTACCGTTGTCGTTTGAATGTTTAATAACTTTTTATTTATTCATTGATTATTACTATTATTTTTGTCATATAATATATTAATGGGGAATATTTTTGGCTCAAGTATAAAAAATTATATCCCGCAAGTTGTGGCCATTTTGCATAACTTTTTGTTGAATTTCCGGTGTCATGGCTTGAGTTTCATGGCGAATGTTTTGTTTTAGCTGTGGTATGGTCGCTGGCCGGGTATACTCATTCTTTCAAATAACACAAAAGAAAACAGTCTAGCGCTGTTAAATCCGGTGAACGTAGGGGCCAATTGAAATCGCTTCTGCGCGAAATAATGCGTTCGCCAAAGACGTGCCGTGACAGAGCCATTGTGTCCCTTGCATAAATAAATAAATATAATTCAGCAATAGCTGATCGCTGTTCTGTTGTCTGGTATTCCATTTCAAATTCCCCAAGTTTGCTTCACACAATTTTGAAATAAAAATGAAAAATAAAAAGTTATTATAAAATAAAGAATGCTTTTGACGGATTTTAAATGGTGTTTTCAAACGGGTCCAACCCACGAATGCTGATAGCATCAGCCGAAATATTTTGTGAATCGCTCTAAAACATACAAATTTTCATTCTAGAGTTGTCTTTTTTTGAGGACCCTATTGTACATCTTTGCTACACGCAGAAAAAAGTATGGTTGGGGTGACAATATTCGAAGAGGATCATACTATTGTTGGGTATATGGTTGTCACACAACAATATTATGATCCTCACAACAATAGTATGATCCACACATAACCATACTATGATGCCCACAACCATAGTATGATTCACACTATGGTGAATACTATAATCCCCACAACCATAGTATGATTCACACTCAACCATACTATTATCTCCACAACCATATTATAGTCCTCACAACCATAGTATGTTTCTCATACAACCATAGGATGCTCCTCACAATCATAGTATGATTCACACACAACCATACTATGATTTCCACAACCATAGTATGATTCACACTCAACCATACTATGATCCCCAAAATTATTTATTAGGATTGGTTATTGTTGTTATTCAAAAATAGATATTTTTATTATGTTATTTTTAATTGCATTACTTTTAGTTCATAGCCAGATTTGAGGCCATGTTTTTATTAAACATTTCATTCATTTAATATATATTCCAACGGTCAAAAATACTTTTAGTTGGCTGCAGGGGTGAATGCTAATTCACCATCCGTAGCCACCAAGTAACGAATTTGATTAAACCATGATCAATGGCTATATACTTAAGTGCAGGCAGATTTTAAATAAACGAGAACCAGTCGGTATTAGAGTATTTCACCGAACAAAGTAAACACAATAAAAATCCCTCCAAATACCTTCCGATTGTATTGTTTTTTTTTAATGGACATCAACCATTCACTCTATGGTGTGTATGTGTTTTTGTTTGTATATCAAAAAAAATACGCAAACACATTCATGTTTGCTCTATAAAACCTGTTTTGTAATGTCCATAGCTGCAACCATACTGTATGATTGCCGTAATCAAATTTATTGTTAACGTAAATTTTAAATAACAATACTTTTGTTGCACCAACCATGTTTATATGGTTGCTGCAACCATATTTTTATCTCTAAATTTGGCAATAATACTATTGTTACATTTCAACAATAGCAATATTGTCGCAATCATACTATTGTCAAAATTAAATTCAAAAAACAATACTATGGTTGCGGCGAACATGCTTTTATTGTAGAGAACATATTATTGTTGCGGTGACCATAGTGTAACCATATCTTTTCTCTGCGTGTAGGCTCTGAAGCAAGACAGATAACTTCATAACGTTTGCATTGTCTTTGCTACATGAACACATTATATTTTGATTGCATGTGTAGCAAAATTTCAAGAAACAAGCCACCGCATGTTACAAATTGATTAAAATTATAAGTTAATACAAACAGTAAAAGAGTTTAACATGTAAATACAATGCTTTTAGCTGCATGATATCCTTGTATGAAAAAAACAGTTTAACCGGTTTCTTAAAACAAACTAAAATAAAAACCGGTTTCTAAATAACTGTCATTATTTGGTTAAACCGGTAACCGGTTTATGCAAAAGGGCGATTAATTGATCATCCTAGGTCCAACTTCTCTGATCTTGGCTGAAAAAGAAAATGTTCACATATTGTGTCCACAATTTTCCGTTTTTTACGGATCCTAATTTAAAATATTGGACTATTAAATACAATTGTAGGGGATTAACGCTAAGAATCAGTCCTATACAAACAAGTAATATTTGTGACTTTGGGTGAAAGCAGGAAAAAAGCTAAATAATTTCCTTAAAAAAGCTTGAGGCTTAAAGCGAAATTTTTCCGCTAAACCAGTTCAAAAATCGCTTAGTCTAGCGGTGAAAAATCGAAATTGGCAACGCTAGCCACCCACAGCCAATAATTCTGTTGCTCTACAAGCATGACAATCCTACCTGCTGCAATCGAGATAAGGCCAAAAAGGTGCAACGAACAATCGCACAATTATTGTGGACACACGACGAAGGCAAAAACGAACTGAACTACGCTACAAACTCTCGGGAAAGTCATGCAACTTTCATGACCTCATCTCGGACGTGCACTATGGACAGGAAATACAGGGTTTTTTTGTATAGAGGTATAGAATTTGAAGTGGAATAAAACAAAGATGACTTTTTTAAATTGCTATGAAATTTACCTTATTCGAAAGATAATCCTGTGGCATTATAACTAATATATAACTTAAATATGGCTCAAACGTAATCTTATCAGGAGGTCCAATTTTTGATGACTTTTTCCAACATTTGTGGCCGTATATTGGCAATAAAGCGACGAATGTTGCCCAAGTGGTCAATCGTTTCGGGCTTATCGGCGTAGACTAGCGTCTAAACATATCTCCACAGAAAATAATCAAGCGCCGTTAAATCGCACGAACTTGGAGGTCAATTCATGGGTCCGAAACGGAAACTATGAAGTTACCAAAGGTTTCCTTCAATAAATCAATTGTGGCACGTAGCTACGCTATGCTCTACAGCAGTAATGATTTTCTTTTGTAAGCACTGTGTGACGCCTCCGTGGATGCGTACTATAACGCAAAAACGTTTTATCGTTAATCGAAATAATTGATTTGATGGACAATTATGTTGACCGTGAAATGGTGTAGTGCGCGCTACGTATTTCAAATAGAACCATGATTTTCAAAATAAATTTGCACAATTTGAAAGCGTTGTTCAGGCGTAGGTCTATTCATGTTGAATTGCCAAACCAAACTAATCATAAATCACTTGACAGCTACAAAATGGCCGCCAGTTAAAAAAGTGTTGCCAACATAAAGTTTTGTACCTTTACAAAAAAACACACAGCTGACACCAATCCATTGGGCACGGTCTACAAGATCATTATGCATTAGATGAAGAGTGTCAGATCAGTCAAGTTTATATGTCCTGCAATTTAGCGCCACTTGATAACCGCACTGTTCCCAAAAAAATTCCAGTCAGGCACACACCTAAGTCGAAGCCGATTCCGAATATCACATGGGATGATCAAAACAGACCAAAAAAAAGTTCTGATAATTGTTCCAAATTTCTGGTTTTATCGTTATATGTTGGTTATAATGTTGAACTTTGCCATTTAATAATGGAACACCAATAAGCAATCAGAGAACCCTCACGTGGCTATTGAGAAGCCAATGTATCCACAGCGAGTCACTGTTTGGTGTGGATATTGGGCCATTTTTCTTCGAAAATGAGTAAGGAATTTTTGTTTTCAAAAATTCAAGGCAATGTCATTGAAGACATTTGGGTTCAACAAAACGGGGAAACATGTCACAAAGCCAACGCAACCATCAATATTTTCCGCACTGTTTTTAAAAACCGAATAATCAGCCAATCAATTTTCGGCCTCGGAGCTGTGATTTGAGCCCGTCGGACAATTTTCTGTAGGGAGCCATTAAGAATTAATGTTACGCAAAGCATTAAGAGACAACTGAAGCGTTGGAACATGAAATCGAAGTTGCCATTGAAAAGAGTCGATCCGAAACAATCGGAAATGTACTGAAAAATTGGGTTGATCGCATGAGGTACTGCCGTGCCAGTTGTGGTACGAGGGCATATCAATAATTCCGTGACTTTTCTAACTTCCCTAGTAGTTATATGAAATACAATACTGCTCCCACCAAGTACCATCTGTTAATAGACTACTGTCAAATTTTTAGACAGTTCCTTCCTCTAGGTTGTGTTAAACAGCTGTTCAAAACATACAATGAAACCAAGGCAAAGCCTGATAATGGGGACTCTGTACCATCGAGCAAATGACACTGAACGTTCTGGACGGCCAAATGCGTTTTTGTGGCATTTTGTAACTGTGGATGAAACATGGGATGCACGCGAGATAATCCACATCGATTACATTTAAAAGGGAAAAAAGTAAACAGCGAGCGAATATTATGCCAACTTATTGGACCGATTTAACGACGATTTAAAAAACGTCTACATATGGCTAAGAAAAAAGTTATTTTTCATCAATGTAATGCACTGGTGCACACATGTGCGGTATCAATGGTAAAATTGCATTAATTGGGTCACGAATTGGTACCTCATCCGCCTTATTGTCCGGTTTTAGCCCCCGGTGACTATTGAGTGTATTGAGCTTAAAGAAGATTATGTTGAAAAATACATATTTTTGTTTAGCTCGTTCGTTTTATTTCGGTCTGTTGCTTTTACACATTGAACAGGGATTAACCGGCTCAAGACCTCTTGCTTCTATATTTAAATAGAAGACAAGTTTTTAACAAAATGGCAAAGTGACATTGATTTTCGTGGCTGCACACTGCTTTTATCATGATTTCGGGTCCGTGACATCCTCTTCAGAAAGCTTTGCTGCAATTGTTGAAAGTAAAACCGAACTCTATAAGAGAACTACTGTTGTAAACCTTACTTTTCAAGTTTTCTTCACACAATTGCCCACAAAAATACAAATCACTCTTGCCACCTCTAAAGAGACTCCACATCGAGAGCCATCAATAGATTTCTTTTACAACATGTGTGTGTGTTGTAATTTTTTTTTTTGCAAAACTGTGTTTTATTCCAAAAGTCACGGCATTATTGATAGGCCCTCGTAGTCATATGAGTGATATTGTGTTCCATTATTAAATGACAAAGTTCAACCTTTCCAATAAACCAGAAATAATCAGTACTTTTTTCATAGCCGATTCCAATTTAAATTTTAATTTGCCCACCTTTATGAGGATGGTTCAGCACCGTGAGCGAATGACATCCAAAACATCGCCAAACACAAAAGAATTAACATCTTTTACGAAGAGGTGGACAATCCAAAAACTACGAGTATTGTTGGTTCCGAGGAGGTTTCTTTCGATCAAATATTTTGAATTCGGAGAGCACATTCGACTACTGGCGTGAATACATTTGTTAAGATCGCCTTAAATGCTTTTAAAGGTAAATGGTGGGCCAAAGGAACAATGCCCAATCGTAAACCTAAAAATGCCTTTAACTCTATCAACTACTTATGGAAATAATACCAAGTTATTTTACTTGTAGCTACCTTATTTGCGAAAACGCATTAGAAGGATTCAACACCACAGATATAGTAGCTCCAGAGTTTTAAAGATGCCGCTGAAGAAGTCGTAGGGCGCATACACCAAGACCTCTTAGCCTGCGAGATTAAAATATATATATTTATATACTTATATAGGGGAGAAGGTGGTGGTGTCACTCGCCTCTTTTCTTAAAACGGTGTAGCGCCTATTATTATAGACCGATCGTCTTGATATACTTATTTTACCAAAGTACAGGTGTGGTACATGCGCTGTAGCGTTCATTATAATATCTTTTAAGCTACAATAACAACTTGGAACTACAATGAAACTGATAAATTAGTACATCGAATAACAACGGCTCAAAAATAAAAGAAAAAAAAATATTGCTTTTACATAGGTACTCTACGTGCATTTTCGTGTGTTGGAAAACCTTTAAATAGTTCAAAAAAAACCTTCAAAAATAATATATCTATAGTAAGATTTAAATACACAAATCATATCGAATATACGAGTATTACTTATATTTATTTATCTAAAAGCATGTTGTAATGTAAAAGCATGGTTGCGGCAAGTTATACAGGGGGTCCGCCGGGACGGTATACTACTTTGTTTTGCCGCCATTTTGGTAAACATTGGTCTTGACCGTTCATGTTTGGCAGTCGTGAAGTAGAGACGTGGCAAACTTATTATGGTAGAATATTCGAAAAATCGTTATACATTTTATCAAAATCAATCATCGATTCCTGTGACGATGAGAAAGTAACGTTAAATTTTTGGGAAAAACAACGTTCCAACAAAACGCACTATTTATAGTGTAGTGAATGATTTCGAAGAAAGAGTGTCTGTAGCTGATAGGCCCAAGCATGGACCACAACGTACTGCAAGAACTGCTGAAAAAATTACTGCTGCTCAAAACGGTGTTCACAACAATCCATCAACCTCAATTCAATGCCGTACTAAATGTAATGAAAAATGTGATCAAAAGGTTTTGCATTCTGTGAGGCTAACAGAGGCGGACATTTATCTGATCTTTATTGTATTCCATACATAATTGCCGACATTGAATAAAACATAAGGTTCTCTTTCATTTAATCAAAAATTATAAACAAACAAATTAGTATACCTCTCCGGCGGACACCCTGTATATATAAGCTAGTATTAGCCAGAAACCACAGTTTGAAGCATTTGGCAACACTCGCCACCTGGTAGTCTTTCAGGATACAGCACTTGATTCCAATTCTAGCATTACCTACCGTAGTTCGCAACTGATTATTAATGTTTTCGAAAGAATCTGCACATATTTGTACGAGTAAGTAATAGATCGCCTACGTACCTAAGCTTTATGGTATGCAGACAACGTGGTGTGATAATGGTCAAGAAGTTCTTTCTGTATTTGACTGGGAATGACTAAGCAGAGCTGGAAATGAGTCAATTTACTGATAATAATGTCATAGCTAACAAAGATCTTCGCGGAAGAACATATTCGCTACACATCGCTACGTTCTTTCGGGGAAACTATGCTGGCATTGCAACCAACGTCGACGGAGAGCGTTACCGATGGAATCCCACCTCCTTTGGTCTCAATTAAATGATGATGTGCGCAGCCGTAGTGTGACTTAGGTAAGTACGCATTTTAAAGTTGGGACTTGAAAACTGCCAGTATGAAATCAAAGCAAATTTTAATACGAATCCAAAAATGTATTGGGGGTCCCAAGAGGGTACTAATATGGCCCGTTTCATTAAATTATAATAGTAAATTTAGACATTTTAGAAACATCAGCATTTGCTCCCCTGCCATCCAGCCCAGATGTTGAAAGGGTGCACCTTAGGTGATTTAGATGAAAAGATGGATGGAATGTGCAACGTATTTTTGCAACAATAGTGGTAACCATGTTAAGCCCAATGATCTTTTTTGGCTCCTGCGAGCATAAAAATCGACACAATTCGCAAAACCGGAAGTTCACAAAAACAATTAAGGCCGGACTTGTAGACTACAATAACCCAAAAACGTCCCAAATGTCGAAACATTTTTCGTATCGGAGTAGTATCGATACCGATAAGGTGAAGATTAGCACTTGGTTCATTGAAAGGTCCATCAATAAATGCCACCTTCCTCTAAGCACTCTATGTTTTTTCGCATAAATCTCTATTGCCTTAAACTGTTAAAATAACAGTCATAAAAATGAATAATATCCTGTCTTTATTGCAATAATAAATTTATTTTATGTCAATAGAACAATTGTTTCGACATTACCGGCCCATTGTGCAAGGGAAAGGAAATGAAAGTTTATCAATAAAATGAAAAGAAAAGAAAATGTTCTCGACAACAAAAGCAATCGAAGAAGAAAAGCTCCTAATTGAAAAGGTTTTCAAGTGGGCCAACCAACATTTACTCGGGCCAACAAATAAACAAACGACATCGATACACACACTCACACACACGCATGCCTGCAAACACATGGGTATAATCGTATACATATACAGACGTTGAAGTGTTGAGTGGAAGGTCGCCTTTAAAGCATTTCAGCGGCCATTTGATTTTGAATGCAGTCCGGATTTGTTCCGAACTGGGTCGACCTAAATCAAATGGTACTGATCATTTGTGTACAAATTAATCAAAAGTCATTTTCGTTCAATTGTTTGGGAAGTGAAGTTGTTTGAAAATTGCCTTTGTGGGTAGAGTCCATAAGAATGGGAGCTCGACTTCAGCATTAAATGGGTATCACTTAAATGTATGCAATGAACTTAAAGTTCATGGCAAAATAAGATTGTATTTTATTGAACGTTCGTGGGATTTTGATGCGTAGTCTATAAAATGCGACCCATTGTGAAGGTGTGGAAAAACATTTACGAAAATTTGTGCGTCACAATCCGTCAGTAAAAAATTCGTTTAACTGTAAAAGACCTAGTTTAACC
Source organism: Hydrotaea diabolus (assembly GCA_963513945.1). Classification (NCBI taxonomy): domain Eukaryota; kingdom Metazoa; phylum Arthropoda; class Insecta; order Diptera; family Muscidae; genus Hydrotaea; species Hydrotaea diabolus. The sequence continues at coordinate 101,187,881 of OY740720.1, read as the reverse complement.
GTTAAATTCGCAGGTTCTTCAATTATAATAAAAAAAATATTTTGTATGTACAACATTATATATACGTAATAATATCTGTATTATTATTTTTGAAAAATAATAATTTGTTTTATTGTGGAAAAATTGGTTGCATCCTATAGGATGGATACATTGCGCATTCCCACACTAATAAACATAAATAAAATCCTTTCTTCAGTTCAGGTAAATGTTATTTTTAAACAATTTAAAAATAGGGAAATATAAAAAACACAAAAGTGATGTTATTGTATGAAATACAATTTTTATAAAAAATTTTATGTATTTTCAGGGTAAAATAGAACATGAAAATTATTTTTATACAGTTTTCTAAATAAATATGACATCTTAATATTCCTATACCGATTTTTTTAATCGATTTAAGTCATGATAAAAAATACGAGCAACAAAAACATTGATATTTTCGACGATACGAATCGAAACTGTATACAATTTAGATTCTATATAGCTCTGCAAGGTTTATCGGAGAACATTTTAAAAAAAATTGCAATATCGAAGAGTTTCCGAGCTTTTGAAAATATTTTTCGAGACGACTCCGAGATATGTTGTTTACTTGGATGGTAGAAAATATAAATTTGGCATTTAGATTACAGTAAAGTAAAATGTATATGCCGAATTAGATAGCGATCGGGTATTGGATGGTGTTGAGAAGGCGGTATTTACCTCATGGTCTCCACTTGCCGTTTTGCTTAGGAACCATGTGCAGTAGGGTGGAGTGAAAACATGCTTTTTTTATAATTTGAAAAAGTTAACCTCGGAAAGAGATGTAGTCTGGGGTCCTAAAAAGGGGAAAAATAAAGAAAAAAATTTAAAAAAATTTTTAGGGGTCGCGCCACTCCCTAGAAATTTGGAAATTATCGCTATTTTGGCGTTGATTTTAGAAAAATCCTAAAAATTAACGACTTAACTTATTCGAAATTTAAAAGTTTGAGCTTGTTCATTGCCCAAACAAAAGTATTTGAGGCAAATATGAGGATAATCGACTAATATTTGTAGCTTTGGTGGCGATTTCATTGTTCAGTCAATTTTCTGAAGAAGGGACGATTTGACTTATTTTACTTTTTGAAATTTTTGAACAATGAGAAAAATTTTTTTAAATTTTTTCATGCCCTTATTTCATTGTTTACGCTATTGCAAACATTTATTGACATAAAACTTTTTAGGATTTTCCTAAAATCAACGCCAAAATAGCGATAATTTGCAAATTTCGAGGGAGTGGCGCGACCCCTAAAAATTTTTTTAAATTTTTTTCTTTATTTTTCCCCTCTTTAGGACCCCAGACTACATCTCTTTCCGAGGTTAACTTTTTTTTTTGAATTTCACTCCACCCTAATGTGCAGTGGGCCTGCCCAGCAATATTTAGAAGTTCGAAAAATGCCTTTTTCCATTATAAGTTTGAATTATTTTTTTTTGCAATATCCAATTTATATGGGGCATATCGTCTGGGTTTAACAAAAATTTGCGGCCCGCTGTATTCGAAGATTATCATTCGAAGAAGCATTCATCCGTGCTTCTTCACCATGAGGGTCATATAATGGTCGTAAGTGAAAGATAATATGGTTGTGAGGGTCATATAATGGTCGTAAGTGAAAGATAATATGGTTGTGTGGATTATTATAATGGTTTGGGGTTCATAGTATGGTTGGGTGTGACCACAACCATACTTTTTTTCTGCGTGCAATGATCTTTTTGCCTAGAAAGGTTACTATCTCCTTCAAATGTAACTTGTTGATTGATGAATTAAAAATTCATGCCAAAACTGATTATATCCAATTAAAATAATAACAATAATTTTTGAGGTTGGTAAGTGAACCTTTTGACAAAAAACGTTTCTCAAACAAACAATGAAGAATTTCGACAACATTGTGTGCAGTAGATTTTAAATCTTTTTCTTAGAACACACGAAGTCTGCATGAAATGATAACACACGCCACAATCCAAAGCTACTGTGGAGTGCGCAGTGTATCTAAAAAGGTACAATGACTAAATATGTACTAACCGCCAAAGGATAACTGTTAAAAGCTTGCATTTTGGAATCACAATTTTTTAGTAAAACATAACAAATTTAAATGTTCCTTCTTTAAAAAAATGTAAAATACAATTTCCATCTTTGGGGCCCTAAATATCCCACTGTATTCATTTCTTACGACAAGACACCCATCTAATATTTAGGATAGAAATGTTTAAAACAGTTATATTGAACAGTTAAAAAAATCGCATTTACCACTAAAGTCAAGGTCAGATCGTTATATAATGCAAATAAACTGAAATCAATGACTCTGGAACTCTAATCAACTATGTTATGGGCAAATTGGACTAGGGCGCGTGGCATGCCGACACAATCCTGAACTTAAAAAGAGAATATCTCATGAAATACTAGAGATATGACGATGATATTTGGTGCTTTGCCCTCTTAGCAAAATTTTCATTTCGGACCGAAAACCATGATGGATGTAAAACTTCGTCCGAACTTAATTTATCCACTTGTTTAATCTACACAACTCCTTAGAAGTCCAAGGCATATTTTTTCTACAACAACGGTTTCCTTAGGTAAGGTTTTAGATACAAATTCATTTAGTATGTCATAAAAAATCCTTGATAGCAAAATCAAATTTAATTCCTTGAAGAGCCGAAAATACAACTAAAATGTTTGGAGATTTTTTAAGAGTTACAAGGAATACTTGACTACATCCGTCCTTTTAAACATCTATTGCAGCTAAATTCGTCAGATATGGAGTACAACTCTTATATCACGAAGGTTGAACCGAGATATTTCTTGAGCTTTTCAATCGGGTTAAGAGTGGGAGTTGAGGCTTGTCGGGGACAGCAGAATAGCAAGCGTATCACTATTTTAAAGGGCTTCAATGAGAAATGTTTTTCCTAGGTGTTGAATGATATTGTTCTCGAGTTCAGCTAATGCATTTTTAGGATAGTGATTTTTGTGTGACGATTTTTATGTTTATTCGGCATTGGTTATATCCCATCGAAATCATGGTTGAAATATAGAATGTCTATTGTTGACAAACAGTTTCCCCAACCCAAATTATAGAGACTTTTTAGCTTTTATTTGCAATGGTACAAAAAAATTAAACTCTGTTCCCGAACATTTTCCTTTTTATTTTATTCTCTCTGCTTTTTGTTTTGTCCTCTTCGTTGGACCCTGCAACTTGCATTAATTTTATTAAATTTATTGAGACTTGACCCACCCACCCATGCACTTGGACATAGTCATATGAATTCATACATACACACATCGTGAATGCTGCATGTGTATGTGTGCGCCATGTATTTTGAACGTGATTATATGTTAGTACTTAATATTTTCCTGCCAATCTGTATTTGAAATTCTGTTCGATATTTACTTTTTCCTCTTCGGTTGGGTTTTCAATGATTGATAATAAATAATTTCAATGCACTTAACAATCATTAGAAAAGTATACTTTTTAAATCTGGCGATATATGTGTATATTCAGCATTAGGCTAGATCGAGCCGAATATTGTATGACCTGCACCGCGGTAGTCGTACTTCTGTCTGAAGTAGGATATAATGCAAGTAATAATATTGTGATAGTGATATATATCTGAAAGAACAAAATACTAACCGGCCAGGTTGACTTTTCGTGTAAGAGGTAAATCTGTAAGCCACGATAAAGCTTCTCTATAAAATGCATTAGCTGTTTAGAGCCAGCCTTTATTAGAAGGTCTCGTTCAGTGAGTATTAAAGCCATATCGTGCAAAGTACACTTATTTGGGAAAAACTTCTTGTTTTTTTCTTGAGGGATTTAAGTTAGTTACTGACTTAAAAAATACCCCAAACTTGAGTGTATTTCGAGCATTTGAATATTTGCAAAGGACTGTTGCATTTTAATAATTCAATTCAAAATAATTTCTCAGGAATATTACATTAAATGATTTCAAACGCTTGGGATGCATGTAGACAACACCACAATTTAGTGTAGCGTGCCAGGCTAAACGACAATGCTGCAATAAGAAAGGAGGAAAAAGCTAACAGCTTTCGGTTACCCAGTAAACAGTATTAATTGTGTTTTAACTTGGTTCATTGTTTAGGTTTGGGCCAAGGACGAACCTATCGGATCATGGTTTATAATAATGGAAAGATCCTTCGGTTTCACCACCTGCAATTTTAGAAGCCACATATTAATCCGATTCGGTTAGATTCCGCAAAGATGGCTAAAAGGGACAACTAACTAACTTTGTTGAAATTTGACCATATCAGCCCACGTTTTCGAATAGCCTAAGGCGGCCCCTTCCGATTCGCCATTCTGGTGGTCTAGAAGGTACAAATTAAATCCAATCTTGGTTAATTTCGCATTACGAGTATATGTAATGAGTGAGATATAAACTATCCTACCGATGCTTGGCTATATCGGTTCATCGTTTAATATAGCCTCCATACAAAGGTCCCAGCCGCTGTTAGATCCTGACACACTAGCAGCCTCGTTTTAAACCCGATCTTGCTCAAATCCCACCTTGCTGCGTTATACGTGACATATGCACAACCCAGGTAAACTAGCCCATATCGTTTCTTGTTTTCGAATAGCTGCCATTTCACGGCCCCTCTCCAAATCTTGCTGTTTCAGAAGGCACAACTTAAATCCAATTTTGCTCAAAATTCGCATGCTTTGTTGCGAGTGACATATTGCCAACACTTCGCAATCTCGACTGTATTGGTTCATCGTTTGATATAGCCCCGTATAACGGTCCTGTCTGATTTTAGATCCTGCACCTCTGCGCTATGAATGACAATGTTGCTTTAGGTTTTTATATAGTCCACATATGAAAAAAATCACAATGTGAGGACCTGGAGCTCTAGAAGCCACATTTCAAATCCGATCTTGCTTAAAAAGCACAGTACGTTATCAGAGACTTGAAACTAAATCAACCAAAGCTCGACCATATTGGTCTATCTTTTGATATAACCCCGTACGATGGTCCATTCCGAATTGAGGCCCGGTCGGTATACTGAGCTCATATTAAATTCGGTAGAAGTCAATAAGCATAATGCGTTATGTGTGACCAACCCTGTTGTAAGTAGACCATATCGGTCTATGTTTTCATTTATGCAAAATGTCTCACGCACTTTAGAAGGCACATTATAAGTCCGAACTTGGGTTATATACTTAAATCTAAAAGTCGGCTTTTAGACTTTTCGACTATTACAAAAAAATTAAAAGTCGAATTTTTTATTTTTTAAATTTTTAGTATAAAAAGTCGATTAAAGCCGACTTTTCGATTGTTCTGTATATGTGACGAGCAATAGAAAGGCACCTAAGGGTAAAAACCAGTTTTGTTCAGGAGAGCAATTTTAAAGATTTAAATAGTGTATCTTTGGTGTACCATCACTTTCATAAAACGCGCATATCTCTGGGAGGGAACACTTTTGGGGCATGGGATCGGTCTTATTCGATGCTCAGATGTTGTCCACATCAAAAAAAAGTGAAAATTGATTTTTTACCCTTAGGTCCCTTTCTCTACGCGCTGTCACATATAAGTATTGGACTGTTTCTGTTTTACGACAAACAGGCGGTGCCTTCAGAAAGTTCTTCAATTGTATTGGAACACCATTGTCAACTTTGTAGCCTTTTTCGCGCCTAGTGCTTACATTCTCGTCAAGGAACCCGCATATGCAATCCTCTTGATTGGCCTTATAACCCACCCATTTCTTCGGTCACATCAATATTGGGTAAATGGGTATCAATAGGTATTCCAGAAGCTCCAATTTCGGTGTTTATCAGTTAGTCTTAAAAAATAATAAAAATAATAAACTTGTTATACTGCTGAATATAATTTCATTGTATATTTATTTTATTTTATTTTGACTTGATTAATTGCTCTGGATGAATGTAGAACATTTTGAAGGCATAAGTTTTTAACCTCGGCATACATTAAAATAAAGCTTGTGCAAAAATAAATGAAAGCGCATAATAAATTTAAGCAATGCGCATTGTTTCGATTACAATTTCAAAAATTTGAAGTTTATATAAAATAGTCAAAAAAGTCGACATCAAAAAGTTGACTTTAAGACTTTTTCAAAAACAAAAAGTCGAGTTGCGGACTTCGACTTTTTTATACCCTAAAGTCGATTAATCGATTAGTCAAACATCGACTTATAACGCTTGATCAATTTCGAGGTTCCCTACCTTTTTAGAGAAATAAACACAGAAAGCTTGTCTACATACCCACTAAACAAAATTTGGCTCGAAAGCGTCGGATATTCTTGGAACTTTTTAAGAGCCCATAGAGCGAAGCGATGTCGTCGGGCGGCTTCAGTTCTTGCACAAGCTGTATTTTGTACGCTTTCAATTTAAGATCTCGACGTAAAATGCGCCAAGTCGTTCCATACGTCAGTCAGAGTTGCTGCGAACGGCGCCGAATCGACTCTCCACGGTCTTGGTGTACACTCTCAGCGACAGCCGCTACATTTTCTTTCCTGCGTGCTGGAGTGGTCTATTCGGTCGAATATTATCCAATAATGAATGTTGGGTCTCAAGATGGGTGATGGTGTTGCGAATAGTACGCCCAGTTGGCCGATTATGTTGACCATAAGTTAAACGAAGTGCACGAAACACATTCCTCACAGAACGTGAATTTTCGTAATAAAGTTGAACGATTTGTAAACGTTGTTCAGGCGTTAGTCTTTCCACGATGAAATGCCAAACAATACTTAACAGTAGCATGACAGCATGGCACGACTCACACGTGATCTGTCAAAAAAAGGCTATTGAAAAAAGTATCTCTACTTGAATCGCCCATTACAACCCTGGCCGAACTAAATCATAATTCGGAAGGTATCACACGGAAGGCGCAGCTTAATTTATTAAATACTTTAGACTAAACTTGTCATTCCATTTGCAAAGCCTTTAATTACACAGTACAACAGCCAATCTGGGGGTGAGAAATTCCAAGTCAGGGTGATGGTACTAGGTCAGTATATTAAAACACTCAAAGGGTTTTGCGTTCTTATGTGCCAGTTTTTTTTTATGACCTTTTACATTTTTTCCTTATCTTGATGTTTTTTCGCTTAGTTGTAAAATGTTGGCAAAAACGTAGTTTGACATAACTCGAGAACGACTAGTTCGATTTTGCTGAAATAAATTGAGAAAAATTAATAATTACATTTTCTTTAATCCATTAATATACTGTTTCTCTACCAAATCAACATTTTTGCAATTAGAAATAAATTTTTGAAGAAAATTTTGCCAAAAAATTTTTTTTTTTTTTTAAACATATAAATCCCAAACGGAAAGACGTGTAGAGTCTTATAACTTTCACGTAAAGTCACATAACCTATAAACAAAATGCGACATAGATCATAGAAATCGATTAACGCGTTCTGCTTTTATTCAAAATTAAGTAACTTCACTTAATTGCACCTTTTGAATCGTATTTAGCAAAGTTATTCCCCTCCAATTCCCACATGCAATTAGATCTCCCTTCTTTGGAATAGTGATTTTTAGCCCTTCTTTCCAGTTTGACGGTATGTGGTCCATGCTTCGCGTATAATAGGGCTATATACGACAGCTGTGTATTTAAGGAGTTCTGGAGGTGTATTGTCGGATCCAGCATCTGATCAGTACTTTTTTTTACAGCCAATTCAAAATTAAAATGTTAAATCGTCCAATCTCCATTTCTTTGCACTGAATTAAGTAACTTCACTTAATTGTAAATAAAAGCAGAACGCGTTAATAGATTTCTATGATCTATTTGTTTATAGGTTATGTGACTTTACGTGAAAGTTATAAGACCTGACACGTTTTTCCGTTTGGGATTTATAAGTTTAAAAAAAAAAAAAAATTTTTTTTTGGCAAAATTTTCTTCATAAATTTATTTCTAATTGCAAAAATGTTGATTTGGCAGAGAAACAGTATATTAACAGATTAAAGAAAATGTAATTATTAATTTTTCTCAATTTATTTCAGCAAAATCGAACTAGTCGTTCTCGAGTTATGTCAAACTACGTTTTTGCCAACATTTTACAACTAAGCAAAAAACATCAAGATAAGGAAAAAATGTAAAAGGTCATAAAAAATTGGCACATACGAACGCAAAACCCTTTGAGGGTTTTAATATACTGACATAGTACCATCACCCTGACTTGGAATTTCTCACCCCCCAGACAATAACCCCAAAAATGTTCCACAGTGTTATTTATCGAAGACCCTATAAAGGATAAATATTATTTTTTCACTTTTATCAAAATTTTTGTGGACGGTGGGTACTGTAAGTTGATCAAAAAAGATAATATTCGTTGAAACGAACTAAATTCCTTAATCAAGAGCATGCACGTTTTGACTTATGTGGTCCAAAAAAAGTCGCCCATGGGCAAAACATACTATCGATAGTCATTATGAATATGCAGGTACTAAAAACAAAGCAAATTTTGCTACGAATCCAAAGTATTTTTTTATTTTGGGCCGTTAAAGCCCAAAAACGAACCATTTTTTGCGCAAGGACGGTGGAGGGTGTAAAAGGTACGGCCTGACCAAACTTAACAACGTTTTTACTTGTTATGTGCGGTATGGCATAGTAAGGGTCGGGGTTGAGATAATTTGACTTGGATATACCATCGAGCAAGCAATGCAGACAGTTGTCCTTTCGAAATCAGTTGAATAAAATGCTTCGTAATGTCCGCGAACTTTTTAAGGTTTCTATAAATATTTTTTTTAGATATTTTCCAACCCTAGAGTTATTTAACCTGGGAGTTGCTGATTCCTTATTTTTGCAAAACTGTGCAGTGACAGAGAAAACGATTCAACGACAAGAAGTCCTTACTACATGTCTTGTATCTATCTGAGTCTGCATAAAATATATGAGTCGTCAGTGATGTGTGTCCGACTTGGGTTTATCAGTTGTATAGATGCCTCCTGGCTGAGGAATCTTATGGGTATTCCGCGGAAGCCGAGCTGAAGGCTACCGCATGGCCGCATGGGTGAAATACTTCTGTAAGTGACTTCTCAAATAATCAGCCAGCGTGTAAGAACACTGACAAGGCTAGTAGACGTCGTTTTCGATATAGCATATCCCTTAAGCCCATGTCGCTCTATGTCAGGAGCGTCTGACTTGAACCAAGCGGCCCGCTATTCAAATGTGATCGAAAGGGTGTGACTGGATGACCGAAGGTAATAAAATCACCAGTACGTATCCCCCTAACGCAAACGGGATTGCACAGTGTTGGTAACTCAATCGTAAAAAGTACTCATCCATGAAGAGACAAAAAGAAACATAAATCAACGGAAAACCAAGATGACGACTTTAAGCTTTCGAAAAAGGAGTTTGATTGGAACATGGAAAGTTCATTCACTGGTGGATGTGTCGAAAGTTGAATAATTATGCAAAGAAATGGAGATTGGGCGATTTAACATTTTAATTTTGAATTGGCTGTAAAAAAAGTACTGATCAGATGCTGGATCCGACAATACACCTCCGAAACTCCTTAAATACACAGCTGTCGTATATAGCCCGACACTACAACCTATTATACGCGAAGCATGGACCCCATGCCATCAAACTGGAAAGAATGGATACAAATCACTATTCCAAAGAAGGGAGATCTAATTGCATGTGGCAATTGGAGGGAAATAACTTTTCAAATAAATACGATGCAAAAGGTGCTAGCTTTTATACTTCTGTGCATATACCGGGTGGAGCACAAATCGTGCTATAAAGACAAAACGTAATAACTTTTTTTCTGTGTGAAGGTTAGTATTAAGATTTATTAAAATGAATGCTTCGGATACCGAAAAAAGGATTTAGATAGTGCAGAGGTACCACGCTTTGCAGCCCTGCATTTCCATTCAAAGGAAATTTAGGTGGGAGTTTGGCAGAACTTTTCCGAGAAGATGGACCATTATGAGGCTGGTAAACATGTTTGCCGAATCTGAAAGCATTGCACGAAGACACCATCACGGCTGTAGCTTCGGCAACATCGCGGCTGAAGCTTCGTCATTTCAGCAAATCCAAGTGTCTCGACTCAAAACTTATCTGCGCAAATTACAACAGATAATTTATGATGACTTAATCTTTTTCCGTACAAAGTCCAAATTACAAGCATGTTTAACCCTCTGGATTTGCCTATTCGAAAGGAATTTTATTCGAAATTATTAAAACGGCTGAAGAAGAAAACAGCTTGATAAATTGTTTGTTTATGTCTGATGAGACCCATTGTGATCTAAACGGCAATGTAAACAAGCAAAATTGCCGTAGATGGAGTGAATCTAATCCACAAATATTCCATGAGACGGAACTGCGCCCAGAACGAGTAACTGTGTGGTGCGCAGTTTCATCAAGCTGCGCTGTAGGGCTATACTTCTTTTAATAAAAAGGTGTAAAAGTAACCGCCCATAGGGATCGTTATTTCAAGATGTTGAAAGAGTTTTTCTTACCTACAACTGCGTCGAATACGTATCCGATTCAACAGCATTGATTCCAGCAATATGGAGAAACTACCTACGTACATAGCCAGACCGGTTATGGCACAGCACCAGCGAAAATTCCTAAACAAATTAATATTCAGAAATACCACTTTCCGCTGACCCCCAAAGTCACCGGAATGCACCAGACTTTTTTACGGGGTTATGTCAAGTATGAGGTGTACAAAACGAAACCGAGGAATTTTGACCTTAAAACAATAAGTGATGCACACTTCAACCATTTAGGCCCTAATGTATAACTTTCTGATCCAGTGTCGCATATGCGTTGATGATGGTGGTCATTTACGGTCTGTAATCTTCAAGCAGTCCATTTAAAATAATTGAATTTCCTATGCAATAAAAAAATGTAATACATTAATTTAAAAGTTATTTAAATTTCTTATTGTAGCATAATTGGTGCGCCAACCTGTGCTACTCGTCCCAGTTTTTAACCCACAACTGCGACACGAACAAAATAGCTTTAGATCCCAAAGATCATGTGCAGATCACATTAACACACATGGATTTGATTTGTGAACTGAACACGAACGCAAAGCCCAGAATGGAAATCAAGGGAAAGACAAGCTCAACTTTTGCTTTCCGAAACGCTGTGCGTCAAGGTTGTGTCTTGTCTTCACTTTTATTTATTGTCGTGCTAGACAGTGTCTTCCAAAAAAAACATAGAAGTCCTGGATGGTATTTAATGGCGCCCCCATCAAAAATAAAGCGGCTTAGATTAGGCTGACGACAAGAGTCATAATCTCGCCGGGACTCAAGCAAAGCTTATGACACTAGTACAGAATGCACAAAATATCGGTCTTAAAATTAATATGAAGAAAACAAAACTAATGAGTCTAGAAACCCCAAGTACTTTCCCCTTTTACCGTAATGGTCGAAAACATTCCTATTTTTGTGGAAAATGTCGAGAGCTGCTATCTTAGAGGATTAATCACAAAAGATGGAGGCGCGGAATAAGATGTACAGAGCCTCATTATAACTCAAGAAAAGCTTAGATATGGTATCTCGCAACATCAGCAGACGTACCAAGCTGCGTTTATTCAACATAAGTATCAAACAAACACAATTTTAGGGATGCAAAACTTGAAAGGTATCCAACACAATCAGCCAAATGTAATAAATGTTCGTAAAAACATGCCTACGCCGGATTTAAAACATTTCCGACCGGATATCATATATAACACTAATCTTTTACTGAATCGATTAAACTGGACATTAAAAGACTCAAGAAGCGATGTATAGGTCATACGCATACAAAAAAGGACACTGACCTTAACAAAATGGCTTTCGAATGGAACCCACTGGGTTTGCGACGTGAAGTACGAACAAAATCGACTTAGCTAAGAACTGTCCAAGCAGAAATCAGCATCATTGCTACATTGCCTGATATACGAAGTATTCCACATAACAGACGCCGTTGGGTTGAACTAGTTTCCGCCCTATATTACGATTAGCAAGGACATGACCTTAATAAGTTTAAATATGTCTGTACGGTATATTCATATTGAATATTTTTTAAATGTAGACTGGATTGAGTGTAGAAAGTGCGAAATTATCAAATTCATTGCTTGCAGCACTTCAACTAATGAAATTAAAATAGGTTTGTAGCATCGCATTTTTTTAAGAAACGAACACAAAAATGTGGGTTCATTTAAACATGCATGCATTCTCGGGCAATTGATTAAATAAAACTTGAAAAGTAATATTTACAATAGTAGTTCTTATACAGGGTGGAGCGCTGTAATTGGATTTTTTGCACTGCAGGCTGCGGCGGCACTGTTGGTCAAAGAGAGCGGAGAGTGTGCCTGATGGGGGATTTGTATAAGTATTCGTCTACTTTCAGTTGTCATCATGCATTGGCGAGGTCATTTTATGTTGAAGCTTTTTTTTCAAATGCGCAATCGATCTTTGCAGGGCAGCGTGCTTTTTGTTGACGATTCGCTGTTTCCCACGCGGACTTGTTTCTGGGCTGCAATCAATTGTAAATTGGGTAACTTCATTAAGAATAGCAGGAAATGTGAAATGTGTACGAAGGGGACCTGAGAGAAGGATTACAACACCACAAAACATTGAGATAGTTAGAGCAGCAGTGTTGTAATCTCCGAAACGCTCTGCTCGGAAGCATTCACATGCTCTTGGCATTTCCAGACGTTCTCTCCAACGGATTCTTCACGATGAACTGAATTTTCACCAGTATAAAATATGCGTGGTCCAACAATTGTCAGCACGGGACTATTTGACACGGCGAGCCTCTTGTAAAAACATTCTTGCAACTATACCCCGTGACGCAATTGTGTTATTTTCTGAGGTGCAAGTGGGTGTATAAACAAAGCAAATATGCGGAGGTGGAGTGAAACAAACCCCAGAGAACATCACCAGAGACCTCTGCATTCGGGCCGCGTCACTGTGTAATGCGCCATATCAAGAGTAGGCATCACTAGCCCTTACTTTTTACAGAATAACCGTTTTGCCGTAACTGTGAACTCCGAACGGTACTTGACTATGATACAGGATTTGTTTCATCCGGCCCTTGAGGCAATGCTATTAGAGGATATATGGTTCCAACAGGCCACTGCCCACACAACGAGAGTTACCATGAATTGTTTGAGGCAAATGTTTCCTTACAGCTTATCTTTTTTAAGGGGTGATGTGAACTGGCCAGCACGCTCGCCAGTCTTAGCCCTATGCCATTTTTTCTTTTCGGTTACATGAAGTCGAAGGTGTATATCAACCGTCCCAACACCTTGGAAGACCTAAATAATAATATTGAGGCTGAAATTGGCAGAATACCAGTCGACTTGCTTGTTAGAGTTCATGAAATCTTTAGAAAACGTATGCAGCAGTGTGTGGATACCGAAGGTCGACATTTGCCAGATACACTATTTAGAACCACGTAATTTATAAAAAAACTTCATACCAAACGCTTGTGGTGTATTTCAGGCGGAGGTATTCGCAATAGACATGGCAGCTATGTTGGTTTCTGAGCGGAATTTTCGCAAACACAATAAAATCCGGATACACTTTAGAATGTATAAAACTCCTTACACAAATCTTGTTATTCAAGCTAATACAAACATTTAGTCTTAATAGCAAGCAAATTTTTACCTGTATTCCCAAAATTAAATAAAATAAATTGTCAGCTCTTGCCGGAAAACCAATAAAATATCAACACTGTTCAGCTATTAGCCAATAGTTATCTAGTACATTCGATTTACATACAGAACAAATCTATTCTTAGGAGTATTTCGAACTTTAGGTCTACGATCTTTGCCGTCTGTAAAAAACGAAAATTATGTGTGTGTTTACAATAACATTGGGTTCAATCAAGTTCGCAACTGAGTTGGCTGTCACTTCTCCTTATAATTCATGTAGTTGGCGTTTTCGCCATCTTTTTTACTTTCTTTTGCCGACGACCTTTTGGGAAATTGTTCGTTTGGATGTGACGTTGTTGTAGTCACAGCTGAAATGTGAACAGGATATACGACACATGTATGTTCCATGAGCATTGTCCATGTGTATGAAAGAGTATGTGTGTGTGTGTGTGTGTGCCTCAGGAAGCACAATGTCCAATGTACCTACCATCAATAGATGAAATCGTATTTTAAAGAAGATTAGGCGAACAATTGAATAAGTCTCGTACATGGCTGAATGTTACGTACCCTTTGATTTGTACTGTTGAATACAAGCATGCACTAACACGTTCAAACACACAATGGTCAGTAAGCGCCTAAGAACGTAATATGTCTATAGGTTCGGGTAACTATATCCGCTTGCGAACCCCTTTCGGCTCACTTTTTTTATGTTCTCACGTACTTAATTATTTATATATGGGTGATTCTTTTCTCTTTCACACACACACACTCACATTGGCTCACATCCTCTGGCCGTTATTTCCTCTGTGAAAAATGTGCCTTTCCTGAAGTGCAATAAAATTCAAAGTATGTGCAGTGGAACATGTTTAAGACGAACATTTTAACTTTTCAATACTTGTACTATTAATGAAATCTGATCAATGATGCACCTTAAGCGAGCGCAACACTATATGTGACAGCGCATAGAGAAAGGGACCTAAGGGTAAAAAAAATCAATTTTCATTTTTTTTTCCTTTTTTTGATGTGAACAACATCTGAGCATCGAATGAGATGATCCCATGCCCCAAAAGTGTTCCCTCCCAGAGATATGCGCGTTTTATGAAAGTGAAGTCGACGATTCTAAGCGCAAATAGAAAAGAACATAATCTTTAAAATGACTCTCCTGAACAAAACTGGTTTTTAACCTTAGGTCCCTTTCTATTTTGCGCGTCACATATGTAGATACTATATGTACGTACCAACACATTAAAACATATTTTGTCTGAAATCATATCACAGAACAACATGGCGAAGATCGGTGGGACGGAGCACAAAAACGGGGACCCATATGACCACAAGTACGCTATATGGCGCAAGATAGAACAGGCTAACGAGACTTCGTGAACACGTACTTTTTCACGTGGGCATAAATAATTCCGTGCCTTTTCCAGTTTCCCTTGTAGTTATATGAAATTCAAGTATCTGTTCCCATCAAGTACCATCAGTTACTAGACTACTGCCAAATTGTGAGAGCGTTCCGTCGTTTAGTTTGTGTTTAACAGCTGTTCAAAGCTACAACCTCGTGGATTTTGTTAAAAATGGAATAAAGTAAATTTCGAGTGATCATTAAACATTATTTTTTTTTGCGGAAAAAAACGTCAATCAAACCAAGGAAGGATAAGCTTGATAAATACTTTGGGGACTCTACACCATCGATTTCAATGGTTCAAAAAGTGGATTACTGACTTTCGTTGTGGTCGCACAAGTACAAATGACGCTGAACGTTTTGAGGTCAATGCAGCC
Organism: Hydrotaea diabolus; assembly: GCA_963513945.1. NCBI lineage: Eukaryota > Metazoa > Arthropoda > Insecta > Diptera > Muscidae > Hydrotaea > Hydrotaea diabolus. The sequence goes on along the minus strand of OY740720.1, from coordinate 101,172,523 downwards.
GAAAGTGGCGTGAGATTGTTGAAGACATACGGATTGCATATGGCAGTGTGGTTTTGATTTTACATGATCAGTTGGGTTTAACAAAGCTGTCTGCAAGATAACTGCCATAAACGTAATCGTGTGACAACTTTAAAGGATTGTTTGGAGTTGTTTAACCGTAATTCGAGTGAGTTTTGTTACTGTGGATGAAACATGGATTCATTACAACGTTCCGGAGAGCAGCGATCTAAACAATGGGTTTCTCCGGGTGAACCGGCTCCAAAGAAGGCCAAGGTGACTTTGTCGGCCAATAAGATGACGGCAACAGTTTTTTGGAATGCACGAGGGATAATCCACATTGATTACCTTCAAAAGGGGAAAAAATAAACGCCGACTATTATCCCAACTTATTGGACCGATTTAACAAGGATTAAAAAAACGACCCCATATGGCCAAGAAATAATGCAGGGGTGCACACGTGTGCAGTCTCAATGGAAAATTGCATGAATTGGGTTACGAGTTGGTATCTTATCCGCCTTATTCCCCGGATTAGCGCCCAGTGACTATTTCCAAACCTAAAGAAATGGTTCGGTGGAAAGAGATTTAGCTCCAATGATGAAATTTTAATCAAACGAATGCCTATTTTATTGACCTTGAAAAGTCCTATTTTTTGAAAGGGTTGCAAAAATTGGAGAAACGTTTGACTAAGTGTATTGAGCTAAAAGGAGATTATGTTGAAAAGTATTTTTTTTTGCAAAAAAAAACTTTGATTTATTCGAAAAGTCACGGAATTATTGATCTGCCCTCGTACGTGACTTACCATGAATTTGTCTTTCTGTCACCAATGTAATGTTAATTCCCAATATTTAATGTGCTGTGCTGATTTGAAAAATGTTTAAAGTCTAGATTTGATATTTTTACGATTTGAGTTAATAAATTTGGGTGTATGTAAAATTGTAATAAAGACGTTAGAAAATAAAATTTATGCTCCGACTTAGATGTGTATGAGCTTCTTATCGATAACAATAGCCCAACCCTTTAGAAAAAATTATGAACCCGCCCATTAGAGAGGAAACACTAGTAGGAAGAATGCAATATGGTTGAGGTGGCATAATTCGAAGAGTAGTATTCTATTTTTAAGGCAAGCATACAAGAATATCTTATTATTAGGGATCGGAATTTTATGCAAATCAATATTTGTTGTCATCTAAAAGTAAAGTGTACTTATATTGATTATTTACTCAAATCAACGATTTTGCAATAAAATTACATTAATTATCGAGTGCGTATTTTGCTAATAATGAATATTTTTCTTAAAAAATCATGTTTTCTGCATATTTTGTTAAAATAATGATTTAAATTCATATTTTGCTAAAAATTCTATCTATTAATATTTGTTTTCTTTCATTTGTTTGGTCTTTGATCGCTAATAACTGTTCAAATCATATTAAAACACCATATATTATGCTTTATAAAGGCTATGAACTTATAACTAATAAAATTTACTTTTATATGAAAACGCCTCACAGTATTCATATCTACCTACAATAAAATTTTTCTATCGATATCGAAAATGAAGCTCAATCTTGATTGCTCTTTGCCCTTAAAGGTAAAATTTGTCTTACACACAGACAAAAAATCTGTTGTAATCGGTCCGAACTACAAAAATGCTTTCACAAACGTTCCGTAGTATTGATGGTCCGACATATTATATGATGGTTGCAACAATCATAACCTGGTAATCACAGCCAACAACGCTGTTGTACATCCGAATTTAGTAAAACCGTTTGGTTGCGACAAATGTCGGTTGTCGAAAGTTGCTTCCAAATGATACTGCCATATAAATAAACGAACTATAAATAAATAAATATTTTCCAGAGTATAGAAACGGGCTTAAATGTAGCGATATAACTCAGACTTGATCAAAATTTTTGCCATAGATAGACCTCCTTATTATTCAAAACAACAAGCAGTGGCGACCCAATATTCCCTGATTGCGTCGCCCAAAGATTGACAGTAAATATTGTTATATACCTTAATTAATTCTTTTCAGATTGGAGTAGTATAGGCATGATTGCAAAGCTTGTCAGAACATCTATCCAAATAGGTATTTATTTTACTAATCACTTGACCCGTTGCAAGGCGATGAAATAATAAATTTTTTCAAGAGTACTTGTAACCAATAACCTATAACAACAATTATTACATGTGCATATTAAGTTCCAATAACCATCCTAATCTGTTAGGATAACCGATACATTTTCATTTTAACCGAACGTGTCAGTTCCCTCTGCTGAAAATTGCTGTGAACCCAATCAACATTCGCTTGTAACGACTGAAACATGGATAGTACGTGCAACCACCGACATTCGGTTGGCAAAAAATTCGGTAATTCGGCAATGGCAACAAAACTATTCTCTGTGTGTATGATTAGAGAAATTAGCTAAGCAAAACCTAAATGTCCGATCCCTACTAACAATCAACCATAGAATGAATTCTACAACTATTCTACTTACTAACTTACATAAAGAGAACAGCCAACCGGACGATTGAGGTTAAATGCACCTTAAGTATTCCATCAGTACAACCGAATGTTGGTTGGTCCTCTGTTATTTTCAGTTATTGGAACTATAGTATCGGTGACACATACTAAGTATACAAACCTTTTGAAGAAAATTTTTGGATCTTCAAATTCACAGACCACACTTGTTCCAAAAAAAATAAAATTTTACTCAGAGGCAAAAAACCGTTTGGAGGTGAAAAAGATGATGGATGAGTTTTACTGGAAAAAAATTGGTTGATCGATTGGCTTTAGGTCAGTTAAAATCGAATTATTGTATTTTTAAAAAAAATCTATATTGGATAGGATGAAGTATCACTAAAAATTGGTTACAACTACAATATATATGAAAAACTATTGGTTGCTCCAACCACCACTTAAATACGACGAGCAGAAAAAAATCATTAGAACAACTGCCACTATTCCCAGTCTTCAAAAAAACGGGTCAGCTATTTGGGTCTGATTTTTTTTGACTAATTGGACCAAATGGTCTAAGTGATCGTAATTGTTCGTTTTGTCTCTATATACACTTTATAACCTTCACCAAAGGTTGGGGTGTTCACTTAGTTTGTTATTCCCTCCAACGCCTCGAAATACTGATCGGATACCCCGTAAATTATATATATTGATCATTATCAAACTCTATCTAGCCATGTCTGTCTGTTCGTCCATCTCTATATCCGTATGTCTGTTAAAAGCACAATAGCTGTCAAGCGAGTAAGACTATCACCCTAAAATTTAGTATAATTATGGTTAATTTGTAAATGGCCAAAATTGACCTGTGAGAAAAAAATCATTTGTAGGAGCTTAAGGTACCTCAGTACGTATTTTTCAGTATTTGCTAAATATATATCAATTTTCTGTAACGTACAATGATTTAAACAGGGTTGATAGCTGTGCATCTCAGCTATCATTACTATAGGTATAGAAAAGAGCATATTTGCTGGATTTTTCAGGTCATGTGGCCTAAAAACGAGCCATTAATAGTGAATATGGTTATATGGGAACTTAAATTAAATCGAATTGTTCTATTAATTCACATATGAATTTAAATTCAATTTCTTGAGAGATTTTGGTCCGACTTATATACTAAAAAGGGTCCTAGAATCGGAAAATAAAGGGACTTCTGGTTAATATGGACATATGGGTTATCAGATTACCACATATGCAAAAATTGATTTATTTGAAAGTTTTGGCTGATATTGGGGAGAGACTCACAGACTGAGAAAAAATTAGTTGGAATTGGTTGGAACCACAATGATGCGCTTGCAAAAGAGAAATTTCGGTTGTATTCCACCAACTGTTTATAATCGTAATGGATATTCGGTTCGAAAACCCACAAGATGATAAATATGATCATCGTACTGTACTCACCACTTATTGCTCGGTCTTACCAATAAAACTCGAAAAAGGGTATTTAGTTATCGTAGCTGCTGGTTGTGGCAACCAATAGTTTTACAAACATTTGGTAATGATATTAATTATTAGTGATGATAACTAACACTTCGTCATAACCAAAATAAATGGTTGCTTAATGGAAATTTTTTTAAAAAAAATAATTCAATTTTTACGAACTTTTAGTTAATCGGTTAACCTAATTTTTCCAGTAAAAATCATACATTATCTTTTCCACGTCATGACTCTCCCTAAGAGTGCCTAAGATTTTAACTCGGACTAAAATTATAATTTTTTTCGTTGAACAAGTGTGATGTGTGGGTTTTTAGTTTCCAAAATTCTTTTCAGAAGGTTCGGATACCTGGTATGTAACATCAATACTACATTTCCAATAACTAAAAATTACTGATCACAAACTTACATTCGGTTGTACTGATGGAATACTCGAGGTTAATGTACCCGCAATCATTTAGCTGAGGCAAGGAATCTGTTTGCTGTGTGCAATTTCAATAGCGAATTCCCGGTGGAGGGGATATAAGATTCGGCTTGGTCGAACTTCACGTCGTTTTTATTTTTTATTTATGTCCTGTCTCCATATTTTCTTTCTTTTAGCAATTCCCATTAAAAGGAGAGAATATTTGTAAATGTACTCTTTAAACAAAAAACGCTCAAAGAAAACTGTTTGCTGGTATCGAATCCGATGTAAACACTTTCCACTGTATCCAGTGCCATCCAGGCTGAAACGCATTTCTCAATGGAGGTGAGTAAAAGAAATATAAATTGATATATGAACACATTGGAATTATATCTTTTTGAATAAACTCTGATGATTGCCTTTTAAAAGGAGAAATTGATAGAATTGAGTATGATTTTCTTAATGCGCATTCAATTTTTTTTATTTCAATTGTGTACAAAGGACGTTTTTAATTAATTATATACAATCTTAAGTGTTGAAAAAGCGAGATTTTGACTTTACGTTATTTTTTAATGGATAATAAAGATGTTTTTAAATTTACGAAAACATTTAATACTGCATTTTCATTAGTCCATTTATTCTCGTTTTCGCTCGAAACTTTTCAAAACGTCTCAACCAATTTTCACACAATTTATGGTCGTTTTCATTCTCGTTTTGGTTTTTGTTTGACAGTTCATTATTGTTTACAAACAAAGAACAACGTGGTGACTATTAAAATACTGAAATACATATTTTTCTTTAAAAAATGGATAAATTAAATTAAGTTTTTTTTCCTTTTAGCACGCTCATTTTTACTTTTACTTCATAAAATATCTATTTCACCAAAAATGTTTGACGATTGATTAATAATGTCTGCCTTGAGATGACAAACCAACGATAAAAAACGATTATCTTAGAGATGACACACTTTATTTAAGGTGGCATCGCCTGTGCGAAACGTTTTCGTTCCTCTTTCGTACAAAAACAAGTCAATTTCATTACTTGAATTTGTATGGGAAAACGTCTCATTTTTTACTTGTTTTGGACAAACTTTTGAAAACACTTCAAAAGTGCCTAGTGAATAAAGAGCATAAGATAACACAAGCTGAATCGTACAAAAACACAAAAACCTACTAGGAAAAAGGACTCTATATCAAAATCCTCTTTACACGTATATTTCCAATGGAAACTCTTGAAAAGGTTGAAATTTTTAATTAAACAAGTTTTGAATTTAATTGAAATTTTCAATTCTTTCTATTCTGAAAACAACTGAAATTGCCCTCTGCTCGAATTTGAAGCTACGATCTTACATTGCTAACCCAATAAATAATGTGTTCTGAATCTAAAAAGAAGGACTTGTATGAGAATGCCTTGAAAATTTTACATCAATAAATCCATCTACACACTTTTTTAGTTAATTTGAATAGACCAGTGGCCTTCTGGAAGCGTACTGCGCAAGGTTCCCTTTGCCTACTATATGTGGTGCTATTGCTTTGTACTGACGGTTTTACCACGATGGCTCAAGTGATAATCTATATTTTGTTTAACGGAACCTTTTATCGGCACCTAGTATTGATATCAGCGACTTTATCAGCGTGAATGTTGTTTAGACCTGGCTTATAGTTTCGATGATCTAAAGTCTCTCTCTCTCTCTCTTGTATCGCTGGACCTCTCTCTGGCTAGATAATAAAGATCGTACAAATCGTACCTGATCTGCCTGGGCGGATGCATTCTGTCCATAAGATGGTGGTTGGAATGACTACTGTAAGGCACCCAAGCTGATATTGCTTAGACAATAAAAAACTGTATCTGCGCACGGTAAGGACATTCGTTTCTTATGTAAATGGTCCTCAGAATAAATAAGGACCCACCCTGTAGATGTTCTCAGGGCGGCGTTCTGGAAAGTCTGTATTTTCTTCAACTGCGTCATATTCGCGTTCGCCGACCACACCAGTGCAGTTGTAGTTCATGAAATTTGACAGAAGTAGGTTTTCTTGAACCAAGGACGGACCCTTTGGAATATAAAGAAATTCAGTTCCGATTTAGATATGTTTGTCTCCCACATATACCTTTAGCCGGTTCTATGCTTTTAGCTCTGGAAGCCACACATAACATCCTATCCTAATGATATTTGGCACAAGTTAGTTTTTGGACCAAGAAATTGCTTTATTAAAATTTAAACAGATAGATTCAGATTTAGATATTGCTTCCATACATACATATGTACGTTTAACCGGTTTCATGTGTTAAACTCTAGAAGTCACATCTTACATGCAATCATGATGGAATTTGCACAGTTCATATCGATCAATTAGTTACAATCTTACATAATGGTACATATCGGTCCACGTGTTGATATAGCCTCAGTACAAAGGTCCCTTCCGATTTCACATGGAAATCGTGATAGAACACCATTTTTTAATTGGTCCAGTTTGAAACTAGACCATATAACCCAATTTTAAGGCAGTTAGGGCGCAAACCATACAAATGGTTTTGAAGCCCAATAACGGCATCCACGTAGACGTTTGAGAGGGTTGGTATGAAATAAGAATGACATTTTCGCATAGGGTCAAAAATAAACTTATTTTTTCTAAATTTTGCTCAATTTGGTGACGGAATATTTGGCCTATCAAAACACGGCCATATGCGTAAAAAATGAAAATATGGAGAAAAATAATGAAATTTTATTACAAATCTAACAGTGACATTACGTACGAGGGCGGTTCGGAAAGTTCTTAGCCTATCAATGAAAGAGAATAGTTAGTTTTTCAAAAATATTTTTATTTTTCAATATAATCTCCTGAAACTTCAATACACTTAGTCCAACGCTTATCTAGCAATTCTATCCCTTGATTAAAATAGTTTTCCTCAAGGTCTTCAAAATAGTGGTTTACAACTGTAATTGCATCTTCATTTGAGGTAAAACGCTTGCCAGCAAGGATTTTTTTTAGATTTGGGAACAGGTAAAAGTCACTGGGAGCTAAATCAGGAGAATAAGGTGGGTGGTCAAGCAACTCGTACTTTAATTCGTTGATTTTAGCCATTGTTAAAACACTCTTGTGCGCTGGTGCGTTGTCTTGATGAAAAAATATTTTTTTGTGTTGTAAGCCAGGACGTTTTTCTCGAATTTGTACATTTAATTATTCTAAAAGGTTGCAATAGTACTCTGAATTTATTGTTTTACCCTTTTGCAGATAGTCAATCAATAAAATACCTTTGAAGTCCCAAAAAACAGTTGTCATAACCTTACCAGCCGATTGAATTGTTTTTGCCTTCTTTGGGGCACTTCCTCCAGCTTCAGTCCATTGTTTGGATTGTTTTTTGTCTCTGGAGTATAGTGGTGGATCCATGTCTCATCAACAGTTATGAAACGACGCTTGAAATCCATTTTATTTCGCTGAAAACGATCCAAACAAGCTTGAGAAATGTTCATTCTTATGCGTTTTGGTCGACTGTTAACAAGTCCGGCACCCATCTTGCAGAAAGCCTTTTCATCTGTAGTTCTTCATGCAAAATTAAATGGACTCGATCATTTGAGATGCCCATGATATTAGCTATTTTACGCACTTTTATTCGTCGATCATTTAATACCACATTATGCACTTTGGCTACAATTTCTGTTGTTGTTGCTGTTTTTGGACGTCCACTACGTGGTTCATCTTCAATGCTTGTACGACCACGTTTAAATTCAGCAACCCAATTTTTTTCTGTTGCATATGAAGGAGCACTTTCACCTAACACATTCACCATATCATTATGAATTTCTTGCCCCGATAAACCTTTTTTATGTTAATATTTAATGACACCACGCATTTCTAATTTTTCCATTGTAAAAAAATCGCGGATGCGTCTTTTTGAACACCTGTTTCTATATGAAGGAGTTGCCAGATCGAAACAAAATTTAACATGTGTTCATAGCAGAGATGGATGTTTCCAAAACACTTAATCTGTTTATACCGCGCTTTTTGTGCTAGGCTAAGAAGTTTCCGAACCGCCCTCGTATTTATCATCCGCCCAAGGAGTCCATAAACCTGTTTCAATCGACGTATCCGCACATTTATAATTTCAGGATATAATATATAGGGTGATCAATCTAGAGGTATTATTTTATATATATATTTTTTTTAAATAACCAACACTCAGGGGATGCCCCCTATACATGCGGTGCATTGCGTTGGCGAGTGGAAAGTAAAGGATCGTAGGGGGGAAAGAGGGAGTAATGTATATTGACACTTGTCTTGAATTTCTGGATGTCACACTTAGTGGGAAACACATTTGTCGGAAGTCGATTCCACATACGGACTGTACGAGCGAAAAACGAATTTGATCTGTAGTTTATAGTGCGGTCAACTGGCCAATCGATAACAAACGGGTGTTAATTCCTAGAAACTCGCGTATCCCTGCCGAACATCCTCACGTCAGGAATAAGGCGATGGATATCTGATGAACACACACCATGAAAGAAACGATAGAACAGCGTCAAGCAACGCACATTCCGACGATGCTCAAGGGAATTAATAGAGTTGGATACCCTACTATCAGCACCATCGCTATCCTTTGAACACGGTCAAGTAGCTCCAAGGATGATTTTGGAGCACCTGTTTATATATGGGAGTTATATTCCATCTTCGGGCTGATGTAAGTTGTATAGATATTGAAAAGATCAGAAGGAGTGAAATATTTCTTGCACCGCTTTAAAAAGCCTATGCACTTGAGTGCTTCTTTCGACACTTCGAATATAAAAAATAAATACAAAAGTTCAAATCAAGGGTGAAATCTTAGTTGTACATTCATGCCATTTATTTTTTTAATATAATTTCCCTTAAATGTTGGCCCAACTACGCCTCAGGGTGTCCATTCTGAGAGTCCAATTTTGGATGATTCTATCAAGTATTTCGACCGGTATGGCGAAATTTCGACCTTAATGAAATGGCAAACAATACTGAAAAAAATTAAAGTTTAACACAGCTCATGCGTAATCTCCCTATAGCAGACCACGTCCAAATTGAGCTTTTCCTACTATAAAATTCTACATTTTTTATACACTCCGCGGATGGTATATTAAATTTGTCATTCTGTTTGCAATACCACGAAATATTGATCGGAGACACTGTAAAGTATATTGTTGATCGTCGTAAAAGCTCCTCTATAAGGAAGGGACTAAAGCATAAAATCATAACCTTATAGAATTACGAGATCAATAATATATTATAATATTGTATAGAGTATTCAGTCAATATTTTGTAGTGTTGCAAACAGAAGGACAACTTAGTATACCTTAGTATACAAATTGTGTTAAGTTACTAAAATTTTATTAAGGAAAAGTCGGTTTATCGTCGTTGGGGTTGTTCTGGGTAAGGCCGCATTATACTCATATACGTGTGGTGATGGCATGTAAAGCAGTTGTTGTGTTGTGCTGCGGAACCCATGTTGCGAAATCCACGAAATTGATCAGCACACGAAAGGAGTTCGATCAGGTTGAGGAGAAGCAAGAAAGAAAGAAAGGAGATCGTCGTGGCATCGTAGCGGTACCACTCTGTCTATTTTCTATTTATCGGGAACTAAGTGAGTGTCTAACCGCAGATTGAACAGTTTGGGGGTGTATTCTACTCCCGGGGTATCCAAGAGCTTTGACATAAGCATTGAGATTCCGTCCGGAACCCAGCGCCTTCGATGGTTTTGCGCTGTGGATGACAGTGGAAAATTCGCCAACGGTAAATTGTGGTGTTGCCTCTTCGAATCGGAGAGCGCGACTACGTCACAATACTCTCCATTGTGCCTTATCGCTCTCTGGGTGCTCAATAAAAAGTCGCTACGCTTGCGCTACGCTTCGGACCTGTCACTGTTCTGTTCTGTCACCGAACGTGACGGCGCCCGATCGTCCTTTCTTCCAGGGTAAGAGAGAGATTGGATCATTGTCATTGTCATTGTCCGGAGCTTAGGTTGAACTGCTTTAAGTGATCGATGACCAACCAACTGAACTTTACTGACCCTAATTCTAGGGTCAGTGGGGTTGGAGCGATGAAGGTCATCACGCTCGTCTGCGAGTCCCGCTGCCACTGCTGGGAAATTTGGTCGTACTTTGCATATTCGACCAGCAGCGATATGACGAGCGGCTGCTGCGTTCATGATGGCCAGGAACTTTTTCTTGACTACCCAAACATTCGACGGAATGGGTAGATTATTTAGGTATCCCAATCAGCCTTCTTTTGATTAAGATAGGTACGGCGTTCAGTGGTTATAAAGTCGGATGGTCTGTTATTGGAGAAAATTATGGGAGGACCGTCCGGACCGTAATGAGATGACGGGTTACGAGGTGATGTCGTTGATAAGGCCAGGCGATTCCATAGTTATGTCTGGCGAGCTATGGCAATCGCCCATAATCCGTGTGGGGACATCCTCATTTGCTGAGCAGAACGTAGAGCTATTAATTTGCTCTGCCAAAGTTATGTCCCTCTGGTAGTTGTCTAGGAGAGAATGCCACAATTCGTGGTGGGTATTGAAGTATCCTATGACCAAGCGGTTAAAACCTTGTAGCTGAATGCTAATGTCAGGCAAATAACGCGGGGTACAGCTACTAACCGGCAGGATGTATACTTTGTACAGCTCTATCTCGACAGTCCCAAACTTGACTGCTACCCCTATACATTCCATGCATGGTTCTCTAGAGTCAAGCTCAGACGAGTCTGTGCTGCACAGAATGGTGTAACAGGAATGTAAGTTCCTCACCTCCACTTCTCGTGCGAGCTTTACGTAGCACGTGGCATCAATCACAACTATGTAGAATGCAGGTGCCATTCAGCTTAGTCTCCTAGATCGCAGCGGCCATGATGTTTCTCCGACTTATAAGTTCTATTACCTTACTGATTCCATTGCGTAGGCCATTGCAATTAAATTGTTGCACTGTTAGGGGTTGGTGTTAGTTGCTGTACTCGTATGTTGATGCTGTTGCAAGGGAGGCTGCATCGGAGTTTCTTAGTTGAATAATGATGATGATCACGAAGACGAAAGTATAGATGGCGATGACGATGATACTGCAACAAACTCCGTTTCGCTATACTCCCTATTGTGGTTCAGACCTGAACATCTCCTGAAGTGCATTCACTCCAAGCAAAGATTACACCTTACAGACCTAGGTCCGGGGTTTTGTTCGATCGCGGAGCAAGCATTCCGCGAAGTGCTGCTCTCACAACGATAAAATGGACAAACAGAAACCACATATTGTTGTGGTTACGGGTCAATCCGGTACATAAAACCTGCCGAAGTGGGATTGGCTCCATTGGAAGTACTTAGTGAAATAAGGTTTATGCCTTCTGCCTCCTTGGAATAGCGAATCCAAAGACAGCACGCACTGCTTCCAAGCATAATATTCAAATCGAAATATTAATTTTAATGGCGTCCTTAAATTGCCCATGCTATTAAGACGACAGCGATCCGACTATAAAATATTAAATATCGACTTTCATAGCCCGAGCATCCGGTATGTCAAATTTAGTGGTGCTAAAGACCTCTCCGTGCAAGTCAACTTTTAGAGGCGGTTATTAAGCTTGTAGTTATATTCATTTTCGTTGGCATGAGAGATTCCATTGCGTCCACTCTTTCGTATGAACGAAATGGCCAAAGGATTTGAATTTCATTCGAATCCCATTATAAGATTTCATTGTGTGTGTTTTATTTCAATTGTGGGAACAATTGTTTAGAAACCACTTAAAAGGAAACGTCGTTGCTTACTCACACACACACACGCGTATTCTCATGCATACACATGCACTAGAGCGGGCACATTTTCAGAGAATTCCAAGTCGCCCCACAAAGTATGCAACGAACGAATACAACAATGTTGGGCCAACATTGTTGGCTATCTGTTGATGGTGCTGCTGCGTTCGCAGTCTGTGTGGATATTTACGTGCTTAGATGTATGCATGTGTGGTGCTCCTTGGTATTTGATAGATACCTGCCTGCTGCATGTCTGCCTCTGTGTGCATTTGCAATGTTTCGACATTTTCAGCAAATTAAATTTTCTACAGCCGCCTGAGGACTCGTGGACGTTAAGTATGTTAGCCAAACAAGAGCAACTCCACCAGCGCCATCACCAACACCAACACCCCCACCATCTTCATCCAGTGCCCATCGGAACTTTGGCATTTTCTTCAAGCCGTTATATCTTGTTGAGTGGTAGTGGAAAAGCATCAACGTAAAGCATCGTTTCGTTGGCAGCATTTCGTCGGGGCGAGTTGGGAGCTGGCATAAAGGAAAAAAGAGTTTCTTGGATATTCATGCACTTGTATTACCACCTGCACAATTGCTTTTCATCTCATGAAAATTCCCATTGTAAGAAAATTGAAAACTTCTGCAATTGGCAATAAAGTCTATTGTACTCTCTTTCGTTCTATCCGCCTTTTTGTATATCCAACAAGTACTCGTACAAGTACCAGGGATGCGAAAAACTGTAAACAATTTTGTACGAAACATGTACGATTTGATTTTTAAAGTACCATTCGCGTTTTATTGACTTATTTATGGTCGCTGCTTCATACTTGTACTCGTATTATCACACTGAACAGAGATTCGTTGATACAACCGATTATTTCCAATCTGATGTACTTTTATAGCTTTTGCATGTATTCGTATTATCCCATTTCTTTTAAACGAAAAGAATGTTAGTTGGTTGGTAGCAATTTGGTGGGTAGGTAGATGTAGGACCAGATGTAGACGCTCGAAAGGAAGGGATTCTTTTCAAAATTCTTTCTTTAAGGGGATAAAAACGGAACAAATTTATCCCTGATAAACAAGTAAATAATCCATGTCAGGACGAAACGGTTGGAGCTAGAATCACCAAATTGAGAGAATGGGCGTCCCTTTGAAGTATAAAGGTATTTTTGGATACAGACTTCCTAACCCAGAACACCTAGAAACATGAAATTCGGAAGGCACTTCCATTTTGACAAATCAAAAGTGTATGGATTGTAAGGATTTTGAAAAATTCACTTTACAAGGAACAAATTTGCCACTGAAAAGTCTATACGAAGTCCCATTTTACTCGATACGGGAAAAATGGAATTTTATGTACCTTTTTAAGTCTTTAAGTAGAAAATTGGAAATTTCAAGTATATGTCCGTCGATTGCGTTAGAAACAAAAAGTATATGTGACAGCGCATAGAGAAAGGGACCTAAGGGTAAAAAAAATCAATTTTCTTTTTTTTTCTTATTTTGATGTGTACAACATCTGAGCATCGAATGAGACCGATCCCATGCCCCAAAAGTGTTGTCGACGATTCTAAGCGCAAATCGAAAGGGACATAATCATTAAAATGGCTCTCCTGAACAAAACTTTTCATTAACTTTTCACTTTTTTTGATGTGGACAACATCTGAGTATCGAATGAGACCGATCCGATGCCCCTCCCCGAGATATGCGCGTTTTATGAAAGTGAAGTCGACGATTCTAAGAGCAAGTAGAAAGGGACCTAATCTTTCAAATGGCTCTCCTGAACAAAACTGGTTTTTAACCCTAGGCCCCTTTCTTTTTTGAGCGTCACATATACATTTTTAGCGATGTATGAAATTGTGGGATAAAATCGGCACAACCCATTCGTTTTGTAATAATTTTTTATGGTTCTTGGAAATCAGAAAAGTAAATATGTATATCCAAAAAAAGGGTGGCATCCGAATACATAGAAAATAGAAATGACAGTAAAGTGGCATTAAATAAGGGCCAAAATGGGCGAGACAGCAGTAAGTGAGAGAAGAAATATTAAATCAACAGAATGGCATGTAAAAAAGGAATGGCATTAAAAAGGGAACAAAAGAGGCCACAGATCACAAAGTAAGGACAAGCAATATTAAATCAATAGAAAGAAGTAGAAAATAGAAATGGAGACAAAAAGGGTCAAAATGGGCGAAGTAGAAAAAAGTGTTAAAAACGATATTAAATCAATATAAGAAAAAAGAAATAGATTAAAAATGGCCATAATGGGCAAGACAATAGGAAGTAAGAAAAAAGACAAAATGCCCAAAAGTAAGTAAAACAATATAAATTTAACAGGATGATATAGAAAATGGAAATGGGTATAAAAAGAAACACAAAAATAATGTAACATGTACAGAATGACAAGGAAATTAAAAAAGGGATACAAGTGTTAAACGGTCCGAAATATCAAATGCGAAAAAAATAATTTTAAATACACAGGATTGGATAGAAAATAGGAATGGAAATAGAGAAATATAAAATAGATAGTAAAACAGTATTAAATAAACGGAAGGCAAATAGAAATAGGTATCAAAAGGAGTCAAAACGAGCGAAAAATCAAAAGTGAGAACACAAATAAAATCAACAGGATGACATAGAAAATTTAAATGGGGTTATACAAGAGCCAAAAGCAGCGAACTATTAGAATCAACAGGATAACATAGAAAATATATATGAGGAAAAACAGAGCTAAATAAGGTACACAAGCAAACGAAATATCAAAAGTTTCTCATCTATAAAGAGATGAAAAAAAATTGAAATGAGACCAAAATATATGATAAAGTGACTAAAGAGAACGAAATATCAAAATGTAAGAAACACAATATACAATCAACAGGATGATATAAGAAATATAAATGGGTTAAAAAACGGTCAAACGGGGTGAATATCAAAAAATAAGTTAAATATTATTAAATCAACGAGATGACATAGAAAATGAAGGTAGATGGGAATAAAAAAATATCCAAAACGGTCGTAATATAAAAACTCATTAAAACAACATTGAATCATCAGAATGACATAGTAAAAAAACAATATGATGGTATACCAAATATATATGGGGATAATAAAGGCCAAAATGGACAACAGGCAAATAATGGCGATGAAGGCCCAAAACAAGCAATATAGAAAAAGGCGAGAAAAACAATATTTCATAATCATGATTAATAATTAAAAAATGCCTTTAACGGACGAAGTATGAAATAACGAGAAAATAAAGTTGATAACAACAGGTTAATAGGGCAAAATAATGCAGGATATACAAATTTGACCCAAGAAAAAATAATAAATAATAAAATTAACTGGTTTAGAAAAAGTGCCAAAACAGAAGTGATAGAAATTAAGAGAAAAACAATATTTAGTCAATATGATGGCAATTAAAATAGAAATGCATAATAAATGGCAAAAACTGACAAAATAACAAAAATTTAGGAAACAAACAGAATGGCATAAAAATAGGGCTCAAGACGACCAAATCGGATCAATGTCCCAATTGTTCGCTGAAAAAATAACATATGCAGCGTGTAATTCTGCTTATGTGGGATTTCAGGCTATTTTAATATTAAATGCGCAAATACATAATGTTGTGAAGTGTTTGGAAATGCTGTTGCTTGAAGCATGCGGTAATAAATGGTCGAAAATCGTCAAGAACTGATGAAGTGGCATGTCAAACTATAAACTAAAAAGGGACAAAATTGACAAAAGGATCAAAAGTGGTTTGAAAACAGAATTATTCTTCACTGATCTTTACAGCTCACAAAGTGGCGGCTAGTTGAATAAATGATGGGTAGTAGAAATTTCTCAAGCAGGTGGACAGCGAATTGTGTACGATAGGAAAAGAAAATTTAATTATACAACAACGATGGAGGATATCTAATTGATTCTTAACCTATTTTGAAGCAAAATTTATGTCAATATGTTCTGTTCATGTTCATTCAAATTAATTACTCCGTCTTAAATGTATAGCGTTCGGCTACAGCACCTTTAACATTGGATTCAGCTGGCAATGTGGTTGGTTTGGCTAGCACAGACTAAGGACTTGCCCTAGTGCTGATGTTTGTAACACCTAACAATACAGTCCATGTTTATTATCGCCGATCTTTTGACCATCTATCGTTGCAATCAACTGATTTTGACGAAACTTGATACACTGATAAGATTCATTTGAGCCTAGGACGAACACTATTTAAATTTTAACACAATAAATATTTCAGAATCTGCACAAACAAAAGCGTGATTTGTTGTGCCACAAACTTAGTCCGATGGTACTTACATGTCGCATGGTACGTATGAGCGAATAGTAACTAACTCTGATAAAATTTGACCAAATCGGACAAAGTTATCGAACAAGCTAGACATTTAATACTTTCTGATTTGAAGTCCAGCTGATCTAAAGGTCACATATTAACTCCGATCTCTTTTGCATGGTACGTTATAAGCGACCAATAGTTAACTCTAGTGCAACTGATTACATCGGTATATGTTTTCGAATAGCCCCCACAATATGTTTTCTACCGATATAAGGCCCTGTCGCTCTAGAGTAAAAATATTATCATGCTTAAAATTAGCATGTTACATTATTAGCAACCGGTAGTTAAGGTTGGTAAAACAAGAACAGTACCTAAATAAAGGTTCATCCTGATTTAAAATCTTTTTGCTCTAGAAGCCACAAACTACATTCGATCGAGCTCAGATTGTACGTTTCGAGCCATGTTTTTATGAGGCCTCCATACCAATTTATTTCCTGATTTTAGACATTACCGCACCAGAAGTGCACATTAAGCGTTGATAGTTGTAAGAGACTTGTAATTAATCCTATTTAAATTGGACCATATCGGTCCGTATTTTCAAATATACCACATGTCTATGCTTTAATAAAGCCCCACACAAAGCTTTTATCTGAACAGTGGATCTGCCACTGAAGAAGTCACAAATGAACTTCGATTGTGCTTAATTTTCAGACGGTTTTTAGTGACTTAATCCTATTCTTCTGCAGCTCTATCATATTAGTCCATCTCTTGGAATAGCCCAACTTGAACGATCTTTCCTATTTGTAGTTCTTTTCTTGCTCAAACTCCAGATAGTGGCGCATTATCTTCTAAATAACAGAGCGGTATGGGGTATCTCACAGTCGGGCCCTCTAGACTTTTGATTTTATTATTTTTTTTTTAATTAGATGGTGTCATATTTAAAAAGTATCTTAACGAAGCCCAGGAGTAAGTGTGCTTAAGTCCAGATGGCACATAGAATCTCTGATGCAACCATCCAAAGTTACGTTGGGTAAATTTTCCTATTTGATTTTTTCAAGATATACAATATCCTCCTAAGCTCCTTGGGAATTGTGCCCATGATGCCTACCTGAGGCAGTTTAATGAATGAGAAGGAATTTCCAACGGAACTTTCTGTAGGCGACATCGGCTTATTCCCAACTGGGCGGAAAATCCTTTAAACATCCTCATTGTTAGCGACCTCAGTTAATCTAAACAGAATCGCAGAAAATACTCACAATCAGGAGTGGAAAGCGATGGTTTAAATCGCAATCATTATTGTCAGTACTTTTGGACCTAACCTGCTTTGGAGACTAAATAATGACTCATAACAAAATCATTATATATTTTGTATCTCATTGAGTCGTTAACATGTTTTGGTAAGAAATCAAGGCCACTAAATGTAGAAATTGTCACTAGAATTTCTAAACAAATTGATTTTTGATTCTAGTTGTGATAATTCTCTTGCCATTTGTACCAAAAATTTTCCTCTTCAAATGTACTAAAACCAGTGTACAATTGTGCGGTTTGTTGCATCTCTGGCACGTATTTGTATATGAACTCGAGGGAAGTGAATCTACTCGTTTATGCACCACAACTTTCCTTGGCCGTTACGTTGTACGGGCGACCTTGACTGATGTGCTGCTTGCTTTAAACGATTTTTAGCATTTCGTTTTAATTCAGTTATCCGATAAAATGTAAAAGGCTCAAACAACCGTACAAACACTCTCATTTCGGCCCGCTCAAAGATTTACAACTTTTCCTATAAAATATCAAGTGCATTTGCTCAAGTGGTCGGTCGAATGGAAGGATGAACGGTCTGACCGACGAACGGGCGGGCAGCTGGTGGGTTAAGTGCCTTCTGTGAGAATTGCGAGTAGCCGTTCGCAGGCGTGGCAGTGCCATTGGACGTATACGTGCCATTTTCAGTTTTTGTTTTCCGCCAAAAGAACAGAAAAAATGTTAATCATACGTTCAGCAGTACGAATGGACGTAGTGCTGGCACTCGCTGTCCAATTGTTTGTTGGCACTTATGGACGGATGAAGGTTGCATGTCGGCAAGAGTGTGTCAGTGTCTGTGCGAGAGCGTGTGTGTGCGAGCGCGCGTGTGAGCGGATGTAAGGCATAATTGCCACTTTACTCAGCTGTGTCCTTTAATTAAAATTAATATCGATCTTAATATGGATTGGGTGCCATTGTCTTTGTTGTGTCACCATTCATTCATTGAAGCATTTTAATGGATTCCGAAAATAAAAATAATTAATTCGCAATGTTTGTTTGCAATTGAGTACATCCTTCTTTGGCCCATAACGCCAGGGACATATTTGTAAAATAATATAATACGGACAAGCCCTTGAGTGAAGAATTTTTCAATATCTTTAGAAACATATTAAATAGTAAGCGGGTGATGTTGGTAATGATTATATTACGTTCAACAGTCTGGTTGGTTTAAACCTGACGAAATCTGGGACAAATGTCAACTTTTTCAATAAAAACAGAAAATATCAGTTCTTTATTTTTACAGCCGATTCAAATTTAAAATTTTAATACATTAATTTGGGGATCATAGTAATGTTGTAGCGATAATAACTCAGTTGCTTTTAAATCATAATATGGTTGCGAGGATTTTATTTTTGAATCATACTATGGTTAAGAGGATTATAAAATGATCAGAGTATTGTTGAGTGTGCATCATAATACGGTTGTGGGGTTCATAGCATAGTTGTGTGTGAATCTTGCTTCTGCTTCTGAGGACCATAATATTGGTGTGTCACAACCATATAGCCAACAATAGTAAGATGCTCTTCGAATATTGCCACCCCAACCAAATTTTTTTCTTTGTGCAAACTTGATAGATGATTTTACCGATATTTTGGAACCGCTCTATTTTGTGCAGTGTCTGTCTCTAACTACCAAACAAAAAACCCCTATCGTTATGAATAAGAAGTTTAAATAGATGCCAAATTTAATATATACAAATTTACACCAAAATTATTGCATCACAGACAAATCCACCTGATTATACATTATTAATGGTGAAATGGTATAAATTCGCACTCTTAGACAAACCTTGAGCTTGAATTTTAAATTAATTTAGCTCAGTGTAATGCCGAAATGCAACAACTTTAAATTCGCATTATTCTTGAAGCAAATCCGGGGAATAATCCGAAATCTCCTGTCGCAGCAAGGTGTACAAGATAAGGATAACCCGACGATGTGAGCAAACAATCGTGCGTCTGTTGCAAACAAAAATGCAATTTATGATTTCAACGTTGCAACTTTCTTCGCTCAAAGTGACAACCACTTTAGTTGTCATAACGCCAGCAGCGAGAATTGTATTAAAAAATCTATTATCTTTTCACATTTTTTGTGTACATACGTAACTCTACTCGTATACATATGTGTGTGTGTGCGTGTGTAGGAGTGCGTACTAGTGTAAGTACGTGCGTATGTCAGTGCGTGAACACAGACGTGTCAAATGGTATGTTGTATACCAGAGGCGTAGCGGTGGCAAGTACTTACAAAATGGTGGGGGAAGGGTCATTCCGGATTACCTCTGGTACTGGCCCTTATACTTAGTAGGGACATAAATACTGTTACACACGTTTTATGCTGTATAATAAAAAGTACTGAATGTTTTTGGACCAAACATTTTTATAATATATTTATTGATGTATATTGTATCAAAAAGAATCTACTTATTCGAAATGTCCGCCTTTTGCCTTTACACACGCCTTAAGTCACACTGGCCAATCGTCAATAGCTGCACGAACCTCGTCCATTGGAAAATTGGCCACAGCTCGAACCAAAGCAGTCTTAAGAGATTCAATGTTGGGGTATCTTTTGTGACAAACCTTATCCTCTAAAACCGTCCACAATTTGTAATTTGGGTTCAAACCTGGACTGTCTGAGGGCCATTCTTAAGAGGAAATGAACGCTGGCAAATTGTTTCGAAGCCAGGCCTGGGACGGTTTAGCCTTATGGGCCGGCGCAGAATCCTGCTGGAGAGTCCATGGCTAGTTTTGGAACAGGAAATTGTTAAGAGGCTTCACAACAGCTTCCAAACGGTTTCTTGGTAAACTTTGGCAGATTTTTTGACTCCTTGTTCGCAGAAATGCAGGTCAGTGTCCCCATCGTAAGAGACACCCCAATAAACCATGGCTGAAGCTGGGTGATGACCCTTTTTCATCCTTGGGATCAGTTCAAATGCTTCCTTAGATGATCGCGCATACAAATCTATCATTTTGCTTGTTAAATTTTTCCTGAACGGTAAAAATTTTTACATCGGTGAACAAATTTTTTCTGTGAAAGTTATCAGAGTGCTTCACCAAAAGTCGTTTGCGTTTTTCAATCCTATTTTTTTTAAAGCTGCAGTCATTATATGTCCGGTACGTCGTTTGAAAGCCCAAGTCTATTTAAATGATTCGACTCATGGACTTTTGCGTGATATTCATCTCACGGGCCATGATTTTCTGTTTTCGGAGCGGATTTCTGTGAATTCTTGATTTAACGGCTTTGATGACAAGCGGTGTTCGAACAGAGAGTGGGCGGCCCAACCGGTGGCGGTCTTTTACATCTCCAGTCTCCTCAAACAGTTTTATGCATCGGTAGACGAACATGCGGCTTATGCCTAGTGGCCGGAGCGTTTTGAAAATATCGTTTTTTTTTTTCATTTCACACTTGAAAAGCTCTATTACAGCGATACGGTTCTCATTATCTGACCACTCCATGATGAAAGTTGAAACAATTTTAAAATCCCGTTACAGACTAACGCTATTGAGGTTGGCTTTCAAAACCCATATGAAATTAACGGGGTATGTTCAGTTCTACTATTGAAATGGATGTGTTCAATGTTGTAACAGTATTTATGTCCCTACTAAGTAATCATCAAAATATTTGTTTTGATTCCGAAAATCAGGAATATTGCAGGACAAACGGACAACAACATTTGAAGCGGTTCCAAATCAGGCAAGTCTTCTGGAATGACAATGTCGGCAGCACCAGTGAATACTTCAAAATTATAAGAATAACCTTTTGTATCACAAACGAAGAAAATCTTGAACCCTCACTTATGGCGCTTATCTGGCATGTACTGCTTAATGTTTGTCTTATAAATTTTAGTTCCACACATTTGTTCGTCAATGCTTAAACGCTGCACCATTGATACCGAGGAAAATCGAGCATTCATACGTGCACGCAGAAAAAATGTACGGTTGGGGTGACAATATTCGAAGAGGATCATACTATTGTTGGGTACATGGTTGTGGCACAACAATATTATGATCCTCACAACAATAGTATGAATCACACATAACGATACTATGATCCCCACAACCATAGTATGATTCACACTCAACCAACCAACGTCCTCACAACAATAGTATGATTCACACTCAACCATACTATTATCTTCACAACCATATTATCATCCTCACAACCATAGTATGTTTCTCATACAAACATAGTATGGTGCACACGCAACCATGCTATTATCCCTACAACCATAGTATGATTCACTCAACCACACTATGATCCCTAAAATTATTTATTAGGATTGAGTAATGTTGTTATTCAAAAATAGAGATTTTTATCAAGCAAGTTATATTAAATTGCATTACAATAAGTTAATAGCCAGAATTAAGGCCATGTTTTTATTGAACATTTCATTCAAGAAACAAAAATAGTTCCCAGCAGGGGTGAATGCTACTTCACCATCCGTAGACCCCAAAAAAACGAATGTGATTAAACTATGATCAATGGCTATATACTTATGTGCAGGCAGATTTTAAATAAACGAGAACCAGTCGGTATTAGAGCATTTCACCGACCAAAGTTAACACAATAAAATTTCCTTGAACTACCTTCCGATTGTTGGTGTTTTTTTAATGGACAACAACCATTCACTGTATCGTGTGAATGTGTTTTTTTGTATATAAAAATAACATACGCACACACATACATGTGTGGTTAATAAAACCTGTTATGTTATGTTCATAGTCGCAACCATACTGTATGATTGCCGTAATCATATTATTGTTAACGTAAATTTTAAACAATACTTGTGTAGCACCAACCTTGTTTATATGGTTGCTACAACCATATTTTCATTTCTAAATTTGGCAATAATACTATTGTTACATTTCAACAATAGTAATATAGTCGCAATGATACTGTTGTCAAAATGAAATTCAAAAAAACAATACTGTGGTTGCGACGAACATGCTTTTATTGTAGAGAACATACTATTGTTGCGGTGACCATAGTGTAACCATATCTTTTCTCTGCGTGTGTATTTGATAATTGGACGGATAAGGTATAAAATGTCGTATTCAGCGCCATCTCTAGATGGGCGTTTAGTACTATCAGCAAAATGTATATGGCTTCGAATTTCTTCGAACCGATTCACAGTCATGGCATTGCGTATAAGTTCAAACGAACGGTGTTTTAAGTGAGAAAGCCAACTCTTCGACGTGAACTTGAAGGTTCTTTTTTTCGCCAAATCTATTTTGTACTATTACGAAGCTGTCCAATATTACCTTTGAAGTGACCTGATTACTGTTCTGGTTCTTCCTGGAAATCTTCAACTGATGCCAGTCAAGCTATTTTCCGCGAACGACTGGTGAATGAAGTACTAATTTCTTCTACGACATAATTTTGCATACCCGCAGCAGTTCCGGAAGACGTCGTCTCAACGGTAGAAGAATTTGCAGCTTCAAATCTGTTTTGAATTTCTATTGGAGGAGGAGCAGATGTAACTAAAGAAAGCTCAAGGTCAGACAGACTTATGTTCCACGGTACTACTTCTTGGGGAAAGAAGTCACTTTCGTTTGGATCTGCATAATCAGGATCATCGACGTTGTCTGCCATCACTATCAAGGTCATCGCCTCCAAAATCATCGCTTCGTCGATATCTTCGCAGAATCCATAAAATCAAAAAACTCTTTGTCTGACATCTTGAATAAGTCATACTTGCGTTTACGGTCCCAACGCGACTTTATTCCATTGGACGAATTATATAACATTCACATCAGCTCAATAATTCAATTTGAAAAAACTGTCTTTTTTGTGAACGCACTGCATACGCCCTCCTACAGGTGGTTGGAGGGGTCAAGCGTTAGTAAGCGTTGTAAACATAAAAATGCATTGTCAAACACTTTATTTCACTTCAAAATACTAACCAAAAAAATGCCCAATCAAATAATTCAATTAATCACTGTTTGAATAAATTCACAAAATCACCTTCTCAGAAAAATATTTTTTTGACTATTTTCTGATCTTTTGTCACAAAACTAAAATTTTTATTAAAACGGAATGAGATGCTGATTTGATGTATTTATAAGTACAAAAATGAAATAAATTGGTTATTAGATCATATTTATTTTTAATAAATATGATCTATTTGAATTATTCTTTATTTGAATATTTTGGGCTTTCAAAGTGTGCCCGCCTGTAAAAGGTCATATGCACTAGAGGGTTAAGCTGTTTGGGATTGAAAATGGGCGAAGTCAGCTAAGTTTCCCTTTAAGCGACTTCCTCGGAAAAACGTACAGTTATTTGACTATTTGCTTAGCAAATAAAGTGTCTTATCGACGATTAATAGTTGAAATGGGGAATGTTAGTTTGGATGCACTTGGTACCCCAACAACGGCAATAGTTGTAGTGCTTTTAGGTTTATGTGGCTCAAAGAACAGCCTTGGGTTCCAAAAGTCGATTAACCACTTTTTGTTGCAGAAATTTAAAACGTCGTGATCGACTCTTGTCCCAGATTGAAAAACGACTTTTTGCTGTCAACTTAACAAGTATTTATACCCTGCACTACTCTATGCTACAGAGAATTATTGGTTAGTTCCATGGCAAATGTTTGAGCAAGACCCACATTTAAGTTTATCAATCGGCTCCAAATCTGGAGATGAGTCCATTTAAAGCTTAAAATAAAACTGCAGGTCGCAATTGTTGTCTGATCTTCATGAAATTTGTCAGAAGTAAAATATTTGCTCCAAGAATAGGCTTAATTGAATTTGCTTCTGTTTTAGATATAACACACATATGTTCATCCGGTTTTAGCCTTGAAAGCCACATATTACATCTAATCCTGATGAAAGATCTTTCCCGATATTTGGTAAAACTCATCTAACAATCTTATTAGTTTTTTAAATAGCCCCATACACATGGTTTGGACAAAAAAAAACGGGTTGATAACCATATAATGGGTTATTAAATATTTTTACAAATTTTTACAATTTGGTGATGGAAATGCCGAAAATATGGATCATTCAAACGTAGACATATTGGTATTAAAAAATAAAAAAGTTCTTACAGACTCTAATGAGTCATGATTTAAAAAATCTGTATCAATTTTGAGCCCTTGGGACGTTCCAAAATCTGCTTTCAATAGGCTTTTACACATCCAATATAGTTCGGGATATGCGTCCGACCCTTGCCTCAGCCAAAAGAATGAATCTATATTTGCCTCCACAGCAAAATTTTTAATTAAATTTTAAGTATTTCTATATTAACCAAAGCCGAAAAAGAATTAAGTCTGTCGCAACTAACCGTATCCATTTTAACCCTTGTTAGTTTACAAAAAATGATGATTTTTAAAACAAATACACAGAAAAGTGTACTTTTCATTTTTTCACTGGGTCGATTTTGCCGATTTACAATCCCAAACATCTTTTGACCATAGGCCTTTATCATGCAAAATTTTAGAATCCGACTGGATATGGCTTGATTGTTTAACATTTTATGGCATTCATTAATTTAAATAGTTTTTAGGGACTCCGATCAATATTTCATGGTGTTACTATCGCCCTTTTGTAGATCGTAACACCACAAGGGCATATGGGTACTCAAAGCAAAGCAAATATGAATGAATTTATTTTAATGATTTGGTAAATATTATGGTCCGATTATTGACCAAAAAAGCACAAAAGCGGGCTACGTTTTGGTCAGTTGTGTCCATATTTGTATTCAGTATTGTTTGACGTTTCGTCGTCGAATGCAACAACGTCCCCAAATTATTCTACAGCTTCCGAATGAGACTGATAAACAAAATTGGACTGATGAGTTTCCCAAAGAGAAATTTTTGAGCTAGTATTACATCCACAAAAATGAAAGGGCGTATGGTTAGCGCAACCACATAATGGTTCCGAATTTTTTGCCTGTAATTTAAGCCCATGATGTTGGTGCGATACAACGGCTTCAGTGAAATAACTTTAAGGTAAGCACATAATTTTGAGTTTTGAAACTGCCAGCATGCTAAGTGAAGCCTAAATTTTAGTTTCGATTTAAGACTTTTGAAGTCGCTGGACGCTGGTGGCATAATTGAAAGAATGATCAAAAGTTTATGCTTATGAAAAGATCATATACGGCGCACAGAGTTAAAAGCCAGGCAAAATTAAAGTGATCATTACGAACTTCGCAAAAATTGACTATGAGATGTCCTACACATTTGTGGTATTCAGAAGATTCCGCGTCATTATTCGAAAACATGGACCGATATGGTCCAATAAAATCATGGTTATTTACAGGTCGCGTACAATAAACTATTCCAAATTTGAGCAAGATCCGATATACATAATATGTTTCTTTGAGAGCGGCAGGGCTTAAAATCTGGTAGTACCTCTGCATGGGGACTATATATACGAAAAAATGGATTGATATTGTACATAGATGTAAACAGTGATGTAAACATAGGCATACACTAAAACATAGACATGGTCCGATTTTACAGAAGTTTGTTAATGGTCGACTCAAGTTGAAAGGGATCTTTGTGCGGCGGCTATTCGAAAACACGGACCTATAGGCTTAATATTAACAGAGATTATTTATGATCGTCATTACTTACCAGGCGAATGTCAAACACGGTCGGAGTTACTAAACACGGTCTAAGGCGGCAGGACCTCAAATCGGGTTTAACCTTTGTGTGGGGCTACTGAAAAACATAGACGAATATGACAGAGGTGGGTGTTGGGCACTCGTATCGCTCTTTGCGAAATTTGTTGGGAAAAGGATGCAGTACATGATCTGCAATCTGGAAGGAACTTTGTGTGGACGTTATTCAAAACATAGACAGATAGGTCAAATTTCACCAGAGTGAAATTTGGGTCAATTATCTATTTGGCTTCAACACAAAAATCGGAAGTTTAATCTCGCTGAAAAATGATAAATGTTCTTGCCTGGATTTGAACCTGGATTTCATTGTGTCACTAACTATCAAACCACGGTGATCCAATAAGGTAGATAGGCTATATTCACGAACCCCCTATCTCGTTCCAAATAACTCTCCCAAAATCAAAGCTACGCCCCTGAACCGTGTTTATGTGAAATGCATAAGAAAACGAACGCGCACAAATGCAATGTTCAGCAAGTTGGAGCGAGTCCCTTTTTCACTCTACATGGCATGGCGGTGCGCATCGGTGAACTCAGTTGGTGTCACGTACCGTTTAATGTGAGCTTTACAAATTAAAATCTTTGTTATGGTATCGTCAAACCAAGCCAAGCCAGGCCAAGCCGGCACTGACATTTCACTAAAGGACCCACGGACACGGAACAAACATCATAATCAACATTAATTCCGAGCGCAACAAAGGAACCCAACGGCGCTTTGCATTAACGTTGACATTAAGTGACCACAGGCTGTTTCTCCGCTCTACTCTGCTCCGTCTGCCAAGAAGAAGATTCACTTAACTCCGACTACGGCAGTTCTTTGCTCTACCCACACACACACACGCATAACCGTGCACTTGACTGGTGTGGTTCATGGGTGCATCATGCAACAGCATTGTGTTCGCCAGTCTGTGTGAGTGTGTGTGGGTTGGCGGATGGGGATGCACTTTAGAAAGTTCATTTCTTACCACTTGGAGTAAGTGGCATTGTGTGTAGTCAAGGTATTAGAACGACGCATCAGAGCTAAATGGATTTAAATAAAATTTAGGCCACAGGATGCCGTAGGCGACAGTTAGGATCTCCTTAATTATGGTCAGCGGGTGTTTAACTCGCAGGCATAATTACTCAATTAGCACCGACCATTTGGCAGCAATGTTCAAATCCTGAGCATTTGAAATCAATGACTTGAAAAACATTGCCCGTCAACTCTTGTCGTACTCTATAATTTAATTACAGCCCAAGTAATGCAGAAACATGCGTAGGTGGGAATGTTGCTTTTCTATGGTAAGAAATGTCTTCGACTAACAAAATGAGTCGATTCAACAACGACGGCAGGTACAATGACCGTGTTCAATTGGAATCACGATTAGGAGGTCACTAATGTGATAACGTCACACCACTGTACAAGAATATTCAAATGATTTTGTTTACAGACCCGTTTGTTTTAATGATTGACATTTTTAGAAAGTTATTTAATCATAACGTTTAGCAAGTTAAGCGAGTTCGATTATTACACGCATACAGTGTTTCTTAAATAAGTTTTATGATGCATAAAGCCAATTATTTTTTTATATAAAGACATTTTAAAAATTTCTCGTAATTTTTAAATTTGAGCGACCACTTACTCGTTGAATTAGCGATCACCAGTAGGTTGCGCCTAATATTTTGGAGGATGGGTGCAAAATCTTTTTAAAATGGTATTTTAAACAGCTTCGATTAAAACAAGTAAAAAGGCTAAAGTCGTTCATGGCCAAATATGAGATATCCTGCACACAGAGAAAAAAATTAGTTAGAAATTGGTCCAAACTACAAAAATTTTGTTGGATAAGCCGACTTTGTTTGCAATACCCAACATTCCATAGTCTTGCTGGTAGCATGGTTATAAATATCATATGATGGTTGCTACAACCATATCACGGTACTCACAGCCAATAACACAGTTATTACAACTGAATTCTGTTTAACTATTGGTTGCAACAACTGGCGGTTACGGCAACCAACTAGTTGTGATATACATGTAACTTCGGTACCAATAATTGATGGTTACAACAGATTAGTTCTTTAAAGTGACCACACCCCGTTTAGTTGGCTGTTGTGATATAAAAAAAATCATTTTATGCCATTTATTTTTTAATTAATTTCCTTTAAATGTTCGCCGCAACTACGCTTCAGGGTGTCTATTCTGGAGGTCCAACTTTATATGACTTGTTTGAGCATTTCGACCGGTATGGCATTTATGACACGCGTAATGTTGGCTTCCAAAACATTGAATCGTAGCTGGTTTGTAGGCATAGAATTTGGACTTTGCGTAGCCCCAAAGAAAAAAGTCTAAATGTGTGATACCACTCGATCTAGGCGGCCAACTCACCTGTCCAAAACGTGAAATTAGCTGTTTTTCGAAATGATCTCTCAATAGATCCATTGTTAAAGTAGCTGTATGGCAAGTGGCACCGTCCTGTTGAAACCAAGTGTCGCCAAGATTACGGGCTTCATTTCAGGTAGCATAATGAATTATGGCGCGATAGCGAGCACCATTCATGGTTACGTTCCGGCCATCATTATTTTTGAAAAAATATGCACCGATGATTCCACCAGCTTATAAACCGCACCAAACCGTGGTTTTCTCTGGGTATAATGACACCTCTTGAACCTTTTCTTGTTGCTCTTCAGCCAAAATGCGGCAATTATGTTCATTGACTTTGCCGTTTAGCCAGAAATGGGCCTCGCACTGAACCAACTTTGGTCGAAAACAACGGTGTTTTCCGTTTCTCACCGAATGTTCATTTCCATAATACAGTTGCCAACATTTAAAGGTAATTATTTTCAAAAATAAATGCCGTAAAATGACCTTTTAAATTACCATTAAAGATTCCACACTTGATTTGAACTATTTTATATTTTTTTGTTCTGTAAAAATACCTCCAGAAGGATCACCCTATACTATTTATTCCAACATCAACATATAAACACTACACATTTTTATCGGTTCTAGTCACAAAAAAATTTGTGCTTAAGCCTAATATTCACCTGAAACGAAATTTTCGATTAGGAGTTTTGCATTTACGTATCTCTACACGAAAAAATTGTAGTGTAGAGCAGTGTAGAGGAAGCAGCCGTTACTCATTTTCAAAAAAAATTATTTTAATCATATTCAAACACCTTCAGAAACAACTTCACAACATTTGCTAATTTGTTTTGTAAATTTTAAAATTTCCTTGGCCAATTTCTGAATACTAGGCTTTTATTACGACGGCAACATATTTCGAAATCCCCAAAAATAAAAAAAAAACAAAATAATGGTCTGGCAGTTGAAGTTTCTTAGGTAAGACGGTAAATGCTTCAATAATTTTTTTTTTTTTAAATATAGAAACAGGCTTAACTGCAATTTCGCACAAAAACCAATTTGTTTGGTGGCAACCAATTTATTCCTAGTTACGGCCACCCAAAGCTTCACAATAAAGATACCTGAAGGTATAATAAAAATCGGGCATCATTGCAATGCTTATCAAAATATCAATCCAAAGATGTCCATATTTAACTCAGGTAACCCATTTTTGTTTTTGTTTTTGTAAATTTTTGGGTGTAAAATAATAATTTTTTTCAAAAAGTTCTTATAATTAACAATCTATAACAACAACCAATACATGTACCAATTCAGTTCCAATAATCATTTTAGTCTGTTATGATTACCGATACTTATTTTCTTCAACCAAGAGTTTCAGTTCCCTCTACTGAAAATTGCTGTGTACCCAATCAATATTCGTTTGTAACGATTGATAACATGGATAGTACGTGCAACCACCAACATTCGGTTGACAAAAAATTCGGCTGTGGCAACAAATCTGTTTTCTGTGTGTAGATACAGCAGTTTTGCCGGCATGACAAGTGCTTCTTAATTCGCTATCGCATACTAAAAACCCATAGGCTGGTGGGTGCGTTAAATGTTAAATTATTGAGTTCGATGTCGAGTCGATGTTTTAGAACTTTGTCGCACACTCTTGGCTACTGCAGCCACATTCTCAGCTGTGTGCACTCTACGACCACGCGAAAATAAGTGCTGTCCTCTCGTTTGTCACGAACTTTAGGCTTCTTTTAATAATTTTAAAATTGGCCAAGTCGGGCAAAAGGGGAAAAAGTTCCCCTTTGAGGTACTAAACAAATGTGGTAAAATTTTTTAATTTAAGAAAATTTTTGATACATAGTTTTGTTGCTTAACTTTTAAATCAGCTTGTATTTGAAGTGGTAGGCATAGATTCTTGAACCTTTCCACTAATAGATGAGGTCATGAGGACCTGGGTCTCAAAAACCGTTCCTAATATTTGGGGACATATTGGTATCCAAAAGCTATACATGTTTTTCCTGAAATCCAAATATGTATGTACCTACATTTAAGATTTAGACGTATTTGTCATTAGGATCATAGAGGGTCTTATATGAACTATGGACATATCGGTATTAAAAAAAAATAAAATTTCGTCACGTATCAGAATATCGAAGACATTTAATGCCTTGACTCTAGGGTTCTAGGGCGCTAAAACATATGTTCTCTCTAACATGGACTTATGGGCACTTAGTAAAAGTGGAATTTTTTGAATATGAAATAAATTTTAACATTTGGCCCAAAACCCGTCTCAGAAAAAGTGCATTTTTTGTAAAAAATCCAAAAAATAGAAATGTTCAGTTAAAAGCCTTTTGTTAAGCAAGTGCAATATATTTCCGTTTTATGATTTTATAAGAACTCATTAAGAATATACCATCAGGTAATCAATCTAGAGGTATTTGTATACCCTTCACCATACAATGCAGGGTATATTAGTTTTGTCATTCTGTCTGTAACACCTTGAAATAATCATCGGAGACCCAACAAAGTATATATAGTCTTGATCCTCGCCATGTTGTCCGGCTGTCCGTCTGTTAAAAACGAGATAGAGCTTGCATGAAAACAGCTGAAATTTGGCACAAACATGTATAGTTACCCTTGCATGGTTGGTATTGAAAATGGGCTATATAGCTCTGCGGGAAGTTGGTGTTAGACACCCTCAACAGACACTACCTCATAAAAATTAGTTTTATTTGAAAATATCCGCCCAGTTTCTTTAGCAAAATCACTGAAATTTTGCAAATAATAATCTCTATATAGGCGCAATCATCTATGTAAAAATGGTTTAGATTGGGCCACCATTTCTTGTACCTCCCATACAAACGGCCTTATGGGCCTTGAGAAATAATATGACTATAACTCACCACAAACTTGACCTATCGAAATGAAATTTTACACATCAAGATTTCATTTGGGAATCTGGTGGAGGGTATCCAAAGTTCGGCACAGCCAAACTTAACATTTTTTACTTGTTTTTCTTATTAGAACTGTTTGCCATTTCATCCACTTGCACTGCACCAACGTCCCCAAAGGATTTGAAAATCGACGACGCGCTTATAAGCAGATCATATTAGTTTAAAGCCGGTTCCATTCACATCTCCTATTAGTTTCATTTGGCTCCTAAACTAGTAAATGTATGATAAATATTTGCGGGATATTATTTGCTCTCACAATAGAATCATTTATCAATTTGAATGCCGTTTTTGGTTCGCAGAACTTTGGAAATTATTCGGTGCAACTCAATGCAATGCAAGTCATTACTGCAACATCATTTGCAACATAAACAACGATTCAAATGAATGGTGGTGGTAGTAATTCTTCATTAACGTAATGCCCATTACCAATAATCCAAGTGATGGTTTTGAAATCCAAAGCAACCACAGATTCCCCTCATTTCTGTGGAGAAAAATACCTTCTCTTCTGTTTGTTTTTTTGGCGGTTGGTTCACTTTATTTGCTGTACATTATTTTTTTGTGTGAAATTTATGCACAGCTATATATAAAATATTACTTTTAATCTATTCTTTACAAAGTTTGTTAAACAGAAACTCATTACCTAAATCACAGCGCTGTTTATCATACGTTTTTTTTCGTTTCTTGCTTCCTTCTTCTTGTATCGTACAAAAGGAAAACCGCATACTTTTGAGCGGGAACGTTTCTTTTCGTTTTGTTTTTGGGGTAAACGCTGGCGTCCTTTCTCTTCTCATTTTCTTGGTTGGCGATTTTATTTATTTATTTTGCATTATAACATTCCACAATAAGGGTTTGCCAATGAAAGAATGCTGCAAGCAAAAAACACGGACATAAACGAGTGCCAAGGTGAGGCAAGGGAGGAGAGAATGGAAATGTTAAGACCATGAAACTCACAGTAAAACTAAAATGTATCTTTTGCCACGTTTCTACATCTTCTGGTGTTGCACGCTAACGCAAATGGGAGGGGCATGTTGTGTTGGCATTTGCGGTTGCAAAGCCATTGGAATTCATTCACTTACTATAGAGTGTAGATACTCGGACGTCAGAGTGATGCGCTGATCAGAGTGTTAAAATAGCAGATATCCTACCAGCCCAAATGTACTTACATCTACTTTTGCCGACGAGTCCGCTGTTATTATCTCACATATAAAGCACGATTTAGGATCTATAAATGTAGTTATTTAAATCAGGCGAGTAGAATCATGGCTATCTGGCTGGAGAATACAAGTAAATGAGGCAGGTAACTTTTACACTGAATTTTTGTACACGTCCGACATTGGAACTAAACAATACGAGGGTTGCAATATATATTTCTGGCCTAGGCAACACTAAGTGTTGACATTTTTTAGCATAAATGCACTCAGAACGTTTTGACGTACGACCATCATTTGTGTTGTTTATATTGACTTGAAAATATCAATTTGGCAAAAAAGGGAATTAGCTCGTGGACATTTTCGTGCTATCCCGACAAGAGTGCATCGACGAACTTAAATTTTTCAAGCACTATCCTATAGCACTGTGAAAAACTGGTTAATGAATTCAATCGTGGCCGACGCTCGCTCAAAGACGAAGGTCATCCAAAAACGTCCGTTGCGCCAGAGAACATTGATGCCGTGCGTAAACTGATAATTCAAGATCGTCATGTGACATACCGTGAGATAGAGGCATCCTAGGTCATTTCTTCCACCAGCATACATTCGATATTGCATGAACACCTGGCCGTAAAAAAGGTTTGTTCTTGTTGGATCCCGCACAATTTGACAATCGCTCAAAAAAAGCCTAGTGTCGATTGGTGCAAAGAAATTTTGAAAAAATACGATCGAGGTGCTTCAAAAGACGTTTATAAGATCGTCACAGGTGACGAATTATGAATCTATTAGTATGTGCTCAAAACAAAACAGCAATCAACCGTGTGGGTCTTCGAAGACGAACCAAATCCAACGAAAGTTGTTCGTTGAAGAAGCACTTCGAAGCAAATGGTCGCCTGCTTCTTCGGAAAAACCGGTCATGTGGCGACTGTTCCGCTTGAGTAACGTAGGACGGTCAATTCTGAGTGGTACACCACAATTTGTTTGCCTGAAGTTTTCGGAGAAATTCGAAAAAGAACAACAGAAGACGAATCATTGTGCACCATGACAATGCAAGCTCTCACACATCGGCTCAAACCAGCGGCCAAAACGTCGAATTGAATGGTCGTCCACCGTATAGCCCTGTCTTGGCACCCAATGACTTTTTTTAACTCCCGCACATCAAGAAAAAAATGAGTGATCAACAATTTTCCTCGCCAGAAGATGCTGTTGAAGCGTTCAAAAACCATGTTTTGTAGTTGTCTCAATCGGAGTGGAAAAAGAGTTTTGACAATTGGTTTGAGCGCTTTCAAAAGTGTATAAATCATGCTGGAGAATACTTTGAAAAACAATAAAACCCTTTTTGATGATAAATATTCGTATTTTCATTATTAGGCCAGAAATATGTATAGCAGACGTATCCCTTTTTCTCAAGCTAATAATGTTACATACCTTGGATCAACGAATCACCTGTAGAAGTCATATTAAGGCAAAGTCTTTATTGAAACTTAATGTTCATAAACTTCACTGGCTCCATAACGCCAACTCAAAACTAAGCCTCGAATATAAAGTACTGCTATACAAGAGTGGAATCAAGCCATTTTTAAGATAAAGCTTTAACATTATTTAAATGAAATAATGTGGAATTTTAAACTTAAATATTTCCGGATCCCAATTTTTGCAACGCTGTTACAACAGCGAACTTAACGGAGTTTGGTTACCACAAAGAATTAATTTGTTGTCACCGCCAATTATTGGTTCCAAAGTAACATGTACTTCGTAATTGGTTAGTTGTCAAAACCACCAGTTGTAGCAACTAATAGTTTTGCTTAATTCGCTTGGTAAGACCGACTTATTGACTGTAAGAATCGTAAAACTGTTGTAGCTACCATCCTATGGTAAGTCGAACCAAGTAAGCACCAATACCATGGAATGTAAGTAATTGTAACTGAAAGTCTGTCTACACAAGCAGTTATTTGTAGTTTGGACTGACTTCTAACTGATTTTTAGGGAGGAGGCTTTAGTCGAGATGTGCCGTTCTCGTGATACCCTACGCCTTTTTAGTGGCAACTTTGGTGCGGTAAATAAAGTGAACGACTAGCGCAATAGCAATCCAAGTTTTAATAAGGGTACGTACAGCCCTAGCCCTAGTCACCTTCTGAGTTTAGAACTATCAATCGATTGAGAATCCTTTCCTGTTTCCGTTGAAAGATGTACCCCAGTCCTTCAGTTTATAAACCGTTGCAATAAAAGTGCAGACCACAAATATACGGTGATTTTACGTTGCATGGGAACTATTGAAATCGGTAACTTTGGTTTGACTGCTGATAATAGCAAACTGTGTTGACTTTTCTGTTCAGTAACGCCAGAATAAAAGTTTCCAAATTGTGGAAAAAACTACTTTGTAAAAAATAAATTTGCTCGTCAAGTTCATATAGCATTTTTAACAAAGAATTGTGTTGAGGGATAAAGCTACAACTGGAAATGTTAAATGGCTATTCTAAAAGTTGGTGAAAACTTTATTTCCAGAAGTATACCTGGTCACTGGCCCTTTCGTCTATGTGATTTAACGCCCCTGGATTACATTTTACGAGGCTGTGTTAAGTCATTGGTTTATGCAGCAACACTTGAAACATTGGAAATCAACATTCGAGCCTCCAATGACGCCATACGGAAAGATTTGTTGGAAATATTAGTCAAAAATTGGACTAAGCGAATGGAACATACCTTTTATTCGTAGCCTAGGCGGACATATACCGGAAATCATATTTAAAAAAAATGCTATTAAATTATATACCATACAGGAATGAAAAAAACCATTCCAAACAATTTTTCTGTGTTATATTACAATTTGAAGTTCTGAAGCTCTTAAAAACACCCTTTACAAGCCAATTTCAACGAAACTTTCACGATTGTGCCGAATGACCAATACCCAAGTACCCTGAAATTGAACCTTATTTACCAATGATTGAATATTACCATAGGTATCTTCCGATTTGAGGTCCTACCCTTTCCTAAGTAACATATGTTTAATTATATAAAGTTATTTTCCAATTGAGACTTTGCAGAACATTACGAGCGACTTATATCAGCTCTAATTGCTTGTGGAACCTCATCGGCCGATGTTGTCTAAAAACCTCAAAAACGGTCCCTCCCGATTTAAGCTACTCTCGCTCCGAAAACCTCAAACTAAATCCGACGTGCCTTAGTTTTCCCATAGTACGATATATGCGACTCAAAACTAACCCTTGGAAAATTGGTGTAAAGTCCATGTTTTCAAAAGGTCCGCTTCTCTAAGAGTCAACTATTGGACCGAATCGTGCTGCTATTTTGTTAAGAAAGATTTCACTTTCCAATTACCGATTAAGGTAAAATTAAACCTAACTGGTCTATGTTGTGAGACAAAACCGATATATGTACTCGTACACACTAAATTACCTTCCGATTTTAGAATCTATCAATATCAAGTCCGACTTTGATTTGATTCAAATGCTGTATATTTCATTAAAAATTACATATTACACTGTGCAACTAAATTTTAAACATTCTCTAGGGGGTGCTTCTTTCGATAAAGTAAGGACTTAGGTGAGTACAGTAAATCCCTAAAAGAGGAGGGCCTCAGTTATTTTTTATGGGCCAAGGGACCGTATAATATAAGTAAGGAAATATAACATATTCTTCAATTTATCGAATTAACGTTTTGAGAGATATACGAGTAATATGGAGATATTTTTGTAGAACATTTTACTATCCTATCTCTAAGCGTAGCTTGTCCTTTTCGTCCTTTTTTCGGGAAAAGTGAAGAAATACTTTTTAACGGCAGTTTTAAGTTTTTATACGTTCTCCAAAAATTTTACCCAGTTAATTTTAGTTGGGATCACTGAAGACCACAAATCGATATCTCTTACTTAGGAGTGTCCTTTTGGTCCTGTCTTTAAAGATGTTGAGTAAATATATGTGGACATTGTAGCTTTTGATGTTTTCTAAGTAGACAAAATATCATTTTTGTAGTAAGTTAGTTGAGATATTTTTGGATTGAACACCAATTCATACATAAATGTTGCGAACGTATTGTGAAAATCTAAAATTCAGCGTTTTGTAGTCTACGCCCATAACAAGTAGGGTGCTTATAGTGAGACATACCAGTGTTCTACGTATTTGTAACCGAGGGAGGGGTTCTATGACACAGTCGTCCTCGCCCTACTTAAGTTTTTCTTTACTTTACTGGTGTGAATTTATTTATGATCATAAGAACAAAAAAAGGACTTGTTCTACGAATGGCGCGGCATTGCATTTATCTAACAAAAGGATGAAGTTGTTACTCGCTCGCATTCTAGCCGCACGAAACGCTTACACACACACATTGATAAATACCACCTCCAACACAAACAAAAACTCAAATACACACACACATTCACGCGTGCATATTTTACTTGGAGCCATTCTTGCTTTGTTTTTCTAATTGGAATTCTATTGTAATTCAAAATAGTTTAGCCGCATATCATCAGCAGCAACAACGCCAACAACAAAGGCATTCAGCCGGCCATCTAGCCGAGTCATTCGTTTCTTTTTAGAGAAAATGTTGAAGTTTCGCTGAAATTATGATTTTCTTTCGCAACCACTGACCTTAAAAGTTCTTACACCTCTTAGTTTGTGTCATTGTTTCGTAACACACACACACACATACACACTCACAAAAGGTATTCGTTGACAAATATAATTCATTGCTGGCTTAAATGCAAATTTGTGTTGAACTTATCGCACGCGATATCTGGCGGACAATGGTGCGAATGACATTTGGAAAATGGAATAATTTGAATTTGGCTTTGTGAGATTTAGGCATATATTTACACCTATTTGTAAGCGCGTTTGCAGCAATGAGCAGGTATAAATTGCAATGACAACCAGTTGCGAGTATTTTGCTTACTATGCATAAGCACCTGATGTGGTTGAGCCAAAAACTAAAAGTTGTCCCATGAGAGTAACTTCTTTGCTGAAATTTACCGAAACGTATATTGCACTTGTTTGACTCACAATCCTTTAGGAGTTAACACTCACAGCTGTGCCACTCCTTAGACAATATAAACCTTAGTGCTAATATTTGTAACACCTTAAAGGAATGCGCCCAATGTTAGATTAATAATCAATACAGAATCGCTTTCTGATTCCATTCCGCCTGTATTTCTTTCGTTGAATTAAATTGCATTTTTTGATAAAACATTTTCCCGTTTTGAGCCAAGGATGAACCAATTGATGTTTCAATATCATACAAAGGTATACTCCGATTTCAGAATCAGTAGCTCTTAAAGCCACGTATTCCATCATATTGCGTTTAAATTTAGCATACAGCGTAACAAACAACCAAACCCCTTCTAGGGTGAATTTGGGCCATATCGGTCCATGTTTTCGAATAGCCCCTAAGTCCAAAGAGCTTCCTTGATTAGCCGCTATATCCATAGATTCACACCAAGGTCTCGGACGTGTTGTTCTCAAATTAACATAGTGCGCTATGATCTACTTTTATCCATTCCTATCAAAGCTATCTCTTTTGATATAGCTCCCACTCAAATGACATTTTCAAATTGAAATCTTGCCGGCATAAAGGAAAAGACTTTAAATATGATCTAGCTCAAATGAAGCATACGTGTCATCCATAAACCTCATATAGCTCCCACAAAATAAAGGGTGGTCCAACTAAAACGCACGTTGTTAATTGTAAATAAAAAAGTTTTCTCAGATTTATCTTTTTTTTATTATGATAAAAGGATCTATGACAATTATATGTGAAACAAAAAATCGGCTTCCCATAGCTTCGGTGGCATACCTATATTCGATGGTCCATATATTCAAATGTGCCAAATTAGCTCATCCCGTAGCTCTTGAATAGTTCGTGGTTTATTGACATACAC
The DNA here is from genome assembly GCA_963513945.1 of Hydrotaea diabolus. Lineage (NCBI taxonomy): Eukaryota > Metazoa > Arthropoda > Insecta > Diptera > Muscidae > Hydrotaea > Hydrotaea diabolus. The sequence continues at coordinate 101,133,905 of OY740720.1, read as the reverse complement.
TTTCTTTTAAATATCCCCAAAGAAACAAATCAAAGGGCCTCAAACCACATGATCGTGGCGGCCAATTAACATCGCCACGTTCCACGACGTGAGATAACACATCCATTGAATTTCTCGCGCAAAAAACATTGTTTTATTGGCTGTGTTCATGGTCGAATTTGTCCCTTATGCTCCTTTCGACTAGAAGTCAAATTTAAAAGGGGGTTCTTGCTCGAACTCCAGAGGCGGGGAATCTTCTGAAAACAGAGTGGTGTAGGGTATATAATAGTTGGACCCGCCCAAAGGATAGAGTTATACCAAATCTGTTATTCTGTTTGCCTTACCTCGAAGTATTGATCGGAAACCTTATGAATTATTATTATTATCGGCACGTCCGCCATTCTCTTTGTGAGCACCTGATTATGCGTTTAGTGCTGCCAACTGGAAGCCTAGATTGTATGATATCACACCTTTAGGTGTAAAGTCATAAGTACTTGTTGCCTTGCCACCATTTAACTTTTTTGCATTTATTTGCAAAACGAATCACAGCTATCATAGCATGATAACAGTATTAACTTCTAAATTATATATATTAGATTGATCTTTGGGGTCATATTGAAAATTCCAACAACCATAGTTCACCAACACATCCCAACATAATAAGTTTGCAAAAGATTTTGATAGAAATTCCGAAGAACATTAAAAAATAGATTTGTAAAAAAGGCATTATGAAAATATTCTACTCTATATTTTAGCGGAATACTACACCGTACGACAAAATTAAAAAAAAAATGTCGTTACACTTGAACCGGAGGTTTATAATTCAAAATCTCTCAAAAAATACTACACTAGAATGAGCAAAATCGGGAGTGAAATGTGGCTTTAAGAGCGGCATGAACTTAAATCGTGAGGGCTATGGAAGAGTAAGGCCCAATTTTCCGTGTTTAGATACTGTTAGCATATAACCTACCATGCAAAATTGAATCAAAATCGGATTCAATTTTAGACTTCTAAAGCGACAGGATCTCAAATCCAAAAGGACGATCGTGAAAGCACTATATAAAAACAGGCCAGAGAGATAGGGGCTCAAACTCTATATTAAGGATGGGTTCATCACTGGCCTCAGAGTGCCGCTTTGGGAAGTTACGTCAAGATCGGTTTATAAATTCTCCTGATTCGTTTATAAATTATCCTCGGAACTAAGTCGTAATACCCTATCCTTCAGTGTAGTGAAAATCACACAGTATAATCCAATATCCTCACACTAACACAATTCACTCCCTTTATAATATTTTGATATCTTCACTATGCAGCGTTCTTAGCTTCTGTAGATTTTTTCTACACTTGTCATATTTTCCTTCCTTACTGATGCAGCACGTGTGCGTTATACATTTTTCGAAACGTTCCAAACAGGTGTGTTATAAGGTACCCTGAAGTTTTTGGCTGCTTCTCTCGACAGTGAACTATATTTAGACTGTTAACTTATAATGTTGGGTTGATGGCTGGTTCTTTCGTAGCAATTGGGATTGATAGGCAAGAAACTCATTGGTTGTCTTTGTAGATTCACAACGTTTACATGAAGGAGAAAGGTATGGTCGGTATTCAAATATTTAAAGAGCGTCATACTATTGTTGGGTATATGGTTGTGGCACTACAATAATGTGATCCTCACAACAAAAGTATGACTTATAATCAACCACGCTATAATCCCCACAACCATATTATGATCCTCACAACAACAGTATGTTTCACACACGACCATACTATGATAACCGCAACCATAGTATGGTTCACACTCAACCATACTACGACCATTTTTAAACTTGGAAATAAAACCTTTGTTACATTTAAACAATATTAATATTGCCGCAATTGTACTATTGTCGAAATTAAATTTAAAATAACAAGTCTACGGTTGGGACGAACATACTTTTATTGCAGAAAACATATTATTGTTGCCGTGACCATAGACTGACCATAGAGACTATATTTTTTTCTGCGTGTAGTTTTCAGAACGCTATCTGGTGTGAATTTTATTAGAATCTAAATTGTCATTTCGGATCGCACAATCGTTTTATGGACTGGTGGCAACCTTGGGAAAGATTGTTGAAATCAAATATGCTTTTTGCCCACTTTGTCAATAGACTTGCACGTGAACGCCATACTTGGCATCATATCCCTTCTTTTATGAACCGAAAACAAAGGAATAGCCTTAAATAATAAAATCTAGTTTGAGCTTTGTTTGTGGGAAGCGCCCGTAAAAACTGTGTAAACCCAAATGATACTCGGGTTACTCTCGCAGGCGGATACAGTCACACTTAACATAAGGAATTACAGTGATATGAACCAGGTTTTTCAGATGTAAAACAGATCAGTCTGTTCCTTGGTATTAAAAGCCCTAAGTCTAACTATTTTCCCTTATCAAAAAATATAGCTGCACAATTATTAACCAGGAATATAAAATTAATTTCCTCATACATTTTGGAGGGAAGAAATTATGATGTGAAGGAAAAATAAGATTCCGAGAGGGTAAAGTGTGCTCCGATTTTACTCATAAATGATCCACCTATTCAGCTTTCGACTAATTAATAACTTTGTACAATGAATTGTCAACCTTTAGTTTAGATCTGGACACTTTTGAAATTAGTATCAGAAATTCAAAAGCTTTCTTCATAAATTATTGAACTAAAAATGTATTCATGGCGTATTTGCTGTGTTGTAATAGTTATTTAATAATGACTAGTTACAACTAGCCAGCCTGTTAAATATAGCATTTATGAGTTTGTATGTCAGTGTTTGAAATTAATGTTTTCTTGTCATTGTTCGCATAATGACATTCGAATATATTCTTTCTTTACGAGAAACCAATTGTGCTCGCTGAATAAAGTTAGTGTTTCGGTGATGTTTCGAACATTTGGTTTTAAGGTTTTGATGCTGATTTTTCTAGGAGAAGGAGTTGCTCCCATGTTGGGTTAAAAGTACACTTTAGGCAAGTAGAAACTAAAGCTTAAGTCAGGCGTGGCCGATTATATTGTATTCTGCACTTCTGTATACTCAGAAAAGCCCTTGGGTTGGCTCTAAATGTACCCAGATTTTCAAAAGTAATGTCATATTTGAATCTGTGAGAAAATTTTGAAAACTAATGTCATATTTGAATCTGTGAGAAAATTTCGTTGTTTTTCTTAAAATCTGCTAAACATATAAAGAGTGGCCCAACCATAATGCATGATGTATGTTTTGAGTCTCATCTGAACGTCAAGCTTTTTTCGCAACTTATCTTGACATTTCTTTGTTTCAGTGTTTGACAAACTCAACCAAGAAGAGGTACACAAAGGGGCAACGTATTGAGATTTTCTGCGTTCAAATCAAAATGCATTTCGTACACTTCGTTATTGTTTTGGTCAGTATAATCGACCAAATGAGTCCAAGTAGAGTAACAACAAGCAGAATTTTCGCATCCATGGTCATTGCGAGAATCTACGAATCATTGTTACAAAGCCGATGCATCCAAAAAGAGTGACTGTATGGTGCGGTTTATGAGCTGGCGGCATCATCAGGTCGAACTTCTTTGAAACTGAGCCGGCCAAGCAATTACCGTAGATGCTGTTCGCCACATAGCCAACGAACCCATGGCTGTTTAGCGCGAGCAATTTATTATCTTACCTCGTGGTGATGTTAATTGGCTGCCAGAATCATGTGATTTGACACCGTTGGACTTAATTTTTTTGTGATATTTAAAAGAAATATTATACGTCTTTAAGCCAAGAAAAATTCAAAAGCTGAAGGATGAGATAATTGAACACATTTACGACATTGAATCTCGATAATGTCTGACAGTCGTTGAAAATATGGTCCATCAGTTAGAGGTATGCCACCGAAGCCGTGTAGAGCATTTGACCGATATTTTGTTTCACACAAAATTGTCATAGATCCGTCTATGATCCCTCTTTATTTCTTGAGTCAGTTTGAACTTATCAGGATTAAGGCTAAGATCTTTTCGCAAAATACGTCACAGTGTGTTTTGAGAGATGCCCAAATCCTGAGAACTACGTGGAATCGAATGATTTGGCTCATTTTGAACGGATACACTTACAGCTGCGATATTTTTGTCGCTTCGAGCGGAACGGCGTCTCTTTTGCGCCGGTACATCCAAAAGTGAAAGTTTGGATACAAATTTATCCACAACAGCCTGTCGGGTGGGACGATTATTACGGCCGAAAATTGGAGTAAGCGCTCTTAAAGTTGCGACCACTGACTCAGAATTTCGGTATACATTTTTTATGATTTCTAAACCTTCTTTGAAGTGAACTTTACCATCATAAAAATGTTGACTTCGACACTAAAATATCATTAAAAATGTTTGAGGGTGTGTTGACATAAAGATACGAAAATTCTCTAAAACATTTACTTTTATTTACAATTAACATAGTGCATTTTAGTTGGACCACCTGTTGTGTGAGTGCTATATCTTAATCTAAGCGAGGTTTTCACAATTTCAACAGCGTCAAACCCTGCCATAAAAAACCAGACACTGAACCGATTTCTTCAACTTTAAAAACGTCTTCCTTAGTCCAAAAAAACTAACGTGTGCCAAATTTCATCAAGACTGGAGTAAGATGTGGCTTCTAGAGCTTAAGACTTAAAATCGGGGAACATATATGTTGGGGAGCAGTATCTAGATCTGAACCGATTTTCGTCGTTTTCAATAATTTGATGTGAGATGGTTGAAAATATATGTGGGAGCTGTATCTAAATCTGATTCGATTTTCTTTAATTTTTATAACTTCCTTCGTTGGCCCAAATTTTACTTCTGCCAGATTTCATAAAAATCGGACAACAATTGTGACCCGTAGTTTGAATACAAGCTTCGGACAGACAACGTTAAATTTAATCACCTAGTGTTTCTGAGTCGATCGGTACACTTAAAGGTGCGTCAGGCTCAAATATTTTTGGAAGTCAGAAACATTAGCCATTAAACTAACCTCTAATATCCTGTTCTTAAGATATGCAGGGTATAAGAATAAATTCGCACTTCCCGACTATGAGGTACCTTACATCACTCTGTTTTGCAGTAGATTCTGCGCCTTTGTCTGAAAATCGATTTAGGTCGGACTAAATATGTGACTGCTAGAGGCGAGGGAGGGGCATATTTCGTTGGATGGTATAAGAACACATACTCGTATACCGATATGGTCCAATTTGAGGTGGAATACTTATAGGTCGCACTTAATGCGTCATTTGAGCTAGGTCGGACTAAACATATATTGTATTGCTCCTATTTTAAAAGATAGATCAATACGAACGAGCTTAGCTCATAGCACACAATTCTAAATTTAAACAAATCAGATTTATTTTGTTGACTTTAAGAGCGGCTGTAACTCATCTCGGGACGGACTTTGACAACGTCAAATTTTAGTTTTTAATCTCTCGTAACGCATTATGGAAAATTAGCTAGGAATCGGATTTAATTTGATGATAATATATCACAATGACCTCAAATTGGGAGTTCCATCTGTTTCACTAACAAAATTATGCCAGAATCGAAAGTAATATAATATAATATAATTTTAGTGTTCCAGGTTGTGAAATCAGAAAAAACCTTCATATTACATCAAACTATGATTTTACCTGGTACCTTTTGATCCAGCCACCAGCCACCAGCCACATTTTACTCCTAAGCCACGCAAGCTCTCTAAACCAGCATGTTAAAAGTAGCCTATATCGGTCCATGTTTTTTACGGCCATTATTGGGAAGTTCCCTTCAGATTTGAGACGCTGCAGCTCTAGAGGTCACTTTTAAAATCAAATCATTGTTAAATTTCGGGTATTCCATAACCTACACTGGTGTAGGGTATTAAATGGATGTCCTGTGATCTAGAATTCACATCAAAACAAAATCTTCTTCCTTCTGATATATGAAATTGTAGTTGTTGAGATAAATTAAGTTAATAGCAAACACGACCATAACGATAAAGATTTGCAAACGAATGGCCACACAATTTTTTTCTCAATGAAGACTTTATTGCCCATAAATGAAGCCAGTAACCGGTTCTGATCTTGCACCTATTAGTAATGTATGCACGCATTGGCTTGACTCCCACCCATCCTTTATCCTCGTGGCTCTGTCGCAGTTCATTTCCTATTCAGGACAGGTTTTTACTGGTGCGTACTTCATAAAAACTGCATACTCACAATGAACTTGTTTGCCACTTTATTGTGTGATTAAAAAACGAAAAAAAAGTAAAGCGATGGAGAATCGTCGATAACATCAAGAACGCTCTTCCCACCCACTCCCTCCCACTCCCATAAAATCATTATGAATTCAAAGTTTTTGCAAAAGAACAATGTGGGGGTTTTGTTTTTTGCCGATGTGGAAATTTTTCTTAATTGTTTGCTGATTTCAAACGTTCACCATCATCCAAGTCTCGTTTAATTCAATTTTAATTGAATTAATTGCAACACAAGACCAGTGCCGGGAACGGCATCGGCTTCGGCAGGCAGGACGTCCCAACTAAACTGTGGATGCAGGCAATGTCCTGGCGAAATGCATAATCAATGAAACGTATCCGAGAACAGTGAAACGCATCATCAATACTACAGCAACCAGCACATATACACATACGTATACTTGTGTACAGTATGCATTACAGCGGCGGGCTGACGGGATGAGAAGGCCAATCAGGCCTTATCTGCAGAAAATACAAATTTACACTTGATACATTGAAAGTAGATGAGTATAGTTGGTACCGCTTGGAATTGTCTACACATTGTCAATCATCTCACTTTACATAGGGTTCGAATTTTGTTTTGGAAATCTTAGACCGATGTGATGAAGTTTCAGCTTAGCTTGTTACTGGTTTCTTATGTTAGCTTCTAAAGAAGAAGAGCCACAAATCGTGAAACCATGGGCTGATTAGAGTTGGTTATTTTCCACTCTTAACGTTCCTTGTTAAATTGTACCATAATCGAAATAAAGACTTTTGTATTATAACTAAATATGGACCGATATGAACCATTTTTAATAGGTATAGGCGAAGTGCAAATCCTTGTAATCAGATCGTATTTCCGACCTGTCCTGTTGGAACCTGTTGGACCTGCCAATATTTTACAGATATCTATAAGCTTTTTGCATACTTTGAGCCGAAAGTGAAGCGGGTTTCAAAAACGAGACCAATGTGAGCTGAAATTGTATGATTTCAGTATACTCTACAACTCACTGTATCACGACTAAACGCTAATGTAATCAAAGTGCTGTTAAAAATTGGAACCGATCTCACTCTCGATTTGAGGATCTACTGTTCTAACTGGGGCCGATCTTGCTCAAATGATCCATAAAACGTACTACGCGTTCAATAAAAAAACCATGATAAAATTGTAAATTCTCGATACTTGTTTTGATTTAGCCCCACATAAAGGTTCCTACACATTTAAGGCCTGTCGCTCCAGAAGTCTCATATATGATCCGATCTTGCTCCAATTTTGAATATAACGTTACAAGTGAGAGGATTTTGAAGTACATGCAACCTTTTATTTGGTTGTGGTAACAAAACTGTTCTCTGTGTGCTACGGTCGACCACTAAGACGGATTACGCAGACAGGAGAGATTGGGGCTCCGGTGAAAGCATTAAGTAGAAGCAACTATTAAAAAAGTGTAATTTGTTCCGACGTACATTTAGTCCATAAATGGGAAACTTTCCCCCTCTATGCGGATTTCCCATTTAAACTCATCATTGTGTAAAAGTTTAGATTCCGAGCATAGTTTCACACAATTAACACACAGACAAATGAAAGGACATGGCTAGATCGTCTTTATATAGAAAATGGATTTTGAAAAAAAAAAAAAAACACATATATATTTTCGATCAGTTTGTATAAAAATTGGTAAAATGTATCAGTTCGCTCGATATAGGAAGGCCTTAGTAATTTCGCCGCTACGTTATTGTAGGTGGATGGGTGTATATGGTCCATACACCTACGTATGGATACATCATGCATCAAATTGGTTGCTTGTTACATGTTTATACAGTTCACGACCAAATCATTATAACTCACACTAAAGGGCATGTTACATGTCGCAAAAAGGAAACTTTTCACAAGAACCGGAATACCGTCATAGGACGCTTGGCCTTTATTTATCAATTTTGTCATTCATTTTTATGTTTCTTTTTATGAATTTTACACAGACGTGTTGTGGTGGGTTGTGTGGACGACGGTCATACAGTTAACCCAGGTCAAGTCCGAGTCAGAACATATGACAATTTTTTAGCGGCAGGTCTCACCCTTGTAAATGTTGGTGACTATACAAGTAATTGGATTTATCTCCAAGCCATGAAATAACTTCTCCATCAAATGCATTAGCCGTTCGCAGCAGGCGTTAAACATTACGTTCTGGTTAAAAGGTCAAGAATTGTAATGTGCATAGCTCACTGATTTGAGAAAAGCTTTCCCTTGTTCCTTAATGGGTTGATGTCAAAGAAATCGGCTCCAGCAGGGTTCAAAGCACTTACCTATAGTTTTGTTTACCAAAGCTTTTGCCGCTTATGCTGTTCGCAACTATGAATGACTGCTATCTAAAGCTATGGAAGCGCCATAAAATATTCAACTCAATCGAAGTCCACACACGAACACCGTTTATTTGTATTTTTTTGGATTCGTAGGAAAATTTGCATTAATGTTACTTACTATTCGTATGCCCATTAGACTGTACCTAACGAATATACCCGCCGCACAGTGGCGCCATTTGAGTTTTTTCGTTGCAAAAATCATATCTTTTGAACCGAATAAGATAATTGAACAGTTTAAACAGCATATGATAGATAACCATGCGCCAATATTTTATGGACGGTCGGGGTGAACTTCTTCTGTGGATACATTTCTGCTAAAAGAGATGCAGTTTTCGACGCACATTCTCCATATTTTGTAGAATTGACATTTTCTTTGCAGTTTAAAACATCTAAGATCGTTCCCAATCTTTTCACGATTTGATTGTCAATTCCAGTGATTCTAGTTACTGCCTCATCATTTTCAAAAAATCTCCTAGAAGTGTTTCCATCGTTTGAGTTACCGTATCCGTGCTTGGGACATTTTGCCATTTTGCCTTAATATTTGCATATATCAGATAAAATTTATTTTTTATAATTTCGCTTCTCTCAATATTTCCGTATAAGCTAGCAAGTTCTTCTAAAGCAGCTTCCGTGAAAAAAATTGGTGTGGTTGACTTTCTAAACAGTTCAAATAATTTAAAATTGTTCAACGCCATGTTTTCAGTACTTAAATTGTTTAATGGTTTCAGTAATTGTTGCGCCAACTTTCAGTCGTAGAGTAATCCAGGCATTATCCTTATTTTGCAATATATAGGCTTATGCTACCATGCCTAAAAATAAAAAATAAAAATAGGGACCATAAGTCAATATTGTTCTTGACCATTTGTACGCCAAAGTATTGTTTAAGTGAGGTACGTACCTGCTAATTTCAATGAGTAGTTTTTTCAAACTATTAGATCAAACTACTGTCAGTCAAAACATATAAGGGATGGACGCCATACAATTTCTGCAACCATGTCTTTTTAACCTTTTTTACCTCTAGAAGCCAAACGGGCACGTACGGGCAGCTAAAATTTTTGAATTATGTAAAGAAATAATCAATGAACAGGTTTTGCAAATATGGCAAGTATAGAAAAATATAGATTTTTTTTTTATTTTCCGTCAAAGTTGAAAAATAGTAAAAAAAACGGATAGTTTTTAAATAGTGATTTACCAGGAGAAACACAAAGCAAACAGTTACTTTTTTTATCATTATACATTTAATAAATACATCAATCAATACAAACAAAAAATAAGGCGATTCGTTACCTATTTTTCGTGATATTACACCTGAAATCGCAACAAATTCACTAAAAATTGTGTGTTTTTTTGAAAACCGAAAGTCGGTCAACTTTGAACGGCTATATCTTCTAAACTAAAAATGTGATATTATTAAGAGTGGCAGATTTGAAATCGTTGAAAAGTTTCCTATAACATGGGTTTATTCAAAACTTCGTCGGCGCTCATGAAAATTTTAATTTTTGCAACCTCGTTTGCTCTACGGGCGCTACTGTGCGCCGTGCACCTAAGAATGTTAATGTTTTTGCCTCAAGGATATCAACTTTTCTCCGTCAAAGGTTGCTGGCCGCAAGTACTCTCTTTTAGTACTTACATACCATATCTCAATTGCTACTACAATAATGGTATCAGAAAATTAAAGCTACAGTGAAGTATGTCGATAATTCCAGCAGAACATTTTGTGAAAAATAATTTGTTTATTTAGCCAAACGAGGAAGATGTCTTTTAAAGTTGTTCGCTGTATCATCGATACGATGTCTTTGTCTTAAAGACAATTTTTCTGTTTTAAAAGTGAAGAACCCCCTTTTGGTACGAGGGCATATCAATAACTTCATGACTTTTCCAAATTTGCTTCTAGTTATATGAAATGCAAAACTGCTCCCATCAAGTACTATCTGTTAATAGACTACTGTTCTGACTTTCCGTCATTTAGTTTGTGTACAACAGCTGTTCAAAATATACAACCTCGTGGATTTTGTTAAAATGGAAAAAAGTGGAAAAAAAACTAAGTTTTATTTGAAAAGTCACGGAATTATTGATCTGCGCTCGTACTTACTAATCATATCTTGACTTATAAAAGGGTGGTTAAATAAAAACTCACGATAATAATTGTAAATGAAACTGAAAGTTTCCAGAGAATTACATTAATTACTCGTATGATAGAAGAATCTTTGACAATTATGTGCGAAACAAAATATCGGCAAAATGCTCGCCACGGCTTCGGTGGCATACCTCTATCTGATGGTCCATATTTTCCATGACTCTGAGACACAATAGAGGTTCAATGATATTAATGCACCGAATTATTTTAGCCTTTAAATCTTGAATAGATCTTGGCTAATTGACGTACACTTTTTCTTTTAAATATCCCCAAAGAAAGAAGTTCAAAGGTGTCAAATCTCATGAGCAGAGTTGCAGAGTTTAACGTGATTATCGTCACTCTGGCCTGGACCACGGTGCGCCATCGCACTGGGGCCGTTACAAAACGATGGCCAGTGCCCCATTGAATAGACTCCGCCGGTACCAATTCGAAGCATGACAGGTACGGGTAATAACTTCCGTATTGGTAAGGGGTCGAGGACTATCTGAACCTCTGCTGTTCTATGGATCACTGCACCCGGTTGCAATGCAACTCCACACCGAGCCGAAGCTCTCCCAGCGATTTGGGTTTAAACCCCAGCCACCATGATACTCCCCGAAGGACCGCACCAAATAGTCAGGCTCCTCACTACCCGTGGTACCAGATTTAAGTCTCCGATCAGACCTAGTAACAAGAAGTCTACTTCCAGTTTCTGTTCCATACGACATGGCACTGGGCACCCGCACCAAACTAATCGACAAAAGACACAAACAATTAACAATCACCCTCACGGTTGACTCGATGGCCAAGGACTGGCACCTGCAGGGACAACACGAGCAACAACGACAGACTTTGCCACCCTCACGAGTGACATTACGGCAGCGGAAAAACAACGACGATTGTGTGAGCAACGACAATGCCACATCATATCCCCGAATGGTCGCACCAGAAACCCCCGATAGATTCCTGCGAGTCTTCTCCTATTGAAGGCTCCAAGAGCAAACTCCCCCAACCTCCTAAATGCACGATCATACCCCAAGCAGTGACTGAAGTCGTCAATGTCGACAGTCTGGACAATGCCCATTCCAGTCCCTTATTTCGCTGTACAACGCACACACCAATAGGACATGCTTCCAGCCCTCCAGACTACCCCCACATCGACAATCATTAGTCTCGGAGAGACCCTTCCGATGAAGGAACTCAGTGAGATAGCCATGGCCGGTCTGAAAGAACCCCAGACCTAGGCCGAAGCCGGGCGCCCCTTAACAAAGTCCGCGTCCCGTATGAATTCATACGTGACCTGCCCTTGTCACTGTCCGTCCACCGCTGCCTCCACCTCACGCACTCCACTATGTGTGTCTTAATCTCTCGCATGTCGGCCATCATCATCACTCTCAACTTAGTCATAAAATGTGTACATTATGTTAAGTTGGGCCCAAAATTATTTAAATAATACACTTAATCATGATTGAACAAGTAAGTAAGTGCTATAGTCGGGCGTGGCCGACTCTATGATACCCGCACCACTAAAAATGTGATTAAGTCTCCTGTTAATCGAAAGCACTCGTCGCTATTTCTATCTGTATCTATCACGCAAGTACTAAGCCTTTATACCCCATACCACTATGTGGTGAGGGTATAACAATTATAGTTGGTCCACATTTTCATACCTTGTTTTCGGACCCTGTGCCCTCCCACGGACGAGATAAATCATTTGGCTTGACATATTTAAAGTCCTGAGGCAATTCCCTGTCATTTGAGGGGTCACACTAAAATCCGGGTAAACCGAAACTTTTGGACCCTCCTAATGGACCCTGGGGCCCAAACAGGTCGAATTTTTTTCTGTATTTAAAATTGTAAGATAATTTCCTTTCATTTAAGGGGTCACACTTATATTTAAAAGCATGGGTCCATTTTTTGGGTTCTGAAGGCCCCGTAGGTCCGAGAGGCGGGTCCAACTATTTTTTTTACATTTTGTGGTCAGTTCTACATCGAATGTCATATTTTTTTAATTTTTTGTCCAATACACGCGACATCAACTGGATTTGGACCAAATCCGGGAGTTCCTTTGTATGGGGGGTCTATCAGAAAGTGCTCCGATTTGGACCAAATTCAATAGCGTCCGTCCTTGTATATATTACCACTTGCCAAGTTTCATCAAGATCGGTGCATAAATGCGACCTGTACTTTGATTACAAGAATAGATGGACATCTTTACATCCAGCCAGCCGGCCGGCCAGCCAGCCGGCCAGCCAGCCAGCCAGCCGGCCAGCCAGCCAGCCAGCCAGCCGGCCAGCCAGCCAGCCAGCCAGCCGGCCAGCCGCCCAGCCAGCCAGACAGACATGGCTAGATCGACTCAAAATGTAATTCTGAGCAACTTTCTCTCTGGTCCCGGTATTCTAACTCGATTCCTTCGATGTGTTACAAACGCAAGCACTAAGCCATTATACCCCATACCACTATGTGGTGCGGGTATAAAAAGAGGGCGGCCATTCAATTCGGAACTTACAACTGAATATAATGTTTGGTGCACTTGGTGTTAATTTAGCCGAAACACGACCTATTGCAAAATGGGCAGTAAAACGTCCATAAAAATACATTATATGTAATAGGGAAATGGATTCTGCGATCTGAAAATTGACTAAATACAGGGTTTTTCCATTAAGGATATAACAATTTAATATATAATTAAAACACAGAATATTTAATATACTTTTATAGAGTCCTGGCGTTGCACTACGTTGTTGCATTTTAAGAATGATATTCGATTTTAGTCATATGACCACCACGAGCCCGTATACAGCGATCTATTCTTTGGACCCATTTTTCCACCACTTTGCACACATTTCGACCGGAACGTTGACAATTTCGTGTTGGATGTTGTCGACCAATGACCAATGACTTGATGTGGCCCCATAAAAACAAATCCATTGGCATTAAATCGCATTTACGTGGTGGCCATTCGACCGGACGATTTCTCGAGATAACACGTTCACCGAATTTGCCTTTCAGTAAATCGATTGTAATGCGTGCTGTGTAGCTTGTGGCACCGTCTTGTTGAAACCACATAGCGGCGATGTCAAGCTCATCCAATTCTGGCCAAAAACAAGTTTTTAACATGGCACGATAGAGCTCTCCATTGACGACGATTGTTCTCATCGACGAAAAAATTCGGCCCAACCACACCTCTAGCATAAAACCACACAACACAGTATTTTTTTTTCTGATGCAATTGGGTCTCTTGGGGCACATGTGGGTATTGACAAATCCTCTCAGCCAGAAATAAGCTTCATCGCTGACGATGATTTTTTTCAGAAAAGCTCTTAAAGTTGCAACCACCGGCTCAGAATTTCGGTGTTAATTTTTAGTGATTTCCAAACGTTGCTCGTAAATAAACTTTACCACGATGAAAATCTTGACTTCGACTAACGCTTAGACACTGAAAAATGAAAATAGTTGAGGTTGCGTTGGCATAAAGACACGAAATTGTTATGTCCCTAATGAAAACTCCGTTATTATGTCAAACTAATGTAAAAATCGCGTTTATCCTCGCCACCGAAGGATCGTGTGCATACTAGATTTGGAATTCCGTTTGCAACACCTCGATTTATTGACCTTAAATCCTATAAAGTTGATGAACAATTTACTGATCATCGTTAAATTCTAAGATGATCTACCCGACGTGCTCATGCCCGTTAGTTTTTGGAACCGTTGAAATCACGCTAGCGGTCAAAAGAAATGACCTAGAATCGTGAAATTTTGCACGATACGGGCGAACACGGTCCAATTGGCAAAAAGTCCAATTGGGGAAAAACTACACCTTTTAGAGGTTTGTGTGGTGGAGGATTTTAAGATTCGGTCTGACTGAACATAATGACGAATTTACTTGCTATTAGCAAAAATTCGAATAATATTATAATTTTTTCATCAAAATTAATCATAAACATTTTTTCAATTAACAATTACTACAAAATGACTGGACTTGGTCTGTTGACTTAGCGCCTATACGATTCAGCTGTTATAGAAGACAAAGCATGACATTTTTGGGGGTTTTTGTTTTCAAACGAAGCATTTCTACCGAATCTAGCAATCCGAGTCAAAAAACGCATTTCGATAAATCTGATACACTTTTGTAAACCAGAAAACATTCCCTCGATTGAAGATTGTGTACATTTTCAGTAGCTCTACAATGACTCGAGAAAGTACAGTAACCCATACACTGGCACACATGACATTATTGAATACACGTGCATGTGCTCAAGTGCTAAAACAGATGTCAGGATGTATCTGGATGCGTGCGAGAGTTCATGTGACTGCGAGTGTGTGTGGATGCGGCGCACCCTGTGTGCCGAATGAAAATGCGGTCGAGTTAAATATTACTTGACTTAATACATGTTGTAAA
This sequence comes from Hydrotaea diabolus, assembly GCA_963513945.1. NCBI lineage: Eukaryota > Metazoa > Arthropoda > Insecta > Diptera > Muscidae > Hydrotaea > Hydrotaea diabolus. The sequence goes on along the minus strand of OY740720.1, from coordinate 101,118,844 downwards.
TATGTAATGGTGCTCACAGGCATCGAAGTGCGACGTGTGCTCACGGCTGCCACGCTGCCATGGCTGGCAAGCGGAAAACAGCAAACTGCAAACATTACAAATCGAATTTTAATTAATTTGTTGTCCCGAGTACTGAGTGCAATGTGCGTTAATTAGGGTACTAAATGTTGCATACACACACACACACACACGCAAAAAGAAGGTCACGCCACCCACTATACGACGCCGATACGTTACTACGCTGACGCTGGACGGATGCTTCACCTGACCACGTACAGGCGACAGACGGCCAGACGAAATGGATCAGCAGACTCTGACGGAACTCTCCACTGATCGACTTAAAATAGAACAAAAGCACACAACCCTAACCAAACAGACGGCCTTGTTTGCAGGCCTAAATGAATTTGTGTCGCGCTCGTATGGCATGTGATAACCACTTAAAATCACCGCCGACACGGTCTAAACCCTCCGGCTGGACCGAGAAATACTCACACTAGCAACGATGTCTTTGATTGTAGGCCAACGACCACAACTGGGCAACCTCAGGACCTCTTCGAGTGAATGCCAATTTACAATCAGGCCTTTTCGGTGAAGTGGTCTGCCATTGCGAATGTTCGCTCACATGTTGTATGCAATTTATGGGCGAGCGCCAGCATTCAATACGGGCAACCACTGTGGTTCGGCGTATTTAATGATTCCATTTGTAATTCATGGAAAATGTCAAATTGTATTTGCTGCCTTGTTGCCACAATGATTTATCAACGCGTAATACAATTAATATTTAATAGAAGTACTCGTTTCCACTTTAATGCAACGCAAAAACTCGTGCTGAAATCGCAGAGCGGCAGGAGTGGCGCTGATACCATAATTTACATTTTTATCGTTCGTAATTTGGACTAATTATTTCTGGAAAATAATAACATCCACACGTACGCACATAAACATTCTCGGGCAAATGCATGAGGTGCACATGCAGTTACATTAGAGTGGGTCGAGGCTAAATACGTATTGTTTAAGTAGCACAGACAATATTTTATTTTTGCTTTGCGCAAACAATTTGGCTGCTCATTGTTATGAAGGCGACCCTAATCGTATGATTTCGGCTTGAAGGGTTCGTGTGGCACATATACGAGTATTTGGAGAGCGGTTGGTATTGAAAATAGAAAATGTTCTAAAGTGTTTCTCTTAAATGGACTGCAATTGTCACAGGCGAATTTCCATTTTGTGGATGTTTCAACACTAGAACTTCATAGCTTGTACATTTAAGTGGCTTTGCGCTTTCACACATTTTTAAGTAAAATATGAAATCCAACATTTGAAATGAATGAAATGAATCCAACATTTTTTCCAAATTTCGCTGATCTTAATTTAATGTTTTTAAACCCTCTACCAAAAGTTAAATTTTTCGTGCTGTTTGCAACATCGGAAAATATTGTTAGGAGAAGACATTACGAGTATCCATCCGTATGTCTGTTAAAAGCAACGATAATCTGTTTGTAATTGTAAATAAACAAAATCGGCCAAAAGTTTCCCTTTATGGGACTAGGGGTACTTTGTTAAAAAAACAGTCCACATGATCAAGTCGGGCTATAAATTGTTATTATGAATATATGGGTACTTAAATAAAAAAAAACATTTTGCTACAAATCCAAATATAGATTTATTTTTTCATGTTTTGGCTGGGACAATTTACAGAGTAGCATTTTTGTTTGCTGTTTACGAGTCGTAGAAGCTTAGAGACAGTGGAAGGCACTTAAGGTTCAGCTTGGCCGAACGTAACGACGTTTTTATTTGTTTATTTGTATGTATCATATTGGTACCATACAATAGATTTAGTCTTATTCAATTCCTAGGAGAATTCTACAAAAAGGTTTAATTTTGGGGAAAATATTAATCCAGTCAAAATTTATAATTGTTTCTAATATAGACCAGAAAAAGGCTTTTTTTGTATAAAAAAGTAGTAATATTTTGCTTATAAAAATTATACTTTAAAACGAACATACACATTATTCTTATGGAAAGAAGAATACACCGAATGCAAAGATGAGTACACCGGTTGCAACAAAAAACACATATGTGACAGCGAGAATATGTGAGAATGATCCCATGCTCCAAAAGTGTTCCCTCCCAGAGATATGCGCGTTTTATGAAAGTGAAGTCGACGATTCTAAGCGCAAATAGAAAGGGACCTAATCTTTAAAATGGCTCTCCTGAACAAAACGGGTTTTTAACCTCAGGTCCCTTTCTATTTTGCGCGTCACATATAATGTTGAAGTGACTGGCCCTGGCCGATGAGTATTTGTTTCGGGTCAATCCGGAACAAAGAACCGACAGTCGTGGGAACGAAACGGTTTTAACATTGGCGAAGTTGCCCACATCTTCCGCAGCGCAAAGTCATCAAAGGCCCTGGGTCCGGACGGAATCTCAATGCTGATGTTGAAGCACTTGGATACCCTGGGAGTGGAGTACACTACCAAAGTCGTCAGCCAATCACTTAGTTTCTGATGCCTGGAAAATGGGCAGAGTTGTACCGCTACTGAAGCCAGGCGAAAACGCAAGCAAAGGAGAATCGCACAGGCCGATCTTTTTGCTTTCGCCAGTAACAAAGACGCTTGAAGCACTGCTCTTACCAGCCTGATCGAACGTCTCCCACGTATAAATCGCGGCCTTAACCAGAACAAGCCCAACGACAGTACAGTCCTTGTGGCTCTTGACCCTACCGAGGCGTTCGACACTGCCAATTAAGCCACTATGTTCGAGGACATTGAAGAAACGTCCCTTCTGCCTAGTTTGTCGTAAACTATATGTGTGGGTACCAGTCATATGTAGTATTAAGAGACTGGAAGTCGAAGCTCCGTAGAGTTAAACAGGAAGTTCCCCGGGGTGGGGTGTTATCTCCGGCCCAGTTTTAACTCTTACTCTCTAAAATTCCTGCATCACCAGACGGCGTTGAAATTGTGTCGCTAAAGATTGCTCAATTCGGGCGTTAGGACCTCAAGTAGATGACATATGCGAGAAAAACAACTGTTACCTCATTGACTTAGCACACTTCTTCTCAGCGAGGAATTTGAATATACGAGGGCGACCGCAAAACTAACTGGCCTGGCACATTTTCTGTTTTACTAGCAACTTTTTTTTTTATTTTTTAAAAGCAATCTTTTATAAGCCATCTGTCAGAATTTCCGAAATATTTAATGATTATTTTCTTTGTTACAGGTGATTGAAGTAAACAAGTTTTATAATTTTTGAAAAATGGAAAATAAAGAGTTTCGTAATTAAACACTTTTATATGAAAGGTTATACGCCACAATTAGTCAAAGATTAATTGGATACTGTTCATGGTGATAATGCACCATCATACTCCACCGTGAAATCTTGGGTTCAACAATTTAAAATGGGTCGTTCAAGTACGGAAGATGAACAACACTCTGGAAGACCGAAAACTGCTACTACTATTGAAAACATTAGAAAAATATTTAATGAAGTGACTAAAGATAGACGAATAAAGCTCAGAGAACTTGCTGATATTGTTAAAATATACGAAAAACAAGTTTGGAGTATTTTACATGATAAACTCCACATAAAAAAGCTATCAGCGAAAAAGGTGTTTGTTGACTTTGCCCCAAAAAATCGTCCTTTGGACCAATTCCGAGGAGCTTTTAGCGATTTATCAGCGTAATCCAATAGAGTTCTTGCGCCGATTCATAACTGTTAATGAAACATGGATCCATCACTACATCCCAGAATGCAAAGAACAGTCAAAACAATGGATAGAAGCTGGTAAAAGTGGTCCCAAGAAGGCGAAAACTGTTAAGTCAGCAGGAAAAGAAATGGCCACAGTATTTTGGTATGCAAGGGGTATAATATTTTTTGATAATCTTGAGAAAGAAAAAATTATATATAGTGAATATTATTGTGCATTATTGGATCGGTTGAGTGAAGAAATCAAGATAAAACGACCGATTTAGGAAAAAAAAGTTCTTTTTCATCAAGATAATGCTCCTTCACACACTGCATTTTTAACTCAACAAAAACTGGCCGAATTACGATTTGAAATTGCTCCGCATCCACCATATAGTCCAGATTTAGCTCCTTCTGATTATTTCTTGTTTCCAAATTTAAAAAAAATTCTCGGTGGCAAAAAATGTTCGTCCAATAGCGAGGTTATTGCTGAAACTGAGGCATATTTTGAAGGTCTTGAAAAATCTTATTTTTCGGATGGAATTAAAAAACTTGAATTTGATGAAGTATATTGAGTTGGAAGGAGATTATGTTGAAAAATAAATAATAATAATTCCAAAAAAACGGTTCTTTTTATGTTAGACCAGTTACTTTTGCGGTCGCCCTCGTATCCGCTTTCAAATCATCAGCCACACTACACTGTTCACTGCTTTGACCACAAAGGTGCGGTTGTCACTTTATGTGAAGGTCGATGAAGGTCACATTGGACAGCCTTTGTTGATACTATGTGTTATTGTTCCACTTGATATGGGAACATAGTCCTTAAATCACTAGCCGGCAGTATCTACTTGGGCGACAAAAAAATCTTTGTTGACCTCTCACAAATCGATGGGTTGGTCTGCAGCGAACTACGCAGCGCCGCACACTGGTCCCAAAGGCACTTTTTTTGTTCAAAATTCGCTACAGCCTACAAATGTGAACCGATTTCGAAATTTTGGTCTGCGCTCTTGACAAAATTTGCTATCGATCTGTGGGAGCCGATTTTTTAAAATCGGTCCAGTAAAGTCCGTAGTTAATGTCAAAGTTGCTGAAAATTTCACTTTTTACCTTCAGCGGCCGCTACAAATCGCAATAGTTGAGCGATTTCAAAAATTTTTTTTGCACGTAATTCCTTGTTGTAATAGAAAAAGATCCCGCTAGGACGATTTTGGAAAAAAGGATTTTCAAAACATAATTTTTAAGGAAAGTCCTTGAAAAATGTACTTTTGTTAAAAATTTGGTCAAAACTGTTATTCTTGACCGATTAAAATAAAAAAAATTGTATGGCTATTATGGTAATACGTACTATTAATTAGTTTAGTGAGATTTCTAAAACATATTTTTTTTTACATGCAAAAATTACTTGAAAATGGTGAAAAAAATAGTTGTTAAAACTGCTCTACAGGGCGAACCAATTGTCCGATTTTAAAGTGCTATACATGTTTTTATTTGTGGCAGCATTTTCTACAATCAATTCATTAGAATCTTTAGTAAAAAACTTACATAAATGCAAAATTTTCATCAATCATTGATCATGTTTCATATATGAAACATGAGATGCGTATTTCCCAACTCTGTGTGCAGCGCAAACTAATGAAAAAAATTCTAACCTTAAGATAATTTAAATATTAACTAATTTGAGTGGAAAGTGCGAGTTTAAATGTATAAAAGCGAGTTTCACTCTCGGCACTTAAATGGCAGTGATCACTTAAAGTACTAAATGGAAAATTACCAAAATGTAGCATTGAAATAATCTATTAGTTTTGTTTGAATTCCTGAACTGAATTGATGATTAAATTAAATTAAATGTAATTAAAATGGTGAAGATAGTTAATTTAAATTCCATTTAGTAGTCGTTCAAAAACAACTTAAAAAGAACTGTTGTTCATATCTAAATTGTTCGTGCAATATGATAAAACTTTGAAAAAGCTGTCAAATAGGAATTTCTGAAATTGATTCAAAAAATTGTCCATAACGTGTTAGATGTAATTTGGTCGCAGCCCTGTATATTGTGTATAAATATATATTCGGGAGTGAAAATTAATTCTAAAAGTATAAAATAGAACTAAGTTACTTTAAAAACATCAAATATGGATAGTTTCTGTATAGAACATAGTGTATTATCAAATATACTCCTGCAACGAAAGGATATAAAAGTTGACCGTCTCATGTACTATATTAGAAGGAATTTTGAAATGAACAATGAAAAAGCTGAAATCATTCAAGATAAACTGGAGTCTACTTTTATAGCAACATTCAAGACAAAATTAGCAAATGTAGTATACAATGAAAAGGTATTTATAGATAAAAACAAGTCTTGGCTATCGAAAAACTTTGTTGTCCATTTTAATAAACTTGAAAAACGCGGGAGGCCTTTAATCGAATATGAAAAAAGTTCGAGGGTAACCAAATGTCGAAAATTGCAGCCAATTACCAGTTCTTACTCTTTCGAGGAGATAAAAGATGCTTTTTATAAAAATTTGATAGAATCTGGAAAAGGTCATTTAATAGAACAAATTGAAAACGTTTTAAATAATGTGCCTCATGCATCAGATATTACACATTTCACTGAAGATGAATCATTGGCTTTGATGGAAGATCTCAAATTGTCCAAGTGGCAGTACAATACTATACGGTTTAAGATACAAGAAAAAAACGCAAATGTTTTGGTATCTTATAAGAGCCTAGTTACTGCGAAAGAAAGGTGTTATCCTACGGCAAATAGTATACACATTAGTGAAAAAGGGGCTAGTATAGATTTACAAGGCATATTAAACCACACAGCCGAACGAATTTTTCAAATACCACAGTTAGTAACTAAAGCTCTGCATGGAAGACATCGTGTGATGTTAACTTATAAGTGGGGATGCGATGGGGCATCTGACCAAAGTCAATATAAGCAAACATTTGAAGATGGAAGTATTTCAGATGAGACTATTTTCATGGTATCTGTTGTACCGCTAACTTTAGAGTATCAGAATGGAGAACATCGTGAACTTATTTGGTCCAATCCTGAACCATGCTCCACTAGGTACTGCAGACCGATCAGTTTTGAATACATAAAAGAAACTGAAGAGAATATAGTTTCAGTGGTCAACTCAATTAGAAATGAAATTAAGTTGCTTTCGCCCACTTATATTAATACTCAGTATGGCAAAATAAAGGTTCATCACATCCTAAATCTGACTATGGTAGACGGAAAGGTGTGCACAGCTTTAACAGGAACTGCCTCGCATGCCACATGTTTCATTTGCGGAGCAACCCCTTCTGAAATGAATAATGTCGAAAAGTTAGCTCAAAAAATTGAAGTTGAAGCAAATATGCAGTATGGAGTCTCTCCTCTACATGCAAAATTAAGGTTTATGGACAACATTCTTCACATTGGGTATAGATTACCTTTTTGTAAGTGGCAAGCAAGAACTCTGGAAGAAAAACAACAATTGTGCGAAACAAAACAGCGAATTCAACAGCAATTTAAAGAAAAGACTGGACTTTTGATTGATTATCCTAAACAAGGATGTGGAAACTCAAATGATGGCAATACGGCTAGAAGATTTTTTCGTGACCCTAAGCTCACAGCTGAAATTACTGGCGTCAATGAAATATTAATAAGAAGATTTGGCGTCATACTACAATCTCTTTCGAGTGGTAGAGACATTGATCCCGATAAATTCAATTCATATGCTAAAGAAACAACTGATATATACATTCAACTTTATGGGTGGTACTATATGCCTTCAGCAGTGCACAAAATTCTTTTTCATGGCGCCAAAATAGTTAGTAAATTTTTGATTCCAATAGGAAACTTATCCGAAGAAGCCCAAGAATCCAGAAACAAAGACTTTAAATATTATCGTAATTTTAATACCCGAAAATGTAATAGAGTTAAAACAAACACTGATCTACTTCATAAGTTGCTAACATCTTCTGATCCTAAAATTTCTAATATGCGACATTTCAAAAACAATTCAAAACAAATGATTGACAATGAAGTAGAACAAGTTTTAAGAACTCAATAGTAATATTCATTGTACTTAATGGAAATATATAACAAATATTAAGAATTTCAAATTTTTGTAGTATGAACTGAAATTATTATTTTAATATAATAAATATGATTTATGTATTTTACTTTTAAATCAATTTATACGTTGACTATTTCGCACTTTCCACTCAAATTAGTTAATATTTAAATTATCTTAAGGTTAGAAATTTTTTCATTAGTTTGCGCTGCACACAGAGTTGGGAAATACGCATCTCATGTTTCATATATGAAACATGATCAATGATTGATGAAAATTTTGCATTTATGTAAGTTTTTTACTAAAGATTCTAATGAATTGATTGTAGAGAATGCTGCCACAAATAAAAACATGTATAGCACTTTAAAATCGGACAATTGGTTCGCCCTGTAGAGCAGTTTTAACAACTATTTTTTTCACCATTTTCAAGTAATTTTTGCATGTAAAAAAAAATATGTTTTAGAAATCTCACTAAACTAATTAATAGTACGTATTACCATAATAGCCATACAATTTTTTTTATTTTAATCGGTCAAGAATAACAGTTTTGACCAAATTTTTAACAAAAGTACATTTTTCAAGGACTTTCCTTAAAAATTATGTTTTGAAAATCCTTTTTTCCAAAATCGTCTTAGCGGGATCTTTTGCTATTACAACAAGAAATTTTTGAAATCGCTCAACTATTGCGATTTGTAGCGGCCGCTGAAGGTAAAAAGTGAAATTTTCAGCAACTTTGACATTAACTACGGACTTTACTGGACCGATTTTAAAAAATCGGCTCCCACAGATCGATAGCAAATTTTGTCAAGAGCGCAGACCAAAAAAAAATTTCGAAATCGGTTCACATTTGTAGGCTGTAGCGAATTTTGAACAAAAAAAGTGCCTTTGGGACCAGTGTGCGCCGGTGTGGACGACCAACGGGAGTACGATGCAGTGGAAGAAAATTCATACTTCCCAAAACGCCGCGAAGAACATCAACATGATGTCTCCTTATGTGTTCTGAAGATCTTCTACATGAGGAGACGAAGGTCCTTGCTGTGTGCAGACACAATTTCTTGCTGTAAACAGAATTTACTTGGGTGTCTTCGCAGTAGTCATCCCAACCACCATCTTATAGGCAGGATACCTCCGCCCAGGTAGATCAGCTACGATATTCATGATCTAGAGAGATAGGTCCATCGGTACAAGAGAGAGGCTTTAGATCGCCGAAACGGACCCCAAAGTCTCTATGGACGCATCCAGTTCAAATGACACGTTTGCTTCACCTGGATATCAAAGCAGATTCTTATGGACGAATAAGACTTACAATATCACAGATATTTTCGTTACAACAACGACATGAATACAGCGATCAATGTGCTGATATAGCCATCATACAAATATACCTCCACATATCGATGAAATTTTGCTGTCGCTTTATTTTGCACTCATTCCAAGCATTGCTTATACTAGACCAGATCAGTCCAAATGTGACTGATTACAAGAATAGAGGGGCATACAATGGTGGTCCAAATAAAATGTACGATGTTAATTGCATATAAAAAAAAAGTTTTCTGAGAATTATCTTAATGTTTTTATAATGCTAGAAGGAAGACAATTCGGTGTGAAACAAAATATCAGCCAAATGCTCGCTATATATAAATACTTATAAGTAATATTTTCTCGACTCTGAGACATAATGGATGTTCAATATCGTTAATATGCCGATATATCTTATCCTTTAGCTCTTAAATTGCTGTTGGCTTGTGGACGTATACTTCTATCCCCAAAGAATGAAGTCCAACGGTGTTAATTAATAATTAATATGCACTCCACATCGTGAGGTAACACGGTCATTGAATTTCTCGAGCAAAAAAGAAGCTTAGTTTCGTGGCACCATCCTGTTGCAACTACATATCGTTCAGGTCCATATCCTTCATTTCTGACTACAAGAAGTCCGTTATTATCTCGCGGTAGCGAACACCGTTCACGGTAACTGCATGGCAGACCTTGTTTTCGAAGAAGTACTGCCCGATGGCAGAACGAACTGAGCATGCAAAGGTGTTTTTACGAGTACATTAACTACAGACTCGGTATGCTGATTGTGAAGAGATTTGGTCGATTGTGGACACATTTGGTCGATTGTTCTCATAAAAAAACACGAGGTGCACAAAATGCATTTTAATTTGAACGCCCATTTTCGCAAAAGGCTTCAACAATTTTAACGCGCTGCTCAATTCCGACTGCATAAGTTTGCGAGCAGTCTCAGTACACCTTTATAAATTTGTCTAATAAGTTTTCACAATTATATTTATATTCTTTCGAATACCGCTTCATTTTAAACAATCGGAATAATCATATGTGGCAGCTGCCGATATTCAGAGTTGACACTTGCATATAAAAGTAATTGACACTAAATTTAAAAAGTGCACTCTGACTGAGACTTTTTTTAGAAATACCTCCAAAAATACTATGTATAGACATAGTGATTTTTCGGGGTTAAAATTGTTACCTCTTGACCGATCGGGCGCATTTCCAATACCAACCGTTTCAGAGCATCACCTCATATTTCTACAAATAGCTTCAGTAGTGCGATTGTAGTTTTCCTTGAGCATGCAGACAGACGCACTAGGCAAGATCATCTTCGAACTTCAACGACTTATAGCACACATTATGGTGTCTCTGACCGAGGTGAAGCGAATAGATATAACTTTTTAAAGACTTTTGAAATCCACTAAAAACCGCATATTACTATGATTTTGATGTCAATCAGTTTATAAATTTGTCCCTTTAAAAATTTGCACGTTATTACGGTTCAAAAATCTTATTAAAGAACAATAAACATTTTTAGTGATTGTCAATGAAGTCGAAAATAGCACTTAAAACAGCATAAAATCAAGAAGTCAATTTAATAGATTCATTTAACCTATTGCCGTTTCTTTCTATTCTCAAGTTTAATTTTAAATGCGGATTTGTTAATGTGATTGAAATCGAGGAGGCAGGCTGACTGCACCCTCGCCTATTCATCGGGGGTGAAGCAGAGTCACTTAATACCGATTTGTTCACATCCTTCTCGCCGGATGTTGCTGCACGTATCCTCCCTCCGTTCGTCGAGTCGGAAAGTGTTCCAATAATCACATCGTATTAACGCTATACAAAAGTAGAATAAAACGTCATGAACTTTGTAAAAATGGCAAGCAAAGCAAACATTTGCAGCGACTGCAATGCCATGAACAGCAGTAATCACTTCGGCGACAGTAAGGGCAATAATAAAAATAACAATAAACGTTAAATGCGTTAAAAGGAATGCGACAATAATTGCCATGGATGTTCTCAAATATCATGATCTGGCGGCTGCTGTGACTGCGGGTGCTTTCTGACGGTGAGGGTATCAGGTAAACATCCTAATTAGTTTAAGTGACTTCTTAATCGATGTGATTTTGTTTAGGATTATTTTGGTTAAAGGTTTAAAATGTTAATACATTCACTATTCTATTTGAGAGTTAGCTGAGGAGTATTAGAACTTATAGGATAACTTTAATATAGACAATAATCTAATTGTTCATTCCATATTGTTATGAAGATAGTTGTAAGACTAGCTTATCTTATGCAGTACTAAGTTACAAAAATTCATAGTATCAGAAAAGGAATTTGCAACAGCAACCACAAAATCGAAAATAAAATGAAAAATATTTTAAATGAAAATGGTTTCAAAAAATCTGCTCAAAACTGTTTATATTTCGAGCGTAAAAAGGATTTTCTGATTTATTTGAATCCAAAGTCGAATCCAAATTGTACGATGGTAGCAGCGATAATATTACGGTACACATAGCAAAACAGTTGATTAAACCAACCGAATTCACTAAAAGTATTGGTTGTCAGAACTCGTGGCGAAGACAACAAATGAATAATGCAAAACGTAATACTTTGGTACCAACAATTGGTGGTGACAACAGATAAGTTCTTTGTAATAACCAAACCCTTTGTAGTTGGCTGTTGTAACATATTATTGATTATCTCAACATCCGAATGCGATCCCTATAATAATTTATCGTTGCCAGTTTGTACAAAAACTCTGTTCAAGACTAAAGATAAAAAAATAAAACGAATAGAAGTAACTTCATATTGTATCATTATTGAAATATGTTTTATTAATTAGATAACTTTTTTCTACAAATAGATTTAAAAGTTTCTAAAATAAGAAGTATTTTTTTGGCTTGGAATCAATCACGAATCGTATTGTAACTTACATATTTGTTTGGTATTAAATATATTAGTCGAGTGAAAAAATGTGAGTGGTAGTGACAGTCTATAATAACCACCAATCCATTTACAAATTCAGTTTCAAAAATCATTTGAATTAGTTATGGTTTCCGATACTCCGTCTCTTCAACCGATAGTGTCAGTTCCCTCTACCGAAAATTGCAGTGTATTTTTTGGAAGATTGGGAGGTAGATTAGGTACCCCCTAATCTAGGTTGTAGCTATGGAATGCATGGGTTTTACGCGGAACCACCTGCATTCGGTTGTGACAACAAATCTATTCTCTGAGTGAAGTTGTTAATAAATTTGTTATGAAAGGAAAATTCTTTTGTTAAAAAACCTATTTCTATAACTGGTCCGACACAAGAATGCAGCCAGCTAGAGCCGAAAGTTTATTTTGGAATCGTTCTATAGCATATTAATGGAGGGGTCCATTTAAAACTATTATCATTGAGACATTCTAATATAATGGGTGATCCAAGTAGAGATACTTTTTTCAAAAGCCTTTTTTTGACAGATCACTTGTGAGTCGTGTCATGCTGTCATGTTATTTTTGTTTCGTATTGTTTGACATTTCATCATGGATAGATTTACGCCTGAACAACTTTTACAAATTGTTCAACTTTATTACGAAAATTCATGTTCTGTGAGGAATGTGTTTCGTGCACTTCGTTCAACTTATGGTCAACTTAATCGGCCTACTAAGCGTACTATTCGCAACACCATCCCCATCTTGAGACCCAGCATTCATTATTGGATAATATTCGACCGAATAGACCACATCCAGCACGCAGTGAAGAAAATATAGCGGCCGTAGCTGAGAGTGTACACCAAGACCGCGGAGAGTCGATTCGGCACCGTTCGCAGCAACTCGGACTGACGTATCTAACGACGTACAAAATGCAGCTTGTGCAAGAACTGAAGCCGCCCGACGTTCCCAAGCGACATCGCTTCGCTCTATGGACTCTTGAAAAGTTCCATGAAGATCTGACGTTTTCGAGTGTGATGACCATTTCTGGCTCAATGGAAAATTGCAAAATTGCCGCATTTGGAACGAAGAGCAACCAGAAGAGGTTCAAGATCTGCCACTTCATCCAGAAAAACCAACGGTTTAGTGTGGTTTGTGCGCCGGTGGAATCATCGGTCCATATTTCTTCACAAATGATGACGGCGAGAACGTAACCGTCAATGGCGACCGTTTTTGTGCCATGATAACCGACTATTTGATGCCTGAAATTTTAGCTCGTGATCTCGGCGACATTTGGTTTCAACAAGACGGCGCCACTATGTGGGAAGTGGCATCATTTAATGGATTTATTGAGAGAACACTTCGGTGAGCAGATAAATTCACGTTTTGGGCCGGTCGACTGGCCACCAAGATCGTGTTCTATCACACCGTTAGACTTTCTTCTGTGGGGATATGTAAAGTCTAAAGTTTATGCGGACAAACTCGATTCGATTAAGGCCTTGGAGCAAAACATCACGCGTGTCATTCGCCAGTTACCAGTCGAAATGCTCGAACGAGTCATCGAAAATTGGACTCAACGGATGGACCATCTGAGACGTAGCCCCGGCCAGCATTTGATAGACATAATTTTCAAAAAATAAATGCCAAAGAATGTTCTTTCAAATGATAATAAACATTCCCCATTCAATTTGAATTTCCTGTGTTTTTTTTCTTTAAAAAAGTAGGGGACCTCGAAATGGATCACGCGTTATATGGACTAAAAGCAAAATCTTTTACATTTAGACAATTGTATTTTTTTTTCGAAATTTCTTGAAATTTGACGTTATACGAGTAGTTGTTTAAAGTTTAAATTTTAAGAAAAAATCTCAAAAATTTGGGTTTTGTATGATTTTGAGAAACTTTAGACTTGTTGATAGATAAAGCATTTGCATGGAAGTTACACACACGGGGGAAAAATATGGTTACTATATGTTTACGAAAACAACAATATATTCGTGGCAACCATGTTATTGTTCTTTAATTTCAATTTTTCAATAGTATGATTGCAGCAATATTAATATTGTTGAAATGTTACAATAGCATTGTTGCCATATTTAAAAATGAAAATATTGTTATAGCAACAATATAATTATGGTTGGTGCGACAAAAGTATTGTTTTTCGGTTTTATGTTTAATATGATTACAGCAATCATACCGTATTATTGAAATTTTTCTTAACTCGAATAAGATTTTTAGAAAAATGTTATTGGTAGGAGTCGTATGCAATAACTTTTTTTAATAACCTCCATCAAAGAATAGATGGTACATTAACTTCATCTATCCGTTTCCAATACCTCGAATACTGTTCAAAATCCCTATAAAGAGTGGTCCAGCTGCAACGCATGATGTAAATTATAAATAAAATAAGACGTATGTTTTGTTCGTTTGTTTTATTCCGGTCTGTTGCTTTTACACATTGAACAGGCTCAAGACCTCTTGTTTCTATATTTAAATAGAAGACAAGTTTTTAACAAAATGCAAAGTGACAACCCTCTTCAGAAAGCCTTGCTGCAATTGTTGAAAGTAAAACCGAACTCTATAAGGCCAGGCTCTCCACAAACGAATGAGAACTACTGTTGTAAACTCTCATTTTCTAGTTTTCTTCACACAATTGCCCACGAAAATACAACTCCTCTTGCCACCTCTAAAGAGACTCCACAACAAAACGTTTTCAGAGAATTATCATAATATGATAGAAAGATCTATGGCAATTATGTGTGAAACAAAATATCGGCCAAATGCTCGCTAGGGCTTCGGTGGCATACCTTTAGGCTTTGGTCCACTTTTTCAATGCCTCTGGGACGCAATGGAGGTTAATGTCGTTAATGTGCCGAATTATCTCATCCGTTACCTCTCGAATTGTTCTGGTCTTATTGACGCATGCTGCTTCTTTCTCCTTTGTAAAGACGCATCAAAGGAGAATCTTTAATGCTGATCTCCTTGCTTTCGCCAGTAGCAAAGACACTTGAAGCACTGCTCCTCCCCAACCTGATCGAACACCTTTCATGAGCTGAACATCAGCATGTGTTCTGCGAGCAGCACAACAACTGCTTTACACGACATCACCACACGTACGACGCGGACTTAACCAAAACAAGCCCAACGACAGGATGGTCCTTGTGGCTCTTGACCTTGCAAAGGCCTTCGAAACGGTCAATCATGCCCCTCTGTTTGAGGACATTGCAGAATCGTCCCTTCCTCCCAGTTTGAAACGGTCGGACGTAAACGATATGTGTGTGTGCTATTTATATGTAAAATTTAGAGGCAGGATATCGAAGCGCCGTAGAGTTAAAATAGTGATTTCACCGGTACTGTTAGGCTCTACCCCTCTGCATTTTCTGTACCACCAGCTATCTGCAATAAGCTTATAAGTAGAAACAAAGTCCGCTAGTCCCTAGCCAACAGTATTTGGGAAGCCGAAAAAGAAACCTTGTTGAAATCAGGTACGATATTCATGATTTAGAGAGAGAGGTCCAGCGGTACCAGAGATGGAGCCTTTAGATCATCGAAACTACCAGGTATGTCTAAACACATCTTCGCTGATGAAGTCGCAGCAGCAGTATCCAGCTATAGCTTGTAGTCATAGAAGATCATACCCCACAGATTCCAACAGAGAAGAAAACGCTACCACAGCAGACGCATGTGGTTCTAACTCAGATTCCACCAGAGAAGAAGACGCTACCACAGCAGACGCATGTGGTTCTAACTCAGCTGATATATGGATGGTGCAGCCACATCAATTCGTATTGGGCGTGAGTTGATGGCAACGTTCCTGATGTTTGTCCCGCCTGCGATCAGGGACCACATGACGTGCTGCACTATTTCAAATGTCCGGCCGAGAATACACAGCTGATGCCAAAGTCTCAAATGGAGCGTATCCATCACCTGGAAATGGAAGCAGATCCCCTATAGGCGAACATGACTAACAAAACAAAATCTTTCTATAAATAAAATTCTCGTGTCACAGTTAGTTACCTTACTCCTCCGAAACGGCTTTACTGATTTTTACCAAATCAGTAGGTCTGAGAATCGGCTACTATCTATTTTTCATGTCCCTAAGTGATAATGGTTGCTCGCCCTTAACATTTTTTTTTTAATTTTTGGACAACATTTTTTGTTTTTTTTTTCTCTAATGTGGCTTAAAAAAATACATGCATCTCGGAGATTTTCATCAAACGCTTCCCGTCATTCAGGGCAAATTCAAAGGAGAGGAATTCCTTACCCCGCGAATTTCGATTATTCCAACAGATCTTCAATTTAAATTCAAGCGGATTCCGTTCTCCGTTCAATTGGCTTTAGCGATGATAATCAATAAGTCGCAAGGTAAATCGTTGGAAGTCTGTGGGATTAATTTCGAATTTGCCAGTTTTTGCACGATCAGCTGTACGTTGCCTGTTCGCGTGTTGGGAAACCGTGTTTGTTGTTTATTTTTGCGCCGGAGAAAAATCAAAAAACAATGTTTTTCATAAAGCTCTCTACTGATTTCGATTCCATTCAAATAAATCGCATTGAAATTTGAACTATCTGTGTTTTACTATCACTCTGGAGTTTATCTGAAGGCGTTAAATTAAGGCGAGTCGAAGTTCGCCAGGTCCGCTAGTATAATATATAATATATGTAAATTTGTAAACTATTTTTTTAATTTATTGGGCAATACAAAAATGAATACTAAGCATTTTTCTTTGACCATAAACCTGACACGAATTCATGGAAAATTGACACATACCTTTGCAAATGTAAACTCCTTCGGTCCGTTGTATGAACGTATACAGTTAGTGCCTTATATCCTTTTCGTATTTAAATCTGAGATGACCTTTCACTTTCAATTCATTTGCAACTTTGCTCTTGTTTTGCTTTCAGTGCTACGCCGCTGTTGCTGCCGGAGCTTAAGTATCGGCTTGAATAATGTATGCTTGTGTCAAAACATACACACACACACTTTCAGAAGATGTTTAAATCACTCCGCCGTACGTCCCTAAAGGTCTCCATCAACAGATGCGCGTAGAGCATCATTTGCAAATGCAGAAATTTGCATTGTTTTAATAGCGCTCTAGGCTTCTCGCTCTGAAAATTGCTGCAGAAGTTCCATGAATGGACGGAGGCGCTTTTGAACAGGCACAGGAAAATACATCACCCACTGTGAGCAGTCCATGAGGGATTACATCCATACATGTGTACATGGATATTAAAACGCGAGGGTCGCACAATAAGCCATGTAAGTCATTATGTACCAAAAATAAGGGCTGTTCTATTGGCAGTGCAACACTATTACGAAAATCTAGGCGAAAGAGAACGAGTATGCCGCTTAGTTTTTATACCCTCCACCACAGAATAAATGGGTAACTCCTCCATTTGTAACAGCTCGAAATACTCGTCGGAAACCCCATCAAGTATATATAGTCTGAATCATCGTAAAATTCTAAAATAATCCAGCCATGTCCGTCTGTGGAAAGCAAACTACAGGTCGCACTGTTGAAGCTAGATACATGTTGATGGACTGAAACGGTTGATGTTGAAATGGACTGAAACTGTTGGAGTTGAAAATGGGCCAGGTCGGACAAGAGGTAAACATTTTGCTCTCACAAGGACTAAGTCAACCTCTAGAAAATCACTGCACTCAGAGAACATTGCGCCAACGCAATGATTGAGGTTCCTTGAACAATTAAGTTTCCATCAGTACAACCGAATGTTGGTTGGAGCACTGTAGTTGTCAGCAAACCACTATTATTATTTTTTGATAGTATAATATCCATATGATACACTTGTGGACCGCCTTGGTGTGATGGAAGTTCGAACGAATACAATGCATTTTAAGCCCGGTTCAACCCCGAGTTAGAACATCTAACTATTTTTAACCGGGGGTTTCCACCCCTTAAATGCCGGCAACTTCCCGAGTGATTTATCTCTAAGTCATGTAAAAAATCCATAAAATGTATAAGTCGTTTGGAGCCAGCATTAAAAATTAGGTCCCGGTCAGTTAGTATAAGAAGTGCATCGTGCACAGCTCACTGATTTTAGAGAAGTCTCCCCTTGTCCCTTAATGGGATGTTGTGGGACTTAAGTAAGTACATGACACTTGTAATTTATAAGTTTACTTACTCGTGGCAAGTTTCATCAAGATCGGGAGTTAGATCGAAAAACATAAAATCGAATAAACATAAAGTTGAGAGCTACATCCAAGCCAGAACTAACTTAACTAAATTTCAATACCGTCCGTCCTTGGTCTAAAAAACGTACTCCTGCAAAATTTCACGAAAATCAGACAACATTTGCGAACTGTAGTTTGTTTAGCTTAATCATTTTTAATAGCTACATCATTTGCCATTAAACTAGCTTATAATAACCTGTTCAACAGAGAGGTGCAGGGAATCAATATGATACCAGTCGTTTATTAACTTTTCGAGCAAAACAATATTTAAACAATAAAGTGGTTAAAGTGCTTAGAAAATGATCTTAGAAGGGATCTGAACAATACAAGCTAATCTCTAACTTAGGTAACGATCAATTATTTATTCCATATTAACCGTACTTATCATGCGACACTCGTACTAACGCCCAAGTGTGCATGCATGTGGTGCAGATTTGAACTTTGTATGTATGTAAATGTTATGCACTTGAAAGAAGCTCGAGGTGAGAATTTTTTCACTAATGGCCATGCCTTTCATAATTGTCATGACATTGTCGAGAACAAATGAATGTAATCCTTCCAGGGCTTGTGAGGAATTATTTCCTTTTCTTTGCTATCGTTGAACATTTAACATTTTTTTGGTTTAGCTTTTAGTAAGGGCAGCATTGCCAAAGGAAACGAATACGATTTAACAGATTCAAGCTACTATGATAATCGAAATAGTTGTCGGTCAGGTCAGAGTGTTTTGCGTCAAATTGGTATTTCAGAGAACATTCCTTAGTAGGTAAGCAAGACCAAAGAAATAATGTTATCAAAGGTGTCAAACGACCTTTATATGAAGGGCGAAGTAGTGGTTGCCATTTATCACACTGTAAAATTAGCGGATATGAACATATAACAAAATTGAATTTTAAAAACAAAATTAAAAAATGTATTAACAAAATTCGTGAGTACATAACAAAGATCGTTATGTTCTCTTTCATGTCTCTGATTTTGTACAAATCGGTCAATTCCTTTTAGAACAGCTAGATTTTTAGTTAAGACCAGAAATGCATTTTTAATCTATTTAAAATTTTTTAAAAAAAATTGAAACAGATGTTTTCAACTTTTTTTTGCAAAATCAAATCTTTTTTTACTCCAAAAAAGGCCTATTGTTTTGCTCTAACAAAAGTTTATATCTTTTCTTGAAGTAGATTTATGGTGTCGAAGTGGGATGCGACCTTTTTATCTATTAAAAAATGTTTGGAAAATCAAAACAACTTTTTTTTTTTAATTTTTAACATATGCACTATGATGATTTTTTCCCCTTTTTTGTGTAAGTGGTCCTAAAACCATAAACATAAATCAAATACTGAGAAATAAGATAAATTAACCTTGTCATATAATATACTTATAATACCCACAGTATGTCCACCTCAGGAATAAAAACACTCTTTTTATATAGAAAAGTTGAAAAATCTTTTTTAAATACATTTTAATAATAGGTATTAAAAATATTGAAAATTTTGAAATACTGAGTATTTTATCCGCTTATCTTTGAGGCTATTTTGTCAATCCTATAGGTAGTTTTGAACGCACGTAATATTGAATGTAACTTTTATCGTCAAATTATGTCCTTTTTTTTGGAAAAAAGTAAAAGAAATTTTTTTTTTTTTTTTATTTTCTCTGATAAATTGAATAAAAAGCTATAAAAAACACAAAAGGTAGTAAGTTACATGGCTGCTTATAAACACCTGTTATCCCAAAATGTTATCCCACCCTCTCACTCAGAGAGTCCTTGACCGATCTCGTTCAAAGTTTGTGTCTAACTACTATTGGGCAAAAAAAAGTATGGTTGTGGTGACAATATTTGAAGAGGATAATACTATTGTTGGGTATATGGTTGCGGTACAAAAATATTATGATCCTTACAACAATAGTATGATTCAAATACAACCACACTATGATCCTCACAACAATAGTATGATTCACACATTACCATAGAATGATCCCCACAACCATAGTATGATTCACACTCAACCATACTATGATCTCCACAATCATATTATGATCGTCACAACCATAGTATGATAAACATACAACCATAGTATGATCCACACGAAACCATGTTATGATCCGTACAACCATAGTATGATCACGCACAATTTTTCTATGATCCCCAAAATTATTTATTAGAATTGAGTTGAGTTGTCAACTATAGATTTGAATTATGAAAATTATTTAAAAATACATTAATATCAAAGTTTTAGAAGTGATTTATTTAACAGAAGAAAAAATTAGTTTAAAAACACGTAAGCGTTTTTATTAAAAATATTTCAGTTCAATTTTGAAAATTTTTATTTTCGATATAAAAAGTACTATTATCGCAATAGATCCGCAACAATAACATTGTTCTAAAAAGCATATACAAATGAAAAAATTACAATCATACAGTACATACAGCACCTACCATATATATATATATATCTGCTATAACCATATTTTCATTTTTAAATTTGTCAATAATTCTTTTCATAAAATTCAACAATATTAATATTGCGGCAATCATACTATTGTCAAAATTAAATTCAGAAACAATGCTTTGATTGCGACGAATATACTTTTATTGCGGAGAACATATTATGAATGGCGTGACCATATAGTAACCCTGTTTTTTCTCTGCGTGATCCAATAGGACTAACCTTGATTTCATCCCAATTGGAAGACATCGATTCCAAAAGTTTGGTCACTTGACACAAAATGGCCAATATATAAAGTAATATATGTTTTTGATTATCGTGCCATGTCCACCGTCCGTTGAAAGCACGACAGCGGTCAAACGAATCAACCTAATGGGAAATTTTGTATGATGATGGCTTATGGTCATAGGCTGTTAGGGATTAATGGGCGAAATCGACCAAGGCGATAGTGTTTCTCCTTAAGGGGCTAAAGGCATTTCGTTAAAAGTACACAAGCCATTTCCATCCATCCATGTGTCTGTTGAAAGCATAATAGCGGTCAAACAAATAAAACTAGGATCCTAAAATGTTACATAATGATAGTATATAGTCATAAGCTGTTTCGGGCGGGCGAAACCTGCCTTGAGGGGGGGAGAAAGTTTGCCTTTAAGTGACTTAAGGTACCTTGGTAAAAAGTACATATTTATTTGCTCAACAAATCGTATTTTTTTTGAAGTCAGTATAGATTTGTAGTTTTGGATAAGATTAGAGATGGACGCATTGGACGAAAGGGTCCGAAACACGGACCTTTTTTGCGCTTAAGTAGCGTATGAAAGGTGAAGCCTGTGTAAGGTTCAGCCTGGCCAACTTAAAGATGTTTTTACTTGTTCGTTCTAATTTGGGCTGGACTAATTCTGACTAATTTGGTCAGAATATTAAACACAACAATAAACTACAGCTTTGGCAGCTTGGCTTAAAGTCGTTACTTGACTTTATTTTTTATGGTGTATTATAACATGTCACTCGTACAACAAATTGCCTTCATTACTTTTTGGAAAACGTTCACTTCAAATATGCTCTTACTTACTCAACTAAACAATCATTAGGCCCATAGTGCACTGCTCCACCGAGTATAAGAAACCATTTTCCAACTTCTTTTTCAGTTGATCGCAATTATGCTGGTGATAAAGTTTTTAGTCAATATTTCGTCTGAGTGTAATTTTCAACAAAATATTTACTTGTTTATTAAGACTCTTTCGTTGTTCACTACATACTCTTGTTGACAAATTTTGTTGTTCGCAGTTTTGTCGGCTCTTTTATTCTGTTCCTTGAATGAAAGTGTGGTAAAAATTAAAAAAAAAAACCAAATTGTAACTACGATACGTTGTTATAAGTGCGAAAATCACCGCCTAATTAGGTGATGCCAAAAAGTTTTACGTCGTTGTAGGATTTCATTCTTTTAAGGATCTGGTAAACGATTGCGTTTAAATGCGTGTATATGACCCGGTACGGCCGCCCATGCAGCAGTTAAATTCATTTGGCGCCCTTATTTTTTGTTTTTTTTGTTAAATGTACGAGTATTGTTTAATTTTATGCAGTAATAAAATTTCTTTGTTTCTGTTGCTGATTCTGTTGCTGCTTCTGCTGCTGCTGTTGGTGTTGCTTTGAACTTGTGCTGTGTTGCTGAAGTGATGCTGAAGTGTTGACATTGTCTGTCAAGTCCTTCGTATTGTTTTCATTGTGTTTCGTTCAATGTTAAACAAACATTCTTAGAGCAAAAAGCAAAAGCAATAAAAGAAACAACAAAAGCAACGGCAACAGTTGCTGGGGCAGTGGCAACAGCAACCCAAATGTATCCAGTACGGGTATCCTTTTTGAGACCGCCTTCAAGGATACTCGCATGATGATATCCTAGTCGTCTCACTGTTTTGGATTATAGTGTTAACTACCTTACACACGCACACACACTCACATGAATGTGTGTGTATGTGTGCGTGCATATAGTAAATAAGTGTTTGCTCTGTTGTACCTTTTTAAAAAGTGAGCTGTTTGTTTATTGTTTTTTTTTATTTTAAAATAAATATTCTATAAGAAAATTACAAAAAAAGAAAAATTCCTTTACTTGCATGTGGCTGTGTATGCGGACGAGAGCTTGTGTGTGTGAGTGTCTGTACATATGTATAGTTTCAGTTACAAAGCATAGTCGTGTAAATATTTAACAATTCCTTACATCTTGTGAAAATCCAAAAACAAAATACTGGTTACCCATACATATGTATGCTGCCTGGATGTGCGTGTAGTGTCGTCTGTGTGTTACACCAGCATAAAGAACCAAACGTCCGACCGACCGAACGACTTGTTCTGCGACACAACTAATTGACTGAAAACTTTCCAGTGCTTTTTCTTGCCAAAGTAACTGCCACAGGGAAATGTGCCACTTCGTGACAAAACTTTAAAATGAAATGCGTTCTTTCGCATTTGTCCACTGGTGGTGAATTTAAGGTGTTTTTCGCTCACACATAACCGTAGTTAGGAACCCAAATATTACGACTTGGCAAATTGATTTAAAAATAACCCAATTTTCAATTTCTGACCAGGGGACGCATATCTGGAGCATATAATTAAATCGACATCAACGGTTACTAAGTTCAATGGTCCCAATGTATGAGCACAATATCTGATCCTTATCTTTTGCCGTATACAAACTGTGTTAATGTAGAAAAAGAATATATATTTTTAAGTCTAGTAGGGCTTTATTTGTATACGCCTTCCCTTTAGGTGAAGTCTATACTCTGGTTGCTTTGATAACATTCATTTCAGTATCTACATTATGGATAGTCGCTTAATAGAAAACTATTGTACTTACACGGAGGAAAAAAACGGCCTCTGTAACATATTGGCCCAAACATATTTTGCAGGCAACATATATATGTTTGGAGTAGCTCCCAAACATATTATGTTTGGGCTAGCAGCAATTTTCCCAAACATATATATGATTGTGTACAAACATATATATGATTGTGTACAAACATATATATGATTGTGTGCAAACATATATATGATTGTGTGCAAACATATATATGATTGTGTGCAAACATATCTATGATTGTGTGCAAACATATACATGATTGTATGCCTCATGTACATCGCCACTCTCTACGTCAAATAAAAAAATACAATAACAACAAACATTTTGATTTTTAGGCAGCAACTTCTGCAAGAAAGAAACATCAACCCAAATGAATTCCAGCCATGAGAATATATCGCATACATTCTACTAAAGTCACACAACTCGAAATTATTAATATTCGAGATTACTTGTTAAAGCGGTCGACATACACATATCTATCAGCTCAAAAGAGATCAATTTATAGTCATATTCTGTTACCAATTTCTTCTAAATAAATCACACTTTTTTCTGAAAAGTAGTTTACGAGCTGCAGAATAGTTTTTTGAGTTTTCTGAAAATTGCAAAATTTTGAGTTGTGCCCATTTAATAGAATTTTTGCGATATACTGAGCAAGTTAAAGCTTCAATAGTATATTGCACTCTTTACTACTGTACCTGAAGTCATTCCAGATGATAAAAAATGTTAGTGCGTGAGTGTGTTTGTTCAAAGAACATGATAAGCGCACATAGTATGTACATTAGGGATACAACCAATTTTTTGGCATAGTACCATGAGGTCAACCATGTCCTAGTAACCACGAAAATCATAATCTTTTGTAATTTTTCTGGAAAAAGTTCACGCACCAATTGGTTTTTCTAAACAGCTGTAAAAAAAATTATTTAAAAATTTATGATTTTGTTTATTTTTTTTAATTTTTTTTTTTATTTTTATTATTTTTTAAATTACTGAAAGTTACATATATAGCTCATTGGTCAATTATCAACAGGCTGCCACCTGCGATAAATGTTGCAAGTGTTAGTAAACGAATTAACTATTAGCATTATGAGAGATTATTCGTTACACATTTTTATTTTTTTTCGTTAAAAAAGGTTAAAGATGCGTTTTGGTTTGCTGGAAAAATCTCTTACCATCTGTAAATATTAATGCAATTTCATACTTAAGTTTTTTTTTTATTTTAAATAAACATATTATTAAGTTTTCTTAACCAAAAAGAAAATTAAAATTTTTCAAAACTTCATCGCGGTTGGTGCGTGAACTTTTTTGACCTTAGCGAAAAAATAAATATACGTTCCCTTATAGTTTTTTATGCTCTATTGGACTGTGCTATGCCAATTTTGATATTTTAAAAAATTGTTAAAAAGTTGTATCCCTAATGTACATATGTATGTTGACAAAATAATTTGTGTAGGGCAATAAACGGCGTCAGTATTACAGAACGTTTTGTTAATAAAATGATTTGATATATTTATTTTTATTTAATTAATAATCTTCTTCTTTTATTTTGAATTTGTTGTACGTTGTAAAACAACAACAAATTTCTTTCACCGTTCACCAAATACATATTCAATAAAAAAACGACCTTAAGCTTAGCCAGACGAGTAAACAGCATCAAATAATAATACCCTTTGGCGTCGGTCCCATTCCTCCTCCTCATACACACGGTTACCATATATTACCCTTCTTTGCACAAAACGATGAGTCATACAATAACGCTCTCTGAGAGTAATACTCACTAAAACTCTAAAAAAAATATGTTCTAATATATTTTTTTGACAAAAATATGTTAGGACACAATCATATCTTTTTTTGATATGTTAGAATTGTGCCCCTAACATATTATGATTGTGGGCAAACATAATATGTTAACACACAAACATATATATGATTGTGCCCGTCCCCGAACATATATATATGATTGCATGCAAACATATTTTTAACATATTTTTTTCTCCGTGTATATAATAAAAACAATGAATTTTCTTTCAGTTTTATTGAGAGCATAAACTGCAAGAATTCTTTATAAAGTAAATTAAGTTGGTTAGGAGTGAATTTTCCAGAGGGATTGTTTTCCTCAAACTGGGTCTCTTAGGAGGAAGTTAATGCGAGAGTGGGCTATCCCACATTCGAGTTTTTATGACACGAAGGTGTTTATCAAGTATTGTCGATCATTTTCTCGAAAAATACAATCGCCAATCATTTATATAGGGTGATCCATCTAAAGGTTTTTTTTGAAAAAAATAAAATATAAGAATTCAAATCAAGTGGGAATCTTTATTGGTAATTAAAAAGGACATTTTATGACATTTATTTTTTGAAAATAATTACCTTCAAATGTTGGCAACTGTATTATGGAAATGATCGATGAGAAACGGGAAGATCCGCTGTTTTCGACAAAAATGTTCTTCAGTTATGAGGCCCATTTCTGGATCAACGGCACAGTCAATAAACAAAATTGCCGCATTTGGGCTGAAGAGCAACATGAAGAGGTTCAAGTGGTATTTTTATACCCAGAAAAAAAACACGGGTTGGTGCGGCTTATAAGTTGGTGGAATCATCGGTGTATATTTTTTCAAAAATGATGATTGGCGGAACGTAACCGTGAATGGTGCTCGCTATCGCTCCATGATATCGATCTTTATACTACCTAAAAATGAAGCTCCTAATCTTGACGACACTTGGTTTCAACAGAACGGTGCCACTTGCCATACAGCTCAAACAATGGATCTATTGAGAGGTAATTTCGAAAAGCAGATAATTTTACGTTTTGAACAGGTAAGTTGGCCGCCTAGATCGAGTGATATCACACCTTTAGACATTTTTCTTTGGGGTTACGTAAAGTCCAAAGTCTATGCTGACAAACCAGCTACGATTCAGGTTTTGAAAGCCAACATTACGCGCGTCATTTAAGCCATACCGGTCGAAATGCTCGAAGGAATCATCCAAAATTGGACCCTCAGAATGGAAACCCTAAGGCGTAGTTGCGGCCAACATTTAAAAAAACTACATTCTAAAAATGCCATAAAATGTCCTTTTAAATTACAAATAAAGATTCCACACTTGATTTGAATTTTTTTTGTTCTGAAAAAATACTTCTAGATGGATCACCCTACATAAAAAAATTAATCTAGTTTCTTAAATCTATCAATGTAGTTCAAGTTCGAAAAACACTATGATGACCTCGATGAAGTCCTAAATGTGTATTTAACTCCTCAAATAACCATAGGATCCAGTTGATTTTCATCGATAAACAAAGAACTAACAAAATAGAAAATTTGTGAAAAGCGTTAAAAAGAGGGGATGTAAGATACTTAGCAACGGTCTCATTGTTTTGACCTAACTTTTTCCCAACACAGACCGAAAGCACCTATGGTGTCTGCGTCAAACTAAAACGCACGATGTTAATTGTAAATACAGCAAAAGAATTAACTTTATAATTGCATTATAATGAAAGGATCTTGGGATTAATGTGTAAAACAAAATATCGGCCAAATGCTCACACCGGCTTCTGTGGCATAGATCTATCCGATGGTCCATATTTTCAAGGACTCTGAGACATAATGTAGGTTCAATGTTGTTAATATGCAGAATAATCTCATCCTTTAGCACTTGAATTGTTTTTGGCTTATTGGCCTACATTTTCTTGAAATATCTCCAAAGAAAGAAGACCAATGGTGTGAAATCAGATGATCGTGGCGGCCAATTTACATTACCACGACGTGAGATAACACGGCCATTGAATTTCTTGTGCAAAAGAGCCATTGTTACGTTACGTCAGCTGTGTGGCGAGTGGCACCATCGTTTTAAAACCACATATCGCCCAGGTCCATATCCTCATTTTGTGGCCACAAGAAGTGAGTTATTTTTTCGCGATAGCGAGCACCATTCACGGTTACTGCTAGGCCGACCTCATTTTCGAAGAAGTACGGCCCAATGACGCCGCCTGCCCATAATCCGCACCAAACAATAAATCTTTTGATTTGAACGCCCATATTCGTAAAAAGATTAAACAATCTTAACGCGCTGCTCAATTGTGTACTTTTCCAGGGCTAAATTTGTCAAACACGGAAACAAAGAAATGTCAAATTAGGTTGGGCAACAAACTTGATGTTTAGGCGTGGCTATCAATTTACAGTGAGCATTATGGTTGGACCACCCTTTACTTCCCAACACTGGTTAGAATAGGACGCTAATTCACCCCTAAAGATGACATCACTTAATTAATATGAACTAACTTCAGCAATTTGCCATAATTTGGGTTCGGATCTACGGCCCTATGGACAAAAAACTATCTCAAGCAATAAAATGCAAAATATATTTATAATAATAGCCCTAATGTGACGGTAGAGAAAGGCGATGACGCCAAAGATAGCTTCGATTGTCTTAAAAAGTCTGACACAGTCAGAATAATCCGCTTCCAATAAAGCACCTCCAAAAATGAAACGAAATGAATTTATAACGCTGCAGCACGAATATTGTAACAAGCAACACCAGATTTGAAAGCTTAAACATCCACAAAGCTACTTGGCAAAAGTAGGGTACCGATAACCGATTTTACGGAACCCATGGCATGACGACGAGCCATAGCGCAAAGCTGCAGGTAGTAGAGACAAGTGCTGAATGGAAGAGATATTGTTAGAAGAGAGGAGACAAAAGAAAATCGACTTGGAATTGCATGAATGTGAGTAGATGGACATGCCTATGAAATAGTTAAACATCAAGCTGAGTTCCCAATTAATGTAAATAAATATGGAAATGCAAATCTTGTAACGGATACGGCAAGTGCACTGAGAGAAAACTTTTTCAACCTATTCTGTTGGAGAAGTAGACCCTGTACCAATCATCAAGAGTGCAATCGCAAAAAATAATAAGGCTGCTGGAGCCGATATTATGCCGGCTGAGCTATTAAGGCTAACCAAATCATGCTGGTTGGCATTATTTGGTGATGAGCATAAACCAAGAGCATAAACAAAAAGCTTTGTTCTCGTTGGATCCAGCACAATTTGACAATCGCTCATAAAAGGCTCGTGTCGATTGGTCCAAAGAAATTTTGAAAAATTACGATCAAGGTGCTTTAAAAGACGTTTATAAAATCGTCACAGGTGACGAATCATTTATCTATGCGTATGAACCCGAAACAAAACAGCAATCGACCGTGTGGGTCTTCGAATACGAGCCCAATCCAACGAAAGTTGTTCGTGGATGAAGCACAAATGGTCGCCTGTTTCTTCGGCAAAACTGGTCATGTGGCTACTGTTCCGCTTGAGCAACGTAAGACGGTCAATTCTGAGTGGTACACCACAATTTGTTTGCCTGAAGTCTTCGGAGAAATTCGAAAAACGAACAAGAGATGCAAGCTCTCACAGATCGGCTTAAACCAGCTCCTTTTTGAACGGCCAAAACGTCGAATTGATGCGTCAACCGCCGTACAGCCCTGATTTGGCACCCAATGACTTCTTGTTATTCCCGCACAGCAAGAAAAAATGCGTGGTCGATTTTCGTCGCCAGAAGATGCTGTTGAAGCGTCAAAAACCATGTTTTGGAGGTGTATTAATCGGAGCAAATGGTCGCCTGTTTCTCCGGCAAAACTGGTCATGTGGCTACTGCTCCGCTTTAGCAACGTAGGACGGTCAATTCTGAGTGGTAAAGTACAATTTGTTTGCCTGAAGTCTTCAGGGAAATTCGAAATTCGAAAAACAAAGAAGAGATGTGAGCTCTTTTGGAGGTGTCTCGATCGGAGTGGAGAAAGTGTTTCGACAATTGGTTTGAGCGCAAAAGTGTATAAATCATGCTGAGCAAAAGTGTATAAATCATGCTGAAGAATACTTTTAAAAACAATAAACCCATTTTTGATGATAAATATTTGCATTTTCATTATTAGGCCAGAAATATAGAAATATAGCAGCACTCGTACAAGGACTTCTCGAGGGTGTTAAGCGAACCACTGAACCCAATGTCGACGACATTATTGCCCCTTATCAGTGCTACTTTAGGCCTGGTGAATGTACAACTATCTCATGCATGTACAACTATCTTTCTTTCAATTCCTTACACTAAAATAAGTTTGAGCGACAAAAGTGATAAAAAGTCTGGAGCTCATCCTCGTTGTTAAAAATCCTGCAGAAATCTACGAATCTATTATTGCATCTTGACTTCCTTGCTATAAATGAACAATATCTGGTTGTGACTCCAATTACGAGTTAAAAACGACTCATGGCTATTTACATCATTACATTTGATCTTTCAATATCTAGCCTTGGGCAGATAGTCCTCGATACAGTGCATGCTATTTTAGTTGCCAAGTTCTGCAAAATTCCTTCTAAAGAAAAAGCTAATCGGCTGTTTACCCGACGAGTCTATCTCCTCTATATCTATAGCTGATCCTAGTCTTTCTAGTCCGGTAGATCAGCTAACCTATTATCTATGATAAAAATAAACTCCTATTTGGAATTTCTGAGCACTGTGTCCTATAAATAAATAGGGAGATCCACGATTTGCAATACCGTGGTAAAAGTTACTTTAATTTGCTTACAAGGGCATCTCGTGCGCGTTATGAGAAACACTTAACTCTTATTGGTGCGACTTTATGCCTGGTAAATCTACAACCATCATATGCCTTCAGTATACATAATTGGTTTGTGCAGTTTCATTTTAGCAATGTCTTTCAATTCCTTACACTAAAATTAGTTTGGACGACAAACGTGATCCAATGTCTGAGGCTTATCCTCGTTGTAAAAAATCTGGAACAATTCTCTTATCTTGGACGCTTCCTTATGTCTTGTAACGCCCTATTAAATGCAATTATGTTTCACTATGACTGGAAAATCCAATTGAAAAACACTAGACTTACCCGGCTTACTAGATCTTCTAGTTTTTGCCTTATAACATTGGCCAGGTGTTTACGAAGCAGGTTAACACGGATAATCTAAAGGTATATAAATTAATTTACAAGTGTGCATTTTTAAGGAACGTGTCAAAATGTTCCAACAGCTTAAACAAATAAAGTTTTTAAATTAAATAATATTTAATTTTGTATTGTTTTATATTGTTTTGTGGAAAGTTTAGAAGAACTCAGCACCCGCTTGCATGAAACGCGTTTTTCCGATAATATTTGTGCGAAAATCCTTGAACTTTAATTTCATTTGCACATTTAAGTACGAGTATTCACATCGAGTGTGTTTTTGTATCGATGATGGCGCTTGCAGTTTGCGGCGGGCTATTTAGGTAACCACTCAATTGCGTAGATTCAATTCACGGCTCGCTAGTTGAGATAAGTGCTCAGCAAGCACCTTTGTGGGATGTTGAAATAAAGTTTTAATAAGGGTATTCATAAAATGTCGAATTTCGTCATGGATATACTGCGCTGCCGTAACCAATTATCATACGTAGACAAAAGATTTAAAGCTTTCAAGCATGTGAATATGTAAGGCAGGAATTCAGGGAAATAATTAGAGACGTGGTTTCTAACGAACATTTAGAGCACAATAGCATAAGGGATATTGAGTAGTTGAGCGATTTGCATATTTAAACTGTAGAAATTGCTTGTGATTTTCGGTTTCAGCAATGTTACAATAAGGTCCATAAGGAGTAAATTCAATCTTGTCTGACCCATATAGCAAGTGCTTACTTTAAGGGTATATTCCAGTAAAAAGTAAAGAGAGTTACCAGTGGATTACATTCCGATCCCGAAATGGACTGCCATCTACTTCCAAGACAGTTGATGCCAATAAGTCGATCGAGAAGGACATGTCCTCCGAAAGAAGGACGGGATTTGAAGGGTTGACCATTGACCTATGAACTATGACTATGAAAATCACCACAAAAAATCAAACACATTTTTCATAGGTCTTTAAAGTTACAGTAAAATTCAAAGTGAGTAGAACATGTTTCCGCAGTTTTTTAAATACATTTTAAATAAAAACTTTTATCTTCAATTACTTAAGTTATAGTTGAAGACATCGATTGCCTAGCAATGGAAGGTATAAAGTTAATTTCATGAAAAATCATCCTTTAAAATGAGATTTAAGTGTTTCAATCTAAAGCTTATCCTTAAGTCATAACATTTCCGCATCCTTACAGCATAAATTTGTTCATATTCGAACTCGTATGTATTATTGATAAAATACAAATATGCATTCATATATATTTGTCCATATCATATATTTATTTTGAATATGTAAATAAGTATATATGCACAAAATCATAATACGTGTGCATTTCGAAACGCCACATTAAATGCAGTTTTTTGCGTACTCGGATTGGTCCTTTTTAAACAAAAAATGGTATTGATTTAACTTTCTATAAGCGTGACTCCGGGCATTGCTCGTACAAAAGGATTTGAAAATATTTAAGAATTCCATAGAGCACACTAAAACTACTTATTATAGAGTGCACGTGACCGTCATAAGCGAACTTTTTACTTACTTTCTTTTAGAGAAAAAGACCGCCACTTATAACTGAAGGCTGGATTTCGAAGGCCCCATTGCGAAGGCGCTAGCTTAAAACAAACAATATAATGTGGGAGAGAGAAGAGAATATTTCAGTTACTCGTTTAGCTACACGTTCAACAGCAGTAATTTCCAACAATAACAATAAAGGCTGCTCAATTTAGAATCAGAAGCTATGTCAATAGAGTTTTTTGTCTTTCGAAGTGCTTAGCTTCGTCGAAGATTCTCTACATCATAATACATGATGGCAGTCTTTCTGGAAGTCGAGGGAGCCTTTAACAATGTGAAAATAACCTCGATCCTTAAAGCTTGTAAGGATGCGGAAATGTTATGACTTGGAAATGTTATGACTAAGGATGCGGAAATGTTATGACTTGGGTTACAACCCGCACAATATTCTGGGCGGGCACGTTGAAGAAGTTTTAAGAAAACAAGTTATGAGAAGAACGCCCCAGGAGGAGGAGTTATATTACCATTACTGTGAAAACTAATGATAAACAAAATCCTGCAGGATCTCCATAGATAAGGCGTCAAACTGACAGCTAATGATAAGTGAAATTATTGAAACTTTCACGGTGAGGAATATACTCGTAAAATCCCAAACTTTGAAAACCCAACACTAGACTGGAAACACCGCAACTATCTAAAGAATTAAAATGCCTCGATTTAATCCTCGACTACATAATTCCAATCAAGCGAAATAATGAAGAAACGAGGAAACGATGCTCTTTGTGCCTTTTATACTTTAAAGGGAGGTTCGGGTTTCAACCAAAGATGATACACTGGATGTTCATTGCAATCTTTAGACCGATTCTAACATATGGAGCACTTGTTCTAGCCTCACTCAGCTCCAAACACTGGCAGTTAAGCACAACTGGGACAGTGAAATCCACGCTACAGGAGGGGCTGGACGACATACCAATCTATGAACATCTTCATAAAGAGATGTGCAGCAAGGGTCGCCCTGCATATGAGGGAAACTGGTATGTTAAAAAGCAGCACGTACGGACACTGCTCGATACTGAGATCAGCAGGAAGGTTAGACAGGCGAGGAGTCAAATGATGAATTAAGTGAAAACGGAGTATTCAACGAGACAAGATTGGGCATCAGACGCTGTAATATCAGATGATCAAAGCTCGATATTCACTAATGCTTCGAAAATGAAAGGTACTTGATCGGTGGAGTACTTAGAACACCTCAACCGAAAAATATCTCGACGATTACCGGACAAATTCAAGGTCCTTTAGGCAGAGGTTGTTGCAATTAATAAATCAGCAATCAAGATTCTGGAACTAAGAATACCTTCATCAAATATACGCCAGAATGGCTGTGGACCGTATGACAGTTAAATCAAAATGTGTGAAGAGATGTGTTGCATCACTATTTCGAAACCGGATACACAATGTTACTCTGACACTGGTTCCGGTTCACAGCTAAAACCGGACAAGTAGATGGCAGACGAATGTGCCAGAATGGGCTCAAAAGCAGTAAGCGAGCCAACAATCCCAAATATACACACTCAGCTCGTCGAACTGATGAATGCAATCGCCGAAGTGGCTGTCTTGGAAGCAGGGTCAAGGTGGAGCTCAATTCATAACTGCAGAATAACCTGCTCTCCTCAGTCGACAATAGACCGAAAAAGGTCAAGCGAACTGCTAACATTTGAAAAGCAATCGATGGCAACCCTCATAGGGTCACTGTTAAATCGGCATCCCTTTTTAAGATTATTGTAGAATTTGACTTGCCTACCTAGGCAGTATATATTTACTTTGAGGACCAGACCGAAATACCAGATGTGGCTCTGGAATCAATCTTACGCATTGATGAAAGGTCGAGCTAGTTACTAATTGTTCGAAACAGCTGATAAAAAATAACGAATAACAGTCTAACAAATCGGATAGTTATCAATATACTTTCTGTATAGCAAAAAATGAACACCTCTATTCTTTAATATAACTCTTCACTCACTCTCTCTCTCTCCCTCTCTCTCTCTCTGGTTCTCTCACTTAAGCCAGGTTTTTTTTAATTGACAAAAACTTAGGGGTTTCCCCCTATAAATGCAATGCATTGCGTTTTTGGGTGGAAAATAATTTAGCGAAGCGGTTTTCATGCAGTGGTTGACAAGTTATGTGGGTTTTGATGTGCACTTAATCTGCCATTTGTGGGGGATGTACCAGAAGGGGCTTGACAAGGAATCCACTTATTTGTCCCCAAGTTGAGCTTTTGATTCTGGTCTTATGTACTGATATCGGTTTAAATCGTATGAGTACAATTAAAGATATTTCAAGATTGAAAAAGTGGGCGGAATGGTGAATTTCTATTGGTGGAAGCCGAGTGGGGCATGTCACAAATTATGTGGGTTTTAATCTGCACTGAAACGTGGTGGCTTGTGCGATAGTCACCAGAAGGGGAGTGGCAAGGAGTATAATTTTTTTTACCAAGATTGTCTCTTAACTTCATTCTTAGTATAGATTTTTAATTCAAGATACCACAAGCGAGCGTAATGGTACATTTGTTTGGGAGATACCAGAATGTGTGTGGCAATGTGGCCTATTTTCAATCCCACTGGCAGTTTTGGAAAAATATTACGACGTATGAGTATACTTATAACTCTTTCGCGAGTTACGGACTTGACAAGTCATGTAAAGCATTTGGTCCGAACATATATAGGATCTAAAATATTTTTTTTGGATGCGTAACACTTTTTGTTTGTACCAAATAATATAAACCCTCTTATCCAGTAGGGTGAAAGAATAAAAAGGTAAATATTGTTTTAATTCGAGGCTTTCTTTCGGCTTTAAGATTTTACCGTCAGGAGAAAGTTGACGTAATTTTCTCACAAGATTTCCTCTCTGGAACAATTCGAATAGCATTAACACGAAATGAATCATTTGTGGTGTTTCCCATAACTGAAACATGTCAAAATATAGACTTTCTGAGTGTTCTTGCTTGTGCGTTTTAAACGTTTCGTTCTTTTTTTTAATTTTGCGGAAACAAGCCCTTCTCTCGCCAGTAAGAGGCCCGAATGTTAGAATGTCTCTTCCCGCCTATGAGACTATGCAGACATTGTGCATGCATAAGTATGTTTGTTACAAAGTACAGACAATCATTCCCATATGCATTTTGGTAAGACAATACACACCCTATTACATATAAAACACACAACTACACGGACAGAAACTTTCAATTCAAGAATTTAATTTTATGGAAACGTTTCCACTTTTGAAAATATTGCATTGAAACTATTTACAGATACCTGGGCCGTTTCGCGTTGCTGGCCCTAAGTAAGCATTTTGTGTTGTATTGCCACGTGATTTAAATGAGCGTCTTTGTGATTCCAATTCGAAACGGAAACTGGAAATGCGTGAATTCAGGCGTTTGTTGGGCTGGAAGTATAACCTTGTCGCCTTTAAACATTCCAATGTTAATGCTAGCGTAAGGCTTCTTGTTTTTCAGCTTCTTAACAAAGAAACCTGATCAATTGCAAATGGTTGATTAAACATGACCTTGGATGAGAAACTTGTAATCACCGAGCGGACCCTGAACTGCAGATTATGTTGAGGCATTCCAGCCAAACCTAATGAATTCTAGAATTAAGTTTTTAAGTTCACTTCTAATCTGGATCGGAAATGCGATTTATGGACTTATATAAATGCATTTGCAGCGTTTGGTGAAAATTGGCGAATTAAAGGTCGCCTTTACTTTTAAATTGGTTATACGGGTTGCTATATATTTCTTATAATGAAAATGCGAATATTTATCATCAAAAATGGTTTTATTGTTTTTCAAAGTATTCTCCAGCATGATTTATACACTTTTGCAAGTGCTCAAACCAATTGTCGAAGCACTTTTTCCACTCCGATTGAGAAACCTCCAAAACATGGGTTTTGAACGCTTCAACAGCATCTTCTAGCGACGAAAATCGTTGACCATAATTTTTTTCTTGATGTGCGGGAATAAAAAGAAGTCATTGGGTGCTAATTCAGGGCTGTGCGGCGGATGACCCATCAATTCGACGTTTTGGCCGGTCAAAAATGCGCTGGTTCGAGCCGATGTGTGAGAGCTCGCACTGCCATGGTGCACAATGATTCGTCTTCTCTTGTTCTATTTTCGAATTTCTGCGAAGACTTCAGGCAAACAAATTGTGGTGTACCACTCAGGATTTATTGTCCTAGATTACTCAAGCGAAACAGTAACCACATGACCAGTTTTGTCGAAGAAACAGGCGACCATTTGCTTCGAAGCGCTTCGCTTAAGTTGGATTTGGCTCGCCTTCAAAGACCCACAGATCCATGATTCGTCACCTGTGACGATCATATAAACGTCTTTCGAAGCACCGCGATCGTATTTTGTCAAAATTTCTTTGCAACAATCGAAACTAGTCTTTTGTTGAGCGATTGTCAAATTGTGCGGGATCCAACGAGAACAAACCTTTTTTACGGCCAGGTGTTCATGCAATATCGAATGTATGCTGGTGGAAGAAATGCCCAAGAATGCCTCTACCTCACGGTATGTCACATGACGATCTTGCATTATCAGTACACGCACGGCATCAATGTTCTCTGGCACAACGGCCGTTTTTGGACGACCTTCGTATTTGAGCGAGCGTCGGCCACGATTAAATTCAATAAACTAGTCTTTTAAAGTGCTATAGGATTGTGCTTCATCGCCATACAAAGATTTAAGTTCATCGATGTACTCTTGTCGTGATAATCCACGTCGAAAGTTGTGAAAAATGATCTCACGAAAGTGTTGACGAGTTAATTCCATTTTTGCCAAATTTCAAGTCACTTTAAACAACACCAATGATGGACGTACGTTCTGAGTACGTTTATTTATAAAAAATGTCAAACTTTCGAATGAAAATGTCCGATGGCGCCAGGCAACACTAAGTGTTGTCTAGGCCAGACATATATATAGCAATCCTTATCTTCGTACGTACGTGAGCCTTCCATGCTCCTTTTTGTTTATCCCAGTCCGAATTACTATCCTTAAATGTGTAATAATTTGCAAAGGCAAGTGTAATTTGACTTTGTGTGTTATTAAATCTAAAAGCTATGATATTTGAAATGATCATTCAGATCATTCAGTTCTATCAAAAGCGAATGAAAGTGTTTTCGCAAGTTGTGAAAGCACCATTGTAAAATCAACGGGGCCAGCTGCATTAAGGGGAGTACATACATCCTTCCAACTTTGCCCTGTACGAGCTGCATCCCGACATAAATGAATTTCAACGCATCAAAATACAAAAGTTGAGCTTGAAGCCATAAAGGTGATAATTTTTTGTTCTCCCACATCATTATTAAGAGTTTTTACAATTCGGCCTGGCTTAACTAAACGCCGCCTTTACATGTTACATGTGACTTGTTATTATTGGCACACATACATATTTTCTTTCACATCCTTTCAATAAGGATTAAATGAGGAACTTCTCTCAAATCAGTGAGCTGTTCACGATATAAATTTTGTACTCTCTACCTGGAACCTACTGCTTAATGCCGACTCCTAACGGCTAACCCGTTTAAGAAAGAAGGTTTTAAATGGATTTGAGATTAAACTCTGATTTGTAAAGTTGTCTGCATTAACGATGTGGGAAACCAGCCGCTGATTTGTTTTTAATGTTCTTACCCGTATTAAAATCTTATTGTGTTTGTATGCTACGAGTATTTATGCACACTAACCCTCACCACGCCGGCCACTTTAAAACACCAAAATTCTCACAACCCCAGCCCCTTACGGAAGAAAAATATCGATGAAAGTATTGACGTTTTATGTTCCACACGCTTCTACACAATTTCAAGGTAGCCTTAATAATACAGCAGCTTACGCAAACTATGACCGTGACCATGAATTCACTGCACTGATGAAGGAATTCGTGTGGAACTAAAATCATCTACTCTACGAATGTTTTAATGATTTATTTATGAATTGTTGAATCTGCTTATTGGAAGCCTACACACAGAGAAACAACATGTTGAAAATGGGTCCAAACTTCAAAAATTCGGTTGGATAAACATACTTTCT
Source organism: Hydrotaea diabolus (assembly GCA_963513945.1). NCBI lineage: Eukaryota > Metazoa > Arthropoda > Insecta > Diptera > Muscidae > Hydrotaea > Hydrotaea diabolus. Next base: position 101,080,909 of record OY740720.1, on the reverse strand, counting down.
ATTGTAATCACAGTGTAATGGTTACACGGTTCGACACATTATAAAATGGTAGCTATAAAATACTAAAATTATTATAGCCAATAAGTCGGTTATACCATTTGAATTCAGTAAAATTTTTGGTCGCAACAACTGCTGGCTATGACCACCAATTAAGTAGTGGTGATAACAAATAAATTATTTGTAGTAACCAAACTCCGTTTTGTTCGCTGTTGCAACATATTACACTATGCATCAAAAGTTTGAATTTTTCTTCTAGAAATGAAAGACTGACGTGTCCGCTATAATGGTTTAATAATAGAATAGACTCGGCTTTTGACTACTCGTTGTGGGTCAAGAGAATCCTACTACACTGATCAAACCCTAAACCGAAAAACCGCCATTCCGGTTTTAATGTCCAAACCTTATAGTCGTCTTTTCAAAAATAGATAAAACCCTACCCGGTTTTTGTAATGTTAAAGAAAAGAAAATTTTTAATTTGCATATAAGTAATACGAAACTACCAATAACATGACAGAATTACCAATTGATTCGATTAAACGATGTACGTTTTTTTTCCGTTTGGTCTATATGAAGCTAGTTTTCAGTGTGGCAGAGGAACGTTTTTTTGGGCAGAGGACAGATGATATTTAGAAAGCCGGTTAGGTTAGGTTGATAGGGTAGCTCGCCAGGAAGAAATGTCAAATTAACAGAGAGAACGAGATAGAGGGAGAGTTACAGGAAAAAGGAAAGGTGTATTTTTCATAAGAAGGTATTTGTGCAACTATCCGATTTGTTAGACTGTTATCCTTCATAGTTTATCAGCTGGTTTGAGCAATTCGGAACCAGCCCGACCTTTCAGCATTTCATTTATAAGTGATTTTAGAAGTACATCCGCTTGTTCTGTCAGGTTATCACAGTATCTACTAATAAGGCGGACAAGTCTGCATTCTTGAAGTCCCATGCCTGCTGCTTATGCTCCATATCGTCCTCTTCAGGAATAAAAAACACTTTATTTATATAGAAATGTTGAAAAAACATTTTTAAATACCCTTTATATTTAAATATTAAAAATTTTGCAAAAATAAGTATTTTATCCGCTTATCATTGAGGCTATTTTGTCAATTCTATAGGAAGTTTTGAACGCACGTAATATGGAATATGATTTTTATTGTCAAATAAGAGCCTGTTTTGGAAAAAAGTAAAAAAAAATCTCTCACAAGGTGAGGGCCTGAAGCTCTAGAAGCCATATATTAAATCCGATCTTTCTTAAAAAGCATAGTGCGTTATCAGAGATTTGAAACCAAATCAACCAAAGGCCGACCCCATTGGTCCATCTTTTGATACTCGTATAGCCCCCGTACGGAGGTCGTTCTACAGTAGTCTGTCCGTTCGCGCCACCATGATGCAAATTAAACGAGAAATACCATGAGGGCTGTCATCGATAACAATCAGTTCAAAGTGAGATATTAATCCCACACACACATGTTTAACCGATTTTATGTCTTCAGCGCTTGAAGCCACATACGAGTATTACATCTAATCTTGAAGAAATTTGGCACTATCCGACAAATTGCTAGGGGATCCAAAAAATTGTTTCCAGTATGTATGGAAATATGCCTTTCAAATAATATAACATTTTTACACGAAGACAAAAATCAATGCAACATAAGAGTCTTATAGACTTGAAATAAAATAGCTGTGATATTAGAATTAAGTGGTCTTTTTAAATGTGTGTTGCTAATAACGGGTTTTCCAATAGGGACATAACAATTTTGTATCTTTATGTCAACGCACCATTAAACATTTTAAATGATCTTTCAGTGTCAAAACGTTAGTCGAAGTCAACATTTTCATCATAATAAAGTTCACATACGAGCAACGCTTGGAAATCATTAAAAACTACTACCGAAATTCTCAGTCGGTGGTCGCAACTTTAAGAGTTATGAAAGTAAACTTATTCAATGTTTTTACGAATTCCTTGAATAGGTCAACAAATAATTGTCGAAACGTTGGGAAGAAAAAAATAAAAATAATTTTTTATTTACAAATAGCTATAAAAACTCAACAAACAATTTTTGTAGTTTAGCTAAATTTGGGTTAGTGACCCTATGTCTGAGAATCTGACCCATGTAAACATGGACACACAATGAAATTTTGAACAAATTCAAATATGACCTTACTTTAAAAATCTGCGTAAAGTTAGAGACCCTTCATTGAGTCCAAAACCCTGTGGCCATGCCCAACTTTGGCTATTTTAGAGTTTCTTTTTAAATAAAAAACAATCCTATATTCTACCAATTGATTTTATTGTATTATTAGAGTCTACAAGTAGAAAAAAGCATGATTGGGTAACAATATTCGAAGACCATCATGCTATTGTTGGGTATATGGCTGTGGTAGATTAATATTATGATCCTCACATCAAAGTACGGTTCAAATACAACTATGCTATGATCCTCACAGCCATACTATGATCCTAACAACAGTATTATGATTCACACTCAAACAAACTATGATCTCCACAACCATAATATGTTTCACATACAACCATAATATGATCCCCACAACCATAGTTCGATTCACATACTACCATGTTATGATTCCTATAGCCATAGTAAGATCACACACAATTATACTATGATCCCAAAAATAATTTATTAGAATTTGGCAGAGTTGTCAACAATAGATTTAAATTATCAAAACTATTTAAAAATACATCAAATTCAAAACAATAGATGTGATTTATTCAACAGTACTAAAAAATCGTAAGCGTTTTTATTTAGAATATTTCAGTTAAACAAGCCATAAGCAGTTTGTTTAAAAAATGTTAGTTTCCGTATAAAAAGTACTACTCGTATTATTGCATTATATCCGTAACAAAAGCATTGTTTTAAAAAGTATATTCAAATGTTTGCCGTCATCATATTATTGTTAACATAAAATCCAAATACAATACTTTTGTCGCACCAATCATATTTATATTGTTGCTACAACCATATTTTAGTTTTTTAAATTTGGCAATAATACTGTTGTTATATATCAACAATGTTAATATCGCGGCAATCATACTATTGTCAAAATTAAATTCAATAAACAATAATATGGTTGCGACGAACATACTTTTATTGCGCAGAACATATTATTATTGCCGTGACCATATAGTAACCATATTTTTTTCTGCGTGTAGAAATAGGGACAATTTCACTTTTAATTGAGAAAATATTTTTCATTCTTATGAAAAAGGATAAAACTGGAATGTCGGCTAATGCTCTGCGTAGTACCTATGAAAAGGAAAATAACTACCTCCTTCATTAACCTTTATACTGCAACTAGCTTGTGTTACGTCAATTATTAAAATAGTCTATTAAAATATAAAAAATATTATGTTTTATTAACGTAGGCAATAACTCCCAATAGCCCCAAAAGAAACCATTAACATAATGCGCTTCTTAGAAACTTCCTTACTTAAGTCCCACCAGATCCAATTAGGCAGCAAGGAGGAAATTCTCTCAAATCAATTACCTGCACACGATTCAATTCTTCTACCCACTGACAGAGGCTACTGTTAACGTCGGCTCCGAACGTCTAATGCATTTATATAGAAATGTTTTTACATAGCTTAGTATTAAATCTCTTACTTGTAAAGTCGCCGACATTTACGAGGTGAAAACCAGCCGCTTGAAAATTGTCAGATGTTCTTGCTCGGGGTTTACTGGCATGATAGTCATCCACATTTCCATTTCACCAATGCGGCCTCCCTTAACAAGTACTTATAAATATATATGTATATAAGGTTCATTATAAAATTATTTATTTTGGCAAAACACATGGGAAAATTTTGACATCCATAGGAAAAATAAACTCAATATTATACAAAGCTATAGGGTGGTGCGCAATAATTTGCTTTTTTGCACTGCAGGCTGTGGCGGCACTGTTGGTCGAAGAGAGTAGAGAGCATGGCTTATACTTACGGAAGATTTTTATTTTTTAAGATTTTTATTCGTCTACCTTTCAGTTTCCATCATGCATTGGACACGTGAGGAGAGGCCATTTTATGTTGAAGCGTATTTTTCAAATGCGCTCTCGATCATTGCAATGTAGCGTGCTTTTCGTTTACGATTTGCTGTTCCCCCACGCGCACGTGTTCCTGGACAGCAATCAATTGTAAATTGGGTAACTTCGTTGAGAACAGCAGTAAATGTGTCATGTGTATGAAGGGTACCTGAGAGAGGATTGCAACACCACAAAACATCGAGAGAGTTAGAGCAGCAGTACTGCAATCTACGAAACGCTCAGCTCGGTCGTAACTGTTAACTCCGAACGGTACTTGACTAGGATACAGGGTTTTTTCAGCCGGCTCTTGAGACAATTCAATTAGAGGATACATGGCTCCAACAAGATGGTGCCACTGCACATGCAGCGAGGGTTACCATGAATTGTTTAAGGCAAATGTTTCCTAGACGGATTATCTCTTTGAGGGGTGATGAGAACTGGCCGGCACGCTCACCAGACTTAGCCCCATGTGATTTTTTACTTTGGGGTTACCTGAAGTAGAAGGTGTATATCAACCGTCTCAACACCTTGGAAGACGTAATTAACAATATTGAGGCTGAAATTGACAGAATATCAGTCGACATGCTTTATAGAGTTCATGAAAACTTCAGAAAACGTATGCAGTAGTATGTAGATAGCTAGGTTCGACATTTGCCAGATACACTATCTAAAACTATGTTATATAGAAATTCTCTTACTGTTCAATATAATTTAAATATAAAATAAATTTTTCTAAGGTTTATTATTTTTTCATTTCATTCCCAAATAAGCAAATTTCCGCGCTCCATACTGTATTTGAGAGCTTATTAACGAGCTATGTTTGAATACATACTCTTTTGAAGACGTCCTCTGACAGCATCGACAACATACTTTTCTCTTCGCCGTTAAAATAGTTTTTTTTTATGATTTAATAGTAAAACTTGACTACTTAGTAGGGACATAAATACTGTTACAACATTGAATACACCCATTTCAATAGTAGAACTGAAAATACCCCGTTAATGTCATATGGGTTTTGAAAGCTAACCTCAATAGCCTTAGTCTGTAACGGGATTTTAAAATTGTTTCAACTTTCATCATGGAGTGGTCAGATAATGAGAACCGTATCGCTGTAATAGCGCTTTTCAAGTGTGCAATGAAAAGAAGGCGATATTTTTAAAACGCTCCGGCCACTAGGGTTTAGCCGCATGTTCGTCTACCGATGCATACAACTTTTTGAGGAGAAAGGAGACCGCCACCGGTCGGGCCGCCCACGCTCTGTTTGACCACCGCATGTCATCCAAGCCGTTAAGAATTCACAGAAATCAGCTCCGAAAACAAAAAATCATGGCCCGCGAGATAACTATTACGCAAAAGTCCATGAGTCGAATCATTAAAAAAGATTTAGGACTCGGGGCTTTCAAACGACGTACCGGACATTTATTTATTGACTGCAGCTTTTAAAAAAATAGGATTGAAAAATATAAACGTCTTTTGGTGAAGCACGCTGATAACTTGCACAGATAAATTTTGTTCACCGATGAAATATTTTTTAACGTTCAGGAAAAATTTAACAAGCTAAATGATAAAGTGTATGCGCGGTCATCTACGGAAGCATCTGAAATGACCCCAAGGTTGAAAAAGGGTCATCACCCAGCTTCAGTCATGGTTTGGTGGGGTGTCTCTTACGATGGGGTCACTGACCTGCATTTCTGCGAACAAGGAGTCAAAACATCGGCCAAAGTTTACCAAGAAACCGTTTTGAAAGCTGTTGTGAAGCCTCTTAACAATTTCCTGTTCCAAAAACAGCCATGGACTTTCTAGCAGAATTCTGCGCTGGCCCATGAGGCTAAAACGTCGAAACAATTTGCCAGCGTTCATTTCCTCTGGAGAATGGCCCTCAGGCAGTCCAGATTTGAGCCCATTGGATTACAAATTGTGAACGGTTTAGAGGACAATGTTTGTCATAAAAGATACCCCAACATTAAATCTCTTAAGACTGCTTTGGTTCGAGCTGTGGCCAATTTTCCAATAGACGAGGTTCGTGCAGCTATTGACGATTGGCCAGTGCGACTTAAGGTGTAAGAAGATTCTTTTTGGATACAATATACATCAATAAATATATTAAAAAATATTTGATCCAAAAACATTCAGTACTTTTTATTTTACAGCATAAAACGTGTGTAACAGTTATTATGTCCCTACTAAGTATATGAAGCCGTCTTACTTATATAGGCAGCAGGTTGCAGGACAAACCCGGACAGCTAACTAGCACACCTCTGGCTCACTTATTAAGAGTTACCTTAGCTTCCAAGTGGTAAAGAAACTTCTCCAATATTGTTATAAAACTTACACTCTCTTCCCCATTCCCTTACACCTTGATTTAAGGCACATGCAAATCTAGAAATTATATCTTCAAGAGGGTAAGACCAAACATATTATAATATGCCATATCATTCCTATTTAAGCTACATTCCACAAAATGCTAATTTATTTATTATACCATGCTCTAGAGGTACAAATGCTTTCCACCAAAGTGTTGCCTGTAATGCAATTTGTCACATTTACTCAAAGTCACATATGAAAAAACATTACCTCAAAACGATTGTAACAACGACTGACCTAAACAAAAATCCAATTAAAAGTTTCATGTTTCGATGGAATCGCAGTGCAATTGTGTTCTGTTCTAAGAAACCAATGCTATGCCATTCAAGTATTTAAATGTACGAGTAAACTGCTTTTAAATATATGCTCATTTGTTTAAAACATACAAAATCGAAAACAATAAATAAAGGAAGTCCCTCTTTAATATTTTAAAATAGAAACAAAACTCAATTTCATGTTATACAGGGTATATATCATCTGGCAAGGACAACAAGTGTCACGCATAGAAAAATGCATTTTAGACCCTACATATGTTTTGATCGAACCTGTCTCATGACTTTTCAAGTAATTTGATCCATGTCCGTCCGGTGTCTTTTATTTTGCGAGGGTATTTTTTAAGACTCTAAATATATACAAATGCTTAAATTCTATCAAGGTTGCTATTGGTATAATCTCACATCCTTTGTCTATTTTGGCGAGTGTCCTGTATTCGAATATTTGCAGAAGTCTAAACGTCTATCTTACACACTACAAAATTATAAATCTGTCTATGCTGGCCTTTACTTCTTTCTTTTAACAATGGCATCCTTCTGTGAAGTTATTTCAAAAGCAGACCGAATTTTTCTTTTTGAATTTTGCTTATCTCCAATATTATTTGTTTATATGAGTTTCTGCGTAGAATGATTTGTTTTAGAACGTCTAAGACATCGCTGCTAATACAAAAGGTACACAGGACTTTAGCCAGACGAATGTAAAGCACTTTAATGTGATTCCCATTTTTAGTGTCATTAAATTTTCCGAAAGTCCTTGGCGTGAGGATTGTCCCAGAAGAATGGGAAATTAGATTTTGTGCCGCCGCTGATGCTCAAATCACACTGAACTATGTATGATATAATGGGAAAAGTTTCTACTGGCCATGGTGCTGAAAAAAGGATAAAGTTGTTTTGCTCCTTGAATTTATGTGTGTACAAGTAATTGGGCCAAAAGATAAATATCCTGTACTTTTATTCGAAACTTGCAATTAAATTTGTTTAGATATTTTAAAGGATTTATATGAAAATGAAATGGAATGCAAACACACATTTTTCTCTTTTATCAGATACAGTGCAAATGACCAAGCATAGCATGATTTTGGGCAATCAAACATCAAGTAATTGGTCAAATTTGTGAAGATTAATTAAAAGGAAATTGCAAAGATTTTATTAGAATTATTTAAACTTTATGAAACGAGCATTTGTTTTAGTGCTATGTGTACTGATCCGTTGTCCTTTAACTCTTTGGGCCACAGTTTTACAATTTTTATTTCATAAACAAAACAACTGTTTTTTTGGTTTAACTTTTTCAGGTTTGGTGGTTAGTTAACTAACCACCTGCTTTTGCTTGTATAAAACTGATTGTGTGCCACCTATTGTAAATTTTTTTAAATTCTTACATTTTTAAAGCCACCGTTAATCATTTGTTGCGAGACTTTGTCGCTAGAGTGCACTGCTTATGTTTTTATCTTTACTTAAACTTGGGGAAATCCCTTGATTTTTAACCTGTCAGTTGTGATTGAAATAAAGCAGCATCAAGTGTTTATAAATCAACGAGATCAGTTGTGTTTATTTATTTGGTACTTGTTTTTTTGTTTTGTGATAACATATATATAAAACAATAGCATTATATACTAAATATAACGTAAGTAATGTGGTGGTTAGCTTACTAACCACTGTGACTATAGTACATTCTAAATAATCTGTTTTTTCACATAATTTTCTGTTATGTATATAAATAGAATGACGCGCGTACTGAATGAGCAAGACATCGTAGACATTTTGAATGCAGATATACCTTCCGATGGTGAAAGTTTGTGTAGTTTCCAATCAGACGAAGAAATAAATCATGACCAAGAAACCGATTTGATGGTACTCGGCGACATGCCTGCAGAAATGCAGTCAGAACTTGAGGATTCTTTTGAATTGGATGATAATATTCCTTTATCAAATTTTGATACTTCTTCCGCTGGTCAGTTACCTAGTATGAGCTCCGGAGTGTTGCAACCAAAGTGGAAAAAAAATTATCGGATGGAAGAACTGTGTGAATATACAGGAGGCGGAGGTATCCCTGATGATATATTAGAAATAGAGAATATAACACCAACAAAATTATTCCATATGTTTTGGACACCAGATTTGACTGAAAAAATCTCTTTTCAAACAAATTTGTATGCTACACAGAAAGGAGCACCTTTTAGAAGTATTTCTAGCTCTCAATTTAGTTATGGGTATAAAAAGATTACCAAGCTACAAAGATTACTGGTCTTCTGCCCCTGATATGAAGGACGCATACATATCTTCCTTCATGCCACTCAACCGCTTTGGGTGGCATCTGAATAATTTACATGTAAATAACAATATACTAATGCCTAAAAAGAACGATGCTAACTACGACAAGCTCTACAAAATAAGGCCTTTGTTAGAGGCACTAAAAGTAACTTTTAATAAAAATTATCACGCACCAGAAAAAGTGGCTATAGATGAGAGCATGATAAAGTTCAAAGGCAGAAACTCCCTCAAACAATATATGTCAAAGAAACCTATCAAAAGGGGATACAAAGTTTGGATGATTTGTGCTGAGTCGGGATATTGTTTAGATTTCGAAATATATACTGGAAAGGAAGGTGAAAAGGTACAAAAGGATCTAGGAGGAACGGTTATTCGGACATTTTGCGCGAATTTGAAATCAAAATATCATAAAGTATTTTTTGATAACTATTTCAATAGCTATCATTTGCAAGTGGACTTGCGTAAGAACAATATATTGGCCTGTGGCACTGTCAACTCGAATCGAAAATTTCTACCACAGCTGAAAGATGACAAACGCTTGAAACGAGGTGAACACGATTACAGGATCAGTGATGAGAACGTGGCTTTACTAAAATGGAAGGATAAAAGATCAGTTTTTATTCTTACCAACTACATAGATCCAACCCAGACAGGTCTTGTTACTCGCAAGGAACGTAATGGGGAGGTAAATAAAATTAATTGCCCAGAAGCTGTTATACAATATAACAGATGTATGAACTATGTAGACAAATTTGATCAGCTGAAAAGCACTTATGCAATAGACCGGAAATCCCACAAATGGTGGCATAGATTTTTTTTTTCCATTTTTTGGACTGTGCCGTCATAAACTCTTACATTTTGTATAAAGAGCTTCAAAAAACAAACCATCTACATCTTGATCAGCTTAGTGCCAAAGAGTTTCCAAGAAGTGTTTACCAAGGTATATTAGCACCAGTTCAAGCGAAAAGACCTAAATCAGGCACTAAGCGTTCAATTTCTCAAACCTCTTCTCCACTATCGATACAAATATCGAAACACAAACCAACAGTACCAAGAGAACTGCGCCTGGAAGAAGATGTGCAAATTGCAGCAACAAAAAAAAAACCGGTGCATACTAGATGGCAATGCAGCATCTGCAAAGTTCCTCTATGCATACGCCCCAATAAGACATGTTTCTCTGATTTTCATCGAAAATAATTTTTGTTTTATTTGATTTTATTTTGTTGCAATCGCTACGGTGGTTAGTTAACTAACCACCCTATATTCCAAAAGCCTGAAGCAAAACTTTATTTTTTTCTTTTATTTTATAGTAAATAAACCTATATTAAAAGAAATTCCAAGTAAGAACACCTAAAATATTTCCCCAGTGCGATATCAGCACGGAAACGCCGGCAGCATTACAATTATGAGATTCGTCTCTAAGCCATGTAACTACATATCTTTTAATTTATTCTATATAAAAGTAGTTCTCGGCCAGTGATTATACAAATTATATAATTCTCAGTTCACGAATTCGGGAATTAAGCATGTACGCAGGGTGGTTCAAATTCAAATACTGTGCTATTCGCAGAAGCAAATCAGGTCAATCCAATTTTCTTAGTTCTTGGCGGCTACTCACGATACCCCACAAATAAATTTGTGAGAAACATGAAATTTTTTTGGCCAACATTTTGTAGAACATAACGGGGTTTCGAATAGGGACATATCAATTTCGTATCTTTATGTCAACGCATACTTAAATATTTTCAATGATCTTTAAGTGTCAAACGTTAGTCGAAGTCAACATTTTCATCATTATAAAGTTCACTTACGGACAACGTTTGTAAATCATTAAAAATTACTACCAAAATTCTGAGTCGGTGGTCGCACTTTTAAGAGCGCTTGCTCAAATTTTCGGCCGTGCTATAGTAGATAAATTTGCATCCAAACTCTCACTTTTGGATGCTTCGGCGCCAAAGATACACCGTACCGCTCGAAGCGACGAAAATATCGCAGCCGTAAGCGTATCCGCATAAAATAAGCCAAACCAGTCGATTCCACGTCGTTCTCAGAAATTGTACATCTCTCAAACAACACTGTGGCGTATTTTCCGAAAATAATCCTTATAAGATCAAACTGAACATTTGAAACGCCGAAACTTCTTTTATTTTGTCCTGGCAAAATCCAGAGCTCCATCAAAACATCATTTTCGGCGATGAAGCTCATTCCTGGCTGAGTGGTTTTGTCAATAAACAAAATATGCGTTATTGGTCAGCAACAAACCCACATGTGCCTCAAGTGACACAATTGCATCCGCAAGAAATTACTGTGTGGTATGGTTTACATGCCAGAGGTGCGATTGTGCCTTATTTTTTCGTCGACGAAAACAATCGTCATGCTACCGTCAATGGAGAGCTCTATCGCGCCATGCTAGAAAATTATTTTTGGCCAAAATTGGATGGGCTTGAAATGGCCGATATGTGGTTTGAACAAGATGGTGCCACAAGCCACACAGCACGCGTTACAATCGATTTACTGAAGGGCAATTTTGGTGAACGTGTTATCTCGAGAAATCGTCCGGTCGAATGACCACCTCCTTTATGCTATTAAATGACATTAGATTTATACATATGGGGCCACATCAAGTGATTGGTCTATGCCAAACAACTTTAGACGAGCTCAGAGACATCATCCAACGCGAAATTGCGTTGCGTTAACGTTCTGGTCGAAATGTCTGCAAGAGTGGTGTACGGGCTCGTTGTGGTCAAATTAACAAAATCGAATTTCCTACATAAAATGTAACATTTGCACTTCACCTGGAATAATTTTGAACCCTTTATCATAAATATTCTGTGTTTTATTACGAGTGTCTCGTGTCTCGAAGAGGAGCATGCACGTACCTATCTTCATATTGTGGCACGATCTTCTAAAGATCTTCAACTTCTAAACAACAAAAGCTGCCAGAGGAACTAAGGCATTGCTTGAATTTTAGTGGTACTAATTGGTATTTTATTCCATCAGCATTGTCTAATTTTGGCGGTCTATAGGAGGTAGTTGTGAAATCGGTTAAATTTCATTTGAAGAGCATAGTAAAGGCTTTTCACCTTTGAGAAGCTATCCACGTTACATTGAAAGTTGCTTAAACTCACGTCCTTTATGCCCTTTGTCACCAGATCCCTCTGTCGTTGATGCCCTTACCCTAGCAGATTTTGTCATAGGTAAACCTACAAACTACATACCAGAGTAAACGTTCTTGGGCCTAAACAAAGCGGCTCACCCGGCGGAAATGTGTAGAAAAACTGAAGCAACATTTCTGGAGAAGGTGGCATAACGAATACCTTAAACACCTACAAGTTCGTTCTAAATGGCTCAAAGACGACAAAAATGCGAACACTCGTGACTTATAGCCGACGAACGCTGCAGTCCTTGAAAATGGCTCCTGTGTCAAATCAATAATCTACGAACTTAAACAGATGTACGAATAAGATTGGTATTAGTTTCAACAAAAACTAAAATCTCAAAAAGAAAAAAATGTACCTCCAAACAACACTTGCAATGCTAAAAAACAATCATCCAGAACATGATGAAACATCCTACATCCGCCAATGCTGATTACCATCACCTTGATTGGGATGGTAATAAATACTGCAACAAGCTGTGAGTCGGAGCATAGCAGAGCTAGTACTCGACTAAAACACTCCCAATCTAAAAATTTCAACCATCCACATTAGGGGTGGGATAGTGTTGTATGGAGATTTTTAGTAGTAAGATTTGGGTATGACTCACCCCCTTATTTTGTGGGGTTTGGAAAAAAATAAGTGGGCCAAAAAATGGGGGAGGTGGGATCGGTGCAAATGACATCTCATCGAGGTCAAAGGTCGTGGAAAAGGGAAAACTATTCACAAAAAGCCCCGCAACTACCTAGGAGTCTTACCTAGAGGGGTAAAATGTATGACCGACCCACATTAAATTTTCCCTCCCAAATTTTTTTCCAAACTTAACTTCCCCCCTATCTTCACCCCCACAGGGGGCACCTAAAATTAAATTTCAATTTTGCTCCCACCGCTTTATCTACCCCAAAAGTGCCCCTAGAGGAGTTAAATGTAAGACCAACTCCCAATATTTCTTCAATTCCAACAGTTTCTGAGAACAAATCCACACTCTATCTTCAACCGTTAAGGGAGTCCCCATACAAATTTTTGTCATGAATACCCTCTATCGCTAACCCATAAGAAAAGTCCAATGCAAAATGCACTTAAAACGATCAAACAAAATTCCCCGCCAATCAATATTTTCGTTTAAATTTGTTGTTATTTTTGATGATAAACTATTTTCGTTTTTATTACAAGTAAAAATACTCGTACATGTATTTAAAATTCGAAACTTTTTATAGTTCGAAAATGTTAGTCAAATTAATTTCATTTTTTCATGTGATGGATATTTCTTTCGACTTTCGGCGACGACCTCAAGTAACAATATTTTTCATCATCGTAAGGGCAAATTTATATTACTTTTTATTAATGGCGGTCGGTCATACATTTTACCCCTCTAGGTGAGACTCCTAGGTAGTTGCGGGGCTTTTTGTGAATATTTTCCCACGACCTTTGACCTCGATGAGCTGTCACTTGCCCCGATCCCACCTCCCCCATTTTTTGGCCCATGCATTTTTTTCCAAACCCCACAAAATAAGGTGGTGAGCCGTATCAAAATCGAAAACTCGTTCACTATCCGATCCCTAATCCACATCTAAAAACATCCTTCCTTAAAGTGGGAGAATGTTGGCGGAAATCAATTATCCCTCAACTATTACGATCGAGGCCGGGCTGTTTTGTTAGGTTTGTCCAACTGAGAGGTAGCGGATTGATAATTCCAACTAGAATATTCGCACTCAATTTGTGTATTCCAACTAATTTTTTTTGGGCTGTGGTTTTCTTGTTTGAAGATTTTCTTTCTATCTGGCTTGGACTGCAAAGCATAAAGCATCCCAACATTTAAGTATCGCTACTGATAACAAATGCTTTTTTTTCAACTTGTGTTTTCTCAAATGTATAATTATACAAAGAAACATATGTAAAGATGCAATTTATTGAAAATAAAAATATGTGCAAACATTTCGTCAGTTACAACAAATTGATTTTTTACAAGTTTCGAATAGGCCTTTCCTTTATTATTCGAGCAAATTTCTAATCACGAACATACGTCAGGTCACGATAACTCCTTCCTTCCTCCCTTCGATCCCTTGCTTTCCACCGACCAATGCAATCCATTGCATGTATAGGGGTAAGCCCCTGAGTGTTGGCTAATTAAAAAATAGTTAGCTTCCCTACAGGGTCTCCCACATAATATGTTTGCAAAATTAGTAAACTCGGTTACTAATAATTATCAAAAAAAAAATCAACCTACATGAATGTAAATATATTGTAATGAAATCGACATTGCGTTTATAGAAAATATATTTAAAGTTTTTTCATGAAAATTGGACTACTCGTATTTGTAGATAGATTAGTTGATCTGCAATTAAATGCCTCCTAGATGCATACGGATTTAAGGAATAGAAAAAATCATTTTTGTCTGCCTCTATTATAGGTAGTGGTCATATATCACTTCACATTATTTCCCCCGTCGTAAACTCGGAATAATAAGCTTATTACGAATATGAAACTTGAAGATTCGGCGTTCGTATGAATATGAACAATGTAAGGATTTCATTTTTGCAAGGTAAAGGACATGTTACTGGATTGTGCACTCTATCATTAGGATTGTTTCAAGTGCGTGTGTGTGTTAATTTAGATACGGTGTAAAACAATATGAACATAAGGGTAAGTTCATTCCCTGATGCTCTTGGCTCTTAGCCAAAAACAAACTGACAATAGACGAATATTTGGGGCCGTTTAAGAAGCGGAGAAAACACACAAGTTACTCGTACAGTTTAATTGCTATAGGTACGAGTATATCGTCAGTAAAGAGCAAATTGAGACACATTTATTTTTTGTTGTTTTGATGGTTTTTACTCTGTAGACCAATCGGCATTGTCCAAATGTCGGTCACGAGATATCTCAACTGATTAAATCTTTTTGCAATAATTTCTACTGACTTGTCAGCACACAACGGTTAATATCTAGGCCATAACTTGACGTATGCTCGTTTTCAAAACCGCATGTGTAAAAGGTGAAAATGAAGATGCCTTGCTGAAAAGAATATGGTGCAAAACGTTCTCTCTTGGTACAGGGTGTCCGCCGGGAAGGTATATTACTTTGTTTTGCCTCCATTTTGGTAAACATTAGTCTCGACAGTTCATATTTGGCAGTCGTGAAGTAGATATTTGATAAACCAACGTGTTTTAATCGTTAAAACATTTTATCAAAATCAATCATCGATTCCTGTGACAATGAGAAAGTTACGTGAAATTTTTGGGAGAAACAACGTGCCAACAAAACGCACTATTTATAGTCTAGTTAACGATTTCGAAGAAAGAGGGACTGTAGCTGATAGGCCCAAGCATGGACCACAACGTACTGCAAGATCGGCTGAAAATATTACTGCTGCTGAAGAAAGTGTTTAAAACAATCCATCAACTTCAATTCGATGCCGTGTTGAATGTAATGAAAGATATGCTCCAAAGGGCTCGCATTTGTGAAGCTTACAGAGGCGGACATTTATCTGATATTGTATTCCATACATAATTGCCAACATTAAATAAAACATTTATCAATACGAGTATAAGATTCATTCTCTTTCATTTAATCAAAAATTAAAAACAAAGTAGAATACCTTCCCGACGGGCACCATGTTTTATACCATCCCACCCTAATATGTTGCAGGGTACATACAGGGTGGAGTTTTGCTTTTTTGCACTTTCAGGCTCTGGCGGCATTGTTGGTCGAAGAGAGTGAATAGTGTGCGTGGCGGTCATTTTGTGTTGAAGCGTATTTTTCAAATGCGCACTCATTCATTGCAGTGCAGTGTGCTTTTCGTTTACAATTCGCTGTTCCCCCACGCGGACGTGTTCCTGGACAGGGCAGGAATGTGTCATGTATACGAAGGGGACCTGAGAGAAGGATTACAGCACTCTATGTGAACTCCAAACGGTACTTAACTAGAATATAGGATTTTTTTAGACGGCTCTTGAGGCAATGCAATTAGAGAGAACAGCAGGGAATGTGTCATGTGTACGAAGGGGGAGAAGGATTACAACACCACAAAACTTCGAGAGAGTTAGATCAGCAGTACTGCAATCTCTAAAACGCTCATCCATGAATTGTTTGAGGCAAATATTTCCTGAACGGGCTATCTCTTTGAGGGGTGATGTTAATTGGCCGGCACGCTCGCCAGACTTAGCCCCATGCGATTTTTTCCTTTGGGGTTACCTTAAGTCGAAGGTGTGTATCAGCCGTCCCAACACCTTGGAAGACCTAATTAACAATATTGAGGCTGAAAAGGGGAAGAATACAAGTCGACATGCTTGTCAGAGATCATGAAAACTTCAGAAAAAATGTGTAGCAGTGTGTGGATAGCGAAGGTCGGCATTTGCCAGATTTAAAACCATGTAATTTAAAAATTCCCTACTGTTCAATATATAAGTAATTAAAATATAAAATAAATTTTTTAAGGTTCATAATTTTTTTTTTATTTTGTTTTCAAATAAGCAACTGTCAGCGCTCTACCCTGTATTTTTTAATTCTGCTTAAAGGATTACAGCATCGAAAAACCATTAAAATAATGGAAAAAGTTCATTCAACGACTTTGAGAATGACCGCCTCTACTGTTGGTTAGTGCAAAAGTTTTCGAACGGAGTCACCAATAGTTTAAGAATGGGTCATAGTTTAAGATTCCTTCTTGTAGCTCATATATGATTATACCACTTAACCCACTTTTGATTTCGCCTTTACAAAATAACCTACATTATAGAAAACTATTAGCCTGATAAAAATGTTTGAAGATTAACATGTGGACGTAGAATTGGAGCGCCTTCTCTTTGGTACCACCTTTATAAATGGTCCACTAGTTTATAGGGACCAATTTTGGGTTCATATGGCTGCTGGATCTGGGCCCGAAATATATCCAAATCTTAGCACTCGGCGTACGCACCTGTCTGACTAGAACTTTTTCCATTTTTATTGTTATATAAATACATTCATGGTATAAAGAGAGACTTGAACTTTCAGTAGCTTTCTTAAAATATGTTCACCCTGCTTCACTCTGTGGAACAGGGTATTATAAGTTAGTTTCATGGCAAATGTTTGTAATTTTAAAAATACTTAAGCTCGACCCACCTTTAATTGTGGGTCACTAGCTGATTCGATTCGTCTCTCCGAAAGTAAATCCCTCTAAGGCTTATAATCAAACTACAGGTAGCAAATTTTGTCCGATTTTCATAAAAGACGAACGCTATTAAAAATGAAGAAAATCTGTACACATTTAGATATAGCTCCCACATATATGTTCATCTAGTTATTTGTTTTCAGCTCTAGAAATATGGCACGAGTTAGTTCTTTGGACCAAGGAAGGACGTTGTTAAAATTAAAAAAAAAAAAAAAAACGGCTCATATTAAGATATATCTACCACATTTCTCTTTTGATGATTTAAAGTCTTATGCTCTGAAAGCCACATATTTTATCCAATCTTGAAGTTTGGCAAGAGTTTTTAGATCCAGGAAGAATGTTGTTAAAATGGTAGAATTTTTTATAATAATTCTAGAAGACACATACTCAAATTTGGCACAAGTCCCGCTAAGGACTGGCGCTTTTTTCTAAATTTTTAAAATAAGCATTTTGTTGCATAGTGTAATATGTATGTGACAACAGCAATCTAAACGGGGTTTGGCTACTTTAAAGAATTTATTTGTTGTCACCACTAATGATTGGTAGCAAAGTAACATGTACTTCATAGTTGGTAAGATGTCATAAACACCGGTTGTAGTGACCAATAGTTTCACTGAATTCGGTTGGTATACCCTACTGATTAGCTGTCAGAAGCGTAATATTATTGTAGCAACCATCCTATGGTAAGTCGAACCATGTAACCATCAATAACATAAAATGTTGGTGAATGCAACAGAAAGTATATTTAGCCAACCGAATATTTGTAGTTCGGGCCGATTTCCAACTGATTTTTCCTCTGTGTGCAAACTAAACACAAGAATATCCGAACATAAAGCTGACCTCTGATGCAGAAATTTAACATCGACACAAGAAACAGCACTTGCAGCCCACTGTGCACAAAACAGACACACACCAGACTTCGATAATGTTTAAATCATACAAAAATAAGAGAACTTCATAAGATGCTTTACTTATACACTGGAAGCTCTTTTTATTATAAATTTACAGCCAGAGACGTTTGGTTATTGTAATTGTTTATGTTAAATAACGAAATTTATGGAAAAATGTTTGTGTATTATTTTTGTTTTTTTTTAAAAATAAAGATGTTTCCCAAAGATGATACGACGCATATCGAATTTCTGCAATAGAATAAAAATTATAAAAAATAATAATGACCCCAAGCTTGTCTAATTATTGATTACTGTTTAATAGAAATATGGTCTCCAATTTGACTATGACTTAAGCAAGAAAATCAATTTTCATTGAAGTGATGTACAATGTTCTTTAATTGGACATGGATTAATTCCTCAATTTAATGTATATTTTCGTCAGACTGATGTATAATTTTCTTCAAAATGATGTAAAAGTTTCATCAAGTTGAAGTACATTGTTTTTGAAATGGATGTATAAGGAATTTAAGAATATCCAATGAATATGCAAGATCGTCATGTGACATACCGTGAGATAGAGGCTTCCTTAGGAGGTTCTTCCACCAGCATACATTCGATATTGCATGAACAGCAGGCCGTTAAAAAGGTTTGTTCTTACAACTACATCAAATTGAAGAAAGTTGTTAAAAGTTGGAAATGATACTGATTAATGTACAAAATAATCAAATTAACGAATTCCTTTTTATGTATATTATCCATTGCCAATGCCAGCCGATCTACAACTATAAGAGATATATCTGGTAAGTAAGAAGATTCTAGGATTTTTCGTTTCAATTGCATCGTGTTTTTAACCGAGAACTGACATGTCTTTCCACTTTTAGGGACGCAGCAAATTATTTTGAAATGTTAAAAACCGAATGACAGGCTTATCTATCAAATGTTAGAAAGTATTAAAAGCCAATTATCTGAAAAATTAGCGGCTTGAAATCCAATAATTTTTGAAAACGTGTGGGCATGTGTAAAGTCACCAGTGATATATGCAGAAGCTTTTACATATATACAAATTTCTAATATACGCTGCTAAAATATGTTACGCTCCTTTACCTGAATTAGAACACGGGCTTACTGGCGTGATATTTATGTACACTTATAAAAATAATTAAAAATTGAGAATCTAGCAGAGCTGCTACACTTGCCCATTTAAAATGTCTCTACGAAATCAGCGGTATTTATAAGGCGGTGAAATAAACAATAGATTTTATTTATTATTTTAGCCAGCTTCGCCAGCTTTTAGTAGCTTCGTCCAGACTAACGTTCAGGAAGACATTTATTTTCTTTGAGTTTTTCGATTTGTTGTGATCATTTGTTGTTATTACTTTTTGAAAGAGGAATTACTCCACAAACAAATAAGATCAGGTTTGTTGTTGTTTGTCATCGAGGGAAGGAAAAGTAACTCGGCGAAGTAAAGCAAACACACCACCTTTGGTAGAAGGTGCGCTACGTCGTTGGTGTGGGCGACTTATCAATACCGTTTATGTGTGCTGCAGGCCTGGCCTCTACTCGTTTAGCGATCTAAAGAGTGGTTAAATTGTAAGGGCCGATGTTGAATGTGAATCACACCTAAACGTCAAGATTTTTTCTGCATTTAATTTGATATTTCTCAATTTCAGGCTAACTCAATTTGAACCGTGAAACAATACATAAGCGAACAATGCGTTAATGTTATTAAGGCTTGGATGATCAATTTTCAGTGATAAGGCATATTTTCACCTCAGTGGATTCGTCAATAAGCAGAATTGCCGCATTTGGGGGAATGATAATCCATGAGTGATTGTCGAAAAAACAATGCACCCACAATGAGTGACTGTTTGGTGCAGTTTATGGGCTGGCGGCATCATCGGGCCGTATTTTTTTCCAAAATGAGGCCGGTCAGGCAGTTACTGTGAATGGTGTTCACTATCATGAGATGGTAACGAACTTTTTATGTCCCGAATTGGAAGATATGGATGTAGACGATATGTGGTTTCAACAGGACGGTGCCCTTGTCACACAGCTAACGAAACAATGATTCTTTTGAGCTATAAATTCAATGGCCGTCAAGATCATGTGATTTGACATCGTTGGACTTCTTTCTTTGGGGTTATTTGAAAGAAAAGGTGTACGTCGATAAACCAGCATCAATTCAGGTGCTAAAGGATGAGATAATCTGGCACATTAACGGCATAGAACCTCAATTATGCCTCAGCGTCATCGAAAATTTAGACCATCGGATGGAGGTGTGCAGCCGAGGTCGCGGCTGCCATTTGGCCGATACTTCGTTCCATACATAATTGAACTACACCAATATTATCATAATAAAATGAAATAACAAAAATGTCCTCAATAATTTGTGTTTTATTCAAAATCAACATCGGTCCTTAAAGTTTAACCACCCAGTATATATACGAAGCTTGCATTGATTTAACATTTTGACTGACTGCCGACTGACATTTATTTACTCCGTTAATATTTTCCATCAATAGCACAAAGTAACACCGATGAAACGCTTGCTATTCGATTATACCTCATACCTATCTCATAGAAGTTGTTTTTTATCTATTAATTCGACTAAATCTGATCCCTACATAGCTACATCTGGCATACAGCAGGTGGTATATTAGGCCCTCTTTTGTTTATATTATTTATTAATGATATCTCTTCGTGTTTTTTGTTTTCTAAGTTCTTAATTTATGCTGATGATATAAATCTTTCTCTAATACGAGTATACTGAGTATTAATGGTACAAATTTACTGCAGCAAGATATAAATCGATTGTTCAATTGGTCTGAATTTAATCGGCTACCATTAAATCTTGCAAAATGTTTCCATCTTCTGTATGGAAACATTTTAGATGGATGGTAACTAATGCAGTTTACTTTATTAACAATCAGCAACATCAAACTGTTAACAACATTCTGGATTTAGGTATTGTTTTCGACGCTTACTTAAATTTCAATTTGCAACATGCAATTTTATTACAGTATGCCAAAGGCCTATTTAGTTTTGGCTTTTTTAAAAAGAAATAGTTAAGATTTACAAGTCCATATACCCGTAATTTGTTGTATATATCATTTGTTAGATCGAAACTTGAATATGGTTGCACTGTTTGGGCACCGTATTACGCAATTCATTGTAATCGTATCGAGAGATTACAAAAACGTTTTATAAAATTTGCCGTACTTGCAGTGCCTTTTTCCAGTCCGCTTTTATCGTATGAAGCCAGATGAAGGCTAATACACCTTGAAACATTAGTAAATCGTCGTGCAAAGTGTTCTATACTGTTTTTATACAAACTGGTTTGTGGCCTTGTAGATTGCTCTGAGCACGCAGAGAAAAGATATGGTTACACTATGGTCACCGCAACAATACTATGTTCTCTACAATAAAAGCATGTTCGTCGCAACCATAGCATTGCTTTTTGAATTTCATTTTGACAATAGCATGATTGCGGCAATATTGCTATTGTTGAAATGTAACAATAGTATTATTGCCAAATTTAGAAATGAAAATATGGTTGTAGCAACCATATAAACATGGTTGGTGCAACAAAAGTATTGTTGGTTAAAATTCACGTTAACAATAATTTGATTACGGCAATCATACAGTATGGTTGCGACTATGAACATAACAAAACAGGTTTTATAAAGCATACATGTATGTATGTGCGTATATTTTTTGATGTACAAAATAAAACACATACACACGATACAGTACATGGTTGCTGTCCATTATAAAAAACAACAACAATCGGAAGGTAGTTCGAGGGATTTTTATTGTGTTTACTTTGTTCGGTGAAATACTGTACATACAACTGGTTCTCGTTTATTTAAAATCTGCCTGCACTTAAGAATATAGCCATTGATCATGGTTTAATCACATTCGTTACTTGGTGTCTACGGATGGTGAAGTAGCATTCACCCCTGCTGACAACTAAAAGTATTTTTGACCGTTGGAATATATATTTTTGATTCTTGAATGAAATGTTTAATAAAAACATGGCCTCAAATTTGGCTATGAACTAATAGTAATGCAATTTTAAATAACAAACTTAATACAAATCTCTATTTTTGAATAACAACAATAAGCAATCCTAATAAATAATATGGTTGAGTGTGAATCGTACTAAGGTTATGGAGATCATAGTATGGTTGCGTGTGAATCATACTATGGTTGTGAAGAACATACTATGGTTGTATGAGAAACATACTATGGTTGTGAGGATCATAATATGGTTGCGGAGATAATAGTATGGTTGATTGTGAATCATTCTATTGTTGCGAGGATCATAGTATGGTTGTGGAGATCATAGTATGGTTGAGTGTGAATCATACTATGGTTGTGGGGATCATAGTATGGTTATGTGTGAATCATACTTTTTTGTGAGTATCATAATTTTATTGTATCACAACCATATACCATACAATAGTATGATCCTCTTCGAATATTGTCACCCCAACCATACTTTTTTTCTGCGTGAACTGCTTATTCTGGTTGAGTTTAATACACCTGTTAGGCGTTTAAGGCATAATGAATATTTTTATTCCTGTTCATAGAACAAATTATTCCTCAAACTAGTCTCTTGTGAGAACTTTAATAGAATTTAACAGAATTAATTTAAGTTATGATTTAGAATTTTCGTATTCTTTATTTTAGATATTTTTAGATTTAGCTAGTCTGTAAGGATTGTAATGCCATAGACTTAAATAAATAAATAAATACGTGTTTTCGCAGTAAATTTTGCGAATCACCAATTTCTACCAAGGCATAATCACCATTAAGGCAACTAACCTGTTATCTACATTTGTATAGCCAAGTTATTGCATACACGCAGAAAAAAAGTATGGTTGTGGTGACAGTATTCGAAGAGGATTATACTATGGTTGGGTATATGGTTGTGGTACAACAATATTATGATCCTCACAACAATAGTATGATTCAAATACAACCATACTATGATCCTCACAACAATAATATGATTCACACATAACCATACTATAATCCCCACAATCATAGTATTATTCACACTCAACCATAGTATGATCCTCACAACCATAGTATGTTTCATATACAACCATAGTATGATCCTCGCAACCATAGTATGATTCACACGCAACCATGTTATGATCCCTACAACCATAGTATTATCACACACAATTATACTATGATCCCAAATATAATTTATTAGAATTTGTTTAATTTGTCGACAATAGATTTGATCCCCAATATTATTTATTAGAATTGGTTTAAGTTGTCAAAAATAGATTTGAATTATGAAAATTTTTCAAAATTACATTAAATTCAAAATATTAGGAGTGATTTATTTCACAGTAGAAAAAATAAGTTTAAATAAACGTAAGCGTTTTTATTAAAAAAAAAATTCAGTCACACAAAGCCAAAGCAGCTTGTTTAAAAAATTTTAGGTTTGATAAAAAAGTCATATTATTGCATTAGATCCGTACCAATAAAATTTGTTCTTAAAAGCATATTTAAATGACGAAAAATTACAATCATACAGTATGATTGCCGTAATCAAATTATTGTTAACATAAAACGCCAAACACAATACTTTTGTCGCACCAACCATATTAATATTGTTGCTATAACCATATTTTCATTTTTAAATTTGGCAAAAATACTATTGTTACATTTCGACAACATTAATATTGCAGGAATTATACTATTGTCAAAAATAAATTCAGTTAACAATGATATTATTGCGACGAACATACTTTTATTGCGGAAAGCATATTATTATTGCCGTGAACATGTAGTAACCATATTTATTCTCTGCGTGTAGGTATGTACTTGTATGGCTTTGTAAATTGTAGTTTTCTTGTTTTTCCAGAATTCCTGTTTTTTATGCCAATATCCCTTCGAGTACCACACCACAATCTGATCGAGACAGGCCAAGAATTAAAAAGGTTATTGTCATTGAGGGCTACTGAAAAAATAAAACAATTTAACTTGATAGCTTAAAGTCTAATCATGCTGCAGTAAATTTAAAGTGCCCTTATTACCACTACCATTGCAACTAATTTATATTTAATGCATTTATATTTATTTAATTTAATGAAGTGACACAATTATTGGGTATCATTTAAAATGTGAATGAATTCATCTTATTAAAATAAACGAAAGCATACTAAACATCTTAAGTGTGCAACAGGAGTACTCACATATTTATATAAATTAAATATATTAATAAAAAAATATATTAATAATTAAAAAGAGTTAAAAAAGTAAAATTATTATGATTTGCAGGAAGAGCACAAAACTACAAATTAGTGTTGCTGAAATGAGAAACAATGTTTTTTCTTAAATTGCGCTTGGCTACTGATGTTGTGAATGTTATGAGGAAGCTTATTCCAAAGTCAGGCAACATTCAGGAACAACTGCCATTCAATTTTTTCCCTCTTTTGAATCTTGAGAACTGTAGACGTACGAAAAAATGTCTTGGTTGCCGTGTATATATAACTTTTTGTTGAAACGTGAGTGATCATAGTTTCAGCAGAATATTAAAGGATATACCGTACAAAGGAATAGAGAATAACGAAATAAGTTTGCACCTGTGCAACCCATAGACTTAACGTGTCATGTTTTAAAATGTAGAGTTTAATGTTTTTCTCGAATATTAGGTTCTAGAAATAATGCTTAGGCCATTATCATTTGCTTACAAATACATATGGTGTAGTTCATTATTTAATATTATAACATATTGGTCAACTGATCTAGAGTCACAGCTAAGATAAGCTTGAACATCGTTTGCATATATTCGTATCTTTCAGTGTTTCAAATTATTAGCATACACGCAGAAAAAAAGTATGGTTGGGGTGACAATATTCGAAGAGGATCATGCTATTGTTGGGTATATGGTTGTGACACAACAATATTATGATCCTCACAACAATAGTATGATTCACACATAACCATACTATGATCCCCACAAACATAGTATGATTCACACTCAACCATACTATGATCTCCACAACCATACTATGGTCCTCACAACAATAGTATGTTTCTCATACAACCATAGTATGATCCTCACAACCATAGTATGATTCACACGCAACCATACTATGATCCCCACAACCATAGAATGATTCACACTCAACCATACTATTATCCCCAAAATTATTTATTAGGATTGGTTTTTGTTGTTATTCAATAATAGAGATTTTTATTAAGTTTGTTATTTTAAATTGCATTACTATTAGTTCATAGCCAGATTTGAGGCTATGTTTTTATTAAACATTTCATTTAAGAAACAAAAATATATATTTCAACGGTCAAAAATACTTTTAGTTGCCAGCTGGGATGAATGCTACTTCACCATCCGTAGACACCAAGTAAAAAATGTGATTAAACCCCATGATCGAAGGCCATATACTTAAATGCAGGCAGATTTTAAATAAACGAGAACCAGTCGATTTTAGAGTCTTTCACCGAACAAAGTAAACACAATAAAAATCCCTCGAACTACCTTCCGATTGTTATTGTTTTTTTAATGGACAACAAACATTCACAGCATCGTGTGTATGTTTTTTTGTATATCAAAAAAACATACGCACACACATACATGTATGCTCTATAAAACCTGTTTTGTTATGTTCATAGTCGCAACCATACTGTATGATTGCCGTAATCAAATTATTGTTAACGTAAATTTTAAACAACAATACTGTTGTTGTACCAACCATGTTTATATGGTTGCTACAACCATATTTTCATTTCTAAATTTGGCAATAATACTATTGTTACATTTCAACAATAGCAATATTGTCGCAATCATACTATTGTCAAAATGAAATTCAAAAAACAATACTACGGTTGCGACGAACATGCTTTTATTGTAGAGAACATAGTATTGTTGCGGTGACCATAGTGTAACCATATCATTTCTCTGCGTGTATATGAAAACAGTTACGGTCCTAAGATGGATCCCTGTAGAACCTCACGTTTTTACTGCAAGGTGCTTGTTTTTCGCCTACCGATTTTTTATATTGAAATCTATTAAAGAATGATGTTAGTCCAGTAGCTGTTGAAGAAAATTTAAAAAATCGTTGCAGTTTGCTGCATAAAATAATGTAATCCATGGTGTCAAATGATTATGGGTGATCAAGGAGTTCGAAAAACATAGTCTTTTCGTCAACCAGATCTTTACTTATATCTTCCGTAACAGCAACAAGTGCTGTTATGCAGCAGTTTCTACTACGGAGTCCAGATTGCGTATTGGTTAGATAATGCTTTCAAATCGAAGGAAATGACAATTTTGCTAAAGGTCTAAATTCAGAATTAGTCTTCGGTAAAGGAATAACTTTCCATCCGGTAGAAAAACAACTACTTATAGAATTAATTACTTTGTTAGAGCATTTTAAAAAACTTTGGTCGGTTTGGTTTGGTTTATCAAATTCGCTAGCGTTTGATTTAATTAATAGAAAATTCGATAGCACATCCAATTCGTTCACAAGTACAAATGAAGATGAGTCATCCAATACGCCATCATCACTATTTTTATAATTATATAAATTACGATGCATCAAACTTAAGTTGTTGTTACAGGCGTAATATAAATAGTAAAAAAAACGTTTGAGAAGCATTTTAGATCAACGGCTTACTAAAAAACTGCCTGCACTATAGTGAAGTGATAACTCAGTCAGTTCTTTTCGTTATTAAGATATTGTGCATGGCTATCATGCCAGTAAACCCAGGTTTAACTACGGGTAAGAACATCTTACAATTTTTCAGCGGCTGGTTTCCACCTCGTTAATGCGGCGACTTTATGAGGAAGAGAATTATTCCTAAGCCACGTAAAAGCATCTCTAAAAAATGCATTCGCCTTCGTAGCCGGCGATAATCAGTAGGTCCCAAGCAAAGAGTATACGAATTATATTCTGCACACTGGTCTGAGAGATGATTCCCCCTGTTTCTCAATGGTATGTTGTTGGAATCAAGAAGGTAAGTATCTTATAAAAGTGGTTATAAATGCACCCTAATGTCGGAAAGTACCTATTCATGTGTATGATTTCTTAATGCTTCTTTTGCTCTATTTTCAAACACATACATGCATATGTTTACCTTTCACACACATACATACCTCTGCTTCATACAGATTTGTCCTAATGCAGTTGCCGTGATGCGACTCACACTTATGGACTTCATTCTGACAATGCAACACATACACTTACTCACGCACACATGCAAATGTCTTGTCTATGCCATAAGCTAACAAGCAAATAATATATCACACAAACTAGAGTAACCCCCCTCCTTAAACATACACTCACACATACACCCCCGCGTTCAGTCCTTTCGTATGCCTTCCTTCGAGTGAGTTTCAAGGAACAAGCTTAAAAAGTGAAACAAAAGGAGACAACAAAGAAACAATATAAGAATTGTTGGTTTTTATGTAATTCTAGCAGATAAATGTTTCTCTGTTA
Organism: Hydrotaea diabolus; assembly: GCA_963513945.1. Lineage (NCBI taxonomy): Eukaryota > Metazoa > Arthropoda > Insecta > Diptera > Muscidae > Hydrotaea > Hydrotaea diabolus. Next base: position 101,053,300 of record OY740720.1, on the reverse strand, counting down.
TGCGTTGTGCCTGCATGTGTGTGTGCCATAAACAATTCTAAAGGATTAGAAAGTCGGTTGGAATCCTTCTTCATTGTAAGTGAATTCGAGAGAATATTTTGAAATTGACTTTAAAAATCATAAATTACTGTAATCATGTATGAAAAACTTAAAATCTCACATTTATGCCATTTGAGTCCTTTATGATCTACGGTAAATGTAATGCTTTCCTTCATCCCCTAGTGGTATTGGGTAAAAGGAATCTTTTTACTTTGACTATAAAATAACGATGTTATGTTGTGAACTCAGCAAAGGTTGGCATGACATTCGCGTTTTGTCGCTATTGCAGACGTAACACTGAAAAAGCAGGTCACAGTCAAAATTTAGCGGTGGAATATAAAGCTATGGCGGTTATTGTGACATCCCATTTGATAATTTTATTTATTTCGCCTCTTATGCAATTGTCGAGACTCTGGTAATGACTGGCGTTCTGTTAAGAAGTTAACCTTTAAGTTAAAAACAGTTTTCTACCACAAAAGGAAATTTTCCCAATCATCGACTGAGAGTCTTTTGTCCACCCAACACGGTGCTCCATAAGTAGCTTAATTGGTGGCGTAAGTGGATTGATCTTCAGCTAGACACTGACTGTAATAAGATAGCTCAACCAGTGGTAATAAATATTTCAGCATAAGTCAAACAAGTATAAAAAATAAAAATAGCATTAATTAAATACCCTAGCTCTACTGTGTCAGAGAGTAGACTCACATACACTGAGAAGAAACATAACGTTATATATAAGGTTAACTTAACCATAAATAAACATGATTTGGAGTCTACGTTACATAAGGTTAATTTGAACATTTTGTTGTTGGCTGGTATTTAACAATAATAATAGTTAATTTAACTATTCCATGGTTGAATTTTTTAGCCATGAAAATTGTTAGTTTTATAATAATAATAGTTGTTTTAACAAGGCATTGTTGATATTTTTTGCCCATAAAATTGCTATTATTAAAATAATTATTGTTGTTTTACCAATGCATTGTTTTTAACCATGAAAATTGTCAATATTACAATTTCATAGTGAACTCATTGAAACAATACTTGTTCAATTTAACAATGAAATTGTTAATATGATTGTCATGGGCGAGCTCAAAGCTCTAGTGCCAACTGAATCTTAAATGGAAACAAATGCAAATACTTGTGCAAAATTGTAGACAAGGTTGTTTTTTGAAGACCAAATTCCTCAGCAAGGCGTCCAATTGAGATTGATGGATTGTTTTAAACGCTTTCTTAAGCAGCAGTAATTTTTTCGGCCAATCTTGCAGTACGTTGTGGCCCCTGCTTGGGTCTATCAGCTACAGACCCTCTTTCTTTGAAATTATTCACTACACGATAAATAATGCGTTTTGTTGTTTCTCCCAAAAGTTTTGACGTAACTTTCTCATCGTCACAGTAATCGATGATTGATTTTGATAAAAAAATTTAACGATTAAAACACGTTGGTTTATCGAATATTTTTCCATAACAATTTTGCCACGTCTTTACTTCACGACTGCCAAATATGAACTGTCAAGACTTATGTGTACCAAAATGGCGGCGGAACAGAGTAGTACCCTTCCCGGCGGACACACTGTACGAGTATTTAATATGCCCTCAATTTTAAAGACAATTTGCGTGGGCTAGAAATTAATTTTAGATCGATCCCTTTTTCGCAAAACTTCCTTAGAATTTTCTGTAGATTATGTTTATGCTATACGATTTGCGCAAAAAAAATCACCACCATGTTGATCCGTCGTTTTATATTGCCCATATATAAGTGATTTCTATGATTTTCAATTCGATTTAGTTCAAATAAGGTATGGAGAATTAAACTATAACTATCCCTGGTAAAATTGTGCTAAATTGGATTGCAAAATCTTCTGTTTAATAGAGTCGTGTATACCCTAGTTGGCCCGTCCCACTTAGTATCTTCATACTTTTCACCAAAGTTTGTCATTCCGTATGTAACAAACACATCGAAATACTTATATGCCACCAAAGTTTTTGCTATTGATATTCATAACGTTCTAAACCGATCTAGACATGCCTGTCTGTTAAAAGCACGGTTCAGTCCAAACGAAAAGAGCTGGAGCCTTCAAACTTTACAGCTATATGTCTTAAAGTCGGTCTTCAGTTGGTATTGAAAATGCAATCGAGAAAATGAAAATAATTCTCCTTTTCCCCTAAAAAAATCCAGATAAAATTTTAGACCTCTCTGGTTATGTAATCTGCTTAATTTGCCTTTACTTTGGTTTTTTCGAAGTGACTGGCATGTATTTTTTAACCTTGCCTTAATAGGGTCCTGGGTCCATAGTGGCCCCAAGACCGCCCCTTAATGTTTGGCGACACATGGGTATCTAGAAAAGGGGAATCTTCTCACAAACCCAAAAATATATTAAATTTAACATCTGGACTATTTTAGGATTTGGACAACATAAGCCCTATGGCCCCAAAAATCGGTAATCTTAAACTCTAAGCATATAGCTAATAAAAATATAATCAAATGTAGTTACAAATCAGAATCTAACATAAGTTTTGTGATTTGAAGAAATTTAAGGTCTTGACCTATGTGGATAAAGTCATTAGGGAGCTGAAAATATGTCCTTTCGAACATGGACATATGGGTAGTCAGAAACAGTGGAATTTTCTGACAAATCCAATATATTTAAGATTTGTGACAATTTGAAATTCGGATCGACCCATATGGGACCCAGGGCCCTAACGTTCAGCCTCTTGAACTATGGACATATGGTTATTAAAAAACATCAAAATTTCTTCACGGATCCAAATATCATATACATTTCACATCCACTAATATTCATGCCTTGACCCATGGGTCTTTGGTACATAGGGTGCCAAAAAAAGGTAATTTTGAACACATTTAATTTTCGTAAAATTAATGTTAGGATTTGGCTAAATTGGAGGGCCTGGCATATGGGCGAGGTCTATGTGTTCTGGGACCCTAAGTTCGTTCCGTAATGTTCGAAGACATACGGGTATCCACAAAGAGAGAAATTTCTCACAAGTCCAATATGTACCTAGATTGACGAGTGTCCAGCAATTTGTGTGTTAAAGAACAACAAAAATTTTCGTCACGAACCCGATAGTTACAATAATTTTACGATTCGACAATATTTAAGGTCTTGGCTAATTGGTTAAAGGTGCATAGAGTCCCGAAAATGAGGTCCCCTCTAACATCAACAAATGAATACTTAGAAACATTGAATTTTCCTCACTATTTCACAATAAAAAGGACTGCTGTTCATGGGTCCCAAAAATGTAGTTCTTGCAAACATGGACCCACCACTTACAATCATATCCCCTAATACTGTCGACACCATACTACAACACAATCCATGGTGGGGAGTATAAAAACTTCGGCACGGCCGAATTTACGAATTGGCCACTTGTTTTCTTGTTACATTATTTTTTACGATTGTTAATTAATATTTGCAATTTTGTCTGTGCCATACACAAATGGCATAACCGATAGCCAGTGAGAATTGGAAATGTCTTCTTCTTCCCGTCGTTCAAATTATGATAAACCAACTATGATGGGTACTTCGGCTTCGAAATTCAACGAAACTGCAAGGAAATTCATAAAATCTCACTCGTCTTTGCTTTGTCTAATCAATTTCGTGTAATCAATTGTCTAATGGCCAAAGCAATTATAGTAATAGACGATGGGCGGTGGACAATTCAAGCGATTGAAGGATTCATGTAATTAACAGAAGAGCGGACAAAGTCCAACTATCAATTAAAAGATTGATTCGAGGAGCGGCATACATCAGCGAAAAGGATTCGCCAGAGTATGCAGCGACCGCTTAAGTACGTAATGCTCTTATGCGATATCAGTACATGTAATCCTTTTTACGAAAACAAACGCAGCGAAAGAAAAGGAAAACGATAAAGATAATATATGACGGCATACGGAGGAGTATGTCTACATCTGTGTGTGTGTGTGTGGATGTGTGTATGGGGATGTGCTGTGAATGGCTGTGTGTCTGTATGCCCTTAAGTCGTTTAATGTAACCTTCATTGGATTTAATGTAAATGTCTAGTAAATCGTATCTGTATTTGTGTGTGCATGTGTTTGTGTGTGTGAGCGAGTCTATCTTGGCTGTATGTATGACGTGTATTAAAAATTCTGATATATTCACCTTCTCTCCGATACTTGGCGCTGGTAGCAATGCTCGTACGTAAAATAATGTTAAGATTTATGAAAATGCATACACAGCACTTTTATGGCAACCACTCGCATGTGTAAGTGTTTCTTTCCTACACATTCATACAAGCGCACAGAGCAATATAGTACACACACACACACACTCGTACGTGCATACATGTATACGAACTCTACAATATGAGACACATCCGCGGATATGATTCCGTACATATGTACGAGTACGTTTGTATATGATATCGTATATACTACCTATGCATAGATGTGTCTGTGTGGATGTGTGTCGGCGGATTTGAGTAGTTCACGTGCCTCTTAGAATTGCAAAGCCTAAAAGTACGTTAAGTTGGTATTATTGCCAAAATCCCGACGCAAATATCAAATAAAACTTTCATAATGTTTCGAAGTACTTCGAACGTTTAGCAGCGTTTAAGTCTTTACTCGTACATTTGTGTGTGTGAGTGTTTTTCCTCCAACATCCATGCGACTGTAGACAGACGTTCATATGTTGATGAGAAAAGTTACATGCTTATATCTACATACACACACACACACACACACACACACACACACACACAGAAACACAAATATAACCATGCAATTACACATATGTACGGATTCATATGAATTCATAGGAGGTGCCACCCACACACACCTTGAATTGGTGCCACTTAAAAATGAGCATAAACGGCGTTGAGTTTGGCAGATTGGAATCAATTACACCCTGCACCAGAGAGAACCAAATTTTATAAAAAAAAGTATCAGTCAAAATATTCTGAAGTGCAAAAATTTGCTGACTGTTTAAAGTCTTAACGTTTTAAGGTTCATTGGGGGTTTCAGGCTAACTAATCTTTAAATATTATTTAAAGTAGTTTGTCTAATACAAAGTGGGCTAAAAATTAATTCGTTTTAGGTAAATTATCTGAAACAAGAATATTAAATATTGCAATGATTTCAAACGGTTTACAATTCTATGATACGAAATACTACGAAGGCTTTTAAATAATTGTCGATCTTTCTTTTGGAATTTTTTCTTCAATTTTTAATTAAATTCACAACATTGTTTCTTTTTCCCCCATTGCGTCTTACACACAGAGCAAAAGTCAGCTGAACATCGGCCCGAACTACACAATTTCTGTTAGACAATAAGACTTTCAGTTCCAATCACCCATCAATGTTTATAAACATGACGGAAATTGGGTTCGACAACTCTACGATGATTGCTATGCCAATATAATTAGTATGTCGGTACCTCTTCATACGGTCGGACCAACCGAATTAAATAAAATTATCGGTGTCTTAAACTGCCTGAGGTGGCAACTTATAGCTTTCTACCTAAGTGTTCGATGAATTCAACAACTGGTAATGGCAACAAATAATTTCGCTCTAATATCCAACAAAGGGTTCATTTAAGAAACAATTTAATCTTAAAAATAAAATATTTAAAAATACTTGTTGTAGGTTATGTATTGTTGGCCAATATTATATATATGTAACACGCAAAATAGAAAGGGACCTAAGGGTAAAAACCAGTTTTGTTCAGGAGAGCCATTTTAAAGATTTAAATAAGTGTATCTTTGGTGTACCATCACTTTCATAAAACGCGCATATCTCTGGGAGGGAACACCTTTGGGGCATGGGATCGGTCTCATTCGATGCTCAGATGTTGTCCACATCAAAAAAAGGTCCTTTCTCTATGCGCTGTCACATATATATTCTTTGATCTAAATTATCTGGCCCGAGGTCATTAACTAATTCATAAAACAGGTGTCGGTGTCATCTTGTAATTTGTTTTATTTTATTTTATTTTATTTTATTTTATTTTATTTTATTTTATTTTATTTTATTTTATTTTATTTTATTTTATTTCCAATATTTCGATCGTCTTCGACAATAATCCTTATGGCATATATATTTTAAACAAAACATAAACATCTTCGCTTTAGTTTTTTGCGGCTGATACTAAATACAAAAGTTTGTGATTTTCAAAGTTTCAAGAATTATCTGAAATAAAATTAAAAAATATCTTTCCCCGATAGCTACGTTGTCCTGAAAAAGTGTATCAAAGTATCCCGAAATTAGACAATATAATTTGTATCGTGTTTTTACTATTTTTTTTTTAAATTTATCTTTTAAGTCATTAATTGAAGAGTCAAATCCTTATAACATTATTTTTTTTAAAGCTAAAATTCAAATATAATTTCATTGCTCATAAGTTTCTTCTTTCCTACTTCTTCCAATACATAAGATTCCGTCTACCGAACATTTCACTATACCAACTAACATTCGGTTGCTCTAACGGAAACTTGATAGTACATGCAACCTCAATCATTGGCAAATAATTCGGTTATGACAAGGAATCTGTTTTCTGTGTGTAATTGTGGCAGATGTCTGCTTTGTTGAAAAAAAACACTTCCGCATTAAATTATAGACTGTTATATTTTGCTCGAGAATCAGATTGACTGCCATGTGTTATGGTTGAGTTCAATAAAGTCAAATTCACATCACCTAATTTCAACAAGGTGCAAACATTTCCCTGCATCGGAGCACTGTGGTCTGACAGGCCTGGGACATTTTTCTATATCCCGCTCAAAGACGATGATCATCCAGTTAAAGCTGCTCTTCGTCTAGGAGAAATTATGTTCGTTTAAACTAGGAACATAACTGAATCCTTCACGCAGAGAAAAAATAAGTTATGGAATTGGATGGAACTACAAAAATTCTGTTGCAAAAAAAAATTTCGGTTGTACTCACCACATGTTTATAGTCGTAATATACCACAAGATGATAAATATGATCATCGTATTGTAGACGCAACTAATTGATCGGGTTTACTAATGAAACGCATAAAATGTATCTAGTTGTCAGAACAGGTAGCTGAGGCAAACCAATTTTATTGTTGTAACCGAATATTGGTACATCATACCGAAAAACGAAAAAAATCCTATTATAACTGCTTTAAGCAAATCATTTAATCTACTTTATTCAGTTTGAATCCATCATCCATCATCTTTTCCTCGGCATGTCCCTCCCAATGTTCGGAGTACTTTAAGGAAACCGTTTTTGCTTCTACTGAAAACTAACATTTTTTTCGTTAAACAATTGCGGCATGTGGACTTTTAGATCCAAAAATCTGATACCGGTACTTCAGTTCATATTTCTATACCCGCTGATCGCTTCAGCTTGGAGAGCCAAATGCGATCCTTATTGACTACACCTCTGCAAAGTAGCTCCTGAGCTACTGTGATTTGGGAGCCATCAAAGAAAACCACAAACGTATAAAAAATGAACGAACATTCCTGCTACCAGCTGCCTCGGTCCAACTCGCGGATGCCCTTTAAAAGTATAAGGCTAACAGCACCGTCACACTGGAAGTGAGAAGAAAGAGACATGGTGTGAAGAAAAGTGATAACTGCGATTAATTTTTGCTGCCGTTTTGCTTTTTTTTCAGTTTCCTGATTTAAAAAATTCAACAGGTATTATAACCGGCTCGAGACCTCTTGCATCTATTTATAATAGTGAATATGTCAGTAAAATTTAAAATTAATTCAGTTAATAGGAAAATTATAGTTAAAAACCTATTATTAATACGAGTATCACAAAAAGTGTATAAAAAGTTCTTGAAAAAACAACTAAGCCCTTCTAAATATAATTATATTGTGGCATATAGGATAGGGTGACAAAACCAAACATCTTCAATGACCATAGTTTGATCTTCGGCATTTTTCAGTGAGTGTCAGAGTCATGTCATCTATCAGAGTCTGAATCGTTTTTTGTTTAGATTTTCTATGCAGTTCAGCAGTCGAGAATCTTCTTGGCAGATTATACTTATGATACATGATTTTTAAGTTTTTGTTCTGTACGATTTGCAACCGTTTTTTGTGAGTGTTGGCACAGTCTCTCCAAATCGGGCACTCGAGAGTGAGAATTGGTCTGCCGCACATTTTGTACAAAAGCAATTTATTCTTGGTGTTTGACTTGAACTTCGTTTTCACAAGCGGGTACAGTGTTCGACCTCATCTTGCCGTTTTTTGGAACAAATTTTGCAAATGGGTTTTAAAGGTAAGTTTTTTATCCACAGTTATTCCCAGAAAATTTGTTGAGTTTGAGATTTTAATTTCTCTACCTTCAACTATAAGTTTTTGTGTTGAAACTCTTTTTGGAGATTTATTGTTGGGAAAAAGAAATGCCTGAGATTTTTCCTTTCGTTAGTCTTCATTTTCCACTTTGAACAGTATTTATTAGCCGAAGAAAAAACATCATCTTGTATCCGGTTTAACCCAGAAGAAGAACGACTTAATGAAAATTAAACAAATGTTAAGTCTGAGCTTCGGCTTAATTGTTAAGTAAGATGTAATGTTGAGTAATTAAAATTCGGTCTTTGAATTTAAGGTATAAAAGTGGCATGGAAATGTGCTCACATGAATATAAATATGAATATAATATTTTTTTCTGCGTGTAGGTTCTGGGGTTCTGTCCAATAGCCGTTCATCAACGCTAATTGCGTTGGTACAGGTGTACAGTAAGGTGTGGAATCATATCTGCAAATATCATTAGGCCTTATTTCTTCAAGAATGAAGATGGAAGTGCTGTTCCGTAAATGGAGAGCGGTATCGATCTTTTACGTCCTGCTCTTAAAACAGACCTGAAATGTGGTTTCAGCAGGACGGAGCTCGAGACAGAATGACACTTTTAAGTACAATTTCTGAAGAGCAAATAATTTCCAGAAATTCGGAAAATTTTTGGCCAGCGTGATCGCCAGATTTGTCAGCACCCGACAATTTTTGTTTGAGGTTATTTGAAGGAGCGAGTATATGTGAACAAGCCCGAGACAATCCTTCAACTTAAGCATTTTTGCAGAAATTCGAACGCTACATCCATAAATTTTGTAATATGTTATAGAAAAGGCTCTAAAAGAAGTCCATCATTGCGAAGCTGATAACGGGGGTCATTCAAGAGACATTATTTTTCATAAAATTTTTCAAAATTTTTCCAATATTTCCATTTTGTATATTATAAGTACTTATATAGTAACTTTTGGCCCACCCTGTACCTCTGATAAAAAAACTTACATATTTTATTATGATATATTTTATTATTGTACTAAAAATTATACATTTATACTTATACTCGTATCAAGAACAAAAACGAAACTCATTTATTTGCTAAATTTGAGTTCACTTTTACTTGAGTTTATTAATTTTTTTCAGTGCAGCGTATGAATATTTTGAGGCGAAGGAAAACAAGCTGTTGAAAAGCTGGTTTCACTATATGCAGCGGATGTTTACTCCTCAAAGCTATCTCAATTGCTCCTTGAAAACGGATGACATCAGCGCTCAGGGGCCTCACACACTACATAACCACGGATTCCGAAGAAGCAATTGGTTACCTAAAGCGGCAAGAAGGTAGACATTTGGAGTTGAGAAGGAAAGAAATTTGTCCATTTCGAGAAAAAAAAGAGAAAAATGGAAATACGTCAATGTGAGGAGTTGTACGGTAACCTAAGCGACGCCAGAACAATTTATTAATGTGTTAAACACCAGACGAATGACTTGAATACTGACCTAGCTTCGTGTAGAGAAGCAAATTAGATTGTGGTAACTGAGGATCTGCTACGCGTAATCAATCACATATAATGAGGACAAGACCGTTCGAGCCCACTAACGCTAAGCAATGCAAATAGAAGAGCTATTTATCGATTATAAAATATTATTGAACATACCGAGAGGAAGATTGACGCCCAAACTCGCCGACCTAATTTCACCGTATCAGAGTGGCTTCAGACCTAATAAGTCAACCAGCGACTAAATCCTGGAAAATAAATTCAAACCATGCCTGCTTATAGGATACTATCAAAGCTTGTAAGCCTTTGTAAAATAACATTAAGTGGCACAAAATCTTCAGTAAAATTTGTAGTAATCCGGAACCTTTTCTAAGACAAGAGGGGTCGGGTTGACAGCTCTTCGTGTAACTTCTGCAACATCTTATTGGAATAAATCCTGGAAAATGCAAGGGCAATAAAACAGACATACTTAATACCAAGGGCCTTCTCGATGTAAGTACTAAGTAGATTAAACAATCTACAAATGAAGTTCAGCCGTGCCGAAGCATATATACCCATAATGAGTTATGGTTCAATATAAAAATGTTGTCAAGGGAGTGTGGCACCGGCCTCTATTTCTTTTAGTATCAACATCATATATACCAACTACTCTTGTCAAAGTTCAGTGTTGAGTGAGCGGTGCCACGGCCCTTTGTCAAATTTTTTCATAATAATTTTCCTGGAGTTCTAAAATTTAAACGAAATAAAATATTATTAATCTATTAATATTTTATTTCTAGTTTTTTCGTTTTTTGTTATTTATTCGGTCTTTTATCATTATTATGACTTAAGCAGTTTTTTATTCTGGTTCGAGACCTTTATGTTGTTTCTTTTTCAGAATCAACTTAAAAAGAAGAAATTGGTGAAATGTATTTGCTACGGTTGCCAGGCAGACTGTACAGCTGTTTCTAAACCCGCCAAGGTTTTTCTTCAGCAGTCTTTGGCAACGATTACTTCGGCCACAAATCAAATGACTTATACGGGAGACTCATTTTTATTAATGAGAATTACCCTTTGTGTATAGTCTTCGAACTGTGCGTAGAGCAATCTTCAACGCGCAATATCATTTCCACCAATTCCGTTTCGCATGGGTCTTCGTTGAAAACCACAAATGCAAAAGCACATTTATTTCGTTTAAATTTTAGAACTCCAGGACGCTGTTCGATTAATGCTGACATCATTTCTCTAAAAGTTCATGAGATATTGAGCTTTTAGGTTTAGGGTTGCTGATTTTTCGAGTTGTTGACCCAGTCCTTGTGAGGGGAAATATTTTACCGCTTGACCGATATAGCCCATTTTCAAAACCAGCCGTTTCAGTCCATCAGCACATTTTTCTGAAAACTTTCAGTCACCTAGCTTCAATAATACGACCTTCAGTTTGCTTCTCACAGAAACGATTCAGAATATCTATACTTTATTGGGTATCTAAAATATCTATACTTTATTGGGTCTCTGGCCAGTTTTCGATGTGTTGCACACTGTATGACAAAATAAATATACTATGATGGAAGGTATAAAACATGGATCGTGTAAAAAATTATTTTTGGCTCGGTAAACAGCTTAAGAACAGAACTCTCTCCCTCTCTTGAAAGACGAATATAATACTGAACACTTTTTTAAACCATTTCTTGAGCAGTCCCGGACCAACATGAACTTGTGGAGCCATGTCTACTAAAACTGGCTCTCAGTTCAATATTCTCTCTAAAGTAATAAATGCAGCGACCCTGGATCGCTCTTACTTGAGTCAAAACGATATAGCAGGGGAAAATGGAATATAGATTTCTTTACAAAAACGTGAATCCAAAAAGCTCACATATTAATGGATTTGAAACTTTTGAATAGTATCGACAAATAGTACATAGTTTTCTATACTATGGGAATAAAAGAAGTAGAAAGGAAGCAACAGTAAAAACCTAGTATGTCACAGCGTATATCTCTAGGAACGATGACAAATCTAGCACGCTATATTTTTTGATAAGTTTTTTAAGCTATTTGGACCTAAATTGTTGTAAATAAAAATTCATTTTTATTTTCTTCTTTCCTATAGCTGGTTCCATGAATAGTGACTGTATGGGCCAAAGCTTTTAAAGAGAATGTCTTCGTAAGGTCTTCGACATTTACGAGCTGGACGTTGCTGGGCTTTGCTGTGGGATAGTTCATTGTTATACAAAATGGAAAACCTCAGCCAAACAAAAGCCGTTCATCCAAATTATGCAAGTATGTTACAAACGGCATGCGGAACCTTATACAGCCTCCCAAAAAGCGACGAGGTTATAAACAGAAATGCGGAATACGGGTATTATGCACTGTCCCCGCCCTTTGCTTAGACGGATGAAATCCCCTCGGATGATACCCCGCTACGATTGTCTTTTTCATTTGTTGGGTATTTAGACTTATGCCAGTGTGCTTTGTTTTTCGTTTTGTTGTTGCGTTCCGTTTGGTGTTGCTGTTCCTCTGTCGTGCTTCCTTCTAGTTTTGTAATTGTGTCTCCCTCTGTGTGGCTGTGTGCCCGAGTTTGTGTCTGTGTCGGTGTCTGTCCTTGTCGTTGGCTTGGGCTGTGTCTCGGTCTTTGTTGCTGGGTATTTTATGTTTTTGTGAATGATATTTATTTTGTTACCAACAATTTAACTTTGGCTGCTAAAATAACAACACCAGAGGAAACAATAACATTGTCAGCAAAACTATGGATGATGTTACAACGCTCACACACATACACACAAGCATACTCCTTGCACAGTATCCATAAGTTATGAAGCCTTTCCAAAAGGATAAGAAGCACAAGATGATGATGATGCTGCTGCTGATGATGAAGAAGCTCAAGTGTGCTGAGCTCTATGGCAGTCGAATATTTTGCAAAGTTTACAAAAATTGTGCTGTTGTCTCCCGAAATTGTTGCAAACTGATATTAGTGACAGTGTTGCCAACTGGCACCATAACAAATGAATTTCTCTCGCCATACATCACACAGCGAGTCACCGTCATCCACCCGGCTAACACACTCCCAAGGAATCATCTGAGGGCACTTGTGCTCTGGTTGTTGCTCTATTACGACTCCCGCTTACTACCATCATTGATTGCAGTCGCATTCATTCGTTTAGTGCTTACTGTTGTTTTCCCTTTGTGGAAAACCAACATACGTAAGATGGGGAAACCCTTTAAATTTTAAAACAAACAAAAAGAAAAAGTTTTCCCCCTTCTTGTCCCTCAAAAAAAGAAAGAAGGAAATTGAAACAAATATAAATGAATGCTCTTGTGGAGGACTGCACCGAAAAAAACAAAACACCAAAAATAGCAACAAAAAAAAAAAAATAAAACAAGAAGAGACCGAATGGGTTTTAAACATTTAAGATTTATTTGAAAACAGTGAAAAGGAAGCACCTAAAGTCGTCTATCTTCTCTGTCAGATAGAACATACACACGCAAATACACTCTCGCACACATACACACAGGCTCACCTACTATTTACACTCACACGCATGCAGACTACCCATACACATGTATGCATATGTAATCATTTAGCATTTTTATCCTTTTGAACGCACTACACTCCTCCTGGTATGGGGGCGGATAGGGTACGACTACGTCTCCTCTTGTGTTCGTAACGACGGAGGAGGATAAAGGATGTTGTGCAATAATTGTCTTTCGTACCAACAACTTGTTCACACACTACTACCAACCAAAACATGCACACACACACATACCCCAGTACATCCACCCAACCACTCAAATCTGCAGTTACGGAAAATTGCCAAAAACAAGAGCACAAGACGACGAGCAGCCATCAGATTTTCAAGGTCAGAATCGCTGCAAGGATGTTTCTCGTTCATAGCCAAAACGAGAAGCATTAAATTTATAATTAGCCAAGTTTGCATGCATGGCTATGAATGTTTAATAATCACATGGCAAAATCACTTTTCTCCATTAAGATAAATGGTTGCTTGGCAAAACTCAAAAAATCTAAAATGAAAGCAAAATGTTAGTTTTGCCATTGGAAAAACTTGTTAACAAACATATGCGAACACATGTTTTATTAAATTGTTAATAAATTCTCTTTTAATTTGGCCAAGTGCCTTTGGGAAGCGAGTGGACACACTTGAGGGTATCGTAAAATCAATTCAAACCGAAATGTTAAACTAAAAATTGTTCACATACTAAATGGTATTTTTAATAAAAGAAAAATTCAGATCAATATCTGGCCACCTTTTTTTGAATATTTAGAGTTTTCTTCAGGTCAAATTGCTGTGTGCAAAAAGGATGTGTTTAGAAAAATGTTTTAAAATTATTTATATATTATAGGTGGAGTACGTTTCGTTACGGACAAATAAATCGGATGAAACCACAGTCGGACAGAGCCAACTATACGATACTCTAAGCCGCACTGATATTTTGGGGACTCCTGCTTCTGACATGAATTAGCGCAAGTGCCGATTTAATATATAACTTCTAAAGATGTTGGCACATATCTTATGGGAGCTAAATGACAGCTTGGACCTATATCGCACAATTACACCAGGGTTGGCTGGTTATAAGCTGCTCATCAGAGCCTATTTAGTCTGGCAAAAACTAGTAGCTTTTTAGTAAGCTTTTTAAGTAACCATACAAGTGGTTGACAGCTTATTTCATCAGAATAGATGAGCACTAGACTAGTAGCTTTGTCAGTCTAGAAACGTCTGTTACGCCCTACGCTATATTTGAAAAAGATCAAATTTAAAAATTGATTTGTAGAGCAGCAGTACCCCATAGTGGCAGGGACCTCTGTATGGGGGCAATATCGAAAGACGGAACGATGTCATGGTGCTTCAGCATGGTTGGTTGAATAAAATCAGATTAAACTAATAAAGACACCGTAAGTCAGGACTGGTCGACTATAGCATATCCTGCGCTATAAATGGAAGCGCAGAAACGTCAAAAGAAAGCACAGTTTTGGGCCCCTTGGACCCATGGACCCGGCACTAAATAAAACCACATTTTTTAAATAATATCTTAATACTGCAGTGAGAACATTTCATTGTTTTTTGGTATGCAATGTTTCATGAACCAGATTTTAGGGCCAAGAATCCGGCCCAAATTAGACAAATGTTTTATTTTTGGCTTCATTATTACTGTGATCTATGTTTAATGAACACGGGTGTATTGTTGTGTCACAACAATGTTATGATCCTCACAGCAATAACATGATTCACACACAACCATAGTATGATTCACAAAAAACTGTACTTTGAAATCATAACATCATAAAGCGTTTGAATTGAAAATTTGTTACTTGTAGAAAAAAAGTTATCCAAGAAATACTACGAGTGACTATTTACTATTTTCAAACCTAAAAAAATAGCTCGGTGGAAAGAGATTCAGCTCCAGTTATGAACTTATTGATCAAACAAATGCCTATTTTATGGACCTAGAAAAATTATATTTTTTGGAAGGGATACAAAAATTGGAGAGACGTTGGACTAAGTGTATTGTGTTGAAAAATATTTTTTTTTTTGCAAAAAAATGTGTTTTATTCGAAAAGTCACAGAATTATTGATATACCCTCGTACAGCTGCTTCGGGCGATGATTTACGCATTTTTTTCTTCATGCTAGGGAACAAGAAGAAGTTACTGGGTGCCAAATTAGGGCTGTACGGTTGATGGCCCAACAATTCGACGCCTTGAGTGGTCAAATAGCTCATTGTTTCAGCTGATGATTGAGAGCTCGCATTGTAGTAATGCAAAATAATCTGTATTCTCTTATTATCTTCCCTCATTTCTTCGAGCACTGTTGGCAAGCAGATGGTTGTATACCAATCAGAACTGACTTCCTACGTTCCACTAAACGCACTGTGGCAACATGGCCGGTTATACCGAAAAAAACGCAATCATTTGCTTCGCTGTACTTCTTCCACGAACAACTTTTGTTGGATTTGGCTTGTCCTGAAATACCCATAAGTTCGATTGCGGTTTTGTTTCGGGTTCATATGCATAGATCCATAATTCGTCACCTGTGACAATGTTATACACTGCCTTTGAGCTACCGGGGTTATACTTTTTCAGCATCTCTTTGCACCAATCCATACGAGCCTTGTTTTGAGCATTCGTCGAAATATGTGGGATCCAACGAGAACAAATTTTTTTCACGGCCAAATGAATATGCAATATCACATTGATGCTTGTCATAGTAATGCCCAAGGATGCCTCAATCTCAGGGTATGCCACATGTCGGTCTTGCTTAATCAGTGCACGCACAGCATCGATGGTTTCTGGCAAAGAGACCGAAGTTGGACGTCCTTCACAAAATTCATCCTGGAGCGAACGGCGCCCGAAACTGAACTTTTCGTACCAGCGATTAACAGAGGTTTTTGATGGTGCTTCATCGCCGAAAGCCGAAACAAGTTGATTGAAATACTCTTGTCTCGATAACCAACGCCGAAAATCGTAAAAAATCGCACGAAAATGTTCACGGGATAATTTCACTTTTTGACTGGGGTGAATTTTTCAACACACTGTAAACGAATTCGCAATCAAATGACAAAACGTTTTAAGTGAAGTTATGTTAAAAAATGTCAAAGTCTCCAATGGAAGTTGCAGTTTGCATCTGGGAATACTAGTACTGTCAGGACCAGAAATATAAATAGCAACCCTTTTCTTATTATTATTATCCTGGAAAGATGTGATATCATACTGTTTTTGGGGTCTACGAAACGTATTAGAGAACAAGGAAATATACAAACAAAAGACATGCGACAAATGAACAGGTAAACACGGATGATTTTCATAATTCTTTGGATCAAAATCAATTAATTGCATGGAATGCAATTAAAGACGTAATTGATAATGTAAAACGAGAAGCAGATAGTGCACAAGAGTTAAACGTCTCTTGAAAGTCTTTGAGGGACTTGGTGTGCATATGTGAAGCGCAAAATAGAAAGGGACCTAAGGGTAAAAACCAGTTTTGTTCAGGAGAGCCATTTTAAAGATTTAAATACGTGTATCTTTGGTGTACCATCACTTTCATAAAACACGCATATCACTGCGATGAAACACTTTTGGGGAATAGGATCGGTCTCATTCGATGCTCAGATGTTGTCCACATCAAAAAAAAATGAAAATTGATTTTTTTTACCCTTAGGTCCCTTTGCGCTGTCACATATGTCATTAAAAATTCAATTTTTCCATCACCATATCGATTGGTTTGAAAACTAACTTTCCACCGAATCTGATGAGCAAGGTGAACGAACGTGTTCACCATGTATCTTTAAACATGGAAGCTAGGTACAGCGAAAGGAAACAAGACCAGAAACATACAGAGATCCACACCCTACTACTTCTGGAGCTTTTGCTACTTCCAAGTGATAGTGATGATGATTAAGCGCATCCAAATAAAAAGTTGTTTTTGTAATATAAAAAATATTTTTTTCCAATCAAAAACCCTGTAACGTACTGAGAATAAAAAAGTACTTCCTTTTATCATTAGAAATATGCTTTACAATGAAGCCAACAGAAAAAAATTGATTTTTCAGCCTAAAAAAGTAAATATACCGTTTTTCTACGAAAATCTACAAGATATAGCACCAATTGTTTGATAGCGCCATCTAGAGTGAGTTTTAGGTGAATATAAATATCAAAAATGAATTCCTTGACCCCCAAAATATTGAGATACCACAACTTTCCGGGATAAAAAAAATAATTAATCATTATACTGGTCTTATCAAATAGCCAATGATCCTTTCTTGCACTGAACTAAAGAAACCCCTTGAAGGTTTTGTTATGGATAATGTCAACTTTAATTTGCAATTGGTCTCATTCCAATCGCATTTTGGTTGTTGCACTGTATTATCTATAGTTTTTTGTAAACAAAATCTTTATCCCTATAGCGACCACTCAAGTGAGTGGCCAGTTGAACACGTCCACTTTTTCCCAACGTTGTTTGTTCGAAAAGCTTTTTCTGGCATTCAACAAAGAAAAGTGGCGTTCTATGAATGTTTTATGTTTAAAAATAATACCGCCAGATGGTCCACCCGGTATTTGATTTTGTTAATACTAGTTAATTGATACTTGTACTAAGAAGGCTAATAACGTTTATAGGCTGTTATAATATTTTTATGTGTGTTATGATATCCAAAACTAATATGGCACAATTTTTAAAAGCTTTTTACCGGGCTGCTTGCAATTTTTCTCTTTTGCGTGATTAATGGCCCGAATATAAGGTACACTCGGACATTTGCGATTATTGTGACAAGCAGATGTGGAGCCATTCGTAATTAGCTGTTAAATCAGAAAGCAAAAAGTAAAAACTGTTCGCATTGATTGTGATGCATTAAAAGGCTTTTTACGCCGCAGCCTCTGAGTTGTGGCCATAAACAGTTTGGAAATAGCTCAAAGGAGAGATTTTTCCACATACGAACAAGTTAATGGAAATTTTGCCTAAGTAATTTATGGCTATCAAGCCAAAGCATTCGCATTCAACATACTCCTGTTTATCAGTGTGTGCTTGTGTGAGAGTTCATGTACATAATGATGGTTACAAGAAATGACAGTTTAAATGATGCTCAAAAGTATCTGTGTTTGCTTCTACGGATAGGTTGGTAGTTGTAGTTGTGTGTGTGTAGTCACATATGTATAATTGCAACTTTTATGCATTTTTCCTTCGGTGCTGAAGTATTCGGGGCATTTTGGATAAACGCACACACAGATGCAGGCACGCATACAAGGACGTGTTTGCAGCAAATACACACACACACACTTTGGACAAAGTATACTTGAATGTGTATGCGTGTGTGTGTGAGTACATTAAAACCATTACGTTGGGTAAATATTCCTCAATTATTCAAATCGTGTAACTGTTAAAGCAAAAATGTTGCATTCAATTCATGCGCAAAATATCTACGTATGTTTGTACATTAACGTGGGTCGCAAAAGATGGTTGTGCCAAAATAATAGTCAAAAATATTTGCGACTTTAGTTTACATCGTCCGTAAGCTAATGTTTAGCTGCCGCTTTAAGGACTAGGTTAATTTTGCAGTTGCCAAAAACCTGTAATTTGAAGGGACCCGCAAAGAATCGTTAACATAATTTTTGATTGAAAAACGGAAGATTCCCTTAAACGCATAAGACTGGGGGGTAATTAACAAGAACAAAAGTTAAAGGCGAACGAGGGAGACGATGAAATCACCTTCACCACACTGTTATTAAGAAGATTCCGCGCATCTATTTGCAGTTTGATCAAGGACCTAACATTCAACTTCTGGACAAACATCGTTGGGCTACATGGAAACATAGACCGGTAGGGTCCAATTTTACCAGGATTACTTTAAGGGTGCATATAACCCGCTATGCTTCATTTGAGCTAGATGGAATTTAAAATGTATCATGTATAGGGATAACATTTCAAGCCGGAAAGGTAGTTTGCTTGGGGGATAAATCAAATGGTAAGCCAATATGCTCGAGCTTTAGCAGCAATTGCTACGAGGGCGACCGCAAAACTTACTGGCCTGGCACATTTTCTGTTTTACAAGCAACTTTTTTTTGTTTTTTAAAAGCAATCTTTTATAAGCCATCTGTCAAAATTTCCGAAATATTTAATGATTATTTTCTTTGTTACAGGTGATTGAAGTAAACAAGTTTTATAATTTTTGAAAAATGAAAAATAAAGAGTTTCGTGCGGTAATTAAACACTTTTATATGAAAGGTTATACGCCACAATTAATCAAAGATGAATTGGATTCTGTTCATGGTGATAATGCACCATCATACTCCACCGTGAAATCTTGGGTTCAACAATTTAAAATGGGTCGTTCAAGTACGGAAGATGAACAACGCTCTGGAAGACCGAAAACTGCTACTACTATTGAAAACATTAGAAAAATATTTAATGAAGTGATTAACGATAGACGACTAAAACTCAGAGAACTTGCTGATATTGTTAAAATACACGAAAAACAAGTTTGGAGTATTTTACATGATGAACTCCACATGAAAAAGCTATCCGCAAGAAGGGTGCCGCATTTGTTGACTTTGCCCCAAAAAATCATCCGTTGGACCAATTCCGAGGAGCTTTAAGCGATTTATCATCGTAATCCAATAGAGTTCTTGCGCCGATTCATAACTGTTGATGAAACATGGATCCATCACTACATCCCAGAATGCAAAGAACAGTCAAAACAAAGGATAGAAGCTGGTAAAAGTGGTCCCAGGAAGGCGAAAACTGTTAAGTCAGCAGGACAAGTAATGGCCACAGTATTTTGGGATGCAAGGGGTATAATATTTATTGATTATCTTGAGAAAGGAAAAACTATAAATAGTGAATATTATTGTGCATTATTGGATCGGTTGAGTGAAGAAATCAAGATAAAACGACCGCATTTAGAAAAAAAAGTTATTTTTCATCAAGATAATGCTCCTTCACACACTGCATTATTAACTCAACAAAAACTGGCCGAATTACGATTTGAAATTGCTCCGCATCCACCATATAGTCTAGATTTAGCTCCTTCTGATTATGGCAAAAAATTTTCGTCCAATAGCGAGGTTATTGCTGAAACTGAGGCATATTTTGAAGGTCTTGAAAAATCTTATTTTTCGGATGGAATTAAAAAACTTGAAAAACGTTTGATGAAGTGTACTGAGTTGGAAGGAGATTATGTTGAAAAATAAATAATAATAATTTCAAAAAACGGTTCTTTTTATGTTAGGCCAGTTACTTTTGCTGTCGCCTTCGTATAAGTAGCTCATAAGGCATTTTACAAAATTGATTACAACCAAATTTAGTTGGTTACTTTTAGAGCGGCTGAGCGAACCTTAGCAATATAGTCCAATTTCGCCAGAGATGGGTTTTGGTCGCTTATTATTTGGTTTAATCGGATGACATTTGTGGATTATAAAGCTACAGGTTTTAAAATTGGAAATGTCCAGTTTCACTAGAGCTAACTTTTGGTCGCTCACAACATACGATTTTAGAAAGCTCTGGTTTAATATGAGGTTTCCGGAGCTGCAGGACCCCTAATTTGGAGAGAACTTTGTGTGGGGGCTACACGCATTCATGGAACGATATGATCCAATTCCATTAGAGATGTGTGTTGATCGCACGTAATGCTCCATGCGATATTGGGATGCAATTTAAGGCTTCTAGAGCTGTATTAGTATGTTCTAAAGTCGCGAAAACTCTTATTTAAGTATAATATCAAAACATGAACCGATATTGACCAATTTCAATAGGTTTCGTCCTTGGCCGAAAGTTTTATCAACATCGGTTCATAGCCGGTTCTTTGATTACAATGACAGATTGATAGACGGACGGAAGGGCGGCCGAAAATCGAAAATAGGGGTTTCGACGCCCTTAGACGAACTCTTAATTTATCGTAGTTTTTAATCGTATGTCATATTCGTATTTGTGAGAAAATTTCATTGTTTATGGTAAATCTTTTAAAAATACATGTGACAGTTTTTTTTTTAATCTGATCTGATTTTCTCTAATTTCAACCGTCCTTTGCATAAGGATCTAACTTCATCCCTATTTCATCAAGATTAGATGTAGCATGTTGCTTCTGGATCTAAAACTTAAAATCGGATGAACATTTGTGTGTGGGAGCATAATCTTAATCTTTTCTTAAAATTTTTTTTCTTTAAATTTAATAAATTCCTTTCTAGGCCCAAAAAACTAAGTGTGTCAAATCCCAAGATTGGATGCAATATGTGGCTTCCAAGCTAAAAACATACAAATCGGATAAATATGTATCTGTCAGCTATATTTTAATCTAAACCGACTATCTTTAATTTGAATAACGTCCTTTCTTGGCCCAAAAACTTATTAGTGCTACATTTCATCAAGATTGGTTGTAAAATGTGGCTTCTAGAGCAAAAAAGGTAACATCGGATAAACTTATGTGTTTGGGAGCTTTATCTTAAACTGAACCGATTCCCTTTAATTTTAAAAGCGTCCGTCCTTGATCCAAAAAAAATATTTTTTCCCCAAATTTAATAAAAATAACAACAATTGCGACGTGTTTTTAGTATCAAATATTAAGAAAGGCGACCTTGAACCAACACAACTTAAATGAAACCGCAAGACATAATTATAAAATCGACTAGACCTTACTTTTAGAGGGCGTCTAAGAAAAGTATTATATTATGTGACCCAGTCTAATGTACTTATGTATGCTCTTTCACATACATACCTTTGTACTTGCGTTAAAAATTTTTGAATATCCTGTGAGGCCAACTCAACAAATGTATTTAGTCTGGGTACCAATGATTAAAAAAAAAACGATTTCGTCAAAATTGGCAATTTTTAGAACGCAAACAGATGGTACAATTGAAGACGATGGACATATTTATCTGCCTCAGGATAGCGTTCAATAGAGGTTTTCTAAAGAACTTAAAAAAATTCGGTAACTTCATTAGGGCTGTGCATATGAGTAATATTACATATGTGACGCGCAAAATAGAAAGGGACCTAAGGGTAAAAACCAGTTTTGTTCAGGAGAGCCATTTTAATGATTTTAATACGTGTATCTTTGGTGTACCATCACTTTCATAAAACGCGCATATCTCCGGGAGGGAACACTTTTGAGGCATGGGATCGGTCTGATTCGATGCTCAGATGTTGTCCACATCAAAAAAAGTGAAAGTTGATATTTTTACCCTTAGATCCCTTTTTCTATGCGCTGTCACATATGGAGAAGCTGAGACGAAGAAGCAAAGCTAACTTGACTTCTTGAAGAGAGAAAGTATCTCCCGCTCTGCGATGAAATATGTTTAATGGCAGTGTCGTGCTCTAAAAGAAAATGTCATACTAGGTTTGATTCCAAAACTTACTAAAATTGAGACCCAAAAATGTACTTAATTTAAGAACATTTTTACTAAAAATTAAGTAATTAAACTCAATTTGAGTAATTCGTACTAGATTTGAGTATGCCAAAATAATATACTTAAAATAGGTATGGAGAATTCCATATTTATTTTGTTTAAACATGATTACAATTTGTTTTAGAATGGGAAATTGCGCTCTGAATTCGGGTACATATGCGCCAAATAAGGAACAAGCAAGTAAATAATATTTAAGTCGACATTTTACTTAAATTTACTTCAATGAGTTGGTGACAAATGAGACACACAGCCGAAGATTTCAAGTACAACTGTAGTAACATCGAGATGGGCATACCAAAAAAAAAATAATAAATAAAAAATCATTTGTCAAAAAATTCTGGTTGAACAACTAAGGGGTAAGTGAAAAATAAAATATTGGTAAAAAAAATCCCTGAAAATGATTATACTTATATATTCAGATAAATGCCGTGAAGCCGTATGGCTAACGCTACCGGGAAAGTTTCAAGAGTTAATCCAGGTTATTGTAATTAAAAAAAGGGTTATTTACAGTATTATAAAATTTGCAGATATATGGCGTGGAAGAACATGGTCAAGGATTTTTCTAGCCATAATAATTCAAGAACAAATGGAAGGTAAGTAGTAAATGAATACAAGTGATAAAAAAAATATGAAGAATTTTCCGTTTATGGGACTAATAGTAATTGGAAAAACATAAACTTTTATTAATACTTTCTTCCCAAATATAATTTTTGTGGACGAACAATATTTAAAATCGGTTTTGTTACTAGAAAAGGGCAAAGTTGCTGGACGTTTTAACTCCTGTGGCTCAAAAAACGGCCATAAGGTCAGAACGGGAGATCAATAGTCAATATGGGCAAATGAAAGCAAGTTTGATTCTGGAGTTTTGCCTGAAAAAAGGGTCGAGCTCATGGACCGAAAGGGCCCAAAACGCGGACCACTTGTTTTGATCTAGAAGCGTACTGATGGTGGAGGGTATATAAGATTCGGTATGAGCGAACTTAACGACTTTTTTAATTGCTCAGGTTACATTTTTTTTCATCGAAGAACTGTGTGAAGCATATTCTTTCGAGTGGTAAGATAATCATCTGGATGAGATGATACTCTTCTTAAAAAAGTCAGTACTCGTATATTCAAAATATTAAGTACTTATTTTGAGCACACATTGTACTTATTTTAATTAATTATCGTACTTGGCTCCAAATTAAAATCCGATTTTACTCACTTTCAGTTTTTTAAACATAAATTGATTTCAAATTTACCCAATTTTCCACCACTCTTGCACACATTTCTACCGGAACGTTGGCAATTTCCCGTTGGATGTTGTCTCTGAGCTCGTCTAAAAGGGTTGACTTGATGTGGCCCCATAAAAGAAAATCCAATGGCCGTACGTAAATCGCATGAATGAGGTGGTCATTCGACCGGGTCATTTCTCGAGATAACACGTTCACGAAATTTGCCTTTTAGAAAATCGACTGTAAAGCTTGACGTGTGATCAGTGGGATCGTCTTGTTGAAACCACATATCGGCGATGTTAAGCTTATCCAATTCTGGCCTTACATGGCAGGATATCGCTCTTAATTGACGGTAGCTTGACGTTTGTTTTCATCGACGAAAAAATACTCCGGCATGAGAATCGCACCACACAGTAACTTTTTGCAGATGCAATTGTGCCACTTGAGGCACATGTGGGTTTGTTGCTGTCTAATAACGCATATTTTGTTTATTGACAAAACCACTCAGCCAGAAATGAGCTTCATCGCTAAAGATGATTTTTCGATGAAATCCTGGATTTTCGTGAAACTTTGCCAGAGCCTCCGACTCAGAATTTCGGAAGTAATTTTTAATACTTTCCAAACGTTGTTCGCAGGTGAACTCAATTTGAACCATGGAAAGATACACAAGCAAGCAGCGCGTTATAGTTATTCAGGCTTATTATAAAAATGGGCGTTGTGGATGATCAATTTTCGAAGAAAATTTACTTCCGTGGATTCGTCAAAAAGCAGAATTGACGCATTTGGGAGAATGATAATCCAAGAGTGATTGTCGAAAAAACAATGCACCCACAAAGTGTGACTGTTTGGTGCGGTTTATGGTCTGGCGGTATCATCGGGCCGCAATTTTTCAAAATGAGGCCGGTCGGGCAGTTACTGTGAATGGTGTTCGCAATCGTGAGAGGTTAACGAAATTTTTATGGCCCGAACTGGAAGATATGGATGTGGACGATTTGTGGTTTCAACCGGACGGTGTCTCTTGCCACACAGCTAACGAAACCATGGCTCTTTTGCGCGACATATTCAATGGCCGTGTTATCTCACGTCGTGTTGATGTTAATTGACCGCCAAGATCATGTGATTTTACACCGTTGGACTTCTTTCTTTGGGGTTATTTAAGGAAAAGGGTGTACGTCGAACAATTCAAGAGCTAAAGGATGAGATAATTCGGCACATTAACGGCATAGATCCTCAAATATGCCTCAGCGTCATCGAAAATTTGGACCATGGATGTAGGTGTTCCGCAGAGGTCGCGGCGGCCATTTAATATTTTGTTCCATACATAATTGAACCATACCAATTTTGTCATAATAAAAAGAAATGACAATAATTTCCACTTAAAATTTAACAACCATTTTTATAAACATGTTTATTGATAACCTAGATTTTGAACCACAAATGGCGCTAATAATACACATCATTACTAGTATTAAAATTTAAAGTCCGACGTAGCCGAATGCACTTCTGAATTTTCAGAAAAGCCAGACGAAAGCAGATTTTTCGAACCAGTTGGTTGGGCTAAAATTTGTAGATCAAGATTTTAAAACTGTTTGAATTTGTAAGAAAATTTCATAGTTTTTGTAAAAATCTGTTGACGTGGAAGCTATAGCTTAACCTGATCAAGATTCGATGTAATATCTGGATTCTAGAGCTAAAAACATATTCTCGGCAATTTCAATAGCGTTCAATAGCACTATCGCTCTCCTTTGGGCTCTGTCAAATAGCTCCCATGATGATTTTGAGCAACTGCCCATATATGGAAGTTGTATTCCATCTTTGGTCTGATGTTTAGATATCGAAAAGATCAGAAGGAGTACAATTTGTTTGCACGGCTTTAGAAAGCCTATACACTTGAAAGCTTCTTTCGACACTTTGAACACATGTCTTGCGCAACGAGCGTCACAGTGTATCTTTATGCCCAGTACACCAAGAGGATCTGATTGTTCAACTACCGATAGGTAGTGACGATGAATACGAATGAATACTTGTAAGACAACAAGCACCACTGCGTTTGCGCAATGAATATTGCGCTAATTAAAATATTAAGTAATCTATTCATTCGACCACGATCGGAAATGGCCTGTAAGTCCCAGTCAGTTGTCTTATTCATAATCGCCTACTCTCAGTATCTTGAAGGCTTGGCCTTAGGTTGAATGAATAAGAATGACAGAGGTTGCTCTCATCCGTACATTGGATTCACGGTCTGACCCAATAGATCTTCAATAAACATTAGATATAAAGATGGAGAAAGGAAAGAGCCTTGTGGTATACCTGCGGTAAGCTTATGTTTGTTGGATGAGAACCCATCTACAACAACTCTATGAAAGCTCGATATAAATCGAGCAAAAGTATTACCGACACAAAATGCGATCAGCTTTGATATGAGTATACCGTGCCAGACTCTATCAAAGGCCTTGGAGATATTCCGAGCCACGAACTTGCTATCACCAAACTGATGGAAAGTCCGACTCCAACGCTCCGACAAAAACGCCATCAGGCCTACAGCAGAGTGATTTCTACAGAATCCATACACCACTAAGTAGGGCGCTGGTCTCAAAATACCTAAGAAAATGGTGGTTCATGCTCTCCATTACCTTTTAGAGTGCAGAACAAATCGCAATTGGCTCGTTAATCGCAGGAATATTGGCTTGACCTTTTTGGGGATTGGCTTCATGTTCGCATCCTTCCCTCGCTGAAAGACGTTAAAAAGATTTCCTAATAGAAGGGCTAGCGTCGAAAAGCACTTACCATCCGGACCCGGAGACTTCGCAAGATCCCTTTAAACTCCCCGTGATCAAAAACATATCAAAGACTTAAAAATGTATACGTTTTCGATCACAGGGAGTAGTTGATTGCTTTCCGGCAATGAAGAATTTCCTACCTGGTCACCTGTAACAAGATGGGAGACCAAAAGCTCTTGCCTGCCCTGTGAGAAGTAAGAACCTTTTCCGGCACATGACGTTCTTGCCTGTTTAAGCAGCAGTTCAGTAGTGGCGTTTTTGTGCAAACGTCTTATCTTTGGATCAAGCGCTCTAGAAATCATTTAACATTTCGTGCTACTCTCAGTATTTGACCTGGTTACTCCTGGAATAACTTCGCATACATTAAGGCACACACATACAAGAAACGTTATGTCCATACATTCAAACATTCGAAGATCATTGCACGTGCGTCTGGATGTGGATGATATTGAATGCGCCTGTTGATGTGAATGGCTGTGTACGTACATACGAGTACTCGTATTGATGTGTTGTTCTAGGAACTAACCGAGAAATGATAATAAATTGAACAAGATGTTGCCATAAACCACACGCCAACTGCAAATGCATAATATTCACCCGACAAGTTTGCTGTTCGCATAATGTCCCAGGACCACAGGATCCTCTCCACACACACACACGCACGCATGCATCCTCGCTCCCTTGTTTCCTTTTATTTCCCTGATTGTGCGCTAGTGTGTGTGGGTGCAATGAATTGTTTCCGAATGTGGACAAGTTTGGTGGTACGTGTGTGTGAGTGTTTTCCTTTGAGATAACCGACCACTCATTGCCACATCAATTTGAATTGTTTTAAGCATGGCCATAATACAAATTCGCATTTGCACACACCCATACACACACATAGATCCAGACACATGGACGCATTGACCAGCGGAGCGTTTTTGTTGGATTATTTTTTGATACCATTTCGTGTTCGACCACCAAAGAGAAAATATTTTAAAATCCATATTTACTCAGTCGCCCAATGCATGGGTTCGTATTGGCATGTACGTGTTGGTGGCCATGTCTACTGATGTGCGCTTGTTTGTTCACTGGGCCAATGGATGCATTAACGAAATCTATATTCGCCATAATACGTGAGTGGATTACTTATGCACTGCACCTCCATTTCCCATCTTCCAGTTTAAGCGGATTCTGTACCTCGTATGAGATTATTAGAAGATCACTTGAGCAGAAAATTTTAAGCTGGATGCTGTCCATATGCTCTAGGTCTTGAGTATCGCCAGAGTGTTTGATTAAGTAATGAAAATGTTGGTCATCTGAATATGTGCTCAGAAATCAGATTTGGTTTAGCAACCGTATTTGTCTCCAACGGAATTTTAATATTAGGTTTTGATTACAGATTATTGTATTCCCTACTGTAAAATGCTTAATGTTTAAAAGAATTTTAGATACTAACATGGGGGGTTGCTGTTGGTGTATGTCGTACGGTAAAGTATATGACCGGTTCGACTAGTGAGTACAGCTCGATACTTATTGACTACACCGCAAGTCGTCTCACATACCTCCGCGTGGTAGATAATTTGCAGGGGTGAGCTAACAAGTGAGCCTCAGGTCACAGAAGAAAGTTGGTTTTGTCGCCCACTTGGAAAACCGCGTTACAATAAACAGTAAAATAATTGATAAAACCGGAACACCCTAATTGTTGACGACCGACCACCGTCAAATAACCATTATTTACGGACAAGCGCCTGGAATGGAAGAACCTGCATTTTTAACCGATTCCCAAAATTTAAAGAAATTTTATAGAAAACATATCAAAACTAATGTTGCAAAAAAAAATATTTCAGAATATTGACAATTGTACCCATGGCATGTACCTTAGTTACTATATATAATACTGTTTTTTAATATTTTAAAAAGTGTTTATTTTTATGTTAGATCATAAATAAATTATTATTCTTCGTAAACTATCAACGATAAATGGCTGTTGGGTTGGTGGGATTGTTGGCTTCGAGTAGACAATCCATTGTTGGCATTGCCAATTGTTGGTGCTAGAGCACAATTGTATATAAAACTATAAGTTACCAAAACAGAAGGTTCTGACAACCGATTATTGACATTAGATTCCATTAGTAGAGCAGACTAGTTGGAAATATGTATCATAATATGTTCATTTCTACCAGCTTATGGTACGTCAAACTGAAACTCCAGTCAGATTTTTAATATTTGGTAATTGCAACAGAAAGTCTTTCAGTTGAACTGAATTTTTGTAGTCAGAACCGGTTGTCATCCTAATTTTTCGCTGTCTGTGTTTACTATCGCTGTGCATAAATTTCTTTTTTTTCTTCAAAATATTGAAAAAATTATTTTTAATATTTGGTAATTGCAACAGAAAGTCTTTCAGTTGAAGTAAATTTTTGTAGTCAAAACCGATTGTCAACCTAATTTTTTGCTGTCTGTGTTTATTATCGCTGTGCACAATTTTCTTTATTTTTTCTTCAAAATATTGAAAAATTTAAATTTTTTTGACACGAGTTGGCAAAATTGGTGTTGATTTGGGATCTGTTAACAACTAAAACACAGAACACTCTTGAAAGACGAAGATTACAGTTAACAATAAAAGGATGCTTTCATGCCGCCCATATCACCATGCGGGTGGTTTTATATATATATACACGGTGATCCATCTAGAGGTATTTTTTCAGAACAAAAAAAAATATAAAAATTCAAATCAAGTGTGGAATCTTTATTGGTGTTTAATTTTTTAATATAATTTCCTTCAAATATTGGCCTCAGGGTTTTCATTCTGAGGGTGAAATTTTGGATGACTCGTTCGAGCATTTCGACCGGTATGGCTTTAATGACATGCGTAATGTTGGCTTCCAAAACCTGAATCATAGCTGGTTTGTCAGCATAGACTTTGGACTTTACGTAACCCCAAAGAAAAATGTCTAAAGGTGTGATATCACTCGATCTAGGCGGCCAAATCACCTGTCCAAAACGTGAAATCAGCTGTTTTTCAAAATAACCTCTCAATAGATCCATTGTTTGAGCGGCTGTATGGCAAGTGGCACCGTCCTGTTGAAACCAAGTGTCGTCAAGATTGCGTGCTTCAATTTCAGGTAGCATAAAGATCGATATCATAACTTTTCAATTTGTTTTATCTGTGTTTCTGTTTTTTATGTTAGTGTAAGCCAAACAAATATGATAATTTAAACGAAATTAAGGATTTTTTGGTCCTGACAAACACTTCTAAGATACACTCTTAGTTGCCACAACATGCGGTTTCGACAACCAATTATTTTACTTTGTTTTATTAGCACTTGTAGTAGATGTCTCTGATCTTTGGGATCTTACTCCAAACAAAAGCAATAGTTTTGCCACATTGTCGGCCTTTGCTGGCGTTTAGCGCGGCTAAGCTCGCCGGCTGGGCGTGGTTTTTGCCAGTAATCTTAAAGTGATAAAAAACACACAGGCACGAAAGAAAAGGACCCGAAAAAATGCAGAAGGTAAAGAAAAACAACACGGAAGTATGTACCCACTTCAACCATCACGGACACTCAACTTCTTGGCAGCTGCTATGCCAAGGAAATCACCCTCTCTTTTAAAGTCGGAAATCCAAGTTTGAAGTTTAGACTAATTCAATTTGAACCATGAAAAGATACACAAGCGAGCAATGCGTTAAATTTATTCAGGCTAATTACACTGTGGAACATTTTTGGGGTTATTGTCTGGGGGGTGAGAAATTCCAAGTCAGGGTGATGGTACTAGGTTAGTATATTAAAACCCTCAAAGGGTTTTGCGTTCGTATGTGCCGTTCTGCTTTTATTTACAATTAAGTGAAGTTACTTAATTTTGAATAAAAGCAGAACGCGTTAATCGATTTCTATGTCGCATTTGTTTATAGGTTATGTGACTTTACGTGAAAGTTATAAGACTACACGTTTTTCCGTTTGGGATTTACATGTTTTAAAAAAAAAAAAAATTTTTTGGCAAAATTTTCTTCATAAATTTATTTCTAATTGCAAAAATGTTGATTTGGTAGAGAAACAGTATATTAATGGATTAAAGAAAATGTAATTATTAATTTTTCTCAATTTATTTCAGCAAAATCGAACTAGTCGTTCTCGAGTTATGTCAAACTACGTTTTTGCCAACATTTTACAACTAAGCGAAAAAACATCAAGATAAGGAAAAAATGTAAAAGGTCATAAAAAAAAAAACTGGCACATACGAACGCAAAACCCTTTGAGGGTTTTAATAAACTGACCTAGTACCATCACCTTGACTTGGAATTTCTCACCCCCCAGATTGGCTGTTGTACTGTGTTATGAACATGAAAATCAATTTTCGAAGAAAATCAACAGGGCGGTGGCACTTGTCACACATCTAGCGAAATAATGGCTCTTTTGTGCGACAAATCAACATCGACCCTTAAAATTTAACCACCCCGTTCTTTCCCAATGTACCCTTTGGCTTCTATGAAATAACAGTTCTTATTAAAATGGGTTTTCTTTCAGTTTGTGCTGGTTACAAATGAAGTCATTTATTAAACATAAAAATTCCGATTTACTTTAGTAAGCAAAACAAACATGTACATTTTCAAAGAAAATTTTACTTTAATTAATATTTTCACACAGATTACGATGCGGAGTTAAATATATAAGTTTTGTCATTAAAAGTTTATAATTTTAAATTGATAAAAAAAGGAAAGGTTCAGAAAATTACTAAATGAATTCATATTTTTGTTTATATTCCTGACGGCACCTCTTAAGCTACTGCTTCAAACCGTCTAGCAGAAATATTCATGGATGGCCCCCTGGTCCTGGACTCGAACTGTTGTGGCTGATGTGTGTGTGGTTTGGTCGTAATCCACATCCGCAGTAAGCAGTATTGTATGTAGTAAGTAAGTATCAGGTTACCTTGTCGTCCGTCTTGTACGGTTTTTTACTTAAAATATATGTAATTTTGTTCAGATTGAGAACATTTATGATTTTTGTAGAAAAGAAATAGCGGTGGAATCCTGGTTAAAACCCCTGCCTGACTAAAGGTTTCCCATTCATATTTTTATAGGTATGTTGCTAAAGCTTCCTAAACACTGACCTTCCTCTTTATTAAATTTTATTTCTTTTAGTTCAGGGTTTCAGTGTCGCTTACAAATTCATCTAAGTCAAAAAATGGAATTATCCCGTGAACATTTTCGTGCGATGATTTTTTAGGATTTTCGGCGTAGGTTAGCGAGACAAGAGTGCTTAAATCAACTTGTTTCGACTTTTGGTGATCAAGCACCATCAAAAACCACTGTTAATCGCAGGTACCAAGAGTTCAGTCTCGGACGCCGTTCGCTCCAGGACGCATTTAGTGAAGGACGTCCAACTTCGGTCACTTTGCCAGAAACCATCGATGCTGTGCGTCATTGGATCCCACATAATTTGACGATTGCTCAAAAAAAGGCTCGTATGTATTGGTGCAAAGAGATGTTGAAAAAGTAAAACTGCGGTAGCTCAAAGGGAATGTATAACATTGTCACAGGTAACAAATCATGGATCTATGCATATGAACCCGAAACAAAACAGCAATCGACCGTATAGGTCTTTCAAGACGAGCCAAATCTAACAAAACTTGTTAGTGGAAAAAATACCACGAAGCAGATGATTGCGTTTTTTTCGGTATAGCCGGCCATGTTGCCACAGTGCCTTTAGTGGAACGTAGGAGGTCAATTCTGAGTGGTACACAACCATCTGTTTGCCAACAGTGTTGGAAGAAATGAGGAAAGATAATATGAGAAGACGGATCATTTGCATCACGACAATGCGAGCTCTAACACATCAGCTGAAACGATGAGCTATTTGACCACTCAAGATGTCGAATTGATAGGCCATCCGCCGCACAGCCCTGATTTGGCACCCAATGACTTCTTTTTATTCCCTAGCGTCAAGAAAAAAATGTGTGGTCAACGTTTTTCATCGCCCGAAGCAGCGTTCAAAAATCATGTTTTGGTGGTGTATCAATCGGAGTGGAAAAAGTGTTTCGAAAATTGGTTTGTACGCATGCAAAAGTGTATTGATCATAAAGGAGAATATAATTAAAAACAATTAAACTATTTCCAATTCGAAAATAATTGTATTTCGTGGGCAATTGTGTGAAAAAAACTTGAAAAGTAAGGTTTACAACAGTAGTTCTCATTCGTTTAGGGAGAGCCTGGCCTTATAGAGTTCGGTTTTACTTTCAACAATTGCAGCAAGGCTTTCTGAAGAGGGTTGTCACGTACCCGAAATCATGATAAAGGCAGTGAGCAGCCACGAAAATCAATGTCACTTTGCCATTTTGTTAAAAACTTCTCTTCTATTTAAATATAGAAGCAAGAGGTCTTGAGCCGGTTAATCCCTGTTCAGTGTGTAAAAGTAACAGACCGAAATAAAACAAACGAGCTAAACATTTCTTCGCATTAATTATATATTAATTTATGTTTATACATGCTCAATATTGTGTCCTTTGTAAAGTAACTAATTTTTGTCGCCAGGCCAACCTTACGTCTCAGGATCAAAAATAAAAGGTCCTAGCAAATTTCCTTTCTTCTTTTTTTTCCTAATTATTGCTTTCCTCCCCGTTTACTTTTTCCCTACCACGCAACAGCTTTTTGAATGGTGCTGCTAAATCCCACAATATATTTGCTCTTCTTCTTATTTTCGCTTAATCGCCCTTAACCCTTTAAGGCGCACATGACGTACTACCAAATAGTTTGTCATCTCTGATCATTATATCGTATTTGGCCGTATTCCAATCAGGATAGTTAACATTTTGTGTTATTAACATAAATTCTTTTCGTCCAAGGGAACGTAGTTTTGTACTCCCTTCCAATTGCAAAGCGACTTTTCTTTAGTAAGTGTAAGTCGCAATAACGTAAATTCCGAGTTTCTTGATTTGAAAATTAGAATCGGGGATCCAATACAGGCATCCCTATATCCTTAGGGGGATATTGTGCTATTCAAAGTATTGTCACAGTTGCAAAGAAAGACATACAGCCTCGATTTCAGAAAACATTTTAATTTAATTGTCGTCTACTCAGATTGATGAAATGCGGAGTTAACCAGTTTTTTCTCCACTTGGCTAACGATATCGTCCCCACATGCCGAGTTCTTTAAAAAGAACCATTTTTTTGGTGTATGATACAATTTCATGACTTTTCCGTTTGATTCAGAAATTCAATCTTTCATTTGTCCCCTTCTTCTCTCTAGCAGTCTCTGCTGGCGTTTCTTCAACGCCAACTGATTCATGACTTTAGTGCAGTTGTGGAGCTGTTAATCATTTCCAAAAGTGTAGAAGCTATTCTTGCTGACCAACGTGTTGAAGAAAGATATTCGGCCCTAGCATGTGTGTGGCATGGAATGTGTGCCCGTATGAACGGATGTGGCAAAAACATGGTGCAAGGTGTAATGTTGATGTTGCACACCAATAAATTACAGAGGCAACAAACCGAAAGGAACCGTTTACAGAGAAACTTACGAATTTTGATGCGTAGAAGGACAGACGGAGAATGTTGGTGATAAACATACAAGTACGTATATATAAGTATACATAGTACTCGTACATACATTTGTCCGTATATATCAATTTCAAAACTGCATCTTTTTTTGGCTTTTAGTGAATACTGATTTGTAATGCAGTGAAAAATGTTGCTGAACAATTTCAGAATATGATACGACTATGTGGGGAAGAGTTTGGAAGTAAGCGAGTAGGATAACTTATGACATTTCATATTTGTAAGCGGAAAAACTAGTTTTTGTTTTCAATCAGGGATGCCAGCGTTGATACAATTGCACTTTTTTGATACATTTTCTCTATTAAAAGTACCGTGACAATTACATCCGCTGCTCATTTAGGTCTTTTTTGATACAGATAAAAAATGCGACTAATAAACATCAGATAATTGAAGTAGCTTGTTTATTATTCATATTAAAATTTTAAAAACTGTTTAGCTCGTTTGTTTTATTTCGGTCTGATGCTTTTACACATTGAACAGGGATTAACCGGCTCAAGACCTCTTGTTTCTGTGTTTAAATAGAAGACAAGTTTTTAACAAAATGACAAAGTGACATTGATTTTCGTGGCTACATCCATCGATGGCTGTTTGTCATGTGGCCTCGTCTTGTTAAAACCATATCTCGTCCATGTGGCAATTTTGCTTATTGACATTGCCACCGATATGAAAATGAGCTGCATTTAAAAACACGATTTGGCTCCGAATTTGAGTAGCAATAAAAGCATAACATAATCTCTTACGCGGGGCAAAAGTGACAACGATTGATGAGGTTTTTTTTTCGCTACTTGTGCAATAAATGGGTACTTGCTTTTCATTGTTTTCCTTACAAGTATTGGATTTGGGTTTGTTTACGATAACTAGAAGTGTCTTCTTCAATTGTATTGGATCACTATTGGCATCATTATGAACTTTTTCGTGCCAAATGCTTACACCCTTGTCATGGATCCTCCATATGTAATCCTCTTCGTTGGCCATGGAACCTACAATCTCTTCGGCCTTCAAACATAGGGTAAATGGGTATCAAAATATATTCGAGAGTTTCTTACTTAAATCCGTTTTTATCATTTCGTATTAAAAAAAAAAGTGTTATAAAGATAAAAATAATTTCAGTTATAATATACCTACCGATTTTATTGCTCTGGGTGAATCTCGAATACTTTTTGAAGGGGTACGTTTTAAATCTCTGCATACGTCGCTACTCTAATACAATAAAACGTATGTGTTTTTCTCAATCGGCAAAACTAGAGAAAAGCGCTTCATAAATTTACGCAATTCGCATTGTGAGGATGATAATCAAAAATATTTAAAGTTAAAATAAACAGTCAAAAGATCGAAAAATCGACTTTAAGACTTTGTAAAAAAAGTCTACTTACCGACTTTGTCTTTTTTGTCCTCAAAATTTGATTACGCGATTAGTCGAGAATCGACTAAAAGAACCTTCCATGTTTTCGAATAGCCCATTCTCAGAAGCTCCAACAAAGGTCCATCCCATTTGAGGTTCTGCCGCTTTATAAAGTGCATGAACGACTTATAGCCAATTCTACCGAAGCTTGGTCCATCTTTTGATGTTTTCATTCCTGCCGTTATAAAGACATTTTCAAACCATAGCTGTGTTTTCGTATGGCCCCAACGAAATTTGTGCCTTCCGCTTTAGAAGTATAAAGACCGACATTGATTTAAATCTAGAGACGTGTATCTTCTTAATAATGAATTTGGCCCCATTCGACTTTAGTTTATTTATTTGTTTAATTTTTTGTTTTGAAAAATACAAATCTATCTTTGCTTTTGGTACCATCGGGATCGAAAACGTAAATTTTCAGAGAGTGAAATGTACAAAATAAAAAAAACCTATTTTACATCCCTGTATATAACTACACCCGTTTCTATACATTATTTATTATTATTATAACACAAACTTTATTTAAATTCAAATTTGCTGTACTACGCTGCGTATGTAGAAGGAAAACTAGAACTGGTAAACCCAACCTGGGGCCAAATAAACACATCCATACGCTATCGAACAAAGTACTGTCGTCATCTGAATTGGTTTGTTGTGTAATGTAAAAAAAGAGATGAAAAATAATTTTTACGAAAGCAACAACATTTGTTATTACGAGTTATTTATTTTGATCAAGTTTTTTACTCTTTTGTTAGCAAATGAATATGAATTACGATAGAACTATTTCTTTAGTGTATGGGTTAATTAGGCACCTGTTTGTGTGCCGCCATGGTGTAATGATACGTGTGCTCGACTTAACCCAAGATCAAGTCTGAGCAAGAACATCTAACATGTCTTCAGCATCGAGTTTCCCAACTCGTTAATGTTGGCGACTTAAAGTAAGAGATTAATCGATAAAATGTGAAAGCTTCTCTAACAAACGCATCAGCCGTTTAAAAACAACATTGACCATAGGTCCTGCTCAGTGATATAATAATTATACGTTGCTCTGCTTACTGACTTGAGAGAAGTTTCTCGTTTGTTTCTTGTTGGGTGTTAAGGGAAGTACTCGTATGAATGTACCTATGCTAGATTCTCTGCAAAGAGAATTATACAATTTTTGTTTAGCCCGGATGTTTTGCCTGATTTTAAAATTTGCGTCAGTACGGCGCGTAGATTTATAGAGGACATTGTTTTTTAAGTTGTCAAAGGCAGCCACTAAAGAATTTATAATACATGTTTATTTGAAAGCTTTTTTATTTCATTTTTTGCGGCTGTCGTGCTGGGATTCACTCGTATCGCAATAATCTAAACTTGTGAGCAACCAGAATATGTTTTAGGAAGGTACCTATGTGTGGAGCTTTTTGAAAACATGGACAAAGTGTTATTTAAAACACTATTGTAAAAGGATAACTTAGAACAACTTGCTAGAAACGCAGCGGATGTGCCTAAAATTGGAAGGTACCTTAGTATGACGGCTATACAAAAATAGAAATCGATATGGTCCATTTTTACCAGAGTTGTTAAGTCCGAAAAAGTGAGAAATTGTTGCAGTATTCTTCAATTAAAAAAGAGTTAAGAACGTGTACGATAGAAGTATTTAGTATTTTTTAATATATTTATTGATGTATATTGCATCCAAAAAGAACCTACTTATTCGATGTGTCCGCCTTTTGCCTTTACACACGCCTTAAGTCGCACTGGCCAATCGTCAATAGCTGCACGAACCTCGTCAATTGGAAAATTGGCCACAGCTCGAACCAAAGCAGTCTTAAGAGATTTAATGTTGTGGTATCTTTTGTGACAAACCTTGTCCTCTAAAACCGTCCACAATTTGTAATCCAATGGGTTCAAATCTGGACTGCCTGAGAACCATTCTTCAGAGGAAATGAACGCTGGCAAATTGTTTCGAAGCCAGGCCTGGGACGTTTTAGCCTTATGGGCCGGCGCAGAATCCTGCTGGAAAGTCAATGGCTGGTTTTGGAACAGGGAATTGTTAAGAGGCTTCACAACAGCTTTTAAAACGGTTTCTTGTTAAAGTTTGGCCGATGTTTTAACCCCTTGTTCGCAACAATGCAGGTCAGTGACCCCATCGTAAGAGACACCCCACCAAACCATGACTGAAGCTGGGTGATGATCTTTTCCACCCTTGGGATCAGTTCAGATGCTTCCTTATATGACCGCGCATACACTCTACATTTTTCTTGTTAAATTTTTCATGAACGGTAAAAATTTTTTTTATCGGTGGACAAAATTTTTCTGTGCAAATTATCAGGTTGCTTCACCAAAAGACGTTTGCCTTTTTCTATCATATTTTTTTTTAAAGCTGTAAACAATAAATGTCCGGTATGT
This sequence comes from Hydrotaea diabolus, assembly GCA_963513945.1. Taxonomy (NCBI): domain Eukaryota; kingdom Metazoa; phylum Arthropoda; class Insecta; order Diptera; family Muscidae; genus Hydrotaea; species Hydrotaea diabolus. The sequence goes on along the minus strand of OY740720.1, from coordinate 101,015,345 downwards.
CGTTTGAAAGCCCCAAGTCCCAAGTCTTTTTTAATAATTCGACTCATGGACTTTTGCGTGTTATTCATCTCACGGGCAATAATTTTCTGTTTTCGGAGCGGATTTGTGTGAATTCTTGATTTAATGGCTTTGATGATACGCGGTGTTCGCATAGAGCCTGGGCGGCCCGACAGGTGGCGGTCTTTTACATCTCCAGTCTCCTCAAACAGTTTTATACATCGGTAGACGAACATGCGGCTAATCCCTAGTGATCGGAGCGTTTTGAAAATATCGTTTTTTTTTTTCATTTCACTCTAGAAAAGCGCTATTACAGCGATACGGTTCTCATTATCTGACCACTCCATGATAAAAGTTGAAACAATTTTAAAATTCCGTTACAGACTAACGCTATTAAGGTTAGCTTTCAAAACCCATATGACATTAACGGGCTATGTTCAGTTTTACTATTGAAATGGTTGTGTTCAATGTTGCAACAGTATTAATGTCCCTACTAAGTATAGTCTGATCTATAACAAGTAAAAAAGTCGTTTAGGCCAGGCTGAGCTTCACGTACCTTCCACTTTACCTACGCTAAAGCGCAAAAAAAACTAAATGAATTACAGTCGAATAAAAAAAAGGTTGTCAGGTAGTTTGGAAAAGGCCTTTAAACTATAAGGAAGTGGTTCTTTCGTTATATAGCCTTTCAAATTTTAGCGTTTTATGTGCAGGGCCACGCCTTTTTGTCTAATTTTAATACAATATAATATATAATGATACGATAATTATTGATAGCTTTCTATTAATATTTTATAACGATCGGTCGGTTGTGTCATGCCCCCTTACCAAATTTGACTATAACAGAGCCTAAGAAAATTACCTGCTATTATTCTGGATATATTTTATAATGATGGATCCATTACTTTGTCTATAAATGCGTTTTAAAGGGGGCATGGCACTTGCTATTTTCCACCTGGATGTGTTTCGATACATGCCAACATCATTTGTTCCAAATAATATCGTTTTAACTATTAGATATATAGTTTACGAGATGTTGTGTTTTTATGTAAAGTGTTGTTGCTTTTTCCAGAAGTTGACCATTGATCGCTTGTAAGGGGACAATTTTTACCACTTAACTCATCTGGTCCTATTATTATTACCAAACGTTACTGCCCATAAGCACATGCGTTTTGCAGAATTTCAGCCATCTAGCATCAATAGTCCGTCCTGTTTGCTTTCCACAGACAGACAGTCGGACACTGCAAGATCTTCTTAGAATAAACGACGATTCAAAATATATATACTTAATGGGGTCTCCGACCAGTATGGGGTTTATGGTTGTTGCCAACGGAGTGTATAAAAATATGGCTTGTTGTTTTGGTCCTTTGGGCCCAGCTGCCGTTTTTAATCTCAGCCAAATCTACAAAATTCTCTTTTTGTCTCTTTTTGGATTCGTATGCTTTAATTCGAGTACCCATATGTCCATATTGACCATTGATCGCCCTTTAAAACCATGCGGTTCCTTTTTGGACTACGTTAGCCTAAAAGACCAGCAACTATACCCTTTGTGGGATAATTAGTGCGTACCAACTAACAGTACTCGTTTTTACTATAGACCGTCTAAAAAATTTATGATTTGTTAAGCAAATACTTAAAAAATTTTACTTTTTACCGAGTTCTTTTTAGTCACTTAAAGGGAAACTTTTTCCCCCTTGATCGATTTCGGTCATTTACAATCGCACACAGCTTATGATTATTGGCCTCATCATGTCAAATTTTAGGATCCTAGGTTGTTTCGTTTTACTTCTATCGTGCAATCAACAGACGCACTGAAGGACGGACTTATGACCATCAATAATATATATACTTTCTCGGGTTAGTAATAGTTAGAGGTGTCGCAAATAAATTAACAGATTAAGTATACCATCCACTCTTTGATGGAGGTTATACAAATCATGGTGCTTTTAAGAGTGTCACTTGAATAAAAAGCGGGCCAAATTGGCTCGAATTGCCCTAACAAAGCTCCAAATCCTGCACATAACTTTCTCCGTATCAAACGAAACTGTACTTAAAGACTCAAATAAAAAGCATCGACACCCCCATCAATATAGAAACTTAAATAATCGATACCAGAATAATCGGTGTCGAATAGACAGTAAGGAAAAAATGAAACTCGACTTTTAAAACTCACTTCATTTGGCAAGATTAATCGACAGATTAATCGCCTGATTATTCCACCAATAGTGTGAAAGTTTTAAAAAAATAAGACAATCTTTTGACTGTATTCTTTATCGATACGGATGTCGTAATCCTAGAACTGATAAGTATCGTTTTGCACAGTTTCGATCAAATAGTTATCCGTGTCAATTAAAGGTTATCGATATACGACATATCTATCTACGACTGTCTTCTGAATCAGCTGCAATTGTTCACACTGCATGGAAAATCATTAGATTTTTTTCTGGCTTTCTGCACAGCTGTCCTTCGCGCGGTCAAGGTGGCCAAAAGAAAACACAAGAACGATTTTGATAGACTAGCCACAATATGAGCTATTCACGCTAGCGCCCGCGGCTATGTTTAAACTACCGTGTTTACCATTGCAGCATCGAGTACATCAAATTGTTGACAGTTGCATATGGCAAATATTTGACGCTTTCAAATTTGTTTTAATGTTTGATGTTGCGCCATAATAGAGTAAGCGAAAGTTATTAAAACATTAGCGCGCAATTAATTCAGTGAATGTTCGTGGTCCTACGAAATCATCTCCATGTCGTCAGCACGTGTGGCATGGAAGAAGTTGCCCCACAATGTGCATATTCGACTCATGTGCTGACATTCGAACTCGTGCCAACACAGCTCGGCTAAGTCGCGCCTGTACATACACATCCAGACATATGGTGGGCGGTTTTGTCAAACTTTTTGTTTGTCTTTCCAAATATTGTTGCAGCATTCATAGTTTTGTAGCATGCCACCACCGCAACCGTCAGGCATATCTGTGACTGCAGCGGACGACCGAGCGGAGAAGGAACAACTTTCTTGGAGTTGTGTAAAGTCCTTGATGCAACAGAGTTACAAGTGGGTGTGATGCGATGTGTGATCATGATGACATAGCTCGGAGAGGGGTGACTTCTGACTGGTGATGGCAGGATGCGAAAGAGCGCGCGCGTGTTTGTGTGCGGGAGTGCGATGTTTCAACGCTATTACTTCTTAGTCTTCCGTAATGTCTTTAGGGAAATTAAACATTTTCCATTTAAAATGTGTGGAAAACTTTGTAAGCAAACATTTTCAGTGGCAACAGTTTTTTTGTTATGACAAAACAAGATAGAGAGAGAGAGATAGAGAGAGGAATGACACCACATACTGGTATGAGGGCCTTACATTAATTGTAGTAAAAAACAAGTTAAAAAGGTTGTTTAGTTCGGTCAGGCCGAACCGTACACGGGGGACAAAACTAACTAAAACGCACGATGTAAATTGTTAATAAAACAAAAGGTTTTTAGAGAATTGTATTTATACTAATAATGTTATATTATGATGGAAGGATCTATGACAATTATGTGTGAAACAAAATATCGTCAAAAGGCTAGCAACGGTTTCGGTGGAATACCACACATTCCACATTTTCCAAGACTCTGTCCGATGGTCAATATTTTTAATGACACTAAGACATAATATAATACAGGTTTAATGTTGTCAATTGAATTATTCTCGGCTTATTAACGTACCCTTTCCCTTTAAATATCCCTAAAGAAAGAAGTCCTACGGCGGCCAATAAAAATCGCCACGACGGCCATTGCATCCTGTTAGAACCACATATCGTCAAGGTCCATATCCTCAATTTCTGGATACAAGAAGTCCGATACCATCTCTCGATAGCGAACACCATTCACGGTAACTGCTTGGCCGACCTAATTTTCAAAGAAGTACGACCCTATGAGAACAATCACTCGTGGGTTCTCATTTGCCCAAATGCTTCAATTCTGCTTGCTAATGAACTTACAGATACGCAAGTGAGCTTCGTCGCTTCACTTCTGTATATTTAACCAACCATTCGGCATATTAAATATGCTTGAAATGGTCAGTATGATTCAGTTCTTGAGTCAATTGCACCTTGTAAGCGTGTACATTTAACGACGAAAAGTGGAGATTGACGACTCTTCTGCCACACTATCGCTAAAAACATCAATATTTTCCGCAGAACGAACTAGGCGAGCATGCACGCGTGTTTTCACATTTCCTGCAGATCCGGTTTGTTAAAATTTACGCACAATTCTCCCGATTGTGGACGTGTTTGGTCGATTATGCTAACCATAAAAATCACGATGTGCACGAAATGCATTTTAATTTGAACGCTCATTTTCGGAAAAAGCTTCAGCAATCTTAACGCGCCACTCTATTGTGTTCTTCTCCATGGTTGATTTGTCAAACACTGAAACAAAGAAGTGTCAAATTAAGTTCGGGTAAAAAATTTACGTTAAGGTGTGACTTACAATTAGAGGCATAAAATAAGACAAGTAAGTCTTGAGGAAAGTGGGAAATGTCATGCCCGGGTTATAGAAAGAAAATTTCCAGGAACTCGGCAAAGGCAATAACTCAAATTTCGAAAAATTCCAGGTCGGGGATGCCATTGAAAAACTCTCCTACGAAGGACTAAAACACTCATGACCACATTTTTTGGGCATTTCAACTATAGAACTCAAATAGTTAACTTTGCTTGAAAGTCGTAGGCATTGACGCAGCAAACGATCAATAAGTGCTATACAATAATGTTCGGGGACATATGAGTATCTAGAAGCAGCGAAATTCTCTTACAAATCTAAATAACACTATATTTAAGATTTTTGCCAATTTAACTATGGACGTAATATCTATCTATATTGGCTATTAAAAAACAACGGAACTTCGTCTCGAATACTAATACGAGGACTGCTATATATGTTTCTGGCCTAATAATGAAAATGCAAATATTTATCATCAAAAATGGTGTTATGGTTTTTAAAGTATTCTCAAGCTGATTTATACACTTTTGCATGCGCTCAAGCCAATTGTCAAAGTACTTTTTCCACTCCGATTGAGACACCACCAAAACATGGTTTTTGAACGCTTCAACAGCATCTTCTGGCGACGAAAATCGTTGACAACGCATTTTTTTCTTGATGTGCGTTAATAAAAATAAGTCATTGGGTGCTAATTCAGGGCTGCACGCAAAAAAAAAAATTGTTGGGGTAACAATATTCGAAGAGGATCATACTATTATTGAGTATATGGTTATGAAGCAACAATATTATGATATTCACAACAATACTATCATTTACACTCAACCATACTATTATCTCCACAACCATATTATGATCCTCACAGCCATAGTATTTTTCGTATACAACCATAGTATGATCCTCACAACCATAGTATGATTCACTCGCAACCATACCATGATCCCCACAACCGCAGTATGATTCACACTCAACCATACTATGATCTCCATCCTCACAACCATAGTATTTTTCTTATAAAACCATAGTATAATTCACACGCAACCATGCTATTATCTGTGCAACCATAGTATGATTCAATCAACCATACTATGATCCCGAAAATTATTTATTAGGATTGGATGTTGTTGTTCAAAAATAGAAATTTTTATCAAGCAAGTTATTTTAATTTGCATTACAATAAATTCATAGAAATATTAGAGGCCATGTTTTTATTGAACATTTTATAAAAAAATACTTTTAGTTCCCAACAGGGGTGAATGCTACTTCACCATCCGTAGTAACCAAGTAACGAATGTGATTAATCCACGATCATTTGCTTTATACTTAAGTGCAGGCAGATTTTAAATAAACGAGAACCAGTCGGTAGTCGAAATTTCACTAAACAAAGTAAACACAATAAAAATCCCTCGAATTACCCTCCAATTGTTGTTGTTTTTTATAATGGACAACAACCATGCACTGTAACGTGTGTGTGTTTTTTTTGGTATATCAAAAAATCATAAGCACACACATACATGTATGCTCTATAAAACCTGTTTTGTTTTGTTCAAAGTCGCAACCATACTGTATGATTGCCATAATCATGTTATTGTTAAAATTTAAATTTTAAACAACAATATTTTTGTTGAATCAACCATGTTTATATGGTTGCTACAACCATATTTTCATTTCTAAATTTGGCAATAATACTATTGTTACATTTCAACAATATTTATATTGCCGCAATCATACTGTTGTCAAAATGAAAGTCAAAAAACAATACTATGGTTGCGACGAACATGCTTTTATTGAAGAGAACATATTAGTGTTGCCGTAACCACACGCAGAAAAAAAGTATGGTTGGGGTGACAATATTCGAAGAGGATCATACTTTTGTTGGGTATATGGTTGTGACACAACAATATTATGATCCTAAAACAATAGTATGATCCACACATAACCATACTATGATCCCCACAACCATAGTATGATTCACACATTACCATACTATGATCCCCACAACCATAGTATGATCCTCACAACCATAGTATGTTTCTCATACAACCATATTATGATCCTCACAACCATACTATGATTCCCAAAATTATTTATTAGGATTGGTTATTGTTGTTATTCAAAAATAGAAGTTTTTATTAAATTGTTTTTATTAAATTAAGTTGCATTACTATTACCAGAATTGAAGCCATGTTTTTATTAAATATTTCATTCAAGAAACAAAAATATATATTCCAACGGTCAAAAATAATTTAAGTTGCCAGCAGGGGCGAATGCTACTTCACCATCCGTAGACACCAAGTAACGAATGTGATTAAACCATGATCAATGGCTATATACTTAAGTGCAGGCAAATTTTAAATAAACGAGAACCAGTCGTTATTAGAGTATTTCACCGAACAAACTAAACACAATAAAAATCCATCGAACTACCTTCCGATTGTTGTTGTCTTTTTTAATGGACAGCAACCATTCACTGTATCGTGTGTATGTGTTTTTTTTGTATATCAAAAAATATACGCACACACATACATGTGTTCTCTACAAAACCTGTTTTGTTATGTTCATAGCCACAACCATACTGTATGATTGCCGTAATCATAATTTTGTTAACGTAAATTTTAAACAACAATACTTTTGTTGCACCAACCATGTTTATATGGTTGCTACAACCATATTTTCATTTCTAAATTTGGCAATAATACTTTTGTTACATTTCAACAATAGCAATATGGTCGCAATCATACTATTATCAAAATTAAATTCAAAAAACAATACTATGGTTGCGACGAACATGCTTTTATTGGAGAGAACATATTATTGTTGCGGTGACCATAGTGTAACCATATCTTTTCTCTGCGTGCATGTAGTAACCATATCTTTTCTCTGCGTGTGTACGGCGGATGACCCATCAATTCGACGTTTTGGCCGGTCAAAAAGGCGCTGGTTTGAGCCGATGTGTGAGAGCTCACATTGTCATGGTGCACTTCTTCTCTTGTTTGTTTTTTGAATTTCTCCGAAGACTTCAGGCAAACCAATTGTGTTGTACCACTCAGAATTGTTCACGAGTTAATTCCATTTTTTTGCCAATTTGATTTTTTCAAGTCACTGCAAACAACACAAATGACGGTCGTACGTCAAAACGTTAAAAAATGTAAAACTTTCCAATGAAAATGTCAGATGGTGCAAAGCAACACTTACTCGTAGTGTTGCTTAATATGACATTAGATCAACGATTCGACTTAATTTTCGGCCTTGAGTCATTGATCGAAAAGTCTAAGGTGTTTGAAAAAGGCCTTTCCAAACAAGGATATATGGGTCCTCAGAAACTGCGTAAATTCCTCACTTATCTTAGCCATAGAATAATAAACATATTTTTTATTTTATTTCACCTTTAAGAACTCAAAAATGTATTAAAACATAAATAAAAAATTATAAATTATATATAAGATAACAACAAAAAACAAAATTATTTTTTTTTAATACCTGTAAGATTTTTAGGCGTATTTGTAAATCACATATTTTGTTTGATGGTATGAAGAGATCTTTTGCCGTCTCACAGGCTATGTTTACCATTCTATGGTTATTTTTTTATTTTTTTTACATCCACTTACTGTTAAGATTTCGGGTACAGATCTACGGCGATTGGGACCTAAAAATCCCTCTCGCTCCCCACCAACAATGATCATGTGGATACTCAAAAGCAATGAAATATCCCTATATGAAAGCTTCGGTCAGGCCGAACTAAAGGATTGTCCACTTCTACTGCCTGTGGTACGTTTTTCCCACCTGTTTAAAACGGTCTTCGTTTCCACATTTCACCGCATACAGCAAAGGAAAAGTTTTTTACCTACAATATTGAAAGTACACATCCTCATTTGTAAGCAAACAAACACACATACACATGTCCATACACACCTACCTAACCATACACATGCATGTACTACATGTGAAGATATAATCTGCAAAATGTTAAATCTTTTTGTTACTTATTTTAAAGATTTTTTAGTAGGATATTTCACACTTTTCACAAAACGATTTAGCAATTGTTTACAGATATTTGTCAGCGCAATTTAATTATGTTTTTCGGCACGAATCCGCCATAAATCGTACACGTCGACATGGTTTTGAAACTATTCGCTGGCATTTGTTTTCAAAGCCATTGTATGGAACTGCCTCTAAAGCATTTTTCAAATCTGATTGCCGCCGTTCTATTCCGGCTTAAAATGTGTGAAAAAGCAAATGAATGAATCTATCAGCCCACATTTCGCTGGCAGTCCCATGGAACATATTTCCGCAAATTAATATCACGTGTCCTGCACAGGCGAAATGTGTTATGAATTCCACCGTTTGGCCGGCAATAAAATTGCAACTCTATTAATTTGAAAACAACAAATGAGATTTCGATTTATTGCGCGAGTGTGAGGTGTGTGTGTGTGTGCGAGTGTGTGTAGCACTTTTATTGAAAATATTAAATGCATTTGGGATAAAATAAACTTTGCATTCAGTTTGATGTTGCCTGCCGAGCGATTCATCCCGTTGTGTGATGGATTAAAGTATTTCAAATGTGATTGACAGCTGGACTTTGATGATGGGGTGGATTATGGACACACACACACACCTATGCATATCTGAATATTTGTGTCCATTTGCGACATTTTAAAATTTAGTCTCTTTCACTATGCATGAATGTGCTTAATTTGGTTTCAAAACTAAAAGTACAGCACAGCAGTGATCGCTTGCAAAGGGGACAATTAGAAATTATTTCAACACAAGGATAATAGAGATTAAAGAAGTATTTAGGAAAAAACATCTGCCAGGTGGAGCTTATCATTTTAGTATTTGCTATAACGTATTGTACCTAGCAGCAACCAAATAGAAGTCATTAATAGCTCCTATTCCAGATAGACGTTTCGCAACTCAAAATCGGCAGGTTCTAAAGTGAATCCTACAAAACACTTGTCAAAGCTCACATATTTTACTGATGCCACTTAATCCAACTCGAATTCTTTTCGGCATTGCATTAGTTTTATACCCTGCGCTGAAGGATGAAGTGTAAACTAAATTCGCTAGTCCGTTTGCTAGGCGTTCAAGCATTGATTCGAAACCATAAAATGTATATGTGAGTCGCAAAATAGAAAGGGACCTAAGGGTAAAAACCAGTTTTGTTCAGGAGAGCCATTTTAAAGATTTAAATACGTGTATCTTTGGTGTACCATCACTTTCATAAAACTCGCATATCTCTGGGAGGGAACACTTTTGGGGCATGGGATCGGTCTCATTCGATGCTCAGATGTTGTCCACATAAAAAAAAGTGAAAATTGATTTTTTTACCCTTAGGTCCATTTATCTATGCGCTGTCACATATGTATAATACATATGATTTTCTCTATGTTCAAAAAAGCCAACTGAAAATAAGCTTTTGGACCCAATTGCTCTTAATTTATTTAGATACTACAAATAATGTCATATTTAAATTTTAATTGATTTTAGTAAAATCGGTTGAACATATATGTGGAAGCTGTATCTTAATCTAAACCGATCTTCCAGACATAAATCGGACGAACATATATGAATGGGAGCAATATCTAAATCAGAACCGATTTTCTTCAATGTCAATAACGTCCTTCCTTGCCTAAAAATACTTACTCGTGCCAGATTTCATCAAGATTGGATGTAATATGCGGCTTATAGATCTATAGATATGAAATCGGATGTGTGAAAGCTATATCTAAATTTTAGCCGGCAGAAAGGCAGACATTGTTAAATCGAATCAGTTAGTGATTCTAACTAAGTCAATCGGTAGACTTAAAGGTGGTGGTAGCTTACAAAAACACTTTAAAATTACCCTATATTTAGATTTCTAGCTACGAAAATGCTCCCAAAGGTCCTCAGAATCCATTGTGTGATGAAAGAGAACGACAGGTACAAGTATATTTGCTGTCAAATTAAGCCGATATTATAACCGGCTCGAGACCTTTGGCATCTTTTTACATAATGCCATGCACGAAGAAAAAAGTATGATTTGGGTGACAATATTTGAAGAGCATCATACTATTGATGGGTACATGGCTGTTGCACAACAATTTTATCATCCCCACAACCATATTAAGGACCTCACAACCATTGTATGTTTCACATACAATCATAGTATGGTCCTAATACATAATATAATTCTTACGCAACAAAGAACTTATCCCCGAATCTATAGTATGATCCCACTTTACCATACTATGATTGCCAAAACTATTTATTTGGATTGAGTTATGTTTTTATTCAACAATAGAGATTTGTATACCCCCCGAGGGGTGTACGGTATATTAAATTTGTCATTCCACTTACAACCCCACGAAATATTTGCCACAGACCTTATAATGTATGATACTTTTGATCGTCATTAAATTCTAAAACGATATAGCTATGTCCATCAATCCCTGTGTCTGTTGAAAGCGGTCTAACGAGAATAAAGAATCCTTAAATTTCGCCTGGATGATTCTTAGTCAAATTCAAACAAATTTGGCTACGAATCCAGTAAAAAGTAATTTTGTCAACAAATTTGGCTACGAATCCAAATGGTAAGTTTTGATAAAAACGGGTACTAAATCCAAAGCAGTTTAATTTTGGTCGTACGTCAAAACGTTCTGAGTATGTTTATGCTAAAAAATTTCAAACTTTACTAACTAACTAATAAATCCAAAGCAGTTTAATTTTTACAGATAAAAAGTAATTTGGCAAAATGCCTAACGAACTCGCGAAATTCCGGTTGAAACGGCTTCAGATATTAGGCATATGTCAAAAATAACTGGATTCATATTCGTACTTGTATAAGTATCTTTACTTCTTAAAATGTTTGATCTAATTGTGAAATGCACTGAACTTTTCTGACTTTTCAATAACACACGAACTGATTTCTTGTAGAGAAACTAAGAACTGAAACAGTTATAGAAATACCTGCATAGGTTTGATTGAAAATATCAAATTGTTATCGTAACCATCCAACGGCTGTCATAAACATACTATTTTTGTGAAATTATCAATCATTCGTAATGACAGTAACAGTACCATGTTCTAACAACCATATTCAAATGTATAAAAATTACAAACAGACGGTATGATTGCCGTAATCAGATTTTAGTCAATATTAAACACAAATAAAAATACTTCTGTCACACCAACCACATTTATACTGTTGCTACAACCATATTTTCCATTCTATGCTATTGTTACATTTGAACACTATTAGTATTGCCGTAATCATACTTTTGTCAAAATACAATTCCAAAAACAGTACTACTCGTATGTTTGCGACAAACATACTTTTGTTGCAGAGAATATATTAACCATGCACTGACCATACATTGACCATATCTTTCCCCTGCATGTGTGTTACCGTATCAGAAAACTTGGCTGCAGTTGTTGAAAGGATAAGGTTCTCGCTTAACGTATGAGAACTGCTGTTCGTTATCTGGCTTTTGTTTTCTTCAAACAAATGCCCATGAAAATGTTACGCACCAGCACTTCTTTTCATTTATTAATGCAATACCTCTATTACAGATGATTAATTCTGTAATTCGATCTTTGCAGTGTCAAGGAACATTTCCCCATGCCTCTGTCTGCGGCGCTGTAAGCTCAGGCAGTGACCAAAATAAACTTGCTTCATCGTCTCCAGCTAATCTTCATTATCGCACACCATATACAAGTCTGGCGATCTGTTATCGGATTTTGGGTCCTCACCGCTTAACTGTGTCCTGTTATGACGGTATCTAAAAGTCTAAGGCTCCTGCTATAAAGTCCCATAGTAGTAATAGTGCTCTAAATATCTAGCCTTAGCCAAATGGCCCTTGTCTTTAAGGCGTAGCTAGACGGCTAATTAAGCCTTTTATTTTTAGCTGCATCCAGTAGCGTCACATCATTGGCTTTCTCATTCGCTTCCTCGCCGCAGATGTCGGCATAGGATAACAGTGTAGTCCTTAGTAGTGAGTTTAAAGCCTGTGTGCAACTACATGTACTATCTTGGACGCTACCTGATAGCTTGTTACTGCCTTTATAGTAGCTTGCTTGTCGGCTAAAATGTGATTATTTCCCCTTTTGATACGGAGCTACAAAATACATATTGGCCGTTTTCTATTGGCAAATCGGCTAGCAAATCGCTAACACCGTAACTTCAAGAAAATACAAACGATTTTGTTTACAAAAACTATAGACAAATAAATATTTTGAGAAGAAAGTTATTCAGGAATAAATTTAAGCGAGCTCGGCTACTACTCGTTTATAGTATTTCTTGAATAATAACTATTTTTCTGCAAACTACTAATTTTCCAATCAAGCGGTTTATTACGCAAAAAGCTAACCACTTTTTGTATACTAAGAAATTTCAAAAAATGCTTATAAAGTTTTGCAGTTATCGCCTAAGCGCCGCTTACTCGTTTAAAACGAGTACCAATAGAATACGCCTATTGGCTTCGTAGCTCTTAAGATCGTTAGAACTTCAGCCAGAATAAAGCTGACTTCAACCGGCAGTCTTCAGGTTGTTCCACAGCGAATTTTAAAAGAAGTCGACAAAGTTGATATCGGTGGAAAATAAGCAGGTTGCTTCCACTAAAACGATGTTAAGAAGTCATCAACAATTCGTTTATCTAGGATATACGATTAAATAACGAAAACCGTAAAAGTGAACAAAGAATTAAAGCAGCTAAGTAGTGCTACTTTGAGCTTTGCAAACAGCTGGGAAATAAATCCCCACCGACATAGCTGAACCCACATTCTACAACACTCTTTTATTAAGAATCTGTACTACTATGTGGCGCTTAAAGATGGTTACTTACACAAGCAGAAGAGGCGCAATCCCAACGTTTAAAGGTTTCCGTATTGATGTCATTATCAGACCTGCCTCGGTCAGGCAGGTGTTCAAAGTTTTCCAATGAACACTGCAATTCCACGGCACCAAAATAAATGGTGTATTGGAACATTTTTAAATTTCCACCACTGTTTAACGAGCCGTACACATGGAATTTATTTATTGAATTGATTTAAATCTCCGCTTACATCTGTTTGGCTGTGTAAATACACTTATTACACTCGATTAATTTCGAAACTGCTTAGGTCCAGAATGAAATTTTGACTTTAGTAGTTTGCCAGCCAGCATGCGTGGCATTCAGTCAATGCATACGCGAAACGAAATGACAGCCATTAAAATTGTGGCATCCTGGTCTATTTGCTCCTGCTGCGGGGCAATGGGGTGGGGGCCTTTCAATGCAAAGCGATTATGAATAATTACGGGTTGCATATCAATTTCTATTCCGAATTTCAAAGGATGCATGCGAACGTCCCTTTGCGTGGATAGTGCAGTTTGTTGGCAACGGAAATTCTAGACAACTTTAGCGTTTGTTCATCACGAATGCAATTGTTAATTTGCTTTGCTTTTATGCGTGACAAACAATAAAAAGAAGCGTTCACTTTGCGAGATTGCATACTCTCGCATACACTCTATCATTTTTACATATACACACACACAATCCATCCTCATATCGTACAGCTGACTTAGGTTAAATTAAAAAAGTTTTACAAGTTACGATTACGCGTTGGCAGCGTATGCTAGAGAGTCACAAAGTTAATGTATACTTTATTTTAGCAGCCAACACTGTAATCTACCCGTGTTGTAGAAGTTGGATGGATAGACATGCGGACGCACAGCTCCTTGCCATTGAATAGCGACCGATGATGCAGTTTTGGCAAATTCAAAAGCAAACTACTTTACTTACATCTGTTTAACAGCTGTTTCAGCCAGAGCTTGAAACAAGGCAAAATTGCTCATTAAATGCTGCATACTTCGTTATTTCCAGAAAAAAGGTCCGATGATGTTACCGCCAAACAGTCCATCTCTTGTGCATGCAATAATGCTTGGTCACAGTAACCTTGATGGCATAGCCAAGATGGCTATCGCAAGCAGTCTGCAAAGAAGCAGAAGAAGAGAAAGGCACACCAATACGTGGAATTCGAAGTAAGGATGAGCTGGACTAAAATAAAGCCAGGGAAAAAAAGTTTCCCTTAAACTGAAATACTTTAAATGTACTTTAAAGTACATTTTTTGAGCATTTGCCTTACAAATCATAATTTTTTGTGAACGGACAATGGCTAAAATTGATAGTGATAGTTGGAATAAATACCTCAAAATGGAGCATAATTGCTAGACTTTTAGACTTATGTGACCCAAAAATCAATAGACAATATGGACATATGGGCTCTCAAACTAAAGCAATTTGTTGCAACGAATCCAAATAAAGCTTAGTTTGGGCTGAGATTAAGGTTGAAAGCATGGGTCGAAAAAGCAAAAAACGGAAGATTTTATAGACTTTATTTAACAATGTTTTTATCTGTTTATAATGAAATGAATTTGTTTAAAACTTGAATAATATTGCATTTAATGTGTGGGGTTTAAAGTATCTCGGGCTGCGATCAATTTTGGGTAATATTTACACAAAAATTACGTATTTTCGCCATCCTTTAAAAAACTTTGTCGTACAGGGTTGCTGATGAATATTGCTACATTAAGCAACTCTATTAATTTTTTATCAGGTATAGAATTTATTTTCCTTTTATATATGTTAACGCTCATTCAATTTTATTAAGTATAGCTTTAGTAATTAGTTTTAAAAATAATTGAATTTAAATGCCCCCTGCTCGTTGATGCAAGTGCGGCATCTTACCAAAAAGTTGTCCATTACTGCTTGGATAGTTGAGACAGGAATAGCCGCAATTGTTTCTCGAATAGATTGCTTTAGTTCATTCGAATTTGTTGATTTTGTTTAGTTGACTTGCTGTTTGCAATAACCCCACAAGAAAAAGTCAGATGCAGTAAGGGCAGGCGATCTAGGGGGCCAACGGAATGTGTTGTTTCTGGATATCGGCTTATTGGGAAATTTGTGTCTCAATTTTGTCATAACAGGCCGGGCTATGTGGCACAATCTTGATGAAACCGCACAGAGTTAAAAGAAATTCTCATTCGGCGTAATACTGGATAGTAAAACTATCTCAGCATGCTCAAGTAACGGTCTCCAGTAACGTGTGACCTGACAATGCAACGTGATGAAAATGCTCCGTCTCATGGAGTATCTGTGGGTTGTTTATGTTACCGTTTAAATCGAAACTGGCCTCGTCAGACATGAAAAGACAGTTTAACATGTTTCCTACCTTTTCCACTATTTGAAGCATCTTCTGGCAAAATTCGGAAGCGAATTGGGAAGTCTGCTGCATTTAGGGTGTTGGAAATTTGAATTTTATGAGGGAATAAGTCCAAATCTTTGTGCATAATTGACTGCAATGACTGTCTGCTTATACCCATTTGAGCAGATAAGCTTCTTGTCGAAACGCTTGAATTGTTTTGTATGGCAGCAGAGATTGATTCTTTCGTCCGAATTGAAGGGTTTCGATGGTAAGGTCTTCTGTTGACTGTCCCATGCTCGACAAAATTGTTAACAAGTCTCATTATGGTCCATCTGCTCGGAGGATTGCCGCCAAAGGTGCGCCTATACTTTCTTTGAACCGAAACTACGGACTCCAGTGCATGATAGCGGCGGACAATCCAAATTTTTGTTTCAGTGTCCCAGTTATCCATTTTTGATAAACCTTAAAATCAATCTGCAAAATATAATAAAATAACCAGATTAATTAAATAGAAAAATATTATTAATTTTTTTTTGGTAGCGGCTTGCATCAGCCACCCTGTACATTATTAACTGCCGTATATAGCTTCGGAGCTAAAGGTTTACAGATCGAGAGATAGACTTTTTGATGGAGACTTTAACAATACATGAACCAATGCAGCAAACTTTTACCATGCGGTGCCATAACTGGTCTCTGGTAATAAAATGGGTTGATATCGGGCCGAATGTGTTTCTTCTAGAGGGGCAAGATTAAAATTGGGGAAACTCCATTTTTATAGAGATATCAGACCGCATTCTCCATTTATTGAGAAAATTATAAAAAATTTCGAAGGGTTTTCAATAAGTGGCCCCAAAGGTAATAAAGTGGCGCAAAAGTACAAAGGTTACTTTCATTTAGTATCATAGTAAAAAAGTGCAAAAAATGCAGAAAAAAGTAACAAAATGCTGTACTACTTTAATGCCACGATGGTTACACTGCATCAAAACTATGCACGATTCAGTGACCAGAACCTACTATTTACAGACGGCTACGAACGAATGTTAGTTCTTTATTAAGAAACGTTTACATGATATAAGAAATTATTCGAGAGACTCCCATGGTCGAGGTAAGATCCTGCAATGGTGAAAGGGTCTACCAAAAAGAAGTGCTTACCAGTATTTGAAATTCTTGCTCGTCAGATGTGCTGATCCAGATTCAAAGTTGCAAGACAGATATGCGTTCCAAGATTTAAGTTTTGCTCACCAGCTCGGGTCCAATACAAAAATGTTAAAACATCTCAAATAGTAATGCCATGACAAAATAAAAATAAATCATATCTGTAGTAATTTAATGACTAGCTGCCGTTTGTTTCCTGCTGTGACTGGTGTCTACGGATACTCTTGAATGTTATGAGACTGCCACCAACTATCTGAGACACACACACACACCTTCTTGTGGAGCAACAGATTCATAAATAGACATGAAACGTTGGAAGATATTCAAAATGACTCAACGAGTGACTCCAACTCTTTCTCAACAAGACATCTGACTATCGCACTGTGCAAGTGAAAGTGTGGGTGTGTGAGTGCAGTAATGTTCAAGTGTCCCTCAAGTTGGCAAACACAACTGTTGAGGACACACCAGGCAAAACGCCAAGACATGGCAAATTTTTAGGCGCACATGAAAAGGGGGGGTTAGGGGAAGGGATTTCCCACATTTCGAAATGTGTCAAAGGTCTTACTTAAGGGTGCTACAGAGTAGCAAAGTGAGCAAAATGGTTAAATGCCAATGAGGGGCGAAGTGTGTCAGTGACCGCCTTTGCACCAGGGATGTCAAGTATGCAGCGAAGATCGGAATTTAACGTAGGAGTGTTACAGCCGAGGGCATTTTATTTAAAGTATTTGAATATTACTGTACCGAAAACAGAGCTTCATTATGAAACGTATGTATGTAGATATGGGTACAAAGGTTCTCTTAAGTCAATTATCGATTAGTCGCCTAATCGACTATTTTTGTTGCTTAAATTGAAGAAGTATTTATCGAATTTTGTGTCCGATTTTAATCGAAAAATCGACTTTTTGCTGCCAGCTTAACAAATATTTACATCCTAAATCTCTTTGTGTTTCAGAGTATTGTAAGTTAGTTCCATGACAAATGATTGTCACTACCAAAAATTCTTTGAGCAATACACATGTGTTGTCCGACCTACGTACTTGATACTTGGACCAAGAACAATTGTTATTGAATTTGAGGAATTTGTTTTAAATTTAGTGACAGCTCCCAAGGGCCACATATTACATCAAATCTTGATGAAATTTGGCACAGATCATTACGATCGATCGGTCCACATTGTGGTTTAGCTCCAGTACAAAATTTTATCCTGGTATTAGGCACTTCCGCTACAGACAACTCTTATTAGTTCCACTTTTTTTTTGCAATTTCATTTAGTATATGTGACAGCGCATAGAGAAAGGGATCTAAGGGGAAAAAACAATTGTCACTTTTTTTTTTTGATGTGGACAACATCTGAGCATCGAATGAGACCGATCCCATGCCCCAAAAGTGTTCCCTCCCAGAGATATGCGCGTTTTATGAAAGTGATGGTACACCGAAGATACACGTATTTTAATCTTTAAAATGGTTTTCTGAACAAAACTGGTTTTTACCCTTAGGTCACTTTCTAATTTGCGCGTCATATATTACGATAAACAAACATCTAAAATTGAATCAAATTGGACCACATTGGCCCATTTTTTTTAATATAGCCCCATACAAATGGATCGGGCCATAAAACGGCTTCCATTTTACGGTTATCATATTTCTCGAGAAGCCAGATAAAAATTAATTTTTGCACAATTGGTAGACGGACTCCGATGCGGAAAACTCGGACCAACATAAGCCATTATCAAAATTTTAAAATACTAGGTTAAGTCGTTTGGCGGCGATTTCGTTTTTAATAGACACATAGAAGGACGGTTAGACATGATTAGATTGTCTTAGAATCTTACGAAGATCTATATAGTATAACGGCCGTATGCAAAAAAACTTAAAAGAGGTTAATAAACCATTATTAGACAAAATCACTGAAAAGTGTATGCAAAAACATAAATTAGCGTTAAAAACCTCTTATAAGCCTCCTATAAGTCTGAAAAAGTTATAGTGCACTTTACCCTACTATAAACCTTTTTTAAATTGACAGTTTGTCATTTTGACAGAAAATATTGTTTGTTTACGTTGAAATAATTGCAGAAACACAACATTTAAATAATTTAAAATAAAAAAGTAATAAAAGAAAGATAAAATGGAAGCATTAAATGGAATTATACGAATTGGTAAGTACAGCAATTGTTATTAAGTGAAATTAATTATATATACATTTGACATTTTCAAACTTAAGTTCCCGAAGGATATACAAAGAAAGGGCCAATCCATTTTCTCTTCCAGATCATCAGTTCAAGCTGAAATATCGGTTTTCAAAATCAAGCGTTAGAAAAATTGTGGAGTTAATTAAGGATGACATCGCTGTGGACAAGAGAGGATGTGGAACTCCCGCTGAGCTTCAGGTTTTGATTGCGTTACGTTGCTGGGGTCGTGGAGAGGTATATACCATTGTATCCATTGTAACTTTTTTGATTAATAAGAAATTTAAACATATTAATAGTATCAAGACGACGCCGCTGACCTCCATGGTCTTACGCAATCATCAGTGTCGAGAATTTGTGCAAGAGTTGCAAGAGGTTTAGCTCGTCACGGTAAAGACAAAATTAAAATGCCAGCATCTCTCGAGGAAGAAGCAAGATTAATGGGAGACTTCGAAGCTATTCGGAACTTTCCAGGCGTTATCGGAGCTATTGATGGCACTCACATCAGAATTAAAAAAACCGGCGGAGAAAAGGCACAATATTATATCAACAGAAAGGGTTATTATTCCCTGAATGTACAGGTAAACTTTTTTTCAAAGTAAACATAACCTTTTTTTAAAAAATTTATTTTATTATTTTTTGCAGGTAATTTGTGATGCTCAGTTAAAAATACGAGATATTGTGGCAAGGTGGAGGGGTAGTACCCACGACTGTCGCATTTTTAACGAATCCAGAATTAAAAAGCGTTTTGAAAATGGCGAATTTAAAGGACGCTTACTTGGCGACTCGGGATATAAACTCACGCCTTATTTGTATACACATTACACCATTGTCTTCCTCGCTCCAGTTTTCGGATCTCTGCCGCTTTGTACCAACCTTTTTAGCCACTGATTCCTATAAAATAGGAATATTACATTAATAAACAAAGACATATTTATAATTATAATGTTACTTACCTTATCTTGCTTATTCCAAATGTCTTTTAGTATAATTTGTGACATTATTAACCAAAATTCACACAAGAAATAAAATACAAATATCAAAATACAGTAGTGATGTACATAAAATGTAAACACATTCGAAATTCGAATACCATGTACCCATTAAGGCCGATAGGGTATTGAATAGGTAATCTAATTTTCTTTTCGGATTATTATTTCTGACAGTATCAAATGAAATAGTTATAACTGATAATTATTTACATTAATAACTAATTTTTATTGAAAAAAACAATATAAAAACAAATTCATATTTGATTACCAAGTACCAAAAATCAATTACAATTCGATTACCTATTGACATAAATACATAACTTATACACAGCATTGCCAGGTCAAAACAAAATCATTCTCATAAACTTTCAGCAACTAAAAGACTCTTAATAAACGTTTTTGCATACCATTTCTTAATAAACGTTTATTAGGCTTAAAGTACTTTTTAGCTAAAGTACACTTTAAGTCCACATTAAAGATTTTTTTTGCATAAGACTGTAAGTATATAAAAATGAAATGTGCTTTGTTACACCGCTTAAAACTTGAAAACGACTGGGGAAAACTGGATACTTCCTTCTGGGGGTTTGTTCATAATCGAAATTTTGGACTGTGGGCGGAGGAGGCCTGACAAAACTGTTTTTGAGCTAGAAGGCTGACAATCGGTACAACATTTTAGGTTACGATGGTCTGTAGACGGTTTATGTGTAGTTTGCATGAAATTGGCATTTGAACAAAATTTAGTATGATGGTTTGGTAACAAACCACATTTCATTTATATATTTATATAGGGTGATCCATCTAGAGGAATTTTTTCAGAACAAAAAAAATATAAAAATTCAAATCAAGTGTGGAGTCTTTATTGGTAATTTAAAAGGACATTTTATGACATTTATTTTTTGAAAATAATTTCCTTTAAATGTTGGCAACTGTATTATGGAAATGAGCATTCGGTGAGAAACGGAAAGATCCGCTGTTTTCGACCAAAATTTTGTTCAGTGATTAGGCCCATTTTTGGCTCAACGGCAAAGTCAATAAACAAAATTGCCTCATTTGGGCTGAAGAGCAACAAGAAGAGGTTCCCGAGGTGTCATTATACCCAGAGAAAACCACGGGTTCGTGCGGTTTATAACCTGGTGGAATTACTCGTATTGGTGCATATTTTTTCAAAAATGATGATGGCCGGAACATAACCATGAATAGTGCTCGTTATCGCGCCATGATATCGATCTTTATGCTACCTGAAATTAAAGCCCGTAATCTTGACGACACTTGGTTTCAACAGGACGTTACCATTTGCCATACAGTTTACTGAACAATGGATCTATTGGGAGGTCATTTCGAAAAGCAGCTAATTTCACGTTTTGGACAGGTAAGTTGGCCGCCTTTATCGAGTGATATCACATCTTTAGACCAAGGGCCTATGCTGACAAACCAGCTACGATTCAGGTTTTGGAAGCGAACATTACGCGTGTCATTAACGCCATACCATCCAAAATTGGACCCTCAGAATGGAAACCCTGAAGCGTAGTTGCGGCCAACATTTGAAGGAAATTATATTCAAAAAATAAATGCCATAAAATGTCCTTTCAAATTACCAATAAAGATTCCACACTTGATTTGAACTTTTATATTTTTTTTGTTCTGAAAAAATACCTCTAGATGGATCACCCTATAGATTAAATCGTGAATTGGAACGCAAGCGTTCCTACGACACAATTACTTTGCAACAACAAATACAAACAAATATTCCACTGTTGAATAAACAACAAAAGTGTGCGTATGATCAACTGATAAAGGCTGTCGATGATGGAAACGCTGGACTATTTTTCCTTGATGCGCCCGGCGGAACAGGGAAAACGTTCCTGCTATCATTGATGCTAGCAGCGATACGTGCTCAAAGTGGTATTGCTTTAGCTATCACATCTACCGGAATTGCTGCAACACTGTTGGAAGGTGGAAAAACCGCACATGCAGCACTAAAGCTTCCTCTAAACCAGCACATCAACGAAAATCCTGTTGGCAACTTTTCAAAGCAATCAGCCATTGCAAGATGGTTGAAAAACTGTAAATTAATAATATGGGATAATATTAGAAGCACTCGATCGAATATTGAAAGATTTGCGCAACAATAATAATCGCTTTGGTAGCGTGAGGATACTGTTGGCAGGCGACTTCCGACAAACACTTCCCGTGATTCCGAAATCAGATGAATTAAATGCATGCCTGAAGTCATCCTATTTGTGGCGATACGTGAAAGCTATTCCATTGAGAACCGCAGAAGTTTTCTTAAAAGAACTGCTGAGAATCGTAAATGGAGAAATTCCAGTAAATACTTCCAGTGGTTTAATATCGATTGCAACTACCATTTGCCAATTTATTTCAACCAAAGATGAACTCATCACTAATGTTTATCCGAACATCGTAACTACCATTGGTTGAGCGCACGCTTCATTTTATTAGCGAAAAATACTGATTTCAATGACTTAAATTGGACGATTTGAAATCAAATTCCGGGAGAATTGCTTTCATACAAATCGATCGATCACATTGAAAACGAAGACGATGTCGTCAAATATTCAGTGGAATTCGTAAACTCTTTAGATTTGCCTGGCGGCTTCATCATTTGCTTCTTAAAAATGGATCAGTCATCAATATGCTGTGTAATGGAACTCGCCTGAATGTGATTAAGCTAATGAACAATGTGCTATTTTAAGGACCGTTCAAAGGTGAAGAATGTCTAATTATGCGAATTCCCTTGACTTCAACTGATTTGCCATTTCAGTTCAAACGAATTCAGTTCCCACTGAAACTTGCATTTGCGATGACCATAAACAAGTCACAAGGGCAATCGCTGGAAGTGTGAGGCATAAATCTGGAAATGTCATGCTTTTCACACGGCCAGCTATATGTGGCATGTTTTCGAGTTGGGAAACCGTCCTCACTATTTATTTATGCAGAAAACAAAAATGAAGTGTATCGTGCAGCCTAAAATTGAATACATTTATTGTTCTATTATTTTTTTAGATTTCAATAAAACAAACAGAATACCTTATTCTATTATTTCTGCCCCAGTAAAAGTTCTTTGAATAATATTTGTATCTCGGTTCTGTACAACTGTTATTCTTCTTCGAATTATGAATCCACCACGACTTTACAACGGAACCAGACTTTCAGTGAAAATGAAATTTGAAGGCAAAACAACGTTTGCCGGGTCAGCTAGTTAATGTATAAGTATATACATAATAGGGTCTCCGATCGATATTTCATAGTGTTCAAAAGGAATGACTTTTGGGTGGACCGTTAAAGGTAATACAATTTCAATTAGGAAGAAGTCGAAATAAAAGTCGGTTATTCGACGAATAGTCGGAAGTTGACTTTTAATATATTTTATGTTCTGAAAGAAGTCGACTTTTTGCTTTCCTTTGAAACCCTTAAATATAAAATATTAGTACTCAAATCAAAGCCAACTTCGTAACGAACCCGAATATCATGGACCCAAGGGGACAATAAAACGGAACACTTTTTATACCCTCATCCTACTCGAGGGTATATAAGTATAAAAAAACATTTTGAGACCCTACATATATTTTGACAAATCCGTTTTCGGGCTTTTAAAGTAATTTGAGCCAAGCCCGTCTGTGAGGGTGGTTTGATCTATATCTCTCGAAGAAATCACCAGCAGTTTTTAAATTTAGCTTGTTTCAAAATTTTTTTTCAATACTGTTAAGTAGATGCAAGAGGTCTTGAGCCAGTTAATCCATGTTCAATGTTAAAGTACACTTTCCTTGTATTTTTTTATATATATATATGGGCTGTGATGGCCAAGTTATATGTTTTGATGTAAATAAAACTAAATTATTTCATCTTTTTCTCAACGTTTCGTTGGTTTGTTTCCAACTTCATCAGGAGAATTTGTATTATATATGCTGTAGACGAAAATAAATTAAGTTACATTACATTAGTTTTTATTTTTCCTATACTATTAGTAAATAGGTTACTCAACTAACGATTTAGTTTACATCACGAACAATTACTTATATTATTAAAAAAACTGGACTTCACGACACAAGTAATAAATAATAAAATAAATAATTATACAATGTAAAAATCACAGAAGGAGGAAACTTAAATACTAATATCACAGAACTTTATGCTTCAAAATAACGCAACGGTGTTTAAAGATTTGTTTATTCTTTGTTGGATTCTAAGGCTCTAACAAAAATGTGGATTCCTAGCCAATCCCCCTATGGTACTCGAACATTTCCCAGAAGTGTGCCTGTTCACACGCGGATTGGAAGCACTCGTCACCAAGTGCATAAAATCTGATTACATTTCGTAAAACGAAATATTTTTTAAGGCTTTATTAGCGAGTATGTAAGAAATGCGCCAGGTTCATATGCATAGATCTATGATTCGTCACCTGTGACAATGTCATACACTGCCTTTGTGCTACCACATTTATACTTTTTTAACATCTCTTTGCACCAATCCATACGAGCCATTTTTTGAGCATTCGTCATATTATGTGGGATCCGACGAGAACAATTTTTTTCATGGCCAAATGAACATGCAATATCTTATTGATGCTTGTCATACAAATGCCCAAGAACGCCTCAATCTCACGGTATGTCACATGTCGATCTTACTTAATCAGTTCACGCACAGCATCGATAGTTTTTGGCAAAGTGACCGAAGTTGGACGTCCTTCACGATATTCATCCTGGAGCAGCGATTAACAGTGGGTTTTGACAGTGAGTGCTTCATCGCCAACGGTCGAAACAAGTTGGTTTAAACACTCGTGTCTCGATAACCCACGCCGAAAATCGTAAAAAATCATCGCATGAAAATGTTCACGAGATAATTCCATTTTTTGACTGAGATGAATTATTCAACACACTGTAAACAATACAGCTCGCCCTCAAATGACAAAACGTTCTAAGTGAAGTTATGCTAAAAAATGTCAAAATTTCCAATGGAAGTTCTAGTTTGCATCTGGGAACACTAGTATTGTCAGGACCCGAAATTAAAATAGCAACCCTCTATCACATATAAACGCTTCAATTAAAACTTTAAAGTTTTTTCTTATAAGATAGCTCCATTTTCCATCAAACTTTGCAATGCCATCAACAAAAGAGCTCAAAGACTAGTTAATAATTATGCGATCTAGTTAAAAAAAATAATTTATGCTTTTGGTCATTATGTATTTTTTCCTCCTAAATTAAAAATAATTTCATCCTGCCAAATAAATTTACTATCGAAAATTTTTATGTAAGATTTCATCAAATAATAAGTAGGCAATGGACTATTTGGAAGTTAAAAGATGTCCTATTTACAAGCCGGCTTTCGGAGCAAAGCAACCATGTCTTTCGTATCATTTTGAGTGCCTAAAAAGAATGCCTCTTTCTAGGCATGATTTGCACAGCGAGCAAGGGATGTGTATAGGATTTTATGCCAGTCAAAGAGAAGGAGTGAAGTAGGCATGCTGATAGGAGGCATAATTGAATGTCTTGTGCATCTATTGAATGTCTTTTCAAATGCCTACTTAGTGATGCCCTCCATTGTTCAGAACCTAGATAATTTCTCATGCACCAATTCGGCAGTCAGATTAATCATGCATATTAATTTTGTTCAAAGTTAGGAAAATCTCTAAGATGTTTATTTACTCGATTTAAGAATATATATCAGTTCAAAGTCGAATTAATATCGTATTTAAGAATATGTATCAGTTAAAAGTCGAATTTATATCGTAGTGCTATAATGTTTAGCTCGTTTGTTTTATTTCGGTCTGTTGCTTTCACACATTGAACAGGGATTAACCGGCTTCGTGGGCAATTGAGTGAAGAAAACTTGAAAAGTAAGGTTTACAACAGTAGTTCTCATTTGTTTGGGGAGAGCCTGGCCTTATAGAGTTCGGTTTTACTTTCAACAATTGCAGCAAGGCTTTCTGAAGAGGGTGCAGCCACGAAAATCAATGTCACTTTGCCATTTTGTTAAAAACTTGTCTTTTATTTAAATATATAAGCAAGAGGACTTGAGCCGGTTAATCCCTGTTCAATGTGTAGTGCTATAATTTTAAACGCATAGGTTCGTTAGCAGAGAAAGAATTGTCTACTATGCTAAAATAAATTTCTCTAGGTGCTTTAAAACGCTTACATTCCAATTTTGAACTGCTCCGAGTTTGGCATCCCTGTCCGGCGCAAGGATTGCATGTCTTTGCGCGGAAAGCGCGTTTGTTGCTGTGGCTTAAATACAATTTGTTGACGTTTTTGCGCTGTGCAGCAAATGCGCTTAGTGGTGCACACAGCCAAACACACAAAGACGGTTTTGTCGCGTTGGTCTTAAATTCCAGAATTTATGTCGGAATGTGTATTTTGTTCATTTAAATTACACCTCGTACTTTTATTGTGGCACTTCCTTCATGGTGTTGCATGCCCTGACACACACACACACACACACAGAGTCGCTACCACCAATACAGTACAGTGACAGGCAGATCCAACTTTGGTCGTGGTGAACACAGTTGGTCGCCTGCTTGGTCTACTTGTATTTGCTGGTTGACTGAGCAGTGCTGAACGCCGAACCGAATGGTGCGGAGCGTCTGGCTCTGAGACTTTCGGGAAATTCTCTGCGGCAAGTTGCAAAATTCTATTGCGGAATTTACTCTAGTTTGCTGGTGACTAGTTTTAGTACTCGTACACACACTCGCACACACAGATACAAGGGCAACAGTTTTGTGACAACTTAGCGGATATCCAGCAGTTTTATGGGCTTTGTCTTTCGGTATGTCGGTCGGAAGCAGTGAAAAATTTGTAAATTGCTTAAACAAACCGTTTAATGGTAGAATAAAAGTGTACACAAGCCCCAAACCAACACACAAACGCACACAATATTTGTGAAAATATGTATGTATGTATGTAAGTGTGTGTGTGTATGAGTGTCTGGAAAAGTATTTGTTTATTTATTTACATAAATGCATACTCGTACCTGTCCTGGCTCACTGTGAAGATGCCGAATCTGTAGTTACGATAAAGTTACAAAGCCCCCCAAAAAAAATGCATAGACTCTTTTTGGTCCTTCGAGGAGGATGCCTTCATAAACTACTCGTGGAAGTGAATGAAATAAACGGCCAGGTTTGGAAGAGTTGGCAGTTTATATCGTTTGTAGAGCATCTGTATAAGACTTTAAGCGGATACCACAAAAGAAAACAGCCAAGATTACTACTACCACTACGACTGAGCAGTAGCATTTCGTGTCATAAATCAACTTGATTCGGATTATTGTGTGTTTCTCTATTGGATGTGACCACTGAAGATGTACGGTTTGTGGCACAGTGGTTTCAAAAAGGATTTGTTTAAAAATAACTGCAAAACTAATAACCCGAAGCTGAGGTATTGTACAACTTACATTTTGCTCTAAATTAGGGAGCCTAGACACAAACCAGCGAAAGAAAGTCTAGACGCAAACCAGCGAACAGGCTGATAATTTAATTAGTGGTCCCTATAAGGTTTTAATTGAATTACAGCTTACAATAAACCCACTGTTTGATTGTATGTGGCACAAGCAATGCGTATTTATTGTCGTTTCCTGCCAAGCTCCGTGCGGAAATGTTTTGAAATAAATTATGCGAGTCCCTAAAATTTTCAATGATAGGAAAATTAAGATGGCGTTTGTCAGGCTCCGGCTCATTGACTGATTTTTATTATTTAAATTACAGCAAACGCTCACAAATTAGAACTCTTAAAAATTTGAACTTCCAGAAATTTGAACTAGCATTTTGATGCATTGATAATTCGGAAATTAGAATCAATTCTAATTACATGTTATGCAAAAACTACTCGTAACTATGAAAAAATACACTGCCGCCGCATTCCGGCAGTTGGATAATAACATTTTTCTTTACTTCAATGAATTACTTTAAGTTTGAAATATTTATCTGATATAATTTGACTGAAATATTATTTAAGTTTTCGCTTTTCTTAATAAAATACTCAAAATTGGATAAAAATAGTGTATTCGCCTTATTTTTGTAAAAATAAAAAAAACGTCCAGAAATTAGAACTTTTCGGAAATTAGAACCGCCCGAAAAGATTTCCTAAAGAAATTTCAAAAATTTCTCCTACAGTTTTAAAGTTATCACCTTAGCGATCACTTACTCGTTTAAAAGGCGAGTACCAATAGAACACGCCTATTATAACATTACTTTTGTTTCGCCTGCCATTACTTTTGCGCCACCCTGGATTAATCTGTGTGTCTATTAGAAGCAAGCTAGTGGTCAACAGAAATACAGGGTTCGGCTTTTAAAGTTTTTTATATATACAAACGACCATATTTTTTAAAAAAATTATTTTGTATCGATTCAAATTACAAAATGTCTGGAAATAACTAAAATTGCAGTATCCACATTTTTAGCTATATGTGGCCATCTTTTGCCTTGACTTTGGCCTTCAAACGGTTAAACAAGTAATAAAGTTTCAGTAGGTTGATCCGACTTACATATGTGACGCGCGAAATAGAAAAGGACCTAAGGGTAAAAACCAGTTTTGTTCAGAAGATACATTTTAAAGATTTAAATACGTGTATCGTTGGTGTACCATCACTAAAATAAAACGCGGGAGTTAACGCTTTTGAGGCATGGGATCGTTCTCATTCGATGCTGAGATGTTGTCCACGTCAAAAAAAGAGAAAATTGATTTTTTTATCCTTAGGTCCCTTTCTCTATGCGCTGTCACATATACCCTTATACATAGATGGAATTTATATTTCCTTCCTTTCATCCTCGATTACCTGAAGTACAACGGGTCGATTGAGCGGAAGGTGCTAGAATAGGGCGTGGCATCTACTTTTTTCTTATATGCATACAAGGATATAATATATATATTGAAGGAAACAAAATTCAAGAAAAATTCATGGATTGGGAAAAAGTTATGTGAGTTTCAATCGACGCTTACATTGTACCATATGTATGGAACGTGTAAGAGGGGGCGTGGCTAATACTCATATTTTTGTCAGATAGTCTAATTTATATATTATACGCAAATTACTAATTTTCAGCAGAATTGTATTAAAATTATCATGCAAACTTCAAAAGTTTGCGGAATGGTCAGTTGTAGTCTTTGTTTTCGTATAAAGCTGTTATAAAAAATAATTGAGTTAACAACTTAAGTGACTTTCACGCACTGGGTGTCAAGTTATGTGGGTTCTAATCTGCACTGAAATAGTGCCATGTGTGGAAGTACCGGAAACGGCGTGGCTAGGAATCCAATTATTTGCCACTATGTTTCCCCTATAATTGTGGTCTCATTAATGGGTACCATTAAAGATATTTAAAAATTAAAGAAGTGGGTAGAATGATGCATTTTTATGGGAGGTGCCAGTTTGGGGCATGTCAACTGCGGTGTTTAGAATTTAAGTAAATTTCAAGCACTGGGTGACATGCTACGTGTGTTCTAGTCTGCCCTGAACGAAAGATATTTGCGTGTAAGGCACCAGAAAGGGCGTGACTACGAATCCAATTATATGTCATTAAGTTAGGCTCTTAATTATTGATTTTGGTTCAGATCGTATGCATTGGATTTAACATATTTCAAGAATGCCAAAAGTATGCGTAACATTTGTGTGCGAGGTACCAGAAAGGGCGTGGATACGAATTAATTGATTAAGATTGACCAAAATTAGGCGTAATGGTACATTTGTGTGGGAGGTACCAGAAGGGATGTGACAATATGACCCATTTTCAATCCCATAGTCAGTTCTGGTAAAATATTACGATGTGCGTAACTCCTTTTAAAACGATTGGTAGCTACCTCTGAAAAAGGAACCATTTTTAGAGTATTTTCTTTACAAACATAATTTGTTACGGACGAACAATGATTTTCTTACTACCTTAAAATGGCATAGTTGCTGGTTAATATGGGCAAAAACAGCCCACTGAGTAAGAATTGGGGTTTGCGTGTTGGTGTTGAAGTGGCAAGGGACAAGTTTGTGACAATGTTGCGCACATCCCGACATCTCATTGTTAGGTTATGATTCGCGATGGAGGGTGTTGAGAGTATAGACGATCGGGAATGCAAATCGCTGTTGCGTGAGTGTGACACTTCTAGGTGTAAGTCTAGATGGGATGTCAGCGAGACCGGCTGGGTGACGTACTGGTTTATCCGTGATGTTGGTTTTGTCTGGAGCAATCGAGATTTTTGCGTCGGCCTTTAATTGGATTTCTTGCTGACCAGACACGGGTCTCTTAATGCTTTATTGCTCAGAGCATGTTTTGAGCGAAAGTCCTCTCTATGAGGTCATACGGTACTTGGGGGGTAACCAGTCCCCTGGTTATCTGGGACTAAACCTGGGCGTAACTTTGGTTATGCCTGGAAAAAATGGGGTGTTCTCAAGGCTTCATCCAGTCATTATAGCTCTTCAGGACACGTTGGGTGGTCGGCCGGGCCCAGCCTTAATGCATGGGTACCATACACCGTTGTCGAACGGAAATGGTAGACATAGACCTCGCTCTAAAAGGTGAGGAAGCCATGTCCGTGTACAGCGTGGTTTAAGACCGTAGCATCTATTTGTTGGCACTTGTGCCTGCATACTTATATATACTCGTACTATCTCAAGACCGATTCCATTAATTTTGGGTGACCAGTACCAGTACCGTATGGATTTCAAACTGTTAGTACCTCGGCTACGAGGTCTAAACGCAGACCAGTAGTAGTCAGTAGCTCTTAGAACTGTTGTGCTGGCCTAGTAGTAGGTGCGTCCCTTCAGGGAGTATAGTGGTGGCTGCTGTTTAAAACAAAATCGAGGGAAGAGTTTCAGCTCAGTGTGGAGTTGCATTGCATCTGGGTTCTGTGACCTGTAGATCAGCAGAGGTTTTAGATAGATATCGGCCCCTAACCAAGGGGGAAGTTGTGTCCATATAGCAAGCTTCGCATTGGAACCGGCGGCATTGAACATTTGCTCTATGTAGAAGTAAGTTTTTTTTGGCCAACGACAGACGAAAATGAAATTTAAGTTCTGATTAAGTAAAGCCTACACATATTGTTATCTGATTTTTATGTTTGTAGCTCTAGAAGTGGCATCTTAGTACCGATTTCGATCTAATTTTGCGCAAATTGGTTTTCTGGACCAAGGACCGAAGTTATAAAAATCGGTTTATATTTATATACCGATCCCACACATATGTTTATGTTCCGACTTTAATGGTTTTAGCTCTAGGAGCCAAATATTGAAACCAAGCTTAATGACATTTTGTACAAGTCCGATTTTTGGACCAAAGACCTATTTTATGGAGGAAATCGGTTCAGATTTTGATAAAGCTTCAAGACATACGTTCATTCGAGTTTATACTTTGAGAGCTTAAAACCATATTTTGCAACAAATCTTTATGAAATTTAGCTAGAGTTAGTGTTTAGGACCATGAAAGGACGTTATTGAAATTAAGAAAAAAATCGTATCAGATTTAGATATAGCTCCCACATACATATGTTCATTCTGTTTTATGTTTATAGTTCTGGGAGAAACATATTCAATCTTGATGAAGTTTGGAGCAATCTAATTTTTGCACCAAGCACCGAATTTATGAAAATTTAAGAAATCGGTTCAGATTCAGATAATGCTCCCACGCATATGTTTATCCGACTTCAATGGTTTTAGCTCTAGAAGACACCAGTTTTTCAAATCTTGATGAAATTTGGCACAAGTGAATTTCGTACACTCTGTTGGAATTCGGTTATATATATTTATAGCATTCATGTAAAGGGTGGTTAAATTTTAAGGGCCGATGTTGATTTTGTATAAAACACAAATTATTTGTGAAATTATTACCATTTCTTTTTATTATGATAACATTGGTATGGTTCAATTATGTATGGAGCAAAATATTGGCCAAATAGCCTCCGCGACCTTGGCGGCACACCTCCATCCGATGGTCAGAATTTTCGATGAGGCTTAGACAAAATTGAGGTTCTATGCCGTTAATGTGCCGAATTATCTCATTCTTTAGCTCATAATTGTTGCTGGCTTATCGACGTACACCTTTTCTTTCAAATAAGAAAGAAGTCAAACTGTGTCAAATCACATGATCTTGACGGACCATTGAATTTGTCTCGCAAAAGAGTCATTGTTTCGTTAGCTGTGTGGCAAGTGGCACGCACTGTCACGTTGAAACCAATTTTCGTCCACATCCATATCTTTCAATTCGGGAAAAAAAAATTTCGTTATCATCTCACGATAGCGAACACCATTCATAGATACTGCCTGACCGGCCTCAGTTTGGAAAAATATACGGTTTTACAAGACCAAAACAATTATTTTCACAAATTTAAATATGACATTAGTTTTAATGCGGTGTATTTATATACACGTAGAGATATGGTTATTATATGCGATCATATTATGGTTGCGTGTGAGTCATACTATGGTTGTGAGGATCATACTAGGGTTGTTATGAGGATCATAATATGGTTGTGGGGATCATAGTATGGTTGAGTGTAAATAATTCGTTTGTTGTGAGGACCATGATATTTTTGTGGGGATCATAGTATGGTTGAGTGCGAACGATGCTTATGTTGTGATGATCATAATATTTCTGTGCCACAACCACATAACCAACAATAGTATGATGCTCTTTGAATATTGTTACCCCAGTCAAACTTGTTTTCTTCGTGTAGTCGGCCATGTCAGACTTTAGTTTTTTAATAAAGTTTTTACTTGCTTTCCACTGATCACGGTCGAAATCATACTTTCAACCAACGTCACTGTTACAGTACCAAGCCGTTGGTCTACGAGTAATAACCCATGGAACAGTATAGCTATACAATACATTTTTTTCAGTCAAAATTGTAAAGTATACTTTTAGGAATTGGTAAAAAACACTCCTCAGTACTGCTGTGGAACATGTAAAGCTGTGCTAGATAACAAATTTTAAGCAAAGTTTGTGTGAAACGTTAAAATTTTCATGATATGCATTAAAATTTATGTTTATCATTAAAATTTGTAGACAACAAAAAAAACAACAATCAAATATTTTCAAAAAAAATAATTTACTTTGCCCAGTCAATTGCCTTTTGGTGGTCGCCCAAAAACCTAATTTAGTTGGTTTTTCGAAGATCCAGAAATGCAGGGTATATTATAGTCGGTCACTCCCGACATACATCTTTTTTATTATTTTTTTCGTTTAAGTATTTTGTGTAAATGGTCGTTGAAAAGCTTTTTAAAATTTTAAACAAAATTTCCATTGGAAAGTTCGACATTTTTAGCATAAAAGTACTCAGAACGTTTTGACATACGAACATCATTTGTGCTGTTTACAGTGACTTGAAAAAATCAATTTGGCAAAATGGAATTAACCCGTGAACATTTTCGTTCGACCATTTTTCACAACTTTCGACGTGGGTTATCACGACAAGTGTGCATCGATGAACTTAAATTTTTGTATAGCACCGTGAAAAACTGGTTTAATGAATTTAATCGCGGTTGACGCTCGCTCAAAGACGAAGGATGTCCAAAAACGGCCGTTGTGCCAGAAAACATTGATGACGTGCGTGAACTGATAATGCAAGATCGTCATGCGACATACCGTGAGATAGAGGCATCCTTGAGCATTTCTTCCACCAGCATACATTCGGTTTGTTCTCGTTGGAGCCCGCACAATTTGGCAATCGCTCAAAAAGGCTCTTGTCGATTGGTGCAAAGAAATTTTGAAAAAATACGATCGCGGTGAATCGAAAGACGTTTATAAGATCATCAGAGGTGACGAATCATGAATCTATGCGTATGAACCCGAAACAAAACAGCAATCGAGCGTGTGGGTCTTCGAAGATGACTCAAATTCTTCAGCAAAACTGGTCATGTGGCGACTGTTCCGCTTGAGCAACGTAGGACGGTCAATTCTGAGTGGTACACCACAATTTGTTTGCCTGAAATCTTCGGAGAAATTCGAAAAACGAACAACAGAAGACGAATCATTGTGCACCATGGCAACTGGCATTTGTTTTTGGGACTGAGATTATAAATATTTTACCGAGATTAAAATTTAAGTGCCATATTTTTCTATGTGAGAAATGTTCAGTGTTTTCTGTTACCTAAATGTACATGTGTGTAGAGAACCTCTCTTTGGTCAACCTAGGATTATAATTTCCACAAATGTCAGAGAAAAATAACTACCGTGTATAGTTCCCATACTTACCGTAGCAATAAAAGAAGCCACTGACTTTTGGATTCATTTTCAATAAATATAATTTTTATTTGCTATTGGATTTTTGGATTTCATTATATTTAATCTGGTCAGTGTCAGAGGGATGTGTAAAGAATCATTTGTTTTGTTTTGTCATAAACTCTAACTGAGATACGTAATCAGTTTCATTATCGCGATATACTCAATCAATTAAATAACGCATGCACAAACATGTTCATCTGGCAAAGTGTTGGGCTTGTGACTCGGGGTGAGAACTTCACTTAAAAGTGATCATTATTAATAAATATAATTAATATTATTTAACAATATGATCTGTTTTTCGTTTCGTTTGATTTAAATTTTGTTTTATCATTTCATTTTCACTATCGATCAATATCATTAAAGAAGACTATTAGTGTGTAGGTGTGTGTGTGTCTGTGTGTGTCTGTGTGTGTCTGTGTGTTTTCTTTCAATTAGACTAAATATTGAAATACAAAGAAAACAATATTACTTAACTGATACTTATTTAGTTGTAACAAAAATTAATTATACATACATACATACAGACATGTGAATGTATAAAATCCTTTTTTTACTTAAACTTAAATGATAATAAATAATTCAAAATAAATAGAGAATATCTTTGTACAATGCTATTGATATATAGAATTTATACTCGTACAGGGTTACCTCCATGTATGTGTGTAAGTATGCAGCCATCGGAGCAGGAGTGCCCTAACCCGATGGCACGAGTTTCATATTGCGAAGGACTCTTTGCCATATGTGGTGATACTGTAAAGAGTAGGTGTTTCCCAGAACATTCATGATCCCATTAAGGGCATGTAATTGAGACTATCGAAATTTAAAATGCCTGGAATGCGTCGCCATCTAAAAACAAACCTCCAACTAAGTGGAAAAATAGCACATGTTTTGATTTGAAAGTGCTTTTAAATTGTATTGGAATCTATGATTTTTTTAAGGCTTGTCATAGGATGGATTGGGCAGATTTGTCATCGTTTTTTAATATATTCCATATTTATAAGAAAAACATTCGGCGCTAGCTTGAATCGATCCACACTCTTCTAGTTTCGTTTATCAATATTCTTGATGCATATGGAGTTCGCAATGAATGATTTCGAAATCAAAACCTTCCGAATTTAAAGCCCGAACGTTTCCATTTAAACTCCACCAACTAAAGAGCTTCTTAAGAAGTGGATAAGAGAAGCTTTCGCATAATTACATTTTATGCGACTTTTGTTGTTTAAATCTATTCACATCTTTTGAAGTAGATAAAAAACTATACATTGGGTATGATTGTTTTGCTTGACTGTTCTTATTAGCATAAGCTGTACGACTGGAGTAGAATCTGATATTTGCAAATTCATGCGAATTTGATTTTTCGTTTTGCGAAATTTTAAATGATTGCACTAAAAGAAATCATTTTTTTTACTAACCCAACACTATGGGTTTGCTTTTTACATTAGCAATACATTGTTTTAGTGATCTGGAGAATGGTAAAGAGAAGAAGAAGTTTACATTCGAATTTAATAAACTAAAATTATAAGTGGTACAAATGATATTCGCCAGGAGTACATTTCATATTGGGCATGTTTCTCTAAAAAAAACTAATAAAAGCTTTAATTCTCGGGGCGATCCACTTAGCAAATAGTTGTTCCCCTAAAGAGTACCTATTGGCGTTAGAATTGGTTATCCTATCATCAACAATCAGCAACTCGGCTTTCCCTAAATTACAAACAGACAATAAAGACTTAAGATCCTACCTAAAAGACTGAGTTTTTCAACGAATGGAGTGTATTTTTTCCAATACTGCTCAAAATAACCAAAGCAGTTGAATGCTTCTTGCGGTCCTAAAATAAACCCCCACAGTCACTCTGACGACGTATATAGCGTGCGTTAATTTTGACCGACCCACTCTGTTAACGCGACTAGGTAGTTGGTGCACAATACCTCCAGCTCGGCCTTAAAGTCCCGAACGAGTGAGGGGGAATGATACAGATTAAAAGAATATATAAAAAGGAGCGAAGCCCAAAAGTTTAATGTCTTATGCGGTAGGTATAATGTAGTAACATATTGTGTTCTCCGCCCATCAAAAGAGCATAGCTGAGTGCTGTCAGACACATTCACAGGCTACGGATAGTGGAATGGAATTAGAAGATATATTGGGTAGCCGTTCAGTGGTTCTAAGGGAAGAGTCACGGAGGATCTCTACAAAGAGACTCCACAATTGTCCAAGTAGCCAATGATATCTGGAATGCCGTGGCAAGTCTAAACACCAACTTTAGTACACGCAGTAGAATACCGTACGTTAAGTGTCAGCCCTATCCTAGGGCCATATCATCCGTCTATCAGAACACCAATGGATTCATGAAACTTAATCAAGAGAAAACACAAAACCCACCCAAATAATATTGACCACCCTTGACTCACGTAAACAGATAAGAATAGGACAATGAAATATTAGAAGATACTGGGGAAATCCCGATCCGTATTGGGAAGACTAAGCCATGTATGGTGTTCAATGCAAATATCCCTTTATACGACATTACGTATATTCAACGTACGTGCAATACCCCGGCTTTGTACGAGTACAAGTAAAGCGTGGCCTACGACAAACGTTTTTATCGATAAGATCCAAGCTCAAATAAACAAATTCTTGCTAATTATCCGCAGGTTATTTCGGCTGAATTCTATATCTAATGCAGACCTATTAACGAAAACAATCGAGGCGTCAATAAAATAAGAAATAATTAGACGGAAATGGATCGGTCATAATCTGGGCAAACCACCCTAAGGAATTTGTAAAAAAGTGCTTGATGAGAACCTACAAGGCAGTAGACGGCGAAGACGACCGAGGAATCCGCGGCGACGAAAATTCTTACGCACATATCAAAACTGTATCTGTCATGGGAAGAGATTAAAACACAAAGAAACGATTGAAATAAGTGGAGACATCTTGTAGAAGCCCTATGGAGTAATAAAGGACATATATTTATATTTGTTTTAATAAGATCCAATATATAACAACGAGCATACTACGAGCCTGCATAAAGCTGATATAAATAATTCTTAGGAATGAAAACATCATTCCTGTTTACATTTTTTTTATCCTGAGAGTAGAAAAAGATTGCTCAAATAGAACAGATAACCGGTTTTCCAAGAGGAATACTTTTGTATACTTCAAAATTTTTACGATCTAAAGATAAAAAACGAACAATTAATTTATAACCTTTAAGGCATGGTCTATATGTTGATTCATTCGCCAGTTATTCGGACAGATCATGCTATGCAATCTGGGGCATCTTAATGAGGGGTGTATTATATCATATCGCACTTGTTCATCAAAAGTGTATTTACTCAACAATTTTTAAATTTCACCTCTTGAATGGAATATAGAACGATTCACAGGAGTTATCTATACCTACTGTAAAAATCTAAAATCAATATCTCCACTTTTTATATCTAAAAAAAGATATACATTCTAGAGTACTTAAAAGACATAAGAACAAGCATTTTTGGTTCGTCTGGAAAATTAAAAATGTTGAGTTAAGTGATATGTTAAATGTAGGCAGCTAGGCTTGGGGGGCGACAGGTGTACTATGAACATGAAATCCCAGTGGCTGATATTTAGAGCCATCACTTAAGGCACTGGCAAATTGGCATGTTATGGGATTTAAAGCACAGGTCGGGCATTTCAGGGGACCTATTTTACACCATCTATTCAACTGGTCAAAAATTCAACAAAAAAGAAACTTTACGAGCCTTCGAAAAGATCCAAAAGAAATGCTTGATTTTTTAGTGACCAACAGCGATAGTAGTGAATGCTAGAATATAAGTATAATATTTGGCCGTCAAGTGAACAACTGTGTAATAATGAAATAATGCCGAGGTTGAAGCTCGAGTGCGGATATATTAGCAGCTTTTTTTGCAGAACTACAAGAAGACCTGCAAAAAGATGAAAGAAGGGTAGACCTATTTAGTGATAAGTAGGGCGTTCTTTTAAAATTTAGATTGTATTTAAAGGAAAGGCATTTAAATCCCTTCTTCGTCTTTCAAGCAACCTACTAACAAGTCTACCATCTGTTCCATTTATTGTACTAGATGACCAAAAAAGTCAACAACGGCAAACTGTCCTTACAGGATTCCATTGAAAAGTTTGCATAATGGCATTTGTTATTCAATATTAAAGATGAGTATGAGAATTAAGTAAGCTAGCCGATCGCTCAAATCACTTCAACTATAATTGTAATTCTCAACAATCTTAGCTAACGAAACAGATTAACAAATCAAGATACGCAACCCAATTAAAAATCAAATCTCGATTCAGAGATAATTGCTCTAAACGCTAAAAAAGAGATACATTTTTGCACAGTTACCGCCATACGAGATAAAAGTACATAGAAGTGCATATTTAGGCTATTTTCAGTTAGTCATTAGTATACCCTTCATCATTGGATTAAGGGTATATTTACTTTGCAGCATCTCCTAATACTGATCCGAGAGCCTATCAAGTATATATAAGCATATTCTGAATCAGCGTAAAATTCTAAGATGATTTAGTCGTGTACGAGTCAGTCTGCCTGTGAAAGCAAACTACACGTCGCACTATTAAAGTTAGGAGGCTGAAATTCTGCAGAAACATGTGCTGATGGCCTAAAAGGTTGGTGTTAAAAATGGGATAGATTGGTTAAGAGGTTAAAATTTTAACTTATAAGGACTGCACCGACCACTGAAAAAATCAACTTCCCTGAAATTACAAATACAATATCTCATGAAATAGTTGAGATATAACGATGATATTGAGAACATATAATGTTGACATGTTTCGAAACAAATCCTGGAGGGAAAGTGCGCGGTGCCCACCTTTTATGGCTAAAGCAGTCGACCGACCGCTATAAAATTTTAACAGAATAAATTGAAGACTACAAAATCATTATAAACTTTGTGTGGTAAAATGGTACAAGAAGACGTGGCACCGCCTACACAACCCTGAACTTCGTGAACTAATGTGACGATAGAAAAAAAACACCTTGATAGAATAGAAGCCGATGCCATGCCTCCTTGACAACATTTTCATATTGGACCGTAATCCATGGTGTTTTTTGTCCACTTGTTTTTTGTTTCAAAATTAGACAGTGAGTTATCATTGCAAGTTATAAGTCGATGACATTAGAAACTTTTTGCTTTGTTACAAAAGGCTCAAATAAGATACCCTCGAGCAGATAAGGCAGTATTAGGAGTATTTTAGGCAAAGATTCCCCGAAGTGTGTGTGGACCGATATGATGCTAAAGGTAAGGGTAAATAGTAAAGGTAAGGGAATAGTATGGTAAGGAAATAGTGAGCTGATAAGACAGGTTGAGTAATGTTGTATGATGTGATCAAGAAATCACGGCAAAGGTGACAAACAACACTTCAATTAACAGATGATGAGGACCCTAGTTATTTGGTGTTACCAACCAAATTCCAAATTCCTGTTAAATCTGTGAATAACCATGTAAGTACGTAAAAACCGCCCAAGTACAGGTCTGATTAAGGTCACTTTAGCTCCGTTAGCTGCATATGTACATACGACTAAATATGATTGCGTATGTTTGCACATACTCACATATGTGTGTACTTGACTACCATAGAAAATATAATAACAATTAACAACAAAGCTCCAGGATTATCTGAGTTTTTGTACCACTCATAATACCGGCCTGGATACATATATGACCCCCTACATTTACAAGTTACAGCAAAAAGGATTTACGGTAGATTTTCCTAAATACTTACATTGCATTTGTTTGTATAATGTTTTTCTTTTTTAGTTTATGATTGTAAAATACATATTATAAATGAGACTTTAGAGCACAGTGTTACAAAACGCACTCATTGTTGAAGATATAAATTACTACAACAATAACAAAAGCACGCTGCGAAACACTGTGGCAATATACGGGTGTTAAAACAAATGATTAGCGTTAGTGTAGGACTCAAAATATTTCTTCAGATATTCAATGGAAAAATGTCATACTGATTTCTGACATGGAAACTTTGGACTTCGATAGCAACTATTTCTTAAATTGTTTTTCTCTAATAGCTTGATCAAACTAAAATGATCTTTATTTTTAATATTGACACCAGAAGCTATGACTATCGGCGATCGCACTACAGTCGGTTCTAGGCACCGGATCGACCCGAAGGAGGAATTGTTCGGCCAAGAGCTGTCACCTCGGCACTATGTGCCTCTACAACAACTATCGGTAGAGACTTTGTGTATATGTTTCCTTCCGCAAAAAGTGAGGTGAGCAGTTTGAAATCCGACGCTAACGCTTTGGTCGAGTTTAAAGCCTAAAGTGTTTATGTTTATACGTTCGGTCTACATGAACCGGTCTATATTAAACAAAGGCATAATAATACACTTAAAAATATGTAAATTTAATTAAAAAATACTCGTACGTACGTAATTAAAAACAGAAAAATCAACAAATAATTAAAACCGACAGAAATTGAAATCTTTTATCTAAGAACATTGTGCGATTTTTGTTTGTTCTGTTTGTATTTTGGTTTCTTTGCTTAGATCTATGAAAAAGTGTTTATTTCCATTTACAATCCTGTGTGTATCCCTTCACTACTTTCATCTCTTTCATACATTTTTGGAATATTTGCATACGTGTGATCTCGTTTGCATGTGTTAGTGTATTTGGAAGTGCGTGTGTATGTGTGTTTAGTGGCAAATGTGCCTGGGTTAGTGTTTTTCCGGTCACATTAAATTAAAATATGTGCGTGCAATCGTAAACATTTTCGATTTTGTTTCAAAATATTTTTTTGTTGGTCTGGATGGTTCCGAACGCAAATTTCTTTCTGTTTCTGAATTTTTGTTTGTTTTTTTGCTATTTAAAATTGCAAAGCTAGAAATTAATAATTATTTGTTGTTTCGCGTTTTGTTTTGCATTTTGAGTTTTTTGTTTTGTTTTTGAAACCATAATTGATAATCGAAATATGTTCTAGCAATAAACAAAAACGAGTGCTATTCTGTTGTTATTTATCATAAAAACCACCGCTTCATTTGTAAGGTTTCCACATAATTTTGGTAAGTATTGGCATTTTTAATAATTAAATTTTATAAGTAACTTGATAAATAATTGATAGCATTCAAAAGTTATATTCATTCGAAATTATTCAGCATGGTTTTGGGTTAATACAAAGAGTGGTTTTGGTAAATACAAAGAGTGATCCAATGAACGATGTTCATTGCTAGTCACATATTAACTTCAAGTTTTGTACCAAATATAATTTGATATTTCTATGTTTCAGTGTTTTACAAAAATGAAGAGAAACATATTTGAGCAGCGTCTTAAGATTGTTGAAACCTTTTAGAAAAATGTGGGTTTAAATCAAAATGCATTATGGGCAGTTTGTGATATTTTCGATCCGTAAATGTGTTCACAATCCGAAGAACGATGCTCAAATTTCAGCAAACCGGGTCTGAAGGAAGTGTGAAGACACCCATGCATGCTCGCCCAGTTCGTTCTGCCAACGTTCTGCTATAAGGCCGTACTTCTTTGGAAATAAGGTCGGCCAAGCAGTCAACGTGATTGGCGTTCGCTATCGCGAAATGAAAACAGACTTCTTGTAACCAGAAATTGAGAATAGGGAACTGGACGATATATGGTATATGATATATGATATATTCAACAGAATGGTGCCACGTGCTACACAGCTAACGAAACAATGGCCCTGTTATCTTACATCGTGGCTATGTTAATTGGCCAATTGATTTGACACCGTTGGACTTTAACTTTGGGAATACTTAAAAGAAAACCTATACGTCAACTAGCCAAGAACAAATCAAAAGCTAAAGGATGAGATAATTCGACACATTAACGACAGTGAACCTCCATTATGTCTCAGATTCAATTAAAATATCAAGAGGTCCAGAATTTAACTATATTTTGTTTCTCAATATAATTGTCATAGATCCTTTTATCATAATGGAAAATACTAATATTATTCTTAGAAAAGTTTTTGTTCGTTTGAGTTGGACCACCCTTTACAGTCCATTACTAAGTAAAGTTGCAATTTCATTATGTCGGAGTCTCTACACAATGGATTTTTTTTATATATTCCTGTCCTGTCCGATTCCCACCATGGCCCCTTTAGATTATATCATTTCGAAATATGCTCTGCCAAAATTGTAACATGCCGCACTACCCCATTAAAAAGCTGATGGGAAAATTCTTTCAGAACCCGGTCTTAAAGTAATGCTATGCAATGCATACATACGTATGCTTTAAGAGCTTATATACTGAGAGAAACATCTTGCGTTTATACATACAAAGAACATATTCGTTGCTACAACCGAAAAATTAGGTCTTCTATCATTACAACCGGTGCTCTGTAATTTTCAGTTGTTGGTACTGAAGTATCAGTGGAGTATATAAAGTATCCGAACCTCCAATAAATAATTATTGTATCAAAAAGCCCAAATGCTGCACAACGAAATTTTTTTATTAGATTCAAAAAAATTTAACTTTTGTAATAGAAATTTTGTAATTTCAACCAATTTCCAACTAATTTTTTCACAGTGTGTAGGTAAATTGTGTATGCACCCCAAAAACGGTTCAATAATTTAATGAATTACTACATAAACATCTGTTTTCAATTTGATGTAAAACAGTTCATCAATAATTCTTCAATTCCATACATCAATTTGTTGAACATGGCCAATAAATTTAAGAAAAATTGACGAAAAACGTTCATTGAGTTCTTATAATAGAAACTTAAGGAGAAGAAAATTTCGCCGAACAAAGTCAACACAATACAAATCCTTCGCACTGCTTGCATTCACTGCTTCATATTGCATTCACTTTCATCGCTTGTCTGATGCTGTTTTTGTTATTTTTGAAGGGACAACAAACACGCACAGTATCGCGTGTTTGCGCTAGTAAAGCTAAGTCTCATAGTATTACGAAAGGTGTGAATAACAAAAAAAGATTTGCAAGGTAACGATTGAAAAAGTACTCATACGTATGCGAATACCAAAAGAACGTAATGAATGAAGAATTATTTCATAGCCAGTTGCCAAGTTCGACACAGACGAAACAACAGGCGGAAATTCGACCAATTTTTGAAAATAAATCAAGCATTTGTTAGTGGTTTTTCCGAAAATTTTCACTTGAATTTAAGCTTACATTTGTTAAATGTGATTGGTGGGACCGCTAAGGTAGATTTGAATTTGAACCTGCGGTTACTTGTATGACAGTTTTAGTCGTTTCTTAAAAAATGTCTTAACTACACTTCCTTAAAAAAATCTTAACGAAGATGTAGCAATGAGGGAACAATTTCAATACTATTTCCCAAGCTCCTCCCTCCCAACTGTAATTTATTTTTCAAGTAATTCACTTTTGAGTGACAAGATACTTATATATACTTATATAATGACAAGATACTTATATATACCACCGAAGGTTCATTCTATTTGCACCATCACGAAATATTGATGGGAGATCCCATCAAGTTAATATTTTCTTGACCGTCATTAATTCTTAGGTGATCAAGCCATGTTCGTCTGTGTGTCTGTTAATTATTCATGTATAGAGTCATTTTGACTGAGATAATGGAGGGATGAATAAGCCGAAAGGCCCGTTTTGGGCCTTTTAATTATTCTTTAGAATTTATTCAAATTTTGTCAGAAATTGTTGAAACCACTTTAAAATTTGTATGGAAATTCCAATTTTGTAGATTACTTCAACATTTTGAAAACTTTGGTATTATTTTATTTGTTGATTTCCTGTGAATAATACGGCAGTATAATATTATCACATTACTTCCAAAAGCAAAGTCTTAATTAAACTTTGAGTTTTTGAAATTTTAACGGAAACATAAAATTTGTAATCTTGTTCTAGCCAAATTTTTCTAAAATGTTGTACTACCAGGAGAGTTTTTTTCCAACAGTCCACAACTATTTGAAAAGCTACACACTTATGGGAAGCAACACACTTTGAGAAAATAAAAATTGGGAAGAAATTTGAGAAATACAAATTAAAATTTAAAAAACGAATTTAAATTGAGAAAATCCAAACTGAAAATGAGAAACTAATCTTAAAATTTAAAACCGTAAGCGAGGAGTT
The DNA here is from genome assembly GCA_963513945.1 of Hydrotaea diabolus. Lineage (NCBI taxonomy): Eukaryota > Metazoa > Arthropoda > Insecta > Diptera > Muscidae > Hydrotaea > Hydrotaea diabolus. Next base: position 100,971,082 of record OY740720.1, on the reverse strand, counting down.
TGTACTCGTAGTAATAAAATACAAATATAAACTACACCATTTGGGAAACAGTAACTATTCAATATTCATATTTAAATATTAATTTATATTTTCTTTATATCAATTTCTATATTTTAATTTGAAATTTCATTTTTCAATTTTAAGCTGCGTTTCCAATTTTAATTAGAATGATACCCTACCTTTTAGTTTCATTAACTATGCAGCATATAAACTTCCAAGTAGCATCTTTATATCAAAATAACGTGATCTAATTTATATTCATATATTTTCCAACTTTGATCAATTGAGAACCATTGGCCTCCTTTTGCAGGGATGTATTATTCCCCCTTTTAATTTTGGCGTAGAAGCCTGACGAAGGAAATATAGTCTGTCAAAAAGGATCTAAACTAGGCACAGATTAAAGCAATATAGGTTGTAGCAAAATTCTATGAATTTTATACGGCATAATTAACCATATCGGTTGTAGATCCCACAGGGTCTTCAGTCAGTTTAAGTAAAATTTCATGAAGCCGGGATAGGCACTTATACCAGGTTTAATTAGTTGCAAAGTCTCCCACTGAATAACATTTTCTGATTTCGCTAAGAGAAAAATTTGGATCTGCAAACCCAATACAATTTACAGAAATTTTTGGTCAATTATGTCTACATCAGTGTAAGAAAATGTAGACCTTCAAAATTAGAGGATTTTTTTTCGAGAGGAATTGACTAAACATCTTCGAAACAGATTTATTGGCAAGAGCTCAAACCTGTGAGATCTCATTCCTGTATTTGGAAACAAATCTCACCGTCCTTACGGGTTTTACTCAAAATCGTATACTAGTGGACTGCTATTCGTATCTACAGTATGGTTTTGCACAGTGGTTTGATTTATTCGTTTGGTTACTTATTCGGAAGTCTAAAAAGTCGTTGCTTGTTGAAATAATTGTGATTTATCAGTTGGACTGGAACTTGCCTTATACAAAAATAATTATCCCTAGAACTTACCAAAATTTCGTGGATACACCCATATGAAATAAAATGGTTTAATATCTATTTTCTTCTATTATTTCCTGGCACAGTGTTACTTTTACTGCTGTCGGTTTGTCTTCTTTTGTTTGTTTTTGGTGCACTCACAATAAGTGCGATTTGTATTATTCTATGAATAATCATAATACTCGTAATAATAATCGTAATCGTAATCGTAATCATAATAATATTAATTGCTCAATTATGTGTTGGGTTGTTTTGCTGTTCAGCAGGACACCGTCGACACTTCCAAAGGCACCGCATGTCCTGTGGTTGGTTGGTGGGTGATTGGTTGTTTGGTGCTTTTATTTGTTGGCGGCCCACCTCTCTCACTCCTTGATTATTTGGTTGCCCGATACAACGTGAACTGGGGCGGGGATGTAAAGGTGGGGGAGGGAGAGTGAGAAATCGTTTCGATATATTGACAAGAATACATTTGGGCAGGACAAAGGAGGAACATAAATAAAATAAATAATAACAAAGAGATCCATAGAATGGATCGGTGAAACGTTTGAGAGATCTTTCCGCCAATCAATCGATCGATCAAAACTCTAATAACAATCAGAACAACAATATTTGCTCAACTTATTCCGTAGCACTCGGCCATGGTCGTTGGAGGTGGTGGACGTGGTGCTTGTGTATTCCTGGCCGGACGGGGAGCGGTCGTGTTGGTGGCGGGCGAGCGGTGTTGTTGTTGGTTGTGGTGTGACCGACCGACTGTCCGTCCGGGCGAGTGAGCGAGCGACCAATGGCAAAACAACTTTAACCTCATCGCACTTTAAAACTAATGTTGTTGCAACTTAACTTAACTGGCAGAGAGCGGAGGTGTCTGTCGTCTATCTTGTTAGCCGTAGGTTCTGTTGATAGCCCACCAGTGCAAGCAGTATTGCCATTAAGGCCACTATGTGTTGCCAAGAACTGTGTAAAGCCATGCCGGCATCGCCTTCACCATTGCGACAAATTTCCGGATGTCGTGTAAAATCTTCGCAGTAAATCTGAAATGAACATCAATAAAAGACACCAGAGGTTTTACGTTAGAGAGATCCAATGTTTAGATTTATAGCTGGTCGCAACTTCTGTTCTCTGTTTTTTTTGTTTTTGTTAGACCAATTTCGTTTTCGTTCTTGCTTCGTTTGGTGGTGTATTGCCGTTGCACACTAAACAAAAGGCAAGGATAGAATTACGAAATTGGGGTTGAAACATTACACTGCAATTATACATACCCACATACATACATATGAACACAAAACGATTTGTGTTTGTGTGTGTTTGTGTGAACATGAAATATACCTACGTACGGACATTGGAACCCAGTAAAATGTTTGGTGGATTAAATATAACGCCAAAATCCTAGAACACCCTCAATCGGCATATCTTTAGAAGCCGAAGAAGAATAATAAAAGTAGCCTCAACTAAAATAGATATGATTTTGCTAACAGCATTCAAATCTGAAATGGAGTACAAGTTCGAACTGCTGATAAATTTCATAGCATTCCACGTTCCTTAACGACGGTTCCATTAATGTGACTTGTCCATGTAAGTTTTGACTTCCCAGATATATTGATGTCTGAACACAGTCTATTATAGTATTGTCTAGCATAACGTTGTAATGTATTGAATCAGTTCTTATGTCTATAGTAAGAACTGATCCTATAACTCAAAACTTACATGGACAAATCACATAAATAGAACTGTGGGTAAGGTACGTGGAATGCTTCATCATATCGCCACAATAAAAAGCTCAAAATTCTAATGAATGCATGTACAGAAGATATTCTCAATAAGGATGACCAAACTCTAGTTCTCTGAATTTGGTGGATGGTCACATTTGTATACCCTCTATCATAGAATAGAGGATACTGGCCGGAGACCCTATAAAGTGTTTATATTATGAATCGTCGTAAATGCCAGAATCATTTGGATATGTCCGTCTGTCTGTCTGTCGAAAACAAACTTACGATCCCGCTATTGAATCTAGGTGGCTAAAAATTTGCAGAATCATGTGTTTAGGACTAAAACGATTGGTATTGAAACGGGCCAGATCAGTCAAGAGGTAAACATTTCCTCTCACAAGAATTGATTGAAACTTACACACAGAGAAGAGATTTGTTGCAACAACCGTATGCCAATCGAATTTTGCTGTTTTCACGTACTATCCATGTTTAACATCGCTTCAACCGAATGTTGATTGGGTACACCGCAATTTCAGTAGAGGAATATCGTTAACCCTAACTTATTAAGCTGATTATGGGAACTGATTTTGTTCATGTATTGTTTGTTGCTTTCGATTATTGGCTATAAAAACTCTTGGGGTTTGGTTGTCACAGCCACGACGTTTATTAACTGGACCAATTGATGGTTAAATTTTATGTATTTACTTATCTGAGCGAAATAAAAAAATATTTTTATTTAATTTTTATAGTTAGCAATTTGAAACTATTTTTTTCTGTTATTTGAATTATGAGCCGTTTTTTTAAAACTGGGTTTTTACTTTCGAATCTAATGAAGTGGAACGATTTTATGCACCAAATTGGTAAAGAGGGTCAATAAAATTTAATTTTGGTTCTAAGGGTCAAAAAATTTTAAAATGAAGTAAAGTGGAATTTGAAACCTTAATATTTCCACCCAATTATGGCTAATGTGACACAAAATACCTTTAATGAATGCCTAAAGGCATGCCTTTAGTAGTGATAAATACTTATAGTATTTACTTTCACATCGGAAATGTTTTGTAGTTTATTTAAAAAAATAGGTGGAAAAAAATTATTTCAAATCCCTTTGTGTCGATTTTGGTTTCCATTAAACCTTAGTCATAAAATTGTATTAAAAAGACTTTTTTTTGAAAAAGAACGAAAAGAGAAAACCACCATTTTTAAATAAATTTATAAAGGGTTTATTTAATAGACGTGTGGTTTTCAATCCACACTTTTTTCGGAGTTGGTCTATATGACAGCTGTCACTTGATTTAGGCACAGTTTGGTTTGCCATTTCATAATGAATAGTCTAACTCCAGAACAACGTTTGCAAATCGTGGTAAATGGGCCCAAAACGAGATGGCTACAAGAAAATTTTGATGGGAGCTCACTTTTGTTTGAATGGGTAAGTTAATAACCAAAATTGTCGCATTTGGAGTAATGAAAATCCACAAGACATTGTTGAGACCCCCTTAAATTCTATTAAAAACACTGTTTGGTGGGCTCTATGGGCTGAGGGAATCATTGGTCCAAATTTCTTCAACAATGAAGCCGGCCATAATGTTACAGTCAATGGTGAATGCTACAGAGCCATGATAAATGACTTTCTCGTGCCTCAATTGGAGGATGTTGACGACATTTGGCTTTAACAAGACGGCGCTACATGCCACACAGCCAACAAAACAATTATTCTAACAATCGCGTCGTGTACCTGTGGCGTGGCCGTCAAGATCGTGCGATTTAACAACGCTGAACTTTTTTTGTGGGGTTATGTTAAGTCACTTGTCTACGCAGATAAGCCCGACACGATTGACTCCTTGGAAGAGAATATTCGACTCGTTGTTGCTGACAAACGGCCCCAAATGCTGCAAAAAGTGGTCGAAAATTGGACCTTTCGGCTGGAATTTATTCGAGCTAGCCACGTGCACGAAATCATTTTTAAAACATAATGGCAAACCCTTATATTTATAATAAAGCCAAACTCTCGGCCATGGCATTAAATTATATGTCTTTTATATCTTCTTGAAAACCACACGTCTTAAAAAACACCTTTACAATTTCAATAACAAAAAAAGAACAAGCCCAACTGAAATTAATTGGACAACATTTTTGTTGAACATAAAAATACTCAAACTTCCATTAAAGAATCACATTTTTCACTTTTCTTTACTTTTTCAAAAAAAAACCGTCAGATTTGGAGATTAAAGACGTTTAAATGTTCTATGAAAATAAACTCCATACCTTTTCACTCTTTGCTAAAACGAAGAAATTTTTACTTCATTTCAACTTATTTCTTATGGTATAGCGTTGCAAAATGAAAATTTCCGCGGACCATAAAAATTAACTTAGACCTACCGGGCCGCCCTTTTCGAAATTTACTATAATCACCTAAGTCATTTATTTCCAGCAGAAATCATTCACCTCCCGTGAAAGTCAGAAATGTTGTTGCATAAAGTAGTAGGTTACAACAGCGAACTAAACGGCATATACTAACTATTAATACCAAAGTAAAATGTTCTTCATAATTGGTCGGTTGTCATAACCACCAGTTTTGAAAAAGAATAAGTTGGTCGACTTGTTGGTTGTACGTATCGTAATATTATTGTAGCAACCATCATGGCAAGTCGAACCATGTAACCATCAATACCATGGGTTATTGGTGATTACAACAGAAAGTATGTTTATTCAACCGAATATTTGTAGTTCGGACCGATTTCCAACTGATTTTTTCTCTGTGTGTATAATACCATATCGTAAATTCAACTAGTTAGGGTTGTCACAGACGTTGAGACACATGAATGGTCAAGGTTTAAACAACACTGAAATATTCTCCGATCAAGATTATGTTAATATATAAGTTTAGTACAATGTCGGTCATTTATGAAGTTTCTAATAAAATGAGGCAGTAAAATGTTCGGTATCTCATATACCCTTCACCGTTAAATCGCAATGCTTACAGGCAATTTTTTTGACAAATCTTTAAAAACTCATATTTGGATTTGCAACGATATTTTTTATTTGCGTTTGCAAATTTAATTGTGGTATCTTATTTTGAATTGAATTGATTTTGTATCAAAAAGTAGTGAAATTATATTAACCACGTATCCATGTTCATTAGCTATCGTGTCTTAGGAAGATAGGAGACATTTTTTGACCCTCAAAAGGCGAAAAGTCTATCAACCTTTCCCAAACTTACTCTAGTACATCATTTTCCAAAGTTTCAGTATTACAGCCTTTTTGTCAGCTATCTTGGTTTCTTCAGACTGTGATGATCCCTGAAGGGTATTAAACTACTGGTTCTGACTAAGAAATATTTTAGGTAAAGTGTTTGTTTTATTTTCTAAAATGGTATGTAAATATTCATACGCGTCGGAAAGCCATTTAACAGTGCTTCAGTGGATTCGCTTTATTTCACCCAATTTGATTACAAGTTTTCGAAACAGTCGAGTTTTTTCGTGTTGATCTAACATATTTTTTTAGTAAATACGAGTAATATTTATATCAGACGGTGATGTGTTTTCTTTAATTTCACTGACTTATTTTTTCTTCACCATATGACAAACAAACTTCTACAAATCTTCTGGAGTAACTGACCTTTTTAAAAAAAAGGGTTTAAGTTTTTTTTTTGATATAATTTTTTCGCCTAAAAATTAAAAGACGGTTAATATTTTCTAGCTAAATAGAATAATCGAGGTTCGTCTCTTGGAATCGACGACTTTTAAATACTACGTGTCTCGTTCCATTTATATTTCTTTTCTGTAGAGTTATTTCCCTAATTTGACTATCTAAACTCGAACCAAAATCCTGTACTTAAAATGAAAAACAGACTAAGCCGAACATGATTTTGCAATCGTTTGTCAAATATTCTGCTGGGCATTAGCCGACTTACTAACATATTGTAAAGTATCTTAATGTGAAAGGATGCATGCCGGTTTGTTTGTACTCGTACGTATGCATAAGATATACTAGTATGTATGAATGTATGTGGGCAGATATGTATCGTATGTGTTTATATATCGCTTTTGGGAGTATAAAAGTAACTAACCCTTGTTAAGCTGTTGGCGTATTTATCGACTAATTCGCGTGTAAATTTTGCAGCATCGGCACCACATATCTTCCGTGCAGCATTCTCGGAACAGTCGACGAGTTCATTGATGGAGCTGTAAATTTAAAGCTTTTGTTAGTTTGGCAAATTTTAAATACGACCACCTTTCTTTCAAAGGTGTTAGCAGGTAATTTTGTTTCGGTTCCCGGGCATTCTGGAATTCATGCCACTGTCACACACATGTACTCACACACAGCCAAAGATGTTGGTGTCCGTGTTGCATGAGGGAGGGTGTTCTATTATTAGCAGCGTCGCATCCCAGTAGCGCTCCTAAACGTCCCGGTACACATTTTGTGGTTATTTTCGTACTTACCAGCATATCGTTTTAATATTCTCATTGAGGGTGATGTTCTCCGGGCTTTCCTGATTCTTATTCGGTTTCAGGAACACCATTGTTTCCTTGTAACGGTTGGCGCACACCTCGAATTCCCTCTTAGCCATCTCCGAGCATGGAGCGTGTTTCAGGTATTCTGCCATAAGCAAAAAAGAAAAAAAAATGAAAAAGAACAACAAGAGGGAGATAATGGAAGAAATCCGGAAAATGATACATTACGGGAATGCCAACAATAACAACATCATCGACAACAACAACACTCACACACACACACACACAATCAGTTATTTCATTTACAAAACAATACATTGTCGGGAAGTCAGGCTGGACGAGTGTTTCTGATGGGCCACGCTGTGGTGTGGGGGCTGCTGGAATTGTTACCCCCTTTTCATTGCCAGAGCATACGTGTGAATTCGGTCGCAACAAAAGGAATACGGACTACGTATTCAAAAATCCTAGCGTATGTATATTTTTGAGTCTGTGGAAAGAAGGATGCGACCTGCTGCAGCTACATGGCGAAGTATGTGTAGGTACGTGTGCTGAGCACATGAAAAGATGCGAGTACGTTGGATGATGGGTGTCTCTGGAATGCTCGTGCTTCGTATGATGTACAATGTTGGCCACATCTGGCCAGCCATGGCTACGGTCGGTCACTGCATCGATACAGATAGCAAAAGTGCAATTGAAGAACAATAAATCATGTGTTCAGGAGTTTCGTTCGTTCTCACCGAATAGTTAGGCAACAGCTAAATTAATATTTTTTTTTTCGGTGTGTGTCTTTTTGTCGTCCGGTAGATTTCTGGCAGAATCGATAAATACTAATCACTGGCCAGCGAGCTGAGTTTGGTTTCATTATCTGATTCACCAACACAAAGGGGCAGACTTTTCGCAATGAAACTGCATAAATGCGCATGCGGCAGATTCAATTGCATTTCGTAGAGTTCCTTGATTATGAGCTGGTTTTAATAAGGATCATTAAATTGAATGGCATAGTATGACAATTTAATTTGAATCCTTGTTTCTCAAAAATATACTTCTTTTTGTTATTTCTCATTTCTCATTGCTTCAAGAAAGGAAAGTCTAAGGGAACAACGTATACAACTATAAAATGTTCGCGAAGGGACTACAAAGAAATTGTAAAAAATAACGTTAATTTGGGGAGTGCCAATACCTCCTTCTTTCAACGCGACTATAATAGCGAATTTTTATGCACCGTCAACAAAGGTCAAAAGTTACCCCAACCTCCTGAAAATGGAAACTTATATGTTTTATTGAGGGTGAGCAAAATATGCCCCTACGGGTTGCTGTTGGTGAGCTAAAGAGTTTTCAAGATTACTCTGGAAATAAGTTGTCTAACGAGTTTTTAAGTATTTGTCCGAAATTTGATCGAAAAATGTTTCAGTTCTTAAACAACCCAATTGAAAATAGGTTTTTGCACTCGTTGGATGGTCTCCATATTTTATCACACTTTAAGAATAATTATAAATTTGAATTTGTGCAAAGAATTGTATTATTTTTCTGGTATCCAAAGGCCGGATTTTATCCAATTTGGAAAAATAATTTTTTTTGGATTGGTGAAAAAATTATAAAGTTATTCGACACCTATATCTTCATGTACTTATAGTGGAAGCCTCCATTGCAATTGTGTGAGGACTATATCACATGACCCAAATAAGTTCAACATATATTGCTTGTCCATCGTAATATACCATAGCAAATTTGATCGGAATGAAAATAGGTGTTGTAGAGCAGTCTAAAGTATAATCGGAAGGGACCTATGTGGTGGCTTTGTCTAATCTTGGAGCAATGAGACCCGTTTTAATCTGATCTGATAACTGATTGATCGTAATAAGCTGAGACAAATTTTACCAAATCGTTAAGTATGAGGCTTCTCGATCTTAAAAACATAAAATCGGCTATGGGTATGGCTGCTATATTTTAATCTGAACTGATGTATTTTAACATCAATAGTGTCCGTCGTTTGTTCAAAAAACCACTTCAGTCAAAGTTACTGAAGACTGGACAACAAGTGGGTCATGTAGTTTGATAAGAAATGAAATGGAACAAGTTGTGATTCCGAGTCGATCAGTACACTAAAAAACTTATAATACCCTGATCCACAAAGTGTTGCTGGATATCATCATGTAATCTTGAAAGAACCATTCTATGGGTGCTTAACTAAAACATGAACCAATAATATTAAACTCGTACTAATAGTGTTTTCGAAGTTTTGGCTGTGGTTAAGGTCAGACCTTTGTATAATATTGGCTGTGGAGGGTATAAAGGGTTTGCCCTGGTTAAACTTAACGACGGTTTTACTTGTTCTTGTATAGGGTGGTCCAAATACAATCTTCATATCAAGGGTTTATTGATTTACTTGAAAGAGCAAATAGTCCCATAATTTATAGACCACAAGGGAAGCCATAGCGTCAATTCCATGTCAATTCCATGTTAAACAAGTGGGTTCTTTTTTGAGGAAATTTTGTAAAACGGTTCACTTTGGTGTACTAAAAAAATACAGTTTGGGTTTTTTAAAAAAAATCAGAAATCTGAAAATTACCGCAGTGGCATATTTTCAATGCGTTTTTTAAAAAAAATCTCATAACTGTTTTTCTAGTTATGATATTTGAGAAACATTTTTTAAACTATCAGGATTAAGTTAAGGTTTACAAAATATTTTTTTAAAAAAAAGTTTTCTTTAAAATATTTTTTTCGCTATTTTGGAAAAAATATACCCTTATTTTTCTAAAACAAATTTTGGTAAATGGTTATTATGTTGGTTAATGGGGCAAAAAAAGTTTTTCATGGCCATTCTTGAATTCTTTTAGTTATAAATTAAAAATTGCAGCGGTCTCCAAATTATTTCACTCATTTTCTATTTGTCATGTATGAGGATTTTTTTTATTTTTACAATTATTATATTATTACAATTAGCTACAAAGGGCCATAAATAAGCATTAAATGAAGTAATAAGTTGTAGTAAGGTGAACTGATAACCATCACCAATAGAGGGATACGTTGTAAAGTTTGCATTGGTTCTAATGGTATAGAAGGCATGGCTATTTTAAAAAAAAATTTAGTTTGTAATTAAATTAAAAAATCCTCATACAAGACAAATAGAAAATGATTGAAAATAATGTTGAGACCGTTGCACATTTTAATTTATAACTAAACAAATTGAAGCGTGGCCACCCAAAACATTTTTTGTCCCATTAGACAACATAATAACCATTTACCAAAACTTGTTTTAAACAAATCAAAGATACATTTTATCCAAAATAGCGAAAAAAAATGTAAAGAAAACTTTTTTAAATAAAATTATTTCAAATATCATAACTAGAACAAAAGTTATGAGTTTTTTTTAAAAACGCATTGGAAATGTTGCCACTGCTGTAGTTTTCAGAATTCTGGATTTTTTAAAAAACACAAAGTGTTTTTTTAAATACCAAAGTAAACCAATTTGAAAATTTTTATCAAAAGCGAAGGCCTACTTGTAAAAAACGATCCGTTTCACATGTAATTGACGATAGCAGTGCATCATTTGAACCCAATTTTTCTTGGCCTTGGTACAGGGCTTTGGTTCTACCTAACGAATGGTTTGAGCGATATTTATCTTAAGAGCCTCAATTGTTAATGTAGTGTCTGCGTGACTTTGGTTTTCACGGACACAAAACAAAAAAAAAACTGATGGAATCAAATCACAGGTAGGGATGGCTTATTGACATCACCAAGGCGGCTGCTATCACGATTGCCGATTACAGCATAGTTTAATGACGTGCCATTTTGTAACAACCAAAGATCGTAGAAGTACATTTCCGCATCTTCGGTCAGAACAAATGTTTATCATGTCTCTGTAGCATTCAACGTTAACCAAATGACGTTTTTAGCCCCATTAAAAAAAAATAATGGGCAAGTGGTTCTATTTCACTAAAAAAAAACTACCATAGTGTCACTCTCTAAGAATTTTTGACTGCTCAACGATCAGGTGTAGGTTTTACGATATCGAGTCGTGGCAGTTGAGCGACCGGAAGACAAGGCTCTTTGTCAGAATATGTATATGAATATTCAAAAAAAGGGTTTCCATTTCGTGCTGCTCTAAGGCTCAAACTGAGAAGTGATAACAAACCGGAAGTGACTTCAGTCGCTGAGGCAATTGGACCTTTCAAGGCTTAGGCTGTTGCATGAAATATTGACTTGTTGCGAACAAAAGCGGGTGGATGTTTAGGACTAAGACTAACACATAAGACTATGGCAACCACATTCTCTCAGTGCGTACCTAAGGAATGATGACTGAGAACATTGCCCTCTAGCATTCAAGTATCACGAACTACCTGCATAAACTTGCGTACAGCAGGCGTGACAAAATTTTTTTTTCACTTTTTTTGGTTTCGAAATGCATTGTTTATCTCTAACAGTTGTTTCTCGCAATTTCTTTTTTGTGTCATAAGCCACCTTTTCACACATTATTTTGAAAGGTCACGTATTATTTTGAAAGTTTCGTCGAACAAATCAACCACCTTGGTAAAATCTGTCCATGTTTTTCTATATGCCCCATTTGAGACCTTGCCGCTTTTAAAGCCACACAGTTATTGCGGTCTTGCTCAAATTTAGCATAGTGCGTTATATATGTCTTATAACTAATCCAGTTCAAAGAGGACTATATCAACTCGATATCAGTAAAAAGGTTTATACCGATTTTAAGCCCTGTCGCTCAAAAAGAGGTTTGAAATGAAACAGTTTTAGTTATGTACAATTTTTATTTGGACCTTTACGAGCTACCCATCAGACAGAATTCAATTATAAGTAGATATACCACAACAAATGATCGTGTGTTGCCACGTGTTTTGACCAAATACGAAAAGACAGATTAAAAGTTTCCAGAAAACTTCGCCAATCAGTGGTCCAAGAGACTTCTGTAAAAAGATCGATAGCTGCCAAGGACTTAAGGATTATTTTTTTGAGATTCAAAATCGGGTAACCGGCCCTTTATTGAATTCACCCTATCTATGGGTAGAACTGTAGAATAGAATATTCCACTTATAATATTACAAATGGTCCTTTCAAATAAAACCAATTCTTCTTTAATGCCTCACATAATTATTGCCGAAAGTATGTGTAATGGCCAAGTTTAATCAGTGTTGTAGAAGGAAACGCTTGCAGCAGAGGTCAGCCCTCATGTGGAGCTGACAGAAATTACAAGTACGAGTAAGTATTTGCCATGGCCACTGAAAAGGAAAATTAACCTAAAGACAAATGCAAATACAGTCTAGACAGTAATTAATTAGTGATTACCTCTTAGCCACCCAACCAGAGCATGCAAATATGGAGTTTCTGCAGAATTGGCAAATATTTCACAAATATTGACATTGCTTGCAATTTGCTCAGAGGACAACTGTAGTTCAAGTCGCCTGCCAGACGCATCGTTTGAGATGGCCCAAAAAGGATATGCATACTCGTGTGTGTGTGTATGTTTGTGTGTGTCGACTGTCATTGTATTAGTGCGGCCACAAAATGACAAATGATTTGCAAACTTACCATCTTGAAATTCGCCCTTATTACACAGATCCCGAATGAATTGATTAGTGCCATGATACAATTTGTTGAATTGATTGCGCTGCTGCAGGTCCATGCAACGCCGCGTGTAGCTCTGTATGCAGCGGACGCCTTTGCGTAATTCACTGAAAAGAGAGAAAGACGAAGAATAGGCATGGTGAGGAGCGGTGACAAGATTTGATAAATCGTACATCTAGAAATAAAATGTGGCCAAGAGCATGAGTTCGACAAAAAGTTTTGCGTTTTGCGTGGTCTACAGACCAATAAATCAGAGGTGGCTGGCATTTTATGCAAATGTGGACATCATTTCCACTCCTTACACCGGATATGATTTCAGGGTCGGTGGGTGGGAGGGTCGGTGTGCTGTCAGCTGCTTAACAACATAATGATGTTTGCAGTTTGGGGGAGTAAGTGGTACCTATGCATTCCAACAGTTTGTTGTTGTTGAAATGGTTAACAAATTCATGTTGTGGACATAGACAAAGTACCCGTCGTTGGGACAATACACTCGACATTCCAGCAGTCAGACCATCAGACGGACGAACAGACAATCAGTCCACAAACTGCAGCATCACACATGTACGTCCCGCTCTGAACCCCACCCGTTGGACAATGTCAAGTGTCAGGCGTCATCACGAATGGATGATAGTTTCGTGTTGATATTGGCGTTAGAGCTACTGCTGTGTCTCTGTTTTTGGCTCTGCATGTATCCTTGTTTGTGGGCAGAGGAGTGGAGGTCGGTTCGTGTTTTATTTTTGGCGTTTTCTTGCATTCCCAGTGAATATCTGTTCATCTGCGACACTTGGCTGATTGTCAGTGAATAATTCATGTGCAGTAACATTGTGTCGTCACTTGACATTGATGATGGCCCGGCCAAGTAATCCACCAGCTCAATGCATACTAATAGTCAATGTTCGGTCAGAGTGTGTCTTTCGTTTTCTGTTCATTTTTTTCGTTCTTGTCGGCATTTCTCTTTTTTCCTTCCTCCACTTTTTTTTGGTGTATCATTCAATGACAAACATCAAGTTTGAAAGGACATTAACAAAGGATCATGTGCAAATTGGATCGGAAGAGACACTTTAATACATTGCTAAAGGTGTCAGACAAAATACAAAGTCAAACATGCAAATGATTCAGATTTTGTAAATATGAAATTCGCATGAGATTTTATTTTTTTTTGATTAAATCAGGGTTTATAAATAAAAGTGAATTCTATCGATTGACTTGTCGCAAGTAAATTGACAAAATTTGATAAATATTAAAGTTCAATTAGTCCGAAGTCAAAATATGAGGATTCAATGCTGTAAAAAGGAGTGTAAAATCATGGCTTGAACTACACACGTAGCATTCAAGGCCACACGGGATTCTATCAGGACAGTGCTACTATTATACTGGTAGTTCAGGGGACTGCAATATCGTCTTTTACGCAGACAAAATATAAAAGCGACAGTGAGAGAAACTACGTCTAACTTGCCTACGCCCAAAACTTTGGCTTTAAAAAATCGGAAATCTAGTAACAGATATATTGTGACTTAAAGCAAAATCCGCTCCGGCTGGTAAAACGAGACTCATAATAATTTCGAAAAAATTATGGACGGATATATCAACCTCAAGCCATCGTAAAAGCAACGGAAATATAGATTTGACACCCTCTGGTTTTAGAGCAGCTGAGTAAAGTACACCCAGTTCTAGTTAGCAGCGAAGCAATATATTTGAAATACGATAAAGGCGTTCAACAAGAAGTACCTACACTAGAAAGACCGATTGATAAGGACAGACATTTATCGATATTGTTTCATCGCTTTTCGATAGCTTTTGGCATTAGGAAAAAGAAATTCCTCTACGACATATCGATTCTCTACGATTCTCTCTGCCGTATTTCTGTATGTGGCAATTTATATTTGTATGTATTGTATGTCACCCGGGAAAGCTTATATTTAAAAATAAATTATTTTTTTTGTGACCTACAAAAAAAAACTTAAAAATAAAAGTTAAAAATCGAAAAATTTAAATTTGGGCGCTTCGAAAATGCCTTTTTATACCCGCACCACATAGTGGTATGGGGTATAATGGTTTAGTGCTTGCGTTTGTAACACATCGAAGGAATCGAGTTAGAATACCGGGACCAGAGAGAAAGTTGCTCAGAATTACATTTTGAGTCGATCTAGCCATGTCTGTCTGGGCGGCTGGCTGGCTGGCTGGCTGGTCGGCTGGCTGGCTGGATGTAAAGATGTCCATCTATTCTTGTAATCAAAGTACAGGTCGCATTTATGCACCGATCTTGATGAAACTTGGCATGTGGTAATATATTGGGACAAGGACGGACGCTATTGAATTTGGTCAAAATCGGAGCACTTTCTGATAGACCCCCCATACAAAGGAACTCCCGGATTTGGTCCAAATCCAGTTGATGTCGCGTGTATTGGTCAACAAATTAAAAAAATATGCCTAAAGTTTGTCGCATAGTGTTATCTCAAATATGTTAAAAAAGATAGATACAGATAGAAATAGCGACGAGTGCTTTCGATTAACAGGAGACTTAATCACATTTATAGTGGTGCGGGTATCATAGAGTCGGCCACGCCCGACTATAGCACTTACTTACTTGTTTTGATATGTAGTTGTGGAACTTTTGCTATCAAAAAACCATGGCACAATATCGATTGCTTGATCGACCCACCCTAACTCACACCCTAAGGGGATACACCTTAGCAAGTACACTGTTTTTTGTGAGCCCTTGTTCGCTGGTTTGCCAATTTTTTATCGTTAAATACGTTCAGTGACGTCTACGAAACTTTTGATCCTTCTCCACTACATTCCCCTATGTGCTCTGCGTTTGTCACACTAGCCGAATGATGTCGTAGTCTCGATCTCGCGAAAGCTGACAGATCGTCTCGATGTCCTCCTCGCAAAACTCGCACATATTTGATCCCACTCTTTCAATTCGGAAATAATGTGCCTTAAGAGGTGGGTGTCCGGTAAAAATGCCCACTATCTCGCTTAATTCGGGTTTCTTAAGGCTTCGTAGTTTTCTTGTTCTTTGTTCATCAAGGTCTCTTTGAAGTATTTTGGTGATTTTGCCGAGCACTGTGCAATTAATAGCGACTAGGGTCCAATATTACATTTGTTATTGCTTGAAATAGAAAGACGTAGTCCATGTTAACCGACTGACTAGCTGCATTCGTGAACATTGCATGTTCGTGAGCTATCTTTCACTGTCAGAATGTTCAGGAACGCATATGATTTCTAGGGTGTCACTTCGTTCTAAATTAACTATTTCTTCAATGCACTGCACAAGCATTTGAGATTTGGCTGTCGTTTAGGGAAGTGCCTTGATCGCTGATTGGCTGTCTGTAAAAATATTTAAATTGTCTTTTAAACTTGTTATTGAGTGGAACCATCCTTAATTTGCCTTAATTTGCTCTTGTAGTGCAAGGCCCGTTTATGTTTCCAGGACATTTTGGTGGCGGAATGTCCGGTATTCCGTGATGCATTTCTGCTGCCATCAGTCTTGTTGCTGTGATAGTCGCGACGTCAATTAGGACTAGAAGACTGCCTACTCTTGCAGTGTGAGTGACTAGTCCCATGTTGTATGGAACAAAAACTTTTGGTTACGAGGTCTGACCGGAGACTTAAATCTGGTACCACGGGTAGTCAGGAGCCCCCAGGCCTGACTAGGTGCGGTGCGGTCCCTTGGGGAGTATCGTGGTGGCTGTCGCTTAAACCCAAATCGCGGGGAGAGCTTCGGCTCGGTGTAGAGTTGCATTGCGACCGGGTGCTGAGACCCATAGACCAGCAGAGGTTTAGATAGTCCTCGACCCCTAACCAAGAGGGAAGTTATGGTCCATATCTGTCATGCTTCAAATTGGTACCGGCGGGATTAACCCAATGGGGCAGTGGCCGTGGCATTGTAACGGCCCCAGAGTGATGGCGCACCGTGATTCAGGCCATTACGGCGATAACCGCGATAAATCCGACATTTATCTGTCTACTCTTGCAGGTCATTCATAGGGAAGATGTGAATGAGTCTTTTTCCAGGGGAGAGGTGTTGAGGTTCCTCCAAATATCATATTCTTTGAAATAAAAAAGAGTATCGTCTTAAAATTGTTGTCTGATGAGTCAGATTAAAATCAGTCGCGACCCATTAAATTCGGCTTGGCTCAAGCTCCAAACAGAGGCACGGAATCTTTTGAATAGCAGACTTGGATAGGGTAACCAATAGTTTGCCACACTCAACCGTAGTCTTTTATACATTTTTTTATTCAATTAACTCAGATTGTTCCTAAATCGTATGAAATGAACGAAAATTGCTATAAGTTGCATTAGAATTCGTTATGTAAAGTGTTAGCTACAATGTAGTATATATGTATATCGTCAGCATAGGCGCGGTTGGAGAATCTTTCTTTTCTATAATTAAAAATGTCATGCATGGCCATTCGACTGTGCCCCGGCACCTACAACACATCGCATGGCCATTCGACTGTGCCCCGGCACCTACAACACATCGCAGAGAGATGAAGGATCTTCAAGAGGGAAAACTTTATTAGGACAGGAGTGATGCACTTAAAAGGTAAAGGGTTCAATATATTTCACAAAAAATGCATTTGCCGGAAGCAACTACTGCCTATTGCAGTATTTGCGAAAAAATTAAGTTTAAAGGACTTTTGTGTTGACTACGTACAACAAAAGTAAATCCAGAACATATACTAAACACAGAGATTTTCAACTTGGTGTTGATTTCGATAAATGATTTGTAATCGCCAAAATTATGTTGTAGTAAATCGAGTATGGGAACGAAAAAGGCAATGTGATCGTTTGCCAGTATGTACTTGCTCGACCGTCTATGGTAGTGGGTAAATGGTTTGCTTCTCTGTTTTTCTTTCTGCGCGCAGAAAAAAAGTATAATTAGGGTAACAATATTCGAAGAATATCAGACTACACAACAATAATGTGATCCTCGTAACCAGTATGATTGACATGTGACATATGATTCAAACTCAACCATAAAATGATCCCCATAACCGTAGTATGATTCCCAGTTCAATCGCACGACTGGTGGTTCTTTTTGTACTGGATTGACTCGAAAGAAACACTCTTCGGCCAGGGGCAGTCACATCAACAATATGTGTTATTGTTTGTTGATTCTTTCGTCGTGGCAGCTGCACTTTCCTGGATCTAAAAATACCCCGGACCTTGGATATTCTCGGTTTGTCAGAGCCGTATACACCATAGTGCAACGTCTGTATGGTATAACCGTTGCATTGAGTGGGTGCACTTCAGGAGCTGTTAAGGTCCGAACCACATCGTGGAGTATAGCGAAACGGACTTTTGATGCCTTTTGCTATAACAACTTAGTCCGCAATAGGTCTCTGGATTTAGTGTCGCCTTCAACTTCTTCGTCACCATCCAACTATGACTGCAGGAGGTAGTCATAGTCGCTACGGTCCAGGAAACTTAGCTAAATGCCACCTGCAACCTGCACAGTTGTGACGGAAACAGCGTGCTACATCAGGATCGAACGAAAAGTGGAGGTGGGGGACTTAATTTCCTGCTACACCATATTGTGCAGTACAGGCCTATCTCGCCTGAGCTTGACTCTAGAGACATTTCATGTATGGGGGTAGCATTGAAATCTGGCACTGCCGTGAAAGAGCTGTACAACGTATACATCCTGCCGGTTGGTAGCTGTGTCCCCTTTATTTGCCTTGAATAAGCAATACAAGGTAATAACCTCTTGGTTCTAGGAGACTTTAATGCCCAAACACAGAGAAAAGATTTTTTGTCCCAACCGAAGTGTTTGGCAAACGAAAAAAAACGAAAAAGTAGGTGGTTGCACGTAACCATTGCTTCAACCAAATGCCGATTGCAGTAGAAGAAAATTCAGTCTTGCGAGAATTCCTTCCTGAGAACATCAACAGTGTGTTTCCTTATGTCTTCTGAGGACCATAATCTCATATATATTGCATAAAAACTACGGTGAGGTATCATAAAATCGGTCCCGCCGGATTTTTGCCTTTTCGGAATCATTCTTATCAGTGCTGGAACCAAGCAACCTATCGACTCAGGAAAAAACCAAAGTCGGACTGGACCGAAAAAATTTTACCCTCACTATACGCTTAGGTCTTTTTTTTCAATTGTATTTATTTGCAATCTGTCTTTTAACAATAAGCAAAATAGCTAAAACAGATATTAGTACATAGCAGGAATTTTGCATCCCAATTGGGATGCGTAAATATATGTAAAAGGAAAATCATTTTCTAATGTAACTTAAGTCAAAACTTGTTTAAATACATATGATACATAGCTACTTTCTGAATGGTAAATCTAGTACATGAATACTTTGTAGTCTTCTTATTTCATTGCTGTCGTCAGAGAGATAGCTAAGGGATTAACGTGGTCACTTAGTCTTTGTAGATAGGTCTTACTAAATCTGCAGATCTCTTCGCTGACGGACGGTATATTCAGGTCTCTCCTAATTGTTTGGTTTTTAACAAACCATGGGGTATTTGTAATAAGCCTTAATGATTTCGTTTGAAATCTTTTAACGACGTCTATACTGGATCTGCTTGCGGTTCCCCAAAGCTGGATGCCATAGGTCCAAACTGGCTTAATAATGGCTTTGTATATTCGAATCTTGTTATTAAGGTTGAGTTTCGGCTTTGGTCCTAACAGCCAGAATAGTCTGCTGGTTTTTATTTTTATTTGATTCCGCTTCGCTTTAAAGTGATGTTTCCAGCTAAGTCTTCTATCCAGAGTAAGGCCAAGGTACTTTACAGTATCATGTTTGGGTATTATATCGTTATTAATAGTAACTGGAACACATTCGCCGCGTCGCCAGGCAAAAGTAACATGATTTGATTTTGTGAAATTAACTTTTATGTTCCATCGAGCTAACCATTTTTCAAGTGAGTTTAAATGACGTTGCACTATCGAGGATGCTTCGTTGCGGCAAGAACTTGTTGCTAAAATTGCTGTATCATCGGCATAAGAGGCAACAGTAACGTCTTTAAATGTGGGCATATCTCCAGTAAAAATAGTATATAAAATTGGTCCTAATACACTACCCTGTTGTATCCCTGCATTCATTTAAAAAAATTTGGGATCGCTTAGGTCCTTGAAATAATATTGTAAACTGATATAATTTTTCGGTCTTATGTCGGTTGACCATTGAACAAAGGTACATTAGTATGAGGGCTGTATCAAAACTTGGATCGCTTTGGTTGTTTTTTTCTAAATAATGTGTTTTTGTGTTCTACAAATCAAACTGCATTAAAGTATGATTAAATTTGCCACTGTAAGGTCGGTTAAACCGTAAATCAGGAGGTACATTTATATGTGGAATAAATTCGGATTTGAGCCGATCTGGTGTTTTTCTGAAATATTTATTCTGTGAGCAAAATTTTATTTTTTTTTTTATATAAGCTTTATTTGAATTATTGAATCTGCTCCAATGGAGCCTAACAATAAGTATACGAATCTTAAGTATAATTCAATAATGAATCCTAGTATGGATTTCTTGTAATGTGGTTCTCTGCTAATTGGCAGGAATTTTAATTAATTTGGTCAAAATAGTATATAACTGGTATGGATCACATGTCTGAGAATTTTAAACCTGGTTTGGCTTAAACCTCGTGATAAAGGTCCAGAGGACCCTTACAGTCATTTACAAAGTGTTCGCGATATTATGTAGAGTGAAGAACTCTAGCTATGTAAGTATAACGGATAACTCTAGAATAGCAGA
This sequence comes from Hydrotaea diabolus, assembly GCA_963513945.1. Taxonomy (NCBI): domain Eukaryota; kingdom Metazoa; phylum Arthropoda; class Insecta; order Diptera; family Muscidae; genus Hydrotaea; species Hydrotaea diabolus. The sequence goes on along the minus strand of OY740720.1, from coordinate 100,950,650 downwards.
GTGGACGACGTAATTTGGGTTTTGTAGGTTTTTCGCGTTGACTGTTTTAAGGATCACGTATGAGAGCATTTAAGCCACGTGACGTAGAATAAAGGATTCTACACAGTCTTTTTTGAGTGTTCGTCCGCGATTGATATTGACTGTTTTAAAGATCACGTATAAGAGCGTTTAAGCCACGTGACGTAGAAAAGGATTATACACAGTCTTTCGGGCGCGTGTGTTCGCGATTACTGTTACGGATGAAGATTAGAAAACACGGCGTTCGTTTCTCCGAAGTCTTAAAGAGCTGGGACTGCACAATAATTGTCTAGCAAGTATGTTATCATGACGTTCGAGCTTCTCTTTGTGCTTTATATTGTTTTTTTGAATTGCCTCTTTAACGAGAGGTATTTTCAAGTCTCGGTGGATATTTTCATTCCTCATATACCAAGGGGCACCGGTAATAAGCCGCAATGTCTTCGATTGGACTCTTTGGATTTTGTCGAGATTGCTCGAGCTTGCTTTGCCCCATAGCTGGGCACCGTATAACCAGAAAGGTTTGATTGCACTGTTGTATAGCAGCACCTTATATTCAAGGCTTAGTTTTGAGTTCGCGTTTAGGAGCCAGTGAAGTTGATGGACCTTAAGTTTCAGTTGAGTTTTCTTGGCTTCGATATGACTTCTCCAGGTGAGTCGGCGATCCAGGTGGATTCCAAGGTATGAAACATGATCAGATTGAGAAAAAGGGATATTGTTTAATTTCAATGTCGGACAAGTGCTAAAATTCAGTGTGAAAGTTACCTGTGTGCATTTAGCCTCATTGACTTTTATTCTCCAGTCAGAGAGCCAAGATTCTACTCGTCTGAGATGTACACCTAGATTCATAGATGCAATATCCTGCTTTTTATGTGTGGTCATTATAGCGGTATCATCGGCAAAAGTGGATGTTAGCACGTTTGGGCTGGTAGGAATATCTGCGGTAAACAGAATGTAAAGGATAGGCCCCATGACGCTTCCCTGGGGAACACCTGCTAGTATTTCGCGGTCATCGGTGACGTGTTGTCCACATTTGACTCTGAATCTGCGGTTTTCTAAGTATGACTCAAGAATTCGATGCGTATTTGCCGGTAAGTATTTGCAAATTTTGTAAGTCAAGCCAAAGTGCCAGACTTTGTCAAATGCTTGAGCAACATCCAGGAATACTGCGCAGCAATATTCTCGCCGTTCAAATGATTTTTCAATTGCTTGGGTCAGACGGTTTACTTGTTCGATAGTGCTGTGACCTTCGCGAAAACCAAACTGATGGTCTGGTATTATGTTATTTGACACGAGAAACGGTTTTATTTTCGATAAAAGAACTTTTTCAAATAGTTTGGATAAGCAGGGAAGCAAACTGATCGGCCTGTACGAGGAAGGTATTGATTTGTCCTTTCCTGGCTTTAAAATCATTTGAATCAGAGAAATTTTCCACACTTTAGGAAAGTACCCATGTCTCAAAATAGAGTTAAATAATTTTGCCAGGAACTTCACAGCAATATAGGGAAGTTCCAAGATCATTTTAGGCGTGATAAGATCATATCCAGGTGCTTTACCTGGATTCACGGTTTCTTTAATGACATTCAGAACTTCATTTGCGTTAGTAAACAATGGAATTACGGCAGACATTTTATCAACAGGTGGAAGGATGTCGCTACTTGCAGGATTTGGGCGAAATACCTGTGATAGATGGTTTGCAAAAACATTGGCCTTTTCCTCTTCCGATATTGCCCACTTGCCATTTGCGTCGCGTATTGGAAATTGCGTTTCGGTGGGCATACTAGTATTTTATTTGTCTGTGTGTAGCGTGAATGGCCGCCTGTTCCAGGATTACGTTCAAGTTGGATACGTTGTTATCGATCTCATCCGCGTTTGAAATTAGATGATTCGAATCTAAATGACTACTAATGTACTTCCTGTATTTTAACCAGTTAGTTTTGTATGAAGTAAGCCTTAGTGGGTCATCTACAAGTACTGTCTTCCCGTGAAGAAGAAATATAACTGGCGAGTGGTCTGACGATAAGTCAGTACAGGTACTAGCAGATAAGTTAGATTTACTAACTCCTCTTATTATACCGAAGTCTATCAAGTCAGGCTTTTTGTTAATATCAGAAGGCCAATATGTAGGTTGACTGGGAGATATAAAGTCCAATTTATTTTGACGTCGCATTAGACATTTATACAGCTGGTTTCCCCTAGGGTTTGCTAAACGGGATCCCCAGTGCGTATGTTTGGCATTGTAGTCACCAGCAGCAATAAAGTTGTGTCCGAGACCATTGAAGAAGTTCAGAAGTATATCTTCTGATATCGCGAACCGCGGGGGGAAATATATTGCTGAAATGGTAAGAAAACTACCTTGAATCTGGATACGAATTGTTGTCGCTTGAAGGTAGTTTTGTGAGACTCCTTCAGCGACTTCATGTTTCATTCGTTTACGTATTAGGATACCAGTGCCCCCATGAGCCTTACCGTCGGGGTGGTGAGTACCATAAAATCTAAAATTAGGTATCTGAAAATTGTATTTGTCTGTGAGATGAGTTTCTGATAGTAGCATTATATCAATATTCTGCCGATCTAGGTACTCGGTCAGTTCGTGTCTATGTTGGTTCACACCGTTTGCGTTCCATGTACATATCTTAAGAGGGCCTATTTTTTGGTAAGTAGAGTTTGAATTAACTGATTCTGGTTTCGCATGAATTCTTGCATCATTGACTGCATAGTTGACATGAACATGTTTATACTCTGTACCAGTTGTTGAATCATTGATTCAGAGTTACCATGTTGTTGCACTGGGGCATTAGGTGTATGCGCCCTTAGAACATTCGCGTATGTTATACCGTTTGTAATACCGTTTCCGTTGCTAGAGTAAACTGGAGTCTGTTGGATGTCGATTATAGGATTCGGCGCGTTTCGGTTAGAAATGAGTTTACGCTTCTCTTCTAGTTTATGCTTAAGTTCTTTGTAAACCCTACAACCTCTGTAATTTGCGGTATGTTGTTCCCCGCAATTACTGCACTTTTTCTGTTCTTGCGTTTTAACTTTGCAGACGGACGATTGGTGTAGATCACCACATACAACACAAACGGTTGGCAATGTGCAGTATGATTTTGTGTGTCCATACTCTTGACAATTTTGGCATTGAACGGGACCATTTCTTTTGTGGGGTTCTTCGACCGTAATTCTTCTATATAACAAATATTGAAGTTTGTATATAGGATGAACTTCATTTTTCTTTAGTTTCCGCGAGTCAGGTTGAAGTTCGACCTTGAACATTGGTTGGGGAACCTTTTTATTGTTAAGAACGTTCACCACGGAGTGAACGTTGAAATTCTCTTTTTCCAGTGCTCGTTTTACTTCATCTGGTCCTACAAATGATTCAATGCCTTTTAAGATTACCGCGATACCCTTACTACTCTTAAGACGATACGTGTAAAAATTTTTATTTCTATCGTTAAAATAACTAGAAATAGCGCGAAAGCCGTTTTCGGTGTATGCCTGAATTTTTGTCGCGTTAATGTTCCCTTTCTTTATTGGCACTATGTGAAAGCCACCACTACCAACAACTTGGGCAATAATATTTACTAGCTCATTTGAGCTACTCTCACGTAGGTATATTGGGGGCGGCCTTGGAGTTGCGGCATTTGCCGAGGAAGAAGATTGAGGTTCTTCTTCGCTCAGCAATGCAAACCGGTTCTTACCCGTGACGGACGTTGTTGGCTCTTCACCGTTCACAGTTTTGCAACTTTTTTTGTTAGAGTTGCCTTTGGCTGGGCTGGATTTACGCTTTATAGTAATGTAGCGATCCATGCCTGTCTGTACCGCCTTTAATGGTTTGTCGTTGTTTTCGTGTGTTATTTCTGTGTTCGCTGTGTTTCCACCTTCTTTGTTATTACTGTTGTTGCTAGCACTGCCTGGTGAGAGAGTTTGTCTTAGTGGCGCTACCTCTCTCATTCCATTGTTTACATCTGCATTTATCGCTAAGTATGCATTCCGCGAACTTACACTGCAGAAAGAGTGTCTGCGTTGTTCCAACTCTTGAGTGAGACGATGGCTCATCAAGCTGTGGGTTTGTTTAGCTGTGTGTGTGCCTTTTTTAATTTTGGTTGTTTTGTTACACTTATTCTTACACAACTGGGGTTGTTGTTCAACTTAAAATTTTATTTTGTCAAAAAACTGTTTGAATTCCTTACAAGTTAATACTTATAATGAATTCAAACAATTTTAGATAATTATTTTCCCGACAATTGAGTTTATTTTTGCACTTTCCCTGCTTATTTTATTTTATTAGAATTAATTTCCGAGAGGAGTTCTTTTAACGACCGTTCTCTTCGAGCGCGGAGAGCGAATGAGCAAAATAACACCACAAACCAAATTGCGTAGAAATCTGATAAAATTTGCTACTGTTAGTTAGGAAAGATCCTAAATACATTTGTATGGGTCTATGTCTTAAACTATTTTTTTCTACTCACTGGTCCAAAACTTAACATTAGCAGCCCTTCAAAAAGATCTCTCAAAAGATCCCTTGTTTGAGCAGTTGTATGGCAAGTGGCACCGTCCGGTTGAAACCAAAGGTCGTCAAGATATCCGGCTTCAATTTCTGGTAGCAAAAAGTCTGATATCATGGCGCGATAGCGAGCATCATTCGAGGTTATGTTCCGGCCACCATCATTTTTAAAAAAATATGGACCGATGATTTCACCAGCCCAGAAACCGCACCAAACCGTGATTTTCTCTGGGTATAATGACACTTCTTGAACCTCTTCGTGCCCAAATGCGGCAAACCTGTTTATTGACGTTGCCGTTGAGCCAGAAATGGGTCTCATTACTGAACAAAATGTTGGTAAAAAACAGCAGATCTTCTTCGAGTTTTTAAAAATCCCAAAAACAAAAACAGCGACGCGCAGGAAGAAGTTTAAATCTTTCCATGATGAAATGGCAAACAATACTGAAAACAATACATAAATAAAGTTTAACACAACTCACGAGTAATCTACTACTACCTCTTTATTGATGACCCGTTATAACGTTACTGTGCCTATCACATCCCTTTTAAAATACCCAGAACCGTAAGAAAAAAATCTGGAATTTCATGCTCATTAAAGTCACCCTACAGAAACTCGTATGGGATCAAATCGCGGCGCAGAGAACGGCTATAGGATAAAAAACACGATAACTTAACTGCGGCCTTAATCGTTTGTTTAAAGAACTGTGTACACTATCCTTTTACACCAGCCGACCATTACGCATACGCTCTGCACGTTACTGATAGAATGTTTAGCGGGAGAAGTTGGCAAAAAATGTCCAAATATAACAATTCTGTTTGCTAAATCCTTTAATATCGTTATTACATCACTTCAGAATAGCATTTTATCTTATCTACTCATACAGTAGGCCCTCAGTAATTTAATGGAGCTCTGAAAGGTAAACCCTTCTGAGAAATACCGTCATGAATCCCTTGGATGCTAAGCATGTTTCAAAACAATTAAGGTCCAAATTATCTAACATGCTAAACACTTACTGCTCTTAAAGATGATTTTGCAAGTGTTCGTTTGCCATTAATTTTGGTAAAAGGGGAAATGTTTTTTTTCACTTAGCTTAGACCACTTTTAATTGGCATGTCCGAAAGTAAATTACATTTTGCTTGAGCTATTATAACAGAAACGCTTTCAGATTCTATTGTCGTAACAGAAAAGTGAGTTACAAGTCAAAAATTGATACCTTAGGCGTTCTCATGAAATTCCACTTATATTGACTATTTTGAGCAGCAGTCCTTCTTTAAGCTCTAACTAAATGGACTTCAAAAATTGCTGATTTGGAAATGCTAAATGTCTATGGAAACACCCCCGACCCTATACTTCATAGCCGACTACGAATTACGTGGGTACACAATATCAATTGGACAAATCCAATGCCGAGTCTGTACGTAAGCAAGGGACAGTTTTGAATTGTGTATTCCTTTGGCCATTTCAAATAAAATACGTTTCGATACTTCCTTTTTTTTACATAAATTCCCTAAACGAATTTCCCTTGCAATGTCGCGATATAGATGGAATCTGTCAACAGATACCGGACATGTGAATATCAGAATAACTTAAATTAAATTTGTAAAGAACGAAAAACGAAGAGAAAACACAAAAAGTTCATATTAAGTTAATAAGAAAACATCTGATGATCCGCTTAGAATTTTTAATGAAGCTTCCAAGTTTTCCCGCTTTTCCGAAAATAGTCGAAAAGTACCAATACAACAAATGTGTGACTATGGATTTCCCTTTATCCTCGTCGGACTGTTGTTGGCGCCAATCAAGGGACTTTAAGCAAATAATAAGTGAAGCAAATGAATATAACTACGAATGGCAGGGCATGTATGGAAAACAGAAATCGAAACAGAAAAAGAAATTAATTCCGGCCAAATGGCATTTTCATGGCAAAGATTCAACCAAAAGCCAGAGATGTCCAGAGAGAGAGAGAGAGAGGAAAGAAACCATTTAGAGCTAGAATTTACTTCATATTGAAATGTCACCAGAAAAGTTACGTTACGTTGCAAACTTCCGCCACTTGTGCCGACAACGAACGGCCCTCAACCACCACCAGCCTCCACATTCTGATAAGAATGGCAAAAGAGTTGTTGTTCACTTCTTGTTTGATTTCAAATGAAAAAACAAATATTTTTGCGAAAAAGAGCACAACAAACACTTGATTGACATAGGGAAAAGGCATAAATCAGAATTGAATGAAAAGTCAACGTGCAACACAACCAAGGCAACTCTAGAAGCGAAAGAATGGACGAATTAAGTTGCTGGACGAAAATCATGGCTGGGTTTAATCAAAACACAAACACTCCCTTCTACACATCGAAAGCGACAGCGAGCATCATGAGGAAGTTTTAAACACAGCACTCCAAACAGATGAAGGGCGTTATTTTTAGTTGTTTTTCTTTTCTTTTTTCTATATTTTGTATTCGATTTGCACCCGGTCATTAGGTGACCAGTGGTGGCAGTGGTGGCCAACAAGTTGATTTACAAGAAAAGTCTACAAATGTTAGGGGAGTTAAAAACATCGCCCGTTAGGAATTGGAAAGCGATGAGGGCTGCAAAATATACAGTAACATACACCAATGCATTTTATAATGTCTGGACTTTTGTGGCGGTAGCATCCAGTCCCAGCCTTATTCGGCTGCATCCTGATCAATAAACGCGCGGCGGAAACGCTCTTAGGTGTCCACGATTCGAAATGCCAGCAAATATGAGCATCATTTTCTACTCGCAGCGGGGAACATACAATATTGTGTATCAAATACTCTTAATTATGCTTATATTGTATATAAAGTACAGTGGTAAAAGTGACTAAACTAAATATATATGATATTACTGAGCGTTGAAGACTCATTTTCAAACTATTTCGACAGCAGATGAGGAAGAAATCAAGTGGCGAGTACAGTTTCCACAAAGCTAAAGAAAACTATATCCTGCCAACCAAAAATGTAGCTGCCCTCTGTAGGAAAAATCTGCATCTGTCTCAATGGCTCCTTTTCATGGTCTTTGGTCAAACATCAGACTAGTTGCTTTAATAAATAGGATGCAGTAATTGGCCTGTAGTGCACCCTATTTTATTTATTTTATGGTTCAACGTTTAGAGATGGTTTAGGAACCCTGTACTTTTAACATAGTCCTTAAGTGTCTTCCATTCTAAGGTATACCCTTTATATGGGTCTGGTAAAGTCTCATCTATCTCTCATTGTTAAGCTCCACGCATGCCCTGCCGATGTTGTTTACTGTCATTCCCATCTCATGTAAATGGGTTAGTGTGTATTGAAAGGACACGCAGGATCTTACTTATCTCCATTAAGCTCGTGTTTAGCAATGTTCTATTCCTGTCCCCGTCCGGGTGTTCTATAGTGCAGTGCAGGCGTTCTTTGTCCGTGTTCTCAACTCGTACCGTGTAGCCCTGAAAGGCTTCGCACCCCTAGAGTTCATTAAAACATCAGAATAGGTATTTACATTGATGGTACTGAATGCTGTGGCGACAGATATGGAGATATTGATATCTGAAGAATCATTTGAAGAAGATATTGTTTTTAAATTTGCCTTAACTCACGTGGAAAAAGTCAAGTCAGCAGCCCTTTTTTCTTCTTTAATTATTCCATTATAGAACAGACGGGGAACTTTGCCGAAATCAGTGAGCTGTGCACTATATATAAGCTGTGCCGGATGTTTATCTATTACTAACCGATCCGGACCTGAAGCTTATCGCCGGCTCCAAATGTCATATGCATTTTACATATAATGTTGCGGCTTGGTTGGATAGAAATAGAGAGGTCCGTAAAAAGAGGACCCATACCCTACAAATATGTTCGATAGTTCCCATCATATTTCTAACATTCAAGACGTTCTGTATTGTCTACGAAACCCGTGATCATGCCTCGAACATATTTGATCCCACTCTTTCAATGCAGAAGAGTCAATATAAGTGAGAACTAGGTGTATTGTAGGTTGATTTTATAGACGACGAAAAATTGGAATTCTTTAAAAAAGGCACATACCGTTCACTGCAACTAACCCTACCGGTTCACGATTTTTTAATCTTTTTACAGATGATGTAAACAATGTCTGAGTCGGTCGAGTGGTTCACTATATTGTTTCTTTATTCATATTTTAAATATAAATTAAATTATTCATGATTTAATTAGTGCATAGAGACTTTATTAGCAGGTTAAGCAGCTAAATTAAGTTCGTTCTGATTCAGCGCACATGTAATAACGTTTAGTAAAAAAAATCAGATATAAACAGTACAACATTTTTTAGGTGATTAATTCGGTACTCGATTCTGATAATTGTTTCATCAACGTTTTTTTCCAAAGAATTTTGTACAGATCTCGAGCAAATTTTTGAAATTCATACCTTCACTTAATTGTGCATAAAAGCGAAATGTGTAAATCGATTTTCATGATCTCTCATTTTGTTCATAGGTTATGTGACTCTACGCGAAAGTAATAGGACTTGACACTTTTTACCGTTTTGTATGTTTTATGATTTAAAAAAAAAACTTTAATTTTTTAGGCAAAAAATATTTTTTTTCTTCATACATTTATTTATAACTGCGAAACTGTTGCTTATAGCGAAACGCTGTATGAACAGATTAAAGGAATTGTAATTTTTAATTTTTCTAAATTTGTATTAGCTTATTCGGACTAGTGGTTCTCGAGTTATGACAAACAAAAAAGCCTAAAACGTGACAAATCCCCCTATACGATACTTACTAACTTTAAATTAATTGTTAAATTATTATATGATGTACCTTGACCAAACGAATGATTCAGGAGTTCTTCTTTTTGGGGCTACTTTTACAAACAATTATCAGAATTGAGTCTCGAAATCATGTGTTGTACTGTGTTATGAATTTTTGCTACAGACTGTGAAATTCGAAAATTCTTTTTAAATATCACTTCTAAAAATGCTTTAGCTTTATTAAGCGTAATTTTGTATACGAATTCAAACTATTTATTTATTCATATTTTGATACAACAATAATATTTATATTTAAATAAGCTTTGCTTTTTACTAAAGTATCTTTTAAATTTAAGCATCAGAAAAAATGATAAACTTAATCAAATGTCATCTGTAACGCTTACCCAAAACTTAACTTGAGGATATCATAGCTGCTATTAAATGAAGTTTCTTGGAAAAAATTTAAATGTCTCTGATTTAAATTTTTTTTCTATTAAACTTAAGGAACAACATTGTCTTATTCTAGAAAAAACTGTTTTCGAAAGCAGCGGCTTGTCACGGCTCATTATTTTCAGCCGATGCTATTGGCTAAGCTAATGTTTAGCGTTATAAATGAACAAGTTTAGAGAGGTTTATTTGTTCCGATTTGAAACTATTACTAGATCAACATGCTTTAGATGGCCAAAAGAATCAATTGTATTTTCCTTTGAGCACTCGTAAATAAAATTTCTTGCCTCTTTTGAATTTTTCTTAATCTAAGCCATATACACGTGTACTGTGGTACCAGAAAGTGAAAGTAAATGCAGACATATGGGAGTTCAAAAGCAAAATAAAACCACGAATCCACATGTCATAATAACTTGTCTATTTGCCTCAATTGGAGGCCTTGACCCATGAGACCAAGAGACCGAAGAAGCAGGCATGTAAACTCCACACGAATTATGCATTTAGTTCTTTAAGGTTTAGTTAAATAAGCCCTGAATGATTTGGGCCCTTAAATGTTTGATTTAAGATTACTCAAAAACAAATTTATTTATCTCAAAGGGTACAAAAATGCGTTTTAGTTTATGACTTACATAAACTAGATATAAAAACGTCGGCTTCACCAGACTTTCAGCCGCAGCCGATCAGTTTTTCTTCGGATGCCGTCGCCGAGTTTTACAGGGCGGCTGACTCAGCTATTCAACTGAGTTCTTTAAGAGCGTGCATCAAACTATCCGCACAATGAGGTAATAGGAATTCATGCATAATGAAGGAAATTTCAGTGCCCAATGACACACAAATATCAGCGCCATCTATGCTGGCATACAAATGGGCTAAAAGCTAACGTAAGTAACGTCATTACGGAAAATTTATCAAAAACCCCGAGAAAAACTATTTCAGACATATCTCTTTCCCGCTTACGATAAGGTCAGAGTTGTTTGAAACCCTATCAGAAACTCGTTTTCGCACAAAGCAAGTGCAAACCTGCTGCATGACGCGAAGTGACATGGAATACATTTATTTCGTAGTAGTCACTGACTGTAGCGTTTTAAGTCAAATCTTTCTCAGTTGCGGGTTAGTTATAGTATTGATGTCAATGCGGTTATGGCAAAGAACTCAACTACTGTTGAAAGGCTTCTTCGTACGTCTAATGCGTATAATTAATAACAACCTAAAACTATTTATTTTAAAGATTCGGTCCACACACACACCGTGTTCTTAATTATTTTTCGTTTCGTTACAATTTGCAGTTGCTCCAAATGACATACTCCCTTTTTACCAATAGGGTGAGGGTGAAAAAACGCTTCAGCGTGCCCGTCGAATATTTAAACTCATCGTATTTTTAAAAAAATACATAACTCGTAGTGTAAAATCGTATTTGCATGCACGGAAAAATGATTTAGTGCATAGAGACGACTAAACAATGGCGAATTTGCCATGCAGTCTTAGTTATCGAATCTTACCAAAAACAACACTAATATTCGGGCCACTCAATGATTCCAATGGTATTGGAGCGTATACGCAACATTTTTGTTAGCTGTGTGGCCCGTGAGGCGTATACATAACAAACTGTGAATGGCTGTAATTCTCGATATACACGAGGCTACCGTTGCAGCAATACTGCCATGTTGAAGCAAACGTTGCTTCGTGTGTAGCTGTGTTGCTACGAAATTTATGATAAAAAAACAAATTTGCTACAACACGTTGCTCTTGACTGTTGCCTCGTATGTACCTAGCATAAAACAATGTGTAAAAAAAGATGTTTTAAATTGAATGGTCCCCTCTCACGCAGTCGGTATAGCTTCACCTGGCCAACAATTTTCAGACAGTATCTAATGGGGGACTACCATATATATGCAATGATGGCTCAACACTAAAGTGGTGAGCATTTCTTTTGATGTAGGGTATATTTAGTTCCGATCCAAAAACGAAACTATTTCCTGTTTTTAAATCTATGATTTCCTTCAATTCCATTACCATTTACTCTCACAAAGTTCCTTCTTCTATTAAGTCATTTTGTAGCAGTTGAGTAGAAAAAGAGTTTATTGATTTTAAACTATTTTTTTTGCACGCCATTCTTGTTTTTATCGATCAAATCAGTTGACAATAAATGGGATAGGCATAGAATGGAGCGATAATATTAAATATCTGGGAGTCGATCTGGATAAAATATTACGTTTTGATTTGCATATTTCTCGACAAGTTCAGAAATTTTTCATTGCAAGAAATAATATCCACTTATAAAACGAGTATTGATAATAAAATATTGCTGGCAAAAGAAGTATTGCTTTATGCTTGCTCTGTATGGGAAGTATGTGCAAAAACACATAAAAAGAAATTACAAATCTGCTAAAACAAATTATTGAAAATGTTGTTGAATTTGCCATAGCACTTCTCCACCACACATCTACACAACAATTATAATACTTTTTACATTTAATCAAAGACAAAATTCGCTATTTAGCAGATAGACTTATATTACATTGTAGTATTTCATCAAATCCTCTAATCTTTAATCTACACATGTAAGTCAAGTCAACTGCATAACATTTCTAAGTTTATATATTTAACTTCTCCTTTTTGTGATAAATCAGAGGTTTTTCAAACAGTTATTTTCCTCTAAAATATTCTATTTTTTGCTATGTTGAAAATCATACAACACTTAATATGAAAATGTTTCAGATAAAAAGTTGCATGATGCGACTAAAACTCTCAAAACTTGTGTGATAACTTTAGGCTACGAAACGTTTTTTTTAATAAAAACAAGTAAAAAATGTTAAGTTTGGCTGTGTCGATCTTTAGATACCCTCCACCAGATTCCCAAATAAAACCAAATTTGGTGCGGAAGTGCGTTCTATATAGAAATATTTATGTGCAAAATTTCATTTCGATAGGTCAAGTTTGTATAGAGTTATTGTCATATTATTTTTCAAGGCCCATGAGACCGTTTGTGTGGGAGGTACCAGTAGGACTTTTCCGATCTCAACCGAATCCAGCGTAAAAGTGTGTCGTATATAGAAATCTTGATGTGTAAAATTTCATTTCGATAGGTCAAGTTTGTGGTGAGTTATAGTCATATTATTTCTCAAGGCCCATAAGGCCGTTTGTATGGGAGGTACAAGAAATGGTGGCCCAATATAAACCATTTTTACATAGATGATTGTGCCTATATAGAGATTATTATTTGTGTTTGTTTCAGTGATTTTGTTTAAGAAACTGGACGGATATTTCCAAATAAAAAACTAATGTTTATGAGTTTGTGTCGGTTGAGGGTCTCCAACACCAACTTCCCGTAAAGCTATATAGCCCATTTTCAATACCAACTATGATAGTTTGTGCCAAATTTCAGCTCCCTAGCTGTTTTTATGCAGGCTCTATCTTGTTTTCAACAGACGGACAGCCGGACAACATGGCTAGACCGTCTTAGAATTTTACGAGGATCAAGAATATATATACTTCGTTGGGTCTCCGATGATTATTTCAAGGTGTTACAGACAGAATGACAAAACGAATATACCCTACATTGTATGGTGGAGGGTATAAAAACTATACTCAAGATGACTGGTTGCCCTATTGGAAATAGTTGTGTCGTTGTTCCAGCTGGTCATGTGGCAAAATAGTCTGATAACATTGATCCGAAAATTCAGAGCATAATGCGTAAAAACAGGATGTCTAGAATAAGGGTTCTGTTAGGTTAAGTAAAAATAAGGGTTGTTTAAATTTTCCGAGCATTAATTTCCATGGACAAAGTACGACACTTTAACCTGCTTCTTGAACGACCTCTTATGTGCTGTACGTAGTTTGGTAAGTTATTGCCAAACTAGGCATTACTCCACCTGAGAAGTGCTGAAAACTTATCGCGAATGCTGATCAGTAGCGATGACAGACAAAACCTTCACTGTTTGTATGTTATTTTCACCATACCCATTCTAATCTTCCAAGCCTCGCATCTAATCGATCCAGAACCATAGCGCTTTAGTCTTACTTTCATCGAATTTCCTTTGAGTTGTTTCATTTACTGCTGGTTAGAACTATGAGCGAACACAGTGCCTTGTTCACATCTCTACAATCGAAGAAGATGTAAGCACAGTGTTGCCTGCAATGGGGTTTCAAGCAGAAGTAAAAAATTGGATTGTCATAGTGCAAGCGTTAATCATCAATTTTTATTATTGAAATTAATGTGTATCACAAATAAAGTAAAACCCGTATTTTCAATCGCGAAACCTAACAAATTGTGTAAGCTTTCAGTTTAGTTTATTCTATCCCTTTTACATTTCAGGTGACAATATACTACATATAAGTATACGATCAAAGCTTTTTTCTTTTCGGGTTATAGTGTTGTTTTGAATTTAAATTTGAATGCAGAAGAGGAGAGGAGCACAAATTCCTCTGAGTTTCGAGGTGTCACGACATATGCAGGTTTAAAAAAAAACAATGCAACTCTTATTAAAAAATCGATCGATTTAGCCTTATCGCATATTTGATGTTCACAATTGTAAAAACAAGGTTTGCGTGTAAGAAAATTTTATACAATCAACAAAAAATAAAAATTTGGAAATTAATATATTTTGTATACGATTTAAAAGAGAACAATTAAGCCGTAGTGGAATACTAAAACCCCAGCTAGAGATCGAGAATGATTTCGATGGAGAAGTTGAGCTTTATGCCGTTTTGGTTAGCACCAAACTGTTTCGTGTAGGGTGTATGCAATAGTGAGTTGGGGCGAAGACGGCAATGTAAACCAATGCTCTGAATAAATATGAACGGACCAAAGCTGCAATTGGCTTATTCTCTTGGAAGAACAGATTGAAGTTCTTTATTTCATAGGTTGTGAAATTGATTCGTGCCAATGTTGGATCATTCGTATGTAGCAGCATGCCGTCTGGGAGTGCCACAACATACGAAGATGCCGGGCTCAAACAAATCGTTGAATAAGTAAACGACCGATAAACCGACAAATTACTTATTATTAAATTTGAAGGAATTAATATATAAAATTATCGAGACTTTGTCGAAAATGTTTAAAGAAGTGAATGCTCCAATTTAGACAGTAACCGGCCCTTCATGCACTCACAATGACCAATAATGATTTCATAAATAAATGCGTGACGTACGTTTTTAGGACCAGTAACGCGGGCCGAGTGTGTCTAGTAGAGCGCGTTAAGTTGCTTTTTTGCACTGCAGGCTGCGGCGGCACTGTTGGTCCAAGAGAGTGGATAGTGTGAGTGGCTTATAGTGGCTGACGGGAGATTTAGATTCGTACGCCCCTCTGTTGTCATCATGCGTTGGCCACGCCATTTAGTGTCAAAGCGTATTTTTCAAATGCGCACTCGATCATGTCAGTGCAGAGTGTTTTTCGTTTACGATTCGCTGTTCCCCCACTTGGGTGTGTAAACAAACAACATATGCGGTACTGCAGTGAAACAAACCCCAGATAACACCACCAGGGAACTCTGCATTCTGATCGCGTCACTGTGTGTTGAGCAATATCACGAGTAGGCATCATTGGCCCTTACTTTTTCCAGGATAACCGCCTTGCCCTAACTGTGAACTTCGAACGGTACATGACTACGATACAGGATTTTTTCAGCCGGCCCTTGAGGCAATGCAATTAGAGGATACATGGATGGTGCCACTGCACATACAGCGAGGGTTACCATGAACTGTTTGGGGCAAATGTTTCCTGGACGGCTTATCTCTTAGATGGGTGATGTAAATTGGCCGGCTCACCAGACTTATCCCCATGCGATTGTTTCCTTTGGGGTTACCTGAAGTCGAAGGTGTATATCAACCGTACCAACTCCTTGGAATAAATAATTAACAACATTGAGGCTAAATTTGGCAGAATACCAGTCGACATGCTTGTTAGAGTTCAGGAAAACTTCAGAAAACGTATGCAGCAGTGTGTGGATAGCGAAGGTCGACATTTGCCAGATGCACTATTTACAACCATGTAATTTATAAATTCACTTACTGTTCAGTATAATTAAAATATAAAATAAAGGTTCATATTTATTTATTTCATTCCCAAATATGCAATATCTGCGCTCCACCCTGTATATAGTATACATATAAAAACAAATTGTCTGAGATGACATTTCGATTGTGCAATTAAAACACATTCGTGACTTTCTTATATTAAGATCAGTTTCAAGGGTATTTGTTCATCTTCAGAACCAGGCAGCGCCTAATAAAAATCTAGTGCACATTCCCGGTAGCCATACTATCATATGCATCCTCGTGAATGAATACTTGTAGCCATTTAGAGCGGATACATGGCAACCCAACTTTGATAATTCGTGCTTAGTTTCTCCAATGGTCACCGATGATGAAGATGTCCTCCTTCTGGGTTTTCTTTCATTTTTGGTTTGGGTGTCAAATATGCCGGCGGTGACCAAAGTAAGGCAATGAAAAAAAAGACAACAACTCAATACAGAAGACAGAAGTGAAAAAAGTTGAAAATTCAATTTGACTTTGTTTGATGATGAGAATAACGATAGCCACATATGAGTAGCATATGAGCCGCCGAGGAGTCGGGCAGGGCAGGAGGCCGCACTGGCATCCGTACAACTGTTTGTCGCTATGGCCGTTTGTTTGTTTGATTTCAATTCTTGCTTTCCCTTTTTTAAGGTTTGTCACGAAGGACGACTTTAAATCCATAAAATACACAAGGAAAATTATAATGGAACATGTGAAGGAAAACTTTTCTTTTTTGTTTTCAATCGTTGTAGGAGTGGATTTGGTTTTTGGCAAGACAAGAAAAAACTAAAAGTTTTCTCCCGCATTTTAGTTGTTGCTGTTGTTAACTAATTTATGACCCAACAATGTAACCGGTGGAACCAGTGGAAAATAGGAATAACACCAAACAAACAGATAGACAGGAGGACCCACAGACGGACGGACATGCGAGGACAAAAATATAGTCTTAAATAGTCCCACGTTCAATGGTTATGGTCGCTTCTCTGCCGGCACGCCATGTACGGATGTCCATATGCATGAAGATACTCCCACATGTACTCGCATGTGCCTCTGTGTAAGTGCGTTGGCTTAGATGGTCCCACATCTAACCGACCGCACGCCCACCCACCTTGCCTATCCCTTTCGTTCCGTGCCCTGCCTTGCAACTGTGCTCAAAGTTGTGTGTGTAACTAAATAATTTTCCAGAGATAAATCTGTGAAATGAATGTTTATAGTTTCAGTGGATACAGCGGAACTGCGAACGGAACATAACACCAGGGAGCAAAAACAACCGTCTACCATCCGCAATTAGTTTTGTTCACTAATTTACAGTTATAGTTATTTCTCTTTCGTTACTTTCCTTTGGCGTTTTTAGTTTGTCTCGATTTTTGTCCGCCTTTCTGCCCACATTATCCCATTTGGTTTTTTCGTCGAGCTCAGTCTTTTCGTTTCGTGTCGTTTTTTTGCGATTTCAATGAAAAATTCATGCATTGAAAAAGATGAGACAGACAGTGGCGGGGGATTTGCGATTGCTCCGCATAGAAAACGGGCGGAAGGACGGACAATTGCATAAAGTATCTAGATCGAATTATATAAATTAAAATGAAAAGAATGAAAGGCAACAACAGTGCCTGTGTGTCTTTGCAGCGAACAGAGCTGAGTGCATTTTAACTTACACACAAAGTTTATCCAGTTCCTCTTTCTTGGCAGCGCCAATTGAAAATTCTGATGTTAAATGCAACATTTCCAGCGGTTCCGCACATTTGGTGAATTCCTCCTGGCCGCATTCCTCAGCGCTGACAGTTGTCACCAAGGCGAGGGTGACAGTAATTGCAACTGCAACGAAAGAAGCAAAACAAATAAAGTTTTTGACAAATTAAAAAAAATATAACAACAAACTACAAACAAAAAAATAAACAACAACAAGAGTAAACATACAATGAACAATTTCTCATCCACACACATATACTCGTAAACCCCCCAGTTAGTAGATATGCTCAGGCGGGCTAACGCACAGTGGTCCGAAACAACGGAACATTTGGTAGCCACAGTGCTGTTGGCAGTATGCTCATAACCGTTTGTTAGAGTAATCAATAATGGGAGATTTTCTTTAAACTCGGCGACCCTATTAGGATCTTTTATATTTAACAACAACAAAAACATAACCCGCAAACATCAATACAGTAAGTGAGTTTTCTCTCAGAATATTTCACAAATTCAATATTTACAGCACTCTGTCATTCAGAACTTTTGTAAGGTTTTTTGTAAAGGTTTTTTGTTTAAGGGCTTGACAAAACCATTATATGGAGCTATGTGAACCATTTTCACCACAGTTAATTTTTGGTCCCTCATAACGTACCATGCGAAATGGAGCTCGATCGGGTTTAATTTGTAGCTTCTAGATCTCGGAAGCGACCTTTGTGAAGGAGGTTTTTGAAAACGTGGACCGATATGGTCAATTTTTACCAGTGATTGGTGTTTATTTGATCAGATAGAACGGTAGATAGACAGGCGAACGGACATTGCTCAATGGAATCAAATAGTGTGTCTGAATTATTCGGTATACTAAACGTAGGGACTAGGGTAGGGTTTAAAAATGAGGCGTATAATATAAAAATGTTGATGAAAATCAATTTCGGGGAGTTTTTATTACAATATTGTCGATTAATGATAATATTGGTCATTTCGAACCTTTTTAACATAAAAAGTTTCTTGGTTTTCCTAATGTAACTCATATTCCAATGATTTAGATGCATGAGCTCCTATAAGATCTCCGTCATAGGGTGTTATAATTGACTTTTTATACCGGCATTAGAAATGTGATCTGAAGGTACTATATTAGGAATACAGTGGTTTCCCGATTTAAGGAACTTATATATTGTCAGGCCCTATTCGTTAAATCGAAACATTCGTTAAATGCAGTACAACTATTTGGTGTTTTTTTGTAAATAAAACTACTAAATGTACTCAAAATATATTTTACGGAGTATTATTTTATTAAAGCTATAATATTCAGCCATATAAATATATTTTAAAGGAACAATTCATTTCATTTAATATTAAGATCGTTATGCAAATCATTGAGTAGTTCAATTTTATGATTTGCAGAATTTATAGAGATCATACGTTTTTTATGTAACAAGAAATATAGCAAAAATAGTTCATACAATAATTTAAAAAAGCTTTTTATAATAAACAGTTAAAAAAAACTACTTGAAAAATTGATTTATCAAAGTTTGTTTTTTTGGCATGTTAATTTGATTTTGAATTGCTTCTTCTTGAAGTTCTCGTAAAAGAATTAACTTCATAGAATCAAAATACAATAACAAAAACAACAAAATTCGGTGAATCACACATAACTGTTTTCCCTTTTTTACACAAGTGTTTGTATTTTTATTTACATTACAACCACCCTTTTTAATTTGAATATTTCTTTAATATTCGTTAAACCGAGTACAAAAAATATTTTTTGTTCGTTATACTCGTATAAGGTACTCAATGGAAACAATTTGCTTGTTCGTTAAATGCGAAATTCGTTAAGTGGAATGTTCGTTAAACCGGGAAACTACTGTATTTATATGTGTTTTCCGCTAAACGTCATTTAATGTTCACATTATATTACGTTTGACAAGGAAAAATGTACAGATTACACAGTACAACAGCCAATCTGGGGGGTGAGAAATTCCAAGTCCGGGTGATGGTACTAGGTCAGTATATTAAAACCCTCAAAGGGTCTTGCGTTCGTATGTGCCAAAAATTTTTTTTTAAAACATATAAATCCCAAACGGAAAAACGTGTAGAGTCTTATAACTTTCACGTAAAGTCATATAACCTATGAACAAAATGCGACATAGATCATAGAAATCGATTAACGCGTTCTGCTTTTATTTACAATTAAGTAAAGTTACTTAATTTTCATAAAAAAAACTGGCACATACGAACGCAAAACCCTTTGAGGGTTTTAATAAACTGACCTAGTACCATCACCCTGACTTGGAATTTCTCACCCCCCAGACAATAACCCCAAAAATGTTCCACAGTGTTATGACAGTTTCTACTTATATTTCTGGTTCTGGCAATACTATTGTTGCCAGATGCGAACTGGAACTTCCATTGGAGAGTTAGACTGTTTTAGCATAACTTTACTTAGACTGTTTTTTCATACCCTGCACTACTCTGCTATCCAGAAGATAAGGCATTTCTGTCTAGCATTAATTATCTGTCCCTTATAACAAACAATACAAATTTGAGCGTAATCGGGTATAACTCTGGTTGCTGGTAACGCTTAATGCGAACATTTAGTAGGAATTGGGTGTAATATGTGGTATTAAGAGCTGCAGATTCCAATATCAAGTAGGACCTATATATGGGCTACTCGAGTATATTGACCTATGTAGTCCAGTTTTATCACAGTTAATTAATGATCGCTCATAAAGTACTATGCAAAATTTGAACGGGTGTTATTAGCAAGACCTCAAATTGGAAGGGAGATATTTGAAACCATCGACCGGAATGGTTACATTTCATCAGAGATGGTTGGTCACTCGTAATGCTCTGTGTGAAATTTATTAAAAATGTGGCTTTTAGAGCTTGAGATTCTGAATTCGAGAAAAGCTTTTGTACGATATCAAAATATGTACCGATGTCGCCCAATTTTAATAGGGTTTGTTCTTGGCTCAAACTTAAAGATGTTTCATCGAAATCGGTTCACAGTTGCGACCTGTAGTTTGTTTACTATGATTGTGGCGGCGAGGGACGGATCTGGCTCAATGGTATCTGATAGTAATTTTGCATCGATCGCTATACTTATCATAGGGTAAATCATGGAAACATGAGCACTAAAACCTAATACCCTGTACCACAGTATGTGGTGTAGGGTACATAAATTTCTTCAAGGTGTTGAAAACATGAGCACTTAAACGTAATACCCTGTACCACTGTATGTGATGTAGGGTACATAAAGCAACGTAGACTCTATTAAAAAATAAACACGAGACTGCACTCTCATCACTGAGCTGTTCACAAAATAATCCTTTTTCTCTAACCAGCAAAATATCTCTGTAGAAGTTTAACGTGGCTTTGAGATTTTCTTCCAAATCTCAAAGAGGAATGAGGTAAATGGTTCTTGCAGTGGTTTCTCATTGCCAATTTATAGGATTTACAGCGAAACTTTACCATCGCAACAGAATGGAGTCATGCGGCGTCGTTTTCTCTCTTACACAACGTAAACTATCAGGTCTTCTTTAGGTATGAAAAAAATTTGAAACACGATAAAGCATCGTTGTGCGGATTGCTCACAAGTAATTTCAAACGTTTTTATGCGGGATTGTTCAGAATAGAATGTGGCTTATAATATCGTAACCCATCAAAGAGTAAGTGTGCGATCCAGGTAAATATGCTCTGCATAATCTAAATAACATTTATTTTATTGGCACTTATTCGATAATTCAGTTCGTAAGATCAGCTCAATTGAAATTTGCTAGCCGTAATTTCAGATTTTCTATGTAACAAATTACGGAGGATGTACTGAAAGTTTAGATTACGAGGCATCATCGAAATGTCAGTATTATTCGATTGTGCTCCTGTTAGCGTGTATTATTACTTGAAAACATATTCGCAGCAGTAGAACATAACATGATATTAATACTTAAACTGTCAACGCTATTAAATGATCCGATCCTTAGTGACATATAAAACAGTCAGACCCACTTTCTTTTACATAACGACCGGTTTTTCACAAAGTACGGCTGGAAGCACTGAGACCTTTTCAGAAATCATACATCCGATTCCACTAGTGGACTATCGTGTTACAAGTAACTCTTAACCTTATCAGGTGTAATGCAGCTAAAGTGGCTCTTAGGCTAAGAAAATCAAAAGTGACACTCAAAAATTATTACGGAAGCCGCTCGGCACCTCAAACAATTTAGGACATACCCGTGAGTGGGAGGAAATTTCAATCTCCCATACTGCTCAAAAATGGAGACAGAATAGGAATTATACTGCGAACCCTAAATCTTAGAATCTCCACCAGATTTCCTGATAAATGTCAGACATTTACTTTATTTACATTGACTCAAAGCAGATTATGGAATAGGAAAGCTCTCTCGCTTAATTCAAAATCTACGTCGACAGCCGGGCCGCTAGTAAGACCATAGATTCAAGGAGTATTAAATTACACTGTACCATGTACAGCTTCAATCCATTGACCATAATTCAGGCACGATATCACGCTCTTCTTGGTATAGGATAGAGAAATTGACTGAGTAAGTAAATAGAGGACGAGTGTGGCAGGTTTGGCTTCTATGCGGAAAAAGAAACTGCGGCCCAGCGCATTCCATTCGTGGGACTTAACAAGAAACCCTTCGAACTGAAAGCGACAGAGTCTCGATGTAGGTGGGAATCAGTACAGAATGGTAGACTTAGGTCGGTCATTGAAGCCACATATAAAGTTGGGTTGGGTTTTCTCGGCAGGATCACACTCAGTAATCTCACAGTTCAATATTGGCTAAACGGTTTAGCGCACAAAACTCCCATTTGAAAACTCCTTTAGAAAATGTTTTCATGTAGAAAAGGAGGAATCAATGCAGAACTTGCTGTCTTCCTGAGTAGAGCTGCAAGAGTTTCGTCTCGTTTACCTAAGTTAAGGGTTTTGACCTAAAGTTCGGTATACTACAGAGCAGCTCTTTCCTTTGTTTCTTATTTCTTTTATATATTATTCTTCTTTCTTCTCTCTTCTTGCTTAATTCTAACTTTATCACTTTTATTTAAGAGGCCAAGAGTGAACTAGTCTGTAGGAATAGTACCTTTCGTTCAACCTTACCTTTTTCAGAAAATATCCTTTTATTATTTCTTAACCCATTCACCCTACACTGGTGCTTGGAGCCACTGTTTAGTGAACGGACAAAGCAACAGACTACCGCACTGCCAAACGTTTCAATACATTTCAGATACAAAACGCAGAGAGAAAAAAATCAAAACGAAGGTTGAGAAATAAGAAATTTCAACGCGCAATCAGCTCAACAAAGTTGAAAATGTGCACCATGGGTAATAAAAATTTTGTAACTTAAATTGGCATCACAAAGTACAAGCAACGAGAGGATGAGGCACAACCATCAGCAGCACTGCCAGTACCAGCATCGGATTCGGCAGCCCAGCTCCAGAGAAAGTGCATCCTGCCAGTCAGCCAGCAAGCCAGCCAGCCAACCAACCGAACCTACAGCTACTGCTTAACCCCATAAAGCGTGAGCAGTAGCAGCAGCAGATAAACACAAGTTGCATCTTATGAGCACAATAAGTCACCACTGCAAGCGAGCGAGTGAGCAAATATGTAAGTGGTTGAAGTTGGGGTGGCGATGGTGCGGATGGAGCGCTGCAAGGTCGGTGGATGGCTTGTTTGGTTGCTCGGTTGGCTTGGCTGATTTGTTTGGTGGATAAAAAGCGGTTAAATAGAAATATTGCACTTTTTATTGCACTTTCTTGGCCAACAGCATTGATAAATGGCCAAAAAAAAGTAAAAATTCCAAACAGTTTATTCTGAATTTTTCGAATGCAATGACATTTCTGCCAGATGTGTCAGTTCAACTGCAACACGAATACACAATAGCCCTCGTCCTCCGGCCAGATACTGTGCATCCATGGATGCAACCACATCCACATACGCATACTGGCGACAGCCCCCCCCCCCCACTTCATGTGAATGTGGATAAACAACACAAGTACGTACAATGATGTTATTGTCATTCCTTTTCAAATACTGCAAAAGTTTAGCTTTTATTTTCGAATATAAAATTATTTAACAACAAAAAAGAAAATCCCCTTTTATGTTTGGCTTGTTGCGCTGCACATGCCAGCGGGGCTACAAGAAGGGTGCACACACATACATTCACAATGGCTTTCACACATTGCAAATATCCTTTTTAGTACGCATTCCTTTGTCACTTTAATCCTCAAATCTGAAAATTGCATACGTTTAAAAGGGGAATTATTGTTTAATCAAATTGTCATTATCATAAAATATTCATGAGGACAGTATCAGACAGTGGGCGATATCAAATTAGAATTTTAAAATAATTGGAGGTTAACAGCACTGACAGACAAGTTCTTGGATTTTCCACCAAGTGTGTGGAAATTAATCATTTCATTTGCAATACCTCGAATTATTGATCGAGGACCCTATGTATATACATATATATTATTAATCCCCTCAAAATTCTACGAGGATCTAGGCATGTTCGTTCGACTGTATATCTATTGCAAGTACGATAGCGGTCAAACGAAATGATCAAGAATCGCGTAATTTTGCTTAATGAAAAAGAATGGTCCAACCATAATGCACGATGTTAATTGTGAGATTTTTGGCTTGAATTAATTTCACATTTAAAGAGCGCCTTGAGATTGTTGAAGCCTTTTACGCCTATGGGAGTTCAAATTAAAATCCATTTCGCACACCTTGTGATTCTTTTGGTCAGCATAATCGACCAAATGTGTCCACAATGGGGAGAAATATGAGCAATTTTCAGCAAACCGGGTTTATGGTTAATGTAAAAAAAAACATGCATTCTCACACAGTTTGGTTTGCGGAAAACATTAATGTTGTTCGCGATAGTGTGGCAGAAGAGCCGTAAATGTCGACTCGTCGTCGTGCCCAAAAATTAAACTTCTAACGAACATCACAGATGAAAGTTTAAGGAAAGATTTGAATTTACACGCTTTCAAGATTCAACAACAGTCTACTTAATATTTTAAGAGCCGTCAATTCGCCGAATGGTTGGTTCAACAGACTGAAGTGGATGGTGACTTTATAAGGAAAATCATCTTCAGCGACGAGGCACACTTTCACCTCAGTGGATTCGTTCACAAGCTAAGCAAGTGATTTTTGAAAAGCCGATACATCCACAATGAGTAACTGTTTGGTGCGGGGGCTATGGGCAGGCGGCGTCATCGGTCCGTACTTCTTCGGAAAGGCGGTCGGCCATGCAGTTACAGTGAATGGTGTTCGGTATAGCGAGATGATAACGGGTTTCTGGCCAGAATTTGAAGATATGAACCTGGACGATACATGGTTCCAACAGGGTAGTGCCACTTGCTATACAGGCAACGAAAGAAAGACCAATTTGGCGCTATCTCACGTCGTAGCGATGTTACTTGTCCGCAAAGATCATGTGATTTTTATTCGTCTTTGGGAATATTTAAAAAAAAAGTGAACGTCAATAAAATAAAGGTTAAGATAGTTGGGCACAGTAACCTCGTTGAACTTCCATCATGTCTCAGAGTCATTGAAAATATGAACCATCGGATAGAGTTATGCCACCGAAGCCTTGGCGAGTATTTCTCCGAAATTTTCACACATAATTGCTATGAATCCTTTAATCATAATAAGAGAAACTAGTAACATAATTCACTGAAAACTTGTTAGTTTATTAACAATTAACATTTTGCGTTTTAGTTGGACCTCCCTTAAGCTTATGGTCATTAGCTGTTTGGTACTGTAAAGGGGTATAATCGGCCAAGAGGAAAACATGTTTTCTTAAATGGCGCAATTTTGACCACAAAGAATGCCGCAGCCGCGGACGCGGCCCCAAACGACAGCACATATGGCCACAAAGGGCAACAAAAGTCAAGATGTATATATGCTATTTAAATTAGAACAACATTTTTCTGTGATTCAGAAACGGATTTATTATGAAATGTTGGACTGTTATGAGGGTGGGGCTAATGGATAGAAGCGACCCAAAACGAAAAGAAGAGAAATCCGGTAAACATCATATGGAACGTTAGATGGCCTCTCTAATCTGCATCATATGTAACGTTAGATGGCCTCTCCTATTCTATTCAAATCCTGTTAAACCATCTAAATTTTTTTTTGAAAGCGAGATTTCCACTTCGTGGTAGGCGTTGACTTTACCCGTTAGAGAGTTATTTCTAAGCCATGTAAAAGCATTACCCTGAAATGCATTAGATGGTCTGAGTAAGTAAGGTATCTCCTATCACTTGTTTATTGCTTGTATCTGAATCAGAAAATATGTTTTGACACTTGATGACACCTGTTCCATAAATTAGAGTAGGGTACACATTATACTTTAGCAAATCTGGTACTTGTTTAACCAATTTTTTAACATTCTTTCTCATTATTCCACTCCAGTTATTATGTTTACATAGCTTGTAAGACAAAATGGAGTGTCCGAAAAGATTTTTTCCGAATATTCGGCCATCATTATTTCCATCGTCCAGTTAGCGATAGGCGTCGCCTACGGCCGTCTGACTTCAATTAAGTGTAATCTTTAATTCAATCGCAAAACTAACTGGGTTCACTACGTTACAGGCTTATCGCAGCCGAATCGATATTTCTAAGTCTACTTGGTTTATTTATACAAATCTCCTCAATTTGCCCACGGAACGAAGAATTGCCCTTGCATTGAATCCATGCTGTTATTACAGAGGCGGTATATCGACAATATTTTGTAATAATTTTCATACATTTCGTAGTGCTCTATGAAATAAAGCACCAAGAAATAAGGTCCTAAACTGAAAATGAAATAAATCCCCAAAAATGGGGCCTTATTTCGTTATGAAACTGAACGCCATTTCTACAATAAAATAAAACCCTAAAATGATGAAAAGAGAACCCAAACCTAAAATGATAGAAAAGAAATATAGTTTCTTTATTGAAAAATTAATCAAATATTAAACAAACACCTGAATTGTATCTTCAACAATTTGTCAGCAATATAGACATTTATAGTGCTCTTATCCCTTGGAAATAGCATCTGCTTGCAATTTTAAATTACATTTTCGATTTGACGACAAAAACGGAAGTGCCATTATTTTATGATAAGCCACAGATGCTGCCTTCGAAGCTTTGATATAGTCAAGCAATAGTTTTAGGCTACACATATTTCGTCTTATAGCTTGGCAATTATAAAACCTACAAAAATAACTTGTTTTAACAAAAAATAACTTGTTTTCAATTATACTATCTCATACAACAGCCTATCTAGAAGCAACATTTTAAATTTGATCTTGCTCGAATGTAGTACAGGGTGGCGCAAAACTAGCGTTGTTGTTTGAATGCTTAATAACTTTTTAAATTTATTTATATTTTTTATTTTTATTTCATAGTTTTGTGAAGCAAACTTGGGGAATTTAAAATTGAACACTTCACAACAAAACAGCGATCAGCAATTGTTGAATTTTGAATTGTCTGTTACGGGATCTCTTTGGTGAACGCATTATTTCGCGCAGAAGCGATTTCAATTGACCCCTTCGTTTATCGAATTTAACAGTGACTCTTTTTTTTGGGGTTATTTGAAAGAAAGGGTAGACCTAAATAAGCCAGCGAACATACCACAGCTAAAACAAAAAATTTGCCATGAAATTCAAGCCATAACACCGGAAATTTTACGAAAAGTTTTACAAAATGTACTGAAAAGAGCACGAATGTGCGCAGCTGAATATGGCCACCACTTGCGGGATATAATTTTTTTCATACTTAGGCCAACAATATTCCCATCAATATACTATATAATAAAAAATAATAACACTATTTAAACAATAAATAAAAAAGTTATTAAACTTTCAGACTACAACGCTAGTTTCGCGCCACCCTGAATAATGGTTATAATGTATCTACAATCAACTTTGGTGAAATTGCACTCAATCCTTTCATTTAATCCCATACGAAGGTTTCTTCTGATGTGACGCACTGCCGCTCTAGACGCCAGATCTCTAATCTCACCTTGCAAATGGGCCAAATTCGTCCATCTGCTCAATAACTTACGCACAAGGTCCTTATCGATTTGAGGCCCTATCACTCTATAGGACATATTATAATCATGATCTTGCCTAAATAAAGCGTTGTGCGTTATAATAATAATGATATACTCGTATAATGCGACTAACCTTGGTGAATAAAAAACGTATTTGTGACCATATAACACATATATTATAAAATTCTTAAACGATCTATGTCTGTCCGTCTGTTAAATGAACGATTTATTAAAAAACGAAAAGAGCTAGAGTTTTCAAAGTTACCAGTCTTATCGTCGGCGATATTGAAAATTGACCAACTTTTTTGGAACGTAGGCATAGATTCTTCAATATTCCCATAAATGGAAAATTTCGTCACGAATCAAATTCAAAGAAATTTGAGGCCTTCTTGACCAATGGGTGTAAGGTCCTAAGGGCGCTGAAAAATATGTCCTTTCTAAATTGGGCATATGTATACTCAGAAACAGTGGCATCTTCTGAATAATCTGAATATAACATCAATTTTCTTATTTGGCTGAATTATAGGTCTTGACCTACGGGCGTGGTCTATGGGCACAAAATGTTCGTAGACGTATGGGTATCCAGAAACAGCGAATTTTTCTAACAAATTCAAATGCATACCAAAACCATTTCCCCCAATACAGTCAATGCCGTATTACAATAAAAGCCAGAGTGAAGAGTATAAAAGCATCGGCCCTGCCGAACAAACGAATTATCCACTCGATTATTGTTTATTTGTTTGAAGCGCCTAATTAAAATACAATTGCTTATTTATTTTGTTTAAACATAAATTTAATAAATATTTAATTTTAGTTTTAAGATATATAGGGCAGAGCGCGGTAATTTGTTTTTTGCACTGCAGGCTGTGGCGGCACTGCTGGTATAAGAGAGTGGAAAGTGTGCGTGGCTTATATGAGGATTTGAATTCGTCTACCTTTCAGTTGCCATCATGCATTGGACACGTGAGGAGAGGTCATTTTGTGTTGAAGCGTATTTTTCAAATGCACACTCGATCATTGCAGTTCAGCGTGCTTTTCGTTTACGATTCGCTGTTCCCCCACGCGGACGTGTTCCTGGAAGGCAATCAATTGTAAATTAGGTAACTTCATTGAGAACAGCAGGGAATGTGTCATGTGTACGAAGGGAACCTGAGAGAAGGATTACAACACCACAAAACATCGAGAGAGTTAGAGCAGCAGTACTGCAATCTCCGAAACGCTCTGCTCGGAAGCAATCACTTGCTCTTGTCATTTCCAGACGTTCTCTCCACCGGATTATTCATGATGAATTGAGTTTTCAACCGCATAAAATGTGTGTGGTCCAACAATTGTCAGCACGGGACTATTTAACTCGACGGACCTCTTTTATAGACATTCTTGCAACTATACCCCGTAACGCAATTGTGTTCTTTTCGGATGAAGCGCATTTTCACCATTGTAGGTGTGTAAAGAAACAAAATATGCGGTACTGGAGTGAAACAAATGCCAGAGAACTTCACCAGAGACCTCTGCATTTGGATTCCGTCACTGTGCGGTGCGCTATATAACGAATAGACATCATTGGCCCTTATTTTTTCAGAATAGCCGTCTTGCCGTAACTGTGAACTCCGAACGGTCTTTGACTATGATACAGGATTTTTTCAGTCGGTTCTTGAGGCAATACAATTAGAGAATACATGGTTCCAACAGGATGGTGCCACTGCACACCCAGCGAGGGTTACCTTGAGGTGTTGTAGACAAATGTTTCCTGGACGGCTTATCTCTTTGAGGGGTGATGAGAACTGGCCAGCACGCTCACCAGACTAAGCCCCTTGCGATTTTTTCCTTTGGGGTTACCTGATGACGGTATATACCAACCGCCGCAACACCTAGGAAGACCTAATTAACAATATTGAGGATTAAATTGGGAGAATACCAGTCGACATGCTTGTTAGAGTTCATGAAATTAGGCATAGTACGAGGGACATAAAAATTTATTTCGGTTAGAACAACGGAAATCGCTTGTGATTTCTGCGGAAAATATTGTAGATGTGGTAACAACTCCTTTGATGGCAGTGGAGGCCCA
This sequence comes from Hydrotaea diabolus, assembly GCA_963513945.1. Classification (NCBI taxonomy): domain Eukaryota; kingdom Metazoa; phylum Arthropoda; class Insecta; order Diptera; family Muscidae; genus Hydrotaea; species Hydrotaea diabolus. The sequence goes on along the minus strand of OY740720.1, from coordinate 100,921,140 downwards.
CTTTTAAGCCGCCACCTCATACATTTGTCAACTATTGAAGAAAACCTGCTTCGCATGCAAATAAATTTTCGCTTTAATGGAAAATCCACTTCAGTTTGAATTCGCGCATTTGTCTATTGATGGTTACTTTAACAAACAATAACAACAACAGCAAAAAAGGCCAAGCAAACAAACAAAAAAATCACAAAAAAAATCGGGAAAAACGAACCGGCAACAACAAAACCACTCATTTGTTTGTTCGTTTATTTTAGTTGTGCACTGAGGAACAACAACAACACCGGCAAACCGCCCCCAAATGAATACGGAAAGTGACCACCACCCACCCACCCGCCGCCAAGAACAAAATAAACGAATCCATTTTTGCCGTACAATTTATTGCGCTGAATATAAATGTTTGATTTCTTTTTGTGACTCGCGGTATTGTTGCTCTTGTTCGAATAGGTCGCCTTTTATCCACATCCAACTAAAGCGTTTTGTGTTTTTTGCATGTGTGTGTATGTGTGTGTTTGCTCTCCTCTCCTTTTTTGGGGACTCTTTGTTTTTGTTCTGTTGTGTGTGTGTTTTTTTTTTCTTTTTAGACGTTGAAGGCCTGAATGGACTTTTCGAAAACAATAAAATTTTCATATTCATACGAGATGGTGATCAATGCAATCAATGAAAAGTAAACAAAAAGTATTTGTTAACATTAATAAATAGACACAACACAACTACAGTCAGCACACACACACACACGCATACACTCGGACACACACTCACTTATGCAGTATGCAGTGGAGAGCGGTTGTAGCGGTGGTACCTATGCTCGCGCAAACAGTCGTCCCTGCGTAAGTGACAATTAAGCCAATTTGTTAGTTAAGGTCCTGAGCACATAAAGAATTGGCAGAAAAGTTAAAATCGACAACAAAAGATCAATTCGTCAACACCTGTATTTTTAAAAAATTAAAAAGGCAGCTAGATCGCAATGATGCGGTGGTGTTTGAGATAAAAGAAGCCGAAGCCGAATTTTTAAAAATCCCTTTACGACACAAACTAGTTAGGAGTTATTTGTTAATACCTATATAGTTTTAACCAATGTTAATACCCTGCACCACTCTGTGAAACAAGGTATTATAAATAAGTTAGTTCAATGGCCAATGTTTGTAATTACCAAAAATATTCGAGATAGACCCACCTTTAAGTGCATCGATCGACTCAGAATCACTAGCTCCTTTAATTTAACAATGTATGTCTGTCCGTTCGTCCCTTCGTTCATCCATCTAAAGCTTGTTATCAAACTACAGGTCGTATTTGTTGTTCCATTTTCCTGAAATTTGCCAACTAGGTTCTAAGAACCATAAAAGGGCGCAATTGAATTTGAAGCAAATCAGTTCCGATTTTTCATCGGTTTTTAACCTTTTTGCTCTAGCAGCCACATCTTAATCCAATCTTAGCTAAATTTAGTACGAGTAAGTTCTTTAGGCCAAGAAAGGATGTTATCAAAATCGAAGAAAATCGATTTAGATTTAGATATAGCACCCGTACATATATGTTCACCCGATTTTGTGTCTTTATCTTTACAGGCATACTTGAGAAATATGGCACGAGTTAGACTTTTGGACCATGGAAGGACGCTAGTAAAATCAATGAAAATTTATTCAGATTTTGATAAAGCTCCCACATATGAGTCATTCCATGCCAAACGGTACGATTTTGGGCAAAAATTTAACGCAATGATTCCGATTTTTATGAAAATTTGCAGATTTGGTCCTCTAGCAATTCTATTTAATCCGCGATTAGAAAAAAAAAATATAATTTTTTTTTTCAAAAGTTATGACCAATTGAACTTTGGTAAAATGGAGATTTTATCAAGGAGGTGTGTTCATTCAGTCGCATGTAACTCCGGAAATACTTGACCGATTTTACTCTGCTATACCTTATTTTGAAGGTAATTTTAAGCACTTCTAAAATAACGAAACGGTATGGCATAACGCCATAGAATTTTTTAAGTTTGTATCATTTTAATCCTTTTATTTCGATTTTGAAAATGATTACATCTTTTTTTATTTTTGAAATTTTGCAGGCGTATTCTTACAGGTCTGTTTTACCGACTGTGTAAGTTTTAAAGTGGTGAAATAATGCGTTCTATTTTTAAAAATTTTTTTTTACCTTATACCTTTTTCACTTCCATGAATATAGAAAATATAATATAGAAAAAAAATACTTTTTAATAGTTTATTGACACAAGATATAACAACAACAAAAAAACAAAGAAAAAAAGAAATAAAAAAATGAGTAATGAAATAAATGTTATGCCTTGTATACCATCTTCATACAGTACTGCTCAGAAGATGATGTTGTCTGGACTTTCATTATTTTATCGGGTTGTGGAATGAATGCATGGTAGCCAAGAGTTCCAGAAATTGTTTTCGCTTTTTCAAAACGCTCCTTCAGGTGTTTCGCCCTATCTTGATATTGATAGTTATTGAAGAATTCTGTATGAATATTCTTCACGTTTTTATTCACCCACTCATAAAATTTGACGGCACTATTAATGGGATTTATGAGGCTGGACAAGCTTGCACGTGCTGCTAGTCTTTTGACTGTTCCTCCCAGACCATCGCAGGGCCATTTGCCATGAGACGTTGCAAAAAAATGCCATTCCGCTGGTATTCCAAAATCTTCTACGTGGAACGTCAGATTTAAAAAGTTTTTCTTGTTTTTGTATTGTGCGCTTGCGCCATCAGAAAAGTAAAATATTTTACTTACAGGTCCTAAGGTTTTCTTTAAAAAATTTACAAGCCCCTCCTGGAATACGTGCACGGCTATTGTATCATGTTTTTATTTCTTTTTTTCTTTGTTTTTTTGTTGTTGTTATATCTTGTGTCAATAAACTATTAAAAAGTATTTTTTTTTCTATATTATATTTTCTATATTCATGGAAGGGAAAAAGGTATAAGGTAAAAAAAAAATTTTAAAAATAGAACGCATTATTTCACCACTTTAAAACTTACACAGTCGGTAAAACAGACCTGTAAGAATACGCCTGCAAAATTTCAAAAATAAAAAAAGATGTAATCATTTTCAAAATCGAAATAAAAGGATTAAAATGATTCAAACTTAAAAAATTCTATGGCGTTATGCCATACCGTTTCGTTATTTTAGAAGTGCTTAAAATTACCTTCAAAATAAGGTATAGCAGAGTAAAATCGGTCAAGTATTTCCGGAGTTACATGCGACTGAATGAACACACCTCTTTGATAAAATCTTCATTTCACCAAAGTTCAATTGGTCATAACATTTAAAAAAAAATTTTAAATTTTTTTTCTTGAAACACGTATATAATATTTTTAAGAGAAGAATGCATACACAAACTAGTTAAGCAATCCAAGCTTGTGATGTAAAAAATGCGTACCGTTTGGCATGGAATGACTCATATATGTACATATGTTCATCCGAGATTTCTGTTTCTAGCTAAAGAAGCCACATTATATAGGGTTATCCAAGTAGAGGTACTTTATTAAATAGCCTTTTTGACGGATCACGTGTGAGGCGTGTCATGCTGCCATGTTATTTTTGTTTAGTGTTGTTTGGCTTTTCATCATGGAAAGACTTACTTACGCCTGAACAACGTTTACAAATTGTTCAACTTCATTACGAAAATTCACGTTCTGTGAGTAATGCCTTTCGTGCAGATCGTTCAACTTATGGTCAACGTAATCGGCCAACATTTCTGCCTCAATGGGTATGTAAACAAGCAAAATTGCCGCATTTGGCACGAAGGCAGCAACCAGAAGACGTTCAAACTGCCACTTCATCCAGAAAAAACAACGGCTTGGTGTGGTTTGTGGGACGGTGGAATCATTGGTCCATATTTTTTCAAAAATTAAGCCGGTGAGAACGTAACCGTCAATGGGGAGGGGACCGTTATCGTGCCACGATAACCGTCTATTTGATGCCTAAAATTGAAGCTCGTGATCTCGGCGACATTTGGTTTTAGCAAGACGGCGCCACTTCCCACACATCGCATATATCAATGGATTTATTAAGAGAACACTTCGGTGAGCAGATAATTTTACGTTTGGGCCGGTCGATTGGCCACCAAGATCGTGTGATAACACACCGTTAGACTTTTTCCTGTGGGGATAAGTAAAGTCAATAGTTTATGCGGACAAACCCGCTTCGATTCAGGCCTAGGAGCAAAACATCATGCGTGTCATTCGCTACCAGTTGAAATTCTCGAACGAGTCATCGAAAATTGGACTAAACGGATGGACCATCTGAGACGTAGCCGTGGCACACATTTGATATACATAATCTTCAAAAAATAAATGCCAATGAATGTTCTTTCAAATGATAATAAACATTCCCAATTCAATTTGAATTTTCTTTGTTTTTTTCTTTAAAAAATTAGGGAACCCCTTACATATATGTTGAACCGTTTTAACCATTAACAAAGAAATATTCTCACAAATTTAAAAGTATAAAATTTGTATAATTTTAGAGCCAATCTGGCGTGGCCCGACATGTCGGTTTATGCGGTTTCTTTGCTGCCGGGACTTACGGTTTCTTTGTTGTTGAATGTAGAATCAAAGAAAATTCTTAATTTCATGTACGGAATACTTAACTAGTATTTAAATTTGACCCAACTTTAATTATATCGATCGACTCAGATCAACAACTTAGTTGATGCAATTATACGATATCGGTCCATCCGTCTGCTGTCTATCAAAAGCTTGTAGTTTGATAGCGAGTAGTTTGATACTCGTTGCAATTATTGACCGATCTTTACTTAATTTGGTAGAAGTAAGTTTTTGGACCAAGAACAGGCGCTCTTGAAATTAAAGAAAATCGGTTCAAATTTAGATAAATCTCCCGCACATACATATGTTCAACCGATTTTTTTTTGTTTTTACCTCTAGAAGCCACACACTACATCTATCCTGATGGAATTTGTCACAGTTCTTTACGATTCATCAGTAATCAGCGCAGATGAAAATGGGTCATACCGGTCAACGGTTTGATATATCTCCAGTACATAGATGTCAAAGATACATACTATCACTTTTATACAACTACATTAATTCCGATTTCGATCAAATTTGGTATAGTATACAACGATAGACAAACAACTATATAAGCTAGTGCTTTGACATTGGCGGGGGCCCCAAAAAATTGCTTCCAGTAGACATAACTATAAAATTTTCTCATGATGCTTTAAACTAAAATATATAGCCCAAAACATATGAGTACCAAAAACAAAACAAAAAATTCTTACAAATCAAATATGAACTTATTTTTAAAATCTCGGCAAATTTAGATCCCGTTCAAGGGGTACTCTACTAACTCTACTCTACTCCAAACGTGCTCTACTTTACTGGTTTAAACTTAAATAAAAACACATGGCTTAATTCGCAGGAAGTGATTTTATTGCATTCTAGAGTCTAGAAATGGAGACAATTGATTCACTTCTGATTGAGAATATATTTTCCATTTCTAAAAAAAAATCTGGAACCGGAAAAAACAGACAGCCTGTTTTTTTAAAAACACGGTTTTGAAAAAAACTCGAAATGCCGATTTTTTATGCTAGATAGGATAATCAATAATTGTTAGGTTAATTCTTTCGTATTTGATTGTCTGTACCACAATACATTTTTTTAAATGTTTATATATAAATTATTTATTATTTTATAAAAATTCTAACGGAATATCCATCAAGGTCATACATGTTTGGTTATTTGAACATAAAGTCTAGTAGTTCGGACCAGTTTTCAGCTGATTTTTTCTCTGTTTTTCCTTCCATTAATGTCTGCTGGGGCCCCTAATGCTGACTCCATTACCCATGACCATTACCTTCATTACGAAGTACTCAAAATAAATAAAATGATTGTTTAATTCGAAATATTCAATTGTTTTAGAGTTTTGCCTGTTTTGGGGCCTTGACGCATGGGCACTAGTGGCTGCAAACCGGCACCACTAAGAAAAGTACATGCGAACCATGTATGCATGTGATTCACCTTGATTTGGGCCAATGTCCTATAGGACTTAAAGGCTATAACAGAAATTGTAAAAGTGCTCGTTGTCGAACTTTCTTTAGAGAGGTGTAAGAACATTGCCGACGAGGTGGAAAGCCTAACGCTGGAATATGCCATATGTTCCAATCGGATTAGATCCGGAATTACTTATCTAATAACATATACAAACCTATATTTTTTTAGAGGTAAACAACTGAAGTGTTAATGAAATGCAGGTAGGATTAAAATTTATTTAATAACACTACTCAACAAAATAAAAAAAATTTCATGTACTCCGGATGCGATAATTTTTTCTGTGTAGATAACCTTGACATGAGCTCGAAAAACGCAATAAAATTTTTTTTTTCGTTTGGTTTTTGTTTTATTTTTTTTTTTTTAAATTTTAAAAATTTTTTTTTGGTTAATTTGTTTCGTCCGGCATAACTCGGGAACCACTAGCCCGATTTAATTGAATTAAATTTTAAAAAATTTAAAATTACAATTCCCTTAATCTGTTTATATATTGTTTTCCTATACAAGCAACAGTTTCCAAGTTAAAAATGAATATATAAAGGAAAAAGCTTATTTTTTGCCTAAAGATTTAAATTTTTTTTTTTAAAAAATGAGACAAAGATCATGAAAATCGATGCACGCGTTTCGCTTTTATTCGCAATTGAGTAAAGGTATGAATTTCAAAAATTTGCTCGACATACAACTTTGTCTATGGTAAGGTTTTTTCTTCTTTATTACAAAAAAAATTAAAATTTGTTGGGTGACAAAAATATATGACTTTAGCAAATTTTTGAAATTCATACCTTTACTCAATTGCGAATAAAAGCGAAACGCGTGCATCGATTTTCATGATCTTTGTCTCATTTTGCTCATAGGTTATGTGACTTTACGTAAAAGTAATAAGATTTGACATTTTTTTTTTCATTTTGGATTTTTTATGGATTTTTTAAAAAAAAAAATTTAAATCTTTAGGCAAAAAATAAGTTTTTTCCTTTATATATTCATTTTTAACTTGGAAACTGTTGCTTGTATAGGAAAACAATATATGAACAGATTAAGGGAATTGTAATTTTAAATTTTTTAAAATTTAATTCAATTAAATCGGGCTAGTGGTTCCCGAGTTATGCCGGACGAAACAAATTAACCCAAAAAAAAATTTTAAAATTTAAAAAAAAAAAAAAATAAAACAAAAACCAAACGAAAAAAAAAATTTTTATTGCGTTTTTCGAGCTCATGTCAAGGTTATCTACACAGAAAAAATTATCGCATCCCGAGTACATTTTGACAGTTGACTAGTGTAATTTAAAAAACTTGTATCAGGTTTAATACAAAATTTCTCTAAAACGAATTTCGTTTAAGTGAAATTTATCTTAAGTAATCTACTTGAGCAAAATAATCGCCGATTTATTTGTCATGCAAACTGATGACATTGAACCTTTTATGTCCTTGAGAAGAATTTGATTTAAATATTTTTGAAATGAAATTAAAGTGGGATAGATAGTATGGACAGTTGAGGCTTTGACTCATTTATAGAGATAGCATTTATCCAGTGTCACCTGTAGACACTTCTATCCCCAGATACATCGTATGTAGATGAATGGACCACAGTTATCCGTACGCATCGACTCCAACACACACACACACTACTCATGGGAGTGTGGGATTGAAATGCAAAACTGTTTTCATTTGTCCCCGGTCCTAGAATTGCGAGCATGGATGTAGTTGTTGGCATTGTTAAGTGTTTATTAGTGTGTATGTGTGTGTGTCACATTCTATTTCGAATGATTATGTGAGTGTATGTGTTTGTGTCTCATCCATTGGTTTCTTCAATGCTTTGGCCAGTTTTTTTTTCGAGTGGGACTCACAACACGACCATTTTAGAATTCGTTTCGAAAATATAAAATATGCAGATTTAAAATGTTTAAATGGAAAACCTTTGAAGATTATATTTCCAAATACACAACTGACAATTTCGAGAACGAAATGGGCAAAGTGTATCATAGCACGCATACACTCACTCACACACACTCACTCATGTATATGTAGATCGATAAATTATTCGACATCGAAGTGTGCGAGTATTACCAAATTAAGAAACTTCTATGAAGTATATTAAACTGCGATACTGATTTAAATACGAGATTCTAAATCACATCGGAATTGAATCGATTTTTTTTGGTTAGACGAAGTGCTATACATAAACATTCTATTTGTACACCACTGGCTGTAATGTAAGGATATCGTTTTTAAATAAACTGGTACTCGTATTATAGTTGATTCTCCAATGTATTGGGGTTGGCCTTTTAAGAAACATTTTTATCCTTCTGAGTGGTGTGTCCATTTCATTAAAATTCCTAGGATAGTTAATAACTCAATCAATTTGGGTTTTCCACCGATTTCTTTCTTGTCGGTGTATATCTTGTAAGTTTTAGTTTAGCCCCTTTCTACTCGTAGCTGAAGTTATCCTAGCAAATATAATTTGTTTAAACGCTCAGTTACGTTCATATCATAAACAGGGCACATTGCCTACGGTTTTTGCACCTTTATCTATGCTGTCCATTGAAGCAGCTGGGCTCATAGATTTTGGGAAGAATAGTTTACACAAACAAGCCCAGCAGCTTCTGCATCATACGCATAGCATACGGATTATCCTGCCCTGGATTATTTTAAGAGCATTCTTCTCAAATGCCTTCTTTATTTCTGAAAAAACATCAGTACCACTCTTCCGATTATACTGACTTGTGTGCTCATTTTACTAACGTTGGGTTTTGCAATATTTTCTCGATCATTACATTATATATGATATATATAGGGTAATCCCATATATACCCTACACAATTTCAAAGTGTGGAATCTTTATTAATAATTTTTAAGGACATTTTATGGCATTTATTTTTTGAATATAATTTCCTTCAAATGTGGCCCCAACTAGCCTCAGGGTTTCCATTCTGAGGGTCCAATTTTGGATGAATCGTTCGAGCATTTCGACCGGTATCGCTTTAATGACATGCGTAATGTTGGCTTCCAAAACCTGAATCGTAGCTGGTATATTAGCATAGACTTTGGACTTTACGTAACCTCAAAGAAAAATGTCTAAAGGTGTGATATCACTCGATCTAAGCGGTTCAAGACGAGAAATTAGCTGCTTTTCGAAATGACCTCTCAATAGATCCATTGTTTCAGCAGCTGTAAAGCAAGTGACACCTGTTGAAACCAACTGTCGTCAAGATTACGGGCTTCAATTGCAGGTAGCAGATCCATATCATGGCGCGATAGCGTGCACCATTCACGGTTACGTTCCGGTTATCATAATTTTTGAAAAAATATGCACCGATGATTCCACCAGCTTTTAAACCGCACCAAACTGTGTTTCTCTCTGGGTATAATGGCACCTCTTGACCGTCTTCTTGTTGCTCTTCAGCCCAAATGCGGCAATTTTGTTTAATGACTTTGCCGTTGAGCCGGAAATGGGCCTCAGCACTGAACAAAATTTTGGTCGAAAACAGCGGATCTTCCGAAAGAAACGGGAATAATACAGTTGCCAACATTTGAAGGTAATTATTTTCAAAAAATAAATGCCATAAAATCTCCTTACAAATTACCTTTCAAGATTCCACACTTGATTTGAATTTTTATATTTTTTTTCTGAAAAAATACCTCTAGATGGATCACCCTATATTATACAAAGATATAAAGAACAGAAATAGACTAAATTCGGTCGCTGTCGATAATGTAGTATCCTACTTCAAATAAGCAAGATGTGCAGTGCAGCACGACACTGCCTTAAATGCACTGAAATGGACTTATTTTGCCAGGGTTGGTCAATCAGCTTCATGGCGGCCACACATGAAACTGTGAAGGAGATTTGTATGAGCGCTACAGTAGCCACCAATACATTAACCTTAGTGATCGAAATTTGACCATATTTGTTGATTGTCTCTCATAATAAACTTTTCCAAAAGTTTTATTAAAAGCCCAAACCTTCACACTGAGCAAAATGTTGCCAATATCGATTTAAATTTGCGACATACACTAAGGAAGTGTATAAAAAAAGTGGTGAACCATTCTGACCTGACCAATCTCTTAGAGAGGCTGCTTCCTTTTTAAGGAAGATCTAGTGTCATTCATTGGTTGTTTTAATAAATTTGTATTTTCCATTTCGTCTATTAGGGATCTGCTTTGATATCCAGGTAAATAAATCGCGTCGTTGAAGTTAGTGCATAAATTAAAACCTGGAGCTCAGCTGAGAGGGCATGGCCGGATAATTAATTCAGCCCGTCAGCCCACTTGCATGCATATCATAAGTTATGAACGTGGCCATCAATTTCATCAAAATCAGTTTCATCCAGATCTTAAATGAACCAAAACCACATGTGTATGCTTTTGTTAAAACAATACTTTAAATATTGTCAGTCCTCTGCTTCTATTGGGGTTCTGCTTCGAAATTTAGGTGAATGAAACGCTCCATTTGAACTGGATGCGACCAAAACAGCATAGTGAGTGGGACGGACAATTAAAGAGGTGCAGCACGTCATGTGGTCGCTGGAGACATATGAGACTGACGACCGGAACATTGCTATCAAATGGCGCCCAATACAAATTGAGGCTGCTGCACCATCCAAATTCCAGCTGATTCAGAACCACGCACATCTGCCGACTTAGCGTCTTATCCTCTGATGAAATCTTCTGGGAATGTTTCTCAAGCACTACATTTACGGTGTAGCTGAACAATATTGCTGCGGTATATTCAGCCTTTTTTGACAATTTTTTAGCACAGAAAATGCACAGATTTTGGACTTAATTGTCTAAATAATTAAAGCAGATACATTTTGTATTAATACGGGACATTTTAGGGGTTTGACGTTGTGTTTGACGAAAGCAACAAAAGTAAAATTCTGATCGAGTATCTTTTACAATCTGCATATCGTGTTAGACGTTTTCGCCAAACCGTATAAAAACTTTTGAAAAAGTTTACGGTTGCTCTACCGCAATGTTTTTTTTATAGAGAAACATCTCTAAATCAGTTCATTGTGCCCGGACCTAGTATTTAATGTCGGCTCCGTATGGCTTAATTTATCGTTGAACTGACTTGGAGATAAGTCTCTTAGTCGTTGCCGGCCTTAACGAGATAGAAAACCCGCCAATGAAAAATGTTAGGTGTTTTTTCCTGGACTTTACCCTGAATTTACTTGTGTTGGTAAGTAGCGATCGCCAATTCTGCATACATATTTTGAAATGATTCGGTAAGTTTCTTGATACGAACACAAATTCAGAAGATTCGGTTATATATGGTTAAGGCGACATTTATATGTTCTCTGCAATAAAATTATGTTCGTCGCAACCATAGTATTGTTTTTTTTTTTTGAATTTCATTTTTACAAAAGTACGATTGATGGCAATAGTTTTATTGTTGAATGTTACAGAAAGTATTATTGCCAAATAGCTATTGTTTAATAGCTAGATGAAAAAAAAAATATACATAGCTACGTAGAAAAAGGCTAAATCGCCAAGACTGTTATGCCTAGAAAGACAGTAAGACATTCGGTAAGAAGTTTCGGTAGAAACATTTTGTCTGATACGAAGTTAAGGTAGACTGGAACGCACCAAGAACAAACACTTACACCGTTTCACTGAATAAATCTCTTTCTAACTTTTCGTTAAATTCCTCAATACCTCATCTCCACCACCTTCGTTGTGGTTACAACATAGCCGAGCACGAATCACATGCATTTATAAAACTAACTCAATACAGGCACCTAATTAAACGTAAATATGTTTATGCCAACCGAATGTGTACGTAGAAGTGTTTATTGTTGTTGTGGCTGTTGTTTTACAGTGTAACCACCAAATATTAGAGGTTAAAATCATTAAGATGTTAATGCGAACATGTAAATCATGGCTTAATGGCAGTAATTTTAGTAACCAATGGTAGGCAATTTATCCGCAATACGCGACCAATGCAAACGTGTACAACTCGGGGCGCCACGGCTACACGTAGAGTCGTGTACTCGCGCGTACTGGTAATGTAAACATATGGCATTGATGCTGCAGTACGAGTACTTGCCACCATTTCAGTTGCCATGTTGCGGTGTCTGCCACTCTGCCGCCACGGACGACTGACGGCACACATGTATTGCGTGTATTTACTTGCATAGAGGCAACTGTCACATGTCCCAACCAACAATTGCCACGGCAATGCACTCAATGCAGTTGCCTACGTATTTAGTACATTAGGTGGGAGTGATTGTGGGGTTTAATACATTAGCTAGCTGGCAGCAAGAGCCTATTGATATAATTCCTTAACTGGTGCAGTTTGGAACTTCTACAAAGGCAGTTGACATTACTAACCCAAATTTGTAAAAGTGGATTAATCCATAATTTGTATCCATGAAGACACCTTATTAGGTGTCGAAAATACTGTGCGTCAGTAGAAAATGTCTGGGATGTGATAATATTCGTCTAGAACATCAAGCGTCAGATTGTGAACTTTCCCAAACACCCTTAAAATCTTTATTAAGGAGAAAGCGCAACTTTATTGTTTTAAAATCCGTTGGTAAGGGACTGGATTAATAAAATGTTTACAAATGCGCAAGTTTAAGTCATTCAACACAAACATTTTTGTTTAAACGCTTTTTGTTTTTCAATACAGTTTGATGATGTTGTATCAAAGCTTGAAAACTGTTTTATTGCATTATGAAAATCTGTTACAATGGACTGTTATCAGTTACCCTAACCCATCGAACAATGGCCCAATAGTAACAACGAGTACTCTAAATAAAGCAGATTTTGCTTGGACTATAAGGATTATATAGTATATGATAAATGATATTTCTCCCTTCTCAATAGCAGATTTATTATGGAGGGTATATAACATTACGCCTGGCCAAAACCTTTTAACCTGTTTCAAACTACCATAAACTAATTGCTTCTTAAAACCTTAAATCCTTAAATTTTTCACTTTGGGAAATAATTGTTTTGCTTAACCATTTAAATGATTTTTTAACTGCGGAAAACCCTGATCTGCGAAAGTGCAGAGAATTTTGTTTTCGTTGGATTTCAATTTATTGTATTTTGGGATAAGATGTTTCTTTAAGAGCTTGAGAACCCACAATAATTATACAAGACATAAATAGTGGTGTTTAAGGTTAAGCCTTAATAAATAAAACTGGACGAAAAAGCCGCAATTTTAGAACCTATTGTATATAATTTTATGACTTATTTTTTTGCTGATCAAAACAAAGCCATAAAAGCCTTTCGCAGGTATTATATTTAATTATTTCATTATAAGCTATAAAAACCTAAAGCACATAGTTAATACACCATTGTACACGAGTACTTATAGGGCTCTTTAAATTATAGTAATTTGAATTTTTTAGAGTAATTTCATTAAAATGAAAAAAGTGCTCTACCCGCGGGTCTTCGCGGGTACAAATGTATATAAAGGGTTAAAGAAGACAATTTCACCTTTCTCCGGGTGGTACACGTTTCTTGTTCCCTTTTGTTCCCTAGAAGTTCTATTACACTAAAGTTTAAATTTGAGAAAAATATAGTATTTTCATAAATATTTCATAACGCCCCTAATGTTAAACGCTAGAGCTGTGACCACATACGAGTACAACAACTAAAGACTATAATCCTACCAACATTATAAAAAAGACCGCAGGCCATTATCGATGATAGCTTGCGAGTAGTTCCCATTTTTTTTTGATAAAAAAAAAAACAAAAAAAAACACCTTTTTCTGAAATTAAAAAAACAGTTGAGTTTGACAGCATGCCACGCCCACAATTAGCAATAGTTTAACCTAATTTTTTTGCTACCTTAATCTGGATATATAAGCTACAAAAAGGCGTAAACATTTTTAAAAATCGGTGACAAAAAAATTTACACTTTTGGCCAACAAATTCAAAACTTCAACCACAGTGCGCCGTGGTGTGATGGTTAGTATGCACGGCTATCATACCAGTAAGCCCAGGTTAAGGACACAATTCCGGATATTTTACAATTAAGATTTTAGTCTCAAAATCATGTAAAAACTTCGCTATTAAATGCAATAGCCGTTCGGAGCAGACAATAAAAAAATATGTCCTGGACAGTGAATATAAGAATTTTACCGTGCACAGCTTACAGATTTGGGAAAAGTTTCCATTTGTTCCTTAGAACATATTTTTTTGGGACTTAGGTATATAACCCAAAGTATAAAAATGACAGTGTAATTGATGGAGTTTTAATGGCATTTGATATTGATATTTAATGAAAACACTTTATAGTAAATTTCTATTCTCTTATTAGCAGCAATATGTTTTTGTACGAGCATGCGTTCAACCGGTTACTTTCTTAAGTCAACCAAAAATGAAAAACGGTTTCTAAAAAACTGATGTTTTACGGATAAGCCGACCACCGGCAAGATACAGCTAAGAGATGTTCATCTGATTTTCCGTGTTCATCTCTAGAAGCCACACATTACACCCAGTCATGATGAAATTTGGCACACGTTAGTGAGCAAGAAGCACATTATTAAAATTGAAGGAAATCGGTTCAGGTTTAGTAATATGACTCACATTAATGTTCTTCCGATTTTATACTTTTATCTGTGGAAGCCACATTTAACATCGAAATAGAAATGGTTGTGTCAAGGGAGTCCAAAACCTAAAACCGACATTCCGGTTTTTATGTCTACATTCCGGTTTTTATGTCCAAAATAGCCAAAATCCGACATGTCGGTTTACCTGTTTTTCGCTGTCGATTTTTTTTTTTTGTTTAGGTTTTTTGTTGTTAAATGTAAAATTAAAGAAAACTCATATTTCATTTAAACTATAATTCATTCATTTTAAGCTCGTTTGTTTCATTTCGGTCTGTTGCTTTTACACATTGAACAGGGATTAAACCGACTCAAGACCTCTTGCTTCTATATTTAAATAGAAGACAAGTTTTTAACAAAATGGCAAAGTGACATTGATTTTCGTGGCTGCACACTACTTTAGTCATGATTTCGGTTCCGTGACAACCCTCTTCAGAAAGCCTTGCTGCAATTTTTGAAAGTAAAACCGAACTCTATAAGGCCAGGCTCTCCCCGAGCGAATGAGAACTACTGTTGTAAACCTTACTTTTCAAGTTTTCTTCACACAATTGCCCACATTCATTTAATTAAACTAGTTATTAAGCTGACCCACATTTAAGGTACCAATAGACTCAAAATCACCATTTGATGCGATTTATCGATATCTGCCAATTCGTCCCTCCGTTCGCTTGCTGTCTTTCTAAAGCTTGTTATGAAACATATTTGGCAGTCGTGAAGTGGAGACGTGGCAAATTTATTATTGAAAAATATTCGATAAATCTTTAAACATTTTATCAAAATCAATCATCGGTTACTGTGACGATGAGAAAATTACGTGAAAAATTTTGGGAGAAACAACGTGTTAAAAAACCCACTATTTATCGTGTAGTGAATGATTTCGAAGAAATAGGATCTGTGGCTGATAGGTCCAAGCATGGACTACATCATACTGCAAGATCGGCTGAAAACATTACTGCTGCTCAAGAAAGTGTTCAAAACTATCAATCAACGTCAATTCCGTGCCGTGCTGAATGTAATGAAAAATGTGCTCAAAAGGTCTCGCATTTGTGAGGCTAACAGAGGAGGACATTTATCAGATATTGTATTCCATACATAATTGCCGACATTTAATTTAACATCTATCAATATAAGATTCATTCTCTTTCATTTTATCAAAAATTATAAACAAACAAAGTAGTATACCTTCCCTCCGGACACACTATTTAATCATCCGATTTAATGTTTCTGACTCTCGAAGCCACATATTAATTCCAATGTTTATAAAATGGGCAGAAGTAGACCGTAGGCTGTTGACTTTTAAGAACAATTTTGATAAAAATCCCTCGCATGTGTTCAACCGATTTTATGGCTTTAGATCTTGAAGACGTATTACTTCCATCTTGATAAAAATTTGTCACATACCTTTTGAAAAACCTTTCCAATTAAACCAGAAATTTAAAAAAGTTATCAGTAGTTTTGTTTTTACAGCCGTTTCAAATTTAAAATATGAAATCGACGACCCTGTAGTTCCAGTACCAAGATGCAAAAAGTACCAACTATAGATTTCAAACAAACATATTAATTTCGATTTCGATTAAATTTGGTATACTCTTGGTATATAGCGATCGACAAACAACCAATTTTGGACCTTGTACAAATTATCGCGGCCTTTCGAAATACATAGACTTAAGGTTTTGAAATAACTATAAAATTTTCTCATGAAGCCAAAAATTAAATTATATTTACACTTTCACTTAATTTAGGTGACGGACCCTAAGCTTGAAAATCCTACTCTTTTAAACATGGGCATATGGGAACCAAAAACAATCGGAGTTTTAGTTCAAATATAACCTCATTTTTAAATCTGGGGAAAATTAGAGCCCGTCCGAGGGCTTCAAACCCCTGTTTTCAATAAAGTCGGCCATGCCAGACTTAAGCTTTCTTACAGTTTATTTTTTAATAGCAAACCTCTATTCGCAGCAAGTGATTTTAACGCATTCTAAAGTCAAGGCATAAAGACAATTGCTTTACTTCTGATTGGGATATATTTTCCATTCCTTAACAAACGATTAAAACCGGAATGTCGGTTAATGCCGGTTTTTTCCTTTTAAAAACACCCGACAGTCGGGTTTTTAAAACACGGCTTAAAATACCGAAATGTCGGTTTTCTGAAAACCCCGGTTTTTTGCATACTCTAGTTGTATCAACTAACCTGTCTCTGTGTCTAACAAATTTAAGCAATTTCGACTCGTTAGTAAAGCAAAATAGTGACTATGTCAGAATACATACGTCAAAGTATGATGGAGTTACCAGCTGAAATATCAGAGCAATATACCAACAATCGTTCCGCCCTAATGTCCAGTGCTGTGACGTCGCGGCGGTAGATGCATATCTACCTTCGACTACCACAATGATTATTGTTGTTAATGTAGTCAGTCGTCGTAGTACAATGTGGATGTTGTTAAACACGTGTTAAATCAATTTTAGATTGTAGTCGCAGTCGCAGTACTTCTCGCATTCGTATTCGTTGCTGTTGTTGTAGACGTAGACGTAATCGAGAGCTTAAGTGATTTTACGCATGTTGTAGATTATGTTGCATAAAATCATAATAAATTAACTCGAGTATATACTTTTGCACTCTCACATGTGTATGTGTGTATGGGTCATATCACCAACACACACATATCTTCGTACACCCGTATGAGTGATTCCGTGGCCGTAACCGTGTGTCTCGCTGTTCGTTCATGTGTATTATTGGAGGTTCCTTTAATTTTGCGAACTTCTCTCCAAAAAAATAAAATGGAAATCACTTAGGGGAAAAGTCATTAAATTTTTTTGTTGCCTTTTTAATTCAATTTGTGCATACAAATATTTTCACATAAACATCCATCTACTCGTACTCACTCGCACAAGCGAATGAAATCGCGCTTAATGGTTTAAATGCGATACTACATTTTTTACGCACCCACTCCATCCCTCGTACACACGCACATATGCTCCTTTCGCATGAGCGGCTGTGTGCGTATGTGTGTCTGTCCGGATGCATATGTATGAATATGGTCAAATGAAATATGTACGGTCATCAAAGGCATTCTTTTGTTTTTAAGCAAAAACAAAACAGCGAAAAATATGAATTACCCAAAAATCGTGAAATATGCATGTGTGAAATTAACCGCCATGAAAAAATATAATACAATGTTTAAAGTATTTTAACTGTCCTCGGTGGTGCACAGTGTTCGGGAGTCGTATATGGTTCGATGAAGTAATTCGAAGCAAATACAATTAACAATTAAACAGAAGTATCCGAACTTTCTTTAAAACTATTTGCATACTACCGGCAACATTTCGAGTTTAAAACATATAGACAATCAAGTCAAGTTCGGTCTAAATAAAGCTTCAGATATGGCGGTGGTAGTATTACCACAGATTTTTGTAAAAGAAATATGTTCAAATCCTTGATTAAGTTAAATATGGCAAAAGTAGGGGGGAACTTAACTTAGTGAAATCTCTAAAATATGTGCATTTTTGGATGTATAATGGATTTTTATTTAACGCCTGTCGCTGTTAAAGAATTACATAAATAATAAAAACTATTGAAAAAAAGTTAAAGTAGGACGTGGCAAACTATTTGTACCTTGCACTCCTGTATTTTCAGAATGGTCAACTAAATTTTTGGACCGAAAACTAATATATTATAAAACTAATGTCATATTTGAATTTGTGAGAAAAAGGCATTGTTTTTGCTAAAATCGGTTGAACATATATGTGGGAGCTACATTTAAATCTGAAGTGATTTTCTTCATTTTTAATAAAGTTTTTTCTTGGCCAGAAAAACTAAGTGTGCCAAATTTCATCAAAATTACATGTACCATGTGGCTTCTAGAGCTAAAAAGATAAAATTGGATAAATAGATGCGTGGGAGCTATAACCAAATCTCAACCGATTTTCTTCGATTTCAGTAGCGTTCTTCTTGGTCCAAAAAACTTTCTCGTGCACAAGTTCATCAACATTGGATGTAATATATGGCTCCTTAAGTTAAAAACATAAAAATCGAAACAACAAATGGGTGGGAGCTATACCTAAATTTGAACCGATTTCCTGCACTTTCAATAGCGTTTGTCCTTGGTCCAAAAAACGTACTTCTGCCAAATTTCAAGAAAAACAATTGCGGCTAGTAATTTGATTACAAGCTTTAGACGAACGGACAGACAGACAGGCAGACATCGTTACATCGAATAATCTTCTGATTTTGAGTTAATCAGTACACTTAAGTTCTAGATTGAATACTTTTGGTAGCTACAAAACATTTGCCATAAAACTAACTTATAATACCCTGTTCAACAGAGTGCAGAGTATAAAACGCCAAAGGCGAGCGTGACCAATATAAAGCTCTGATATGTTTCTGCTTCCCTGTCTGGAATTTAAAATGCTTACTGCTTCTCGGCAGCAATTCAGATCGGGAGGATCATTTGTATCATTAATATGTTAGAGCACTGGCAGGTTGAGCGATATTCGAAATCATGGACCAATGTGGTCCACTTTTATCAGGCTAATTAATTTAAAGCTCTCGTAATGTGTACTATGAAAATTAAAGTGGCATTAAGGCCAAACTATAAGAAGTTCAAGAAGTGCCATTATACTCAGAGAAAACCACGGTTTGGTGCGATTATTAGTCTAGCGGAATCATCGATCCATATTTTTTCAAAAATGATGGTTGCCGGAACGTAACAGTGAATGTTTCATGATGCTATCTGAAATTGAAGCCCGAAATCTTGACGACATTTAGTTAAAAAGGACGGTGTCGTTGCCACACAGCTGCTCAAACACTGGACCTTTTAAGAGGTAATTTCGAAGAGCAACTAATTTTACGTTTTGGACCTTTAAACTTTTTCTTTGGAGCTACGTAAAGTCCAAAGTCTATGATGAAAATCAGCTACGATTTGTTTTGGAAGCTATCATCATTACGTGTGTCATTAACGTCATACTGGTCAAAAGGCTCGAAAGAGTCATCTAAAGTTGAACCCTCAGAATGGACTTCCAGAGGCGTAGTTGTTGCCAATGTTGCCTTTCGGATAAACAATAAAGATTCCACATTTTTTTTGCATTTTTGTTATATTTTTTTATTTACAAAAATAGATCTGGTTATGAGACTAATTAAGGAAGTACCTTAAAGGGTCTTTGTATGGGAGATATACGAAAACATAGATAGGGTCCAACTTCATCAAATATGCCCGCATTATTAGAACAGGTTGTGTTTTCTATAGGTGCGAGAAATCACATTGGGAGAGACATTTGGGAAGGCGAAATTCAAAAGAAGTAGAGTTGCATACTGGTCGGTCGTAATGCTTTTGCTAATTTCGACAGAATCGGATGCAACATGTGGCTTTAACAGCTGCATTTTTATCAAAACATGAAGTGTTATGGGCGAAATTCTATACGGTTTCTTTAAGGTCTATGCCATGTAACAATGTAATTTTTTGTGTCGATATTGGTTCATGTTTTATTACACCGACAACTAGACGGACATCGCTTAATAGAATCAGATAGTGATTTTGAAATCGCTGTAATAACTTTGGGATCTAATGCAAGTGTCTGTTGTCTGCCCGCGTAAAGTACCCCGAAGCACTGTGTAGTTTAGGGTAGAAATACTTGCATATTGGGATTGATAAAGAAGTTTCATTGTTTTTGAGTACCCTAAAGAAAGTGATCGATTTGCATTTTAATCGGATGATATCCATTCGCTTTTTGGATAGAACCAAAGTTTAATAGGGCTAGGTTTAGATTCATAATGTCATGGTGGCACTGCTATACAACAGTGCAATCAAACCTATCTGGTTATACGGTGCTCAGCTTTAGGGCATAGCAAGCTCGAGCAATCTCTACAAAATCCAAAGAGTCAAATCAAAGACATTGCGACTGATTACCGGTGACCCTAGGTTTATGAGGAACGAAAACATTTAACGAAATCTGAAAATACCCTTAGTCAAAGATGCAATTGAAGATATCAAGATGGTGTACAAACAGAAGCTCGAACGACACGGCTAGACTGTTACTACTCGTATGTACTTATACTTCAAGCACGTCGAGATTTTGGAGAAATGAACGCCAGGTATTCTGATCTATAAGTAAACCTGCGAGTCTTTCGTCACAGCATATCGCAAACACACTTGCGGAAAATACTGTGTAGAATACTCATTTCTACGAGGTTTAAACGCTCTCACAAGTAATCCTTATTGCAGTCTTTTTCACAAGGTTTAACTAAATCTAGTTTTAAATTCTCAGTTATGTGAATGCTCAAATGACGCTCAACGGCCTACGTATAATACCGCGCATAAGACTAAAACCGACTGTACCAATCAAGAATTTTATAAAACTAGAGTTCTCCACTCTACAAGCCTAGATTTATTCATTCTGCAAACTAAAATATCAAACTTATACAGTTGACATACCACTGGGACCAAATAAATGCAAATCCTGCCATAAAGACGCAGAGAACCGCATGACAGAGAATTCTATGTCAGGATTCTCTGTTGAATTTTACTTTAAGTGTCGTATACTTATTGTTAGAATCCTATGGAGCTGATCCAATACCGACTGTAGGGTTAAATATTTGTTCCCCTTCCATTACATTACTTCTCATTACATTGAAACATTGAGAAATCATACAACGACAACATCTTGATAAAACTGGGGAAACGCTGGCCTAAACGTATTGACTTCAAGGAGGCCAAAAATACAGTATGTTGGGGCACAAATTGTTCCTTTGGGGTAAAATTTCTGTTCACAACATTGAGCATAGCATTGCTAGTCGATTATTTCGATATTGTCGAGCTCCGACTACAGAAATCGGATAAATATTGTATTTAACCAAAGACTATTGACAAATAGGCATATTCGCCCTTAATGCACCCTACCATAAAGTGCACCAAACAGTTAAATCTTGTGGATGCAGAAATGCAGGGTCGACTACTTGTTGATTGCGTTTTCTACAATAACGAACTTTTGCTTGTAAGTTAGTTTAAACAAATGCCCGAGTTTGGGATGAGAAGCAGCGTATGGCAAATTAAGTTAACGACGGCTCCGGGTTTGTATATTTTCTTGATTATTCTGACAAAGCAGACAGAAAGTTTCTTTGATGGTTATGGGTTTGATTCGTGCAAAAAGTTGAATTAATCTGCAAACTGCCATTACTCTGGATGGTAAATCTGCAGACTGGTCGGAGAAATTGCAAGAAACTAAAAAAGGATGAAGCATTTTACATTTTTACGTTTGACACCGACGATAATAATTAAAGGCGAGGATATTCTGTTTTCAACCAACTAGCAACTCTAACTCATACAAAAGAGTTACGAAATCCTTTATGTCGCCAAATAAAAGTATGAACCCAGTAAACCAAGTTTGCCAATAATGTCTGATATCAGACAATTCTGAACACTATCTGAACTTTATCGAGAATTCTTACCCAAATCGTTACGAATTTTGTTCGGTTTGTCTGAGGATTTTTTTCAGAGTAGTAGGTCAGAATTTGTTTTAACCCCCTCATATATTTTTCGTTACGAACTCGGTAAGAATTCTGATCCGAAACCGGAACATTTTACCGATTGTCGTACAGAATTCAGACCGAACTCTCAATGTTTGGTTTGCTGGGAACCCACATTAATACTTTTTTCGCTCCATTCACACTGTGCGTCACTACTTAAAAAGTGTGTGTGCTTTTTTCATGTGTTTGAGTTTCATAATTGTTTTATCGCTTCGGTCTACAATTGCTCGGAAGGGACTTGCCAGCGATAACCATGCCATCATCAGTATGTTGGCGATATTCGCAATCCTTCCGCAAACATTATGCAATACATTTACCCCCTCACACACACACGGACACACACTAACACATATGGATGTATATCCATAGGATGTAAATACGTAATTACAGCGAAAGATAATTATTCGTGGCCAGTGTTTAATACATATGAAATTTAACGAGTCCGCTTGTGTGTGTATGTAATTTCAGATGAACGGGTATGTTCATCTGCATGCGTGTGTATGTGGGTAGTGAGTGCCCCCGATTTTCGACTTAACAAATACATCAAACATTTATTCATACATGTAAACGTTTTGACATCAATTGTAGTCATTCAGTTGATGGATACAATCAACATACAAATATCTATGAGCATAGATACATTTCGAGGTAATATGAAAAGTGTGGTGAAAAGCTTTCATCACCGTTATAAACATTTGGCCTACTACACTAATAAGACTTTTTTACATTATACAATTTTGTCCGAATAATCCAGAGTTAAAAGAGTTCTTGCGAATCCCAATGTTAATAAATCCTCGGGCCCGGATGGTGTCGAATTACGCAATCTTTTCAACCTTCAGTTGAAAAGATTGCGTCCAGCCGATCACAAAAAAGGGTGAAGCCAATAATCCTGCGAATTATCGACCAATTGCGATTTGCTCAGCTCCAAGGTAATGGAGGGCATGGTTTGCCACCATCTTGTGAAGTGTTTAGAGACCAACGACCTGGTTAATGATCGACATTATGGCTTCCGTAGAAATCGCTCTACCGGAGACCAGACGGCGTTCTTGTGAGAGGAAGGTTGTGGCTCTGGATATCTCCAAGGCCTTTGTGAGAGTCTGGAACGGTGAACTTGTATCAAAGCTGACAGCTTTTGTCGTCGGTAATACCTCTGCTCGATTTTTTTTCGCACTATTCAAGTTGTTGTAGAGGGTGTCCGGCGGGATGGTATATTTCTTTGTTTTGCCACCATTTTGGTAAACATTAGTCTTGACAGTTCATATTTGGCTGTCGTGTAGAAAAGGCAAATTTATTATGGAAGAATATTCGAAAAATCAAAATTAATCATCGATTACTGTGACGTAAACTTTTTGGGAAAAACAACGTGCC
This sequence comes from Hydrotaea diabolus, assembly GCA_963513945.1. NCBI lineage: Eukaryota > Metazoa > Arthropoda > Insecta > Diptera > Muscidae > Hydrotaea > Hydrotaea diabolus. The sequence goes on along the minus strand of OY740720.1, from coordinate 100,897,672 downwards.
AACAAAATACACTTTTTATCGTGTAATGAATGATTTCGAATGAAAGAGGGTCTGTAGCTGATAGGCCAAAGCATGGACCACAACGTACTGCAACAAATTCCGAAAAAATTACTGCTGCCGGAGAAAGTGTTCGAAACAATCCACCAGCCTCAATTCGACGCCGTACTGAATGTAATGAAAAATTTGCTTAAAAGGGCTCGCATTTGTGAGGCTTACAGAGGCGGGCATCTATCTGATATTGTATTCCATACATAATTGCCGATAGTAAATAAAACAGTTATCAATATAAGATCCATTCTCTTTCATTTAATCGAAATTATAAACAAACAAAGTAGTATACCTTCCCGACGGACACCCTGTAGATGGGTTCTCATCCAGCCAACATAGGCTGACTGTAGGTGTACCACAGGGTTCTGTCCTTTCTCCCTCACTTTTTCTTATTTTCATTGACGATCTTTTGGTTCAGACCATGAATCCAATCTACTCCTTTGCAGATGACAGCAATCTCTGCCATTCATATTTATTCGACCGTAAACCGAGTCTTCAAGAAATTGAAGACAAAATGCGAATCATGGCCTGGATTTACTGGCCATTTCCGAATGGGGTCAAGTAAATAGAATAACTTTTAATGCGCGTAAGAAACAGTGCTGCTTGTTGTCTCACAAGCGATTCGGTGACCAACAATATAGTCAATTTCTGTCGATGGTATGGATATTGCCACACCTCCTTTAACTACTACTTGAAGAGGCTTTCTCCTTCTCTCTTACGACCAAATAGCTCTGCGGTTAAAGCACTATTTAAACATACTGCCTGTGTATCCTAAAGAGTACGTTTACTAGAAGCAGGCTTGACTGCTGTGCGCAAGTTTGTACAAAAACTTCTTGAGACTTAGAGAGGCAACACGTACGGTCATCGTACTGTAAGTTCGAACGAAAATGTGACTGCCATCGTCGAAAGTGTGCAACTCAGTACTTGATCTTGAGTCGCCATCAATCCTAACATTTCAACTTTTCACGAACCAGCCTGATCTGAATTTTGCACAAAGACCACGCATTATTCACTTACTCGGCCAAATTGATTCAGCGGTCAAAGACACGTAATGAACATTGTTTTTGTAACAATGTTTGTGCCTTAGGGCAGCTCAAAATGGAAAACGATTTGGTTTGAAAATCATCATTTCTGACAAAGCCATTTTATACCCTTCATCATAGGATAGATTGCATTATTTTTGTCATTCCGTTTGCATCGTCTCGAATACATATCGGAAAACAAAAACGAATCCAATTCCAATGACCTTCACCTGAATATCGAAGCAAATTCTCTATAGTTCGTCTATAGGGCTTCAAAACAAAATATATTTTTGTTACAACAACAACTAATCGGAGACCCCATAAAGTGATAATATTCTGAATCGTCGTAAAATTCTAAGATGATCTAACCATATACGCCAGTCTGTTTGTAAAAACCAAACTACAGGTCACACTATTGAAGCTAGGTGGCTTAAATGTCTTGATAGACTGAAACGGGTTTTTATTGAAAATGGAACAGATCGGTTAAGAGGTAAAAATATTCTTCTAACAAAGACTGGGTCAACATCTGTAAAAATCAACCAACCTAAAATAACAAGGATCAAATCTCATGAACGCATAGGATGTTGGCAGGGAGGTGTTTAAATGCTGGAGAAAAAGTGGACGTTGCCACACCCCCTTTAAAAATATCACTTTAAGCCAAAGTAATAGAGCGATCGTTATGCAAATTTAACAAAATGAAATCAGTGATTAGCATATTACTAAAGACTATATTGTGTTAAAGTAGGACAGCCCATACAACCTGAACTTTGAAGGCTATATCTCGTGAACAAATACATATTTGATTATACTACCAGTTGGTATTGAAAGAAACTCAACCTGATGAAAAAGAGGGCGGTTTTTATCTTGACGCTATACTAACAAGCAATACTGCCCCATCTGGGAATCGGAAACCGCATACGTAATCGCCGCAAAGTCAAAACATGCACAGAGGGTGACAGTTTGTTAAGGATTTTGAAGCGGTGGCATCTTTGGCCCATTTTTTAATAAAAAAAAAATTGCTGCAGTTAATTGGAAGCGCTAAAGAATCTGTTGTGGCCAAAGGTTGGAGGCATTGATATGGGCTATCTTTGTTTAAAGCAGGTCGGGGAGTTATGCCACACAGCCCACTCAGCATGGTATGCTTTAGACGCCCAGTTCGGTAATCGTTATATCAGCCAATGTTAATTGGCTACCAGGAAGCTGCAATTTCATTCCTTTTTTGTAGCGGACTGTGAGTCCTAACCTTAAAGGTGAATATCAAGCAATCCACTTTTGAGATTGGACCTGAAACCTTCATCATGGTCTTGAAAAATTAGGTTGACTAATATATTCAAGCCTGACAAATAAAAAACACTGGTGTGATTGGTGAATGTCACATTTTTACCACAATCTTTATACGGCTCTCGTACATCGATGCAGACACGCACAGATTAGTGGGTATGCCGACAATGACAGTTTGAAAATGGATCTAAAAATGTATCATTATTGTTGAAATGGATCTGTATCCTCAGTTTGGTGTGGATGTGGGCGCGTACTCGTGTGTCCTGGCATTTCTACAACTTTGGATATTGTTTTTGATGATGCCGTCGCTTCTGTTGTTGCCGTAACCGTAACCACTGCCATTGTCGTGACCGTTGTCCATTCGTCCCTCCGTCCGTCCGCATATTCGTCCGTTTTATTGTTTACAGCGATTACGATGGAGCAAGTGAAGTCAGTAAAACATTGTAAAAATAAAACAATATAAATCCAATTATGTGCTTCCATGAACATTTGTTTATGCATATTTTAAAAATTGCCGCCAATTTGAATGTTGTTGCGACGCGTATACCCATTCATTCGTATTGTGCTGGCTGATTTTTGTTGTTCCTGCAATTCTTCAGTCTGCCATTGCAAAATGCCACAACATCAGCGTCAACAACCAGGAGGTGGACAAGCAGGCGGGGCGCATTCCTTGTACCTCCGCCCACCATCTGTAAATGAACGCGGTCGTATATGTGGAACTGAAGCTGGAGCTGCATCTGTAGCTCTGGCGGTAGTTCATGTCCACTCTGCATATTTTGCTACTGTTTGGTTAAAGGAGGGGGAATGGAGGTGCGGGTGGCTGGCGGTGATGCTCGCCTTTTTCAATTTATTAAAACTCACGCACGCGGTTTATCTTTGTAATATTTTCCACTTTGTTGTGCTGCCGCTGTTGCTACTGCTTGCGTTTGTTGCATCCATTTTTTATTTAAAGCAAATTAAATTATCGCTTTTGTAAGCATTTTACTGCTCAGTTCATGACTCTTACTTTTCACCATCTGCTTGCTGCGTACGTGTGTCCTACTGCTCTCTGTGTCCTATGGCAGTGTTATCCGTGCAGTAGTAGCTGCAACTCCTGGAGCTGTCTACTGCTATTTGTTGCTTTTCCTTTTTTTGTATATTGTTTTTATTTTGCGTCTCTTAATTCTTCATTCGGGTTTTTGTGTTGTGCTGCAGCATTATCCTTTGGCAAGGATTTGGAATCCTTTACAATATTCGTGATTTCTTTCGTCGATTGAGGATCATCGCTGCGTTTTTATGAAAGTTCGTCTGTTCGTTGCTGTGAACTGACAATCCTTGTTGTTTTACGATAACACTTTTCATCTCGTCTCTTTCGCTTTTTTTATAAAAGTTAAGTTGAAACGCACACAAATAAACCGATATACGTTATGCATGAGGCAACAGAATGAAATTGCTCAAGTGGTTACAACCAACGGTGGCTTTTGGAAGGCACAGCAAGTCCAACGGAAATGCTATGAAATTCAATTTAATAGATTTTTTTTATTTCCAGAGAAAGCTCTGCTTTTCTGGTAATCCGTAAAATTTAAAAAGTGAAATGTCGTATAGGCTGGGCTACGAATACCTTCATTTCCTGATATCTTCATCTTCTTGGGAATTACAATGAACGATGTCCTTGAAAAGAATTCAACTACACTACTTTGAAAGCTAAATTAGGTGTCAGTAAATAATTAGACCTCGAATTTTTGTATATTTTTAAAGGATAGAAAAATTCTGACTGGACAAAAATTCGTTTTATTGAAAATGTAATTAAAAAACATAAAATGCAAAACAAAAAGAGCGAAATACCAATGACAAAAATACGATCCTGATATTGATTCTAATTTTTTTTATTAAATATCATTTGATTTCAAATAGAGCACATAGTAAATATACAATATATATATGGGCCTCCGTGTTATGATAGTGAGTAAGACTATCATATGTGTACAGGGTGTCCGACGGGAAGGTATACTACAGGGTGTCCGTCGGAGAGGTATACTACTTTGTTTGTTTATAATTTTTGATTAAATGAAAGAGAATGCATCTTATATTGATTAATGTTTTATTTAATGTCGCAATTATGTATGGAATACGAGTAAAATATCAGAAAAATGTCCGCCTCACAAATGCGAACGCTTTTGAGCACATTTTTCATTACATTCAGCCCGGCATCAAATTGAGGTTGATGGATTGTTTTGAATACTTTCTAGAGCAGCAGTAATATATAGTCAGCCGATCTTGCAGTGCGTTGTGGTCCATGCTTGGGCCTCTCAGCTACATACCCTCTTTCTTCGAAATCATTCGCTACACGATAAATAGTGCGTTTTGTTGGCACCTTGTTCCTCCCAAAAATTTCCCGTAATTTTCTCATCGTCACAATAGTCGACAATAGTCGATTAAATAACATGTTTAACGTTTAATCGAATATTTTTCCATAATAAATTTTCAACGTTTCTAATTCACGACTGAACTGTCAAGACAAATGTTTACTAAAATGGCGGCAAAACAAAGTAGTATACCTTACCGGTGGCCACCCTGTATATGTGCAAAATAGAAAGGTTCCTAAGGGTAAAAACCAGTTTTGTTCAGGAGAGCCATTTTAAAGATTCTAATGGGATCGGTCTCATTCGATGCTCAGATGTTGTCCACATCAAAAAAAAATTAAAATTGGTTTTTTTTTACTCTTAGGTCCCTTTCTCCAGCGCTTTCACATATATTTACATGTTTAAATAAGCGTATGAACAGCTTAAATTTTTCATCGGCTGGTTTTCCACCACGTAAATGCTGGCGACTTTAAGAGTCAAAGATTAATTCTTATGCCACGAAAAAGCATTTCTCCTAATATGCATTAAATGTTCGGAGCTAAACAGAAGATCCTGGTCAGTAAGTATAAGAAATAATGCTTGCAAAGCTCACTGATCTGAGAGAAGTTCCCCATTTGCTTCTTAATGGGATTATAAGGGAATTATATAGGTACATAAGATATTTTATAGTCTAAAGCTAATTCATATTTAGCTTAACAGAAGTATGTTTTTCCGTGTTTGACGCAAACCTCTTTACCAACACAGTGTTAAAGATAATTGTATCAAACCTATTTTCGAGTCGATCAAACTTTGTTCGACAAAAACAACAAATTTATTTGTTCGACAATTATAAACCAATTATAACCAACAATTATAGAATTGGGCAATTAAGCTTATTTTTCATATATCCTTAATAAAGATTCAATCTCTACTTAACGCCTTGTCGCTATAGAAGTCACATTTTAAATCAGATCTTTGTTAAATTCCGTACAGGAGTAATGAGTGTACCACAGTGGTGTAGGTATGAAATCGGTCCTATCCGACAGTAGACTTCTTACTAAAACATGATCAGAGTGTGATGGTAAGTGGTCTGTCAGATCCGTATTCGACTTTAAAAAACCAAAAGAAGAAGATTTTAAATTATTTTCATTTTTGACTGGTTTTGTTAAAATTATTTAATTATACGAGTATGTAAATATTTACTTATATTTACTTAATGAACAATATATAGAAAAATTAACCTCACCAGTTGTGTGAGCTGTCATTTTCCATTGCATTGTTAGCAAAAGTTTTGTAAAAACAAAAAAATATTTGCCAACGGCAGCTGGAAATATTTGACGTTAACTGCTTACAGTAGTCGAATTTTTCTTTGGGGCAAATAATTCTATGTTTTTTCTCCTTTTTTTCTATTATGTAATATTGAGGGTTGTCTTCTAAGTACTATATTCGGTTTTCTCCAACAAATTTATTAATTTCGAAAGGGCAGACCTTTCGCTTCGAAGAATGTAATATTTTTACCATCGGAAAGAGCAATATTCAATACTTTCTTTCTTCCAGAAAACGAAACTTTGTTTAAAACAAAATCGAAATGTATCTTCTACTTACATTACACGAGTAATTGTATTTTATTTAAATGAAAACTTGGTTGATTAACATCAAACGTAAACCATGACTTAAACCAATTTTCTACTTACTATATATTTATATTGCCTTAACCAATAGAGTACATAAAAATTGAAATCGATTCAAATATTCAATTTTACTGTATTACATATATTAATTTTTGCTAGCTATAAAACCACATAAAAAGCTGTGTGAATTTGAATTTTCCGATTAAGTTTTTTGAATGTGTTTGTAACATGATCCATACATTTTGAATTTTCTTTGGATATTTTTGATATGTACTAAAATTTGTTATATTTGATCTCTGTCTTAACATTTTGTTAGAATCGGATAAAAAATAAAAACTATGCACAAATCGAAGGTCTACTGATAATGGATAAATTATGTAGCTCTCATATAGAATCATATAGATATAGATGTGTATGTAGTATTAATACTAGTCTAATCTCTAATTCGATATTTTTACTCTATCTGTCTCTTTCTCTGAGTTTAAATAAAAAATCAATAAAGAGAAAAAGCAATAAACAACTGATATCAGGTGTAGTCAGCAATGGCGCAAGGACTAGCGTTGTACCAATGGAAAAAATCTGTTTTCAAATTCTTGCAGAAGTTTTTTTAGTTTCTCAGTAGATCCACTGTGAAACCCTTTAGAGAAAACTATTGAACAAACTAAGTTCTGTTGCACCAAAGCTTATATACCTTCCGCCATTAATTCCGATTTCAATGTGCAAGTTTTTCAAGAGTGCGTAGCAATGACCATTTTTCATCAGGACGTTTTTTGTATACCAACATTTACAAACCACTATCCTCATACTGATATCAGTTTACAAGATAATGCCTTTCAAATACTCAATTTAATAGACAGTGTACAATAATAACGCTATCATTGATTTCATTCTGTTAAAATTGTGTAAGGATCGGCCCATTTCTTTGGCCATTAATGCGTTTTTTTAAAGGGACCATGGCACTACCTATTTTTCCACTAGGGTATGTTTCGTTTCGTACTAATATCATATCTTTCAAACATCGTTGTCATATCTCGAATAGTTCATGAGATATGGTATCTTACAAATATTACCTAGCCGAACGTAGCACAATGTGAAAACTTCACAACGATCGAACTTGACAGTGGTGATCTCAGATTGTCACTTTATGATGTCTGCGGCCAGTATTTCGAGGTGTTACAAACATAATGACAAAGTGATTCTACTCTCTATCAAATGGTGTTTGTTTGTTGTAAAGAAAAAGTAAAAACAAATAGTAAAACTATGTGTTCGGATAGTAATAAAGCATGTTGTACTCTTAAAATGGCTTGCTGAAAAAGTCGGCATTACGTTAGCAAACAGTTAAATGTAAAGGAACCTAATCCCTAGATATGTGAGTCGTTGTTCTTCTGGACTTGCACAGAGAAACAACAGATGTTTTTCAGTTCACTTGACAGAATTCAATAGTGATTTAGATCTTTTGGACTCTATTTTTGATCTTTAGGAGCGAGATATCTTGCAATTTTATATAGAATCTTACTTTAGCCACATTAACATATTTGAGTCACATTAACAAATATCGCTCAAGTCTATGTCTTCAATCTGCGGTCACAAAAATGGTATATCTTGCTCAGCGTTAACCGAAAGACATTTTCAAAGAAAACCGGGGTAATTATGCCGTCGCTCTAAAATCCTTATCAAATTGATACTATCTGAGGATGCATTGGATTTTTTTGAGGATCACCTGAGGGTGTCCTCAGATGCGACAATTTTGCTTTTTAACAGCACCGCCAATATTATTTTGGTCTTGTCGAAAACGACGATTTTCGAGAAATATCGATGTGCATTTAGAGCTAAAGGCTTAATTAGTCTTGACGGTTGACGGTAGGCAATCAGCTATTTCAGTTAGGGGTTGCATTTTGCATGTGTTAGAGGGAGATAACTACAGTTTGACGGTTAACGACGGTAGACTTCTGCAGGTTGCAGAATCAACCGTCCACCGTCCCGTCAAGACTAATTGGGCCTTTAGGCCCAAACTAAGAAGTGATTTTGATATCTGCAAGCTAGGCGAGCCTGTCATACACCAGCTCCCAATTTTTTTCTTTTTTGTCGGACGAAAATACCTATTCGAAGAACTAAGGAAACGTTTTAATGGAGTTTGTTTAAATTTGATATCGTCTGGCCGTGTTAGAGCCTCTTGCATATATTTGCTTTCGAAAAAGGTTACCATATCTATGGCCAGCGTGTTCAATGGGCCCGAGTCCCGCTTTCAGCCATATCCGAAAAGTAAATTAATTTTTTGATTTTTACTGAAATTTGCTTAAATTTTACCATATCTCTTTGATCTTTATTTGATTTTGTATTGGATCATACGAGTGTCATTACCAAATTTTTTGGGCTACAAGGGCCCTAAGGTCCTTGGTGGACTTTTTTTTAATAAGTTAGGTGCCTCTACAATAAGATGTGGTTTGGCTACATAATTATTGCTTTATTATTTAGTTTGGCCAGACACACAAACGGAGAGACGGACCTAATTACATATGTTAATCATATTCGAATTTTACGACGATCAATTGTATATCGTTAGCTAAAATGCAAAAAGGCGCAACTAACAAAAATACAATTTTACAGGAGAAGCGAAAAACGTTTTAAAATGAAAACTATAAAAATTGTTAACGAAGTGTTGTTCTTCTTTTTTTGTTAATAATAGCGTCACTTTTGATCGCAGAAGTGTTAAATTTCGCCAAGACATGTAGTTTAATGGCATTTATAATAGTCAATCAAGAAATCGCTTATGAATTTTTCGTTAGTTACACCTTTTTGTATTTTAGCTAACGATATGTCCTTTATATGGTGTAATGTCAATATTTCGACATGTTGCAAACGGAATGACAAATAAACTCTATTAATACTTCCCCATTCTATGGTGGGGGAGTACACATATATCATAAACACAATAATATTACTTCAAACAGCAGCGAAGAGTATCATGTCGTTGCTCCATGTGTAGAATACACATATGCTTAAAAAGCTTACTGGCTAAAAATTAACTATATTTAAGCAAGGAAACAACCAAAAACGTTCTCCGTTTTTACTAAACTGACAGACGCATATGCTTTTTTATGTAACGTTCGACAAGTAAAAACGACGTTTAGTTCGGCTAGCCCGAACCTAGTATACCTCTACCTCTAATGATCCGTTTTTGGGCCCCTTTGGCCCACGCTTCCGTCCCTAATCTCAGCCAAAACTTCAAAATAATTAATATTTGCATTCGTTACAAAATTGGTTTTAATTTGAGTATCCCTATTTCCGCATCGACTATTAATAGCCCGTTTTGACCAATTATTACCTATTTGATCAATTGTCCGTCCACAAAAAAATATTATTTGTTACACAAATACTCAAACTTTTTTCCCTCTAGGCCGATTTTGCCCTTTTACAATCCCAAATTAATTTGAGTACCCGTTTTTCGGTATCGATTATTAATATCCCGTTTTGACCAATTTTTACCTATTTTAATGGACAATCGTCCGCAGAAAAATATTATTTGTTACACAATTCCAAACAGCTTATAAAAATAAGCCATCATCATGTCATATTTGAGGTTCATAGGCTGATTCACTTGACCACTATTGTGCTTTCAACTGGCCCCTCGTGACTGTTTTTTTTCATTTACAATCCATACAGCTCATGGCCACAAGCTATCATGATGCAAAAATTTCCGAATCCTAGGTTGAGTAGTTTGACCGCTGTCGTGCTTTCAACATACACACGGATGGACGTGGCTAAATCGTCTTTGAATTTTACAACGATCAATAATATATATACTTTAAAGGGTCTCAGATCAACATTTCGTGGTGTTGCTAACGGAATGGCAAATCTATTGCACCATCAACCCTTCGGTGGAGGGTATAAAAACGTCCTAAAATATGAAGACCATAGCATTTCTATGGCTTAGTAAGCAATGCTTAATTGCACCTGCGACTTACTTTTTGACACTTTTATGGCATCCGAGGGAGGACCTCTAAAGTATCACACTGTTAATATTTTAAATTATGTTGCACTAGTTTTCCAACTAAAATTGGCAATTCTTCAACATGGAACATTTTTGCATTATGTCTATTTTTGTATGTACGTACCCCTTAGGGTCAACCCCCTTCCCGCATCAACGGGTTGCTTTCTGTTTTGGGGGATAAGGAAGTGAGACTTTGTAAATTAAATACAAATATTCAAATATTTTCTTGGTTGTGGAAAGTTAATTATTTATCAGCCCACAAAAAGAAAAAGTCAGAAAGCTACGCTACGTAAAGAAAGACATTGACACACCGTTGCGGTGAAAAGAAATCTTTTACACATCCATCCTTTGATGGCTGCTGCTTGTACTCACACTCCTTCGGCACTGGTGGTGGCAAGCGAGTAAGCAAGGACTACATGCCGTCAGCGTTAACGTCATCGTCAGCGTCATCGTGTGATGTTTGTAAATGTGTTGAATTCTTAATGTTCGCTTCTTTGTTTGTATAAGTGTTGCTTCCTTTGCCTTAAGTCCTGCACCAGATACTCGGATACGGATACGGACGCATACGAAAGAACGGGAGAACGCGGCCAAATGAGTGTATGAGATCATTCCAGTGGCGGCTTGACGGTTTGAGGATGCCTTAAAGATAGGCAGCATTTACGGTTGCTTGGCATGACGGAATCATTCCATCTTCTTTTCAATATATGACTAATTTTCCATTTCGTAAATTGATTTGCCCTAGGGGTTATGCTTTTACGTTTACTACAACGTTGGGATTGATTTAAGACCGATTACGGAGAGAACAAATTTAGAATCGAAAAGGTAATGGGGTTTCAAATGACGCTAGATGGCACTGAATGTAAATGGGATTGATGACATGGAGAAGGCATTACTGGTAAAAAAAATACTCATTTTAGACATTTGTCTTGAATAATAAATTCAAATTCCATGTTTTTCTAGCTTAATTGTTCTACCCTGGTGTCATTGACAATGATAGGTCACCAGCAAGAAGACCAGAAAGATCTAGCCTGATATTTATGAGCAAGGAATGTTTACTGCGATTAATCTGAGACGAATACATCTAAAAAACTTATTGTATATAACTATTTCTGTGGGAGTTGCAACAATGGTCCGGTTTTTAAGAACATAAGACGGAAACTGTTTGGCCTATCGATACCAACAGACAAAACTGGAAACTACGCTGGTGATTTGGCAGGATTCACAACTTTGTTAAGATCACTGGCTAGCTACAGGATTAAAGACACTGTGGACAGGTAGCATAGAAATAATTATTGGCGACTAGTATTCGGTATCACAATGGGACCTTCTCATAGAACCAAGTGAGCAAGTAAGAAATCATTATGGCTTATATACTTGTAGTTGTTCTGTGACCATTGAAGTCATCTTGGACTGCAATTTTTCTAAAGTTTATGGTTAGTAGTGATAAGGGGAAGAGATTGCACCGTAGACAATTTGTTTAGGTATGTTCAGTCTACTAAGAACTTCTATAAGATTGTGTCCTCTGTAAAATATGCACTCCCGGGATTTATAGGGTGAGACTCATATCGCAGCAATGTTGAATACCCTATACCACACGGTGCAGGTTGAAAATATGAGCCGATAACGATGAAATATTACAACTAGTGCAGTTATGGGCTAATGATGTCAGTCTATGTTTCTACTGCTGTAGGAGACAAAATTAGAATCGAGTATCCAAACCTTCACAAGATAATTTTTGGATCTAAATATTCACATGCCACACTTGTAATAACGAAAAAAATATGTTTTAGTCACAGGCATAAACGGTTTGCTCATAGGGAGGGTCATGACGAGAAAAAATTGGAAAAGAAAATGGATGATTTTTATTGGCAAACAATTTGATTAATAGACTGGCTTAAATTCAGTAATAATCAAATTATTTTATTTTAAAAAAATTGAATATCCCGTTTTTGGTTATTATGAAGTTTAAGTTTTTATCACTAAAAATTGGTCACATCACCAAAATGTTTACAAAGCTTTTGGTTGCCACAACCACCAGTTATTGCAACAAAATACATTTTTCGCGTTTCATAGATGTGTTCGACCAATAAGTTCGAGAAGTGTGCGATGATTATATTATTCATTTTGTGGTATTTCGAACGAAATATCCATTATGATCATAAACATTTGGTGATTGCAACCGAAATTCCTCTTTAGCAACCAAATTTTTGTAGATTCAAATGATTACAAATTTATTTTTTCTCTGTGCACAGAGAGGCAACCAACTTTCATAAAACTCAACCCGATTGTATGCGCTTCGACTCAAAAGCCTCGTAAGAGGTCTAATCCTGCTCAAGCTTAAAACATTATGTGATAACAATGCTACATATAAGTCATGCGAAATTGGAACATAACAGTTCAGATATAGCCCCCATACACATATCCCTCCCTTTCAAGTACCTACTGCTCTAAGAGCTTCTTTTTTGCTCAGAGTTCTAATCATCTTTTTCAAGTTTTGCAGAGCACAGGATCAATAACTAAACTGGTGAAATTAGACCAAATAGGCATTTGTATTGATACAGCCCCTTGCTTATAAGGACCTGTGGCTTTGGACCCTAATATGGAATGTGATTTTGCCAAGAGTATGCTGCAAACCACAGGGGTGTTTGGTACAATAAAGTCGTGAAAATGTGCATCTGGTTCCGATCTACGCCAGTGTTTTGCACATAACTTCACCAATTATAAAGATGCTAAAAATCTAATTACTGTTGTAAATTTGTTGGCTATTTGCGCAAAATTCGTAAAATTAAAAAAAAAAATCAAATACTTAAACAAATTTAATTTTTAAAATGGAAATTCCTATTTACTCCTTTATTTTGTCCATAACAGCAACATCTATGGCAATCCCGAATATCTTAATTCCTGTTTTGGATTTCTAAGTAAAATTTAAAAAAAAACAAATACTGAAATTTATTAAAGAATATACAATTTAAAAAAAAAAATTATAAGTTAAAATTTTACTACATGATATAGTGTACATTTTCATATCACACAAATTTCGGTCAATCCAATGCAAAACAGCAAAATTCTTAGTAAAGCCCAAAATTATAGCAGGTATTTACGAGGGCGACCGCAAAACTAACTGGCCTGACACATTTTCTGTTTTACCAGCAACTTTTTTTTGTTTTTTAAAAGCAATCTTTTATAAGCCATCTGTCAAAATTTCCGAAATATTTAATGATTATTTTCTTTGTTACAGGTGATTGAAGTTAACAAGTTTTATAATTTTTGAAAAATGGAAAATAAAGAGTTTCGTGCGGTAATTAAACATTTTTATATGAAAGGTTATACGCCACAATTAATCAAAGATGAATTGGATTCTGTTCATGGTGATAATGCACCATCATACTCCACCGTGAAATCCTGGGTTCAACAATTTAAAATGTGTCGTTCAAGTACGGAAGATGAACAACGCTCTGGAAGACCGAAAACTGGTACTGCTATTGAAAACATTAGAAAAATATTTAATGAAGTGACTAAAGATAGACGAATAAAGCTCAGAGAACTTTGCTGATATTGTTGAAATACACTAAAAACAAGTTTGGAGTATTTTACATGATGAACTCCACATGAAAAAGCTATCCGCGAAAAAGGTGCCGCGTTTGTTGACTTTGCCCCAAAAAATTCCGAGGAGCTTTTAGCGATTTATCAGCGTAATCCAATAGAGTTCTTGCGCCGATTCATAACTGCTGATGAAACATGGATCCATCACTACATCCCAGAATGCAAAGAACAGTCAAAACAATGGATAGAAGCTGGTAAAAGTGGTCCCAAGAAGGCGAAAACTGTTAAGTCAGCAGAAAAAGTAATGGCCACAGTATTTTGGGATGCAAGGGGTATAATATTTATTGATTATCTTGAGAAAGGAAAAACTATAACTAGTAAATATTATTGTGCATTATTGGATCGGTTGAGTGAAGAAATCAAGATAAAACGACCGCATTTAGAAAAAAGAAGTTCTTTTTCATCAAGATAATGCTCCTTCACACACTGCATTTTTAACTCAACAAAACCTGGCCGAATTACGATTTGAAAGTGCTCCGCATCCACCATATAGTCCAGATTTAGCTCCTTCTGATTATTTCTTGTTTCCAAATTTAAAAAATTTCTCGGTGGCAAAAAATTTTCGTCCAATAGCGAGGTTATTGCTGAAACTGAGGCATATTTTGAAGGTCTTGAAAAATCTTATTTTTAGGATGGAATTAAAAAACTTGAAAAACGTTTGATGAAGTGTATTAAGTTGGAAGGAGATTATGTTGAAAAATAAATAATAATAATTCCAAAAAACGGTTCTTTTTATGTTAGGCCAGTTACTTTTGCGGTCGCCCTCATACACGATTATAAAAAAGCGTTTTATAAAATTTCGAGCAAATAAAAAATTTTACGATATTAAATATTCGGAATCTAACCCATGTGGCAATACATCCACCACAGTTTGGTGTGTATTTTAAATGTATATTATGACCGATGGTGTTCTACGTCGACGATATTATTTTCAATGTCCTTTTCTGAGAGCGCCATCCATACATTATTCCCAATATCATCGACTTTAATCGTTTTAGTCCTCATTAGACCATCTAGACTCAGGCCTTCAGCGGTTTCAGTTTCCTATTTGTTTCATTTTAGCTTTCGAATTGAAAGCATATAAAAGACCATCGGATTACCTTAGGAGCCCTGCCAGCAGGCCTTCCATCTTCGCGCTGTGTCGGTCGCTGAAATGTTGGCATGTGTAAGTGTTGGTGCTGGTGTTTGCGCTCAGCGGCAGAAAGACGCTTCGAGCACAATGTCTACTCAACCTTGAACTGTTTTATTTGTGCATCCTTGAAGATGCTACAAGTTGGCATAACTTTTGAAATGCAGCCCTTTAATTATACGACATAACACTTAACTTTATGCTCATAAACATATTCATACATAATGAGCACATACGCTCGCTCTTACAGGCACATATGAGTGTGTTTGTAAATATGAATGTATGCGTGTGTCTTTGGTGGGGGTCGGATTTTTTTGCATTTTTAAATAAGGGATACAAACTGGTGTATGTGTACACGTGTGAGTGCTGTGTCTGTGTGTTTGTGTAATGTAAGTTAATTAGCCAATTTATATTAAAAGGCATCATGTGCTCGGTTTGACTTACAATAAATACAAGCGTTGTTTTAATTACCACCTCGTTCGCCATCGTCGTCGTCTCCACCGTCCTCAGGAACTCCTTCACTGTTTTACCACACTCACACACACGCAGGCACATTGCTGTGCACGGACGGATATAAACATTAATTTACAAGATATTTAAAGAAATCTCATACTTAGTCGTGAATTTAATATGTATAAATGGATAAGACGACGACAGCCAGAGCGCCATGGCAGGAGCACGCCGTTGAGGCGGAGACAAAGTCTTCTTGATGATGTGGACGACAACGACGAGGATGACGAGGCTAGGGCGACAAGAGAGTTTACCTACATTCACACTGTTCCCGAGTACTTTAGAGAGAATAGTTAAAATTTCAGTACTTTTATGGTTAACCACAAGAAATTCTAACCAAACTAACATTAAGCACACATCTGCATGCAAATATACTTAGCCCGGCTCACAGATACGACATGATGCTGTACGACCGACAGACAACCAAGCAACCCCTAGTACGAATATCACTATTAACACTGGTTGTCCTTTGCTCATACTGTAGTTTGTGCATATTAGTTGGTAAATATCCCCTGCACCTAGGGAGGAACCCTCACCGCCCGAAGACTGCCCAGCTTCGAAGTTTTAATGGAAATTGTAATCGTTGTCTCATCTTAAACATTCTCACTTTTGCACTTGAGATGTAATGATTTCGCCCAGGAAGCTCTGATGCAATCTCATAAATTCGGTGTGCTCATTACCGTTTGCTGCTCCTCCGTCCAGCTCGTGGGGCGAACAACAATGCCAGTCATCCGAGCAGACAGCCAGCCAACCTACCAACAAGTCACTCCGTCAGCAGCAAAGCAGATCATAGCGCACCACACAACCAATGCAAACTTTCTAATAAATTGGTCTGCAGCACAGATAGCCAGAACGAGAGACAGAGAGAATGGTGGAAGGAGTACCCACTAAGGATGAGCCAGTAGAGGCTGGTGAAAGAGTTTAATTGTGGCACTTACTTGCTTAAATGCTGACAACCAGACATGCGGACAAACGGATACTAGGACCAAGCGACAAACAGGCAAACATTTACATTCACACATGTGCCTGTATGCGTGTATGTACTCGTATCTACATCCCCTTGCACCACACACAAAAGACTATTTCCTTACACTTCCTCCTACGAAGCACAGTGTTTCGAACTTATAAATGAATGTGAATGAATGTTGCTGTAGCTGGCAAGCAGATTAAAAGCTTTGGTTCAATAATTCGACTCAAGATTAGCTTTATTAAAAGCCAAGCTAAAGTGAAATCGATATCCAAGCGATTTCACTTCTATGATAAAAAAAAGTGTGTGTTTCTTAGCTCGACGCGAATCCTTTACGCCCTCTGGTGCCATATATTTTTAATTGGTTTCCTGGTATTTAACAATTCAAGGTTGATATCTACTGTATATCAAGCCAGACAGAGGCATTTACAATTTCTGTTCCATTCTTATAATCTGGAAGTTTTTTAAGAGATTTTTTTTAAGACTCCGGTTAGATTTTGTAGCTATACTAGTTTCAATTTGAATTGCATGAGCTCTGCCACCGTTGTAGACAAGGACAATTAACTTAAAGCATCCTTTACGCCAACGTGGCTAAAGGAATTACTAGCGAAGGCACGTTATGCTTTAAGAATACCCTCAGGTTTCACTTGTGACTTTACTGTCATATTTTTTATTTAACGTAAAGGTTAAATTTCCATCTCGTTTCTAAAAATAATTGACCCTGTGAAGGTTAAGTAAGGAAGAGGCATTCTTCTCTATAACCCATAGAATCAGTTGTGATTGTAGAATTCAAAATTCGTTATTATTATATTCTTCAAATATTAAATACTCCCTAATGAAGTTCTTTGTATCTTCCAGTCCGATACTAGTACAACCACCTCAAACATTCAGCAATTTGCTCTATAGCCATTAGTCCAGTCTGTGGCTCTATAGACCCTCATAGCAATTTTCGCCCTGGTTAGACCATAAATGACAGTAACAACAAGGTCTACGAAGCTACGAAAATATCGCACCCGATTCTACGTTGTTCTCAGGAATTGTATAGGATAATCCATTTAAAGGTATTTTTTCAGAACAAAAAAATATAAAAATTCAAATCAAGTGTGGAATTTTTATTGGTAACTTGAAAGGACATTTTATGCCATATATTTTTTGAAAATAATTACCTTCGAATGTTGGCAACTGCATTATGGAAATGAGGGTTCGGTGAGAAACGGGAAGATCCGCTGTTTTCGACCAAAATTTTGTTCAGTGCCCATTTCTGGCTCAACGGCAAAGTCAATAAACAAAATTGCCGCATTAAGGCTTAAGAGCAACAAGAAGAGGTACATTTATACCCAAAAAAAAACACGGTATGGTGCGGTTTATAAGCTGGTGGAATCATCGGTGCATATTTTTTCAAAAATGATGATAGCCGGAACGTAACCATGAATGGTGCTCGCTATCGCGCAATGACATCGATCTTTGTGCTACCTGAAATTGAAGCCCGTAATCTTGACGACACTTGGTTTCAACAAGACGGTGTCACTTGCCATACAGCTGCTCAAACATTGAGAGGTCATTTCGAAACGCAGCTATTTTCACGTTTTGGACAGGCGAGTTGGCCGCCTAAAGGTGTGATATCGAGTGATATCACACCTTTAGACATTTTTCATTGGGGTTACGTAAAGTCCAAGGTCTATGCTGACAACTTAGCTACGATTCAGGTGTTGGAAGCCAACATTAAAGCCCTACCGGTCGAAATGCTTGTACAAGTCATCCAAAATTAGACCCTCAGAGTGAAGCCCCTGAGGCGTAGTTGCGGCCAATAAAATGTCCTTTCAAATTACCAATAAAGATTCCACACTTGATATGCATTTTTATATTTCTTTTTGTTCAGATAAAAACCTCTAGATGTATCACCCTATACATCTCTCAAACCACACTGTGGCGTATTTTCCAAAGAGATCTTGGCCTTCATTCTTATAAGATCAAAATGACTCAAGAACTAAAGCCACTTGATCATTTGAAACAACGATACTTCTCTGACTGTGGGCCTCTGGCAAAGTTTCACGAAAATTCAAAATTTCATCGAAAAATCATCTTCAGCGATAAAGCTCATTCCTGGCTGAGTGGTTTTATCAATAAAGAAAATGTGCGTTGTTGGACAGCAACAAACCCACGTTTGATGGAAGAGACACCATTGCATCCGCAAAAAATTACTCTGTGGTGTGATTTTCATACCGGAGGTGTGATTGCGCCTTATTTTTTCGTCGATGAAAACAATCGTCATGTTACCGTCAATGGAGCGCTATCGTGCCATGTTAGACAATTATTTTTGGCCAGAATTGGATGAGCTTGACATCGCCGATGTGTGGTTTCAACAAGACGGTGCCACTAGCCACGAAGCACGCGTTACAATCGATTTACAGAAAGGCAAATTCGGTAAACGTGTTATCTCGAGAAATGGTCCGGTCGAATGGCCACCTCGTTAATGCGATTTAGCGCCATTGGATTTCTTTTTATGGGGCCACATCAAGTCATTGGTTTACGCTAACAAGCCAACAACTTTCGACGAGCACAGAGACAACATCCAACGTGAAATTGCCAACGTTCCGGTCGAAATGTGTGCAAGATTGGTGGAAAATTGGGTCTTAAAATGTAACATTTGCACGATACCTGGAATAAATTTGAGCTCTATATCTTAAATATTTTGTTTTTTTTTATCAATAAAATTGTTCTGTCCTTAATGGAAAATCCTGTACTTAATGGGTCTCCAACCAGTATTTCGAGATTTTTCAAACGAACAGACAAAGTGAAAACAGCTCTGGCAAGGATCCAATTTTAGACAGTTGCCCAAAGGTAACACCATTTCAGAAGACGAATCTCACGCTTTTAGCCACTGTATAAGGATGAGACGCTACATTGTTGGCAATGTGTTAATTCTCGTTGTCGTTGTCGTAGCCAGCGCCGTTGCCGTTCCAATGTAAGATTTAGATTCGGCTAATTATTTATGCAGGCGTTAGTTCATTCGTTCGCTCCTTCCTTCCTTCATTAAATTTTAAACGTACTTTGCGGGTATCTTGGTGTCGTTACTTAGTGTCAACACCAGTAAAATGCTCATTTTCTGCCTTGTGTGCGTACATACGAACATACGTTCATCCCGTCCATCCGCCCGTCGTCCGTCCGCCTGCCTGCCTTCCTGTCTGCCTGCCAGTCTGTGCACGTTGGCAGGAAAGTGTGGCAAAAGATTTGCAAAATTTATCTTTTATTTCATGGGATGAGCAAAGTCAAAATATTATTATTTGTTTGTTGCCCAAAAGTTAAAAAGTATTGTAGCTTAATTCGAGGTTACATGTCATTATCATGGTGGGTTGATATAATGCGCCCTCTGATAATTATGCACATGGACTGCCGGTATGGGGGGCATGTTGATTGCGATCCCCATTATGGGAATGATAAAAATGCCATAACTTTGCATATGCATCATCGCATAACTCACTGGTGATTTATGCATTGCAATGTTCGAACGAAGTGCAGTGAATTACACTGAGCTGGCAGAGGGTTCCAATGCTGGTTTCACAGAACACGGATGTGTAGTTTGGTAGTTCCCGATCGTGTGCTAGGGGGGGGGGGGGGGGGGGGGGGGGTGGTTCACCAACAACAATACCAGGAGCTATATTTCGATTTGAGCTATTTTTAAATTGCAGTGAACTTGCATATTAATGTCTATTTAAGAAAACCCACATCAGCCAACTCCTGAGAGGGGAATGAAATGAAAATATTTTCACCGCGGATTGGGAATAAGATTTAAATAAAACTCCTTCATGGCAATGTGCAATTGAGTCCGAAAAATTGTGGCTAAACGGCATCATTTGGAGTAAAATTGTTTATAGCGTAAATAATTAGCTTTGTAATTAAATAAAATATCAAACCAACTTTAATCAAAGCATCCTATTGGATGTACTGTGTATCCTTTTGAGCTAAAGACATAAAATAGATTAAACATATATGTTGAAGCTATATCGAAATTTTAACCGATTTTCACAAAAGTCAACAGTCATTACCCAAGAAATTGTGCACATTTTATGAAGATCGGACAACAATTGCTACCTGAAGTTTCAAAACAAGCTTTAGAAAGATAGACAGATATCGTTAAATCGAATTTACTGGTTACTCTGAGTTGAGCGTTACACTTATATTTGGGTCTAGCTTAAATATTTGTGATATTCACGTATTTCGTATTTGAGTATTATGAATTTTCTTTGCTTTTACTAACAACACAAAAAAACGGAAAATCCGATAATTGTACTGCCATTTGCCAGAATGAGTATCCAGAATTAAAGGAAGAAACCAGACCCTTACTGAATTATTTTGAGGGAAGCTGACTAGTTAACAACATCTCTGACTAATATGAAATATCTCTAGGACAGAGCTTGTTAAGACTTTAAATATGGCAAATAGCAAAATCTCGAGCCATATTTGTAGCTCATCAGAGAAAGATTCATCCTCAATTTAATGAATGCTAGCCATATTTCTGTCATTGTTTTCGCATGAGAAGAGGGGCTTATATCTGATTGGTGACACTATTCGCACAAAGTTTTTTAACATTTTGCCTTGACTTTCGTTGACGAATAGCCATAGACTTTTGCTTTAGTGCACGTATTCTGTTCAGTTATCTAAGGATTGAGTGAGTGCCTGCATGTTATATTGTACACCGCAGTGTAGTAAAAGGGTATTCTAATATGGTGCTGATGTATGTCACATCTAAAACAAATGTTTACTATAGAAATAGAATTAGATTATCTACTGATTCGCTAGAGCGATGTTCGTCGGTCCATCAATAACACCAAAGTACAGGTTTAAATATTAATTCGACAAAAAATTGGAAATTTGTGCAGGTTTGAGTGAACTCTTCAAAAATTTGTACCCAGTGGTCCTTGCGACCATAACCCGACTCTGATTAAGTTGAACTATATCGGCATTTGTGCTCAAAGTGTCAGTCAAAGTCTTTTTAAAGCTCCTGCCGATCTAGTAGCCGCTAATAAGTCTGATCTTCCAAATAATGAGAATGGAACATAACAAGAATCCAGTTTCCAACTCTGCTGATATTTCGTCCGTACACCAACCAATTTGAATGCCAGCTGATTTGCAAGTCACATTTTACATTCGATCCTGCTCATATTAAGCACATCGTGTTATGAGTGGACTATGACCAACCCTTGTAAAATTTGACCATATTGGTAAATTTCTTATATATCTCCCGCACATGTGCCATGTAAAGGTATTCAACTTGAGGCACAGTCGCTCAACAACCCATATTTCAAATCCGTTGAGGGTCGAATTAATCGAATTGCGTGTTGCCCGACCTCCAATCAACCCTGATCACATTGACCATAGCTACCCATGTTTTCGTAGCTCTCATCGGGAAAGAATAAACATTTACCATTAAAAGGACCCGATTTTTTGTGTACAGTTTTTCTTGATTTATTCGTCAGTGTGTTAGATAAAGTAAAAACAATTATTTTTGGTAGTTCCTGAACTGCAATTTTTTTTTATCAGAGAACACAATATTTGGAAATCCGCCGCGTTCGTGCAAGCGTAACAACTCCTTTCTTCTTTCGAGTATAACTTTTTTTGTTTGGTGTAAGATGAGTGTGCCTTAAAGATCTGGTAACGCTTTACCTTAAGATAAATTCGCTGGGATATTTTCAGATCATCACTTCTAAACCATTTCAGGTAATGCTGGTGTTTTTTTCACCCACTATGCGTTAATCAATGCTGCGAGAAACATTTTAGTGATAAACGGCTATGCTCATTCCTGGACAAATATTTTTCGATCAAATATGACGCAATCACACCATTATAGTAAAGGCAGTACCTTCCTTAAAGTCATATGGCGTTTACGTTGCCAAAAGTGCACATATAAGTTGGAGAAGCATATGTGCATTAACCAGGGAATCAGCCTTTAGTAGATTCTGGAGATGTTGTCAGGGCCCGGGACATAACTTCTGGTATGACTGGACGGTTGTACTGCTCCTTGTTGTTCTTGGTGGTGCGTGCTGAAATACATATTCTGTCCTGGTATGTTGTATTTGACAGCAGCTCTGCGAAGCTGTCTTCCTATATACGGTTCTGAACGTCGTTTGACGTTTGTAAGTCCTCAAAAGGATTAGTTTTTGTGAATTTTACAAGCTGCTTTTTTGTATCTTTAAGAAATCGGTTGCCAACTTGCATTGTTTTACCTCGCTGCTTGTATTTCGCGATTTAGAGGTCGACTAGCATCTGTTAGCCGATATCCAAGCGTTTTATGAATGTTCTTAAGCTAAATACACACGAGGCTACTGTTGTAGCAACACAGCCATTTTAAAGAAACCATTTCAACGTGTGTATCCCATTAATTTTCGTGTTGCCGCAAACTTTGTCAGAAACTTAAAGAAAATTGTATATTTTTGATCAATTGCGGCAACCGTTGCTTCGTGTGTATCATTGTTTTTTGCATTTCATCTAAAATAAGAGAGTAAGAAAAATATGAAGTTGGAGAAATGATAAAATCAACACAAAAAATACAAATGACCCTTTCCGAGCGCAGATTGAATCGCACTTAACTTCTGTTCTAATTCATTAAATTCTTTTAAATTTTGTATACTGACATATGTTTACTACCTCTTGCTATACTCTAAAGGCAAAAGTGATTTTCAAGCCCATTGTAGTACCTGCCAGACAAACGTCTTACGTATGCTAGTTATATGGTTATTTTAAACCTCTTTTTTAAAATACATCCTATTGTTTTTCCAGAAAAACAAGAACCTTGAAAACACATTTAGTATGATCTTTAATATATTTTAAGAAAAAAATATGGATGTAATAATAACATGAAAAAATCGAATTATTCACGAATTTTTAACTTACATTAAAGTACTTCTTTGAAACAATTTAAAGAACTCTTAAATCCGTTAAGCCGATCCCGAGATTTTCAGAAATGCAAGGGCTCATGCTAATATCTTTTTAAGATTTTTTCCCTAAGAAAAATGTTCTCCAGTGTCTCAGTTGCAAATAATAAGAAAAAAGCTAACGAAACGTTGGGAAAACATGGAATAAATTAGTTTTATTTAATTCATGAAGAAAGACTGACCAATCAGCCCAGTCAAAAACGACATAAACAAATAAAATTAATGCCCATTTGGTCAAAGAAGAAGAATTGAAAGTTTTTTAACTTTATTAAAGATTTGAGAAAGATATTTGACATATCTTGTCAATAACATATAATAACACTTAAATTTGTGAAAAAAGCATACGTTTCTTCCGCTTGTGTCTTGTCTGTCGCACAGCTACACACAGTGCTGATGTTGTGGTGGTAATTTCTAAAATATACCCAATAGCCCGATATAAAATTGTAATTGCTCAAATTAATGTATGACTCCTTGGCTACAATTGCTTTTTTTACAAAACTCAAAAAAAAATTACTAGATCAAAAGGTATAGAATTTTGGCGATGGAAATCGATCCTGTGCCACTATTTGAGTTTTTTCGTTGCAAAAATCATATCTTTTGAACCGAATAAGATAATCGAATAATGGCATATAATAGATAATTCTTCCGCCTTTTAAATAATTGTTTGGGAAGGCTACGGCTTATAAAAGTTAACATTTGTAAAAAGGCAATTTTATTGTAAATAAAAAAAATATTTTTACCGATTTTAAATTTTTGTTATTAACGTTTTATGTCATTTCATGTTTTAAAATTATTTCACAGCAAATTAATGTTTTTTTAATTATTATTTTTAATTTTCGGTAAAATATTCATCACAAATTGTAAAAAATATTATATCTAAAAGACTAATCATTTCTAAACTATAAATTTCCAAACACTACTCGCGACTTCAAATGCCGCAGGAAAGAAGTAGGTGGATCGGAAGATGCTGCCAACATGTTGAAAAAGGCCTTATTTTGCCTCAACCTTGATGCTTGAACGTTTTCTGTAATTTATATTTTTTATACAATTTGTTAAGACACTCCTGTGCTTCTACATAAAGCTCTCCAATTAGCAAAGACTGGTATGAATTATATCTTTGACATACGCTAATATTTTATCGACTATTAGGGTCAACTTCTATGGATAGATTTCCGGTAAAAGTGATTCAGTTTTCGATGTAAATTCCATTGTTTGTGGAATTGATGCTTTTTGCAATTTAAAACATTCAAGATTGTTCCCAATCTTTTCTTGATTTGAATGTAAATTCCAGTGATTGCCTCATCATTTTCAAAAATCTCCTAGAAGTGTTTCCCTTGCTTGAGTTTCCATATTCGGGACAGTTTGTTTTTAAGTTCAACTGGTTAAAAAAAGTTTCTGTACTTGCTTTCTTCTGATCTTTTTCTTATCCTTAACTAAAGCTTTCTTTCTCTTGTGGTTGGATATACGCCAATTTGATTCTTGACTATGTTTACGCCAAATTAATTTTAAAGTGTGGTGCGTAGGTCCTAATTTCTATGAGTAGTTTTTTGGGCATCCTGTGTCTGTAAAAGAATATTGGGATTAGGCTTTGGCAGAGGCTCCAAGGGCGATGACAGAGTGCACACTCAAATCCGAGCCGAGCTGAAAGATGATTGAAATTCTTAAAACAGTGTCCATACAAATTAGTACAAATCAGCGTCGGAGTGGCAGAGGTGCTCCAAGCCGAGCTGAAAGCTGATTGAATGGAAGAAAAATGTTTTAAAATGTTTTTTCGTGCTTATATTTGATTGTATATGTAAAGATTTGAGTTGTTTGTAATATGTAAACAGTTCTTGACGTTTTAATACTGTTAAAATAATATTGAACAAAATTTTTCAAATTTGATTAATCATTTTTATAATTAACTGATTATTCAAAGTACTGATTAATCAAAATTTCGATTATTAGATTAATTAATTAATCACATTATTAACTAACCCAAATTTTGACTGATCGATTACCATGTTGTTTTGTGTTTATTTTATGTGACAAATTTTAGTTGTTACAAATGAATAACCAGACTACAAAATAAACAACATCTGCCATTCCCAAATTTCCTATAAGCATGAAATAAGTTCGGCTCGGCTATGAGCTCGCACTCAAACTACTTGTCAGTCCAAAGAGTGCAGAATAAAAAATATCAATCATATACCTTTTAAATCCAATAACGTAGCAAATTGTTTCCATATGCAAGGTTTACACCCATACAAATTCTGGAACCTCATATTTCTAACTTTTCTTACCTCTAGAAGCCAAAAATTAGGCGAGAAGGAAACAAAACCTTTTGACCTATGTATAATAATCAAAGAACTTATTTAGAAAATATGGCAAATGTAGATCAATATATATTTATTGACATACTCGTAAAGTGAAATATTGAAATTTTTACCTGGAGAACCACAATGCAAACGTAAAATTGTTTGTGTAGAATACATTTTATAAAACATAGAAACAAAAGAAAAGAAAGATTCGTTACCTAGTTTTCATGACATTACACCTTAAATTGGATCAAATTGCTTAAAAGTAGTGTGTTTTTTGTAAACCGAAAATCGGTCAATTTTTAATAGCCGTTCTTCTAAACAAAAATATGGTATTATTAGGGGTTGCAAATTTGAAATTGTTTCGTATGAGATAGGTTTTTTTTTTGTAACTTTGTTTGCTCTACGGGCGCCTCAGTGCGTCGGTTCACATGGTCCCTTCAGATTGACTCCAAATTGATTCAGGTCAAGCTAAAGTCTATCCAACTCCAATGGTTTATCGGCCATCGGTCTGCCCTAGACGTAGAACTCAAAATAAGACTGTGGTACCCATATATGTCCATACATATGACATTCAGATTGGGGTTTTGCCTTACAATCCAATGTACTGCGGTAGCCTACCGGTGCACCTTGGTTCATTCGAAACAGTAAAATCCGTAATGATCTCAATATTGCTACTATAAACGAAGAAGTTAGGATATATTCGTCACATTACGAGTCGAAACTACGTATTCATCCAAATATATTTGCTCGAGAGTTGCTGGACTACGAAAGTAAAAGGAGTCTAAGGAGAGGAGCCACCCCAACATATCTAATATTCTGTAAATAAAGATATAATATGTTAGACTAAGATTTGTATATAGACTGGCAATACTAGTAACCATAAGTTATATGAAAGTCGCATAAAATTTGAATACTTCTTCTTTTTTCATATTTAATAAAAGATCCAATTAAACATGAATTTGAAAAAAAATTCTACAGAGTGACGTTTTTTATACCGAAGCTTTTGCGCGCCTTAGAGTTTAATCGCTTACTCGTAAAGCGTCAACATTAACGAGGTGGATACTCGTCGCTGAAAATTTTTTAGATGTTCTTATCTAAAACTTTGGCACTAGGTTTACTTGTATGATCACACCTAGGCGTAGTAGGCCGCTGATAGTTTTGATGAAGTAACACATAACAGGTACGCTTTAGAGGAGAACTTTTTTTATGTTTGCAAAAATGCAACTAGCGTTATACCCTACTGTGGTAGTTTTTGCATCCCAGTATTGTCTAGAATGAAATGAGTCCCTTTTATGCACATTCCAAGCTGTTGCATTATGTAAGCTTTCATCATTGAGCCATTAACACCCTAAAGAAAAATCACTAAAATAAAATGTAGTCGAAATACCTGTTAACCATAAGAACTTGGACTACATTATGCCGATATGCTTGCAGGAAGGCATTATTTGCAGGAGAATTCAGACGTTCTAATGGTCATGCATGAGTACAACTGATAACGAATTCAATTCGAATATGTCAGTCTTATGGAGTCTGCTGGAAAAGGCCACAAGAAGAGATTTCAATGATTTTTCACTTTACGCTCTAGAAAGTTTGAAACAGTTTTTGCTGCGGCTGTTGTTGCCCTAATCGTTTTAACAGAAATCAACGTAGCCTGAAGTAACCACAGCAAACAACACCAGCGATGGCCATAACAAAAGGATTTCTAGTCATTGTTCGTTCAAGTTGACATATGTTTTGGTTGTTGTTGTTACTGCCGTTGCTGTTAACAATTAATAACAAGATTTTCTGCATTTATGTCAAATAAAATCTAAAGAATTCTCTCCTTACATGTGTGCGAGTGTGTGAGAGAGTGTTTGTGCATGTGTGGTTATCTTTTATGTTAAACCATAAGTGTTCTATGCTCCACATGCTGCCACTTGCTTATAAGGACGAGTGTATGTGAGTGTGTGTGTAAATACACTTACTCACACACACACGGACAAGCAAGGGATACTCCTTTCATTACTGTGTGTTTCAATGTTTGCATGAGCGTTGGCCTTTTTGCACAAATTGAAACGATTTTTATGTTGTTTCTACTGCCAACAAAACTAAAGCAAACAAACATCCTCGCACAGAGAGGCACACACTCACACACTTACTTAGCGGTAGACGCAAACGCTCGTAATTTTCCCCGTATGCATTTTGTGGTATTTTATGGTGTCATTTGAGAAACCTTTCATGATGGGTTGCCGCGGCGTTTTGCATGCACTCACGGTCCTTCTGCATGTCCTTATGTCCGTCCGTCCGCCTGTCTATACACACACACACTCATATTTCATGGTGGCAATTGTAAACTGTGTTCGTGTGTGTGTGAGTATGTGTCCCGGTTGCTTGCCATGTTTGTTTGCACAAAAAAAAGAAGAAGTAGATAGAAAAACATTGCATTTCACACTTTTTAATAGCATAACAGACTATATTTCCATCGTTGTCGTTTGTTGCCGTTTCTGTTTTCCGTTTGGGTTTTTGGTCTTTTTTTCGCAGTGTTTTGAAACGATTATCTTGTGTGCAACATAATTGCCGCATACTCATTCATACAATGCCATCTAGCGAAGACAGCAGATACGCAAAAAACAGTATGAATAGTTTGAAAGCAAAACGTGCCAAAGAATCGAGAAAAAAATAACGCAAGAGCACCCTACGCCCTGTCCAGCAATGTAAAACTACATATCAATTTTCCTATGGAGAGACAGAGTCGCCAAATAGAAGCTCACAATTGCTCTTTACTACACTTTAGAAGGGTCAGGCCATTTATTGGTCCTGGAGATATATGGATGTTTAATGCATCCAGCCAGATTATGCGATAAAGTGGACCATTATTAGCGACGGCGGACAAAAAATATAGAATAGACAGTGGCGGCGGCGATAAGCAGAGACGAACAAATGTGTTCTCTACTGCATTGTCTGGCTGCTAGTTGCTCTTATTTATTTTAAATTCATCGACAGTTGGGCATTCTGAGTTAGTTAGAGTTCAGCGTCTTTTTAGCTTAAAGGCTATGTTTCATTATTTCGAAGTACGAGTAGTTAAGAACGTTTACGTCCAAATGTACAATTTATTGCCTCGACTTGTGTGAATCCAATGGAAAAAAACGAAATGTTTAAGAGCAAATTCCAAAAGATTTTGGCTCTAGCTGGCTATTTTTGTGAGCTGCACAATTTTGAAAATAGCATTACAAGTGGAATTTTCCTTTATAAGAAAACATATATATTTAATATATGTCTCGAGCGTTTGAATAAATTTTTGAATTTGTAATAATGCAGTCTAAGTACTGCCGACGTTCGTTTTTATTTGGTAAGTGTGCAGCTGTGTAATTTCTTCGTTTTTTTTAGTAGCTTTAATTTTTCTTAATACATGGAAATCAAATCTGTACAACGAAATTTCATACAAACAAATAAAAATTGAGTTGAAAGGTTCTTTTCCAAAACTGCTATTATTTTGGTTTTACTTTTACAATAATCAGGTACAAATCATAATAAATCAAAAACCTTAAAGACATCAATTCTTTTTGTTATAAGTTACAGAAACGAATACCATCAGACGCTACGCTGAAATCAAAAATAAAATAATACCATGTTCCACAGAGTGGTGCTCATTGATGTTAGCTAGAAGTTTTCCCTCAGACGCACTAATTATCACTTCGCTACAGATTCTACAAAACGTCATAGTTCAATCTGAGATTTTCAATAATGGCAAGCGATCATTAACAGATAGAATTAAAGAGACGCCTTATCTAATTTCCAACATAGTAAAGCCTTCGTATATTAAATGCTCCAAAATGATAACTATCCAGATTAGAAGATATTAATATTACACTCGATCACCTTAAAAGTAATGTCCATGCAGTTACCGAGGGACTAAAAGCAAGTCCGATTATTGGAATCCCACTTTACTAATACGGTTCGCAGGCTTTATAAGCCCTTTAACATTTCATTCGAAAATGTTCTTGTTACGGAGAACTAATCGATGCCAGAGGTATAGGGCAACTTTACATTTATCGCATCAGGTCCCTTCATAACATCGGGAAAGGATGAGGAGGTTACACAATGGTGCAGTAATAATAATTTAATACATGCCTCGAGTGCTGCGTACACTCAAAAAATATGTCCGTGAAATCTCGAAATATTTCGAATAAATGACAAATTTTGTCTTGTTGCCCAAGGCAACTTTTTATACGAATCTAGCTGAACCCGTCGCGGGTTGCTGTTCCCAAAACCTTATACCACGCATTTATTTATAGAATCATTGATAGTCATTAAAAGTGCATGTTAAACCGGTGACTACCAGCATTAATTGAAATGGAAAGTTGGCTGGAATCAGAACATCGACGTCTTTACACATTATCATTTATGTCTTCATTATATTAAATATTAATTCAATTAATATCAATAATAACTTTCTTTTACAAAGGTATTCTCAGACGGTACATCAATCTCATTATCAATGCAATAGGTAAAAATTTGACTGTTTTGTCAAAAAAAATTAAACAACTACAGTGTTGGTTCGTTTTTATTTATTCAAAGCACTTTAATCACATTACCGTCTACGTTTCAACATTCGATTTAAGTTTTCGGTAGTATTTACAGTTTAAAGCACAACTCTTTTATGGATATCAACAACTCATTCCGGATCTCTAGTAATGTTTTTAGTATTTCTCTCCGATTTATAATTTTTTCTCTATGCAACCCTATACTTTTTTTTGCAAGATTGATACAAATTTTTAAACGTTAAACACAAATTTGTATTCAATTTAGAAATTTATTTTGTGTTTTATTTTAATCGTACCATAAATACAAAAAACAAATAACATATGCAAGACACTGCAACCTATCGGGACCAAGCAAGAGACAGACAAAGGTAACATATTACCCTAGTTTGGTGTTAATTGGTCAAGCGGTCCCAGAGTTTTCAACGCTCGTACATCGAACATTGCATTTTATATGTTTAGTTTAACGCAAAATCATAGATATTAAGAAATCGGTTGACAGATACAAATCCGTAGTTTAAATGAACTTAGGAAATATTTTCTTATCTTTTGAGAATTTGTATCATATTTTTTAAGAATATGTTTCATACGTTCTATGAAGAAGTTTCATTTATTTAATGAAATGTTACTTATTTCTCATGACATTGTTTAGTTTTTTCTTCAGCAGTATTTTGCAATGATTGATTTGGCCACAAATCAAATGCTATATATATTTATGGCCTAGACAAGACTAAGTGTTGCCTGGCGCCATCTGACATTTCCATGGGAAAGTTTGACATTTTTTATCATTAACGTACTCAGAACGTTTTGACGTACGACCATCATTTGTATTGTTTGAACTGACTTTAAAAAATCAATTTGAGTAAACTGGAATTAACTCGTGAACATTTTCGTGCGATCATTTTTCACATCGTTAAACGTGGATTATCACGACAAGAGTGCATCGATAAACTTTCGGAGAGACATTTAAGCACGTTGTAGGGTACTATTGCAAGAGAATTTATTAAGTTCGGAAAAGAAGGATTTCGAAAAGAACCTCGTAAAGAGAACGAATCTCTTCTTTCCTGGCAATTCAACTTAACGGTTGCTCCCAACACTTTTGCTATGGAACTCCGCAGAGGCGCCTTCTCGCTTATCTCATAGCAAACAGTCTCATTTCGATTTACCCTGGCTATACTTGTTAAAAATTCGCGTGGAATGCTAGGATAAGTAACTCACTTCCTGTCTTCAGTATGGAGATGTTTAGGGAGTGAGATTTTTCGCCCCCCCCCCTGGCAATGACAATATCAATGACAATATTGGGAGTTGTTTAATTAGCTCACATTAGCTAGTGAGAGGTTATTCTGTTACGGCACCAGAATAAAGTAATAAATCGCCTTTTGGTGTGATTTTGTTTTATTTTCAATTCAGTGTCTGTATCTAAGTCATTCAAAACTCATGCGTTATTCTTTTTAGATCTGCGTGATCGGCACGCAGATCTTTTTTAGATCTGCGTGCCTAAACAAAATTCGATGG
This sequence comes from Hydrotaea diabolus, assembly GCA_963513945.1. Classification (NCBI taxonomy): domain Eukaryota; kingdom Metazoa; phylum Arthropoda; class Insecta; order Diptera; family Muscidae; genus Hydrotaea; species Hydrotaea diabolus. The sequence continues at coordinate 100,865,902 of OY740720.1, read as the reverse complement.
AGGCATAGGTGGCTGACGAAGGACCAACCTATAAGAGAGACCTTAGCTCACGTCAAGTTCGAGAGGATCTTAATTCGGATGCCTACTGCTAAACTACGCATTATCCTCGAACTCAGCGAAGAGTGTTACCAACGCCAGTACCGAGTCATCGTATTACCGTGCTCCAGTGTAGCGCACAGCACAAAAACAATGGCTTCCGCTATTGTGCCCACAATTGTTTTGGGACTAACACGATGCGAGAATTGCTCGACTGGATGCTCACATTGACGCTGGTTCTAAGTAAGCTGCTGTGGAAAAAGGATTAAAGCGCACAGAGCTCAATCCTAGTTGCCTCTACAATGGGATTGTCCTTTTGTTGTTGGCGTTCTTGTCGTCGTCGCTTCTTCATAAGCTTTTTACAGCCACCATTCCCTTCGCACTCTTCGTCGAGCAACAGCGACGTGCATGGCTGCACAAACACTAAGCAAATGATACGAGTATTACTGGCAACAGAGTGTGAGCCAGTGCTTGGAGTGCCTCCATGGAAATGTGGTTGGAGTGCACAGAGCAGCGCCGATCTCTCTCCATGCGATACATATCACGACTATTGAAGCCATAGATGTTGCCAAAGTCCACGTATCACGATGTGATGATGGTATCACATGGCCACAAACGACTTCCATGTTCTTCCATTCATTCACATGTACGCTTTGTAGCGTAAAAGCTTTTCCTTCCACTTTCTACAGATGTACTCGTATGAGCGTCTCTTTTGGTGTATATGTGTGTGTACGTGTGTGGGAAGTACGAGTCAACAAGCAAATCTATGTGAACGTGGGCCGTGTGATAAATCTGGTAGAAATTGCACCATGTGCATTTATTTCGAAACTTAAACTAGGCATTTTTCATTCGAAAAGGTAAAAAAGCAACTAGTATCGCAGCCATTTTTCTTTTGATTGTATAATCATTGCGGCTGTACACGTTTCTTATCGAACAACAGCACTCCGGTTCTCTGGTCACAATACGGGCATTCACGTCGAAGTTTAGATGATCACGGCTTGCCCAAAACGGCTTAGTTTAAAATATATGCACGAATGTAATCTGTACTTCCAGTCAAGATCAAGGCTAATTCATTAGAGACAATTAAGTCTCAATCGTTGCTTGTGGGCAAAGTGGAGTTTTACAAGATTCTTTGCAAAGCTAACCATGAAACTATATAAGCTGCAGGACACTGCATTCATGATCTAAGAACCGGCTACCACTATCGCATATCTTATCATTATATCACAATTGTCCATTTAAGACTAAGTGTGTTTAATAATTAACAGCCATTGCAAAGCCTAGAAACCTACTGGCTTGATTGTCGAAGAAGGGTGATCTACGCATAATAATTACTTTATTGATACGCTTACAATCTGACCCAAATATAATATGTTTGCAGTAACTTTCTGACGCAGTTAGACCTCCTCCACACTAAGTAAGATAGGCTGACGTTACGATATACAAGGTAGAAGGAGTATACCAAAACAAGAGCTGTGGAATTGGAGTCCTCAAATTTTGTATGAGCCAGAGAAGAAGTAAAAAAAATCCATGAAACAGACTAAAAATGAAAAGTTTATTATAGAAAAATTTAAACTTAAATTTTACAGAACATGTATTTTTTTACTTAAAATTTAAACAAAATATATCAAGGTCATTTTTCTTCCACTGAAGCATAGAGTACTAAAATACTAAATTTGCCATGCTCCAAAAAACAATATGAAGTATAAATATTAATAATTGGAGACGATCTAACTATGACCGTCCGTCAGTATTTCAGTTAAAAGGAGCATATTTACTTGTGGACAAATAATGATTAAATGGAGATTGTTAGCTGGGACGCTCCTCATATCTCAAAAACGGCATGGCTGCTGACGTTTTATCGGCTCATGTGGCAAAAAACGGCTCTTATGGTCAAAAAGATCAATCAAGAGTAAATGTGGGTTTTAGGGTACTCAAATGTAATTTAATTTCACTATGAATGCATATATGAATATATTTTGAGGCTGATAATAGGATAAGACTCATGAACAGAAGAAGTCCAAAGGAACAGCTCCTGTGGTCAAAAGAAGATAATCTCCAGTATATAGGGACTTAAATTAATGCCGGTTTTACTACGAATCCAAATATGGAATAATTTAAATTTTTGGCTGAGATAAGGGTCGGACTTACGAGCTAAAGATGCTTAAGTCAACGGCTCTTATGTTTAAAGAAAGGGAGCACTGGTAAATGTGGATATGTGGTTTTTTGAAGATTGGCGTCTCTCTAGCAATTTTGAATCCATTGGTAACCAACGAAATCATATATAGAGTTAAGAAACAAAGTCTAAATTCCGTTGAGTTAAACAGGGAGTTTCCCGGGGAGGCGTGATATCTTAGGAACTTTTATACATCTATCTTTCTGGTATTGCACCCCCATGGTATTTAAAGTAGATCGTTACGTACTATCTAGGCGTCGGACCCCTTCGTTGATGACATTTGCCATAGGTTCAATGCATTTCTCGTTGATCTTGCAGCATTAAAACACCGACCACTATCAACCTGAAGATTCTTGGGATTAATTCGAAATTGGGGTAAAATTTTCTGCGATAAGATTTGGTGGAAGCACAGGGTCCTCAAGTTTCTTGCCGGCAGCATTTGGGGTGCAGATAAAGAAACCATACAACGCTACTGAAGGTTCTGTGATGCACTGAGCGGCGCCAGTGCGGTCTGCAAATGTTAGTGATACACAATGGAGAAGTATTCAATCCTCCTGAATGCAACCCTGTGAACTGCAGCAGATTTCCTCCTCATGTCTGCAGTTGACCATTTACATAAGGAGTCGAAGATTCCAGCCATGCTTCAACACAACCGAATATTTTCGCTGGAGCCATCCCAACTAGTGTTCTATAAGTCGATTTTCGACCAATTGATCTATCCAGAATTTGGGTATAAAAAAGTCAAAGTCGATAGGTCGACATTTTGTTTTTAAAAAAGTCATTTCTTATGTCGACTTTTTTTATTTTAACTGCAAATATTTTTAATTTTCATCCAAGCATTGCGTATTGCTTAAATTTTTTGTGCGTCTTCATTTAGCACATTGAAAAATACATAAAAGTTTTATTTTATTGTAGTGGCAAAGTATACCGTGGTTAAATACGTATGCTGTTAAAAATGTTCAGACCAAATAATCAAGTCGGTAAGTAAAGTAACACTGAAATTAGCTGTAAAACCTGTACAATAATTTTATTTTTATTAATTCTAAAGTCGAATTGATAAACACCAAAATTCCAAACTCTCGATTAACAATTGATACCCATTTAGCCGCCGTTAATGTGGCCGAAGAGATTGTGGGTTTCAAGGCCAATGAAAAGGATATCATACAAGGGTTCCTTGACAAGAGTGTAAGCACTAGGCGCACCATGCAATTGAAGTTAGTGCAATACTTATATGTGACGCGCAAAATAGAAAGGGACCTAAGGGTAAAAACAAGTTTTGTTCAGGAGAGACATTTTAAAGATTAGGTCCCTTTCTATTTGCGCTTAGAATCGTCGACTTCACTTTCATAAGACACGCATATCTCTGGGAGGGAACACTTTTGGGGCATGGGATCGGTCTCATTCGATGCTCAGATGTTGTCCACATCAAAAAAAGAAAAAAAAAATGAAAATTGATTTTTTACCCTTAGTTCCCATTCTCTATGCGCTGTCACATATGGAGAACAATGAAAAGAGAGTACCCGTTTATGTATTGCAAAAGTATCGAAAAAAAACTTTGTCGATCGTTGCCACTTCTGTTCCGTGTAAGAGACTAATTTCGCATACAGTTATTATTGTTACTTAAATTCGAGTCAAGTTTATTCTTCTTTTTAAAGCAATTAATGCGGAAATGTGGTTCCATATACTAGGGCATATCAATTATTCCGCGCTTTTTCGAATAAAATATATTTTTTTTTGCAAAAATGAAAATATTTTTCAACATAATCTCCTTTTAGCTCAATACACTTAGTCCAACGTTTCTTCAATTTTTGTATCGCTTCCAAAAAATGGAATTTTTTGAGGTCCATAAAATAGGCACTTGTTTGATCAATTATTTTATTGTTGGAGCTGAATTTCTTTCCACCGAACCATTTTTTTGGTTTGGAAATAGGAAATAGTCACTGGGGGCTAAATCCGGAGAATGTGGCGGATGAGGTACCAATTCGTAACCCAATTTATGCAATATTGCCATAGTGACTGCACACGTGTGCACCCGTGCATTATCTTGATGAAAAATAAGCTTTTTCTTGACCATATGCGGACGTTTTTTTATATGATCGTTAAATCGGTCTAGTTAGTTGGTATACTATTCGCCGATTTTTTTTTCCCCTTTTGAAGGTAATCGGTTTGGATAATCCTGCGTGCACCCTGGGGGACGGCGCAAAAAATGTTGCCATCACCTTATTGGCCGACAACGACAACTTGGCCCTCTTCGTAGCCGGTTCATCCGGAGAAACCCATTGTTTAGACTGCTGGTTGGTCTTCGGAGTGTTGTAATACTCGTAGATCAATTTTTCATCCATAGTTACGAAACGTAGTATTTATCAAGATTTTCCTTGGTTTGATTGATGATTTTTTCCTGCAAACATTAATGTTTAATGAGCACTCGAAGTTCACTTTTGTCCATTTGTAACAAAATCCACGAGGTTGTATGTTTTAAACAGCTGTTAAACACAAACTAAATGATGGAATTCTCTCAAAATTTGACAGTAGTCTTTTAACAGAATGTACTTGATGGAAGCAGTGTTGAATTTCATCTAACTACGAGGGAAGTTGGAAATGTCACGGAATCATTGATATGCTCTAAAAATTAACTTTATTTTAAACAAACTACTTAAAATTCTTGTTTGTTATTAAATTATGAATATTTTATTTAAAAAAACATCATACAAAGAAAACTTGTTTTTATTCTAAAATATGGTATTTTCATTTCCCTAGCGGAAAAAGTCGAAAATTCGACTATAATCGACTTTTTTATTTTTAAAAGTCGTAAAATCTTAAAGTCGACATTTTATTTTTGGATAGTCGAAATGTCGCCTTTAAGTCTTAATTATGTAGCAATAATCCCAAACACTACCTTGTGGGCATGCAACCACCCCACAGGCACGTCAGCAAAGATCTTCATAACCTAGAGAGAGAGAGAGGTGCTAGGGTACAAGAGAGAGCCCCTCGATCAGCAAGCCTGTTAGACAGGAGTGAGCAGTGATGGAATCACTGATGCCTTAAATCAGTACAGTGGAATACCGTCCACGGAGTTCAACTGAGTTCATAGTAGCAGAGTAAAGCCAACAGTCTAGGCAAACAACTACGATCAATTCCTATAGAGCCCTGGGGGACGGCGCAACGTTAAAGTGCATGTCGCCTGACACGCTGTACTTATTCAGCTGGCCAGTTAAAACGACTCTGCCGACTCCGGTATTGCCTTGGACGCATCCCATTCAGGGATAATCTTCAAATAAATTTGGATGTGGAAGCTTATTCCGATTAGAATAAAAAACAAACACAAATTCGATCAGCTGCTACAACAGCAATCACCTTAACTGAGGGTGGAGGGAATATTAGTTTCTGCCTGGCCAAACTGACAGACGGTCTTACTTGTTTTTAATACATTTTCACAAATTCCCACTACGGTCCATGATGAGATTACAGCTTTATTAGAACACAACTATCAAATATTGACAGCCACGTCAGATCCATTAGCAGACATAGTTCAGACACACCCATTGAAATATCCTTTCCTACTAACATTAGTGGATAGATTGACAACGGGTGACTTCGACACATAGCATTTTAATCAGGCTGCAAACCATTTTAGAATTTGAATTGGTTCGGTGCAGGACTGATCCGAACCAATATTTTTTTTTGGTTCAGTTCGATGGTTCAAAAATTCAATTGATGGAAATACTAATTTTTGATGTAATTTATTTTTATTAGGAACAATAAAAATTAAATTAAACTATAAACAAGTAAGGTACGAGTACATTTATAAAAAAAAGTACGTAACAAACAAGGATGCGATAAATGCTTTCGATGCATCGGTTTTGTTGTAGTGAACCTCACCGAACCGATTACTTTTTTCCGGTCTTTGTTTCGGTCCGACAATTTTTTTATAACAGCCACTGGGTTCATAGACAAAAAAGTGATATGTTTCGGTTCAAACCCGGTTCGGGTTCAGTTTGCATTCTCGATTACAATCGTACAGGACCTATTCAAGGGACCTCGTTTTAGCCAGTGCGAGTGTGTTGGAGTATGTGTGAGTGTGTAAATGTTTTGTAAGTTCCCTTGCAACTACAGTTGTTTGACTCTCGCAGTGTTGGTGAGTGTGTGTGTGTGTGTGTGTATGATGTAATACAATCATGTTGTTAGTTTGTATACAAGTTTACGAACGGTTGTGTGCGTGTGTGTAAACTGTGGTGCGTATGATTTGTCTTCGGTGTTTTCGGATGTTAGAGCGTACACATGGTGGCTGGTGTTGCGGTTACTTGAGGAATGTGGATGTCTTCTGTTGCGGCCAATGCATTGCACCACACACCACAACAGCGCGACAAAGTTTACGTGCGTGCGTGTGAGTGCCTCTGTAGCGTAGGGTGAATCATAAGGGGGGATCTTTGCTTTCAATTGAAACAAGGGTTCAAAAGTAACTAGGAGGTGTCGTTCTTTTTTCGGTACTCATGTCTAATCACACTCATACACACGCGCGCGCTTTTGAATATACAGACTTGCATGCCAAGTGCTTTCTTGTTGTTGTTGTAAATGCATACACTGTTACAAATGCACTCAGAATCAAATAAACGACCCGAAGTTATTCAAACAAATTTCAATTAATTAAACTAAATGGAAGTGGTTTATATCGCATCGCACCGCATCGTACCAGGAACTTCAACATTGCACCAGATACATACATATGTGTGTGTATATACATACTTATACGTACAAGCATGGCTGGACAATATCAAGCGATGAGTGCATGAAGATGGAGCACTGAATGAGTAAATGCTGCCAGTTCGTTCATTCGGTTGGATGGCCGGGATGAACTGCCGGACATATTGAGCAATCTGAAGATGGACATCTATTCCCAGATATGAGTACGAGTATGAGTACAGCACTACAAACGCTATAGTTGTGGATCGAAATAAAGGCGTAGGTGCGTATTTGAATGCACATATGTATGTAAGTAAATATTTAATATGAGAAAATAATAAACATAATGGTCAGAAGAATAGATTCTCATGTATGTATTTATTTCGTACAGTGACCATCGGTAAGAGGGTGATAGTTCGAATGTCACACGAGTTAAGTAGTTTTTGTAATTAACCCATTAAAGTCTAGAAAACATAAACAAAAATGTTGCAGCTGAACGCCGTCATAGTGATTATAATCAAGGTTCTCCAAAGCAGTTCGAAGCATTGTCGAGTTATGTTTCGGAGAGGTCTTAAGGACTAGCTGCGCTCAAAAAACAAAAAACATTTTTCATGATGCATACAAAAATGTTTATGAAATATTTTATATGAACTATGAAGAGTTAATGAAACTATTTCTTTTAATAAAAAACCAAAACGTGCACATTTTTTGTAATCTCCACCATGGAATGTAGTACATGTATACTAAACATGTTATTCTGTTTGCAACACTTTGAATTACAGAAGATCTTCTTAAGTTTATACATATATTATTGAGCGTCGTTAAATTCTGAGGAAATCGAGACTTAAAGTCCGATAGGGTTCACTAAAAAGAGCTAGATCCTAAAAGACAATGACATAAACTGCTAAGAGCGAAATCGACCCAGAGGGAAAACAAAAAGTACGTAGGAAGAAGTATACTTTTTGGGTATTTGCTCAAAGTATTTTCATTATTTGCAAACGAATAATGGCTTAATTTGGGATCGTTAATGATGGCGCACTTAACATCCAAACTGTTGTTGGACTAATGCAATTTGGGAGCCGTAAAGGTGGTCCACATTGCCCCAACAATCGTTTACTGAAAAACATGGATAGTTTAAAAATAATATTTGCAGGTAAAACGACATTACTAGATACTAGTAGATACAACCATTCAAACTTTAAAAGACCTCCATACTGGTTTTGATATTTTAAGTCTTCCACCATGGAGCCGATAATATTTTTTTACAAACTCCACCGAAGAGTGAATGGTATACAAAATTCCGTTTGCAACACCACAAAATATTGATCGAAGACCGTATAAAGTATATATGTACGTGGGTTGCTATTTATTTTCGGGTCCTGGCAATACTAGTGTTCCCAGATGCAAAATGGAACTTCCATTGGAAACTAATTTGCATTACTTAGAAGGTTTTGTCATTTGAGGGCGAAATGATTTTTGGAATTATCCCGTGAACATTTTCGTGCGATGATTTTTCACGATTTTCGAGACAAGAGTGTTTAAATCAACTTATAACGACTATTGGTGATGAAGCACCATCAAAAACCACTGTTAATCGCTGGTACCAAGAGCTCAGTCCCGGACGCAGTTCGCTTCAGGATGAATTTCTTGAAGGACGTCCAACTTCGGCCACTTTGACAGAAACCATCGATGCTGGCGTGAACTGATTAAGCAAGACCGACTGTGACATACCGTGAGATTGAGGCATCCTTGGGCATTAGTATGACTAGCATCAATAAGATATTGCATGTTCATTTGTTGGATCCCACATAATTTGACGAATGCTCAAAAAAAGGCTCTTTTGGATTGATGCAAAGAGAAGTTGAAAGACTATAACTCCGGTAGCTCAAAAGCAGTGTATACAATGTCACAGGTGACGAATCATGGATCTATGCAGATGAACCCGAATTAAAACAGCAGTCGACCGTATTAGTCTTTCAAGCCCAGCCGAATCCAACAAAAGTTGTTCGTGGAAAAAGTACATGGAAGTAATTAATTGCGTATTTTTTCGGTTTAATTGCCCATGTTGCCACAGTGCCTTTAGTGGAACGTAGGACGGTCAATTCTTCAACAGTGTTCGAAGAAATGGGGAAAGATACGAGTGATAATAGATGATGGATCATTTTGCATTACGACAATGCGAGCTCTCACACATCAGCTGAAACGATGAGCTATTGGAAACAAGATATCTGTCAAACCAATCAACTCAGGATTCTGAAATTTTGCATGTTCGGGCTTGTTTATGGGAAACATCGGCACAGGGGAAATGTTTCCATTAAAGGGACTGGAAGTACCTCGACAAAAATAACACCATTTTGAGTATTTTCATAACAAATTATGGGCAATAGATAAAATTGTTACTCTTTGTAAACACGTACTAAATATCTCAAAAAATAGCATAGTTGCTTGACGTTTCGTATCATGTGGCCCAAAGAACGACCCGCAAGATCACAACAGGCGATCAATTAATATGGACATATGGGCACTTAAACTAAAGCTATGAATACAAACATAATGTAATTTTGATACAGGGTGTCCTCCGGGAAGGTATACTACATACAATAACGTATGTACAAGCGACTGGAGCTTGGGCGGAAAGGTCCCAGAAATCGTAATTTTTTTTTGCGCTTTATAGAAGGTGGAGGGGCTAATAGGTCGACCTGGCTAAACCTAATTACGTTTTTACTTGTTAAATATTACTAACCAATTTGTAAGATTGTCATCGGCTGCTAAATTCACATTTAAGTAAAGTTGGCAAAAGTAAAACTTATCATATTTATTGCTGCTTTCGTTTCTTTTTTGAGCTTTGGGAAAGGTGAAGGATATATAAGGTCGACCTGGCTGAACTAAACGACGATTTTAGTTTTAATATATTAGGAAACCATTTCAAAGATTATGATATAAAGTATATAGAGCACTAGCGGCTTATGCTAACACTTATCATATATATACGAGTAGCTGCTACCGCATCTCGACTGAATTTGAAGAACACACCCATATTTGTATTATTTCCGAAATTTGCCTATATTTTTCCATATACCCGTTTAGGGCTCCAACGACTAATGTACCGGAATCAAATTGTAAGCAGATATTAAAAACAGAGACATATTTGCAACTATAACGAAAGGTTAATTTAGATTTAGTTGCCATGTAACCATTAGAAATGGGTTGTTAGGATCATCGGAGCCTCTTTTATTAGGCCACTGGAGACCAGACCGTCACCATTTTCATGTCTTAAAAGCGTCTCAACAAACGATGCCCAGTTAAGCAATATTATGTTGGTCGAATTCCCAAGAAGCTGGTGTAGCATATTTTGCACATTTACTCTAAACCGCCCACTTACTCTAAACCGTTTGGATTGGCAGCTGTCTGCTATCTTAGCCTTAAACTTTTTCGACTATCCATAATACATATCGCTCATTTACTTGAATAGTGGCATAACTCAAAAAATGAAATTTTTGAGTTAATTACACAGAATTGTACTTAATATCATGCTTCACACTGTGTAGAAATTTCATATCGATATGTTGAAAACTCTATGCGTGAGAAGAGTATATGCCGTTATTTCGTTTTAGTTATACCAATTTTTTTTAACCGAAAGACTGACACATCTTAGTTGTGTCGCAGTCGTTACAGTTTTAACATCGTGTGTCTTGCCCAAAGAGTGGCATAGTTTGTGTTGTGTCGTTCTATGTGAAAAGGTAAGAATATTTTTATTGCATATTAGTAGCATGTACACTGCATTATTTCGCGTTGTGACTGTGTTTTTGAAAAATAAATGTTTATGTTGCTTAATTCAAATTCGAAGTAGAGCAAAATGTGACGTTCTTGCTGAAAAATATATTTTTGTTAGCTGAAGTATTTCTTCTTATGCCGTTATTTTTAATAAAAGACGAACTAATACAAATTGATGTATTTGCATTAAAAGGTAATGTGTCATTATTAATGATAACTTTGGCGATAATATCCGTAAATGGTTTTGAATAAGTCAAAATAGGACGGTATTGTTGATATTTTTGTTTATACATTTAGAAATATTATGATACATTCAGGGTAGTAGGGCCATCTAGGAGTAAAATATTTTTCTTGAACATGGAAAAAATCATTCGGAAATGTCAGCATAAAGAAGTATGTGTTAAAAAAGTATATTCACAGCCACTCTTATTCAATTTTACATTCATATACCCTTATGCACGTCCGCAACACTAAATCTTAATATTTTGTAGGTTGTTTTAAATTGCCTAAGGGCGATGTCTCTGCATTTTACTACAAATCCAAATTGAATGTTTTTAACTTCACTATATATGACATAAAAACGAATAAATGCCAATGTTTTGTTTGGGACGAACCCAATGGTCACCGTGAAGTTAATGAGTTGGGAACGTGCGTACTCCAATATATTAAAAAAATTTCGAGCACAGGTGAGGCTGATCTAATATTTTATTCGGATAATTGTGCCGGTCAGCAAAAAAATAAATTCATGGTTGCCATGTACTTGCCATGTACGCTATTTGGGTATAAAATCAATCACACACAAGTATCTCATCAAAGGTCATACACAAAACGAAGGTGATCAAGCACATTCTTTAATCGAGAGGGAAACAAAAAGAATGCTTAAAAGTGGTCCTACTTATACTACTGAATCATTTGTGTCAATAATTCGATCAGCGAAGAAAACAAAGGAACCATTTATTGTTACGGAGCTTTGTTTTGAGAATTTTCTTGACTTAAAAGCACTGGCAAATGACATCGGCCCGTTAAATATGGCAGAGCTGAAATTGTCCCAGGTAAAAATACTTAAAGTTCAACGTGAGTCACCAAATTCGGTTTTCTATAAAACAACATATTCTGAGGAGCAATTCCAGGAGGTAACCTTTATTAAAAAGAAGAAGCAACCAACAGAAACTACTTTAAAACAAGCCTTTTTTACCAAACCAGGTATACCACAAAAGAAAAAGGAAGACATAAATGACTTAATAAAAAAAATCTGATCCCACGTTTTTACAAACATTTTTATGATAATTTGTAAAAGGATTTGAATTTAAAATACGTTTACCGAATATGCATTTTTTTAATTTAAAAACCATTTATGTATTTAAAATACTATTTTCCTATGAATTAAACTTAAAGTACAATAAACTGCGATAGTATACTTAGTTCCTTTACATTGATGCGTTGAAATTGGGCGTACTTTATTTATGTTTTTTAAATAATATATATTTATGATTTCAATTAAAAAGAATAAAAATAATATTTGTTAAAAGAAATTACTATTTTTTTATCATCAATAACGACACATTTCAAAATAAGACACTGGTATGTGAATATTTTATCAACAATAACGTCATATTTCAAAGTAGAGATAGATTTGGCCAAGGAAACCATAGTAAATGAGATTTTAGTTAATGGGAGTATAATGAAATAGTAAATATATTAAATAACTGACTACATAAGTTCGATATTATCATACTTTTCCTTTTTTTTCGAAACGTACGAGTCAATTGAAAACTTTAAATGCGTTTTCTGCAAAATCGATTTTTTTGGATTATGACGTTGTTCAAGTAAATGAGCGATATGTACTTTATACGGTCTTCAATCCTATTGTTGTGGGAATGCGAACAACCAGAAAAGTAAATAAACTTCTCGGTATTTTGAAATCGTTTTTTTGGTGTTTAAATTTCCGCAAGCACTCAAAAATTAACTTAAATTAAAGTTTAAGCTGAATTTACAAATATATATAATTCCTTTAACATGCCATTCCTGATTCTCGAGTCAGTGAACTGTGCACGGTATAGCTCTTATATTCTCTGACCGGGACCTACCTTTTAACGCAGGCTCCCAACGGATGATGCATTTTATAGAGATGTGTTTCCATGGCTCGGCAATAATAAGGTAAAAAATCGATCCCCTGAAAATTTTAGATATTCTGTATCCGAATTTGAACCTGGGTTTACTTATGCGTTAGTCACGCACTCAAACTACCGCACCTCGGCGGCGTTTGGAGAAGGAAAATTTCCTTTCACATCTAATTTTCCATTTCAGATTTGACCACAGCGGCGATTCATTCCACGGTGCTACTGCACATATGCCATTCATTGCAAATAGCTTCGTTAAGTGTCTGTACTCTGTAAGAGGCATCTTCTTTCCATGCGAGATTGTCGCACAGTGACGAATTTTAAGTGAGATGTTTGAGTCAATGTGAAGCGAATTAGGAAATGCATTTTCCAAACTCTTTGTGTTGCTACTCAAAGTCGATGAAGTGTATGGCGGGAAAGAGGGAGTATCAATGCCACACTGCAATATCTTCACAGAAAATCTTAGAAATACTCACACAAATCTGCACACACACACATATACAGATGCATTGTAAATCAAATTTAATTAAATAATTGCAGTGCATTAGTGTCTACACGCCACCGCCCACCATCGAAGATGTATGCGCATACATATGTATACACATACAGGGTGCTCCAAATACAAGTGTATTCTTAAAAATTATATGAATTTAGCGAAACTAAATATCTTTTGGGGTATCAGTTTCAGGGGGTTTTTCACATCGACAAGACGGCTGATCCCAAGATCACTGAACTTTTTCACAATATATTGTTATTTTTTTAGAAATGTTTGACCTGGTGCCTAAAAGTCGGAGATCTGTCCATATCTTCATTTTAAATTCACAAACAGATAATAATTATGACAACGGCAGCAATGGTTATGTTGATCGTAAAGACATTAATACGTCATGTCACTAATTCAACCCAATCAACATTGTCCCTCTCTGCTAAGGCATTGGCATCTCGCCCTTTTTATGCGGGTCCTCTGGTCTACAGATGCAGCAGTTTTGTTGGTTAGAAGCATAGATTATATTCTTTTTCAAAATGCAGTTATCGTTCAAGGGTAGAACGAATCATTCCAGCCCAAATTTCGAGCGGGTAAAAACTGTTCAGTGCCAAAATAACATATGATTGAGAAAGATACCTGTATTTGGACCACCCGTCTATGCTTGACGCAAAATCTAAATGCAAGCATACACACACCTACGCCGACTGCCATTCACATGTTGCGTTATTTATAGTATTTCATTTCTTTGGCAATTTTTAAATTCAGAAGGTCATCACTTGCACGAAATGCATGGATGTCATGGTTTGGGAACCGAAAATATCAAGATACCAGATAGTCATTCATTCAGCTGGCGAAAATACATACATACTCGTATAAATGTATGTACACATGTATAAGAACTTATGCTGACACATACGCACAGCAGACCGCCTCAGCATTCCCTCAATTCTGATGAAGAAGAATTGCGGTCAAGTCCTGCTCACCCTAAAAACTCAGGACGAACGAATAAAGTTTGCAGTTGAAGTTTTCCATAAATTATTGAAACTTATTGAAGACTGAATGAATATTTAAGAATTTAATTGGAATACAAGCTACATAAGCCTACTAATGCTACACATACGCACTCGTGTTCGAACAGAATCATAAAATGTTTAATACTTGTATTATTAATGAAAGTACGAGGCTGGAGAGGGTAGTATTCGGGCTTATATTGACTGGTTAACGTGGAATAGTTCATGTAGTTCTGTTGGCAATAGAATTGACTAAATTAATTAAGTTTTACACGCGTACCAAATATTTTTTATTTCCAAGTAATGTTTTTTTTTTGAATTATATGAGTAGATAATAATGGTATTCATGGAAACTAGTAAATGTATTCTTTATTGAAGTTTAAATTAACGGAATAACATTTATTTCTTCTGAGTTTAAAATATCAAATTCCTTAATCTTACACATGGCTTTTATTGTGTATACCCAGCTAAACAAACGTTCTGAATTCAGTCAGAATTCTGCACGACAATCAGCAAAATGTTCCAATTTCGAATCTGAATTCTTACCGAGTTTGTAACGACAAACACGTGAGAGGGTTGACACGACTACTCCTCTGAGAGAATTCTGATGTTTTTGCCGACATTCCAAAACGATTTCTGACCGAATTCTGATGTAGTCTTGGAAATTTCGAAAGGAAATTTCGATTTCTCGGATCGAATTTTGACCGAATTCTGAACGATTTCGGTCAGTACTCTGGCATTTAGTCTTATTAAGTTCTAATGTTTTTGCCGATATTTCAAACCGAATTCTGAACGAATTTTTGGCTAATGCCTTGGTAAATTCTGAGGCTTTGCGTGACGCTTCGTTGCAAATTTGTTACTAGTGTTTCAATTATTTCTGAAAAGAGCGGTTGTTTTAAATATAAATTTGTCTTTATTATTTTTTACATACGAAATGTGTAAAAAAAAAATAATGCATAGCTTGCTTATATAAGTTAAAAAAAAATTAAGCATACATAAAAAGTAATTGTAAAATAGTTTCAACGACTGTTTTATTTCTGGGCATTTCACGCAATGTACGTACATCTTTTTGCAAGCACTATTATTATCAAAAAATTTTAACTGATTCAGCCATTCGTTCATTGCTAGAACTGAAATTTAAAATGAGCTAAAAATGACCTTAGGTCTTCGATGCAATGGTTCCTTGCATACAATTTCTTGTACACAATCAGCATCATTAATTTTCACATCATTTAATTCCATTCCGTTATTGCTTTTTAAATCGTTATTGCCACTATCACTATTTCGATTAGAATTTCCAATAGCATTTGCATCGCTAGACCAAATCCCTCGACCTTCAGTATTTTTTTACTTCAGGTTTCTCTGGTTCCAATTAGGAACTTTGTAAGTGTTGTGCGGCTTGACGAGACATGTTTAACTAATTTAGCTATAATTATTTCTTTTTCAAATCGAAGCAAATAACAAATATTTTAAACGATATGACTACCTCAGATAAAAAGTTTAGAATTCGTTGCGAGTTCGTTAAGAGAAGTCTGAACCAAAAATTAAAAAAATCCCAAACAGAATTCGGGCCGAATTCGTTCAGATATTTCGGAACGTAATAAATAAAAAATTCTCAGACAAATCGAACAGAATTCGTAACAATTTCTGTAAAAATTCTCGATAGAGATATTGTTCAGAATTGTCTGATATCAGACATTGTCGGCAAATTTTGTTTACTAGGTACATACACGCAGAGAAAAGATATGGTTACACTATGGTCACCGTAACACTAATATGTTCTCTACAATAAAAGCATGTTCGTCGCAACCATAGTATTGTTTTTTGAATTTTATTTTGACAATAGTATGATTGGGACAATATTGCTGTTGTTGAAATGTAACAATAGTATTATTGCAAATTTTAGAAATGAAAATATGGTTGTAGCAACCATATAAACATGGTTGATGCAACAAAAGTATTGTTGTTTAAAATTTACGTTAACAATAATTTGATTACGGCAATCACACAGTATGGTTGCGACTATGAACGCAACAAAACAGGTTTTATAGAGCATACATGTTTGTGTGTGCGTATTTTTTTTGATATACAAAAAAACACATACACACGATACAGTGAATGGTTGCTGACCATTAAAAAAACAACAACAATCAGAATGTAGTTCAAGGGATTTTTATTGTGTTTTCTTTGTTCGGTGAAATA
Organism: Hydrotaea diabolus; assembly: GCA_963513945.1. NCBI lineage: Eukaryota > Metazoa > Arthropoda > Insecta > Diptera > Muscidae > Hydrotaea > Hydrotaea diabolus. Next base: position 100,849,417 of record OY740720.1, on the reverse strand, counting down.
CTCTAATACCGACTGGTTCTCGTTTATTTAAAATCTGCCTGCACTTAAGTATATAGCCATTGATCACGGTAAAATCACATTCGTTACTTGGTGTCTACGGATGGTGAAGTAGCATGCACCCCTGCTGGCAACTAAAAGTATTTTTGACCGTTGGAATATATATTTTTGTTTCTTGAATGAAATGTTTAATAAAAACATGGCATCAAATCTAGCTATGAACTAATAGTAATGCAATTTAAAATAACATACGAGTACTTAATAAAAATCTCTATTTTTGAATAACAACAATAACCAATCCTAATAAATAATTTTGGGGATTATAGTATGGTTGAGTGTGAATCATACTATGGTTGTGTGGATCATAATATGGTTGCGTGTGAATCATACTATGGTTGTGAGGATCATACTATTGTTGTAAGAGAAAAATACTATGATTTGAGGATCATAATATGGTTGTGGAGATAATAGTATGGTTGAGTGTGAATCATACTATGGTTGTGAGGATCATAGTATGGTTGTGGAGATGATAGTATAGTTGAGTGTGAATCATACTATGGTTGTGGGGATCTAGTATGGTTATGTGTGAATCATACTATTGTTGTGAGGATCATAATATTGTTGTGAGACAACCATATACCTAACAATAGTATGATCCTCTTCGAATATTGTCACCCCAACCATACTTTTTTTCTGCGTGTACAAGAAGTTTGTTTTGAATTTTAAAATTTAATTGTTTTTTAAGTTACTCGTATGTAAGGTTTGTTTTGATTTTTGTGTCCAATCAATTCTCATTAGACATTTGAAGTGCGCTCATTAAATTTATATGGTAAATGCAGGCAAATATGTAGTTTATACATTTAACCTTTTTCATGAATACCACTAATATGTATGGCACACACTAAAAAAATCGCTGGAATTCGGCCTGCACAACAAAAATTCCGTTGGATAAGATGACTTTCTGTTTCAATATACAAAATTTCAGTATATTGATGGCAATGTAAGTTGACTTTCCATAAGATGAAAGCTATGCCTTCATTATGACACAGAAAACAAAAAACACAGTTACAATAATAGAATACGAGTATACGTCTTTCTTTGATCTACAAGAGCTTCTTGAAATTTCTACTTGTGGTGTGTTATCATCTGCAATTTAATAATCAAATCATCTGCGATTTATTTCAAAATTTACTTATTCTGAATTGAACTTTTGTTCAACAGACATTCGAATACTTTTATAGAAAACGTCGTTGTTTTTTTCGTACTTTACAGATGATTTGTCTAAATTGTGTCTCTCCAACAGAAATGATCCAAACCAATTGCCAATTTTAGAAAAAAAGAATTAAAAAAAATTGAATTATCAAAAGACGTTTGCTTTATCCTTCCATACCAACCTCGTACATTAGGTTAGAAATTTGCTTCAACATAAGAAACATATATTGGCCATTTGTTCACTTGCTGTAAGACAAGATGCGGTTCTTTTGTAAAATGCCCAACAATGAGTTAATCCTTTGCAAGGAGCCTTCTTACAGCCTATTAAAGAAAAACCCAAATTGATGGTAATGAAATTAAGAACTGCTTGGGCAGGTAGCATAGCAAACTCCTAAAATACATGTGTAAGTTCTAGTTGGAAGATCAACTTTGGCTGAGGCATTCAAATACATATCTTGCTAATTGAACAAGAATGTTTAAGCTATCGTCTAGTGTTAAATTGGCCACATCGAAAATACACAGTCATGCTGCTAAATTACTGCAGTAGGGTTAAAATAGAAATAAATGGACATCGGCCATATCTGTGTTATTGACCTAAATTGTCGTTTTTTTTAAGTGATGAAAGTTGCAATAGTGATGTGTTTTTAGTCATAAATTGAGTTAATACCCGGTTTCTGTGTCTGCATATAAGTATATTAAGTTATCCATCTCCTAGTCCCAATTGATACGAAAAAACACCCTACATCCAATTCCATAAGCGTACAATTAAACACCATTTTCCTTTTAAATGTTAATAGTAGCAAGGAAAAAGTACCGAAATATGCTACAGAAGCAAAGAATTCTGCCAAAAACGCAACATTGCAGGGTTTAGCAACAAAAGCTGTAGGATTGAAAAAGTTGGAAGGGTTCGAAAAGAGGAAAAGCGACTATTCCAACAAAAGAAACAAGAAATTAAATTAAGTGACTAAGAAGAGATTTAGAATTATTGAATTCTATAAAAAAAGTCAATCATCAGACTGAGTCCAAATAATAGTATGAACTTCTGTGGAGATACAAATGGGAATCTGTTGATTGTGGCGGCAAGTGTGCTGAGTATATTGAGAGAACACATTTCTAAACTATTGACGCCTTTTGAAGAAATCCGCCCAATTATAATATTGTTGTTGTTTCTGTAGAAACTACAATGCTTTTCTCGTCAATCTTTTTCGGAATCCGTTTCTTCTGCTGCGCCATCTAGACTCAGGTGCGGGATCCATGCAACCTCAACAGGATGGGTCACTAGTGATCAGCAAACTTAAAACGTGGGCTTTGCTGCACAGGTGAATAGGTACTCTGAATCACGTTGCCATTGACCACATGTTAAACAGTAGTTCAGTGTGTGTGTGGGTCGATTCAGGTTTAATAAGAAGCAGAAGTTCGAATAATTCCTGCAATAACATCCCAGCAGGAACTGCTTACACAACATCTGCTATGCTCACGTATCGCAAGTATCTTATCATAAAGAGGAAGCCAATTGTCCTTAGAGCGGCATTTGCAACTTCTTCCACTGTCTGTCACTAACGTTCATTGACCAGACTGTCGCAGCATAGTCCACCCCGACCGGCCGACGGCCTTACTCGCCGTCAATCGACCTTAAGACATTCTCTGCATTTTGTTGCAGGTAGCGTTGGCGTGGTCGCTCGCAGAGAAAATATATGGTTACTTTATGGTTACGGCAACAATAATATGTTCTGTGCAATTTTTTTTTTAATTTCTTTTTTACAATAGTACGATTGCGGCAATATTAATATTGTTGAAATGCTACAAAGTCGTACTGATACATTTAAAAATTCAAATATGATTGGTGTGACAAAAATATTGTTTTTTGGGTTTTATTTTAAGAATAATATGATTACGGCAAACATACCGCATGCAAAAAAAGTATGATTGGGTTGACAATATTCAAAGGGCATCATACTATTGTTGGATATAAAGTTGTGGCACAACAATATTATTTTTCTCGCAACGATAACATTTTGAAGGCTGTAGGTGAATGAAGGTGATGATGGGGTAAATAGGTGCAACAACGTATCTGCACAATTTGGTTTAAAGAAAGCATTAATGGCGATTGGGATTTCCTTGTACTGTGTCCCGTATTAGTGTACGTCAATGCAAATAAAATGATAACAGACGCCATATGTTACGTTTAGATTGGGACGGACCTATCCTAACAATTACTTAGTAGGGACATAAATACTGTTACGACCTTGAACACACCCATTTCAATAGTAGAACTGAACATACCCCGTTAATGTCATATGTGTTTTGAAAGCTAACCTCAATAGCGTTAGTCTGTAACAGGATTTTAAAATTGTTTCAACTTTCATCATGGAGTGGTCAGATAATGAGAACCGTATCGCTGTAATGGCGCTTTTGAAGTGTGAAATAATAAAAAGCGGTATTTTCAAAACACTCCGGCTGCTAGGGATTAACCGCATGTTCGTCGACCGATGCATAAAACTGTTTGGATATGTAAATAACCGCCACCGGTCGGGCTGCCCACGCTCTGTTCGAACACCGCATATCATCAAAGACGTTAAATCAAGAATTCACAGAAATCCGCTCCGAAAACAGAAAATCATGGCCCGTGAGATGAATATCTCGCAAAAGTCCATGAGTCGAATCATTAAAAAGACTTGGGACTTGGGGCTTTCAAACAACGTACCGGACATTTATTGACTGCAGCTTTAAAACAAAATAGGATTGAAAAATGCAAAAGTCTTTTGGTGATAACTTGCACAGAAAAATTTTGTTCACCGATGAAAAAAATTTTACCGTTCACGAAAAATTTAACAAGCAATATGATAGAGTGTATGCGAGGTCATCTAAGGAAGCATCTGAACTGATCCCAGGGGTGAAAAAGGTCATCACCCAGCTTCAGTCATGGTTTAGTGGGGTGTCTCTTACGATGGGGCCAAAGTTTACCAAGAAACCGTTTTGGAAGCTGTTGTGAAGCCTTTTAACAATTCCCTTTTCCAAAACCAGCCATGGACTTTCCAGCAGGATTCTGCGCCGGCCCATAAGGCTAAAACGTCCCAGGCCTGGCTTCGAAACAATTTGCCAGCGTTCATTTCCTCTGAAGAATGGCCCTCATGCAGTCCAGATTTGAACCCATTGTATTACAAGTTGTGGGCGGTTTTAGAGGAAAAGGTTTGTCACAAAAGATACCCCAACATTGGATCTCTTAAGACTGCTTTGGTTCGATCAGTGGTCAATTTTCCAATGGACGAGGTTCATGCATTTATGTCCTTACCCAAGAAAGCGGCTAACGACACTGAGATGAACAAAGAGAGCTCAATAATACCGTCTTTTAACGGATATACGCGGATATACATCATGTGGAGAACTGACTAGACACGTCAAAGCTACTGGTGGCATGTACTAAAACGATATCCAACCAGCTTTGACCTCTTTGCCGGTGAAAAAATACCGAGCTGTAGTGGAAGATCTCTTTGTAACAAAGAATGAGCTGTCTGAAGTATGTTATGCTAATGGGCAACAATGCTCTGAGAAGGACAAGATCGTGGGGTCACGCAAACAAGGACGACCGAATCTCCGGTGGAAAGACCAGGTCCGAGAAGAACAAAGTTTTGGTGTAACCAATACTTGCAAAGTCGTTGTTGTGAATAACCCTATAACTGAGTAAGGTAAAGTCAGATACATTTCTGTGGATGGTGCGTGACCCCTTCCAATATACTTGTACTTATATTAATACTTTTAACTCTTGCTTAGCTTCCTTGTCAGTGTGACCACCAAAATCTCCGCTGCCACCGGCGCCGCCACCGCCATTACCATTGTCACCCTGCACAATGTTTGTGCACAGTTGCCATCAGACGGTGAAAATAAAGAAAACCTGATTCCACGACAACAACTGTGGCATGTAACAAAACTTTTGCTGTGATTGCACGAGAGTTAAAAGCTTTACATCGCCAGCAACTACAACAGAGCCAGCAGCAGTTGCAGCAGCAGATTCCTGTTGCAATGTCTCTGATGATATACTCCTCTTCACAAATGTTGTTGTGACGTTTTATTTTTATTTGAACGTCGCTGTTGTTGTTGCTGCTGTTGCTGCCGGTGGTTCTGTAGTTTTGTTTTAACTCATCCAAGTCATCTTTAAGTTGGGTCCAACTTTAGTTGTAACCACAAAATCTGGTTAAATGTCTCGTAACCCATTGTGGGTTCACTTCGTTTTGTTTCGAGCACAGCTTCTATCTCGGCCACTCACTCTATTTTGAAGCAAACTGGCATGCATACACGACCATTTGAACGTACATTAGAGTGAAATTATTTTGCGCAATTTCTCCAGCTAAGAGTAAATGGATTCGGGTAGAACACAATTCCCTAAAAAAGCAATGCAATTTAAACAGTAATCAAATTTAAACAGTAATCAAATTTAGCAGAAGTGTTTCAAGATCGACGCAGTTTATCTTCAACTGAGTCCTGAAGCGAAAAACATGCTTTAAAAGAAACATATCACATCCAGTCTTGGTGAAATTTAGCACAGCTTATAACGACTATTACGAAAATCAGTCATATCGGAAAACGCTTTAAAATAGCCCCAGAACAAAGGTCCCCATTTTTAGATACAACCACTCTAGTAAGCCCTTACTAATTCAGATTTCTTTCTTATTTGCAAGCACTCCTACAGTGATTCGGACAATAAAGCTCCTTTTCTGGATTTAGTGCAAAGAAAGGATAAAAAAGATTTTTTCCGTTTTAAATAAAAATACGTACTTTTTTATAAAATTTGTTACTTTTTATTGGACTCTAAAGAGGACATGTTCCAAAAAAATGGAATGAACATGTGCATTCTTACTGAGACACCCTTTACAAATGGTCTGGGGTCCCAATAACAGGCATCTAAAATACATGGGCATATGGATATCTTTGACTGCCGTACCCCAAGGCGACTAAAATTCTGGCTCATTCGAACATGGACATATGCGTTAAAAGTAGAGTGTCCAACCCCAAATTGGGCCTACAGACAATTTGTACGGGGACTATATCAAATAAATTATTCGATACCACTCAAAATTGGTTGTTTATATATCGCTTTTTACGAGTACGAGCGCATATCAATAATTCCGTGGCTTTTAGAATAAAACAAAGATTTTGTTGCAATTATTTTGCAAAATGATCTCCTTTCAGCTCAATACACTTAGTCCAACTGGAGAAACGTTTCCTATCAAAAAATATGATTTTTCGAGTTCCATAAAATAGGCATTTGTTTGATCAATAATAATCGTTGGAACTGAATTTCTTTCCGCCGAGCCATTTCTTTAGGCTTGACAAAAGGAAATAGTCACTGGGTGCTAAATCTGGAGAGTATGGCGGATGGGGTAACAATTCGTAACCCATTTCATGGACTGCACACGTGTGTAACCGTGCATTATCTTTATATAAGCAAAATGGTAATCAAGGCACGCATCTTGTAGACAGCCCAACTCATCATGTAAAATCGAAACCACACTGCCCTATCGTCGATAGGGGTGCGACCACTACGAATGTCAGTAAACCACTATTTTACCATTGAAAGCGCTGGTGCAGAGTCCGCGTTGAATTTACAGCGTTTTTTCTTGTTTGATTAACGTTTTTTCCGCAAAAAATAATGTTTAATAACCACTCGAAATTCAATTTTTCTATTTTTAACAAAATCCACGAGGTTGTATGTTTTGAACAGCTGTTAAACACAAACTAAATGACGGAACTCTCTCTATTAACAGATGGTACTTGATAGGAGCAGTGTTGCATTTCATGTAACTACGTGGGAAGTTGGAAAAGTCGCGGTATTATTGATATGCCCTCGTACCATGACAAATTTGATTGAAATCGGAATTAACATGAATGTTCGAGAGTGGGACTATATCAATGCTTGAACCGGTATAATCCCATATTTATCTGAGATCAGAACTAATCGATTGTACTGAATTCTGTCATATTTCATTAATTGGACGTGCTATGAGGCATCTATAGCTAAAGGCATAACATGTATTCCATACTTGAAAATTGTGAGTTTTCTTTGGTTTTACAAACAATAACCAAAAACTCGACAGCAAACAACCGAGTAAACCGAAATGTCGGGTGGACATAAAAACCGGAATGTCGGTTTTCGGTTTTGGACACTTTATTTAGTACCAAGGTTATGTTATGATAAATGGACTTGCGTCAGTGTCTTAACATAAAAAAATTGACACGCGACACATCCACTCGTTAAGCCATAGAGGGTCCAATCAATATCTACAATAAATTGCTGTAAACGTTTTGTAGTGAGCTGCCCTACGAAGCACTCATAATTGATAGTTTTTGGTTGTCATTTTTGTTTAGAATACTAAAGCTACCCTAATGTACAAGCATACATATATGGATGGCAAGGTATGGAGTACCCGTTTCATAGTTCGGGATACTTCTATTTTTTCCTTTTAGAGTTTGTTCTGAATTCATTAAGGTCTGGTGGGACTCAAAATGGAGTTACGACTTACTTTGCTGAGCAGCGTGCAGTTACTTTCCTCGTTCACATTTTAAATACAAAGTAAATTAACTTAAAAGTTGTTCGTTAGCTCGCTTCTTTACTCCTTTTTCGTTCTTCATTCGGTGCGTTTCGTTTTGTACAACTACGGCATGTAACAGATGCATTTAACTTTTGAGCAGTGATTTGCGTTCTTAAAGAAGTCCGACTTTCACTAACTCACAACTGCTGAGCTGAGCACAATAAATATTTATTTAATAAATTCAGATTGTTGCAATAGAGAAACAAATCAAGCTTAAACTATTGCATAATACAGTTTATATTTGTGTGCGTGTGTGTTTGTGCTAAAGTGTGTATTTGTGGAGGCGGAAGTAATTAATGGAATTTGTAATAGCAGCAGCATGAGTACTTGGGATTATGATTAATGCAGAATGCAATTTGATTGGATAATCGATATGTGAACAAGAATGTTTGATCAGTCCCGAGTTCACATTTCTGTGCATGGAAGTCGTTGGAAATTGTTCAAATACACACTGCAAAGATGAACGAGCATTAAATTAATTTAAATTCCAAATATATGATGTTATTTAAGCAGAGTTTCTTATTAGTATCGTAAGTACCACAACATCTCATTAAGAAACAACAAATAAACTTCTCTCAAATCAGTGAGCTGTCCACAATTCAATTCTTAAACTCAATGATCGGGGCCTACAGTTAAGCACAGGCATAGAATGCCTGATGTATTTTATAGAAAAGATTTTACATGACTTAGAAATAAATTTCTTTCACGTAAAGTTGCTGGCATTTACCCGGTGTTAAACCTGAATAAACTGGCATGTGTGTTGTGCACACTTCCATCTAAATACGGCGGCCCACAGCTGGTTGCGGTTTGGGGTGATTTTTGGCTTATGTTGCGCTGTTGTCCGCAAAATTTAAATCTTCACATTAACATTTTAAAAATATTCTATGTCTACACGCAGAAAAAAAGTATGGTTGGGGTGACAATACTCGAAGAGGATCATACTATTGTTGGGTATATGGTTGTGGCACAACAATTTTATGATCCTATCAACAATAGAATGATTCACACATAATCATACTATGATCCTCACAACCATAGTATGATTCACACTCAACCATACTATGATCTCCACAACCATACTATAATCCTCACAACAATAGTATGAATCATACGCAACAATACTATTATCTTCACAACCATACTATGATCCTCACAACAATGCTATGATCATCACAACCATACTATGATCCCCACAACCATACTATGATCTCCACAACCATACTATGACTCTCACAACAATAGTATTTTCTCATACAATCATATTATGATCCTCACAACCATAGTGTGATTCACACGCAACCATGTATTATCCATACAACCATAGTTTGATTCACTCCAACATACTATGATCCCAACAATTATTTATTAGGATTGGGTTATGTTGTTACTCAAAAATAGAAATTTGTATCAACCAAGTTATCTTATATTGCATTACAATTAGTTCAAAGCCAGATTTGAGGCCATGTTTTTATTGAACATACCATTCAAGAAACAAAAATATATATTCCAACGGCAGTCGAAAATACTTTTAGTTGCCGCCAGGGGTGAATGCCTTCTTCACCATCCGTAGACCCCAAGTAACGAATGTGATACGTAAAACCATGATGAATGGCTATATACTTAGACTTAAGTGCAGGCAGATTTTAAATAAACGAGAACCAGTCGGTAGTAGAGTATTTCACCGAACAAAGTAAACACTATAAAAACCACTCGAACTACCTTCCGATTGTTGTTGTTTTTTTATAATGGACAACAACCATGCACTGTATCGTGTGTATGTGTTTTTTGGTATATAAAAAAACATACGCGCAAACATCCATGTATGCTCTATAAAACCTGTTTTGTTATGTTCATAGTCATATTATTGTTAACGTAAATTATGAACAACAATACTTTTGTTGCACCAAACATGTTTATATCGTTGTTACAAACATATTTTCATTTCTTAATTAGGCAATAATACTATTGTTTCATTTCAACAATATTAATATTGCCGCAATCATACTGTTGTCAAAATGAAATTCTAAAAACAAAACTATGGTTGCGACGAACATGCTTTCATTGTAGAGAACATATTATTGTTGCGGTAATTTTTCTCAAAAAATATTTGAACATTAATTTCTTGTTTGTCCCTTTCAAAGTATTCTTCCTCAGATATAATACACATGTGCCAGCATATATCCAATCCTCAAAGCAGTCCTGATATTCACTTTTTGGTATGGCCTTGAGCGCTCTCAGCGATTCGGTTTTTGATGTCCTCAACCGCCTTTTTATGTTCTCTTCAGTTTTGGGCACAGAAAAAGGTCACAGGGAACTTAATCTGGTAAATACGGTGGCTGAGGCATGCAAAAATTACGAACAAGCTGTGACTAATGAGCGCTTTTTTGTTCAAAATTCAGCAATTTTGGAACGAACTTTGTCGACGAATCAAGCTTCATGTCGAAAAATTTCAAAAAAAAATTGTGTGGCCTGAGCCAACCGATATTCTGGCATCCTCTGCAACTTCTCTACTAGTGATTCCCTATAAAAATTTTCTGCACTTTTTTAAGAAAACCGATGCAAAGGGCTTCGATGTGAGGGATCTTAAAGGACAAGCGTCGTTATTCACATCTTCTCGACATTCTTAAAAAGCTTGTACAGAGTACAATTACCATATACCACTCTTAACATTTCAATTGCATTTACGCACTTAATTTTATTTTTACACAAAATTTGATGCACATTTTTTGATCTATTTTTTCAGTTATGCCTCTCACAAACAAACTAAACTAAACACAAACAAACTCAACATATGTTCGAGAGAAGAGTGCCAACAAAAAACACTAATCGAATGCACGTAGCCCGAAATTGAATTTTTCTATTGAACATTAAATACAGATAGTAAGTTGCCTGTACTTTAAAATTAAAGTATTTAAATTTAGTGATATTTTTACAGTTTCGTTATTTAAAAACACATCTCTTGGTTTCGGCGATTTCATCCATTGTTTTTTTATAAAGCACATGTTATTCTGACAGTGACAGCTTTTTCCCGCTTGATCAAATCTTGAGAGAATATCTGTATCGTATTTCCGTAAAACCAAATGAAACGCTTGACGCCTAAGCAATTTTAAGAAATAATGAAAACTTATTTCGAAAGTCAATGCTTCGTAGCCAAACACTGAGTACGTCGAAAAGAAGTTTTGGCACCCACCGCGTCTACTGTACGCCGTACGGCGCATACTGACGATAATTTGGCTGCTGCAGCTAAGAGTGTGCTACCTAGCCTTGAAACATTGACTCGCCCTCGATCTTAAGAACTCAATATTTTACTATCAAGTCTTATGCTAAGGCTGGACATAGACCACGCATTATTCGCTCACAGGTATAACTGACTCAGCAATTGCCAGTTTATCACCAACGGCTTATTTACTTAAAACTTCACAGTTTTTGCCTCTGAGCAGTTTGAAATGCATAACGATTTTGCTAAAAAAAAATCAAGTTTTCTGACGAAGCACATTTTCATTTCGGCGGCTATGTTTAGAAGCAAAAATGACTATCGGAAACCCACAAGTGAACGCCGAGAAGCCAATGTATACATCCCAGAGAGTAACATTTTTGTTGGGAGAGATGGCGTCATGGGCCCATTTTTTTAAATGCTTTTGGAAAGGTCATTACGGTAAGAGTGGTCCAACCACGCATTAATTTCTAAATTAATTTATAACAATGGTGGCTATATAGAATTTGATTAAGTGATTCCAAAAATACAGCCTCCTGTGTACAGTAATATTTTATTCTTTGTATGTCCTAGTTTTAAAAACAAAAGGGTCAATGCCGGGCAGACAGTGCTCACCCAAGTTGTTATGCTTGTGAGGCTGGGCATGGTACATTAAACAAGGCATAGGCACTAGCCTTACAACAAATATATAGTTTACCTCATTGCCAGTCACTAGAAAGAGAATGTCAAAAATAAAGTTGTGTGACAGTTTGATAATTTTTGCGAATATTTGATATAGACTATATAAAGTGTTGTCCAACCATAATGCACGAGAAACACCTTAACGTTAGGTTTTTTGACCAACTTAATTTCACATTTTTTGTTTCAGTGTTTGGCAAATTCAACTATGGACAAGTACACAATTGAACAGCTTTTTAAGATTGTTGAAGCCTTTTACGAAATGAGCGTTTAAATCAAAATACATTTCGTGCACTTCAGCATAATCGACCGAATGTATCCACCATGGATTCGCTAGCAAGAATGAGAATCTACGAGTGATTGTTGATGCATCCACAAAAAGTTACTTTTTGGTGTAGATAATAGGCTGGCGGCCAAGCAGTTCAGTAAACGGTGTTCGATATCTCTAGAATATGACGGACTTCGTGTGGCCAGGAATTGAGGATATGGACCTGGACGAAATGTGGTTCTAACAGGACGGTGCCACTTGCCACACAACCAACGAAACAATTTTACTTTTGCGCGAGAAATGCAATGGTCGAGTTATCGGACGACATTGCAAGGTTAATAGGCCGCCACTGACATGTGATTCGACATCGTTGGACTTCTTTCTGTGGAGATATTTAAAAGAAAATGTGTACGTCAATAAGCCAAGAACAGCACAATAGCTAAAGGAAGGTTTAATTCGTCACATATACGACATTGAACCCCCATTATGTCTCAGGGTCATTGAACATAGGAATCATCGGATATCGATATTCCACATCAAGACCACCATAATACCAAAATTTTCAATAATTCTCTAAAAACTTCTTGTTTTATTTACAAATAATATCGTGCGTTTTAGTTGGACCACCTTTAACTTTACATACTTTAACAATTGTCTAACAATTAAGCTACAACGAGAAGAAATTGTAAAAACGTGTTAGCTTAATACTTCTTTCTTTATTGTATAAGTATTATGGGGTTGCATTTTACTTCAATTATCCTATCATTACAATTTGTTTATATGCTTTTCCTATACCTTTCACACTTTAAAACACATGCACGCAAAAAAGCAAAAAGACATCGCTTTGTCAGAAGTAGAAAATATCAACCGTATTTGTTTTTAATTAATCAATTCATGCTGAAGGTTATATTCATAAAAACGACTAACATTTGTTCAATTGTAAGCATGTGCCTTTTTACAACAGTTTTCTAGTGCACCTCTTGAGATTCATCTTCAATTCTCGTTGATTAATATGGCAACACTTTCAAGTGTCGCCCAACATTCAACATAGAAACAAAACAAAAAACACAGAATGCCAAATAGAAGTGGAGAAATATAAAACACTAGTGGCGAATGAATTTAACAAATTTGCTAAATAAACATGACAAACCAAATAACAAATTGGTTTTTCACCATTTTAGACGCCTCAATTGCAAACATCGACTTGTGTTTGCACAAATTCTTTGAGAGCTGATTCCGGAAAAAGGTCAATATGTGACGCACAACCACGCCATCGTGTCCAACATAATCAAATTCAAACCAAACAATGCAACGATAATTGGCGTGTTCTTCTCTATTAGCGAGGGGCAAATAGTGTTTTTAAATCAAAAACACAGAAAAAAACGAGTAATTTTTATGACAATATTTGAACAAATTAAACAATTAAGATCTCTATGTTGCAGCAGCCGAAGTCATTGGAAGTACTTTACAATGACTTTGATTCATTTGTGGTTTTGCCTTTTAGTGGAATTTTCTTAATTGAAATCACATTCCACAGGTTAGGGTAGTCGATGGACAGGGTTGTAATCACATCGTTGCGATAAAGTTATAAAACACAGATGACAATTTTTTTTATATTTTTAAATATGATTTCTGTATAGTAAAAACCGCCAACAATGAAGTCTGTTTTTGTTGGTGTCTGCTTCGATATCTAAACGAAGGAAACACACCATTTGAACTGGATGAGTCCAAAGAGACCTGGGGGTAGCTGAAAAGGTTTAGTCGGACATATGAAAAGATGCAGCACATCATGAAGCCCTTGATAGCAGGCAAAACGTTGCCATCAATTGGCGCCCAATACGAATTGAGGCGTCTGCTTCATCCAAATCTCAGCTGAGCCGGAACCACACGCGTGTGTCGAAGTAGCTGCTGCTGCTCTAGTAAACTCCTCGGGGGATGTTCTCCTAGTACTACATTCTCATTATTGCTGAATACTGCTGCTGGGACTTTATTTGCGTGAATCTCGTTCAGAACTGCCTGAGAGTTTCTATGATCTAAAGGTGGTGGTTGGGATGATTATTGCGAAGACACCCAAGAAGGTACTGCTTAAACAACAAGAAATTGTGTCTTCTCCTCATGTAGACAGTCGTCAGAAGACATAAGTCGACTCCACCTTAAGGGTAGGTCGCCATTCTGGCAAGTTTGCGTAGTAAAGGTCTACCCATCATTTTGAAAGGGGCCAACAAGGTTTATTTTTCGGTTCCTTAGGTACTGCCGGCTAGTGACTTAAGGACCTTGTTCCTACTTGAGGACCTTGTTAAGCTTATCGTTGATAGCTTACCGTAGCATGTGCAAAGTGACATATAGGCTGTCCAATGCGACCCTAAAAATTTTAGGGTAGTTGGTAGTTTGGATGTTGACGTCATCGACTTTCACATTAAATGACAACCGCACACCAGCGGTCCATACACTTATAGTGTGTTTGATGATTTGGAAGCTGGTATTTTAATATTCCTCGCAGTGAAAAAGCGTGATAAGCCAATGAAGGAACAGTTGATTTTCTTCTCATCCTTGTCAACGAATCAGCGTTCTATACAATTTCAATGCCGTACAGTGGTGCAGGAATTAAAGTGTACCCAATCAACATTCGGTTGTTGCCATGGAATACATGAGTAGTACGTGCAATCACTTACATTCGGTTGAAAAAAAGGTCGGTTGGAACAACAAATCTTTTTTCTGTGTGTGGGCATAACGTCTTCTAGATCCAAGTTGTTATTGCCTTGTAGCAGATTTCTAATGTCAGGCAAATAACAGGGCGAATAATGCCAGGTAGGATAGCAGTTCATTAAGATAGGAAAGAATTGTATGGTAATTGATGTGAATTTAAATGAAGTTGAAATTCGGTTGGAACTACAATGATTCGGTTTCAAATGAGGAATTTTGGTTGCAACCACCAAATGTTTATTATCGTAATAGATATTCGCTTCGAAATACCACAAGATAACAAATAAATATGATCATCGAAGGGCACATACAACTTATTGATCGGTAATGCCAACGAAACACGAAAAAGGTATTTAGTTGCCACAACTGGTGGATGTGGCAACCAAGAGTTTTGCTAATATTTTGTTGTTTTAACCAATTATTAGTGATGATAACTTCAACTTCATCATAACTAATAAAGATTTGTGTTTTAATATTTTTAAAAAACAATATAATTCGTTTATGGTTTTCTTCGGCAAAAATCATCCATCATCTTTTGCATTTTTTCCTCGTCATGACCCTCCCAATTAGTGCTCAAATTGTGTAAGCAAACAGTTTGTTGTCTCTGACTGAGATTTTTATTTTTTCCTTGAACAACTGTGCTCTGTGGATTTTTAGATCAAAAAATTATACTCCGAAGGTTCGGATACTTGGTATGTTGCACCGATACTACACTTCCACTAACAAAAAATAACGGAGCTCCAACAAAGATTCGGTTGTATTGATAAAATACTCGAGGTATATGTAACCTCAATCATTTGGTTGGCAAAAATTTCGGTTGTGGCAACGAATCTGTTTTATGTGTGTAAGAACGTTAATATAATGTCAATGTGTGCTGTTGAATGAACTGCAGGTAGTATCCTTCAGTTATTCCATTTGACACATTTATAAGGGGTTTTTGAAACATAGTACCGGCAAATAAACTTCAAAGTTATTCATCAAACCAAAGAAAGTCTTCACCAATTTGATAAAGTACTATTGAAGACAACAGGCGGGAGAGAATGTGTGTATCGAAAATCGCAACAACGAGTTTGCGGTAAAACGAATTGCATCAAAAGGTATCCACAGAGGCATAAATACTGCGCAGACTACAAGAATATGTGTTTGAAAGGCATGTTATAGAGAACTGAAGTTACCTGGTCCAAAACTAATGTAGTTCGAGAAATTTCTGACTTTTTCCACTTTTCAATATAACGCAATGGAACACGATTTCCCTTTTTCACGGTCTAATACTGTATTAACTTATGCGCATAGGTTCCCATGAACACCACAATCACAATGAGTTATCATGTCCATTGTCTCGGTGGAACATCACAAGCCCACCAAAGCCAAACTTTATCGTTATTGTTATTGCACCACCCGGACAAATGCATTATTAACCCGCCAACCATTTGCCCAAAATTGCCATTTGGTTTGGCAATTTTGGGTGGTTGGATGGATGTTCATCAAATATTTAACATTCAAAATGACTTACCAAAAAATGAAAATAATATTTCCGGCAATGATTTTGATTTGAATGCCAACGTGGGCGTCGCCGGGGTTGACGCGGACGATGGTTTTCTACGTCCCACCAAATGCATTAACCACGAAGCCATTTCTGTTGCTGTTGTTGATGTCGGTCTAATGATGCTGCTGCTGTATTTCCTGCAATTAATAATTGAACACATTTGGATAATTAGAAAATGTACACTAAATGAAAATCACCAATTTCCAAAAACCACAACTGGAATTGATGTCTGTATGTCTGTCCGTTCGAGAGTACGAGTATAAGTAAGTCCATGCATATGTTAATCTTAATATCGCAAGCGACATCGCAGAAGTTCATACGCGTTAAACACCGATCATTAACTTTGTATTTAAGCGCATTGAAAGCATCCAAAGCGAGTAAATTATCATAAAATCGCATTCATTGCGCTCAGCTACGTTGCCAAGCAATACGATTTGCATTGTTATCGTGTGAAGTGCTTAACAAGCACTTGAGTGTTGTAAAGGAGTTCGCATTGAGTACCCGGTTAATTGTGCGCCTTGTGGTTACTCGATACTAACACTCTGATGAGTCTATTTGAGACCTCCTTCAATACTCGTACACATTTCTTGAAGGAAGGAAAGGTTTTGCTAAATGAATTCACTACTCAATCAACCAACAGAGATTTGAGTAGTTGAACCCGTATTTCATATTTTAGCTGAATACATGCTCAAAATATTCGCTAATGGGATATGCATAATTTTTGTTTTATTGTTAAACATTTTAGGCTCAAACCGTTGCACGACCAAATTGCTGCTTACACTCCGGTGTTATAATAAACAAGCTGGAAATCACAAAATTAGTTGCGATGCAGTGAGTGGTGTATGTGTCTTGTTGCTACCCACCTAAGGTCGAAATCAGACCAACATATTAGGTAAATCGTGCCTCGGAACTGCTGAGAAATGTATCTCTGAAGAGAAATTTATTTTTGATACATAACAATATTGTAGGATTCGTTTTTATATCCTCCACACGTAGAAAAATAGTATGGTTGGGATAACAATATTTGAAGAGCATCATACTATTGTTGGGTAAATGGTTGGGCTATAACAATTTTATGATCCTCACATCAATAGTATGATGCAAATACATCCATACTACAAAGCAATGAAATCATACCAAACAAAGAGGTAGTAAAATACTTTGGGCTACATATAGACAAATTTTTATATTTTAATGAGCATGTGAAAACCCAGTTAAACAAAGCAAGAAAAGCTTTCTTCAGCTACAAGGCTCTATTTTTTTCAAAACACATAACACCAGAAATTAAAACATTGTTATATGAATCATTAGTGCGTCCTATAATAACCTATGGCTGCCCTATCTGGTTTAACGTATTGACATCTTACATGGAACTGATACGTAAATTCGAAAGAAAATGCCTTCGTGCATGTACTAGACTTGTTAGGACGTCAAATAGTAGGTACACAAAATATGTAAGTAATAAAAGACTGTATAACTTTTCAAATATAAAAAGAATCGATAACTTTATAATAAAAATAATTAGGAACCACATTGTCCAAAGCACACAATGCTGCTCAAATAATCTTATCATGGCTCCTTACCATGTGAACGATAGTTACATTCGGTTAACTATATTGACAGGATACGTCCCTCCTGAAGCCTTCCTCTTCCTAGACAAGAAAGGCTTCATACAAAATAACTATGGTCTTCCCATTTTCTATCATTGTTATCGGAGAGCGAATGAAAAAGCTGTAAGCAGTGAACTGTTAGTTAATAATAATTTAAGATTCGATACTAGCGTATCAAATAAAGATATCTAGGAAAGGATTAAAATAAACACAAATAGATTTTGGTGGTTGAAATAACTAACCTTGTTTTATTTTTATCAACCTTGCCCACCCGCTTTATCATATCTAAATAAGAAAGTAATGATTTTTAAAATTTAGCATTGCATAATTTAACATATTACAGCTATTATATAATACAATGTAGCAACAATAAATAATTATCTAAAATGTATTTTTGGTAAAAACCGATTAAGGGCTATGTATTGTTATAATATATAATTAAAACCTTTTCGTTTATTTATGGTAACTATGTAAACTTGAATTAAATAAAATAAACAAACTAAACAAACAAAAAAAAAACAAACAAAAAAATACATCCATACTACACGCAACCATGATATGTTCCCTACAATCATAGTATGATCACACACCATTATACTATGATCCCCAAAATTATTTATTTGAATTGGGTTAAGTTGTCAACAATAGATTTGAATTATAAAAAAATGTAAAAAAAATTAGTTTAAAAAAACGTAAGCATTTATATTAATAAAAAAATAAAACCCAAAAAACAATACACTTGTCGCACCAACCATATTTATATTTTAATTGGCAACAATACTATTTTTACATTTCAACAAAAGTAATATTGCCGCAATCATACTATTGTGTAAAAGAAATTAAAAAACAATGCCATGGTTGCGACGACCACACTTTTATTGCAGAGAACATACTATTGTTGACGTGACCATACAGTAACCTTATCTTTTTTTGTGTGTATGTATTGTATATCACCTTGGAAAGGTGATATTTAAAAAAAAATATTTTTTTTATTACCATCTCAAAACAAACTAGAAATATAGTTTGAGAAAAAGTCAAAAAATTTAATTTGGGCGCCTCAAAAATGTTTTTTTTTTGATTCGTGGAACTTTTTTCTCATGCCGCTAGCAATCAAAGAATCGATGGCACAATATCAATTGCAAAATCAACCGACTCTAATATTCATTTTGCTGTAGCTACCTCATATTATATGTTGATACAAGTCGAAGAATTTATATATCCAATAAATGTGATGTAGAACTATTGAAGAGTATTTTCATTGATCTGATGTACATATGGTTTTTAGTGTATTGAAATTGGTGAAATCGGTACATTTTATAATATTAAACTCATTTAGAGATCCACAAAAAGAAACGACCGAGCTTACATAGAACGTTATCCGTTAGCAATAACCAACCCTGGTTAAATTGAATAATAGTGGTCTAAGTTTTGATATGGACCCTTGAGGACCGCTGGTTCTAGGTGCCCCATATTGTCTGCATTATTTTTAAATTTTAAGTTAAGTAAAATGGAATTTTTTAAAAATATTTCCGGCTACTGAATAATACAAAATACATCAAACGAATGCTTTATGTCAAAGCTGCAGATGCGAAAAGAAATATATACAATCATATCGGTCGTATTTTGTAAGTTATTTGAAAAAGAACTAGTGGGTGAAAAATTGTGTTATTTATTTATAACATTATAATAAAATGTTATTATTGTTTATTAAATGTTATTTAAAAAAATATTTTTTTGTAAAACAACGATAAGGGCAAGTTTTTCTTGAAGATATTCTGATTTTTTTTAGACGATCTGTACTTAAATGGTAATGTAAGCAAGATTGTAGAATATTTTAAACCGAAAAATTGTCAAAAACGACCATTAAAAAAAAGCACTTATACAATTATGTTTGAAGACATTTTTAAAGGACATAAAAGGACGAAAGAGACACGCCAATCTAAGAGACAGGAGCTGAAAATGTTCTAGGAAAATTAACTTCATACGATTTCACTTAGGAATATTTAAAACCTTTTATCTTATTTCTTATGGTATAGCATCAATATATACTCTTTGATAATTTTCTGGTCCTCTGTAGCATCCTACTAAAATTTCATGACAATCCGCCAGCAAATATTGGGTTCGCAGCTTTTTAAAAAAAGTGGTGTGGCACCACTCAGTTTTCCCAATAACTTATTTCTTGAAACATCAAAATCTCTTATACTTTAAGAGTGTCAGTGTTAATAGTTCTTGGATGTGTGGGCGGCACCAGGCTCCTGCTGTAAAATCGTATCGATGTACACTTAGTGATCCTTTCACAACCACAGTAGCATACTGTTAAAAATTAAAGAGCATCAACCGCTAACTACTGTCCTTACTGCGCTTTTAAAAAATGTGGCGTGGCATCGCCATTTTTTTCAAAACTTGTATGTTAATCGTATCACTAAGCCTCATGTTCCGAGCTCGTCTAATATATGAGTAATGATCTTTTTAAGCTTGTAACTATGTGTAAAAATTAAAACAACCTAGTTTAAGCCGCGGGCATACAGTAACAATGTTTATAAGATCGGCTCGGCGGTTTAGGCTTCTTTAACCAACAAACAAATGTGGTAAAGGTAAAATGCCCATAACTCATGATCTCATACACATACTAAGACGGTATTTACATTACAACCTTGGTAATGACTTCACCTTTCATAGAAACTTTAATGATTTAAAATTGGTTCGCTGATTACAAAGAATATCAATTACTCAAAAAAGGCAAATTATTTTTATGTAAATAGATTGTTTCAATTTTTGGTACACTCTATTCTTTTATTATTATTGACGTATTTTTATATGCATTTTTGAGAAATGATCATAAAGCTGGTATATTGTCCAAAATATTCATTAAAACCTAGAATTTAAACAAAATATGCGCATAATATGAATTTCTGTTCGCAGATATTAAGATATTAAATTGCATAGAATTCTGATCCCTAGGCAATGAAGGTTCATTTTCTTGAGTAACGACAATAACTCCGAATGTGTTCAAGAAACAGGTCTTCCAAATCTGTGGTCAACAGATCGTCAGCTTAAATAAGTTAGAGTGCTTATCAAATTACAGCAATAGAGTTGTGGGGCATGTCGGTCAAATGTACCAAAACTAGCGATGCCAACTTGGTGGTGTTTTTCTGCTTGTGTTAATCAAATAATTCAACGCCGAAAAGAATATTTAGGCGTTTTTAAAAAAAAATGCTATTGTAGCCAATTTCGCGTAAAGCCAGCAGCGAATTTTCACTCGAAGCAAAAAAAAATTGCAATGTTTAGTTTTTTTTTTCCTTTTTTTAATCTGTAGCGATTTTTGGTAATTTGCAAGTTTCATTCGTAGCAATTTTTGCAAATAAACAGTTGGCGACATTAGAACACTCCAAGCAATTCTTCATAGTTCACAGCCTTGAATGGCCGATATCAGGTGGAAGAATACATGGACAACACTAGTGTTATGAACGGTAGACCGACTACACAAGATAGAAATGCTTAGAAATCAATTATATCATATACAAATCTAGAGACACCAATTGTGTTTTATCCCAAAATGTGCATATTGAATTTTGCCGAGTACTCGCTTTCTACGCCATGAAGTATCCAAAAGTACGTAATCACATTTAATGCTAGTAAAATCCATGTACTCGCACTTGTACGAGTACGTGTGCTCGTCCATAAAACTGCGGATGCTACCACGACTACGGGATGACGAAGTGGATGCATATTGAAAACTCAAAGACTTGCATCCTTGCGAAAAGATTTTCATGGTCGTTTATTTCATTTTCGTGGCTGCGTGTGGTTGGCTCGTATAATTCCTCCCCCTCCTTCCATAATTAGCGTCATTTCAATACCAGCATTTAAACGTTTAACGTACTGAGTTTAAGTTTTATTTTAAAAGCATTTCCCCAGGAAAGTAAACATTAACGATTTTGACTTTTTGCCATGATCCTGGCTGTCACATTTCATTTCTCTCAGCTCGGCATCGTCTCGCGTGCCCCATTCCCCAGCTGCTTGGGGAGCTACACAGACATTTGAAAACGCGAGCGTTTGTGTGTGTGTGTGCGTGTAGGGGTTAGTGTTGCTTGTGTGTGGAAAATGAAAGTATAACATAAACCACGACGCTTACCAAATTGAAAAAAAGTGGCAAGACTTTCGAAAAACAGGGATGAGTTGCTGACAACACGAGTAGTGCGAGGACGAGGGTGGTACTTAAATGAAGTAAACAATTACAAGATATATTTTTAAGAGTGAGTATTTAATTTTGTTCCTCTCTGAACGGGCTTAGAGAGGATACAATTAATAAGGTTTAGCCATTTTAATAGTGTTCAAATACGTTGCTGATAGCCAACAAATTTTAAATTGCATTTACAGTCACAGATGATGTGTTTTTAAGAAGAAATGTGAACTTTTCTTTCCCTTAGCCCATAGACAACACTATCCGAACGCTACATTTCATTTTTGTTTTAAAAAAATCATTTTTTGATATAGTGTTAAACAATACTTAATTAATATACAGAGTGGAGCGCGTTAATTTGCTTTTTTGCACTGCAGGCTGTGGTGGCACTGTTGGTCGAAGAGAGTGGAGAGTGTGCGTGGCTGACGGGAGATTTGTGTTCGTCTGCCTTTTAGTTGCCATCATGCATTGAACACGTTAGGAGAGGTGATTTTGTGTTGAAGCATATTTTTCAAATGCGCACTCGATCACTGCAGTGTAGCGTGCTTTTCGTTTACGATGCACACACACAGTGAGGGTTACCAGGAATTATTTGAGGCAAATATTTCCTAGGCGGCTTATCTGATTGAGGGGTGATGTGAACTGGCCGGCACTCTCACCAGACTTAGCCCCATGCGTTTTTTTCTTTTGGGATAACCCGAAGTTGAAGGTGTACACCAACACATTGGAAGATCTATTTTACTATATTGAGGCTGAAATTGGCAGAATACCAGTCGACATGCATGTTAGAGTTCATGAAAACTTTAGAAAACGTATGCAGCAGTGTGCGGATACCGAATGTCGACAGTTGCCACATTAAAAACCATTTGATATAAAAATTCAATATACTTATAATTAAAATATAAAATACGTTTTTCTAAGTTTCATAATTTGTTTCTTTCATTCCCAAATAAGCAAATTGTCACGCTCCACCCTGAACTAGACAGTTTGGTCTGAAAAAATACCTCTATATGCCGTACCCAATTCAAAACTTGTAAGGAAAGACTTTAGCGGGCAAAGCCGACTGCATGATACCCTCAACTGTCCAAAACCTTAAATCGACTCAGAAACGATTTAACAATACATGTCTATTCGCCCCTTTTTCCATGGGCTGTCTGTGTTAACCTTCATGAATTTTGGTACAAGTAAGTTCTTGGACCAAGGATGGATGCTATTAAAATTGGAGAAAATTGTTTTTGAATTAGATATAGCTCCTACATATATGTTCATCCGATTTTATGTTTCGGACTCTAGAACCCACATACTTACAAACTTCATAAAATTTGGCAGAAGTAAGTTTTTTTGACAAATGATAGTGGCTGTTGATTGCAAACAAAATCGGTTACAATAACGATATTGCTCCTACACATATGTTTAACCGATTTTATGTCTTAAGCTCTTGCAGCCACATATTACATCCATCTTGATAATATATGGCAAAGTTCTTGACCCAGTACAAAGGTGCGCTAAAATAACTATTTTAATTCCGATTTCGGCCAAATGTGGTATCGTATATAACGATGGACAAACAACCAATCTTATACCGATTTGGATTACACAAGCTCATTTCTTGATATAGTCCCCGTACAAATTATCTGAGGGTCCCAAAAATGGCTTGCGACATACATTTACCTATCAAGTAACTATACAATTTTCACACTTAGCCAGAAATTAAACCATAATTGCAGTTCGACTAAATTTGGAGGGTGAGGAACACCAAGCCAGAAAATCTTACCCATGGACATATGTGTACCAAAAGCAAGCAATTTTCCTGACAAATACAAATATGACCTTATTTTTTAATCTAGTACAAATTTACCCTGTTTTCAATTGGCTTTTCTGAACATCCAGAATTGAAAGACATAATAATTTTGGCCGCTTAAAGTATTTAACGCAAGTGATTTTATTGCATCTCCAGATAAGGAGACTTTACTGCTGATTAAGGAAATATTTTCCATTTTTTGGAAAAGGCTAAAACCAGAATGTCGTTTAACGCCGGTTTTTTACTTTCAAAAAAACCGAAAACCGATTTTTCGAACACGGAATTATTCTAATTCCAAAGTAGTATCTACGAATAGTGTATGTATCGTATAAGACATACAGACCACCAATTTAGTACCATTTTGCCGCAAGTCATTCACTCTTCGGTCGGTGAAATCACAACTGGGGAGTAATAAGGGCTATTTGAATCATGAACCAATCTGGTAAAATTTTAGTTTTTTTTTGTCCTATAAGCGGTCTAGGGCCACACAACAAATATTATTGAACTCTAATAAAATTAGGTCGGTAAGACCACAAAACTAAATTAAATTTGTATTAAGACTGTATCAGACATGGAGCGACCTTATTGATTTTCCATAATGTTTTTCTATGTTCAGAATAACGCTACAATCCAAACTGCATTAGAATCCGATGAAATTTGTCTCTATTAGGTCGGTTTGACCTAAAATCAGGATGTACATTTTTATGGGGCTATATCTAGGTTTTGTCTGATCTGGTATTTTTTAGAAATGTTTATCCCATATGCAAAATAAAACCACAAACCAAATTTCTTTACGTTTTATTAAATGTTCGCTATAAGCTAGGTTAGACTTCAAATCGGGAATTATATTTACGCCGATTTCTTCCAAGCGCGATTATATAGTCGAAAACTAAATAACAGACACTTTGGATTCAATAATAGATAAAATAACATGACACGAACATGACACGTCAATCGGCTTAGAAAATAATTTTAAGTTGATCGCTACAATTTTTAAGGGGCCTTCATTATTTTTTCTAGTTTTTGCAAGCGTCAGCACAAACTTATAAAAATTAATAAAACTGCGTATTTAATTCTATGACCAAAAAAGTACATATATTATTGATCGTGGTAAAATTTTAAGATAACCTAGAGGTGCCGCTCGGTCTGACTAGTGAAAGCAATACTGAGTACCTGAGGGTAGATCTTGAGGGTCCTAACTTGGTAGTTTCCCAGTCTTCTTTAGAATTTAATAATCATATCACGATTATCTCAGAAGACGCTTGTTGATATTTTAAAATGAAGAAGTGCATTCTTTACATAAAAAATTAAGTTCGTGGGTATTTAAGTTAACAAGTAAGTCAAAAATTACAGATAGGCAGACTTGATTGCGGCTAAGCATGTCAGTGAAAAGATAAATAAGTAAGTCGTAAAGAAAGTTAGTAAGCAAGCAAGCAGATAAGTTAGCACTTACGTTTGTATGCGATTTAGTATATAAGTTAGTTAGTAAAAAGGTAAGTCAGTACATACATACATGTAAGTAAATTAACACGTCATTTGGTCATTTGGTATGTTGCTACTGCAGAAGGGAATAAAGTGTTATTAGTTGGCCGAATACGGCTCCTGCCTTTTTCAGGTGAACCATAAAAGACCGATTGGTTTAAGAAAATATGTGTATCGTATCGTAAAAAAGGCGACACTGCCAGCAATCATTATTCTGCTCTCGACGTACCAATAACTTAATGTGAACAGTACATTTTCACGACAATTCTAAAATTAACCATACACGCCTCGTATGTACCAATGTCTTCGCAAATGCGAATGTTTTTGTTGTTGCTGTGCTGTCACTATTGTTGTTGCTTTCATTATTATCAAGCTTAACGCTTAACTCAGTTGCACCAGCGACCATATGAAGCAACAGCAAAATATTCGCCAACCAGCAATAGCAGCAACAGCAGGATTGAACAGCGGCAGCAGCAAACGTCAAGCGGCAACAACCAGTAACCGGTGGCGGCAAGTATCATGGCATGGCAAACATACACTGGGGGACATTCATAATCAAAGCAATCAACGTTTGGACGTTTTTAATACTTTTGTTTTATCCCTTTGAGTGTTGTGTCTTTCTTCTTCTTCAGCTACTGCCACCAAA
The DNA here is from genome assembly GCA_963513945.1 of Hydrotaea diabolus. NCBI lineage: Eukaryota > Metazoa > Arthropoda > Insecta > Diptera > Muscidae > Hydrotaea > Hydrotaea diabolus. The sequence goes on along the minus strand of OY740720.1, from coordinate 100,823,493 downwards.
AGCGAAAGCAACAACAACAACAACAACAGCGGCGAGGACTAGGACGAAGCCAAAAAGTTTTTCGCTGTCGGATGTTCATACTCGCACTCGTATGGAGCTGCAACAGCCACACATACCGAGGAGAAGCAATCCTGTGAGAAGTTCAACAACACGCAAAGCTCTCTGGAGATATTTCCGTTCGCTATTACGACAACGATGCTCTTGCTGCTGTTGCTGCTTTAGATGACTGACTCGGGCCGGGCGTCGGGAGTGGTGGCTCTCATGTTGTTGGCGCTTTACAATAAGCGCAAATTGAAATTTATGCGTGTGAAATTTTAAAACAAAAAAAATATCAAAGAGAAGCGAAACGAAACGAATCTCGAAACCCCATTTTCCATAAGCCACGAGTACTGCAGCTACACTGGGAATTGATGTTGCTGACGCCGATGCTGGTGCTGATGCTGACCCCTTCATTGATGTCATTACGCATTTCAATTAGACCGCTGAGTCGAGTGGCGAGTTGACATTATGAAACCCACAAACAACAGTATCCTTCAACTGTCCTGTGTCTTGTGTCCGGTGCTGTGTTGTCCTGTGCCATGCCGTGCGCCATGCTTTGCGTTGCTTTCGCTGTGTCTCCACGGCCGATGGTCGATGTCCGTTTGAACTCGACCACAGCGTTTTAGAGGTTTAAATGTCACAATTAAGCACAACAAATTTCATTATCAAACTGTATATCATTTACACACATAATTTGCATTTGCCAACGGACAACGGTGTAAACGGCACCGAGCCAGCCTAAACACAACAAACGTATCTGAGCGCCCGTTCCTTCGTTCGTCCATCCACCCATTCATTCATCCATGTGTCCGTCATCCATTGCGGACGTCATTCGCAGTCGTTATTTGTATACAAATCAATGAACGAGCGAATGAATCAATTCGAGCTAATGAGGTAAATGCACACAAAATAATTGACAATGCCATCGATTAAACGCAAAAAGGTCAATTCTAAATAATAAAACAGATTTCGCCCGCTGATTATTCGAGTTGTTCGCGAGATTTGCACGTAAATCATCACACGTGAAACGTTAACGTAAACAATTGTCCGAGTAGGGCGCATCGATCTGTTTTAAAATACTTTGTAATATACAAAAATGAAAATAAATGAATTCAGAAAAAATGGTTTAAATAAATCTAAAAAAAAAGTTAAAAAGTTCAAGTCAATCGGGCAGCTTTGAAATACCTTTCTCCTATCTTTTATGAAGAAAGTCAAGTCTATGTCTGGAGTTGGAGCACGTTCGGACTTGGAGCAAGTTCGGACTTAATATGAGAAATACTTTTGTTTGGGTCTATATAAGTAGATGGTCCGACATGGTTAAATTTTATCAGAGTTAGTAAAAGATCTCCCGTAGTATACCATACACGGCCAGGTATATGTCTCCAGAGTTAAAAACTAGCTGTTGTTGTTGTTACAACAATATGTGAGTATTGTAAGTCCTGTTCGGCCATAGGGGATCTGCTGTCACATCCTGGTGAGGGAAACGCGCCATTTAAGCGGGATGTATCCGAAGAGACCTGGCGGAGCTCAGTGAGCTTGGCCGCACAATTTTATAGATGCAGCTCGTCATGTGGTCCCTGCTGGCATGAAGGACAAACGTCAGGAACGTTGCCACAAATTCGGGCCCAATACTAATTAAAGCGGCTCCACCATTCAGATCTCAGCTAAGACACCACCGCACGTGGATGCCGAGGTAGTGGTTTCCCGAGGTGCCGAGGTAGTGGTTTCCCGAGGTAGCAGTTTCCCCTCTGGTGAAATCTTCTGTGGATGTTCCCCAAGCACACGCTGGGGATTAACACTGCTATTGCTACTTTATCTGAGTGTTTGTTGTTCAAAGATGCCTGTTAGTTACAATAATTTACAGTCTCACTCTTGTATCGCTGGACCTCCTCTCAAGATCATTACGGTCATATCTGATCTGGCTGGGCGTAGGCATTCTGCCCGTTGATATGGTGGTTGGACAACAAGAAATTGTTCCAACGATAAGAACCTTTGTCATCACATTTGAAGATCCTCAGAAGACGTGGGGAGACTGTTGATATTGATTACTCCTATTACTTTAAATTTTATGTATTTTTACACAAATAATTTAATAAAAATCAATTGTTGAATAACAACTTAACCCAATTCTCGCAAATAATTTTGGGGATCATAGTATGGTTAACTGGGAACATGTTATGGTTGTAGGGACCATTATATGGTTGCGTGTGAATCATACTATGGTTGTGCAAATCATACTATGGTTGTATGTAAACCTGCTATGGCTGTGGGGATCCTAATATGGTCTTGGAGAACATAGTATGGTTGAGTTGGAATCATAATATTGTTGTGGGGGTCATAGTATGGTTCTGTGTAAATCATAATATTGTTGTGAGTATCATAATATTGTTGTGCCACAACCATATAACCCACAATAGTATGATGCTTTTCAAATAATGTAATCTCAACCTTACTTTCGTTCTTCTTGGATCGCTTTGCAAGAGGTCAGCCTGGTTTCTTTGTCAGCTCCCCAAGTACTGCCGTCTAGTGACAAGAGGATCTTATTCCTAGCTAGCTTCGGAGGCTCGGATAATTCTGTGAATGTATCCCCAAGGATTTTGGATTAGTTGGTAGTCAGTATGTTGACGTTTAAGACTTTCCAATTAAGGGGCATCCACACATTTGCGATCCATGCAGTCAATTGAGTGGCTGATAAATTGGAGGCGGATATTTTCATATTTCTTGCAGTGAAGAATCCAGCTTAATCAGTGAGGTAACAGTTGATTTGATTACATATGTCATCCACTTTAGGCCCTGTCGCTCTTAATGCGCATTCATGAGTGTGAGACATAATATCAATGCAGTCGGGTGGAATTTTAGAGAAAAAAGGGGTTAAACACACCCAGAAAAAAAGTATGGTTGTGGTGACAATATTCGAAGAGGATAATACAATTGTTGAGTATATGGCTGTGGTACAACAATATTATGATCCTCACAACAATAGTATGATTTAAATACAACCATACTATGATCCTCACAACAATAGTATGATTCACACATAACCATACTATGATCCCCACAACCAAAGTATGATTCACACTCAACCATACTATAATCTCCACAACTATAGTATGATCCTCACAACCATAGTATGTTTCACATACAACCATGGTATGATCCTCACAGCCATAGAATGATTCACATGCAACCATATTATGATCTCTAAACCATGTTATGGTCTAAAAAGCATATTGAAATGAAGAAAAAATATAATCAAACATTGCTGTTATCATATCATTGTTAACATAAAACGCAAAACACAATACTTTTGTCGCACCAACCATATTGATATTGTTGCTATAACCATATTTTCATTTTTAAATTTGGCAATAATACTATTGTTACATTTTAACAATATTAATATTGCAGCAATTATACTATTGTCAGAACTAAATTCTGTTATCAATGTTATGGTTGCGACGAACATACTTTCATTGCGGAGGACATATTATTATTGCCGTGACCATGCAGCAACCATGTTTTTTCTCTGCGTGCAGTTACGGAGAAATCAGCCCACCTTGGCGACCTCTTTGTTTAACTCTTCGATTGGCATCCAGACATACAATTAAAGACCCAAGGTTTTAATCTGAGCGATATCGTATTTTCTGCGATGTGCTCGAAAAGAGTAGCGTGATTGGTTGTATCGAAGGACATAGCGAGGTCAGAGCAACGAGGACCATCCTGTCGTTAAGCTTGCTCAGTTTATGACCGCGACTTATGTGTATGGTGAGGGAGTGTAGCGCAGCTGTTGTGCTATGAGGGTTGCGAAACCCATGCAAATGATGAGAACTCGAAAAGTGTACGATCAGTCTCAAGAGGAGCAGTACTTCAAGCGTCTTTGCTACTGGCGAAAGCAAGGAAATCGGCCTGTATTCCCCTTTGCTTGCGTCTTCACCTGGCTTCAGTAGCGGTACCACACTGGTTAACAACAGATTAAGCGCTGTGGCCATGTACTCTACTTCCGGGGAGTCCCAGAGCTTCAGCATCAACATGCAGATTCTGTTTGGACCCAGCGCCTTGGATGACTTTGCGCTGTGGAAGACAACTTCGCTAACGGTTAATTGTGGCGGTGCCACTTCGACACGGACACAGTAGGTCACTCGTTACGTAGCTTGCCGAGTCTTATAGGCTGTTTCCACTACGGTCGCGTCCACGTTCGCGTCCAAAAATCAATGAATGCGCGTTAAAGCCTATACAAAAAACATAGGCAGTTAGGTATGGGAAAAAGTCGCGTTCATATTGGACGCGTTTTCCGATAAGTCGCGTTTACTATAAATTCGATTATATTTGAAATCGAACCTATTAATGGTTGCATCGCAAATTGCAAATCCCTATTAAAACAGCTGTTTATCAGCATAAACATAAAGCGCTGCTGCTACTGCACATTTCCATTTGATCCTTATTTTCCACTGCGGTTAGCAAAATAATATCATGTTGTGACATTATCATGGAGTTAGATAATGTCACAACCCAAAATATTAAACTTTTCGCACCGCAAAAAAAAAACAAATAAACACAAACAGCTGTTTGAACGCAAACGTGGACGCAAAACACAATGGAAACACCATTACAAATTTTCGATAAATCGTTGACGCGGACGTGGGCGCGACCGTAGTGGAAACAGCCTATTGGTACAATCACATTTAAATTGTGACTTTAAGAACGACAGGAATGCAAATTAAAAATAAATCACCGGTAACAGATGCATTTTAATGTCCAAATACCGCGGACTTTGTGTTATCCAGATCAAGATCAAGAATTATCAAACAGTTATAAATGTGTTACTATTCTTTCGTTTTTTACGACTATTTCAATGGAACGCCCTAAATACACAACATTTATTTTGGCAGTCGATGTTGCAGCAAGGCAACGTCCCCATGTTTTACTCTTCCTGAGGTTGTTTTTTTTCATCACCAGCTATTATACGATCTCAAAAAAGTTGACATGGAGTCGAATTTCTTACATTTGAGTCTTTCCCATTGATTGTAAACGGCTTCAACTTGCTTATTGAATCTCTCTTTTAATCTAATTTGAAGTCTTCCCCATTGATTGTAAACGACTTGAATGCTTGTTGAATCTCTTCTAATATAATTTGCAACCAGCGGCCGGCCTGGCCTTTACTACTACACATTTAAGTAACATAAAGTTTTTTCCGTACAATTTTTTCGTTATAAATCATTCCCTTACGTGTCTTATTGAAGTTGCTTCATGTTTAATTATTTTTTAACTTTTTTTTTTAAAAAAAACTGTACTTTTTTATTATTGTTTGTTTATTAAAAAACTGTACATATTTTATTATATATAATTTGTGTGTTGCTTTGTAATATTGTTATTCTTTTCATTCGCCCGATTTCGATCATGAGTCAATTAAAGAGGAAATGAATGCCAACCAAAGAAATACACTCACCATGCCATACATACACACTTAAGCTCATACATATGAACGTATCCAAAATGTTTACCCTTCTATGTCCACGTCACACTTAAATGACTGTCAACTCCATTTACGTACTTGGAACCATGTGTTGACATATTTAGAAGTTTCAGTAGTTGATTTAGGTCGACCGTGTCTTATGCTACAAGTGTGACTTATTTATTTTGTGCGGCCAATATCGCAAATGCTAAATATGAAGTTGAAGTAACCACATTTTATAAAATTTTTAAAATTAAATTTTAATAAAACTATGTCCATTTTAATTACTCGGACCATCATTAAAAGCGAAGGAATCTTTTAAACGAGGGTTACGTCATTACAATAAATTGCGAATTAATTTCACATTGTGAAAATTGCAAATGAAATTAAAAATTTTGATTTGATTTAAAAACTTTAATTTATAGTAAATAAAATAAAAACATATTTAGTGAAAATAAAGCAAAAATAGTTTTTGATTGATACCTTGAAGAAATTTTTGGTTTTCCCTGGGAAATTATATACAGGTATACCATTTTACATTAAAAAATCCTAAAAAATCAAAACTGCATTTATGAGCCATTTAAGGGGAAAAAATATTTTTCACATGAACGAACTTAGTACCAGTCGTAATCGTATAAAACTCTAATTGAAATTAAAAATTTGGATAATAGTATTTCTATTCAAAATTAAGAATTTCCATTTGAAATTGAATAATTTTATTTTAAGAAGGGAAAAAGTCAATTGAAATTTTTAAGGGTGAGCGAAATAAAAATTTAAATTTGATTTGGCTGTTAAAAAAAGTACTGATAACTTTTACAAACTTCCGGTTTTATTGAAAAGGTTGAACATTGTCATTTAATAATGGAACACAATATCATTCATATAACTAGCACAGTTGGCTCGGCAGTACCTCACACGATCAAACCAATTTGTCAGTACATTTTAGATTGTTTCGGGTCGAATCACTGCAATGGCAACCACGATTTCATGTTTTAATGCTTCAACTGTCTCTGGATGCTTTTTTGGCATCACAATTTCGGTTGATTATTCGATTTTTAGCTGTGTCACATGTGGCGCCTTCTTGTCTTGTTAAAACCGAATGTCGTCTATGCCATTCTCTTGAATTTCTGGAAACAAATATTCTTTGGGCGTGGTAACGCTCGCCATTTACGGTAACGGCGGCTACTTGCTTATTTTCGAAGAAAAATGGCTCAATAATGCCGCCAGCCCAAAATCCACACCAAACAGTGACTCGTTGTGGATGCATTGGGTTCTCAATAGTAACGTGTGGGTTCTTTGAACCCCATATGCGGCAATTTTGCGTATTGACTAACTGAGATGAAAACGAGCTTCATCTGAAAACACGTATTTTCGGAAATTTCTTCATCTCCTGCCAAACAATCTTCAGCCCATTAGGCGTGAAAACGCAACGGGTGGTGTTCCATTATGAAATGGCAAAACTATTAGTAATTTTTTTACATCCGATTCAAATTTTAAATGACCCACCCTATATTTGATCTGAAAATATTCATTTCAAACTGTGAAATTTCTAGTGCAATTGAAACATTAGTTTTTGCAATCGTAGAGTTCCTCATAAATTTGTAAATATTAAAGTAATCTATTTTCTTATTTAAAAAAAGTCTATTTTAAAATAAGAAATTCAATTTAAAATTTAGAAAATTTCAATTTAAAATTCAGAAAACTCCAATTGAAATTGGGTAGATTCCAATATAAATTAAGCAAATCCTAATTGAAAATGAGCAAATTCCAACTGAAATTGAAAACTTTCAATCTTAATTGATTTTTTTTCGAATTGAAAAAATGCAGCTTGAAAAATAATTTAAGTTCGTACCAATGGTTGCTTGTATCTTGAAATAAAGTGATCTGGATTGAAAAAACAGGTTTTACGAAAGGCGTTCTTTGATTTGGGCGTACTACTTTTTCTAGACGATACAACGTCAGTCGGTTGTATGCTCCGGATGACCCAAAGCAGCAATTCCTCGGCCAAGGGCTGTCTCCCCGGCACTAAGTACGCACATAAAAAACAACATTTTTGGGTTCAGAAATAGTCTTTCTACTAAACATTTTACACAATTTGAATTTATGTTAAACAAACAAAATGGTTTCGAATAAAAACAAGAACTAAATTATAAATCAAAGAGTTAACTAAGAAAAGAATTTTTGTCTCAATAGAGATGAAAAATATATATTTAATCTAAAAATCCTCAATTTTAACTAAAATTTTAACAACATGAAATAATAATTCTCAATTACATGTAGAAATTTCCATTTTGAACTTGAACTATATCAATATCAAAACAAAGATTTTTTAATTACAATTTTAGTTCATCAATGGGCCAAGCCACGATATGTGTGACATAGTACGTGAGGAATTTTGACGTTTGGTCCAAATATCAAAAGGGTATGTAAATATATAAAAATGTACAAAAAATAAATTAAAATTCCTAAAGTTGTTTCAGAACTTAAGTTTTTTTTCTGAATTATTCAAAATTTTACATCTTGAAATCGACTTGTTATATAAGTATTTGGAATTATTTTTTTTTTAATTTTTTAATAATATTTAAGGAAAAAAATTAAAAAATCAGAAAATGTTCTGTACGCGATTAGCCAGAACAAAAACAAAAATTAAATTTTTCTCGAATATTGCAATCAAAAAACAATAACAACAATGAGCGAAGCGTCAAAACCCGAATGAAACGATAAAAAATAATTTATGCAATTGACTTAAATTTAAATGAAACATAAATATAAGTAAAGAAGAACGAGAAAGTGATCCAGTTGTAAACATTGAATTTTGCCTCTTTAGGCGTAAAAGTTTTTTTTTTATTTAAGCTTTATTTGAATTATTGAATCTGCTCCAAAGGAGCCTAACAATAAGTATACGAATCTTAAGTATAATTCAATAATGAATACTAGTATGGATTTCTTGTAATGTGGATCTCTGCTAATTGGCAGGAATTTAAATTAATTTGGTCAAAATAGTAGTATATAACTGGTATGGATCACATGTCTGAGAATTTTAAACCTGGTTTGGCTTAAACCTCGTGATAAAGGTCCAGAGGACCCTTACAGTCATTTACAGAGTGTTCGCGATATTATGTAGAGTGAAGAACTCTAGTTATGTATGTATAACGGATAACTCTAGAATAGTAGAGTGGACGACGTAATTTGGGTTTTGTAGGTTTTTCGCGTTGACTGTTTTAAGGATCACGTATGAGAGCATCTAAGGCACGTGACGTAGAATAAAGGATTCTACACAGTCTTTTTTGAGTGTTCGTCCGCGATTGATATTTACTGTTTTAAAGATCACGTATAAGAGCGTTTAAGCCAAGTGACGTAGAAAAAAGGATTCTACACAGTCTTTCGGGCGCGTGTGTTCGCGATTACTGTTACGGATGAAGATTAGAAAACACGGCGTTCGTTTCTCCGAAGTCTTAAGGAGCTGGGACTGCACAATAATTGTCTAGCAAGAATATTATCATGACGTTCGAGCTTCTCTTTGTGCTTTATATTGATTTTTTGAATTGCCTCTTTAACGAGAGGTATTTTCAAGTCTCGGTGGATATTTTCATTCCTCATATACCAAGGGGCACCGGTAATAAGCCGCAATGTCTTCGATTGGACTCTTTGGATTTTGTCGAGATTGCTCGAGCTTGCTTTGCTCCATAGCTGGGCACCTTATAACCAGATAGGTTTGATTGCACTGTTGTATTTAAGTTCGTACCAATGGCGTAAAAGTTATCTCACTTAAAATGGTGTATATCAGAAACTATGAGAAACTTGAGAATATGTCTTTTTCTGTTTCTGAAAGATAATTAAATTTCCTAAATTCTTATAAAAGACTGATTTTTTTTTGCTGGTATATAAAATGCGATTGTTTTATTTAAACTACATTTCCGAACATGTTTTTTTTTCGGTGTAGTCTATTTTTTGATTTTTAATTTTTTTCCTTAAATAGACTGCAAACGAAAGCAAAAACTCATCTTACCCGGTGTAGGGCACACAGAATGAACATTTTTTTCGGGATTTAATTGAATGTTTGTTTGTGTTTTCGCATTCCAGAATTTATTCGTATGACACGACAATGCAAAAACGTGCACAAGAGGAAAGTGCGCGTTTTTATTAAACACACCAAAACGGGTTCGTTTGAGGTTGTGGCCGCTAGCTCTGCTTTCTGATTGAACGGTTGATTCAAAGACTTGAGGTAGCCGCATGCGCACGAACAAACATTCAAAAAGAAACCAAAATCAAAACAAAATCAAGCAAAACTTAGCTGTCAAGCAAAACTTAGCTAGACACCCACATTTTACATTTTAAAAATAAATGTGGGCCGTCTGATTCTCTAAGAAACAATGAAATTGATTTCAATAGAGCGAATTTAGAATTCTACTATCCATTTATCAAAATGGGTGTAAAAACGTTTTAAATTTTAATGTCCTTAAAGCAAATTGTAATTTTTATAAATACACCCTGTTATTACGGAAACGTTTAATCTGTTCATCCGTAGTAATGGGGTTTTATAAAAATCCAAAAAATAAAATCCGTGAAAATTTGTGATATTTTTACTTTTCACTCTTACTATATTTTTTAAATATATAGGGTGATCCATCTAGATGTATTTTTTTCAGAACAAAAAAAATATATTAAAATTTAAATCAAGTGTGGAATCTTTATTGGTAATTTAAAGGACATTTTATGGCATTTATTTTTTGAAAATAATTACCTTTACCTACGTGAAGATCCTCTGTTTTCGACCAAAATTTTGTTCAGTGATAAGGCCCATTTCTAGCTCAACTACAAAGTCAATAAACAAAATTGCCGCATTTGGGCTGAAGAGCAGAGGTTTAAGAGGTGCCATTATACCCAGAGAAAACCACGGTAACGTGCGGTTTATAAGCTGGTGGAATCATCGGTGCATATTTTTTTAAAAAATGATGATGGCCGGAACGTAACCGTAAATGGTGCTCCCTATCGCGCCATGATATCGATTTTTATACTTCCTGAAATTGAAGCGTGTAATCCTGATGACACTTGGTTCCAACAGGACGGTGCCACTTGCCACACAGCTGCCCAAACAATGGATCTATTGAGAGGTCATTTCGAACTATTTTTACGTTTTGGACAGGTGAGTTGGCCGCCTAGATCAAGTGATATCACACCTTTAGACATTTTTCTTTGCGGTTACGTAAAGTCCAAAGTCTATGCTGACAAACCAGCTACGATTCAGGTTTTGGAAGCCAACATTACGCGTGTCATTAAAGACATTCCGGTGGAAATGCTCGAACGAGTCATCCGAAATTGGACCCTCAGAATGAAATCATATAAAGGAAATCATATTCAAAATATAAATGCCATAAAATGTCCTTTCAAATTACCAATAAAGATTTCACACTTGGTTTGAAATTTTATATTTTTTGTTGTTCTGAAAAATACCTTAAGATGGATCACCCTATATTTGCTTCGTCAAACTCGTGGATTCGGAACCAAACTTTCCAACACCTTTACTGTACTCTAAGTTTGTGGCCTTGACATATGTATAAGTATATGTGACAACGCATAGAGATAGGGACCTAAATGTAAAAAAATAATTTTTATGTTTTTTCTTTTTTTTTGATGTGGACAACATCTGAGCATCGAATAAGGCCGATCCCACGCCCCAAAAGTGTTCCCTCCCAGAGAAATGCGCGTTTTATGAAAGTGAAGACGACGATTGTAATCGCAAATAGAAAGGGAACTTATATTTAATATGTCTCTCCTGAACAAACCGGTTTTTAACCTTAGGTCTCTTTCTATTTTGCGCGTCACATATATTGATTGCTTTTAGATTATTTGGGAACTTAAGAAAACTAAGATTGCATTGCGAATACACAAATATGCACTTTATTTGAAAATTTAACATAGTTAATATCCACCTACACTGCTGAGGCCATATTGGACAGAAAAAAATAACACAGAACCGGTTCATAGCTCGTTATTTCAAACCTTTCATAAGTATATTGCTCAAGATTGCTCTACGCACAGTTCGAAGACTATACACAAAGGGTAATTCTCATTAATAAAAATGAGTCTCCCGTATAAGTCATTTGATTTGTGGCCGAAGTAATCGTTGCCAAAGACTGCTGAAGAAAAACCTTGGCGGGTTTAGAAACAGCTGTACAGTCTGCCTGGCAACCGTAGCAAATACATTTCACCAATTTCTTCTTTTTAAGTTGATTCTGAAAAAGAAACAACATAAAGGTCTCGAACCAGAATAAAAAACTGCTCAAGTCATAATAATGATAAAAGACCGAATAAATAACAAAAAACGAAAAAACTATTAAAAAGGATTGGTACGCCCTAATGTGCAACGCATGTATGAGTATGCATATGTACGCACAAAAACATGCACACTTTGATTGTGCTTTTGCATTTGTGGTTTTCAACGAAGACCCATGCGAAACGGAATTGGTGGAAATGATATTGCGCGTTGAAGATTGCTCTACGCACAGTTCGAAGACTATACACAAAGGGTAATTCTCATTAATAAAAATGAGTCTCCCGTATAAGTCATTTGATTTGTGGCCGAAGTAATCGTTGCCAAAGACTGCTGAAGAAAAACCTTGGCGGGTTTAGAAACAGCTGTACAGTCTGCCTGGCAACCGTAGCAAATACATTTCACCAATTTCTTCTTTTTAAGTTGATTCTGAAAAAGAAACAACATAAAGGTCTCGAACCAGAATAAAAAACTGCTCAAGTCATAATTGCTCAAGTTTTAATTAAAATTAATGCTGAAACCCCAGTTGGTCACATTTTATCTACCTTTTTTCCAACAATTTGTGCAACAATTTCAGAAACTCTTTTTCTTGAAAGACTTATGAATGTAAATGTTCTTCTATGTTGGGGAAAAAGGCGGTGTAAATGGATAAACTGAAAAAATGGAGACAATTTTTAAAAAAAAAAATAGTTTTTGTATGGCGATGGTCGAAATAAACATGTAAAACTATAAAAATAAAAGTGTTTTTTTAGGTTAGGTTTCGATAACTTTGACTGGATTAGTTAACAAAAAAACAGTTAACAGTTTTGTTCTTCCTAAAGAAAACAATTGTAAACACTGCAACACATAAAATGCATACCCTACACGTATGCGGCTTTTCAAGTTCGTATCGAAACTTATGTAACCCAATTTGGTTTTTGCTTGTTAAGCTGCTGGTTGGATTTCATGGCCTGTATATTTTGGCTGAAAATTGATTTTTCCGAAGAACTTGCAATTTTTCTCACTGCAATAAGCTTAAATCAGATGGAATTTTGTTTTCCTATAACTACTTATATAAAGGAGGGAAAAAAGGTGTTAAACAAACTTACCCAAAAAATCATCTAGTGCTTTAAAATTACTAGATTGCATTTATTTGTTTTAATCTTTTCTATCTGTTTTCACCATTTTAGCCCATATCTGTCAAACTCTGGGAAATTCATTTAAGCGATCTTTAAAAAACTATTCTGTAATACTTAATTCATAAACCTTTAGAACATTATAATACTTGAAAATGTTTTTACATATTTCCCCATTTGTATTGGTTTGTTTCTAGGGCACTTGCAACAACGCCATTTATGAGGGAAAACATTGATCATTGTTAAAAAATTAAATCTCGAACTTACGATGTAAAATAAGAGTAAAGAATAGTTCTTCATCTATCCCAACTCTTGTTAAAGACGACTAGGCATTCACTGGCCCGGTTGATAAAGCTTATCTTTTGGCTGAAATATTTGCAGGAAATTCTTCCTTGCCAGAAAGCAATCAACCACTACCCGCGATCGAAAACGTATCAAGTTCCTCGATGTAAATAAATCTCCGTAAGTAAGTGCTCTTCGACGCTAGCCCGTCCATTACGCAACCTTTTCTACCTTGCTTACCGTGCGGGAGTTTTCCCAGCGTGTTGGAAGGTTGCGAACGTCCAGCCGATCACGAAAAAGGGTGAAGCCAATAATCCTGCGAATTATCGACAAATTGCGATTTGCTCAGCGCTCTCCAAGGTAATGGAGAGCATGGTGAACCACCATCTTGTGAGGTATTTAGAGACCAGCGACCTGCTAAGTGATCGACAGTATGGCTTCCGTAGAAATCGATCTACCGGAGACTTGTTGGCGATCTTGTCGGAGCGTTGGAGTCGGTCTATCCACCAGTTTGGCGAGAGTAAGGTCATGGCTCTGTAAATCTCCAAGGCCTTTGATAGAGTCTGGCACGGTGCACTCATATCAAAGCTGATCGCGTTTGGTGTCGGTAAAACGTTTGCTCGGTTTATATCGAGCTTTCTTAGACATCGCACTTCTTGAGTTGTTGTAGATGGGTTCTCATCCAACACACATAGGCTGATCGCAGGTGTTCCACAGGGCTCTGTCCTTTCTCCCTCTTTATTTCTTATTTTCATTGACGATCTTTTGGGTCAGACCGTGAATCCAATCTACTCTTTTGCAGATGACAGTTACCTCTGTCATTCATATTCATTTGACCGTAGGGCGAGTCTTCAAGATATTGAAAACAAAAGGCGAATTATGGATAAGACACTTGGTCGGGATCTACTGGATATTTCCGAATGGGGTCGAGTGAATAGATAGTGCTGCTTGTTGTCTTGCAAGCGATTCGCAGACCCAACAATATTGTCAATTTCTATCGATGGTACGGATATTGGAAAATCAGAAACTCTCGATGTTCTGGGCATGAAAATACAATGTACAATACAATTCCCATCCGTTTGTTATTGATTGGCCAGTTGACCGCACTTTACACTACATAGTTCGTTTTTCGCTCGTACAGTCCGTATGTGGAATCGACTTCAGGCAAATGTATTTCCCACTAATTGCGACATCCAGAAGTTCAAGACAAGCGTCAATAATCAGTACTCCCTCTTTTCCTCTTCCGATCATTTAATTTCCTCTCGCCAACGCAATGCACCGCATGAATAGGGGGCATTCCCTAAGTGGTTATTTAAAAAAAAATAAAACAGGAAAATGTGAAAAATTCATTTTCTAGTATTATAATATTCTAAAAATGTATGAATTATAATACAAGGGAATTATAATAATGTATTATGATACTTTTTAGAAAAAGAATATAGGACGGGAGGACAGTGGATCTAAATCCGGCGATTGTGATGGTTATTTTTGTGCCGAAACTGTGTTTGCGACAATCACGCTTTTCAACTTTTTTAACAGTGTTTTTATGCTGAAATACAATAACTCTCACAAGGGCATTTCATCCTCTGCATGTGGAGACATTACTTGTCCCAAAATGTCAATAATCTATCCATTATAATGAGATAGGAAAAAACATTGATGACTTTTTTATTGATTCTTTATTTTGCATAAAACTAACATTCCGATTCATATTACAGCTATCCTTACACAGAAAATATGAGATTTTTATATGTTATCTATGAATGGAAACAAAATTTAGAACATTTTCAATTATTGTCACTATCCATTCTCGTTGAAGTTGACGCTTGTGGTTCTGATGACCTTATTTTCTTCGTAGGTTGTTGATATTCATGTTCTGAGTCTGCATCTTCATCCGAGATAGACATAATATTCAAGGGCATGTTTTGTTTAATGTGTCCACAAAATTCAGTGTCATCTTTATCTTCGGTGCTTTCACCTTCAAACAGCATAATTTTAGAACTCACCAAGAAACCTCCGCAAGCAATGCATCCAATTTTTCGCCTTTAAATCGCTTTTCCATAGGCATGGCCACCTGGTGGAACCTCTCTCCTTGTTCGTCCGATTCCTGAGGCAACTGTGCCAAAAAGGCATCAAGGTGAAAATGCATGAAATGTTTTTTTTTAATTCTGAGAATCATAAAAAAGTCACCATCGTTTTTTCAAAAGAATTTTGTACATATCTCGAGCAAATTTTTGAAATTCATACCTTCACTTAATTGTGCATAAAAGCGAAACGCGTAAATCGATTTTCATGATCTATATCTCATTTTGTTCATAGGTTATGTGACTTAACGTGAAATTAATAGGACTTGACACTTTTTACCGTTTTGTATATTTTATGAATTAAAAAAAAAAATAATTTTTTAGGCAAAAAATACATTTTTCTTCATACATTTTTTTATAACTGCGAAACTGTTGCTTATGTAGCGTTACGTTGTATAAACAGATTTAAGGAATTGTAATTTTTAATTTTAGTACTCGCCGAAGGTGTATAATACTCGATGGAGTACAACAAAAGGTAATTCGTCAAGGTCACACAATAGAGTCGGCATAGAATGTCTTTAGATTCCTGTATTTAGTAAGGAAAGGCGTACATATAAGTATTATATAAGTGCGAGCCCTGTGGCGCCCACAAAATACATTATCGCTAGAGGACAGTCTAGTGCCCAGCTGTACGCAAAATCTTCTGTCGGCGAAAAAGCTTTTCAAAAGTTGAATAATTGAATGATTTATTCCGACTGTGATCAACTTATACAGTATTACATTATGATTTTCCTTATCATTGGCTATTTCGCTGTCCAGAGCTATAGCCACAGTAAATTTACGATCCCTCAAGTTTTGTTCAACTCATTTTGAAATTTCAGAACAGAAGAGGGAACTGTGGAATTTGCCATTGTGAATCAAATTGGGATTTTGGAATGTTAGATTAGTGGACATCAGCATCCATTTTACTTCGAATAACTTTTTAAAACATCTTTACCAAATGCAAAAATGCCGATATTTAAAAATAAAGTAAAGTTAAATTTTTTTATCCAGTCCTATGTTCAATTAATTGACAAAAAAAGACAAAAGCATGGCATCGTTAAAACAAAAAAGATTTTTTATAATATGTACCTAAGAATGATATTGGCGAATATGTAAATATTATTGACATGTTTTTGGGCACAAGTACTTAAAAAACAGATCATGTTTTGCTAGTGAATAGCAAATAGAAACACTAAGTGTTGCCTGGCGTCATCTGACATTGCCATTGGAAAGTTTGACATATTTTGGCATAAACGTACTCAGAACGTTTTGACGTACGACCATCATTTGTTTTGTTTACAGTGGTTTGAAAAAATCAATTTGGCAAAAAAAAATTCACAACTTTCGACGTGGATTATCACAACAAGAGTGCATCGATGAACTTAAATCTTTGTATGGCGATGAAGCACCATCTTATAGCACTGTGAAAAACTGGTGTAATGATTTCAATCGTGGCAGTCGCTCGCTCAAAGACGAAAGTCGTGAAGGTCATTAAAAAACGGCCGCTTTGCCAGAGAACATTGATGCTGTGCGTGAACTGATACTGCAAGATCGTCATGTGACATACCGTGAGATAGAGGCATCCTTGGTCATTTCTTCCACCAGCATACATTCGATATTGCATGAACACCTGGCCGTAAAAAAAAATTGTTCTCGTTCGATCCCGTTTAATTTGACAATCGCTCAAAAAAAGGCTCGTGTCGATTGGTGCAAAGAAATTTTGAAAAAATACGATCACGTTGCTTCAAAAGACGTTTATAAGATCGTCACAGTTGACGAACCATGGATCTATGCGTATGAGGCTGAAACAAAACAGCAATCGACCGTGTGGATCTTCGAAGACGAGCCAAATTGTTGCCTGTTTTACGGCAAAACTGGTCATGTGGATGGTCAATTCTGAGTGGTACACCACAATTTGTTTGCCTGAAGTCTTCGGAGAAATTCGAAAAACGAACAAGAGAAGACGAATCATTGTGCACCATGACAATGCGAGCTGTCACACATCGAATCAAACCAGCGCCTTTTTGACCGGCCAAAACGACACATTGATGGGTCATCCACCGTATAGCCCTGACTTGACAATGACTTATTTTTATTCCCGCACATCAAGAAAAAATGAGTGGTCAACGATTTTCGTCGCCAGAAGATGCTGTTGAAGCGTTCAAAAACCATGTTTTGGAGGTGCCTCAATCGGAGTTGAAAAAGTGCTTCGACAATTGGTTTGAGCGCATGCAAAAGTATATAAATCATGCTAGAGAATACTTTTATAACAATAAAAACAATTTTTGATGATAAATATTCGCATTTTAATTATTATGCCAGAAATATATATAGCAGCCCTCGTATATACGGTCAATGCGATTCATTTGTAGTGTATTCCATCATCTCAAGTTTGAAACCTTTGCCCCCTTTTTTCTTATACATATTAGCCGCGTTCTAATGTTAACTCGCTTAAGAGGTCGCTAACGCGATTACTTCACACCATTGTTCAAAAATATAAAAATGATTTACAGAACACTATAGATAATTTGCATTTTTTAAATATTTTAATTAAAATTTTTGAAATAATTCAAGAATAACCTTTAGCGAGTCAGATCAAGCTCGGTTATTTATTACTTTCTTAAAGTACGTACTTATTGAATAACTTTTTTTTCGACAAATAAAAAATTTTAAAACGGTTTCTGATGTATGAAGCCAATCTGTTCTTGTAAAAAATATGTCTTAAAATTTTGAAGTTATCGCCTAAGCGACCACTTACTCGTTTAATAAGCAAGTATCAATAAAACACACCTATCCAGTTCTCAAATAAACTTCTGGGGATCCATAATTTTGCGGAATTTGGAGAGCCCAGACAAAACATATAATAAGACCCTCGTCAATAATTTGGATGACACACCATTAGAAAAATGGTTTTGTTTACAGAAAATTATTTACAATTTGCATCATTAACAATTTGTTTTGAAAATGGTAATTTGTAAGAAACAAGCTATTGAAGAATGTCTTTAGCGAACTTGGTCTTCAATAACTTTTTTTCTATAAGTTCACGCAGAAAAAAGATATGGTTACGGCAACAATTGTATGATCGCAACCATAGTATTGTTTTTTGAATTTCATTTTGGCAATAGTATGATTGCGGCAATATTAATATTGTTAAAATGTAACAATCGTATTATTGCCAAATTTAAAATGGAAAATATGGTTATAGCAACAGTAAAAATATGGGTGGTGCGACAAAAGTTTTGTTTTTCGGGGTTTATGTCAATAATAATAATAATATGATTACGGCAACCATACTGGCAAAATCGAGTTTTTTTAATTTGACATTATTATTGATGCGAATCTTACGCAATAATAGTACTTTTTATATGTAAATAAATTTTTTTCAAAACAAACTACTTTCGATAAGTTTTATAACTGAAATAATTTTTATAAATGTATGTTCTCTACAGTTCAATAAATCACTCCTATTATTATGAGTTAACTGTGCTTTTACACAATTTACTTAATAAACATTTCTATTGTTGAAAAACAACTTATCATAGTATGGTTGAGTGTGAATTATACTATTGTTGTGAGGACCACAATATTGTTGTAGAGATCATAGTATGGTTGTGTGTGAACCATACTATTGTAGAGATTATCATAATATTGTTCTGGCACAACCATATACCCAGCAATAGTATGATGCTCTTCGAATATTGTTACCCGAACCATAATTTTTTTCTTCGTGTTCCAAGCATTCATTTTAAACGGTTTATGGCGCAAAGACTTGTTGAGTTCTTGTAGAAGTATACAAAGAAGTTTTTTCTAATTTTTTTTTAAATCTTAAAGTTGTGGCTTTAACGATCACTTACTCGCTTTATAACGAAGCACTAACAAAACACGCCCAATATATGTGACAGCGCATAGAGAAAGGGACCTAAGGGTAAAAAAATCAATTTATTTTCTTTCTTTTTTTGATGTGGACAACATGTGGGCATCGAATGAGACCGATCCCATGCCCCAAAAGTGTTCCCTTCCAGAGATATGCGCGTTTTATGAAAGTGATGGTACACCAAATATACACGTATTTAAATTTTTAAAATGGCTCTCCTGAACAAAACTGGTTTTTACCCTTAGGTCCCTCTCTATTTTGCGCGTCACATATGTAGAAATAGGTATGTATATCGCCAATTATGAATCGCTTAGGATTGGTTTATAAGTAAAACGTGATGTGTACAAAGTGGAGTAGCATGATCAACTTTTGATACTGCGATTTTATCAAAACGTACGTGCGTATGTAAATGTATTTATTTTTTGAATAAGTTTTGAATGTTTGTTCACAATTGAGTTCAGTTTTAGTCCATTCTTTATTTGGTAGAATATTTATGCGGTTTTTGTGAGTGACGCGTTGTTTTGGATTGTGATCGTATGATTTTTGCTTTTGTTTGGAGCTCCGAATAAACGAATTTGAAAAACATGAACAGGCGTGTTTTTGCTACTCAACACTTCTTTGTTGTGGTTTTCGTTAAATATTCATCGGCTTTTTTGTTCGTGGGCCGGGCAAATGAGTAGTTTTGCCAGTGTTGCCTAAGAAGCCAAAGTGAGGGTAAACAGACTGAAATAAAATGAATGCCTTTTGTGTTGACTTTTTGCTTAAAAAGGGGGTTTAAAAGCACTGCATCAAGAAACAACCTTTGTTGGAATATTTTCTGTTTTGAATGGTCCGTGTAAATGTTGTTTTTTACATCGAATATTTCCAGAAGGGCCAAAAAAAATCTTCTGTAATTTTTTAAGTGTATTGCTAAATGTTTTAAGCTCGTTCTACCAATATTAATCTTTTCTGGGAGCATTGTGTGAAGTTGTAGTTTTAACATTTGAAAACATAGATTCACCGTCAGATTCTTTTGATAACATTAAATCATGGCCAAATTTTGCTTTAAAATTACTACTCGATTGTGATTTTTGATCGGTGGTCCAAAAAGGCACCCATCTTGCCGACATCTTATTTCATATGAATAGTTAACAACAAATATATTCAGCACTGTCTGCAAAATCTGAGCTTTATCACACATTTTCTTTTGGTGATCTTTTAAAGCGATATCATCGAGCGTTTGGTGCTAAAATGCTGCAAAGTAAATCCTCGAATATTTTTGAAGGGGTTTAAAAAGCACTGTAAAATAAATCACTGTAAAATAAATCATTTTTCAAGAAGCACAAAGACTGAAAATGAGCAGAGTGCTTTGAGCACCGGAATGGCAGCACTGCCAATGAGTTCGCAACATTTACGCGCGTACGCACATACGTACGTATGCCTGTTTAAGTCAAGCTGTCTGCTCCTACTTACATAGATATGAGTGAATGAATTCATGAATATGTAACATCAAGATCGCATACTAAATACAGTGGCGGGGTTTTAAGTCACGGAACATAGACATGCTAATTTGCGACTGACAGAAGGTGTGACTTTTGTTGGAAAGTGTGGCATATGCGACTTGTACTCGTACTAAAAGTTAATATTAAAGATAACGAAATAGTCTTGTTGGTGGATAGAAATAGATTTAAAATGTTTTTAAGGAACTAATATACCTTGAAGCAGTTTCAAGACATTATTCTAAGATTATGGGCCAATTTCGACATCATTGATGAATTTCTACAAAAACCCATGAAATATTTATTTAAATACTTACCATTACAAAATTGACTTGACCTGGACTTGACAAAAAAAAATGCAAAATTATAAAAAGTTTTAATTATCTTTTTAAACGGGGAATGACCAACTTAAGTGTGAACGTTCGTAAGGAGTGACCAAACACGACTTACTTAATTTTAATAAGACTGTTGACGAAAAAACTATTAGATGTGCACCCGCTTCATGTAATGTTCAATCATATTTCAGTTGCTTGAAATCAAGATTGGTTTGGAAATTTGAATTTTAGCGAATATAAGATTTTACAGGGGAATACTGTGTATTTTCAGGGACAGAAAACAAACATCCATAAAAATATAAATTGCATAAAAAATTATAATCATTAATAGCAACAAATTTAATTGAATATTGTTTTTTTTTCTATGGGCTGATTTTATTAATAAAATAATCAATATTTTTGTAAAAATGTAAAATGTGGTAATAAATATGCAAAATGTGGTAATAAATATGGATCTCCGGGCACTTTGAAGCTTTTTTTCATACGCTGCATATTTTTATACTCTCCAATGAATTGAAGATGGTATACTAACTTTGCCATTCTGTCTAAAACACTCAGAATGGCACAGACGATTGCAAAATAAGTAAAATCACAAAAAATGAGTTACAATAGTATAGTTTTTGGCTTGTAATGTTGTAAGAAATGACCTTTTATGACAATTATATTGTTAGACAGCCGACAATCGTGTGAACACATAACGTTGCCATTGCCAGATAGTTGTCAAACACTTTTTATTGTCCGATGTGAAAAGTCAATGAATCAGGAAATCCCGCTATTGTGAGAGATATATTTGAATTGGTAGCAATAAAAACATGGATATCGATATTTCTTTGAGTCGTTATTGCAGTTATGAGCCAATTTACTTGGATTTTTTAGCCAGTCACCAACAGGCAAACAGAAACCCTAACGCTAAAAGTTGGAATCCGTATGATCACGCACAAGTAATTTACATAGTGACTCATTTGCGACTGAAAAAACTTCACCAGCGTATTCCTTGGCTCATTTCATTAAAATATGTACGTACGTATATCTACGACCATGCCGAATAATACAAGAAGGGCGAAATGGCAGCAGTTTGAAAATTTTCGGATTGGTGGTCGGAGTGTACTATGGTACAATTTCACTGAAATACAATTTTTTTTTTGATTTTATTTACAAAACCAAAAAAATGTGTGTTACATGAAATTCGAAAAATGAATCACCCTGCATAGATCTTTTAGAGGAAGTTGAGGCACAGCGAAGTTTATGGGATGCAGGTTGCACTCACTATAAATTACAAAGGAAAATAGGCAAATCTCCGCATCTCATTTAATTGCAATTTGAAAAATTGAAGAAGAAAAATAGTCAAGCCAAGGCACTGATGAACAATTTCAAATTGATTGGGGATACTTCAAGCAGATGGTGTTTTTAGATACCACAATTTTTTCCAATTTAATATAAACACACATTTGATAAATTCTGTAAAATGCTTTGACAGTTCTAGAAAAATCTGCCAACGCATCTTTCAATTGTTGCCGTGCAACAATCTGACAACTGATAATTTTTACGAGTATTGCCAGATAAATTTATTGTCTGCCAATTGTCAGAAAATTAAATTGTATTTTTTTCTTGCAATCGTCTGAACTCACAATTCACCTTTTGCTTACAATTTTTCATTGTAAGTATATTGGCAGATCTAACAACATTTTTCGATCTAAGAACCGTATGTAGAAGTATATAGCTAAAGGCACATTGGCGTAGGTGGAAAAGTTTTGCTTTAAAACTCTGTTTTGATTAAATGCTCAACAGTTTGGGTATATACATTAGGGTGTACCAGGTTACAAGTAAAAAAAAAAAGTTCGCCGTACACCTTCGAATATGAAGTATTATTGAAAGGTAGCTTCAAAAAATTTTTTTTTATTTTTTTATGCCGAACGTAGGGGTCGCGCTTTTACATTTTTCTATATAACTTCTGCATTTATAAACGGATTTTAAAGTGTGATACATCTTTTTTTGTCTCGACGAGGTCGATTTTTTTTTGTCTTTGAAGTCATTGAGCTCAAGCACCCCCTTCTGGTACTTACCCATCATATCTCAGTTGCTACTACCCTAATGTACCACTCTAATATCAGGGTAGTAGCAAAGGTGTTCAAATTATGAGTGGCAGTTTATATACTTTTGTATTCCGACACTACTTTTTATTAACCTGTCCGTAGATGCAAGATGGCACGAAAGTTATGTCAGAATGTGTTTAAATTTTTTCAAGTGGCTTCAAGTTTTATTGAAGCAAAACAAACCTGAAATTGAAGTGCATTACAGGCAGATGTTAAACCAGTTTTTTCCGCAGGGGTATAAAGAGAAAATTGGCTTTTGAGAAGCCAATTTTCGGGCCGAGTGATCTCTCGGGATCGAGAAAATAGACGAGAAAAATGTTATGTAAATTTACTTGATATTGAAACACATTTTGTAAGAAAACTATAGAAAACTACCCATTTAGGACTTCTATTTAAAGTTGGAACATAGATTACAGTTTTTTGTACCATTACATTACAAATTTTTAACCCTTACTTTATCCATCCCGTGCAATTGTTCTAAGAGTAACAGATAAGTTTAGTTATTTCTTTCCTTTAGGTTAGCCGACTTTTTGTTCTTCAATAATTCGTCCTTAATCGTTCAAGATTAGTTTTTAACTACCTTGGGTTGGCTTTGTCTGGAGTTTGAGCAAGGCAGGACTCAACATGTTCAAGTAAATTATTTGTCGCTCATATCGAACCATACAAAATTTGAGTGTGATGGAGTACAACTTGTGGCTTCTAAAGATGCAGGACCTCAAATCGGCAGAGAACTTTGTATTGGGACTAAATTGAAAACATGGACCTATAATTGTTGGTTGCTCATAACGCTCCATGGGGAATTTGGTAGGAATCGACCTGTAATGCAACAGATTTTAAAACCTGGAAGGCCCTTTGTGTGGGGGCTAACAAAAATATGGACCTACGTGATCTAGTTTTATCACACTTAATTAGTGGTCGCTCATAAAGTACCATGCAAAATTTGGGCATGATCGGGTGTAATTTGTGAATTCTTGAGCTGCAGGACCTCCAATAGGGAGGAAGCTTTGCGTGTGTGATTTTGAAAATAATGGTAAAACTTCACCGGGGACTTTATACTATGTGAATTTTGGTGATATGTGGCTTTTAAATCTGAAGGTTCTGAAATCAGAAAAAGGCTATGTATGATAACAAAATATGGACCAATGTGAACTAATTTCAATAGGGTTCATCCTTGGCCCAGATTGGAATATATAATAACTGCTACCTGTACTTTAATTAACGATAGATGGACAGACGGACGGGCATCACTCCATGGAATGAGATAGTGATTCTGAGTCGATCGGTTTACTTAAGATAGGGTCTATCTTTATTCCTTTAAGGTGTTGCTAACATCAGCACTTAGTCATAATAACAAGTACCACAGTATGGTGTAGGGTATAACAATGAAATTGTCTTACTTCAGACATCCGTTTAAATAGGTTGTGGCCTTAATAATCTGCTTCTGGCGGCATCCCAGTATACTCTTGTAGTAATTGGGTTAGAAGTGTCATTGAGAAACCGGTTTCGGAAGTTCTTAAATTTCAAAGCTATTGTTTTGTTTTGAATGCCAACGATCGAGTTTTATTGAATTATTTTAATCAATCGCTTGTAAGCAAATGGTCGCTGTTGAATAAATCAAAAGCGTTTTATTCAGTTTGTCATTAAAACACTCGTATGTGCACAAAATGTATAGGTGATCGGACCGGTTAAATAGGTGATCGGACCGGTTTATTAAAGAAGTGTAATATTTTGATCCGCTTACATGTAAGACAATATACCCTAAGAACTGGAAGTAATGTACGAGTATGCAAATTAATATTATTTTATTTACAATAATTGATTTTGTATACTCTCAAATGTTCTGGGATTCAACAAAATGGTAAAAGTACTTGAATATTGTCAAAAGTACGAGGGCGGAACTGTAAATCCCAGAACTTTTGAATCAATGAAATTTTGTAACAAATAATATTTTTTTGTACACGTAAAAAATACATTTGATTAAACAATGATTTCGACAATGGAACTAAATATCTGATGGTTGTGATAGGTACATTTGTATCTTGTGTTTGCTGAACACAAGTCGAGGCATTATAATACAAAAGGATACTCTAACGATAGGAAATTTTGTCAATACTTTAATCATGGGCTGTTGTCTGTAACACGTGGAAGAAAACAAAATAACCCCTATTATTATTCCATAAGATTTAAAATCACTATAAGCTTCTGTAAGCAGCACTACCTAGTGGACAATCATCCGCTTTTCAGGCAATTCATTAAAGGTCTTCATGATCTATAGAGAGAGGTCCAAAAGTACAAGAAGTAACTTCTAGATTAGCAAGCCTTTTCAGGTAGGATTAATTTTGTTAACACTGATGCAGTTGCCGATGCATTAAACCAGTGATGTCCATAACTTGAATTTGCAAAACGCTCGTGGTGGTCAGCTAAAATGCTGTCTAAACGCGGTCAACATACATAAACCAACTGTTTGGTTTTTTTATCGAGGGCGGCGGGCCATTGCTTCGTTTACATTTGTCCAAAGTAAGTCAATCAGTTGCTGTTAAGCATTTGTCGTTCGTTGTATTCTGCTACACACACAACTGCAATATGTTACAATATTACAATATGAGTGTTGGCATCACGGCTTCAAAATAATACAGACAGAATACCATCCTCAGAGCCCATCGCCGTCCATATCAGTCGAAGAACGCCAGCTGGCAAACAAGAATCATCTTCGCACAACAAATATCAGGATGATGCAGCTGTCATTCTTTTTTGGACCTAGATTGACGGCACAACAGAGAAGAGCTCCGTGTTGCCCAGCCAAGCTGAATCTTCTCTTTCCGGAAATGCTATGGATGCAATCCATCCAGGATTCATTTTTTTTGGATTTCAATGTGGAAGCATAGCTGGATTAGCAGAAGATATATATAAATATATAATTTCCTTTAGCTCCTTATGGAACGTATGGCCTTTGCGAATGTTCTGGTTTAGCATAAGACGCCCACAATATATATCAACTGCTGCAACAACAATATTGTGGGATGTCCGTCTCTAAATCTATCGTTGCAATCACAGTACAGGATTTAATGCAATTTTGCACATTGTTCAGGTTTGAGCCAAGGACGAACTCTTTTGGCCTAAATCGGTCCATCTTCTAACATAACACAAACGATCTGATAAATCTGGTTATGAACAAATTTATCGCAGAATGATATGAGTGACCCTTAAAAAATGAAGAAGATATTCGACATTACTGGTCCATGTTTTCGAATAGATCTCATATAAATGTCCCTGCTGATTTGCAATTGTGCTACGAATATTATCATCGTGTGCTACGTGCAACTTATTACGAATCCTACGCTCCCATCACTTTCAAAACTACATGCAAAATTCGGCTTAATGAGTCTGGAAGCGTCTGAAAACAACCCCTACCGTTGATCGACCCTATTGGACACTCATTAGATATAGATAGCCTCCTTACAAAGTTTCTTTCGAATCTATAGTCCTGCCTCTGCACAAGCCACATTTTTTTATTTGCTTAAACTCAAATAAAGTATAGTGCGTTATGTGCAACTAACCATTATGGAATTGGACAATATCGCTCCATGTTTGGACATAGCTTATTTTATTTTGAAAAATTTGCTAAAAAAAACTATAAAAAACATTCCGAACAAAAGCCTTTGTTAAGCAAATGTTTAAGACGTCGTTGATTACATCATGCAGTTAAATTTTAGACTCTCTGAATAACTCCTTAAGGAAATCAAAGACTTTGTACGAAAAGCAAATCCTCAAAAAACAAGGTTCTGGCAGATATTAGTTATTTTGTATGGGCCGAGGAATAAATAAATAAATTGTACATATTTCTTTATTTTAGCGAATTCACTAATGTAAAATATTTAAACATCCTGTTAGCTTGTCCCTTTTGTCTTTTTTTGAGAAAAGTTTAAATTATTTTTATTGGGATTTTTAAGAATTTATATCTTCTACAAAAATTGCCCAGTTCTTTTTAGTAGGGGTCACCGAAGTGGATAAATTGATATTTCTAATTGTTGATGTTCCTATTGGTCCTTTTTTAAAGAAATATAAATTCATAAGTTTGGGAATGTAAATGGGCGAAATCGAAAATTATCCTTTTAGAGACTAAAGGAACCTCGGTAAAAAAATTCTCCTTTGAGTATTTACTTAAAAAAATCATAATATTTTTGCGACGCTCACAGTACCTCACAAAGGACATATGTTCTGGACTTTTTGATTCATGTGGTTCAAGAACGTCCCACAGGGTCGAAACGGGTGATTAATAGTCAATAGTACTCAAATTACAGCAAATCTTGCTGGGTCGCATTTTTGCTTTTAAGGATCGAAGGTATAGCATTGCGAAATAAAAACTTCTTGATCCATACAAAAAACTGAGACCTACCAGGACTCAGTCCTTTTGGGGATTTTCTATACGTACGTAAATCCACCTTCAAAAAAGTGTTGCACAGTGCTATTGAAGCAAATAAGGTTGATAGTCACCTCTGCCTTTTGCTGCTGCCGCATGTTAAGTTAAATTTTTGTTTCCCTAAATAATTTTGGCAAAAGTTTAAATATTATTCAAAATAAATATACTACGAGTAGTAAAACAAAAGCGATTTGAAACAATTAATTTATTTGTTTTCCGAAAAGGGGCTTCTTATTTTGTGGATCAGTGTTTTCACTTGCAATAATTGGATAAAAATTATAAAAAGAAACCGTTGTCGGAGTTTATTTAAATTCAATGGAATTATTTCGTTTTAAAGCCAACGACCGACTTCTATTCCATTATTTATAATTACATATTAACAAATACACGCTGTGAAATAAATCAATGGAATTATATATGACTTGCCGGTTTTTATGCATTGCAATACTCGTGTGTGCGAAAAATAAACCGGTTTTAATTTTATTGAAAAATGTTCAACGGTTTACATGAGTGATATTGTATATTTTAAGAACTAAAACTAGAACTGCATGCAACTTTGTATGCACATGCAAATCTTTTTTTTAAATAATAATTGATTTTAATGATTTCAAAATCTACACAATTTGTACAATTTTTGAAATGTAGCATAAGTACGAGGGCGGAACAAAAAATGTTTGATTTTCTTTTAAAAAAGTAAATGCTATTAAAGAAAAAAACCCGTAATATTCTTTTTTAATTGATTTTTTACAAATAAATAGATTTCTCAAGGGTTCTAAAATTCGCATCGATCTAATCAATGATTTCACATTTGAAATCTAAATAATTGGTTTGGCGGCCAGAGAACCACATTAATTGTTTAGATTAGGAAAAATATAAAAATATAACGGCTTGCAGCGATAAACAATTCACAGTAAATGTGGCAACCATACGGCGTATAGCATTTTCATAGTCAACTTCTAATGCAAAATCAAATCCACTGATTCATTGAATATATCACCTTAACAAAATGGTATTAGGTCCAAAATTTTCCATTTCCTGATCAGATACTCTCTCAATTTGTCGATAGTCATTTATTTGGTTAACATCACTAGCTTCTCTTCTCTAGGGAAAAACAATCCCCACATCTGTGCGTGTGCTTCACTGTCGTTTTCAAAGTATTTTTGGCAGATGCAGAGGTCGATGATGTTTGTCGACCATACTCAGGTAGCCAACTCGGTATTTATAGCCTCCACTACTCCGTGGTAGTTAGTTTCATGGCAAATGTTTGTATGTTCCAAAAATATTTGAGCTCGATCCACTTTTATGTGTTCCGTTCGACTTAGAATCACCAGAAAATTCCATTAAACGATGTCTGCCCGTTCATCTAAAGCTAGCTATTTGTTGCAGGTAAAAATTATTGCTTGATTATCATAAAATCTGGCAGAAGTAGGTTTTTTGGACAAAGGAGGGCGCTACTGAAATTGGGTTAAGCTCTCACAGACTTCTTCAGTCGATTCTATGCTTTTACCTCTAAAAGCAAGATATTACATCTAAATTTTATAAATTTCGGTTTAGCGAAATTTTTGGGCTAAGAACGGATACTATTGGCAATGAAGAAAATCTGTTGGATATATTTATAGGGTGATCTATCTAGAGGTATTTTTTCAATAGAGTTTTTTTCACAGATTACGGGTGAGTTGTATTAAACTTTATTTTTTATTTGTTTTCATTACTGTTTGACATTTCATCACTCACACCGCAACAACGTCTCCTAATTGTGCAACTGTATAATGGAAATGGGCGATCGGCAAGAAACTGGCTTCGGCCAAAATATTGTTCAGTGATGAGTCCCATTTCTGGCTGTACAGCAACGTCAATAAACAAAATTGTCCCATTTGGGCTGAAGAGGTCCAAGAGTATAATTTCTTATATACCCAGAGAAAACTACGGTTTGGTGCAGTTTATGGCTTAGTAGAATCATTGGTCCATATTTTTCAAAAAGACGACGGCCATAACATTGCCCTGAAAGGTGCCCGCTCTTGCGCCATGATATCGGACTTTTTGCTACCTCAAAACGAAGACAGAATCTTGAGAAAATTTGATTTCAACATGACAGTGCTACTTGCCATGCAGCTGCTCAAACAATGTATCTATTTAGAGGTAATTTCGAAGACTAGCTAATTTTTTTTTGGACCGGCGAGATCGTGTGATATTACCGCCTAGATCGTGTGATATTACACCTTTAGACTTTTTTCTTTGGGGTTATGTAAAGTCCAAAATTTATGCTGACAAACAAGGTACGAATCAGGTTTTGGAAGCCAACATTACGAGTGTCATTTACGCCCTACCGGTCGAAATGCTCAAATGATTCATTGAAAATGGGACCCTCAGAATGGACACCCTGTGGCCTTGTTGTGGCCGTACTTTGAAGGAAATTATATTCCAAAAATAAATGCCATAAAATGTACTTTCGAATAAACATTAAAGATTCCACACTTGAATTAAATTTTTGCATTTTTATATTTTGAAAAAATATTTCTAGATGGATCACCCGATATACCTCTTAGACATATGCTAAACCGATTTTATGTGTTTCGCTCTAGTCTAGTCCCTATAATAAGCGAATCTTTAATCTTGATTTGGCATATGGAATGGACGCTACTTAAATTGAAGAAAATCGGTTTAGAATTGAGTACAGCTCTCAATCAATTGATATGATCAATCGATTTTACTCTTCCGGCTCTAGAAGCCACATATTACATCTAATCTTGACGAAAGTAGTAACTTTTTTACCAAAGAATGGACGCTACGGAAATTGAAGAAAACTGGTTGAAATAGCTTCCATTTATATGTTCAGCCGATTTTAGGTCTTTAGCTTAAGTAGCCACAAATTACATCTAATCTTGATGAAAATGACAGTTCATAAAAATCGATTATTTACCAGCTCAGATAAAAGAGGTGGTATCGGTCCATGTCTTGATGTTGCCTCCGTACAATGGTCCATTTAGATTTTACATATAAGTACAACCGCCCTAGAACACCCATATAAATTCCGATTTCAACAAAATGGACATGAAACTAATCTTGGACCAATTTAAACCATACAGGCCGTTTACAAATTTCTCACAAAGCCAAAAATAACATTATTTTTGCACAAAACTCGGCCCTATAAAACAAGGACAAAAATTAAAAAAAAATTCTAATGCCACATAATTTTTTCAAATCTAGGAAAATTAGAGCCAGTCCAAAGGGGTCCGAAAACCTATTTTCTATTCGCTATTCTGAACATCCAGAGGATTAGGGCATAATTAAATAAGCCGAACTTAACGTTGTTTTTACTCGATTGATTTAACTGCGAGGGACCCACGAGGTCCAAACAAGAAAAAAGTATGCAAATGAAAACATTTAAATACTCAAATTAAAGCCAATTGTTCAATGTAACTCAGTATGTGATTGCAAGACTTAACTGAGATTGGGGTTGTCTGCATAAATCGTTGGAGCTCAAAAACGACCAATTGTAAATATGAACGTATCAGTACACAAATTGAAGCAAATTTCATTATAATTGTTAATATAGATTTGTTTAAATACTTGGCCGGTATTGCGCACAGACTATAGCAGATATATAGGTAATTATAATAATTGCCATTTCTCATAATTGAATAGCAAATCCATATTAGAAGGTGTATAAGCTTCAAGCTCTCCGAACCTAATGTCGTTCGTATCTGTTTTAACTACTTTTAAAGTTTAATACGTAACTGACTTATTGATCCTCGTACTTCTGTAATAAAACTATTCAAACTAAATATAAAATTTACTCCATAATTGTATGAGACACTCGTCTTCTTCGAATTGGATATCCTTTTATTTTATTTATGTGTTTATCACAGTCCCAGCAACATCAACATTTTCCTAGGGGACAATGTCTAAACTTCGACGTCTTGCCAATGCGGATTTACAAGGAGCACCTGTACCGTTGATATGGTAACGTATCAATGAAGGTGTTGAGGCTGCCAGCCAAAGGTGATGGATGTTAAAGGCTAACGCGCACACACACAAGCATTTGTGTGTGGAATAGTCTTGTGAGTGAGAAATAAATAGTAAGGATAACATGTCCTTACTGTCTGTAGACATTTAATGCCAAAGGAGTGCTATGAAATTTAAGCTTTAATGTATACAAATGTAAGTGTGCATTTTCATCTCCTTTTCTTTTTCCGTTGCTTCAAAATGCAGTTGAAAAACGCACCGAGTGAGATAATTATGAAAATGTATTACAATAAATTCAGTGTTTTAATATTATCAATGCCAAAGAGACTTGCAATAATGCCCAAGGATTCAAGTAGTATCTAATCTATTGAGAATAGATTCAAAAAAAGGGATTGGCCTATGATTACTCAATAAAAAATTGAATGGCATGAAAAGGCACAGGATCCGGTGGAATAATTAAGAAAGTAATAAGAAAACTATTGGTGGATTCCAAAAAAAAAATATTGTGCATGTTTTTTTGTGCTCGGTTATAAAGCAAGTAAGCAGTCGTTAAGGTGATAACTTTATAACTTGTCACAAAACTGTAGAATTTTCTGTGCATATAAGTACAAGAACTGAGCAACTCTGAGCGTCATAACCCGTTTGATATGTATGTAATAACCGAGCTACCTTAAAGTCATTCTTGAATTACTTTATTTCCTAAAATTTAAAATCAAACTGTTTATGATGCAAGTTGTAAATAGTTGTGCATAACCAAACTCATTTTTGTACAATGTTATCCCATTAGCGACCTTATTCGCTTAATAGCCAATCAACAAAAGAACACGCCTAATATACCAGAACACCAATTCAAGTTTAAGGGCTATTGTGCAATCCGTAAAATCCGTAAAATTGACAAAATAAACAATTATTTGAAAGTCAAGAACATTGCTATGCTGTGTTCCTTGACGTTCCTGGTGCCCTTCACAAAGTTGGACACCTGGTCATAATCCACGCTAAGACTTGCCAGACTTACAAAGTCAGATGTGGGTCTTATTTCCCGATATAATGGCAGGAGTTCCTCAAAAAAGCGTTATCGAATCTTCGTTTTTTGTATCTTCTCCTAAAAGTTTATGTTCCAGTTAGTCCTAAAAAATTCACAAAAACTTTTGTTGGCGACACGAGGATTGATATCTTGCACAGAAAAATTTTGTTCACCGATGAAAAAATTTTTACCGTTCAGGAAAAATTTAACAAGCAAAATGATAGAGTGTATGCGCAGTTATCTAAGGAAGCATCCGGACTGATCCCAAGGGTTGATAAGGGTCATCATGGTTTGGTGGGGTGTCTCTTACGATGGGGTCACTGACCAGCATTTCTGCGAACAAGGAGTCAAAACATCGGCCAAAGTTTACCAAAAAAACCGTTTTGGAAGCTGTTGTGAAACCTCTTAACAATTCCCGGTTCCAAAACCCATAAGGCCTGGCTTCGAAACAATTTGCCAGCGTTCGTTTCCTTTGAAAAATGGCCCTCAGGCAGTCCAGATTTGAACCCATTGGATTACAAATTGTGGAGAGTTTTAGAGGAAGGTTTGTCAGAGAAGATACCCCAACATTGGATCTCTTACGACTGCTTTGGTTCGAGCTGTGGCCAATTTTCCAATTGACGAGGTTCGTGCGCACGCAGAGAAAAGATATGGTTACACTATGGTCACCGTAACACTAATATGGTCTCTACAATAAAAGCATGTTCGTCGCAACCATAGTATTGTTTTTTGAATTTTATTTTGACAATAGTATGATTGCGACAATATTGCTATTGTTGAAATGTAACAATAGTATTATTGCCAAATTTAGAAATGAAAATATGGTTGTAGCAACCATATAAACATGGTTGGTGCAACAAAAGTATTGTTGTTTAAAATTTACGTTAACAATAATTTGATAACGGCAATCATACAGTATGGTTGCGACTATGAACATAACAAAACAGGTTTTATAGAGCATGTATGTATGTGTGTGCGTATTTTTTTGATATACAAAAAACACATACACACGATACAGTGAATGGTTGCTGTCCATTAAAAAAACAACAACAATCGGAATGTAGTTCAAGGGATTTTTATTGTGTTTTCTTTGTTCGGTGAAATACTCTAATACCGACTGGTTCTCGTTAATTTAAAATCTGCCTGCACTTAAGTATATAGCCATTGATCATGGTAAAATCACATTCGTTACTTGGTGTCTACGGATGGTGAAGTAGCATTCACCCCTGCTGGCAACTAAAAGTATTTTTTACCGTTGGAATATTTATTTTTGTTTCTTGAATGAAATGTGCAATAAAAACATGGCATCAAATCTGGCTATGAACTAATTATAATGCAATTTAAAATAACATACGAGTACCTAATGAAAATCTCTATTTTTGAATAACAACATTAACCAATCCTAATAAATAATTTTGGGGATTATAGTATGGTTGAGTGTGAATAATACTATGGTTGTGTGAATCATCGTATGGTTGCGTGTGAATCATACTATGGCTGTGAGGATCATACTATGGTTGTATGAGAAACATACTATGGTTGTGATAATCATACTATGGTTGTGGAGATGATAGTATGGTTGAGTGTGAACCATACTATGGTTGTGGGGATCATAGTGTGGTTAAGTGTGAATCATACTATTGTTGTGAGAATCATAATATTGTTGTGTGACAACCATATACCCAACAATAGTATGATCCTCTTCGAATATTGCCACCCCAACCATACTTTTTTTCTGCGTGCAGCTATTGGCGATTTAAGGCGTGTGTAAAGGCAAAAGGCGGACATTTCGATAAAATAGGTTCTTTTTGGATACAATATACATCGATAAATATATTAAAAATATTTGGTCCAAAAACAATCAGTCCTTTTTATTTTACAGCATAAAACGTGTGTAACAGTATTTACAGTATATAAGTACGCTTTTGCATGCGTCTAAACCAATTTGCGAAGGAATTTTTCCACTCTAAATAAGACACCTCAAAAACACGGCATTTGAAAGCTTTTACAGGTTGTTCAGACGTCGTTTCCAAGTTTTTTCTAGATGTCAGGGAATAAGACAAAGTCATTGGGTGCCAAATCAGGGCTGTTTGTCGGCATCTGTAGTGCTCAAATAGCCCATTGTTTTAATTGATGTGTGAGAACTCGCATTGTCGTGATGCAAAATTATCTGTCTTCTCTTCTTGCTTTTCCTTTTTTTTCAAACACTTTTGACAAACAGATGGTTGTTCACCACTAAGAGTTGATCGTTCTACGTTTTACTTAAGACACTTTGGCCACATGACAGGTTTTGCCAAAAAATAACGCGATCATTTGCTTCGACCTTAACCTTAACTTGGTCCCAGCGATTTACAATGGTTTTTGATGGTGCTGTATCACCAAAAGTCGCAACAAATTGATTGAGACAATCTTGGTAATCCATGCCAAAAATCGTAAAAATCATCGTACGAAAATTAATTCCATTTTCTGATTGTGGCTTAAATGAGGAATGTTAGTTCAAACATACGCACAGAGAACAGATTTGTTGAAACAACCGAATTTTTTGCCAACCGAATGTTGGTGGTCGCACGAACTATCTATGTATTCAATCGTTACAACCGAATGTTGATTGGTTACACAGCAATTTTTATTAGAAGCAACTGTCACTTTCGGTTGAAGAAAACAACTATCGTTTACCCTTACAGACTAAGATGATTATTGGAACTGAATTTGTACATGTACTAGTTGTTGTTATAGATTGTTGTTTAAAAGTAGTTTTTAAAAAATATAATTTTTTACCTCCCTGCAGTGAGTCAACTGATAAGTAAAATAAATACGTCTTTCATTAAATGTTTAAATAAGCATTGCAGTGATTTCCCAATAGGAAAAGATTTAGCACACTATTTATTGTCAAGGTTTGGATTTCCGTAACTAGGAAAAAACCAAAAAAATTGGTTGATGTTTTGAATAAAACGGTGGTCTATCTATGCGAAAATTCTGATTAAGTCTGAGCAATGTCGCTAAATAACAGTTTCTTTATTCTGGAAAATATTTTTTTTTTTATTTTTTATTTACAGTTCGTTTTTTTATTAACAGTATCGTTTGAAATCTCTAACCGTCTTACCAAGGAACTTAAACTGTCTGACCATTTTTTATTTGTGTTTAAACAAGTTGTCGCAACCAATAGCTAAACTTAATTCGGTTAGTATAACTGTGATATAATTCATCCAACCGACTTTTCGTAGTTCTTATAAAAAACCTGAAAAAGACGCTCTTTACTCAATGGTTCGAAAAACGGTACATATGGTCCTTATAAACTGTAATCAATACACATGGACATGTGGTCATTCGAAGTCAAAAAATTGTATTACTATTCAATATATGAGAGTATTTTTAAAATCATAAAACTTAAGCTGTACGGCCTGGCCTGTATAGCCAAAATGGGCTATAAATAATAAATATAGAATAAAGTACGAAATCAATTTTTGATTTATTTAAAAGATTCGGCTGAGTTCGACCCAAGCTTCCAAAACATAAGCTCTTGTGGAAAAATGCGACCAGTATTAAATTCCAAATGTGAAGCAAATTTCACTATAAATCCAAATATGGATTAATTTTTAAGGTTTGGCTTACATTATGCTGAAATTATTATTAAGATTGGAGCCAATAATGTGATCCATTTGTCAATTGAATCCAGGAGCTATCTGTGGTTGCAATAGCAAATCCATTGGTACATACGATTTGCTCGGACGTATTAAAGGACATTTTTTGTTTGTTTCCGGTCCAGGTGCAAGCCTCTAAGCTGGTGTTAAACAGTAGTTCTCGGCATGCAAGTATAAGAGTTCCATCGTGCATATCTCACTTAATGGAAAGAAGTTCGCCGTTTAGTTCCTTACGGGGTGTTGAGGGAAATATGATGCTGGTCAATGTGTTAATGCAGAATATTATAGATTTTTAATATTCTTGGATAAGATGACACTTTATGGTTAGAGATTTAATTTAATGATGACATTAATAAGGACCATTTATGGGCAGGCGTCCCAAGTTTTTTTTTTTTATAAATACTCGGTTAGCAAGCAAGGAGGCTTCAACTCGCTAACTAAACGAATTAGAGTTACCAGACTTATTTTCCCTACATAAGAAACATAATAAAAAATTATCAAACAGAAGTTTTATTGGCGAATTAATATTGGGTTCATTTGCACGAAATGCGATAAGTGAAACTTTTAATCAGCTTGAACTGATAGTTCAAAGAAATTTTACAAATTTTTACAATGCAAAAGTGTAGCAATCAGACTTGTTTATAGGGTAATTCCGAATACCGGTATTTTTCCACATAAACTCCGGAAAATCTCGTAATTTTTGATATTGTAAGTTTAAACATTCAAAAATTCTTTGTAATTTATGTTAATGATACTCAATTTATTTTTTTAGCCTTATCAAGAAATAAAGCAACGATACAACAACTTCAACTTTCGCAATGAATTGCCAACAAGTTTAAATATATCATTTGAGTTTACTAGAAAAGCAAAAAATTAACATTGCTCTACATATAATGCTAACGTGATAAGGATTTAGTGGCTCATTAACCCAAAATTGGTGATATAGCTTCTGTTTGGTTTCACTTATTAGTAGATGCATAGCTTCTGTTTGATAGATGATATAGCTTCTGTTTGGTTTCACTTATTAGTAGATTCAACAGGTTATCCATATTCGTATCCGTGCCAATTTTACAATTTAAATTTGGAAACTAATATCGAAAATATGGACTATAAACGATCAGTTGACGATTGTAAAAAAATAGAAAATGCTTCAATAATAAAAAAAACTACAGGCCATTATAGAAACGTTAATGAATGCTACGATGTCAAATAATTTTTTTTGGATTTAGAAGGTGTTATAGGTACCTTCCTGGGTACAGCTACATATTAAAAATTCTACCCATTAGCGTTGATTGCTAGAGGTGCTTTTTTTCGGCGGCATCTTTTAGCAATAAAATATGAACAAGACTGTCTGCTAAACTTAAGATTCCCTATGTTTCTTCAGACGTTTTTTTAAAGCAATGATTTATTAATTAATTTTTTAATGCATATTTGATTTGTATTGGTTATTTTTTTAGTAAGTGGTGTTACTTACTATGTAAACATTTGAATGAATGGCTTCGTTTTTGTTTTTTTGTTGGCGGATTCAACGTTAATATGGACAAAACAATATTTCCCTAGATATACGAGTAGAATCGATTTAATTATTATTATGCGAAACAAAAGAAAAAATCTCGAAGTTAAACAAATCCCAATGTATTAAAAAAATACTGAATTGTAAATGTCATTCCCGATCGACATCCCTAGTAGCCATTACTTGATTTATTATATTTCATTGATAATTTCTAACATTTTACAGATTTTTATAGTCTAGTTTGGACGAATTCGCCCATGGATCCTTGCTCTGCATTCTCCTAGATGTAAACAAAGAGAAACAATGTTGCCACACTTATACAATTTTGTTCAATGTTGCCAGATTATCATATTGTAAACTTACTATGGAACTAAGCTAATTACCTCAAAAGACTACGGCTACTAAAACCGATATTTTCTTCAAAAAACTTGTATTTATTATTTACTGCTCTGCATATTTTCACCATCACAGGTAATTTGCTGAAATATTTTGTTTCATTTCATGACGTTCGCA
The DNA here is from genome assembly GCA_963513945.1 of Hydrotaea diabolus. Classification (NCBI taxonomy): domain Eukaryota; kingdom Metazoa; phylum Arthropoda; class Insecta; order Diptera; family Muscidae; genus Hydrotaea; species Hydrotaea diabolus. Next base: position 100,785,408 of record OY740720.1, on the reverse strand, counting down.
CAAAGAATATTATTAAAGTTACTTTTTATGAAAATAGGATAATGACATGATGTATTTATCTATAATACGTAGCAACATAATCTACAGTTTGAAAACCAACTACACTTCAGTAAACTGTCATAATCGTTCTTCGTAATAAATGACTTTTGGATATACTCCAATTTGTTCCTGAAATGAAAATGCGTAATACTTGATTTTCTCTAGAAAGGGATCTAAACGAAATGTCTTTTAATAATAGCATACGACTAAAATACTCTTACGACATAGAGCTGTGTTATTAAGAAGTACACCACGTTCCACATATCAAAATGTTGCACTTTGACCTTGATTTGTCACAAAGACTTGGACAGGGACTGTAGTAGTTACCACCCAACTACTCAGAGATTATTGAAACAAATATTTGGAAGTTTTGATTATAATCGAACAGATAAAGCCGCAGATATTTATTTGACACATGTTATTTGCATCAAGTACCTATTGAATACGTAATTAATTTTGCGCGAGCTTTGAAACAATTATATCAAATTAAGCCCACCTATTAAATTGCATATGTGTTTGAACAAAATCGTTGTCATTAAGCAAAAAATACTTAAAATTGCATTTTCAATCAAACGCAGAATAATGGGGACGCTGCATATCAAAGTGACTTTAAAGCCAAGCCCTCAAAGGTAAAAATGTTAAAATATCCAAAAAGAAAGACATTCTTTAGGGGGTATTTTAAAGTACCTTAAAAGGAGTCTCTCTTTGCTCTAACAAAATTTAAGTTCATCACGATGACAAGTTGCGCTTTCTGTACTACAGGTTGCTTTGATTGCAGCAATTAATTCCTCTGATCTAGTCCTCCGAGGTATTATTCTAATGGGTGATTTAACTGTTGCCTTAAGTGTAAGTCTTTAGTCATGCCTAGTTTAAAGACACCTTTTCTCATCTAATATGATACAATTAGCCATTTAACCAACCAACCAACCAACGAGCTCGAAACACAGAGATTTATTAAAAAGAAAAAAGTTGGTAAAAATATGATAAGGTTTGGCCGGCCTTAGTATTTATAAAATCCACCATTGATTGCAATCCAATACCGCAGTGTCAGTGTAGGATACGTGGTTATGAGTGTAGTGTGGCATGTATTCAAACCGTGGTTATCTTTAAAAAATAAAATCATGAATTTGAATCACTTATGAAATGAACCGCATGCCCTATTAATAAAATTTAACCAAATCTTTAAACATAAGTAGAAGTTTTGATTCGTGTGGAAATTTCATAGCTTTTAAGTTTCCATATGTCAATAACTTCTGCAGGCCTGCTTTGGGCCTCTGAGTACCGTTATTATGGACTTCAATATAAATAAATCTGAAATTTATTGGATTTACGAAATTGTATGTTCAGGGGTGCCTAGTTTCTAAACCTAATGCCTATGAGTCCAGTGCCAAATTTTTGCAAATTCTAAAAATAAAAACATTTGGGTAATTGACGAAATTTCATTATTTTTAATCGAAATATGCCATCACTCTTAAGATACTTACTTTCGAATACCAATATATTTATTTTGGTTCCATGTTTTAATGGCATTGATCATTTTTGAGGCGTTTAAACCCAAGATGATTTGTTAAAAAAACATTAAACTTTTAGAGCGAAAATTTCAAATCGAAACTTTTCCTCCTTAGTTGGTGTATTTTAAATACCAGCCTATTTATATAACCGTTTCTTTTCTGACCTACAGTACGCCAAAGTTTGGATATATTTTCGTTCCGATTTTGTTATTATTTAATTATTCTAATGTAATGTAATGAAATTCACGATTTGAACATCATGATTTTTCGTGAAATAGCTTGAGATACAAAAATATATCATTCGGGAACGCCATTAGGCCAATTCAACACACAGAACAGATTCATTATGACAAAAAAGTTTTTGATAACCGAATGGCTAAAGTTGCGTGAAGTCCCAGTATTCCAACGGGCCAACCTGATGCAAGTAAGGAAATTAATTACCTTTTAAGTATTTGACCTCGCTTACGGCATCAGTTCAAGAGAAACCAAATTGTCCACATTGTATGGACAGTTTGGATTCATTGTATAAATTTTTTGGATCGGTTGGCGTATAGATTTATTTCAATTACCTTTTTGGTGATACATTTTTTAACCCGTTCAAATAACAAGAATACCATTATCCATCATAGCATAGAGGGTATATTCACTTTATCATTTCCTTTGCAGCGCATTGAAATACTGGCCGGAAACCGCACAAAGTAACGGGTTCGCCAATAGACACATAACAATTTCGTATCTTTATGTCAACGCACATTCAAACCTTTTTAATGATCTGTTAGTGTCGAAACGTTTGTCGAAATCAACATTTGCATCATGGTAAAGTTCACTTACGAGCAACGTTGGGAAATCATTAAAAATTACTACTGAAATTCTGAGTCGGTTGTCGCAACTTTAAGAGCGCTTACCTTAATTCCGTAATAATCGTCTCACCTGACAGAATGAGCGATGAAGCTCATTTCTGGCTGAGTGGATTTGTCAATAAACAAAATGTGCGTTCTTGGACAGCAACAAACCCACATGCGCTCCAAGAGACAGAAAAGAATCCGCAAAAAATTACTGCGTGGCGTGGTTTTCATGCCGGAGGTGTGATTGGGCCATATTTTTCCAAGGTGAAAACAATGTCATGTTGCCGTCAATAGAGATCACTATCGTGCCATGTTAGAAAAATATTTTTCGCCAGATTGGGATGAGCTTGACATTGCCGATATGTGGTATCAACAAGACGGTGCCACTATCCACACAGCAAGCGTTACAATCGATTAACTGAAAGGCAAATTCGGTAAACGTGTTATCTCCAGAAATGTTCTGGTCGAATAGCCACCTCGTTTATGCAATTTAAATCCATTAGATTTCTTTTTATTTGGCCACATCAGGACATTGGTCTATGCCAACAAGCCAACAACTTTAGACGAGCTCAGAGACAACATCTAACGAGAAACTGCCAACGTTCCGGTCAAAATGTGTCCAAGAGTGGTGGCTCGTGGTAGTCATATGACCGAAATCCAATTTCATTCTTAAAATGTGCTACACCTGAAATAAAACTCTTATGCCCTTAATGAGAAATCCTGTATTATTCTGAATAGTCGTTAAATTCAAAGATGATTTAGCCATGCCAGTCTGTTGAATTTTGCAACAATATGTGTTATGGGTTGGAACGGTTGGTATTCAAAATCGACCAGATCGGTTATGAGGTTAACATTTCCCCACACAAGGACTAATCAAACCACAAAACTTTTAAATAAACGAAACATATCCCATAAAGTATTAAAATTTTGACGAGGATATTTAGACCATATTATACTTATAGTGGCGTGGATCGAAACACATACGATTGATGAGAAGGCGGTTTAAAGCACTTTTATAACATTATAAAGTTTAAACAGAATAAAATCAAAGACTAGGAAATAAATATAGACTATGTTATGTTATAATTGAACAAGGTGCGTGATACCGCCATCGCCAAAATTTTTTGGTTCTTACTTATTTTGTTTGATCGTTACCGTGCTTTCAACAAACCCAAAGGCGGACATGGTTATAGCCATGAGCCATATTTTATATACATATATGGGTATTTTTAGGATCGCAAACTGGACACTCGTTCGATTTAAAGTTAGTATAAAATTATGAAAACATTACAATTTTAAGCTCTTATTAAAGGCTTAATTGCTTTTGAGTAGCACTACATTTGAGTGCAAAATGCAAATTATATTACTTCAACGCTTTCCAAATACTTAAGGTAAACGTAAGATCGCAAACGGGACAAAAAATGGAAGAATTTTATTGCATTATTTGGTAGTAAATTTAGTTTAACTATATTGGACCAAAGCTTTCGTTATAAAGTTATTTTGTGTAATGTCTTCAATCGTTCGCTTTACATAGATATTTGTAACTTTCACGAATGAGACATAAATTCCAGCAAGATTTCTGTTTTGGATTTTATATTTTTTACACATAGAAAATAAACATTAAAAAAAGTTGTTGTTTAATATTGACAGATGCATATAATGTAAAGTTTGTTCCCATAACATTTCTCAGTATGTAAGAAACGTTAATAAAAAACAGCAAAATTTACTTCTTTGGGCATAATTTCAAGTTGCAGTCGATTTTCTAGTGACAATGCAAGGATGAGTATTTGATTCATCAATAAAAAATATAATATAAAATAAATAATTAATATTGAACAGTATTTTTTTTTCAATATTGAAACATATATTTTTATAAGCACTTTTGATTTTTTCGTCTCAGTAGACCTTCCACTGAAAATGCCCATAATTTGTAATAATTAGGGTCTACGATAACAATTTCGATGTGTTGCAAACGGAATGGCAAATTTAGTATTTGGGCGAAGTGTTTACGAGCGATTTTATTCACTACCTTTGAACCAAAATGTGAAAGTACCATTTTAGAATTAATGCTTTGTTGTAAAGTCCAAAAGGTATAGATCAAATAAAAAGGTACTTTCTTCAACATGTAATAAAATGGTACCGTTCTCTTGAACATTTTTGACATAATATTTTCTATTCATAGTCGTTTATTCCCTACCAATATATTTGATGTCTATTGATTCCCTATTTTAATATTATAATGTTTTCTAATAACGTTAAATCCACTTTTCACGCCGACTTCAAGGTATATACAAATACAGGTTACACACAAAAATAATGAGACAGAATAACCAAATAAACCTTACAATTATTTAAAAATATTTGTTTTTGTCTATTTAAAAAAGTACCGTGCGATAAAAGGTCAACTCGATAGGGGACAAGCGAACTTATATGTTTAGCGAAAAAATCAAAATCAAGCTTGTTATTACCCACATGGTTTAAATGATTTGAAAAAAGGTAAAATGGCAAAAAATTGAGTTTAAAAAATTCTTTGTAGAAATTATTTCCTCTCCTTGAATATTTGCAATATTGGACTTAAAGCCTTTTTTTCTCTTTCACTAAATTATTTGACAGAAGTTGTAATCATACTCTAATTTCTGGTAATTTGTTTATTTGTATACACAAATTACCAGAAATTAGAGTATTTTGGAAATCATAACAACCATAAAAACAATGTGATTCTGAGTTGCGGGCGTCTACTGTAGCTGAATTCTCCTACGGGTCTACGTATAGAATTGCACGATCGTAAAACTCTATCTAACCCATTGATATAATTTTCAATTACATTCAATTTTGCATCCCGATGCCAATACTTAAAGCGCCAACATTTTCGCGCGGTTCTTAGTTACGAAAGCATAGACGCTTAATTTTTGGACGCCCCACGTAGCTTAACATGTGGCGTTTTTTTTTTGTTGATGAAAGATAATGAAACGGTAGACTGATATTCTAGTGCCAGACACACTTGGTTGGCCCAACAACAAATGTGGACCGCAAGTGATCGCCAAACAAAACTAGCGAAAACGAAATACACAATAACCTAAAACTTGAGGTACTCACTCAGCGTTTCTGCTTCAATAGTACATACCTACAATATTTACTATTTGCATAGACATGTATAAACAGTTGATTAAATGTTAGACGACGAAGAAGAAGAAAAACTATTTAAGATACAATGCAAACAGACCAAATGCGTGTGTGTGTTCACATCACAAAAAACCCGTCCACATTCAATCATCTGAAGAAACAGACGGATGTGTTGTTTTTGTTTTGTTGTCTAAAAATAACGACGCTTACGCGCGTAAACACAACAATTGAGAGTGATCACGCAACGCAACAAGCCCCCAATCGAGTTGTAGCAGCAACAACAACAACATCAATTAACATCATGATCAGGTTTTTAGTTCAACATCAGATTCAGAATCTGCGGTAAACTATCCGCCACTGTTGCGCTCTCTAGCACTACATCACACCGACCGTTGTGTACTCAGAACGAAAGTCTTACGATCGGCAAAGAGAAAAAGCCACTTCAATCGAAGAGTCAGTTTTATTACAAACTCTGGCTCGGACACTCCCAGACATTGCGGTGTTTATGCTCCAAAGTGCTTATTCGCTGATTTGAGATTTTATGAATTTGTAAGTGCACATGAACTTGCCTGCATACATGCAGTTGAGTGAATGAGTGTAAACGGGTTTGAAATAACTTACAAATGTTTTTCCTATCTAGTTGTAAGAATGCCGCCGAAGAATTCTTTACTAACTCTAGCACTCAGCTTTTTTTTCTAGGTTTAATTTTTCAATATTGTTTCCTCAATATTTGTTTTGTGGATTTAATATTTTATAGTTATTTATTGCGCCGCGTTCGCTATGACTTGGCGAGATATTTGCTCTTGGATTTGGTTTTAATTTTTTTTCCGATTTGTTGTAAATTGCACTTGCGTTTCACATAAATTTTGCCGATATTTATCGGTTGGTTTGTTTAGGCAACCGACCCGCTATAAACAACACTATTTGTTATCCACCGGATTCACAGTTACCGCTTTTTCTGTCAGTTTCTTAAGTTATCCGCACATTGACTTTGCAACGTGAACGATACAATAACACTGAACGTAGTGAAAACATGAATGTGGGGAAGACTTGACAAACTGTTTTTGCTCATACTAGCATGTGTGTGCGTTGTGTGCTTGCAAACACAACATGTTGCGGCAACATTTGAACACCCACCCACAGCCCTCCCCACTAGCAACGAACACCAGTCTTCGGGTATAGCGAACACACCGAACAACCAACAGGTTGTTCAGCAACATTTAGTTGTGCCAGCGAAGAGCGCATAGCCGAAGTTGTTAAGTGTGTTCGTCGTGCAGTAGTCGGTGTCGTCGTTGAATGGTTGGGTGGTGGATGGATGAATGTAAACAAGCAAGCCCTAACCTACCACAAACGATACAATAGAGCACAACAATAGCCCCATGTGGTTTCTAATATTCATACAGAATTCACTTGACACTTACACACACTCTTCGACTAGTGTGTAATGCGAGTCAGGGATGCGAACATTGGTACAATTGTACCATTTTTGGTACAATGAAGAGCTCAAAAGTACAATGGTACACCAATGACTTATTTGGTACAATTTAAAACTTTCCTAATTTATCGACATGGGCTGATTTACTATGGCAACTCATTGTTGCTGTCATTTTGTAAATGAATGCATTTTGTATTTACGGCGACGACGACGAATGACCGAGCGACGTTGAATATTCGTCGTCGATCTCAATTAGGTTGATCCCTTATACCTGTTCGCAAACAACTGCAACCAACTTAAAGGCCCATTTAGTCTCGACGGTAGACGGTAGACAATCAGCTATTTCAGTTGGGGGTTGCATTTTGCATGTGTTAGAGGGAGATAACTACAGTTTGACGGTTGACTTCTGCAGGTTGCAGAATCTACCGTCAACCGTCGAGACTAAATGGGCCTTAACACCAATTGAACACAAATCAGCTGTCAGCATAAAAACAAAGAAATATGTCAACAACACAAGGTTAAGGTGGTTTCGTCAAACAAATTTTAAACACTTCAATAAAAAGATGGAATCTGCTGGGTATGTTTGTTAAAAAAAGTTTAATACGAAATAAAGTAATACATTTTGCATTTTTAGAACAAGTAAACAGACGAAGCCATACATTGTACCTTTCAGAGACGAGTGGGCCAATTCTTTTCCGTGGCTTGTAAATGATGGCAAACAGAAAAGATGCATGTAATACGAGTATAATGGGAGGTATTGTACACATTAAACGCCATGCCTTCTGTGATAGCCATATTAAAAAAATGAATGCATTGAAGATGACTCCAAGAATAAATAGTTTTTTGAAAAGTAATACGTGTCCAGTAGCCGAATCAGCAAAAAAGCTAGAAATACAATTGAGTATGTTTGTTGCAGAGCACAACCTACCCTTCACAATTCTAGATCATTTAAATAACGTTATCAAGGAAGGAGTACCGGATTCTACTATTGCTAAAAAATTTGTAATAAACAGAACTAAAGGCCAAAAAATAATAACAAATTTAACTGGCCCGGAAAACGTCAATAGCATAAGCTGTTTTTGTAATGACAACTATTTTTCATTAGCAATCGATGAGAGCAACGACATTAGTGTCTCAAAAAACCTAGGAGTAATCATTAGGACATTCGATGGAAAATGTCATGACCGATTTTTAGGATTAGTTCATATAAGCGAGTGCAACGCAGATGGCATATTTGAAGCAACCACAAAGATGTTACATGATAGTAATATACCTATTAAAAACATGGTTGGTATAACAACAGACACTTGTTCTGTAATGATGGGCACATCAAATGGAGTACAAACTAAATTTAAGGATCTGGTGCCGCATTTATTTAAAAATGGTTGCATATGCCACATTTTAAACCTGGTTTCCGCGGAAGCTTCCAAATCGTCACTTCCGAAAGATATCGATACATTTATACAGAAAATAAATTCCCATTTTTGTAACAGCTCGCGTAGAAGGGACGATTTTCTCAAGTTTCAGGAATATTTTGGGGCTGATCTCCACAAAATTTTAAAATATTCTACTACAAGGTGGCTATCACGTCAGGAAGTAGTCAACAGATTATTGGAACAGTGGGAACCTCTTGAATATTATTTTACATTAAACGACTTTGAGGCGGAATTTAAAAATGGGAAACTTAATTATATTATTTCCGGATTTAAAAATCAACTTTTCAAATTGACATTTTTATTTCTCAAATATGTGCTTAAAATCATTAATGATATAAATGTAGAGATGCAGGCTGAAGATGCTCGTATGCATATATTTTTAGAGCGTCTAAGATATTTGTTTCGTCAAATTGGGCGAAATTTTTTACAAAAGCAAATCCTAGATGAATCTGAAATACCAAATATTAACCTTAATGAAAACCATCTACCGCTCACTGACATATACTGCGGGACTGAAGTTGATACTTACATTTCCATGAACAACGTTGATAGGAATATTGTCATGATTTTTAGAGAAAATGCAAAACAATTTTATTTAACATTTTGTCAAGTTCTAAGAACAAAAGTGGACTTTGATAACAAAATTTTGAATTGGTTTCATAAATTCACTCCCGAAAATGTTGTTTCTGGTAAAACTGGCAGTATAGTGCCATTTTTAGTAAAAATGTTTCCAAATGAACATCAGCATTTTGACTCCATCAATACTCAATTTAGGGCTTTAGCTGATTTAGAAATATTAAAATCTTTTAAAAACGAAAATATTTGCAATTTTTGGGCCAAAGTTTCAACATTGAAAAATGAATTCAATGAATTAATGTTTGACGAGTTATCCAAAGTTATTCGTGGAATATTATCGATTCCACATTCATCAGCGAATGTAGAAAGAATATTTTCCTACCAAAATATTATAAAATCTAAAGAAAGAAATAGGTTACATGTCCCAACAGTTTCCAGTCTGATTCAAACAAAAGATTTGCTTAAGTCATCTAATTCGTGTTGTTATAATTTTAAAATTCCAGAAATTTGGTTATCCAAAAATGTATAATATTGATCTCGAAAATTTAAAAACTATGTACCTCATTTAACATACATATACATATGTTAAATAAAATGAAAAAAAGACTATAAGTATGTTGCAACAATATATATGTTGTTTGACTCTAAAACGGAGCAAACATTTTTTTGGCTTATTTAGAAGCTTGTAGAATGGGAGGCTTAGTCGAGTGGAGAATTATACATGAATAAATATGAAATATTTTATGAAAATATCTTTCAAACGCATTTTCACGCGTCGAAATATCTGAACTATGTCAAAAGTTAGTTCGTTTTGCAGATAATCCCACGTATGGATATTTTTGTTTTTTGTTCCTTTAGTATACAACTGAATGTTTATAACCTACATGGTTTTTGTTAATTTGTTTTAATTACTTTAATTTTGAAATAACAAATAATTTGTTTCCTTAAATATACTTTCTATGTACCTTATTTTACATATATATGTAAAACGTATGAAATGTTTTGTTCCTTTTTAATGTTACTAAATAAAAAATATGTAAAAAAAAAATTATGTTTTGTTGGTACAATTGAGGTCGAAAAAGTACAATTTAATATGCAAGATGGTACAAAATGGAGAGAGTCATTTTGCATCCCTGATGCGAGTACAATTTTGGCGCCAAATTCATACACACACTTAGAGCAGCAACATGTATCACACACACTCGCAATTGCATGTGTGGATTGTCGTCCAATCCTCCTCAACCCACCAGACATGCCGAGTTAAAGTCACACAGTCAACTGTTACAATGTTTGCTCTCCTCTATGGGTAAGATGTTCTTATCGAAGTTTTATCACTCTCTCTTTGGTGATAGTACTATTCTGTTGGATGCATTTTCCCTTCCGGACCACCTCCCCCATGTACCACTAGTAGTTATTCCATATCATTCGAATGTCATGAAGCTAATGACCAGGGTCGTTTATGTCTGTGAGAAAAAAGTAAAACAATGAGAAAATCTCTCAGTCGTTGTTGTTTGGTAATTGTCAAAGTTTTGTCATTTTGATGTCACGATAAAATCTTATCAGGTAAAAATGCTAATTAATGTTTTATGTTCTACACTCAAAAGTTGAGTACTCTTTCTCAAAACTTATCACGTACTGTGATTGTGAACTGATGTGGTCTCCAATAGGTATTGAGGGGTGTACTAGGATAAACTTTAGTTGCGATTTCTTTGTCTGCAATATTTGCTACCCTTTGTAGAACTTTGATATGCGAAATCGGACGAGAAGGACAGCTACACAGGGCACACACGTTGTGTCGCAACTGGCGCTTTAAAGTTAGATTTAAAGTCGACTTTTTGAGATTTTCAAAAACTGGATATCAAAATTGCATAAGTTAAGTAATTTTTTGACGGAAAATGCCAATTTTGGTTGGGTCTAAAAAGTCTAGTTGCACTCTACTCTAAAATTTTATGAATATCATTTGGTGTAGCCGTTTAACTACGAAGTCCATATAGAGGCTAATACATGATACTTATACAGCATTCAAATTTTTTTTGATAGTCGACTACGAAGTTTGCACTTTTTGTTAAATAACTAACAATTACGTTTTTGATAATTAGTCTTAGTTATCAAGGTTTGACTAGAAAAACCACTTATAGTATTCTTAAAAAAATAAAAATGGTATAGTTGGACATCGCCGATAACTTAATATAAAGGGCGGTCCAAACACAATGCGCGATGTTAATTGTGAGTCACAAGCTGACGTCAAGTTTTTTGTCCAACTTAATGTGACATTTCTTTGTTTCATTGTTCGTCAAATTTTACCATGGAGAGGTATAAAATTAAAAGTCTTTTACAAAAATAAGCGTTCGAATCAACATGCATTTCGTGCACTTCGTGATTTTTTTTGCTCATTATAATTGGCCATATGTGTCTACAAGCGGGAGAATTGTGCTCAAATTTCGGCAAACCTAGTCTGTAGGAAATGTGAAAACACTTGTTCTTGTTCGTTTATTTCGTTCTGCGGAAAACATTGTTGTTATTAGCGATAGTTTGGCAGAAGATCCGTCAACTTCGACTCGTTTTCCTTGGGGATATTTAAAAGGACAAATGTACTTCAATTAACCAGGAACATTTCAAGAGTTAAAGGATGAGATAGTTCGGTACATTAAAAACTTTGAACCTCCATTATGACTCGGAGTCATTGAGAATATAGACCATCAGATGTAGGTATTTGGCTGATATTTTGTTTTAGGCATAATTGTCATACATTCTTATACCATAAGAAAAATTAATAAGATAACTCTCTCTAAACAATTTACACAATTTACAATTAACATGGTGCGTTTTAATTGAACTACCCCTTACTATTCTTAAAAATTAAAGAGTCGGGCAGGATATAGGGTGTTTTGTTTCAGACATGTGGTTTTCAAGAAGAAATAATTTAATCTTACTGTCCAGAATTTAGCTTTATTATAAAGATAAGGGTTTACCATTGGACTGATATTGAACAAGTGGCCGCCGCGGTTGGCTCGAATAATTTCCAGCCGAAAGGCTCAATTTTCGAACACTTCTTGTAGTATTTGGGGCCGTATGTCAGCAATAACGGGCCGACTATTCTCTTCCAAGGCATCAAATGTGTATACGTAGACAAGCAACTTCACAAAACCCCACAAAAAATAGCCCAGCGGCGTTAAATAGGAATTTCTTGAAGCCAAGCCACAGGCCTACGACACGAAATAAAGCGCTCTTTCAATAAATTGATTGTATCGTTGACTGTATAGCATGTAGCGCCATATTGTTGGAACCAAAGGTCGTCCACATCAATATCATCCAATTAAGGCAGGAAAAACTCATTGATCATGGCTCTGTAGCGTTCCCTATTGAATGTAGCATTATGGCCGGCTTTGTTTTTGAAGAAATATGGACCAATGTTTACCTTTATCCATAGAGTTCATCAAACAGTGACTTTTTAAGGATGTCGGCATATCCACAATGGCTTGTTAATTTTAATAACTTCAAATGCGACAACGTACCCATTCAACCAAAAGTGAGCTTCATTATATTTTCTTGTAAAAATCAGGACCATTGGCTATCTTGTTTTGGGCCCATTTACCAAGATTTGCAAACGTTGTTCCGGAGTTAGTCTATTCAATATGAAATGACAAACCAAACTGACAAGTGACTGCTGTCAAAAATACCAACCCCGAAAAAATTGTGACCAGATTGAAAACCCCACGTCTAAAAGACACCCTTTATATAATACTCTACATCACTCTAGAATACCCACTATTTGCAATTCTTTACAAAATATGTCTTAGAGTCATTCCAAATATGGACCATCAGATAGAGGTATGCCACAGAAGCCGCGGCGAGCATTTGACCGAGCATACGACACATAATTCCCATAGATAATTTTATCATAATGGAAAATCTAAGATAATTCTCTGGAAACTTTATGTTTGATTTACAATTAACATCGTGCGTTTTAGTTGGAAACCCCTTTATAATACTTTACAACACTCTAGAATGTGCACGACTTTGCGATGCTTTACAAAATTGCTACGTGAGAAAGACGGTTATGCCAAACCAAATGTCTATTGGGGCCAAATGATGCAAAATTAATATTAATATTAATCTTAAAGATTTCTCGACCAAACAACAAACGTTTGTCGTGGTAGTAAAAACATTAATGGCAAGAACTTTAAATTATACAACGATGCGCAATGCTCAACGATTTTTTGTTTCCAAAAATTCAAGAGAATGCCAAGGACTACATTTGGTTTCAACAGGACGGGCCACATATCACACAGCCAACGCAATCATCGATATTCACGCACTGTTTTTAAAAATCGAATAATCATTCGAAATTTTAATGTCAATTGGCCGCCTCGGAGCTGTGACTTGAGTCCTTTGGATTATTTCCCGTGGGGGACCTTAAGGATAATTGTTACTCAAAGCATCCAGAGGCAATTGAAGCTTTGAAATATAAAATCAAAGTTACCATTGAAGTGAGGTACTGCTGAGACAGTTGTGGCAGTCATAGGAATGGTATGGTGTTCCATTATTAAATGAAAACGTTCAACCTTTCCAAAAAAACAGAAATTTGAAAATATAACAGGATTATTTTACAGCCTATTCAAATTAAAGTTGTTAAATCGCCCAACCTATATTTACGTTAATTTCCGTTTCTACAAATTACGATATAAATTACTCATACGCAGTGGCACATTGCATTTAACGTTGCACATTGTGTAACTATAACCCAGGTTTAAAAGCGGGGAGGGCCGTTAAAGACTCTCGTAAATGCCAGTCTGAAATTACTGGTAAAGTAACAGAGTTATCACTTTGCAATAAAAAAGATTTGTATATGCTACATTGCACTGAGCTACAGGGTATTATGACGTAGTGCTGATTTTTGTAACATCTATCATCTATCTAACAGATCGATTCAGAATCACTATCTGATTCCATTAAGCGACGTCCATCCGTTGCAGTAATCCAGCTTTCATTGTAATTTAAGTACTGCAAGTAGTTATGAACTGAATTCGATAAAGCTTGACACCTTGTTCAAGTTTGGTCCATATCGATCCATATTATGATGACATACATAGGTTGTTATAAGCAAATACCACCCTTCTCTGGTGAAAATACCATATTGGTCATTGTTTTAAAATAGCTCCCACTCTTGCGATTTGAGGTCCTGCAGCTCTAGCAGCCCAATTTAAGCCTGATCACACTTGAATTTTGATTGGTTTGTCATGAGCGACCAGTAGCTAACTGTGGTGAAAATGTACCATATAGTTTCATATTTTCGTATAGTCCTTATGCAAAGGTCTTTCCATTTTTCAGAAACTACAGCTCTAAAAGCCACATATACCATCCGATTTCAAACAACTTTCGCATGGAACATTACGAGCTAACTGACAAAAATATATATTTTCTGAGTTTTATGTTAAAAATAATTTAATTCATTCATACCGTGGGGTTGCCATTGCTAGAAATATGAATATATTTTTTCGTCCTTTCGAAACGTGAAGAAAGTGAAAAAAATGTTTCTTTAACGGGAGCTTGGGTATTTTGATGTTCTACAAAAATGTTGGCCAAGTAATTTCATTAGGTGCGTGTCCCTTTTTTAATGAAATTGTTTAAATATTTTCGCCATTTTTAGATAAAATGTTCTACTATATTACTGCTGTTATCATTTTAGTATAGATCAATCAAAAAAATCAGATCATCTTCAAGAAAAATGGACAATTTTCGTCTTTTTTCAAAAAAGGAAATAAATTTTTGTATCCACTTTACCAACTTGAGGCATAAAATCATTCAACAAACTTTGCCAGATTCGAAAGTTAAAACCAAGCTTATAGAAACCTACTCATAATTCAATTAACCGAATAAATATTTTCAAATCATTAAATATAAAGAAAATGTTATTTCGGTCAGAATACATAAAATTTAACCAGCAGTTGGTCCAGTTTACAAACGCTGGTGGTAATGACAACCAAACTCGGAGAATACTTTTAGCAAATAATGATTAACAACAATCAATACATGTACATTAGAGCGTACCACCTTACATTTAAAAAGAAGTTCGCCGTACATCTTCGAATGTAAAGTATTATAGCAACGTACTTTTTTTCCGAACGTAGGGGTCGCGCTTTTACATTTTTCTTATATCTTCTGCATTTACAGCCGGATCTTAAAGTTTGATACATCGACGTTTTTTGTATTTAATTTGTCTGCTTTTAAAGTCACTGATCTCAAGTACCCCCTTCTGGTACTTACCCATCATATCTCAGCTGCTAATATTCTAATGTACCACCCTAATATCTGAAAATTAAAGTTCGCACAAAATCATTAAACTTTTGCTAAGGAAGTCTGTGGATAATCCCAGCAGAACATTTTTTAAAAATGTCTTTATTGCCAAAGGTACGTCATTTTTTTGGGGTACGGCTTAATGTACATATTCAGCTTTAATAATCATCATAAGTAGATAGAGTTACCGTTGCTTTGTCTCCTCCACCAATAATGTCAGTTTCCGCTACTAAAATTTGGAGTTTACCTAATTAACATTCGGTTGTAGTGATGGAATACATGGATTGTACGCGCCAACATTCGGCTGTGGCACCAAATCTTTTCAATGAGTTTGGAAATATGTAAGTAGAAGCGTATAAGCGTACTTACAGATAAACATGTCATCTAGTTAATTTAATATACATAGTAGGGACATAAAAACTGTTACACACATTTTATGCTGTAAAAAATAAAAAGTACTGAATGTTTTTGGACCAAATATTTTTTAATATATTTATTGATGTATATTTTATCCAAAAATAATCTACTTATTCGAAATGTCCGCCTTTCGCCTTTACACACGCCTTAAGTCGTCAATGTGCAGCTATTGAACCTCGTCCATTGAAAAATTGGCCACAGCTCGAACCAAAGCAGTCTTAAGAGGTCCAATGTTGGGGTATCTTTTGTGACAAACCTTGTCCTCTAAAACCGTCCAAAATTTGCAATCCAATGGTTTCAAATCAGTACTGCCTGATGGCCATTCTTCAGAGGAAATGAACGCTGGCAAAGTCCATTACTGGTTTTGGAACAAGGAATTGTTAATATGCTTCACAACAGCTTCCAAAACGGTTTCTTGGTAATCTTTTGCCGATGTTTTGACTCCTTGTTGGCAGAAATGCAGGTCAGTGACCCCATTGTAAGAGACACGCCACCAAACCATGACTGAAGCTGGGTGATGACCCTTTTTCACCCTAGGGATCAGTTCAGGTGCTTCCTTAGATGACCACGCATACACTGTATCATTTTGCTTGTTGAATTTTTCCTGAGCGGTAAAAAATTTTTATCGGTGAACAAAATTTTTCTGTGCAAATTATCAGCGTGCTTCACCAAAAGACGGTTGCATTTTTCAATCCTATTTTTTTTTAAAGCTGCAGTCAATAAATGTCCGGTACGTCGTTTGAAAGTCCCAAGTCTTAGTTATTGATTCGACTCATGGACTTTTGCGTGATATTCAGCTCACGGGCCATGATTTTCTGTTTTCGGAGCGGATTTCTGTGAATTCTTGATTTAACGGCTTTGATGACATGCGGTGTTCGAACAGAGCGTTGGCGGCCCGTCCGGTGGCGGTCTTTTTCATTTCCAAACTCCTCAAACAGTTTTATGCATCGGTAGACGAACATGTGGCTAATCTTTAGTGGCCGCTTATTTCATTTCACACTTGAAAAGCGCTATTACAGCGATACGGTTCTCATTATCTGACCACTCCATGATGAAAGTTGAAACAAATTTAAAATTCCGTTACAGACTAACGCTATTGAGGATAGGTTTCAAAACCCATATGACATTAACGGGGTATGTTCAGTTCTACTATTGAAATGGATGTGTTCAATGTTGTAACAGTATTTATGTCCCTACTAAGTATAACCAAATGTAAAATAAATATCTTATTCATGTTAAATAATTTTTTTGACCACAAAAAATATGTTGCTAGTGCAAAAGACGCAGATAAATCGTATATAAGGAAGACCACACATGAGGATAAAAAACTTAAGTTTTTTGAGGGAGAAATAAATTTTAAACAAGTCAGTCTGACAACGTATTACTGCTCCTTTTCAGGTGTATCTAGAGTCGGCACTCAATTATAATATCTGTTACAAAGTGAGCTAAGTAATAAGTAAAAGTAAATTGACCCGAATAATACGTACTTTGTTTCATTTTCTATTATATGCGAGTGCGATAAAAATGTTACTTCAAGAAGTTCGATTTATTGTGCAACTGAAAGAGTCGAACCATTTCCATTCTGATAAATTCATAGAAATTGGAAAATTACACACAAAGTAACCAAAGGTTTGTTTCAAAAATGCTGTAGCTTAGTGTAATTTCAATTTATTGCCACTCAATGATTTTTTCAGTAATCTAAAGTATAAACATAGAAACTGTTAAAATTGTTTTGGATTAAAAACGTTAATAGAAGCAGGGATTTTATAATACTTTAGCGATAAAGTGAACAAGGCGTCATCAAACTTTTCATTAAATGTAAAGTTAAATTTCTTTCAAGAAAAATTAATTAAGACCCACTAAATGTAGCCACAAAAAAAAACATCGACGATAGTTTGCCAAGAGTATTTGAACAGCCTGAAGAAACAACAATTTTATTCTTAATGATTTTCCCAAAAACAAACCTCACGTGCTCAAAGCAAAATCTTACAATACGAGTACTGATACTAAATATTTATGGAGTAAACAATTTATTCGATTATATGTGTAAATAAGACACCATTGGGGATTTCTGGTCTTTGAAGAACTATTCGGCTGATAAGATATGCGTGATTGCATGGCCATATATCGCAGCCACTACACTGTGATTGTCTCGGCAATTCTCGCAGTCTTCCGACAATAAAGCCATAAACAAATAGGGGGGATTTCTAAGTAATAAATTGATAAATACTTAAAATAGACTGGGAAAACTCGCGACTGGTATTTTGTATGATGCGTTGCAATCTAAAGCGGCTAACGAAAATATTCTAGTCAATTTGGGTTTAAGTAGGAAACATATGTAGCTGAAAAGACTTAAACTCTGTGTAATTGCAATTTTAAAGGTAGCATATTTTTTAACGCTGGTCATCGAATTGGTTTTGCCATGGCAATACACATTTCAATGTTAATTGCATTGGAACAAATGTATTTTTTTCCAGGTTAAAACGCAATTCATCAATGTCACAGTTCCAGCGATTACTGAGAAATTTAAATATTCCATTTATTACATAGAAATTTTCCTAACAAAACTTTCTCGATGCCTAGCTTCAGATGGTTAGAAAGGAAGCTTTAAAATTAAATTAACGGTCCATATTTGTAACATCCATAACTAATTAATGGAACCCCACTCTAATAAATATTGCTTATAAGACAGTAGTTGTATCACAACATTTAATCTTATTTCTAATCGTTTGGTTTATGGAGACGAACGCCTCATAACCATAACGGTATATCGCCAGAATACTGAATAGTCTATGTTATCGATTGGGCACTGCGGTAGTTCTTTTATGAATCTTTTAAGGCATTGCCGGACATACTACATATTGGTCATTCAGTACTTTACATATTAAACGTAGATATTAAAAATAATCAGGGCTGTCATAGAAACCAATGTTGTCACTTTTGGTTTTGAAAACGGTAAGAAAAACCAAGCAGGTAACACCAGTCAGTTTTCATTTTCGCGCTTATGGTTTGGTATTTGTTTGCTCAGGGATATTTTGTAAAAATGTAATTTACAATGATTTATTTTAATATTTGCTTAACAAAAAGATATATTTTTGCATACCATTATCATGGAGTTTATGGAGACATATACATACCCAGCAAAGGGGTTCACAAAGCGCGATAAGCCAACAGTGGATGCTCTATGGCAACAATTGACAGAATCAGTAAATGGCGCAGGCCCACCACAATACAACATTTTTTCCAGAAAATATATTACATTGTTAACTTGTAGTTTTTTTATTTGTATAGAAATGGATTGAGTGGAAAAGCAAGGTGAAAAGAAAACTTGCGCAAAATAAAGCAGAATCTAGGGCAACTGGCGGTGGACCGTACGCAAAACATCAGCTGACAGCTACTGAAGAGGCTTTAGTGCGTTTATGTGGCATTGCGCAAACGGTAGAAAATCTATCCGGCATTGCGCTTGGTCTCAACGAAGACGCTGATGTTTTTATTGAAGAAGAAATGCCCTCAACATCTTCAAAACGGTCATTGTCTGCAGATCTACCCACGAGTACTCCAAAAAGTTTCAGAAAAGAAAATACCAGCGAACGCTTAAACAAATTTTTAGATAAAGAAAGCAAATGGAAGTTGGAGTTAAATGAAAAGCTTGAGGAATTAATAAAAATAGAGCAACAAAACGCAAACAGTCTAAGACGCACTTTTAGGGATATTGAAAAAGGAAATGAGTGTGTCGCGAGTGCAGTGAATGATTAAAAAAAAGAATTTGTCCGGGTTAGTGCAGAAATTTTGAAATGGAAACAGAAAAAGATTGAATTAAGATTGAATAAACCGTCAATGCAACCAATTACTCGTATAGAAGGAATTTTATATTTATTGTAGACATAGTCTCTTGATCTGCTTTTTTCATTGCTGTCCATTTCCAGTTGGACCCACTGACTGCAAATAAAACGCTCCATGGACTTGAGCACATCACTTAAAATTGTTGATACGGTGCTTCTTCCAACACTTATATTTGAATTGTTTCCGACTGATCTCTGATAATATCCCTCCGCTAAAAACCGCTACGAAGTAGCAAGTTGCAAAATCGGAAGTATTTTAGAACGCGTCAAATGTCCTTCGATGGTGCCAAGGACCATACGAAATGAGTCTTTGTTCAACCTATAATTAGCTACAAATCTGCAAAGCAGCTTTAAAGTTAGCTCACAATAAAAAAAAAAATTCTTTCGCCATCTCCGGCAACTCAAGTGGATTGCTGTCATCTCTCAGA
This sequence comes from Hydrotaea diabolus, assembly GCA_963513945.1. Lineage (NCBI taxonomy): Eukaryota > Metazoa > Arthropoda > Insecta > Diptera > Muscidae > Hydrotaea > Hydrotaea diabolus. Next base: position 100,765,459 of record OY740720.1, on the reverse strand, counting down.
AATTTTCTCGTCACCTTTTCTGCGCGTTCTTTATCTAACAACAAAAAAGCTACAACTGCTGTCGCCAGCTTATTTGATTTATAGCGACTTAATCCTTTTTTATATTTTTTAGTGTAATACAATTACTTTTACATATATTTCAATGATACAACTTAAACAAAACTGCAAACAAATAAATACAGGTAAGCAACAGCTGATTCGAACATTGGTTTTATTTACATTCGAAATGTTCAAAACCAACTTGGTTTCATGACACCAAATGAAACGAACATTGGTTTGCAAAAACGATAATTAGCAAAACCGACATGGTTACAATGACAGCTCTGAATATCACATTTGGATTTTGGTTGTTTTCTTTAATTAAAATCAGAATTAATTAAGTATTCGAGAGCGGTTTTATCTAAAATCAGGGAGCCTGTTTTAATAGGGCTACAATAAAACGTGGAGCGATTTGATTGATAACTGATCGTTCGTAATGAACTGGGCCAAACTTCATCAATTCTGACCCTTGGTCTAAAAACCTTACTTTTGCCAAATTTCGTGAAGATTAAACCAAAAGTTGTAGTTTGATTACAAGCGTTCGATGGATAAATCGTTAAATCGAGCCAGCTTGTAATTTTTCCTCGGTCGGTTCAGAGATTGACCTAGCTCACATATTTTTGGAGAGTTTGGCAGGAGACTTGCTTACAATACCCTGTTTCAAAGAGTAATTTAGGGTATACTTATATACCCAACACTACACTTTAGAACACACGAAGTGCTTTATAAAATGGAGACAGACACCAAATTGGTACACCAATTGATCGAGAATCAATATCTGAGCGGTGTCAGTCGCCCGTCTGTACATCTATAGTTGTGGTAAAACTTAAAATTATCATTATTTCCGCAATGAGCGTTACTTAGGAGCAGCACCCATCACTGAAGATATGGTACCTGTTTTCGAATAGCTCCCACACAAATGTCACTCCCGATTTAAAGTCCCACAGCTCTAGAAATTACAAATGAAATCGAATCTAGTAAAACTTGATCATAAAGGTCTATATATACTATATCCCTAATACGTAGGTCCTTCCAAATTTAAGACCTGCAGCTTTAGAAGCCACATTTAACATTTGCTTTCAACCAGATTTCGCATACATCGATGAGGCCGACCTCCACCCCATGTATTCAAAAAGCCTTTACACAATGATCCTTCCCGTTATGAGGTTCTGAAACCCCAAATAACGTTACATGCTCAACCAAAGTTCCTGCTGATTTGTGGTCCTGCTGCTATGAAAATTAATAATTAAACTTTATCGCGTTTAAATTTCGCATGGTGCGTTATGTGCGACCAATACGTATTTATTAAGGGTGAAACAAACCCATATAGGTCCATGTTTTGTATAGCTCCAACGATAAACCATCCCCCCACAACCCCCCTGCCCGCTCTAAAATTTAAATGTTAAGTCCTACTCAAAATCCACACGAAGGCGCAAAACCTCCTGAATAGGTAGTTTTAAAGATAAACCATGTGTTGGTTTTTTGCTATCATAGCAATATATTTTTAAACTACTAGGACCCAACAAATTGCCAATCGTTAAATGGGTCTGTATTTACGTTCTTCAATTTAAATCAAAATTGAGTTTTTACGAGTCTAACTTATAGCTTAAATGTGCCCTCATATCGCTCTTGTGCTCCATATCAAGAAGGCGTCCTAAGAATTTCCATAGATTGCCTATATGACGACCCTATGAATGCTTCGGAAAGGCTTCTATATTTAAATTAAGAAATTTCATTTGGGATAATGGCTGCTTTGCTACACAGCGGATATGAGAAATGCTATTAAAAGGAACTAATTTCTTTAACTAAAGGAGGAACCTATGTTAAAGTCTCTTTTAAATGCAACAGTCGAAGGCAGCAATATAATTTCCCGATGAGTAAGTTTAAGTGAAGATCGTGCATAGACTACTCACAAGAGAGACGTTCCTTCATTGTTTTTTACGGAGATGCTGAAGGAATCATAGAAGGGACTTTGGTGACGAGAAGTTGCACATTTATTTGGTGTATGTTGTCACCTCAAGCCAACTATTATTTCGAAAGAAAAGCCGGTTTGCAAGCAAGACCCCCATCGATCTAGCACCACAGTCAGTTGCAATATGCGGATCAATAATTGCATCCTGTTAGAATTGTTTAACATTTGGTCAATTGTTTATATTCTAAGGCGATCTTTCCAAACGAGGGAGTCCTTTTATTCCTAGAATTTGTCATTTTTCTACCGAGAGTGCTTATCTGTCTTTTGTCACAAAAGTTCGATGTGATTGTCGAAATAAATCAAGAATTTGTAAAGAGCTAAGTCTAAAAAGTTAAATTTTTTTCCTCTCTATATGAAAAGATGGAAGCATCGGTCGGAATTGTTTTTTGTTGCTCATAAATTTGAGCAATCTCGGATTTGATATGTGGTTTTGCCTTTAATCGGAGTAGACTACATGAAAACATGAACCGATTTAGTCCATGTTTCACAAGGATTGGTTTAAAGCAGCATTGTTTGGGGGCTATATTAAAACGTGGATCGATAAGAAAGTATTATGTGACTTATTGATTATACTTCAATATGAAAATGTGGAAAGGGACATGGTACCTGCCTCTTTTCTATCAGCATGTGTTCTTTAAGTACCTTTTTCATATATACCAACTTCTATAGTCATAGCAGTATTAGTTTACAAAATTCAGCCTTTTAAAGATCAGGGTTAAGTGGGCGGTATGTAAAGGATGTGTGTCGATCCATGAGAACATCATAAGTTATGGAAAAAATTGTATCTCTTGACCGCTCTGGCCCATTTTCAATACCAAGCATTTCAGTCCATCATCACATGTTTCTGCAAAATTTCACCATGTTTCCGAACCTATCTTTAATTATGTGACGTGTAGTATCATTCAATTTAACTACATTTTTTTATACTCTCCACCAACTTTGTCATTCCGTTTGAAACACCATTAAATATTGATCGGAGACCCCATTAGGTATATATTACCTTGGTCGCTATATAATTTTAAGAAGATCCACCCACGTCCGTACCGTGTTTCCATGTGTCCGTCAGTCCGTGTGTCGGTTGAAAGCTCTATAAAATTGAAGAGTAGCTTGATACTTCTGCTGCGACTTCATCAGCGTGAATGTTGTTCAGACCTGCCTGATAGTTTCGAAGATCTAAATGTTCTCTTTTGTACCGCTAGACCTGTCTGGACGGAGACATCCTGTCAATGATGGTGGATGGTGGTTGGGATGACTTCTGAAAAGGCACCCAAGCAGATACAGTTTTTACAGCAAGAAATTGAGTCTGCGCACGGTAAGACCTTTGTCTCCTCATGTAGACTTGAGGACCTTGTTCCTAATTTTGAGCTTAACGCAGTTAGCTGAAGCATGTTCAGAGGATCGAAAAAGGCTGTCCAGTGTGACCCCAATGATTTTGGGGTAGTTGGTAGTCGATGCGAAGAAGCAATACTTTATTGCTTCTTCGCATCATTTAATATCATATAATATTGATTATCGTAAAAATCTGAGATGGTCTGCCAATATCCGTCTGTTGAAAGCACGATTCAGTCCAAACTTAAAGTGCCAAAGTCTTTAAACTTGCCAGATAAATGTCTTATAGCAGGCGATCGGTTCGTATAAAAAATGGACCAAATCGGAAAAAGTAATAAAAATTTCCGCTTAAAGGGACTTGAGAAAATATAGATCAAATTTTTAGCTTTTTTGACAGTTCGCAGGCCCCTATACCTTATGGACCTCAAAAATGAATGTGGCAATTTCGCCTGGGGCCAAAAAACCGACCCCTTATGTTCGGCTACTAATGGGTATCCAGAAACGGTAAAATTTGTTTAAAAATTAAAATTTATACCTATATTTAGGATTTGGACCAATTTTGGACGCGGACCATATAGGCCTTAGGGGCCCTAAAATAGGCTTGCTTAAACTATGGACATCTGGTTATTAACAAACAATAAAATTATATTACATGCATTTTACAATTCGCCTAAGTCCTTGACCCATGGGTCTTAAGGTCTCTTGGGTGTCAAAATGTAGGTCCTTTTGAACATAATCAGAAACAGTAGAGTCTTTTGAAGAAATGGAAGATGACATACATTTTAAAAATCGGCTGAATTGAGGGCCTTGACCTTTGGACGTGGTCTATGTGGCATGGAACACAAAAAAAACTGTCCCGTAATTTTTGAAGAATTACGAGTGGTGTTAAGTAAGATAAGTATGACTGGATAGCAAAACCGTAATAGTTATGTCATTTTTGAACAAAAAAACAACTTTGGTCAAGTGTATGGGAAAAGTATTACATAAATATGTTAAAAAAAAACAATTTAAAGAAAATAATTTGTTGTAGGCATTTCTGTGTTTAGCTTGGATAAGGACTAAGTACTAACAAAGCTCACTGGAAATATTGGCAATAAGGGTTGCTGGTGGTGGTCCATGCTTGAAAGGATCGGACCATTGTCCGATGAATCAGGACCTCAAATTCAGTCAAGTTATCGTAAGGAAATTCCATGTCAACTGTTCAGTACCCAGTACATCTGGTGCAGATATATATAAGTAGACAAAACTTTAAAGTTTGTGCATATTTAGATAAGTAAAAAAATGGCACTGTGGTTGGGTACCCACATGTCCATGCCGAAATGACTTGTTTTTCGGCACCCTTCCACATGAGTCACAGCTTCAAACTTAGACGAATCTTACAATAAAAATTATATACGAGGACATAACAAAAATTTCGTGACTTTTCCAACTTCCCTCATAGTTATATGAAATAAAACACTGCTCTCTTTCCTCTGTTAAATTTTGAGAGTGTTCCGTCATTTAGTTTGTGTTTAACTGCTGTTCAAAACATACAACCTCGTCCATTTCGTTAAAAAGGGAAAGGAGTGAATTTCGATTGCTCATTAAACATTATTTTTTGCGGAAAAAACAGCCAATCAAACTAAGAAAAAGCTTGATAAATACTATAGGGACTCTGCACCTACGATTTCAATGGTACAAAAGTGGTTTTCTGACTTTCGTTGTGGTCGCACAAGTACAAATGACGCTGAACCTTCTGGTCGGCCAATTGAGGTCAATACACCCGAAAATGTCGAAAAAGTCCACGATATGGTGTTGGCCGATCAAAGAGTAAAAGTGCGTGAGATCGTTGATGTTATACGCATTTGATATGACAGTGTGGTTTCGATTTTACATGATTAGTTGGATTTAGGACAGCTGTCTGCAAGATGTCTGCCGCGTTTGCTCTCAATTAACCATAAACGTTCAACCGCAATTCGAATGAGTTTTTGCGGCATTTTGTAATGAAACATAGATATTTTACAACACTTCGAAGACCAAGCAGCAGTCTAACCAATGGGTTTCTCCAGGTGAACCGACTCCGAAGAAGGCCAAAATGACTTTGTGGACACATCGATTACCTTCAAAAGGGAAAAATAATAACCTGCGAATATTATGCCAATTTACTGAACCGATTTAATGAGAATTGAAAAAAAGGACCCAATATGGCCAAGAAACAATTGCTTTTTCATCAAGATAAGGCACGGGTGCACACGTATGCAGTAGGGCGTTTCGACTCGATTGGTGTCCTCTAAATTGGCCAATGTGGGATTTTTCAAAATTTGACCATACGGGTCAAAAGTTGAGACATCAGAATTCGTTTTCGAGGTATGGTACCTCGGGCAAAGTCTCTTATTTTGATTCCTTGTCACTTGGGCGATTTTTAAATGGACCCGCTTCTTAAACGAGTAAGTGGTCGCTAAGACGATAACGTTAAAACTTGCGACAATTTTTTTAAATTTAATTACAAGAAGCTATTGGCTTTATCCATCATAACCCGTTTGAAAGTATTTAATTTGTAACACAAAATTATTCAAGAAATTCTGTTAGCGAATGTTAACCAAGCTCGCTAAAGGCAATTCTTGAAAAACTTTCTTCCGAAATATTTAAATTTTATCAAATAAATAGGTTTTAACGCAAATTGTCTAAAATTGTCAGTAAAAAAAATGATTTTTATATTTTTTACATTGTTATGAAGTTATCGCGTTAGCGACCTTCTTAGCTAGTTACCAATAGAACAGGGCCAATGTTAACAAATAATGTCGCCCATACTGAGCAACAAGAGCAGACACATTAATTGAAACAAAATAGAGCCCACTAAAAACCATCATTCTACTGCTTGTGACCAATTAATAATAAAAATTGGTCACAAGCAGTAATAAGCGTTGGCGAAATGAGAAGCGTCCATATTGTACAAATATATTGCTGATTACCATTTTTGATTACGTTTTGAAATCTTTTAATTCCGTCTCCATTAAGGTTTAGAACTGATTGATATCCTTAAATATCCTCATGATGAAACGCATGTGAAATGGGGCAGCAACTTCAGTGTTGGCATTGACAAGCTGTACCAAAATCGCAATTGTACCAGAACAAGATTGGGTAAGCCGATTGGATACAATTGCAAGGACTGATCTAATAAGCGATTTAACATTTTGCGATGAATTTTTTTCGGTTACTTTGGATTAAGCAAGAAGTCACGTTTCAACAAGAGTATTATTAGCGCGTTGTAGGGTGTCGTTTCCAGGACTTTATGCTTTTATCTGTTTGTGAAGCCCGAAATACCACTAGCTACCTAATCTGATTCTTTGTTTAATTTTAAGGCTGATTTTTGTTATAGCGGATCCGAGAAAGACGAACTCTTCAACTATCTAGAAATTGCTACCGCCTGCTCAAATCCGTAGAAAAACACCTAAATTTATTCAGCAGCTGGCTTTCCTCCTCGTTATTGTTAGCGACTTTGTGAGTAAGAGATTTATCTCTAAGTATAGTAAAAACTTCTCTATGAAACCCATAAAGCCGTACGTCTCTGGCACTTAATAGTAACAGGCCACTGTTAGTAAGTTGAGGAATTATATCACGCAAAGCTCACTGATTTCGAAGAAGTACCTTCGTGGTTCGTTAATGTGATGTTTAGGAAAGAAAGTACGTTACTGAATATAAAAGTAAGTCTCCACACGCAGAAAAAAAGTATGGTTGGGGTGACAATTTTCGAAGATGATCATACTATTGTTGGGTATATGGTTGTGGCACAACAATATAATGATCATCACAACAATAGTATGGTTCACACACAACCATACTATGATTCCCACAATAATACTATGGTCCTCTCAACAATAATATTATTCACACGCAACCATACTATGGTCCCCACAACCATATTATTATTCACACTCAACCATAATATGATCCCCATAACCAGATTATGATTCTCATTATTATAGTTTGTTTTACATACAACCATAGTATGATCCTCACAACCATAGTATGACTCACACACAATCATACTATGATACCCAAAATTCTTTGTAAGGATTATGTTAAGTTACTATTTAACAATAGAGATTTTTTATTAAGTAAATTATGGAAAAATATATTAAACTTAATAATAGGAGTGACTTGTTTAACAGTAGAAACAATTTACTTATTAAAAATATATCAGTTATACTCTTACTAATCCAAAGTAGTTTGTTTTGAAAAAAAATAATTTACATATAAAATGTGCTATTATTGCGTAAGACCCGTAATAATTACATTGTCAAATACAAAAAATTTCGATTTTGCTGATATGATTGCCGTAATCATATTATTGTTAACATTAAACCCAAAAAACAATACTTCTGTCCCACCAACCATATTCATATTGTTGCCATATTTTTATTTTTAAATGTGGCAACAATACTATTGTTACATTTCAACAATATTAATATTGCGGCAAAAATACTATTGTCAAAATAAAATTCAAAAAACGATACTATCATACTTTTATTTCAGAGAATACACTATTGTTGCCGTGACGATATAGTTACCATATTTTTCTCTGCTTGCAATAGTTTGTGTAAAGTAAATAGTTTATATCAAAACTAATGCAAGAGTGATCAATTTTAAGCATTTCGTAAAATTGTAGTAGTTGTAACGCTCTGACATTTTTATCCTACCTCCCTCATCGACCAGAACCTAACATTAGAATCCGTCAGCTGGTATAGGAATTAAATCGTTCACGTCTTACTTATTTGAAATAAGTTCCACAATATCTTTTATGCTAACATAAACTTCTTTCGATTTTTCGATTGAACGCACTGAACAAGAAGGTACTCGGGTTGGTTTGTCCAATAAAACAAATAAAAACCTGAAAATAAAAAAGAATGTTATTTTCAATGTCAAAGTAATCGGTAGTTCAAACTTTTAATATCCCACCCGTTATTTGGAAATTTCCTGGATTTAAATTGATCCACAAAATAGTACACATGTTTCCAGTTTTCCAGCACTGACCCACAAATGTGTGTGAACAGGAGTACAAAGCACACATAAATACAAATGTATATATTTGCCATTGCAAACACAATCCCTCGCACAGCTAGATCAACTGCAACAAATTTCTTTTTTTTTGCTAAAAGTGGGTGAGATTGCCACTCGGGCCTGTTTTCCGTAAATGTGATTGGCCATTGCAACGATTCCAAAACGATTTATTTTTATGACGAACATTGAAAGGTGCATCGGATACTAATTCGCCACACACGCACACACAAACATTTACCACAACGCTTGGAATATATCACTTGGTGTCGGTTTCTATGGATGCTCGTTCGTTCATACATTTTTACTTAATCGAAATCATAGAAATATGATAATGTTCGGTCATTTCTGCCGGAGGATGCTCTTGGTTATATATTTTTGAATTCATGATCTAATATGCGGAGAGTACTTTCGAGTGCTTAGCATGTCATTTGAAGTTGGTTTATAAATTTGAAACAAACAGTAACATTTTATATAGAAAAAATAACTTCCGCGTGCTACTGCCAAATTGTTTTTATCAATACTTTAAAGCACGCTCAAGATATGCTGTTGTATATTTTCCACAAAGCAATGATCTAATTTAAACTTTAAATATGATTCAACAAGTAAGAAAGTGTTATACGGTTGAGCAAACGCAATTGTACCTTTACCAATGGACGGTTTATTTTGTGCGATATCGAAAGTTCGCGGAATCTTTTTTTTTTATTTTTTAATAGTTTCTTTATTATACACGAATAATAACAGCAAATAAAAAGAGGCCTTAGCGCCATTAGGTATTTTAGATGCAAGTTGGTAAATATGCAATTCGAGTGTAATAATTAAATAATATATTATTCAATATAATTAGAAAATAATGTTAAAATTATGTGCACAAATCCATTTAAAAGTATAATTATAAAGTTAAACCAGAAGCTCATCAATATGCTGTGACAAATATATTCTCACTGAGGATTTAAATAGAGAAAAGCTCTATACATATTTTGTATTCTAAGTTATTGAATTCTATAGTACCGCAGTGTTCAATCCTTTGTTTTGTTGTTTCACATTGACAAAAGGCAACACTTAAATTTTCAACGTCTCGATTAATAAATTCACTCTGATTTCTGCCAAAATGCAAAGTTGGTGCCCAATATAATGAAGATATTTATAAACAAAAATAATTAATTGCATTTTGTAAAACTTATGGGTCTCTATTGGTAAAATATCCGGAAAAATATTTTTGTATAAAGCAAAAATTGAAAATCAAATAACCAAGTTCGCTTTGACTTTTAGTGCTTTATTTTTTAGTCTTTGAATCGACCTCAATTCAAATGTCTTTATAAACCCCTAAACAATGACAAAATAATTAATATGACTTTGCACTAATGCTTGAAATATTAGTAACTTTTTTCTGTTGTCGAATTTATTTTTAAATTTATACAGAAGAATGATTTGTTTGAAAATTAACTCCCAGATACTTAAGAGTAGTGACCTCTTTGATTTTCCATTAACTAATACACTAAATTCACTGTTAAACCCATAATCAGGCTTGAATCTTATAAGCTTTGTTTTGTCTGGATTAAGATATACTAGGGACATAAATACCGTTACAACATTGAACACACCCATTTCAATAGTAGAACTGAACATACCCCCTTAATGTCATATGGGTTTTGAAAGCTAACCTCAATAGCGTTAGCCTGTAACGGGATTTTAAAATTGTTTCAACTTTCATCATGGAGTGGTCAGATAATGAGAACCGTATCGCTGTAATAGCGCTTTTCAAGAGTGAAATGAAAAAAATCGATATTTTCAAAACGATCCGGCTACTAGGGATTAGCTGCATGTTTGTCTACCGATGCATAAAAATGTTTGAGGAGACTGGAGATGTAAAGACCGCCATCGGTCGGGCCGCTCTCTTCACAGAAATTCGCTCCGAAAACAGAAAATCATCTGCATCTTTAATAAAAAAATAGGATTGAAAAATGCAAACGTCTTTAGTGAAGCACGTTGATAACTTCACTAAAAATTTTATTCACCGATGAAAAAATGTTTACCGTTCAGGAAAAATTTAACAAGCAAAATGATACAGTGTATGCGTGGTCATCTAAGGAAGCACCTGAACTGATCCCTAGGGTGAAAAAGGGTCATCACCCAGCTTCAGTCATGGTTTGGTGGGGTGTCTCTTACGATGGGGTCACTGACCTGCATTTCTGCGAACAAGGAGTCAAAACATCGGCCAAATTTTACCAATAAACTGTTTTGGAAGCTGTTGTGAAGCCTCTTAACAATTCCCTGTTTCAAAACCAGCCATGGACTTTCCAGCAGGATTCTGCGCCGGCCCATAAGGCTAAAACGTCCCAGGCCTGGCTTCAAAACAAGTTGCCAGCGTTCATTTCCTCTGAAGAATGGGTCTCAGGCAGTTCAGATTTGAACCCACTGGATTACAAATTGTGGACGGTTTTAGAGGACAAGGGTTGTCACAAAAGATACCCCAACATTGGATCTCTTAAGACTGCTTTGGTTCGAGCTGTGGCCAATTTTCCAATGGACGAGCTTAGTGTAGCTATTTACGATTTTCCAGTGCGACTTAAGGCGTGTGTAAAGGCAAATAGCGGACATTTCGAATAAGTAGATTCTTTTATAATTATAATTATATTATAATATTTGGTCCAAAAACATTCAGTACTTTTTATTTTACAGCATAAAAAGTGTGTTACAGTATTTATGTCGCTACTAAGTAGCTTATTGACTCGTGTAAACTCCAAGAGCAAAGCTGCATCACGATCAGGATATGGTTTAAGTGCCGTTTCATACTTATAAGGATAGCAAATGCTTATATCATCAGCATAGATGAACATCTTTGCAGTTAATTCAATCTTTTTCAAATCATTTATGTAAATGGAAAACAACAAAGGGCTCAAAACACTGCCCTGTGGAACTCCATATTTTACAATGCCCAATGTACTTCGATGTTCGTAAATATGTACAAACTGTTTAAGATTATTAAATAGCTCATGAAAAGTGAAAGCTCATTCCCCCAAACAGTAATACTTTTACTTTTCCTCTAATATCTTATGGTCAATTAGATCAAAGGCCTTTGATAAGTCGTAAAAGACACCAGCAACAGCACTATGTCCTTCGTCTAAACCTTTGCATTTGTGACAGCGCATAGAGAAAGGGACCTAAGGGTAAAAAATCAATTTTCACTTTTTTTTTGATGTGGACAACATCTGATCATCGAATGAGACCGATCCCATGTCCCAGTAGTGTTCCCTGCAAGAGATATGAGCGTTTTATGAAAGTGATGGTACACCAAAGATACACTTATTTAAATCTTTAAAATGGCTCTGCTGAACAAAACTGGTTTTTACCCGTCCCTTTCTATTTTGCGCGTCACATATATCGTTTTGAACATTAAGGATCGCCTCATCAGACCCACAACCCTTTCTAAATCCATACTGAAAGTCATTTAGTAAGTTGTTTGTATTGTCAATAATGGGTAATATTGACATCGGCCGAAACTGATTCACTTTTGTTGCTTTACTCTCTTTGGGAAAAGGAATAACCTTATGTACCTTCAAAATCTCAGAGCATAAATATTGCCGAGTTAACCATATACTAATTTGTACTAGAGATGGCGTAATAGAATTAGCACAGTGAAGAAATACTTTACAAGTAAAAGACTTGCTAAAATATATTCAACTTTACTACACGTAGTGCAATTAATGCGACCAGTGTTATTATAAGGTCTTATCGTTCTTAAAGCATTGAACGTATCATATGGAAATTGGACAATTTTTTGTTTGAGAGTATTTACCGATTCTAAAAAGATTCAGGTTTTCACGCATCGCTGGAAGTAAGTTCTCCATTTAAATCCCTTACGCAAATCTCTTTGTTAGAAACTCTCCCAAGGCTCTAATTAATAAATTCCCAGGTCGTTTTAGGATCATTTTCTATGCTGTCTAAATTATTTTTATTATAATTATTCATTGAGTTTTTGTAAGCAATTTTAATAACTTTGCTAATACTCTTTTTTTTTCTTTCAGTTGTAGCATTACGGTGTTTCCGCTGGGTCTTTAACAAGTTATATTTATATTCAAATATTTTACGATTTTCGATTTTTTTTCTCGATATCGGAAAACTTTTAACTATAAAACTCGTTTTTTAGTGCTACTATTTTAAATTACAACATAAAGTTAAATTTTTCTATTTGTTGTGTATAGTGGCTAAATTTGACGTTTGTAATAAAAATTCTTGTTTATAGTTTGCACTGCAACTATTAACTATTCCACAGTCGGATTTTGAAGCTTTTTCGAAAAAATATTTTTAATTATATTTTTTCAAAAATTTACTTACTCCACTTAAAATTGTTATAGTAAACCCGTCATTTTACTATAGCTTGGAAGCATAAAATTTTTGCATATGCTGGTTTTATTTTGCATAAAATATACAATATATTGAAACATATAAAAAAATATTTTTAAGATGAAACATATTTCAAGTAAAAATATTCGATTCCATTTAATTCGATGTCCATTAATGACGTATAAACATGTCCAGGAAGTTTAAAATTATACCAAATCATCCGTTTCATGTAACTGCTTATTTACAAATTATGGACGCAAACTATTATTCACTTGTCAATGCGCTCTACTGACAGAAGAGTCAACTAACGCAGAATCGCAAGAATGCTGCCGTCTGGTTAGAAAAGGTATTGGAATTACCGCTTTTTCTTGAAAAGACAAATTCTCGAGCGTAGATATAGATGAGCCATGTCGTACTTTTTGTCGCAAAACACAGTTTGATGAAAACTACACAGACAATTTCCATCGATATGTTATTAAAAATAGATCAATTCCCTAGTACCGTTGACTAAGTGACTATGTAAAGGGTGTTTTTTCAGACGTTTGGATTCCAAGAAGAAATAAAAAGCATATAATTTAATATTATGGCCAAGAACTTAGCTTTATTATAAAGGTAAGGGTTTGCCATTATGTTTTAGAAATGATTTTGGGCAAGTGGACGCCGTGGCTGGCTCAAAGAAATTCTAGCCGAGAGGCTAAATTTTCGACCTCTTTTTGCATCATTTGGGGCCGTATATCAGCAATAACGCGGCGAATGTTATCTTTCAGGGCGTCAATCGACACAACCCCACAAAAATTAGTCCAGCGGTGTTAAATCGCACGATCTTAAAGGCCACGCCACAGGCCCAAGATGCGAGATAATGAGCTCACTAAAGGATTTCTCCAATAAATTGATTGTTGTCGTGGGCTCATTCACCACGATTTGCAAACGTTGTTCCAGAATAAGTCTATTCATTATGAAATGGCAAAAATCAAGTGACAGCTGTCAAAAATACCAGCTTCTAAAGAAGTGTGACCAGATTGAAAACCATACGTCTAAATAGAACATGCCTTAGTACAAACTGAAGGTAATTGTACCAATTTGCTATCGATTCTACACGCAAGAACCAATCCGACACAGAAGCAGTAAAAACCTAGTACAAAAGTTTAAGTCGGGTAGGGCCTACTGTCGGATCACGAATCGGTTATTTGAAGATTCCGCGCCTCTGCTTAGAAGCTTAAGTAAGGGCAGACTTAATATGTGGCATCTAGAACGGGAGGATATACGAGTATTTCGTTAGGACTAAAAGAAATCATTAACCGTAATGTCGAGATTTCACAAGGGACTATATAAGAACAACGTCTTACTTAAACATGGATTGGTTAAGGACATTAATGAAGCAGTTTTCTAAATTTAGGTAAACTTGTTACAAATTTAAAGGGGGATCTTCTTATAAGGACTATATCAAAACATGAACGAATATGATCCAATTTTACCAGGATCGGTCACAGGCTATGCTACTCCAACCGCAGTGCTACATTGAGAAACTCGGATGTCAAATATTGAAAAATTGAGCGGTAGAATCTCAAATCGGATGGAACTCTTGCATGGACGCAATACCAAGCTAAGGTTTTTTAAAAGAACTCTCTTAACAACTGTCTGATATCTGAGCGTGATCGAATTCAGAATGCGGCTGTTAGTGAAATTGGGAAGGGCAATTGGGAAGGATAGCAGAATGGAATCTGAGATTAGTCCCTCGTTGATTACTGTAATAAATATGAGGTCTTCCTTCTTTTCCTTGTGTTGTTCATAGTTTATCTGTTCGTTCAGTTGTATTGGGATTTTAACCTAGAAACATTGAGTCTTTTTGATATAAATGAGGCTATAAATATGTTCTTTTTAGATTCCTCTTTATTCCCCTATATCTGCACTAAAGACGATACTGATGTTTCATTTAATTAGCATTGATTTATTACATGGTAATTGTGATAAATCAATTGCCCAAAGCTTTACATAATTCCCAACCAAAACTTAATTTTTTCGGGTTTGTCATTGTGTTTTTGCAGCATTTGCATTTTGGCTCAAATAATTCAATATGCGTTTTGCAAAATTACCGCTTACCGGAATGAAAGTTTTTGCGCGTTCATGTTTATGTGAGTATTTATGTTGCTTGGATGGATTCGCTTCGATGGAAAATATGGAACAATTTCGACTCCAATGAAGGCACACACGTACGTTTACATTCAGATACTCGTCGTCTGTGATCATAAATACCGGAAAATATTTTAGCATACGTAAATTTAAGGGAGTGCAGGGAAAAAAATAGCAGACACCGTAAATTTCTAATATGTTCATCATATTGCAGCTCAAACGGGAAAGTTGTTGCTTCGCCGTAGTCAGAGTGTGGGGCATTGGTGCAACGGAGACTGTATTATTTAGCAGTGAATGTAGAATTTTCCATCAAGAGTGGTTTGTGGAAATGTGCACCATTGCATGCCACTGGGTGTCCCTGAGTATGTTCGTAAATGGCCAAGTTACGTACGTACGACTGTACAGTATTTGGCAAGATGCCGTCAAGAATACACAGACAACGTTTGCATACAACAATTGATAGTTGCCAAGTGGAAAACAGAAACTTCAGAAGACAACAGCGCCCAAAAAAGAAACCGGAGTAGGTGTTTTGTAAGCCATGCACAGTGCGTTCGATTGGAAAGGAAGTTATTCACAATACACATCTGAAAAACAAGTAAGTAAGTGCTATAGTCGGGCGTGGCCGACTCTATGATACCCGCACCACTATAAATGTGATTAAGTCTCCTGTTAATCGAAAGCACTCGTCGCTATTTCTATCTGTATCTATCACGCAAGCACTAAGCCTTTATACCCCATACCACTATGTGGTGAGGGTATAACAATTATAGTTGGTCCACATTTTCATACCTTGTTTTCGGACCCTGTGCCCTCCCACGGACGAGATAAATCATTTGGCTTGACATATTTAAAGTCCTGAGGCAATTCCCTGTCATTTGAGGGGCCACACTAAAATCCGGGTAAACCGAAACTTTTGGACCCTCCTAATGGACCCTGGGGCCCAAACAGGTCGAATTTTTTTCTGTATTTAAAATTGTAAGATAATTTCCTTTCATTTAAGGGGTCACACTTATATTTAAAATCATGGGTCCATTTTTTGGGTTCTGAAGGCCCCGTAGGTCCGAGAGGCGGGTCCAACTATTTTTTTTACATTTTGTGGTCAGTTCTACATCGAATGTCATATTTTTTTAATTTGTTGACCAATACACGCGACATCAACTGGATTTGGACCAAATCCGGGAGTTCCTTTGTATGGGGGGTCTATCAGAAAGTGCTCCGATTTAAACCAAATTCAATAGCGTCCGTCCTTGTCCCAATATATTACCACTTGGCAAGTTTCATCAAGATCGGTGCATAAATGCGACCTGTACTTTGATTACAAGAATAGATGGACATCTTTACATCCAGCCAGCCGGCCAGCCAGCCAGCCAGACAGACATGGCTAGATCGACTCAAAATGTAATTCTGAGCAACTTTCTCTCTGGTCCCGGTATTCTAACTCGATTCCTTCGATGTGTTACAAACGCAAGCACTAAGCCATTATACCCCATACCACTACGGTGTTTTTTTAAATGCTTGAAAACTTTAAATTATTTTAAATTAATCTTATTGCTCCGAAAACCATTTTTTTGTACAAGGAAATTTGTTTGCTATGGGTGACATTGACGTCTTAGTAGCAGCGCAGAATTTGCTACGAGAAATGTCCGAGAGGAATCTGATTGTATTTTCGAATCTGCTTGTTCTTCTGTTTTACTAACATATTTTTTGCTCCAGCTCTCATTAAGAAAAAAATAAACCAGCGAGACGAGCACGAAATATTTGTTCTACTCCAAAATTTGTAACCGGTTTTAAACTTTCGTTTACATGCTTGATAGAAGCGGGTACTTGACTTCACCCCACGGCAGTCCTTTAAAGTTCCTGCACAAATTAAACCTTAACCAATCCTGGTAGAAATTTACCCCATCAGTCATGTTTTCATATCTTCATAATCGGGTCTTCTGATATTTGATGGTGGCAATAAAAAAGCATGACTTTATTCTCTTTTTGGATAGAGCCAGTAATTTTTCTGTTTACCAGAGTGTGTAGCATATCGCATAGTTGACTCTGTCTGTATGTTTATTACCCTACACCACACTGTTGTACACGGTCTCATGAATGTTTCTTACACCTTGAAGTAATGAAGATAGACCTCTTGTTAAGAATACCGATCAATTCAGAACCACTATTGGATTCCAATGAGCAATGTCCGTCAGTCTATCGTTGTTATCAAATACAGGTCATAATTATGAGCCGTTTTCGCAGAAAATTGGTAGAGTTTTTAGTTTAGGACCAAGAAAGTGCCCGCTTGAAATTGGTCCACACCGGAAAGTTCCAAATCCCATTTATTACATTACATTTCAAACAAATTCCGCATAGAGTGTTACAAGCGAACAACGCAAATCGAACCCACACAAAGATACCTCCCGATTTGAGGTCCTGTGGCTCTAAAGGCTACATTTTAAAATCGATCTATCTCAAATAAAAGCCTAGTGCGCATGTTCTTTCCGTTATAGAATTCAAATGGGGAATATCAAATTCAAACGCATCCGACTTTAGCCTTTTTTAATTGATACATACAAGGAGGCGCAAAAGTAATCAAACAATGCTCTTTTGCGTACTTTGTTTATTAATGAAATACTTAGGTTCTGCTTTTGAAATTTATTTAATTAATACATTCGAATTTATTACAACAAGATGAGAAATTTATTTCAGACAAGTGGCCACTGCCAGAGTTAATGACTATACGATCTTCATGATCTAGAGAGAGACGACCAGCTGTACAATAGATGGGGTTTAGATCATCGAAACTATTAGGCAGTTCTGAATAATATTCACGCTGATGAAGTCGTAGCAGCAGTATCCAGCTATAACGAGAATGAAGTGCTAGGGAAACATCCCCCTAAGATTTCACCTGAGGAGAAGATGCTACCTCGGCAGACACGCCGAGACGTGGACGGTGCAGCTGCCTCAATTCGTGTTGGGCACGAATTGATGTTAACGTTCCGGACGTTTGTCTGGACTGCCATCAGGGACCACATGACGTACTACCTCTACTACTTCTTCAATTATCCGGCCAAGGCCACTCAGCCGACCCCCAGGTCTCTGTGGACGCATCCAGCTCAAATGACGCGTTTACTCCGCCTGGATATCGAAGCAGATCTCCTATAGGCGAACAGGATTTCAGAACAAAATATATTGTTGTTACAACAACTATACGAGCTCGTTTATGGCATTTTCAATCACCCTTGCTAGAACTTCGGGCGACAGATTGTCACACTCATGCCGACTATTCTCCTTAAGGGCTTCAATACTCAGAGGCATGTTGAAAATAACCCGCAGCTTAAAAAAACCTAATAAAAGAAGTCTGGAACTGTTAAATCGGGTGATCTGTCCAGCCAGTGCAATATCGAAAACGAGAGCGATCTGTAAATGCTTCCTTCAGAATATCGGTTGTGGCTGCTCCTGCTTGTGGTTCCTGTTAAAACCATATGTTATGCAGTACCAATTCATGCAATTGAGGGAAAAAAATTCGGTAATCATGGCTCTGTAGCGCGAGCCGTCCTCAGTTGTCATGTGGCCCTCGGCGTTCTCTCAAAAAAGAAATGGCCCGATAACTCCTCAAACAGCGTAAACAGCACACCTCGTAATAACTTCGAAGGGTTGTAATGGTTCTCGGGGGGTGAAATAAAGATTTTCGGTATCCCAGAAACGATTATTATGTTTATTCACGTAACTGGTAAGATCGGAGTGAGCCACATCGCTCGAAAAATCGTGCACCTCAACGTTGAGACTCAGGATGTCTTCATCGTAGGTTAGACGCGTTTGGCGAACAGATAACAACTGATGAACTGCCTGCACTTTGTAAGGGAACATCTTTAAATGATGCACCGAAATTCTGCGTAGGGACCGCCGGTCAATGCCCAATTGCGTGGCACGTCGTCTGGTCTACAGGCCAACAGTAGAAATATTTTCCCTGGGAAGATCTCGTGTCGTCCCAGTAGCATCAGGACAAGTGGCCAAACACCGCAGAGTTTGTCCAGTTAGTATTGAACTGTCAGGAAAGCTGCGAGAAAATTCACGCTGCGCGAACTCTATGAAACAATTATTCCGTGTTCTTTTAAAGAAACCCAATTTATGGCTTTCTGATTTGTATTTAGCGCTTGTTTACTTCACAAATGTCAAAACTGAATTATAGGGTTTTCTAAGAGGGTGATTACTATTGACCCACCTTTTATTATGTCGGGTCGTATGATTAATATTAAATTGAATAACAATATCACTCATACGTTTAAAAGTAAAAACCTATATTTCCACAAAGCGATAACATGAATAAAATTATAACATTTGTTTTTTACAATACTCGTATATGCTCAGAGAGAGGCGAGGCGTATATGCTCAACACATGCATCTAACACTACATATGTGACGAGCAAAATAGAAAGGGTCCTAAGGGTTCAGGAGAGCCATTTTAAAGAATTAAATACGTGTATTTTTGGTGTACCATCACTTTCATAAAACGCGCATATCTCTGGGAGGGAACACTTTTGGGACATGGGATCAGTCTCATTCGATGCTCAGATGTTGTCCACATCAAAAAAAAAATGATTATTTTTACCCTTAGGTCCCTTTCTCTATGCGATGCCACATATATGGTGTAGTGTGCGATAAAGTCTGTCTGTGTGCGATAAAGTCTGTCTGCAGAGTGCAAACGGTCTGTGGCAAACGTTGAGGATTCATGACCTTTCACTTTTTCAGCAAAATTTGAAGAATGTATTTTGAGTCTCAGCAGGATAGCACGCCGCGCATTTATATAGTCAGTAATGGTATACAAATATGGTGTTTGATTTTTCCAAATATCCTTTGTCTACAGGTTGAAGGGCAATCGCAATGGTCAAGTGAGACCGTGAACATAT
Source organism: Hydrotaea diabolus (assembly GCA_963513945.1). Classification (NCBI taxonomy): domain Eukaryota; kingdom Metazoa; phylum Arthropoda; class Insecta; order Diptera; family Muscidae; genus Hydrotaea; species Hydrotaea diabolus. The sequence goes on along the minus strand of OY740720.1, from coordinate 100,745,713 downwards.
CTGTGACTGTAGTATTTGCATATACAGATTGTTTGTTTTGTATTTTTGTCCAGAAGAACCATCACATTCCCATTTGCACATGAAATTTAACTTGCAGTTTCCATATTTCTTTGAATCATTTTCGTTAAACGATTGAAGAAAGCGTTGAGTTGTCTTATTAAGTAAAGTAGCTCCTGAAGTTCTACCTCTGCCGAACTCGTTTAATTGTTATAGTGTTCATTGTTGGCAAACAGTCATTTTAGCAGAAAGTATGTGATGATATTATGGATACAGATTGGAGCCTTTCTCAGTAGTACACAATGTGAGCTGTGTATATTGGTATCTTACTTACTTCAAATCCAAAAATAACCTCTTTATTTCAAATGATTTTAAGGGTACGGTTACAATTTGGAAAGATGAAAGAATCACCCATTTTTGCCTCTAGGATACGGTACATTTAGTGAAAAAGTCACGTTTATTAGTTTTAAAGCACGAATTTCTCATATTTTTCAAAAACAAAATTTTAAAGCCTAGGTACGCATATATTTTCAAATTTTCCTTCTCCTAATGCTACATTTTATGCAAAAAAAACCCTAATAATTATATTGAATTGAATATTTTATTAATGGGATAACTGTCCTTATGTATAGGGTGATCCATCTAGAGGTATTTTTTTTAAATAAAAAAATACTAAAATTCAAATCAAAAAAAATATCAATATTCAATATAAAATTCAATAAAATTTCCTTTAAATGTTAGCCCGTATTTGCTCAGGATGTCTATTCTGCGGGTCTAATTTTGGATGACTTGTTCGAGCATTTCAACCGGTATGGCGTGAATGAAACGCATAATGTTGGCTTCCTAGACCTGAATCGTAGCTGGTTTGTCAGCATAGACTTTGGACTTTCCGTAGCTCCAAAGAAAAAAGTCTAAAGGTGTGATATCACACGATCTAGGCGGTCAATTCACCGATCCAAAATGTAAAATAAGCTGCTCTTCGAAATTACCTCTCACTAGAATATTAGCTTCGATTTCGGGTAGTTCGATATGCTAGAGCAATAGCGAGCACCAATGAATGTTAAGTTTCGACCATTATCATTTTTGGAAAAATATGGACCGATAATTCCACCAGCAAATAAACCGCACCAAACCATGGTTTTCTCTGGTTATAATTGCACCTCTTGAACCTCTTCTGGTTCCTCTTCAGCCCAAATACGGAAATTGTGTGGGCCTTACACTGAACAAAATTTTGGTCAAAACAGCGGATCTTCCCGCATCTCACCGAAATATGATTTTTATAATACAGTTGCCAACATTTGAAGGTAATTATTTTCAAAAAATAAATGCCAAAAAATGTCCTTTCAAATTACCAATAAAGATTCCACACTTGATTTCAATTTTTATTTTTTTTGTTCTTAAAAATACCTCTATATGGATCACCCTATATTAGAAACTAGGCCTATATTGAGAAAAAAAAATCTATTCTTTTTCGTATAACAGATATTCACTTTTTTCAGAATTTGTAAAAGTGTGATTTTATTTTTCGACTCTGTAAAACTCTTTCTCACAGATTTTAAGAGTTATCGCATTCAATAATTTCTACCAAGTATATACGCGTTTGTACCAAATAAATGTTTGTTGTACCAACTATTTAAAAAATATCGATTTTGGAAAAAATTACTTTGGAAAAACAAAACCTCTTTACTTCAAACGACTTATAAGGGTACGATACCAATTTGGAAAGATGAAAAAGTCACCCATTTTTGTCTAGTGAAAAAGTCACGTTTATTAGTTTTAAAATACGAATTTTTCATATCATTATAAACAACTTTTAAAGCCTAGGTAAGCAGTTTATTTATTTTTACTTTTTATACATAAATGCTAGCGGAGAAAACATATTTTGAGTTTTTTCAGTAGGTGTGTAAACACAACGCTTTTTCGGCGATCCAACTCTGAAGCAAGCAACATATACAACACCTAGCGATTGCCTTCTAGCCTTCTCAATGGTTATGACAAACCACTGGTGAATCTGTTTTCGATGTTATTAGGCATATTTTTTCAACAGAAAGATTTATTTTGTTGCACCATTTTGGTCGATATAAATTACGTTAAACCAACTTTTATTGTTAGAATTTGAGGTATTATACTAATCGTTTCATCCTCAACTTTACCTGTGCCAATCGATTCTTTTGAAAACCCAATCATGATTTTTTAAATTATTTACAGTATTTGCCAAAAAAAAAACTTTCGAGGATTTTGAATAGATCTGCATTTGGCAAATGTTTGGCGGAAAGTTTCCATCGCCCATATTTGGCGATTATTAGCGCAGCAGCATCTTAAGTAAAATTACCCGTCTTAGTCGACAATGTAAGTTCCTCTTGATGTCCTCACGGATATGAGGCTTAAAAAGGTCGTAATCGGCTGATGTTGATATTTGAATCACTGACAAAGTTTGTCGATAATTACTAGTAAGAAGCAATAACGCTTCATCCAAGAGTAGGTAAATTTCTCTGAACTTTTTAGATTTCGCTTAAGAAATCTTTTGTACGCCATAGTACATTCCATACATTAGTTAAAAAAAATACATTAGTTTTGTGTAGAAAAATGTTTAATGCGCCCAATATGTTGTTTTAAAGGTCTTAAACACTCCTCGCGTTATTGCTTTTCTAATAAACTCGACGTGGGGCACATCGGCTGGATGATTTAAATGTCCACAGTGCACATTGGTAGACACATTTTAGTTTTTTATATATACTCAGATAAAGATTACACTTATAAAGTAATAAATAAATCTGTATGTTTTAATAATATTTGTCGACGAATTAACGAAAGAAATATAGACTTAAAAATTTACAAATCACGCTGCACATTAGGGTGTCTCAGTCGGGGACATGTATAACTTTTAAATTAGACAAATTTATCTTTACAGCTTAAATGATGTTTGCTATAATTTAAGTACTTATACTCGTATGTCCATATTGAATTTTATTCACCCGTTTGATATTACGTTCCTTTTATGCCCTAAAGTATTAAGTGCGTCTTAGCTAAAGAATTATGATTTATAGCAAATATTAAACACAATGTATCTTTTTCCGAGGTACATGAAGTCCCTTAAAGGGAAACGTTTTTTACGTTTTAGCTTATGGCAAATTTTCAGGATCTTAGGTCAGTTTGTTTGACCGCTCTTCTGCTTTCAACAAACACACGGACGGGAAGACGGACATGACTAGGTCACCTTACAATTTTTTGACAAAAATAAATACTTTACAGGAACTCCGATTTTTTATTTCGAGGTGTTGCAAAGTCTACAAATTAAGCATACACGTCATCCTTCGGCGGATGGTATAATGAAAATTTTTCAATCGTGTTCAAATGGTTCCAACAACTATATATTTCCATTTCGAAATTTGGCAGTTCTAAACTGCTACATTTCAACAATTTTATTACAGCCGAAATAATACGAGTACTGTTGCCAAAATTTAACTTAAATAATAAGCATATTGTCGGGACCATCATATTATAATTGTTGAGAACATATAATTGTTGGAGTGACATAATGTAACCACAACTTCTCTTTGCGAATGCATACAGATTTGTCTTCTGATTCCGGGCATCACCGACATATTTCAATTAGTTCTCACAGATCAAACACCGTTCAAAATTACTGGATCGGTCCATGTTTTGATATATCACCATACAAATGTATCTTTTGATTTGGGGTCTAACCCTTCTATGAGCTGCAAAGTTCATTAGATTTCAATGAAATCTGGTGTGCTAAGTGGCTTCGGTGTGCGCATAAATCGTACTAAAACTCTGGGATAAGGGTTTAAACTAGCCCCCAGTTTACTTATAGATCCCACAATGTCATGTTTTGACTTTAACACAATTTGCATTTTTTCGATATTCCCATCTCATGGAATGGACTGTACGTGCATAGGATCCCTTGCAACTGCAACAAGGCAGCCAAAGAAAAACGCACGCGTCCTTAAGGATAACTACGCGTAACAATGCTTGTCAGTACTGAAGGGAGCCTGCAAAAAACTCCAACATTTGGTTAAGAAAAAGTGAACGCGGCCAGCAGCATACGTAACAGTACTGGGCTGTGAGTGTGCGTGTATGCGCTGATATGTAATCGCACTGGTGCACAAATACAAATACACAGCGACACATCCGGTGTGGAACAAAGTGACGTCAGTTTCAATTAAAGGTATGTGTGTGTGTATGTGTGAGGATACGTATGAGGCATTTTGGTCGTCTATTTTTTTGGTGTGTTAAATGCTGCTTCTTACACCGGTAAGTTGGAATGTTGCAAGCAGACGTCGGGCGGCGGAAGCTTTGCATGCTACAACACGCCGTGGTGAGTTGGTGCATGTGTTGGTGTGCGCGCTATTTGTTTGGCAAATGAAGTCGAAAATGAATGGAAATGAAGATGAAGTGGTTTAGTCAACAAACGCTTAAGTTGACGTAAAGATGTGGCAATTGTTGTAAATGGAACACAAATATTTAAGAAGGCCTCTGGAAGAATGACGCTGATGACAGCGCTGACGGTGACGATGATGACGATGATGATGGCACTGTCGCTGTTGTGTATTGAGGCAATTGTCTTCGTCACACCACTTCAAGTATTCATATTATTTGCACGGCAAACATGGCGGGCAGCAGGAGAAGAGGAAACAATGGTTGTTCCTTTTATTTGTTTCTATTTGGAAGAGTGTCTGTCTGTCTGTCTGCCTTCCGTTTCCCTTCCATTTTGGCGGCTCACATTGAGGCTGCTTCCATCAATTGGACGGACGGACAGGCAGACGTTTCTGCGTTCGTTCGCTCATTTCTTTGTCAGTCGTCTCACCATTCACCAAGTGGTGTTTACACCGAGTGCGAGTATCATCGCATACCCGCACACATCCCGTCGTTTGCATATTGAAAATTATTCGCTACATTTGCCGTTGGTGTGTGTGTGTGTGACTGAGTATTGTCCTCGGAAGTTTCTGTGCCAAATACATGAGTGTTCCCTTTCACCAACACACACAAGTGCACAGCGTATAAATGTCGGTGTCCTGGCGCTATCTGCGCGCGAGTGTGTGTGCGTGTGTCAATAGAAGTGACGAAAATGGCTCACTTAGGAAAATATTGTTTGTTCGTTGATTCGCTTGTTATTTGTTGATTTGCTAATTTAATTAAGCGTTGAAATTTAAATGTGGTGTAAATTATTCGAGTGCTCAACCTATTTTCCGAATCTTGGGATGAATGTCTGGAGAGCGGGTACGGGGCAAACAAACACAAGGCATGACTCCATAAATAGTCAATTGGCGTTCTGTTTGTCATGAGCAAATATGTACTTTGTAAACATTTAACATTAACTACACGTGTTTGTGGGCTTTTGAACTTGTGCAAGTCAATAGAAAAGTTGGCTTGCAACTCACCCGGACTCAAGTTTACATACACATATGCGGTGTGAAGTTATTGTACTTAAAGTTTTAATCGCTTTTGAACAGCGAATAAATTGTCCTTCTAAAAGCATAACAACTTAATTGTAATATAAGTTAGGGGGTTAAGTGCGAGCATATCTGACTATTTTACTCGAAAATTGCTGAGATGTTGTTAAATTGACTATCAGTGATGCCAATACATCAATATGTCGATTTAGAAAAAACCGATAAGGAAGTAAAAAATACAATTAAGGCAGGTGAGGAGCCGCTTGCAGCCATAGTCAGATCACAGTTAGGACATTACGTGGGCTATTGTGATGCCGCGAAAACAAGGCTGTTCCAATCTGACGCTAGTATTACTTTGTCTATTGTAATACCGCAAACAAATCGGAGTTTTAAACATTCGCAAAAAAAGCAGTAGCCCTGCTAAGTCAAAGTTATATGTTGGATTATTGATTTCCTTTATTAACGGAAACAAATCGAAACCTAATCTTAGGAGAGATATATGGCAGTTATAAACTACAAATATCGGTTAGAACTCAAATAGGGAATTGAGCCGATTAATTTTCGGTAATAGATTTGTTTTAGGCGTGTTAAAATGGACATAAGTAAAATTTCTTTAAAATATTCTCAAATTCGCCACTACTAGGTCGGTTCAATTCAAAATTGGGAAGTTCATTTTCATGGAATGCGTATAATACTCAAAGAAACATTTATGCAAACATATAAATAGAAAAGACATCCTTATGACTTTTAAACGTGCTGCAAAAGTGTTAGTCAAAAATTTTCCAAAAAAACTGCAGTTTGTCTTTATTGTAAGAAATAATTATTCTATCTCTTTATTTTGATAAAAATTTATTCTCTCGACAACATCTGCTTTCTCTCTGCACCAAACTCATTTTCGTTAAAACATAGTATTGTTTGTTGGAATGTAACAATAGTACAGGGTGGCGCAAAACTACCATTGTGGATTGAATGTTGAACTACTTTTTAAATTGATTTACATTTTTTATTTCAGAATTTTGTGAAGCAAACTTGGGGAATTTGAAATGGAACACTACACAAAAGAACAGCGATCAGCATCTGCTGAATTTTATTTTAAAAATCAAGAGACAATTGTTTTGATGCAGCGTGCTTATCGTCGTTTTTTTAATGTGCAAACTGGACCTTCAGAACCAACAACAAATCGCTTGGTTGGAATTTTTCGACAACATGGTACAGTAAGACACCTTCCATGTACCGAAAGACCACGTACGGTCCACTCCGAGGAAAATATCCAACGTGTTGTGCACGCAGAAAAAAAGTATGGTTGGGGTGACAATATTCGAAGAGGATCATGCTATTGTTGGGTATATGGTTGTGACACAACAATATTATGATCCTCACAACAATAGTATGATTCACACATAACCATACTATGATACCCACAACCATATTATGATTCACACTCAAACATACTATTATCTCCACAACCATATTATGATCCTCACAACCATAGTATGTTTCTCATACAACCATAGTATGATCCTCACAACCATAGTATGTTTCTCATACAACCATACAATGATCCCCACAACCATAGTATGATTCATACTCAACCATACTATGATCCCCAAAATTATTTATTAGGATTGGTTATTGTTGTTATTCAAAAATAGAGATTTTTATTAAGTATGTTATTTTAAATTGCATTACTATTAGTTCATAGCCAGATTTGATGCCATGTTTTTATTAAACATTTCATTCAACAAACAAAAACATATATTCCAACGGTCAAAAATACTTTTAGTTGCCAGCAGGGGTGAATGCGACTTCACCATCCGTAGACACCAAGTAACGAATGTAATTAAACCATGATCATAGCTATATACTTAAGTGGAGGCAGATTTTAAATAAACGAGAACCAGTCGGTATTAGAGTATTTCACTGAACAAAGTAAACACAATAAAAATCCGTCGAACTACCTTCCATTTGTTGTTGTTTTTTACTGGACAGCAACCATTCACTGTATCGTGTGTATGTGTTTTTTTTTGTATATCAAAGAAAAACATACGCACATACACACATACATGCATGCTCTATAAAACCTTTTTTTGTTATGTTCATAGTCGCAACCATACTGTATGATTGTCGTAATAAAATTATTGTTAACGTAAATTTTAAACAACAATACTTTTGTTGCACCAACCATGTTTATATGGTTGCTACAACCATATTTTCATTTCTAAATTTGGCAATAATACTATTGTTACATTTCAACAATAGCAATATTGTCACAATCATACTATTGTCAAAATGAAATTCAAAAAACAATACTATGGTTGCGACGATTATGCTTTTATTGTAGAGAACATACTATTGTTGCGGTGACCATAGTGTAACCATATCTTTCGTCTGCAGTACAGTCCAGAAACATCTTTAAGAAAACGTTCGGCACAACTGGGGCTATCGCGGATAGAGCACGAATTTGCGCAGCCGAAACTGGCCGCCACTTGCGGGATATAATATTTATACTTAAGCCGAATATATTTCCCATTAATATACTACATAACAAAAAATAATACTAATAATTAACCAATAAATAAAAAAGTTATTAAACATTCAAACCACAACGGTTGTTTTGCGGCACCCTGTATTATTTCAGAATTTGGCAAAAGGTTGTTGCAAGCTTCTAAATATGGTTGGTGCTACAAATATGTTACCAATAGTATGATTACGGCAGCATACCGTTTGATCTGGACTATGAACTAAACAGTTTTTATAGGCATACCAAAAAGTTACCATTTTTAAAGTAAATTTGGAGAAAAAAATATCGGTAGGGAAAAATTAATGGGGGTCGGTCATACGTTTTACCCCTCTAGGTGCGACTCCTTGGTAGTTGCGGGGCTTTTTGTGAATATGTTCCCCCTTCCAACGACATTTGACCTCGATGAACTGTCACTTGCCCCCATCCAACCTCCCCCATTTTTTGGCCCATGCATTTTTTTCCAAACCCCAGAAAATAAGGGGGTGAGTCATACCCAAATCTTACTAATCAGAATCTCCCTACAACACTATCCCACCCCTAGTGCACAATAACGTCGTCTGTCTAGAATATCACGTAATAATTGTACTTTTTTGTTTGAAAGTTAAATTTTGTTGGAAACTAACTGTTTTGGGTTTGTTTAACTGTTGTATGTGAAACAAAATGTGATTGTAACGACCATAATAATATAGTTTTGGGATCACATTAGTTGAGTGTGAATCACAATATGGTTGTGGTGATCAAAGTATAGTAGTGTGTAAATCATACAATTATTGTGAGGATCATAATATTATTATGTCACAACCATATACCCAACAATAGTTTTAACCTATTCGACTATTGTCAAAACAAACATCCTTTTTCTGCGTGGTACTTTGCGTTATAAATTTACCTTGGTAGGAATAGGGTTAATGTGTTGTACACAATAGCACTAGTCATAATACCACAATGAGGTGCAGGGTATAGAAAATAACATCATCTTGCATAATTATGGAAATATATTTCAATGTGCTGATAAACAATTATTATTTATAATTTTAACGATCGAAAATAATTATTCACTCTACTCTAATATACGAACGTACATACATACTCGTATATACAACATATAAGGAATTGTCGCTAACGAACCTAAACGGGTACTTTTATGACAAATTTTGAACATCTAAACGGTGCAATGAACTGCAAGTGTGGCACTTAGTTATGACAATTAAGGTAGACATGTTAATACTAATTAAACACTGAAAGTTAAAAATTAGCGCGTCAAATTGTTTTTAATATTTTGATTTTAAATCGTATGGGCCGCTGAACTTTTACAACCACCACATTTTCTATCTTTCTAACCCAACAGTCACAGTTGCAGGTAACGGATGTTTTCTGGATTTATAAAACTGTACTGTATATATCAACTACGAATTGGATTCAATTTTTCGGAAATTTGCTGATTACAAGATACCTGCCAGATGTGAACGAAAAATACATTGCATGCTTTATTCTAAAAATTGACTGCCTACTATGCATGCATGAGATCCATAGGAAGAATTGGAAATTTCACCTCACGCAGTGAACTGGTTCTACGCGATGTTTGTTAGGCCAGTTCTAACATAAGGTTGCCCGGTATGGTGGGAGGCAACGGTAGTAGAAAGTGACTGGTATGGTGGGAGGCAACGGTATGGTGGGAGGCAACGGTAGTAGAAAGTGACTACAAATAACTGGACAAAAAAACAGTCACACAAATTTTAAATCGGAATTCTGCTTTATGGATAGTCCGAGATATATATTGAACTGTCAGACTATTGTGAGATAAGACCTCCAGATCTGGTGGACATGAACTCTCAAATCATTGACAGGAATGGATAGCCTGTACGTCATCTATCAGGTAGCTACATACAAAAAGGGCAAACAACTATCGTTAATTAACTTGAATATCGGCTTTGATGTTCAAAAATTGTCATCAACATACTCGTTTAGATTAGTTAGTTCTTAATTTAATAGTACGTTAATATACCAACAATTACTTATACGCCTTATATATGAACTGTACGAATATATGTAAGTATTCACGTTTGTATATTAGAAAAAAATGAATAAATATTTTCGATAGTGCAATTCTGAAAAATAATTATAAATCGCACTGTATATATTTTTACAAATAAGCAAGACAAGTACCAATGCTATTTTTATACCCTGCACTACATTGTGGTAGGGGTATTATGACATCGTGCTATTGTTTACAACACCCTATTCCTACCTAGCTAAATTTTCAGCTAAAGACTGTCTTATGATATATAAGAGTGGTTTATTATGATCCTAATATGTAAAACAAGAAAATTACAGAGAATTATCTTAATATTTTTTAATATGTAAAAATAGTCTAGTAGTATAAAACAAAATATTGGACACATGCTCACCATAGCTTTGGTGACATTCCTCTATCCGATGGTCCATGGTTTCAATGACTCTAAGACATAATGGAGGCTCAATGTCGCAAATGTGCCAAATTATCTCATCCCTTAGCTGTTGAATTGTTCTTGACTTATTGACGTATACTTTTACTTTTAAATATTTCCAAAGAAAGAAGTCCAACGTTGTCAAATCACACCATCGTCAACATCATCACGACGTGATATAACACGGCTATATAATTTCTAGCGCAAATGATCCATTTTTTTATTGGCTGTGTGCACAACCTCAATTTCTGGCCACAAGAAGTCCGTTATTATCTCTCGGTATTGAAGACCTCATTTTCGAAGATGTACAGCCTGATGACGCCCCCAGCTCATAAACCGCACCAAACAGACAATCTTTGTAGATGCATCGGCTTTCGAACAATCACTCGTGAATTTGCACAAATCCAGCAATTCTGCTTGTTAACAAATCCACTGTGGAGACATTTGGTCGATTATGCTGACCAAAAAAATCACGAAGTGCAAGAAATGCATTTTGATTTGAACGCCTATTTTCGTAAAGGGCTTCGACAATCTTAACGAACTGCGGAATTCTGTACCTCTCTATGGTTCAATTTGTCAAATACTTAAACAAAGAAATGTCAAATTATGTTAGGCAAAAAACTTGATGTAAAGGAGTGACTCACAATTAACATCGTGCATTTAGCTAGCTGTGTTCTAGCTAAATTAAAGCTAGAACACAGGATTATGCTTCACAAGACACTGATCAAGCCTATCTAGTTATATGAATCACTGTTTTGGGGAAATGCAAGCTTCACAACCAATATAGATCTCTTTCAAAATATGCAATCGGAAATTTTTAAACACCCTACTGAAGCACCATGGTATGTGAGAAACGATAACATCCATCATTATTTTAAAATATCAAAAGCCAAGGATAGAATTAAAAAAAAAAACAAGAAAAACCACCGTCAAAAACCTGAAAGTTTAATCCGCAGAGCCTTTCCTTCTAAAGGATACTACCAGCAGTGCCATTCAATTGTGGTACTGCAAAGTGTCCTTTGGGCCCACTTAAGTAAAGTAGTTAGTCTCTTAAATTTGTAGTGCATTCCCTCTTAGAAGGTTATGCGTAGGGACCCCCTGACCTATTACCGGCAGTGCCATTTGAATTGTGGTACTGCATAGGGTCCTCTTGGACCACTTAAGAAGTTGGTCGCTTAAATCAGTAGTGCCTTCCCTTCTAGAAGATATTGCATGGGGTCCTTTTGGCCTATTATCTGTAGTGAACTTTTAATCGTGGTACAACGTCCCTTTCTTTTTGAAGGCTACTGCCCGCAGTACCATTCAATTAGCTAACTTTAGTATTTACATAGTCTAAATAGCTAATGCCTATCCTGCAATGCTGTTTAAGTGGTGTTGCATTGGGTCGGTCGCCATTGGTCCACAACGAGTAGTCAATTACTGAAACAACCTTCAGCTCATACATTAATGAACAATAAGGCGGACACAATTATACAGCGTATTACCACTCATGCTGATCAATCAATCTAGTACCATCGAGAGGTATTTTTTTAGAACAAAAAAAATATAAAAATTCAAATCAAATTAATAATTTGAAATGACATTTTATGACATATATTTTTTTGAAAACAATTTCCTTCAAATGATAGCAACTGTATTATGGAAAAGAGCGTTCGGTGAGAAACGAAAAGATCCGCTGTTTTCGACCAAAATGTTGTTCAGTGATGAGGCCCATTACTGGCTCAACAAAATTGCCGCATTTGGGATGAAGAGCAACAAGAAGAGGTTCAAGAGGTGACATTAGACCCAGAGAAAAACACGATTTGGTGCGGTTTATAAGCTGGTGGAATTATCGGTGCATATTTTTTCAAAAAGGATGAAGGCCGGAACGTAACCGTGAATGGTGCTCGCTATCGAGCCATGATATCGATCTTTATGCTACCTGAAACTGAAGCCCATAATCTTGACGGCACTTGGTTTCAACAGAACGGTGCCACTTGCCATACAGCTGCTCAAACAATGGATGTATTTAGAGGTCATTTCGAAAAGCAGCTAATTTCACGTTTTGGACAGGTGAGTTGGCTGCCTAGATTGTGATATCCCACATTTAGACATTTTCTTCGGGGTTACGTAAAGTCCAAAGTCTATGCTGACAAACCTGCTACGATTCAGGTTTCGGAAGGCAACATTACGCGTGTCATTAAAGCCATAGTGGTCGAAATGCTCGAATAAGTCATCCAAAATTTGACCCTCAGAACGGAAACCCAGAGGCATAGTTGCGGAAACTACAAGTATATTCAAAAAATAAATGCCATAAAATGTCCTTTTAAATTATCAATACAGATTCCACACTTGATTTGAATTTTTATATTTCCTTTGTTCTGAAAAAATACCTGTAGATGTATCTCCCTATATAAGCCATGTCAGCGACGCATTGGCTTATGCGACGAAATAATTCCAAAAGAAAATACAATATAAATAATAAGCTAGATTTAAAAATTGTAAACTTATTGTTAGGCTCCAAAGGAGGGGGTTAACTTGTTCACAAATAAAGCATTTAAAAAAATAAAATCCTTCAAAATGCAATTAAAAAAATTAGTCAAGCATTCATTGCCCAATTTCGGGTCCGCTTTGTAATCAAAGAAAGAAATATTAAAATTTCCTTTCCGACGATATGATTTTTCGAGATACTTTTTTATACTCGTATATTGTTTTTTTTATTTACTTTACAATAAAATTATTTTAAGATGCACCCGCAATTGTTGAAAGCGTCGAAAAATTCTATACAAAACTATTAGTTGTCACAGCAGGCGGTTGGCGGCGTTTGGCAATCAATACTTTAAACTTCGTTCGGTTAATATAAACGAATAGTAAGGTGTCTGTTTCAAAATACTGGCCTAACAATCATATTATAGTGCTACCGACCGAAATATATATTTATCAAACTGAGCAACAGTCAAGTGAAAAAGATTTATACGAGGGCTGCTATATATATATATATATATATATATATATATATATATATATATATATATATATATATATATATATATATATATATATATATATATATATATATATATATATATATATATATATATATATATATATATATATATATATATATATATATATATATATATATATATATATATATATATATATATATATATATATATATATATATATATATATATATTTCTGGCCTAATAATGAAAATGCAAAATGGTTTTATTGTTTTTCAAAGTATTCTCCTGCATGATTTATACACTTTTGCATGCGCTCAAACCAATTGTCAAAGCACTTTTTCCACTCCGATTGAGACACCTTCAAAACATGGATTTTGAACGCTCCAACAGCATCTTCAAGCGACAAAAAATCGTTGACCACGCATTTTTGTCTTGATGTGCGGGAAGAAAAGGAAGTCATTAGGTGCCAAGTCAGGTCTGTACGGCAGAGGACCCATTAATTCGACGTTTTGGCCGGTCAAAAAGGCGCTGGTTTGAACCGATGTGTGAGAGCTCGCATGGTCATGGTGCACAATGATTCGTCTTCTCTTGTTCGTTTTTCGAATTTCTCCGAAGACTTCAGGCAAACAAATTGTAGTGTACCACTCAGAATTGACCTCCTACGTGTCTTAAGCGGAGCAGTTGCCACATAAGCAGTTTTACCAAAGAAAGAGGCGAATATTTGCCTTGAAATGCTTCTTCCACGAACAACTTTCGTTGGATTTGGCTCGCCTTCAAAGAACCAAGCGGTCGATTGCTGTTTTGTTTCGTGCTCATACGCATAGATCCATCATTCGTCACCTCTGACGATCTTATAAACGTCTTTCGAAGCACCGCGATCGTATTTTTTCAAAATTTCTTTCCACCAATCGACACAAGTCTTGTTTGAGCGATTGTCTATTTGTGCAGGATACAACGAGAACAAACCGTTTTTACGGCCAGGTGTTCAATCAATATCGAATGTATGCTGGTGGAAGATATGCCCAAGGATACCTCTATCTCACGTTATGTCACATGACGATCTTGCATTATCAGTTCACGCACGGCATCAATGTTCTCTGGCACAACGGCCGTTTTTGGACGACCTTCGCCTTTGAGCGAGCTTCGGCCACGATTGATCTTATTAAACCAGTTTTTCACAGTGCTATGGATTGTGCTTCGTCGCCATACAAAGGTTTATGTTCTTCGATGCACTCTTGTCGTAATAATACACGTCGAATGTTGTGAAAAATGATCGCACGAAAATGTTCACAAGTTAATTCTATTTGTGTGCCCAATTGAAAGGCCAGAAATATATATAGCAACCTTCTTAAAACATTAATCGTGAGCATATTTTATTTTTTGAAATCCTCCCTTGTTCTTTAATGGGATGTTAAGGGACCTAAGTTAGTTATTCTAGATCCGAAATATGTTGCAGAATGTAAATAACAAAATGGTTTGGCATCCTTGGCAGGCGAGTAGTAGGTGTTCGACAAAGATGATATAAAGGACTTGGTTCGGCCAAACTAAGTTTGCCCACTTTTCTTCAGTTAATATTCCGGGGTTTAAAATCGTTATTGAACAGTATTATCCAAGCTTCATTGCCTATCAAGCAGTATTCGCAGGGAGACAATATTTTAGCAAAACTGTCTCTAATGTACATTCGGAAATAAATTTCCGTGTTCTATGGTAATATGTTAAAATCGTATATGAAAGAGGTCATTATCACTTGCGGTTACATGTTATTGTTGTGGTGATGTGGTGGGGTCATATCTGGCCCATCTTGTGCTGTCTGGTCCATCCTGTTGTCGTAGTCTAACGTAGTCAGTGTCGCAATCGCCACCAGTCATTTAGTAACTAACTTTGTCGGTATGTACGTGCGTATGTCGGTGACTGTGTCATTGTGTGTGTTTAATGTAACTATAGTTTGGAATTTCATGGCGGTTACTCCATGCATTGTGTGGGTGGGTCTACTCATGGATCCACACTGGTCACACATACTACATGGACAGACTTAACTATGTGGCATATGCCACACATATCCACACCATGTGTCTCTCCTGATACTGAGCTACATGTATGTGTGTGTGTTTCATCTAAACACTTGTTTGTTTTCTTGTTAACATTCAGCAATTAGGAAGTTACTACCAGCCAGTCAGTATTTTTTGTGTTTTTTTTTACAACAGGAAGAAGGAGGAAATAAAACGATCCGAACAAGAACAACCACAGCTAGGCTATCCCTTCCCCCGAAGTGGGCCACACCGAGAACTGATATGTCAACTGTCAGCCAGCCATCTATGTGAGGGTATCTATTTAACTAATGGAATTTTATGTGATTCCGGACCGTATTCGCAACGACTACGGACGAGGATGTGTTACATCGGGTGGCACGTACATACGTCGGTGTGTGGGTGCGACATATAATTTGTGTCAGTATTTGTTTGAATAAGTTGTGCGCGAATATTTTGAGTTGGACGGAGAGATTTATGGCTTTTAAATGCGTATCACGTCGGAGGGTATCAAAAGTTGACAACGCGTTGACAGAGTCCGAGTGACAGGCAACAGTTGGCAAACAAGGTGATTTCTTCGGACGCCTTCGCCTCCACTGTCACAGGGGATAATGGTGATAATAAATTGAAAATGTCATTGTACGACGACAACCAGTAACAAGTCCCCCTCACCAGTAGCATGTAAGTGTCTCGTGGCTGGATTATGCAGGTGAATGTAATTATCCAAAATAAATGTGGGTAGCATTTCCACGTCTTTTTTATAATAATAATTCGTAGACAATTTTATTTACGAAAGAGAGTTGAAAAATACCGTCGACTGAAAATTGAAGATTTGTATAACCGGCTTAAAATCTGGATGACTTGCACATAAAACGTCAAACAACGGCGTCCTTTAGTTTCAGACCTCTACTCATTAAATTTCTTTATCTCAAAGAAAGCCCTCTTATTTGCTGTAGTTGTTTAATGAAGGGCTTCGTAATTTTAGACTGAAAAGTTTATAGCTTTAATCTTTAGATGCTTAAAGGCTAATAGTTATTCAGTAATATCTGATTCAGAAAAGAAACTAAAATCAATGTACCCACCAGTTCATTGGTTTTGAGTAAATTGTCATTTCATCTATTACAGATTAGATGTTTAGGTGGATGTTTTCTAATAGCTTTTCGAGATACTTGAGCTCTAGCACCCTCAATTTAAATAACACATACGTATTTCTACTAAATTTCACATGGAGCCAGCGACCAACACCTATGTCCTGTGAAATTGGACCATGTTAGCCCTTTGTTTCAAATAGTTCATACACAAAGGTCCCACCCAAATTGCTGTGATGCTGCTATATAGGTCACATTATGAATTCCTTCAAGGTCAAAGAAAACATAATGCGTTATAAACGACCTGTTATTGTTCCTAGTGAATTTTCTAGATGTACGGGAATAAAAAGAAGTCAGTGGGTGCCAAGTCAGGGTTGTACGGCGGATGACCCATCAATTCGCCGTTTTGGCCGGTCAAAAAGGCGCTGACTTGAGCCGATGTGTGATGCACAATGATTCGTCTTCTCTTGTTCGTTTTTCGAATTTCTCCGAAGACTTCTGGCAAACAAATTGTGGTGTACCACTCAGAATTGAACTCCTACGTTGTCCAAGCGGAACAGTCGCCACATGACCAGTTTTGCCAAAGAAACATAAGACCATTTGCTTCGAAGTGCTTCTTCCATGAACAACTTTCGTTGAATTTGGCTTGTGTTCGAAGACCCACACGGCTGATTGCTGTTTTGTTTCGGGCTCATAAACATAGATCCATGATTCGTCACCTGTGACGAACTTATAAACGTCTTTTAAAGCACCGCGATTGTATTTTTTATAATTTCTTTGCACACGAGCTTTTTTTTGAGCGATTGTCGAATTGTGCGGGATCCAACGAGAACAAACCTTTTTTACGGCCAGGTGTCCATGCAATGTATGTATGCTGGTGGAAAAAATGCCCAAGGATGCCTTTATCTCACGGTATGTCACATGACGATCTTGCATTATCAGTTCACGCACGACATCAATGTTCTCTGACACAACGGCCGTTTTTGGACGACCTTCACGACCTTCGTCTTTGAGCGAGTGTCGGCCACGATTGTATGCATTAAACCAGTTTTTTACAGTGCTATAGGAATGTGCTTCATCGCCATACAAAGATTTAAGTTCATCGATGCACTCTTGTCGTGATAATCCACGTCGAAATTTGTGAAAAATGATCGCACGAAAATGTTCACGCGTTAATTCCATTTTTTCCAAATTGATATTTTCAAGTCACTCTAAACCACACAAATGATGGTGGTACGTTTCTGAGTACGTTTATGCCAAAAAATGTCAAAGTTTCCAATGGAAATGTCAGATGGCGCCAGAAGTATATATAACAACCCTCGTTCATATTGAATTGGAGACGTCTGTTGTCATTGTGTTTTAGATACATTTTGTCACATTTGTACATATAAAGCTTTTAAATCATATTTCAATTACCAAGATTGCAATCGGAATTTTTTTAGCTTGGCAGTTCCATGAATATGTGAGGTGTTGGTCTATACTAACTGTTTTGCTTCGGTTGTGGCCGTTACTTTGTACTAAAAACTGATGCCTGTTGTGGTCTCCGCTAGACTTTAGGAAGCCCACCACTGACAACGAAATACGTTTTGCTTTCATACAGGATTTGAAAATCGTTACGTTTTAGCGCATTTGAAATAATTAATAATTAATACATGTGACCATTAAGAAAATTACAAAAATAAAGCCAAATCAGATCAGGTAAAAACGTCATTAAGTTCGTTCAGGCCGTTAACGTATACAATATCTAGCTCGACGGATGAATGAGGATCTATTTATGCATTTGGAAACCCTAATTACAATCGAATTTACGTGATTATTCCTGTATGAATTACAAATCTATAGAATCCTCGTAGACACTCATTTATATGTAGGTTGGGGAACATAAATATTTAGTTCCCGTTGAACAATGTCATACTTAATATGGAAATAATTATGGTACAGGCTATTATCAAGCTATATACCAAAATTAGCTACTTTTTCCCAGATCAGTACCACTACAAAGCTTGCGTCGAATGTTTATGAGTCTCTTTAAGAGTAACTGTTTGTTTTAGCTTGCATTTGTTATCTCGCTATTTTCATATGTAACCAAATGATCAGCTAGTTCGATTTACCGATGTTTATCAGGCCGCCCGTCTACGGCCCTTTTAAAGATTCTAATCAAACTACGGATCGAAATTGTCGTACGACTTATATTAAAAATGGCAGAAGTAAGTTTTTTGGACAGCCGCTATTATAAATTCTTTTTTCGATAAAATTTGGTTTAGTATTTTACGATGGACCAATAACCAGTCCTAGACTAAGTTGACGCAAATTCGAGTCCCTTCAAACGTTGAAATATGGATAGCAAACTACATTTAAAATTTTCAAGAATACAAATTTATTTATATTCATTTTGATTAATTTGATGTTTACCCTGAGGGTTGAAAGCAGAAAGTAGCACGTCAGACTTATAATCAGTTTCAGTTATGTTAGCCCTTATTATGCTTGCATAAAGATACCAATAACACATGTGACATCCCAATAATTCGCGGATTACATTCATTACATTACAAATATAATTTATGTAAATGAAAGAAAAACCTACCAAATTTGGTAGGTAAGTCCAAACCAGCAACTTCATGACTTTAGCTATGATTACATTTACTTACCGGATCCACAATTGTTTGGGTCCGTTAAGAGTTCTTGTAGAAGAACAATTGTATCGGAACGATATGAAAGTCCATAAAACGCCTAATGGCCAGATGGTTCAATCAAGTTTTACATGCAGATTTATATTTAAAAAAAAAAAAAGAAAATTAAAATCTCAGCTTACAGTGCGACTTACGAAAGCAAGATCAGACTTTACCGCAAACTATAAATTTTAAAGGAAGAATGATGTTTTTCTATTTTACGAAACAAAAGAAGGTTAAGCCAAGTTGGGTATCAATAATAGGTTTCAAGGTTATTAGCATGCTAAAGGTCCGGAAAAAACATTTGGTTAGCTCTAAATTGTAAAGGTGGGTCTCTCATTACAGGATTTGCATTTGTGTATAGAGAACGTTCTCCGACTTTCTTTATACCACATATGAAATTATAAGAAAATGTTTTTCTAGACTTTACTGAAACAATTTTTGGAATACATTTATTTCATACTGAACTTTTGTTTGCTTTGATTACCAATTAATAAGAGTAAATAAATTTAAAAAGTAGTGGCAAGTCTTCTTCTTTTTTAACAATACTAGTGGATCCCAGCACTTGAAATTCAAGTGCCATTTTTTACTTAAACAACAAACCATGAATTCTCCCTATGAAGAGTTGCTTTCCAGTTAATTCTTTTACAAGACGATGCTAACTCCATCTTAAAAAGAAATAATTGTTGCGCTATATAATATTCAAAAAAGTGTGTGTTCTTTCCTTAAATATAAACGCATTATTGTCATAAAAAAATATCCCAAAAACGTAAGAGTGGTTTAATTTTAGGGGCCGATGTTGATTTTGAATAAA
This sequence comes from Hydrotaea diabolus, assembly GCA_963513945.1. Classification (NCBI taxonomy): domain Eukaryota; kingdom Metazoa; phylum Arthropoda; class Insecta; order Diptera; family Muscidae; genus Hydrotaea; species Hydrotaea diabolus. Next base: position 100,725,788 of record OY740720.1, on the reverse strand, counting down.
ACACAAATAATTTAGGAAATTACCGTCATTTCTTCTTATTATGATAATATTGGTATGGTTTAATTATGCATGGAACAAAATATTGGCTAAATGGCCGCCACGATCTCGGCAGCACACCTCCATCCGATGGTCAAAATTTTCGAGGACGCTGAGACATAATTGGGGTTCTATGCCGTTAATCTGCCGAATTATCTCATCCTATAGCTCTAGAATTGTTGCTGGCTTATCGACGTACACCCCTTCTTTTAAATAACCCAAAAAAAAGAAGTCCAACGGTGTTGAATCACATGATCTTTGCAGCCAATTAACATCGCCACGACGTGAAATAACACGGTCATTGAATTTGTCGCGAAAAAAAGCCCTTGTTTCGTGAGCTGTGTGGTAAGTGGCACCGTCCTGTTGAAACCACATATCGTCCACATCCATATCTTCCAATTCGGGCCATATAAAGTTCGTTATCATCCCACGATAGCGAACAGCATTCACAGTAACTACCTGAACGGACTCATTTTGGAAAAAATACTGCCCGATGATGCCGCCAGCCCATTAACTGCACCAAACAGTCACTCTTTGTGGGTGTATCGTTCTTTCGTCAATCACTGTTAGATTATAATTCGCCCATATGCGGTAATTCTGCTTATTGACGAATCCACTGAGGTGAACATGTGCCTCATCACTGAAGATGATTTTCTTCGAAAATTGATCACCCAAGCCTGAATAACTTTAACGCGTTGCTCGCTTATGTATCTTCCCATGGTTAGCAAATTGAGTTAGTCTGAAATTGAGACATATCAAATGAAATGTAGACAAGCACTTGACGTTAAGGTGGGATTCACATTTAACGTCGGCCCTTAAAATTTAACCTTCCTCTAGAAGATCGTTACAGCAAATCACGAAATTGTGTCTTGAATTCTGAAGATGTCACATATCTTCACATAATCGTAATCAGGAACATAGGAAACCCGGTGGATACTAATTCACCATCCTCAGATCTCTACTAAAGAATGTGATTAAACACTGAATAATGGCTACACATAAAAGCAGGCAGATTCTAAAAATGGAGAACCTGCTCGCAGTAGAGTATTCCACCAAACTTTGTAATAACAATAAAACTAGTATAAAAAAACAGTCAGGGGACTGCACTACCCTGCACTGCAGGATGTTCAGAAAAGTCAACTGAAAATATGTATTTGGAGACAATTTACCCAGATTTTAAAACTTTGTATTAATTGAATATGTGAGAAAAGATGTGTTCGAACTATATATAAATCGGAACCGATTTTCTTTAATTACAATACTTGGTCCAAAAACCAAACCTGAGTCAAATTTTATCAAGATTGGATGTAATGAGTGGCCTCTTGAACTAAAGGATAAGCATATATCGGAGCTATATCTAAATAAGAATCAGTTTTCCTTAATTTCAATAACGTTGTTCCTTGGTCGAAAACTCTTACTCTTAGTTTAATTCAGATTGGTTGTAAGCTGTGTCCGCTGAAGCTAAAAACAAAATCGGATGAACATAAAGGGTGGTTAAATGTTAAGGGCCGATGCCATCTCTTGCCACCATTCGGACCATTGATGACGTTTGAAATGGTTAAGAGTCTTTAGTTCTTGAGTCAATTGCACCTCGTAAGCGTATAAATGCAAGTCTTTATGCATAATGTTCATCAAGGACGTGCGTGAGAGGTGCAATTGTTGGGCACGACGACAAGTTGAGGTGGACGGCTCTTCAGCCACACTATCGCGAACAGCAGCAATATTTTCTTCTGTACGAGCTGTAAGAGCATGCACTGGTGTTTTCACATCTCCGATTGTAAGCACAATTGGATGATTAAATTGACCGAAAAAATCATAAAGTGCACGATAAGCATTTTTATAATAAGCCTGAATCACTTTAACGCGTTGCTAGCTTATGTATCTTTTCATGCTTCAAATTGAGTTAGTCTGAAATTGAGAAATATCAAATGAAATGCAGAAATAAACTTAACGTTTAGGTGCGGTTCCCATTTAATATTGTCCTTTAAAATTAACCATGAAATAAAATTTAAATAAGTGGGAGCTATATCTAAATCTGAACCGAATTTCTTTAATCTCAATAACTTATTTTGCCAAATTCCATTTAAATGTAAGGACAGACACACAACGTTAAATAGATTTGGCAGATTATTATAAGCCCATTCGTATTCTTAAATTCCATTTTTGGCAGTTTGAAAAATTTGCCATAAAACTAACTTATAACTCCCTGCTCCAGAGAGAGGTGCTTGGTAAAATGGAAAAATGGTTAGCGTATTTTGGAATTTCTTTTTTGGAATTTCAGTTTACATCTACCATATTTTACTTTTGCATTCTGCTCCATAGTTTTGTGTCTTTTGCTTGATGTACTAAGATTTCAATAAGGCGATTAAATTCCAAATTATTTTATCTAAACGTTGCGTTTGCGCCTAAGTTGATTTGGCCTAATTTAGACCGCATTTCGTTGATCGGCCGGCAAGAGTTAGTCAAATATATGCAGGACAAATGCCCAACTCGAACACGTATATGGGGCCCCTCTCATTAGTGAACATTAATGTCACAAATCGAAATAATGCCACAAAACAATTTGCAATCAGAGTGGAGGCAGTAGCAGTCATCATTTACTCCACTCGTCCACAGATGTTTTTGCGAAAATCAATGCAAATGGACCATAAACTGAGCACAAATAAAACCGAAACTCTGCTAAAAAAAACTAAAAGGATTTTGTGAGCCCAAAAAAAAAGCTGACGAAGACCAAATGATCCCATTCAAATGCGCCGTCACCGCCGAAGCATACCCGTCCCCGTGTGTGAGTGTGAGAGCGATTGCTAATGCAATCTATTCGCTTTTATGTGCACAAAGTGGCGGTTGCATTAAAATAATCAGAGTGACACAACGTACGCTATGGCCAGACCAGGCCGTTGAGAATGGATGGCCGGTACGGTCCGGTCCGTCCAATGAATGACGGCCTGACGGACTATTAAACTCAATATCGGCACCTGTGCACCGCGGTCCTACTAATACTGATGCCGCCGCCGCCATCACTACCACCGCCAATTTGGCCAATGGCCGGTGTTCTTTTTGTGTTGCCTGCCGCTGCATTTTCCCCACTCCCGTCCAGTTGGGCTGACAATGTTGGTTTTAGTGTCGACAGTTTAAGTCATTATTTGCTCGTATATTTTGACATTTTACAACTTTAAGCTTAATACTCGTAAAATGTTCCATTTGTTGCCTTTGTTATTTTGAATAATGCCATATAAAGCTAAACAATCGCATGAGGGTGGTATGTGAAGTCCAATGGAATATCTGTAATGCCTGTGACGATAGGTAAAATGACCAGGTGGATCCTTCATGGAATTACTTATACACGAGCATGGAATTACTTATATACGTATGTAGTAGCACAGAAAGGAAGCAAATATAATTTCAAACAAACGTCGGATAGTCTTTGTAACATTTACAATTAACCATTTAATATTTTGTCAATTGCAGAAATGCCTAAACTTACTTTTAGTAACATTTTTTTAATGAATACTCGTATTTAATTTCGCTAAACCCCCTTCTCACTATCAGCTTAGCACTACGGCTTCCCAAAGGGCTTCCTGGGTAATAACTTCATAAAAAACGCATTAGCTCCTGGAGGATAACATTAGTCTACGTGCCGTTGATGCTTTTAAAAAGGATTTAAAAAACAGCGTCGTGTGAAGAACTGTCAGTGACCACTACAAACCCTTTTCGGGTTTTGTAATCCAATTCAGTTAAATAAACAAAAACGAAAATGGCGAATGATAGAACTCCAGTAACCACACAAAAGAATATTAGAGGCTCCTGGCAAGCCTTGCAGCGGTTTGACTGTTAGTGAAAGGACTGTGAAGAACATAAGATCTGGTGACGAACCTACTATAAAACGCAAGAGACGAAAATGTTGAAAAGCCTTAGATAAAACGTCCGGCATCAGGAGAGAGAAACAAAGGACGAGGTAAAGCTACGAGAGGATGAAATATCGGCGAACAATGGGAAATGTTATTATACAGCATTCCCCATCCCAATCACTGTAAGTAGAAAACATGCAAATTTGTGGATCACTCAAATAAATACCATCCATATTTATTAGTTAGCTGCTAAATAAGAATTCCAAGGACAGGAAGCAATAAAACTAGTGGACAATTCGTAAGTTCAGCCGGACCTAAGCTTTTATACTAACCACCTGTATTGCGCTGTAATACGACTTTGGCAGTATTGTGGGATGTGTTGGCTGCTGTTCGGTCCATGTTTTACAGAACTACATTTTTGGGGCCCTATAATTCTTTGCTCTGTTCAAATTCTTGAATTTTTTGTTTTGGAGATACTATGTAAAGAGAGGCATAGGAAGGCCATAGATTTGGGCCCTAAACTTAGACAAATCTTAAAATGTTAAATATTATTTTGAGGAAATTCCACACTTTCAGAGTAACTACGAGGTCGACCGCAAAACTAACTGGCCTGTCACATTTTCTGTTTTACTAGCAACTTTTTTTTTGTTTTTTACAAGCAATCTTTTATAAGCCATCTGTCAAAATTTCCGAAATATTTAATGATTATTTTCTTTGTTACAGGTGATTGAAGTAAACAAGTTTTATAATTTTTGAAAAATGGAAAATAAAGAGTTTCGTGCGGTAATTAAACACTTTTATATGAAAGGTTATACGCCAAAATTAATCAAAGATGAAGTGGATTCTGTTCATGGTGATAATGCATCATCATAATCCACCGTGAAATCCTGGGTTCAACAATTTAAAATGGGTCGTTCAAGTACGGAAGATGAACAACGCTCTGGAAGACCGAAAACTGCTACTACTATTGAAAACATTAGAAAAATGTTTAATGGAGTGACTAAAGATAGACGAATAAAGCTCAGAGAACTTGCTGATATTGTTAAAATACACGAAAAACAAGTTTGGAGTATTTTACATGATGAACTCCACATGAAAAAGGTATCCGCGAAAAAGGTGCCGCGTTTGTTGACTTTTCCCCAAAAAGTCGTCCGTTGGACCAATTCCGAGGAGCTTTGCGCGATTTATCAGCTTAATCCAATAGAGTTCTTGCGATTCATAACTGTTGATGAAACATGGATCCATCAATACATCCCAGAATGCAAAGAACAGTCAAAACAATCGATAGAAGCTGGTAAAAGTGGTCCCATGAAGGCGAAAACTGCAAGTCAGCAGGAAAAGTAATGGCCACAGTATTTTGGGATGCAAGGGGTATAATATTTATTGATTATCTTGAGAAAGGAAAAACTATAAATAGTGAATATTATTGTGCATTATTGGATCGGTCGAGTGAAGAAATCAAGATAAAACGACCGCATTTAAAAAAAAAGTTCTTTTTCATCAAGATAATGCTTCTTCACGCACTGCATTTTTAACTCAACAAAAACTGGCCGAATTACGATTTGAAATTGCTTCGCATCCACCATATAGTCCAGATTTAGCTCCTTCTGATTATTTCTTGTTTCCAAATTTAAAAAAAATTCTCGGTGGCAAAAAATGTTCGTCCAATAGCGAGGTTATTGCTGAAACTGAGGCATATTTTGAAGGTCTTGAAAAATCTTTTTTTTCGGATGGAATTAAAAAACTTGAAAAACGTTTGATGAAGTGTATTGAGTTGGAAGGAGATAATGTTGAAAATAAATAATTGTTGAAATAATTGAAATTACCTATGGTAAAAATTTTGCCATTGCACATATTTGGATTTGAAAATGTTACTGTTTCTGGATACCTATATGTCTCCAAACATTACGCGGCGGTTTGTGAAAGCCATGGCACATATGTCACTCCTATAGATCAAGGTCCCTAATTGAGCATAATCGTAAAATTATGGAAATACTAAGACTCTTTAGAAAATTTCATTGTTTCAGAGTACCCATAAAACCATGTTCGAAAGACCCATCTTTCGGCCCCTAAAGGGACCTCTGAACCATAGGCCAAGGACTTAATATAAGTCTAATCATAACAATATTGTGATATAAAGACATGTGAAGAAATTTATTGTTTTTTAATACCCATATGTCCATAGTTCGGTCCGAGTTCCACATTGGCACAAATCTTAAATATAGGTACATATTTAAATTTGAAATTTTACTGTTTCTGGATACCCATATGTTTGCAAACATTAGGGACACTTTTTGGTCTTAGGGCCCATATAACACCCAAATCTGAAATGTCAACTGTTTCGGAGTACTCATATCTCAATGTAATCAAGGACCTAATTCCCAGCGCCAAAGGGATCTTACCCCTATGAGCCTTACCCCTATTAGTCTTACCCCTTCTAATTCATGGCAAAATATTATTTTTTATTAATACACTTAAGTCCTGACTTAATAGGGCCGATTTTTGGACCCTTATGGCCTATATGGGCCTGTCAAAATCAAAAATTTATACACATCTAAAACATAGTTAAATGTTTGGATTTATGAAAAAATTTCACCGTTTCTTGATACCCATTTGTTCCAGAACATTAGGGAACGGTTTGTGGGCACAAAGGACCAATGGCAAAAAGGTTTAACCATCTATGCCTACCACTTAAAAAAAACTAATTTAAAAGTTATTCTATCTGAAAACATAAAGGTAATGTCAAAAATTTAAAGATTGCTCAGCACTTGCTTGAGGTCCTCATTGGGGAACCATTTTCCCGTTTGTCTGATTTGGTCCATTTTTAATACCAACTAATCGCCGACTATATGACATATATCTGGTGAATTTGCAGACTCTAGGTCTTTTCGTTTGCATCGTGCTTTCAACAGACGGTGATGGATAGATCAAATTATTTAACGATCAACAATATATATACTATATATGGTCGCTGATAAGTATTTCGAGGTGTTACACAAGGAATGACAAATTTATATAATTTGCGATACTGCAAATTATAACAGCAAACCAAATGAAGGAAGACATTCAGCAATTTATGAGGTTTAAAGAAGGTTCAGCATCCTCTTCGTGTTTTCGCTCTTCATTTCGCTTCGATACCAGCCTCATAGAGGAAAGTTTTTAGCGTTGGGCTGGGCAGAGCTGAACCATTTTTCAGCATTTCAATTAGAAACTTTGCTTTCTGACGGGTGTTTTTTTTGACGTGTGGTTTTCCATCTGGCCACACTTTTTTCGGAGTTGGTCTTTTTGACAGTTGTCACTTAATTTATGCTCAGTTTGGTTTGCAATTTCATAATGAATAGACTTACTTCGGAACAACGTTTGCAAATCGTGGTGAATGGGCCCAAAACAAGATGGCCACCGATACTGATATTTACAAGAACATTTTGTTCAGCGATTAAGCTCACTTTTGGTTGAATGGGTACGTTATTAACCAAAATTGTCGCATTTGGAGTAATAAAAACCCACAAGCCATTGCTGAATTTTGAGGACGCCGTTACATCCTCAAAAGGTCACTGTTTGGTGTGCTCTATGGGCAAAGGGAATCATTGGTCATATTTCTCAAAAAAAAAAAACTTTTGGTGAGCACATTACCTCGCGCCGTGGGCATGTGATGTGGCCTCCAAGATCGTGGGATTAAACACCGCTGGACTATATTTTGTAGGGTTATGTGCTGCTGCTTTTCTACGCAGATAAGGAGAGAATATTCGACGCGTTATTGCCCAAATGCTGCAAAAAGTGGTCGAAAATTTGGCCACACGGCTGGAATTTATTCACGCCAGTCGCCACTTGTCCGAAATCATTATTTAAACATAATGGCAACCCTTATCTTTATAATAATGATAAATTCTTGGCCATTACATTAAAATTTTTTATTTCTTCTTGAAACCACACGTCTGAAAAACACCCATTAGATAAGGTCATAAATGCTGCAGCTTAAATGGTCGAAAATATAATTTTACTTTGTTGGCCTCAGGGATGCGGTCCGAACTTAAGACGAGGTCAGAATTTGGTGTTTGAGCAAAAACATCAATACCGACCTGCTGCGTTAAAAGACAAGAACTTCGTGTGCCAGAGTGTTTAGAGGAGAAAACTTTCTGCACGAACAGCGTATACACGCAGAGAAAAGTATGATTGCTAAATAGACGCGGCAATAATAATATGTTCTTCGCAATAAAAGAAGTTTCGTCGCAACCATAGTATTGTTTATAAAATTTAAGTTTGACAATAGTATGATTGCCGCAATATTAATATTGTTGAAATGTAACAATAGTATAATTGCCAAATTTTAAAATGAAAATATGTTTGTAGCAACAATATTAATATGGTTGGTGAGACAAAAGTATTGTTCTTTTGGGGTTTATGTTAACAAAAATATGATTACGGCAATCATACTGTATGTTTGTAATTTTTCTTCATTTGAAAATGTTTTTTAGAATAATAATATTGTTACGAATCTTATCCAATAATAGTACTTTTTATATGAAAATTATTTTTTCCAAAACAAACTACTTTGGTTTAGTATAACTAAAATATTTTTCATAAATGAATCTTTTATCTGTTATTTTTACATAATTCAAAGGGTGGCTATATTTTAAGGGCCAATGTTGAATTTGAACCACACCGTCAAGTTTTATATTTCTCAATTTCAGACTTAGTCAATTTGAACGATGGAAAGGTACACAAGCCAGCAACTCGTTTAAGTTATTCAAGCTTATTATAAAAATAGGCTTTGTGGATGAACATTTTCACCTCAGTGGATTCGTCAATAAGCAGAATTGCCGCATTTGGGCAAATAATAATCCAAGAGTGATTGTAGAAAAACAATGCACCCACGAAGAGTGACTGTTTGGTCCGGTTTAAGGGCTAGCGGCATAATCGGGTCGTATTTTTTTCCAAAATGAGGCCGGTCAGACAGTTACTGTAAATGGTGTTCACTATCGTGAAATGATAACGAATTTTTTATGGCCCGAATTGGAAGATATGAATGTGGACGATATGTTGTTTCGACAGGACGGTGCTACTTGCCACTCATCTAACGAAACAATGGCTCTTTTGCATGACAATTAAATGGCCGTGTATGTGATTTGACACCGTTGGACTTCTTTCTTTGAGGTTATTTGAAAGAAAAGGCTTATGTCGATAAGCCAGCTAAAATCGAGGAGCTAAAGGATGAGATAATTCCGCAAATTATGGGCATAGAACCTTAATTATGCCCCAGCGTCATCAAAAATTTGGACTATCGGATGAAGGTGTGCCGCCGAGGTCGCGGCGGCCATTTGGCCGATATTTTTAAAGAAATGACAATAATTTCCAAAATAATTTGTGTTCTGTTCAAAATCAACATCGGCCCTTAAAATTTAAACACCCTTTACTTAAAAAAAATCTCTATTGTTCAAAAACAACTTTAACCAATCCTTACAAAAAACTTGGGGATCAAAGTATGGTTGTGTGTGAGTCGTAATATAGTTGTGAGGATCATACAATGGTTGTATGTTAAACATACTATGGTTATGATGATCATAATATGGTTGTGGGGATCATAGTATGGTTGAGTGTGAATAATAATATGGTTGTGCGGATAATAGTATGGTTGTGTGTGAATAATTATATTGTTGTGAGGACCATAATATTTTTGTGGAGATCATAGTATGGTTAATGATCATAATATTGTTGTGCTACATCCATATAACTATCAATAGTTTGTTGCTCTTCAAATATTATTACCCCTACCATTTTTTTCTTCATGTTTTTGCCAAAACCCAGGATTTATTTTAGCCAGAATGAGTGAGTAATATTGCAGGTTTGTGTGTACCTATACTGAGTAGGGACACAAATACTGTTACAACATTGAACACACCCATTTAAATAGAAGAACTGAACATACCCGTTAATGTCATATGGGTTTTGAAAACTAACCTCAATAGCGTTAGTCTGTAACTCGTTTCAACTTTCATCATGGAGTGGTCAGATAATGAGAACCGTATCTCTGTAATAGCTCCGGCCACTAGGGATTAGCCGCATATTCGTCTACCGATGCATAAAACTGTTGGAGGAGACTGAAGATGTAAAAGACCGCCATTGGTCGGGCCGCCCACGCTCTGTTCGAACACCGCATGACATCAAATCCGTTAAATCAATAATTCACAGAAATTCGCTCCGAAAACAGAAAATCATGGCCTGTGAGATCAATATCACGCAAAAGTCCATGAGTCGAATCATTAAAAAAGAATTGGGACTTTCAAACGACATACCGGACATTTATTGACTGCAGCTTTAAAAAAAATAGGATTGAAATATGGAAACATCTTTTGGTGAAGAACGCTGATAACCTGAACAGAAAAATTTTGTTCACCGATGAAAAAATTTTTACCGTTCAGGAAAAAATTACCAAGCAAAATGATAGGGTGTATGCGCGGTCATCTAAGGAAGCATCTGAACTGATCCCAAGGGTGGATAAGGGTAATCATCCAGTTTCAGTAATAGTTTGGTGGGGTGTCTCTAAGGATGGGGTCACTGATCTACATTTTTGCGAACAAAGAGTCAAAACATCGGCCAAAGTTTACCAAGAAACCGTTTTGGAAGCTATTGTGAAGCCTCTTAACAATTCCCTGTTCCAAAACCAGCCATGGACTTTCTAGCAGGATTCTGCGCCGGCCCATAAGGCTAAAACGTCCCAGGCCTGGGTTCGAAATAATTTCCCAGCGTTCATTTCCTCTGAAGAATGGCCCTCAGGCAGTCCAGATTTGAACCCATTGGATTACAAATTGTGGACGGTTTTAGAGGACAAGGTTTGTCACAAAATATACCCCAACATTAGATTTCCCAAGACTGCTTTGGTTCGAGCTGTGGGCAATTATGCAAGCAAATGACGATTGGCCAGTGCGACTTAAGGCGAGTGTAAAGGCAAAAGGCGGACATTTCGAATAAGTAGATTCTTTTTGGATACAATATGCATCAATAAATATATTAAAATATATTTGATCCAAAAACATTCATTACTTTTTATTTTACAGCATAAAAAGTGTGTAACAGTATTTAGTTATGTCCCTACTAAGTATATATTTTAGCCAGAATGAGTCAGTAATATTGCAGATCTGTGTGTATAGAATCACATATGTGCCTCTGAGCACTTCCTAGCACATTGTAATTCGTTTTTATAGCACCCCTCTGTACAGGGGTATTTTAAGCTTGTCCTGCTGTTTGTTATACCCAGAAAAATGTATGATAGACCCATTTAAAATTTAACGATCGACAAGAATATTTTTTTGAGTCGATAACGTCATCTTGTTTTTGAAATTGGTAGAAATCGGTCCAAGTTCTAATATGACACCCATATAAACTAACATGACATTAAAAATCAACGAAATCGGTCCATGTTGAAATACAGCCTGATGACTTAAATTTCTAAAGTATTTTCAGGGCCTCTAAAGAATATACTTAGCCCTTTCCATTCTCAATTTTCGATCCATCCGCGGAGATTAGCCAACGAATGTGTTTCCAGGACAGTTTCCAACATAGGTTACTGCTATGAATAAGCCACTAATAGATGAGGAACGTTAAATCTTGCCCTCATGTATAAACGACCCTCGTAACAACACGTATTTATAATTACTAGTGCCAATTGCAGTTGTATCTAACCCACAATTAATTATGAATCAGTCAATAGGAAAGTCAAACATACACACATACTCGTACTGCTTGTATGTAAAACTATGTACGTATTTATGTACATCAGTGTGTACATTATCTAACCCATCTGAGTATTCCGATCATATGAATATTGCTAACAGTTTAACAACAACAAAAATAAGCAAAACAAGCAGCAGCACTTAACGTGGCCAATGGGCAAAACAATTAAGTATGCAGTAGTTTTACTCCCATTTATAGCCTTGTTTTCGAGATTCAACCAGAGATGGGCCCAAATGAAAGCATTTGGTGTGGCCAGTGCCTGTTTATGGCTGGGAAGGCATCTCTTGAGAATGTATTTCGATACGCATGTGTGTGTATTCGTTGTATCTACATAAAATATTTTTCTATTCGCTCAAGTGTTGCCGCTGATGTTGTTGGCGGCGCATTGTTGGCGGGATTTTTAGTGAGAAACAAGTGTGGGATACTGACAACAAAGATTTGGTTTTGTGTTGTTGTTACTTCTTCTTGTTGTTGTCATCTCCTCTGAGTGGGCAGGTTGGCAGCCCGCGTCTCGTGAATTGTTTTCAAAATTCACGACATAGACTAACTGTCTGTCGTTTTGGAACACACTTGAAATTGTAACATCTTGACAATTGAATACATCTCTTTGAGCGAAAACAATTTGAACAATTAAATGGCCACAACCCAGTTTCACGATAAAAGACATACACTCCGCTGCATGAGGATAGGGACATTCAAAGCTCAAATGTTTTACATTAATAAGGATAACATGAAGGACTCTACTACTTCAAAAATATAATATTGATTATAATTTAACGTGCTTAAACTTTTTATACATTTGAAAAATGGAAAATTCTACACACAGAGCACAGATTTGTTGCAATAACCGAATGGGCCTATGGCTACAACCGAATGTTGATTTGGTTCACGGCAATTTTCAGTAGAGGGAACTGCCACTTTCGTTAGTAACGAAAAAGTATCGGTAACCCCTACTAATTAGGATGAATATTTGAAGTGAGTTTGTACATGTATTGGTTGCTGTTATAGATTGCTGGTTATAAGTAATTTTTGTATTCCTTTGCCATTACCATTACCTAAGGGTCCCTTTCTATTTTGCGCGTCACATATAGTCTTGATATCCCAGTGAAAAGTCTTCTTTCATTCTTGTCCAATTTAAAAACAAATTATCTTCAACATTTTCATTAGCGATTCGTAAACTTTATTGGTCTCCGCTTTTTTGTTGTTGTTTTACAAATAAATATGTAACTTGTTAGCAAATATCCACGAACACGAACACACAGATGCGATAGTAAAAACCTCAAACGGAAATAGATGCAATTTACCTCTGTCAGATTAGCAAATAAATCTCAACAGATTCTGATTTGTTTTTTGCTTGCATCTTCGGTCGATTGACTCTTCGAATGCCAAGACAGACGACAAAATCTCCAGATGAATTTATTAAGTTTACACCAGCCAACTCCTCCTTGAGAAGAGGTTCATGATCGCACAATGCCAACAAGTCAACAACAATAACAACAACAACACCGGCAACAGCACGACAAATATTAAAGTGCATAACATGTGTGGCAAGAAGAACAATCGAAGAGACCAAACGAAACCAACATCAACAAAAAAAACAGGGAAACCGAAATGAAAACAAAAAGAACGAAGAGCGAAGCAACATTTTCTTCAAGAAGAAACTGTCCGAGAGCAAGAGCCAAAAGCACTGGTTAAACTGACAAGAACCCGGATTATTAATCGACGTTTAATTAATTTATAACCAATTAAACGGCAACATTTTGCGGCGGTACCCCAACCACGCGGCGCTGTACCACTATCTCGGACTGTTTGCTGGTACACGCGTGTGTGTTTGTTTGGGCCATGGCAAGACATTAAGCCATCCGTACTAACTGCAAACAGAAGAGAGCAAGCAGCAAACAAACAATCAAACAGGGCAAACAGAAAAAACAAGAGTTTCACAAAACAACACACAGTGGTTCGAAACAAAAAGAAGAGGCACAAGAACATTGAGAGTCCGGCATCGCTGTATTTGGTAGTTTTTTTCAATGGCTGACTCGATTTTCGTTAATCCATGAAGATAAAGGTTAGCCTCAACTAGCTAAGCAAGCAAATAGCTAACAAAAGCTTTATATTAAAATTAAAAACATTTCAAAAAGTGGTCAAATTACGCTTGGCCTTGCCGAAGCTTTTACACAGCTAAAACTGTACCGCATCAACTAAATTTGACTTTAATTTAATTTAGGTACTCCCATGTGCGTTCTCACATTGTAGCAGTAATAACTGCCTGAATTTATCATTAATACTGAATTTTAGTTAACCAAACTAGAGTTTTAAATACATTTGGTTATTGCAGCAATTACATTTAGTTGACAGCTAACCAAGGGACCGAATACTCCATTATGACTTTTTAAAATCTAAAAATATTTATCTTCCATAGAGAATTTCCATGCGTTTTCCTCTGTAATAAAATGATTTGAGGATTCATGTGTACGATTTTGGGTTATCGTTAAAATTAGACAAACATGGGGAATTAAAAAATATGAACGCTTCATTTTTGCATTATTAAAATGTGTTTAAAGTCTTTAAGCTCTCCGTTTGGGTCTGCAAAAGTATTTAAGTGTAAAAGTCAATCCCAATCAATTGAAAGTTTTTGGTCGGGTCCATTTGAGTATGTTAGATTTTACTGACATGGTCTTTGTTGAGCAGCCATCACATCCATGAATCGTTAATTTATCTTAACGAATAACAACATCGTTCTAAACCCTCCACCGTCGCTACGCTGGAAGCTTTAAGTCTCTTAGACGGAAACTTTTTGCCCCTGGCTGCTTTCGCCTATTTACAATCCAAAACAGCTCATGACCATAAGCCCTATCACGCAAAACTACAGTATTCTAGATTAATCCGGTTACCCGCTATCGTGCAGACATGTGGGCGGACGAACATGGCAAAAAAGTCTAAGAATTTTACGACGATCAAAAATATGTGACAGCGCATAGAGAAAGTGACCTAAGGGTAAAAAATCAATTTACATTTTTTTTCTTTTTTTGATGTGGACAACATCTGAGCATTGAATGAGACCGATCCCATGCCCCAAAAGTGTTCCCTCCCAGAGATATGCGCGTTTTATGAAAGTGAAGTCGATGATTCTAAGCGCAAATAGAAAGGGACCTAATCTTTAAAATAGCTCTCCTGAACAAAACTTTTCATCAACTTTTTACTTTTTTTTTGATTTGGACAACATCTGAGCATCGAATGAGACCGATCACATGCCCCAAAAGTGTTCCCTCCCAGAGATATGCGCGTTTTATGAAAGTGAAGTCGACGATTCTAAGCGCAAATAGAAAGGGACCTTATCTTTAAAATGGCTCTCCTGAAAAAAACTGGTTTTTAACCTTAGGTCCCTTTCCATTTTGCGCGTCACATATGCACTTTATTGGGTCGCAAACGGAATGCGAAATTTTTTATACCATTCACTCTTCGGTGGAGGGTCTAAAAATCAGGGCTGTGAAATTTTGAAAAATCGAACGACTCCGACTCTGACTCCGGGTGTTAGAACGACTTCGGACTCTGGATCTTGAAACGACTCCGGGCTCCTACTAAATATATTTTTTGTTCCAAAGGAAAGAAATGGGAACCGCTAAGGTAACTTTTTCTACCGTTGTATATTGAACATTAAGCTTCATTTTTAAATCAAAATTGTAGGCAGGTTATTCAACTGGAAGTTAGAAATTAGTAAGCTGAAGTCGGGCTTAATGTAATTTAAACGGAATTTTATTTACAAGATAATTTGCTTAAAAATACTGGACCGAAAAGATCTAGAATTGAACAACAACACTAAATATAATTAATATAAAAAAAAATATGGTTTACAACAACATACTCCAATCCCTGTAAATAATTTTGGGAATCATAGAAAATCATAACATGGCTGCGGGTGAATGATACTATGGTTGTGAGTATCATACTATGATTGTAAGTGAAACATACTCTGATTGTGAGGATGATAATGATTGTGACAGTTATAATATTGTTTCGGGGATCATAGTTAGGTTGAGGACGAATCATAGCATAGTTGTATGGATCATAGTATTGTTGTGGGGTTCATAATATTGTTGTGTCTTTCGAATATTGTCACCTCAACCTCACTTTTTTTTGGCGTGCAGATCGGTGCTTAACTTTAAAATTTACGAGCTTTATTTCTAACCGGTACACCCTAACCTCCTACAAACGATCAAGTTCATCTCTCGTTTCCTTCATAAAAGTAGGTGTTTCTCCTCGCTTATAACCGTTCTTTTTCTCTTGAATGCAGCACATTTTGCTTTACCCTGCAAAAATAACTTATGGGCTGCATATTTCACTTCTGATTTTTTTTTAAACTCATCGTCGTTTTATAGGCTCTGTGTGAGCGGAGCCTGATACCTTACTACGCACTACTCGTAACATCATCGGGATGTGGGATGTTTTTTCATAGCAATTGGAATTGGCTGAAGCACTTATAAGCTGTCTTTTATGTACGTCGATTCGCAAAGTATAGTTTCGCTGCACTTAATCTGTGCCGTACCTTAGCCGGTTCGATGTTAAGATCCACATTCGAAGACTCTAACATCTATGCTCTGGAAGTGGTCCTTTTGTACAGATACTTGATCCTTGTATTCTACTACTAGTAGTATTATATCATGCTTCTATTTGCACGACATTTGTCTGACTTCCTTTAGCAGGTATTTGGACCAAACCAAGGCCTTGTTGCTTAAAATTATTGCTTATGCTTGCATTGCATCCTTGCATCCTTTATTGGTAGTGTTATTAGTTTGAAATGAACTGTTAGTCTACGCGACTATCAAACAAAAATGTGGGTAAATCACATGTGACGCGCAAAATAGAAAGGGACCTAAGGTTAAAGGTTAAACCAGTTTTGTTCAGGAGAGCCATTTTAAAGATTAGGTCCCTTTCTATTTGCGCTTAGAATCGTCGACTTCACTTTCATAAAACGCGCATATCTCTGGAAGGGGACACTTTTGGGGCATGGGATCGATGCTCAGATGTTGTCCACATCAAAAAAAGAAAAAAAAAATTAAAATTGATTTTTTTACCCTTGGGTCCCTTTCTCTATGCGCTGTCACATATGACATTTTTTCAGTGGGTGCTTTAAGAAACACCATATCCCAACCAATGAGTGTTGTTATTAATTTAAAAGCAGTTTCCCGTTATTCCTTAATGACATTTTGAGAAGAAATGTCCTCTACTACGGAGAACTTCGAGGTATCTTTATGTCACACCCAAGAATAGTGCCATTGGCCTGCTGTTGAAAAGTTGAGACCACCAAAACTCGGATCTTTTCCTATTGTGTATTTATATAAATAACGTCGTAAGTTTATTTTCAATGCATTCTCTGCATTCCGTAAGTCACAATTAAAGCAGCAAGGAAAATAATTATTTGTGAGCGATTTTTTGCGCGTGCAAACACTGTGCAGCTGCTGGAAGATCAATAGATGGACCATGCTCGTACGTAGTACATATGACCTGTACTCCCTACATCGAACGTTGATGACGTTGCAAATTACCAACAAACAAAACAACAACAACATCAGCGGCAGCAACAACAGCAACAACAAAACAATCGCAGTGTTAAGATCTACAGTAGCTGGCGAGCAGTTAGCAGTCGACAGCATCTCAAATAAAGTTAAAGTGATTAAAATCAACCACAGACAACAACAGTCACAGCAACAACATCAGCATCGGCTTCAACCTCCACATCCATGCCCGTTCGTCCGTCCGTCCGCCTGTCCGCCTGTCTGTCCGCCAACAAGCGACACAACATATCAGCCGGCACACAGAGTGCGGCAGTGGCAGTGGCAGCGTCAATAAGTGTGGAGACCTCAGAAACGCCAAATTGTTTCTTTCGAGCAAACAAGTTGCTCGCTTCTCAATGTCGTTTCGTCTGACCAAACTAGCGGGTCCAGGCCACATCAACAACTCTGCGCTCTGCGAACATTCTAAGCTGCGGTGGCGTTGGATCTTGTAGTACGACGTACTCTTGTTGGCCGTAAACCACACGAAACTAAAAGCCAAAGTTAAGATGGAAAGCAATGCAAAACAAAAACAACAACAACAACACAAAAAAAAACGTATTGTCACAATTTATGGCATTACCCACTGCATACACCTGCTCCATTGAGGGAAAAAATGAATGAACTTATTACAATAGCGGCCACCGACCGACCGCAGCAATGTCGGTCGTTCGCCGATTCCGCCAAACAAACTTTGTTGGCTTTCATGCGCTACGGCGCGAGCGATGTGTCCGTCCGTCCGGCCGTCTGCCGTTTTGTTTGTTTATTAACCGCTTTGCCATCGATTGCATTGTTGTATCGGACCAAATCTGTAAAAATACGACAAAAACGGACAACACCAGCACCGACCAGATATACGAGACAACGAAACGATATGTGGTGGACTTTTATCCACTATTTTGGGATCACAATGTTACCGGAGTTCAATGTAAATCTTAATTATACAATGATCGGCTGCAGCGTTTTTTCCTTCTTACTTTTCGTACTCAAAGGTTGCCGCAACATAGATTCAACAAACACACACACACACACATCTGTACACTCGGCCGGCGAAAAAAATGCCTTTGCGATCAATTGTTGCTGTTGCAGTTGCAGAAAGCCAACAAGTAAAATGTTTATTTTAAACTAATTAATATAAAATATTAACAGTTAGCATTTGTACATATGTACACACACAGTACATATGTATTCGTACATATTGGGCTAGATTTAGATCTATTTCAAGTGGTGCTGTATTGTCCCGGCCTCAATGTCTGCGGCAAGTGGCAGCGCTGTAAGACTTGCCATTAATCATACGCCACGATGCCAGGGCTTCAGATTATCGCTAGCTATGCTCAAGATAGTTTTAGCCTAGTGTGATGTTCAAGTATTTAATACCAGTGCGAGTGGAGGTGCAAATTTGCGTGTTGTGTACATAATCCTTTCGATTATTGCCAGGATGAATAGACGTTGGTGTTAACAGTTCGCTCAGGGCCGGTTCAAGGTCAGCTGTTTCTTTACGCTGTCTGATTCTGAAATATTGTAAAAATTATTAAATCGCTTATGTCTGAACCTTGGGCAAGGTCGAACTTAATTAGGTAGAATTGGATCGGGAGGGACATATTTTGTGGGGCTATATGAACCGGTCCAATTTTACAAGGGATAATTTTAGGCCGAACGAAACGCATATATATAATTAATTCCCACAACATACCATTAAGGAAAAAGGGCAAACTTCTCTCAAACCAGTGAGCTACACGAAGAAAAGAAATATGATTGGGGGGGGGGGCAATATTCGAAAAGCATTATTAGGTATATGGTTGTGGCACAACAATATTGTGATCCTTACAACCATAGTACGATTCATACTCAACCACACTATGATCCCCACATCCATTGTAAAATCCTAACAACTATAGTATGTTGAACAAACAACCGTAGTATGATCCTCACTGCCATAGTTTGATTCACAAGCAACAATGTATCCACAATCGGGAAAATAGTGCGCCAACTTCAGCAAACCGGGTCTGTATTAAATGTAAAAATACCTATGCATGCTCCAGTCCAGTTCGATCTGCCATTGTTCTGTCATCGGACTCGCGAGATGAAAGCTTTCTTCTTTGCCAGAAATTGAGGATATGGACCTGGACGCTATGCGGCTCAAACATGATGTTGGCACTTGCCATACAGGCAACGAAACTATGGCTCTTTTGCGGAAGAAATTAAAAGCCCAAGATCATGTAATTTGATGCCGTTGGACTGCTTTCTTTGGGAGAACTTAAAAGAAAAAGTGTACGAAAATAAGCTAAGAACATTTTAAGAGCTATAAGATGAGATAATTCGGCACCTTAGAAAAATTTATTTTATATTTTAATTTTATTAAACAGTAAGGGAATTTTTAAATTACATGGTTTTAAATAGTGTATATGGCAAATGTCGACCTTCGCTATCCACACACTGCTGCATACGGTTTCTGAAGTTTTCATGAACTTTAATAAGCATGTCGACTGGTATTCTGTCAATTTCAGCCTTAATATTAGTAATTGGGTATTCCAAGGTATTAGGACGGTTGATACATAACTTCGACTTCAGGTAACCCCAAAGGAAATAATCGCATGAGGCTAAGTCTGGTGAGCATGCCGGCCAGATCACATCACCCCTCAAAAAGATAAGCCGTCCAGGAAACATTCGCCTCAAACAATTCACGTAACCCTTGCTCTGTATGCAGTGGCACCATCCGGTTGGAACCATGTATCCTCTAACTGTATTGCCCCAAAAGCCGGCTAAAAAAAGTCTGAAAATGCCAGGAGCAAGTGATTGCTTCTTAGCAGAGCGCTTCGGAGATTGCAGTACTGCTGCTCTAACTCTATTAATATTTTGTGCTGTTGTAATCCTTCACTCAGGTCCCCTTCGTACACATGACACATTTCCTGCTATTCTCAATGAAATTACTCAATTTACAATTAATTGCAGTGCAGAAATTCAATTAATTGGGGCAACAGCGAATTGTAAACGAAAAGCACTGCACTGCAATGATCGAGTGCGCATTTCATAAATTCGCTTCAACACAAAATGACCTCTCCTCACCTATCCAATGCATAATGGTAACTAGAAGGCAGACGAATACAAATCAGCCCGTCAGCCACTATAAGCCACACACACTCTCCACTCCCTTCGACCAAATGTGTCGCCATACAAAAAAGCAAATTTCCGAGCTCCACCCTGTATATGTTTGGACACAGCAAATATTAATATGTTTTATTAATATTAATATTAATAAAATTAATATTAATTCTTTCTTTTAAAATGTGGATTTTTTTGGTAATCTTTACAATTTAATTTAAATTCCCTTTTATGCACTAAAACGCTTCCACTAATACTCACCAATGTTTTTTTCGAAATGCGTTCTGCTTCCACTACACATTATTACTTGAACGATAACTAGTAGCTTATAAAATTCTTTGTTAAAAACTGTTCTAACATATCTAACTATCCTAGACTGTTGTTCTAATCATGTAATATGTTTTTGTAGATCCATTATGCTGAAATACATCCATTTTAATATTTTTAGCATGTTCCTAACATATACATATACTTATACTTATATATGTTTGTATTTCCAATGTAAGTAAAATATCGAATATCATATAAAAAAAGCAATAGCGCCATTATTACGCATTCACGGCCAAATTCCTTTACGGTCAAATGTAGGTAATGAAGGAAAAAAACGACCTCTCAAACATATGCAGGAAACATTGATATGATTGTAACAATGTTTACATACATTGGCATGTTTGGGTTCAAACATATAGTTGCACCCAAGCATGTCAACATTTATATGTTTGTATCATGTTCCAAGCATATAAATGTTTGAATGCAAACCAATTTTTAGCATCTCTTTTCTCTTTGTAATCTGTTCGAGAAAATTATAAACGAAAAACGATCATCGCGAAAATTCTACAGGAGAAAATGGATATGGGAACACACCGGCAATATATAAGTATATACAAAATAAACAGGTTGAGTTTAAGCATGTCGACAAATTTAAGGCAATGTCGACCTGCCGTAGCGGTGTCACTGGATGTAGAAAAAGCCTTTGACAGCGCATTTCATAACGGCATTTTACTTTAAATTATCCCGCCCATTTATATGTATAGTCAAGTCTGTGTAGATCTAAAACTACCAACGCGACTTCTTTTGACCTATTTGCGAGTACAAATAAAACGTAGAAAAAATACAACAACTGCTTTAACGTTTCGGGTGCCACAGTTTATGGCTATGGAAATTTTGTTTGTATAATTTGTAATACAATAAATGGCAGTACGATTCACAAAACAGGGAATGAAATCTCAAGATTCACCACCAAAGCAATTTGGATAGGGATAGGTACAGCGATTCCTAATAGAAGTTCCTGTGTTTGTATAATTTTAAATACAATACATGGCCTTACGATTCACAAAACGGTGAAGTGAAATCTTAAGATTCACCACCAAATCAATTTGGATAGGGATAGGTACAGCGATTCCTAATAGAAGTTTCTAGGTCCTGTCATATAATGAGATGTTAACAATGTATGTCCTAGAGTTATGTTTGTTAACAAACAGAATATTAACTTACTTTCTTAGTTTTCACTAATTACTCTTCTTTGTCAATCAACTTCAATTGTTGGTTTTTATTATACACCTTTTTAGTTTTGGAGTATAAAAGTGAAGAATTCATTGACTGCCTGTTGTGTACGCAACTTCGCGACGTCTAGAATTCTTCGTGCATTGTAATGTTCGACATTTGCTACACTTAATTTGCGTTGTGGAGATCATAGTAGTATGGTTGAGTGTGAATCATACCATGGTTATATGTGAATCATACTATTGTTGTGAGAATCATAGTATGGTTAGATTTGCATTGTACTAATGTTGTGAAGATCATAATAATGTTGTACCACAACCATTTACCCAACAATAGTATGATGCCCTTCCAATATTGTTATCCCAACATACTTTTTTTCTAGGTCTAGGAAATGATCCATATCTATGTTGAGACCCCAAACACATATAATACACTTGAAGCTTGCCTTCCGTCTGCAGCAACATACTCAATTTGAATTCGCGTTTTATGATTTGGGGACACCAAGTTGCCTTGTGGATGTTGGTAATTGTAATATTACCCGAAGAAAAAAAGGTTGAGTGGGATTGAGATAACAGTATAATTTAAATACAACCATACTATAAATCCCACAACCACATTATGATCCTCAAACCAATAGTATGTTACACACTCAACCCTTCTATGATCCCTAAAACCATAGTATGTTTCACACCCAACCATACTATGATCCCATAACCATATTATGATCCTCACAACCATTATATGTTTAACAAACAACTATAGTATGAGCACACACAACCATACTATGACCCCCAATATTATTTATTAGAAGTTAAATCATCAACCATAAATTTGAATTAATTAGTTAATTTAAAATGCATAAAATTCAAAATAACAGGAATGCATCACTCCTGTTATTTTGAATTTTATGCATTTTAAATTAATTAATTAATTCAAATTTATGGTTGACGATTTAACTTCAATTCTAACATTAAAAAACCGTTTAAATGCACGTAAGCGTTTTTATAAGAAGATTTTATTAAAAATATTTCAGTTCAAGAAATCCACAGCAGTTTGTTTTCAAAATTTTAGTTTCCATATAAAAAGTATTGTTATTGCATTAGATTTGTAACAATAACATTGTTCTAAAAACAAGTTCGAATTAAGAAAAAATAAAATCATACAGTATGATTGCCGTTATCATATTATTGTTAACATAGAACCCAAAAAGCAATACTTTTGTGCCTAAACCATATTTATATTGTTGCTACAACCATATTTTTAATTTTAAATTTGCCAATAATACTATTGTTTCACTTCAACAATATTAATATTGCCGCAATCATAGTATTGTCAAAATGAATTCAACAAAACAATACTATGATTGCGACGAACATACTTTTATTGCAGAGAATATACTATTGTATATTAAACACACTTTGTTAATGAGGATCATATTTTGGTTGTGGGGATCATAAGATGGTTAAGTGTTAATAATATTATGGTTGTGTGTGAACCATACTATGACTTTCTAGATTAATAATGTTCTATTTAGTGGTCATCAATGCAGTCTGGCATTTATTAAAATTTACGCGTTTTAGTCGGTAAAACCTGGTAGTCATTTGGGGTTTTGCTTCATTTACCATTATTACATTTACCATTATTCTATTTTCCTGCCTCTCTGGTTAATTTTAAACTGTCTCTCCCTGTTAAGTTGCTTAATGGGAAATGACTAATCGTATTTTTAGCGCCTAGTAAGAAAAATAAACTGTTGTGGGCCCTTTCCATCTCCGTTTGTCTGCCAATTTGATGATTTGATATTGTTTTTCTTAAATCTTAATATTCGCCTGTTTCAATGATATCGTGTTGATTATATGAATTCCAAATTTGTTTCTATTTGGCCTATTTCAGCCTTTTGTGCAAACACCTATTTTTAATGCCACCCAGTTAGTTTGCACTCTTTTTCTTCCTCTTTTCCGCTCTGACTCATCAATGGTCAGATATTTCATCCGTTTTGAGACTTATTCACCATTTCAATGATTTGATTTTTTTCCTCTTTTTTCATTTGGATACGAGTATTTGACCTGTTGTGGCCCCTTCTGTCATTTTTTCTCCCCATTACAATTATAAATACACATGCTATTTTCATATTGTTTTACTATTTCGCTTATTTTAATCAAGCGAAATTTTTTCTGTTTTCAATTCTCAACTGTTTTTCACTTTTTGATACGAGTATCTCTTCCCTTTTGGACTTTTTTTATTCCCATTTTTATTTTGTATGCCTGTTTAAATACATTGTTGACATTTTGCCAATTAAACTCCATTTATTTTACCTATATTCTCCTGTTGTTATCAATATTTCGCCCTAATTGGACCTTTTATATCCCTATATATATTTTCCATGGCATCGAGTTGGTTTAATATTGTTTTTTGGTTTATTTTGGACTTTTTACAATTTCGTTTCATCCCATTTAAATTCTCTATGTCATCCGCTTGATACGAGGGCTGCTATATATATATTTCTAGCCTAATAATGAAAATGCGAATATTTATCATCAAAAATGGATTTATTGTTTTTCAAAGTGTTATGCAGCATGATTTACTTATAAATGTATAAGTATACACTTTTGTATGCGCTCAAGCCAATTTCCGAAGCACTTTTTCCACTCCTATTGAGGCATAGATCCATGATTCGTCACCAGTGACGAACTTATAAAAGTCTTTTGAAGCACCGCGATCGTATTTTTTCAAAATTTCTTTGCACCAATCGACACGAGCCTTTTTCTGAGCGATTGTCAGATTGTGCGGGATCCAACGAGAACAGACCTTTGTTGCGGCCAGGTGTTCATGCAATATCGAATGTATGCTGGTGGAAGAAATGCCCTAGGATGCCTCTATCTCACGGTATATCACATGACGACTTTGCATTATCAGTTCACTCACGGCATCAATGTTCTCTGGCACAACGGCCGTTTTTGGACGACCTTCACGAGCTTCGCCTTTGAGGGAGCGTCGGCCACGATTGAATTCATTAAACCTGTTTTTCATAGTGCTATAGGATGGTGCTTCATCGCCAAACAAAGATTTATATTCATCAATGCACTCTTATCGTGATAATCCACGTCGAAAGTTTTGAAAAATGATCGCACGAAAATGTTCACGAGTTAATTACATTTTTTTGCCAAATTGATTTTTTCAAGTCACTGTAAACAACACAAATGATGGTCGTACGTCAAAACGTTCGGAGTACGTCTATGCTAAAAAATGCCAAACTTTCCAATGAAAATGTCAGATGGCGCCAGGCAACACTTAGTGTTGCCTTGGCTAGAAATATATAAAGCAACCCTCGCATCATACGTATTGTTTTTTGTTGATTAATATCGTTTTTGATATTTGGACCCTTTTGGAACTTGTTAATTCCTTTTTTTTATCCATTTTTTCCACGACTTCCTGTTGATTTAATACGGAGTTTTTAACTTTTAACTATTTCGCCCCTTTTGTACCATTTTAATCCCTATTATCCTAATTTCTATTTTCCATGCCAACCTGTGATTTAGTTTTTTAATTCTAACTTTCTGCTATTTCACCTGTTTTGACAATTTTTAATCCCTTTTTATTCCCATTTCTATTTTATATGCCATCCTGACTATTTAATATAGATGTTCTTATTTGTTTTGCAATTCGCCCCTTTTTAGTCCCCTCTTCTAATTGCCTGCTATTTGTAATACCAAAATGCCAATTCAAAAATTGTTTAGAAACTAATGGGGATGAATTTTATCTGTACCATCCCACAAATTTGATATTTGCTCAAAATCATTTTGAACTTTCTAACTTTTATATATAAAAACCCCCCAGCGATTGTTTATGAGGCATACATTTTTCTCGTTTTTACTCCCTTAAAGTAAGAATTTCAAACAAACCCTTGTCATCTACGAATAGACCTACACCTTCCCACCAAATTTCGTGATCCTAACTTAAGCCGCTTAGCCCATTTAGTAATCAGTCAGTCACTAGCTCCTTAAAAAGGACTCCATATACCAATTGTACAAACGTGGACTTCCCTTAATAATGTATTTCTCGTTAATAAACCTCCTGAATAAAGGAATAAATGTAGCATGCTCAAGCCGCTGTTGAACTAATCAAATGGTCTTGCTGGAAAATGAGTTAAGGTTTCTCTGCAGAAGTCACACGCTCAGTCTGTCTGATAGTTTAAATAATAATGAATTGGCCAATTGTTTTTATGAGAGGTGAGTGAAACCGTTTTCCGTTTTGGAGAACACTCAGCATTCAGTGACCTAAATCTAGATTAAGTTGTAAAATTATTGAAGCCTTTCAATTGTTAAGCCAATTTAAATATTTAATACCAACATCATTCTATTTTATTTTGTAGTCCCCTCCTAATGGTGGAAAGTATACTTACATTTTCATTCCGTTTGCAACGATATGAAATATTGATTGGCAGTTTTTCTTGTTAAATTAAATTCGAGGAAACGTGGATATATATTTTGAATCTTCTTGTACTTAAAGGCAATTTTGACATAGTCTTATGACTCTTTGTTAGCAGAGATTGTGGTAGTGGGAAAGGAATATGAGATGAACTCGATAAAGCGTCTTACATCCGGTTTGATTCAGGCACTGTTTGATATTGCAAGTTGATTAATTGAAATTAATCGAAATTTTCTAAACACCATCTGACATTTTCATTGGTAAGTTTGACATTTTTCAGCATAGACGTACTCAGAACGTTTTGACGAACGATCATCATTTGTTAAACAACACAAATGATGATCGTTCGTCAGTGGCTTGAATTTTGATTGTTTGCAGATTTGGGTTCAAAATAAGAATCACAATCGTGGCTCATGATGATTCAAAAACGAGCTCAAAGCGCACCAGTGGTCATTTCAAATGTAAAGAAAATTGTGTATTTTCAAACGAAAGAAAATTTCATCTTTTATCCAAATATGCTTTGGATTTCAAGATTTCCCTAAATTCGTAATGTTCGAATTTGAAGGGAATTTTGGTAATCAATTTCAAGTTATCTCTTTTAGACTTTTCGGAATTTATGGTTCGAAAACCACGTTCCCTTATACAACGTGGGGGAGGGTATATATTATTCTACCCAACCGAAACATAATAAAGAATTTTACTTATTTGAACTCTTCGTGTTAGGGATGCAAGTACATACAACACATGCGCAAACATATGGCATGCCACATTATGTGGCAACATCATTAGACACAACATCGTCAGCAATTGTTGCAAATGCAGTGCGGTGATAATTTTCGATGTAAGAAACGAACAAACAGGGAATCAAGGCAGTGATAACTTCTAGTTTAACCAGTCACCATTTTTGGCTACTGGCAGAACATTGGCCACATACCAGCGTGTCGTAGTCGGACGCAGTGTCCAGCGTTCAGGAGTACATCAAACGAATCCATGTGGGAATAGTCACCGCTGAGCCATATCTCGTTGACATATCGAACAGTCAAAAGTGTTAACAACACATTCAAAGTGATTGAACAACACAGCCTTGCTGCCACATGAAGACGGTGACGGCCGCAGAAGAACAACGACGGACGGATGGACAGACGGACGCTGGGACGGAGTCACAGCCACGAGAGGTCCAACGACATGCTTGCTCGACAGCATGACCGCTTGTTAAAATTTCTCAGCGGGTGAGGAAAGTGCCATTGGGACTAAAATAAACTTCACAAAATATCGTACAAACAATATTTACAAATCAAACATTTCGTTTATTAGGTGGCATAATATGCTTGTGGCAATGGATGTGACTGTAGCCGCAGTTGCCACTGCGGCCGCTGCCTCCGTGGATGTTTGGGGACGAGAGTCACCGCCGCCATCACATTCAGATTCAGATTGTTCGGAGTTATTATGCGGAATTCATTATTAGGTTGTGCTGCCAATGCAATTTCTGTTCAAATGTCAAAATCTCCCGTTGTTTAATGAAGTAATCGGTCGAATATGTTGCGGTTATGAAAAAAGAAAAGAACGAAAAAATAAAACTGAATCCAAAACGAACCGAACCAAAACAAATATGAAGCCATGTGCTGGCTGCCTAGTTACTGGCCGGCTTGGTGGCTATAGAACGGAAGAGTGGCTCCGTGTCTGCTATAGAACACCAAGAAGAATGTTGGTCTCTATGTCGTCTTACTCTCATAAATTATTTGGCCTACCATAAAAGAACAGTCCCACACACACACACGTAGACATGGGTATGTGCATATGAATTTCCCTTGTATATGTGAAGGGAAAATTGGAGACATTTGAATCGTAGTGCAGTGGTCACGAAATTCACTAAAATTTGGAAATTTGTCATTTCAGTTTTCAAGAGGAAAGCTAGGGTATTAGTTTTGTATTACACGGAGAAAACATATGTGAAAAATGTGTTGGGAACATGCTACAAATATATAAATGTTTGTATTTCAGCACAGAAGGTTTACACAAACTTATATGTTTGGGACAACATTCTAGCATATTGAAATTTCATATGTTTGTGGAATAACATAAAATCTGCGTTAAAAATGTTAACGCAGAGTTTTTATAAGTTGCTAATTATCGTGTAAGTGCTAAGACGTAGTGGCAGCACCACGCAATTAAAAAAATAGACATTGGTGAGTATTAAAAGTGTTGCAGTGCACGAAATGGAATTTAATTTACTTATAAAGATTTTTTAAAAAAAAAACTTTGTTTAAAAAAAAATATATGATCAGCCGGTATAAAATTGAGAACGGCGATTTTCAGTTCCACATCATCGGTTCTTAATTTGACAATTCCGATTAGGAAACCTCACTAAAAAGTAAATAATATTTTTTTTTTTTGAATTTATTTTTTTAGTTTTACCGTTGGTCTACACCCAAAGAAAAATATGGTTACTACGAGTATAAAATCACGGCAATAGTAATATGTTCTCCGTTGTCGCAACCATAGTATTGTTTACTGAATTGATTTTGACTATAGTATTTTTGCCGCAATATTACTATTGTTAAAATTTAACAAATGTATTATTGCCAATTTTAAAAATGAAAATATGGTTGTAGCTACATTATAAATATGGTTGGTGCAACAAAAGAGTTGTTTTTTGGGGTTTTATATTAATAGTAATATAATAACGGCAATCAAACTGTATGGTTGTATTTTTTTTTCATTTAAATATGCTTTTTAGAACAATGTTATTTATGCAATAATAGTACATTTTATATGGAAAATAGTATTTTTCAAACAAACTGCTTTGGATTTGTTTAACTGAAATCATTTTAATAAAAACGATTACGTTTTTATACCCTCCACCATACAATGGAGGGTATATTAGTTTTGTCATTCTGTCTGTAACATATATTCTTGATCCTCGTTAAATTCTAAGACGATCTAGCCATGTTGTCCGGCTGTCCGTCTGTTGAAAACAAGATAGAGCCTGCATGAAAACAGCTAGAAAGAAATTTGTGTAGTTAACCTATCATGTGGTATTGAAAATGGGCTATATAGCTCTACGGGAAGTTGGTGTTGGAGACCCTCAACCGACACTACCTCAAAAAAATTAGTTTTTTATTTGGAAATATCCGTCCAGTTTCGTGAGCAAATCACTGAAATTTTGTCAATAATAATCTCTATAAAGGCGCAATCATCTATGTAGAAATGGTTAGGAGTGGGCCACCATTTCTTGTACAAAACGGCTTTATGGGTCTTGAAAAATAATATGACAATAACTCACTACAAACTTGACCTATCGAGATTAAATTTTTTACATAAAGATTTTTATATAGAACACACCTCTGCGCCAAATTCTGTTGAGATCGGAAAAGTCCTACTGGTACCTCCCACACAAACGATCTCATGGACTTTGAGAAATAATATGACGATAACTCACCACAAGCTTGACCTATCGAAATGAAATTTTGCATATAAAGATTTCTATATAGAACACACTTCCGTACCAAATTTGGTTTTATTTGGGAATCTGGTGGAGGGTATCCAAAGTTCGGCACAGCCAAACTTAACATTTTTTACTTCTTTAAACTGCTTTTTCTTCCTTTAAAAAATCACTCTTATTATTTTGAATTTAAAGTATTTTTAAATGACATCAACTGTCGCTGTCACCAATTCAACAACATGACCATGAGAGCCATTTTTAAAAGATAACGGATTGAAATCCCATATGAGACCAACGTTCAAATGCAGTTGTGGTTCCTGATGACTACGATTTTTCATTAGATAATAACATCAGCGGAGAATTTTACTCCCCTGATCAAATATTTTTTGTAGACACTCAACAGGTAACAGATGAGGTTTTCAATACGAGCGAATCAAAAAATGCAAACAGACCGGATACAAAATGGGAAGGAGTACACCCTTACTACTCGCAGGGCAAAGGACTAGAATGGGAAAGACCTGTAAAAAAGTGTGAAAAACTTTCATGACAACAATACAGCTGCTCGGAATTCCAGAACTGTCAAAAAGCCGCTCTATCGAAATCAAATTTTGGAATATTAAAATATTGTGAAAACTATCTATCAGCAGCGTTTTGTCCTTTCTTTTTTCCTATTTTCATTGACGAACTTTGGGTCTGACCGTGATCGTCAATTTCCATCGATGGTATGGATGTTGAACATTCAGATGCTCTTGATGTTCTAGACATGAATATTTAACGTGGTTGTCTTTGGTCATATTATCGAAGAAGCAAACAAAGACAGGGTGATTCAAAAGTTACAAAAGTTATTTAATATACAAAATGGATTTTTTACACTAAGTACGATGACTGCTTTCTATATTTCTAGCCTAATAATGAAAATGCTAATATTTATCATCAAAAATGGTTTTATTGTTTTTCAACGTATTATTCTGCATGATTTATAGTCTTTTGTATGCGCTGATTGGGACTCCGATTGGGACACCTCCAAAACATGGTTTTTGAACGCTTCAACAGCATCTTCTGGCCATGAAAATCGTTGACCACGCATTTTTTCTTGATATGCGGGAATAAAAGGAAGTCATTGGGTTCCAAGTCAGGGCTTTACGGCGGATGGCCCATCAATTCAACGTTTTGGCCAGTCTAAAAGCCGCTAGTTTGAGAAGATGTGTGAGAGCTGACATTCTCACAATGATTCGTCTTCTCTTGTTCGTTTTTCGAATTTCAGAATTGACCGTCCTACGTTGCCGAAGAGGAACAGTCACCACATGCCTTAGAAAAAGGCGACCATTTGCTTCTAAGTGCTTCTTTCATGAACAACTTTTGTTGGATTTGCCTCATCTTCGAAGACACACACTGCGATTGCTGTTTTGTGTGGGCTCATACGCATTGATCCATGATTCGTCCCCCGTGATGATCTTATAAACGTCATTTGAAGCACTGCGATTTTATTTTATTAAAATTTCTTTGCACTAATCGACACGAGCCTTGTTTTGAGCAATTGTCAAATTGTGCGGGTTCCAACGAGAACAAACCTTTTGTTATCAGTTCACGCACTGCATCAAAGTTCTCTGGCACAACGGCCGTTTTTGGACGACCTTCGTCTTTGACCGAGCGTCGGCCACGATTGAATTCATTAAACCAGTTATTCACAGTGCTATAGGACGGTGCTTCATCGCCACACAAAGATTTAAGTTCATCGATGCACTCTTGTCCACGTCGAAAGTTGTGAAAAATGATCGCACGAAAATGTTCACGAGTTAATTACATTTTTTTGCCAAATTGATTTTTTCAAGTCACTGTAAACAACACAAATGATGGTCGTACGTCAAAACGTTCGGAGTACGTCAATGCTAAAAAATGTCAAACTTTGCAATGAAAATGTTAGATGGCGCCAGGCAACACATAGTATTGCCTAGGCCAGAAATATATATCGCTCGTATGAAAAATAGTGTCACTTAAACGACTCCTGTTTTCAGCTTAGCAATGATGGGCTCGTTGTAGAGCATTTTCTATAACAATAGAGCAATTTCTGCAACAATGTTGGCCTTCAGTTAAAGGATTGTCTCGGGCTTGTTCACATTTACGATACTCGCTCCTTCAAATAACCCCAAAGTAAATAGTTGGGTGCTGACAAATCCGGCGATCGCGCTGGCCAAATAATTTCTGAATTTCTGGAAAATATTCGCTCTACAAAAATTTGGCTTAATAGTGCCTTTGTGTCTCTGGCAGTGTGGGCAGTGGCTCCGTCCTGCTGAAACCACATTTCAGGTCTGTTTTCAAGAGCAGGACGTAAAAAATGTTCTATCATAAACCGATACCGCTCTCCATTTACGTTTACAGCACTTCCATCTTCATTCTCGAAGAAGTAAGGCCCAATGATATTTGCAAATGTGATCCCACACCATACTGTAACCTAATGGGATGCAATTGGCGTTGATAAATGGATCTTGGATTTTCAGAATCTCAGAACCTACAGCTCTCCTTATTAATATAATAAAAATCTATTATTCTGGATCTTAGTTCAGTTGTAATTCTCTCCATTGTTTATTCTCCAAGTGTTATTTATAAAATTTGAAAAAAAAATATATAAACGAAAAAGTTATTAAATTTGTACACCCCATGGTAACTATTGGCCCACCCTGTATTAAAGCTTTCTAAGGCGGTGCCAGAAAAACTTCACTCCATGTGATCCTTTCAATACAACTTACATCAGGCCAAAAATGGAAAACAACAAGCAAATCATCCATCTTGATTGTGCCCAAAGGAGAGCAATGTTGCTGACAGGGGACAAAAGTGTATCCAATTCTATTGTCTCCCTAGAGCATAGTCGAAATGTGGATTGCGTGTTGCTGTTCTATCGCTACTCTCATGTTGTGTGCTCTTTAGTCTTTTTCCTGACGTGAATGATTGGCACTGATACACGACTTTTCAGGAGTTCACACCCGTTTCTTATCGATTGACCGGTCAATCACACTTTACTCTACAGATTGAATTTGTTTGCCGGTATAGTCCGTATGTGGAATCTAATTTCAGTAAATGTTTTTCCTACTAGGTACGACTTTCTTTGAGTGTTGGTCATATAAAAAATACCACCTAGATTCATACCGTAGGAGCATCAAGTTTCACCATTTTCCCCGTGCTACACATACAAGTGTCATTAATACCACTACTAGCATATAAGAGCATATATGTTTATACAAATGTATATATTGTATACAATTAATTGGTATTAAATACTTACATATTTGTTCTGAGATTGATACTACTTACTTACCTACTACCTAGGTACCAGTTTATGGACATAGTGTCTCCTATGCCCGGTATGGCGCTGTAAGGAGCGAAGAGAAAAAAAAATGGACAAAAACACCAAAACAGATACGAGCAAAGTTCTTTCTTTTGAAGATTTATGCGATCCTTAAGATTTATTAGTTTACAGTTGTTGTCCGTGTTCGTACAATAGAACTCGTAGAAGTCTCAATGGAAGACAAATAAAAACATAATGATAAATTATCATTAAACGTTGAAATGTTCCTGAGACAGGTCAGGGCAATGCCAACAGAACGCCAAAACAACCAAAAAAAAAATCGCTCTAGCGAAATACTCGCTGACAAGCAAATGCAGCAGCCCAGCCAGCCAGGCCGTAGTAAAATTTTCAGATATGGCAATGTTCGTAATGGAGTTGTGGACATTAAATTGCAATCAAAGTGATTGTCTATTCGATGGAAAAACAAACTACTGCTATCTGAGTAATATGTAATCGCGAACAAATTATGCTGAACACTTGAAGACTGTTAAACACCTTACTTCAACTTATTGTCTGCTAGATGGAATATTTGTGAGCACTTAGAGGTAGCAACTTATTAACAATGAATATGGTAACAAAGCCAAGTCAAAAACGTGGTTTTGGGCTCCCAGCCATCTTATAGCAGCTACGGCAATATGATATAGAAACCGCTATATTTTCGATTGCGCTCTTTATCTATCTCAAGATCTATCTATTGCTAAAAAATACTAAATTTGTCTGATAGTAATTTCAGCGATTCTTATCGATGATTTTTGGGTGCTGTGAAATGTACATGTCATATTTTCTAAACGATTACTTCCTGCAGGTCACAAACAGTTTTCTTTTACTAAACTCTTCATACCCTATTATGATAATATTGATATGGTTTAATAACTCGTATGTATGGAACAAAATATCGGTCAAACGGCCGCCGCGACCTCGGCGGCACACCTCGTCCGATGGTCCAAATTGTCGATGACTTAATGTGCCTTAATGTGCCGAATTATGACATCCTTTAGCTATTGAATCTTTGCTAACTTATCGACGTACACCTTTTTTTTCAAATAACCCCAAAGAAAAAAGTCCAACGGTGTCAAATCACATGATCTTGGCAGCCAATTAACATCGCCAATTAACATTTGTCGCGCAAAAGAGCCATATTTTCGTTTGCTGTGTGGCAAGTGGCACCTTCCAGTTGAAACCACATATCTTTCACATCCATATCTTCCAACTCGGGCCATAAAAAGTTCGTTACTCTTTGTGGGTGCATTGTTTTTTCGACAATCACTCTTGGATTATCATTCGCCCAAATGCGGCAATTCTGCTTATTGACGAATCCACTGAGGTGAAAATGTGCCTCATCGCTGAAGATGATTTTCTTCGAAAATTGATCATCCACTGTTGCCATTACTTGCCACGATTCGGACCATTGATGATGACCATTATTTAAATTGAATTAGCAGAAAAAACTTGACGTTTAGGTATGGTTCACATTCAACATCGGCCCTTTAACCATCCTTTACCATCTCGAAATACTAAAGAGCGACCCTATAAAGTATAATATACTTTATAGGACAACCAGGTATATTATACGGGGTTGTCCGTCTAGTGGTTCCTTAATGAGTCATATGTTATTTTGATAGTGATAGGTCTTTCCGATAGCCAATATCTCCGTGGAACGAAATGAATCGCTTTAGGCTCAGCTTTGCATCCCACAGTCAATGTCTCGTAGTGCATACAGAGTCTTTAATGAAAAGAAGCTCTGGCCAATATGAGGCACCCAAAGTACTGTCAAGGACCGATGTTATGCTAACAATGCAGTATCGCTTTAGTCCCTAGGGCGAATATCGAGCAAGCCATGCATCCGATAGAGTCCAACGGCAGCGAGAAGAGCGGAGGCAGCCACAAACAAGAGGCAATTGGTAAGTTCGTCCGTAGTGAAGCTTTTATACTCTCCTCCATGGATTCTAATGCAATAGGTCATTATAAGTATTGGGGGAAATGGGTATTGGTGGTGAATCATTTTTCGACAAAACCCAATTTTTGAATTCATTGTTTTTGAGTGTTTTTATGCCCACCGGTGAAGGTGGCCCCGGTGAGCCCACAATTTCGGACATACAATTTAGACAAATCTTTGGCATATATAGATTGGTTAGGAAATTGCAGTATTTTTGTGTAACCACATGTTGATGTTCTGCATATCTATAGTTAAAGGTGCAGGTGTTTGAGCCTATCTGGACCGTCACAAATCCTGAATTGGGCCAAATATGTAATATATGTACACATCTGGATTTGTAATTTCACTGAAGAATAAGGGACGGCTACAGGGCCACATGACCCAAAGGTCAAGGCCTCCAATTTAGCCAAATCGTACAATAAATGTTATATTGAAATTCGGGAGAAAATTCCTCTGTTTCTAAGTACCCATATGTTCATCTACAAAATTTCTAATTATTTGGGAACCTCTGGTACCATATCCATTGGTCAAGTGCTCAAACCAAGTGAAATTGCAGCATTTATGTTATGTTCGGGTTTGTGACGTAATTTCTTGTTTTTAATGATCATATGTCAATAAAAAATTGGAACCATGTTTTGGGACCCTGCGGACGGATATGGTTCATAAATTGACCAAAATCTTGTTTATAGGTACATATTTAGATTGGTGGAAAATTACAACGTTTCTGGGTACCTATATGTCCTCGAACATAAGGGGAGTTGTTTTGGGCCCCTAGGCTAGTCAATTATTAAAGTTGTAATGTATAAAGTTCAAAAAACTGGTAAGGTTTTGTTTAAGTCCCTCTAAGGAAAACGTTTTCCCCAATTAACCGATTTGGTAAATTTTCAATACCAACCAATCTGCAGCTACGAGTACTGCTGATATTTATATTTCTGGCCTAATATTGAAAATGCGACGCGAAATCATGATAAAAGCAGTGTGCAGCCACGAAAATCAATGTCACTTAGCCATTTTGTTAAAAACTTGTCTTCTATTTAAAAATAGATGCAAGAGGCCTTGAGCCATTTGATACCTGTTCGATGTGCAAAAGCAACAGACTGAAATAAAACAAACGACCTAAACATGCGAATATTTATCATCAAAAATGGTTTTATTGTTTTTCACAGTCCAAGTCTCCAGCTTGATTTTACATTTTTGCATGCGCTCAAACCAATCGCCCATGCACTTTTTCCACTCCGATTGAGACACCTCCAAAACATGGTTTTTGAACACTGCAACAGCATCTTCTGGCGACGAAAATTTGTTTCTTGATGTGAGGGAATAAAAAGAAGTCATTGGGTGCCATGTCGGGGCTGTACGGCGGATGACCCATCACGTTTTGGGCAGCCAAAAAGGGGCTGGTTTCAGCCGATGTGTGAGAGCGCATTGTCAAGGTGCACAATGATTCGTCTTTTCTTGTTCGTTTTTCGAATTTCTCCGAAGAGTTCAGGCAAACAAATTGTGGTGTACCGCTCAGAATTGACCGTCCTACGTTGCTCAAGCGGAGCAGTTGCCACGTGACCAGATTCCAAGACTTACACCATCGATTGCTGTTTTCTTTCGGGCTCATACGCAAAGATCCATGATTCGTCACCTGTGACGATCTTACAAACTGCTTTTGGAGCACCGCGATCTATTTTTTTAAAATTTGTTTGCACCAATCGACATGAGCCTTTTTTTGAGCGATTGTTAAATTGTACGGGATCCAACGAGAATAAACCTTTTTTACGGCCAGGTGTTCATGCAATATCGAACGTATGCTGGTGGAAGAAATGCCCAAGGATGCCTTTTTCTCACGGTATGTCACACGACGGTCTTGTATTATTAGTATATGCACGGCATCAATGTTCTCTGGCACAACGGCCTTTTTTGGACGACCTTCACGACCTTCGCCTTTGAGCGAGCGTCGGCCACGATGGAATTCATTAAACCAGTTTTTCACAGTGCTATATGATGGAGCTTCATCACCATACAAAGATTTAAGTTCATCGATGCACTCTTGTCGTGAATATCCACGTCGATATTTGTGAATGATGATCGCACGAAAATGTTCACGAGTTTATTCCATTTTTTGCCACATTGATTTTTTCATGTCACTGTAAACAACACAAATGATGGTCGTACGTTAGAACGTTCTGAGTACGTTTATGCTAAAAAAAATGTCAAACACTTAGTGTTGCCTAGGCCAGGAATATATAGCAACCCTCGTTATATATTTACTAAGTTATAAGCATCTAGCTCTTTTCGTTCGGACATGGCTATATCGTCAATGTCACTTTGCCATTTTGTAAAAAACGTGTCTTCTATTTAAAAATAGAAGCAAGAGAAGATGCAAGGTAATATACAAATATAAGTATATATATGCGTCGCATATGTATACTTATATTTTGCGATATATCCTCCATCATTGGTGAAGGACAACAAAATAAAGTTTTGTTCATTTATTTAATTAAAAAAAATTGAAATTGTCTAGCCCGGTCTTAAGATAATATGATTCTAAACCTATCTAGACGAGTCTGTCTGTACAAAGCACTATTGAATTTAAAGTCCGCAATATATTTCTAACTTACCAGATAATGTCTGATAGTGTAGATCGGTTAGCTTTGGGGTTGGTAAGTGCACTGATAAAATAGGGCCTTATCGGTCCATGTTTCGAATGGCCCCTATGTCCATGTTTTCATATAGCCCTACACAGATCCTCCCCAGTAAAGGTTCTACCGATCTGCAAGTCAGAAATTAAATCAAAAATGCGTTATATGAAATTTATATCTAAACATGTTTAGAGATCCCATACAAATAGACACGATTAATATGAAAGATTATTTTCTTGACAATTTTACATATTTGTAGAGCAAAACTTCAGCTGTAAAAGAACGAGTTGCAGAAGGCCTCTTACCATGGTGAAGATTTATTCCTTATCAGCATTAAGTGGGACGTTTATCTTTCCCAGGCGGATACTGTTAAAAACGACGTACAATACGACGTTCCGGACATTTATTGACTACAGCTTTAAAAAAATAGGACAACTTGCACAGAAAAATTTTGTTCACCGATGAAAAATTTTTTACCGTTCACGAAAAATTCAACAAGCAAAATGATAGAGTGTATGCGCGGTCGTCTAAGTAAGCATCTGAACTGATCCGAAGGGTGGAAAAGGGTCATAACCCAGCTTCAGTCATGGTTTGGTGGGGTGTCTTTTACGATGGGGTCACTGACCTGCATTTCTGCAAACAAGAAGTCAATACATCGGCCAAAGTTTACCAAGAAACCGTTTTGGAAGCTGTTGTGAAGCCTCTTAACAATTCCCTGTTCCAAAACCAGCCATGGACTTTCCAGCAGGACTCTGCGCCGCCCATATGGCTAAAACGTCCCAGGCCTGGCTTCGAAACAATTTGGCAGCGTTAATTTCCTCTGAAGAATGGCCCTCAGGCAGTCCAGATTTGAACCCATTGGATTACAAATTGTGGACGTCACAAAAGATGCCCCAACATTGGATCTCTTAAGACTGCTTTGGTTCGAGCTGTGGCCAATTTTCGAATGGACAAGGTTCGTGCAGCTATTGCCGATTGGCCAGTGCGACTTAAGGCTTGTGTAAAGGCAAAAGGCGGACATTTCGAATAAGTAGATTATTTTTGGATACAATATACATCAATAAATATATTAAAAAAATATTTGGTCCAACAACATTCCCTACCTTAAACCATGACGTTCAGACGGAAGGTGTTGCCGCTTAAGAGGCTAAATCGGTGTATAGGCGATTTGTCTTCTGTGTACCACAGTATTGTGGGCCTAAAATCTTTTTAATTTGTTTAAAAAGTCTTAAATGTCGGTTAACAACACTTTACTGTTCAAAGTGCGGCAGGCATTTCAGGACGTCCGTTAAAATCGCTTGACAGCAGATTATTATGACGGTCGACAATGAGAGACAGACTACGTCTTACACTTGCACAAAATGAAGCGTATAATAGCCAACGTTGATCATGAATTCCTTCTGCAAATATGTAAACTACATTACTGAAATACTTGTTTAATTATATGAAGCCTGCGATTTCAATCCATCTAAATATAACCTGCCGCTCTTGATTTTGTTCCTAGAATAATGCCGCATTACTCGTATTGTACGAGTAAATTTTAGAAAATCGCATTCGCTTGGAAACTGGTCATTTATGGTACGGATACCAGAATGTACGGAGAACGCCCTCGAAAGAAGATATTCCAAATACGGTTAAATTTAATAAGGACACTTAATTAAATAAATGAATACATATCAGCAGCTCTTGACGTTTAGCAATGTGGCCGAAGCAAATGCAGTACTAATTTATCAGGTGGTGTAAACTATTTGTTTGCGTACCCAGTCGTAAAAATATTCGAACGACAAAGGCACTCTACACAGTGGGTAAATTCAGAATATGTTTGGATATATTTTTGAAACATATCAGTCTCTCATCTACTGCGCTTTTGAATATTAAAAGCAATTGTCGAAGAGATAATCTGCAAGAGTTAATCTGATGTTGAGCGATTATCTCTTGCACCGGGCACTCTGTTGGGGACCCAGAATGTCTTAAGGGCAAGTCTTCAGAGACTGCACTGTGACTTTCCTAAACATGAAGGCAGCTTTTTAAAATGTCACGTGGGTATCAGTCTTTCAAACCATGGAGCATCAGCTAAACTTGCCCGACTGTCAATACATTTGTTGAAAAAATATTGAAATATAGTCGAACTAAATCTTTATAAGTCGTCTTTAATGTTGGCAGTAGAGAATAAACCTCACTGAGGCGTATTCTCCCCACTGCAGTTTAGTCTTAATTTCAAAACTTCGCTCGGAGCTATGGAGAAAACTTGTTGCATATGTGAATAAAGCAACGGTCAAGGGTCCAAAGACGCTCTCGGAAGCACAGTAGTCTGCGCTAGAACTTATCAGCAGCTCTTGACGTTTAGCAATGTTGCCGAAGCAAATGCAGTACTAATTTATCAGGTGGTGTAAACTATTTGTTTGCGTACCCAGTCGTAAAAATATTCGAACGACAAAGGCACTCTACACAGTGGGTAAATTCAGAATATGTTTGGATATATTTTTGAAACATATCAGTCTCTCACCTACTGCGCTTTTGAATATTAAAAGCAATTGTCGAAGAGATAATCTGCAAGAGATAATCTGATGTTGACCGATTATCTCTTGCACCGGGCACTCTGTTGGTGACCCAGAATGTCTTAAGGGCAAGTCTTCAGAGACTGCACTGTGACTTTCCTAAACATGAAGGCAGCTTTTTAAAATGTCACATGGGTATCAGTCTTTCAAACCATGGAGCATCAGCTAAACTTGCCCGACTGTCAATACATTTGTTGAAAAAATATTGAAATATAGTCGAACTAAATCTTTATAAGTCGTCTTTAATGTTGGCAGTAGAGAATAAACCTCACTGAGGCGTATTCTCCCCACTGCAGTTTAGTCTTAATTTCAAAACTTCGCTCGGAGCTATGGAGAAAACTTGTTGCATATGTGAATAAAGCAACGGTCAAGGGTCCAAAGACGCTCTCGGAAGCACAGTAGTCTGCGCTAGAACTTTGATTAACAAGTAAAAATGCCGTAAACTTTGGCCAGGTCAAACCACCACCACCCGCCACCGTCCCTGAGTATCTAAATGGTCCATTTCCCAGCCAAAACTTAGAAAATTTCTATATATGAAAAGTTGATGAAAAGTTTTGTTCAGGAGAGCGATTTTAAAGATTAGGTCCCTTTCTATTTGCGCTTAGGATCGTCGACTTCACTTTCATAAAACGTGCATATCTCTGGGAGGGAACACTTTTGAGACAAGGGATCGGTCTCATTCGATGCTCAGATGTTGCCTACATCAACAAAAAGAAAAAAAAGAAAATTGATTTTTTTACCCTTAGTTCCCTTTCTCTATGTGCTGTCACATATGTGACGCGCAAAATAGAAAGGTGCCTAAGGTTTAAAACCTGTTTTGTTCAGGAGAGCCAATTTAAAGATTAAGTCCTTTTCTATTTGCGCTTAGAATCGTCGATTTCACTTTCATAAAACGCGCATATCTCTGGGAGGGAACACTTTTAGGGCATGGCATCGGTCTCACTCGATGCTCAAAAAAAGAAAAAAATGAAAATTGATTTCTTTACCCTTAGGTCCCTTTCTCTATGCGCTGTCACATATATGGATTAAAAAAAATATTTTGGGTGTTCATATTGACTATTGATCGCACATTTTGACCATGTGGCACGGTTTTTGGGCCGCAAAGGCCAAACGCAACTATGCTCTATTTGAGGCCTTAAGTGCGTTCCAACTTACAGTAACCACTTTAACTTTTGATCATCCGCAAAAAATTATAATTTGTTAAGAAAAATTTAAAATAAAGTGTACTATTTTCTGAGGTACCTTTAATCCCTTAAGAGAAACTTTTATATATTTAAAATAGTATATAAGTATATAGGGTGATCCACCAGAGGTATTTTTTCAATAGGGTTTTTAACAGATTGCGCTTGAGTTGTATAAAACTTTATTTTTTATTTGTTTTCAGTACTGTTTGACATTTCATCATGGAAAGACTTAAACCGCAACAACGTCTTCTAATTGTGCAACTGTTAAATGGAAATGAGCGATCGGTAAGAAACTGGCATCGGCTAAAATTTTGTTCAATGATGAGGCCCATTTCTGGCTCAACAGCAACCAGAAGAGGTCCAATAGGTGCCATTAACTAAGAGGAAACCATGGTTTGGTGCAGTTTCTAGACCAGTAGAATCAGCAGTCCATATTTTTCCAAAAAGATGATGGCCGTAACGTAAAC
Source organism: Hydrotaea diabolus (assembly GCA_963513945.1). Lineage (NCBI taxonomy): Eukaryota > Metazoa > Arthropoda > Insecta > Diptera > Muscidae > Hydrotaea > Hydrotaea diabolus. The sequence continues at coordinate 100,684,034 of OY740720.1, read as the reverse complement.
GTGAATGGTGTACACTCCCGCGCCATGATATCGGACTTTTTAAGTTGAAGCCCGTAATCTTGACGAAATTTTACTGAAACATGGCAGTGCCACTTGCCATACAGCTGCTCAAATAATGCATCTATTCGGAGGTAATTTCGAAGACTAGCTAATTTCTTGTTTTGGACCGGTGAGTTGGCCGCCTAGATCGTGTGATATCACACCTTTAGATTTTTTTCTTTGGAGCTATATAAAGTCCAAAGTTTTTGCTGACAAACTAGCTACGCGTGTCATTAACGCCATACCGGTCGAAATGCTCGAATAATTTATTCAAAATTGGACCCTCAGAATGGACACCCTGAGGCATTGTTATGGCCATACTTTAAAGGAAATAATATTAAAAAAATAGAGGGCATAAAATGTCGTTTCGAATAAACTTAAAGATTCCACACTTGATTTAAATTTTTGTATTTTTTTTTATTTTGAAAAAATATTTCTAGATGGATCACCCATTAATATTATTTGAAATAGTTAGAAACATTTAGTAAATATGCAAACAATATTAAAAAACTAAATATGTTCTGTAATACGAAGAATTATGTAGTTTACTGAAACTAAATAATTCCTATTATTTACCACTTGTGTTATCAGATTTACTTATTGTCCTGTAAGATAGATTGCAAATAAAGAAAAACAATACAAAAAATCATTATCTGTAAGTCAGTATTTTTATGCCTCTTATTACTTAAGTTGTTGCTTATTACTTTTATTTTAGTTTTTTTTTGAATTCATTCAAAAGGCTAAGGAATGTCTTTAACTGGTCATGCGAAAGGTAATGAGACATGTAATCTACTAAGTGTTTGTTGGTAAATTCATAGTTTTTTACAGCTTTTATGATTTTTCTCTGTACGAGTCATAATTTTAATCAATTGTTATACCTTGCACTTTAGGATATAAAGCAATATAGCGGTCAAACGAAAAAAGCGTGGACCGCAAAATCTCGTACGATGACTAAAATTTCGTACGATGACGAAGATTTAAAGTACATCGGAAAAAAAATTTTGGGCCTTTAAGATCAAGCCACCCACAAAATGGCAAAATTTAAGGGACTGGGAATTGCAAACAAAGAACTTAGAGAATGCAAAGACCTTCATGGCTACGTGCTCCGAGTTGGGAATAAAGGCGATAAAGGACCACACCTAACTATGAAATGGCGAAAGCCTGGGAAAGGAGATTTGTAAGATCCTGGGCTTTCAGGCGCACCTACATGGGGTGGGAATAGTAGATAATAGATTACAAAGGGCGTGCAGGTAGGATGACGAAACCTTAGAACATTTGATCTCTATTTTTACTACTTAAATACCGTTACACACGTTTTATGCTGTAAAATAAAAAGTACTGAATGTTTTTGGACCAAATATTTTTTAATATATTTATTGATGTATATTGTATCCAAAACGAATCTACTTATTCGAAATATCCGTCTTTTGCCTTTACGCACGCCTTAAGTCGCACTGGCCAATCGTCAAAAGCTGTACGGAAAATTGGAAATTGGTCCATTGGAAAATTGACCACAACTCTATACCAAAGCATTCTTAAGAGATCCAATGTAGGGGTATCTTTTGTGACAAAACTTGTCCTCTAAAACCGTCCACAATTTGTTATCCAATGGGTTTAAATCTGGACTGCCTGAGGGACATTCTTCAGAGGAAATGAACTCTGGCAAATTGTTTGGAAGCCACGCCTGGGACGTTTTATCCTTATGGGCCGTAGCAGAATCCTGCTGGAGAGTCCATGGCTGGTTTTGGAACAGGGAATTGTCAAGAGGCTTCACAACAGCTTCCAAAACAGTTCATTGGTAAACTTTGGCCGATGTTTTGACTCCTTGTTCGCAGAAATGCAGGTCAGTGACCCCATCGTAAGAGACACCCCACCAAACCATGACTGAAGCTGAGTGATGACCCTTTTCCACCCTTGAGATTAGTTCAGATGCTTCCTTAGATGACCGCACATTTTGCTTGTTAAATTTTTCGTGAACGGTAAAAATTTTTTCATCGGTGAACAAAATTTTTCTGTGCAAGTTCTCAGCGTGTTTCACCAAAAGACGTTTGAATTTTTCAATCCTATTTTTTTTAAAGCTGCAGTCAATAAATGTCCGGTACATCGTTTGAAAGCCCCAAGTCCCAAGTCTTTTTTAATGATTCGACTCATGGACTTTTGCGTGATATTCATCTCACGGGCCATGATTTTCAGTTTTCGGAGCGGATTTCTGTGAATTCTTGATTTAACGGCTTTGATGACATACGGTGTTCGAACAGAGCATGGGCGGCCCGACCGGTGGCGGTCATTACATCTCCAGTCTCCTCAAACAGTTTTATGCATCGGTAGACGAACATGCGGCTTATCCCTAGTGGCCGGAGCGTTTTGAAAATATCGCTTTATCGCAGCGATACGGTTCTCATTACACAGTACAACAGCCAATCTGGGGGTGAGAAATTCCAAGTCAGGGTGATGGTACTAGGTCAGTATATAGAAAACCCTCAAAGGGTAACTTCACTTAATTGTAAATAAAAGCAGAACGCGTTAATCGATTTCTATGATCTATGTCGCATTTTGTTTATAGGTTATGTGACTTTACGTGAAAGTTATAAGACTCTACACGTTTTTCCGTTTGGGATTTATATGTTTTAAAAAAAAAAATTTTTTTTTGGCAAAATTTTCTTCATAAATTTATTTCTAATTGCAAAATTGTTGATTTGGTAGAGAAACAGTATATTAATGGATTAAAGAAAATGTAATTATTAATTTTTCTCAATTTATTTCAGCAAAATCGAACTAGTCGTTCTCGAGTTATGTCAAACTACATTTTTGCCAACATTTTACAACTAAGCGAAAAAACATCAAGATAAGGAAAAAATGTAAAAGGTCATAAAAAAAACTGGCACATACGAACCCTTTGAGGGTTTTAATATACTGACCTAGTACCATCACCCTGACTTGGAATTTCTCACCCCCCAGACAATAACCCCAAAAATGTTCCACAGTGTTATCTGACCACTCCATGATAAAAGTTGAAACAATTTTAAAATCCCCTTACAGACTAACGCTATTGAGGTTAGGTTTCAAAACCTATATGACACCAATGGGGTATGTTGAGTTCTACTATTGAAGTGGGTGTGTTCAATGCTGTAACAGTATTTATGTCAATGGATATCAGGTCCATGTCCAAAGGTATGATTGGTCGCACCTTACCTTTATTTACTAGAGACAGTTCCTAAATCTAGCAAATTTCAAACAGTCCCCCCAAGCGGAGGCACTCCCATTCACTGTGCAAACGAAGACTCTGTGCCTTACGTGGCTATTAGAGAAATTTACCTGGTTTGGCACTCGTATATACATATTCCCACATAAATTGTAGTAAAGTTCCGGACAGAGAGTTTAAGACGTCATTCTTCATTGTTTTTCTGTGAAAAAGGCATAAGTGATTTATTGGTCGGCGATGCCTTGCAGCAGTGAATTCAGTCCGGAGGTGATCTTTTTATAAAACTCCTTAAATGACCTAATGACAATTAAATGTTTACAAGAATTCTCAACGCTGACAAGTGACCACATGATGTCCAGCCAATGTTTATGAATTCATTTTTGCAAAACAAGGCGTGCACCCTGTCCTCTCTCGCTCACTCACACCGCTCGCACGATCACGCCGAGCGAGTCCTCCTATTCCGTTCACATCTCAGATAAAAGATGATTTATGGTCGGTTGGTGTGTTTGGAATTTTAATTCTCAACAATTTAGCCACACCGAACTCTAGATCGCTCTCTCTCTCTCTATGAAGCAATAGAATAGGCACTTTTCGCGGGCGGCCGGACTGGCGGCGGGTATACAAAACTTACACGTCCATTTGGATTTGGATGCTGCACAAATGTTGGTTGGTATACACGGATGGATAGTTGGACGGACGCATGGATGGATGGATGGTTGCAATGGTTCTGCAGAGCTGCACACAATTACTACTCAGATCACACGGGGTGCTTGTTTAGCAGTTTTATCTTTATTTGGGCATTTCTTGTGTGGAATTGTCAAATGAATAAAAAAATATGAAGATTTTAATTGAATTAATTGCCCTGCTTTTTTCCTTGCTGCCATCGTAGTCGTCGTCGTCTTCTCCGGCTGTTGGCTGGCTGCAGCCGGTCGGTGCTCATAACTCTTTTTGTGATCTTCGCCAACCTGCTGCGTGAGCCCGGCAAATGTACGCTGCTGTTCAGCATATGAAAACATGAGCACTGAGACCGATGTCGTACAATCCGCAAACGTGTTAATCATCTTCAAGGCCTCATCATCACTCCATTGCAGTCACTCAGCCAGGCTGCCAGACAGCCAGCGAGCCAGCCGGCAAGCTCCATTCACTTTGCACATTACCGTGCTTCACAGACACAGTGGTGTGTGCTCACACCTAACGACATCCAGTCATACGGACATACACTGACAATCTCTCGGATAAGGAATCGTTAGCAGAAGTACGTCTAGATCCGAACGGCTCATTTACTTTATGGCAGGGCTGCAGCTGAAATCGTACGACTCAAACTCCGGCACTTTGACCGACAGTAAACTCGACGCAGTGGTTGAATTAAAAATACTTTGGAAAGAAAACTACAATTCCTGTTGCATTTGTCCCAGTTCCATGTCAAATTTCACACATCAATCATTTAATGCATTCGAATTTACAGGACTAAATTACTAGTCAGAATAGATGATGTGATGCACGGCTGTCGTAAAAAATATTATAGTGAACAACAAAACCACACATTTTGTCCGACTTGGATGACTTTTTAGAAAGCGCTAGTCACAATGAAATCCCCGACCTTTAATAAGTTTTCTCTTATGTCACGTCTTAGCAATACATTCAACAGTTTTCCAATTAACGCCATTGGATTTGCAGAGTTCTACATAATACAGGTTCGAGTTTGGAGTCAAAACATTTATGCAGTCGAGAGTTATTTCAGAATGAGTTTCAATTTTGAATAAAAACAAGTTTTTCCAATATTTTTCAAAAAGTTCGGTTTAATATTTTGCCTAAAAAAACATTATAATTTTCGGTAAAAGGCTTAACAGAGGTGAATATAATTTCTTTAGGCACTGCAAAATTTCGATAGCCGATCGCTTTTACACAGATGAAGACATAAATATAATCTCTTAGGTTGCTGCAAATTTCGATCGCCCGATGCACTACAGCATTTCAAAAAGTTTTGCTTTTGGTAAGATTTAAGTTTTTTTACATCCGAGGTTGCCAACTTCGGAGTCGTGCTACACATTTTGTACACATTTTGTATCATAAACCGGTAGCGGGGTAATTTTGTACGTCCTGCTCTTGAAAATAAACCTTAGGTGTGGTTTTAGCAGGCCCACACTGCCAGAGACACAATGACACTTTTAAGTCAAATTTTTCGATTGCGAACAATTTCCAGAAATCCGGAATTTATTTGGCCAGCGCGATCGCCGGATTTTTCAGCTCCCCTCTAGTTTCTTTGGGGTTATTTGAAGGAGTGAGTATATGTTAACAAGCCCAAGACAATCCTTCAACTCAAGGCCAACATTGTTGCAGAAGTTCAAACACTACAGCCACAAATTTTGAAAGATGTTATGGAAAATGCTCTTAGACGAGCCCATTATTGCGAATCTGAAAACGGGGTCATTTATGTGACATTATTTTTCATACTTAGTGTAAAAAATTGCCATTTTGTATATATAATTATATAATCCGAGAAAAAAAATAAATAAAAAGTTATTAAAGTTGGTAACTTTTGGCCCACCCTGTATGTGGAGTAGTTACAGGCGCTTTCCAAAAAGTCAAATGTTATCGAAACAAAACATTGGGTTTGCCGAGCAATTTAAGTTTTCTATAAGTACATCCAAAGTTTGCAACTTCTGATTCTATGATAGGCATGCTGGTTCTACAGGGTCGTGCACCAATTGTGCTACAATTAGAAATTCAAATAACTTTTTTTTTCAATGTATTTATTTTTTTTATTGTTTAGAAAATTCACTTTAATTTAGAATGACTAATTGTGTTTGAAGATGATAGACTGTAAATGAGCTCAATGCTCTTGCACGCATATACTTTTACGACACCTGTCCGAAAATTATTTATTGCGGCATGAAGGGTTGAAACAAGGATCGCTTCAATTATTGTTTTAATGGATGGCTGCAATTCAATCAAATTTTTGAGTTCGTTTTGTACATCTCTGGCTTGACATAACCTTATAAGAAAAAAGTCTGGCGCAGTAAGGTCCGATTACCTTGGTTGCCAGCGGAAAGTGGAACTTTGGGATATGAATTTGTTTGGAAATTTGCATTGGAGCTCTACATTAACTGACCTGGCTACATGTGCAGTTGCTCCATCTTGCTGGCACCAAATGGGAAAAAAACTCCTTAAACAACTTAAAATTAAGATCCCCGTTGACAGTCCCTGTTACGCCTGTTTCTTCAAAGAAGTATGGGCCCACACGCAGCTTAATGATACTGCACGCCACACAGTAACTCGTTGTGGGTACAGTTCCGTCTCATGGAATAATTGTGGATTAGAGTCACTCCATCTATGGCAATTTTGCTTGTTTACATTGCCGTTTAGATCAAAATGGTTGTTGGTTTCTTCGGTTATTTTAATATTTATTTTTGGCAAAATTCCATTTGAATAGACAAATCCAGAGGGTTTAACTTGCCAGTAATTTGAACTTTGTACGGACACAAGTTAAATTCATAGTAAATTATCCGTTGTAATGACCGTCTGCTTACTGCAATTTGCGCCGATAAGTTTCGAGTCGGATCGCATGGATTTGCCCGAATTGAGGATGCCACAGCGCCGTCGGTGTCTTGAACTGTTTACCAGCCTCATAATTTTCCATCTACACGGGGGAGTAACGCCAAACTCCTCCCTTTGGACGAAAATGCAGGACTGCAAAGCATAGTACCGCTGCACTTTCCAAGTCCTTCTTTCGGTATTTATTGAAATAAATCTAAATAATCGTACTAACCTTCCAAATAAAATAAAGAATAAGCAGATTGCTCTCACAGAAAAAAATGTATTACATTTGGTTTTTGGTTCGTGCGTCACCCTGTACAAGCAAACTCGTTCTCCATTTAAAGCTCAAGGGCCTGAATTGAAAAGCAATAAGCAAGAGGATGATCGTAAATCTTCAATTGCTTAGTCAATAGGACCTTGTAAGCGAAAAATTCGATTTGCACACTTTCGGCTATGGTATCCACCGTACTACGACAACGGGAACCGTGAGTTTTGTCCACTCTTAAATTTTGTTATATAAACGTGCTTACACCAGGCGCAGTTGATGTAGCATATAGGCCAATGATTGTTTTCAACAAACGCACTGTTTGGGCCACACAGCACTGACGTTAAAAATAAGTTACATTTTATCCTAACATTGATTAAGCGTAACGCAATATATTTGGTTTCATGAATGTTTGATATGTTACCTTTTTTTAAAATTGCGATCGGGAAAGAATAGCCACTGTCCAACTAACGTATGATTAAAAAGAAGCCACTGTATGGACAACCCTTTAAAGTGATTTACTACTTAATTTAATTTTCTATTGGAACAAACGAGAAACTTCAATATTACCAAGACCTAATGTTTTATGCCGGTTTCGAACAGCTAAAGCATTTTATAAAGAAGTTTTTACATAGCTTAGAAATTTTTCTCTTAATCGTAAAACCGCCGGTATTTACGAGATGGAAAGCCGCAGCAGAAAAATGTGTTAGATTTTTTTACCTGGATTCGAACCTTGGATTTCATGTGCGATAGTCGTGCACATGAACAGTCACAAAACGACGGTCCATGTACGCCAATAACGGGTGATCAATCTAAAGGAATTTTTTAAGGTATTTTTATATTTTTTAGAGTTTGTTTCACGAGTTATCTAGTGAGTTTTGTTAAACTATTTTTCTTTTCAGTATTGCTTTCCATTTTATCACAGAAATACTAACATCGCGAAAACCACGGTTTGGTGCTGTTGATGGGCTGTAGAATCATCGGTTTATATTTTTTCAATGATGATGGCCGCTGATCGCTATCGCTTTCTTGCTCAACGGCAACACCAATGCACAAAATTGCGGCATTTGGGCTAAAGAGCAACCAGCAGAGGTTCTAGAGGTGCTATTATTCCCAGAGAAAATCAGAGTTTGGTGCGGTTTATGGTCTGAAGGAATCATCCGTCCATATTTTTTAAAAATGATGAAGGCCGAAAGGTAACCGTGAATGGTGCTCACTATCGCGACATGATATCGGACTATTTGCTACCTGAAATTGATGGCAGTAATTTTAATGATATTTAGTTTCAACAAGACGGCACCACTTGACATACAGCTGCTCAAACAATGGATCTATTGAGAGGCCATTTCGAAGAGCTGCTAATTTCACATTTTGGGGGGCCAATTGGCCGCCTAGATCGTGTAATACTTGAATGGACACCCTGAGGCGAAGTTGCGGCCAACATTTGAAGGAAATTATTAAAGTTAATAAATGGCACAAAATAGCCTTTCGAATGAACAAAAAAGACTCCACGCTTGATTTGAATTTTTGTATCTTTTTTATTAAAAAAAGAAATACCTCTAGATTCACCACCCGTTATAATCATGGCTACCATCCGTTCCTATGAAAAACCGATTATTTATAACTACATCCAATATCTGATGAATGCAAGCAGGTGTTTTATTTACCAATAGAATTTAAAACGTTTGTAAAAGTATAAAGCCGTAACGAAAATTGTCAAAAAGAAAATTCATTTCCATACTTAATTGCCACGCAGTGTAGATCCAAATGAACATTTTCATTTAACAACCACATCACTTTTCAAACACGATCACATACAAACCAGCGGGAAAATTTGTAAGGCCTTCTCATAAGAACCCCTTTTAGAAGGCATCTTTTTTGAAAAAAAAAACACATTCGTTATTGCCTTCCAAAACTTGGCATTTCTGAAGGCCTTCTTTCCAAAAAAAAAACAAGTAAAAAAGCAAAGTCGGGCGTGACTGACTATGTGATACCCTACACCACTCTACTATTCAAAGCCTTGCGGACCTCTGCCTGCAGCTTGAGATAGTTTAGACTCCATACTCCAAAGCTAATTATTGGTCTGTCATATGTGATACCCTACACCACTCTGCTATTCAAAGTATTGCGGACCTCTGCCTGGAGCATGAGCAAGTTCAGACTCCATAATATAGAGAAAAGGACCTAAGGGTAAAAAAAAATCAATTTTAATTTTTTTTCTTTTTTTGATGTGGACAACATCTGAGCATCGAATAAGACCGATCCCATGTCCTAAAAGTGTTCCCTCCCAGAGATATGCGTGTTTTATGAAAGCCAAGTCGACGATTCTAAGGGCAAATAGAAAGGGACCTAATCTTTAAAATGGCTCTCCAGAACAAAACTGGTTTTTAACCTTAGGTTATACTTTAAACCAAAGTGTGATGTAGGGCATAATGAACCCATACACATTCCCCTTAGAAGAAAACTTATATACTCAGGCTAATTTTAAATATGAGTCAAATGCAGCAAATATGCTACCGATTATTCTAAGAAGGGCTCCTAGGAGGCCTTGCTGGGCCCGTCCTTTTTCCGCTGGAAACACACACATACATACAAACATACGGTGTGTGGCTGGCTGATGTTTTTGTTTCAATTGTAATTATTTCAAACGTAAATTTAACGTTTATTTCCCACTTTCAGTTCATCAAGATTTACTCGAATGCATATCGTCGTCGCTATCGTCGTTGCGATCATCGTCTTGCGTCAATATCAGATAAGTTCGCTCCTTCAGATTTCAGATTGCAGCTCAACGGGCCAAAATCAAACACGATGCAACGATTTGCTAACTGAGCGTAAAAGTGCACTTTATGTGTCATAACACATACATACAAACGACTATGGGCATCCGCGTGTATGTCTGTATGTGCATAAGTCTGTAGTAAATGTAATTGTTGCAAATGTTTAACTTTTGGTCGTTTTTCACTGACAAAATTTATGAAAATACTGTAAAATTCGATAATTGAAAATTCGTTTTATCTCAATTTTTTATTTATTGCGAAGTAATGGGGTGCAACTTTCAAATGTTCCAAAAACAAATTGTGGACTCCAAACTACGAATTATGTCGTACATTGAAAGATCAAATGTCATCGAACCCCATTCCGCAATAAGAGAGTGAAAGGACATAAACCCCTTATGAGTTATCGAATTTAAATGTTAATTGCCTTTTTCTCTATGCCGAATGAACGATACTCACTTGAATGCGATTAAATTTTGGTTTCACTTTCTCGAACGTTTTCCTTATTTCCTTCCTCTGAGCATACGCGTGTTAAATTCTGTGTTCGAATTCGGCTTTTGAATTTGAGTGTTCGTACTAGAATGCTTTAGTGAAACAAAAACTTTACTTTGGCTAACGAATGCTTTCTTTCGACATCCTAAAGCAGGCTTTAAATTAATTTATAGCTAAAGTGACGTATAAGTAATGTGCCAAACGAATAAATCATCTGTAGATTTTAGCAGATCCAACTCCAAACGTAGGCGGTGCGACAGTTGACTGTCTGTACTCCCACGTCCTTCATATCTCAGCGTGTAAGACTGCACACCACCGCCTGGGTTGAAAAGTATCTGCTCACCGAAGTGTTCTCTCAATAAATCCATGGATTGATGCGATGTGTGGGAAGTGAAGCCAAATGTCACCGAGATCACGAGCTTCAATTTTAGACAGCGATGTCGTTTGGGAACTTCGGGCGGCTTCAGTTCTTGCACAAGCTGTATTTTGTACGCTTTCAATTTAAGATCTCGACGTAAAATGCGCAAAGTCGTTCCATACGTCAGTCCGAGTTGCTGCGAATGGCGCAGAATCGACTCTCCACGGTCTTGGTGTACACTCTCAGCTTTAGCCTCTACAATTTCTTCTCTGCGTGCTGGACGTGGTCTATTCGGTCGAATATTATCCAATAATGAATGCTGGGTCTCAAGATGGGTGATGGTGTTGCGAATAGTACGCTCAGTAGGCCGATTATGTTGACCATAAGTTGAACGAAGTGCACGAAACACATTCCTCTCAGAGGAAAGTTGAACGATTTGTAAACGTTGTTCAGGCGTAAGTCTTTTCATGATGAAATGCCAAAAAAATACTAAACAAAAATAACATGACAGCATAACACGACTCACACGCGATCTGTCAAAAAGGCTATTAAAAAAGTGTCTTTATTTGGATCACCCATTATATGTTTTCCCTGTGTGCAAAATAATTCCACAAAACCAAATTTCGTTGAAATGTGATAAAATTTGCTAATTTGTTAGTTCGGTTAGACCCGAAATCGGGAGGCACATTTGGATTGGGTCGGAAGTACCTTAAATCCGGAAGTACCCCAAAACTATATCAGAGCTTAGGCGGATTTTTCCCAATTCCAATACCAACTTTGTTTGCCGAATCCTCAATAATCCTTAATGTTTCATCGAAATCGGTTCATATTTGCTACCTAGTTTAATTTTAATTTCAAAAATGGATGCAAAGATGAACTAGAGGCACTCGGCCGACCCATAATAGTCGACGGCGGGATAAATATTTGATCGGCGGCCGGATAAACCAAGCAAAATTCTAATGGGAGACGTTCCAGTCAAAAAAAAAAGTTTTCCTACGTCATTTTTACAACATTAGTCTGGAATAAAGTTTGTTCACCTGAAACATTCTAACGGCATAAAAAGTACTCGTAAATGAAATTTTACCAAGCTTTGTATACCCTACAGCTTTATATACCCTATGACATAGTGCTGATGTTTGCAATACCTTAAAGAAATGGAGAACGTCTCTGTGATAAGTGTACCGATTTAATTCCAACGATCGATGTCCGTCCGTCCCACCCTTTTTCCGTCTGCCCATCTATCGTTGTAGTCAACACACACGTCGGAATTGTGTACCGATTTAGATGAAACTTGGTAAAATTTTCAAGTATGTGCTAAAGACAAACTCTCCGGAATTGGTAGACATTGGTCTTTATTTTAATATTATACAAAGGTTTTTTTTCATTTTTACGACCTACAGCTCCAACACAAAGGTCCGTCCCGATTTGAGGTTCTGCAGCTCTAGAAACCTCAAATTGCACCCAATCACGCTTAAAATTTGTATAGTCGTTATTAGCAACCATAAATTAACTGTGGTCAAACTGGACCACATTGCTGATTTTAGAATCTGCAGATTTAAAAGCTACAGTTTACATCCGATTCGTACGAAATTTCGCATGAAGCGACCAACGCCCATGTCCTGTAATTTTGGCCCATATAGGTTTATGCTCTCGAATAGCCACCACACAAAGTTCCGTCCTGATTTGACGTTCTTAAGTTGTAGAAGCTACAAATTATACACTCTCACGTGCATTTTAATTTGAACGCCCATTTTCTTAAAAGGCTTCAACAATCAATTGTGTACCTCTCCAAGGTTAAATTTTGGTATCCTTTTCAAAAAAATAGGATTTATTTTAGGTCCATAAAATAGGGATTTGTTTAATCAATAATTTCATCGTTGGAGCTGAATCTCGTTCCACGGATTCATTTCTTTATGTTTGGAAATAGTCACTGGGGGCTAAATCCGGAGAATATGGCAGATGAGGTATCAATTCGTAACCGAATTCATATACTTTTTCCATTGATACTACACACACATGTGCACCCGTGCTTTATCTTGATGGAAAAGAACTTTTTTCTTGGTCATATGGGGTCGCTTTTTTAAGTCGTCGTTAAATCGGTCTAATAAGTTGGCATAATATTCGCCGTTTATTGTTTTTCCTATTTAAAGGTAATTGGCGTGAATTATCCAGCGAGCATCCCAAAAAACTGTTGTCATCACCTTATTAGCCGACAAAGTCACCTTGGCCTTCTTCGGAGCCGGTTCACCAGGATAAACCCGTGGTTTGGATTGCTGCTTGGTCTCCGGAGTGTTGTAATGGATTGAGTTGCGTTCGAGTTGCGGTTAGACAACTTCAAACAATCCTTTAAAGTTTTCACGCGATTACGTTTATGGTCCATTAAGAGTAAACGCGGCAGTGCTTTCTTAAACCAAACTGATCAGCTGAAATCGAAACCACACTGCCATATGAGATGCGGTTGGCATCAACAATTTCACACACTTTTACTCTTCGATCGGCCAACACCATATCGTAAATTTGTTCGACATTTTCGGGTGTTTTGACCTCAATTGGAATGGAGAAACACTTTTTTACCATAGAAATCGATACTGCGGAGTCCCCATAGTAGTAATCAAACTTCTCTTTGGTTTTATTGACGGTTTTCTCTCAAAAAAAATTGTATAATGAGCGCTCGAAACTCATTCCATTTTTAACAAAATCCACGAGGTTGTATTTTTTGAACAGTTGTTTAACACAAACTAAATGACGGAACTTTCTCAAAATTTGACAGTAGTCTATTAACAGATGGTACTTGATTTTATATAGTCTTGCATTTAATATAACTACGAGTGCAGTAGGAAAAGAAACGGAATTATTGATATGCCCATGTATTACTTGGATAGGGACAGTCTATGTGTCATCGTATGTAACAGTCTTTACTCTGATATAGTTTTTCGATAATAGTTTAAATAACATGACGTTTTCTGATATAATTACAGTTGTGGAATAAGGTAAAGGTAGCCTCTCCATTGTCCTAGGAAACAACAACTTAAATCCTCGATATTTTTTCTTAGAATTCAACACATACTCGTACATATTTTGTAACGAATAATATGAATTGTTAAAGCTACTAAGGTAATTGTCTAGGGCTTCTACTTTAGGTGGCTCTTAAAGGTCGATGTTCAATGGTATTAATAGATTAAAAAAGATGACGATGGATAGGCCTACAGCCGGTAAATGTGTTTGACCAAGAAATTAATACTGGTCCCACAAAGGGATCTAATTAAAATAGGCTTAAGTGAGTAAACCCAAGTTAAAAATCCTACTTCTGAACTAGGCTTTAAAATCTGTACTATAGCCAAGGAAGGACCCGATAAAAAATTGATCTAGTTCTGCACTTAGAAGCTAAAATATTGTTTTAAAGAAGCCATATCCCGAATTGCAATTCATATCCCGAATTGCAAATTGATTTTTTAGTTAACTAAATGAAGTTTATCAAATAAAATGAGATTCTATTACATAACCAAAGACAAGATTCGAATGACATAAAAACAACCAATTCTGCTAATTTGGACTTTTGCAAATTGTCATATGCAATTTGTAATATTTTATGTTTTTCAAAATGTTAAGCTCCGATTACACCGATTTACTTAAGCCGGCCCTAACTAGAAACCAGATAACGTATTTCCTTATGCTTCACACGCTATAATATTCCCATAGCGGTGTTGTAGCTGGTATGCACCCTTTTGTTACTTACTTTGAAAATTAGTATTTGATAAAATGAATATCGAATGCACCTCGCCCCTTCTTTTGCTCTAAACGCAAGTGACTGGCACTGCCCGAGCTAAGATGATTATCAATCTGGCACTGCACCCATATAATCGACCCTTTTAGAGATTTCGTAAAATAACTTTCTTTAATACAGGGTGGAGGGCGAAATTTGCTTTTTTGCACTGCAGGCTGTGGCGGCACTGTTGGTCGAAGAGAGTGGATAGTGTGCTTGGCTAATAATGGCTGACGGTAGATTTGTATTGTTGCCATCATGCATTGGACAAATGAGGAGCGTCATTTTTTGTTGAAGCGTATTTTTCAAATGCTCGCTTTCAGTGCTGCGTGCCTTTCGTTTACGATGCGCTGTGTCCCCACACTGGCGAGTTCCTGGACGGCAATCAATGGTAAATTGGGTAACTTCATTAAGAGCAGCAGGGAATGTGTCATATGTACGAAGGAGACCTAAGAATGGACTACAACACCACAAAACAGCGAGAGAGTTCAAGCAGTAGTACAGCAACCTCCCAAACGCTCTGCTCGGAAGCAATCACTTGCTCTTTGCATTTCCAGACGTTGCCTCCACTGGATTCCAACAATTGTCCAACAATTGTCAGCACGGGACTATTTGTGAAGACATTCTTGCAACTATGCCTCTTGACGCATTTGTGTTCTTTTCAGATGAGGCACATTTTCACATCAGTGGGTGTGTTAACAAACAAAATATGCTGTACAAAGCATTGAGAACTTCAACAGATACCTCTACATTCGAATCGCGTCACTGTGAGGTGCGCCATATCACGAGTAGGCTTCATTGGCCCTTCCTTTTTCCAGGATAACCGTATTGCCGAAACTGTGTACTCCGAACGGTACATGACTATGATACAGGATTTTTGTTAGCGGGATCTTGTGGCAATGCAATTAGAGGATACATGGTTCCAACAGGATGACGCCACTGAACACACAGCGAGGGTTAGCATAAATAATTTAAGGCAAATGTTTCCTGGGCGGGT
Source organism: Hydrotaea diabolus (assembly GCA_963513945.1). Taxonomy (NCBI): domain Eukaryota; kingdom Metazoa; phylum Arthropoda; class Insecta; order Diptera; family Muscidae; genus Hydrotaea; species Hydrotaea diabolus. The sequence continues at coordinate 100,668,607 of OY740720.1, read as the reverse complement.
TAAATCTTTGATAGGTGATGTGAACCGGCCGGTACGCTCACCAGACTTAGCCCCAAGCGATATTTTCCTTTGGGGTTACCTGAAGTCGAAGATGTATATGAATTCTTACACCTTGAAAGACCTTATTCACAATATTGAAGCTGAAATTGTGAGAATAACAGTCGACATGCTTGTAAGAGTTCGTGAAAACTCCAAAAAAAAGTATAGTGTTGGTAGCGAAGGTCAACATTTGCCAGATACACTATTTAAAACCATGTGATTTAAAAACTCCCTTACTGTTCAATATAAGACTGTGGAACATTTTTGGGGTTATTGTCTGGGGGGTGAGAAATTCCAAGTCAGGGTGATGGTACTAGGTCAGTATATTAAAACCCTCAAAGGGTTTTGCGTTCGTATGTGCCAGTTACTTAATTTTGAATAAAAGCAGAACGCGTTAATCGATTTCTATGATCTATGTCGCATTTTGTTTATAGGTTATGTGACTTTACGTGAAAGTTATAAGACTCTACACGTTTTTCCGTTTGGGATTTATATGTTTTAAAAAAAAAAAAAAATTTTTTTGGCAAAATTTTCTTCATAAATTTATTTCTAATTGCAAAAATGTTGATTTGGTAGAGAAACAGAATATTAATGGATTAAAGAAAATGTAATTATTAATTTTTCTCAATTTATTTCAGCAAAATCGAACTAGTCGTTCTCGAGTTATGTCAAACTACGTTTTTGCCAACATTTTACAACTAAGCGAAAAAACATCAAGATAAGGAAAACATATAAAAGGTCATAAAAAAAAACTGGCACATACGAACGCAAAACCCTTTGAGGGTTTTAATATACTGACCTAGGACCATCACCCTGACTTAGAATTTCTCACCCCCCAGATTGGCTGTTGTACTGTGTAATTAAAATATAAAATACATTTTTCTAAGGTTCATAATTTTTTTATTTCATTCCCACCCTTGCCTTTAATTCGTGTTGTATCTTCATCACTCTTGAGTCAAACCTTATTAAAGGCTCACTTGTCCTTACTTTTGTATTACCGTTGAATGTGGACAGTTGAACTTTTCTTTAATTATCATGTGTTGAAACCATCACCACACTGCGGAACAGTGGTATTATAAGGTTGTGCTAAGGTTTGTAGCACGCAGAAAAAAGCGTAAAAGATCGAATGCAGATTGTTCTGATAGACTCAGAATTATTTCTGAGTCGATTTAGACATTTCCGTCTGTCCATCTAGTATAAGAGTGCATCGATGAACTTAAATCTTTGTATGGCGAAGAAGCACTATCCATAGCACTGTGCAAAACTGGTTTAATGAATTCAATCGTGGCCGACGTTCGCTCAAAGACGAAGGTCGTCCAAAAACGGCCGTTGTGCCAGAGAACATTGATGTCGTGCGTGAGATAGAGGCATGCTTGGGCATTTCTTCCACTAGGATACATTCGATATTGCATGAACACCATGCCTTAAACAATGTTTGTTCTCGTTGGATTCCGCACAATTTAACAATTGCTCAAAAAAAGGCTCGTGTCGATTGGTGCATAGAAATTTTGAAAAAATAGATCGCAGTGCTTCGAAAAACGTTTATAAGATCGTCACAGGTGACGAATCATCGATCTATGCGTATGAGCCCGAAACAAAACAGCAATCGACCGTGTGGGTTTTCGAAGACAAGTCAAATCCAACGAAAGAAGCACTTCGAAGCTAATGGTCGCCTGTTTCTTCGGCAAAACTGGTCATGTGGCTACTGCTCCGCTTGAGCAACGTAGGACGGTCAATTCTGAGTGGTACACCACAATTTGTTTGCCTGAAGTCTTCGGAGAAATTCGAAAAACGAACAAGAGAAGACGAATCATTGTGCACCATGACAATGCGAGCTCTCACACTTCGGTTTGAACCGCCTTTGAAGCGTCTTTTTGACCGGCCAAAATGTCGAATTGATGGGTAATCCGCCGTGCAGCCCTGATTTGGCACCCAATGACTTCTTTTTATCCCCGCACATCAAAAAAAAAGCGTAGTCAATGATTTTCGTCGCCAAAAGGTGTTGTTGAAGCGTTTAAAAACCGTCCTTGGTCCAGAAGACTTATTTCTGCCAAATTTCATGAAAATCGGAATATAATTGTCACACTGTTGTATGTATAAGTATTAAGACTTAGTGCTGATGATTGCAACCGCTTACGGGATGAAGATAGACCCTATGTTAAGTATACCGATCGACACAGTTTCTGATACAATGGAATCAGATAGTAATTCTGACGACGTTCGTCTGTCCATCTATCGTTGTAATCAAAGTATAGGTCGCAATTATGACTCGAATTCGATGAAACATGATTCATTCTTCAAGTTTGGGTCAAGGACGAACCCTGTTGAAATTGGTCCACATCTTTCCATATGTTGTTCTCATACATAGGGTTTTCCCCGATTTTAGAACCTACAGCTTCTAAAGCCACTTATTGCGTTCCATTTCCACCAAATTTCGCACAGAGGATTACGAGTGAGCAACACCCATCTCTGGTAATATTAATCCATATCGGTTTAAGTTTTCGAATACCTACCACACAAAGGTCCTGCAGCTCTAGAAGCATCCAATCTCGCCCAAATTTTGCTTGGAACTTTATGAGGGACCATTAATTAAATGTAGTGAAAGTTTACAACAAAAATCCATTTTTCGTACAGCCCTCCTTACAAAGGTATTTACCGATTTTAGAACCTACAGCGCTAAAAGCTACATATTCGGACCTTATTTCATACAGAGAATTACAAGTGACCTACACATATCTCTATTGTAATTGGTCCATATCGGTCCATAGTTTCGGATAAGTTCCTTTCCGTTTTGGGGTTCTGCAGCTCTAGAAGCCACAAAATACCACCGATCACGCCCAATTTTTGCATGGTACCTTACTGGTCCTCATAGGTCAATATTTTCCCATAAGCCACATTTTACGCCCGATTGCTACCAAATTTAGTATGGAGTTTTACGAGCAACCAACACCCATGTCCTGTAACATTGGATCATATTGGTCCATGTTTTCGAATAGTTTCAGAAGCCACAACTTTTACCCCATCACGCTCAAATTTTGTATGGTCAGTTATGGGCGACTTATAATTAACTCAAACATATTGAGTCGGACGACTTAGTTCAAGCTCCAAACCGAGCTGCTTAGTCCTCTGAATAGCAGAGTTGTGAAGGGTATCTCATATTCGGCCACGTCCGACTCTAACTTTTTTGTTTTAAATTGCATTCCCCCCAGGCATAGCCGTTGTTGTGTTCCCTAAATAATGAAGATACAATTCCACCTATAACTTCAGGTAGTTTGCCTAGAAAGTGTGGTGAGGGTCGGTCCAACCCGACTTTACTTACTCGTTCTTTCTGGGTACTTGCCTATCTACTTACCATAAACGTCCATAACCTCTAGAGTAGTCAGTCGCATTACACGGTTGTTTAATACAAAATTGACCATTTCGTTTGAAAATATTAAAATAACTTTATTATAATTAACTATTTTATTTATAAATATGTGTTGTAAAAATGTTTGTATAAAAATATACTAAGCTTCGTTTATATGAGTATAAAAAAAGGTTAACAGATTCTGAGCACCATTCAAGTGGTCTTTGTTTTGTGTTTTTTGCTGTTGCAGTTTTTTCTTCTTATTTTGATATGTTGTTGTCATTCATTATTGCTGTTGTTGGTGTTTCTGTTTTTATTTTTGTTTTTATTACAATTCAATTGTAGTTTTCTTTTTGTTTTTGTTCATTCTATGAAAAACATTAACATTGGTCTTGGGATGGAATGCTTAGTTGTAGTTGTTGTTGTTCGTCTAATTTAACATGGATACATTCAAAGTGTTCAGATACAAGATACAAGTGACAGTCCGAGCGGGAACGAGAGGATAAATAAACAGAGATAGATAGCGAGCGATGCTTTACTATTGGTCTATGTACAAAATTGAACTAACTACGACGACGACGAATATGAACAAATAAAATCGTCACAATAAAAAAAGTTTCTAAGTTTAATGCAAATAAATACGATATAAAACTTAAAATCCTTAATATGTATATCGGTTTAATGTACAAAGAACAATACTTAAAAACTCATACATAAAATATATAAAAAAAATAAATAAATATTTGCTGAAATGAGAAATGGTGGTATTGCCGAAATGTTTTGAGAATGCATTTAATGCTGCTCAATACAATTCCGAGGTTTTTAATTTTAGTTTTGTTGCTGGTTTTTTCTTTTGTTCTAAAATCTTGAGATTTTAACAAATATTAAGGCCTTTTTGAGCAGTACAAATAGTTAGAATATTCAATATCGTATAAAATAGACATCCAATTGGCTTTGACACATGTTACAGTGGGCAGACAGTCTTATGAATGGGAATTCTGAAAATAAGATATTGGAAAGTTAATGCCGGGATTTCATGGGTTTAATAAAGCCTTAAGTCAGTAGAACTAATATGAACCGATCTCGATAAAACTTTCCAAATTGTATGCGGTTTTAAACACTCCTGGATGTTCAGAACAGCCAACCGAAAATTGATTTTTTTTGGACCCAATTTACTTAAGCCAGTAGAACAGGTTGTGAGTTGAGCAAAACCAATTTCCGTCGGCCAAAAGTCTTTAATTTGCCTGTCAACAGTTTTGAGTGCTGTAAGCAGAACGATTGTAGACAAGAACTCTAGAATTATTTTGTGCTATTGACCTTCAAAATTGGGTATACCTCAGAAATTAGCCCAAAGTTGATGTAAAGATATGCAAAATTTTTATTTTTTTCATTCTTAGTTTTTTTTCATGCAAGTTTAAAAAACACACACAGTTGTTCTCGTTTTTTTATTATAGATTTTAATTTTTTTTCGGGTTTTGAAAATTGGGAAAGTGTGATTATATTTTTCGATTTGTTATCTCATACAATTTTCTACCTATTGCTCTTAAAGTTTTTTTTTTTATTTTAAAGTGTGGTTTCATATCTTAATTTTGACACAGAATTGAGTACTCTTGATTGAATTGTATTACGGTTTTATACATTTATAATGGGGTTTTGGTTTTAGGCGATTGGATTAGGAGGAAGGAAATTAACTCATCTTTTAAGCTGCGTACCTTGGTTTTAAAAGTTATTTAGAGAAAAAAGAAAATTTGCATTTTGGAACTTAAAACGTGACTTTTTTTTAAATGTAACCAAGGGAGTAATTTGAGGGGCACATGTTACCGCCCAAAAATGGAAAATAGTTCTCCAAATTGACACCTCTCCAAATTGATACTGCATTCTTAAATAGCTTTTCAAGGAAAAAAATAATGTTGGTCCAAATCATATTTCCTTTTAAAATCTACAGTTTTCAAATATTACATTTAAAAGCTGGTTTTAGGGAATATTACCGGCATAAAATGTATGAGAAATTTAGAACAAAAACATGGGGCAAAAGTGACCCCACAAATGAGGAAAGCTTTCTCCTTTCCAAAGTGGTACGGCATCTTTTAAAGGCTTTTGAAAGATAACAGTAATGTTGGTCCAAATTTATAATTTTTTTAAGATTGATATTTGTAAAAAAATTTGCTACAACCGAATTATATTTGAAACACACAAAATTTTTACATCAGAATAGAGATATGAAAGCATACTTTATAATAAATACGAAAGTTGCTATTTTTATTTCGGGTACGGCAATGAAAACACAATAATTTATCATTGGAAATCGATTTATTATATTTCAAAATATTTTCCTTTAAGATCGACACACTTTTTTTGTATGCGCACAAACCAACTCCGATTGAGACACCTCCAGAACATGATTTTTGAACGCATGAACAGCTGCTTCGGGCGATGGAAAACGATGACCTCATTCCTCATTTCTTCGAACACTGTTGGCAAACAGATGGTTGTGTACCACTCAGAATTGACCGTCCTACGCTCCACTAAAGGCACTGTGGCACTGCGTTACCGAAAAAAACGCAATCATTTGCTTCGATGTACTTCTTCCACGAACAACTTTTGTTGCATTTGGCACGTCTTGAAAGACCCATACGGTCGACTGCTGTTTTATTGCGGGTTCATATGCATAGATCGATGATTCGGCACCTGTGGCAATATTATGCACTGCATTTGAGCTACTGCAGTTATACTTCTTCAACATCTTTTTGCACCAGTCCATACGAGTCTTGTTTTGAGCATTCGTCAAATTATGTGGTATCCAACGAGAACAAATTTTCTTCACGGCCAAATGAAAATGCAATACCTTATTGATGCTTGTAATACTAATGGCCAAGGATGCCTCAATCTCATGGTATGTCACATGTCGGTCTTGCTTTATCAGTTCACGCACAGCATCGAAGGTTTTTGGCAAAGTGACGGAAGTTGAACGTCCTTCACGAAATCGAGCGAACGGCGTCCGAGACTGAACTCTTGGTACCAGAGATTAACAGTGGTTTTAGATGGTGCTTTATCTCCAAAAGTCGAAACTCGTTGATTTAAACACTCTTGTCTCGATAACCCACGCCGAAAATCATCATCGCAAGAAAATGTTCACGGGATAATTCCATTTTTGACTGAGATGAATTTTGCAGCACACTGTAAACAAAACAATTCGCCCTCAAATGATAAAACGTTCTGAGTGAAGTTATGCTAAAAAATGTCAAAGTTTCCAATGGAAGTTCCAGTTTGCATCTGAAAAATCTAGTATTGTCAGGAACCTAGATATATAAATAGCAGCCCTCGTAGATACTAGGTGCAATAGCTTTTAAAATGTATGAATACAGTTCGACAAAGTTGATCAATTAAATCACTTATTTTCAATTTTAAAAACTTGAAACAAGATGGAATGTACTCGTAATAAGAAATTCTTTCCTGGCGTTTTATTGACCAAAGACGATAAAATGTAGATAGACGAAATGAGCATTTACGAGAAGTCGAAAACAAAAAGAATATGACTTATTTTGGAAATGCTGTTTTCAATGTCAATTTTGACTTTTTAGCGCTCTTGTGATTGTGTACAACCGAGAGTGGAATATGTGATTTACTGAAGTGTTGTTTTTCTACGATATTGCAAAGAAGATGCATTTCATCCATCTTATACGTTTAAAGTCATTGTTATGAACAACTACATGCATATGTGCAAAAAATAAAAATAAAAAATAAACTGAAAATTGTAATTTTCTTTAAAATCGCAACTATTCAAATTTGGGTTAGTTTCTAAAATATAGCCTATTATCCGATTTTAAATGTCAAGAGCTCAAAAGAATCCTTAAGCCATTAGATACAATCGTCCTTTTTACAGCGGCATGCTTCTGGGCTGCATAGATTTTTAAGCCGCCTTGAAATAACCCTCCGCCGATGGTAATTCGAAGACGGCTTTCGATCCTGCGCGACCGTTTTTGATCTACAGCGGCTTGATAAAACGCAACTAAGTCAAAATTTACAAGCTAATTTTAATGGAAACATTCGTACGAAAGCGCCACGATAAAGAAAAACTAAATCCGCTGTGTAGTGACAAAATCAAAAACGCTCATAGCAACGTTTTTGTTCTTTTTCGCACCATAATTTAAATGATATTTCTTGTTTGTTTTGTGAGTCCAAAGAATCTAATTGAATAAGATAAAATTGTTAGAAATTTCAAACTTGAACATTAATTTATTGAAAAGTGACAGCGACAAAATGACATTTGGTATGCTAGCGGTTGTTGCATGAAAGGCAACGAACCCTATTGAAAATGGGCGAAGTCAACCCACATTGTCAATGTATTCCAGACTAAGGGACTAAAGGACCGTTGTGCTTAAAATCTTTACATTCAAATGACATAAACTAGAGGAAGTTTATGGGTATGTGTAGAACTACGATATACCTAATAATTTTTCACAACTTTCGACGTGGATTATGGATTATTAAAACAAGAGTGCATCGATGAACTTAAATCTTTGTATGGCGATGAAGCACCATCCTATGAATTGAATCGTGGCCGACGGTCGCTCAAATACGAAGGTCGTCCAAAAACGGCCGTTGTGCCAGAGAACATTGATGCCGTGCGTGAACTGATAATGGAAGATCGTCATGTGGCATACGTGGGCATTTCTTTCACCAGCATACGTTCGATATTGAATGAACACCTGGCCGTAAAAAAGGTTTGTTCTCGTTGGATTCCGCACAATTTGACAATCGGTCAAAAAAAGGCTCGTGTCGATTGGTGCAAAGAAGTTTTGAAAAAATACGATTGCGGTGCTTCGAAAGACGTTTATGAGATCGTCACAGGTGACGAATCATGGACCTATGCGTATAAGCCCGAAACGAAACAGCAATCGACCATGTGAGTCTTCGATGACGAGCCAAATCCGACGAATGCAAATGGTCGCCTGTTTTTTCGGCAAAACTGGTCATGTGGCGACTGTTCCGCTTGAGCAACGTAAGACGGTCAATTCTGAGTGGTACACCACAATTTGTTTGCCTGAAATCTTCGGAGAAATTCGAAAAACGAACAAGAGAAGACGAATCATTGTGCACCATGACAATGCGGGCTCTCACACTTTGCTTAAACCAGCTCCTTTTTGAACGAAATTGTTGAAGAGTAGCCACAACGCAAATGTTTTTAAATTAACCTTAGAGCAGGAATCTTCATAAGATTTTTCTAAACCTTGAGGAGATTCCTTTTAGATAAAGCAATAATTGCATATATTAGTGAACTGTGTACGATGCAATTCAAATTCTTACTAACCAGGACGAACTGCTTAGAGCCGGATCCGAATGTCTAGAGAACTTTAGTGGAACATTTTAACCGAACATTTTCACCAACATTTAACAAATTTCTTAAAAAAAGGAAGGACCAAAGGGACAACCAAAAATAAGATATAGAGATTTTTCGCCTTGGATGACACCTAGTGAAATAAACTCACAAATTTGTTTGTAAATAATTTAAATGCTCAAAACTCCTGCCAAGAAGTTTTTTTGTTATTTTCTTCAAAAAATTGGCAAAACGGACACGCTAGAAATAAATTGGTTAAATGTTTTAAAGGAAAAATACTATATCATCCCTCTTCTCTTTCGCTAAAATGAACGAGTATAAAAATAACATATATCGACCGTTATTGCCATATTTAGTAGATAAATGCGTACTGGAACCTGGATTAAAACCCTTATTTAACAATTACGGTATCTTATACGCAAACGCTGAGTAACGAAAGGTTGAGACATTTGATAATATCGCCTAAACCGATTTTCTAAGTTTGGTGGATACAAAGATCTTGTGTCGTGGGATTGACAATGGCGGACAGGCTTCGTATAAAGTGTTTTATCTTCTCTTCGCCTTCTCTGCTGTATAATCTTCGGTAGGGGTACTTTAATTGTAATCATATATTAATCTGCTATTATTTTTCCCGATTTCAGAACCTTCAGCTCTAAAATCCACTTATTACATCCGATTTCGATCAAAATTAAAAGCTACAAAATCCCAACTCTAGTGGAATTCGATCATATCGGTCCATGTTTTCCTATGGTTGCCTTTCGATTTTAGGTCTTGCAACTCAAGGAGCCACAATGAAAACCCTATCATGCTCAATTTCTGCATGGTACGTTATGAGTGACCAGAAATGTGGTGGAAATGAAAAATATAGGTTTATATATTCCTCTAGCCCCCATACAAAGGGCATTTCAAAGTTCGGTAACTAGAACTCTTGATATCACATATTACACCCGAAAACATACACGTATCTCTTGCGAAAGGGGACCTTATCGGTATATGTTTTCGAATAGCTCCCACACAAAGTTCTCCCCGATCTAAGGTCATGCAGCTCTAGAAGCCACAAATTACACCCTATCGCTTCCGAATTTTGAACGGCACGTCTAAAACTAAACTATTTTTGAATTCTTAATGTTAGCAATTTATTGAAAATAATAAAATAATAATTTACTGACAATGGGGGGGGGGCGAAGAATTTAATACAAAATCATATGAACATGAATATTTTGTTATTTGCTAGTGAAAAAAAGGATTAATAATAACACCTGTAAATTAATTTTCCAAGAAATCGCGGTTTTTCGGATTTCAGTTTTGTATGAAGAACTAAGCCATCCAATTTAGAATGTGACGTTCAAGTCAGAGAAACGATAGATGCAGGATCAATAAGGCTTTTTTCGAATGATAAACAATATATTTAAACCAAAGTTCGTGGCCGATTTAATGAAACGCATCTTAAATACCCTCACAACAATGGGGTGTAGAGATGTTATGAGTCTGCGCACAATTTTGGAACGCCCGGTAAAAACTGTAATAGACCCATTAAAAATTCAACCGATCAACTCAGTAAACAAATATTTTCTGAGTCTATCTAACATGTCCATCTATTTTTGTAGTCAAAGTTTAGGTCGCAACTATGAACCGATCTCGTCGCACATTAGTTTATTTTCGGCTAATGACGGTCGGTATTGATATTGGGAAAAATCGGTCTAGGTTCTGATTTAGTCCCCACTCAATTTTATCTCCGGATTAGTCGTCTAACAGATATAACAGCTACAATTTCATCAATTTTCAACGAAATTTAGTTTGTGGCGTTATTTTGTACACACGAAAAGCACTTTTGAAAATTTATAAGGTAGTCCTTGTACCTCCCGATCAAGGAGTGAACAATTTTAATAGTTTTTAAAGACATTTAGTTTGTGTCATTGGTGACAGTAACCAACAGTTCCGATATATATCTTGGAAACTATAAGTGATATTATGTCCATACCTATTTTGGGTTGTTTGAGCTGCTACAGGTGGACTTGGCAGGTTTTGATGAAGCTGAACACTATTGCTTGGAAAGAAACATTTTTGTGCGACAAATCGATTGGGATTGTATGAGCATGGGCGATAGGCTTGGGCGATTTTAATGAAATTGTATTATTTTCTTACTATGGCTAACATAGTTTTTAAAAAAGTTTATGGAGCCATCTCACAGTGTACCGTACCGTGGTACAACTTTCATCTCAACACATAGAATGGGTCAGGGAGTCGGATTCCTCTACTGAATTTTACAGGTCACCAAATACAATTTGGTTGTAATAATAAATTAGTTAAATAATATAATATTTTGTAAAATTTTAATCTAAACTTTTCGGAGACAACATTTTGTTTTAAAACAACCGACGAAGTACCGTGAATGATGTAAAATCCCTTCCAAAAATATCAACATCGCGTATCACATTAAATTTTGATGTTTGTCCATTACGTCCTACTTATGGGACATTTGAAAATTAAACTCCAATAGTTTTCGAACATCGTAAATTGATATTGATTCAATTCGCATTGTACACCTCGAGAAAAATGTGAATGCGCCACATCAGGTTTTATCTTATTTCCGTTCCCGAGTAAAGGAATCTTCTTGTATTTCCTACTAAATGATATTGCACTTGCAGAAGATACGATATTTCTTTATTTAGATTTTCCAAATGTTGGACGCTTACCAACTTCCAGGTCACCACTGACTGCAGCACTGTAACATTGTGTAATTCTTCTCCTTCTTTTGCTTACACCTACGATTATTTAACGTGTATACGAAAACTCTAAACTAAAGTTATATAAAAAAAAAACGTATTAAAATTTACAATTAGAATTTGCTAGCTCCGTTTGTAGTGTAGTATGAACATGAATTGGTCTAAAGTGTGATGTCAGCTATACGCGAGCCCGCCGTGCAACCGGCGACGATTGCTGCAGCGATCGCGAAGCGATCATCAATGTCTGCGCATGTGCAGCGACAGGTGGTCGGAGCGGCTGAAGGATCGGGTGCAGAGTTGACAGCGAAATGGCTTGACGCCGGTGTGCTTGCGATAATGGCGGGTTAATTCATCGGATCGGGCAAAGCGCCAAACACAACCTTCCCAAGTGCAAACGTACGGCTTTTCACCTGAAAATAGAAAAGACGGGAAATATTTAGACTGATTATGCGGTTATATATCAATAATAAGACAAACTGCAATCAGTTGAGATTCTTTCGGCTGCTAAGAAACCGTGAAATCTCGAGTGGACTCCTCTTTGATAACCTCTTTACTAACTTGAAGTTGCAATATTAAAAAAGGACATTTACCTGTATGCGTCCTTTTGTGCGCTTTCAGATGAGAACTTTTCGTGTACACTTTATCACATCCCTCGTTGTCACACTTGTGCACTTTGCGATTCTTCGAGAGATCGCCGCTGCATCCATTTGCCCCACTACTGGCACTGGACTCTGCCGCTCGGCCAAAGGCACTACTGCCCCCAGGAACTATACTGCTGAAGGCATTCTTGCGACTACTCACATCGGAAGCGTTCATTGCGCTAAATGCCCCCTGGTACGAATGGTTGAATGGCGAACTTTGGTGGTGGTGGGCCTCGGCCATCAGTTTCCACGGCGACGACGCAGCCGATGAGTTGGCACTTTGTACTTTATGGCTTAAGGCGGCCGCGTGGGCTGCGGGACTGAAGGCTGAAGCCGATAGCGCAGGACTGGCCATGGAGAATGCCGATGATAGGGCGGCCGCTGCTGCCCCACCGCCACTTCCGAAGGCCGAGGGCGGTCCATGGACAGCTGCTCGACGTTCCGTGGTGTACTTGTAGGGGTTTTTAAATAAGCTTAACAAACTAAATTTGCGATCGTAGTCTTGAAAGTATGTTGTGCTGCCGCCGTTTGTTCCTGAGCTGGCACCGGAGAACGTCGTAGTCGACGAACCAATCGGTGAGTGGGCATGCAGCGAGGAGGTCAAAGCGCTTTGCGAGGTTGCAGACGAACTGCCGTTGCTTTGATTGCTGTTCATGTACGGCAAACTATTGTTGTTGGACTCCTCTTTGAGGCGGCGGTACGTGAAGAGAAATGGCGATGCGGCCAGAAACGGTGGTATGGGCAGTTTGGTGACTGCAGCCGAGGCACTTGAAAACGATGAGTATTGGCGGTTTAAAGCCATTTGGGCTGTTGACGCTGACGCGGATGAGAAAGGAGAATTGCGGCTGTTGTGGTTTGAGTTATTGCTGCAGTACGCGTTGCTGCGAAAGGCACTGGACGATGATGCTGCTGGTGACGGCGATGGTGCTGATGATAAACTGTTGTAATTGCTTTTAATCAGTGCTGCTGCTGCTGCTGATGACGACGACGACGATGATGATGATTTGTAGCCTTGGCTGTGAGATCCTGCAAGAGAGAAAAAAACATTTGTTAGCAAAACACTCAAAGACAGTCGGCCAGAGAGGACAAGGGAAATTGGTAAGAGTCGCTTAAAAACGTTTGAATTGTCGTGCCACACAACAAGTTGCCCCGCCAATTGCACAATACGTGAATCTCTCTGAATAATGATCGCTGCGAATTGATATGACGGCTGTTTGTACGCTTGTCCAATTGTGGAAAGTATCCCATGTTTACATGTTCATCATCGCTGCTCGAGGTATAAATCATTTTTTAATGGTTTTATTTCAACTGCAACAAGACTCAGACAAATCGTTGCAGTTCCAATAATGACGGCCACACTGAGCCTTTTATGCCGCCACAGCCGAATACTGCAAGCACATAGTGAGTGCCACGAGTAGTATGAAGTCATACGCTATGATCTCGATGGTGATATCTGGCAATTAGCATTAATTTTGACCAAGTTAACAATTTTATTGATGACCGACCGTCGGCTATGCTCTTTTTCGCATGAAAGACAATTAATATTCTACACAGACTTTTCTGCGAACGAAGTACATACCGAGGTCTGCTGCACACTTGCTGGGTAACTATGGGTGATACTCGTATTATACTTGAGACTATTTCTTATTAATGACCACGTTCTTTGGCATGGGTAAACTATACTAGAGTATATTGGCATGATATGTCATAAGTAACATGAGTAAATCAAACTATGACGAATTTCAACTTTGCTCAATATGTTTGGTTTTCTATTATGAACCTGCTTTGCTATGTTGAGTGTTGTCTGTAGTTTGAGGCTGAGAAAATAAAAGTTCGATTTGCAGTAAAAAAGCAATAGTTTGACTCTGGAGCTACGAAAGGATGCACTTCTACTAAAATGAGATTGATGTGCTAGCCATTGATGTCACCCTATGCCTCTTACCAAGGTAACGTAAAACCAACCCACCTGTTAATCTTCTTTCTGCCAAATTGGTTGTGAGACATTAATTGGCGCTAGTGTCAGTTAGGGTAAAAAATAGGGTCACTTTAAGTAACTTTGGAAGTAGCGAAAAAAGTATTTTTTGTATATCAAATGTGTATTATTTCATCTTTTTTTTTGTTAACTTATATATTCTATATCTGTGTTAGATACTTATACAACAAAAGCTCTAAAAAGTTCACTCAGAAAAATAAAAAAAAACACAATTGATTTTAAATAGACAAAAGCTAGGGTCATTTTAAAAAACAAGATAAAAAAAACAAAATCTTTTTATAAAGCCTTGGCTTAAGAGATTATATTTGTTGGTCAACCATTAGCTCGCAAAACTATTGCAACTTGTTGGCACTAGGTCCAACAAATAATAACGAATCCTTTTAGCATAGAAAACTGGCGTATTGATTGTTTCCCCTATCATTCGTCCTTGTAAATGTTAGTCGTTAATTTTATTGATCCAATGTTTTCCTGATTATATTCTAAAAAAATCTACAGGATTAACATGGGGAAATTCTGCAGGACATGGTATTACATTTACATTGTTATCCTGAAACATTTGTTTTTAAAATTTATTTAAAAATATGCGATTTTGACGCTGTCGTTTTTTATTACCACTGGGACTTTTCGGGAAAATCTACCGAATACAATTGTTTCTACTGATCGGCGTCTCACAGTTATATTAGACATTTCAACATAATGTGATTAGCTTCTTTAGCTCACATTTTTCACGGTCTAGCTTTTTAAACTGATTATTTTTGCCTTGTAACGCATTATACACAAACTTCTGCGATCTTCGAATGTTTTTTTGATGGAAATCCTCAGTTGGGTTTGACCTTTATCTTTTAAAATTTCGAATGATGTCCTGCTGTGCACAGCTCGACCCATATTTTTGGAATAACATATTTAATGAGTTAGATATTTTTAAAAAAATGTCTACCAGGCAGGTCTGAACGACGTTCACTCTGATAAAGTCTTAGCGGCAGTGCCCATTTAAAGCGCGAATGCAGCGATTGAGGAACTTTCACCGGAGATTTCACCTGAGAAGAAGACTCTACCTCGACAGACGCTTGTGATTCTGGGTAAATTTCGATCTAGATGGTGCAGCCGCCACAGTTTGTATTGGGCTCGAATTGATAACTACTTGCCTGACCTAGTCCCCAACGCTAACAGGGCCGTTCTGCACCTTTTTAGCAATCCGGCCAAGCCCACTCAGCTGACACCCAGGTCACTTTGGACGTATCTAGTCCAAATGGTGCGATTTTCCCTTTTGAATATCGCAGCAGAAGCCGCATAGATGAATAGGACGTGCGAATTGAATCGTATAGTTGCTGCAATAATAACATGTGCACTATCCTTTATTTAAGCTAGATCAAATTTAAAATGTTCTCCGGAAAGATCATTGGTATGGGGCCTGGCCTATAACAAAAGATGGACCAATGTGGTCGATTTTTAATAAGGATGGCTTAAGGTTGCTCATAACGCACTATACCGAATTTAAGCAGAGTCTGAACTAATTTGTGACTTCCAAAGCATCAGAATCTAAAATTGGAAAAGTATTTTGTATGGAAATATATAAAAACATGGACATGGTCTATTGGAAAAAAATTAACGGTGTGATCACATTTCATACGGTTAATTTACTCTTTTAGTACAATGCAAAATACCCTCAAATCGGGGGCAGTATACAAATATGGAACGATATGTTCTAGTTTCACTAGAGTTAATTTGATGTCTCTGATTAGTAAAAAAGTGGTGATAATAAAGTTGTGGCACCTTGGGCGCCGCCTGGAGACAAATAAGATATTGATAAGTCGTCTCGCACCAACGACGAAACGTGCGTCTTCCTGTCGGTGTTATGTTCGCTATATCTTCGCTTACTTAGTTTTTCTTCCACATTTGGCAATTAGATTTTAGAGTAATAAAGTTAGCTTGTGGAGTAATTGATTCTCTTAAATTAATAACAACATATGATCATATCAAAAACAAACACTCAAATATATTCTTTTTGGTTTGAAAAATATAGGCTTTCTATCTAAAGAAGGGAAAATTTTCCATTGCAGTTTGAAAGAATAAAGGACTACATGATATTAAGGAACAAATAGGGAACAAATCATTGAGAAATTGCGCTCTATAAAATATACTTTTAAAGGTCAGGGGCTAGTGTTCGAAATCCCCCTACCTAAGGCTGAATCATTTTAAAACCAGACTTCTACATAGCTTAGAATCTCACATCTTAATCGTACAGGCTCCGCCACTAAAAATGTGAAAACCAGCTCACTTAAATGCTGATCATAGTTTGAGAATCTTTCGCTCTTGCTTTCATTGCAGAACTTTTAGAATTTCAAAAATGTGATAACTTGTCGCATGAACCAACCAAAATTAGCCTTAAATTCAAAGATCGCAAATGTCACATTTCGGGGCTGAACTGATGCAATGGGTCAAGTGGCAAATGAAATGAGTTGAAGGTGCACAAACAATGCTCCCTCGATTCCTTTCGAAATGCGGCTTCTATGCAGAATTGTAATGCAAGTGAGCACCGAAATGTCTGCTCCTATTAAGGCCATCATTTGTAGTTCCTTCGTGTGGCATGGCAATAAACATCTTGAATAATTTAAATTACGTTCCTTGAAAGGCACACCGACATACTAACACACACACACGTGCACCCAGAATGCTTGAATGGTGCATACATGCACCGGCTCAAGCTGTTGCCACTGCCACTGACTGACCCAGTGTCAATCCGAGTCAAATGCAAATCAAGAGTTCGACTTGGAAACTTATTTTTTTGGCTTCCAATTCGATTGTGTGATGCTCGCAAAGCATTTAATGTTGTTGTGGCAACCAATGTCTGGCTGGGTGTCCGTCTGGCTTGCCGTTTCTATTTCCAAATCCATTTCCATTTGTAAGTGCTACGGCTGCTGCTGCTGCACAGAGATCAGGTTAAATGGATCACGACTGGCACGGATTTGTTGTAAAGTGTTTTTGTTTTTGGTGTTGTTGCCGTTGCTGTTGTTGTTGTCTTGTCGTTACTCATTGGATTAAACGGCATTAACAACTGATGAAGTGGTTGTAAATTGCACAACATACAACACAAGTGACGAAACATTGCTACCAATTTGAAACAGGTGTGAGTGACTTGAATTTTAAGCAAAACTCCGCAAAACAAACACCAGCCAAAAGCCAGCCACACTGCCACATAAAAGAATTTCAAAGACGTCAAAACCGTTAAATCTACGTACCCCCCTTTAATGCAACGACAGCTGACGTACCGCGTATGTGGATGTTGCATTCATTATTAGAATACTCGGCGTTATCAATGCAGGTACATGTGTACACTTTTAAGGAGCTCAAGGTATTCTTTTGTTCAACGAGGGTGACAGTAGAATGCATTCCGTGGTTGAAAATAAGTTTTATTTAAATATCCCTACATAGACAAGAGCTAAGGAATCTGTAAAAGCAGAATCTGTTGATTCGAAATAAATTCAAGAGGATAATATTGCCTATTCAGTTTAAATACGACAATTGCTTCAAAAGCTCAGAGTAATAAAATAATAACTTTCGGGAAGTGACCTTAACTCAAGGTAAACAATTAAACAAGTTACTGTCGGTCAGGGCCGGCTGTAAGCACCCTACACAACTCTGTTATTTAGAAGATTGCACGCCTCTGTCTGGAATTTGAGCAATGTTGTACTAATATGTGACTTCTATTAATATCGTTAAGTCTAAATAAGATCATGGACCGATAAGGTCCCGTTTCATCAGAGATAAATATAAGTCGCTCTTATGATTTTGACAGCAGCCGAGTTTAATGTGTGTTTTCTAGAGTACCTAAAATAGGGCGGGACCCTAATGTTAACGCTATTCGACATAAACATCTACCGATATTGAACAATTGCACCAAAGGTGCGTTAAAGTTGGTTGGAATTAGATGCAGTTTGTTGCAAAAGCTGTATGTTATAAAATCGGGAGGGACAGTTATATGCGTGCTCTATAAAAACGTGTGAGTTTTGGAAAACATGGACCGATATGGTGAAACTTTACCAGAGATAACTGCTTTGTTCGCTCGGAAAAACCTTTGTATGATATCTAAATGTACCTATTGAGTAGGGTCCGCCCTCGGCCTAAACCAAAGCAACGAACTAAGTTCGGCTCATAATTGCGAACTGTACTTTGATTACAAAGTTAGATAGACAGACGAATGCACCTCTCTACGTGACAGCGCATAGAGAAAGGGACCTAAGGGTAAAAAAATCAATTTTCACTTATATTTTTATTGTGGACAACATCTGAACATCGAATGAGACCGATCCCATACCCCAAAAGTGTTCCCTCCCATAGATATGCACGTTTTATGAAAGTGATGGTACACCAAAGATACACGTATTTAAATCTTTAAAATGCCTCTCCTGAACAACACTGGGTTTTACCCTCAGGTCCCTTTCTATTTTGCGCGTCACATATACTTAACTTGGGGTCTGTCTTGAATCCTTTAACGTGTTACAGCACCAAATCACGGGTACAGCTTATATCACGATGTTGGGAATATTTGGTAGTGTAGCTTGAGGCGATGTGGTACATAAAGGGTTTTCCAAAAGGTATATAAAGGGGTTTTCAACTTTATGATGCGATAGCACTAAGCCATATGATATGATCACAATATCCTGTTTTTTCTGAGATTTTTGATATAGCGACGATTGTCACCACTACCTAGCGGCGGAAATCATAAGCAGAAAATCCTAGTATAACATAATGTTTTGGATCCAGTTGGTCTTACCGCAACATTGCGATTATATTTCCTTTCTGAAAATTTTCAGGTTTAAGATAAGGACGAGCTTTACTAAAATTGGTCCATATCACCCATGATTTGATTTAACGCAAAAGTCTTGAACAAATTTGAGGTTACAACTGAAAAAAACCTCTTAATACAATCAATATTCGTGTACTCGTAAATCGAATTTTGTATAGAACGTTTTGGGCACATGGTTGAGCATGTAGAGAAACCTTTGGAAACCAGATGATAGATGGCGACTTAAAATGCATTAAGCAGCGTAAAAGGAAAAAAAGGATGCAATAGCGAACTTTCCGGCGAACTATTCACGACTAGAGGGCTTGAGTAAAAAATATGTATCAAATTATGTACATATTTTGGTAAAACGAAAGCATGGTGATGTTTTGAATTTTAGCAACCATGCCTATGCTCCTCATACACGCGCAGAAAAGATATGGTTACTATATGGTGACGGCAACAATAGTATGTTCCCTGCAATAAAAAGTATGGTCGTCGCAACCATAGTATAGTATTTTGAATTCCATTTTGACAATAGTATGATTGCGGTAATATTTACAATGTTAAAATGAAATAATAGTATTGTTGCCTAATTTTACAATGTTATTGTTACGAATCGTACGTAATAATAATACACGCAGAGAAAAAACATGGTTTCTATATGGTCACGGCAATAATTATATGTTCTCCGCAATAAAAGTATGTTCGTCAAATCCATAGCTTGCTCAAGGAGCAAGAAAAAACCAGTGAAATGTGAACGATTCGATCCTTATACTCGCTGACTTGTTAAAAGCCAGCTCCGAAGGTTAATACATTTTATTAAGAAACTTTTGAATGACTTAGAGATTAGTCTCTTAAACGTAAAGTCGTCGGTATTTACGAGGTGGAAAACCTGCCGCTGAAAATTGTTAGATGTTTTTACTTGGGGTCCAACCCAGGTTTACTGACATGTTAGTCGTGAACACTTCCATCGCATCACGGCCACCCTAAAGCACCACTAGTGCTAAAAAATGTTTTATCACCTTTTCACATTTGTATAGTTTGCTAGGCTAATAAAAACTTAATAGGTTCAAGTACATGTACAACGCCATCTATTAAAAAGTATAAAACTAACACTATCGTATTTTACAGCTGGAAAATATAAAAAAACAACTTCCAGTATTAAAATATTCTGAAGAACTTTATACTTATAAATTATAAGTATATAAAAAGTAATATTAGTTGCACATTTTTGAAAAAGAAGCGTGGACGGGAGGTCTACGGTCGTAGGAGGACGTATGGTAACCCTGCCCTGAATAGTATTAACTGCGACACTTGCATATATACTGGCTTGTTATCTGAATGAGTTGGCGTATCTGTGGCCACACCCCGAGGGAGCATGAAATTCAATCTTCTTTACCTCTAATAGTTACAAAAAAAGCCTCCGGATTTATTTGTGTTACATTCATATGCGACCGGGCAGACCGTGGTGATCCTGTATGTGTGAGTCGTCTGTTAATAGTTTATCCATATCACAGACAATACGTTTACCCGCTTGTATCTGACAGATACGCACACGTTTGTTACATGTGATGAAAAGTTGCAAATTTGCAAATCTACAGCTACATGCAACATGTGTGCCAGCCAACAAACAATTGCCCCCAAGACGTTTTGCGCTAACAAAACGAAGAACGATCACCTTAGATTTCGGTCTGTCCGTTCCGTTTTCTTTGGGGGTTTCATTTAATTTCCAGCGCAGCACTCGCCATTCGGGCAGACAGACAGCGACCAAGTTGTGTTATTAAAATAGATGGTGTTTAATTGAACTGGCCATCAACGTCAAAATATGGCCTAACCATGGTAAATAGTTAGTTGGCCTAAAACACTTTTGAGACCGGCCGGCCGGCCTGACAGAATGTTTGCCTGACCGTCCGATCGACTGACTGAATGGCTGTCTGTCTGTCTGTCTGTCTGTCTGTCTGCTTAACGATGGGAATGAGTGACTGACAGTGTGTTTGTTGAACGGATACAAGAGCGAACTTATTTAATCGATATAAAGCAAAGCCCATTCAATAGCTGTTCACAATGACGTCGTCGGACTGCGACGGCGTCGGCGACGATGGTGCGGATGACAATGACGCCGATGACGACGACTGTCTGGGAAGCCTAATGACCCGACATATTCAACATTTATACACCAATGAGCGGTCAGTATGGTACGAGTATGTCCAACCGACAGGCGGTCCGGCGGTCAGATCGATGGACACATGGAAATTGTACGCAGTGCACTTGAACAAGTACTCGACGTCGTATGTGGTGCGTCTGTTGGGGATGCACGGAGCATTTGGCATCGGAGGACTGGTTTACCGCTCACATTCGTACGTATAACTGTTCTTCTTCATACTCCGACACAGGTGATAGTCGGCCCCTTGGTTTCGTTCGGCCGTCTTGACATGCATTCAGCCGTTTGTACGCTCGTCCATGTTCACGAAATAATCACCGTTTTAGGTGAATTAATGTCTAACCGAATTGATATTTCTTTCTAATTTTCAGTAGAGTTCACACACACACAACACTTGGCACCTGGACAGACAAATGTAAGAAGCGCAGAGGAAAGGAGGCGATCAGTCACACAGTGGCCCGATAAGAACAAGCGGGCCGAAATAGTGTTTCTCTTATGAGTGTTAATCTCATATGAGACAAGAAGAATTTTTTATCCACTCCAAAATTTAGTACGAAATGTTAGCCACCGGGTCATTCATGACATTTTCTGCTTGTAACTAGTGGGTCTAAGTGATGTGGACCACTACTATGCAAGTAAAGCCCGAGTTTAAATAAGCTTATGCCATCTTTTATTTTTTTAAAGACCGGGTTTACACTCAATGGGTGACAGAATAACTCTAACTTTATCTAAAAGATGCATTTCCCACTTGGAGTCGAAGACGGCATTATTAAGCTCACAGATTTGAGAAACGTTTCAAGTTTGTTTCTCGATGGGGTGTTAAGGAAATTAAGTAAGAACTTTTGCGTCTAATCGTTATTGAATGAATAACTAAGTATAGAAAAAAATACTTAATAGCTTTTGATGAAACGCCGGTGCATATCGCGATAAACCAAAATAAGAAGTAATTGTGTAGATATCTCTTGGAAATCCCCCATTTGCATACCCTGCGGGGGCATTGTGAGTTTGTCCTGTTGTTTGTAACACACAGAGAGAAGTGTCATAGACTTCTCTGATCTACTCAGAATGTCTTTCTTAGCCTGCATAGACCTGTACGATTGTCCATCTGTTCTTGTAGTTACTCTCGATAGATTTTTGCTTATCATTCCTTTGCGGGGTCAAACCGAACTAAGAGCGTCAAATTTTATCAAATTTAAAAGAAATTTGATTTACGTTGTTATTGTAGCTGCATATAGTGCCGGGGTGACAGCCCTTGGCCGAAGAATTCCTCCTTCGGGTCGATCCGGTGCATAGAACCGGCTGTCGTGGGCTTGTGATTTGTGTTGTTAGATTGTTTACAGGATAAACATCGTTGAATATTAATCGGATCGGTCATTTGTATACCCTAGACCACACTGTCGGTATTATGACCTAGTGCTGATGTTTGCCACACCATGTGTTAAGTATACCGATCGATTCTGAATTACCATCTGATACCCTTGAGCGATGTCCGTCCGTCTGCCCATCTTTGATTGTAATAAACGTACAGGTCGCAATTATACTTATAGACCGACTTCGATGAAACATTGTACATTCTTCAAGTTCGGGCCAAGGACGAACCCTATTGAAATTGGTCCATATTATACATAGGATTTTTTCAATTTATAAATCTACAGCTCTAAAAGAAACATTTTGTATCCGATTTTGATCAAATTTCGCACAAAGCATTACGAGTAACCAACACCCATCGATAGCTAGTGAAATTTTACCATAAATCGGCGCGTTTTTTTGAACAGCTCCCATACAAAGGTCCCTCCCGATTTTAGGTCCGGCAGCTCTATAAGCCATAACTCATACCCGATCACGTCCAAATAATGGGAGGTACGTAATGAGCTACTGTGGTAAAACTGGACCACATAAGGCTCTATATTCTTAAAGCCCCAACACAATAGACTTTTCCGATTTCACAATCCGTAGCTTTTTATTTACATTTTACAGCCGTCCGTCTGTCCATCTATCATTGTTATCAAAGTAGAGGTCGCAATTATGAAGCGAGATGAACTTTGTTCACGTTTGGGCCAAGGACGACCCCTATTAAATTGGACCACATCGGTGCACATTTTGATACCACATGTACACAGGTTTTTCCCGATTCAAGAACCTACAGCTCTATTACATCCAAAATCAGTAACCAACACATGCCTGTGGATTAAATTTACCATATCGGTTCAAGTTTTCGAAAAGGTCCCACACAAAGGTCCTTTTCGATGTAAGGTCCTGCAGCTCTAAAACACAAAACTTTTATCAGACCACTAATTAAGTGTGGCGAAACTGGACCACATAGGGCAATATTTTCGTAAAGCCACACACAGAGGACCTTTTTGAATACAGAAGCTGCAACTTTAGAGCCCACATCTAAAATCCGATTGCTGCCAATTTTCCTGTAACATTGGACCATAAAGTTCATCTTTTCGAAAAGTCCCCACACAATTGCCTCTTCCAATTTGAAGACCTGAAGCTCTACAAGCCAAAAATTGTACCGATTTGCTCAAATTGTATTTGGTACATTATGAACTATATATAAGTATATAAGTACTCGTAATTACGAGTAACTACAGACAGAGGTATCTAATTAGCCACGGCCATGTCCAAATTTAACTTTGTTTACTTGTTTAAAATACTACATTTTCAAGAGCATTAAGCATTAGAGCATTACGTTTTATTAGGTTGCTATGAAATCTAATTTGTGGCGTAAGTTTCTACACAGGATAAACCGTGTTTACAAGACCGGATCGGTCCATATGTTGAATGGATCTAACTGACCTAAGAACGGAAAATTTCAACGGATTTCAGTTAATATGTCTGAGGCATTAGATCAAATCTTGTCAAAATAAACTGACCGCTTCATGGTTTAATAAAATCTTTGAACTTGGCATAATTGCGATGTCGTATGTGTTGGTTATAATACTGTCGGCTCTGTCCTAATGTATAAGTATACCTTTCTACATGTTTCGTATGCTAGAAATAGTGCAATCTAGAGATTACGGCCCTATAAGCAACTTATCTGCTGTTTGGATATTTTCTGGATGACAGGCTGTCAAAGAGAAATTTATGTACAAGAATTTGAAGACGAGGATTGTGCACCACTCTTGTAAAGGGTTTTCCATTAAGAACATAACATTTTTATATACTTATAAACCACAGACTATTTAAGATATAGAGTTCAAATTTTTTCCACGTTTAGTCTTAATGTTACATTTAAAGAATGAAATTCGATTTCAGTCATATCCACCACCACCAGCCCGTACAGCGATCTATTCTTTGGACCCAATTTTCCACCACTCCTGCACACATTTCGAGCGGATCGTTGGCAATTTCGCGTTGGATGTTGTATCTAAGCTCGTTTTAAGTTATTGGCTTGTTGGCAAAGACCATTGACTTGATGTGTCCCCATAAAAAGAAATCCAATGGCGTTCAAGCGCATGAACGAGGTGGCCATTTGACCGGTGCTCCTAAGTGAACTTTACCATGATGAAAATGTTGACTTCGACTAACGTTTTGACACTGAAAGATCATTACAAATATTTTAAAGGTGCGTTGGCAGAAGATTTTTGAGAATTTTTTTGACGGCCCAGCTAAAATCTTATTTTAAAGGCTAACGGTAAAATAAAGTGTAACCTTCTAATAATACTTTGTTCAATTTTCATGATGAAATATAAAAAAATAAATCGGAGCAATTATTCGGAACATGGCGATAATCCGAAATGAAAAAATAAAGTTATTTTGTTAGATAATCGCTTTCCCCAAGTCACGGTGATAAGCTTTTTCAAAATTTAAATTTTTGGAAGTACATGAAAAACGCGATTTTTTCGGAAAAAAAAATCGACTTATTTTTTTGTAAAACAAAAAATACTAAGTAGCAAGTTTGAAAAGTGGTCTTCAGATTTAATACGTAAATTATGTATAAAAAGTGTTAACAATTTTAAATGGATCGGTGCATTAGTTTTGAACTAATGAAGGGAACTGACTTTGAAGATTTGAGTTGTGGAAAAATCTCTTTTAACTTTTAAATGACACTAAGTCATGTGCAAGGCGCGGTTGTTTAAACTGCTTTATCTTTTCTAGTTTTGCTATAATTCATCCCAAACTTATACACAATATTTTCCTTTCAGAAAATCAAATCAAAAGAAAATCGAGGCTAAAAACCTTCCGGCTCTTGTAGCCCTAAATCGGTCCGTTTGGTCAAGTTAAACAAAATATCTTTACGACCACAATTATGCACTTATTTTGAAGATTTGGGCGAGATTGAAGTCAGCCCATGACCTTCCATCTAGAAAACGGTACTTAAGATCAAAAGTAGGGATCACCGGTAAATAGGGGCATATGGGTACTCAACTTGTGGAAAATTACACAACGAATTCGATTATGGATTTATTTTGAAGATTTGGATGAGATTGAGGATAAGACTCATGTACCCTGAGGGCCAAAAAAACGGTCTGCGTGGTCAAAGAGAGCAAATGTTTGTATTTATGGACAGATTGGTACTTTAATTAAAAATTGCAGTATAAATCCATATACTGATTTATTTCGAAGATTTGCCTAAAACATTATAATAGCGAATCCACAGTGGAGGGTATATCAGTTTTGGTCTCGCCGAACTCAACGACGTTTTTACCTCTTATGCTGGAAAATGACGTTACTTGCACATTAGAATGTGAACCGTGGTGATTTTTTTTTGACATTCAATAATCTTTACTTTAAATCACGTTACGAACAACTGAAAATTATCAAAGGCAGCTTTAAGAGTAAGAGATAAATCTCTAAGTCATGCAAAAGCTTCGCTATGAATTAAGTCGAAGTTACAGATCGCTGAGTGTGGAAGGTAATCCTTCATCGCTTTATGATTTAGGATAAGCCCCCCATTTTTGGCTTAATGAAAATACAAAAGTACACTTTAGGGACCTCCTAACTGAACACACACGCAGAGCTTATACTGAGTCTAAAAACTCCAAAAGTATATTAATTTTTCACTGTTATCTCCACAAATGGGCCACTGTGATCATCGTTTGGTTGAATTTTCAGAGTTTACTTTGGCTGGCTGTGGCTGGCTTCAGAATCACCACCACTCGAGAGTCGTCGGAGTTGGCTGAGTGGTGTCATAAAAAAGTGAATGTTGCCCCAGGTTGGATGTGGTGCTGCAAAGCGGTGGCTGGTAGTCCGGTGCGAGTAGTAGGGAAATATTTAGCGAGCGCATCTTCTTCAACAAGTTATTGTTTGGCGGCTGTGGCTGCCGATGTTTGCGGCATTCGCTGCTCATAAAACTCATAAACATTTCACTTGTAGTTGCATGTGATAGCTCACTTGTTGCTGTTGTTGTTGTACGTGAGCTAGAGCTGTAGCTCAGACATCGTACAGCGGCTGTGGTCGTGACGGCAAAGGCGGAGGGTGGCTGGCAGTTGCCGTTGCTGCTGCCGCACGGCTGCTTGTTCCCAAGTGAACGCACGCTCAAGTGGCAAATAAAAAGTTGCAACGCGACGCGACTTAACGTACAAACGCATCGATCGTGGCTCAGCGATAATTATGATGAACCCGTACTTAAAGCAAGCAACTATTCGGCCCGATCAAGCGGGCTGTAAGGTGCCATGCCTCACACACACACACACATGCACGCAGCTGCGCGTATGTGTGTGGGTCCGGATAACTGACAACAACAGCTTCGAAAAATGAAAGAACATGTGTTTTTTCGAGACTTGGCTTTTTGCCAACGTCATCATCGCCGCCGTCGTCGTCATCATCATGATGGTGCTGCTGATCATCATCACCAGCGATCTGCAGTTTGAGCCAACATTAGCGCTCAGAAATATTCATTTGCTGCTATGCGGATCTCATCGCTCGTAAGCGTTGCTTTTGTATTTTTATTTTTTCTATTTTTCGTTCAGTTTCTACTGCTGATTGCGGAAAAGTTTAGAAAAACAGAGCAATAAATTACGAAAGTGGTTGATAGGGTTTAATGTGCACTTGGTGCGCGATTGGTTATAATTGACAGTTAGCTGCTGGGAACGTACTCATATGCTGGTGTGTTGTTGTAGCTGTTGCGGTGCTTGTTGTCGCTGTTGTTGTTGCTGTTGTTGTGAGCCACAGCAAGTCTCGCTTAGTTAGTTGAGCTCGCTCCATCGCTTATAGACTTAATTGCCAACTTTGGTATATTTAGTTGGTCGTACTGTCGCATTTAACATATAAAATATTGTACATATTCGTTGTACGAGTCTATTCTATTCGACTACGTCTGTCCGTCCTCCGTTCGTCCGGCTGTCTGTCTGTCGGCTGGTCTAGCCTGGCCCGGACTGGCTGCCTATCTATTGTTTTTATCTCTATCTACGGTACTTAGCTTAGAACGGAGACTAACAAATTTTCTTTTTAACACCAAAGCATTTAGTCGAGACAAACATATTTAAGATAACGAAAACGTCAATTGTCTTGAGCAAACGGCCAAGATTGGGAAAACAGAACATAAGCTTCTACTATCGCCGTGATTACTCTTGAGCTCATGCAGAAGGCCATGAACGTTTTAGTTTTGCGCTCCAAACTGAGTTTTCAATTGATTTTATTTTTTTGTTTAAATCCAAGAAATTTAGTATACCACAATTACAAAACTACTCCTAGCTGTGATAGAGTTGCAATATGAACAAAGTCTTACACTGTGCCGAATCATTGTGATTGTTACGATATTGATATCATTCTTATCAATCACGTCATTCTAATCTAAACGGCTGGAAAGGTGAATTTACAAGTTGACGGAAAGTATTTCACAGGCGTTGTTTTATTCTTATCAAATACACTCATTCACAAGTAAAGGGTGCTTTTCTAAGAGATCTTATGGGTAAGTTCTGATGAAATTTCCTACTATGTTTTAAATTATGTAAAGGGTGTTTTTTTAGACGTGTGGTTTACAAGAAGATATAAACCGCACATAAAGTAATGTAATGGCCAAAAATTTAGCTTTATCACAAGGATAAGAGTTTTCCATTATGTTTTTAAAGTGATTTCGGGCAAGTGGCCGCCGCGGCTGGCTCGAATAAATTCCAGCCGAGAGTACCAACTTCCGACCACTTTTTGCAGCATTTGGGGCCGTATGTCAGCGATAACGTGCCGAATATTCTCTTCCGAGGCGTCAATCGTGTCGGGCTTATCTTCACATAACCCCACAAAAATTAGTCCAGCGGAGTTGAATCGCACGATCTTGGAGGCCACGACGCGAGCTACACGCAGAGAAAATATATGGTTACTATATGGTCACCGCAACCATAATATGTTCTCTACAATAAAACCATGTTCGTTGCATCCATAGTATTGTTTTTTGAATTTCATTTTAACAACAGTATGATTGCGATAATTTTAATATTGTTGAAATGTAACAATAGTATTATTGCCAAATTTAGAAATGAAAATATGGTTGTAGCAACCATATAAACATGGTTGGTGCAACAAAAGTACTGTTGTTTAAAATTAACGTTAACAATAACATGATTACGACAACCATACAGTATGGTTGCGACTATGAACATAACAAAACAGGTTTTATAGAGCATACATATACGTGTGTGCGTATGTTTTTTTTGATATACCAAAATAAACACATGCACACGATATAATGCATGGTTGTTGTCCATTATAAAAAACAACAACAAATGAAAGGTAGTTCAATTGATTTTTATTGTGTTTACTTTGTTCGGTGAATTACTCGACTACGGACTGGTTCTCGTTTATTTAAAATCTGCCTGCACTTAAGTATATAGCCAATGATCATGGTTTAGTCACGTTCACTACTTGGTGGCTACGGATGGTGAAGTAGCATTCACCCCTAATGGCAACTAAAAGTATTTTTGACTGCCGTTGGAATATATATTTTTGTTTCTTGAATAAATTGTTCAATAAAAACATGGCCTTAAATCGGGCTATAAACTAATTGTAATGCAATGCTATTTTTGAATAACAACAAATACCAATCCTAATAAATAATTTTGGAGATCATAGTATGGTTGAGTGAATCATACTATGGTTGGGATAATAGCTAATACTAATCATTCTATGGTGGTATGAGAAAAGTATTATGGTTGTGAGGATCATAGTATGGTTCTGGGGAACATATTTTGGTTGAGTGTGAATCATACTATTGTTGTGGGGATCATAGTATGGTTGCGTGTGAATCATACTATGGTTGTAAGGATCATACTATGGTTGTATGCGAAACATACTATGGTTGTGAGGATCATAATATGGTTGTGCAGATAATAGTATGGTTGAGTGAGAATCGTACTATTGTTGTGAGGATCATATTATGGTTGTGGAGATAATAGTATGGTTGAGTGTGAATGCTATGATGCTCTTTAAAATATTGTTACCCCAACCATTCATTTTTTCTGCGTGTAATGCGTTCACCAAAAGTGTCCTTTAATAAATTGATTGTTTCGTTGGCTGTATGGCATGTAGCGTCGTCTTGTCCGCCAAAGAATGTGGACGTCCTTCAATTCAGGCCGAAATAGGCATTAATCATGGCTTAATAGCGTCCCCCGTTGACTGTAACATTATGGCAGGCTTCTTTTTTGAAGAATTATGGACCAATGAATCCCCCTGCCCGTAGAGCACACCTAACAGTGACAACAATGGCTTGTGGATTTTCATTACTCCAAATGCGACAATATTGGTTATTTACGTACCCATTCCAACAAAGTGGACTTCATCGCCAAATAAAATATCCTTGTAAAAATCAGGATCGGTGGCCATCTTAATTTGGGCCCATTCACCATGATTTGACAACGTTGTTTCGGAGATTGAAGACCAGAAACCAGAAAGCGAAACGTCCGCAAAAACACCCTTTATATTTAATTCCAATGTTTAACTCAAATGATCTCTGTTGACTCTATACAAAAAAAGTTATCTTTTGTTGGCATTGTTTAACTGAGATTGTGCTTTTGTGAGAAGATTGTTGGTATAAATGGCTTAAACCGACCATTAACCAAAGCACTAGGCACTAAAGTCTAAGAGGATAAAAACTCTTGTCCATAACCCACGATCAGTCACTCCATCCGTACGTCCGACTTGGTAAATGTAGCGCCTATGGTTAACACTTCATGTCTTCTTAAATTTGGGCGTGGCCGACTATGAGATTTCCTACACCTTTCTGCTATTCAGCGGATTAAGCACCTCTATCTTTAGCTTGAGCAGGGTCAGACTCAATATGTTGAAATTAATTATTTGTCGCTTATAACGTACCATAAAAAATTGAGCATGATCAGGTACAATATGTGGCATCTAAAGCTGCAGGAGCTTAAACCAGAAAGGGACTTTTGTGTGGGGGCTATTCGGAAACAAAGACCGAGTGTGTTGGTCACTGGTAACGCTTTATGCGTAATTAGGTGGAAATCGCGTGTAATATGTAGCTTTAATAGTTGTAGGTTTTGAAAACGGGAAGGACCTATGTATGGGGGATATGCGAAAATATGAACCTATGTGATCCAGTTTCGGTACAATTAACTAGTGGTCGCTCATGTGGCTTCTAGAGCTGCTGGACCTTAAATCGGGAGACACCTTTGTGTGGGACCACAAAAGTTTTGAAGTCCTGCCGGTAGAAGTCACAAATTTAACCCGATCGTAATAAAATTTAGATGGTACGTTAGATCATAACGCTACACGTCTCTTCGTATGGAAGATCTTTTATCGTATTATTCAAAGTATTGTTGAATTATATTGGTATACGTATTCACTTAGCGTCCATACAAACGTCCATCCCGAATTGCGACCCCGCATCTCCTAGTCTCGTATTTAATCAGAACTCACTCAAATTAAATAAAGGACGTCATGAACGACTCGGCCATATTGATCCATCTTTTGATATGCTCCTGCCGCGTTTTTTGCGACCTATATCCAGTGCTAGTGAAGTTTTACCATTTCGATCTATATTTTCATTAAGCGCAATACGAAGTATGTTTTTCATATGGTCTCCATGCAAAGGTTCTTTTTTATTTGAATCCTAGCAGAGATTTATAAGATTCCAGTACACTTTTTGTTAACAAAGAACTTATCTATTGCGTTTTTGCTAATAAGATATCAAGTCCAATTATATTTACGTACTTTCGTTTAACTTTTATTTAAAGGATATTTTTTTGCTGGTTTAAGTATTAATTCTAGCAATAAAAACTAAATTAGTACGTAAAATATTTGCTAGTCATTTGTGCAAAAATTACATTTTTTCGGAAAACCAAAACTGGTATCAAATAAATTGTGAGGGTAGCACGGACCTGTAGCAAGTAAAATAGTATCAAAAATAGTACCAAATCACCAACTTTAGCAGTCCTGTCCGTCCGACGCAATGGTCTGTTAAGAAGGAAATTAATTCTCTAAATGCCTCGCCCGTTTGGAATCAGAACATCAATACTCTGCTTAAAGCTATGTAGAAGACGTGCTGCAAAACAATTACACACGCGACAAACAATTGGCAACTACGGGCAATGATCCAAGGATCTCCCGAAAGCACTGGAGTCTGTGCTAATGTTATTACTAGAATGGTGTCGGGAATGTGGACTAGGACTAAATACAGGTAAAATTCAAGTGGTACTATTCACTAGGCGATACAAAGAACCCTCAAATGATTACTCCCACCATCGATAGGGTAATACTTTCGCAATCTAATACTGTCAAATATCTTGGATGGGTGCTGAATAGTTAACTAAACTGTAACCCGAACTCACGCCAAGGACCCTTAGGCGTCAAAAGTTTTATACTGCTACGAAAATGCCATTAGCCTCTAATGGGGAATGAGTCCAAAAACGTTTACTGGACATATGATTTATTAGTCAAGCCGATTCTGTACTACGGGGCTGCTGTCTGTTGTCGCTAGAAGATTAGATCAGCGTAGTAGAATCGAACGTAATATGAGAATGGCAGCGATAATTATAACAGGTTCGCTTAGAAGGACTCCATTTAAGGATTTGTTCAATAGCCTTAACTGACGTCTGCCAAACATTTTGGCAAAGCAAGTGACTGGGAATACATCTATGCTATATGATGCCACGGGGACATGGAAGTGCAAGGACTAGGACTACGGCAACATTTGAAATATAGTCAATAAGGATTTTCCTGTTGAGTATGTGACTCCTACGCCTATTTTCGATTCTGGGTTTGCGACGAAAATACCGGATGAATCGAACCACGTGAATGGCCTCCGTCGAAGACTACAATCTAAATGTACACTAAGAGGAGCCGGTGAGCCATCTAATCATATTAACTGAATAAGAAACAGTTCCTCAAGCTACCGGAACACTGTAACGTTATTTAAGCCGAAATCAAGGCCATTAGAACTGCTGCTCGTCAAGTTTGGTGTAATGGGGTATCTTGCAGGAATATCTTTATGTTCATCTTAATGACAACAAGGCGCCCACTAGGTCCCTGAAGACCTGAAGAATATGTAAACCACTGAAAAATTGTTCTAGAATGCCAGATGTGTCTGGAGGAGATAGCGAGGCATCCGTCTGGGTTCCATTGATAAGGACATTAATTGTAATTGTACACCTTACACTTATAAAAGCTGCCGCAACCCAGAATTCAAATGAGTGATGTGGTAATATTGGCAGTTCTCTCAAGTTCTACATCACGAAAGCGCTTTCTCATTGCCAAGGATAGGTGGGCAAAAAAAAACCCTACTGGATAAGCAAAGAACGCGGGCCGCAAATAATTTACCAAGGATCCATCTAAAAACCTCATTGCGTTCATCACCGGAAAGTGCCAGGTGACTGCGTCTTCTGTGGTGTTGCAACAATGAAAAACATAAAAAGACAACCGAACATCTTCTCGGCCACCTTCGGCATTTTTGGATTTAAGACGAAAACTGTTTGGTCTACCTGTACTTTCCGACGAAACCTGTATTTCCGATGTTGATTTGAGCAAGATCTACGCATTTATCATGGCAACAGGCTGTCTTAAGGACAAATAGGCTGCAGCCCGGTAGCACACGGTACCACAACGGAATACAATTATACTTTAGACTCAAGTTAGCTATGCTTCGGGCGGCTGCTAATTTAACCTAACCTTACCTATGTATGCTGCTTATGCCAATAAACCAGCGTCATGTAAAGGTATGAAATCCAACAAAATATGTAAAAAAAATCGTAAAAAATATAAATGAGAATTGCTGATCTACCGAATGTAACAAAAAGTGTCAACACGCTTATCTTAGACTATCTTACATTACATTTAGCCTCGATAACTAAGACTGGATAGCAAAACCGCAATAGGTACGTCATTTGTAAACAAAAAGTTCCAGTTTTTAGCATGTCTATAGGAAAATTACTGCTAAATTCGATTGAAAAAAAGTTTTTAAACAAACATTTCATAGGATGGGCGATTTAAAATTTTTGATTTAAATTGGCCGTTAAAAAAAAGTGCTGATAATTTTTTTTTTTAATTTCTGTTATTATTACAAAAGTTGAACTTCATCAGTTAATAATGGAACCTCATCCGATGCGTTTTCACTTTGCCGAATAGGCTGAATATTGTTTAGCAGGAGATGATGAATTAATTGGCCCACCCTGTACTTAGTTATCTAGGCTAAGTAATGTAAGACAAACGGCTATAAAAATTAATTTTACTGTTTTTTTGAACAGTCTAGTACTTCAGGACTTTTCTTCTAGACACAAACAGAATAATTCCGGTTTTGTTATCCTGTTTTAAATGTTGAGGCTAAACCAAAAACACCGATATTATTTTATATTACCTATTTCGCTTATAATTTAACTACCATATCCTTAGAAAGCCTAGCGACGGCTATTCACAACAAAATGGAACGGGTAGGGACAGGCAGGAGCTGAAATTTACTAATGGTTTTAATGGTTGAGCAATGGTGTAATGCTGAGCAGTAAAAGAACAAAAACTGTAGCATGTAAGTATGTCATCTCAGACGGGCTGCTATATATATTTCTGGTATAATAATGAAAATGCCAATATTTAGCATCAAAAATGGTTTTATTGTTTTTCAAAGTGTTCTCCAGCATGATTTATACACTTTTGCATACGCTCAAACCAATTGTCGAAGCACTTTTTCCCCTCCGATTGTGACACATCCAAGACATGGCGACGAAAATCGTTGACCACGCATTTTTTTTTTGATGTGAGGGAATAAAAAGAAGCCATTGGGTGCCAAGTCTGGGCTGCCCGGCGGATGACCCATCAATTCGACGTGTTGGCCGGTCAAAAAGGCCCTGGTTTGAGCCGATGTGTGAGGGCTCGCATTGTCATGGTGCACAATGATTCGTCTTCTTTTGTTCGTTTTTCGAATTTCTCCGAAGACTTCAGGCAAACAAATTGTGGTGTACCACTCAGAATTGACCTCCAGTTTTGCCTAAGAAACAGACGACCATTTGCTTCAAGGTGCTTTTTTCACGAACAACTTTCGTTGAATTTGGCTTGTCTTCGAAGACCCACACGGTCGATTGCTGTTTTGTTTCGGGCTCATACGCATAGATCATTTGAAGCACCGCGATCGAATTTTTACAAAATTTCTTTGCACCAATCGACACGAGCCTTTTTTGAGCGATTGTCAAATTGTGCGGGATCCAACGAGAACAAACATTTTGTAAGGCCAGGTGTTCATGCAATATCGAATGTATGCTGGTGGAAGAAATGCCCAAGGATGTCTCTATCTCACGGTATGTCACATGACGATCTTGCATTATCAGTTTACGCACGGCATCAATGTTCTCTGGCACAACGGCCGTTTTCGGACGACCTTCACGAGCGAGCGTCTGCCACGATTGAATTCATTAAACCACTTTTTCACATTGCTATAGGATGGTGCTTCACCGTCATACAAAGATTTAAGTTCATCGATGCACTTTTGTCGTGATAATCCACGTCGAAAGTTGTGAAAAATGATCGCACGAAAATGTTCACGAGTTAATTCCATTTTTTTGCAAATTGATTTTTTCAAGTCACTGTGAACAACTCAAATGATGGTTGTACGTCAAAACGATCTGAGTACGTTTTGAACTAAAAAATATCAAACTTTCCAATGAAAATGTCAAATGGCGCGCAGCAACACTTAGTGTTGTCTAGGCCAGAAATATATAGTATATAGCAACCCGTACTAATGTTATGACAGAAAATAAATCTGAAATCCTAAATGGCCTGCCGAATACGTTGTAAAACACATATTTTAATTCAATGAAATTTGGGTATTACTTCTGCTTCATTGACGACAACTTTCTTAAGATATACATAGATCACACAATAAAAAAGAATCAACAATAAATGCTGACAATTTAAAGTGTCATTTCACATATGCAGAACCTTTGGTAACCTTCAGATTCTTTGACCGCATTTGTGATGACCTGCTGTGACAAAAATTCCTTATTAACGCTGATCATGTTACCCGTTGCCCGGCATGTGATTCAGGAGCTCTGCTTGGCCCCAATACAGTTCACAAAGGGTTCCTCACCCAGATCACGCAATTGCTAATGTGCTCTTGCCCAACACAGCGGCAAATTCGGTCTCCAACACACATACGCATGCGCTTACGCACGCACGCACTCACAAACACATACACACACGCACATACATATCGTAAAGTGTTGACACATGTTTAATGTTGTGCACCAAAAAGTCGCACAAGACTTTTTATGGTAATAGTAACTGACTTTATTGCCAATTTGTGAAAAAGAAACGCATTCGATGCATTTCGTTCGTTCGTTCGTTCGTTCGCATTGCCCACGGTTTTGTTTTGTTGTTCTCATAAAACATAAAAAGAATCTAGGCATAGGCCTGTCTGTCCGTCCGTCCGTCTGTCGTTCGGCCGGCATGTAGGCATGTGCGAATATGTTCAGAAATCGGTTGTAGTAGGTCTGTATTTATGCGCAGCGTACGTTTTGTTCATTTTATTGAAATGCGTAACATGCAACGGCTTCGCGTTCGCTGACTTGTGGCAGCGATGCGATCGCTGTTTTGTTGTTGTCTTTTCTAGCTTTCCAGCAGCGGAATTCAAAAGCAAAAAGGCCTTAGACCAATTCGCAACCAGTGGTTAAATAAAATGACACATTTAAGTTAAATATAAAATTTTAAAATAAAGCAGCACGGACTGTATTTGTTTTGGACATCTAGACAAACCTGTAAGTGAAATGTTAACTTGGACTTTTTGCTAACTAAAAGTTTCGGCACTAATAATCCCCCAAAGTAGGTTACCACCATGACGTATTGTTAACCGTAGCCCTATTTTTATAAACATTTTATTTTCGATTAACCCAGAAAACAGTGGAACTAACTTAGGTAACTGATTATTTATATCGAGGTAAACTAAAACTAAAAAAATATATACTTCCAATTCAATTTAATGTTCAATTTAAATGTCTTTAATTACTTTAATATTGATGTGGTTATATCCGTCAGGCAGGCAGCCTACCCATATACTGTTGAAATTAATGCACAGGTCACAATTATAAAATGGTTTTGGTGAAACTTAGAACATTGTTCAGCCTTGGCCATGTCTCTTTAGAAGCCGCACATTAAATCCGATATTTCACAAATTTTGCACTTAACTAGACTAAATAACGGGTGTTTTTTAAAGAGGTATAGAAGAAAACAAAGATTAATTTTTTAAATAGACATGAAATTTACTTCGAAAGATAATCTGTTGGCATTATAATTTAAATTTGAGTTCTAGCATACTCGTATGACCGCCATGGATGGCTCGGACGTAGTCTAGTCTGGACGTCCAATCTCGATGATTTTTTCCCAACATTTGTGGCTGTATATCAGCAATAATGCTGCGAAGTGGCCAATCATTTAGGGTTTATCGGCGTTGACTAGCGACTTCACATATTCCCATAAAAAATAGCTTAGCTGCGTTAAATCGCACGATCTTGGAGGCCAATTCACGGGTGTGAAACGTAGTCATACGTATTTCGAACAGAACCACGATTTTCAAAATAATTTTGCACAATTTGGAAGCGTTGTTCAGGCGTCAGTCTATTCATTTTGAAATGACAAAACAAACTAAACAGCTGATAAAGTGGCCTCGAGGTAAAAAATTGCTGCCAACTTAAAGTTAAATATCCTCATAAAAAAAACACCCGTTACTATGTTTTTACATAGCAAGAATTGTTTAAACTTTGAGCCTTTGTAATTTGAAGTATCAATTTATCCATTGCTCGTTATCGTTGATTGCAATATATTACTTATAAATATTTTAAAAAACTTTTATTTTAGCAGATCGAGCTATTCTAATGGACGCCACAGCGCTTTAAAAGAGGGTGAAGAGGTACCATTAAGTTTGCTGAAATATATTGACTTATTAGCTTATATACTGCATACAAACTCAGTCTTATACGAGCCATTTCGCCCCCTTGCCATTTCGGGCATGGTCATAGATGGACATATTTTCATGAATTGGCCAAGGACTACGCTGGTGAAATTTGTCCAGTCGTTAATGAATCACCCTGTTGGAATAAATCGTATGTCCCTTAGTTAAAGACCTTATGAATTCTGGTCGTTTATCGTCTTTGGATAGGCAGACTTTGTCACGCTCCTTTACAAAATTGTATCTGTATAGACTCTGCGAAATTTTTTTGGCCCATAATGGCATACTGTTGCGGCTTTTACAATGCGTAGTATAGCTCCCACTTTTCCCTTTAGCTTATTATTATTTACACATTTATTGTACCATCGATGATGTTCTCATAAAGTATTTATGTTAGGAACATAAAGAAATGAGTTGGGTGAAAAAGTGGTGGTGCCACGCCCTTTTTAAAATCATAGACATATACAATTTTAATTCAAGACACACAGTAGCATAGGATAATTCTTACTCCTGTGTTTTAGCTTTGGGCGAGTAAAGTTTTTGGATATGCGGCGGTATCGTATCCCTTTATAGTATATAACAGTTTTCTGAACCTCAGAAGCGTACTGTTTCAATTTCCAAACGTTCGGCCAATAATTATAGGCGATACAGCTCTTTCAGAAAAAGGGTCATGACCCCTCCGACTTTTACCTTTACTTTTATCGTCAAATACCAACAGCTTTTATATTAAACCTCATGTTCGTTGCTCTTGTAGTTTTTAAGTTATGATCATAATAAATTTATATAAGTGTGGGCGTGGAACCGCCCTCTTTAGATAACAAAAATCAAAGTAGCCTTTTTTAGCCACCGTTCATATACTTATAGCTATATTCTGGAATAATCGATCGAGTAGTTAGGCTCCTTTAAATCCAAAAAAAAAACAAACAATCTAACAGACGAGCATAAATTCAATTTTATCTATATGAAAGAAGAAGAATCTGGCTGTTATCATATTTTTTTATAAATTGTTTTGAAGGGGAAAAAATTAAAAAGGCCAAATAAAACATTTTTGGACTTTACTCAAACTTTTGCTGTTCTAAAACGGATTGGCCGATTTGTAAAAATTTGAATCACATCAAAGAGAACACTACACTCTATGTAGTCAAATTTTAAGTAATATATTTTTTTTAATTAATAGCAGTAATACGCTTTTTGGCGCCAAAATTTGAAGAACTTATGGGTAAAACACTGGCTCAAATCGGTCAACCTGTTCCAGAACATCAAGATTTAATAGTAAAACCTAAAACTATTTTTTTGCAACCCACCCACAAACGTTTCTGCATCCATAGTGCGGCCTGTTGTATGCTTTCCACAGACAGATGGAGCGACATAACTAGATTTTTACGACGTCTCAGAATATATACTTTTTAGAGTTTCCGACCAGTATTTTTAGGTATTGCAATCAGAATAACAATGTGAATATACACTCTTTCAAAGGACTAGAACCTTTCTAGAACCCCCGATAGACTGCTCCGGATCTTATTGGTAGTGTGAATGGAAGACTGAGACGGAATGGCAGAAGTCAATCGGGATGAAAGCATTTCAAAAATATGTTGTAAAATTGTCAGACATTTTCGTCCAAAACAAATCTCAATGTCTGAAAAAGTGTAATCAAATCTAACATTTTTCTAGTTAACTAAGAATTTTGGCTCCATAGCTTTTCGGTTTTAGACACATGACCACGAAATTGGCAACCAAAAAAATTGGTTGGTTCGGTCGCACAAGATCTAAGTTGCTCAGCCACCTTGGATGGGGCGCTATTATGGTTGAACCTTACCCGTGCTGTTAAGATCATGGGAAATATGTGGCTTTAAGAGTTCCACCACCGTAAACTGGAAGAGATCATTAAACCGCTATGATCAAATTTCACTGCCCCGGTAACACCAGGAGCTTTAAGGCCCCTGTAGCTAGTGAATGTCCTTAGAAATCCGTGGTAAAATTTCCCTAGGAATTTAATCCTTTTGTTTAAGGTGTTATCTACATCTGCACTTATACCAGAGTGTGATGAAGGGCACAGGTATTGATAGAACCAGCGTCATATGAACATTCAATCACATTGGTACTTGGGCGTACTTTAGCTGTTTGAGAGTGCTCCAGGTTTCCGTAGCGGCTGTGAGATTTAATCTTCTAACGTCCCGACCTTATAAGTCATCGTGCACTTGTCCATACGGTTATGTGATATCCATCCGTTTATGCATACGCTTCTCGTGCTATATTTTGTCAAGGATATGTCATTAAAACAACAATAGCTAACGACTTCTTGATTATCTTGACTTTAGCTTTCATTGATTGGGGGTTTTTAAAGGATATTATAACAAGGCCAGTCTGTATGAAGTCATTCTAATAACATTTAAACCACAGTGTTGCCAGCTCAGTGGAGTTATCCCCAATTTAGGGTTTTTATTTTGAAAATGGGGATTTTCTTGGTTTGCGGTCTGGGGACTATATAGCGATTTACAATTTAAATTTAGAATATTTTAGGGGAAGACTTGCGAACGTTTTATGTTTTCTACTATGATATGTGGCATTAAACTAAGTTATGCAGCAATTAATTGGGAATTGGGAATCTTAATTAACATTAAGAAAGATGGATATACATTAGGTATCTTTAAATATCAGGTTTTTTACCTGTGATGTTTGTTATGCTTCGGGAAATAAATCCACAAGTAGCAGAACTTTAAAAACGGTCCTTTATTGCGGACGAAAAATGGTAAAATTATTACACTTTCTGTTTATAAACTGCAAATTAAAAATAAAACCAATTTCAAAGCCATTGGCACAAAGCGAGAGAGACCGAAAATGTTTTTACTACAATAAGCTTTATTGAAACAAAGGCCGATCCGGCTCATATTTGTGGTATAGGTTTAGAGACACCTAGTTTAACAGAATACAAAGCTTTTTGTGTGTTAAACTTAATTTAGATTGGATATCACCTTCTACACTTTTCAATGTCATACCCAATATCAAGAATATTTAAAAAAATTGGACACACATTTTTCTGGTTAGGTAGTGATAACCGAATTTCTGCACATTAGTTCTCAATGCAGTCGCCTATTGAGATTTAAATTTATGTCAAAACATTTTAAACGTTTATTGGTGATTTCTTTCCATCGACGAAAAAGAAGTATATTATGTAGATACAGGGTGCGCGATGAGTTATAGGATTTGAAAAATTAATAACTTTTTCGTATATATATTTCATAGATATATTTTTATATTTATATATATTTTTTTAGATTATTTAAATAACACTTGAGAATAAATAATGGAGAGAATCACAACTGAACAAAGAACCAGAATAATAGAAGTTTATTATTTTATTCAGCGAACAATTAGTTT
Organism: Hydrotaea diabolus; assembly: GCA_963513945.1. Lineage (NCBI taxonomy): Eukaryota > Metazoa > Arthropoda > Insecta > Diptera > Muscidae > Hydrotaea > Hydrotaea diabolus. The sequence goes on along the minus strand of OY740720.1, from coordinate 100,627,878 downwards.
AACGCAAACGCATGAGTGATGAAGCTCATTTTCATTTGAATGGCTTTGTTAATAAGCAGAACTGTAGGTTCCGGGGTTCTGAACATCCAAGAGCTATTCATCAATGCTAATTGCACCCCATTAGGTGTACAGTATGATGTGGAATCACATCTGCAAATATCATTGGGCCTTACCTCTTCTAGAATGAAGATGGAAGTGCTGTAACCGTAAATGGTGATCGCTATTGCTTTATGATAGATAAATGTGTACGTCCTGCTCTTGAAATCAGACCTGAAATGTGGTTTCAGCAGGACGGAGCCACTGCCCGAGACACAACACTTTTAAATCAATTTTTTGGAGTGCGAATAATTTCCAAAAATTCGGAAATTATTTGGTCAGCGCGATCAGCAGATTTGTCAGCACCCGACTATTTTCTTTGAGGTTAGTTAAAAAAGTGACAACGAGTATTTGCGCGACAATCCTACAAATCAAGGCCAATATTGTTGCAGAAATTCGAACTCTACAGCAAGACATTTTGAAAGATGACTCTGCGAAAACAAATAAAAAAAAATAATAAACGAAAAAGTTGTTAAAGTTTTTAACCCCATGGTAACTTTTGGTCCACCCTGTAGATAAAATCTTAAAAAACCAATAGAATACTAGCAGAACTTCGAGCTTTAAAGTGGCACTTTGACATGTTTAGAGGAATTTAGGGGCAGTATGTTCTCTGCTGTAAAAGTATGGTCGTCGCAAACATAGTATTGTTTTTTGAATTTCATTTTGACAATAGTATGATTGCAGCAATATTAATATTGTTGAAATGTAAAAAAAGTATTGTTGCCAAATTTAAAAATGAAAATATGGTTGTAGCAACAATATAAATATGGTTGGTGGGACAAAAGTATTGTTTTCATGGGTTTTATGTAAACAATAACATGATTACGGCAATCATACCGTCAAAACCTTATTTTTTAATGTGACAATGTTATTTTTACGATTCTTACGTAATAATAGTAATAAAATTAATTTTTTTCAAAAAAAAACTACGGATTAGCATAACAAAAATGTTTTTAATACTTATAAATGATTTTTTTACTGACAAATAAATCACTACTATTGTTACATTACTTACTTAATAAAATTGTTATTGTTGAATAACAACGTATTCCTGTCTTTACAAACAATTTTGGGGATCAAAGTATGGTTACGCGTTAGTCATACTATGGTTGTGCGTTAGTCATACTATGGTTATGAGGATCATAATATGGTTGTGGGGATCATAGTATGGTTGAATGTGAATAATAATATGGTTGTGGGGATCATAGTATGGTTGTGTGTGAATGATTATATTGTTGTGAGGACCATAATATTGTTATGGGGATCATAGTATGGTTATTTGTGAACCATACTATTATTGTGATGTTGTTGTTGTGCCACAACCATATAACCAACAATAGTATAGTGCTCTTCGAATATTGTTACCCGAACCACACTTTTTTTCTGCGTGTATTGTTAGTCCGTCCATTGCATTAAGGAGGCCAAATAAAATTGAAAAATGCAGTTTAAAATTTATTGGACACAAACCATCCCATTCAGTGGTGTTCTGATGTTATGTTATAACTTAATTGTTGTATTTTACATAACAATCAATTATTTTGCCAATTTCCTTAACACAATTTACTAAAGTTGAATCAGGTTGTATAAGAGAAAATAATTTTACCACTTTTGCATACACAACATGCTGAAGTGGAATCAGGTTGTATGCTGGAAGAGATTAAGTGTTAAAATCCCTAAAGTAAGCCAATTGAACTTTATAACCAAAACCATTTTTTTACCGCTGACTAAAAAAAGGAATAAGCAGAATTATTGTTTAACCACGGCATACTTGCAGTAACGTAATTCAGCGTATCCAGAAGGCCTGCGTAGGTATTGTAAAAATCCGCCTCTGGAGTTTTATCAGTGTGTTTGTGTGAGTGTGAATGTTCCTCTTTGGACTCTGTGGTATGGCAGGCTTTGACGCTTTTTTGGCTGTTTCCGCAAAAGATTTAAAGGTGAAAATTCAACACTTGCAACAACATTATTCAGCATTAATAGTATTTTATTGGAAAATCATTTGCTCTCTCACTCCCAGTGATCGTGCCACACACATTTGCAGGCATCCACACACACACTGCTCACGCATACTTTGTTTAGCTTTGGAGGCCCCGTTTTTTTCGTTGTTCGGAGTGACAATCCAACATTGTAATCGAGCATAGATTCACTCACACACATAGACGGAGCTCTGGAAAAGATTGCCGGGCACGATGGTTTTTTTTGCGTTAATGAAATTTTGCAAACTTTTTAAAATGTTTATCTGACTGACTGTTGTTGTTTTCACAGTGCCATACATAAGTATGTACACATGTACGAGTTCGTATATCAGTCCTGTCCGTCCGTCCGTCTGTCTGTCCGTCTGTCTATCTGTGTTGTTCGGTTGATGGGGATAAACCCACATGCATTTCATTTGAACTCTTCTGCCTTTTAAGAAGTTCATATGAATGTTTGTTGTAAGTACACACACTCGCGTGTGTGTGTGTGTATGAGTCTTGCTTACAACTCGAACTTGCCACACTAATAGGCGACCGAACGAATGAGCGAGCGAGTGAGTATCCAGCTACGACTGGCCTGTTTGCTTGCGGAGGCATCTTTTGGGCTTGTAAATACATCCATACATACGTACAAGGTAAGCACACGACTTCGCTAAAGATTTGCGAACGTTTTCCCACAGTTTGACTTAGTTCTTATTTGTATCTATTCGTTGTTTTCTTGTTGTGCTGTTGTTGTTGTCAGTAGTGGTGGTGGAGGTGCTTTTTGTGAGCTGAGCCGTTTCTTTGGCTTGGAGGAAAATCGATTGTTTTGTGCAAATCTTCCCAGGAAAATCCAAATATCCCCAAATGGAATGGAAATATCTTTCAGAGCGACACAGGTACAGCAGAAAGGAAAATAAAACTTTGGAGGCAGGCGTAACAAACCAACAGACAATGAGGCAGCAGGCAAACAAACACACAGTCAAACTCTCTATGGCACTGACAACACACAGGCGGAAAGTGAAGCACGGTAGGCCGTATAGCAGGCCTCAAATTCAAAGTGAGACATTTCGTTGCGGCAAATTTTATGTTTGTGGAATATGGAAACCATGCGTCCACTATATCTAGAAGTGATCAAAAATAGAAGAATTGTTTCGTAAAGTCTATAAGTATAAAGTGGTCAAAGGGAAATTGAAATGCCGAATGTAGTCACAAATAAGGTATACCAATATGCTGCAAAATTGTATGAAGGTGGCGATGAAGCCGCGGATACCGACGAAATAACCAATAATAATTTAAAACAGCGTTCTCGAAACATTTTAGATGGCCGGACGATTCATTGTTGTATCGGCCCATCAGTTTTCTAAATTCAGAAAACAATTGAACGAATATTTTTGAACCACCTACAGAAAATGGCGGAGGCCTGAAGTTCAAATTTGTATAAAAAGCGCAGCAGAGGCTATGTGACAAACTCAGGTTTGAGCTGCAATCGCAACACAAGCTGTGTTACGCATTTCAATCGACTAATTGAGGTAAAATAAAACTCTGGATATGAAGTTATTTTACGTACCGCAAATTAATCTACGAACAACTAAGATTTCGCCTTTAGCATGCTGCGATCCTTCCTGTTGCTTCAGTTTGAAAAGATACAGTGACACAGAAGGAGTCCAAAAAGAAGCTTACATAAATTTATCAATAAGGTGGCCTGTGAGCAATACGCGAGTTTAAAGTTATATCAGACAAAGAAACTTGACCGACATTATTGATAATAGGACAAGAAATGTCTGACTAAGAATAGACAAAGGGAGACTCAAACCGACTGTGGTAAATTAGATGGAACGCAACAGTACGTTATGTACGAGGACAGCTATTTATATTTTTGTTCTTGGCAGAACTAACTGTCACTTTCATTGGAAAGTTTGACATTTTCGATATTTTTCGTGTGCAGTGTATTAAAAAATTCATCTCTGTCAAAATATGAATTTAAGCCCTGAAAATTCTCGTAGAAAGATTTTTTTTACTATTTTCGACACTGATTATCGAGACAAGATTGTTTCGACCTTTGCCGAAGCAGCATAATAAAACCACTGTAAACAGCGGGTACCAATAGTTCAGTCTTGGACGCCTTTGGCTCCAGGATAAATTACCATCGATGCTGTAAGATAACTGATAAATCAAGACCGACATGTGACATACGGTGAGATTGAGGCGACCTTAACAAGATTTGGCAGTGAAAAAGATTTGTTCTCATCGGATCCCATATAATTTGACGAATGCTTTTAAAAATACAAGCGCAGTTGTTCAAATACAGTGTACTGTGTACTTAATAGTTCGATGATTCGACGCCTGTGATAATGTAAAGGTGTCGAATCATGGTACTATTAATAAAAATTAAAAAACGAACAAATGTTGTTCGTGCAAAAAGCACATCACAGCGATAGATTGCGTTTTTTTCGGTCATATGGTCACAGTGCCTCAAATGGAACATAGGATGGACAATTCTATTTGCCAACAGTGTTCAAAGAAATAAGGAACAACAAGAAAAGAAGGCGGACCATTTTGCATCACGGTAATGACTTCTTCTTATTCCCTCACATCAAAAGTAAAGTGAGTGGTCTACGTTTTTTTGTCTGCCGAACCATGTTTTGGAGGTGTTTTAATCGAAGAAATCACTAGCTACTATCCCTAATTTCAGACTAATATAATATGCTTTAAGGTAAGGTAGTAGAATACGCAGAGATGAATAATAACGGTGGCGACCGCAAAAGTAACTGGCCTAACATAAAAAGAACCGTTTTTTTTTGGAATTATTATTATTTATTTTTCAACATAATCTCCTTCCAACTCAAAACACTTCATCAAACGTTTTTCAAGTTTTTTAATGGCATCCGAAAAATAAGATTTTTCAAGAACTTCAAAATATGCCTCAGTTTCAGCAATAACCTCGTTATTGGACGAAAATTTTTTGCCACCGAGAATTTTTTTTAAATTTGGAAACAAGAAATAATCAGAAGGAGCTAAATCTGGACTATATGGTGAATGCGGAGCAATTTCAAATCGTAGTTCGGCCAGTTTTTGTTGAGTTAAAAATGCAGTGTGTGAAGGAGCATTATCTTGATGAAAAAGAACTTTTTTTTCTCAATGCGGTCGTTTTATCTTGATTTCTTTACTCAACCGATCCAATAATGCACAATAATATTCACTATTTATAGTTTTTCCTTTCTCAAGATAATAAATAAATAGTATACCCCTTGCATCCCAAAATACTGTGGTCATTACTTTTCCTGCTGACTTAGTAACAGTTTTCGCCTTCTTGGGACCACTTTTACCAGCTTCTATCCATTGTTTTGACTGTTCTTTGCATTCTGGGATGTAGTGATGGATCCATGTTTCATCAACAGTTATGAATCGGCGCAAGAACTCTATTGGATTACGCTGATAAATCGCTAAAAGCTCCTCAGAATTGGTCCAACGGACGATTTGTTGAGGCAAAGTCAACAAACGCGGCAGCGTTCTTGCGGATAGCTTTTTCATGTGGAGTTCATCATGTAAAATACTCCAAACATGTTTTTCGTGTATTTTAACAATATCAGCAAGTTCTCTGAGCTTTATTCGTCTATCTTTAGTCTCTTCATTAAATATTTTTCTAATGTTTTCAATAGTAGTAGCAGTTTTCGGTCTTCCAGAGCGTTGTCCATCTTCCGTACTTGAACGACCCATTTTAAATTGTTGAACCCAGTATTACCCGGTAGAGTATGATGGTGCATTATCACCATGAACAGAATCCAATTCATCTTTGATTAATTGTGGCGTATAACCTTTCATATAAAAGTGTTTAATAACCGCTCGAAACTCTTTATATTCCATTTTTCAAAAATTATAAAACTTGTTTACTTCAATCACCTGTAACAAAGAAAATAATCATAAAATATTTCGGAAATTTTGACAGATGGCTTATAAAAGATTGCTTTTAAAAAACAAAACAAAAACAAAATTGGCCAGTAAAACAGAAAATGTGCCAGGCCAGTTAGTTTTGCGGTCGCCCTTGTAAGTATAAGGTTAACTTAACCATAAATAATCATGGTTTCGAACATTTTGTTGTTGATAATATATAATAATAATAGTTAATTTAACTATTCTATGGTTGAATTTTTTAACCATGAAAATCGTTAATTTTAAAATAATTATTATTGTTCTAACAATGCATTGATTAGTTTTTTAACCATTAAAATTTTTATTATTAAAATAATTATTATTTTTTTAACAATGCATTGTTTTTTACCATGAAAATTGTTTATATTAAAATTTCATAGTTTATTTATTGAAACAAAACATGTCCAATTTAACAATGAAATTGTTAATATTATTAATCAGGAAGATTGTTATTAAATTATTGGTTGTTAACTAATTATTGGTTGTCTCTTTTAACCAGAAGTATAGTAACTGTTACAATTTTAATATTAAATTACCCTGTTATGTTTTTGTTAAAAATTTGGTGAAATATATTGGCTACAATTGCCAGGCAGACTGTACAGCTGTTTCTAAACCCCCAAGGTTTTACTTCAGCAGTCTTTGGTAACGATTACTTCGGCTACAAATCATTTGACTTATACAGGAGTAACATTATGATTAATGAGAATTACCTTTGCGTATAGTCTTCGAACTCTGCGAAAAGCAATCCTCAAAAGCAAGATTGTAGAGTTAGTATTTGCATTTGGCGGTGGTTTTTTTAAAGAGCAAGATAAATTGTCTTGTGATCTTTCTCACAATTACAAACGTTCAGAGCAGAAGAAGAAAGGAAAAAGAGTGAGGGTTGGGATAAGACAGTCGCAATCGTTGCAACTTCGTGTAACTCAATTCTGAACTTCCTATAACACAAAGCAGATCAACAACTAAGATACAACAAAGCAGAAGGATCTTTGAATTTTTGATTATGTCGCACAATTTTCTGTCTCTCTCTTGAAAAAACCAACCTTATATAATGTTAACTCAACCAGACAAATAGTTAAAAAAAATCATCCTTCAAAATGAAGGAGGACGGGATGTAGTTGGTTAACAAGGAGGACATGTCCTTCGTATATAAACACGTAATTGAATCAACTAGGACAAGTCAGAAATTGTGTTAGGTACACTGAGCCGAAAATACAATGATTTTTTTTAACTATGTGTCTGGTTATATTTGCCCTTCTTACATTTATTCCTTCTACGAGTACTGGATGGCCTAAATAAGACTGAAGGGATTTTAACGCAGTTAACTTTTTTGGTAAAAATTGTTATTCTCTTTTGCAGGTTATATAGATTTGTATGAAGATATCAAAAATTGTAGAATTTTGTTATTCTTCATGCAAGTCTAGTATCTCAATCAATGTCAGAAAAGCACCCTGTTACAACATGATTAGAATCTTAGTCTCCAGTTTTGAGGAATGGGAATCAGTGTGAGAATCCTAGGGTATTACGTCAACTACACCCTTCCAGGTGTACTGATTGGTGCGGTGTTATGGTTGATATAATAACTTTATCCATATGTTTTTGAAAATGAGGAGAATCAACCAGAACCATTAACGGAGCTCCGTATAGGACTATGATTGAAAATTAAGAGCCACAATGGAACTTCTTCTTAACCTGTTTGGTGAACCCTTCAGTCTTATTTGGGCCACCCTGCAGTATTATTCATTATTCTTTAGAAAATTTGTATGTGTTTGTTTGCTTAACACCCTTTTTTCTCTCGCCTATAGCTACAATTATGCCAAAGACAGTAAAACTAAATTCCAATTGATTTTTAGCGATACTGCAGTGAGAAAACTCACTTGTTGATCAAAATATACACGAGACCACAAAATCCGAACAGCAGCTAAACTAGCAAAATCACAACGTGGTTATGTTAGTTTCGATACGATCTTTGAAACACGGACACCAGAAGGCATTTGCATTTTATGTGTTGCACAGTTTTCAAACCTTTTTGAAGAACAGTTGAACTTTTTATAAAGACGTGATCCAAAGTGACACTTTTTTTAACGAACATCTAAGTTATTGCGTTATGTTATGTTATGGATACCTAATCTAAAACAATACTATTATTATTTTATTTTTTACATATTTATTTCACTCATCGCCACTAAAAAATTATTTTCTATTAAAAATAGTCTAATTTTCTTCTTAATTTTATCTATATGCACTACATACCCATATCAATAGGACTTGACCCTGTTTTAAACAAAATTATATTGAATAGGTGATCACAAAAAAAATGTTTTTTTTTTTCAAGGTTGGTCCAACTAAAATATTAATAGAAGGATCTATGAAAATTATGCGTGAAGCAAAATTTCGAACAAACGTTCGACACGAACGTTTATCCGATTGTCCATATTTTCAATGGCACTAAGAAATAATAGAGTTTCAATATCGTGAGAGTGCCGTCCTTTATATCCCATCCTTTACATCTTGAGCAGTTCTTGGCTTATTGACGTACACTTTTCCTATAAAACATTTCCCTAAGAAGTCCAACGATGCCAAATCACATGATCGTGGCGGTCAAATAACTTCAATAACGCCATCGAATTTCTCGCGAAAAGACCCATTGTTTCTCAGGGTGTATGGCAAGTGGCATCATCCTGTTGGAAACACAAGAAGTCCGTTCTCAACTCGCGATATCGAACACCATTCACGGTAACTGCTTGACCGACCTCATTTTTGAAGATGTACGGCCCGACGACAGAACGAACTGGGCGAACATGCACTGGTGTTTTCTCATTTCCTACAGTCCAGGTTTGCTGACATTTGCTCACAATTCTCCAGATTGTCGTCAAATTTACATGGTCGATTATGCTGACCAAAACAATCACAAAGTGCGCGAAATGCATTTTGAGTTGAACACCCATTTTCGTAAAAGGTTTCTACAATCTTAACGCGCTGCTCAATTGTGTACCTCTCCATGGTTGAATTTGTCAAACACTGAAACAAAGAAATGTCAAAAAACTTAACAATAAGTTGTGACTCTCAATTAGCATCGTGCTCCACCCTTTGTAAGCTAAATTATAATCGAACACATTAATAACAGCTTTTTAGACATGCCAGCCGAAATTGAACATGCCAGCCGAAATTGTTGTACTTCAAAACTGTGGTAAGTAAATCAAAAATCGCAAATTTTATCTGCATCTTACTCTAATTTCTCATTAACAAGGTCTCTAAATACTTCTCCGCCATCCATGGCCACCGAGTAAAACTTGCTCTTAAGAGCGAGAACCACATTTAACCTAACCCTGTTTGTATGCCGCACACTACCTCTAAAGTTAGGTAGCTTATGTTTGTCTTTCTTATTAAAAACTTGCCACTCAGCTTTAAATAAAGGACTTCGAAAAAAAGGCCCCTGAGCATGACTGTTTAAAGGCCTTTTTGATTCTGACTCTTTAAATTCATCACATTATTCGCATTTATACTCGTTAATGTACAAACATGTGTATCTAAGGATGAGTATAAATATTCACTCCTGAGCTTATAAGTTTTTTCGAGACAAGAACATTCAGCTAATGAGCAGCACTACAGACAGTCGAACCCACAAAACGTCTTACCCGTTATGCTCTTCGTCGTCCTCATCCTTGTCATCGTCGTCTTCGTCCAAATACTGCACCTGACTCTGTGTAGCGGCACATTTATACCACACCATAAAACTCAACAAAGGCTGCTGCTGTTCGCCTCCTCCGGCAAAGTAACTGCAGTCGTAGTACTCGCATGTGGCAGGCATTAACTGCCAACAGAGTCGAGAGTCGGTGCGCCAATCCACCAGCCCACCAGGCAGCTCAGCATTCGGCGGTTCCACATGTGTCACAATACTCGTACTTACAACCTGAATGGAAAAAGCCCCACAAAGTGCTCTGTCATTGTCGGCCGACGGACGGCGGACGAGGAGAAGCCAGCCAACACAAATGATTCCGAAGGAAAAGAAACCAAAATGAAACAACGGCTCAGTTTATTTGTTTTTTACGAGCAAATTGTGCAAATCTCTGAAACTTAAGAATTGACAACAAGATAAATTCAAATTAATTTCGTTTTCATAACAGTTTTGCATTCATTTGTGCGACCGACCGACCGATCGAACGATCGTCCGATCGGCGGAGAGTATTTTGTTAAATCGCCACCATAAATTGTGCCTATAAGCAACAAACAACCACAAAACCAGCCAACCAAGCGATAGATGGACCTGACCACTCCAACCACCACCACTGCACCTCGACAATCATACAAATGTTTCTTTGCAAGTGCCGCCATTTAGCGGCGAGGAGCATCTAGCGAGTGCTCCACTCCGGCGGCGGATTTGAATCCGGTGCGTCGTCATTGTTTGCTCACACAATGTCACCAGCATCCATGAATGGCCAAGAGATTTTTTGTGTTTGTCTTGACAAGTGTTTATCGTCTCAATTGAGATATGGCCATGTGTGAAATGTTCGGTGTTATATTTTTTATTCGCAGTTGTTTACAGATTGTCCTCAGATAAATAAGCCAGCGACAGTGAAGCGGAATAATTTAATATCAGCCTACATAAATTCGCTGAGAAATCAATGTTTTCCAAATCGGTGGAAAGTTGCAAGGAAACCATGAATGCAGCCGCCAACACTATTGGCACTGGAATCAATTAGCACCATCCATATTGGGTAATTCTGACCAGGTTATTTAAGCCAAAATGTTTGGTTAAAGCCAGCGTACGATTAAGCAAAAACAAATCATGAGAACCTCTTTAACGAAGTTTGGTATAAACAGAAGAGTAAAGGATTAAAATTGAGACCGCATTTTAAAATTATAATGAAATTCCCCTACATTTTTTGGAAAGGACTGAACACAGCAGTTTGATTGAAACTAACTGCACAAATTAAGCTTATTTACCCTCTATCATGGATTCCGAAGCAATATGAACATTTTTTTCAAGATGTTTTAGTTTACTCCTTCACAGTTGAGATTTGAGTGGGCGGCGTCACGCCCTTTTGTCCAATTGAAACGTAAAATGGTCTATACTAATAGATTTCATTCTGCAAACATTTTGTAACAAATATAAACTATTACTTTGGTATTATTGCGACTCAACAAAGGGGGCGTGACACCGCCCATTTTCAACCACAGTGCGATAGGTTCAATGCCAATAGCAGAACGTATCATCGTCAATTTCTAACAGTTTCCGATATTTGGTCTTTATAAGTTTAGACTTGTGCAGGCGGTGCCACGCCCTTTGTCCAATCACATCCTAATGTAGATAAACGGAACATTTCATAACGATCGGAGTTGATATAAGCAAAACAAACCAAAAATACTGCAAGTTCAAGGTATTTTTCTGATTCATTTCTTGTGTGGGCAATAGTTATATATGTAGCTCTTATCCAATCGTCTAAGAGAATGAACACATAATTCTACCAAACTGCAGTCACCTAGGTTCAATATTACGACCTGTTTTTTTCCATTAACAGACAGACGGACGCATGTGCCTACAGTCATTGATAGGTTATCCTAGATTTAGGACGGTGGGCAGTACAAGTGGACAAACATTCCGAACCCACATAATGTATTGTGGTCCATAGTATCAAAGTTGGTTCAGCAACAGTTTGAACCATAATTTTTCGATTAAGATTGGCATACTATTAAAATGTTATATCGATCGTTTCAATATTTCGGCCAATATACAAATTTGTCCATTGGGTCGTATCCTCATTCTATATCAATATCATATATAACCACAAACATCCTTATACTGGCAATAGTTCGTGAGATTTTGCCTTTCAAAATGCAGAGATAAATGGTCTGTGCCAAGGGTTTATCTTCTTTACCGAAGCCATTTCATTTGCACCACCTCGATATGTTGCTCGGAAACCCTGTAAATAATATACTTATATATAGTATATGTATTATTGATCGTCTTAAACTTCTAAGACGATCTATTCAAGTCCGTCCGTGTTAAGACGCACGTAATAGCTCAAGGTAGTTTTGGGTCGCGTGGCCCAAAAAAATCAGCTCTGGCCAAAACGGCCGATCAATACTCAATATGAGCATGTGGGTACGCAATTTTGACTCTTGGTTATAAGGAGCCAAAAAAACCGACAACTTAAATTCACGGTGGTGGGTATAAAAGGTTCTACCTGGCCGAACTTATCGACGTTTTTTTATGTTTTAATTTCAAATATTCTATAATAATTACCTGGTCATTAATTTAATTCTGTTATAATCGGTCGATCGATAATATACCTATTGACCAATTGCTTGGCACTTGAGCATTTATGTTAAAATTGGAAAGCCCACTTGAGTGATATGATATCGTTAACCCGTATAATCTTTTTGATCTATGTCCAGCAAGTCTGATTGAACTGTGATCAGACCTATATTACAAGTTATATATACTATCGTCCTCTTCTTTAGTTCAAAGTTAAACTAGGCATCAATCCGTGTGTGACAACTAGTGTTGCCAGAACTTGGTGAAGAAAATGATCTTAATTTTTTCAAATTCAAGGTTGAAAAAACTAAAAACCCGTTAGAAAAAAAACATAAAAAATGTCCTGTTTTGATTTAAATTTAAACGCTGATACTAAATTCGTAAACCAAAAAAATTTCAAAAAGAATCATTGTTTCCTGCAGATTATTGTTGTTCACAAAATTTGATTGTTTTTCGTCATTTTTTGCATAAAAAAAATTGGCATCATGGAAAACAAATTCATATTTTATTTATCCTTTTGAATATCCCTCATTAATTTAATGTTTGTGGTTTCCATATTTGTTTCTAAAAATTAATTCATTAAATTTATTTGAAAATCAACGTTTGTCAACCTTTTTTATGCGCAGGATGTCCGTCGGGACACCCTTTTTGTATATAATTTTTGATTATATGAAAGAGAATGGATCTTATATTGATAAATGTTTCATTGAATGTCAGCAATTATGTATAACATAAGTACAATATCAGATAAATGTCCGCCTCTGTTAGCCTTACAAATGCGAGCCCTTTTGAGCCCATTTTTCAGTTGTTCTTTGAAGGCCAAGCTCCTGAGTACGGCGTCGAAAATAGGTTGATGGATTGTTTTCAACACTTTCTTGAGCAGCAGTAATGTTTTCTCCCGATCTTGCAGTACGTTGTGGTCCATGCTTGGGCCTATAAGTTACAGACCCTACTTCTTCGAAATTATTCACTACACGAAAAATAGTGCGTTTTGTTAACACGTCGTTTCTCCCAAAAATTTCACGTAACTTTCTTATCGTCATAGTAATCGATGATTAGTGTTGATAAAATGTTTAAACAATTAAAACACGTTGGTTTATCGAATATTTTTCTTTATTAAATTTGCCACGCCTGTACTTCACGACTAAAAAATATAAACTGTCTAGACTTGTGTTTGCCAAATGGTGACAAAACAAAGTATTATACCTTCCTGGCGGACACCCTGTATATCAAAGACGATAAATTGTAGAAGATGGTCGAAATGAGCTTTTATGAGAACATGAATTTGAGAAACACGACAGTCATTTTGGAAGAGCAGTTTTTTGCATCGAAAGTTTGCGAATTTATTGTTTCATGTGTTTCAATATTGCCGTTTTTGAGTTCTTGTAATTGTGATCAAACGAAAGTGGATGAATAAACAGAGAACTTGTATGTTACTGAGTGCTGTTTTTCTACATTATTACAAAGAAGAAGCATATTGATTTGTGCGACTCGGAATCTTGACTACCACTTAACTTTGAAATACATATAAAAATCACATTTGTTGCTTCGGGTTTGTCGAAACTGCAGTCACCCCTGCTTGCACCTAAAAGTCTATTCGACTGATTTTTGAATTACTTTGGTTTCTATTTAATGAAATGTTCAAAAGAAATGTGGTCTGAAAACGATGAACTAAGCTCAATTTAATTGATAATCTAAAAAAATCTTAAACGTGCTTAAATGTTGCACTTTTTTCACTTAAGGGTACTAAATTAAAGTTTTTTTACTTATATGAGAAAACAGCACTTGAGGTCATTTCCATTCACTTTAAAAATATTCCATGGATCTATCTAGGATCTATTCTATTTCTAGGATCTATCATAAAAAATATATATGGTAGCTACAAATTTCGTTTAGCCCGAAAAGTTTTTGTAACTCTTCTTTGTAACCGCAAAATGGCTGCTTTAATTTTTTTATTGTTGTTGTTTTTAAATTCATTTTAAAGCTTTTCTAAAAATCTCGCGGGTTTGGAACGCATTAACTTAAGGCGTTGTAAATTTAGGTCATATTAAAGAAAACATTACGACATTTGCGTAAAAGTTTTACAAATCCAAAACAGTTATAAGATTTTTGCCATAAATTTTACGTTATGGGCAAAATAATGGCGTAAATAGGCATATTGCCTTTTAAATAATTATGTATTGTTTTAAAAAATTTAAATTTTTCTCAGTTTTTCTGCGTAATATTCCCGCTAAACTCTGTCAAAACCCGCCGAATCTAGTCAAAAATAATCTAAATTAACAATCCCGACGACATTCAAATTTCTCGATCTAACCTAATGTACAATGCATTGCAATGTTTTATCTGGAAAACACTTGTTATTTGTAATCGACACCTGAGTGCAACAAACTCATTCTCTGGTGTACCCTAACTTATTTGTATTATTTATCAAACAGATTTGCCGCTTATTTCTATCTGATCGCATTTAGAGTTGAATATATTTGAAACCACCTATCATAAGTAGAGTGACCCGCTAACATTTAGACCAAGTCTGAAAATTTACATATCAAAATGTCAATGGCCAGTTTATCAGAGCTTAACGTTGACAACATTATTAGTGTTGGCCGCTTTGACGCTTTATGACTTGTTTCGTTTTTTCTGATAACCTTTATTTACTTGAGGAATAATTAGCATATGTAAGTAAGTATAAATGGATATTCAAAATTTTCTTATTAATTACTTAATGCGACTTACTTTAATATGTAGTCTGTCTTTGAATAATCTTAATAATCAACGGATTATTTATTAAGTTTTAAATAACAATATGACATAAGATTACATTGTCATTTTGATTCAGACATAGATTCGTGTGACAGAGACCTGGTCTATTCAGTGGCAAGTTGAATTTTCGAACAAAAGAAATTCCTTGGTGATTTAAAACATTTCACTTGTTTTGTATGTAAAGAATATATTTAAACCTGTCATATACATATAATTATTTTAAACTCTTCTCTAGTGCAAAGGGTTTTCAAATAGGGCATAACAATTTCGTATTTTTATGTCAACGCACACGCAGAGAAAAGATATGGTTCCACTATGGTCACCGCAACAATAATATGTTCTCTACAATAAAAGCATGTTCGTCGCCACCATAGCATTGTTTTTTGAATTTCATTTTGACAATAGTATGATTGCGGCAATATTGCTATTGTTGAAATGTAACAATAGTATTATTGCCAAATTTAGAAATGAAAATATGGTTGTAACATGGTTGGTGCAACAAAAGTATTGTTGGTTAAAATTTACATTAACAATAATTTGATTACGGCAATCATACAGTATGGTTGCGACTATTAACATAACAAAACAGGTTTTATAAAGCATACATGTATGTGTGTGCGTATGTTTTTTGATGTACAAAAAAAAACACATACACACGATACAGTGAATGGTTGCTTATGGTTGCATTATAAAAAACAACAACAATCGGAAGGTAGTTCGAGGGATTTTTATTGTGTTTACTTTGTTCGGTGAAATACTGTACATACAACTGGTTCTCGTTTATTTAAAATCTGCCTGCACTTAAGTATATAGCCATTGATCATGGTTTAATCACATTCGTTACTTGGTGTCTACGGATGGTGAAGTAACATTCATCCCTGCTGGCAACTAAAAGTATTTTTGACCGTTGGAATACATATATTTTTGTTTCTTGAATGAAATGTTTAATAAAAACATGGCCTCAAATCTGGCTATGAACTAATAGTAATGAAATTTAAAATAACAAACTTAATATTTTTAAATAACAACAATAAGCAATCCTAATAAATAATTTTGGGGATCATAGTATGGTTGAGTGTGAATCATACTAAGGTTGTGGGGATCATAGTATGGTTGCGTGTGAATCATACTTTGGTTGTGAAGATCATACTATGGTTGTATGAGAAACATACTATGGTTGTGAGGATCATAATATGGTTATGGAGATAATAGTATTGTTAATTGTGAATCATTCTACTGTTACGAGGATCATAGTATGGTTGTGGAGATCATAGTATGGTTGAGTGTGAATCATACTATGGTTGTGGGGATCATAGTATGGCTATGTGTGAATCATACTATTGTTGTGAGGATCATAATATTATTGTATCACAACCATATACCCAACAATAGTATGATCCTCTTTGAATATTGTCACCCCAACCATACTTTTTTTCTGCGTGCACCCCAAACATTTTTAATGACCTTTCAGAGTCAAAACGTTAGTCGTAATCAACATTTTCATCATGGTAAAGTTCAGTTACAAGAAACGTTTGGAAACCATTAAAAATACTACCGAAGTTCTGAGTTGGTGGTTGCAACACTCGTTACAATCGGTTTACTGAAAGGCAAATTCAGTGAACGTGTTATCTCGAGAAATAGTCCGGTCTAATGAACACCTCATGCGATTTACCGCCATTGGATTTCTTTTAATGGGGTCACATCAAGTCATTGGTCTATGCCCACAAGCCAACAACTTAAGACGTACTCAGAGACAACATCTAACGTGAAATTGCCAACGTTCCGGTGGAAATATGTGCAAGAGTGGTGGTTATATGGCCGAAATCGAATTTCTTTTTTAAAATGTAACATTTGCACAATGGCGTTTATCTTAAATACGAGGGTTGATATATATATATATATATATATATATATATATATATATATATATATATATATATATATATATATATATATATATATATATATATATATATATATATATATATATATATATATATATATATATATATATATATATATATATATATATATATATATATATATATATATATATATATATATATATATATATATATATCTGGCCTAATAATGAAAACGCGAATATTTATCAATAAAAATGGTTTTATTGTTTTTCAAAGTATTCTCCAGCATGATTTATACACTTTTGCATGCGCTCAAACCATTTGTCGAAGCTCTTTTTCCACTTCGACTGAGACACCTCAAAAACATGGTTTTTGACGCTTCAAGAGCATCTTCTGGCGACGAAAATCGTTGACCGCACATTTTTTCTTGATGTGAGGGAAATAGTTACTGGGTGCCAAGTCAGGGCTGTACGACGGATGACCCATCAATTCAACGTTTTGGCCGGTCAAAAAGGCGCTGGTTTGAGCCGATGTCTAAATGCTCGCATTTTCATGGTGCACAAAGATTCGTCTTCTCTTGTTTGTTTTTCGAATTTCGCTGAAGACTTCAGGCAAACAAATTGCGGTGTACCACTCAGAATTGACCGTCATACGTTGCTCATGCGGAACAGTCGCCTCTCGTACCCTCGTATTCTGCGTTTTATTAATATATAAAATTGTTATGTCCTTAATGGAAATCCGTTAATTTAATTTACGGTAGTAATTCGAGGTATTGCCAACGGTATAAAAACAAAAGGTCGTTAAGTTCGGTCGGGCTGAATCTTATAAGCCATACCACTGTTAAGCAAATACTCAAAGAAGTGTACATTTTTTTCCACACACAGCGATAAGATATGTTGCCACCACCGATTTTTTTACAAACCGAATTGCGTGAACTACAAAATTTTCTATCTGTACAGCCTAATTAATGTTGGCTGATGCACTGAAATCGTCAGTAAATGGAGCTGAAAGTATCAATAGAAGTGAAAAAGTATCGGAACCAACGCAATTATTTTTTTATTCACAAAACTATCTACACACAGAGAAAAAATTGGTAGGAAATCGGTTGAAACTATTTAAACTCTGTTGGAAACAAAAAATTTCGTTGGCTGATAATAGTAATGGATATTTGGTTCGATGTACCACAAGATGATCAATTTGATCGTCGTATTGTAGATTGATCGCTAAACAATAGTTTTGCCAAAAATTATGTAGGTGTAGCCGAATATTTAATTGTCATAGCTCATTCCCTTTGAACGCCTCTGATACTTACTGAAAGGTTATACAAACATAGTGGACGAGTGTTCTATACACTGAAATGGTATAGGTTACCATATAGTCGCATTAGCAGAATCTTCAAATTATTTGCCAACTCAAGCTGTTCTGAGTTTTAATAAAGTCAACATACCCTATGACGTGGAAAGAATTTTATCTATGGCCCACCCGCTAGAGAGTCTATCAAGAACTGTGTTAATACCATATCACACCTCTCGATTCCACGATGAAATGTTATTAATGTCCACCGATAGAGATCGACATTTACAAAGTATCACAATGTACCAAAAAAGTAAACCGATTACAGTCAAGATTATATTAAGATGCATGGTTCTGATATCTGCCTCAACATAGCCCCCTACCATCCTATCCTTCCTTACACTCATGCACATCTGTGGCTCGAGTCTGCTCTTGTCCACAGTGGTGGTGTTGGTTATTTATGCGTTCTATAATATATGGATTTATTCATGATGTTGTGATCTCTAAACGGCAATTTTACAGGAACCCACCACACATGCACGATACGCTGCTGCAATGTTCGATATTTATCTCAAACGCATGTGTTTACGAAATGTTAAGCAAACTTGTCATTAGTATCATCATTACGAGTGGACAGACACACAAACACGGAGTGTAATAAGATCGCCTTTAGTGGAGCACATGGTTGCAAGAGATATATCATCCACCCAGTTGAATGCCGTCCGGTCAGAGAATTTCTATGGAATATTTTAGCTTAACAAGAGCGAAGTGTGCTAAGCGCATATTTTTATAGGTTAGAGTGGCCAGATGAGTTACTGTTATAATAGAGACCCAATGGAAAGTCGCTTTTTAAGAATTTTAGTGGTACAACTTTACATACCGGATGGTCCATCTAGTGGTTTATATTTGAATTATGTATGTGATATTTTTTACTGAAGGTGACAGCTATTCTTCGCATTAAAAAAAACGAAATCAATCGCTTTACGATGCACACTAATGAAAATGTGACTGTCACAGCCGAGAGTTTGCCTCTCAGTCACGTAACATCGACTTGCCATTAATCTAAAGAACTCAATATTACTCACACCAGCCTGATGCAAATCAGCATAAGGTAAGGTTAGGTCAAAAGAATAGGTGGCCGGGAAGGCGACTTCCCTTGGTGGACTTAAAAGCAAGAGAGATATACAGTTATAGGAAAGAGAGAAGGTATATGTGTAGATGGAGAAGGTATATAGGCAGCTTATCCGATTTGGTAGACTAGTGTTAGTTATGGCAATTCGAAACCAGCCCGATCTTTTAAAAAAGATTAAGAGTGATTTAAGAGGCACATCCGCTAGATCGGCCAGGACATCAAAGTATGCCTTACCTAGTCCGGAAAGTCTGCATGCAAAGACCTGTGCATGCGCATAGCAAATTGCCCCACTGACTGCTATTCTTTTACGTTGTAGCAGTTTCTGAAGTTTTCTCTTTACGGTATACTCAAACACTCCGCCATAGCGCCAATTAATCAGTACTTCTATGAGGGTTGTCATCGAACGTGTTTTAAATGTTAACACTTCCCTTGTCCTCTTTCTGTCCTTCCCGGGAGGACATAGTATGCAGTTATGAGTCGAGTTACACCTTGGCTCTGCTTCCAAGACACCTATTTCGTCGATTGAACAAGCGATGTGTGTACGTCTGCGGTTGTAAGCTCGCTCAATGCTCCTGAGCCCATTGTGGCATATTCGTCCGCCATCTCGGATATCGCTGTGATCCGGTAACAATGTCAGCGTAATATGTGACAGCGCATAGAGAAAGGGACCTAAGGGTAAAAAAATCAGTTTTCACTTTTTTTTTGATGTGAACAACATTTGAGCATCGAATGAGACCGATCCCATGCTTCAAAAGTGCCCCCTACCAGAGATATGCGCGTTTTATGAAAGTGTTGGTACACCAAAGATACACGTATTTAAATCCTTAGAATGGCTCCTGGACAAAACTGGTTTTTACCCTTAGGTCCCTTTGTATTTTGCGCGTCACATATATATTATATTTTTGGAATCGTACAAGTGATTCCAATCATCTCATCACATATTTTGATATCACCGTCATACAGTCCAGTGCCTTAATGGCGGCCATGCTGTTCTCATGTAGGAGTATTAGGATATTTGCCGGTGGTATGCTTAGTTCCAGAATCTTATCTGCGGCTATATTAATTGCGAAAACTCTGCCTGAAAGACCATGCATTTGCCCGCTAATTATCAATATATTTATACCCTCCAACGATGGGTGGATGATATACTAAATTTGTCATTCCGTTTGTAACATCACGAAACATTGACTCGAGAGACTGAAGGTACCTCGGAAAAAATTTCAATTTTTTGAATATTTGCTTAACGAATCTTAATATTTAATGTAAGAAAAATAATTATAAAACAATTGACGCACTTAATACCTTAAAAAGAAGCATAGTTGCTGGACGTTATGGCTCATGTGTCCACCTAAAGAGGTACCGCGTGCTAAAAACGGGAGATATGTAGTCACTCAAATTAAAGCAAATTTTGCTACGAATCCAAATATAGTGCGAATCCAAATTTTATTTATAAGCATAAGGACAATGGAGGAAATATAAGGTTCAGCCCGGCTGATCTTTACGGCGTTTTCAATTGTTTACCTTACTTCTATTTCGAACCATCCGTGAAGATCAAGGACCTAGGACAACTCATGCTGCACTTCTCTTCATATAAATGTCTATGGCTTGTGGCGTGCACCTCAATGCCCCAGTAACGCCTTCACCTACGAGCCTTTGAGTCTTGGTGAGGTGAGTCTTCCTTTCAACCGCAGTCCACCATACTAGAATGTGTCTACTGTTCGCAGTGAACATCCCGTGTATCATCCTTGGTTGAGTACTCTATTTTTAGCACAACATCCCTGTGGAAGTGTAAAGGGCACAATGAGCCTTGTGCCTACGTTCCTCCACATTTCGCTTCTAGGGAAGTTTCGAGACGAGGGTTTCGCACAGGTATTTTACCTCTTTAGATAGTTGCTGCGATTCTCGTTTAGTGTTGGGATTGCAAAGTTCGGGATCTTATATTTCCTTGTGAACTGAACTAGCTCTGTCTGCTTGGATTGATACCTATATCGTAGTCGTTCGCCCACCGTGTGATTTTCTCAGTGACCGTTCCATAATCTCACTTATCGATTTCAGAAATTGTGCATCAACATTTTGCATCTCGATTTCGATTTCACTGAAAGATTTCGTATATCACTAGACTGTACACCATTACAATAAATAAAATCTAGTGATATTCGAAAATATTTATGAATTCTGCTTGCAGCGTTCCTTTCACAATTCGTTGTCTTACCGCTCCTTTTACCAGGGACGAGTTTACCAGCACGTCAGAAGACCTACAATATTCGATAGATTCAAATTGAATAGTGCTGGAAGGCATCCAGAAATCGTGCCTGGTCACCCCACGAACGTTGGAAATAAACCATAGTCGTTGGTTGTGTGTGGCCATGTTTTTCTGTTCTGAAATACCTATAAATGGTATGAATATTGGCAGCAATCACAACAATGCTGTTCACGATCTAACAGATTGTAATAACATTTCACACCTTCTTTTTCTCTGTTCGAACATTCTGCCACGGAGCGCATTAGGAGAACTCGCATATGCGTAACACAGGCAGCCGAATGAAAGGGGCCTGATGACATGAATTGTTAGTACCATCCTGGGAAATATTCACCTAATTCCTATTTCCACAGAGTGCTGGTGTGTGAGATAAAGGCGTCCAAACAAAGGGAAACACATTGCCCACTTAGCTGTCGCTGAAGAATGAGTGCCTCGTTGGCCAACTCGTCGCCGGTTGCGACGAACCTGTCATAACTCAAGCGGCAAATAACCTTCAATAATTGGCTTTCGTAATAGTTGGCTTTGTTTGAATGCGACGATTTCTTATGGCAGCCTGACTTGGCTGGTCGACCGGCTGGTTGGCTGACTGATGGTTGCATTGTCAACCGACATTCCGCTGCTGCAACCATAAATCGTTCGTTAAGTGTATTGTGAAGGTGTAAATAAAAAACACCAACAAAGTCTGCGCTGGAATGCGCGAAACAATTGGTGTTCGTTTAGTTGAAGGTGCAATTAACTTTTTTATGCAATCCTCACTTCCATGTGGTTGTTGCTGCAACTGTTGCTGTTGTCTTCGCCGTTATACTATTACAAGGTGGCATGGCCGCCTGCCTGCTGGTGTGGCATTCGCTGACACTTTTGGTCTATCATTCAATTTAGACAACTTGTGTGGCAATACGTAATTGCTTGATGGATGGCTAGAAGTTTGGACCGACGCGTCGTTCAGATGGATATCGGTGCACGCTGTAACGCGACAGCAGCAAGTCTTTAGTACAAATATGTCATTTGGTGACTCACTTTTTTTTTCTTAATTAGGAATATATCTCGAGAACATTTAAATCACTGACGATACTCTATTTTGATTGATGTCGCTATGGATGCATGTGAATCTGTGTCTTTGGTGGACATATTTGGCCGTTATCCCGATAATATCTAGCCAATGGTAAGTATAAAGCAGGAGTTTATTCGACATTGACTAAGTGTTTTGGAATAGAGTGAATTTAAACATAATGCGGGAAAAATAAGACAAAAGGTGGCAGATTATTACAAATATTTTAATCAATTTGTGCTTTTGTTTTGTTTACATTTATTCGGTCTTTTATTTTTATAATGACTTGAACTGTTTTTATTCTGGTTTGCGACCCTTTGTTGTTTCTTTTCCAGAAATTGGTGAAATGTTCTGGCTATGGTTAAGAGGTAGACTGTACAACTGTTTCTAAGCCTGCTAAGGGTTTTCTTCAGCAGTCTTTGGCAATCGTTTGAACTTAAATCTCTTGAAAGACTAATTTAATCTTACGACAACAGCCCTGCGTGAATAGGTAATACCCACCGAAAAAATATTCTCCTTAAGAGTAAACGTGAAAAGCTTCCCTCAATCGTTTTGTCTATTATCATGCAGGAATACCCCCAATTCTATCTAAAATAGGAGTTATTAACTCGAATCTGAGCAACGTAGAAAATTGGAGGAAGATCGCGAGAGGAACTTTAGAATGAATTTCAAATCAACCGCTGATAGATCTGTGCGGAAACGGCACCCAGATGGTTCTATTTGCAAACGACAATGTCCTAACTGTAAGAAACCTATTGGTCTTTCGTGAGTTTAACTAAATCCACTAAAAACTTGGTATGGTTCTATGAAAGCGAAAATCTAAGCTCAGACGAATTATGCAAGACACAGTACGCTCAAATGAAACATCCCGGCATAAAAATGTAATCCCTATAGCTGAAAAATAGTTAATATGAAGCTGGAATAGAAGGTCATACAAGTCCAACGAACAACGTCACCGAGAACCTTGGCAAAACGGAACTTCTTTTACTGAAGCATAATTATAAAGATGTCCAAATTTCAGCCTATGGACCTGACTCACTTAAGAGACTTACTCATTTCCATCGGCGTGATTTTGATCTACATGATTTTTTACGTTCCTGGGTACCACGCCTTATCTTTTTCAATTTCCCACCGAGGTCTTGTGGTATATTTACGTAATGACAGTGTTTCAGATCCAGCACCGCTAGTGCTTAGAAGATCTATAACTTTACTTCCTTAGAGTTAAATACAGGATTGGAACACACGTCCTACATTTTGGGTTTATTTACAGAAGTCCAAATTTAGAAATGAAGGCTTAGAAGCCCTTTCCGAATCAATAACGAACTTTTTGGATCATAGTCCCACAGTCAATTTGTGGTTGCTGTTGATTTTCAAGTCCTTAAATCTGCCTGTCTTTCCCATTCGACCCAAACAACTCCGGAGGGTGAATACGCCGAGTTTTTCGCAGCGGAAAACAAGTAGACAACGAAACCTTTACTCACCCACTGCCCGGCTTTAACAGGCTTTAAACGAAAACTGTTGAACGTTGATAAAATCAAGTATAACTGGACAAATTTGGTTCATATTTTCCTGGTGAAATTAACCCCCACGAAATATATCTCTTATGCTCTAAAAGTTGCACATATAATCAGATGGGGAAAATCTACTAAATAGCTGAGTAGTGTGGGGCATTTCGTAGTTGGCCATGTTATACATTAGCGCTTTTTACTTGTTAGGGCTATACTTGTGTTTAATCTCTCTGTTTTGCGGTTTCAGTACCCTACGAGGACTCTTTTTCCAAATTAAACCGCAATGCAACTTAGAAACATGTCACTAAGATGGAACGCATTAGATCTTTTATCACGCTCTAGTCAGACAGGCGGACAGCACTGGATCGTCTTAGATTCATATACTGATCAGAATACGCTATGCGTCAATATTTCGTTGTGTTCCAACAGGTGGGTGATAATCTACACTGGTAGTTTTTTGTTGTAGAATCATATGATACTTTCAAAGTGACAGCTCTTTTCCGCTTGAAATATAGACATAAAGTCAGCTTTAAATCTTCTTGGGACGAAAGGGATCACTTTACGCTTGAACAATGTAAGTAAAAATGCAAATTAAAGCTGTGTAGCCCATATACTTCGTTAATTTGAAACACGTTTTGGTCGAAATGAAGCACACTCCATGTCTGCTGTTCGCAAGATTGTCTACAAAATTCTATAAATTGGTTTGGTAGTGGACAACATTCGCGCACCAGCCTTATGTAAATTTTACACAAAGACCTCTCATTTTTCACTTATGATCTTTTTTCACTAGTCACTTTTGAAGTGTTTTCAAAAGTTTGGCCAAAACAAGTCAAAATGAGACGTATTCCCATACAAATTCAAGTGATGAAAACGTCTCACTTTGACTTGTTTTTGTACGAAAGTGGAACGAAAACCGCGATGCCACCTTAAATAAAGTGTGTCATCTCCAAAATAATCGTTTTTTTTATCGCTGGTTTGTCATCTCAGGGCAGATATTTTTTATCAATCGTCAAACATATTTGGTGAAATAGATATTTTATGAAGTAAAAGTAAAAATGAGCGTGCTAAAGGAAAAAAAAATTACTTTAATTTATCCATTTAAGAAAAATATCAAAAATTCAGTATTTTAATAGTCAACACGTTGTTCTTTGTTTGTAAACAATAATGAACTGTCAAACGAGAATGAAAACGACCACAAATTGTGTGAAAATTGGTTGAGACGTTTTGAAAAGTTTCGAGCGAAAACGAGAATAAATGGCCTAATGGAAATGCAGTACTACATTACATCAACTCAGCAATTGAAGATACAACCTCATCTGCTATGTTATCATTTCTAAGACTGAGCCTTAGATAGGAACGCATTTTCATCTTGTCGGCTATGCCAACAAGCAAGTCCTCCATACCTGTGGGATCGAAAAGCGCGGATCTGATCGTCGAAAAGCTAACGGATTCTTCAGGACACTTTGTCGCAGATTTTAGTGATGCCAATTGGCCAATTGGCCAACCTCAGAGCTGCACAGTGTACAGAAAAACATAACCAGCTGTTTCCACTAAAAATGTTATTAGTCAAACAAATATCAGTCTAGCAAAGTTCTTGTTCAATTGCTAAAATTTTTAAATTAAGTCCAAATAATCGAAAAATAGCACCCAATTCAATCTTTTCAATAAATACTTTATCAGAATGGGGAAACATTTTTGATAACTTTGTTTATCTAATTTTTATTTGGTTGCAGTTTTTATACTTTAAAGAATTAACGAGTATGTTACTTGTGGAAGTGGATGGTTGTGCATTTTTTTAATTCAAATAAAAAATCGATTTAATAGAAAGCTTGGTCAAGAAGTTTTTAATTTTAAGCACTATGTCGTTGGAAAACTCTACTGGTAACAATTCTCATTAAATTTAGGTTGATTTGCTCTTATGTGTAGTCGCTGATCTTAGGTATAGCACAGTACGTAAGAAGTTTTCATACACCAAACCATGAGATAAGCAGAAATCGTCGATGAAGTCGAACTGAACGCCGTTTTTGTGTTAATTTTGCCGACCTGCTGCTACCCTCATACAATGTTACCGCAGACAAAGTATATGGAATACGGGGGTTGCTAATTATATTTCGGGTGCTGACAATACTAGTGTTCCCAAATGCAAACTGGAACTTCCATTGAAAACTTTGACATTTTTTAGCATAACTTTACTCAGAACGTTTTGTCATTTGAGGGCGAATTGTATTGTTTACAGTGGTGATGATTTTTTACGATTTTCGGCGTGGTTTATCGAAACAAGAGTGTTTTAATCGACTTGTTTCGACTTTTGGCGATGAAGCACCATCAAAAACCACTGTTAATCGCTGGTACCAAGAGTTCAGTCTCGGACCCCGTTCGCTCCAAGATGAATTTCGTGAAGGACGTCCAACATCGGTCACTTTGCCAGAAACCATCGATGCTGTGCGTGAACTGATTAAGCTAGATCGACATGTGACATAACGTGAGACTGAGGCATCCTTGGGCATTAGTATGACAAGCATCAGTAAGATATGTTCATTTGGCCGTGAACAAATTTTGTTCTCGTTGGATCCCACATAATTTGACGAATGTTTAAACGAAGGCTCGTATGGATTCACGCAGAAAAAAAGTATGGTTGGGGTAACAATATTCGAAGAGCACCATACTATTGTTGGTTATATGGTTGCGGCACAACAATATTATGATCATCAAAACAATAGTATGGTTCATACACAACTATACTATGATCCCCATAACAATATAATGGTCCTCACAACAATAGAATTATTCACACACAACCATACTATGATCCCCACAACCATATTATTATTCACATTCAACCATACTATGATCACCATAACCATAGTATGTTTAACGTACAACCATAGTATGCTCCTCAAACCATAGTATATCTCACACACAACCATACTATGATCCCCAAATTTTTTTGTAAAGACCTTATTATGTTGTTATTTAACTTTATAAAGTAAGTTATGTATGTAAGTAAGTTACTTTATTAAGTAAGTTATATAATAATAGGAGTATTAATATTTTAGTTATACTAATCCGTAGTTTTTTTGAATTTTTTTTATTTTTATTATTATAAGATTCGTAAAAATAAAATTGTCAAATTAAAAAAAAATAAGGTTGTGCCGGTATGATTGCCGTAATCATGTTATTGTTAACATAAAACCCATGAAAACAATACTTTTGTCCCACCAACCATATTCATATTGTTGCTACAACCATATTTTAATTTTTAAATTTGGCAACAATACTATTGTAACATTTCAACAATATTAATATTGCCGCAATCATACAATTGTCAAAATGAAATTCAAAAAACAATACTATGGTTGCGACGACCATACATTTACCGCAGCGAACATACTATTGTTGCCGTGACCATATAGTAACCATATATTTTCTCTGCGTGATGGTACAAAAAAAAATGTTGAAAAAGTAAAGTGTATAACACTGTCGCAGGTGACGAATCATGGATCTATTTGTATTGTATTTTACTATCAATAGGACAAAGCATAATATACAAGTATATCTAGTAAAAGTTTTGAGTTACTGCCTTAACGATATTTCAGCAAGTGTTACATTATTTGTTTAAGTGTTTACAATAAAAATATTACAGATGTATTGGAAAAAGATAGCAAAAAACCTTTTACTAATATCACAAGAATAAAAATTTTAAGTTGCTTTACAAACAATAGCTAATTAAGTCTATGTTTAAAACATAGCGTGAATTAGCCGTTTTTATATCAAGCTTCTTAGATATGCGTAGGTTGATCTTCTGCATTTATCATTAAATGTCAGACTCATGTCAGTTATTAATTCCTGAGTCGTTTTTTGTCCAGACTTCCGGTGTAATTCGGTGGTGGAGAATCTTCTAGGCAAGTTATATATAATTTTCAAGTCTTTGTTTCGAATCACTTGTAGCTTGTCTTTGAGAGACTTAGCGCAGTCCTTCCACACCTGACACCCATAGGTAAGGATCGGTCTTATACACATTTTGTAAAAACAATTTGTTTTTAATGTTTAATTTAGACTTTCTATTCAGAAGTGTTTACAATGCTCGACCGCACCTTATAGCTCTAAGACACACATCGTCCACATGCGGTTTAAATGTTAGTTTTTGATCAAGTATTTTAATGATCCTGACAATGCTATTTCTCTTCCCTGTGTAGTAAAACTTTTTGAAGTAACTCTCTTTGGAGACTTAATGTACGGGAACAGTATGCCTGCGATTTCTATTCGTTATTCTTAATCTTGGAGAAATAGTTGCTTGCAGAAGAGAGTGTCTTTTGCATACGTCGAACTATGGCATTTGAAACCTTGCCATGACAAATGAATGCACTGTCATCTGCATAGAAAGTCACATCGTTCACTGCAGAGATTTTAAAGTCCGAAGTATACAATGTGTACAACAGTGGGGACAATACAGACAGGGGCACTCCAGCTGGGATACACTTTATGGAGGATTGTTCCCCGTTGACCTAGACAACAAATGAGCTGTCCTTAAGAAAACTTTTAATCAGCTCTATTAAATATATTGGACAATTCATTTTGTGAAGCTTGTAAACAATTCCATTGTGCCAAATTGAGTCAAAAGCCTTCTCAATGTGTTAAAGCAGTACCCATGTGGAGAACCGTCTATTTATATTTGAAGTGATAAAATTTACAACTCTTTTTATCTGATGTGTCGTGGAGTGGTGCGCCCTAAAACCATATTCACAGCTATGGGTTAGATCATTGTTTTCCGCAAACGTTTTGAATATTTCAAAAACAATTTTTTCCAAAACCTTGTCAAGGGACTTCAACAAACTGATTGGGCGTTAACTTGAAGGACGTTTTAGGTCTTTGCCGATTTTGCCTATTGGTATTACTTTAGCCTTTCGGGAAGTACGAGTTTTCGATACAGAAATTAAAACTTTAACCAAAAACGAATAAGCAGAATGTGGAAGCTTTTTCAATAAAATGCTGTTTATCTGATCGAATCCTGGCGCTTAAGAGTTTCTTAAACTGTTAATGAACTCGGCATGTGTTGTTAATGAATCCTGGTCAATGTCTGGTGAAGTATTCTCTTCAATCAGCTTTATCGTGGAGTCCACTTTCCTGCCCATCGAGCTTCGAGAACCGAACGTAGTATAAGTATAATGTGGGCACAGAACGCTCAATCGCAACGGATGGTTCTGTACTATAATCAATATTTTTATTGTAACGGAAAGGAGCTCGATGAGTATTGAACCTAAAATGTGTTTGTATTCTTGCACTATTATTCATTTCATTGGTTTGTGCTGACAGCTGATGCTGCATATCGTTTTCATTTTTCATTTCTTGGAATGAACCTACTAAACGTTTTTGTGACGACCTATTTTGTTCAATTTCATTTCACTCACCGCGCTGCTTTGCAGTTTGGTTAGTTCGGAAATGTCTTAGATTTGTAGCAGCGCGAGTTCTGCGACCTATATTTCTCCATCTTATTGGCGGCATTGCAACAAGATCAAATTATGCGAATCAAAATCACAATAGTTTCACAAATTACTAAAAAACCAAAAAAATATTGTATTTAGTTACTGTGTAATTGATTGGCTTGGTAAACAATTTGACAATAGAAATAAATTGATATAGAAATAATAAAATAATTAAAAAATGACTTTTTGAATCTCGCTGGATTTTTCGGGTTTTGACTGTAATTGTTTGCAACTATTTTCATCAAAGAAAAAAGTTTTGCGTGTACTCATTGACCAAATCTCGACTTAGACCATTGAGTCCAGTTTTCCGCGTCACTTTTCAAATTTGTATGACCATCCAAATCATCCTCGGACTATAACGATCATTTAAAACTAAAAATTAGTCAAATGGGTCCAGCGGTTTGTTAGTGATACGATTACCAACATATTACAAAATTAATTTTTTTGTATAGATTATATATGTAGATAAAACAAAGAAAAAAGTATCGAATCATTAAAAATAGATTTTTTATATAGATATCATTCGTAAGAAAGATATCGGTACCGTTGATATATTTTGGGAAACAAGTAAATTACAAATTATTTATACCTTAGCGAACTGAGGTTGCATTTGTTTTGGCCACCACTGTAGCTTCAAAACATATTTTCATCCGATTTTATGTTTTTAGCTCTAGAAGCCACAAATTATATGCAATCTTGATGAAATTTGGCACAAGTTTCTTGTGCCATGAAATTGAATTGGAGAAAATCTTGAAATTGGAGAAAATCGGTTCAGATTATATATAGATCACACATATACGTTCATCCGATTTTACCAAAAACAGTAAAAATGTTTCACAAATTCAAATATGACATTAGTTTTAACATCTAGGTGTATATAGAACCCGCCCAAGGTGGTCCAAACCCCTGTGTTGAATATCCAGAAGTACAGGGTATAATACAGTCGGTCACGCCAGAATTTAATTTCTTTTACTAGTTTTGACTAAAAAATGATTTTAAATTGATTCATAATAATTTGCTTTTGTTTTTGCTATTCATAGGTTCGGTCCGTATTTGGACCGAAGTGTGTTTTTATACTGTAGATTTGTTGACTGATTGCAGGCATCCCACATGAAATAACATTTCACCAAGAGTTTCAAATTTTTTTGTACCCTTGTTAAAAGTCTGCTCACGAAGAAAAAAAGTATGGTTAGGGTAACACTATTCGAAGGTTAGACTAACACTATTCGAAGTGCACTATTGTTCGGTACTTACAACAGTATGACTCACATACAACCAAATGATCCCGACAACCATATTATGATTCACAATCCACCATACTTTGATCCCTACAACCATATTATGATCTTCATTACTATAGTATGTTACATATACAACCATAACATGATACTCACAAACATAGTATGACTCACATGCAACCAAGTTATGGTCCTCACAACAATAGTATATTCCCACTCAACCTTAATATGATCCCCAAAATTATTAATTAGGATTGGGTTTGTGTTGCTATTCAGCAATAGACATTTGTTTTAAGTTGTTTAAAAATACAATGAATTCAAACTAATAGGAGTGATTTATTTAACTATCGAAAAGTCCTAAGTGTTTCACTTATTAAAAATATTTCAGCTATGCATTTCCAAAGAATCTTGTTTTATAACAAATTGATTTACATTTAAAAAGTACTACTCGTATTCTTGCGTAGGATTCGTAACAATAACATTGTTCCCTAAAAGTATAAAAAACTTACAATCATACGGTATTATTGCCGTAATTATGTTAATGTTATCATAAAATCCAAAAACAATACATTTGTCGCACCCACCACATCCATGTTAATATTTCCGCAATTATACTGTGGTTGCGGCGAACATACTTTATTGCAGAGAACATATTACATAATATTACATATTATTTTGCCTCTGCGTGCAAGGTTGTGTTTATGAATATTATGACAAACATACACAGGTTCAAATCCTGTTAAAGTAATGTGGGATTTTGCAGTGGTATTAACATTTTTAATACCGCAGACATGTCGTCTATAAAAGCCAATTTAAGAATAGTTCCCTTAAGGGGAACACATACAAGCATTTAAATTTCAAGCTGTAAGAAATTTTAAAATTATTACAAACGGAAAGACAAACTGTAGGATAACAGAGGTGTAGTGTATGTTTGTGGATCATTTGGATTGTCATAACATGCTTCAATCTTGGAGAAACATCTTATAGCTCAGGAAGACATAACCATGTAATAATGAATAGTAAGCGCAGGCCATAAGTTATGTAGCGCTTAATAAGTTGTCATTAAATTGTTGCCGTTTTTCTCCCAGTGCATACGCATCGTTTTAATATGGAGTTAATGCAAATAAATGTGAATATTTAAAGTTTAAGCGATGCGCAACGAACACACGCTCGCCCGTTCGTCCAGCTCCGCCTAAATGGTGAGTAAAATTAATAGTCGCAGCTTCATGTTTAATTTATTTGAAAGTACGGACTTGCCACAAACGGCACTGCGGCAGCTGAGGAAGGGGCACTGCTGACCATAATAATGCATGTTGCCATTGTTAATGCATCCGATTTTTAGAGGCAATGAGGCATTTCTTCTGCTGTTCATCTCTGCAGTTTTTTGTTTTTGTTCGTTTGTTTGCCAAACCGCTAAAGTTTCGAGCGGTGCCATGCATAAGACACAAGGCAAACACAGCTCCTCGAGGTGAACTGCAGTGAAGTGAAGTGCGTTGTAATCACTTGCAGATGATGATGAAGACGATGATTTTAAATGCGTTTTCGTAGTTGAACATTTTCCTATGTACGAACGATCCCAGCAGAGTGTCGGCGCGCGGGGCGAAGTGGAGTCTAGCGGTGGTAATAGGACATAGAAAACCAACATTAAATACCCGATACAAGTCACTCATTCCCAGCAACTGACACGAGTGCGCAAACAACGGCCAACAGCAGGCAACAACACGGCCAGCCAACAACTAAATGAGAAACTTGAAAAGAAGCTAACAACAGCAGCAACAACTACTACAACAACAACAACATAAATGTATAAACAAACAAAAGTTAACACAAAAATCATTCATTGCGAGTTCACGGGATGAATGTTTATGAACGCCAGAGTGTTTGCGCATACATTACACACACACGCTTATGTATGGATGTGTGCCCATACGAAGGCACGCATGCGCACTTGCGCGCGCTTTGTCGAGTAATTGCAATGGATCCAAAAAGAGCACCGCATCAATATTAGCGACTTATGCGATCTAACTGTGCTTAAAGCTTGGTACGCGCCTGCCTGAATGTCTGCCTAACTGATTGATAAAATAATTGGTTGCACGTGATCGGCGCATCTGTATTCGGCTCGGGCTTTGTGGCAACGCGCGTTGCAACATTCATTTTCATGTCGCTGCAAGAAGTGCGTGAGAAGGAAGTTTGTCTTCGTCCGCTGCTGGATGAAATCAAACAACAGGCACGATTCGTGTTGGCCGCAAGAGAGAGAGAAAGGTACAAGTGTTAAGGTGTTCTAAAAGTAATAAATGCTAACAGAGATAAATACAAACGTTTATAATTTATGACTGGCCAAAACCCAATTACAACTCTGTTTGTAAAAGGCGACTAATGCTTGTGAATTAAACGCAACGCGTTCTTCCATTTCTCCGTAATTCCGTGTTGGGTAAATTTCTATGCGCGCATTCGATGTGGCCGTGGAACGCACAGCATCAGAGACACAAGACAGTTGCTATAATCGCTGCATGAAAATCGGACATTCGATTATCAGTCGTGGCTCTGGTCAATGGCAGCAAAAGTTATGTTTTATTCTTTCTAAAATATATATTCCGTTTGAAATAATCTACTGCCAACTACGCTTCGTTGTGTCGTGGAGTAGAGGTTATTGAGAGGGAATTCAATACGCAGGTTTTAGCTCCAATTGTACGTTGGAAATCACTTTTACTTTTGCCAAATTATTTGTATCCTACAATTACTATTTCATATCAACTCGGTCGAGACGACAGATGTATTCAATAAAAAAAAAATTGTAAACTATAATTATTTTCCCCGGCACCTGAATTTCCTTTGGAGTCAATCGATAAAAAGTCGTTTAAACAGATTATTATGTAATGAACATTAAGAAAATAATTTTGTTTTATGACCAACGCTTGTTTTATGGCCCTTTGGAGAATGAAGGTCTGCAGTAGGGTTCCATTTTCCATCTTTCAGGGGTCCATTTTTCGGCTAATCGATTAATAATTTTGTGTGCAAAAAAGACAAAGTCGGTAAGTCGAATTTTTGGTTTTAAAAAAGTGTTAAATGGGGTTTAAAAATTAAAAACCTTTTTCGCTAATATTTTTTTTTTTTAATTTTTTTTCAGATTATATAAATAACACTTGGAGAATAAATAAGAGAGAGATTTACAACTGAACAAAGAACCAGAATAATAGAATTTTATTATTTAAATCAGCGATCAATTATTAAAAAGCGAAGTGATGAGTGGTGAAGCTCATTTTCATTTGAATAGCTATGTTAATAAGCAGAGCTGTAGGTTCTGGGATTCCGAAAATCCAAGAGCCATTCCGTAACGCCAATTGCACCCCATAAGGTGTACAGTGTGGCATCTGGAAATATCATTGGGCCCAACTTCTTCGAGAATGAAGATGGAAGTGCTGTAAATGTAAATGGAAAGCGGTTTCTGTAATATATAGCATGTTTTTGTAACTCGTACCGATCGCAGTAACCGATTGAAATAACCGATTTAACGTCACTCTGACGTCATTCTCACTTTCAATGTTTCTGTAAAAAAATTGCGGATTCTTATTCCATTCACTCGTTCTAAATCGGTAATATGACATTGTTCCGATTCTACTTCAATAGGAATCCTTTAAAAAAGTGTTTCTGTAGGAAAATCGACTCAACTTTCTCACTGACTTTAAGCCAAGTAAGAACTCTGCCGATTGCTATAACTTTTTAAACCAAATACAATTTAACTGATGTTATTTTAAACAAATAAATATTTTATAAAAAATAAAAATAAATATTTTTGAAAATAGGCAGCAAAATATAAACATTGAAGATGGCAGTGTGTTGAAATTTACGACAATTTATAAACCGGTTGCAACGAAATCGGTATGGTAATGCAAAATAACCGAGTGCAAATGTTTGTTTACTTGCAAAGTACATCACCAAATGCCAGCTTATTTAATTCATCGTTTTTTATTTGTTTGCATATTTTTAACAAAATAAGTGAGAAGGTAAGTAATAGTTATGTCGTTTAAATATATAAGTTTTATTAAAATAACAGTGTTTTAATACAAAATATTTGTACATGAAAACAAATGCTAGTACAAAGCTGCTTGTCATCTGTTTCAAGTCCTACCGTTTCTTTTCGATTTGTGTTTCAACGTACAGAAACAGCAGTTTTCACGAAATCGGTAACTTTCAATCTAGTCGGTGTGACGTCACATACTCGTAAATCGGTAACTTACCGATTTAATTACCGAAACGAACTACTGAGATGTGCAGGACGGAGCCACTGCCCACACTGCACGAGACACAATGCCACTTTTTAGTCAAATTTTTTGAGAGCGAATAATTTCCAGAAATTCGGAAACTATTTGGCCAGCGCGATCGCCAAATTTATCAGCACTCGTCTATTTAATTTGTGGTTATTTGAAGGAGCGAGAGTATGTGAACAAGCCCGAGGAAATCCTCCAACTCAAGACCAACACTGTTGCAGAAATTCGAACGCTACATCTACGAATTTTGAAAGATGTTATGGAAAATGCTCTAAAACGAGCGTATCATTGCGAGCGTCAATAAAGTTAAATTATTTTTCATACTTAGTGTAAAGAAATTAAATGTTGCATATTATATAATCTGAGAAAAAAAAATTATTAAAAGAAAAAGTTTTGAACCACATGGTAAATTTTGGCCCAAACTTTATAACCAAATTATTAATTGTCATCCAAACAATGCGTTTGTTTTAGTTTCCTTGTCAAGGAGATTGTGGGTTGCAAGGCCAATGAAGAGGGGGTTCATTGGTTGTAAGAACCAGGCGCGAAAATTTCATATCGATGACAACGGAGTTTCAATACAATTGACGCACTATCTGAAGGCAACGCCAGTTTGTCGTAAACAAAAACCCTAACCCAATGCTTCTATGGAAAACCATAGCAAGCGAGTACCAATTTATTGCAAAAGTAAAAAAAGTAAAAGCAAAAAAAAACTTTTTAAATCGTTGCCACCTCTGTCCACTTCTGTGAAGAAGGACTTATTGCCAATTTTCTTCAAAAAAACTAACATATGTGACAGCGCATAGAGAAAGGGACCTAAGGGTAAAAAAATCAATTTTCATTTTTTTCTTCTTTTTTTTAATGTGGACAACATCTGGCATCGAATGAGACCGATCCCATGCTCCAAAAGTGTTCCCTCCCAGAGATATGCGCGTTTTATGAAAGTGAAGTCGACGATTCTAAGCGCAAATAGAAAGGGACCTAAACATTAAAATGGCTCTTCTGAACAAAACTGGTTATTAACCTTAGGTCCCTTCTATTTTGCGCGTCACATATGGTTATCTTTTTGAGATCAATTGACATTTTAATTATTTATTGATGCTATTAATCGACTGCTTTAAAAATAAACTTTGTTTTTAACGTTTTTAAAAACTTGAATATGAATAATGTACAAACTAAAAGATTTAATCACTCTTATGTTTTAAATAAAAGTTTTTAATTCAAAGAAAATGTATTTTTATTCAAAAATATTGCATTTTCATTTCCCTAAAGAAAAAAGTCGACTTTAATCAACTTTTTTATACTTAAAAATCTAAAGTTGAACTGTAGTGTATAGTGCTGCCAATTGATAAAAATGGGTGTCCATAACTGGAAAGTCGTACAGCCCTGCCGAACATACTCAAGTCAATAAAAAAAGACGACGAATACTGATGAACATACGCCATGAAAGTAACGATGGAACAGCGTCACGTAACCCACATTCCGACGATGCTTAAGGGAAATAATAGAGTGTCACACCCGACTGTCGCCAATCAGCGCCATCGCTCTAAAGCTGTCAAACTATAGATAGTCGCCCTATTCTATGGTTCTTATAATTTTAGTCAAGACTATCGATACTATGAAATAATTTGTTTAATCTACATATGAGTCATTCCATGCCAAACGGTACGCATTTTTTACATCACAAGCTTGGATTGCTTAACTAGTTTGTGTATGCATTCTTCTCTTAAAAATATTATATACGTGTTTCAAGAAAAAAATTTTAAAAATTTTTTTTAAATGTTATGACCAATTGAACTTTGGTAAAATGGAGATTTTATCAAGGAGGTGTGTTCATTCAGTCGCATGTAACTCCGGAAATACTTGACCGATTTTACTCTGCTATACCTTATATTGAAGGTAATTTTAAGCACTTCTAAAATAACGAAACGGTATGGCATAACGCCATAGAATTTTTTAAGTTTGTATCATTTTAATCCTTTTATTTCGATTTTGAAAATGATTACATCTTTTTTTATTTTTGAAATTTTGCAGGCGTATTCTTACAGGTCTGTTTTACCGACTGTGTAAGTTTTAAAGTGGTGAAATAATGCGTTCTATTTTTAAAAATTTTTTTTTACCTTATACCTTTTTCACTTCCATGAATATAGAAAATATAATATAGAAAAAAAAATACTTTTTAATAGTTTATTGACACAAGATATAACAACAACAACAAAAACAAAGAAAAAAAGAAATAAAAAAATGAGTAATGAAATAAATGTTATGCCTTGTATACCATCTTCATACAGTACTGCTCAGAAGATGATGTTGTCTGGACTTTCATTATTTTATCGGGTTGTGGAATGAATGCATGGTAGCCAAGAGTTCCAGAAATTGTTTTCGCTTTTTCAAAACGCTCCTTCAGGTGTTTCGCCCTATCTTGATATTGATAGTTATTGAAGAATTCTGTATGAATATTCTTCACGTTTTTATTCACCCAATCATAAAATTTGACGGCACTATTAATGGGATTTATGAGGCTGGACAAGCTTGCACGTGCTGCTAGTCTTTTGACTGTTCCTCCCAGACCATCGCAGGGCCCTTTGCCATGAGACGTTGCAAAAAAAAGGCCATTCCGCTGGTATTCCAAAATCTTCTACGTGGAACGTCAGATTTAAAAAGTTTTTCTTGTTTTTGTATTGTGCGCTTGCGCCATCAGAAAAGTAAAATATTTTACTTACAGGTCCTAAGGTTTTCTTTAAAAATTTTACAAGCCCCTCCTGGAATACGTGCACGGCTATTGTATCATGTTTTTATTTCTTTTTTTCTTTGTTTTTTTTGTTGTTGTTATATCTTGTGTCAATAAACTATTAAAAAATATTTTTTTTCTATATTATATTTTCTCTATTCATGGAAGTGAAAAAGGTATAAGTTAAAAAAAAAATTTTAAAAATAGAACGCATTATTTCACCACTTTAAAACTTACACAGTCGGTAAAACAGACCTGTAAGAATACGCCTGCAAAATTTCAAAAATAAAAAAAGATGTAATCATTTTCAAAATCGAAATAAAAGGATTAAAATGATACAAACTTAAAAAAATTCTATGGCGTTATGCCATACCGTTTCGTTATTTTAGAAGTGCTTAAAATTACCTTCAAAATAAGGTATAGCAAAGTAAAATCGGTCAAGTATTTCCGGAGTTACATGCGACTGAATGAACA
Organism: Hydrotaea diabolus; assembly: GCA_963513945.1. Taxonomy (NCBI): domain Eukaryota; kingdom Metazoa; phylum Arthropoda; class Insecta; order Diptera; family Muscidae; genus Hydrotaea; species Hydrotaea diabolus. Next base: position 100,589,587 of record OY740720.1, on the reverse strand, counting down.
CACCTCCTTGATAAAATCTCCATTTTACCAAAGTTCAATTGGTCATAACTTTTGAAAAAAAAAATTATATTTTTTTTTTCTAATCGCGGATGAAATAGAATTGCTAGAGGACCAAATCTGCAAATTTTCATAAAAATCGGAATCATTGCGTTAAATTTTTGCCCAAAATCGTACCGTTTGGCATGGAATGACTCATATGTGTGATTGTATTATTATACAGAAAACATCTCTCAGAAGGAAAACAGTCCACTAGGAGGTTTTATGAAATAAAATAATATTAAAATTAAGAATATAAAAAGAAGGTTCCATGCTCCCGTTAGAAGTTCGAAAAAGTTTGGACTAATTATGTCAGATCCACAACGGGCGGGACATATTAAGTTGAGGCTATATGGAAACTAAGACTAATGTGGTGCAACCTCAATTATTCTTAAATTGTTCTAAATTGAAATAAAACTATATAGGACATAGTAGGAACTTCAATCGAAAAGGAAATTTTTATTTTGGTCAAATCAAAATATGGACCAGTATGGCCGAGCTTCATATAGTTAGTTAATTTATAGATAGTTAATTTATTATTCGCTTATAACGCACGCCTAAACAACACTTGCTTCTTCTGTAGTGCGATTCTGTAACTTTTTTAACAATAATCCGAATGGTTAAAAATGGCTTAAAATTGTCGATTTTGCAATTCAGTAAAATTTTTAACGATAGTCGTTAATGTAATGTTAATGTAAAATCAGCTGTTGTTGTTAGGTAAACGACAACAAATTTTGTGTTGTTAAGAATTCGATACTCTGTTTTAAACGTTTTTAAAATGTCTTTTGAGTATCGTATTTGGCACATAATTTGTCGCGGAAGGAATCATTAAATCATGTTCCAACAGTTGATAGGCGCTTGCTCCGATAGTTATAAGAAGATAACCCATTTGAATTGACTGGAACCGAATTTCGGAATCTCTACAGATTATCTCCTGACATAGTAGAAAATCTTGTTTTCAGCTTGATGGCAAATTAAGAGGTTCGAGAATTACAGCAATTTCGACTGAAAAACAGGTAAAATCGTGCAAAGGGTCATATTTGAATTAACTTAGAAGCGTTGTTTTGCTAGGTTCTTGCTGCCTTGTCAAACGTCAATTAGTGGTTATATACATATACATCGTGTAACGGCCGCAAAGGTGAGATTCCCAATGACTTAAGTGAAGCGCCAAGCGGCTAAAGCAGTGTTTGCCTCAGATCGATTGTACACATGTCTCCATTTTGGCCCCAAAATATCATGAGGATGCGTATGTCAACCACCATGGCTACCACTCCATCAATGTGCAAATGGTAAAAGGAAAATTACATGAAAATGCATTCGAAATTATATACTACTTATATATGTACTTATATATTAGTCTACTCATAGATATGTGATCCAAATCTATAAATTTTAATTAATACATTTTCAAAATAAAACGTTCCTAGCATTTTGTGGTGCGTATTAATTTCTTTTTTTCCTATTCTTCTTTGTACTTTTCGATTTTTGACAGTTCGTTGGCCAGAGTTGCCTACTAAAGCCAAAAGTTGTCTACTGTTGTTAATCAGTAGTTACAGAATCACCTGATCGTTACTGCAAACAACAAAAGATGTTGACAACTTTAGCAATTCTTGTTATTGTTTAAAGTTACGGAATCGCACTACTGGTGTTCCTTAAGAAAGTATTCTAGATCCTTTGCTCTTTATTCTTTTCAAAAATGTTGCTCTATGTCGATGATTAAAAATTCTTTTTCTGTTTTTTACAGACTAACGAGCTGTAACATCCTGTTGGCTAGTGTACGGCGGCGTAAATGGTCTTGTGGAAGAAGCTCTTGTGTCTACATAATCTTAAATGGAAACAAATGCAAATCCTTGTGCAAAATTGTGGCCAAAGTTGTTTTTTGAAGACCAAGCTCCTAAGCACGGCGTCGAGTTAAGGTTGATGGATTGTTTTGAACACTTTCTTGAGCAGCAGTAATATTTACTGAAATGGCGTCAAACAAAGTAGTATACCTTCCCGGCTGACACCCTGTATTTCGTTTGCAAAATGATGTACTGAGTATTGCTAAGTGGTGTTCGGAGCATTTTCTAGAAATTAATGTTAAGAAATGTTTTAAGGTTTTATATATTTTATGCAGGAATCCGGTTATATATGACTATATGTAACTTAATGATCATTAAGGCTGATGAAATTGTCGATTTAGGGTAATATTTCATTCAAAGTTTACATTCGTAAATCATATTTATTCTATTGTACCTAAATTTGGCTTTAGCATTTCTATAGAGCTGCTGTACCTTAGCTTAGGGATTAATCTAATTGATTGAAAGGCACTGAAAAACAAATAAGTTTTAAAAAGTTTCTTAAAAAATTCGAAAATATTTTTTAATATGTTTTCCTACACTGCTTCATAAATTCTTCACTCGCGTACATCTCGACAGATGGCACAATTCAAAAGCCTAGTCTAAACGGCGCTTTTGCGATGTTAATTTGCACTTCCGCCTGTGTTTCAAGTGCATCATCGATATAGAAACCATGCTGGCGGTCTTAGCAAATTCACATCGACCACAAAAATCTATCAAAGTCACATGTATTGATCGATTCTATCTGAATGAAATGTAATCAAGCATAAGAAGAAAAGCTACAACTTCATTGATCGAATGCGAATTGGTTCCACAAGGAGGAAAGCCAAACTGCGACCATAAAATCTATAACGTGGGAACTTTGCACAAGGTACTAAATCAAGTTTAGGTCAAATTAGCGTCAGAATAAACAACAAAACCAGCCACAGCAGAAAAAAGAAACATAAAACTAGAAATGAAGCGATTCACGGGGAACAAAAAACGGCGACGAGTACAACTTGTTTTTGGGTAATAAAAGTAACATTCCTTCAAATACACAAAATTGAGAATTATTTCCAAAAAACATTCAACGCGAACATGCAAAACTTCGTTCCCGTACCATGAGAATTGCCAATTGTTTGCTAGATGGGACAATGTGGACAGACTCGCAATCCCACTTAGTTGGTTGACTTGATCGCTGGAGTACACGAGTACATGGTCGACAGTCTGGAGCAATTACCAATTACAGCCGACTGGCTGTGCCCGCAATCTTTGGGCTAACTGCAGTTTATGTCAATAGCAGTATGAAAATGTGGCACAATGGCCCAGCCACAAAGGCAACAACGCAGAGGCACAGCCCTTGCGATGGTATAAATATACATTAGTCTAGTTCCCGGACAGAATTTATACTAATTACAAAGAGGTTCGATGCAGCCGAGAAAATAAGAGTTAGAGTAAAAGCAGCCAACTTAGAAATTGAAGGTACATGATCATCAGCATCGTTTTAGCTTTTTGATATCGGCCGAAATGGACAACGATTTTGCCCACATAAAATCATACCCAATCATCCTTTTCGAAAAACACGCATGTGATCGTTCAGAATCTAATGCATCCTCACAGAGTACGAGTTTGGTGTGGGTTTTGTAGAGGTGCCGTCATTGACCTTTTTGGGAAAATCCTCCACCATTTCGGTTAACGTTAATCGCTACAGAGATGTGATAACTTATTTATTGTGGGGAGATCGAAGACAAGGCCGTTCTTTGGTAACGCAGCCCACGATTTTTTCGCCCTAAGTTCGTAAATTGTATTATACTCGTAATGTCCATTGTTCACTGCGGAATAGAGATTAGACGTCGTTAACCTTTTTTGCAGGTTACCGTACTGATATTACGTTACTGATATTAAGCGAACACTCCGTTAAAGATTTAGGACGTATAGGCGAATATCAGCAAGCCATTCGTGAAATAGAGCTAGAAACTGTTACTTGGGTCACAGAAAATTGGTATCCGGTCAAACCACAACTACAAAACCAGACGATGCAGCCACATGAATAAAAATGTGGTCCATAGAGAAGGAGAGGGAGGAGAGAACAAGATGTAGCTGAAACTTTTTTAAAAGCTGAATTAGAGTCGTCCGAAATGGGTCTGAGCCGAAAATACAATGATTTTTTTAACCATGTATCAGTTTAAATTTTTCATGGTAAATGTTTGATAACGAAAACAAAATAACGTTATGTAAGGTCAAATGTACATAGAGAATAGTTGATTTAACATTATATAAGGTTGGTTTTTTCAAAAGAGAAAATAGAAATAACAACTAGAATGGTTAATAAGAACAACACCAAAGTTATGCTGGTAACAGCTAAAGAGATACAGCGATAAAAGAATTGCAAATTCCACGCAGTAGAGGAATACGCAATAAACCAAATTAACGATTTTCTTACGGAGGATAGCAAAGGTGCTATTTTGAGCTCGGTAAACAGCTTAGGAACAATACAATTGTGCATGCTGTGCGTTTCGTTCGACGGACCATATGCTGTATGAGCTATTTCTCGACATTAGTGCAGTTAAACGCATCAAAAAACAACTATTGCGCTGACTTAGACAAGTCGCGTTGGTCGAATGGAAACAAACGCTCCAGACAGAAAGGAGTTAAAAGAAGCAGACAGAAAAGATTGAGACTCCGGAGGAGTGTGCAAGTCGAGGAGCATGCGTAAGTTCTTGGTATTGAAACCTGAAGCACGCCGTAGGCCGAAATGCTTATAAATCATTTATTGAGGAGTCACGGACCAACAATAGAAAGGCTCCACAACCAAAGTTTGTAACCAAAACTACTTCGAAAAAACCAAAATTTTACTTGCTGTTCATATTTTGATTTGCTGTTCATATTTTGATTTGCTGTTCATATTTTGATTTTTTAAAAGGAAACTTATGTTGTCCTTTTTCTAAGCTACGAATTTAATCGAGATGGGTAGTTCGAAGACATCCTAAACACAGTTTATTTTGTTCATAATTCTGACGGCATTATCAAAACTTTAAAGATAAGCGACTATAGTCGTACAGCGTAATTTACTTTATTTTTGTTTAGATCGTACAAATTTCACTGACATATGGTCGCTAGCAGTATGGTACAAAACCCTGATTAGTCTGACTGGAAAAAAATAAGTCTGATACGAGGATTGCTATATATATTTCTTTCGTCATTTGACATTTCCATTGGAAGGTTTGACATTTTTTTAGCATAAACGTACTCAGAACGTTTTGACGTACTACCATCATTTGTGCTGTTTACAGTGACTTGAAAAAATCAATTTGGCAAATAAATGGAAGTAACTTGTGAACATTTTCGTGCGATAATTTTTCACAACTTTCGACGTAGATTATCACGACAAGAGCGCATCGATGCACTTAAATCCTTGTATGGCGATGAATTACCATCCTATAGCACTGTGAAAAACTGGTTTAATGAATTCAATCGTGGTCATCCCAAAACGCAAGATCGGCATTTCTTCCAACATCATACATATATTGATATTGCATGAACACCTGGCCGTGAAAAAAGTTTATTCTCGTTGGATCCCGCACAATTTGACAATCGCTCAAAAAAAGGCTCGTGTCGACTGGTGCAAAGAACTTTTGAAAAAACACGATCGCGGTGCTTCAAAAGACGTTTAAGAGATCGTCACAGGTGACGAATCATGGATCTATGCGTATAAGCCCGAAACAAAACAGCAATCGACCGTGTAGGTCTTCGAAGACGAGCCAAATTCAACAAAAGTTGTTCGTGGAAGAAGCACATCAAAAAATGCGTGGTCAACGATTTTCGTCGCCAGAGGATGCTGTTGAAGTGTTAAAAAACCATGTTTTGGAGGTGTCTCAATCGGAGTGGAAAAAGTGTTTGGACAATTGGTTTGAGCGCATGCAAAAGTGTACTTATGTAAATCATGCTGGAGAATACTTTAAAAAACAATAAAACCATTTTTGATGATAAATATTCGCATTCTCATTATTGGCCAGAAATATATATAGCAGCCCTCGTACCACAGGTAGCCTATAATACCCAGTACTGCTGAGTGAGCCCAAATCGTACAAAGGACCTTACTTATCCAACTCACAAATACAGCTTTGTTTTTGTCTGGAATTACCGAATGTCGTAACGCTTCGACCTGATAAAGCCGTGATTCACATAAAACCGGTGCAAAAAATATTTTACTCCTTCTGATCTTTTCGATATCTATACAACCTACATCAGGCCAAAGATGGAATACAACTCCCATATATGGGCAGGTGCTCCAAAATCATCCTTGGAGCTGCTGGACCGTGTTCAAAGGAGAGCGATGGTGCTGATAGGAAAAAGTAGGATATCCAACTCTATTGTTTCCCTGGAGCATCGTCGGAATGTGGGCTGTGTGTCGCTGTTCTATCGCTACTTCCATGGTGTGTGTTCTTCAGACATTCGTGGCCTTATTCCTGACGTGAGGATGTTCGGCAGGGATACACGACTTTCCAGAAATTCACAGCCATTTGTTATCGATTGGCCGGTTGACCGCACTGTACACTACAGATCGAATTCGTTTTTCGCCCGTACTGTCCGTATGTGGATTCGACTTCCGGCAAATGTATTTCCCACCAATTACGACATGCAGAAATTCAAGGCGAATGTCAATAAACATTACTCCCTCTTTCCCCCCTTCGATCCCTTGCTTTCCAACGACCAACGCAATGCATTGCATGTATAGGGGAATACCCCTGAGTGTTGGCTAATTAAAAAAAAAATATTTTGCGAATTGGTATTGAAAGATCGATCCAAAATGATCTCGCATTAAAGGGTCTTAATCTTGGTGGACACAGAGTGGATCTGGCTGTTGCATTGTAGAGTGTGAGTACAACCTAATACGATGCGTATAATAGAATAAGAATAATTTATTTCCAAAAGTACGAACAGTTTAATTACAATGGTTTTCCTAGAAGAGCATTGTTGCACTTAAATATTCTTATTTTGTTACCAAAAAACTATAGGAATGCAGCTATGGTCACTGCCAAGAAGAGATCCAACAGGTATTGTGCGCAAGTTGTTCTTCCTCTAACTTGTTAAAGCATTCAAACGAAGTTATCATACAACAACAACAGATGTTGGATACCGAATTTCATCGCAGTATCAGTTTAACGGGGCTTAAGTGAGTATATTTATATACGAGTATTTATACATATATCGAAATTAATTGACTCACCAATTGCAACATGAACTTAAATATGCGTGTAGGATAGGATGAATTGTATGTAATATTACCTGAAAATATAAAAGAAAAATCGTTAATCAAACAAAAATATCAAGAAGTAAATAGCAAGCATTTGAATACAGGTCGATCGGTTAAAAGTTTTAATTGTGCTTGTATATAAAATACTGAATATTAGTCGTGAGTTGCATATGAGCCATTCCATGTGTCCAACATTTTTAAAAAATTCGGGATATATTCGACTTAAAAAAATTATTACTTGTCTAAAGAAGAAAATCTGAAAAGTTTATTTACAGAGATATGTGCCTTTGAATTTCTGCAAATCCTTAAAAATCCAGCTAGCTGGGCTATATTCATATTCAATTTTAAAGTTTTGTACCTTATTTTTAGATATTTAGGAGTACTTTAATGCTGGTGAATAATTCATGAACACTTTTCTAACTTGTTTTGTAAATTCAACAATCTTTTAGAAAGATTATATTAATGACATGCTTCCTAATGTCAAGAGAAGTGACAAAAGTCAATAGAAAATTGGGCTGGCCTCAGGTCAATATATAATTTTAAAACAAATGTGATCAATTCTAGAAATACAATGTATGCTAGGATTAAGTATTCACTAAGTGTCATAAAAATATTTGTAATCAAACTTAATGGAAATATATAAATACATACATAACGTCAAAAGAACGCAATTGATTGCCTCGTACACGAAAGAAATATGTTTAGGGTTTCTATCATCACATTCTATGCAAACGATAAGTCGAAACAAACACGTTACCGTTTTCTCACAAAAGCTGTTTCTCTAGCTCGAACGAGTTGTCAACTCTGTGGAGCAAATGTCAAATTCTGTCACTTGCTATTTGGCTTTCGTCTGACAAAAATATATATATACAGCGTGGAGCGCGGAAATAAGCTTACTTGGGAATAAAATAAAAAAATTATGAACCTTAGAAAAATATATTTTATATTGGAATTACACTGAGCACTAAGGGAATTTTTAAATTACATGGTTTTAAATAGTATATCTGGCAAATTTCGACCTTCGCTATCCACTCACTGCTGCATACGTTTTCTGAAGTTTTCATGAACTCTAACAAGCAAGTCGACTGGTATTCTGCCAAATTCAGCCTAAATATTATTTATTAGATCTTTCAAGGTGTTTGGACGGTTGATACACACCTTCGACCTCAGGATAAGTCGCCCAGGAAACATTTGCCTCAAGCAAATTATGGAAACCTTCGCTGTGTGTGCAGTGGCACCATCCTGTTGGAACCATGTATCCTCTAATTGCATTGCCTCAAGAGCCGGCTGAAAAAAGTATGGAAATGCCAAGAGCAAGTGATTGCTTCCGAGCAGAGGGTTTTAGAGATTGCAGTACAGCTGCTCTAACTCTCTCGATGTTTTGTGGTGTTGTTTGTAATCCTTCTCTCAGGTCCCCTTCGTACACATGACACATTCCCTGCTGTTCTCAATGAAGTTACCCAATTTACAATTGATTGCTGTCCAGGAACACTTCCTTGTGGGAGAACAGCGAATAGTAAACGAAAAGCACGCTGCACTGCAATGATCGAGCTCGCATTTGAACACAAAAAGACCTCTCCTCACGTGTCCAATGCATGATGGCAACTTAAAGGCAGACGAGTACAAATCTCCCGCCAGCCACTGTACAATGTACATAAGTGAGAAAGCAAAACACCAAAATAAAAATGGATAGTAAAGGGTGGATTAAATTTTAAAGGTCGATGTTGAATATGAACCACACCTAAACGTCAAGATTTTTTTCTGCATTTCATTTGATATTTTTCAATTTCAGACTAACTCAATTTGAACCATGGAAAGATGCACAAGCGAGAAATGCGTTAAAGCTATTCAAGAAATGGCAACAGTGGATGATCAATTTTCGAAGAAAATCATCTTCAGTGATGAAACACAATGGCTCTTTTGCGGGACAAATCAACATCGGTCATTAAATTTTAACCACCCTTTAAAAAGGGAAGCTCTGCTTAAAGGTGAACTTCCTTGATCTGCACATAAGTAAGGATTTCGCGGAATTCACAGTATTTTTTTGGAATAATCTGCATGTTTTGTTTTGAAAAATTTGTTTGTTTGTCTTTTTTATTTTGTTCTGTGTTCGTTGTCCATACAATTTAGTAGGATTTTTTAGAAAAATGTAATAAATCTGAAAAATGCGGATATGGCAACTCAACATTCAATAATTAGCGCGCGTAAGAGCAATCGAATAAAAGGTTTCGTTGTTGAGAAATGGAAATTGAGTTCGCTCATGTTTTCGTTCGACATAGAGAAACAGGGTGTAATATTTTTTTTTCTAAAAAGTCAAAGTCATTCTGAATGTGTTTTCTATGTTCTTTTAACATTTTATCCTGAAAAACCAAAGGATTGTATTTTTATAAAAATGTTCAGCAAAACCTAAATTACATAAGACATTTGTATGAGGGGTCCTAAAATAGGGCGTGGCAACCAATTTTATCTAAATTGTATGCAAAAATTCAATAGCATATTGCAGAAATCAAAATTAAAGTCACATTTACTCACAAGGGAAAAAGATAAGTGGATTTCAATCTACTCTCATATAGTGTCTTGTGTGTGTGAAATACAAGAGGGACGTGGTTAAGGATCCACCCTTCGGTGGAGGTTGTGATAAAAAACTGCTTTAGAAAAATATCACCTGATTTAGTTTCATTTGAATTTTTTTTCCAAAAACATGTTAACCAGTGGCCAGTAGCGAAGCGCTTTAACGTCATAAATTCCTAGATTACTGAAATAAAGTCCGACCATACAAGTAGAATTAACTCGAATTACAGGGTGAGCCAAAAGTTGTGGTTAAAAACTTTGTTTTGGGCTTGTTCACATATACTCGTTCCTTCAAATAGCCCCAAAGAAAAAGTACTGAGAAATCTGGCGATCGTGCTGGCCAAATAATTTCTGGAAATTATTCGCTCTGCAAAATTTTGACTTCAAAGTGCCATTGTGTTGTGGTTGTGGTCCCGTCCTGCTGAACCACATCTCAGGTCTGTTATCAAGAGCAGGGCGAAAAAAAGTTCTATCATAAACCGATACCGCATAATGATACCTCCATTTACGGTTACAGCACTTCCATCTTCATTCTCGAAGAAGGAAGGCCAAATGATATTTGCAGATGTGATCCCACACCATACTGTACACCTAATGGAGTGCAATTGGCGTTGATGCCTGATCTTGGGTTTTCAGAACCCCACAACCTGTAGTTCTACTTATTAACAAAGCCATTTAACTGAAAATGAGCTTCATCACTTTGCGTTAAAATAATTGATCGCTGATTTACATAATAAAATTCTAATATTCTGATTCTTTTTTCAGTTGTGAGTCTCTCCATTGTTTATTCTCCAAATGTTATTTATATAAAGTAATATGAAAAAAATAAAAAAAAAATATATATAAACGAAAAAGTTGTTAAATTTTCAAACCCCATGGTAACTTTTGGCCCACCCTGTATATTTGGGCTCTGTCTACGAGTCACTACCTCCCCCCAACCTGTGGTCCATTTTCACGGTAATATTCTTGCGTACCTTCTATAGATATGGATTTTATCACTTTTTCAACAAGAAGTCGATTATCAGCGTGCTGTTACAAGGACTACAGGCGGACCTTACTTGTTTAGAGAGAAATAAGGTCGCATGGGCCGAAAAACACACACATACTCGTAACGGTCAATACTTGTACTTATAGATGCAGTGATGCTTATCCGAACACTTGTGGATTGTGTTTTCTCTAATAAAAATAATTTTTCTAAATGAAGTGGGTTAGCAAAGAATGGCTCTGGCTGGAAAAATGGTATTTGACCAAAATACGTCCTAACGGTTGACATTTGCACCACCCAATTAGCAAACTCACGGCGTTGTCTATTGTCGTCCGGCTATATATTGTCAGTACAATCTCATACGGATGTAAGTCCAAATCTAACCAAATATTATTTTAATGACTTTATACGCCCTTACCAACCGAAGTCACGATACCTCTTGTGCAACATTCTGCCCACTTTTGGTATACGCATAACAATTTAAATGCTACTAAAAACTAGTAGCTATTCGATTAAAAATTAAACTGCCTGAAAAGTAAGAAAAAGTTAGAGCTTTAGCCACACTCCATGAGGGTTACAATTGACGGAAATTCCTACCGATACCCCGATCCCATAATTTATCAAATATGGGCTGTAAATTACACTAGGTGTAATTGAAGTATGCAAACATTTTAGTTTCTAGGGACAATTTCTTTTCTTCTTTGAATAGGATTTTATAAAAGTTTTATTTTCTGATAACTATTGAAGGAGTACGAGAAGCAAAACGCTAAAGATATAGCTCAAAACTCTTGTTCAATGAAATAAGACGGTAGAGTCGATAAGTCAAAATACCCTGTACCACAGTGTAGTGTCGGGTATAAAAACACATTACTGTAGCCCTTTTCTAACATAACCTGGGTAGAGGTTATAATTCATAGTTATTGAGGCAGAGAATTTAAACGGATTTTTTTTATTTTAAACATTTTTTGAAGAGTAGTCTTCGAGGACGTTTCATAAACACATTAACATAATTGGCTCTTTTTGTTAAAAAAATGTCATGACTCTTGCATTGTTGCTATTCAGTCTTAGAATCCATCCATTCTTCTATTCTCATCCTATTTAAGCTTCGAAAAATAGCACCTTATCACTTACATACAAAGTCTTTCATTGAGCAGTACCACTATCGCAAATAGGCCTACGTATTTTAGCCTTAATCCACAACTTCTCTCTGACACCAGACCTCTGTAATAAAATTGCATTTAATATTTTAATATGACATAAAAACCAATAAATCTCATGTATACAATTTGTTGCTCTTATCAGTTATTAGGTATCGCACAACAAACTTACGAGTATTGTTTACTTTTCATCAGCTTGTCAATTATGACCGTTTTCGGAAAATTCTTGTCCATTGTGCTGAAGTAAATTATAAAGCAATTTTTCAATAAAGTTGTTAACACTAAACGCTATCTCGACACTAAGTAGGTGTAATTTACCGCAGCTACTCGGTCGACAATACATACTCGTATGAGCTACATACACGAACAGCGAACTGGCCAGACAATTTGTTACAGAAAAATAGCCAGACCAGAGGCCCGTTCGAACACTGCGACAGACAGACTCGTATGCCCAACCCAAAATTGTTAAGTTGTCAAATCGCTGAACAAGCGATCTTTTCTTTATTGGCGTATTTTTTCTATGCTCACTAGCTGTGAATTTATTAATTGTATCTGTAATAGTCGCCATGTATCTCAACTAACACATACACACACACAGTCACTCACAGCGAGTTGATCCAACCACAGCGACCAACCAGCAGCGCCGCACTTATGTGCAGCGACCAGTGGAAACTCGAAGAGCCAATGCGGCAGGCAGATTGCCAAGAGAAAGATTTAATTAATTGTAAGATTTGGTAGTTGACTTAACACGACCAAGCGATAAATTTTGCTCTGATTTGCTGGCGGAACAGCATCCCCAGACCCCCCCCCCCCCAAACACACACTCTTGCGCAGACAACACCACACCTCTCCACTGCGCTAGGCTGCTCTACATCGCGTCTATTTCACTGGCGGTGCGGTACGTAACATAATGTGAACACTTGTGGACAAATTGTGGTAATTGAAATAAATGTCTTTATTATGTCGCACGACCACTGCGAGACAAAGTGTTAAACTGCGCTGGACGGACAGGCGGACCGGGCGACAGACGAATGGACTCTGGTTGTAGACACAACTAGAAACACAATCGGATACGACGACGCTGGCGACGACAACAACAACAGCAACATGTACAGCACCACCAGGGCAGCAGGCAACCTGAAAACGGGTGTGTCCAAAATGCTCAGCAATCATTTGTGTTTGGTTAATTTCGAACAATAGCAAATTAAATTGTAAATAATATCAACAACATCAGCAACAGCAACATAAGCGGCAATTGGCGGTGTGGTGTGGCCGGTCGGTTGGTTTAATTCATTAGACGTTGGCGTCGAATCGAGCGAAATCTTAAACGGCGTAGTTGAACACACCGCATTCGATTCAATTCAATACAACTTTTATTCGAATATCATAAATTATGGAGTCTATTCGGTACGACTGCCTGTTGTCTTTCCTACGGGTCTAATGGGCACTGTCAGTGGGTGGGTTCCCATGTTGAACTACTCGCACGTTTAGCATCAGTTCTCTTCACGCATCTCCATTGAGATGTAAAATAACTTAATTCAATTTTCTCATGTTTGCCTTTAGCGTTGTATTCGTATTCAAGCTCTTATTCTCGTCTTGCTGATGTTCCGTTTTTGCGCTTTGTTGGTAATGAAAATGCCCTACATTCAGAATTACCAAAAGTGATGTAAAAACAAAAAATTTCCCACAATCGTTGATACTGTTCCTTGTTATACGAGTACCTTATCCGTTTTTCCTACATAAAAAATTGAAGTTGTCAACCCTTTGCAGTCTTCTAAAGGTTGGCAACTCTAATAGCCTTTTATACTGACAAAACTACTAGTTTTCGAGCTCGTTTTTATATATAAAACTAATAAAAGAAGATAAAATCGGGATTGGCAGACCATATTGTACCCTGCACTTCTGGATGTTGAGAAAAGCAAACTGGAAACAGGGTTTTGGCTCCCCCCCCCCCTTTGGCTCTAAATACACCCAGATTACAACACTAATAAGAGTAAGAATATTTCATTGTTTTGGTCAAATTGATTGAACATACTCGTATGTGTGTGTGAGAGCTATATCTAAAACAGAACCGATTTTCTTCAATTTCGATAACGTCCAAAAACTTACTGGTGCTAAGTTTCATCAAGCTTGGATATCAGATGTGGCTTCTAGAACGAAAGCAGAAAATCGGATGAAGATATATGTAGGAGCTATATCTTAATCTGATCCGACTTAATTCTATTTCAATAAAACTCTCCTATTCTCCAAAAATTTAGTTGTGCCAAATTAAATCAAGATGGGATGTAAAATGTGTGCATGAACATATCTTTGGATGCTGTTTCTAAATCTGAACCGATTTTCTTTAATTTCCATAACTACGGTCCTTGGTCCAAAAAACTATTTTACTGGATTTTAAGGATCTCGGGCGGTAAAAATCTTTTTTTATGCAGGATTTATAGTGATTTGGCGTGTCTTGGCTCCAGCCCATCTATTGTTTGCTTGTATGCCGAGAGGCTAGTTTCCACATGCTCGGGTAGAAGGACTAATGCTCTCTTGTGTCTAGCCAGCTCATCCGCCAGCTCGCAGAAAATTAGAGGGTTATCTGACTGCTTTTATTTTGATTTTTTTGTCTCTCAAGCGTTGCACAGTTTTTGTATAACATTACCTTTTGACCTCTTTAGCATCCCACATTTCCTTTAAAGGTAGGACAATCCCAAAAATGCGATTTTGGCCGGGGAAAATGGGAACTATTCAGCCAGTTTGCACTCGACCCATTGGGCTATTAGCAGCGATATCAGTACGTAAAAACAGGGTTTTCTTTTAAGATCGTAGCTTTCGATAGTTTCGATAGTTCAAATACAATTTTAATGAAAAATTACCATTTTTTTAGAGGATCGATCCGAAAATTTTAGAGTCCTAGGTTAATGCGTTTGACCGCTATCGTGCTTTCAACAGACATACGGACAGACGGACATGGCTAAATCGTCTTAGAATTTTATGACGATTAATTTTATACTTTTTAGAGTCTCCGATCAATACTTTATGGGTTGCGAACGGAATGAAAACTTGAATATACCATTCACCATACGGTGGATGGTATACAAAATAGTAGTTGAAGATCGGGGAAAATTGGAAACAAAAATTATTGAATTGTGCATAACTCTTAAACTACAGAAAACTAAAAGATGTAAAAACGGATAATGTCGGGTGTTACTGACTTTAACCTAATTAACATCACTCTGCTATTCAAAAGATTGTGCGCCGCTGCCTAGAGCTTGAGCAGGTCAGATTTAATATGTAACTTCTAGAGCGGGTTAATTATTTCTTGTGTTGTTCTCAAAGAAGTCCTGCTAGAACGCCTTCTAATTAATCCTCTACTCATTCGTTGGAACATTTTTTGAGTAAGCCTGCAAGGTCTCATATTTTCAATCGGAGAGATCCAATTAACATTTCTGGCACCATGCTTGTGAAAGGAATGCTACCATGTCTGCTGAAAGAAGTCAGCAAGGAAGGTGGACAGCGAAAATACATAAGCCGTTTGACGTTGACCCACAATTGGGTTCGGTAGGCCAGTACGCAGCATGTCGAAGTATGACCAAAAAGTCGTAGGTTCGGACTCCATTGGAGGCAACCAAAAATAAATGAAACTGAAAATTGAGTAAATTTCTTAGAAAACAATTTTTGTTTTAATATTTTTTAAATGCATTCTAGAAGACCATTTTCTGCAGACCTTCTTAAAGGTCTTCCAATAGAAAGTAGCATCAAAGACCCCGCTTTGCAATATAAGCCTGTGTTAATTTGAACTAAAGGTAGAATGCATGCCTCCGAGCATTCTAAGAAGGGCTCCTAGAAGGCCTTGCGGGTCCTTTCTTTTTCCGCTTGGTATATACATGGTAACATGCACACAGAACGTTCGGCTATCCTCCAACTGGCAACTACTTAATAGCCTATACAAGCTCAGAATGGAAACTTAATAGCCTATACAAGCCCTACTTCAATGTTACAAACTAAGCGATTTCATGAAGCAACAGCAGCAACTTAAATCTCCGCTGACAGCAACACCTAATGATTAAAACTGCGAAACTTCATAGAAAAATATTGTTTATCGATCACCAGATCTATTCTTGCTTATTATTATTGGCCTTTTTATATAGGGTGAATCATCTAGAGGTATTTTTTCAGAACAAAAATGACATTTTATGGCATTTATTTTTTGAAAATAATTACCTTCAAATGTTGGTAACTGTATTAAGGAAATGAGCGTTCGGTGAGAAACGGGAAGATCTGCTATTTTCGACCAAAATCTTGTTCAGTGATGATGGCCCTTTTCTTGCTCAACGGCAAAGTCAATAAACAAAATTGCCGCATTTGGGCTGAAGGGCAACAATAAGAGGTTTAAGAGGTGCCATTATACCCAGAGAAAACCACGGTTTGGTGCGGTGTATGGGTTGGGGGAATCATCGGTCCATATTTTTTTCAAAAATGATGGTGGCCGTAACGTAACCGTGAATGGTCACGCTATCGCGCTATAATATCGATCTTTAGTCTACCTGAATTGAAGCCAGTTATCTTGACGACACTTGGTTTCAACAGGACGGTGCCACTTGCCATACAGCTGCTCAAACAATAGATCTATCGAGAGGTCATTTCGAAAAGCAGCTAATTTCACGTTTTGGACAGGTGAGTTGGCCACCTAGATCGAGTGAAATCACACCTTTAGACACTTTTATTTGGGGCTACGTAATGACCAAAGTCTATGCTGACAAACCAGCTACGATTCAGCTTTTGGAAGCCAACATTACGCGTGTCATTAAAGCCATACCGGTCGAAATGCTCGAACGAGTCATTAAAAATTGGACCCTCAGAATGGAAACCCTGAGGCGAAGTTGCAGCCAACATTTGAAGGAATTTATATTCAAAAAATAAATGCCATAAAATGTCCTTTCAAATTACCAATAAAGATTCCACACATGATTTGAATTTTTATTTTTTTTTGTTCTGAGAAAATACCTCTAGATGGATCCCCCTATATATGCAAAATGCTAAGGAGGTCGATAACTTCACACCATTGTACGAATAAAAAAAATGATTTTGTATTAGAGAATAAATAACCTTTAGCGAGCTCGGTTCGTACTCGCTTTAAGTATTTCTGGAATAAATTAAAAATGTGTAAAACAGTTTTTGATGCATACAGCCAATCAGTTCTTGTGTACAAAAAAATTCAAAAAATGTCTCTTACAGTTTTAAAGTTATCGCCTTAGCGACCATTTACTTGATTAATAAGCGAGAAGTAATGGAACACGCCTTTATTGTAGTTGGAATAAGGAGTATGAGTTCTTATTTTATCTAAATCATTTCTATTGCCGCAGCTACAATGCGTTGGCATGTTGTATCTGGATTTAGGCTTTTTAGGAAAAGTAAGGTAAAATAAAATTCCCAGAATCCCGTGGCAAACTCCGGAAATAAAATTGTAAAATCTTCCAGGAAGCAGTTTTTCTACTCCGATACAGACACATTCAAAACATGGTTTTTGAACGCTACAACAGCTGCTTCAGGAGTTATCTTGTAGTTTTTCATCTGGATTAAGTATTTTAAGGAATCCCGTAGCATACTCCCGGGACACGTGAAATCAAATTGGGAAAAAAATCTGGAAGCACATTTGATAAACCTTTAAAACATGGTTTTTGAAAGCTTTAACACTGTTTCCTTCACACGTTGACTACATAGAGTCTTCTTGATGTAACGGAATAAGAAGAAGTCATTGGGTGCCAAATAAGGGTGGTAAGGGCAATTCGACATCTTGAGTGCTGAAAAAGCTTATTATTCCAGCCGATGCTGAAAGCTCGCATTGTCGTAATGCAAAATGAGCCCTACTTTTGTTTATCCTTATTTCTTTGAACACTGTTGGCAACTAGATGGTTGTGTACCGCTCAGAATTGGCCGTCATACGTTCCACCCAAGGCACTGAGTCCACATGATCTGTTGTATTTAAAAAAATGCGATCATTTGCTTCAATGTACTTCTTCACGAACAACTTTTGTTTGACTCGTCTTGAAAGACCCATACGGTAGATTGCTGTTTTGTTTCGCGTTAATATGCATAGATACATCATTCGTCACCTGTGACAATGTTATGCACTGCCTTTGAGCTACCGCAGTTATACTTTTTCAACATCTCTTTGCATCAATCCATACGAGCCTTTTTTGAGCATTCGGCAAATTATGTGGGATCCAAGGAGAACAAATTTTTTTCACGGCCAAATGAACATGCAATATCTTATTGATGCTTGTCATAGTAATGCCAGAAGATGCCTCAATCTCTCGATATGTCACATATCGGTCTTGCTTAATCAGTTCACGTACAGCATCGATGGTTTTTGGCAAAGTGACCGAAGTTGGACGTCCTTCACGAAATTTATCCTAGAGCGAACGGCGTCCGAGACTGAACTCTTGGTACCAGCGATTGACTGTGTTTTTTGATGGTGCTTCACCACCAAAAGTCGAAACAAGTTGATTTAAACACTCTTGTCTCGATAACTCACGCCAAAAATCGTAAAAATCATCGCACGAAAATGTTCACGGGATAATTCCATATTTTGACAGAGATGAATTTTTCAACACACTGTAAACAAAACAGTTCGCCCTCAAATGACAAAACGTTCTGAGTGAAGTTTTGCTAAATAATGTCAAAGCTTCCAATGGAAGTTCCAGTTTGCATGTGGGAACACTTGTGTTGTCAGGACCCGAAATATAAATAGCAACCCTCGTACATGGGATTTAGAGTGATATTTGATGTTGCTTCATCACCAAAAGCCATTCTTCTCCAGATAATCCGTGTGGAAAATCGTAAAAAATACTTGCAAGAGAATTTTCGCGTTTTAAAAAAAATAATAAAACGTTCTGAGTAAAATTGTGCTAAAAAATGTCAAACGTTCTAATGTGAGTTCCAGTTTGCATCTGGCAGCACAAGTATTGCCAGGACCCGAAATATGAATAGGAACACACGTACAACAACCTTTCGGATATGAATGCTAAAAATAGTTCAAATACACACAGTAAACTCCCAAGGTCAGATAATTTAAGCCAAGGAGAATAAAGCGTGTTTTTCCAGAATTAAGACAACATCGGCGATATTAAAACTTATGGTTGCAACTGCAATATTAAGGCGGTCGTCGATGTAGTTGCAAATAGGGTATCCTATTGTAAATACGAATCTAACCTAGAATAATCTTTCGATGGAGCCCCTGAGTTTCATGGTGGGTAAACAAACATGCGTAATTAATAAGAAACCTCTCATCTCGCTGCAGTTTTCAAACCCACAATTGTAGCCTGAATGGTGTGAATGCTGTTATATTATTTTAATGGGAGTACACGCTTGGATGGCCATTTAGGTGTGAAGGTTAATGGCTATAAAACATACACTCACACACACACTCACTCAGAATGGGTATCATGCACACAAGGCCCCGGAGAGAACCCATAAATTGGGTGGAGTGAAACCTAGGGAATGAATGCATAACTACTCCTATGTCTGTAAACGATGGAATGATTTAAACTTTAGTGCCCGTGGGGCTTCATTCTAATCTAACGAAGACGCTATTCATACACAGCCCATTGGAGCACACACGAACGGCAACGAGATCAGTAATGTTTAGTTAGTAGTGTAATCAGTATCTTCTTTCTGCACCCTCCTCCGCCGACGACGATGACTTCTCCTGCACCACCGCATCTTCTCGTTGTGGTGCTGCTCGTCGCTATTCCTTGGTGCTGTGCAAGATTGAGTGTGAACTACAATTGTTTCAGTTTCAGCCGTGGATGGGCCGACCGAGTCTCTGCACAGATGGGGTGACTCATACTGTGATGATTTTCATCAGTGTGAGCCATGTCGTGATTCCAGTGAACTTATTTACTCGCAGTGTTGTTGGCGATTTGTTGGTGGTGGTGTTTGTGTTATAGCCTTTTGTTCACGTAATTCTTTTTCTTCTTCTTCGTCTTTTCTTCTTCCTACTCCCCCTTCGGTTTCTTTCCGTTTTGTTGTGGTGGGGCAATATTGTTTTCGGGGGGCAATATTGTAATTTTCCCAAGCATCCTCAACAACGGCTGCTAAACGACGACGACTACAACGCCGTGGCATGGCGTGGCTTGATTCTCTACGTCGCGTCGCACAGTGGGAAAATTACGAAAAAAATTGGAAATAATTCGGCCATTTCGTTTGTAATGGTCCGATTTAAATGAAAATTTACATTGACCTTCTTGAAGTGTTACTGAGCTTAAGTTTTGAATTTCATGCATCTGTGTTTAACAGGTGCTGCACAGTGGGCCCTCAAAGTTGGTCACCTCGAGTTAAAATTTTCTTTTTCAAGCCGCCAAAAGCGTATTTGTGGTCCGATCGTCTTTAGTAAAATCTGCTGGACAAACCCAACCAAAAATGTTATTACAAATTTTTTCATATCTCGTACAATAAAAAAGATATCGGGACTTAAAGTTTTTTTTTCGAAAAATTTGCTTTGGATTTTCTGGGATTATTTTATTTTTGGGAATCAGTTTTAGGTGAATCGGGGAAAATTTAATCCTGGTTTAAAGAAAACACTTTGGTTAATGTTTTAAAAAAAGAATTGTAGCAAAATCACCAATAATATGAAAATGCCAGCTGTTCAAAGTCAACTATTGCGAAAAAAGTGGGATTTTGAGTGTTTTACGGCGAAAAGGTACCTTTACTCTTATGTCAATAACTTTAATGTTTCTTAAGTAACATACAAAAAATTTGCATTTATTTCAAATAATAAGCAATTGTGACCCTAGTCGGTACTTTTCTTGCTCCAGGCGTCTCCAAATATGGGCATTTTTTTCAAAAAAAATTGAGTTTGAGCTCAAATAAAAAAAATCGCCACACTGCTGGCCCAATTTGGTGCTATAAGTCAGTTAACTACATATGTTTTCTAAAATCCCAAGCAAAGAAATTTTGCGGGAGGCCATTTCTAGGACAAAAAAAATGAGTTTTTGTTAAAAAACCCATTTCTGGGATTTTGTTTTCCCCTGTGTCAAATTTTAGAAAAGTGGCAACTCCAATTTTTTTTTGAATAAGTTTTTCATTTTGTCACAAAAATATTGATACTACGTAAAAAAATCAGGTTTATATCTCCAACCAGCAAAATTTTACAGTGGTCTGAAATATTGACTTTTTTTGCTACCTTCACAAAAAAAAATTTTTTTCTCGTTTTTATCAATTATTATTCAACATATTGAGTTAATTGCATTCTTTTTTATAATCTGTTAAAACTAGAGGTAATTACCTTTCCATTGGTATATAAAAAGTATATCCTTTTACCTACACTTATAACAGCACGTGCGCTGGAATAACCCCCTTTGAGTAAAATATTAATTTTTTTGGTAAATAGCAATTTCATTTTGTGAGAGATCAATGTTGTTGCATTTAAAAAAATCAAATTTACACATTTCCAATCGCAAAAAAGTAATTTAATTGTTGCAGATAGAAAATTTGAATAAAAAGATGCTATTGACTTCATTTTTTGTGAAAAACTTTTTTTTAAATAAATTAACATTTAAATAAATCTTATAATTAAAAAACATTAAACTTAAATGATTTTATTCCACGTCCAGCATATCTAATAAATCAGAAAATTCTTCTTCGTCTCCATGCGTCATTTCGTGGTACGAAGTCAACTTACTTCTCATGGAGGATAAAAAAGGATCTGAAGATAATAATAAACTATTCAGTAAGTCTTCGCTTTGTGCTATTCTTGAGCATTTTCTTGTGGAAAATTGTTGAACATATCTGAAGTCTCGATTTCTAGCTTCTTGTGGTTCTTCAGTTAACTCGCCTATAGGGAGAAGGTGAGACTCGATTATTTGTTTCCCATGGAACAGGACTCTGTGTATAGTTGGCGTTAGATCTTTCCAGGGATAGAGATCAGCAAGCATTTTTAAAATTCGTTCGGCGTAAACTCCAAATTTATCGGAATTAATCTTTTGTTTGGAATTCAGAGCTAAAAGCAATATATTAACCATTCGAATCAACTCCTTATTGATTCCAGTTATTTCTGCAGCTGTATTATAGTCTGCGAAGAATCTTCTGGCAGTGTTTCCATCATTTGTATTCCCAAAGTTCGAGCGTGGTTTAGAAATATTTAGGCCAGTTTGTTGTTTAAATGCATCTTGAATTCTTTTTTTTTCACTTGCTCTCATTTCATGCATTTCTTTGTTAGCTCGAATGTTTTTCCTTTCATTTCCTGGTATAGATTTATACTTAATGTCATAAGCAAGGTTTAGAAAGTGTTCTAGAAACCTGATTCGAGCATGTAACGGTGCTATTCCAAACTCAAGGGTATCTTCATTGACTACTGAATTATTCGAAGCGTTTGAAAAATTAACTTTGCTTTTATTGCAAATGAAACACTTCCAGCTAGATTTGTTTCCTGTAATATCGTTTGCGGCTTTTCCATCTACCATTGTCAGGAACATTTTAAAAGATATTGTAATAGAATACCTGTCGAATTTAAATGCAAAATCTTCTAATCTCGAAATATCATCTTTTAATTTGTCTGTGATGGCTTTAGTTAAATCACTCGTTTCTTTATGATATACGAAGGAGATTGGTCTGCAATAAATTTTGGAGCCAGGTGTTGGATTACGCCATATTGCTTCAGTAGGGTTTGATTTTCTGCGCGAAGTTGAAGGTAAGGTAGAGTCTAAATTTAACCTCAGAGGAACCAAAGATGCCATGAATACGCTCTTGAATTCGATCTGGGTAGATTGGCTATCAGAGCATTGTTTGTATTCCGAAAGTGCTGACAAACCATCACATCCCCACTTGCATATTAATTGAAGATGGCTGTTGTTGATTTTTTTTAGTTGTTCCTCATTCAATGTTGTTATTATCCTACTGGCAGTATTTTGGAGAAGTAGTTCCAAACTAACGCTGCCGGCCTTTTCTGTAATTATCACTGGGTTTGGCAAAATTTCCATTTTTCGTTCCTTTATTCGGTTGTATGCGGGAAACATGTCACATCCTTTATCAAGCAGCATTCTTCTTAAATGAGTGTACTTGTTCTTACTCAATCCCAATTCGATGATTAAAGCTAATGCTTCTTCCTCGCTAAAACCAGGACATGGTGTTGCAATACTTCTTTCAATGCGTTGGAGCCGCCTTGGTGATGCTTCCGTTAACACGTCTGCAATTCTTTTTGCGCTAGATGGCCGATTTTCCACCGTCAGTAATTCCTTGAATGTATCACAAATCTTTGAAGGTGAATGATTTGCCATCTCAGCCGACAACCGTTGTTTCTTTGCCTTTGGACATAGATCGTCGTATTCCTTAGTAGGAGCACCCACTAAAGCAGGGACAGTTTTAAATTCAATTATACTGTCGAGCCACTCAGTTGGTAATCTTGAATAATTCCTGTGATACTTCTCCATGAGCCGGTCAAATTTTTTCAAAAAATTTAATACTTTGCTGCTTTCGTTAGATTGTGTTATCTCGCTATATGTTGACTCTATGCACTCTATTAAATATGCTACTCTGTTCTCCATTTTCCGAAGTTTGGTGTTTTTTTAAAAATTCAACAAGTTCTTGAACAAGGAGTGTTATCGTCATGGCGGATTAATTTGTTATGATAAACCCATACAAAATCGGCGGTTCTTATATCAATGAGTAATACTTACAGGTAATCACAATAATATCCGCAATTAATACTTGACTAAAATACCAGGTATTCCCCAAAAATACATTTATAACAATGAATTTTTATGTACCCAGGTACATTCGCCTAAAATGTTGCACAATATTCCGGACATAGGGGACAGGTATTCCCCCAAAACATATAAGAATGAATGTTTAGGTACCTAGATCCATACTATACAATACTACCCATTTTCCGTTTTTACACAATAGGTAAACAATAATGGTAAAAATATATATTTTTGCTATTTATGGATAGGTACGAGAATTTTTAAAATTGGTATTCTTACCTATAAAATTCATACTTTACTCAAAGGGGTCTTATTCCAGCGCACGTGCTGTTATAAGTGTAGGTAAAAGGATATACTTTTTATATACCAATGGAAAGGTAATTACCTCTAGTTTTAACAGATTATAAAAAAGAATGCAATTAACTCAATATGTTGAATAATAATTGATAAAAACGAGAAAAATTTTTTTTTTTTGTGAAGGTAGCAAAAAAGTCAATATTTCAGACCACTGTAAAATTTTGCTGGTTGGAGATATAAACCTGATTTTTTTACGTAGTATCAATATTTTTGTGACAAAATGAAAAACTTATTCAAAAAAAAATTGGAGTTGCCACTTTTCTAAAATTTGACACAGGGGAAAACAAAATCCCAGAAATGGGTTTTTTAACAAAAACTCATTTTTTTTGTCCTAGAAATGGCCTCCCGCAAAATTTCTTTGCTTGGGATTTTAGAAAACATATGTAGTTAACTGACTTATAGCACCAAATTGGGCCAGCAGTGTGGCGATTTTTTTTATTTGAGCTCAAACTCAATTTTTTTTGAAAAAAATGCCCATATTTGGAGACGCCTGGAGCAAGAAAAGTACCAACTAGGGTCACAATTGCTTATTATTTGTATTAAGCATAAAGTTTTCTTTGAAATAAATGCAAATTTTTTGTATGTTACTTAAGAAACATTAAAGTTATTGACATAAGAGTAAAGGTACCTTTTCGCCGTAAAACACTCAAAATCCCACTTTTTTCGCAATAGTTGACTTTGAACAGCTGGCATTTTCATATTATTGGTGATTTTGCTACAATTCTTTTTTTAAAACATTAACCAAAGTGTTTTCTTTAAACCAGGATTAAATTTTCCCCGATTCACCTAAAACTGATTCCCAAAAATAAAATAATCCCAGAAAATCCAAAGCAAATTTTTCGAAAAAAAAACTTTAAGTCCCGATATCTTTTTTATTGTACGAGATATGAAAAAATTTGTAATAACATTTTTGGTTGGGTTTGTCCAGCAGATTTCACTAAAGAAAAAATTATTACGATCGGACCACAAATACGCTTTTGGCGGCTTGAAAAAGAAAATTTTAACTCGAGGTGACCAACTTTGAGGGCCTACTGTGCAGCACCTGTTAAACACAGATGCATGAAATTCAAAACTTAAGCTCAGTAACACTTCAAGAAGGTCAATGTAAATTTTCATTTAAATCGGACCATTACAAACGAAATGGCCGAATTATTTCCAATTTTTTTCGTAATTTTCCCACTGTGCGTCGTTGCTTTGACTGCCAAGTCACTTAACGGTAATTTCATGGCCACAATAAATTTGTTTTAGATATTTTTGTGGTGTTGCCGCTGCTGTTGTTGTTGTCGCTGCTTCTGCTGCTGTGACCCAGCGAGCTTGTGTGGCTTCGAAAAGATGTTACCGAAACGGCCAAAAGACCTTTTTTCCAATTCCTCCCGTGCCACGGCGATCGTGGCTGGAGTGTATGGACGGACGGCAGCCGGAGTGTGTATATGTGACTGGGTAAATGTGATTTCTGGTAATTCAAGGCAATCGTTAGCTCTGAAAGCAAAAGTGTTTGCTGTGCGAGTTCTTATTTGGCGGCATTCGCAGTTACAGTGTCACCACAACGCGATCGAGATGAAAAGATTCATTTTTATTATAAATTGCAAATCTGAACTTATTTGACTGTGTAGGTGGTGAGATTTGTTTAAAAATTGTCTAGTAAGTACTAGCTATGGTAGTTTCGGTGTCTTTTGTAGACACCAGCTGAAATATTTAAACTAGGGATGTCGATTAGAAAATCCCGGTATTTTCGGCACTGAAAAATACAGAGTCCACGGAATTATCCTTAAATTTATTTATGTTTAATATTGAAAATTTATATGAGTGGTGTTTAAGTTAAGCCTCGATAACTACACGCAGAGAAAAGATATGGTTACTATATGGTTACCGCAACAATAATATGTTCTTTACAATAACGCATGTTCGTCGCAACCATAGTTTTGTTTTTTGAATTTTTTTTAACAACAGTAAGATTGCGACAATATTAGTATTGTTGAAATGTAACAATAGTATTATTGCCAAATTTAGAAATGAAAATATGGTTGTAGCACCATATACACATGGTTGGTGCAACAAAAGTATTGTTGTTTAAAATTTACGTTAACAATAATATGATTACGGAAATCATACAGTAGGGTTGCGACTATGAACATAACAAAACAGGTTTTATAGAGCATACATGTATCAGAAACATACTATGGTTGTGAGGATCATAATATGGTTGTGAAGATAATAGTATGATTGAGTGTGAATCATACTATTTTTGTGAGGATCATAGTATGGTTGTGGAGATCATAGTATGGTTGAGTGTGAATCATACTATGGTTGTGGGGATCATAGTATGGTTATGTGTGAATCATACTGTTGTTGTGAGGATCATAATATTGTTGTGTCACAACCATATACCCAACAATAGTATGATCCTCTTCGAATATTGTCACCCCAACCATACTTTTTTTCTGCGTGTATGACAGGATAGCACAATTTCAATAGTAAAGTCTGTTGTAAAAAAAGTAATAGTAGTAAATACTAGAATTTGTTTCTCTTTGGCAATAGTTGCTCAGAATAAAAAGCAAAGTAAAAAGAATCAATAAACAGCATGTTGTCTACACCAAAATAACGATGATAGAGGCCCAGTTGAGGATTCGGAACATAGTTGGGCATATTCCAGTACCAGTAAAATTTCAATTACCAGTAAATTGTTTTACTGGTAATTGAAATCAACTTCAAGTACCAGTAAATTTTTAATGGTAATGAAAATGAAATTCCATTACCAGTAAATTTTTACTGGTAATTAAATGAAAATTCCAGTACCAGTAAATATTTATTTCTAATTAAACAAAAATTACATTACCAGTAAACATTTACTGGTAATTAAGTGAAAAATTGCAGTACCAGTAAATATTAACTGGTAATTAAAAAAAATAGCAGTACCAGTAAAAATTTAATAAAATTAAAAAAATGTATGCATATTCAAAAAAAATATATTTTTTTAGAAGTTTATATTAATTATATTGAGACAATTCAATCAAAATTAAAAAAAAAACACGTGTATTGGATAAGTCCGACCATATGATGCCCTTCATTAGGTTATATGAATACGAGTCATCGATCACTTTTAGTTCGATTATGCATTTTTTTACACGACAAAATTACTATTTATTTTTTCTAAAAATTAATTTTTTTACCATTACAAAATATACTGCATTACTATTTCCATTACCAATAAACTTTTACTGGTACTGCAATTTTTCATTTAATTACCAGTTAATGTTTACTGGTAATGTAATTTTTGTTTAATTAGAAAAAAATATTTACTGATACTGGAATTTAATTTTCATTACCAGTAAAAATTTACTGGTAATTAAATGAAAAATTGCAGTACCAGTAAAAGTTTATTGGTAATGGAAATAGTAATGCAGTACTTTTTTAATGGTTTTTGTCCATCTATGATTCGGAAGAAATAAAACATGTCACAATAGCAAAGAAAAATTACGCGACGTTGTAGAAAAGTGCAAGAGGTCTACGTCATTTAATGCTGTAATTGTTATAAAAACTAATATTGGAAGAGAACTGAATTTCTTTGTTTAAAAGTGAGAAATAATTTTCGATCAAGACTATCTGAATAAACCTTAAATGCATTTATTTTTTTGAGAAGTTGCTTAAACCCATGACTCACTGTATCATAAATGTCCTTGGACACACACTTAAGCCATCTGTCTGTTGAGCGCTCCCATTATTTTATGGTTAAGCCTTGAGAGACTACTTAAGGACTTGACATAGTCCTTAAGTGACATACATTCTATGATCCTGATCGGATAAAGTCGGGTTGATTCAATTGAGTTAAGAGCACTCTTTTAATAAGTTCTTGTTTTGATTTTGTTAAATAAGTGATTTTTTTTCTTATGTTAACGTTTACGAGGCTTGCTATATATATTTCTGGCCTAGGCATCTCTAAGTGTTGCCATCATTTCCATTGGAAAGTTTAGCATTTTTTTAGTATAAACGTTTTGAAGTACGACCATCATTTGTGTTGTTTACAGTGACTTGAAAAAATCAATTTGGCAAAAAAATGGAATTAACTCGTGAACATTTTCATGCGATCATTTTTCACATTTTTCACAACGTGGATTATCACGACAAGAGTGCATCGATGAAATTTTGAAAAAATACGATCGTGGTGCTTTAAAAGACGTTTATAAGATCGTCACAGGTGACGAATCATTTATCTATGAGTTAGAGCCCGACACAAAACAGCAATAGACCGTGTGGGTCTTCGAAGACGAGCCAAATCCAACGAAAGTTGTTCGTGGAAGAAGCACTTGAAAGCAAGTGGTCGCCTTTATCTTCGGCAAAACGATCCAAATCCAACGAAAGTTGTTCGTGGAAGAAACACTTCGAAGCAAGTGGTCGCCTATACCAGCAAAACTGGTCATGTGGCGACTGTTCCGCTTGAGCAACGTAGGGCGGTCAATTCTGAGTGGTACACCACAATTTGTTTGCCTAAAGTCATCGGAGAAATTCGAAAAACGAACCAGAGAAAACGAATCATATTGCACGATGAAAATGCGAACTCTCACACATCGGCTCAAACCAGCGCCTTTTTGACCGACCAAAACGTCGAATTGATGGGCCATCCGCCGTACAGCCCTGACTTGGCACCCAGCTACGTCTTTTTATTCCCGCACATCAAGAAAAAAATGCGTGGTCAACGATTTTCGTCGCCAGAAGATGCTGTTGAAGCGTTCAAAAACCATGTTTTGGAGGTGTCTCAATCGGAGTGGAAAAACTACTTCGACAATTGGTTTGAGCGCATGCAAAAGTGTATAAATCATGCTGGATAATACTTTGAAAAACAATAAAACCATTTTTGATGATAAATACTCGCATTTTCATAATTAGGCCAAAAACATATATAGCTGCCACGTAAATGAATGACGTTTCTACTTAAATATGAATAGTAAAATATTTCCATAAAAAAAATTAATTCAAGTATTGTTGATTATTTTTATATAAAACATAAAAAATTCTTAAACTGTAGAAAATCTTAAGATAAGAAAAAAATTCCGAAACCCCCAAAATACCCTACAAATCCCAGGGTTCCGAAAAATCCAGGGAACTCAGGAGTCAGAATTTTAAAAACTGAAATTCTAAACCTCAGTTCCGATCGACATCGCTAATTGGAAGCATTTTATTTTAAAAATTATTCATTGTAGCGGAAGTAATCGTTGCCAAAGACTGCTGAAGAAAACCTTTAGCGGGTTTATAATCAGCTCTACAGTCTGCCTGGATACCGTAGCCAATACACTTCACCAATTTTTTAGTCGATTCTGAAAAAGAAACAACAAAGGCCTTGAATAAATAATAAACAATGTTCAAAATTTGTTAATTTTAAAATGATTTTTTCTCTGTGTGCAGAAGTTTTCTTAAATGAACGTTTATTTTGATAGGTTTTTTCCTAAGCGTTCCGTAAAAACTTACAAATGAAACGTTCTATTCCAGTTCCTGTTTCAATAAAAAATGTTTAAATTTCCCCCTCCTAAATTGTGTTGATTCGGAAAGGGCTTTTTTCCAGTAATGCGTCAGCTGCTAATCAGCATGTCCTCACGTACGTGTTTCGAATCTTGGATCTGTCGGATCGATAAAAGTAGGTTAAACGATCTTAGATACATGGGACCAACAGTTTTAATAGTTAATGCAACCGGTGAGAGAGACATGGAAACTAAATAAAATCTAATTATTAAATTTAGATAACATGTGTACTGAGGCAACAAATACCTTAAGTTTATCTTGAATTATCCACTTATCGTGAACTATCGATCCACTGTGCGACTTTAACCCAATTGCGACGACGATACGTTTAAAGATTTTCCCATAATGTTTTCGAGGATGACAGTAAAGTTTACTATAAATTTCATCAAAACATTTTGTTTGGCACGAAGTGGTAATGATTGTAAAGAATATGACTTATAAAATAACCATAAAAGTCAAGCCTTTACATTGAAAGTAACCACGCTCTGCCATGAGAGAAGAATAGCATCGTTGAAAACGTTTACAATACAGAATAGATGGCGGTAGGTGGTCGTCTTATGTTCATGTAAGTTTGGCTGTAACAGAAGGTGGAAATTTTCAATGAAATGTGAAACTAAGGCTTTACAAATAAGGCGACAAATGTGACAAAAAGTGTTAGAATTGAAAAAAACTGGTACTTTACTTTGAACTGGAAGAGTGCATGCACCTTTAATTTAATTCACTTTTGGTTGCTTAAAATTAGAGTCCGATATGTCGGTGATATGTGGTCCCAGCAAGACATTGCTACGGTACTCGCAGATTCTGTTATAATGATTTTATTATTATTGATCATTATTTCGGGAAACGCCAAGTTTTGGTTCGGGGTATCCTGGTTCGTGATAACACCCAACAGGATTTCTTTTCTATGTAATTATGTGGTCAAAAATCTTTGACTATAACCCACCTACGACTCAAGTCAACAATGCTGGCGTAAGCCGCGAGATCCCGATGTGAATGCTGGAAAAAGTATTATTATGAAAACAAGTTGTACCTTCCGAAAAGACAACTTACGTATAGTCGCGTCCAACATTTGAAAGAAACTAACCTTAACAAGTAAAAACGTAGTCAATTTCGAACAGGTCGAATCTTATATACAGTCGACCATGGATTGCAAATAGAAACTATTATGTTTATGACCCACAAACATTATAGTTTCTGTTTGCAGACGATTTTGGGCCAAAGGTTCAATGTTTATTAGTAAAATTTAAGATTTTTAGTTATGGTATTAACTTTATGCTAACTACCGAAGAGTGGATAGTATAAAAATGGTACTAATTTTGTCATTCCGGTTATTATTGATCGTCGTAAAATTTTATGACGATCTTGCCATGTCCGTCCGGCCGTGTGTCTGTTCAAACGAATCAACTTAGGATTCTGAAATTTTGTTTGGTGATAGATAATGGTTACAAGCCTTAGTGAAAGCAATTCTCTTTAAAGTTTTGGCTACAAATCCAAAAAAACGGACCATTTTTTTGCGCTATAGTAGCGTCGCTAATTTCCAAATTTGGTGATGCTAGCTTCAACAGTTTGGACCCGGCACTGATTAATCACTTGTTTTTGAGAAATCAATTTGTGTCGTTTTTACCCCCTTAGAATACAAATTTCAAAAAATACCTTCTCATCGAGCGTCTAAAATACCTTCTCATCGAGCGGACCTAAACCTAACCTACAGCCTTTTGACCTAGTATTCCCCTGTAAAATCTAATATTCGCTTAAATTCAAATTTCCAAACCAATCTTATTTCAAGCCACTCAAATTTGATTGAACATAACATGAAGTGGGTGCACATCTAATAGTTTTTTCGTCAACAGTCTTATTGAAATTAAGTAAGTCGTGTTTTGTCACTCGTTACGAACGTTCACACTTAAGTCGGTCATTCCCCGTTTTTTTTTTGTTAAATTGTCTTTTTTATTTTTAAATTGCTGCATGATTCCGTTAAAAATTAAAATTTTGATGTGTACCTTTTAAAAATGACTAGTCATTCTTAAAACTAAGACAACTACCTGCATTAAATATTAAATTCTGCAAACAAATCGAATGCCAAAAATGATGTCGAAATTGGCCCATAAACTCAGAATAAGGCCCATAATATCGGAATATACTATCAGTTTGTCTTTTATGAACATCTGCCTAGATTAATAAAAACAATTTCTTTCACAAAAGTCTAAGTAAACGTGATATTTTCAAAAATTAGCTCAGATTACTGTAATTTCTAGCGTCATCTTGAGGTATATAAAAACATATCCGACTATGCCGATTGGCTTGATGATATGAATATTTAAATATTTGTTTTTTCAAACATTCACACTAAAAATGCTTTGTTATTAATAATAGGTTGCAGCAATTAAAGCTCTGCTAAACTATTGGTTGTCACAACCACCAGTTGTGACATTTCATTGGAATGACTGATCTATTGGTCGTGTGCACAATACACTGATCATATTTAGCCTAATATTTATTACGGTTGAAAACATTCAGTGATGGCTACTGATATTCATCTTTTGCAACGGAGTTTTCTTTACCCTTAGGTCCCTTTCTCTATGCGCTGTCACATATACTGATTGTTAAATAAATTTCCCATTTTGCTTTTAAGCATTAGTTAACAAGGAAGCCACATATTCCTGGCTAAATACTGAAATGTCTCCAAAATTAATTTTACAACTTTTCTAATTTTTTTTGAAAAGTCAAGCACTTTAGTTCTTTTCCTTTAAACACGAACGGAATTGACACTTTTTGTGAACAAATTATGTAGGATTTTCTATCTCGTCTTATTCATCATTTACCTAAAATGCCACCATTACTTTCATCTTTTGCACTATGAAATTTTTCTTGAAATAAACACTGAAAAAGCTGCGCCACTTTTTATGCCACCCTTTCGAAAAACGAATGACACTTTTTGGAAGAAATACCCTTTTAGTTGCACTTTTTGAAAATTGTCAGCGGAAACACTGGCTGCCGTGATCATGCGACTTGACAGTTCTCGATTATTTTTTCTGGCAACGTCAAATCCCAAATCCGTGCTTACAAGCCAATCACTTTGGACAAGCTCGAGACCAACACTCGAGATTCTATTGGCGGGATTGGACCTCACATTTTGTAGTGAACACTGCCAGCGAAGCCGAGTCCGCAGATGTATAGAGGTGTATTTCATGAATAAAGACATAACTGTAGCCACAGACTTTGTTGTTTAGTTTCAACTTTTTTGCTCAGGTTCTTCTCTGCTTATCAGTCCTGTAGATTTCCAGTAGAATATAAACTTTTAATATTATTTTCTAAAAAAATAATATTATTTTCTAAAAACATAAATCCTTCATACAGCCGTTCATCATTATAATTTTTCATTTATTAGTAACACGTGCATCCAGAGCAAAAACACTGCCCGAATATGGCCAGATAACACAACTAGGCCTAATTAAAAGCCCCCCCCCCTCTATAAAGTCAATAATGCACTATGATAATAATTGATGGTGACTTTTTATGGTCAACACTTTAGTAACGCATTAATGGTGCTAATGCTAGATGGATGTGACCATTAAGCATCGGTAAATCAATAATTAACAATGATCGTAAAGCGAATGCAAAAGACATTCAACAATGTTGCACCCAATAAAACAGACTCCGGCTTGGTGTTTTTGTGCAAACATTGACCACAACATACACGATTGCACGCATACTTTCAAAAAGCCACTTGGATGGAAGGACACGGTGCGCCAAAAGTCACAACCTAATTTGAAAAGGGAGTATTTTTGGTCCAATAGCATTTATGGTCTCTACCATAAAACGATTTTTATATTTTGCGAATGTCCCAATAAGTGAGTCGTTGGTAATTTCTAAGAACTTAACGTAGGTCAGTCAAGCCATAGTTTGTTTTGTGCGTCAACATCGATTGTTTTTTTCACTATCAATGATATAGGTAAAAGCCAAAGTCGTAAATTGACCACGACGGACGATGTTCTTCTTCTTTATAAAAATGTAGAAAATCAACACTTCAGTAATGCACAAACTCTCGGTTTATGTTTCCAGATACGTTTGCATTCAATCACAAGAGCGATAGGAAGTCAATATTGAAATACAAAAAAAAACACAAAAAACTCGAAATGCGCACACATTCAGCACAAAAAACAGCATTCCCAAAATAATTTTTAATCATCTCTGTTTTTCGATTTCAGATTTCGATTTCAGAGCTCATATCGCCACTTATGTACGTCTTTGGTAAAAAAGTCATCACTTGCAAATATGTAAACATCATCGAATTAATTTATTTGTTTACAAAAAATTTGTGTGTAAAGAAAACATGCAATAGCTCTTGAATCACAGAAAAATTATAAAAATGATTTGAAATATCCATTACAGTACTTTGCCTCGAAAACTATCAAGGTAAAAAGTGTAAATAAGGATTGTAAACTGAATAGGATGTCGAAAGTTTTAAGTCGGCTTGCCCCTTTTGATAAGCTAGCCTTTTAAACACCTAAGTTTGGTGAAACTGTACCTGAAATATTTTTTAGAATTGTCCATACACAAAGTTTTCTAGTTTTATAGATCTTAACTCTAACCACAATCGTAGATATCTGGGCTCAATACAAATTCCCTCTTCGATTTAAACTCCCTTCTAGACAGGATACAGTTTATTTTCTATGAAGCTTAAATGATTCTTAGTGATCTTGGACCAGATCGGTCTATGTTTTCAAGTATCCCACACTTACTATGTCCAGCCAGCTGTTGCTGTCAAATATTAAGACCAAACTTAATTAAACTCTAAACACAGTAGCGGATTTTTCTAAATAACAGAGCGATGCAGGCTATCTTATAGTCAGCCCTTCCGACTAACATTTTTTAACTTGTTTTTTATACTTTTTTTACCTGAATTAATTTTTATTTAAATTTATTGGACGACTTTATGGATAATGTATAATTTCTAATACATAAAGGTAAATTAACTAATTAATTAACTTGTTCCTTTACTAGAATTTAAACAAAAGTTCGAACAACAAAATATCCATTAAGTAGATTGTGTATAATAATACAGTACACCATTTTGCAGGTTATTTATTCGGGACTCAATTCTGATTATTGTTTGTGAAAGTAGCCCCAAAAAGAAGAACTTCTGCATCATTCGTTTGGTCAAGGTACATCAAATAATAATTTTATAATTACTTTGAAGTTAGTAAGTATCGTATAGGGGAATTTGTCACGTTTTAGGCTCTTTTGTTTGCTACATAAGCAACAGTTTCGCAGTTATACATAAATGTATGAAGAAAAAAATATTTTTTGCCTAAAAAATTAAAGTTTTTTTTTAATTCATAAAAAATACAAAACGGTAAAAAGTGTCAAGTCCTATGACTTTCACGTAAAGTCGCATAACCTATGAACAAAGTGAGACATAGATCATGAAATAGATTGCACAATTAGGTGAAGGTATGAATTTCAAAAATTTGCTCGAGATATGTACAAAACTTTTTGCAAAAAACGTTGATGACTTTTTTATGATTCTCAGAATTTAAAAAAAATAAGTAAGAAACAAAAGTTTATTTGATATTTATGATTGCTCGTTGGATGATGATGCTGACTCAGAACACGAATATGGACAACCTACGAAGAAAATAAGGTCATCAAAACGACAAGCATCAACTTCAACGAGGATGGATAGTGACAGTAATTGAAAATGTTCTAAATATTGTTTCCATGCATAGATAACATTCAAAAATCCCTTTTTTTCTTTTTAAGAATAGCTGTAATATGAATCGGAATGCTTATCTTCATGCAAAATAAAGAATCAATAAAAAAGGCATCAATGTTGAATTTTGTGCATATCTCGAGTAAATTTTTGAAATTCATACCTTCACTTTATTGTGCAATCGATTTTCATGATCTATGTCCCATTTTGTTCATAGGTTATGTGACTTTACGTGAAAGTAATAGGACTTGACACTTTTTACCGTTTTGTATTTTTTATGAATTAAAAAAAACTAATTTTTAGGCCAAAAATATTTTTTTCCTTCTTACATTTATTTATAACTGCGAAACTGATGCTTATGTAGCGAAACGTTGCATGGACAGATTAAAGAAATGTAATTTTTAATATTTTTAAATTTGTTTCTTATTATTCGGACTAGTGGTTCTCGAGTTATGACAAACAAAAGAGCCTAAAACGTGACAAACTTCCCTATACGATACTTACTAACTTCAAATTAATTATTAAATTATTATTAGATGTAACTTGACCAAACGAATGATGCAGAAGTTCTTCTTTTTGAGGCTTTTTTCACAAACAATTATCAGAATTGAGTCCCGAAAATGTACTGTACTGTGTAATACAATCATTCATATGTATCTATCCTTAGCAAATAAACCGATACTATCGATAGTCTTGACGAAAAAGTTCGAAACTATCGAATGAAGCAACAACCGATAGCTTGACAGCTCTAACTTAACATCCAAAGGAATGTAGTGCCTAATCGACCTCCCTGTTCGGGTGTATGTGGGCTCAAGAGTGTGTACAAGCTGCGGAGGTAGCATGCCCCATTCGAGAATAAGTCTCAATCGTACGTATGATTAGTTTTTATATTTTGCATGTCAACATTAATAAAACAATTTTAATAGCTCACTGTACAGTGCACAAAGTCTGCAACACAATGTGAACACCATCAAATCAAATATTTTTCCCAATTCAGACACTATGTGAAGTCAGTCGTACCGGTGTACAAGTGTTAAAAACACTCCATTCATGACTCGCATATGTATGGAGGAAAATGAAATTGAATGGACCATATTGTGACTGCCATGACTCGCACCGACTGCCATCATTCAAGCGGGGGCCTTTTAACAAACACACACAAACATTCATATTAACCCAAGCAGGCATCAAAGCTTTTCAAAAAGCGAGACTCAAACAGGGATCTCAAGAAATATGAATAGGACTGGAATACGACATAAGCATTGGCCAACAGATGTGAAATGAAGTAGCGTTGATTCCGGTTGTCGCAACACTCAGTCGCTCACTTATTCACCCGACAACTGGTCTTCCAAATCCATTTCGGAAAGCGGCTTCATACGATCACGGCAAACAGACAGGCAGGTACTAACAGCACCACCGAATTCAAAGTATCCATCGAACATCAGCCACTGAATCGGAGCACAGTGGAAGATTTGCAAAAAATGATGCACCGATTATTTCTGGATTTTAACCAAAGGAAAATTTCTTGAGTTAAATTTTTTTTACAACGTCTGTTCCGAAGAAAATACCGTTGTTAACATCGGATGTCAGTGTCTTTATCCTCTTTATCGTGCATGAATCCTTTTAGTACAAAATTCAGACCAAAGGTTGGTTAGGTTGAATGATGTGTCTCGTTATCGGAACCCTTTAAAGAAGAAGAATATAAGGGGAAGGAGGAAGAAGACAAAACAGAGTTCGTGTTCGATGTCCTCAATGAACCTGCTCTCAGAATAATTGAGCCGTCATTCCCGTAAACTTGAAACGACGCATATCACATTTTTTCCTCTTTAGCTTCGTTGCAGCTTCTACATAAGTCATTCTGGGCATCCATATAAAGGTTGGTTAAATTTTAAGGGCCGATGTTGAATGTGAACCACACCGAAGCGTCAAGTTTTTTTGTGCATCTCATTTGATATTTCTCAATTTCAGACTAACTCAATTTGAACCAAAGATACACAACCGAGCAATGCGTTAAGGTAATTTAAAAAATGGCAACAGTGGATGATCAATTTTCGAAAAAAAAAACATCTTCAACGATGAGCCACATTTTCCCCTAAGTGGATTTGTTAATAAGCAGAATTGCCGCATTTGGGCGAATGATTATCCAAGAGTGATTGTCGAAAAAACAGTGCACCCACAAAGAGTGACTGTTTGCGGTTTCTGGGCTTGCGGCATCATCGTGCTGTATTTTTTCCAAAATGAGGCCGGTCAGGCAGTTACTGTGAATGGTGTTCGCTATCGTGAAATTGAATGATATGGAGGTGGACGATATGTGGGTGGTTTCAACAGGACGGTGCTACTTGCCATATAGCTAACGAAACAACGGCTCTTTTGCGCGACAAATTCAATGGCCGTGCTATTTCACTTCGTGTCGATGTTAATTGGCCGCCAAGATCATGTGATTTGACACCGTTGAACTTCTTTCTTTGGGGTTCTTTGAAAGAAAAGGTGTACGTCGATAAGCCAGCAACAATTCAAGAGCTAAAGGATGAGATAATTCGTCACATGTAACGGCATATAACCTCAATTATGCCTCAGCGTCAGAGGTGCAGCCGACGTCGCGGCGGTCATTTGGCCGATATTTTATTCCATACATAATTGCACCATACCAATATTATCATAATAAAAAAATGAAAATAATTTCCTAAATAATTTGTGTTATATTCAAAATCAATTTAAATTTTAAAATTTAACCTCCCTTTATTTGTTATTTCACAGTGCTCTGTGATGACTGTAGCGATCCATATTATGCTTAGGCTTACATCTGGTCATAAGGAACTTGTGTTAACAAGCAAAGTTTAAAATCCCATTTAAGTCCCTTTAATATGTTTCACTGTATGTCAATGCAAATAAAATTTATTTTAAAAGGCATTCGTAAATATGTGATTTCCAGCCTACCCACCAATTCAAAAGCCTTCGTGGCTCATAGGTATGTCATTTTGTTTCCGTAAAATATCAGGTTAATGTGACCTTGTTCAAAGATTTGGAAACACTGCAAACTCTTCGTAGTCTTTTAAAATTGTCTATTAGTTAAGACTTAGTTTCTGGCACATTCTTCTCTTGCCGGCATGGAATTTTTGAACGTTTTCCCAAATTCCCTTTGGACGGAAATGCAAGACTGCAAAGCATGATGCAGCTGCACTATCCAATCTACTTTTCGGTATCCCAAGTATTATTTCTAATAAATCTAAATACTCACTTCCGAGTAAAATATTAAATAAGTCTTGCCCCATCCTTTATTACAGGAAGAACGCTAATAAAATTATAGGCTTACAGTCTATGACCGTGATATATTAATTTGTTTTTACCTTTTCCGGGATGAGGTACACTCCGACTTCTCTAAATATCCTCGATTGGTCAGTGAAAAAAGTTGAAGACGTCTCCGCAATATCTACGTTTTTGTAATTGCGCTTGCGTCCAAATCAAGCTAGGGGTTGATGAAGGAAGAACAATCAGCTTGAGCTATAGTTATCAAAGCCTTTAATCGGGCAACATCCTTAAGTTCGGCAGGGCAGGGACTTAAATAATTTTATCGTACTTATATGCATTGTTAGAGTTTTTGTGGGAGAACTAAATATGGTTGAGTACGTAGAAGCAGCTGTCAAGTACTTAACACACTTAGCCTATTAAGAATGGTACAGTATGATGTTTTGTATCCACAGTATAGGGCTAAAGACAAAATTAGGTTAGAGGGCAACCATTGGGAAATGTAGAGCGAAAGTATTATTACACACTCAGAAATTATATTCGTATGAGATTGTTTAATCGTATCTCCTTCATATTCGCAGACCGTCAAGGAGCGATCAAGGCGCTTTTCTCAATAAAAGTCGAGTCACGAACGCCTCTGAAGTGTAAAGAAAAAATACCCAACTTAGAACGAAGTGGCACCCTAGAAATCATAGGGTGTCTGGGCATTCTAACATAGACGGCCATGATAGAGCATCAGATCAACATTTTTTCAGAACAAAAAAATATAAAAAATCAAAAATCATTTTTTTTTTAAAAAATCTAATATAAACTACTAATAATCTACTCCCACTACTTTTAGCTGGTGTTGTCCTGGATGGGAGATTAACCTCTTTCTCCAATATCGTTCAACAGCTATCTATCTAATTCTCTACTACTACACAGTGCGAAAACCAAATTGCGAATGGGATAAAAGCAATTGCAAATAAAAGTTGATATTATCCATAACAAAACCTTTAAGGGTTCAGTGCAAGATTTTTTTTAAACGCATTTGAAGTTGGTTATTTTGGAACGTTGTCCAACGAGAAAAGAACATTGAAAATTTGATAAAAATAATGCTTATTTAATTTTATTAACCTCGAAAGTTGCAGTGTCTTGCTGTTTTTGGGTCGAGGAATTCACTTTCGATATTTTTACCTAAATTCACGTTAGATGGCGCTGTCATAAAAATGGTGCTATTTCTTGTTGATTTTTGTAGAAAAAAGGGTGTATTTACATTTTTTAGGCTGAAAAATCAATTTTTGATCTTGGCGTCACTGTAAACTATATTTTTAATGATAATTCGTTTAAATTTTCAGTTACTATTGATGATAATTTATTTTCTTTTTTATTAAAACTAAAATACATGTATTTAAAATTCGAAATTTTTTTAAGTTCAGAAATTTTAGTCAAATTCATTTAATTTTTTCATGTGATAAATATTTCTTCCGATTTTCGTCGACGACTTGAAGTAATGTAAATTTGGCCTAACGATGATACAAAATATTGTTACTTGAGGTCGTCGACGAAAATCGGAAGAAATATCCATCACATGAAAAAATTAAATTAATTTGAATAAAATTTCCGAACTATAAAAAAATTCGAATTTTTAATACATGTATAAGTATTTTTACTTTTAATAAAAACGAAAATAAATTATCATCAATAATAACAGAAAATTTAAACGAAAATATTATTTTGTGGTGAATTTTGTTTTGTTTGGTTGTTTTAATTGGACTGTATGGGTTAGCGATAGAGGGTATTCATGACAAAAAATTGTATGGGGACTCCCTTAACGGTTGAAGATAGAGGGTGGATTTGTTCTGAGAAACTGTTGGAATTGCAGAAATATTGGGAGTTGGTCTTACATTAAATTCATCTAGGGCCACTTTTGGGGTTGTTAAAGCGGTGGGAGAAAAATTTAAAAAAAAATATTTTTTGCAGGGGAGCCTCCTTAGGGGGTGAAGATGGTAGGGTAGTTATTTTTGGACAAAATGTTGGGAAAGAAAAATTTACGTGGGTCGGTCATACATTTTACCCCCCTAGGGGCGACTGTTAGGCAGTTGCGGGGCTTTTTGTGAATATTTTTTTCCCCTTCCAATGACCTTTGATCTCGATGAGCTGTCACTTGCCCCCATACCACTTTCAGATTTTTTGGCTCATGCATTTTTTCCAAACCCCACAAAAAATAAGGGGGCGAGCCGTATCAAAATCGAAAACTCGTGCACTATCCCACCCCTACTGTTGATGCAACACATCTTACAATGGTAGTAGAAAGATATATGCGGACTTCTCTTGTCACATAATTACCAGATTGTCTATCTTGTGGGTGAATATGTATACAGTCCCGATTTGGTGCAATACATAAATATCGACTTAGAGTTAGTTGCCACCATTTAAACTGCAGGATACGTACCGGACAGTGGAGATATCGGAAGTATGTGATTTAGACTATATAGTCAATCAGGCCGGTAGTCTGACATATCCAGTCCATTACCGCACAATCATTCGCTTATCTGAGAGCTTCTACTTTTAGATTGATTCTAGTTGAGTAGGAATTACGCACATGTTCCGGACCGAGTGCGGTATGGTAAGGCAGTCCTATGTCTAGCCAGCTTATCCATACTATCAATCGATGGAATTTTCCTGTAACACGTATAGGTGGGTTAGAAGGTTATCCAAATGATTGGCCGTCTCTTTGAGAGATGCGCGACAGTTGTGCGATGCTTTTTAAGCCAGGAAGACAGATAACATAGATTTGAACGCAGCCTGGCTAGTAGAGTATATGTTGGCAACGATAGCCGTGATGATGTCTCGTCCCTACAGCCGTGGTCAGTTCTAAAGTGTAAATGACTTGCAAAAATCGTTTGAAACCACCCACTGTGCGGCGGACAAACGAAACGTTCGAACATATGTATGTATGTACCCCAAGTACGAGTACATGCATCACTAGTCGATCCATCCGATAAAAATAATTGGAAGTAGTTGTTGCAGTTGCTGTCGTAGCCGCAGTCAGCCGAAAAGTACTAAACTTTATTTGTTAAACGCTGTGGTGCGAACGATCGACTGAGCGTGTGTGTGTGAAGATCGAAACAAAAACGCTTTATATTTTTGTGGAAATGGTCACAACTTTGAATGTTGTTGTTCTTGTCAATTATAACTATAAAACATATTTTATTGAATGCGAACGATTTTTGTGTTGATCTGCTGTTTGTTGTTGCTGCCTGTTTGCTGCTGTTGTTTGTAGATCATGCAACCAAGCGGCGACCGATCGCAACAACCACCTCAACAGCGGCAACATACGATGACTTTGGTTAAATTTGGTGAATGCAAAATTGGACGTTGTTGGCTGGCTGGCAGGCAGGCAGGCAGCAACAAGAAGTTTGTTTTGTATTTTCCCACGATCATCAATGATGGCCAAATGAAGTGCTTTTGTTGTTGTTGTGGGCTGGCATTGCTGCGACTTACTGGCAGTGGCAATACCACTGACACTGTTGCCGATGTTGTCGCATAAAGTAGTTCTTTAGAATAGTAACACTTCATATACAACGATGGGCTGTCTGTCTGCCTACCGGTACGTGCATACGAACCACTGTTATCGCGACAATAAAGTCATTTTGAAAACTTGAGTGCTCTTAAAAAGTGTGTGTTCTACAAGATTCATTTTAATTTGGAAGTACGTCTTCGCATCCAACATCAAATCGGCATATACAGGCTTGTAGCTTGTAAATGGTGTTACACATGATGGCAATGCCCAAATATAGTCGAGATGATCTGGCAATGAGATCGCCTTAGGGCAAAGCTAATCAAGTGGTTCAATGACTATACTTTAGGATAAATTCGCATATGAACAGCAACCAACGGTTTTGACTACATCTACATACGAGTATGTCCATTGGGAGACCAGATGGTTACTATTGTGGTTGCAATTGGTATATTTCGGAAGCTGTCGTAGTTCACAATGTCATCCAGCTATCCAATTATTTGGCACGGTTC
This sequence comes from Hydrotaea diabolus, assembly GCA_963513945.1. Taxonomy (NCBI): domain Eukaryota; kingdom Metazoa; phylum Arthropoda; class Insecta; order Diptera; family Muscidae; genus Hydrotaea; species Hydrotaea diabolus. The sequence continues at coordinate 100,547,230 of OY740720.1, read as the reverse complement.
TCCATTTCATCATACATCATTTTGCGCTGGCCGAAAGTGTGTGGAAATTATTATATATAGTAATCGGGGTTGGGGAACTATAGAGGAGGTTTCGCTTGAGCCAAGCTAAGACTACCGGACGGGTTACAGGTTGCGGATAGTGTTCAGCCTTAAGATATATAAGCCTGCTGTGAATAAGTTCCTAGAAACATCCGGGCCCGCAATATAAACACAATAATATATCATCGGAAATGGTTTTATTGGTATTCAAAATATTCTCTTTTAAGTTCAATCCACTTTTGCATGCGCACAAACCAATTTTCGATGCGCTTTTTCCACTTCGATTGATTGACTTTTGTACGCTTCAACAGTTGCTTCAGCAGCGATGAAAAACGTTGACTACGCATTTTTTCTTGATGCTAGGCCATAAGAAGAAGTCATTGAATGTCAAATCAGGGCTGTATGGTGGATAGCCCATCAATTCGATATCTTGAGTGGTCAAATAGCTCATCGTTTCAGCTGATGTGTGAGAGCTCGCATTGTCGTGATGCAAAATGATCCGTCTTTTCTTATTATCTTTCCTCATTTCCTCATACACTGTTGGCAAACAGATGGTTGTATCCCACTCAGAATTGACCGTGCTACGTTCCACTAAAGGCACTGAGGCAACATGGCCGGTTATACCGAAAAATACGCAATCATTTGCTTCGATGTACTTCTTCCACGAACAACTTTTGTTGGATTTGAAAGACCCATACGGTCGATTGTTGTTATATTTCGGGTTCATATGCATATATACATGATTCGTCACCTGTGACAATGATATACACTGCCTTTGAGCTACCGCAGTTAAACTTTTTCAACATCTCTTTGCACCAATACATACGAGCCTTTTTTGAGCATTCGTCAAATTATGTGGGATCCAACGAGAACAAAATTTTTCAAGGCCAAAAGAACATGCAATATCTTATTGATGCTTGTCAAACTATTGCCCAAGGTTGCCTCAATCTCACGGTATGTCACTTGTCGGTCTTGCTTTATCAGTTCATGCACAGCATCGATGTTTCTGGCAAAGTGACCTTCACGAAGTACATCGTGGAACGAACGGCGTCCGAGATTGAACTCTCGGTACCAGCGAAAAGTCGCAAAAAGTCGAAACAAGTTGATTTTACCACTCTTCTCGTCTCGATAAACCACGCCGAAAATCGTAAAAAATCATCGCACGGAAATGTTCACGGGATAATTCCATTTTTTGACTGAGATGAATTTTTCAACACATTGTATACAAAACAATTCGCCCTCAAATGACAAAACGTTCTGAGTGAAGTTATGCTAAAAAAATGTCAAAGTTTCAAATGGAAGTTCCAGTTTGCATCTGGGAACACTAGCATTGCCAGGACTAGAAATATAAATAGCAACCCTCGTAAGCAGCCCCAGGTGGGACACAAAAGTGCTTCACTGACAGGGCGTGTAGATGTCACCCTTTAAGAAAAACATCCCACTTAACCGCTCAAAAGAAAGCTGTAACGGCGGTTTACTATGTAAGGTACGGCTGCGAGTGGGCGTCTGTTTTGGATCAAGCGGCTTGCTTTACAAACGCGTTGCTCACATAGTCAGGAAGGCAGCTATAAACTGGTGGACCTAGTATCACCATATTACAAATTCAATGCATTTGCACCAAAAATCGGCGAAGCAAATTAGGAATGTAGCGGCGGCAATCAGCAACGAAATACTAGCCATAGAAGATTGTCGCATGCTATAAACGGGTACGATTTTAAAATAAGCGTGGCAAAGCTTACTTATCCAAGAACTTAAAACACCTAAAGCTCACGATTTTGGAACATCATATTCGGTATACATGTGTATAAAGAGTGCATAATAAAATACGTTAGCAGGAAAAGTGGGTATTAGAGATAGGAACATAGGGTTTGGAATACATTCTGCTGAAGTGAAAGAAATAAGTTCGGGAGAAATGTGGGTGCCGCTACGCCCCTTTCTTTTAAAGAACTGTAATGAACATAACTATATGCAGATTCTCTTGAAATGTACAGTGTATGATTTTAAAAGGAGGAGTGGCACCAACCACATTTCCCCAAACTTATTTCTTTATACTTTAGGAGATGTCAGTCAACATACGATAATAACTTTAAACTATAAGGGAACTAATTACACAGTGTAACAAAAAAGAATGAAGTCAAAATACTTGGGAACTGATATTATTTTTCTTGTAGATCTTGCTGAGTACAACAAGAAACCGGTTTTGAAATTTCCCAAACACCTCCAAAATCTGGAGCAAAAACCAGTAACTTTGTTGAATATCAACCGATTTTTCGGCTGATTTGGAAAGAACAAACTGCGGTCTTTCGAATGGTGTATACACTTTTAAAATCACAATAAAAAAATCTGTGTATTTTTCCTGTAACTCATTTTTTTTAATTTTTTTTCATAATTTTTATACTTTGGATGCGTTTTTACACAGAATTTTTTAAAGGAATACAATTCGGTGCCATTTGTGAGCTGTCCGTTATAAACTGATTGAGTTATTCAACTTTTTATTAAAACAATATTTTTTGAAAAAATACAATTTTTGGCTAAACTACTCAGAAATATTTGTTTGACCGTTTGTTATTGAATATCTCAGTATCCCGTTTGTCATGTAAATATATGTGACGCGCAAAATAGAAAGGGACCTAAGGTTAAGAACCAGTTTTGTTAAGGAGAGCCATTTTAAAGATTAGGTCCCTTTCTATTTGCGCTTAGAATCGTCGACTTCACTTTCGTAAAACGCGCATATCTCTGGGAGGGAACACTTTTGGGGCGATCCCATGTCTCATTCGATGCTCAGATGTTGTCCACATCAAAAAAAGAAAAAAAAATGAAAATTGATTTTTTTACCCTTAGGCTCCTTTCTCTATGCGCTTTCACATATGTCTGTGATATGTCTTAGAAATTTGTTAACGTTTGCAATTTTGTATCGGTTATTCTTAGACGATTTCATTTAAAAATTTAATATTCTCAATTTAATATTTCTCGATATTTGGCTTGAACTCCAGGCATTGGTAAACCCAATTACAATTCATTTTTTTTCTTTTTTTGATGTGAGCATCGAATAAGACCGATCCCATGCCCCAAAAGTGTTCCCTCGCAGAGATATGCGCGTTTTTTGAAAGTGAAATCGACGATTCTAAGCGCAAATAGAAAGGGACCTAATCTTTAAAATGGCTCTCCTGAACAAAACTGGTTTTTAACCTTAGGTCCCTTTCTATTTTGCGCGTCACATATGGTGGCCCTAAACAAACTACACAAAATCCAGCAATCGAAATTAGATTGCGAAAATTGCGCTGGATGGCTCATATACTCCGAAGACGCTACATATATACGAATATTGTACCACCCACCAACCAGGTGGAACACACAATGTAGTCGTCGACCCGGTGCTGCAGCTAAGACCTGAACACCATCAATGAATTCAGAAAATTAAAATTGGAGTATCATTATCGAGAAGTCATTAATAGAGTCAGATATAGAAGATACTCGTAGTAGAGGCTCAATGCTTCAGTGGGAGGGAAGGATGGCGGAAGAATAGGGTAAATTTAATCAAATTCGCACTCGCTTTTACTTTTGTTAGTTGACTAGGAAGGCAACCGACTATGTAGCTACGAAACGCAATCCATGATAGTGACTCTTCAGAGCCGAAAGATTCATAAAAAAGGAATTAACCCATAGGCTGCAGTGAAAAAGAGGCGCCAAGTTAAAGAGGCGATGAGCGATGAGTAAGTCTTACTGCATCTATACTTATAGTTTACTTTTCTGTTAGTGTCAGTTAGTTTTTTTGGATAACATGTGGTCTATGACTTAAAGGTGATTCCGAATCTTGTCTGAAGTTTTTAAATCCGTTAAATCCGTAAGCCTTACCAGTTCTCTCATTTGTATTGTTCGATTATCATTTTAAATGCAGCCAAATTGTATACTATTCTCACCCTGCGATGTTTAGTTTTAAAGTGTTGCGATTTAAGAAGCTAAACGGTTCTGTCGTAGCAAGTTAAACTAAGTCAAGTGTTGTGGATTCACTATTGCTAAGGGATTTATAAAGTTCCTGGCCCACCAGATCACATGGCATTCACTTAGGCCTCAGAACTTCAACAAAGGTGCTTTCAATTACAACTAGATGGAAAAAGTTCTAGCGTAGTTTTCACTGCGTAACACATACCAACAATGCCAGTAATCAACATCAACCCAGAGTCTTGTCAACTGTTGTGCCATTCAAGCTTCTTCACCTTTTCCTATACGAAATCCGCTTCAATGCTAAATTTTGTCCATCACGCCAGAGACTGATGCCACTATATCAGAGCGTGTATGTACCGGCAGATACTCTTGACCCGGTAAAATATCCAAACATGGATGAAATATGAATGTTGCTGAAGACATCAATTCAACAAAAAGATGAATAAGTTTGGAGTGGCTCTTTGAGGCATTCACTCCATCATCCAACGAAAGTAGCATGTGGGAGTCAACCATTAAACATATTTCGTTCGCTGTCTCAGCGTCGATACCGTCTCAGCGTCAACAAAAAAAGAAGGTGGGTAACAATTGAAAAAAATTGATTTCAATTGAAACTGTTTGGCTCGTACCCATTCGAACAGAGGCGAAGTCGCTCGCTGTACGGGGGTGGAGGATACTCACCGAATCGGGTGTGGTTGCCACACAATTATAATGTCATGTCACATCTTCCAAATGCCGTTTCCAGATTATTATTTTCGAGGGTGTGAATTGAGCTGCACTTAAATCATTTAAACGAGGAAACGAATAACTGATGATACAACAGCACAAAAATATATTTTTGCTAAAAAACAATTAAAAAAGACGTAAGTATGTATCATGTTTAAAAAAAATGAGTAACATATTTCTCATTAGTATTTTGCTGGCGAACATAAAAATGTACCTGTGGACATACGAGGAAAGTACAATAATTTTGGTTGTATGTATTTTAATGAGGATCTCACACGAATAGGAATGAGTATTGCTTCTAAGTAAACACTAGACCGGAGCAACCTAGGATATTCAATGGCATGATATGTTTTAATAATGGTTTACCAAAGAAGCCGAATTAAAAGTCAGGAGAAATGTTTCTGTATCAGAACTGAATGATTTGGAATACCAAGAACGACCTGATCGGTTTAAACGTGGCAAAAAAAAATCGTTCAGAAAAGATCAGGATAGTTATTGTTCTCATTGCCAGCAGAGATTTGGATCATACATAGTACACGAGAACCAAGAGCCATTCGAGAATTATTGAACTTCTCATCGAAACCTATCATTCCAGTGGTCACGGAAATATACAAATTTAATTTTGCAAACCCATTTGGCCCTCAGACCAGTACCAGTATTAAACAAATTTAATACTCATATAGCGTTCCAAATGGGTGCCCATTTTTCTGAAACACGTTTTTATACCCCCCCACCACACTTTGATATAAAATATTTTGAAATAGTTCTGGTTTTTGTTACACCTAAACGGACTATCTTTATTGTGCCGATTATTTCAGAATCACTATCTGATTCTATTAAGCGAAATCCTACTGTTCGTGCCCATTTACCTATCGTTGTGATCGAAGTAAAGGTTGCAAATATAAATCATTTTTTCAAAATTTGGTATATAGTTCAGATCACGGACGAACTCTACATCCGATCCGATCTCGACATCCGATCCTGACCAAATTTTGCAATGAACATATTACATTACCAGCTCCAAAATTCGATCTATTCTTTCGAATAGATGCAGATTACAGGTCATGCTGATCAAGAAGCCACAAAACAATTACGATTGTGCTTGAAATTTGCCCTCTACGTTATAATCGACTTAAAAGTAACTGTGCTTAACCGGACCATAGCACACAGTGGTACAGGATATTATGACTTAGTGCTGACGTTTTCAACACCTTAAATGAATGAAGGTAGTCCCTATGTTAAACATACCGATCGATTCAGAACAACTATCTGATTCCATTGAGCGATGCCCATTCGTCTACCGGTTCATCTATCCTCAATCATCAAAGTACTGGTCAGTATATTTGTATAGCCCCCATACAATGCTCCGTACTTTACAACCGATTCCGACCAAATTTCGCATGGAGCGTTACGAGCGACCACTTATGTCTCTTATGTCTTATCAAATCCCTTCTGATTAATGGTCTTGCAGCTCTAGAAGGCACTTACTACCTACTACTTACGACCTTACTAAAGCTCCAGAGCAAGGTGCTTATTAATTTGAATAGCGGAGTTACAAGGTCATAGAAGTAGACAAGGTGCTTACAAAGCCAAAGTAGTAGACGAATTTATACACTGTACCGTTCTAGAAAATGGATGCTACTTTGGGCTTACTAAACATCTTAAGAACAAAGCACACTCCAAAAGAACGATAATACTTATAATGATTGATCTTTGTAGCCTATTCGATCTTTTCTTCCGTTTAAAGGAAGCAAAAACGACGTTGGAAAAACCATGAGATGTACGAGTTATTTCACGCCTAAAATCGCAATGATTGTACCGCAAGTAGAAACAAAGTATGGTTGGGATAACAATTCGTGAAGGGCATCATACTATTGTTGGGTGGCACAACAATATTATGATCCTCAAAACGATAGTATGATTCACTCTCAACCATACTACTTATATGATCCTAACAAACATAGTCTGTTTCACATACAACCATACTATGATCCTCACAATCACACGCAATCATGTTATGATCCCTACAACCATAGTATGATCTTACTCAACCATACTTTGATCTCCGAAAATATTTATTGGGATTGGCTTATGTTGTCAACATAGGGATTTTTATTAAATACATTTTTAAAAATACATTAAGTTCAGTATAATAGGAGTGAAGAAAAAATACGTTTAAGAAAGTAAAATAATTTAGTTAACCATATCCAAAGCACGCCAATTCCATGTGAAACCAATAACTTTTTACAAGAAGGTCTTCGATTTTGACGAAATTTGGTACATTGGTTCACTTTGGTTTGAAAAACTCACTGTTTGGAATTTTTAAAAAAAATCAGAATTCTGAAAATTACAGAGTTGCAACATTTTCAATTCGTTTTTTTAAAAAACTCATAACTTTTGTTCTAATTATAATATTTGAGAACATTTTTTTAACTATCAAGATTAAATTGAGGTTTACAAAATATATTTTTTTAAAAAAAAATTTCTTTACAATTTTTTTTTTATATTTTAAAAAACATTTTTTTGCGATATTAGAAAAAAATTACCTTTGAGTTTTTTTTAAAAATTATTTTGTTAAATGGTTATTATGTTGGCTAATGGTACAAAATAGTTTTGGGTGGCTACGCTTATACTTCTCAAGTAAAAAATTAAAATGTTTGTCGGTCTCCACATTATTTTCTATTTGTCATGTAAAGAGTGGTTAAATTTTAAGGGCCGATGTTAAATGTGAACCACACCTAAACGTCGTTTCTTTTTGCGTTTCATTTGATTTTTTGTCAACTTCAAACTAACTTAATTTGAACGATGGAAAGATGCAATGGTCAGAATGGTGGCAAGAAATGGCAACAGTGGATGATCAATTTTCTAAGAAAATCATCTTCAGTGATGAGGCACATTTTCACCTCAGTGGATTTTTCAATAAGCAGAATTGCCGCATAATCCAAGAGTGACTGTCGAAAGAACAATGCACCCACAAAGAGTGACTGTTTGGTGCGGTTTATGGGTGGCGGCATCATCGGGCCTTATTTTTTCCAAAATGAGGCCGACAGTTACTGTGAATGGTGCTCTCTATCGTGAGATGATAATGAACTTTTTATGGCCCGAATTAGAAGATATGAATGTGGACGATATGTGGGTGCCACTTTTTACACAGCTTACGAAACAATTGCTCTTTTGCGCGACAAATTCAATGGCCGTGTTATCTTACGTCGTGACGATGTTACTTGGACGCCAAGATATGTGATTTGACACCGTTGGACTTCTTTCTTAGGGGTCTTATTTGAAAGAAAGGGTGTACTTGATAAGCCAGCAACAGTTCTACAGCTAAAGAATGAGATTTTTTCGGCACATTAACGGCATAGAACCTCAATTATGCCTCAGCGTCATCGAAAATTTGGACCATCGAATGAAGGTGTGCCGCCGAGATTGCGGCGGCCACTTGGCCAATATTTTGTTCCACACATAATTGAACCATACCAATATTAGCAACATAAAAAGAAATGACAATAATTTCCGAAATAGTTTGTGTTTTATTCAAAATCAGCCCTTAAAATTTAACCACCCTTTATGAGGAATTTTTTATTTTCATTACAAGTACTCGTAGTTATAAAGGGCCATAAATAAGCATTAAGAGAAGTAAAGTGAACGAGCTTACCCTCACTCATAGAGCGATATATTGTTAGGTTTGTATAAATCCTAAAGGAATAGAAGGCACGTTTTTTTTTTTTAAAATATCTTTAAAAAAAAAATACTTTTGTAAATGGTTATTGTGTTGGCTAATGAAACAATAAAGGTTTTTGGTGGCCACGCCAAAATCTTTCAAGTTATAAATGCAACGTGCAACGCTCATCACAATATTTTTAAACACTTTAAAATTAGAAAACTCTAACTCTATGCGTTGTGGATTATAATGTTCGTGCTACAAAGAATGCGCAGAGAAGTGGAGACTAGAACGTGGAAAACTGTTCTAAGCAGCCTAGAACAGTTTTCAATATTTATTTCTATATATTTCTTTTTTAAGCGAAATGACTGATAGAAATTATTTCCTAAATACCCTTTCTTTTCAATTTTTTTGCGTGACGTCGCATTGGTTAGTGGTTATTTAGAAAATATTTTGTAGAATAGTAGTTATAAGTACCGGAGACATTGGTAACTGGAGCCAAATCAAGCTGAACCCGATGTTTTGACTTACGATGGATGATAGGTTCCATCGGTCTCCTTCCAAGCTAGAATAATCTTTCTCTAAAATAAAATTAAAAATTTCATCAAAAACTTAACTCCAATTTAAAAATAGATCTCGATTTCAGAGGCGAAAAAAGTCCTATACGCACCAAATAGGACCTACTGCTTAAAGCCGGCTCCATTCCGCTTATTGATTTCAGGGAAAGACTTTTGACGTGCATTAAAGATTTATCAAACTCTCATATTCCAAGGCATTTCCGACTTGGTAAACTTAGCAACGTTGACGAGGCCCCTTTTAAACTGGGTTACTTGTGTGATAGTCGAGCTCACTGATCATCACACTACGTCCGCCTGTGCAGTGTATTGATGGTGTTTGAATACAGTTTATCAAGCGATTGTCGCCCTTATTCTACCTAACAAAAGTGCAGCTGTTGTCACGACTTCTTGTTTATGGACTCACTCGTTATCGATATCTTCACACGTATCGCATTGTCCTCGCTAAATCATATTTTTACAGGCAAATCGCACTACAGTGCATCAGGGTAATTAAATGTCTTATATTTTAAATGGTGACTTTTCATTGTTTTGTCTACGTTGCCATTGAGCATTGCTCAAAAGAAAGGCGACCAGGGACAATTGAGCTATTGATCTAACCAAGCCAGCAAGCGGCGACTAACTGGCAGCCCCAGTATGATCCCAAACAAACGAACCGAGCTGAACCGCAACAATAAATTATCTATTAAGCACTTCTGGCCAACATTGGTCATAAAATAATTTAAATGTCATTTTAATGAAGCTCATAAATTAGCGAATGTGTCAAATGTACAAGCACCGCAGCGCTGCGGAATCAGTGCACTAAATGGCAACACTGTTGCCAGCGATCCATCCACCGGCAGTAGGCAGTTGGCAGGCAGCAGCACCGGCACCAACACCATCGTCCGTCAGCCAGTCAGCATCAGTCGCCACCGTTCGTTTGTGTGCCGTCCAAGACCCAGTCACAGACACTTGCTCAGCCAACGGGCCAACAGTTTTGTTGTTGTTGTTGATGTTGACAGCTTCGATGTCAAATAAACGCTTGAAAAGCATTTCAAATGGAACTGCGGTTGTTGTTGCTCCTGCTGCTGCCGTTGGTTGCTATTGCTGCTGTAGCAGCAACAAAGAACTGAAGCAGCAACCACAGCATGACTTTCACAAATAACCTTCACGAAAATCCACACACACAGACTTAGAGACACTCATACGCTTCCCAATGCGAGCGTGTACCATACCACACTTTACGCGGATGAAAACAAACAAACCATTGAGCGAGCATACGAGTGGTACAGAATCAAATCTCGATATCGACTCGAAAATCCATAGAAAAAAGAAAAAAATAAACCGAAATGAACCAAATCTGATGCTAAATTGTACGAAAATGCAGTGGAGGCAAGAAAGAGATCCCAAAGAAACGCAAACGTCATTTTCCCACACTTGATATCCATCGCATTGTCGTCATCGCCATCATCATCATCGCCATCGTCATGATCACACGTACACACTTGCGCTACACACGATGACGATGTTGGAGCTGGCTGGGCTGCTTTGCTGGTCGGAATACCGAATTTCATCCGATGGTGTTGGCCGCCGTTTGGATTGGCCCATGTTGCTGGTGCTGTTGTTTGTGTTGCTGTTACTGTTACTGCTGCCTGATGCCGTGTAGTTGATCTTGTCTTGGTGCTCCACACGTCTGTTGCAGTTGTTTGTGTTATAATTGTTGTTGTACACGTCATAATTCTTCACGGAATTCAAAATGTTCAAACATCAAATGCGATCATATCACATGCAATTAAGTCAAAAACATTTATCGCTACAATCGATCGATTTGAAAGTGGAAGAAAGAAAAATATTATCGCTCAACGCTGGAATCAGATCTCGACTCATTTCATTAGTGCATCAAAGAGTTTTTGTTTGACTATTGTTAAAGTCAGTTGATAGTGAACATGGCCCGTCTATGTCCGACATTTAATCGGAGCCTAGGGAATTGGAGTGCCATAGAAATAGGAAAATGTTCGTCTATCAAAAGACCATCTTAAGATATGAAGAAATGTGACTGTCGAGGATCACTTTAAAATTTGAAGTAAATCAAACAAATCATTATTAAGGAGAAACTGCTAAACAAAATTGTGCTATCCTCTCGGATCCTAGTATATCCTTAGCACGAAGCCTCCTGCATATCCCTTTAATATATGTTACAAATTTTAATCAAAGGTGGCTGTCGAGGTTAAAACGTTAAAACTCCAAGTAAATCAATTAAAACAGTATATAAAAGAATCTGCTCAGAGAAAAATTGTGCCATTTTCGTGGATCCTGATATATCATTGGTAGGAAGCTACCAAACACTTGGCTGCATATACCTTTAATTTTTGTTACATACGCATTAAGGGCCAAGACAGTTCTCATTCTTTGAAGAACCGTGATACCATGCAAGATCATTAAGTGTTGCAATTTAACAAATGCTGGAGGATTCCCACACAAAACTAGATAAGCCTCGTATTTGGAAGAGCCCCATAATTCTTGTCCTTGTTGTCATAGCAGCTTATAGTAAAATCAACTGATCCAAGCACACTTTATTTCTTTTTTAGATCCTCGATAAAAAGATCGACCTTTAAACTGGGAGACTATCTACGTGTCAACATACAAACTGTACGGAAAACTACACTGCATGATTTGTAAACCAGAAGGATAACTCTCTCGTTGCCTTAATAGACATAGAAAAGGACCCTGAATAATGCCCACTGTAATCGGTAAAAGCGAAGTTATTGAAAGTTGATGTCAACCAAGGACTCATAAAACTCATCATTAGGTTACTTACGAATAGCCTTGACTCTAGACTTTATTAACCTTACAATAAAAGTTTACTGGGAATTCCCCAAAGCTAGAGTCCAATCATTCCTTCCCGCGAACATAACCCATAGTCAATATTTTCCTAAAGCTAAAATGAGTTGCCTTTAAAAGCATAGCAAATGCAGACTATTGTGATACACGCAGAAAAGAAATTAGTTGGAAATCGGTTCAAACTACAAAAAATTGGTTGAATTAACACACTTTCTGTTGCGATCTTCAACATTCAGTTGTATTAACGGTTACATGGTTCGACATATCATAAGATGGTTACTACGATTACTTACCGCCAATAAATCAGTTATTAGAAGCGAATTTGGTTAAACTACTGGTTCCGACAACTGGTAGCAATGGCAACGCACCAACATGTTACTTTGTTACAAATAGTTGGTGGTGCCAACAGATAGGTTCTTTGTAGTACCCGAACCTCGTGTAGTTCACTGTTGTATCATATTTTTGGATATCCCAATATCAGAATATTATCCCTATAAGAATTAATTATCGACTCTAGTCACTAAAAAAATCTTTGTTTAGGACAAATACACATTTAGTAATCTAAAAACAGAAACGATTAGAATTAAATATTAAATCTTAATTGTAAATATTTTACAATGAGGATTAATAAAAAATAATTCAAAAATAAAACATTATTTTTTTAAATTTTGGCCGGCAATCTACCACAAATTGTGTTGAAACTTAAAATTTAACTTACTCGTATAAGGTAACATAACATATATATTTGTGGCCTAGGCAACACTAAGTGTTGCCTGGCGATATCTGACATTTCCATTGGAAAGTACGTTTTTTTAGCATAAACGGACGTTTTGACGTACGACCATCATTTGTGTTGTTTACAGTGACTTGAAAAAATCAATTTGGCAAAAACCTGAAATTAGCTCTTGTACATTTTCGTGCGATCATTTTTCACAACTTAAGACGTGGATTATCACAACAAGAGTGCATCGATTTACTGAAATCATTCTATGGCGATGAAGCACCATCCTACAGCACTGTAAAATGGTTTAATGAATTCAACCGTGGCCGACGCTCGCTCAAAGACGAAGGTCGACCAAAAACGGCCGTTGTGCCAGAGAACATTGATGCCGTGCGTGAACTGATAATGCAAGATCGTCATTTGACATACCGTGAGATAGAGACATCCTTGGGAATTTCTTCCACCAGCATGCATTCGATATTGCATGAACACCTGGCCGTGTAAAAGGTTTGTTCTCGTTGGATCCCGCACAATTTGGCAATCGCTTAAAAAAGGCTCGTATCGATTGGTGCAAAGAAATTTTAAAAAAATACGATTGCGGTGCTTTAAAAGAAGTTCATAAGATCGAAACAGGTGACGAATCCTGGATCTATGCGTATGAGCCCGAAACCAAACAGCTATCGACCGTGTGGGTCTTCGTAGACGAGCCAAATCCAACGAAAATTGTTCGTGGAAGAAGCACTTTGAAGCAAATGGTCGCCTGTTTTTTCGGCAAATCTGGTCATGTGGCGACTATTCTGCTTGAGCAACGTAGGGCGGTCAGTTCTTAGTGTTACAACTTATTTGCCTGAAGTCTTCGGAGAAATTCGAAAAACGAACAAAAGAAGACGAATCAACGTGCACTATGACAATGCTAGCTCTCACACATCGGCTCAAACCAACGCCTTTTTGACCGGCCAAAACGTCGAATTGATGGGTCATCCTCCGTACAGCCCAAACTTGGCACCTAATGACCTTTTTTGCATTTTCATTATTAGAAGGCCAGAAATATATATAGCAGCCCTCGTAGCATGTTTCCTTATAAGCGACCAAATTTCAATTCTCGAAAAACTGAACCAATGTCTTAGAGCTACCATAAAATGGCTACACATAATATTTGATTTTTGAAAAGCTGCAACACTCCTTCTTGAGGTTTTGGCACTCTAAATGCCACTTTGTAAATCCAATATAGGCCTTGGTGAAATTGGACAGTCTGTGTTTCATATGTCCTGTCCTCTCTAGCAGTAACATAATGAGTCCGACCATGCAGTGTAGTGTAGGGTATCTCAAAGTCGGCTACGCCCGTGTACCATTTTATACAGTGTTTGACACATTTTCACACAAGAAGGCGATCTAAGTACCGGGCTTGAACTTCTATAAAACATAGTTGCTTAGTGGTCGGTGTAAGAAAAATCCACTTGTGTGGCTCTTGCAATAAAAGTCCACACGCAGAAAAAAAGTATGGTTGGGGTGACAATATTCGAAGAGGATCATACTATTGTTGGGTATATGGTTGTGGTACAACAATATTAAGGTCCTCACAACAATAGTATGATTTAAACATAACCATACTATGATCCCCACAAACATAGTATGATTCACACTCTACCATACTATGATCACTACAACTATACTATGATCCTCACAACAATAGTATGTTTCTCATACAATCATAGTATGATCCTCACAACCATAGTATGATTCAAACGCAACCATACTATGATCCCGACAAGCATAGAATTATCACACTCAACCATACTATGATCCTCACAACCATAGTTTGTTTCATATACAACCATAGTATGATCCTCACAACCATAGTATGATTCATACGCAACCATGTTATGATCCCTACAACCATAGTATTATTACACACAATAATTATTGTATTATAATACTATAATAGTATTATAATACTATGATCCCCAATATAATTTGTTAGAATTTGTTTAAGTTGTCGACAATAGATTTGATGCTCAATATTATTTATTAGAATTTGTTTAAGTTGTCACAAATTGATTTGAATTATGAAAATTATTCAAAAATACATTAAATTCAAAAAAATAGGGAGTGATTTATTTCACAGTAGAAAAAATAAGTTTAAATAAACGTAAGCGTTTTTATTAAAAAAAATTTCAGTTAAACAAAGCCAAAGCAGCTTGTTTAAAAAATTTTAATTTCGAAAGTACTATTATTGCATTAGATCCGTACCAATAACATTTGTTCCTAAAAGCATATTTAAATGAAGAAAAATTACAATCATATAGTATGATTGCCGTAATCATATTATTGTTAACATAAAACGCCAAACACAATACTTTTGTCGCACCAACTGTTTGTTTGCGAGAGGAACAAAGAAAAAAAGAAATAAAACAACGTATTTAGATTTCAAATTAAATCTGTGTGTGCTGCTTTATTGAGCGAGTATTTTACCTTTGTGCGAATAGGTGGTTATGCGAGATGATCGATTGGCGATTCAAATAGCGATTGATCGCAAAGACCGAGTCATGGATGTCGCAAGGGCTTTTCAGCAACCCCCGCTACTCGTTGTAAACCACTCTCTTTATGCTTTTATGCGGATAATCCGCATAGAGCAAAAAGGAAAGCACAAGAGGAGAGTATAAGGCGAACCCGAAAGGGTTGCCAATCAATACGTGACGTTTACGCTAGAGTGGGGAGTTGTGGGCAACATTTAGGATTAAACACCAACCATATTAATATTGTTGCTATAACCATATTTTCATTTTTAAATTTGGCAATAATACTATTGTTACATTGTAACAATATTAATATTGCAGCAATTATACTATTGTCAAAAATAAATTCAGTTAACAATGCTATGGTTGCGACGAACATACTTTTGTTGCGGAAAACATATTATTATCGCCGTGACCATGTAGTAACCATGTTTTTTCTCTGCGTGCAGAGACCAGCATCGCTTCTATATACTGAGCATGCGAGGGAAAACAACTTGTACTACCCGCCTTTAGATAACCTTCACAGTTGTTTCATAGCTCAATTGACCAGGCAATGACTTTAGGGAGTTGGTATTAATCCAATTTGGAATAGACAGATTGCTGGGCTGACTTTGGAATCCACTTCGGAGTACCGGATCCATCGATTAGACCACCAAATTATTGTAGCATTTTTGAACGAAGTAGCTATTGGTAATGGAAATAGCCGAGCAGTTTAATATCCACTGAAATTGGGTGCAAATGCTGGCCACAGACACGCTCCAAGGAACGATACGGCAAATGGGCTGTCGAAAGGAGTGCTAGATAGAGAACACAGTAAATATAGTTGGACGAAAGTGTCCAAGCCACATATGCTCTTGCCTCATTATCTTTCAAGCTTAGAGTTATTTTGATTAAACGTCTTCTTAGATATTTCGGGTAAAAACCCAACTAATTTCAAAGGATTTCTAAGTGGTAGAGGTTCGATTTCTATGCAATTCAAATATAATATAAAAATTTCGAAATAGATTTGCAGATGCTCGCCCTCCTGATCTAAAAAATCTATATTAAGGTAGTCCAACCATAACGCACGGTGTTAATTGTGAGTCAGACCTCAACGTCAAGTTTTGTTTTTAACATAATTTGACACTTCTTTGTTTCAGTGTTTGACAAATTCAACCATGAGGAGGGACAGAATTGAGCAGCGCGATAAGATTGTCGAGGCCTTTTACAAACATTAGCGCTCAAATCAAAATGCATTTCGAACAGTTAGTGATTTTTTTGGCCTCCGTAATCGATCAAATGTGTCCACAATCGAGAGAATTGTGTAGATATTTCAGCAAACCAGGTCTAAGGGAAAAGTGAAAACATTTGTACATGCTCGCCCAGTTCGTTCTGTGATCGGGCCGTACTTCTTCGAAAATTAGGTTGGGCAATCAGTTTTCGTAAATGGTGTTCGCTATCACGAGATGATAACGGATTTCTTGTGGCCAGATTTTAAGGATATCGAAATGGACGATATGTGGTTCCAACAGGATGGTGCCACAAAACCAACTAAACAATGTCTCTTTTGCTCGAGAAATACAATGGCCGTTTTATCTCACGCAGTGGCGACGTAATTTTCCGCCACGATCAAGGATATTAAAAAGAAACAGTGTTCGTCAATAAGCTAGAAACAATTTAAGAGTTACAGAATGAGATAATTGGAAGCATTAACGACATTGGACCTCCATTATATCTCAGAGTCATTGAAAATAAGGACCATCAAATAGAGGTATACATACCACGGAAGCCGTGGCGAGACTTTGGTTGATATTTGGTTTCACACATAATTTTAATAGATCCTTCTATAATAAGAAAAACTATTAAGATAATTCTCTAAAAGCTTTTTGTTTCTTTATAATTAACATCGTACGTTTTGGAAATAGTGAATTACTCTACAAGCTAATAAGATCAGGTTTGCTATTGTTTGCGTTTTAGTTGGACCACCCTTTAGGTTCTACAGTGGGGCTGCAACAAAGCATTCCGTCGTTTCCAAATAGTCCTCGTTGGACAAAGTGCACCACGTAATTACTGCGACTTCTGCCAAACCTTACCTTTACATGAACTCTAACTTAAGGATTAAAATCGAAATTATTCCATAATCCGATTCACTTTGATATGTTCTGATTTGTTGTTTTCATGTTATCTGTAATGGAAAGTTCTACCAGCTCAATCCTCGGAGAATAGTCGGCGATCCCTTATATAAATTTATTTATAAACGAAATTAGGACTAGGAAGCTGCTCGAACTCAAAATTTTCCGACAGGCTCAGTTAAGAGAAGTTATCTTTCTAAATAAAACATTTTCAATAACAAGATTGTAATTGAAAAACAATACTACTTATGCATGTGTCCGAATCGAACTCGAGAACCATTGTTTAAACCACGTTTATAGCGTCCCATGCTTCGGTCGAAAGAAGCGATGAAAAGCTCAAAATGAATTAACGCCCAGAAATTAGAAATACTCTTTTCTCTGAGAATAGCAGAACTTTAACAACGAAGACACCCTTTTATAAGTTTGGGATTATGAGCCGCCGTGGTTATGGTAGTAAGTGGGCACGACTAAGCCCCAGTGTAACCTTTAACAAGTCTTCAGCGGTTTAAAAATGTCGGTTACTTTTGGAGTAAGAAAATATTCTCTAAGCTATGTCCTATATAAAACAGGCTTGGAATAGTAGGCCCTGATTAGTAAGTATTAGAATTATATAAAGTACAGCGCACAGATTTGGGAAAGGGTTTCCCTTGTTTCTATTTGGGATGTTTTTTAGGGATGTTTTAATTAGGGATTTGTACTTGGGACAACAATTTCAGTTTCCCTCCATTTATACTGGAGGAATCTCGGAAATACCGACCGATATATTGTAGTGGGTGTACAAGTGTAAGGGATTTTGTTTTTGTACTATTGGACAATCCGTGACGCTGTTCACATACTTCTTGTGACTATACAAAAATGTATGGGCCATTAATTCTCACATATCCAGGTAACGGGGCACAGAGAACCACCTTTAATTAAAAAGTGAATTGAAATAATCACGCTAGTCTCACAGACTCACTAGAAAATAAGTAAACGATGCGATGGCGGCGATTTCTTCCAGGGAAAAATGCAAACAATGATCGGTCGTTAGGCAGTTCATTTGTTTGCAATAAAAACACAAAACACAGGTAAATGCGAGCGAGTACGAATCAATTATCAAAGAAGCCGCTCCGGTCGGCCAGCACAGATGATGGCATTGACTTGTTTTCTTTTGGCCAACTTCAAAAGCTCATGCACAACCAACGGTCGATGGTGATGGTATCATCCGTCGTGTCTTGTGTCAAACACAGGAAATATCCATACGGTCGGGGTACGTTTCGCTCATGTGATCTGTTCTGGAATTATGCCGCGCGCATACACACACTCGCACTGACGATATTTACCTGTGTAAATGTCTGATTAAAAGCACAAATCTTAATTGGTGGGGTCACACATTCTGTAGCCATTTCCCATAACATTTAAAGTGTGCGTTACACACTGTGAATCGTTTCGACAAGGACTATCGTTTTGTTAACGATATCAGATGGGCGGGCGCTCCGGGCAGAACTTTGCTTAACCCCCGGTACTGTCAGAGCTACAAATATAGCATTTACTTGCAAAAGCCAATGAAGTTATCGAAAGGTAAGACCTTCAAAAAATATTTATTGCATTTTCTAACTCAACGCGATGGATAATAAAGTTATATGATCTATCCGGTTGACGTTTTTACGGATATATCAAAAGACCCAGAGATTCCATGCAAGGTCTTGTGGAAGATGTACAAAAATCACTAGAGGAACTAAAAACAAAGATACTGATAGCCCAAAGAGCTAGGAGAAAGTATACTAACTTTGGCACAATAACATGTTGTAGGACCTCTGGGGCCATATTAATTCATAAATATATATAAATCTAAACACACAACCATTTGATCAGTTATACCAAAAAATGCGGAAAAATATAAGTTTGTACAGCTGGTGGTTGTGTCAACCAATATGTTTGCCGATTTTTTTTCATTTTATCCAACTATTGGCGATGATAACAAAAATGCTGTCATAACCATAAACGGGTTGTTTATTGGTATCAACTTTTCTAAAATGGGCATTACCAAAATTATATGGGTAGAATATTACTGTCTTTAAGCCAACCGATTAACATAATTTTTTGTGTAAAAATCTACACTTCCCTCCTTATGTTTTGGAGTACGTAGTTTTAAGTAAGGATTGGATATTTTACCGTTTCCACCGGTACTGAGATTTAGTATCAGTATTTGTGATACTTATCTAAAGGATGGTTACATTTTAATTTAGAAAATTATTGCCATTTTTTTATGATAATATTGGTATGGTTCAATTATGTATGGAACAATATATCGGCCAAATGGTCGCCGCGGCACACCTCCATCCGATGGTCCAAAATTTCAATGACGCTGAGGCATAATTGAGGTTCTATGCCGTTAATGTGCCGAATTATCTCATCCTTTAGCTCTTGAATTGTTGCTGGCTTATCGACGTACACATTTTCTTTCAAAGAACCCCAAAAAAAGAAGTTCAAAGGTGGCAAATCACATGATCTTGGCGGCCAATTAACATCGCCACTACGTGAGAGAGATAACACGGCCATTGAATTAGTCGCGCAAAAGAGCCTTTGTTTCGTTAGCTGTGTTGCAAGTGGCACCGTCCTGTTGAAACCACATATCGTCCACATCCATATCTTCCAATTCGGGGCATAAAAAGTTAGTTATCATCTCACGATAGCGAACACCATTCACAGTAACTGCCTGACCGGCCTCATTTTGGAAAAAATACGGCCCGAAGATGCCGCCAGCTCATTACCCGCACCAAACAGTTACTCTTTGTGGGTGCACTGTTTTTTCGAAAATCACTCTTGGATTATCATTCGCTCTTAGATTATCAAATGCGGCAATTCTGCTTATTGACGAATGGACTGATGTGAAAATGTGAAGATGATTTTATTCGAAAATAGATCATCCAATAACTTTAACTTTCGCTGAAGTGATCGTCTAACGATCACTTCAGCGAAAAGAGCAGATAGGGGAGGGAGCCCAAGACTCTAATGAAGGACTAATTGGAAGAGGATGCGAGCTTCATTGGAATTGGCAACTGATGTTCCAAAAATTTATTGAGATGGTCAGGATCTACCCGAATCTGTGGAATTGACAAAAGTAATGTTAAAGACTTTCCAAAATGAATAGGCCTTACCTATAACCTTACCTAATAACTTTTTCTTCCTGTTGTTATAAATCCGAAGGAAAGACCTCGCACATTTATTACTTTGTTTAATTAGGTACATATTGGGATATTTCGGATCGACATTTTCTTTCAATAGAGTAAAACTTTGCAAAAAGTAAATGTTTGGGATCATGTTGCCTTAATTTCTTTGACTATTTTTAACGGCTTGGTGTATAAAGTTTTTATTTTTCTTTAGACGATGCCCCCGATTCTGTACTTTAATAAGTCAATCGGCACTCATACTTGACGAACTGCGAAGTTCATATGTAGACTTGTGACGATATTTTTTGTCGATACATTTTTTTCAGAGATTGAACATTCGTTTCCCTATTCAAATTATTCGCAGTGTACCTGCACAGGTTCATGTGTACGTGCATAATGGGCAACTGCCAGCGAACCGAGGAGGGAAATACACACCGTCCAACAAATTCATTTCTGGCCATCTATAGCGCAATCTGAAATCCACCAACTGAAAAACAAAACGACAACGAAGAAAAAAACGATCAAACTATCAAGCGATTGATCTTGTCGTCGTTGCATTTCAACTTGATCATTTAACAATCGATTTATTGATTGAGGTCTCAGGTGTAATCGATAAGAGTTTTTTTTTCATCTGTTGGTTTTCTTCAACGCTCTGCCGTTTGTTTGCGTTTTTGCTGTCCGTCCGGCAGTTGCTGGTTTTAACTCATTGTGTTTTTATCTCGTTAACAAACCGCAGAGCTCCCCTTAAAAACGCCAAACAACACGTTTTTATATTTATTTCGATTTCGATGTTGCGGCTGCTGTTGTTGTTGCTGTTGCTATGGTTGTTATTGGTTTCATCTCATATCGGTCATATGTATATTTTCTTCTCTAGAGCATAGTTTTTCATATTCTTTGTACTCACATACAGACAGACATACATATCGGTATGTGAGGCATAATGCCCGATCTAGAGTTATAGAGTTGTGTCTGTCCGTCTGTCTGTCCTGTTTTTGTTCTCTCTTTCTTCAGTGGTCTCAGTGTGAGGTGGTCGTCTGGTTGGTGTTACACTTTTTTGTTTGGCTGTTTTTGGGCTTCTAGCTGGCCGACTTTAGCGGCGGACACTAGGAAAGACCGTAGCAACAACAGTAGCCGACTAGCAAATACCAGTGGGCATGGGGTGGTGGCCGGGTGGACGGGAAGCAAAACAACAGATTCTAACTAAATAATGTACAATTACCGAAGCTCCCAAGTATCCTAGCGTCCGTCCCGTCCGTTGGCCATTGACCAACAAAGAATGAACAGAACAAGCGGTTCACTCGCGCACCAACGAACGAACTGCCGACCGACCGACCGACCGACCGACCGACCGACCGAACATTAATGCTAACATATGACATTGTACATGACATTATCCAATCTGGTTGATCTTGTTAAATTAAAGAGATGCATAAATTTCGTAAGCGCTGACAGATAGATACTCATACGGCCAGCAAAAACCGAAACAGCGAAAAATGACAAAAACAACATTGATTTTTTATGGTAATAAATGTAATCTATCAACCAGATATCAAAAACAAAAAACGAAACGAAAACTGAAACGCTCTAGCGGATACAACAGCCAACAACCGAAAGAACAAAAAGAATCTTATTAACATAACATTTGAATTGTGGCGATTGTTACCGATACAGATACATTTTTCGATAGCATACTGTTCTCTCCTGTCCTGTCCGGCCGCCAGATACACTTGCTCCGCTTAATCTTTGGGCCGAGGTTACCTGCTGGCCGGTGTTGCAACATTGAAATAAATTATAGTTCGATACGAGTATAAACAATTTAAGAACCCTATATATCAATCAATGTTCTTGCGGAATTTCAATTTCTTTTTTAAATTTATCAATACTGTTATGGAAGTGGTGTAGTGCCTTACTGACAACTGGAGATATGGTCCAGATTATATTGCCTCCAAAAAGCGACAATGATTAATACGCGTACTAATGTAACCTGTTTTAACGACCATGTAAATTCATTGAATGCCTAGGCTAAACGTGTACGTAAGTGGGAGGAGGCATTGTCTGACTGAAGAATTGCGGGACTGATACCACACGCAGAGAAAAGATATGGTTACACTAATATGTTCTCTACAATAAAAGCATGTTCGTCGCAACCATTGTATTGTTTTTTGAATTACATGTTGACAACAGTATGATTGCGACAATATTACTATTGTTGGAATGTAACAATAGTATTATTGCCAAATTTAGAAATGAAAATATTGTTGTAGCAACCATATAAACATGGTTGGTGCAACAAAAGTATTGTTGTTTAAAATTTACGTTACGATTTTTATTGTGTTTTCTTTGTTCGGTGAAATAATATAATACCGACTGGTTGTCGTTTATTTAAAATCTGCCTGCACTTAATTATATAGCCATTGATCATGGTTAAATCACATTCGTTTCTTGGGCTCTACGGATGGTGAAGTAGCATTCACCCCTGCTGGGAACTAAAAGTATTTTCGACTGCCGTTGGGCTATATATTTTTGTTTCTTGAATGAAATGTTCAATAAAAATATGGCCTCAATTCTGGATATTAACTTATTGTAATGCAATTTAATATAACTTGCGTGATAAAAATCTCTATTTTTGAATAACAACATTACCCAATCCTAATAAATAATTTTGGGGATCATAGTATGGTTGAGTGAATCATAGTATGGTTGTAGGGATAATAGCATGGTTGCGGGTGAATCATACTATGGTTGTGAAGATCATACTATGGTTGTATGAAAAAAATACAATGGTTGTGAGGATCATAATATGGTTGTGGAGATCATAGTAGGTTGAGTGTGAAACATACTATGGTTGAGAGGATCACACTATGGTTGTATGAGAAACATTATATGGTTGTGAGGATCATACTATGGTTGTAGGGATAATAGCATGGTTGCATGTGAATCATACTATGGTTGTATGAGAAACATACTATGATTGTGAGGATCATAATATGGTTGTGAATTTAATAGTATGGTTGAGTGTGAATCATAGTATGGTTGTGGGTGAATCATAGTACGGTTGTGGGGATCAAGTATGGTTATGTGTGAATCATACTATTGTTGTGAGGATCATAATATTGTTGTGCCACAAACATGTACCTAAAAATAGTATGATCCCTTCGAATATTGTCACCCCAACCATACTTTTTTTCTGCGTGCAGTTAATAACTTATATCACCCTGCGCATATACGCGGAACAAGGGGAAATTTGTCTGAATTTGCAAGTTTTAGATTAGCTGACCGGAACCAGCTGTATAATGCCTGCTCCGCACAGCTAAAGCATATTATAGAGAAATTTGAGCATGCCATAGATATTTATCTCTCACTTGAAAGCTGCCGAAATTTACGAGGTGAAAACCCGCCCCTTAAAAACCTTAGTAGTTTCATACCTCGATGTTTTAATAAATTATTCAAAACTACATTAGCAGAAGATATTTATTTAACAATAGAAAATACTTGTTAAAACCTCTACAAGTGTTTCATTAAAAAATATATGTATTTCAGCTATACAAATCCAAAGCAGTCAAAAAGACTTTTAGCAGGGGTGACTGCAGTTTCGGTGACCGCTTCATCACCATCCTCAGACCCCACGCAACGAACGTGATTCAATCATGATCAACGGCTTAACACTTACGCGCAGGCAGATTCTAAATAAAGGAGAACTAGTCGGCAGTGATATCGGCGAACAGGCTTTTATTTGCAAAGAAAATATGCATGCCTTTACAATATAGCAACCATATCATTTGTCGGCGTGTAGTCACGGTAAATTATTTCCTTTGAAACAAAAGGCTTTCTATTAATTACAACACGACAACCGTCTAAGCATACTGATTTTGCTGAACATCAACTTTAAAGTACTTAATTTTCAATCCGAAAAAAAGCTTTTTATGTTTCGTACAATTTGTAGGGAGCTACATTTAAAAGAAGGTGGAATTACATAACTTTGGCGGGTTGGACTCCATATCATATCGCTTTAAAACTTTTACGAACACGTTTTTGGTGCACGTAATGAGGTAGTGTTACCTGTAATATTTTAGTTTAGCATTTTATTGGTGTAATCAAATTCAATGACTTGAGCTTTTATAAAGAAACTTTGAATTTCAAACCTTTAAGAATTGAGAACTAATTTTTAAAAAATTTACCTTTTTATCATATGGTTTGGACCAAATACACAAAATAAACTTCTGATATAAGGACAACTCAGCTGATAAAAAAAAAACTGAGATATATTTGAAACAAAATATTTAATGATTTTCGTTTTTATTTGTTCCCCAATCACGCTTAAATGGTTGAATTGTAGGCATGGTAAAAGTGAAGAACAGAATGGTTTTTGCTAAGTTCAGTGCCGACAGCGCAATCACATTCGTACATTTTTGTCGTTATGACATGATTTGAATCAAATTCTTAAAATATGTACACCTTTCGAATAAAAATAAGTAAAACATGTGCCCGCTAAGTGGTGATGGAATGCAGATATTTATGACATATAACATTTAATACGTTAGATTTATAATTAAAGTAATTATCAGTAATTGGAATTTTGAAAGGTAAATATTTTAAATTTGTTCATTAATTAGTTTTGATCAAAAACAACAATTTAACATTCAATTTGTTGAAGAACGAAACATGGCCGACAAGAAAAAAAATATAGATCGAATCAACACAAGAGCAAATTGTGCAAACACAAGCTGAGCGATCGCATAGGGAAAATTCGCGCTTTACGTTTTCCTGATAAACAAGCCCAGATTCTTGAAGCGAATGGATTAGACGCTGCTGAAAGAATACGTATAAAGATAGAATAAGCTTCATTCAACGATATAAATTACAGTGCTCTTCAAATTTTAAACTGAGGACAAAGGGGCGTGACTAAAGGTAGGCTTAGCTCTAGAAAACTGAAAACACGTAATACATCAATATGTGGCCTATTTTAGTTTTTCGATATGTTGGCGGAGAAGGCGTTACAAAGTGAGTTTGAAACGGGCGCGATAAAAATGGGTGTACATTGCAAAATTTTGATACTCGTATAGTGCTTACAACTGAAAACAAATTTTCGGACTGCGAGCAGATGAGTCTACAGTTTTGGAATTTGTTATTGTTTTAAAGAAGAAATACTATGTCTGATGGAGACACAATCCAGCATTGAAAGCACTCCATTTCAAGTAGGTGCACTATAACACGATTTCTCGTACTAATCCATAAATACATGCAGTGACATCAATTTAAATATCTCCTACTAGAACAAAGTAAAATTATTTGTTCTTAATGTTTTTTAAATTAATAAGAACAAAACTTATTAGCTGTATCAGTATTTTCTGGACGTTCGTCGGCTTTTTTCGACATTCTCAGGAAGTCGAGCTTTAGTATTTAATACATTGCAACCTTAGTCGTAATTAGGACTAGCATCGCGGGCCGCGTCTAGTTAATAACATAAAAATCCAAATACATAGTATGGAAAGGGCATATCGATAATTCCGTGACGTTTTGAAAAAAAAAACATTTTTTTTTTGCAAAAAAAAAATTATTTTTCAACATAATCACCTTGAGGCTCAATACACCAACGTTTCTCCAATATTTGTATCCCTTCCAAAAAATAAGTATTATTTACCAAGCTTTTCTTGGTTTGATTGTGTTTTTTTCACAAAAAATAATGTTTAATAAGCACTCGAAATTCACTTTTGTTGCATTTGTAACAAAATCCACGAGATTGTTTGTTTTCAACAGCTGTTAAACACAAAATAAATGACGGAAATCTCTTATAATTTGACAGTAGTCTATTAACAAATGGTACTTGATGGAAGCAGTGTTCCATTTTATAACGGAATGAGCAAAGACGAGCAACGGTGATATTTGCAAACATTCATAAAAATGAGTAACATTTTGAACAAGCTAGCGAATTTTAATGCTCTATTTAAAGCTAGACGGGGTTTGCGTTTTAAATTGCGCTGTTCATGGCGGAAGAATTTTGTCGTTTCAATAGAACTTCATTCATGACATTGGACTATTAAATTCAATTTTAAGGGATTAATTCCGAACTTGCTTTCTATTTCGTTTATAGATTGAATCGTTTGTAAACGATATGAACAACAATTGAAAAAAGCAAAATTGACAACGCTGGTCCTTACTTTTTGCCAGCCGAATAAAGCAGGTTGCATTTACTATCACGTTTCCATTATTTCAACCGAATGGTGGTTGGTTCACTGTACTTTCAGTAGATTATACAGAAAACATTGGTAGAAGTGACAAGTATATGCAACTTTAAATTATGACAAGATTATTGTTTAGAATGTCGGTTCAAAAATAAATCATAACATTAACATTGTAACAGACACGCAGACAACAAATTAGTTGCAACAACCAAATTTGTTTGCCAATTAAATGTTGGTGGTTGCAGGCATTATCCATGTGTTTCGTCGCTGCAACCGAATGTTTATTAAGTACAGTAGAGGGAACTGACAATATCGGTTAAGAAAACAAAGTAATTATCTCAAATAACTATTGGAACTGAATTTGTACATGATTGGTTGTTATTATACTTTAGATTCTTGATTACAAGTTTTTTTCTAAGTATAGTAACGAAAATGGTGAATATTTACATTTTTTATTTATTTATAAAGTGTATGGTTTAGAAGCATAAACCGTTTGATCCAAAAGCTTTAAATGTCTGAAGAATATAAATCAGATTAATATCATTTTTTGCATTCTTTTCGTTTTTTGGATTTCTAAATGTGTTGTTAACATAAACAAAGATGTTGTAGGTACTTGAAACAATCAATTATTAGTGGGATTTTTTTCTCATGTTGGGCTAGCCAATTATATTTCAGAAAAGTGAACTAAACGTGGTTTGGTTACAGCAAAGAACAAGTCGGTTGGCAAACCAATTTTGGCACTAAAGAAGTATGTACTTTATAAAAGTTTGTTTTCCATAGCCACCAGTTTGATTGCAACAGATAAGTCTGTCAATCCAGGCGATCTTTTGTTCGGATCGTTTTCCAAATGCAGTTTCCAATAGCAATAATCTGTAGGGTGTGGGAAGAACAGGGTGCCATAAATGAATATTCTAAAGTATGCTACATTAAGGGTTTCGTGATTTAGTTCAATTTTTCTGGAATTAGCACCAAGACTGATTAAACCATACAAAACATAAAAGACATTAAGAAGAATTCTAGGCTTTTGTTTCTTTAGGTAAAAAATGCCAATTTAGGGCTGAGATCTACTAGTAATATTTAATATGGCTTAAAGCGAAGTTTAATCACACAAAATTGCAATTAGGTCAATATAAAAATGAAATTGTTTAATTTCAAGACACATTGTTCGCTAATATGGACCAATCTCGATGAAACATATCATTAGAGACCAGACAAAGGATGATCTCTTTTAAAAATTTTCGTAATCTGTCAAAGTTGCAGTATAGCCTCACCGCCGGTTTTCACACCTTTCAAGTGATGGCAAAATTTTGATAAATAGATTAAGTTCTAAGCAATGTAAATACACTCACTACAAAATGTTTTTATGATTTCCAAGATCAATGATTTGGAAGAAGTTCCTCGTTTATTCCTCCATGAAATGTTGAGAGAAATAAAAAGCTGCTTGACCTTTGGCAAAATAATACAAGTATTTATGTTGGTATTCCCAATGGACGCGGAAGGGCAGCAATTAGTGAGGATAGCAAGACGGTCCAACAATATATTCAATATTGTCGGAGAGGCAATTAAAATGTATATAAAAGTGGAGAAATGTATGTAACAATTTTGTCTACATCTTCATTTTATTATAATTATTAGTTTGAAAGCTCGGGCACAGATTTTTTTTCTTACGCTGCGTAGTTTTCAACTTCCGTCTGACTAAAAACATAAAAATAAATGTCTAAAACATACAATTAATGTATAGCTGTAGCTCGTTTCTGTAACTCCTACCGATCGCAGTTACCGACGGAATTTACCGATTTGACGTCATTCTCACCTTCAATGTTTCTGTAAAAAAATTGCCGATTCTTATTCCATTCACTCGTTCCAAATCGGTAATATGACATTGTTCCGATTCTACTTCAATAGGAAGCGCTTAAAAAAACGTTTCTGTAAGAAAATCGACTCAACTTGAAATCGGTAACATTCTCACTGACTTAAAGCCAAGTGAGAACTCTGCCGATTGTTATAGTGTTGTTGCAATTATGAGAAAACAAGTAACCAAATATAACTTTTTACATCAAATACTATTTAATTGATGTTATTTTAGACAAATAAATATTTTATTAAAAAAATATGTTTTAATTGTGTTACCGCGGTTTAATTGTGTTTGAAAATAGGCAGCAAAATACAAACATTGAAGATGGCAGTGCGTTGAAATTTACGACAATTTATGAACTGGCTTCAACAAAATCGGTATGGTAATGCAAAATAACCGAGTGCAAATGTTTGTTATTTATTCCTCGTTTTTTATTTGTTTGCATATTTTTAACAATTTAAGTGAGAAGGTAAGTAATAGTTATGTCGTTTAAATATATAAGTTTTATAATAATAGCAGTGTTTTAATACAAAATATTTGTAAATGAAATCAAATGCAAATAAAAAGCTGCTTGTTATCTGTTAATTCCTACCGTGTGTTTCCGACTTGTGTTGCTTTCCATCATAGATCAAATTTTACCATTTCAACGTACAGAAACAGCAGTTATCACGAAATCGGTATTTTTCAATCTAGTCGGTGTGACGTCACATAAATCGGTAACTTACCGATTTATTTACAGAAACGAGCTACTGGTCTTTTCTATTCTGGAACTGCAATTTCATTAATTAATTGTACATTGTCAACTTAGTTTTCATTGGTTTTCAGTGTAGCAGAAATTAAGAAAAACGCAGCGCAAGAAAAAAAAGCTTATTAAAGTTGACTTCGGTTCATTGAAGTTTTAAGCGTAGTCCAAGACAGTTAAAGATAATTTATTTTATTACTGCCGTTAAATGTAAAAAAAACGAATGTGGTAACAAATCTGTTTTCTGGGCGTATCAATACCAACTCATTTCATGTGGCAGATCTCTAATATCTGGAAGAAGTTACACATGCTTCCTTACCGTAAATAATTGACAACGCCAAATGGTTTGCATCTTTCCAATTACTAAAAACACAAATGTCTGCAATTTTCAATTGGAAATATTTGATTTTCATTAGCTGAAATTCTCTGAGATTTTCATAACTTTTTTACAATTCCAATTGTATTTACTAAGTTTACCAATTACTCTCAGTGGTAAAACGCTGCCGTATTTTGGTATATATCTGCATTACTATTGTGACACTAATTCACTTCCTTTTTTGTGACTTGCACTAGTACATTGTTCTCCTTTACAAAATTAATAAACAAATTCCAAGCAAAGAAACTAAATCTAAAACTAAATAAATTTCCGTGATTTCAGCTCTGAAGCACTGCCACAAAAGGAGTTCTTAACAGACCACGTGAAGAGTTTAGCCCGTCTAAACTTTGGCCGCATGTACGAGTAAGCGAATGAGTAACAGAGGCCGACTTGGGGATTGCTGGCTCTGAGGTCCGTCCCCATGATTATATTGTTAAATTTGTATTGTTAACCGCAATTAGTAACCTCCAAATGCCAATAACACACAAACAACGGTAATGCACTCACTCCTATCCGCTCGGCCGTGTGGGCAGGAGCAGGGAGTGCGCAGGTAGGTCGCAGTTGCAACAACGTCCCGTCGACGGCCTACCGTGGGCTCCAACGCCACGACGCAACCCACCACTGCCGCAGTCCACTTGGTATGTAACACGTACAATTATGTATACAAACTGGGAAAATTCGACAACAAAACACGCTAATAGCTTTAACATTGCCCAAATGCCTTAGGCCAGGCAGCCGCAAAACATCCGTACGAACTTGCCGCAGAACGACGAGCAACAAAACGCTGTCAACTGCAAGGCAACCAAATTGTCTGGAGGCATCGTGTACTCCATCCATAGCGTGGCGAGCGGAGAATACGAGCACTACTCCGTGGCTGCAGGAAAAAGGAAGATCAATACGACGTACATACTCTTGTCAATTGCCGTGGCATTAAAACCAATTCACTTATTCACTTTGTTTAACTATCTGTCCGTCCGGCCGTCCGTTGGTCCGGCCGAGCATTCGTCCGTCCGTCGGTGTGTTGGGAATTTACAAGACAACAAAGTGTGGGTGCTGGATGTGCATGTGCCATGGCAACGGCTGCGGCGTGTATGCATGTTGAACGGCAGGGCCCGTTGTAGTCGAAATCAGAGCAACATGACTACGCTTACGACGGCTACTGCTCCTGGCGCAAAAAGGAAATCAGTTAAAATGCAATACAGCAATATCCGCCGCCGCGGCGGACACACGTAAGTAACAGCGTCAGCACACACTCGAGTTTTATCCTCATCCTGGGTCGGCACACACATGTTGCTTTTGGAAGCTGTTGTTTTTTTTGTTTTGTTAGACGTGTTTTTTGTGTCTTAAAGCCTCATACTCGTATCGGGCTTGTTGCCGGTGTTGCTGTTCGCTTTGGTTAGTAAAGCAATCACTGCAATCCATTGTTCTGGGAGAGATAATTAAGGTACTCGTATGGCAGTATTAGCAACATCACAGCCACAACAGCTGGGAGCAACAACATAAGTACCCGCTATATATAGTCGGTACAATTACTTGATGTCCAAATGTGCAGCGGCTTGCTATGTTCACTCACCACTACTAGAGCTCATGTGTACTACACACATAGTACATCCACTCACGCTCTACACGCTCCCTGTATTGGTGGGGGGTTTTTTGTTCGATAGCAGAAAAGTTGCCTTATCGAGATTTGATATATTTTTTCCAGCAAAAAGATTAATGAGTTAACGCATTTGTACAATTAACTAAATCAGATTATCTAAATTGGCCATAATGGGTAGATTAAAATACAACATTGTAAGCGGTGATTGATAACAGCTCCAAAGTGTTGTTGCCACTTCACTTGGTGGCGTTTATCCACCCAAAAGCTGCAACACCACTGACGTACACAATCGCCGCCATCGTTTGAATATCGGCGCCAAGAATGCGGATATATCGTCAAACTTCAATCTTCTAATGTCGACTTGACACGGTATTATGCACGAAAATATTTCGGTAAGAGTGCAACAGGCGTGCAATCCATTAGTGTAGAGATTGCGCTACAATAATTCGTATATCTTCAGGCTACAGGTCTGCGGAGGCAAACATCATTTGATGCGGGACAAACGTTTGACCTATCGAAGTGACGTCAGACGCAAAGTGAGCATTGCTTTCCATGACTTTGAAAGTAATATAACCACACACGGTCTGAACTACAAGAAATCGGTTTCATAAACCGAATTTCTGTTGCAATCACCAGCATTCCATAGTATTGATGGTATTATGGTTAAGACATCATATAATGATTGCTACAACCATATCACTGTATTTACAGCCAATATCAGAGTCATGCAAACAGAATTTAGTTTAACTAGTGGTTGCGACAACTGGCGGTTATGACAGCCAACCAATTGTGATGTTTGGTACCAATAATTGTTGGTGACAACAGATTAATTTTTTGTAGTGACCAAACCCCGTTTATTTTCTGTTGTAACATAATATTAGTTATTTAAACATCAACATATAAAACCTAAAATATTATATCGGTTTTAGTCACAACAACAAACACGTAGTTTACGACGAAAACATATCAAAATCCCTGAAAAATTTGTAAAAACAAAAAAAAAATAGTCAGACTGTTTAAGATTCTTGGGTTGGAAAACGGAAAATAATATTTTCCAGAAAATTAAATAACTTTTTCTTGTATATATGTTTTTTTCATATTATATAAATAACACTTGGAGAATGAAAAATGGAGAGATTCACAACTGAACAAAGAACCAGAACAATAGAAATTTATTATTTAAGTCAGCGTTCAATTTTAACTCAATGTGATGAGTGATGAGCTCATTTTTGTGGTTCTGATAATCCAACAGCCATTCATCAACGCCAATTGCACCCCATTAGGTATACAGAATGTACAGTATACACATCTGCAAATATCATTGGGCCTTACTTCTTCGAGAATGAAGATGGAAGGGTTGTAACCGTAAATGGAGAGGTATCGGTTTATGATAGAACATTTTTTACGTCCTGCATTTGAAAACACACCTGAGATGTGGTTTCAGCAGGACGGAGCCACTGCCCGAGACACCATGGCATTCTTAAGTCCAATTTTTGGAGAGCGAATAATTTCTAGAAATTTGGAAATTAACTGACCAGCGCGATCACCAGATTTGTCAGCACCCGACAATTTTCTTTGGGGTTATTTGAAGGAGCGAGTATATGTAAACAAGCACGAGACAATCCTTCAACTCAAGGCCAACATTTTTGCTGATATTAGAACGCAACAGCCACAAATTTTGAAAGATGTTATAGAAAATGATCTAAATAGAGCCCATCATTGCGAAGCTGAAAATGGGGGTCATTTAAGTGACATTATTTTCCATACTTAGTGTAAAAATATTTAAATTTTTATACTCGTATTATATAATTTGAAAAAAAAACAAATAATAAACGAAAAAGTTATTAAGGTTTTTAACCAGATGGAAACTTTTGGCCCACCCTGTATAAAAACAGACTTAACTGTAAGTAAGCGACATTTTTAAGACTTAATTAGAATTTTCGCATTAGATCGACCACCTTATTATTCAAAAGAACAACCATTTGTTATGTTTTGTTTACCTTTTTACGGCCACCCAAAGCTTGACAATAAATATTATTATATATCATAATTAATACTTTTTCAATTGGGGCATCACAGCGATGCTTAGCAAAACATCTATCCAAAGACATATTTGTTTTACGGATTAGTTGATCCAATTCTAGGCGGTATAGTATAACATATTTTTTAAAAAAGTACTTACATATAACCAACAATCTAAAAAAAATACATGTACTAATTCAGTTTCAATAATCATCTTAGTCCGTTATGATTACTGATACTTTTTTCTGTGTCAGTTCCCTCTGCTAAACATTTCTGTCTACCCAATCAACATTCGGCTGTAACGATGGAATACATGAATAGTACTTGCAACCTGCAAATTCGGTTGACAAAAAAATCGGTTGTGGCTACAAATCTGTTCTCTGTGTGCATTTTTAACTCGCCCGGTAGAGAACTAGGAATTTTTGCGAACGAAAAGTGGTTAGTGGACACAGCTATAATACATGTAAGCCCGGGAACAAATAAAGGTAAGAACACCTACCACGATTTAAGCCAGCCTCAGTTATCTTCGCAGTAGCACACCCTGTCAACCTTAATTTGCACTAAGTTGTTGACAGTTTCTGTCTCTATCTTTCGAACGGCTTGCTCGATTTACTACTTAATTGTTAGTCCTTCAAAAAAAAAATATACGACGTCAAAGTGTAGCTTTGTGGTAAAAAGTTGACATTTCCGACACGGCCGATAACAAGATTACCGAACTTAGCTCGCAAATGATAGAATGACGCTCAATTTTGTTGCAACCACTATGATCGTTCAAGTCCATGGCTTTAATCTTTCGCCACAAAAAATGGTTTATTTGGCTTATGTAGTACTCGCCGTTTATCGAAATGGCATTACAAGCAGCATTTTTAGAGGAAACAAGTAAAAAAAGCTAAAGTCAGGCGTAGCCGACTATATCATTCCCTACCACCACTATGGCATTCGTAGGTTTGAGTCCTTATGTCTGGAGCTTGATCAAGGTCGAGCTCAATTTGTCTAGAACGAGAAGGACATATATGGGGGGTCATTTGAAATACATACCGGCCCCATTTTACCAGCGGTAATTACACAAGGCAACCTGCCCCTTTTTACCAGGGATAATTACACAATGCAACAAAATTTCGAACTTTCTTAATAAGTGGAAGATTCCTTTGGGAAATGTAAGAATAGGGTCGTAGTAGGTCTTAGAAATTTTTTATTTGCGCAGGCTGTTTTCATTGTCCAATGCAATACCGTATGAAAAATGTTTAAAAATAGAATATATTTTACATTTTGACGAAATTTCGTGATTAGAAGTCTGGAGTGAAATCGTATGAAGATTATATTCGAAGCCCATTTTAACATTCTAACTCTCAGTTTAGCGTATCCGGGGAAAAAGAAAAGTACACTCTTTAACGCAAGTTCCTGTGTCTTTTCGATACGTGTTCTTATACTTTATATGTCTCTTTACAAATAATTTTTGATTAACAACATATTACTCGTACTACTAAATGAGACCAATTGGATGAACTGCTGACCGATTTCGGTCATATAACCACAACTAGCCAGTGTACAGCGATCTATTTTTTGGACCCATTTTTCCACCACTCTTGCACAAATTTCGACCGGAACGTTGACAATTTCGTGTTGGATGTTGTCTCTGAGTTCGTCTTAAGTTGTTAGCTTGTTGGCATAGACCAATGATTTCATGTGGCCCCATAAAAACAACTCCAATGGCGTTAAATCGCATGAACGAGGTGGCCATTCAACGGGACTATTTCTCGAGATAAAACGTTTACCGAATTTGCCTTTGAGTAAATCGATTGTAACTCTTGCTGTGTGGCTAGTGTCACCATCTTGTTGAAACCACACATCAGCGAATTATTTTCTAACATGACACGATAGCTCTTTATTGACGGTAACATGACGATTGTTATCATTAATAAAAAAATATGGCCCAGTCACACCTCCGGCAGTAATTTTTTCGGACGTAATTGTTTCTCGAAGAACATATGGGTTTGTTGCTGTCCAATATTGAGAAACTACTCATCCAGAAATGAGCTTTAGTTGCGACCACCGACTCAGAATTTCTGTAGTAATTTTTAATGATTTCCAACCGTTGCTTGTAAGTCAACTCTACCATAGTGAAAATGTTGACTTCGACTAACGTTTTGACACCGAAGATCATTAAAAATGTTTGAGTTAACTACATAGTAAATATGTGGGCACATTCACTGTAGGTACTTTCTAGCGCTTCCAAACAGTCAAATATCATTTATACCGGGAAAAATTGGTTCGGCGAACATTATAAATTTATTTACACCCGTGGTTGTCGGCTTGGGAGTCGTGCTACTCGACACCTATTTTCTCTGGAGGTCTAAAAGTGTTCCTGTAAGCTCAGCATTGGTAAATTTCCTAGATCTGAGACAAATACAACAGTATAAAGTAAACACGAAGGTAAGTTCGCACAGGCCGAACCTTATTTACCCTCAACCATCCATACGATACTAAAGCGCAGAAAACAAGTGGATAAATTAAGTTTGTTCGTGCCGATGCTTCTATACCATCTATAAGGGATTATGGTTATATATGAAATATCAGTAAAGGGCCGGTGCACCGACCTCTTTTCTATCAGGGTGTGTTTCTTTCGATACCATCATCATATTATATATGAACTAATGTCATTATATCGTTATTAGTCGACGAGATAAAACCTTTCAAAATTAAGGGGTACATGGGCAGGGCCATGTCCCTTTGTTCAATTTTAACACCATATAAGCCATTACAATATGGTAATCATTAATTTAGTTCTGTTAAAACATTTTAAACGATCGGTCTTTCACTTTGACCGTAAATGAAATTTTTTAAAGGATGTGTGCCACCCCAGCCTTTCTTCAGGCTATGTTTCGATCCATGCCAACATCATATGTTCCAAATATCATTCTATATCTTTATTAGTTTATAATATATTGTCTTTTTTAATTCAGGGTTGTGTGGGCGGTGTGACGCCCCCTTTTTCAATTTTACTAAAACATAGTCTATAATAATTTCCTAGTCATTGACTTCTTTGTAATACAATTTTGTAACAATCGGTTCATAAGTTTGGCCATAAATGCGATTTTGTAAAGGGGGTGTGGCACAGCGCACTTTTTCAGACTGTGTTTCGATTCATGTCAATATTATGTGCACCAAATATCAACGTTATATCTCAATTAGTTTATGATACTGTATTTTTAAATGTTTTTAAATTCAGGGTTGTGTGGGTGTTGCCATACCCGGTTTTCCAATTTTACCAATGCATAGTCAGAATAATTTTCATACTTTATCCTGTTAAAAGTTTTTAAAGCTCAGTCCATTAGTTTGGCCACTATTCCGATTTTAAGGAGGGCGTGGCACCGCCCACTTTTCTTAGGGATGTGTTTAGATTCATACCTTTATCTCATGTTCCAAATCTTTCAGCGTCTTTTCTCTAATTGTTCATGAGATATTGTGTTTTTAAGATCGGGATTGTTGATTTTCCCAGAGGTTGGCCCAGTCCTTGAGAGGGGAAAACGTTTAAGTCTTGTCTGATCTGGCTCATTATAACAACCGTTTCAGTCCATTAACACATGTTTCTGCAGAATTTCAGCCACATAGCTTCAAGTTTAAGATCCACAGACAGACTGGCTTAGATCATGACGATTCAGAATTTATATACTTTATACTTATACAGTCTGCGACCAGTAATTTGAGGTCTTGCGAACGGAATGACAAAGTGAATATACCCTCTATACTATGATAGAGGGTATACAAAATGGTCTGTTTCGGCCCATGCTGCCGTTCCTAAGCATAGGCAAAACTTTAAAATCGCTCTATATTTGAATTCGTAACAAAATTTGCTTTAATTTGAATTTTTTGGTCCACATGAGCCAAGACTTCCTGCAGCTATGCTCTTTTTTAAGGTATTTAGTCCGTACTAACTTACGGTCTTTGTCCGTTTGTAAAAATATTTATGATTTGTTAAGCTAATACTTAAAAAAGTGTACTTTTTGACAAGGTACATTAAGTGCCTTAAAGAAACATTTTCCCCCTGTGCATTTCGACCATTTACAATCCCAAACAGCTTGTGACCATAAACTATTATCATGTAAAGTTTCAGGTTCCTAGGTTGATTCGTTTGACCGCTATCGTACGTTTAACAAACACATGGACTAACGGACAGACTCGCGAACATGGCTAGATGGCTAGAATTTTACGACGATCTTATAGGGTCTCCAAATATTGCTTGAGGTTGCAAAGGGATACCCTCCCTTCGGTGGAGGGTATAAAAAGAGACAACTTTGTGAGTTAGATATTAATTTCTAAGCCATAAGAAAACATCTATATAAAATATATTAGCTAGCGTTAAACAGTACTCGTAGATTACATTCAGTGATTATAAGAATTAAGTATCGCACAGCTCATTGATTTGAGAAGAGATTCCCCATGTTCCTTAATAGGATATTGTGAATCTTAAGTTAGTTAGCATAACTCTTAATCTAAAGAAGATACTAAAAAAATATTGACGCGTTTTCTCTAGGTAGTGACTAGCGCATTCCAAATAATCTAACGACATCAAAATAGGAATAAGCTGTAGTTTTGGCAATCATTATAAGATTTTTCACTTGAGGTTGCCAACTTTGGACAACACCTATGCTGTCTTGAGGAATGAAAATTTTCTGTTAACTCAGCATTGTTAAATTTCATGGATGTAAGACAAATACCAGTACAACAGAAAAAATGGACTTAGTTCCGAAATATTTTTTTCCAACCTCCTTGTGTAGACAACTTTGCAAGTAGGAAATTTTTCTCTTATTCACGAACAAGCTTCTTCAAAAGACATACAAGGCGGCGCAAAATTAGTCACTATCCGAATATATTTTAAATATTGCAAATGGCGTCAATCATATTTGAGAAACAGACAAGCCATGTAGCGATATTCTTCGCCATAATGTGGAATAATTGTGTTGAAGCATTTCCTGGTCAAGCAAGATCGCTTGATTTAACCATCGCAAACTTTTATCTTTGGAATTATTTGAAGTCCTTGGTTTTTGCCAACAAGTTTCAGACAATCACAGAATATTTAGACTATCGCAAAATATTCGACAGGGATTGGTATGGAAAAGTTGTACCCATTTTATTGAAAAACGATGAAGCGGGCTCAAAAATCTACTTTTCTACTTTACAAAAAAAATGTAAGGGTCCAAATAAAGATTTCCATCACTAAAAATCATTTTTTTTATTTATTTATCAAAAAGTCATTTTAAAACAAAATTGGATACAGAATTTAGCCGTTTGGAGCCGGCCTTACACAGTTGGTCCCTGTCTCTAAGATTAAAAATTCCTCCTCTTTAAATGAGACATCAGTGTGCTCTGATATTAATCATAGATTTTTAAGAGTGCTTGAATTTATTTTTAGGTTAATTAGTTGACCTGCTCAATCTGTTTGCATCCATGTTAGGTTAAGACCGTACGGCATCTATTTCAGCGTGTATTAACTTAGATAACAACTACCTTGGATAACTACTTATATAAGTACATGACTACTGTCTTCTCAACTTAATTCCAAAGGAGGTGTTCTACTGCTGTGTTGGTTATTGCACCGACGGGTTACGACCAAGAGGCCGTCAACAATTCTCGTGATAAATTTCACACATATTTGCCATGTGATTCAGACGACACTCGGATGATGATGTGATGCACTCCTTCAACCAGGCACTAGGATGAATAAACTATTCATCCTTTTGTTTTCGTCCAGATCATGAATTAAAATACATACATACACTCACAGCTACGTGCATACATAGAAATATACATATTAACTTTACATATGTAGCCGCGGATACAACTGAACAATTGCAATGCAGTTAGTAAGCGTGTACTGTGCAAGTGTGTGTGTGTGTGTAAGTACAGTGCTAACGACAAGCACGATTCTGGGGTTTTGCGCGGGTGCCTTTAGCACGATCTCGACAGAAATTCTTTCACAGTTTGCAACATATGCAACAAATTTACACAGTGACTTCTTGCAACAAAACTCCAGCAACACCAAC
This sequence comes from Hydrotaea diabolus, assembly GCA_963513945.1. Lineage (NCBI taxonomy): Eukaryota > Metazoa > Arthropoda > Insecta > Diptera > Muscidae > Hydrotaea > Hydrotaea diabolus. The sequence continues at coordinate 100,508,146 of OY740720.1, read as the reverse complement.
GACAATGCCAGCGACAGCAAGAACGACGACAGCAGTGCCAACAACATTCAAATCAAATATTATTAAATACAACGAACCAAGCGGCAACAACAGCAGCAGCCGCATCAGCAACAGCAACAAACAAATACTTAAATTGGAAAGTCTCATGTAAATACTCGTGGAGCTTCCGCAGACGTACCTACTCGCACGTGAATAATCCAGCGCAGAGACCCACTCGTGGTGTAGAACAAATGAAGAGACACTCCAGAGCCGGGGAAGAGGCAGTGGACCGAACAGAGTTCGACCGACCTAAACTGCAGCAGTCAGTCAGTCAAGTCAGCCAACCTTCCAAGCCATATTTGTGATAAAGTTTATTCGTTTTTTGGTGCTGCCTGGCCGTGTTGTGGCGATATTCTTGGAGTCGGATTTGAATTTGTTGTTATTCGTGCCAATTGAGGCTCACATTATGTGGTCCACCTGGTCAAAAGCGTTAAATTTTGCGCTTGCTCTTGTTGTCGCAAATTGTAGTTGTACTTGTATTTAACAAACAATGCAAATTGGTTTAAAAGGAGATTTAGCCTCTATTTTGTTGTTGTAGCTCTGGCTTAGTGCTGGTGTTGTTGTTGTATTATTAGAAAAAATAAGCGATTGCACAATTTGGATGTGATTCTGTTGTCGCTTGGTTTTTTACTTGCGATTTGTTTTGTTACGTTTTGTTGCTCGACCAAATTGGCGACACATGGAGACAAATTTTTCACAATCTTGTAATCGATGGACAGCGACGCGGCACAGTCTGTCCGCCCGTCCGTTCGTCTGTCTGTCCGTCCACGGTTGTTTATGCCAACTAACGGCCAACATAGTTTATCGTGCGAAGATTGTGTTGGAGACGTTGTAGTGACACACGATTTCAGCGTACAACACGATCAGCTTCAACTGATTCCAACTGATTGCAGGCTCGGGAAATTATGCACTTTTTTTCATTCCTTTGGCCAGTTGCAGTGCATGGACGGAAGTTGAAAGTGGTCTAAGACAATTAACTCAAACACATTTCAAGGTGATCATGACTGCCGGCTATCGAGATGTGTCTGACACACTTTTTGCTTGATTGCCTAAAGAGAGATCATCATTTAAAACTACGCTGGGAAGTTAGTTTGGGTGAGGCAGAGAATATCCCAAAAAATAAGTATGGTAAAGGCATTAAAGCCAAACCATGAGCAGTAAATGTTTTAAAAATTTAGATTTTTGTCAAAAACGATGTTAGGAACTGAACAGTTATTCCTAGAGTCGATTTTAAACATCCAACTTTGTGAGTCACAGTGCAGGTTTTATATATGAAAGGCTTATTGTAAAACACTATAAGCCACACGATTTTAAAAAGTGTTTTTTTCAGTTAATTTAATTACTTTACACCATTGCAACGTCCTTTGAAAATATTTTACCTATTTTCCGTTTAATTTCTTACCTAGCCGCAAGTGTCATTTTTACATTTCGACTTTATTCATAAAAAAAACATTTGAGAACGATGGATTCTGATAAGGATAGCAGTGAAAGTGATCACTTTGTTTAAGAGACAGAGACTGCGTGAAAGACAAAGAATTTTTGCCGACAGATGATGCAGTAATTTCAGAAACCAGCGATAGAGGCATGATTTATTTGAACTGGTGTAGCTTATCATGTTATTGCAAAAAAATCAAGTATTTATATTTTTGCGGCTAATAATATTTCTATTATTTAGTAAAATTGTGTGTAGCAAATCGACGACGAATCGCGTGAGAATAATACTGCATTTCGCCGGAGAGCTCGAAAAGAATATAATTATGATCTTAAAAAGAACAAAAGAAATCGCAACTTCTTAATCTTCTTAATCTAAAGAAGATACTAAAAAAATATTGACGCGTTTTCTCTAGGTAGTGACTAGCGCATTCCAAATAATCTAACGACATCAAAATAGGAATAAGCTGTAGTTTTGGCAATCATTATAAGATTTTTCACTTGAGGTTGCCAACTTTGGACAACACCTATGCTGTCTTGAGGAATGAAAATTTTCTGTTAACTCAGCATTGTTAAATTTCATGGATGTAAGACAAATACCAGTACAACAGAAAAAATGGACTTAGTTCCGAAATATTTTTTTCCAACCTCCTTGTGTAGACAACTTTGCAAGTAGGAAATTTTTCTCTTATTCACGAACAAGCTTCTTCAAAAGACATACAAGGCGGCGCAAAATTAGTCACTATCCGAATATATTTTAAATATTGCAAATGGCGTCAATCATATTTGAGAAACAGACAAGCCATGTAGCGATATTCTTCGCCAGAATGTGGAATAATTGTGTTGAAGCATTTCCTGGTCAAGCAAGATCGCTTGATTTAACCATCGCAAACTTTTATCTTTGGAATTATTTGAAGTCCTTGGTTTTTGCCAACAAGTTTCAGACAATCACAGAATATTTAGACTATCGCAAAATATTCGACAGGGATTGGTATGGAAAAGTTGTACCCATTTTATTGAAAAACGATGAAGCGGGCTCAAAAATCTACTTTTCTACTTTACAAAAAAAATGTAAGGGTCCAAATAAAGATTTCCATCACTAAAAATCATTTTTTTATTTATTTATCAAAAAGTCATTTTAAAACAAAATTGGATACAGAATTTAGCCGTTTGGAGCCGGCCTTACACAGTTGGTCCCTGTCTCTAAGATTAAAAATTCCTCCTCTTTAAATGAGACATCAGTGTGCTCTGATATTAATCATAGATTTTTAAGAGTGCTTGAATTTATTTTTAGGTTAATTAGTTGACCTGCTCAATCTGTTTGCATCCATGTTAGGTTAAGACCGTACGGCATCTATTTCAGCGTGTATTAACTTAGATAACAACTACCTTGGATAACTACTTATATAAGTACATGACTACTGTCTTCTCAACTTAATTCCAAAGGAGGTGTTCTACTGCTGTGTTGGTTATTGCACCGACGGGTTACGACCAAGAGGCCGTCAACAATTCTCGTGATAAATTTCACACATATTTGCCATGTGATTCAGACGACACTCGGATGATGATGTGATGCACTCCTTCAACCAGGCACTAGGATGAATAAACTATTCATCCTTTTGTTTTCGTCCAGATCATGAATTAAAATACATACATACACTCACAGCTACGTGCATACATAGAAATATACATATTAACTTTACATATGTAGCCGCGGATACAACTGAACAATTGCAATGCAGTTAGTAAGCGTGTACTGTGCAAGTGTGTGTGTGTGTGTAAGTACAGTGCTAACGACAAGCACGATTCTGGGGTTTTGCGCGGGTGCCTTTAGCACGATCTCGACAGAAATTCTTTCACAGTTTGCAACATATGCAACAAATTTACACAGTGACTTCTTGCAACAAAACTCCAGCAACACCAACGACAATGCCAGCGACAGCAAGAACGACGACAGCAGTGCCAACAACATTCAAATCAAATATTATTAAATACAACGAACCAAGCGGCAACAACAGCAGCAGCCGCATCAGCAACAGCAACAAACAAATACTTAAATTGGAAAGTCTCATGTAAATACTCGTGGAGCTTCCGCAGACGTACCTACTCGCACGTGAATAATCCAGCGCAGAGACCCACTCGTGGTGTAGAACAAATGAAGAGACACTCCAGAGCCGGGGAAGAGGCAGTGGACCGAACAGAGTTCGACCGACCTAAACTGCAGCAGTCAGTCAGTCAAGTCAGCCAACCTTCCAAGCCATATTTGTGATAAAGTTTATTCGTTTTTTGGTGCTGCCTGGCCGTGTTGTGGCGATATTCTTGGAGTCGGATTTGAATTTGTTGTTATTCGTGCCAATTGAGGCTCACATTATGTGGTCCACCTGGTCAAAAGCGTTAAATTTTGCGCTTGCTCTTGTTGTCGCAAATTGTAGTTGTACTTGTATTTAACAAACAATGCAAATTGGTTTAAAAGGAGATTTAGCCTCTATTTTGTTGTTGTAGCTCTGGCTTAGTGCTGGTGTTGTTGTTGTATTATTAGAAAAAATAAGCGATTGCACAATTTGGATGTGATTCTGTTGTCGCTTGGTTTTTTACTTGCGATTTGTTTTGTTACGTTTTGTTGCTCGACCAAATTGGCGACACATGGAGACAAATTTTTCACAATCTTGTAATCGATGGACAGCGACGCGGCACAGTCTGTCCGCCCGTCCGTTCGTCTGTCTGTCCGTCCACGGTTGTTTATGCCAACTAACGGCCAACATAGTTTATCGTGCGAAGATTGTGTTGGAGACGTTGTAGTGACACACGATTTCAGCGTACAACACGATCAGCTTCAACTGATTCCAACTGATTGCAGGCTCGGGAAATTATGCACTTTTTTTCATTCCTTTGGCCAGTTGCAGTGCATGGACGGAAGTTGAAAGTGGTCTAAGACAATTAACTCAAACACATTTCAAGGTGATCATGACTGCCGGCTATCGAGATGTGTCTGACACACTTTTTGCTTGATTGCCTAAAGAGAGATCATCATTTAAAACTACGCTGGGAAGTTAGTTTGGGTGAGGCAGAGAATATCCCAAAAAATAAGTATGGTAAAGGCATTAAAGCCAAACCATGAGCAGTAAATGTTTTAAAAATTTAGATTTTTGTCAAAAACGATGTTAGGAACTGAACAGTTATTCCTAGAGTCGATTTTAAACATCCAACTTTGTGAGTCACAGTGCAGGTTTTATATATGAAAGGCTTATTGTAAAACACTATAAGCCACACGATTTTAAAAAGTGTTTTTTTCAGTTAATTTAATTACTTTACACCATTGCAACGTCCTTTGAAAATATTTTACCTATTTTCCGTTTAATTTCTTACCTAGCCGCAAGTGTCATTTTTACATTTCGACTTTATTCATAAAAAAAACATTTGAGAACGATGGATTCTGATAAGGATAGCAGTGAAAGTGATCACTTTGTTTAAGAGACAGAGACTGCGTGAAAGACAAAGAATTTTTGCCGACAGATGATGCAGTAATTTCAGAAACCAGCGATAGAGGCATGATTTATTTGAACTGGTGTAGCTTATCATGTTATTGCAAAAAAATCAAGTATTTATATTTTTGCGGCTAATAATATTTCTATTATTTAGTAAAATTGTGTGTAGCAAATCGACGACGAATCGCGTGAGAATAATACTGCATTTCGCCGGAGAGCTCGAAAAGAATATAATTATGATCTTAAAAAGAACAAAAGAAATCGCAACTCTGGTCATGAGTATTGGTGTCCACAAACTATGAAAACTGTTCAAGCACGCAAACTAGGACCATCTCAGAGTTGTTAACAAAATTGTAGACAAAGCGGTAAGCATGCTAGTAGACCTAATAGGGTTAGACGTTAACAAACTGATTCTGTAAGAAATCATATAAATATGATACCAAAATACCAGAGTCATTATAGCAGAGCCAATAACATCCATAGAACTTTTTTGGACCACGATATGGCCATTGCCAGCTTGTACAGAGAACGCTATGTTCCTTGGTTAGAATTAATTAATGGAGTTAATCCTGCAAGAAGAAACGCCTATAGGAAAATATTTTGCACCGAACATAATATAGGTTTTAAGTTCCCCAAATCTGGCACCTGCAAGATATGTGACGATATAGAAAATAATGATGACAAAGAAACCGAATAACTGGCAATTGTTCTAAATAAACATAAAGACAACGCTGTAGCAATATAAGTAGTTTTTAAGAATAATTGCCTAGGTCAAAAGAAAAGTTGGCTTTTGTTGTCTTTGTGAATGCAATTAGCAAAAGATGAAAGGTTGAAAACTATTACGCATCATTTCCTAGTTAGTGGTCACACCCATTCTACTCCCCAGAAGGTTGACACAGTACTGTTTGTCGCCACAGTTATGGGACAAGATGATTTTTTTAAACTTCGGCCCCATTGTAGACGGCATTAATAAAAATGCAATTACTACCGATAGGTGCAAAACGGATGTCTCATTTCACTTTAAAGTAAAAAAACAAGATACATTTTTGTAAAGCATATTATTCAAGAAAAGTATAATGAAGTTAATTTTTTAAAAAAAGGGAAGTCGTGCAAACTTTCAACTTTAAATGGATTGAAAAAAAAATACACGACATACCTAAAACTACCGGCAAAAAAAGTACACAGCGTAAAATCCGTACTGCCATGTATTCCGAAAAAATATCATTCCTTCCACAACGTCTTGGAGCCGACTCCGCTGAAACTGAATTAGAACTTATAGAAATATTTAATGTAATTTACATTTTAATATTGATTCCATTTAATATAAAAAAAGAAAAACAAGAAATTTTGAACTGCAAAACATGGTAAGCCACTTTATTTCAATCAAAATATTCAAACTTTTTATATTCAAAATAAAAAATTAAAATAAAATGTCTGCAATAACTCGATAAGCCACAGTTTTTATTTGAAAATAGCAGTTTCCAAAGTTTTCTAGATATTCATCGACTGGTATGTGATAGTAGTCTTCCTTAAACACTAACTACAAGTATTTAAATCATGATTTCATCAAATCCCCATTTCCTGCATTTATTTCAAACTTCAAAGGCGATTTTCTCAGTGTTTTGTGGCTTTTCGTGTTTCTGCAATAAGGGTTCATATGTTTAACACAGTATCAAAATTACAATTGTTAAAATGAAATTCAAAAAAAGATGCAATGGTTGTGGGAAACAAACACTTGTTGCCATGGCTTTATTTTAACAATACATGTAATTCTGGATCCAAGGAGGCAGGTGGTGGAGAAATATATGTTTTGTAGTATGTTTGACCAACAACTAATGGATATCCTATTTATGAGCAATGTAACGTGGTGATTATAGATAGAATACGTAGCGAATAGTAATCGAAGAAATTTGTGCATACCCAGAAGGACCCCTGCATAAAGTCTGTTAAGCTCGGCTGAGAAATAAATTTTCCTTACGATGCATCCTGCGATAAGAGAGCATTCTGTGCAAATGAGTAAACCGAGACTTTAGGTTCAAGGCCACTTTCCTAATTAAGCTTCTTATTTAAGCTCCACTCCACAACCATTCCATTAAGGAACGATGGGATACTTCTTTCATATAAATGAGCTTTGCACAATTAAATGATTATACTCACTGACCGGGCCCTACTGTTTAAAACCGGTTCCAAACGGGCAATAAGCCTTATAGAGAAGTTGTTGCATGGCTTAGAGAGAAATCTCTTACTCGTTAACTCGTCTGCATTTACAAGGTGGAAAATCCGCGGCTCAAAACGTCAAACCTAGGCTAACTGGCATGATTGTCTTGCACGCTTCTGTCATACCGCGGGGCCCAAATACAAATCGACATGATAATTTGTATTTGGGCCAATCGACATGACAATTTCTGCTGATTTTTCCATTTTCTAAAACAGTGCGTAAAATATCGATGGTTGCGTTGGCTGTGCGACAGGCGGCCCCATCTTTTTTGAACAAAATATCGTCCATGGAAATCTCTTACATTTTTGGAAACAAAAATTCATTGAGCATGGTGCGGTAACGCTCTCCGTTGATGGTAACGGGGGCTTTTTTGATCATTTTCAAAGAAAATGGACCAATGATGCCACCAGCCCCAAATCCACACCAACCAGTGACTCGTTGTGGATGTATTGGTCTCTCAATAGTTCCATGTAGGTTCTTTGAACCCTATATGAGGCAATTTTGCTTATTGACATAGTCACCGAGATGAAACTGAGTTTACTCTGAAAGTACAATTTTTTATCTCCTGCCAAACAATCTTCAGACCATTGGGCGAAGCGAAAACGCATTGGATGGTGTTCCACTGTTAAATAACAAAGTTCAACCTCTCCAATAAAACCAGAAATTTGAAAAAAATCAGTACTTTTATTTTTACAGCCGATTCAAATTTAAAATGTTAAATCGCCCACCCTGTACTTCTGCATTACAAATTTTACACAAATCGCATATGTCCAAATTTAAGATATAAGTACAACGATCTCTTCGACCTGTCACAAAACCATCCCATTAACATAGTTCAGAGTGTCTGTGTCTGTCAGCGTTTTCTGTGTCGAACGCCTTTCGGGCTAGAGCTCTGGTTTCCAATCTATCGTTATATACAAACCATCAAAATCAATGTATTTAAGTGCGCCACGGCTCCGCAGCTATCGCTGTCAATTTATTGAAAGATTTTCCTCTCAAAAATCTCCGCTATAACTTCATCCGATTTAGATTGCACCCATTCCTCTGCGCCATACAGATGAACGGATTGAACCACGATGCTACAACTGTCGGCCGTAACTTTCTTCCTTTCTTTTGTCGAGGTATCTTCTCAGCCATTTTTTAGACGACTATAGTTTAATTTTGTCATCCACAAAACTCATGGACTTTTCGGCGTCAGCGCTCCAGTTTTATTTCATCGGAACTCCTCTTCAATTTTGATACATGATACCGTCGTTAAGCAGAGGCCCGCCTACGTGACACGTAATAAACAGACTCAGAAATAAAAGCGCCTAGTTTCACAATCTATTAATGAAGCCTATCATTTATTGCTTTCTTGAAAATAACAATAATGCTGCTGCTAAATTGATCGAAAATTTAATTTTTGTTTGAATGAAGACGTCCATTCCAACTAATCTTATGTCGTTCCCACCAGCCAAAAACAGCTAGTTTAACCAAACACAGAAAACAAGTTAGTTGCTACAACCGAATGATAGAGATTTCATGTACCTCGATTATTTCATCAGTACAACCGAATGTTAGTTGGTGCTTTGTAGTTTTCAGTTATTGGAACTGAAGTATTGGTGCAACATTCCAAGTATCCGAAACTTCAGAATACAATTTTTGGATCTAAAAAATCAACATACAATACTTTTTCGGAAAAAAAAATAGAATTTGGTCTGAAGCCACCCTAGTTTAGTTTATGATGAAGTTTTAGTTATCATCACTAATAATTGGTTCCAACAACAAAATGTTTGCAAAAGTATTGGTTGTCGCAACCACCAGTAGTGACAACCAAATACGTTTTTCGCGTTTGATTGGTATGACCGATCAAAAAGTTGTGAGAACAGTACGATGATCACATTTATCATCTTATTTTACATTACTTACATTTGGTGATTCCAACCGAAATTCCTCTTTTGCAACCGAATCATTGCAACCGATATCCAACTAATTTTTACTCTGTGTGCATGCATGTAGTGGTCCTCTTAGATCCAAATAAGAGGCGTTCAGACATTGGCGTTTATACAACTTCTTATGCCAATACTGAAGTGCTGCGTAAACAGGAAAGAACCGTGTGCCAGTGTGCTTAGAAGTGAAATGTTTTTTTACGCGCGATGTCAACCAAGGTTCTTCCTTCATTCTCACTGGGCATGTTAGAGCTTTTGGTCGTTTGTAAGAAGAGTAAAGGATAGTTCTTTATCTATCCCAACTCTTGTTGAAGACGACTAGGCATTCACTTACCCGGTTGATAAAGCTAACCTATTGGCAGAAATGTGTGCAGAAATTCTTCCTTGCAGGAAAGCAACCGACCACTCCCCGTGATTGAAATCGTGTATAGGTCCCGTCAATTACGCAAAAAACCTTGCTTACCGGCGTTTTGGAAGGCTATAAATGTCCAGCCGATCCCCAAAAAGTGTGAATCGGGATTTGCTCTGCGCATTTCAAGGTTATGGAAATCATGCTCAACGACCATGTTGAAAGGTATCTGGAGTCCAACGTCATACTTTTTGATCGACAGTATGTCTTCCGTAGAAATCGCTCTTGTCGAAGCGTTGGAATCGGTCTAACCATCGGTGTGATGAGAGTAAGGTCGTTGCTCGAATATGTCCGAGGGATTTGATAGAGTTTGGCACGCTTTTGCAGTCGGTGTCGATTTACATCGAGCTTTTAAAGAGATCGCACTTAGAGTTGTTGTAGATAGTTTCTTATCCGACCGTACTGTGCGTTTGTGGAATCGACTTCTGGCAAATGTATTTCCCACCAATTACGACAACCTCATTAACCAATCAACATTACTTCCTCTTTCCCCCTACACTCCTTTACTTTCAACTCATAAACGCATTGCGCTGCAAATATAGTAGACTTCCACTGAGTGTTGGTAATTATTGCCAGCTTTACAATCCTTCGGAAGATGATTCAAAATGACATTGATTTTCTGCAGGCGTATTTGCTTTTCAAACCGTTCGAATATGTCACATTCCAACCGTTTAATTCCCACCTAATCGCATGCCATAAAATCAGCCAGGACTTCCTGTTGCCTTCTCAGTTATTTTGTACTTGTCATCATCATTTGATGTTTGTGGGAAAATTTAAATTCACAGCGCCGCAGAAGCGCGATCGCTTGTACCCGTCGTAAGTATACCGTTCGAAAAGGTACTGCTCCCAAATTGGAGCAATCAGACTCGTCAATAGGTCATCAGACATCGTCGTATCGAAGTCATGATGATGTATTTGTATTTCGCTTGTCTATCAATCTCATCTGATTGTTATGACTGAAGGCGCTGTTTCTCTTTCATTCGAACGCTCGCTCGTTCAGTCGGTCGCCGCTGCCTTCAGCTGTCGATCCGAAGACAATGAAAGTTCAAACAGAAACCTGAGGAAACTGCAAAGAGCCACACAAAAAAGCCACAAAATGTAATCGAACTAATGATTATGATTTACAAAGAAGGTGGAATACGTTAACATGTCACCGCTTGACAATTTTGTCAACTTTCGGATATTGCCACAGCACGATTTGAAACAATCACCACCATCCGTGGTGAATGTGTTGCTGACTCTGCACTCAGCCTCTAGTCGGTTGCATCAACCCCGTAGTGAATGTTGCCCATGGTTTCGCCTGACTGTTGTCAGTTGGCAGTGCGATGCAGCGTCTAGTGTCTGCTGCACAATCCTCTGAGACTAAATGTCTCCAATAGCATCATGATGATGGGACGGATGCTTATGCTAAGCAAGGCAGCAGCGTACCGCATACCGGGCGAGCAGCCATCAGAAATTGCTTTGACAATGTTGGCAACATCATCGACGAATCATGTTGTCGTTGACTGCACAGTGGTTCGAAACGGAAAAAGCGTTATTATTAGACAGTGCCGCGACTATAAAGCTTTTGCTGAGATTAGCAATATATGAAACTCCTGGAAAACCTATATACCACAGTAGAGGATGTCAGATTTTATAGATCATTTAGCTAAATAATAGAGCACAATACACAAAAAACATCAGGCCTGGCATCGAATAGGTCTTGGTTCTATTTCTGTAATGAGTTTTTTTATTTCTGCGATGAGTTGTTTGCACAGAAAAAAATATTCCAGAATGGTCGAGGTACTTATTACGATAAGTTTCAGATAGAACGGCTTTTAGAGCAGGTGGGTCTTATATCGGAAAGTTCCTTTGTCCGGGGACACATAAAGCGGAATAGTTTAATTGCACCAGGGTTGGTTATAGGTCACTCATAATTTGAGCTAGATTGGAAGTAAAATGCCGCGTATAGGGCATAAGGATCTCAATGGACAGTGTCCATGAAAACATAATCTGATAAGCTATAATTCCTGAGTGTTTTACCTATTAGTCGCACATAACGTACCATGAGAAATTTTAGTGTAATCGTAGTTACATATAATGTAACAAGAAGAGCGGTCCTATGTTAAACTTGAGGCAGGTCGGATTCAATACATGACTTTTGGATCAGCAAGGCGAAATGACATTTGTACAGGAGCTATAGGAAAACATGGACGTTGTTATTTCCCCATTGTGTGCTACTGTTCATTCGTAATGTCATATTCGAAATTTGGTGGGGATCGAATGTAATATGTCGCTCCAGGTTCTGAAACTGTGAGCACCTTTGTATTAATACCAAAGATGAATATTAATAGAGTTTGTCCTTGGTCCAAATATTAACTATGTACAACAATTGTTTAAACGAGTTTTTATTTGCGATATACTCGTATGAAAGGGCGTACGGAAATCGCTCAATGGAATCAAATAGTGACTCTGATTCGATCGGTATATCTGCTTTCGTTTAAGTTATCAGTCCTGAGTCATAATATCACAGAGTGGTGATGGGTTTAATTCAAGCCGACATATTAAACAGATCTTGACGAAGCTTTACCCTTTTAAAATACATTCATATGTTTTGACCCACGAAAGTGGATTTGTTGCGAAAGCGAATTTGATTATTTCTTGGTCTACCCAAAATAACTGCTACAAATGTCATCACTAAGCGTTGTTTTGCAAAAGCATTATTGAAAAACGACAAGATCGGTCTACGTTTTGATATGGCTTCTACGAAAATGTACCACCGTTTTGTGGTCCAGCCGACCTAAGACCGGAAATGGTATCAGATATCAATCATATTTGATATGCGAAATTAAACCACACACAGGCCACAATTGAGTCTAAGTCGTATGGCGAGAGTATCTTGTTTTCGTTGTTCATACGAGGGCGGTTCGGAAACTACTTAGCTTAGCACAAAAAGCGCGGTATAAACAGAAAAAAGTTAAGTGTTTTGGAAACTTCCATCTCTGATATGAACACATGTTAAATTTTGTTTCGATCTAGCAACTCCTTCATATAGAAACAGGTGTTCACAAAAGACGCATCCGCGATTTTTTTACAATGGAAAAATTAGAAATGCGTGGTGTCATTAAATATTTACATGAAAAAGGTTTATCGGGAGAAGAAATTCATAATGATATGGTGAATGTGTTAGGTGAAAGTGCTCCTTCATATGCAACAGTTGGGTTGCTGAATTTAAACGTGGTCGTACAAGCATTGAAGATGAACCACGTAGTGGACGTCCAAAACAGCAACAACAACATAAATTGTAGCCAAAGTGCATGATATGGTATTAAATGATCGACGAATAAAAGTGCGTCAAATAGCTAATATCATGGGCATATCAAAAGATCGAGTCCATTTAATTTTGCATGAAGAACTACAGATGAAAAAGCTTTCTGCAAGATGGGTGCCGGACTTGTTAACAGTCAACCAAAAACGCATAAGAATGAACATTTCACAACTAGCGAAATAAAATGGATTTTAAGCGTCGTTTCATAACTGTTGATGAGACATGGATCCGCCACTATACTCCAGAGACAAAAGAACAATCCAAACAATGGACTGAAGCTGGAGGAAGTGTCCCAAAGATGGCAAAAACAATTCAATCGGCTGGTAAGGTTATGGCAACGGTTTTTTGGACTTCAAAGGTATTTTATTGATTGACTATCTGCAAAAGGGTAAAACAATAAATTCAGAGTACTATTGCAACCTTTTAGATCAATTAAATGTACAAATTCGAGAAAAACGTCCTGGCTTACAACACAAAAAAATAATTTTTCATCAAGACAACGCACCAGCGCACAAGAGTGTTTTAACAATGGCTAAAATCAACGAATTAAAGTACGAGTTGATTGACCACCCACCTTATTCTCCTGATTTAGCTCCCAGTGACTTTTACCTGTTCCCAAATCTAAAAAAATCCTTGCTGGCAAGCGTTTTACCTCAAATGAAGATGCAATTAAAGTTGTAAACCACTATTTTGAAGACCTTGAGGAAAACTATTTTAATCAAGGGATAGAATTGCTAGATAAGCGTTGGACTAAGTGTATTGAAGTTTCAGGAGATTTTATTGAAAAATAAAAATATTTTTGAAAAACTAACTATTCTCTTTCATTGATAGGCTAAGAACTTTCCGAACCCCCCTCGTACATTTTTAATGAAAGCTTTTTTCTACTGTGATTAATTTCTACTATGTTTTAAACGTGAATTGTGGTTGAGTTGTTAAACCTAAACACTCTGTTTCATAAAATTTTACAATAAAAAAGAAATTTATGAAACAAGTTTTGAAATATAAATCTTCCGTAGGGGTCCATCTAACGAAAATATTTGTTTGCAAATGCTAAAGCGAATATTCAAAAATTGGTTTTTGCGAAAACGTCTGTTCAATATGCGAATAATTCGCATTCGCATACGAGAACATTCGTTACAACCCTTGTTTTAATAAAATACAAAGATTCATTCCTATTTCTGAACCTTCAGCTCTAGAGGCACATTTTACCTGCGATACTGCCAAAATATCGCATAAAACGTCGTAAACGACCAATATTTAATTCTAGTGAAATTAGATCATATACGACGGCGACCGCAAAAGTAACTGGCCTAACATAAAAAGAACCGTTTTTTTGGAATTATTATTACTCGTATTTATTTTTCAACATAATCTCCTTCCAACTCAATACACTTCATCAACCGTTTTTCAAGTTTTTCAATTCCATCTGAAAAATAAGATTTTTCAAGACCTTCAAAATATGCCTCAGTTTCAGCAATAACCTCGCTATTGGATGAACATTTTTTGCCACCGAGAATTTTTTTTAAATTTGGAAACAAGAAATAATCAGAAGAAGCTAAATCTGGACTATATGGTGGATGCGGAGCAATTTCAAATCGTAATTCGGCCAGTTTTTGTTGAGTTAAAAATGCTGTGTGTGAAGGAGCATTATCTTGATGAAAAAGACTTTTTTTCCTAAATGCGGCCGTTTTATCTTGATTTCTTCACTCAACCGATCCAATAATGCACAATAATATTCATTATTTATAGTTTTTCCTTTCTCAAGATAATCAATAAATATTATACCCCTTGCATCCCAAACTACTGTGGCCATTACTTTTCCTGCTGACTTAACAGTTTTCGCCTTCTTGGGACCACTTTTACCAGCTTCTATCCATTGTTTTGACTGTTCTTTGCATTCTGGGATGTAGTGATGGATCCATGTTTCATCAACAGTTATGAATCGGCACAAGAACTCAATTGGATTACGCTGATAAATCGCTAAAAGTTCCACGGAATTGGTCCAACGGACAATTTTTTGGGGCAAAGTCAACAAACGCGGCACCTTTTTCGCGGATAGCTTTTTCATGTGGAGTTGTCATGTAAAATACTCCAAACTTGTTTTTCGTGTATTTTAACAATATCAGCAAGTTCTCTGAGCTTTATTCGTCTATCTTTAGCCACTTCATTAAATATTTTTCTAATGTTTTCAATAGTAGTAGCAGTTTTCGGTCTTCCAGAGCGTTGTTCCGTACTTGAACGACCCATTTTAAATTGTTGAATCCAGGATTTCACGGTGGAGTATGATGGTGCATTATCACCATGAACAGAATCCAGTTCATCTTTGATTAATTGTGGCGTATAACCTTTCATATAAAAGTGTTAAATTACCGCACGAAACTCTTTATTTTCCATTTTTCAAAAATTATAAAACTTGTTTACTTCAATCACCTGTAACAAAGAAAATAATCATTAAAAATTTCGGAAATTTTGACAGATGGCTTATAAAAGATTGCTTGTAAAAAACAAAAAAAATGCTAGTAAAACAGAAAAAAACAAAAAAAGTGCCAGACCAGTTAGTTTTGCGGTCGCCCTCGTAGATCAATGTCTTTACATTGGCACAATTTTAGTTAAGGCATGCCGCACTACAAGCCACATTTTAAATCTGAGTAAGCTCAAAAGAAACATAATGTTGTTGTGTTAACTATTACCAACCCTGGAGAAATAGGATAATCGGGTCGGAAATATGATCATACCAATTAAAAGGTCCCTCCGGATTTGAGGTCACGTTTTAAATCAGCTCTTTGTAAATTCCGTGCAGAAGAGATTCGGTTTATGTAGTCCATAATGGTGGAGGGTATTATTAGCTGGCCCTGTTAAACTTTAGAATTTTTTACTGCTTGTCTTAAAGCGCAATGTGCTAGTTGTATCCACTTGTGTGCCGTTTCTAACCACTATGGCGTCGTAAAAAGGGAACGCTTCCATGTACACTGCCAACTCCTTAATTTGGCTACAGACACCGCGATGCAGCAGCGTCCGTCAGTGGCAGTTACAGTCGGTCGCATTTGTGTGCACTTGGTTGTGTGTGTGTATGTGGAGAGTAGAATCGTGGCGTGGTGGTGGCACGCTCATTCGAATTGTTTGGATGATGATGATCCGCGAGTACGAGTAGTGTGCGGATGACGAAAACGTCGTCGCCTTCTTTTTCTTGGCTTTCCGTCGTCATCTTCATCATCGTCGTCGTCGTCATCGGCATCGCT
This sequence comes from Hydrotaea diabolus, assembly GCA_963513945.1. Taxonomy (NCBI): domain Eukaryota; kingdom Metazoa; phylum Arthropoda; class Insecta; order Diptera; family Muscidae; genus Hydrotaea; species Hydrotaea diabolus. The sequence continues at coordinate 100,492,090 of OY740720.1, read as the reverse complement.
GGCGTCTTCGTCTTTGCCGTTTTGAATGAAAAATCTCTCTGTGGCCTTTAAAGAGCAAGAATACTGGATGTTTGGTAAAATGTTTGAATGCGATCACGAACTTGACCTTTCACATAACCTCAAAAGCAGAAACGACAAAACAGCTAGGCTGGCAGTCAGTCGAACGGACAGACCGACAGTTAAAAACGTTCAACTCTTCTTCATTTAGCCGAACGTATGTCTTTTGCCTGGCATGAAAACGGTGAATATTACCTACCGATGTTGCACAATGAATTCATAAAATATTGAAAACTCTGTTCTTGGTTTCGCATTCGTATTCGGCGACTACGAGTATGTGATTAAAAACACTTGGAAAATTGACAGTTATGTTGCATAAATATCAATTTGGTGGTGGACGACACATGGCAAGTGGCGGACATGTGTCAAAGGAGTGATGTCCAGCATTCCACTGGCAGAGGTCATAGCCTCGTACTTGGCATTCCACCAGAAAGATTTCTTAACGTTAAGCGATTGTTAAGAGTGTTGTGCTAACATTAACATTGCATATAAAACATTTCGGCACTTTATGACTCTAGCAAGGGCAGTTAGAATTTAGATGTTACCCGAAGGTCCTTAGTTACATTAATTAGATCTTCATTGATAAGTTTTTTAAATGGATGGATGGATTTTTTGGCTTGCAATGTTTCCATTAGGAAACAGATGGGGATAGCTTACTCGAATGAGTGACCTGTACATACGCAGAAAAAAAGTATGGTTGTGGTGACAATATTCGAAGAGGATTATACTATAGTTGGGTATATGGTTGTGCTACAACAATATTATGATCTTCACAACAATAGTATGATTCAAATACAACCATACTATGATCTTCACAACAATAGTATGATTCGCACATAACCATACTATGATCCCCACAACCATAGTATGATCCTCACAACGATAGTATGTTTCATATACAACCATAGTATGATCCTTACAACCAAAGTATGAGTCACACGCAACCATGTTATGATCCCTACAACCATAGTATGATCATACACAATTATACTATGATCCCAATATTATTTATTAGAATTTGTTTAAGTTGTCGACACTAGATTTGATCCCCAATATTATATATTGGAATTGGTTTAAGTTGTCAACAATAGATTTGAATTATGAAAATTATTAAAAAAACATTAAATTCAAAATAATAGGAGTGATTTATTTCACAGTAGAAAAAATATGTTTAAATAAACGTAAGCGTTTTTATTAAAAATATTTCAGTTAAACGAAGCCAAAGCAGCTTTTTTAAAAAATTTAATTTCGATAAAAAAGTACTATTATTGCATCAGATCCGTACCAATAACATTTGTTCTTAAAAACTTATTTAAATGAAGAAAAATTACAATCATACAGTATGATTGCCGTAATCATATTATTGTTAACATAAATTGTAAAACACAATACTTTTGTCGCACCAACCATATTTATATTGTTGCTATAACCATATTTTCATTTTTAAATTTGGCAATAATACTATTGTTACATTTCTACAATATTAATATTGCAGCAATTATAGTATTGTCAAAAATAAATTCAGTTAACAATGCTATGGTTGCGAAGAACATACTTTTATTGTGGAGAACATATTATTATTGCCGTGACCATGTAGTAACCATGTTTTTTCTCTGCGTGCATGATAGAGATAATGTCTTACTCGCAATGTCTCCGACATTCTCGTACATGAGCTGGAATACCCGATGTTCTAGGGTAAAGTCGACTTTTAGACTTTTGAGTATAAACAAGTCGATTAAATTCGGCTTTTCGACTTTTTTCTTTAAAGAAATGAAAGTGCAATATTTTGGAATAAAAAACAAGCCTTCTTTGTTTAAAAAACTTTTATTTATGAAAGCAAGAGTGGTTATAACCTAAACATCTGGTAGTTTTACATTAGTAATATTCATGTTTTAAAAACGTAAAACAAATTTGATTTTTAAAGCAGTCGAATTATATACACACACAGAGAACAGATTGTTGCCACAACCGAATTCTTTGCCAACCAAATGTTGGTGGTTGTCCGTACTATTCATGTATTTAATCGTTACAACCGAATGTTGATTGGGTACACAGCAATTTTCAGTAAAGGGAACTGACACTTGCGATTAAAGAAAACTAATATCGGTAATCCTAACAGATTAAGATAATTATTGGAACTGAGTTAGTATATGTATTGCTTGTTGTTATAGATTGTTGGTTATAAAACTGTTTGAAAAAATGCAATATTTAACCGCCTTGCAAAGGATCAACTGATCAGTAAAAAATATGTCTTTGGATGTATGTTTTGAAAAGGGTTGAAATGATGCCCTTATCCTAATAAAAGTATAACAAAGTCTGTTGTCAAGCTTGGCCGTAACTCGAAAAAAAATTGTTTTAAATAATAAGGAGGTGTATCTATGGCGAAAATTCTTATCAAGTCTGAGTAATATCGCTAAATTACAGTTAAGCCTGTTTCTTGTCTGAAATTTTTTTTTTATTTATAGTTCGTTTATTTATAGGGCAGTATCATTTAGAAGGAAACATTAATTGTCTAACCCAGGTAACTTAAACTGTTTCACCATTTTTTTATTTATATAATTTTTCCTAAGAATTTGCAAATATATTTTCGTCGTAAACAAAGATCTTGTTGGGACTAGAACCCATAAAATATTATAAGGTTTTTATGTTATTTTATTACGTTACAATAGCCAACTAAACAAGGTTTGGTCACTATAAAAAATTAATCTGTTGTCGCCACCAACAATTGGTAGCAAAGTAACATGTACATGAAAAGTGGTTGGTTGATGCCAGTTGTTGCAACCAATAGTTAAACTGAATTCGGTTTGTATAACTGTGTTATTGTCTGTGAATACCATGAAATGGTTGTAACAACCATTATATTTTATCTCGAACCATGTTACCATCAATACTATGGAATTTTGGTTCTTAAAACAGAATTCGGTAAATCCAACCGAATATTTGTAGTTCGGATGGATTTTAAAATGATTTTTTCTCTGTGTGCATGGAACCACATGTCCGCATCAAAAGATCCTAAAAAATCATTATATTTAAATTTTTTTGAGGAATTTGGTTTCGAATTTGAGCTGCAAGCAAAAAACAATCTCGCACGCGGGACAGAAGTGGCAACAATTGACAATTCTTTTTTCGACATTTTTGCAATAAAGGGTTCACGCTGTCCACTGTTCTCCAAATAGGTATTGGATTATTTTTGTTTTACGACAAACAGACGGTGACGTCAGATAGTCCTTCAATTGTATTGGAGCACCATGGTCCTTATTATGGTCTTTACGCACCTAGTGCTTATACTCTTGTCAAGGAACGCCCATTTGTTATCCACTTTTTTAGCCTCCGGCTAAATCAACATAGGGTCAATGGTTATCAATAGTTTTCGAAAACTTCTGATTTTGTTCTTTATCAGTAAGCCTTAAAAAATAATTAACTTATAAGTGTTATGCTGCTCAATATTACTTAAGTGTTAGTATACTTACCGACTTGATTATTTGCTCTAGACGAATCTAAAATATTCTTGAAGACATACATTTTGAACCTCAGCATACAATAAAATAAAACTTATGTATATCTCAATTGGCGAAAATAATAAATTTAAGCAATACACATTGTTACGATGACATTTTCAAATATTTTAAGTTAAAATAAAAAAGTCGACTTGCCGACTTAGATTTTTTTTTATACCTATAAGTCGATTAATCGATTAGTCGAAAATCGATTTACACAACCCTACGATGTTCTCGCCAGAATTGTTTCCTGGGGTTTTTTATATGTTATTCCTGCACACTAATTATCATACCACAGTGGCCCACAAACAATTTCTACAATAAGTTAAAAATGTCCCACAGTGCTGTCCATTAAAACGTCCTACAAGTTTTCCGATATGAGTTCCTACAATTCATAAAGCCACATTTAAAATCGTAATTGACCTTATTTGTCACATTTTTAAGTCGACCTTGTTCAAATTCCATAGAGAGGCGGTAACTCTGTACGAAATGGTGTATATTATAGCCATGGTCGGACTCAGATACTCTTTATTACCGATATCGCTGATTCAAATCATCATTTTTGGACGAAGCTTCCTCTTGGTGAGGGTTCCTGGTATCTAACACATTTGTGGAAATAATAGCCACTTCAATACTGCTCGAAGGACCAATGTGGGCAATGCAACACGCCTGGAAACTCCTGAATGCCGTTGGTACTAGACTTAAGTTTTCGGTCAAATATTGCCAGAAGGTGTTCTGCTCTAATCTTATTCGGATTTGAACCTTTTTTAGCGGCGGGGTTACCATCTCCTAAAGGATAAAGGATTCATTTCTTAGCCATGTAAAAGACTCTCTATAAAGCGCACTAGCCGATTTGAAAGTAGGTGCTGAAGTAAGTATATGAATAATATCGTCATAGCATGTGAAGGGAAATAAGTAAGTACCACGTAGCGTTCCCACATGAGGGAGCTAGTCCCAACACAAGTTCCGCTAAAATAAGGAATACAAGGTTCTACCTCAAGGTAGGGCCATGGGACATTCCATAAATTTCCGTGTGCCTGGGACCAGTAAACCTCTGAATAGGCTTTATTATGAGTATTTTCAGTTTTGGAGTACGGTTTCTGGTATCCCAGAATAGTCACCGTCAAACCATCCTGATGTAAGGATGTTACTAGTCGCTCCATTTATACACAATTACTCAACATCACCAGGCAGAGCGAAAGTGATGACTCGCCTAGTGCTTTGCGTATATTTTCGCAATGGCAAAAAATTCGCGCTTTTCTCTTATCACTATCAGATACCCTTTAAACCCCGAATATACAATGAATTCTCCCAAAGCACATTCAATTTTCCCACAGTGTATCTCAAGAATATGAGACAAAATAATCGAGGCTCTGCAGAAAAAAGGAGATATCGCACAACAACGAAGTTTAAAGAAGACTTTCCTTTTTCGGCTAAACATAACAGATGCCATAAATTTATGCCAAATTGGCATTTGGAACCCCTTGGATTGATTGAATATTTACCCAGACTTTAAAGCTTATGTCATATTAAAATCTGGAGAAAATTTCATTTCATTTTTGTAAAATCGACTTAACATATATGTAAGAGCTATATCTCAATAGGAACCGATTTTATCCTGTTCCTAGAAACAAGGAACTTACTCGTGTTAAATTTCATCAAGATTGGATGCAGGATATATCTTCAAGAGCTAAAAACATAAATCGGATAAACATATGTTTAGAAGCTATTTCTTAATCTGAACAGAATTTCGCCAATTTTAATAACTTTCTTCCTTGGTCCAAAAGACTTCCGTGTGATAAATTTCATCAAAAGGATGACATGGAAAGTAGAAATGGAGATAAAAAGAGATCAAATGATCCAAAAAAGGGGCAAAATATAAAAATTACAAAAAAATAACAACAGGATTTTATCGAAAATAGAAGTGGGTATAAAAAGGGTTAAAAAAAATAAGAATGTGAGAAAAACCAAATTAAATCAACAGGATGACTTGGAATACTGAAATAAGGAAAACAAATGTTAACAAAAGGTTTAAAAGGGGCGATACATAAAAAAGTGAGAACAACAATATTTTATCAAGAGAATGACATACAAAATAGAAGGGAATGGGAGAAAAAGAAAGAAAGAACATATGGGCAAAAAATTAAAGTGCGAAAAGCAATAAAAAAGGATGGCATAGAAAATGAAAATGGGGATACAAATTGTCCAAACGAAATAGAAATGCGGATTGAACGGGCGCAATTTAAAAATCAAATAAAACAACATCAAATCAACATAACAATATAAAACTAAAATTGGAGATGTAAAGGGTCAAAACGGATTAAAGTCCTTAAGCGCTTAAAAAAAATTATACATTTTTATTACATGGGTGAAAAATAAAAATTAATACAACAGGCAAGGGAAGGAAAAATTGTTCCACCACAGCCGTTGCGAACATTAGTTGAAACTGATTATAGTGGAATGTAAAGGTCGCAATAAACTTAAAACGGTCCATAAATGACTAAAAAAGAAATGAGAGACACAGTTTAAAATTGACCAGAGAGTTTACAACTAGAAAGTCGAATTTAGGTTAGTAGAAATATGTTTTGATATGATAGTTTTCCACTGACGGAAGTTTAAATCTAGGCTGAAATTTCCCGAAGGTTAAGTCAATATCCTACTTAAATAGAAAAAAGATAGGAAAAGTGTGAATTTTGTATATGAAGCATTACGAACAGGTGAGTAGCCCAGTATGAGCTCAAGTGTAACTTTCCTGAAGAGAACAACATCAAATGGAGCTGACAACGACGAATTATTACAGGGCGTAATTGTCACTGCGCGCAAGTCTTACATTCCTATTGTCTAAACCGAAAATAATAGCGAAGGAATCTCTATATAAAATTATAATTTTTAGGCAGGCAGCGACAGTCTACAACTACAAAAGCCAGGGTTCAAAACCCAGTACTTTAACCTTTAGGTAGTTTGGTGATGCAAAATTTCCATTAACTACTGTGAATGTTGTCATGTCTGTACGAACATGTGTGAATACATTTTATGTCTACGGATTTTATATTTTTCTTTGGGCCAAGCCAAGATGCAGCTATTCCGCCAATTTTTAGCGATCAAAGGTTCCCAATGATTCTGCATAACAATTTCTCGTCCCTCGCCCTCGAGTTATGAATGAATGCTTGCGACACAGACTGAGACATCGTTTTTTATTTTATTTTTAACGCTAAACTCCATATTTTGTTTGGGCTTGGTAACGAACACATAAAAAGAGCTTCCCAAACCTCCAAATACAGACAGAGTGGAGTGAGCGAGTGAGTACTCCACCCCAATCCATGGATAGAACGAAGTGCAAACAGTAAGGCATGGAGTCTTCTGCTTGGATATGATGACAAAACGTGGCATCTTCGATGATTATTAACGATTTTTGGCGCATCAACTGTGGAGCATGCAACAGCAATCATTGGTGTAAAAATTGTCTTTAATATTTTTGGGGGCTTGGACTCTTCAACCAGCAACGCTGGTGTGGTTCTGTTCGGTGTGACTGACTGACGGTCGAATGTCTCTAGATCTGCGGAGGCTGTGGCTGCACAAAGACGACGACGACGGCGACTGTGTCGAAAACAATGCTTCTCTACTGATATGCTTTCGGTTGTGGCTGCTGCTGCGGCTGCTGTTGTTGTTGTTGTGGGCTTTTTGGAGTGGCACTTTGCTGGCAAGTATTATTACGCCTGTGCCCTCTAAAACAATCACGGATTGTCGACTACATTATACTGCCATTAAACATTTGAATTCCGTTTACCTGCTTTTGAGGCCGTATGGATTATATTAAGCAGCCAGCCAAGCCGGCATTCACGATTGCAGGGAGATGATTTGACCCGCGTGTTGCAGCATCTGCTTAACCCAGAACCTATGCACCTTTCGTTGTACCACCGTATACTCGCACACCTATATGGATGGTTAGACGCTCGTCGACATCATCTCATCCTGGCATAGCTAGCGACATACATACTCGTACACTATCACCGTGGCATAAATATTTCCCTTAACCATTCAGGCGAAACATAAGTATCGAGCCCAAGCTCGATTGCGCTCCCCCCGCGCTTTGGTTGCAAGGGAAGGGAGCGTTGGGAGCGAGGATGCGCCTCCAAATTATGTACAAAGTGAAATGCGGTGGAACGGCTCAGAAGGAGCCTGCACAAAGTAAACAAAGTAAACGGATTTATTTATGAGATGGTTTGGTAGCATAAATAAATCAAGTTGTGGGGTAGACTCGTAACGTTGATTTTCCCACCGCTCCTAACTTTCAGCTCCACTCCACGTTTGACTTTGGGTTGGTGGCTGGTGGCTTTCCTTTTGCGCGGTTCGCTTTGGCTTAGTTCGGTTTTTGGTTTCGGCCTTTTTATATGGGGAGCTTACGATGTTAACTCCTAATCACTGTGGTCATCCATCTGTCTGTCCATGCATCCACATTGGTTGGCTCGGTGGGTCGACTGGCCGTCCGTCCAGCGGTGGGCAATTTATGCCTGTGGGAATTCACACAAATCGTGTTGAATTTGGGCAAATAAACTTCTTCACGTAAACGCCACCAAGAACATGTAATTTGAGGATTAAGTTCGTTTTATATCAATGTTTGTTGTTGCTAATGTTGCTGCTGCCCATGTTGCTGCTGCTGTTGTTGTTGTTGTTGCCGGTGTGCACACAAGCGCCGCTTAAGCTGATCACAGTCATCGTCGTCGTCGTCGTTTATTGTTCACGTTGCCAATGTTTGCCAAGCCAACAACGTTAACTTGATACCTTAGTTGATTTAGATGTTGTTGTTGCAGTTATAGCTGTAGTTGTTGCCGGCCATGGTGTTGTTGCTGCTATTGTCGTTGCTGGGTACGTTCATCACAGTTAAACGACACGTTGTTGTGCATTTTAAACAAATTGTTGTTAATATGGTCTTAACATGGTTTTTAACATAATAAAACTCTGCTCCATTACATGCCTATCACAACATTTTTACAATTCTGCCAACGACGAAAAGTGTTGATTGAATTACTTACTGTCCGTCCGTCCGTCCATCCGTCTGTCTGTCTTCTGTGTTGTTTTTCTTTTTCCACCTCCCTCTCTCTGTCCTGCATGACTTCATTTAAGCAAAAAAACACTATCGCCTTTTTAAGTCCACGATTTATTATCTCAAAATGTCATTATAAATTTTCGATTTGGACTCTGCTTGCCTACGATTAAGACAAACGATTTGCATTATGCTCACAAAGAAAGTTCAAAGGATTACAGGAGGTGGCAAAGAGGTGATGCTACATCAACAGCCAGACCGTGGATATACAGGGTGGAGCGCGGCAACTTATTTATTTTGGAATGAAATAAAAATATATGAACTTAAAAAACATTTTATATTTTAATTATATTGAACAGTAAGGGAATTTATAAATTACATGGTTTTAAATAATGTATCTGGCAAATGTCGACCTTCGCTATCCACACACTGCTGCATACGTTTTCTGAAGTTTTCATGAACTCTAACAAGCATGTCGACTGGTATTTTTTTGTACCAACACTCAGGGGATTTCCCCTATTATGCAGTGCATTGCGTCTGTAAGTGGAAAGCCTTCTCTCAGGTCCCCTTTGTACACATGACACATTCCCTGCTATTCTTAATGAAGTTACAATTGATTTCCGTCCAGGAACACGCCCGCGTGGGGAAACAGAAAATCGTAAACGAAAAGCACGCTGCACTGCAAATGATCAAGTGCGCATTTGAAAAATACGCTTCAACACAAAATGACCTCTCGTCACGTGTCTAATGCATGATGGAAACTGAAAGGCAGGCGAATACAAATTACCGCGCTCCACCCTACAATTCTTTATACTCGTCTGTGACTTCAAATGGGCAAGGTATTTTACTCATTAGGGACGAGGGTGACAGCTAGGCGGTCATTAGATTCCTGGAGTTTGGGTACACCGATGCGAGAATTATTCACAAATGCCGCATGTCTCTGGCGGACTAATCGAGACATTTATCGGTAACACCTATTTGTGGTCTTGGACATAGTGACAGTGATGGTTACTGTACAGCTGACACAATTGGGATTAATGGCCGTATCAGGAATTTAAATATATGTACTGCTGATATGGGTAAAGAGTCCCACCTACATGGAAACCACAAATAGCTGGCGCTACATGGATGACTAGAGAACTCGGACAGCAATAAATCAGACAAGGATCCATCTAAGAAACCTCACTACATTCAGCACTGGCCTTGGGGCTTACACGCTAATAGACTGCGATAGAATGAAGTTGACATAATAAAGATCATGGCAAAGATCGAATATTTCTCTATGAGTAAACAGTATAACAACGGGCCTAATCATGGACCAAAGTAAGCAATGCTGTGAGCGGTTGCTGCCAATTACACTTAATCTATGCAAAAAAGTGACAGTCATTGTCCCTAATGCACCTCATACAAAGGTCGTTCCATTACCTAAAGTTCAAACCAGTTTGTAGTCTTTACCAGCACATTTTATGCTCATAGTGTAAACCTTGAATTTCCACAGAGGTCATATATCCTAACTAATTTTGTTCCCTCAATGGGTACGGGTAACTAAATGAAGTACTACTAAAAGTTCAGAAGTTAACGAGAAAAGCTGTAAATTTGATGTACTCGTAGTAATTAATAGCGTGCCGAAGGCAGCCCTTGACATAATCCTAAATATATGCGAATTTTACAAAAGAAGTGATGTCAAGGGGGTAGTCCAACTCAGGGATGCAAGTTTTTGGTCGCAGTGGACCCTGTAGGTTACTCAGAACGATGACGGTTTCTTGTAGCGCAGTACAAAAGTGCCTGATTCCTCAACCCCAGTGCCATACTTTAGATAAATTTTAACTGTTCTTTCCCTACCGTTATGGGATTGAGGAGAACCATTTCAAGGTATCTACTTATAGTCTACCCCGATGAAAAAAGTCGTTAAAGGACTGACATGAGATAACAAATACGCGAGTCCAGGCTAAGATAAAACGATTGGTCAAAACTGCACAAATTTCTGCGACTGATTAGAATGCGAATAGCAAAAATATTAATTTATTTGTGGATAGGCAAGCAGCTTTAAAGACTGTCTACACTGGTTTAGGATTGTTAAAATTAACTAATCACCTTGCCAAAATAAACTGCCAGACTCTTATCTTATCCCGGGCGCAGTTATGTCGAAGAAGACACAGCAGCAGATGAACTGGCATGCTTGGTTCGTCCTATGGTGCTGATAAGTCTGCAAAAACATTTTTGTGCCCTTTTCGGGCTGTTACAAACATGGATATATACCAATTTAAACCCAGCTTGATCTAGGACCGATTAGGTCGGTGTGGCCTAAATTAGCCAGGAAACGAAACAAAACCCCGCTGGAAAATAAAGAGTGATGAAAGTGTTCGTCGGTATCCTTAAGGGACATTGTAATGTGAGGTGACTAGAATATGGTAGGTAGGCATAGTCGAATACTGCCGCTTGTATGAGAAAGTAGCGAAGATAAAAACATTGGAATAACCGTTATGTCGATGACCGCCCTTTCAGAAAAGATGACCCACACGCTCTGGAATATAATGTGAGGTCACGGCTTCCTATAGAACTTGTAGCATAACTTATCTTAAGCAAAGGAGAATCACAATCAACCCTGTCTCGTTCTCCATTATTGATGTACTTGTGTCAAAATTGTAATTTGATACGAGTACAATGGCATGGCATTGGGTTAGCCATCCACTTATTGCTGGAAACAAAAGAGAAATTCAGAAGTTAGAAAAAAAGTTATTTGGTTTTCGGTCTACGTCGTGGTTAGGAATCTAATTATTTGTCCTTCAGCCTTGTTGAATGAATTAATTTTGGGTTAGATCGTATGAATAGGATTAAAGATATTTAAGATTACCAAAAATAGGCGGAATGGTACATTTGTGTGGGAGATACCAGGTGGAGTGTGGCTACTTATACATGTGGCATTTTCAATCCCGAGCTTTAAAAAATTATTAGGACGTACAAAATTTAAAAAAAAAAATTGGTAGCTTTTTTCGAGAGCTATCATGCGAACCCATCTCACAGAGGCAGAGGCGGACATGGCTTAAATGACTGTACAAGTCATGAAATGTATTTGGTTCCAAACATATGTAGGGTTAAACTTTTTGTCCGTACCAAATGATAAATGCCCTCTCATCAAGTAAGGTGTGTGTAAATATAGGGTGATCCATCCAGAGGTATTTTTCAGAACAAAAAAAATATAAAAAATCAAATCAAGTGTGGAATCTTTATTGGAAATTTGAAAGGATATTTTATGGCATTTATTTTTTGAAATTATTTTCCTTCAAATTCTGGCAACTGTATTATGGAAATGAGCGTTCGGTGAGAAAAGGGATTATCCGCTGTTTTCGACCAAAATTTTGTTCAGTGATGAGGCCCATTTCTGGCTCAACGGCAAAGTCAATAAACAAAATTGCGGCATTTGGGCTGAAGAACAACAAGAAGAGGTTCAAGAGGTGCCATTGTACCCAGAGAAAACCATGGTTTGGTGCGGTTTATAAGCTGGTTGAATCATCGGTGCACATTTATTCAAAAATGATGATGGCCGGAACGTAACCGTGAATGGTGCTTCCTATCGCGCCATCATATCGATCTTTATACTGCCTGAAATTGAAACCCGTAATCTTCACGACACTTGATTTCAACAGGACGGTGCAACTTGCCATACAGCTGCTCAAACAATGGATCTGTTGAGAGGTCATTTCGAAAAGCAGCTAATTCCATGTTTTGGACAAGTGAGTTGGCCACCTAGATCGAGTGATATCACACCTTTAGACATTTTTCTTTGGGGTTACGTAAAGTCCAAAGTCTATGCTGAAAAACCAACTACGATTCAGGTTTTGGAAGCCAACATTACGCGTCTCATTAATGCCATTCCGGTCGAAATGCTCGAACGAGTCATTTGCGGCCAACATTTGTAAGAAAATATATAAAATATGTCATAAAATGTCCTTTCAAATTACCAATAAAGATCCCACACTTGATTTGAATTTTTATATATTTTTTGTTCTGAAAAAATACCTCTAAATGGATCACCCTATATATGAAACAATATTAAAAATATTGAAATATTCAGCGGATATCATTTTCCAAATTGTGTATTTAATGTTCTTTTTAAAGAAATTTCCACAAAAGCTTAGAATTTGAGTCTAAATTAAATAGAACGACCTGAGTGCAACCTCGTCAATTCCACAGTCTAAAATGCATAAGGCAGAGGGCTAACAAGAGACGTCCCAGCCGATCTTTTAGACACTTGTTCCTGCTATTATTAAAGTATGTGGTGGCTCAAAATTCATAAGAAAAAAAGCGCATAGTTCGTGTGTCGCCATCTATCGATCAATGCGATCATTAAACATGATATACAATTTGTTTGGTGTCGTTCGTTTGTTTGTTTCACTTCTAATTGTTTTCTACTGTCAAAAAGAGCCAGCAAAAACCTTTCGTTAGTAGCCATAACAATCAATTCAATTCATCTGTACGCCAGCACTGGCATTGTATTATTTTCTGTGTTCAAACTAATTAAATTCGGAACGTCCCGTACAGAATGAAGTGTTCGCACTTTATAGCGTCGTGTCTATGTTGGTCTTCAGCTCTTCGAAACGTTGCGAAGGCTCCTCTCTGCCAGCGCGTCCGACAGCGTCGGTCATTGTTGGCTATTCGATAAAAGTGTGTTAACAATTTCCCAACAAAGGTGTCAACAATCTGATGTGTATTTATGGTTAAATTGAAGTTTGAAATTTATAGGGTTTACTACGATTTACTACTGTCAAAAAACCGCTCCTCAGTCACTATTGGCCTGACTGGCTGACTGGCTGCCGGCTCGATGACATACATACAAAGCGACAGGGACTGGGACTGGGACAGACACGGAGAACATGAGAAGGAGCGTAGTGACTCTGGCAGTGGTGGACTCGTTTATTAAAACTCCACTCGTAAGTCTGAACACGCTGTCGACACATAATTATGTTAAAGAACTGACAAAGTCTACAATGTTTTTAGACGATTTTGATGAGGACGCCGCGCCGTCGTCGAACACACCAAAACCAAACCGCACTCGGTTGGCGGCGACGAGGAAGACGATGACAACGCCGCTGCTGCACTTACTGGGTACTGCGTATGGATGGACTGGCCGGCCCAGTGGTGAGTGAGCGCCAAGACGGCGATCATCAGGCTGTCATTTGATGACATTTGGACAACATTTGGCGACAACAATTACGTGTGGTTACAAGAATAAAACTGCATGTATCGCACACATCTAAACGCGCAGTACGAGTAAGTTCGTTTGTCCGTAGCTACGTACGTTCATATTAAAGTTGATTGAATGTTTGGAGTTCAGTGAATAGGAGTACGTCGGACGAGTATCTGGTCTAGAGCCTGGACTACGCGAAGACGACGGCTACGACGCCGATAACGATGACAACGATGTCATGTCGATTCTAAGAAGTTAACATGCATGGCGCGCTCTTTAGGGCTGTTTGACGAAAATCGACAGTTTACAGTTCGGCCATTGATTTTAACTTAGTTATTGGCAATGTCGCTGCTGCTGTTGTTTCTGGTCTACTATTGGCAAGAGAACGCACTTTAACTACCAATAATTCAGCACTGAAACAGTTAACGAATTCAATTTCACGTTTATCGTAGACAATTTGAATTCCACTCGTTGAGTCAATTTTGGTTTTTGACGACTGCAAGTTCATGCACACATGCGTTACTTCGCTTTAGACAGATGTTGCCAGAGCGTTTGGCTAACAAAAAGGGAAAAATGGCATTAACATTTGTCAAAGCAAATAACGATTCCATCAGAATTGTCATACAAAAACACAATTTGATTCGATGAATATTCGAAGCAGCAGTTGCGGTTTCAAAGGAACGTCTTAATCTCCGATGCTGACATGCTCCACTTAATTAAGGAAATCATAAGTATTTCTGAAAATATAAATGAAATCGTATGGTCTTAAAGTCAGGCAACGATCTACATTCATCAATTAAAAATCTGCCAACGTGTCGCTTACTGCTATAGACAAGTAGTTTCATATCCTTGCATCTGTGCCGGCGCACAGGAACATTTCAGGAAACGAAGGGATGGCCGATCAGGTAAGTCTTGGAGCAACCAATTTGCTTTCCATTCTTTATGGCACATCTGGCTGCTACTCTCTCTAAAAGCCAACTCAATCTCAGATTAAAAGCTCTCAGACAAACGGCCACGAGAAGTGCTATAGGCAGGACTTGCCAGATCTGAGGAACGACTTTAAATGCCAATATCAACTCTAATATCAATAACTCTGAAGTCGATATTTAGGCAGCCAAACTGAGAGTACCAGCCGATAAGAAAAAATATGTACAATTTATTATGACATTACTTTTGAGAAACCCTGTTGGTCTCCTATAATCACTGTGTTGGATTTCAGCAAGACCAAATGTAAAATGCGGCTTGTAAAATAGCTGGACCTCAAATGAAAAGCTGATTTAACATTACAGCTGTAGAGCTATCAATTGTATTGATAGTTCTTTTTCCAAAATCGATAGTTTTTATTCACTATCGATAGTATTGTTTAAAACGTCATCACTTGCACAAATGTTGAGACACAGCAAAATTGGGGAAATAAATTGTAAACAATACCGAATGAAGTAAAAGTGTATATTTTATTTAAAGAAAACATGCAATAGCACTTGAATCTAAGAAAAATTATTAAAAATAATTTGATGCATCCATTATGGTACATAGCCTCGAAAACTATTAAGGTTAAAGGCATAAATAAGGGTTGTAAAATCAACAGAATATCAACAGTTTTGAGCCGGCGTGCTCCTTTTGATAGGTCATAAACTAATTAAATCTAGTGAAACTGAATCATCAAGATCCATGTTTTAGAATTTCTCCCACACGAAGATCCCTCCCGATTTTAGGTCTTGTTGCTCTAAAAGTCACAATCTAATCATATAATTTAAGCATAGTTTGTTCTGAGCGACCAAAAATAAACTCTGAAAAACTGGAGCATATAGTCTCTGTACAAAAGTAATTCCTTATATGAGCCCAACCGCTCCAGAAATCAGATGTTGTATTCGGTCTTTTTCAAAATAGGCAGAGTGAGAGGCCTCTAAATAACCCTGAATAAATTGCGGTACATTTTTTTATATAGTCCCACATAAAGAAGGTACCTTCCGAGGTTATGCCGCTCTATTTTGTATAATAGTACATTCATACACATACATCACTAACAAATTATCCGATATTTTCGATAACATCGGTAGTGTTGACTTTTGTACACTTTACATCGGATTTATAGGAAACATTGACCTATGTGGTCCATTTTCCTATTGTTACAAATTCCTTCGTTCTTAGCTGGTCTATTGTCCGCCAGAAAGGCCGGGTTATTCTGCAGTTGTGAATAGAGTTCTTGACACTGCTTCCAAAACCGCCAACTCGTCGATTGCATTCAGCATTTCGACGAGCGGTCTGGGGTTGTTGCCCACTGCTCCTGAACCCATTCGGCATCGTGTCTCTGGATTTGTATGATGTAATCCACATATATTCGAATATTTGATGGAGGAATGCTTAGTTCCAGAATCTTCGGTATTCGTCGAGATATTTTAGGTTGAGGAATTCCCTGTAAACCCCCGATCCGAGTAAACCCCTAAATATTAACATACTCTCATTCTATGTTAAAGGTGTAAAAAAGAGAGTTTAAGAGTCGTGAACGGAATCCAATTTTAAATAAATTCTTGGTGCAAATGGAAACTTTTAACGAAATATGATTACCCTCAATTAAATAAACTATGAAGAACTAGGGGAATGTCTTAAGTATAGGGTACACCTAGTGGTCTTTTTTAAATGTACGAACTAATTAAATAATTTCATGGAATACCGATGGCAGACAGCAGTACCTACCTGTAACACCACTACATGTCATGCACGGAATGTACTGTTAACGAAGAGAATAACACAACGAAATGGGGGAAAAGGCCAAACAGACGAAAGACGAAATAATAACACTGGCTTAACCGTTTTTAACAGCTCATAAAACAAGTCGTATGTATTTGCTTTCTAAATATTAACACAACAGCGCAGCGGCCCTAGCAAGAGGGCAATTAATCAATTTCATCGATACCGGTGAGCTTCACAAGATCACAATTTGCTTTTGCCGCAACCCGAAAGAAAACGCCAAAACGTCAAATCAACGCTTTGTTGTGTCGATAACGAGTATTCGTTTGACCGAGCGGTGACCTTTCGCACAAACGCCAACAGAGCACCCCACAACGCACACACCGGCGACTAGAGAAACGCCCAAAATATCCAAATTGGCTGACACAGACACGCAGCCACACTGAAAAATAAGACTTGAACCTTTCGGTCTGAATGGTTGGTTGGACGTATTGTTAAATGGTTGTTAATTGAATTAGAGAAACATTTAACCTGAGCAGCCAAGTTTCCCTTAATGATATGTTTGGGTTACGAGCTAAAAGAAAACGACCAAAATCTTCTTGTAATTTGTTGCGGGCTGGGTTGAGGGGCTGTGATGAGTGGACTGAGCAGTGGCTATGCAAAGTGGTGCTTGTGTCATATGACGGATGATGGTACACGTTACTGCGCTCACTGATTATTTAAATGTCCAGAGTTTTGAAACAAAACAAAAAACAGGTTGTCACTTTAAAGGATGCAAAATTTACATAAAGTTTACAAAGATAAAGGTCTGAAAAAAATAGATTTTCTCCCAAATGTCACGGTTAGTTTGTACAGGGTTTGCTTTTTTGCACTGCAGGGTGTTTCGGCACTGTTCGTCGAAGAGAGTGGAGAGTGTGAGTGGCTGACGGGAGATTTGTATTCGTCTGCCTTTCAGTTGCCATCATGCATTGGACACTTTAGGAAAGGTCATTTTGCGTTGAAGCGTATTTTCCGAATGCGCACTCGATCATTGCAGTGCAGCGTGCTTTTCATTTACGATTCGCCAAATTGGTTAAATCCATTGAGAACAGCAGGGAATGTGTCATGTGTACGAAGAGGACAGTTTCTCCTTGTTCCTTAATAAGATGTTGTGGGAATGAAGTAAGTAAGTCCAAAAAATTGACCGATATAATTGATCTTCATCAGGGTTGGCTGTAAGTGATAATTTAAGCAAAATTACGACAACGACAAGATCTGAAATAGGTAGGAAAATACAAAAATGGACCGGTATGGACAAATATATTATTTTGGGACCATCATTATTATTATGGACTTAATAACATTACGCAATTAAATCAAAAGGTGAATATTTTTTGTTAGGTGTTATAACAAAAAGTTTAGTTCCCAGTACCACAGTGTGTTTAAGGGAACAAAACCAAGATGTTTTGAAAACGTAAATATCCCAGAAATACGAGAATGCCCATGTTTACAAAAGGTTTTGTTTTTACTGCTACTAAAAATACGTTATTGTCTTACTTATTATTTTATTTATTTTTTGCGGTGCTTTGCTAAGCTTCTGCTGTATTGTTTTTCAGAAGACCCCGCAATGGAAGGACTTGCGGAACCGGGTGCTCCCAATTTTAGCTTGCACCGGGTGGTGGATCGACGATATCCGCTACACAGAGGTATCATTAACCGGAGAATGAAAACATCGACTGGGACAATCATAGGTTTAAGCACTGGTAGCGCACTATGTTTCACATTCCACGTTACAATGATACTTTGTCCGCCAAGTACGGTCATCAGATGCAGTGTCATTTGCCACCACGGATCTGCTATTTGAAGAGAATATTTTGAATCGTGATTATGCAAATAGTCCATTTACGATTTTACACCCTTAAGGCCAATATCGAGCATATCCAAAATCTTGGAAAATTGGGTTGACAGGTTGAAGCCAGCTGAGGCAGCTACACGCGAGAAGTGTTGTCCATAAATAAAGTTAATGATTGCTCTTCAGAATAATCCATTAAAATTAAAAAAAAAATTATGAATTTTAAAAAAGATACTTTGATTTGGATCACCCTGTAGTAATCGACTCGACACGATTTTTTTGTCGAAACAAGTTCGTTATATCTAGGCTCCAATTCCAAAAGCAAGTTATACGGCTTTTGTTAATCAAAGCATTTGTTTATCCCCACCACACTCTGGTACAGGATATTATGACTTTGTGCTGATGATTGTCACACCTTTAAGGAATGGAGATGCCATTGGCGATGTACGTCCATCCGGCTGTCTATCTATCGTTGTAATCAAAATACAGATCGAAATAATAAATCGATTTCGATGAAACTTGGTACTTTCTTTAAGTTTGGTCCGATAATAGGTTATACATAGGTTATTCCCGATTTTATATCCGATTCCAATCAAATTTCGCACATAACGTTACTAGCAACACACATCACTGTTGAAACCAATCGGTCCATGATTTCGAATTGCTCTTACACAAAGCTTCCTCTCGTTTTGTGGTCCTGCAGATCCAGAAACCACAAAATAAATTCGATTACGCTACAAGTTGGCATTGTACATAACGAACGAAAAATAATTGGCTCTGGTGAAACTGGACCATATATGTTCATAATTTTGTATAGTTCCCATGCAAAAGTCCTCTCCAATTTCAGAACATGTAGCTCTAAAAGCCACACATTACATCCGATCGGACATTGAATTTAAAATTGGAGCATATCGGTCCATGTTTTCGAATAGCCCTAGCAACAAAGGCGCGGAATTTTCTAAGCAAGAGAGTGTCTCATAGTCGTCCCCTCTCGACTTTAACGTTTTTACTTGTTAACTTTTTTATTGTGACAATACTAATTTTTTAGAAAACTTGTTTGGATCTTTACAATATGTGTGGAAGAAATTGAACTTCTTTCAATAATGCTTGATTCAATATATGACTTATTTAAAATTCATTTAGAATTTATAAGCACGAAGTGGAGTCTACTGTACATTACGAGTAAATCGTAGCTTACTCTTGCCCATTTCCAATTTTGGGAAAAAATAAAAATCTAAAAGGTAGCACAACTATATGCGATAGAAAATTTTTATAGCACAATAGAAAATGTTTGCAGTTTCTTTCTGTCAGTTTTTGGGATATCAAGAAAAAGGAGCTAGTTAGGTCTTTTTTAGGGCCAGTACATACCGCCCGAAATTGGAATTTGGTTCTATCAGAAAGGTGTATGCCACAAATTATTTAAGCAGACGCTATCGTCTGCTTTCTCCTTATGTTGAATCAAACCCATTTTGCGAGTAGTGACTTATAATATGATTTTGAATAATTAAGTTCCACAGTTAAAACAACGTACCCCCGTTTTTTTAAAAAATTATCTCCAGTTTAATAGATATAACGTAACGAAGTTTAATGACATAATTTTTCGAATTTTATTTAATTTTATTGTGTATTTTATTTCAGATTAGATACGTCTCGCAATTTTGTCTTAGTATTAGACGTTCTAAATTATATATGTATTTTCAAATATGCTTTTGTGTCGCTGTCGTGTTTTACCTCTGGGATTTTTCGGGAAGATCTAGCGAATTAAATATTTTCTTCTAATCAGAGTCTAGCAGTTTAAGTAAAAATTTCAACTACTAGCTCAGGTTTAACCGCTTCAGAAGACTTAAAAGGGTTCCGAGTTGAGAATACCTCTCAAAATTCTACGATTTTCAAGTTTTTTTTTTGCAATCTGACGTAGAATTCGATTTTATTTTAGAAATTTCGAATAATAGAACACTCACTGTCCAACAGAGCATAGCTTGACTCATACTTTTGGAAATACATATGTTGTTAGTTAGATTTTTTAAATAGTTTTATATTGACACTTACACTTACTTATACTTAGTAGGGGTATAAATACTGTTACAGCATTGAACACACCCATTTCAATAGTAGAACTGAACATACCCCGTTAATGTCATATGGGTTTTGAAAGCTAACCTCAATAGCGTTAGTCTATTGTTGATTTTGAATTTGTTTCAACTTTTATCATGGAGTGGCCAGATAATGAGAACCGTACCGCTGTAATAGCGCTTTTCAAGTGTGAAATAAAAAAGCGATATTTTTAAAACTCTCCGGCCAGTAGGGATTAGCCGCATGTTCGTCTACCGATGCATAAAACTGTTTGAGGAGACTGGAGATGTAAAAGACCGTCACGCTCTGTTCGAACACCGCATGTCATCAAAGCCGTCAAATCAAGAATTCACAGAAATCCGCTACGAAAACAGAAAATCATGGCCCGTGAGATTAATATAACGCAAAAGTCCATGAGTCGAATCATTAAGAAAGGCTTGGGACTTGGGGATTTCAAACGACGTACGGGACATTTATTGACTTCAGCTTAAAAAAAAAATAAGATGGAAAAATGCAATCGTCTTTTGGTGAAGCACGCCTATAACTTCATAGAAAAATTTTGTTCACCGATCAAAAAAATTTTACCGTTGAGGAAAAATTTAACAAGCAAAATGATAGAGTGTATGCGCGGTCATCTAAGAAAGCATCTGAACTGATCCCAAGGGTGGAAAAAGGGTCATCACCCAGCTTCAGTCATGGTTTGGTGGGGAGTCTCTTACGATAAGGTAACAGACCTGCTTTTTTGCGAACAAGGAGTCAAATCATCGGCCAAAGTTTACCAAGAAACCGTTTTGGAAGCTGTTGTGAAGCCTCTTAACAATTCCCTGTTCCAAAACCAGCCATGGACTTTCCAGCAGGATTCTGCGCCGGCCCATAAGGCTAAAACGTCACAGGCCTGGCTTCGAAAAAATTTGCCAGCGTTCATTTCCTCTGAAGAATGGCCCTCAGGCAGTCCAGATTTGAACATATTAGATTACAAATTGTGGACGGTTTTAGAGGACAAGGTTTGTCACAAAAGATACCCCAACATTGGATCTCTTAAGACTGCTTTGGTTCGAGCTGTGGCCAATTTTCCAATGGACGGGGTTCGTGCAGCTATTGACGATTGGCCAGTGCGACTTAAGGAGTGTGTAAAGACAAAAGGCGGACATTTCGAATAAGTAGATTCGTTTTGGATACAATATACATCAATAAATATTTGGTCCAAAACATTTAGTACTTTTTATTTTACAGCATAAAACACGTGTAACAGTATTTATGTCCCTACTAAGTATTGGCACTTGTTTATTTTATATATCAGTGTTATAAACAACAAAATCTCAAAATAGTTCACTGAGATTAGTAAAAAACATCAAAAGTTATCAGAACCTTTGATTTCTAAGAGAACATGGAAAACAATATTTTTTTATAAAACTTTAGCTTAGGAGCTAATATTTGTTAGAACTCGTATAACCTTGGTAGAACAGTTTGCATCTTGTTAGCATTAGGCTCACCAAACTTTTGAGAATAGAATACCATGGAGATTAAAGGTTTCCCGCAAAATTATATATTTTCTATAGCTATTTTCTAAAAATATTCTGTAGGATTTCTATCAGGAAATTCTGCAGAACATGCTATTAGATTCACGTTGCTATCCTAATACCAATTTGTTTGCATGATCCGAAGCGTTGTTGTCCTGTTAAAATATGTTTTTATAAACTAATACAAAATCTGAATAGGTCACTTTGGTTAGGAAGGTAGTATAGATTTTTATTCATATTTTCCCTTATCCAATAAAACATGGTAGTACTTTCTTATGTTCTTTACTTATTTTTAGACCATCTAACCCACGTTTCTTCATCATTACCAATTAACTTTATTTTAGATTTGTCTAAACATATTGAAAATTAAACACGTCTCGCAATTTTTTCCAAGTTTTGGGCCTTCCAAAATTCTATATGTACGTATTTTCAAATAATATGCGATTTTGTCCCTGTCGTTTTTTACCTCTGAGATTTTTCAAGAAGATCTAGCGAAATAAATGTTTTCTTCTAATCGCTTCAGGCGAATTAAAAGGGTTCCGAGTTGATAATAGCTTAAAGTGGTTATTTTCTTTATCTGAAATTTTTGTTGTCTTGTTACGCATTCGAAAAAATCTGAACTCCATTGTTTGGGAAATATTAGAAGAAAAAAAAAATATAATAGCGCACACATTATCTATATTTCCTGAAAAGGCCATGTTAATGGACTTGGTGTGACACTGATTGGAACGATCCGATAATATTGTTCGATAGGCCTGTAGATCAGACTTCAATACAAGATATATTTTTCGTATATTTTATTAATTTCTTCTCAGAAATATATTAGATGTGCTAGGCTTAATTTAAAACTGATCGACACCCACTGTTTACAGGCATAGTGAGTTTGAAATCGTTTTTGGAAAATGCCAGTTGCCGTGTTAACATCCACAAACAGGGCTTCCAATTGGCGTCTTCTGTTAATAGCAAGATATGAGCCATCAGAAGTTGAAACTACTCGAGATAAGAGATTACGCATAAATCCTACAAAGCCTTAAGTCAAATTTTTGTTTTTGAAAAATTTCTTATATTCAACTGATGCCATCTATCGTCACACCATTCCATTCGTTGCGCCGCATTACCCCAAACAGAATTTTTTAAAAAGTTCCAGCCTGTCGACCACCTTTTCCCGAAATACTGTGAATAGTTTTGCATCAATTCTTCATTAATTTCTCCAACGTCTTTCTTCTGCCCGCCCCTAATGTCTAAGTCAGGCAAGTCGAAATGGAAATGGTAGTAAAATCGTCATCGGAGATATTCCAAAGCACTGCTAATGTCGCTTGATGTTGATGAGGCAGCCAAGAGTAATGGGCTGTTGAATGGAAAGTATTCTTCTGGGGGCCTCTGCCACCACGATGTGTTTGTTATTAAATTGTATCTGAAGCGTCGTGGCCACAAAAAGAGCGGGACAAATTGAATGCGGAATCATCATCATTAATTTTTGTCATCCGAATACAGTTGCCAACAATAAAAAACGCTAAAAGAAAGAGAAGTGGCTGGCTGTATGTAAATTAGCCTAACCTGGTCAGAATAAGGCAAATTAATCTCTCTATTGATAATAAATACATAAGTCGCTATATCGGCGTGTCTGTCCGCAGCATATCTGCATATATTTGTGGTTGGTTTGTTTGCATACACAGCGGCCATAGCTGCGAAGCGACCTGGCCTGACCAGTGAGTTGTGGCGTTTTGGCCACATAACGAAGCGAGTCAAACAGATGCTACTGGCTTTAGGTCATTTAGCCAGATGTGCCAAGTTTACAAAATCTTTTCGTTTTTTTCGTTTCTGGTCAAGACGACTGACGGCTTAGAAGCCAAGTGGTTGGTGTCTAATGTCTGGTTAATGTGTTTGTCGGAGACATGACCATTAGATACCGGTATTTCGGTTTGCCCATCAATCAGTCGAAGTCTGCAGTCTGCTGGCCGGTTGTCTGTCAGTGAATTTTGTAATAACGGTTTGGGGTCGCCCTGAAAATAACAATGCTAATGACGATCCATGAAAAATGATCAATAATTATTGGTAACCCTCACCGTGGCCAATTATCCAGTCCTCTTTGGGAGAAAACCTGTAACAGAGCATCAAAATATTTTCACTTTGAAACGAGATGAAACCGGGAACAAAATACTATTCTTGTCGAAATGTACGAAAACACAAAATTGGTCATGCTCATACAAACGTCTACAATAATTTACGTAAACACATTTACTTAAGAAAATCGTCATGACAACCACAGATCACTTGCATTGCCTAGTAATTATCATTCATCACCCTCTGCAGTATTTTAAACAAAATAAAAGAAATTTAAGTAGCTAATATTAGCCCAAGGGCAACATTCCAGAGGACCTTCTTAGTTCCATCTGATCAATTTTCCGAAATATTTTACTAAATTCTGAGTAGAAGGTCTTTTCGAAGGCATTCTTTAAATTGATTGGAAAGACCCGATGCCCATTTAAGTTGATCTGCTAGTATAGGGCATTTGCGGTGATCTTCCTGTTAGCAGTTAGAAAAATAGAATCGTCAGTCCAGCCTCTCTTATTTTGAAGGTCAACAGAGGAAGTGTACTATTCAGCGATGCGAAGGATATTCTGTAACTCTAAACTTGAAGAGTGGAGAACTTCTGTTTTATATAACGGGTAACTCTAGCTATTATGCGTACTATTTGTGGGCCTTTTGGTGGTCACATTAATGAGAATTTTGAACCAGATTTAGTTTCAACATAGAAAATAGAGGTTATGTCTGTTACCCAGTCATTTTCGGTTTGTGTTTTGACTATAAGGATCACATTGTAAGAGCATTTAAACCACGTTTGGGTTAAACCTCGTTACGTAGTATAGGGAATTATACACAGTTATTCAAATTTTCGCGATATGCGGTGACGATAGATATAGATCGGAATACTGGCGTCCATTTCTCCAAAGTCTGGACGTGCTTGTAGTTCATAGTAACTTTCGCGCTTCTGTTTGTGCATCATCTTGATATCTTGAATTGCATCTTCGACGAGGCGTATTTTCAGATCTCCGGCGATGTTTTCATTCCTAATGTACAAGGGTCGCCAGTGATCACCCTCAATGTTTTCAATTGGACTCTCTGGATCTTGTCAAGGTTACTTGAACTTGCCTTTACCTATAGCTGGGCACCGTATTGCCAGAAAGGTTTAATTACACTGTTTTACAACGAAACCTTATATTCGCGACTTAGTTTTGAGTTTGAGTTAAGAAACCAGTGAAGTTGCCACACCTTAAACTTCAGATGTTTCTTCTTGACTTTGTAATGGGGAATAATAGTGAGACTCAGGTGAAATTATTTATTTTTCGGGAGACAGAACAAACGTAGATCGTCCAATTCGTACACTCTCACGTGAGTTGTGTTCAACATTATGCAATGTTGCAGTTGGAAAAAACATAAGAAGAAATACATTCCTTTTTAAGGGTATTTTTTTAAAGCATTCACATTTATGAAAGTGTAATCACATTATGTACACTGTTAATTTCGGTTTTTGATAAATGTAAACTGCTTTTGCATTGACATGAAATAAAGTGTAAAGTTTTTCTTAGGCTCAATCAATTTGCTCAAATTTAACTTCTGAAGTGGGCGTAGAAGTTAAAAATTCGAGCAAATCATAAATATTAATTTATACCGTTATCTTGGAAATCTTAGTTGATGTGGAGTAATTAAATTTTTATAAAAATAATAACAACAAATAATCATAACAAACCAAAAAAATTAAAGTACGTTTCGTTTGTATGTAAACGATGCAGAAATTCAAAATTCGCGCAAATTTTAAGTTACTACAATTTAAAATTTACGCAAAATTTTACTCCTTTTACACTCAGACAAAACGATATGTATTTTTTTTCAGCACCAACAGTTTACATTTATCAAAAACTAAAAACTCAATATAAATGTAATTACACTTATATCTATAAATGTATATAAGTATGTGTGTAAATTTATGGTGTCGAAAAAACGTTACTCTCAAGCAAAACAAAATGTAATTTGTTCCTTTTTTATAATGTGTTACAAAAATACATACACCTGCCAATTAACTATTCAACATTAGGAAGTAATTTGATTTTTTTTGCACTTACCAGTATTACCGCATATCTTGCTCATAGCCAGTTAGTTAGACATTATCTCCTTTACAAGTACTTTAGAAGGGATTCGTATTTTTTGTTTTTTTACGAGTATCCATCAGAAAAAAAATATTGTAAATATCTAAGACAGTAAAACATTATGCAAAATTATTAAAATATATAACGAAAAAAGTTTACCTTGTCAAAATATACAAACAGCCTCTTTATGCGAGCAATAACCGTGCTTTACTGTGTACTTTGCAGAATATCTTTATTTAAGAAAATGAAATAACACCCGAAAAATAATTTTTGCTGCCTTCGAGCAGAGAAAAAAAAATGGTTAGTATATGGTCACCGCAACAATAATATGTTCTTTACAATAATAGAATGTTCGTCGCAACCATAGTATTGTTTTTTGCATTTCATTTTGACAACAGTATGATTGTGGTAATATTAATTTTGTTGATTGTGGTTATATTAATATTGTTGAAATGTAACAATAGTATTATTGCCAAGGTCACGCATCGCGCGCTCGAAGAGAACGGTCGTTAAAAGAACTCCTCTCGGAAATTAATTCTAATAAAATAAAATAAGCAGGGAAAGTGCAAAAAATAAACTCAATTGTCGGGAAAACAATTATCTAAAATTGTTTGAATTCATTATAAGTATTAACTTGTAAGGAATTCAAACAGTTTTTTGACAAAATAAAAATTTTAAGTTGAACAACAAACCCAGTTGTGTAAGAATCAGTGTAACAAAACAACCAAAATTAATAAAGGCACACACACAGCTAAACAAACCCACAGCTTGATGAGCCATCGTCTCACTCAAGAGTTGGAACAACACAGACACTCTTTCTGCAGTGTAAGTTCGCGGAATGCATACTTCGCGATAAATGCAGATGTAAACAATGGAATGAGAGAGGTAGCGCCACTAAGACAAACTCTCTCACCAGGCAGTGCTAGCAACAACAGTAATAACAAAGAAGGTGGAAACACAGCGAACACAGAAATAACACACGAAAACAACGACAAACCATTAAAGGCGGTACAGACAGGCATGGATCGCTACATTACTATAAAGCGTAAATCCAGCCCAGCCAAAGGCAACTCTAACAAAAAAAGTTGCAAAACTGTGAACGGTGAAGAACCAACAACGTCCGTCACGGGTAAGAACCGGTTTGCATTGCTGAGCGAAGAAGAACCTCAATCTTCTACCTCAGCAAATGCCGCAACTCCAAGGCCGCCCCCAATATACCTACGTGAGAGTAGCTCAAATGAGCTAGTAAATATTATTGCCCAAGTTGTTGGTAGTGGTGGCTTTCACATAGTGCCAATAAAGAAAGGGAACATTAACGAGACTAAAATTCAGGCATACACCGAAAACGGCTTTCGCGCTATTTCTAGTTATTTTAACGATAGAAATAAAAATTTTTACACGTATCGTCTTAAGAGTAGTAAGGGTATCGCGGTAATCTTAAAAGGCATTGAATCATTTGTAGGACCAGATGAAGTAAAACGAGCACTGGAAAAAGAGAATTTTAACGTTCACTCCGTGGTGAACGTTCTTAACAATAAAAAGGTTCCCCAACCAATGTTCAAGGTCGAACTTCAACCTGACTCGCGGAAACTAAAGAAAAATGAAGTTCATCCTATATACAAACTTCAATATTTGTTATATAGAAGAATCACGGTCGAAGAACCCCACAAAAGAAATGGTCCCGTTCAATGCCAAAATTGTCAAGAGTATGGACACACAAAATCATACTGCACTTTGCCAACCGTTTGTGTTGTATGTGGTGATCTACACCAATCGTCCGCCTGCAAAGTTAAATCGCAGGAACAGAAAAAGTGCAGTAATTGCGGGGAACAACATACCGCAAATTACAGAGGTTGTAGGGTTTACAAAGAACTTAAGCGTAAACTAGAAGAGAAGCGTAAACTCATTTCTAACCGAAACGCGCCGAATCCTATAATCGACATCCAACAGACTCCAGTTTACTCTAGCAACGGAAACGGCATTACAAACGGTATAACATACGCGAATGTTCTAAGGGCGCATACACCTAATGCCCCAGTGCAACAACATGGTAACTCTGAATCAATGATTCAACAACTGGTACAGAGTATAAACATGTTCATGTCAACTATGCAATCAATGATGCAAGAATTCATGCGAAACCAGAATCAGTTAATTCAAACTCTACTTACCAAAAAATAGGCCCTCTTAAGATATGTACATGGAACGCAAACGGTGTGAACCAACATAGACACGAACTGACCGAGTACCTAGATCGGCAGAATATTGATATAATGCTACTATCAGAAACTCATCTCACAGACAAATACAATTTTCAGATACCTTATTTTAGATTTTATGGTACTCATCACCCCGACGGTAAGGCTCATGGGGGCACTGGTATCCTAATACGTAAACGAATGAAACATGAAGTCGCTGAAGGAGTCTCACAAATCTACCTCCAAGCGACAACAATTCGTATCCAGATTCAAGGTAGTTTTCTTACCATTTCAGCAATATATTTCCCCCCGCGGTTCGCGATATCAGAAGATATACTTCTGAACTTCTTCAATGGTCTCGGACACAACTTTATTGCTGCTGGTGACTACAATGCCAAACATACGCACTGGGGATCCCGTTTAGCAAACCCTAGGGGAAACCAGCTGTATAAATGTGTAATGCGACGTCAAAATAAATTGGACTTTATATCTCCCAGTCAACCTACATATTGGCCTTCTGATATTAACAAAAAGCCTGACTTGATAGACTTCGGTATAATAAGAGGAGTTAGTAAATCTAACTTATCTGCTAGTACCTGTACTGACTTATCGTCAGACCACTCGCCAGTTATATTTCTTCTTCACGGAAAGACAGTACTTGTAGATGACCCACTAAGGCTTACTTCATACAAAACTAACTGGTTAAAATACAGGAAGTACATTAGTAGTCATTTAGATTCGAATCATCTAATTTCTAACGCGGATGAGATCGATAACAACGTATCCAACTTGAACGTAATCCTGGAACAGGCGGCCATTCACGCTACACACAGACAAATAAAAGTGACAAATAGTTTGAATACTTACACTAACCGGGAAATAGAGCACCTTGTAAGTGAAAAAAGGAGGTTCCGTCGCGAATGGCAGCGAAATAGGTCACCAGCGGCACGACTAAGACTGACTGAAGCTACTAAAAGGTTGCAAAGCGCACTTAGAAAAGAAGACAGTAGACAGCAGGCTAGTTTCATTGCAAGTTTAACTCCGACTGCTTCAACCAAATTCTCATTATGGAAAACATTAAGAAATACTAGTATGCCCACCGAAACGCAATTTCCAATACGCGACGCAAATGGCAAGTGGGCAATATCAGAAGAGGAAAAGGCCAATGTTTTTGCAAACCATCTATCACAGGTATTTCGCCCAAATCCTGCAAGTAGCGACATCCTTCCACCTGTTGATAAAATGCCTGCCGTAATTCCATTGTTTACTAACGCAAATGAAGTTCTGAATGTCATTAAAGAAACCGTGAATCCAGGTAAAGCACCTGGATATGATCTTATCACGCCTAAAATGATCTTGGAACTTCCCTATATTGCTGTGAAGTTCCTGGCAAAATTATTTAACTCTATTTTGAGACATGGGTACTTTCCTAAAGTGTGGAAAATTTCTCTGATTCAAATGATTTTAAAGCCAGGAAAGGACAAATCAATACCTTCCTCGTACAGGCCGATCAGTTTGCTTCCCTGCTTATCCAAACTATTTGAAAAAGTTCTTTTATCGAAAATAAAACCGTTTCTCGTGTCAAATAACATAATACCAGACCATCAGTTTGGGTTTCGCGAAGGTCACAGCACTATCGAACAAGTAAACCGTCTGACCCAAGCAATTGAAAAATCATTTGAACGGCGAGAATATTGCTGCGCAGTATTCCTGGATGTTGCTCAAGCATTTGACAAAGTCTGGCACTTTGGCTTGACCTACAAAATTTGCAAATACTTACCGGCAAATACGCATCGAATTCTTGAGTCTTACTTAGAAAACCGCAGATTCAGAGTCAAATGTGGACAACACGTCACCGATGACCGCGAAATACTAGCAGGTGTTCCCCAGGGAAGCGTCATGGGGCCTATCCTTTACATTCTGTTTACCGCAGATATTCCTACCAGCCCAAACGTGCTAACATCCACTTTTGCCGATGATACCGCTATAATGGCCACACATAAAAAGCAGGATATTGCATCTATGAATCTAGGTGTACATCTCAGACGAGTAGAATCTTGGCTCTCTGACTGGAGAATAAAAGTCAATGAGGCTAAATGCACACAGGTAACTTTCACACTGAATTTTAGCACTTGTCCGACATTGAAATTAAACAATATCCCTTTTTCTCAATCTGATCATGTTTCATACCTTGGAATCCACCTGGATCGCCGACTCACCTGGAGAAGTCATATCGAAGCCAAGAAAACTCAACTGAAACTTAAGGTCCATCAACTTCACTGGCTCCTAAACGCGAACTCAAAACTAAGTCTTGAATATAAGGTCCTGCTATACAACAGTGCAATCAAACCTATCTGGTTATACTATGGGGCAAAGCAAGCTCGAGCAATCTCGACAAAATCCAAAGAGTCCAATCGAAGACATTGCGGCTTATTACCGGTGCCCCTTGGTATATGAGGAATGAAAATATCCACCGAGACTTGAAAATACCTCTCGTTAAAGAGGCAATTCAAAAAATCAATATAAAGCACAAAGAGAAGCTCGAACGTCATGATAACATACTTGCTAGACAATTATTGTGCAGTCCCAGATCTTTAAGACTTCGGAGAAACGAACGCCGTGTTTTCTAATCTTCATCCGTAACAGTAATCGCGAACACACGCGCCCGAAAGACTGTGTAGAATCCTTTTCTACGTCACGTGGCTTAAACGCTCTTATACGTGATCTTTAAAACAGTCAATATCAATCGCGGACGAACAATCAAAAAAGACTGTGTAGAATCCTTCATTCTACGTCACGTGGCTTAAATGCTCTCATACGTGATCCTTAAAACAGTCAACGCGAAAAACCTACAAAACCCAAATTACGTCGTCCACTCTGCTATTCTAGAGTTATCCGTTATACATACATAACTAGAGTTCTTCACTCTACATAATATCGCGAACACTCAGTAAATGACTGTAAGGGTCCTCTGGACCTTTATCACGAGGTTTAAGCCAAACCAGGTTTAAAATCCTCACGTGTGATCCATACCAGTTATATACTATTTTGACCAAATTAATTAAAATTCCTGCCAATTAGCAGAGACCCACATTACAAGAAATCCATACTAGGATTCATTATTGAATTATACTTAAGATTCGTATACTTATTGTTAGGCTCCTTTGGAGCAGATTCAATAATTCAAATAAAGCTTATATAAAAAAA
Source organism: Hydrotaea diabolus (assembly GCA_963513945.1). NCBI lineage: Eukaryota > Metazoa > Arthropoda > Insecta > Diptera > Muscidae > Hydrotaea > Hydrotaea diabolus. The sequence continues at coordinate 100,460,636 of OY740720.1, read as the reverse complement.
AAAAGTTTAGAAATGAAAATATGGTTGTATCAAGCATATAAACATGGTTGGTGCAACAAAATTATTTTTGTTTAAAATTTACGTTAACAACAATAAAATTATGGCTATCATACCATATGGTTACGACTATGAACATAACAAAACAGGTTTTATAGAGCTTACATGTATGCGTGTGCGTATGTTTTTTTTTTGACATCCTAAAAAAAAAACACACACACATGATACAGTGCATGGTTGACGTCCATAATAAAAAAAAACAACAATCGGAAGGTAGTTTGAGGGATTTTTATTGTGTTTACTTTCTTCGGGAAAATACTCTACTACCGACTGGTTCTCCTTTATTTAAAATCTGCCTGCACTTATGGTTGTGGGGATCATAGTATGGTTGCATGTGAATCATACTATGGTTGTGAGGATCATACTATGGTTGTTTGAGAAATATACTATGGTTGTGAGGATCATACTATGGTTGTATGAGAAATATACTATGGTTGCGAGGATTATAATATGGTTGTGGCGATAATAGTATGGTTGAGTGTGAATCATATCATTGTTGTGAGGATCATAGTATGGTTGTGGAGATCATAGTATGGTTGAGTGTAAATCATATTATGGTTGTGGGGATCATAGTATGGTTATAAGTGAATCATACTATTATTGTGAGGATCATAATATTATTGTGCCACAACCATATACCCAACAATAGTATGATCCTCTTCGAATATTGTCACCCCAACCATACTTTTTTTCTGCGTGTTGTTACATTTTTAAAATTTAGGGCGTTATTTCATTACGACATCAATCCCTAATCAGCAGAATAAAGTGAAGCCCCAAAGTTGAAATATCACCCCAATTATCGTTGTTGTTGTCTTTTTTATTTTTATTTCATTCTAGTTCTTGGTGCTTAATTGCATAGAGCCATTGGTGCCAACGAATAAATCTACAAAACTATTAGATGCCAAAACAGGCAGTTCAAACAAACACTAATTTTTGCACCCTTCTATCAGAATATTCAAATAGTAAGTGGTCTGTATCATAAATTTATCATAGCTACAATATTATGTTACGTGCAACCGAATTTCCATATTGATAAATCTCATTTTGTGAGTAAGAACTTAATGTCTTCCCTGCCAACAGCTTTTTTGTAGTTCGAATCGATTTTTTTTCAGTGTGCCTCCGCGTTAAAACGCTCTTAAGACCGGATAGCCCACTCAATCTTACCTATCTTTATATCATGGTTTAGTACTGTTAAATGGAACGGTCGGAGCTATTCTGGTAACTAAATTGCAACATTTTACTCTGATAAAATTAAATATTTTTTTTTTTGATATTTAAGCTTTGTAAACATAAAAACATTTTCGTAATTTTAGATTTTTAAAAAACGCTTGCCATCTTCTATGCCTATATTGTGATACAAATCTCTAGCATTTTCCCTTTAGCTAATAGGACAGAGAATACCATCTTACAGAGGTGTGCCACCGAAACATAATTGTCATAGATTCTTCTATCATAATAAACAATTTTTAGATAAGTCTCTAAAACTTTTTTGTTTTATTTACAGTGCGTTTTATTTTTGATAGAGTGCATTTTAGTTCTTAAGCCCTATAATAAATAAAGCAATAGTACAAGCGCACAGTGTACCATTATCACACAAAAAACCCAGGTTCAAAGTACGAGTGAACTCTTGTACCTCCTGTATATTTTTCTGTTCTCCCTCCTATATCTTTTATTTCGGTTATTCTCTGACGATCCACATTATTCCATATGATAATCATGAAACCTAAGAGACACAATTTTAACCAAAGTATAAATGTTACATCCACGCTAAATACATTACGTCGATATAAATAAAAACAGCAATAAAGTGTTTCATAAAAATGCAAATGTTGAGATTATCTGTGATACGGATTCACATATGCAAATAGCATTCCAGCAGCAGCATTCAATCTTTCCCCAACAAATACTCGTAATTGCACACGAAGCTAAACTTGTGGGATGTGTTCGTTTACTCACATTCACACTACACACAATCATTATTTTTTATCTGTCGTTAACATCCCATCGGAAACGCCCTCCATAATAGTCACATCCAGTTTAACCACTTCAAATTAATTATAATTCCATGCCCATAAACAGTGCAGCATTAATAGATTGAAATCAACACCAGAAGATCGTACTTCAATGCACTCCTTGACGGTTCTTGGCTACAAATAACCCACAATTAGTGAATAGCTAAACTGTATAATCACACGATTTATTTATGTCGGTACGTAAATCAAGCAGTTGTAACCGGAACCCTTGGATCAAAATAAAATATGAATTATCGGCTTAGCGTAACGATAACAATAACGGCAACCAACAACATTCATCTCCCAGACCTTAAATCCAATTATATCGTTAAATTATACGCTTACAACCTCCACTGCTGCTCTTTGCGATCGGGTCGCTACGGGTACGTATGGACGTAGGGGCAAGTACGGCAGTGTAATGCCACTGCCACCAGTATGTAAAGTAGCGAGTAATGATAACAATACCGGCAGCTACTCACGGACAACATCCAACATGGGCATCAGCAACAACATCAACATGTCGGCAACATCGCCGTCCCATAAATGCTGCTGTTAATCTTAAAATGCATTAGCTTCTGCATTCATGACGAAAGAAGGCAGTGGAAGAGCATGCAAATACCACGAAGAAAACGAAGAAAACAGAAAAACCCCCCAAAGGCGTTTATGGCACAACAACATTAACAGCAGCAGCGGCAGCAGTTGTAAAATTCACAAAGTAAATAATAGAAAGAGCGGACAAGCCGACGAACGGACAGACAAAATGAAATACGGTGAAGAGAGAATAATGAAAACTTAACAGTTCGCCACTTATGTCCACAACATTTCAATTTTATATTTATTAATCATCAATTTAAATTTGCATACCACTCACGTTACCTCTGCGGATACGCGGACTACTCGTACCAACCAACAGTCGGTGTTAAAAATCTACAACCGAGATGTAGGGTTTCCGATTTATCCCGCACAGGCTTTTCGGCTGAAGCTAAATCTTTTTATTTTATCATCGAGGGCAAGATGTGACAAACAGACCCTAAGATTGAAAAAAACTAAAAAAAAACAAGTAATAATATCGTTAAGTTCGGCCAGGTTGAACCTTATGTACTCTCCACCGTCCTTACGCTTCTAAAGCGGAAAAAAATTCCGTTTTATGGGCCCTTTCGGTCCATGCGTTCGTCTTTAATCTCATTCAAAATTACTCTCTTTGGATTGGTAGCAAACTTTGCTTTTATTTAAGTACCCTTATGTCCATATTCATTAATTATAGATTGTTTCGACCACACGAGACGTTTTTTGGGTCACTTGAGTCAAAAAGTCAAGCAACGATGTCCTATTTTAGGGCATTTAGAGCGTCCAAAAACTAAAAGTACCCATATTAAATATTGTCAAAATTAAATAACACAAATTGTGATTTGTTAGGCAACTACTCAAAAATGTGTTTTTTACCGGAGTACTTTTAGCCCCTTGAGGGAAACAGTTTTCCGCCAATTTACAATTTCAAAAAGCTTAAGACCATAAGCCAATATCACGTAAAATTACAAAATTTGTTTGATCGCTATGGTGCATTTAACAGATACACTGACCAGCGGACGTCGACGTCATTTAAGAACTTTACGACGATCAGTAATATTTATATTTTGTAGGGTCTCCGATTAATATTTCTTGGTGTTGCAAACAAATGATAAATTTAGTATACCATCTACTATTCGGCGAATGAGATCAAGATAATTAATATGTTAATATAAATGCAACATTGGTGTTCGAGGAGCAAAAATCACCGTTCCGGAACAGGAAGGAAGTGCAGATGGTTCTAGAAAAAGTGCACTATGAAAGCACTTGGTGCCAATGGTAAAAGGTGGTCCATGCATCGAATACCCAGACCAAATAATGGCAGTTTAAGAACTGGCAAATGGTCCTATTTCTAAAAGTCGAAGGTTCTAAAAGGTTGACATCAGTATACGCTTGGCCGGTTGTCTTTTACAAGGTGAAAAGAGCTTAAAACTTTACCAGGGGTCATAGAAAATATATGTCCGCACTTCTCTAACAGTGTTTTACTTTTTTTCCCTCAACACGGGAATTTTGAGTCTGTACTTTCAACACCCAGAAAAGTGTATTATACCGATCGACTAAGACGATTTAGAAGCGCATGTCACAAATACGAACTAATCTCGATGAAACTTATTTTTTGGTGTATGTCGGTGGCTATTGATCTTGCGAGAAATCAGTCTTAGTTCTTGTATAGCGTCCCTACCCGACCAAACAGCGGCGAGTTTTATTAGATTTAAACAAAATTTGGTCTGTGGCGTTATCTTGTACACGCGATCCACATTGCTAAAAATAGACCAGATCACTCCAAATGTCATAGCAGACCTAACAGCAGCAAATTGCATTATTATTGTTTGGATAAACGTTGTTCAAATCTTTATATTGCCTCCCGCAAATGTTTCTCCCGACTTTGGGTCATGATTGAAAGTCGACGAAATCGGTTCATAGCCAGGAAAATTTCATTAGATTCCAATAATATTTGATGTGTGGCAGTAGACAGCACATAGCACTAAAAGTGCTGAAACGTCATCAAATCGGTGCATGGTTTTATATAGCCCTCAAACCCCACGATTTGGAATCTAACAGATCAATGAGCAAAAATTTTTAATAGATTCTAATCACATTTGGGACGTTATATGGGAAACCAACAATTCGGAAATATTACTTTAGGGTTATTGGTCATATACATATTTAGACTATGAAGTCTAAAGCATGTGGAGATTGTCGATTTCGCCCGGTTCAGACTTTCATTACTCGTAATATTATATGAAAATATTTGTATATTGATGTAAAACAAAAGCTTTTCTTGATTTCAGAACCTGCAGCTTTAAAAGCCACATATTACATTCGATTGTGTTCCAATTACGCAAATAATTTTAAAACCAACTTCGACAAAATTAGTCTTTATCGGGTCATGTTTCCAAATAGCTTCCACTCACATAATTCACAAGCAACAAACTAAAACTGATTTAACATACATTTAGCATGGCATACCAGTAGCTTACTTTGACATATTAAATAAGTATTTGGTATATAAAACGAAATGTCAGATGAATAAATGAATTGAGTTTTTTTGTATAGCACCTATGAAAAGGTCATTCCTGATTCGAGGCAGCTATAGAAGTCACATAATTTATTCGGCTGTGGTCAAATTACTCTTGGTACGTAAAGTGCGAACTGTATCCAACTAAAGTTAAAAGTTGGACCATATTAGTTTATGTTTTCCTATAGCTTTATGTATAAGAATTTAAGGAATTTAACGATTTAAGGTCCTATCGCTCTACAAGCCACAGAAATTAAGCAAGAATAACGTGCGGTTCAACGACCAGCGCTAGAGAAATATGTTCATATCGGTCCATATTTTCTTATATTTACTATTTATGCATTCCATTTTTTTTAAAGATCAAACAGGTTACATTACTTTTATTAATGAGCATTACATATTTTACAAATAACGAAAAACAGATAGGGTGATTCCAAAAATCATCAACCCAGTCTGGACTTTGAACATGCTGGAATTTAATAAAAAATCGAACATTGTGTCACATGGTAACTCAATTATGTCTAGATACTCGTATTGCTTGGTTAAATCTTACACCCTCTCAAGTTGGCCTAGACGACCATTTTTGAAAAACAAAATAGCTCTGTTAGAGTTCAGAAATAAACAAATAAGATCTCGTCTGCAAGGAATTAACGTCCTCTTAACGATAATGTAATCCATGCATATCCATGTTCGATATATCCCTCTTAACAAAGAATATATCCTTGAGCCTTACGTATTTAAAATATTGATATTTGTTTCCTAAATTTTCTTAGAAAACTGACCTGATTTGATTTTCTAGCTGCGAAAATTTCAAAGCAGGTTCGCCATGATTTTAGAACTTTTATTGAAGCACTCACCTGGCACATTTTCTGTTTTACTAGCAACTTTTTTTTTGTTTTTTAAAAGCAATCTTTTATAAGCCATCTGGCTAAATTTCCGAAATATTTAATGATTATTTTCTTTGTTACAGGTGATTGAAGTAAACAAGTTTTATAATTTTTGAAAAATGGAAAATAAAGAGTTTCGTGCGGTAATTAAACACTTTTATATGAAAGGTTATACGCCACAATTAATCAAAGATGAATTGGATTCTGTTCATGGTGATAATGCACCATCATACTCCACCGTGAAATCCTGGGTTCAACAATTTAAAATGGGAAGATGAACAACGCTCTGGAAGACCGAAAACTGCTACTACTATTGAAAACATTAGAAAAATATTTAATGAAGTGACTAAAGATAGACGAATAAAGCTCAGAAAACTTGCTGATATTGTTAAAATACACGAAAAACAAGTTTGGAGTATTTTACATGATGAACTCCACATGAAAAAGCTATCCGCGAAAAAGGTGCCGCGTTTGTTGACTTTGCCCCAAAAAATCGTCCGTTGGACCAATTCCGAGGAGCTTTTAGCGATTTATCAGCGTAATCCAATAAAGTACTTGCGCCGATTCATCTTTCTTTTCATCAAGATAATGCTCCTCACTTTGCCCCAAAAAATCGTCCGTTGGACCAATTCCGAGGAGCTTTTAGCGATTTATCAGCGTAATCCAATAAAGTACTTGCGCCGATTCATCTTTCTTTTCATCAAGATAATGCTTCTTGTTTCCAAATTTAAAAAAAAATTCTCGTTGCAAAAAATGTTCGTCCAATAGCGAGATTATTGCTGAAACTGAGGCATATTTTGAAGGCCTTGAAAAATCTTATTTTTCGGATGGAATTAAAAAACTTGAAAAACGTTTGATGAAGTGTATTGAGTTGGAAGGAGATTATGTTGAAAAATAAATAATAATAATTCCAAAAAAACGGTTCTTTTTATGTTAGGCCAGTTACTTTTGCGGTCGCCCTCGTACATAGAAAACCATTTTACTTTTAATAATTTCCTAAATTTAATAAAACAAGTACAGCAAGGATCAGTTTGTAAAATTTCTCAAACACCCCCAAACTCTGGAAATTCGACAAAAACACATTTCAGGCTGCAACTGATTTGTTTATTTCCGCTGCCGCGTTCAAATGCAGCTATCTTTTTTAAAAAATTCACGTCTAGGCCAAATTTAAGATGATGTAATATTCGAATCAAGCCATCCTCATCACAAATCAGGTGTCATATGACAGACAACAACAACAAGGAGAATATAAGTGCCAAATTTTATGAAAAGCTAAGTATTTTAGTCGATTGTATTTGGAATGACCCCATACCAAATGGCCGAACCTTAAGATATAGAATTTGATTGGTTCCAAGGTTGAGAGTGCAGATTATTCGGCAACATCAATTTCTTGTTTACGTTTTCTTAGCCGTCGGAGTTCACTTTGGACTGAGACGGAGCGCGGCGCCTGTGTGTCACACTGCAAAAACAAGTGTAGATTTGTGTTTGGCGGAAAAATATCATTATTTCCGAGCACCCACAGGTGGATTATTTATTGGCCTCCACTTTGGGAATCCAATTTTCTTAAAAGCTCAAGGCTTTTCCATGCGCTGTGTCCCTTTAAAGGAAACTTTTCCCTTTTGTCCGATAAGGTACATTGACATTACCAAAATATCTAAATCTGCTAAACATGTATCTGTTAACTTAGAAGCACACTCTAGTATACTTTTTCCCAATAAGCATGGCTTTCTAAGGGATAGCTGGACCAACAACCATTTTGAGGTTTTAAAATTATTGATTTACTTTTTAGCAACGGAAACCCTACATGCCGTGTCCATATTACATTGTAGCGGCGAATATAACAATCGGTTTACCATTCAAATAGTTTAACAGTCAGTTAACAAATTTAAATTTGTTGTAGAGTTGTTCAGTTCAGCTCTACTCAGCATAGTCCAATTCTGGTTTGGTTGGGTTTGTTTTGTCCATCATAACCGCCACTTACTCTCGTATGGCCACTAACAGCCACTACAAAGCCAATAAACATGACCAGTGGTCATGGTACGTCGGCGCAATGACAGCTAAAATGACCACCAATAAGCATTTGTTGGCATTTTTATACCGGTCGGCCACAAAAACGAAATGACAACCCAAGTCGGCCGTAGAGGCCAAAATAAAACGTCTGGAAAACATAGGACATCGGGTGTAGTTCCTGTCAGATTCTACCAATTTATTTGTCCATTTAGTTCTATGAGTACATACATCATTTGTAATACTAGCATGTAACTACGTACGTACATATGCATCATAATGTCAATGGCGACTGGGAAAATGTCCTTTTATGAAATTCCAATTAAAAATTTATGAAATACTTCTCTTTACATATGGAAGACATTTTACGATTGTAGGCTACCGGCTTTTCGATTATTATGGAGAGCAGATGACATCCTCCTGCTTGGCTCCCAGTCTTCCAACGGGGAGGTATAACTGAAGCAAGCATTGGGAATATAAATGAAACTTACCTTTTGGTGAACGTAAGCTTAAATCTACGGGTTCGACTTGAACGGGAGGGCCCTCTGCCTAAAAAAGAATAAAAAAAAACATTATTGACAAAGGGAGCAGAACGCGTCCAAAGGACGTTATATATATAAATTTACTCTAACAATATCGTCGATTTGAATAAGTGATATCAATTTTGCGTCTTTTTTTATAAATTTGTTAATTTGTAGCTTTTGTGCATTAAGGAAGCTAAAAAGCGGGGCGTATTAAAGCTTTAATACTTCAGATCCTTCATACGGGGAACACATACGAGGTTTGTTAAATAGAAAAGGTGAATTTCAAAAAATTTCGGGCTACTTGCATCAGATTAGTGTTGTTTATGTTGGCACACTTGTCTCAAACATTCGTTCTTAGATGCGGTTGTTAGTGCTTAAGTTTAGTTTGTTTGTGAGAGGCATAACACGGGTTTGGCTTGTTCCGCGATTTTCTGCTGCGGAAAAAACTGTTTCAAAGGATGTCGATCATATTTTGTGAAAAAATAAAATTAAGTGCTTAAAAGCACTTGAAATGTTGGGAGTGGCAGAAGCTAATTGTACTCCGAGCCAAAAAATTTTTAAAAGTGGTACAAGCTTTTCAATGAATTCGAGAAGGTGTCAATGACGACGCTCGTCCTGGAAGTTGAAGAGTGAAGAAATTTGTTATAAGGAATAGTCGAACCGCTATTAGAGAAGTTGCAGAGGATGTTGGCATAGCAGTTGGTTCATGCCATACAACTTTTTCGAAAGTTTTGGGCATGAAGCGTGTTGCTGCGAAGCTCGTACCAAAATTGCTGCTCATCCGTCTTGCTTGTTCGTAATTTTTTGGGCGAAAAGAACACCATAATCACCATATTTGGCCACCTGCGATTTTACCTGCTCCCAAAATATAACAGACCCATAAATGGACGGTGTTTTGCGACAAAAGAGGAGATAAAAACCGAATCAAGCCTGCTTCGAGGATTAGAAAAAATGCTTGAACTAGTATATTATGTCTGAGGGGGACTATTTTGAAGGGGACACGCGTGAAGGGGATATGCGAGTTTTATGAAAGTGATGGTAAACCAAAGATACACGTATTTAAATCTTTAAAATGGCTCTCCTGAACAAAACTGGCTTTTACCCTTAGGTCCCTTTCTATTTTGCACGTCACATATGGTTTTTAGTGCCGCAGATAGTATTTTAAGACACAAAGGGAATAATGAACTCATATCATAAGGCGCAGAGTATAATAAGAAAAGAGCTACCTCGATCCCTTTTACAAAATTCTTCTAACGGCTTTACATTTTGAGTGAACTCTTGCTTCAGTTGGTGCTGGACCAAATATTTCTGCCCATTTTCATTGCATCATTTGGCGAATTTGCCATTCATCCATTCGTTTATTCAGCAGTGGTTGACACCTCTGGCCTTCAGTAAGCTTACGGGTAACAACATTGTTAAGGAACCACTTGTAGACACAGCGTGTGATCCGATCGATACAATAAATTTCCAACAATGCAACACATGAGGGTTTAATGTGCCACCGTTTCTTGCTAACCACTCAAGAAAGCAAAACCAAATAACGCAGAACACATAAAAAATCAAAGAACTCAACGACCACAACAACATCCACTCCATCCAACCGACCCTTTGTCCATCAACAGCTCAATTGCTGTTGTCCAGCATAAACGACGCTTACAGCCGCGACCATACTAAGACTTTAAGACCATGTGTCGGCGCGGGTATCGGCGGTACTTATCGGCCGCGGCGACCACTAGCCGTCGAACAGACTGTCAAGAAATATGGTGGGTGTTTATGACCGTCGCATTGTTAGTACCCCAACACCACGCTAGCCGAACATAAACAAACAGCAGCACCACAATCAACAAACGATGGTCGTTGGCTGCGGTAAATTATGTAGCGCATTAACCATGATGCCGGGCCAGGCCAAGCCGCCGTCACATGCCATGCCATGCCATGGTGGAACAGTTCGCTGGCGAATTCTGCCGCATAACAGCGTTTTATTAATTAGATACTAAAAATATGAATACGATTACAATTGACTGGCCGCACTTGCATGGGCTCCAATGCGAACGAGTGGTACGATTACAATGGTTGCGATTGCAATTACGATTGCACCGCGGAATGACTACGACTTAACGTTACGTGAATGCAAATTTACGGCAACAAATTAAATGTATCATTTATCTAAACATGCTCCTTCAATAAGCAACGGTGGCAGCTGCCGACGCCGCCATCGCCGCTGCCCTCGCTAGTGCCGATGCGACGCGTTGCTTTGGGGAAACCCTGATTGAGTTTTGATATCGAACAGAGACCACATAGTGAGCATTGCCGAGGAGGCAATCCGTACGTAAGGCCAGTATGCCCGTACGTATGGCGGTACCTACGTTAATCGAAGCTGGTGTTAAATTGATAAATAACGTCCGAGCGGTCTATTCGCATATACACCGTCTAATCCGGTATACTACTTTCAAAAGGGGCATTTACGAAAATATTAATGGTGGTTATTATTCTTCGATCGAGTTTTGTCGCAAGTACGAGTACCCATTCCATTGGTAATATGTAGCAATAGATGCTGTCGACAATTTCGATTATCAGGTTTCTGGTAGAAAACGTTGACCGGAAAACCAAAAAATGTAACTGTGAGACATATTTTTTCGCAGTGTATTTTATATTTGAGTACTGTACTTCCGAAAATGAACCATTACGAGTCAGCAGCTAATTCGTATTAGTACGCACTATATTGTTAAAGTAAGCACGAGTGCGTATACGAAAAATAGTTGATTTTAATTGTTTGCCCCCAATTTGTTTAAACGGGCTTGGAAACTTATATTTTCCAAAAAAAAAAGTTTTTCTTTTCAAAGCTTCACTTTTGTTTTTATTATATTGTAGAAATGATAGAAGAATCACTAGTTAATCTGTATACCACGTTATATCCAATAACAGAAAACTACAAAGACAACCAGCATAAATTTGATATCCGGTGTTTAAAAAAATATATAAAGTGGTTAAAGGCATACTCTCAGCATGTGTGTAATATACTAATTCTCACGGTGAAATAATCACATCGAACTTTAACTGTGGTGCACCATCGCACATGGAATCGTAACAATGCGAAGACCAACGACCGTAGGGACCATAGGGCCTGTATTAATTCGAAGCATAATATATAGGGGAAAACATAGTCTGGATCAGTATTTCTCTAAATCCTCCTTCTCTCCTTGACAAATCTCTCCTCGCAGTTTAATTTTAAAAAACACCTCCATTAGTTTGTTTCAAACACGTCCTATTAAGCTTCAACTCGTAACTAGATCATATCACTAGACTTCCAGTTTCTCCCCATGTACTAAGGTTATACATATTTACTATAATTCTTGAAGGGACTTACCTACCAGTTAATTAGCTGGGACTCCTTAAAAAGTCTTCGTTGGAAAATGCTATAGATTCTGATTTTATGATAGCCATTCGAGAAGTTTATTCGATAGCTCAGAATTTGCAAGAAATCGGAATTGGCTCGGATATTATTGTTGAAGAGAAGAATGTGATATAAAACGGAATAAAATTATAATGTTGAAATATTAGGTAATGAATCGCTACAGTCAGTTACATACATAAACAAGCCGGAAGGAATTTTGGAATTGAAGACATATAAAATAGTATCGCTTAAGTTAAAACTAATTACAACAGCTCATTTCCATCTGTCGAAAGTAGGGTTCTAATACCACCTACCCAAGCTATAACTGGCAATGACAACTCATTTCAATCTACAAACTGTCAGTCTGCAAATTCATCAAACAAAAACGCTAATACCAAAAATAATAAAGCAATCAAAGAAAATTTCGAAAGTAGCCCAGATATACAAATCGAAATGTAGATGAAAAAGGAAGGCAAATTAGCAAAAGGTAAAAAAAACAAAGAAGAAATGTAGTACCCATAGTGAAGATCTGGAGACCGATGTTTAGGATGATGGGTTAAAAACCGTTTGATATGATTCTTGTGTCCTTGCTTCAATATTAAATGCACTGATAGTTTTTAAACGTTCCATACACCGAAGTAATTGATATGGATTTCTTATGCAAAGCTAGAATGACCAAAACGACTAAGTTCCAATTAATAAGTTTTTTATTTCTTTTATTAGTTTTTACACAACAAATGCGCTAAAAATTAAATTGTATTTTTAGATCTCAAGTAATAAATATACACATGTATTAGATGTGCAAGAATGTAAAAAAAATGAATTTAAACAAATAAAAAAGTGTTGCCATTTCCATTGGAAAGTTTGACATTTTTAAGCATAAACGTACTCAGAACGTTTTGACGTACGACCATCATTTGTGTTGTTTACAGTGACTTGAAAAAATCAGTTTAGCAAAAAAATAAAATTAACTCGTGAACATTTTTGTGCGATTATTTTTCACAACTTTCGACGTGGATTATAACGACCAGAGTGCATCGATGAACTTAAATCTTTGTTAGGCGATGAAGCACCATTCTATAGCACTGTAAAAAACTGGTTTAATGAATTTAATCGTGGCCGAAGCTCGCTAATAGACGAAGGTCGTCCAAAAACGGCCGTTGTGCCAGAGATCATTATGCCGTGCGTGAACTGATAGTGCAAGATCGTCATGTGACATACCGTGAGATAGAGGCATCCTTGGGCATTTCCTTCAACATTATACATTCGATACTGCATGAACACCTGGCCGTAACAGGTTTTGTTCTCGTTGGAGAACGCACAACTTGACAATCGCTCAAAAAAGGCTCGTGTCGATTGGTCCAAAGAAATGTTGAAAAAATACGATCGCTGTGGTTCAAAAGGCGTTTATAAGATCGCCACAGGTGACGAATCATGGATATATGCGTATGAGCCCGAAACAGAGCAGCAATCGGCCGCGTGGGTCTTCGAAGACGAGCCAAATTCAACGAAAGTTGTTCGTGGAAGAAGCACTTCGAAGCAAATGGTCATCTGTTTCTTCGGCAAAACTGGTCATGTGGCGACTGTTCCGCTTGAGCAACGCTTGAGGTCAATTCTGAGTGGTACACCAAATTTGTTTGCCTAAAGTCTTTTAAGTTGATTCTGAAAAAGAAACAACATAAAGGTCTCGAACCAGAATAAAAAACTGCTCAAGTCATAATAATGATAAAAGACCGAATAAATAACAAAAAAACGAAAAAACTATTAAAAAGGATTGGTACGCCCTAATGTGCAACGCATGTATGAGTATATGTACGCACAAAAAACATGCACACTTTGATTGTGCTTTTTACATTTGTGGTTTTCAACGAAGACCCATGCGAAACGGAATTGGTGGAAATGATATTGCGCGTTGAAGATTGCTCTACGCACAGTTCGAAGACTATACACAAAGGGTAATTCTCATTAATAAAAATGAGTCTCCCGTATAAGTCATTTGATTTGTGGCCGAAGTAATCGTTGCCAAAGACTGCTGAAGAAAAACCTTGGCGGGTTTAGAAACAGCTGTACAGTCTGCCTGGCAACCGTAGCAAATACATTTCACCAATTTCTTCTTTTTAAGTTGATTCTGAAAAAGAAACAACATAAAGGTCTCGAACCAGAATAAAAAACTGCTCAAGTCATAATAATGATAAAAGACCGAATAAATAACAAAAAAACGAAAAAACTATTAAAAAGGATTGGTACGCCCTAATGTGCAACGCATGTATGAGTATATGTACGCACAAAAAACATGCACACTTTGATTGTGCTTTTTGCATTTGTGGTTTTCAACGAAGACCCATGCGAAACGGAATTGGTGGAAATGATATTGCGCGTTGAAGATTGCTCTACGCACAGTTCGAAGACTATACACAAAGGGTAATTCTCATTAATAAAAATGAGTCTCCCGTATAAGTCATTTGACTTGTGGCCGAAGTAATCGTTGCCAAAGACTGCTGAAGAAAAACCTTGGCGGGTTTAGAAACAGCTGTACAGTCTGCCTGGCAACCGTAGCAAATACATTTCACCAATTTCTTCTTTTTAAGTTGATTCTGAAAAAGAAACAACATACAGGTCTCGAACCAGAATAAAAAACTGCTCAAGTCATAATAATGATAAAAGACCGAATAAATAACAAAAAACGAAAAAACTATTAAAAAGGATTGGTACGCCCTAATGTGCAACGCATGTATGAGTATATGTACGCACAAAAAACATGCACACTTTGATTGTGCTTTTTGCATTTGTGGTTTTCAACGAAGACCCATGCGAAACGGAATTGGTGGAAATGATATTGCGCGTTGAAGATTGCTCTACGCACAGTTCGAAGACTATACACAAAGGGTAATTCTCATTAATAAAAATGAGTCTCCCGTATAAGTCATTTGATTTGTAGCCGAAGTAATCGTTGCCAAAGACTGCTGAAGAAAAACCTTGGCGGGTTTAGAAACAGCTGTACAGTCTGCCTGGCAACCGTAGCAAATACATTTCACCAATTTCTTCTTTTTAAGTTGATTCTGAAAAAGAAACAACATAAAGGTCTCGAACCAGAATAAAAAACTGCTCAAGTCATAATAATGATAAAAGACCGAATAAATAACGAAAAAACTATTAAAAAGGATTGGTACGCCCTAATGTGCAACGCATGTATGAGTATATGTACGCACAAAAAACATGCACACTTTGATTGTGCTTTTTGCATTTGTGGTTTTCAACGAAGACCCATGCGAAACGGAATTGGTGGAAATGATATTGCGCGTTGAAGATTGCTCTACGCACAGTTCGAAGACTATACACAAAGGGTAATTCTCATTAATAAAAATGAGTCTCCCGTATAAGTCATTTGATTTGTGGCCGAAGTAATCGTTGCCAAAGACTGCTGAAGAAAAACCTTGGCGGGTTTAGAAACAGCTGTACAGTCTGCCTGGCAACCGTAGCAAATACATTTCACCAATTTCTTCTTTTTAAGTTGATTCTGAAAAAGAAACAACATAAAGGTCTCGAACCAGAATAAAAAACTGCTCAAGTCATAATAATGATAAAAGACCGAATAAATAACAAAAAAACGAAAAAACTATTAAAAAGGATTGGTACGCCCTAATGTGCAACGCATGTATGAGTATATGTACGCACAAAAAACATGCACACTTTGATTGTGCTTTTTGCATTTGTGGTTTTCAACGAAGACCCATGCGAAACGGAATTGGTGGAAATGATATTGCGCGTTGAAGATTGCTCTACGCACAGTTCGAAGACTATACACAAAGGGTAATTCTCATTAATAAAAATGAGTCTCCCGTATAAGTCATTTGATTTGTGGCCGAAGTAATCGTTGCCAAAGACTGCTGAAGAAAAACCTTGGCGGGTTTAGAAACAGCTGTACAGTCTGCCTGGCAACCGTAGCAAATACATTTCACCAATTTCTTCTTTTTAAGTTGATTCTGAAAAAGAAACAACATAAAGGTCTCGAACCAGAATAAAAAACTGCTCAAGTCATAATAATGATAAAAGACCGAATAAATAACAAAAAAACGAAAAAACTGTCTTCGGAGAAATTTGAAAAACGAACAAGAGAAGACGAATCATTGTGCGCCATGACAATGCGAGCTCTCACACATCGGCTCGAATCAGCGCCTTTCTGACCGGCCAAAACGTCGAATTGATGGGGCATCCCCCGTACAGCCCTGACTTGGCACCCAATGATTTTGTTTTATTCCCGCACATCAATTTTCAAATTTTTGAAGCGTTCAACCATGTTTTGGAGGTGTCTCAATTGGAGTGAAAAAGTGCTTCGACAATTGGTTTGAGCGCATGAAAAAGTGTATAAATCATGCTAGAGAATACTTTGATAAACAATAAAACCATTTTTGATGATAAGTATTCGCATTTTCATTATTAGGCTAGGAATATGTAAAGCAGGTCTCGTATTCACATTTAGTTGTCGATAAGAGTGTGTATGTAAATCTAAGTCTAGATGGCTTAACTTAACCATACATAATTATCCAGTCTTATTATCGTGGCTAAATTCAAGAGGTGCTGCCATACTGCAAATTCGATGCGACCAAGTTTTTGTCATTTTAGTGCTGCTGATGCACCCAATAATTAACATAGGGGGACAAATTACCTAAATTTTCGACACTATTACTGTGGATTCAATTTGTCCCCAAAAAAGTCAGACCTTGAGATCTCTAATACATAAAAGATATGATTGAGGTTTTTATATTCAAGAATTTTAATCTTCGTCATATTGAAAAATGTTCTAACAAAGCGGCAAAGTTTTTTACATGGTTCTACCTTATATGGTTACAACTAAGCAGCGACAGCCAACGCCTCCATGCTTCGGTCCCACCGATACCAACTATTATTATTAGTGAAAGGTCGAGGCCAACAACTTCGCGGATGTATGGGCCTTGGCACCCAGTATCTTTACAACTCTTCGCCGAGGCGAATATCTCCTTCCGATGTACAGGGCGATTCAACATTTTAAATTTAAATCGGCTGTAAAAAAAGTATTGATAATTTTTCAAATTTCTGGTTTTATTGAAATGATTGAACTTTGTCATTAAAAAATGTTACATAATATCATTCATAAGACTACCACAACTGTCTCAGCAGTACCCTATCCAATCAACCATATTTTTCAGTACATTTTCAATTGTTTCGGTTCGAAACCCTTTAATGGCAACTTCGATTTCATGTTTCGACGCTTCAAATGTCTCTGGATGCTTTGTGTAAAATTTATCCTTAAAGGCTCCCACAGAAAATAATCCAAACGGCTCAAATCACAGCTCTGAGGCGTCCGATTGACATCACAATTCGATTTTCAAAACAGTGCTTAAAATATCAACTGTTTAACATGTGTCCCGTCTTATTAAAACCAAATGTCGTCCATGTCATTCTCCTCAATTTTTCAAAACAAAAATTCGTTGAGCTTGGCGCGGTAACGCTCACCGTTGGTGGTTACAGCGGCTTCTTGCTCATTTTTGAAGAAAATTGGCTCAATGATGCCACCTTCCCAAAATCCACACCAAACAGTGATTCGTTAAATGTAAAAAATCCCTTGTATTGATAGAAATTTATAATGGTTTTTAATATTTTTCATGAATTGAGCGATATGTCATCTTAAGTAAAATAACTTAAAAAAATAACATTTTAAAATCTGAACGGAATAATATAGCACTTGTTCAGCTAAAGGGTAACTTGAGATTTTAAAATTTTTATTTTATGCAAGAAAACAGCACTAAGAAGTCAACTATACTCACTGTAAACATATTCTAAGGTTTAATCCCATCTTTCAAAGGAAAACCCTTCAATCAATTTGAGTACTAAAAGTTTCTAAGCAAACTGTTTTTTCTTCCATTAAACATTTGCAATTTTTGAGTTAATATATTTTAGTGAACAGTGTGATATCGTATATCCTATACCCCACACATCAAGTACAGGTTTTAATGTTAGAAGTAGTTAAACCTCATAAACCACATTGCAAAAAACACTTTTATTTTTTTGTACTTACGAGTATATACTAATTTGTAGGGAGCAATATAGAAGTTTGGATTGAAAATGTTTTTTATTCGGGGCGAAATTTGATTAATCTATTAGGTGCATGTTATGAGCTGCTATATATATATATTTCTGTGAGAGCTCGCATTGTCATGGTGCACAATGATTCGTCTTCTCTTGTTCGTTTTTCGAATTTCTTCGAAGACTTTAGGCAAACAAATTGCGGTGTATAACTCAAAATTGACCATCCTTCGTTCCTTCGCCACATGACCAGTTTTTTCCGAAGAAACAGGCGACCATTTGCTTTGAAGTGCTTCTTCTACGAACAACTTTCGTTGGATTCGGCTCATCTTCGAAGACCCACAAGGTCGATTGCTGTTTTGTTTCGGGCTCATACGCATAGATCCATGATTCGTCACCTGTGACGATCTTATAAACTTCTTTTGAAGCACCGCGATCGTATTTTTTCAAAATTTCTTTGCACTAATCGAAAGAGCCTATTGTCAAATTGTGCGGGAACACACGAGAACATTGTTTACGGCCTGGTGCTCATGCAATATCGAATGTATGCTTGTGACTCTTTCATTAACCTTTTAAATTTTTAAACAACAAGCCTGAGCAAATAAAAAAATTCATGAAAATCGTTTCGAACTTCTTTAAACAGACGGCGGAATTTAATGCTGTTTTTAAGGCAGCAAAAGGAGTTTCAACTGCTCCACTCTTGGTGGGGAAAAAAATATGTTCACATAACCCTAATGCTGAATTCAAAATATGGGACTTTTACTTACAATGTTGCGGTATTAATGCTGACCACCAGTTCTATATAAACGATTTGATATATTAAGATATGCACTGCCTACATTTGTTTACAAAATAATTTCTTTGGTAATTCGGGTGCTTTAACAAATTATTCATATAATTTTCGATTAAAAAAGCGAGAAAAACCCTCAACAATTTAATAAAAAGGTAAATGCGAAATCGTCCAGTTCAAAACCCGCCCTATCTAGCGGAAAAGAAACCAAGTTGGCAACGGTGGTAGTTTGGCCAAACAGCAGTTCTGTGGCTTTATACCAAGCCGTGATATGATTCCAGACTGAACGACCAGAGTTAACCGAATTTCTGCCATTGGAATTAATGAATAAGATCTCCATAGCACGTACCAAGCTCCGCTTTGGCTCGAGTGATACAAAATTGTTTTCCTCCTTTTTACTTAAAAATTTTGAGTTTGTAAAAAACGTTTCACTATGTTTTGGAAGGTTGACTGGCTGTTGCAGTTCAGGCCTTCCAACCTCTGTTTGATCCATTTCCTCCTCCTCAGCTCTAGACTGTCTCTTCATTTGTTCTAGACCTCGATCGGACCTCTGTCTCTGCACAGCCCTAAATTAGTGACTTACCCGGTCCAAAATTCGACAGTAGTTTATAAGAAATGTCCATGACCTACATTTAGGGATAATCATTCACATCACCATTAAGCGACATCTCTGTCACTTTACAATACAATTAAATTAGATTTCTTGCCACTCGAAGTTACACTTGACATCTTTTTGAGATTTTCTCACGAAATCGTCCAGCTTATATTGGCAGCGGTATAAAATGCGTTTGAGACCAAAAGGAATGCTAGACAACCATTGGACTCCGTATATTCCTTTCCCATTACTAAACAGATTTTATTTGCATGTAATCAGAAAACAGAGCTAAGCCAAGTAATAATTTTTCATTTTGATTGCATCAGAATTGCATTTTATTAAAATGTGTCTTACAGAGAAAAATCTACAAGAAAACGCAACCAAACTTTAACAGAAGCCCGCATAATAGCATTTGCAAATTTTTGTTTTTAACAAATAATAAAATAAATCAACTTATTAAGGATCCAGATTAGTCCTATACCCACTATCCGCACAGACATGCGAGAGTATCTTCTGTCCATGCTCCGGCAGTGATGGCGCTCATTATAATACGAGGTTTACTTCTATTAAATTTTTTCTCTTTGAGAAAGTGCCAAGTCTTGCCAGTTCGCATGCGCAGCCACTGAAGTGATGTCCGTTTAGACGTCATCACTTGCGGACGACTCCCTCCTGCCAGTGATGCCAATCGCGGTTAGGCCAAAAGCGGTTCTACGCCGTAGTAGATGGTCAACCGTGATGTGATGCGTAAAGTGAATGGATGTACTGCTCGTACAACATCCCAGACGACGATTGTTTTGACTTTTGGTTCCTTGTACTACTGAGTACGAGTACATGTGTGTTTGAGTCCAAACAGCAAACATCGTCAGCCGGACAGACAGAGGTAGTCATTGCTGCCAAACCCCTTCATAAAGTATTGGACAATAACAACAGCAGGCGCAACAGCCAGCCACATAAAGCCAGAAAAACAGTTCAAAAGCATATTTGTCAGTGGCAAGTTGGTCCGAGTGGCTTTTTGCACCACTATCAATGGCATCGCCAATAACAGTCATAAATTTTGTTATGCTGATTGGAAGATTATTTCAGCAACCACCACTGCCACAGCCTCAGTTGGTCGCAGTCGCGCAATTCTCAGTCTGCTGCCTATCCGTCGATGCCCCGGCTGCAGTTGCATTGTGCGATTATTGTGGCTCGTACGGTAGAAGACACATAATACGACAAGCGTTGTAATGTAAACAAAACGTTCCAAGTCATTTTAATATGATAACTGGTTATACTCACTAAGTAACACACTCACGAGCAACTCGAAAAACTCCGAAAAGAAGTCAAAACTCAACTCCACTGGCTGAGCCGGCTTGGCTTGGCAGGAGAAGTATAATAGATATTTCACCTTTGTGCCCCGACTTTAGCAGGCAGCTTGTCGCAACAGAATCAATGAAAATTTATATGTTTAACCACAATCACAGTTGTTGACACGTTCAAAATTATTGCTGGCAAATTTTCGCACCACAGCACCGCCAAGCACCAGACAAGGTTATGCGGCGGCAATGGGTGTGGGTATTTTGAGCGGCACAGCTTGTTGCGGGTAGCGTTAAAAAAGCACGCGCGAATTTTTTTTTAAAATTCTCAGTCAGCTACATTTTAAAATTGTCGATAATTGAAGAAAGCAATGCACTCGGGGTGCAAATGTGTAGACAAAAGTGTTTGCAGATATTGCGATCAATATTTGACGAACCTAAAGCAACAAGCTATAGCCAATCGCCGCAAATATAAAAAGATACTAAACGTGACATGTAATACAACTTAAATTGGTTTTCAGTATGAATCTCTCAAGGGAAGTTAGTTGAATGTCAGGTATACTGAATTGAGACGTAGTACTCGTTTACTTCGAAGCATTCACAAGTGATCTATAGCCACCGCTCACAGGAATTATAATTTTTCCGGGCGGAAATCCCTGCCATTTTTTATTTCGGATGAATTTCCGGGGAAATTCAATATTTTCTATTGACACAGCTCGATGGTGCCAATTTTGGAAAAGTTTTAACGTTAAAAGAATTCAGTAAAAAATCTCTCATTCATTTAGAACTAAATGATTTTTCGATTAAAGACTTTGCAAACATACTAGCAAAGCTACTTAATATTTAAAAACCATTTAAATTTGCTGTAGAAGCGCTTAACCGACAAAATATGAATTTATTAGCCAACAAATTTCTCCCCTTCCTACACCTTTAGGAGAATTTTTTTTTTAAGTTTTAAAGAAGAAATTTTTTGGTAAACGAAAGTATAATAAGGATCCCACAACATTTAATCATAATGAAATCAACAAATTTCCACAGGCTTTAAAAAACGCGGAAAAAATTAAATCTAAGATTTTTAAAATATGCAGTGGTGTCGACAAAGTTGTGGAATTAAACGCAATTTGTATAAGTATAAGTGGCATTACTACAGGAAGATCATTTAGGGATATTTAAAGTGATGCTATAACAAACGTAAATCAAAAAGTTGCACAGGAAAAAAATGGATAACCTCGATAAAAATAGTTTTTAAGATTTATGAAGCATGTCGAAAGAAACGGGAAACGGCCAACGTTAGTTGAAAGCGAAAAAATATTTACTAGAATTGGGCAGTTTAAATATAAAATTAGAAACAGACTGTCTGATGATTCCATTAATTATATTTTTATTCTAAAAACATATTTTTAAAATTAATTTTATAGTTTTAGTATGCAACTTAAGTAGTTAATTTATGCTTCGAAACTTAAATGCTATTTTATATTCTTGTGTTAAGTTTTCATTTCAAGTATTAAACAAGCAAAAACTTTATAAAGCTCGGCTAGGCTTAACCCTATATACCCTCCGCCGATTATTTGCTACTAAAGCAAGACTTTTACAACGATATATTTTTCATACACGAAGAAAACAAGCATGGTTGGGGTAACAATATTCGGAAAGCATCATACTATTGTTGGTCATATGGTTGTGGCAAAACAATATTATCACAACAATAGATGGTTCACACACAACCATACTATGATCCTCACAACTATAGTATTCTACACACTCAACCATACTATTATCCTCACAACCATATTATGATTCTCATAACCATAGTATGTTTAACATACAACCACAGTATGAACCTCACAACCATAGTATTACTCACACACAGCCATACTATGATACCCAAATGTTTCTGTAAAGATTTTGTTAAGTTGTTGTTTTTATAAAGTTATGTAAAATACATTATACTCTTAATAAAAGAAGTGATTAATTTAACAGCAGAAAAAAAACATTTATTAAAAATATTTCAGTTATACAAATCCAAGTTTGTTTGAAAAAATTTAATTATCTATAAAAAGAACTATTATTGCTAAAGATTCGTTATAATAACATAGTTAAATTAAGAAAAATTTAATATTTTTCTGGTTTGATGACCGTAATCATAATATTATTAACATAAAACCAAAAAAACAATACTTTTGTCGCAGAAACCATATCAATATTGTTGCTACAACCATATTATCATTTTTAAATTCAACAATACTATTGTTACATTTCAACAATATTAATATTGGCGCAATCATACTATTATTAAAATGAAATTCAAAAAACAATACTATGGTTGCGACGGCCATACATTTAGTGTAGAGAACATACTATTGTTGCCGTGACCATATAGTTACCATATATTTTCTCAAGTAGCAATATTTTTTCATCATCGTTAGGGCAAATTTATATTACTTGAGGTCGTCGCCGAAAATCGGAAGAAATGCCCATCACATGAAAAAATTAAATAAATTTGACATTTTCAAACTATAAAAAAATTTCGAATTTTAAATACATGTATTTTTACTTTTAATTAAAACGAAAATAAATTATCATCAATAATAACAGACAATTCAAACGAAAATATTATTTTGTCGTAAACTTTGTTTTGTTTGGTCGTTTAAAGTGCATTTGCATTGGACTCTAGTTATGGGTTAGCAACAGAGGGTATTCATGACAAAAAATTGTATGGGGACTCCCTTAACGGTTGAAGATAGAGGTTGGATTTGTTCTGAGAAACTGTTGGAATTGCAGAGTTCTTGAGAGTTGGTCTTACATTTAACTCCTCTAGGGGCACTTTTAGGGTAGTTAAAGCGTTGGTGCAAAATTAAAAAATAATAATTTTTTGTAGGGGAGCACCCTTAGGGGGTAGTTGTGTTTGGAAAAAATATTGGGAGGTAAAAATTAATGGGAGTCGGTCATACTTGTTACCCTTTTAGATGCGAATCCTAGATAGTTGCGGCGCTTTTTGTGAATATTTGCCGTTGATCTCGATGAGCTGTCACTTGCCCCCATCTCACCTCCCTCTTTTTTTGGCTCATGCATTTTTTTCCAAACCTCACAGAATAAAGGGGTGAGTCATACACAAATCGTAATACTAAAAATCTCCATACAACACTATCCCACCCCTAATGTACGTATTCCAATTCCCATTACTTTCGTTATTGCACCATTTTTAATTATTAGTTAATTTTTAAATTTTTGCCATACAAAATTTAACCTTAGAAGTATTTTTACCCGCAATAAAGTTTTTACATTGATGACGTATGGATATGCACATGATACTAAAATTGCAAACCCATCTGAATGTAAACTACTGAAAAAGTCATCTCTACCTTATAAAATTTACAAAACAAAATAACATAACAATAAACAAAAAGAAAAAACTACAAAATAACTATTCTTGCTTTTTTATTTTATTTCATATACGTATTTATTTTTCAAATTAGCGTTTAATTTTTGTCAACTTATACATAATAAGCGTAAGATCAATTACGTTTAAGTTATTTGTAACTACGCCTTAGTTAAATTTAATATTTTTTTTAATTTTTGTTAGCCCGAACTAACTTTATCAACTCTGAGGTAGTCAGTGATATTCAGCTGTAAGACAGTTGAAATATAAGTTGTAGTCAACAATGAAATTTTTTCGGTGTAATTGGAAGACAATTTTTTTCAAAAATGACAAAAATCGAGGCTGCAGGCAGCTTTTATCGCGATTTCACGTCCTTGACGATACTTGGCTGCAAATGTTGAAGGGAAAACTAAACTCTTCAATACTACATTCTTAGCAAACGCATACTACTTATTGTTGTTAGTTGCACACAAAAAAAAATTAGTACGCCTTTGCAAAAACTTAACCAAAGAGGAATCAGTAGATTATTTTGGCTGTAGCTGGCAGCATACGTAAGCTAGATCAGTTTCTAAACGCCTTTAATAATGGAATTCGCCTTCAAAAACATTCTCGATTTTATAATTTCAGCCAAACAAATGTCCCTGCATTTAAATATTATTTTTAAATTTTTTAAATTTACGGTCTTGGCTCGTCGTATTTTTTAAAAGTTTGACTCACTTTTTTCGATTTTTTTAAAACATTTTTATTAAATTCAAAATAAATCGCGTATTTTTAGTTTTAAGTAAATAGTTATTTTAAAATTCTATTATTTCTGTGATAAATAGGATGACAAGAAATATTAAAAATATATAGAAAACAAGACTAAAATTACGAGTATCTTAAGCATTTATAAAATTCTAACATTATTTGAAGTACTGGACCGCTTTATAATATATGGTAATTTTTTAACCAAAAGTATACAATCGGGAATGTTACTTAAGGAATTTTAATGGTGTTTTGAAACTGGGTCAGTTATGAATCCCGACAGCAAGAGCTGACATATTTTCGGAATCGCTTAAAAACATATTAATCCTCATTTCTACAGTTGAAACTTTTTTGGTGCACTCTAATGTACATACATCTGTACTATGTGTTGAGATAAGACCAGAATTATCATACGTCCTCCTTTCTACTATTTGAGTACTGTCCTTTTATAAACAAGTAAAATTTGTCTTCCTTTTGCTACTTATAGTTGTGTACTATAATTCATAATTATTTAAAAAATTTTAATAATAGAAAAGTCATTATTCAAATTTTTCAACTGTATTTCACATTGAAAATTCGAGATTTTAATTTGTAACAATGTGCAATGTTTTCCCCATAAATGTTGTTGTTGCAATTGCATAAAAGCCATAGGAACCAATACAAATGGGGAAATGTTAAAAACATTCTCCAGTATTAATTTTTTGTGGTTTTTCTAAAGACTACTTCACTAAATTTCCTACAGTTTTACATCTAACTGCTAAAAATGTTTTAATCATTCAAAAAACCAATGAAAAAAGCACTAATTGCTTTTTTTTGATTAGTTTGTTTTACATCCTTTTTTCCTCGTCTATATCTACAATTGTGCCAAAGAAAGGAAAACAAAATTCCAATTGGTTTAAGTAATATTGCAGTAGGACATGATTAAAATTGATAATTTTTGTTAACTAATGTGTGAGTTATTGGGTCTTTGCTATCCATTCCAAGTTACTGACGTCTCTCGGAAAACGCTTCTATTATTATAGTTTTTAAATGTTTTTTCGCCTATCGCCACAAAAATAATTATTTTTCAAAAAAAATAGTCTTCCCATTTTGTTTTCTTTTTATCCATAATTACTGTATACAGGGTGCAGCGTGGTAATTTACTTCAGGTAACCCCAAAGGAATAAATCGCATGGGGCTTAGTCTGGTGAGCGTGCCGGCCAGTTCACATCACCCCTCAAAGAGATAAGCCGTCCAGGAAACATTTGCCTCAAACAAATTATGGTAACCCTCGCTGTGTGTGCAGTGGCACCATCCTGTTGGAACCATGTATCTATCCTCTTATTTCATTGCCTCAAGAGCCACCTGCAAAAAAATCTGGAAATGTCAAGAGTAAGTGATTACTTCCGAGGAGAGCGTTTCGGAGATTGCAGTATTGCTGCTCTTACTCTCTCGATGTTTTGTGTTGTGGTGTTGTAACCCTTCTCTCAGGCCCCCTTCGTACACATGACACATTCCCTGCTGTCCTCAATAAAGTTGCCCAATTTAGTCCAGGAACACGTCCGCGTGGAGGAACAGCGAATCGCAAGCGAAAAGCACGCTGCGCTGCAATGATGGAGTGCACAAAAATACGATTCAACACAAAATTACCTCTCCTCACGTGTCCAATGCTGATGGCAACTGAATGGTAGACGAATACAAATCTCCCGTCAGCCACTATAAGCCACACACACACTCTCCACTCTTTTCGATCAACAGTGCCGCCACAGCCAGCAGTGCAAAAAAGCAGCCGTGCACCACGCTGTACATACGTAAATAGGACTTGACGCATTTTTAAAACAAACAAAAATTGCAATTTACTGCCATTATTTAAAAAAGTTAAAAAGGCTCTAAAACGAAAAAACGAAAATGTCCTTTTTTTGGCCCAAATGTCCACCTTTCCGAACTTCGAACGTCAAAATGTTTGCATTGTTTTTCTACATTAACACATAATTATTTGTTTTTTATGTAAATCAAAATTTCAGCATTTAAAAACACAATTAAAAATAAAAATTTATAAAAAAAATAATAATTTTTTAAAATGTAAATACATAAATAGTAATTTTCAGCAGTAAGGAAAACCTTCTTGTGAAACCGGTTTAACCGATAACTATTAATTCAAAAACAATAACCGGTTTCTTGAAAATTGCCGTTTTTCGGTTACACTGAAGATCTTGTTTAGGAAAAGATCGGTTAATTGATTACCCCAAGCATGACTTCCGTGTTCTTTGATGACTTCAGTTAGAATGTTAAATCTCCTTTTGCCCAAAGCCAGTACTGATTTTGATATTTTTGGATTTACTTCGGTCCATAACATATAGAATCCATTTGGTGTTATGTTCAGTAAATTTGCAAAAGCACACTTAAGATTTCCGGTCCACGAAGCCGACCTGGTACAAAGGATCCGCTGGACCCGGATCAGTGTTACTTTGTGTTGCTGAATTTTTGCAAAGCCTTATAAAATTCATCTGAGTTTGCTTCTCCAAAATTGCCGATGTAGAATTTAATGTCCGAGAATGTTTTACTTTATTTTAGGCGGAAATCAGTTTGGTTGCCGTATGGTTTGCAAACATCGCTTTGTGAATACATTTTTAATTCATTTCTTAATCATCTGTGAAGACTGAGATCTAATCTTTATCTACGCTACGTTGTTCCCCTGTCGGCATAGATACTTAAAAAATTTTGCTCAAAACTAGTGGTCGTTGAAATACAAATGGTGTTTTATTTCTGTTTGCACTCACTCCCAACTTCTCTTGCATAAAGGACTTTTGTTTAAGTATATTGCTTCTCAATTTTTAAGTCGGAATTTTACGAACGGCGTATCGAGAACTGCTTACAGACCTGCGTAAGGAGCTTTTCTGAGCTTGGATGTGTTGGCCACAATGGCTAACCTTTGGTATTCGTAAGGTTGAAATTGCGTTCACTGCACTCAATCATGCTAGAGTGCCACATGAGAGTATAGGTCTAACTATCGCCACTTAAACCAATGAAAGAATTTGGTTCAGGACCTATTTTCATTCGAACGTCTTACTGTAGAAGTAGTAGACGACTGGCTTTCTGCTTACTATTTTTGGTTTTTCGTGTCGGAGAATATTGACAGGATCTTTTCTTATTTATTTTCGTAAAATAAATTTTGTATTGGTTGAATCGTCTGCCGAGCCTTTGTGTATTGCCAATTTCTGTAAGACTTTTAGCGAGCCTTCCAAATATTTAACCGATTATCGGCTACAATTGCTTCTTACCAATAGCATATCGTCGCATTAGTATCGAAACACTTTGATATTTTTCTGATTGAGATCTCTCAGGAGATGGTTTATCACTAAGTGGAGTGCCTCTCCGTATGTTCAAACAGCAGAGTAGATTTAGAACATTTCGCTAATGTCTCACACTGTCAACAAAATGGAACATTTTTCGTAACAAGTGACAACAACTTAACGCCCAACCTGAATCTGTATTGGCCCCATTTCGTATATTTGTATTTGACAATATATTTGACCAAGACTCTGGCCATCTCAATACTGTGTCGACCAGTGTAAGCAGTAGACCTAAAACTAAATAATGACAGCAAAACGTTTAAAATTATGGCAATTCGTTTTCAATTTCTTCGTTTTGTTTTTTTCTCTTGCGTTTTCGCACTCAGACGGAAAACGTACAACGAAGCAGACTTACAATCAAGATCGATTACCAGCAATAAACACAGTAATTGCATACTTGCATGTGAATTGCTGCGGTTGCTGTTGTTGCTGCTGCCGCCGCCTGTTACACTTATTCGCTCGCGTTGTTGCTGCTGCTGCTGTTCAGCATTCATAATAGCAACAATCATTTTGTACGGGTGCTTATGCATGTTTGTATGTAAGCAAAGAACTGGGAAACCCGACAGAGCATCCACACACAGCCACCCATTCATAAGCAGGCGGTGCACAGTGGGGCTACATGGAAACCATATTGAGTATAATGAAGCAAATATTTGGTGGCTTCTTTAATTTTTTCAGTCACGTCAAACCGACTTTAACTACCCATAGTTGGCGATATTGATGAGATAACACAGCTAAACATTTTTTTATAAGACCAACCTTTTACCCTCTACGAAAGGATGAGGAATTTACACACTGTTTTTAAAACGTCGAACTATTGGTTTGACCATCTGGACCATCTAGCCATGTCGGCCCGTCCTTCAGTGTTTTTGTTAAAAGAACGTAGTGCTCAAACGAATTAAGCTAGTACCCTGAAGTTATGCCGTGTGATGACTTATGTTCATAAACTGTTTGCAATTGTGAATGCGTAAAATCGATCTAGAGGAATACAACTTTCCACTTAAAGGACAACAGCTAACTTGGACTAAGTTCGCTTTTCTAAGTATTCCTCAACACATCATAATTTTCTTCTACACAACACTGTAAATAATGGTCTATAATTATATTACTCGTATACAAGGGCCATGCCAATTTCAAAATAGCCAAATATTTAATCTGGTTCTGATCAAATTTCGCTAAGAACGTTATAAGCGACCAGCAACCAACTCTGCTGAAATTTTACCTTATCGGCACATGTTTCGCCACTAGGTCCATTACGATGTGAGATTGAATAGTGCGTTACGAGCGACAAAAAATCAACTAATGGGCAGTTTGTCCCTATTGATCCATGATTTTCTACTTGTATAGCCCACATAAAAAGGGCATTTTCGATTGAGATCCTTCTGCTCTACAAGCTACAATTCAAATACGATCTGGCTTAAAATTATAAGTATTATAGTGCATTGAATAGCTATAAAATTAGTCAATATCAGACCTTGTTTTTGTTAAGCTTTCACGCACGGGACCGTGCCAATTTGAGGTCCTGCCACACAATAAGCAGTATTGTTAATCCGACCTCGATTCGATCATTAAAGGAGATTTAAAACAAACCCTCGTTATATCGGACCATACCGGTGGGTGGTTTCGTATACCCGCTTTACAATGGCCCCCAATTTGAGGTTTGTCGCTACACAAGCTACAAATAAAATCCGATTTTGCTTAAAATTTAAACTGTAAAAACTACCATTTATAAGTACTAATCTTTATATAATTCGACCGATTTGGTCCATGTTGCCAAATACCTACAGATTTGAGGCCCTGCCGCTCTAGAAGTCACAGTCCAAATTAAATCTTTGCTCATTTTGTCTACAGAATCGATGTATTTTATATAGGGTGATCACTCTAGCGGTTTCGATAGGGTTTTATTTTATTTTTATTTTCATTATCGTTTGCCATTTCATCATGGAAAGACTTACACCTTGAAAACCACGGCGAGTGTCATTGACGCCACACCATCGATACGCTCGAACGATTCATCCAATATTGGACCCTCAGAATGGACGCACAAGCCTATTTGCGGCCAAAATTTGAAGGAAATTATATTAAAAAAATAAATGGCTTACAAAGTCCTTTCAAATGATTCGAATTTTTGTATTTTTTTTATTTTGTAAAAAATATCTCTAGATTGATCACCCTATATGTACTACAGTGATGTTGAGTTTGCCCTATCTGACTGTAGACTGTTTTACTTACTCATTTTTATTAAGCTTTTTTTCTTTATTACAAATTTTCTATGGAAGCCTATCAATCAGTATACAAATCTTAAAATCTACTTTAAATATGTTCCACGTGATTCAGTAAGGAGTCGCTACAGATGTACCGAGTAAGTTTCTACCCAATACGCAGCCACATCTATTGGTGATTTGATATTTCACGAGGTTAGGCACCAGGTCTCTATGGTTATTACCGACTACCATGGTAAGAACCATGGTCTTTATAATAAGAGCATTGTACCGAATAACAAATGTTGAGTTTTGAAAAGGAAAAATAATTTAAGAGACACTATAGCGAAAAGGGATTTGCTTTAAAGTGGTTGGCATTGGTTTCGTTTAATGAACTCGCCCTTAAATTGGTGAAATAATATATTCTACTCGTAGGTACGAGTAAAAGAACGAACGAGTAAGTTTGAAAACTATTGTCAAAACATGCCGCCCGTAGGAAGAGCACCTAATTCAATGCGATTATTTTGTTAACCATGCCACAAAAATTACACGGTTGGCCAAGAGTAAAATGAAGCACTGCTGAAGATCAGTGTGATTTTACAAGTATATTTTCGACGAGCAAAATATTTTATAACCGCATCATTGAAAAAATTTAAGAAATAGATTTTTCTTTAAATATGAAATTCAAACGTTTTTTTGTCTTGACTGAATTATTAATTTATTTTAAAATGTTAGCCTGTTTAATGTAGAATTCTCCCACAAATGAGACGAATTAGAGAGCTCTAGTATGTACTTATATAACTAGGCCAATATGTGATATAATAAAATACTATCCTAATAACGGCGAAAATCGGAAACAAGCATTTTTCGAAAGTGCGTAAATATTAAATCATAGGAGTAAATAAAAAAATATGCGTGAGTAGCGCTTGCCAAAGAGTCAAATGTCATTTAAATCGGACAAAAACTACGGTTTTGGCAAGCTTTATAAGATTTTTCACGCCCAAGGTTCCCAACTTAGTAGCGTTGCTACTCGACACCAACTCTGACTCGAGGTCTGAAAATGTTCCTATGAAATTACCTATGGCTGGGTACAATTTAATGGACAGAAATAACCGACTTATTTCAAACGTGTTTGTTTTCCAACCACTGTGCGCGGCAACAGCACATGCTTCAATCAAGTAAATATGGCTTGGAAACAAATTGGCTCCACCAATGTGATGGTAAATCCACACATTTTTACAACACACCAAATAAAAAAAAAGTCTGCACTAATTTCTGCTTTACGCATACCGCACTCGTACAGCGGTTAGCCTTAATACATGTTATTCACACATACTCGCAATACGGGCGATAACTGCATGTATGGGTAGCGGCGTAGCGTTCATGCCATGCTATCATTATCCACGTACTTACTCATATTGCGGCTATTACATACGATCGGAGCACCGGATTATAGGAACGAGTAGCGCGAGTGTTTGTTCTGTGTGGCATGAATGTTGGTGTGTCTGTCGG
Source organism: Hydrotaea diabolus (assembly GCA_963513945.1). Classification (NCBI taxonomy): domain Eukaryota; kingdom Metazoa; phylum Arthropoda; class Insecta; order Diptera; family Muscidae; genus Hydrotaea; species Hydrotaea diabolus. The sequence goes on along the minus strand of OY740720.1, from coordinate 100,428,759 downwards.
CATGTGTATCATTCATGCATCCATCTGGTGGTTAGCTCCAACAGCCATTCATCCATCCACCCATTCATTCACTCGTTCATTCAAAGTTATACAAGAGCGGTTGGCTTGGTTGGGGCGCGTGGTAACACGCAATATCTGCCGATCGTCTGTACGTCGGCATCGGTTTTGCTACAGTTTCTAAAGCGTTTTCTGGTATTCTTTTTTTTTGGGGTTTTGTGGGATTTAAAAAATTATTGCATGTTTTCTCAGCGTCTAATTAAGTCGTTTGTGGTGGCGAACATTCGGACAAACATTCAGGCGTACTTGCAATACAGACATTCATAAGTATATCTGCTAAGTTCGTTATTTGCGGTTCTATTTAAATCGGCGGATTTGTGATACTACGTTCATGGTTTTGAACTCTGACCAACAATTGTATAGATCATTTGTGGTTTCGATTAAAGCCTACGATTTCGGTGATTTTCGAAATGAAATTAAATAAAATAATCGTTTCCACTAAGTGGGGTCAACGTTTCTGTGACGTTTTCTCCTTTGGCCACACAATGGTTTAGCTAACTCAATTGTTCTTCATTGCTGAATGAAACAGATTGCAACAAACGAGGGCATATCAATAATTCCGTGATTTTTCGGAAAAATCACAGTTTTTTTTGCAAAAAAAAATTAACATAATCTCGTTTTTGCTCAATACAATTAGTTCAACGTTTCTCCAATTTTCACTTCCATAAAATAGTATTTTTCCGGGTCCATTAATTATTGATCAAACAAATGATCAATAGTTTCATCGTTGGAGCCGAATCTCTTTCCATCGAGCCATTTATTTAGATTTAGATATAGTCACTGGCGGATAAGTTCGGAGAATATGGAAGATGAGGTACCAATTCGTAACCCAATTTATGAAATTTTGCCACTGTGCACTCATGCATTATCTTGATGAAATCTTGGCCATATGGGGTCTCTTTTGAAATCCTCGTTAAATTGATCAATAAGTTGCCATTATATTTGCCGTTTATTGTTTTTCTATCCGCGTGAATCTCACAAAAAACTGTTGCCACCACCTTGTTGGCCGACAAAGTCACATTGGTCTTCATCCACAGTTACAAAACGTCGCGAAAACTCATTCGAAGCGCGGCTAAACAACTCCAAACAATCCTTTGAAGTTGTCACACGTGTATGGTCAATTAATTGCAAACGCGGCACGCATCTTGCAGACAGCTTTCTTGAACCCCACTGATCATGTCACATCGAAACCACACTGCCAAATGAAATGCGTATGGCATCAACAATCTCACGCACTTATATTCTACGATCGGCCAGCACCATATCGTGGATTTTTTTTGACATTTTCGAGTATATTGACCTGAACTGGCCGTCCAGAACGTTCAGTGTCATTTGTACTTGTGTGACCAGAGCGAAAGTAAATAAACCACTTTTTTACCATTGAAATGGAAGGTGCAGAGTATTTGTCAAGATTGATTGACAGTTTTTTTCCGCAAAAAATAATGTTTAATGAGCACTCGAAATTCACATTTTTCCAATTTTAACAAAATCCACAAGGTTGTATGCTTTGAACAGCTGTCAAACGCAAACTAAATGAAGGAACTCTTTCACAATTTGACATAAGTCTATTAACAGACGGTACTGCATTTCATCTTCCGTTTCTCACCGAACGCTCATTTCCATAATACAGTTGCCCCCATTTGAAGGTAATTATTATCAAAAAAAAAAATAAATGCCAATAAAGATTCCGCAATTGATTTAAATTTTTATACATTTTTGTACCTCTAGATGGATCACAATATATATACATTCTGAATTGTGGTAAAATTCTAAGATGATCTAGCCATGCCTGTCTGTCTGTGGAAAGGAAAATAAAGGTCGCACTAGTGAAGTCAGGTGGCTAAAATTTTGCAGAAACATGTGTTGATGGACCGGGATGATTGGCATAGTAAAATGGGCCAGATCGGTCAATTCTCCCCTCACAGGGACTGGGTACACCTCTGGAAAAATTAATAATCCTTAACGTTAAAACGCAATATCTCAAAAACTTTTAGAGATATGACGCTGATATTTGGAACACATGATATTGGCATGGGTCGACACACATCCTGGAGGAAAGCGGGTGTCACTCCCTCGCTGTGGAAAAGGGCGTGGCACCGCCCACACAGCCCTGCACTTAAAACCACTTTATCTTATGAACTAATAGAGATGTGAAAATGATATTTGGAACATATATTATTAGCATGGATCAAAAAACATCCTAGAGATAAAGTCGGCGGAGCCAAGGGCACTTTAGACCAAAGTAATGGGCCGATAATTATAATTTTTTAACAGAATAAAATTAATGATTAGCATGTTATTATAGATTCTATTGTGTGGAAATTGGAAAAGGAAGCGTGTATGAAAGGCCTCATGAACTAATATGGAACATGATGGTGGGTAAATAAGCTTCGGCGCTTGGTGAACCTTTTCCAATACTATTTCAGATCATTAATACAAATCTTAAGCCGCCTAGCTTTTGTATTGTGCTCATGGATATTGCAATATCGTCTAAGATTTTAACTTAAATCTATCTATAGGTTTGTATAAGTATAAATATTTACATTATAGGGTCACTAAGCAATATTTTAATATGTTACAAACGGAATGACAAAAAGTAAATTCACTGCAACCTATTTTGGTCTTTTGTGTTCTTAAATCATAATTACGAGGGAATATCAAAAATTCCGTGACTTTCCAACTTTCCTCGTAGTTATATGCAGTGCACTACTGCGACCTGTAGTTTCATTTCCACAGACGGACGGACATGGCTAGATCATCTTAGAATTATGCCACAATTCAGAATGTATATATATTGTGATCCATCAAGAGGTACAAAAAAAGTATAAAAAATGCAATCAAGTGTGGAATCTTTATTGGTAATATGAAAGGACATTTTATGGCATTTATATTTTTTTTTGAAAATAATGACCTTCAAATGTTGGCAACTGTATTATTGAAATGAGCGTTCGGCGAGAAATGGGAAGATCCGCTGTTTTCGACCAACATTTTGTTCAGTAATGAGGCCCATTTCTGGTTCAACGGCAAGGTCAATAAACAAAATTGCCACATTTGGGCTGAAGTGCAACAAGAAGAGCTTCAAGAGGTGCCATTATACCCAGAGAAAACCACGGTTTGGTGCGGTTTTTAAGTTGGTGAAATCATCGGTGCATTTTTTTTTTTAAATGATGATGACCGGAACGTAACCGTAAATGGTGCTCGCTGTCGCGCCTTATTATCGAACTTTTTGCTACCTGAAATTGAAGCCCGTAATCTTGACGACACTTGGTTTCAACAGGACGGTGCCTCTTGCCATACAGCTGCTCAAGCAATGGATTTATTGAGAGGTCATTTCGAAAAGCAGCTAATTTCACGCTTTGAACCAGTATTTAAAGGTGTTGCAAACGGAATTACAAAGTTGGTAGACCCTCAATCCTATAATGATGAGGATACTTAAAGTAATGATTGGACAAGGGCACCGCCTACGCAACTTTTAATTTAAAGAGACTAAAGCTCACGCCCTGACGGAGATATGAAGGTGATACTTGGTATGTATTTAATACACACTCTGGGGAAAAAGTGGGCGGTGTCACGTCCCACTAAAAAGTTCTGTTAGTCATATAGTGAACTGAAAAAATATTTTAAAAAATACATTATGTACCTACTACGAAGGGTATATGGAATCCGGCTTGGCCAAACTACATTTGTACACTCAGCAATACTAGAGGCAAAAAGTGGGGTTGCAAAAATTTCTGTTTTCAGAAACACTATGTACAGGGTGGAGCGCAAATTTTTGCTTATTTGGGAATGAAATAAAAAAATTATGAATCTTAGAAAAATTCATTTTGCATTTTAATTATAGTAAACAGTAAGGGAATTTTAAAATTATAAGGTTTTAAATAGCGTATCAGGCAAATGTCGGTCTTCCAAGTTGTTGGAACGGTTGATATACACGTTCGACTTCAGGTAACCCCAAAGGAAAAAATCACATGGGGCTAAGTCTGGTGAGCTTGCCGGCCAGTTCACATCACCCCTTAAAGAGATAAGCCGTACAGGAAACATTTGCCTCAAACAATTCATGGTTACCCTCGCTGTGTGTGCAGTGGCACCATCCTGTTGGAACCATGTATCCTCTAATGCATTGCCTTAAGAGCCGACTAAAACAAATACTGTATCATAGTCAAGTATATCGGAGTTCACAGTTACGGCAAGACCGTTATCCTAGAAAAAGTAAGGGCCAATGATGCCTACTCATCTCATGGCGCACCATATCATGAGTAGGCATCCGAATGCAGAGGTCTTTAAATGAAGTTCTCTGGGGTTTGTTTCACTTCAGTACCGCACATTTTGTTTGTTTGCACACCCACGTGCAGCGAATCGAAAACGAAGATCACGCTGCACTGCAATGATCGAGTGCGCATTTGAAAAATACACTTTAACACAAAATGACATCTCCTTATGTGTCCAATGCATGATGGTAAGTGAAAGGCAGACGAATACAAATCTCCCGTCAGCCACTTTAAGCCACGCATATCCCAACTGTCTTCAACCATTAGCGCCGCCACAGCCTACAGTGGAAAAAAGCAAAACCGCGCTACACCCTGTGTGATCCGTGTGACGTTTAGTCCCCTAGCCAGTTTACGCTCTTCTCTTTTAGCAATGTTCAAAATTTAAGGGTCCTACCTCATTTAATTTGGAAAATTTCAGCACACGGCCGGATAAACATGGATCTACTGTCTAGAACATTATTCCAATAAAATTTCGAGGTGTTGTAGAGGGATTAAAAAGCTAAGTTCAGTCAAACCCGTTTCTAACGTCATTCCAACTACCAATTAAGTCATTAAAAGGCGTGACACTAAAATTGGGCGTGGCCTTATATAGGAAGGGACCTATGTACTGTAGATAAAGAAAATATGAAAATCAATAAATACGATAAGTATTTTTCTTATACTCGTAAGCAATTATTAAATCTAACAGTTTGCACAAATTTATTAAATGTGTTTTTTCCTATAGAAAAGATGTTCTTATAACCGTTACTTACTGTATCATGAGATAGACAGAAAAGTTCGTGCTTTAGTAGATCTCGGTAAAAGTCGTTTATAATACGCTGTGCTAACTGTCTGCTAGATCGAATTTCATATCTAAATACCAGAGCGGCAGTGCATCACATCAAGCGGGACCTTTGAGTGCTGGCTACATGAAATTTCCCCTAGGTTTGTTACATGTAAATTCAAAAATTTAAAAGGCTTTCTAAATTTGTAGATTTTTAGAAATTTGGCATTTCAAAATGATCGTTCTGCCGACAGTTGTGCTACCGACCTGGTAACAAAACTAACATGCAAGCGTAGTAAATAGGGTGTCGCGCTATCATATAAGCAGCTTCAAAATAAAATTCGTTTTGATGAAAGAAACAAAGACCGATGGCTATGTTCGAGAGAGATCTATATTAACCATTTCGCTGTCTTAACAGTGTTTTAGATGAACTTAAGGAAAGTTCCAAGCGTATGTATCCTCTGCATGTGTGGACATATAAGTTACACCAATATTCCCTTAGTTTTTTTGACTTGGTCTCCATTCCATCGAAACCTGGGCCCTTCCCTATTGCTTCCTTTTATGAATTATCTTCGATGATGTCAACGATAGGTTGAGATAGAAATTTTGGAAATACATCCAAGACTTCAGATTGGTATAACGTGTGCTTTCCTTGTTAGAGTGAAGCAGTTCGTGTTGTCTATAAATTTTTTAAGCTTCCTTCAACACAAGCAAAACTTGTACGTCATTGTCTCCATTTACCACTACAACATAGTTTATCGTGTTGTTTAGTTGCATGCTACCGGCCACAGCCACTTATATCCTTAAGTCAGCCTATTGACATGAAAAAGGTACGGATAATGCCCAAATCACTATCGGATAGACAGGTTTTATCTGTAAGTATCTGTTAAAATAGTTTACGTCTTCAGTCCAGAAATGTTAACTTGTTTAGTCCTTCTCTTTATGATGCAACTTCGTTGCAAGGTTGATGCAGTCTCCTAGCTTGTAAGACCAAAGTATTGTGTTCAGTGATGACCGAAATTAGATGTATGTATGTATTGGCAGATTAATCGCTGGACGATTTATTTTCTCATCCATATAACGCCAGGTTATTCTGGTCTCGAGGCAGGGGGTTACATTCCTCACCTATCCTTGACAACTAGATGAACTTTTCTTGATATAAGATAATAAACCCTCGCAAAAGGAAATATCAATAATACTGAATAACTTCTTCTTAATTATGATCAAGAAATTTCAGGATAGTCCAATGAAAAGGTCAAAGTTGAGGAATTTTACTCATTATCAACCAAAAAAAAACAGCTTCAGATAACAGCTCTCCCTTTTCAAAGACGAAGATTATACTAATATGGTGTCGAATCATAAGTGCTACGAGTATCTCAAATTATGAATATGAGTTGGTAGTTTTGGGAGCAAGAAAATTTTTTCTTTAAATGTAAGCCTATCTGCCATGGACTGTAAAGCGTCGAAAGAACCGTGAGCTATATCTTGGCATGATTGTAAGAAGAATCGCGTTGGCTTGATCAAGTCGGCCAAATGGAAATCAAAGCTTCAGTGGGAAAAGCTTTATACGATATCTACCACTTAAAGAACAGACAGGAAAGACCAATTCTCCGATGGAGGGACCTTGTTATTGGAAACTTAAGGAATCACAAGACCAAAGTGCTTATAATTAATTATAATAATTAAAACGAAGCAGGGCCGAACGAACAAGAAGCTTGGAGCCAGCCTTCTGCTCAGATTTTTGTTCGGGGTGTTAAATTCTCATTCTGCGAGTAGAGAATGCTAGCTAGGGACAGAGAAAGTGTTCCATCGTTTCAATGACCTGTACGCAAGCCACTCTCGTTTAGAATTGGGGATTTTAGATTTAGGCTAGTCCAAAAACCGCTGAACCTTTTAGTTGGAAAAACACTACAGTCAAAATGTTATTTGTACAAAAGAGAGTTAGATGACGCCACACCACACGCAGCGAAAATATATATGGTTCTTGTTGACAATAGTATGATTACGTTAATAATACTATTGCTGATGTGTCACAATTAAAAATGATTTTTTGGGGAAAAAATCAACAGCAAAAGTTTTTATGCAGTTTATAAACACAAAAGTAGCGAACTCTGAAAGCCGAATTTTAAAAAAACGAAAAGGAATATGAGTGAAAGCTTAGCGAAACATAAAAATACATTTTATTCCAAATTTTAATTTATAAAAGAATATATATTTCCCAAATGTTAGCGTGGCAACTGCTACTTACTTGTCTTTAAAGTTAAGAAAACCCCGGACTGTAATAAAATACACCCTGTTTTTGAATACGCCGAAGCTAAGTCGACCAAACCGTTAACTAGGAATAGGAGTTGTCAGTGTTACATATTCGAAAATTAAGAGGTAACAGCATTAGATTTGGATGCCATATCTCATAAAAGAAAAAGAGGCCGAGCACCTGTACTTGGACGTACTTCTACTGTCGATAGAGTGCTTTTGTGTAGCAACTGCAATACGAGCAAAAAAATAAAAAACGTTAAGTCAATTAGTGGATCAACTATGCTTAAACAAATCGCACAGCGATCAAATCATAAGCAAAAACACAATACGGTGGAAGTAGTATATGCTTAGTAAGTGCACATGGTGGTCGTCCTATGAAATTGTCTATTTCCATTGTTAAAAGATAAGCTACACGGGATTTGGAAATCCAAGCAGAAACTATTTCAGCATGAAAGAATTCTCATAACTTCAGCACAGAAAAAACCATAAAAATCGGAACACTTTAAAAAAACACTAGGACAAAAATTGAAAACGAAAGCCACTCGCTTGATGAATACTTTAAGTAGAAGTTTAAAAAACACGATAAGAAAAATGGTCCGATCTAGACAAGAGCGATCATATGATAGTGAAACACTTCAATATAAAGTTGTTGTTGAAGGTGGTAGAGAGTTCCTTGAAGTCTGTTTAAATATTTACTGTAACAGTTTGCAAAAGCATTCAAAAAATAATCTTCTTGACACAGGAACTAAAAAATTAATTATTTTAGCAATTGCTCCAGATGTGAAAGAAAATTATGACAATATGGTTTTAATATTTAATAAACTATCCTACTTTAGAGGTTTGTCATCTAGTACATTCTTCTGTATGTGATATCAAATTGGAAAATTTACTTTTGGGACTTATGAGCCATGCATCGAATTATCCTTGTTGCTGGTGTGAAGTACCAAAGGAGAAATTAAAGGATAACGGCCAAACCATACCATTTGGGAGTATCCGTGTTGAATATAGTCAGTGGTGTGCTAACACTTTTATCATAAATAGACAAAGTCCCGCATTGCAATTTTGTACGCATACGAAATCTGGAATGGGATCATGGAGGAAGCAAGCATATGAATCTGTTCATGCTGGTTTTAAGGTGATATAGTCCAGTTTAAAGATCAAGAACTGATTGTATGTCAGAAAAATATTTACCCAGCGCCGTTTGTGAATACAATTCGCCTCATTTATTATGTTATTGTTATACTTATATACGAATAATTTAATCAAGTATTTTGTTAAAAAAAATAAAAAAGGTAAAATTTTAACGCAACGATAACTGTCGATCGGTAAGAGGATGTTGCATTTTTTAAAAGCTTTTTTCACAACAGATGATTAGATCTTTAAAACTGCATAAGAGGTTTTTGAACATGACCACGTTTTTCGTACATTTCGGGGCCTATATCTCGGAAACGCGAAGAGATAGGAAGCCAGACTTGTACTCAGTGAGCCAAAATCTTTTAAGATCGCTCATTACATTTTCCACATAGTTGCTGACTTGACCTGTGGAACATTGTCGGCCAGTGTAAAAAATTCCACCGTCGATTTTTTCAAAATTCGGGTCCAAAAAAGTTATTTTTAACTAGGTGTGATTATTATTGAAAGATTTAAAAAGAGCATATGGTTGTAGCCACAAAAGAAAAATAATTTGCAATTTTTAGAAATTTAAGTAGGGGTTTTTGAACAGTGTTTTTGTTATGATTCTAACGATATAATAATACTTTCTATCTGTGCATAAAACATTCGAATGAAACTGCTTTGGGTTTTTAGAACTAAAAAAAATATTTTTATTAAATGACACACATACGTTTTTTAAACGGATTTTTTTACTGTGTATTAAATCACTCCAGTCCTGATAAATATTTTTGGGCATATTATAGTCATAAGGTAAAGGATATCATACTATCGCCGTGAGGATCATAATATAATTGTGGGGATCATAGTATGGTTGTGTGTGAAATATAATATGGTTTTGGGGATCATAGTATGTTTAAGTGTGAATCATAATGTGGTTGTGGCGATCATAGTATAGTTGAGTGTAAATAATAATATAGTTGAGGGGATCATAGTATGGTTGTGTGTGAATCCACATATGTGACGCGCAAAATAGAAAGGGACCTAAGGGTAAAAACCAGTTTTGTTCAGGAGAGCCATTTTAAAGATTTAAATACGTGTATCTTTGGTGTACCATCACTTTCATAAAACGCTCATATCTCTGGGAGGGAACACTTTTGGGGCATGGGATCGGTCTCATTCGATACTCAGAAGTTGTCCACATCAAAAAAAAGTAAAAAATGAAAATTGATTTTTTTACCCTTAGGTCCCTTTCTCTATGCGCTGTCACATATAGTAATAATATTGTTGTGACACAACCATAAACATACCACACATAGTGATAATATTGTTGTAACACAACCATAAATAAAACAAAAGAATGATGGTCTTCGAATATTATTACCCCAACCATACTTTTTTGCCAAATTGCCTAAGCAATACCGTGCTAAATTGACCTTGCTCAGTACCATTCAGAGAGAATGCCACTATGCTTTTGATAAATTTAAAAATAAAAAAACACACACCAATCCTAGAAAAGCTTACTGGTGAAGAGTATACAAGATTCGACTTGGCCGAACCAAGCGCCTTTTCATACTTGTTTGTTTTGACAAATTAAATGGTATTTGAAATGTCTACGAAAAAGAGACAAAACGAAAACTCGACGCTTGAGGCAATGTTAAACGTTAATAAAGTGTCACAAACGGAGAACAAGACAACGTTCATTCAAATGGCAATGATTCATTCGCAAACAGTCGGAATCAGTTGGAGGCCGACCATTCGTGGTTTGTAATGCAAATTGTAACAACATGAGGAACATGAACATGCACGTACGAACGAACGTACGGCCACATGAGTGGGCGCAAACTCCGGCATAATTTGCATTAACCCAATATTTCGATTAGAAGTGTGCGAAGAGTAACCAGCCATGTTGAAGTTTAAAAATTTCAAGGAATCTACTGGGAAATCACCGGTCTCAAAACCATATAGATTTCCTATTTAATTAAAAACATTTGTTTACCAAAAGGAAAACCACGCGTTAATGACGGCCTAGTAGCAGCGAAGGTATGCACCAGACTAAGTGCAGCGATAGCCAGACTAAAGCTGAGCGAAAGCCTCAGAAATAGCTATAAATCGCGAAGAAGGAAACAAACTATGACTTTTAACTCAATCTATCCCCATAATAACTCCTCCGCCCAATAATATTCTTAAACAGTGGAAAAGCATTTCACACTCAATGCCGACACCAGTCATTGAAAAAGTAGAGTACCGGAAGACTCTCCCATAAAACCCGCAGTACGGTGCCTAGTGTAAAACGCTGCAGAAGAAAAGAATACATGTATTGCCCATAACGTAACGCTGCAGGGTATAGCAACAAGAACTGCACAGGAGACATTTTATTTGTCGTGAGAGTAAGGAAAATGAGATATAGAGAGAATAATTGTCTAACCAAGCATTGATCACGGCGAGGAATGATATTGCCCAGCCTAGATGATGACAAAACTGCAACTTATTTTTTTTCACGCGCTTCGGTATTTTGCGTTCGGTAAATAGTTCATTATACCTCGTTAAGATAACAGCGTATAAACCTAGTCCGTCCAACGAAGTTTATTGTCGAAGACTTTTCAAGCTCGGATCGGTTATGGTGTAGAGGCCACTGATTTTGAGAGGAAGTCGATGGCTCTCAAAAAATGTGTTACATTGATTCCGAACAAGAAAGAACAAATGTCTCGAACCATTATTTATTTCATAAAATTGATCTAGTAAATGTAAACAAAATGAAAAAATAGATTTTAAGGGAAACAGATAAGAAGTTGCAAGTACGAGTAGATGCTAGTATGTTGATATGATTGGCAACTACAGCTGGACACAGAATGCTTCCAAGTTTTTCATGGCATGCCATTTGGCAACCCTTATGCATATCCCCAATTTATCTTGTCCATCCAATCGTAATCACGGATCATATTCGCCACATGTTAGATGCAAATACACGCTGTTTCTTAACGCTTCAACATTGGAGATGTCCGTCCACGCACACAAAGACAGACTACTAAGCAAATACTAGACGCTAGAATTGCCTTCACTTGAAGGTAAAGCGCCACACGTATGACGACAACATCATTGAAATTATCATCCGCTGATCAGTGATTGTTGTTCCCGTTGTCTGGGGCGACCACTGTCCCCGTGCTGGCTGGAGTGATTCTGTCCTCAAGCAGTTGCCGCGTCTTTGTTTGCATTCGTGGCTTAACAGCCAACATCACTTGCAACGTGCAACATGCTCGATAATTCATTCAGAGTCTTAGTACTTGTGGCCGATTCAAATATGATTTTTAATCGATTATACCGGCCAGCTCTCGGTTGTTATTGTCGTTGATATTTGACTTGATTTGTGTTGGTGTTAGTCGTTTATATTGTCTGCCAGTGTGCGGTATTCAAATTTCATTTTAGATTTTTATTGGTCATTAGTGTCACTTTGGACGATGTTGAATAAATGCAGCAACTGTGCGCGAGTATCCCACCGTATCCGAATACGTATAATGGCCACTGAAAAGATCGTTCTCGTAATATGAGGCAGCCATAACGAGGCGTCATTAGAAGCCGATGAAGAGAGAATAACTAAAATAGGTACACGTACAAACATGGAGACGTATTTGAACAGGTGTACATATACATACGAGTATGAACACAGCTCGTAGTTGCTGAATATGTTTATTAAAATATTACAGCAAAATTATATTTACAAATAGCTTACGAAGAGCGAGTATATAAATTGGTATGCAGCCCGCGTGGAAATATTCGCGTAATTGTTATATACACACAGAGAACAGATTTGTTGTCACAACCGAATTTTTTGCCAACCGAATGATGGTGGCTGTACGTACTATCCATGTATTTCATCGCTACAGCTGAATGTTGATTGGGTATACGATAATTTTCGGTAGTGGGAACTGACAGTATCATTCGAAGGGACAAAGTATTGGTAATACTTATTTAATAAAAATGATTATTGAAACTAAATTTGTATATGGATTTGTTGTTGTTATAGATTATTAGCTGAAAGTACTTTATGAATTTGCTTGTCGTTACAACAAGCATTGCTTAAATGGCCCATCTTATGGTTAAATTTTGTGTATTTGGTTATCTGACCGAAATAAAATAGTTTTTTATTTCATTTTAATATAAACAATTTGAAAATGTTTATTCTGTTATTTAAATTATAAGCAGATATTTTTAAAACTTGGGCTTTAACTTATGAATCTATTGACTTTTGTATGCAAAAGTTAATTTTAGGATAATTTAAGATTTCAAATTTTTATTAGACGATCTAAACTAAAATGATAATAGACGAAATGAAGTTAGTAAACCATTTTAACCAAAAACCGACCATTTTTAAAATCATTTATAATTTTTCATTAAAAATAGGACACAATCCTATTCAAATTAATTGAACAACATTTGTTTAGAACATGAAAATACTCAAACAACGGTTAATGAATCATTTTATCACTTTTTCAAATAAAGAACCAAACTGAAATTTCAATCTAAAAGATAGGATGTTACGAGTCAAATGTTCTCATCAAAAAATTCGCTAAAAAGAAGGAATTTTTGCTTCTTTTTAAATTATTTTATGCAAATTTTCTCGGCCCATAAAATATAACTGGAACCTACCGTTGCGTTTTACTATAATCACCTTTTACTATAATCACCTAAGTCTTTCATTAAAAAAATTATTCCCCCCGAGATAGTCTGTGCATTGTATAATACGTGTATATGACAACAGCGAACTAAACAGGGGTTGGTTTCAACAAAGAATTTATCTGTTGTATCCGCCAATTATTGGTTCGAAAGTGACATGTATCCAATAATTTTACTGAATTCGGTTAGTATATCCGACTTATTGATTGTTAGTATCGTTATATTATTGTGGCTTCCATCATATGGTATGTCAAACCATATAACCATCAACACCAAGAAATATTGGTGATTGCAACAGAAAGTATGTTTATACAATCGAATATTTGATGTTCGGACCGATTTCCAGTGTGCAAAAAAAAAATGAAGTTGACTTCCGATTATCTGTAGATATAAGTTATACAGTGTGGGCGATTTAATCGGCTGTAAAAAAGGTACTGATATTTTTTCTGGTTTTATTGGAAAGGTTGGAATTTGCCATTCATATGACTACCTCAACTGACTCGGCAGTACCACATCCGATCAACCCAAGTTAAAAGTATATTTTCGATTGTTTCACATCGAGTCTCTTCAATGGCTACTTCGGTTTCATGTTTCAACGCTTTAATTGTCTCTGGATGCTTTGCGTAGCATTAATCCTTAATGGCTCCCCACAGAAATAATCACAGATCCGAGGCGGCCAATTCACATCACAATTTTTGATTGTTATTCGATTTTTAAAAACAGTACCTTAAATAGCAATGGGTGCGTTGGCCGACATGTGGCCCCGTTTTCTTGAAACAAAATGTAATACATGTCTTTCTTTTGATATTTTGGAAACAAAAATTCGTTGATCGTAGCGCGGTAACGCTCACCGTTGACGGAAACGGCGGCTCCTTGCTCATTTTCGAAGAAAAATGGGCCAATGATGCCACCAGCCTAAAATTCACACAAAACAATGACTCGTTGTGGATGCACAGGCTTCTTAATAGTCCCGTGTAGGTGAACCCCACACGAGACAATTTGGTTATTGACATCGCCAACAAGATGAAAATGAGCTTCATCTGAAAACACGATTTTTCAGTAAAATTCTTCATCTTCTGCCAAACAATCTTCAGCCCATTGGGCGAAGCGAAACCGCATCGGATGGTGTTCCATTAATAAATGACAAAGTTCAACCTTTTCGATTAAACCAAAAATTTGAAAAAATTGTCAGTCCTTTTTTACCGCCGATTCAAATTTTAAATGTTAAACCGCCCACCCTATAGATGGAACAATCGAAGAGTGCCTGTTGTTGATATGTTTCGAGAGTATATCCACGGATGTCTTGCTCAACGTTCTAGGATTTTCTGAATTGGCTATTTTGCTAACATTGTACAGGCTCCGAAGGGATTCTACATACTTACAGATGCTGGCTCCGTAGCCTCTTGTTGGTCCGTCCCTGTTCAATTGCAGATATTGAACATTACTACTTTTATTTATGTTTTTAATTCTATGTGTTGAATGAGACTAATTTTTTTAAAAAAATCCGGTGACATTGACCATCTGAGACGGGACAAATAGTTCTAGCCCCAGTTTTCGATGGTCAAAAACTGAAAGCCTTTAAACCAAGCCAAGGCCATACATGCAGAGGAAATCAACTAGTAGGATCAGTTTACGGGTCAATTTCATAATTTTTGGGTGGTTTAAAGGGAGGTGGCATTTATTTTGGGCCCCTACACTCGCCTCACTGTGGTACTGGGTTATTATGAGTGTGTGCAGGTAGCTGCTGCCTGACCCATTGATCGACTCAGCATAATACTTTAAGCCGAGACATGTCCTAGTGTCCGTCTTTTGATTTTTTTTCTTGTAATCAAAGTGGTGGTTGCATAAACGAATAGATCTCGATAAAAATAAGTAAATTATTCTGTTTTCGACTAGTTACGGTAGTTATGAAAAGTGGAAGAACTTGCTTCAAGTTCTAAATATTTAATGTATGTCATAGGGCTAAAAGGCGGCACGGGAATTTCCAGGATACCGGGAATTTTCGGGAAAAGAAAAACTCTCACTTTTTATTTGTCACGGCTTTAGTTTTGTCCTTTTAAATTTCCACATCCATTGTGGACGACTTTAAGTCCATTTTTAGAAACACTGCAGTTACATCCCGCTCTCTCCTTTCGCTAATAAGGAGGTCATGAGTGGTAATTGTGCCAGTATTATTCACCCTTGTTTTTTCCAGAAATTTCTCCACTAAAATGTTTAAGAAGTTACACGATAAGCTTTCTTCTGTCTGACCTCTTGTCGTAGTGGATTATTCCGAGAGGTCATTTTTAATTTTTACTAAAGATTTAGTATCACTCAGTGTTATACTAGAATAGCGTACAAGTTTCGATTGTATTCTACAGTTCTTCCTTTACTTTCTCAAGATTTTGCGCTGTTTAAAGAATTGGTCAATTGTTGACTTATTCGGCCAGAAGTCACATTATAGGGTTAATGGGCGAAGTAAGGATTTAATTTCTTGCACAATATACTTATAGTCTATAGTCTTGGACTTATTTCGTGCTAATTGGTACAAATAACCCTGTCTATTTGTGAATTGGACATTGTGCGCTAAGAAGCAATCATCGGACATACGTTCGGACAATTTTCACATGCATGGACCTTATCAGCTCGACTCCTCTTGTTATATACAGCTCATCGGGGTTTCCTTCGGCTCCTGCGAATGTTTGTTCTTCTGTTATTGCTTATTTGACCTCATCATCTGTGATTGGCCGCTTAAAAATTTGAAGAAACGCACTTGGAATTGCAAAGACAATTAAAATAAGCTCCGCGTTTGTTCGTTAAAGTGTGATTTATTTTTTTATGATTTTCCAATCTTTAATGATTTTTATTGACAGTCAATGTGCACATTTAAATCTAAAAATAACCATTTGACATGGAAATTTCGAATGTGTCACTCTAGACAAAAGGATTTCCTTGAATCCCATACAATATCTACTCGAATTAGCAGCGACATGCAATGTCACATTGCAACATCAATAGTACCTCATGGCAAGTCGGACTGAAGCAATAAAAGTTTAATTCACCGTGAAATGAAACTAAATAAATTGTTAATAATCTGTTCATTTGTACGGTTTACTTTTTGCATCAATGATCGTAGTGACCATTAAACGGTAGCCAACAACTACTACTTTGACATTTTTATGGCATATTGATTGTCCCACATGAACCATAAAACAAACCCTGAGTATTTCATTACACATCCAGCCATTGCCAACGGGCAACAGCAACTACGTTCTCGAACTGGCCAACAACTGGCGAAACCAAAAAGAACCCGGGCTTCAGCACAAACCTAAACTCAATAGCGGCCACAAAAATATAAATTAATTTTACACAGTTGCGACCGAATAATTAAGAACGTAAATCTACATAACTAAGTATGTTTACATATTAGTTACAGACAATGGAATATGTAAATGACGATGAAATTCAATACGAGTGTCTATTTATTAATCTGGCCGTTTGCCGCACAAATTTGAGTAGCCGGGTGGGTATCTCGATAAAGGAATTATGTTAATCCCCCAAAGAAATGCTGAGGCGATTGAAACAGTTTGATGCCTATAAATTATGACTTTGGATAGATTTAGCTGAAACAATGTTTTCAACCGTGCTTTATCGAGTGACCAGCAGTTAACATAAACCAATGTAAAAAAATCGATTTTATCCAATAAAGAAAACTTATTTTTGAGTTGTAATTTGCTAACTTGTTGTAATTAATAAAATCACAACCAGGACACTGTGTAAACATAGTCGGGCACTAGTCAGTTTTTAACTTGTTTCAAAAATAATCGTTTTATGTAAATATTTTTTCTCAACATACCTCGTTGTGTGCTGTTATAATGCATTGGCCACATACTGTAAGGCATATGAGTATTCGTGTCACCACATTGTAAATTATACCTATATTTCGAATGGATTTAAAAATGAGTTGTTTTTCAAAGTGACCCGGAATGGAAACTCAACTTGCAGCATATTCACAATTGCCCTTTTGTCAATACCAGACATTATCACTGGCTCGGCTTCAGATTTCACATTGTGGACAAATCGCTGGAGAACAATTGAAATTTATTATTGTCATAAAAGTGTTGCGTACATTGTTTTTATGAATATTAAATCCATGGCTAAAAGTGCAGTTTTCAAACTATAAAACAAGAACTATGTGAAGATATAAAAATCGAAACTTTTGTTTGTAAAGACTGCATGTATTTAATTGAAAATAATCATTTGTATATATTTTGAGCAATCGTACAACCATAAACAGGTGACGGTGACTAAAATTTAATCAAACTTTAAAATAGATAAAATACTCCTATTATTACTCATAGTATCTATAAAATTACATATTTTATACATTTTTTTGTTTTATATTGCAAAAAAAAACTAAGTCGGGCATGGTAGACTATAGTAGCCAAATCTAAAAATTAAATCAAACTGTAGATGGCGTCTTTCGGTACCCAGGGTCATTGAGTCCACCCAAATTTAGGAATTTCTTAATTTAGAAACAGCTGTACAGTCTGCCAGGCAACCAAGCCAAACATTTTGCCAATTTTTTTACGTTGATTCTGAAAAAGAAGTAAAAAGGTCTCGAGCCGGAATAAAATTTGAAGTCCAAGAATTTTTTTCAGTGATATTGCCATGTTTTTGAAGTGCCGATTTTTGGTCCATGGGGCTTTTAACCCGAGCGTCGAATGTATGTAACAACTGAAACATTGTCAAGGGATATATCAACCATCCTAACACCTTGGAAGACCTTATTAACGATATTGAGGCTGAAATTGGCAGAATACCAGTCGACATGGTTGTTAGAGTTTATGAAAACTTTAGAAAACGTATGCAGCAGTGTGTGGATAGCGAAGGTCGACATTTATCAGATACGCTATTTTAAACCATATTTCCCTAACTGTTCAATATAATTATAATATAAAATAAACTTTTCTAAGGTTCATAATTTTGTTATTTTATTCCCAAATAAGCAAAATACCTCGCTCCACCCTGTATAGTCTCGCTGATAAAACTGAGCTACTAATGCTTCACTTTTGCACTTTGTACGTTTTCCCTTTTTCTTGGGTAGTGTGAGAATCCCATGCTCGGCAACCAATATTTTATCAATTCTTGCTTTTCGTTGAGACGTTCCAAACTCCATCCTAATTTTTGCACAATTCCATGTTGCTGGAGCAAGCGTGAGAAGTTGAATTCGTTCAGTTCTACTCTGTGACGTTTTGTATTGCCCTTTTTATTTGTTTAAGAACTTGTACTGCAACCTTATGGTATCGGTTTAGATATTCATTCTTTGAACTGATAACTTCTTCTGAAAAGTTAGAATTGCCATCAACAGTTCGGTCATCATTCTCAGAATTATTTTTGTCCACATCTGGAATAACTTCAACGCAAGGCTCATTAATATTCAAAGCTGGCATTAATTTAACTTCACGAGCTCTTTCCGTATGGAATTTTTTACAAAGGCTTCGGCTAAGGCTCTTTTTGTTGGGGGGATTAAAACAAAACGAAAAACAAATTTATGTTTTAAGCTTCGCCTTTTTAGGAGGACGTTTTAAGATTAATTAAGGTTTAGACACACGTCTAAACTTTAACACTGTTTCTAAAAAACGGATTTCCGAATATCTGCAGAATGACACTAAATATTTTTTTTAAGATAATCGTGGTATTATATTTTAATAAATGAGTCTAACATCTTTTATACAGGTCAAAAAGGGCTTAGTGTACATGTTACTGCATGTTACATAACAATAATAATAAAGTAACTATGGGGGTTAACCAAATGTTAATTTTTACCATTTAAACATTTTTTTTATAAAGTATATGCTTTATTTGAATTATTGAATCTTCTCCTAAGCAGCCTAACAATAAGTATACGACTCTTTAGTATATTTCAATTATGAATTCTAGTATGGATTTTTTGTTTTGTTCACATTATTAAATAATATTGTATTATAATGCGAGTATTAGCTGCTTACTTCTTCCTCTCCACCAAATTTTGAAGTCAAGTTTCATAAAATTTCAGAGAATGGCCACAAATTATTTCCACCTCAATTTGTCTCTGGGGTACCTGATATTTTTTTGTCATTTAATATTGCGTGCGCTCAAAACTACCTATAGGATTGGCAAAAAAACCTCAATGATAAGCGGATAAAATACTCAGTATTGCAAAATTTTCAATTTTTAAATATAAAGGGTATTTAAATTTTTTTTTTGAACATTTCTTTATAATAACAGTGTTTTATTTTATTATGTGGGTATTGTATTATCGAGGGTATGAAATTTAAGTTAGGCACCGCTGGAAAAGTAAATTCTAGTTTTTTAGTATAAGAAAATCGTGCCTTTCGATTTGTTGGAATAAAACGCCTGTTATCGCAAATGTCGACGTCGGAGACAGAATGGAGCTCAAAGTAACATCTAGTTTTCGATAATTGAGAAAGAATCGGCATAGAAAAGATTGAAGATTAAGGGGGTCGATACACTGATTATGCTTGCAACTGATGAATAAACGTCATACAAATTTCCGTCGAGGAGAGTGGCAAATGCGTTAAC
Organism: Hydrotaea diabolus; assembly: GCA_963513945.1. Taxonomy (NCBI): domain Eukaryota; kingdom Metazoa; phylum Arthropoda; class Insecta; order Diptera; family Muscidae; genus Hydrotaea; species Hydrotaea diabolus. The sequence continues at coordinate 100,409,067 of OY740720.1, read as the reverse complement.
TCCCGGTGATGATGCCGGCATTAAAATTGAAAGAAATATCCAGTCAAATAGATGCTACTTAAGTAAAAGCTAATGCATAAAGCATTCTTTCGATGTATAAAACAAGTAAAACAGATTCAGTCGGTCGATTCGACCTAGAGACACCCTCACCCATAGATGGATTTCATATTTTCTTTCGTCCCTCCCTCCTTCTTTGCCTGAAGCGTACCGATTTTATTGAAATCTCGTAAACTGACGTTTGTTTGGGAGGTACTAGAATGTGGCGTGGCATCTACTTTTTTCTTATGCACGTATAAATATGAAATAAACATATTGGATAAGGAAAAAATGTATGTAGGAATTGTGGGGGAAGTTTGTATGGGTAGTTCAAGATGGCACGGGGCAGAGGCTCCATTATCACATTTTATAACTTCATGCAACTTTATTAAATTACTAACTTTTAGCAGAATCGTATACATAATATTAAAATACCAAGGATGGTTGGTTGCTTATTTGTACCGGAGGGTCGGAATGGATCGTATCATCCACTATTTTCGTACTTTTGTATAAAGCAGGTTTAAAAACATTTTGAAGTTCGCAATAAAGGGTTGTTAAATTTTAAGGGCCGATGTTGCATGTGAACCGCCCCTAAACGTCAAGTTTTTTTGTGCATTTTATTTGATATATCTCAATCTCAGACTACCTCAATTTGAACCATGGAAACATACAAAAGCGAGCAACCCGTTAGGAAAATGGGCGTTCAAATCAAAATGCACACCACGCACTTCGTGACTTTTTCGGTCAATTTAATCGTCCAAACGTGCGTACAATCGGAAAAATCGTGCAAAAATTGGAGCAAACCGGGTCTGTAGGAAATATGAAAAGACCAGTGCATGCTCGTGTCCAACAACTGCACCTCTCACTCTCGTCGTTGATGAACATTATGCATTTACACGCTTACAAAGTGCAATTGACTCAAGAACTAAAACCTATTGACCATTCCAAACGTCGTCAATGATCAGAATGGTGGCAAGAAATGGCAACAGTGGATGATCGGCCCTTAAATTTAACCACCTCTTATAAGCGAATTTCATCCACTAGGAGACAACTTACGTGGGTTGTAATATACTCTAAAAATGGGTTATTTGTGCGGGAGCTACCACAAGGGGCGTTGCTAGGAATCCAGATATTTGTCACAAAATTAACCCTATAACTCTGTTAATTAAAATTATTTTTTAGTTAAATCGAATTGAAAACATTCAAGATGTTACACGAAGACCAAAAGTGGCAGGATTGGTACATTGCATGGGAGGTTCTAGAATAGGGCCTGTCAAACACATTGTGTGTTGTGTACTGACATTAACGTAGTCAATCGCATCAAACAACAGTAAAAGTGATGGTTATGATATGTCGATTGACCAGAACGCTCTAGCTATAGACGACATTTACCAAAAAAAAGAAGATAACTGTCACACTATTAGCATGGCTTGAACATTCTTCGAATTTCGTGATCGAAGTGTTTGGAAACCATTTTGTATGCTGGTCAAAATCAACAATTTGATGTAGTTTTTATCCAAATAAGTAAAATTAAAACTGAATCGTTTTTTTCCAAACTATGTATGAACCTACAAAACATTGCTTCTGGGAGTTTTCAAAAACTTATACGAGTATGTGTTGTTTGGAATAGGTTTTGTTTTGGTTTTGTTAGCGGATTTTCCATACAAATCAACAACTTAGATAACAATCCATGCTGTAAGGAAATGCTTAGGGCGTCTAATTTTAGGAAATAGTTGACAGCCCCATTGAGATCAAGAAATCGATTCTATTTAAATTGCCCTCGATCAATCTGATGACCATAAGAAAAATAAAACATTAACCACAACAAGAAGGAGGTCGAAACAATGTAAGGCTGTGAATGGCTGACAACTTGGCTTTAATGGCAATTAGTGTTGTTGCCGCCGATGTTGCTGCTGTTGTTGTTGCCAATAAAATTCAATCAAACAACTGCAAATCAATAACATGACAACATTTTACAAATACTTTTCCAAGCCGTACACATTTATTTCCGGACATGTGCCGATCGATCCCCGTGCCGGCAGACCACAAACAAATGCAACAGCAACTTTTTCATGGCGTTTTTTTTTAAGTTTTATCGCATTTTTCTGTTTTTTCCCCTCTGTTTTCTTTTTTTTTTGCTCGCTCGCTTTTCATATGAATTGAAAATGTATTTATTTCGTTGCAAATAGCCGCGCCACTGCAGCAGCAGCCGCAATAAACGAACGAAATGAAAACATGTTTTACAAGATCTATAATCAATTGGCTTTTAATATAGATGACGTTAAATGGATGCGCTAATATTTATCTGCGGCGGCAACACGGGTATCCATCCATCGATCGATCCATTCACGATTGCTGCTGCTGCTGCTCATAGTCCATACTACCGCTAGAGTGGTGGTCAAGAGATAATACGCCAAAGATGAGACACAAACAAAAAAAATGTAAAAGACGCCAATGAAAGAAAGAAAGGCGAAAAAAGCGCTCGGGCATTGCATCGACAAAGTGATTTATATTGGCAATAATATTGCGTTAATATATTGCAATTTCCACCAAGCGTGGCATGAATTCACACTAACTACTGATACAGATACTCGCGGATTTGTTGCACGGCTGGCTCTGCTATTAGACCGCGTTGCGATGCCGCAAATGGTAGCAAGCACAGCACAAAAGCAGATCACGCACTAAAGACTGGCAAAAAAGAAGAAATCGGCACAACGGACGGAAGACTGTGAGGTAGGGAAGTGAGAATACAGCTCTGGAGCAGCTCCTTCATGGGAGCAGCATTAAGCGGAATTGGCCGAGCTGTTCTGACTGTCCGTCCGACTTTCTGCTTGTCTGTACGTCTGAATGTGGCACAACAATAACAGCAGCAATTGCAACAAATTTTCTGATTAATTTACGATCAATTGCAGTGCAACAAATATCCCATCCTTCAAGATTTTTCTGCAATTTGTCGAGGCTACTCATAGCCAACAAACTCGCAAACACACACACACACACACACATACTGACGCATGTTTTTTTATGCGTCAAATATTGGTGGCAGGGAATCCTTTCCCGCTTATCACGAACGTAGTATGGCGCTGACTACCACCATTATCTTCATCATCAGCGTCAGCGTCATCGACTCTCTGAATGCACTGTCCGATGTGTCATATCAGAATGATTTTTTTCTTTCACATTTTGTGGATACCACGCATTTATTTTTGTCTACTGCGTTGGCTCTGACAGTGATGCCGCGATGAGTGATGCACTAAACTGCATTCCAATTATAAACCAGATGACGACGCCGTTTTTATCGTTGAGCCTTTGCTTAGGCAACACAACATAGAAATAGTCTCAAAGAATTTAATTTCGCTCAAAAATACAACAATTGAAGTCGAGTGTCCAAGCAATCAAATGTAATGCATTCATTCATTGGGTATTAATTTGTCAATATGTCATGTCATCATAGTGATGGCCAATGTCGTTGCCTGGATAATCGTCATTAGATCAGTAAGCGGAGTGTACTTACCTCCTTTGCTGGCAGAGGGTCAGGCCCAAGTCCATTCTGAAAACAAACAAAAATTAACACTTGTTAATTCTATGTTATGAACCACGAAGGAATGGTGATAGTCGCCGTGAATGACAGTATATTAAGCAACGTAAGATAAGCTGATGTTGGTTTTTTCATCACTGCCTTACAGTGGAACCTATACTGTTTGTTCTTGAAACCCTCTGTTCATCGACAAGATCCAGACAAATATGAGCAATTGTCTTTCATCTTATCTTAAAGTCTGTTATCAAATTGTTTTTAAAAATCTTTTGCACCCTTTACCAAATGAATGGTATACTAAATTTGTCATTTCGAAAACAACAAACCGAAATATTAATCGGATACTGTATAAAGTTTAGATATTATTGATGGTTATAAAATTGTACAAGGATCTAGCCAATTATATTGCAAGCACAACAGCGGTCAAACGAATTTACCTAGAATCTTGAAATTTTGCATGATGATGCCTTGTGGTCATAAGCTGTTGCAAGTATGTTGCAAATGGACGACATCGGCTAAAGGAATTAAAGGACCCTCGTACAAAAATACACTTTTTGAGTATTAGCTTGACGAAACATAATTGTTTGTGGTTGAACAATGGTTAAAATGTGTACTGTTGGTTGGGACCAGTGTTGCCACTGACAAAGTTATTTTCCTACCAAATTTTTTCAAGAATCCTACCAAATTGAATTTAAACCTTCCAAAAATTGTGAAGCCATTTAACAATTTGCTATTCAGGGTTTCATTGAAAATAAGAGGCTAGTTAGAGTGTACCGATCGACACCAAACTATCAGCTGATTTAATTAAGCTATGTCTAACTCTCCGTTTGTTTGCCGCCCTTTTAAAGATTCTTATCAAACTACAGGTCTCAATTGTTGTCCGACTTGTAATATATATTGCAGAAATAAAATTTTTAGAGTGAAGTTGTTGAAATTTAAAAAATTGGTTTATGTTCAATCGTTTTAAGGTCAAACATATGTTCAATTGTTTTAAGGTCTTTTACTCTAGAAGCCACAAATTACACCCAATCTTAATGAAATTTGAAACTATTGTTAACGATCTATCAGTTACCTCCTTAGATGATAATGGGTCATATCGGTTGACTGCTACTGAACACCTGTACATATTATGATGGACCTACAACTTTTCCTAGACTAAGTTGACTCATGAAGGCCCTAAATTTAGTCCCTTCAAACATGGAAAAATGGCAAATTTTACAAGAATAAAAATATTATTATATTCAAATGGATTAATTTGATGCTTACCCTGGAGGCTGAAAATCCGGTCATCGAAAATGTGGCAATACTAGCCAAAATTAGTACGTACGGGACAGACCTTTTATGCGTTTCTGTTATGGTAGCCTTTATTATGCTTGCATATAGGTACCAATAACATATTTGGCATCGCAATAATTCTCGGCATACTTTCACTACAAAATTTAATTTATGTAAATGCATATTTTTCGGCAAACCTACCCAAGTACAAATAAGCTTACCATCATACCAAAGGAAAGAAAAACCTACAAAGTTTGGTAGGAAAAGCCCATAACGGCAACACTGGTTGGGACGCACTTAATACCTCAAAAAAGAGCATTGATGCTGGACGAATAAGCTCGTGTGGCCAAAAAAACGGGCCGTATTTTAAATCAAATTCAAATTAAAGCTAATTTTGCTACGAGTCCAAACATTAGTTATTATTAAGTTTTCGCTAAGATTATGGCCGGCGGTGAAGGTTATATTAAGTTCGTCATGGATGAACTTAACGACGTTTTTACTTGTTTCAAATCGAATATTTTATATCAAATTCGTTTTATTAAGCCAGGCTGCAATTATCAGTTTATTTCAATTTATCGATACAAGTACTCTTAAAATATACGAAATATTTGAAATTCTCTCCTAATTTTAAAAACATTGTTTACTCCATTTTGTACGTAGGCATGAAGCATGGTCCGAAATCATAAGACCACGTACGAACATAACGTCAGTGATTGTTCTGAGGTAAGTCCTTTCCCTCGATTCGTTCGCATTCGCAGTCTCTCCTTGATTTGTTCACTCGGGGGTTATCCGAATTCTTGGTTCGTTCCCAACAGATACTTGTGTACATCAGTGGTTCATTCTCATATGCGATTCGTTTGAATAATTGACAAATTTGGGAAACTAGATCTTAACTGTTATCAGCCGTATGTTGTAAGCTAATGCCACTGAATAGTTATAATTGAATTAAATCTCTGAATACGGTAGAATGCAACCGTCCGCTAAATTAACCCGTCTAATACTAGATATTCGTCTCGACGAATATTGTATTCCCAATCCACCGAAAAAACTCTCCAAATGCAACAAAAGACACCCAACGAATATAGAAAACTCAATTTGCCATCATCAATCCTTAGAAATAAGGAATAAAAATAAACCTTACGGAGCTAGAAAAAACTAAACTACTAAAACTCATTTCTAAAATGAACATGAGGTCCGAAATTTTGACAAATAATAAAATCAAGTGCAAAGTTTGTATCAACTAACGACTAATAAACAGTGCGGATTTTTGGATTAAATCCGCACCTCAAATTTACTTTGAAAATTCGACCTTATTTAAGAACTTATGTAATATTCAGATTTTTCATGAATATATATTTTTTTACCCATATGTTTATAGCGATGAGGTACGATTTGTGGGTCTTAGGACCCATAAGGGTCTGTCCGAATCCATTCAGATTCGCGAAACAATTTCATTGTTTTTGTGTAATCAAATGTCAATCGATTTTTGGGTTCTAGGGACCGTAGATCCAGACCCGAAATTAAATAAGGACCCTGCAAATTAGTACATATCGCCGTAGTTGCCAGCAGAAACATTTTAAATTTTCGAGTTTTTTTTATCACTTTTAGTAGTCCAATTGTTCATACATGTGACCAACAAATCGTTTTTCGATATTTTTATTGGTTCAGGATTTTGAAAAAGGCCCATGTGCATTTCTTTATTTAAATTATCATAAAATTATTGTAGAAGGACTATGTGTTTTTCTTTAAGGAGCATTTTTGAGTTACCAAATCAAAATGTATTGCCAATATAATTGACAGAAAATTAATAATAATGAGTAACGAATAAGCCGGCGCTTTGTTTGGTCGGATAAAATAGTATAAAGTATTCCCTCTACCACGGATCATGTTTAAAGCAAGAATCATAATAATTTGTATGTGAGGTAATTTAAATCGTGGGCCAATATGGTTTATTCAGATCCTTAACAGTCAATTGTTATTCCATAGAACTACATTGTACTAAATTGTATCCAGATCAGACAATAAATGTAGCTTCTACAGCGTAAGGACCTAAAATCGGGAGGGATCTTTGTATGAGGGCAGTACAAAATCATGGACCAATATGGTCTATGCCATAAAACTACTTTGGGTCAAATTCCGTCGAGATCAGACCATAAATGCAGTTTCCAGAGCGCCGGTACCTGTACGAGGGTTGCTATATATATTTCTGACACTTACTGTTGCCTGGCGCCATCTGGCATTTCCATTGGAAAGTTTGACATTTTTTAGCATAAACGTACTCAGAACGTTTTGACGTACGACCATCATTTGGAATTAACTCGTGAACATTTTCGTGCGATCATTTTTCACAACTTTCGACGTGGATTATCACGACGAGAGTGCATCGATGAGCTTAAATCTGTGTATGGCGATGAAGCACCATCCTATAGGACTGTGAAAAACTGGTTAAATGGATTCAATCGTGGCCGACGCTCGCTCAAAGACGACGGTCGTCCAAAAACGGCCGTTGTGCCGGAGAACATTGATGCCATGCGTGAACTGATAACGCAAGATCGTCATGTGTTATACGGTGAGATAGAGGCATCCTTTCTTTAACCAGCATACATTTGATATTGTATGAGCACCTGGCCGTAAAAAAGGTTTGGTCTCGTTAGATCCCGCACAATTTGACAATTGCTCAAAATAGGCTCGTGTCGATTGGTGCAAAGAAATTTTGAAAAATACGATCGCGGTGCTTCAAATGACGCTTATAACATCGTCACATGTGGCGATTCATGGATCTATGCGTAGGAGCCCGAAACGAAACAGCAATTGACCATGTGAGTCTTCGATGACGAGCCCAGTCCAACGAAAGTTGTTCGTGGAAGAAGCACTTCGAAGCAAATGGTCGCCTGTTTCTTAGGCAAAACTTGTCATGTGGCGACTGTTCCGCTTGAGCAACGTAGGATGGTCAATTCTGAGTGGTACACCCCAATTTGTTTGCCTGAAGTCTTTGGAGAAATTCGAAAAACGAACCAGAGAAGACGAATCATTGTGCACCATGACAGTGCAAGCTCTAGCGCCTTTTAGACCGGCCAAAACGTCAAATTGATGGGTTATTCGCCGTACAGCCTTGAGATGGTACCAAATGACTTCTTTTTATTCCCGCACATTAAGAAATGAAATGCGTGGTCAACGATTTTCGTCGCCAGAAGATGTTGTTGAAGCGTTTGAAGCTTTGAAGCGTGTTTTGCAGGTGTGTCAATCGGAGTGGAAAAAGTGCTTCGGCAATGGGTTGAGCGCATGCAAAAGTGTATTAATCATGCTGGAGAATAACAATAAAACTACTTTTGATGATAAATAATCGCGTCTCCTTATTAGGCCAGGAATATAAATAGCAGTTATCGTACTCGTACTAAATACGCCTTGTCCAAAATACAGTTTCATGCCTAGTTTCAGCAGCCTAGGCCAATCCCTTGGAAACGACTTTTAGGCAAAATACCTCCAAAATGTGTGATTTTACAGATGTTGTTTGAGTCCTTGTGTAGAGAATCTTTTTTCCTCTGATAGATTTGGTCCCAAACAACTTCCAAAAATAATACAATTCTCGGTAAAGTTTCGACTTTCTAGGTTGATTATTGTGACCGCTACCGTGCTTTCAACAAACACATTAACGGACAGATGGTCGGACAACGCTAAAGATTCTTATTTGTACGCTGATCAAAAACTTGTAGGTTATCAGATAAATATTTTTATTTTAAGGTGTCCTTAACGAAATGCCAAATTTGGTACACCCACCCCCCTATGGAGGAGGATATAAAAAAACCTATAAGTATTTGGAAAATTATCAATTTTTTTTTATTTTAATACAGAAAAGGCAATACTAAAAGGGCCTATGTGACAATTTTTTTGTATATTGTTGTGTCGCACAAAATCGCGCCTTAAACGCGTCCTTGCTACTTTAGAAACATGGGTAAAGCCCTCAATCTTCTTCGAATCGTAATATCAATATTCAGAATATTCAGATTATTATTGCTTTCAATTCTAATTTGTGCATAATTCAAGGAGGCCGACTTTTGGGCCCATATGGGCCGGCCTGAAATCCAAATTGGTCTAAATTTTAAATAATATTTGGACTCCTTGGGCCCCAGGTATCATTAACCATTAACATTTATTGGAAGGTTAAAGCAAAAAAGCTAAAGGAAAAGTAAATAAATTAAATAGGGAAGATGTCAAAAAATTAAAATTTGGTCAGGACTTTTTAAAGTCCCTCAAAGGGGGAAGTTATCGACCTATTGCCCGATTTGATACATTTCCAATACCAACAGTTCGCTTTCAACAGCCCGGCGCTTAATACTCTACGAATTTTATGATTTTTAATATTGAAATACTCGTCTGTGACTTTATATGGTCACTGATAATTGCGGGAGGCTGTAATTGGAATGCCAAACTTATATATCGTTCAGCCGCATCTATGCTCCGGATCGACCTGTAGCAGCAATTCTTCGGCCAAGGACTGTCACCCCGCACTAAGTACTGCTACATCAATAACAACAACAAACTTATACATACTTTCGGTCTATGGTGGTGGTTTTAAGAAGTCATGTTGTTAATAATCCGCCTCTCGTACATATGCAACGTTTATATGCGGGTTTTTGAATCCTCATTGACGCTGTTTCAACCTTTCTCATTACACTCAAATACCCAGCCACACACACACACACATCTGTTTAATTGTGTTTGAAAATAATTAAAAGTTTTTAAACATTCACTTCATTTCGAAGATGTTTAAGTTCAGCCCCATAAAGTGTTCCAAGATGTAAAAGTGAAAAAGGTGCATTCACTGGCTTGCGTTCGGTGTAAAATTAAACGAAATTTAATTGAAATATTCCTCAAACGACCCAAGTACCCGTACAGACAGATCCACATGAACTCGGGCTCGGACGGAGATATGTTGCCATACCATAAATTACTCGACTGTCGACCGTGCGGTCTGTGGCAGCCTACGTATTCGTCTGTCTTGTGGCTGCGGCTGAGCAACACCATCATTTTGCGGTGTGTTAAATCACATTAATCGCTCATTAGATGGATGATTCCTAAACTATTCTCCCGCTGCTCGAAAACAAATTACACTTGTTCAATTCGCAATTTTAATCATCTTTCTTTTTCGCTAGGTTTTTGCCGTTTTTCGTGTGCAGCTTTAGCTGGCAATTAGCATCAAATTAGTTAATGTGCTCGTAGCTTCTTAATGTTTTGTTTTTGGTTTGTGGCAAGTGCAACTCCAAGATTTGGTGCGGCATACGCTTCTCTTCAATGGAATCGCTGGTTGTACTGCGCATTCCACATTACTAAAGTGTATGGGAATGAGCAGACAAACCAACGAACTTCTCCATGCACCCGTATTTCCTTATGCAATATTTAAGACTTAACTTTTAATGGAGGTCCATAATCACGGAACGGAGTGTATGAAAATCGTCTGCGATTCCATCGAATGCAGTCTTCTATTGCGCCATTTGATGAGACCCAGTCGTCGCACACAAACGCACGCGGTTTAAACTTTAATTTGAGGTAATGCTACAGTTTATGGCGATTTAACTGATCACTTTTCACAAATGTTTGGTAATCGAAGCCATTTGGGGACTTTTTATATCCATTTTACGATGGCTTAAATTGAAATTAACCAGTGCTCTGATTACTTAAGCCGAATGTTGTGTTTTGTATTCGTTTTACATACATTAGCACAACAAACATACCGGTGGGTATTGGGAAATCGAGTCAGTCTGTTCCATTGAGATGATTACATCTATTGAGAAGAGTTACAATTCCTGAGAAGTTCGCTAGTGCTGCGATCGAATGATTTATGCGATATCTTAAAAATACGACTTATGCATAACACGATAGCTAATGTCGATTGTAGCAATTCGAATTAATTCGAGAAAATAAAGAAAACAAATTGTGTGAGAAAAAACGCACTCGTGTTCCAAGTCAAAGTCTGAATGCCGGACGTTGCGTCCGTAAGAATTTGTATATCTTATCTCTGATTGTGATAACAATTTAATATATTTATGGTGCTGTAACCCGAATGACATGTCTAAATGTGGGGTAAAAAAAGAGCTGGTTATTTTCGGACCCTCTACAATATCGGAATGTATAAGTAGATAAATTAATGTCGAGCATTTGAGGGCTGACATCTCTGGCGCATAGGTTAGGCTGAATTTGCAATAATATCCACGTTTTAAAAAGCTGGGGATGATGCACATTAGGGCGGTTCGATTTGTAGGGAAGATGAAAGTCGTATTCTAGGGATCAAAATAAGAAACTTTGCCTGAGGAACCGTACCTCTAAAACTGAATTCTGATGTCCCGACTTTTGACCCTTAGGGTTTTTTACAAAATGGTAAAATGACATGTATTTTTGTGGCTGCCTACTGTTTTTATAGCGATTTTAAATCCGTGACAGTAGTTGTTGAAATGAAAGCTAAACTCTTTAAGACTTGGTTGTTACTGTTGTAATTATCACTTTTCGAGTTTTCTTTCAACATCTAACCCCTCTACATAGACTCTACATTTAGAGACATCTATTGACTTTCATTTATAATGTATGTTGTGAAAGGAGTTTTGTTGGCGTTCCCAACTGTTTTGTTGTGCAGTGCATTAACATATCGAATCCTTACCGCAAAAAAGACGAAAACGCCACTCGTTTTTTTTTTATAAAATTCCAAACAAAATTGTACAACGATCATCAGCTTAAATATTAAAAATTTAATATTTACAAAGACATAGCAAATTCAAATGTATTTAAATCCTTCAGGCGAATTCAGCAAAAGCCAAAAAAAACCCGCTCCTGTAAGATTTTCTTTTTGACACTTACATCTTTCTGTTGTTTAGGGCTCGATATGTTTAGCTCGTTTTTTTCTGACTTTTGCTTAAACATATTCTCAGTTTGCCATTTTGTAAAAAAAACTGATCTTCTCTTAAATGTAGATGCAAGAGTCACGAAAAATCTCTAGATGGCTCTGAATGTGTAGAGGCAAAAGTTCTCAAGCGGGTTAATCTCTGTTAAATGTTAAAAAACTTTTCATAAAACATATGAGGGAAAAATTTCGATATTTTTTAGAAGCTTTTCAAGAAGCCAGTTCGTAAATTGATACAAAAATTTTCTCAAAATACATGAAATATACGAGAAACTTTGTCAATAACATAAAGAATATTCGAAGAACATAATAAGAAGAATGTTTCGTAAACCATAACGACCATAATTCTTTCAGTTTTTTTAGAATTTTCCCCAAACAATCTTTCTGGGATGGTAGATAATCACGAAGAACATGTTCCGCTATCTCCAACTCGACATCACAAATACCACAGAAGAACTCAGATCTATCATCCTTTTATGGACAGAAAAATTGAGATGGTGACAGCTTAATTGCATAAGGACGATTTACATAACAAATCATCGTAATTAGATTAATATTTAATACATTGATCATAATATTTAAACATCTAAATATTTGAACATAATATTTAATATTATGTAAATATTAATTATAATAATATTTAATGTTATGAAAAGCTCCCACACAGAGGTTTCTCCTGATTTAAGATGCTGTAGCTGTAAAATCTACAATCCTCTAGCTGCTTAACTTTAATAATTAATAACCATTAGGACATGTCGGTTTTTGGTTTCATATAGCCCCACAATGAAGGTTTCTCTCGATTCGAGATCATTGGGACCAGGAAGTTGCATTTCAGATCCGATCTTGGTCACTGCGTTATGACTGCTTATTCCTAGCTGTGCCAAAGCACGACCATATCGGTCTTTCATTTGATCAGGCACCCATACAAAGGTCCCTAAAAAATGTAAACCGATGTTGTACTAGAAGTTATCTCAAAGCAACTCAGTCCCTCCTTTGACGTAGTAAGATTCCAAATCATCTGAATTCCGATCTGACTTAAATGAAGCGGTAAGAGCAATTTTTACCAAATCCTACCGAGAAGTGGTGGCGATCTATAACCATATTTTTAATCCGATCTAGCACGAATTAAGCGTAGGATATTATGAGCGACCTATAACCAAGCCCGGTGAAATCGTACCTTATCGGTTGATGTAGACCCTATGACAAATTGGCCACTACCTATTGAGGTCATATTTCAAATCTGGCTTTCATCATGTCCCTTTCATTACTTGTCAAGTGGTTTGGTTTTTTGCATCTCGAAATCGGAGAGTGCGCACGAAAATTTGCTCAGTAATCAATGGATGTTCAAGGTTACCAAACTGATAAAGATCACATGGTTTACCAAGTTGCTACGTCCATCCGTTTGCCCATCAATTGTTGTAATCAAAGTACAAATTGGTGACTATTCATTTCGGTTTTTTAAAGATCCCGTCTACAGATCCCTCGCGAATACAAGCCCTTCTGCTTCATTTTCACCCGAATTTATTTGTTTTGATTAATTAAATTAAATTACTGCTTTCTTAATTCAGTAAGTATTTTCTTTTATACCAAAGTTAATAATATTCATTCCCACTGTCCATAATCAAACATATGCTTAGAAGAAGATCTAGACTAAAACTTCATAGTAGTCAACAGTTTGACCCGATAATTGTCTTTAACATTAAGACCGATTATACAGCAACTCGCTGATAACCACTGCCTACGTACTTGCGACTGGCGACAAACGAGAACAACTGCAATCATTAGAGAAAATGTACAAACTGCACAGCTCACATCGCAACGCATCCATCCGGACGCATTAACAAATGTTGCCGCCGTTTGCGAATTGAAACTTCACATATATACTATGGTGTGTGTAGTGGTCTCTGCCTAGCGCAGGAAGTGTGTGGTAGCAATGCCATGGTCGCAGTTGCAGATACAAACACAGCCTCTTTGCCATGGTCATCTGGAAATTTATGACATTAAAGCGTTTGCCATGGAGCACCTGCGGCATTCAAATTCAGCAATTATGTCGACATCGACTGGTATGCCGTATGTACGCATACATTTGTCTGTCCGTCCGCCTGTCTGTCTGCACGTCGTACCCCTTTATGAAGTCAAGTCGTTCCATGGGATACAGCCCACCTTACGACTTTGCGGATAATCAAGAGGAACAACATGAACACGATAAAAATGCGAATTGTTGCAAATAAAACACATACAATGGTTAATTGAAATTACTTCTGTTTGTATGCACATGCTTGTCTCCCCGTTTGCGCATGCGTCGATTAATTAAATGCACAATTCCTTGATACTTTGTGGCAACCCCAAAACAAACCACTCAAGTTTCAAATCGAAATTGTTATAATCGCATTCTATTCTGATTCCGCCATTCATTTCATTCTTTTATTAGTATCGCAATTATGATCGTTATTATTCCATTCCATAATCCGTGTTTTAAACTATTTCATGCAATCGCCTGAGCCATAAAATCACAGTTAACAGTCGTAAAATACACATTGTCTGTTGTGAATGGATTGGACTCTGGCTGGGCTCTTGATGTGATTGATCGTAAAACTTTAAACGGCTGCCATACAGCGGCGCCATCTGTTACAAATGAGAGTCATAATTACTTCATACGATTTAATAGAACATTCAGATTGCTTCGCCAGTGGAAAGGATATTATTAAGGTCAACTTCTTTATAGAATCAGATAGTAAATAGTGAATCAGATTTACAAGCTATAAGCAGAGTTGTTCTTTTTACACGATTGTTCTTTTTATACATTAGACGATGTGAAATGTAACACGTAACATCACAGCAGGGTTTCCTTGAGATGACGAGCGACTGACCACACTGCATAGCAAAATAAATCGGGAAAAGGAGGCAAATGACAAGGCAGGACTTTCACTCATTAGAACAGAGGACAACTGTTATCCCGTACACAGGGTGAATTATTCACCACTGGACAAATTTCACTAGCGTATTCCTTGGCTCATATCATGAAAATATGTCCATCTACGACCATGCCCGAATATGCAAGTGGGCGAAATGGCAGCAGTTGGAAAATTTTTGGATTGGTGGTCAGAGAAACGATGAATTTGTATGGGAAATTGAAGTCGTGATAGAACAATGGGAAAAGCTGGGTCAGATATTCAGACTATCTAAAGGGCGTATAAATTTTTCGAACTAAGTGCAGCAGTTTCTTTAATATACTAATGTTCAGCATTCATTGGGCCAATAATATTTACTCTAGCAAACTGTAGTACTTCACTATTGACCCATAGGTCAATATGGGGTCAATTGGCCCCTCTTTGTTATTCAAATTACTTCATTGTATTTGCAACCTTTTCAGATGCTGCTCTTTAACAAGGAAAAGAGAAAACTATTGGAGCAGTTTGTAAGACTTTAAAAAGACACTAGAAAGGCAAAAATAATGTCCTGGTTGAAATTCTGCGGGAAACTGGAGCAGACAGGGGATGGCGTCAAACTGCTTTAGATTCCAGTACACCATAATTTCTTATGAAATCCGATGGACTCCTCGTCGAGTGCGGTCCAACAACAATAGAACTTCCGATAAAAACTTACTTTGCTGATTGCAGAGATGTAACGGGAATCTATCAATTTTGTTGATTAAGCACTAGTGACGGCTATAAATCAATGTCATTGGAAATAAAATCGAGTTCAGAAGGCCTTTTTGCGGCGCTACTTCGAAAATCTACAGAGAAAGTAATGTTGTAGGTCCGAACATATAAGTTTGTCATTTCGTTTGTATCTCTTTAAACTCAATAGTATTATGTCTTTTAGTCAGCTACCGGTTGGTCCCAATCGGGTAAATGTGAAAAAGTTCCCCTTTGAGGGACTAAAAAAGTTCTGACCAAATTTGAAATTTTTGATGTATAAAACTAAATTTATTAATATTTAAACCAGTTTTTATGGAAGTGGTAGGCACAGAAAATTTTTCTTACAAATCCAAATAAGAACCACACGAACGGAAGGATGGGCACACAGGTAGAGAGACGGATATTACTGGATCGTCAATGAATTATAGGATATTATTGATCATATTTTGGTATTCCAAATTTTAGTATTCCATCAACTCTTCGGTAGGAGCGTATAGAAATCTAATCTAAATATATACGTTCTCAGCTATTGTACTTAAGCGAGTACACTGTTATTTCAAACTGACATTTTACTTGGAAAATCACATTCTTATGAACAAATTTTTCCAAATTAGAAAAAACAAGCCTTAAATTCGTAAATCAAGTACAAACTCATTTAATTGTAATGTGACAAACTTTTGACCGAGTCAACGATGACTGACCTACCAAAATGCGCAAATCTGGAAAAGGCCTAACAAAACCTTAAGTACACACAACACAAAATCAAAAAAAAATACTTTAAAAATACTATAACTGCGCAAGTACAATAAATAGCCTGTGGGCAGCGGTGCAATAATGAAGGCGGTCACTAGCGGCACTGCATAATTATTACATATATCACCCATTTTTTAGAAGTTAGCGTTACATTTCAGCCTGACTATCAAAAACATCCTTAAAACCCCAATAAAAAATAAACAACGGTCGATCCGAAAAAACACACCTTACCCGCCTTAGACAACCGCCTGCAACTCCTGAGACTCTGCAGCTATTACGTAAAGAAGTGCAATACGTGGACACCGCTGAAAATGACCTTCACAAAGAAAAAAAACTATAGTTGCAATGGTTGCAGTAACCATAATATTGTAAATACATATACCCGCACAACTATACTACCATAGCATGATTTCCACAGCTACTTATATACTTAGTATGACTAATAGTTTTATTTTTACAACCATATTATGATATCTAAAACTGTTTCAGATGGTATTGCAAAAGTCAGATTCGGCATAATTTCATTTAATAGAAACTAAAAACTGTTCAAAAAGCAGTCGAAAATTATTATATTTAATTATGTTGCAAGCAGAGATTAATGCGCAGTTTCGACTAACTTTACTCAATCTTTTTCAGATCCCAAGCAATGAATGTGCTCTAAATATGGTTAGCGCCTACGAGATAACCATATTTAAACGGACAACGACCATGCACTGTATCCCGTGTGTTTATGTGTTTGTATCCTCACCACTCGTTGGTACAGGACTATTACGAGTTTGTGGTAGACGCATTAAAACCGCATAATTACTTTGTGAGTCAATTTATGTCTTGTCTGGCCTTCTATCTATCTGGTTTTGTAATCAAAGTTTAGGTCATGAATATGAAGAGATACCGATAAATGTTTACACATTATTTTTGTTTCGACTTGGAGAAATCGGTCTACAGCCCCTAACCAAAATTTGGATTGTGGCGTTAATTTGCGCGCGGGGTAAACATTAGTACAAATGAATCAGATCGTTTCACGTTTTTATATAACCCCCATACCTATGCTTAAAATCGACTTCATCGGTTTATGGTTTTATTAGCACTCATACCTGTCAATTTGGGACCTAACCGATCAGAGCGGACATTTTCCGAAGATTTGAATTAATACTTACGGATCCCACCACCCGAAATTTAAGTGTCTTTTTACATAAATAGTCACAAATCTATAATTGTTTTTAGAGTACTTTAATGTGTTGCTTTCTAGATGAATGAAAAAAAATGGTATTCAAAAAAAATATATGCTTCAAAGGAAGATGCCATTCATATCTATGATGATTTTTCTTAAACGTATTTCCTTAAATATAAACGCATAAAAAAATAATAAAAAATTGAGTACGATTGTTACAGCAAATCACCAAATTGTGTCATGAATTCTGGAGGTGGAGCACATAATCGTAATGCGGTATACCGCAAGTTAAATGAATTTGCGTTATTTATGGTTTAAAAATTAAACTACATGTCATGTCAGGATCACCGGTACGTAAATGGTGTAGTATTTGCATGCCATTAAAATATTGTGTCCAAGACGACATCGATCAATGTACCCTCCACAATAGCTTAAGTATATAAGGTTTCGTCATAGTTAGTTGTATTGTTCGTCTTAGATGTAGCTCGTCTTACGTACCAGATATATGTTTAACTGTCGTGGAAAATTAGGCATTCAAAATCTATCACTTGATTTTAAAAGAACCAAAAACAATACAAAAAGCACCACAATTACAAAAATCTGTTTGGGTTCACAGAAATTGTGTTCCTATTACTTAATTACTTCGAACAAAATTTGGAATAACATACACATATATAGGGTGATCCATCTAGAGGTATTTTTTCAGAACAAAAAAAAATATAAAAATTCAAATCAAGTGTAGAATCTTTATTGGTTATTTGAAAGGACATTTTATGGCATTTATTTTTTGAAAATAATTTCCTACAAATGATGCCAACTGTAGAATGGAAATGAGCGTCCGGTGAGAAACGGGATCCGCTGTTTTCGACCAAAATTGTGTTTAGTGATAACGCCCATTTCTGACTCAACGGCAAAAAACTCAATAAACAAAATTGCCGCATTTGGACTGAAGAGCAACAAGAAGAGGTTCAAGAGGTGCCATTATACCCAGAGAAAACCACGGTTTTGTGCGGTTTATAAGCTGGTGGAATCATCGGTGCATATTTTTCAAAAATGATGATGGCCGGAACGTAACCGTGAATGGCACTCGCAATCGCCCCATGATATCGATCTTTATGCTACCTGAAATTGAAACCCGTAACCTCGACGACACTTGGTTTCAACAGGTTTCAACACCGGTGCCACGGTGCCATACAGCTGCTCAAGCAATAGATCTATTGAGAGGTCATTTCGAAAAGCAGCTTATTTCACGTTTTGGACAGGTGAATTGGCCGCATACGATAGATCGAGTGATAATCACACCTTTAGACATTTTTCTTTGGGGTTACGTAAAGTCCAAAGTCTATGCTGACAAACCGGCTACGATTCAGTTTTTGAAAGCCAACATTACGCGTGTCATTAAAGCCATACCGGTCGAAATACTCGAACGAGTCATCCAAAATTGGACCCTCAGAATGGAAACCCTGAGGCGTAGTTGCGGCCAACATTTGAAGGAAATTATATTCAAAAAAATAAATGCGATAATATGTTCTTTTTAAATTACCAATTAAGATTCCACACTTGATTTGAATTTTTATATTGTTTTTGTTCTGAAGAAATACCTCTAGATGGATCACCCTATACATAAATCATTGTTAATAAAGTCTACACCAGTAATACTCGTTAGTAACCTATTCTAAGAATGTAAAGTCGCTGTATACGTGGAAAACGTGAATTGAACTTTCGTAGGCAATTTTTTGAAGATAACTTGAAAAGTGAAATATTCAACTGTAATTCTCATTCGTTTGGTGAGAACCTGGTCTGAAGGAGTTCAGTTTTCCCTTCAACAATTGTTGCGAAGCTTTCTGATGAAGGTCGTTACGGACCCAAAATCGAGATAAAAGCAGTGTGTAGCCACGAAAAACAATCGCCATTTTGGAAAAAACTCGTCTGCAAACTTGCAAACTTTCTTTTATAAGTTTTTTTTCCTATAAGAGATGTTCTTATTACCGTCCATGATCCATTTCGTAATTCCCTACATTTTTAAAGTAAAAAAACAAAGAAAATTCAAATTGAATGGGTACTGTTTATTATAATTTGAAAGAATATTAATTGGCATTTATTTTTTGAAGATTATGTCTATCAAATGTTGGCCGCGGCTACGTCTCAGATGGTCCATCCGTTGAGTCCAATTTTCGATGACTCGTTTGAGCATTTCGGCTGGTAACTGGCGAATAACATGTTTTTACATATCCCCACAGGAAAAAGTCTAACACGATCTTGGTGGGCAATCGTCCGCTTAAAACGTGAAATTATCTGCTCACCGAATTGTTCTCTCAATAGATCCATTGATTGATGCAATCTATGGGAAGTGGCGCCATCTTGTTGAAACCAAATGTCGCCGAGATCACGAGCTTCAATTTCAGACATCAAAAAGTCGGTTATCATGGCACGATAACGGTCGCCATTGACGGTTACGTTCTCACCGGCATAATTTTTAAAGAAATATGGACCGGTGACGCCACCGGCCCACAAGCCACACCAAACCGTTGTTTTTTCTCGATGAAGTGGCAGCTCTTGAACCTCTTCTGGTTGCTCTTCGTCCCAAATGCGGCACTATTGCTTGTATACATACTCATTGAAACAGAAATGGGCCTCATCGCTGAACAAAATTTGGATCGAAAACGTCGGATCTTCTTGGAACTTTTCAAGAGCCCATAGAGCGATGCTTTGTCGCTTGGGAACGCCTGACGGCTTCAGATCTTGCACAAGCTGTATTTTGTACGCTTTCAATTTAAGATCTCGACGTAAAATCCGCCAAGTCGTACCATACGTCAGACCGAGTTCTGCGAACGGCGCCGAATCGACTCTCCACGGTCTTGGTATACACTCTCAGCTACGGCCGCTACATTTTCTTCACTGCGTGCTGGGCGTGGTCTATTCGGTCGAATATTATCCAATAATTGTTGGATCTCAAGATGGGTGATGGTGCTGCGAATAGTACGCTCAGTAGGCTGATTATGTTGATCATAAGTTGAACGAAGTGCAAACGTGAATTTTCGTAATAAAGTTGAACGATTTGTAAACGTTGTTCAGGCGTGAGTCTTTCCATGACGAAATGCCAAATAATACTAAACAAAATTAACATGGCAGCATGGCACGACTCACACGTGATCTCTCAAAAAAGGGTTATTGAAAAAAGTATCTCTACTTGGATCACCAATGGTCCATTTTCAACAGAGTTTATTATTGGCCCTCACGGCGTACCCTGCTAAATTTTAGATTGATTGTGTATAATTTGTGGCTTTTAGAGCGAAAGCAGCTCAAACCATGAGGGTCTTTTGAGTGTGAGTCATTTGTAAACATGGACCGATATGTTCAAATTTTAGAATATACGCATGGATGTTGGTCATTCGTTATACTAAGTGTGAAAACTAGTCGGAATCGGAATGTAATAACTTGCTTCTGAGTCTGCAGGTTCTGAAATCGGGAAGATCCTTTGTATGGCGACTGTACGAAACATGGATCTATATGGTTCACTTTCACCAAAGCTTATTATTAGTCGTTAATAACGAACTAACGATATAGTTTAATAACTAGCAACGTGTGATGACTACTCGTAGGATCAGTCTGTGGGAAATTAAGTCTGAATCGAAATTATAGGTGGCGTTAGAGCTTTAGCTCATGCAATAAGGAAACCCCTATGTATGATATAAACCCGGGACCTTGGCCCAAACTAAAAGAATGTATCAAGTTTAACCGAAATCGGTTTATAATTGCGATCTGTACTTTGATTACAACGATAAATGGATAGACGAATGGAGGGAAGAAAAAATCCGGATCGCTTATTAAGATAGTGATTCTGAAACAATGGAAAGATTTCATATGGGGTCTACATTCATTAATATAAACGATAAAAACATCATCACCCTGTACCACAGTACTCTTGTGCTTGCGGCACTTGGGATCAACGGGATCTCCTAAAGCAATACAGCTCCCGAAAAAATACTCGTATTGTAGAGTGTTTACTCTTGTGTAGTGGATGATGATAAGCTTAAAAGCTTATTTAACAATTAAACAATAAACTACCCCGCTCCGCATCCGCATTTAATAACGTTTCGCCATGACTTCAATGTTTGTTTTGTGCTGCAGCCTACTTGCACGCCAAAAGTGATCCTTGACTCGAGCCGGAGGACGTAAAAGCAATTTCATGGAGCTCTTTGGCAAAATTTGTTTTCCTCCGTCATGTGGGTGTTGGTTACATTTACTCCTTAAGTGCAACCAAACAATTTGCACACAATTTCAGTAAATTGTTTGTTTTGCTTGACTTCGAGTGATGTTCCTCTTGTTGCAGTCTGCAGTCCGGAGTGTCCGCCAAACAGCCAGCCACATTCTGAGACAGAACTTCATTGGGAGGCCACACCATAAGCACGAGCGGCGCAGTGTGTGTGTCCACTGTGAGAGGAGGGTGAATGTTGAACGCAACGTCCAAATGACATTCCGAAAAAAATGAATGTGGAATTGTCATTTTAGCAAATTTCAGTTCTACCACAGCGCTGTTGCTGCCACACGTAGCGGACGACGGACAGACAAACGGACGGGCGTACGGACACACTCGTGCATTAGAGGCTTGCAACAACAGTCGTGCAACTAACATGGTTTATATTAAAAGCAAACAAACAAGTAGGGAGGCAAACTATGGGTACGTGTGTCAGTGCGCAAGCGTGCTGGCAACCAAGGCAGCCACCAGCAACCGGCAAGAGTTGCAAGACAAACACGACTGTGTGTGATGTTGGCCCACACAGGCACGTGTTTCACCATTTAACCATTACCTTATACGAATGTCAATCAGCACTTGTTTGTTTGTCTTCCCGTACGTCCGTCTGTCTGCCTGACTCCATGTACGCCTGCCCACCCGCCCTCCTGTCTGCCAGCTTGTCTGTCCATCCACCCGTCTGTCTGCCTGTCTGTCTGCACGCTGTGTGTGTGTGTGTGGTTAGGATTTGCATAATAAAACGCTCGTTTGCTGTGTTGCTTGGATGTTGTTCCCTAATCTTCTGCGGCTTCTTCCACCAAACCGTGGCACCATTGCCGCTGCTCCGCAAGGTACCTGTTTTGCAACGGGTACTGTTTTTATTTTATGATTTATGACGCACTTTTGCTGTACTTCGAGGAGCTCTGCCCGTCGTTGATGTTCGCGTTTCCTAGATTTTCTAATTTGGCCCTCGTATGCTAATCTTGGTATTGTATGCAGATCTCTTAGTGGCCAAAAAAGGACATGGAAAACAATATGGCACATCGTTAACACCTTGCCAGCAAGTTCAATTTTGCAACAAATTAGCTTTTGCACTACATTTCCAAAACGAACCCGAACGAACGGACCGGCAACGAACCATTTATCCATCTGTCTCCTGCTGTACAATCGTTTCCTAGATATGTATCATCCAGCCAGCCAACCAGCCCAATCCGTCCATCTAGGAATCGTCCATTATAACGAGAGTGAATAGAATCTAGTGCTGGGCTACGTGATCGATGTTCGTCATTATTTTTTTGTGTTTTTTTTCTATAATTTTTTTGCGGTTCATTTGTTCCAAGTGGCATGCAGGCACCTTGACACCTTCAATCCGGTCCATTCTGTTCTGGGCAACTGCAATTGGTCGCATGGTTGCTTAATGGGGATATTGTGGACGGCTTTCACAGTGGGATAGATAGCATGAATGGAGGTTAGGACTCGTGTGTCGGTGTGTTATTTGGTTTGCGGCATTTGGCTCTTTTTGGTATGTGCCAAATTATAATGAATGCGCTCAAGTGGTGCAACTATTGGGGTTTTTTCTTTCGTTTTGCCGAGGAGGTGAGACTCTTTGTGGCCAGCATATGTATGAAGCATAAATCTCTCAGTGGTGGTAGCCGCATATGACACACTTGGGTTCTTATTAAACCGAATGTTTGGTAATTTTGAATGATGGATTTGTTGGCTGACATCCCAGTCATACATACTGCATAAATATATTTTGTAATTTTAATGGTTAATCGTGTGAAATACGAGCACACAAACCATCGTACAAAGAAACCCAATTATTGCCGATCATGGTTTACCGCCAAACCACACAAGGTTCAAAAGATGGTTAAAATGTTACTGCGTGGTATGGATTTTGGACCGGTGGTATGAGTCCTTGTATTCTTGAAAACTACCTTGGAAGGCCACAGAAAAGAGCCAAGAAGAATGCAATGACCTTGGTTGACAAATGGCATACTGCAAATGTCGCAATGGCCATTCCTTGTCTAACCATCTGCTACCAAGGCAAACATATGAGCGATATTATTTTACTTGGAAAATCGAAATGAAAATAAGTTTTTTCAACACCTCACACACAGTTTATTGAACCTTTTTCAACATGGCGTCCGCTATGGTTTTTTGCATACCAATCAGTTCAAAAAGTAGCCGATATCCCAAGAATAACTGGGGATAAAGGGGACTAAATAAAGGGGACTAAATTGAGGAATTATTAAGAAAAGTTGTAAGTACTTGAAAATATTTTACCACATGGATGACATAATGAATAGTTACTTCTTTCTTCATCTTGAACCGGCCCCTAGGATTGATGTGATCAACATTACCTTAATTTTTTTTTGGAAGTGAAAATATATTTTCCTGTGGTACATTCAAGAGAAATTGTTTATGCTAAAAATAATATATATTTGTTATGTCATTTACAAATGTATGAAAAGTGTTGCATTTTTGTATTCCATTTATCATAGGACTAAGTGTGTCCCTTCGTTAGCTGCTCCTCGAACCATTCATCGGAGACTTATACTTTATTGATCTCTGTAAAATTCTTAGACGATCTACCCTTGTCCGTCTGTCTACATGCGTTATAGCTTAAAGTCGTGCCCTGTTTTTAAAATGGAAATCGGACGTTGAAATTTTTTTTAAGAGTCCTTCGAGGAAAGACTGTGCCAGTTCAATGCACCGGACAGACCCGAAACAAACACTTTTTGCTATACTCCTAGTCCGAGCCGGGATCGAACAAAATCTTAGAAATTGGATCTGCTTGGTTTGCCAGAACCGGATAAACCATCGTGCAACATCTGTAAGATGAAATCCTTGCATGGAGTGGGTGCTGTTCAGTTATGAACCACACCAGGGAGCATAGTGAAACGGACATTGCTGGCTCTTGCTGTGTCAACATAGTCCGCAGTGAGTCTCTAGATTTGGTGTCATCAGCGCCGTCGACACATTCGTCGTCGTCCCCTCGCAACAGCATCGACATATACAACATCTTACACCATAGATTGCTGTTGCCACTCCTGATAGTGCCTCAATTTCTTTCAATGGTTTACGCTACAAAATCTGTTAGGTAATATAATTCATGAGTCGGAAAACATCGTGGCCGTAGCGAATCAAGCTGATGTCATCTGCAGCCTGCATTGTAGAGATGGATACAACGTAAGGATCGCACGAGAAGTTGAGGTGGGGACTTGCTTTTCTGGTACACCATTTTGTGCAGTACAGACCTATTTCGCCTAAGCTTAAACCTAGAGACCCATACATAAATGTATGGGGGTAGCAGTTAAGTCTGGGGCTGCCGAGATAGAGCTGGACAACGTATACATCCGCCATTTGTGAGCTGTGCGCCGCTGTATTTTCTTGACATTAGCAATCTGCTACAAGGCAATAACCGCTTAGTCCTAGAAAACTTTAATGCCTACCACAAATTGGAGCATTGCCTTTTAGATAATGGGCATATCTTTGGCAGAGCGAATTGGTAGCTGCATACAGTGATGGGAATTTCCCTAAACAGTTCGCCAACTATCACATTTCGCTATCAATATGGCATCGCCAGGCCCGATCAACAACGTCAGCTGGCAAACTTTTATCTCATTATAATTGAACAACCTTCCCATCCGTCCTCTCCACTAACAGAACATCCGTCTTTTTAATCTCTGAATACCGTACGTGTTTACTAACTTAAATCATACAGTTTGTCAATTAAAGGGAACATCTCTCAAGTCAGAGAGCTGTGCACAATATAATTTCTGCTTAATACCGGCTCCGAACGGCTAAAGCATTTTATAGAGAAGCTTTTTTAAGTACATGGCTTAGAGATAAATATTTCACTCGTAAAGTCGCCGGCATTTACAAGGTGGACAAACTTAACTGAAAAGTGTTTAGATGTTCTTTCCCGGATTTGAACTTGATTTTACTGGCATGATAGTCGTTTACATCTCCATCACACCACGGCGTCCCATGGCAGGGTGCCGTGCGTATCTCAATCAAAAAAATGCTGAATATGATGTCTTCTGAGAAACCACCATTCATAGGATAAGTGTCAACCCATTTTCTCGGATATTTGGTTAGCTAAGAAGAAGTTCCGGGCCATCATTAACCCAGCAGCCGCTGGCCATATTCCTGCTAGACGAATACCTGAGATACAAACGAATTTTGAAGCATAGGTATCGGAACTCGCCGATGAGCGAGATGACATTCGACGCTCCAATCCTACTGACCCTGGATTTAGGAATCTCAATTCTGATATCAGTAGGTTGGTCAACGAATACAATCGGAACAAATGGATAGATCACTTATAGCAGTGCAACTTTAGTTCCGTAATTGGCAAATTGTGGAAAATCGGTCAAATCGCTCTCAAACCCTAAAAAAAGGATGAACACAAGAGAGGCCCAGTGCTGCAGGAACCTCTAGATCAGTCTACTTTCCAGACAGGTCTGAACAACATTCACGCTGCTAAAAACGGTGTGAAAGTGTCCGGCGTACGCTCGTTTTTTGGCTCATCTGAGATTTGGATGGCGCAGCCACCTTAATTCATATTGGGCGCGAATTGATTGCAATGTCCCGGTCGTGTGTCCCGTTTGGCATCATGGAGCATATGACGTACTGACTCTCTTCTATTGTCCGGCTAAGCCCACTTATCTGTCCCCTGGGGTCTATAGACGCATCCAGTATAAATATCGAGTTTACTTACATGTCGAAGCAGATCCCCTAACACTTACTATAAGTATTGATGTGACAACAAAAAAAAGGAACCGCATTATTATAAATAAAGCACAATGTCCAAAGTTAAAACCGTCATTTTCAAGGTCTCGGTAACATATGAAAGGTATCGATATTGAAAACATTA
Organism: Hydrotaea diabolus; assembly: GCA_963513945.1. Taxonomy (NCBI): domain Eukaryota; kingdom Metazoa; phylum Arthropoda; class Insecta; order Diptera; family Muscidae; genus Hydrotaea; species Hydrotaea diabolus. The sequence goes on along the minus strand of OY740720.1, from coordinate 100,382,648 downwards.
TTTTAATAGCATATGAAAAGTATCGAAGCTGGTCTCCATGATATGCTCCAATAAAAAGTATCGGTAAAATAGGCATCAAAAAAATCAAACCGTGCAACGGCGAAATTTCAAAAAGTTCTAAGCTATTGAATACCTTTTTTAGAAATCATTAAATCCGATTATACCACTGACATATTCAAAATAAGATGAAAACATGTTACTAAATATTTCGTTGGCAGAAAGTTAATGAATAATTTCACAGATACGCGAAACATTTTTTTCTTTGTCGTAAAGAAGCTATGACTTTATGGCATTTTCTGTTGTTTTTTTTCGAAGTAACGTCAAAAATGACACATCGGCTACTTGGGTGTGTTTCCTAACTGGACCTCACCCCACCTCAACACAATGCCATATCATTCGGAAGCTCGAGTGGCTGTGTTGGCATCTTGTATAAGCATACTGCTATGCTCCATACATACTCGTACATACGTACAGATATCTGATGTGACCAGAACGTCACAGTCAGTCATCACACATTCCGCGGCCACTTGCAGCATACGATGGACTCGCATCGCATCGGACATCGTCAAGCAAATGGACAGTCACAGGCATTCAAATAAAACTAAACTAGCCACACAAATCACTTTTGTGCAACATTAAAATGACACAAAGTTTATCTTGCGCCTGACGTTGCTCGACATAATTGCCAAGTGCATTACTTACGTACGTTTGTACGTACTCGTACAACTGTGCAAACGAGTGTATGCACAAACATGTACTCGTACGAGTACATCTTATTCGGCGCCAAAATTGTTTGCACACAAGCCATAAAAATGTTTCCACTTCCATTTGCAGCCAGCCACTGCCCAACCAGCAGCTAGCCAAAGACTTGGCCCGTCCAACTACGAGGTAAACTCCTTTACCGAACTTAAATTAAACAAAATAGTTTTTCCACTCACTCGTACTCGTACGGACCGAATATTGAAGCGCCGAACCAGCCAACAGGTGAGTGAGTGATAGTCGGATTTTAAATGAGCCGGTACGGGTTTGCGTTTGTGCGAATGGCCAGTTTAACGTTTTGCGAAACGACGGACATGCCGAAAAACGCCAGTGTAAAATATTAATTAAAATTATGGCCAGGAGGTAATGAGAATGTGTTTTCTTTCAATGCGTTGCCAGTGGTTACACGCTCGCCAACGTATGAGTGCCCGTAGTAGGGGCATACTCGTACACTTGCTCACCCGAGTAAATTGTTTTGTAATGAGCTTGACTTGTTTGCCGACAACCCACATCAGCTGTGAAATTTAAATACATGTTCAATTCGACAGTAGCGGTGGAAATAAAGCTTAGATGTTGTAGGTTCGTTAGACGGTAACGCTGGCTGAAAAAAAATATCCATAATTCCACGTTTTTGGTGTACCTCTAGAAAGTATAGTTTTTTTCATATAAGGACCCAATGATGTAATTCAGCCATTTTTTTCTTAAAAATTTACCGTAATTTCAAAACTTTGAACAAATTAAAGTTTAATAAACATTTTTAAATTAATATCTTCCCTAAATTCTATCTTCACTGAACTTGATGTGTATACTTAAGTAGTCACTAGCAATACAACAACTTACTTAAGACAACAGTGGGGTTCTATACTATCAAAATCAGTTGATTGAAAATTCAAAAAAATTTAATTTTCTTTCGTGTCTGAAATAATTAAGAAGGCTGTTACTGTGAATGATGTTCGCTATCGTGAGATTATAACGAACTTTTTATGGCCCGAATTGGAAGATATGGATGGGGACGATATGTGGTTTCAACAGGACAGTGCCACTTGCACGCAGAGAAAAAACATGGTTACTACATGGTCACGGCGATAATAATATGTTCTCCGCAATAAAAGTTTTTTCGTCGCAACCATAGCTTTGTTAACTGAATTTATTTTTGACAATAGTATAATTGCAATATTATTTTTGCCAAATTTCATAATGAAAATATGGTTATAGCAACAATATAAATATGGTTGGTGCGACAAAAGTCTTGTGTTTTTTTTTGTTATTATGTTAACAATAATATGATTATGACAATCATACTGTATGATTGTAATTTTTCTGCCTTTAAATATGCTTTTTAGAACAAATGTTATTGGTACGGATCTAATGCAATAATAGTACTTTTTTATCGAAATTAAAATTTTTTAAACAAGTTGCTTTGGCTTTGTTTAACTGAAACTTACGTTTATTTAAACTTATTTTTTCTACTGTGAAATAAGTCACTCCCTATTTTTTTGAATTAAATGTATTTTTAATACTTTTCATAATTCAAATCTATTGTTGACAACTTAAACCAATTCTAATAAATAATATTGGGGATCAAATATTTTGTCGACAACTTAAATAAATTCTAATAAATTATATTGGAGATTATACTATACTAGGGATCATAACATGGTTGCGTGTGAATCATAGTATGGTTGTGAGGATCATACTATGGTTGTATATGAAACATACTATGGTTGTGAGGATCATACTATGGTTGTGAGGATCATACTATGGTTGTGAGGATCATACCATGGTTGTGGAGATCATAGTATGGTTGTGGAGATCATAGTATGGTTTAGTGTGAATCATACTATGGTTGTGGGAATCATAGTATGGTTATGTGTGAATCATACTATTGTTGTGAGGATCATAGTATGGTTGTATTTGAATCATACTATTGTTGTGAGGATCATAATATTGTTGTACCACAACCATATACCCAACAATAGTATTATCCTCTTCGAATATTGTCACCACAACCATACATTTTTCCGCGTGTGCCACATAGCTAACGAAACAATGGCTCTTTTGCGCGACAAATCAACAGCGGCTCTTAAAATTTAACCACCCTATAAAAAAACTTACCCACTTAAACTAATCGTTTATTTTTTGTTTAGGTTTGCTTAAATATTTACTTATCCAAATCTCGCGTACGTGACCACAAAAGGACCTAATAAAATGTTATGAATATTGACACCTTCAGGTGTGAATAGATATCGAAAGATTCTGAATATCATATAAAACTGGTAACATCTTCTAGAGAAATATTTAGGGATAGAAATTTAACAAATTCCTCGAGTACACATTGGTGCTAAAGTTTCTAGAAGTCTAATCTAACTTAAGCAACTTTTTTGCCGTGTTTGTTTAAGGTTTCTAGCTAAGTTACATTAGCAGTGTTATTTTCAGGTTACTTAACTAGCATTTGTATGGAAGTTACTCGGTAAGCAAGCGAGTTGGCCTCAAGTCACTAAAGACACGACTTAGAGTTACCACTCTTATTTTTTCAACAAAAAATCAAACATGCTCACTCTGTTTTATAAAAAGATATGTTACGAGTATTTGTTATGTTTACTAAAAAATATTCAAACCGAAAGAGGTGTCATCGGCTAATTCGTATTGATAACATCTGTACGAGATGGGTTAGTTGAAATTATAAATTAGCTTGTTTCGGCCAGCAGTAACAACGTCGAAGTAGAAGAGGAACTTGTATACCTTGGATCCGCCAAAAATCAAACAATCGATGTCCGCACTGAAATGGTGTTGGCAGATAAATTTTATTTTGGATTCGGTAATCGGCTTAAGAGCAGAGTACTCTATTGAAAAACAAAGAAGATTAAGCCTTGGGTGTTTTCAAAAGAGAATTAAAGTTTATTGGTCGACTCAGAGATCAAAATGCTTCTTAAAATCTACGGCACCAGCTGCGTGGTCGGGGAGTATATGAGTCATTCCATGCCAAACGGTACGCATTTTTTACATCACAAGCTTGGATTGCTTAACTAGTTTGTGTATTCATTCTTCTCTTAAAAATATTATATACGTGTTTCAAGAAAAAAAATTTAAAATTTTTTTTTAAATGTTATGACCAATTGAACTTTGGTGAAATGAAGATTTTATCAAAGATGTGTGTTCATTCAGTCGCATGTAACTCCGGAAATACTTGACCGATTTTACTCTGCTATACCTTGTTTTGAAGGTAATTTTAAGCACTTCTAAAATAACGAAACGGCATGGCATAACGCCATAGAATTTTTTAAGTTTGTATCATTTTAATCCTTTTATTTCGATTTTGAAAATGATTACATCTTTTTTTATTTTTGAAATTTTGCAGGCGTATTCTTACAGGTCTGTTTTACCGACTGTATAAGTTTTAAAGTGGTGAAATAATGCGTTCTATTTTTAAAAAAAAATTTTTACCTTATACCTTTTTCACTTCCATGAATATAGAAAATATAATATAGAAAAAAAATATTTTTTAATAGTTTATTGACACAAGATATAACAACAACAAAAAAACAAAGAAAAAAAGAAATAAAAACATGATACAATAGCCGTGCACGTATTCCAGGAGGGGCTTGTAAATTTTTTAAAGAAAACCTTAGGACCTGTAAGTAAAATATTTTACTTTTCTGATGGCGCAAGCGCACAGTACAAAAACAAGAAAAACTTTTTAAATCTGACGTTCCACGTAGAAGATTTTGGAATACCAGCGGAATGGCATTTTTTTGCAACGTCTCATGGCAAATGGCCCTGCGATGGTCTGGGAGGAACAGTCAAAAGACTAGCAGCACGTGCAAGCTTGTCCAGCCTCATAAATCCCATTAATAGTGCCGTCAAATTTTATGATTGGGTGAATAAAAACGTGAAGAATATTCATACAGAATTCTTCAATAACTATCAATATCAAGATAGGGCGAAACACCTGAAGGAGCGTTTTGAAAAAGCGAAAACAATTTCTGGAACTCTTGGCTACCATGCATTCATTCCACAACCCGATAAAATAATGAAAGTCCAGACAACATCATCTTCTGAGCAGTACTGTATGAAGATGGTATACAAGGCATAACATTTATTTCATTACTCATTTTTTTATTTCTTTTTTTCTTTGTTTTTTTGTTGTTGTTATATCTTGTGTCAATAAACTATTAAAAAGTATTTTTTTTTCTATATTATATTTTCTATATTCATGGAAGTGAAAAAGGTATAAGGTAAAAAAAAATTTTTAAAAATAGAACGCATTATTTCACCACTTTAAAACTTACACAGTCGGTAAAACAGACCTGTAAGAATACGCCTGCAAAATTTCAAAAATAAAAAAAGATGTAATCATTTTCAAAATCGAAATAAAAGGATTAAAATGATACAAACTTAAAAAATTCTATGGCGTTATGCCATACCGTTTCGTTATTTTAGAAGTGCTTAAAATTACCTTCAATATAAGGTATAGCAGAGTAAAATCGGTCAAGTATTTCCGGAGTTACATGCGACTGAATGAACACACCTCCTTGATAAAATCTCCATTTTACCAAAGTTCAATTGGTCATAACTTTTGAAAAAAAAAATTATATTTTTTTTTTCTAATCGCGGATTAAATAGAATTGCTAGAGGACCAAATCTGCAAATTTTCATAAAAATCGGAATCATTGCGTTAAATTTTTGCTCAAAATCGTACCGTTTGGCATGGAATGACTCATATGCGTCGTACTCGTACTCCCAATTTTGTTAAATGTTACCAGATTACTATATTTATAACTAACTAGGTAACTAAATATTAACAAGGCAATTGTTAGTTAGGAATATACAAAACTGGCAATATTGAACAAAAGTAAAAGTAATATGGCAACATTGTATCACTTTATATACTCTAAAGATAATAAACCAGTATGTCGGTTCATTCGTAAATTTCTCAAATCCAGACAAGCACAAGTAAAAACGTAGTTATGGTTTTACCCGTCTAACGTCCCTAGTTTGATAAAGCGCCAAAAATGGTGTGTATTTTAATCCAAGCGTCCGTCCCTAAACTCAGGCAAAACTCAAAATTACTCTGTATTTGGAATGCTGGCAAAATTAGCTTTAAAGTGAGTTCCTATATGTCATTATTGATTCTTAATCGCCCGTTTTGACCTCGCGGGACGTTTTTTGGGACCTTTTACGAGTTATTTCGTTGGGCCCTTTTGTGAGGTATTTCAAACTTTTTTAATACATTTTCGGCATCAAAACTAACGTGATACAAATTCAGTGCATTTGTGGCTTATTTGATACATTTTACAGATGATCTGATCCGTTTCCTTTTAATACCCTACTGCACACTGGGGTACAGTGTATATGGACTTGGTGTTGATGTTTGAAGCAACTAAAAGGAATAGAGAGGGATCGCTTGTTACATTTATCGATCGATTCAAAATCACTATATGATTACATTATCTGTCCATCCATCGTCGAAATCAAAGTGCAGGTCGCAACTAAAATCCGATTTCGATGAATCTTTGTACATGGTTAAGGTTTAGAAACGGGATGGAATTGTTTTATATCGGTCCCTGTTTTAATATCATACAAGGTTTTCTTCCGATTTGAGGTTCTGCAGCTCTTGAAACCACATGTTAAACCCGATAATACTTAAATTGAGCATAGGTTCTCATTTATTTATAGCCCCCAATTAAAAGTCCTTCCCGATAAAAGTACTGCCACCTACTTATGCAATTGCGACCGAATTTCGCCAAGGGTACGAGCGAAAAACACCCACACCAGATCAGTTGGAAATTGATCCGAACTGCAAAAATTCGGTTGGGCAAGCCGGCTTTCTGTTGCAATAACCAACATTCCATAATATTGATGGTAACATAAAAAAGTTGCTACAACCATATCGCGGTATTTACAACCAAAAACACAGTTATACCAGCCGAATTTAACTATTGGTTGCGACAACTGGCTGTTATGGCAACTTTGGTAACAATAATTGGTGGCGACAACAGATTAGTTCTTTGTACTGACCAAATACGATTTAGTTGGCTGTTGTAACATTATATTATTTATTCCAACGTAAACATATAAACTCTATAATATTTTAACGTTTCTAGTCACAACAAAATTTTTGTTTACACCGAAAAAATTTTCGAGATCCCCAAAAAATGTATAAAAACAAAAAAATGATCAGACAATCTAAGTTTTTTGGGTTAGACCAATACTTTCAAACGATACAGCAATATGAATAACGGAACTATAAATAAAAAATATTTTCCGGAATACGAAACATACCTAACTATAAATTAGCGACATAACTCAGACTTAGTCAGAATACCGCTACCAAAGATACCGCTCTCTATTCCTCAAAACAGCAACCAATTTTTTTGGGTGCGACCCATATTACCCGAGTAAAGGCCACCCAAAGCCGGGCTATAAATTATTATATGTGACAGCGCATAGAGAAAGGGACCTAAGGGTAAAAAAAAATCAATTTTATTTTTTTTTTCTTTTTTTTGATGTGGGCAACATCTGAGCATCGAATGAGACCGATCCCATGCCCCAAAAGTGTTCCCTCCCAGAGATATGCGCGTTTTATGAAAGTGAAGTCGACGATTCTAAGCGCAAATAGAAAGGGACCTAATCTTTAAAATTGCTCTCCTGAACAAAACTGGTTTTTAACCTTAGGTCCCTTTCTATTTTGCGCGTCACTTATAGCTTAATTAATATTATTCAGATAGAGACATCATTGTAATGCTTATCAAAACATCTATCCAAGGACGTGTTTATTTTACTGATCAGACTAACTACCAGGCGGTAAAATATTATTTGTTTTTCAAAAGGTACTAAGCAGGTAAGGTAATATGCATACTCCATTCGAAAGGCCGCAGTTTATTCTTTCTAAATCTGCCGAAAAACTTAAAGTTTTACCCGTAACTCCAGATTTTGGAGGTGTTTGGGATATTTCTTGTTGAACTCAGCAAGATCTACCAGAAAAATTATATCACTTCCTAGGTAAACATATGTTTAAAGAGTACCATCGGCTAAGGCTTTCGGCTCCAACAAATACAAATAATTTGTCCATTTTCATCTAAAAGGTCAGTTATTATTTTATTATTTCTTTTCTTCCCAGTAGAGCGAAGGTAGAAATCATGAATTTATTTCAGTTTATCAATTCAACGTAAATTTATAAAAAAAATGTATTCAAATCATACATGAAGATGTATTAGCTTAGTGTTTTTCTAATTGGTTAGCTGAGTTATCACATAAAGCTCGAATAAAAAAGTAATTCTACATTTGAAACTAAATAAATGTATATGATTTGAATTTAACGCCAATTGTGCAGTAGAGTGTTTTAAACTAAACCACCGGACAGATTGAGTTCGCTCGGAAGGAATTTTTTATATCCTTTCATCATGCATTACGGTTCATAATTTTAGAATAAGGAATTGTTTAATTTTATAAAAATCTGTTCATTACTGATGAAAGTGAAAATCTTTTTAAATGCTCATGGCACCGCCCTCTACGGCGTATCCCCCTTATGACAGACAATGCCAATACCAAAGCATCAACACATACCTCTGCAAATTTCAACAACCAGTAGTTTGATTTTTACCGATAGACTGACGGACATGGCTAGATCGTCTCAGATTTTTACGACGTTCAATAGTAAAGGGTGATCCATCTAGAGGTAATTTTTCAGAACAAAAAAAAAACTTACCCAAATTCAAACAAGTGTGGAATCTTTATTAATAATTTGAAAGGAAATTTTATGGAATTTATTTCTTGAAAATAATTACCTTCAAATGTTAGCAACTGTATTATGGAAATGGGCATTCGGTGAGAAACGAGAAGATCGCCTGTTTTCGACCAAAATTTTGTTCCGTGATGAGACCCATTTCTGGCTCAATGGCAAAGTCAATAAACAAAATTGCCGCATTTGGGCTGAAGAGCAGCAAAAAGAGGTTCAAGGGGTGCACATTAAACCCAGAGAAAACCACGGTTTGGTCCGGTTTATAAGCTGGTGGAATCATCGGTGCATATTTTTTCTAAAATGATGATGGCCGGAACGTAACGGTGAATGGTGCTCGCTATCGCGCCATGATATCGATCTTTATGCTACCTGAAATTAAAGCCCGTACAGCTGCTCAAACAATGGATCTATTGAGAGGTCATTTCGAAAACGTTTAGGACAGGTGAGTTCGCCGCCTAGATCGAGATATATCACACCTTAAGACATTTTTCTTTGGGGTTACGTAAAGTCCAAATTCTATGCTGACAAACCAGCTACGATTCAGGTTTTGGAAGCCAACATTACGCGTGTCATTAAAGCCATACCGGTCGAAATGCTCGAACGAGTCATCCAAAATTGGACCCTTAGAATGGAAACCCTGAGGCGTAGTTGCGGCCAACATTTGAAGGAAATTATATTCGGTGTTGTTAAAAAAGTAGCAAAATTAAAATTACACTTCTGTTCAATAGTCGCAAGGAATGAAGCCTAATAAAAATGCAAATGGAAGAGATATCATTGGATGTATTATTGATCATTTACCAGTGAATGCTATCTTGAGCACTTAAGGTACTATTCGCCTTGATGGCGAGATAAATCGCATTTGGGTTTCAGTAAACCCACATCAGATTATCGAAAAACAGATTATTCTACAATGTGCCATAGTTCTTTTTGAAAATGGCTGGTGATCTACATCGTTCTGTGATAATCGTACTTTTAAAGGATGCAATTGATGCAAAAACAGTAACACTGTTGGAAACCAATTCAATAAATGCTTGGGGCGTTAACTAGTCGTATACGCTCTAGTTTCAGTGATTAGTGATGGCCGCTTAGCATATTATTCAGCACCATTGGACTTCATTCCTTTTATAGAAATTCCGACCAGCAAAGTCGTTGAGCATCCGCACAATATGTTATTTCTTTACAACCGTATTCTACGTAGCTTATGTTGAAATACAGTTAAACACTGTATCTTTTAAGTAATGTATTTTTTGAAGAGCCTTTAAAAAAATTATATAAACACTGGACAAGACGCCTATCGTTTAACTTGACACGTGAGATTTTAGTCAAAGCATGTTTTTATGAATGCACGCCAGTTTCTGTATTTTATTTACATCAAAAACGTTTATTCAACTAAATGAATTTATCTCGCAAACACTTTCATGATATGATTTATAACGCTTATGACATGGATTATTAGCATGGGAGTAGCATTTATTGATTTATCATGCTAGAGTCTTGGCAATGTCATGACAACGAGTTTAACAATCTGACAGCTAAAATAAAATAAGACCGAAATCTACAGGGTAGGCCATTTATAATATGGAATTTGAATCGGCTGTAAAAAAAGTACTGATATTTTTTCGAGTTTCTGGTTTTATTGGAAAGGTTGAACTTTGCCATTTAATAATGAAACACAATATCATTCATATGACTACCACAACTGGCTGGCTTCGTTGAGAATGTCGCAATAACGCACACCTTTGACGGCAACGACGGCTCCTTGCTCATTTTCGAAGAAAAATGACGCAATGATGCCGCCAGCCCAATTTTAAATGAAAAAATTAAAGTGGCCCACCCTATAAAATAAACTTGACAATGTCTACAGTTCAACTTAAAGTGATTAACATGTGACATTTCGAGAGTTAAAGATACTCTTGAGAATTCTGATAGAATTACTAGTGTCAAGGTCATATGGAAAGAATATATGGCTAAAAATCGTTGCAGTTCTACATATTTGGTCTAAATGGTGTAAAGTTTCGTTTTTAACACTTATTGATGACAATCCGGGCTTACTAAAATAACCCATCGTACGTTTTCTGTGTCCAGAATTTTCATTTATGTATATACCGGTTATTTCGATCGTTTACAAAAGACGAAAAACTAAAAAAAATTAATTAATCAATATTCAATGTGATAAAGCAAATGGTCGAAATAAACAAACGAGATAAAAAATATGCCGCAGAAACAGACCATCCAAAGAAGTGGAAAAGATCTGAATGTGTTACTTTCAAATAGAATCGGATCCAATGACTTATAACAGTCTTCTCATTGAATGGATTACCTTTTTTAAACAACTTTGATATTGCTTCGTAAGAAGAGCTTTGGATTTGACAGCAGGATACGGATCACAACCTTTAGTTTCTGAGTGTGCTATGTCGTTCTATAATTTCTGGCCAGCCAGCAAATCGCAAATCGTATTGATTAATTTATTTATGGCAAACATATTAAAGACAACAGTTGCTTTTTAATAAAATATTTAGTAACAAATTAAAAAATAATATATTTATAGCATAATTTTAGAAAAAAACATGTACATCCGTACTTGGGCTCCAACCTAAGACATGCTGAATTTGAATCGTGGACGTTCCCATCAAACCGATTGCACGAAGTGGATATAAACTGCATTCGCGTATTTACATTTAAATTGGCCACTAATCCCTTAATAATTTGATTGTTTCGTTGTCTGTATGACATGTAGCGCCGTCTTGTTGGAACCAAAGGTCGTCCACATAAACATCCTCCGATTCAGGCACGAAAAAGTCTTTAGTCATGGCTCTAGAGCGCTCCCCGTTGACTGTAACATTAAGACTATTTGAGGATGTAACGGCGTCTCCACAATGGCTTGTGGATTTTTATTAATCCAAAAGCGACAATTTTAGTTAATAACATGCCCATTGAACTAAAAGTGAGCTTCATCGCTGAACAATTTTTTTTTGAAAAAATCAGGATCGTTGGCCATCTTGTTTTGGGCCCATCCATCACTATTTGCAAACTTTGTCCGGGACTGAGTCTATTCATTATGAAATTGGAACCCAAACTGAGCATAAATCAAGTTACAGCTGAGAACACCTTTATGTGTACCGATCGACTCAGAATCACTATCTAATTCAATTTGACGATGTCTGTCTGTCCGTCTAACCATCTAAAGCTTGTAATTTAACTACAGGTCGCAACTTGTCTGGTTGTTCGGTATTCATGAAACTTTGCAAAAGTAAGTTTTTTGGCCAAGAACATAATTAAAATTAAAAAAAAAAAAATGGTTCAGATTAAGACAGAGCTCCCATGCATATCAGTATACCTTTAGCTCCAGAAGCCACATATTACATCCAATCTTAATGAATATTTGCTAACGTTACTGCTTTGGACCTGTTTAAAGATGATCGGGCCAGATTAAGATATAGCTCTGACATATATGTCCTTCCGATTTTTCTGGTTTGAACTTTACATCCAGTCTTTGTGAAATTTAGCACGAGTAAGTTTTTTTGGTCAAGAAAGGAATTTGTCGGAATTAAAGAAAATTGGTTCTGATGTCGATATAGCTCCCATACATTAAATCTACCTATTACATCCCATCTTCCTTGTATGAAAGATGGTCGCTGTCGAAATTAGAGAAAATCGGTTCAGACCACATATATTTTATCCAAGTTTACCAAAAACAATGGCATTTTGCTACAAATTTTAATATGACATTAGTTTTAAAATCTGGTTAAATTTAGAGTCCGTCTAATTGAACATAATTAAACAAAATTGATGAAATTGAACCAAAAAGTAATGAAAGACGCCAACCTTATTCTACTGCCTGATATTGCTCATAGAAGCAGCGGACAAAACCTACTGAAGATCACTCAGTTCGAAAACCCTAACGTAGCTGATCACATATTCCGATTAATGGCACTAGACCTGTTTAAACCGCAATTTACATCATATTAAGATACCCAAAAGTAAATCGCCAGTGGAAGCCCTTAAAAGGGAAAGTGTGATTCTAACGAGTGACAAAGGGTACGTTTTTTTCAGATCTTATCTTAGCATCCTTCATCTAAAGTCGATACAGACCTTCAAGATTAGCTCAGGGGGTTTTTGGGTAGCGACTTCCAAACACCCGTTAAGGAAGTGAGCTTACGTATACCACATTAACACATATTTCGGTGCCTCGGGACACTAAGCCACGTACATGAAGACAAACCATCATGAAAACGAAAAGAAGAGCTGGAATGAGACCCTCCTCAATTTTGAAGACCCCCGCAATTATGAACACTTAAATACCGAATTACTGGCTAAGGTGTTTGCTTTCGTTGCGTTGAGCGGCTAACAGCTCCCTCTTCGTTAGTCCAACGAACAAAATAGTGGAAAACTTGTATTTATTCAGAGAAAACTATCACAAAAATCACCAAAGTGTAAGAAAACTTTCCTCAATTTTCATCCCAAATTAAAGAAAACCCAATTAGTAAGGTTCAGTTAAAAACCGAAACAGTGACAAATGAAAGCTTGTTAATGCTTAAATAGCGTTTATGCTTCCAAAGTAAAGAAATAATCTACTAAAAACCAGAGATGATCAAAGATTGATTAATTGATTTTGAGATGATAGCAAGTAAAAACCTTCTCTCAATTATGCACGAGTATTCGTATGGTTTAAAAACTCAATTCCTGTACTAGAGTACCATGAACACTACATATTTATTGTGTGTGGTGGCATCATCATTATGAACCTATTTGTCTAGTTACTGACTTCAGCTGAAACCCTAAAACGTGAATGTAACCACCACCAACGTGGGGCAGGCAACATATGCGGATGGTGCAAACCGTAACAAAAACAGTCGACTCATCTGGTCTACGGCAAACGACCGACCGGCAGGCAAACAACAACGACGACGACGACTTATAAGGGCATTTGTAAAGGGTCTATATCAGAGGTTTTTTTCGTTTTGTTCATTTTCGGTTACAAGCCAGAAAAATTGCTGAAATTATTTGGTTTTCATTTCCTTAAATGTATGTCACCACCAGCACTACTGCTGACTGACTGCAACTAGCAGCTAATGCCACCAGCAGGCAACTACGAGTACATCAACAGCAGCAGTGGCAGTGGCAACATCTACCATATGGTACGAAATGCTATTTTTTGTTTGTGGTTGTCTGGTGATTTCTTTGGAGTTTGAAGTTTTTAAAACTTACCATGAAAACCATTAAATTGTAAAACAGCTTACAAAATAATGATTGCTGCCGCCTGCTGCCCGATTTCTAAGAGCTGCTGCTGGTTGTTGTTGTCGTTGCACTGATTTTGATGAAGACAATTGAAGATTTGGCTGTGCCTTCGATTGTTGCTGTTCGTATTTAGTGGTAATTGTAGTGACAATAACGCGACGGCGGCAACTGCAACTGCTCTCTGTTGTTGCTACAGATGTTGTTGGCAATTCTTTAGTTACTGCTGTTGTTGTTGGGCAAAAACTGCAGCAATGCATGCTACTCGAAACGTTGTTGCATTAAATGACAACTGTTGAACACTTTCCTTATTGTTGTTGTTAAAACTGAGTGGGGTTTTATTTCGATTCGTGTGTTTTTTTTCAAATTTCTTCTGTTGCAAAAAAAAACCGACTATTGTTGTTCACTTATGTTGCAAGACACCCAGAAATTTATAACAGTTGCACTTTTTGAGGTAAACTTTTTTTTCAACTTTTTGTTGCAGTACGATATGAGCACTTTTGTGGAACGAAATCACAGACACACACACACACTCTATATGTATAGGGAGACGCAGCAAAGCCCAAGCCAAGAAAAACAACGAAATAATGAAAGAAAATCCATCAAAAATTGTGCAAGTTTAAATCATTCACTTTGACTTCATTCATATCGTAACGTATCATACGTACGTGTGTATGTATGCATGTAGGGTAAGTATGTAACATACGCTGTACGAGTTACAACGGAAAATGAGCAGCGTAAGTTGCGATTTTTTGAACGCGGTGGCGTTTACAATGCGTGACGTTCAAGTAGGGCGGCAACACGGCAGGCACAGCGGCAACGTTTTTATGAAATAACAACAATTCTTATTATAGTTTATGTTTAGTGTTTCTTTATCTATTTTGTTGTTGTTTTTGTTGGTTTTTGTCTTTATTGTTATTGTTGTTGGAGCTGTGGTTGTTTTCGTTGTTTCGTTGATGATGATGGCATAGCGCGCAAGCGCGTCGTCTTCAAATCCATAAACTTAAAATTTATGAAGCAGAAAGCTTACGCGCTACTTGTGCTGTACACGTCAATGCAACCAACGGCTGTGCAAACTTCCCAATTTATTTGTAACATCAACAGCTATGTTGGCCTCTTGTTGCAAGACGCGAAATTTTCACAACCGTTTTGGCCAGGCTCAGTAGTGTAGTTTCATTTCCCGGGACGCACCGACACACACACTTTCACTTTATTCCAGGGCAGGGCAAGGCAAAGTTTTATTTTTTCGTTTCGGCTTCAAAAGAAGCACTTTTTCCATTTTAGTTCCACACAAGTATTTATTACACGATGACAATTCCACATCAGCCTCCACACACTGGGCATGGGATGGGTATGGTGGGATGTTTATGTTTTTAAAGCAAACCAAAAAAAAAAGAATGGGGAAAAAAGAAACGGAAAATATTATTAACGTAACGAGAAGAATCTGTTGCGCATTGCGTTGGGGCGAGCAAACGAAAAATCTGTTGTTCAATTGTCTCTAATTGGCACCACCCGCGGAAAACCTAACGCAACACATCCGGCCAACGGTCGTCGGTCGTTCAGTCAAACGTCACTTGGTGGTTGCAAGATTACAAAATGCGTGAGAGTCGTCGTGCGCAGCAGTGCAATTTGCTGGTGGTGCAGCCGTCTGCAACGGCACAGGGCTCTGCTCTAATGTAATGCACGACAATTGCTGTGTCACATTGTCTTTAGGTGCCATGCCCAAATGACAGCAAAATAAATAACGAACGAGCGACTGAACGAAAAAAAACTGCGCACATCCGATGCTTGCAACTTACACTGGTGTAATGTTATTTATGGCAATTTAATTGGGCGACACCACCGCAGTGGAACGCATACAAGCGCACACTCGCTGACACAGCAGAGGCAGGCCGACCGACCGACAGACAGACAGCCAGCCAGAGTACACACCCTGTAGAGCGCGCAAAATCACTTGCTTGGTTTTCCCGCGCACCGCGCGCTTTCGTTATGCTGCGCAGAGTCGTGTCAGTTGTCAGTGAGTACGACATGTGATGCCATGGTGACGGCGTGCAAACATTCATCAACACAACAGGGTAACACCTAAGACGAGCATTTACACCTTAACACACGTACACAAGCGCGCGCACACACAAACACAGTTGAACGTTCCTTGGATTGCGGTCCGTCCGTCCTTCTAGGGTTTGTTGTTATTGCGCTGTTCGTTCAATCGTCACAAAGCTAACAGTGGCGTGGGCCAAGCAGCAACACTGCCTAAGCTCGCTCTTTAGCAGCAGAAGAACAAGAACAGAACAGCAACAACAATGTTGCTATTTTGCTGTTGTTTGTTTTCTTATCTTAAGGTGCTGCAACACTGCACAAAGTCTCCAGGCTTGTTGTTGTCGGCGTACAACGTTTTTTTTCCGCTTCACTCACGTGTGGTGTAAGCTTTACACACAAAAACACAGGGGCAGGCACGCACAAACCAAGGTCTCTTCAGTATAGAGTGGCACCTTGTTTTCTGTTTTCGTTGGTTTTGTGTTGTTTTACGATTTGTTTGTTTGTTACCATTCACAATTACATGCTGATGCTACAAATGCAGCACAGTACTTTTCTTCTCTTCACAGCTTTGTTTTGTTGATTGTCTTCTTTGTTTTTTCTTCTTCTTTTCCACTATGACAGATAATCACCAATTAACGTGTATGCCTTTGTAGTGTTGTTGCGTTCATCATCATACTTTCGAGAGTGAGTTCACACAATTTACACACGCAACACTTCACACAGAGTCGAATGCAACGCAACACTTGTTGCAAGGCAAGAGTAGAGTGACGAAAGTGCAAGAAAGCTAACTCACAGCACTTGCAACGGTGGCGGCTCAACAAATCAATGTTATACTAGTCCACGCGGATCTTCTTCCTCTTCCGCCTCTTCACTTTGCAAAATTAGTGGCACACACACGATGCTTTACAAGTTACCACCACACATGCATTGTCATGCTATGCCAGAGCACAAAAAGGTATTTACGTTACGTTTTATGCAAAAATATACACACACATGCGGCCACACATTTAATGTCACACGCATTCACTGCCGATGGCTGGATGTTGAGCATGCGCCGTCGCACTCGTCAACCGGCAAAAGTCTGTTGTGTGTGTTTAACAAAAACAAATGGAAAACGCATCAACAGACAAGCAATAACCGCATACCGCACCGCGTACCGACCAGCAGAGAACAAAACAAAAAGTACACACTTTATTCGAACACGACGACGACACACTGCGCACAATGCAAACAAAAAAAATGAGTTTAAACAAAAGCAAAAGAACGTAACGTTAAAGAAAACTAAATGAACAAAAGCGCTGAATGGAGGAGCTACAAATTTAACCGCTTACACGTTTTGCCGCATCACGCGACTGCTTGATACTGGACTCGTGCAAGTTTCGCTGTTTTTCGTTTACCCGCGTTCAAGCTGCACACACACACACAGTCACTCGCTAAAGCATAACATACCCACGTACAGAGCGACGACGAGCAGCAAAAACCTCAACTTAAACTCCCCACGAATGTAAAAGAATCCAATGCGATGTATGTGTGTGTTTGTGTAAGTATGCTGTTCTGTTAAGTGTGGCCCAGTTGGCGTTTTTAAAACATGAACAATATAAAAACGCTCGACACTGACTACCAGTTATACTAGATAACGCATCTAGTTTCAAGAACATTCTCTCCAATACGATGAGTCAAAAGGTTTCTTGCGGATCGTAGCAGTTCGGGTGGGCATCGTGTATGTCTATTGTATAATCTTTTAAAGCTCTCGGCGGATTCTGTCTTTTGTGTTAGAAGCTTGTCAATGCAACAGCGATCCCAAATAAGTGTAAGGTTAATAACCCTGGCATCCAATCGATCAATTGTAGTTTGGTCTGCACTCAAGGAGAGAATGGTATATTATACTCACACACAGAAAAACATTATGAATTTCGATTAAAAAATGTGCATATTCAATTAAAAAACTGTTCAAACATGGTGTGCACTGTTGCTAATTTATGCTTTTTGTCTAATAGATTTATCGGGTTTTTGTTAGCTTTGCCATATGAAAATATTAAAATTGAATCTAACCTTGTTTTTTGTTTAGATATTTGTGAAGTGGGTAGAAATGTATTTTTTTAAGAGCAGTGAGGAGTTTCCGTAAAAACGAAAACTTTATTTAATGTGTGAATTTTTAGGTTTAACGAAAAAGTCCTCCAAAATAAGGACAATATAAATTATCAATTTAGCGGAAATATAATGACATTGTTGGTCAGAGCGCGACGAATCAATATCAGCGTCTCCTTCCGATTGAAATACGCTTCTAAAGACTTCTTACAAAGCTTATGGAATGAATCAACCATTAGTATATTTGTACGACAGCGTGCGTCAATACTAACTTTAGATCAACTCACAGTGTCCTTCAGACATTTCTTTTATAACGAGCAAACGTTTAATAGGCGGATTTAAATTTGAGTTGAGGAAATTACTTGGGTGACTCGAAATAAAGCATTTGGTTGAGGAGTCATCTGGGTGCTGGTAATAATCACTTTGTGGTGCAAGTAATAATCACTTTGTGGAAATTTGTTCTTTCACCATGCAACTTCTACGAGGGTTGCTATATAAATTACGGGTCCGGCAAAAAAACACAGTAATTTATCATTAAAAATGGTTTTATTGTTTTTCAAAATATTATTTTTTAATATCAATACACTTTTGCATGTGCACAAACCACTTTCCGAAGCACTTTTTTCACTACGATTGAGACACCTCCAAAACATGAATTTGGAATGCTTCAACAGCTGTTTCGGGCGATGAAAAACATTGTCCACGCATTTTGTTCTTGATGCTAGAGAATAAGAAGAAGTCATTGGGTGCCAAATCAGGGCTGGATGGCCCATCAATTCAAGCTGATGTGTTGGACCTCGCATTGTCGTGATGCAAAATGATCCGTCTTCTATTATTATCTTTTCTCATTTCTTCAAACACTGTTGGCAAACAAATGGTTTTATACCACTCAGAATTTACCATCCTATGTTCCACTAAAGGCACTGTGGCAACATGGCCGGTTAACTGAAAAAATCAATAATTTGCTTCGATGTACTTCTTCCACGAACAACTTTTGTTGGATTTGGCTCGTCTTGTAAGACCCATAGGGTCGATTGCTGTTTTATTTCGCCTTTTTGCCTTTTTTCTTTGCACAATCCATACGAGCCTTTTTTTGAGCATTCGTCAAATTATATGGGATCCATAGAGAACAAATTTTTTTCACAGCCAAATTAACATGCAATATCTTATTGGTGCTTGTCATACTAATGCTTAAGGATGCCTCAATTTCACGGTATGTCACATGTCGGTTTTGCTTAATCAGTTCAAGCGCAGCATCGATGATTTCTGGCAAAGTGACTAAAGTTGGACGTCCTTCACGAAATTCATCCAGGAGCGAACGGCGTCCGAGACTGAACTCTTGGTAATAGCGATTAATAGTGGCTTTTGATGGTGCTTCCTCGCCAAGAGTCGAAACAAGTTGATTTAAGCCACTCCGAAAATCGTAATAAATCATCGAACGAAAATGTTCGCGGGATAATTCCATTTTTTGACTGAGATGAGTTTTTCAACACACTGTAAACAAATCAATTCGCCCTCAAATTACAAAACGTTCTGAGTGAAGTTGTGCTAAAAAATGTCAACTTTTCAATGGAAGTTCTAGTTTGCACCTCGGAACACAAGTATTGTCAGGACCCGAAATATAAATAGCAACCCTAGTAGTTTAGCCTTGGTGAACATGATAATAAATGTTGTTACAATTACAAACCTCATCCTATGAATCCGGTGATCATGGCAGCGGAGATGGATTGATGTTCGTTTCATTTTATAACATAACATAAAAAACCAGTTGATCTAATTATTTAATTTAAATGAAACGTTATGGTCCTACATCTTGTCTACACATATAGATGTGTAAAAGATTTGATTTAACAACTACTTATATTCATCAATCTTAATTTCGATTTGTATAAGTACAGGGAAGTATAAACTTGATATTTTGAGCCATTGGATATTTCATGTTTTCTAGCGATATTTTGAGTCCAGGCAAAACTGATGGCGCAATAAAAAATCATACAAGTTGGTTTGTTAGTTAAGTTAATTTGCAAGTTTTTCATCATTAAATATACTAACAAAAAAGTTGTACTATCAAATTTATAAATTGTGCGTATGTAATTGAAAAAAATGTCCATATGCCTCAGTCGCATAAAATATGAAAATTCTAATAAGCCAAATTTTGTGAGAAAAACTATTGGACTGTAAATTGACAGTCCCAAAATGAGGCTAGTAAACACATAAATGATATTGAGGATTCGTCTGACGTCATTGAGGACTTGCGTTTACCTAATAGTAATGTATTTGCCAACTCCTTACTGTGATATTACTATGCCAAGTGCTTGTAGACAGCATTGGAGTTTTTCACTGAACATAGTCCACACAATAAACAACTCCTCGCAGAAGATTTCAGCTTTTAAGGTATATAGTTTGAAATGAAAAATGCACAACTATCACTTTTCCACTAGTAACATACGCCTGAATTCTGCGAAGTATAATAATAGCTCACTATTAAAAATGGTGCCATATTCTGATAACTCATTGTTATTTTCTTCTAGGGAAAAAACTGCAAAAACAATGTTTTAAGTCTCAAAAAAGCACGAAAAACTTTTAAAATAAACAGTTAACCAGTAAATAAAGCAATACATTTATTTTAATTGTATTAAAATTGTTGTTACAAAGAATTTAGAACTGCTCTGCCAAGTTTTTAATTTTGTTGGGAACATATAGAGTCATCATTCTAGGGGTGTTTTTTTCAATAGGGTTTGTTTCACAGATTACGCTCAAGTTGTGTTAAACTTTATTTTATTTCTTTTGAGAACCACGGTTTGGTGCGGTTTATACGCTGATGGCCGGAACGTAACCGTGAATGGTGCTCGCTATCGCGCCATGATGTTGGACTTTTTGCTTTCTAAAATTGAAGCCCGTTATCTTGACGACATTTTGTTTCAACAGGACGATGCCACTTGCCATGCAGCTGCTCAAACAATGGATCTATTGAGAGGTCATTTCGAAAAACAGGTAACATCACGTTTTGGAAAGGTGAGTTGGGCGCCTAGATCGAGTGATATCACACCTTTAGATTTTTTTCGGACTACATAAAGTCCAATTTCTATGCTGACAAACCAGCTACGATTCGGATTTTGAAAGCCAACATTACGCCATACCGGTCGAAATGCTCGAACGAGTCATCCAAAATTAGACCCTTAGAATGGACACCCTAAAGCGTAGTTGCGGCAAACATTTGAAGGAAATTATATTCAATAATAAATAGCATAAAATGTCCTTTCGGGTGAACAATAAAGATTTCTAACTTGATTTGATTTTTTTTTATTTTGAAAAAAATACCTCCAGATTGATCACCCGTTATGTGACATGCCGGCTATGCCGTTCATAGCTGGAAACCCATTTTTTTCAAAATACTCAATTGAAATTTCGCTTTATCTTTGGAATCCTGTACTCTTTGAAACGGCGGGCAGTTTATATGTACTAATAGAAGTAGTGAATGGTTTTCATAGCCCTTCACCGAAGGATGCATAATTAACAAAATTTGTCATTCTATTTGCATTACATCGAAATATTGGTCTTTGCAAAAGCACGGTAGCTGTAAATCGAATTAAACTTGGATCCTAAAATTTACACTGCAATGACTTCTAGTTACTTTGGTTTGTAGATGGCCAAAAGCGGCCTATAAAAAAACAAGTTTCTCTTGACAAATGATATCGATAGTGTTGACAGATACTATCGAATGTGGCGACTATCGATAGTTTAAGAGCTCAAGCATATATACTTATACTTAATGACCGGGATCCCCAGTTTAACGGCCAATATATTTTTTAAGGATACGTTTAAATAGCTAAGAGATGCATCTCATAATCGTAACAGTTTTAATGGGTTTTCCTTGTATTAAAAGACTGAAATAAAGCTACATAGCAGTCAACGGTGAAGGAAATCCCGTATACTAGCATAGATTAGTGATGAGATGCAAACTGAAATCTTGTAACTGACACGTCGAGAGTGACCCCAAATTATTTAAGATCATTAACACCTTTATTGAGAAAATTCTAGAAAATATTGGAAGTTGCGACGTCGAGATAGTAGAGGGTCCACCATAAACCTAAAGTAAAACGTAGAGTCGGCTTGACAAATATGTGCTATTTAGGTTCGGCAAACCGGTTAAGAATAAAGACTATTTCAAAGTATATTTCTCCGACGTTCGCCTTCACTAAATTGTATATACGTATATACTCGTAAGTGTGTCAACGAATGACCTAACCCAACTGAAGGCGAGTTTGAACACAGTTTAAATCACTACCCACAATTGTTAAAGCGGTACTAAATATAATATTGGATGTGACAGAGCGCAATCATTTGGTACGTACAACTCATTACAATTTGCATTATCAGGTAATGCCATCTAATAATACATGATTTGTAAATAAAAAGTGACGACCCTCCCAACATTTGGAAGTTTCTTTTATCGTCCATAGTCAAATGCGTTACGCTCTAGTTACTCTCAGACGATAATTCGAAGATAGTTTGTATTAAGCAATGACAATTTACATAACAGTCTTCGTTAAATCATCCAGACGGCAATTCGAAGATTGTTTGGTGTTAACAACACAAGCCGAAAATCACATGTGCCGTTAAGGATATATTAAACAACATTTTATACTTCAGACAAAGTCGCAGTTACCGCGGAATAAAATTAGAATCAAAAGTAACTTCCAAGAAGGCTCTATGAAGTGGCTCTTTGTTATTAAGCGGAAGAGATTTCTGGAAGTTAACTCCGGGAGTACAACTTCTCAATACGAAAGCCAATTCTGTGGTGAGAAAATAGTATCGCAGACGATGAGTTTTAACTTTCTAGCGACACTTCTAAGTCACTTCCGCGGTAGAAAATGTTGGCAGAGGATTTACTAATAATGAAATGTACATGTAGTAATTTATCTAAACATGTCAATTTTGTTTCTCTCTCTTTATTGACAAAATATCTGCATATACCATGCTTTTAGGCAGCTGCCTCTCTCTTGCTTCAAGAAAGGGAGAGGCTGCAAGCTGTAGTCATAGTATGTGGCGCAGTGATGAGACTCTAGAGTATCCATATAGTAAAGCCGAAAACATATTGGGGGTCTTAACAGTATAAAAGGGCCCTAAAATCTTATCAAAGACGCGCTTATGTTTCTCATTGGGCAGACTGATCACAGGAACATATTTTGGATGGTGAGTTATGGCATAAGCTGATCACAACACCCAATTTTGCCCGCTAAGTTGGGTCACCGTTTAACCAATAAGGGGAAAAATTTGTTTGAGCAGAAAAACTATTAATATGGGTCGGAAATTCTGTTCATAAAAAATATAAATACCTGGCAAGCTTGCTAAAATATCTAATAAATCGCTTTCTTTCACACATTACAAGAGGACTCACTCTAGCGTACATATGTATTTTAAAATTGGAGAAAGGAATAAGAGCACATTTCTTGCGAAACTCAAGTTTTAGTACTCGTAGTGTATATTTTAGCGATTATTTCGCAGAGTTATCCATTAACATCACCAACTAACGATATCCCACTGCTGTTAACGCTTGTAACTTAGCCTCACATTCACTCACACAGATTCAAAATCAGTGTTAACAGAGGTTTTAACACCCATCCATGCTGTACTCAACTCTGCAATGAATTTCACCACTCACCGCCAAGATGCTGGAGTGGGCTGTGGGCTCTCTGCTGATGTTGCCGTGTACTGTTATTGCTCGTGAAGTTTGTTAAATTAACTGTAAATGCTCATCGTTCGTGTATGTCGTGTTTCATGTTTGCTTGCGTGCTTTTACCGTTTTATTGAAAGGTGGAGCTATGCCACAATACCACACAACCGAACTGAACGAGCGCTGAACGTGTTGGCGTTCTGCGCTGGTATTTGTAAGCGCCAGCATTGGTGTTATTAATAACGTCCGTCTGTCCGTCGTTGGCTGTTGGGGCTCTCAAACAATAACAAAAATACTCGGTGTGGCTGTCCATGCTGTTGTTGTTGCTGTTGCCGTTGGTATTTACAATTTGCACAAGTGTGTACAAGAGTGTGTATGTGTGTGGTAGTGTGAGTGAATGTTGTGTGAACAGAATAAAGTGGAATGAAATGAATTGAATTGAAATGCTTTCGAGTTGTTAAGCCGGGAGTGTGAAGGTGGAGCAAATCTAATTTATACACATCGTTCAATGTGGTCGATCGGCGAGCCAGTCAATCGATCAAGCCAACAATGGATGGTGCTTGTGTCGATGTTGTTGTTACTTTTTTGTTTGTTTGTTTTCAATTTCAGTGTGAGAAAAGTGATTTGGTGTAGTGTTGCCAATAAACACACACACATGGCTACGTTTTTAATACGAGTACATCTCGTCATTGGGCAGTTCACTTCAATGCCGTTTTAGTAAAACATACATATTCATTATTTCTGGATTTTTTTCAAACCGAGTTTATTTTAATGAGTAAGTCAAGTGAATATGACACTTTTGATTATGGGATAGGAGATTGACTTTGCACCTTACAAGGTATTTAAAATACTTATTATTTATTTATAAGTATATATTAACTAGCTGTACCCGGCCCGCGTTGTTGGTCCCAAAAACTAGTGTCAGAACCAGAGACTTAATCATCATTAATTGAAATGGAAAGTCGACTGGAATCAGATCATCCACGTCGTTTAAAATTATTAATAATGTCATGATTGTATTATATTCCTTCGAGTTCAGTAATAGTTTGTCGGTGTATCAGTCGTTTCTTAAGTAACTGCATTGCATTAGCAACAAAGATTCAACATTGAACATGAATCAATGTCATAATCAATAAACTGATAAATATTTTGTCTGTTCCGTCAAGGGATTAACGAACTACGAAGGCTGCTATACATATTTCTGGCCTTTTAATGAAAATGCGAATATTTATCATTAAAAATGGTTTTATTGTTTTTCAAAGTATTCTTCAGCATGATTTATACACACTTGCATGCGCTCAAACCAATTGTCGAAGCACTTTTTCCACTCCGATTGAGACACCTCCAAAACATGGTTTTTTAACGTTTCAACAGCATCTTCTGGCGACACAAATAGTTGACCACCCATTTTTTCTTGATGTGAGGGAATAAAAAGATGTCATTGGGCGCCAAGTCAGGGCTGTACGGCGAATCACCTATCAATTCGACGTTTTGGCCGGTCAAAACGGCCCTGGTTTGATCCGACACAGAGCCAAAAATGTCACCTAAAAATAAGGAGATTGACTTTTAAAAAAACTTGGTGACAAAGGAGAGCGACAGGGGACAAGATTGACGAAATATTTACTAGAAAATCTTCTCATTTTTATCTTGAATTTCATCTAAAATTCATTGAAAAGTAAATCGGCTAAATATAAGAAGATAACTTCTCATTTGCTCTTGTTCTTTTAAAAATATGTTTCATACGTCTTAATATGAGCATAAAAAGTGCTAATCAGATGAAAAACTTCTTGTTTCTAACAGATTTTCACCTTCTTATTATTAAGATGCTAAACTTCTTATTTTTGTAAATGTCATCTTAATTTTATTGAAAAGGAGATCGACTAACAATAAGGAGAAAACTTCTCATTCGCTCTTCTTCTACTAAAATGCGTATACATACATCAAAATAACTGTAGTTTATTTTTGCATCAGCCAATTTTAATTTTAAACTAGTAAGAAGAGAACAGTCGATCATTCAACTTTGAGCTGTGAAATGAAGTGTTTCGATTTGTGTTAGTTCCTCGTGGTTTTTGTGTTGTAAAAGGTAAGTGAATTTTATCAAATTAATATACATAAAATAGAATTTTGGGCGTTAAAAAGTGAAATTGTAAAACATAATTACATAAGTGAACAGTTTAAAGAAAGTTAATACATATTTAAGCAAATGTACATATACATATATACCAGCGGCGGCTTGTGACAAAGTTTCTGGGTAAGCGCAAGTGTTTTTTTGTCACGACGCCTTATATATACATATGTATGCACGTAGTTGCTTTTGTGTCAGTATACAGTTTTTTTGTGCGCATTTTTCAAGTCAAAGTCACAGAGGCTAAGTAATTCTTGGAAGGAGTTGATGTTAAATAAATGTTAAAATTTCTTCACTATTAACAATTGTTGTGTACTAAACGATTGAATTTATATCATTTGGCATTTGTATATTTATATAGCACTCCAAATTCCTTCGCCTTTGTGTTCTACGCTTAAGTTATAAATAACTTTTATTATAGAAATGCGATGTTTTTACAATTATAGAGTGTTAATTATGCAAATATAAAGATATTTTCATTTTGTCGAAGTGTTTATAATCAAATTTTTCCACTTCGTTTTATAACTTTTTCAGTAACATTGATGTGTTGAACATTTTATAATGTGTGATGAACTTTCAGCCGATATTTTTATTTCTTCTCAATCAAGGAAGGATGAAATAGTGGAACTTTTTAAATCTTGGGGCTTGTTGAATGAAATAATATCAACTTTAATTGAGCGTGGAATTAATTCCTATTTCGTGCTCGAGAAAACCGAAATTGAAGATGTTGACTTGTTTTTTGATAAAGTGGATGAGAAATATTTCGGAGAGCGTATAAAGTTTAAGGCAGGTTTGAGGGAGTGGCGGAAACAAAAA
The DNA here is from genome assembly GCA_963513945.1 of Hydrotaea diabolus. Classification (NCBI taxonomy): domain Eukaryota; kingdom Metazoa; phylum Arthropoda; class Insecta; order Diptera; family Muscidae; genus Hydrotaea; species Hydrotaea diabolus. The sequence goes on along the minus strand of OY740720.1, from coordinate 100,356,167 downwards.
AACATTCCATTCATTTGTGACCAAGACACTTTATTGGTGAACTCCAGAATTCTCAATTGGCTTGAAAAACTGTCACAAGATGTGTCAATCTCTAAATCGAGAGAATGCACTCCATGCCAATCTGCTTCTTCTGAAAATTCGACCTCTTACAATCTTGTTGAGTTGTTGAAAAAAACAGTCAAAGGACAACTTGTGCTGACTTACCAAGAAAAGAATGGCTGCTTGGATAGCAGAAATCAAACATCTTTAACTCATTGTATTGTGAATAATTATATTGCTTCTGGTCGTAAAATGCAATATTCCGAAATGAGGCGATGGGCGAATGAAATTTCCAAAGTATTTCCTAAAGAAACCCCAGTAAGTACTTGAATTTGATAATAATAACTAAAAAAAATAATTCTAATCTATTATTTTTTAGGAATTTTACTTTATGGAGAGAAAAAAAGGGAAAAAGAATCCCAGCGGAAAATTGTTCTCGCGTTGGGCCAACACCATCAAATTAGAAAACAAAACTTTTCCTACTACACAAGAATCTGATGTAGATGATTTTGATGGTATGTGCTTCTTATCAGTCGTATTACTTTGTCCTTTTAACAATATTTAACTTGTACGATATCATTTATTTAGGTGATGTATTCGAAAAAAAATGTTGGCTGGCTAATAACTGCACTCCTTGGGAAAAAGTTAAACAATTTTGGGTGGATACATGGTGTTTAAGAAGCAAATATAAGGGCTCTCTTTCGAATTTACTGGCAGATTGGCCACGCTACAATGATTTTCAGGGCTATGAATTGGTAAGAAATAATTAAATGTTTTTATTTGAATATTAAAAAATATTTATTTCTAATAGGTTGACATTGATTTTGATAGAATGCATCCAGGTATGGGAAACCGGCTATTTTTGAAGTTGGACAGCTTCAAAAAAAAGTACTCCCTGTCTTAGCAACAGAAGTTAAAGACCAAGCCAGTCGAGAGCTTTTACTTTCGAAACTTGGTGAAAAAAATTTATCAAATGGTATAAAAAAAAATCAGAATTTCTAAAATTTATATAATAATAAATAATTTCTTTTTTTTTAATTTTTTCAGATTCTATATATGCTGTTGTTTTGTTGCTGCTCCATGCTGTTCTTCAACCACAACGTCTGACCAAACCCAATAAACCAACAATTGCTGACGCCCAATCAGAGTTTATAATACTTGTAACTACACCGAACGATGTTATGCCGACAATTGAAACTAACATTCAAGAGTACGCGAGCAGAAAACAGTCGTTGCAGCCTCACATTATTGCAGTAGGTGAAGATATTTCAAATATGTCAGCTTTTTATGTGTACTGCGACGGGCTCAAATGGAAGTGCTCCACTTTAATGAAATGTGTCGACGTTATAATTAAGTTAAGTTATGTATTTCAAATTGGTTATTCCCATAATAGCAAGCAAGTGTGGGTATTTTTAGAGCAATATTTTTTTGAACTGAAGTCTGAAGATTTTCCTTCCGTATCAAATTTGGTTAGCAAATTAGACAAATAATTCGATTTTTGCTTTTTGTTTTAAGAATGTTAAAAATGCCCAAATTTGCTTGCTATTTGTGTCATAAATGCCACTTAACATCGCTTTTACTTATAACCCATTTAAAAAAACACCATGGACTTCCACCCATATCAAAATTTGTTTGCAATGAACAAAACTGTAATCAAATATTTCATAACATATATAGATTTCAGAAACACTTAGGAAAACATAAAACAGAGTGTACTTCCCCTGAAAATAATGTTCTGCATCAAGCATCAGTTTCACAAGAAAATTCTACACCTTTACAACATCCTGAAGAGTCTCAACTTACATGTCTATCGAATTTCAAAAATTCAATTCTTGCATTTACCCTTGAGCTTCACAATTATCCACATTTCTCCAGGAGAGACATACTAAATATTCAAAAAGCTATAACAGAGCGTATTACAGTTCCAATAGCTGAAATGATAAATCCTTTAATTCAAAGGAATGAAAATTCAGACCTAACGAAAGAAATAATGCAAACTATATCTGAGCCATTTCTAAATGTGCGTTCTGAGTATAAATTTCTTAAAGAATTGGAAAATTTGAAACATTTTAAACATCCGCAAAAATATGTTATAAGCAATGATTTATCTGGAATAGTTTTAAACAATAATCCAACTTTGACAAGCGCTAAGGCAGAAATAGTACTGGCTGATATTCCTTTCCAAATTAAAAAATTTTTTGAAAGTGAAGGTGTCTGGGAAATAATGCTAGCTAATGTTGAGGCCATGTCAAAATTTAATACTTATTATAGCTTTATAAATGGAGATTTTTGGAAAACTGTAAATGTTGATGAACAAAAGATTATAGTACCACTTTTTTTGTACATGGACGATTTTGAGATCAATGATCCTTTAGGCTCGAAATCCTGCCAACAGAAGATATGTGGAATATATTACACTTTCCCAACAATTCCAAAACATCAAGCTGCCAGGCTCATGAATATATTTGTATGCGGATTTATAAAATGTACAGATTTATATGAATGTGGTTTAAATGTTGCCCTCACTCCATTAATAGACATTTTTAAAAAATTATATATTGATGGTTTGAATATAGAAACGGGTGATAAACATTACAAAATCTATGTCCAGCTTGTTCAGATTTTAGGTGATAATTTGGGCCTCAACACAGCGTTAGGATACAGTAATTCATTTTCATCATACTCTTTCTGTAGGGTATGTAAACGAAATAAGAACGAGACACGCATTGATTGTATCGAACATTCCAATTCTTTAAGAAATAAAATTAATTATGAACTTGATATTGCATTAAATGTCCCCACTACAACTGGTGTTAAAAACAATTCTATATTCAATTCTCTTCCATATTTTCATGTCACCGATAACATATCATGCGATATCATGCATGATTTATTCAGTGGTATATGTAAATATAATTTTTCAAAAATTTTACACTACTTTATATACGAAAAAAAAATGTTCACTTTGGAAACTTTTAATTATCGCAAGCAAATGTTTCAATATGGCGAAACAGAAATTGGTAATGTTTGTCCCCCTGTAACAAAAAATCATATAAAAAGCTCTAATTTTAAAATGAGCGCTAAGCAAATGAAAACTTTTTCCCATTTTGTACTACTTATGATTGGCGATCTTGTCGAACCAAATGATTCTGTTTATAAATTTTTAATCCTTTTCATTAAAATAATTGATTGTCTATTATTACCAAATTTTGATGATGACGTATTAATTAAGCTTCAACTATTGATTGAAGAGCACAACAAACTATATCAAAGATTGTTTAATGATACTTTGAAACCTAAACATCATAACCTTGTACATTACCCCACTATTATTAAGAAATTAGGACCACTGAGATACCTATGGTCATTTAGATTTGAAGCAGAACACCAAATACATAAAAAATATGCACGAAGTACAACGTCCAGAGTAAATGTTCCTCTATCCCTAGGAATAAAATCATCAATAAGATTTGCTAACTCAATTTTAAACAATACCTTTTTTCAACCCGATTTTGTTTTTGAAGACATACTTCCTATTGAAAAAGGTAATTCTTACGTTACATCATTAAATTTATCCGATTTGAATTCATATACCAGAACAAACAGCGTTATTTTCAGGGGAAAACCATTTAAAATTGGACACATTGTTTCAGTGACTAACGATACTTTTTTTATTTATGAAATATGTGATTTTTTAATGAAAGAAAATAATGTCAGTATTGTAGTTAAAAATCATGTATGTATACATTTTTCGGAGAGATTTCAATCATATTTAGTTGGTTCTGAGACACAAAATTTCACAGTTATCAACTTTGATTCCTTAGATGGACCGCCCATACATTTTTACCTCTTAAATAATGGCTTAAAAGTTATAAGAGCCAAAAAAATATGGAAAACATGACCTTTATTTTTTATTGTATTATGTAGTTATAATTAATGTATAAATATCATAAGTACATATTGTAACAATTGAATGAATTAATAAAAACAATAATTTAAAAAGAAAATAATAAGTAGAATTGCTTCTAATTTCTACTAGTAACCGTCTTCATTTTATTAATAGGAATTGCTTCTTATTTCTACTAGTAACCGTCTTAATTTTATTAAGTAGAATGCCTTCTAATTTCTACTAGTGACCGTCTTCATTTTATTAATAAGAATTGCTTCTAATTTCTACTAGTAACCGTCTTAGTTTTATTAAGAAGAATTCCTTCATATTTCTACGAGGAATCATCTTAATTTTATTTAAAAGGTTTCCTTCTAATATCTACCAGTCACCTTCTTAATATTAATAAGGTTTCTTCTTATTTTTACGGGTTATCTACTAAATTTTATTGAAAAGGAATTCCCTCTAAAATTTAGACGGAGCTCTTCTTGGAGAAAAACTATAGAGAAATCTTTTAAACTTTGTTCTGATTTATAGGGTATTTTATGTGGTCTTTTGGCTCTGTGGATGTATAAGAGCTCGAATTGTCGTGGTGCACAATGATTCGTCGTCTCTTGTTCGTTTTTCGAATTTCTCCGAAGACTTCAGGCAAAAAAATTGTGGTGTACCACGCAGAATTGACCGCCCTACGTTGCTCAAGCGGAACAGTCGCCACATGACCATTTTTGCTGAAGAAACAGGCGACCATTTGCTTCGAAGTGCTTCTTCCACGAACAACTTTTTTTACTCCTGCCTCAAAAAACATTCCCATCTTAACACTAGCTTTATAAGGATTTATCCCGTGATATGTTAAAAAAGTTCTTTTGCCTCTCGTGCTCGTATCACGTAGTGTCAAAAATATTTATACAACAACTTTATACATCAGTCTTTATATACTTATACTACAAATGTTGTCTTTCTATTTAGTTAGTTTGTTTTACTTCGGTCTTTTGCTTTTACACATTGAACAGGGCTTAACTTAAACTAAATTTCAATAAAAGATAAATTTTTACCAAAATTGATTTTGATTTTCTTGGCTGCACACTGCATTTTTTGCGATTTTATGTCTTTCTTACATAAAATGCCACTTTAGCCACACCTCTGCCCACGGTCAAAAATTCGATTAGATTTTTTTTACACATAATGATCTGTGCCCAAAAATTTGGTTAAACGCAAACATAAGAATATCAAAATATATAGTTTTTTATTTTGTAAATTTCTCAAATCCGTTAAATAAAAAAAAATAAAAAAAACTTATTTTCAGCGAAGAAAATAATTTTGCGAATTTGTCATATATATATATATATATATATATATATATATATATATATATATATATATATATATATATATATATATATATATATATATATATATATATATATATATATATATATATATATATATATATATATATATATATATATATATATATATATATATATATATATATATATATATAACATATTAGTCACAAACTTTTATTTGTAATTAAATACAATAATTTTGAGAGTTATGAACTGCTCAATAAGATTATTTTTTTCATCAGTACACAACTTTTGGTAATTAGCCACGTTTGTGCTAGCGTAACAACTCCTATGAGTCCTACTTTTAATTGCTTTCGTGTATCATTATTTGCCTTTTATAACTTGTAAGGCTTCACCTTGAGCTAATTATGATATATGCTTCGCTAAGATAGTTTAAGTTCTTTGGTCATTTGATTACCACTACGGTGTAAATTTCGATCAAGTCGAGCCTTTACTTTCCAAAACATACAAGGTTTGAAGCATTCAACTTGGTTTGAATTGGCGTATACCCCACGGCGCCATTTTTAAGGTCCGGTTTAGCACAAATTAAATATAGCACAAATTTATCGGAGAGTTTCGCGCGCGACCTTAGCCAAACCTGGTGAAAATGTGCCCTATCAGTTTATATTAATGAATAAATGATCAAATATGCCCCTTTCGAACTTACAAAAATTCTATGATTTTTCAATTTACCAGAGAGTGTAGGGTAAAGCATATTCGACCCTGCCTGACTACAGTTGTCATACCATACATGACACTATTGTACACGGTTTTATGAGTGCTTATAACTCCTCGAAGTAATGGAGATAGACCCCGTGTTATGTATACCGATCGATTTAGAACCACAATATGATTCAATTGAGCGATATCCGTCAATCTATCGTTGTAATCAAATACGGGTTTCTTAGAATCTTGGAACTTTGTTCAGTTGAGAACTAAGGAAGAATCTCATTGAAATTGTTTTACATCGGCTAATGTTTAGACATCATCTACAGATTTTTCCCGATTTGAAAATCGAAAACTCCAAAATCCACATATTACATCCCATTCAAACCAAATTCTGCACAGATTGTTCCAGCTACCAATACATCTCTGGTGAAACTCAACCGTATTGGCCCTCCACACAATTGGAGATCTTGTCGCTCTAAGACCACAGTGTACCTTAATATAAGCTAGCTTCAATTTAGCATACGTAGTGCATATACTCTACATATGCTCATCGCTGGGGAAATTTGTCCGGATTGTGCTTCATATAGTCTCTTGAAATATGTTCTTCCTGGTATAGAAGTAGCATAGGGCAAACGCTTCCGACTTTAGCCTTTTTATTATGTCGGGTCGTATGATTGATATACAACTAAATGATAATATCGCTCATACGTTCGGTGGTAAAAACCGGAAATTTTTATTTTCCGAAAACAACGGTTAATATCCCTACCTACCAGGTAAATTAGGTACTTACATGCTCCGAGATTGATACCTATTAAACTTCGGACATATGTGGAGCTATACAAAATGTCGACACTACTCACTACCTTCAAAAACGTACACCTCATGCAGTCTAGAGTGTGATAAAGCTGTCCCTTCCGGACTCTTGATTTTCAGTTTTCGGCCTATAGAAATTTTTAGTGATAAACGTTAAAGCTTCATGAATTTCAAACAAAGCACTACTGCAATTGAAAGGTGTTTTAAGAGGTGTACGATATTACATAAATTAAAACATGAAGCGGATACATCTTTACGAACATTTATTTTATTAGTTAAGTTGTATTAAGTTGAACTTTTAATATAATTGTTATATTTTGTATTTACTATTTTTTCATAATTACCATAATTTTTTTTCGAGCGCGATATTTTATTGATCATTCAAATGAGTGATAATGTCATCTCTTAAATTCTTAACATAAATCAATTGAGTGATACTTGATTTTGCTATTAGTGAAATTCGTCATCCAATCCGTGATAACGGTTCTCTCGCTCTTCCTCTCTTTGGCTGTTCTCTTTCTCTCTGCTTAAGTAAACACTCAAATATAATAAGAGCTGTGCTACTTGCACTCACGTTATTGTTAATTGATTATCGATTACCACTTTTTAAACTCACAAGATTGTTTTCTCTTTTTAACTCCATTTTAACATCTGTCAGTAACATTGACATAATTTGTATTTAAGACGATGTAATCCCTAAAACGATCTATTTCTGGATGTTAACGCCGACAATAAAGGTTAAAATACAAACTGAACTAAGGTTGTTTCCTTTGTCATAAAAAGCCAATAAAACAATGAATAATAATTAGTGTGGACGAAATTGGACTCTACAGTCTGTTTCGACCCTCTTACAATAAATCTTGGATAAAAAAGCTCTTGGACGTTATCGTCTGGATCAGTATATCCATATATAATAAAATAATATTAAAACATCTGGGAATTGCAAATTAGGTATAGTGGTATACCCACGACTCCTACATACAGAAGATTTACTTAATTAAAACAATTATTGTTGAATTAAGCCTCTTATTTGTGTTGTGTTTATCGTTAATCTATCAAATTTCATACATTCAAATGCAAGATGTATTCAGGTTCGCAGGAAAATTTTAGTCTGAATAATTGCAGTAGCAAGGTACAGAAATTGGCAACCACGGGTGTAAAATAACTTTGAATCCTAGACAAAACCACAGTTTTTGTCCCAAATAATGATATTTAAAAAAAACTAGAAAGCCAAAACTAAGCACTGGGTAAACCGATGGCGTGATTGTCATACCATTTTATGGGATGGAAAACAAAACCGAGCACTATTGATAATAACATTATCCTTTCTTTTATTGGGATATGGATCCGAAGAAACACCCATTACGAAAACCAAAACCATTATATCAAAAATGCATTTATGTTTCGCTCATTTAAATTAATTTTGAAACTTTCAAAGCAATTTGAATATGTTTGTTTGCGTAATATAATAAGCTAAAGAAGGTATCTAATTTAGAGCTCTGGAATAAAACACTGAAACCCGCACGGCACCAAGCGACCAAGCCGCCTTAGAAGCACTTGGCGCATAACTGTTTCTCAAGAGAAAAGATTTTTAAATAAGTCATGGGAAGATGTTATGAATGTTCCCAGGTGGAGAGAAAAAGGGGTTACAAAATATATTTTAAGCTGTCCTATATTGGAATGTGGGCCTCCATTGCGTGATGGTTACTGTCAAATACTATCACAGAAGTAAGCCGTGGTCAGGTCCAGGTCCAGGCAAGACTATCTTATGTTTTAAATCCGAGTAAGAAATTAACGTTTAAGTCATGTAAAAGCTCATCTTATTCAAATACCTCGGACAAGGCGTAGTAAACATGTGAAGACTATGGGATTAATGATTGAGAGAATCTAGCTCGATGCCGCCAACTATATTATTGGTAGGATTGACATTACAAATCGTCAAGAAAACTGAACCGACTCATAAAAGTCGGCTCGGAGGTGAGATAAATGTGCACGCAGCAGCGGTGACTAGATGACTGAGCCGATCGGAATATTACCGGGAGGCTGAGCAGGTCAAAAAAAATCTTCATACGTTTTTTTTACACCTAGTATGACAAGATGTCAGCTATTATGACTAGATGTCACCTATTACGACAAGTAGACACCTATTACGACAAGATGCCACAAACATTTTATTTGATCTACTGGACTCCGAGTGTATTCCACATCCATGTACTTATATAATTGTCATTAATCGATTATTTTTCCATATTTTAACCGCAGTCGAACAGACTATGAATCTGTATGAAACATAGCTTTTAGGAAATATGTTTGTGTAACATTAGCCAATTGCCAAATAAAGCTACTGATCATTTTGTTCCCACCGAGATCGACTGTACTCTACCGATATCGACTTTATTGTAAACCAACAAAAAAGAATTTTTAATTTTTTTAACGATGCGGTTTAATCGATATGACCCCCAAGTCATGCTTGGGGGTCTGATGGTATACCGCTCATTGCAGTAAATGTCATCGGTCACTCCTCTTACATCAATAAAGGAAAAACATTTCCAACACAAAAGACGCAAATCTATGGGGCAACTGTAGAATAATTTTAACGCATTTGTGCGAATGATTATTGTCAGGTTTTTTAACTAGAATCACGCATTGTAGTAATTCATTTTGGCATTTTGCACAAGACATGTCCTTCATTTTTCGCAGATTAATTTAACCTATATCCATAACAATGCCAACACATTTTTAACACAGACCCAATTCGAGTTGGAATTGTTAAAACGGTCACACAATTCCAAACATCTAATCATTGAACCAAAATTTTCACTTCAACATGGAGAAAAAAACAATCGTCGAAAATCCCACGAATGTCAATTTAATATGAAACAATTGGAATCAGATGCTTTGCCATACCAGCTGTCAATACGCTTATGGTGATATGCAAAAACGCTTTACACCATCCAACCTACCAGACGACGACCGCCGATCCACTGCGCTGCGGCGCACTGCGCCGACAATCCAATCCAATGCAATTGAAGCAACATCACATACACAATCTCCCCGGCATACACATCCCAATTGAACTCCTACGGAGGCAACACATTGCAGAACGAAGTAAAACATTTGGTGCATTAAAGCGCATCTATTTAATTGATTGATGATAATAAAGGCACTACTTGCTTCCTTGGCTCGCCACCAGACCCGAGCCCGAACTACTCGAAAATATTCACTAATGCCCGCTTGCGGTGGAAGGAGGCAGTCGTAACAGTGTGTGACTGCTGGTGCCATTTCTGGGGGGATTTCCAGACGCCGGCATCAGCAACGTGGACGACAACTCAAAAGCAATTGTCAGTTGTACTAACTGTTGTTGCTCCTGCTGCTGCTGTTGAAGTTGCCGTTCTTGTGGTTGCAAGTACTCGGCGATACTGAGAAAATCATGGGGATGCCAATGTGTTCCTGTGACTATACATATGTATATGGGTAGGTATGTTTGTGTGTGTGTTAGTGTGTGATTGTGGCAATGTAACAGATACGACGAGTTCGTATGTTGTTGACAGGTTGATCATTGATCTATCTATCGGATTGTAACGAATGATTTTCATTTCAATACGATCGTGAGGATCGCTCTAACCCGGCACCAAAATAGAGACGAAAGTACGAGTACGGCGTCGCTGTTGCCAAGTAGATCGCAGACTTTCCAATCGATGGATAAGTCATATTAACATAATTTTCAAGGGATTCTGGGGAAATTTTAAGAGTTGTGTCTTCGATAACCAAATCCCCAATAACCAAAATAACCATTTTTATAGATAATGATACCTTTGACGTCGTGATGAAATTCCATTTCTTGTATGGGGCAGTTTTTTGGCTCTATGGTCAAAGGTTTAATTCCACAAATTTTGTCAAACCCTTAACATCAGTGTATATGTGCAGTGGGGATGTTGCAGTGCTTCTGTTTACTTAGATCAAATAAATTCCGTTGCCTTTTAATACCGATATGTTTTGGGCATAGTGGCCTTTGTATTGGGACCTGTACCTCAACTTTACCATTAATATTAATGTGGTTCTTCCAAGGCGGTTGTAGGGCGTGGACATTGTCAAATTATGCAACAACGTCGCTCATTTTTCTTAGAGTTGGTTTATCGAGATCTGATTTAATATGTAACTGCCAAAACGGGAAGATTCTAAGAGCGTTTGTATTTAAACAAAATTTTGTAGATATGGCAAATTTAGTTTAGATCGGACAGTAATTACTACAAGTAGTTTCATAACGAACTGTATGCAGCAGACGGACATGCAGGCAAACAGATATCATTGATTCTAGGTCGAATTGTTTTACACTTGTGTTGCTACTGTATATATTTTGAGTTCATTGGAGCGCGAAATGGCCAATTTTTCGGGTCAAGGAGCCTATTTCGGAAACCCTTTCGTTTTTCGGTTAATGCCAGAAGAAAAAGTATGATTGGGGAGACAATATTTGAAAAGCATCATACAATTGTTGGGTATATGGCTGTGGCACAACAATAGTATGATACTCGCAATAATAGTACGACTTACACACAGCCATACTATGATCCCCAAAACCATATTATGAACCACACTCAACCATACTATGGACAATATTATTATTCTCACAACAATATTGGGATTCACGCAAAACTATAATATGATCCCCACAACCATATGTGTGTGAGTCATTCACACTTAACCATACCACGATAGTACAACCATACAACCATAGTTTGATCCTCACAGCCTTAGTATGATTCCACTCACCATATTATGATCCCCAATTTTCGGAAAGGGTTATGTGCTTATAAAATCAAAAAAAAAAGGATTCCGTTTAAATAAAAGTAAAAGTAAGTGTTTCATTAATTAAAAATATTTCAGTTATACAAATTCAAAGAAGTTTGTGTTGCAAATTTTAATTTACAGATAAAACGTACTATTACGAGAGCTGCTAAGTATATATTTCTAGCCTAATAATGAAAATGCGAATATTAATGATCAAAAATAGTTTTATTGTTTTTAATGTATTCTCCAGCATGATACACACTTTTGCATGCGCTTAAACTAATTGTCGAAGTACTTTTTCTACTCCGATTGAGACACCTCCAAAACATGGTTTTTGAACGCTTCAACAGCATCTTCTGGCGATGAAAATCGTTGACCACGCATTTTTTTCTTGGTGTGCTGGAATGAAATGAAGTCATTGGCTGATAAGTCAGGGCTGTACGGCGGATGACCCATCAATTCGACGTTTTGGCCGGTCAAAAAGGCGCTGGTTTAAGCCGATGTGTGAGAGCTCGCATTGTCATTGTGCACAATGATTAGTCTTCTCTTGTTCGTTTTACGAATTTCTCCAAAGACTTCAGGCAAACAAATTGTGGCGTACCAATCAGAATTGATCTCTTACGTTTCTCAAGCGGAACAGTCGCCACATGAGTTTTGCCGAAGAAACAGGCGACCATTTGCTTCGAAGTGCTTCTTCCGCGAACAACTTCGTTGGATTTGGCTCGTCTCCAAAGACCCCCACGGTCGATTGCTGTTTTGTTTCGTGCTCATACGCAAAGATCCATGATTCGTCACCTGTGACGATCTTACAAACTGCTTTTGGAGCACCGCGATCGTATTTTTTCAAAATTTCGTTTCACCAATCGACACGAGCCTTTTTTGAGGATTGTCAAATTGTGCGGGATCTAACGAGAATAAACTTTTTTTACGGCCAGGTGTTCACGCAATATCGAATCTATGCTGGAGGAAGAAATGCACAAGGATGCCTCTATCTCACGGTATGTTACATGACGATCTTGCATTATCAGTTCACGCACGGCATCAATGTTTTCTGGTACAACAGCCGTTTTTGGACGACCTTCACGAACTTCGTCTTTGAGCGAGCGTCGGCCACGAATGAATTTATTAAACAAGTTTTTCACAGTGCTGTAGGATGGTGCTTCATCGCCATACAGAGATTTAAGTTCATCGATGCACTCCTGTCATAATAATCCACGTCGAAAGTTGTAAATATTATCGCACGAAAATGTTCACGAGTTAATTCCATTTTTTTGCCAAATTGATTTTCCAAGTCACTGTAAACAACACAAATGCTGGTTGTATGTCATAACGTTCTGAGTACGTTTATGCTAAAAAATGTCAAACTTTCAAACGAAATGAAAAAATCAGATGGCGACATTAAGTGTTGCCTAGGCCAGAAATATATATAGCAACCCTCGTATTCGAGACCACAAACCATCACACTACGTCGGCCAACTCGCACATTGAAAGATTTTTAATTTATCAAGACAATCAAAATTTTATAGAACTCCAGTTTAGTATTTTGGGATGTTATTAATGGAAAGAGAAACCAAGTATACCCTCCATATTTGTTCAGCATAATGACCTTAGACATACACCTAAGGTCCGTCATTGTGGGTGCAGCTTTAATAGTTCAATCAAGCAGGCACCTGCCCTAGGGTTCAACCAACCCAAGTCTGTAAGTCCGGAAGTAGGATATCACACATTCGCCACTAACGTCATCTCAGGTATGTGATCGGAAACTTCTGTCATGTCGGACATGTTTCCTACCTTCACCTCAATAATTCTCTGGAGATATGATTTCCCATCACAGAGTGCAAGGTAGAGCGTAGAGCAAAATTCGAATCTTTTTCTGGTCTTGTCAAATTGTTCTTCGATGGGTTCAAACGTTCATCAATAAACATCAGACTATAAACGATAACATAAGAAGACAATGCGAGAAACAATTTTGTTTTGGTGAAAGGGATTTTTTGGAATCGTTGTTGGGAGTCCGTCTGGCCTCGGGGTTGACAACACTGCTGTTGTGATGTGAAACGCACTCCAATTTCAAATTGGTCATTTTGTTTTTGGCCTGGATGGCCAGTGTTGGCCAAGTTTAGAGTTAATGCATGGACTGCCTGAATTGTAGGTCGCCGTCATCGCTGTAGCTGTGGCCGCTGATGCCGTTGCTGCTGTTGTTAGTGCCGTTGTCCATTCTTCCGTAAATCATTGTTCACTTTTTTGACTTGAGTGTGAGACTTTTACATGCGGGAGCTGTGGGAGTCTGGTTGTCGGCTGATCAACTCAAATGATCTATTTTGTTTTTGCCTCTAGTGTGTGTGTGTTGTTGTTGCTGTTTTGGTTGTTATTATTGATGCTGCTGTAATTTAGATTTACAACATTTTGTGAGAGAAGAGCGTGATCTACTTTTCCACACGTTAGCGGCAACGTTCCAGCGCCAGTGAAGCAGCTAGCCAGTCAGCCAGCCAGCCAGCCAGCCAGTGTCCGAACGATCAAATCCACAGCCAGCATCGAAAACAAACAGCGACAAAGCGAACGGAAAAAAAGAGCAGAGAAATCAACCATTTTTGGTAACTGCTGAAATCGTGATGTATCGCAACAAATTCAAATTTTTCGCTCTTGTTTGGACACATACGAGTATGTACAAGTAAATATGTACACACATGTGTGGATACATACCGCATGTGAGTGTGTGTGTATGTACGAATGGTACATATAAAAAATAATTTTAATTTTAATTGAAGCCGTTACAACGAATGTCAGCGGTACGTATTGTCCACGTAGTCGTCGTAGATGATTGTCTTCACTGTGTCCTGTCCACCGCCGTTGCGCCGTGTCTCCGCTCACTCCTCGTTGTCAGTGGCTCTGCGGCCATCTGATGTATGCGCCTCCATTCATATTCATTCGTTTTATGGCTTTGTTTGTTTGATTTGTTTGCCTTCTCCAAGTGCCATACATACGGACTTGTACAATTTTGGCTATTTTGCCAACCGACAGACGAAGGTGCGGACGGACGCTCGGATGGACGGACAGAGATACCGACAGTCGACGGGCATGTGCAATTGCTTTGAATCTATTGCAGATGCTGGGCCAGATGAGGAGGAAGAAGAAGAAGAAGAAGCCACAGCATTTGTTGGTGGTTTTGCTCCACAAAGTTTGCTGATGTCTAATAGTTCCCACGGCCATATTTGGTGGATTGTAATGAAGTCGTTTGTTGTAAGCTTGTTAAAGATTGATTTCATTCGAGAGTGGGTTGTAACGTCGTTAACTTAAATGTCTTTTATCTCTTCTGTTCTCCGTTCACAGCAGCAACAACAACTACGGCAATCGTGGCATTGCCGGCTCACCATGAAGAACTAGACAGAATTCGTTCTCTTTCTTCAACTGGGACGTTATTTTTCTTTCATTACTGACGTATGCACGAGGGTGTATGAACAAACGATCGTTCGTAAGTATGTATGTGTGCTTAATAGCGAGGATCAGAGGATATCACATGGGGCGGACGACGACTGACTGCCATCGCCGATCGTAGAAGTGGTCTTCTTAGTCTGATTTGTCATCTTTGCATTCGATCAGAACAATCTGTGTCAACATGTAGCCAACAAATTAACGGACATTCTTCTATCGAAATGAGCGAAAAACAATTTGGGTTAGAATTTAGCATAAACGCATAAATTAACAAGCAAAAGGTGTATTACAAGTGAGTAGTGCAGAGCGTCCTTTGGTCGGAACCATGGCAATCAACGGCAATCAAAGACCATACGGGGAACTATGTACGGTTTATGCTTTTTATATTAAATTAAAAGCATGACTTAGAGATTTATCTCTAAAACTTCAAGTTGTTGTAACAACAATATGTTAAACATTGTATGTCCAGTTCGTATAACGCAACATTTGAATTGGTTGCTACTTAAGAGAAAGTGGGCCTCGCCGTATTCCATAATGTGGCCCAGATGGCATGTGGGGTAGACGTCCAGCAAGTTGCAATAAATTCTCGCCCGAATTGAGGCGACTGCACCATCCAGATTTCAGCTGATCCATAACTAGGCAAGTCTGCAAAATAGCGTCTTCCCCCCTAGCGAAATCTCCGGGGAATGTCCTTCTAACACTACATTCACGCTGTAGCTGGACTCAGCCACTGTGACTTTATCAGCGTAAAAGTCTAGAAGTTACGATGATTAAAAGATTCGCTTTTGTATCGCTGGACCTCTTTCTATAGATCATACCTCATCATCCTGGGCTGAGGCATCCTGTCCATGAGATAGTGTTGGGGATGACTACTGTGAAACACCCAAGCTGATACTGTTTTAACAACAAAAAATTGTGTCTGTGTACGGTAACTTTCTTGGTGTCCTTATATAGATGGCCTTCAGAAGACTTAAGGAAACTCCCTGTTGATGTTCTCTGAGCGGCCTGAAATTGCAGGTCTGAAGTTTCTTTCACAGCGATATACTCACCTCGGTCGACCACATTAGCGCTGCAGTTCGACCTTCCGCATTGTAAGAAGTCAACAAAGTTTCTCTGTCAGCTACTACCGGGGAGTGATGTGAAGACCGTACCCTGTTCCTACATTTCAATTAATTTCATTCAGCTGAAGCAAGTGCAGAGGCTAGGAAAGATTGCTTAATATTATGCGAAGGATTTTGGGATAGTGAGTAGTTGGTATGTTGATTTCAGAGAGTTTCAGATTATGGGACATCCGCACCTCTGCGATCCATGCAGTAAACAGTGCTGTTAATGATTTGGATGCAGAATAAACATGTTAAATCTGAAACAAAGCAGTTGATTTAATAGCAAATGTCATCCACTTCGGGTATTGACACTATTCTTGTGCAGTCATCAGCTTTCGCCACAATTTGAACGCTGCACAGTGGGACAAGATTAAAAACATGGAAATAATTCCACCGCTTCTAAACTAACAGTCGGATATTGATGAAATTTCACACACTTATAAAAGAGGTGTTTTCGAGCTTAAGTTTGGGCCCCCACGATATGCAGGGGTGGAGCTACAGGGCCCCCAAGTTGGGGGGCCCTGTTATATAATTTTAAAACGAATGTAACTTTTGGATTTGTGCGCCGACTTGACCATTTAATTCCTATGGAATCCGCTAGTAGAGACCTACACCTATGCATTATCTTGTGTAGTTTTTAAGATAACGAGTTTAAAAATTGAAATTTTTGTTCGCCCTATCTTGGTGTAGTGTTTCGGTAATAACTGAGACAAATACCAAGTCGTTTGGTATTTGGCTCAGTTATTATTTTATTTTAATTTTGTTTTAAAAAAAGCAAAAGAAGGGTTGTCTAAAGTAATTCACACTCACTAATTGCATAAATACCTGTCAGGTGGAAAAACTTGGATTTTCCATTAAGGAAAAAATCATTACGTCATAAAATGTTTAATAATAAATAAATAACAATGAAATTTTCAGTTATTAAGGATTTAACAGTAGAAACACACGTTATAAATTAAAAAAATATATTTCTTAGACACAATCCCACGATTCCCAAAAAATATTTTAAAAATGCCAAAGTTGTGATTTTTCAGTTTTCATGCTATATTTGCCACATTATTGGCCAAAAAGTGGAATCATTTTGTAAATAAATGCTACAAAATTTTTGATCCCAGCTTTGCGATTGAACTTTTGGATTATATTGCAAAAAATGCGGTATTTCAGATGAAAATAGCTCCAACAACAAAAACAGTTTTGAACTTTTTTTGAATATCTTCTGCAAGAACTTTCCATTAAGATGAATATATCTATATAATTTGTACGTTTGAATGCTTACAACTTTTTAGTCAAAAGGTTATATTACCCCACCCTGGGGAACTCCCAGTTTAGCTCTACAAGGCTTTGACTTCCTCTCTCTAAATTCTACATACGATTGACGCTCACACAAAAAATTTCCGACCCAACTTTTCACACTAGGCGAAAAGGACTTATCTACGATATTTTCAAATTAAAAAAAAATGACATGATTGATCATATCTAAAGCCAGGATTAAGACGCGAATAATTTGTGTGGTGATGTCGTTCAAATCAGTAGTTGTACTGTGCTGCTTGCGGAACTCAAGCTAGTGACAAACACTTAAAAGGTGTTTGAGCATGCTGGCGAGTCGTCTTTGCTATAGGCAAACGTAATGAGATCA
The DNA here is from genome assembly GCA_963513945.1 of Hydrotaea diabolus. Classification (NCBI taxonomy): domain Eukaryota; kingdom Metazoa; phylum Arthropoda; class Insecta; order Diptera; family Muscidae; genus Hydrotaea; species Hydrotaea diabolus. The sequence continues at coordinate 100,338,458 of OY740720.1, read as the reverse complement.
TGCATGTAAGATTAACGTTTGCTTGCGTCTTTGCCTGGCTTCTGGAACAGCACCACTCTCTAGATTTTCCACACATTGGGAACTTAATAAGTGGCTTACAAAAAATTGAGCACATTGGTCATGTACTCTAATTTGAAAGTATCTAGATAAAATTAAATTCTGTCAGGACACAGCGCCGTGAGTATACTTCGCCAACGACAAGTTGTGTAGTGCCTCTTTGCCTCGGAGAGGTTCTCTGGGTGCATTATAAGCAGCCGGTTAAAATTACTCGCGCACTGCTACGGATCTGTCACTGTTTTACCGCTGAACGTAATGAGTGTCTGATCATTCTTTCTTTCTGTTTTAGAGACTGAACTGATCGATGTACACAATTTACCACTTCCTAAACTTATTTGTTCTGCTTATATTCGTTGGCCAATCTAATGATCTTAGCGTTGAGTTTTATAATTCCAGGTTTGGTAGGGTTGGAGCGTATCTTGGGACCAGCAGGAATTTAAGCAAAACATCAGGATGTTCCTATCCAGCTTTATATATGTTTTGATATTCGCTTACTCTACCTTAAAATTAAGATCCTTTCAATCAGGGGGTTGCTTAAGGTGTTAAATTACGACCACCGCGAAATTTACTATGGATGATTCCAAGATTCTCAAAAAGAGCATTGGAACAGCTGGTCGAACGATCTTGTCTTTCTTTCGATGCGGCGCACTGTGGTTCGGATTCGTTTTTTACTGGCCAAAACTCTGTATCTTTTGAACCGTAGAGTTATTTTTTTTATTTGACAGATAACTATTTAAGCTTCTTACCATTTCAATAAAATCGAAGGAATTGAGGTCAAAGTTGAACTATTGTTTTTTTAATATTAATATGAGAAATTAATATGGAAATGTAAGATTTTTTGCTTTTTTATATTCTTTTTTTTATTAAATGAAGTTCATAAGTAGACCATTTTAATAATAAATTTTGTGAAAACTAAAAAACATTAATCCTAATGAGACTCCCGTATAAGTTATTTGATTTGTAGTCCAAGTAATTTTTGCCAAAGACTGCTGAAGAAAAACCTTGGCAGGTTCAAAAACGACTGTGCAGTGCAGTCTGCCTGCCCACCGTATCCCATACATTTCACCAATTTTAGTTGCTTCAAAAAAAGAAACAACAAAAAGGGCTCGAACGAGAATAAAACTTTTCATGTCATAATAATGATAAAAGAACGAATAAATGTAAAAAAAACATATTTAATAAGGGTTGGTACGCCCTAATGTACAATGCATGTATGAATACATGCACAACACACACACACTCTGTGCTTTTGCATCTGTGGTTTTCAACGAAAGCCCATGTGAAACGGAATTTGTATAAATGATATTGCGCTATGAAGGTTGCTCTTCGCACAGTTCGATAACTATACGCTAAGGGTAATTCTCATTAATGCTAATGAGACTCCCGCATAAGTTATTTGATTTGTAACCAAAGACTGCTGAAGAAAAATCTTGGTGGATTTAGAAACAGCTGTACAGTTTGCCTGGCAACCGTAGCCAATACAGTTCACCAATTTTTTAGTTGATTCTGAAAAATAAGCAACAAAAAGGTATCGATCCAGAATTAAAACTGTTCAAAGCTTTTTTTAAAAAAAATATCGGTGAAAAAACACTTTGCATAGCGAATAGCGAACTGGTTTAATGTTCATTTTGTTTTTTAACTTTTGTATTCGTTCGGTTGAAAAATTACCTGCAAATAACACATACCCGTAGTTAGTTCCGTATTATTTCTCTCCTGTAGCAGCACTTTTTGTTCTCTTTTAAGTCCCGATGTTCTACTTTCCATTGATTTCGAATGCTAGAGATGAGTGGATCTGACTTGCCAACAAAATATGAAATAGATTTTCGTTTGTAAATTTGTTTTTCTGGTATTGTGCTCTTTATAAAATCTGTAATCCTTATTTCGTTTTTCTTGGGCTTCCTCTGTCAGATCTCCTTACCAGTTTGCAAAGGTGCTATAAAATCAATGTTAACTTCATCCAACTATTTTTTTTAGCGTTTGTTAAGTTTTGACGAAATCATTTATTTTATTTTGTAGTTCTAATTTCTCTATTTTGCAGATAGAGCAAACTAGTTAATGCATGCACCATACCAGATTGCCTCCACAGGTCTTATTAATTTCAGCCGATATTTCGTCAGCTGAACTGAACAATGTGTTTAAAAGCTAATACATAATTTGGAATATTTTATTTCCATATGCTCAACACACTCGACTTATCAGTAGCTAGATTCCGACTTGCATCTCTACACGTAGCTATGCCGGGACCATATAAGTCTTTCGTCTGATGTTGGACAGTTTTTAGCGTTTCTGTTTCCATACAACTCGATCTTTTCAGATTCCTTTTTCTTCGATTCTTCATCCGATATTAGTCCAACGTTGCACGCGTCGCAATAGGAGCCATCGTGGCCTAAGAAGCTATGTTTTCTTCAGTCGAGGCCCTTAACTCCTCATCATAGCATTGGCTGATTTTTTATCGCATTCGGTAACCAATTTCTTCTTCGGCGGCCGTTGTCTTGGAATCTGGTACGTGTTGCCACTGAGCGCTGATGTCATCGGAGCCCAGTATGTGAAAGCAGCATCAGATTTTAATAGGTTAAGACTATGCTCAATACAATTTTGGCATATATAAATTCGTCGAAGAGCAATAACCAGGAAATATCACACAGCCCTCGTATGATTATTAACTGTATGATGGGCTTAGTTTGACCTGAAAAATCTTTAACAACTTCACACCGAAACCATGTATACTCGTACGAGTATGTTGTGTAACCCGGACTTCAAGGTCAAATACATATTGAGTCAACTTTTCCGACAGCTGCTCCCTCAGTTTCCTTTCCACAATCCACGCAACACGTAGTCGCATTCATATTTTTTTTTATTAAATATTCAGCGTATAAATGTGTGTGTGTGAGTGTAGGGGCACATTTGCATACTAACCCATTTCGTCACCCGCGGTGTCAAAATTTTTAAACACATACCGGCAAACACTCATGCACATACACACACACACATGTTTGCGCAAAATGCAATTTCAGACGTTTATGAAAATAACAGCAACAACGCTCCACAGCGGTGTCTGAGAGTCTACGCATTTCTTCAAGCGCGGTGTCGTGGTGGCTGCTGTTGTTGTTGCACTCGTATGTGTTCGTTCACTGTTCTCGCTGTTTGTTGTTTGGCAAACTGCCGCACTTAATCGATGTCGGCGTGGCAAAGGCATTAATCATCATAGTTGACAGACGAACTGCTTGAAATAGCACTGCGAGTACTCACTCGTATGTACGTACATATGTGTGTGTGTATGTTGCGAGAACTTATGCAAAACGCTTACAACGATATGCAACATTGTCCAGTGGCGGAGTGAGGTTCACTTAAATTTTATTAACAAACCAATCGATTTCTTACACTTCGAACACAATTGCCACATGCAACTCATAGCGTCTACTCTGTGGAACAGAGTATTTTAAATTAGTTTCCGAAAATATTTGAGCTTGGCCCACAATTAAGTATACCGATGGACGACCACCAACTGATTTTATGTAACTATGTCTGTCTGTCAATCCGTCCAAGGACGCTATTGAAATTGAAGAAAATCAGTTCAGGTTTAGATATAGCTCCCACACATATGTTCATCCGGTAAACTCTCTAGAAGCCACATTATTACTGGAATTGGAGAAAATCGGCTCAGGTTAAGATGTTGCTCCAACACATATGTGATTTTACAAAGAACATTTTTTCAAATGCGAGTTTAACCTTTAAAAATTTGGGCAAATTTAACAGGGTCCCGAAACCTATTTTAAGTTGGCTTTTCGGAACATACCGAAATGTACAGTGTTAAACAGTTGGCCACGCCATATTTTATTGCTTTATCTCAGGGGATTGCCCCTTTTATGCATTGTATTGCGTTGGTGAGTGGAAAGTAAGGGATCAGAAGGGGGAAAGAGGGGTGATGTTTATTGAAATTTTGACATTTGTCTTGAATTGTTGGATGTCGTAATTGGTGGAAAATACGGGCAAAAAAACGAATTCGATCTGTAGTGTTTAGTGCGGTCAACTGGCCAATCGATAACAAACTGGTGTGAATTCCTGGAAAGTTGCGTATTCCTGGCGAATATCCTAACTTCAGGAATAAGTCGACGGATGCCAGCGGAGCACACACCATAAAAGTAACGATAGAACAGCGACACACATCCCACATTCTGACGATGCTCGAGGGAAACAATTGAGTTGGATATCCCACTGTCAGCTATCAGCATCATCGCTCTCTTTTGAACACGCTCTAGTACCTCCAAGGATGATTTGGAGCACAGATGAAGTGAAATATTTCTTACACTGCCTTAGAAATCCTATACACTTGAGAACTACTTTCGACACTTCGAAGACATGTCTCGCCCAACGAGCGTCACACTGCATCTTACCAGTTTCCTTTAACGAAAATATTCCAAAAAAAATCGAAAAAGTATGGAAGGAAGCCTATTAAGGCCCTCTAAAATGCACGTATACCTGCATTTTAGAGGGCAAAATAGTTGTTAACAATTTACGAACAGTTATTATTTTCGGAGTGCCAGCATATAAAAGCCCTTCCATGCATTTTTTTAATTTTAAAAAACCTATTTCAACGGTTTTTTGACTACTGAATGTTGTAAAATACGCAGCGTAAGAAAAAAATCTTTGGTGTGCCCGATTGGTGGCAGATTTCACAAAATACAACAAAGCACAAAAATTATTGTATTTAAAAAGGTTCGGATACACTAAAGCTTTGTCTCTTACGCTGCGTATTTTGCCACCTCCGGCTGTCTAAAAACCAATACAGTCGTATTATTTGTAGGGGCTCGATTGCTGTCTTGACATTTGAACTTTCTACGCCGCACAGTGCCTGAAAATCGTTTTTCGTTGGCCAAAATTCTGTAACTTTTGAAATGATCAAAATACTTAAGTTATTTTTTTTAATGGATAGATATTTAGTTCAGCTGGACTCAGTTTTAATTGCATTAAAATTGATTAAAGACTTTTTAAGAAATACTAGGTCAAAGTTAAACTTTTGATTTTTTTAACTTTTAGAGCGAAATATTGGTTTATTATTTTTTATTTATTAAAAAATTTAATATTTGGATTTTAATAATAATTATAAATATTTTTTGTAATAATGGAATTTTTTTAATGTTACACTCAAAAAAAATTTTAGACTCAAAAAAATAGTAAAATCAACTGGAGATTTTGCTATTACAGAAAAATTAAAAATTTTTTGCTATCAAATTTGCAAATTTGTTTACTCTCAAAGAATATTTACACTTAAAAAAACGTTAATAATATTATCTTAAAATCTTGCTATTACTACAGAAAAATTTATTACTTTTTGCTGTCAAATTTAATAATTTTAAAAAAAAATTTTAAAATAAAAACTGCAATAATTTTTAATAGCATTTGTAACAATGGTAGGTTCTGTTTATAATTATTTTTTACTAATACTATGTTTTTCGTACTTAAATAACAATGAAAGGTAATTATAATTGTTGTTCATTTGACTCAAATATTGATTGCAAATATTCCATATTTTGTTCTGCGCTATTTCTGTTCTTTAGTAGTTTTTTGGCTTCTTCATCTAAATCCCGATGTTGCACTTTGCATTGATTGCGAATACTGGAGATATATTAAACATTTGTGGAATTTCGTGAAATTTTTTTAGTATTGTGCTCTCTGTAAATTCTGTAATCCTTGTTCCTTTTTTCCTGAGCCTCCTCTTATAGTTCTCCAAGTGGCACCAAATGACATTTAACGAGAAGACTCCATTATAAAGGATTTTGTGAACTGTTGCAGACATATTGCTCCATGGGTAGTTGGTTGTATATGTCTTTGCAGTTTCCTTTGCATAATCTCCAAATTTTCTAGAGCCAATTTCTTCATTGTACGCAAGTACTTCTAGGATCATTTTAAATCTGAAAATAAGGCTTAAGTCCACTCCTGTTATTTCAGATGCTGTTTCTGCATCTGAAAAGAACCTTCTTGCGGCATTGCCATCATTTGTATTGCCTGACCCTTGTGTTGGCTGATCTATAATCAATCCAAATTTCAGATATTCATCTTGAACATCTTTCTTTTTTGAACTTCTTAAATCTTTGTTGGTTTCGTTGTTTCTTATTGATCCTGGAGACCCGAAATCCAAATCATAACTGATTTTTAGTATGTGTTCCATAAGTCGTATTTTTGCATGTAGTGGTGATAGTCCAAATTCATATGCATCGGTATTATCTAATGATTTTGTCGGAACTTGATTTAATTGGGTTGATGTTGCTTGGCATATAATGCAGCTGGTTCAGCCTTCTTGTTAGTCAAAGCCTGACCTACTTTTCCATCTATCATTGTCAGCACTAATTGGTAGCTTACTTCAATTTGCTAGAAGATGGAGTCTAATTTTTCCAAGTATCCATTGTTTGCGTTCTACTAGTCGAAGGCTCTGAATCTTCCAAAATCTTTTTCAATCGCAATGGTACAAATGATACCATGGACATACCTGAGTCCGAAATATTTCCATATACAACTTGTTTGTGTTGTTTTTGTCCCGAAGAACCATCACATCCCCATTTACAAAAAAAGAATTAACTTTGTGTTTCCACATTTCTTTAACTCATTTCCTGTTATTGATTGTAGCAATCATTGGGCTGTGTGATCAAGTAGAGGTTGTAGTTGAACCTCTGCCTAAATTGGTGTGATTGTAATAGTGTCCTTTGATGGCAAACAGTCCATTTTAGCAGCGGTTATGTGATGATATACGGGATACAAATTTGAGCCCTTTTCAATCGCACGCTATCTGAGCTGAATATATTGATGTTTTGTTAATTTCAAATCCAGAAATAATGCTAATGCTCCTAGCGATGTTTTGCATCGCTCGGAGCTTTTAAAAATCCGTTTTGTTCTCACTGGACTAGCTTTAACAACCTTTTCAATGATATCCACTTTTATAAATTAGTTCTGTGATCTTAATTGATGTAGGAAAAATTCTATTATATTTGTACAACCAATTTCATCGTTAACATCTTTAAGTTTCTGCCTCTTAGATCTATCGTTGCAGTTGTCCAATGATTTGCTTGGTCTTCCAGCCTTATCTCGCTTTGCTGTTTCTGCAGCGACAGTAAGTTGGCCTTCTAACCTGTTTGCACTTTTTATATAAAACTTTTGTTTACTCTAGCTAACTTCTTTGCAGCGTTTTTTTGGTGCTTTGACGAAATTTGATATTTGTTCTTGTATTTCGGGGCTACACGAATTTAAGTTTAATTTTATTTTAACGTTACTCGTACTAAGAACATCTTCCTGGTTTTTGTTTCTATACCTGGTTTTTGTTACTCTTCGACCAGTTCTTTATAACTGAAGCTCTAAAAATATTTTTCTCAATATTTTTATTTGCGTCTGTTACGTTTTATCACTTGCAAATAAACGTCCGTACACTTAAAGGATTAACTTATTACTGAGTTAACACTTATCAAATCCGTAATTGTATAGATTTTTAGATACATGATTATCACACATTGATTTTTAATTTCATAGCAGGTAGTACTTAAATTCAACAAAACTGCACTTGCTACCATGACCTTAAAATCAGGTAAAACTAATTAGTATCTCGCCAATTTGAGGTTGTTTTTATATCTTTAGTTGTTTAATGTTGCGATTATTGACACACTTATAAAATTGTTTATGAATTTGGTTGACCCTAAAATTTGATAACAAGTAAAATTAGAAAGCGATCATATGTCTACTGTAGAACCTATTGTGATAATTTTATAACTAATTTTTTGCTGATCAAAACAAAGCCATAAAACCCTTTTGCAGCTTTTATATTTAATTATTTCATTATAAGCTATAAAATACCTAAAGCACATATTTAATACACCATTGTACGAGGACTTATAGGTTACAAAAGTACATGTGACAGCGAAAGTGACAGAGAAAGGGAACTAAGGGTAAAAAAAATCAATTTTCACTTTTTTTTGATGTGGACAACATCTGAGCATCGAATGACACCGATCCCATGCCCCAAAAGAGTTCCCTCCCAGAGATATGCGCGTTTTATGAAAGTGATGGTACACCAAAGATACACTTATTTAAATCTTTAAAATGGCTCTCCTGAACAAAACTGGTTTTTACCTTTAGGTCCCTTTCTATTTTGCGCGTCACATATATAGGGTTAAAGAAGACACTTTCATCTTTCTCCGGGTGGTACACGTTTCTTGTTCCCTAGAATTAATATTCCACTAAAGTTTAAATTTGAGAAAAATATAGTAGTTTCATAAATATTTCATAGCGCCCCTAATATTAAACGCTAGAGCTGTGACCACTTACAACAACTAAAGACTATAATCCTACCAACACTATAAAAAAGACCGCAGGCCATTATCGATGATAGCTTGCGAGTAGTAACCATTTACTTTCGATAAAAAAAACACATTTTTCTGAAATTAAAAAAAAAACAGTTAAGTTTGACAGCAGGCCACGCCCACAATTAGAAAAGTTTAACCTAATTTTTTGGCTACCTTAATCTAAATATATAAAAGCTAAAAAAGGCGTAAAAAATTTAAAAATCGGCGACAAAAAAAATTACACTTTTGGCCAACGAAATCAAAATTTCAGCCATAGTACGCCGTCATTAATGATTGGTACTGTATCGTCTTCTGCAACAGAATCTGCATGTGTCAATAGCTTGGAGTAGTTTTATTTTCATACACTTAGTGGACTTACCATGTTCGTCAACAGAATAGCAGATTAGTTCTATGTCATTCCATTTATTGGGCCCTCAGTTTGATGGTAGACTTTTTGATACAATTTTCGGGCATAATTTCTTCCCCTCTAGATCTGAATCTCCTTATACTCACGCAATTGCAGTTTTCATTCCTTGCTTTTTCTCTCTTCTAACCGTCTCGTTTCTCTCCTATGTAGCTCTTGTCGCTACAGCCTGCAGCAGTGCGTTATGGGCATCATTCTTTACTTCTGCTGCTTTTATACATTCTTCATTGTACCATTGGTTCGTGGAAGCGAAGTTCGGTACACTACTTTTTCTTTAACTGCTGTCGACAATGAGTGGGACATATGTTTTTACTGCGCACTAATATCATTCAGCGGAGGATTGTTTATTCGTAGCAGTTGTGATAGAAATGTAGATAACTTATTGGCCGTCTATTGTGTACGCAGTTTTACCACGTCTAGTTTTCTCTGTGAATTAAACAGTGCGCCTGTGCATTACTTTGTAATGATCCGAATCTATTTAGACACCTTGGATCGCTCGACCATCTAATACACTGATAGCGAGCCTTCCGTCCACCACAACATGATTAATTTGATTTCCCCTTTTACAACCAGGTAGCCTTCTAAATAACTAAGAATTAAAATCTGGTTCTGCTTGTTACCACATTTCCAGCTCCTGCGAAATCAATCAACCTCATTACGTTCTCGAAGATATTTTTCGACAGCGGTTGTAAAAGATTGTGCTTGATGAGGATGGTGCTCAGTCCTTTGTCCACTGGATTGGAATCAAGATGTTGTAGCTCCTTGCTCACCATGAAACTACACCCAAAATTCGTGCTAGTTGTTATGGCAGCTGTGATATCAATACATCACAGTTGTTTGTTTGGAATATGGCTAGTCTGGTCTATTGCACTTACTTATTAGAGGTGATGTCAGCCTTGTACTCGTACTGAGAACATCCGTCAGCTGGATATAGACACCTTTTCAATTAAAGGTTCGTGGTCCTCATAAAGTTTGCAGGGGTCGTTAACAATTAGGCAGGCGGTCCGGTGAAAAAACTCTTCTGTTTGTTTCCGTATGTATCCAATTGATATGAAGGATAACCAAGATAAGTTACAGATTTTGCCAGGCAAAAACCAATCATACAATTGCTTGGTATGCAACATACCCCACGAGGGCACTACTCCAAAATTCACTTTAAACTGTGTCTCTTTTTGTCTCTGAGTTTTACTTGTTACCACAACGACCAGAATAAAAAGTTATCTTCGAGGAGCATTATTTATATTCGTATCAGTTTTAAGCTTTTGATGTATTCAATTTAATTTCAAGCTCTTGGGCACGGTAGCCACGAAATAGTCGATCTAAATTGCGAGTGTTCTCCAATCATCTTTTTCTCTTAAAATATGTTCTCACTTAGAAGCGCGTTGCAACATTTGCCAACTCTTTTCCGGCGTTGACTCGAGGTCATTGTAAATCTCCGAATGCCCAGCAAAGGCCTGTTTGGTGTAGACCTCACCGACTCCGCCACTGGACATTAACTGTATACCGACATACAAACCTACCCATTCGCCCGTCCAACATGTGATCTTACCTTCAATCATGCAAAATAGCTGCTAAAAATGTTGAATATGTTTTCGGCTAAGTGATGCTGAGCTGAGCTGATGCAAACGAAAAAACACGCCGAAAAAGCAAAACATTTATGCAAAATTTGAACTTCAAATACTCGCAGATACACTCGTACTACGTAAAGCATGAGGAAGAAGGAGATTAACGACAAGCCGGGGATGGTCCCACAAATGCGGCACCGCATTGACAACCAACTGAGTGGTGAACGGCTGAACGTTTCAACGGGCGAACGAGTAACAAACGGTAAAGATCAAAACATCGGTCGGCGGCGTCATTGTGAAGCGACAAAGTGCAAAACAACAAATCATAATGGAAATAGGAAAATTACAAGTGGAAATATTTCATAAAAATGTTGACGTCGCAACGTGGTTGCCCGAGTACTCAGTGCTCATGTATGCGACTGCAAATGTTCGCCAGCCAAGGCATCCTTAAGAGGCGGCACGTCGTCAGCCGCTCCAGCAGCCACTGCCACACCGTTCACCGGCTCACACGTCCATTCCCCCTTCGTCGTTGTCGCCGTCGTCGTCGTCTCCCCACTTAGGGAGTGAGTGAAAAAGTGAGGAAGGCGATAAGGTGAGGCAAGACGAGACAATGGCATTCATATCGTATTCGTAACATGAATAATGCAAATCATGGGTGTAAACATGGTGTGTTTGTTCGACGTTCGTTCCGTCCTTCCTTCCATCGTATCTTTCTCTCGAACTGAACTTTATTACACGGCGGCGTATCACAGCAGATGAGGGTGCAGCAGCAACAAACAAGTAACAACAGCAGCCACAGCTACAGTCGAAGCCGCCGTCCCGACTTCGGCATCAGTAACAGTAACAGCAATAACATTCAACATTTACGAGTACATCAGTTCCATCGTAGGTTTCATTCAACACCCATGATGGAACGCCGCTGCCTGTCTGCTCACTTTTGCCAAAATGATAGGCAGACAGACAGGCCGACATTTTCATTTGGAAAAGTTTCTGTTTGATTTCTTTCTTCCTTCCAAGCAACACCCATATTTTACTTTATGATGTTTTTTTCTTATTCGGCGATAAAATATGCACACAATCTGGGTATCTGCTCACCACCGATGGCTGGCTGGATGCACTCGTAATTTATTAGATCTGATTACTCTGTGAACGCCCAACGTGTAGAGTGCTGCATTATTTACTTTAATTTAATTAACTGGCATTAATTTACTGAGCGCTCACTACACCATCGTCATCATTATCGCCGTCATCACCCGGATTGAGTACTCTTCGTGGCGGCAAAGAGCAATTGTCGCAAGCAATTTACATGAAATTCAAATGCACATAGGATTTTGTCAACTAAAAGTCTAGTCCAGAAGATGTTCAAGTTGAAAAGTGGGCATGGTGTATTTCAACAAACTCTGAGTGCAACTTGTCCGCACAACATTTAAAACGATTAATAAATGTCAAATAGATTATCACATTTTGTACTCCAATTGTACTCAAGAACATTTCGAGCCTTTACCGCCACTCACTTTTTAATGAAATTAGATAGAAAACTGTACAACGCTCTTAAGCTTTAATATTCAAAATTAAATATTAATATTTACAAATACGTATATAGCAAATTAAATTGTATCGGAATCCTTCAGATGCATTAGACAAAATCCGAAAAAAAACCTCTACTGTAACATTTTCTTTTCGGCGCTTACGTCTTTTTTGCGGAAGGGCTCGATTTAATTAAACTGACACAAAGTTCAATCCTACCTGCTCACAACATAATTTGGGAACTCGTGTTCACATCCACAAAAAAGTATGTAAGTAAAAATTATTTTATAAAATATACTTTTGCTAGGTGCACATATTTGTGCTAGGGCAACCGTCGAGAGCAACGTGTTGCAGCAAATGTTTTCTTTGTTCACAAACCATGTGGCAACAAAGCTGCACACGAAGTAGCGTTTGCTTCATTATGACTGTAGCCTACTATCATATTATTATTCTTCATTTATCCTTTATCGCCGGTTATGTATGACCTCGATTTTTTTTTATCCGTTTTGAACCAAACTTTGTATTTAGACGTTTCGTACACGAAGAGCATCATAGTGTTGTTGGGTATATGGGGCACAACAATGATGTTCACAACAAACAACCATAGCATGATAGGCACGCAACCATGTTGTGATCCCTACAATCATAGTATGATCCTACTCAACCATACAATTATCCCCAATGTTATTTATTACGATCGGGATATCTTGTTATTCAGCATTGCAGAGATTTTATTGAGTAAATTTTTCAAAAGTACACTAAATTCAAAATAATTGTAGTGTTTTATTTCACAATTAAAAAAATACGTTTAAAAAACGTAAGAGTTCCATTTGTGAATATATTTCGGTTGGACAAATCTAAAGCAGTTTGTTTTGAAAAAATTAAATTTACAGATCAAATAAACTATTATTGCGTAAGATTTTTAACAAAAACATTGTTCCAAAAGCCATATTAAAATTTATAAAAATTACAATAATGTGGTATGATTGCGGTAATCATATCTTTGTTCATATAAAAAAACAATACTTTTGTCCCACCAACTATATTAATTTTTTTTGTTAAAAACATTTTTTTCTTTTTACGTAAATTTAACAATAATACTATTTTTACATATGCTTATCTCGTTTGTTTTATTTCGGTCTGTTGCTTTTACACATTGTACAGGGATTAAACCGGCTCAAGACCTCTTGCTTCTATATTTAAATAGAAGACAAGTTTTTAACAAAATGGCAAAGTGAAATTGATTTTCGTGGCTGCACACTACTTTTATCATGATTTCGGGTCCGTGACAACCCTCTTCAGAAAGCATTGCTGCAATTGTTGAAAGTAAAACCGAACTCTTTAAGGCCAGGCTCTCCCCAAACGAATGAGAACTACTGTTGTAAACCTTACTTTTCAAGTTTTCTTCACACACTTGCCCTCGAAAATACAACTTTTTACATATTTACAGTAATAATATTGCCGCAATCATACTATTGTCAAAATGAAATTCAAAAAACAAATATCAAGGTTCTGACACATACCATGATCATATACTATAGTATTTGCCAGAACGTCTGTAATATGTAATCGTCTCATGTAGTGGGTAAACCTGTGGAGTAAGGATCGCACGAGAAATGGAGCTAGGGGACTTGCACTCATGTCACACGATTCTGTACATTACAGACCTAAATCGCCTGAGCTTGACTCTTGTGATCCATACATGAAATGTATCGGGGTAGCAGTCAAGTCTGCGACTGCTGTGATAGACCTGTATAACGTATGCATCCCTCGGGTTGGTAGCTGTTCCCTGTGTTATTTGCCTGACCTTAGCAATCTTCTACAAGGCAATAACCGCTTGGTCCTAGGTGACTTCAATGCCCACCCTGAACTGTGACATTCTCTCATAGACAACAACCAGAGAGGCATAGCTTTGGCAGAGCAAAATGATTGATGTACATTCTGCACAGTGAATAAAGACCCTCCCACGCGGATTCTGAATGATTTCAATAGCTCGCCAAACATAACTTTGTTATGGCCTAGCCGGATCAAACGAGTATACCTAGCAACACGTAATCTCGGGCGACCACCTTCCCATAATCTTATCTGACAACAGACCATCCGACTTCATAATCTCTGGGATCCCTACGTATCTTAATCTAAAGAAGGCTGTTTTGGATGCCTTCAGAGAAGCCGCTCTAGTAATCTACCTATTCCCTCGGATGTTCGGTTAGCTGAGAAGAAGTTCCAGGCCATCATCGACGCAGCAGTCGCACGCCATATTACTGCTGGTCGTATTTAATCGAAATACGACAAAATGTCCTAGCAGAGGCAGCGGGTCTCGCAGATGATCGTGATGACATGTGTCGCTCTTACCCCACTACCCTAGAATAAGTGATCTCAGCTCTACGATCAGTAGGTTGGTCTACGAATATAAGCAAAACTAATAAAAAGATCCCATAAAGCGGTGCAAGTTAAGTTCCGGAGCAGACTAAACTCGGTAGAAAACTATATTATACACTTTTCCAGTTTTAGGGGAACTAGGGAATCCTTAAAAAATAAAAGTTTGTTTCTATACACAAATGAAAGTACAAATCATACTTTTTATTCACAAACGATAAATTAGCAAAAAATGTAAATAATTAGAACAGTTTACAATATGAAAAGTCTTTTATAAAGTCCACTTTTTTTTAATATTACGGAGGTTAGAGTTATGGAAGTTCAACTGAGTGTGTTTTCAAATCTAGAAGTACCTTGTATGGGGCCAATACGACAATATGTACCTTTAAAGTTTAGTTTCAGCAGTGTTTATTATTGCTGACTTATAAAGTACTACGTAAAATTTGAGTACGATCGTGTATAACTTGTGGCTGTTTGACCTTAAATACGGAGGTCCTGAGTTCAATCGAGCCTATATGGCTACTGAAGCTGCAAGGTTTGAAATTGGGAACTGTTTGCATTAACTGTTTCAGTTTGAACTCTAGTTCTAAGTGCTAAGTTCATTTAGCTAAAAGTTAATTGGCAAAATAAAAAAATGGCATGACCTCTTCTTTTTTATATGGTGGCGCATCAATTCTGCTTCAATATTAAATTCAAACAACTTTTCAATCAATGTATTTAATTTTTTTATTGTATAGACAATTCAATTTAATTTTATATGAATAATTGTGTTTGAAGATTATGGACCGTAAATGACCTCCATGACCGTAAATGACCACATAACACTGTCCCATGACAGCCGGTTCTATGGACCGGATTGACCCGAAGAGCAATTCTTCGGCCAAGGGCTGTCAACTCGGCACAAAGTTGCCGCTACAACAACAACCTCATTCACCCATATGCAACACCTGAAGGGTTGACGTTGATTTAATGGACTACTTCAATTCAGTCAAATTCCTTGGTTTAGTTTTGTACCCCTCTTGTTTGACTTGACCCCTTTAAATGAATTCTGATGCAGTCAGGTGCGGTGACCTATGGGGCCAGCGGAAAGTGGAATTTCTGGATATTAATTTTCTCATTTAATTTTCCTTGGAGCTCTGCCATAACCGGTCTGGCTATATGAGAAGTTGCTGCACCTTGCAGCAACCAAATGCTGTTGCACCGGATTCGTCTTCGACGCAGTTCTGGGTGAAAAAATCTATCCACATTTTTTAATAACAATCCCCACTTACAGTCACTGTTACAGCGTTTACTACAAAGAAGTATGACCATACAATGCAGCCGAAACTAACTCGTTCTGGGTGCAGTTCCATGGAGTGTTTGTGGTGTAGATTCACTCCATATACGGCAATTTTGCTTGTTTACATTGCCGTTTAGTTCAAAATGGGCCTCATCAGACATAAATTTATCAAGCTGTTGTCTTCAACGCGAGCATATGAATCTCGATGGTACGGTGTTCGTGTAATGCTTCAAGAGTCAGCAAACATGTTTGCCAGCCTCATATTGGTCCATCAAATCGGGGATGTTCCGCCAAACTTCCTTCTAAATTCCCTTTGGACAGAAATGCAGGACTGGAAAGTATGGTACCATTGCACTATCCAAATACTCTTTTCGGTATCCCAAGCATTCATTTTAACAAATCGATATACTCACCTTCCAAATAAATTAAAGAATAAGCCGATTGCTTACACAGAAAAAAAGTTATTACGCGTTAATTTTGTATATATACTCTTATGTACAAGTATACACATTAAAGCGTAATAAATTTCAATACAGAATCCTGGTAAGGATTTCTGTGTTATGTGGTTCTCTGCGTATTGTTTTGCAGATTTGCATTAATTGGTCTAAGTATTGACTGGTATAGATCGCATGTCTGAGAATTTTAAAACAGAGCGTGTTCAGATAATACAATTATATCAATATAATGATGATCTAGGTACTCTGTCAACACGTGTCTTGGTTCACATCGTTAGCGATCCATGTACAAATCTTGCTAAGTAATAACGTTAATAAGTTTATAATTTGGTTACGCATGAATTCATGCAACATTTATTGCGTAGTTGACATGAACATGTTTTTACTCTGTACAAGCCGTTGAATCATTGAATCATCGTTTACCACGAAGTACGCGTTAAAATTCTCTTTTTCTAGTGCTTTTTCACCTCATATGGTCCTATTAATGATCCAATACCTTTTATGATTACGGTGATACCCTTACTAAGATACGTGTAAAAATGTATATTTAAATCGATAAAAAAAAACTAGAATTAGAGAGAAACCCGTTTTCGGCGTATGCCTGAATTTTTGTCTCTTTTATGTGTCCTTTTTATGGGCACTATGAAGAAGTCACCAGTACCAACAAGCTGGGCAGTGATATTAACCAGCTCATTTGAGCTTCTCTCATATAGATATATTGGGGCGGCATTGGAGTTGCGAAATTTGCTAAGATAGAAGATTGAGGTCCTTCGCTTCCTAAAGCTTTTTTTATTTTTTTAAACGCAAAAATTGGAAATCCTATGGCTTGATTCAATTTAGCCATTCTTAATAGCCAATTGAAAAAAAACACTAAATCTAGCCGGCTAAATTGTACAACGATAGATGTACAGGCGGAACATCGCTCAATAAAATCACACAGTGATTCTGAATCAATCGGTATACTTTACTAAACATGTGGTCGATTCGATTTCTTTTATAAGTCACAAATGTCAGCACTAAGGCATAAACTAATTGATAATGATGGGAAAAATCTACTCTGTAATATAAGCTACATAACTTGTCCCCTAATACATAAAATTCGCTTAAATTGTGAGCACTATTCTATTTTTATAATGGCTTTGTTTGTACTCGCGCATGAATAAAATGTTTGACACGCCCAGTATGTTACCTTCCATTCCATTTTGCCAACTTTTAGTATTCGAATATTATCTGCAATACTATACCAGGGTTGCTATATATATTTCTGGCCTATGCAGCACTATGTAATGCCTGGCGCCATCTGACATTTCCGTTAGAAAGTTTGACATTTTTTAGCATAAACGTACTCAGAACGTTTTGACGTACGACCTCATTTGTGTTGTTTAAAAATTCAATTGACTTTTTCATGTCACCATTCTATTTTTATTACTATTTGTATAACGTGACCTGAAAAAATCAAGTTGGCACAAAAATGGAATTCACGAGTTAATTCCATTTTTTGCCAAATTGATTGCACATTTTCGTTCGATAATTTTTTACAACTTTCGACGTGGATTATCACGACAAGAGTGCATCGATGAACTTAAATCTTTGTATGGCGATGAAGCACCATCCTATAGCACTGTAAAAAACTGTTTTAATGAATTCAATCGTGGTCGACGCTCGCTCAAAGACGAAGGTCGTGAAGGTCGTCCAAAAACGGCCGTTGTGCCAGAGAACATTGATGCCGTACGTGAACTTTTAATGCAAGATCGTCATGTAACTTAGCGTGAGATAGAGGCATCCTAGGGCATTTCTTCCACCAACATACTTATACATTCGATATTGCATGAACACCTGGTCGTAAAAAAGGTTTGTTCTCGTTGGATCCCGCACAATTTGACAATCGCTCAAAAAAAGGCTCGTGTCGATTGTTGCAAAGAAATTTTGAAAAATACGATCGCGGTGCTTCAATAGACGTTTATAAGATCGCCACAGGTGACGAATCATGTATCTATGCGTATGTGTACGAAACAAAACAGCAATCGATCATGTGGGTCTTCGAAGACGAGCCAAATCAAACGAAAATTGTTCGTGAAAGAAGCACATCGAAGCAAATGATCGCCTGTTTCATCGGCAAACTGGTCATGTGGCGACTGTTCTGCTTGAGCAACGTCCATTCTGAGTGGTACACCACAGTTTCTTTACCTGAAGTCTTCGGAGAAATTTGAAAAACGAACAAGAGTCGAATCACTGTTCACCGCGATAATTCGAGCTCTCACACATCGGTTTAAAGCAGGGCCGTTTTGACCTGCCAAAACGTTGAATTGATAGGTGATTCGCCGTACAGCCCTGAATTGGCACCCAATGACTTTTCTTTATTCCCGCACATCTAGAAAAAAATTCTCGTGTCCAGAAGATGCTGTTGAAGCGTTCAAAACCATGTTTTGGAGGTGCCTTAATCGGAGTGGAAAAAGTGCTTCAACAATTGGTTTGAGCGCATGCAAAAGTGTATCAATCATGCTGGAGAATACTTCGAAAAACAAGAAAACCTTTGTTGATGATAAATTTTCGCGTTTTCATTATTAGGCCAGATATATATATATATATATATATATATATATATATAGCAGTCCTCGTACATGGGATTCTGCTAAAAATAAGCATCAAATTTCGATTAAATTTTAGGCGTGTTTTATTAGTACTCGCTTTTTAAACAATGTCGCTAAGAAGATAACCTCAAAAACTTTACAAGACATGTTTTAAATTTCTTTCTTGAATTACTTTCTCCTCAAAAATTTTAATTATTTTAAACAAACAGGTTTTGACCCTAATTGTAAACAAAATCCTTTTGATATTTTTGTATAAGTACAATGGGGTGAAATTATCGCGCTAGTGCCCTCCTAAGCTAGTTGTCATTTAAATACGGTCTCATTGTATACGCTGAAAACAAACAACCAACCCACCCAAACAACCGTCTTATTTATTTGGTTATGTTGAAGGCTTTTAAAAAAAAACCCATTATCTTGAATAAATTTTGAGAATAAAGAAAGCACATTCAGAATAACTAACGGTTGCAATATGGATGTAATTTTCTGAAAATTGTGCCAAAAATACAGAAATGTTGAAAATACAAAAAATAAATAGAGTAAGGAATTTATAAACAAATACATAAATTCTTTACCTACATTAAAGTACTCCTAAAACAAGGTATAGAACTCTTAAATCGTTAAAGCCGATCCCCAGATATTAGAATTAGCCGGACTTTAAGGAGCTTGCAGAAGTTTAAAGGCTCATATATCTGTTAATACATTTTTAAGATTTTTCCTAATACATGTAAAAAATGTTTAAAGACAAACATATCCTAAAATTTTCAGAAACAATAAGTCACATAAGTCTTATAATTTCGAATGACTCTTTTGTCCGTCTTGACTATTAACTTGACCATGCGGGCGATTTCAGGATCACATGAGGCGAAAAGTCCTGCAAATCTCCCTTTTTGAGGTATTCAGAGCAATCCAAATGACATTTAAACTATTATCCGTCCACAATAAATTCTGATTTGTTAATTAAATACTCAAAAAAGAGTACTTTTACGAGGTACATTTTGCCCCTTTTTTCTCTCACTGGGCCGTTTTTCTCCTACTGGGCCGTTTAACTTCCCAAACAGCTTATGACCATAAGGACAAATAAGAAAAAAAAATTAAAGGCAAATTTCGAAGTGTTGCAAACGGAATGTAAAATATACCTCCATCCTCCATCCTCAAAAGTAAATATACCTCCATCCAATGGTGGAGGGCATACAGTTCAACACACGCAATGCTTCAGTTAGGCGGAAGATGAATTAAAAATTAAAATTGTGATACATTTACCAAAAGGGTAATAACTTCTACATTTGTTTATAAATATCCTTCAAAAACGGCATCATTAGGAAGCTAGCTATTCAATTTGTTTCAGCAAAAATCGATTTTTAAAATAACACACACAATTTTTGTTATCTCTTTGCCCACCGTGCCGTAACTACCGTTTCTACATTAAATTGTTGTTCATAACAATTACAGTACATATACATAATTACCTTTAATTAGTTATGGTCAAAATACTAAAGGTACATACTACGAATATGGGAATTAAAAAATTTTTTAAAAAATGTATCCATAAAAGTTTTTTCAAATATTTTTTTTTAAATCAGGTCCCCAAAATACACCAGAAATATTGTAAACAATCCTTGGACAAAATGGCTGTTGGTTAGTGTAATTGATTATAATTTACAAGATTGACACATTTCAGCGCGGAAAAGAGATTTGTAAATGCTAATAAAAAACTGTTAACAAATGATTTTTTAAAATTGTTTAAAATTACTCACAAAATATGTAATACAAATAATATGGGTCGAGCTTTGCACTGTGTGACAGTGAGTGTTCCATTATTCGAAAATTTAAAGATAAAGGTCAAACTCAAATACCTATAGCCAAAAGAGAACTTTAGAAGATTTTAGAATGCGTCACAAAAGGAAAATAAATTATTTTGAGAGTTATACCGCAAAAAATGCAGCTAATAGACTGAACATATTAAGATATTATCAACCTTGAACCCTTTAAAGTCTTCTGGAGCCATTAAAACTGCACTAGGAGCTGAAGTTTCTCCTGTAACTGTGAGATGCCGATTAGTAAAAAACATTTAATTAGGTAGATCTTCCCGAAAAGTTCCAGAGGTAAAATTAACGATAGCGACAAAATCGCATATTATTTGAAAATTCACATAATAAATTGGAAACGCTCCATTCTTGGAAAAAATTGAAATAAATTTAGACGAATCTAAATTAAATTTAATTGGTAATGCTTAAAAAACGTAGGTTAGAGTGTCTTAAAATAAAGAACTGCGATTCCGCTACACAACAAAAACCGATAAGCATGGAAGAAGTCATATCATCTAGGAGTACGATTCTAGGCATGCTAAATGGTCCATAAAATGGATTAGGGAACACAAGGATAAAAGCATATGTGACAGCGCATAGAGAAAGGGACCTAAGGGTAAAAAAATCAATTTTCTTTTTTTGTTTGATGTGGACAACATCTGAGCATCGAATGAGACCGATCCCATGCCTCAAAAGTGTTCCCTCCCAGAGATATGCGCGTTTTATGAAAGTGATGGTACACCAAAGATACACGTATTTAAATCTTTAAAATGACTCTCCTGAACAAAACTGGTTTTTGCCCTTTCTATTTTGCGCGTCACATATACTACCATAATCTAAGCGAAGTGATTTATCCCTGTTCAGAATAGAAAATGCCCATAAATTGATATTTCAACCGGACAAAGACGAAATACACTCTTCGGGCCGTGTAAAAACCATGTCCTACAGCAGTCCCTGATCTATATCCTATAGAATATATTTAGAAAATAGTCAAGAAAAAAGTTGGGAATAACAACGAATTATGGATAAAACATGAAATACAGATGGTATTCTATTCTTAAAAGGACTTGCCAGTATTTGGTGGACTTATTGTCACCAGGATGCTATTTGTTTTACGAAATAAAGGTTATACTACAAACAAAGGTTGGACCAACTAAAAAACATTCTTTGAGTTATTGGTTTTGTTATTATCTTCTTTTGTTATTATTTTTGAAAAACGAATTACTCCACAAGCTAATAAGGTCGGGTTTTTTGTTGTTTGTTATAGGGGCAAGGAAAAGTAAATCAGCGAAGTTTAAGCAAACACATCACTGCCTGATAGACGCACGTTTCGCCGTTGGTGTGGGACGGTTCGTCGGTACTATCATGTGTGCTGCCGACAAGGTTTCTACTCAATTGTCTTATATATGAAACATTGATAGATTTTGGATATGCGAATTATTATATGTAGAACAGTGAAGAAACAAACGAGTCACGTTGTTAATTGTAAATAACAAAAATTTATCTGAAAATTTTCTAAATATTTTTTATTATGATAGAACGATCTATGAAAATTATCTGTTTAACAAATGCCACTTTGCGATGGTGAATATTTTCAATGACATAATAGAGGTTTAATGTGTCGAATTATCTCATACTCAAGCTCTTTAACTCTGCTTGGATTATTAACGCCCACGTTTTCTTTTAAATATCCACAAAGAAAGAAGTCCAACAGTGCCATCAACTAACATCGCCACGACGTGAGATAACACGGCTATTGAGTTTCTCGTGCAAAAGAGCCATCGTTTAGTTGGCTGTTTGACTAGTTGGACTATCCTTTTGGAACCACATACTGTCTATTTCCATGTCCTCAATTTCTGGCCCCAAGAAGTCCTTTATCATCTGGCGATAGCGAACACCATTCATGGTGACTTCTTGGCCGATCTGGTTTTCGAAGAAGTACGTACCGATAAAGCCGCCATTCCAAAAACCGCACCAAACAGTCACTTTTTGTGGATGCATTGGCTTTTCGACAATCATTTGCCCAAATTCGGCAATTCAGCTTGTAAACGAAACCACTGTGGACATATTAGGTCAATTATACTGACCAAAAAAAAGTCACAAAGTGCACGAAATGCATTTGGATTTGAACGCCCATTATTGTAAAAAGCTTTAACAATCTTAACGCGATTCTAAATTGTGTACCTCCCCATGGTTAAACACATTGTCAAACACTGAAACAAATAAATCAAATTATGTTGGGCAAAAAACTTGAGTTAACATCGTGCATTATGGTTGGAACACCCTTTATTAGCAATTAAGCCAAAGTTTTACAGATAAATTTTGATTTCCATCACTATGTCATATAAACAATGAAACAACGAAATAAAATTAGATAACAAAAATTTCCTTTTTTCTCTTCTTTCAAATAACCTCAAGTGACCCCATTTCCGTAACAGTGTTTGCCCTCTTATCCAGAAGGGTGTGGGTATAATAACGACATCAACTTCAACATCACATGTTGGCGAATGGGCACATTTCGCATGAAATATCCCTTATGTAGAAACGCGCTTTTCATAAACATCGGACGGAGTAGGTGCGCTCGAATTCACTGGCGGCTACTGTCGTAAACATTGATTTATTAATTTTTAATTGAGTAATTATCCCGCCCATTAAATCACGTCATACACGCGCATGCGCAAAAGCGTAAGCAGCACACAGCCACCATCCTTGCTCCATGTGTTTCCGTCGGTGTCTGCGTGCGAGTGTGTGGATTCAATTGCGTCGGTTGCATTATTTTGCGCTGCATTTTCATCAGCTTCATCTTCATTTCACCAACTGACACACTTTGTGATGCATCATGCAAGAACCGATCGTTACTCCATCAGCCAAATATATGCACAGGCAGACAGACGGACGGAGAGAAAGACACACATAAAGGAGGAGACGGGCGTACGTACGGAATAATCATACGCAGCGGATTTCATGGTCGTCATCGCTGTCGGAAGCTTTTGCATAAAATCAATATTTTACGTGACTGCTTTGTGATGTTTACGCCTTTCGATTCCAGTCAATTTTGTAATTCTGTGTCTTATTTGTGCTATGCGCTGACGTTGTGTCTGTGTGCTCATTGCAGACGTACTCGTGCGTCCTCAAGACGCAGTGCTCCGAAGTGTGTTAGTGGTGCTGGGAATAGATTTATTGATTTTCTCCCAAAATTGCGCATGCATGCAAATGGCATCGGTTAAACGAAGTTTTCCACTCCTCCTTTGGGCTTAAATGACTGTGTCATTGACTTTTGGGATTTGCATAAGTAGGCAGCAGGAGCAGGAGTACTTTGCAAATGAAATTTGAAAACTTTGTCTTTGATTCGAAATAGATGATGAAATGTTTGGGCATGTCACATTGCTGAATCAGAAAATCAGATTTTCCTCTTTTGGAGTTTTACATGGTTTATCATAATTGCAAATTGTTTGGGAGTAGAATAGACAAGGAGATATGGATGGTAGCATCTGGAGACTTCATTGCACCGACGAATGAAAAGACGTTCAACAGCAAGGAAGAAGCTTACATATTTATGAGAAAGCAGGCGAAATTGAGTGCATCCAAATCGGCATTGGCGGTAAATGACGTCGACTTTTTTAACTAAAATTTTCGGCAATTCATAGAAAAATTGCCGCATTTGGGCTGGAGGGCAACAAGAAGAGGTTCAAGAGGAGCCATTATACCCAGAGAAAACCACGCTTTGGTGCGGTTTATAAGCTGGTGGAATCATCGGTGCATATTCTTTCAAAAATGATGATGGCCGGAACGTAACCGTGAATGGTGCTCGCTATCGCGCCATGATATCGAGCTTTATGCTAACATAAATTGAAGCCCGTTATCTTGATGACACTTGGTTTCAACAGGACAGTGCCACTTGCCATGCAGCTGATCAAACAATGGATCTATTAAGAGGTCATTTCGAAAAGCAGCTAATTTCACGTTTTGGACCGGTGAGTTGGCCGCCTAGATCGTGTAATATCACACCTTTAGACATATTTCTTTGGGGCTACGATTCAGGTTTCTATCCAGCTATGATTCAGGTTTAGGAAGCACCTATTAAAATGCTCGAACGAGTCATCCAAAATTGAACCCTAAGAATGGAAACCCTGAGGGTAGTTGCGGCCAACATTTGAAGGAAATTATAATCAAAAAATAAATGCCATAAAATGTCCTTTCAAATTACCAATAAACATTCCACACTTGATATGAATTTTTATATATTTTTTGTTCTGAGAAAATACCTCTAGATGGATTACCCTATATATGCGACATGTACGGTGATAAAAACGATAGATGGACAACAGCACATCGGCCAAACGAATCAGTTTGGGATTCAGAGTCGATCTATATAAATAACATGGGGCTAGTTCTTTTCTCTTACGTTGTTGTAAGCACCAGCACTAGGCTATAAAACCCGTATCACAGTGTGGTGAAGGGTATAAATACGCACGAGCTTTCATGCCTTACATGGTTGAGGGGCCTAGCAAATGGTGTATTTTCTAGCACAATAACTGCAGCCTTTCATTAAAGTAGCATAGGAAATGTATTTATTACGACTATATTAATCCATGGACCCATACGGTAGATTGCGATACAGCAACGTTCATTAAAATATGATGACAAGTGATGACAAAATGATGACAAGTTCCCAAAGTCATAGCACGGCACTTTGCACAATGGGCTGCAAATGGTGTGTTCTGTTTTGAACTCTAGGTCACCCACTACAGGATAGCAGCAAGTACTGTATATTCCTTACACAGTCTACAATCACACCATACTAGAGTTTGGCTCAAGTGGTTGTTGTATTTGCTAAACATGTACTGTATATAGAGTTATTGGTTGTGTTTTATTCACCCATAGGTGGTGCTGAAGTATGTTCAACACCAATTCCACAAATGCCAAGATTCTGTACTTATTTTGGGAATTTTCTTTTATCCAATTGGAAGTACTATGATCCCAGCAATAAATGGGATCATCCAAAGATTTATATTGGATCGCCTCTTTTGCGAGCAATGGACTACTCCATAAGAGGAAAAGGAGGAAAAGGGGAGTAATCTTTTTTATCTCCTGAAAGAGCATAAATGGAGAATATAGGCAAACATGACGAAAACATCAGTTAAACAACCGTTATGTAAAAAAAAAACACAAGCAAACACTATTCCTTATTGATCCATTGGAAGCATTAAGCGAGGCATCTACTTTGTTTTTCTAACTTTGACGAATTTTTGAGCAAAGCAAAATAAAAACTTTTCGATTGCTCGCTTATTACTCCAAATGGATGAACAAGTTATTACTTCTTTATTGCTTGGTTATCCCAGACATTTAGTCCAATAATGCAGAACGAATAAAGTGGCAAACTTTACACTTTTTTGAACCCACGCTACTTTTGCTGTCCTTTGCTAAGATTTATATATAGCTTCAGATGATTTTAAGCTCTAAATCCATATATTACATCCAATCTTGAGAGAATGGGGCACAGTAAATTTACAGGTCAAATCAAATGGGCCATCAAGGTCCACATGTCTTTGCCATGAGCCTTTGTTAACTGGACTAAATTATAGTAACATTTTATGTATTTGGTTCTCTGACCGGAAAGCACTTTTTTAATTTTTATATTTAATGATTTGAAAATATTTACTGTTATATTTGACATATGAGCAGGTTTTTCGCAAACATGGGTTTTCCTTTTCAATCTAATAAATTTTTGATTTTATATAAGTGAATCGAATTGCTAAAGTAGGTCAACAAATTCAATTTTGGATTTGAAGTGTCAAAAATGTTTAAGATAAATTTATATATTAAATTTAATAACAACATATTTTGTTTTAAAAAAGGTTGAAAACGAAATAATATTGAAATAATATAAGCCCATCTATACTTATATGATAATAGTAAATAGTAATAATTTCGTAAAACATTGAAACCCAAAAAGGACAATTTTTAAAAACATTTATACAATTTCATTAAAAAGAGGGCATGACACAACTAAAATTAATTGAACAACTTTTTTCCTTATTCTTCATTTTTCAGAAAAAAGGACGAAAAGAACACTACAGTCGTAGGAAATAAATGCTCTACGAAATAACGACAATTCGATAAAACGAAGGTATATTTACTACTTTTAAATTAGTTTCATATGCTATATTTGCCAAATAAAAATTTCCTTGGCCGATAAAAAATGACTCGGGCCTACGAGGGCCATTCTTTTGCGAATTTATTAAAATCATCTAAGTCTTTCATTTGTAGAAGAAATCATTCGCCCCCCAAAAATTCCGAACTTTGGTTGCATAGTGTAATATGTTACAACAGCGAAGTAAACGGGGTAACATGTACTTGGTTGGTTGTCATAACCATCAGTTGTAGCAACCAATACAAAATTGGGATAACCGACTTATTGGATGTAAGAATCAAGCCGAACCATGTTACCATCAACGCCATGGAATGTTGGTGATTGCAACAGAAAGTATGTTTATCCAACCGTTCGGACCAATTTTCAAGTGACTTGTTCTCTATGAGTATATAATAGTAATGGAATATTTGACGATGCCACAAATAAAGTAATATTTACAATTTGGCTAAATTAAGGGACCCCAGGACCGAAAATCCGATCCCTTTAAACATTGATCTATTGGTACCAAAAAATAGAAATCGTCAAACAACATATAAACATTAGACCTTACTCAAAAAATAAGTTCGCCGTACACCGTCGAATGTCAAATATTAAGGAAGTTTCAACAAAACTTTAAATTTTTTATTTTGCCGAACGCAGGGGTCGTTCTCTTATATTTTTCGTTATACTCGTATCTTTAGCATATACAGCCGGAGCTTAAAGTGCTATACATTGATTTTTTTGTCTTGAGGAGACCGATTATTCTGTGCCAAATGTTAATGACCGTAAGTACCCTCTTTTAGTACTTACCCATCATATCTCAGTTGCTTCTACGCTAATGGTCCACTATAATATCAGAAAATTAAAGCTTGCACAAAATCGTTAAACTCTTGCTAAGGAAATATATCGATAGTTCCAGGAGAACAACTTTTAAAAATAGGTCTGTTTATTGTGCGGAACGTAGGAGTTGTCTCTTTGAGTTGCTTGCTGTATCTTCGGTGTTTACAGTCGGGTTTCAGTGTAAAGTGTTGATGTTTTGTCTCGAGGACAAATTGTTCTGTTATTAAAGTCATTGTCCTTAAGTACCCTCTTTTAGTTCTTACAAATCATATCTCAACGTTTACAACTAGAATGACAAATTTAAGGCAAACTGAAATAGAACAAATATAACAAATACAAATAAAGAATGTGGTCCATGCATTGTTCATTGGTGACCGCCATGGCAGATTCGTGTACAATATGAAAAATTAATCGAAAAAAATTATTTTTATTGTGCTTACCTGGTAATTAGATACTTTTTTAAACATTGTAATGCCTTCAGCTGCTCTTGCCTTTAGTGTTGCAAGCATGGCGGCTCAGTCGATTCGAATTGGTTCCAATTGATCATACTGAAGTATAAGTCACTATTAAAATTGATCAATTTATCAACTTCTGGACCGAAAATTTGAAAATTGCTTCAATTCTGTCTGATAAAATCTTTTTAAAACTATCTAAACGCACTACTTTATCTTGGTCTGTTATTCTCAAGGTGAAAAAATACATCTATTGGCAACTGATGAATACAACTTATATAAAGGAAAACATTGCGACTTCATCAATTGTAAGTGATTGACTTTTCTTAAGAAACCAGAAAGGCGCATATACTTTCACTTTCACTACGAACTTTCACGAGCTATTTTTTTCAATATCATCGAGGGTAACGTAAAAGCCACATAAATGCTGAAGATTCGAAAGGCTGTTGTTAGCCAGCGCGCTGTGCTTATAGCACCAGGCTTCTGGCTTATTTTTCATTGCATTCTCCGATATGAACGGCTCGAGCCGTATGATACAAAAAAGGCTGGACGCCTCCAACAAGCCAACCATCAATGTTCGCTAGTATTTCCCCTATTGCAGTGCTTTCGAAATTATTTTTGACCTGGCCAAACACAAAAAGCAATTAAAGCTGGGCATTGTCCATGGTTTTAGGAGTCCGACTTTTGGTCTCAAATGTGCCTGTTCAAGGTCCAACTTGACAAAAATTTCGAGTTTTGAGAAAATGTCACTGTTGCTGGATATCCATTCATTAGGGTTTTGGGCTCCAGGGACTATAGACCACACTCTAAGGTCAATTCCTCCAATAAAGCCATACAGTTATATTTGGTTCTTTATAAAATTCCACTGTTTCTAAGTACCGAGATGTCCATGTTCAAACCAATAGTTCAAGGAGGCCAACTTTTGGGGCCATATGGAATGATCCGAGTTACAAACGAAATGACAACGGTAGAGAGTATAAAAAATGTGTTCAATCTGTTTTAATTTCTACTTGGGTCTTCTTAATACATCTTAATACATAAAAATAGATTTTTTCCAGAATATAGAAACAGTCTCTCAGACTTAGATTTTGGGTAAAAACAAAAAACCATTTCTTTTTTAGTGCCAACTCATATTTGCCTTGTAATGGCAAAATATGTTTTTATACCTTATTTCTTGATTCGTATATCCATTGCGACGCGGTTAAAATATTACATTTTTAAATAGCATAATATTATCACATATCTGTAGCTACTCATACGAGTATAAGGTCTCTTGAGTCACATCAACCCTTAGGTAGCCGCAAATAAAAAGGTTTTAAACTTCAACTTATTTAGGTATTTTAATAACATTTGGGATTTTTTTATATCATCCTTCCAGTTTTACTGAAATTAAAATAAATAAAAAGCACAATAAGTTATATATATGGAATGATCCGAGTTACAAACGAAATGACAACGGTAGAGAGTATAAAAAATGTGTTCAATCTGTTTTAATTTCTACTTGGGTCTTCTTAATACATCTTAATACATAAAAATAGATTTTTTCCAGAATATAGAAACA
Organism: Hydrotaea diabolus; assembly: GCA_963513945.1. Lineage (NCBI taxonomy): Eukaryota > Metazoa > Arthropoda > Insecta > Diptera > Muscidae > Hydrotaea > Hydrotaea diabolus. The sequence continues at coordinate 100,309,063 of OY740720.1, read as the reverse complement.
GTCTCTCAGACTTAGATTTTGGGTAAAAACAAAAAACCATTTCTTTTTTAGTGCCAACTCATATTTGCCTTGTAATGGCAAAATATGTTTTTATACCTTATTTCTTGATTCGTATATCCATTGCGACGCGGTTAAAATATTACATTTTTAAATAGCATAATATTATCACATATCTGTAGCTACTCATACGAGTATAAGGTCTCTTGAGTCACATCAACCCTTAGGTAGCCGCAAATAAAAAGGTTTTAAACTTCAACTTATTTAGGTATTTTAATAACATTTGGGATTTTTTTATATCATCCTTCCAGTTTTACTGAAATTAAAATAAATAAAAAGCACAATAAGTTAAAGGGTCATATAACCATAATGCACGATGTTAATTGTGAGTCGCACCTTAATGTTAAGTTTTGTGCCAAAATTAATTTGACATTTCTTTGTGGACAAATTCAACCATGGAGAGGTACACATTGAGCAGCGCGTTAAAGTTGTAAAAGCCTTTAACTAAAATGGGCGTTCAAATTAAAATGCATTTGGTGCACTTTGTGATTTAACAGCATAATTGACCAACTGCGTCCTCTATCTTGAGAATTGTGCGGAAATTTCAGTAAACTAGATCTTGAGGAAATATGACTTGCGCATGCTCGCCCAGTTTTTGCTCGCCCATTTTGAATAAAGATTTGAACTTACACGCTTATAAGATTCAATTGACTCAAGAGCTGAAGCCTTATGATCATTTCAAGCGTCGTCAATTCGCCGAATGGTTGTTTAAACAGATAGAAGTGAATGGTGAATTTACAAAGAAAATCATCTTCATCGTTAAAAAGCAGTGTTACCTCATTCATGCAAATGAGAGTGACTGTTTGGTGAGGTTTATGGGATGGTGGTGTCATCGGCCGGACTTCTTCGAAAATTAGGTCGGCCTAGCAGTTACCGTGAATGGTGTTCGCTATCGCGAGATGATAACTGACTTCTTGTTTCCAGAAACCGTCCAACAGGACGGTACCACTTGCCACACAGCCAACGAAACAATTGCCCTTTTGCGCGAGAAATTCAATGACTGGGCTATCTCACGTCGTGGTGATGTAATTTTTCCGTCACGAGAATTTTATTTTACTTTTGGACTTCTTTCTATGGGAACATTTAAAAAAAAAACATGTACGTCGACAATTCAAATGCTAAAGGATGAGATAATTCGGCACATTAACGACATTGAACTAATATTATGTCTCAGAGTCATTAAAAATATGGAACATCGGATAGAGGCATGTCATCGAAACCGTGGCGAGCATTTGGCCAAAGTTGTCATAGATCCTTCTATCATAATATAAAATATTAGGATAATTCTCTGAAATCCTTTTGTTTTACTTTATTTATAATTAATATGCTGCGTACATAATATACTGCGGAACATAAATTTTTATTATCTTTATGTCAACACACCCTCAAACATTTTTAATGATCGTTCAGTGTCAAAATGTTATTCGTAGTCAACATTAAAAATTACTGGAAATCATTAAAATTACAGAATTGGATGAGTCTGACATCGCCGAAATGTGATTGATACAAGACGGTGCCACTAGCCACGCAGCCCGCTTTACAACAGGGTGGAGCGCGATAATTTGCTTATTTGGGAATAAAATAAAGAAATTATGAACCTTAGAAAAAATTCATTTTATATTTTAATTACATTGAACAGTAAGAGCATTTTTAAATTACATGCTTTTAAATAGTGTATTACCCACTGTTGCATTTGTTTTTTTTTTTGAAGTTTTCATGAACTCTAACAAACACGTCGACTGATATTCTGCCAATTTCAGCCTCAATAGTGTTAATTAGGTCTTCCAAGGTGTTGGGACGGTTGATATACACCTTCGACTTCAGGTAACCCCAAAGGAAAAACTCGCATGGGTCTAGGTCTGGTGAGCGTGCCGGCCAGTTCACATCACCTCTCAAAGAGGTAAGCCGTCCAGGAAACATTTGCTTAAACAATTCATGGTAACCCACAGCCTGCAGTGCAAAATCTATGTACAAAAAATGTTGTCACAACCACTTCAAGTCCAACCAGATGATTGGGGTTGCATGTACTTAAGTATTCAATTAGTACAGCAAAATGTTATTTGGCGCACAGTAATTTCACTAAGTAGAACTAAAGTATCAGTGGAAGTGACGAAGTACCCGAACCCCTACAAAATGTTGTGCTATTTTTTGAACTGTTGACCTGTTGGAATAATAAGTACCAGCAAAGCAATCGTTCATGAATCGTTGACTAACTGTCAAACCCTATGTTCGAGTATTAGGTCGGATCATCATATTTAAAATATTGTCTGACGCTTTGGGTTATTTCAAAATAGTGGGTTTATGGTATGCTGAATTCAGTACTGCAAACCGTTATTCTCTAACACTTTGCATTTTTTCCATTGAAATCTTTAAACATGCCTCTAAAATGCGCCTTAATGTGTATATACTTTATGATTTTTTTATAAATAAGGAAAATTATTTTCCAAATCAAACATTTTTAAGTTTGGCAGGTTGTACCTAACATGCCCTATACAGTCCGCCCGGCTACACATGCTTAAAAAATGCCGCTTTTTGTGCCCTTTTGGTCCACGAGTCCGTACCTAGTCAGCCATAACTTCAAAATTACACTATATGTATTTGGATTCGTAGCAAAATATGTTTTAATTTTAGTATCCATATGTCCATATTGACAACTAATCACCCAAAGTTATGGAAACATATTGTTATTGTTACCAATTATTAGTTATGATAACTAAAACTTTATCAAAACCAAAACCAGGTTGTTAAATGGTATATTTTTTAAAATAAATAAATTGGATTATATCTGACTTAAAGAAAAACGATTAAACAAATTTTATTTTAGTAAAAATCGTCCATCATCCTTTCCACTTATTCCTCATCAAATAATACTTCAGTTGTGTATGCAAACAGTTTTTTGACTCTGACTAAAATTTTAATTATTTTCGTTGGGCATGTGGATCCAAAAATTCATCTTCTGGTTCGAATACTTGTTATGTTGCACCGAAATTACAGTTGCAATAACTGAAAATTACTGAGCATCAACTAACCTTCGGTTGTATTGATGAAATACTCGAGGTACATGTAACCACAAACATTCGGTTGGTAAAAAATTGGTTGTTGCAACCAATCTGTTCTCTGTGTGTGTTTTTTGTTTTTACTTTTACCACGAGCATCAAATTATTTGACAGTGCACTTTTTTTGGAAGCGTACGCATTTCTTACTGGTTGATTCAAAAAACTTTCAATGTAAATGAGGAATAAAAATATATACCCTCCTAAACAGTGGGGTAAGATTAAAAAGATCCACATAGTAATGGCCTATTTGAATATGGTAAGCACGAACACTTATTTGAAAACTCATTCAAATTTTGCAAACTGTTGCCGCCAAAGTTCGGTAAATGTTTGACAAAATCGTATCTTGCGGCAATTCCCTGCCAACCAGAAAATCCCGCAGAAAACCACGATGTTTTCTCCACAATGTTTATGCGTGTATTCCCAATTGTAAGGGAAAACACTCAACTCAAACCCACTAGAACTATAAACAACAGCAACAACAACCACAAGCTGGACTCAGGTAAGCGGACATTCAGCCCGATCGACCTCTACTCTTCTCGTCTGCTCTCCTCCACGGCCATCCAATGGGAAACCCGCAATGTCTCGCCCGCTTTATAAACACAACAACACTATTTTATATGCCACACACACGCACACAACAACAATACCTGCAGTAATGAAATGCACACATACGTACACATCCAACATAGCCCAACTTCGGTCGGTCGGCTTCGTGCTCATTTAATCGACAATCGGTACGAACACATACACAATCATTCGGTAAATCCATAGGAAGTTAAGAGAGGCCGAGCGAGCATTAGCATTAGCGTCCGCGGTAAATGATTTGGGATTTTCTTCTTTCCTGTGATAATTGCATCCGGAAATTTGACTTTTCGGCCATGTTGCAGTTGTTGTTGTTTCGCTGATCAAACATACGGTGTGGGTAAGCATGTAGAAAACAACAACACAACATTGCATTTAGTTGTTGTTACTCGTATTAGTAGTGGCGAAGGTGTGGAATGTTAAGTAATGCAACGATTCAAAGGGATAATGAAATTTTAATGTGTGTACACACACACACACATACGCTTCTAAGCAGTGACGTCAAGCGGACGGATAAGGGAATCGCTTGATTAAAAAATCAACAGATTATAATTAAGCACGAGGGAGTTAGGAAAACACAACGATTATAAAGTCATCTCAGAACCAAATACCTAAATGCGAGTTTAAGCGATTTGTTATTTGGCACGATAATCCTTTGTCTGCCAAATACTTATTGGGACCTTTGAATGGCCAAATTCATTCGATGGACGGCTCAGCAATGACAGAACATATGAGGATGGACTGAAGAAATACCCTCGACATAAACCCATCTATGTTCTTGTTGGTGATATACCGAATTAAAATATGTTGCACTCATTGGGAAACAACCAGTTACTAAGTTTATTCAACCACATGCTTTGATATTTACAGTAAGTCCATGCTGTCTGTTTGTAAGCATAAATCAAACTTACGTATGGTTTAGAATTTTCTGTTTTACTTATAAATCAGATTTGGTTACCCTTTATTCAAACTAAATAATTGGTCTTTACAATTTTTAAAAATGGAAAATGTTACAATCCTGAATGTAATACAGATGAGACTAAGCGAAAAAGGTTGCAATATGAGTTTGAATAGTGGTTGCACTGCAAAACGTTAAGCACCGTCTGTGAGTGGTCTGTACAAATGAAGGTCAGCTACCGTTATTGCTAAAATAACGTTGTACACTTGAATACCCTTTTAAGTTGAATGCAGCTACCGGCACTGCTTTACAGGATGTTAAAGTCCGGTACCATTTTTCATGACATCATTCTAAGCTTATTCTTATCAGCATCCTAAAAAGAAACAATTAACACGCAAATTATAAGCAAAGTCAAATAAAAAATTAAAGTCAAAACAGGATAAGCATTAAATTTTTCGATTTCACCACACCTTGAGGAACGCTTTCCATTTTGTCTCTTCGATGATACTTGTTTTATTCCCTCGAAGTTCAGCCCTAATTAAATTTTTCATGTGCTTATACATTTATTTTCAAGTTTCATGAGTTCAGTAGTACTGGTTATTAAAACGAAGTTTATTTGTTATCATTACCAACAACCAATTTTACAAAATAACTATTCATTGACACAACTGGCTGTCATGGCAATCAATTATTTCGACTTTACATCATTATTATACAAGTAGCTAAATAGTTTTCAGTACCACAACATTATCGTTGCTATCATCTTGCACTAAGTCAAATAGAAATGCCATCATGATTAATAACATTCGGTGATTGCAAAAGAAAGTCTTTTTCTGCAACGGATTTTATATAGATCGGACCGATTGCCAACTGACTTTGTCTCTGTTTGTATAGTTGGTCATAAAATAAAATTTTCGTTTTAAAGTATCAGATGCAATTTAAAGATAATGCTGATGATGATTTGTTTTTAAACTACCTACGAAAATTCGAATTTTTAAGTTTGATAATTATGTGACACAAAAGACAATGCTTGAATTCTTGACGACAGATATGCGGTAAGATATATTTTTCCTCATATCGTCTCAGTGAACTATGTCCACTAAAAGGTGTGGAAATAAATTTAAAATTTTTAACCAGCTCGCAATTGTTACTCGGATCTGTTTAATTAATACTGATTTGGTTAGATGTTCTATTGAAACATATTTCCCCAATCTGTTAAGAATTGAGAAAAGTATAACAATATTTATTGTCAAGCATTGGGGGAGCATAACTCAGGAAATCAGGCTCACTGCCAAACACCGATGCAAATTGAACTGAAGAACCAACCCTTACCGGTATTTAACCGAACTATATCACTTTTTTTCAAACTGAATGGTCAGACATTATTTTTACGTTTCTAAGAAGCTTTAATTTAGTAAGTTCAGTTATATGCAATCTATAAGTATATGTAAGTAAGTTTACGTTGTACGTGTTGAAAGTATTTCTTTACTTCCAAAATTGTACACGCAAAGAACAGATTCTTGCTACAACCAATCGAATGATTCAGCTTGCACGAGCTATAAAGTTACTATCAGAACAACAACCTAATTAGTATGAACATATTACTTTCGTACCAATAATTAGTGGTGACAACAGACAAATTCTTTGTAGTAACTAAACCTCGCTTAGTACGAAAAAATAGAAATAAATGATTCTTTAACGGGAGTTTGAGTGTTTTTATGTTATACAAATTTGTTGTGCGATTTTAAATAAATTTTTGGAAATTTTTTTTATAAATCAACTACAAAATATGGCCGACTTTTTATCACACCTGTAGCTACGACTTCAAGCATTCATTTGTAGTATTTTGTGTCACATTTATCCTTAAGTAGCTTAAATAATATATCGTTACAGTTTTCTTTTAAATTTGTTGACACTTCAAACCCAAAATTGAATTTTCTTAACCCACTTCAGCAATTTAATGCATAAAATCGCTTGCGAATACAAACTTTTTTAGAATTGAGAGAAAGAACCAAGTTAAAAAAAAACTGCTCATATTTCTAAAAATAGAAAAAATATTTTTAAATCGTTAAATTTTAAAAACGGAATGAAAAAACTTTTTTTTCAGTCAGATAACCGGAAACATAAAATGGTACTATCAGTTGGACCAGTTAACCGAGTTCAAAGAGTACTTCTAAATAATAATCTATAACAACAACCAATACATGTACAAATTCAGTTCCGTTAATCATTCTTATTATTTTGGGTAACTGATACTTAGTCACTTCAACCGATACTGTCAGTCTCCACTTCCGAAAATGTATGTACTCAATATTCCGTTGTAGCAATGAACTATATGGGTAGTAAGTGCAAAGAACAACATTCGGTTGGCAAAAATTGGTTTGTGGCAACAAATCTATTTTTTGTGTACAGTTTTTTGTTTTTTAAATTTCTCAAGTCTCCTGCCACTGAGCAGGCCAAAATGTCTTAAACTTCATTGTACATTGAATTTGACATTGTATGACATTTATTTTTTGAATATAATTTCCTTCAAATGTTGGCCGCAACTACGCCTTAGGGTTTCCATTCTGAGGGTCTCATTTTGGATGACTCGACCGGTATGGCTTCAATGATACGTGTAATGTTGGCTTCCAAAACCTGAATCATAGCTGGTTTGCCAGCATAGACTTTGGACTTTACGTAGCCCCAAAGAAAAATGTCTTAAGGTGTGATATCACTCGATCTAGGCGGCCAACTCACATGTGCAAAACGTGAAATTAGCTGCCTTTCGAAATGACCTCTCAATAGATCCATTGGTTGAGCAGTTGTATGGCAAGTGGCACCATCCTGTTGAAACCAAGTGTCGTCAAGATTACGGGCTTCAATTTTAGGTAGCATAAAGATCATGGCGCGATAGCGAGCATAAAATGTCCTTTAATGTCCATAAAAATGCCATAAAATGTCCTTTCAAACTACCAATAAAGATTCCACACTTGATTTGATTTTTTATATTGTTTTTGTTCTGAAAAAATACCTCTACCCTTTATATAAGTATATAAGTGGCGTCACCTATCGAGTCCAAACTTAATAAAACCCTTTCGAAGGACAAAGCTTACATATTGACCAAGTTTGATGCTAATCGGTAAGGCCGTTCTCGACATTTAGGCGTTCGTATACCGAACATTACATTCCTTTTATATTAAGATAAGCCTTCACTCAAACTAAATCAAGTTTTTCTAACAAACCATACATTTTTATAAATTGTTTGCTTTCATTATAATTGGTTGCTACAAATGATATTCTGCAAAGCCAGAAATAAATAAATATTTTTTCGCATTTCATCGGTATGAGTGATCTATTGATTGTGTGCACAATACCTTGATTATATTTATCATCTAGTGTTATATAGAACTTCATATTCATTACGATTGAAAAAATTAGTTGATGGCAACGGAAACTCTTAATGTAATGAAACTTTTGTAGTTCCAACCGATTTCCAAATTTATTTCTACAAATTGTACCAAAAGTAATAGATTTATTTTGCAATGTGGTTTACGTATTTTTTATACTCTCTACCATAGGATGGGACTATATTAGTATGTCATTCCGTTAGTAACATCTCAAAATACTTATCTGCGACCCTATAAAGTATTTACATATATCATTGAACTTTGTAAAATTTCACGATGTTATAGCCCTGTTCGTATGTGACTTATAAATTACCATATACTTATATATGTCTGATGGTTGAATATCAGTTTGTATTAAAAATTAACCAAATCGGCCCAAAGGGAAAAATGCTCCCTCTGCGGTATTAAAAAAAGTCGTGCTCAAGGTATTTTTGGACTTTTCTACTATAAAACTTTAATAATACAGTCGAAAAATAGCTTTGCTTAGAAGCTGTTGCCGTAGATGCATTAAAATTGGGTATATTGATCGTAGGGGCCAACAATGCCCAGACACTAATTCTCGGAGACATATGAAACATAGCAATTTTCTTACAAATCTAAATATGTACCAAAAATTTAGAATTGGGTCCATATGGGCCAACAAGGGCCACCTTTGACTATGGACATGGGGGAACTAAAAAACAGCACAATTTCGTCACGAATCCTTGACCCATTGATATATGTTCGTTAGGGTGCCGAAAAATAGGTCTTTTGAACATGATCATAGGGGTACTCAGAAATAATGTAGTTTCCTGAAGAATATGAATATGGCTTCAATATTACGATTTTGTTGAATTGGAGGCATCGACCAATCGGTGTGGTCAATTTCTGCAGTGGCTCAAAAAGCTTAACCCTGGTGTTTGGAACATATGGTTATCCAGAAAAAGTGAAATCTTCTCACAAACCCAAATATGGACCTATATTTAAGATTTGGACCATTATGGGATTTTGACAGCGCCACCTTGAACTCTGGACATATGGGTATGAATAAACAATTAAATTTAGTCACAACTTAGGAAATCACATAAATTTTTCGATTAGAAGAAATTTAAGGTGTTGACACATGGATCTAAGTTCCATGCGGAGCCGAAAAAGTTCTTTCGAACACACAGTTTATACGAGCACTGGGCTACAAGCTATGTAGGTTTTAATATGCGATGAACAAAAACCATTCGTGTGGAAGGTACCAGAAGGGTCGTGGCCAGGAATACAATTATCTTGATCTTTAGTATTGACTTTGGGCTAGACTACCAAAAGTGGTCGAAATGGTACATATGTGTTGGAGGTACCAGAAGGGGTGTGACAATATTGCCAATTTTCAATTCTATAGGCTGTTTTGGAAAAATATTACCGCATGCACAATTTAAAAACAATTGGTAGCTCGTTTGCGAACCAGCCGCATAGGCGGGCATGACTCAAATGTCTTAAATGTAATGAGACGGATGTTTTACACTTTCCGCCCGTCCGTACCACTCTTACCAAGTAAGGTGATGGTATAACAAGTAAAAGCCATTTTTGAGAAATATCAAAACCATTATTATGAATCATCAGTGCACAACATTCTAGAATTAGTTACATTAAAATATTGCATCAGATTTCGTTGTAATTTGAGCAGAAAACACTGAATTGAGCAGAAAACACTGTGTCGTGCGAATGACTCGGTTTTTTTCAATTACTCGTATATTGTAAATGAATTTTGGGTAGCACCAATTATAGAGCTAAATAATAATTGTAGTTTAAGGCTTTTGTCACAATACAAATCCGTTTATTTAGACCTTTTTTCAATTTATATGTGTACGATGGTACTGTGAGAGATGGATCTCTGAGCCAAGAAAGACTTCTCTATAAAAAAAAAACATTAGCGGAGCAGGCATTAAACAGTAGGTATCGATCATTGCGTATACGAATTTCATAGTGCACATCTAAACGTTTTGAGAGAAGTTAGCCCATTTTTCCTTAAAAGGATGACAAAGGAATGGAGACTTTAGAAAGGTCATCATTTATGTACCCTTATACTTGATGTTTTCTTGTACAAAGCTTGTGCAGAAAGTCGCAGTAAAACATTATTTTCTGATTTAGATTTTTTTAAGATTAGCTTTTCGAAACCCAAATTTTCTTGTTAACAATGACAGTAATAAATAAATTTAAAAATTCCCGCTAATTGGGATGGTCACGAAGTTTGTTAAACTTTGAGTTTCTCTGTTAATACTTGCATCTTATTATAGGCTTGTATTTTTCCTTTCCATCTTTGAATTTATGTTTTACTACAAATAAGTGGCTTAAGTTTTTTGGCCTATTTGCCGCTGAGTACCGAATCGATGACGAATCACACTTTCTGGCGTAGCCGATTCCGGTCAAGATATACTTTTTCTACACTAAAATATAAAGTACATATACTCCTAATTCTACTTGTTAAACAAATCTAACCCAAGAAATCAACAGGTGGTTTTTGATAATCACATATTTATCAAAAGTATTTGATCATCGAAACATATTTATTTTAGCTGCAGCTGGATGTACAAAACCCTAATTTACTTTATACTTTTGTTACTTTGCAGGCCTTTCTGCGCGCATCTGTGGAGGTATTGTCTTCTTCTATGGGGAAATCTTCGATGGATGCTCCAGAAGCACTTCTCAGATGTTATAGGGACTCACCCTGTTGATGTTTTCTTGGCAGAATTTGTACAAGTCCGAATTTTATTTTACTGGAAAAGATCCCGCAGGAGTTGTTCTAAGTTTTCGAATATCCCAGCACAATGGTCCTGCCGCTCTAGTAGACACACATTGAATCCGATGCGTTTGGGACGGGCCTGCTCAACAAATGATTTTAAAGCACTTAGGTCTTGGATGTAAATCTTAATTTCTCAATATCAAGAATTCTTGCATTGTCCTCCACTTGGTCTGACCAACAATATTATGCTCATCACAACAATAGTATGGTTCACACACAACCATACTATGATCCCTACAACAATAGTATGGTCCTCACAACAATAGAATTATTCACACATAACCATACTATGATCCCTACAATCATATTATAATTCTCCCTCAACCATACTATGATCACAACCATAGAATGTTATATATACTATATTCCCCAAAATATTGGGTTAAAAATTGGATAGCGTCAAGTTGTTATTTACCAATAGAGATTTGTATTAAGTAAATTATTTAAAAATGCATTAACTCTTATTAACAGGAGTAATTAATTTAATAGCAGAAAAAAATATTTATTTAAAATATTTCAGTTATACTAATTCAAAGCAGTTTGTTTTGAAAAAAATAATTTTCATATAAAAAGTAATATTATTGCGTAAGATTCGTAACAATAACATTGTTAAATTCAGAAAAATTAATAAAACCGACAAAAATAAATTTTGTCCGTATGATTGCCGTAATCATATTATTGTTAACATAAAATTAAAAAAAAACAAAAGTTTTGTCGCATCAACCATATTAATATTGTTGCTACAACCATATTTTCATTTTAAAATTTGGCAACAATGCTATTGTTACATTTTAACAATATTAATATTGCCGCAATCATACTACTGTCAAAATGAAATTCAAAAAACAATACTATGGTTGCGACGACCATACTTTTATTGCAGAGAACATACTATTATTGCCGTGACCATATAGTAACCAAATCTTTTCTCTGCGTGTTGCCTTACTGACCGGAGAGTTTGCCCCTTTCGACTGACATGACCTAGCGAGCGCAAGCGGCGTTTTTTGATTCGTTTTGATACATTCATGCCCGAATACAGCTCATACTGTCCACGCTTCTTGTGGCACTTGTACGCCCTGCCAACACATGGACTGTAGATTATCCTCGTAATAACTTCTAATACTTCTTCATCATCTGTTGATAGTACAGTATTTCACGGTTATATGCACACCGTTTATATGCATTTAACGCTTATATGCACGCAAACTTGTGCAATTTCCCAAGCGTATGTAAAACACACTGATTATTTGCGCTTAAATGCATGTGTTTATATGCATTTCTCGGTTAAATGCACACAGTTTTCCACTATTTGACATTAAAATGTAGGGAAAAATGTTCGATTATATGCACTTCAAATTAATTTAGTTTTTTGCTTAAGTTATCGATTGTAAAAAAATTGATTCGCCTCAAACAATGTTTGCTCATATGCTATTTACATTTATTTCATTCATTGCCTAAGTTATCGATTGTTAAAAAATTGAAGATCTATTGACATCTATAACTCACAGCGATCGCTCTGTTGGAGTGAATTTCGAACATTATTTGAATTTTGATAATGATTCATCACTAAGTGATGAAGACATTATCGCAGAAGTTCTATCAAGTGATGAATCAGACGCCGAATTAAGTGACAACGATGAAACTATGCAAGTTCCATCTCTAAGTTCAGCTTTAAATGCTCTAAGCGATCTCCGGAAATTTCTTCTTTCAAAAAACGAATGTGCTGACGAATTAGAGAATATTGAACAAATTATTTATACGAAATGTTGCAATAACGTACAAACTAAAATATCAGATTTTTTCACATCAGATTAATTTTTTTCTAATTGTCATTTTTAAATTTCTCTCAAAAAAGACAATGCAAACTGAAATATGTTTTTTTAAATCATATTTAATCTGTTCAATTAATAAGTTCCTTAATATTTTTATATTTAATAATTAGTATATGTAATATAGTTTTTTTAATATCAATTCTTATATATTCTTTTAAAAGAGTACAATTTAAGTTTAGTAACAATAAATGAATTTTTGAAATGTATTCTAAAAATACAATTTGTTTTTACATTCATTGTTTATTCTGCTAAATGGTTTCGTTTATATGCATATTTTATGCTTATAACCGAGTTTTCATATATGCACCTGGGGTGCTTATATCCGTGGTTTTTTTATAAGCATTTAACGCTTATATGCACAAATATTTCGACAAAATCAGATATGCATATATCCGTTAAATACTGTACCAACTTTAAGGAAATTATGGTGAAACTGTCAGTGTTTTCCTTTAACTTCCATTTAAAATCCGTCCCGATTTAAGGCCCTGTCACTTTAAAAGTCATTTATATGACTCTATCTTGCTCCAATTTCGGACAGAGGCTATGTGTTTTCTCTATACGAGAATGGTGTATGATATCAAATATTAGGTTCCGTTAAAATGTTTTCTACACGCAGAGAAAACACATGGTTACTATATGGTCACGGCAATAATAATATGTTCTCCGCAATAAAAGTATGTTCGTAACAACCATAGTATTGTTTACTGAATTTAATTTTGACAATTTGAATATTGATAAAATGTAACAATGGTTGGTGCGACAAAAGTATTGTTTTTTGGGTTATATGTTAACAGTAATATGATAACGGCAATCCTATTGTATGATTGTAATTTTTCTTCATTCACTGTTATTGTTACAGATCTAATGCAATATTAGTACTTTTTATATGGAAATTAAAAATTTTCCAACTGCTTTTGCTTTTTTTTAATGAAATATTTTTAATAAAAAAGTTTACGTTTTATAAAACTGATTTATACTACTGTTAAATAATTCACTTCTTTTATTTTGAATTAAATGTATTTTTAAATAATTTTTCTTAATTCAAATTAATTGTGGACAACTTAACCCAATTATTAGGAATTTAAGTACTTATATATTTGTGTGTGTTCATACTATGGTTGTAGGGATCATAACATGGTTACGTGTCAATCATACTAAGGTTGTGAGGATCATACTATGGTTGTATGTCAAACATACTATGGTTGTGAGGATCATAATATGGTTGTGGTGATCATAGTATGGTTATGTGTGAATCATAGTATGGTTGTGGAAATCATAGTATGGTTGTGAGGATCTTAGTATGGTTGTATTTGAATCATACTATTATTGTGAGGATCATAATATTGTTGTACCACAACCATACACCCAACAATAGTATTATCCTCTTCGAATATTGTCACCACAACCATACTTTTTTTCTGCGTGTAGTTGTTCACCCTCAACAGCAGGATGAAATGCATTCTATGTTTGTCATTTCCAAACACGGGCCCTATGGTGCTAACAAAATTCTACTAATAATCATGGGGAAATAATACTTAAAGCTCGTTAAATGTGTTATGGTTTAAAATAAAAATGTATTTTAATGATCTGCTATATAATTTGGGCTCGCCACCAAAACCCTAGGCAGCCCAACAGAAACGCCGTTAAAGTTTAGACAAATGATCAAATGCAAAATGGAAGGATGCGTAGTTATATCGAAGAAGATTGCACTACAAATCTATATAAATTAAAATTAAACAAAGACTGGGTTTGATCTTACGGAACCGTGAGTCCAAAAATTGGACGTGTTATTTAAGTTACTATAAATATGATTATTGTTGTTGGAGTGCAAATAGGACTTTGCCTTGCGGAACGCAGTAGTGTTTTTACTTTTTTGTATCTCATTTTGCTTTGATCTTTCAAAAATACCTATTAAGCCTTATTTGTTCGCAAAAACTATATCTTCGGTGTTCCCGGCAGAAGGCCTATGTGTTTTCCCGATACTTAACAGTACAGCCATACTTAACTGTTGCATTTTTTCATTTCGTTCTGCTAAAATTGCTAATTTTCCACATAGGGTTTTTTTGTCTCCACCATAGGATGAGGGTGTACCAGATGTGGCATTTCGTTTGGTACACCTCAAAATATTTATCTGTTGCCCTATAAAGTATATATGTTTTTGATCAGCGTACAATTCTGAGACGCTCTAGCGAGCATCCGTCAGTCTGTTGAAAGCTGACTGACGGATCACTGACAAATCAAATCATAAGCTAGAAAGTCTAAAATTTCCAGAGAAATATACTGTTGTTGCAAGTTTGGGATTTATAATGGACCAAATCCATTCAGAGAAAAAAAAGGTTCTATATACAAGGACTCAAACAACATCTGCAAAAACCACACTTTTTTTAAAGTTAGTTGTATAAAAGTTAGTAACGTGGGATTGATCATGTTGCTGATTCAATGTATGAAACTGTATATTGGAATAGGTCTATTTAGGATTAAATGTTGGCCAAATCGGTAAATATTTTGATATAACCCCTCACAAAGTACCTTTCCGAGTTCAGGTATGGCGCTTTGTTATATGGGCATTTTTTATGAGCATTTCTATAAAGAAATGCACATAGGCCCTTTTCTAAATGTTAAACCGAGAAAGATATCGAAAAACGATATATATACACTTATTAGGCCTACTACTGGGAACTACGACGATATGAAGATTGTCTATAATTGTAAAACCACAGTTTACTTTTTTAAATCTTTTATAAATTGTGCTCTACTATATGTGAAGCGCAAAATAGAAAGAGGCCTAAAGGTAAAAACTAGTTTTGTTCAGGAGAGCCGATTTAAAGATTTAAATACGTGTATCTTTGGTGTACCATAACTTTTATAAAACGCGCATATCTCTAGGAGGGAACACTTTTGGGGCATGGGATCGGTCTCATTCGATGCTCAGATGTTGTCCACATCAAAAAAGTGAAAATTGATTTTTTTACCCTTAGGTCCCGTCCTCTATGCGCTGTCACATATACACAAAAAAAATTCAAAATGCCTATGATTTGTCGACTTCACGAAATAATAAAGTGAGTTCCTGAATGTATGCTTTAATTTCAAATAAATCATAATATGATATTATATATTATATAAACAACTGCAGGACCTTCAAACATAATTTTTTATGTCTTTAATCACTTTGCGAAGAACAGGCGGAAAAAGCCAAGAAAAAACTAGAGCTTATATTTACGCGTTTTACGACTTTGTTTGCCAGAACAATGAATTTGATTTGTTTGTCGGCGTTCGTATGACATAAGGACACTAACGGCCAGACAATATTGCTGGTGTTGTTGTAGCTATTGCTGCTGTTCACAAAGTCGTCGGTTACAGAGCAACAATGCCAGCGCCAGAGTTTGTTTAAAATTGGAAAAGAGAATGAGGCTTGTTATATATATTTCAGGCCTAGGCAACACTAAGTGTTGTCTGGCGCCATCTGGCATTTACATTGGAAAGTTTGACATATTTTAGCAGAACGTTTCGGCGTACGACATCATTTGTGTTGTTTACAGTGACTTGAAAAAATCAATTTGGCAAAAAAATGGAATGAACTCGTGAACATTTTCGTGCGATCTTTTTCACAATTTTTGGAGTGGATTATCACAACGAGGGTGCATCGATGAACATAAATCTTTGTATGGCGATGAAGCACCATCCTATAGCACTTCTGCAAAACTGGTTTAATGAATTCCATCGGGGCCGACGCTCGCTCAAAGACGAAGGTCGTGACGGTCGTCCAAAAACGGCCGTTTTGCCAGAGAACATTGATGCCGTGCGTGAACTGATAATGCAAGAACGTCATGTGACATACCTTGAGACAGAGGCATCCTTGGGCATTTCTTCCACCAGCATACATTCGATATTGCATGAACACCTGGCCGTAAAAAAGGTTTGTTCTCGTTGGATCCCGCACAATTTGACAATCGCCCAAAAAAAGGCTCGTATCGATTGGTGCAAAGAAATTTTGAAACAATACGTTCGCGGTTCTTTGAACGTTGATGATCGTCATAGGTGGCGAATCATGGATCTTTGCGTATCAGCCCGAAACAAAAAAGCAATCGACCGTGTGGGTCTTCGAAGACGAGCCTAATCTTGTACTTGCTCGGGGAGAAAACACTTCGAAACAAATGGTCGCCTGATTTTCGGCAAAACTGGTCATGTGGCGACTGTTCCGCTTGAACGACGTAGGACGTTGAATTCTGAGTGATACACCACAATTTGTCTTCGGAGAAATTCGAAAAACGAACAAGACAAGACGAATCATGATCAATGCGAGCTCTCATACATCGGCTCAAACCAGCGCCTCTTTGACCGGCCAAATCGTCAAATTGATGGCACCAACAGACCTCTTTTTATTCCCGCACATCAAGAAAAAAATGCGTGGTCAACGATTTTCATCGCCAAAAGGTGCAAAAGGTGTTGAAGCGTTCAAAAACCATGTTTTGGAGGTGTCGCAATGGGAGTGGAAAAAGTGTTTCGACAATTGGTTTGAGCGCATGCAAAAGTGTATAAATTATGCTGGAGAATACTTTGAAAAACAATAAAACCATTTTTGATGATAAATATTCCCATTTTCATCATTAGACCAGAAATATATATAGCAGCAATATAATTATCGTCAAAGAAAAAAATCTTCCAATGCTCGAATAATTGCGTGGCTATCCATCAAATGTTCTTTGGTGCTCTTTTTCGGCACCACTGCTGAAAATTTTATTTAAATTTTAATAAAGTGGCAATTCGCGCAAATATTTACACCCTCTCTCTTCAATCGATTTTAATTTCAAGCAACGACAGTTATCTCAAAATTGATCAGTTAATTTCTCATAACTCCGAGCTAAAGTTAACTTAACTAACATGTTAGTGGATTTCATTAGCTTTTTGTTTGGATTTCTTCCTTTCAACTTTTACTCTGTTTATTTTATTTTAACAGCGAGAAATCCCATTAAAACCCCAAGACGACAATATTATATCGTTATCTAACAACCTAAATATGGTTAGTTTTTTTATAAAGAATTAGGATTTAGGAAATAAAACTTAGAATTTATTAAAAATTTAAAATTTTTAAAAAAATATATAGTCTAAGCAAATATAAGCTCTGCGGAGGCCGCTTAACAATCTATGTTAAAATACATTTTTTCTTTGCACTTCCAAAACAAAAGTATTTTCATTCGTAGCGCAGTTTTTTCTAATTACTCATATCTAGCGTTTTTAAATAAGATTTCGCTTGCTAAATAAAACGCGGCTTTAATCCCAAGCTTCTCGATATAAACTTTATGCATTAGAGCCAGTAAACGACGTTATGTTACAAAAACCTCAAAGTTATAATCCCCTAAATGTTAATTAACATTCTTAAGTTATCAATATAGACTTAGCAATATCGTAGGCTATCCTCAAGTTTTTTTAATGTCCGTAATCCGTGGGAAATACCGGGAATCCCAAGGGATAATTTTAATTGTCTATCAATCATGCCGCTACTGCTGCAACGCAATTAAAAACGAAACGTCCGCAAATAATGAAGATCACCAATCGACTGGGCTACCTAAGCCAGCAGCAACAACACTGACAGACGAATACGAACGAACGCACGCCATTATTGATTGTGCCATTACTCACACACACACACACCCACACACACTGTTTGTATGCGTTTGTGTGTGTGCCGTAGGCTTTAATACACCACAAAAGAGAGCCCAACCATACGCAGAGATTCTCTCTCCATTTGGTTTTGGGTGTGTACGAGTGTTTGTGCCAGGTATGACGTCATGGCGAGAGGTTGTCTCTCAGCACACGCACACTCATACACACACAGCTACAAGAAACAACACAACCGTTTGCATCTCACTCGTACCACTGGCAATCATGCGGCATGTGTGAAGTGAAGAAAGAGATGCACTCATCGATCGGTTGTAGACGAATGGCAGCATTTGTTAGTTTCCTACTTTGAGTAGAACTGCAAGGATTTCGACATCAGTTGAGTTCCAATCTTTCGTACGATCAGATATCAGTCGATGCGCGCTCCTTTATACAATTATACACATATAAACAAACAGATACCGACAGATATCGAGAAATACAGATTATCAATTGGAATTGCACAGTGTTCAACTTAGTGTAGACAATTACAAAACGGCAAACATACGGACATACATCGCGATATTTGCACGTGTTTTGCACATAAACAAACGTTGAGTCGAGTGAAAACGAAAAATCGCAACTACCAAACAGCGCGTAAAATGTCGGTGCGGCCCGTGTCCCCCAAAGTACTACTGGACATTAGTTACAAGCCCCTGCCAAATATTATGGACTTACAGCACAATGTCATCAAGTTGATAACGGTGGACCAGCAGGCCTACATGCACCACAATATGCATCCCATGGATCCCCAAAATCTCTACGGTCACCAGCAGCAACAGCAACTGCCCCATCTTAACATAAATGGACGAAATCAGCATATCGCCAACGGCAGCAATGATTACCTGTGCTATGGCATGGCCGATCATGAAGATACAGACTACAATATACCCAGCAGCGAGATCTTGAGCACTAGCAGCAACAGTGCCAGTTCCACACCGAATAGCCAGAATATTGGATCACCCGAAATGAACAACAACACCTTCAATCATCAGGAAGTGCAGCCGTATCAGCTTAATGAGAATGGCAAACGGAGTCGGGAGTACGAATGCGGTCCCACTGACATTATGCAAGAGACCAAGAAATTACAAATCAGTCCTCTGCAGACGGGACATCATAACATGCAACACTACGTCCAGCAACAGGATCAGAAATTCTTTGTGGAATACTTGCCCACAACAGTGAATGAAGTGAATTCGACATTAAATGCGCCTCCAAGCACCTCAGGTCTCGACCAGAACTGTGCCGCTTCGCCGCAGTTTGAATTTGCCGACGAGGAGATGGCTGAGAACAGCGAGGACAACTTTAAGCATATATTTCGCCAGCAACAACAACAGCACCAGCAGCAACAAGTACAGCAACAGCAACAAATGCAGCAACTCCAACAGCAGCCGCAGCAGAATGTCGGAACGGGCTCAATAAATCTCCACCTTAGTGGTGCTGCTGCCCCAATACATTCCAATTCCGTAACAAGTGGTTTTGATCAATTCGAAGCAGCCGGTTCCCTAAACGGCAGCACCTACTCCAGTTCGGATCGTGATGAAATGGAGTATACACGCCAGTCCACCACCTCCGCCAACAGCTACATGTTTCCCAACGAAGATGAACTGAGTGCCGGCGGCGATACAAACGATGGCTCCAAGGAATTTCGCAAACCGCGTCGCCGCACGAAACGTAAGGCAAGCAAATGCGAAGACACCGAAGACTTTCATACCCAGCGCATAATGGCCAATGTCCGGGAACGTCAACGGACGCAGAGCTTGAACGATGCCTTCAAATCCTTGCAGCAGATCATACCCACTCTGCCCAGTGACAAGCTGAGCAAAATACAAACCCTCAAACTAGCGACTCGGTAAGTGTCTATACTCGTAGTACGTCCAATATGAATCCGACTTGAAAATCCCGGCATGTGGGAAAATCATCTTTTCCTCAGGGCATTTCCGCTCTGGGCAAACGTTTATTTTCCCATCGCATCAATAAAAACCCGCAAAATTATGCAGTTTTTACCAAAAGTCTACCTGGCCGGCACGTTGTCCCTATAAGCGCCAGTGGCTTTTCCGGCGAGTTGTGGATTTTTGCCTAACCATTGATTGGCGATCTCTCTACCTGCAACTAAATTAATCCTTGTTCTCTGTCTTTTTCTTCTCTTCCTTTGCCACTATTTTTTTTTTCTATAGTTACATTGACTTCCTGTGTCGCGTGCTGTCTACCAGCGAGATTGGCCTCCTGAAAGCTTTGGATGCCAATGGCTTGCAGGGCAACGGTTTCGCAATGGGCGCCGCATCCATACTGAACGATGCCGAGGCGGACCTCAAGAACCTGCGAAGAGCTGCCGTCGCACCCATGATTCCTCCCGAGAAACTTAGCTACCTCTTTGGCGTTTGGCGAATGGAGGGTGATGCCCAAAACAGCAAATCATAAGTGACCCACCACAGCAACGACCGAAGCGTCCGAGCAATCCGAACTTCCACAAATCATTGAGATGCATCTCTGTGCTGCACAGTGCAACACTTGTTATACTTTCCATTTAGTATTAAACATTTTAAATATACATTTAGTCTGTAGTGATGTACATACATACATCTAAGTCCAAAGTCCCCTCCATTTCATCTACGACCTAAGTTGATATATTTTAATTTTTATTTTGTAGCTTTAGACTTAAGCAACTTTTTGATATTTATGTTTAGCGAAACTATTATGTGTTATTACTTAAGTACATTGTATGCAGCAGGGAGGGGGTGCCGGAGATTTTACCACGTGAAATGAATACCCCTACTGTTAGTTTAAACCTAAGTGCGCTACTGTGGCGTTTCTTTGAGGAAATCAAATCATTCAAAGGAAAAACAAGATGAAAGAGAAAAAACCAGAGAGAGAGAAACAGAAAAAAAACAAATAAACACAAACAGAATTGTTAACACGCAAACACTTTGTCTTTCATTTCTTTATTGCGCCATTTTGAAAGCGAACGAGTCCCAAACAAGAACGGCAAGACAATCAAAACACCATGATGGGGATGATGATGATCAACATCATCCCAACTGAACAGACAAAGGAATCTGGGATCCGCCCGTAATACAAATTCACATGAAATAATAAATATTTCTACCACCGCCCGAACAGACACTCACACATCCGTCGATGTGTTTGTCTGCCTGGGTGTATATCTGTAGCATCGATGCCAAATGCACAACTCGAAACTGTTTTCCCATTAAATTAGCCGCGAAAGGAAGGCATTCTCGCATTCCGGAATGGCTGGCACTGTCGGGCGACGGGCAAAAAGAGGGGAGTTGAACCAAGAAGATGAGCAGAGTGTAACACAAAACTCACTTGGGGGATCGGAAGAATTCAAAAGCAGCCAAACATAAAAACACACATCAACATAAAGTCATGTCTAGGCAGGGGCGGATGCAGTGGAAATATTTCAGTCCAAGAAGGCCTTTCATACCATTCGGTTTGTCGCCTGATTTGATCAGTTTCATAGAAGACAGATTGCAGGTGGTCAATTACCACAAGTTGTGAGCTGTTACTACATCTACAAAAATAACTTAAATAGGTTTTTAATAACATAATTTTGAGTACGATAGCATCGACGCTTGAAAGTTGACGTTGAAGTAGGTCTGTGCACGATGTCATAAAAAACAGCTATGACTGAATTATAGCCATTAGACTTGACAAAAACTATGGTTAGGAAAACATTCTATCATCAAGGAGTCACCGTTAGCGGTGATGTCTTTCCAATTATGGAATCTAGTTTAGAACAAAATAACAGCAGAAATTTGAGGTCGAGGTTGAGCACACGCAAAACGCTTTAGTCAAATCAGTAAGAATATCCTTTCAAATACACTAGCAACGTGCAGGGTTTCCACATTAAAGTGGAAGGTCTTTAAGTAAATATTTTATGCCTGAATGTGCTAAAAACTAGCAAGAAAACTCTAAACCTCGCACAAATACACTCACTATTTATGGCCAGCGTAAACCTTAAAGGATAGGTGATTTGGCATTCTGATAGGAAATATCACAGGCCACACAGAGAAGAAAGACACACGATACACACAGAGAAGAAATCAGTTGAAAATTGATCCAAACTACAAAAAAAATCACTAACATTCTATGGTATTGATGGTTACATGGTTGACATGTTATAAGATGGTAGCTACGATAATATTACTCATCCACAGCTATGAAATCGGTTATTCCAACCGCACTCAGTAAAACTACTGGTTGCCACAACCGGTAGTTATGGCAACCAATCAATTATGAATAAAGGACATGTTACTTTGGTACAAATTATTGGAGGTGACAACAAAACAAAAGACTATAAACAAAACATGTGGACAAATTAAGTTCGGCCGTGCCGACGCTTATAAGCCCTTCATCATGGATTCCGGTCTATATGAACAATTTGTCACAGGGGCGTGGCACCGCCTACCTTTTTCCATAATGTGTTTCGATCTATGTCAGCTCCATATGTTCCAAATATGCTCGTCATATCTGTAATAGTTTTACCATCGCATTGTTTATTGTAATTTCATAGTCATTGACTTCATTCTGTTAAAATAAATATCGAACCTTTACTTTGGCGATAAATTTAATCTTTTTATTCCAGGATGTGTTTTGATTCATGAAAACATCATATGTTCTAAATATTATCATATCTTTATAAGTTCATGAGATTTGGCGATTTATGTTAAGGATTGCTGATTTTTTTCAGTGGTTGACCCAGTTCTGGTCCATGTTTCTGCAGAATGTTGGCCATCTAACCTTAATAGTTCGACCTGTAGGTTGCTTTCCACAGACAGATGGACAAGGCTTAATCATCTTAGAATTTTACAACGATCGGGATCTCCGACTAGTATTTCGATGTGTTGCAAACGGAATAGCAAAGTGAATATACCTTCTATGATATGGAGGATATTAAAATTCGGTTAGATTGCCAGACTTTCTGTTGCAATATCCAAAATTCCACATAAGATGATAGCATCGATAATAAAATGGTACCCACAGCTAAAAAATAAGTTATACCAACTGCACTCAGTTATACTAATGGTTGCCACAATAAGTAGTTATTGCAACCAACCAATACAGAATTACATGTTGCTTTGGTACAATTAATTTGTGACGACGACAGATAAGTTCGTTGTAGAAACCCACCAACATTGATTACATAATCGTTGGTTAAGACAAAAACACATTTAGAAATGCCCAAACAAATACGAATGGACATAAAACAAGTAAAAACATTGTTAATGTCTGCTGAACCTTATATACCCTCTGTCATTCCTATGCTACTAAAACGAGGGAAAATGACCCGTTTTTAGGGCTTTTGGCCCATATGTCGGTCTTTAATCTCAGCCAAACATTTAAAATAATCTATTTTAGGACTCGTATCAAAATTTGCATTACTTTAAGTACCCATGATCAGGGTATTTAAAGTAATTAGTGGGTCCGAACTAACAGTACCCATTTTGACCCTTGTCCGTCCAGCAAATGATTTATTCAGCAAATATTGAAAACGGTGTACTTTTCCGCAGTACCTTAAAGAAAAATTCCCCCCCCCCCCCGAACCGATTTCACCCATTAACAATAACAAAAAGTCTATGACCATAAGCCGCCATCATTCAGGATTTCCAGATACTAGGTTGATTCATTTGACCACTAACGAGATTCAACAGATACACGGACGGACGATCGGACGGATAAGACTAGTTCGTCTTAGAATTTTCCGACGGTCTCCGACAATATTTATCGGAGACCTGCCAGAAACGTTTTTATTTCTGTCAGATAACCGAATACATAAAATTTAACCATCAGTTGGTACAGCTAACGAACGTTCCTGACAATGACAACCAAATTTGAGGGGTATTTATAACCAAGAATTAATATATGCACGAAATCAGATAATTAGGGTTACCGATACCTTTTTCTCTACAACTAAACTGTCCACGTTTAGTTTGCCGTGAACCGGAAAAACGTAACGTGCAACCAACCACATTCGGTTGGCATAAAACTCGGTCGTGGCAACAAATCTGTTCTCTGTGTAATTGTTAATAGTATGCGAATATCTCGCTTCTACTAAATAAGCTACAACAACACCAAAAAAAAGCATCTACTTTCCAAGTCTACAAACACGGTGACTTCATTAAAAAGTTACTTAACATTAGTAAATTCGGCTCACATCTTTTCTATTTGCATACTCCTGTAGAATCTGTTTAGATGAAAAAGGGGAGAAATCAGTGCAGCACCTGCTTTGTTTTTCTCAAAGTATTGCAAATGTATCGTTCTACCTTTCTAGGTTGTAGACTCTTAGATGACCTTAACAGAATCTGAAATCTTTCTGGTTTAATACAGAATTATTAAGAGCGATATGCAATCGTACTCCCTTCTATTCATTGAAGGGAGTCGGATTCTCTTCACTTGATTCTCCTCTATTACATTTTTCTAAGGGAACCTCAATCGAACTTAAGAGTAAAATAAACTCGTTGGTTGTTATCTTAACATTCCATTACAGCGTCCCATTTAATTCTACATAATCGGGTTTGAAATTCATTCATTCGCTTATTCAATTCGAAAATAATGGTTTCGTTGAAGATTGTTAACGAGGGATAAAAAGCGTCCGTTTTACAATCGATCTAATTGTCCATCCGCCAGAGTCGCAGATGGAAGAGTCGCTAAAGGCCTTCAAGATTGCGTCCTCCTTTTTTATGTCTGCCTCTGGACATGTATTGTATTGTTTCCGCGCGACATTTTCATACCGTAACATCATTTATTCCAACCGAAGTACGTAACGTTTCAGCCGTACACTTGTATGTGGGAATACTCACTGTGAGTGTGTGTGTGTGTCTGACTTGTGACTTATGCTCTGGAATCATTTTTATTTTTTGCCTACTAACTTAGTGAAGATCATGCTCGTTGGAGTCTTTTTGGCCCCCAGTATTGTATGGAACCCCACTAACACAATCAAACATTTGTACACATACAGATCTAAATGGACTTTTATTAGAGTTAATATACATACACAGACACACGCCGATTTGGTTCTTACGAAACATCACATCCGGTGATTTATGACAATTTGTTTTGAAATTGAAATAAATGTTTGGAATTCAATAAAAAAATTACTCAATGGCAGCAAAGCGTAATATTTATCTGAAAGCATTTATTGAATTTAATTAAATTAAATTATGCATCGATAGACATCGATCAACACTAGGAAGGGTTCCAAAGTTGTGTTAATTGTAATTCCAGTAGTGATCCCCGCAATAGAGGTTACAATTTTCGATAGCGATTAAACCTACACAAAGTGGTCAGATCTGGCAAAGCCCTACAAGCTAAGCTCAATGTCCGTATGTCATTTCATAACATAATAGGCGATGGACAGAACAACCTTTTTTTTCCTCTCAGTATTGTTTGTCATTTATTCATGGAAAGACTTACACTCAAACAACGTCTCAAAATTGTGCAACTTTACTTATATAATGGAAATGAGCGTTCGGTGAGAAACTGTTTTGACCACAATTTTTTCAGTGATGAGGCACATTTCTGGCTCAACGACAACGTCAATAAAAATAATTGCCGTATTTTGGCCGAAGAGCAACCATAAGAGGTTCTAGAGGTGTCATTATACCCAGAAAAAACCACGGTCTGGTGCGGTTCATGGGCTGGTAATGTTGGTCGGAACATAACCGTGAATGGAGCTCGCTGTTGCGCCTTGATATCGGACTTTTTTCTTCCTGAAATTGAAGCCCGTGATCTTGACGACATTTGGATTTAACAGGACGGGTCCACTTGCCATACAACTGCTCAAGCCAATTTCACGTTTTGGACCGGTGAGTTGGCCGTCTAGATCGTGTAATATCTCAGCTATAGACTTTTTTCTTTGGGGCTACGCAAAGTTCAAATTCTATGCTGACAAACCAGCTATGATTCAGGTTTTGGAAGCCAACATTACGCATGTCTTTAACGCCATACCGCTCGAATGATTCATTCAAAATTGAACTCTCAGAATGGACACCCTCAAGCGTAGTGGCGGCCAACATTTAAGGGAAATTATATTCAAAAAATAAATGGCAAAAAATGTCCTTTCGAAAGAACCACAAATATTCCACAATTTATTTGATTTTTTTTGGATTTTTTTTATTTTGAAAAAAATGCCTTTAGATTGATCACCCGATATTTTAAATACATGTGGACTATATTGTATTAGAAAGTATAGGGATTTAAGTCCAAAAGATGTCCAAATAGATTTTTATCTTCGAGGGATTACAAATACGCTCGAAAATTAGCTTATCGATTAAAAATATATTTACCTATAACACACTCGAACGGCTACTATATGAGGTTTATACTTTCAGCACTTCTAAATTAGCTCGCTCCTGTTTCTTCTTTGAAGGCAAATACTTTGGTGCAATAGTTATCTTTCGGTAATCGATTTCGAAGCTTTTCTCCAAATAAGAGATCGACGGAAAATCATAAATAAAAATATTCAAGAACACCAGTCCATCAAGCTTTCTTAATTTGTTTGTTTGAAGTAAGTCTAATTCTGCCGGCTGAATTCTTATGATGGGTTCGTATGGGCGAAATCTTTATTGGTCTTTTGATGCAAACCCAGTATAACCTTTTGACCTATGTGCTGATGTATGTGCTGATCGCCACGATTTTTCCTGAACATTATTTTCCTATATGGAAAGCGAATTATTCTATCTTAAGCCACAATTACAAAAATTAACAAAGGTTCACAGAAATATATTGAAATTTGGTTTGTACATTCATATTTTCTCGAGGTAAGTACCAGATTTGTGTTCGAGGTCGAAATAGAAAGCCACTTTCAAACTTTCAAGATATACTTGTATATCTCATATTTTCATTAATACTTAGCTCAGTTTTTTTTAAATATGATTATTATTTGATTTGTAAAACCAGATAAACATAGCCAGGCATAACATAGTTGGGTTGAAAGGCTAGCCCGCCTTAAGACTTTGAAGGCCCAGAGTAGAACCATACTGAAAACTTAGCAAAAGAGAGAGACAGAAAAATAGTTACTGGCAACCATAATGCAACAGATTGAAACCAACCTGAACTATGTACATAGTTTAAGAGCGATTTGAGAATCATATCTGCTAGATCGACCATCGATGAATCTATTGCGTTGGCAGGTAAGTCTGTATTCCTGAAGATCTGTGCATACGCATAGCAAATGCTCCACTGACTCCTCTGCTGGCAACTTTGACAGTAGTCATATGGAGGTTGCAGTCGATCGTCTTCCGAACGTTGAAACTCCTTGTTCTATTTCGGTCTAGTATCGCCCAAAGAGACCAAGATATTTAGCAGTTTTGAATTGAGTTTTATCTTGAAACTGTTACCTGACCACCATTTCTTTAATTGCGTTTACCAGTCAGGCGAATGGAGTATGCCTTTCTGAGATTGTTGGGCCAAATTTATGCCACATCGTTGTTTTTTCTTACCTACTAAGGATAAGGTAAGGATTTTTTAATATATTTAAAATGTAGCAAAATGTTTCGGGAATTGTTCTCTTATTGTGATTAAATATTTATATTTTTTTTATCTCGAATTAGTGTTGAATCTAATTCGAGATAAAAATTCTATTATTATATAACAATTAAAGTATTAATTGAACGTCAATCTTGAATTTCCACAAAATTTATTGAAACATATATCTAAACGTATGGGCAATATGTAAGTATTTAATAATTGCATATTGTCCGTACGTTCCTAATCAATAGCCCTATGTCAAAAAGTGTGCAAAATCACAATGTTTTACTGCTGTGACTTTGTTAGTCAAAATAAATAAACACGTCATGATTTTTGCATGATTTTTGCGTTTTGAATTAAATAATTCAAACGTTATGAGAAGTTAAGCACTTGGGGGCCAATGAATATACAGGAAATGCAATAAAAGGCAAAACTCGCTTTTGTCTGGACACAGTTCGTAATTTGTGAAACGCAGAAGTTGACTAAAGTAAAGCGGATTTCCCGAAAATTGAAAGAAGCAAAGAAAAAAAAACAAATACCATAAACTAATTTTTATAAGAATATCGAAATTCAAAGGATTTAAAATTAAATTGCAGGTTTAATACATTTTATGAACATATTTGTAATATAATCCATTTGTGTCGATATCCTTTAAACAAATGTAAATATTAATAATAATATTTCTGCTCAAATTTATTAAAACGTTCGACACGGGTCAGTAGTCGAAAAATGTTATAACCTGGTGTTAAGGTTAGTGCACAACCAACCACGTTTGTTTTTAAAATTAAAAAAAAACAAACTCTTACCTTTTGCTAATATTATTGGACTGTTTGAAAGTGCAAATATGTATTCCTAATTTTTATGAGTCGGAATTTCATTCGGCTGGTTTTGCAGTAAACCACTCAGACAATCTAATTCTAAAAGTACTTGGTGACGATTTCTGGTTTTTATTACGAATGGCTTGTTTGATATTTGCTAAAGAGCTTGAATTGTTGTTAATATCGGCTTTCACAAACGCAAAGGGTGTCTAATTTTAGCTCCGAGGTGGCCAATTGACTCTAGCGCTTACCCTTAGCCCTCCAACGAAGCATGGAGGCCATACTGAATTTGTCATTCCAGTTGCAGCAGGAAGAGATATTGATCGGGGACTCTGTTAAGTATATACTCGTACTTATACATATTATTTGTGGTCGTAAAATTCTAAGGAGGTGTTGAAAGCACGATAGTGGTCAAAGATATTAAGCTTGGATCCTGAAATATTGCAAGATGATGGCTAATTTTAATAGTGTAAGTGAGCGCAATCGGACCAAGCGAAAAAAATTACGTTTCTAAATATTGAATTATGTTGATGTTAAGGCTGTAACTAGAGTCTGATTAATGGACCGGGGGAAAATGCTCTTATGGTCAAAACAAAGAACCATTGGTAAATATGGGTGCTAAAATTAAAGCCGGGTTTATTATTAATCCAACGATGGATTTAATCTTCAGAATTTGGCAGAGATTGAAAAATGGGCCACTTTTACAACGGTGTAATATATTATTATATCTCCGATCAACATTTCGTGGCGGTGCAAACGAAATATTAAATATAATATGCCATCCACCCTTCGGCTTAGGGTATAAAAATAACTCGAATTTAACGCTTTCTGTATTTTCAATCGCAGATGCCAACCATTTTTTTTATTTTACACGGAGAAAAAATATGTTAAAAATATTTTTACAAGCAAGCATATTTTGCAGGAAACATATAATTGCATACTCCAAACATATATAAGTTTGGGCCACAGCTAATAATAATGTGTTTGTAGCAATTTTCCAAAACATTCACATGTTTACGTATAAATATAGGGTGATCCAACTAGAGGTACGAGTATTTTATCAGAACAAAAAAAAAATATAATAAAAATTCAAATCAAGTGTGGAATCTTTATTGGTAATTTGAAAAGACATTTTACGGCATTTATTTTTTGAAAATAATTACCTTCAAATTTTGGCAACTGTATTATGGAAATGAGCGTTCGGTGAGAAACGGGAAGATCCGCTTTTTTCGAACAAAATTTTGTTGAGTGTTGAGGCCCATTTCTGGCTCAACGGCAAAGTCAATAAACAAAATTGCCGCATTTGGGCTGAAAAGCAACAAGAAGAGGTCCAAGAGGTGCCATTATACCCAGAGAACGGTTTGGTGCGGTTTATAAGCTGGTGGAATTATCGGTGCATATTTTTTCAAAAATGATGATGGCCGGAACGTAACCGTGAATGGTGCTCGCTATCGCGCCCTGATATCGATCTTTATGCTTCGTGAAATTGAAGCCAGTAATCTTGGCGACATTTGGTTTCAACAGGACGGTGCCACTTGCCATACAGCTGCTCAAACAATGGATCTATTGAGAGGTCATTTCGAAAAGCAGCTAATTTCACGTTTTGGAGTTGGCAGGTGAGTTGGCCGTCTAGATCGAGTGATATCACACCTTTCTTTGGTGTTACGTAAAGTCCAAAGTCTGTGCTGACAAACCAACTACGTTTCAAGTTTTGGAAGCCAACATTACGCGTGCCATTAAAGCCATACCGGTCGAAATGCTAGAACGAGTCATCCAAAATTCGACCCTCAGAATATAAACCCTGAGGCATAGTTGAGGCCAATATTTGAAGGAAATTGTATTCAAAATATAAATGTCATAAAATGTCCTTTCAAATTACCAATAAAGATTCCACACTTGATTTGAATTTTTATATTTTTTTTTGTTCTAAAAAAATACCTCTAGATGGATCACCCTATATATACTTGTTTGCACCTAAACATTAATATGTTTACAGTAATGTTCCCACACGTGCATATACTTGTAAGCAAACATTTGCCATAAACATTATCACGTTTGCAGAAATCTAAGCAGACATAAATACCTACCTAGGTTTTGAAATTAAGGCCATTAATCCTATGCCTAACAAAAACACAAAAATAACTTTTGCCACTAACTGCCTGATACTAAAACACATACTTTTTTACACATCGATTTGTTTATAAGCTTTGCTTGTTCATTTACATTTCATTTTCTGCCTTAAAGACTACCATTAATGTTCACTAATGTTTTTTTTAATTCTTTCTGCTTCCACACTTGAACGATAACACTGTGGAAAATTTTTGGGGTTATTGTCTGGGGGTGAGAAATTCCAAGTCAGGGTGATGGTACTAGGTCAGTATATTAAAACCCTCAAAGGGTTTTGCGTTCGTATGTGCCAGTTTTTAAGTGAAGTTACTTAATTGTAAATAAAAGCAGAACGCGTTAATCGATTTCTATGATCTATGTCGCATTTTGTTTATAGGTTATGTGACTTTACGTGAAAGTTATAAGACTCTACACGTTTTTCCGTTTGGGATTTATATGTTTTAAAAAATTAAAAAAAAAATTTTTTTTGGCACATACGAATGCAAAACCCTTTGAGGGTTTTAATATACTGACCTAGTACCATCACCCTGACTTGGAATTTCTCACCCCCCAGATTGGCTGTTGTACTGTGTAATTAGCCACTAAAAAAAATTCTGTGTTAAAAATGTTTCAACAATATAATTTAAAAATATTTAACACAGCATATGTGACAGCGCATAGAGAAAGGG
This sequence comes from Hydrotaea diabolus, assembly GCA_963513945.1. Classification (NCBI taxonomy): domain Eukaryota; kingdom Metazoa; phylum Arthropoda; class Insecta; order Diptera; family Muscidae; genus Hydrotaea; species Hydrotaea diabolus. Next base: position 100,277,719 of record OY740720.1, on the reverse strand, counting down.
ACTTAAGGGTAAAAATAAAATCAATTTTCACTTTTTTTTGATGTGGACAACATCTGAGCATCGAATGAGACCGATCCCATGCCCCAAAAGTGTTCCCTCCCAGAGATATGCGCGTGATGGTACACCAAAGACACACGTATTTAAATCTTTAAAATGGCTCTCCTGAACAAAACTGGTTTTCACCCCTAGGTCCCTTTCTATCTTCTTTCTTTCGCGTCACATATGCTATTTCGATATGCTCGAATGTTGCCCCAAACATATAATATGTTTCTATAGACCTATTATGGTGAAGTACAAGCAACTTAAAGATTGCGGCTTCTTCCCAACCTATTTCTAAATTTGTTTCCTTGTACCCTCACACTTTTAAGAAAAAGGTATATATCGTTTGGTTTGAAAAAGAGTAACGCGTCGGAAAAATCATTTTGGATCCTACATAAGTTTTGACCAAATCCGTTCCATTATTTGAGCGATGTCCGTCTGTGCGGCTGGTTCGCACGTTATCTTAAGAATAGAAGTATAAAGTAAATTTGGTGACAGGGAATTGGACTTCTAGCCAATCCCATTTTAGTACCTCCCACACAAATGACCCTGTTATACAGAAGATTATAACCCACATAACTTGTCATCTAGTGCAAAAAAATCGCTTAAATGGTGAACATTCTTATATCTTAATAACAGCATTGTACTTGCATATAAAAAATGGTTGACACACCCCATTCTGCAATGCAACATTCCAACCACTCTAAGTTTTCGTGTAACATCTTGAATGTTATTCATACCACCGAATTTAAAATCAACACTTAAGAATAAAGTTATAATTATATATTTACATTATACTCGTATGTCTTAAAATTTAATAAAAAAAAATCCTTTGAGCAACCCCAAAATTTTTGGATTTGTTTGAATTTTTTCACAAAGTAATAGTTATAATAAAGGAACAAAATAATCTACTATGTGTCATTCAATTCAAAACAATTTCATAAACAGTCCTAATACAAGGGCTGCTTTTTATATTTCGGGTCCTGTCCGTTCAAAAATCATGTTTCGGAGAAAGGTGCTTCTAAATTTGGTTTGTGCGCATGCAAAAATGTGTTGATCTTAAAGAAGAATATTTTGAAAAACAGTAAAACCATTTCCAATGATAAATAATTGTGGTTTTATTGGCGGGCCCGAAATATAAGTAGCAACCATCGTATGTATGTGTTTTTAAATTACATTTGATTTGAATGGCATTAAATACATTTCAATGGAAAGGTATTTGACATGCCTTAGAAAACTTTTCAAATGTGAAAGCTGCTTTATTTTATATTTTTGCAATATTTTTATTAATTTCAGTATAATGTCCCAGTGACGAAAAATCAAATTCTAATGCAATAATGATGAATGATCCAATATTCATTAAAAATCATTCCTGTAGTTATTGGTAAAAAACCGTACGCAAACATTATAAAAAAATTATGAAACAAAAATATTTATTTTATTTTCATTAGAATTGATGACCTCTTAGGCCCGTGTAGAATTTTCACGCAGCCCCAGTAAGACATTTTAAGAAGGTCGACAAACTCTATTACTCGTATACTGAATAATATTAATGTTGTCTTTAATGATCTACAGAAATATTTTTTTTGGAAATAAATTTCCAGGTTTTAGCCAAAGAGAATTTATTTCAATGCTGCCATTACAATTGCAGTTCCATGTACCATAAAAAAAAAACCCGGTTATGGCAACCATTATGTTGTCTGCGTGTACTTTTACATCTACTTCTAGGTTCGGGTATATGTGAAGTACGCCCCAATTCATGTCTGCCACTGCAGAGGATTCTATGAAACTAAATTAAAACTAATTCCAGCAGTAGGCAGTGTTCCGATATACACGACATACATGACTTCTCGCCCACCTCCAAAGGCAAAGCCGCAATTCCACAGTACGTCCAAGAAATGCGGCTCCGATTTCTTTGTTGTCTTACGTTTACGGTTCACAAAATTTTTGTAATTTTAATGATGCCCAAATAAAGCCGATGTGGTCACGGGGTCTGGGTTCCTGCGTACAACTGCATGTCTAGTTTTTTGAGTGTGTGTGTGTTAGTATGTATCGTGTTTAGGTAGGGGTGGGAGAATTGCCATCGTTCATCAGTCGCTGGCGATGGTGGTGCTGTCAATGCATTTGAAGTCATTTCGTTGTTTCTTGACACGCCTCGTGATGGATTTCTATGGATATTTGTGCACTTCATTTTGGTTTCATATTTCCAATCGTTGTTCGAGTGCTCGTAACTCGAATGATGACTGCCAAGTCCACAACAACAATTCATTTAGGGTGTAGTGCGAGCGTGTGTGTGTGTGGGAGAGTGTTCCGCTCAATTCAAGTGGCTAGCAAGGAGCACAGCAACGAAAGATGATTTCGTTCGTTCGTTCTTAAATTTAGTTTTAAACTCCACTCGAAGGGGTGCACTAAAAATAGATTATTAATTGCTGTTTTCTTTCGACAATTCCACTAAACCCCATGAGAGTTTTAACACCCTTTTTTGCCTACGGCGGCTTTGCCGACTGCAATAGAGGGAAATGAGCCTTCGACATGTCTTGGATGTAAAAGGATAAAAAATCGCTCGCAGGCCTATAAAAATATTCAAATAGGCTCATACTATTAAATTAAAAAAAAAAAGAAAAATATCCCAAAACCGATGGCCTTGTATTCGATTTTGTTTTCGTATCCGCTTTAAGACCTAAAGCAGCAACAGCATGAGATGTCCTTAAAAGGTCTCACACCACCAAACAAGGGCTCTTCAGTCGATTGCCTACACCCCTGCGAAGAATTCACAATTAGACCTCACGTTGGATTGTGTGTTTTCCCCCTGTGTCCGTATTGTTTTTTGCGCACATATGTTGACCAATCGGTAGATGCACAGGAATTCCTATAGAAATGAACGTAGCGTAGCGCCTTCTATAGCACGAGAGCCTATGTATGTGCAACAATGCCCTGGCGATATTTTTGCCATTTTGTTGGTCGTCCAAAGGAGTTCACAGCTTGTTTCTAATTGACTTTTGCGCAGGCGCTTCGTCCTTTTCCAAGGGAATCGTTGTTGGCCAACCTTTGTGGACAGCACGTACGTGGCAAATGTTAAGACGAAAAGAATGTTCTTTAAAAAAAGTCTACATATGTTGCACTCATATCATCTAGGTAGGATATCATATCAATTGATTACTGTCACAGCAGTGGCATAACTATAACTATACTTATATACACATATGGATGTACACATTTCTTCATAAGTATGTATGTATTTGTCTTTTAGTTTGTGAATGTATGCTAAATGGCACATTAAGTTATTTTATTTTGTTTGTAATTGTTATTGTAAATGTTTATGACTGCGACCATTCATGCAAATCATTTATGTTTGTTTGGCATTCGCTTCATCATCACCAACGGCCTCATCAGTACCGCCATCGTATTGCCTGCGTAAAATGGTGTCGTAAACCGTTGATATGTTTCCATACGGATACGGTTCCGTCTGAAAACCTATCAACGTCTCCACGACAATGTACCCACTCATCAGTGGAGAGTGCCTGTATGTTGCATATACGAGTACTACAATTATGGACATATGCAATGCGCGCAAAGATCACTGCTGTCGCGGACTCCAACATCCACTGGTGGAATCATAGAGTGACCATGTTTTTCTGAAAAAAATAGAAATTTTTCACCAGCGACTGTTTCTTCGAATTGAAATAGTTTTGGGTTGATTTAGAATTAGGAGAAATATTGAAAACCGCCAAGAACAATTGGACACTTGGTGGAGTGTCAGAACGTTCGAGGACATTACGACACGACAAAATGTTCCACAGTCAGTTTTGACTTTAAAGTGTCGCAACGTCCATTGACCCTAATCCACTTCTCTATTTCGTTTGAACACGAATGAACATTTATTATTGCTAATTTGGGTTTTTGCTGATTTTAAAAATTATTATGTTTTTAATCAAATTTTATATCAGTTGACGAACAAAGTCTTGTGATTTTCAAAAGCCAAAATTATTTTTTTTCCGTCCACTGACAGTTCTTCTCTGACTAATTCATTTTATAATAAGTTAAAACGTCTTTAAATTTGGCCAGACCAAATCTTATATACACTTCATTATTATTGAAGTGCCCCGTTTATTTGAAACTCTTCCAGTGGTATTGGCTCCGCCGCTGACTTTATATTCTAGTTCGTGCCGCCACCGAATGCAGCAGCTTGTCACGGCTCCTAATTTCCGCCTACTAATCGACTCAGCTTATATTAAACGATAAAAAGGTATAAAGGTTTAAAAATGTTGGATGTCCTTATAGGCATAGAAATATCTGATATGCGAAAAAAAAATTAATTTGCCACGAAATAAGTGTAAAATTATAGAAATTGTGTCTAACTTTGTAAACATAGAAAGTTTCTTAAATCCATTGACATTAAAAAGCCTTAACCAAACTACTAGCGCCGTGCTCTGCTTTTTATTGCAATTTTTAAAATTTAGGTTGTGAAACATACTTTGTCTGGATATGATACATTCAACTAAACTACTGGTGGCAGTCAGAGCTCCTAGTCAGCGGTAGGATCCTCTAGAAGCCGCATATTAAATCCAATCCTCCGCAAATCTCTTACAGAGATGATGAGCAGAGATGCAGAAGTTGATAAAATTTTACTTTTCGATATAATTTTGGCCTCGAAAGTAATTTGACACTACTGCTACTCATTTGGAGGCTAATATCATTCATTTTAGAAATGTTCCGATTTGTTGTCAAACATTAGTATTATGATTCAGTGCAGATGTTTGTTATACCTTAAAGGAATAAAGATAGAGCCAATGTTTAGTTTACCGATCGATTAAGGATCACTATCTGCTTCCATTGAGCGATGACCTCGCCTGTCCATATATAGTTGCTAATAATGTAAAGGAAACAATTATAAACCGACTTCGATGAATCTAGGTACATTATTTATGTTTAGGACTAAAACCAATTGATGCATATTTTCCCATTTTTTATACCACACAACAACAATAATATGTTCTCTGCCATAATAGTATGTTCATCGCTAGCATAGTATTGTGATTTTTTGAATTTAATTTAAGTTGTACTACGACATCATTAATATGTAACCATAAAATTAATGCCAAATTTAAAAATGAAAATATGGTTGTAGCTGCCAAAAATATTAGGTTTATTTTGTTCTGTGCTCCTGTTTAGCCCAAGCACATCATCTACACTTTAGCTTGAATACACTTTTTTTATATATCTGTAAGAAATAGTTAAAAACTGTTAGAACTGCCAGTGTTTTCCTTCCCCTTTTTATTGTGGATTGAATGGCTTCCCCCAAATTGCCATCAATTGTTTGTCGCGTAGAAATTCAAAGTTTTTTACATAATGAATTATGACAGACAAACTCATTAAATTGACTTTTTCCATCTTCGACACAATTTTAAGTGTCAAATGTTTATGCTGCTGAGCCCTAAATATAGGACAACATTTTTTATAACAATTATCGAATTGAAATAAAGCAAATTATTTTCATTTTTAAATATATTTAAAACAGGCGTCGACAACTTGGACTGGATAGCAATACCGCAATATCGTAGTCATCCATTAACAAAAAGGGTCAATTTTGATCATATCTTTAGAAAAAGTTCTACTGTTCTTAAAAAATGTTCGAAAACAATGCAACACATAAAATGCAAACGCCTTCTCGTGTGCGGCTTTTCGAAGTTCTGTTCGGTTTTTAAGGCCTCATGTATATTTTGACTAAAAATTTATATTTCCGAAAAACATGCAATTTTTCTCACTGCAATATCGCTAAAACCAATTGGAATTTTGTTGTCTTGTCTTCTGTAAAATTGTAGGTATAGACAAGGAAAAAAGGGTATAAAAACTGCATCTAGTGAATCAAACTGTTTCATAATTCTGGTTTTATTTTATTTTCTGGGAAAATGGTTTTACACACTTCCCATCCCATCTGTATTGCTTTCTAGGGCTTTTATGCACTTGTAAATACGCCATTTATTGGGACAATATTGCACACTGCTGAACATAAATCTAGAATTATTAACGTAAATGCAGCTGGAATATGTCAAAAATGCATTTTCTCTTATTAAATTGTATTCAAGAATTATGATTAATACTGCAGAAATATAAGTAGCAAAAAAAGACAAACGTCATTTTATTGATAGGGCGGAGGACAGTGGTAAAAAAGGAGGACATGTCCTTTGAAATCAGGACGTATGGTAAGCCTTAACATGACTACAATTCTATTGGGAATGGGCAATAGCGTTCGACATTTCATATTAAAAATAAAGTACAACCAAGTAAAAAACACTAAGTCCACATTGTATTTTAATTTACTCAAAATTGTGATACAAGATTGTACTTAAACTGAAAATAAGAACGGAATGATATCAAGTAAAACGGTAGTAACATTGCGATGGGGCATGCTAAAATTTGTTTCAGTTTGCTTCTGAAAATATTTTAATCAAATATAGGTCCGGGCAAGCTGCAGCTTTTTTTCTTTAGGCTGCGTTTTTCTCGTGTCCGGTTGTCCAAAAAATATTAAAAAAGTTAAATAATTAAATTGTCGGCGGCTTTTTTACACAAATATTTACTGTAATTTATTTTGAAGAGAATATATCCTACTCATATTACATTCAGAATAATTCATTTTACTGCGGTTATATTAGTTTTGAGGAAAATTAATATCTCTTCCAGTTTTTTAAACTAAAAATTTCTTGCAAGGTTACAATATCATACTTAAATATAGTACAAATTTATTATAGTTATGGTAAAATTTGCTTCATTTAAGTATGAAAGATAATATTGAACTAAAATCAATTCCATTTGTACTTACTTCTAGACTGAATGTATTACATTTGATTAAAAAGGTACTAAAGTTGAATATGCCATCATATAATATTGAACTAAAAACAACGCTATTTGTAACGGGTGGTCCAACTGAAAAGCGCGTTATTAATTGTCAAAACAAAATGTTTTCAGAGAATTATATTAATATTATACTCGTATAATGTGATAGAAGGATGACAATTATTTGTGAAACAAAATAGGGGACAAGTGCTCGTCACGTCTTCTGTGGCATGACTCTATCCGATAGTTCATATTTCTATGACTCTGTGTCGAATTATCTTATCGTTTATTTCTTGAATTATTCTTGGCTTACTGACATACACTGTTTCTTTAAAATATCCCCAACTTTGTGATATAATACAGCCATTAAATTTTTCGCCTAAAAGAGCGATTGTTTCGGTGGCTGCGTAGCAAGTGACATCATTCTGTTGAAAGCACATATCGTCCAGGTTCATGTCCTCAATTTTTGGCCACAAGAAGCCCGTTATTATCTCGCGATAGCGAAAATGATTCACGAGAACTGCCTGGCCGACTTCATTTTCGAAGTAAACGGCCCGATGTGGATGCATCGGCCTTCCAACAAGCACTCTTTTAATCTAATCTGCCCAAATGCTGCAATTCTCCTTGTTAACGAATTCACTGTGGGCACATTTGGTCGATTAACCAATAAATTACGAGGTGCACGAAATGCTACACGCGCCTTTCAACTGTGTAACTCTCCATGGTTGAATTTGTCAAATACTGAAACCGAGAAATGTCATATTAAGTTGGGCAAAAAACTTGAAATTAAGGTGTGACTCACAATTAATATCAATTTGAGTATGTCATCATTGTGAACTTATATCAATACCATTTGCACTTATTTAAGGACTAAATTTAACATTTATACTTATACCTTGATAAAATACCATACTCATTTCTACGAAAAAGGTGAACTGAAACTGAGTAAAGAGATACTGGCCGCCATATGAGAATCGGTTTTTTTAATTAAAAAGTAAGACGGACAGGCTAAAAGACGGCAGTTAAATTTTGGAACGACAGACCAAACCGTTTCCAAGTCTCCAAAGCAATCAATACGATTGTAATTTGTTCTATGCTCCGTTGTTAAGAAATGAAAGCAAACGAAACCGAAATAAACGTAGGGAACACAACATTTTTTACGCAAAGACTGAGATACTTGACAACCACGTTATGTTTGGGCAGCTAATTTAACATAAAAAAGCTTGACTACCGACACATACGAGTACTCGTATCATTCTAATATTTTTATTTATATTTCTAAATTGATACAAACATATAATTCCGTTTTAAGAGGCATTTAGTCATTTGAAAGGAATAACCCATAAAGCTGTTTTTATTATTGAACATCGCCTAGATTTGTTTTACTGCCAACACAAATATCACCGACCCAAAATGTTCCCACGAATATTAAGAAATCACAACACACTTGTCATTGTTCACCAATTTGTCACATGTCTAAAAGCTAAATAATTGATGTGCTTCTGATACCCAGCCACGGGCGGAGCATATACAAAGTTTTTCGTTCCGTTTGCAGCATTCTAATTTGTGTGTGATACGTCGGCTAAATGAAAACCATTTTTAAATATTTACCGTTGAATACTCATCGTATCCTTGAGTTGTACTTAACGAGAAAGAGAAGTCAAAAGTCGAGCAGGACCGACTTTATGATATTTATTCACAATAATGCAGCTCAAAGTAATAGTGGGACAGCTGCAACCACACTTAGTTTTGCTGTAGTTCATGGTAAAAGTTCATCGTAAAAGTTCATGGTAAAAGCATATTTTGTTCAATTTAATACATAATATCTCTCATAGCATCAAGCGGTCTCCAAACAAGACAATTAATAATTATTAATAAAAAAAAATATTATTAATAATTAATTATAATTATCCATTCCAAATTTGGAATATCTGTGCTAAAATCGACCACAATCTACAGTATTTAACATCATTAAGCAATACGAATATGCTGATAATTTCAAAAACGTTGGAAACCGGAGCAAGCGGAAAATGTTTCTCGACTCAGATGCGCGATGGCTTTAACAACAAATCAAAAAAGGCATCCTTTAGACTCTAAAGTTTAGAGCAACCAAACTCGCTGCTACTGCAGAAATATTTTAGGGGAAAAAGGCTTACCCTGAAACCATCAGAATTGTTTTATAAAAGTATCAGTACAAAGTACGGTAAAAAAGCCAAAAAGCCTAGGCTTCGCCCAAGAAGGATAAGATTTTACGTTTTGGAACAAAGTCATTTTTATCTACGAATGTAAATACAATGTTTTTCAGTCACGAGAACGAAATCTACGGCCAACAATAAAACACGGTTCAGGGTCAGTAATGGTATGGGGTGCAATATAGTCGGCCGGACCTGGAAATCCTCACATTATTGAAGGAATAATGGACCACAAATATAGCGTGGGCCGCTTAAAATATTAAATTTAAATCGGCTGAAAAAAGTTTTGGTAATTTTTTCAAATTTCTGGTTTTATTGAAAATGTTGAATTTTGTGATTTAAAAATGGAACACCAATCCGATACATTTTCGTTCGCCCAATAGTTTGAAAATTTTTCCAAAAAATCGTGTTTTCAGATTAAACTCATTTTCAATTCGAGAGCTATGTTAAGAAGCAAAACTGCCGCATATGCGTTTCAGAGAACACACATCTGAATATTGAGAAGCCAATGCATATATAAAAGGAGTCACTGTTTGGTGTGGATATTGGGCTGGCGGTACATTGGACCGTTACCGCCAACTGTGAGTGTTACCACGCCATGCTCAACGAATTTTTGATCCCAAAAATTCAAAATACAAAATAAAAAACGGGGCCATATGTCACACAGCCAACATAACCCGATATTTTACGCACTTTTTTTAAAAATCAAATAATCAGCCGAAATTGTGATGTCAATTGGACGCCTCGGAGCTGTGATTTGTGCCCTTTGGCTTATTTTCTGTGGAAAGCCATTAAGGAAAATTGTTACGGAAAGTACCCAGAGACAATTAAAGCATTAAAACATTAAATCGAAGTTACCATTGAAAGTTTCGACCAGAAACCTGTGAATGATATTGCTTTCCTCTATTAAATGACAAAGTTGAACCCTTCCAATTAAACTAGAAATTTGAGAAAATAATCAGTACTTTTGTTTACAGCCAATTCAAATTTAAAATGTTTAAACGACCACACGTATTATTGGACTATCTTTAGAGGTAATCTAGCAGAAACGGCTGAAAAAGTGGGTCTAACAAATAATTATTATTTTTATCGCGATAACGATCATTAGCATAAAGCTTATAATGTTAGATCTTTGAACTGCCAATAATTGCCCTCATGTACCAAAAAACCTACCTTAATCCCCTGATCTGAATCCGATAGAGCACGTGTAAAGTCATCTGAAGGAAAAATAAAAAATCGCAAATTAATAGCAAAACTGATGTTAATAATAACAAAAATATCGCCCAATTATTGTCGGAAGCTAATAGGATCGATGCCGGATCGCTTGGAAGCGATAATATAGCAAATGGGCTCCCAACTAAATATTGATTTTTAAAATACGAGTATAAAACAGAATTTAAAATACTTGTCGTTTTGTATCCTATTATTACTTTGACTTGAAAACTGTACAATCTTAATTTTTTTGTTGATGTTTTTTATATTAAAGAATATATTTCATTATTTGTTTTTTAATAAACTTATCGCATCCACATTAAAATTTAAATTTAGTGTTTATCTTGACTTTTGAGTTCATCAAAATACAATGAAACTTATTCATATTTGTAAGTGGCCCTTTATAATATTGAGACACTGTATGCGCAACCTGCAATATGATTACAAGAATAGATAGGAAGACAATCCAACATATCTGATCTTAAATCGTAGCTGACATATCGATATGGACATTTGACTTAACCTAGACCGAAGAAAAATAATTCTAGACGGCCAGTTAACAGTTCTGATACTCGAAAATAGGTGCTTACCTAAATGATTTCTTAATAAAGCATTTGTATCGCCCGCTTCGTGGGCCGTCACACCGTCACGTACGGCTCGCCAGTTATGATAATGTTCTGTCAGGCCTTATTTTTAGGGATATACTTACCGATGATTCTACCAGACGATGAACTACACCAGCTAATATTTATAGATGTAACGTTAGTTCGAGGTCTCTTTGGGTTGCTCATCAGCTCAAATGCAGAATTTTTTTTTTTTATCAACGTATCCATCGATTTAAAATTCGGCGCGAAAATAGCGGATCTTCCTGCAGATGTTGCAAAGCCCATTACATAAAATACCGATTGAGACTTTTTATGACGGATTGTCAAACAATACCAAATAAAGATTGTATTGGGCGTTTTTAAACTTCAAAAAATCGGTTAAGATTCAAATATATGGAACTCTGGGAGCCTTATATGCAATCATGATGAAATTTAGCACAGTTCCTTAGATCAATCCGTTATCAGCTTTGATGAAAATGGGTTTTATCAGTCGACGTTTTTATAAAGCCATTGGAGATAGATCCGCCTGATTTTTAATAACACCACTGCAAAATACCTACATTAAAACGGCTTTTATTATACATGGAATTGTGGGTATTACATAACAATTCTAATAAAGCCAAAAAAACACAATTATAAAAAAGTAAAAGTCTGTCGCCGGACTATGAGATATCCGACAACAAGAGGCTCCCAAACCGGAAGGGAAATATTTCAATAGGTCTATTTAAAAACAAGTAAAAAATGTTAAGTTTGGCTGTGCCGAACTTTGGATACCCTCCACCAGATTCCCAAATAAAACCAAATTTGGTGCGGAAGTGTGTTCTATATATTAATCTTTATGCCGAAAATTTCGTCTCGAGAGGTCAAGTGTGTGGTGAGTTATTGTCATATTATTTTTCAAGGCCCATGAGACCGTTAGTGTGGGAGGTACCAGTAGGTCTTTTTCGATCTCAACCGAATTCAGCGTAGAAGTGTGTTGTATATAGAAACCTTCATGTGTAAAAATTCATTTCGATAGGTCAAGTTTGTGGTGAGTTATACTCATATTATTTCTACATATACATACATATGGCCGTTTGTATGGGAGGTACAAGAAATGGTGGCTCAATCTAAACCATTTTACAGAGATGATTGCGCCTATATAGAGATTATTATTTGCAAAATTTCAGTGATTTTGCTCAAGAAACTGGACGGATATTTCCAAATAAAAAACTAATTTTTATTCATATAGGCTCTATCTTGTTTTCAACAGACGGACAGCCGGACAACATGGCTAGATCGTCTTAGAATTTTACGAGGAATGTTACAGACAGAATGACAAAACTAATATACCCTCCATTGTATGGTAGAGGGTATAAAAACATAGGTTGATGTGGCACAAATTCACCAAGGGTAGCTACAAGTCACGCCATGCATCATTTGAGCTAGATCAAATTTAGAATGTACCATCTAATTTGAAGTCCTGCCGATTTACTTCAAATTGCAAGGTCATTTGTATGGGCGCGCTATAGTAAATATATCAATCTTCAGTATGCCTCGAAGTTATTCGTTTAATTTGAGCACAATTAAATTTAATTAAACTAGTGCGGTTAAACTAGAGTATCCAATATACCGGTTCTTTTAGAACGTCGGATATCATTTTTTCATCCATCCATGTCTCTAATTTTCCTGAATATTTTGAGGATATAATCCTCTTAAAAAGATTATATCCGTGTCCTACGAACAAATCTTAAAACTCTATTAACTGTGATAAAGGCCTGTGGATTTCTGAAATCCTTGGAAATACGACTAACTGGTGTACAATAAATTTCCAATAAAAATTGGGTAATGTAGGTAATTTAAGATATAATTTGGGTAATAAAATAAAATAATTTGCTTTTAGGTGTATTTAGATCGAACACACAACAGAAGATAAAATTGGCATGCAAAAAAGCTCCAAAAAAGAAAACTCGCGGTGGGTAGTACGATAAATTGATGAATATTTATTTTTTAAATAAATTAAATGTAATCATTTTTGTTATGTACGCCTCTATATATAACTCCAATTTGGTCCCTTGGTATAACGACATAGGATTACTTTTATCCCGAATATTTATCCAAATTAAAGTAATGAGTACGAAAAGCTTGAGATCCATTTCTAGTCTGCTAAACTTTTTGTTTTGTAAACAATTTATTAGATATTAAAATATTTACTGTCTGTTTTCTTTTTTTTGCCTCCATAAGTTACAGTGCGTTGTACAAACTCGTAGTATGAGATTATAAATAACGATCGAATGACGTAATCCAAACTTTTAGTAGTATCAAAATTGTTTGGAGGTCGAATCCCGTGATTTGCCGCCTGCACTGGAACTGAGTCAATTGTGTTGGAGATACCACAAGTGCGCTTTTAATACATTTTTACGTTGTTTTTACCACCTGCAAGTGTAAAATCTTTTTAAGGACGAACATACCCTGAATTTTTCAGAAAATTTGGAGACATGAGAACATATTTTGTCCGGTTTAACATGGAATGTCTCATATGATACCCTGCGCTGATCTTGTATAGGAGATTTTTATCGTCGTTACGAAATTTGGACAAGATAATCTTTTAGTGCGAGTTTAAAAATGGAAGGGACTGGGGTATGGTTATATAAAGGGTGGTTAAATTTTAAGGGCCGATGTTGATTTTAAATAAAACACAAATTATTTAAGACATTGTTGTTATTTCTTTTTATTATGATAATATTGGTATGGTTCAATTATGTACGGAATAAAATATCGGCCAAATGGACGCCGCGACCTCGGCGGCACACCTCCATCCGATGGTCCAAATTTTCGATGATGCTGAGGCATACTAGAGGTTCAATGCCGTTAATCTGCAGAATTTTCTCATCCTTTATCTCTTGAATTGTTGCTGGCTTATCGACGTACACATTTTCTTTCAAATAACCCCAAAGAAAGGAGTGTGTCAAATCACATGATCTTTGCGGCCAATTAACATCGTCATGACGTGAGATAACACGACCATTGAATTTGTCGCGCAAAAGAGCCATTGTTTCGTTAGCTGTGTGACAAATGGCACCGTCCTGTTGAAACCACATATCGTCCACATACATATCTTCCAATTCGGGCCATAAAAAGTTCGTTATCATTTGACGATAGCGAACGCCATTCACAGTAACTGCCTGACCGGCCCGATGATGCCGCCAGCCCATAAACCGCACCAAACAATCACTCTTTGTGGTGCATTGTTTTTTCAACAATCACTCTTGGATTTCATTCGCCCAAATGCGGCAATTCTGCTTATTGACGAATCCACTGAGGTGAAAATGTGCCTCATCACTGAAGATGATCCTCTTCGAAAATTGATTTTCATTTTTCATGGCTCAAATTAAGTTAGTCTGAAACTGAGAAATATCAAATTAAATGCAGAAAAAAATTTGACGTTTAGGTGTGGGTCACATTTAACATCGGTTTAACACGGCTGACTTTTTTGAAGGCATACGTTTTTTTAACCTCGACCACTACATTAAAATAACAATTGTATGCATTTCTCAATTGAGGAAAATAAATAAAAGCGTGTCAAAATGTAAGCAATATACTCGTACATTGTTAGGATGACAATTTAAAATATTTAAATTTAAAATAAATAGTTGACTTTTATACTATTTTAAAACAAGAAGTAGACCTAGCGACTTTGAATTGTTTACACCCAAAAGTCGATTAATCGATCAGTCGAAAATCGTCAATGTTCTTAATTTAAACAGAATAACGTCCAGTTTCACCAAAGTGGTCTCAAGTTAAATTTGAATGAATATTTATGCGCTGTTCATTCATATATAAACACTCTAGGCTTAACCTTAATTCGGGCGGGACTTTTGCTTTTGGGATTTTCAATAACACGAGCGTCCAATTTTACATGGGTTGAATATTGCTCGTGAACAATGCATGTTACGCAGTTTATGAAATTTGGTAAGAATCGGATGAAATTTGTAAATTCTAGAGCGATGTGAGACTGTTTGAGAGAAATATGGACCGATATGATCCAGTTTTATCTGGCTTAATGGGTCGAAACGTACCAAGAAAAACTGGCTAAAAACTGGCGCTAAAACTTCGTCCAATATTCAAAGGATTTTTCAGTTGGCTTTTTCACATGATATAATTTTGCTGCTTTTGCTTTTCTGCTAGTTCTGAAAAATTGGTAAAATACATTTCTTTTAAATTCAATATTTATAGGAATTCAATATTCTCTTAAAGGCAGAGATGGCCACCTTCGCATGGCAAAATCATGTTTGAAGTCAGCTGCTGCTTGCTTTATTACCGCAAAAAGAAATGTAAACTCATTGAAGCGTTTTCTTCAGATGTGTGTTTTGTTGCTTTTTGCAAGTGGCTGCAATTAAAATCCTTTGATTTTCAATGTTGTCGTCATGCAACATTGCTAACGACGAACAACACGATTGGTGTCCCACTCCCGTCCTGCTGCGCAAGAATGCAACTCCTCAACGAGAATTTATTGCCATATGGATGCGGGACATCGTTCTGCACATTCACATGTAATTGTTAGTTTTGAACTTTTTATATCGAATTGATAAGTACAAGTAACTACTTAAGAGGAGAAAAGTTGTCTGAAAATACGAATGCATTTAAGAAAAAGTAAACGCGCTTTAATACTTCAGTCTGAAAAGAAACTTCACATAGGGGATAGAAGAAAGACGGTACAAGCCGTACACCAAACTACTTGTTATGTTTTTAATGAGTGGTTTATTTTAGAAACTCGAAAATCGAGCAAAAAATACCTTTTCGGCATATTAATAAGATAAATAGGTTGTAAAAGCTTATGTCAGGCGTGGCCAACTTTATTATGCACTGCAATTCTGGATGTTTAGCAAAGTCAACTCAAAATAGATTTTTGGACACTTTTGGACGAGCTCCACATTTACCCAGTTTTTTTAAATTTATTTCATATTTGAGTTTGTGAGAAAATTGCATTGTTTTTGGAAAATCGTTTATGTGTGGGAGCTAGGTAAGCGCTATATATATATATATATATATATATATATATATATATATATATATATATATATATATATATATATATATATATATATATATATATATATATATATATATATATATATATATATATATATATATATATATATATATATATATATATATATATATATATATATATATATATATATATATATATATCCATCTACTGGTCCATATATATATATATCCATCTACTGGTCCATATATATATATATCCATCTACTGGTCCATCTAGTGGTTTCTTTTGAACAGTATGTAATTTTGAGAGTGACATCTATTTTCGCTCGAAATTATGACAGAATTTCAGTATCATACGAGTATGAAATGAATGGCTCTTCGCTTGAACATCGTTGGGAAAAAATGCAAGCACTTCGAAGCAAATGGTCGCCTGTTTCTTCGGCAAAACTGGTCATGTGGTGACTGTTCCGCTTGAGCAACGTGGGACGGTCAATTCTGAGTGGTACACCACAAATTCTTTGCCTGAAGTCTTCAGAGAAATTCGAAAAACGACCAAGAGAAGACGAATCATTGAGCACAATGACAATGCGAGCTCTCACTCAAACCAGCGCCTTTTTGACCGGCCAAAACGTCGAATTGATGGGTCATCCGCCATACATCCCTGACTTGGCACCCAATGACTTCTTTTTATTCCCGCACATTAAGAAAAGAAATGCGTGGTCAACGTTTTTTGTCGCCAGAAGATGCTGTTGAAGCGTTCAAAAACCATGTTTTGGCCAAATTTTCAATCTGGAAGGATAAAAGTGATTTGAACCACGAAATTCTAAATGTAGAACAGTCCACTATGCCAATAACCCCTTCAAATAAGTATGGTCTATACTAATAAACTATTCTAAACCAAATTTCATACAGACGGAACATGTTTTGTTTACATGGGATACTAAAGGATGGTCCAACTATAATGCACGATGTTAATTGTGAGTCGCACCTTAACGTTAAGTTTTTTGCCCAACCTAATTAGACACTTCTTCAATCTTTCACAAATTTAACCATGGAGAAAATGGACCTTTTATGTATCAAATGCATCTTGTGCAATTCGTGTTTTTTTTTTTGATCAGAGACGAGGCACACTTTCACCTCAGTGAATCCACGAGTGTTTGTTGAAAAGCCGACGCATCCACAATGAGTGACTGTTTGGTGCGGTTTATAGGCTGTCGTCATCGGGCAGTACTTCGTCGAAAATGAGGTCAACCAAGCAGTTACCGTTATGGTGTTCGCTATTGCGAGATGATGACGGACTTCTTGTGGCCAGAAATAGAGGATAGATACCTGGACGCTATGTAGTTCCTTACCCAACGATACGAAAGCTCTTTTGAGCGAGAATTCATAGTACATTGAACCTCCATTATCTCTACGAGTCATTAAAAATGTTGACCATCGGATAGGGGTATACCGAAGCCGTGACAAGCATTTGGTCAATTTTTTGTTTCGTACATAATTATGCCTTCTATATTAATATTAAGAAAATTTTCTGAAAACTCTTTGTTTTATTTACAATTAATATCGTGCGTTTTAGTAGGACCACCCTTTATATGCTCTATCTGATGTAACAAAGTCATGCACAGTCACAATGTGCTGAGGGTATTAAAATTGGTGAAACATTCGCATCTTCATCTTTGCATAAACAGTTTTTAATATTTCAAAAAACAAGTAAACAAGTCTACAGTCGTACTAGGACGATTGTTTGGTACTCTACACCACCGTACAGATTTTAGCACATTGTTAAACTGCGACTCAAATTGCGAAGGATAAAAAGTCGATGGCCAGGTTGCAAAGAACTTATCATTCAGGACAAGTGTATTGTGTTCTGTGAAAAATACTTCTGTCGGCAGTTCTCGTTAAATGGGGAACTGGCTGCCCAGACACACCTATTTGTAAATAAAAGTCTTTTCGACTGAAACTTTTTTTTTTGTAAATATATGAAAGTTTTCATCGTCTCATGACGAACATATTTTCAATAAACGGCTTGCGATTTTTTTACAAAGCCTGATACAAAATTATTGTCGATAAACGGCTTATAACTTTTTTTTGTAAATATGTGAATATTTTTACCACGTCATGACTAAAATACTTTCGATAAACGGCATACAATTTTTTTTGTAACTATGTGAATTTGTTTGTCTCATGAAATCAGAAATATTTTCGATAACAACTTACAAATATTGTAGTTAATATGTGAAAATGTTCATAACAGTATTCCTTATGAAGTTTTTGTTAAATATGTGAATTTTTTAATTGAAAGCAACCATTTTTTTACATACTTAAACCCATACTATGGGGGCTATAGGAAACACCTGACCGATATGGTCCAGTTTTTACGGGCGTATAACCAAGCCATAATCACGGTACCACCTATTAGCAGGGTCTCTTACATGGGTGTTGTAGAAAAACATGAACTGATAGTTACCTATTGGTCACTGAAAAACCACCATACGAAATTTGAGAAAGATCGGATTTTATTTGTGCGCCAGGTCCTGAAATTAGAAGGGACCTTTGCGTGAGGATATTCGAAAGCACGGGTCAATGAGGTCCAGTATCACTAGAGTTGATTATTGGTCTCACATAGCATTCAATACGTTTACAATTGAATGTAGAATGTGGCTTCTAGAGCTGCAGAGCCTGAAATAGGAAATATAAAAGCATTAACCGATAGTATGAACAAATTTCAATAAAACTCGTCTTTGGCCCAAATCAAGGCAATGTGCAAATTTGTCGCATTATATTTGTGCCCGGTTTTCTTACAACCATACATGGACTGACATTGCTCAATGTAATCAAGAAGGGATTATGGTGAAGGATGGAAAAGCATACAATAATATTTCCGTCCTGATGTGATTATGTTTTCTGTGCAGAGGAGGAGGACACTATTCGAGGTGAATATTAAATCGATCTTCAAAGTAATGAAAACAATTTACAGATATCCTCGTTCCAGATGGAATATCCCACACAACTTCTTAGCACTAACACATGTACATACCTCGTTAAGTTCGGCCAGGCCGAACCTTATATATCCTCCAACGTGACTTCGCTATTAAAGTATAAAAAGTGGCCAGTTTTCTGTGCCCCTTGGGTCCATGACTCCAACCATAATCTAAGACACATCCTTAAAATATGTCCACAATTGGATTTGTTACGAAATTTTCTTTGATTTAAGCACTTATATAACTTATTTGCCGGTTCCCTTATATTGGGCTAAGCATTGGAGTGTAAAAATATCAAAAATTTTCATATTGATTTTAAAGCTAAATTGAATTGTATTTGCAAAAGAGATTTCGTTAAACCATATTCAGATTTCCATCAATGCCAGCTGACTTTTACTCATCCTGCTACTGTAAACTTCATATTTCTGATGCGACCTACTCCAATTTGTCTTGCCACACGATTCCTTCACTACCCCCTCCAAAAAGAATGCTAATGTACGCGCCGTTATTCACCCCTTCGATACACATGTGAAAATATAAAACAACTCCCAACAATCAAAACCCTCTATTTACGAGCCCACGGGAAAACGAAATATGGAAAATCCCCTTCTTTGTTTATTTGTTTTGGAGAAAAGTCTTGGAAAAATGCATTAAGGCTAAGTTGTAATTGCCTGGAGTACACACATAACTGCGAGTAGAGCATGGATGTTTGTATGTATGTATGATCAGTATGTACAGGGGCGCATAGATCAATCAACAATCAAAGTTCATAATCATCAACATCAACTGCCACCGACTGACACTTACTTCTGGCCTATGCACAAGAATTTGAACGACGGACTGTATGTGATCATTCTGGGTCCTAGTGTAAAAATATATATTAGGCCGGAGCGGTTTTCTTCATTTTAAGTGTTGTGCTTCTTTTGAAGTATTCACCGATATATCTTATCTTCATTCATGATTATGAAACAATTTGCAATTCGCATTTAAAATGTCAGTCTTAATCACACAGAAAAAAAGACAATCCCTAAATTTTACCCAAATAATTGGTATATAAATTTTATCATTAATCAATTAAAAATTTCGTAAATAAGCTTCATTCCGATCGGCATGAACATTTTTTAATAAAAAGTATATTCGATCCAAAAAGCTTTAAAAATAAACTTTCCGATATTCTATTAAAATGAATAGTTGTTACCAACAACAATAGTTGGTAGTAACAATAAATGTTTTGCAAAACTTTTGAATGCTTCAGCGACCAGTTGTGACAACTAAATATTTATCCGCATTTCATTGGAATAACCATACTTTTGTTTGTGTACACACTTCTTCGATCATATTTATCTAGTGGAGTGTCTCTGTGTATAAGAGGATATATAAAAATACTAAAAAAAGTTCGGGGAAAATTAAAAAACTCTATTTTTGGTCAAGGAAGATACGAAAAAATATCTATACATTTTTTTTTGGTGAACATTATAAGTTTGGAGCCCAGCAGGCTAGAAGATTTACAATGTCCCGGCACACAGAGAACAGATTTGTTGCCATAACCGAAGTTGTTTCCAACCGAATGTTGGTGGTTGCATGTACTATCCATGTATTCCATCGTTTCAACCGAATGTTGATTGGCTAGACAGCAATTTTCAGTAGAGGAAACTAACACTTTCGGTTGAGGAAAACAAGTATCGGTAGTCCTAACATACTAAGATGATTATTGGAACTAAATTTGTACATGTGTTGGTTGTTGTTATAGATTGTTCGTTATAATTGTCTTTTTAAAAAAAAATCATATTTTACCGCTTTGCAGCCCCAATCCTAAAGGAACTAATTAACGTATATGTGACAGCGCATAGAGATATGCGCGTTTTTTGAAAGTGAAGTCGACGATTCTAAGCGCAAATAGAAAGGGACCTAGTCTTTAAAATGGCTCTCCTGAACAAACCTGGTTTTTAACCTTAGGTCCCTTTCTATTTTGCGCGTCACATATAACAATATTTATTGGGTGACCGAAACTCGGAAAAAATGGGTCGCCACCAACAATTCTTGGTTGTTGTGTTGAATAATAAGGAGAACTCTATCAATGGCGAACATTCTAATCAAGACTGAGTAATGTTGCTAAATTATTATTTCTATAGCAGTATCGTTTGGAAGCATTCAACGTCTAACCCAAGAAACTTAATCTGTCTGACCATTTATTTGTTTTTACACATATTTTGGGGATTTTAAAATATAAGTAGGTTTTCGTCGTAAACATAGGTTTTGTTGTGACTCAAACCGATAAAACATTAAAGGGTTTATTTTTGATTTTGGTATAACCAATAATATGTAACAACAGCTAACTCAACAGGGTTTGGTCACTACAAAAATCTAATCTATTGTCATCACTAATTTTTGGTACTAAAGTAACATGTACATCACAATTGGTTGTTTGCCATAACCGACCAATAGTTAAACTGATTTCGGTTTTTACAACTGTGTCGTTAATATGATAACTCGAATCGTGTTGACAGCATCGAAATGGAATGTTGGTTTTTACAGCATTAATTCGGTTAAGCCAACTGAATTTTTGTAGTTCAGTCCGATTTGCAACTGATTTTTTCTCTGTGAGTGTAAAATGTAATGCACCATATATACTGCTGTGTGATATACGATAATCTTAGTAGAAATTAGTGGCTTATTTCCAAAATATTTTTTTAACCAGGGTGCGCTGTTCTTTTCAGACTTTTACTTACTTAGGCTGGCTTCACAACATCTTATCGGTCCGGGCATGCTTAATAAATGATGCTCGTATAAGCACCTTGTCTAAAGGAATTAAAGGAACCTCAAAAATAGTAAACTATTTTCAGTGTTTGCTCAAAGCGGGGACTAAACATTTTTAGCTGGGAATGCGATTTGCATGAAATGTCCTCTGGCCCTAGCCAAAAGATCGTACATCTTAGTTTTTAAAAAAGTAAAGGCGTTCCAGCCTAATTGACGCACACTTATATTTATGTGAATGTCTGTCAGTGTGTATTTCATTGGTTTTTAGTTCAAAGATCCATTAAACGAAAAGAAATAAGTCTTCCCAAAAACAATTCAGGGCAAAATGTTGTTTTGTATTCATTGTTTTTTTTTATTTTGTATACAATTGCACGAAGTGTTGTTGTTTCTGGTGTGTGTTTTTTATTTTTGTAGTTTTATATATTTTTTGATATATACATTTGTTGTTATATAGTACATGAGAGATGGTCTTGGTTTTATTAAAATGGGATGATCATGTGCGTCATATACATACATATGCACATAGAAAGGCGTTTATATGATCTTATATAGGTATGTGCGCCTGTCAGTCCATACATATAAATATTATCTTTTCCCCACCCCCTCCTCACCACCAAAAAAAAACACAACAAACGAAAAAACGCATAAAAAATCTGAGGAAACTGTAAGACAAAAAAATAGCATTAACTGCCACCGTTCTTGTTGGTAACTGAGAAATTGAGTTAAGATAAACAAAACGTTCAACATCAATCCGGGGAAAAGATAATAAAAAACCACCCAGAACCATTTAGTTTTATTCAAAGAACCGAGCACAAAAAAATACAAAATTTTATTTGTTTATTTATTTTAGAAATAAAACAACAACAAGGCGTACACAGAAAACGACAAAAAGGCGATATTTTTCTCATTTAGGTCTGGATTAACGTGTGACTGGCAACAGAACCCATCAAAGGACTGGATGCACTCGAGATCAATCATGGAGCTACTGCGACGATTTTGGCAACTGCTTGTTAAGTTAGCAAAAGTGTATGTATTACGTCCCTCATGACAGCCTTTTAGTGACTCTTCGGACTGAACTATCAAGACGTACGACATGTGGCGTTTTGACTAAAATAATATTTTCATTAATTTTTAACCAAAGATATCTTTTAATAAGATTGGAGTATGAAAAACGTTTCACAGGTTCATCTTTTACATTTTTACGTAGAAATTATAATATATTAATTGAATGAAATGCTAATATTTCCTTCGGCAGTCAGAAAAGCTGTACCAATTTAGGTGAATGGTTTCGAACTCTTTTTTCATAACTTTTATAAGACTGTTGTACATGCATTAAGTTCTAAGCTGATGTTTGTTACACCTAAAATGAAAGGGTATCGTCCCATGTTAAATTTACCGATCGATTAACGAGCTTTGGCTTTCAAAATAGGGCCATTGATTTAAGAGTTGCACCTGCATTGGTGCTTAAACCAGTATAGTAAGCCGATGTCTAGGCCATTCATGGTTAAAGACTAAATTCATTTTTTTCCGTCGAATTGGGATCCAAACATTTTAAAGGTTTATTCCAATTGTTGTTTGCTCGTCCTCGTGAATTTCTATTGCAAATATGTACTATCTAGTTAGAATCTGAAGAACCTGAAAATCCAAGTAAGCAAAAAAAGTACAAACATAACGAACAAGCAAGCTCGTCACTTCTAGGTCATTATATAAAGCAAACCAAACTTAAATTGTATAAGAATACGTCGTATTACCTGATATGACACTATAGGTGATGTCATTGTTAACAACATAAATTTGCATGGATTAGAATTCTATAAGTATAATACAACAGAAGTTTATTCTTCATTGAGGTTAAGTTGTTAACGATTATATTACACGTGTTCTATTGGTACTCTTTTATTATATGAGTAAGTGATCGATAAGGCGATAAATTCAAACGCTTTAAAAATTTCTGCGTATACAAGAACTGATTAGCTTTATGCATCATAAACCTTCGATTTGAAAATATGTAATTCGTAGAAAAGAAGCTAAGAAATACTATAAACGATTTATTACCGAGCTCGCTTAAACTCGCTAAATGTTGTTTTGAAATTACTTTTTTCCCAAAAATGTTAATAACTTAAAACAAACCGGTTTTAACGCAAATTGTTTATAGTTTTCTGAAAACAAAATTATTTTTTTATTCTTGTACAATGGCTTATCGCGTCAGCGACCTCCTAAGTGAACTCTATTGTGAATTCAATCTTGTTTCTCGTAAAATGAAACATTGTGCGATACGTGCGACCTTTTATTAACCCTGGTAAAATTTGGGCAATCTTAGTTTCATATAACCCCACGAAATATGTCCTTCTCCCTCTAAAAGTAACATATTTAGTTTTTCCCTTTTCAAGCCCTGAACAAAGGCGAGAAGATTTGTAAGTATCAGAGGGGTGCAAGATTTATATTTGGCGAATAAGACCGAAGAGTGGATGGTATACTAAATTCGTTATTCCGTTTGCAACACCTCGACAGATTGATCGGAGACCCTATAAAAATAGCGGTCGAACGAATAAACCTACGATCTTGAAATTTTGCATGATGAAGATGATGATGGTTTATGGTCATAAGCTGTTAAGAATTGTAAATAGGAATAATCGGCTCAGGGTGGCAAAAAAATCCCTATTGTAGACAAAAGGTACCTCGGTAAAAAGTACACTTTGTTGAGTATTTGCTAAACTTTAATCACGAACAATGGTTAGAATGGGTACTGTTAGTTGGGTCGCCCTTAATATCTGCAAAAAAGCATAGTTGCAGGATGTTTTGGCCCATGTGGCCTAAAAAACGTCCCGCATGGTCAAAGCGGGCGATTTATAGTCAATATAGATATATGGATTATTGAATTTTACAACCAATCCAAATAAAGTGTATAATTTTGAAGTCTTGGCTGAGATATTAGCGTAATGATGGATGGCGTAGAGTATACAGGGTGATTCATTCATGACTGGACAAATTCAACTAGCGTATAAGTTTTTTTGTGTTAATTTACAAAAACAAATAAATGTGTGCTGTTATATTGCATTTCAGTCAAATAGTCATAATTTTGGAACGGTAGGTGAGGTAAGAGGTAGGGCTATCATTTAAGAGAAATAAAAAAATAACAAATTCCGACCACTGTATCAGAACTTAGCAATTTTACCCTAGTAACCTCCGAACAACAATCCGAAAATTTTCAAACCCCTGCCATTTGGCTTCCTTGTACTTTCGGGCATGGTCTTAGATGGCCATATTTTCATGAAATGAGCCAAGGAATACGAGGGCGACCGCAAAACTAACTGGCCTGGCACATTTTCTGTTTTACTAGCAACTTTTTTGTTTTTTAAAAGAAATCTTTTATAAGCCATCTGTTAAAATTTCCGAAATATTTAATGATTATTTTCTTTGTTACAGGCGATTGAAGTAAACAAGTTTTATAATTTTTTAAAAATTGAAAATAAAGAGTTTCGTGCGGTAATTAAACACTTTTATATGTCTTTTAATCAAAGATGAATTGGATTTTGTTCATGGTGATAATGCACCATCATACTCCACCGTGAAATCCTGGGTTCAACAATTTAAAATGGGTCGTTCAAGTACGGAAGATGAACAACGCTCTGGAAGACCGAAAACTGCTACTACTATTGAAAACATTAGAAAAATATTTAATGAAGTGACTAAAGATAGACGAATAAAGCTCAGAGAACTTGCTGATATTGTTAAAATACACGAAAAACAAGTTTGGAGTATTTTTACATGATGAACTCCACATGAAAAAGCTATCCGCAAGAACGCTGCCGCGTTTGTTGACTTTGCCCCAAAAAATCGTCCGTTGGACCGATTCCGATGAGCTTTTAGCGATTTATCAGCGTAATCCAATAGAGTTCTTGCGCCGATTCATAACTGTTGATGAAACATGGATCCATCACTACATCCCAGAATGCAAAGAACAGTCAAAACAATGGATAGAAGCTGGTAAAATGGTCCCAAGAAAGCGAAAACTGTTAAGTCAGCAGGAAAAGTAATGGCCACAGTAGTTTGGGATGCAAGGGGTATAATATTTATTGATTATCTTAAGAAAGGAAAAACTATAAATAGTGAATATTATTGTGCATTATTGGATCGGTTGAGCGAAGAAATCAAGATAAAACGACCGCATTTAGAAATTAAAGTTCTTTTCCATCAAGATAATGCTCCTTCACACACTGCATTTTTAACTCAACAAAAACTGGCCGAATTACGATTTGAAATTGCTCCGCATCCACCATATAGTCCAGATTTAGCTCCTTCTGATTATTTCTTGTTTCCAAATTTAAAAAAAATTCTCGGTGGCAAAAAATGTTCATCCAATAGCGAGGTTATTGCTGAAACTGAGGCATATTTTGAAGGTCTTGAAAAATCTTATTTTTCGGATGGAATTAAAAAACTTGAAAAACGTTTGATGAAGTGTATTGAGTTGGAAGGAGATAATGTTGAAAAATAAATAATAATTCCAAAAAAACGGTTCTTTTTATGTTAGGCCAGTTTCTTTTGCGGTCGCCCGTACTCTAGTGAAATTTGTCCAGTCGTAAATGAATCACCCTGTATATGGTTCGGCCTGGTCGAACTTACCAACGTTTTCACTTGTTTTTGGGTCCCGTACCACCTGTCTAACAATGGGCCTATTTAAATGGCCCAAAGTACCCACGGTTGTGTGTCTAAAACCACGAGTGACATTTGTTCTGCGAATTTATCAAAACGTCGCCGATGTGACCCTTTTTTTATGTGACCTGGTCTCCGATTGATCGTAATTCCATTAAATTTGGATGTTTTATGCGGCTCCAAGAACTTAAGACACTATATCCAAATCGAAAGCGATTTTCTGTTCTTGGTGAAAAAAAATACTTCTGGCAATTATCATGACGACCAGACAATACTTGCGACCTGCAGTTTAAATCTAGCTTTGGATATTTATAGTTGTAATACCCAACATCATTGTATTCAATGTTTAAGTTGCAATTTTGATCCGATTTCGAGAATACTTTACACACTGTGCAGATAAGGTCCTCTCCATTTAAGGTCATGTCGCTATTGAAATTATGGTAAAGCTGCTTTATAAGTCATATTTAAAATCCGATCTTGCTTTTTGAGTGATATATCAATGCCCATTCAGAATGCCCAAATTTCAAAATTGATTTTGTTGTGTTTAAAGTTTCCGCGCTTAGGCCATAGAGCCAATGGCTTCGAGCTCCAAGTTAAGCCAAGTCTTCTTTATAATGACATGTGGGGATTTGAGACAATTTTTGATTTGTACATGTTCACTTTTGAAGCAAACGGAAATTTGGATGTCTAGGTCACTTGTATGATCCAGTTTAGTCAAGATTGGCTATTGCTATTGTCCGCCTGTTTTTCATTTATTTAAACTAGTCTTCTTAATGTGAAAGCAATGTTTTTAAACAACATTAACAGTTTTTATAGCTAATGCCGACATACCCATTTGACTTTAACTGTTCCCTTTGTAAGAACATTTGCAATTTGTTTTTAAAAGTTTTCCATATTTACAGAAGAATCTTTGGAATGGCCTACTTGAATAAGGAGGGCCCGCAACCGAAAACTAGAGATGGCGCCCTGTATCTGTTTCGCGGCATCCGCATAATTGGACTCCTCGCGACTGAAAAATACAAGGTCTTGTTCTACCTATGGTCCGTGTTTACACATTTCTTTGTCACCTTCTACATGCCGCTTGGCTTTCTGATGAGTTTCACACTACGCCTGAGTACTTTCGGGCCAAGTGAATTCCTTACATCGCTTCAAATATCGGTCAACTGCATCGGCTGTTCTACGAAGTTGGTGGTGTTCGCGTTTCTCTACAATCGTTTGATAGTCGCCACGAAATACATGGACCGACTGGATCAACGTATTGACAATGAGGAAGATAAATTTGAAATCCGTAAAATCGTGGCCTTCTGCAATCGTTCGTTTATATTGTACACTATGTTGTTCTTGACCTATGCGAGCAGCACTTTCCTGTCGTCCGTCATCAATGGCCAACCACCGTATAAGGTGTACAATCCGTTCATGGAATGGACGGATAGTCCGAGGAACTTCTTCATACAGTCTATGGTGGAATATATGATGATTGATTTTCATTGTTATCAACAGGCTCTGCTAGATTCCTATCCGATTATTTACATAACGATTATTCGGACGCACTTGCATATTTTAACGCGACGCATCACGAGATTGGGAAATAACGCTGCGCTCAATGGTGATGAACGCTATGAGGCGTTGCTTCAATGTGTCATGGATCATAGGAATATAATGGAGTAAGTGTTGAATTAAAATGTGGTGACATAACTCTAGTACTCTGGCGGATAACAGGATCAGTAAGTATTAAAAAAGTATTTAATATTACTGCTACGGTTTGGATAATCTCGATATTTCGTTTTCGAAATAGAATCTAGTATTTTCGGTTCCCGGGAACCTGAATTGTAATTACTTATTGCTAACTTCATATAAAACGAGCGTCATTATTGCTTTTGTGATATTTGAAAATGTCCTTATTTAAAACGTCTTGAATAGTAACTTTTTTGACAAAAACGCGAATCATGTTAAAACGAGTATGGATGCATTCCATAACGATTCGAAAGATAAACTGTTGATTTATGTGTATCCCTTCATTATATATTCTCTGCAGCACATCGAAAAATTGATCGGAAATCCTATAAAGCATATGTATTAAAGCGGGTCGATTCAAAATTCCACCAAGTGACAAGGAAAATTGTATTCTAGGGATCATAATAAGAAACTTGGAATCGAGTAAACATACCTCTAAAACGAATTCTGACGTCCCGACATTTAACCCGTAGACTCATATTTTAAAAATCACTCTTTGACTGATTTAGAGTGCCCCAATCGAGTCCAAATGTGTGACCAATCCCCACTAAGTTTGGAATGCTGACCCACCTATTCCAGTGGCACAACCAATGGAACCCCCTGGGTGGATCCCATACAAAAAATCTCCATTTTTGGCACTTTACACGTAAAAATCTGCGAAATGGCTATGTTTTATTCTTTTTGGAGTTTATATTTCTTTTTAGAAATTTCTTTTACAAGGGCTGCTATATATTTCTGGCCTACTAATGAAAATGCGAATATTTATCATCAAAAATGGTTTAATTGTTTTTCAAAGTATTCTTCAGCATGATTTATACACTTCTGCATGCGCTCAAACCAATTGTCGAAGCACTTTTTCAACTCAGATTGAGACACCTCCAAAACATGGTTTTTGAACGCTTCAAACGCATCTTCTGGCGACGAAAATCGTTGCCCACGCTTTTTTTTCTTGATGTGCGGGAATAAGGAGAAGTCATTGGATGCCAAGTCAGGGCTGTACGGCGGATGACCCAACAATTCGACTTTTTTGCCGGTCAAAAACGCTGGTTTGAGCCGATGTGCGAGAGCTCGCATTGTCATGGTGCACAATGATTCGTCTTCTCTTGTTCGTTTTTCGAATTTCTACAAAGACTACAGGCAAACAAAATGTGGTGTACCACTCAGAATTGACTGTCCTTCGTTGCTTAAGCGAAACAGTCGCCACATGACCAGTTTTGCCGAAGAAACAGGCGACCAAGTGCTTTCTCCAGGAACAACTTTTGTTGGATTTGGCTCTTCTTCGACGACCCACACGGTCGATTGCTGTTTTGTTTTGGACTCATTCGCATGATTCGTCACCTGTGACGATCTTATAAACGTCTTTTAAAGCACCGAGATTGTATTTTGTCAAGACCTTCACGACCTTTTTGGAAGAACTTCACGACCTTTGAGCGAGCGTCGGCCACGAGTGAATTCATTGAATCAGTTTTTCACAGTGCTATAGGATGGTGCTTCATCGCCATACAAAGATTTTAATTCATCGATGCACTCTTGTTGTTAATCCACGTCGAAAGTTGTGAAAAATGATAGCACGAAAATGTTCACGAGTTAATTCCATTTTTTTGCCAAATTGATTTTTTCAAGTCACTGTAAACAACACAAATGATGGTCGTACGTCAAAACGTTCTGAGTGCGTTTATGCTAAAAAATTTCAAACTTTCCATGGAAATGTCGGATAGTTCCAGCAACACTTAGTGTTGTCTAGGCCAGAAATATATATAGCAACCCTCGTATGTAAATGAATTTAACTTGGTTATAGAAAAGAAAAAATTAGTTTGAAGTCTTTTTTGCTTTTAAGTACGGGTCAAAAGTCAGGACATCATAATTCGTTTTAAAGGGATGGTTCCTCGGACAAAGTTTCTTATTTTGATCCCTAGAATACGATTTTCCTTATCACATAAGCGATTATTTGCCACCGAACCGTCCTAATAAATATTCTAGATCATCGTATTAGCCATATTCGTTAGTCTGTTGTTTAAAAGAGACTACGGGTTGCAATATTAACGCTAGGTGTCTGAGGTTTGTGTTGATGCTAAAACACGGTTGGTACTGATAATGGTCCGAATCGGTTAGAGGGCAAACCATTTTTACCACACTGAGCCGGAAGCACTTTATTTGTAGTATTATGTGGGTTTTCGCTTTAACACTTATAACACCGATTGCCTTGGAATTTTAACATTATGTAAGGTCGTCCAGATACCTACAGGATATATTTGGTTGGATATGGGGACGTGGCACCGCGCATATAACTCTGCACTGAGAAAGACCATTTATCGGATGATCAATCTAGAGGTATTTTTTTCAAAATAAAAAAAATACAAAAATTCATATCAAGTGTGGAATCATTATTGTTCTTGTTCGAATGAAAATGTTATGCCATTAATTTTTTGAATATAATTTCCAAAGTATGGCCACAACAACGCCCCAGGGTGTCCATTCTGAGGGTCCAATTTTGAATGAATCATTCGAGAATTTCGACCGGTATGGCGTTAATGACACGCGTAACGTTGGCTTCCAAAACCTGAATCGTAGCTGGTTTGTCAGCATAGACTTTGGACTTTACATAGCCCCAAAGAAAAAAGTCTAAATGTGTGATATCACACGATCTAGGCTAGTCTTCGAAATTACCACTCAATAGATACATTGTTGGCATGTCATGGCATTGTCATGTTGAAATCAAATTTCGTCAAGATTACGGGCTTCAATTTGAGGTAGCAAAAAGTCCGATATCATGGCGCGAGAGCGGGCGCCATTCACGGTTACGTTACGGCCATCATCTTTTTGGAAAAATATGGACCGATGATTTTTCTAGGCCATAAACTGCAACAATCCGTGGTTTTCTCTGGGTATACTGACACCTCTTAGACCTCTTCTGGTTGCTATTTAGCCCAAATGTGGCAATTTTGCATATTGGCGTTGCTGTTGAGCCAGAAATGGGCCTCATCACTGAACAAAATTTTGGCCGAAGCCAGTTTCTTGCCGATCGCTAATTTCCATTATACAGTTGCACAATTAGGAGACGTTGTTGCGGTGAAGGTCTTTCCATGATACCTCTAGATGGATCACCCTTTATAACTATTTGAGTTACGACGACGCTATTTTGTACTGATGATGTTGGCGTGGAATAAAAATACACACTTGTGAAAAAGGATGCGGTGCCTCGGCTCTTTATTAAAAATCGTTATATTGGCCAAGGTAACGAATGGGTTTGGTTATATAAGCACGAGTATTGCATATTGACATGAGAAGACTTATACATGATCGAAAAGAACTACGAGTCTATGAGAGTGCATAACAAAGCGCAAGTGTGTCAAATTTAGCACACCTTTTGCTGTTTAGTCCCATTAAAAAGATGATTCAAGAACGAAGACATTGAGAGGAAACCATGCGATTGAGTGTATTTGTTGCAGTTGCCCAGAAATGGAGTACAAATCTTAGGGTAACTGGCGATTATAGTAACTTCTTGGTCAAAGAAGGGCTCCGATGTGAGAACTTAAAATTTACTGATTAAATCAGTTTTAACCACTTTGCTTTTCGAAAATATATGCTTGTTGGCATTCTGCTACTTAACAAAAATTATTCTATTAGCTATGCTTGGAATTCGAAGACAAAGGCGTATTTAACGTGACATAAATAGGGTGAGCTGCTCTTTGGCACTAAAAAGCGCCCATTAATGTATAGGGACATTTGCACTCAGAGAAAAAATTAGTTGAAAACCGGTCCAAACTACAAAAAATCATTTGGATGGACAGAATTTTTGTTGTTATCCCAACATGTCATGGTATTGATGGTTTCATGATTTGGTACATAATAAGATTGTAGCAACGATAATATTAAGGTACTTAGAGCTAATTACTCGTATTTGTATAACCGGATTCAGCAAACCTATTGGTTGCCACAACTGCTGGTTGTGGTCAATACCAATTACGAAGTACATGTTACTTTGGTTACATCTAATTATGTGGTGACAACTAAATAATTTTTTGAAGTAATTAATCTCAGTTTAGTTCACATTTGTAACTTATTACCGGTTAGGCCAACATCAAATTATAATCCCTACAATAATTTATCAGTTCCAGTCACTACAAAATCTTTGTTTATGACTAAACACAAATTTAGCTATACAAACAAAAAAAGAATTATTGAATCCATATTATAGATAAATATTGACTCTATACACTATCCACTTAGATTAGATTTTTCCAAATAGGACTCAAAAGTTTCTAAAATAAGAAGTTTTTTTGAATGTACATTTTGTATACAAACTAATTGTTTATCTAAATTAAAATAGTACAACTAGCTTATGACATGTTTACATGAGATGATATTTTATTACCGGAAGTTATTAATTTTATAAAAATCAAATAAACAAATCAAAAACTTGGAAAATGGGTTATCAAACTGTAAAGTATTTTTATTGAATGTTTGGCATTTCACTGCTTGAAATGAATGAAGATTTAAAAAGAAAAGAAGCTTTTTTACAAAAAGAATTGTTATGCTGCGTCGATCGTTATACTAAAAGGGTGATAAATCTGAATTTTTTTAGTATAAGTACTTTTAACCATCAGTTGGTCTAGTTAGTAGATGTTCGTGGTAAGGATAACCAAATTTCAAGAATACATAACAACAACCAATACATTTACAAATTGTGTTCCAATAATAAACTTAATTAGTTAGGGTTGCCGATACTTGGTCTCTTCAATCGATAGTGTCAGTTCACGTTACTGAAAATGACCGCTGACCTAATTAACATTCGGCTGTAGTGATGAAATACGAGTACATCGATAGTTTGTACAACCAAAGACATTCGGTTGGCAACCAACCTGTTCTCTATGTGTGGGTAGCCAGAAGTAGTGAAATTTTCTTAAAATGCAAATATGTCCCTTTATTTAGGAGTTCGTCAGTAATCCGAATTAAACTTTAATTGTACGAATTGGCTAAATTGTAGGCCTTGGCCCATGTGTCTTAAGTTTGCTCAGAAACAGTTGCATTACTTTACTATGTTTAATATGCACTGACTTTTAATATTTTTTTAAGTTTCGGGTACGGATCTTAAAAACCGGCCCTTTTTAACAATGGATATGTGGGGGCCCAATGGCAATGAAATTTCCTAACGAATCTAAATATGAAACTAATTTTACGGCTTAGGTCAATTGGAAAAAAATTAGGTCCTACCAAATTTAAACCAACCACCAACAACCTTACCCGCCGATACTGTCAACGTCATACTGAAATCCATGTTGTTGGCTTCGGCCCGGCCAACCATAAGAGTTGTCCACATGTTTTTTTTATCATTGAGTAAATAAACTGCGTGGCTTTCAATCATTGAGTTAATGTCCTTTAATGATATTTTGAAAAGTCTGTATTATAGAGTATTTTTTAATTCTTTTTAAACATTTACATTTAATTAATAATATTTATTTACAATGTGCTTTTTTAATTTTTGCAGCCTCTACAATATTTTCTGTCCCGTCATTTCGGGCACGATGTTCGTTCAGTTCCTTATCATCGGTCTGATATTGGGCATAACAACTATACATATTATCCTGTTTGCCGATTGGTTAGCCATTATTGCATCGCTATTCTATGTCGCATCTATATTGGCCGAAACATTTCCATGCAGCTTTCTGGCCAACTGTCTAATGGACGATAGTGACGGAGTTTCACTGGCCATTTTTCATTCGGATTGGCCCTCCGAAGAGCCACGTTACAAGCAAGTAGTTTGTTTCTTCTTGCAGAATACCCAGAAGACATTGGTACTGACGGCAATGAAAATATTTCCCATCACCATGAATTCAAATATAAATGTAAGTCACTACACTGGTCTACAAAACCTATACGAATCAATTCGTCATAGTTTGTGACAAAAGCAATTTCGATTTTCTACACGTTGAAAGGGGTAAAATTGCGAAACTGCCTAGGTAGCAAGACAGTCACACCACATTCTCAGTTCAATCAGAAAGTGAAGGCACCATTCTCCAATAAAAGAGGTCATAACTTCTTAACAAACAAAATTTTAAAAAAGACAAATGTTCTGAAATTGGCGACAACTTAAATAAGGTTCGCATCTACCTTCCCTACGTAGGAGGCAAAGATAGTGTTAGGAGGGCAGAACAACACGAGAATGTGACTGTAGTATTTGTAAACCCTTTGCCCTAGGATTTTTGTTTGTCGTAAAATAACCACGTCCATCTATCCGTCGATGTTTGTAGAATGCACGATAGCACTCAAAGAAAAGTTTCAGCACTGAGTTAAAATGAAGTATCGAGCTAGCAAATAGATGCTACTTTGGGCTCGAAGGGCAAAAATACATTTTACCATGGCGATAAGGAGGAGGTGGTTGTTGTCGGTAAGGTTATGACTACCCGATTGTAACTATTTGTAACTATTCATATCTTACGTGGTCTGTTCCTCATATGGATAACACGATTGAAGGACGAATTCTCTCTGTAATGAAGAAACATCATTAACAGATTGATGCGAAATCTAGAGAAAAGAGTGTTAAGGGCAAATACTCTGACCTCCGCCATAAGGCGATTTATCTCAGAAAGCACACCCTATTCAAAAAGTCTATAATATAGTGATAAGAACATAACAATCTGCCGATGCTCAAGAGAAACAACAGATTTGGCTATACTGCTATCTCCGATAAGCCTCAGCGCCCTCCCCTGTGCATGGTCGAGAAACTCTTAACAAGACCGTAAGGCATCCGACCAAATTTTGGAGTTGTACTCTATTTTTGG
Source organism: Hydrotaea diabolus (assembly GCA_963513945.1). Classification (NCBI taxonomy): domain Eukaryota; kingdom Metazoa; phylum Arthropoda; class Insecta; order Diptera; family Muscidae; genus Hydrotaea; species Hydrotaea diabolus. Next base: position 100,242,938 of record OY740720.1, on the reverse strand, counting down.
CCAAATGTAGGTGACGTAGATGATGAAGAGTTCAGAAGAAGTAAAGTATTTTCGTGTGCCCCTTGAAAAATATGTTTGTTTCAACGAATATCGCACCTTATGTTCTGGCCCAGAACATCAAGGCCGTCCGACTCCTCGTCATCAATTGAATTTACCAAAAGCGCCGACTATGTTGAGCCCATGGATCGTTTATGGTTTAACAAGCCACATTGGGTCTTGCGAGTATAAAACTGAACCCAATTCGCAAAACACCACTCTGTGACTCTCGCAAGCTCCTAGTTGAGTGTGTCAGCCATTGCGAGACTACAGTCGAACTATAACTTATACTTTTAAATAAAAGGGGTTTGTTTTCAGACGCAGGAGGTAAGAAAAAGGCAAGGAGATCGAATAGAGCTTTGCGGTAACCCTGAATTTATAGCCTACTCATCGGATCCCATCTGTAACAACGCGTTGGAGCGATCTCTCAGCAACTCGATATGAACGGATAGAAGTCTGTATTCAAAGCATAAGCAATTAGCTTTAAAAATATCCGCAGACACTAACTTACATTCACCAAGCCAGTGAATGCTCGCTCCGACTCCATAGCTCCGATAGGAATATCATCAGGTTTTCCGTAGATCGGCAAGACTACTGTAGATTTATTTCAATACGTTTCACAAGAACCCTTTTGACTCCACGAGCTCGAAAAAATATCCGGACAAAATCTTAGGGAGTGGTATGTTGCTATTTGGCAATCTAAAATAGTTTTTATACAGCTACAACTACATTAAGATATCAATAGTAAATGGTTTTGATGGCAAAGTGACTTCTACTAACCTAATACGTCGTCACGCAGAGAAATGGTATGGTTACTATATGGAACGGCAACAATAATATGTTATCTGCAACAAAGTAATGTTGGTAGCAACCATAGTATTGTTTTAAAAGTTTGATTGCGTCAATATTAATATTGTTAAAACGTTACAATAGTATTATTGCCAAATTTAGAAATGAAAATATAGTCTTAGCAACAACATAAATATGGTTAAGATGTTATGTTAACAATAATATGATTAGGGCAATCATATCGTGTAATTGTAATTATTTAAAATTTGTACAGATTTTGAAAATTGTAACTGGTGCAAATCTTACGCAATAATATTTCTTTTTATCTGTTAATTATTTTTTTTCAATTCAATTCTCTTTGTTGCCAATAATAATCTAACAAGTAATACAATAATCTTAACTTAATTTGTTAAAGGGAAGAGAGCTGTTAATGAAAATTTTTCAAAACAATCTGCTTTGGAATTGTATAGCTGAAATAATAAACTGATTTTTTATATTGTTAAATAAATTACTGCTATTATTTTGAATTTAATGTTATTTTAATTAATTTTTTGGGGACCAAAGTATGGTTGAGTGTGATCATACTATGGTTGTAGGGATCATACCATGTTTGCGTGTTAATCATACTATGGTTATGTGGATCATACTATGGTTTCATGTGAACCATATTATGGGCCATCATAATATGGTTGTGGCGATTATTGCATAGTTAAGTGAGAAACATAATATGGTTGTGGGGACCACAGTATTGTTGTGTGTGAGTCATAATATTGTTGTGAGGATCATAATATTGTTGTTGTCAAGCCAAACATACTTTAACTCTTCGTGCTTAAACAATATCTCTAAATTATTTTGTTCACAAGTCTTAAAGTCGCAAGCATTTTTAAACTTTGTTGCATATTAAGATTCAGCACGTCTGAATCTATCAACAATACCTTCAATTTTGAAACCACAACATTTCTGTAAAATAATGATATCCCATACGTTGTAATCAATTCAATTTTGATATTTTCTCCCCTTACAGGTAGTTAAATTTGCATTTTCGGTCTACACGTTGATGAAACAGATGGATTTTGGACAAAACTTAAAGGAAACTGTTACAGGCGAAGCTAGCACCTAAAAGCACAGCTATCATAAGAAGCGATGCTCTGAAATCATTGCTGATTACAGTCGGATTATAAAAATATTTATATTCATTCACTCACTCACTCACTCAGCACATGCACATGTTTTTCAAAATAGTGTTGAATTCTTCACCAGACACTCGTAAAAGTGAAACACAAAACAAATTAATTAAAAGCGTTTTATTTCACAAAGGCCAAAAAGGAAAACTTGTTGATTGTGTTGTTATTTTGAATTTGAAATTTTCATTTAGAAAACCTCTTGCCTTGATGCCGGGCCCCCCTTCTGCTACATTCTAAAATGTTCACACCACAAATATGAAGAAAGCGTCTATGCCATGGATGGAAATGAAGATGTGATGGTGAATGTGGTGAGAGCACATCTGTTGCAACAGGCTCACACAAATCCATCGAGATTATTACTTGACAGCGACAAACGTCATCTACTCCAACACCAGCCCCTTCACCGACACACGCGTATTTTTAAAGAAGAAAATCACTCGGAATGAAAACTGTAAGACCCGGGATACTTTACGGCATCGTAGTCGTAGCGTGAAGCACACATTAAAATGTGTTATTCTAAAATTGCTGATTGATACTCGTATTTGAAATTCCTAAGATGGTGGTTTTCGGATTTCGCCTTCAGCTGTGGCAAAAGGGTGCCGTGCACCACACACACTTTATGGCACTGCACTTCCAGCTCCTTAGCCGCTTTCCCCCTCCCCCCAACTTTATGCTCACGGAGTAGACCAGAGGTATTAACAACAAAATAGCTAAAGTGTAAATGACATGAGAATTTAAATGGGGCTTAATATAAATTTAACAAATTGAAATTTTCACACGATGTCTGTGTTTGTGTCGGTGCCCGAGTATTCTTTTTTATAACTCCTAGTCGTACATCATGCCCCCCTCATGCTTAAGAGAAAAATGATTCATCTGAAATTCACTTTAATTTGGAATAGTTTGTACCGTAGCACCCATGGCCACACGTTGGCGTCGGTATATCCAATCGCGATATCGGATTGAGTTTTCAAAATGCATACGTAGTTCAGGCCTTAAGTTCTATTGTGGAACCCTGCTTAAAAAAGAATTAAAAGGAAGATATGTCGAATAATAAAGCCTTATAGAAAAGTAAAAGGAGATAGAGAAGATGTGTCTGCCGGATGTCTAGTTTGTTTGAGTGGTATCCGTTGTAGTTTTCGGGTGGTTTTAACAATTTGGAACCGGTACGACCTTTCAACAAAGTTTAAGAGTTTAAGAGCGATTCGACAAGAGCATCTACTAGATCGGGCAGGTTATCGTAGAATTTACTAAATAGACAGGAACGTATGTATTTCTGAAGACCCGTGGATCCTGCCACTTCGTCGGCTGTATTCATCAATTCGTCGAGCGGGATGTGTATGTCTGAGGTTGTTGGTCACTTCTCCCGGGTGTTTCCTTGTCCTACTTCGGTCAATGCTAGGAATCACTCAGCAAACAGCTTAATGATGTTCGGAAGATTTACTGTCCAAGCGAGGTTAAATGGCTTTCGCTATTCTTCCTGGCATTCATTTTGCGATGACTCGCACTTACCTGTTCGATGCATTGTCTATATAACACTCTACCATTGCCAAAGCGATGCTTTCGCAATCTGAGGCAGCCAAACTTAATCGCTAAGACATCGCCAACGATATACTTTTACAGGTCCGTTTGGCTATCGAAGAAAGATACATTTTAATTTTCTTTTCGACAATATGAATTTTTGAGAAACCATGCAATTCTGCCAAAATAATTTTTTTGTAATTGTTTTTATATTTTTCTAGCCAAAAACCGGTGCGCTTCTCTGCTCTTTTACTCGCTTTTACGGAAAAAATAAAAGTATTATAAGCATATTCAGCAAAACTTGTGACTGATAAATTGAATCTTCCTCTAGTAATATTAGTAACTAATTTAAAGGTTTCACAAAGCACGAAAATGTATGTTAAGAGCCTATGTAAAATGCATGATTTGTTTTGGTAATTTGATCTTTTTTATTCAAAGTATTTATTTATCAGTTCCTTTATAGTTCAAAGTTGTTATTAAAGTTTGAAAGATATTGTGTGACTACTATGACGCCCACTTTTCTGCAAGACTTATTTCGTTACACACTATTATTTTATATTCCAAATTTGATGTTCCTTTCTTAAATACTTTGCAAATTTGTATCCGTGTATACTCGCACACTGTCCACATTTATGGCCCATTTTTTAGCCTATTGTGTTTATTTAAGACGATCTGCCTATAATTATAGGATTTGTACCGATTTTTAGGATCGTATATCACCTACTTTTCCCCACGTCTTATTTCTGTACCACTAATAGTACATTTTCCAAATCTCATGTTTTTATAAAGTATTTAAGTTAGGAACATCGGATTGGGAGTATATACTCTTAAAGTGTACGTTTCCACGCCCCTTTTTAAAATCGAATACATATACAAAAGTAATTCCTGACACACAGTAGCATGCAGTGTACATTTCGAGACGATCTGTTTATAATTATGGTTTCTACATTGCTTCCTTACTTAAATATTTTATGAGTTCTGGCCATTAAACATTCTTGAATGTGGGCGGTGTCACAGAACTCTGTAAAACTGCATCTGTGTATAATCAATGACAAATCATTTGACCACAATAGCATACTCTGTAAATTTTCGACTATTTTAGATGATCTGTATAAATTTATGGCTATTATATCGCTCTTAAAAAGGGGGCAGTCACCGCCCACATAGAAACCACATTTAGAATCGTTTTTAATATACTAGTATTTTTAGAAAAACTTATGGATGTACGTAATATTTTTTGAAAATCGATCCCAAAATTACTTAAAATAAGAAGTGATAATGTTATTATTCATGAATCCTTATCTTGTATAAAAGTACTCCTAAAAACCTTTTAAACAATGTATAACTATATAACTCGTAGATCGGTTAAGCAGATTCCGAGACACTAGAATATGGATATACACCAGTAAGGCTTTTCAAAGATTCACAGAAATTCACAGGCTCATATTTCTGCTACTAATTTTTTAAGACATATATTTTGACACTTTCAGAAAAATTGGAGAAGTGAAAATTTTGCTTTTCGGTTTGAAAGTGAATGACTCTAGTGCGTGAAATGTTTAGTTTTTTAGAGCGATGTTCCAGGACTTCGTAGCAGACTCTTGGCTACGGACGCCTGATTTTCGTCAGTACATACCGACGACGGGGACCAAAAGTGTTGTCCACAAGTCTCACGAAATCTTCATAAACTTGGGCACAGCAGACGCGATGGGTACCTCATATCCAATACTTTTTATGCTCCCCACCATAGAATGGATATAATTTTTTTTTGTAACACATCGACCATATAAAGTATATATATATATATATATTATAGATCGTCATAGTTTTATAAGACGACCTAGACTTGTCCGTCTATTGAAAGCACGCTTCAGCCCAAACAAAAAGAACTAAAGCCTTCAAACTTCCAAAAATGGCAAAAGAGGAACAAATTAAACTTTAAGGGACCAAAACAAGTCCTAATCAAACTTTTAACTATTGGATATTTTTGCTATGTAATTTTTCTTAATGACCTTCAAAACTGTTTGTTTTTGGCAGTAGCAGTCAATGCTTTAATGTTCCTATAAATGGATGCGTTCATTGTGCCCAGGGCCCCGTAATGTTCAGAGACATATGGGTATCGAGAAAGAGTGAAATTTTTCCCAGAAGTCGAAATATTTACACAGATTAAAGATTTGGGCAAATTATTCAATCGCATTCGCACATAGGGGTTCAAAAAGTTTTATTATAAACTACATTTATTCTATGATTCGAGTATATTTTTGGTCTTGGTCCATAGGTCAAAGGTCCCTAGGGTGCTAATGACCTATCAACATATGGTTACTAAGAAACAGTGAAATTTCCTCACTAACATCAATATGAAAAGCACAACCGTTCATAGGGCCCCAAAACAAAGTTGTGGCAAACATGGACCTGCCACCCACAACCATATCAGTCCAAGGTGGAGTGTGTAAAAGTTTCGAATTGGCCGAACTTACGAATAGTCTATTTGTTATAACCCTCATCCTGCTTGGTAAGAGTGTAAAAGGCATTTTTGATCCCGCATTTTTTTACCAAAATCGTTTAATGACTTTTAAAGTCATTTGAGCAATGTCTGTCTTTGTGGCTGGTCCTCACGATAACTCGAGAAAGGAGCTAGCTAGTAATATTTTTTCAAAACTGATTATGGGATTGAAAATGGCCATATAGCCACAACCCTTCTGGTGCCTCCCAAACAAATGTACGATTACGCCTACTTTTCGTATTCTTTAAATATCTCTTACCTAATCCATAGCATCTAACCCAAAACCAATACATTAAACAAGCCTATAATTTTAACTTAGTGACAAATAATTGGATTTCTAGCCACGCCCGTTTAGTGCAGAACCCACATAATTAGCCATCCAGTGCATGAAAAACGATTAAATTAATTGTAAACTCCATTTTATTTTTATTACGGCTTTATACACAATTCCGCTCACATTTGGTATTCGCACAATAATTTAAATACTATAGAGATCAAAGGCTTTTCGTAAGCAGAGTCAAATAGTTCAATACGAGTAGTAGCATTAATGTTATCTGACCAAGTAAAGTTGACTTCTATAGATCGATAGAGCCATTTGGCTCCCATCGATTCCAGGCGGTATAAAATTATACCACCAAATGAAATATCAATTCAAAAAATAATAATCACGATGACAAACAAAATAATAAAGGGTGGTTAAACTTTAAGATGTTGAATGTGAACCACACCTAAACGCCAATTTGTTTTCTGCATTTCATTTGATATTTCTCAATTTGAGACTAACTCAATTTGAACCATAAAAGATACACAACCGAGCAACGCGTTTAAGTAATTCAGGCTTATTATGAAATGAAAATCAATTTTCGAAGAAAATCATCTTCAGTGTGGAGGCACATTTTCATCTCAGTGGCTTGATTAATATGCAGAATTGTCGCATTTGGGCGAATGATAATCCAGGAGTTATTGTCGAAAAAAGAATGCACCCACAAAGAGTGACTGTTTCGTGCGGTTTATGGGCTGGCGGCATCATCGGTCAGGCAGTTACTGTGAATGGTGTTCGCTATCGTAACTTTTTATGGCCCGAATTGGAAGATATGGATGTGGACTATATGTGGTTTCAACAGGACGGTGCCACTTGCCACATAGGTAAGGAAACAATAACTCTTTTGCACAACAAATCAACATTGGCTCTTAAAATTTAACCACCCTTTATATCTTGTGTGCAAAATTGTATTTCTTACTTGAGCTGCTAATATCGGCCATCTGATATGGCGCTTAATTTCACATCGCTCATCAGTATTTTTACACATTGTTACAGACAATACACATCTCAAGAAGTATAAGATCCTTACTAAGATTGCGAAAAATTTTCAACTCTATTTAAATTTGAAAATTATGTGTAAAAGTGGTCAAATTCGGAGAAAATGCGTTATAAGTGCCAAAACCCAGAGAATGAATGTTTTTCTCAGAAAGTCGCTACCAACGAGAATCATAAACACTTGTTTTTTATGATTCGAAAAATAACAGTGTGGCTTCAATCGTTAATTCGACATTATTATTCTTGTCCAAATACACTGGGAAAAACTAAAAGTTTCATACAAACACAACAAGTAGTTAAGTTCATCCGATTTTCTGTTTTTAGTTCTAGAAGCGATATATTACGTCTAATCTTGATTAAGTTTGGCACACATTAGTTTTTGGAACCAAGGAAAAATGTTATTGAATTTAAAGAAAATCGGGTTAGATTTAGATGTAGCTCCCATACATATATGTTTATCCGATTTTATGTCTTAGCTCTAGAAGCCACATATTACCTACTACAATCTCGATGAAATTTGACACGCGCTAGTTTTTTGGATCAAGAATTGAATTTGAAGAAAATCGGTTTAGATGAACATATACCACCCATATATATATTCAACCGATTTTACCAAAAACAATGAAATTTTCTTAAAATCTGGGTTAATTTAGATCCCGTCCAAGGGGGGGGTCCAACAAACAATTGCAGTTAAATTTTCATGAGCATCCGGAACTGAAAATCCAGACTATAATATAGTCGGAAACGCCCAACTTTAGCATTTTTACTAGAGTTAGTCTTACAGTTTAAGGACCGCGGGGAATAAAAAAAAATATATATTACATAATTCCGCCTTTCAGGTTCACACCTGTTTGTCGCTCTTAGGAGATGACGGGTTAGATGGGCTATGCAACGTCCATCACCTGGGTACGCGGCTGGTAGGAGATTAACATCTCCCACTAGACGCTATTACTCCAATAATTTGTTTGTAGAAATCAACAATTTTCAAAACAAAGAATTGTTAACTATAATACTATAAGTAAGTGCATGCGATTTATAATTTTAAATAAAGATTTGAAAACGTCGCCTTAGTAGAATTTTAAGCTTGTAATTTTTGCTTGAAAAATAAAACAGCCCTATTATTAATCTCGTAGAATTCTGAGACATTCAGGCCATGTTCGTCTATCTATGTGCTTGGTAAAAGCTCGGTACCGGTCAGAGAAACTCCTAAAATGGTACAATGTTGGATCATCGCCAAAAGCTACTAACTTCCCAAATGGGTACAAAGTTTCCTTTAGGGCTTTACAGTTCCTCTGAAAAGTACATTTTGTGGATTGTTAGACGCACCTTACACTACCTTTGGATTCTAGTGAAACAAAAACATGCGGACGGTGTCTTAAACGTGGCCACAGTGACTCAAAGATAAACTAATAAAATTATTATTGGAAAGATTAAAGTACGAGTATGTTCAAAATCTCCATAAAATTTGAGCTTAGACGCTTTAACCCAAGGGTCCCAAAAAAGGCCGTTCAAACAAGCAAGCAATTGTAAATAGGGACATACAAGTATTTTAATTAAAGCAAACTTCGCTACAAATCCAGAGAAGGACATATTTTTAAGATTTAATTGAGATCCAAAGATCATAAGGTGCGCTTTTATGAGACACAGGATTTTTCTGTTACTCGTTTAAAGCATCAAAATCTGGGTAAGAAACTCTAAAATTAGTAGCGGCGAGTATTCACCATGTCTTAAAGCTTCTCTTCAAAATACATAAGACGTACAGAGCCGGCATTGAACAACAGGTCCCATCGTGCATTACCTTGGGAGAAGTACCCCGTTAGCTCCCTAGTGGAAACTTGTAGGAATTTCGTAAGTTTGTATGTAAATAAAAAATTGTAATGCCCAATTAACAGGAGATTAGAAAGTGCACCAGATATGATACTCGTGGAACCGCTATTTGTGGCGAAGGGTATATTTTTTTACACCCTTGCAGCCCCCAATCTGAAAAGATTTAATTAAGGTATATAACAATATTTTTTGTCAAGCTCAGGGTGTCCGTAACTCGGGAAAAATGGGTCGCCACAAAAGAAAACTTGGTTGTTGTTTTCAATAATAAGGAGGTCTATCTTTTCTGATCAAGTCTGAGTAATGTCGCTAAATTACACTTGCGCCTTTTATTTATAGAACGTTTATTTTATGTGGCTGTATGGTTTGTAAGCGTTCATCGCCTAACCCAGGGAATATAAACTCTATGACCATTTATTTGTTTTTATAAATTGTTTGCGGATTTCAAAATATGTTTTCGTCGTAAACAAAGGTTTTGTTGTGATTAGAACCGATAAAATTTCATAGGGTTTATTTTTTTTTCTTGGTGAAATCAATATTATGTCAAATAAACAGGATTTGGTCTTTACAAAGATCTAATCTGTTGTCACAACCAATTATTGGTACTTAAGTGACATGTACATCACAATTGGTTGGTTGCCGTAACCGCCCGATGTCGCAACCAATAGTTAAACTGAATCCGGTATGTATAACTATGTTGTTGGCTGTGAATACCGTGATATGGTTGTAGAAAGCACCATATGATATCTAGAGCCGTGTTACAATCAGTACTTTGAAATGTTGGTTATTGCAACAGAAATTCGGTTTATCCAACCGAATTTTTGTATTTCGGACCGATTGCCAACTAATTTTTTTCTGTGTGCAAGCATAAGGCGGAAGCATTTTTCTCATTTTGTCAAAATCTTTTGAAATACGAGTATTGGTATGGAAGCCCACTCATAAGTGATTTGTTTTGCCATAAAGAAACAATGCGTGTCAAAAAGTTGCCCAACTTTCGACTATTTGAGAATTTCGTTTGCTTTGATATTTGATAAAAAAAAATGATATATGATAAAAAGAAAGTTTTCCACAAACAAATAAAAATTTATCAAGTCGCGGACGCTATTTTCTTTCCAATTCTCATCATTACCACCTCCATAATGTCATCATTTTCTAAATTGCATTCCCAATATGTGACAGCGCATAGAGAAAGGGACCTAGGGGTAAAAAAATCAATTTTCATTTTTTTTTCTTTTTTTGATGTGGACAACATCTGAGCATCGAGTGAGACCGATTCCATGCCCCAAAAGTGTTCCCTCCCAGAGATATGCGCGTTTTATGAAAGTGAAGTCGACGATTCTAAGCGCAAATAGAAAGGGACCTAATCTTTAAAATGGCTCTCCTGAACAAAACTGGTTTTTAATTAGGTCCCTTTTAATTTTGCGCGTCACATATACTTTTCACTTATGTTAGTGTTAGGTCGGAAAACATTACATGTGTTGACAAAAGTAATCGCAGGATCAATCATTCGATTCTAGTAAGCATTTCTCACATTCGGCTACTCTGCAATTTCTGGCATCGCCTATACGTATTATTTTTGCTTCAAAAGTTTTGAGACGTTATACTCGTATAACTTGCATTTTGCTCGTAGCTAGTGTAAATGGTTAACAATTGTTTGTAACCGCATGATGGTACTCTTGTAAGAGTTACCTCTATTAAATATAGTCGATCTTTTTAATCTATTGTTTGCAAAACTTCTGCCGTAGAAATGAACCAGAAAAGCGTATAAGTAAATTATCTCTCCATAATCGTAGTTTGGTAGAAAGATTTTTCTGGTATACTCTCACACATTCCATATTGAAGCACACAGTCATCGTTCGAAAAGAATTTATGAATTCTTGTGGACTTTGTGGTCTTTTGGTATTTTTGATGTCTTTATTATTGGCAATAGCCTTTGTATTTCTTTGAAGACCACAAGCACTCTCCTTTGGCACTTTATTATTTATTAACGATACGACTTGGCCTAGAAACTTCTCCTCTAATTGCTGTCTTCAATTGGAACTGCTTAATTTTTTCCTGTTGGTCGCAATGTTCGGTATATGGGCTTTTACCTTTTCTCTGGGTACAGACTAGCTTGTTAACAAGTTGTAGACGTGCCTTTAATTTTTTTGGTAACAAATATTTCTTTGTATTCTTTTTCCTAATTAATACAGGGTGGGCCAAAATTTACCATGGGGCTAAAAACATTAATATCAGTTGTTGTTTTTTTTTTTACACAAAGTATGAAAAATAATGTCACTTAAATGATCCCAATTTTCAGCTTCGCAATGATGGGCTCGTTTTAGAGCCCATAACATCTTTTAAAATTTGTGACTGTAGCGTTCGAATTTCTGCTACAACTTTGGCTCTAAGTTGAAGGATTGTCTTGGGATTGTTCACATACGAGTATACTCGCTCCTTCAAATAACCCCAATGAAAATAGTCGGGTGCTGACAAATCTGGCGATCGCGCTGGCCAAATAATATCCGAATTTCTGGAAATTATTCCCTCTCCAAAAATTTGACTTAAAAGTGGCATTGTGTTTCGGGCAGTGTGGGCAGTGGTTCCGTCCTGCTGAAACCACATCTCAGGTCTGTTTTCAAGAGCAAGACGTAAAAAATTGCCTATCTATCATAAACTGATACCACTCTCCATTTACGATTCCAGCACTTCCATCTTCATTCTCAAAGAAGTAAGGCCCAATGATATTTGCAGATGTGATCCCACACCATCCTGTACACCTAATGGGGTGCAATTGGCGTTGATGAATGGCTCTTGGATTTTTAGAACCCCAGATCCTACAGTTCTGCTTACTCTATTAACTAAGCTATTCAAATTAAAATGAGCTTCATCACTCATAATTTTGCGTTAAAATAATTGATCGCTGATTTAAATAATAAAATTCTATTTTTTTGGTTCTTTGTTCAGTTGTGAATCTCTCCATTATTTATTTCTCAAGTGTTATTTATATAATCTGAAAAAAATAGAAATAAATATATAAACGAAAAAGTTATTAAATTTTTAAGCCCATTGAACAGCGATTAACCGGCTCAAGACCTCTTGCTTCTATATTTAAATAGAAGACAAGTTTTTTAACAAAATGGCAAAGTGACATTGATTTTCGTGGCTGCACACTGCTTTTATCGTTATTTCGGATCCGTGACAACCCTCTTCAGAAAGCTTTGCTGCAATTGTTGAAAGTAAAACTGAACTCTATAAGGCCAGGCTCTCCCCAAACGAATGAGAACTACTGTTGTAAACCTTACTTTTCAAGTTTTCTTCATACAAGTGCCCACGAAAATACAACTCACTCTTGCCACCTCTAAAGAGACTCCACATCGAGAGACTCCACATAGATTTCTTATACAACGTATGTGTGTGTGTTTTAAAAAGAGTTTAGTTGGCTATGTCAACGTGTGTGCCGTGCATGTACGTATGTTTTTAAGCCCCATGGTAACTTTTGGCCCACCCTGTATATTGAGATTTAAGTTTATACAGTTGTTTGGATTATAAACTAATTCTCAATTTCTTCGAGCACCCCCAACAAATTGAATTCTGGTTCTTAAACAACTGAATAAATGTTACTATCACACCCATTATTGAAAAATAAATTGCAGTCTTAAGCAGCTTTTGAACCGTTACTTCTTTTAGAATTACAACACATTTTATTCCAAACATATTGAAATTTGCTCATTTGATGAGAAAAATATCTAACAAATATTTGGGGACATAACGCCCAAAACAAAATTGGGCGTTATGTCCCCTCTTAGTGTAATCAGAAGATCCAACAAAATAATTTGGGTGTTATGATCGTTAGGCGTTGAGTACTCAGAAATAGTGAAATTTCCAACCTTATATAAATACGCACGAACTATAAGGATTTGTCTAAATTTCGGGTCCGAATATGCTGTAACTAGGGACCCAAAAATTGCGGATGGGTTCTTAAGAGCAATAAAATTGTACCACGAGTCCGGATAAGACATTAAAGATCTATAGTTCATAGTGCTCCTAATGTTAGGTCCCTATTTAAAATGGACCCTCCGCCAACAACCATATCCCAAAATTGTGAAGAGCATAAAAGCTTTGGCCGGGTCGAGCTTTCGAAATGTTCACGTGTTTTTTTCTGAAAGTGAGGTGTTAATGCCTCCATTTACTTAGTAGGAACATGGGTTTATAGAGGGGAACTTCATAGAGTCTTCGCCGAGCTAGGCAATCAATGATTTGTTACGTAGTTTTGGCTTATTGTTCATGTCAAATCTGATTACATCCCATAAGCAGAAATATGTTTCGTTATCTGGTTATTGTTTCTTTGAGTGTAAGAGTAAAAACGATTTTGAAAATATTCTGCAATATCCATGTAAGGCATACAAGGGGCAAGTTTTTACACACTCCGTCGTTCACTCGCCTTTCTGCTGTTAAATCCAAACGATGACGCGGCGGAACCCCAAAAACCGAAAAAACGAAAAAAATAATAAGACCTAAAAATCCCTTAAAAATCGTCATGCAACAGCAGCTTCAACAGTGGCCATCAACCACCATAAGACGATGTGGACTTGGAGTTTGTATTTGGTGGCATTTTTTTATTTTATATTTCTTCTTTTTCTGTTTATTTTTTATGTTTGTTTATGTGTTAATAATTTATCTCATAATTATTTTAAATGTTGTTGTGTATCACTTAACACGGCCCATCTCTTGTCTTCAAGCGAGTTTCTAAAGTGGTCGCACTCATAATCCCGCCATGGCCATCACGACTCCGAATGCTACTGTGTCTGAGTGCACAATTCCACTGCACTCCACCACTACGACAACGACACTTTTTTTAAGAGCCCATATAGTGCGATGATCGGAATCTGATCATGTATCCAGTGGGATTTGGTTTTACTGCAAGGCAGCAATGCGGCGGACTACTCGTACTACAGCGATTATGATGCCTGTGATGATGTGGATGCTTTATTTTATTGGAGGATAAACATGATGTATATCGTGGTTTAATTGTTTCCCTATCAATGGTGACACATTTCGTGGTGGTTGCCGACTGCAGCCTGAAGATGTTCAACTGCAACAACAACAACATGAGCAGAGATGATCACCACTGATCTGAGGAGATGCCCACCGTTCGTGTACTTGTTCCATTCGGCTGGTGCGCTCGAGTGCGTGCACCATTGCCTGTGTGAGTGTGTGTGTGTTTATACATGTGGTCTATATATAGACTATAAAATCGGAAACCGATTTTATGTCGAGTTTGTTTGTGTGGCATATGAAATGGAATACAAACAAAGCGGAATCTGTTTTGAATTAGTGACGCCAACACAAATGATCTTCTAAACTTTCGGTGTTCATTCACAAACTCTTTCTTTTCTGTGCGGTTTCTTTTTCGTTTCATTTCTGTTTTGGTATCTGGTATTGATGTCAATAATTTGTAGTACATATTGTGTTATCTAATGGCATGAAGCGGCAGTATAGACGTCAATATGTACAAGTGTTTGTATAAGCATATACATAGGTGTATTAGGGCGGATGTAAAAACTAGCTTACTTCGCTTAACATCCCATTACGAAATAAACGAGGAACTTCTGTAAATTCAGCGATGTGTACTCGATATAATTGTTACTGATTTAAAAGATAGCTCAGAACAGCTAATGTATTTCATAGAGGTGCTTTTATGTTCCATACTAGGTTACTAGAGTGATAGTCACGCACGTTAAACTCAGAATGTACATAATATTATTAAAGTATATTTCCTCGGATGTAGTATAAATTATGAATTGAAATGACGTGGAAAAATTGAGTGCCGCCAAATTAGATACAACTCTTAAACTTCCATTGGTAGATATCAAGATTTTTCCGAATTCTAATACGTGTGGATTGTATTAGAAGTCTTTGCAAAGTTTTGAAAACTATTAGTTGCGGAAATTTAATTCAATACCCTTAGCTGATTTACGCTGTTATGGAATTGCCAGTGTTAGAATAAGTAAATGTTTGATAGCATTGCTTATTGATCAATGAAATCTCCAGCTCAGGGTATATCTCTCCACCCTAGTGTACTTATATATATGTACAAATATACTCGTATATACGTTTGGAATTTGAGTTAAAGTTTTTAAATGAAGTCATCCGTTTCGCAAATCTTAGAGGGGAAACGGACAATACAGCTATAAATTGGTTAAAGATTTTTCTATCAAAAACCAATCTAACTTACAATACAATAAGTTTACTCTTTACAATGCCACAAAAAAACACGGATTGGAAGAAAAACAATGGAAAAGATGGAAGCAAGAGCTGCTGAACGGTCGAACAACAAGAAACCGATGCATTGTAGGAAGAAGGTAACTGAAGTTACTGAAGCTCAACACAACTGCCCTCTTAATGCGTTAACAGCCACTCAGAGGGCCAATAGTCCGATTCCATGAAAGGAAAGCGAGAAGAAGAATTAAAGGAATTCGATCAATGTATTACTTAGGACCTGCAAGGCGGCCCGTGTTCAGCTAGTAAATAGTTAAATCAGGAAAAAATAAAAAACAAAAAACAATCCAGTAAATGTGACAGATTTTAAAATACGTTTTTTAGAATGGAAATACATCTAACTACGTATTAGTTAATAATACAAAGTTGTAGAATCTCATTCAAATCGAATTTTACGTTTGGAATTTGAGTTAAAGTTTTTAAATGAAGTCATCCGTTTCGCAAATCTTAGAGGGGATTTTCTGTGCCGGAAATTATTTCAAAATATGTTTTGTACGCACATTCACACTTGACTTCCGCAACTGGTCTAAATAATCATACATTTGTACATACAGAACTAATTAGCTACTGTGGGTAGCAGGGGAAGCATTCTCCACTTTTTTCCAAATGCTGTTTTCCCAAAAGTTCTTTTTTATTAAAAGATTTACATTTTTATTGTTTCATTAGGCCAGGTTCCCATCTATTACAAAGGGTGGTCCTACTGAAATGAACTAGGTTGATTGTAAATAAAACAAACAGTTTTCAGAGAATTATCTCAATTTTATTGTGATAGAATGATCTTTTACAATTATATGTGAAAAACATCATCGGTGGCATACCTCTATCCGATGGTCCATATTTTCAATGACTTTGGAGGTCCAGTGTCGTTAACGGAATAATTATCCCATCCTTTGATTTTTGAATTGTTCTTGGCTTATTAAAGAACACTGTTTCTTTTAAATATCTCCAAAGAAAGAAGTCCGGGGTCAAATCACATGATCGTGGCGTCCAATTAACATTGACACGACGTCAGGTAACACGGCCATTGAATTGTTTGAGCTGTGTGGTAGTGGCACCATCCTGTTGGAACTACATATCATCCTGGTCTATATCCTCAATTTCTGGCCACGAGAAGACCGTTATCATATAGCGATAGCGAACACCATTCACGATAACGGCTTAACAGTCCTCATTTTCGAAGAAGTACGGTCCGATGACAGAGCTATGGCAGAACGAACTGGGCAAGCATGGACAGGTCTTTTTAAATTTTCTACAGACACGGATTTCTGAAATTTGCGCACAATTCTCCCGATTGTTGACAAATTTGGTCGATTATGCGAAAAAATCATTCATTTTGATTTGAACGCCCATTTTCTTAAAAGTCTTTAGCAATCTTAACGCGCTGCTCAATTGTCCAATTTCTGGCTTAACGGCAAAGTCAATAAACAAAATTGCCGCATTTGGGTTGAAGAGCAACAAGAATATGTTCAAGAGGTGCCTGATCCATATTCCTATATATAAAAATAAATGTTTTGTCTGTTTGTTTTGTCTTCATTAAATTTTTACACAATGTAGTTGCATGCTCTGGTACTTGAATTTCTGATAAACCAAGTAGGCGTGGCACCACCCACACACCTAAAAATTTCAAACGGCTATAACTCACGGACTTTAAGAGGTAAAAAGATAATGTCCTGGTATGATGCAAAATTGTTTTCTGGAAAAATGGGAGCTGCAAAGCCCCTTTTTAAAGAGGCTGTAATAACAGCCATATTAAAAGTCTGATCATCCTCAAATTTTAACAGTATGTTGCTGTATGACCTCCGAATTTTTCATTTATCAGAGGGCGTGGCACCGTCCACTCTCCTCAAAATTTCCAAAAAGCTATTTGGAATGAAGGACGTGGCTTCACTCACGTTGCACAGACTATTTGGGGTAGGAGGGGTTGCCACACACACTACTGACACCACCCATGGTTATACATATCGTAAGCTAAAATGCAAAGAGGCGTAACTAAAAACGTTGTAAAATGAAAACTATAAACATTTTTAACGAAGTTTTTTTCTACTTGTTTTTGTAAATAAGCGTCACTTTTGATCGAAGAAGTGTTAAGTCAAGACATGTAGTTTAGTGGCATTTATAATAATTAATCAAAAAGTCGAGTTTAAATTTGTTGTTAGTTACGCCTTTTTGCATTTTATTTGTTGATATATAAAATTGGATGGACATAGGTGATTATGCATGCATGTGATCTATAAACTCAAACTAATGCCCCGATTTTGATGAAATTTTCAGGAAAGCTTCAGCTTAGCACGGCGGGTATTCCTGTCATGTTTTAGTTTTGAAAGAATTTGGTCTGTCGGCGTAGGGGAGTGGCAAAATAGATGTTTAAAGCTAGAAGACTGCAAATTGGTACACATATACAGTTAGAAGGCTGACATTGGTACATATACAAACAGACAAAAAGTAATACTGACGACGGCGAAGATCACGGAGCCCGCGCAAGAGTGCATTGAGAAATACCACTTTAGAGGTTCAGTTGCCTTTAAAACAAATAACTCAAACGGTTAGTCCCTTTCGGCTGATTTTTATTTTTTGTATTCGTTATGATTTTGTGTTTTAAAGTGAGCGCATACTTTTCGAACTACCTTTCCATCGTATACGCAAAACTGCACAGAAGAATTACACTTCAGGCGTTCCTGAGGCAGGAACTTCTCAATACATGTAACGGTTAATGTCGGTAATATTTCAATGACTTCCTTAAAATGTGTTAATATCTGTATGTGTGCATAAAATTCACGTTCTTTTTTCCATTTATGGCTCTGTTGTCAGTTCAAAACATTATTTAACATTGGAAAAACTATTCCAAATGTTCGTTTTTCGTTAGACAATACAGCTATAAATTGGTTAAAGATTTTTCTATCAAAAACCAATCTAACTTACAATACAATAAGTTTACTCTTTACAATGCCACAAAAAAACACGGATTGGAAGAAAAACAATGGAAAAGATGGAAGCAAGAGCTGCTGAACGGTCGAACAACAAGAAACCGATGCATTGTAGGAAGAAGGTAACTGAAGTTACTGAAGCTCAACACAACTGCCCTCTTAATGCGTTAACAGCCACTCAGAGGGCCAATAGTCCGATTCCATGAAAGGAAAGCGAGAAGAAGAATTAAAGGAATTCGATCAATGTATTACTTAGGACCTGCAAGGCGGCCCGTGTTCAGCTAGTAAATAGTTAAATCAGGAAAAAATAAAAAACAAAAAACAATCCAGTAAATGTGACAGATTTTAAAATACGTTTTTTAGAATGGAAATACATCTAACTACGTATTAGTTAATAATACAAAGTTGTAGAATCTCATTCAAATCGAATTTTACTTTATAATAAATTGTGGGAGCGGGTATATGTGAACAAGCCCGAGACAATCCTTCAACTCAAGGCCAACATTGTTGCATAAATTCGAACGCTACAGCCACAAATTTTGAAAGATGTTATGGAAAATGCTCTAAAACGAGCCGATCATTGCAAAGCTGAAAACGGGGGTCATTTAAGTGACATTATTTTTTATACTTAGTGTAAAAAAATTTCGATTTTGTATATAATATAGTCTGAGAAAAAAATAAAAAAATTAATAAAGTAAAAAGTTATTAAAGTTTTTAATTCCATGGTAACTTTTGGCCCACCCTGTACTTCCGTTTTTAAGTCCAAAAATTCGTGATCAAATTTTGCGTGGCTCGTCTTGTGCTACCAATGTCTGGCTAAACAGGACCATATCGGTCCATGATTGCATACAGCCACAACGAAACATATCCCTCCCACTTTAGAAGTCACATGTTCAAACTTAAATCAGTATCGCGGTATCTTTTGAATAACATAGTGGTGTAGGGTAGCTCATAGTCGTCCTTTCCCAACTTGTTCTTTTTATACCCCCCTTCGAAGGGTGGGTGGTAAATTCAACCCGTCCTTCCGTTTGCAACTAAAGCAAATATTGACCGGAGATCCTAGGAAGTTATATATTGCTGATCGTCGTAAAATTCTAAGACGAACTAACCAAATCCTTCCGTATGTTTGTTGAAAGCACGATAGCGGTCAATCTGAAAAACCTAGGATACTAAAATTTTGCATGATTATGGTTTACGATCATAACCTATTTGGGATTTCAAATGGGCGAAATCGGCCCATGAGAAAAAGTTTTCCTTAAAGGGACTAAATTTACCTGAAAAAATTTACACTTTTTGGAGTATTCATTAGTTTCTGTAAGTTGAGGTTGTTTTCATACAAAGACCAAAGTTGATGAACGTTTTGTCTCATGCGATCCGAATAACTTCCAACATGGGGAAATCGGGCGATTAATATGCATAGTGGCCATTTGGGTACTCGAATAAGGCCAACTGCTACAAATCTAAATATAGAGTAATTTTGAGGTTTTTTGCTCTTCAGTAGCTTGAAACAACGGAGGGTAGATAATAGAAGAAAGCCTCAGCGGACTTAATGACGTTTTTACTTGTTATACTAATTTGTAACTCATAATTTTGTCTGAAAATCCAAAGAAAAAATTTACCCGGGGAAAACAATTGCTACAACCTTTAAATTATCTTGGCAGCTACTGCCGGCAATTGCAGTAACACACGACTTTAATTAGAATGGCAAGGATGTATGGGAGTGACAATATTACATTGTATTCGAATGTGCCACAAGTAATGGACTCGCCTGTCACTTTAAAATCGATATTTTGTAACACAATTTCCAAACACAATCGCACTTGTTCTCCGCGTTCCCCATAAATAGACCTGTGCTCACACATTGTTCGAAAAAATGTGCGAAATACATGCGTGCACCATTCGAAATTATGTGATGAGAACTTTTTGTGTAAAACCATAAAATTAGATAAAAGACAACGAATGTTGTAGTAGCTGCGAACTTCACTCTTACACCCGTCAACAAGGCAGCATTTACCCACAACTGAGAGCGTCACTGCGACTTGATGCTGATGAGGAGCCTGCCTTAGGTGGCGTTATTATGCGCCCATTCACATTTTGCTTACCTCGTTTTATATGCCGGGCAACATCAACATTTTTTTTCACCCGTATCGAAATTGAGAACCTCGATACTATTTGAAAATTATAGAATGTGCAGCGACCATGCGAGTACGAGTATGTGTGCATAAAAGGAACGTAAATATTTTCACAGCCGGAAAATCATTTGGAAATGAATGTAAATGCGAATTTTATGAGCGAAAGAATAACAAATTAAATGCTACTTCTTCTATTCAAATTGCGCCAAACTTTGTCTCCAACATCTAGACATGAAATTAAAAGTGTCGGTTAGACGATGGCATATTCCACCTTTAAAAAAAATGAATGGATCGAGCCAACATTGGGTAAGTGCAAATATCTTGTAAACTGCATATGACACCATTGATTCATTTGTTTCCTTGTGTACTGGTAATATCCGAATTCGAAAACACTTAGCGAAACAGTCGGAAATGCCAACGAACTACGAGTACTCGTATAAACAACATTTATCATCGAACTACTGGTAAAGAAAACTTTAAACTGATTGCTCTAGGTAAGTTCTATGCATCTTATAAATAGTGTCACTAGTTTTGATTGCGATAGTCTATCATTTTATGAACGTATTATGCAACCGGTGACCCCGATTATCCTATTTCTATAAGTGAACTCAAAGGGTAAACATCTTCAATCCAAATAACTGCAGCAGTATTAACGAAGCTTTGACTCAAGCTGTGATCAAAATTCTATATAAAACCTGCAATATGAATCCCTTTACCACTCTCCTGAAAGATCCAGCAAATGTGAGTCTTTTAAAATGGACTCCGTCAAGAAGCGCCTCGGTCCGGGAGTTATAGATATGTTTACATGAACCGATACAGATCTGTTTGTTACTGATTCATTATTTAGAACTGTGCCGAATTCAATAGAGATCGAAGCAATTTTGGCTTTTACACTGTAATAAAAGGTTCTTCAATTTATTCCAACCTTTAACACTTTTCTTCAATATAGTGATGAACTTTTCATTTATAATTCTTTAATTTAAAACAGTCCTGCCCTTGACGTAGCAGGTCGTTTTAATTTTAAAAAGTTGTCTGGAACTTGGACTTTTGCCATGTTATCCGCTATACGTTCCTTGGGTTAAAGTAGAAATTACGTTAGGCTTATGGTCGGTTTAGCGCTTTGAAAATTCGCCTTAACTGGTTTTGTATGACGACCACTCTTGTTCTTTGCTAGATCTTCGATATATACGAGAAGATGAGGCATGTTGTGATGAATTTGGCAAGATGATTAAATATCCTGCCCTTGTTGTAGAAGGACTAGTAAAACACCATCTCTTTCTATGTCCTTAAACGGGAAAAAGCTTAGTAATGCTCTCCGGATCGTGACTGTTGTTCTACCGTTGTTGGTTCCAAGTAGCCAGTCGGGAAGTAGGTTTGCTCGAGAATTCTTGGAATCTGACCGCATGTGTTTATCTTGGGCCCATTTGCGTCTACAAGTATTTTCAGCTGCGTGTGGGTTTTAGATAATTCTAGAAACTTTTTTTACATGGCCTACCTGTTCGCAAAATGACCTCTAGGAGCATTTCTTGTAGTTTGGTTTTACACGGTTTTCCATTAAGGACATAACAATGTTATATATTTATAAAACAAAGAAAGATATAGAGTTCCAATTTATTCCAGGTGTAGTGCAAATTTTACATTTTAAGAATGAAATTCGATTTCGGTCATATGACCACCACGAGCCCGTGTACAGCGATTTATTCTTTGGGCCCAATTTTCCACCACTCTTGCACACACTTAGACAGGAGCGTCGTCTCAGAGCTCGTCTTAAGTTGTTGGATTGTTGGCAGAGACCAATGACTTGATGTGGCCAATGGCGTTAAATGGCATGAATGAGGTGTTCTTTCGATCGGAACATTTCTGGAGATAACCCATTCACCGAATTTGCCTTTTAGTACATCGATTGTAACACGTGCTGTGTGGCTAGTGGCACCGTCTTGTTGAAACCACATATCGACGATGTCAAGCTCATCCAATTCTGGCCAAAAATAATTTTCTAACATGGCACGATAGCGCTCTCCATTTACGGTAACATGATGATTGTTTTCATCGACGAAAAAATACGGCCCAATGACACCTCCGGCATGATAACCACACCACACAGTAATTTTTTCGTATGCAAATAAAAGTGTCTCTTGAAGCACATGTGGGTTTGTTGCTGTACAATAACGCATATTTTGTTTGTTGACAATACCACTCGGCCAGAATGAGCTTCATCGCTGAAGATGATGAAAATTGGAGTATGCGCTCTTAAAGTTGCGAACACCGACTCAGAATTTCGGTAGTAATTTGTAGTGATTTCCAAACGTTCTCGTAAGTAAACATTACCTTGATGAAAAAGTTGACTTCGCCTAACGTTTTGACACCTAAAGATCATTAAAAATGTTTGTTTTTATGTGTTGACATAAAGATACGAAATTGTTATGTCCCTATTGGAAACCCCCGCTATTTACTAAGTATCTTATGGTATCAATTTCCGGCTTTCACTATTGAAGGGTCTACGTACTGCCTTTACCAGGTTTCGTACCTGCCCTTCCCTTCTGTTCTATGGGGTGCCGCTGGGTTCTCGTTGGACTTAAGCTTTCTAAGGAGCTTTGCCCACTCCGTTGTTTCCTTGTTCCGAAACTAAATTGTTTTAGAAAGCGGTCTCAAAAGGATAACATTATGTAGACTTCCCTGAGTGTCGCCTGGTACTGTTACGGAAAAATCCCTTATACCTACGAGGGTTGCTTTAATTGTTTTTCAAATTATTCTCCTTTAAGATCAATACACTTTTGCATGCGCACAAACAAATTTTCAAAGCACTTTTTCAACTTCGATTAAGACACCTCCAAAACATGATTTTTGAATGCTTCAACAGCTGCTTCGGGCGATGAAAAACGTTGACCACGCATTTTTTCCTTGATGCTAGGGAATAAGAAGAAGTCATTGAGTGTCAAATCAGCTGGATGGCCCATCAATTCAAGCTGATGATTTAGACCTCTCATGATGGGAAATATGTTCCCACAGCGCACTAATACAGAAAGTAAGTACTTATATATATTTTTTTAAATTTCTGGTTTTATTGGAAATGTTAAACTTTGTCTTTTCTGACAAAGTACCTCTTACGATCAACCCAATTTTTCACTACAATTTCGATTGTTTCTGGTGGAATCTCTTCAATGGCAACTTAGATTTCACGTTTTAACGCTTTAATTGTATGCTTTGTGTAACATTTATCCTTATGGGTTTTCCACAGAAAATAATCCAAAGACCTCATATCACAGCTCCGGCCACAGAGGCGACCAATTGACATTACAATTTCGGCTGATTATTCGATTTTCAAAAACAGTGCGTAAAATGTCGATGGTTGCGTTGGCTGTGTGACGTGTGGCCCCGACTTGTTAAAACCAAATATCGTCCATGTCTTTTCTTGAATTTTTGGAAACAAAAATTAGTTTCGTGCAGGTTCTCTGAACCCCTTATGCGGTATATTTGCTTATTGACATATGTCAAAATGTCGATGGTTGCGTTGGCTGTGTGACATGTGGCCCCGACTTGTTAAAACCAAATATCGTCCATGTCATTTCTTGAATTTTTGGAAACAAAAATTAGTTTCGTGCAGGTTCTCTGAACCCCTTATGCGGTATATTTGCTTATTGGCATAGCCACGAAATCAAAATGAGCTTTATATAAAAACACGATTTTTCGCTAAAATTCTTCATCTCCTGCGAAACAATCGGAATAATTACACTGTTCTGCAAAAATTAACTTTTGAGCCCTCCTTTAGACAAAACTAACTGAACGATCTCCTGAATCCGAATTGAGTGTCCGTTTTGCGCCATCACGTATATTTTTCAAGTTATGAAAGATGTTAAATCGCAAAACTTTAAGTATATCATTGGGCGGAGTTGTGTAATTGCGTAGCAGTTGGTATAAATAAGTGGAGACCACATGGGCTGTACAGTGTAATGTCAGGCTACAATACTACATTACATTATCGATTTCGAACATTCGCTTATCGAGTGCGAACATTCGCTGCCTAATGATTGGAATCGGTTTTTGGCACCTCGGATTGCTCGAACATTAAATACACTTGAAACTTGCCTTCAGCCTATGACTACTTTTTACGGTAACTTGGCCTGAGTTTTATGACTATCGGCCCATTAAGTATAAGGATCATCATAACGTAGGTGCACCCATCGGCCATAATTCAATGACCAAGTACTGTACAAGGTAGGTGTGTAGTTAGATCATTCACGTGCAAAATATCTTTCAGTATGTTTTTTTTGATTAAATGTTTAAAAAGTTGACATACTTTCAAAACAAACAATGCCGAACTATTCCAGGGCACCTAAAAACTCTTCGGCAAACAAAGAGAGAACACTGGTGGCTACAATTCTCTTAAGGTGTATTTTAACACCTGTTGCGGTTGGTATACAATGGAGGTTAGTTCTAGTTGTGAGCGTAGAACCTCTTGTTTGCTCGATAAGATAACGATAGCACGGCGAAATGTTGAATAAAACGCACGCTGATAAGGCATTCGGCGGATAGAAAGAATTCCAGCAAAGTGCGCGCAGTTATAAATCGGCTGAGAAGTAGTGAAGTGTAACGTTAAGGTGGACAACAGTTAAACTGGGATTTTAGTACTCGGACACAATTAATTTAATTACAAGTCCCGGCATACAACGTACGGAAACAATGTGAGTGTTATGAAAAATTGATTGTCTTGACAATCGATTTGTGGAAGAGATTAGAATTGTGAAATTATTGGTATTTTTAATTTATTTGAAATGTCTATTTTTCTTTCCTGCCAAAATACCACCAATAAAATATTTTATGTATTTATAAAGTGAAGTAAAGTGTGATAAGATCAGTCCAATGGAATATTGATAAGAACACACTTAGCCGTCGGAAGGGGTTGAGTCATTATCAGTTTTTTTGTGTTGTCTATGTACCTGTATGTGTGTGTGTTAGTCTACAATCAATTAAAAAGCGAAATACATAAATCGCTGTATTTGAACTTTTATACTCTGTTATATGTTAGTATCTACCTGTTTATGTACTAACCTTTGTGTGTGAATTCTAGCTATTCACAGATATCGGAGGAGTCACAAACATCAACTATTGTAAGGAGGTCACGTTGTCTGACGACTTTTGAAACAACCCTCGTACAAAGAATGGATCGCAACTGGAGCGTAGTCGCATTAGTTTGCTGTCTGCTGATATGCAACGTATGTGTGTTGCATGCCGCCTCCGACAACACAACACAAAAAGCTGTGCCATTTGGAGACAACAACCCGACAGCACCTGCAACAACAAAACCTCCATCAGTGACGACACCAAAGGTACGCATAACATCCAAGTAAAATAAACATTTTCTACGCCTTCCTTCCCAACCACCACCCCTCTCCTCTTTGCCGCACGACAATCACAGCCAGTGTTGTCTTCTATTTACGCTAGAAACGAATAGAATTTGTTGTTGTTCATGTAGGGATGGTATTGACGGGCTGTCTTTTTGTCCACCAACTCCCTCTCCAAACGACACAAAATCATTGTGTATCTGTAACGAAAGTTTTATTTATTGATGACGTCGGAATAAAAACAAGTTAAAACTGTTAAAGACGGACATGTCCGGCCATGAGATACCCTACCCCACTCTGTTATTCAGATGATAAGGCACCTCTGCCTGGGTCTCAAAATGTACTCAAAATGTTAAAGTTAATTATTTTTCGCTTATAACGTACCTTACAGAATGTTATCGGGTGATCGGGTATAATTTGATGCTTTTAGAACCTCAAACCTAAAGAGACCTTTCTGTGGGAGCCGTTCGAAAACATGGACCGATATGGACCAATTTCACCACACATATGTGTTGGTTACTGTTTACTATAGATATGTGTTGGTGTTGGCTGTAGCCACATATTACTCATATTACAGAGCTGTACGTTCTGAAATCGGGGAATAACATTGTATGGGGGCTATACGAAAATATGGATTTACTTACTTTTGCGTGATATTCATCTCACGGGCCATTATTTTCCGTTTTCGTGGCGGATTTCTGTGAATTTTTGATTTAACGGCTTTGATGACATGCGGTGTTCGAACAGAGCGTGGGCGGCCCGACCGGTGGCGGTCTTTTAACATCTCCAGTCTCCTCAAACAGTTTTATGCATCGGTAGACGAACATGCGGCTAATCCCTAGTGGCCGGAGCGTTTTGGAAATATCGCTTTTTTATTTCTCACTTGAAAAGCGCTATTACAGCGATACGGTTCTCATTATCTGACCACTCCATGATGAAAGTTGAAACAATTGTAAAATCCCGTAACAGACTACCGCTATTCAGGTTAGCTTTCAAAGCCCATATGACATTAACGAGGTATGTTCCGTTCTACTATTGAAATGGGTTTGTTCAATGTTGTAACAGTATTTATGTCCCTACTAAGTATTTTGTTCTAGTTCCAACACAGTAAATGTATGTACGCTCATAACATATCACGGAAAATTGTAATGTAACTTGTGGCTTCTGCAGCTTCAAGACCTTAAATCGTGAGCGATCTTTGTGTAGTAGCTATACGAAAACTTGGACCGATATAGTCAAATTTTTCCAGAGATAGGTGTTGGTCTTTCGATAGTCTCTGTGTGAAATTTAGTCGAAATCGAATGTAATATGTGGCTTTTAGAGCTGTAGGTTCTGAAATCAGGAAAAACTTATGTATGAAATAAAAATATGGACCTAATTTTTAGCGTTTGTCCTGTCTCAAACTTAAGAATGTAACAAGTTTCATCGAAATCAGTTCATAATTGCGACCTATATTTTTTTTGTAACGATAGATGCACAGACTGACGGGCGAACGAAGGGACGATGGAGTTAGATAGTGATACTGAGACGATCGTTATACTTAACATAGGGTCTATCTCCATTTCTTTAAGGTGTAGTAACATCTGTAGTAAGTCATAATACCCTGACCACAGTGTGGTGTTGGTTATAGATAGAGCCAACGTGAGTCACTCATAATCAGTTCTCGTACAGCACGGTTTATAGCTTCCACACTTGTTTGTATGTACGAGTACAACCATTTGGGAACTTCACTTAAAATTAGTAAAACCTGCACACTGTCATTTAAAGCTGCCTTCAAACGGTCAGTGTATTTTTGCAATCTCAAAATGTTGCCAAAGTTTCATTAAAAGTTGATCACTAATTTGTGTTTCAGACTGAAGATCCGAAAGCTGGACCAGGAGCCCATAATTAGCCAAACCTTATATATTAGATTCTTAAGAAAAGTTCATTGATTTTTGTTAGAAAATTGCATTGCCTATTTGTACCCATACTTCTACCCTAGGATACCTTCCCTAAATTTAAACACATCGTAACAATTTACATTTTTGGCTACTTGAAGAAATTGTTTTATGACACTCAAGTTAATTTTTCTTTCCCCGGACCGTTTATATGGGAACTTAATCAAAAAATAGCTAGACATTTTTTTCACTTTTCAGTGATATTTTGAGTACGTACTATTTTTTTATATATTATTTTCTTTATATTCTCGTCATATCCAATATCAAATTTGATTGAAATCGGTATAAATATGGGCGTTATTAGCGGTTTATTAGGGTAGCTCCCATATTACGGACTAAGCATAACTTCTGCAAGATCGAATTCAGAATGAGCCGGCACTACTTCAAATCGGTGGCCTTCGTATGGGGGCTTTTAAGAGAAAACAAGTAAAACCGTCGTTAAATTCGGCCTCGCCAAACCAAAAGCGCAAAAAATGGTACTTTTTTGGTTCCTTTCATACCTAATCTCAGCTAAACTTCAAAATTACTCTATATTTGGATTCGTAGCATGATTTGCTTCAAAAGTGCGAGTAGTAGTTTGCTTTCCTTAAACAGAAAGACGGACATGGCTATATCATTTCAGAATTTAAGATTCAGAATAAATCTACTTCTTGGAGTCTCACACTAGTAATATTTTGAGGTGTTGCAAACGAAATGACAAAGTTAATTTTCTATTCAAATAAATTTATTATCTATACCGAGGTACCTTTAGTCCTTAAGAAAAAACTTTTTTCACTCTGTGAGGACTTCGCCCATTTACAATCCCAAATAACTTTTGACCATAAGCTACCATAATGAAAAATGTCAGTATCATAGGCTGATTGACCACAATCGTGCTTTCAACAGACACACGGACGGACGGGAGGGCATGGCTAGATCGTGTAAGATATTTACGGTTTCGTGGTGTTGCAAACCCTTTAATGGATGCTATAAATTTTAACAGAGTTTTTTATTGACCTATTGCAATGCGCTATGCTAAATTATGTGATTTCTAGAGCGTAGGGTCCTTAAGTCGAACAGCACCTTTCTTTGGGTGTTAGATTATAGATCAACAAGAAAGATAAAAGATCTTCCATAAAGCACAACGCAATACCGAGAGCAGATTGGAACTACAGGATATCGTTAACCAATCGGATCCCATTTTACCAGTGAAACTTTGTAGAGATCTTATTTAATTGGATCTTTGTAAGGAAGAAATTCCGAAAAATTGGCTGATAAAGTCAGTTTCACTAGAGTTGATTACTAATCGTGTAAAAGCTCTATGAAAAATTTGATCGAGATCCGTTCTTGTCATTGTGACTATCAGAGTCATAAGGCTTTAAATCGGGAGTGGCGCTTGCATGGGAGCTAGTACTATATCAAAGCATTTATATTTGGGACCTGCACTTTGATAACAGGCACTGATCACTAACAAGTTATAATAACATGAACCCCATGGACCCAAATACAAAAATAAAAATGCCCCATAATGTGAAAAAAACAAAATCAATTTGAAATATCCAAAAGAACATTTCTTATATTCGTACTTGGCGTATAATTTCACAATGAAACTACGCCCCAATTTATAAAACAAAAATAAGTTCCTACAAAAAAATAACCAGCCCGAAATTCGGTACAACAGCAGCGTTACAATGAAAGACGGTTAAGAAGCTCCTTATAGTATTTCAAAATTCAAAGAGGTAAATGATGCCATAGGCGCCCTTATGGGATTCAAAACGGTTGCTGCCACTTCCATAAAAGTTTGGCTACTCAAACGTTAAGAAATTGTGTACAATTTTCCGAGGGGTTAAATTGTGTGTGATTCTATTACCTAAGTTCAACATGATCTATGGAGTTTAAATCGGAATTTTCTGGGAATATTTATTTTGTGCAACTGCAGACAACTAGTTCTAGCAAGAATGGCTAGAAATTGTTCGTAGTGTTTTATTTTGCAAACTTTTTTTTAAGCTACACAAATTCTAAGCTGATAGATATGGAAGTGGTTTTGTAAAAGTTCTTGATGGCACGAATTATGCTGCACAGCTCAAATCAATCTCCTACTCCTAAATTAAATTCCCATTCCTATCAGGTTCTTATCAGGATTTTAACTCTTCATTGTACTATCCGTGCACTTGGCACACAAGTTTAACAGACAGAATGACTAAAACTCGGTGGGTACCAAACTCCTCCGTTGCACGTTTGTTGATTGCGCTCTAAAATAGTTGGAAGTGGATTCGTGTTTAGGTAAAACTAATCATATCTATTGAAGAAAAAATTTTTGGTTGAACGTTTCCACTTGCACGAAATCAACACAATAAACCTGGACTTGAATTCAAGTGAGAGCGTCTGCCTTTATTTAACCTCGATTTTGCCCTCCTGGGTTAGATGTCACATATTAAGTCCAACCATGCGTAATTTCTGAACTGAACTGCGCGAAGTCTTTTGAGGCCCAGAGATTCGTAGGGTTGCATAAAGCCCACCCTGCCAGACATAAGAGTTTTTACTTGTTCCATTAATTAATTTCAAATGTATTAAAATTAGATACTTCCATTTAGATTAGCAGATCCAGCCACCTAATTTGATATGATGTCAATATCTGGCATCATGCAAATCTTTGATGTTAATTATAATTTTTAAAATGTATACTGTCCACATCGAAAGTACCTTCATCGGAGGGGTTTCTCCGAGACTCCTGATTGTCGATGTGGGGGGTTGTCCGAAGGACTGGAAGCATGTTCTACATGTTCTGGCATTGTCCAGGCCGTTACCAGACAGTTACGACTTCAGTCGCTGCTTGGGGATGATCGGACGTTCAGGAGGTTGGGGAAGTTTGCTTGTGGAGCCTTCAAAAGAAGAAGACTCGCAGGAGCCTAACGGGGGGTTTCTGGTGCGACCAATCGCATGATATGGCATTGTCGTTGCCTTACACAATCTTCGTTTATTAGTCATCGTTGATTTTCTGCTGCCGCTATGTCACCCGTGAGGGTGGCAAAGTCTGTCGTTGTTGTTCGTGTTGTCCCTACTGGTGCCAGTCCTTGGCCATCGAGTCACCCGTGAATGTGATTGTCCATTGTTTGTGTCTTTTGGTCGTTTAGTGTGGTTGCGGATAACCAGTTCCATGTTGTATGGAACAGAAACTGGAAGTAGCCTTTAGGTTACGAGGTCTGGCCGGAGACTCAGGTAGTAGCGTGGTGACTGTGGTTTAAACTCAAATCGCGGGGAGAGCTTCGGCTCGGTGTGGAGTTGCATTGTCACCGGGTGCTGTGACCCATAGAACAGCAAAGGTTTAGATAGTCGTCGACCCCTTACCAAGAGGGAAGTTATGACCCATACCTGTCATGCTTCGAATTGGTACCGGCGGAATATATCCAATGGGGCGCTAGCCCCATCGTAACGACCCAGTGCGATGGCGCACCGTAGTTCAGGCCAGAGTGGCTGGCGATAATCGCGTAAAACTTTGCGACTCTGTCCACATCGGTATGTACGATAGATACTTGTATGGAAAGCCACATATTCATACATGGAGCGTATTTGAAGCATCCTTAACATATGCAATATCCCTCTTCAATTAAAATAACCTGCGATCTGTAATTGTAGCATCCTGAAAGTATACTATCATTTAAGTAAATTATATAATCTTTCCTTTCCATTTTCACCCAGCCGAAAATCAAAATCGCCGATAGTGACTTATGCAAGAAGAAATGCAAGTGCGACATCGAGTATTTCCAACTTGATTGCAGCAGCAAATCTCTGAAAACTGTGTTCTCTAAAGAAGAATGGGAGACACTGCAGAACGGTGATGTTCTATTCGAGACAATCAAGTTGAACAACAACAGCATCACACAGGTACCCGTTTTGCCGGAGTACCCCGTCAAGTACCTGTATTTGGGCTTCAATCAAATCAACAACATTAGTCTGGGAGCCTTTCGAAATCTGACAAAATTGGCCAAACTCGATCTGTCGCACAACAAGCTGACATCGAAGATCTTGGACCCTGATGTGTTCCAGGGACAATATGCCGCCGACAAGTATGAACCGATAAAATCTTTAATCGAATTGGATTTGGCCCACAATGAGTTGCACCATTTGAAGGATGGCCTCTTTACGCATTTGCCAAATTTGGAAACGTTGATTTTGTGCAAGAACTCATTTCAGGTCATCGATACGTCGACTTTGGTGGCAATTGCCAGTTTGTCATCCTTAAAGGTAATTTATTCTAATTAATGAAAAACGTGAGGATCATGTCATGTGATTTGTTTTCAGACTTTGGACATGTCCTATATGGAAATCGGCGATCTTCCGGAAACTATATTCCACGGTCCAAATGAGATGGATACTTTGCTATTATCCGGTAATCTGTTCCACCAGGTCCCCGTGGCTTTAAAGTTTGCTAAAAATCTTAAGAAGTTGGTATTGGATGAAAATCCTTTGGGTGATTTCCAAAAAGGAAAGTAAGTAGATACGAGTATCTGTATGTATAAAGTTGTTGCTGACTCATTTAGCTGTTTGCCTAGGCAAAACAGATAATGTGGAACCTAAAATACACATTTGATAATACGTTTTTATAGCGGGGTTAGAGGAATGTTTAACAAGTAAAATTTAGGAGATAATATCGAAATAAACTTAAATGCATTACTATAAAGTGATTAATCTATCGAAAGGTTATAGACAGAGGTTGAGGAGACAGCATAATTAAGTAGGTAAAGATAGAGTTACCAAGTTCGGGACATAAGTTCGAATTTTAATCATCTTCTCTCAAATCATTGATATAGTTAGTTAGTTTAAAAAGAGGACGCAGATTGGTTCCGCCTTATATCCTAGGACAAACACTTTAGCCAGTAATGGGCCTGTTGTGCGATATTTATTTTTTTGTTATTTTTTGTAGCAGCATTTAGAGATTATTTTAGGAACTCTGTGATTTTGACGTTGTCCCTTGTTCTCTTTTATTGTATGCACATGTCTGCACAGCGGCAATGGAAGTGGTCTACTATTCCCATTCGCCTGTATGGCCTTCGAGGACACTTAGGATCTTAATAAACTCTATTTTGGGTAAGGCCAGCAAATTAGTGAGCTGTCCATGATATAGTTTACAGTCTCCTTTCTAGATAACTAGCTCTTTCCTATTAGTTTGCTGAACTTAAGGTTTAAGTTGAAACTTTAAGCTTAATAGGGAAATATGTGATAAAATTTGGACCACACAATCCAGAGTTTCTAAGAAACATGGTATTTTTAAACTTATTTAGTAATATAAGGGCTCTAAGTGAGGAATCACTGGAGATATTTCTGGATACCCATTTTCCTGATAACAATTAGACCGAGATCTATATATTCAGAACTGTGGAGTTACAGGAAAAGTTGTAACCGTATCCAAAATAGCATGGCTATAAAAAGTTTTAAACCATTTCAGTTCCTATTCGAAAAACAGATTTTTCGCTTTTCCGACTTTTCACAAATTGAAAGTCGATTTAAATCGACTTTTCGACTTTTAATATGGAAAAACAAGACGAAATATTATTTGTATATGAAATGATTTGTTTTTTATTAAACGTAAAAAGCCAGTTTAAAAAAGGAGAACCATATATCCTGTTTAATTCAGGGTTAACATACGTCCTCCTTTTGGAGGATATGTCTTCCTTTTTGGTCACTGTCTCCCTGCTTTTTTAAAAAAGTGAAGCAGTTTAACTCTTTAGAAATTTATAATACTAGAAAGTTCACATTTGGCATTTTTCAGCTGTATTTTACATCGAAGCTGACCCTTTCCTTGCTAGTTCGTCATCTCTTTCGTTGTCGTCAATGTTACAATATCCGAAACCCATAGGGTGTCATTTCGTTCTAAATTGACTATATCTTCTTCACACTCCAGACGCGTTCGCGACTTGGCTCTCGTTCAAGAAAGGAAAGTTTCTGCTGTAAAAGTCTTTACATTGTCGTATTTGTTATTTGAGTTGAACTATCAAATCGTACGCATTCCGCGATGGTTTTAATCTTTGCTTGGAAGAAGTATTCTATGTATAGGGCGATCCATCTAGAGGTATTTTTTCAGAACAAAAAAAATATATAAGGACATTTTATGGCATTTATTTTTTTGAATATAATTTCCTTCAAATATTGGCCGCAAGGCTTTTTATTCTGAGGGTCCAATTTTGGATGACTCCGGTATGGCTTTAATGAGAAGCGTAATGTTGGCTTCCAAAACCCGAATCGTAGCTGGTTTGTCAGCATAGACTTTGGACTTTACGTTACCCCAAAGAAAAATGTCACTCGATCTAGGCGGCCAACTCACCTGTCCAAAACGTAAAATTAGCTGCTTTTGGAAATGACCTCTCAATAGATCCATTCACGGTTACGTGCCGGCCATCATCATTTTTGAAAAAATATGCACCGATGATTTCACCAGCCTATAAATCCCACCAAACCGTGGTTTTCTCTGGGTATAATGGCACCTCTTGAACATCTTCTTGTTGCTCTTCAGCCCAAATGCGACAATTTTGTTTATTGACTTTGCCGTAGAGCCAGAAATGGGCCTCACCACTGAAAAAAATTTTGTTCGAAAACAACGGGTCTTCCCATTTCTCACCGAACGCTCATTTCAATAATACCAACATTTGAAGGTAATTAATTTCAAAAAATAAATGCCATAAAATGTCCTTTCAAATTACCAACAAATATTCCGCACTTGATTTAAATTTTTATATTTTTTTTTCTGAACAAATACATCCAGAAGGATCAGCCTAAGAAAACCAGCTCTAGTTTTGCTGTCTCATTTTGAGCCTTTAGTATAACAATGGATGCATGGTTTATTCTCTGTTCCATGACTCTCTGTTTGGGATAAACCTGTTAATGTTTTCAGGATGCTTAGATGGCGGGATATTCGGTCTTCCGTGATCCATTAGCCTACTGTCAATCTTTTTGCTGTAATGGCTGCCACGTGTATGAAATAAATATCAATCAGGCCTAGGTTAGTATTACTTCCTTTGCCCTAGTAAAAGTCGCGTCTAGCTTTGCTGATAGCCTGACAGCTGGTTCGCTTCACCTTACCTAGATAATTTTATTTTGCACTTCATAGTCATTTAAGTCCATTAAACTATTGTTGCGTATGTAATAATTAGCCTCAGACGCTTGTATAGGTCCAGAGTGTCATCATATGCGAAAGGCCCTATTTAGATCCGATTGATTTTCTGCACTTTAACCAGTCAGTATATATGAGCTTTTTAGGGTCTGTCATCTATGTGGTCTTTCTGATCAATAATTACCCCAATGTATAAGTAATTACATTTATCAGTCAGCTGGATGACTTATCCTTCTTTTAAGGTAGGAATTTTGGTCTTCCTCGTAAAGAGGCATATCTCGGGTTTCGCTGGATTTACATAGGTCCTCTAGATTTAAAAACTTGTCGCTTTAGAAGTAACATTTTTAATTAGTATTCTGTATGCCATAGGCATCTTATAGTCGGCATTGTCCGACTTTTGACTTTTCATACTTGTTTGTCTGCAGTTTTTTTAGGGTTTCTTTGCCAAGGGTAATAGTTATGTTACTGCCACCGTTTAATAAACTTCTATTAATTTTAAAACATAACAACAATCTTCATAATTTGTTCAACTTCATTGCGCCTTTTTGTCATAATACAAAATCATTAATTTCATAATTTCCTTGACATTTTAGCTTTACTGATTCCATGACAAAATTGAAATATTTGAGCATTTCGTTTTTATCCGACACCACTCGAATTGGTCCTGGAGCCTTAAATGTATTTCCAAGTATGCATTAAACACAGTTTAAACATTAAAAAAAAACAGATTTGATAATGTTTTTTGTCCACAGACTTGACAACTTTAATTGCCTCAGATAATCCAAACCTAAGGAGCATCCATGAATTGGCTTTTACCAAAAATACAACCAATCCCACTATTTTTGATTACCCACCACTAGAACAGGTAAGCAGCTTCGGATTTCTCATTTTCTGTTCACGATTCCTGAAACATTTCAATTTTTTAAGCTCTATTTGAACAATAACAACCTAACCAAACTCGAACGTGAGTGGATTCAACGTTGGGATTTGGTCAAAACCATCGACTTACGCTTCAACCCGTGGGCTTGCGATTGCACCAATAGTTACCTCATCCATTCGCTGATGAAGGAAATCAATACCACATCCCAGAAACTGACGGAAGATATAAAGTGTGCCACCCCGACTGCCTGGAAGAACAAGCCGCTCTTACAGTTGACAGGAGATCACAAAGAATTGATATGTGAAAACGAAAGTCATCCTGCCAAGGATGGCTTAATCCTGATTGGTCTCTTGGTGGGCATTCTAATTGGCATCCCCGTGACATTGGGTGCTTTGGTGATTTATCGCCGCGGTTGCTTTGGCATATTGAACCGTGTCAATCCAAGTACACCCCGCTATAATCGTGCCAGTTTCGCCGATGAGTTCCACATCTAAACTGGAAGTATACTTGTACAGAAACACAAACACACTTACTATAACATAATTATTTGTTAAAATCCACGGACATCTTTAGTTTTAAATTTGTTTTATTAGATGCATATTGTACACTAGCTTTGATTGTAATTACTTTGAAAAAAAATCACGAGGGCGGTTCGAAAGGCTATTATTGGCCTCGATATAAATCATTGAATGTTAAATAAAAATGGAAGTTTAGAACTGATAATCTTGTAGCTGATTCCATCTTAAGCAACCAAAAACTTTCTTAAACGTCGTATGATTCTAAGACGATCTGGCCATGTCCATGTCTGAAACGGTTGCTATTGAAGGTAGGTCGGATCGGTTAAGAGGCAACATCTAGATAAACCATTAGGTGTACTATGGTACTATGAACCGCAATCCGTGATGGAGGGTAATGCAGTTCAGAACAGGCATTTGGAGTTTGTTTTAAAATGCCCCATGATCACGAAATAAATTAATAAACAATGATTAAAAAATTTTTAAATGTAATGTTCATTACATTTAGATATTCCTAACGACGCAAGTGTAGCAAAGTCGATATTTTCACAGGTTATTTGTACCTTTATCCAATTTGGCCGATTCAGTGTCAAAATTAACCGATCTACAATTATAAGACACATATCATTTAAATAAAAACTTGTTATCTTTTTTTATTTGAACTATTTCGCTCTTTTATGATTCCATAGAACTTTGTCCTTCCGTTCGTCTGTCCATCTATCGTACTAACCAAAGTTCGCTAATACGAACCAATTTTGACAAAACCTTGCACAGCTCTTATAAAAATGGTCTATATAGGCCATGATTTTATATAAAACTAAGGTATTTCCCGATAACAAAACCTGCAGCTGCAGAAGCCAAATGTCCAATTCTGACGGGTACCGGCATTTAACTCTCGTTAAATTAATGTTATCGAATAGACACTTCACAAAGGTCCCTCCCGATTTGAGGTCATACCGCTTTAGTAGCTCAAAATTAAATCCTATCATACTAAAAGTTCATATTTAGTAAGCTTAGAGCGAGCAGTATGTAACTCTGAATTTGGACTATAGATTATATGAGTGTTTTTGGTATACCAAAAAAAACATACTCACACACACGTTACAGTACATGGTTGTTATCCATTATAAAAAACAACAACAATCGGAAGGGACTTTGAGGGATTTTTATTGTGTTTACATTGTCGGTAGAATACTCTACTGCCGACTGGTTCTCGTTTACTTAAAATCTGCCTGCACTTAAGTAGCATTAACATTATTCAATAGCCTTTTTTGACAGACTACGTGTGAGTCGTGTTATGTATTTTGTTTAGTATTGTTTGGCATTTCATCGTGGAAAGACTAACGCCTGAACGTTTACAAATCGTTCAACTTTATTACGAAAATTCACGTTATGTGAGGAATGTGTTTCGTGCACTCATGGTCAACATAATCGATCTACAGAGCGTACTGTTCGCAACACCATCACCCATTTTGAGACCCAGCATTCATTATTGGATATATTCGACCAAATAGACCACGTCCAGCACGCAGTGAAGAAAATGTAGCGGCCGTAGCTGAGAGTGTACACCAAGACCGTGGAGAGTCGATTCGGCGCCGTCCGAAGCAACTCGGACTGACGTATGGAACGACTTAGCGTATTTTACGTAGAGATCTTTAATTGAAAGCGTCCAAAATACGGCTTGTGCAAGTGCGGAAGTCGCCCGACGTTCCCAAGCGACATCGCTTCGCTTTATGGGCTCTTGAAAAGTTCCAAGAAGATCCGACGTTTTCGAGCCAAATTTTGTTCAGCGATGAGGCCCATTTCTGGCTCAATGGGCTCAGGACGAAGAGCAACCAGAAGAGGTTCAAGAATTGCTACTTTATCCAGAGAAAACAACACTTTGGTGTGGTTTGTGCGTTGGTGGAATCATCGGTCCATACCGATGACCGTTAATTGCGACCGTTATCGTGCCATGGTAACCGACTATTTGATGCCTGAAATTGAAACTCGTGATCTCTGTGACATTTGGTTTCAACAAGACTGCACCACTTCCCATACATCCCATCAATCAATGGATTTATTGAGGGAACACTTCGGTGAGCAGATAATTTCACGTTTTGGGCCGGTCGATTGGCCACCAAGATTGTGTGATATCACATCGTTAGACTTTTTTCTGTGGCGATATGTAAAGTCTAAAGTTTATGCGGACAAACCCGCCTCGATTCAGGTCTTGGAGCAAAACATCACGCGTGTCATTAGCCAGTTACCAGTCGAAATGCTCGAACGAGTAATCGAAAATTGTACTCAACAGATGGGCCATCTGACACGTAGTCGCGGCCAACATTTGATAGACAAATGCCAAAGAATGTTTTTCAAATGATAATAAACATTCCCCATTCAATTTAAATTTTCTGTGTTTTTTTTTCTTTTAAAAAGTAGGGAACTTCTAAATGGATCATGCGTTACAGCCATTGATCGTGGTTTAATCACGTTGATCACTTGTAAAGTGATTCACCCCCTGCAGTCAACAGTGCTTCCAACTAAAAGTCTTTTTGACTGCCTTTTGAATACATCTTTGTTTATTTAATAAAATAAACAATAGAAGCATTGTCTCAAATCTGGCTATGAACTTATTTAAAAAAAAAATAACTTAAAAATCTCTAATGTTGAATACAAACATAACCCAACCCTAAAAATAAATTTGGGGATCATAGTATTGTTGAGTGGAATCATATTATGGTTGTTGGAATCATAACATGGTTGCGTGAATCACACTATGGTTGTGTGGATCATACTATAGTTGTATGTGAAAGATAACATGGTTGTGCGGATAATAATATGGTTTTGGGGATAAAAGTATGGCTGAGTGTGACTCATAATATGGTTGTGTCTGAATCATACTATTGTTGTGAGGATCAAAATATTGTTGTGCCATAACCATATAGCCAACAATAATATTTTCCTTTTCAAATGTTGTCACCACAACCATACTTTTTTTCTGCGTGTACCATGCAGAATATTGCATAGCGTATAAAGTGTGATCCATTACTATTTCTGGTTAAATTGGACCATATCAGTGTATGTTTTTATATAGTCCCAAAAAATAAAATCTACCAGCTCTAGAAGTCCTATATTAGAACCGACCTCAAACTCCGGACTGAGGAGTGGATTTCTCCCAATAAAAGAGTGGTGTAGCATATCTCATAGTTAGTCCCGCCCGGCTATAACTCTTTGGGTTGGCTTTTAATCTCAAAAACTCTGTCGTCGCTAAAGATGATATTACCTAGGAACACTAGTGTTAACGTTTGACATTTTTTTGTTTTGTTTCAGTCATTCCTTTCGTAGTTTCTTATCTTATCCGCAGACCACACAGCACAAACTGTGGTAAAGCGTAAGAATATAAGTAAGCTGTTTAATAAGGCTAAGCGGACTGACAACAAGGCTGCTTCTAACCCATAGCTTTACGGTTTCAAGATCCAAAATAGAAAGGCTAAGATTCTAACCTGGAGAAACATCCTCAATGGTGCGAAAAGCTTTTCACAGATTAGTCAGCTTATTTAAATATTTTATACCGCTCTATGTTTCATATGGGAAATACAGAAACAATATATATCGTAAAATTTAATCCTCAAGTCCAACCTACTTACTTAAGTCCCACAACATCCCATTAGGGAACAAGGGCGGCCTTTTTCGAATCAATGTGCTGTGCAAGATTTAATTCGTATACTTAATGACCGGTTCCGTTCGGCTTATGTATTTTATTAAGAAGATTTTACGTGACTTAGAGAAAAACCTCTTTACG
This sequence comes from Hydrotaea diabolus, assembly GCA_963513945.1. Classification (NCBI taxonomy): domain Eukaryota; kingdom Metazoa; phylum Arthropoda; class Insecta; order Diptera; family Muscidae; genus Hydrotaea; species Hydrotaea diabolus. The sequence continues at coordinate 100,202,907 of OY740720.1, read as the reverse complement.
TTGGCATGATAGTCGTGAACACTAACATCACCCCACGGCGTCCCACAATTCCCAAGTCCTAGAATGCCATATAACATTACACTTTACATTCATTCAGGATCTTGGACCTTAACTAGGGCTGCATATTATCGCTGTGTTCCTGAAGAAGAAGTGAAAAGTAGACAAATAAATATATAGTTTCAAAAAAGAGTAACATTTGGACTCGAAAAAGAGTCAGGGAACAAAAAAAAGTAATTTTGAATATTAGGAGTCATCATTTATTGTACGGCAGACGCACTTGTAAAGGCTGGCACTATCCTGGAAGAATGGAATTCCTCCCGTTAAGGGTAGACAGCTTATCTTGCGAAAACTGCACCTCACTGTCATTGAAAGGTGGGAAAAAAGAACCTGTACAGAGGACGAGGATCGCGATTTATCTTTCAAAGCTCCATCTAAAAAACCCCATTACAGTTAATACGGACTGGGCTGACCTATCTAAGTGATTAAGGGGCCGTGACAAAGAATATTTAAATGTTTTATGCTGCGTCGAGAATGTTCTACTGTGGGCCCAAGTTATCTAGCGTTGGGCGCCAAATTGAACTTACCTATCACATTTTCGTTTGAGTTTTACAAACCAATGAACGAACGAAAACAAAATACTCCGATATAGGAAATCAACAAGATTCGCACACAGGTATAACGAAAGCTTTCTTGTATTGTGCTGAAAGAAACTTGAAAGCGCTTTACCTACAGCTGGACTTTAAGCAGCCGACAAAAACATCGCGCTGATCAACAGCACACTACGGGTTGCGGCTTGTGATCAAGTTGCTGATGGTGCCAAGCTTTGCAACACAACAACCCGAATGAATGGACAGCAAGACACGCTACTCGTACTCGCTCCACTTTCAAGCACAGCGTTACAGAGTGTTAATCGTTCGCTTACTCTGCACTGCAACAGATCGGCTAGCGCGTGAATGTCGCATCACAAACAGAAACAAGTTTCCTATTCAACATTCGCATTGAAATTTCGAATCCAATTACCCGCTAAAAACCACAAAAAGAAATAAAACAAAAACACTTACACCAACTGACGATAACAACGATCTTGGTGAGATTGTTTGAAGTTTAACCGCGACTCCATACAAATTTTTATGACAAACTGCAGCATACAAAAGTCCGTAACGTCAGTCCACCAAAAATACCGAGCAATCTTTGAATGAAATTGTGCTTCGGGCTTATCGTCTATTTCTCGTATCCCGTTTAAAAGTTTAATTAACCATTTAAAAGTGTAAGGCCCGGTCGTGGCGAGCCCAGTCTGTTGATTTATTTGAAACAAAGAAATTATAATTACAACTATAAGCCTCTGTCCGTCCAGTCACCAAGACCCATAAGCGAGAAGAAAAGTACATAGGGATCACACTTTTTACGTGATGAAAGTGAAATTTTCAAAGTGAAAAATACAAAAGATAATATAAAAGAAAACAAAACAAAAACCAGTTAATTACCAACTCACTGATTGAGTGGCAGGCAGATGTAGTCGATGTTGCAATATTTTTATCATAAAAACCCCATCAGCAGCCCAGCCAACAAAAGCAGAAAAGAAACGTATAAAATTGCCGGTTAGCGTACGTAACCAATCGACCGATCGATAGATACGCCGAGTGATTGACCTTAAAAGAGCAACGCGCCGCGAAGTGGTTTTGTTTATTTTGTGAGGCTCACCTCCAACTGGAAGCTGTTACTCCATTCGTTAAATTATTGGCCCAAAAGAGAAAACTTACCACAGCATCGGCGACGCTACGAAGCCAACAACACTTGAACTTGTATCTGAATCGGCGCCTGCATCTGCATCAGTATCTGACCAAAATGTCTTCCAGCGAAATAACAGTGGAAGTTGTCGAGGTAAGTTAAGACGAGCGATAGCAGCATGTCTGCTGCACAAGAAAAAGCATTTCACAAACAACGCTTACTAACAATAGGCGTGTTTTTTAGTTACAGCGAGTATATGTTCAAAAAGTTAAATTAAGCAAAAAGTTCATCTGGGGCCACTTACGTCCACACCTAATACAATCTGAACTGAATTGCCTAGAGGCAATTCGCTAGAGGAGAGATTTTGTATAATTTGTGATGGTGGAGAGCGAGTTTACATATATGAAGTCTATTTAGATTGTCATTCAGTTTACTACACCTTGAACTATTTTTCCGACACTAGGGTCTTGCATAATCTTAGCGTGTTTACTTGAAAATTTACATATTATAGAAAAGCAAAAAGTCAACACAAGCCGTTTTAAAACAATTTATTTATTGCACTTCATAAAGAACGCTTCTTACATTGCTCAGAGAGTAATCTCTTGCTCGTAAACTCGCCGGCATTTGCGAGACAGAAACGCTCCACGGAAAATGTTAAACTGTTCTTGTGCGTACTAAAACCAAAGTTTACTTGTATGATAGTAATGCACACGCAACATTAGGCGTGTTTTTTTCAGCTTACTAAACAGGCATTTGCATGGAAGTTACTCGATAATTCTTTTTTCACAATTTGATTTTTCTTTTTGTTTGTAAACAAACTTTTCTATAGCTTATGCTGCCATCTGATTCAAAATGTTGTTGGATGTTGCCAGAATACCAAATTGCTAGTTATCTGAAAAGAACACGACTATTACCACGACGGCCTAGAAATTTAATATTGACCAAAAAGTTTCGAGCCAGTACTAAGTCTAAAAATGTAGATAAACAGCAATCAAGTATAAAACACGTAAAAACGAGTAAGATAAGTCTTAAACCGGGCGAGACTGAATAACTTTTAACCATCACCACCGGCTGTAGACTCCATAGTCTTTATATATGACCTATAATTTCAAAGTATTAACTACCAAATAAGACTGAATGGTTCACCAAAAAGGTTACAAATAAGTTTCATTGTTGCTCTTGCCGTTCAATTATTCTCATCTTGCGGATGCAAAACATTTTTATTTATAGTCCTCTACAGAGCCCCGTTAATGGTTTTTGAATGAGCCTCCTCATTTTAAAAAAAATATTGACCGATAACCTTATCAACCATAACGCTGCACAAAACAGTACGTCTGGAGGAGTGTAATAGACGCTAATGTAATACTCTAGGACAAATCTAAATAGACTAAGTTCCTAATCATTTTGTTACTGCGTGCTGTTCGGACGTTAAAATAACGACGAAACTTTAATTGGGTTGTAATGGACTTGCCAAAAGAATAAAAAATCAATAATTTGACGGGATGCTGTACATCATGTGTAACCATGACATATCTTAATAAAAAAAACCATACAACCTAAAAAAGAGAAAAGAAAATAATTATAAACAAAAATATTATGAATATTTTTAACTGTTTATTCTTATTTGGCCACCCAGTCTCAAATAACAGTTACACAATCCAAATGTCATTTAAAGTTGATAAGTTTTTCCAAAAAACGAAGATACGTTTTGATGAAGGCTATATCAAACCATGGACCGATCTGGTCTATTTTCAGCAAAGTTTAGAAAGCGAAAAACCAAATATCGTTTAATCTGATTAAAATTTGCGCTTTTAGGTTGGTTATATCAAAACACGGACCGATTTTTTCTGTTCTTAGCAAAGTTTATTCTGTATGCATAACAATGCCACGAACCAAATGTCGTTGAAATCTGATGATCTCTGCTATACGAGTATAAGAACATGGACTAATTTTTAACATTGACTATTGCCATTAGCCAAAAACTGATATTTGCCACCCAGACTATGATGATGGACATCTCAAAATCGACGCAGAAAATAATTCAGAGTAGACCGGTCTAATTTTTAATTAGTATATCACCCAATTTTTTTGGGTGTTACAAACAACACAAACTCATTCTTGGTGAGGGTATAAACTCCCAAGCCGTCCAGGGACTAGCAGTACCATACTAGGGGGTTCATCCTCAAGTTGGGTATTTTATTTTGCAATTGATGCAAAGGTAATTTATAATAACGAAATATTAGAGGCTGACTTGACAACATGATTTCGAATTAGATAGGATTTTTAAGTTTAAAATTTTTTAGAGATGGGTTGATTAATTTTTTGGTTTAGCTTTGACAGTGAATCTCACCTATAAAAAAAGGCCAATAGGTATTCTCTAAGAGAATGGACCTTTGTATGGGTACCAATGTATAGTATGGTTTTTGGTTCTCACTATGTAATGAGTGGAAATGGAAAATGTTAGTTTTTAATATGAGACCTCTTGGGCAGCGGGGCCTTAAAACGAAAGGGATCTTTGTATGAAGACTATATGAAATTATGGTCCAATTTGGTTGAATTTTATCATGATTTGTTGCTCGTCTCGTACTACGGACCGTCAACAAGCATTATAAGTGGATCCTAAATAGATGGGGACGATGGTATGATATTTACTTTAAAAAAGCATGTACCAATTAAAATAGGCTTCGTTCTTGGCTCCTGATTTGATAAAACTTTTCCATTAGTTTCTTTAACGGATGTTGAAGGAAATATGTTTGTATGTGTCGTACTTAAACTACAATAATAGATGGACGGGCAAAGTTAATTCGAGTTAGCTAGTTATTCGGAGTCGATCGAAAATAAAAACAAGGAAGCGAGTTACACCGTGGTTCTAACCATAACCGTCTAAAGTCCACTTTAAAACGGTTGAACTTATCAGATTCTGAAAACGCGGAAAGGTATATCGATAACTGCTATCGGTTTTTGCGATCACTTGCAAAACAACAATAAACAAACCAGTTAGGGAATAGCTGATCGCGAACACTTACGCCTAAATTTGCAATGAAAGATCAACATTGCTTCGTGTTTAAACTAGTTTTTATGCATGCTATTTTTATTTCTAAATAAAATGTTGTCAACTACAACTTGTTTTGAGTTATCACTGAAAAACTGGATATTTCGCACTCTGTCATTGATATACAGGGTGGAGCGCGGGAATTTGCTTTTTTTGCACTGCAGGCTGTGGCGGCACTGATGGGCGAAGAGAGTGTGCGTGGCTTATAGCGGCTGTCGGAAGATTTGTATTCATCTGCCTTTCAGTTGCCATCATGCATTACACACGTAAGTGATCATTTTGTGTTGAAGTGTATTTTTCAAATGCGCATTCGATCATTGTAGTACAGCGTGCTTTTCCTCAATGGGTGTGTAAACAAAATATTCGGTACTGAAGTGAAACAAACCCCACAGAATTTCACCCCTTTGAGGGGCGATGTTAACTGGCCGGCACGCTTACCAGACTAAGCCCCATGCGATTTTTTTCTTTGGGGTTACCTGAAGTCGAAGGTGTATATCACCCGTCCCAACACCTTGGAAGACCTAATTAACAATATTGAGGCTGAAATTGGCAGAATACCAGTCGACATGCTTGTTAGAGTTCATGAAAACTTCAAAAAAAAAACGTATTCAGCAGTGTCTGTATAGCGATAGTCGACGTTTGCCAGATGCACTATTTAAAACCATTTATATAAAAATTACCTTACTGTTCAATAGAACTAAAATATAAAATAAATTTTTCTAAGGTTCTTAATTTTTTAATTCATTCCTAAATAAGCAATCTATCACACTCCACCCTGTATTTATAATGATGGCATTTATAGCGAACCCTAAAGTAGATTTCTACCCTTTACAACTATTGGAAAACTACCTCTGTGTGTCGACTGGACCTTAGAATGTCTACGTTACTCTCATACAACAGCAATTGTAACTTTCCTCTCGGCATAACTGCATTACTTTTATCCCACGGAAAGAGCTTAGACTCACTGCGGCATGACTTTGGTTGCAATCACCAACTGGAAACTATAACTTACTTATAGCGATAGAAAACTTTGGCAGTGCTGGGGCAGGCAATTAACATTAGCCGTGTTGTTTTTGGGTAACTAGCTTATTTACCTATTTAGTTTGCAATATAGTATGGCTTTATTAAACAAAATTGATAAAAAAAAAAAACAAATATGGCAACACTGTTTATATTTGTACACCAAAAGAATTGAGCAGCAAGAGGTTTTATCGGAGCGTACGTCGAAAACAGACAACAAAAAACTTTTATTTGTAATAAAATAAAATAACAATAAAAAAAAGGAAATCAAGTAATTGCTGCAGTTTTGCTTTGAAAAAATGTTTTTGAACTATCAGTTTCAGATGATTAAAAGTTTGTTCTTATACCATCTCATGCAGAAGAGCCCAATACAAATTCATCGATCACATCACTTCTTGTTTGATTCTTTTTGAGTATACGTACAAAAAACTTGTGTTTTTTATAGCAGGGTGTGTCATGTTTGATTTTTTTTGTAGAAGAAATAAGTGTGGTAACTCCAACTCGTTCCTTAATCTATCGTAATTGAGGCCAACTCTCTTGCTATCTGAGTAACTTCCCTATAAATGTTAGTATAGTAGCCTGAAAAGAACACGCCTATTGTCTCTATGGAATATCCCATATGACAACAAACAAACATATTAATATTTTCAATATTAAGCAGTAACTACACGCAGAGAAAAGATATGGTTACTATATGGTCACGGCAACAATATAATGTTCTCAGCAATAAAAGTATGGTCGTCGCAACCATAGTATTGTTTTTTTTGAATATCATTTTGATAATAGTATGATTGCGGCAATATTAATATTGTTGAAATGTAACAATAGTATTGTTGCCAAATTTTAAAATGAAAATATGGTTGTAGCAACAATATAAATATGGTTGGTGCGACAAAACTATTGTTTTTTTGAGTTTTATGTTAATAATATGATTACGGCAATCATACCTACAAAATTTATTTTTGTCGGTATGATTTGATTTTTCTTAATTTAACAATGTTATTGTTACGAGTCTTACGCAATAATAGTACTTTTTATATGGAAATTAATTTTTTTTAAACAAACTACTTTGAATTAGTATAACTGAAATATTTTTAATAAATAACTTTTTTCTACTGCTAAATAAATTTCTCCTATTAATAAGAGTTTAATGCATTATTAAATAATTTACTTAATAAAAATCTCTATTGTTAAATAACAACTTAACCCAATCCTTACAAATATTTTGGGGATCAAGTCAAACTATGGTTGTGAGGATCATAATATGGTTGTATGAGAAATATTATGAAAAAAAACACATCTAATGTTTATTATCGTGTGACAGTGAAACTTGCATTTTCTTCTTGGCACAACCTGTCTAACGTCATCCAGCAAAAAAGGTCTATGCCAGTCTGTCTGTCTGGTCGGTTCGTTTTCTGTTATCGCTGCCTTTGTTGGTGTTTCTGTGATTGAATACAATTTCACAGAAATCATGTGAAAGAAAGACTCTGTTCGTGCCGGAGATTAACTTTTACTTCATCTCATTGTGGCAATTTCACAAATCTTTTAATCAGAGAAAAAGGCAAAGATATATTTACTATCGTACGTATGAGATGAGTAGAAGGGGATTTCTAATTAAAAAACAACGTCAAATCTACCAATTGGAGTAGAGGAAGTGAATCAGAGATACCACCGTTCCATTACGGCTATATACAAATGTGTGCTTCGAGTTGAAACTGATTACCCCAAATTGACTTTGCGAAATCGATTTCAACTATTGTGGCAATACAGAAAATGAGGATACCGGTATTTTGCCACTCTCCTCCATCTACTAAACATTAAAGCGTGTTCGGTGGTGCAAAAACAAAAGTTGGAAACGATTTTAGTGCAACATATAAAAGAAATTTTAGTATCTGTTTGACTGAGCTTATTGTACATATTTTTATACTCATACTATGTCACCATCAAAAATGTGATTGATTCGAAAAGCAGTGAAAGCTCCACTGGCGGAGTGCTGCTGCCGACGAGTATCTCCCAGAGCTGACTTAATTTTTAAGGTACACAGAAAAAGTACAAGCTGAAATTTTATCGATTATAATTAAATCGACTATAAATTTGTAAGCATCTCTTCAACTTAAAACAAATAAAAAAAGTTAAAAGCGGGCGTGGTTGACTTTGAAATACCCTACATCACTCTGTTATTCAGAGGATTGAGCACGTCTGTCTGGAGCTAGAGCAAGGTCGGACTAAATATATCAAATCTCAAATGATCGGGTATAATTTGTAGCTTTAGGTCATTAAATCGGGAGGATCCTTAATGTGCTTTTTTTCGAAAACATGGAACGATATAGTCCATTGTCACAGGACATGGTTGTTGGTCGCTCGTAATACTCCATGCGAAATTTAGTAGAAATCGGATGAAAACTGTGGCTTCTAAAGGTTTTGAAATAATGACCTCTGTAGGCCAATTTTATTGCAGTTGATTAATGCTAGATCACGACGTACCATGCATAATTTGGGTGTGATCTCCTCTACCTCGGGCGGTTGATTTTAGACAGTTGAAATTCCGCGCCGATCGTCTCAAAGATCAATGGTTCGTCGCTATGTTTGTCTTGGCTTCCCCCGTTGCCTGTTGCCAACCCATTTTAATCGTCTTTCTGTAATATTGTATTGCAATTTGGTTTAATTTCTCAAGTAGTTATTTATGGGAGATGGTATTTGGCCCACAGATACTTTCCTTGGGCATATTTTATAGAAGGGTTGCAGTGTTTTCACAGGCGTATTTGTTATAAAACAGGCCTCACATACGTATAGAAGGACAGATTTTACGAAGATACGTAGTTTGGTTCATGGTGACCTCCAAATTTTCCAGAGCTGTGCAAAAGTTTTTTGAGCTTTTCAGCAGTAGTTGGGGTTGTGGCCAATACGACATCCAGCATTTCTTCTCGTAGCTTTTCTGTATCCTATATTATCCTATCCTGTATGGTAGTAGTCAAGCTGTTGTTATGGGAAAGGTTTTTCATTTCAGCTGATGTGTTTTCAATACCTGGAATTTGTTGTTTTTCATTGCCTCTTCTGCCTTTTCAATTTTTCGGTGGTTGCTGAACCAGTGTCGTGTTTCGTGTTGTCCTGGTCTCTTGTGGCACGTTGGCTTGTGTAGTAAGGGTTGGTTGGGTCGAGTTATTTAAAATCCCTGAAAAGTGCTCCTTGAATCGTTAAAATTGGTCTTCAGTCGATTTTTTTATATCTAAGCAGTTGAGTTATCTGTTACGAACGAGGTCTTCGCCTTTATTTGTTTTCCCATTTTTAACCGATCTATGCGTTCAGGTCTCCCAAGTTTATGAGTTTGTCTAACTTTTGTACCGAATTCGTATTTGCCGTAAGCTGTTCGTAATATGAGTTCTTAGTGTCTTCCCACTCATGTTCGGTACGAATGGTTATGTTTCTTATTAGTGATTTGAATCTGCACTATATAAATCTTTCATAGATTGGCTTACATTCGAGTAGATATTGGTTCAGTAGGAGTCCTACACCGTCGGGATGATGATCGTCAGTGTTTCTGCCTAAGAATAAAAATTGTGTGTCCACCTTTTAGAGCGGCATCCGCAGACCCTTTCCATCTTAATTCCGAGAGACCAATAAATTAAAGATTTAGTCCATTCATTTCTTTTGTGGCTGCTTTGAGTTTTTCTGGGTCTGCTAAGGAACGGACGTGTAACGCACGGAATACGCTGGTGAAATGTGTCCAATCGAGAATGAATCTCCCTGTGTAGATGATTTTTGTCCTCTGATATCCCGAACTTGGAAACGCAGTCAAATATAGTTTAATTGAGCATCGATTTAAGAATTTACTTTTCATTAGCTAATAGAACCGGCAGTTGCCGCACACTGTTTCTACGGTGCCAAAATCGAATAAAATTCTCATTTTAAAATTCACAAATAACACTTTACTTTCGTCATAAGTACAGAACGCCGGCTACGTGAGCAGCCGTAAAATATGGACAGAAAAAGCCAATTAAATATCGGTTAGAAGTATCATTAGGCATGTATACAGACATTCACTATAATTCCATCGTCGGAAGTACATATATACAAACATACAGCTTAAAGTTATTAATTATCCATGCATACTCGTATGTATGTATGTGTGTATGTATAGTCAGTATTAATACAAAATATCCCATATATTCTTTAAACAAATAAGTATGTACGATTATGTGTGTATGCACTGATTGGATAATAAATAAATGCACAATAATTATAAAAACTCAATAGTTTACAGGTCGTATTCGGAAATGTTTGTTTGTTGTGTTCGTGACGTGCCAATGACTAAACATCTTTGAAAGCAGGCTATTCTGCAAAGTTTAAATAATATTGCCAATAGAACTCACCAAAAAATAGACACATGGAAAACAAGGTTTTTGTTGCAGACGGATTAGTGACATGATCCACGTTTTGAGGAAGATCGTCCAACATATGTGACGCGCAAAATAGAAAGGGACCTAAGGTTAAAAACCAGTTTTGTTCAGGAAGGCCATTTTAAAGATTAGATCCCTTTCTACTTGCGCCTAGAATCGTCGACTTCACTTTCATAAAACGCGCATATCTCTGAGAGGGAACACTTTTGGGGCATGGGATCGGTCTCATTCGATGCTCAGATGCTGTCCACATCAAAGAAAGAAAAAAAAATAAAATTGATTTTTTTACCCTTAGGTCCCTTTGTCTATGCGCTGTCACATATGGTCTCACCGAACAAAAATCTACATTATGACTTTGTATGCCGGGACTAAAGAAACACATCATGCGATTTTTACCAAGATCTTGAAGATCTTATCCAAAGGCTTGAAACAGCTTTCGCGATGTGATAGAAGTCATATAACTTCCAATTTAACTTGTTTCAAAAGTTTCTCATTATCCTCATTGCAATCAAATAAAACTCTTAACGCAAGAAGTAAATAAGGTTTAAATGAGGAAGAAAAAAATAAATGTTGATATCCTGATTTGAACCTACACCATGGCCACCCCCTTCTAACTATACACTGCTCTGCGTAATAGCTTATTAAAAGTTAGTTTCTTGGCAAATGTTTGTAATTACCAAAAATATGTGACCCAGTCCCATCTTTAAGAATACCGACATATCTGCGTATAATCACATGATGTATGTCTGTCCGTCCATTCATCTAAAGCTTGTAATAATACTGCAGGTCCTAATTGTTGTCGGATTTTAATGAAATTTACAGAAGTAAATCTTTTGGTCCACGGACGGAAGGTATTGAAATAGATCGGCTCTAATTAAGATATAGCTCTCACATACATGTTTATCCGATTTTTATGTTTTAAGCTCTAGAAACTGCATCTTACATCAACTTTTGATGTAAAATGTGGTGAGTAAGTTGTTTGGGCCTGGGTAATTTTAAAAGATGCCCAAGAAGGCTGAAAACCCATTTCTGTTGGTTTCTCTGATCATACAGAAAAAGTTCAGGGTATAGTAATATATGGCATTGCTATTTTTATTTGTCTTTATCCTATCCAGTTAGCACCTTTGTCAACATTATTTGTACCCTCCATCATAGATCGAGGGTATATTCACTTTGTCATTCCGTTTCCAACCCTTTAAAATACGGGTCGGAGATCCCATAAAGTATATATTCTGAATCGTCGTATAATTCTCTGATGATCTAGCCATGTACGTTTGTCTTTATATGGAAAGCGTACTACAGGTCACGCGTTTGAAGCTAGGTGGCTGAAATTATCCAGTAACATGTGTTGGACAAAACAGACTAAAAATATTCCAGATCGGTCAAGAGGTAAAATGTTTCCTTACACTACAACTAAGTCAACTTCTGTAAAATTCACTATATTTATAGTATTTTTAGAAGTCTTTTGCCTCAACAGAAACTTTTTTTCTACGTAGTACTACCATTTTAGGAATTTCTGAATTTTTTCACTAAACAACTTTTTTCAAGCAAACACATTTTTTCTTCATTTACGGGGCAGCTATATATACTTCTGGCCCAATAATGAAAATGCGAATATTTATCATCAAAAATGGTTTTATTGTTTTTCAAAGAATTCTCCAGCATAACTTATACACTTTTGCATGCGCTCAAACCAATTGTCGAAGCACCTTTTCCACTTCGATTGAGACACCTCCAAAACATGGTTTTTGAACGCATCAACAGCATCTTCTGGCGACGACAATCGTTGATCACGCATTTTTTCTTGATGTTCTGGAATAAAAAGTAGTCATTGGATGCCAAGTCAGAGCTGTATGGCGGATGATCTATCAATTCGACGTTTTGGCCGGTCAAAAAGGCGCTGGTTTGAGCCGATGTGTGAGAGCTCGCATTGCCATGGTTCACAATGATTCTTCTCTTGTTCGTTTTTCGAATTTCTCCGAAGACTTCAGGCAAACAAATTGTGATGTACCACTCAGAATTGACCACCGACGTTGCTCAAGCAGAGCGGTCGTCACATGACCAGTTTTGCCGAAGAAACAGGCGATCATTTGCTTCGAAGAGCTTCTTCCACAAACAACTTTCGTTGGATTTGGCTCGTCCTCAAAGAACCACACGGTCAATTGCTGTTATGTTTCGGGCTCATACGCATAGATCCATGATTCGTCACCTGTGACGATCTTATAAACGTCTTTTGAAGCATCGTATTTTTTCAAATTTTCTTTGCACCAATCGACACGAGCCTTTTTTGAGCTATTGTCAAATTGTATGGGATCCAACGAGAACAAACCTTTTTTGTGGCCAGGTGTTCATGCAATATCGAATGTATGCTGGTGGAAGAAATGCCCAAGGATGCCACTATCTCACGGTTTGTCACATGGCGATCTTGCATTATCAGTTCACGCATGGCATCAATGTTCTCTGGCACAACGGACGTTTTTGGACGACCTTCGTCTTCAAGCAAGCGTCGGCCATGATTGAATTCATTGAACCAGTTTTCCACAGTGCTATATGATGGTGCTTCATCGCTATACAAAGATGTAGGTTCATCGATGCACTCTTGCCGTGATAATCCACGTCGAAAGTTGTGAAAAATTATCGCACGAAAATATTTACGAGTTAATTCCATTTTTTGCCAAATTGATTTTTTCAAGTCACTGTAAACAACACAAATGATGGTCGTACGTCAAAACGTTATGAGTACGTTTATGCTAAAAAATGTCAAACTTTCCAAATGGAAATGTCAGATGGCACCAGGCAACACTTATAGTGACGCCCAGGCCAGAAATATATATAGCAATAAACAACTTTTGCAAGCAAACACGCTATTTATTCTTTTAAAAAACATTTTCCACGCCGATGTGATTAACAATTTTCGAGTTTATCATCTTTTTTATTGTTTAAAAAACATTACATAATAATTTGTATAGCCATTTTGCTAATTATATATTCAGCTTTAAAGCGAAAACCAAAACAAACCAATCTGAATAAAGAACTGAATTTAATTTGAATAGAACTCGTTTTTAATTATTAACCAATGAATTAGAAAATATTATTGTCTCATATTGGAAACTAAAGCACCGGGAAACATAATTTAAACGAATTATAGCTACACGAAGTTCTAAGATTTTCCTCCGAACTTCAAACCAGTCGTCAGTTTCTCCAGAAAAGTCAGTTTCTAGTTTGAAATTATGTGCTTTTGTTAGTTTATTTTAATTTTAAATTGTAGCCTATTTAATAGCACCCTTTAGCTTCATTTTTCGCTGCCTATTTTTTACCACTTCTTTCTCAATTGTTTTTTCTTTATTGTGCAAACAAATGCCGACATGAGTCACCCAGCTGTAATTGATACATCGAAGGAAATTTGCATTTTTATATTATTACATCAGATAAATGTTTTTCTTGTTTCTGACATTCAGCGAGAAGTAAGACTTTGTAATCACTAAAGACGTAAAAATGCTGATGTTGGGCGGGCCCGGCTCTGTTATACCCTACACCAATCTTCTACTTAGCAGAAACAGCGTCAGTATCTAGAATTTGTTATACGTTATGATTGAAATATGTTCCTAATTAACAATGAAAATAAATGCGAATATAATTATATTAGTACAGTGGATCTGACCCAAGCAGATCCAATCCGAAAAAAAGCCTTGATTTTGGATAAAACTTATAAACCATTCTAAATATGAAAGAATGAGAAAATTTACTACATGCGATTTCTATCAAAACGCCATTTGATTTGAAGTTTTTTAAATGAATATCATTTGATTTCCAATTTTCTAATTTCACGAGTAAGAACAAAACTTATGATTTATTTACAGACATTCATACAAATTCAATTTTATTTACAGATATTCATACAAATCTAACGCAAAATGAAATTATTGAAACTAAATAATTTTATATATTTATTTTTTTCGTAATTACAATAAATTGTCGATTGGATTAAATAGCTTGAGAGCGTATTGTGCACAGCTCACTGATTTGGTAGCACTTTGAATTACTTGCAATACCATCGCTTTAGAGCAATGCGGCACTTATCTGATATGTTAGCAGATTATAGATCGTGCTTTAAAAAAAAATAACTCTGGTATCGCAGATCAATATTTTAAAATACAAGAACTTCTTTATTTGGACCCTTTCTCTCGACGTATTTGTGTTCTACTGTATGGAAAATTTTCTTGTTTGCAGTTCATCGGAAACAATACTCGTATACCTAAAGATAATATTACGTTACCATTAAATTGTATTCAATATTATTACAAAAGTCTATACGTAGTACCTCGAGTGTTGATACGAGTACAATGTTTGAATATGTTATTTTTTAAACAAGTGTACGTAAAACGATAGTAGTGGTGTTTTTTTCGAATCGACGATATCTAAGTCAGGATAGCAAAATGATACCAACTTCCGTAATACTTACTTGACTCTCAAGAGAAAAATTGGTGCATTTTAGTACTGAACATGCTTAAAGACATACTAATTATTTATCAAACTAAGGTAACAGCTACAATAACCATTTCTTTGTTTAAAGTTCAGTATGTATTGCAAGTAATTCACCACTGAATGCTTATTGATGCACGATGGCGGTAACAAAGTGTAAGCCTGTAAATACTCGTAGTACAATTATATTTGGTTCTAAACTCCTGCAATTAATCTTTAACTTAACGTGCACATACACACATATGTGCATGTCAGAGAGGGCACATTTTTCAATGATGGGGGGGGACCTTAGACTCATAGGTCAAAGACGTAAAATCGGAAAATTCAATAGTTTTTAAGTACTCATATGTCCATGATAGAAAGAACGTATTTTTCAGCACTATAAGGACCTTACCCACATGGGTCAAAGCCTCAAATTTCTTTAAATCGCTAAATTTATTCTTATTCGTGACGAAGTTATATTCTTTTTTAATGCCAATACGTCAAACGTTTAAGTAGGCCTATGGCCTGTATGGTCAGAATCACAAATTAGTCCAAATCGTAAATATAGGTACATATTTGAATTTGTGAGAAGATTTCACCGATTCTGGATAACCATATGACCAACCACTTTCAAAAAAGATGATTTAAAACATAATAAATTAAAAATTTGATCTGGACTTTTTTAGTCCCTCAAAGAGAAACTTTTTCCCTTTCGACCGATTCGGTTCATTTAGAACACTTAGTTTTGTTATTTTTAATTAGAATCGTGCTTTCAACAGACGGAAATAGTTAGATCGTCTAGGAGTTTTATAAGGATCTATAATATATTTTATATATATATATATATATATATATATATATATATATATATATATATATATATATATATATATATATATATATATATATATATATATATATATATATATATATATATATATATATATATATATATATATATATATATATATATATATATATATATATATATATATATATATATATATATATCCGCAGCTCCATAACTTACATATAACAAATGATACAAACCAAATTTCGCAAAATGTGTTAGGTGCGACTAAAATCCAACTCTGGTTAAGTTAGAACTTATCTGCCCATGGTTTGGAATAGCCCCCACTCAAAAGTCCCTTCAGATTAGACGTCCGGTTGCTCCAGAAGCCTCAAGCTGAACCACAGTTACAATTAACTTTGGTGAAATTGGACCATATCGGTCATGTTTTCGAATAGCAACCAATCAAGGACCCTTCTGATTTGAAGTCCCGTCGCTCTAGAAGCCGCAAATTACATCAGCTTTATATATATATATATATATATATATATATATATATATATATATATATATATATATATATATATATATATATATATATATATATATATATATATATATATATATATATATATATATATATATATATATATATATATATATATATATATATATATATATATATATATATATATATATATATATATATATATATATATATATATATATATATATATATATATATATATATATATATATATATATATATATATATATATATATATATATATATATATATATATATATATATATATATATATATATATATATATATATATAATGGGTTTTAAATGGGAAAATACCTTGTTGTTATATCAAAACATAGACCGATTTTACCAATTTTTATTTTCCTCCTCAGGCCAAACCTGAACAATTTACCGAGATTTATCGATATCGGTTTATATTTGCGACCGTACTTTGCTCACCACAGAGAGACATCGCTCAGTAGAATCAGATAGTGATTCTTATCAAGGTGTTACAAATAACAGCATTAAAAATTATTAAGGCCTCTATTGTATCATGTATCTTTCAAGCAAATATTTGGAATCGTAAGGAAGTTTTGTTGTTTGATATGTTCAAAAAGTTTTTTTTTTGTTAAGACTAAATTTTAGTACATTTTAGTCGATTCACAATTCCGAGCATGGTCCTGGACACTCAGACGGTCAAGGCTCGATTGTTTGAAAATTATAGGACGGTCTGGAGTGCATAGATTTTCCGTTAGATTCTTCGAAGTGTTGCAAACGGAATGACGAATTTAGTATTTAATTGATACTTTGGCCGAGGGCAAAAAAAGGGAAGTGTTTCTAGATGTGTACTTAGTTTTTAAGGCTTTGGACTTAACTGTAGTTTAGTTATATCACTTAAGTTTAATGCATTATCGGTTAACAAAAGTGTCAACTTGACTCATAAATATATAAGCAATACGTTAACGAGAGCCCAATTGCAACTTTTTGTTAACAAATGTCCTATATTTATTGCGTTTATTCTACCCAGTCATTATTATCACGGTAACTAAACACGTGGACAAATTAAGATCGGCCGTGCCGAAGATTTTTACCCTCCATCTGGATTACGGTCCAGTATGAAAATTTGGTCAAGGGGGCGTGCGACCGACCTCTTTTCTATCAGGGTGAGATTTCTTCTATACCAAATTCCATCCTCATATCGGTATTAGTTCATGAGATATAGCCTTTCAAAGTTAAGGGTTTAGGGGCCACGTCCACTTGTCAAATTTTAACACAATATAATCTATAATAACATGCAAATCATTGATTTCATTCATTTAAAAATTGATAACGATCGGTTCATTAATAGCATTTTTTTTAAAGCGGTTGGCACCGCCCATTTCTCCTCCATGATGTGTTTCGATCCATGCCAACATTACATGTTCCAAATATCATCATCGTATCTCCATAAGTTCATGGCAAATAGTCTTCAGGGTTGTGTGGGCGGTGCCACGCCCCTTGTCCATTTTTACCATAACATAATCCATAATAATTTCCTAGCCTTTAATTTCATTCTGTTAAAATTGTATAACAGTCGATCCATTACTTTGGCCATAAATGCCACAGTGGACATTCCTTCAGGATGTCTTTCGATCCATGCCAACAACATATTTTCCAAATATCATCGTCCTACCTCTATTAATCCATGAGATATTTTATTTTTATGTTTATCCTTTATCCAACTTTACTGCAACATAGTCTAGTATAGTAGACTAGTCATTGGTCCTGTTCATTCTGTTCAATTTTTATAACTGTCCATTAGTTTGGCCATTAATGCGGTTTTTTAAACGGGAGTGGCACCACCCACTTTTCCTCCGGGATGTGTTTCGATCCATGCAAATATTATACTCGTATGTTCCAAATATTTATTTGAACATATGTATTGGCATCATTGCTGATTTTTCCAGAGGTTGACCCAGCCATTGTGAGAGTGAAGTTTTTCAATACCAACCGAGTGTTCCATTAACACAAGTTTCTGCAGAATTTCAAACACATAGCTTGAATAGTGCGACCTGTAGTTTGCTTTCCACAGACAGACGGAAATGGATATAAATTCTTAGAATTTTACGACGATTCAGAATATATATACTTTGTACGGTTACCGACAAATATTTCGAGGTGGGGAAACGGAATGCCAAAAAGAATATAGCCTCAAGCCTATGATGAGGGGTGTAAAAACACTACTATTATTTTTACTGCTGGCGTATTTATGATTTTAAGTTGTTTATTGTACGGGGTTTTGGAGTTATGACAGTCTAGCCTGTAATGAGTGGTATGAATTTCATCGAAATGTATACTCGTACAAGTTTGATTTGTTGAAAAGATCATTAAAAGTGTTAACTTGAGTTAGTTTTAAACATCGGCGGGGAGTATCTACGATGAACGAAGAAATTAAAAACAGCGACTGAACCCAGTCGGTGTTGTTGCGTTTTTTTTCTTATTTTGTTTAAAACTTTTGCACACACAAGTAAGCGTTTGTTATGAAACAGGTTTAAAGTGGAGTCTGAAAATATTTCGTTTTTTTTATATTTACTCGAACGAGTTTTGTTTTGTCGATGTCAAGTTCAAATGAGGAATTACCTTTTGCTTTTGTTCACATGTCTGTGTGTGTTTAATTTCTTTAAAATTTCCATAAGCATTTTACTCGTTCAAAAATAATTCGACTGGTGCTGGTGAGAAGTACTTATATTTCGACAGAAAACAAATCTGACTCGACTGGCAGCTTTCAAAAGTAAATAATACATGCGCCGAAAAATCATCAAAACAAAGCAAACTTGAAATGTTATTTACTCTAATGAATATTTAAAACAAAATATCGTTAATGATAAAATGTCCGACCATTCCAAGTGACTGCGTTTTATGTATTTCTATTAGAATAGTAAATAAATAGAACAAATAACGAATAAATTAAGCCATGTTAGGACCGTCAGAATTTTCTATTCTTTCAGATGAGTTTAAGAATCTTCATGGCAATGATGATGATATTCTTTTTATACTTATACAAGACTGTAGATCTATTCGTACGTGTCATATTAAGGGCAGTTTGATTATTCACTGTTGGCATCCATGGTGTGATGGTTAGTGTGCGTGACTATCATAGTAGCAAATGAAGGTCAAATCCAGGTAATAACATCGAAAAATTGCTCAGCGGAGAGGTTATTCACCTCGTCAAACGCTACTTATTGTCAAAACAAGCCACCAACAGTAGGTAACTGAGATTGGAAACCGGGCTCATGCATCAAGAGGGGTTACAAACATGATAATTGGACTGTCTCCATTTCAAAAGCTGATTCTTGGTGGAGGATTCATGGGGTAGCTCCGATGTTACTTGTCATTCTTCTTTCCATAAGAGAGAGTCTAGAAAGTGTTTGTTTTTTAGTTTGTTTGTTTGGCATGATGGGTTACTGTTCAAACTTCATAAATCTCTTCCGAAGGAGTTCTATAAATTGTTACAATCTTAATTGAACCAACGTCAATTTAGAGTTAAAATTGTTTGTGAGTATTCTACCCGTATTATATCTCCTTTACACGAATGATCTTCCCAATACTCCAGAATCTACCATAGCAACGTTCGCGGATGTCAGAGCCTTTCTTGCAACGGCCAAAACTGAAGCAGAAGCTTCAGCCAAAGTTCAAAATGCCCTCATAGATATCATCGACTGGTTCAAAAGGTGGAGAATGAAGTTAAACGAAACCAAATCTATCCATATGATTTTTACAAACAAAGACCAAATCAATCACCGCTCTCATAGCTAACACACAAATTCAAAACTCCAACACAGCAAAATATCTAGATATGAATCTAGATACCAAAATTAAATGGAAAGAACATGTGAAGAAAAAATTACCAGAAATAAAACTTAGATATAAACAACTAAGTTGACATTTTACAACCAACTCTCAAGTTTCAGTTAACAATAAACTCTTGCTATATAACCAAACTATAAAGCCAATATGGACGGTATTCAATTATGGGGATGTGCTTATCAGCGCGAAGTCGGAAAGATACAAAAATTACAAAATAAAACACAACGTATCACAGTAAATGTTTAATGGTATGTACGAAACTTTGATCTACATAGAGATCTTAAAATTAAATCTGTGCTCAGAAGCTTGCAACTAAACTTCGGCATCACAACAACTCTGACATGAAGAAAGTATTTGCACCACAATATATCAATAGAAGACTTCAAAAGACCGTCCGATGGACTTAGCCAATTAAGTCTACTTATATCATTAGAGTATAATTACTGAATTATTTACTCACCAAAAATTATACCTTTTGTGATTTATACTTTATTATGAATCAACATTATTTATACGAAATAATATAATATTACTAAATGAGTACCCTATCAGTCGTAATAAAAATAAAATAATAAAAAAATAGTTTGTTTCTTCTCGAAAACTTATTACTTATCATCGTAAAGTTCAAAGACGATATGTCCAAGTCCGTCCATCCGTCTGCCTCGTCTTAGAGTCTTCAAACTTACCAGATATACGAGAATGTCTTATTTACCCAGAAAAAATAAGGTCACGGCAACAATAGTAAGTTCTGTGCAATAAAAGTATGTTCGTCACAACCATAGAATTGTGTTTTAAATGAAATCGACAATAGCATGATTGCGGAAATATTTATATTGTTGAAATGTAACATTAGTTTAATTTCCAAATTTAAAAATAAAATTATGGCTGTGGGAACAAAATATATAAGGTTGGTGCGACAAAAGTATTGTTTTTTATATTTTAGGCTTACAAAAATGTGAAAACTACAATCATAACGTATGATTGTAATTTGAACAATCTCAATCTCCAATCTTACTCAATTAATGGTTTCTTCATCTGTAAATCGATAATTTTGTAATTTGTTTAAGTATAACTGAAATAATTTTAATGAATGTAATACGTAGTTTTTTCTTAAAAAATCACTCCTCCACAAAAAAAATAGTATGATTGGAGTGACAATATTGGAAGAGCATCATACTATTGTTGGGTATATGGTTGTGACACAGCAATATTATGACATTACAACAATAGTATGGTTCATACACAACCATACTATGATCCCTACAACAATATTATGGTGTTCGCAACAATAGAATTATTCACAACCAACCACAACCATATTATTATTGAAACTTTACCATACTATGATCCTCACAACCATATTTTGACCATCATAACCATAGTATGTTTAACATTCACCCATAGTACGATTCACAACCATACTATGATCCCCAAAATTCTTTGTTAAGATTGGGTTAAGTTACTATTCAACAATAGAGATTTTTATTAAGAAAATTATGTAAAAATACATTAAACTCTTAATAATGGGAGTGACTTATTTAACAATACTTATTGAAAATATACCAGTTTAGAAAAAAATTACATATAAAATATACTATTATTGCTTAAGATTCGTAACAATAACATTGTCAAATTAAAAAAATACGATTTTGTCGGTATGATTGCCGTAATCATATTATTGTTAACATAAACCCCAAAAAACAATACCTTTGTCGCACCAACCATATTTATATTGTTGCTAAACCATATTTTCATTTTTAAACTTGGCAACAATACTACTGTTACATTTCAACAATATTAGTATTGCCGCAATCATACTATATACAACAAAATTCAAAAAACAATACTATGGTTGCGACGACCATACGTTTATTGCAGATAACTTAATATTGTTGCCGTGACCATATAGTCACCATATCTTTTTTTTGCGTGTACTATTTTGAATTTCATGTATTTTTAAATTAATTACATAATGAAAACCTCTATTGTTGAAAAACAACATAACTCAAACCTTAAGTGGGATCATACTATGGTTGTAGGGATAATAGCATGGTTTCGTTTACACATTCTATGGTTGTGGGAATCATACTGTGGTTGTCTGTGAAATATAATGAGGTTGTAAGGATCGCAATATTGGTTGTGGTAAATATATTATGGTTGAGGTTGAATCATCCAGTGGGTGAATCATCCACTATGGTTGTATGTGAAACATGCTATGGTTATTGATTGTAATATGATAGTGAAATTTATCATAGTATGGTTGAGTGTAAAGCATACTATCTTGTGAGGACAATAGTATGATGATTTTCGAAAGTTATTATCCCAGCCGTACTTTTTTTCGTGTACGAGTAGTTGGCGACGGATTGGTATTCAAAGTGGAACAAATCGGTCAAAAAAAAGTTTCTTTTTGAGAGCCAAACCAAATTTTTTTGGCATTTTCACTTTGTAACTTAATTAATTAACTTTAAAATTAGCATTGATTGTATTACCTTTGCGTGGATTTACTTGTAAATTAGTTGTGCAGTCTAACCATAAGGCCACAGCTTCCAACATTTATAAGTATAAATAAAGCTGAAGTTTATAGTCTCACGAAATCCCTACATAGCAAAAGTTTCCTTTCAAATAAAAACTTGTCAAAAAATGTGTTTTCTTTGAGTCGAAACTAAAAAAACTTTGGAGCTTGTCAAATAAAACGCGCCTATTGTTTAATTTCTACAGACTCGACCAACCAAATGTTTTCATGCGATCTCTTTCTTTTAAATTAATCGCGCGCAAAGTCAATGTGACATAAATACTGCCGTTGGGCCCTGAGTGGGAGATCATTCCTCCATGCTGTCATGTCGATCAGATCTTGATGTTTGTGTGCGTGACGCTTGTACGGCATTACTTAAACTTCGAAACTATAGTATAGAACTGCCAGACTGATAAATGCAAATAATTTACTTAATATATTTACATATCAGCAACATTGTTAATGTGCTGTACGATAAACTTATATTTTTAATGAATGATTGGAAAACCCAACACTTGCCCGGTGTTTTGTTTTCTTGCAGTGGGTTACACCAAGGTTCTGCGAATATTTATGAATATGACCCTTAAGGCCGCAATTAACAGTATTTATTAATAGAATGTATAACACAAAGAAAACAAGTATGGTTGTGATGACAATATTCGAAGAGCACTATTTTTGGGTACATGGTTGTAGCACAACAATATTATGATCCTCTTAATTCACAGACAAATATACTATAATTCTCACAACAATAGTATATTTCTCACACAACCAAAATATGATTCTTCCAATAATAGTATGGTTCACACACAACTGTACAATCATCCCCACATGCATATTATGATCTTCACAGCCATAGTATGTTTCACATAGAACTATGGTCTGATCGCCACAATCATAGTATGATTCAAACGCAATGGTCCCAACCATTTGACTCAACTTATGACTCAACTAAATTTAAAAATTATTTGGATTGGGTTATGAAATTTATTTAAAAATACATTTAATTCATAATAATTGGAGTGATTTATTTAACAATAAAAAAACCATTCAAAAACGCGTTTCATTTATTAAAAATACTTCAGTTAAGGGTTGAGCGAGGAAATTTCCTTATTTGGCAATGAAATAAAATAATTATGAACCTTAAAAAACATTATTTTATATTTTAATTATAATGAACAGTAAGGAAATTTTTAAATCACATGGTTTTCAATAGCGTATCTGGCAAATGTCGAACTTCGCTATCCACTGCTACATACGTTTTCTGAAGTTTTCATGAACTCTAACAAGCAGGTCGACTGGTATTCTGCCAATTTTAGCCTCAATATTGTTAATTAGTTCTTCCAAGGTGTTGGGACAGTTGATATACACCTTCAGGTAACATCAGGTAAACCCAAAGGAAAAATCGCATGGGGCTAAGTCTGGTGAACGTGCCGGCCAGTTCACATCACACCTCAAAGAGATAAGCCAGGAAACATTTGCCGAGGTCCGCCGTGTCAAATTGTCCCGTGCTGACAATTGTTGGACCACACACATTTTATACAGGTGGAAATTCAGTTCATCATGAAGAATCCGGTGGAGAGAACGTCTGGAAGTGCCAAGAGCAAATGCTTGCTTCTAAGCAGATTGCATCACTGCTGCTCTAACTCTCTCGATGTTTTGTGGTGTTGTAATCCTTCTTTCAGGTCCCCTTTGTACTTGTACGCATGACACATTCCCTGCTGTTCTCAATGAAACTCGTCCGCATTTGAAAAATAAGCTCCAACACAAAATGACCTCTCCTCACGTGCCCAATACATGATGGCAACTGAAAGGCAGACAAATACAAATCTCCCGTCAGTCACTATAAGCCAAGCACACTCTTCACACTCTTCGACCAACAGTGCCGCCACAGCCTGCAGTGCAAACAAACAAATTTTCGCGCTCCACCCTGTACAAATCCACTTAAAAAGCCAAAGCAGTTTGTTTAAAAAAAATGGTTGAAAAGGGAATAGAATTATTATTGCGTAGGATCCGTATTAATAACATTGTTTCAAAAGCCATATTCAAATCGTCGTTATCATATTTTTGTTAACATAAAACCCAAAAAACTATACGTTTGTCGCACCAACCATATTTATATTTTTGCTACAGCCACGTTTTCATTTTTGAATTTGGCAATAATATTATTATTACACTTCAATAAAATTAATATTGCCGTTATAATACTATTGTCAAAACGGGATTCAAAAAACAATACTATGGTTTCGACGAACATACTTTTGTTGCAGAAAACATATTATTGTTTCCGTGACCATATAGGATGGTCATCGCTCTATGGAATCAGATAGTTATTCGGAAACGACCGACATACTTTCTATAGCGCTTATCTCCGTTTCTTTAAGGTGTTGCAAACACCAATTAAACAACTAAAGTTATCTCGGAAAATTGTCCACTATTTTGAATATTTTCTTAACGTAACCTTATTTTTTCTCTGCGTGTGGGTAAACTTTTTTGCTTCACTGCATACAGATAATTGCATAGAAACTCAATTGGATACAACCGCAATAACTCATTTAGATCGTGTTTTCACCACAGAACGGCATATTCGTGCAGAGTACCAAGAGGGGTTCCACTTCACTTCGCGCAGTTGCAACTGCAGCGGCATTCTTGTTATTAGAACTTGCAAGTCATTACAAGCAACATTACACAACCGCATACATACATCGATTACTAAGCGCAATTGTCAATGTACTAATAATAATAATAAAATAATAATTATGACATTAGGGTTATGACCTTTTACAAACCGAAAGAAAAAATAAGTATACGTCGATAAGTTCGGCCGGGCCGAACCTTACATACCCTCTAACGATGGCCAAAATATTCAAAATTGTAGACAAATTTCGAGGTAGCTTTAGTTCTTTGAAGGGAACATTTGTTGCCCCCGGGTCGATAAGGTACAATTTCACTACAGATGGTTTCTGGTAGCTCATAACTATGCCCGACATCGCTCTGTTGTACATGGTAGTATAACTTAGTGCTAATGTTAGAGGAACGGAGATAAAACCCATGGAAAGAATGTCGGTCGATTCCGAATCACTATCTGATTCCATTGAGCGATGACCACCCGACCGTCCATCTATAGTTGCAATCAAAGTACAGGTCGCTATTATTACCTAATTTCAATGAAACTTGGTACATTGTCCATAGGAACCCTACTTAAATTGACCCCTATCAATCCATATTTTTTATATCATACAAAGGTTATTCCCGATTTTAGAACCTTCAGCTTTAGAAGCCACATATTACATCCGATTCCTACCAAATATCGCAATGACAGTAAAGAGTGACCAATACGAACCTATGGCAAAAATGGGCCTAACTTGTGCGTGTTTTCGAATAATCCACAAACAAAGGTTCCTTCCCTTAAGGTCATGCATATCTAGAATCCACAAATTCCTATTTTCAGTCGGCTTTTCGGAACATCCAGAATTGCACGGTATAATATAGTCGGCCACGCCTGACTTTAGCTTACAAGATTTAATATACCGATTTTAGGATGTGTTATTGTTGTATTAGTCACTACCACACGGCTTAATTTATCCTGTTTCCTGATTTGGATGATTGCCTTCAATTGTGTCAATGGAATTTTTGGAAACAAGTAAGCCTTGGTTATGACAACAATAAATTGTACTTAAATGACTGTCATTACAAAATTAAAAAGCTTTTAATATAATTAAAACAAAAACAGATCATCCTTAACGATGACTTTGGAGCAAGCAACAACCTCGTCCCAATTCATCGGAGAAGATCAAAGTCTGACAACAACGCAAAAAGTAAGCATCACATTTAGTATTTCGATAAACTCAAAACAGAACTCCAATCGATGAAGTATCAGGTTATATTTTACTCAATAGGATTTGTTGCGGCCTTGGCAATATTCATTCTAATCAATATCTCTAAATAGGAAAAGGCATCGACGATTTTTTTTACCCCCCTCGAAGAACATTTAATTGAAACCACCAATGCCTAGCAACAAGCCTCGGCGAAAGCCGAAAACTGCAAAAACTGTTCAGACTGCAAAAGAAGCAAATTCAACAGCCACATTGGAAACGTGCGCTTCAAGCTCGTCCTCATCATCTTCGGCCCTTGCATCAATTACTGTATCCAGTACATCGTCATCGTCTCGATCCATAACGGAGACGCTAACAGATTCAAAGTCAACAATCGTTGAACAATCGATTGACTTTTTCAATACATCTGTGATTACTCCCAATAATCCAAAGTTGGAAACTTCAATTGATAAAGAGACGCAAACACTTGATGTCTCCATAGAGTCTTTTAATTTACCACACCAAATACAACTGCTGGCCGGCAATGAAGACCATAATGAAGGGATAACCGAAGATATTAAAGACAAAGTTCCTTGCGCTTACCATTC
Source organism: Hydrotaea diabolus (assembly GCA_963513945.1). Taxonomy (NCBI): domain Eukaryota; kingdom Metazoa; phylum Arthropoda; class Insecta; order Diptera; family Muscidae; genus Hydrotaea; species Hydrotaea diabolus. Next base: position 100,176,148 of record OY740720.1, on the reverse strand, counting down.
AAACGTACCCCTTAACAAAGAATCGAAGGCATCCGATAGCGAATTATCGGAGGTTTTCGAAAAATTTCGTAAACGTACCATATACGCAAAGAAGGATTCCCATCTCGTAACGTATAAAGATGGTGCAAGCAAAGATGACAAAAGAATAATATTAGCATCCGATGCCATTAGACCAAATCGGAAAACCTTTAATCGTAATCGAAATGCAAAGCATCCGATTTGTTGTAACATTGATTACAATGAAATGAACCGAAGGCTTTCGAATCGAACGCTAGCCGAAATATACGATGATGAGTTTTTTAGCTTTGTTGATAAATATGTCGAGTCTCCGAATAAAACTGACCTTAAGGAAGGGGTAAGAAATTGTATGCATCAGTTGTAACATGTCGACATATCGATCCCTTACCGCGAAAAAGACGTAAGCGCCACTCCTTTAAGGAAATTCGATGGAAAATGGGACAACGCTCCTAAGCTTAAATATTAATATCGAAATCATCCAGATAAATTAGACAAAAAACCATAAAACCCCTCTCCTGTTAAATTATCTTTTTGGCGCTTACGTCGTTTTCCGATGTAGTTTCGCAATTTATGTTCCATTTTTATAAAGTATGCACTCAAATATCTTTATTTTGAATTTAGTAGATTTTTTTACTTAAATAATTTTGAATTTTAAAACCCAACATAAGTTCAGTTTTGTCAAATTAATCCTGTAGATTTTCAAAATAGTGTCCGTTATTCTAAAACACAGAAGAAGGATGTCTACTTAACTAGTAATTTCGTCAGCAATGCCTCGAAATATTGATCAGAGACACTTTAAAATATATATGTGACAGCGCATAGAGAAAGGAACCTAAGGGTAAAAAAATCAATTTTCACTTTTTTTTGATGTGGACAACATCTGAGCATCGAATGCGACCGATCCCATGCCCCAAAAGTGTTCCCTCCCAGAGATATGCGCGTTGTATGAAAGTGATGGTACACCAAAGATACACGTATTTAAATCTTTAAAATGGCTCTCCTGAACAAAACTGGTTTTTACCCTTAGAACCCTTTCTTTTTGCGCGTCACATATGTGTATTTCTAATTGACTTAAAATTCTAAGGCGTCCTATCCTCGTCTGTCCGTGCGTCCGCACGATAGTAATCAAAAGAATTAACGGAACACAATAAAATGTTGACAATAAAAGTCATATGGTCGAAATCGGTCCAGGGAAAAATAGTCCCCTTTACTAAATTTATCAAAAAAATACAAATTTTTGAGTATTTGCTCAACGATGGAGGCTATTTTAGATTCCACACGACCAAACGTTTTCCACTTGTTTAAAAGGAAACTCGAAAAGTTTAAAAAGATTAAAGAGTTTTTAGTCTAGAAAACAAATTGGAACACTATTTCATCCATTTCAGACTAACAAAACTAGCAAATATCGTGCCCGTTCTCAGTATTTAAAAAAATTGCCAAAAGCATATCGAGCTTGTATGGAAAAAGGACTTCTAGTTTCCGCCAGGTAGATATGTTCTTATAACGTTCTAAGACTGCCAATACTCTAAGAGCTTGCTCAGTTTTACTACATAAAAATCGAGCTGCCGTTCAATTGTCGGATTTGTCTGGGAAAACCAACTGAAATGCTACTGGTTTTCGTCAGTCTTACTATGATCGTAAACTTTGCGACAGGAAAAGTAAAAAATCATGTGTAATCAACCATGTGAAGACGTATTTACGTTCGGTCAGGACGAATCTTACATATACTTATAATACACCTTAGGCAAATACCCAAAAAAGGGTACCTTTTTCGAGGTACCTCAAATCCCTTTAAGGAAAACTATTAAACTATTTTCAGGGCCCTAGCAAATTCGTTTGCCCTAATCGTCCCTAAATTCTAAATTCGCATGGCGGTAGTGAATAGGTTAACTAACAAATGGACGTCTAACGTTTAATATATATGCTACCCGTTTTTAGGGTAACCGACCAATATATTGATGTGTTGCAAACGGTATAACATATACACACTCCGACCTTCGGTGGAAGATAGAACTGAAACAGCTTGGAAATGAGTCTCCACAGAACTGGTTAGTGGCTTCAAATTATGTAGCTATGCTGTTCTCAGTTTAGACAAAGCATTATTGTTTTTGTTCTGCACGATTCCCTTACAGCTCATTACAATTACTAACTAAAATTTTTGTTGATTTAGGTCCAAAACTCAAACTCACTTACAATTGACCGCTCTAATCCAATTAATGTAGTGTTTGGTGCATATACGCCTATGTAACATATAAACTAATAATCAATTTTATCGAATTTCGAAATAATACTAGAACAGCCGATTTTTTCAGTGGTAATTTGAATTGAGTAAATCAAAAAATTCCAAAACTAAAATCTTGATTGTTTTAAATATGAGTATTTAAAATGAACAAACTGACAATCCTTTTGGGTTTAGGATGCTTTTGGATGTGAAAAATCTGCTTGTAGTTTTTGATCTCGTTTTCCCATAAAAGTCTGACAAATGGTGGGCATCTTGATTTATTATAAACAGGGTGATTCATTCACGACTGGACAAATGTCATCAGCGAAAATTTTTAAAACGCTGCCCCTTGTATTTTCGGGCACTGTCGTATATGGACATATTTTCATGACATGAGCCAGGGAATACTTTGGTGAAATTTGTACGGTCCTGAATGAACCAGTCTGTATATTAAGCATTCATGCACGTATTCCCTATATTAAATTGTTGACTAATCAAACATCAGATATACAAAATTAGTAGATTTGTTATCAACTAATTTTGTTAGGCCTTGTCAGGATCTTCGAACTGACATTAAAGGCAGTGATTGTCCCTAATAGCTCTATGTAGAGGTTGTCAACATTTTTGTATATAAATTTAAATATACATGGATTTTTTTTTCAATTGACTTGTTTTGTTACAAGTTCTAATCAATCAATCCTTTTGGAATTCTTACCCTCTCCCAAACCTGTACAACCTGTATTCGTTCTCATCCTCTTACAGATATTCAGCTGTTTTATTACGGGTCTTGCCATAGCGTTCCTCATACTGATCTCATTCCTGATCATATTGTTAGTGGAGCCCATTGTAGACACCATGGATGCTGTCTACGAATCACTGACGAATATATCCAAGTCTGCCATAATACGAAGGCAAGAGCGGCAGCATGCAGAGCTCCCATAGTGCTCAAGAATTTTGAACAACTTGAAATATTGTGACAACGAACTCCATCTTAAGTCTGGTGATTTATTTTTGTTGTACTAGCCATAAATTAGATAATAAAAGCCGACCATTTGGTGGATGGAGCGTACATAAAGCCAAGGTTACGAATTGCCCGTAACACACACAGGTGGCTGATTAATGCTGTGGATGTGTGCAAAAATATTCAAGCGTTTCCACCACCTTGAAGCTGTTCTAAATCAATGTGACAGATTTGACAAATACTCGCACGTACTCAAATCGTTTATTGTGAACTCTGCTGTTTTAATTAATTACAGCTTAAATTGTTGCAGCCGAATTCTTTAGGTTTAAGTTGCACTCCTAGGTAGGCGAGTGGCATGAGCGGTTTGACTTTGGTAAAATGCAAATGCAGTGTATTGGAACAATAATTTATTTCGAAATTTGACAAATTGCATATATGAGCAGAGAACATTTAAGCTATCTGACAGATCTCGAATCCACTTCTATTCCATGCCTAGACAGAGGTATTTTGGCGTTTTAAACATATTTGACTTATTCCTTATCGAATTCGAATCGAATAAAAAATTATTTAATGCACGAATTGACGAAAGAGCGGGTTTGACTGTAGGCTTATTGGAAGGGCCTATACATTGTCCACCCTCAATCTTCTCGTCGTTATATCCTTCAATATCGGAAGCGCTGCTAAGCTGTTGAAGAATCTCGTCGTCTGTTAAATCCTTCTAACATGGCAAGTTTTGGTCTATATCAATAAGATATTTAATTACCTTAGAGCACATTCACTTTTTTAACGCAATCGCTTTGTTGCCCATCAATGAATCCAGCTTTATTGAAGCAGCTTCGAAACGTTTCTGAAGTCACATTTTACCATGCTAGTTAACCCATTTGTAAGGCATTCAGTATATGGTGAAGCGAATTTTCACATTCGAGAAGTTGTTTTGTAATGATGGCTTTTCGATAATGACTTTAAAAGAACGGATTATGCTTTGGTCTAATGGCTGAATTATAAATAAAGCTTGTTTGGAGGAATGACAACTTTTCTTTACTTTTTGTCGCCTTCTACAATTTCACACTAGAAATGGGCAAGCATTGAAGGAGAAATGTTTGTCAACGAAACATCTGGAGTACATTTCATGTAAAATTGTCAGTTTAGTTGAAATTTTTGTTTCACTTATGCGATATTTTTACTTAAGCGGAGTTTCACCTAAGCGAAGTAAATTGTTTGAAACTAGCATGAAAACTAATATCTGTGATACTTATATTTCAGATAACCGCTATTTTTCAGTTAAGCGTATTAGGTTACTCGGAGTCTACTGTATATTATCTCTGCCACTGGATTATTAGAAAACAGAAAAACTAAGAACTGTAGTAGCACCTTTACTGAAAGTATACTGATTGACTTAGAATTACTATCTTAAAATCAAAGTAGATGTCCAAAAATATATTTCCAACCTGCAAAAGATAGCACTTGAATCGGGCTATATTTTACTATAATACAATTTTCCTTCCCGATTTTAAAACCTGAAGCTCTAGAAGACACTTTGAATACGAGTAGTTTCCAATACCCATAAAAAGATCTCTTTCGAATTGAGGTCCCTCAAATCTATAATATTATTAGTGATCTAGCTCAAATATAGCATAACTACTTATAATAGTTTTCAATATATCTCATACAATGGTCTAAATTTTATTATGGGAGGTATATAAACCCTTGGCAAAGTTAAGCCCTGGTTTTTATACAAGGAACCTATTCGATTTCAGGACCTGGCACTAAAAAACCACATTGTTTTAATGTAGCTGTCATACAAAGGCTCTGGACTCTGCTGTACAAGCCATTTATTCATTACCATCTTGCACATTACATGGTGAAGTGGCCCATGTTTTTTTTTAGCCTTTAGACTTCAGACTTTTATTATTATTTTAGTCAACATAAACTACTCGTTTTGTCAGTCGTCTAGGATATAAATAATATGAAGTCTTTAGACAAGGGCGCGGTCTGCTTTCAGGAGTCGCCCACTTGCAATACGAGTAAGAGCATGCGCATGGGGAAAATTTTGTTGCTGATCGGTTCGAACTGCGATAATTCCGTTCGACTAGAATTCTTTCGATTGCAATCACCAAATCATAGCAATTCAGTTCGAAATGCCATCAGATGATGGTTGTGATAATGATATCATTCACGTTTCTAACTTTTAGATTCCACTAGTGGAATAAAGTACAATTAATTGGTTGTCAGAAAAGTCTGTTGTGCCATGTTTTCTATCAAATTGTTCATTGGAATTAAACATTTTTCAGGACAACAAATAATTTCTTCTACTAACTAAATAACGCGTTGTTAATTGGTTCATCTTAGATTGCTGGAATGTGGAACATATCGTCCTAAATTGAAATACATCCTCCTAAAAGAAAGACGAATGAATCCTAAAATAGTAATTTGATAGTAGATAATAAAAGACGAATAAGTATTCGGTTGTATTGATCGAATACTTACAGTACACACGTAACCACAAACATTCTGTTGGCAATGGAACGAATCAGTTTTCTATCTGCATCAGTTTATTTTGCTAAGCAAACAAAATTAAGTGGTTTTATTTATCAAGGTAATAAAATGTACCAAAACTTTTTTACTGCTTTTGGCAAGACCGTCTACTAAAACGTTGCCACATTTGTTTGCACCTGTTGGAAATGCCTTCTATTTGCTACAAAAATAATAGCCGTGTTCTTTTCAGGCAACTAGCTTAGTTACCTAGTTAGTTAGCAATATGGTATTCTGGCAACATTCAACAACATTTTGAATCAGATGGCAGCATAAGCTCAATAAAAGTTTGTTAACAAACAAAAAAGGGCAAAGCAAATTGTGGAAAACAATTTTGTTATTTCGTATAGTTTCTTGTTTTGTTAACATTTTATTGAGTACAGCATTAAACATGAACTACAGACAAGACAAGTAAGAACCATTATTATTATATGTATGTAAAGCCTCGAAATAAGAAAAAAAACTTAAATACCTCAACATCGAAAAGGGAAGAACTTTTCACAACTTTTTTAAAATTCACTCTCGTCACCAAATACGAGTACCTACAGCAAAACCCTGGAGTATCATGTCTTTTAAAACTTGTTGATAGACATTTCTTTTTCGCCAGGGACATTCAAAACCGTCCTTTTAGCTTTGCAGGAAGCCAACAGCATCAGGGTCTCGTCCGTGGTTCACAATTTTCGTTTAGTCACTCTTAAAATAATATAGCTACATCGAAATTTCTCCAAATCTTAACAATAAACATATTCACTTGCCTTTTTTGCATCATTGTAATTTATGGCAATGGTTTTTATAGCGCTTTTTCTATTTTCTTTCATTCTTTTCATTTTCTTTCTGTATCAATAACAAAACACATATATGACAGCGCATAGAGAAAGGGACCTAAGGGTAAAAAAAATCAATTTTCACCTTTTTTTAATGTGGACAACATCTGAGCATCGAATGAGACCGATCCCATGCCTCAAAAGTGTTCCCTCCCATATATGCGCGTTTTATGAAAGTGAAGGTACACCAAAGATACACGTATTAAAATCTTTAAAATGGTTTTTACCCTTAGGTCCCTTACTATTTTGCGCGTCACATATGTTTTTGATTTTGTTATACAAGCCGGGTGTGTCATAATATATTTTTTGTTAAAAAATATGTCAGGTAACCCTAACTCGTTTCGTTACCGAGTAACAGCCAACTCGCTCGCTTTCCGAGTAACTTTCATACAAATGCTTGTTTAGTAACCTAAAAAGAACACGGCTAGTGATTTGTTTTGGGTTGTTAAATAGAACACTCGTAATATGCATTTAGAATAAAGTTCACTTGTAATTTTATTCGCAATGTACGAGTATAAGTAAAAACATATTACTTAATCGACTATGCGTGAAATAGGTGTATTTGTTGTTTTTCCGCACATTTTTATATTGGAATAAGAAACGTTTGGCATTTTTTTTTCGTGTATTTGAATAATTTCAGTTTCATTCACCGTCCATGTAGCCGAACAATATAATTTTCAAACCAATGCCACAATAAGCTAGAATTAAATATACCACTTAAATTACGTTCATGATGGACAGTTGAGTAGCAATTTGGGTTTTAAAACGTAAAACGTTTCATATCGGAAAAATCAACAAAAGTTTGCTTTTTACAGCAAATCACGGTCAAACGCCATTTCAACAAAATTCGGTGAATGATTGCTAACGGAGTAGCTCAAACATGGACCAATTATACACCCAAAATGGAATGGAAATAATTCGGACCGAAATAAAATGACAAAATTTCCACATTATGTAAAATTTTAAAAAAATATTCCTGTAAATCTTCTGAGTAAAAATATCTTTTGGAAAAAAGAGGTTGTAACCTTCTGAATCCACCATTTCTGACAAAATATGAATAGAATTTCATTAAAAATTGAACTATGGTCTCAAAAAGCCGTTTAGTTAAAACAAGCTAGAAATTGCTAGTATTGAAATATGGGTTCTCAAAATCAAGCAAATTTTAGTAAGAACCCCAATGAGGGTTTGGCTTTTAATTGAGCTGAAATAGGACTTATAGACCTTTTAGAACTGTTCTCTTGTAGTCAACTCAAAGGAACTGTAATACAGATAAACATTAAGTCGTGCTCAAGAGCCCATGGGACTAGAAAACGGTCTTTATAGTAGTTATGGAGATCATAAATATGACAACTGTTATTGTGGAGTGTTAATAAGATTTGTACTGGCCAACCTAATTATCGTTATTGCTTGCGGCAGTTGCAACATAAGGCGCCGGAAGGGGAAAACGTTTATGGAATAAATATAAGTTAGTAATAAGCAAGTAATAACGTCGTTAAGTTAGGCCAGACCGGACCTTATTTACCCTCCACTATCACTTCGCTATAAAAGCTCAACGAATGGACCGTTTTTTGGGTCTATGTGTCCGACTCCTAGTTGGACTTGTCTCAGCCAAAGCTTCGAAATAAATCCATTATTTTATTTCGTAGCAAATTTTGCTTTAATTTCAGTAGCTATATGTCCTTATTGAACGCCCGTTTTGCCCATGAGAACTGTTTTAGTTCCTTTAAGGGAAACTCAAATAACATTTGGGCAATATAATGCTAGGTCACACGAGGCTACCGTTTAGAGATGTCGATAGGGACTAACTTTTAGAATTTCTATTATTCAGGATTTCAAAAACTGAGATCCCCGAATTTGTTCTTACCTAATGATTTTCTAAATTTTTTCTTTTGTTTCATATATAAATAAAAAAACTTAAATCGATTCTTTATTTAAGGAAACATTTTATTGTCCACATTTACGTAGAAAACGTTCACAACAAGGAATACATGCACTAAGCATTAACATAAGAAAACAAAACAAGAAAGTACTTAAAGAGTGGAAATAACTCAATAGACTCTACCTGATTTTATTCAGATTAGGGGCATAGAATAAAACTCGCTCAAAAGACTATGATAAAAGTAGACTCTCAAAAACGAAAGTTTGTCAAACCTGTCGTGACACTATCATTGTTTCAGTGATCCGCTTTACTAAATTTTTAATATTTAATTTAGTTCACTTTGTTTGATCGTCCATATTTTTTTGTAGATAATAGAGTGTTTTCACTGTTTTGATTTTTGGTCTTCTAATATAATTTTGTAAACTCTTGTGTAGTGTACAAATTACACCCTTTTCTCTTATTATTAATAATATCCTAGGCCGATTACTGTCATAAGTAGATGTCCAAAGACTTTTGTGATTAAATTGCTTTAAATAACTTATCAAGAAAATAGAGCAACTAAAGATTAACCAGATAGTCTTGATTGTATGTTCCAATATATGCATCAGAAAAAAACATCTCTCGCAATCAATACTTGTGGGACTTGCTACCTCTAACTTTTTCTAAAACAAACAAATTCAGTCCTCTTCTCATATTGGATATTATATTAATAATATTGTTAACCTAAAAACAATTTTCAATAATTTGTGAGTTTTGTTGGCTATTGTGACATGTTTTAATTCTTCCGAATACTCAACTGAGCTTCTATCTTCGTTTTTTTTAAATTACGAGAAGACCGTTTTTTGATTTCTTATAAGTTTTGATTTTTTTTAATTGCACTTTTTTAGAGCAATTGATCCATTTACCATAAAGTGGAACGAAACAGAAGCTTTACCACCAGTTTCAGTTTTATGAGCCAAAAATCTATATGGCTTTCCTTATATAATGAAAATTATATATATTATTTAATTTTTTTATACGCCTTAATACGTAAGGGATAAACTTAAGTGGTTGAATTCAGGTTTCTGGCAGTCTACTCGTATTGTTGCAGTAATTGCAACAAAGCTGAAGTAATTCGTTCCTACATTTTTTTCTAAAAGAGATATGTAAAAAAACACTTGGCAATGCATCACGTTTAATTTTTAAGGTTAAGCCTAGTTAAATAAGACTGTCAAAACCGCTAAAATTAATTTGTTAACAAAAAATAAAAATAAAACAATTTTTTTGAAGCCTTTTTAATAAACTAAAATGGTTACAAAAAATTAAGTTTACTACATTGTTAAGAATTTTTTTTTAAGAGTGGTACTTTGGAACTTTTTCTTTAGATACAAGCAAAATTGACACCTTTTTGTTGAGAAATGACTTAGATATAGTGATTTTGCTATCCAGTCCTAGTTATAGAGGCTTAACCTAAAACACCACTAGTATCAATTTACAATATTAAAAAATAAGGATTTCCAGGTTTTTATTAGAAATAATTCCGGGATTAGAGATCCCTACTACCGTAGTTATAAAGTTCCTAATTTTTTTTATTGATTTTTAATATATTTTAAGAAAAGGTGGTGGTTTTATTTTAAGTTTGTATTGCATTCTTGTAGTCTTTTTCATTTTTTAATTGGTTGATAATATTTTACTAAATTAAGGTGGCGGTTATATTTAAGTTTCTGTATATTTTCTAGTGATTATAATAATCGATTGGCTGAAGTTGCTTATCAGCTCTGCATTTGGATCGGTCCATAATGTGTACGTTGTCCCTACGTCATGGGTACGTGGCCCCTCGGTCGACAGGGGCGGATGTTAGAGGAGTTGGAAACTTTTGTCCAAAAAAGTAGAGTTTACTGCTAATATAGAGATATTCTAACTGTCCCATAGTATAAATCCTCTCCCTGCACATCCGTTGTGTTAAGCTGTACTCAATATTGGAACGTGTAAAGTGTATGTCGCTTTAAAAGAGTTTGAAAAAAATTTTCATCGAATTAAGCAACCTCCACTTATACATGTTGTAAAAAAATTCCAGTTAAAATGTTTACTTATATTATACCCTCCACCAAAGGGTTAATGGTATATTAAATTTATCATGCCTTTTGCAACACCACGAAATATTGATCGGAAGCCCTATTAAGTATATATAGGGTGATCCATCTAGAGGTATATTTTCAGAACAAAAAAATATAAAAATTCAAATCAAATGTAGAATCTTTATTGGTAATTTGGAAGGACATTTTATGGCATTTATTTTTTGAATATAATTTCCTTCAAATGTTGGCCGCAACTACGCCTCAGGGTTTCCATTCTGAGCGTCCAATTTTGGATGACTCGTTCGAGCATGTCACACCTAATACGATTTGTCCGTGTGCCTTTTAAAAGCACAATAGCGGCCCACAAAACGGCCCGCATGGTGAAAACTGGCCATTAATAGTTAATATGGACATATCGGTACTCAAATTTAAACAAATTTTGCTACAAATCCAAATTGAGAGTCATTTTTAATTTTTAAATGAGATAAGGGAGGAACGCATGGGCAGAAAGAGCACCAAATACGGATATTTTCTGTTCGCTTTAGCAGCGTATGGACGGTGGAGTGTATAAAAGATTCGGCCTGGCCGAACTTAAAGACGTTTTTACTTGTTTTTGAAATATTTAATACATTTTTAATAACCTATAATAAAGCGCTGTGTATCGACAGAAGAATTCATACATATTTATTTATAAATACATAGTACATATGTATGTATTCGAACACTGTCTTACAAAAGTTTGCATAGGATTAATACATTTTTTACGAACTTAATATATTTTTTAACACGGGCTAAATATATTCATTTTTGGTTACCTTAAATTAGAAATAAATTATTTTTAAAATATTCTAGACGATGTTTTTAGTGTTGTTTTTGAATAACAATGAACAACGTGAATAAGTTTACGGACCCTGCCTAAAAAATTGATCTACCGTCATTAGTACCGATACAAATTTCACAATTTTTGCGTCAAATCATTAGTAGAGCTTGGCTTCTGAAGGAAGAGCCAACAGAGGAGTGGAACAGAAATATAAATATAATCTTTGGATTATATTTATCTCCGTATGTAAACTTTCATAAAACCAAAAACTGAATTATTTTAAGTTCTTTTTTTTAACTATTCATGAAGTTTGGATATTTTTGAATTTTGTATTTTCAACAAAACTCCAGACAAAATAATAAATCTCATTGAAGTTAATCATAATAATGTTTTAGTTAAAAAACTGAAATATATCAGAGATACGTAAACTTTTGCAATTCGGTGTATGTACAAAGCATTAATACTGAATACATTGAAAATCTTTTGGTTAACTGACTTCTTGACAATACCACACAGTCTTTCATTAGAGCGGGCCATTATAATCATGACATTCTCGAACGTTATTTCAAAACACAAAAGAACACGAATTCATAGCAACTGAGTTCGTTAAACTTGCGAAAAATTGAAGGTAATCGAGGTTTTTGCAAAGATTTCATTGAAGTCTACTGGTTTCCAATGTAAACGGTCAGACAAGCATAATCATGTATGTACATGTACATTTGGGTTAGGACATTTCGCAATGTTCAGAATATTCAGTGTGACTAGAAATGATATTGTCTTTTTTCCTGGAGCCACTAAAGTTAAAGGCAAGGGCACATTGAAGCATATTTGCTAACTTCCGGTATTCTTAACAACTTTGAAATTATTGTTCAAAAGTTTAGACTACTTTAAGTTTTAAAAGTAAGACCATCATTGTTTGGCCAGGCTAACACAGGCTAATATAGCGCACAACAACAAAAAAGTCCGACCCATATCTCAGCTTTAACTTCAGAATAAATTTATTTTAATCATTGTTCGACCACAAAAAATTATGGCGAACAAATACTTATAAAAGTGTACTTTTTTCTGAAGTGCCTTAAGGGAAAACTTTTCGTCCATTTACAATCGCAAACAGTTTATGACGAGAAGTAATCATCGTTCAAAATTTCTGGATCCTAGGTTATTTAGTTTGACGGGTATCGGTCCTTTAACAGCACACGGACCAACATGGCTAGAACGCCTAAGAGATTTAAAACGATCATTACTCAATAGGGTCTTTGATCAATATTTCGTGGTGCTGCAAACAGATGACAAGTTTTGTATACCATCCACCCTTCGATGAAGGGTATCAAAATATGCAGCCTGCGAAACAGCTTCAGTGTACTTGGGCCTTAAATTTTTATTTAAGGGAACGATTTAGCATCATGGATTTCTATACCCTGCAGCACTCATAACTTACGAGTAGTTTCAAGGAAAATGTGTGTAACGACCAAAAAAATTTTAAGCCCGTCTTTAGTGTACCGATCAGAATTACTAGCTGATTTAATTTAACTAAGTCTGTCAGTTCGTCCTTCTAAAGCTTGTAATCAAACTACAGGTCACGATTGTTGTCCAATCTTCATAAAATGTGATAAAGGAAGGATGTTGAATTCGAAATAAAAACGGTTTAGATTTAGATATATCTCTTAAACGTTTTATCTTTTTTAGCTTTAGCTGCCGCATGTTACATCCAATCTAAACAAAATTTGGCACTCGTTATTTTTTGGGACCAAGCTAGGAAGTAATTAAAATTGATAAAGAAAGATAAAGGAACGATGTTGAAATCGAAATAAAATCGGTTCAGTGGTACTTTGGAACTTTTTCTTTAGATACAAGCAAAATTGACACCTTTTTGTTGAGAAATGACTTAGATATAGTGATTTTGCTATCCAGTCCTAGTTATAGAGGCTTAACCTAAAACACCACTAGTATCAATTTACAATATTAAAAAATAAGGATTTCCAGGTTTTTATTAGAAATAATTCCGGGATTAGAGATCCCTACTACCGTAGTTATAAAGTTCCTAATTTTTTTTATTGATTTTTAATATATTTTAAGAAAAGGTGGTGGTTTTATTTTAAGTTTGTATTGCATTCTTGTAGTCTTTTTCATTTTTTAATTGGTTGATAATATTTTACTAAATTAAGGTGGCGGTTATATTTAAGTTTCTGTATATTTTCTAGTGATTATAATAATCGATTGGCTGAAGTTGCTTATCAGCTCTGCATTTGGATCGGTCCATAATGTGTACGTTGTCCCTACGTCATGGGTACGTGGCCCCTCGGTCGATAGGGGCGGATGTTAGAGGAGTTGGAAACTTTTGTCCAAAAAAGTAGAGTTTACTGCTAATATAGAGATATTCTAACTGTCCCATAGTATAAATCCTCTCCCTGCACATCCGTTGTGTTAAGCTGTACTCAATATTGGAACGTGTAAAGTGTATGTCGCTTTAAAAGAGTTTGAAAAAAATTTTCATCGAATTAAGCAACCTCCACTTATACATGTTGTAAAAAAATTCCAGTTAAAATGTTTACTTATATTATACCCTCCACCAAAGGGTTAATGGTATATTAAATTTATCATGCCTTTTGCAACACCACGAAATATTGATCGGAAGCCCTATTAAGTATATATAGGGTGATCCATCTAGAGGTATATTTTCAGAACAAAAAAATATAAAAATTCAAATCAAATGTAGAATCTTTATTGGTAATTTGGAAGGACATTTTATGGCATTTATTTTTTGAATATAATTTCCTTCAAATGTTGGCCGCAACTACGCCTCAGGGTTTCCATTCTGAGCGTCCAATTTTGGATGACTCGTTCGAGCATGTCACACCTAATACGATTTGTCCGTGTGCCTTTTAAAAGCACAATAGCGGCCCACAAAACGGCCCGCATGGTGAAAACTGGCCATTAATAGTTAATATGGACATATCGGTACTCAAATTTAAACAAATTTTGCTACAAATCCAAATTGAGAGTCATTTTTAATTTTTAAATGAGATAAGGGAGGAACGCATGGGCAGAAAGAGCACCAAATACGGATATTTTCTGTTCGCTTTAGCAGCGTATGGACGGTGGAGTGTATAAAAGATTCGGCCTGGCCGAACTTAAAGACGTTTTTACTTGTTTTTGAAATATTTAATACATTTTTAATAACCTATAATAAAGCGCTGTGTATCGACAGAAGAATTCATACATATTTATTTATAAATACATAGTACATATGTATGTATTCGAACACTGTCTTACAAAAGTTTGCATAGGATTAATACATTTTTTACGAACTTAATATATTTTTTAACACGGGCTAAATATATTCATTTTTGGTTACCTTAAATTAGAAATAAATTATTTTTAAAATATTCTAGACGATGTTTTTAGTGTTGTTTTTGAATAACAATGAACAACGTGAATAAGTTTACGGACCCTGCCTAAAAAATTGATCTACCGTCATTAGTACCGATACAAATTTCACAATTTTTGCGTCAAATCATTAGTAGAGCTTGGCTTCTGAAGGAAGAGCCAACAGAGGAGTGGAACAGAAATATAAATATAATCTTTGGATTATATTTATCTCCGTATGTAAACTTTCATAAAACCAAAAACTGAATTATTTTAAGTTCTTTTTTTTAACTATTCATGAAGTTTGGATATTTTTGAATTTTGTATTTTCAACAAAACTCCAGACAAAATAATAAATCTCATTGAAGTTAATCATAATAATGTTTTAGTTAAAAAACTGAAATATATCAGAGATACGTAAACTTTTGCAATTCGGTGTATGTACAAAGCATTAATACTGAATACATTGAAAATCTTTTGGTTAACTGACTTCTTGACAATACCACACAGTCTTTCATTAGAGCGGGCCATTATAATCATGACATTCTCGAACGTTATTTCAAAACACAAAAGAACACGAATTCATAGCAACTGAGTTCGTTAAACTTGCGAAAAATTGAAGGTAATCGAGGTTTTTGCAAAGATTTCATTGAAGTCTACTGGTTTCCAATGTAAACGGTCAGACAAGCATAATCATGTATGTACATGTACATTTGGGTTAGGACATTTCGCAATGTTCAGAATATTCAGTGTGACTAGAAATGATATTGTCTTTTTTCCTGGAGCCACTAAAGTTAAAGGCAAGGGCACATTGAAGCATATTTGCTAACTTCCGGTATTCTTAACAACTTTGAAATTATTGTTCAAAAGTTTAGACTACTTTAAGTTTTAAAAGTAAGACCATCATTGTTTGGCCAGGCTAACACAGGCTAATATAGCGCACAACAACAAAAAAGTCCGACCCATATCTCAGCTTTAACTTCAGAATAAATTTATTTTAATCATTGTTCGACCACAAAAAATTATGGCGAACAAATACTTATAAAAGTGTACTTTTTTCTGAAGTGCCTTAAGGGAAAACTTTTCGTCCATTTACAATCGCAAACAGTTTATGACGAGAAGTAATCATCGTTCAAAATTTCTGGATCCTAGGTTATTTAGTTTGACGGGTATCGGTCCTTTAACAGCACACGGACCAACATGGCTAGAACGCCTAAGAGATTTAAAACGATCATTACTCAATAGGGTCTTTGATCAATATTTCGTGGTGCTGCAAACAGATGACAAGTTTTGTATACCATCCACCCTTCGATGAAGGGTATCAAAATATGCAGCCTGCGAAACAGCTTCAGTGTACTTGGGCCTTAAATTTTTATTTAAGGGAACGATTTAGCATCATGGATTTCTATACCCTGCAGCACTCATAACTTACGAGTAGTTTCAAGGAAAATGTGTGTAACGACCAAAAAAATTTTAAGCCCGTCTTTAGTGTACCGATCAGAATTACTAGCTGATTTAATTTAACTAAGTCTGTCAGTTCGTCCTTCTAAAGCTTGTAATCAAACTACAGGTCACGATTGTTGTCCAATCTTCATAAAATGTGATAAAGGAAGGATGTTGAATTCGAAATAAAAACGGTTTAGATTTAGATATATCTCTTAAACGTTTTATCTTTTTTAGCTTTAGCTGCCGCATGTTACATCCAATCTAAACAAAATTTGGCACTCGTTATTTTTTGGGACCAAGCTAGGAAGTAATTAAAATTGATAAAGAAAGATAAAGGAACGATGTTGAAATCGAAATAAAATCGGTTCAGATTTATATATATCTTTCAAATATGTTATCTCTTTTAGCTGCCACATATTACATCCAATCCAAATGAAATTTGGCACACGTTAGTTTTTGGGACCAATGTACGAAGTTATTGAAATTGAAGAAAATCGGCTCGGATCTAGATATGGCTTCCGCATATATGTTCAACTGATTTTAGCAAAAGCAATGATATTGTTTCACAAATTCAAATATGACATAAGTTTTAAAATTTGGGTTAACTAAGGCCCGGCCGATCTAAAAATCTATTTTGAGCTTTTCGCTAGTTTTAAATTGGTCACACTATATGGGCTTAACTTCAAAATCACATTTATATACTATTTAGGCTTTTTAGTAAACGCTTTCCAGGAACACCCTGACAATGTACAGAAAAGTTTGTAAAAATAGACATAACCCTTATGTACCTGTAGGCTAAACTCAATTTCATTAATATGGAATCCTATAACTTATCTCAACATCCCATTCAGGAATCACCCATAAACTTCTCAAGTCGGTTCTTCAAATCGGTCACCTGTTAACGATATAAATTTTATACTTAATGACCGGAATCTACTGCTTAATTTCAGTTTGGAACGACTAATTGATTTTTTACACGTTTTGCAACGAAAATTACTCCCAGTTTCAGTCCCAGATGACCAAAGCCTGGCAACTCGTAGAAGCTGACTTCTAACTTCAAACAACAACATTACCTTGGTTAAGAAAACACTTACATCAAATCAATGAACAGGACGCCTTAAACAAGATTAAACCAGCATATCTGACTATCGCTTAAAGATCTTTTAGGCAAAAAGGCATTAAGAGACCGATGATCGATCAGAAAGCAAGACGAAATCCAACAAAATTCTCGATAAAGCGAGCCCGGTAGTCCAAATTGTTCAACCCTGCCACACATTGTCATAGAATTTTTCCTCACTACCTTTACTGTTCTAAGTAAACCAAGTGCCCTTCGAAGTCTGGAGCTCAACAAGAATAAGGCATAATCACATGCCTTCTAATCAAAAACCAATTTGCCGCAACAACGGGTCCATCATAAGGTTCCGAATACGCGACCCTCCTAAGAAGCCCGACATCTTTATATTGTAAAGTACATATAGCTCCTGATTTGTAACGCACAACAAATGTGAAACTTCGAAGATGTTCGGAGTCGTTGTTCATTTGCTTAACATTGTGTTTTTCTGTAGATTCCACTATATTGCGATCCAACCTAGTCTACGCATTTGATTTTGCTTCAAAATGATTCGTGCGCTGTCGTCTAAATATTTATTTAGATTTCACTGTAATAAATTCAAAAACTGATCGTTTAATTTGATTTTTTACAAAACGAGTACAGTTAGAAAGAAATGCAATCAAGCGATAAAAGATTGGGTACTTATACCCAAAGTATGAAAATTATATGTTTATAAATTGGTACTAGTACATATCATGTTCAGCAAAAATATGTGTATGTGCTTCAAAGAATGTAATTTTGATGCAATTTGGTTGCAGCAGACTTTAAGCTTAACAATAGCTGCTTTCTTTTGAGTTAACTACATTAGTTGCCTAGTTAGTTTGCAATACAGTAATCTGGCAACATTCAAAATAAAGAGTAATATGGCAACATAGCTTTTCTTTATATACGTCAAAGAGAATTAAACAACAATAGGGTTCATCGGCGAATCAATCAAAATCAGGCAATAAAAAACTTCAAATGCGAATAAAATAATCAATGAAATATATAAATTTATTAATTGCTACACTTTTGCTTTGTAAAAATATGTACAATTTCTATATGCTATCAGTTTGAGTTGATTTACAGTTTCACTTATCCCATCTCGTGCAGATCTTCCCAAAAGGATTTAGCCGATGAGACCTATTCTTATTTGATTATTTTTTTGTATAAGTTCCGAATAACAAAAAACATATGTTTTTATAAAGAAGGTTGAGTAATGTTTGATTTTGTATTGAAATAGAAGTGTGGTAACTCTTAGCGAATTGAGGCCAACTCGCTTGCCAACGCAAATTGTTGAAAACGATTTTTGTTATTTCGTATACTTTCTTGTTTTGTTAACATTTTATTGACAAATTTAATTTCGTTGGTAGGCATTTCCTTTTCGCCGGGGACATTCAAATTCGTCCTTTCTAGACCCAACAGCTCACTCTTAAAATAATATATGTAGTTACATCGAAGTTTCTGTTAACAATAATCATTTGCACTTTCCGTTTCTACATCATTGTAATTTGTAGAAATGGTTTTATCGCGCTTTTTCTATTTTCTTTCATTCTTTTCATTTTCTTTCTGTATCAATAACAAAAAACTTATGTTTTTGATTTCGTTATACAAGCCGGGTGTGTCATAATATTTTTTTTTTAAAAAATACGTCAGGTAACTCTAACTCGTTACGTTACCGAGTAACAGCCAACTCGCTTGCTTGCCGAGTGACTTTCATTAGTAGCCTGAAAAGAACTCTGCTAATGTCTAAGTTTGAGATCACTTTAAAATGTATACGACTTTGCACAATGCCACTGAGAGAAACTCGATCCTTAGTATATATAGGTGCATTGCAAGAGGTCTCAAATGAGGAATCAGCAAGTCATGCATTTTGTATAGCCTCCATCATATAACCTCCAAAATATATAACCTCAGTTGTACAAACGTCTTACAAAGTCTAACAAACAGTAGATCAGATAAGTCTAGCAAGAAAGACAATACCACGGAAAACTTAAGGACCAAAAACCAATGGAAAGATATCATTAATATTCGTTAAATTACGAACTGGCGAAAGACAAAAATCAATAATAACGGGTGATCAATCTAAAGGTATTTTTTTTCAAAATAGAAAAAAATCCAAAAAATCAAATAAAAGGTGGAATATTTGCGGTTCTTTCGAAAGGAAATTTTATGCCATTTATTTTTTGAATATAATTTCCTTTAAATGTTGGCCGCCTGGGGATCCAATTTTAAATAACTTGTTCGGGCATTTCGACCGGTATGGCTTTAATGACACGCGTAATGTTGGCTTTCAAAACCTGCTTTGCAAAACATAGACTTTGCACTTTGCGTAGCCCCAGAAGAAAAAAGTCTATAGCTGTGATCTAGGCGGCCAACTCACCGGTCCAAAACCTGAAATTGGCTGCTCTTCGTAATGACCTCTTAATAGATTTATTGCTTGAGCAGCTGTATGGCAAGTGAAGTCGTCCTATATATGTATAAAGTTGAACACAACTCACGCGAAATCTGTGAAAAAGGCTATTGAAAAAAATACCTTAAGATGGATCACCCTATAGTTTTTACTAACAATATATCGAGCCATAAGCGCTAACCTATCGTAAGTCAAATTTTTGGAAAAAAAATTTTATTGCTGAAAAATAATCGTTAGGACAAGCCTCATCGTTTTGTATTTTTAAAATGACAAAATTGTTAGTAAAACATCAAAAAAAAAGCTTTTGCATTTTATCGTAAATGATTGTTTAAATTTTATTGTGTAGCAATTTTATCGTAAGT
The DNA here is from genome assembly GCA_963513945.1 of Hydrotaea diabolus. NCBI lineage: Eukaryota > Metazoa > Arthropoda > Insecta > Diptera > Muscidae > Hydrotaea > Hydrotaea diabolus. The sequence continues at coordinate 100,156,159 of OY740720.1, read as the reverse complement.
CACACATCAAATTGCTGCAGCAATCGCAAATGTGTTCAGATTTTTTTTTTGTTTTTTGATACAGTTATATGAGTAGGTAGAAATCTTAAATTTTTGCATTAAAACATTTGCATTTTTAATAAAGTTGTTTGAAATAAATAATAAAAACCGTCTCCTGTAAAATTTGCATTTTTTCACTTACGATAGGTTAGCGCTTATGGCTCGATATGTTAAGTAACTATGGTTTAAAGCACATTGTTATACCCTACATCATACTATGGCACTGGGTACTATGACTTATTATTTAAGACACCTTAAAGGAATAGAGATTAACCCCATGTCAAGTATACCTTTCAATTCAGGTAGTATTTTTTCGGGCGGTTAGATTTGACTTGATTTAAATATTTGTCGGGCTTAGAAATCATAACTATTTCTGATTTCTTATATGATGGTGGGAAATAACCTACAGGTATACGCAAAACACCATTAACAATAAATGGTATAGCTTTTAGTGCAGAATTCGACAACTCTTTTATCATTCTTGCAGTAATTCTATCCCTACCGGCAGATTTTATCGTGTCAAGGTCTTTCACAGATTCCAGGATAGTTTTAAATTTCAGCCTGAGTGGGCATGAGACGACATCGTCTATGTCGGGTATATTGTCCGTAGAAGTCCCATTATTTGAAGTGAATACTGGTGGCTAATCACCGCATTCGTTAACGACCAAATTTACTTCGAAACGCAATTAATTTGGATCACGGCAATCGTTATCGAATTGAAACTACCCGAAGTTGAATTCGAAAGCACAACCGACATCGAAAAAAACCAAACACTACCATTTTTAATGACGCCAAACAAAACAACAGAGTAAAACAAAAGAAATGTAGGTATTTTTCTATATTTTGTGAAATAACGTAAAAATATTCGTCTTTTTTATTATTTTTAGGGACAAAGATAATGAAAAAACGATTGCTTTTATCTCGAATATTTCTTCTAATTACGTTTACATTGCAATCCTCCTCCGAATCGGACGATGATGAGTAAAAAAATAGCATTGGATCCATTTATAACTAATTTCTATATTTTTATCAGATTTATTAAAATATTCACTTGCATTTATTAAAATATTCACGCTTGTTGTTTTGTTTTTCTCTGCTTGTCATCATACTCGTATGCTTGCCGCAAAGAGAATCAACAAAGAAAGATGTTCCATCGGCCTTTTAGGAAACTCAATTTGTGTTATCACAGTAGTGGTTTCGACAAAAATTACGTAAAAACACCATGAATTGTTATAAAATAATAAATTAACTACAATAAAATAATTAATCCATACATTTTTGCATTGCAATAATGCGTAAAATGTTTCTTATTATCTATTTAATTTTTTAACAGTCCCACGTCGTGCTCGAATCAGCCAACGACACATCTTTTGAGTTGAAAGTCTTTGTTTTGCAGCATTGCAAAAAAAAGTAGTATGCGATAAAACATTACGATCGAATGCCATGATCCAAACATTTAAACGTATCGAAATATTTTTCTATTCGAATTTGCATTCGTCGTCGAATGCCGTGATTAGCCCCCTGATTCCAAGTGATTGAAGAACTTATCTACCTTACGAGTATCATTAGAGTTATTTCTGCATAACTACCATTGAAAGGCGCACTGGAGATTTATACATTGCATATCTTTTGTAGCCTTTCAGAGGCTGTAGTCTGTTCTCTCTCAGTCGGTTATTTTCATAGAATAACCATTATTATTTTCTACCAATGGTTAAGTTTTTCAGACTAGACTGCAGTATCGTTTTCATGCTATCCAGATTTTTCACTAACGAGAGCTTTAACAACTCTTTGTCTTCCGGACGTTTACCTATCATTTCTAATAAAGCATGGAGCGTTATGTGCGATTTATAACTATTCCAGGGGGCTAATCACCGCATTCGTTAACGACCAAATTTACTTCGAAACGCAATTAATTTGGATCACGGCAATCGTTATCGAATTGCAACTACCCGAAGTTGAATTCGATAGCACAACCGTCTTCGAAAAAAACCAAACACTACCATTTTTAATGACGCCAAACAAAACAACAGAGTAAAACAAAAGAAATGTAGGTATTTTTCTATATTTTGTGAAATAACGTAAAAATATTCGTCTTTTTTTATTATTTTTAGGGACAAAGATAATGAAAAAACGATTGCTTTTATCTCGAATATTTCTTCTAATTACGTTTACATTGCAATCCTCCTCCGAATCGGACGATGATGAGTAAAAAAATAGCATTGGATCCATTTATAACTAATTTCTATATTTTTATCAGATTTATTAAAATATTCACTTGCATTTATTAAAATTTTCACGCTTGTTGTTTTGTTTTTCTGCTTTTCTCTGCTTGTCATCATACTCGTATGCTTGCCGCAAAGAGAATCAACAAAGAAAGATGTTTCATCGGCCTTTTAGGAAACTCAATTTGTGTTATCACAGTAGTGGTTTCGACAAAAATTACGTAAAAACACCATGAATTGTTATAAAATAATAAATTAACTACAATAAAATAATTAATCGATACATTTTTGCATTGCAATAATGCGTAAAATTTTTCTTATTATCTATTTAATTTTTTAACAGTCCCACGTCGTGCTCGAATCAGCCAACGACACATCTTTTGAGTTGAAAGTCTTTGTTTTGCAGCATTGCAAAAAAAGTAGTATGCGATAAAACATTACGATCGAATGCCATGATCCAAACATTTAAACGTATCGAAATATTTTTCTATTCGAAATTGCATTCGTCGTCGAATGCCGTGATTAGCCCCCAGGTAAGATTAGCCCATATCCAATATGTGTTTCCATATAGTCACAAATGGGCATTTCCGGGATGAAAAATGCGACATTCGAACGCTTTTTAAGTGGAAAAATACAGAAATCTTAAATTGTTTTTATTATTCGACAGCATTCAAGTATCACAATGTTGTTTAAATGGGTAGAATTTGTCAATTTGTTGATTCGGGTATATTACTCGTAGCAAAAAAAAACATGTGATGAAGAACGCGACAAAATATAGACCTCGTTGTTGATTGCAAATACAATAATCTGCGAATTGAAACACAATTTTTCAAATCGATGTTTTGACTAAATTAGGAAGTCGGGGCTTTGGTTTCATAGTTCTCATGTTAAAATATTTGCATTCGTTTTTTTTTGTACAACCTTTAGTATGATTTAACACGCGACATTTTTTCAGTCGCCTTTGTGCTTCAGTGTAGTTATTGGGAGTTAGCGGAAATTACATAAAAACGATGTGCCGTCGCCTTCAGAATGGCTCGAGTATTTCGGAAAAAATAATAAAAAGGGCGCTCCGGTCCGCCCACTTTCATATAATATGAATGTGGCCCTAGGGCATTGAACGAAAATAAACGATGCAGTCAGTCTCGCTTGAGCATTCTTTCGATTAGGTGGTGTCGTCGCATGGTATTTGGCTTTACACTGAACGAAATGTTTGAACTAAATTGTAGCAAAGAAATTTGACACCTTATGTGGTTTCTTGATGAGACCATTTCGATCAGTACATTGAGAGAGCTGCAGTTCACCCATGCAAGTAAGGTTGTATGAGTGTGCCGATCACTGCCCTAGGCTGCCCTCAAGACTGAAAATAGTGGATCGTACGGCCCTAAAACAAAAACAAGTATTTTTTAAGGCTCACTATTATTTTTAACGAAATATCCTTTAGAACTGGGTTCTCCGGCATATATATCTTTTTTTGTGTCGCACCCCGCATTGCAATTCTCGGTTGCCTGAATTTTTTGGACTTTTTGTACTTGACGCTTTATAAGTATTTTGTTCACAGTACCGCATCGATGTTTCCCTTCCTATTTCGACACAGATACCCATCGTAATAAATATATATACAAGTATGTATGTTTAATAAAATGTGTTTATTTTGAACAGTAACTATTGTTTAATTTGAAGCATCTTAATAGTGATTTAAATTTAAAATTTCGGCCAATAAAACAATCGCGGATTACTGATAAGAAACGATGTTTTAAATACAAGAACCCGACATTAGACCGTGAACAACATCAAAGAAAAATGTAACATTTATTGAGCTTTGTTTGGTCTCTTTTTTATTAATCTTTCGTCGCTAGAAACAGAGAAAGAGCTAAAAACATGCTAATTTTTTTCAGTTTCCAGACCAATTTTCTGATTACAAGAACTCAAATAACTTAAAAATATATTATACGAGGTTTGCTATATATATATTTCTGGCCTAGGCAACACTAAGTGTTGTCTGGCGCCTTCTGACATTTCCATTGGAAAGTTTGATATTTTTTAGCATAAACGTACTCAGAACGTTTTGAAGTACGACAATAATTTGTGCTGTTTACAGTGACTTGAAAAATCAATTTGGCAAAAAAATGGGATTAACTCGTGAACAATTTCGTGCGATCATTTTTAACAACTTTCGACGTAGATTATCACGACAAGAGAGCATCGATGAACCTAAATCTTTGTATGGGGATGAAACACCATCCTATAGCACTGTGAAAAACTGCTTTAATGCAATCAATCATGGCCGACGCTCGCTCAAAGACGAAGGTCGTCCAAAAAAAGGCCGTTGTACCAGAGAACATTGATGCCGTGCGCGAACTGATAATGCAAGATCGTCATGTGACATACCGTGAGATAGAGATTCTTCCACCAGCATACATTCGATATTGCATGAACACCTCAAAAAAAAGGCTCGTGTCGATTGGTGCAAAGAAATTTTGAAAAAATACGATCGCGGTGCTTCAAAAGACGTTTATAGATCGTCACAGGTGACGAATCATGGATCTATGCGTATGAGCCCGAAACAAAACAGCAATCGACCGTGTGGGTCTTCGAAGACGAGCCAAATCCAACGAAAGTTGTTCGCGGAAGAAGCACTTCGAAGCAAATGGTCGCCTATTTCTTTGGCAAAACTGCTTGAGAAACGTAGGACGGTCAGTTCTGAGTGGTACACCAAAATTTGTTTGCCTGAAGTCCTCAGAGAAATTCGACAATCGAACAAGAGAAGACGAATCATTGTGCACCATGACAATGCGAGCTCTCACACATCGGCTCAAACCAGCACCTTTTTGACCGGCCAAAACGTTGAATTGTTGGTCATCCGCCGTACAGCCCTGACTTGGCACCCAATGACTTCTTTATATTCCCGCGTGGTCAACTATTTTCGTCGCCAGAAGATGCTGTTGAAACGTTTAAAAACCATGTTTTGGAGGTGCCTCAATCGGAGTCGAAAAAATGCTTCGACAATTGGTTTGAACGCATGCAAAAGTGTATAAATCATGCTGGAGAATACTTTGAAAAACATTTTTGATGATAAATATTCGCATTTTCATTATTAGGCCAGAAATATATATATAAAGGGTGTCCCAAGAAGAGCGCAATTTTTAAATTTTAAATAAAACACAGATATTTAAGAAAAAATAGTGAAACTTTATTATATCGTAAAGTAGACAGAATGAGGTTATGTATGGAACAATATATCGTGCAGATGGCCGCCGCGGCTTTGCTGGCATGCACGCCATCTTTTAATGAAATTTTCAATGACCGTTTTGCATGAATGCTGCGGTATTTCATTAATGCAGCGTCCAATTTCGTCTTTTAAGGCTTGAGTCGTCGTCGGCTTATTCGCGTAAACCATCGACTTCAAAAAACCCCAAAGAAAAAAATCTAATGGTGTTAAATCGCACGATCTAGACGGCCAATTCTGATCTCCAAAACGCGAAATAACACGACCGGGAAATGACTGATGCAGCAATTGAATTGATTCTCTGGCTGTATGACATGTGGCGCCGTCTTGTTGGAACCACATGCCCTCCACATTCATTTCTTCAATTCTAGGCAAGAAAAAACTGGTTATCATTTCACGATACCAAACACCATTGACTGTTTGCGCTTGACCTGCCTCATTTTCATAAAAAAAGGTCCAATGATTCCTCCAGCCCAAAAACCACACCACACAGTGACACGTTGAGGATGCATTTGCTTCTCGTGAATCACTCGAGGATTTTCCGCACCCCAAATGCGACAATTCTGCCTATTGACGAAGCCATCAAGATGAAAATGGGCCTCGTCACTGAAGATGATTTTATCGGCAAAATCAGCATTTTCATGTTGTCTCTCCAATACCCAATTAACGAACTCGCTTCGCTGTCCATGGTCAGCTGGCTTCAGTTCCTGAGTCAATTGAATTTTGTATGCATGAAGATGCAAATCTTTCGCCAAAATTCGCTGCAAAGTGGATTTGGAGACACCAATTTGCTGAGCTCGGTGTCGAATTGAGGTGGATGGAGTTTGAGCGACATCATCACGTACAGCTTCGACATTTTCGGTCGATCGACCTGGTCGATGGCGCGTTGTTGTCTTTACATCACTAACAGACCCAGTTTCGGCAAATTTATCCATTAATCTCTTTACAGTTGACTCTTTTGGAGCATTATTGTGACCCCAAATTGATCGCAATTTGCGAACTGTAGCCGCAAAACTTTCACCATTTTGGTAAAACAATTTCACAATGAGAATGCGTTGTTCATTCGTGTAGCGCCCCATTTATACTAACCTCGTACCTTCTACTAACAAACAATAACAATTGTTCAAATGTCAAACAATGACACTTCGAATGTTGCCAGATTTAAAAATTGCGTTCTTCTTGGGACACCCTTTATATATCAGCCCTCGTATTATAAAAATGTTGTTTATTTTTTAAATATAATGTAAGAAAAAATCATATGTTTATTAACATTTTAATTTTCGGTTCCGGTGGACCTTTTAGTGAAAATGCCCATACTGAAAGATTCTTCCCGATGTATGTATGTTAGGTCCGAACTTGCTTAAACTCCAGACAGAGACGCGAATCGTCTGAATTATCAGAGTTTATAATTCAGCATTTTAATTTTTCTTAAAAAATGTAAATATTTCAATTTCCCTTAAGTTGTCAATAAACAAAAAGCCTGTCATAAAGACGTGAACAATTTAAAAAGCAAATAAATACATCTCACTACGCTTAACTATTTCGCATATTAGACTAGTGCTAATTTTAAAACAAACCCGGTAGGTGTTTGAAAAACGTTTTCTGATCACACTTTTTTCATTGGATCAAGAAACAACTTATTGACTGAGAATAAAAATCGTCTTAATTGTATTTGTCAATAAAGAGTGTTTAAGTACGGGTTAGGATTCATTCAACTTTACTATTTGAAAAAAAGCCATTGACCTTAAACTTTGCCTAAGAATTTTAAAGATATCTTAACTACTAACTCTGGGGCGGTTTCCATTTCAGCTAAGTCTAATGGGTATTCATGTCAAACAAATAAATATATCAGGCGGTTGTACCGACTACCCATAACCATTTACCCATAGTAGGCTTAACTTAATTTGCGCCATACGACGAGATGGGACCAAAGAGGGCGTTTTGTACGGTATGTATAAAGGTCCAATTAGTCTTGACGGCTGACGGTAGGCAATCAGCGGTTTGAATAGGGGTTGCATTTTGCATGTGTTAGAGGGAGATAACTACAATTCGACGGTTGACGGTAGACTTCTGCAGGTTGCAGAAACAACCGTCAGCCGTCAAGACTAATTGGACCTTAAGAAGAAGTAGGTTAATAATTTTTCCATTATCAAGTTAAACTACCCATTTTATTCCTAACTTATTTCCACTAGCATTGATACGAATAATGGACGTGGGCAGTATGGTAGCTTCGTCTTTAAGATACCAGAGATTTGTTGGTGGTACTAAAACTGAAATAAACATGGTACATTTAATAGGGGAAAATGTTATGGGCGGCATAAGAAGGGGTGTGAAATAAAGCGCATTCTCTATCCCGTAGACAGTTTACTTCAATTCCCTGCTAATTCCCGCTAAGGGGAATGAATATAGTACTTTTAATGAAATGGTAATTGTAACGCACATTAGCCGCGTTAGTTATAGTTTGCTCAGCTATCATTTGTACGTTTAGCAAGCGAGTTAGCTTTAAGACGCTAAAAGAACGTGTAAACGATATTACTTTCTATTGTGGATAGCGACATTATATGTCTAAGTAGAAGAATAATAGAACTATTTTAAATAGGCTGAACAATTGTTAATTTATTTTACGCATTGACACACGAAGAGATTTAAATTTAGAACAGTGAGCAAGTGCCTTCCAAATTTAAGGAGAGTATCAAAGAAAAATCAATGAAACTGGCAAACAAATTCTTTTAAGCAAACAACAATCAAAATTATTAAGATCGCCCAAACGCAGGTTTCAAAGAAAGGATTTATTAAACTCTGTCGGTGTTTTCCAAGAGTAATGCTGGACATTTGCCTTTAAGTGGCTCTTGTGGTCCGATCCATGTAGTTTATTTTTATGGCTCCAATATCCGCTTGTCCCATATCGATTTCTTTTAATGTTCTGAAGTCATGTTGATTTAGTAAAAAAACAGCTGATTGCTCAATACTGACAAGTTTTGCGATGTAAATACTTTTCGATTTCCACATTTTTCACTAGACTGGATCTCGAGTCTTAACTAAAAACCCCACAAGTGTTACATCACACACCCTGCAATATGAAACGATAATTTTAAAGGTACAATTATACAGGGTGTCCGCCAGGAAGGTATACTACTATGTTTGTTTATAATTTTTAATTAAATGGAAGAAAATGAATCTTATTTAATGTCAGCAATTATGTACTTATGGAATACAATACCGGATAAATGTCCGCCTCTGTAAGCCTAACAAATGCGAGCCCTTTTGAGCACATTTTTCATTACATTCAGCACGGCGTCGAATTGAGGTTGATGGATTGTTTTGAACACTTTCATGAGCAGCAGTAATGTTTTCAGCCGATCTCGCAGTACGTTGTGGTTCATGCTTGGGCCTATCAGCTACAGCCCTCTTTCTTCGAAAGCATTCACTACACGATAAATAGTGCGTTTTGTTGGCACGTTGTTTCACGTAACTTTCTCATCGTCACATTAATCGACGATTGATTTTGATAACATGTTTAACGATTTATCGAATATTTTACCATAATATATTTGCCACGTCTCTTCTTCACGACTGCCTAATATGAACTGTCAAGACTAATGTTTACCAAAATGGCGGCGGACACCCTGTAGAATGTAACGCCATTTCCCCAATAACAAACGTATTAGATACAACTCTGCGTTATTTATCCATTTTTATTGTCAGATAAGAAAACTGGGTGCATGGGGGAGAAAAAAAGAGAAAGACGTGCATGGCACAACAATTAATCAAATAATTACATACAATTGTGGCAAACTCTGATAAATGTTTATTTCATTTCTTTAAGTTGTTTGCCTATAATCCTACATCATAAAGTACTGTTCCGACCGATGTGACACGAAAAAACGCAACGAAATGTCAAATTCTTTTCACACACGTTCTTATGGAAGCATTCATACCAAAGCGACACGACAAAAAACATCGTCTGAGAGTAGACGAAATTAAAGATGGAGCCGGTAGCGTTTTTGCCTTTTGTCGCACCGTTTTTTGTATTGCCAAATAAATTCAAACTAGTAAAAGTTTTTTCAAAATACTTTTCATTCTTTCCATTCCTGTTTTTAATTTATTGTAACAAACAAATAAAAATTAAATGGTGAAAATAATTAATTCAAATGTTTTACATTATTTTCATACATTTGGTGTGATTATACTAGCGGTTGTCGCTTGAAAGGCACGACTGTCGCAGCTGTTCTGTCGTGTCGCTCTGTTCTGAACTCTACCTAAATGTTCAGCGAGTGTTTGAGGCAATTAGGAATTAAAATATGTTCGTGCAAAAAAATCAAAGAAGTTCAGTGATAGCTGCAAAATACCAATTTTTAGTATTACTGGTGCTCTCATATATCAGTATTGTTTATAAGCATATGTGCCAATAACCATGACACAGCATCAATATTTAATATCCTGAACAATTTAATTTACTACATAACTATTTAGTTTCATTTGTAGTTCGCAGAACTGACAATTAGAATAAAGGCAAACAAAATGGGGTGTCAACAAAGTGTGCCAACCCAATAAAAGTGTGCCAAAATGAAAAAATTTTAGTCAGCTGTTGGCGTGAATAACCGTTATAATTAAACCATATGTCCTTTGTTATCGAAACTAAAAAGAATCAAACAGCAAGAGGTCTTATTGGCGAATTCGTAACGGTTTCATGTGTAGATGTTATAAGTAAATATTCAATTTTTCACAGGAATTTATGATTAGATATCGGATAAAGTTTTTCAAGATCTGCGCTAGTTTAAACTTTGCATAGAAAATTTTGGACCAATAAACTTAATCAACTTAGGTCTGCCAAAATACACCTCCAACCATCCAACGGGAAACCCTTTCTCGTATCAATGAAATGTGTAAGATATAATTTGTATACTTACTGACCTGAGCTGACTGCTTTAAGCTTGCTCCAATGCATTTCATAGCGCAATCTTTTATATAAGTATAGATTAAAGAATAAAGTCTAACTCGTCGTGTTACCGACAATTATAAAACTAATTCGATATAACCCAACCTACCACAGAGTAGTGTAGGGTTCACAAAGAAAACCATGCGGTAGTGTTTAATTAATAACTACGGGTCTATTTATTACGAACATGATTAAGATCACAACATGCCCATAAACAATTGATAAAAAGAGAACATTTATAACAAATTGAACTAGATCAATTAGCTGAAATACTTGGAAATGAGCTAATTAGTGTCATAAAAATATTACAAATATTTCATTGGTAACTCGTGCTACCTATATTTATATATATATATGTGACGCGCAAAATAGAAAGGGGCCTAAGGGTAAAAACCATTTTTGTTCAGGAGAGCTATTTTAAAGATTTAAATACGTGTATCTTTGGTGTACCATCACTTTTATAAAACGCGCATGTCTCTGGAAGGGAACACTTTTGGGGCATGGGATCGGTCTGATTCGATGCTCAGATGTTGTCCACATCAAAAAAAAAGTGAAAATTGATTTTATTACCCTTAGGTCACTTTTTCTATGCGCAGTCACATATGTATGTCAATTTTAAAGTTTTAAAAAAATTATTGAGCGTGAATAATAAACCGGTAGGTAACCTTTCAAAATTGAACATATTTTTGATGAAATAGATTTCTTTCCAAATAGAGTTAAAAACAAATAACAACGTCCGAGTAAAAGTATCTACAATAATTTCTGCCTATGAATATTTCGGCTACTTTACGAGTAAGAAATTAATCTCTAAGCCATGTAAGGAGTTTCTCTATAAAATGCACTATTAGTTCGAATCTTCCATTAAATGGTAGGTTCCGGTCAGCGAGTATAAAAATTGTGTTGTGCCCAGCTCACTGATTTTAAAAAAACTTTTTCGTTTGTCCTTTATTTTTTTTAATTCTAATGAAATTAAAATAAAAACTGACAAATCTGAATATGAACTAAGAAGCAGACGACTTGCACGTATTTTGGAATAAGTCAAAACATTTTGGTGACAGCGATTTGCCAACTAAGCATTTCTTGTAAAACTTTCGTAAACATTTTAAGAAGCAGCAAATACATGTATATGTTTTCCGCCAGGAAGGTATACTATTTTGTTTTACTGCCATTTTGGTAAACATTAGTCTTGACAGTTCATATTTGGCAGTCGTGAATTAGAGACGTGGCAAATTTATTATGGTAAAATATTCGATAAATCGGTAAACATGTTATCAAAATCAATCGTCGATTACTGTGACGATAAGAAAGTTACGAGAAACAACGTGCCAACAAAACTCACTATTTATCGTGTAGTGAATGATTTCGAAAAAGAGGGTCTATAGCTGATAGGCCCAAGCATAGACCACAACGTACTGCAAGATCGGCTGAAAACATTACTGCTGCTCAAGAAAGTGTTCATAAAATCCATCAACCTCAATTCGACGCCGTACTCAGGAGCTTGGTCTTCAAAGAACAATTTTGGCCTCAAGGATATGCATTTGTTTAAATTTAAGATTAAGTTTATACCAGAGCTTCTTCCACAAGACTGTTTACGCCGCCGTACATATGCCAAGAGGATGTTACAGCTCGCCCATGGCAACCCCGGTCTTCATGAAAAAATCATAATGAGTGACGAGGCACATTTTCATTTGAATGGATATGTGAATAAACAGAATAATCGGTTCTGGGCAATGGAAAACCCTCAAATTATGCATCAGTCACCTTTGCATGCAGTAAAAGTGACAGTCTGCTGTGCAATTTGGTCAGGAGGAATCATTGGGCCTTATCTTTATGAAAATGAAAACGGCGTAACGGTAACTGTCAATGGGGAGCGATATCGTGATATCATTGAAAACTTTTAAACGGCAGAACTGCATGCTTTGGACTTGATTAAAGTAACATGTGGGATCAACTAGACGGTGCCACATCGCATACAGCCTGGATTATAATGGAATTACTGCGAGACCTCTTTCCACAACAAGTAATTTCAAAAAATGGTGATGTTAATTGGCCTCTACGGTCGCCTGATTTGACTGCTCCGGACTTCTTTTTGTGGCGATAAAGCAAGGTTTATGCAAACAAACCAGATACGCTTGAGCAATTCAAATAAAATATTTGTGATGAAATTAATGAAATACCGCCCGAAATGTGTGAGAATGAAAGGAAAAAAGTGCTCAAAAGGTCTCGCATTTGTGAGGCTAACAGAGACGGACATTTATCTGATATTGTATTCCATACAAAGTTGCCGACATTAAAAAAACATTTACCAATATAAGATTCATTCTCTTTTGTTTAATCAAAAATTATAAACAAACAAAGTAGTATACCTTCCCGACGGACACCCTGCATATGCAGTGATATATATTCGGTCCGCCGATTACACTTCTTAAAATTGTATTAATCCACGCATATTTTAATTAATTTATTAAATTTAAATAACTTTGCAAACACTTTAAAAATATTTATAACGTCTCTCAACCAAAATGCTACTACAATTTGAATTCCGCAAACATGTTGTCGTTTAAAGTCCACTTAAGAAAAACTCGAAATAACAAATCTTAAAATTCACACAGTCAGTCCTAAAGCCAGTCTGCGGTATTACGAGTATAAAACCGGTACACCCAAGTGGAATATCCGTATTAACTTGCGAGTTTTTATGTTTGCCTCACTGCATTATGTAAAATTTTTATTAATAAACAACCTATGGAATATTTAATTTCATTATAATAGTTTAGTCATAATGTTATTACGAATAAACTTATATTTTTAAATATTATTCATAGACTAAAACGATGATTATTGATGCTACCGGATTTTTGATTATTTTCTCTGTTGTTTACTGTTGTATTTATATTTGACTATATTGAAATATCTCAAATAGTTGCATAAATAATAATGCATGTAGAAATAAAAAAAAACTGATCATTAAAAATCGACAAATGTGATGATATTTTGTGTACTTTAAAAAGGTTTCGCTATCTGAACTTCTGATTCAAACAAATTGAGTTGAATAGTGTAATAGCCCAAATTTGGAATTTCCAAATGCGTGAATACCCATCGACGTAACTAATATATCTGTATGCAATTATTATCGTACTATAAGATTTTAACGTATTGTCACTTTGCCATTTTGTTAAAAACTTGTCTTCTATTTAAATATAGAAGCAAAAGGTCTTGAGCCGGTTAATTCCTGTTCAATAAGATTTTAAATTTATTTTATTATTTTTAACTTCAAACTCATCATAACCATCTTACATAGAGGGATGTATAAGTACAACCTATTGTTTTGCAGATTTCATAAATGGTTTTCAAGTTGGTACTTCGGTTTTCATATGGTCCAGTTGCACAATAATTGATCGCTAATAACGTATACGAAATTTTAGTGCAATTTTTGTGAGAAAGACTTTTGAAAGCATGGACAGAGTGTGTTATTGATGGCTCGTTATGCTTCCAAGGAAGTTTTTCAGTCTCCACTCTGTAACGAGGAAAAATCTTTGTATTATATCAGAAAAATTTAAGATGTTAAGCCCTCTGCAATGTAGGGTTTAAAATCACTCTGAAGACATTACACGTTTTGTTTAAAGAAAGTTTAGGTAAAAAACGTAGGGCCGTATGTCAGCAATAACGCTCCGAATATTCTCTTCCAAGGCGTCAATCGTGTCGAGCTTATCTGCGTGGACAAGCGACTTCACATAACCCCACAACAAAAATAGTCCAGTGTTAAATCGGTGGTGAATCTCACGTTCTTGGAGGCCACTCCACAGGCGCACGACGCGAGATAATGCGCGCAGCAAAAGTTTCCTTCAATAAATTGATAGTTTTGTTGGCTGTATGAAATGTAGCGCCGTCTCGTTGAAACCAAGTGTCGTCAAGATTACGGGCTTCAATTTCAGTCCGATATCATAGGGCGATAGTGAGCACCGGTCATTATCATTTTTGAAAAAATATGAAATGATAATTTTACCAGCCCATTAACCGCACCAAACCGTAGTACTTTTAAACCTTTTCTGGTTGCTCTCTAGCCCAAATGCGGCAATTTTGTTTATTGACTTTGCCGTTGAGCCAGAAATGGGCCCATCACTGAACAAAATTTTGGTCGAAAACAACGGATCTTCCCGTTTCTCACCGAACGCTCATTTCCACAATACAGTTGCCAACATTTGAAGGAAATTATATTTAAAAAATAAATGGCATAAAATTTCTTTTCGAATGAACAAAAAAGATTCCACACTTGATTTGAATTTTATTTTGAAAAAAAACTATATTGATCACCCGACATTTCTCCAGATTTTAGCGCAAAATAATTTTTGTTTGCTCTGCTTAAAAACAACATTTAAAAGGGTAAGCGATCAAAAACCATTATTATTATACTGAGCTCACTTTATCGCATTTTTGATCAGTATACTCTGGTAAATCATCGCGAATAGATTCGAATTGGAACAACACTACCAAATTTGTCAAAATTTATTTTGAAAATCAGTCCTCAATTTCTAAAGAACTTTAAAACACACTTTACGTAGCAGTACGATTTTCGGTAACCGTTGTTACCCTTTCCCATAAATAGGGCTGACAAACAAACTCAAATAAAAAAGTCTAAATAAAATATATGTATATTTTTTTCGATTTTTACAAAAAAAAAGTTGTCTTTATTGAAAATAAAAATCGTCACACGCAAGTTAGGCAATTTTCATATTAGAAGTTTAATTTATTTACGACTGGATACTGTCGCAAGCTATATGATCACAGTTCTTGTTATTTGGAATTCAGTCTAGGGAGAATTTATTTACACGACAACACTTGTTAGCTTTGTTTTTCGCGGCGAGAGACATACCTATTTTCTGCTTTAAGTATATGCCGACTTTGTTTACACTCATATTCCGAGATTTATGCACTAATTATTGCATGAGTAAAATTATAATTTACATAATATCGCTTTGGTCTGTAAGAAGTAATAATGTGTGGTGTTTATTTTGATAAAAGCCCATATTAAAAAAATATATTTTTCCTTTCCTTGATTTGTCTGAAATTTCAATCTTTGCCTAAATATTTTTGTCTTAATAAATTATTGCAAGATTACGTGAAGCACTTACATTTTCTTACTACCAACTTATCGAAACCTGTCGTGCTAAACATTTGTAAATATTCATATGGTTTCCACTTCATATTACATTATTTGTAAGTTTTTTAAAATCGTCATTTTGGGCATTTTTTTCGGAAATGTCGTCAATTGTTACTTGGCAAAATTTCAGTATTAAAATCTTAATTATAACCATAAATCGTATATGTGACAGCGCATAGAAAAGGGGACCTAAGGGTAAAAAAATCATTTTTCTTTTTTTTTTTTTGATGTGGACATCTGAGCATCGAATAAGACCGACCCATGCCCCAAAAGTGTTCCCTTCCAGAGATATGCGCGTTTTATGAAAGTGATGGTACACCAAAGATACACGAATTTAAATCTTTAAAATGGCTCTCCTAAACAAAACTGGTTTTTACCCTTAGGTCCCTTTCAATTTTGCGCGTCACATATATTGACAGCCCTGCTCATCAACCACACCAGAGTTTGACACCAGAAAGTAAATTCGACTGATCTGTTAATAATAAAAAACTAAATTTTGATTTTATTATTTTTCGATTGAAAAAACCATAAGCCGACGTTCAGCCGCAGAACATTTCCTATTTGCTTCAAACCAGACCAAATCATCTGATTCGTCGTCTACGTTACGGGTTTCACTAACGAGACCTTTATGTACCTCATTTCACCATTCTATTTAATTTTGTGTCGCCCTCTACCGGCTTTTTTAATGGATAATTTTATATCTGTATACATGTGTGTTTTGTTGTTATTATTGTTGTTGTTTGGCCTTTGGTATTTATCTATCACAGTTGTATGGGAAAGTAGCAAGGTTTTCAGACAGTTTGTTTTTCGTTCAGAAAATTTGTTTATTGCAAAAAATAACTTAATAAATAAAAGTGATATTGTTACGGTTAAAAATACAAAAAACAAATCATATATTAAATTAAACTTGTGTAGTTCAATTGAAAAACGACGCAACATTTTGGACAACAAATGCTCGATTGACGGTATTGATTTTTAACACACTGTGGATTACTGAGAAAGGACATTTCAGGAGTGATTTTTTTTTGTGTTGTTGGACCTAAGGGTGGAAGGAAGAACAGTCACAATTTTGTTACACAAACACGTATAATTCCACGTCAGAATCAGAGCAAGAAAAGTGTTTTGAAGAGTTGAACAGATTTCTAGAGTAGGAAAGAAACAAAAACAATCCTTACAGGATGCTAATCAGAAATTTTTTATTTCGCTCAAGCATTAACTACTATCTGCCAATGCGACGTTCGCCTCACGCCATTTTGTGACATCATTTGGCGGCACGACGTTACCGCAAATTTCGCAGTCAGGCCCCTCCAACAAATCACAACAATAACAACAGCGGTATTTATTATAGCGGACAGCCGTATTCAATTTCAGTAAGTCTCAAACGCCTGTAGCACACAAAAAGTTGAACTTTTAAGCCCTTGAAATATTCTTATATTCAAAATATTGTTACTAATTTAAGTTAACTTTTCATTTCAAGTTTGTCTTTATTTTTTCTGGTTGATATAATTTTTTTACATTTCGCCCGTTTTTCACATGTTACTTTTTCTTTTGTAAAGAAACTATGTTTGAAATATATTTTTGTTACCCACATTTAAACGCAATCCACATTTTCCGAAAATATACGCAACACGTTTTTCTTAGAAATTCGATTATATAAATTTAGCTCTACTTGTGATGTTTTCTACACAACTTTCCAGGAAACAAAAAAACTGCCACTAATCATAATGGATATTGCGCATTTATATTTGTAAATAACTGACAGTTTTTTCTGTACAAAGGTAGAAAAACCTTAATATATCCGATATGTAAGGGGTTAATATTGCATACAAAGTCTTAAATTAAAGCTTAAAGACATAATTAAAGCCTAAAGACATAACGCATACTATAATATCGTTCATATTTCGATATAATCAATTATTTTCCAGAAAAGTTCGATCGAAAAACAAATTCGTCCCGTTCGGATGAGAGACAGCGAAGATATGTACATTAAAGCTTTGAGGGCCAGTTTTTTTGTGAACATTTAAAGCAGGATTATGTAGTGTAATTTTTCCTGTGAGATCAAAGATTTCGTGCAAAAAGTATTCTTCGCCATTTTTTGCAAAATCGACAAAGAAGTTTGAGACAATATTTTGTTGTTGGTTTATTCAAACCAAATAATGCGTTATCATTACGATTGTTTGTTGTGCTAAGAAATACCAGCTTTATTTAATATTTATTTTCATATTATTTTTACTTACCTTCACATGAATATTAATTTAAAAATGTATTTTGCGTATTATTTCTTATCTCAGCACGAACAACAACCGCCACCATTGCCGCAATCACCACCACCAACATCCGGCGCCGTTGAGGCAAATGGTATTGATAACAAAGCCCGATCTCAGCACGTCACCATCGACATCGATGTGAAACGCAACAACGGCATAGAGAACGGCATTGCCGACCACAATGAAAATACAATTGCAACTCTGGCGAACGGCAGCACTACTCAACAACCAAACAACGATCGCAGGTAAGATGGATTTTTATTAAATACTAAACAGACAGAAATAAATGCCTAAATATGTATTCATGTTGCTAACGTTTTACTATTTTGTCCTCATGTATATTTTCTTCTCTTACTCTTTTGGTCTATCTTTGATCACTGTTGCCTCTAGTAAAACAAAAGTGAGTGAAAATTAAACACAGTTGAAAAGCGTCCAGCGACTTTTGTATGTTTGTCGCCATTAAATAAAAAAGTGGAGCTTACAAACAAAACAATCTTAATGCGAAATCACATAATTTCGGTTTAAAAAAAAATTTAAATAAAATGATAAATTGAATTAAGCTCAGATCACACTGAAGCATTTTTAAAAAACCGCGTCTACTTCGCAAAATTTAAATATTTTCTGTTCAAACTGATTGTTTCTTATGAGACAGCGCATACAACGCTTATAAAGGCCAACGCATATTTGGTCGTGCAGCGTTTAGAGGCCAAAGGTCGTAGTAGTTTTTAACACTTCTGCTTCGAAAAAATATTTGCATGCAACATTTCAGATTTTTCTTTTTAGCTTAATTTTTAGTCTTCAAATGCTGAATATTGCCACAAACATTTAGAAATTGTATAAGCCCAGATGTAAATTTCCCGTCGTTCTGTCAGGACAGGGTCATAACTTCGCTCCTTGAGATAGAAATCGAGTTTTCATTAAAAAGATAGAAAGTTAAAAAAATAAAAAGAATAGAAGCAATGATATTGGTTAAAATGTTACTTTAAATACTTTTATACGACAGCGAAATTCGTAAATTTTATTTGAAAATCCTCAAAAATAACCGTGAGAACTAACAATGGAAAATTGAACCGAATTTAACTCAAATTCGTGTTAATGTAAACACAATAAACTAATAAAACCAACGGTAAAACTTACACAACAACTGGCCACCAGTGTTGCCACTAGAAACATTTTTTCGACCATTTTTTCCAGAAAAAAAAACAGACCATAACTCCTTGTAGTCGACCCAAAATTTTATATTAATAGGTCAAAAGCACTTAAATGTTCTTGTTCGTTTAATAAGCAGGACAAATATCAATTAGCATATTTATGACCCTTATATAAAGGCAGCTCTTAGGACACTACTCGCAGTCAAATGTAAAAAAATCACATTAAGATTCGCAATAAATCTTGCTTTAAACTGTTGTTTTAATATAAAGCGGCCATTTTTGGCTCCAAGGACCCACAGGTCGGAAATAATTAAATGCATATGTGGATTTGTAGTAAAATTTGCCTAAACGTGTCCATAATAACAATCGCTTGTTCTAACCATAGAAATATTTTTTAGGTCTATTTGACTATTTTTTAAATAATTACGAGATATAACTATATCCAATTCAACCCATTTTTTTAAAAACTACTTGCTACGGTTATTGAAACTTTAGGCCACCAGAGTCTATAAGGTCTACGCACTTGGATGAGTTAAGTGCAGATGGACGGACGGGCATGTCTAGATCGTCCAGCGGTCAATAATATCTGTACGTACTAGTTACTCCGATCAGTTTTTCCAGATGTTACAAACGGAATGACAAATTATCCTCCATTTAATAAAGGATATAAAAAGCGAAGAAGCAAGAACTAGTCAACATAGATGACAAATGCATACGTAAATCTTACATTGGACTACTGAATTTGTTAGTGTGTCCTAAATTCAATAGAGCTTTGGCACATAAGCGGTTTCCGCCAGCGTGTAGTAATACAAACAACTAACAGACGTTTACGTCCAAAAACTACGAAAATCGAATTTGAACGGCCAAATCTTAAAATTTTAAATCTATTCGACCAAATTTTATTGGAACAGCCAAAAACGGATGCGCTGCTGGAGACTTTATTTTGAAATCGAGTACAGCGGCGTTCGGTTCGCCGGCTTCAAACTCTGCTCAGAAGAGGCAAGAATCACACCAATGTAGTGTGTAGCTGTAGTGGTTGGAAAAGACTGAGAAGCTAAACGCAATTAATATGTTTAACAGAAAGTTGTCTCTATTATTTCGTTTTGACAGTCAAGTTCTTCTGTTTTGGATTCCCTTTTGTGTTCATTTTTGTATTTTTAAACTAATCATCAGTGTTGCCAACACTCGATGAGCAAAGATTGAAAATAAAAAAGGCTTTATTAGCCGTGTTCTTTTGGGGTAATTAGATTAAATGCCAAGTTGCTTTGCAATATGTAAGCTGGCAACATTGAACAAAATTAAGAATAATTTGTCAACATTGTTTCTCTTTGTAAACGCCAATGATAATAAAACAGCAAGAGGGTTCATCGGCAAATTCGTCAACAGCAGATAATAAGAGTCTATAAATTGCAATTAAAGAATTAATGATATATAATAAATCAATTTGTTGCTACACTCTTAAATTGTACACAATTTTTTTCAACTATCAGTTTAAGTTGATTTATAGTTTCACGTACGTCATCTCCTGTTTAATTATTTGTTAGTGTACATAACAAAAAACATGTAAAACCGAGTAACTCTCATAGATATTTTCACATTTTGAATCTCTCATCTAGGGTGGATAGGAGAGGGTGGAGGTTTATTATTTTCGCACCGTCCTTTATAATCCAAACCTTTAATGCTGAATTCAGCAACGAGTGATCCTGAATTTTTATTTACAAAACAAATTGTTTCATTTAAATACATTTTACCACCATTAACAATTACTTTTATTTATAAACTACACTATGTCATTCGCCGACATACGCGATGCTACTATCTTCAAAAAAAGAAAAAAATTCACGAAAAACTAGCTAAATCCAAAGTAAAAATGGCTAGATTGCCGTATTATAAAAATGTACGAAACTTTCCGGCTGACAAAAAAGACAATATCTAACCGGGAAATGGTTTAATTGACAGCACTGCTGATCTTGCTTTTCAGCTGTTTTGTTTTGTACACAAAAACTAATCGTATGATTAGTGTTGCCAATTGAGTGATTTCGCAGCTAGATTAAGGCCCATTTAGTCTCGACGGTTGACGGTGGACGGTTGACGGTAGACAATCAGCTATTTCAGTTGGGGGTTGCATTTTGCATGTGTTAGAGGGAGATAACTACAGTTTGACGGTTGACGACGGTAGACTTCTGCAGGTTGCAGAATCAACCGTCAACCGTCGAGACTAAATGGGCCTTTATGCGTCATTAAAGCTTTCGAATTAAAATGCAATTTCGATCATTTCGGAACAAATTCAAACAGAACTAAAAATTTTGATCTAAGGCAATTTTATTGCCTTAGTGCAAAACCTGTAAACGTATCAAGTTGTTTTATGACTGGTTGTAACATGTGTTGGTTTGATAATATAAGAAACAAATGTAAAAACATTTTATAAAATTGTTTCTGAATTCTCTATATTTTAGTAGTAGTTTAAAAAAAATTTGACGTTGAAATTTGAACAATTTTAAGCATATAAGTGGAAAATTTGTTAACAAAAATTCATTTATTACAATACCAAAGTTAAATAGTTGAAGTTAAACTGTATGAAGGTGATAAGTGCTTATGACCGGCGAGCTTATACGCAGTAAATACCGTATTAAACTTTTTGGATTTGTACAGGGTGGCTCAAATATGACTGAAGGGTTAAAAACATTCATAATTTTTTTGTTTGCTCGTTTGTTGTTTTCTTTAATTTTTTTTCTCCTTTGCCGGTTTTATTTTGAATTTTATTATTCTTCTATAACGAGTATTATTAGCCTATTATCTCAACTCAACGAAGTTATTGCGTCATTTAAATGTCAGAACGGAACCCAGTAACAACATGATTGGATATTTAGTCTCCCGTTTTGAGGAACAGAGTTCAGTGCCAGAAAATAGTTATCTGTCCATATTTTTACGTGTAAATACAGAACATCAGCAACTATTCATGCCTTTGTTTCATTGATAATGGAGTTGTTTTGCAGTTAAGCTGCGCTTATTTAAAAAGTTTGCATTTTTTCTTTTGAGTTAATACTAATTCTGTAGTATCTTATTCTTCATATATTTTTTTTATTTTAAGAGTTGCGTCACATTTATAGGTAAACGTTAATTTTTTGAATCATCCAATTAGGTTATTGACCGACGACGCCCGCACAGTTTGTAGGAACGCTGCTCACAAACATCAATGTATTACAGGGATTGATTGTTAAGTCTTTTGTGTACTACACTGTATTGTAGACATTCACATAATATTTTATCGAAATTTTGAAACTCGCCTATCACAAGAGAACTAGTGGCTGTGCATCTAACGTCCATTATTAAGCAAGGTCCCTTTGGTATGTGCGATAAGATTTTTGGACGTTGCCGCATTTCAGTTGTAAATCATAACATTTTGTTTGCCTACGATTATTCGCCTTGATGCCTATGTTGTGCCAGCATAGGGTTGTTGGTGTTTGTTGCAATGTTAAATAAGTATATTCATTAAAAATAAGACATTTTGAGAACGAAAAAATATGTCGCAGCGCTGGACCACAGTAGTAGAAGTAGTAGTACTGGTCCACAGTAGTAGAAGGCCTTTTCTGTAATATTACGGAAATAAGAAACTATCAAAGTGGTTGCGATAATTCCAAATATAGTTTCGAATGTAAACATAGTCTAAATTCTATTCATGTAAACATCAAGGTTAGCTTGAATGGGACGACCGCAAGTTGAGATAACAGCTAACGAGTAAACTCGACGCAGATTTAAGAAGTTCAATGTTGATATCTTAAGAAGAAGTAATAGGGGTGGAATTAATAGGAGGAAACAAAAGAATGAATGAGGGAGGGGAGTTCTGTGGCATATCGCTCTTAATTGTATATGAAATACGTTGCTGTGCATCCTTTTTTGTACTCTGTGATGGTTAGTATGATTAGTTTAAAAGGTACATATTACACTGAAGAAAAGGGGGAGAAATTAAAGGTACTTAGTAAACATTTTTCTATTTTATGTGAACAAAAATAAAAAATATTTCTAAAAACGTAATATTTTGAAAATATTTCTTTGGAATTTATTACATTATCAGATTTGGGTCATTTATGTAGATATCAGCTGACAGCGATCTGTTTATTTTGAAACCCTAATAATTCAGTAAATTTATCTTCATTTCAAATTTTAAATTCGAACTTTATTTGTCTGCTTGTCCTAAACACAAACACGTTTATTTCTAATAGGAAGGCTAATTTTTTTGTAGCGTTTTACTGCGAACCACTAAAAAAATTCAAATCAATATTGTTGATTGGTTTTTGTTCTCACACACGTGCTTTTCATATGGATAAAAATACAAAAAATTCCATACCATTCCATTGAAATTTTTAAGAAAACAGATTGTCTTTTTGGAGTTTTAAAGAATATTGCTTTCAAGCCAACATCTTTCTTTATGACAGAACTGAGATAAAAAGTATAATAATTTTTGGTTCAAATGCGTACATATCTATCGAGATCAACATTCTTGGGTATTAACAAAAAAAAACAATTTTTCAATTAGTTATGTTAGACTACGAATAACAATTTTTGTAACCGTTTAAAGTGTTCTTATTTGCTTATCAATTGAAGACCCTCTTAGCTCAGTTGCTTTTAGTCGCGCTAGACCCAGAAGTGGTATATAAGGTTAAGTCCGATAACTTAGACCGCTAACTTGTTGTAGCAGTTGCAGTACTTATATTTAAGAGTTTTCCAGGCTTAGTAATAGGCTACAAAAAAAGAACCATTTTAATTTTTTTTAATCAACAGCCTAATGACTTTTTTTATAGACAGGATCAAAACTAGCCAAATGACTTAACAAATGATTTTTCAATTGCGGTAGTTATCGAGCTTTAACCAAAAACAACGCTATAATTTTATAAATAGTGGCGTTTTTGGTGGTGTGCAAAAGACGGCTTAAAAGAATATTGCTACAATCAATGCAAAGCAAAAGCCACGTCGGTCTGAACGCTGCCTTTAGATAATAACTTTTCAACACTGAGGAGTTTTCGACAAAATAATTGTTTTCGGTAAAAACCAATTATTTTCCCCATACATTGAGATGATAAAAAAAACATCTCAACTTGTTATATTTTCTATATAAACAATTCAGAAAACATCAAACGGATACTTTACAAAAAATGTCATTCACTGCACAAAGACACCCAAATGGGTATCCGAATATTTTCATACAATAATTGCACTGTGCTAGTTCAAAAAGTCGACAAGCGTGGCATCCAGTGGGTTATACTACATCAACTATGCCGAGTCCGATAGCGCTAACCGCTTTTTCGATTAGCGATTATTTAGCAAATGAAAATAGTTTAGTTTTTATAATAACAGGACAAAATATCGTATAAACTTGTATTGGACTAATGACAAACATAACTACAAAAAATAGAAATTTATAATTAAACTTTTATAGTTTGTCATTTCTGCAAACTTGGTTCCAAATAAGAGAAGCGTATCACGGACCTTTTTTTTCAAAAAATATTTTGCGTCATATCAGAGTATATGTTCCAAACCTCAATTTCCAACCTCTACCTCCTACCTGGGGTGTGTGGGGCCACTCCTCTTTTTCCGAATGGCCTGTGCATATCTCTAGGCCAACTGTAATAATTTATAAAAATGTCATGGCATTCAGATAATTATTGTTATTGTATTAATTTATAAAAATGTCATGGCATTCAGATAATTATTATGGTTGATATACCGTAATTTTTATAAAGGGATGTGGCCCCTTTAAGTATACTATTTTCACCACCGACCACTCAGCTACATTACGTTTTCGGATCGTTTTTCTAAAAAATACAAATAAATATAAACCAACATGCAAATATCATTATTTTGCCTTGCACAAAATATAGGATTTTGTTATTCAAATTTTTTGTTCATTTTTGGAGAAAAAAGTAGTTGAAGATGAAACACTTTTTAGTTACAATTGTTTTGTCTTAGATTTTCCTGAAATTCTATGTATGAACTAGGTCCAAAAATCGAACAAGCTAGTACAAACCAGATGCGCAATGGTCTAATCCAAGCTTACCAAGCTTCGTCTGGATATTATAAAAACTAAAATTTTTCATTTCGCAAACTTCTATTTAAGAGGTTATCTAGAAAAAGTGTGCCATTGGATTTAGCATAGTTTAAGTTTAACACAACGGGTGCCCCACTTGTCGCGTAAGAAAATTCTCAATTCTAGCACAGTGTTATTTCTCAAGAAGTACAAAAAATAAAGAGAAAAAAACAATGCAAAAATTATTATTGTTATCACGTATTGAAAAAAACGTCGAAATTATTAATGAAACAAATTGTGTTTTAAAGTGTTTGCGTGTGTGTAACAAACACAATTTAAATACCAAAGGCAAAACAGTTTTGTCGATTGAGATGATTTTAAATCGCTTCATTGTAGTTGGATAATAATTCTAAAAAACGACGCCAAAATGCAAGTCACAGCATGCGTTAGACAATTAGTAATGCTGTGATTTTTTGAAGTATTCAAAAACTTCATAAGTTTAAGAAAAAGTCAAATAAAGTACATAAAATACTTTGAATAAAAGAGTTAAGGCACTTTAGAGTCACAGTGTCAGATCGTACCTCTAATTTGCCTAGAAATGGGTGAGATAACTTCTTAAAATTTCCAAAGCGTCACTTTAATATTCAGACGCTTTTTTTTGTGCATATATTTCTCACTTTGTATTGTAGCGTTGGCAGCATTGTTGACAAACTGTTGATTTGTTGATTTTTTTATTTCAGCTCCTCAGTACTGTTTCGTGTCGTGTTAGCGACGGGTCTGTTTTTATTCGCTGCTGCGGTTGTTACGCTTATTTGGTACTACATGGGTTGGCTATTCGGAATTCCGGCACTCCTCGTCGCCCTGATCGTAATACTACTCACAAAACCAGGATGGAGATTTTTTTACATAGCCGCTGCAACGGCCAAACGAGATTTGACGTGAGTTGTACTAAATTTATGTTTTTGTTTCTTTCTTGTTTTGTGTTTTTTTATTTGCGGTGAATGAAGTGAAGTGTTTCTAAACGCGCGAACGACCTAGTCAAAAAAAGATACTTTTCATTTTTGAGTTTGTTATTTTTGTGTGTGCAAAGTCATCAACATACCCAAGTATGTATGTATGTGCCTATTCAGATATTTACATATAGTTATATGCAGTTACATATTTATATTTAGATCGAATGATCATGTCGACAATGCAGTTTTCAGTTTTCACTGTGCCCAAATATAGTCCAATTGGATTTGGATAATAACAAATCGTAACCGAATTAAACGGAAAAAACCCCCGTCCAAGTACACCAATGGATTTTCAATGAAATGAACAAAACCCCCTATTCTTCTAAACATACACGCTCATTAGTTAATCCATTAAAATATAAAAGATAATGAAAGAATACCCGCAACCAGAAGTCGTAGCGGTTCAATGTTCAATGACAACAACTTTTTTTGGTGTTTCCGATTTCTTCTTCTCATATTTTGAATAATCTTCGTCGACGTGTTGGTCGTTTGTCAGAAGAGGCGATCATGCAAACAGTCAAGTTGGATTCATCAGTCTTCTCACGCAACCGTTGGCAAACAAAGACTGACAGAAGATGATCATCACAACTAATAGAATGAATAAATGATGTGCTGTATCGTAGGGGGAGTGGGTCTGGCAGGCCGACTTTGGCTACTCTACCGGATAATAAACAAACAAAACATGCTTAAATAATTGTTTTCGTCAAATGTTATTGTAATATAATTTACGGCCAAGATTTGAGATACAGCGAAACTCTCTCTCTCTCTCTCTCTGAGCACTGAACAGTTTTGTTTTGACTAGTGAAAGTTACAATTTTGAGATAACCCATGATAACGGTAGATGAGTTGAGCTGGTGAGTTGACGTTGGAAAAACGGTTATTGAAAAAGAAAAACTTACACATACATTCGAACAAGTGCAAAGTAGTATTTTCACGTTATCGTGTGAGTATATTGGAAATCTATTCACAACAATATTGGAATAATTGGATAACCGACTATTAATTTGATGGGGACATCAAATTAATAATCGCTCAAAAAACTAAACTTTCTCTTGAGAATTTTACGTAAAAATTTACCTGCAGAACTGTGTAGAAACAGCTGTTTTATTTGTAAACAAATAATGATATGTATAAATTCTTGAACTGATTTTCCATTCTAATAAAAATCATCCCTAATAAGGTTGGAAAATACTAACGGAACGTCGGGTGGGAAATAATGGGATAATCTTTTATTTGCATTTTGCCGCCAATAACCTTTAAAACCCGACTAGAAGTTACATCTAGAAGAACAGCAAATCTAAATTTAAAAAAAAGGTCCATAGCCAAAATTTGATGTAAAGCGAAATTTTCTATGATGCATGCCTTTCTTATGTGAAGGGAACATATCGTTTGGGTAAATACTACGCTTAATGAATGAATTTTTAAAATTATTAATTTTCCAGGCAGAAATCGGTTTGCTTATGCCTTTGAAATGCACTAAAACAATGGGAGTGTCATGTCGTTTTTTTTATTAAAGAGTGGATACAACAATGGCCGTGCTCTATTGGCAACTTGCTGAGGAGGTCGCTAACGCGATAACATCACACCATTGTACAAGAATAGAGAAAAGATTTTTGTTTACAGAGAACTATATAAGTAGACAATTCGCGTTTAACCTTGTTTGATTTAAATAATTTAAATTTTTGGGATGAAAATTTTTTAAGAATGACCTTTAGCGAGCTCGGTATTTTTCGCTTTTAGTGTTTCTTGAGAAACATTTCTTCTACGAACTACAAATTTTTAAATAAAACGGTTTAGACGCATGAATCCAATCAGTTCTTGTAGAAATTTAAATTTTTTTTCTCATTTAATTTGAACTTAATTTTTAATTTTTCCAATTTTTATTCTTGGTTTTCCGCTTTCATAGAATGTTTTCGTTGCCAACGTAAAAAGAAGCAGCTGATTTTTTTGTATAAACACTTGCATTTCGTGTTTGCTGCACAAACACGATTTTATTTAGGCAAATGGTGGTGAACATACAAATTATGTTCACATGTTTTATTCAAACATATGTTTTTCACATCGAAGCGGAAGTAGAATTCAAAAATAAATTTGTCGCGTTGGTGCAAATTTAAGCAACCAACAAAAATCAAGAATTATTAATTCATTAAAATAATAAAAACATACATATTAAGTATGTATAAGTACACGTCAATTTAAAGTTCTGAGTAAAAATGTATGCAAAATTAGAATATTATTTTTTTTATAATGTGTAAAAATTTTCCATATTGAACTTAGTTAGCGATGATTTTTTTAATTTTCGTTAAACAAAAATTTTTCCTAAATGTATCAGCTGTTTTTTTTTAATTTTTTCATTGTATTGTGTGTGTGAAATGAAAACACTTTGCTATCTTTTAAAAAGAAAAAATTGAATATAAATATATATTTTGCTCCACTGCTCAAAAATATTGACAAATACAAATGCTGCAATTGCTTTACGGAACTCAATCATAAATCTGATTTCATTTGTCATAATTCGTTGTAGCTCAGGGTCTAGAAATAGTTCTGACGAGAAGCCCACCACCCACAATACTTCAGAATTGTGTATGTTGTATTGAAAGTTTCACACTCACATATAAGTAATAGGCGTGTTCTTTTGATGCTCGGTTATTAAGCGAGTTAGAGGTCGCTAATGCTATTACTTCAAAATTAGTAAAGCACAAGTTTAGAGAAGCACACATAATGTTATTGAACAACGGCGAAACGTATGTCTATCAGTCGGTAAAGTGTTTTCATTAACTTCGCTGAATTACTTTTCAAAAAAAAATTAGAAAATGGATTTGTATACAAATATTTACATCGGCAATATGCGGCATAAACTATTTGTTTTTAGAATTTGGAGTTTTTAGCGAAAAGGTTTATTCAAGAATGACCTTTAGCGGGCTCGATTATTACCCGCTTATAGTATTTCTTGAATATTTTTTTTTATAAATCCAAGCTTCAAACGGTACAGTTTTTTTATGCAAAAGTTTAAAGTTATCGTCTTAGCAACCACTTACTAGCTTTATAACCGACCACAAAAACACGCCTGATGTCTGTTCCCGTACGTACTATTTTTTACTTTTTCATCCATTTTTGTCGTTGTAAAATTAGACCAACATCCTGTAAAATTTGATTTCATAGCATTATCTATAAAAAATTCGCAATGTTCTTTACTGTGATCTCTCAAACTTCATTGTATGTGCGTTCTACCAAAATACTTTTATGTCTTGCTAATCATCTGTTTCGATCATTCTCGAAAAGCAACATCCATTCTGTTAATATCATTGCATGAACCGGCACCGAAATCTTCCTTTTTAATACTAGGTACGAGACGCAATAGTAAACAAAATGTTCTTTCCTTCGAAGTACAAGTAATTGTCTTCCCTTGTATGATTGTTTAATAGAATTATCGTAAACGTTTAAAAATTGAGCTAGGTAAGTGCTTGGCTTCTTCGACCAATATGAAACAAATATAGCCAAGCTTACCAAGCAGTTTCTATCTTACAATCGAATTCACAAAATCCTGGTTCGTTCACGTGAAAATTGAAAACTCCCGCAAAAAGCGAGGTTGATTAAATTTATTGTATGTGAAATAGTAGATACGTGAAATGAAAGCGGATTTAACAATTGCGTTCAATGTTTTTGGTCAAAACCCAGTTTTATTTTAATTGCATAGCTTTTTTATATGGAGTTTGACCCATTTTCCCCTTTAATAGTACCAGCATTCCGAAGTCTTAATCCTACTTAGCCAAAAAACGATTGTCACAGCAAAAAGGAGTGTTGACACAATTGATGTATGCTAATCATTACTGTAGTATATATCGGTCATTTATTTTCTTACATCGTTTTTTTTATTCGTTAAAAAATACTTATACACGAAATCATTAACTGATGGAATTCACCAATTTTGTTTACACGCATAATGTTTACCTAAGGTCCTTTTTTGGGTGCGCTTAAGCTAGTATAGTACCCATTTGTACAATTCAAACAAAATTTTAGACTGATTTAAAAAATTGTCTTTTTAAAACTAAGCCAGGATAAAAGTCAGATTTGCTTGTTAATGCGATAGTGCTTAAAAATAGTTTTTAAAGAGGCATTTGGAAATCTAAATCTCTGTCAACGCCCATTTCGGTATTGCTCACAGAAACCTACATAACTTCTTGCCCTTAGTCTGTTCTGTTATAGGGTAATACCTGGGACACAATAACAATTGTTTAATTTTTCTTTTTCTTTCCGGTGATATATTATTGTAAATGACTTTGTTTGAAATAAAAAATCGTAAGTTCTTTTGGGAACGATTAGTGTTTTTCACATTAACGATCCTAGTACTAAGCTTAATGCATAAATTTGGCTCAAATGACGTATTCTGCAATATGTCTATTTCAGAATGTAAATGTGATTGCTACCCCCCATTCTGGCTATTGCCATACAAACGACCCATTACTAGATTTCATTACACTTCTTGAAACTTGAAATTCTTGAAGCTTATTATTATCTTCCAACAATATTTTGGATACATTTCTATGTCAGTTTAAACCATTTGAAATAAACCGTCCATGGGGTTAAAGTTCTGTACATACTTATATGTCCCCAATATTCCGTTAAGGAACAAACGGGGGACTTCTAAGTGAGCTAAGTACGATATAATTCCTATAATTACTGTTCCCCTCATTGGGTGCTTGTATTATAGTCGTGCCCTCTAACCATCGCTTGTTTACAGGATGTTAGAAACAACTACCCATAGTCATAATACTTCGCACCAGCGATGCATGGTGTAGAGTGTACGATTTTTGCTGTCGAAAATATGTTAATTAATTTATTTTTTTAGAGCTTATAAACAAATCGACAAATCATTTGAATTGCAAATGAACCGAGAGACAGAGAGGGATATTAAGAAAATAATCGGAAGTTTAAAACTTGTAGTTTCTAATGGCAAATGTGGATGTTATTGTGTTCTGTTTAGATTTGGTGAATGTTTTTCGTTTTCCTTCAGTGGTCTTAATAGAAATACGTAATAAAATCAAATGATTTCAATACCTTACTACGCGGTGCATTTGGATTTCATAGTTCTGTTTGTAACATCCAGCAAAAACTGAATGTAGTAACCATTTATCTTTGTAATAGAGTTACAAACCAAAAATACTGATAGACTGCTTTTGGACCTGGAATCACCAGTTATATTATTTGTATACAATTTTATTTGATATGTAGAGACGTCTTCACAATTTTCTTTTCCTGAAGTTGGTATATGTGTTTAGTAGTCTGTCATAATTTGTTCATAAGAAGGGCAAAACTGAAAATTTTGTGAGACAAATGTGATGTTCATAATTGATAGAGTAAATTCAATTAGATTTTCCTGTGCTTGGCTTAAAAGATAAATTGGTTGATCTGATTGATTCTATTATTTATTCATATCGTTGTGCGAATGAGAGTCATCTAATGGAAATTGGTTTATATTTTATGACCAAGATTAGATGTTGAGAACGAAATTTGTTTTGTGTAGATGCGTGAGAAACTATTGCAAAGTGAGCTATAATCGTGTACGCATCTATGGGTGGATGGTATGTACTTAATTGTTCTGTTTTTGGCGACTTGAAATACGGATCAAAAGCCAAGTGATCAAAGGCAGTTCCAATGCGAAAGTGTATACAATCTTCAGCGCATCTATAAGTATAAATGATATTCCCAATGTTGATGTTATAATGGATGCGTTAGAAGATCGCTTTCAAACTCTGATACAGAATAGTTGGTTACCTTGTTATGAATCATCTACACGTCTGTACACTCCATATATGGTCGTCCATTGTTAAAAAAACATAAATTAGGCCGTAGACCCACCATTCTAGCTATCTTCTTCTATTCTAGAATTTCACGAAGATTATTGTTGATGCTTTTTCAAAATAATGAAGTAACGCACTTTCAATATTAAGCCAACGATATTTACTTTATAGGGTCACAGATAAGTGAAGGGTATTTTTTAAAATACGATAGAATTTTATATTGTGATATATAATACAAAAATTATTTTTTTATTAAAAATAATTTTATTGGAAAGATCGAAACATGCCATTAACATTTGAAAATGATTTCGGCCATATGGATGATTATGTACGCAAGAAAAATCACAGAGTAGAGTAAGTTGGGCGCATCGATAACAGCTTCTCAAAGTAAATTTGTTAGCTTTGTTCAAGCTTTAATAATGATTTATCAGAATATACTGATCATAAATATCAAAGAGTGAACGCAGTTTGATACATCCCTTTTATAAGTTTTATCTAACCAAACAACAATTATTATTTGGAGATGAAGACCCCATCCTGTTGTAGAAACTATAAAAATGTCTTAGAGAATGCTCAATATAAGAATGAAAAATTTGCCACTCGGCCTTTATTTCATTTTCACTGATTGATGAAGTTTTTAAATTTTGCTTTCAAATTCTATAAAAGTTTTTAAACTGACGTACACGTCCGGCATTTAAAAACATTACGTGCAGCTACAGTTAATCCATAGATAGGAATAAAAGTGATAAATTCATGAGACGTTTTTGACTTTCAATCATAACTGGTTTTGGCATTTTAGCGAATCTAAATGCATCTCAACTGGATTTGCGTATGGAAATTTTTGGGTACAGTTTTTTTTATATTTTGTATACAAATAAATATTTGAACACATCTACTATTCTATTGGTGGCAAAACATATTATTAGATTGTATATAAAAGTATATCTCCTGACTGGAAGGCTACAACGAATTATAGTAGAGTGGAATTTTCTAAACTACTGCATATAAAACTGTTATGCTAACGAGTAGTTCATAGTCTGATTTGAGACCATGTTTACTTAAGTTACTTAAGTCCCACAACATCCCATTAAAAAACAAGGAGAAACTTCTCTCAAATCAGTGAGCTGTGCACGATATATGTAATTCTTATACTCATTGACCGGGACGCCAGCTTCAAACGGCTAATGCACTTTATAGAGAATCTTAAAGTTGCCGGCAATTACGAGGTGGAAACCGTCGCTTAACAATTCTTAGATGTTCTTACCCGAGATTGAAACTGGGTTAACTGGCATGATAGTCGTGTACACTTCCATCACACCACGACTGCCGACGTTGCTATTGAACATAAGAAAGCCAGCCAAAACTATTTTGAAGTAGGAATCAGGCATGACTGTGCAATTTCGATGATCGCTTCTACATCATTGTCCGATTCCATGAAACAAATGCGTTTTAATAACGATCAGCGGGTATACGTGAAATACGGCTACTTTGATTTAACGAGCATTGCTGGTCATAAAATGTCGAACACATTCCTTTTACTTCTAAACCTGTTTCAATTCGTCTATTTAAAAACTTTTAATAGAATTTTTAAGAAACTGAATGCACTGATGAAAAGATCATTTTAACTGGCATATGCGAATTGTGTTTTTAAGAAGTTTTCCAAAATACAAAACTACAAAACCTTCCAATGCGAGTGAGTCAATGACTTGGCGACTTCATTTTTTCCAATCATGGCCATTCAAATCTTAAATCTATTCGATAAGATTGCGAGTGTACGGAGTGTGTTTTTGACACAGATTCCACTTGTAATGCTAGAGGTTCATGCAATTCATGTAGGCATTCCATTGCCCATCGCCAATGCCTTGCATGTGTGGCACGAATAGAAACCCGCTTTGAGAGGTACCCACTAATTAAGTAAAGCCATTTTTTTGTCTAGAAAAAAAAAACAAAAAACATGAAAATTCGTTTATTTTCGTGTTTTGGTTATTCGCAAATTTGTGTGTCTCGCTCGACCAACTTCTTCTACAATCGCTTTGTCGTCAGACATTGTGTGTGTTGTTTGTCGATGTTGCCTTTGAAATCATCAAAATTACTAGCTTCAGCTAGTGAAGAGCTCCGCCGTAATCTTATCAATTAAGTATTGGTTGAGTGCGAGACTTTGGACAGACGACTGGAATTTGAGAAGTTCAAAGTACGTTTAAAATGAGGTTTAATAATTGCAATTTGTGTGTCACAAAGCAACAGAAGAACACGAATAGTTTCGTACCCATCATTTTGTTGTATTTCTTTTTCTTTCGAAGACTTCTCTTTTTTCAGTTCGGTGACACTCAATTCAAATGATATGTGTACTAAGCTGGGTCGTTTATAAAACTAGAAGGGAAAACAACTTTTATTTAAAACAAGATATATTATAAGAAGGGGCTTTACTGGACAGCTGCGTTGCCAATTAGCTTTGCCATCGAGGGGAAATGTTTCCAAGAGGTCTTTGTTATAGTACATATAAGAATATAAACTGTATCTGTTTCGTGTCAAAGCAAACCTTTTTTTTATAAAAGATAAAAAATAAGCCAAATACCGGTGTTTTGAAATCACAGTTTTTCTATAAATGTATGCAAATGATACAAAATTGTGGTTTTCAACAATTCTATCTTCTTTAAGGGTTTTCTGCAAACCACAAATGTAATAGAGAAATTGTAAATGAAATCCACATAATGATCTGTTGGTGACAATTTCAGTAAAGGCACCAAGAAAGATCATTGATGTATCAGCATCATTGAGATCGAAAGAAAATATGGAGCAACTTTTACTCGCTTAGGAAACAAATGATGA
This sequence comes from Hydrotaea diabolus, assembly GCA_963513945.1. Taxonomy (NCBI): domain Eukaryota; kingdom Metazoa; phylum Arthropoda; class Insecta; order Diptera; family Muscidae; genus Hydrotaea; species Hydrotaea diabolus. The sequence continues at coordinate 100,121,489 of OY740720.1, read as the reverse complement.
ATTGCAAAACAATATACGAGTATTAAATAATTTTTGATTTGATTGAGTATGGTGTTATTTTATTAAATCATGCCTTTTATAAACTATAATAGGTTTTCATCGGTATAACATCTTGGGATATGACACAGAACTTGGGTAAATACAGGGTCCTTCATTTTGTGATTTCAAGAAAATGTAAATTGAATTTATTCAATTCAATTGTTGATTTGTTTTATATTCTTCATCACTGGATTAAGTGTGTATTTACTTTGTTATTCCGTTGGCACCCCGAAATATTAATTGGGGATCCTATTAATAATAAAGGACTAGATCAACCCTCTAGAAATCTCTAAATTTGTGTTATTTGTGTCGAGTCCGACCGGTTCGAAATGTTTACATTATGTGTACTTAGGCCTGGATATACAGGGTGTCCGTCGGGAAGGTATACAACTTTGTTTATAATTTTTGATTAAATGAAAGAGAATAGATCTTATATTGATAAATGTTTTTTTTAATGTCGACAATTGTGTATGGAATACCATATCCGATAAATGACCGCCCTTTTGAGCACATTTTTCATTACATTCAGCACGGCGTCGAATTGAAGTTGATGGATTGTTTTGAACACTTTCTTGAGCAGCAGTTATGTTTTCAGCCGATCTTGCAATACGTTGTGGTCCATAGTGCGTTTTGTTGGCACGTTGTTTATCCCAAAAATTTCCCGTAACTTTCTCATCGTCACAGTAATCGATGATTGATTTTGATAAAATGTTTAACGATTTATCGAATATTTTTCCATAATAAATGTGCCACGTCTCTACTTCACGACTGCCAAATATGAACTGTCAAGACTAATGTTTACCAAAATGGCGACAAACAAAGTACTTATAGTATAAGTATACCTTCCCGGCGGACACCCTGTATTTTCACTGTACATTAGGGTATGCCAGGACAATAAGAGAGGGGCACTGCCCATACAACTCAGACTGGAAAAGACCATACTTTTGAGCTTTTATATAAAGGGTGGTCCATCAACCGATTACAGTAACACTCAATCTTTTTCTTCTGAAAGTGCTGCTGGAATAACTATTTTTGCTTAAGGCGATCGCTTCAGAGACCCGATAAACCATTTAGTAACGGCTATTAAAGCAGGGCTGTGGAGTTTTACAAAAATCGAACGACTCCGCTTCGGTTCAAGGTGTAGGAACGACTCCGTTCGCTGACTCATGATACCGAGTTTTTCAGCGACAACGGCCCCAGCTTAAAACTCGTGTATACATACTCGTATATATTACAACAACCAATCCAACGACAGCCGGTTCTATGGACCGGATTGACCCGAAAAGCAATTCTTTCGCCAAGGGCTGTCACACCGGCATACAGTATAAATATATTTTTTTGTTTTAAAGAAAATCATAGAATGGGAACCACTATAGTTTTCCAATTTCGCCTTAGAAGATTCTAAAATTAGCTTAAATTTAAAATCAAATTTTAAGGTAGAGAGTTCAACCGAATGTTAAAAAATAAAAATGAGTAGAAAAGCTTTAGCGTGCACGGGGCTTTTGAAAGAGTCTGACAAAGGTGAATCAATTTTATACTGCTAAGGTGGACCGATAATTTCAAATTTGGCTATCATTTTGCGGAAGTTTACAAACGTTCACATAAAGTAAGATTCTAGATCGGATACCATGAATAGCTTGTTCCCACACATTATTCAAAGTTGCATATTCTGTTCCTGAGTGTCATAACACTGCTGACTGTTGCAGCACCTCAGTAAGATTGGGAAATCGCCCAAAAATGTCCATAAGTGTGACAGTGTAATCCATTACACGATGGCTGATATTCGTGGTATTGATGATCATGTACGAGTACTAACAGTGAATGGTTACATGGCATGGTCCAACTCCTGGCACCAGGTGGTATATAACAGTAAAGTACGATTTATGATAGTGATATTCTGTGTAATAGAGAAGAAGCAGAATGGCTGGTTATAAATATTACCTCTGACAGCCCAACTGCCACTATATATTTGCATATTGTCTTAACACAATGGCTCGCATTAGCCGTATTTGGATTTCGGGTCACAGGGATATACCATGGACCGGTAGAGCAGACGAGTGACATTGTTCATACTCGATTGTATCCACCATCTAATTAGAAGTTCTGATATGAGTCTTGAAGTTGGCACCATCGATTTCTTCAGAAACTGTGGAGGAGTGCATAAAATATCTTCTTTTCTCGTATCGTTTTCTACCGAACTGACGATAAGCTAGTCGACCTTGCAGATATCGATTCAAATGGTTTAACTGGGAGAAATTAATAACTTTTTGGGCTGACCTTTTTATGGATCATGTTCTCTTTTCAACTTTAAGTTGAGATAAAATATAAGAGTTTATTTGATAAATTTTGCTAGCTTTCGTCGTATCAGAATTGGCTGATGAGACCAAGTGAGTCTGCTCGCACAGATTTTTAATTTAACTTTATCTTGAATAAAAAGTTGTTTAAAATTAAACTTTTTCGTTTGAAAAAATGTTAACATTTTTTCGCAGTCGCAGTCGAGCACATTTTTTTCGACTCTTGTTCCTACTCCGATCAACTTTTTGAAACTTCGGATCCAACCTCACAGGTCATCATTGAAAAAATGGACTAGCACGATCTTTGATGGCACCGAGTCCATGCCACAATCGAGTTTGTACAGGCCCAGTTCGGTAATCGTGTGATAAAACGTGTAGGCGATGTCAATTGGATTTATCAAAGTTGTGATGATTAGACACCGTGATACTTTTTTTTTGAAGAAATGATGTTTGCGGACAATCAATTCAGGCCCTAAATGCGAATATCGAGGATGTCATACGTGAAAAAGGGCCAGCGAACGCTCCCAAGTTCTTGGGAATTTGGGTCGGCAGCCTTATGAATGATGTTGTGTTCATTAAACAAAGCATATGTTGGATCTTTCAAAACATATAATATTATTTTGAAAACGAATTAATCTTTATTAAGAAATTTGGATTTAGACTACTTGAATATCTAAAGGATAGAACAAATTATTCGAAAAAGTGCCCCTATCACTAAAGAAAACATGGCCTTTTTGTAATATTTAGTTGTGTAACTCAATTCGAAATTAATACATCATTTGATAATTATTTCCACCTATTTCACTTCTGTGATAATGTGACGAATATTATTTGCTCTGTCTGTAGTGAAGTTTTTTTTGTTCATTTTTAATTATCAGAATTAAGTTTAGCGATTAGCTAGAACACTGTTGTTGTGTGGATTTTATGTTTATCGCAGTATTATCAAAGTTTATGGTTGAACAAATATAATTAACATAGTTCGAATTCATAAATCAAGCAACAGTTCAAATATATCAACGATTACAATTATATGTTTGCAGATTCTAATCGTTGTCAGGAAAAACAACATTTACGTTTACGGAAACGCGACGGTGGTTAAGTTGGTAGCGTCTGCCGATGATTTAAAACTGCGATCAGAAATCTGTCGCTGCGTTTATGGGCACTTAGTTTTTACTCGGTCGTTTACCTTATACGAGGAATATTAATTTGACACCAAACGTAGAATAACAATTTGCATGCAATGCTAATGAAATATTATTAAATTAAAATTTTAAATAAAATTATCATTTAAGATTGTATAATTTTCGAAGGCAATGGTGGCTGCAATTCTGTTTTAAACAAGTGGACAATTCTTTAAAAAGTTGTAAAGTTCGGCGTACAGAAGTTTATGAACTCCCCAAAATGGTTTGCGTGGTCGCTTTTTTGAGGAAACCCGTGAAAATTCTATGACATCCATACTTACCCATTGTCCATGAATAAAGTACCATTTTTAAAATTAATCATTTTTAATAAAGGGAAAACCACAAATTCCCACATGAGGTTCACACTCAGAAAATTTCTTCCCAAGTAACCGGGCCTTATTTTGGTAAATTTTTATTTCACTGGGCTCTTGTAATTTTTTAATACAAATATAAAAACAGGTAAAAAAGGCTCCGGTGTGGCCGACTATGAGATAACTACACCAATCTGCTATTCAACAGATTCCGATTCTCTGTCTCCAGCTTTAGATTGATAAGATTGAATATACAATGTCGCCTTTAAAGCAGCTGGACACCAAATCGTAAATCGAAAACAATTACCGATAAAGTCTAATTTCCCAAGACATAAGTGATGGTCGCTCGTACCGCTTCATGCAAAATTTGGCCGAACTTGTATAAAATGTGTGGCTTCTACAGCTGTAGGTTCTGTAATCCGGAGAAACCTATGTGTGCTATAAAAACACACAAAAATACCAATTTTAAGAATGCAGTTTATAAAATGGAAGTTGGATGGAGCCAACTTTTTTGTACCCTCACCACATCGCCTAGACTATAGTTTCAATGAAATATCCTGGAACTAGTGTTTCACCTAATTTTATTCTCTTTCTCATCAAGTGTCAGGCAGTTGCAAATCAATCATACCACAAAACACATTTATTACAATTTGATAATATCACTGTGCGACAGCCACAATCGGTTTGGGATGAAACCACCGGGGAAAGTTATATCGGTCAAAAAAAGGTCATACGTGTCCCAGCGTTTCGTTGGGTCTCATCTAGGAATCGAGATATATCGATTTGAAGTTAGTAAGTATCGTATAGGGGAATTTGTCACGTTTTTGGCTCTTTTGTTTGACATAACTTGAGAACCACTCGTCCGATTTAGCTGAAATAAATTTTAAAAAACCAAGTAATAGGACTTGACACTTTTTACCGTTTTGGATTTTTTATGAATTAAAAAAAAAAATTTTAATTTTTAGGCAAAAATAATTTTTTTTTTTCATACATTTATTTATATTTGCGAAACTGTTGCTTAAGTAGGAAAACGGTTTAAGAACAGATTAGAGGAATTGTAATTCTTAATTTTTCTAAATTTGTTTCAGCTAAATCGGACGAGTGGTTCTCGAGTTATGTCAAACAAAAGAGCCAAAAACGTGACAAATTCCCCTATACGATACTTACTAACTTTAAATCGATATATCTCGATTCCTAGATGAGACCCAGCGAAACGCTGGAACACGTATGACTTTTTTTTTTACCAATATAACTTTCCCCGGTGGTTTCATTCCAAACCGATCACTGGCCCTTACCATTTGTCGCAGAGTGTATTTTCCGCACTTAGGTCGGCTAGACTAACTAATTTTCCTTGATATCTGACGAAAATATCCATTCTAAGGTTGTTTCGATTACTAAAAACATATGGTATAATTATGAAAGGTAAAGTCTCGCTGATTATTTTTTTTCGTTTTTATTAAAACTTTCAAACGATCTAAGTATGTACGTCCGTGTTCCTGTTAAAAGCTCGATAGCGGTCAAACAAATCAACCTAGGATCCTGCAATTTTGCATGATGATGGCTTCTGGTTATGTGAAGTTTAGGATTGTAAGCCGGCAAAAACCGGGGAAAAAGTTTCCATTTAAGAGCCTAAAAGTATCTCGGTAAAAAGTGCATTTCTATGTAGACGGTCAATGGTTTAAATGGAAACTGTTAGTTGGGACGCACTAAGTACCTCAAAAAAGAGCATAGTTGCTAGACATTTTGGCTCATGTGGCCCAGGGACGGGCGCATGGACCGAAAGGTCAAAAAACGGTTTATTTTTTTGCGTTTAATGTTTTCGTTTAAATAGTGTAGGGAAGTTGGGAGGTATATAATGTTCAGCCTTTTTGAAATTAAAACGCTTTTACTTGCTTATCTTTAAAAAGAAAAATAATTAAAAACCTACATAGCCGAGAACTTTTTTAATGTCTCAAGTGATTATTTCTGCGTTGATTTTTCCGCAGAAATATTTGTTTCGAATGTTTATTGTGATTATTAGTGGTGTTTTAGGTTAAGCCTCGATAACTAAGACTGGATACTGGATAGCGAAACCGCAAGAGTTTAGTCATTTGTTAACAAAAAGTGTCAATTTTAAAAATGTACTGCTGTACTTAATTTAAAAAAAATATTTAGAATATTTTATTTTTTTTATTTTTTTAGGCAGCGTCCTTAAATGACTGCAAAACATTACCAATTCTTTTTAAATATTCCCTCACCCTACTGGGTACTAGATTTGATGTTTTCAGTGAAAATGTTTTAAACTCTACAAAAAAACATTGTGTGAACTTGCTGCTGAAGAGCTGTGAAAAAAGCGATACTGACTTCAACGTCGTTAAAATTTAATAAATGTGAGTCTAGCATTGTTATGCATGGAAATATGTTTAAAAACGTTGATAAACGGTGGTTTGCAAATAAAATATCAAACAAAATTGTTAACTACAAACAAAAAAAAGAATGAGGAAAAGTTCAAATATGAATTTGTTTCCAAACATGCCAACAATATCATACTTTCATGTAAATTGTCATCAAAAGGCGAAAAAAAACAATAAAATGGAATTGACAACACTAATCTGGTAATGTCAGTTTCAGCAAAAGAAAATATGATTCTTTAGAAACGAACAAGATTGACACTTTTTGTTAACAATTGACTTCAAAACTGCGGTTTTGCCACCCAGTCATAGTTATCGAGGCATAACCTCAAACACGCCAATTTAAAATAAATCTCAAATTGTACTGTGGAATTTGTTGCCAGATAAAACTCTTTCTGCAACCGTTATTTTTAAACCGTAAATTGAACAAATTGTGAAATGTTTTAAAAAAAATATTTTTAACAAATAGCAGACTAAAGATTTTTGAAAATGTTTGTTATTTACAGGAGTATCAATATATTTTTGTTTGTAATTTACTACTTGCAGTAATTTCGATGTGAACATTTTTCTAAAAAATTTCATAGAATATGGAGAAAATCCATTTTTTCGGATTTGATTTCATTGTATTTCGAATCAAGTTGTTTGGTAGGTGGCGTTGGATTTGTATCTTACACCGACTAATCTTGAACAAACGCTTGTTAATTTCACAATGTAATGTTCATTCTTAAACTTGTTTTCATATTTATACCACATTCTGTTCCAAAGTATAAATTATTTTAATGAAGCTTCATAAAAAATCCTATCAGAATCATTTGAATTTTCAAGAATAAAGTCAAAACTAAAAATACGAGTTGTTATACGTAAAATACAAACACTTGTGTTGAAGTTCAATACCGGTTTTTATGCATTTAAGAACATGCTAATTTATACCCAAAAATTTGTAAACATTTTATTGTATTTATTACTTGAGGCAACTTCGCGCAAATGGATACACAAATAAAAAAATCATTATCAACAAAAATAAATTTTCAAACAAAAAATCTTTGTTCCGTTGGACTTTGATTTTATTTACAGTTTTATTCACAGCAGCTGTTATAATTTAAACTTATTTCGTTGGTCGAACAGATTTTTCTCATTTATACACAGTTGTAATGATTTCAACAACCAGTTTAATTTCTTCTATCAAGTTGTAACGAATAACAGGGTAATAAATATACTTGCAAATTATAGTACTTAAATGTTGGCGATAAATCTTGAATACGAGTATTGAGGGACATGTTTATTACAAAGTCTTTCTATTTTGCGTTTAAATTTTAATCTTGTGTGTGTCGTTAAATAATCATGTTTATATGTCTGATCTAGGACTAAATTTGAAACAAACATTGCTTACATTGGCTAAAGTTTTCACAATCAGTTTATCTATTGATATAGTCCTCATACAAATGTACCACCCGATTTTGGAGACTAGTGGTAAAAGTGAACAGACTGACGGATGAATCCCACGACAGCCGGTTCTACGGACCGTATTGAGCTGAAGAGCGATTCTTCGGCCAGGGGCTGACATACCGGCACACAGTTGCCGCTACAACAACAACAACTGACTGGTGAAAACTGTTCAAAGTGGACACGTGCATTAAAGGTCCCTTTATTGTTAAAACCGAAAATTTGTTGTTGCTGATTTATTGAAACATGTATAAGAATAAAAAACATCATACAATTTATGGTTAACAATAGAAGCAATAGGATGACATGAAGAATGTAAATAGGGTGGAAAATGGAAATAGGGTTAAAAAGGGCAAACACTGGCCAAATATGAAAAGCTAGTCTCTGATAAATTCCGACAAATTGATTAACTTTCTGGGGTTTTGGAGTGTTTTTATGTTAAAAAAGTAATGATATTTATCCGGTAATTAAGTAAGAAATACGTTTCTCCTTAACCGATTTAGTTCCTTTGCTCTGTAAAATAGCATTATTTTATTAAGTACTAATGTTCCCAATGGCGCTATTTATTCTTTGACCATATATGTTATTTCTCTGGATAGATTTTAACCGTTTATATTCAGAAATAGAATATTCAATAGGCCACCAGCAGCTTCTTCTAATAGTCCACTGAAAGTAAAATTCGCCGACAATGGCAAAATCCTAACCGATTTTGTAAAAGTTGTCCAAAAAGCAGATCTTTTCACAAAAGATTTGTGGTAAAAGTTTTGTAGCAAAATCTAAGAAATGGAGTAAAATTAAATTGTGCGATAATTACAAAATCAGAGGAATTTTAAAAAATGATCGTCGAAAAAAACCATAGGTAATTTTAAGAGGTACTTTTTTGTGAGTCGCTTTAATATAAAGTCTTTCTGTCTTGGAATTGGTTAAACAGCGTTTTTCAGTTTCTTTACACTGGCCTGATCGATATTGTCTAGTTATAATTATAATTTGCTCAGTATCTGTTTGCTGTCGACATTTTTCTGTAACTTAAATATATACGAGTATGACTTTATTTATTGTCACCTCTTAAGTGTATGTTGTCATGAGAAAATGGTTTCCTCGGCAGACAGCGACGGGTGTGAAAGGCGCCGCCGGGTAATAAAAAAATAAAAAAATTATAACAGTTATTTAAACGAAGTTCGAAACGATTGCGTAGTATTTCGATTGAATTAAACTCTGTTAAGATACAATATAATTTACCTTGATTGTTATGTAACAAAATTGTTGAATTTCTCTACGAAGCTTTTTAACATGGCCATTTATACACGGCCTTTGTAACAGGGATTGGCAAAATTAAAATGTGGCAAACAAAACCTCCATAGTCTGAATGTAGACATATATTCTTATATGTTAGTGCCCCTTTTTAGGAAGTCCCATATGATTAAAAAAAATCATCTATAGGAATTTGTGAGATGTTTTCTGTTTGTACTTTTATGCGATGTTAAGTTTAAGTCAACCAATTAAGTAGGCTTAACAAAGGAGCTTTGCTTTCACATCACAATCTAATGTCTGAAGATCTTACTACATTCGTGAATCACTATATGTGACGCGCAAAATAGAAAGGGACCTAAGGGTAAAAACCAGTTTTGTTCAGGAGAGCCATTTTAAAGATTTAAATACGTGTATCTTTGGTGTAGAATCGTCGACTTTACTTTCATAAAACGGTCATATCTCTGGGAGGGAACACTTTTGCGGCATGGGATCGGTCTCATTCGATGCTCAGATGTTGTCCACATCAAAAAAAGAAGAAAAAAAATGATTTTTTTTTTCCCTTAGGTCCCTTTCTCTATGCGCTGTCACATATGGAAATCTATTTTAGCATGTACCAGCTGATTCTTGCAACATTTAGGTCCAGTTTGTTGGTGGCAGTTTTAACTTGGGCAGAGATTTAACCTCAAGAGTACATACATAAACAATTACGTTGTAAGATTAGGAAAGAAGACTTCATCTATTTCCATTATATAATAATATAACACAATTTCGCAAAAGGCTAAAATCGGGCGTGACCGACCTGCACATCTGAATGTTCAGAAAAACCATCTCAAAATAGGTTTTTGGACCCCCTTGGACACTATGTTGTTTTTGAATTTTTGAGAAAATTTCATTGTATTGGTACCCATATGTCCATGGCTTCGTGAGAAATTGTTTGTATACTGAAGCCCCTTTTTTGGGCCCCCAAAAAACGTGAAATGATAACACCAATTTTTATAAGCTGGTAAATCTTCGACCGTAAAAAACAGTGCCAAAATTTCATCGAGATATATTGATATGTGGACTCTAGAGATATCTATAAAAAATCGTTGAACATATATAACATATATAAGGGAGCTGACATACATATATATATTTATATACTTAGTATATACATATATCTAAAACGATTTTCTAAAATGTCAACAGCGTCCGTCCTTTGTACACAAAACTTGATTCTGCAAAATTTCAGCACGATTAAATGTAGTATGTGGCTTCTTATAAATGTAATAGCTACATATATCCAAATCAGAAATAATTATCTGAAATTGAATAGCGTCCGCCCTTGCTCCAAAAAACTGACTTGTACCAAATTCCATGAAGATTGGTTGTGATTAAAGGCTTCTGGACCTTAAAACATAAACGTCGCATGAGCTATATGTATATGGGTGATTCTGAGATTATGGGCCAATTCTGACATCATTTTTGGCATTAGTTTTTTTTGCAGAATTTAATATTTAATTCAGGTAGATGTCTTAGTTTTTAGAATGACAATTCATTTTTAAAAGGTACACATCAATATTTTAATTTTTTTTCTTCATGTTTAACTGGATCGTCTTTTATTTTCTGATCTCGCTTTTTTTCTGCCTCTCGCTTTTCTGCCAACACTCCCTTGTTCTCAACTTATTTTTAGTCTAAATCCTAAAAATTATTACACTAAATTAACTAAAGTTTAATTATCATTCCCCGGTTAGTCGTCATTCCCCTGTGAAAAATTTTGGCAGGGGGATGATGAATTTCTACAAAACCATCTGAAATGTTTATTTAAGTACTTACCCTTACAAAATTGACTTGAGATGGAAGTTTATATTTGCAATAAACACAAAAAACACTTGCAAAATTATAAAAAGTATTAATTATCTTTTTAAAAAACAACACCGGGGAATGACCAACTTAAGTGCGAACGTTCGCAACGAGTAACAAAACACGGCTTACTTAATTTTAATAAGACTGTTGACGAAAAAACTGTAAGATGTGCACCCACTTCATGTAATGTTCAATCATATTTGAGTTGCTTGAAATAAAGATTGGTTTGGAAATTTGAATTTTAGCGAATATTAGATTTTACAGGGGAATGCTGTGTAGTTTCAGGGACAGAAAAAAAAACATTCATAAAAATATAAATTGAATAAAAAATTATAATCATTATACTAATTAATCATTATAATCAACAAAATTAATTGAATATTATTTTTTACTATGGACTGGTTTTATTAAATAAATAATTAATATTTTTGTAAAAATTGAGAAAATTTCAATTGAAAGTAGTGTTAGGGACAACCATATTTGAACACTTTGGTAGGAAATTTTTTGAAGAACAAATAATTTTTTTAGAAACAATTTTAAAGGCTTGATAGGAAAAGATTTATTGTAAAATAAATAATAAAGTATAATATATTTTATTTTTCCCGCTTGAAACAAACAAGGACAGCAAAGTGGCCCATAATCTCAGAATCAACCACATCTAAATCTTAACCGATTTCCTTCAATTTCCATAAAAATGTTAATATCGCCCTTCTGTGGCCCAACAAACATACTTTTAGCAAATTTTATGAAGATCAGACAACAATTACTACTGGAAGTTTGATGACAAACTATAGATAGACGGACGGACTGACAGACATTGCCAAGTAGAATCTTAGAAGTAGGTCTAACTCAAATATGTTGGTAGTTACAAGCATTTGCAATGAATCTTACATATAATACCCTGTTACACAGTGTGGTGCAGGGTATACAAATAGTAATATACGATGGATCTTGATTTGATTGAACAAACTTTTAACGTGTTCTTCCACCTTTTTTGTCAAGTTTTGTGGAAGATTCCTGTTCCAGATAGAATAGTAAACACGATAAATGAATGGTATTGGAAAAGAGCGGTAGCAAAAAAATAAATGAAGAAATATTAAAAAATAGGTCACATAATATTCTTGAATCCATATTGAAAAACTACTCGTCTAAAGAGTCCATTTATCTTACAACAGGCTTGCTGCCATATTTAATTTTCAGTAAGGGAAAAACATCGTAATTATTAACATTAAGGAAAATAAAATTCACATTGAAAGCCTAATTACAAAGATCCTATAAAAATCCATACATAAAATACTTGCGTGTTTATACTTTGTAGGGTCTCCAATCAATTTTTCGAGGTGTTCACTTTATCACTTTATCCTTCGGTTGAGGGTATAAGAAGTAATTGCTTAAGCCTTTGAAGTTCTCTAAAACCTTGAGAGCAACACGGTATTTATTGATGAAACAAGAGATTTCGATGGAAGATTTTTACAGTGAGTAGAGTCTTTTTCTCACAAAAAGTGAATTTTATGTAATTTTACCCCTTTGTGGAACTAGTGCGTTCTATACTACTACTACTCATAAATAGTATTTTTACGGGGAATTTGGATTTACATTTTACTTTAAATAATCGTACCTTGCAATAATATTTAATACGATAAGATTTCATATTATGTTTCGTTTAAATTTGTTTATTCATTTTCATTCATATCCACAGCTTATATTTATTACTGAGTTATCAAATTTCCCTTTTAAACAAAACTATTTATTATATCCCAAACGACTATCAAATTCTTCAAGTGCCAATGTTTACGGCTGGTGTCCGCTTGTTGCTTAGAACATTACGTTCTTTCTGTAGGTCAGTAGAATTAACAGTAGCATGCGTTATGAATACGTAATTCTACACTTGACCCTGAAAAGCTGGAGAATACATGGCATATGCGAGTGTAAGAACGGAAAAAGGAGAAAACGACTAAACAAAACATACGTCTGTCTGTACGAGTTGGATACGTGTGACTCAATAGAAGTCATCGAATGGAATGAATTGGAATTTAATTGTCGCATCGAAATGCAATGCCAGTCGGTGAGTAATGCTCATAATTATGTTTGTTACTGTGGCTAACAAAGTGTTTGCTGTCTTGTATTTTGCCATTACACACTGGATGAGTGCGGAACACTCTTGCATTTGAATAATGGCCAATAACAACGACACCAATGACCAGTGTTCGCAAATGGTCAATATGGGAGCATTGACCGACCGGCCGACCGACTGAACTGATTGACTGCACCGCATACGTACATGCATACGTACGAGTACATACATGCTTTGCGATGACAATTGAAATGACTGCTACGTGGGTGAACAGCATGAACGACATTTGCACAGCCCGTACACGGCAACAGCAGACATACTTCCTTGTTTAACAACACAACGACGGCGTTTACCTTGACTTTGAAAATCATACTCGTTCTCTTTTTCATACGCAAACACACACGGAAACGAAACTTGTTCACACATACATACATAAATCGGTAGGTCTGGTCATTGATACCGCACGACACACATTCACGTCCAGCACAGCCCCATGGCAGGCCAGTCGGAAACATAGAAATCCCAAAACCTCATTAATATGCCCATGGTAAACTGTGCACAACACGATTTAAGTTTCAATTTCTGTTTCGCTTTGCGTTTGTGATAATTTAATCATCTCCTATGAAGGGTGCTCCAAAAAACTGGTACATTTTTAAATTAAAAAAACTCCCAGACCGAAAAATACAAACGGCCTAGTATTATGTACAGCAGCAGTGCAAGTACAATTCGTCCAGTGTCACAAATTCAGGTAATTGTGAAGCTGCCAAAATGGTGAATCTTGGAAAATGTTAAAAATTTATATTTTCACTTCAAACGCATATACAACTCTGAAGTAAGAGTGAACATATCCTTTAAAACGTTATATGTAACGATGATGGGTGGGTGGTACCACGCCTCTTTGGAGAAATCTTTCTACTGTCCAAATGAAGAACCGATCATAATAAAATGTTAACAGAATGGTATAAATGGCTAGAAAATTATTATAGACCCCATTAAGTTAAACTTAGATAAAAGGGCATGGCACCGCCCTGAACGTTGAAAGACCATAAATCATAATCTATTAGCGGTATGACGCTGATGGTTTGGTATACATATATAAAAAAACGATTTAATGCGCGTTGGAAAAAATCATATTTGCCAAAAATAATAGGACGATCGTTAAAATATTTAAAAAGTATGTAAATCTTTATACGAAAACTGTCATAAACTGACAGGCGATTAGATGTGCCGACTTTATATTTTCTGTACAAATTTAGAGAAAGTCCAAATATAAAAACTAGCTTCGAAGCAAAGAACTTCTTCGTTAGCCATCACACTAATAAAAAAATTGAAAAATGTCTCACATATAGGTGAGGTGCGAGTCATATGATTCATTTACTATTAGGGACCAACAGCTTAGATGTTAGATTTTCCTAACCGGCATTGAACCTCTGTCACTTGTGATAATGGCGCAAATTTACCATTGAAACCAAATATTAAAATTTGAAAAATGTTTTTTTTATCGCAAAAGCCAACCCATTTTATGTTTTTATTAGAAAGAACCAACATTACCTACCATAAGTTTTTGAACACGATGTGGCCACATCGGCGGGTTTAATCAGCCGAATTTTCAATTAAGGATAAAAACTAATAGATAACAGGTTTGACAAACTAATTAGAAACATGTGTACAATTTGTCTGTATATATGTGGTTATCTCTAATATCCTCCAAAATATTTATAAACATCTAGGGAGATTTATTTGTGAGGGTGATGTGGCATTAAACAAAAGAATATGTCCTTTAAAAGGAATAACTTATCCTTCCAGTATAATTATATGGATATCTTAGTTTATCCAAATATTTAAATTCTCGAAAAAAAAAGTTTATTGTCTGTTTGTACTCATGGGCTAATGGTTGAAGGGGGTGACCCTATATTTCTGTGTCCGAGGATAAGCAACGATTTCAAGTACTTTTAAGTCTATGCTGCTTGTGTGATAGATAGAGCGCGCGTCCATCTCACAGTTTTAAGTGGAAAAATGGAATGCGCCAAACTAACGTACAAGTCCAAATTCTACCTGTACATGGATCACCCTTTTCATGTACCTTCATACATTTGTATGTGTAAGATACTCGATGAGTGTTTGGGGTGAGTGTGACTGGCCGAGTGATAAAACAGAACGCCAACAATATCATGAACTGTAGAAGTGAGTGATATGCATACATATTCACATGTACGAGTATGAATGTGTGTACTTGGACGATGACCTTGAACCCCTGACGGAACACAACGCTAAGAGTATACAACTCGTATAGCACACATCACATGCATTATTAGATTTTACTTTCGAGGCATGCGATCTGTCGAAAACTGCATGTATGAAGAGAAGATTGCATAATTCTGCAGTAATAAAGTTTCTAAATGTTCAAAAATGTAAGCTTGATTTTCATTGCAAATAGTATTAGAAAATCCAAAATTAGTTCATTTGATACAACCGGTTTCATTGACAACTAAACAGAAATTGAAATTTAAGATTAAGGCAAAACCTTAAATATATTTTGATGGGTTCTAAGTATCGAATGCCATATACATTAAAAGTTTTTAAAGCTAGAAATCGTGCATGAAACTTTACAGTATTTCCCCCAATCGTTCGTTATTAACTTGTGACGTTGTCCTTGTAAACATTAAATGAAATTGATGTCATCATTTGGACGCATTGCCAGTTATAGATTTATATAAATCGGACAGTATGCAAGTAATTACATTACCAGATGTGTGAAACCAAGCCAGGCCAATGGTTTGCCGTTTGTGTTGTCCTGTCCCGGTTGTTGTGTGATGGTAGCGTACACGACTATCATGTCAGTAAACCCAGATTCAACCCCGGGTGAGAAATTCTAACAATTTTTTAGCGGCAAGCTTTTTACTTCGTTAATGCTGGTGATATACCAGTAAGAGATTTATCTCTACTCCATGTAAAACTTCTCTATAAAATGCATTAACAATTCGAAGCAGGTGTTAAAGAAGGTATGTAATAAATCATTACTGATTTTAGATTTTTCCCTTTAACTCCTTAATTCGATGTTGTGTGACTTAAGTAAGGTTGTTGAGTTTCTATGTTTTCAAAACATGTCGCTTTATAAGCCACATATTGAATCGGATTTAGCTCCAGTAACTCGGTTGAATCCGTGCTCTATACTCATATTAAATCCGATTCGTATTTGAGTTCCTACCAATCAAGAAGCCACATTTTACTACCGATCTTAATCAAATATATTTACATTGGTCCCTTCCGATTTGAGGTCCTGCAATATAAAAGCCATGCATCAAATTCTCACATTTGGGAAGATTAAAATTTAACACTGGTGAAATTGAACCACATTGGTCAGTGTTTCCCCATAACCCACGTCTCATCGTGCTCGAAGTTAGTAAAGTGCGTTATGAGAGATCTACTGCTTACTCTGGTAATATCAGTCTATGTTTTTTTGTATAGTCCATATAAAAAATACCATTTCCGACTTAAGGCACATCCGCTCTACAAGACACATTTGAAACCCGAATGTACTCAAATTATTTACAGTATTATAGGTCGCGTACCATATCGGTCTAAAAAATATCCCTCCTCCTGCCTCTCTAGAAGCTACATTTAAAGTCACATATTGGTTGAATTTCGTACACAATCGACGAGTCTTCCAGGATTTTAGAAGCGTTCTTTATTTCTTATTAGGGAATACTACTCGTACTTTCAAACAATGGCATTTTTTAAATCCTATGTCAGGTTTGCCTGAGAGCCAATGTATTTTTTAAGCTTACGTTTTTTTTTTAATCTTAATATAATCTTTTAATTAAATTTCAACTTCGGCAACAAATAAACATACCATAAAAGAAAGATAATTAATAAAACCGTTAAACGTGAAATTGGAAAGTTTACGTTTTCTGATTGCGCTATGCACTTAATAAACACTCTAACTTTCGTAAACGTATGTATGAAACTGTAATGAGGGTCTGAAGTCTTCTCTTCCTCACTACGTTATTATGTATTTCATACAAATCTGAGAAAATTTGAAACATAATTCCGATTGTAACGTAAACGATCATATGTCAGCTACTGCCACACCGCATTAGTTTTCTTTCCCTCATGTCGTTTGGTGTCTTTCTAGCGGTTTTATGGTTTTATTCGATTGATTGATTTGCTAATTCGTAAAAGTAATTCAATATCCAAGACCACAACATTTCGCCCGCCAATAAACTTATAAAACAATTTACATCAGTTGATTTTATTACTTGCGATATTTTACCTTCTTGACCCACTAATTGAATATTTTGTCGGTTTATATATGCCGCTCTCAGTGCGATTTTTCTTCTTCTTAGAATTGTATTTCAATTCAGTCTGGCTTTTCTCACAACTAAATTTAAATTTTCCATGTACTATTACATGGGACTTTTTCCACAGATTCTTTTTTTGTAGTTAAGGTGATGTTCCTTGGAGAAACATTCGTGTTCTATACAAGCTCCTATTCCATCACTCTCTCTCGTTCTCTGAGTGATGCTTTTGCTCTGAAGAAATGACAATGCATCAAATTGCGCTTTTGTTGCATAATTAAATTTAGTTTAGTTGATGTTTTGCACCGTTACGTTGCGTCCGTAATTCATTCATGTTCATTACTTGAGAGATGAGATGGTACTTGTATGAGCGAGTACGAGAATCAGCGTAAACAGTTGTGGCCTGACCACTGACGACACAGACGTCTTTATCAAGTGTGTTTGTTATTCTTAGGTGGGAGAGCGAGAGAGAGAGAGAGAGAGATTGTGTGGGTGGTTGGGTGGATTGAGGCGGCGATATGTAGAATTCTTTAATTGAATTTAGATTTATGACACATCACGCTGAAGCTTTGCCCGGTGACAGTGGCATTCAAAGTGTTTAAACTCTTAAGTGAGAACGCGTGTCCGTCCATCTGTCTGTCGGAGTACGTTGTTATCTGCCCGCAGCCGGATATAAATTGCGCCTTGTAAAAGCAACAAACCATTCATTAGTGGAGTACTATAAGCTCGATAGTTTCATGTAAAATTGTATGTATCAAATTGAATAATTTAAAGTTACAGTACATGACGAATGTAGAACAATATTATCGGGGAACATAGGTAATGAATTAGAGCCCATGGATTATGGAAAAGAAAAATTCCTGTAGTAAAGAGATAGGCAGACGGCAAACCCTTGGCCCTCCACCATACATGGTGGTGTAAGGACTGGGAGGCAGTCCGATTTCAAAAAAGTATTGGGCAATCCCTAAAACTCGATAGTTTCATGTAAAATTGTGCTTATTGAATAATTTGAAGTGACAGTACATGACGAATGTAGAACAGTATTATCGGGGAACATAGGTAATGAATTAGAGCCCATGGATTATGGAAAAGAAAAATCCCTGTAGTAAAGAGATACACGCAGAAAAAAAGTATGGTTGTGGTGACAATATTCTAAGAGGATCATACTATTGTTGGGTATATAGTTGTGGCACAGCAATATTATGATCCTCACAACAATAGTATGATTCACATTCAACCATACTATGATCTCCACAACAATAGTATGATTCACACTCAACCATACTATGATCTTCACAACAATAGTATGATTCACATTCAACCATACTATTATCTCCACAACCATATTATGATTCTCACAACCATAGTATTTTTCTTATACAAGCATAGTATGATCCTCACAACCATAGTATGATTCACACGCAACCATGTTATGATCCCTACAACCATAGTATGATTCAATCAACCATACTATGAACCCCAAAATTATTTATTAGGATTGGGAGTTGTTATTTTGAAATGGAGATTTTTATCAAGCAAGTTATTTTAAATTGCATTGCAATTAGTTCATGGCCAGATTTGAGGCCATGTTCTTTTTGGACATTTCATTTAAGAAACAAAAATATATATTCCAACGGCAGTCGAAAATAATTTTAGTTGCCAACAGGGGTGAATACTACTTCACCATTCGTAGGCACAGAGTAACGAATGTGATTAAACCACGATTAATGGCTATATACTTAAGTGCAGTCAGATTTTAAATAAACGAGAACCAGTCGACAGTAGAGTATTTCACCGAAGAAAGTAAACACAATAAAATTCCCTCGAAAAAACTTCCGGTTGTTGTTGTTTTTTATAATAGACAACAACTATGCACTGTATCGTGTGTATGTTTTTTTTTTTGTATATCAGAAAAAAACACACGCGCACACATCCATTTATGCTCTATAAAATCTGTTTTGTTATGTTCATAGTCGCAACCATACTGTATGATTGCCGTTATTATATTATTTTTAACGTAAATTTTAAACAACAGTACTTTTGTTGCACCAACCATGTTTATATGGTTGCTACAACCATATTTTCATTTCTAAATTTGGCAATAATAGTATTGTTACATTTCAACAATATTAATATTACCGCAATCATACTGTTAAAATGAAATTCAACAAACATTACTATGGTTGCGACGAACATGCTTTTATTGTAGAGAACATACTATTGTTGCGGTGACCATATAGTAACCATATCTTTTCTCTGCGTGTAGGCAGACGCAAACCCTTGGCCCTGCACCATACACGGTGGTGTAAGGACTGGGAGGCAGTCCGATTTCAAAAAAGTATTGGGCAATCCCTAAAACTTAAAGGGCTTTGCCAGAGCCCAACAGAGAATCGGTTTTATTTTTTTACCAACAAAAATTTGTTTAGAAAAGAAAATCTGGAAGATCTCATTGGCAAATGCTGAAGCAATGTTTAAAAAAATTGTTTTACGATAGTTTTCTTTTATTTGATAAACTGTTGGAAATTTTAGGAGAACGAATACGTGTAAAGCATTTATACTTGAACCGTTGGCCAATGGAAGCATCCGCAATTGCATACTTTGTACATACACGTGTTGTTTTAAAGTCGGACTAAACCAAAGATTGGAAGCATGCAAAATGCAAGTACCACTACTGAAAGGCACACATGATTATCGACCCAGAGCAAAACCACTTTAGCTGTCAAAAATATATGAAGGTGTTATCATCAACAAATAACATCATAATTCTCTAATCACTCAGTTCTATCAAACTTTTCGCATGGGTCAAGAACTGGAAATACTTGCATTACAGCTCTTCAAAAAATTTCTGAAGTTTTAAGATTTCAATTGGATGTTTCAATTTAACCTTGCTTGAACATTTATAATGTTGATCATAATGTATCTTGTCATTAATTTCGAAAGTTTTTCAATTTGTTGCTTCATACAGTTGATCTTATTAAATCGTACCTTGTGTTAAGAGATACTTGCTCTGGAGTATAAGTAGCCAGAGGTGTTTCTCAGGACTCCATTTTTTTGAACACTTTTAACACAGTATTGATCTTCCCAAATACATTATGCTTAGTTGACTCCATATGTATGCTAATGTTGTGCAAACCTATCATAAGACTCCAAAATCCGAATTACCTTTGGACAAATGGTTTAAGTTTGAATCCTTCTTAGTCTTAACGCCTTGTAATTAGCTACTGATATTAAAAAATCATATTTCAAATGTTCCAATTGAAATCGTCTCAAGTGTGAAAAATTAAGTTGTTATATCAACCAATAGACAAACATGCTCGACCACACTATTTCTGCTGCTGCCAAATGTGTGGTGCTCTGAGAAATATATATGGGTCTTAAAAACGTTTTGGTTCCGAAACTTGTATACTCCTGTGAGTTTTTTCAAGCTGCAGTTGTGAAATATTAAATAACGTTTAATAATATCACAAGATATATACATGGGTTGTGAGAAAACAAATTATTAAAAAAAGAAATGTACGCTAAAAGTTCTGTAGGAAGCTGCAACCGACAAACCGTTCATAACCTCAGTTAATATTCGTACCAAACTAGGCATCAAAGGCATTTCTTAGTAAACTTTTTTCAATTGCGCTATTCGTCTTTGGATCAGCTTCAATGAGCATATAAACAAACTATAACCAACGATATGCAATTTAAAACCAATATTTTAACTTTTACAAGCAGATTTAAAAATCTTACGAGTATAACGATGTTATTATTTTAAAAAACTTATTTTAAATTTCTACGTAATTTATTTCTGTTAAAGAACTTATTATTTTTATATTTTTTGATTATCTTCTTTGTAGTGGAGTTTTTTTTAAAAAAATGTTACCAAACAATAATATCCATCCTACACCGATAAAATTACCTAGTCGCATATTTAAAGAAATTGTTGGTTAATTAAAAAAATCAGGATAATTCGAGGCTATGTGCACTAGACTAACTATTAGTTTCCTATAACTAATTCAATTTTGGTGCCAATATATCTACGTATTCGTTAAACGTCACTAATGTCGTAGAATATTCTAGGAAGAAGTAGTTAACTAGTCCAATCAATTACGGCCTAGTTAGAGGTATTTCACATATAAGATAGTGAAATCTTAGTTGCAATCAACTAAGAAATTTTTTCGAAAGTAAATATAGGAATATCATCTGATTTTATAAAACCAAGTACTGCCAAAGAATCCAAAATGATACAATCAATCAACTCTATGTCGGTTGTATTTCAGAATGCTGGAAAACCGATGGAAATACCGAACGTAAAGTCTTTTGCTTTCAAATTAAATACTGGCTATTTCCAAACGTTTATCTATAATGGCCTGCGCCACAGTGTGTTGTAAATCATTTTATTTCAAACACTTTCTCCAATAAATGTTGCTGAAATGCAATAAGGACCATAATATTAAAAAATTGTTTCATGCAGTTTTTAAATTGTAACTGACAAAAGATTATAGATTGTTGCTTTAAAAGGCATTTCGGCCAAATCAAAAAAAGGCATATTTGCATTTGTAAGAATTTTTTTTGAAAATGATAATACTGCACTTCTGCCATGCCTTTTAAGGGATGTAGTGTTGCGCTCACAGTCGGTGCAGCAGTGTATGGTCAAAACAAATACACTAAAAACAAGTGAACGAATTTATTTTAGCCTAAACAAATTTGAAACACCGTCCACCATGCTACTGACTATTCGCATTAACATTTTTAACTGCTACACCCTTTTGTCAAATACAGTCTACGACATTGTCTTAATACAGTTTACGGCATTTTAAGGATGACGAATAGCTTGACATTAAAATGTAATAAAGATCAGTCAATTTTTTAACAATACGTAAATCGTTCAAACGGACTTTTCCAGTTGGGAATTATCATCGTCATACCGGCCCTGAAATATGGCTTTTTAAAGTTTAGAGTTAAATGGTCAGTGTCACGCCCTACTGTCAGATCAAAAAATTTCCTAGTCACTAATTTCTTTCAGTTAAAATGGAAAAACACTCATTCTATTATTTTGGTTAGTTGGACGCCCACATTTTCACTAGGTGTGTTGCCTTTCACACCAACATTATATGTAACAAAACGGCAGCATCCTGTCTCCAATAGATCACGATTTTCAGAGTTTTATGGTCGGTACTTTCCTTCTTGTACAATTATGACCTTATGTACCATTTCCTGACCGAACGGAGCATAATGGGAAAGTTCGATAACGATGGGCGTTCGTAGTAATTATTATGTGGGACTATCCATTATTTTTTTCTATATCACCCATTTCAGGGCGCTTAACACGAACCACTAAGCATATTGCGACCTGCAGTTTGTTTTTCAGATGGACTTGACTAGATCGTCTTTAAAAAAATTCAAGGTATTGCAAGTAACCGGAATGATAAAATAAATATACATTCCGGGAAGGGTATACAAATGCAACGATATCTACAATTCTGATGTTATATCCGGAAATCAGAGTAAAAGTATTATACCGCACTTCCTTAACAAAAGGATATTAAATCAAAATTTTTGATTTTCAGGTTGCACAAGTTCTGAGTTATTACCCTTGTTTGAACAAGTGCGATATGTATTTCGCTCAACATCCTAGGCAGGTGAAAAACATGTCTGTGGACCATATACTTCATACTCTCACTTACCGTGGCCTACTGTTTACAGCGGCCTAATATTTTTTGTAGAAACTTGCGAGGTGGAAAGACTGCAGATGAGAAAATGTTAGATGGTCTTACCACGATTACTTGTATGATAGAAGCGTGCACTTATCATCACACAACGACGACCAACTAAATACTCCCCTACAATTTCTAACAACAAGTCTTAGAAATTTCCCAAGCTAATCTTGTAATTTTCTCATACGTAAATATAAACGACCTTAACTGGAACAAGTTCTATCATATTAACGACAAAGATTGAATAAAACAGAAAAGAAACCCAACTTTCGTTTGGGATGCCTTCAGTATTTCCGATTGGCTAATATTGGACTTGGCCAGTTTAGAAAACTAGACTGGCAAAGTTATGCAATAAAAATATCAGACAGGTTTAGCTTGTGCAACGTAATAGACTCTTGCATACATACGTGTGATTTCAATTTAAAATTCTAACAAATGAAACGATGATTTGAGTGGAAATGGCAATAGCACAAAGAGATGCAATGACAATTTTTGCTTTATGCACTTGTACTCTTTGTGACATTCTTCTACATTTAATTAGAAAATATTTAAGACAACCATATGGAACGAGAAAAAACAATCAACGGCGAAAGGTTCAATTATAATGACCTTGATCAAGAATAGAGCCTCAATTTCTCCTTTTGATCTAATTATACCTTCCACCTTCTCTTTTTCTACTACAGTATAACAAAACTCTGTTTATACCTTTATTTTACAGTTCTCTCTACGCATATGCCAAACTACTTACCCTCATCAAGAAGTACGAAAAGAAAAATTTGACAATTGCCGATATATTCCAATCTAACGTGGACAAATTCCCCGACAAGACAGTCATTGTCAGCGAGACGCAGTCATGGACTTTCCGTCAGTTGAATGAGTTCTCCAACCGCATTGCAAATACGTTCCACGGCCATGGCTATAAAAAAGGCGATGTTGTTGGCCTGTTATTGGAAAATCGTCCGGAATTCGTAGGTACCTGGTTGGGGCTGTCCAAGATCGGCGTTATTACACCATTGATCAATACTAATTTGCGTGGACCCTCGCTGTTGCACAGCATAACTGTGGCCAACTGTTCTGCCCTGATCTATGGCGAGGGCTTTGTGGATGCCGTTGAGGCTATTTTGAAGGAACTGCCCTCAAATGTGGCTTTGTATCAATTCAACAATCAGGCCAAATCACCGGTCAGTGGCAATGCTAAAGATTTGACTACGTTGTTGGAATCGGCGGGCAAGGATAAACTGCCAGCCTCGGTGGACCATCCTTCGCATCATGATAAATTGGTGTACATCTATACATCGGGTACAACCGGCTTACCCAAAGCAGCTGTTATCTCTCACTCACGGTAAGTATGAATGACATTAGTATTTGGACCATTTACTAGACGTTATTACCATTTCAGGTATTTGTTCATTGCTGCTGGTATCCACTTTACATTGCGCTTCCAACAAAAGGACACTTTCTATACACCACTTCCATTGTACCACACCGCTGGCGGTATCATGAGCATGGGTCAGGGTTTGTTGTTCGGCTCAACCGTTGCAATTCGCAAGAAGTTCTCGGCTTCCGGTTACTTTGCTGACTGTGTTAAATTTAATGCCACCGTAAGTAAAAGTCGAAGTATTTATGGTAAATTTAAGACATAAACATCGAGTTCGTATATCTATAAACTATGTTCTGAAATATTTAACCTTTATATTGTTCGAACCGAATATTAATATATTCTTTATTAATAACTGGAGAAGTTTACGTTAAGAAATCTAAGAAAAATACCTCAAACAATAGGCGTATAACCGTTGACCCAGTGCCATATGAGGCGACAAAACATTTTGTTTTGTAAGTCTCGTTCGAGTACAGGGGATCTCCTTCGATATCCAGGTGAAGAAAACTCGCCATTTGAACTGAACGTATCAAAAGAGACCTGGGGGTTAGTTGAGTGGTCTTGGCCGAGCAATTGAAGAGGTGCAGCACATCATGTGGCTTCTGATGGCAGGTGGACAAACGTCCGAAACGCTGCCATCAATTTGCGCCCAATACGAATTGAGGTGCGTCTGGCGGGGTAGCGTCTTCATCTCTGGTGAAATCTCCGGAGGATGTTTCCCTAGCACTACATTCACGCTATAGCTGGATACTGCTGCTGCGACTTCATCAGCTTAAATGTCGGTCGTTCGTGGTGGTCATTGAAGTCTCCCAGGACCAAGCGGTTATTGTCTTGTAGCAGATTGATAATATCTGGCAAATAACGCGGGGCACAGCTACTAACTGGCGGGATGTATTCGTTAGACAGCTCTATTTCGGCAGTACCAGACTGCTAAATGCTAACCCCATTCATTTCATGTGTGGGTCTCTAGAGTCAAGCTCAGGCGAGATAGGTCTGTACTGCACAGAATGGTGTAACGGTAAAGTGAACAGGCTGCATTCAGCTTAGTTTCCTGGGCCAATTAAATTGCAAAGTTGATGCACCGTCTGGCCGAAGAGTGTATAGTATATAGAACCGACAGTCGTGGGGAGAAAACGGGAATGTGCTCTGCAAGCGGTTCAATGAATAATCAATCCCCATTGAGCCTGGAAATCATTTTTTGGCTATAAAGCTTTTGCCTTTTTTGTTTGATAAACAGATGGCCATTTGGTAAAATTATTAATGACAAACCGTTTATGAACCGTACTTTCCGTACTGAGTTCTCTCACCGCATTGCGTACACATTCCACAACCTTTCCTATAAGTGGGACGATGTTGTTAAGAAATTTTCTGAAATTGGAGGACACCCTGAAGTGACAATCGATCAATACCAATTTGCGTGGTCTCTCGCTATTGCACAACATACTGTTATGTCCTGATCTAGCCAACGGTTCCCGAAAGTTAAAGTTTTTGTTGATCTTCCCAAATGGACAAATGTTTATTATATTAAAAGAAAAATGCAAACACCTTTCCCCAAAGTTATTTCCCGGCTAAGAGTGAATTGATGTTTCATTTGACCGCTGGTAAAACGCGTATATTGATGCTATCATTTTGGTCGCTTTAGCGTTTAAAAATACAGTTTTAAGGAAAAAAATGATTCCAAGCCGTGTCTCTTCTGTCATCTTCCACACAATCCTGATCCTGTTTCAGTGCCACATAACTTGACCCCTAGTGCATTTAACTCGCTTGAATCATAAACATCTTATTTTACAACTGGTTTATACGCACGTTTGAAAAGAATTATTGGTTGACACGTTCTTTGCATATGCAGCATTCCGCCCATTTTTGGTTATTGCATAATATTTTTAATTAATTTTGCTGAAAATTAAAGATTATATATACGATAACAAAATACATTTTGGTCCTTCGAAACAAATGATACTATCCGAGCGGATTAAAATTATATAAATGCCAGAATTTTGCTAAAACTTTGCATTGTGCATCATTACACATTAAGACAAAATCAATTCAATTCTAGTACAACCCACGCAAAAGGTATTTTAACAGATTTTATTTTAGCTAAAATGCTGTTGGGATGAATATTAATAGGTTTTAAAAATTACCCGTATATGGGTGAGGGTATTTATAAGTCAAATATATATAAAGTATAATTTTAATGTGCATATAGAAAAAGTTTTTAAGAAAGACTTAAGCGAGTATCGCGCTTAAACTCACAAGCTACATTTATTGTATTAGTTCTCGCCTTATCTGCCACTAAGGCAAATAGCCATTGAAACAAGTAAATAAAATCATATTTTTAATTCAATAATAGTCAGGCGCAATATATAGTTATATACCCTTTATATTCATAAAAACATAAAATAGGTTTTAAAGGCAATTCTACTACCTTCAAAAGTTATTGAATAAGCTGGGCAACCGCGGTGCAATTTTTCAGGGGTGCAAAACAATAGGTCCCGTCCCCGACGCTACAAGAACTAAATCACATATTTGAGAGAAGCTCCCTGCTTGTTCCTTGATGGGATGTGAAAAGAAAGTGGTTACAAACGTGGTACTAATATTTACCTCCACTCGGCAAGTCATAGGATCCATTGTGATTCCCCTCGAACTAAAAGATGGAGAAAGAAGGGTTTTGTTATTTTTGTTTTAAGTACTGGCTCTGTAAAAGAATGAACCGATGCCGTAGTTTCGATCTATGCTACCAAATTAGTTAAGGAATCATTTCCCACTCCAATTTTATATGTGGCGCAATAGACTTCAGCAGTGATAAAGTATGTGTTTCACCATTTCTAGCTTATCCTCATTCTCACAGAAGTCTGGAGATCTGTTACGATTTATTAATCGAACCGTGTCCCTTTCTGACGCTTATTACAACTCTTGGGCTCCTCCTATCGAGTCCAATATATTTAGCCTTAGCCAGATTGTCGATACAGTGTACCCTATTCCTGCCTTTCAGTTCTGGGATACAGGTTATCCATATTATATTAATTGTCTGTAGATAGACAACATTCTGGGAAAAAGTTCAGTTAATGGGGTACACCCCTTAAAAAGTAACAAAAGTGTCAAACTTTTCAGCATGATGCAGGGAACACGAAATTGGCCATAGAATGCAAAAGGAATTCGCCCACTTACCTCAACAATATGTGGTTTTAGCTTTGGAAAGACGTTATGTAGTTACTCAGGTAGCTAAAGCCTTTTGCAATTGATCACTTGTACATGTATTTATACAAAATCGCGAGATTTTTGTAGTACAATCGCCCCAGACCCACTTTTTATTAAAATTGGTCTATCGGCCCAAACTGTCCGATCCGCAAAGTAAACAAATATTTCAGGTCGTGAGGCTACAACCTTTTATTTAAGTCCTTTGCTGCTGAGTGAGTGGGTGGGGTCGTTTTTTCGATGCCACGCCCGCATCATTCTAAAGGAGATGGCATATTTGGTTTCTTCCCCAAGTTGTGTCCGCCCTAAACTACTATTGCGTACCAAATCATTTCCAGTTTTTTTGTAGTTGCTTTTAACTTTTGTCGCCTAATATCTCCCATTTTATATCTTCTTGTAATTTATACTAATTCGTTTTTTTGCGTTCAGTTCATATGTCTCTTTCTTCCTTACTCATTGCTCAAGAATGACAATAACTGCTAGAAACCACAGAGGAGGAGAAAACATCTTCCTTGTTGTACCCAAGCCTACACTTGAGTTAATAATTTTACTGTCCATCATATCATATAACCACCTCATTCACGGTTTTCTATATATTCCCTTTATTCGGGTTTCTTCTACTTTACATATGTGATAATTTTTAACACGCTTGTTTAAAGTAGCAGCAAGTTCTAAAAAATATTGCAATGTTCTAAATTTAAAGATTTTTGGTATCTTCTTTTACAAGTTATCGTGGGCACAAAGCGCTCTGCTTCTGTATTTAAAAACACTTTTTACGCGTATATGAGTACACAAATATTCGCGTACTCATATGCGAATAATACGGTGTTCCCAATTTAATTAGATTCTAAGCCATATTTTTTGTCTGTAAGCTTGTGTTTTTTATGTTAAAAACTTGTCCTCTATTTAAATATAGATACAAGGGGTCTCGAACCGGTTAATCCCGCTTTGAAGTTTTTTTTTGTACACGAAGTAGAGCAATTTATGGACGCCGCGTGTGCATTTTAATTTCATTCTGTTGACAAGAGTGACACAATCGTGCTGTAAGAAAATTAACAATGGTCTCTTATTTTATCATTCCAGGTTGGTCAATACATTGGTGAAATGGCACGCTACATTTTGGCTACACCATCTTCTGAGAACGACCGTAAACATCGTGTGCGACTTGTATTCGGCAATGGCTTACGCCCACAAATTTGGCCACAATTTGTTGAACGCTTTAATATTCCACAGGTTGGAGAATTTTACGGTGCCACCGAAGGCAATGCCAACATTATGAATCCCGACAATACTGTAGGCGCTATTGGCTTTGTATCACGCATTCTTCCCCAAATCTATCCCATCTCAATCATACGTGCCGATCCTGATAGCGGTGAACCAATCCGCGGACCCGACGGCTTGTGCCAACTTTGCGAACCCAATGAACCCGGTGTGTTTATTGGTAAAATTATTAAAGGCAATCCATCCCGAGAGTTCTTGGGTTATGTGGACGAGAAGGCTTCGGCCAAAAAGGTTGTTCGCGATGTCTTCAAGAAGGGTGATATGGCTTTCCTCTCCGGTGATTTGTTAGTGGCCGATGAAAAGGGTTATTTGTACTTCAAGGATCGTACCGGCGACACTTTCCGCTGGAAGGGCGAAAACGTTTCCACCAGCGAAGTCGAAGCTCAAGTAAGCAATGTCGCTGGCTACAAGGACACCATTGTCTATGGTGTTACCATTCCCAATACGGAAGGACGAGCTGGCATGGCTGCTATCTTTGATCCGGAGCGACAAGTTGACCTGGAAAAGTTCTCCCAGAACTTGGCTGACGTTTTGCCAGTCTATGCCAGGCCGCAATTCCTGCGCTTCCTCACCAAGATCGATCTGACCGGCACCTTCAAGTTACGCAAGGTCGATTTGCAAAAGGAAGGATACGATCCAGAAACCGTCAACGATGCTCTCTATTACCGAACGGCCAAGGGCAAGTACGAGCCACTTACCAAAGAAATCTATGACATGATCAGCCGCAACGAAATGAGATTTTAAGCGCTTCAATTAGCAAACCGTAGATAATTGTCTAATCTATTCTATTCTATTCTTATTTTATTTTGTTGTTATTTAATTGTTAGACGAATTTGTTAAGACAAGCACCACCACACCAGAGTTGAATGTTTGCTTTTATTTTAGACCGGAAATGGAGTTTATGTAATATTTGTTAATATACTAAGCAGTACGGGGAAGAGACTATTACATTTAGTAGTATGATTTACAATGTAAACTACACATTAGTTATGAATAAGTTTAGCATTTATTTTGTTATCCCCTCCGTTAACAAAAC
This sequence comes from Hydrotaea diabolus, assembly GCA_963513945.1. NCBI lineage: Eukaryota > Metazoa > Arthropoda > Insecta > Diptera > Muscidae > Hydrotaea > Hydrotaea diabolus. The sequence goes on along the minus strand of OY740720.1, from coordinate 100,091,771 downwards.
AAAAGTGTCAATAAGTTTTTTTTTGTAATTTTCGATTTTATAGTTTTTTTTTTTATTATTTTCGATTTTCTACCTGTGTCGATCGTGATATTTTGAAAGTGCTACTGTGACGGTTCTTTGTTTGCGTTATTGCCTTCGTCTTTATTTCCTAAACAAATAGACTTTGAAACCAACATACATTGTACAAGCATTTTTTTTACTAAACTATTTTTATTTAGACATTGTCCTTTTTTACTGTACCATGGCTACTTTGTCAGCTCAGAATTTGTGAGAGATTTTTTTCTATTGTTAGCAGCAAGCAAACTATAGAATGAAGCAGAAAGAGTAAAACACAAATTTTGTTAATTCTTTTTATTGTATATACACACTATAGCATGTAGTTTATAAATCTTAAACATTTAAAACTAGTTTATTATCATTTCATCTTGAAATTGTTGTAGTATTTCTATTTTTTTTATAAATTCCGTCTTGGGCGTTGATTGTTATAATTATAGAAAAAATATCAATTCGAAAAAGGGCATAATTGTTTTCTATGAGAATGAGAATGCATTGCACTTTTTATTCATTAAACTTAGACTTAGAGATTGTATAAAATGGTTTATTAAATAAATAATTTTACTCGAAAAATATCTGTTTGATTGATTTTTTGACCGCCGATGTGAGATGGGTTGCGTGCACAACGATCACATATGTAGTGATGGGTTAACCTTCGGATAAGAACCCAAACATTTGTTCAGCGGCGTTTATGCAGGCGACTTCATGGATAAAATTTGGATCTCTATGCTATGTAAAAACGTCTCCATGGACGAACAAAAAACATATATTGTTGAGGTGACTGCCCCTGGCCGAAGAGTTTCGGGTCAATCCGGTACATAGAACCGGCAGTCGCGGGAAAACGTCTCCATATTTTACCTTGCTTATGAGTTGTATCTGCTCACTTGTCCGAGAGATGTTTTGTCTTATCCGTAATGGAATAAAATTTCCCTTGGTAAGAAGTACACTTTTTTAAGTATTTGCTTAGCAAATTAATATTTTTTGTAGACGAAGAATGGTTAAAATGGGTTGTGCTAGTTGGGACGTACTTAATTCCTCTAAAAAGAGCATAGTTGCTTTTGTGGTTAAAACGGGCAATGAAAAGTAAATATGAATTTAGGGTACTCAAGTTAAAGCAAAAGAATAATTTTAAAGTTTTGGCTGAGATTAGGAACGGACGCATTGGTCGAAAGTGCCCAAAAAACGAAAAATTGTTTGCCCTCTAGTAGCGGAGGAAGGTGAAGGGTATAAAAGGTTTGACCTGGCCGAACTTAACGAAGTTTTTACTTGTCATTTCTAAAACACAATTTTTTTCGAATTGACAGGTATATGGTGTGAGTAATATAAGAAGAAATATTAATCATACGCACGCAATAAAGTTACTACCGCAAGCTGCTTGGGAAGCTGGCCTGTGATGGCTAACCTTTGCACTTTGGTTAGGTCGCCGTCATACTAAAGCGACATATGTGAGTATTGGTCTGATGATCACCGTGTTAATCCAATGTTTGTAGTTTCCCAGTTTCTATTTCGTCCCGAACTTCATGGTGTAGGTATTGTCAATGCAAATTTTTCATTGTACTTTATTTACTCCAAAGAAAAGTTGAAATTCCAGAACAATGCCCAGGCATTTTGCTTTCTTTTGTCTTGTTTCAGTTTTCCAAGAGCTATGGTGGACGTACGAGAATGTGTGAGATTGTCCACAGCGATGTTTGTGGGCCAATACGGGCCGCCACCCATTTTGGTGCAAAATAGTTTGTATGTTTTACGTATGATAACGCACGGAAAAAAGGATGTGGTGGATGCATTTAAGCGGTAAAAAATGCAGCTGCGACGTTTATTGGAAAAAAGATAAAGGCGCAGCACTCCGATAATAAACGTGAGTATTATTTATAATTATAATTTGTTTTTGCATTACCTAGGTGGATATTTGCACTTTTAAAAGTGAAACAATGTCCATAAATGCGGTGTCACATTGTCCACGAATGGATTTCTGTTCTAACGGAGGTTATGCATGACGTATTTTTCGGATGGGAGACAAAGCGATGGCGACAAAGTGCAAATATCGGGTGATCAATCTAGAGGTATTTTATTCAAAATAAGAAAATATAAAAACTTAAATCAAGTAATTGTTCATTTGGATGACTTGTTTGAGAATTTCGACCGGTATGGCGTTAATGACACGCGCATAGACGTAGCCCCAAAGAAAAAGTTTAAAGGTGTGATATTACACGATCTAGGCAGCCATATCACCGGTCAAAACGTGAAATTAGCTGCTCTTCGAAATGACCTCTAAATAGATCCATTGTTTGAGCGGCTGTATGGCTGTAAGTGGCACCGTCCTGTTTAAACCAAATGTTGTCAAGATTACAGGCTTCAATTTCAGATAGCAATAAGTCCGTTATCATGTCTCTTTAGCGAGCACTATTCACGGTTACGTTCCTGCCATCATCATTTTTGAACAAATATGGACCGATGATTCCACTAGCCCATTAACCGCGCCAAACCGTGATTTTCTCTAGGTATAATGGCTTTTCTTAAACCTCTTCTGGTTGCTCTTCAGCCCAAATGCGGCAATTTTGTTTATCGGCGTTGCCGTTGAGCCAGAAATGGACCTCATCACCGAACGAAATTTTTGTCGAAAAGAGCGGATCTTTTCGCTCATTTCCAAAATACAGTTGCACAATTTGAAGACGTTGTGACGGCGTCAGTTTCTCCATGATAAAAAAAATAAAGTTTAAATAAAGTTCAACTCTCGCGTAATCTGTGAAAAAATATCTCTAGATTGAACACCCATTATCACCCCAGCGAGATTAAGTGGGATAGACTGCGCTATAGTCTTTTGTAGTGTTATGTTGAAACCGTACCAGACTTAGTAAATACAATTTTCGGAGATAAGGCATCATCGTTCAAAATATTCATAAGCAATCGGGACCATTTGCGCAAGGAGGTTTCCGTCAGCTTTCTACAAGGCGGGGAATTAGTTTGATTTAGGAGATCCATTATTTTTGACTACTCTCGGTGAAGAGTCCATCGGGTTTTATAAAATATGCAGGAGCGCTGCTACCAGGATTTGAACCATAAGTTTCCTTTCGCCTTTCTAATATCTTTTTAAGTCGTTTTTGTTTTCTTCTTTGCCTTGGTCGAGAGTTTTCCGCATTCGTTACTGAGCGGCTTTATCTGCGGCTTTCACCACGATTGGCTGACTTTGTGTGAAGGTCAGGACTACATGTGATTCATTAGGCGTTTTCGTTAAGAGATCAATTAAGGGTAGCAGGCGACATGATTTTTTCTTTTGTGTCCAGTTTATCTTCCTTGGAATTTTGTAAGATTTTCTTTTTAGTTTTGTCAGTCCAATTCTTAATTGTATACTATTGTGATTTGAGAGCCGATATTTAAGTTGTAAATAGAAGGCTTATTGAGATTATTACGAATAATCAAATAAATTAATAATAATTTATAAAAAATTACATATCGCTTTTATACGTGTATATATCAATGCTACTGAAGACTGTGTGGCGTGCCTTTGTGCCACCCTTTTTAAAAAATCGTGTTCTTTAGATTTGGCCCAGCGTGGGTAAGGATTGTATCTATCGACTTACACAAAGGTCCTTACCGCAGATATAATTTCTTGTCCGCTGTAACCATCTCATGGACAGGTAAAACAAATATGATAGAATCATGAAGATCTAGAGGAGAGTTCCAGCGATACAAGAGAACGGGTTACTATGATCGAAACTATCAGACAGTTCTGAACGATGGACAAATCGCAGCGGCATTTGTTGTTGTAGCTTCACATATTGAAGCTACAACATTAGCGTGCATGTGGTGCTGAGGGCAGTGTCTAGCTATAGCGTGAATGTCGTTCTTAGGAAACATCCCCCTGAGATTTTATCAGAGGAGAAGACGCTACCTCCTTAGACGCGCGTGGACCTGGCTCAGCTGAGAACTGTATGGTGCAGCCGCCCCAATTCGTATTGGACGCGAATTGATGACAACGTCCCGGACGTTTTCCCCTCCTGCCTTCAAGGACCACTTTACGTGCTGTGCCTCTTTAATTGTCCGGTCAAGCTCACTCAGCTGACCAACAGGTCTCTTTGGGGCATTCAAATGGCACGTTTCCTGGATTTCGAAGCCGATCTTCCATAGACAAATAGGACTTGCATTATTATACTATAACATTGTCCTTATCGAAACTCCTACACTGGGTAGGAGTAGGATTTCCTCAGAAAACCCCTTTCCTCTGGCGTCACTGGTTTTAAAACGATACTTTATTAATCATAATCATAGCGCTTGTAAATTTAAGTATACCCAATTTTGAATAACGTTTGATTAATTGCAACCTGAAACTCAGCCAGAGTTACTTTGGGCGATTGCAACTTACGACCAGGGCGCTGTCCGCGAATTTCATTTTTGTATGTTTGACTTCGTATTCATACATACTTCATTTACTTCTTCAGCATAATTTAATGACGTCCACCGCAAAGTTGCACATGTTGGTCCAGCCGATGTTTGCTATACTTTTGTAAGAGGACGGTTTAATAATGAACTCGGCAATTCCTTAAAATATGCAGCTAAAATGACTGACGCTAAAGTTTTAATATTCTGTAGATCTACTAATATTATTTCGAGAGACCAGAGCAAGTCGATTTGCCACTCGAATGTCTTTCAGTATTTGACGTAAGGGAAGATTGTTGCTCAATTGTTAATCCATTCGGTCTAAATTGTCTATGATGCGGTTGAGTGGGATTGTCAAGAAAATGCTTTTCGTTTTCACATTGCATCGAGAAGTAAGATATCGGATATTCTATGAACGTTGAGATTCTGACTACCACAACTGTCTCGGCAATACCTCGTCCGATCAACCCCCCTTTTCAGTACATTTTCGGGTCGAATCTCACTAATGGCAACTTCGATTTTATGTTTCAACGCTTCAATTGTTTCTGGATGCTTTGCTTAGCATTGATCTTAAGGGACTTCCCACAGATAATAGTCCAAAGGGCTCAAATCACATTTGTTAAACCGCCTACCCTATAGAAGGAACTGATAAAAAAAAATAACTAGAATAACAACGGCTCAAATTAAAAAAAAAATCGAGCCTTTTTTCATATTTAGAAGGTCTGCCGTGCGTCACATACTCGTAGATTCAAATTATCTGTACACAAAGTATACCGAATATATTGCTTTTGTTTCTTTCCCTAAATGCATGCTTCGGGATAACGAACAACACAGGATTACGGTTGGTACTTCTATCATAAAACGGTTCTATCTTTACTAATATTGTAAGCAAACTTTCAAACTTTCAGGAATGCTCTTAAAGAAGTTTATAAGGGAATGACAGTACATTTAAACTTTGACCCAACTGGGTGCGATTTGGTACGAACAATAAGTGTAACGAATCGAATAAAGCGTTTGTGTTCCTACCTATGTGTTACCTAAATCCGTTTCATGACTTTTTACGTTATTTGAGCCATGTCCGTCTGCGTGGCTGTTTTAAAAGACGACTGTAGGGAGCAACTAACACTAGTTTTTAAGTATTTTGCATGCGTTTTGTTTTTTCAAACCCCCTTATGGGTTTCCAAATGGAACATATGGTACCACCTCTTCGCCCACTTTTCGAATTCTTCTAATATATTGAAAACTATTTACACGATCGTGATTAAATTCAATAATTAGGAATCGAATTAGTATATCGATGGCGGCTCTTTTTTTATTAAAAGAAACCCAAAATTTATTCAGAAGGCTGTAGAAAAAAGTTAGTTGCAGCAGATTTGGTAAACACTGCTTCGCCATCTTCTGACCCCAAGCAACGAATGTGATTAAACCATATTCAATGTCTATTAGAGCGCTGCACCGGCACACATTTTCGCATACCCGAAAACATTCGTATGTAATATACACAGACTACTTCACTGTAGTTGTGTGTGCGAAGAGAGGTACACTCCCGTACCGACGCTTTGCAGTATGAATAGGTACGAGAAGAGAACAACGAAAGTACACTGACGTATTCGTAAGCGCCGGGTTAACCGAGATAAAAGTTGCCGGTAACTTGTGTACATGAAGCGAATACACGAGTAATATTCGGTTATTATCGAGGTGAATATGGGGAAGCGTCATATTTAGAAATTGGTGTGCTAAGATAGATCATAAGTCAAATAATTAAAATTAAATACTTCTTGTAGTGTTTTTACTGCTCGCTTCACTAAAACACACTGAGCATTACAAAGAAAATAAAGTAAACAAACTTACGGTATATTCTACGTATTCAGTGTAGTTTGCTCTTCCTCGTAGTATTTTATCACAATCTCGCTTACCGAATACGAACAAAGCTCTCTTCGCTATTACCGAATACCGAGAACCAGTGTATATCAATCGGAGCGAGTACGATGATCTGACCGTACCGGTCTACTGTGCTTCTCTGTGTTATTCGTTTTGTTGTTTACATTTATTCGTTCGCAAGGTGCCGGTACAGCATGTACAGCAGTAAAATAACAAACAGAAAATCTTCATGCAGGGCTCTAATGTCTATACACTTAAGTGCAGGCAGCTTCTAACTAAACGAGAACCAGTCGGCAGTAGAGTACTCAACCAACTACCATGTACTGCATTGTTATATTTCGGGCCCGGCAATAAAAACACAATAATTTATCACTGCAAATGATTTATTTGTTTTTAAATATTCTCCTTTTAGTCAATGCACTTTCGCATGCGCACAAACCAATTTTCCAAGCAATTTTTCCAAACCGATTGAGACACCTCCAAAACATGATTTTGAACGCTTCAACAGCTGCTTCGGGCGATGAAGAACGTTGAAAACGCATTTTTTTTCTTGATGCTGGGGAATAAGAAGAAGTCATTGGGTACCAGATAAGGACTGTACGGTGAATGGCCCATCAATTCGACATCTTGAGTGGCCAAACAGCTCATCGTTTCAGCTGATGTGTGAGAGCTTGCATTGATGTGATGCAAAATGATCCATCTTCTCTTATTATCTTTCCTCATTTCTTCGAATACTGTTGGCAAACAGATGGTTGTATACCACTCAGGATGGACCGTACTACGTTCCACTAAAGGCACTGTGGCAACATGACCGGTTATACCGAAAAAACGCAATCATTTGCTTCGATGTACTTCTTCCACGAATAACTTTTGTTAGATTTGGCTTGTCTTGAAAGACCCATACGGTTGTTTGCTGTTTTGTTTCGGGTTCATATTCATAGATTAATGATTCGTCACCTGTGACAATGCTATACACCGCCTTTGAGCTACCGCAGGTCTACTTTTTCAACATCTCTTTGCACCAATCCAGACGAGCCTATTTTGAGCATTCGTCAAATTATGTGGGATCTAACGAGAACAAATTTTTTCACGGCCAAATGAACATGCATTATCTTATTGATGCTTGGGTTCTAATACCCAAGGATGCCTAAATCTCACGGTATGTCACATGTCGATATTGCTAAACTAGTTCGCGCACAGCATCGATGGTTTCTGGAAATGTGACCGAAGTTGGACGTCCTTCACGAAAATCCTGGAGCGACGGCGTCCGAGACTGAACTCTTGGTACCAGCGATCAACAGTTATTTTTGATGGTGCTTTATCGCCAAAAGTCGAAACAAACTGTTCCAGTTTGCATCTGGGAAACTAGTATTGTCAGGACCCGAAATATAAATAACAACCCTCGTATGTATTGTACATCACCATGGAAAGGTAATATTTAAAAAAATATTTTTTTTACCTACTAAAAAAACTTTAAAAATAAAAGTTGAGAAAAAGTCAAAGAACTCGTAGTGGAACTTTATCCGTCATGCGGAAAGCTAACGAAAAATCAATGGCTCAGTATCAACTGCTTAATCCCAACATGTATTTGTATATGCGACAGCGCATAGAAAAAGGGACCTAAAGGTAAAAAAATCAATTTTTATTTTTTTTGATGTGGACAACATCTGAGCATCGAATGAGACCGATCCCATGCCCCAAAAGTGTTCCCTCCCAGAGATATGCGCGTTTTATGAAAGTGAAGTCGCCGATTTAAAGCGCAAGTAGAAATGGACCTAATCTTTAAAATGGCTCTCCTGAACAAAACTTTTCATAAACTTTTTACTTTTTTTTTGATGTAGACAACATCTGAGCATCGAATGAGACCGATCCCATGCCCCAAAAGTGTTCCCTCCCAGAGATATGCGCGTTTTATGAAAGTGAAGTCAACGATTCTAAGCGCAAATAGAAAGGGACCTAATCTTTAAAATGGCTCTCCTGAACAAAACTGGTTTTTAACCTTAGGTCCCTTTCTATTTTGCGCGTCACATATATTGATTCCTTTAGTTTCTACAAGAAGCATAGGGCATCAACAAAGGTTTTCCAGTTGTTTCTGTTTGATGCTAAATTCATAATTTTCTAAATTTAAATTCAGCTTTTGCCTGATCGCGATGCCTCTAGCTTCAACTGTCGTCGCTAGGTATAGGCAGGTCGTCATATTCATCTACTGCCCTGCGGCTTCCAGTCTATTACGTTACGGATAACATCGTCAGATGGTCTGCGTAATGCATGTCCAATTCATAGCCCTTTCCTTATCAATATTTCGATTTGTATTTGATTTTGTGAGTGCGTGTGCCCATAGTTGTGGGTTCGATCTTCTGTTGGGACAGAAGATTTGCAGTTTTCTTCTTAGGCATTTGCCATATTCCAAGTTTCGCTCCCATAGAGGAGAACAGATTGGACACAAGAATTGAAAAGTTAACCTTTGTACGGGTGGAGATTGATGGTTATAACCACTCTGTACTTAGTTGACCGAATCCTTGTCGAGCTTTTATTGAACGGTTTGAGACATCATAAGCAGTTCTTTCATCAAATGTAATTATGTTTCCAAGGTAACAAAATTGATTCACGTCCTGTTGGTCGTCGTGGATAAAGAATGGTCTGCTGCAGGTGGCGTTTATTCTCATTACATTGGTTTTAGGTATATTTATGTTGAACCCGGCTTTTGCAGTTTCAGTCTCTACCATTTTAAGGCTTTTTATCGTGATGTCGTCGGCATAATCAAGATCGACCGGACGGCCGCCTAGTCCCCATGTTATACCAGTGTTGTTGTCCATTGCGTTTTTCAGGGTATACGAGTTTGTAAGTCGGCTTAACATGTTTTCAATACAAAATGTTAGTCAGTTTGTTAATATTCATTGTAATTAATTCTGATATGATTGCCACGGATTGATTTTTCTACGAAAAACATTAAAGCAAACCTTACCGGTGTTTGAAATAAAAGATGTTCGAAATACTGTATCTTCCAGACCTGTATGTACACTAAGTTCACTTTTTGTCTCTAAATTTTCTTTATTTGGTGATTGGACAGGTTTCGTTAAAATCACCTGCTTTTTTATTGAGTTTCCTGGCTGAACATGTAAAACTAAATATTTTAGATCGAAGCTGTACGAGCTAGCGCTGTCGGGTTGTTCAAATTAAGTAGCAACAACAAATAAAACACTAAAATCTGCCACACCAATTTTTAACACAAGTGGCTGTCACTTTAATTATAATTTGATCCATCAATCTATAGCACTGTTTCTATTTGAATGTATAATATGCCTTCAAACGACATAAAGGTGTTTAGTAAATATAAGTTAATGTTCTTTTAATTAAAACAACTAATAAATGCAATTTGAATAAAATCTCAGATTTTTGATGCGACGTTAAGATACGAGTAGTTTACTACTAGCTCACTAGCAGATTCTCTTAAACCCCTTGGCAGTATGGTCTGGTCCATAAAGGCAACTAATCGATAGCTTTAAAATCAGATTTAATTGGCTAATTGAATTATGTTTCCTGTTGTAATACAGCTTTGTATGAATAACTTAGGCATTTTTTTAGATTGAATTGAAAACTGATTATCAGGTGAATAAATATATCCTCATATATTTGGATGAAAACTAGTGTTTGTTGTTATTGCGTTTAGAATAATAAAACAAAAGCTAAAAAGTCAACAACAATTCACTCTGGTATACAAGAGAGTCCTTAAGTTTGCTCAGAACATGGATTTTCGTGGCTGCACACTGCTTTATCGCGATTTCGGGTCCTTGACGACCTTCATCAGCAAAACTTTTGGTTTCGGTTTTACTTTCTGAGTAAGACATGTTCTTAAAGTGCATATACGAGAATAAGTATTTTAATACTCGTATCGATCATATTTTTATATTTTAATAACTTCCAAACTTACAAAGTATTCCATTAATTCTTAATGCTTAAATGGTGGCATAGGAAAGACATTAAAAGCTTGTGAAACACAAACACAGAAACGACTCAATTCTTATGTTAAATATTGGACAATAATGAATTAGACCAGTATGAGTATACGAGGGCGACCGCAAAAGTAACTGGCCTAACATAAAAAGAACCGTTTTTTTGGAATAATTATTATTTATTTTTCAACATAATCTCCTTCCAACTCAATACACTTCATCAAACGTTTTTCAAGTTTTTTAATTCCATCCGAAAAATAAGATTTTTCAAGACCTTCAAAATATGCCTCAGTTTCAGCAATGACCTCGCTATTGGACGAACATTTTTTGCCACCGAGAAATTTTTTTAAATTTGGAAACAAGAAATTATCAGAAGGACCTAAATCTGGACTATATGGTGGATGCGGAGCAATTTCAAATCGTAATTCGGCCAGTTTTTGTTGAGTTAAAAATGCAGTGTGTGAAAGAGCATTATCTTGATGAAAAATAACTTTTTTTCTAAATGCGGTCGTTTTATCTTGATTTCTTCACTCAACCGATCCAATAATGCACAATAATATTCACTATTTATAGTTTTTCCTTTCTCAAGATAATCAATAAATAGTATACCCCTTGCATCCCAAAATACTGTGGCCATTACTTTTCCTGCTGACTTAACAGTTTTCGCCTTCTTGGGACCACTTTTACCAGCTTCTATCCATTGTTTTGACTGTTTTTTGCATTCTGCGATGTAGTGATGGATCCATGTTTCATCAACAGTTATGAATCGTCAGCAAGAACTCTATTGGATTACGCTGATAAATCGCTAAAAGCTCCTCGGAATTGGTCCAACGGACGATTTTTTGGGGGCAAAGTCAACAAACGCGGCACCTTTTTCGCGGATAGCTTTTTCATGTGGAGTTCATCATGTAAAATACTCCAAACTTGTTTTTCGTGTACTTTAACAATATTAGCAAGTTCTCTGAGCTTTATTCGTCTATCTTTAGTCACTTCATTAAATATTTTTCTAATGTTTTCAATAGTAGTAGCAGTTTTCGGTCTTCCAGAGCGTTGTTCATCTTCCGTACTTGAACGACCCATTTTAAATTGTTGAACCCAGGATTTCACGGTGGAGTATGATGGTGCATTATCACCATGAACAGAATCCAATTCATCTTTGATTAATTGTGGCGTATAACCTTTCATATAAAAGTGTTTAATTACCGCACGAAACTCTTTATTTTCCATTTTTCAAAAATTATAAAACTTGTTTACTTCAATCACCTGTAACAAAGAAAATAATCATTAAATATTTCAGAAATTTTGACAGAAGGCTTATAAAAGATTGCTTTTAAAAAACAAAACAAAAAGTTGCTAGTAAAACAGAAAATGTGCCAGGCCAGTTAGTTTTGCGGTCGCCCTCGTATGTCAAACAATAGGCGTGTTCTATTGATATTCGCTTATTAAACAAGTATGTAGTCGTTAGGGTAATGACTTCAAAACTTTACGAGAAATTTTTCTAATTTCTTTGTATACAAGAACTGATTGGCTTTATGCATCATAAATTGTTTGAATTGAAAATTTGTAATGTGTAGAAAAACGCTTGCTGAAACTCACTAAAAGTTATACTTGAATAACTTTCTTTCGAAAAATTAAATGCATTCAAAACAAACCATAATTTTCTGCAAACAAAATCATTTTTTAATTCTTCTTCTTTGTCCAAATGGGTATTTAAATTATTTGTTTATGTCGTTTGGTCAGTCTTCCTTCATGAATTAAATAAAACTAATTTATTTCATGTTTTCCCAACGCTTCGTTATCTTTTTTCTAACTTCTTCAGGGGATGTTTACTTGTGTACAATAGTGCAAAGTTATTGCGTTTGCGACCTCCTAAGGAACTTATTGGAAAGTTCGAGCTTTGTCATTTAATAATGGTTTTCGCAATAGAGTAAATATTGTTTGGCAGGAGATAAGCAAAATTGGCGCATATGGGATTCAGAGAACCCACACGTGACTATTGAGAAGCCAATACATTCACAACGAGTCACTGTTTGGTGTTGATTTTGGGCAGCCGGCATAATTGGGACATTTTTTCGCTAAAAATGAGCAAGGAGCCGAGGTTACCGTCCGCGTTACCGCGTCATGCTTAACGAATTTTTGTTTCCGAAAGAAACGACATGGACGAACATGACATGGATTATTTTCTGAAGGGAGCCATTAAGGATAAATAGATGTATATTTGGTTTGTCATTCTTTTTGTTTTGTTAAATCGTAGTTGAATTGTTCGTCAGATATAGGTTGAATTGTCATCGTGAATTGGCAAGATTCAAAAAGTACCAAAAACAGTACAAAAGCAACCACATTTACAAAAATCAGTTTGGGATCACATAAATTTTGTTGTAATTACTAACCTACTTCGAACAAAATTTGAAACAACATCCATACATAAATCATTGTAAATAATGTCCACACTGTCCTTCCATGAGAATTGAGGGTGAGCAATAAATCATTCAGATTTTTTGGTCACCAGATTTTGTGGTCCAATATTTTTGATCGTCTTTATGAAGATTAGAATTACCAATTTGTTTACATACAAACATTTAATGTCCAATAATATTTCCATTTTAGGAAAAAGTCACGCTTAACGCTCTATGCGAGATTTGCTAGGAATTGGATGTAAAATGTGGGTTCTAAAGTAGCAGATTTTAAAATTGGGAAGGACGTTTGTGTTGTTGGTCACTGAAAATGCTATGTGCGAAATTTGGTTGAAATATGATGCAATATGTGGCTTTTACAGCCTTGGTTACTTAAATCGGGAAAAACCTCTATTACTCGTTTATGTATGAAAATATGAACCGGTTTGGACCAATTTCAATGGGGTTCGTCCTTGGCCTAAACATAGAGAATGTATCCAGTTACCGAAATTGGTTCATAACCTGTACTTTGATTACAACAAAAGATAGACAAACGGACATAGCTCAATGGAATCAAATAGTGATTACAAGCAGAACAAAGTATGAGTGGGTGACAATATTTGATGAGGATCATACTATGGTTGGGTATATGGTTGTGACACAACAATATTATGATCCTCAAAACAAGAGTATGATTCACGCATAACCATACTATGATCCCCACAACCATAATATTATCTTCACAACCATATTATGATCCTCACAACCATAGTATGTTTCACATACAACCAAAGTATGATCCTTATAACTATAGTATGATTCACACGCAACCATACTATGATCCCACAACCATAGTATTATTCACACTCAACCATACTTTTATCTCCACAACCATATTATGATCCTCACAACCATAGTATGTTTCTCATACAACCATAGTATGATCCCTACAACCATAGTATGTTTCTCATACAACCATACTTCGATCCCCACAACCATAGTATGATTCACACTCAATCATACTATGATCTCTAAAATTTTTTTACTAGGATTGGTTATTGTTGTTATTCATAAATAGAGATTTTTATTAAGTATGTTATTTTAAATTGCATTACTATTAGTTCATAGCCACATTTGAGGCTATGTTTTTATTAAACATTTCATTCAACAAACAAAAAAATAAGTTCCAACGGTCAAAAATATTTTTAGTTGCCAGCAGGGGTGAATGCGACTTCACCATCCGTAGACCCCAAGTAACGAATGTGATTAAACCATTTTCGATTTCGATTTCAGTTTATTATTCCATATCTTAAACTAATACATCTTTCGACTAATGATAATTCTTAATTTCTAGCGTATATGTGAATACTTATCTAAAATTATCTAAATAATACAAATATTGAAGTTGCAGTGGACTGCAACTTATCGTTAATACATACATATCGTTATATATCGTTAATACATACATACATACATTAAACCATATCAATGGCTATATACTTAAGTGCAGGCAGATTTTAAATAAACGAGAACCAGTCGGCAGTAGAGTATTTCACCGAACAAAGTAAACACAATAAAAAACCCTCGAACGACCTTCCGATGGTTGTTGTTTTTTTAATGGACAGCAACCATTCACTGTATCGTGTGTATGTGTTTTTTTGTATATCAAAAAACATACGCACACACATACACGTATGCTCTATAAAACCTGTTTTGTTATGTTCATAGTCGCAACCATACTGTATGATTGCCGTAATCAAATTATTGTTAACGTAAATTTTAAACAACAATACTTTTGTTGCATCAAACTTGTTTATATGGTTGCTACAACCATATTTTCATTTCTAAATTTGACAATAATAGCAATATTGTCGCAATCATACTATTGTCAAAATGAAATTTAAAAAAACAATACTTTGGTTGCTTTTATTGTAGAGAAGATATTATTGTTGCGGTGACCATATTGTAAACATATCTTTTCTCTGCGTGTATGAGTCAATCTGTATGCTTAATTAACATAGGATCTATCTCCACCCTTTTAAGGTGTTCAAACATCGTCATCAAGCCATAATACCCAGTAACACCGTGTGGTGTAGGGTATAAACCTAATTATGCACATCTACTCGTATATGACATAACCTTTCCAGTGACATAATTTTTTTTTTAAATTTCGTGTTATTAAAAAAAATCTTAGCCATTTCAATCTAATGATTTGTCTTTAAATTGATGTTAAAATTCGACCATTATATCAAAAGTTTTTCTTTAATTTTTATTGAAGAATTAGTGTAGGTTTTTCTGTTGCTCACAAATAAAGATATAATCAAACTCTAGAAATTTATTAAGGGCCAACGTGGTGCTTTAGAAAAGTGTGCGACTATCACACAAGTTACCCAGCTCCCACTTACATCGAAAATCTTTAAGTAGCGACTTTGGAAGGTACCCATTTGTTTCTTATTGGACAGATGAGAGAAGTAAGTTTTTACGAATTTATTCTATTACTACTCAATGTTCATAAGAGTTTTACCCGAATTACTGTACTTACCTCATACATTTTCGAATCAGGCTATTTATGCGTATCCTGCTAACAAGGCATATGCATTGTTCTCAAGTGCATTTGTGTTTAATGCACTTTTGTGGAACAAAATTTAATTGATTACACTCAAAATGGTAGAATGTGAAAAGTCATTAAGTAAAATTACTGTGGAAATGTCCTGTATGTGAACTCAACATTCTTCTTATTAGTTGTATGTGTTGAATGATCGAAGGATGCTTCATTGTGTGCAAGGACACTGCATTCATATTTCCGGGCAAAATATGTTGCAGCAATTAGAAGTAAATTTAATAGGAGCCGTAATGCTTTGCCTCTAGAAAATTGTTCAACACTTGAAAACTTTTATAAGAAACAAGCTTAGATATTTACTCGTATTTAAAAATTAGAGCATTTGGGAAGGTTACCAGGATATGTCTCTTCAATATTGGCATGAGGGAGCAAATTGGTAAAGGCAATGGTTGGGTTTAGCGAAATAAACTTATTTGAGTCTATTTGTATTTATGGAATAAAATAAATATAATTTTTTAATAGAAATGTCGAATTAAACCAATTATTCAAATACTTCAACAGGTTTATCTAATCAATTATTTTGCGCCGTAAAAAAACGCGTATCAACTACTGGGCCTAAAGGGGCTGGAAGAAAGTATCAATGCTTTAGTGGATCGGCACTTTCTAATTGATGCTGATACGGTTTCTTAGTCCGATCCCACGACAGCCGGTTCTATGCGCCGAATAGACTTTTAGCAGCAATTTTTTGGCCAAGGGCAGTTACCTCTGTACTGTGTACCGCTACAACAATAATGATCTCCGTATAAATTCCGATTAAATTCAAAAGACTATCATAGTACATTAACCCTATTGTCTAATTTAAAAATTTCCCGGAATTCCGGCCGGGAAATATGAAATGCTAACTTGCTTTACGTCGAAACTCTTTTTTCTGTTAAAAAAGAAACTTGATCAGTTGTTAAATAATATCGTATCAGTATAAAACAATTATCAATTTGTATTTGAGGTAGTTTGACAATTTTCATTTACAAGAGCTTAGTAACGTAAAATTATAATCAAAGACTGAAACAATGTTGGAAAGGATTTTTTTATTACAGTCTGGTAAATAATTTGAGGACATTTATATAATATAAATGCCGCTACTACGAGTTATATGGTACATTCGATCAGTCCAATTTTTGACTACTTTTTCTTAGAAATCTGGCCGTACAGCGTCAATAGTGGCTTGTATACAGGGTGATTTATTCACGACTGCACACATTTCACCAGCGTTTTCTTTGGCTCATTTCATGTAGATATGTCCAACTACGACCATGCCCGAAAACGCAAGGGAGCGAAATAGCAGTGGTTTGGGAATTTTCGGATTGGAGGTCAAAGGGTACTTGGGAAAAATTGCTAAGTTCTCAACCAGTGGTCGGTTTAGGTTTGTCTTCGATCAAATTTTGGCTATTTTTTTTGAAAGCGATTAATGACGTTTTGCCAAACCGCACTGAACTGTCAACACTGTTTGACATTATCAGCTGTCAAACGTTAGTTATCGATATCATGCAACTTACAGTGAACAGAACTGGTTCGGTCGTGCCGAAGCTTATATACCATCCATTATGGATTACGGTCCAATATGTTAATTTTGTCAAGGGCGTCGTGGCATCGGCCTCTCTTCGATCAGGGTGTATTTCTTTCCATATCTACGTTATATATACTAACTACTATCGTCATACCGATATCAGATAACGAGATGTGGCCTTTTAAAGTATAGTATTATATGGGCCAATTTCAACACAAAATAGTCGACGCGTTCTTTTGTTGCTCAGTTATAAAGCGAGTAAGATGTCTCCAATGCCAAAAGTTAGAAAACTTGCTTTGTTTAAGGAAACTATTTACAATTTGCCTGTTAAGTTTTTAGAAAAGAAGTTATTTAAATGAATGACCTTTAGCGAGCTAGGTTATTACTCGCATATAGTATTTCTTGGATATTTTTTTTTTTCTATAAATTCCGAGATTTTAAATCAAACGGTTGATGATGTTTAGAGTTGTTCAGGACTTGTTTAAATAGAAATTCCAACAGTTTATTTTAAAAGTTTTAAAGTTATTCACTTAGCGACCGCTTACTAGCTTTTAACACAAGCACCGAAAAGAAAACACCCATTGTGTTTTTAAGTTCAGGGTTGTTGATTTTTCCAGAAGTCGACTCAGTCTTTAAGTGGGGAAAATGTGTACATCATAACCGATCTGGCCCATTTTCAATACCAACCGTTTCAGTTCAACCGCACTTATTTCTACAAAATTTAAGCCACCTCGCTTGAATAGTGCGACCTGTAGTTTGCTTTCCTCGAACAGAAAGACGGACATGGCTACTCGTATATCATCTTAGAATCACGACGCTTTAGAAAACCAGTGTTTCGAGGTGCTGCAAACGAAATGAGGAAGTAAATGTTCAATTCTATTTATAGTTTTTATAGCATTTCATGTATAAATTATTATAAAACATTAATTTACCGAGTTTAAGGATTTGTCGATTTTCAGTTAAACAAAGTTAATATACCCACAATTCTATGATAGAGGGTCTAGAAACATAAACAAAACATGGATTGCATGGGTCAAGAAAATTCAAATGAAATCGGTTTAATAAACTTTCACCTGCAGTAGAAGCTCTTTATGAACTGGTTGGTGAAGGGAGTATAATTTGCGTGTTTATGCGGAGTGGATCTTACTTTTGTTTCAATGCTACTCATACAATGTTTAAGTCCAAAATGCGTAGTTCTTTGTTTGATTTGAGAACATTTCATTTAAAACAAATCAAAAAGTGATTCAAAAGAAGTCGAAAATGTTTTAGTTGCAAGCAGAGGTGACTGCAGGCAAACTTCACCGTCCTCAGACCCCAAGCAACGAATGTGATTTAAACATGATCAATGGATATACACTTCAGAGCAGACAGATTCGAAATAAACGAGAACCTGCAGGTTGAGGGTAGTTAAATTATAAGAGCCGATGTTGTATGTGAACCTCACCTATGTGAACCTCACCTATGGCGATGTTAATTGTCCGCTAAGATCATGTAATTTGACACCGTTGGACTTCTTTCTATGGAGTTATTTGAAAAAAAGGTGTACGTCGATAATCCAGCAACAATTCAATAGCTAAAGGATGAGATAAATCGACACATTAATGGCATAGAACCTCAATTATGTCTCAGCGTCATCGAAAATGTGGACCATCGGATGGAGGTGTGCCGTCGGGGTCGAGGCAGCCATTTGGTATATTTTGGATATTTTGTTCTATACATAATTGAACCATACCAATATTGTCATAATAAAAAAAAATGACAATAATTTCTTAAATAATTTGTGTTTTATTAAAATCAACATCGCCCCTTAAAATATAATCACCCTTTAGTAGAGTATTCCACCGAAGAAAGTAAAAAATCCCATTCTTAACGAATGACTTAGCGACTGTGATTTCGTTTTCTTACTTAAGTTCGACAACATCCGTTTAGGGGAAAAGGGGAAACTTCTCTCAAATCAGTGAAATATGCACGATTTAATTATTATACTCACTGATCGGGACCTTCTATTTATCGCCGGCTCAAAACAGCTTATGCATTGTATAGAGATGTTTCTACATGGCTTAGAAATAAATCTCTTACTTGTAAAGTAGGCGGCATTCACGAGGTGGAAACCCGCCGCTTAAAAATTGTTGGATGTTCTTACCAGGGGCTGATCCGGGGTTAAATGGCATGATAGTCGTGCGCACTTCTATCACACCTCGGCGGCCCGATCCTTTGCTATCCAGTCTTAACCAAAAATACTACTACTATTTCATGTCTTTCAGGTTTGCGCTTAAGCATCAATGTTACAACAGTGTTGCACAACGTCCAAACCTCTATGGATTTCTCTCTTTAAAATGTGCATTACAAACAGATGCATTTCATCCAACTGGCACTTATGCAGTTCCCAAGGTTGCTGGATCTATTTGCAACTTTCTAACCGAATTTAGCATTTGTACTCAGATAGTTATTTGAATTACACCATTGACACATATAATTTCCTTAATCCAATGCGACAATGAGTCTGTGTGTGCGTGTCTGAGTACATATTTATGACATTTGTGTGTATAGACGATATATATATATATATATATATATATATATATATATATATATATATATATATATATATATATATATATATATATATATATATATATATATATATATATATATATATATATATATATATATATATATATATATATATATATATATATATATATATATATATATATATATATATATATATATATATATATATATATATATATATATATACGATACATAGTTAAGTATGTATTTTGTAGTATATTTTACTAAATGGCGAAAGTACACATGCCAACGCACATGGAAGCAGGCGTGACGAAAGGAGGGGCGTTTCCAAAACGTCAGCAGTGATATTTGACTCGAGAAGTCAAGAGAACGTGCACTCCTGCATATCGCAGAGGCCAACAAAGGCATACTCGTACCACCGCCAACAACAACAAGATGTTGTGTGCCAAAGATAAGGCAGGATACAGGATTTGCTCTTAACCACATTTTATACCACGCACACACACATACACACTGCCGTTCTTGTGTATGCTATTCAAGCCAAGTGTTAAAGCACCAGACGAGCGCACGCACACCGACACATCCATCCATAGATGTAGGCAAAGAGCTGGATGAGATTCCCACAGACATGCATGATGTGGGCATACAACAACCGATTGTAACAGATTGTCTTCCTTCATTCGTAGATACTCGCAGTCACAACGATTACACTGGCATATGTGTGTATGTATGTGTGAACGAAGGCCATTCAGATAATTTCGGATCTGGAATTGAAGATACATATGTGACATAAGGGTAAAAAAATCAATTTTCATTTCTTTTCTTTTTTTGATGTGGACAACATCTGAGCATCGAATGAGACCGATCGCATGCCCAAAAGTGTTCCATCCCAGAGATATGCGCGTTTTATGAAACAGAAGTCGACGATTCTAAGCGCAAATAGAAAGGGACCTAATCTTTAAAATGGCTCTCCTGAACTAAACTGGTTTATAGCCTTAGGTCCCTTTCAATTTTGCGCGTCACATAAAGGGTGTTTTTTATTGAGGTATAGAACTTCGAATTGAAATAAAACACAAGAAAATCGTTTTAATGTCCATCAATTTGGCTTTATTGGAAGGATAATTTTATGCCATTAATGTTTAAATATGATTTCGGGCATGTGGCCGCCGCGGCTGGCTCGAATAAAGCCAATTCTACAGGTCCAATTTTCAACCACTTTTTCGAGCATATGGGGCCGTATGTTTGCAATAACGCCACGAATGTTAGCTTCCAAGTTCCCTAACGTTTCTGGTTTGTTGGCGTAGACGAGCGACTTCACATATCCCCAAAGAAAATAATCCAATGGTGTCAAATCACACGATCTTGGTGGCCAATTGACAGGTCCATTCCGCGAAATTTTGCGCTCATCGAATGTTTCCTTCAATAATTCGATTGTGACGTGCGCTGTGTGGCATGTAGCGCCGTCTTATTGGAACCACAACTCATCCACATTCATGCCATCCAATTCGGGAACAAAATAGTCGGTTATCATGGCTCTATACCGTTCTCCATTAACGGTAACTGACTCTCCAGCATTATTTCGGAAGAAGTATGGCCCAATGACTCCACCAGCCCATAGAGCACACCAAACAGTCAGTTTTTGTGGATGTAATGGCGTCTCAAGGGTCTCATGTGGATTCTCTTCACTCCAAATGCGGCAATTTTGCTTGTTGACGTAGCCATTCAACCAAAAATGAGCCTCATCACTGAACAAAATTTTGTGATGAAAATCAGCATCGAGATGAATCTCATTTTCGGCCCATTTTGCAAGCGTTGTTCTTTAGTCAACCTGTTCATGATGAAATGGCAAACCAAACTAAATATTAATCACTTGACAGCTGACAAAATGGCCGCCAGTTAAAAAAGTGATGCCAACTTAAAGTTCTATACCCCAATAAAAAACACCCTTTATAAGGTTTTTCGTACTCACGTACTCGTATAAGTTGCATGCCTTAGTTGACAGGTTATTCGGGCTCTAATAAGCACTGGCACAGGGTCTTTCTGTGAGGGTATTTATGTTATAGGTATGGGTTAAATTGTGATTTACTAAAGTCGAACGATAATATTACTTATTAATGTTATTTTCCCACTCCCTGAGTTACAAACTAGTAATGTTGGTCCAAAATAGAGGCTCCCTAGGTCCAGTCGAGACCCACATTTAGTTAAATCAATAAAATAGTTACACTTTGGTTGCCAAAGAAAATTTATTGGCTTTTGTTGATACATATGTATATGAACAGGTGAATATACAAGTAAATAAGTTTCAGTAGGTCGGCCCGAATTGCGATTACCCTCACCTATAACGGCTGAAAGGGTCGTGGCTACACGTAGAAAAAAGTATGGTTGTGGTAACAATATTCGAAGAGGATAATACTATTGTTGGGTATATGGTTGTGCTACAACAATATTATGATCCTCACAACAATAGTATGATTCAAATACAACCATACCAAGATCCTCACAACAATAGTATGCTTCACACTCAACCATACTATGATCTCCACAACCATAGTATGATCCTCACAACCATAGTATGTTTCATATACAACCATAGTATGATTCCC
The DNA here is from genome assembly GCA_963513945.1 of Hydrotaea diabolus. NCBI lineage: Eukaryota > Metazoa > Arthropoda > Insecta > Diptera > Muscidae > Hydrotaea > Hydrotaea diabolus. Next base: position 100,069,854 of record OY740720.1, on the reverse strand, counting down.
ACAACCATAGTATGATTCACACGCAACCATGTTATGATCCCTACAACAAAAGTATGATCACACATAATTATACGACGATCCCCAATATAATTTATACGAATTTGTTTAAGTTGTCGACAATAGATTTGATCCCCAATAATATTTATTAAAATTGGTTTAAGTTGTCAACACTAGATTTGAATTATGAAAATTATTCAAAAATACATTAAATTCAAAATAATAGGAGTGATTTATTTCGCAGTAGAAAAAATAAGTTTAAATAAACATAAGTGTTTTTATATAAAATATTTCAGTTAAACAAAGCTAAAGCAGCTTGTATACTTATAAAAAATTTTAATTTCGATAAAAAAGTACAATTATTTCATTAGATCCGTACCAATAACATTTGTTCTAAAAATCATATTTATGTGAAAAAAATACAATCATACAGTATGATTGCCGTTATCATATTATTGTTAACATAAAACTCAAAACACAATACTTTTGTCGCACCAACAATATTTATATTGTTGCTATAACCATATTTTAATTTTTCAGATTTGGCAATAATACTATTGTTACATTTCAACAATATTAATATTGCAGCAATTATAGTATTGTCAAAAATAAATTCAGTTAACAATGCTATGGTTGCGACGAACTTACTTTTATTGCGAAGAACATATTATTATTGCCGTGGCCATGTAGTAACCATATTTTTTCTCTGCGTGTAGGCTTTAAATTTTCCGTGGTTAAGACAATTTACAATTATTATTCTTTAGCATTCATTTTAATTCCATTGTCTAAAGCGTAACGATTTTAACGAAACCTCGGGTCAGGCTTCTGCCTCATACATGTACAATCTATTCTTGTATAGTGTCAATTTTGGGGAGGGACCAGTCCCTCCCTTTCATACACGAAAACGGGGGGCTGGGAATTCAAATAGTATACCCACTGATCGGGACCTTCTATTTAACGCTGGCTCCGAACAGCTAATGCATTTTTAGAGAAGGATACTCAAGATAACGTCATAACTTGTAGCCAGATTACAGAAGTCTTAAAATGCATTATATGCACACTCGATGCTAGACACATCCTTTTGCAGCCATGCAAGCATTTCAAGATCTGTTCCAGCCGCTTCAAAAAATTAGAATTGAAATCGAAAAATAAGAATTCACCTCTGCTTTGCATATACTGTCGGCAAAGTGTTGAAACAAAATTAAAAATATTTCAAAAGTTGCTATATAAGTATATGTACCAGTATATGATATAATGAAATTATTTTTTAATAAAATTCTTCCGTTAAAAAATTACGTTTCTTTTCTCTACCAAAAAGTCACAACGTCCATGGCCATTACAAATTGACTTACTTCCCAAATTGACTTAAGGCCCAGAGACCTTACGACACTTTTTTGTGTGTCTTTATTTCCATGGACGTTACGACACGCCACCTTCAAGTAAAGTGGGTTCTAATCTGAACAGGTAATTTCTGTATGTAGGAAGTGTCAGAAGAGGCGTAGCTAGAAATCCAATTCCTTCGTGTAGTTTATTGTATAACTTTACTCCGAAGTTTTGGTTTTTTGTCGGATTGCTAAATAGTATAAATAATATTACAAGTATACGACAAGTTGCGGAAATGGTACAATTGTGTAGGAGGTACCAGAAGGGATCAGGCAATATGTCCCATTTTCAATTCCATAGTCAGTTTTGCGAAAATAATGTACAACTCCTTCGTGTTAACCCACCGCGCATGCGGACAGACGAACATTGCTCAAAATACATTAAAAGTCTTTAAAACACATTTAATCAAAACCTATGTGAGGTCGAAAGTGCATTTTATGTTGAGTAAAATTTTGTATCCGTATCAAATGATTTATACCCTCATACCCTGTAGGATGAGGGCTTTGTTTAACCGAAATATTGTTAATAAAAACGCTTACGTTTTCTCAAACTGATTTTTTATACTGTTAAATAAATCACTCCTATTATTTTGAATTTAATGCTTTTTTAAATTAAATTAAATTAAATTAATTTTTCATAATTCAAATCTTTGGGAATCATAGTATAATTGTGTATGATCATACTATGGTTGTAGGGATCAAAACATGGTTGCGTATGAATCATACTGAGGCTATGCTGATCTTAATATGGTTGTGGAGATCATAGCATGGTTGAGTGTGAATCATACTAAGGTTGTGGGAATCATAGAATGGTTGCCGTATTATGGTTGTGAAGATCATACTATGTTGTAAGGATCATAGTATGGCTCTGTGGATTATGATATGGTTGTATTTGAATCATACTGTTGTTGTGAGAATCATAATATTGTTGTACAACAACCATAAACCCAACAATAGTATGGTGCTCTTCGAATATTGTTACCATACGTGTGCATGTACGAAATGCTTCCGGCCATTTACGACATGAATAGATCCAAGTCAAAAGTCCATTAAGAGAACTTCCTCTTTTCTTCTCTACCTAACCTTTTTTCCGTATAATCGGAGAAATAAAATTGCGAAACAGTGCATATATATTGGCGTTTATCGCAGTAATTTTAATTACGGGTATAATGTCTTTTAGAATCACAAAAAACTACATGAGAACCCATCAAACAACACAAAACAACGATAAACGAAATCCTAAAATGAGCCATTATACGAGTACATCACATAAGTTAAGGTTGCAAGGTTTCCCCACCTCGAATTAGCTCTCTGACCTCGTATGTGCACTGTTAGTCGAAGTTATGCCACATGAGTGTATAGGTTGCCACAACATTTGATGCCTAACTTTTACAGTTGCCACCACAAATGCATTGCCGTCATACGAAATCCACAAATGTGTGTGGATCCACAAAAGGGGCTTCGGAACCATGTGGCGGCTTTTAAATACCCCACCCACCCGAACCGAGCCAAATAATGTAACAAATGTTTTAGAGGATTTTCTGAGCATGAGTTATAAACGACTTGGGGTTCCGCTCACAGATGCAGAGGCTGGCAACTTAATAATGGTCATATTCACTTCATGTTCATGCTCGTGTTCGTGCAAGACCGACTTCCAGAGCACTCACTACTGATGCAGTTGTTGCTCAGCCATGCCGAGCATTTGCGGTTACATCAATTCGGGCAAGTTATTGAAAGTTCTCAAGTACATTGTCTTGTTGTGCAATGCTATTTATCTTATCATTTGCTCTCAACCTCCCACCCACCGTGGCACTGCACCCCCGGCCACCTCCTTCGAGTCCTGGCTGGCTTTGCAGATGTCCTGCTTGAATGTACGTACGTGTGTGAATGTGAACGAGTATGATATGTTTTCATTAACACATGTCAACATGCTTGAATTGATGTCTACAGCATGACCGGAAGTAAACTTTCATGAACTCCCATCTGTGAAAGGATACTCAGGCCGAGACTATTTGAAAGCAGCACACGAGCATACGTGCATCCAGTGGCATTTTCACCAACACACTAATTGTTTTAAAGTTTCGTAATAGTTGCCATTATTCATGCATTTGGCCAGCCATCTTTTGAGGTGAACTTCGGTGTTTCACTTAAGCAACGTTTTCCTTGGAACCATGTAGAGCTAAATCGATTGCATTTTCTTTCATGAAATGCTATTTTGTTCAAGGAATCCGATGCAACACCTTTCAGTGTTGGCCGATTAGACACACTCAGGCATACAGAATGAGGACTTATTAATAAAAAGTCTTCTCTCTCTCTCTCTTTCCGTCTGATGCATCGTAGAGTAGTCATCAGTGTCGATGTAGGCTGGTACATAAAACTCAATGTTCACTGGAAATGTTTTGGATAACCTAATATTGCTGGTGTCTTTGTAATAAGAGCTGATGAACAATTTTGTGACAATTAGGCCATGTTTAGTGGAGATCATCATCACAAAACTTAAAATGTTTTTTATGCACCAAGGTAGAATGAATTTGTGCCGAAGATGACATACAAATCCAAAAACACGGTTTTTGTCTGGACTGGAATAGTGGTCATAGGCATGTTCAAGGCACTCATTATGCACATAAAGTCGGTCTTCATCTTTGGCCCCTAGTATTTATCTTCTGTTGTCGCGTGATCACAAATTATGCTTAACAAGTTTCAAGTTGGGAATAAAAGTAGTGTGGAGTCAGTCATCCATCGGTATAAATCTAGATTCCGCAGGATGTAGTCCCTTGCTAACAACTAATACACATTTGAATTCGTAAATGTTTTTAATGGTGGCTTCATACGCAGATTTTTTTCTACTAACGCGGTTTAACAACTGAAAAATAAAATCTAGTAACACGATTAATAAGCCCATTTCACGATGTTATTTGTAAATAAAACAAAAGGTTTTTGGTGATAGTCTTAATATTTGTTATTATAATAGAAGATCTATGTCAATTACACAGTACAACAGCCAATCTTGGGGGTGAGAAATTCCAAGTCAGGGTGATGGTACTAGGTCAGTATATTAAAACCCTCAAAGGGTTTTTATCTCACCCCCCAGACAATAACCCCAAAAATGTTCCACTGTGTTATTTGTGAAGCAAAATATCGGCCAAATACTTTCCAGGGCTTCGGTAACATATCTCTATTCCATAATCTATATTTTCAACGACTCTGAGACATATTGGAGGGTCAATATCGCTAATGTGCCGAATTATCTCATCCTTTAGTTCTTGAATTCTTCTTTTTTCTTGAAGGTGTGCACTTTTTCTTTTAAATATCCCCAAAGAAAGAAGTCCAACGGTGTCCGAAGTCCAACATGATAGTAGCGGCTAAATAACATCGCCACGACGTGAAATAACACGGCCACCAGGTGGCTCCATCCTGTTGGTCGATCGGTCGATTATTCTTTTTATTGAACAAATCATTCAAGAAACAAAAATATATATTCCAACGGCAGTCAAAAATACTTTTAGTTGCCACCTGGGGTGAAAGCTACTTCACCATCTGTAGACACCAAGTAACAGACGTGATTAAACCATGATCAATGGCTATATACTTAAGTGCAGGCAGATTTTAAATAAACGAGAACCAGTCGAGTATTTCACCGAACAAAATAAACACAATAAAAATCCCTCGAACTACCTTTCAATTGTTGTTGTTTTTTATAATGGACAACAATCATGCACTGTAACGTGTGTATGTTTTTTTTGGTATATCAAAAAAATCATACGCACACACACATGCATGCTCCATAAAACCTGTTTTGTTATGTGCATAGTCGCAACCATACTGCATGATTGCCGTAATCATGTTGTTGTTTAAATTTAAATTTCAAACAACAATACTTTTGTTGCACCAACCATGTTTATATGGTTGCTACAACCATATTTTCATTTCTAAACTTGACAATAATACTATAGTTACATTTCAACAATATTATTATTGCCTCAATCACACTGTTGTCAAAATGAAATTTAAAAAACAATACTATGGTTGCGACGAACATGCTTTTATTGTAGAGAACATATTATTGTTGCGGTGACCATATAGTAACCATATCTTTTCTCTGCGTATATAATCGTATATATTCTGGATCTGATCTCGAGTTACTTCTTGAACCGAAGGCTGCCTTATAACAATGACTAAGGCGAAGATATCTATCATGTGACAACCGGTGCTCCACAGAGATCTGTTCTCGGCCCACTTCTGTCGAAAATCATGTAGGTTGAGGTTTTATGACTGTCACTCAAGAAAGGTACCAAAATAATAAGATTTGCTCACGGCTTTGCCATTGTTACCGTCGCAAAGCATATCTATCAACCAGAAGAAAAGGCCAACGATGCTATACACCGAGCGCGTACGTGGGCTTAAACCGCTGGCCTAGAGTTAGCTGACCACAAAGCATTGGAGGTACTAATTAGTAGCAGGGGAAAGACGGAGTATACGAAGGTTGCTATTTATATTTCGGGTCTGGCAATAAAAACACAATAATTTATCATTGGAAATGTTTTTATTGTTTTTTAAAATATTCTCCTTTAAGATCAATTCACTTTTGCATGTGCACAAACCAATTTTCGAAGCACTTTTTCCACTCCGATTGAGCCACCTCCAAAACACGATTTTTAAACGCTTCAACAGCTGCTTCGGGCGATGAAAAACGTTGACCACGCATTTTTTTCTTGAAGCTAGGGAATAGAAGAAGTCATTGGGTGCCAAATCAGGCCTGTACGGTGGATGGCCCATCAACTCGACATCTCAATAAGCTCTTCGTTTTAGCTGATGTATGAGAGCTCGCATTGTCTTGATTCAAAATGATCCGTCTTCTCTTTTTATCTTTCCTCATTTCTTCGAACACTGTTTGCAGACATATATACCACTCAGAATTGACCGTCCTATGTTCCACTAAGACACTGTGGCAACATGGCCGGTTATACCGAAAAAAACGCAATCATTTGCTTCGATGTACTTCTTCCACGAACAACTTTTGTTGGATTTGGCTCGTCTTGAAAGATCCATACGGTCGAATGCTGTTTTGTTTCGGGTTCATATGCGTAGATCCATGATTCCTCACCTGTGACAATATTATACACTGCCTTTGAGCTACCGCAGTTATACTTTTTCAACATCTCTTTGCGGCAATCCATACGAGCCTTTTTTTGAGCATTCATCCAACTATGTGGGATCCAACGAGGACAAATTTTTTTCACGGCCAAATGAACATGCAATATGTTATTGATGCTTGTCATATAAATGCCAAGGATGCCTCAATCTCACGGGATGTCACATATCGGTCTTGCTTAATCGATTCACGCATAGCATCGATGGCAAAGTGACAGAAGTTGAACTTCCTTAACGAAATTCATCCTGGAGCGAACTTCGTCCGAGACTGAACTAATAATTCCATTTTTTGACTGAGATGAAACAATTCACTCTCAAGTGACAAAACGTTCTGACTAAAGTTTTGCTAAAAAATGTCAAAGTTTCTAATGGAAGTTCCAGTTTGCATCTGGGAATACTAGTATTGTCAGGATCTGAAATATAAATAGCAACCCTCGTATGAGAACTCTCTCAAATAAGTAGAGGTTATGGTAAATAGCAGGCTCAACTCAAAAGAGCATACTGCCGCTCATCTGAATAGGTTTGGAGTTTTTGAAACATTAAATGTTGGATTTCTTAATTTGTGTTATATGCACACCAATTTTTTTATATCAATTGCGAGATTATATATGTACACTCAACTGGGAGAAAAATCAACCGTTATTTTCTTGCATTGTTTTTAGCTTATTCTTTGGTAGAATCATTGCAATTTTTTGGCTCATCGCAATAGGTTCGAAATCAAAACCTTTTTTTTCTTAGTGAGCGGTAGTCGAAGCATAATAATTTGTTGAATTATTATTTTTTGAAGTATTTGGTATTATTTAATTTAATGATGGGTCGATGTAAATCATTGACGGACGAAGAAAAGGAACAAAATAAAAGCCTTTAGTAAATCTGGCCTAAATCATCGGCATTGGAGTTGGGCGAAGCCAAAATGTTGTCAGCAATTATTTACGGAATGAATCAATATGGATATGGAAAAAATATGAAAGGAGGTACATACAGAGCCACTACGATCATCAGATCTGCTTCTAACTCTATGAAAGCTACCGCTTAACAGGAAGCACGACTTCACTTTTGTCTTCAGCATATGACCTGGAATAAAGAATGGCAACTTGTAGTCTTTTTTGATAAAAAAAAGTATTTAGAAGGTCCGGATGCATATAACTACTACTTCCATGATTTATAACTACTACTTCCATGATTTGCGAAAGGATGAACATCATTTGGCTCGTCATCATAGTTGTGAACTGTTGCAGCAGTGTTATGGTGTGGGGAGCCATTTCCTATTACGGAACTTATGAGCTGCAGTTTCTGACATCTAGAATGAATGCGAATAGCTACAAAGCCGTAATTGAGTTGGCTTTTTCGTACTTCTCTAACATTTTTGAACCCAAAACGTGGACTTATCAGCTTGATAATGATCCCATTTGCACTGCGCGTCGTACAACAGTGGATTAGGAGCCAAAATGTGCCATTATTGGAGTGGCCGTCATATTTTCCAGTCCTGAATATTATTGAAAACATGTGAGGAATGCTGTCATGAAAAGTATACGAGTCCGGTAGACAATTTGAGAATAAGCAGTGCTTAATACGTGGTATAAAAACAGATTGGTCTGAAATTTCTCATCAATATATCCAAAAATTATATGATTCAATTTTAAATGGAATTTCTTACGTAATTTTAAACAAGGGCGTGAGTAACCATTATTAATTAAGTTCAAAATATTCCTAATTGTTATGTTTGTAAGTAAAAATATAAATAAACATTTTATTTTATGTTTTTATTATTTTTTTGCTCCTGAACCTACCTATTCTGATTACCCCAAAAGATACATCATTTTTCAGCGAGTTACCAAATCTGTGTTTTTTTTTCGAGTAATCCTAAAATTGAATATAAATTTTTTTCTTTATAAAATGATTCCCAATAGTCTAGTCCCTAAACGGCATAATTTTAAAAAAAATTCATTTCACTATTTCTTGAAATAATATCATTTGAACACAAAACGATTACTGAACCTATTCAGATGAGCGGGAGTGTATATATTACGCTAGCAAAAAGCCAGCAATAGCATTGATGTTGCCCAGTATCGGAAGCCCCAAAACAGCTAGGAAACTTCTAATGGCAGTCGTTTACTCCGTGATCCTTAATGCAGCTCCTATTTGGGCAGATGCGATGTCGAGGAAGGAAGCCAGAAGAAATTTAACCTGTATTTACCGATTGAGTGCCCGGCAAAAAATAAGTGGAGTTCGAACAGAATCAAAAGAAGCAGAGTTCTGTTGCAGCAGGGATGATGCCAATCGACAATCTGGTATATAAAACTTAACTAAAAGAAGATATATGCTAAAAATGAAATATATCCTTCCACGTTATTAGTTGACCCCCTTACAACATTCTTTTTTCGACTAACAAAAGAAACAATTCTCCCTATAATAGATTACTTTATATTGGTAGTGTCCCTTTTTTCATCAACCGTGACCCAATTAAGCCCTTGACAAACTACCGACGGACTATGACGTAAAATATGAGAGATGACATGTCCCCTTTTTCTACCATGAACATTTATTGACCGACAATTAGACACGGTAATTGATTCACTATAAAACTAGTTAACAGCTATTTTAGCCCATAGTTCTAAATATTTTGGCCTCCTAAATACGAAAATTAATTTAAAAAAATATTCCTCTAATTAGTTTTCAAAATAGATTTTTTTTGAGATGTCTTAGCTTTTTGGAATACAATTCCAAACTGTATGCTTAATTTATTTATATATTTTTATATTATTGTAAACAATGACTTGAATAGTTTTTAGACCTTTTTGTTGTTTCTTTTTCAGAATCAACTAAAAAATTGGTGAAATGTATTGGCTACGGTTGCCAAGCAGACTGTACAGCTGTTTCTAAACCCGCCAAGGTTTTTCTTCAGCAGTCTTTGGCAACGATTACTTCGGCTACAAATCAAATCACTTATTCAGGAGTCTCACTATGATTAATGAGAACTACCCTTTGCTTATAGTGTTCGAACTGTGCGAAGAGCAATCTTCATAGCTCAGTATCATTTCCACCAATTTCGTTTCTCATGGGCTTTCGTTGAAAACCACAAATGCAAAAGCACAGAGTGTGTATGTTGTACATGTACTTATACATGCGTTATACATTAGGGCGTTCCAATCCTTATTAAATATGTTTTTGTTTTGTTTACATTTATTCGGTCTTTTATCATTATTTTGAAATGAACAGTTTGTATTCTGGTTCAAGACCGTTTTGTTGTTTCTTTTTCAGAATCACCTAAAAATTATTGTTTATATATTTTTATCGCAATTTATAATAGCGATTTTGCACAAAAAATCCATTTTTTAAATTTTAAATGCCTCTAACGTCAAAACTTTGAACTTATTTTTAACCTTGTATAAAAAAAACAAATTTTATTTCATTTGAGATCACTCTTTATCGGTAACAGCGTTTGGAGTTATGGTCCAAAAAGTTGAGACATCTCATAAAAAAATAGTAAAAAAAATCAAAAAAATCTATCTGGAAATGTAATCAGAGGAAAATTTTTCAGAATTAATTATAGGAAAAAAATATTTCGAACTATGGACCAGGAAAAAGTCAAAATTTGTAAACAAGTGTTATTGGTCGTCATTATGAGGCGGCATAGCTTATTTATTGGTAGACTAGCAAATACCCGCTACCTTGAGAACTGAAAACTGCAAAATTACCATAGTAATTTTGCAGTAAACACCATTCACCATAGTTCCATAGTACCAGTTGAACAACTTTCCTAAATATGAAATTCTAGATTTATCGTGTTCTATTTAGTGATCACCAATGCAGTGTTGTATTTAATTGTTTTGGTGCATTTTAATCCTTAAGCCTAGTACAAATTTAATTTTCTGTCCCTTAACTTTTGTTTTATTTTCCAACCGCTCTTGCTTCATTTTTAACTATTTCTGGTCAAGGTCTTATGTTTTTACGCCCTTTTCAATCCACTCAAATCAGTTCCGAGTAATGTTGACAATGGTTTTCGTGGACCAAAACCGAGATTGAATATTGTTTTACATTTTTTCTTTTTCGTCAAATTTAGACTATAAAAGCCAATTATTTCTTATCTATTCCACCCAGTTGATTAAGTTCTCTGTTTCTTTCTTTTGTCCCCTTCGGTCTATTTTTGATCTGCTATTTCGCCATTACCCCATTCTAGTTGAATGCCAGTTTATTTAATATTATTGCTCTAATATTTTGATGTTTCGACCTTTTTGTTTTGCTTTCTTCTTCATTCATTCAATCTATACTTATATATTCCTGATTTCTACTTCTTGGCTTTCGCACATTTTGCCCTTTTAATTTTAAATTCCGTGTTCTATGCCGTTCAGTTGATTATATATTGTTTTTCTCATTTTTCCTTTACTAACCATTTTGTATACACATTTTTAATTTCTTTGTCTTCCTGTGGATTGCTTTTCTCATTTGTTCATATCTCGCCCTTGTTTGTTTTTGGTTCCTATTTATCCACTTTTCTATGCCATACAGTTTATTTAATATTATGCATCTCAGTTGATTTGATATTATTTTTTCACAATTTCATATTTCTGAAATTTTGCTGTATTTCCACTTCTTGACGTTCTTGTCCTTTTATCACCATTTTTTTCATACCCTCCTGCGGATTTGGTAAAGTTTTTTTGATATTTTGTCCGTTAAGTGTATATCCTTATTTCTATTTTCTATTTTTGTTATTTCTATGCCCTCCTCTTGACTAAATCCTATTGTTTTAATGCTATAACTCTCAATTTTTGATATATCGACACTCTTAGACTTTCATTTATTCCCATTTTTATTTTACATATTTTCTTACTTTCTTCTGTTTCACCCGCTTTTTTCTTTTATCCTCATTTTTGTTTAATATGCCATTGTCACGATTTGATATTGTTTTCTCACTTCTTTGGTTTTTTTTTTATTTTACCCCCTTGTCCCCCTTGTAAATGTCGCTAAAAAATCGACATTTACCAGCATTTACACGTGTTTGCTCAAAATTTGCCCCTTATGTTATGAAGCTGTCAAAATCTCTTCGCATATAATTTTCATTTGATACAAATGAAATACTGGTTGCATTTCGCTTGGATAAGATATGAAATGTGGATAAGAAAATATGACTTTTATCCATGTTTATCCCCATAGATTTTAATTTTTCAAAAATCCCTTTTTACTTCGAAGCCAAATTATGTGGCTCTAGCCGTTTGGTCTTGAATTATGACTTGACTATGAGGGATTCTTTTTTTCACGATTTTAATCCCTTCTTATCTGGACCTACACTTACATATACCTACAACATTTGATGATTCTAGCTTCTGCCGTTCAGCTTGGGCAGTGATCCGTCAGCCAGTCAGTAACTCCACAATGGTAAAGAATTGTTCAACCATAATGAACGATGTTAATTGTAAGTCACACCTTTACGTCAAGTTTTTTGACCACCTGTCGATGTTGTTCGCGATAGTGTGGCAAAAGAGTCGTCCACTTCGACTCGTGAATGATGTTCGCTGGTGGTTCCAATTGGATGGTGTCACTTGCCACATATCCAACCAAACAATGACACTTTTGAGCGAGAAATTCAATGGCAGTGTTATCTCACGTGGTGACGATGTTAATTGGGTGCCACGATAATGTGATTTGACACCGTAGGACTTCTTTCTTTTGGGATGTTAAAAAAAGTGTACTTAATTAGCCCAGAACAATTCAGGAGCTCAAGGATGAGATAACTTGGGAAATTGAACCTCTATTCAACCTCGCAGAGTCATTGAAAATATGGACCATCGCATAGAGATATGTCACCGAAGCCGTGGTGAGCATTTGGCCGAAGCCGTGGCAATAGTTCCCTGAAAATTGATCGTGCTTTTTAGTTGGACCACCCTTTATATTTATAGATTAAGTTTATCTCTGTGTCAATAGCATACTTTCAGATCTCATATAATTCAGAAGATATAGTGATTCAAAACATGAAGTTGTATAAACGTTGTCAAGCCCTTAGTTCAATCATGATGAATAGCATGAAATAGCCTTTGATAAATTCCTGGCCGACAGTAACAAACTGTAAAACTATCATACAAATCGGACCACACATACTCCAAACATTTAATTTTATTCTCGTATGAACCACTGACTCTTGAAGTGCATGCACCTTTTGAAATCACATCACATGTGTGAGTGTGTATGTACACCGTTTTGGTTTTGGAACACTAGATGTACCCGTAAACATGTGGTTTCCAATTTTACTTTCCGCCATTTTTTGGCGTGGAGCAACAGTAACTGTACTCGTAGTGTCGTAGAGGCACAAGGTTATCAACTGGTTATTATCAACTCGTAACCACAGGAAAACGAAACGGACTTTAGTTCTGTGGACACTTTTGCATTTTTCCATATTTAACCTTTATATCGCTATATACATGCATATCACATATGTACATATATGTATGTCTGAATGAAATGCAAACATGAATGCACATATCCATACATACAAATTTGGTAAAAGGTTCAGTAGTTCTTCACTAATATTTCCGCACCACAACACATACATACACCTGTTTGAATGGATTTATATGGTCTTTTGTTTTGGGAAGTTCAAGATTGTACTCCGATTTCATGTAGACAAAAAATGTAATTAACCTCCAGAGATTTGTGACACTTGGAAAATTAATTGTCCCTCGTAGTTTCAATCCCGATAGCCTTCTGCGCCAACGTGCTTGTTCGTTGAATTACTCCAAATATCAGATCATTTGTGTTACGTATGAGTAATATTGGTATTAACATTACACATACGCCATATCGTTCCAATAGGCAAATAGAAAAGCAAACAATAAAATCGGCGTTATGTTCACGCCCATCCACTCTTCGGTGGAAGGTATGTATATTAAATGTGTTTGTTTCCAATACCTCGAACTTTTAATATGAGACCAGTAAAAAGTAAACTTTTTGAGTATTTGCTTAACAAATCATAATTTTTGTGGACGGACAATGGTTAAAATGGGAACTTTTAGTTGACACCCACAAAATATCTAAAAACGGGAATAGTTGCTGGACTTTTTGGATCATGTGGCCCAAAAAAATCATCATGTGGCCCAATGTGTTCCAAAAGGGCGATTAACGAATGTGTTTTCAAATTAAAGCAAATTTTGAGCCAATCCAAATGTAGAGTAATTTTAAAGTTTTGGCTAAGATTAGGGGCGGCCGCATGGGCCAAAGGGTCCCTTTTTGTTGCACTTTAGTGGCGTTTGGACAGTATAAAACAAGTAACGCTTTTATTTGTTTTAACAACACTTAGAGACATAGAAAGAGAAAGTAAGGTTTATGGACATTTGACCGTATGTGGCAGAAAACAACTCCTTGAGAAGTCTGTTCCATAAACGGACAACACGGACGAGTTGATTCAGCATTATACTTCAATGGGTGTCTTCGATCGCTGAATTAAAATTTAAATGGCATGATCTGTGTGGCGGAGCTCTTTCACGTAGTCCGATCATTTAGTCCGATAAAGTCTTCTCGAACGTAATTTTGGTAGGGCTAACGGAAGCTGAGCTGTGAAGTCAATCGGAATACTTGCAACCTCCACTTAATAATAATAAAGGGTGGTAAAACAAAAAGTTTTCAGGGTATTATTTTAATATTATTCTGAAAAAAGGATCTATGACAATTATCTGGCTATGACAATTGGGTGGGGTTCAATATGGTTAATCTGCCGAATTATCTCATCCTTTAACTCTTGAATTGTTCTTGGCTTATTGACGTGCACTTTTGCTTTTAAATATCCCCAAAGAATGTTGGGTGTCAAATCACATCAACGTGACAGCCAATTAACATCGCCATGACGTGATATAACGCGGCCATTGACCATTTTTGGCCATTCTTTTGTTGGCTGTGTAAAAAGTGGTAACATCTTGTTGGAACCACATATCCTTCAGGCCCATATAATCAGTTTCTGGCCACAAGAAGTCCTTTATCATCTCGCGATAGTAAACACCATTCACCGTAACTTCTTGGCCGACCTCATTTTCGAAGAAGTACTGCCCGACAACAGAACGTACTGAGTGATCATGCACAGGTTTTTTCACATTTCCTACTGACTCGGTTTGCTGAAATTTGAGCACAATTCTTTTAATTGTGAACACATATGGTCGATAATGCTGACCAAAAATATCACGAAGTGCTCGAAATGCATTTTGATTTGAATGCTCATTTTCGTTAACAGTCTTAACGCGCTGCTCTATTGTGTATCTTTCCTTGGTTTAATTTATCAAGCATTGAAAGAAAGATTAAGTTGGGCAAAAAATGTGTCGTTTAGGTGTGATTAACAAATAACATCGCGCATAATGGTTCGACCCCCTTTAAAAAAGTTTGATTGCGGTTATGGTATTAAGCCTCCAACCACACAGAGAAAAGTGTCGAAGAAAACCCAAAAAAGTCGATTCGGCTCAATTGGGCTTTGTCTGAGTCTACTCGGGTTATTTTGCGATTTCATTTGTTCCTTAATCAGAATAAGATTGTGCTGGCGGAGGAATGTCAGCCAGACTTTCATAGACAATGGCGTGAGTTGCATAATTGGGTGCTGGAAATGATGGCATAAGATCCGGACTTTGGTCAAAAAATTATCTTCTGGACTCAGAGAATACATCACGAGCAAAATTGTCATTATTAGAGCGAACACAATTAACAAATGTTCCACCAAGATACTTTGCATCTGCGTAGCTTGGGGTTTGGTCCGATTTATGTAATGGCAAAATCATCGAAAACCCTGTTACTTTCACAGGTCCTCGACACAAAGCGATGTTAATTGATTTTATGTGGTCAGAGCTCGACATCGTCATATTTGAGCTACATACACGGAGAAAAAATGTCTTAAAAATATGTTTGCATGCACACATATTTTGCAGGAAACATAAAAATGTTTGGGACATGCTGCAAATATATGTTTGTTTGGGTTACAGCAAACATTATCATTTTTGTACTAATGTTCCAGAACATTCATATGCTTATGTGCAAACATATATTTGTTTTCACCCAAATATTATTATGTTTACAGTACCCTTCTCAAATATTAATATGCTTGAGAGCAAACATATGTATGTTTGCAGAATTCTAAACAGGCATTAATACCTTCCCTCTTGTTAAAATTACGGCCATGTTAAACAAACAGACAACTATAAATTTTGCCCACAACTGCCTGACTCTGAACAAATACTTTTTTTAAAACAACGATTTTTTTTAAATGAACTTTACAAGTTAATTTAAATTTCATTTTATACACTGAAAAACTTCCACTAATACTCTAGAATGTTTCTTTTAAGTATTAACACATTAAGGATAACTTGCAACTAATAAAAATTCTGTGTTAAATATATTCTAACTTTGTTAGCACCGAATATATGTTATTTTACAAACATATGATGGAATGTTGTCCCAAATATATAATATGTTTCTGTTGGCCTTGTATGCTGAACTACTAACATTTACATGTTTGTAGTATGTTCCAAACGTATATATGTTTGCATGCAAATATATTTCTAACATTTATTTTCCCCGTGTGTATGTGGAATCAATATTTAAAGCACACGTGTGTCTTGGAGTCAAAAGTATTGAGGCACCCACATATCGAAAGAAAGGGTTCCCCAAAAACTTTTGCTAGCGATACTTTTTTCTGGTTTTTAATTCTAATTTTCCGTTAAATCCTATTCTCTCGTTATGCGGAATAGACGACAACCTAGTGACTGCATTTCTCGTGCATTGTCACGTCACAGGTGCATACAACAGAGAAGACAACAAAGTTGAACAAAACATTTACATTTGAATTCCGTCACAGATGGAATTGCGTCAAAAATTCGATGCACACAGTGGTTCGCATCACACAGGGAAAAAAATATGTTTGCACGCAAACATATACTGCATTAAATATATACTCGTATATGATTGGCCCAGAGAAAATATTAAAATGTTTATAGCAATTTCTCCCAACATTCATATGCTTATATACAAACATATATTTATTTGCAGCCAAACATCAATATGTTTGCTGTAATGTTCCCAAAAATTCTTATAATTGTGTGCAAACATATAGATGTTTGCACCAAAACATTAATATGTTTGCAGAACTCAAAGTAGGCATACCTTAAATACTCGTAAGTACCTACTTGTGAAAATTACTGGCATTAATCCAATGATTAACAAATATGCAGCAATAAATTCTGCCGACAACCGACTAATATTTTTGTAATCTTTTTTTTAATAATCATTACAAGTTCGTGTGTAAGTGCATTTTATGCACTAAAAGACTTTCACAAATGTTTTTTAAATACGTTCTGCCTATTACTGGAACGATTACAAAAAACATACAAAAACTCTGTGTTAAAAATGTTTTAGCATTTTGTGTTACAAAACTTGTGTTGTTTCAATATGCTTGAATAATGTCCCAAACATATAATATGTTTGTGTATGCTGAAATGCACACACATATATGTTCGCATGCAAATATATTCCTATACTTTTTTCTTCGTGCATAAAATTAATTTTGTATTTGTCATTTTATTGGCAACATCTCACAATATGGATCGAAAACTATATAAATTATATATATATTATTGGTTGTCTAAGACGATCTAGCCATGTCCGTCCGCCTGACCGTGTGTCTGTCTATGGAAAGCAAAAGTTCGCACTATTAATGCTAAATGGCTGAAATTTGGTATTGAAAATGGGCCAACTAGGTCTAGAGGTGAAAGTCAACACTTTGTTTAAAAAACACAACTTCTCATTATATTGTGATGATTTTTGGAACATATGATGTTGGCATGGGTCGAAACACATCATTGATCAAATGTGGGAGGTGTCACACGCCCTTTAAAATAACGCATATATGGTGAAATAATTGGAGCAATCGTTATAACATTTAAGCCTTAATCAATGACTAGGAGATTATTATAAACTATTTTTTGG
The DNA here is from genome assembly GCA_963513945.1 of Hydrotaea diabolus. Lineage (NCBI taxonomy): Eukaryota > Metazoa > Arthropoda > Insecta > Diptera > Muscidae > Hydrotaea > Hydrotaea diabolus. Next base: position 100,052,374 of record OY740720.1, on the reverse strand, counting down.
GCTCAGCCCAAAAATCAATAGTCGATATGGGTTCTTAAATTAAGCAGGTTTTGCTTCAAATCCATCTTTGAATTTATTTTAATGTTTTGGCTGTGATTAGGGTCGAACGGAAAATACTCCCAAAAAACAGCAACTTTATTTACTTTTACAGCGAAGTCACAGTGGATTGGGTATAAGGATTGTTGATCTTCTTACTAGGGCAATACTAGCGATCCCAGATGCAAACTAGAAGTTCCATTGGAAACTTTGAAATTTTTTACCATAACTTCAATTGAGAACGATTTATCATTTGAGGGTGAATTGTTTTGTTTTCAGTGTTGAAAAAATTCATCCCAGTGAAAAAATGGAATTATCCCGTGAACATTTTCGTGCGATGATTTTTTTACGATTTTTGGCGTGGGTTATAGAGACAAGAGTGTTTAAATCAACTTGTTTTAACTTTTGGCGATGAAGCACCATCAAAAACCACTGCTAATCGCTGGTACCAAGAGTTCAGTCTCGGACGCTGTTCGCTCCAGGGTGAATTTCGTGGTGGCCATCCAACTTCGGTCACTTTGCCAGAAACCATCGATGCTGTGCGCGAACTTGAGAAATTGAGGCATCCTTGGGCATTGGTATGACAAGCATCAATAAGATATTGCAGGTTCATTTGGTCGTGAAAAAAAATTGTTCTCGTTTGATCCCACATAATTCGACGAATGCTGAAAAGCTTGCATGGATTGGTGCAAAAAGATGTTAAAAAAGTATAACTGAGGTAGCTCAAAGGCAGTGTATAACATTGTCACAGGTGACCAATCATGGATCTATGCATATGAACCGGATAAAAAACAGCAATCGACCATATGGGTCTTTCAAAACAAGCCACATCCAACAAAAGTTGTGCGTGGAAAAAGTACATCGAAGCAAATGATTGCGTTTTTTTCGGTATAACCGCCATGTTGCCATTGTGCCTTTAGTGGAACGTATGACGGTCAATTCTGAGTGGTAAACAACCATCAGTTCGCCAACAGTGTTCGAAGAAATGAGGAAAGATAATTAGAGAAGACGGACCATTTTGCTTCACGACAATGCGAGCTCTCACACATCAGCTGAAACGACGAGCTATCTGACCACTCAAGATGTCGAATTGATGGACCATCCACCGTACAGCCAATGATTTCTTCTTATTCCCTAGTTTTTCATCACCCAAGTATAGCTGCTGAAGCGTTCAAAAATCATGTTTTAGAGGTGTCTCAGTCGGAGTGGAAAAGGTGCTTCGAAAATTGGTTTGTGCGCATGCAAAAGTCTACTGATCTTAAAGGAGAATATTTTGATAAACACTAAAACCATTTTCAAGGATAAATTATTGTATTGCCGGACCCGAAATATTAATAACAACCCTATAGAAAGTTACATCTTCACCTGGCTCCATATTTCACTTTTGCTTGCTATCGACGAACTTAATCTCATCAATATTTGTTGTTTCGAAAGATATTGGGTTGTGGGCTATTGATATACTTTCTATTCTGGGAAGTACATCAAATCGTTGGGTACAAGAAATAGAATTATATAAGCAAGTGCCTTCGATCTGCTTTAAAACTCTGAGTTCAAATAGTATTCCATTAAATATGGACATAAAATAATCGGCAGTCTTTGAGCGTAGGTAATGGTCCATCAAGTACAGAATAGGTAAGGTCCATCAAGTACAACAGTGTGTTTTTGCGGTGCCATGTGAAACTCTCCAAAATACCTGTTCTTTAAATGCAACGATATTACTAATTGACGTTTCCGTTTTTAAGATAAGCATGGACTTGTTTAAAATGTATCATGAATTACCTATCGTTTGAGTTATAAACTTTTAAATGATGACCAATACTTTCACTTCAATTTCCAAAAAAAGTCAACATTTAAATTTCTTCTATTTTTTATCCATCAATCGAAACACTGTGCGAAATGAGAGGAACACGTACAACCGACAAAATGTGCTGCACCGCAGCAACAAAACAGCTTCAATTCATTTGGAAACTCGTAAAAATGGCTGCTGTTTTCCTGTTCCTTTATCCACCTGCCGGTGCAGGAAACGGTGTCCTACCATGCAAACCACCCCCATGTACCCTGCAAAATGCACACACACACACACTCTCTCTGTGTACTGGGCTCAACAACATGTTGGAGTCCTTGCATGTTGGCAGTTCGAGGATGTGTGTGTGTGTATATTTGAATTATGAAATTAATGCTAGCGTTAAATGCGAAAATTTTTCATTTTCTCCCTTTCTAGGCAGAATTTGCACTCCCCACCGCCACATGTTGGCAACGTCAAGCAACAAATTGTCATGTGGTCCTATGGCATGCTGTAGTGGGTGGTCGGTCATCCTTTCGCAAAGGACTTCATATTTACATTCGGATGTAAGGTCGGCTAGCTCATTTTTGCGATTTTGTGAATTTCTGTCACCTAGTACGGCATCAGTCGCTTATTTTTATACCCTATACCAAATGATAGATGGTATGCTGAATTGGCATCCCGTTTGTAATACCAAGAAATATTGGTTGGGGACCCTATAAAGTGTATGTTTTATTCGTCGTCGTAAAATTCTAAGACGGCAAACGCTGTTTCTGATGGCAAAAAACGATCAGCATGGCCTATCAATAATCAATACGGATATACGAGTATGTGAACTCGAAATGTAGAATATTTTGCTACCAATCCAAAATTGTTTTTTTTGAAGTTTTGGTTGAGACTTGAGTCGGACGCACTTTAGTAGCTTAGTGACGGTGACAGCATAGAGAAAGGGACCTAAGGGTACAAAAAATCACTTTTCACTTTTTTTTGATGTGGACAACATCTGAGCATCGAATGAGACTGATCCCATGCCCCAAACGTGCCCCCCCCCCCCCTCCCCCAGAAATATGCGCGTTTTATGAAAGTGATGGTACGCCAAAGATACACGTATTTAAATCTTTAAAATGGCTCTCCTGCACAAAACTGGTTTTCACCCTTAGGTCCCTTTCTATTTTGCGCGTCACATATAAGGATCTAAAGGTAATTTGAACTTTTTTATTGTTGTAAACAAAGGGCGCAGACTATATCAAGACAGACAGTTAGTTGGCATTTTAACTAATGGAAAGGAGACCGATATCATCGGGGTTGATTATTTTCCATAATAAAAATATAATGTGCCACATTTGACCAAGATCAAATCTTTTACATACATCAGCTGGACTTTAAATCGAGAAGGTCAGATATTCGGAATGACCTTCGTACGGCGGCTGTATTAAAATTGTGCGCCAATTTCAAGAGGTTTCTTCTATGGCCCAAAACTTAAAAATCTTGCAAAGTTTCAAACAAAACTTTACTTTGATATCAAATCCAGGCACGTCCTTCTCATAAAAAAACCTTCTAGAAAATCTTATTTCAGATGCAAAACTCCTTCGTTAATGTCTTTCAAAATAAGGCATTCCAAAAGTCCTTCCTTACACTTTTTTATGAAAGCATGCCCGAAGCCTTGTAATTAGCCCCATACTTAATACTTAGAGGATTCTTTTTCAAAAGAAGGATCCAATAAACGTTACCGTCTCCCTTCCTGTGGAAGATTCTAAGCCTGGTGAGTCAAGACAGCACAGAAGGTGCTCGTCACCGAGCTGGCCACTACGTTTGGTTTGTGGGCCGATAATTAGAATAACGAATTAGCAACGGGAAGATCGAAGCCTCAAATTCCAATGGAAGCAAATTTAAAATATAAAAATATTATAAAAAGTAGTGCAATATAAAATTAATTTATTTTAAACCCACATCATAGACTTGTAACCCCTCGAAATACTAGTCGGTGACCCTAAAATGTATATGTATTGTTTATCTTCTTAAACTCCTAAGATTATATCCTTCTGTCTGTTTGTGGAGATCAAACTAAAGGTGGCAAGATTGAAGCTTGGTGCCTATAATTTAGCGGAAATATTTGCTGATGAACTGAAACGGTTGGTATCGAAAATTGGCCTGATCGGTCAAGAGGTAAAAATTTTCCCCATACATATCACTACTGTTAACTGCGATCGTAACACAATTTACGCATGTTACATTTGGTTAAATAATATTTGTAGGGCTCATTACGATGTGATTGAATAATTCCCACACAAATCTGAACTTAAAAGTAAATAATTCATGAACTATGACAAATATAACGATTCCAATTGGAACATAAGATGTTGAAATTTATCGAAACACATCCTGGCCGAAAAGTGGGCTGTGCCTTGCCCCTTTAAAAAATAGCACATAAGACCATTATAATGGACCTGTGTTAAAAATTTTAACAGAATGAAACCAATGACTGTGAAATTATAAATGACTGAAGCTGTGTTCTTCTCATGTTATAAAACTAGCATTTTTATGACAGTTACTCGGTTACAAGTGAGTTGCCCTCTTATTGCCAAAGTAACGGGTAAGAGTTACAACACTTATGTACACAACAAAAAATCAAACATGACACACCCTGCTACATAAAAACATATTTTTGTGGTTATGTTTTGTAAAAAATTATTATATAACGGTATCATCAGCGAATACTTAAAACTGAAAGCTCAAAAAAATTTTACATACTTATATTTTTACAAAGCAAAACGACAGCAATTAATTGCTTTATTTAATTTCATTTATTACTGATTTAGAGTTTAATGTCTGAACCAGTGATGGCAAACATGGTACAATTGTACTATTTGTGAAACAGTTAAAGACTCGTTGGTACCATGGTACAATCAATGCTTTTTCGGTACAGTTGACCTAAAAATGACAAACATTGTCAATTTTGCAAATCCGGTTGTACTAAATAAGTTTGACTCTTCTGGTGGGCTGCTCCTGAGTTCAAGTGTGATGGTATCTGATTTCCTAGACTTGTCCCGATTCAAAAGATCAGTTCAGTTTCATTAAATATAAAAACATAATTGGCATCAAAATTTGCATTTTTAATTGGTATACGTGTCTAAAGGTATATTCCAGAAGTACTAGTATTTAAAATAAAAATTAGAAAAGATGTAAAATTAAGTGTTTGTAGCCATTTTACTAAGCCTAGATACATGTCGAGTAAAAGCCTCTATCCAGGCTAATTAATTTTTTCCATAATGGAGTAGAGCAGTGCTCTTTCTATAGGCATAATTAAAATTGGCACTTTTTGTTATCAAATGACTTTACTATTGCAGTTTGGCTTATTAAGGCTTAACCTAAAACACAACTATTATTATGTTTAAATAAGACAAGAGGGCGTTCCACCGCCCATATAACCCTGAACGTAGACATGCCATATCTCATGCACTGTATATCTCTTACGAAGAAATTTGAAAGATAAAATATTGGCATGGTCTGGATCTCAAATTTAGGCAAATCCACAAAAGAGATGCATAAATGGGTTAATCACAAAATATGTTTGCTTCCGTCAGAGGGGCTCACGGGTCCATTGGCCATTTTCATTGACTATTCATTTTCAAGCAAAGCCTTTATTGATAAAAAGGTTAAAATACAATATAACTCTCTTATTCATAAAAACTTACAATAGGATTAAAGAACATTTTTATTAAGAAAATTTGAATTTTAAACCTTTTGTTTTTTTATGAATATGGCCCCTGAGTGGAAATGTTCAAGAAAAACCAAAATGTTTTCATTTTAATTGTTCCTCACCATTGCGCAGTTCCGTGGTCTTTGCGCCGAATTTGCTTATTTGAATTTAGTTATCCTGCCCTAAATTGTTGTTATACGAATTTTCTTCTGAATTCACGTAATTAAATTCCCCAGCAAGAGGATCAAAAAGCGCCATCTTTATGTATTACTGAACAACTGGCGCATAATTGTGTTTCTTGTTAGACACACAGTGCGCTCTAGTGGTCTTTCTGGCTAAACGTGATCTTCAAGAAGAATGTACACTGCCATCTGTTGCAGAAACATTGGCGTAGTTTGAGTACTGCCTCTTACAGCGCCATCTACGTGTCAGTAGAAGATTTGATTGGTTTGTGTTACGGTGGCCAGAAATCTATTACAAACAAGGTAATAGCTGATCAAGCATTTGTTTTCTGTCGGAACGCATCATTAACAAGTCATCAACGAGAACACGAATAGTAATAAAGTCAGAGTTGCTTCGTGCACATTTTAAGCGATGCCATAGAGGTATTCGTTCGTTAATGACATAATTTATTTCACATATCTCGTGTTAATAAAAATATACACGAAAACTTTCATCATAAACATGGCCTTTCTCATTGTCATAGATTTCGGCACTAAATACTTTTTAAACCCTTCACAGAAGATGAATGGTATACTAAGTTTGTCATTCCGTTTGCAACACGGAGACCATGACTATCTAGCCATGTCCGTCCGTGTGTCCGTTGATAACACTATGCGGTCAAACGCATTAAGATAGGATCCTGAAATGTTGCATGATAATGGCTTATGGTGGTAAGCTATTTGGGATTGTGAATGGATGAAATCGACCCATGGGAATATAAGTTTCCGCTATTTGGGATTGTGAATGGATGAAATCGACCCATGGGAATATAAGTTTCCGTCTTAGGACTAAAGGTTCCTCGATAAAAGTATACTTTTTTGGGGAATTTTGGCTACCAATCCAAATATAGAGTAGTGGGCCCGCGTGGGCCCGTAAACCGACCATTTTTTGCGCTTTAGTAGCGTAGGGACGGTGGAGGGTATATATGGTTCGACCTGGCGATATTAAACTACGTTTTTACGTGTTAAACGCTTCACAAACAACTAGCTTTACGTACAGTTTCCAGCTTAAAAATATGCAATGGGCATTTCTTATTTAATTGTGGGGAACTACAGTACAGGCTGGGCCAAATACAATTTAGTTTTAAAAATACCATAAAATAAACAAATTAATTTCTTCTAAGTATTATGGCTTTATTAATAAAAACAAACATTCCCATTAATTATGTAATGGCTTCACAGAAGCGCATTCTGTTACTCCAGTTGTTTATGTAGTCGCTGAGATGAAAACTATCATCATCAAAAAGATTATTTTCGCCCAAAATCGTTGTCTAATTTAAGCTGCTCTTAGTTTGAATATTTTCCAACGAATGATTTCAATTTGCAGAGGCATGATACTGACATTCTGTCAAGATTTCTAGCGAAAAACAGCAGTCAATGTCAACATATCCTATGATTTCAAAAGATCCGCCTGTTATAAGACATTTGATTTGAATGGCCACGGATCGTTTTAATAGAATTCGGGACAAAATCCCCAAAGGTGGATGTTGGTATTGATGACATAATGTAATAAAATGTTAATAAAACAATAGTAATTTTTGATAAAATCGTTGTTTTCTCAAGAAACATATGGATTTTTAAATACATGAAGATAATATAAAAATATGATATGCGTAAATACGCCAAAGCAAAAATGTTTTTTTTTGTCGGTTAAGAAATTTTAATTGCCTCATTTTCACGAAGGGTTGAAATACACATTTATAGGATTTCTTGTCTAAATCTTAAAATTTGCACAAAACTGATAGCCGAAATCCGATAAAAATAAAATCCGAAAAAATGTGCTTAAACGGCATGGTGTGATTCGCATATAAAACAAAATACAGTTTGTTTAACGTATCGTAACGTATGGTGGCCACGTTAATATTGCCACACGCCCGGAATCAAATTTTTGTGGGTTTATTCAGGGTATTTCTTTGCTTTAGTGAAACAAAAAAGGTGTGCGCATGTCAAAATGTTCTCCTTCCAATGTCAAAATTTGTTAAAGAACGTAAACAAAAACATTAAAAAGAACACAACAAACATGCATTTACTACAGCAAGACAGCAAGGTGGTAGGTGATAGTGATAGTGATAAGAGAACTGACAAGAAGAAGAAAAGTGTAGTGATAAACACGAACTACGAACGGAAATCTGGAAGTTGGGTATCAATTCGTGGCTTGCTCCGCAACGTGAATACAAACTGAGCGAAAGCAGTTTCCCATAAGACTTTGTAACGAAATGTTAAACCGTGCGGCGAACGGGCTGATTGAAAAAAAATGTTTGTAATCGAATAACAAATATTAAAAAAAGTGTTAATTAAGAAGATGAATACATATTTCTATGTGAACAATAAGTAAATACAAGTTCAATTAAAATATGTGTAAAGCGATTATTTTTCATTAAAAATGAAAATGCCGAACCCGTTTTGGCTCTAAGGTAAAAAATCCGCCTTAACGGTAGTGAGTGTTTAATTTTGCAGAGAGTGTGTTTGAAAGAGAGAAAGAGCAAGATGTGCATAGGGTAACATAAATGAGATGTACAATTTGATATAAGAATTTTCAGAATCCAATTTGAAACTAATTAGTATTGTTAAACGTTATAAATACATTTTGCATAATTACAAACACTTAAAGTGAAAATTGACATTTTATATGTCAATTATCAAATTGTAATAGATTTCTAGACGATATTACGAAAACCGTAATTTCATTACCACATTCAAAAAGGACATTAAACAGAACTTTGTTCTACCGGATTTTATATAAACTTCAATACAAATTGTAGTCGTTTTTTCAAAAACATTTTAAAAGACCCCCCCCCCCCTCTTAGCTTGTCTTAAATGACAATACACATGTTAAGGATTAGCTTAATTTCCACTTTATTCGGTATTCGCAAATACGAATGAAATCCAACAGCTAAATTGTCCGCTTTTGTTATACTTGTTTTATATAATTGTCCGCGTATTCTAACAAAGTTAATCATTCTTCAATTTTCTATTACAATTAAATGTAAACTGAATAAATACACATTTATTGAATTTAGACTTCAAATCTTTAAAAATTCGTATGTAAATTTCTTTAAAAGTCCAACCGAAATTCGTCTGAATCGGATTTTGCTTTAGAAAGAAAAATACTTTTATGGCCGGATTTTGTTTTATATTTCATCAAAACGGCGATACATCTTATTGCTTTCGGTACTCTATCTAGTGAATGTGGATTCCTTATAAAGAGGATTTTGTTATAATTAAAGCAACATTCAGATATGCAAGCAAAATACACTTTCAGTATATAGTCCGCCTATCTTCTACAGAAAATCCAATTAAGGATGTTATCCAATAGATATTTGTCTTTGTAAACCTAAATTACGTAATTTTAAAATAACTCTTATACAAAATGTACCAGATTTTTGGACAAAATTACGAACGAGGAACTTTGTTCGCACATGCGAGTGCCATATTAAATTCTGGTCAAATTTGGTTTGAAGACAAGAATGAGCTAAGGACGAAAATATGAAATTTTATTGGCACATGTCGAAGTTTGGTCATTAAAAGCCAAGTAGGAGAGGAAGGAGAACTTCTTTTGTTAAACGCAATAGAAATTTTGTAAATTGAAAACGTGTAAAAGATTTCCACTGCATTCTCATATCCAAGCGATCGTGCCAAAATATATTATTATTTCATGGTAGTTTATAACTGATATAGAAATAATAAAGAATCTATTCGTCATTACCATTTATTACACGGTAATGCAAATGACAAGCGAAATCAACAACAAAAAAATTACATGCGAACGGGGGCTGCAACTCGTAAACCCGCATATAAAAATGAACTCGGTAAATTGTGGAATGTGAATAAAAATTACACATGAATAATAAATTTAGACGATCGTCGAACTCAGTATTCGCCTTCGATCCATCAGCCGGGTGGATTGCATTTTCATGCTAACATGTGTCAAACTCAAGAATAAAATAATTTCTGTGAAAATTGTTTTCTATCATTATCTTGCTCATTGTACACAATTGCAGAAACTTTTTTGGTCTCCCAGGAAATAATATACAGGTCTTTTATTTCCATTAAAAAAAATCGCGTGAACGAACTTGCTACTAGCGCTTATGTCACTTACAATTCTTCCCTGTTTTAATCTATTACAATTTATACAAGCCAAGGCATCTGGCATCTCAGCGCACGTATCTGACACATATGTCAATTGGAATGTCAAATTCTGTGCTCTCTTGCTCTCTTGCATTTGCATCACTTGGAAAATGTTCTCTGTTTAATTCGTTTCATAAATTCGGTCGTTGCTTGCTTGTAAATTCGTGTGTGTGTGGGTGTGGTGTGCGGGAAAGGCAAAAACAAAAAAATCACAATAGAGCAATATGAAAAAATAAAAGGAAAAGGAAAAAATTAAATTAAAATTGTGGATTAAATTAAAATAACAAATCAAATTAGAAAGTGCAGTTGAAGCTCTTTGCTCTGTTTTCGCTCTACGGTCCGGTCAAAATCCGGTCAAAACAAAAAATAAAGAAATAAATTGCGGTCGTCGTGTGCTGTGCTGCGGTGTGTGATTTTTTTTTTTTGGATAATTCGTCCATCGCCAACATCATCTTCGAGGGGATCGACCTGCAGAATTCTTGAGGTATGTTTTTATTTGTACTTTCCTTTTAAGCATTGTAATAAGTTGCCTAGTGAGTTGACCAACTCCTTTTTTCTGCGGGGTGCAACAAACGGAGAGATTTTGTGTAGTTCAGTTCTGATTTGTGGAAATGAAATGGAAACAGGTCAGTCGTCCTGCGGAGGAAGATTAGATGAGACCCTAGCAAATGACAGTGGAGTGGAGGAAGAAGAGCCTTCTAGGGCCTCCTTCTTTGCAAGACTGTCATTTTTACTTTCTTCGTCCACTGCCGCTTCAATTTCGGGGTTGTACACCCAAATGTTGAATAGCATCAGTGTCAATTTTGTTTACGTCCAGATGCACTCAAAACTTAAAATAAAATGAGAAAAGTAATTTTTTCTAGCCGTTTAAATACTTTGCCAACTATGCAGTTTTAGCCACTACCCATATTCAGGTAGCAGCTCTGAATATCTATCAAGATATTTCAGCCTTTCCGGCGTTCTACGTATGACTGGAATTTAGCATAGCATCTCCTGTACACATGTGTCTGAACAAGAAGGGATCAAGGAATCCGTACTTTTATGACTGTAAAACAAGTTTTTTAGCAGAAATTCTAAGCATAGTCTCCTTGAGCAGAATACAATTTGTTGAAACTGTCGGAGGTTATTTCGTAATAATGAATATAGCCACAGAAATCTAAATCCGACTGACGAATCAGGAGTTCCTAGCTTAACACTGGGAATTTATTTCTCTTACAACTGTAGTGATAACCAGTTTGGAGCAATTGCGATTAATTTCATAAATTCAACTGCTGATTAGTTCTAGATGAAACTGTATGATCGCTGCATGCCCCTTGTAATAAAATTGAAATTCAATTCAATGATTTTCATGGACCGAAAATTTTTACCGTGTGATCTGACTACGAGTATGAGTGTGGAACCTTTTAATGTAGTGCAAAAATAAATGATAATTTGGAAAAAATAAAAATTTAATTTATTTACTTACCAAAGTGTATTTCACCGCTCCGCCCTAGATGTGCCGCATCCTTCTTCAACTTCTTGGGACCTTCGAAGCAGCATGGCGGGAAATGTTGAGCACACAATTCGTCCTGAAAAAGATTAAAACAATTTTGGCTACTCTTTGACTTTGACTACCAAATTTAATTTGTTAAAACCGCAAAGTAGAGTAAATACACTTCGGCTAAAAAGGTATATTCGATTACATCACATTTAAGCTTAGTCTTAGAGAAACAAAAAACTTATGGCGTAGGGTTAAGAAATCGTAGGACTTCAGATTTAGCGGATGGCTTTATATTGGAAGGAGTTGCCAAATAAAGATAAAAAAGTACTTTTCCAAAGGGAAAAATCGTATGCAGTCGTTTTATTCATTCAAATCTTTATAAATAATAAAAAAGGAATCGCCGGAAACCTCTTGGAAACTACTAAAAACATTAATTAATTGTTCTGCATTTCGAATTTGTGTTTTTAAAAATTATCAAACAATTTTGAAATATTCAAATTCTTTAAATCAAACAATTTTCACTCAAAACTTAACGTAATTTCATTTTCTTTTCTTTATAGATGGCTGATGGAAAATGATAAGAAATTGTCATCAAATAATACCGAAAATCGTTCGTTTGGTGGAGCTAACGCCCCCAATTCTCAATGCTGTGAGTGCAAAGCGCGAACGGCACAGAAGGAACTGAAGAAGTGTTCCGAGTGCAAAGGGTAAAGCTGCTGCCGCTAAAATCGAGAGAAGGGGAAAAAATAAAAAAATCGTGTTAAAAAAAGAAATAGTAAAATGTGCAGATACAAAAGACAACAATGTTGTTTGCAACAATTCGTCTTCGATAGATGGCTGGTTCTGCGGATGCCATGTCTTCATTAAACGTCGGGTCGCATCTCTGATGCAAACGCATCCAAGTTGTGAAGTTGTGTTAAATCGTGAAACGTGAACAAACAAAGGACATAAAACGGAAGAGAATACACAAATCAAATCAACGAGGGCTCGGCTCCTACGGCCACCCCAATAGCACCAAGCACCAGTGACAAATAGTTGTTAATATCCGTGCACAACCAGTCACCAGTCCCACCTTTACATACACCCACTGAACTTTCACTAAACCGCGCTCACTCATCTCCTACCCAATTATCACTGCTGCTTCTCAATATCTGCGCACTTCGTTTAAGCTTCCACATTTATTAGTTCCCTGAACGAATTTGGAGCAAGTTTAGTCACGAAGAAGCTCAACAACAGAGCGTAAAATAAAATGCAAGCCAAGAAACGTTACATTCTCGTGTTTGTGTCGTGTGCGTTCCTCGCGTACTGCTATTTCGGCGGTTACCGGCTGAAAACCGCCTCGCATCGACGTCGCAATTCGGGGTTACCCTCCTCGTCGTCCTCGGGCGCGGACAGTGACGGAGAATCGTTGGATCAACTGTCGAGTTTTTTGTCAAGTGATTCGGGTCGTGATTTTTTACACTCCATCAAAGCGGATGCGGCCGAGGTTGTTCTTAAGGCTCGCAGCGCTTTACTGAGTGCCTCGGCGCCGCTCCCAGATCAGCAGCTGGCATCGAATAATCAAGCATCGTCCTCATCAGCAACATCGTCGCGTCCATGTCGCATGGAGACATGCTTTGACTTCGGCAAATGCTACAATGGTTTTCTCATCTACGTCTATCCGCCGGAACCATTGAACTCACTGGGTGCGGCTCCGCCTATATCGCCCAATTACCAGAAAATCATTACCGCCATACAGGAATCGCGATATTACACGCCAGATCCGGAAAGGGCGTGCCTGTTCGTCTTGGGCATCGACACTTTGGATCGCGATTCGCTCTCAGAGGATTACGTGCGTAATGTACCGTCTCGTTTGGCACGCCTACCTCACTGGAACAACGGACGCAACCATGTCATATTCAACTTGTATTCGGGCACTTGGCCCGACTATGTCGAGCATTCGCTAGGCTTCGATACGGGCGAAGCGATACTGGCCAAGGCCAGCATGAGTATACAGCACGTTCGCCATGGCTTTGACATAAGCATTCCGTTGTTCCACAAACAATTTCCGTTACGGGCCGGTTCAACGGGTCTGGCGTCATCGATGCACTTTCCATCAAATAAAAAGTATCTGTTGGCGTTTAAAGGCAAGCGGTAAGTAGAAGGCTACCAGCTGCATACGTATAAGAAAAGTTCCAAATTTGCACAGCATTCAATTACTTAAAGATCACTAGGAAATGTCGTCATGAATTGTTCGATTAACGATGTAATCATTAGTAAATCTGTATTTGCTCCTATCGTCGCTTTTATTCTTAATTCAATTCGAACAGTAGTGGCATGCATTTAATTTGTCCTAAAGCTGTTGCAGCAAAAACACATTAAAATAATTTTCTTTTACAACCTTAAAGTCGCTCTTTCGGGTATCCCAAAAAGATCCTTTATGGGGACCTCTTATCGATGTCTGATATGTGAGTTTCCCCATAAGCTATGATCGATGACATTTCCATTCGCAGAGACCGACAAATCGAAATGCCAACAAATTTCTGAAAGCAGACTTATGACTATAGAAAGAAGTCTTCCTGATAAAATATTTTAGTAAATTAATACAAAGAGTTTAATCATAAAAAAAACTTTTTCTTCTTATGTTCCATCAAAACTTACACATAAGAAAAAAAGTTTAAATAAAGTGAAAGTAAAATATACATATTTTTGTTGTTGCGGTATCAATGGACGCTTCATCGTCCTAAATAAAAACCTTTGAACGATTCATTGCGATGAGCATAAAATGGGTACGCGAGGATTCCTATATATATTTCTGGCCTAGGCAACAGTAACTGTTGCCATCTGACATTTCCATTGGAAAGTTTGACTATTTTTAGCATTAACGTACTCAGAACGTTTTGACGTACGCCCATCTTTTGTGTTTTTTATAGTGATTTGAAAAAATCAATTTGGCAATAAACAGGAATTAACTCGTGAACATTTTTGTGCGATCATTTTTCACAACTTTCGACGTGGATTATCACGACAAGAGTGCATCGATGTACGGCGATCAAGCACAATCCTATATCACTGTGAAAAACTGGTTTATTGAATTCAATCGTGGACGACGCTCGCTCAAAGACGAAGGTCGTGAAGGTCGTCCAAAAACGGCCGTTGTGCCAGAGAACATTGATGCCGTGCGTGAACTGATGATGCAAGATCGCCATGTGACATACCATGAGATAGAGGCATCCTTGGGAGTTTCTTTCACCAGCAAACATTCGATATTGCATGAACTCAGAACTTTTTGACGTACGCCCATCATTTGTTTTGTTTCTAGTGATTTGAAAAAATCAATTTGGCAAAAAATCGAATTAACTCGTGAACATTTTTGTGCGATCATTTTTCACAACTCACGACGAGAGTGCACCGATGAACTTAAATCTTTGTATGGCGATAAAGCACCATCCTACAGCACTTGAAAAACTGGTTAATGAATTCAATCGTGGCCGACGCTCGCTCAAATACGAAGGTCGTCCAAAAACGGATGCCGTGCGTGAACTGATAATGCAAGATCGTCATGTGACATACCGTGAGATAGTGTCATCCTTGGGAATTTCTTCCACCAGCATACATTGGATATTGCATGAACACCTGGCGCAAAAAAAGCTTGTTCTCGTTGGATCCCGCACAGTTTGACAATCGCTCAAAAAAAAAGGCTCGTGTCGATTGGTGCATAGAAATTTTAAAAACTACGATCGCGGTGTTTCAAAAGACGTTTATAAGATCGTCACAGGTGACGAATAATGGATCTAAGCGTATGAGCCCGAAACAAAACATCAATCGACCGTTTGGGTTTTCGAAGATGAGCCAAATCCAACGAAATTTGTTCGTGGAAGAAGCACTTCGAAGCAAATGGTCGCCTGTTTCTTCGGCAAAACTGGTCATGTGGCGACTGTTCCGCTTTATCAACGTATATTAAAAAATATTTGGCCCAAAAACATTCAGTCCTTTAATTTTACAGCATAAAACGTGTGTAACAGTATTTATGTCCCTACTAAGTATAAGACATTTGTTAATAACTTTCTCCAATTCTCAGGGCTAATTACAAAGCAGGGATGTAATCAATTTCAGAAACTTATTGGTTCGGTTCAGTGGTTCAGATTACATCCAAAGCCAATGGTTAGGATTTAAAAAATGGTTTTAAGGTTTTAAAATTGGTTCATTAATGAGAGAACTACAAATATTTGTTGTAATGTAATTTATTTGTATTAAAAACAACAAATTTAAATCAAACTAAAGCCAGTTCGGCTCCCTAAATGAAAATCGTTTCAGAGGCATTATACGTTAAAAATTTAAAATTTACTTAAAATATAGTAATTATATCGTGCACAGCTCCATCTTTCGGAAAAATTTCTCTGTATGCTAGTTGGCTTTTAAAAGAATTATGTATGAAGAATTCATGGATACTTATATAAGGTAAAATAAACATAAACGATTAAAATCCTGGGGGAAAGAAATTCTGTCCAAATCTAGCTTCCAGCCAGATTTCCGCACCTCTGTAGACTATTTTAAAATTACCACCGAGTTGCCACTGCGCATTGATCTCAGATAAATATTATGGCGTAAATAAGAATAATTTCGGTGGATACGTTTAGTTTTGACTGTTTTTAAGTCTTGTCAAAAAAAAGAAACTGGTCCCTTCCCTCACATATTAGGACAAGTACGGTTAGATTATTGACTTTAAACGCATCAGCGAATTTTTATAGATCGTTGCTTATGTTTGAAAAATAACATATGGTTCAAAATAACGGTTAGTTCATTTCTGGTAGATGGCGCTTTTCGAGTCATAGAGGCATCAAACTTTCTATAATAACACTTTAAACTTTAAGTTAGTTTTTGAGATAATATCCACAACTTCCATAGATTTGCATACAGAACGAAACCAAGTAAATTTGTGACATTCAGGCTATGTGTACAGACAGAAGGCTTGGAAAAATTAGTTTTTAAGGGAATTTTGAAAATGAGAAGAATAATTTTCCTTTAAACAGAACAAAACATTTTTTTTTCTATTTTTCATTTCTTTTCTAACATTGAAAAAAAAAACAATTTCAGTACAACAGCGAAGGGATTACATTTTCTACTTCTTCTGAATCAGAGGCACTATCCTCATCATGAAAATTTAAATTATCCTTTGGTAAACACTTCACAGATGAATATTGAATACAAATATAAAGAACGCAATTCAAAAATGCTATTGATTTGAGCGCACCAAAAAAGTGATTATTGTGACATTGACAAAATTTATAAATGCAAGTGTTTCAAATATTGCAAACATACTAGTATCCGAGTAAGTAACTGCAGAAATATTTGGCCATTTGAAATAATTTAAATGCTTTGCTTGGCTGTCTTGTTAATTTTCATAAGCATAGTTTTCATGTTGCCTTGTTGTGGTAGGTCTGCAAATAGCTTTCCTTAAAGAAGTGGAGTGTGCTTGTCTATCGGATCATTTTAAATAAATGGAAGCAGTTATGTCGCTTAAATCATTTTAAATGTTTTTAGAATGCCTCTTTCTACACTTGCTTTTCGAAGCGTACACGGAATATATTCAAGTATTTGCACCTAAATAGAAGATGTAAAGTAGGCCTGTTGATATGCCTGCTAGCAGTAGTTGTATTTAAAAGGCCTTCAGAAGGCTTATTTAAATGTATACTTTGTGATAGATACTTGCGACTGTAAAAGAAATACCCAGCGGGAAAACAAAGGGTTCTACAAGGCCTTCTAAGAGAGCACTGATGAATTAACATACTTACTAAAGTTCCTTAACATTTCATAACAGAACAATGAGAAACTTCTTAATAATCTATGAGCTGTGCACTATAAAATACTTATACTAACTTATCGAGAACTTCTGCTTAACGCCGAAAGGCTTTCTCGTAAAGTCGTCGGCATTTGCGAGATAGAAAACCACGACACAAATTTTTTAGAAGTTTTGGCATACTTCGAGGTGTTTTTATTTTGCGCTATTGGCAAAACTTTTATGTGGATGGAAACGCAAAAAAACTTTCCCCCGGAAACCAATATATTCCCACAAAGCTTGAAGGTATTATATCGTAAATCTTCGTTGTGCCTTATTCGATTCGGACGTTCTTTGGATAACTTATAAAAATACCTTTTAAACAGGGTGTAAAATTGAATATGAACGATAAGCTATTTTTTTTAAGCTTTAGTTTAAGACATAGTGTGCCATATCAACCCTTATACAGCGGAGATGTTAAGCTTTTTCTAAAAATTATTAAGAAAAAAATTTAAGTATTTTACCTATAACCCGGTGACAGTGATCAATAGCAGAAGGCTTTAAAGTACCGAGTCTCTAGATTACGCTTGTCGATTACTTAAACCACACAGTAGAGAGTTTAAACTCTACCTAAATTCCTGCGACAGTGTTTATACCAGAAGGCTTTAATTCCCGAGTCACTAGACTAAGCCTGTTCATAGATGAATGTCTTAAAGCCCGGCCGAAGACTGTGTGGAACTTTCAATTAAAAATAATCATTTGCTGTCCCCGATGGTCCCCGTACCCGAGCGCCCTTATTCATTATTTTTCGAAAATTCCCGGCCCATTCTGGAGAACGTGGCAAATATTTTGTTCGTGTCATGCCCCATAAACTGCACTTTTTCCAATATTTGCATTAAACAATAAAAATTATAAAATATAAGTAAATTATGGCCGGTTATTATGGTTCCAATATATCAAATTAAAGCTTGGGGGCATAGCTACACAGTTATATCGTTAATTTTTCCATATAATCAGTCATTTTCCCAAAAAGTTCAATCGAATAAAGGAAATATTGAACTACTTCACCAAACAATCTTCAGCCCATTGGGAGCAGCCAAATATTAAACCTTTTCAATTAATATTAAACCAATATTAAACCTTTTCAATTAACCAGAAATTTGAAAAGGTTATCAGTATTTTTTTTACAGCCGATTCAAACTTAAAACTTTAAATGGCCCACCCTTTAAATGGCTTAAAGATTAAAATCGCCAGCATTTATAAGGTGAAAACCCGCCGCTGAAAAATTGTTAGATGAGGAAATTAAGATTTGAAATTGAATCAGTCTTGTACTGTTCTTTTTCTTAAACTTCAATTTACATTGTTTTTGCTGATTTACAGCTACCCACTTTTTTCCACATTCGTTAAAGTTTCCAACAACATTAAACAGTCGCGCGTCGATGATGTCTCTTGTAGGCTAGACAAAATGAGCAAGAGAACGAAAAATGTCAATTCTCCTTCAAGAGCGGAAGATCGGAACTTCTTTCATCCTCTCCAAACAATCGATGATGACAACTCTGTAGCTGATGAAGTTATCGATAAGATAAACTTACCTCCGATAACTATTTTAAAGTGCACAGCTGAGCAAGTGCATGAAATTTGTCGATTACTAAATATTGTCGATTATTCAATACGAATAAGGATTAGATGGGAATACCAAAGACCAAATAAATCAAAGTTAACCCAGTGCCATAACTGTCAAATGTATGGTCACGGTGCTAGTCGATGCAAAGTCAAGAATTTTTGCGCCCATTGTGCTGGAAACCACCAATCGTCGGATTGTAAGGCTACAAATCAAAAGTGATTAATCAAATGATTAATTCTATCAAAAGTATGTGTTGGAATGCCCGTGGTGTTCATAATAAAAAAGACGAGCTTTATAATTTTTTAAAGGCTCACAACATTGATATCTGTCTGCTAAGTGAGGCATGGCTAAAAAAACAATTTGTCAATAAATCAAAATGATTATAATTGTTACAGATATGATCGCCAAAACCCAAGAGGAGGAGGTGTAGCGATTATTATACAAAAAAACATCAAGCATCAGCAGATTCGGCCTCGAAACACAGAATTGATTGAAAATGTTGGTATAAAAATTTTGGTAAACGACGACTACATAAACATTTTTTCATGTTATTTTCCTGGTGGATCTACAGGCAGCGATTCCGTAATAAAACAAAAGTTTAAATCCGATTTAAGGAAACTTACTAACTCACATAAATACATTCTGGGTAAAGATTTTAACTGCAGACACAGCTTCTTGTTTAAGAAGCAATTCTTGGGGAATATATTACGTTCATCAGATGTACATATTATGTTTTCATCCGAAAACACTTATATCCCGGCGGATCCTAGAAGACAGCCATCAACATTAGATAGAAAAAAATGAATCATCTAAAGTGTGTGCATGGGTTGATTGTGATTCATTCCCCCAGACTATTTATGGCGGGCTAGCGAAGTCCATAGGTTATGCGAATAGCACGAAATACATTCACTCATAGAACGGTGATATATCCAGCTAAATTGTATTAAAATATATGAAATTTATCTTAGTGGATTTTCTTTTCTAATCTATTCCTGTCCTCTATATCCTACCATTAGTCACATTATGGCTCGGAGTCTTTACTCGTATTGAATACGCGACTCCTACGTTATGGTGATGAACATCAAATACCAACAACAACAAAAAACAAAACTTCCGGCATGCAAAGGTGCGGTGTTCATGCATTTTATGTTGCTAATCATTTTCGTCATGTTTACAGCCCGTCATAAATTTCGGGATTAAGCATCACTTCCTCCAAATGACAACAATTTAAACTTTTTATTAAGCCAAGTCAACCCATAAAGCGTTGATACTTTAAAAGCAAATCACAAACATGGCCCGAAGAGGCTTTTTTAACAGCAGCGTTTTCCAATCCTAAATCCTAAATAGGTTTTTAATTATTCTCGGTTATGAGTGATTACACGACTGCCGCTGCGTGTGTGCCCCGTGCCTGTGGTGGTGTTCGTTTTTCATTTTCCGTTCCTCTTTTCTTTTGTTTTTTTTTCTTAATGCAAAACGAGAAGAAAGCATAAAACAAAATGTCGGCAGTGGTTTAAGCCATAGATGAGGAAGGAGGGAGTAGGATGGCAGCAGTGCTAACCCTTTTTCGTGCGAACACAAAAACAAATGCGAATTTGATCTTGAACTTGTCACTTGCAATGATTAAAAAATCCACTCTCGACATCGTTTGGCAACAGTTTACAAATCCTTAAAACGAGATTTATGACAAATGTGTTTGTTTCTTCTGCTGCTACTGTTTGTTGTTCGTTTTCTTCTTCTTTCCGCTTTAGAATATAAATTATTTTTGTATGCTGTTGTTGTTTTATTGTTGTTTCCGTATGTACGCATGTGGTGGTGCTCCGACGCGTGTGTTTTTTGCTTTCGCCTTCACATTTAAAAGATTTGAAATGGAAAACGACACATTTTCAAAGGAATGCTTGAATGAAGACTGATTGTTGGATAGGTTCGGTGATACGGAGCATTTGGGACAAGTATCTCCTCCACTATGTCGAGCGAATGGCATAGGGATGTGGGATATTTTATTCGACACAGCCCAAGATGTGGTAAGGGACACTTTGAGGCGTCACCATGACATCATGAGCTAGATGCACGCTTCTGTGCTAAATTCCACGTTTTTTTTTTAAATCAGTCTCAGCATAATTTCTTTTATTACATTCCGCAATCGGTGGATAAGCGACGAAGGTAGTGGCGGGTGTTCTGTAATTAGGGAAGTCAAATCTGCAAACCCGGCATCGCTTTCTTCTTACCATTTATCGGGGTTGGGCGGTTAATTAAAAAAAACCTAATCCCGGTAGATTAATACAAGTGTTAATTAACGCAATTGAGGGGATAAGCAAATGATGTAGGCCAAGAATGGCTGTTTGTAGGTTCTTCTTTAAGAACGAAGCACCAAGAAAAAGTTAATGAATAAACGTTTAGGAATCTCTTACGCAAAATTGTGTTGATTCATTGAAAAATTAAAAAAAATATTCTTCAGTTGTCTACAAGTAAACATGTCGTTAAGTTCAGCCAGACCTTCCACCGTTGAGCAAATACTTGAAAGGAGTACATTTTCGATGCTTTAGTCCCTAAAAGAGACACTTTTTTCGCCATGATCCTATTTCGCATATTTACAACTCCAAACAGGTTATTTTCGGCTCTTTTGTTTATTTGGTTGGCCGCTATTGTGCTTCTACCAGACACAGAAACTAATCTATTGGATCGTCTTGGATTTTGCATCGATCAATAATAGAAATACGAGGTTTTGCAAGAAGAAAAACCAATTTAGTGTACACCCCTCCTTCCATATTTATTACGTAAGGTTAGGTCAATCCCACGACAGCCGGTTTCATGTATCGGATTAACCCGAGACAGCAAACTTCCGCTACATTAATAATAAAGGTTATGGGGACTTGTGCCAGACTCATTCTTGAAATTTGACACGCGGATAACCCACCCGGTGGGTTATCCGCGTATCAAATTGTAATTATCTTTTAACTATTATGAATTGAACTAAAAGTTCAGCAGGAAGTCACCCTTCGTTTACAAAGCTCCACAGATTAACATATCAGATCTACACTAAAGTACTACCCTTTATAAATATGACTTTATAAATATGGCAATCATCCAACTGATGTTTCACTGTTTTAATCTTCTGCTCACTACAAAAGCGGCAATATTTGCTATACGTGTATTGCTCATACATTACAAAAGCGCTAACATTACAAAATGCTTGTTTCATTGATGTGCGTTTGTTAACCGAATAAGTCAATGTTAATGCGATAACTTTTAATCATAACAAGACACGAGACATTTCTTTGTATTCACAATAATATTTAAAAATTTAGAATTGATAAACAAAATGATGCGACAATTACTTTAAGCAAGTAATAAACAGGGACTACATTAAAAAAGGCCGCAGTTATCATGCGCCTTGGCATCCATCGATTATTTATTTGGGCCCATGTCAGAACTGCCACACGTATTGGAACGAGTCATCAAAACATCCATAAATCAAATAACTGACACAATTAATATTCAAATTGAATTTTATTTGTTTCAATTACATTAATAATTGGTCGGTTTTTCCTGAAGTTTTGTTTTGATAAGATTTACCGTGTTTGTATGACCGTCTCGCGTTTGTTTTTAGAGAAATTTTTTTGGAACCCAACTTAGTCCAATTTTCCAATATTCGGCCGAAGCCGAGTATGAAACAAATTTTGTACCCTAACCGAAAAGTGGATTTATACTAAATTTGCTGATGGCTTATGGTCATAAGCTTTTGGGAATTGCAAATGGGCGAAAACGTCACAGACAAAAAGTTTCACTTTAAAGGACTAAAGGTATTTCGGAAAAGAATAAATTATTGAGTATTTACTTAACAAATCATAATATTTAGTGGAAGGACAATAGTTAAATTGGTCATGTGACCCAAAATAATTTCTGCATGGTTAATGCAAAGAAAAGGACTCTATAAATCCAAATAAAGAGTACTTTTAAAGTTTGGCCTGAGATTGGGAAAAACGCCGAAAGAGACTAAAAAACGGACCATAAGGCAATGACGGTGGAGGGCATATACGATTCAGACTGGCCGAAATTAACGACATTTTAACTTGTTTCTATTACTATAAATTTTGTATTAACTTGGCATATAAAATGCCCAAAAAAGTTCTACAAATTACAAAAGCCTGTTGCTGGTTCTGTCAAGCACTTTATTGCCACCAACATTTTGAACGGACTTGAATTCCAATATTCGAAAATGTTTATGGCAAACTAAACTGTTGACATGTAATTTATTTTATTTAATCCGTGTATGTAATACAAAGCCATAAAGGCAAATAATACTCGTATATATTGCAATGTATAGTATCCCCAATTTAATACAGATTATCAAAAGAAATAATTTTGTTTGTTTCTTGCGTTTCCAAATGAAGGAATGAGTCATATTTCTCCAAAATCGACAGACCTTTAACATTCTTTTTCGTATTTTTCCTTGGTAGTTTTGCCATTAGCAATTTCAGTTCGCTAAGGTAAGGTTCTATTCGCTAAGGTATTGAACTTAAGTTCGCCTAATATAGTGCGGCGTGAGACCTTCGGGTGCATACTGTCATTAAATGTGACTCAGTAAGCTATTGCGCTCTATTTTTGTAAATAGTTATGTTTTATTTCTATATTAAACAAATATTCGGTCATCGGTCAAAAAATAAAAAATATAAAAAAATTTTTGGTCACCAAGTTTGCCTTATAATTTCATTGTAAAATATTAATTTTTCGCGAGATCGAGCACACTTGTGTGGGAGCTACCAGAAGAGGTTTGTCAATATGACCCATTTCCAATACCAGAGGCAGTTTTGAGGAAACATTAAGACATGCAAAGTTTAAAAACGTTTGGTAACTCCTTTCGAGAGTCCAGCCGCACAGATGGACATGGCTAAACTGACTAAAAAGCCATGAAACGTATTTGGTCAAAACATATGTAGTGTCTTAAACGCCTTAATCGAGAGCCATTGATAGTGTCTCGTAGTCATTTTGAAGGAAATAAAGTATGATGCCGAAAACCACACCTAACAGTCAATGTTTGAGAATTTAGTGATGCGTAGTCTGACACCTGTTGGTAGCGTTTATTCCAAATAAATTAATTTAGCTTGAACACAGAGAAAAAATGAGTTAGAAACAGTTGGAACAACTGATACTTCGTCGCAAAAAAGATTTTTCGTTGTCATCATCGAAAGTTTATAAACGTAGTGGATATTCGTTTCAACATATCACAACTGGTGGTAGTGACAATAAAAAGCTTTTAAAAAATGCTGTTGTAGTAACCAATTATTGGTAACGATAACTAAAATTACATCATTGGTAATTTTAAATACTCGTAATTGGTAAAATTAAAATAAAATAATTCAATCTTTTTATTTAAATTCAGTAAAAATATAAAAAAACAAAATTCCTTCATATTTTCCACTCTTTCCTCTGCATGGGAGGGACATGTTTTAGAGTCCTTCTAGTGTGCAAGCAATCATTTTTCTGTCTCTGGCGAACATTTTAAATTTTTTCGTTGACCAAGTGCGGCATGTGAATTTTTAATTTTCTTCTAGAGGTTCGGATACTTTGTATGTTGCGCCGATACTTAAGTTCCAAATTCTGAAAAGTACAGAGCATTAACTAAAATTTGGTTGTACTAATGAAACACCAACCTTAAGCATTAGGTTGCCAAAAAAATTTGGTTGTGGCAACGAATCTGTTTTCTGTGCGTACAGATGTGAGACCAAAATTTACGGCAAATAAAGCTCGGTTAATATGAGTCAGGTCCAATTTAGCTGATCGGCGACGTTTTAACATTTCTGCATTTTCTTTAAGGCTGCGGCTATGTTTTCTTTACTTCGCAGCAATCTGTCTTGTTTGTGGCTTAAGGTCCATAAGCGTGAACTCATGATTAAACTTTTTCAAGGTGCCAAACGTCTCCTGCTCACTAAAGAAAAGATGGCGACGAAGTAGTTTAAGTTGTTACAAAAGGTACTACATCCCACGGCTGCTATATAAAACATTAATTTGGTTTAAATGTATGTGTTATAAAGTTCAGGTATTTTATTTACCTCTGCGCCGGCTTGCTCTAATTTGTTTGCAAAAAATCGTGACTGTCTTTAAAAAATATATATATGTATGTATGCACAATATCTTCAAATCAATATTGATTTGTTGGAAAGTAGACTTCTGATTTCTGTTAACTATAAACTAATAACGTTAGACTTAAGGCATCCGAAATTGTATGACGCTTTTGTAAGAGCTGTGATATTACTCCAGCTTGAACATAATTGTTGATCCAGCTTCGTATGATTAATGATTTAAAGGCAAAAAATACCCCTCGCTTTTTGCAAATGTTAAATTTTGTTTTTATCGAAATACCCGAATGATGTGACTTAGTTATATTTCTTGGGAAGACAAACAATACAATCAATCAAATGTCCAAACTTGTGACACCTCTGTCAATACAAGGTCAGTCAAAAGCAGCTTTAATTAACCTCAAGCAAGGGATATTTCTCGTTGAGTCCTTGGAATTGCTTATTTGTTTTTTTTGGAATAAACTGAAATAAAATTGGTAGTTGTGTAATTTTTCCATTTTCTATAAACAATGAGGGGGATTTTTTCAAACTGTAACCGACGGTGTGTGTTTGTGGGTATTTAAATTCAAAACAAAAAAATCTTTATTTACTTTTCCCCTTTTATCAAATATTTGCCATTTGGTGGTGGGTTTGTTACACACACATTAAAACACATATATTATTACTATTATGTTTTTTATTTTTATATATATAAATATTTGCAACTATTACATATAAACAAAAAAATTATATTAAAACAAAAGCCATGGAAATATTCTAATGCCTAATAAAACAAGAGTTAATTAAGTTCGGTCATGTGGAATACACTATACCCTCCATGATGGAAAACTAGTAGCTTAACTAAAGTGGAGTGTTAACATGTGGAGATGGATGTCAGAGGCTGCTAACTTTATATAAGTATACATACTTTAACATTTATACAATTGTTTTTGTACAGACACACTTTTATGAATTTCAACACATTTTTGGAGTTTTGCCTTTTTGTGGGCCTTTTTGTTGCCTATGTTATTGAATTCGTTCGTTTTCTAAAACAAAACAAGCCCTCCATCGAAGGATGGATTGAATAAAAATTGATCGAAGACCTTTAAATTTTAAGACTTAGGTTCAGCTCGGCCAAATTTAACCACTTTTTCAATTGTTAATTATAAATTAATATTTGCAATTAGATAAATGTTAATCAAATAACTATATATTTCACCCAGAGAAAAAAAACGGATTAAAATTGGATCGAATTACAAAAACTCCGTTGGGCGAAGTGATTTTCTGTTGCAATTACTAAATTTTGATAGCGTAAAACTTAACCTGTGATAATATTTTGGTACAGACGGCTAACTTTACTGCTATGCAAATGGAATCATGTTTACATTATTTGTTGGCAGAAAAGTCTATTGTCGCAACTGAAAGTTTTGTATTTATTTGTTAGTTGATACCTACAATTGGAAGTGACAACAATTAATTTCGTTTTCCTGCAGTTGTTGGGGTTATATTTGTAAAGCATACCCTAACATTCGACTAAAAATATAATGAAAACAAATAAAACAAATAAAATATTTGGGGTGGAAGTACCAGGAAGCTTTAAAATATAGGAAATACCTTCCTACGCATGCCAATCAGGTCCGAAAACAACTGACCAGCCTCTCATTATATTAGACAATGTCATGTTAAACTTGATAGAAGTAAATTACTATGATTTTTGTTTTTAATATGATTTTGATTAATTGGGTCCTTAAGCGAAGTCAAAGGAGGTATAAGGATTTTCTAAAAGCTATCGTTCCACATCTCACATACGCTTCTACTGATGGGATACTTGAAGTAAAGGCAAAATTTTGGTTGTGACAACGTTTCTTTTCTCTTTGTGCTTAAAATACATAATCTTCGAAAATATAACCACCAATTTATATTGAATTGTTTAAATTTGATTATTTTGGCTTGAGATTTTACTTTATAGCACTTTCCGTCATTTGTCGCGTTTCTGTCGTTGACCGTTTTTGTCTGCGTTTCCATTGGCGGGACCCCGATTGTGACATTTTAGCGATAACTTTTATTTAGACTACAGTCGAAGACATTTCATTCATGGCATGATGTCGCTCGCCTTTTCTAGTCGGAGTCTCTTCGCTGGCGCTTTCAATATTGACTTTTAAACAGACACGGCCACACACACGCGGCTAACTCGAGGTGGGGTCGAAAAGTTTATCAATTTGTTTGACGAAACGAACGAAATGAATGAATAATCGAATAAAAACCTTTATCGCATCCATTGAATGGAATGGCATGAAGCCATTCTGGTTCTGTCATTACAAGTCTTTAATAAAATTCCCTACAATTGTATTTGGAGTAGAGGTTTTCATTTTTTTTCGGTTTTGGTTACATTTATCGTCCGTTGGTTGTTGCGTTGTTCGTTTTGCTTTTTTATTCATGTCGCCCCATCCACACGTACTTGATGAAGAGATTACGTTAAAGTTTCCAACTGGAACAATGCTGAGACAGTGTTTTGTTGTTGGCACAGCGAAAGAGGGGAACAGAGGACAAACGAATATCCATTCATGTCCTTTAAAATTGCTTAACAAAGACAATGGAACGAACAGATGCAATAAAAGTCGATAGGGGTATAAGAATCCGGGTAGAAGAACTTTTAATTCTTCCCCTTTGCGAGCATATATTGGGACACAGTGGTTTCATATCTTAACATCAAAAGGTATCAAAATACATATGCATGTATGTACATTAGGGCGGGGTGTTCAATTGTTTGAATGGCTGCCTTTTTGTGGTTACCGATGGCGATGCTTGACGATGATCTTATAATTGAGAAGTGATCGAAGTTAAAGTCGAACGGTGTCGCCCTTCTGTAAATTTAGAAAAAATAACTGATAAAAGATAGAAGTAAATGATAGTTAAGTCAAATGTTAATATTTATATGGAACTTTTCGAGTGGCTGTACTCAAAATCACGGCGGACTATTGTACAGGGGCTATAAAGGGTGGGCGACAGAACATTTTAAATTTGTATCGGTTGTAAAATAGTACTGTTATTTTTCTTTAAATTTCTGTTTTTTTTTTTGTAAAGGTTGAACTACAACTGGCTCGGCAGTACCTCATCCGATCTTTCAAATTTTTCAGTACATTTTTGATTGTTTCGGTCGATATGTTAGATTTCATGTTTCAACGCTTAAATTGTCTCTGGATGCTTTGCGTAACATTTATTGTTAATGGCTTCCAAAGGGCTCAAATCACAGCTCCGAGGCGGCCAATTGACATCACATTTTTGGATAATTATTCGATTTTCAAAAAGAGTAAGTAAAACATCGATGGCTGTGTGACATGTGGTCCGTCTTGTTTAAACCAAATGTCGTCCAAGTCATTCTCTTTTTTTTTGGAAACAAAAATTCGTTGAGCATGGCGCGGTAACTTTCACCGCTGACGGTAAGATTTTCATAGAAGAATGGCCCAATGATGCCGCCAGCCCAAAATCCAAACCAAAGAGTGACTCGTTGTGGATGCATTGGCTTCTCAATAGTCACGTGTGGTTTGTCTGAACCCCATGTCAATAGACAATTTAGCTTATTGACATAGCCACCGAGATCTAAACACGATATTTGGAAAAATTCTTCGTATCCTGGCAAACAATCTTTAGCATCAGATGGTGTTCCATTATTAAATGACAAAGTTTAACCTTTCCAAAAAACAGAAATTAGAAAAAATGATCAGTATGTACTTTTACAGACGGTTCAAATTTTAAATAGGCCACCCTATATAAAAAGATGGAACAACATTTCATAAAAGGCCAACAATTGTCAATAATTTTTTTTAGTAACGCTTTCTTTGTTTTAAAGAAAGAAGGTTATACAGCTTCGAAAAATTGCCTAAAAAATAGAACGACATTTCATCAAAGGCCAACAACTGTCAATAATTTTTTTAGTCAACGCTCTCTTTGTTTAAAGAAAGAAGGTTATACAGTTTCGATAAATTACCTCAATCTAATTTTGTTCTAAGCCATATTTCTGAATTGGGGCCAAGTTAGTCATTTCTTAGTATAGTCGGCTTCCACTGAAGGCATACTTTGGCTACGTGTGCTCAATACACTGCCACTTTCGATTGAGTCCATATTACATGCCATCAAAAGATCTTGGTTATTGATTTGGGCCGGCCACAGGCTCCTCATATATTTATTTATGAAGTCCTATAGCTTGTTGGAGATTATGGCCGCAACTCTTTGAGTCTCACAGCCGTAAAGCAGTACCGATTTTACACTCCAATTGAATATTCGAACTTTTTAATTTCTCGGGATTTGTGATGACTGCGGAACTCGTTCATGCGATGCATATACGTGATGTGCCATATTAATGCTGCTGCTTACGTCTGCGTCTGCTCCATTGTCTTTGTTTTTGACTTTGCCGAAGTAGTTGAACTCCTCGACTTCGTTTATAGCAGTACCAATAATGCAGACAGCGGTATTGTTGGATGTTGCAGTTCACATCACTTTACTCTTAAGCAGATTTTTCTTCAAATCAGATCAGGTACGATCTTCATGATCTAGAGAGGGGGATCCAGCGGTACACGAGAGCGCATTTAGATCGTCAAAACTATCAGGCAGGTCTGAACGACATTCTCGCTGCTGAATTCGCAACAGCAGTATTCAGCTATAGCGTGAATGTAGTGTTAGTGGAACATCCCCCGAGGAGAGGACGCTACCTCGGCAAACGCGAGTGGTTTTGGCTCAACTGAGATGTGGATGGTGCAGCCGCTTCAATTCGTATTGGGAACAATTTGATGGCACCGTTCCGGACATTTGTCCAGACTGCTACGAGGGACCACATGACGTGCTGCACCTCTTCAATTGTCCGGTCAAGCCCACTCAGCTGACCCCCAGGTCTCTTTGGACGCATCCAGTTCAAATGGCACGTTTCCTTTACCTGGACATTAAAGCAAATTCCAAAAGACGAACAGGGCTTTAAAGGAAAATCTATTGTTGCTATAACAACACCACATTTTGACTATGAAAGACAGGAATCAGGCGATTTTGTTTTATTTTTGTTGTTCTGGTTTCTAAGTATGTACTTATATTTGACTGCAGACAAAGGAATCTTGATATTTTCGCATATTCTTTAAAACATTTCTTTCAAATTTACATTTACGTTCAATGGAATACCATTAATACAAAGGTCGCATACCACTGTTTTATATTCCTGCTGCTGCAGTTGCATCTCTAAAGAACTTATTTCATATTTAACTGCCTGAATCTCGATCTCGAACGAAAGTCTATGCGAACCAGTAACTCACTCACTGACATATCGTTCGCATAGCCTTACGGGTTGCGAGTGAATGAAATTGTTGCCAGAACAAATATTTTGAACTAATTTCAAATTGCCTAGAAGTGCGCTATACTTTTGCTCAGCTTACAGCAAAAAGTGTCAATTTTTCAAGACGATTTATTGGGGTTCATATGGGATAAATAAATAAAACGACAGTTGAAAGACTTTCGTCTCGTATGCGGTTTTATGTGTTTCTGTTTTCAAATGAAAGACAAAACACAAGTGATCTATTTTGACATTTGCGTTCTTACAGATGACAGCGAAAAAAGTTAGTGGGTCCCAATTTCATATGAAAAGTGTTACGTCATCTTTCGTTTAAATTTTCGTGCCAAGGGAAGTTAGTGGGTCTCAAATCAGCTGTTTGTCGTTTAAATGGCAAAAAAATTCGATCGACATCGTGGGTCAGGCTATAAGACATCATCAGCAGCAGCATCTAGTTCTGTTACTCGATCTGTAAATGCTTCTAGATCGTCATATTTGTGCTTTCTTGTCTGTCTCACTGAGTTTCTTGTCTGTCTTACTGAGTTTCTTGCCTGTCTCACTGAGTAGGCGGTCCTCGCACTCACGGAACAATTTTTGTAGCATAGCTTGTACATTTTCAGTTTAGTTCGATTCCGTCGTTTCAATTAGCTGAAAATCATCATCGATTTTTACTTCTATCATTTGAAGTTGTTTCATATCAATTTTTCCCATATGTTACAAACGCTACCATGAACCGAGTATACTCTCCAATATACAAAACCCCAACTTTTTAAAGTATATCGAGGAATAAATAAACCCACTTGCCTCTCAGGTTTGGGAATGCCCGATTACAGTTCATGTGTTATTTAA
Source organism: Hydrotaea diabolus (assembly GCA_963513945.1). Lineage (NCBI taxonomy): Eukaryota > Metazoa > Arthropoda > Insecta > Diptera > Muscidae > Hydrotaea > Hydrotaea diabolus. The sequence goes on along the minus strand of OY740720.1, from coordinate 100,021,428 downwards.
ACTTTAATGACCCAAAGAAAATTCATTCATTTGATTTTGTACTCGTACATGCTCAGACATTCTTTCTTTGCGCTCCAAACCCTTGCATCGTTTTTCGTCTTGACCCGTTCAAGCGCTTATTCCACTTAAAACTATTTAATTTGCTCAATTGCTGCTATTGTTGTTGTGTTGGTGGATATCTGAAAATCAAATCATTCCAAAAACGTTCGTACGCGAACGTTGGTCTGTCTGTCCGTCCGTCAGTATGTCCCTCTGCTTATTTGTTATTATGATGACTTTTTCCAATTTATATCAATTGTCGGCTTAGAGACAATGGACGACGAGGCAGTCAGCAAGCAATCTTAGATAGAGATCTGACATGCAATTTTTTCGCTTACGACAGCAGCAGCAACAATACAAACAACTACAACAAACAAGGCTTAACTGCGTTGTGCTGTTGTTGTTGTCGCTGCTAGGTATTGTTTTAATTTATTTGCCTCATGCTGTCAAATCAAAGAAATTGATATCACTTTGAACTTCTTGCGTAGAACTCGAACGAAAACGTCCATACGAAACAACCGATAAGGGGTTTGAAAATGCCTGTGAGCATTTTCACGGTTCGCTTTCGATTCCGAATGGAAGGTGTTTATGGCGCTGACGCTTCATTCCATACATAGTCATACGATAAAAACAGATTCCATTGATTGCTGAATGAATTAAAAAATTGAGTAAATATGGAATTGAACGAATATAAATAAAGAAGCACTGAATGCGGCGACCGAGGCTCGCTCACCTCTGTTTCATATTCGACATTACTAGGAAAATGTTTGAGTGAGGGAATGAATCGATGAAGTGCTTGTTCACTCCCCGGTTCGTTGAAATTCTATTCGTTTTGTAAATATTTGTTATTTTGAAACACTTGTTACCTACGATAACAATTAAGTTATTTGGAACTCGCCAAACAAAACAACCTTTAATAGCATAAATATTTAACAATAATATTGAATTAAGACAAAATAACAAACAATGAAAGTCTAGACTTTTGAAGAGTATCTCTATTTCTTTTTCTTTTGCAATCAGCTACATATTGACAGATCTGTACTGTAATTTAGAGTAATTTTACCACTGGATTAACGTGATTTCTATGCTAAGAAAAACGATTCACTGTTGAAAATCTTTTCAGTTTACAAAAGAATGTCATAACAATGACTGATTTTGTTGTGATAAGCAAAAATTACAAAATAAAATGTATTTCATTACGAACTGATGAATACAATGTATGTAAATGGAAATGAATAGTGCTGATAATCGAAACAAAGTTGCTGGAGTCAAGTCCAAGCTTTAAAGACTTTTTTTAATAATTGCTAGTAAAAAATTCATATAAAATTGATTAACTGTCATTGCAATCAACAATTGTTTGCAATCTAAATAGAAATTCGACTCGATATACCTTATATAGGGTGGCTGTACAGCCTTTTGTTAGTATGGCACTTCGGTCTTGGGCTAGCTTCCTTCAGTTTTCCATTCCAAGGGTCTTCGCATCATCCTCTACTCGGTTCCTCACCGGAGTCTCGGTCTTCTCTGTCTGCGTTTTTTTTAAATAACCAAAAGACAGGGGATGCCCCTATACATGCAGTGCAGTGCGTTGGCCAGTGGAAAGTATAGGATCGGAGTGGGGAAAGCGGGAGTAATGTATATTGACACCTGCCTTGAACTTCTGGAAGTCTTATTTAATGGGAAACATATTTGCCGGAAGTCGATTCCACATACGGACTGTACGAGCAAAAAACGAATTTGATCTGTAATTTATAGTGCGGTCAACTTGCCAAACGATAACAAACGGGTGTGAACTCCTAGAAAGTCGCGTATCCCTGCCTAACATCCTCACGTGAAAGTAACGGTTGCTACATACATTTCTGGCCTAGTCAACACTAAGAGTTGCCTTGCGCCGTATGACATTTCCATTGGAAAGTTTGACATTTTTTAGCATAAACATAAACATTGTTTACAGTGACTTAAAAAAATCAATTTGCCAAAAAATTGGAATTAACTCGTGAACATGTTCGTGCGAAACTGGTTTAATGAATTCAATCGTGGCCGACGCTCGCTCAAAGACGAAGGTCGTCCAAAAACGGCCGTTGTGCCAGAGAACATTGATGCCGTGCGTGAACTGATAATGCAAGATCGTCATGTGACATACCGCGAGATAGAGGCATCCTTGGGCATTTCTTCCACCAGTATACATTCGAGTTTCGTAAAAAAAGTTTGTTCTCGTAGGATCCGCACAATTTGACAATCGCTCAAAAAAAGGCTCGTGTTGATTGGTGCAAAGAAATTTTAAAAAAAATACGATCGCGGTGCTACAAAAGACATTTATAAGATCGTCACAGGTGACGAATCATGGATCTATGCGTATGAGCCCGAAACAAAACAGCAATCGACCGTGTGGGTCTTCGAAGACGAGCCAAATCCAACGAAAGTTGTTCGTGGAAGAAGCACTTCGACGCAAATGGTCGCCTGTTTCTTCGGCAAAACTGGTCATGTGGCGACAGTTCCGCTTGAGCAACGTAGGACGGTCAATTCTGAGTGGTACACCACAATTTGTTTGCCAAAAAATAAATGCCACAAAATGTCCTTTCAAATTACCAATAAAGATTTCACAATTGATTTGAGCTGATTGATTCGAGTCGAAAATAACACCTATTTGCCAACACGATCCTTCTTTTTGCTGACATCTACTATTGTGCTAAAATGCAAACTCTGTTTTTATTTTAGCATACTAGTTGTACACAAACATATTATATGTTTGGGAAAACATATTGAAATATCAAATGTTTGTGGAATAAAATAGATTCTCTTTTAAAAAATTTTAAATTATGTTGGAAAAATAACACAGATTTTTTTTAAGTTGCTAGTTATCGTTCAGGTGGAAAGGCAAGTGGATGTGTTTCGTTGCATAAAATGGAATTTGAATTAACCTTTTAAAGAAATCGATGTTTTACTTACAGTATGTGTTTAGTAGCAGACAGTTGTCGGCAAATTTTATTGTTGTATGCTTGTTAACCATTGGATTATTGCCCATAATTTCAGCCTTCTTATATTTCTGCAAAAAATATGTAAAGTAACTGCAAACATATTAATATTCGGGTGCAAACTAATATATGTTTGCACACAAGCATATGAATGTTTTGGGAAAATTGCCACAAATATAATAATGTTTGCTGTGACCCAACAATTTTTATGTTTCCTGCATAAAAAATTTTATCTGTGAACGCGAGATGTGGCCCCTGGTGCTAATGCTGCACGTTTTATTAACTTTTGCGTTTTCTAAGAATTTTTCCATTAAGCTTTTAAACGAGTTACACCTGCCACCCTGTCTAAAACCTCTTGTCGTAGTGAATGTACGCAGAAAAACATATTATGCAGGAGGAAACATATAAATGTTTGGAACTCATGAGCTCATATGTACTAGTGGAAGATTTTCAGAAAGCTTTTTAAAAAATAATTCGATGTTTTAAAAAAAGTGTGTGTGTTCAATATCACGCAGTTGTCTGCAGAATTTATTTTTGTATATTTGAATAAACATTGGGTTAATGACCTTAATTTAACAAGTTGTACGTATTTATGCCTGCTTAGAATTCTGCGAACATATTTATGTTTGGGTGCAAGCATATTTATGTTTGTACGCAAGGATATGAATGGTTGGGAACATTACTACAGACATACAAATGTTTGTGTGCAAACAAATATAGGTTTGTTTGCACAAAAACCTATATTTGTCCTCCGGACTTTATACAGCTCTGCCGGAAATCCGTCCTCTCCTGCGGCTTTGTTGTTCTAAAGTCGAGTTAGTTATTCACGTTTTGTGCAGCGTGTGATAGACAGTAGACAAGTCTTTCGTCTGGCATTTGACTCGTTGCTAAAAAAAATATAATTGGCTTGCTAAAAACCGTTATATAATTTTTGAAACTAACAAATATTTTATTTGTATTAAAAAAGTTTTTAGTTGAAACTTTATCATAATTTTTTCTGAGTACTGAAACTTTTTAAGATAAGAATAAGCGATAATTAAAAAAACCCTTAGGGAGGATGTCTCCTAATAATGGCAAACTAAGAAATGTTCCGAAAAATGTTAACGACAACCCTCGCAATTAGATTTCAAGTTTCCTAAACAGATATCTTGGCCAACTACTGTCTTACCAAATTTTGTTCTGAATGGCCGGCATTATTATTGTCTCCTTGCGTACTGCAAAAGCATCACAAATTTAATGCTTTTATTTTTGGTAATCCGTCTCTTATAATTGCAATTTGTAAGAAAGTTAATTGGATCATCTAGAAGAGCTCACTTAAATAATTACTTTCTGATATATTTTGAGTTGTGCTGATTTTGCAGTAGCCATGCGATATGTGGACTTTTGCGATTAGTACGAATATTTTCTCTTAAGGTCTTACATTCTTCGACTTGTGCATCACCGTGGGCGTCCTAAGCAATTTCGAAAGTTTCTGGAGGTCATTTGCTAATTTACAACTTGCTAAGTGGAATGCAGCGTATCCGGAGGCCCTTCAGCGTATCCTACTGCTTTGTGCAGCATGTGAGAGGCACACTCAGGATTTAGGACATGCAAATGAAATGGAATGTACAGGCCACTGCTAAAATGCACGGCATACATACCACCATATGTAGATATGGAAGCTAGAAATTTGGCGGAGAGTGAGTGTGTGTGCTATATTTTTTTGCACCTACTCCTGTTCCTTTTCATTGTTAGTATTCCATGTCCTCTTTAAATAAAAAGTAATTATGGACAGAACAGAGGCCACTCGCAAACGAACAAAAAAGGGAAAGATTACAGTCCTCGAAATGGACACTTCTGTTGCTCATCTATGGTGGAAGTTTTACTTGCAAGTCGTTCAATGAACCAAAAACATTTTATGGGTGTCAAGTCAATTATAGCGTCGCGATAGCTCGAAATCGTGTCCATTCAAGTGACATCTTTTGTGGATTCTTCAGGATTGCATTTCGCTCTTGGTACTCCATGACTAGTGTACGTGTCCATAAAAAGTTGTTGCTCGCAGCCTCGCAGACAGCACATAAAGAAAGAAACCCAAACATGAGAAGGAGTAGAAACAATAATCGTTGAGATGTTTAATAGTCCAATGATTCCATTTGGTCGTGCAGGGTTGGAGGAAAATGTCTTGAAACACAAATAAAGTAACTGAGAATCCTTAAACTCAACATTATTTGTGTGCGCAACGCCCCTTAACAGCCCAATGAAGGACTTACGGTGAACTTCCCTTTACTCGGTGAACACTGAGTGCACAATATAAGCCTTATAGTCAGTGGCATTTAGACAGGTAATATCGGAAAATAACTTTTCATAATTAAAGGCGATTTGCCAATTACTGGGGCTACATTAACATGACCACATTGACCAGTGTCGTTGTTGTTGTAAGTGGATCAGTTATACGCCAGCCGAGATGATAGTCCTTACGCCTGTCCTTCCGTACTTTGTTCCTTTTCTCCGTTATTATCATATGACGTTAAGCGTAGTTACTTTTTGCACTTCCCGGGGGTTTGTGTCAAGGGCAAAGGTAGAGAATTTTAATGAGTTTGGCGCCAATATCGTATGTATTTTCTGCTGTCCACTTTTCTGTGAATTTGAAAGAGATATTTTTGTAAGCATTTTGTTGTTGAAGTTTTTGTTAGTGTACAATGGGACAGTATTTCAAACTGGAACAATTTGTGATCGTGGACTACGAATTTGAAAGCAGCATTTAAAATATTGAAACGATGTCGTTCTATAGAGTAATTGTGGTAGTCGCTGATAACGAATTTGAATCCAGAATTCAAAAACTTTCCAATAACCGATTCAACATCATGGCAATGAAAATCACAAAATAATAATTTTCATAAAAATACGGTTGTTTTTGAAGGGGATTTTGATAGTTGCAGATTATGATTACTGAAGTCCCTCAACATCTCATTTAGAAACAAAGGGAAACTGCTCTCAAATCTACAAGCTAAGCACGAAAGAGGCCCTAAACTCATTGAACGGGAACCACTTTATAATGCCGATTCCGAACGGCATTTTCGGCAAATTCGATTACATTTACGTGGTGGAATATCCGCTTATATTTTTACCTGGGTCTGAACCGGGGTTAACTGGTGTGCTTGACTTGTACACTGACTACCTCACCACGGCAGAGGTGCGTTTATACCCTCACTACAGGGTAAAATGAGTTTGTTGTTGTTGTAACAACAATATATTTTTTTTAAGTCTTGTTCGTCTATGGGGGATCTGCTTCGATATCCAGGTGGAGGAAACGCGCCATTTGAACTGAATGCGTCCACAGAGACCTGGGGGTCAGCAGAGTGGGCTTGGCCGGACAATTGAAGAGGTGCTGCACATCATGTGGTCCCTGATGGTAGGCGGGACAGATGTCCGGAACGTTAGTATCAATTCGTGCCCAGTAGGAATGGAGGCGGCTGCACCATCCAGATCTCAGCTGCGCCAGAACCACGCGCGTCTGCCGAGGAAGTACCTTTTCTTTAGGAGAAATCTCCGGGGGATGCTCCCCAAGCACTACATTCACACGGTAGCTGGATACTGCTGCTGCGACTTCATCGGCGTGAATGTTGTTCTGACCTGCCTGATAGTTTCGATGGTATAAAGGTTCTCTCTTATACAGCTGAACCACTCTAGATCATGAAGATCTTACCTGATCTGCCTGGGCGGAGGCATCCTGTCCAAGAGATAGTGGTTAGGATGACTGCTGCGAAAACACCCTAGCAGGTATTGCTTAGACAGCAGGAAACTGTGTCTGCGCACGGTAAGGACCTTCGTCTCCTCATGTAGATGGTCCGCAGAAGACATAAGAAGACGCCCTGTTGATTTTCTGGGGGCGGCATTCTGGCAAGTCTGAATTTTCTTCCACTGCGTCGTACTCACGTTCACTGACCATACAGGTGCTGCGTAGTTTGCTACAGACCGGCCTATCGCTCTGTAAGAGGTTAACAAGGTTTCTTTGCCGGCTCCCCAAGTACTAATGAGTTTGTGTTTGATGTTTGTTGTGTTTGGGTTGATGTTTGTAATGTCCAGAAAAAGTGTGTTAGACCTATTAAAACTATACCGCAAAAAAATGTTTTTTTGAGTCGATTTAGACTTGTTCGTCAGACGTTTATCCATCAATTCTTGTAATCAAATTCTAGGTCTTAAATATGAACCGAACTTGATAAAACTTTCTACATATATTTTTTCGGATAATAACGGTTGGAATTAAAATTGGAAAAAATCGGTTCGAGTTTTAATATAGTTTGCGAGGATACCAACCGATTTGTGCCGGACTTAACAGCGGTATATTTCATTAGATTTCAATGAAATAAGGGTTTCGTACTTAGACTATGGTTTTTAAGGCGTGTGTTAAGGGAATCTATAGTCGGTTTCGGCCGATTTACGACTTTCCTTATTGGGTTTGTTGTTAATCCGGTTGCCTGTTTTCGCAGCACACCGTAGATTTTCTTTTCAATTAATCAAACACACCAAAATTTGTCGAATTGATATCATGACTCTTCGAAATATATATTTATCGGATACCATATAAAGAATGTTACAAATGCTATTGAGCATCGTTCAATTCAAAAAAAAATTTGTTCGTATTATTTACGAAACATTCTTCTTATTATGTTCTTCGTACATTCTTCATGTTATTGACAATTTTTTTTTTTTTTGCAAATTTTGTGTGTGTGAACAATTTTTTACGAATTTATGAACAGGCTTCTTAAAAAACCTTTTTAACAATTTCGTAATTTTTCTTTCATATGTTTTATGAAAAATAATTTATTTTCTTATTTTGTGTGAAAAGTCATCCTAAAAATTTTCTTTGTACTTTTTAGGAACGTTTTCGTATAAATTCCATAATTTTCGTAAAAGTTTCGTATTTTTACTTTATATGTTTAACGGAAACCTTATTTTTTTTGTAAGAAATGCATTTTGTAAGGAAATTCTTCTTTTTTAGGAACATTTTCCTAAAGATTTTAAAATTTTCACAAAATAGCTTTTTTAAACTTCAAACGCTGCATGTACAAATATACTGTCATATGGATGAATACATGTACATGTAACTTTTATCATCAAACCAGTTTTGTAGTATTTATGATTTTTTATTTATATAAAATTTTTCCAACATACGAGGGCTGCAATATATATTTCTGGCCTAATAATGAAAATGCGAATATTTATCATCAAAAATGGTTTTTATTGTTTTTCAAAGTATTCTCCAGCATTATTTATACACTTTTGCATGCGCTCAAACCACTTGTCGAAGCACTTTTTCCACTCCGATTGAGACACCTCCAAAACATGTTTTTGAACGCTTCAACAGCATCTTCTGGCGGCTAAAATCGTTGTTCGTTTTGTGATGTGCGGGAATAAAAAGAAGTCATTGGGTGTCAAGTCAGACGTTTTGGCCGGTCAAAAAGGCGCTGATTTGAGCCGATGTGTGAGAGGTCGCATTTTCATAGTGCACAATGATTCGACTTCTCTTGTTCGTTTTTCGAATTTCTCCAAAGACTTCAGGCAAAAAAATTGTGGTGTACCACTCAAAATTGACCTCCTACGTTGCTTAAGCGGAACAGTCACCACATGACAAGTTTTGCCGTAGAAACAGTCGACCATTTTCTTCGAAGTGCTTCTTCCACGAACATCTTTCGTTGGATTTGGCTCATCTTCGAAAACCCAAACGGTCGATTGATGTTTTGTTTCGGGCTCATGCTCATAGATCCATGATTCTTCACCTGTGGCGATCTTATAAACGTCTTTTAAAGCACCGCGATCGTATTTTTTCAAAATTTTTTTGCACCAATCAACACGAGCCTTTTTTGAGCGATTGTCAAATTGTGCGGGATCCAACGAGAACAAACCTTTTTTACGAAACTCGAATGTATACTGGTGGAAGAAATGCCCAAGGATGCCTCTTTCTCACGGTATGTCACATAATGATCTTGCATTATCAGTTTACGCACGGCATCAATGTTCTCTGGCACAACGGCCGTTTTTGGACGACCTTCGTCTTAGAGCGAGCGTCGGTCACGATTGAATTCATTAAACCAGTGCTATAGGATGGTGCTTTATCGCCATACAAGGATTTAAGTTCACCGATGCACTCTTGTCGTGATTATCCACGTCGAAAGTTGTGAAAAATGATCGCACGAAAATGATCACGAGTTATTTCCATTTTATTGCCAAATTGATTTTTTCAAGTCACTGTAAAAAATACAAATAATAGTCGTACTTTAAAACGTTCTAAGTACGTTTATGCAAAAAATGTCAAACTTCCCAATAGTAGCACTTAGTGTTGCCTAGACCAGAAATATATATATAGCAACCCTCGTATTCTTTATAATTTGACCCTACCAAACCTACCAGCTCTGCTCAGAAATTCTCTGTGGTTGTTCAAGTATCAAGTGTGGAATCTTTATTGTATATTCGAAAGGACATTTTATGCTATTAATTTTTTGAATATAATTTCCGTCAAATGTTGGCCGAAAGTACGCCTCAGGGTGTACATTCTGAGGGTCCAATTTTGGATGACTATTTCGAGTATTTCGACCGGTATGGCGTTAATGACACGCGTAATGTTGGCATAGACAGCGGACTTTACGTAGCCCCAAAGAAAAAGTCTAAAGGTGTGATATGATCATAATTTTTTGGAAAAATATGGACTGATGATTCCAGCAGCCCATAAACCGAACCAAACCGTGGTTTTCTCTTAAATCTCTTCTGTTTGCTCTTCAGCCCATGTGCGGCAATTTTGTTGTTGTAACAACAATATTTTTATTTTGAAATCCTGTTCGTCTATGGGGGATGTCATTCAATATCAAGATGGACGAAACGCGCCATTAAACCTGGATGCGTCCACAGAGACCTGGGGGGTCAGCTGAGTCGGCTTGGCCGGACAATTAAAGCGGTGCAGCGCGACATGTCCCTGTTTTGGCAATTTTGTTGATTGACGTTGCCGTTGAGCCAGAATTGGGCCTCATCACTAAACAAAATTTTGGTCGAAAAACGTTTCTCACCAAACGCTCATTTCGATAATAAAGCTGCACAATTTGGAGACGTTGTTGCGGTGTAAGTCTTTTTATGATGAAATGGCAAACAATCATATAAATAAAGTTTTACACAACTCACGCGTAATCTGTGACAAAAAGCCTTTTGAAAAAATACCTCTAGATTGATCCCCCGTTATTTGACATTACTTCATGCTCTGCATTAAGAAATATTGAAAACATTTGTCCTATTTATGCAAGTGTTTTTTTTTACTTTATTTTATTCTTTGAAGAAACATGGCACAACAACAATTCTATTAGGGACAATTGTTTTGATGGATTCCCAAGATATCCAATCCAGGTCCGTTCTTGCGAATCATTCCAGAGGTTTTCTCCACGCGTGGCCAACAATGCTCTATTTACTTCGCTTTATCAGCGTGTTTACGGGCACTTCTCTCGAAATATTTCACAAAAATTCACTCCATATGACATTCGGTTAACCAGGCCGAATGTTCTGGCCCAGTATTAAAAGAAGATTACAACATTTTTCAATTTAAACCATAGTGGACTACTTGGAGTTAAGAGCCATCTCATCGGATAGACACAGCAGATGTACAATCGCATTTCCATCCGTCCACTGCGGGGCAATATCGACATGTAATTGCGATGAACTTCAACAGGTTCATCGGCAACTACGCTGACTGCGAACCGGGTTGTACTCGAAAGTGGCGTTGTCCCTTTTGGGGATTTAATGGAGGCGAGTGAGGCAAGGCAACAAGTGCCAACCAAGTGGACGGGCGTCAATGAAAAACTCGAGTATTCATATCAAATAAATGGTGATTGGGAGGGAGTCTGCAAAAATATTCGCCAGTGTGTTCGTCAATTAATGCAAAAAACATTTTTTTATTAAATTCAAAGTGTTGCTTTTTATTGGGGCTTTGTTTAAAATAAAATGCCTAATTGGATTGGAATTGAAGTTAATAAAAAAAATAAAAGACTGAGTATATCGACATAGTTTGCCAGAGCTGCGTGAAGAACTACAAGTGCTGATGTAGGAAATGCATTATAATCGTGAAATGCAAATAATGAGGACAAGGCGATTTAATGGCCACCAATTGTTACAAAAGAAAGGAAATATCGCCAGTCGTTAAAAGAACCGAGTCGTTAAAAAAAACGAAATTCCGGTTGTGTAAATCGACTACAGCTTAAGTCGTCACTAGGACTTAAGTTGTAGTTAATATCGAACGGATCTTCAGCTTTAACTGATAATAACACCCCTGTGAATCCCCGTCTTTTCTTATAAGGATATAATGTAATGTATATACAGGGTTTTCCATTAAGGACATAACAATTTTATATATTTATAAAACACAGAACATTTAAGATATAGAGTTACAATCCAGGTGTAGTGCAAATGTTACATTTAAAGAACGAAATTCGATTTCGGTCACATGGCTACCACGAGCCCATGTTTGGACCCAATTGTCCACCACTCTTGAACATATTTCGACTGGAACTGCTTATTTAAGATATAGAGTTCAAATTTATTCCCGGTGTAGTGCAAATGTTACATTTTAGGAATGAAATTCGATTTCGGTCATATGACCACGACGAGCCCGTGTACAGTGATCTATTCTTTGGACCCAATTTTCCACCACTCTTGCACACATTTCGACCGGAACGTTAGCAATTTCTCTTAGGGTGTTGTCTCCGAACTCGCCTAAATTTGTTGGCATAGACCAATAGTTTAATGTTTGCCCATAAAAAAAAATCCAATGGCTTTAAATCGCATGAACAAGGTGGCCATCTGACCGAACCATTTCCCTAGATAACACGTTCAACGAATTAGCCTTTTAGTAAATCGATTGTTAAGCGTGCTCTGTGGCTAGTGGCACCGTCTTGTTGAATCCACATATCGGCGATGTCAAGCTCAGCCAATTCTGCCAAAAATAACTTTCTAACATGGCACGATAGCGCTCTCCATTGACGGTAACGTGACGATACGGCCCAATCACATTATCGTCAAGAAAACCACACCACACAGGAATTTTTTGCGAATGCCATTGTGTCTCTTACAGCACATGTGGGTTTTTTGCTGTCCAATAACGCATATGTGACAGCGCATAGAGAAAGGGACCTAAGGGTAAAAAAAATCAGCTTTCACTTTTTTTTTGATGTGGACAACATCTGAGCATCGAATGAGACCGATCCCATGCCCCAAAAGTGGTCCCTCCCAGAGACATGCGCGTTTTATGAAAGTGATGGTACACCAAATTTACACTATTTAAATCTTTAAAATGGCTCTCCTGAACAAAACTGGTTTTTACCCTTAGGTCCCTTTCTATTTTGCGCGTCACATGTTGTGTTTATTGACAAAACAACTCAGCCAGAAATGAGCTTCATCGCTCATCCTTTCGGCTGGGGCGATTATTACGGTCGGCAATTGGAGTAAGCGCTCTTAAAGTTGCGACTACTAACTCAGAGTTTCGGTAGTAATTTTTAATGATTTCCAAACGTTGCTCATAATTGAACTTTACCATGATGAACATGTTGACTTTGACTAACGTTTTGACACTGAAAGATCATTAAAAATGTTTTAGGGTGCGTTGACATAAAGATACGAAATTGTTATGTCCCTATTGGAAAACCCTTTATTAGCTGCACTGGCGTACTCAAAACTACGAGTAGCCAAAGAAAAGCGGATTATGATTGATCCCAACACTTTTGCTCGTCTGCATTCCCAATTGACAGAGGTTTTGTGTTCATTTTTACAAAATCTGTGCAACTTCTAGGTTACGAGAAAAAAGTAAATGGACGAACGTACATAAAACGTAAAAGTACATATGTAAATACGAGTATGTACTTTAAAATACCTGCACATACACAAATATTTACTGTGGCCGGAGGAGAGTGGAGCATGTGAATCATAAAGTATGGATCCGTTGCTTTGCAAAAGTTTGAAATTATGAAAAGTCCAACACACGAAACGAAATACAATTCAAAGCCACAGGGAGAGTCTGTCAATTACAGACTTTCGTGCCATTGTTATGATTGTGGCGACCACCGACAAATTCCAGGTAAAAGACAATAAACTGATGATGATCATTATCCGCAATGCCGGTGTCTTCGTCGTCGCCATCATCATCGGCATTATTATTATATCCTATGTGGATTAACCTGTGGATACTTTCAAGGACACAGGCTTTGATTAAAACACAAACACATGCGTTCTGTCTCTGGCGCACCCACTTCCGCATCCGCTTTGTGCTATATGTGTCGTCGGTATTGGTGTGACAAAAGCACTGCGTCAGAACGCGTCTGTGTGGAATGTGTGTCTACACCGCCATGCATGTATGCATTCACACACGCACACAGGCGCTCTCACACATTCAAAGGTAACGAGCGCGCTAGTGTCTGTGTAAGCACTTCGCATGAATGCAACGGGGTTTTTGCAATTATTACAATAAATTTAAATATTTGCGCTCCTGCTCGCTCGCTTGCTGCATTAATAATTTATCATAAAGGATTAGAGTGAACTCGAGAGCACAGCTGTTCCTTTGAACTGAACTTTGAGAGCATGTCCTCGTATTGACGGTCCTTTTTGCTGCAGGATGTCATTTGATGTCGTTGTCTGTCTGTGGCGTTGGTGGGTGTCACCGATGCCATTTGCCGCTAACCGCTTTAATAAAAATCGCCCGGCGTGCCTGCTGGCATTTTAAAGTTTATGTTATTAATTTAGCTACCACCGCAGCGGTCTGTCACTGGTGGCAATCACAAGTTTGCCTCAGCGACGACACCGACTAGTATATTAAGCGGTCGTTAAATAAACCTTGATTTTTTTTTTTTAATTTTTGCTTAACCACTAGCAGATTTTATTATATAACGTCGGTCTGCCAGCTATTATGTTTTAATAAATTTAATCGATATTGAGAATATGCATAAGCGGCAAACAAAAATAGCAATCGAGTGATAAATAAATTTCGTCGTGCAAGCAAAATTTAATTTGCAAAAAGTTGAGGGGTTTAAGTAGCAGCGGAAGCTCTTCAGAAGACCGTATTCGTTGAAATGGAACTGAAATTCGTCTACTTTATTTCCTTTGCGGAATAAGTGATCTAAGATATGCCACAATAATTTATGTGATACAATTTATACCTTTCACGAAATGGATGCATATCGTTGTGATAAAATACAAAAATACATCGGCAGCTTCAAATCTGACAAAATTTCTCGTAAAGCTTTAAAAGCGTAAAGTATAGGTCACTTTTATAGTAAAATATAGTTCACGCGTGACTTTGTCTCCTAGAGTAACACTCACACACAGAACAGATTCGTTGTCACAACCGAATTTATTGCCAACTTAATAATTGTGCTTGCGCCTACTTCAAGTATGCTATCAGCACAACCGAATGTTAGTTCGTGCGCTGGGATTTTCGGTTAATGCAACGTCAGTCTTAAACTAGCTTTGAGTTTACTTAAGGGTCAATAAAGCAAGGTCAACTTATTTTGTATCAAATCAAGATATATATTAATTTGTCCAATTTCAGCATTTGGTCTACTTTTTCGGGTCCGCTCGACATGTAGCGGAAGATGCTTTCCTTTTTAATGGGCAGTTAGAATAGAAATCCTTGAAATTCGGCTTGGATTTAATGTTTTATTTGTATTTTATTTATATTGTAAGAACGAAACTATATAAGATTCTATGAAAAATATGGCTCCTAGAGCTAAATACAGAAAAATCGGATACATTTATGTGGAAGCAATTTCTACATCTAAACCGATTTTCTTCAATTTTCATAATATCCTTCCTAGGCCCAAAAAACTAAAGGGTGCCAAATTTCGTCAAGATTGGATGTAATACGAGTGTTGCTATTATATTTCGGGTCCTGACAATACTATAAGTAGTGTTCCCAGATGCAAACTGAAACTTCCATTGGAAACTTTGACATTTTTACCATAGATTCACTCAGAACGTTTCGTCATTTGAGGGCGAATTGTTTTGTTTACGGTGTGTTGAAAAATTCACCTCAGTCAGAAAATGGAATTATCCCCTGAACATTTTCGTGCGATGATTTTTTACGATTTTCGGCGTAGGTTTTTGAAACAAGATTCTTTAAATCAACTTGTTTCGACTTTTGGCAATGAAGCACCATTAAAACCCACTGTTAATTGCTGGTACCAAGTGTTCAGTCTCGGACGCCGTTCGTTCCCGAATGAATTTCGTGAAGGACGTCCAACTTCCAACTTTCGTGAAGGAGTCCAAGTTGGCAGTGAAAAAATTTGTTATCGTTGGATCCTATATAATTTGACGTATGCTTAAAAAGGCTCGTGTGGATTGGTGCAAAGAGTGTTGAAAAAGTATAACTACGGTAGCTAAAAGGCAGTGTATAACATTGTCACAGGTGACGAATCATGGATATATGCATATGAACCCGAAAAAACAGCAATCGACCGTACGGGTCTTTCAAGACGAGCCAAATCCAACAAAAGTATGTTCGTGGAAGAAGTACATCGCAGCAAATGATTGCGTTTTTTTCGGTATAACCGGCCATGTTGCCACAGTGCCTTTAGTGGAACGTAGGAGGTCAATTCTGAGTGGTATACAATCATCCGTTTGCCAACAGTGTTGGAAGAAATGAGGAAAGATAATATGAGAAGACGGATCATTTGCATCACGACAATGCGAGCTCTCACACATCAGCTGAAACGATGAGCTATTTGACCACTCAAGATGTCAAATCGATAGGCCATCCACCGCACAGCCCTGATTTGGCACCCAATGACTTCTTCTTATTCCCTAGCATCAAGAATAGAATGCTTGGTCAACGTTTTTAATCGCCCGACGCAGCCGTTGAAGCGTTCAAAAATCATATTTTGGAGGTGAAAAAGTGCTTCGAAATTGGTTTGTGCGCATGCAAAAGTGTGTATTGATCTTAAAGGAGAAAATTTTGAAAAACAATAAAACCATTTCCAATGATAAATTATTGTGTTTTATTGCCAGAACCAAAATATAAATAGCCACCCTCGTATGTGGCTTCAAAGTTAAAGACTGCCGGTGGTGGTCACCCTATTAGTGGCAACGCGGACTAATGTCATTGTCTGCCAATAATATCACTATGCGACAGCCACAATCGGTTTGGGATGAAACCACCGGGGAAAGTTATATCGGTCAAAAAAAGGTCATACGTGTCCCAGCGTTTCGTTGGGTCTCATCTAGGAATCGAGATATATCGATTTGAAGTTAGTAAGTATCGTATAGGGGAATTTGTCACGTTTTTGGCTCTTTTGTTTGACATAACTTGAGAACCACTCGTCCGATTTAGCTGAAATAAATTTTAAAAAACCAAGAAGACACTTTTTACCGTTTTGGATTTTTTATGAATTAAAAAAAAAAAATTTTAATTTTTAGGCAAAAATAATTTTTTTTTTTCATACATTTATTTATAATTGCGAAACTGTTGCTTAAGTAGGAAAACGGTTTAAGAACAGATTAGAGGAATTGTAATTCTTAATTTTTCTAAATTTGTTTCAGCTAAATCGGACGAGTGGTTCTCGAGTTATGTCAAACAAAAGAGCCTAAAACGTGACAAATTCCCCTATACGATACTTACTAACTTCAAATCGATATATCTCGATTCCTAGATGAGACCCAGCGAAACGCTGGAACACGTATGACTTTTTTTTACCAATATAACTTTCCCCGGTGGTTTCATTCCAAACCGATCACTGACCCTTACCATTTGTCGCAGAGTGTATCCCAAGCTGAGAGGATACATTAAATGTTTATTGTTTAGAATGTCATTTATGTTAGTGTAAGTATTGTTTTTTTAAAACATTTAAATTAATACTCGTATATAAGTAAATAGGCCCTACAGGCCCACAAAAGATAAGTGAGTCAAGTGTTTGTAAATATTTATTTTATTTGTTTTTATTTTTTTTTTTTAATAATTTTATTTATTTTGTTTAAATATTTTTTTATTATTTATTGTTGGTTTGAAGGAGCTATTAGTTGCAACAACAGGACATTCTGGCAAATTCTTTCCATTAGTACAACCGACTAGTTGGTAATCTGTACCCTCACATTATTACAGCTATCATCTTAGGGTACTTCGAATCGTATATCCATCAAGACTGTTCACCCTTGGTGATAGCAACAACAGAGAGGCTTTCAGTCCAAACGAATTTTTAGTCCGACCCGGGGTTCAGCTGACTTCCTCAGTGTGTGCTGGTAAAATAGACATGCTTCAGAGCGTTATTTGGCTCTATCGCTGTTTACCCTCTTTGCCAGAACATTTCTGTATTTAATTTTGGCGTTCTTGTCAAAATAAACGACTTATGCCTTCAATTTTCTCGATTTAAGTGTTTCAAGATTTATTGTATTTAATACGTATATTAAATCTTGTGTGGGCTTTACGCGTAAATTCCTCTGCTCGGTGATTTCATTCCGATGGTATTTTCACCAACCCAAAGAGAGTTCCCAAGGAAGGCAAGAGTCGCCGGCAAACAACATTGTTTGCATAGTTTTCCGACTACTCATACAATTTGGAATAATCTGCTTTCAAAGGATACGTGCTCCAACTACCCTAGTCCCACTAAAGTCTTGCTAGCCTAAGTGTGTTTGCATGGGTAGGAGCATTTAAGCCATTGCTAAGCGTCTGTTGAACTACTCTTGCCGGTGGCTGATAACGGCAGCGGCATTCATATCCGTACCAAATTGTTGTTGTATTTACATTCCTTTGCCCCCCCCCCCCCCCCAAAAAAAAAAGAAGAAAAACACAACAAACAAACAGAGCAACTTCCAGAGGAAAGCGGCATCAGCTCGACGCAGTGAGTGACATATTTATTATGCAATCTTTACATGAAGGCGACAGAATGTAATGAGATTTTTTACGATTTCCACTTCTGCTGCTGCTTTTGTTGTTGTTTGTGTTGCTGACCATTTGCAGCATAGGCACGCCTGAGGCCGTGCCTCAAGAAGAATGAAAGTTATCTTCAAGACTCCAAGTCACAGCGACAGCGGAGCAGTATGGCCGCTGGAGCATGGCAACGCGGACGACCTTGTGCTCGGCACGACGGACAGACACGTAAGCATGACCAATTACATAAGGATTGAAAATACGTTTGATGAGCTCCCTCTCTCTCTCTCTCTTCCACTTAGAGCTTTGGCAAATATTTCCATAAACAGCGAAAGTATGAAAAGATGAATGGCCTATTTGGAGGGGGTGAGAAAAAGCGGGAGTGGGGAAGTTGTCCTCGTCGCATTATATTATGTTTATGTTTGTCCATGTTGGCATTTGGGCCGACATTTTTTATTACGGAATTTTGGTTATTACATATTATGATTTGGAGTTAAAGGCTCTTTGTGTTGTTGGTACATGGCAAATGTTTGCAAATGGCCACAACTCTTTAACCGCAATAGCCGCAATATGGTTGCGCACTCGCCCACACTCGCTCCCTGTGGGTGGGTATCCTGGAAAGCGTGGACATGCCCCTTAATTCCCCTGCAAGTGTTGTTTGGCATTTTAAATAATGTTTTTTTAATGAACTTATTTATGTCGTTTTCTCTTCTTAACGATGGAATAATATTTAATTGCCTCTGAATGTTTCTGAGTTGGCTTGGCCTACTCGCCGCTAAATTAGATTTTCAACACAAAAATTTCATTTAATTTTCATATTTGTTGGTATTTTGTTTTGGCGCTGACACAAGATGAAGGATGGACGATTATTTCGGGCTATAAACAGAAGTGTTGTTGTTCCATTATTTTGCTTTGTCCGGAATGTGCCACAAATGGACAGTAAAAATGTTCATGTTACTTCATATAAATGTAATTCATTCATAAATCATAATGAATAGTCGTGAAAGTATTTTGCCATCATTCTGGAAATATGACGCATTCTCCATCGATCTATGAACTTATCACAGAGAGAGGGAAAATTGTTTTGAAATCGGCTCTCTTGGTCGAGAAAAGTTTCTGTTCTGAGCAAACTTGTAGAAATTCAGCTCGACATATCATGAAATAAAAGCTGTGATAGTAGAACGGTTGGGACATTAAACTATTCGGTTAGATTTATGGAATCAAGTTCAAATAATTGGTTATTAGGACCGCCTATTGTGCCAAACAAACAGCTTTGATAAAAATTGTTCGTTAGCACCAACAGTTGGTAATAGTTTCATACCAAAATCCAAGATACGATTAGTTTATTCGTGTCATTTAGTATTGAAGTATAAAAGCCAAAAAATATAATAGAAAAAAATGTAAAAGGGAAGGAATTTAAGATTAACGCGATCAAAACGGAATGAAATATTTATCGTTGGGTAGGTAATTAAAATATATTTCATCGAAAGCCATGAAATATTTAGTTGGAGTTCTGTTGGAACTACATAAAATCCGTTGCAAAAGAAAAATTTCCGTTGCCATTACCGAATGTTTTCAATCGTTTAGTTCGACATACCACTAGATAAAAAACATGATCAAGGAATTGTGCAAACAACCAATTAATCTGTCATGCCAATGAAATGCTAAAAAAGATTTAGTTTTCACAACTGGCGAAACCAATAGTTTTTCAGAAAATTAATTGTAGCAACCAATTATGATGATTACAAATAGTTTACTTATATAATGACTGGTTTCCTGTAAGCAGTCCTTGTCCTATAAGCCGATTAGAATGAAGTGCTTGTAGTCGGAAATAAATTCCTAAAATGACGTTACAAATAACACAAATCTGAGCTAAAGCTTGATAATACCAGGGTTGCTATATATATTTCTGGCCTAGGCAACACTAAGTGTTGCCTGGCGCCATCTGACATTTCCGTTGGAAAGTTTGACATTTTTTAGCATAAACGCACTCAGAACGTTTTGACATACGACCATAATTTGTGTTGTTTACAGTGACTTGAAAAAATCAATTTGTCAAAAAAATGGAATTAACGTGTGAACATTTTCGTGCGATCATTTTTCACAACGTGGATTAGCACGACAAGAGTGCATTGATGAACTTAAATCTTTGTATGGCGATGAAGCACCATCCTATAGCACTATAAAAACTGGTTTAAAGAATTCAATCGTGGCCGACGCTCGCTCAAAGACGAAGGTCGTCCAAAAACGGCCGTTGTGCCAGAGAACATTGATGCCGTGCGTGAACTGATAATGCAATATCGTCATGTGACATACCGTGAGACAGAGGTATCCTTGGGCATTTCTTCCACCAGCATACATTCGATATTGCATGAACACCTGGCCGTAAAAAAGGTTTGATCTCGTTGGATCCCGCACAAATTGACAATCGCTCAAAAAAGGCTCGTGTCGATTGGAGCAAAGAAATTTTGAAAAAATACGATAGCGGTGCTTCAAAAGACGTTTATAAGATCGTCACAGTTGACGAATCAAAACAAAACAGCAATCGACTGTGTGGGTTTTTTAAGACAAGCCAAATCCAACGAAAGTTGTTCGCGGAAGAATCACTTCGAAGCAAATGGTCGCCTGTTTTTTCGGCAAAACAGGTCATGTGGCGACTGTTCTGCTTCAGCAACGTAGGAGGTCAATTCTGAGATGTACACCACAATTTGTTTGCCTGAAGTCTTTGGAGAAATTCGAAAAAGGAACAAGAGAAGACGAATCATTGTGCACCATGACAATGCGAGCTCTAACACATCGGCTCAAACCAGCGCCTTTTGACCGACCAAAGCGTCTAATTGATGGGTCATCCGCCGTACAGCCCTGACTTGACACCCAATGACTTTTTTTTATACCCGCACATCAAGAAAAAAATGCGTGGTCACAGATTTTCGTCGCTGTGCTGTTGAAGCGTTAAAAAGCCATGTTTTGGAGGTGTCTCAATCGGAGTAGAAAAAGTGCTTCGACAATTGGTTTGGGCGCATGCAAAAGTGTATAAATCATGCTGGAGAATACTTTGAAAAACAACAAAACCATTTTTGATGATAAATAAGCCACGGTTACTTAGAATTTTCTTAAAGAAATTGTTTTTATCGAACTAGGTAGAGGTTTATAAAAAACCTGATAGTATATTTCCCTGCCGAAAATTAGTATAGCGTATAGTGGTGAGTAAATGGGGATAATATACGACACTTGTACAACAAAATGGTATTGACTTAAAATTTTAATAAATTCAATTTCCTTTGTTAAAATCATTCCTCATTTGTCCAATTTTTCATTGAGAAAACGACATGTTTGTCTATTTTTTTTGGGTATTTTAAGTAGACTTCTAAAGTATAAGTGCGTTGTATGCTTATTTTTATCCAGTCAAAAAAAACAATTGTGGAGGGTCCGATATTTTGTCACTACCGATACGTTAAGTCCCGTTTACTGACAATTGCAGTGTACCAACCAATATCCGTTTGTAGTGATGGCAGCTTCATAGTTCATGCAACCTCAGTTATTCGGTTGTGGCAACGAATCTGGTCTTTGTGTACATGCTGGAATTGTACAATTGAATTTGACAATACGACCAAATTATTATTTTTTTTAATATGCCATTACTTAATTAAATCTTAAGTGAGGTCAAATCTTATTTATGACAATTAATTTCACGAACTTACATTCGGTTGTAGTAGTAAATACTTGTAGTACACACGACCACAATAAAAAAAATTGGAAAAAATTTAAGTTAAAGGCAAAGAATCTGTTTTCTGTGTGTAAAGCAACGCGCAGTCACTTAGGGCTGTGTTAGATCTCTTAGGCGGTCAAGGTCGTTACGAAGGTTGTCGTGGTTGGCCTAAATTTATATCCAACAAATAACAGCATTATATAAATATTTTTAATTTATACATTTTTAAAGAATTTGATTTCTTGTCCCATATGGTTCATGTGTCCCAAATCTCACGTAGAGGACAGAACTACCAATATATACACTACAACTCTTTGCTAATCAATAGGTTTACCGCATCTGCACGAAATACGAAAATAATGGTATTGAAAATTCTTCTATATCGGCAGGGCCTCAAATCTAGAGGGTCCTTCTTAATGGAGGCACTATTAACGATGGGCCCCCGTGCAGTAATATAGTACAGGAATATCATACAATGTATTCAGTTTCAAGTCAAGATAGGAATATCGGACAATTTTTTCAGCGACAGGCTTTCAACCTTCTAAATGCCCGCGAATTGTCAAGCAACTATTAATGAAAAGCTCTCGGAACCGGGTTTCACGGCAGGTATCGGATAGGGAGTATACAAATTATACCGCGCACATTTCACAGAAATCGATATGAACCAATTTAATAGAGAACGTCCTTGGTCAAAACATGATAGAGCTTATGAAGCGATAGGTAATTATAACACTGTAAGTAAATGTGAAGTTTGACACAACTAGATAAGCAAACCTCATATGGTTTAGTGGCGTACTCCTGTTTGGAAGCTTGCACGCAGAGAAAATATATGGTTATAGTAACATAGTCACGGCAACAATAATATGTTCTCTGCAAGAGAAGTATGTTCTTCACAAACATATTATTGTTTTTTGGATTTGTTTGACAATAATATGATTGCAGAGATATTAATATTGTTAAAAAGTAAAAAAAATATTACTGCGAAATTTAAAAATGAAATAATGGTTGTAGCAACAATATTAAAATGGTTGGTGCGATAAAAGTATTATTTTTGAAGTTTTATGTTGACAATACAATGATTACGGCAACCATACCGTATGATTGCAATTTTTACAAGTTTTAGAACAATGTTATTGTTACGAATCTTATGCAATAATAGTGATTCTCATCAACAAATTAAAATTTTTCATAACAAACTCCTTTCTATTGTAACTAAAATGATTTTAATAAATGAAATAGTTACGTTTTTTAAAAAAGGATTTTCTTACTGTTAAATAAATCACTCCTATTTCTTTTTATTTAATGTATGCTTCATAAAAATCTCAATTGTTGAATAACAACATGACTCAATCCTAATAAATAATTTAAAATGAGGTCATGCTAGGGTTGTGGGAATCATTACACGGTTGCGTGTAATTCATACTATGGTTGTAAGGACTATAATTTGGTTTTATGTGAAACATACTATGGTTGTGAGGATCATATTATAGCTGTATGAGTATTGTATAGTTGGCTGTGGAGATCATAGTTTGGTTGAGATCGAATCAATATATGGTCGTGGGGATCATAGTTTCGTTGAGTGTGAATCATAATATGGTTTTGGGAATCATTAAGTGGCTGAGTCTGAAACATAATATGGTTGTGGGGATTGAAGTTGAAGTTGTGGGGATAACAGTATGGTTGTGGGTGAATCATGCTGTTGTTAGGAGATCATAATGCTTTTATGCCACAACCATATAGACAACAATTGGTATGATGCTCCCCAAATGTTGTTACCCTAACCATACATTTTTTTATTGTCGGTCTAACGAAGGATATAATGTATTTTTGAGAAAACTTTGACGTTAAAATGTTACTTACGTTGTATTCATGTGGCCTTTCGTTTTAGGCACAAACAGGTGCGGTAAATTACAAATTTATTTGTGTAGCCAAAATGTCCGAATAGACTACTAATTGCTTCTTTTGACTATAACGTCCGTTTAAAAAATCACCTGGGCCCATGGCACCGAATTCAAATTTCGGACAATTTTTGAAAGCAAATGGATATTTGGACAATTTGGTGCTACAATTTATTGTTGGTGTAGACATCCATTTCCAGGTCTCCTGTGCACGATTACCAATTTAAGCCCAATCCGGCACAATAATTGATATTTGGTTCGTACGGATAGCTGCTTAATTTGAGCTAACATATCACACTGATTAAACAAAAGAGTTTAAACTCCGAAGTTTCAAAATTTCTCTTTTTGTAAATAAATTGCTCTCAGTAGCTCCACTTTATACTTAAAAAATGAGGTAGGAAAGTCTTAAGTCGGGCGAGACCGACTACATGATAGCCTTGCTATAAATTGTAAACTAAAGTTCTGCCCTTTGTGCCGTCTAACGCCGCCACACACTTCAAGTATTGGAATCTGATACAATTTTCCAGTCTTAGGTTTTGGACCACAAAACGGAGATATATTTAAAGGCGACATAAAAGCCTGGACCGATCTTCTCGATTTCCAAAAACTTTTTTCCTTTGCGCATTGAAATGTGATTAAATATGTCGCTGTTAGGTTGGTTAGACCCAAAATCGAAAGGTGCATTTATATTGTGGCTATATAAAGATTTAACTGATCTGTCATATCTTCACTTATGTCAATCCTGTGTACAAAAAAACGCCACAACCAAATTTTGTAAAAATCTGATTTAATTTGAGGCTGTTAGTTCGACAAGACCCAGGCAATTTGTATGGGGGGCTATATAAAGATTAGAAATAGGTAAATAGGTATTGTTAAAATCTGAATTTTTTGTGCGTCAAGATTAATTACAAGAATAGATGGCCAGACTGACATGACAAAAAACAGGCGATTGGTATATTTTTAAGTGCGTATATCACTTTTCCTCTAGGTGTCACCACCACACTGTGATGTGGTGCGGCTAGCCCTTATATGACATTCTAATTGTTTTAGAGGACCTCAAAGGCATAAGCAAACAACGTTTTGCTTCTGCTGAAAAATTAAACATTTTCAGTTAATTCCTTTTTGTTGAAAATGTGCAACATGTCCATATTTGTATTGCTTCTTTTGTCCATATGTCTTCATTTAAGGCTTATCCGGATATTATTATACAAGTATGTATAGTTTGAATTCAAAAAAAATGTTAGTAAGATTGAATAACCATATGTGTAGTCTAACTCAATTTTAATTCAATCTAAACCGAAGGTCAAGAATTGCAGAATATTTCTGATATTCTCCAGACATAAACGAACAAGTCCACTGAACTCAAGCACACCAACTGATGAAAGGTATACAAAATTATGGGGTGGGAGCAATAACAAAGGAATACTAAATTACTTTCCGCTGGGCATCAAAAATAAATCGCAATAAAGCCTTCCTTCTTTTCGCCGCAGCCATATCATCAGTCAATAATTTGTAAACGAATATGTTTCCTTTATAAGGAAAACCTCAACGAAAGCAAAGAACTCTGGCCGGCACGCAAGATGTCTGAGGCAGTAACCAAACTTCTGTACTCTTAGCCAACTCCAAAGAAAATAATTCATTATTAGAGCCGTAGCAAATGCTTCCACAAAACACAATAACCGCTTAACAGAAAAACCCGAAAGGAAAAGTGCGTCATCTTACGACTAAATAAGTTTTCAAAGTTCTTATTCCAGTTCGGCACATAAGCAAATATCTTCCGGATGTTCTTCTGTTTACTTAGGCAAATTGAAAACGAGAATACCGACCGACCGCAGTCGCTACAAATCTCAGTTGAAAGTTTCTTTTTCACCGGATCATTGTGTGTGATTTACGTTCCGCTGGCAAGCAGGTGGTGGTATTCCATGCTAATGTCGTGTGTAAATATGACATGGACTTAAAGTTCATGCGGCTCGTCTTTGTCTTGGAATTGACGCTTCTTGTTTGTCCTGAATGTGGTATGACGTGGAATTCCCTGTCATGTGGAAACATTTCGGGGAATATAAAATTATATTAAATATTCATTTGTAGATTAAATATCTTAATAGGCGACATTATAATATAATTTACATAAATGAAAAGATTCGTGTTATAGTAAAGGGGTTTGCCCATATGCGTGATAGAAATTGTGGGAGTTGGTGGTTAGTCGGAAGAACTGGCATGTGCATATCCTTGGAAGGCAACGGTGTATGTTTGTACTTATAGTATATAAGGCTTCGCATTGAAAAATTGTTTTAAAAATTGTATGAAAATGCTGGAACTTCTCATAGAGCTCCAGCAAAAGCTGTAGTCTATAAATGAGTCCTTTACACTTCACAAAAGCAAAGCGGCAAAAACCTAAATTTGGAACACTTCAGACAAAATGAGGTTATACGGATCGACTCGATATCGCTTTCTAATATGATTGACTGATGTTCGTCCTATCGCCTGTCCTTTTCCATTATGTGCAGGTTTGGTCAAAATACGATGGACCATGTTTTTATATAATAAAGATGTTGATTTTGAATAAAACACAAATTATTTAGGAAATTATTGTTGTTTCTCTTTATTATGATAACATTGGTATGGTTTACGAGGGCGGCTCGGAAAGTTCCTAGCCTATCAATGAAAGAGAATAGTTAGTTTTTCAAAAATATTTTTATTTTTCAATATAATCTCCTGAAACTGCAATACACTTAGTCCAACGCTTATCTAGCAATTCTATCCCTTGATTTAAATAGTTTTCCTCAAGGTCTTCAAAATAGTGGTTTACAACTGTAATTGCATCTTCATTTGAGGTAAAACGCTTGCCAGCAAGGAATTTTTTTAGATTTGGAAACAGGTAAAAGTCACTGGGAGCTAAATCAGGAAAATAAGGTGGGTGGTCAAGCAACTCGTACTTTAATTCGTTGATTTTAGCCATTGTTAAAACACTCTTGTGCGTTGTCTTGATGAAAAATTATTTTTTTGTGTTGTAAGCCAGGACGTTTTTCTCGAATTTGTACATTTAATTGATCTAAAAGGTTGCAATAGTACTCTGAATTTATTGTTTTACCCTTTTGCAGATAGTCAATCAATAAAATACCTCTGAAGTCCCAAAAAACCGTTGCAATAACCTTACCAGCCGATTGAAATGTTTTTGCCTTCTTTGGGGCACTTCCTCCAGCTTCAGTCCATTGTTTGGATTGTTATTTTGTCTCTGGAATATAGTGGTGGATCCATGACTCATCAACAGTTATGAAACGACGCTTAAAATCCATTTTATTTCGCTGAAAACGATCCAAACAAGCTTGAGAAATGTTTATTCTTATGCGTTTTTGGTCGACTGTTAACAAGTTCGGCACCCATCTTGCAGAAAGCTTTTTCATCTGTAGTTCTTCATGCAAAATTAAATGGACTCGATCATTTGAGATGCCCATGATATTAGCTATTTCACGCACTTTTATTCGTCGATCATTTAATACCATTTCATGCATTTTGGCTACAATTTCTGTTGTTGCTGCTGTTTTTGGACGTCCACTACGTGGTTCATCTTCAATGCTTCTACGACCACGTTTAAATTCAGCAACCCAATTTTTTACTGTTGCATATGAAGGAGCACTTTCACCTAACACATTCACCATATCATTATGAATTTCTTGTCCCGATAAACCTTTTTTATGTAAATATTTAATGACACCACGCATTTCTAATTTTTCCATTGTAAAAAAATCGCGGATGCGTCTTTTGTGAACACCTGTTTCTATAGGAAGGAGTTGCCAGATCGAAACAAAATTTAACATGTGTTCATAGCAGAGATGGAAGTTTCCAAAACACTTAACTTTTTTCTGTTTATACCGCGCTTTTTGTGCTAAGCTAAGAAGTTTCCGAACCGCCCTCTAATTATGTATCGAGGAAATATCGGCCGCGGCCTCGGCGGCACACCGCCATCTGTTGGTCCAAATTTTCGATTACGCTGAGGCATAATTGAAGTTCTTTGCCGTTAATGTGCCGAATTATCCTTTAGCTCTTGAATTGTTGCTGGCTTATCGACCTACATCTATTCTTTCAAATAGCCCCAAAAAAAGAAATCCAACTGTGGCAAATCACATGATTTTGGCGGCCAATTAACATCGCCACGACGTGCGATAACAAGGTCATTGAATTTGTCACGTCCTGGTGAAACCACATATCGTCCACATCCATATCTTCCCATTCAGGCCATAAACAGTTCGTTACCATCTCACGATAGCGAACACCATTCACAGTAACTACCTGCACCAAACAGTCACTCTTTGGATTATATTTACTCTTGGATTATAATCCAATAATATATTAATAATAAATAGATAATTATCTATTACTCTCCCAAATGCGGCAATTCTGCTTATTGACGAATCCACTGAGGTGAAAATGTGCCTCATCACTGAAGATGATTTTCTTCGAAAATTGATTTTTATTTTCATAATACTCTTAAGCCTGAATAATTTAACGCGTTGCTTGCTTGTGTATCTTACCATGGTTCAAATTGAGTTAGTCTGAAATTGAGAAATATCAAATGAAATGCTGAAAAAAACTAGACGTTTAGGTGTGGTTCACATTTAACATCGGCCCTTAAAACTTAACCACTCTTTACATAGTCGGCCGTGGTTGTCTAAAGACTTATATGATGCTATAAATACATGAAATATCATGGCATGAAAAATGTATTTTCCGTTTCATTTCTGTTAGAAAATAAGAAAGACCTCCTCTTCTAGTTCCCCCGGCATTATTAGCTTCTTTGCCGCCATAAATGTTCTTAGGTTGGGTTTCGTTAAGAATCTGCAGCTTAGTGCGCCATCTAATGACTACATTTTATTTCAGATAAGATCCGTTGAATACGCACTACACAATTTTTACACAATTTCTACACACAGAGAACAGATTTGTTGCCACAACCGAATTTTTGCCAATGGAATAATTGAGGTTGCAGGCACCCCGAGTACACCATCGATACAACTAAATGTTCTGTAATTTTCAGTAAGTTGAACTGAAGTATCGGTGGAACATACGAAGAGACCAAAAATTGTAAACACACCATAAGTATTCTTAAATAAAGGAATGGTCATATCGAGGAAAGAGAGAGGAAGATAATGAAAGAGTTTTACTAAAAAACCTTGGATCAATCCATTGACTTAAGGTCAGTAAAAATCGAATAACTTTATTTCATAAAGACAATTAAAAAAACTATTAAACCCGTTTGGTTATGATAAAATTCTAGTTATAGTTATTAGCGGAACACGAAAATTATTTGTACAAAACCATTAGTTGCAATACAATGATCATATTTATCATCATTTAGTATGCCGAAACGAATATCCATTGCGATTATAAACATCAACCGACAACCGACTTTCAACTAAGTTTATCTCTATGTGGGGACCTACAGTTTCAGACCACTTCAGAAGGACTAAGGCAGTTTATCAAAATGTTAGTCCAAGGATTTTTATACAGAACATGTAGTTTGTATCTCTAAACAATTGTCAGACGTTCTAACCCTGGTTTAAGTTATGGTAACTTCTACTACCACGTGATTAAAGATCGTCGCAGTAACTTCCTGCTTTCCAACCAGTAGTAGCTGGTGTGGTTGCTCCATACTGGTTTTCAAATATCTTCGAACTCCCGTCAGCCACCCCGTAGGACCCTTTTTTCAAAGAGCAACCCACCAGTACGAGAATATTATTACGAGAGTGCTATTAATCGAATGCGTGCCTTTAATTTACACACTTTTTTATTGGGCTTTTATTTCCTCACGTAACGAACACGACGCACACACATTCCTCACTTATACATACATAAATAATTTACTTAGACGGTCCTTACAGTGTACATATACAGAGACACACATACATACAACACTTACATAGGCTTAAGTCTAAACACTCAATAAATAATTTCCTTACAATTGACTTTGGTTGGTTACACGCGTAGCCGCAGCCCACAGCAGCGGCCGGTATCAGGGCTAGAGCGCGCGGCGCGATGGAGAGGGTTACAAACACCGGGTTCAGGTTGAAATCATAGCCCTATTCTGTTTCCAGTTTGTCACCAAACCGTATGGAGCCTCTTTGTCGTACATTTCGGTGGCGGTGATATTCCGTGTTGACACTGACGGCGGTGGAGGCGTCGGCGTCAGCGGTGGAACCACCGTCTTGATGCGGATGTGACTTAAGACGCACATTTTTGCGTGAATTACCCGTGTTGCGCACCGACGACGCTAGCGATAACGACGTATGCGTTGCATACTCCTGGAGGACTGTGGGCGTGTCTGTTGTTACTGCCACATCGTACGAAGAGGCGGAACTTTGCGTCTCCTCTACATCCGGTGGCCATTTTTGGGATTTGGTGCGTGGCCCCACCGATGGCGACTGATGATATAGTGTGGGTTTGACACGTAGGCTGGGATATGAAATGTTCGAGGGCAACCAACTGTTTTCCAACGCGATCTCGGCGGGTTTATTGCGGTTGTGCAGTTTTGCATGGTAATGACTTTCGGGTGGACGTTCTCGGTACTTCTTCAGGAAGCTGGCCGGATAATTGGGCTCTTCTGTGGTAGTGGTGGTGCTGGTGGTGACAGCTGCAGCTGTGGTGGTCTCTACGTTAGATCTGTAACTAGTTCTGACGGGCGTCAGCCCTCGTTGCGAACGGTACTCGGGTACATAGGCTTTCTCGGGGACTTGCTCCGCATCCTCCTCCTCCTCCTCGTGCTTGTTGGAATCAGCCTTGTGTGCTTCGGTTGCTGGAGCATGCCTCGGGGAGCCCCTTAATGTTAATGATGACAGCAGCGGTAGGTCCTTATAGGTGTAATACTCATGGGTGTACGGTTGCAACACAGACTCCTCTGCCGTGTACTCGGTCACTTCGTAGGTGTGCGATTTGCTGGCGTCATGCTCGTGGTAGTCGTCGATGTCCTCATGCAAAGCCTCGTAGATCTGCTTCTGTGGTTGGGGCAGCATTTCGTCCACGACACTGGTGTGCAGAGAGCTCATCACCTTGGGCTTAATCGTGGAGTAGCCAGTCGATGATGTTTCACCTATTAATTTGTAAACTGGCTTCCAGCTATCGCCAAATTCACTTATAGATCCACTTACAATGTCACTGTCATCGTGTTCCGCTAAGCGAGTGTTGTCCTTGGCGGAGTCTTTTTGCTTTTCCGCTGTCAAGGCCATGAACGTAGGCCTGTCTGCGTGCTTCATTGGCCGTTTTCCCTCGGCTATTAACTCCTGTTCCCTTTCTAGCTGCCGTAGCTTTTCAGGATCCAACATGTGCGTGGTCTTGTGTTTGTCGAACATTTGTGGCTTTGACGTCATGGTCATTAGTTTGACGACCTTCTTGGAGGGGCGAATTTTAATCACTTTTGTCTCCTTCGTATGAGGATTTCGAATGATGTACTTCACGCGGGTCGTTTCTGTGGGCAGGTAGTCCAAGACATTCCCCTGTGGCTGCCTGTGCGGCATAAATTCACCAATCATGCCTTTCATAACGCGAGCGCCAGTGACTACACGGTCGACGAAGCCATCAACTGAACTGTCCATTTGTTTCCACATGAAACGACGTTGCATCCTGCAAGAGAGGTTGGCAAAGAGAGGGCGAGAAAAAAATGTAATAATCAATACTAATCTACAAGTGCTCTTCCACAAAAAATTATAATTTGTGAAGCAAATACTCAAAAATGTCAAGATACCTTTAGGCCCATAAATTGAAACTTCCCCCCTGGGTTGATTTCAACCATTTATAATTCCAAACTGCTTATTTTAAGCCATCAGTGTGTATCAAATGAGAATGACATTTTCGAACGAGGTCAAAAATAAACCTCTTATTTGAAATTTGGTGAAGGAATATTCGGCCAATTAAAATATGGCCTAATGCGTAAATAAATGCAAATATACAAAATAATAACGACAATTGGTCACAAATCTAACTTTGACATTGTTTTTAAAATCTGGTAAATTTAGAATTCGTCCAAGAGGTCCAAGAGGTCCACCTGTTTCGTTTGGCTTTTCTGCACATTTAGAATTTATAGTCGCTACGCCCAAATTTAGCTTTTTTATCATTCGATAGTCTACTTTTCGCCCCGGCTATGTAACCCTAGATGATAGTGGTGATAATATGCCAAAAAATCCCCAGAAACACTACAAATATTTTGATTTTTGACGTAGTCCTTGTGTGAGGAAAATGTTTACCTCTTCACCGATCTGGCCTATTTTCAATTCCATCTAGTTTCAATAGTGTGACCTGTAGTTTGTTCCTATAAAGGAACATGGCTAGATCATCTTCGATATTTACGACGATTCAGATTGTATATTTTTTAAAAGGTCTTCGGCCAGTTCTTTGAGGTGTTGCACACGGAATGCCAAAGTGAATATAACCTCTATAATATGATGGATTAAAGCTGCACGTCTGTTGTCAAAAGTATTTCCATATGGCTTATTCGCACATGGGAGCGAAAAGCTGAAGCGTTCTTATGAATTCGATAGACATGTAGATTCCGCAACCGCGGTAATTTGATTTATGTTTTCATCAGCTTTTGTAGGTACCACTGTTGGAGCAACATAAATATGCAGAATATACTTAGTAGGGACATAAATACTGTTACAACAATGAACACACCCATTTCAATAGTAGAACTGAGCATACATAGCCCATTAATGTCATATGGGTTTTGAAAGCTAACCTCAATAGCGTTAGTCTGTAACGGGATTTTATAATTGTTTCAACTTTCATCATGATGGAGTAGAAAGAAAATGAGAACCGTATCGCTGTAATAGCGCTTTTCAAGTGTGAAATGGAAAAAAGCGATATTTTCAAAACGCTCCGGCCACTAGGGCCGCATGTTCGACTACCGATGCATAAAACTGTTTGAGGAGACTGGAGATGTAAAAGACCGCCACCATGTCATCAAAGCCGTTAAATAAAGAATTCATAGAAATCCGCATCCGAAAACAGAAAATCATGGCCCGTGAGATGAATATCGCGAAAAAGTCCATGAGTCGAATCATTAATAAAGACTTGGGACTTGGGGCTTTCAAACAACGTACCGGACATTTATTGACCGCAGCTTTAAAAAAAAGGATTGCAAAATGCAAACGTCTTTTGGTGAAGCACGCTGATAACTTGCACAGAAAAATTTTGTTCACATTTTTACCGTTCAGGAAAATTTAAGAAGCAAAATGATAGAGTGTATGCGCGGTCATCTAAGGAAACAAGGGTGGAAAAAAAGGGTCGTCACCTAGCTTCAGTCATGGTTTGGTGGGGTGTCTCTTACGATGGGGTTACTGACCTGCATTTCTGCGAACAAGGAGGCAAAACATCGGCCAAAGTTTACCAAGAAACCGTTTTGGAAGCTGTTGTAAAGCCTCTTAACAATTCCCTGTTCCCAAACCAGCCATGGACTTTCCAGCAGGATTCTGCGCCGGCCCATAAGGCTAAAACGTACCAGGCCTGGCATCGAAATAATTTGCCAGCGTTCATTTCCTCTGAAGAATGGCCCTGAGGCAGTCCAGATTTGAACCCATTGGATTACAAATTGTGGACGGTTTTAGAGGATAAGGTTTGTCACAAAAGATACCCCAACATTGGATCTCTTAAGACTGCTTTGGTTCGAGCTGTGGCCAATTTTCCAACTGGATGAGGTTTGTGCAGCTATTGACGATTGGTCAGTGCGACTTAAGGCGTGTGTCAAGGCAAAAGGCGGACAATTTGAATAAGTAGATTCTTTTTGGATACAATATACATCATTTTACAGCATAAAGTATATAGGAAATTCGTGTTATGGCGCTATGGGTCTTAATATATAGGATGCCAATAAGAAGGTTTGCTAGCATCTTCTTAAAAAAGGCCGCGACAAAAAAGGCAACATTGCTAAAGCCTGTTGCACCGACAAGGTAGTTTTTGATTTATTTACCTTGGCCCAGCCATTTATAAGAAGCATTGAAATAATAAGATGGGCTGTGCACGCAAACAACTGCTACTTTGGGCTAAGCTAATGCTAGTACACACTCAAGGATACCGTTGCAGTAATACAAAAAAAAATCAAAAAAACTCGTTGCTGCAACACGTTGCTTCGACGGTAGCCTCGTGTGTATAGAGCATATCAGCTGAAGAGAGCTATCTCTCGGCGTAGGAAAAAAACGCAACGTAACACATTTTGCACGTGATTTTTTATGGTGCTGGAACATTGGGTTATCTGTATTCGAGAGAAAGGATTGTTGCAAGTTCAATAGGCCCTGCGGTGCTAAGGAGTGTTCAAAAATCGATAAAAATGTAACGCACACAGGGAAGCTGGCTATGACTTGTCCTTCACATTTATGAGAACCCATTAGTAAGAAAGTGTTAAGACGACAAATACCTTGGAATACATAGTCGGGAACCACCGAGGCGCATGTGAAGGATCTGGACATTGAAATTAACTAAAGACAGAACACAAATAAGTTCAAAGGACTTGGAAGACATTTGTAGGGCCAACCGTAGGAAGTTCCAACAGAACTTACTAGATAACCAATATAAGAACGCATGCGAGGTTCTATATTCAAGCGGCAAGAAGACATTCTGGAAGCCTTATTTTCGGAAGGCCTTTAATAAAGTATCTTTGAAAACTGCTTCTAGCCGCATGTATTTAGTAAGAAACCCGTTTCTGTTTGGTGAGAAACTCTACGAATCCCTTAAAAACTCCACGCCATTCATCAGCCAAACGTCTCCCATCCTCATTTGAAAGATTGTCCGTTGCATTGACGACTGTTAACAACGTCTTGTTGTGGTTAATCATGGGATGTGTGCTAAAAACTACACCCACCTGTGATTTCCTTTTTCTGTTGGCCGACAGTGGGTGCCATGTTGATGACTGAGCAAAACCAGCAGGAACAACCATATGATGTACTGCTGCAGTGGCGTCTGGTGATGATGATGATGATGCGGCTGCAGCTGGTGGTGCTTGTAGTGGTTATTTAAAGGCTTCCACAAGATGCGCTACAAAAGTGTTTATGGACCATTATCAATGTTGGGGCAATTTGTATGAAGTAAGTGAGTGGGTGGATCTAGGGGGGACGAACTGTTGTCAACAAAACTTACACAACAATTTCGGAACAACAGGAGCAGCATGTTTTCCTTACTTTTATCCAAGTGATGGTCTTGCTACTGGTGCTATCACCGATGCGACAGTTGCCAGTGCTGCGCCTTCTCGATGCTGATGTCGCCGTTGTCGTCGTTGCTGTTGTTGCGACTCTTGACTTTATGTGAGTGGTGGAGGTTGTGGTGGTTGTGGTAATGCTGTGGCTGCCGGCGGTCCGTTGAAATCTCCTCAAGATCACGGTTGTGTATCGTTTTTTCCAAACGTTGTGCACGTTTAAGTTGTACTGTGCTTTCCTGTATGGCTGTGGCAACATTGAATCAATGACGTTCCATGCCGTTTGTTTTATATACCGGCTGGTAGGCTGGCTGCACTCCTCCAAGCTCCACTACCACCACTCCACCTCCACCACCACCACTCCACCACCACCGGCAGCAGCAACAATGCACAAGACAACCCCATATATCCGACTCGTTGCAATCATTCATCCATGATGGTGATGCAGAGGGAAGATATGGGGGGTATCTGGTCACCAATACACATATCATCCATTTGTCGTACAAGCAAAAATAGTATCTTTTGTCTGTTTGCATTGGGCTTTTTTTGCTTCTTCCATATTTGCCCGTTTTGTCGGTTGGTTCCTCTAACAAAATGTATTCATATGCGAGTAAGTGTTGAGATATTTCTCCATGTACTCGTGTAGCTCATACGGATGGATGGATGTTTCTTTTAATAGCACAGTAGCATGTGCAGCACCGATATCGAATCAAACATTTTGGAGCTGCATACGAACGCTATTAACACTACCAGAAGCGAAATATTAAAAAAAAATCGACAACAGAAAAACAGCAAAACCGTGAGTAATTCACGCGTCATAAGACAGACATGAAAAGGTATGCAAACGTTAGATTGGGGATTTAGACGCTAAACGAAATCTTGAAATGTATTTATGATCTTGGCTTTATTGCAACACAAAAATATAGGGTGATCCATCAGGAGGTATTTTTTCAGAACAAAAAAAATTAAAAAATACAAATCAAGAGTGGAAAATTTATTGGTAATTTGAAAGGACATTTTATGGCATTTATTTTTTGAAAATAATTACCTTCAAATGTTGGCAATTGTATTATGAAAATGAGCGTTCGGTGAGAAACGGGAAGATCCGTTGTTTTCGACCAAAATTTTGTTCAGTGATGAGACCCATTTCTGGCATAACGGCAAAGTCAATAAACAATGTTGTCGCATTTGGGCCGAAGAGCCACAAGAATAGTTTCAAGAGGTGCCTTTATACCCAGAGAAAATCACGGTTTTGTGTGGTTTATAAGCTGGTGGAATCATCGGTGCATAATTTTTCAAAAATGATGATGGCCGGAACGAAACCATGAATGGTGCTCGCTATCGCGCCATGATATCGATCTACCGCCATGATATCGATCTAAATTGAAGCCCGTAATCTTGACGACACTTGGTTTCAACAGGACGGTGGCACTTTCCATACAGCTGCTGCTCAAACAATGGATCTATTGAGAGGTCATTTCGAAAAGCAGCTAATTTCACGTTTTGGGCAGGTGAGTTGGCCGCCTAGATCGAGTGATATCACACCTTTAGACATTTTTCTTTGGGGTTACGAAAAGTCCAAAGTCTATGCTGACAAACCAGCTACGATTTAGGTTTTGAAAGCCAACATTACGCGTGTCATTTAAGCTCGAACGAGTCATCCAAAATTGGACCCTCAGAATGGAAACCCTGAGGCGTAGTAGCGGCCAACATTTGAAGGAAATTATATTCAAAAAATAAATGCCATAAAATGTCCTTTCAAATTACCAATAAAGATTCCACACTTCATTTTAATTTTTATATTTTTTTTGTTCTGAAAATATACCTCTAGATTGATCACCCTATATATAATGAACTTCTCTCAAATAAGTGAGTAATTAGTGGGCGATCTAATTTCAATGCACGACATGTATACTCGAAATGTTGCCGGCTTTATACTCGTAAGATAAACTGCTGCTTATTTTGGCTTTAACCCTAGATATCCTTGGACATAGTCGCGCAACAAAAAAGTGACACCCTGTAACGGTGGTATGGGCTCGACGGCACAAATGATTTCTTTTTCGAGCCACTTCTATAAATAATTTAAGCCGCCTTTTAATTTTTTGTGAGAGTTGAATGTATTATTTTTTTCAAAGTTCGACCTATGAGCACTTGTTGTTAGTCCGGCCCCATGCAGTGTGATGAGATAACAGCCTCGCAAGAACTTTTTAAGGTCAATTGTTGGGTTTTTAATCGTTGAGAGAGAGAGAGAGAATGCAGCTCAGAGATCAACATAACAGTTCATATACTTATAGTATTAAACATATTACAAGAACACCAAAAAGTGGGCGTAATGGTACATTTGTATGGGAGGTACCAGAAGGAATGTGGCAAAGTTGCCAATTTTTGGGAATGCTAAATTCAAAAAGCGATTAATAGCTTCTTTCGAGAGTTATCGTGCGAATCAGACGAATAGATAGACAGATGATCATTGCTCCAATGACTTAAAAAGTCATGCAACGGATTTGGACAGAACATATCGAGTCCAAACTGCGAAAAAGACGTAAGCGCCATTTTATTCCAAAAACGTTTTTTAATAAAACTCGACAAAAAAATTTACAACGCGAAAAATATTGAATATTTATACTTACAAAGATCTAGCAAATGTAATTGAATTGGAATAAATTTTTGGCGCCTACGTCTAAAATGCTTTTTTCGATACGTAACGCGTTTTGTCCGCACCAAATGATATAAAGCTCCTAACCCAGTAGAGTGAGGGTATGCATATTGATAATAAATTCCTTTAAATGTCTGAACTGCCATTGTTAGGTTTCTGCAGTATTGTTGCATGCAACATTCAATTCATGTCCGTCCAGTCGTCGGTACACCAAAAGTAAATCAGACATACGCGAATTGTTAACGCTGCTATTGTTTCGTGTAATACCGCTGCCGTAAATTGCTAATTAGTTCCATCGATAGCTGCCTGCCTGCCTGGTGTTGAGATGGCTCCGCTTACCGCCCCTCTCCGACATACTTTCGAATGTGGATATCTTGTAGCTGCTGTTTAGTCTCGGTATTTAATAAATTATTATTGTGATTTTTCAATTTACTTCCTTCCGTTTTCGAACAATGTACCGCTGGTGAAGGCAGGGAGGGGGAGGGGACCATAAGCTTTTGTGATTTTTTTGGCACGAGCCTTGGCATTGCTCATTTGCCCAGTGTTACATCAATAAATCAAAAATGAAATGGCTATTTACGGCTATTTGTTGACCGCGCTTTTAAAACGCTGCGCCACCGTTGGCGTGAAACGGCGGGGGGCAATCAATACACAATTTCGCATTTACTACATAATAAAACATTTACTTGCTCACTTTTACTTACACGTGCGAGTATTACTTAACTCAACTTAAGTAAATGTAAATTAATTTATGAATTTAAATTATGACTACGACGAGTACGTCTACGAGTGCATATAATTATGAAGCGAAATAATTATAATGAAAAGGTGGCGAAATGTATGCATGAGTGTTGCAGGAGGGAATGTATGAGATACTTACGATCCAAAGGTTGCTGACTTCATTTGAAAAAGTGTGCTGGCGCAAGATGAGTGCCTCACATTCCATGCCCTCGACCGCACGCCTCGCGTTCGCAATTTTTATTGAAATTAAAGGCGAAAAACAATCTGTTGGCTAAATAAAAATGTTTTGAATAATTGCCCATTTGCGCTTATGTCGGAGAGGGGGGGGGGGGGGGGGCGCAGTACTCGCATTTCATAGACATACTATTCCATTAAAATTTATTAAACTGCTGGCCACAACGATCCAACGTGTGTAACCAGAGCATCCTGCTGAAATTTCAATGCTTGGGAATGCAATAAATGAAATTTTTTAAAAATGTTCAACAAAATTCTTATGCGGATTTTTATATTCAAAATGTTTGTGCCAAGTAGCCCTCATGACATGGCGAACATTTGTAGTTTGGAATTGAAATTAAACTTACTTGAGTTGGCTCTAAAATCTCTTTTAAGTATTGGCCTGTGTTGGCAATATTATTAAAGCAATTCGGTGTGCGGTCTAGTCTGTCTAGTAAAACTTAATATATCCAGGTCTATATCGACAGGAGGCTTTTCTGCTTACGCATTCCGTTATATTTGATTTGGAACGCCTTAGCTGGAGCAGGCAGATACAATCGATGGACATGCCATACTCGTAGGTTACCGCAGCTAAAATTATAGAATTTTCGAAAGATGTTCCTCTCGAAGATACCCCAGTTCAACCGCCTTAGAGAAGCGCATCTAAAAAAGGACCCATCTAATCATAGGATAAAAGGTATATTCACTTTGCCATTCCCATAAAATTGGGAAGCAAATTACAGGTCACACTATTAAAGAAAGGTGGTTGAAATTTGGCAGAAACATGTGTTAATGGCCTGAAACGGTTGCTATTTAAAGTGAATCAACCTGTATAAAAATTAACAACCCTGAACTTAAAAGCACTATATCTGTGATCTATAAGAGATATGACAATGCTATTTGGAACATATGGAGTTGGCATTGATCGAAACATACTCAGAAGGAATACTGGACAGTGCCACGACCCCTTTAAGATATCGCAATTACGGCCAAAGTAGTGGACCGATCGTTATAGAATTTTACGACGACGAATGCAATGACTTAAAAATTATTAGCGACAACGTTATGGTAAAATTGGACAAGGGGTGTGGCACCCCAGAGACAATACGGAAGTTCAAAAAAGACAATATCTCACGAACTAATAGAGATATAGCGATAATGTTTGAAACATATGATATTACCATGAATTGCAACACAACCTGAAGGAGGGTATTTAAGCTTCTGAACCATTTCCCTTTAAAAATATTTTTTATGGCCAAACTAATGGACTGATCGTTATAAATTTTTAACAGAAAGAAATCAATGACTAGATTTTTTTGATTGATTTTAAACAATTTTATCTGTTTAAAATCAAGGATTTGTATATCATTTTAGACTGTATTGTGTTAAAATTAGAGAAAACGCACGTGGTTTCGAACATACTACCCTGAACTTTGAAAGATATATCTCGTGTGCTAATACAGATATGACGATAGTAGTTGGTATATAAGATGTTGGTGTAGAAAGATTATGCCTTGACAACATTTTCATTCTGGACCTTATCCATGATGGAGGGTATTTAAGCTTCTGCACGGCCGAACATAATTGGTCCAACTGTTGTATCCTGCAACACACCCTGAAACTGGGTATTACAAGTTAGTTCCATGGCTTATGTTTGTAACTACCAAAAATATATGAACTAGACCATTTTACGATGCCTGTCTGTCCGTCCGTTCGTTCGTCTATCTTAAGCTTGCAGTTAAACTACAGGTCGAAATTGATGTTCGATCTACATGTAATTTGGCACATGTAACTTTTTTGGACTATGGGCTGATACTACAGAAATAGAAGAAAATCGGTCCAGATTTAGATATAGCTCCCACTCATGTTATCCCACTTTAATTTTTTTTAGCTCTAGAAGAAACTTTCTCACAAATTCAAATTCATAATATTTTTGGACCACCCAACATCCAGAAGTTCAGGGTATAATACGTCCGACTTTTTATAACTTACAAAACACTGTACAGGCTATTTTGAATTAGTGCTGCAGATAACCACTATGTTGAGTATACCGATCGACTTTGAATCGCTATCTGATTCCATTGAGCCTTGGCCGTGCGCCCGTCTGTCCATCTATCGTTGCAATCAAAGTACAGGTCGCAACTATTAAGCGATTTCGATGAAACTTGGTACATTCTTCAAGTTTTGGGCCTAGGTCGGACTCTATTGAAATTGGCCCATATTTTTATATAATACATAGGGGTTTTCCCAATTTCAGAACTTCAGCTCTTAGAGCCACATATTAGTCTGATTTTGATCAAATTTCACACAGAGCATCTCGAGTGGACAACGCCCATCTCTGGTGAAATTTGTCCATATTGGTCTAAGCTTTTGATAAGCTCCCACACAAAGGTCCCTCCCGATTTGAGGTCCTGCAACTCTAGAAATCACAAATTACATCCGATCACGCCCAAACTTTGCTTAGTACGTTATGAGCGACCATTACGTAGCATAGAACCATATCATCGTATAGCCTCCTTTTCAGATTTAAGAATCTGCAGCTTTAGAGACCACATTTGACATCAGATTTCTACGACATTTAGCATAAAGCATCACGAGCGACCAACACCCAAGTCCATTAATATTGAACCATATCGCTTCATGTGTTCAAATAGCCTTCCACACAAAGCTCAATACCGATTTGAGCTCCTGCAGCTCTAGAAGCCGTAAATTATACCCTATCACTCCCATGGTATGGTATAAGCGCGAGTGGTTATCACATTAATTCCGACCTTGCTCAAACGCCAGTCAGAGGTGCTTTAGCCTCTGAATAGCAAATTTGTGAAGAGTATCTCATAGTCGGCCATGTCCGACTTTAACTTT
Source organism: Hydrotaea diabolus (assembly GCA_963513945.1). NCBI lineage: Eukaryota > Metazoa > Arthropoda > Insecta > Diptera > Muscidae > Hydrotaea > Hydrotaea diabolus. The sequence goes on along the minus strand of OY740720.1, from coordinate 99,980,302 downwards.
TTTTACTTGTTATCATTTTAATTAGTAGCGGCTCCTGTGGTTGTTAGTAATGTGATTTTCCCCAGAAGTGTCCATATTGGAAAATACTGGGTTGCCCAAATAAGACACAAGGGTTCAACAAAAAGGTTACGAAGAAGTTCCATTGCAGATTTTGCTGTATGCGCAGTGGCTCCCTCTTGCTGGAACCATATGTTAGGATTATTCTCAACTTGATTTATAAATTTCCAATTATAGTCCTATACATAGGCCCGTTAATGGCTTCTGGTTGACTGGTCTAAGAGTTATCAGACATTCGAACTTTACTTAATTTTTCACAGTATGCAAAAATAGGCCCTACCCCTTTTTAAACTGTACCTTATAAGTTCATGATGTTTTCAGTTTTGTTGAGATTAAGACCATACGGTGGCAGCTATCAACCGATCGCGCTGCAACGTTGCACATTCTCTGACTTCCAGCTGAGGACGGTCGTTTTTTTTTTTTAATGAAATAAAGTTTGTGTTGATATTTCGCACACATCCTTGTTAAAAGATGGCGCGTTCCTCATAGTATTTAGCAGCATACAATTAATATGTGGGAAGTTGTCATAGACTAGCGTATGTCAAGATTGGTAAAAATAGCCTGGCATTGCCTACACACACACAGAAAAAAAATATTGGAAATTTGTCTGAAGTACAGAATTTCTGTTCGACCAGAAGTCTTTTAGTTCCAATCACCGAATATTAATTAACATAATGGAAATCCGATAGGTTGTACCATAAAATGATTGATATGCCAGTATAATGGTACAGACAGCTAAATATTCAGCCACATTAACCGAATGAAGTTCAAATTATTGGTTGCCAAAACGCCTGTTGCAACTAATATTTTTATATTGAACTGTCCGGTGCAACCAATAATTGGTAATGAAAGCACAACATTCGGCGCTAGCCACCTTTGAAATAATTTAGATGCAAAAATATTTTTTTTTAATATTTTTAATTAGCCAACACTCAGGGGTTTTCCCCTATACATTCAATGCATTGCGTTGGTCGTTGGAAAGCAAGGGATCGAAGGGGGAAAGAGGGAGTAATGTTTATTGACATTCGCCTTGAATTTCTGGATGTCGTAATTGGTGGGAAATACATTTGCCGGAAGTCGATTCCACATACGGACAGTACGGGCGAAAAACGAATTCGATCTGTAGTGTATAGTGCGGTCAACCGGCCAATCGATAACAAATGGGTGTGAATATCTGCAAGTCGTGTATCCCTGCCGAACATCCTCACGTCATGAATAAGGCCACGAATGTCTGAAGAACACACACCATGGAAGTAGCGATAGAGCAGCGACACACAACTCACATTCCGACGATTCTCCAGGGAAACAATAGAGTTGGATACCCTACTGCTTCCTATCAGCACCATTGCTCTCCTTTGAACACGGCCCAGAAGCTCCAAGGATGATTTTGAAGCACCTGCCCATATATGGGTGTTGTATTCTATCTTTGGCCTAATGTAAGTTGTATAGATATTGAGAAGATCAGAAGGAGTGAAATATTTTTTGCACCGCTTGAGGAAGCCTATACACTTGAGTGCTTCTTTCGACACTTCGAATACATGTCTCGCCCAACGAGCGTCGCATTGTATTTTCATGCCCAGAACATCAAGAGCATCTGATTGTTCGACATCCATACCATCGATAGATAATGAAGACACTGTTGGGTCAGCGAATCGCTTGTGAAACAACAAGCAGCACTGTGTCTTACGTGCATTAAAATCTACTCTATTCACTCGACCCCAGTCGGAAATGGTCAGTAAATCCCGGCCAAGTGTCTCTTCCATCATTCGCCTTTTGTCTTCAATATCTTGAAGACTCGGCCTATGAATACGAATGACATAGGTTGCTGTCATCCGCGAAAGAGTAGATTGCATTCACGGTCTGACCCAAAAGATCATCAATGCAAATGAGAAATAATGAGGGAGAAAGGACAGAGCCATGTGGCACACCTGCGGTCAGCCTATGTTTATCGGATGAGAACCCATCTACAACAACTCTTATAGTGCGATCTCTAAGAAAGCTCGATATAAATCGAGCAAATGTATTACCGACACCAAACGCGATCAGCTTTGATAAGAGTGCACCGTGCCAGACTCTATCAAATGCCTTGGATATATCCAGAGCCACGACCTTACTCTCACCAAACTGGTGGATAGACCGATAGGAAAGCCATCAGGTCACCCGTAGAGCGATTTCTACGGAAGCCGTACTGTCTGTCGCTAAGCAGGTCGTTGGACTCTAGATACCCTACAAGATGGTGGTTAACCATGTTCTCCATTACCTTGGAGAGTGCAGAGCAGATCGCGATTGGCCGATAATTCGCAGGGTTATTGGCTTCACCCTTTTTAGGGATCGGCTGGACGTTCGCAACCTTCCAACACGCTGGGAAGACTCCTGCACGATAAGCAAGGTTGAAAAGGTTGCGCAGTTGACGGGCTAGTGCCGAGATACCATCCGGGCCCTTTTAACTCCACGAGCTCGAAAAAATATCTTAGGCATGGAACTAGATACGTTTTCGATCTCGGGGAGTGGTTGATTGATTTCCGGCAAGGAAGAATTTCCTGCAAACATTTCAGCCAAAAGGTTGGCTTTATCAACCGGGTCAGTGAATGCCCGGTCGTTTTTAACAAGAGTTGGGATAGATGAAGAACTATCCTTTACTCTTCTTACAAACGACCAAAAGCTCTTACTTCCCCTGGGAGAATTAAGAATCTGTACGTAGGCGTTGCTCGTAAAGAAACTTTTCACGCCTAAGCACTCTGGCACACGACGTTCTTGCCTGTTTACGCAGCAGTTCAGTATTGACGTTTTTGTTTAAACGCCAATTTCTGAACGCCTCCTCTTTTGATCTGACAGCATCCCTGCATGGCTGGTTAAACCAACTATTTTTGGCAGGCTTAACCGACATAATTTTAGTTGGAATAAACATCTTCATTCCAAATAAAATTATATTTTCGATCATTTCATTTCGAGAAAGCATAGCTTCCAATTGAAATGCTGGAAAAAGTGGTAGAGCTCAGCCCAACGTGCATTTTCGTATATAAAAATTGTCCGCTTTGGGGCTGGTATCGAAGCGACACGAAGGGCGGAAAACGAAAAAGATGCTGAAACAATGCAGTGATCGGAATTACCAAGAGGTGCAAGGACATTAACTTCATACTTTTCAGGGTGTGAAGTTAAGAAAAGGTCAAGAATATTGTGTTGGTGTCCTTCGACACACGGAATATGTGTCGGTTCATTCACTAATTGCGTTAAGTCGTTTTGCGCGGCGAAGAGCTCGGCGTATTGGCCCTCCGGAGTTGTTTGGCCAGGTAGAATTATGGACATTAAAATCCCCAGCAACGACAATTTCACTGTCCGGATAACTCTCCAAAACTTTCGTTATTGAATCAGAAAGGGCGTCGAAGCCGATGAGGGAAGCCTCCCTTTCTGAATTTCGGCTTCTATAAATAAACCCAAAATGAAGTACGTGTGTTTCAATCCTGAATTTAACCCAAAGGGAGTTAAATTCTGGATCTTGTGAGTTCAAGTGTTGCTGGCTCTGAAACACTATGTCATTACGTACATATTCCGCAAGACATCTGTGAGAAATAAAAAGGGATAGGGTGTGGTACCCAGTAGAGTGAAAATCCTGTGGATCAGAATCCTCGCGCATCTGGGTCTCACATAGAGCTAAGATATCAGGCCTATGGAAATGAATGTTTGAAAACGCTGCGAAAAAATTCGCACGCAGCCCACGTATGTTGGCGAAATGAATTTTAAATCTCATCACCATTACGCCAACCAGAAAACAAAAACAAATGTCAGTGTGTAAGTGCAGTAGACAAATTGATATCAACAAAATCACAAGTTATCTCTAAAGGCATATCGTCGAAAAGCAAATTAACAGCCTTAGCCACGATGTCGAACGATAACGTTCGCACGCTTTTCAAGCGACAAACAGCTGATTTCGTAGACACTCACATCCACCAGAACGACAAGACGAAAAAAGTGAGTGCTTTAGAAACGACGTAATTTCTAAATACAAAACTAGTAGTCCCGTATTATTTTCGTTCGCCCACAAACGTCAAAATCACTCACTTGTGTTTTGTCTTTCGTATGATAGCTGAAATACACATAAGCACATATACAAGCCGAAATATAATGAAGGAAATGCAAAGAAATTTTGTTTTTTTTATTCTATGCATTTCGTTTCTGGACATTTTTAATTTTTAATACATGAATAAGATTTTAAAAAAATTGTCCCCAAATTATTGTTTCTTTACATTTATTTTTTCAGTTGCTTCAGTCAATACATTTAAGTTACGAGATATTTTATTGCCTCCTTTGTATCGAGTTCATATATACACACAAGATGAAGGTTTCCTCAAAATTACGATAAAACACAGTGGTACAATAAAATAATCCTGAAAATGTTTTGCATCATATATTCGCAATTTTTTTGCATTTACAAATAGGTTAAAAAGGTCTTTCAACTATTTTTTTATTTATTCATGTACGAGTACCGCATATGAACCATAATAAATGAAAAGGTAAACGTCTTGACAAATTGACACTTTTTGCTGGAAGCTGAGTAAAAGTATAGCTCGCATCTAGGCAAATATGTTCAAAATTTTTGTGCTGGCAAAAATTTTATTCACTCGCAGCACGTAAGGCTATGCGAACGATAAATCGAAAGAAAGAGACTACCATTTTGATACGAAAGTGAGTGACTGACTTTCGTTCGCATAGATCTTCGTTTGACTTTGTGGCTAAGCAGTAAATTATATCTTCTTTCGAAATTATACAATATAATTTATATCTTGCTTTGGCTATTTTTTTGTGTTTGAAGGTCTGTAGTTGTGGTATCCTGATTTTAATTTATTTGAAATGTTAAATATCATTTCATTATTCATAGGTTTCTACTTTTTCACTTCCACCGATACATTCAGTTCCATTTACCGAAGATTTCAGTGTATCAACTAACATTCGGTTTCACTAATGGAAGCTTGATAGTATAGGCAATAAAATTCGTTTTTGGCAACGAATCTGTTCTCTGTGTGCAACTCTGAACGTAAAATGACCACAACTCATGACATACTAGAGAGATTAAAATGTGATTTATAACAGAAACTGTTGGTAAAAGATTAGTTTACCGTTTGCTGCTCAACCTTTTCAACACCAATGTCAATTTTAAAGCTGACGACATGGTGTAGGGTATATGCAAGTCTAGCCAAAGTCGACGTCTTGTTAAATGACAAATTGTACACTTGTTAAATTTAATGAACCGCTTTACATTTGGAAGTACCTCATAAATCGTTGCCAGTTAACCACTCCTCGTGTAATTTAAATTAGAAATGCTGGCTTTAAATTTACTTGCTGGCTCTGTAAAAGTGAAGGGTGTGCCAGATTCTGCCGGCCTTGCGCCTCCTTCACTTGTCAACACATCCTGTGAGAGTGATAATCTGCCATGTTATGTCCCTAAATGCGGCCAGCGGTTAATGGGTCTTTACGACTATTTTTTTTACGAACAAACCTCATGTCTTCGTCGTCGGCGCCCTCGTCCTGTCGGATGATGTATGCATGGGTATATGTGAATGTGTGTGTACTGTATTTGGGATACATTCACAGTTGCAGAGTTGCCCATAGATCTATGGCTCTAGAGCCGGTTTTGCTGCTGTTCTTTCTATTGACATTTGTTGTGTTGGTGTTGGCGTAGATGTGTTTGTGTGTTTGTGTGTGCGAGTGTCGAGTATGTACGTGTGGTGAATAAGTCGAGTTTTATGTCCACCGGTGTTAATCAGCTTAGACGATGTTTGAGGATTATTTCGTACTCATCTCCTCTTATTTTTGTGGCATGAGCCCCTCCAGACATTTGTTTATTTCAGCTGTCAACAAAATGGTCACATAGAGTGCAACAAGGTGAAGGTGTTTGGGTATTACCTTTCTTTCTTTCTATCTAGGACATTATATTTACTAAAACCTATTAGAGTGCTCTTAGTGTATGGGTACTTGCTCATTTAACATGCATTAGGGTGTCCAGAAACACAAGTTGGACGTGCAAAGTTTTTTCAATAGCCACACCCCAATCTAGACTTCAATACTCTTCAAAAGTTTGAAGAAATTGTAAATTTTTTAATTAAAACATGTGCACAATTAAGTTCGCTCGGGCTAAATCTTATTCCACCTCCATCATTGATTGCTTCCTATGGTATCATAAACCGTCCATGGCCAGCTCTTTAGTCTAATCATGGCTTTATACATTCTTCGAGATTTTCTTGATCAATAACTGCCTGACTGAAAAATGGCACATTCAAGTTGTTACAAAGATTTTTGGAGGGATGTTGCCTTGTTTTCTCAAAATTCCGCGTTGTTTCCTTAAGGTCCCACTGCATTTCAATCATTCGGATGCAACTTAACTTGAACTTTATTTTCGGTACATCCTAATATACGTACATGCTTCCGTATGTGTATACAAATATAGTTTTGTTATTCTTTTAACTACACGACAACTTTTTTATTATGCTAATTTAATTTGTTGATCTCTGTGAGACCAGAGAACGGCCACCGAATAAATCACTCGTGCATTTTCTTCGCAACCACTAACATCTGTCAAAGATGCATCAGAATATTCCACGTTTGTGGGTGGTATTTTTGGATTAAAAGAGCATAACCTCTACTAAAACCTTTTTCATTCCTTGTGATTCTGAATATGGACACTTTATATTTTTAAGAATTTTTCGCATGATATTTGACATTAGCGACGATTACCACTAAAGAATAACCACCTTTAATCATAAAAACTGACAATAGGTGTAAAGACAATTTTTATGGAAAAAATTTCAATTTTAAACCTTTCGTACATTTTTATGTAAAGGGCCCACACTTCTATTATATTTCAAATTCTATTTTGAAAACTAATTCTAAACGTACTTCTAAAAAGGGAAAACACTCCCCGGGAAAAAAGTAGGTATTATGAATATCAAAAAAAGGAAAAATGTGACACAAATTTTGGGAAAGATGCCGCCATAAAATTGCTAGGGATTTGTGCCAAAATACGTATGTAAGTATTTATTATTTTTCGTTCACCACCTAAAACGCACGATGTAATTTGCAAATAATACAAAAAGATTTCAGAGAATCATCTTAATATTTTTTTATTATGATAGAAGGATCTGTGTGTGAAACAAAATATCGGGAAAACAAAATATCAGTCTATATTTTCAATGACTCCGAGACATCCTTTATCTCATTCTTTAGCTGTTTAAGTGTTCTCGGATTATTGGCGCATGTTGGAACCACATATCGTCCACATCCTCAATTTCTGGCCACAAGAAGTCTGTTGCGAGTATCATCTCGCGATAGCGAACACCATTCACGGCAACTGCTTGACCGGCCCAATAACTCCGCCAATCCATAAACCGCATCAAACAGTCACTCTTTGTGTATGCATCGGCTTATCAACAATAGCTTTTGAATTCTCATTGACCCAAATGCGGATACATTTGGTCGATTATGCTGACCAAAAAAATTACGAAGTGCATTTTGATTTGGTCGCCTATTTTCGTAAAAGGCTTTAACAATCTTAAGGCGCTGCTCAATTGTGTACCTTTTCATAGTAGAAATTGACAAACGCTGAAATGTTAAATTACGTTGGACAAAAATCTTGACGTTAAGTGTGACTGACAATTACCGTCATGCATTGTGGTTGGACCACCCTTTACAATGCACAAATTACGAAAATGCAAAACCTTTCTCTGGTATGGGCGATCTACAGAAGTATGTACGACGGCACAAGGCGTCACAAAACCTAAAATTTTCCAGAGAAACTTGTGGATGCCCCAATATGGAGCAGAAGTTTTCTGCTGTTACAAACGCAACACTGATCATTTTTATATGGTTTTTTTATAGTCTTTTTTTTTATTTATTTTGTACGTTTGCAACTTCATGCAAATAATTTGTAAATTGATAGCAAAACGAAACAGCTGACTTTGAAAAATCGAAATTCTTTCTCCCTATTACTCTTCTCCCCGTTTTTTTAGAATAGAAGATTTTATTCCCGGGAGTATTTAGAATCGGGCTGGGGGCTAATCACGGCATTCGACGACGAATGCAAATTCGAATAGAAAAATATTTCGATACGTTTAAATGTTTGGATCATGGCATTCGATCGTAATGTTTTATCGCATACTACTTTTTTTTTTGCAATGATGCAAAACAAAGACTTTCAACTCAAAAGATGTGTCGTTGGGTGATTCGAGCACGACGTGGGACTGTTAAAAAATTAAATAGATAATAAGAAACATTTTACGCATTATTGCAATGCAAAAATGTAACGATTAATTATTTTATTGTAGTTAATTTATTATTTTATAACAATTCATGGTGTTGTTACGTAATTTTTGTCGAAACCACTACTGTGATAACACAAATTGAGTTTCCTAAAAGGCCGATGAAACATCTTTCTTTGTTGATTCTCTTTGCGGCAAGCATACGAGTATGATGACAAGCAGAGAAAAGCAGAAAAACAAAACAACAAGCGATTGTTGGTTTGGTGCAAGTGAATATTTTAATAAATCTGATAAAAATATAGAAAGTAATTAGTTATAAATGGATCCAATGCTATTTTCCTACATTTCTTTTGTTTTACTCTGTTGTTTTGTTTGGCGTCATTAAAAATGGTAGTGTTTGGTTTTTTTCGATGACGGTTGTGCTATCGAATTCAACTTCGGGTAGTTGCAATTCGTTAACGATTGTCGTGATCCAAATTAATTGCGTTTCGAAGTAAATTTGGTCGTTAACGAATGCGGTGATTAGCCCCCTGAATGTAAATGAACTCAAACGAGTAAAAATTTGACATTGTCGTGTCTGGAAACTGTGACACGTAGGACAAAATCAGCTATCAATTTAAATTCCGAGCAATAGTATTTTAGACTAGCAGGGAAAATAATTATATTCACGAGGGATTACAAAATTCAAGTTATTCAGAATATTTTAACATTCAGCTTTGATATGAAAAACACTGTACGTATTGTCAAGACAAAGTTGAATACTAAATATTTCATCCGAGAAAAACCATAGCAAACCGAAAGCCGTACGTATTCATTGAAAGAATTTTTAACCGATGTCAGATTTATTTCAGATAAATTGTGTGATAGTAAAATTATGTTTTTATATGGGAGTTTCTTCCTTAGGAACTAGCGTAGGCATCAAAACTCAAACTCAAAATTTAAATATTTCAGATAAGATATCGGTGCTTGAAGTTTTTACAAAGGGTAGGGAATGATTTTTCTAGAAAAAATTACACAAGGAAACAAATTGGTTCAAATCCTTTAAGTGCAGTATCTTTACAAGTTATTATGTTTTTTGGCTCAAGGTAATAAAAAAATAAAATCTTTTAGTATAATTTCCCTTTTTAGCTTTAAAAAGCAAACCCCCGAAAATCTTTAAAATATTTTCGAAACATTTCAAAATACAACCAGTCCTCACTCACCTTCCAAACCTTCCGGTTGATTATCATACCTTGAAAGCGTACCAGTTCATTCTGTGGGCAAACTAAGTTCTCATGGAAGTCCTAAATGTTCGTTTCAAGGTTGTGGCATTGTTTTCTTGCTAAGTTTTTGTTACAGTTCTCCCCTAAAAATTAACATGAACTTTGAACTCTCATAAATAATATTCGTGAAAACTACGCACACGTTCTTTCTATCTTGTCATACTTTTGTTTGTGTTGTATGTATGCATTTTAATTGGCAGGTAACAAGTTCCGCGTAGTTTTGGAGGCATAAAATCATTAATTCTTTTGCTGGCGGCAAGAGGGGTCTTCTCACCAACTTCAGACAGAAGTTGCCAACGTTCTAATGAATGTGAACACTTTTACATAAATTATTAAATGTTGTTGCACATGATTCATTCATTCGATCATTAAAAGTTTTTTTTTTTTGAAAACTAATTGTTTGTTTAAACTTATATTCGGAAGTTCATAAATAATGAAAGTTTTCATTTCCCTGGCACTGACATACTTTGCCAGTGGTTTGTTACTATGATTTTTGTACGGCCGGACCGGCTAGAGTATGAAAAGGTGCCCTTTTCATAATTACATCTTTAATTAGTTGAACCCTTAAATGCGCACAGTATCTTTAAAGATAGAACCACGAAAGCAAATCCACGACAGCATGTTCTATTGACCGGATTGACCCGAAGAGCAATAAACACTGGCACACAGTTGCCGCTACAATTAAAAAAAAATTACAAGTAAACAGAACTGCATTAAGGAAATGCCCGCCCAATTTTGAAAAATAATATTTAATAACGTTTCTGGTTGACCCTTCTCGTTTTTCAAAAAATATGGACCGATAACTTTTTTAAGCATAACACCGCACCTAACCTAAGTAAATCTAGAGGGTCGTATTTGACGCTGATATAATACCCTAGGATTCTGACACTGATCCCTGTTTCTAAAAACCGGAGACTAAGTTCCTAATCTGCTGTTCTGACATTAAAATACGGCAATACTTTCATGAGTTGAGATAATAGACTTGCCAGAAGAATAATAAAATTCAGCAATTTTGACGCGGTGCTGTACACCATATAATGGTATGTCCATAAAAATTATATAACCAGTAAAACAGAAAACAAATTATTAACAAAAAAGTTATGAATATTTTTAACCATTTAGTATTATTTGGGCCTCCCTGGTACATTCCTCTGCAAATTATAAATTCGCTTTGGTTAGAACTTTGAGCAGCTTGTATAAGTAAATAGACTAAAAGTCGCAATTGTTGTCCGATCTGCATGAAATTTGGCACAAAACAGCTGTTTGGACTAAGGACGGACGTTATAAAAATTTCGGTTCAGATTTCGATATAGCATCCACACATATTCAGGCAATTTTATTCTTTAGCTCTAGATTCCACATGTTTTATCGAATCTTGATGGAATTTGGCAGATGTCCTTTTTACGGACTAAGGACGGACGCTATTGAAATTAAAGACAATCGTTTGAGATTTCGATATAGCTTCCACACATGTTTTTATGTGTTAAGCTCAAGAATCCACATATTGCATGCAATCTTGATGAAATTTGGCACAGCTCATTAGGGTCGACCAGTTACAAGCTCATGTAAATGGCTCATATCGGTGCAAGTCCCAGTACAAAACTTCCACCTGATTTTAGATGTAACCGCTCGGGAAAACCCTCATTAATACCGATTACTCGAATTTGTCGATGGACCAACATCGAATCCTGAAACAATTTAAGCCATAAATATCCATTTGTTATATATGTAGATCCGTGGTCCGAAATATTCGGTCGGTAGTGTTGGCGCATCGTGAATTTCGATTCGACTTAAGCGGTTTCAGCTGTTTCCCGATTCCGACCAACTTTCGCATTGACGGTAACGAGCGACCAACACCCATGTCTTATGATATTAGACTATATCGATCCATCTTTGCGATTAGAACCAACACAAAGGTTTCTCTCGACTTGAGGTTATACAAATCTAGAAGCCATAAATTATTAATTAGGTCCATATTTTCGTATCGCCTTCATACAGGGTCTAACCTGAACGGGTCGTTCCAACTAATCTTTGGCACACGCGAATAAGGCTGTACAGTTTACAGTAGTGTGGGTTATAATCTGTACTGGGACAGGTTAATTTGAGCGTTACCTACAAGAATGGTGTATCTATTCTTTCTCAAGTATTGGCTTTTTTCAAGATGGTATGAATAGTTATAGCATTATACTTAGTAGGGACATAAATACTGTTACAACATTGAACACACCCAATTCAATAGTAGAACTAAACATACCCCGTTGATGTCATATGGGTTTTGAAAGCTAACCTATATAGCGTTAGTCTGTAACGGGAGTTTAAAATTGTTTCAACTTTCATCACGGAGTAGTCAGATCATGAGAACCGGATCGCTGTAATAGCGCTTTTCAAGTGTGAAATGAAAAAAAGCGATATTTTCAAAACGCTCCGGCCACTAGAGACTAGCCGCATGTTCGTCTACCGATGCATAAAACTGTTTGAGGAGACTGGAGATGTAAAAGACCGCCACCTTTCGGGCCGCCCACGCTCTGTTCGAACACCGTATGTCATCAAAGCCGTTAAATCAAGAATTCACAGAAATCCGCTCCGAAAACAAAAAGTCATGGCCCGTGCGATGAATATCACGCAAAAGTCCGTGAGTCGAATCATTAAAAAAGACTTGGGACTTGGGGCTTTCAAACGACGTACCGGACATTTATTGACTGCAGCTTAAAAAAAAAATGGGATTGAAATATGCAAACGTCTTTTGGTGAAGCACGCAGATAACTTGCACAGAAAAATTTTGTTCACCGATGATAAATTTTTAACGTTCAGGAAAAATTTAACAAGCAAAATGATAGAGTGTATGCGCGGTCATCTAAGGAAGCATCTGAACTGATCCCAAGGGTGGAAAAGGGTCATCACCCAGCTTCAGTCATGGTTTGGTGGGGTGTCTCTTACTATGGGGTCACTGACCTGCATTTCTGCGAACAATAAGTCAAAACATCGGCCAAAGTTTACCAACAAACCGATTTGGAAGCTGTTGTGAAGCCTCTTAACAATTCCCTGTTCCAAAACCAGCCATGGACTTTTCAGCAGAATTCTGCGCCGGCCCATAAGGCTAAAACGTCCAAGGCCTGGCTTCGAAATAGTTTGCCAGCGTTTATTTCCTCTGAAGAATGGCCCTGAGGCAGTCCAGATTTGAACCTATTGGATTACAAATTGTGGACGGTTTTAGAGGACAAGGTTTGTCACAAAAGATACCCCAACATTGGATCTCTTAAGACTGCTTTGGTTCGAGCTGTAGCCAATTTTCCACAAAGAGCGACAGAGCGACGCACCAAGCGTATTATGGAGGGGTAAAAACATTTGTCCATATTTCTTCGAAAATGAGGCTGGGAACAACGTTTCGGTCAACGGTATAGCCATAGTATTTAAAAAAATAATAATTTTGTTCATTTTATTTAAAAGAAACTTGTATTTGGCCCACCCTGTGTACCTTCTTAACCAGGAGGGTGAGGGTACACAAATCTATGTAAACAACATCTATATTTATACCCTGCACTTACATCAGTGGTACAGGCAATAGGCAAATACCAAATATATTTGAGGTTTAACGATATTTTCGAAGTACACTTTTTGGTCACGAACGAACGGTATTGCAATTGAAAAATATCATATCAGATTTATATTAATATAATTTATTATAGAGAAGCATGTTTGGACCATTTTATGTCGTCCATGTCCTTAGCTGAAATGTAACGCAGGTCATTACGATCAACTATTAACCAGTTTAGATACATTTTGGGTCACGTTTTGGTACAACCCCAGTACAACCGATCTCGATTTTAGATACAACCGTCCTAGAACACTTACATTAATTAATACTAGTATAGTATATGACAGTATTGGGCAAATCTGGATCCAATTGGACCATATAGTCCTATTTTTGGATATTTTCTCCATACAAATGGTCTGTGACTCCAAACCCGGCTTCCAATATACATGCCGTAAATTTGCCCTAGAAGCTGAAAATATTTTTTTGCGATTTAGTTAAAGCTTGCGGTTACGGTACAGGGCTCTAGAACCGAATATCTGACCTATTCAAAACTAAGACGAATGGCTATCGAAAAAGCAATTAAATTTTCTCACAAATCGAAATATGAAATGTTTGAAATATCTGTAAATATAGAGCCCGGCCTTTTAGTTTTGCATGTGTCCAAATGCCCTAGGGCTAATAAAACTTCCTTACAAAGCAAAATATATAAGGCCTGGGTTAATTTGGATCATGGCCCATGGGGACAGATACCTAAAAATATTGGTTCCAAATAACAAAGGAATTTGTGCACAAATCTAAAAATCAAATTTTTAAGACTTGGGTAAATTTAGAATTGTGCCCAAGGGATCTAGAGTCCAAATCGGGGTTTTTTTAACATAATTATACCTATAAACAACTATATAATAATCTCACGAATACAAAATTGTTACTGTTTTTAACTATCGACTTAGTTTGAGTGCCGGGTCAGACTTAGGGCGCGAAAACTTGGTCCATACAGAAAGAACACAATTTCTGTAATCTGCGTAAATTGGCTTAATTTGATGCTTACAGCCAAAAAAAAAAATCTGTAAAACGAAAAACTAAATTTGTTAATATCTGAGTTGAGCCTAGAACTTGGAAACACCAAGAGTTTGTCAAATGCGAAAGTCACCGATCCACAAAAAGTACCTTTTAACTTTAATTTATTAATCGTCATAAGTTTTCCGTAATCCCTAGTGGCATGATTTCATAAGATCTTTCAACAGATATGCCAATTCCTTACCGCCCGTCGATAAATCAATTACTATGGCCAAGTAGTCCGTTAATGTTCCCCAATAATTGGACAACTTCTGTACTGGCATAACCTCTACAGAAGAATCTCAACTTTTCGATATTCCACTTGTGTAGCATTTCAAATAAAGTCTACTTAAGTGGACGCGTAATAAAATTAAGAATTTCTTCCAAATTTTATTTTATTTTGGCTTGCGAAGGCGACGACGCCAGCTGCACGAGATAAAGTGACTGCTTTGGCACAGTGTCGCCAATTATTTGCCCAAATGACGACTAATTTCTTTAAACTCACAAAAGAAGCTTGTGGGTGTGTGTGTTTGTGCCGTGACAATGATTGTCCTGTCGCGCGTCCCATCCACAAAGTGTTCCACTGCGGTGTGGTGGTCATGATGGTCGGTTGGAATGCCTTCGATGTGCCTCATCTGCTGTTGTTGTATTTTCGCACATCTTCCTTTGTTTTGTACAAGTTTTTAATTTGATTACGTTTTTTTCTTCTTCTTACAAATTTCAGGTACGTGCATGGCATTGGCTCGGAGACACGTAATTCCCTCTTCCATTTGCATAATGGCCGTGATATTATTTTGGTCACAACATGTCGTCATGGCAAAAGTTGGCGAGAATTGCAGGATGCCCGATGTGATGAGGATAATCGAGAATATGACAGGTACGTTAACATGCCAAACACTAGCTTCCAAATGCTCACCGACCCCCGTCCCCACCTCTCCCACTATCCACAACACTGTATTTTAACATTGTATGAAGGAATCCATTCAGCAGGTCCTTTGTACGGAGTCCACCATACCGAGGAGTTGAACAGGGCAGCGTGAGGCAGAAAGTGTATTTATTAAAATGAAATGTAATTAAGTTGTGCTGTGCTGCAGAATACTCGTAGTCCACGCCGGTGCACACTTCTTTGGAATGTCGTCGATGTAAATCTAAGATTTGGCAGCGAATCGCTTCCGACTGGGCGCTGTGGATTATTTTGTATGCTCTTGCTTCCCTTGTCCACTTTCCGGTTGGTGTCATTAAGCTGCGATGAACTGGCGCGGAGTAGGTAATAAATGACCAGCAGCACCTGACGAATAGTCGGTCGTAAGATGAGGGCGCGACGGGGGAGAAAGAACATTCCAATTAATGGAATTAATTACTGGACATTTTGGAATGGCCAAAGTGACGATTGGTGTCTTTGCTCTATTATTTTGTTAAACGGATGGATAATTGCTTAATTACACTGGCCTGCATGATTTCTCTGTGGCTGGTGAGGATGAGAGAGTCTTCCCCAACTGCGCCAAAACTGATTATGCAGGCGGCCATAATATGAAACATGGGATGGGCAAACTTTGTTACAGCCACTTACCAACATCTTAAAGGCAAAGAGAATGTTAAGGACACTCTTGGACACTCTCTTTAGCTTTTTTCGAGAGTCAAACGAAATCTTTGAGGGTCAAACGAAAACTCCAAATGTGTCATGAGTGAATACGTTGGAGTCAGCCAATGTATTTTTCTGAATGTTCAACCTTTCAAGAATATTGTGTGAATATTTAAATCGAAGCAACACTATCGAAGCAGTTTAAGCAACCGCTCCTTACATAGGGTGATTCATGTACGACTGGACAAATTTCACTAGCGTATGCCTTGGCTCATTTCCTGAAAATATGTCCATCTACGACCACGCCCGAAACTGCAAGAGGGCGAAATGGCAGCGGTTTGAACATTTTCGGATTGGTGGTCGGAGGGTACTGGGGTAAAATTGCTAAGTTCTGAGCCCGATGGGCTTGTTGGATAGATTTTTAAGATAACTTTTTTTAATCATAAAATGATTAAAAAAAGCGAAATCGCCGAGATACGGAGCTTTAAAAAAACCTCAATTTCAGATGGCAGATAAATTATGTTCTTTTTCTCTTAAAAGATACCCCTACCTCTTACCTTTCTAAAATTAACTAAACGAAGTCCTACCGTTCCAAAAGTGCATCGGAAAGCTTTAAAGTGCTTTTCCCACTACACACGTAATTGGCAAAACACTGTGCCTCGGTGCCCCTTACAACCTCAAAACTACTGCCCTGGTCCTTGGTTATATTTCAATATCAAACTATTTGATTATTTCCATAATTGAAATATTAAAATGTCGGAGAACGCTTCCAGCGTTACTTGGGAAAGGTGCTATCAAACGAAAGAACTTATTTTGATATCAATAATCTAGCGCCGAGTTATGAGGCCACCGCAATTCTACTTCTTTCCGAGACGCCTCCGATGGTTGCATCCCGAAGAAAACCTACTTGTAAAGAAGATATATTTTGGTTGAGGGTTCAAATCGAATACAGTCATGTCTTTGTTGGCACTTGGAGGTACATTGACAGAGACAATCAACTTCGATTGTTACAAACTTGCCCATTATACAGGATGGAGCACGGAAACTTGCTTTTTTTGTTGGTCAAAGAGAGTGGAGAGTGTGCGTGGCTTAAAGTGGCTGACGAGAAATTTGTATTCGTCTACCGTTCCAAAAGAGCATCGGAAAGCTTTAAGTGATTTTCCCATTACACACGTAATTGGCAAAACACAGTGCCTCGGTGCCCCTTACAACCTCAAAACTACTGCCCTGGTCCTTGGTTATATTTCAATATTAAACTATTTGATTATTTCCATAATTGAAATATTAAAATGTCGGAGAACTCTTCCAGCGTTACTTGGGAAAGGTGCTATCAAACTTATTTTGATATCAATAATCCAGCGCCGAGTTATGAGGCCATCGCAATTCTACTTCTTTCTAAGACGCCTCCAAATAATTGCATCCCAATAGAGAACCTACACATAAAGTAGAGATATTTTTGTTGAGCGTATAAATCTAATACGATCTAGTTATAGTAGCTAGCAACCTTTTTTTCAGTCATGTCTTTGTTGACACTTGGCGGGACATTGACAGAGACAATCAACTTCGATTGTTACAAAAATTGCCCATTATACAGGGTGGAGCACGGAAATTTGCTTTTTTTTTGTTGGTCGAAGAGAGTGAATAGTTTGCGTGGCTTATAGTGGCTGACGGGAGATTTGTATTCGTCTACCTTTCAGTTGCCATCATGCATTGTGTACGTGATAGGTCATTTTGTGTTGAAGCGCATTTTTCAAATGCGCACTCGATCATTGCAGTGCAGCGTGCTTTTCGTTTACGATTCTCTGTTCCCTCAAATATGCGGTACTGGAGTGAAACAAACCCCAGAGAATTTCACCAGAGACCTCTGCACTCGGACCGCGTCACTGTGTGGTGCGCCATGTCACGAGTAGGCATCATTGGTCTTTACTTTTTCCAGAATAACCGTCTTGCCGTAACTGTGAACTCTGAACGGTACTTGACTATGATACAGGAATTTTTTCGGCCGGCTCTTGAGGCAATGCAAATAAAGGATGCATGGTTCCAACAGGATGGTGCCACTGAACACGCAGCGAGGGTTACCATAAATTGTTTGAGGCAAATGTTTCCTGGACGGTTTATCTCTTTGTCGGCTTAGCCCCATGCGATTTTTTATTTTGGGGTAACCTAATGTCGAAGGTGTATATCAACCGTACCAACACCTTGGAAGACCTAATATTTTGGGGTAACCTAATGTCGAAGGTGTATATCAACCGTACCAACACCTTGGAAGAATTAATAAGAATATTGAGGCTGAAATTGGCAGAATATCAGTCAACATGCTTGTTAGAGTTCATGAAAACTTCAGAAAATGTATGCAGCAGTGTGTGGATAGCGAGGGTCAAAATTTTCTAGATACATTATTTAAAAACATGTAATTAAAAAATTTTAAAAAAGCGCATAGAGAAAGGCACCTAAGGGTAAAAAAAAACAATTTTCACTTTTTTGATGTGGACAACATCTGAGCATCGAATGAGACCGATCCCATGCCCCAAAAGTGTTCCCTCCCAGAGATATGCGCGTTTTATGAAAGTGAAGTCGACGATTTACACCAAAGATACAGGTATTTAAATCTTTAAAATGGCTCTCCTGAACAAAACTGGTTTTTACCCTTAGGTCCCTTTCTATTTTGCGCGTCACATATAAGTAATTGTCTACGTGAGTATGCACTCCTATCTTTGCTGGAAATGCGAACATTAAAAAATGCGAATATTTATCATCAAAAATGCTCAAACCAAGTCAAAGCACTTTTTCCACTCCGCTTAAGACACCTTCAAAACATGGTTTTTGAACGCATTAACAGCATCTTTTGGCGACGAAAATCGTAAAAGAAGTCATTGGGTGCCAAGTGAGGGCTGTACGGCGGATGACCCATCAATTCGACGTTTTGGCCGGTCAAAAAGGCGCTGGTTTGAGCCGATGTGTGAGAGCTCGCTTGTCATGGTGCACAATGATTCGTCTTCTCTTGTTCGTTTTTCAAACTTCTCCAAAGACTTCAGGCAAACAAATTGTGGTGTACCACTCAGAATTGACCGTTTATGTTGCTCAAGCGGAACAGTCTCCACATGACCAGCTTTGCCGAAGAAACAGGCGACCATTTGCTTCGAAGTGCTTCTTCCACGAACAACTTTCGTTTGATTTGGCTCGTCTTCGAAGACCAACACGGTCGATTGCTGTTTTGTTTCGGGCTCATACGCAAAGATCCATGATTCGTCACCTGTGACGATCTTATAAACGTCTTTTGAAGCACCGCTATCGTATTTTTTCAAAATTTCTTTGCACCAATCGACACGAGCCTTTTTTTGAGCGATTGTCAAATTCTGCGAGATCTAACGAGAACAAACCTTTTTACAGCCAGGTGTTCATGCAATACCGAATGTATGCTGGTGGAAGAAATGCCCAAGGATGCCTTTATCTCACGGTATGTCACATGACGATCCTGCATTATTAGTTCACACACGGCATCGATGTTCTCTGGCACAACGGCCGTTTTTGGACGACCTTTGTCTTTGAGCGAGCGTCGGCCACGATTGAATTCATTAATTAGTTATTCACAGTGCTATTGGATGGTGCTTCATCGCCATACAAAGATTTAAGTTCATCGATGCACTCTTGTCGTGATAATCCACCTCGAAAGTTGTGAAAAGTGATAGCTCGAAAATGTTCACGAGTTAAAATTAAATTTTCAAGTCACTGTAAACAACACAAATGATGGTCATACGCCAAAACGTTCTGAGTACGTTTATGCTAAAAAATGTCAAACTTTCCAATGGAAATGTCAGATGGTGCCAGGCAACACTTAGTTTTGCCTAGGCCAGAAATATATATAGCAACCTTATGCTTAAATAAAAAAATTACTGAGTAAGCAACACCTATTACGTATTGGACTCCAATTGGTGCAATGCTTTAAAAGATGGTATCGAACGAACAAAATATTTTCCCTGCCTCTGCCAGTTTCGCAAGAAAAAGAGTCCAACACCTCCAAAGTGAAATACATCCTGGCTCGGACAAATCCGAGTAATCAATTGCGGAAAATTTTTGTGGATAACTGCTTTCGCCAACCGACGGAGAGACCACAATGGGTCGAACTGCTGTAGTAAAGGACATGCTCAAGTCCGTAGTCATTTTCGAATTAACGAGATCCAATTGACGTGTAAGAAACCAACCTCTAAAATTATAAAAATATACGTTAGCCCTTCTCCTGTCTCAAAGAAGTTCCCCGCTGGCTCCTTAAAAGGATCACTCGTAGATACGCACAACTGTACTATGGCATCCTTTCCACAATATTCGTACCCTTACGACAAATTACCATGGATTCGTGAAAAAGTCGTCATTAGTCAAAAAATCAGTCTTCTATGAAATTGTCCTTGCAATTTCATTACTTCCACATCATTTACTTTTAAATGTTTATCTCACAACGATTGCCGTTAAAATAATGGTACAGACAGACATTTTGTATTCCAGTTACCCAAAAATATTTTGAATCATTCGTATCGTATTTCTTACAATTGTTCGAAGACATTCTAAGAAAGTATTAAAATCAATACATTTCAAAAGGCGAGGGGTTACTGAACCCATAAGCGGTGTTATCGCGAATGGCTGGGAATGCAGAATTTCGACTGATTACACCCGCCTTCACTTATCATTTCAACAGACTAAAGCGAATTGACATAATAAGTAGGGGACCTACAATGAGAGAGGAGTGTGGGAGATATGTCAAGGCAGTTTTATCAAGTGGAATGTGTATGCGAAAGAATTTTGACAAATTCATAGTATAAGGGACAAATTTGAAGCTTTAAATTATAAGTACGGGTAAAATGAAAAATTTATGTACTTTTTTAAATCTTTTATTTAGAAATTTTAGTTTGGGTGCCAAGGCCATTGATAAGGCTAGAATCGAAGACAAGGAATATTTTAAGTGGGATTATGTTTAGCCCCATTAGTTTCAAGTATTTTCATGTTTCTTGGTAGCACAAAAGTAAAAATTTCAAAAGTCTTAGTCATTTTACGAAACTTTTCGAATAATTGGGTACAACAAATTGTAGAGAATTGGTAAAAGTAATAAAAAAAGATTCTGTTATATTTTTAAAGTAAGAAAAACTAAATCAAATCATCAGGATGGCTAATAAAATAGAAATGACGATTAAAAAAGAGCCAAATGGGCAAAACAGAACATTAAATACACGGAATGATGTGGAAAATAGAAATATGGGATGAAACGGGGAAACACGTTCCAAAAGGGGCGAAAAATTAGAAAGTGTGGAAAATAACATTAAATCAAGAGAACGATATAGAAGTAGACATAAAAAGGGGCAAAAGGGGCTAAATAGCAGAAAGTGAGAAAGACAATGGAAAAGCAAGGCGATAACATAGAAAATAGAAGTACGATAGGAACAAAAGGGGATTCTAAAAAGGGCAAAACGGCGGGAGCAACAGCAGAATGTGACAAAAAATACTAAAACAACAGGATGACAGAAAATTAAAATGGCAAAAAGGTGGGAAATATAAAAAATTGTGATAAATAATCAATTTAAATATAAACAAAATGAAATGGGAATAAAAGTGGTCCAAAAGAATCGAGAAAATCAATATTAAATCAATAGGATGACATAGAAAATATTAAAGTGATAAAAAAATGTCAAAGGGGGCGAAATGTGAAAAAGGGGGGCAAAATAATAGTAAATCTGCAGGATTTTATAAAAATTAGAAGTGGGACTCTCGATAAGATGTCATAGAAAATAGAATGTGGCACAAAAAGGGGTCAAAGGGGTAAAAAATCAAAAAATATCAAAAAAAGCGATACAAACAACATCAAATGATCAAACAGAAACTAGAGAGGGGATTAAAAAGGGATGAGAAAGGTCCAAACGGTGGGGAAACAGTATCAACAGGATGCGATAAATACAATAAATAGAAAAAAATCAAACTGTTAGAAATATTACAACACATCAACAGAAAGGCACTAAAAGTTTAAATGGATATAAGAAGTGATAAAAAAGGGCCAATATTTTAAAAAAGTACAGGGTGGCTGATGAATTTTGCTACATAAAGAAACTCAACTAACTTTTTTTCAGTGTATGGAATTCATTTTTCTTTTACTAATGTTAAAGCTCATTCAATTTTATTAAATATAGCTTAATTAGTTAAAAAAATAATGGAATTTAAATCCCCCTGCTCGTTGATGCATGTGCTGCATCTTGCTTGGAGAGTTGAGACAGGAATAGATAGCCGCAATTGTTTCTCGAATGGATTGCTTTAGTTCATTCAAATTAGTTGGTGAATAACCCCACAGGAAAAAGTCAGGTGCAGTCAGGGTCAGGCGACCTGGGGGCCAACGGAATGTGGAGTTTCTGGATATCAGCTTATTGGGAAATTTGTGTCGCAATTCTGTCATAACAGGCTGGGCTATGAGAGGAGTTGCACCTTCTTGCTGAAACCAAACAGAATTGAACGAAATTCTCATTCGGCGTAATTCTGGATAGAAAAAACTCTCTCAACATGCTCAAGTAATGGTCTCCAGTAATAACTGTGACGGTGTGGCCGTTTTCTGCGAAGAAGTAGGGCCCGATAATGCAGCATTGTGAACCTACACACCTCATTGTGACACGAAGTGGGTGCAATTTAATCTCATGGCGTATCTGTGGGTTGGAAGCACTCCGTATTCGATAATTTGGTTTGTTTACGTTGCCGTTTAAATCGAAATGGACCTCGTCAGACATGAAAAGACAGTTCAACATGTTTACATCATCTTCCACCATTTGACGCATCTTCTGGCAAAATTCCAAGCGAATCCGGAAGTCTGTTGCGTCTGGCCATTTGAATTTAATTTGGGAATCAGTCCAAAGCTGTGTGCATAATTGACTGCAATGACTGTCTGCTTATACCCATTTGAGCAGATAAGCTTCTTGTCGAAACTCTTGGATTGTTTGTATGCCAGCAGCTTCAGCAGCGATTGTTTCCTCCGTCCGAACTGAATTGTTTCGATGGTAAGGTCTTCTGTTGACTGTCCCATGCTCGGCAAAATTGTTAACAAATCTCATTATGGTCCATCTGCTCGGAGGATTGCCGCCAAACGTCAAATCAACAGAATGGCAGGAAAATAACGATAAAAACTAGGGATAAAAATTAAAAAGAGCAAACTTTTAAAATTTGAGAGGAATGCTATTAAATTAGAAGGGAATAGAAGGGAATAAAAAAATGCCAAAACGGGAGAGATGTTAAAAAGCGATAAGACCGTAATAAATCAACACGATGTCTTAGAAAATATAAACTCAAATGAGCAAAATAGAAAAAAAGCCTTAGAAACTATATCAAATCACCATGAGTAATTATAAAATGGGGGCGAAAAGGATAACACAGACTTAATATATAAAGGTGAGAAATTGAAAGAGGTCCAAAACAAACAAACTATCAGACTAAAATGGACCAAAGCATAAAAAGTACGAGAAGGTACCAAATTAACTAGGTATCATAGAATATATGTTTTCAAAAGCCGGGAAAATATAATAAAACTATATTTAATCAAAATGATGGCATTAAAAATAGACAGTTTGATAATAGGCTGCAATTTTAAAGGACAAATTATTCCCACGAGAACCGTTGCCAACATTAGTCAGAACTGAATGGAATGAAAAGGTTGCAAAAACAAACGTTGGACCAAAAATGGCTAAAAACAGTCACAAAAAAACATCGGGAGAGACAGTTTAAAACTAAACAGAGGGGTTGGAAAATAAAAAGGTAAAAAAAGGGGCAAATCAAATTAAAAAATTAAAATGCCCTAAATCTATTAAATACTACGAGGGCGACCGCAAAACTAACTGGCCTGGCACATTTTCTGTTTTACTAGCAACTTTTGTTTTTGTTTTTAAAAGCAATCTTTGATAAGCCATCTGTCAAAATTTCCGAAATATTTAATGATTATTTTCTTTGTTACAGATGATTGAAGTAAACAAGTTTTATAATTTTTGAAAAATTGAAAATAAAGAGTTTCGTGCGGTAATTAAACACTTTTATATGAAAGGTTATACGCCACAATTAATCAAAGATGAATTGGATTCTGTTCATGGTGATAATGCACCATCATACTCCACCGTGAAATCCTGGGTTCAACAACTTAAAATGGGTCGTCAAGTACGGATGATGAACAACGCTCTGGAAGACCGAAAACTGCTACTACTATTGAAAACATTAGAAAAATATTTAATGAAGTGACTAAAGATAGACGAATAAAGCTCAGAGAACTTGCTGATATTGTTAAAATACACGAACAACAAGTTTGGAGTATTTTACATGATGAACTCCACATGAAAAAGCTATCAGCGAAAAAGGTGCCGCGTTTGTTGACTTTGCCTTAAAAAATCGTCCGTTGGACCAATGCCGAGGAGCTTTTAGCGATTTATCAGCGTAATCCAATAGAGTTCTTGCGCCGATTCATAACTGTTGATGAAACGTAACTACATCCCAGAATGCAAGGAACAGTAAAAACAATGGATAGAAGCTGGTAAAAGTGTTCCCAAGAAGGCGAAAACTGTTAAGTCAGCAGGAAAAGTAATGGCCACAGTATTTTGTGATGCAAGGGGTATAATATTTATTGATTATCTTGAGAAAGGAAAAACTATAAATAGTGAATATTATTGTGCATTATTGGATCGGTTAAGTGATGAAATCAAGATAAAACGACCGCATTTAGAAAAAAAAGTCCTTTTTTATCAAGATAATGCTCCTTCACACACTGCATTTTTAACTCAACAAAAACTGGCCGAAATGCGATTTGAAATTGCTCCGCATCCACCATATAGTCCAGATTTAGCTTCTTCTGATTATTTCTTGTTTCCAAATTTAAAAAAACATTTCTCGGTGGCAAAAAATGTTCGTCCAATAGCGAGGTTATTGCTGAAACTGAGGCATATTTTGAAGGTCTTGAAAAATCTTATTTTTCGTTTGATGAAGTGTATTGAGTTGGAAGGGGATTATGTCGAAAAATAAATAATAATAATTCCAAAAAACTGTTCTTTTTATGTTAGGCCAGTTACTTTTGCGGTCGCCCTCGTAGACTGCATTACTGACCAGGCAATAGAAAAATATAAATCTGTAGTCATATTTAGGTAAGTTAATTCATAAAATAACATTTGTTCCTTTTATGTTATGTAGCTCAGTGGAGACATAACCTCTGTTATTTATATATGTTCATAAAATTTGCTTATTATCCTCGGAAAGATTGTAAATAAAAGAATGTTACAAACAAAAATACTTAGGTAAGTTGAAATATGATTTAATTCGACAGTTTTCCGCTAACGAAGTAGCGACTATATGCTAGTCTACTACGAGTATAAAAGTGTTTTTTTTTCGTACAACAACGCTGCAGATTCGTATTTTGTTAAGAAAATGATCCATGCTAAAACTATGTACAGACGGTTGTAAGATCTTACAATATTGCCATTTAAATGTCCAAATAATTTCTTTAAACCGTGCAAACTTACAATTTCTGTCTTGCAACGTTGTCAGCAAAAGCATTGTCAGTACATTGTAAGACAATAAAGTTGTCCGACATCTGACAATCGTGTGAACACTTTACGTTCCATTGCCGGGCACTTTGTGCAAAGTTTATGCATCTGGCTATGGCGGCTTTTTTTTTGAGAAATATTTAAATTGGCAAGAATAAATATGTAAAAAATTCAATAAAAAATTGGATAGCGTTATTTCTATGAGCAAAAATTACAGTTATGTGGCAATTGACAATTATTTAGCTCTCCAGTCGCCAACACAAGGCTAAGGCATTTCAAATTGATTGGCATGAACAATTTCAAATTGATTTTACATACTTCAAACCGATGACGTTTAAGACAACCAAAATTTTTTCCAACTTTATCTAAACATACCAGGGCTGCTATATATATTTCTGGCCTAATAATGAAAATGCGAATATTTATCATCAAAAATGGTTTTATTATTTTTCAAAGTATTCTCCAGCATGATTGATACACTTTTGCATGCGCTCAAACCAATTGTCGAAGCACTTTTTCCACTCCGATTGAGACACCTCTAAAACATGGTTTTTAAACGCTTCAACAGCATCTTCTGGCGACGAAAATCGTTGACCACGCATTTTTTTGATGCTAGGAAATAATAAGAAGTCATTGGGTGCCAAGTCAGGGCTGTACGGCGGATTACCCATCAATTCGACGCTTTGGTCGGTCAAAAGACGCTGGTTTGAGCCGATGTGTGAGAGCTCGCATTGTCATGGTGCACAATGATTTCTCTTCTCTTGTTCGTTTTTCGAATTTCTCCAAAGACTTCAGGCAAACAAATTGTGGTGTGCAACTCAAAATTGACCGTCCTACGTTGCTCAAGCGGAACAGTCGCCACATGACCTGTTTTGCCGAAAAAACAGGCGACCATTTGCTTCGAAGTGATTCTTCCACGAACAACTTTCGTTGGATTTGGCTTGTCTTCAAAAACCCACACAGTCGATTGCTGTTTTGTTTCGGGGTCATTCTTATAGATCCATAATTCGTCAGCTGTGACGATTTTATAAACGTCTTTTGAAGCACCGCTATCGTATTTTTTCAAAATTTCTTTGCTCCAATCGACACGAGCCTTTTTTTGAGCGATTGTCAAATTCTGCTGGATCTAACGAGAACAAACTTTTTTTACGGCCAGGTGTTCATCCAATACCGAATGTATGCAAAGACTTCAGGCAAACAAATTGTGGTGTGCAACTCAAAATTGACCGTCCTACGTTGCTCAAGCGGAACAGTCGCCACATGACCTGTTTTGCCGAAAAAACAGGCGACCATTTGCTTCGAAGTGATTCTTCCACGAACAACTTTCGTTGGATTTGGCTTGTCTTCAAAAACCCACACAGTCGATTGCTGTTTTGTTTCGGGGTCATTCTTATAGATCCATAATTCGTCAGCTGTGACGATTTTATAAACGTCTTTTGAAGCACCGCTATCGTATTTTTTCAAAATTTCTTTGCTCCAATCGACACGAGCCTTTTTTTGAGCGATTGTCAAATTCTGCTGGATCTAACGAGAACAAACTTTTTTTACGGCCAGGTGTTCATCCAATACCGAATGTATGCTGGTGGAAGAAATGCCCAAGGATGCCTCTTTCTCACGGTATGTCACATGATGATATTGCATTATCAGTTCACGCACTGCATCAAAGTTCACTGGACGACCTTCGTCTTTGAGCGAGCGTCGGCCACGATTGAATTCATTAAACCTGTTGTTCACAGTGCTATAGGATGGTGCTTTATCGCCAAACAAAGATTAAGTTCATCGATGCACTCTTGTCGTGATAATCCACGTCGAAAGTTGTGAAAAATGATCGCACAAAAATGTTCACGAGTTATTTCGATTTTTTTTCCAAATTGATTTTTTCAAGTCACTGTAAACAACACAAATGAAGGTCGTACGTCACAACTTTCTGAGTACGTTTTTGCTAAAAAATGTCAAACTTTCCAATGGAAATGTCAGCACTATTGTCAGAACTATCAAAGCAATTTGATAGCTCTGGCAATGTGTAATAACGCATCTGGCAATTGTTGTCATGTCAATCTGTCAACCGTGCAAACTGACAATTTCTGTTGGCAGATAAATTTATTGTCTGGCAATGAAATTGTAAGGTTTCTTGCAATCGTCGGAACTGAAAATTCTTCTTTCGCTAAGAATTTGTTGTTGTCAGGACATTGCCAGTTCTAACAACATTGTTAGATCTGACAACCGTCTGTACATAGCTTCAGTCGAATTAGAAAGGCGACTGTCATGTAATGTGCAGAAAGGGATGACCGAGATTATGATGGAAATGTGAATTAGGAAAAAACGCGAATAAGTTTATAGTAAAAAGTCTCAGGTCAACTTTTTTAGTTTCATATAGCCGTAAAAACATGGCCTGGTTGCATTTAACCGAAAAATCTAACCATCGCTTTTTGCTTCTTTCCATTTTATTACCTTCTTCACTAATTCATTCCATTTTAGCTTTGTGCGTTGATTTCCAAATTAGAAAATTTAGTCCTGTAAATGTTATGTCTAGTTTAAAGACGTTACTATACTGTTTGTCCTTTGTAGTCTAGTTCGACCATATAATTCCCACAGTTTAAAATTTTCGTATTTTTAAAAAAAAATTCCCAACTAAAAATGTAATTTCAATTAAAAAGGTAAATTTTAAAAGGAAAATAACCATGCAGCGAATTTGTTTAGAAGTTTTTTCGTTTTGTTTAAAATTTAATATTTCCTGAGGATGACGTCGAAGACGATCGAAATGTTGGAAATAAAATAAAACAAACTACAAACAACACCAACATCTGCTTTTTTGAATTTTTTAATGAACTCGAACCAGGCAATTTTAAACAAAAAATGAATTTTTTAATTGTAAAAAATACTCTCAATTTAACAGAAAATCGAATGAAGTTGATCAAAGGCTATACTGAATATATGTATTTTACAGTCACTTCCATACAAAAGGATTACAACTCGCCAAATAATTTTGTCTTATCTGAGTGATTTTTTGAAAACTTCAAAGAGGCAGTTATTATGTGTAAACATAGCCCCCGCCTTTTAACTGAATTAAATTTAAATAGAACTTGAGCTTTTTCAACACATTTTTATCCTTTTTTATGTCATGCTGGTATTTTAGCCATTTTTTACCTTAAATCTAGCCATTTCTGTACCAAAGAGGTGGATCTGAAGCAGGCAACATCCAACAGAAATACAATTAAAATGTCCTAAGTTTGAGTCATTTGAACTTTATAGTCGACTTATCGCACTACCCTCGTACAAATTACCATTTCGAATTTGTCGTTTGTTTTTGTCGCATTCGAATAGTTGTGCATTTGACACAGCAGCCGCTTCGGCATCAGCATAAAAGTTGGTTATTAAAATAATAACCTGGAAAATTATGATGGCATTAACAGCAATAGAAGGACAACGCAATAAGCAACAGCAAGAGCAATAAGGACGACGAAACAAGAGAAACAGAAACGAAAAGAAAGCGGGCACAGACACAGAACCAGATAAAGTTGTGCTGAAGTGATAGCACTTAAATGAAATATCACCTTGAGGCCGTTTATTAAATGAACAGCGAAAAGTTTGGCATCCTTGAACGGCAGCAATCGAAGCGCGCGGTAGGCAGGCGGGCTTCGCTATCAGCAAAGAAGGATGCTTTTCCGTATCAGCTTTAGGGTTTTCGCCATTTTTCTTTAATGTGGCTTCAAGAGAAGTGCTCTCCAGTTTAAGAGTAATTTTGACTTGCTTCGCCATGATGTGCTTTTCTCCGTTATTGTTCTAATTTTTAGTATCCTTGGACGATTCAATTTGCTTGAGACCCAAAGTACAACCATTTGGATACAAATTCACATACATGATCACATGTCTTGGAGTATGTGTATTTTGAAGCGTTTCAAAGCAAAGAAGAAACACGGAAAAAACTAGAGAAGCCATTAAGCTTAGCAGCAGCAGCATATGTTCGGTTGGTTTTGGTGCGTTTCTTTCTGTCGCAACCACCCGTACACGTACCTCCACTTCCACATCCGGCCATTTCCTCTGTCGTTTCTACGTTGAGTGTCATTTCGCGTCAAAAGCGAGAAACTATTCCATGTCGAATGCTTCTTTGGCGCTTCCTCAGGTTCTTTGTGTGTGTTGTTCGCGTCGTACTGGCAGTCGCATTCGCATTTGCGTTTCGTTCGTTTCGCGTCGTCAGTGGTTGACGATAAAACTAATTCTATTTAAGTAATACTCAGTCGTTGTCGTCGTTGCACAGAGAACGAAAACGACAGCGACCATCGAGTATTACTCAATGCCTGTCATTATTTTTATACTTTGTCTTTGTAGTTGGTACGAGTACGTCGCAGATAAAGAAAAAGATATTTATTTTCTGATGTCTGTCTTTTTGTCTGCCGGTCTGTCCGCCCGCCCGCTCGCCACCAAGAAGAAGCTTGGTGGTATTTTCTTTAATGAAAGCATATCACGTTATCTTCTTTTATTTTATATTTTTTGAGATACCGTGGTTACCGTCATCGGAAGTCTCATCACAAGCACGGCATGATGACGAATTCTGAGAAACGCTTAGCAAAGCGTTTTGTCTTGTTCAATCCCATTCATTGGGTTAGAAAGAATTCCTGAACCGCTTGAAACGATTTCCATACAATTGTATCAATAGGTCCACTCGACGATGTTTCATCTATTGATTGTCATACATACGTACGCCTGATTGTGGACTTTTCTATGTTATGCTAGATTTCGTGGCGTCTAATATTATTTCAGACCAGCTATTCTAATATTAATTTCTGCGTTCCCAGAATCTTGCATTTTGGCCTTCTTTCTTTAGGGACAGCTTCAAATTTCGAAATATAAAAATCATGTGAGTAAACAGAAGATGTGGGACTCTGCGACGTTCTAAGTTATCCAGAGTACAATTTTTTATTTGGGCCGGGCTTAATTTAGTTTGCTTTCAGCGAGAGGAATTCATCCATCAGACGGGCCAGACTTATCATTGACCATGTTTTAAGCTGCGCTTTATCGCTTTATTGCTCTTCATGGTTGTCCGAAATCTTTATTTTCGGATATTTTGTTGTGCCACCTACGAAATCGATGCAGATTTGAAAGTCACAACTAATTGTTCTCGATGGGCTTTCAGGATTTCACCTAGCAGTTTATCCGTGCAAGCGCATCCTTCACGAGAGCCACTGCGAAAGACCTTAAGTATACATATTTAATCAACCTTCAAAGGCTTTGGATACGCCGATCAGGTCATCTCGAATTTGGCTGGGCGGTAGAAAGCTTTCAGCACTTCAAATCAATCCGCCCAATATATATGCGCCAGCTGAGATTTAATGTGGACTTAACTCTCTGGCTCTTAAATCTTGCGCAGTAACCGAAAACTGCCACTATAGTCCCCTGAACTTTCGACCTATTCATTCTTCTAAAAACCCTAGTAGTTTGACCAGTAGATTAACTCCTTGAAATGATATGTGTTGGAGGATATTCTACGAAAAAGCCCTACATGATTTTTAGTGAGCCTCAAAGAGAAATCTATTCACCAGACGCAATACACGTTCTTTGCCTTTGTCATATTATGGTTGTATGTGAAACTTAGTATGGTTGTGAGGATCATCATATGGTTGTGGATATCATGGTATACACGCAGAAAAAAAGTATGGTTGGGGTGACAATATTCGAAGAGGATCATACTACTGTTGGGTATATGGTTGAGGCACAACAATATTATGATCCTCACAACAATAGTGTGATTCACACATAGCCATATTATGATTCCAACAACCATAGTATGATTCTCACTCAACCATACTATGATCTCCACAACCATACTATGATCCTCACAACAATAGTATTATTTACACTCAACCATACTATTATCTCCACAACCATATTATGATCCTCACAATCATAGTATGTTTCTCATACAACCATAGTATGATCCCCACAACCATAGTATGATTCACACTCAACCATACTATGATCCCCAAAATTTTTTATTAGGATTGGGTAATTTTGTTATACAAAAATAGAGATTTTTCAAGTAAGTTATTTTAAATTGCATTACAGTTAGTTCATAGCCGGATTTGACGCCATGTTTTTATTAAACATTTCATTCAAGAAACAAAAATATATATTCCAACGGTCAAAAATACTTTTAGTTGCCAGCAGGGGTGAATGCTACTTCACCATCCGTAGACCCCAAGTAACAATTGTGAGTAAACCATGATCAATGGCTATATACTTAAGTGCAGGAGATTTTAAATAAACGAGAACCAGTCGGTAGTAGAGTATTTTACCAGACAAAGTAAACACAATAAAAATCCCTCGAACTACCTTCCGATTGTTGTTGTTTTTTATAATGGACAACAACCATGTCTGTATCGCGTGTATGTGTTTTTCTTTGGTATATCAAAAAAAAAACATACGCACACACAAAAATATTCGCAACCATACCGTATGATTGCCGCAATCATATTATTGTTAACGTAAATTTTAAACAACAATACTTTTGTTGCACCAACCATGTTTCTATGGTTGCTACAACCATATTTTCATTTCTTAATTTGGCAATAATACTATTGTTACATTTCAACAATATTAATATTGCCGCAATCATACTGTTGTTAAAATGAAATTAAAAAAAACAATACAATGGTTGCGACGAACATTATCTTATTGTAGAGAACATATTATTGTTGCGGTGACCATATAGTAACCATATCTTTTCTCTGCGTGTAGTTAAGTGTGAATCAGAGTATGGTTGTGCGGATTAAAGTATGGTTGTATTTGAATCATAATATTGTTGTGAAGATCATAATATTGTTGTACCACAACCATTTACCCAACAATAGTTATATGCTCTTCGAATATTGTTATCCCAACCACACGTTTTTTCTACGAGTGTGTATAAATATGATTGGAGCAACGAAAGTACAAGTTGGTGTCGCCGCTTAAAAAGGCAAGAATTAAATCCAATTGTGCTCAAATTTAACATAGCGTGTTGGGAGCGATTTCTAACCAATTCTACTGAAGCTTGACCATAATGGTCTATCTTTTGTTATAGCGACCATACAAATGACCATTTCAATCTGGAATCCAGTCGCTATACAGAAAACATTTCAAATATGATCAACCATAAACGACGTGTAGATCGTTAAGCGCTTCTGGTGAAATTGGAGAATATCGGCAGCTTTATATAGCTCCAATAAAATAAGTCCTTCCTTGACTTTAAATTCTTTTACTTGTTTCAGAGTTTTTGTTTTAATAAAATTGATTTCTAAAAATTAATATGATTTCTTGGTTTTGCTGTCGTCAGTTTCGAAAAAGTACATTTTCGAAGAGCGAAATGTGCTAAATGAAGAGACCTATTTAAATCCCTGCTACGTACCAAAGGAAAAATCGACCGAATCGACCCTATTTCTCATGGTACTGGTTGTGGATATTGCTTTGTGGAGGGGTAGCTTTTCTTCTTTCGTCAGTCCTATGCCCAAGCTGAATTGTCCTTACTCCGTTTGCGTCTAACCCACCATCTCTGGTTTACACAAGGTAGTCCCAGTATCTTTCGCATGGCACAGCAAGGTATCGACTTTGTTCGCCGCCGCACTATACCAATTGGAAACTCAGACTTCAGGTTTACTCTTCTATGGTTGGAATTTGTTTGTGGTAAGTCCATTGTTTAGATATTAAAATTCGTAAGGATTCTACCTAATTAGGTAGCGATTCTTATTAATCTGCTATACTGTTGCGGTCTCATTTCTGGATGCTTAAATCTTTGCGAGCTCCTTGCCTATTAGGTCAAGTGGTTTTGCGATATCCATCGAATAATCTAAGGTAGCTTGTGTCGAGCTATTGACATTAAAACCTTGCTAGCCTCCTTCTTTAGTACATTCGCCCATATCGGCTATCCGTACTGCCTTATCGAGTTTGTAACGCTAGAGATCAATACTTTACGATTTCGTCGGAGTCGTACTAGATTTGAAATCATTTAACATTCGCGCGACCCTCTTCCGGAACTTCGCTTAGAAATTGCCCTTAACTAGATTTTAATAAAATCAGTATCCTAACTCAAGTATCCTAGGCTAACTCAAGAACGGAAAAATATAAAGGAGGTCGAGATCCTTTTAGGATCGCCCATGCAAATGGTCTTCGATATTCTCTGTCTCCGTCTATGGCTTAGGGTATAAGTCAGCCGACCGTTCATTTTATTTCGTATCCACCATCTCCTTTCGGTCATTGATGAACTTAGAGTTGCCGTTTGCTGTTAGGAGAAATACGAAATGTTTCCGTTCTTTACCCCGCTTGTTCTCCATCCTGTCCCACATTGATACTTTACGTGTATTAATGTTGGCTGGACGAGTTTTCGTAGATTCCTGCCATCTAAAAGTGCTCCCCCCTCCCAAAGTTTTTTTTGTGCTATTCGAAGACACTGTTCGGAGCGAAGTTGATTGTAACAGATTTGCGCAATGTATTCAATTTTATGATTATTTTTTGTCATTCCTTTTCCGTATATTTATGTAATCAGCACATACATCTGCATGTAAGTATGTATTAGTGATGCAGACACACACATTTATGTAATGGATATTTATTCGGTAATGCCAACTTAATAGCTGGTATTTGTACATAATATAATGTTCTTTATAAAGTAAATATATACAAACGTACATAAATACATACTTACTCGTATTTATATGACTCTGTTGTTGTATATGAGGGAGAACTGTCTGAACCGTCCAGCCTGGTAAGTATTCCCGACAAAACGGTTTGTTCCAGTTGAAAAACGCAGAAGCTACACGCAGAAAAAAAGTATGGTTGTGGTGACAATATTCGAAGAGGATAATACTATTGTTGGGTATATGGTTGTGGTACAACGATATTATGATCCCCATAACAATAGTATGATTCAAATACAACCATACTATGATCCTCACAACAATAGTATGATTCACACATAACCATACTTTGATCCCCACAATCATAGTATGATTCACACTCAACCATACTATGATCTTCACAATCATAGTATGATCCTCACAACCATATGATTCACACGCAACTATGTTTTGATCCCTACAACCATAGTATGATCCCCATTATAATTTATAAGAATTTGTTTAAGTTGTCGACAATAGATTTAAATTATGAAAATTATTCAAAAATACATTAAATTCAAAATAATACGAGTGATTTATTTCACAGTAGAAAAAATAAGTTCAAATAAACGTTAGCGTTTTTATTAATATTGCAGAAATTATACTATTGTCAAAAATAAATTCAGTTAACAATGCTATGGTTGCGACGAACATACTTTTATTGCGGAGAACATATTATTACTGTCGTGACCATGTAGTAACCATGTTTTTTCTCTGCGTGTAGGAAATTGCTAAACCAATGGCTTATTACCTTACTTAGCTAAGTGTTTCAGGACATCTTTTTGGTCCGGTTCTGCTCAATAAATGATTTTGTTTATATGTGACAGCGCATAGAGAAAGGGACCTAATTGTAAAAAAAAAAATCAATTTTCACGTTTTTTTTTTGATGTGGACAACATCTGAGCATCGAATGAGACCGATCCCATGTCCCAAAAGTGTTCCCTCCCATAGAAATGCGCGTTTTATGAAAGTGATGGTACACCAAAAATACACGTATTTAAATCTTTAAAACGGCTCTCCTGAACAAAACTGGTTTTTACCCTTAGGTCCCTTTCTATTTTTCGCGTCACATATACTACGCCTTCACAGCAGGTGCCGTAAATATTACGAATTATATTCCCCCCGAAAACTCCATATACAACATTTTTCGCTTTTGAGAACAGCCCAAGTGTTAATTGACAGCTCACTTGGGTTCATGATTAGGTCCATGACATGTCGCGAATAATTTGTCCAACGATACCTGGCCCAACCTGTTGTCTGTTTCTGAAGACCAAACTTATTTCGTCTTAAGGCCACAAACGCCGGTCAGTGGCGGTGAAGATGTTTAGTTTTCTCCTATTCTTCTTTATTATTGCAACTTCCACCGAAAACGTAATATGTCAGGCGCTGGCGTTGCCCGCAAATTTGTTTCTTAGATGGATCATTGGCAGATAATTGGCGGTTCACGTTCTGTGCTCCTCCACACGACGCCAGATCTTTCCGATCTCTATCACGTTTGTTCATTTTCCCACTTATCCTTGGCAGTGAGAAACAGTTTCCGGTTCAGGAATTGAAAATCTTTCACTACAAATTCTTTTACCAGTTCGAAACTTAAATAACGATTTTGCTTGTTTTTGAAATGCTAAATAAAGGTTGTTGCATAATTCACGTCGTTCATTGTGAGTCACACCGTAACGTAAAATTTTCAGCCGCACTTATTTTGCAATTTCTTTGTTTTAGAGTTTGACAAATTTCAGCACATTTCATTATATTTCGTGATATTTTTGGTCAGCATAATCGACCAAATGTGTCCACAATCGGGAGAATTGTGCGCAAATTTCTGCGAACCGCAGTCAAAGAAAAAATAATATGTTCTCTGCAATAATAATATGTTCTCTGCAATAATAGTATGTAAGTAGCAACCATAGAATTTTTTTTTTAAATTTCATGTTGACAATAGTATAATTGCGACAATAATAATATTGTTGAAATATAACAGTAGTATTATTGCCAAATTTAAAAATGAAACTATGGTTGCAGCAACAATATAAATATGGTTGGTGCGACAAAAGTATTGTTTTTTGGGTTTTATGTTAACAAATATAAGATTACGGCAACCATACTATATGATTGTAATTTTTCTTAATTAGAATATGGGTTTTACAACAATGTTATTTTTACGAATCTTATGAAATAATAATGGAAATTAAAATTTTCAAACAAACTGATTTGGATTTGTTTAACTGAAATATTTTTAAATAAAACGCTTACGTTTTTTTTAAATTGATTTTTTTCTTCTGTTTAATAAACACACAAACAATGTAATGTAATTTTAATTTATTTACTTATTAAAAATCTATATTGTTGACAACATAAACCAATGCTAATAAATAATTTGAGGACCATATTATGGTTGAGTGGGATCATACTACAGTTGATTGTGAACCATAATATGGTTGTTAGATTCATACTATGGTTGTATGTCAAACATACTATTATTGTGAGGATCATAATATGGTTGTGAGGATCATAGTATGGTTGAGTGTGAATCATACTTTGGTTCTGAGGATCATAGTATGATTGTGTGTGAATCATACTATGGTTCTGAGGATCATAGTATGATTGTGTGTGAATCATACTATTGTTGTGAGGATCATAATATTGTTGTGCCACAACCATATACCTAACAATAGTATGATGCCCTTCGAATATTGTCACCTCAACCATACTTTTTTTCTGGTGCGGGTCTGTAGGAAATGTCAAAACATCTGTTCATGCTCGGTGAGTTCGTTCTGCGGAATACGTTGATGTTGCTTGCGATAGTGTGGCTGAAGAGTCTTCAACCTCGATTCGAGAATTATGTTCGCTATCAGAATATGCTAACGGACTCGTGTGGCCAGACATGGATCATATGGACCTGGACGATACCTGATTTCAAAAGGATGGTGCCACACAGCCAACGAAACAATGGCTCTTTTGCGCGGGAAATTCAATGTCCGAGTTATCGCACGTTGAGCCGATGTTAATTGGCCACCCCGGTCATGTGATTTAGCTCCGTCTGACTTATTTCTTTGAAGGTATCTAAAAGAAAGAGTGTACGTCAAAGGATGAGATAATTCGGCACATGAACGACATTGAACCTTCGATATGTCTCAGAGTCATTAATAATATATGGACCATCGGATGGAGGTATGCCACCGAAGCCGTGGTGAGCATTTGGCCGATATCTTGTTTCACACATAATTGCCATAGATCGTTTTATCATAATAAAAAATATTAAGATAAGCTTCATTATTAAGAAATGTGATAAATACTGCATATTTCAATTGTGTGCTGAAATTGACAGTTCTTTGACAAATTTTAGTGATTAAATTTACTAGACTAGTTAATTTATCATAAAGGTTTATTTTAGACGTGTGGTTTTCAATCTGTCACAACTATTTTCGCAGTTGGTCTTATTGACAGCTGTCACTTGATTTATGCTCAGTTTGTTTTGATATTTCATAATGAACAGACTTACGATCATCGACGTTTGGTGAATGGGCCCAAAACGAGATGGCCACCGATCCTGATTTTTACAGGAACATTTTGTTAAGCTGACTTTCGGTTGAGTAGTTTGGAGTAATGAAAATCCACAAGCCATTGTTGAGATGCCGTAACATCCTCAAAAACTCAGTGTTTGGTGTGCTCTGTGGGCAGACGGATTCATTGGTCAATTTTTAAAAATTAAGCCGGCCATAACTGTCACTGGAGAACGCTATAGAGCCATGATTAATGACTTTTCCTGCCTGAAGTAGATAATGTTGATGTGGACGACCTTTGGTGCCAACGACGGTGCTACATGCCATACAGCCTACAAAACAATCAACTTTTGGCGAGTCCATTATCTCGCGTCGTGGCCTCTAAGGTCGTGCAATTTAACACCGCTGAACTATTTTTTGTGGTGTTATGTGAAGTCGCTTGACCACGCATATAAGCTGGACACAATGAACGCCTTGAAGGAGAATATTCGGCGCGGTATTGCTGACATGTGCTCCCAAATTAAAGAAAATGTTCGAAAATTTGGCCTTTAGTTGGGCCAGCCGTGGCTGCCACTTGCCTGAAATCATAATGGCAAACCCTTATCTTTATAATAAAGCTAAGCCTCTACAGCCGAAGATTCCGCATCGGCCTCAAGATCTGATACAATTGTCATCTGTTGAAATGCTTAAAACTCTTGTGCTGGCGACCGCGCGCAGAACTTGTAATGCTCTTTCGCTTGTATACCCTTCTGTAGAGAATGGAGTATATTCTAAATTTGTCAATCCGATTGCAACACCTTATTTATATAACTTATCAGAGAATTATTTATTGATCTTTGTAAAATTCTAAAACGCTCTTACCTTACCATGTCCGTTTGTTTGTCTGCTAAGCACGATAACGGCCAAACGTTATAAGCAAGCACTCCCAAATGTTTGGGATTGCATAAGGGCGAAATCGGACAAGAGGGAAAAATTAACGGAAGGTGATCAAAATAGGGTACGTGAATTTTTGGTAAATTCCAAACGGCTATAACTCATGGACTTTTAAAGGTAAAAGGATGAGGTTTGGTACATATACTCCTGGTATGATGCGCAAATGCCACGCCCCTTTTTAAAGAAACCGTTATAACAACATTATAATAAGTCTGATCGTCCTGAAATTTTCATAATATGTGACAACGCATAGAGAAAGGGAACTAAGGGTAAAAAATCAATTTTCATTTTTTTTTCTTTTTTTGATGTGGACAACATCTGAGCATCGAATGAGGCCGATCCCATGCCCCAAAAGTGTTCCCTCCCAGAGATATGCGCGTTTTATGAAAGTGAAGTCTACGATTCTAAGCGCAAATAGAAAGGGACCTAATCTTTAAAATGGCTCTCCTGAACAAAACTGGTTTTTAACCTTAGGTCCCTTTCTATTTTGAGCGTCACATATGTTGCTGTATGCCCTTCAAATTATTTCTTATATTAAATGGTTGTGAAAAATTGTGTGTGTGGTGAGTGTTTTGGAGTGAGCACCTACTTTTCAAACCACCTTTCTATTGTATACGCAAAACTGCACAGAGGAATTCCACTTCAGGCGTTCCTGAAGCAGGAACTTCTCAATACATTCAACGGTAATCTTTAAATGACTTCCTTAAAATATGTCAATATCTTAAGTATTTTCAAGCCAGTTTAAAACTTTTAAACCATTTCAAAATATACTTGTGCACAAAAATCCACGATCAATTTTCCATTTATGGCTCTGTTGTCAGTTTATAATATTATTTAATATTGGAAAAACTATTCCAAATGTTCGTTTTTCAGTTAGACAATGCAGCTTTGAATTGTTTAAAGATTTTTGTATCAAAAGCCAATCTAACGTACAATACAAATAAGTCTAATCTCAACAATGCCACAAAAAATACTGATTGGAAGAAAGACATAATGGATAAGGAAAATGATGGAAACAGGAACTGCTGAACGGTCGAACAACGAGAAACCGGTGCATCATAGGAAGTACAGCTGCGCTAAAAAATAGCACTATAGTCCATGTCAGTCTTCATTACGGGTTTTACTTTTACTTAATAATAGAATTGTGCTTCTGATGCACAGTTAGAATGAAACAAGTCTTTTGATATAGAAAAACAACTTTCTTCGGTATTTATTGTTTTTAATGAAAAAATTCAAAAAATGCCTTGAAGACATAAAATTTGGGCGGCAAAAAAAATAGCACTGCATATTTTGAATAGTACAAAATGGAAGAATACAAAAGCTGAACATAACAACGTTATTAAGAACATAAAGCAGTATTCAGTTAAAATATAATAATAACATTAATATTTTGTAGCATGACCTTTGTTGGCAATAACAGCAGCACATCGTTTGGGCATTGAGTTAACCAAATCTTTACAACTTTTCTTTGGAATTCCTTCCCACGACTCCTTAACTACAGCCCAGAGTTGCTCGTTGTTGGTAGATTTGGCTTCCCGCAAGTGCTTTCAGTCCAAAGGTTTTCTATGGGTTTAAGATCTGGCGACTGGGCGGGCCACTCCATGGCGTCAACTGAATTGTCTCTAAACCATTGCTGTGCCTTTCTACTTGTATGTTTCGGGTATACATTTTCCAATATATCGACATAAACATGTTGATCCATTATGGTTTTTATCCAGTGTATTGGACCAATTCCGTAATATGAGAAACACGCCCATTTTATGATGTTCGAACCACCGTGTTTTATCGTCTTGGATGTAAATCGGGGATTATATTCAGCATTTGGTGGTCGTCTCACACAGGAACGAGAACCTTTTCCACCAAACAAAACAATTTTGCTCTCGTCGGTCCACAATATGTTCTCCATTTATCGACGGGCCATTTTATATGCTCGCGTGCAAACTTCATACGTTTACTCACATGCTTTGTCGTCAAGAGTGGAACCTTCCGAGGGCTACAAGCTTCTAAGTTGTGTTCCCGCAATCGATTACGAACTGTTTCAACACATGCTTTTATCTGCAGTTCTTATTACTACTCTGTGGCTGGCTTAAAAGGGTCCTTCTTGCTCTGACGAATCAATCGCTCGACCAGTATATTGGACATTGCCGGTTTTCTTCCACGTGATTCAACTTTTTTGTGTGTGTTATCATTTTATTAGAACACTTGAGTAATTGGCCTATTTCAGTATAGGTTTTGCCTTCTGAAATCATTTTTTTAATTATTTCTCTCTTTTGCTCAGTACAAATCTTTCCACGGCCCATATTTGTTAATTTTTTAACTTTTTTGTCAGCGGAATATATTTTCTATTAACGCAAAGAACTTTTCTCCTTCTATGTTTTATGTTCTAAAAGCCACATTTCTAACAAGAATAGTGATCAGTGCTATTTTTTACCGATAGAATTTGCTCTTTACTCAACAAATAGCCTAATATGAAAATAACTACTCACATTATGAGAGTAATTACCATTTTCTCAGAGAGGGTACACATTGCGTTACATTACACTGCAACCAAAATTAAATAGGATGGGTAGTCAAAATGTTGTATGAAGATAAATATTATAGTCGACAACAGTGCTATTTTTTACCGGCACTGTAGGTAACTGAAGTTACTAAAGCTCAACACAACTGCCCTCTTACTCGTAGTGCGTTAGCAGCCACTCAGAGGGCCAATAGTCCAAAAAGTAACTAAAATTAAAATTAACTAAAGCGGGAAGGAACTCGATCTAACAATGATATCGGCTCAAAACAATGCAGCTCTATATATTTAGAAAGAATTATGTTCGTACTTTCTACGAAACATTTTTGTTTTTATGCTCCTCGTACATTCCTCATATTTGTGACGAATTTTTTGTACTTTCGTGAAATTTCAGAAGTTTTAACGAATTTACGAACCGACTTCTTAAAAAAGGCTTCTTTAAATTTTAGTATTTTTTCCTTCATGTGTTTTATGTAAAATTTCTTATTTTGTACGAGTATTAAAAGTCATCGTACAAATTGTATTCGCAATTTTAAGGAATATTTTCGTATAAATATTGTAATTTTAGT
Source organism: Hydrotaea diabolus (assembly GCA_963513945.1). Taxonomy (NCBI): domain Eukaryota; kingdom Metazoa; phylum Arthropoda; class Insecta; order Diptera; family Muscidae; genus Hydrotaea; species Hydrotaea diabolus. The sequence goes on along the minus strand of OY740720.1, from coordinate 99,938,857 downwards.
TAAAATTTCGTAATTTTTGCTTCATTTGTTTTATGAAAATGTTTTTATTTTGTATGCAATGTCTGTATACAAAAATTATTTGTAATTTTGAAGAACTTTATTTTGTGCTTGTGCTGCATGCGTAAAGGTGAAATTCTCATTCAATTGAAGGAGACTGTATAAGTCACTTGATTTGTGGCTGGAGTAATCGTCACAAAAGACTGCTGAAGAAAAACCTTGGTGAATTTAGAAGCAGCTGTACAATCTGTCTTGCGCTCACAGAGAAGAGATTTGTTGCCACCACCGAATTATTTTGCCAACCGAATGATTGAGGTTACATGCACCTCGAGTGTTCCATCAGTACAACCGAATGCTAGTTGGTGCTCTGTAATTTTTAGTTATTGGAACTGTAGTATTGGTGCAACATGCAAAGTAGCCAAACCTTCAGAAGAGAATTTTTGCATTTAAAAATCCAAATGCCAAACTTGTTTAACAAATAAAAAAATAATCTTAGTCGGAAGGGAAAAACTGCTTGCTTTCACAATTGTACTCATACACACTGAGAAAAAATCAGTTGGGAATCGGTCCGAATTTCAAAAATTCAATGGTATAAACCGACTTTCTGTTGCAATAACCAATATTTAATTGTATTGATGGTAACGTGGTTCGAGATATGAAATGATGGTTGCTATCACGGTATTCACAGCCAATTACAGAGCTTTACCAACCGAATTCAGTTAAACTACAGGTTGCGAGAACTGGCGGTTATGGCAACCAACCAATTGTGTATACATGTTACCGAATTTTTTATATTTGTTGTCAGAATTTTATTATTTGTTTTCCCCCCTAGTCACGGCCATCCAAAGCCTGACAATAAATATTGTATTATATCTTCATTAATTCTTTTCCGATTGGGGTATCACTGCCATGATTTTCAAAAAATTTATCCAAAACGTATTTTGTTTACTAATCAGTTGACCCATTGAAAGGCGGTTAAATATTACATTTGTTCAAAAAGTACTTATAACCAACAATCTAAACAACAACCAATACATGTACCAATTCCGTTCCAATAATCATCTTAGTCTGTTAGGATAACCGATAATTGTTTTCTTCAACCGAAAGTGTCAGTTCCTTCTACCTAAAATTGCTCTGTAACCAATCAACAGTCGTTTGTAACGATGGAATACATGGATAGTTCGTGCAACCACCAACATTCGGTTGGCAAAAAATTCCGTTGTGCCAACAAATACGTTCTCTCTGTGTAGGTAGGGTCATGACGAAAAAAAAAAGTGAAAAGATGATAAATGATTTTTACTGGAAAACAATTTGGCTAATTGCTTGACTTAAATTCAGTAAAATCAAATAATAAATAATTATACAGGGTGTCCGTTGGGAAGGTATATTACTTTGTTTGTTTACAATTTTCGATTAAATGACAGAGAAAGTATCTTATATTGATAAAAGTTAAATTTAATGTTCAGCCGATCTTGCAGTACGTTGTGGTCTATGCTTGGGCCTATCAGCTACAGACCATCTTTCTTCGCAATCATTCACTACACAATAAATAGTGCGTTTTGTTGGCACGTTGTTTCTCCCAAAATTTTCACATAACTTTCTTATCGTCACAGTAATCGATGATTAATTTTGATAAAATGTTTAATGATTTGCCGAATATTTTGCCATAATTAACGTCTCTACTTCACGACTGCCAATAATAAACTGTCAAGACTAATGTTTACCAAAATGGAGGCAATACATAGTAGTATACCCTTCATTGAACTAATATCATTAATAATTGGTTACAACAACAAAATTTGCACAACCATTGGTTGCGACAACCACCACTTGTGGCAACTAAATACCTTTTCCGCGTTTCATTGGTATGACCGATCAATAAGTTGTGAGTACCGTACGATCATCATATTAATCATCTTGTGGTATTTCGAACCGAATATTGATTACGATTATAAAGATTTGGTGATTACAACCGAAATTCCTCTTTTGCATTCGAATCATTGTAGTAGCAACTGAAATCCAACTATTTTTTTCTCTGTGTGCAGCCACAACCAATACATTTCACCATTTCTGATTCCGAAAAGAAACAAAAAAGGTCTCGAACCAGAATAAAAACTGTTCAAGTCATAATAATGACTAATGGCCGATTAATTGTTAACAAAACAAAAACTATTTCATGAAAATTTATTCCTGAACATTCTTAATATAAATTATGAACAAATTTTATTATTTTTGTTTGTTGTTAAACTTTGTCACAAAAAATAAGATACGAATTTACTTCGTTACACGTATGAAACGCTTTTTTATTAAAAAATTTGAATGCGTTTTTAAAAATAAGAAAATATTTCATTAGGTTCATCAAAATCACGAATTTATATCATCATACCGATTTCGTAATTTTTAATTTTTTTTTTATTTCTTGGCTAAAAAAATAAGACACATTCTGTAATTTCTATCAAATATTTCGTGATTTACACTAACATAATTTTTTCAGTGTATATTGTATTTTATAAAAATTGATCTTCATAAAAATTGAACCCCATGATAACGTTTGGCCCACCATGTACTTATATAACGGCGAAATCGTCCAAGAGGGGAAATAGTTTCCCTTTAAGGGGCTAAAAGCAGCTCCGAAAAAGTATACTTTTTAAATATTTGTTATACTGTCTCGAAATGAGAAATTTTTGTGGACCCTTCGTATTTTGTGGCCCGTAAAACGGTCCAATTAGCCCTTACCAACATTTACTAAAGAAAATAAACATTAAATGACTTTATGACAACAAAATCTCGTTGTTATTAAAAATAAAAACGTATTTTAAGATCTGCGTAAAATTTGCACTTGGCCCCATGGGACTAGGGGCTCAAATACCAGCCAGAATTCGAACAAGCAACCGATTGTTAATGTGGACACATGGAGGCCATGTGTAAATCTTGATGGTGCCGCCAGCACTTTAATTTCTATGAACTTAAATATAAAAAAAATAGCAAAGCTGCGTTTAACTTTTGGTTTTTGATTTGAACAGTTCAGAAATATCCGTTGGTTGACAGACACTCACACACTCACATGCCGACATGTGAGAAATTCATTGAGAATTACATGCGATTCATTCAATTGCCTCCGTTAGCAAATAGTAGAGGTTTTTATACACTTGTGCCATTTTTTTCTCATGGAATTGTTCAGTTAATGGCATTATCTTACATTTCCTTTCCCACTTCTTCTCTTTGCAGATACGACTACGAAACCCTGCTGCTGAACTCGACGTTCTGTTTGGTGCCTCGGGGGAGACGTTTAGGCTCGTTTAGGTATGTATTCAGACATTCATTCCCTCACTCATCAATCTGCACAGTCAAAGCCATACATCGTCCATGGAACCGTACAAGCACACAGCCGTGCGTCTGTCCGTTCGTCCGTATGTCCATCTACATACGAGTACGAGTATGATGATGAATGTTGTAAATGTCATGTTTGTCCTTTGCAACGGAACATTCACACGCTGCCGGTCGGTACACAGCGGCCTGCAATAGTTGATGTCAATGTCACATCGGCCAGTGTGGCCGGACGTCATTAATGTCTGCTTGCCTGTATGGTCGGACCGAAGCTATCCGACCCAGCTCGGCCCGTGTAATGTTCCATTCCGTTCCGTACGTTTCAGTTCATGCGAATGGTATTGACGTTGCATTAAAATTCATTAAAAAATGCTGCTTTATCACCACCCTGTGCCTTTCGCTCTCTGTCTCTCTAACCTCTCACTCTCTCGCTTTCTCTTCACTTTAATTAGATTTCTCGAAGCTATACAAGCCGGCTGCATTCCTGTACTGCTGTCCAACGACTGGGTTTTGCCATTCGAATCAAAAATTGATTGGAAACAAGCGGCTATTTGGGCCGACGAAAGACTGTTATTGCAGGTGAGTACGAACGAGTTCGAGTACGGCCAGCGTGGCAAATGTCATTTTCATGTCACCTTGTCACGTTGTCACATTGTCAAACTAATATTCGGACAACTGTGAAATTTGCAAAATGAATTACGTTTTGTTATTTTACATTTTTACATATCACCACAATTCAAAATTAACGACGTTCACACCAGAAACTCAACTGGAAATTTGCGAAAGAAAAATTCGACGTGCATGGCGGTATGCTGTACGTACATTAGGCCGGGGGGACTTTAGTTATTTTCTGAGTAACGTGTCGCTGCGGCATGTAATGAATGCAAATAACCCAGCAAAAAGGCTTTTTTTCTATCCGTAGCCGGAAATTTGCATAAACGAGGTGCTTTAAAAAATATGGGCAAGATTATCTAAGGGAGGTCTAGTAATTTCTGCTACCAATGTTGGTAACTATGAGGCTGAGGACTGTTTCACACTCAAACTATTGACAGCAACTCTGTAGCACATCTCTTTACGTACCTATGAGTCGCTTTAAGTTGAAACAGCTCACTTCCTAGGGACTTTATTTGCACCTTGAGATGTCTGTTCGTCCTTCTGCCTATTTGTCGTTGTAAATTAAGTACGTATAGGTTGCAAATATGAACCGCTCTCGACGAAACCTTGTACATTTTTTCGGATTAGGTAATGAACGATTCCTATCGAAATTGATATATGGTTGATAGCATAGAAATTTTTTTCTTCCGATTTTAGCATTCGAGGCTCTAAAAGCCACATTTTTCCATCTGATTTAGTCCATTATTCTTATATCACCCACCGGATCAAGTTTCGTCTAACTACACCCCCATGCAAAGGTCCCCCTACCTCGATTTAAGGTCCTGCTACGTCACTAGCCACGTTTTATTATTAGTCTTGCTCAACTGTAGTATAGTACATTATACATATAATAGTTAGTATACTAAGTGTGGTAAAATTTGTCCATATCCATGTGCATTTTTTAATTCAGCCCCCATACAAGGATCCTTCCATATTTGAGTTTCTGCCGCTGTGAAATTCACTCATTCAATTCCATTTTGTTCAAAGTTAGCGTGGTGTGTTTTCTAAGGAATCTATAACTAACACAGGTTAAATGGGACCACATTTGTCCATGTTTTCATGTGCATAATGGCTGATCTATAATTAATCCTGGTAAAATAATACCGTTTTGGTCTACGTTTTCATAAATCCCCCAATACAAAAGTCCATCTTGATTTAAGGCTCGAAGCTGTCAATTAAATCCGGTACGCATAAAACTTTACATGCTACCTGCAACTTACACTAGAACCGGTTTATTATTTCTAATAACCCTATATAAGGGTACCTACGAATTAAGGCACAACCAAAGATCCCTTTGGATTTGAGTCCTTCCCGCTTCAGAAGCCACCTATCAAATCCGATCTTGTCTGTATTTTCATACGAGTATAGCTCTCAGAAAATATGTGTCTCTCTCTCTCTCTAGAAGTCACATATTAGGACCGACCTTGCCAAAAACTCGGACAAAGACGCGGAGTCTTCTAATTAGCAGAGTGGTGTAGAGCATCACATAGTCGACCCCCCGTGACTTAAACCTTTTTTACTTGTTTTGGCTTAGACACCTAGTTACTGCGACGTTTAAGAAAATGAGGTTGTCGATAAGATATTCTTAAATAAAGTTTAGCCGTGTATACGAGTATTGAGCTGGCAGGCAGGCCGGTGAAACCTGCAATCAGCTTCTTCTTCAGAATACAGAAAGATAGCACAAAACTGAAATTCAGGAGAATGTTGCAATTAAGATGTCAGTTCTTTTGGAAATAGGCAAACTTATTATTAGAGTTATATTTTATCCCACAAAATTGGGCGAAACATTTCCAGGGTTCTACAGGAGGTTTGGGTATGTGAATAATTAGGAAGCAGTAAAATACGAGTACGTTCTGTGTCACTGTTTAAGGCTGAAACGCCGAAGTTAAAGTATCGCCGATAGAGCTGAATCTTTCTAGCGGAGCCGCAATCGTCCCTTTGCCTAAAATTCGCACATCGAAATACTTATCAGCGACCATACAAAGTATATGTAAAGGGTGTTTTTTAGACGTGTGATTTTTAATCTGGCCACAGTTTTTTCGGAGTCAGTCTGTCACTTAATTTATGCTCAGGTTGGTTTGCCATTTCATAACAAATAGACACCCAAAACGAGATCCTGATTTTTACAAGAACATTTTGTTTAGCGATGAAGCACACTTTTGGTGGCATGGGTACGTTAATAACCAAAATTGTCGCATTTGGAGTAATGAAAATCCACAAGCCATTGTTGAGACGCCGTTACATCCTCAAAAAGTCACTTTTTGGTGTGCTCTATGGACAGAGGGAATCATTGGTCCATATTTCTTCAAAAATGAAGCCGGCATTAATGTTACTTTGGTTCCAACAAGACGTCGCTACATGTCATACAGCCAACGACACAACACAAACATTTATTGAAGGAAACTTTTGGTTGGCGCATTACCTCGCGCCGTGGGCCAGTGGCGTGGTCTCCAAGATCGGTCGATTTAACAGTTCTAGACTATTTTATGTGGTATGAAGTCGTTACGTAGATAAGCCCTACACGATTGACGCCTTAAAAGAGAATATTCGGCGCGTTATTGCCGACATACGGCCCCAATGCTACAAAAAGTGGTTGACAATTGGGCCTCTCGGCTAGAATTTATTCGAACCAGCCGCTGCGGCCTTGTATTAATAATATACATTAATAATAAAGCTAAGTTCTTGGCCATAACATTGAATTATATGTATTTTATTTCTTCTTGCAAACCACGCGTCTGAAAAACGTCCAATATTAGTGATCGGCATAAAATTCTAAGACGATTTAGCCATGTCCGGTTGTCGATCTGTTGAAAGTACGATTTAGTCCAAACGAAAGGATATATATAGTAATATATATATAGGATGATCCTGCTAGAGGTATTTTTTTCAGAACAAAAAAATATAAAAATTCAAATCAAGTGTGAAATCTTTATTGGTCATTTGAAAGGACATTTTATGTCATTTATTTTTTGAATATAATACCCTTCAAATGTTGACCGCAACTACGCCTCAGGGTTTTCATTCTGAGGGTCAAATTTTGGATGACTCGTTCGAGCATTTCGACCGGTATGGCTTTAATGTAGCTGGTTTGTCAGCATAGACTTTGGACTTTACGTAACCCCAAAGAAAAATGCCTAAAGGTGTGATATCACTCGATCTAGGCGGCCAACTCATCAGTCAAAAAGGTGAAATTAGCTGCTTTTCGAAATAGCTCGAAATAGCACGATTCGGTACATCTGTAACATATTGGATCCGGTCAAACCACACTAATAAAACCAAGTGGACAAATTAAGCTCGGCCGTGCTGAAGTTTTATAAACGCTACGAAAAAATTGTTAAGGGGGCGTGGCACCATCCACTTTTTTCATAATGTGTTTCCGTACCCATGTCAGCATTGTATGTTCCAAATATCATCGTCATATCCCAAAAAGACAGTAAGCTATTGCCGTTTTAAGTTCAAGGATGTGGGTGGTGCCACGCCCCATGTCCATATTTACCATAACAGTTTTTTGTAATTTTATAGTAATTGATGTAATTTTGTTAAAATTTTAAAACGACCGTTCCATGAGATTTTGTCTTTTTAAGTTTTGGTTGATTGGGAGGTGCCTAGCCCCCATATCCAATATTACCATAACATACTCTAGAATAATTTCCTGTGTTCCCTGTCCATCCTGGTTTTTATGATAGCGATCGGTACATGAGTTTGGCCATAAGTGTGATTTTTAAAGGGGTGTGGCACCGCCTCTTTTCTTCCGGGATGTGCTTCAAACAGTGTCATAAACATATGTTCCAAATATAAGAATAGTTCAATGTTTATTAGTTATAAATTGTTGATTTTACCAGAGGTTGACCCAGTACTTGTGAGCGGAAATTTTTTTCCTCTTGTCCGATATGGCCCATTTTCAATACCATCCGTATTAGTCCATCAACAAATGTTTCTGCAAATTTCGGCCACCTAGCAGACTGACGGAGAAGGATTAAGCTTTATCTGATAATTTTGCGTTGATTCAGATAATATATACTTTCTGTGGTCTTCGGCCAGTGTTTCGAGGTGTTGCAAACAGAATGACGAAGTAAATATACCCACAGATGGAGGGTATACAAAAATGATTATGTGACTTGTTCGAACTTTCAAGTGACATGCTTTTGGGGATAATTTAAATAATTGGTAATTTGACACAAAAAAAAACAGGATTAGACGAAAGTGAGAAAATGAAACTTTTTAAGAACCCGATGGGTTTTTGTCTTAAAAACCCGAACCGTTGATTTTTAAAAAAGCGAACTGATCACACTAGGGGCTACAGTCCTTCTTTTCAGTATGTAAGAGAGACTTATTCGTTGCTCACAGTCTACCGATACCGGAACTAAAGTCATACATCTTCAAGTAATTCAGCATTTTTATGCCGCTTTTGTTCTTTGGCTATTATTTCAATCTTAATATTTACTTCTTTACTAGCAGGGTTCGCCATACAGGAGTTATTCAAAATGCCGTAGTAAGAAGCGGACCGGAGACATTTTATTCTTTAAGACAAGTGGACCCAGGCTCAAACACAGCTTGAATCATTAAACAGCTTTGAGCACCTTGCTAATGCCCGCGACTTTACGAGTGAGAGATTAATCTGTAGGCCAAATACGAGTAAAAGCTGCAATAGTCGATCGGAGCCGGCATTAAACAGTAGGTCCTGGTTACAGTAAGTAACGGATATCAGTATTTATTTTTTCTATAAACACGCATATAAGATATTTTTGCAATACACGGTGTATTTAATTATAATTGTTCATAATTGCTCGTATTATGAAGAGACTTGGTATTTCTTGACTTTCTTATATCCGTTATCTACTGCGTAAGAATTATATTGTGCTCAGGTCACAATAAAGTTTGTCAACACCCAGTAGCTTTTGAAGATTCTGTACAAATCGTTAGTAAGTTGTTTTCTCTCGATATAGTTGTATCGAATATACGGGTTTTAATTATGCCAGGGATGTTTTTTTTTGATAGATCCAAGGGATGCACTTACAAAATTACGCAAAGGAGCTCAGAAGATTCCTTTAAAAAAAGTCACGATTTTGAGCTGCTCTGTGAAAGGCTTGCATACCGAGTCCCCCACTTATATCTTGTTTGCCCTATTCACTCACCATGACTGTTTGCCAGATCAAAGAGATGTCTGCTAGTATCCTTACATTCCATCTGTGCAACTCCATACGATTATTGCATTGTCCAATTTATTGACAATACATAGAAATAAATAAATATGTGCGGTCTTGAGCATGGCTCCTAGGCCGATCTTTATCGATTATAATTTCCTTAATTGTGTTAGTTCGCTGTGCCGCAAGACAACATTTACACAATGTTCAACTTATTTCGAAAAAGAAAAACACACAGACAAACACATATTGAAGGTCCTCGAAAGTATTTTCGCAATACGCCCAGTACCTGCACCCGTACGAGACAGACGGTTGGTCGGTCGGTCATGTGGATATGTGCACTAATGCCATCACATTCGACTACAACTACGGCCTCGACTTTAAATTGAATTAATGGCGGTTTATTAAACGTGTGTTGCTGCTGCAGGTGGGGGTGGGGTTGGGAATGGGGGTGTGGGTGTTAGACCCGCACACGTCGCCGGGAAAAATTCCAACATGTGATATTCGCCCCCGCCCCTTCAATATAGACGTATTCCGTTTGGAATTTCATATCCTTCAAGTGAGTTATGATTGGAATTTTTTTCCTCGGTTTGTTGCCGTTCCCCCTTCCCCCCGTTTTCCTTTAATCGAAGGGGGTATTAGTATGGATTTTTATTTGTTTTTCTGTAATTCTGTCTGAAATCGAAAACATTTTTTAATCAAATTGTTAAATAATAGAGTTTAGCGTGTGTAGGAGAGAAGCAAAAAGCGCACGAACAAAGAAGAAGAGGAAAAATGGAGAAAACTGAACCAAGGTCGTGTGTTCAACCGTGTGTTCAGGAAGTCAGTTCATATATCGATGAAAGCATAAGTGCAGCGGCACGTACAATTTTCAAAATACACCCATATTTACACACACACACACACACACACACACACTTATACGTTATACATGCATAAGTACACATGTATATGTGTTTATAATCACAAATACCAATCGAAGTTTACATAGGCGAGCACATACATACCTTAGACTGGGTCACGAGCAAAGGGACAACACAAAAACCATAAAGGAACGGATAAAATTGGACGTGATTGTATAAGGGGGCGGTTCAATAAGTAGCTGATCTACAAGAGAAGACAGCCGAATTTGAAGTGAATTGGACGTAATTGTATAAGGGGGCGGTTCAATAAGTAGCTGATCTACAAGAGAAGACAGCCGAATTTGAAATGAATTGATAAGGTGTATTTGTTGGTGAAAATGTTTAGGGAAATTTGCAAGAGTCGTTTCCGTAGGCTTAAAAAAAATACATATGCTTGAAGGGCTCGGATAAGACTGTCACATGACCGCCGCTCTAGTAGCTTCATATAAGGTCGATCGTGCTTAAACTAAAAGTAGTTTGTTATACGAGGGTTGCTATTTATAATTCGGTTCCTGACAATACTAGTGTTCCCAGAAGCAAACTGGAACTTCCATGGGAAACTTTGACATTTTTTAGCATAACTTCACTCAGAACGTTTTGTCATTTGAGGGCGAATTGTTTTGTTTACAGGGTGTTGAAAAACTCATCTCAGTCAAAAATGGATTGACTTCTTCTCAATCCTTAGCATCAAGAAAAAAATGCTTGGTCAACGTTTTTCTTCGCCCGAAACAGCTGTTGAAGCTTTCAAAGTTCATGTTTTGGAGGTGTCTCAATCGGAGTGGAAAAAGTGCTTCGAAAATTGGTATTTGCATATGCAGAAGTGTATTGATCATAACCCGTTACTGTCTGGCCATAGATCGGCTCGTACGATTTTTATGAAATTTGGAAATTTCCAAAGTCCAAAAGACCATAAAAGTTGTAAGAAAAAAAAACCTTAATTTTTACCTGAGATAAGACAAGGGTATTTAAATACCAGTGCAAGGTGAATTTGCATCCTGCTACTTGCTTCCTGGATTATAACAACGGTGTTGCACCAGATCAGAAGAAAATTGCTAAGGCTAAGTGATTTATTTCTTTTAAGTACCATGTTTTCTTAATAAAATTACCCATTTGCATTTGACCGGATCTGGAGGCCAAGTGTGTTGACGTATCACTGCCTGATTTTTTCATTACAGTAGTAGTAGACTACTTAAGCTATTCGGTAACATTAGAAATTTTTAATTTGTACCATTTTAAGCACGATCGACCTTATATGAATATGTTTGTACCACTTTTCTATGTTTCCCATGTTTGTTTTTTTCTATGTTTCCCATGTTTGTACCTGCACCTGTCTTCGATTTTTGCCTGCAAAGAACAAAAGATAAAAAATAAAAAAAAATCCTGTTAAATGCTAAATTTAGCCCAATCTTTTCTCTTTTCCATAAAAAAAAATTACCGCGACATCGCTCATCTGACCCACGCTGTATCAACACTTTCGTGGGTATTTAGGCAGGAATGGGTTAAAGGAGAATATTTTGAAAAACAATAAAACCATTTCCAATGATAAATTATTGTGTTTTTATTGCCGGGCCCGCAATTTAAATAGCAACCTTCGTACGCTAGTTATAAACTGCATGTCTGAATTATTAACCATATCGGCCCATGATTTTATAAAGCCCCCATACAAGTTTCCTTTTGATTTCTGTCCCTGCCGCCTCCGAAGACACATATGATGTACGTACGAGGGCGACCCCTGAAGTAACTGGCCTAACATAAAAAGAACCGTTTTTTTGGAACTATTATTATTTATTTTTCAACATAATCTCCTTCCAACTCAATACACTTCATCAAACGTTTTTCGAGTTTTTTAATTCCATCCGAAAAATAAGATTTTTCAAAACCTTCAAAATATGCCTCAGTTTCAGCAATAACCTCGCTATTGGACGAAAATTTTTTGCCACCGAGAATTTTTTTTAAATTTGGAAACAAGAAATAATCAGAAGGACCTAAATCTGGACTATATGGTGGATGCGGAGCAATTTCAAATCGTAATTCGGCCAGTTTTTGTTGAGTTAAAAATGCAGTGTGTGAAGGAGCATTATCTTGATGAAAAAGAACTTTTTTTTTCTAAATGCGGTCGTTTTATCTTGATTTCTTCACTCAACCAATCCATTAATGCACAATAATATTCACTATTTATAGTTTTCCCTTTCTCAAGATAATCAATAAATATTATATCCCTTGCATCCCAAAATACTGTGGCCATTACTTTTCCTGCTGACTTAACAGTTTTCGCCTTCTTGGGACCACTTTTACCAGCTTCTATCCATTGTTTTGACTGTTCTTTGCATTCTGGAATGCAGTGATGGATCCATGTTTAATCAACAGTTATGAATCGGCGCAAGAACTCTATTACTCTGATAAATCGCTAAAAGCTCCTCGGAATTGGTCCAACGGACGATTTTTTGGGGCAAAGTCAACAAACGCGGCACCCATCTTGCGGATAGCTTTTTCATGTGGAGTTCATTATGTAAAATACTCAAAACTTGTTTTTCGTGTATTTTAACAATATCAGCAAGTTCTCTGAGCTTTATTCGTCTATCTTTAGTCCCTTCATTAAATATTTTTCTAATGTTTTCAATAGTAGTAGCAGTTTTCGGTCTTCCAGAGCGTTGTTCATCTTCCGTACTTGAACGACCCATTTTAAATTGTTAAACCCAGGATTTCACGGTGGAGTATGATGGTGCATTATCACCATGAACAGAATCCATCTTTGATTAATTGTAGCGTATAACCTTTCATATAAAAGTGTTTAATTGCCGCACGAAACTCTTTATTTTCCATTTTTCAAAAATTATAAAACTTGTTTCCTTCAATCACCTGTAACAAAGAGAATAATCATTAAATATTTCGGAAATTTTGACAGATGGCTTATAAAAGATTGCTTTTAAAAAACAAAAAAAAAGTTGCTAGTAAAACAGAAAACGGTCGCCCTCTTACAATTGTTGAGAAGTCCAAATTTTTCATTGAACGTTATACACTCCAGTTCATTTAAATAACAACACTGATACTTACTGCTAAAAATCGACATTTTGGGAAAAGTAACAAAAACTGATTTATATGCGCTTACATATTATATTAGGTGACCACACTGGTTTAAGAAAATGTTCAAAAGAAGAATAAAAAAAGTCCCGTTACGTATGCTGTGTACGCATTCCTACTGAAATAGCAAAAAATGCAATTGCAAAATAGTTCATATGAATAACAACAGTAGATAGTTTTTGATGTTCTTGACCGATTGTGTTACGCAGAGTGTTCAGTGTTAATTAGTTTGATAAATTGCACCTCATAAAATAATAATTCTTTAAAAATGGGGCGAGGAAAGCCATTAACTTCTGAAGAAAGAGGAAAAATTGAAGCCTATTTTGAACAAAAGTTTTCCTTCAGAAAAATTGCAGAAAAAATCGGAAGAAGTGCTCGTGTTGTCTTCAATTACCTTAAAAATAAGAATTCCTATGGGAAAAATATGAAAGGAAGACCCGCAAGTGTCTTATCGCCAACAGACAAACGCGCAATTTTAAGAATTGCATCAAATTCCTCTGATTCCATACCAAAAATAAAGGCGAAAGCCGGAGTTTCTGCAAGTATTTCGACTGTTCGGCGCTTAATTGTGGATACTCCGCATATCCAAAGAATGAAACTAAAAAAAAACCTGTATTAAAACCCATACATAAAGAAAAACGATTGGATTTTGCTGAAGTTCACATGACGTGGAATACCGAATGGCACACGGTTGTCTTTTCTGATGAGAAAAAATTTAACCTGGATGGTCCTGACGGGTATAACTTCTATTACCATGACATGAGAAAAGAGGAAGTCATTTTAAGCTGTCGACACAGTCGCATTGGTGGAATTATGGTGTGGGGAGCCATATCATACTATGGCCAGCTTAAATTACAATTTAAAACGGTAAAATTGAATGCAGAACAATACAAACGCATACTGGAACGAGCTTTTCCGGAATGCAGTAACATCTTTGGACCTTTGCATTGGATTTTCCAGCAGGACAACGCTCCGATACACAATGCCAGAGTGGTAAAAGCCTGGACAAGTGACCAAAATGTGACGCTGATGGACTGGCCACCTTACTCACCAGACTTGAACATAGTCGAAAACGTCTGGGGATGGCTTTCACGGAAAGTCTACGAAGAAGGTAGACAATATGAAGATATTCCATCATTAATGCAATCGAGACCGCTTGGGATGAGATTTCCTTAGACTACCTTAAAAGTCTATACGATTCCATTTCAAGTCGCATATTTGAGGTTATAAAGCACCATGGAGGCAACACTCATTACTAAACATTAAAGAACACGTCAGCACAAATAGTTGTTAATAAAAAAATCTAATTTAGTGAATAATGTTTATGTTTTCCAAACTTTTCTTTGACGTTGTTATTCAAATGAACTATTTTTTCTACTCAGTTTACAAGTTCGAATCACCGCGCTCGAAGAGAACGGTCGTTAAAAGAACTCCTCTCGGAAATTAATTCTAATAAAATAAAATAAGCAGGGAAAGTGCAAAAAATAAACTCAATTGTCGGGAAAATAATTATCTAAAATTGTTTGAATTCATTATAAGTATTAACTTGTAAGGAATTCAAACAGTTTTTTGACAAAATAAAAATTTTAAGTTGAACAACAAACCCAGTTGTGTAAGAATCAGTGTAACAAAACAACCAAAATTAAAAAAGGCACACACACAGCTAAACAAACCCACAGCTTGATGAGCCATCGTCTCACTCAAGAGTTGGAACAACGCAGACACTCTTTCTGCAGTGTAAGTTCGCGGAATGCATACTTCGCGATAAATGCAGATGTAAACAATGGAATGAGAGAGGTAGCGCCACTAAGACAAACTCTCTCACCAGGCAGTGCTAGCAACAACAGTAATAACAAAGAAGGTGGAAACACAGCGAACACAGAAATAACACACGAAAACAACGACAAACCATTAAAGGCGGTACAGACAGGCATGGATCGCTACATTACTATAAAGCGTAAATCCAGCCCAGCCAAAGGCAACTCTAACAAAAAAAGTTGCAAAACTGTGAACGGTGAAGAACCAACAACGTCCGTCACGGGTAAGAACCGGTTTGCATTGCTGAGCGAAGAAGAACCTCAATCTTCTACCTCGGCAAATGCCGCAACTCCAAGGCCGCCCCCAATATACCTACGTGAGAGTAGCTCAAATGAGCTAGTAAATATTATTGCCCAAGTTGTTGGTAGTGGTGGCTTTCACATAGTGCCAATAAAGAAAGGGAACATTAACGAGACTAAAATTCAGGCATACACCGAAAACGGCTTTCGCGCTATTTCTAGTTATTTTAACGATAGAAATAAAAATTTTTACACGTATCGTCTTAAGAGTAGTAAGGGTATCGCGGTAATCTTAAAAGGCATTGAATCATTTGTAGGACCAGATGAAGTAAAACGAGCACTGGAAAAAGAGAATTTTAACGTTCACTCCGTGGTGAACGTTCTTAACAATAAAAAGGTTCCCCAACCAATGTTCAAGGTCGAACTTCAACCTGACTCGCGGAAACTAAAGAAAAATGAAGTTCATCCTATATACAAACTTCAATATTTGTTATATAGAAGAATCACGGTCGAAGAACCCCACAAAAGAAATGGTCCCGTTCAATGCCAAAATTGTCAAGAGTATGGACACACAAAATCATACTGCACTTTGCCAACCGTTTGTGTTGTATGTGGTGATCTACACCAATCGTCCGCCTGCAAAGTAAAATCGCAGGAACAGAAAAAGTGCAGTAATTGCGGGGAACAACATACCGCAAATTACAGAGGTTGTAGGGTTTACAAAGAACTTAAGCGTAAACTAGAAGAGAAGCGTAAACTCATTTCTAACCGAAACGCGCCGAATCCTATAATCGACATCCAACAGACTCCAGTTTACTCTAGCAACGGAAACGGCATTACAAACGGTATAACATACGCGAATGTTCTAAGGGCGCATACACCTAATGCCCCAGTGCAACAACATGGTAACTCTGAATCAATGATTCAACAACTGGTACAGAGTATAAACATGTTCATGTCAACTATGCAATCAATGATGCAAGAATTCATGCGAAACCAGAATCAGTTAATTCAAACTCTACTTACCAAAAAATAGGCCCTCTTAAGATATGTACATGGAACGCAAACGGTGTGAACCAACATAGACACGAACTGACCGAGTACCTAGATCGGCAGAATATTGATATAATGCTACTATCAGAAACTCATCTCACAGACAAATACAATTTTCAGATACCTAATTTTAGATTTTATGGTACTCATCACCCCGACGGTAAGGCTCATGGGGGCACTGGTATCCTAATACGTAAACGAATGAAACATGAAGTCGCTGAAGGAGTCTCACAAAACTACCTCCAAGCGACAACAATTCGTATCCAGATTCAAGGTAGTTTTCTTACCATTTCAGCAATATATTTCCCCCCGCGGTTCGCGATATCAGAAGATATACTTCTGAACTTCTTCAATGGTCTCGGACACAACTTTATTGCTGCTGGTGACTACAATGCCAAACATACGCACTGGGGATCCCGTTTAGCAAACCCTAGGGGAAACCAGCTGTATAAATGTCTAATGCGACGTCAAAATAAATTGGACTTTATATCTCCCAGTCAACCTACATATTGGCCTTCTGATATTAACAAAAAGCCTGACTTGATAGACTTCGGTATAATAAGAGGAGTTAGTAAATCTAACTTATCTGCTAGTACCTGTACTGACTTATCATCAGACCACTCGCCAGTTATATTTCTTCTTCACGGGAAGACAGTACTTGTAGATGACCCACTAAGGCTTACTTCATACAAAACTAACTGGTTAAAATACAGGAAGTACATTAGTAGTCATTTAGATTCGAATCATCTAATTTCTAACGCGGATGAGATCGATAACAACGTATCCAACTTGAACGTAATCCTGGAACAGGCGGCCATTCACGCTACACACAGACAAATAAAAGTGACAAATAGTTTGAATACTTACACTAACCGGGAAATAGAGCACCTTGTAAGTGAAAAAAGGAGGTTCCGTCGCGAATGGCAGCGAAATAGGTCACCAGCGGCACGACTAAGACTGACTGAAGCTACTAAAAGGTTGCAAAGCGCACTTAGAAAAGAAGACAGTAGACAGCAGGCTAGTTTCATTGCAAGTTTAACTCCGACTGCTTCAACCAAATTCTCATTATGGAAAACATTAAGAAATACTAGTATGCCCACCGAAACGCAATTTCCAATACGCGACGCAAATGGC
Organism: Hydrotaea diabolus; assembly: GCA_963513945.1. NCBI lineage: Eukaryota > Metazoa > Arthropoda > Insecta > Diptera > Muscidae > Hydrotaea > Hydrotaea diabolus. The sequence continues at coordinate 99,921,508 of OY740720.1, read as the reverse complement.
AAGTGGGCAATATCAGAAGAGGAAAAGGCCAATGTTTTTGCAAACCATCTATCACAGGTATTTCGCCCAAATCCTGCAAGTAGCGACATCCTTCCACCTGTTGATAAAATGTCTGCCGTAATTCCATTGTTTACTAACGCAAATGAAGTTCTGAATGTCATTAAAGAAACCGTGAATCCAGGTAAAGCACCTGGATATGATCTTATCACGCCTAAAATGATCTTGGAACTTCCCTATATTGCTGTGAAGTTCCTGGCAAAATTATTTAACTCTATTTTGAGACATGGGTACTTTCCTAAAGTGTGGAAAATTTCTCTGATTCAAATGATTTTAAAGCCAGGAAAGGACAAATCAATACCTTCCTCGTACAGGCCGATCAGTTTGCTTCCCTGCTTATCCAAACTATTTGAAAAAGTTCTTTTATCGAAAATAAAACCGTTCCTCGTGTCAAATAACATAATACCAGACCATCAGTTTGGTTTTCGCGAAGGTCACAGCACTATCGAACAAGTAAACCGTCTGACCCAAGCAATTGAAAAATCATTTGAACGGCGAGAATATTGCTGCGCAGTATTCCTGGATGTTGCTCAAGCATTTGACAAAGTCTGGCACTTTGGCTTGACCTACAAAATTTGCAAATACTTACCGGCAAATACGCATCGAATTCTTGAGTCTTACTTAGAAAACCGCAGATTCAGAGTCAAATGTGGACAACACGTCACCGATGACCGCGAAATACTAGCAGGTGTTCCCCAGGGAAGCGTCATGGGGCCTATCCTTTACAGCCCAAACGTGCTAACATCCACTTTTGCCGATGATACCGCTATAATGGCCACACATAAAAAGCAGGATATTGCATCTATGAATCTAGGTGTACATCTCAGACGAGTAGAATCTTGGCTCTCTGACTGGAGAATAAAAGTCAATGAGGCTAAATGCACACAGGTAACTTTCACACTGAATTTTAGCACTTGTCCGACATTGAAATTAAACAATATCCCTTTTTCTCAATCTGATCATGTTTCATACCTTGGAATCCACCTGGATCGCCGACTCACCTGGAGAAGTCATATCGAAGCCAAGAAAACTCAACTGAAACTTAAGGTCCATCAACTTCACTGGCTCCTAAACGCGAACTCAAAACTAAGCCTTGAATATAAGGTCCTGCTATACAACAGTGCAATCAAACCTATCTGGTTATACGGTGCCCAGCTATGGGGCAAAGCAAGCTCGAGCAATCTCGACAAAATCCAAAGAGTCCAATCGAAGACATTGCGGCTTATTACCGGTGCCCCTTGGTATATGAGGAATGAAAATATCCACCTAGACTTGAAAATACCTCTCGTTAAAGAGGCAATTCAAAAAATCAATATAAAGCACAAAGAGAAGCTCGAACGTCATGATAACATACTTGCTAGACAATTATTGTGCAGTCCCAGATCTTTAAGACTTCGGAGAAACGAACGCCGTGTTTTCTAATCTTCATCCTTAACAGTAATCGCGAACACACGCGCCCGAAAGACTGTGTAGAATCCTTTTCTACGTCACGTGGCTTAAACGCTCTTATACGTGATCTTTAAAACAGTCAATATCAATCGCGGACGAACACTCAAAAAAGACTGTGTAGAATCCTTCATTCTACGTCACGTGGCTTAAATGCTCTCATACGTGATCCTTAAAACAGTCAACGCGAAAAACCTACAAAACCCAAATTACGTCGTCCACTCTGCTATTCTAGAGTTATCCGTTATACATACATAACTAGAGTTCTTCACTCTACATAATATCGCGAACACTCAGTAAATGACTGTAAGGGTCCTCTGGACCTTTATCACGAGGTTTAAGCCAAACCAGGTTTAAAATCCTCACGTGTGATCCATACCAGTTATATACTACTTTGACCTAATTAATTAAAATTCCTGCCAATTAGCAGAGACCCACATTACAAGAAATCCATACTAGGATTCATTATTGAATTATACTTAAGATTCGTATACTTATTGTTAGGCTCCTTTGGAGCAGATTCAATAATTCAAATAAAGCTTATATAAAAAAAAAAAAAAAGTTTACAAGCATTTTTTTCTATACTTAAAAAAATCAATTACAAGAACCTTTTTCAAAAAAAATCTTTGTCCATAATAATAGTGAACAAAATATAGTATCTAAAAAATATAACTTCAACTTTTTGTTTTTGTTGTGTGATCAATAATTCCCAATAAAATATAAATTTTTTACTGTTGCTATTTAAATGAACTGGAGTGTACATGATCAACAATAAAATCTAGAGGAATTAGTCTACGTTGCTTTGTTTTTTATAGACCACAAGCAAGGTTCAAGGATTTTAAGACCTTCCGCTACAGCTCTTAGTAGTGGTGTCAGATATCATATAGGCTCTGTCCGACGATAACATCTCGAAATATTTATCTATGAACCTAAACAACACATGCCCGAAAATGCCAAGGGGCGAAATGGCAGCGGTTTGAAAATTTTAGGAGGATACTAGTGTAAAATTGCTATTTTCTGAAGCAGTGGTCGGTTCCTACCTCTCACCTTTCCAAAATTACCTAAACGAAGCCCAGAGGTTTAAAGTTTTGACTATTTGACTGAAATGCAAAATTAATTTTTTTTGGAAGCGAAATAGCAGCACACATTAATTTGTTTTTGTAAATAAACACAAAAAAATTGCATTTTAGTCAAATATTCATAACTTTGGAACTGTAGGACCTCTGGGCTTCGTTTAGGTAAATTTGGAAAGAAGAGCCTGTCCGAAGAGGTTAAAGCCCATATTTTCAGCTGACTTTTCTGAACATCCAGAAGTGCAGGACTTCAGCTTTTTAACTAGTTTTCAAGGTAACTAACTCAAGGTAACTAACTCACATCTCGACGTTGCTACTTCTTGCCGCAGCAATTCACCTTAGCGTCGTTACCTTGCCACATGCACGCATATGTTTTGTCTTGTCATTGTTCCCTCCTAAACCATCATCATGAAATCCTTCTCAGTGCTTGAGAGAACAACTGCTAAAACGTCGAAAATGTGAAAAGTATATGTGACAGCGCATAGTGAAAGGGATATAAGGGTAAAAAAATCAATTTTCTTTTTTTTCTTTTTTTGATGTGGACAACATCTGAGCGTCGAATGAGACCGATCCCATGCCCCAAAAGTGTTCCCTCCCAGAGATATGGGCGTTTTATGAAAGTGAAGTCGACGATTCACACCAAAGATACACGTATTTAAATCTTTTAAATGGCTCTCCTAACCAAACCTGGTTTTTACCCTTAGGTCCCTTTCTATTTTGCGCGTCACATATGTTCTTACTGTGTTTACTTTGCCTCTATGCCTTCCAGCGCGCGCTAATGGTTTCGCCTTAAACTGTAGATTGGGCGATGGTCGTTCAATTCGAAAGTATTGCAAACATCGACCCAAATGCGATTTCTATCTTTTAAGTTGATTTTCGCCCGCACATTTAAGCGTTTAACTTCTCTCCATCTATCTCTTTATCAGACGACTGTCTGACTGTTTGTTTCTCTTTTCAAGTCTGACTGTCCGCTTCTCTTCTTTGCGCTGTCGTCAGTCGGTGTTCGCTGTCCCTCTGTGGGTGGGTGTGTGCATGTAGTTTTGACCCACTATTGCGGTGGAAAATTATTGCTTCATGTCTTGTTCGTTGGCGTTTTTTGCTTTCATTCCATGGATTGAATGTTGAGGACAATCGCTTTGGCGTCTCTCCTGTGCTGGTTGTGGTGGCCTCCTCCAGGGGGGTGATGGCGTGGCAGGCAGACTATGTCAGTTGTGCTCGCATTATTCGTACGTGTGTATGTGTGTTGTGTATCTTTTTCGGTGTGTTGCCCGTTAGTGTGCGTTTGTTTACACTGAACTTTTTCCGTCCTCTTTGTGTTGAAACTTTATATTGATACTCGCTTATAGTCATTCAGCCCACACACATTCGCACGCACGCAAACACAGACACATACACACATATGTACACCAGACCATATTTATCCTTTGGCTGTTCCGTCTCTACAACCGCCTCCTCCTGCTGCTCCTGCAGCTATTCATTTTAAAGTTTCTTGTTTTTTTTTATTTGTTTGTTGTTTGCATTTGTTAAGGATATTTTGTATACATGTGAGTCTGTGTGTGTGTGTGTACAACATGTGTATGTCTGTATATCCACTTAGTCGGTGTACGGCATTCAATTGTGTACACATGTACATTGTTCTTCGCCCTCTTATGCGTTAAAGTGGGGTCGACGTTGGGTGGTTCGTTGTACGCCGACATACGTGGGTGTAAGTGTGAGTATGCAAGTGTGTCGGTGTGCACCGTAGCCCGTTTGTATTGACAGGATATTGAGTTAATTAAGTTGAACTGAAAGTGTAATTGTATCTTTCAAGAAAAATTATAAGCAATACATACTGTATTCTCGTCGTCGATGTGCTCGTTGTCCTCGACATCCTTGTTGTTCTCCACAAGTCGCTTTCATTTCTCCATTAAACTAGAAAGCACAGGAAAAGACGACGTTGTGGATTCCATTGAAACGTTTAGAACAACGACAGTCACACTCTCATTGATATACACACACACAGTCACATGCATACGGATGTGTTCACTCCGGGCGGTGGTAATAAAACATTTCCGTAAAGCATAATTGTTGATTGTTCTCAATGGCTGTTGAGAATGTCAAAGGTTCATCAATTAGTCACGGGATCATTACATTCATTGTCATTTAGAATTCGATTCATGACCATCTGATGATGAATGCAATAAAATTTAATCGGCTTTACAAAGCGAGATTGTTCTCAGATTCTCATTCGATTCAGTGTTATTTACACATTATAAAGGATTCAATGTCATTTGTTATTCCAACACTTCTGTGTTTGCATTTGTATCGACCGATTGTAAGAGGTGCTCTTGAGTTGGCTTTTTTGAATTGTACTTGCCTATTGAGCAAGTAAGTAGTCTTTGGTGCAATAACTTTAAATCATTCTCAAGGACTCACTGCAATACTTTACTTTCTTAAATTCTTTTGTAGCTATTCACAGGTCCCGAGAGCCTCCGTGGTGTGATTACGCAGTGTGACAAAGAAAAAATAACTGGGAAATGATATTATTTTTCTTGTAGATCTTGCTGAATACAACAAGAAACCGGGTTTGAAATTTCCAAAACACCTCCAAAATCTGGAGCTACGGGTAAAAACCCGGGTTTTCGGATCTTACGCACTTATATGCCAGTAACTTGGTTGAATATCAACCGATTTCAAGATTTTCGGCTGGAAAGAAGAAACTGCGAAATCGGTTGTAAAATGTGGTTTCTAATGCTGCAGATTCTAAAATCGAGAAGAAGAACCCTTGTGTGGGGGCTATAGAAAAATATGGACCTAGGTAGTCCAGTTTCACCACAGTGAATTTTGGGCGTGAGCGGGAGTTATGTGTAATCCCTAAATCTGCAAGATCTCAAAGCGGGAGAGACCTTGGAGTGGGACCCATACCAAAACATGGATGTGTTGGTCAATCTTTATGCTCTGTGTGAAATTTGGTCGGAATCGGGTGTAATATGTGGCTTTCAGAGCTGTAGGTTCAAAAATCGGATATGACCATTGTATGGGGGCTATAAGAAAATGTCGACTCACGTAGTCCAGTATCACCACAGTTAATTAATGGTCGCTCATAACGTACCGTGCAAAATTTGGGCATCATTGGGTGGTATTTGTGGTTTTAGAGTTGCAAAAACTCACATCGGAAAGGAACCATTGTTTGGAAGCTATTAAACAACTTGGAGCGATTTAGACAAATTTACCAGAGGTAGGCGATGATAACTCGTAATGCTGGCGCAATTTGCTTCAAATCAAGTGTTATATGTGTCTTTTAAAGCTGTAGGTTTTGAAATCGGAAAAAACGGATGTATGATATTAAATATGGACAAAGGTGGGTTCTTCCTTGACCTAAACTTGAAGAATGTGCATAGTTTCATTGAAATCGGTTCATAATTGCGACCGCTTTGAGTTTTTGCCTGTTTTCAATAAAAAATAACTAAATTATGCAATTAACTAACTCAAAAAGCAAACAAGAAAATTAGCAATTAATCTTATTTGGCAATATCCTGCTTTAATTCCAGACGACACATACTCCAAGAATGAAAGCAGATCTTAAGTGGAACATTTTAACCCAAAACCAAAAATTTTCAAATTTTATTTTCTCAACTACGTTAAAAGTAGGAGCAAAAAACACGCTAAGTTTAGAGATATCGATTTTTCGTCTTCACGTGACCCTTACTGAATTTTAGTGGCTACATTTTTGTATAGCATATTCGAAAATGTTGCCCAAAGATAGGATATTAAATTTTTCTACAAAAATTATCTTTCTACGATTTTACTCATCACGAAAATTCGCTAAAATGAAGGAGTATGTCCTTTTTCTTTACTTTTTCCAACGGTACTTACTAAACCTAAAAATTAAAACTCTCTCGGCCAAAAAAAAAATAACTTAGACCTATCTGGCCCATGCCCTTTTGGGAATTTATCCCCCAAGAAAGTATTGCACAGTATTAATTGTGCATAGAATTCGATTATCAACTTGTATGGGCCGTTAAACTAAAATTGAGTTTGATAGTCACTACTACGAAATTTCCGCCTAAGAATACCGCTAATTAAAAATATCTATTTACACACGAAATATTTGTGCGAGTATTTCCGGTTTTCGCAAATGCCAAATCAAACGTCAACTGCACATTCGCTGCCGTATCTCCACGGGAGCATTTTATTTATAGCAGCCACACATTCATTGATTCACACACACACACATACTCGCCAAATCGCAATTGTTTGTGAGCGAATAATTTTATTCTATTGGCGAGTGTTTGTGTACTTTTCTCCATTTCATTGTTTAATTAGTTCTTTTTTTCAACTATTTGCAGGTTCCTGAAGTTGTACGTTCCATTTCGGATGAACGTATCTTCGCACTACGCCAACAAACTCAAGTGCTCTGGGAGCGTTACTTCGGATCGATAGAGAAAATTGTGTTTACAACTTTCGAGGTAAGTGAACTCTCGCAGCCCATGTTGAAATCAATCACTTCCTGTATTTAATTCAAAATCTTTCGGAGATGTAGAGAGAATGTGCTCACATTTAAGTGGAATGCCGTCTTTCAAAATATTTTCATGGCAAATATTTAAAATTGTCGACAGCATCGATGCGCTGCAAATCTCATGAATATTTGTTGCCGCGTCAACAGGATTGCGGATGGGTGTAAACTAGTTTCCAACTGATGTTTATCTTCGAGTGTCTGTTTAAGGCTTGTCTATGTTTCAATTCGCCTATACGGAGGAGCGTGCTCTACTCCTCCCGTGCATGCATAAGTGCATCCATTCATCCATTAAGTAGCAAATACTCGTACATATGAACTGTTTGTTTTTCCTCAGATCTGGGTTAATGGGAAATTAATACTTTACGCTACACACATACTCGCTGGCTGTGTGCGGTGTGTGTGTGTGTGCGTGCGGTAAACTTTAAGACGCGCCAGCTAAGTGGTGGGTTATTGGGAAATGGAGAATGGGTGGGTGAAAGTTTGCTAAAATTTAATTACTTATCGATAAAAAACTTGAAAGTGTAGTTGTAAGAAAAAGTCTTAGCATGATTATCTTTATAGTGGGACCTAAAAACATATACTAGGCGATTTTAGGATTCTTTAGTCGTCTATCAGCATGTGAGTCTGTTGAAGTCACCAAGCATCGTGAACTAATCCGGCTCTGTAGACAAGGGGTAAAATATAGACTCACAGATAAAATTGTGCTCTATAAAAAACCTCAATGAATCTTTGAATATCAATACCCATTACCATTTGCATTACCAGGTAAAGACATAATATTATCTTTAGCACTGCCACTAGCATCCCTAAGAAGTATATAAATATGTTATACGGTGTGTGTTTCCAAATGTATTGGTTTTCTGTCTCACTCTCATTTCAAAATTTGTAAAGTTTTATTTATGGCCTTCAAACGTACTCTGCCCCTTATACATGTACACTAGGCAACCTTACTTGCTGCAATTCTCAGTTTTGTAGAAGAGAGAAAGGGAAACGAAATTTTCCCCTCTCAATTGCCCTTACCGCTCTCACCTACAAACTGGAGTTGCGGCAATAAGTTGCCTAGTGTGAATGGGGACTAATACTCAAATTTATAATTGGGGAGTTCTTTAAATGAAGCAGCTACAAAGGACAACTAGATGTTGTAGTAGTCAGCAGCGCACTGTCTAGAGTGTGCGCATAGTGACCGGTATGTCTTGAGTTCAAATCTCAGCCAACGTACTGTTAAATGTTAAAAACTATTTACGTTCAATGACAATGGCATGTAAAATAAATTCTAAGGTTAGCCGAACATAAGAGGTGAACATTAAGCTTGTTTGAATTTTCGAACTGCTTTTAATAAACATTCGGTTTGACAGACCATAAGATGATAGGGGTGATTATGTGAGCACTCGCAACTTATTATATTTTTAGACCGATTGAATGTAGTCGAATGCACTGTGCAAAAATTTTTTGGGATGGATGCTTCCATTGTGAATGAAAGACTTAGGTGAGTATATAAAATTAACAAAAGGATCTGGTAGGTCTCAGTTAGGAAGCTTTTATTTCCCAAGTATGTCTTTTAGTTCGCTAAGGCATCATTTACCCTACCCAAAGAAAGTCTGGAAGGTTGTTGCTTAGGAGGTCGCTAACGGGATAATTTTACCACAATTGTTCAGGAATATAAAAAATTATTTGGTTATAGAAAACTACAGATAAGTTGCGTTAAACCCGTTTGTTTTACAACAATTAAAACTTTTGAGAAGAAATTTATTCAATAATAATCTTTAGCGAGTTTAAGCAAGCTCGGTTATTACTCGCCTATAGTATTTCTTGGATATGTTTCTTTTCTACAAGTAAAAAATTTTCAAATCAAACGGATGCATAAAGTTAGTCAGTTTCTGTATACGAAGAAATTTCAAAAAATGTTCGTAAAGTTGTGAAGGTATCGCCTTAGCGACCACTTAATCGCTTAATTAGCGAATACCAATAAAACACGCCTGGCGTTATGAGTTGTCACAGCTGTTGTTTTTGTATAATAGTTTTTCTGTTGTAACTAAAGGGTGTTTTTTATTGAGGTATAGAACTTCGAATTGAAATAAAACACAAGAAAAACGTTTTAATGTCCATCAATTTGGCTTTATTGGAAGGATAATTTTATGCCATTAATGTTTAAATATGATTTCGGGCATGTGGCCGCCGCGGCTGGCTCGAATAAAGCCAATTTTACAGGTCCAATTTTCAACCACTTTTTCGAGCATATGGGGCCGTATGTTGGCAATAACGCCACGAATGTTGGCTTCCAAGTCCCCTAACGTTTCTGGTTTGTTGGCGTAGACGAGCGACTTCACATATCCCCAAAGAAAATAATCCAATGGTGTCAAATCACACGATCTTGGTGGCCAATTGATAGGTCCATTCCGCGAAATTATGCGCTCATCGAATGTTTCCTTCAATAATTCGATTGTGACGTGCGCTGTGTGGCATGTAGCGCCGTCTTGTTGGAACCACAACTCATCCACATTCATGCCATCCAATTCGGGAACAAAATAGTCGGTTATCATGGCTCTATACCGGTCTCCATTAACGGTAACTGACTCTCCAGCATTATTTCGGAAGAAGTATGGCCCAATGACTCCACCAGCCCATAGAGCACACCAAACAGTCAGTTTTTGTGGATGTAATGGCGTCTCAAGGGTCTCATGTGGATTCTCTTCACTACAAATGCGGCAATTTTGCTTGTTGACGTAGCCATTCAACCAAAAATGAGCCTCATCACTGAACAAAATTTTGTGATGAAAATCAGCATCGAGATGAATCTCATTTTCGGCCCATTTTGCAAGCGTTGTTCTTTTGTCAACCTGTTCATGATGAAATGGCAAACCAAACTAAATATTAATCACTTGACAGCTGACAAAATGGCCGCCAGTTAAAAAAGTGATGCCAACTTAAAGTTCTATACCCCAATAAAAAAACACCCTTTACTTAAATATCCAAATAAAGAGATCGCACAATTTAAACTGGATGCATCAAGAAATCTTGGCATCAGCTGCATGGGCTTGGTCGGAGATTTAAAAAGATGTTCCCTGGTTGTATGAGTGACATAAGGCCAGAATGTTCCTATCAATTCTCGCTCAATACGAATTAAGGCGGCAACATCATTTAGAGTCAGAACCACACTAACCTGCAGAGGTAGCGTCTTCTTCAGTCGTGAAATCTGCGGGATGTTCCCCGATAACTTTATTTTGTTAGCTGAATACACTTCTGCGTACATGTTGTTCAGACCTTCCTGGCAGTAAAGCTGACCTAGAACCTTTCGCTTAAAGCGCTGGACCTCTTTCTCTAGATCATTGAGGTCATACCTGATCTGCCTGGGCCGAGGCATCATGTCCATGAAATGGCGCTCGGGATGACGTATGCGAAGAAACCCACGCAGATATTGCTTAGACAACAAGCCATTGTGCCCACACGCGACAATACACTCGTCTCCTCGTAAAGATGGCCCTCAGGTGACATGAAGTGCCAGGGTGCTATTCTGGCAGGTCTATGGACCAAGCTATCGCTTTGTAAGAGGTCACTAATTGGTGATGACAACAACAATGATATTTATGATATTTTGTTGCTCTTGTTTTTGAAAGAGTGAAATTCTCCACAAGCTAATTAGATTATGTTTGTTGTTATTTGTCATATTGGTAAGAAAAAGTAAGTCAGCTAAGTCAGGAGTTCGGCGAGAACCACGTTAAACTGGCACACAGTTGTCTAGCAGATGGATCCCAAAAATCACAGCTTCCGTTCTAGGTGAAGGTATTCGCCATTGTGGCACATATTAAATAACGAATACAAGAAAGTCGACAAATACCACAAGAGAGAGTATGATGAATCACCATTTTGTAAATTATGTATAGTTAAACTCTACGATCGACAGTATGACTTCCGTAGGGACCGAACTACAGGAGACCTGATGGCGTTCCTTTCGGAGCTGTGGAGTCGATAAATTCACCGATTTGGCGAAAGTAAGGCAGTGGCTCTGGATATTTCCAAGGCGTTCGATCGAGTGTGGCACGGAGCGCTCTTATCAAGGCTAATTGCTTTTGGAGTCGGTTCTGAAATCTCTCGATTCATATCGAGTTTTCTCAGAGATCGCTCTATACGTGTTGTAGTAGACGAAGTCTCGTCCGATGAGTATGCTATAAACGCAAGGCTCTGTTCTCTCACCCACTCAGGTTCTCATTTTTTCTCAATCATCTCCTGAGTCGACAGCAGCTTCTGCCACTCAAATTCGTTCGACCGCAGACCGGGCCTCACAGATACAGAGGCGATGGGGCAAAATATGACTGACACACTCAACGAAGATCTTGTGAGGGTCTCAGAGTGGGGTTTTGCAAACAGGGTCGAGTTTAATGCTAGCTAAACCCAATGCTGTCTGTTAAGCCATAAACGAGCGATGGACTTACCATCGTCGGCACTATTGATGAATGGGATTGTTGTCGAGAAGTCGGATGCTCTTAATGTTCTGGACATTAAAATTCAGTGTGATGTTCGCGGAAACAAACACATTTTTGAAGAAGCATTCAAGTACCCAATGCTGTCTGTTAAGTCATAAACGAGCGATGGACTTACCATCGTCGGTACTATTGATGAATGGGATTGTTGTCGAGAAGTCGGATGCTCTTAATGTTCTGGACATTAAAATTCAGTGTGATGTTCGCGGAAACAAACACATTTTTGAAGAAGCATTCAAGTACCCAATGCTGTCTGTTAAGTCATAAACGAGCGATGGACTTACCATCGTCGGCACTATTGATGAATGGGATTGTTGTCGAGGAGTCGGATGCTCTTAATGTTCTGGACATTAAAATTCAGTGTGATGTTCGCGGAAACATTTTGAAGAAGCATTCAAGTACTTGGGCTTTTAAAGAAATACTTCACTCCCTCCGACCTTCTCAACATCTACATCACATGCGTTCGGCCAAAAATGGAGTATAACTCCCACATCTGGGCGGGTGTTTCTCGACCCGGTAAAATGGAGGGCGCTAAAGCATGTTGGAGATAGCAGGGTAGCAAACTCTGTTGTTCCACTCGAGCATCGGCGAAATGTTAGTCGCGTATCACTCTTTTACAGGTACATTAACGGTATGTGCTCTTCTGTGATAGGTGATCTCATTCCGAAGGTCAGAGTGTTCGCCCGTAACACCCGCTTATCTAGAAGTTCGCATCCATTTGTTATTGATTGGCCGACTGATCGCACGGCGCATTACAGGGATAATTAGTTCTTCATCTGTGTTGTCCGTATGTGGAACAGACTTCCTGCAGAGGTTATGAACACGTACGATATGAACAGGTTCAAATCAAATGTCCATAAACATTACTTTCTCTTTCCTTCCCTACCCTAACCTATCTTCCCTTGACCGACACAATGAACCGAAAATATAGGGGAAAACCCCTGAGTGTTGGTCTTAATATAAAAAAATAAAAAATACACTTCAGAAGAGTACTTTTTGTCACTTTTTATTAAAAAATGGCATTTACATTGTTTTGTGTCTCAAATCAAGTTAGTCCCCATGCCATCGATATGCAAATGAAGTAAAAATCACGCCTTGCATTTCAATCTACATCTGTGTTAGGAGAAGGCCCCATAAAGGCCCTGAGGTGCCGTTGATTTTTTCTCTGGAAATATTGCGTGTGCCGGTGACCGGCGTCTAGGTGCGTGGGTGTTCGTGCATTCCGACGTTGTTCACGATTTGAGGTAATAGAGTTGTAGTTGTTGTAATTGGTGTTTGTTTTAATGTTCATCATCGTTTATTCCCTGTCTGGCCTGTTTCGTTTTTTAAGTGTGCGAGTTGAATTGAGTTTTCAGTTATGCATATATCTGGAGATACATGCAAAATCAATTGCATACCCCTTTTTTAAGGCACGAACGAAAATTTATTATACCCCTCTTTTTATACCCTCCACCGAAGGGTGGATTCTATATTAAGTTTGTCATTTGAGTATTTGGACTTTATTGAGTATTCGCTTAACGAAGCCTAATTTTTTTATTGTTTGAATGGTTGATGTTCGTTGGGACGCACTAAATACTTCAAAAAAAAGGGAAGTGTTGCTGGACGTTTCGGCTCCTGAGGACCAAAAAAATCCCGCATGGTCAAAACGGGCGAAGAATAGAATAAAAATACAATACAAATTTTGGTACGAATCAATATATAGATTTACTTTAAAGTTTAGTCTGAGATTAAGGACGGACAAATGGGGCGAAAGGGCCCAAAGACGGACCATATTCTTTTTTTCTTTAGTAGCTTACAGAAGGCGTAGGGTATATAAGGTTCGGCCTGGTCGAACTTAACGACGTTTTTACTTGTTTGATTTCGTAGTCGTTGGCTTGTCGGCAAGAAATAATCGAAGGTGTGCTTAATCACAAGCTTGTCGTGAGATGACGTAGTCGCCAAATGTTTCCTTCAAAAATTGTAGCACGGACTTGGTCTGTTCGCAGAATGTTGGTAAATATCGCTCTTTAACGATTGAAATAAGGTCCGATGATTCTACCATGATATAAAATACACCAACCTGGCACATATTAAAATGCAGTGCTAAAAACTAGACTCTTCTGAAAGATTTTTTTTTGGCCAAAGTACGGATTTCCTTGCTACTTCGCCAACTCAATGACATTTCAATAGTCATTATGGAATATTTTTATGTTAACTGCCAAAAGAATTTAAGCTTGACCCAACGATCAACAGAATCATGATTTGATTTGATTCAACGAATTGGGACTATCCATTTATAGCGTGTAATCAAACTACATGCCGCAATTATTGTTGTTAGATCTTCATGAAATTTGGTAAAGTACATTTTTTTTGGACGAAGGGCTGATATTCGGGAAAGTCAGTTTAGATTTAGATACACCTCCCACACACTTTTGTTTATACAATCCATCGAAGAGTGGATGGTCAACTCAATTTGTCATTTCATTTGTAAAGGGTGGTCCAACTAAAACGTACGATGTTAACTGTAAGTAAAATATTCCAATGACTCTGATACATAATGGAGATACAATGTATTTAATATACCAATTTATCTCATTCTTTAGCTCCTGAGTTGCTCTTAAAGTGTTGACGTACACTTTTTCTTTTAAATATCCCCAATCACATGATCGCGCCGGCCAATTAAAATCGTCACGACGTGAGAAAACACGGTCTTTGAATTTCTCAATCAAAAAAGCCCTTGTTTCGTTGGCACTATCCTGCTGGAACCATATTTCGTCCAGTTCCATATCCTCCATTCACTGTAACTACTAGGCCGACTTTATTTTCAAAGAAGTACGGCCCGATAACACTGACAGCTAATAAACCACACAGTTACTCTATGCGGATCCACCGGATTTTTAACAATTTTTAACAATCGTGAATTCTCATTTGCCCTAATGCGGCAATTCTCCTTGTTAACGAATCCACTCTGGACACATTTGGTCGATTATGCTGACCAAAAAGATCACGAAGTGCTCGAAATGCATTTTGATTTGAACGCTCAGTTTCGTAAAAGGCTTTAACAATCTTAACGCGGTGCTAAATTGCGTACCTCTCATGGTTGAATCTGAAACAAATAAATGTCAAATTAAGTTGGTCAAAAAACTGGTCGTTAAGGCGTTACATACAATTAATATCGTGCATTATGGCTTGACCGCCCTATACATTCAATTTTTGTGAAATTTGGCGTATATATAAGTATAAAGTCCATTTTAGATCAAAATTGGTATTGTACATTTTTAGACTACTTTTAATGATATCAGTATACATGGATCACTTATATAAAATGTTCTCACAAAAATAAAAATAAAATTAGTTTCGCAATTTGGCTAAATGTTTCTTCAGAAATTTCAACACTTAATTTCTTAAACTTACACATAAATTTGATGATACATATGTACGTACGTCTGTATACAATGTCTGTTTTGAAATTTAAAACTCAATTGGTTTTAAAAATGTCCGTGCTTTTCGTTGATTTTTTTAATTGAATTCTTACAAATCGTTTTTACGAAAATTCACGTTCTGTGGGGAATGGGGTTCGTGCGTTTTTGAGCAAAATTTTGTTTTGCGATGAGGCCCATTTCTGGCTCAATGGGTATGTAAAAAAGCAAAATTGGCACATTTGGGACGATGAGCAACCAGAAGAGGTTCAAGAGCTGTCACTTCGTCCAGAAAAAACAACGGTTTGGTGTGGTTTGTGAGCCGGTGGAATCATTGGTCCATATTTCTTCAAAAATGATGGCGGTGACAACGTAATTATAGACATAATCTTCAAAAAATAAATGCCAAAGAATGTTCTTTCAAATGGTAATAAACATTGTCCATTCAATTTAAATTTTCTGTGTTTTTTTCTTTAAAAAAGTGGGGAACCTCGAAATGGATCACGCGTTATAATAATTTCTTTTCATCTGGGAAATAGCAATAACCTAGATAAATAACGGGTGATTAATCTAGATGTATTTTTTTTAATAGGGGTTTTTTCACAGAATACGCGTGAGTTGTTTTAGTCGTACATTTCTTTCTTCCCGTTCAGTGTTTGGACTCTTCAAAAGCTCGAAAAAGATCCGCTGTTTTCGACCAAAATTTTGTTCAGTGGTGAGGCCCATTTTTTGGCTCAATCAATGGCAACGTAAATAAAAACAAAAACGCATTTGGGCTGAAGAGCGACCAGAAGAGATTAAAGAGAAAAAACACGGTTTGGTGCGGTTTATGGGCTGGTGGAATCATCGGCCCACATATATTAAAAACTGATGATGGCCGGAACGTTACGTTGCACTCTATCGCGTCATGATATCGGACTTTTTGCCACCTGAAATTGCAGTCCGTAACCTTGACGACATTTGGTTTGGCTGCCATGCAGCTGCTCAAACAATGGATCTATTGAGAGGTCATTTTGAAGAGCAGCTAATTTCACGTTTTGGACCGCTTAGATCGTGTGATATTAGACCTTTAGACTTTCTTCTTTAGGGCTACGTAAAGTCCACTATCTATGCTGACAAACCAGCTACAACTCAGGCTTTGGAAGCCACTTTTACGGTGTCATTTACGCAAACCGGTCAAAATGCACGAGAGAGTCATCCAAAATTCGACTTTTAGAAAGGACACCCTGAGACGTAGTTGCGGCCATCATTTCAAGGAAACTACATTCAAAAAAAAGGACATTAAATGTCCTTTCGAATCAACAATAAAGATTCCCGCTTGCTATAAATTTTTGTATTTGTTTTTATTTTGAAAAAAATACCTCTTGATTGATTACCCGATAGTTTAGAAGTTTGTGTGTTGATTCATTGCATTTTTTTGAAAATACTTTTTTGAATATACTTTTGACTGAATACGAGTACGTAAATGTATAGACATTTCAAGCTAAAGGTTTTCTTTTGTATGTTAGTAGATTTAAGTGCCTGATTTTGTGTGTTGTTTTTAAAGGATCCCTCTTGAATATTATAGGATGTTACAAACGAAAGGACAAGTTATGTATTCGCTTCATCCTTGGGTAGCACGGGGTGGGTAATAAAACAACACCAACAAAAAGAAGAAGAAATAACAAAATGCCAACAAAAAGCTTTTAATAATATGCATTTGTATTGAATAAATCGAATCAATATTCAATGGAGAAATTATTTGAAAACAGAGCTTCGAACGCAAAAAAACAGCGCACAAAAGCCAAAAGTGTTTATTTGGTTCAATACACAAATTCTTCACGCTTATGAAAATCGAATACGTTTATTTTTTGTAGCCTCACAGTTCTGCTGTGCATTATAAATTTAATAACATTTTAATGATTTTCAATGGGTTTTTTTGCATCTTTTTTGCTCTCCTTTTGCATTGCGGTTTGAAAACAATGGCAAAACTTTTTAGAGTTTTTTTTTCCTTTTTTGTTGAAGGAAATTTAATTTAATTCAATTAGTGAACAATTGAAGTGCATAATGTCTGGAATGTTAGTCGGAGAAGGGTCCATTGAATGTCTTGGAGACAAATTGAATGTGTCAACAATGGATTGAGAAGATGTTCACAATATCCTTCACGCGAGATCTTCGTTTTCATAGCGAAGGAAACTGCATATTGCAGTACTGATAAATAAACCTCAATTGCATTTTATTTTTATTTTAAACTTGAAGTCATGTTGCTTATAAAGGATATTCACTTACACAGATCGCATTTGCTCAGTTAAGGCTGACATCAGTTAGTTACGCTCCTTTACATTTCCGTGAACGTAATTGTAGTAGCACGTATTATTTTTGATGCCACTAAGTTCTGCAAATTGTAGCAGATTTTTTTTATTTGAATGGGTCATATTCCCTTGACTAGGAAGCAGTTAGTTAAGCCAAAGTTATTTATTCCAATCCCCAGATGGCACCATTATTACCCAGCCAGTAGGCGAATGTGCTCGTATTGATTGCAACAATTTGAAGCAGGTTCGGTTTCACTTGTTTTTTTCTCTTCTTCATCTTCGGACGTATCGAAATCACAAAAGTTGTCATTTAATAGTGTTCGGCGGCGGGCGATGGCGATGGCGAAGAGACGTGTATCTTTTCAAACTCATCGGGATTCGAACAATGGCGCAATTTATCACTCCTATTAAAAAGTCATAAAAATCGGCCATACCCAAAGCGAGTCGAATAACAAACGATGTTTGGTAAAAATTGCAACAACACCAAAAAGCGTATGCATGCAAGCAAGTCACCATTTAATGGAGGAAGGCCAAGAAGTCGCACAGTGGTTACTGCGTGATAAACCGTTGCGGGACATTTTGAAACCTTAAGGCACTAGATTTATTTACTAAGAGGAGTCTAATTAGTACTTTGAACTTAAACTTACTTGCTTTCCTCAGCATTCGATAAATGATAGAACGGGCGACTGCTTCCAACTCAGTGAGCTAAGCAAGATATAATTCTTATACTCAGGGAACTAGTGTTGAAAGGGAACTACCTTAAAATACTCGCTTCGAAGGGCTTATGTATTTTATAGATAAACGTTTTACAAGGCTTATTATCAACCTTTTACTCGTAAAGTCACCGACATTTAAGAGTTAAAAACCCACCGCTAAAAAAATGTCAGATGATCTTGCCCGGAATTGAATTTGAGTTTAGTTGTGTGATAGTCGTGCACACTAACTATTACACCGCGTTGGCACACTACCACTGCTGACCACATAAATGATTGGGTTAAGCTTCTGTATGCAGGCATAGCGACAAGCCTTCTTGAGGAAAACCGTTATAGGTAAGCAGACACAGCACGCAGAAAAAAAGTATGATTGTGGTGACAATTTTCGAAGAGGATAATACTATTGTTGAGTATATGGTTGTGGTACAACAATATTATGATCCTCACAACAATAGTATGATTCAAATACAACCATACTATGATCCTTACAACAATTGTATGATTCACACATAACCATACCATGATCCCCACAACCATAGTATGTTTCACACTCAACCATACTATGATCTCCACAACCATAGTATGATCCTCACAACCATAGTATGTTTCATATACAACCATAGTATGATCCTCACAACCATACTATGATTCACACGCAACCATGTTATGATACCTACAACCATAGTATAATCACTATTTTGATTTGAATTATGAAAATTATTCAAAAATACATTAAATTCAAAATAATAGGTAGTGATTTATTTCACAGTAGAAAAAATAAGTTTAAATAAACGTAAGCGTTTTTATTAAAAATATTTCAGTTAAATAAAGCCAAAGCAGCATGTCTAAAAAATTTTAATTTCGATAAAAAAAAGTACTATTATTGCATAAGATCCATACCAATAACATTTGTTCTTAAAAGCATATTTAAATGAAGAAAAATTACAATCATACAGTATGATTGCCGTTATCATATTATTTTAACAAAAAACGCAAAACACAATACTTTTGTCGCACCAACCATATTTATATTGTTGCTATAACCATATTTTCACTTTTAAATTTGGCAATAATACTATTGTTACATTTCAACAATATTAATATTGCAGCAATTATACTTTTGGCTAAAATAAATTCAGATAACAATGCTGTGGTTGAGCCCTGCTCTGCGTGAGCCCTCTTGGTGGACAGTGGGAGAGCTCAGAAGGGCCACTAGGAGTCTGTAGGAGTCATAAAAGTAGTTTTAACAAATACAAGGGAGCGCTAACGGGATTAAAGAGGGCTCTGTATGTTATTTTCGGTAAATTTATATAGACGTTGCAAGGATTAGAAGACATGTTCAAAGAATTAAAGTTCTTGAATTCATTAGGGATACAAATGGTAATTCGACCGAAAATTTTTAATAATAGGAGTTAAAATACGCTACATGCGTTCGAAAGTATTTGGGATATTAAACCAAAACAAGTGACCGAGGTTTGTAGAGCTTTAGTCAGATTTATATTTCTACGTATTGATGGCGTCAATTACTTTGCTCCCTGGCGCTGGTTTACGTTACGGTTCAACGACCAGAGCTCCTCCAGGTTTTCCACTTGATACCAGTTATGCTATGTCGACATATTCCATCCTAGTGGCTAGGGTTAGAGCCCAATTAAAACCTCTACTTCCTTCTAATGCCTAACACTAGGTTCATTTTAGCAATCAAAAGAAGAGTAGTTCTAGTGGAGCCTTATTACTCCCGGTACCAAATTCTAGCTTCGAAGCAGTCTTCGTTGTCATACTCTGAATGATTGCTAAATGTCTACACAAATGATATTTATTTGTACAATCTGACTGCACTTAAGTAAAGGGTTTTCCAATAGGGACATAAAAATTTCGTATCTTTATTTCAATAGACCCTCAAACATTTTTAATGATCTTTCAGTGTCAAAACGTTAGTCGAAGTCAACATTTTCATCATGGTAAAGTTTACTTATGAGCAACGTTTGGAAATCATTCAAAACTACTACCGAAATTCTGAGACGGTGGGCGCAACTTTAAGAGCGCTCACTCCAATTTTCATCATCTTCAGCGATAAAGCTCATTTTTGGCTGAGTGGTTTTGTCAATAAAACAAAAATATGCGTTACTGGACAGCAAGAAACCCACATGAGCTTCAAGAGACACAATTGCATCTGCAAAAAATTACTGTGTGGTGTGCTTTTCATGCTGGAGGTTGGGATTGCGACGCATTTTGTTTTTTGTCGATGAAGACAATCGTTATGTTACCGTCAATGAAGAGCGATATCGTGCCATTTTTTGAAAGTTATTTTTGGCCAGAATTAGATGAGCTTGACATTGCCGATATGTGGTTTTAACAAGACGATGTCTTTTGCCATACAGCACGCGTTACAATCGATTTACTGAAAGGCTAATTCGGTGAACGTGTTATCTCGAAAAATACTCCGGTCGAATGACCGCCTCGTTCATGCGATTTAACGCCATTGGATTTCTTCTTATGGGGTCACATCAAGTCATTGGTCTATGCCAACAAGCCAACATCTTTAAACGGGATCAGAGACCACATATAACGTGAAATTGCCAACGTTCCAGTCGAAATGTGTTCAAGAGTGGTGGACAATTGGGTCCGAGGAATAGATCGCTGTACACTGGCTCGTGGTGGTCATATGACCGAAATGGAATTACATTCTTAAAATGTAACATTTGCAGTACATCTGGAATAAATTGCAACTCTATATCTTAATTATTCTGTGTTTTATTAATATATAAAATTGTTATGACCTTAATGTATATAGCCATTGATTATGGTTTGATCACATTCGTTGCTTGGGGTCTGAGGACAACGAAGTAGCGTTCACCGACACTGTAATCATCTCTGCTTGCAGATACTTATAGATGTCTTTTTGACTGCTTTGTGAAAAACTCTTTGGCTTCTTGAAAAGAAATGTGCAATAGAAACATGGTCTCAAATCTGACTATGAACTAAAAATATTTTTTATAAATTTCAATACTTTTAAGAATTAGAGAATTAGAGTGTTCACATGGATGTCCTAACTATCGCAAGTGGTGTAAGTGCTAAATCTGTACAACTGTTGTAAAAATGTTGTTGACATTTTCCACATAAATAATTGTACTTATGCAGATATGTTTTTGAGGCGAAACGAAAATTAAATGATTTTTGTTATGTGCTTCGGATAATCACATAACAAAAATCATTTCAAATCCTTGGCTTTTTTTAGATTCCTGGCTTTTTTAGACTCCGATACTTTAAGTCGAAGTAAAAGTCAGCTGGTCGGTTTTCTCTTAAACGAAAGCTCTACCTCTTCCTTTCCAAAATTACTTAAACGAAGCCCAGAGGTTAAATTTGCCCAGTCGTGAAACATTGATTGATTTTGCATATGCGAAGTATTATTGTCGAAAAGTTAGGACACAAGCGACTCACTGAAGCGATTTCTACCATACTGACAGACTGTCAGACTTTTTAGAGTAAATAGTAAGTAGTCGTTAAATTAAAAGGAACTTTTGTGTGCTACTCAAAATCACGGACCAACAAGGTCCAATTTTACCAGTCCAATTTTACCAGAGATGAATACTCGTATTTGAAAATATAATTTTGTTTAAACTCAATCCCTTGCTATCGCAGATAAGCTTTATAGTAGAAAACCAGTTCGGGTTGAATGAAGACCATATTACAATAAAACACGTAAACCGCTTGACTGAAAGATTAAGAAGAGCATTTGAAGGACGAGAATACTGTTGCTCGATATGGCCCACGCCTTTGACAAAATTTGTCATTAGGGCTAGATCTGCAAAGTAAGACAATATATTCCTAGAAACACTTATTCCCTTCGGGAATCATATCCTCTTAGTAATCGTACTAAAAATGCAAAATCTTTGCTTTAAAAATAAAAAGAATGCAAACGAATGCCCTTTGATAGGTGAGAGACGCTTATATCCATAAAGACCTTTTAACGATAAGCCCACTAAAAGATGGAATACCTCTAACCAAGCAAACCCAAAAAGCTCGAACAGCATGTAAATGTTTTGACTAAAAGCCTTCTCGACACTGGCAACGCACCCTGGCTTCGTCTTTCTTTTTGAAGGTACTGCGGACCCTATCCTTTAGGTCCATTACCTGCTGAGTCATTATTGTACGTTTTTCGAAAATGTCTCATCCTTTTTGGAATAGTCTAAGCGTAAAGGTGGACATTATCTTTCAGCGTGATGTGGACACCCTGCATTCAATTTAGTGACCCTAACTTCAATCTTCTTTAATTTCAATTACGTCTGTTCTTGGTCAAAAAACCAAAACGAACTTTTATAGGCCGAACGGATTTTCAACCGATTTTTTCTCTGTGTAAAGCCACTGTGGCCACCAGTAAAACAAGAGACGGCAAAAACATTAAAAAGAACGATAAAATGCCCCTGTTCTGCTGCCATGTACAATGGCCGGTGGACGCAGCGCGACAAACAATGCAGACAATTGCAATAATAATCTCGAAATGAACCTTAACGCTGGCGTACGACCACTCTAACCAACGCCTCCTCAGCTGCCTTAGGCCTTCTTCTGTTGGTCAGCCCCTGCGTTTTCCTGCGCTACGTCTGGTTCGGATGTCCCATAGTTTTTTGTCCTCTGTTGATTTTCCAACCTCGTTTACTGGATGACACGGTGACATTATGACATGATGTCAACTTAAACTCAACTCGGCTCAACTCATATAAAAAGCATGAATAGTCACACACACATACACTAATGGGGAGGGGGAGTGGTGAGGAACATGTACACAAAACGCCCTGCCGCAAACTATTAGCGGCGCATTGTGAGCTACTTATCCACCTGCCACAGCTGGCCTCAATCGTGCGAATGGATGGATTGTTATGTAGTGGCTGTGGCGGTGGCTCTGGTCCTGGCTGTGACTGTGCCAGAGTGGCCATGGCGGTGTGTACATACTTAGGCATCAATAATTTTCCAATCAGAGACAACAGCTATAATAACAACAACAACAATAACGACATCGACGAGGACGACGATGGTATTGCTGTTGTCGTTGTCATCATCATTACCACCGACACCTGCACTGGCAGCACATGGAGCTGTGCTAAATGGGCGGGCACGGGTTGCTTGGTGGTGGTGTTCGGAAGGATAAACACCTTGAGCTTATGCTTGTTCGTTGTCTCGGTGATTTATAGTTAAAGCCCTGAACTAATTTACACTCGCTTATTATTATGATGGCGAATGTCGATTAGCTCCGTCTCATCTCAAAAGTTAATTGCTTTGATTTTTTATCGCTCTGTCTTCCTCCCTGCCCTTGGTTTGCACCTCTTCGTCCTTAAAGCCCGCCATACTCCAAAGTTTTCCTAGTAAATTGTTGATTTTACGACTGCATAATAGTAGCTACTCACTCACCCACTCCCACACTTGCTCGTTGCTACACCCAAGCGCTTATAATGTTCAAGTGGCAGGTGAGGAGGTGGAAGCAAGGACACTGATGATTAACTGAACAAACATTAGACATCCTTTCTCGTCGCCTTGTACCTGTGTTCCTTATTTCTCCTGTATGCTAATAAACGAAAATTAATTTGATGTCATTTATTACGAAATTGTCGTCGTGCTCCGGATTGGAGCGAGTGAGTGAACAATGATGGCACAATCAAGAACGAGTTAAACATTATGTTTTCCATTTATCCTTTGTGCTTTTAAGGACTTCGTCGAGGATGCTGACGTTAATGTTTACATTTAATTTAGAGAAAATTGAAATCAGATGCAGCAGTGAGCCAGGAGGACATGCTTATGGACGTTTTTCTTTTTTCCATTTCGAAAATACTGCCAATCAAATATTTAAAGCAGTATTGGTACTCGTAACGGTAAAGATTTTTGGGCACAGGATGAAACATATTTGAAATAGAGAGTACAAATTTTGCTTTGGAAACGAAAATGTGTATTGTTTATAACTAACAGCTCGACTAGGAAGATAAACGTGATGGAAGGCCAGCATCAGATTCTTTCGAACACAAAATCAAAAAAGAAAAAATTAGAATCAATACTTTTTCAATCTTTCTAATATTTCATTCTGTCAACCTGCTTTGTCCGCAGGTTAGGTTTTGTCGGCGTAGTGAAAAACCTCCTTATCCAGTGACGCCACTAAACCGTAGCCCTTCCCCTCAGGCATTTCATCAGAATAAAGGTTAAAACGTAGGGACCTCAGCATCCCATACTATAAGGACCCTAGGGTTTAGTAACTTTTTCGTCTCATTATCCGATTTATAACTTGTCTGAGTTTCGTTCGATAATATCTCTTAGATATTAGCCGTGTTTTTTGAACTTAGTTATCTAGTTAGTTTGTTATCTAGTTAACGAAATAGAATTAAACTACAAGACGGTTCATCGGCAAATTCTTCCAAATCAGACAGTACAAATACTGTAAGTTTTAATAAAATAATCAATGAAATAAAACAAATCATCATTAGTAAAAAATGTGTACAATTTCATTAAAAGATCAGTTTAAGCTGATTTATCGTTCTACTTATCCCATCTCGTTTAGGTGTACCTAATATAAATTCGTCGATAAGAGCTCTTCTTTTTTGTTAATTTTTTTGTTGTGCATACATAACAAAAACATATGTTTTTAAAAAGCGTGGTGTGGCAAGATTGCTTATTTTCTTTCTGGAAAATTAAGCGTGGTACTTCTTACTTGTGTCGCGCTTGCAACCCGAATAACTTCCATAATAGTTTAGTCACCTGAAAAAAACACATCTATTGCAATTAAGCTCGTATCCTATCGACTGAAGAAAGTAGATTGAAGAATGGTATGACTCCATCCTCGTCAGGGTATTCTGTAACAGAATCATATTCTAAATCGATAAAGACATGTCTGCCCATGTCATGTATTTTTTTTTTGTATTTGGAATGAATGTTTTAGAGGGTGACCAGATAAGAACGATAGAAGAATTAATGTACGTTGAACATGTCAAATCGATTCTTGCTTTTTTGCCCTAATGTGTTCGTATCGTCTTTTCAGTTAGTGATTCAAAACATTGGGTCATTTTTTTGGACGAAAGTTGATCCTATACTCGTATGTGTGGCGTTATTTTACTTTAATACCACCTCGAGTTCGTCCAAATTGGTTGGCTGACTGCCGTTGACTAAGGACTTGACGTAGCCCCAAATTACATAAACGAGTGGCGACAAATTGCATCAGAAACGCACGTCGAAAGATGGCCAAGCCGCAAAATTAGCTCTTTACAACTTCGAGCTTGGCGTCGTTTGCATTGTATGTAGCGCCATCTTGTTAGGACCTCATAACTATTATATCGATAGTGTCGAGCTCTGACGACAAAAAAGCAGTGAATTATTCTGTGGACCATTACTGATTTCGGTGTTTCCTTTGTCTTTTTGAAAAATGTTCGGTCCGATAATGCAGCTATGCAAAAGCTGCACCAAACAGCTAACCTTTGTAGGTGCCAGTGAAGCTCGGTGAACCCTTGTGGTTTGTGTTTGCTAGAAAACCAGCAATTTTGATTGTTGCTTAAATGATTATTGTTCTGAATCCAGATCACAGGGTCGCCTACGCTCTACAGTGGGGGTGACGTTCAGCCTAAAGTAAATAATAATTGTTGAAATGGTAAAGCGCTCGCAATATTTTAACAGTTGACAAAGAAATATAAAGTGAGGTTTGCGGCCTTTTGCTTGCAATTAGTAAATATTGTATGTGCTAGAAAATATTCTTGCGGAAGGTGTTTTCCGCTGCGAATAGCGCGGCTAAAGAAGAAATGTTTCCTGTAATACTTCGCGCGACCAGTACGTCAATCAATCAATAACTTTCGCATAAGCAAATGCTTCGCGAGAACACATCCCACTGATGTATCGTACAAGACAATCATACGCAGCTCACATTTCGTCAATGCTCGAGGGAAACAACAAAGTTGACTACCCTGCAATCCCCGTTTAGCATTACCGCCATTCCCATCCACTCTTATTGCATTTTATATATAACGCGTAATCCATTTAGAGGTTCCCTACTTTTTTAAAGAAAAAAACACAGAAAATTCAAATTGAATGGGGAATGTTTATTATCATTTGAAAGAACATTTCTTGGCATTTATTTTTTGAATATTATGCCTATCAAATGTTGGCCGAGGCCACGTCTCAGATGGTCCATCCGTTGAGCCCAATTTTCGATGACTCGTTCGAGCATTTCGACTGGTAACTGGCGAATGACACGCGTGATGTTTTGCTACAAGGCATGAATCGAAGCGGGTTTGTCTGCATAAACTTTAGACTTTACATACAATCTCCACAGGAAAAAGTCTAACTGTGTGATATCACACGATCTTGGTGCCCAATCGACCGGCCCAAAACGTGAAATATTATGCTCACCGAAGTGTTCTCCCAATAAATCCATTGATTGGAGCGATGTGTGGGAGTGACGCCGTCTTGTTGAAACCAAATGTCGCTGAGATCACGAGCTTCAATTTCAGACATCAAATAGTCGGTTATCATGGCACGATAACGGTCGCCATTGATGGTTACGTTCTCACCGGCATCATTTTTGAAGAAATATGGACCGATGATTCCACCGGCGCACAAACCACACCATACCGTTGTTTTTCTGGATGAAGTGGCAGCTCTTGAACCTCTTCTGGTTGCTCTTCGTCCCAAATGCGGCAATTTTGCTTGTTTACATACCCATTAAGCCAGAAATGTTGGCCGATTACGTTGACTATAATTTGAACGAAGTGCACGAAACACATTCCTCACAGAACGTGAATTTTCGTAATAAAGTTGAACGATTTGTAAACGTTGTTCAGGCGTAAGTCTTTCCATGATGAAATGCCAAACAAAACTAAACAAAAATAATATGACACGACTCACACGTGATCTGTCAAAAAAGGCTATTTAGCATTTATCTATATATTTTATATAAAGTATATGTGACGCGCAAAATAGAAAGGGGCCTAAGGGTAAAACCCAGTTTTTTTTTTCAGGAGAGCCATTTTAAAGATTTAAATACGTGTATCTTTGGTGTACCATCACTTTCATAAAACGCGCTTATCTCTGGGAGGGAACACTTTTGGGGCATGGAATCGGTCTCATTCGATGCTCAGATGCTGTCCACATCAAAAAAAAGTGAAAATTGATTTTTTTTACCCTTAGGTCCCTTTTTTTCTATGCGCTGTCACATATATATCATTCTTTTTGCAAAAGATCAACGTAATGCCTAAAACTATGTTTTGTATGCAAATCAAAGCAATGATTACTTAACAATATACGTAGATCAATAAATGGTATAAATAAATCGATAAATGACATTAATAAATTGTCTCCCACCTACATTGAACTGCGTCTACCAAACGAATTTCAACCTTCACTGACTTCACTTTTCCTACCCTATTTTACAAACGACCAAAATATCAAGTAAAAAATGTTAATGTCAGGCGTGGCGGACTATGGGATATCCTACATCACTCCGATGTTCAGAAGACTCCCCGCCTTTGTCTGAAGGATCTTTGGTACGAGGCTATTCCAAATCATGGAAAGATACGTCCAAGTTTCTCCAGAGATAGGTGCTGGTCGTTTGTAACGCTCCATACGAAATTTCATCGGAATCGGATGTAGTATGTGGCTTATAGAGCTGAAGGTTCTGCAACCGGGAAAAACCTTTGCAGGTAGTGAGGGCTATACTAAAATATGAACCTAAAGTACAATGCAAAATTTGAGCGTGATCGGCTTAAATTTGTGGCTTTTGGACCTCAAATCGGGAGGGGCCTTTGTGGAGCTATTCAAAAACAAGGACCAATGTGGTCTAATTTCACCAGAGATATGTGGAACTGTAGTGTAGCTCATGCCAATGGACCCCAGAAACCCAAAAATACGGTTGCTTCGGTCGCAATGATTGTAAATACAAAACTGTTTTTATGCCATTTCAATGGCGTTGTTAAGGCGGAGGGTATATTAAATTCGGCCTGGCCGAGCTTAGCGACGTTTTTAAATATTTTCTGCTCATTGTTCCCTTCTCGAATGCCCCACTTTCGCCAAGACCTTCCCTCATGCTTTTAGCAAAAGCAGCACATTGAAAACCTTTTGAAAATGACAAATGTTGATTCAATTTGAAAGGATAAAAAGCTCAACGACAAAGGCCCCCCTCCACCATTGGATTGGACACCCTTCCAAGCTCAAAAGTGTTTTCGTTACGGCACAACAGACCGAAATGAAGAGATGCTCTGAAATCGATTCAAATAAATGATGCCAATGATAAGTTATTTGTTATTTAATTTATAAATGCCACTTTCCACTTCCGCCCAGCAGAAGGTTAAAAGTTTCCGTAATTTATTTAGGAAATTCATAAAATAAACTTTAGTTATTGTTTTCTACTATTTTTTGCTTTGTTTTCGGATTCAGCTTCGTTCGCTGCTGTTTGTTTTAGTTTTTGTTTGGAGTGTTTGTTATTGCTTTTGGTTATTGTCAAAAGTTGAAACCGTTCTAAGCCACTCGGCTCCTCTCTCACTCGTTGTAGTCAAGTCCAATGCTGTCCGGTCCACTCCACTCCACAGGCACTGCCACTCCACGCCGACAGTCACAGCAGTCGCTGGAATATGAAAAAAGTTATTGATTGGCAACACGTTGTTGTGCCAGTAGTCGGGAGTCGTAGTTGGCCAAAAGTCAACTGATTGCCATAATATGAGAAAAGTTTGCCTCCAAATGGTCACTCACACACACACACACGCAAACACCGACGTCAACTCTTTTATTCACTTACACATATACACACACACATATATAGTGTGAAGAAGAAGCAGAACAGCACAAAAACAAAAGAACCGAAGTGTATGTAAAGTTTGAGAAACTGAAACTGCCACTCGAACTATTCACACCCTTCGGAATAGTCGGGTCTGTGTCCTCCGCCAAACATGCACTCAGACCGGGCAGACATATTGAAGATACACACTCTCCCTTGGTGGATACTCTACAGTGGGAAGCTGTGCTCAAAAGCTGGCTACAATTTGGGTGTTAATCAAAAAGTGTAGCATGCCTGTTATGATTTTCGAGTTGTGATGTCGTAGCTGTCTACAAGCTTAGGTTTGGTAAATTTGGCCCCCAGTAAGTTTAAAAAGTACAATAGGATACTTTTGATTCTTGTTTCACTAACATTGACCGCGAAGTGTAAGACTGATTTGGAGAGATTTTACTACAGGTGTTCCCGGTCATTCCCGGCCAACCAAAACGACGTTACTGCTCGTAGTGATTTCCTTGAAAATATGTAATATTGATAAATATATAATTGATTTCTAAACTACCTAGTGTCTGATGCAGGTCTTAGGAAAGTCAAGTAGAGACACCAAGTTTATTTATTGTCCTATAAGCTGCGCCGTCCCGTCGGTTTGAGCTGATTGGGCTTTAAACTTTGGTTTTTTACATGTTTCGATCCCAGTTTCAAATTTAATTATGTTAGATTAAGTTTGCGTATGGAAATAGGCGTGTCTCCAAATGTTTCAGAATGGGAAAAACGTGCTAAAATGGTTTGGAAACTATTCCTTGCTTGTGTTTTTTTGAACGTCTAGATAATATGGTCCAGATTTGGTGGATACCAAACTACTAGGCGTCTTTATTGAAATATCAATGGTAGTTGTTGTCATTTCTATATTTCTGTATCAGAGATTTCATTTGGTTCTATTGCCGCCAGACTATCGGAATACCAACCTCCTACACTAATATGTCGTACCCTAGTCCCTCAGAAGAAGTTTCACGATTCGCATTATTTGTGTCAACATTTATGTAATTAACGTTTTATGGTATGAGTCCGTTCTGGATCTGCCTTTTTGAGATTTGGAGCTGGTCGACACTTGCGGTAGATGTGATAAAATTTATTTCAGGCGGGAGTATTTTGAAGACTTCCTAATGTCATTCCATAGCCTTTAGAATTTTTTTTTAATTCGATCTGAAAAGTGTATGTTCTTGGAATTTCTCTGCTGATACATACAAAATATGTATAAAAAATCTAAAGTCGGGCGTGGCCTACTAAGTAGAGGTCTTTTTTCAGAACAAAAAATAAAAAAAAAAATTCAAATCAAATGTGGAATCTGAAAGAACATTTTATGGCATTTATTTTTTGAATAAAATTTCCTTCAAATGTTGGCCGCAACTACACCTTAGTGTTTTCGTTCTGAGGGTCCAATTTTGGATGACTCGTTCGAGCATTTCGACCGGTATGGCTTTAATGACACGCGTAATGTTGGCTTCCAAACCCTGAATCGTTTGTCAGCATAGACTTTGGACTTTACGTAACCCGAAAGAAAAATGTCTAAAGGTGTGACATCACTCGTTTTAGGCGTCCAACTCACCTGTCCCAAACGTGAAATTAGCTGCTTTTCGAAATGACCAATTTTGTTTATTGACTTTGTCGTTGAGCCAGGAATAGGCCTCTTCACTGAACAAAACTTTGGTCGAAAACAGCGGATCTTCCCGTTTCTCACCGAAGGCTCATTTCCATAATACAGTCGCCAACATTTGAAGGTAATTATTTTCAAAAAATAAATGCCATAAAATGTCCTTTCAAATTACCACTAAAGATTTCACACTTTATTTGAATTTTAATATTTTTTTTGTTCTGGAAAAACAACTCTAGATGGATCACCCTATATATGTTTAAATTTCAATAGCGTCTGTGCTTTGCCAAAAAGAAATTACTTCTTACGACCTGAAGTTTGATTGCATGCTTTGGATGGACGGACAGAGAAACAGACAGACAACGTTAAATGGAATTAGCTATTGATTATGAGTCGATCGGTACTCTAAAAGGTGTGTATAGCTCAAATATTTCCTACGGTATTCCATTGCAAATGAAAACTTCCGCGGCCCATAAAAAAACTGAGACCTCTAGGGGTTCTGCAATGTTGGGGCTTTATTAAAGTACTCGTATAATATCCAAAATCGTTCATTTACCGAAGAAATCGTCTTCTCCCCAAAAATGTGTAGCACCGTTTTATTATTAATTTGAACGATTGGAGCGGAAAATTTGGCAAGTACTTTTGAGTCATGTTTTTAGAACCCATGTTTCGGTTTACATGACAAATTATACTTTACTTATTTAAAAAACGGAGCTTTAAAATTTTCTTCCTGTCAAAGTCTTAATCGGGTAGGCTTTAAGAGAGACCTATTGAATATCGATAGTGGAAATCTATACACTCTCATTACTAAATTCACCATGTGCCAACTTAATGACGTTATTTGTAGACATTTCAGAGGGCCTTTTTAAGAGCGCGGCAGGCCTTGCTGTCTTAGCCAACACTGGAAAAGTTTCAAACCATAGTGGAATAAGGAACTTATTATTGTAGCTTCCTAAGAATGACTTTATTGTGTTTTATCTTAT
This sequence comes from Hydrotaea diabolus, assembly GCA_963513945.1. Classification (NCBI taxonomy): domain Eukaryota; kingdom Metazoa; phylum Arthropoda; class Insecta; order Diptera; family Muscidae; genus Hydrotaea; species Hydrotaea diabolus. Next base: position 99,890,191 of record OY740720.1, on the reverse strand, counting down.
CTATGTTAGTGGTTAGAAAAATAAACTCCAGGCTATAATATCCAGTTTCACTGACTGGTTTTGACTAAAAACACTAACTTGAGCCACTGTGCATCAACACTGTCGTCCCAGTCGACATCATGTAGTTGGCGAGGTCTTAAATATTGCTGGAGCTGTTGATGCTGAACGTCGGTGGTGTACAAATAAAAATGACACTCGTCGTATCACTCATACGCCATTCTGAACAAGCAGCAGCAGCAACAGAACCAGCACTAACTCACACATACACACGCATGAACCTCCATTAAAAATAAAGCTCGTAAATGACCGTTAATTTGCACTAAGACACACATGTGCTGCTGCTGTTGTGTTGCTGGCCGACTTTCAGTGCTCGCTCGCTTGTGGGTCCTGCGCTCGTTCGTGGAGGAGTTACAGATGGCATTGACTCCTTTGCTGAGGCACCCACATCCCTACCGGCGGCCACTCACTCATGATGCATCGACCTGATGTTCGGTGCTCTTCTCTACATCGCCTGTATTCCCCAGCGTCCATTTATGCAGCAGTGGCAGTGGCACACGCCGTTACGCGCTCATAAGTGCCACTTTTCACTTTAAATCGTTGCGCATAAATCACATCCAATAAAAATGTTGCTTTATTGGTCCGGACGGTTGGTTGGTCGGTCGGGCGGTCTTACCATGGCTGCTGCCATTCGTTCCTGGCAGCCCGGAACATGTGAAATGTGTGGACAGCATGATGTGTACGGCATGCTGGAACACGTGAGCGCTTGTTCGCCAAGGGCGTGTACGGTGGTGGGTGGGAGGATTATGTAGTTTGTGTCTGCTCGCTGTAAAGGCATTTAATGTAAAATATGTATTTTATAGAAAAGGAGATGCAATAAAAATGCTTCGGAAAGTATTTCATAAAACATGGCACTGCAGTGCATCCCTTGTGCAACGGAAGTCCTTGCATAGAAGGCGGATTGTGTTCCGAAGGAGCGGCATGGCATCCTTAAGATGCTAAAATATGACTATTAGTTTTGAAATATTCTTAATACTGATTCAATGCATTTTCTGCGTGTTGTTTTTTTTTATGAAAAAAGCCTTTTCTATTGCATACTTTACGGTTGGGAATATGGTGACATTGCTTGGTTTATATTTGGCCGTTGCTTTTATTTTATTTGTCATTCCGTTTGGAACACCTCGAAATAGTGGTCGGTATTTTGAACCCTACTAATCCTAGAACTAGGCAACTCAACTCTGAGATCAATCGGTTGGTCAACGAGCACAAGCGGGCGAATGGCTGGATCACTTAAATCAGTGTGACTTAAGTTTCGGAATTAGTAAATTGTGGACAGCGGTCGTTCTTTAACCCTGAAAGGAAGGATGATCGGACAGCCGTTATGTTCGGTGATAGAACCGAAGCGGTGTGCGAGTTACTTTTCACTGAGCAACATGACAAAAGGTAGTAATCTCGTCGTGTCCGCGCTCTCCGAGTCACAGATGCTCCACCACAATTTACCGTTGGCGAAGTTTCCAATGTCAACCACAGCGCAAAGTTATCGAAGCCGCAGGGTCTGGACGAATTATCCATGCCGATGTTGAGGCTCTTGGATACCCCGGGGGCAGTCTATATGACTTAAATGCGTACTTACCTAGTTCTCGATACCTGGAAAATTGGCAGAGTGATACCACTACTGAAGCAATGCAACACGCAATCAACGGAGGTCGATGTCCTTGGCTCACAATAATGAAATAAGTAAGAACAAGAAGAGAAAACGGATCATTTTGCAATACGCCAATGCGAGCGCTCACACGACAGCCGAAACAACGATCTATTTCAGCACTCAAGATGTGGACTTGATGGGTTATCCGCCATTCAATGACTTCTTCTTGTTCTCTTAAATCAAGAAAAAACTGCGTGGTCAGCGTTTTTCGACGCCCGAAGAAGCTGTTGAGGCATTTGAAATCCATGTTTTTGAAGAGTCTCAAGCGGAACGGAAAAAGTTCCTCGAAAATTAGTTTTAGCGCTTGCAAATATGTATTGGTCTTCACGAAGAATATTTCATTTTCTGAAGTTGTAGATCCACGTTCCACCTTGATCTTGTTGTCATGGCGGTCATTTCGTCGATGGTGTTCGACAAATGGAGTGTGTATGGGTGAGGTTTCTTTTTGATGTTTTGATCGTAGTTGGATTCATTGTCTTTGAATTTTACAGAAACTCTACGCATTGGTTAAGAGATAATCAGTATGGTCGGTTTTTGATTTCCATAGTCCGTGGCGTGATGCTAAGTGTACACGACTATCATGCATAAAAACCCAAGATCAAACCCGGGTAAGAACATCAAAATTCGATGCGAGTTGTCCACCATGTAAATGCCAGCGACTTTAAGAGTAAGAGATTTTTCTCTAAGCCATGTAAAAATTTCCTTATAGAATGCATTAACCGTTCGGGGCCGGTGTTAAACAATAGGTCCCAGTCAGTGGCTATAAGAATTTTTTGGTCACAGCTCTTAGGTTTGAGAGAAGTTGCGCTTTGTTCCTTAAGGGGATGATGTGGGAATTAAGTAAGTATTCAAAGAAAATACGAAGTCCGTCCCGCGGCTGTCATGTTAAGGGTGGTTAAATTTTAAGGGCCGATGTTGATTTTGAATAAAACACAAATTATTTAGGAAATTATTGTCATTTCTTTTCATTATAATAAAATTGGTATGGTTCAGTTATGTATGGAACAAACACCTTCATCCGATGGTCCAAATTTTCGATGACGCTGAGGCGTAATTGAGGTTCAATGCCGTTAATGTGCCGAATTATCTCATCCTTTAGCCCTTAAATTGCTGCTGGCTTATTGACGTACACCTTTTCTTTCAAATAACCCCAAAGAAAGAAGTCCAACGGTGTCAAATCACATGATCTTGGCGGCCAATTAACATCGCCACGGCGTGAGCTAACACGGCCATTGAATTTGTCGCGCAAAAGAGACATTGTTTCGCTAGCTGTGTGGCAAGTGGCACCGCCCTGTTGAAACCACATATCGTCCACATCCATATCTTCCAATTCGGGCCATAAAAATGTAGTTATCATCTCACGATAGCGAACAGCATTCACAGTACCTGCCTGACCGGCCTCATTTTGGAAAAAATACGGCCTGATGAGACCGCCAGCCCACAAACCGCACCAAACAGTCGCTCTTTGTGGGTGCATTGTTTTTTCGACAATCACTCATGGATTATCATTCGCCCAAATGCGGCAATTCGGCTTATAGACGAATCCACTGAGGTGAAAATGTGCCTCATCACTGAAGATGATTTTCTTCGAAAATTGATTTTTCGTTTCCATAATAAGCCTGATTAACTTTAACGCGTTGTTCGCTTGTGTATCTTTCCATGGTTTAAATTGAGTTTGTCTAAAATTGAGAAATATCAAATGAAATGCAGAAAAAAACTTGACGTTCAGGTGTGGTTCACATTCAACATCGGCTCTAAAATTTAACCACTCTTTTTTATCCATCATGTAGCTCAAACGCTCCGTGTCGTATTAATTTATTTTGGGTGGCGTTAAATTTGAAAATTCACAGTAAATTACTGGAAATTATGCAGAAGCTACGCTTTCCTTTACGTAAATAAGAATTTACTGGATATTCTTGGCAATTTTTAGTTCGGACGAAATACAAGGAATTTGAAGTTAGCGACGATATTTCTAATAAAATGCCAGCAGACTGGGCGGAAGAACTGCATTTCTGTTATTAGAAATGAGTCGCGGTTTGGCAATTTCCACATATTGTGATCGTCAAATATTTTTCTACTCTGAAAAATGCGACTGTTGACTCAGAAGAATTTGAATACCCTTTGGAAGAATTGGAATACCCTCACTTTAGCCATTAATGGCAAGTTGACAAATTTCATTCAACCAGTCTGCGATCCTAACTCTTGTGCCTAATTCCTAAATCACATCTACACAGGCAGACAGAATGTATTCTCGTTGGACACTTTGAAACATCTCACACTTGTAATAGGTTGGCATTTTTATAAGCCGTATTTTCTAAACCGTCTATGAATTTATTTCACAAATCCTTTATCAACTCTTGATTTGGGTAATAGAATTCATGGCTTAGCCCCGTGATGAAGGGCCAATAATTGCCGTTTCCTCATTTACCCATTTCACGTTCAGAGACCAGCCTATGGCCCATAAATGCTCCGTTTAGTATCATCCAAGTGTCGACACCCATCTCTAGCTGGCTCACTCGTTAAGGACATTCCAAAAACGATACGATGCCATATTCCAAACATTTCCCAGTGAATGCCACCATCAATGGCAACCGGTAGAACTACACAACACAAAAGCTGCGATGCGACAACAAAACCTACTCCTTCTTTCGCATCGCCAGCCAGCTCCTTTAAAATGATATGCATATTAATCTTGTTTGGTTAATATCCTGTGACCCCACTCCCACGCGGCTCCACTTAAAGTGATATGAACTTTGGAAATCATGGTGGCAATCTTAATAGCTCTTTTATGAATACAACAACGACAACGACAGAGCAACAGTCACAGCCACAAATAACTCGGTCTGTCTGTCTGGCTGGCTGGCTGGCAGGTCTGGTTGACAAAACAGAAGCAACCTAAACAACACAAAAAAAAAAAAACAGACCTGGAAACCCACAGACATTGTGTCTTCGAAAGCGGCAATGTGAAGATGGCGGGCGGCTGCTGTGCGTGGGTTGATTTGCGAAATGTTGGTGCCGAGCAAGAAGTCTGACGACAAGCCAACCAAGTGCTAGAGTCTATCATTGCGTATGTGTGTGTATCCCTGTAGACGTATTATTTGTATCCTTTTCACTAGAAACGCAAACAAGCGCCAGAGCTCAATCCTCTGGAGTACTTTCATCTGTGCCCCCTCCTGTGCCACTCCACAATTTACTTCAGTGCTTCCAGGCCTAGTTGACTTTATCAATCTATAACCCACCGTGATGAATGTTTATGGCAAAGGATACCCGAACACAAAGACCTTCATTATGTTCGATTCACCAACAGAAGAGTCACAACAAAAGGGGGACACCACAACGAATCAACGCACAAAAGGGGAATCAAACGAAGAAGGGAATAGGGGAGGGGGACTAAAGGTAGCTATATCGCCAGCGCGCCTAATATTCTGCACTCACGTAGAAAATTGATTTAAGCCTAAAGAGTTTTTGATGCCACTGTTGATAGCCCGGCAGTCGGTCGGTAGCGGTAGTGCTGATGGTGGCGCTGACGTTGCTGGCTTCGTACCACTCTTTGGTTTTGCTGGAACCTGGTACAGTTTGCTGTTACACGCTGTAGGGCCATAGTCAAGGAGCGATAACAACAAAAACAACAGTCATACCATCGCTGGCACAAGTTAAAAAGTTATGCTCATATTTAAACTCCAGGTTATGGGGGTGCTGAACCACACAAGCAGCAATCGGCAAAAAACATCTACAACCGCTTACAAATATGTTGTCACACATACTCCCTTCGCCTCCTTTGTAGTATACGAGTATTTCATTACAGACATACATTAATGCTTGTATGTGTTTGTGCGGACATGAGTGTGTTTTTACACTGCCGCTCACTTAAATACGTAAAGGTGAAAATTACTTTAAAGCTTAAATATTTGAGGCATTTGGCATTCTACATTTTTTATTGTGACCTGACCCCTTTTGTTTATAATCTAGACCGGCGTACAATTTCACGATTGTATTTTCATATAAAGGGTGTTTTTTTAAGACATGTGGGTTTCAATGTGGCCATACTTTTTTCGGAGTTGGTCTTTTTGACAGCGTCACTTGATTTATGCTCAGTTTGGTTTGCCTTTTTTAAATGAATAGACCGGAACAACGTATGCTAATCGTGGAAATTAACTACCAACATAATGGTTCGGTTCGAGCGACGCATCGCGCGCTGCGTCCAATATTCGGTCTCATAATCGCCCAGCAGAGTTTGTAATTCGAGCAACCATGGATCGGTTTCGCACCACATTTACTCTGACGCGGTACAGCGAAAACCGAAAGCGCTATTGCTGCTGTGGAACAGAGAATCGAAGAAGACCCGGGTGAGTCCGCAATTACGTGCAACAATTAACGGTGTGTCCATCCACTTTTTAAAAGATTTTGCGGAAGGATTTTGGTTTGCGGGCTAACAAAATCCAACTCGTGCAAGAATTGAAGCCGGCCGACCATCACTCGCGTTGCATGTTCCGTGAATGGGCCCAAAAACGATATGACCTCCGATCCTGATTTCTAAACGAAATTTTTTTTCAGCGATGAAGCTCACTTTTGGTTAAATGGGTACGTTACTTACCAAAATTGTTGCATTTGATGTAATGAAAATCCACAAGCCATTGTTAAGACGCTGTTACATCCTCAAAAAGTCACTGTTTGGTGTGCTCTGTGGGCAGAGCGAATCATTGGTCCATATATCTTCAAAAATGAAGCCGGCCATAATGTTACAGCCAATGGGGACTTTTCATGTCGAAATTTGAGGATTTTGTTCCAACAAGACGGCGCAACATGTCATACAGCCAACGAAACAATCATTTTATTGAAGGCATCTATTTTAAAACATTATGGCAAATCTTATATTTATAATAAATCAAAATTCTTGGCCATAACATTAAATTATATGAGTTTTATTTCTTCTTGAAACCCATGTGCCTAAAAAACACCCTTTACATTAGCCTGCTTTTGGACACACGATATATAGTACTATAGTCGTATTTGTGAATCTTTTATTTAGAAGTTTTAACATGACTTGGAGATAAATCTCTTAATCGTAAAGTCGCCAGTCGAGCCATCTAGCCGGTATTAATCCACTATTAACCATCTCAGACAAACCAAATCGGTTCATATTTTGATATATCCCAAGTATAGGCAGGATTTCTGAAATTTCCCCCAAAGCGCCTTTTTACTACGGTCGCGTCCACGCCTGCGTCAACGATTTATCGAAAATTTGTAATGGTGTTTCCATTGTGTTTTGCGTCCACGTTTGCGTTTAACAAACAGCTGTTTGTGTTTATTTGTTTATTTTTTGCGGTGCGAAAAGTTTAATATTTTTGTGTTGTGACATTTTCATGGAGTTAAATGATATTATTTTGCTAACCGCAGTGGAAATTAAGGATCAAATGGTATTGCGCCTAATGGAAATGTGCAGTAGCAGCAGCGCTTTATGTTTATGCTGATAAACAGCTGTTTTAATAGGGATGTGCAATTTGCGGTGTTGCCATTAATAGGTATGGGTGGGTTTCGATTGCAAGAATAATCGAATTTATATTAAACGCTACTTATCGGAAAACGAGTCCAATATGAAGGCGACTTTTTCCCATACCTAACTGCCTATGTTTTTTGTATAGGCTTTAACGTGCGTTCATTGATTTTTGGACGCGGACGTGGACGCGACCGTGATGGAAACAGCCTCTAAGTGTTCAGAAAATAGATTTTAGTTTTGAGGTTCTTGCTTCAATGAATGCTGAAGGGGTGGAGATTGTCGACGTTGCTCGCTCTACCTATGCAAATGCAGCAAAGTATGACCAGAGTCAATACCAGAATGTGTGAATTCATATCAACGTACACTTATACACAGACAAAAACACTCATTGCGACGAACGGCACTGAGGACAGCTTTGACATCCGCACTCCTTTACACACCCAAAGTGTGTGTGTGAAATAATGGAAACAAATACCCACACAAACACACACATGCATAGACACATTTACTGGACGTAACTTCTCAAAACTCGCCCTTGCAAAAGAGGAAAAACGAATACCGAAACAGAAGCCGAAACGTACAATATTAACCTTCTAAATAACAAAACCCACTAAAGGTTTTGCGGCCAAAATGCCACCATGCACCCTGCCACACTCACACTGGTCTTCTGGCCCCCCTCCCCATTTACACACACACAAAAGAAACGCGCAAACAAATCCAAGCCAAGAAGGAAAATTTAAAATTTGCATTTTTATGCTGTTACATCGCACGCTTTCTCACTCAGTCGTACTTGTCATGACCCGACTCACTAAATTACCCAGTGTCTCTCCCCATAAACCCCACTAACACCACCGTGCCACGAAAGGGTGAAGGGACGATAACAAAACATTCACACAAACACACTCACAATGGTCGGTCGGTCGTGTGGTCGTAAGCCATGCGACACAAGTGACCCAATAAACTGCCACTAGAGGCCAATGGACGAGCGGTTGTGTTCGTTGGACGCAAATGAAAAAACGTTCAGCGACTAAAGGGGAACAAGAACCGAGAACCGAAAACCATTACAATAAATTTGTATTTGTAGTTTAGAATTTGACAATTTTCTTCGGTTTCGTTGCTTTGTTTTTACTTCCCTTCCCCCTCTACCCCTTTATCCAATTCACTTACCACCTTGTGTTTGTGGTTAATGTACGAAAAGGGTGCACCAAAGAACGAGCGAAAAAAGGAAATTATAATTAGCTCAACAATCATTCACCGACACTAAGCGCCCTCGTGACGTGATGTCCATTCTCTGTTTCACTCCCTTGCTGCGGAGGTGGTTCTCTTTTCAAAAGCAATTCCACTTTTCCGTTTCGTTTTTCGTGTTGTTTATAAATTCATCTTCATCCGCCACTACTGAAACTAGTCAAATTTATTAGATTGTGAAATTTCATATCACAATGGCAACACTAGACGTAAAGGGTGAGAATTTTCTAGCGTATTTGACAGGGTTAGAGGGACGCAATGAAAGGAATTGCAGTGGACACCAGCGAGTTTCTCAGAATCAGTGCAATGAAGTCAAGTGGGATATTGTACTTGACACTATTCGAATAAACAGGGGCGTTTTTAATGAGTCTCTTCTTTCCGTTGTGTGCATTGATACAAACCAAATATTCAACTTGCGGGCCTGTCGAACTCAAGCCGGTTCAAATATTTTCTCCCCTTGGTCTTGGCCCGATAAATAAAAGTTTTATAAGCATTCCGTCTAGGTCGCACATCCTTCCAAACCAAGGGTTCTCAACTCATCCTCTCTGGCTAGATAGATCGTTTTCATTAAATCGGCACGCCCTAGAAAGCAACATTTGTGTATTTTGATGTGCTTAACCCAATGCATATCGGAATACGAATCACGATTCGAAAGACGCCTATTATCTCCATCCACTCAGGTGCGGTGGCATTTTTTAAACGGATCTTTCTCTCGAGAGCCAATGGTAACAAAATTTGCTTTAATTTGAGTACATTTTGACTATGGCTCGCTCGTTTTCACAATACGTGACGTTTTTTGGGTCACCTGAACTATAATATCGAGCAACTACACTCTTTTTTATGGATGTACTTAAGTCCGAACTATCAGTACCCATTACGACCATTGTTCGTCCACAAAATAATTATGATTTGTTACGCAAATACCTAAAAGTGTACTTTGTACCGAGGCACCTTTTTTCACTAAGAGAGAAACTTTTTTCCCCATCAACCGTTTTTCAAAGTATTCTCCAGCATGATTTATACACTTTTGCATGCGCTCAAACCAATTGTCGAAGCACGATATCTTCAAAAAACGATATCTTCAAAACGCTCCGGCCACTAGGGATTAGCCGCATGTTCGTCTACCGATGCATACTAAAACTGTTTGAGGAGACTGTAGATGTAAAAGACCTCCACCGGTCGGGCCGCCCACGCTCTGTTCGATCACCGCATGTCATCAAAGCCGTTAAATCAAGAATTCACAGAAATCCGCTCCGAAAACAGAAAATCATGGCCCGTGAGATGAATATCACGCAAAAGTCCATGAGTCGAAGCCTTAATAAAGACTTGGGACTTGGGGTTTTCAAGCGACTGCAGCTTTAAAAAAAATAGGATGGAAAACTGCAAACGTCTTTTGGTGAAGCACGCTGATAACTTGCACAGAAAAATTTTGTTCACCGATGAAAAAAATTTTACCGTTCAAAAAAAATGATAGAGTGTAAGCGCGGTCATCTAAGGAAGCATCTGAACTGATCCCAAGGGTGGAAAAGGGTCGTCACCCAGCTTCAGTCATGGTTTGGTGGGGTGTCTCTTACGATGGGGTCACTGACCTGCATTTCTGCGAACAAGGAGTCAAAACATCGGCCAAAGTTTGCCTCTTAACAATTTCCTGTTCCAAAACCAGCCATGGACTTTCCAGCAGGATTCTGCACCGGCCCATAAGGCTAAAACGTCCCAGGCCTGGCTTCGAAACAATTTGCCAGCGTCCATTTCCTCTGAAGAATGGCCCTCAGGCAGTCCAGATTTGAAGCCATTGGATTACAAATTGTGGACGGCTTTAGAGGACAAGGTTTGTCACAAAAGATACCCCAACATTGGATCTCTTAAGACTGCTTTGGTTCGAGTTGTGGCCAATTTTCCAATCGACGTGGTTCGTACAGCTATTGACGATTGGCCAGTGGGGTCACTGACCTGCATTTCGGCAAACAAGGAGTCAAAACATCGGCCAAAGTTTACCAAGAAACCGTTTTGGAAGCTGTTGTGAAGCCTCTTAACAATTCAATGTTCCAAAACCAGCCATGGACTTTCCAGCAGGATTCTGCGCTTTGGTTCGATCTGTGGCCAATTTTCCAATGGACGAGGTTCGTGCTGCTATTGACGATTGGCCAGTGCAACTTAAGGCGTGTGTAAAGGCAAAAGGCGGACATTTCGAATAAGTAGATTATTTTTGGATACAATCACCCTTATTCTGATTGTCGTCGTCAAGACAAAACAACGACATCTTGCGACGACTGTTGATACTTGGTATTCGCGTAGTCGTTTTTCGATAACTATTGACAACTATTGACACAACTCGGTACTCTCTAAATGATATTGACGTTGTTATTGAATTGATACGACTTTGTTTTTGTCGTCGCAGTTTTTGGTAACGACTAAGAAGTTTGCTGTTAAAATAAAAAAAAAACCAAAAGCAAAAGTAAAAGTGCAAATATGAAAATTACAAATAATGAACAGTTCCAAAAACTTGTTGAAGAGTTGGAGAAAATCCATCCTTAGCAAAAGGTTTCAAAAGAGGAACAGTGCCAACAAATTTTAACCAGCAATGGGAGAACATTGCAAGTGTTTTGAATGCTTCCGGACCACCGAGTAGAGATGGTGATGGCTGGCAGAAGGTTACTAACTTATATCCCTGGTTTGACCTGGCTCCAATTTCCATCTCAGGAGCAATTTCCTCCGACACATAATTAAACGCATTTTTGTTTAAACGAAAGTATTTCTGAAATCTTGAATGAAAGAAAACTGTGATTGCCAATGGAAATTAATTAAACCTTAAACTTACTTGTTGTCTGGTAGTTTCATGACATACGACCTATATCGCAGTGTCTTTCTCTGTAAAATAAGTTTCTTTTTATTTTCTTCATCACTTGAATCAGAGTTTGAATCAGAAACAAAAAACATTTTTCAACAATTGGATGAATAGATACAAAATCTGATGCAAAAATGTTAGGTATGTGATTTTTTTTTTATTGAAGTTATCGATAAACAGTCAACGTCAAGACAATAATGATACGGAATACCAAAAATGCGTTGATGTGATATTATATTGAAACGAAGTGATATTGATATTAAATTGACGACGACGTTGACGACGACAATCAGAATAAGGGTGAATATATAAGTAAAGCAGCGAATATCTACAACGTTTAAAATTTCAACATACCTTAACCAAATTTTTAAATATTGCGCCATTAGAAGGTACCATTTTTTTCTCATGAAACGAAATGCCAAGCACACAGAGTGCAGATTCGTTGCTACAACCAAATTTTCTTACCAACCGAATGATTGAGGTTGCATATACCTTGAGTATTTTTATCAGTACAACCGAGCGATAGTTGCTATTCTGTAATTTTTAGTAATTGCAACTAAAATATCGGTGAAATATACGAATATCCGAACCTCCGAAAAAGAATTCTTGGATCTAAAAAGCCACATGCCGCACTTGTTCAACGCAAAAGTTTTAAAATTCCATCAGAGGCAAGAAACAGTTCGCTTAAACACATCAAGTACTCTAAAGCATAGATGAAAATGATGATGAAAGATTTTTACCGACAAACATTGAACAAATCAATTAGCTTAAGTAAGGGCTGCTACATATATTTCTGGCCTAATAATGAAAATGCGATTTTTTTTTTACTTTTGCATGCGCTCAAACCAATTGTCGAAGCACTTTTCCACTCCGATTGAGACAGCATCTTCTGGCGACGAAAATCTGTACAACGGATGACCCATCAATTCGACGCTTTGGACGGTCAAAAGGCGCTGGTTTCAGCCGATGTGTGAGAGCTCGCATTGTCATGGTACACAATGATTCGTCTTCTCTTGTTCGTTTTTCGAATTTCTCCGAAGACTTCAGGCAAACATATTGTGGTGTACCAGTCAGAATTGACCGTCCTTCGTTGCTCTAGCTTTACCACATGACCAGTTTTGCCGAAGAAACAGGCGCTTCTTGCTTCTTCCACGAACAACTTTCGTTAGATTTGGCTCGTCTTCGAAGACCCACACTGTCGGTTGCTGTTTTGTTTCGGGCTCATACGTATAGATCCATGATTTGTCACCTGTGACGATCTTATAAACGTCTTTTGAAGCACCGCGATCGTATTTTATCAAAATTTCTTAGCACCAATCGACACGAGCCTTTTTTAAGCGATTGCCAAATAGTGCGGGATCCAACGAGAACAACCCCTTTTTACGGCCAGGTGTTCATGCAATACCAAATCTATGCTGGGGGAAGAAATGCCCAAGGATGCCATTATCTCACGGTATGTCGTCACATGACGATATTGTAATATAAGTTTACGCACGGCATCAATGTTCTCTGGCACAACGGCCGTTTTGGGACGACCAGTTTTTCGCAGTGCTATAGGATGGTGCTTCATCGCCATACAAATATTTAAGTTCATCGATGCACTCTTGTCATGATAATCCGCGTCGAAAATTGTGAAAAATGATCGCGCGAAAATGTTCACGAGTTAAAAGTAAATTTTCAAGTCACTGTAAACAACACAAATGATGGTCGTACGACAAAACGTTCTGAGTACGTTTATGCTAAAAAAATGTCCAACTTTCCAATGGAAATGTCAGATGGCGACAGGCAACACTGAGTGTTGCCTAGGCCAGAAATATATATAGCAGCCCTCGTTAATATCAAATTATATTATTTTAATAACGCCTATTCAAACCAAAAAAATATACTCGTTATAAATCAACCTGTTTTTGGTTGTGATGAAGTTTTAGTTATCATCACTTGTAATTGGTTTGAACTAGAAAGTTTATATACCTTTTCCTCGATTTGTTGGTATGACCTGTCAATTAGTTACGTGTACAATACGGTGATCATATTTATCATCTTGTGGTATGTCGACCCGAATATCCACTACGATTATAAATATTTGGTGATAACAACCGAAATTTTCTTTTGCATCGGAATTATTAGAGTTTCAACCGACTTCCAACTATTTTTTTCTCTATATGCATAACAGAATCTCAAGCATGCCAAATGAAGTAAATGGAAATCCATTCATAAAGAGCGAAACCCCAACCTTTTTAAGCCTCACCAAATCGAATTCTTTCTAATCGATCATGAGATCTCTCCATCGCGATATATCCTTACATATTATTCTACGCTGTTTTGTTGTTCGTTTTAATCGTTGATTGTCGTCAGTTAATGATCTGCCTAAAAACAGGCTCAATCTTTGATAAAGCAAAAATCGGCAAAACTGAAGTCATGTCTCGTTATCTCGCATTTCACAATTGTTTTCGTTGGATATGCGCGTAACAGCGGAATGTGTCATTCGAATACAATTAGATATGAAAATGATACTGGATGGACGAATATGCAAAGATTTCACATTAAAACGGGTCGCACTGGTATTTCCTGTAAGCATTCGTAAATATCGCCTTGCTTAACAACAGGGTATCGAATCAAAATATTAAAAACTTCAATTTGTTTTGCAAGAAAACGTCTTACGGTGGCGTTATCTACCTAATAAAAATACCTTTTATGGTTTTCACTACTCTTTCGCCCAAAACTACATGACCCTCTTTATGTTTAAGTGTTCTTCAAGTGTCTAAGCAAACATCATTTTGCCTCAGATGTTAAATTTAATTCTTTGAGTTTTTACACCTTTCTACAATTAGTAAATTTTTTTAAACCACTGTACTGTGATTCATAATTGTCGTTCGTTTGGCAAAAATGTATTGAAGCGATATGAATATGAAATACTCGTACGGCATGTGTCATTGAGAATTTAGAAGTTTAGTATGAAATATTAGCCTTGTTCTTTTGAGGTAACTAGCTTATGTACCTAGTAAGTTTGCAATATGGTTATCTGGCAATATTAAACAAAATGTAGAGTAATATGGCAACATGGTTTCTATTTGCAAACACCAAAGGGTATTGAACATCAAGAGGTAACATCGTCGAACTCGTCAAAAGGATAAAATAAAAACTATAAATTGTAATAAAATATTCAATGAAATATAATAAAAAAATTAATTGCTACAGGTGAGCTAAGAAAATATTTGTAAACTATCAGTTTGAGATTATTTATATGTTCACTTATCTCATAATACTCGTATGTTCACTTATCTCATAATACTCGTATCGCATTACGAATTCGCCGATGACACCTCTTCTTGTTGATTTATTCTTTCTTATATATAACAAAGCACCTCGTAAATGCCGGCGACTTTACGAATAGGAGATTTATCTCTAAGCCATGTAAAAACTTTCCTACAAAAATGCATTAGCGGCTGCATCACCCATATCTCAGCTGTGCCAGAGCCACGCGCATTTGCCGAGGAAGCGTTTTCTCCTCCGGTGAAAAGTCCGGAGGATGTTCCCTTAGCTCTATATTCACAATGGATACTGCTTCTGCGACTTCATCAGCGTACATGTCGTTCAGATCTACTCGATAGTTTTGATGATCGAAAGGCTCTCTCTATCTTGTACCACTGGACCTCTCTCCAGATTGTGAAGATCTTCCCTAATCTGTCTGGGCGGAGGCATTCTGTTTATTAGATGGATTTTTGCTTGACAAAAAGAAAATCGTGTCTGCGCACTGTAAGGACCTTTGTCTTCTCATGTAGATGGTCCTCAGAAGACATAGGGAGACCAACTGGTGTTGGTGTTCTCAGGGCGGAATTCGGACAAGTCTGAATTTTCTTCCATTGCGTCGAACTCACGTTCGCCGCAACGCATCGGCGCCGCTGCGTAGTTCGCTACAGACAGACCTATCGTTTTGTACGTAAGTACTGCCGGCAAGTGATTTGAGGTCCTTGTTCCTACTTTTATCCTTATCGCAGATAGCTGTAGCATGTGCGGAGGATCGAAAAAGGCTGTATAGTGTGACCCCAAGGATTTTGGGGTAGTTGGACTTTCACATTAAGTGGCAACCGCACCTGGCGGTCCACGCAGTAAACAGTGTGGCTAATAATTGGGGGAGGGGGGTATTTTCATATTCCCCGCAGTGAAAAGGCGTGCTAAGTCAGTGAGGTAACAGTTGATTTTCTCGCATTTGTCAACTACTTAAGGTTCTGATGGTTGTGTGGAAATCATAGTTGCGAGAGCCATAGCATTGTTGTGCCACAACCATATACCCAACAATAGTATGATGCTCTTCGAACAATAACAATACGTTTTTCTGCGTGCGCCTTTAAACGCTTTCAGTCATTTTCTGTTATTTAAAGTAATCAGCAATAAATTTTGCTTAAGCACGATAGTCTTTTTATGCAGCTCATTACATAAATTCGTTTGGCTATCTGAAATGTCCGATTTGACTTGATATGCATTTTATGACGTTTACCTCTTCGTAGCCCTCCAGTTGTTATTTGCTATTTTTTGTCCAAATGTTTTTGGCGGCCCACAAGTCTGAACGGATATTAATTTTAATCTCTGCTTGATAAGTGAAAAATTGTATGGAAAATAATTTATTTCACAGCAACCACACACAATCCTGATTTTTATACTGTAAAAATATTGTTGCTCTTGACAATTTATCAATTGTTGTATCCACTGACAAATGCGGTGTGTCCTGTCCCTCTCTCTCTCACTGTGAAGCTATTAAAGGATTTCGAAGGCATTTTCACATATTTTGTGCCGCTTCACATAAATCCTCTTAATATCAATATGAAAATCTAACCGATGGCGATTTTAATGAAGTTTGAAAAGCCATTCAGGGTTTATCCGTAAGCCGAGTCGGCCACAAAATACGACGAAAGCTGATTATGTCGGTCTGTCGTCCTCCCCGTTGTCCTGCTGTGCCATTGCTGGGTTAGGGTTTTGGGGTCCGTGAAATAAAACATAATTATTTGTTTGTAGTTGTTGTATTTTTTTTTGTATTTCAACCAATATATATTTATTTATATATACGAGTATGTATGTATGATTATTTTTATATATTTAATATGCTGTGTGTACATTCATACATATGCATCTATGGGCATTTTTATTGAACACTTAACAGTTTGAACATTTAAATGCAAATTTCAATACTACACTCAAAATTCAGTTTTCAATTACTTCTCTATGGGATTTTCCCTCTGTTTGTGTGTGTGTATATGAAATTGTATTTTGTTTTAAATGTGATTTAACTTGAAATTGAATAATTTCTGCATTTTGTTTGGAATTCATGGCATTTTCTTCCATTGACATTGCGCAGCACACTGCGACACATTAATTTACGCACCCCAAAATCACACTGACGCTTGCATCTCTGAGTACAATAGTCAAGGCGTTGAATTGCCCATTGATTTCAGGGGCAAAAAATGCATCAAGGGTGCGTTTTGAAAATTATTTTTTTTCTGATTATTTTTTATGTTCTTTGTAAATACTAAATTACACAGGCTTTAATTAAATTATACAGTAGTTAAAGTAATAGTAGTAGAAGAAAAACAACAAGATACAGATATGGTATTTTTGTTTCTTTTTTTTATATCATAAAAATTATTTTTAAATTAAAAAATATTTATTTATACTTACGTCTTCTTTAAGAATACTCAGTATTCTTCTCTGTTTCTTTTCGGTTTTGTTTTACAAAATAATATTCATAATAATAAAAATAGAATTTTGAACTTGACCACGAAATAAAACATAATTAAATTAAAAAAAAAAAAATTATAAAAAATAGAAGAAAAAAGTCTCATGATATGTATAACTGAGAGAAGTAGTGGTAGGACATCCCCGGGGATTCCTAAACTTTAAGTATACGAGTGGGCAGGTCTGGGCAGTGGTGAGCGAAGGCTGCGAGCTTTCTCCACCCTAGGCGCTGCCATTGTCGGTCATTGGTCAGAGGTGGCGTTTGGTTGACACTCACGTCCGTCCGTCCGTCGGTCGTTCGGTCCGTCCATTTCCTATACTATGGATTTGTATATGTATGTGTCTGTTTGTGTATGTGTATTTTGTATGTGTATGCAAGTGTTTTGTAATTTGTTCATGCGTATTCCTGCGATCGGCACGCCCGCCGCCTTTTTAGAAGAGCAAAGAGAAGAGACTTCTTACGCCTGTGGAGCCGGCACCGGAGCCTAGTGTGAAGCCACTGCTACTCTGTCGGTGTCTGGACGCATGGCTGGAAATGTTTGAACGGACACGTTCGTAGCTGGCAACATCCTGTAATTGAAACGACAACGAAAACAAAACGCTCAGATTAGTATATCTTCATGCGGTCATAGGGTTGGGGTGGACATAACTGATCTAGTACAAATTCTAGTTGGTGACAGTGACGACAAATTCTACATTTGGTACAAGTGTTGTATATCGACAATAATCTCACCTCTTTGTCGGCGTTGGACAACACGCTGCGCATGGAATCGGCCACGGGCCACTTCTTCTTCATCACCAAGCTGGTGGGGGGATCGTGGCTGACGCCAGCATCCACGGACCAAATGGTCACAGTTTGACCGGCTGTGATCTTGGTGCCGCGTGTGAATTTGAAGGCCAACTCTTCGTCGCCGGCAATGCGGGTCAACTGCCAGCCGGTTAGATTGATTTCATCGGTGCTCTTGTTGTGCAACTTGATGTAGCGGCCCTCGCTGTCGGCTTCCAAGATTTGCAGATCGCCTTTGGCCGCCGAGTTGACGGTGAAATCGGCCAGATTGCGGTCCTCCGACTCGTCGATGACGGTGCGGCGGCGCTTGACGGCACTGCCGCTACCGCTGGCTCCCGGAGTGGCGGAGCGACGACCACTGGGCGTAACACGGCCCGAGCGGTATGCCGAGGTGGAGCTCACAGACAAATGGGTGCCATTGGAATAGCCGGAATCGGCAGTGGTGCTGGTGTTGACAGTCGAACGGCCCGGCGAGGTAATGTTCAGACGGCGCTCTTCACCGCCCAACAATTTGTCGTAGGCGGCAATTTCCAGATCCAAGGAGACCTTGATGTCCATAAGATCCTGGTACTCTTGCAGTTGGTGGGCCATTTCGTCGCGCATACGCTGCAACTCGGCTTCCAGCGAGGCCACGTACTGGTTGTGACGGGCACGTTCGCTGTCCAGCAAGTCCTCCAATTCACGAATGCGAGCCTAAAGTAGGAGAAAGACAAAAAGAGTTAGAGCGACCCCGTCAGAAGACCTGAGATATGATCAAACTTACATTCAAGGTAGCATTGGTGGCCTCCAAATCCTGAATCTTATTATTCATGCCATCGATCTTGGTGCGCATCATTCTCAGCTCTTCATGGACATGGGCCGAGGCATTGGTGGCACGATTGGCGGCCGCCTGGAGATTCTTGATTTCATTGTCGTACAGCAGCTCGATCTCTTCGCGATTGACGCGCATTTGAGATTCATACTGATCGCGCAATTCCTGCAATGATTGTTGCAATTTGGCCTCGTACTCCTTGGCCAGACGACCATCGATTTCACTGATTTCGATTTGGCGGCGCGAGCGTGTCTCGGTAAGTTCGCGCACATGCACCTGATCCTTGAAGCTCAGCTCTTCGCGCAAGCTCTGGTTTTGGTTCTCCAAATCGACGCGGGCCAAAGTCTCTGCCTCGAGCTGTTTGCGCAAATCGTCCAATTGCTTGAGCAAGCGGGCATTCTCGGCTGCCAATTCTTTGGCCAAATCATCGGCCTTCTTGCGATCGGCCAGAGCTTGAGTGTACTTGCCGTTGATTTCATTGAAGCGCGACTCATAAACGCGGGCGCTATTCTCGGCCACGGCGCATTCCTTGGTCTTCTTCTCCAATCTGAAAAAAGGCAACGACAGCGAAAAAGAACCATTAGCAAACAAACGAACGAAGATTGTAATTAAAGAAACCACAAATTTACATCAAATATGACTTTCTATGCTAATCGGTTAGAAATTTCACGAAAGCTAGGCAAACGCTGTATGTGAGTAAGTGAGCGAGTGTAGCATTTTGCTTCAAACTAAAGGCTAAACTAAAATAGACAGCAACAAAAAACTCTGAAATGACGTCAGCTCTAAAAATTATGCTTGAATTTAATGTTTTCGATTTGCTGAGGTCTCTGCGTTGCTTTGCCGAACTGAAACTTGTTTTCGCTCACATTTTATTTACAGTGAATACACAGACAAGAAAAAAAAGCTGAATTTTAAGTAAATATTGAATTCTATAATTATTGTGTATGCCAGTCCATCCATCTGTCCGTCTATCCGATAACGAAAACATCAACATGTTTGCCGAAAACTATCAATATTTGGAAATTACTCATTTCGACAGATTTTCTGTTCTATTGTGAAATTCTTGGGGTTTTCTTTTAAGTGGCTCGGCCTTTCTTTTTGAAAAACACCCGATATTCTTTTATATTTAACGATCGTCATTATGTTTCGATCATAATGACTTTGTCTGTCCCATTCCACTTGTCTCCGATGATGATCGTCGTGTTGAAAATTGATGGAAATATTTTCAGTGCCATAAGTATTTGTGTACGCTATTTTCACATTTTGTTATTGCTAATTTATGGGATTCACTCGAAGAAAAATATCTTTCTTACGTATGTACGAGTATACGAGTCGGCGACGGTGGGCAAGCACGAGTTCGAAAAACGAGGGAATACTTTATTTTTATACCGATCTCCGTTGGGACTGACTGTACCGAATGACAACACTCACACTGTGACTGTGGGAAAAGAAGGTCGAAAATATCTTCAAATTATTTGAATACGTAATTTGAATTGAGATCACATAATTTTCGCGGTATTTTCTGTTTTGTTCTTCATTTTTGGCGGTGCGGAAACATTTGAAGTATGATTTGTAGGACTATTTTTATGGAACAGCGGTGGAAAAGTACACGAAAAACCTGTCAAATATTTGAGGAATGGATTTAAAGATCATCGATGTAATAGTTTTCGATAATCTGACTACAGTTTTTGATGGTTTGACTACAGTCTCGCCTATGAAATTAAGGCCACAAAAGATTATTGTTAGGTTAAAATAGTAATTACATTATTTAATCTTGGATACTTTTTTATTATTATACAAAAATTATACAGGTACCTAAAAAAATCGATTTATTGTGCGATATTTTTAATGTTTGTTGGCTGCAACAATTATAGTGTTTACTACAGAAAAATGTTGCTGAAATTTGACTTTTGTTCTTTGGCATCAATTTATTGGAGATAGGAAATTATGGCGGCAACTGTTTCAATATCACTCAATTATTGCGGCAACTGTTTCAATGTCACTCAATTTTCATGGTAATGAAAATGTCCATTATCAGTAATCAGTTTACATTGAATACCATCAGAATTATCAATTTATTCGGACAAACATCCCAACGCACATTCAAATAAAAAGTCATCCACAATTGTCGCAAAAAGGAAAATCAAACAATTAACAAACAACATTAGAAGTTTTAGGAAAAAAACTGAAACAGCCGAATTTAAAAGTCGATCGTATGATTGACTTCTCAAAATTGTTAAGGGTTTCTTCTCTTGAATGGTTTACAAACAAAAAATCACTGAAATCGAACGCAAAAAAATTGTCAATTCCAACAAAATATTTCACAAAACTTGTATGATAAAGAAATTTGTAAAGTGACAAAACCGTGGACAGTCACTGTGTAAGTTTTTGTTGCGCTATTAATATTAGGGCTCTTACATTTTAAAAAAACCTTCAAGAAAAAACCACGTAACAGGAAACTTTAAACTGATTCGCATTTTGAAGTGAAAAGTTAGTCAATAAATGATACGGAAGAAATTTTTACATGGGCTAACAAAAATTGAAAACCAAATAAAATAAAAAGTATTTAGACGAGAAACAAACCTATGGACCAATTTTCTACACATCCTATAGAGGAAGAAACGTGGAACTATACTAAAATGCACGATTTATTTTCTACACTTCTTTTGGAGATTTACTTTCTACACTTCTTTTGGAGAGTCTTTTAGAGGTCATTATCCGTTAAGTCGATGGTATGCACGAGTTGTTAAACCAGCCATCTGTTGTTCGTATTCGGGTCACTACTCGTCTCCATATAGGAACCAAATATTTCCCAAACTCACATGGTAAACAATGCGCCTCAGCCAAAATTTTCAGCATGAGGGCGTGTTAACCGTTTAATAAGGCTTTTGTCAGTTTTTGAGAATTGCAAAAACATCAATAAAGTTTTTAATTATTTTCAAATGTGAGGAAACTCTCTAAGTAACCCGAAATAAATGTATGTAAAAAAAATTTATTTCGGGAAAAATATTTATTTGTTGTCGTATATAAAATAAAATGATGTTGATATTTTTATGCCTTTTCGAAATTATTGTTAATATTTCCTGCCTGTCGTTTTTAATCCGATAAAGCAAACAAATGCAACTATAAATTGAAAAATGAGACAGGCAACAAAATAAAATTTAGTTGGCGCCAAATTTGGTTGTTAAAGTAAACCATGTATGGTGGTGGCTAGTAGCTGACTCATAAGCTAAAGGCGAATCAGGTTGAAATTCAGCTATTTGTAGGTGACTTTTCCTAACATAACACTAAAGTTTTTGTTCTAATGCTGCTTTTTATTAACGAGTTCAAATTGGCGGAAATCCTCGTAGGTATACAATCATGTCGAGGCAATTTATGTCAACATTACGTAACCTTGAACTTGCCTTTTTAATGTACAGCATTCTCGATTTACCAACTACTTTAGGTGATCTTTATGCCAGATACACAGGAGGCTACCGTTGCAGCAACACAATGCAAACGTTGCCTCGTGGGTAGCTGTGTTCTCATGTGTTTTGTGCACAAACAAAACATTTGCTGCAACACGTTGCTCTCGACGGTTGCCTCGTGTGTTTACCTAGCATTGTGCTCACCCATCCACCCACTGTCCCTCAAAGTGTTAATAAGTTAATAAGTCATTTGCACCGGAATTCTGTTCGGAGGGGGCGGGATATTTTTTTAATATAATTTCAAACATTTCTCTACTTAAAAATAGACAAATCTATTTGAATAAACAAAATAGACCACCGATTTAAAATTAAAAAGAATTTCTCTCGCAGCGGATTATTCAAGGTTGTTGGCATGTTGTTGTTGTTGTCTTTCGTGAGCATCTTTCGGCGAGAGTCGATCTAACCCATGTGTGCGTTTCTATGCCGGCACAATTCAATGCTAATCTAAATTTACTCAGAACTCAGAAAGCTGCCACGTTCACGCCATCGCTGCCAACGACGACGCCAGCGACACGTTGTCCTCATCATCGACAAATTTAGTTAGCGTTTCTTTTCTGCTCTAATTTACTCTGACTGTCTCTCTCGTTGTTGTCGCGACAAATTGCGCGCTGCGATAATAGTGACGATAATAATGTGTGAGTGTGTTTCTGACATCAAAGAGCGTTGTTTGTGCGAATAATGCGAAAATATTCTGTTTTGCCAAACTAATTACACTAGACGACAGCAAATTATTGAATTTGATTGAATGTCCGACAACACGCAGTTTTTTTAAAAATCAATGATAACAATGTTTTACTTTGGAAATGTTAAAGAAGAATGAAGGAAAAATAAAGTATATTCGTTGTTTTTTAGATTGACGTCAAGGTAATGTTAGCGCGAAAATGGTGCCAGAATAGCTGTTAATTCCTAAACAATAGCTCTAGATAACAGTTTCTCTCCAGGCTATAAAACAGAAGGTACAAAATGGATCGAATTCCCCATATCACTACAGGGCACTAGTCAACGATCATTTGAGGCGGTCTTGATAAAACATTAACGGTAAAACTAATCTAGCCAGTTGGAGCTTAAAGAAAAATGTTAAGACATTCTAAGATACGTGACCTTGTCAATCACCGAACAAAAAAGATGGTACATACATATATTTATTTAGAAAAAAGATATTTTTGAGTGATATAATTCAGAAATATTACACACACCGCGAAGAGACGCAATTCTTTGTTTGTACTAGTACTTAGCTTAATTGATCACTGCTGAGTTTCTATTATTGAGATATCTTGCTCATAGTTTTCCTGATCTTGCATAGGAATTGGTCCTAATCGGATGAAGATCACTCTTTGATCATTCTCAGTACAAGCTTTGAATTTCCTTATTGGTTACTTCAAACAGAAAGAAATCTTTATTAGCATTAAAAGAAGGTAGTTGAACATATGTGACTTTCAATCAAAGCGATAGAACAACTATTCTGTAAATCGAAAATATTTCGGGAATTCCGACATCAATTTACAAAATTTAGGTTTGGCAACTAACATCTTGGCGAAGGTAGTGAGTAGGCAGATATAATTTCCAAGTCCAAGTGAATGGATTGAAACTCCAACTAGTTGTAGGATTTGACAGATTGGATATGATAGCTTTGCACTCTTACTCTTTTTCATGAAGCTTTACTTTGGAATTATATTACAACATTTGTAGTAACGTTTTACAGTTGTTTAGTAACTTTTTGGGCAACGCTTGAAATCATATCTGACCCCAGCTTAGCAGTGTTGCGTATAGGGCGGAACCGGTTGTCTGCATTACTTCTTTACAGGCTGATAACAATGCTGGAAAGTATTTCTACTCTCTCAATAAAAAGTGGAGCAATGTGTACTTACAAAACAGCAAAAATACAGAGAGCTTAATAATATGAAGTGGTTTTTACAAAAATAATATAATTAGTAAAAAAGAAACTTCTTAAGATATTGGAGTCCAGTAGTCTTACTCTGGCCGCAAAGGGGGTCTGATATTGCTTTATCTTTTCTTTACTGACTCGGAAACAAAGAGTTTTGATAATTTTAAAAATTAAACAGAGAAAGGAAACCTAAGTGGAACTAGCTTCTAAACCTCCTTATATAGAAATTTTAGTTTAAACTTTTACTTATAATTCATAACCGGTAAAAGTTTAATTCATGCAAAGGGTAATAAGTTATCATTACTTAGTAACCAATTACCAATTTTAAATAAGTAATTTTTAAGTAGACTTCAAAAATCTGTTTTCAACGTGACATAAAATAGAAAAACAGAGCTATAAACCTCTAAATCACTTAAGTTTCAGTATTTTGCAGACGTTAAGAATGAATTTGTCGCCCAGTGACATTCTCCCGCTGAGCTCACAAAGATAATTATATTGATCCCAGTGTAATTGGGCGATGAGAATGATGGGGGTGCCGTTATTGGCATCATCGTGGTGGTGGCGGTGGGTTGTTGTAACGCTACACAGTAAATATGTATTGACAAACTAGCACGCACTTTCACACATATCTAAGTATGAACTCATTATTTATTCAGAAATTAATGTTTACGTTCTTCTGTTGTTGGAGGGAGGGGCGAAATTGCGTCGTTTGCCACGATGTAACAGAAACATTGTTGGTGTTGCTTCTTTTTATAAGACTGACATCATGCGAACACACATGCGCAAACTTAGACACATGTACACTAACATGGCCCTCTCTGTATAAAGGGACTCATTCGTCCTTTGTACTGTACGTTGCTGTGCGTGGTATTTGAACAAACGACCTTCGAAGTTAAATGACCACAGCCAATATTAGCCGCCGACCTAATAACGAGCGTTCTGTTTGTCGCATGTTTGAGAAAAATCCAGATTAAAGAGGCGTAGGGCGAAGGAGATCGTAGCAAACCGGTATTATAAAGAATTTGGTATTTAAGATGTGTGTGGATGTGTGTTTTTGTTTCTTATTGAGTTGACAATTAAAAACGAGTTGTCATCTTTTTTTATTATCAATTGAATGTCTTTTTGAGTTTTTTTTTGGTGACAGTGTCTTTTACCCACTCTTGAACCAGTTGGCATACGCTCTCTATAATAGTAAGCCTATTGTATACTCTCTCCATTTATCTTTCTCTCTCAAACATCTATTGTTGTAATGTAAACAAAAAACTGTAGCCAAAACAAACAACAACTTTATGTGTTCAAAGAAAAAGAAGCAGCAGCATGTGTTTGCATATTATGCGAAGCCTAAATCTCTGAATAACCCCACTTTCTCTGTGTCACTCGCTCCCTCTCTCTCTCTCTCTCTCTCTCTCTCTCTCTCTCTCTTGTTCTCAGTCAATACATTCCATGGCCCCTCAAATGTTATTGCTGCTGTTGCGTTTGCCTTGCTGTTGCTATTGTTATTGCTTTTGTTATTATTATTACGTTTTTACGTATCTCTTGTGTTATTTGCTTGCTTGCCTTGTTGCCCCTCTCACACTCCAACCACCCAACCAAGCATATTCAACATTCAGAGTGTGAAGTTTTTGTATTCTTTTTTATATTTGGAAGAACAAGTCGTAGAAGAAACAAAAAAAAAACAGAAAAAATACCGAATGACATCATTGGCAATGTTTTTTTTGTTTCTTCTTTTGTATTCGACAACGCGGTTGTTGTTTTTTTTTTTGGAAAGACTTTGGTTGGTGTTTCCTTGGCCGTTTCGAGCTTTATGTGATGTGAGATGCCGCCACAACGTAAACCGTGTGCCTGTGAGTGTGTGTAACAAATCGAGACATGACATCATTACGTATGTGAACTATTTACTGTTTGTTGATGTTGTTGTTGGCAGTGTAACACGTCCATGAGAAAGCCCTTCCACACAGCAAACATATGCTCTTGGAGCATGTGTCAGTGTGTGTGTGTGTGTTCATAAAAAATGGTGGGTGTTTTTTCAATGAAAACGCAAATGTTCACACCGCTGAATAGGCATTGGAAAAAGCCCTTAACACAGAAGGTCAACGGCCCCTCCTCCTACACAAGCTGTCATATGTTTCCCTTTTAGCCAACATCTGTTTGTTTAATCCGTTTTGTTTCGATACGTTTCGACTCGACACAAAATGTTACTTAATTTTTTAAATCTACCAAAAGAGCGAATTCAAGCTATAAATGGACTGTGTTAGTAGTGAATCCTGAGCTAGAACCAAGTAGATTTGGATTAAATGGCAAATGTTAGTTACACTCCCATACATACTTTTGCTTTAACTCATCGTTCTCCTCCCACAAACGCTTGATATCGATTTCCAACTTGGCCTTCTCGCGGGATGTCTCATCCAAGAGTTTGCGTGCAGCGGACAATTCCTTTTCGTACAGCGCCTTCATGTTGGACACCTCGCGGGTGACATTGTCCTGGGCCAACTGTAGCTCTTGGGTCAGACGGTTGTTCTCGTTTTCCAAGTGACGCATGCGATCGATGTAGCAGGCCAAACGATCGTTCAGATGCTGCAGTTCGGCCTTCTCTTGCAGGCGGCTGGTGCGTGTGGGACTGGTGGGACTGCCGGCGCCCAGGCGTGAGCCGCCCACTGGCGTGGAGGTGGATGCGCGAGACACCCGGGAGGTGCTCAGAGTGACACGTTTTTGCGACATTTTCTTCTGTTGTTTTTAATTTATTTTTAAGTACAATTGTTGTGAGGTCACAAACACTTGGGTTGGTTCCTTGAACTGTGGAGTGATGTTTAAAATATTCTCTCAATGTTTCTGTAGTTTATTTTCTGTTTCTTTATTTCTTTTTGCCTGATGCCTTTGAAAGCGTCTGGACAATATTTGTTAAGGGAAACACGTCTGCTTGGTTTGACTTGAAAAATTAAACTAAACATTTAACCTCAGCGGTATTCAGAATGAAATCATCATCAGCAACATCGCATTGCCGACGAAATTAGTGGTCGCGTTGCTAAGTTTGTTGTTATTGCTTTTTTCAGTTTCAGCGCTCGCTCGGTCGGTCGGTTGCTCGCTCGCACGCTCTCGTTTTCTCATGTGCTGCTCATTTGTTGTTAGTTTCTTGCTCGTTCGTTCATACGTTTCTTTGGCTTGCCTTGGCTCTTTCATCTTCTATTGCCATCTAGTGTGTGTGTGTGTTGCTGTCATAGCTTTGGATTTGTTTGCTGTAGTCCCCACTTAACCCCGCTTGCTTTAGCTTTCCCTTGCTAGCACTGCAGCGTTCGTGTTGTTTAATTTATTGCCTCTGTCGTGAGTGTTCCATTCGCTAGGTTCGCTTTCGTTGCCATTTCTTCCATAACTATTTCCTCTATCCCTTGAACATTTCGCTGTGCGCGTTATTCGTACACATGTACAGTGTACCGTGTTCCAACGGAAGGTCTTAGAACTCTAGTTACCTTCACCAAAAGAAATCCATCTATTTTGTGGTCTTGTCTGCCTACCACCGTTTGTTTGTTTGTTTTGTCTGCTCTTGTAGGTTATTTTGCGTTCCAATTTGTCTGCTTATCGTGTTTTCGAAATCGCGTTTCCCACCCCCCTCTCGCTGTTGTTGTTGCTTGTTACCGCTACAAATGCGTATCGTTTTGGGGGCACTGTTTACATTGACAAATGGTTGCTGGTTCGGTCTCGGCTTAAACGTGATAATTACGCCATTTCAAGCCAAGATCAATAGCCGCACTCACACCCCCTCCCCCAGCGCCCTTTCGACTCAGGCCAATCGGTGTCCATCCACCTTTGTTGGATGGCAGAATTTCATACTCTACGTAGAGTGTCGTGAAAGTTTTGCTCAATTTATTTGTGTAGACCATTCAAATGAAACGTTTGCAAAAAAACCTACAAAACATTCAGAAATAAAAAGTCATTTTGAAACCGTTTTTGTGCTCACAATATTTTGTGTGTGTCCGAAAACTGCGATTAGTCATTGTGCACTTTGCGAAAATTCTTCATTCGGGTAATCAATCATGAAACCAAAGTGGGTTGGCAAAGTCGAACGAATTAAGCGATGATGTTTTCAGAATATTTGAATCAAAGTGAATTTCTGGTTTCTACGCCATCCATAACAGGAAAGAGTGTATACTAAATTCGTCCTTTCGTTTGCAGCACTTCACATATTACTAGGGAACCTTACAGGAGAGGAAAAACGGTCACTCTAACATATGCAGGATACATTAAAATGTTTAGCAATACTCACAAACATTCATATGTTTGTGTACAACCATTTTGATGTTTGTAGCATGTTCTTAACACATAAATGTGTGCATTTATACATATTTTTAACAAATTTGTTACTTTGTGTAGTTTATACAAGGTGGGCCAAAAGTAACCATAGGGTTAAAAAATTTAATAACTTTTTCGTTTATACATTTTTTTTTAGTTAAATAAAAAATACTTGGAGAATAAATAATGAAGAGATTCACAACTGAACAAAGAACCCGACTTATAGAATTTTATTATTTAAATCAGCGATCAATTATTATAACGCCAACGCGTAAGTGATGAAACTCATTTTCATTTGAATGGCTTTGCTAATAAGCAGAACTGTAGGTTCTGGGGCCATCATCAACGCCAATTGCATCCCATTAGGTGTACAGTATGATGTTGGATCACATCTGCAAATATCACTGGGCCGTACTTCTTCGAGAATGAAGATGAAAGTACTGTAACCGCAAATGGAGAGCAGTATCGGTTTATGATAGAAAATTCTTTACGTCCTGCTCTTGAAAACAGTAATTGCATCTTCATTTGAGGTAAAACGCTTGCCAGCAAGGAATTTTTTTAGATTTGGGAACAGGTAAAAGTCACTGGGAGCTAAATCCGGAGAATAAGGTGGGTGGTCAAGCAACTCGTACTTTAATTCGTTGATTTTAGCCATTGTTAAAACACTCTTGTGCGCTGGTGCGTTGTCTTGATGAAAAAATATTTTTTTGTGTTGTAAGCCAGGAGGTTTTTCTCAAATTTGTACATTTAATTGATCTAAAAGGTTGCAATAGTACTCTGAATTTATTGTTTTACCCTTTTGCAGATAGTAAATCAATAAAATACATTTGAAGTCCCAAAAAACCGTTACCATAACCTTACCAGCCGATTGAATTGTTTTTGCCTTCTTTGGGGCACTTCCTCCAGCTTCAGTCCATTGTTTGGATTGTTCTTTTGTCTCTGGAGTATAGTGGTGGATCCATGTCTCATCACCAGTTATGAAACTACGCTTAAAATCCATTTTATTTTGCTGAAAACGATCCAAACAAGCTTGAGAAATGTTCATTCTTATGCGTTTTTGGTCGACTGTTAACAAGTCCGGCACCACATCTTGCAGAGGCTTTTTCATCTGTAGTTCTTCATGCAAAATTAAATGGACTCGATCATTTGAGATGCCCATGATATTAGCTATTTCACGCACTTTTATTCGTCGATCATTTAATACCATATCATGCACTTTGGCTACAATTTTTGTTGTTGTTGCTGTTTTTGGACGTCCACTACGTGGTTCATCTTCAATGCTTGTACGACCACGTTTAAATTCAGCAACCCAATTTTATACTGTTGCATATGAAGGAGCACTTTCACCTAACACATTCACCATATCATTATGAATTTCTTGTCCCGATAAA
This sequence comes from Hydrotaea diabolus, assembly GCA_963513945.1. NCBI lineage: Eukaryota > Metazoa > Arthropoda > Insecta > Diptera > Muscidae > Hydrotaea > Hydrotaea diabolus. The sequence goes on along the minus strand of OY740720.1, from coordinate 99,860,547 downwards.
CCTTTTTTATGTAAATATTTAATGACACCACGCATTTCGAATTTTTCCATTGTAAAAAAATCGCGGATGCGTCTTTTGTGAACACCTGTTTATATATGAAGGAGTTGCCAGATCGAAACAAAATTTAACATGTGTTCATAACAGAGATGAAAGTTTCCAAAACACTTAACTTTTTTCTGTTTATACCGCGCTTTTTGTTCTAGGCTGAGAAGTTTCCGAACCGCCCTCGTATGTGAACAAGCTCGAGATAATCCTTCAACGCAAGGCCAACATTGTTGCAGAAATTCGAACGCTACAGCCACATCTTTTGAAAGATGCTTTAAAACGAGACCATCGTTGCGAAGTTGAAAACGGAGGTCATTTAAGTGACCTTATTTTTCTGAGAAAAAAAATGAAATTTATAAACGAAAAAGTTATTAAGGTTTTAAATCCCATCCCTGATTTAATTAATAAAATTCTATTATTCTGGTTCTTTGTTCAGTTGTGAATCTTTCCATTATTTATTATACAAGTGTTATTTATATAATCTGAAAAAAAATATAAACGAAAAATTTATTATAATTTTAAACCCCATGGTAACTTTTGGCCCACCCTGCACAACAGAAGTTATTATTGAATTGCATAAATTTTAAAATTATGTGTCCAGTTGTGTCCACTACTGTATGTACAAGAAATTTACTATAACCAAGAAACCCAAAACTTTGAAGTGACGGCGTAAAATGTAAGCACATATATTAAGGATATGCCTGAAATTATAGCACCTATTTCGGTAACCTTTTCGCAAGAATTTTGCATTTTTTATTTGGTAGCCTGTTTCGATCATCGCAAACAGTTTTCGATTTGAAAACACATGGTATCATGCTTGCGATTTCAAAATAACATTTCTTCTTTTGCACAAACCACTAAATATATGTATGGCAATATATGTGACGCGCAAAATAAAAAGGGACCTAAGGGTAAAAACCAGTTTTTTTCAGGAGAGCCATTTTAAAGATTTAAATGCGTGTATCTTTGGTGTACCATCACTTTCATAAAACGCGCATATCTCTGGGAGGTAACACTTTTGGGGCATGGGATCGGTCTCATTCGATGCTCAGATGTTGTCCACATCAAAAAAAAGTGAATATTGATTTTTACTCTTAGGTCCCTTTCTCTATGCGGTGTCAAATATTCGTATTTTGTTTGAAACAAAGTAGTGTAGATTTGCTTCCACCACCAGCTACAATGCACATTCTTTTGTTTTTCAATACTAGTTAACGATTTAGAGTTGCTTCCGCTTACACAGAAATAAATGAAATTGATGTTTTGTAGCTACTCTTGTTTTCTGAATGAAATGCTTATACTTTCGAAATTAACTGCTTATGGGTACTCAAATTAAATCAATTTTTCTGAGATAAGGGCTCGTGTCACGGGCCATAGATACTATACATGTGATAATTGTTTATTTTCCAATTCGATACTAAAAAACTTAAAACGTAGTTGAGTTTCGCAAGACCGAATTTATATACCCTCCACTACTGAAGTGCAAAAAAATATCCGTCTACACAAAATTATGATTTGTTATAAGAAATTATCTTCTGAGCACAAAATTGTAATTATTTTTACGATTTTACTAAATTTCAGTGCTAGACCGGATCCCGGGGCCGAAAACTCGAAACTGGACATATGTGTTGGAAAAAGGCAATTTCTTCAGGAATCTAAATACATAAATAATTTGATGCTGGGGAAACAATGTACCAACTCAAATATGGGCGTATGCCAACGCGGTAGCAATGAGATTATCAACTCTTGAGAAATGCACTAATTCTTAACAAATTCCTAAATTTCCTTCACACTACAAATGACATTGACAATTTCGCTTAATTTGGACGATAGAAATTATAACTCAAGGGCCAACAACAGACACAGTTGGCTATTTTGCATATCCAGTGATGCTGGGTAAAATATAGTCGTCCACGACCGACTTTAGATATTTTTCCTAGAATTTTCTATACAGGAATCACCCTGGAAAAGTTTCACCAGCGTATTCCTTGGTTCGTTTTATTAAAAAATGTCCATCTACGATCCATACGGTCGGCGGGTACTAGGGTAAAATTTCTAAGTTCTGAACCTATCCAAAATTACCTAAACGAATCCCAGAGGTCCTACCCTTCCAAAGTTATGAATATTTGATTAAAATGCTAAATTTTTTTTTGTGTTATTTACAAAAACAAAAAATGAGTGCTGTTAGTCAAATAGTCAAACCTTTGGAAATGTAGGACCTCTGGGCTTTGTCCGACAACTGGTTCAGAACATATCAATTTTACCCTAGCACCCTCCGATAACCAATCCGAAAAATTTCCACACCGCTGCCATTTCGCCCCATTGCATTTCGACATGGTCGTAGATGACCATATGAGCCAAGGAATACGCAGGTGAAATTTGTCCAGTCGTGAATGAATCATCCTGTATATATATATATATTATTATTTGTTTTTTTTCTGTCAATTTCACTTTCTTCATTTAGATTTATTTAGAAAGAAATGCGCTTAATAGCAGCGATGAAGGCTTAACATTGTTGCATCACTTAAGATAAAAAATAACTTTAAAGACTTAAACTAGTGCCCTTTAAAAATGGTTTCGAAATAGGGTTTCTGTTTTGTTTTAGAGATTTGAGAATAAAATTAACATAAAAAGCTAATTCATTATCTCAATGATTTCAAGCTTTATTTACCAGACCAGAAATTTACTTGTCCTACATCGTTTTTTTTTTTGTTTTTCCAATGTAACCCTCTAAAATAGCACATAAATCAATATCTGTTAAAGGCTCTGGGCAATTAAACTAAAAGCTAAATCATTTACAGTTGTAGGATGTTGATTATGCGGTGAGCGACAATGGTTTCAATGAAACTAGTGTCGAAAATCAATATATTGCCCGACGCCTAATGCCCTTGGAGACAGTGTCTCGTCCGAATTTTGCATGTCCGTACTAAGTGTCGTATGAGTGATATTTGGCCAATAGAAGCAACGTCAAAATATTAATACCTCATCATTGAAAACATAAATTCGCTATAATGCCAAAACGACGTGACAGCGTGATTCATGTGTTGAAAGTCCATAGAAACGGAATGCCCGTGCGTTATCGTAACCACACAAAGTGCCAGAAATACGCGTAGTCGCCCTATGGTTTCGTGATAAAAAAACGGCGGTAGTGTTTCGGCTTTAAGATACCATGCAAAACAACGTCACTCGACGCTGAAGTAATTTCGTTCTATCCAGTCGTCGAGGGTGTGTAGTGTAGCTGGATTGCCGCTTATCACGAATGTAGGTTGAAGGTAATATTATTTCTAGATATCCTAAACTAAATAGCAAATTTTTAATCTGTCTGGCATGGAAAATGGCTTCATTAAGAGAAATTAGTGGTAGTCTCCTGATATTTTAAATAGGTTGCCTTTTTGCTATTCTAAGTTTTGAAGACACAAATCTCTTATTTGAGCACACTGTTCCAACATATGTGAGAGCGCATAGAGAAAGGGACCTAAGTGTTAAAAAATCAATTTTAATTTTTGTTTTGTTTTTTTGATGTGAACAACATCTGAGCATCGAATGAGACCGATCCCATGCCCCAAAAGTGTTCCCTTCCAGAGATATGCGCGTTTTATGAAAGAGAAGTCGACGATTCTAAGCGCATATAGAAAGGAACCTAATCTTTAAAATGGCACTCCTGAACAAAACTGGGTTTTAACCTTAGGACCCTTTCTATTTTGCGCGTCACATATGAACAAAGTACGCGTCAAATCCCATGTTGTGAAAACATTTTTAGCATAAATTTGGCGTCCTGCATCCAAAAATCTCTCCGCAAGTTGAAGTACAACATTCTACCCTTGATTGACCTCTTGTAGATCATTTCTTAAACAGGATAAAATCATTTCAAGTCGCACAACCACCATATCTTTATACCGCGCTTGGTAAGCTTTGACGGAATGTTTTGGGTGAAGCGGGTGCGACTTCTGGATAGGAATAACTGCTCATCAACGGTCAGTGCATTATGCGGTACAGTTATAGTGCAACATTTGCCAAATATCAGCAATAGCCGCAGTTTTGCTGTTGATCGATTGGTCAATAAAAACTAAACTATAAGTCGGATCTGCTTGAGTTTTTTAACGAGTATAGACAAAATTTCCTTAGAATACATGTGGGACGGGCCTACTTCCCATGGATCATCATGGAGCAATTTTTTTGAAAATGAAAAATTTCTCCAGGGACCTTCTTACTTAACGGAGTGTTAGGACCACTAAAAAGTTCTCACTACACATGGGTCCTAAGCTCCCAAGAGCACCAGTTATCACTGAAGCTTTGTATCAGGTTTTTCTGTTTATTAATTTAATTTAATTTAATTTATTTACATTTTCCGTAATTAAGAAGCCTTTCGGCCGATAAAGCTAATTACAGTAAACTACAGCTTAGAATTAATATAAAGAAACATTTTAAAGTATTAAAAAAATTCAAGTTTAACAAAAAATTCCAGTTTAACAAAAATTCAAGTTAAACAGTTACTCAATAATAGTAGTAGGAAAAAAATATATATGTATATAGAATATGTATATAAGAATTAAAAAATGTTGTACATTTATGCAAATTCATGACATGATAATCAAAAACTAAAGTAGATGTTCCCAATTTAAAGAAAACAGGAAAAAAATGTTGACACACTTACTGGGAAGAAAATTCACAAAGACCATAATCAGAGCATTTCAAAAACTATTAAATGAAGACAATAAGAGTTGTATAAGTAATATATGCTACTACAAAGATTCAAAGTGCCTAAGAAGCTTTTTGCGAAATGTTGAATCGGACATATTAAACGTTTTTAGATAATCAGGTAGCTTGTTAAACACTCGAGCAACTCTGACTTGAAAAGATTTTCCTAACAAGTAGTCAACTCTAGGAATAATTAATTGGTTACTACGTGTGGAACGCGTGAATGTGAACGACTGAACCAGGAACTGTGGGCATTGGTTTCTGTAGACCTTATAAAACTGCAAAAGACATCGTATGTCAACAAGTTGATCAAATGAACAACCTAAAAATTGTTTTACAAACGATTGAATATGCGAAAAACGACTCACATGATACAAATAGCGCATAGCTGAATTAAAAGCAATTTTTATTTTTTTCATATATGTTTTTGCAGTCCCAGCATATACTTCTATACAATAAAGAATATTAGACATTACTAAGGCATGCAACAACTGCTTCTTAGCATAAAGTGGTAGCACAAAGTCTGTGTTGTAAAGTTGACGAAGGGTAAGATTAATTCGGGAAACTACAGCGTCAATATGATGCTCAAAGTTTAATTTGTCATCAACAACAACCCCCAAACATTTAATGCTACGAACAATTTCAATGAAAACATTGTCATATTTCAATTGCAAGTCTACAGGCCTCGTAGAAAATACTAGAGCCTTAGTCTTTGACGAATTTATACAAAAATTACTAGACACCATCCAGCTATGCAATAATTCCAGCACATCATCAACCCTTGCTTGAAGTACATCAATAAATTGATGCTCTCCCTTTAACACTAGCTGAACATCATCAGCATATGCATAAGGAGTGCATGAGCTACCAAGACTATCAAAAAGGTCATTTATAAACAATGTAAACAAAATAGGCCCAAGGACCGACCCCTGGGGCACCCCACTCCTTACCGACAAAACACACGATGAAAAACCGTTAACACTTACGTATTGCGTCCTGCCACTAAGATAAGAGCTTATTAAACGACAGGCGCTGGCTTCAAATCCGTAAAACATAAAAAGTTTGTCTATCAATAAACCATGATCAACTCTGTCAAACGCCTTCTGCAAATCAAGGGATATAAGCACACTTAGGCGCTGATTAGTAAAATTACTTCTCAATTCATCAGTTAAACCGGCTAATAACGCTGATGTATTCCTTTTATTGCGAAATCCACACTGACAATCATAAAGCAAAGACTTTTCTTCTATGTACTCTAACAATTGTCGCTTTAAAATGTGCTCCATTATTTTGGATAAAATTGGCAAAAGAGAGATTGGCCTTAGGTTCTCCAGCGAGTCCGAATTTACTTTTTTCCTAATCGGAGTTATTTTGGAGCATTTCCATTGTACGGGAAATACTGACGTCATTACGATAGTGTTCACAAGATGCAAAAAATATCCTACAATGTAGGGAAAAACTACTTTAAAAAATTTCAACGGATACCCGTCGCTGCCAGCTACATTTGATGTTATAGCTGCAAATGCTAAATATAGATCATCCTGCGAAACACCATGAAACGAAAACTCTCCCATGCCTGAATACCTTTGAAATACTTCATCGATGTCATTGGGGAGTTCCAGTTGATTCTCAACAAATTTCTCGTTGAGATCATCAATTCCAACATTAGCCAAGTGTGCAGTACTTTCAGATCGAGAATCTACCACCCCTCCATTTTTAATCCGCCTCCACAATTCTTTTGCATCTACTCCCTCCCTAAACAACATAGCATGAGCTTCCCTCTTAGCCTTTCTTACAATGGACTTAGCTCGGTTCCGTGCTCTGCAGAATACTTTCCATTTCTCATCGCTTCTGTCATCAAGATAGGCCTTGTAAGCCAGGTCTCTCAGTGAAAGATGATACGTTATTTGACGAGAATTGAACCACTCATTCCCGCCCGATCGCACTTTTCTCCTTCTTAACGGAAAAGCAGAATGAATATGGTCCAACCCGGCCATAAAAATATCCAATTGTTCATCCACATCTGAAGAAAATAGCATTCTAGAGAAATTAAACGAGGTGATTTTATCCAACAAAACTACACTATCAACACTACTATAGTCATAGAACTCATAGTATTCATCGCTTTGACGTCGCAGAGATACATCTAAAGAAATATAAATAAAAGCATGCTTAGAGAAAGCGGGACAAAATACTTGATTCGAAAAAATAACATTATCAGGTATTGAAAGTAAAAAGTAATCAAGCAGAGATGTTGATTGATGATACTGATCGAAATGAGTTGGCCTAGCATTGTGGTAAATCGAGACATTCAGCCTAGAGCAAGCGCGTCTGACGGCCATCGACCGCGATACATCAAATAAGTTATTATTAAAATCGCCCATAATAATTATTTTAGAATATCGTACCAACAAGTCTGAAACCTCACTCTCAAATGCATTGAAATCCCCATGTGGGAGATATACTACACCAACTAATATATTATCACCTGGTGTCATCAACTCCACAAACAAACATTCCACGACACCATAATTATTGCTCCTATAAACAACGTTAAAATTAATATTCTTTGAAATAAATAAAGAAACGCCGCCCCCTCTCTGATTAGGCCTATCGCTTCTGCAGAAATTATATCCCGAAATGCAAAGGCTTTTCGATGATATAGAAGGCTTAAGCCACGTTTCACTGACACCAACAATATCTAAAAAACTGTTCTCCACAACGTTTCTGATTTCTGATAGTTTAGAAGATCTGGGATTTATACTAAAGCTTTGCGTATTAAAATGCGCAACATTTAAATTAAACTGCAAGCTATTAAGCTGGGAACGTAGAAGTTGATTATCATGTACTATATTACCTAATTCACTATTCATATCTTAAAGATCTATTAAATATAACAAAGTGACAAATTAGTTCAAGTGCTCATTGTATCCCAAAAAATTAAAAAAAAAAGTTTAAGACAAAAACTGCACGGCAGTTAAATACTCATAACAAATTTAACAATGGTGAAGTCTAGCCGGCAATGTATTATTAGCACACGTATCCGCATCTAACAATTCGGCACACTGAGCCAAATCGAGCACCTTGCGATTACCATTCGTCAGTATAACTTCCACCTTAGGTCTGTCCGCATTAATTAGCTTGAATTTATTGATTTTCTTTTGCCTCCACAGCTTTCGACAGACAAACATAAGCTTAGAAGCAGCATGGTTAAGATGGTCATTCAGGTACACTCTACTCTCCACATCGCCACCAATAATATCGCAGAGTCTCAATGAACGCCTGTTGTAGCATGCCATAACGCAGTCCCTTACATACACCGAGTTCAGCTTCACCAATACGGATTTTCCGTTTGAAATGTAGCAACAATGCTGAATATCGCTCGGATTAAGCTCTAAACCACATAACGAAGCAATTTTCACTATTGGCTTTCTCAAGTCAAGCACACCCTTTGGCAGACCATTTACTACAATGTCCGCCCTGTTTAGCCTTCTTCGCAGTACATCATTCTGCCTCTCAAAATCCTGTGAAGTAGTGTTGAATCTGCTTTCAAACTGTTTTACTACAGCACAACAGTTCATCATGTCTTCTTCCACTTTCTTTAACCTCAAGTTAACATCAGCACGAAAATTCTGCATAACTTCGTCAATTTTTATATTTAAATCGTGAAGCTGCTTATCCATAGCCGACTTAAAGGCTTCTAATTGGCTTCTCATTTCAAGAGCAACATCACTGGAACCAACGCCGCTTTGCAAACTACTTCGACAGCTTGCGGCATTTTCCTCTGCCGTCGGCATATTGCAATTTTGCTTAATGCACTTGGGACATTTAAACAAGAACATCTTATTCTTGTACAAAAACGAATGCTGCTGCTTTGTAATTTTTAGGCATGCAATGTGGTAGAACTCATCACAAATACAACATCCCACGCTGTTCTGATTTGCCTGGACAGTCAAAGCGCACTTAGGACATTTGTACATATTAACGTTCGCTGCCATTGTAAGCTGCACGTAAGCCGAGTCAGATCCACACAGTTCTGCTTAACCACAATAAGGAATCAAAACAAACGATCAGAGCTGTCTTTACTTAAACAGGTGATAGAAGTAAAAAACACAGATGAAGAAAGCAAAACAGCAAGACGTAATCCACAGGCTCAGTAGCAAAAAGACACCAACGCGATCACACAATGGCGGCACTCAACTCTTACTTCTTTTGCTAAAATCAATCACCACCATACATACATACATATGCACATATGAATGTATACACGCGTCGAATTTAACATACAGCGGCTATTTCAGCGTAAATTCAACAGCACTTCATTTATTTAACAAACAACGGTTCGCGTAGATTAAAGGCAACTACATTTAGTGCATATTATTAACAGTCTCACTTTTTTTTTAATAATTTTCCGGGATCGACGATTTTTTGCTAGCTTTGCATATCAGAGTTACGCGTACAAAACTGTAACTTTTAAGTTTCTACTAAATTTGAGTGCCGTGCTGGACTCCTCATAAACTGTAGTACAGGGTATAAAATAGTCGACTTTTAATTTTTTATTAAAAAAAACATTGTAGCCACCGGGAATTGTCGGGTATTCCTACCCAGTCTTTTGGTTTCTGGTGTAGAAATCGAACACTCTCAGTTGAAATGATTTCGTAATAAACTCATTACACAGCCCACTTACGTAGAGTTGTATGGCAATTACTTACTTATGACGCATACCATATGAGCACATGTACATATGTATGTCCATTTGAACATGTGTATGTATGTAGATATAATGTATGTGTCCATAACGAAATGTTCTCGTCTCGTATCGACAGCGTTTCGTTCGCATTCAGCACGGAACAACAGAAATGCACATTTTTCAACGTCTCCGGAGAAATGCCGCTTGCCAGAATCGCTGCTCACACATTCAAAGCGAGAATTCATTATTCATCTGTTGCACACTGACAGTGCGAATCGATAGTCGACAGTCGAATATGGGAACTGGGAGCACCGCCTGAGAACAGAAGTAACAGCGAAAAACGGAAAATGATTGCGTTGCTCGCTCAAAACGAATTTGATTTGCATTTCGTCGTTCGCCGCTCCCGTGTAAGAAAGTAAAATTCTGCGGAAATGCACTTATCGGAACAATGGCAAACATTTTTTACTATCTATCGTACAGTGTCGACTAACGATTGTCGATTTTGTTGTTATTGCTGTCTTGTCTTTATTGAGTAACACCTCGCACACTCTGACTGCTGCGCTACTGCACTCTTATCTCCCTTTATAAGTCGCTGCCAAAAATAGACAGTCGTCGATAATTTGGTCGTATTCGCATGCCCTACTTCCCTTCCATGATTTTGCATATCGGGACGACGATTAGAATGGAAGTTACACACACAAACACGTAAAGTAGCCGAAGCACAGTGGTCCTTAGGAGAACAAATGTGAATTGATTTATCCAAAACTACTGCATCGATTGCGATAAAATGCAGGTATTGTAGGAGCAGGGCTATCAGAAAAATCAGGTGGTCTCAACGCTTTTTCAACACAAACAAAAGCGATCGACACAATAAAAAGCTAGCAGTATCAAGAAGTAGTCTTTCGAACGGCAAGATGATGTACAAAGATGCAGCCATAAATGCAACCAGTTGCTAATTTTTATTACTCGTCGTAGCAAACGTTGCTGCGGATAATTCGCAAAAGCCTCAACAAAATCCATAGCTAAGAAAGTGTTACAAAAACCAAACGAATTGTAAATCAGAAAGTCTTCAGTTGCATAGGGTGGGGTTTTATTTGTAGTAATAAATCATTCTAAGCTTGAAACATTTTCAAACTTAGTGCTGTTATGGGTTAAAAGAAAATATCCCAAAAAAATTGTTAGAAGAAACATTCAATAGAAAATGAAGCTAAAAAATACACAGTCATGGACAAAAAATTGAAAGGGTAACTAACAATGAACATACAGTATTCAAATTTGATGCCCTAGACTTATTTTTGCATGATTTCAAAGTTTAAGCCAGTACATAATACAGTGTACAAGAACAGATAGGGCCGATGCGTAGTTTCCATGCACCGCGAGCGGTTGAAGATTTTGATGAGTTCTAGAGTTGTTATAACTTTGGATAGAGCTAAGATATTCTGACGCGTGTACGCGTGCGTTTGACAGGTAATCACTTGCGGATTAATAATTTAATTTTTTATTTATGATTTTATTTAAATTAAAAAAAGAAGATAAAAAGAACTATGGTTTATGTAAATATTGTCCCATTTGATCTCAAATGTGTACCTCTATCCAAAATTAGCTCACTGTGTTAACTTTATGTACTCGTAGCAGTAAACAAATTTATGGGATCCAACATTAATGTAGAATTATAGAAGAACATGTACTAAGACAATATTCCGTAAATAATTTTATTTTGCGGTGGGTTTTTATTGATTTAGGTACCAGAATAAATAATTCAATTGAGCCTGTAAACTGATTTTAATAAAGCTCTTGTTTTTTAATTAAAAAAATACCAATCCCTTAATATTATTTAGTAAATGCTTTCTTACATGTTCTTCTATCATTCTATACTTTTCTTTAATTGCGATTATTTTCTTTTCTGCAATACAAAGTTAAAAGCCGGCGAAACGTCGAAAAACAAAGATGAAAAAGATTAGTTTTATTTACATCAAGCAAAAACTATTTGAATAAACTTAACACATTTAGCTAAATTCGAGGAGAAAAAAAATAGGAACTGCAGGGGGAATAATTAAAAATAAATAAAAACAAGTAAAATATGTTAAGTTTGGCTGTGCCCATGAGACCGTTTGTGTGGGTGGTACCAGTAGGATTTTTCCGATCTCAACAGAATTTGGCGTTCTATATAAAAATCTTTATGTAGAAAATTTCTCGATAGGTCAAGTTTGTAGTTATTGTAATATTATTTTTCAAGGCCCATGAGATCGTTTGTGTGGGAGATATCAATAGGGCCTTTCCGATCTTAGCCAAATTTAGCGCAAAAGTCTGTTCTATATGTTTCGTCTCGATAGGTCAATTGTGTGGTGAGTTATTGTCATATTATTTTTCAAGGCCCATGAGACCGTTAGTGTGGGAGGTACCAGTAGGACTTTTCCGATCTCAACCGAATTCAGCGTAGAAGTGTGTTGTATATAGAAATCTTGATGTGTAAAATTTCATATCCATACTTTGTGGTGAGTTATAGTCATATTATTTCTCAAGGCCCATAAGGCCGTTTGTATGGGAGGTACAAGAAATGGTAGCCCAATCTAAACCATTTTTACGTAGATGATTGCTCCTATATAGAGATTATTATTTGCAAAATTTCAGTGGTTTGCCTCAAGAAACTGGACGGATATTTCCAAATAAAAAACTAATTTTTATGAGGTAGTGTCGGTTGAGGGTCTCCAACACCAACTTCCCGTAGCCCATTTTCAATACCAACCATGCAAGGGTAACTATACATGTTTGTGCCAAATTTCAGCTCCCTAGCTGTTTTCATGCAGGCTCTATCTTGTTTTCAACAGACGGACAGCCGGACAACATGGCTAGATCGTCATAGAATTTTACGGATCAAGAATATATATACTTTGTTGGGTCTCCGATGATTATTTCAAGGTGTTACAGACAGAATGAAAAAACTAATATACCCTCCATTGTATGGTGGAGGGTATAAAAATATATGTATTTTTTCCAAAAATAAAAAAAAAATATTCAAAAATATCTTTTTAATCGTTGAATTATTACCGTTCATATGCATCTCGGGCATTCAAATAACATAACTCTTTCCCAAGTTATGGCTCTTTAAACTCATTAAAAAATTCACTGACAGTCGGTTTCTCAAAAATAGGTGAAAACCAACATGTCGGCTTAACCGTTTTTTTGCAGTCGGTTTTCCGTTTTACGGTTTTTTGGTAGTTGTATGATAAAGCAAAGGAAATTCATCTCTTCCAGCTTGAAATACGTTACTACCAAAAAAAAAATCTACCCACCTTTAAGTGCACCGATCGACATAGAATCACCAGTTGCTTCGATTAAACGATATCTGTCTGTCCATCCCTCCGTCCGTCTCCTGGCTATCTAAAGCTTGTTTTCAAACTTCAAGTTGCCATTGCTTTCCGATCTTCATGAAATTTGGCAGAAGTAAGTTTTTTGACATCGGCTATTGACTTTTGTGAAAGTCGGTTAAAAAATAAGATGTAGCTTCTTGACATATTTTCAACTAAGTTCATGTATTAAGCTCAAAAAGCCACATAGAACATCAAATATTGATGACATTTGGTACAGTTCATCACGATCGATCAGAAATCATATTAGATAAAAATGGGTCATACCGGTCCCAGTTTTGATATAGCTTCAATGCAAAGTTCTATCCCAATAACATACAGCTGATCTAAAATATCTATATTAAATCCAATTTTAATCCATTTTAAATCCAATTTGGTATGGCTTATTACGACTCACAAACAACCAATCTTGGACCGATTGTAGTCTTATACTCGTAGACTTATTTTTTGATATAGTCCCTGTTCAAATTTTCTGGGGCCAAGCAAATGGCTTTCCTTGTTGAACTTATGGCTTTAAAATAATTTATAAAGAAAACCAAAAATCTAACCCACGTCCGAAAAACTGATCCATTTAAATATGGACATAAGGGTACCAAAAACAATAAAATGTCTATCAAATGTTGGCCGCGGCTACGTCTCAGATGGTCCATCCGTTAAGTCCCATTTTCGATGACTCGTTCGAGCATTTCGACTGGTAACTGGCGAATGACACGCGTGATCTTTTGCTACAAGGCCTGAATCGAAGCGGGTTTGTCCGCATAATCTTTAGACTTTACATATCCCCACAGGAAAAAGTCTAACGGTGGGATATCACACGACCTTGTTCGCAATCGATCGGCCCAAAACTTGAAATTATCTGCTTACCGCAGTGTTCTCTCAATAAATCCATTGATTGGTGCGATGAGTGGGAAGTGGCGCCGTCTTGTTGAAACGAAATGTCGCCGAGATCACGAGTTTCAATTTCAGACATCAAATAGTCGGTTATCATTGCACGATAGCGGTCGCCATTGACGGTTACGTTAACACCGGCATCAGTTTTGAAGAAATATGGACCGATGATTCCAACGGCTGTGCAAGGCCGATACCAAACTAAGTCTGTAAACCGACTTATTATGGTATCGCAATGCCGCTGAGCTCAATGTGTCCATTATTTTAACTGCTCTCGAATATGTCCCACTGTGCGACGGTGTTTTCTTTATGGTTATTTTTTTTTTGTAAAATTCCTTGCTAACACTTTTCCGCCAGTATCATCAGTGGTATTTTCGTTGCGGAGTGTGTGTGTGTGTGCTTGTCATTGATAGGGCTTTGAAATCTTAATTGTCATTAATGATGATGGCGATGAGTGAACGAATAAATTCGAATTTATTCTCAGAGTGATTACGCCGAATAATGTCGTCATCTCGCCACACCATCTTTTATTTAAAGCGAGTCGTTCGGTCGTAGTCGTCGTCTGTGCGAATGTTATGACAGCATTCTTACGTTTATTGCAGGAAACTTGTTTCCCCAATAGAATCAAAATCAGTTTGTTTGTTTTTTCAAATCATGTTCGAGCATGCTTCTTGAAGCTGGCATTGCGTCGCCTCGCATCGCTGCGCTGTGTTTGTCGACGTCTCGGCTCGTTTTTTGTGTGTGTTTCGGGTTTGCTCCCTTCCACCAACCAAGCATTCCATCTACAAACACTTTCTAAAGCTATAAATGTTATGGATAAACTCAATGCCAATAATAAAAGCAAGCAAGTCAACAAAACAAACGACCGACAGACGGACGGACTGAGGGACGGACCAACGGACCAGCTAACTAACCAGCCAGCCAACAACCGTCGACCATATTTAGCAATGACATCACAGTTGGTTACGTTTTTATTTTAATTCATTGTTTAGCTGATTATTAGTTATAGTTTTTGTTGTAGTTTCTGCCAGCACACCTCAGTGCCTTCCCTCCCTCGTATGGCATCCAAAATGTTTGCCATTCGGTTGCGAACACTCGTGAATACAGTTGCCAGCAAAACTAACGTACACTTTTCTGTTGGCAATACAATCGAGTGTAAAACTCACTTATTAAGTAATTAATAGCCGTGTTCTTTTAGGGTAACTTAGTTAGCCAGCAATATGGTAATTTGGCAATATTGAACAACATTGTTTCCCTTTGTACGAGTATACACCAAAGAGACTCAAACAACAAGAGTGCTCATCGTCAAAATCATACAATAAAAAACTAAATTGTTAACGAAAATAGTCAATGAAATATAATTAATCAATTAATTGTTTGTAAAATATGTAAAATGTCTTCAGACTATCAGTTTGGCTTATTTATAGTTTCACTTACATCATCTCGTGTAGAAGAAGCCAATAGGAATTTGCCGATTAGTCGTCTTTGTGTTTGATTATTTTTATTGTATACATAACCACAATAAAAACATATGATTTTATAAAGCAGGGTGTGTCATATTAGATTTTTTTTTTGAAAAATTAATGTAGTTACTCTTAGTCGAGTCATAAGCGAGTTAACATAACCTTTTGGCTGAAATATTTGCAGGAAATTCTTCCTTGCCGGAAAGCAATCAACCACTCCCCGCGGTCGAAAACGTATCAAGTTCCATGCCTCAGATATTTTTTCGAACGCGTGCAGTTAAAAGGGTTCTTGCGAACCTCGACGTAAATAAATCCCCGGGCCCGGATGGTATCTCTGCACTTGTCCTATGTAAGTGCTCGTCGACGCTAGCCCGTCCATTACGCAACCTTTTCAACCTTGCTTACCGTGCGGGAGTTTTCCCAGCGTGTTGGAAGGTTGCGAACGTCCAGCCGATCCCTAAAAAGGGTGAAGCCAATAACCCTGCGAATTATCGGCCAATTGCGATTTGCTCTGCGCTCTCCAAGGTAATGGAGAGCATGGTAAACCACCATCTTGTGAAGTATTTAGAGACCAACGACTTGCTAAGTGATCGACAGTATGGCTTCCGTAGAAATCGCTCTACGGGAGACCTGTTGGCGTTCTTGTCGGAGCGTTGGAGTCGGTCTATCCACCAGTTTGGTGAGAGTAAGGTCGTGGCTCTAGATATCTCCAAGGCCTTTGATAGAGTCTGGCATGGTGCACTCATATCAAAGCTGATCGCTTTTGGAGTCGGTAATACATTTGCTCGGTTTATATCGAGCTTTCTTAGAGATCGCACTATTAGAGTTGTTGTAGATGGGTTCTCATCCAACACACATAGGCTGACCGCAGGTGTACCACAGGGCTCTGTCCTTTCTCCCTCTTTATTTCTTATTTTCATTGACGATCTATTGGATCAGACCGTGAATCCAATCTACTCTTTCGCAGATGATAGTAACCTCTGTCATTCGTATTCATTCGACCGTAGACCGAGCCTTCAAGATATTGAAGACAAAAGGAAAATTATGGATGAGACACTTGGCCGGGATCTACTGGCCATTTCCGAATGGGGTCGAGTGAATAGAGTAAATTTTAATGCACGTAAGACACAGTGCTGCTTGTTGTCTCACAAGCGATTCGCTGACCCAACAATATCGTCAATTTCTCTCGATGGTACGGATATTGAACAATCAGAAGCTCTCGATGTTCTGGGCATGAAAATACAATGTGACGCTCGTTGGGCGAGACATGTATTCGAAGTGTCGAAAGAAGCACTCAAGTGCATAGGCTTTTTAAAGCGGTGCAAGAAATATTTCACTCCTTCTGATCTTTTCAATATCTATACAACTTACATCAGGCCAAAGATGGAATACAACTCCCATATATGGGCAGGTGCTCCAAAATCATCCTTGGAGCTACTTGACCGTGTTCAACGGAGAGCGATGGTGCTGATAGGTGACAGTAGGGTATCCAACTCTATTGTTTCCCTTGAGCATCGTCGGAATGTGGGTTGCGTGACGCTGTTCTATCGTTACTTTCATGGTGTGTGTTCATTAGACATCCGTCGCCTTATTCCTGACGTGAGGATGTTCGGCAGGGATACGCGACTTTCTAGGAATTCACACCCGTTTGTTATCGATTGGCCAGTTGACCGCACTATACACTACAGATCAAATTCGTTTTTCGCTCGTACAGTCCGTATGTGGAATCGACTTCCGGCAAATGTATTTCCCACTAATTGCGACATCCAGAAGTTCAAGGCAAGCGTCAACAAACATTACTCCCTCTTTCCCCCCTCCGATCCATTTATTCGCCAACGCAATGCACCGCATGTATAGGGGGCATCCCCTGAGTGTTGGTTTTAAAAAAAAAAAAAAAAAAAAAAAAAAAAGCCAACTCGCTGGCTAACCAAGTTACTTCCATTAAATTGCTGGGAATAGTCCTATTATATAATACTTTACGCTGGGGTACTACTTTAGGTTAGGGACACAGTTTTTACTCTGATAAGCATATATCAATCACCAGAATTACTTCTCGTTTCTAAAGACGAAAGATACTTGATTGTTGCAATTGCGGTAACTCCAAGTAAAATGTTCCCCGAAATATTAAAACTACATTTGGTTTTTGTTTTAGAGAAAACACAGAGAACAGATTTGTTGCCATAACCGAATATGTTGCCGACAAAAAGTTCTTGGTTGCAAGTACTATCCATGTTTTCCATCGCTACAACCGATTGTTGGTTGGGTATACGGCAATTTTCAGTAGTGAAGAGTGACAGTATCGGTGGAAGAGTAAATTCTTGGTTTTAACAATTGAATCTAACAAAGTTTGTACAAGTGGAACGATCTTGCGCATTAAATTGGTAAAATAAGAATAAGTTGCATGAAGTGAAATTTGAAACCTCAGTATTTACGGCTACTTAAGGGTAATGTTTCATCAAATATTTTAAATGAGTTCTTGAAGTTTTGGAAGCATACGATAAAAAATATTTACTTTATATCGATCATACACTCAGAGAAAAAACATGGTTGCTACATGGTCACGGCAATATTAAAATGTTTTTCGCAATAAAAGTATGTTCGTCGCAACCATAGATTTCTTAACTGAATTTTGTTTTGACAATAGTATAATTGCTGCACAATAATTGATTGTAACTTTTCTTCATTTAAATATGCTTTTTAGAACAAATGTTATTGGTACGGATCTAATGCAATAATAGTACTTTTTTATTGAAATTAAATTTTTTTTAAAGCTGTTTTGGCTTTTTTAACTGAAATATTTTTAATAAAAACG
Source organism: Hydrotaea diabolus (assembly GCA_963513945.1). NCBI lineage: Eukaryota > Metazoa > Arthropoda > Insecta > Diptera > Muscidae > Hydrotaea > Hydrotaea diabolus. Next base: position 99,842,586 of record OY740720.1, on the reverse strand, counting down.
CTTACGTTTATTAAAACTTATTTTTTCTACCGCGAAATAAATCACTACTATTATTTTGAATTTAATGTATTTTTGAATAATTTTCATAGTTCAAATCTATTGTTGACAACTTAAACCAATTCTAATAAATTATATTGGGGATTATAATATAATTGTGTGTGATCATATTATGGTTGTAGGGATCATAAAATGTTTGCGTGTGAATCATACTATGGTTGTGAGGATAATACTATGGTTGAGTGTGAATAATGCTATGGTTGTGAGGATCATACTATTTTTGTGGAGATCATGGTATGGTTGAGTGTGAATCATACTATGGTTGCGGGGATCATAGTATGGTTGTGTTTGAATCATACTATTGTTGTGAGGATCATAATATTGTTGTACCACAACCATATATCCAACAATAGTATTATCCTCTTCGAATATTGTCACCACAACCAAAAAATATCTTCTCTTTGAAAATGTTCTGAACTTATTTTATACTTAAATAATAATAATATTAATTTAGTAGAAAACATTTATGCAATTGCAATTAAAAAAGAGTACGCCCAATTGAAATTAATCGGACAACATTTTTTCAAAAGGACTAAAAGGACACTCCACTGTTAATGTTATTCCGCAAATTTATTTACTCTAAAACGTCATTGTGAATGCATTTTAAACCTTGCGTTAGGACGAAAGTTGGTTGGAAACAGAAAATTTTTGCACAAATCTGCCGTTATTAGATTGTGTTCCTTCAGTGCTTCTTCCCATTTAAGTTTTTTGTACATTTTGATAACTTTTCATCTATTGGTCGTTTATAAATTCAATGGGAGTTGAGCCTTCTTGCGGTATAGCGGCAGTCCAATGTAGTCCAAAAGCCAGAGTAATTCGGATTTGCTCCCGAATCAAACCTATTTTCAATAAAAAAAAACTTTTTGTTTGCTTCGTCAGCATCAAAAAAAAGAAATAACAAATCTGTATCCGTAGTTAACTAAATTTGGTGTACGCAGCTGCTCATTCCAAACTGGGCCATTGCTTAGTAATTTTTTTGATTCAAAGCACATTGCACACATTCGCGTTTTTGTCTCAATTATCAACTGAATCCACCGTGCAACACTATTCCGATAGCACTAAGCATAATTTTTTATGTCGAAATCAATGACTCTTTCTTGGTCTTCAGTTAGGTCTTGCATCGGTATTCTACTTATATTTTCTAATTTTTCTGTAATCCCAACAAAAATCTTATTCTGGGTTTCCAAATTTGTACGAGTTTCTTTTTAGCTTTTCTTATAATTTTCGTTTACACAAACCTTCTGTTAGCAATTGTGAACACAGCGTACTAAGACGATAGCGCCACCTAACAGGACTAAAAACAAAAGAAATCTTTCGACAGTCGTTTATATAATATGGTTCAAGTTTCGTGTTAATCGGTGTAGCGTGTATTGATTTTAAGGTGCTCGTTCGCCGAAAAATTGGACTCCTAGATCTGCCCCTTCTGGCCCCTCCCACACAAATGACCCAACTACAGTGCAAATAAGAAGCCGCATTACTTGTCACCTAGAGCGTAAAATTTGCTTAAATTGAGAACACCGTAATAGAGATGACATGGAGATGACACGCCCCATTCTGTTACATCTCATGCATGTGCACTAGAGCGCCCATAAAACAAAAAGTGTTATTTTTCCCGCTCATTTTCTAGTATATTGGGCATCAAAAATAATATCCGAGCACGACTTTTAGCCCTAACAATGGAGTAAAACTAGTTGCAAGCTTTGATGTGCTGTAACTCGTAAGCCAGACGACTTTCGGAAAATACTCCTTAACCTAGTGCATACCTAGTGCATAAAATGTTTTTTTTTATCAATTTATTTTATTTTACCTTTGTTGTGGTTCCTTCCCTACAAGGTTTATGCCAAATAAAATCGATGCAAAAACTGCACTCTTGAAAAATAACCTCTTCGATTTTATATAATACTCGTACTTGGCACGTATATTCTCCTTGTTGTTGACACCCGACTTGTGTTTAGGTAGGGCTTGGGTCGAATCTTGCATCATCTCAAAGTTGGCCTAAACGTGCATTTTTCAGACAGGATATCTGTGTTAGAGGTCAAATATTTTGGGCCGCCTGGAAGGTATTGGTATATGCGATAATGTAAAAGAGTTAATCAAGAATATATCCTTGATCGTTGCATATTTGGTATTCGTTACATATTTGTCCACAGTGAAGCATACGCAAAAAAGGAATTTGACATAGCATACGATTTTGTGTATCAAAAAAAGTACCTCTTATAGCAGGGAACAGTATCCATTGTTCTAATATTTTCTTGATTTTGTAACGTTCTTACTTAGTATTATTATAAAAATAAATACGTTTGTCTTTACTGATCTCTCAGAAATCGTCTTTTTCTAGTAAGCGTTTCGTTTAACTATCTAACATTACTCTGTTTATCCTAGTAACTCCAGCTGCTAACGGAGCTGGTTTTTGTTTTTGCTAGTTAAATTCGGAACTTATTTTGACACAAATACATGTGTGACGCGCAAAATAGAAAGGGACCTAAGGGTAAAAAGGAGAGCCATTTTAAAGGTTTAAATATGTGTATCTTTGGTGTAACATCACTTTCATAAAACGCATGGGATCGGTCTCATTCGATGCTCAGATGTTGTTCACATCAAAAAAAAGTGAAAATTGTTTTTTTACCCTTAGGTCCCTTTCTCTCGCTGTCACATATTGAATTAAATGTATTTTTAAAAAAATGACTTAATAGAAATCTCTATTGCTATAAACAACCCAATTCTTGTGAATAATTTTAGAGGATCATAGTATGGTTAGGTGGGATAATACTATGGATGTAAGGATCATAACATGATTGCGTGTAAACCATACTATGGTTGTGAGGATTATGTTATGGTTTTATGTGAAACATACTATGGTTGCAAGGATTGCAAGGAAATTTCAGCACGGTCGGAGCATATATGGGACTTCTAGAACGATCATCAGGCACTTTTGAATGGGGGCAATTCAAAAATATGAACCGTTAAAGTCCAATTCTACCAAAGATGGATATTGGTCGCTCTTAACGCTTTGTACGAAATGTGGACTGAAACCAGTTTGAATAGCTGCAAACTGGTTTATAATCAATACGATCCGTTCTTCGTACAACTCTTAACAATGTATGAAGTTTATATTTGCGACCAGTTATTTGATTGTTTACTTTTAAATAGAGGGGTAAAATCCTAAAGGCTAATTCAATGTTCGTTTACGCGAATTTTTTTTACAAGAATTATTTTTCCACATTAGTGTTGTCGACAAAAATTGTGTTTTTTTTAGTGTTTTGGCGCCAATTTACGCCACTGAAAACAAAAATTGATTTTTTTACTAGCCTTAAGGCTACGCACTTAATCCAGTACACGGCTTATTGGGCGCTCTTGTTCCATGGTTTTTCGATTCGCTGTCGTAAAAGACGTTCTGTGTCGTCTAGGAAACTTCTGAGCTTTTTTCAACATATCCCCATTATGTGCTCTAGGTTTGTCACACTGGCCGAAAGATGTTGTAGTCTCGATCTTGCGAAAGCTGGGCATTAATAGAGAAAATGCCCAATCTTAGTGATGTCCTCCTCGCAACCTAGCACATGTTCGATCCCGCTTCTCCAATACGAAAAAGATGTGCCTTAAGTGTTGAGTGCACGGTGAGAACGCTTAATTCAGTTTTCTTAAGACTAAACAGCTTTTTTGGTCTTCTTTCTTTCTGGACTCCATAAAGTGTGTTGGCGATTTTGCCGCCCGCTATGCCGTATAACCATAACCGAATTGCTTGAAAGAGAATGGCGTTTTCCATTTCAACTGCCTGTTTAGCTGACCCATTCCTTACAAGCTCGTCAGCTTTTTCATTGCTGTCAATGTTAGAATGTCCATATGATTTCAATGGTGCTATCACGTTCTAAATTGGCTTTTCTTGATCGCGGCTGGGCTGTCTATGAGAATCTTGAGTTGAGCCATCGTACGCATTCCGTGGTGATCGTATGCATTATCTCTGCTTGGAATGCCGTATTGTGGTCCGATAGTCGGAAATATTTTTCGATTCACAGGTTCTCTTTGTAGAATATAGCCCCTGTTTTGTTGTCCAAATTCGAGTCGTCGGTGTATCAGTGAATGACTGGTTTATTTTATAAAATGGGCCCATCTGACCAGGACTTTTTGTTTGGGGATGAAAACTATTTATTTCCGGAATTCGGCCTGTAACTCGATTTAGTGATGCGAGGCTCGTTGATGTTACAAGAATGTTTTAGTCGAGGGATGTCCGGTCCAATTTAATGAACGGACTAATGGACGGACAGACATCGCTTAGTGTAAACAGAAAATTTTTCTGAATCGATCGGTGTTGAATCGGCACTTAGTTATAATACCCCGAAACACCGTATACGGTATACAAGTTACCATTAAAATGCTACCATCAATTTAGGTTATTAAAATCTTTACAAATTTGATATTTGCTTTAATTCTTTTCTCAATTTCGCAAATGAGTTTTATTTTTAATTCTACCAAATTCTTCTTTTAATTTTCTTTTTATTCGACATTTGCTGTTATTTCAAAATTTAAAAGGTGCCATTAGTTTTTTAAAATTAGAAGTGATATTTTGAGTTCGTTATAAAAGTAGAAAATTAAGTGCATTTCGCAGAAGGGGTTTTCGAACTTGTTCGATATAAAAAAAATAGTTCGCCAGATTATGAAAAATCAAGACAAAATCATTGGGATTGCACAAAACCGTTTATATAGGGTGATCCATCTAGAGGTATTTTTTCAGAACAAAAAAAAATATAAAAATTCAAATGAAGTGTGGAATCTTTTTGGTAATTTGAAGGGACATTTTATGGCATTTTTTTTTGAAAATACTTGTAATTACCTTCAAATGTTGGCAACTATATTATGGAAATGAGCGTTCGGTGAGAAACGGGAAGATCCGCTGTTTTCGACCAAAATTTTGTTCAGTGATAAGGCCCATTTCTGGCTCAACGGCAAAGTCAATGAACACAGTTGCCGCATTTGGGCTGAAGAGCAACATAAATAGGTTCAAGAGTTGCCATTATACCCAGAGAAATCACGGTTTGGTGCGGTTTATAAGCTGGTGAAATCGTCGGTGCATATTTTTTTTTTAAAATGATGATGGCCGGAACGTAACCGTGAATGGTGCTCGCTATCGCGCCATGATATCGATCTTTATGCTACCTGAAATTGAAGCCCGTAATCTTGACAATACTTGGTTTCAACAGGACGGTGCCACTTGCCATACAGCTGCTCAAACAATGGATCTGGATTGAGAGGTCATTTCGAAAAGCAGCTAATTTGACGTTTTGGACAGGTGAGTTGGTAGCCTAGATCGAGTGATATCACACCTTTAGACTTTCTTTCTTTGGGGTTACGTAAAGTCCAAAGTCTATGCTGACAAATCAGGTTTTGAAAGCCAACATTACGCGTGTCATTAAAGCCATACCGGTCGAAATGCTCGAACGAGTCATCCAAAATTAGGCCCTCAGAATGGACACCCTGAGGCGTAGATGCGGCCAACATTTGAAGGAAATTATTTTCAAAAAATAATTAAAGGCCATAAAATGTCCTTTCAAACTACAAATAAAGATTCCACACTTGATGTGAAATTTTATATTTTTGTTCTGAAAAAATACCTCTAGATGGATCACCCTATAGTTCGTTATAGCCTCTGTATTATTAATCAGTACCACTCAATGTAAATTGATGCACTCAAATATCGGGGAAGTATCGGAAATGATTTCTATTCGATTCTCTCAGTCGCATTTCTGTTTTCTTGCGCTCAAATGGTACATTTTATAAGTATGTGGCAATGTATTTTTGTATGTCACCTTGGAAAGGTAATATTTATTAAAAAATAGTTTTACCTACTAAAAAAACCTAAAAATAAAAGTTAAGTAAATAAATTGATCTTTGGGAGCCTCGAAAATGATCAATGGCACTATGTCATGAGGTCATGATTGGACAAGGGGGCAACACACATATAATTCTGGTAATGAAAAACCAACCCTGGTGAAATAATGTCAAGCAGATGCCGCTTAAATTTAAGAAAAACCTATTTTCACATTGAACAGGGATTAACCTCTTGCTTCTATATTTAAGTAGAAAACAAGTTTTTAACAAAATGGCAAAGTGACTTTGATTTTCGTGGCTGCACACTACTTTTATCATGATTTCCGTGACAACCCTCTTCGGAAAGCCTTGCTGCAATTGTTGAAAGTAAAACCGAACTCTATAAGGCCAGGCTCTCCCCAAACGAATGAGAACTACTCTTGTAAACCTTACTTTTCAAGTTTTCTTCACACAATTGCCCACGAAAATACAACTCACTCTTGCCACCTCTAAAGAGACTCCACATCGAGAGCCATTAATAGATATCTTTTACAACGTGTGTGTGTGTGTGTGTGAAAGCTATTGATGGCTCTCGATGTGGAGTCTCTTTAGAGGTGGCAAGAGTGAGTTTTCTATTTAAATATATAAGCAAGAGGCCTTGAGCCGGTTAATCCATGTTCAATGTGTAAATGCAACAGACCGAAATAAAACAAACGAGCTAAACCAAAACCTATTTTGTAAATTACTGATCCGATCGCCATCTTATAGTAGTTACTGATCATGAAATTTTCGTATGCTATATTATGGAAATATTTAAAAAAATGAGCTTAAAACATTGAATATTTTATAAAACTTTAAAACAAAATGTAAAGTGATTTTTATTGTCGCGAGTTATGATGCAAACCACTTTAGTCGTCACATGCAATTAATTTTATTTGAACACACTCTAATTTTTGTTTGCAGAACATCGCATGATGTGTTCTTCTGTATGCACATTAAATAACACGAACAATTAATCTCTATTCAATCCGATATTTCAAGTTTATTTTACGTGCCGTAAATGCCAATTCAAACATTATTGCACGTGCGTCTATTTGTTTCCTGTCGCCGCCATCACAGATGTCCGTTCAGTTTTGCGTGTCACTGTATGAGCGAAGCTACAGTATTACCGTACAATCACAAACAAATTCAATGTTGTCGGTGGTTCGATGGTGTGGCGGGGCATGCGGAGTGTGTCTATGTTGCGCGATGACGTCATAGCATTTATGAATATTTCGTTACTCACTCGCCCAGTTCGTAGTCGGCGACTTCAGGCCGTTGCTTCTGTGGCGTTGCTTCCATTTGCCGATAAGAAGCAAAACGACAGCTAATTTTAGCGTGTTAAGAATTCCTGCACACCATAAAACGTTTGCAATGCGAAAAGATGATTGCATCTTTTTAGGCGATTTTCCCACAAGATTGGCCAAATGAAAAACAAAGCGCCAGACCTCTTTTCCATGCTAGACAGTAGAACGTGTCTTAAAAGGTTTATGGTAAATAAACTGCAACACAGGGGACCTTGTCAAGTGATTTCGGCCACTTGGAGACAAAACTGCTGTCTATTCCGTTTGAGTTTGGTCAGATGCCACGCAACTCCTGCTGAACTCCGTTTGAAACACCAGTCTAAGTTCATATTTCGTTTGGGTATTTAACCTAATGGGCCATCGTTGTTGCCAATTAAGAGCCTAATCGTAATTATTTCCTGCTGGTTTAGTTCTACGTGCAATTAGTGCCAAAATATTTTACTTAAACTCATTCAGCTGTCCTGAATACACTTTGGTTAGTCAATGTTTATAAATAAATATAAATATGTTTAGCAGTATATACAGTGTATATGTATATACACTTTATATATATATACGAGTATTATTATATTATTTTATACACAACCCAGAACACACACACATACAGTAGGGCGCCTTAGCCTTAAAGACAGCTAAAAAACGTTGCCTACGAATATTATCTTATTTATAGCTAAGTTCAAATTTGTTTGCTAAAACAATATTTGTCACTCAATTTGTTAAATAAATTGTAGGATACCAGAAGTTATTTTGTATCCTTTAGCGCAAATAACGATTCTGGATGGTGGGGCGCCGTGGTGTGATTATAGAAGTAAACAAATATCGTAGAAGTAAACCCAGGGTCGACTCCTCCAAAAAATGTATAAAGCATGTATAAGTTCATGTACAACACACACACTCTGTGCTTTTGAATCTGTGGTTTCAACGAAAACCCATGTGAAACGCAATTGGTGGATATGATATTGAGCTATGAAGATTGCTTTTCGCACAGTTCCAAGACTATACGCAAGGGGTAATTCTCATTTATCATAGTGAGACTCCTGTCTTTTGATTTGTAGCCGAAGTAATCATTGCCAAAGACTACTGAAGAAAAACCTTGGCGGGTTTAGAACCAGTCTGCCTGTACATTTCAGTAGCCAATACATTTCACCAATTTTTTAGTTGATTCTGAAAAAGAAACAACAAAAAGGTCTCTAACCAGAATAAAAACTGTTCAAGTCGTGAATAAAAATATTTTTAAAGTATTCAGCTGCGAGTTTCTACCTCGCAATTGCTAGCGACTATACGAGTAAGAGATTAATCTCTAGGCCATGTAAACAACTTTCCTATCCACTTATTTAACTTTATGAACAGATGGCATATAGCGATAATATTCTTTTAGGTCTTTTTTAGAATTTGTGAATATTTATCAATTTTTGATTTATTTGGTCTAGAGCCTCTCTGATCGCGTTGCTCTAGTATGTTGTCAATAATATTTTTTTTATACTTTTGCACAGTATCTTAAGACATCTTTCATATGAATAATAAACGACTTAGTCGGCGATATTAAGTTTAAGTTGCCTTGCAACCTTTTAATGAGTTATACACTGACAGCACTGAGATTTCAATCATCATGCTCGTCTTCATGTGGTGCTGAATAGACCATTTATTTTTCGGTAGTTGGTTTTTGTCTGCTTTTATAAATTGCCGATATCGGTAACTGCGGTCTTATTTCAGGGTTATCGCAGTTTTGATCTTATATTGGTCATGTTGAAACATTTACTTCAATATATATGACTGATATACATATATATGACTGATAGTCCTATATATCTGCCTCTATTTCCAGATTTTCAGCACACTCGTCTATCTGTTTTTATATTACCACTTTCAACATGAAGTTATGCCAGTATGGTTAATTTTGATAGAATAATTCTCATTTACCCATAAACCTCAATCTGCCTGTCGTTTTTTTAGTTATCCTTGTTAACTTCATGGCAGTGAATTTTCCTCCAACGTTTACCTTCGGTATAGGTTAAGTGTCATAAGCTGTCTTGCACCCAGAAAAAATGTATGGTTGGAATAACAATATTCGAAGAGCATCATACTATTGTTGGGTATATGGTTGTGGTACAACAATATTATGATCCTCACAACAATAGTATGATTCAAATACAACCATACTATGATCCTCACAACCATACTATTATCCTCACAACAATAGTATTCAGATTTTAGATTCACACATAACCATACTATGATCCCCACAACAATAGTATGATTCACACTCAACCATACTTTGATCTCCACAACAATATTATGGTCCTCACAACCATAGTATGTTTCACATACAACCATAGTATGATGCTCACAGTATGATTCACACGCAATCATGTTATGTTCCCTACAACCATAGTATGATCACACACAATTATACTATTATCCCCAAAATTATTTATTAGAATTGGGTTAAGTTATCAAAAATAAATTTGAATTAAGAAAATTATTTAAAAATACATTAAATTCAAAATAATATGAGATTTTTTTAAAGCATGTTTAAATGAAGAAAAATTGCAATCATACAGTTTGATTGCCTTAATCATATAATTGTTAACATAAAACCCAAAAAACAATACTTTTGTCGCACCAACCATATTTATATTGTTGCTACAACCATATTTTGATTTTAAAATTTGGCAATAATACTATTGTTACATTTCACCAATATTTATATTGCGGCAATCATGTCAAAATTAAATTAAAAAAACAATGCTATGGTTGCGACGAACATACTTTTATTGCGGAGACAATATTATTATTGCCGTGACCATATAGTAACCATATTTTTTCTCTGAGTGTGCTCTGTTCGACGAATCTAAATCGGCTGATTGCCGGCATCATAACCATCAGTATTTCTACTCAAGGGTACACGTGATGTTTTAAGAGTTCTCGTGGAACTGAACGTTAAAAAATCGCAGATCATGGATAACATCTCAATCACTCATCGACGCTTGCTTCTCTAGTGCCCAAGCCTTTTAATCTTTCATACCTTTTAAATTTTAAATCCTGCTCTCAGCGGACAGGGTAGCTGTTTTAATAACCTAAAGCTGTTCAACTATAAGTTCCGTATAAACCGATGGACTTACGACGTAATCGCGTTATTTTCGGAACTTTGAAGCCGTTCCGTACACCGGATAAGTTAAAGCAAGAAAGTTGCTTTGATATAAACAAGGCATCTAACCGAGTCTGACACGCTGCACTTGCATTCTAGCTTTGTATTTGTTCTCGGTAATGACTTCTTCCAATTCATGTTCTTTATGTGTAAATGAGGCATCATCAATACAAAGAAAGCTTACTGCAGGAGTACCTCAATTGTATTTAATTTAAATTCTGAATAATGAAGAAAAATAAATTACAACTTACTTTTGTAACTACTTATACACAGTGCAACACACTTTTTCAGGCATAAGTTTTGTTAATGGCGGGTGAAAGTACATTTCAAAACGTGATATTCGGCATAAAACGTTTCGCCAATTTGGCTCAAGTTTTTTTAGTTATCTCATTGTACATTTTTTGTTCATTGTAGATTTTTAGTATTTTTTGATACTTTACTTTTGCTTACTTTTGATATCTTGGTGAACCGAACGGAATATTGCTACAGTAACTTAAGCAAAATGTAGCTAGAAGCAAAGTTGCCCGCATAAAATGCATCTACTGCCTCAAAATCACAAAATCGCCCATTTTTTTCCTCTTTTGGTCAATAACTTGGCTTAACATCCGCAAATACTGTTTCTATATTTTTAACTTTATTTCAAAATCAAACAATTATTTTTCGAATCATTTTATGAACCAAAAAATATTGCGCTGTGTTATTAGTAAGTCATTACTTGTTGCTTTAAGTTCCGAGATGTCATTACCTGGTACTTGCCGAGTTTTTGCTGCGTTGTTTTGAACATTTATGACCTCTACGAGCAGTTTTTGCAGCAGTTTGTTTTGTCGTGAGCCACCCTAATATTGTATAAACCATACATATTTTTGTGGGAACAAATATTTGATATGGGCTCCCAGCACACTCGAAACAACGGGCAACACCACCAGTCGTTTTATTTGTAGCACACTGTAGTGCATTGAACACGAGGACAACCGTAGTCACTGAACCATAAGCCATGGCTACAGGTTATATTTTTGATTATGTGCAAGCGATTGTTGTGTGGAGCCTCTTTTTAGTTTAAGGTCACATTTTATTGGTATTTATTACCACAAAAAAAATATTTCACGGGTGTAATAGGAAACGAGTACTATTTCTCCATGTTAAGGTGTCGTGGCCAGTGATGTAATATTTTTCTGGAAAATTTTAATTGAAATTTCAATGTTTTCAATAGAAAACATTGTTAAGCACGACAGAAATTCAATACAATTGTTATTTAAGATTATATCCTGAGGCGCAGTGCTTAGAATATGGCTAACGTCCGGCGCACAGTGTCGCGATTTCATACAACGAGCGGCCACAACACTAAAAGTGATCGTAGAAACTAAAAGGTTAAAAACTTTTATGTTTTTGTTATTGATCAATTGTATGTCTTTGCTACATTTTGAACTTCAGTCCGAGTAAAGTGGCACGTCGCTTTACATGACCTTTGCACCACCCCTGCCCTTGTCGATATTAAGCAATAAATGTCTTCAGTGTCATTCTAGTATATTTCTGTCTTCTATAAATATATATTAATATTATCGAGACCTGATATATTATGCTTATGAATATTTATCATATATGACCTTTTACTTCCAACAACAACAGGCCTAACTGCAAAACCCGATCACAACTCATCCAACCTACCTAACACAACTTTTTTGGTTCTTTTTGTTTTATGGACCAATGGTTCACATTTGAACGACAGAAATAAATATTTTGGGTTTAAGTATCTGTTTTAGCCACTCCTTCTCCTTCTCCTGTCTCTCACTCCTTCTCCTTTCAATATTATCATTTAGTTTGGATTTTTTTTTTAATTTTGTGAAGGGTTGAATTCACACTTTTCCGCAAGAACATGATTTGGTTCACAACAATAAATTCAACAATAGGAAAATCAAAGTGATGTAGCGTTGCATGGCCCCATTTGGATGAAAAGAGTCATTGGTAATTAAATTTTCTTTAATTTTAAAGCTCAAATTTACGTATACGGAGTATTTGAATTGACTTACAAAAAAGACTCAAATCACACAACTCTTTACTCTTCCCCTGATCAGTAGTCGCAGATTTTTGAAATCATTGCTCTGTAGGTGACCAACTCACAAAAATTTTTTTACTGTCTTTGCTCCCGTAAAAATAACGACAATGCTCACTGAATTTGACTTTGCACTCAAAGTTGGTTTGGTACTCTTTTTCTGAGATGTTGCATGTAAACCAAAAAAAAAATCATCAATGAGCATTGTTTTGTTTTGCGGGATTTAATGACATTCTTTAGCAGTGTTTTGGTCAACGACAAAAACGATATTCTTAAGTTGTTTCCTTACAAACGCCCTCTTGTCCAAACTGAAAACAATTTTTTGAGACATTTTTCTGATCAATAATTTAATGTTACGAGGGCTGCTATATATTTTTCTGGCCTAATAACAAAAATGCGAATATTTATCATCAAAAATGGTTTTATTGTTTTTCAAAGTATTCTTCAGCATGATTTATACACTTTTGCATGCGCTAAAACCAATTGTCAAAGCACTTTTTCCACTCCGATTAAGTTACCTCCAAAACATGGTTTTTGAACGCTTCAAGAGCATCTTCTGGAGATGAAAATCGTTGACCACGCATTTTTTTCTTGATGTGCGGAAATAAAAAGAAGTCATTGTGTGCCAAGTCAGGGCTGTACAGCGGATGACCCATCAATTCGACGTTTTGGCCGGTCAAAAAGGCGGTGGTTTCAGCCGATGTGTGAGAGCTCGCATTGTCATGGTGCACAATGATTCGTCTTCTCTTGTCCGTTATCCGAATTTCTCCGAAGACTTCAGACAAACAAATTGTGGTGTGCCCAAGCGGAACAGTCGCCACATTACCAGTTTTGCCGAAGAAACAGGTGACCATTTGCTTCTTCCACGAACAACTTTCGTTGGATTTGGCTCGTCTTCGAAGAACCGTACGATAAAGAGGACCGTGAGTGTTGTCCACTTAAATGCCAATCTAGCGAACTTGTTGCACAATCTTGCGTGCTGCAGACGCGGTGGATGTCTAATAGGCTGTTTCCACTACGGTCGCGTCCGCGTCCAAAAATCAATGAACGCGCGTTAAAGCCTATACAAAATACATAGGCAGTTAGGTATGGCAAAAAGTCGCGTTCATATTGGACGCGTTTTCCGATAAGTCGCGTTTACAATAAATTCGATTATTTTTGCAATCGAAACCCACACATACCTATTAATGGCATCACCGCAAATTGCACATCCCTATTAAAACAGCTGTTTATCAGTATAAACATAAAGCGCTGCTGCTACTGTACATTTTCATTAGGCGCAATCCCATTTGATCCTTATTTTCCACTGCGGTTAGCAAAATAATATCATTTAACTCCATGATAATTTCACAACACAAAAATATTAAACTTTTCGCACCGCAAAAAAAAACAAATAAACACAAACAGCTGTTTGACACAATATAAACACCATTAAAATTTTTCGATAAATCGTTGACGCGGACGTGGACGCGACCGTAGTGGAAACAGCCTATAAAACACATTTTGCAAGTACGATAGCTGTCAAGCGAAATGAGTGAGGACCGTATTTTGCGTCATTGTGGCTTGTCATAAGCTGTTTGGGATTGTAAGCGGATAAAATCAGACCCGAGGGGATAATGTTTTCCTTTGGGAACCAAAGGCAACTAGGAAAAAAGTACACTTCTGAATATGTGACAGCGCATAGAGAAAGGGAACTAAGGGTATAAAAATCAATTTTCATTTTTTTTCTTTTTTTGATGTGGACAACATCTGAGCATCGAATGAGACCGATCCCATGCCCCAAAAGTGTTCCCTCCCAGAGATATGCGCGTTTTATGAAAGTGAAGTCGACGATTCTAAGCGCAAATAGATAGGGACCTAATCTTTCAAATGGCCCTCCTGAACAAAACTGGTTTTTAACCTTAGGTCCCTTTCTATTTTGCGCGTCACATGTTCATAAGTTGTTGTGGCCAGGAAATGCTTTAAATTGGGATTGATACGTAGTTGAGAAACACTGAATACCTCAAAAAAATTCATGTTGCTTGACGTTACAACTAATGTGGTGCAAAAACGGTCCGTTTGCTCAAATGGAGCGTTTAATAGTAAATATTGACACATGGATACTTAATTTAAACCAAACTACACTGCGAATTCAAATGTTCACTACAATTACTGTTTGGGCCAAACAAAAAACGGCCCTTAAGGTTAAATCAAGGGACGACCGGTAAATATGCACGCAGAGAAAAGATATGGTTACAATATGGTCACCGCAACAATAATATGTTCTCTGCAATAAAGTACGTTCGTCGCAACCATAGTATTTTTTTTTTGAATTTCATTTTGACAACAATATGATTGCGGCAATAATAATATTGTTGAAATGTAACTATAGTATTATTGTCAAGTTTAGAAATGAAAATATGGTTGTAGCAACCATATAGACATGGTTGGTGCAACAAAAGTATTATTGTTTAAAATTTACGTAAACAATAATATGATGACGACAATCATACCGTATGGTTGCGAATATGAACATAACAAAACACCAAAACAAACCACATACACACGATACAGTGCATGGTTGTTTTCCATTATAGAAAACAACAACAATCGGAAGGATGTTCAAGCGAGTTTTATTGTGTTTACTTTGTTCGGTGAAATACTCTACTTCCGACTGGTTCTCGTTTATTTGAAATCTGCCTGTACTTAAGTATACAGTCATTGATCATGGTTTAATCACATTAGACCCCTGCTGGCAACTAAAAGTATTTTCAACTGTCGTTAAAATATATATTTTTGTTTCTTGAATGAAATGTTCAACAAAAACATGGCCTCAAATCTTGATATGAACAAATAGTTATGCAATTTAAAATAACTTTCTTAATAACAATCTGTATTTTTGAATAACAACATTACCCAATCCTAATAAATAATTTTGGGGATCATATCATGGTTAAGTGTGAATCATACTATGGTTGTGGGGATCATAGTGTGGTTGCGTGTGAATCATACCATTGTTGTGAGGATCATATTATGGTTGTGGAGATCATGGTATGGTTGTGGAGATCATAGTATGGTTGAGTGTGAATCATACTATGGTTGTGGGGTTATGTTATGTGTGGTTATGTGTGAATCATAGTATGGTTATGTGTGAATCATACTATTGTTGTGAGAATCATAATATTGTTGTGCCTCAACCATATACGCAACAATAGTATGATCCTCTTCGAATATTGTCACCCCAACCATACTTTTTTTCTGCGTGTGGACATAGGGAGCTCCAGCAAAAGGCGGTTGTACTACAAATGCCAAAATAGATTTATTTAAAAGATTTAACTAAAATTAGGATTGGAGTCATGAACCCAAGGGGCTCGAGAAACAAGCCAATATTATTTCCGGTGTAGGGAATAAAAGATTCGGCCTGGTCGAACTTCACTATGTTCTTACTAGTTTTTCTTTGTGTTTGAATTACATTTTCCGTATACGGTGCTGATCTCACCTACGTTTATGAGAGCCACACGATAGCAATCAACCGAACGTTTGTCTTTAAAGGCAATGAGTGTTTTCTGTATTCGTAGCGTCATTTTTTCTAATTTTATCGGAAACTTATCCCTAAATCTAATTTACTTATAGAGTAGTTGTTTGTGTAAGTATTTTTGTTTTTATAAATTCATGGCCATCCGTTGCGCCCAAGGATTTTATCGTTGCCGAGGCATCCAGAGTCACTAATGCTCGCATCGTTTACAGTTTGTGATCGATTCGTGGTTGTGAACCGTACATTTCAGATGAGCACGGGTCGCATACCACTCCGGAAGTATGAGTTTGTTTGGATTGGACCACTACTATAATATACCACCCAACTTTGAAGAGAAGCTCCAGGATAATGGAGCGGTATATGGGCTATTTGAACTGCGATAACCTATAGTTAAAGATTATCGATTTGGTCAAAATAACAATTGACCTTGGTCAGTGAATGCTTATATGTCGAACCAACCTATATAGCCGATTTTATGGGGCGTGGCATCCACTATTTGCTTTTTCGCCTACAATGATGCAATAAACGTCTTGCAGAATTGAAAATTCAAGCGAATTTATGCATTAGAGAAAAAGTTATGTGGGGGTAGTTTGTGCGGAAGGTACAAGAAGGGGTTTTATTAATTCACCTAATAACTCCATCCAGCAGAATCGACATTTTCAGCAAAATCGTATGAATAGTATTAAAATAGTTATGCAAATTCCAAAAATGGGCGGAATGGTCATTTGTACTGGATGAATCAGAATGGGCGTGTAATCCACTCTTTTCGTACGCGTGTATAAAGCCGATATACAAATATTATGAAGTTCGCAATATAAGCGACAATCTACACTGAAACAAGGTTTGGCAGGTACCTTAGAAATCCGATTATTTGTAACCAAGTTAACCTTGTAACTCTGTTCCTAAGCATTGATTTTTAGATATATCGTATGTTCATAACAATAAAGATACTACATGAAAACCATTGTTCATAACACGTCGCATTGGACGTACCGGAATGGAGCATGCCATTCCGTTTTTTAAGCACGTACAAAGCCATTTTTAAGATTTTACGGTGTTCAAATTTTAAGCGAATTTAATGCACTAGTCGTCAGGTTATGCGAGCTCTAATTTTAAGTGGAACAGGGTCATTTGTGTGAGAGGTACCGGAAGGGACCAAGTTAAGCTGTCACTAAGTTTAACGTATACCTCCATTCTTAAGTACTGATTTGAAGTGAGATCGTGCAAATACTACTGAAGATATTACAAAAACACTAAGAGTGGTCGTAATGGTACATTTTGGTACCAGAGCGGGTGTGCCAATAATGGTCCATTTGCAATCCCAAGGCAGTTTGAAAACTTTTACGACATGCAAAATTCAAAAACGATTGGTTGGTTCTTTCGAAAGTTATCGCGCGAACCAAGCGCACAAACGAACAGACGGACATGGTTCAAATGAATATTAAAAATTCATAAAATGGATTTTCTAAAAACATATGTAGGGTCTAAAATGTTGTTTTCTTCGATGCGTCACACTTTAATAGTAGGATGAGGTTGCCCAGTAGAATGAGGATAGAATAAGTGATCCGTTTGATTACGGAAATTAGAGGATGTTTCATCGCACATCTACGAAAATTTAAACGTCGCAAAACCTGTATTTCTCTCTACGATTTTTTGAAAATTTTCGCTTCTATCGCCTATACCAAAACTTTTGCCTCCCAATTTAAATTTAGAATTAAGGAATACATTTTGTTGTAGTATCTACCCATAGTTGATTGTCAAACGAAACATTTTTAATAAAAGTTGGAGGCTTTTTAATTTCTTGTAATGAGATTCAAGTCTTCGACCCCTCCCTTCGCATAGGTCTTAATATGCAGACTTGCTGGTCTTTCGTGGTCAGGGCTAAAATGCACGAAGTATAAAATATTTCTCATAAATGACCATTCAAACAGAAGAAAAAACCACGTTTAGCATTTTTCACCCTCATCTTCATTGATTTTTGTTCAATCATAATGTTGTTGACTTGTTTTCCATTTTCGGGCGTGCTGGCGAATTTGTGATTTATGCGCCATCCCAAGGACTCTGTTATGAATACAAAATAGCAACAAAAAACAACGTTTGCTTACAGATCCAATAAATAATTTTTCTAAATGGTACAATGGGGCTGGCGCTTACCCAAATGCCAGCATTCGGTGGCCTTCAAGTCGCCAAGACGGAAAACAAAAGTCATTGACTTTTGGAAAAATAAAGTTTGCATCATGGACGACCGGGCGGCGGTGCTCTTAAGCCCCATTTTAGGTTGTGGTGCCGTAAATGCTTCGATTTAAACCCAAATTGGATTTTTAATGTGCCATTTTTTCAGTGGCAAACTTTTCATCCTCAATGACTGCTCGCAATTTGTTTCGTTTTCCTTTGCATTGCGTCGAAACATTTACGGCGGTGATTGTGGGAAAAGGGCTCATACTTGGAAGCTTGTGGGCGTTATTCATAAATAAATGGCATCATTGCATCCGTCATCCGACGGAGTTTTCCTTTTGTCGTTGCATAATCCCAATGTCAATTAGTGGATTTTCAATTCTCTACAATGAACTTCCTTATCGAAAAATGTGATGTCTCTACACACGTACAGTTTATTTGCAACATTGTCCTTTGACGGACGGGGTGCGCAGAGTCCTCCCTCTTATCACCTCACCCCCACGCTGCTGGCTGCTGCAACTTATTGTCATTCTGACCAAGGACATGTCACAAAGAAACTGGCAGAGAGCGGGGCTAAAAACAAAAGCAACTACTCAGACGGACGGAAGTTGCTCATGTAATTTGAATTTAAAAACAAATTCATTTTCTTTCTTCCCAGGAACATGACAGAATGGTAATAAAGCCAGCACACGCTGAACAACAGCAGCAGAGAAAGCAGCAACAAGAAGACAATGAAGATGAAAAACTAAAATGGAAAAATCCCCTTCAATGTCTTTTTAAATGTCGTCTTTCCACGTTGACGACGAGGACGACGACGGCGATGATGATGACGACGAAGCCGAGGATGATAAAGCCGTTACATGTGTCCCAACGACATGGGAGGGATAACAAGTAGTGACTGTCTTGGCTCTGGCTCTGTCACAGACTGTAGGTAAAGTCATTGTGGATTGTCGCAGGCAGCGACGAAGGCGAAGGTTAACATGAAAGATTTCCATACATAAATCAAGAAGACTTTTCGTCTCTGGCTTCTTCTAGTTCTCTCCATTCCGGAACGGAGGAACACTTTTAATGCGATCCTATGATAATCAAATAAATGCAGCACAGCAAATGCGATAGAAAAAAATTGTTTCATTTTAATTAAATTCATTTTTCATCATCAATTTTCATACGGATTTTTCTTTTCCTTTTATTCGGTGAAACCAGACCGGGCTTTTTTTGTATTCGGATGCTCATATCCGTAACCATATTCCGCTGCCTGCCGCCCGTGCACTGAAAAGCGGCGGGCAGTATCCATAAACAGATTTAACATGCGGCAGCTTGAGCATGGCCTGGTTGCTATGGTCCATCTTGATGGGCAGTAATTTCCTTAATTGCTTTAGAGTAACTGCCGCATGGCAGGCCGTGTGTAGTAATATTTAGGAGTCGTCGTAACTGTGGTTATGTACAACAGGCCATTGTTGTTGCTGCTCTTACTGTTGTTACTGCGCTGCGGAAGCACTCGTATTGTTGTAAGTGGCACAGTGTCACTCGCAGTGGTGGGCCATAAAAGACGACAGCAACAACTCATGCATTTCTGAGCAACCTCGTCTGATGATTTTGTTTGCTTTTTATAGCCTTGAGAAACTTAATTCCGAGTAATTTCAAATTTAGCAATTAGTAGTGTTAGGCTAATTGGGAATATGGGCTGTGGTTCCCATATATATCCCTTCTGGTATTTCATTAAAAAGTGACACACTCTGCGCTTCTCTGTAATTTGTTTAGAGTTTTTCCTGAACAAGCTTCATTCAAAAAAAAAGAAGAATAGGAAAAGTTTAGACAATTTTTACGATATTTTACAGAGAATTTTGGAAACGTCCGTTCGTGGTATTTTTTTTAAAGTCAGGATAAAAAGAAACTGGTGTATTTTTCAAAAAAAAAAACTATTTATACAAACTTATTTTCGGCAACATAGCCCGGATATTCTAAATTTAGACTACGTCTAGAGCAGCCACACACTTTTTTCAGATTTCGTTTACATCTTCTAGGAATGGAGAAAGATCTACACTAAACATGTTTAAAGCCAACCTAAACGTGTTCTTCCCACTTTTGGATTGTAAATGAGCGATGCCGACCCAGGGGAGAAAAAGTTTCCATTTAAGGGGTTCCCTGTAACAAAGTGTACTTTTCTGAGGATTTGCTATACAAATAAAATTTCGGCGCACAGTGGTTGAAATTGGTGCAGGGGACGCACTTATTACCTTAATACAGGGTAGAGGTGCTGGACATTTCGTCTTATGTGAGCCAATAAAGTCTTAAATCAATAATCAATAATGACCTTTGGGTGCTCAAATTAAAGAAACCAAAAATTAATTTGTTTTGAAGTTTTGGCTGAGATTTAGGTCGGACGCATGGGGGCCCAAAACGGACCTTATGCTCAAAAGAAGGGTCTCCTTGTAACTATGCGCAAAGGGGCACTCAAATAAAATCTGGTTTTACAGCGAATTTAAATACGGATTAATTTTAATAATTTGGCATACAGTAGGGTTGGCCTCATGGGTCCTAGAGTGGGAAAATGTTTACCTCTTAACCGATCTTGTCCATTTTCAATACCAACCGTTTCGGTCCAACAACACATATTTCAGCAAAATTCCAACTACCTAGCTTCAATTGCGCGACCTGGAGTTTCTTTCCACAGACAGACAGACGGACAAGGATTCATCTGGTCTTCATAAACTTGATATTTTCTGAGAGTTCTTGGTCGTTCACTATAAAGTTCAGATATGGTTTTGAAAAACCTTCGTCTTATTGGGTGGCAAAGATCGAAGTTTGAGTAGTTTTAATGTTCTGTGAATCGTAGGCCTATCAGATGTAAAGCTGTACCGGGTCGGGTCACTGATATTAATATTGGAATCCAGTCTTTCACAGAATTTAGCGTTTAAACGCGGCTTTACATGGCTATTGAATTTTCTAAAGGAGCTTTGGATGGGTTTTCGATGAAAAATCATAGATGTGGATCACACATCTCCAGCAAAAACCTCACTGTGCCATTTTTGCGAACTATGCGAGACAAAATTATTGGTTCACAACAAATTTAGAAAGAGAAGCCGTAGACAGCTGTGCCATTGGACCAGCGGCATCTGCTTTCTGATAGTTTTTAAGCTGGACAACTTCGTCTAGGATGGTTAATTTTCATTTATTGAAAAACATGATCTTTTAAAGCAGAATGAGTATTATACAGGGTGTCCGCCGGGAATGTATACTAATTTGTTTGTTTATAATTTTTGATTACATAAAAGATATTGGATCTAGTATTGATAAATGTTTGATTTAATGTCGGCAATTATGTATGGAATAAAATATCAGATAAATGTCCGCCTATGTTAGCCTCACAAATGCGACCCTTTTGAGCACATGTTTCATTACATTCAGCATGGCGTCGAATTGAATTGAGGTTGAATGATTGTTTTTAACACTTTAATGTTTTCAGCCGATCTTGCGGTACGTTGTGGTCCATGCTTAGGCCTATCAGCTACAGACCCTCTTTCTTCGAAATCATTCACTACACGATTAATAGTGCGTTTTGTTGGCACGTTGTTTATCCAAAAATTTCACGTAACTTTCTCATCGTCACAGTAATCGATTATTGATTTTTATTAAATGTTTTGCAATTTTTCCATAATAAGTTTGGCACGTCTACTGTCAAATGTTAACAAAAATGGCGGCAAAACAAATTAGTATACTTTCCCGGCGCACTCCCTGTACAACTCCCTTTCTTTGGTATACCTGATAAATTCTTCAGGTGTGGGCCAAGGGCGAACCCTATTGAATTTGGTCAACATACGTCGATACGTATGTAGGGTTTTTCCGATTTCAAAAACTACAGTCTTAAAAGCTTCATATTACAGACGATTTCGACCAAATTTTGCACTGAGCCTTACCAGCGACCAACACATATCTCTGGTGAAATTGGACCATATAGATCCATGCTTTCGAATAGCTCCGAAACAAAAGTCCCTCCCGATTTGAGGTCTTTTAGCCCTAAAAGCCACAAATTATACCCGCTCATGCTCAAATATCTCTAAAATATTTATCTCTAACATATTGAGTTCCTACCTTGCCTAACCTCCAGTCAGAGGCGCTTAAACCTCTGAAAATCAGAGTAGTGTAGGCTATCTTGTGGTAGACAATGCCTGACATAAGGTTTTTAACGTGTATATTTTTAAATTTAACTCTTAATATAGAACTGAGTGTCGGAATCAATAACTATTTATAAAAATGTTGATTCAAATGTTAGCCGCGACTGCGCCGTAGGCAGTCTTTTCGGAAGGTTAAACTTTCTATTATACTTATCGGTGTCTTGTGAATGTGTAGAGTCAACGAAGACTTTAAAAAAATAACCAGTTCGAGAATCCCTTTGGGTAGCTCATCAGCTCAATAGCGGTAATTTTGTTAGCTGGCGTATTCATTAAATCAGGAACAACAAAAGTAGGTGCAAAAACAGGGGATAAACCTAGGCTCCTGAAATTTGGCATGATGATGGCTTAGAGGTTTTCTTTAATTGGACTAAAGCTACCTCGCTAAAAAGTACACTTTTTTTTTGAGAATTAGCTTAGCAAAAAATAACGTTTTGCGGTTTAGTTCGGCCTAGTCGAACTAACCCACGTTTTTAATTTTGTTTTCTTCTTTAGAAATTTAAATCAAGCTCCAACAAATTTCAAATCTCCACAAATTGCTGTTGAACCTATAATTTGTTCAATTTTAAATCTGTTTCGCTTTTACAAACTTTGGTGGAGCCTAAAAAGGTTTCCCTTTAAGTGGCTGAAGGTTTTTGCTTAGCAAATACTAGCTTTCTGTCAACGGGCAATGATTAGAATGGGTACTGTTAGTTGGGACGCACTACATACCTTAAAAGAGGGCATAGTTTCTGGACTTTTTGGCTTATGTGAACCAAAACACGTACTGCATGGGTAAACGGGCGATATTTTTTTTTTTTTTTTTTTAAAAAACCAACACTCAGGGGATGCCCCCTATACATGCGGTGCATTGCGTTGGCGAGTGGAAATTAATGGATCGGAGGGGGGAAAGAGGGAGTAATGTTTGTTGACGCTTGCCTTGAACATCTGGATGTCGCAATTAGTGGGAAATACATTTGCCGGAAGTCGATTCCACATACGGACTGTACGAGCGAAAAACGAATTTGATCTGTAGTGTATAGTGCGGTCAACTGGCCAATCGATAACAAACGGGTGTGAATTCCTAGAAAGTCGCGTATCCCTGCCGAACATCCTCACGTCAGGAATAAGGCGACGGATGTCTAATGAACACACACCATGAAAGTAACGATAGAACAGCGTCACGCAACCCACATTCCGACGATGCTCAAGGGAAACAATAGAGTTGGATACCCTACTGTCACCTATCAGCACCATCGCTCTCCTTTGAACACGGTCAAGTAGCTCCAAGGATGATTTTGGAGCACCTGCCCATATATGGGAGTTGTATTCCATATTTGGCCTGATGTAAGTTGTATAGATATTGAAAAGATCAGAAGGAGTGAAATATTTCTTGCACCGCTTTATAAAGCCTATGCACTTGAGTGCTTCTTTCGACACTTCGAATACATGTCTCGCCCAACGAGCGTCACATTGTATTTTCATGCCCAGAACATCGAGAGCTTCTGATTGTTCAATATCCGTACCATCGAGAGAAATTGACGATATTGTTGGGTCAGCGAATCGCTTGTGAGACAACAAGCAGCACTGTGTCTTACGTGCATTAAAATCTACTCTATTCACTCGACCCCATTCGGAAATGGCCAGTAGATCCCGGCCAAGTGTCTCATCCATAATTCGCCTTTTGTCTTCAATATCTTGAAGGCTCGGTCTACGGTCGAATGAATACGAATGACAGAGGTTACTATCATCTGCGAAAGAGTAGATTGGATTCACGGTCTGCCCCAATAGATCGCCAATGAAAATAAGAAATAAAGAGGGAGAAAGGACAGAGCCCTGTGGTACACCTGCGGTCAGCCTATGTGTGTTGGATGAGAACCCATCTACAACAACTCTAATAGTGCGATCTCTAAGAAAGCTCGATATAAACCGAGCAAATGTATTACCGACTCCAAAAGCGATCAGCTTTGATATGAGTGCACCATGCCAGACTCTATCAAAGGCCTTGGAGATATCTAGAGCCACGACCTTACTCTCACCAAACTGGTGGATAGACCGACTCCAACGCTCCGACAAGAACGCCAACAGGTCTCCCGTAGAGCGATTTCTACGGAAGCCATACTGTCGATCACTTAGCAAGTCGTTGGTCTCTAAATACTTCACAAGATATATAGTCAAAATGAGGATACGTTTACTCAAATTAAAGCAAATTTTACTACGAGTTGAAATATATAGTAATTTTAAATCTTTTACTAATAGAAAGAACGGACGCATGGGCTGAAAGGGCCCAAAATACGTACCATTTTTTGTCGCTTTTTAAGCATAGGGTATATATGGTTCGGCCAGGCCGAACCTACCGACGGTTTCACTTGTTTTTCTTTGTAATTTTGTTTTTTTTTGTTGCAGTATTTCCTATTTGCCTTGTACGTATTTGTCTGTAACTTTATGTGACTAGTGACTAATCAATGTTTTTTTATTTTTATTTTTAGGTAATAATAAAATTCTTCAAAATATTCATATAAATGGGCAATGGTGAGTTTCCAATAAAATTCAAAATATCTCTTAACGAATATACGCATTAATGAAACGCTGACAAACAATAACAGGTGGTCTGGGACACAACAGTGTATAAACAGACCCCAGTGCCCGAGTATCCCAATGTAAGAGCTAAACAACAGTTTTACCTGTCAGTTTAAATGAAATTTTAAATGTTTTGCTGCCAGTCGCCTACAAACTGACTTGCATCTTAAGTCTTCTAATGTTCCGACGTAGTGGTCCAATTTTTTCCAATGCTAAACTTACTCAAATTAAATTTCTCGCTGCGCAAAAACTTTTAAATTTCTTATGGACTTTCTAATAAAAATTATCCTGTTGCCATTGACAACGGCTTCCAAATTAAATAGAAGCTTAAGAGAGAGTGGTTGCCACAGTGTTACCCGGCGTAATTGTCATCCCATTTTTTAAACAGTCTAACGGCAGTGCTGCTATTGTTATGCCCAGCGGTGTTCTTGATGATGGGTTCTTTTGTTTTTCTGCCAGTCTGGGTTGAGAGAGGAGCGTTCATTTGCGTGCCACTACTGCTGCTGGCAAATCCACTTAAGATTATTGTTTTATTATTCTTGATTTAAAGTTTTCTCCTCTTGTTTGTCTTGACTTGAATACAACTTTTTGCATTTACACATGCAGAGATTTACTCACAGTACTTACAGATACAAATACAAATACAGACGGGCGGACGGACGGACAGACTGAGCGACCGACAGAGGCACAGATACAACTATCTGCGATATGATAGGATCGGCTTTGGACCGTAAACCATTCAATTTCATTGGGGTTAAATTAATGGATACATTATTGCTCTCAGTGTAATGAATGAACGAATGACTGAGGGCTGGACTATTCACATTCACTGGCATGCGAGCCTAAATGGAGCCATAACACAAATTCTTTTTCCGCCATTGCAATTGAATTCTGCAAGTGAAATTTGTTTGAGCCTTAAATAGATTTGTATCAAGTAGTTTTCTAATTTACTACGAGGGTCGTACCATAACTCTGGTAAACTTCAAATGTAAAGTTATCAAATTAGCAATTAACTTTCAAATGGTATATGAACCTTTGAGCTATCAACGTTAACTCTGGCACGCTTTTACAAGCAAATATGAGTATCATTTGCTTAAACATTTATGGACTCCAAGTTATTACGGCCCTACAAACAAATGGTTGAATAGTGATTTACTGTTTTTTGTGGTCATCTAATGACCAACATTTAAATGCTGAAATCATTTACAGTCTATACGAGTATGAGAAATGGGTGATCGCTAATTGAAACTTTGGACAGTTGAGCACGTATTCTCCGACATCACTTTGTATTTGTATTCTTTAAAGAATGGTTAACGCAACGCTAATTTATAAAAGTATTGAGATTTTCGTAGAGTTTTAAATGTTATCCAATGCTTTGGGAGTCATAAAGGTAGAGATATTACTTCTTAAGAGAATGGATTCCTTATACGAAAAGTTTAAAGCTTACAAAGTTTCTTTTTTTATTTTATGCCATTCATTTTTGATTGCTATGCGCTGTATTATGTCGAAGTAGCAATTGCTCATGAATGCTACGAACTTTTCAGGTGAACAATTTTGCAGAAACATTAGGCGTGTTCGATTGGTACTTGCTTATTAAACGAGTAAGTGGTCGCTAAAAAGATAACTGCCAAACTTTACGAGACATTTTTGAAATTGTTTTACATTCCAAAACTAAGTTGCTTTATTCTCATAAACCGTTTGATTAAAAATCTGCATTCTTTGAGTTCTTTGATTTGTAGCTTTTACTTATTTGAAAGAGGACTTACTTCACAAGCTTATAACATCAGGTTTGTTGTTGTTTGTCATAGAGGGAGAGAAAAGCAACATAGCGAAGTTAAAGCAAACGCATCACCGCCTACAAGTGTGGCGTTTTGTCGTTATTCTGAGGTTTTTCAATACCAGTATGTGTAGGTCATCTATAGTTGGTTTAAAAAAAGTTATTCGAGATATAGAGGGAGGGCCAAAAGTTACCATGGGGTTAACAACTATAAAAACTTTTTTATAATATTTTTTTCTCAGATTATATAATGTACAAAATGGAAATTTTTTAACACTCAGTATGAAAAATAATGTCACTAAAATGACCCCGTTTTCAGCTTCGAAGTGATGGGCTCATCATTGCGAAGCTGAAAACGGAAAAATAATGTCACTAAAATGACCACCGTTTTCAGCTTCGCAACGATGGGCTCGTTTTAGAGCATTTTCCACAACAGTTTTCAAAATTTGTGGCTGTAGCGTTCGATATTTTGCAACAATTTTGGCCTTGAGTTGAAGGATTGTCTCGGGCTTGTTCACATATACTCGATCCCTTAAATAACCCCAAAGAAAATAGTTGAGAGCCGAAAAATCCGGCGATCGCGCTGGCCAAATTATTTCTGAATTTCTGGAAATTATTCGCTCTCCGAAAATTTGACTTAAAAGTGCCATTGTGTCTCGGGCAGTGTGGGCAGTGGCTTCGTCCTGCTGAAACCACACCTCACGTCTGTTTTCAAGAGCAGGATGTAAAAAAATTCTATCATAAACCGATACCGCTCTTTATTTACGGTTACAGCACTCCCATCTTCATTCTCGAAGAAGTGAGGTCCAATGATATTTGCAGATGTGATCCCTCACCACACCGTACAACTAATGGGGTGCAATTGGCGTTGCACACCATTCGAAAAAATTTAAGTCTTCCGAATAGGATTTATATGGCTTTTAAATCAATTTCGCAATCGGATTTTGTTAAGCACAGATATAAAGTTATTGACCCCATTTTGCATGAAATTCAATTGCGACTAAATGAAGTTTTTTTTATATAAAAAAGTGTATAAAAATAATATCACACTTGAATTTGTGAGAAAAACCGAAAGTTATTTGGTACGCATATGTCCGTGTTTTAATGCGAAGTATTTTCGGTCGTAACCCAAACCTTATCAAATAGCAAAAATAGTTTTATAAGTATATTTGGCTTAATAGTTACATGTTATCCATTTGTCCATTTAGAAGCCGTGATTTGGGCTTCCGGAACCGTGAGTTGGGCTTGTACATGAATCATAGCGGTCACGGATGAGCAACGCATGGACCACATTTTTGCTTAACTTGAGAACCGTCAAAAAATGCAGCCTACTTGAATCACGTCGAAAAAGGGTGCAAATGATGCAAGCTTTAATTTTCTGATATAAGAGTGGTACATTAGGGTAGTAGCAACTGAGATATGATGGGTAAGTTCCAGAAGGGAATTCTTGAGGCCAGTGTTTTCAAAAACAAAAAAATAGCTGTATCCCATTTTAATATCCGGCTGTAATGTAATAGCGCGACGCCAACCATCTGCAAACAAACAAAAAAAAAAAAACATTTTTTTCGAAACTACCTTGCAATAATTTATATTCGATGGTGTACGGTGAACTTTTTTTTGAGGTACCGCCTAGTGTATAGGGCTATAACAAAACGTGATCCAAGATGACCCATTTTTAACCGAGCTGGTTACTGATCGATCGTAATGAACGGTGCCACATTTCATCATAATTGGATTTTATATGTGGCTTCTAGAGCTAAGGTCAGAAAATCGGTTGAAATGATTATGAATGGGAGTAATATCTTAATCTGATTTGATTTTCTTCAATTTGTATAGTGTCTGTCCTTGGGCCAAGAATCTAACTTCTGCCAAATGTCATGAGGATTGGTCAACGATTGCGACCAGTAGTTTGATTACAATCTTTAGATTGACAAAAGACGGACGGGGAATTAATTAAATCGAATCAGTTGGTGATTTTATACTGCATTTTCATAAAGACATTTATTCTCGTTTTCGCTCGAAACTTTTCAAAACGTCTCAACCAATTTTCACACAGTTTGTGGTCGTTTTCATTCTCGTTTTGGTTTTCGTTTGACAGTTCATTATTGTTTACAAACAAAGAACAACGTGTTTGTAAACAATGAAAAACATATTTTTCTTAAACAAATGGAAAAATTAAATTAAGTTTTTTTTTCTTTTAGCACGCTCATTTTTACTTTTACTTCATAAAATATCTATTTCACTAAATATGTTTGACGATTGATTAAAAATGTCTGCCTTGAGATGACAAACCAACGATAAAAAAACGATTATTTTGGAGATGACACACTTTATTTAAGGTGGCATCGCCTGTGCGAAAAGTTTTCGTTCCTCTTTCGTACAAAACAAGTCAAAGTGAGACGTTTTCATCACTTGAATTTGTGTGGGAAACGTCTCATTTTGACTTGTTTTGGCCAAACTTTTGAAAACACTTCAAAAGTGCCTAGTGATAAAAAAAGTGTACTTCTAATAACCTGCAGCACAGTGTGGATCAGGGTATAGAAAAAGCAAAAAAAAAAACCGAAACCCGACAGCAATAAAACGGGTTAACTGACATTCCGTTTCAGCTATTTTTAAGAAGCCGAATGTCGGGTTTTGAGTAAAAAAATGGAATATGGGTTTTCGGGTTTGGACATTATTTTGTGGTGGTTGGTACATTTTTTTGCGTAATATTATTTAAAAATATTATGCGGCGGTCCGGCTTAGATCCACTAGGCGAAATGCAGGTACTTCGTTTTCCAAAGTGATTGCCCCACGCTATGTTTCAGAGCTATTGGTTGCCCACTTCTCTCGATATCTGCAATTTCGTCTTAAAATCGGGCAGCTATGCATGGCTAAAACGACTTTAAAAGTCAAGAAACGGCTTAGTACACACATACCAACGGCTTTACGTGGCACCTTCAGTGCATTACAAATTTGCCCATACCTGCAACAAAATTGTGCATGCCATAGACGGGGCTGGCAGGTCTATAATGCAAATTGCATCTGTTGTTCAAACTTGGAAATGGAGCCCATTTGGATCATTGCTTTTCGTTGCGTGGAAAATTTGTTTATTGCACCACTCTAACGGAGCAGCCACCCACCACTGCGGCAGCTCACAGTTGGTTGATGCACCCGGAAGCCAACATCACGTTGCCATGGCACTCCAATGTGTGTTGGTGTGTGTTTTTGTATTTATATGTATATAAATGCCAGTACATACATAATATGTAAATCCATACATACGAACCAAGTGCCTCATGTATGCATGTGGGTTGACATGCATACGTGTACGTATATACGTGCATATGTATGTGTGTGCATAGATACGCATCCGTGTAAGCTGAGTAAAGTTTGCTCGTATGAATGTACACATGTATGTATATTTAATGGGGCACATGCATGTATGTGTTGTTGTATGCCAGCCAGAGTGCTCTGTACGAGAGATAAACAACGCCATTAGTGAGTGGAGTGACTCCTCTGCAGCGGCGAGTAAGACCGAACCAAACAGCATTTGCAATCTTAAGCATAACTTAAGCAGGACTTAAAAGTGTTGCCACCAGGCTTCTCTACCACGTTGATGTGCCTGTGCCGGCGTCTGCTGCCCTTACCTCATCAGCAGTAGACGGTAGACAACAGACAGACACACACACACACACTCAAACAGGGGCTCCTGTGTCCTGAGTGTCATGTAAGCGTTGCAGTTATGACATCATCATTGTATTCGCATTGCGTGAAAACTTTGTTCTCTTTTTCATTCATTTCTTTCTTTTTAGACGCAACAAAATAACAACAATCAGGGGGAAAACTTTAATTGTCTTTATAATGTTTTACACACACACACACTTGCACTTACACAGCATGTGTGTATAATTAATACGCTTCTGTGTGTGTGAATAGTAGTTGATCCATTCATTATAAAGAACATTTTCATTTGATATAAACTAAGCCACAGGGTCTTTGGGATCCTGTAGTCGGGACAAAGTTCTCTGTCTGTCTGACTATGTTTGTGCTCTTTCAGGATTTACACAGAGCGAATGAAAATTATCCTTAAGAAGTCGATCAAACTGAATTTAATTAAAGGAACACAAGACGGCATTGCTTTGATAACGAGGCTCGACAAGCGTTTTTTGTTTTGTCACAGCAAGTGTTGCATTTTAACTCAACTCGGTAGTGCGTTCAATCGACGACGCCGCCGCTCCCCCCCCCCCCCTCCCGAAGCTGAAATTATATCCAAACACCGTCTGTAATCAAAGGACAACAAGGGATGTATAAAGACTACCGCTCCCCTTTACGCACACGCATCCCTGGCGGCATTTCATCTTCAGCAAATATTTGTGCAGTGCACGTTTGCAATTATTTTATCAGGTGCAGACTTGGTTGGATATTAAAAATACATATTATTTATTTATTTATTATTCCCATACGCTCACTAACATACATATCGCATCGAGTATGTGTATGCACATATGTGTGTGTGCGTGTGTACGCAATTTCCAATTACTTTCTAAACAAATTCTTACAGAGTTTTCCTCGGGGCGATTAATTTTGTTTTTCAATTAAGTTAAAATTTCCTAATTTTTTCAAATAGTAGTTTTCGTACTCTCCGCCAACGCTGCAAGTTAAATTCAATTTGCGATTCCGTTTATAAAAAATACTCGTACGATAATGCAAGACTAGGAAGGTAAGGCCAAGAGTGACTTTCACTGGAGAAGTAGTTCTCGACTCGACTCGACTTATTGCTAAACTTGGCTACTAAATTTGAATCGTCCTAAAAACAGAAGGGCCAAAATCCATGTTTTCGTTGACAATTTAAAAAAATTTAAGAAAAATTTGTTTCCGGCATATAATTTATTGCTTTATTAAAAATAGCAATTATTCCCATTGCCTATGCTGGCTTTGCAGTAGGACTATGCGAAGGTTTCTGGCTTTATCTTACAAATGGATCTCCTGATATTTACCTTAAGGCCCGAATTGTCAATGATTTGTTTGCATAACTGGTTCTTGACGTAACCCCACAAAAAAATCTGAGCCTTTCAAATTGCAGCTCATAGGAGGCCAAGTGATATGACGGAAAGACAGATGATAAAACAAGCGTTGAACTTAGAGCGCTAGAGATCGATTTTGCTTGAGCTATGCGGCATTTCAATCTCCTGCCAAAAAACACGTGTATTATGCCTTCGTAGCGCTCACAAAATTATTAATTAGAATTGGGTTGAGTTGTCAACAAGAGATTTGAATTGTGAAAATTATAAAATACCATGCAACACTAAGTGAAAAACGCTGTTGAAAACTGGTTTAATGAATTCAATCGTGGCCGACGCTCGCTCAAAGACGAAGGTTGTCATGTGACATACCGTGAGATAGAGGCATCCTTGGGCATTTCTTCCACCAGCATACACTCGATATTGCATGAACACCTGGCCGTAAAAAATGTCTTTTCTCGTGGGATTTGACAATCGCTCAAAAAAAGTCTCGTGTCGATTGGTGCAAAGAAATTTTGAAAAAATGCGATCGCGGTGCTTCAAAAGACGTTTATAAGATCGTCACAGGTGACGAATCATGGATCTATGCGTATGAGCCCGAAACAAAACAGCAATCGACTGTGAGGGTCTTCGAAGACGAGCCAAACGAAAGTTGTTCATGGAAGAAGCACTTCGAAGCAAATGGTCGCCTGTTTCTTCGGCAAAACTGGTCATGTGGCGACTGTTCCGCTTAAGCAATGTGGGACAGTCAATTCTGAGTGGAACACCTGTTTTCCTGAAGTCTTCGGAGAAATTCGAAAAACGAACAAGAAAAGACGAATCATTGTGGACCATGACAATGCGAGCTCTTACACATCGGCTCAAACCAGCTCCTTTTTGACCGGCCAAAACGTCAAATTGATGGGTCATCTGCCGTACAGCCCCGACTTGACACCCGATGACTTCTTTTTATTCCAGCACATTAAGAAAAAAAAGGCGTCGTCAACGATTTTCGTCGCCAGAATATGCTGTTGAAGCGTTCAAAAACCATGTTTTGGAGGTGTCTCAATCGGAGTGGAAAAAGTGCTTCGACAATTGGTTTGAGCGCATGCAAAAGTGTATAAATCATGCTGGAGAATACTTTGAAAAACAATAAAACCATTTTTGATGATAAATATTCGCATTTTCATTATTAGGCCAGAAATATATATAGCAGCCCTCGTATACTAAATAGGTTTAAATGGTTCATTTATAAAACATGTGAAAGAAATAGTAATTTATTTTAGTGGTGACATGTCTGAAATATTTATTATTATTTTTGTCTAACATTTTAACCACCTTTCATTCGAGAAAAGTCCAAATGAAATCTCAACTGAGAGTTTTGAGTATTTTAATAAAATGGTTATTTAAAGTAAAGGCAAAAATTATACATATCTCTAATTTTAACGTATACTTTTTGTCCTATATTAGAAGGCTTATATAAATGTGGTTGGAAATGGACACTTTTCTGTTGCACTTAAGTTTACTACTCTTATCGTTTTAGTAAAGGTCATCGAAAAAAACTTCTAATCCATATTAAAAAAGTCTTTTTCATCCTTTTTTTAAAAAAATGTTGAAATTGTTGTCTTTAGTTAGAGTTAGAGATCTTCAAAGAAGAAACATTTACCAATTTTGTTGGTTTTTTATTTCGTAAATATTAAATCAGTATTGTTCAGAATGGAAATCAAAGTCAAATTCATTAAATCCATATTTTTTCTTTCTCTAGACCACGTTAAATGGTAGAATATGCTTTTGCTTACTATTTTAAATAAATTTCATTACTGCAGTTTACATACTAAATATTTGACAAAAATAAAAAGTTGACTTTTTATAAAAAATCCAACTAAATTCAAATTTATTAAATCGTTTTCAAAATAAAATGAAAGGGACTCATTTGTTATGGAGATGGCTTGATCTTGTTTTGGGCTACCTTTACTAAAAAAATTATTGAAGTAGAAATTCGGGGCAACAATTTCACTAAAACCGACAATTTTCACCCACATTTAAAACATTGTTAAAATAGAATTTCAAAAGAACACTTTGAAATAAGTAATTTCGATTTTTCGACTTCTCATATTATCTTAGCTGCATATTTATAGACGGATTTAAAATTTTAAATTTGAATCGGCTGTAAAAAAGTATTGATAATTTTTTCAAATTTCTGTTTTTTTTTAAAAGATTGAACCTGGTTATTTAAAAATGGAACACCATCCAATGCGTTTTCGCTTCCGCCAATGGACTAAAATTGTTTGGCAGAATATGAAGAATTTTACCGGTGAAGCGCGATTTCCTCTCGGTGGCTATGTCAATAAGTAAAATTGCCGCTTTTGCCACAAATCCCTGTTTGGTTTGGATTTTGGGCTGCCGGCATCATTGGGTAATTTTTCTTCGAAAATGAGCAAGGAGTCGCAGTAACCGTCAACGGCGAGCGTTACTGCGCCATGGTCAACGAATTCTTGTTTCCAAGATTTGAAGAGAAAGACATGGACAATATATGGTTTTAACAAAATTGCCCCTTTTTGTCATGCAAACATCGATATTTTACGCACTGCTTTTAAAAATCGAATAATCAGCCGAAAATGTGATGTCAATTGGCCGCCTGGGAGCTGTGATTTGAGCCCATTGGATTTTTATCTCCCCAACCTAAAGATAAATGTAATGCAAAGCATCCAGAGACAATTAAAGCGTTGAAATAGGAAATCGAAGTTACAATTGAAGAGATTTGACCAGAAACAATTGAAAATGTACTAAAAAACTGGGTTGATTGGATGAGGTACTGCAGAGCTAGTTGTGGTAGTCATATGAATGATATTGTGTTCCATTATATAATGACAAAGTTCAACCTTTGCTTATAAAACCAGACATTTTGAAAAATTATCAGCACTTTTTTCCTTACAGCTGATTCAAATTAAAAAATTCAATCGCCCACCCTGTAGCTTACTTATCGTATGTTGTTCAATTTTTGGAACAAACGGAAACTTCTTTAAAATCAGCGAGCGCTCATTGCAGTTCAAAGCTATTTGTCCTTCGAACATGTCGGGCTTTTAGATTATTTGGATTTCATAGTAGTTTCCTTTATTTAATACCTTCAACTTACCGGATAAGATAGCATATGTGACGCGCAAAATAGAAAGGGACCTAAGGACATTATGTGGACAACATCTGAGCATCGAATGGGACCGATCCTATGCCCCAAAAGTGTTCCCTCCCAGAGATATGCGCGTTTTAT
Organism: Hydrotaea diabolus; assembly: GCA_963513945.1. NCBI lineage: Eukaryota > Metazoa > Arthropoda > Insecta > Diptera > Muscidae > Hydrotaea > Hydrotaea diabolus. Next base: position 99,807,739 of record OY740720.1, on the reverse strand, counting down.
GAAAATGAAGTCGACGATTCTACACCAAAGATACACGTATTTAAATCTTTAAAATGGCTCTCCTGAACAAAACTGGTTTTTACCCTTAGGTCCCTTTCTATTTTGCGTGTCACATATATAGACGGGCAAACGATAAAGCAGTACAAAGTACAACTTACGAGAACAGCGATTTCAGATTTAACACAAGGATGTCATTTCGAATCGTAATAAATTTTGGTGGTTATTATAACATTAATTATATGCAAACAAAAATGTATATATTTTCTTTTACATGTAGACCATAGTATTTATCGTAACTTATAATCCAAATAACGAAGTAATGTTATTCTTTATATTTTTAGAAAACTGTACAAATACAAGATATTCTGTTAACACACTATACTCGAGCGTCCGATTTGGGGACTTTGTATAATGAACACGAATTATAATATGTGACGCATAAAATAGAAAGGGACCCAATAGACCGAAATAGAAAGGATCTTAAAAACCATTTTTGTTCAGGAGAGCCATTTTAAAGATTAGGTCCCTTTCTATTTGCGCTTAGAATCGTCGACTTCACTTTCATAAAACGCGCATATCTCTGGGAGGGAGCACTTTTGGGGCATGGGATCGGTCTCATTCGATGCTCAGATGTTGTCCACATCAAAAAAAGAAAAAAATTAAAAATTGATTTTTTAACCTTAGTTCCCTTTCTCTACGCGCTGTCACATATGTCATTTTGTACGGACAAAAAAAACGTTTTAGAGTCTACAAATCGTATGCCTACATCTGTTTCAAGTCTTTTTAAGTCATTAAATCCATGTCCGTCTGTGTATCTGCTTTGCATGATAACTTTAGAACGAATTTAGCAATTATTTTAAAATTTCACATTTCGTAAAAGTTCTCAAAAACTGCCGATAGGATTGAAAATGGGCCATGCCTCCTGTAGTAAATGTACCGATTCGCCTGTTATTGGTATTCTTCAATTATATTCAATACTTTTCGTACGAACTGACTTAAAGTAAAAACTTTAGAATAGAGTTAAAATTCCACTTTCTGATGTCTTGGAAAATGATGTAAAATGTTCTAGCTGACGAAAACGTGGAACCGTCACCCTGTCCCTTCGGGAACCAGTCGCACAAATGACACATCAATGATTTTCGTTTAAATAAGGTCTATTTTATTTCTGCACACGCAAAAGATAAAAATGGTTGCCACCCACCATTCTGGCAACCCGCATACAAACGATCCTTTACAAGATTTTATTAAAAAAACAAGTAAAAAATGTTAAGTTTGGCTGAACTTTGGATACCCTCCACCAGATTCCCAAATAAAACCAAATTTGATGCGGAAGTGTATAGAAATCTTTATGTACAAAATTTCATTTCGATAGGTCAAGCTTGTGGTGAGTTATCGTCATATTATTTCTCAAAGCCCATGAGACCGTTTGTGTGGGAGGTACCAGTAGGACTTTTCCGATCTCAACCGAATCAGCGTATCAGCGTAGAAGTGTGTTGTATATGGAAATCTTGATGTGTAAAATTTCATTTTGATAGGTCAAGTTTGTGGTGAGTTATAGTCATATTATTTCTCAAGGCCCATAAGGCCGTTTGTATGAGAGGCACAAGAAATGGTGGCCCAATCTAAACCATTTTTACACAGATGATTGCGCCTATATATTATTGCAAAATTTCAGTGATTTTACTCAAGAAACTGGACTGATATTTCCAAATAAAAAACTAATTTTTATGAGGTAGTGTCGGTTGAGGGTCTCCAACACCAACTTTCCGTAGAGCTATATAGCCCATTTTCAATACCATATGTAGTTATGTTTGTGCCAAATTTCAGCTCTCTAGCTGTTTTCATGCAGGCTCTATCTTGTTTTCAACGGACGGACAGACGGACAGCCGGACAACATGGCTAGATCGTCTTAGAATTTTACGAGGATCAAGAATATATATACTTTGTTGGGTCTCCGATGATTATTTCAAGGTGTTACAGACAGAATGACAAAACTAATATACCCTTCATTGTATGGTGGAGGGTATACAAATAATTCAACTAAACGATGGAAAATTTAAAACCTAGCCGCGCACTTAGGATTTTCTCGCTAGTCTTAGAGAAACCAAGTCTCAGAGGAGATCTAAAAACACAATCTCTCCGACTGAAACCTGCCCTATTGCTGCTTTTAAGAAATTTTTTTTCCCAAAAAAGGGTTTTATATTTGCTCATCTAAAAAATGCCAACATTTTTTGTTTTGTAATGTAATGTCATTGATTTTTTGAGTATTTGGTTTCGAGAGATTTTTCAGTAAGCAACCTGATGAGTTTTTTTCAATACTCTAAAAAATTCTGATAAAACACCTGGGTTAATTTATTTAAAAATAAATACTAATTGTATTTTTGCAAAACAATTTTCAAGCATATGACGTATTTTATTTGCTAAATCCAATTTTGTTTTTTTTACGATATTCTGGATTCATATTTTGAAAATATTCGTACAAAAGTTGCATGTTTAAAATAAAATTATGTTCAGCTGAATGTAGATTGAGTCAATATTTTGTTAGCTCTAACCTCAATACCTAAACTTTATATTTCGCAATGGCTGACTTTTTTAGGCAACCTGTAGACATTGGCCTCTTTTGAAGGTTTGAAGCATTAAGACAAATGTAAGTTTATACCTTTTAATTAATTTCTATCTTCTGGCAAACTACAACCATTACGCAGAGAATTGTCGTTTGCCACTTTAAAGCGAATGGTTAATAAAATTAAACTGTTGAATTTCAGAGACACACTTTCACAACTGTGTGTCTGTGTGTTTATAAGTATAAGCAACAAACAGATTTAATACTCGTATAGATGCTATAATACGATGTCTTATACCTCAATCGACCGACTTAAAGTTTGTTTATCCGAATGTTCCAATATTCGTTTTGCTGAAAATATTACAGAAGAAATACAACGCCATGTTTCATTTAATTTGAGGAAATCGTTTCTGAGCTTTGGATGATAAAAAGAACGCAGAGGAAAACTTCATAAGTACAAAATGGTCAGTATTTTATGAGCTTAAATCTGAGCCCAATCCCCAAAACACGAGTAGGTAGGTAGGTAGATATGTGCTTACTACAATAAATATATATGCACAGTCCCTGGCCAGTGAATTATTACTGGTGGTCCGGCACAATTTTTTGAATGTGAACGATTTTTGAGGTCCAGAGAATCTATAGATATGAGAGGATTGTAAAACAGGCATGTAAGACTTCCGATACCTGGCGCCACAGCTTCGCACGCTTCAACACTTCGCCGTGGGATTGCTATGGGATAATACTTCCAGGGGGTATGCAATTATGCTATCTCTACCTGGACACCGCTTACTTGTTTTTTCATTGCTTTGTCTGTACTCTTCGTGAGATCTCTTGTAGCACCCTCGCAGTTAAAAACTTAGTTAACTTAATTCCTGTTTTTTTGTCGTCGTGAAACATAAAGCCAAAGATTTACTGTCAAGAACCTTGGACAGTTATACATACCGCGACCCTCGTCTTTCAGCTGCTCCACATAGTTTAGACACATGTTTCCTGAAGCGAGTCCTGTTAGGCATTGCGTCAATTAAAATCTTGCTTCCCCTCGAGAACATTTGATCCACTTCATTATATTAGGAATAAGTTGGAATTCCCATCTGTCATTGCACCTTATCTGACGCAGCGCCATCGATACTTCTCTTTCTGCCTTTGCTATGGCATTCCTAATAGAGAGTGTTTAGTGATATCTGTCGTAAAAAAGCCTGTCTGATTTATCGGGGATCAATAGCGACAATATCTGTTATTATAGATAGAGCTTACTATCTTGTAGCTTTTGTTGGCTCATCGTACATAATGTTTCAAAGGAGTAGATTAGAAACGGATCATTGCGGGGCACCTGCAGTTATGCGACATACTCATTCTCTGTTATCGTTTTGATACATTAGCCTGGGGCCCTTCTATGCTCTCCCAGTTAGTCAAATTGAAATCATTTTTACGTATAGGGTGACGTATCCAAAAAGGACGGTATGCCGACGGCTGATTGGGGTTTGCTTTCCTTGGGGATTAGGACAAGCCTTTACTATCCACTTATCAAGGAAGAGCCTTCATCGACACAGCTCTCCAATGTTTGCACAAAGGCTTTCAGCCGGATCGAAAGGAAGTAAGCATCTTGTTAGCAATAAAGGGTGGTTAAATTTTAAGGGCCGATGTTGAATGTGAAAATGATAACCCAAGAGTGTTGTCGAAAAACCAAGTCTCCCACAAAGAGTGGCTGCTTGCTGCGGTTTATGGGCTAGCGGCATCATCGGGTCATATTTTTTCCAAAATGAGGCCGGTCAGGCAGTTAGTGTGAATTAAGTTCGCTATCGTAAGATGATAACGAACTTTTTATGGCCCGAATTGGAAAATATGGATGTGGACGATATGTGGTCTCAACAAGACGGTGCCACTTGCCACACAGCTAACGTAACAATGGCTCTTTTGCGCGACAAATCAACATCGGCCCTTTAAATGTAACGACCCTTTAGAATCGTACCTAACAGATTTTGATTCACGAATTTGCTTACAAGCATTCATAAGTTCCGCTGTTGTGATTATTAATATTATTTTTTAATTGGACTACTTTCGCTCAGGCCGTTGTTGGACTCGACGCTGCGTCCGTCTATCTTTTATTGTAATCGAAGACCAGATCGATATTATATATTGACTTCGACGAAACTTTGCATTTTGGCAAACCCTTCATAATTAGGCCCCATTAGCCGATGTATTTATTATCCCTCTTACCGCGAAAGCTTCAGTTTTTAGGACTAGCTGCTTTAACAACAAAAGATGTCTTATATCTAATAATGATCGAATTTGCAAAATCTGTTTTGGTTTGCTTATAACTAACTATATCGATACTTGGTTATATCGATCCATACATCATTGAACCGTAACATCGAGATTCTTCCCGCTCATAGGTGCTGCCTCTTTGTAAGCTATTTACGAGGTCCTCGCTTAATCCAATTCAGCGCATTTTAATGTAGTGGAAAAATATACCAATGAGCATCATGCGTTATGGCCCAATATGCAAATTTTGTCAAGGGGCATGGCACCGGCCTCCTTTCTATCAGGGTGTTTTTCTTTTCATACCACCATCATAAATACCAACTTCTCTCGTCATAGCGGTATTAGTTCACGTTATACGAGTATAGCCCTTTTAAGTTCAGTTGTGTGTGGGAGGGGCCACGCCCTTTTGTCCAATGTTAACACAATAAAGTCTATTACAATATATATATAATAATATTATAATTGATTTCGTTCAGTTGGAATTTTAAAGGTTTCGGCCCATTACATTGACCATAAACTCGATTTTTTAAAGCGGGTGTCTTTCAGGATGTGTTTCAATATATTACAAATATCATAGCATATCTCTAATAGTTCATGAGATATTGTCTTTTCGGTTTCAGGGTTGTCAAATTTTACCATAACATAGTTTATAATAATTTCGTAGTCTGTGAGTTCGTTCTGTTAACATTATAGATCGGTGCATTAGTTGGCCATAAATAAAAATGTTTAAGGGGGCGTGGCACCGTCCATTGACACACGTTTCTGCAAAATATTAGCCAACTCGCTTCGCTAGTTCGACCTTCAATTTGCTTTCCGCCGAAAGACAGACATCCGAACATGTCAAGATTATCTAAAACTTTTACTATGATTTAAAATATATATTCTTTATAGGTTCTCCGACCATTATTTTGAGGCGTTGCACACGGAATGATATAGTGAATATACCCTCCTATGATGGAGGGTTTAGAAATTGGACCTTTTTAATTCATAAATTAATATGTATGTCGTAGACAGAATGAGTCGCTTTATTACAGATCAGTTGGCTTGCATCACATCATCATGTGTTTACAATACTGGCTGGAGGAGCAGACACCAGAGGAGAAGTTCTGGCTCAGTTCATGAAGCGGCCGCCTCAATTCGTATGGGATGTGAATCGATGGCAACGTCCCGCTTGTCATCAGGGGCCACATAAAGTGCGGCTCCTTTTGCAATAGGAGCAGCACTTCCGGCCAAGCCCACTCAGCCGACCCACAGGTCTCTTTGGACGCATCCAGTTCGAAAGGAGTGCTTTCTTCGCCTAAATGTCGAAGCAGATCCCCCATAGACGAACAGGACTTACAATACTTTGCATATTGTTGTTGCGTTAACAACAACAAAACTGGACAAATTTAAAGTGTGATTTTCAAAAATATCTGAGTTATTATGAGGAAAGGGCATACGGAAAAGCCCAACTAAAACTTATCGCTAAAAAAATAAATGAAACTTCACCATACCCTATGCAATGGCCCGATGCTGTGAGCACAAACGTATTCACACACACAAACACACACTGTTTCATCATTATTATCCTGAACTGTTGTTTGTTGTTTTTTTTCGTTTCTAGAAAATAAGTAACTTTAGACGAGATTTAATTTTGGTCGGCTTGTCTGTAGGCTCGTAATCAGATTACCAGATAGACTCACTTTACTCCTTGCTACTTATTGTCTGTGCATTCGGTGGGGTGGGCGAGCGTGTGGCTCTGAAGTTGCCACAGATGTAGGCATGGATTGTGTTGGCAAGGATATCAACAAATGTAGCCTGTGTGAGCCAAAGATGTTTCGTCATTCTTCACTGGCTCATGACTTCGTTCCATCAGCCATTCATTCATTCACTCATTCATGCAGTCTGCGCCACAAAGAGTCATCATTTTGTTTTGTTTGGCGTACCCCTCCAAGCATCCTTATACAACTGCCTCTATCTCTATCTGTGTGTGTGTGTGTGTTTGTATGCAGGACTTTATGAAGTTTTTGAGTCTCTTCTTTTTTCTTCGACGGAAAATCCTTTTTTTTGAGGGGGTTTTACAGAAATTCTTGGGCTGATTTAACTTGTACAACAGCAGTATTTTGCATTATTCTCTGTCCGTCCGTCTGCTGTCTGCCTAACTTGGGGTTTTGTGTTGGAGGACTGCTCATGTACCGTTGGGTGGGAAACTGGCCCTTGCTACAGATTGGGTAAACCCAATGCTTTGGTATTGCCACAGACTTTCAGCATGAAATGTTCTCGAAAATCTGTTCGTTATTTCGTTGCCTCCACGAAAGGCTCTTAAATTGCGTTTTTCTCGAGTGAGAGACGCGAAAAATGCACATCTTTGCGTGCAATTTCGTTCTTTTAGTCATTCAGACAGACATGATAAATTATTTCAGTGTTGGCTGTTGTTACTTTTGCTCTGCAACATTCGTTCCACTTACGTATGTGACGGTGAATACATTTCCATTAGGGCGCCTCCACGTCATATTTCTTTAAGACTTGCCTAGATTTTCGGCCATAAACTGTTGGGAACTGAGAAAAAATAGAATTTCTGTTTATGCCACTAATACTCGTAAGGCTTGGAGGTGAAAGAAAACTCGCTTTAAACATGGATGTGAGTACCGTAAATCAACGGCATTCCTATCCTTTTATGTACCACAGGTCAGGCCTATAGAGCAGGCAGGGATATCAAAAAACAACTAATTTAAGTAGCATTTATATTTGACTAAGTTTAAGGCCCGGATATAAGGTTGCTAGAGGCGAGGTTAGGAAGGAGTGGCAGTCGATGCAAGCAGACTCACTTAGTCCGATATGATGCCACGGAAAGTAGCAGAAATAACCCTGTTCCTTTCGTTAAACCACAGAACCTTCTTAGTTGGCACTTTAAAGTAAGATCTAACATATATCCCCGCCTTATCGCCAGAGCAGGGCATGTACAGAGAATATGTTCAGTGGACCTTTCTTACAGCTTCTGCAGAAGTCTTAAGTAATTTCAACTTTTAATATTTCTTTAAATCAGACTGTCTCCCGTCAAGACAGATACAATCAGTGAGACGTCATGACTGGATAACGCCAGCAGAGGAAAATAAACGTTTAATATCAAGTCGTGGCCACATTTGTTTAGTTTAAATGCAGCCTGTGGCTCAAGCTCACAAATCATTAGCTTTCCTATAGGCTCCCTTCCGCAGAATAAGTGTGCAGGTGGAAAGGGGCATACCTACACCAAATCTGCTCTGCAGTTAAGGTGAATATTGAACTTTTGAGATATCTCGATACGAGATACGAGCAGTTAGGGGCTGGTGTTGAGTTCAGGAAGACGGAATTGAGTAATTTGCAGCCTGACTGTCAGGAAGACGGAATTGAGTGATTTGCAGCCTGTCAGAGAAAATAATGATTCTTAATGGTTAAGATCTCCTCCCATCTCTTGGTGGACACTACAGTGATCTGGGAGCCTGCGGGCTATATCTAGCCCTAGGTCCATGGAAATCACCATGGAAATCTAACATGGAAATAACATGATACTCATGTGTCCATGCATACCGAAGCCGCATTTTTGGCACTCGAACCATTTGTGAGGGGTGTGATCAAAACATGGGCCCATACAAATTAATCCAGGGTTGACTTTTTATCCATCGCAATATACTATACCAAATAATCCAGGGTTGACTTTTTATCCATCGCAATATACTACACCAAATTTGATCGAAATCAGAATTTGAATGGGTGTTTAAGGGCCGTTGTATGCAAAATCGAGGGGACCTTTGTACTAGGGCTGGATCGATATGCTATATTTTCATCTGAGCTGGTAATGTATCAAGCATAACGAACTGTGGAGGATTGCATTAAGATTGGAGGTAATATGTGACTTCTAAAGCGAAAGACATAAAATCGGTAAAACATATGTGAGGTAAATTTAAGCGTAAAAGTGTTTAGTTTATATTTTCTAGAGCTGCAGGACCTCAAATCTGGAGGGACCTTTTTGTGAAAGCTACTTAGTTAAAGTCGACTACAAAAATACTTCTCTTTAACAAAAATCCCAAACAGACGATAAATTTATTGGGATTTTTTATTTAAAATTCTTACAAAAGAAAAAAGGCAATTCGCTTTAAATTTTAGTTGTTGATTGGTTGGCAGCTTCTCATCAAACTTGGTTAGAGAACTGACGAACATCACTTAAGGAATCAGATAGTGATTCTGTATCGAGCGGTATACTTAACATACGGTCTATCTCGATTCCTTTAAGGTGTTGCAAAAATCAGCACTGAGTCATAGTATCCTTCAACACAGTGTTCCTACTTTTAGTCCTGAAAATGCTATATATTACCAAACGAAATTTATTTTACGCCTGTAAACGGTGATTTATTGTGTATCTTGTACCCTAAGGACAAAGTTAATGGAATTAACGTGCAAATGTTGCATTCTCGATAATCGATTTTAACTAATTGCATTTGTAGAGCAGGTTCTTATGTGGCAGGCGCCTTAATAAATGTTTACATGGATGCATGCATGTGTGTAGTAGAATGTGCCTGTGTGGTGTTCTCCACATTTTAGTGTAGACTGCAAATAGGATTTGTTTGGATCTGTTTTGGTATGCACACTGTGCATTGTACGTAAGCAGGAGTCTATCGTATTACACCCAACGAATGTTGTCTGTCCATTTTCTTTCTGTTACATATCTGAATCGTCTTGAAGGCTTCTGATTACTCTAGGTTGCAGTAAGTCCAACTTTCAAGAATAAAATAAATCCCTCGGAAAAAATACTAGTGGATGTGACATTAAATAATTTTAAGTACTTACTAATAATGTTTTTGACAGAGATCAACCTAAGAGGAGTATACGAGTAAGTACAGAATTCTTAGCTGAAGGTCTTTGAAGACTCAAACGGTAGAGTTTTTTTCTGTATACTCGTAGTTAGCATCATATTGATTGAGCATTCCCTTTAGCATTCGCAAAAACCAATATAGAAATATAAGCATTTGCTCACAAAATATTTCAGCTAAGAATATGTGTCAGCGCAAAGAGAAAGGGACCTAAGGGTAAAAAAATCAATTTTCATTTTTTTTTCTTTTTTTTGATGTGGACAACATCTGAGCATCGAATGAGACCGATCCCATGCCCAAAAGTGTTCCCTCCCAGAGATATGCGCGTTTTATGAAAGTGAAGTCGACGATTCTAAGCGCAAATAGAAAGGGGCCTAATCTTTAAAATGGCTCTCCTGAACAAAGCAGGTTTTTTACCTTAGGTCCCTTTCTATTTTGCGCGTCACATATAGTTAACTCAGAACTAAAGTTTTTGTGAATTATTTTTAAAAAAAAGGTTGTTCTCCTTAAGCTTTATACTAACTCTCTTTTTTTGTGAAATTGTGTCTGGCACACTGCAAACAATTTAATTTTTTTTTTATTTCCCTGGAAAATTATTTCTATTATTGCATTTAAAATAGTCTTCCAAAAAAAAATTTGCTATCGCATTCGCGAAACCCGAATTTGGAATATTCGCTTTTACACTCGCAAAAATTTATTTTTTTCATTATTCGTTTTGCAACAAATATATTTCAATATTCGCATTTGCTTTCGCTAAACCCACTGTCGCCACATCCCTGGTTAAGGGTGTTTATTAGACGTGTGGTTTTCAATCTGGCCAAACTTTTTTCAGAGTAGGTCTTTTTGACAACTGCCACATGATTTATGCTCAGTTAAGTTTGCCATTTCATAATGAATAGACTTACGTCGGAAAACCGTTTGCAAATCGTGGTGAATGGACCAAAAAGTGATGGGCACTGATTCTGATTTTTAAAAGAAAATTTGTTCAGAGATGAAGCTCATTTTTGGTAGAATGGGTACGTTAATAACCAAAATTGTCGCATTTGGAGTAATGAAAATCCATAAGCCATTGTTGGGACGCTGATACATCCTAAAAGTCACTGTTTGGTGTGCTCTATGGGCAGAGGGAATCATTGGTCCATATTCTTCAAAAGTGAAGCCGGCCACAATGTTACAGTCAATGGGGAACGCTATAGAGCCATAATTTATGCATTTTTCTTGCCTGAATTGAAGGATGCTGATGTGGATGACCTTTGGTTCCAACACGACAGCGCTAGATGCAATACAGTCACTGAAACAATCAATTTATTGAAGGAAACTTTTTGTGAGCGTATTATTTCGCGTCGTGGTTCTTTGGCGTGGCTGGACTATTTTTTGTGGGGTTATTTGAAGTTATGCGAAGAAGCCCGACTCGATTGACGCCTTGGAAGTGAAAATTCGGCTCTTTATTGCTGACATATGGCTCCAGATTCTGCAAAAATAGTTGAAAATTTCGACCTCTCGGCTGGAATTTAATCGAGCCAGTCGCGGCGGCCATTTGCCCGAAATCATTTTTAAAACATATTGGCAAACCCTTATCTTCATAACAAAGCTAAATTCTTGGCCATAGCATGAAATTATATGCGTTTTATTTTTTCTTGCAAACCACACGTCTGAAAATACACCCTACATCACACTAAAGTACAGGGTACTATGATCTTGATGTTTGCAACACCTTAAAGGAATGGTTATAGTCCCATGTTAAGCATACCGACTGATTCAGAATCACAATATGTTTCCGTTGAGCTATGCCCGCCCGTTCGTCTGTCTGGCGATCTATTGTTGTAATCAAAGTACAGGTCGCAATTGTAAACCATTTTTAATGAAACTTGACACATTCTTCAAGTTGGGGCCCAGAACAATCCATATTGAAATTGAAACACATCGGTCCATATTTTGTTATCATACAATGGTTTTTCCTGATTTTAGAACCTACAGTTCTTAAAGCCACATATTAAATCCGATTTCAACCAGATTTCACGAAGAGCATCCCGCGTAACCAGCACCCAGATCTGGTAAAATTTAACCATATCGGTCGATGTTTTTAAATAGCTCCCACACAAAGGTCGCTCCCGATTAGATGTCTTGCAGCTATAAAAGCCGCAAACTAAACCCGATCAAGCCCAATTTTTCCACAATACATTATGAGCGAATATATATTACCCAAGATAAAACTGGACTACATAGGTTTATATTTCGTATAGTCCCCATACGAAGGTCATTCCTGATATCAGAACCTACTGCTCTTTAAACCATGTATTACACCCGATCCCGACCAAATTTCCCATAAAGCGTTACTATCGTATAAGAAAATGAAACATATTAGCACATGCTTTCGAATAGATCCCACACAAGGGTCCATCCGCTTATCTTTTGAAGCCACAAATTACACAAATTATCATGCCCACATTGTGTATGGAACGTTATGATCGACCATTAATTGAGGTGAAACTGGACCACATTGGTCCATATCTTCGTAAGGCCTTTCCTTATTTAAGCATTTTCAGCTTTAGAAGTTGCATTTTAAATCCGAAAGTGTTTATTTTTTAAACACTGCCGTTGATCAATAACCAATGTACATTTTTGGTATGTGTTAAATAAATGCACCCTATTAAAAGATTTTCTTATAGTCGACAATTTTGATCAGTCTTGGTGTCATAGACTGCGTGCACCAACGTCACTCTAGTAATTTGGGTACAAATTAAAATTACAGACCCATAATTTTTTTACGTGTTCCCTAGTATGATTTCGACGTAAATCTTTATTGAAATGAAAATGTACTGTAGAGATTAAATACTGCTGCCGGTTTCCAAAAAACTCAGTTACACAAGCATAATCTCCATCGAATCCGCCAAAGTTAAATTCTTTATTTTATAAGTCATTTATGAATTCAGGAGACGTCGGTCATGTTTATAGACCATAATATGAATAAATAATAACAACCTCAATACGATAGTCGGCCGCCGGTACTTCTGAAAGGACGAATTTTGCAAAAAAGTCATTAATATTTTCCCTCTATTGCAGAGAAAGAACATATTTTAGCAGCGAATCAAAATTCCACAGAGGATTTTTTTCTCTGAGTTAAATTTCTTAGCCACGCATGTGCAGTTCGGATCCGGCTTCAAACAGTAGCCGATCACTGAATACAAGTATACGTTTTTTATAAGGACATTGGCAGATTTGAAATGTCAAAGTTATCAGAAACTTTCGATCAAAAAGACTCCACAGCTTGTCTTAGTAATTTAAACTTTGGCAACTTATTTCTATAAATTTTAAAATGCTCAATTACAGATAATCGGAAACCGTTTTATAGAGAATGTGTCCATATTTTTCTCTCGAACCCTTCTTTTTGCTGAATTATTGTAATCAATTTCTGTCTTATGTCTGTGATTGATTGCATTTTTTTCGTCGAGTGTATGCAGTACACAGCTCCGTATATTAGTGCATTTATCCTTGTTGGCATATGTTGTTAACATTTGCATTTACATTTAAAGAAATTTAATAATAATTCTTCTTTGCCAAGAAGAACTTTGCCACCACCGCCAACATCGCCACTATCCGGAGCAGCAGTGGCATCTCTTACTTTAACGGCTGCTTATTTGCTTCGTTCTCTGCTTCCTTGTTCAGAAATCCTGAAAGAGTGAGTGGAGCTGGTGAACGAAATCGGTAGAGTCAATTATGAGTTTTTGTACTACTTACGCTGCTGCATACTCATTGTATAAGTATACGTATACTTTATATTCATAATTGTTTATGTACATAAAGGTGTAACGAAAGAAAATAATTTCGCATGTACAAAGTTAGTGGAATATCCAATACATTCCAATAAAATGAAACGAAGTGTTTTGTTCACTGGATGAACATGTGATGAGAATTTATTTTTTGCTTACTCTATTCCTATACACCTTAATGTGCTTACATATCGTTTGGCTATGCTTATAAGTAAGTACATTAGTCAGTGCCACTTATTTGGCGGCAACCGCTCATCCTACTAAGATGTGCGGGTGTTTTGGTTACACAAAACTATTTTTCAGTTAGTTTGGGTGCAAAAACCTCCCGCACCGAATGCAATTTCGCCAATCGAAATTGCGCACTTCCTTATGTTATTTCAAAACAGCCTATAGAATTGAAAATAGGTCATTTTGGTACCTCATGCACAAATGTACCATAACGCCTACTATCGATATTCTTGTTAGAACCCAGACAACTTTAAACTCGCTTAAATTGTGAACTCCATTATATTTTTGTAATGTCTTTTCACTCGTGTAAAAATGAATGGCACGCCCGTAAAAATGAAAGACCTACCCCTTTTGGTGGTTGCAAAATAATTTGAAAACTAGTCATACTGCTAAAAATGCTAAAACTAAGTAAAATAAATAATTAAATTAACCTTACTCGATTCTTTACGAGATTTCGATTAAAACGGTACAGTTTAGGCAAAGGAGGGTATACGTTAGTCGGATCAACCGACTGATTTTTGTTGTTGTTAAAATTGAAGCTTTCTGAAGAGGGTCGTCACCGACCTGAAATCGCGATAAAGCAGTGTGCAGCCACAAAAATCAATGTCACTTTGTCACCATTTTGTTAAAATCGTGTTTTCTATTTAAATATATAAGTATAAGTAAATAGATACAAGAGGTCTTAATCCGGTTAATCCCTGTTCAATAATAATTGCCGTAAAGATTTACTTCAAACTACGTAATGTCTTCGTTATGATCTAGCTTCGTAAAGTTTACGAAACTACGACAAATTGCCCTTTTCAAAACTGAAAAATCGTTATATCTGCGACACTTTATAAGATTTTTTGAATTCAATAGCAGATTCGTGATTGCCACACAACAAATTATGAAATGGCGTTATTTGAATGACTGCTAATGACAAAACAAAAAGTTTGCCAAGTTCTTTAATAAGTAAATAAAATCAAAAAAAAGTTAGTAATTACATTTTGTGCGGAGACTGTTGTGCAATTTTAATAAAGAAAAAGCGCAGTTCTTCTTAAAAGTTAAAAAAACCGACTACACCTAATGTACATTTTGTATGTATGTGTTGTGTAGTGCATCAAGTAGTCGCACATACACACACTTGCCAACTGCACATTAGCCGCTTAATTATGTAAAGTTCATTATGAAAGATAAAACGCAAGAACGAGCGAGCGAGTAAGCTCAGTTGAGCTCAGTTCGTATGCCAACAAGGAATCAGCAAATAAAGTGCATCCAATTAGTTTTCCTATTATTTATTAAGACAATAAAACAAAAACAAAAGCTCTAGCGATGGCAAACGATTTTCCATTTTCTTCTGTTTTCCTTTCTGCTGAAAAGTAGTCCTTGTCGAGTGCACACATTGTATCGCTTTATCAGCAGGTGGCTGCACAATTGTCATGGTGATCTCCGTTCTCCGATGGCTGCTGTCTCAAGTGGCTTTGACGAATGCCAGCCCCAACGACCGTCTCAAGACGCATTCACGCGCATTGCAACGCTATTCGAATGAAATGAAAATTGGTAAGCAATTGAAAATAGATCTGAAGTTTTTAGACGTTTGAACAACGCTAGGTAAGCGTTTGCTAAATACTCGTACCTCAATAATTTTCTAATAGATTTGATGTACTTTGTTTGTACTGCAGATTTCGTTTACTCTACTGTTATAATAGAAAATAGATTAGGATATATGGGAATGTACTTATATTTGTCGATGCAAAGTTTCATTCACACAGTGAAACAAGGGAACAAATTTGAGCTTTTTGTGTGTTGTTTGGAATTCTATAGCAATTTTCACTAATTTGAAAAATCATTTTTTTTAATATCACCAAAAAATGACTGAGTAAAGGGTTTTTTTTTTAAAAAAAAAAACAAAATTACATATTTTCCGATTTCAATGAAATAAGGCTCATTTGATTCAAAATATATTAAACTAAATGCTTTAAGACCAACACTGTGATTTTTGTCGCATTTTTTTTATGAATTTTTAGAAAACAATTTTTTTTTAATAAATTGTTGTTTTTTTCAAACTTTATCGATATATCTGAAACTACTGGTCCAAATGTAAAACAATGTAGGCACCGATTAAAGAAAATTTTGTTTGCGAGTTTTAATATTTTCTTTTTTAACTGAATATAGTGAACGTTTTCAAGTTATTTAAATATTTTTAGTATAAGTGCATTAATTTTGGACAAAACGGTATATCGCGAAAATCCGAGCAAAAAGTCGAGAAAAAAACCAAGTCAGATTTGGATTCAGCGTTCCAAATTACCTTAAAAACAACAAATACCTTGTTCCCTTGTGTAATAAGTTAAAGTGACCCGTTTTGCTTGGCCTCCTGGGTTCACAAGTCCAACTATTGTCGCTCGTTTTGATGTATAGGTCAGTTGGCCGCAACGCCTAAACATACTGCTTATATCCCTCTTTTTAAGATAACAGAACCCATTTAAACCTTATGATTTCTGAAGAAAATAATCAACATTTGTACTTTTTTCCGAGGTACTTTAAGTCCTTAAAGGGAAACTTTTTGCCTCCACCTCGATTTCGCACATTTTCAATCTCAAGCCTATGATAAGAATCCAACATCATATTTGGATCATGGCTTAATTTGTTTGACCATTGCCGTGCTTTCCACAGACACACGGACCGGACCGAACTACTTAATGGCGGAGATGAAATGACAAATTAGGATACAGTCCACACTTCGTTGGAGGATAAAATTAATACTATTTTTTTAATTATGTGGATTGAGGTCAAAAAGCACAGGTAAAAAAGTTAAAGTCGAGCGTAGCCGCCCTGCTGTTCAGAGGATTAAGCGCCTTTTTCTGGACCTTGACCAAGGACACACCGGTCTATGCATAAGTAGAGCATGATCAAGTATTATTTGTGTCTTCTAGAGCTACAGGACCTTTAATTAGTAGGCACCTTTGTGGGGGCTACTCGAAAAAACGGACCGATATGGTCCAATGAGGCAAGTCATAAGCGTTGGTCGCGCAAAACGCTTTATGTCAAATTCAATAGAAAGCGGATATAATATGTGACTTCTTAAGCTGCTGATTCTGAAATTGATTTACCCAATTTATTGGACAATTTTTACCCCTTAACCCATCCGGTAATATTGCCTAGCTTGAATTATGAGGCAAAAAGTTTGATTTCCACTCATAGGCATAGCTTCAACGACGACCAAGAATACATACTCGTATACTTAATAGGGTTTCCTAAAAAAATTGAAAGTGTTGCAGGCGCTATATGAAAATGTGGACCAAGTTTTACCAAAATAAATTATTGTCCGCTTATAATGACCCATGCAAAATTTGGAGATGATCGGGAGTAGCTGTTCGGCTAGAGATCTTTGTGTGGGAGCCGATATGGTCAAATTTCTTCTGAGATGAGTGTTGGTCATTCCTAATGTTTTGTGCGAAATTTTGTCAGTGGATGCATTTTGTAGGTTTTAGAGCTGAATATGTAGGTTTTAGAAACTCTCAAGTCTGGTAAACCCTATGTGTAATATAAAAATGTGAACCAATTTTAATAGGGTTTGTGCTGTCATGAATGTGACAAATTTCAGTAAAAACTGTACTTTGATTACAATGATAAACAGAAAACCTAATATTTTGAAATGACTACTACATTCATCATCTGGGGTAATCACTACAACAAATCCGTAACTTTTAATTGCAATCCTAACATCTTGTGTGGAAGTTGCTCATACTTGTGCCACAAAGTTCAAGTATCATTTGCAACCCAGCAACATATATTGAAAAACATTTTTTAAACGATAAAAAATCTTAAAAATTTGGCCCACAAAATGGACCGATTTGGATGGCTCAGACTCACTAGGATTTGTTATTGACCAAAACCAGGATACAAAGTCAATACGTAGACATTTTACACAGCTATAGGTGAAGTGCATTCAAGTTTACTGGACCATTTCTGGGCCTCCTGCCGGCATAGTTGTATAGCATGGCTCCAAAATTGGCAACCTAGGTGGTTCTGCTCCTCAGAACCACAGTTTTTAACCGCTTTAAATGATATTTGTCTTTTTAGAAGGCGGCAGTCGCTACCTACAGCAAATGTGTCCTCATACTTTTAAGTATCCATACTGCACGTACGAGTAACATGAGCTCAAATTTGGGGTAAAAACGTTTATCCAATATTTATTTTAACACCAACGGTCTCCGCCAGGATCGCTTTCCATCGGCAAAAATTCTATTACTTTTGATCTAGTAAATATTTTTGAGTTCTGAAGAAAGGCTATTGTAGCCAAGGAGTCAAGGATTATTTTGAGCTATTAACATTTAAAATCGGTATTTTACTGGTAATCGGTATTTTACTCAACCAAAATATATTTGGTACAAACAAATTTTTTTTTTTTATAAAGGGTGGTTAAATTTTAAGGGCCGATGTTGAATGTGAACCACACCTGAACGTCAAGTTTTTTTCTGCATTTCATTTGATATTTTTCAATTTCAGACTAACACAATTTGAACCGTGGAAAGCTACGCAAGCGAGCAACGCGTTAAAGTTATTCAGGCTTATTATGAAATGGCAACAGTGGATGATCAATTTTCGAAGAAAATCATCTTTAGTGATGAGGAACATTTTCACCTTAGTGGATTCGTCAATAAGCATAATTGCCGCATTTGGGCAAATGATAATCCAAGAGTGATGGTCGAAAATACAATGCACCCACAAAGAGCGACTGTTTGGTGCGGTTTATTTCAAAACGAGGCCGGTCAGGCAGTTACTGCGAATGGTGTTCGCTATCGTGAGATGATAACGAGCTTTTTCTATATGTGATATGGATGTGGACGATATGTGGTTTTAACAGGACGGTGCCACTTGCCACACAGCTAACAAAACAATGGCTCTTTTGCGCGACAAATTCAATGGCCGTGTTATCTCACGCCGTGGCGATGTTAATTGGCCGCCAAGATCATGTGTTTGACACCGTTGGACTTCTTTCTTTGGGGTTATTTGAAAGAAAAGGTGTACGTCAATAAGCCAGCAACAATTTAAGGGCTAAAGGATGAGATATTTCGGCATTTAACGTCATATAACCATAATTAGATAGAGGATTGAGATGAGCCGCCAAGGTCGCGGCCATACTAATGTTATCATTAACGGCATAGTACCATAATTAGATATAGGTTAGATAGAGGGTAGAGGTGTGCCGCTGAGGTCGCGGCATAATAAAATGACAATGATTTCCTAAACAATTTGTGTTTCATTCAAAATCAACATCGGCCATTAAGATTTAAGCACCCTTTAGATAAGATACCACACTTTATTATTAAAGAGTTCTTCAAATACAGTTCGACTGAAAAAAGTGAAAATCGTCAATAAGGACAACAACATTTTGTTTGCTCATGTATGAACAATTGATTAATTACAGAAGGATATTCAGCAGCCCTAGAAATACAAATTGGCCACTACGGAGGTACGATTTTGAGCCGTTTGACTTTGTTTGTTGAGGTACAGCGAAGGACCGATTCTGGCCCTTAAGGCAAATATCGAGCTAACCATTCGTGAGATAAAGTCAGATACTGTCACCAAGGTCTCAACAATTTGATTACCAGGATGTGCTACTGCGAGGCACATCGTTTAACCGTAAACCAATAATATGGCGAAAAATATAACTTGGGATATTATTTTTTGAATAAGCTGCCTTCCGAGACACTCCTCTTGGCTATGGAATATAAAGAATATTATTCAAATATATCTCAATTTAAGGGAGTCTTGCTAAAATCATCTTAAGTAATCACCTTTGACACATTGCATTTAAAAAGATGATCACGAGAGGCAGTACACTAGGAGGTGTCATATCAACAGGTTTTAAGAAGTCGACCGCTTCTAATGCTCTATTGGAAGGAGGAAAACATCCATCCTAAAGATCTTTATCGCAATGACATTTAACAAGGGCACCAAAAACAGAATTAATTAATTCACGAATGAAAGTTAGACTTTGGCCTTTTCACATCCATGACTTAGGGAAGCGACTCCGGCTTTAACCAAAAAAAATACCAGTTCATCATCGTCGTAAACTGTAAAGCCTCCTGTAAGCGGGAAACTGATAACTACATAATGTTCTAAGCGCCTGCCTGCAGTGAGAGGATCAGTGAAATGGATCGGATCGGACAATCAAAAATTATACCTCTGATGTACTTTATTTGACGATCCTCTGGTTACTTACCAAAAATAAAGTTTAAAAAACTCAAAGTCCCATCTCTCCCTTAAACTGAAATATGAAAAATATCCGTCATGAGGATCTTAAATGATTTCTCTAATCAAGTCTGAATATAATAATTGATATCCCAATTATACTTTAGACATCAACAAAGTTGGAATCATGCAAACTGCGAAAACAGAATTTTTATGGACTCTTTCGTAGAAGTTGCGGAGATTTAAAATCACAAAATTTGTGATGAATATAACGAATGGGACCCAATCTTAGAAAAATATTAGATATCAGTTTTCACAGATGTTTTGAAAATTGAGATAGGGCGGCCTTGGGAGCTTTCTTGCAAAACATGTTTAGCAGATAACCAAACGTTTGTACAGTGTAAAGCGCGGTAATTTGCTTATTTGGGAATGAAATAAAAAATTATGAACCTTATAAAAACTTGTTTTATATTTTCAATATATTGAACAGTAAGGGGATTTTTAAATTGCATGGTTTTAAATAATGTATCTGGCAAATGTTTCGCTATCCACACACTGCTACATCCGTTTTCTGAAGTTTTCATTAACTCTAACAAACATGTCGACTGGTATTCGGCCAATTTAAGCCTCAATATTCTTAATTATGTCTTTCAAGATGTTGGGACGGTTTATACGTATATACACCTTCGCCTTCAGGTAAACCCAAAGAGAAAAATCTCATGGGCCAGGTGTGGTGAGCGTGCTGGCTAGTTCACATCACCCCTCAAAGAGATAAGCCGTACAGGAAACATTTACCTTAAACAATTCATGGTAACCCTCGCTGTTTGTGCAATGGCACCATCCTATTGGAACCATGTATCCTCTAATTGCATTGCTTCAAGAGCCGTTTATAAAAATCCTGTTTCACAGGCCAGTACCGTTCGGAGTTCACAGTTACGACAAGGATAACCGTTATCCTGAAAAAAGTAAGGGCCAATTATGCCTACCCGCATATTTTGGGGGAACAGCGAATCGTAAACGAAAAGCACGCTGCACTGCAAAGATCGAGTGCGCATTTAAAAAATACGCTTCAACACAAATGACCTCTTCAACACAATGACCAATACATGAGGGCAACTGAAAGGCAGACGAATACAAATCTCCCGTCAGCCACTGTAAGCCACGCACACTCTCCACTCTCTTCTCTTGAAGATAATAATCTTGGTGAGAAGTCGGGTGGTCCTTAAATGCCTTCAAACACTATAAACTCAGGTCACCTAAGAATCAGGTAACACTAGGTACGAGGCTCTAATGGAGCCGGGAAAGGGATCAGAATTAGTGGATAAACTAAAAATCTCGCACATACTCATAAAAAGCTAAGATGGAAATAGGTGACCAGCTGTAAGCCAAAAATGTTCCAAATCAATGTTGTTGCAAGTATGCGAAATGAGACCTACAGGGTAGTTAGCGTTAGTCAAGCTAGCTAATCGTATTCGTATATCAGCAAAGCCGCTGTAAACAAAGAATTATCTGTTTCACTGGCAGAATCTTCTGGAAAGGTGTTTAACCTATTGTTGATTCAGATTCAGATTGATGGCCTCGCATAAGTTCCTAACGTTGCCCTCTCCCGAATCGTCCTCCCAAATGGTTAAAAAGTTTACTGGATACTCGGTCAAGCTTCCTCTTTTTTCTCCAACCCATACTACATTTATCTTCTTATTCTCTTCTGTATTTTGTGTTTCTATATTTCTTTCTAGTCAAAATTGTGTGGGGTGGTTCTCTCAGCTATGATGAGAACTTTGAGCTATGACAACACTCAAAAGTGCTCAGCTGGCGTCAAATATAGCAGACTCTTCCAACCGGATAACCAAATTTTTAGATATATGCTTCTAATACATATATATAATATTCGCCCATTTGGGCTGACTAAATTCTGTTTGAAATCACCCGTACTGCATTCCTCGCTAAACGTATTAAATGACCAACTTTGAGTAGGATCCTCTATTCACCTTCGCTGCAGTGTTCGTCCACACTCCTATGACTAAGTCGAAACGTTTGTAGCTGCCTTCATTTGCATTTATTTTCATTTGTGGTTATTTCGCCAAGTCTAGTCCATCAAAAGCCTCATAATCCCATAGTTATGTTTGTGCTTTGTTGAGCTGGCCCCAGAAACTTTTGCTCATTACGTTCGTGCATAATTTCGTTAATTAGAGGAAAAAGTGCTTATCGCCGGTTAAGTACGTACGGAACGGTGCATTTTCAAACGCTGTCGTCCCATTGACCGAAAATAATGGACGCAGCACTGCGACGCATGGAGTGCCGTGTGAGTTGGCGAAAGGTCAGTCATTTTCCGGTGAACATGAAGGAGTGTGACATCAGGGGCGTGTGGGTGTGTAGGTGACATGTACTCGTATCGGAGAAGAGTTGTGTTTCAAGTGCCATTTAAAATTTTTTCCCATTTTGAATTTTGAAAGTTTTGCTTTGCCGCTTATTAAAAATGAAAAAAAAACGCAATTCAAACGCCTGTTAAATGAAAGTCGTGCCGCGTGTGCAAATGACAGAGACGGTTATTGTGTCAAATGATAAAAACGAAATGTGATTTGGAATTTGCATGACATTATTCCAGACAAAAAAAATATCACAAGAACAACACAAAACTGCGAAAATGGTGATTTGCCCAAAGCCAAAAGTGTTTTCGATTTAAATGTCGTTTTTTTTTGCCGTGATTATGGCATGCACAAAAATGCTCCAAAAAAATAGTGAAAAATTCTCTTAACCCTATCACATTTCGCAGCCACCCTGACAGATGGACGACGGATGGTAATAGTTGGTGTGCATTTCATGAGTTTGAGTAAAATGTAATTTGACTGGTTCGACTTCGGGCAAACTGCATCGACAAATGCTTAAATGCAGCTGGAAGGTGCGTTCTCGATTTCAGTACTTCTACGATATTAAATTGAAATGATTGCAACAATAGCAACACGAGAGAAGTGAAACAGAATACATCCTTCAAATGATTTCTTGGTAGGTATTTGAAATCTGACCACTAAATGGGACCGAACACTGTAGCCATGCCGCCACCGATTGTACTCTGTGGACCGCGAAGGTATTAGCGAAAAACAGGGCATGAGGAACAATAATGACCTGTTTTTCTAGATTTTATAGAGTGTTTCAAAGGACCATGTAGAATGTAATTTGCCCAACCTACCCTGTGGAATGGTGAGGAGAATAATATCTGCGAAATCGCCGAAGTATGGATAATACAGAGTGGAGCGCGGTAATTTGCTTATTTGGGAATGAAATACAAAAATTATGAACCTTAGAAAAGTTAATTTTATATTTTTATTATTTTGAACAGTAAGGGAATTTTAAATAACATGGTTTAACATAGTGTATCTGGCAAATATCGTCCTTCGCTATCCACACTGCATGTAGACTGGTATTCTGCCACTTTCAGCCTCAATATTGTTAATTAGGTCTTCCAATGTGTTGGGACGGTTGATGTACACCTTCGGCTTCAGGTAACCCCAAGGCAAAAAATCGCAGGGGGCTAAGTCTGGTGAGCGTGCCGGCCAGTTCACATCACCCCTCAAAGAGATAAGCCGTCCAGGAAACATTTGCCTTAAACAATTCATGGTAACCCTCGCTGTGTGTGCAGAGGCTGACATTTATTGGACCACTCACATTTTATACGGGTAAAAATTCAGTTCAACATGAAGAATCCGCTGGAAAGAACGTCTGGAAATGGCAAGAGCAAGTGATTGCTTCCGACCAGAGCTTTTCGGAGATTGCAGTATTGCTGCTCTAACTCTCTCGATGTTTTGTGGTGTTGTAATCCTTTTCTCAGGTCCCCTTCTACACATGACACATTCCCTGCTGTTCTCAATGAAGTTGTGGACAATATATTTTAAAAAATTTCTTAAAGGCCACAAATATCAAAAAGCGAGAAAGACGATATTCAAACATCATGGCATATAACAAGAAAAAGGGATAACGAGTGCCAACTGGGCAAAATGTCAAAACTTGAAAAAACACTATTAAATCAATGGGGATAAAAAGGTCCATAAGCTGCACAACAATAATAAAGTGAGAAAAATGATATCAATTGAACAGGATGTCGTTGATAGGGCTAATACGAGCTAACGAATTAGAAAAGTGGTATAAAATAAGCACGATGCCGTACAAAATTGAAATAGGGATAAAAAATGGACAAAAAGGGCGAAATATTAAAATGTGAGAGAAACAATATTTGATAAACAGAATGGCATGAAAATAGACAAAGGTGTAAAAAGGATCGAAACGGGCCAAATATCAAATTAAATCAACACGAATACATTAAAAATAGAAATGGAATGGAATGAAATAAAGTGTTATAAAAAAAGACCAGAAGAGCCATAATGTCACAAAACCCGAAAAACAATACTTAAAAAGAAATAAAATGACTAAAGCAATCAAAATATTAGAAAAAACACTACTAAAGCAACAGAATAGGATAGCAAATAGAAACTCGAATTAAAAGTGGATAAAAAAGGATCACTACGGGCGAAATATCCAAATACGAAAAAGACACTGATAAATCCACAGTAAGCTACAGAAAATTGAATCTGGCATAAAAAGTGGGTAAAAGGAAGACATATCACAATGTAACAAAACAAAATTAAGTAATCATAATGGTTTAAGAAACATAAATGGCTTAAAAAATAGCAACAAAATAAAACTCCAAAGTGACAAAAACAGATTAAAATGAACAGAATGTACTTCCATTAACCCTTCGGTGGAAGATATAAAAATCATTTCCGAACTTCCGATCAGTTGCACAAATGAAATGTTGATAGTAGGTGCAACCTCAATTCTGATTGCAACAAATTTGGCTTAATAACGAATTTGTTGCCCTCTTGGACGAATCAACGAGGGATGCTATATATATATTTCTGGCATACAAAGTGTTGTCTGGCTCCCTCTGATATTTCCATTGGAAAGTTTGACATTTTTTAGCATAAACGTACTCAGAAATTTTTGACGTACGATCATCATTTGTGTTGTTTACAGTGACATCAATCAATTTGGCAAAAAAAATGGAATTAACTCATGAACATTTTCATGCGATCATTTTTCACAACTTCGACGTGGATTACACTACAAGAGTGCATCTGGTTTAATGAATTCAGTCGTGGCCGACGCTAGCTGAAAGACAAAGGTCGTCCAAAAACGGCCGGTACAAAAACGGCGGTTGCGCCAGAGAACATTGATGCCGTGCGAGTTTCGTAAAAATGATGTTGGCCGAAACGTGGAATAAGAAATTTAAATAAAAACACAGTTTAATCGAACTTTGGTTTGATCGTTTTTGAACTTTTATTTTTACTTAAAACAAGTTGGTGCTGCTGCATTGAACTCTACTTTCTTATTGATTACAATTTTTGAATTTTCTTAATATTTAGCTTCGCTTCTGCCACTGAAAAGGGGAACATAGCGGCAGAGTCGAAGTACTTAAAAATATAGTTTATTACAAACATACATATGTATGCTGATTCAGTTGGTTTGTTCAGTTTGGTGTTTTTCGAATTTATTACAAACATACATATGTATGCTGATTCAGTTGGTTTGTTCAGTTTGGTGTTTTTCGAAATATCTTGGGTCAAGAGCCTCACTGAAGTATTGGTTCAATAAACAGAGGTTTCAAATTACATTTAAGTCACACTTTGTTTTACTTGCTGCATTGACATTTATGCCGTTCTGTTGGTCGATAATTTTCATTGCACAATATTCTTTAGGGTTTTTGTTACTCTTGGAAATTAATTTGAAGTGGAGGTTTTGTTGTTATTGTATTTGTTTGTGTTGGTGTCTGTACAGACGTAACTCCTCCTTCCCTTGATGGAAAATTCTCCTGAATTTTAGTTTTAATTTTAGAAAATTTCTTATAAATACAGATTACAGTAATTATTATTATGATAATTAATAACAGTATGATGGTAGTGTTTGAAATTATAAAACTATAGTGTATTGTCTTATGATTCTTTAGTTCTTTAATTTGCTTTATATTATCGAGTTCTTTAGTGACTATTTCGTCAAAGGTGAGTGTTGTTATGCTTTTATTCACAGGTATATCGGGAGTTTTTATAAAATGATCCTTAAATGATCTATCATAATTCTTAAGTGTTAATTCATTTATTTGTATTTCACAATTACTGAACGTTATCAAGTGATCATTCATGAGTGTAATATTTCTATCGTCACAATTGCTTAATAGTTTTGCATTATTTAGATTTTTTGCACATATTAATCCTGGTTCAATTTCAATTATTTCTTCTCTGGTGTTCTTTATTTTTGTGCATATATTACTATTGAACATACAAAGGTTTGATTTCTTTAGTAAGTTTACATCATTTGTTTTGCTGTATTGGTATGGAAAATTATTATAGTATACTATTTGTTGTGCCTTACAATCAATTTCGAAATGGTTTTTGTCTTTTATTGGTGTAATATATGATCTCTTTGAAATTACTGTTTCTTTAGGTACTTTAAGGATAAACAATATTTGATTTTCTTTGTATTTTGCTACAATTAACTTGGTAGATTGAAGCTTAAAGAAGTCTATGTCGAGGGATTCGATTTCCTGCATTGTGAACATGTTGCTGATCATAATATTTTGGTTAGCTGCCATTATATTTTTTTGAATGTGCTCAATTTGATCTGATAGAATTTTAATTTTTAGAAGGGTGTCTACATACATAGTTTGGGATAGCACTTTGTCGTTATCCTTGTCGATGCTATTAAATTTATCTGAAAACTTTGATCTGTCATCTTCTATTGTATTTTTTAATATTTTAATAGTTTCATTAAAATGGTTATTTATGAGAATGTTTTGGTTAAATCCTTCAATCAGATTGTGGTTGTTTTGGTCTATATATTGAAGATGATTTTCTATGTTGGACCTATCTTCGTCATCCATTGTGCCAGCTATCCACTTTAATCCTGTACCTATAATGTTGGCTAACCCTCTTTTTGTTCTGTGTACTTGTATAGTGTAAAATTTAATTTTTGCTCTATTTAATTCTGATTGTAAAAATTGTTTGTTTGACAACATTTCCATTTGTTCTATACTTGTTTCAATGTTTTCTATGGCGTTTTTAATTTCTTTTAAATCGATGATATGTAGAATGATTGTGTACTTGGTTATAAGCTGTACTTCGTCTAATTTTATTTCGACGTACCCATTGTTGTCATTGTTGATTGGTTGGATTGTCAGTATTCCCATTGTTGGTAGAAGCATCATCATAAAGGTTAGGGATAGTGGTATCCAATTGACCTGCAAATTTAGTTTTTCGTTTAATATTGGAAGGGTGTACGTTTTCTAGGGTTAGTTTTCTGTATCTTGGTTCGTATTTATGTCTTAAGGCTTTGTAATTTTTTACGTATCCTTCTTGACCGTTTCGTGTTATGTCTTCTCTATTTTCATTCCTTTTTGCAATGACTTTATTTTTTGCTGCTTTTAATCTACTAAATATAATGTTTTTATCTACCTTGCCTTCTAATATGTCCTTAGGTCGTTTTTTGGTGGTTGAATGTATGGAATTATTATACCATTCAATGCATTTAAAAATTCTTTCTTGAGTCGATAAATTTGAGTTTTGTGCTTCTAAAGTTCTAAATTTCTCGGATAATGTGCTGTGTAGTCTTTCCACATCAGCGTTGCCTGTATGGTTGTTGGGTTTGGTGAAATGTACTTCTACATTTTCTGTTCTAAGAAAGTCTTTTACGTTTATTGAGTTAAATTCATTGTCTGTGACGAATTTCTTTGGTTTGTTTCTGAGAGAAAAGTACATTCTGATTTTTTCTACTAGTGTTTTACTGTTCCTGTCTTCTAAATTTAGTGCCACAGCGTATTTAGTAAATTTATCAATAAAAGTAATGAAACTATGTTTTTTGTTTGTGTAAACGTCCATGTGAACTATTTCATTTGAATCTGAAGGGGTTTCCGTGATTGCAAACTTAGGTTTATTTGGTGACCTGCTATACTTCGCTTTGTTGCAAATGTCACAATTGTTTATATATTTTTGTATGAAATGCTTTAGATTTTTGTGATATAATTTCGTTTTTAAGCCCTCATAGTTTTCAGTAATTCCTGAATGTCCGGTTTCGTTTCTATGATATTTGCCGATTTGTTTGTATAAGTCATTTTCGTTGTCAATATCTCTTGCCATGAAACTACATCTAACGAATTTTATGTTGGTGCCAAAAAGTTCTATAAGTTTTAATTGTACTTTATTGTAAAGGTGATCAGATAGTTCGGTAAAAATTCCTATGCGTCCGTGGGTAATGTGTCGACGAAATAGATCTGACATATAATTGGTTTCGATATCTCTAGTGCTAATGAAAATTTTCTTATTATTGTTCACAATTTTAAGGTCTTCTGTTTTATGATCTGTTAATATGATTTGCGTTTGGAATCTATTGACCACTGTTGTTAAAATTGGGAAATAATCATTTTGCTCTGATTCTTGTGAATGGATAGTAGCGGCAGTACTGAAATTGTCGTCGTTATCTGCTATTTCTATTTCCTGTAAATTCTCTATAGCTAATATTTCTCCAATTGTGTTGTCTATTCTGCTCATGAAATCTGCTACTTTATTTTCTTTTCCTTTAATGTAGTTGATTTTAAAATTATATTCGCCCAGTTTCAGCAACCATCTCTGAAGTCTTGGGTTTATGTCTTTTCCCTTTGTTTTGGTATGTAGCCACACTAATGGTTGATGGTCTGTTGCTAGTTCGAATTGTTTACCATATATATATGGTCGAAAGTAACCTACTGCCCAAACAATTGCAAGTAGTTCTTTTTCTGTGGTAGAATAGTTCTTCTCGTGGTCATTTAACGTTCTGCTTGCATAAGCAATTGGGTGTTCGTTTTGAGAAAGGACCGCACCTAATGCGTAGTCGCTAGCATCTGTTGTTAATTTAAAATCTTTTGACCAATCTGGGTATTTTAGTATGGGTGGATTTGTGAGGATGTTTTTAAGTTTTTCAAATGCGTCTATGTATTGGGAGTCATTGATATTCACTTTTGAATTCTTTTTTAAATATTTGGTAAGATTGTATGCGATTTTTGCATAATCTTTAACGAATTTTCGATAATATCCTGTTATGCCAAGAAAAGATTTTATTTGTTTTTGGGTCGTGGGAAGTTTAAGTTTTTGAATCGATTCAATTTTGGTTGAATTTGGTTTCATACCGTCCGAAGTAAGAGTATGTCCCAAATAGTCAGTTTCCTTGCAGAAGAAATTGCATTTATCAATTTGCAGTTTTAAGTTATGTTCTCTCAACTTTGCAAATATTTTCTTGATGCTGTCAATGTGCTCTTCAATACTAGTACTAAAAATCAGTATGTCGTCAAGATAAACGACACAGATCTTATTAATATATTCACGTAATACTGAGTTAATCAACCTTTGGAATGTGGAGGGTGCATTTTTCAGTCCGAACGGCATTCGCAGAAATTCGTAATGACCGAAAGGAGTTGAGAACGCAGTTTTCCGTTGATCATCGTCTTCTATTAGAATTTGATGAAAACCCTTTGCTAAGTCCAATGTTGAAAAATAATTGGCTTTCCCTAATTTGTCCAGTATATTTTCAATATTGGGAATAGGGAATTTGTCACTGACAGTTATCTCATTAAGTTTACGATAATCGACAACTATTCGAAATTTTTGTTTGCCTGAGTTATCCAGTTTCTTGGGCACTATCCAAATTGGTGAGTTATAGGGGGAATTACTTTCTTTAATGATGTTCTGATCTAACATCTCACTGATTTGCCTACTTATTTCTTCCTCATGTATCTTCGGATACCTATAGATTTTCGTATAAATTGGTCTATCAGTTTGGGTTATAATGCCGTGTCTAATTTCATGTGTGTGGGAAAGTTGTTGTCCTTCTTGATAAAAAATGTCTGAATTTTCTTCTAAAATTAATTTGAGCGATATTCTTTCCTCGTTATTCATATCGTTCCTATATAACTTGTCCGCATAATTTCCACTGATATCAGTTGCTTCTAGTGTGTGAATTTCTTCCGTTTTGTATGGACAAGTATGGAGAAAATTTATTTTATTGTTATTTATCTCAATGTACTCTTCTTCAAGATTAATTTTTGCTTTTAGTGGTTGTAAAGTATTCTGTCCAATTAGTCCGTCAAATTTTTTATTTTTAAATTCTGTTAATTTCCATCGCATTACACAATTGTTACTGAATTCCTTCGGGACTTCAGTAATAATTTCACTGTCTACTTTTGTATGACCTGACAGAGAATTGAATAAAATCGGTTTTTCGAGCAGGATTCTTTTGTACTTAGGTAGACAATCTTTGTTTAGGAGTGTCGTCGTTGAACCTGTATCTATTAAACATTTTATTTTACTTTCCCCTATCGTTATTTCTATTATGGGTAGTCCAAACTCGGCGTTGCCAATTGAAAATTTACTTCATTGGCTGTGGATTCTTCTGTTTCTATGTTCTCTTGTAGATGGTCTACTTCCATTGGTTCCCAGGCTTGATTTGTTCTTTGAAATGACCCTGTTCTACGTGAAGTTGAGTTGTTTTGATTATGATTCGTGGTTGTATTGTATTGTGGGATCCTGTTTTGTCTGGACAATTCTGAATTATTCTGCCTGTATTGTCCGGAGCTTCTACCTGTGTTGTCCTGATTTGTGTTATTGTTAACGTTTGTGTTTTGTGTGTTATTATGAGTACTTTGTGTGGTGTCGTTAGGTTTAGAATTAGTATTTTGAATATTATTGTGATTATTTTGTCTGTTTTCGAATTTGCTAGTGTCTTTTATTAACCCACATTCTTCTAAACAATAATAGGCATCTCTGAGATTTTTTATATTTCTGCTATATATTATGCTGGACAGGTGTGGTGGAATGTTCGAAAGGAAAGTTTTTAAAATAAGTGCTTCGTTTACACTAGGTGAGAATTCAATGGGCTTGGATGAATCCTGGTAGTACTTATTATTAAGCTTATCTAAAATGTTTCTTAAATATGTAAAGGATTGTCTTACATTATTGTTCCGTACATTAAGTGCCCTGTGGAAGAGCTGATGGTAGGATTCCCGTATTCCGAAGTTCTTCAGAAGTTCCTGTTTGATCTGCGACCATACCGGGTTGTTTATTGTCCTGATAACGTTGGCTGCTTCCCCTTGTATTTTCTTCAAAACGTATCGTTGGAAAAAATACTGCTCCATGTTGGTGCCGTTGAATAGATTAGCAAATAGTTCTACTTCGTTTATGAAGGAGGTGACATCGTAGGTTTTGTCACCTCTGAATTCCTGAATTTTGGCAGCCTCTTTTAACGCTTCTGATAGAGGCAGCTGTTGGTCCTCTGGTGTAGTTGGTACAGATGTTCCTGCTGTTGTTTTGTCTGCTTGTTGTTTCGACGTGTTTGGTACAGAGTCCTTAAACGTTTCCAGCGATTGTAGTGTTTCTAAACCAAAGTATGGTTTATATGTTTCACTTGTTTTGTCGGTGTCTTTTGGCATTTTTTCAGACTGTTTTGAGTTTTAAGTGTTTTAACTGTTTAACTGTTCAACTTTTGTTGTTTTGGTCTTTGTTTTTAGTTTTCACTTTGTTTTTTAGTTATATATATTTTTTTTTCAAATTTATTTTTTTTTCTATTACTGGAGGGTCCCGTAGGATTCGCAGTAATAATTTTGTATTTTTCTTCGGAAACTACTGTAGGTTATTTTAAATTAAATTCTTATGAATTTAATTTTCGCGACGACTGCGCCAGTTTCGTAAAAATGATGTTGGCCGAAACGTGGAATAAGAAATTTAAATAAAAACACAGTTTAATCGAACTTTGGTTTGATCGTTTTTGAACTTTTATTTTTACTTAAAACAAGTTGGTGCTGCTGCATTGAACTCTACTTTCTTATTGATTACAATTTTTGAATTTTCTTAATATTTAGCTTCGCTTCTGCCACTGAAAAGGGGAACATAGCGGCAGAGTCGAAGTACTTAAAAATATAGTTTATTACAAACATACATATGTATGCTGATTCAGTTGGTTTGTTCAGTTTGGTGTTTTTCGAATTTATTACAAACATACATATGTATGCTGATTCAGTTGGTTTGTTCAGTTTGGTGTTTTTCGAAATATCTTGGGTCAAGAGCCTCACTGAAGTATTGGTTCAATAAACAGAGGTTTCAAATTACATTTAAGTCACACTTTGTTTTACTTGCTGCATTGACATTTATGCCGTTCTGTTGGTCGATAATTTTCATTGCACAATTTTCTTTAGGGTTTTTGTTACTCTTGGAAATTAATTTGAAGTGAAGGTTTTGTTGTTATTGTATTTGTTTGTGTTGGTGTCTGTACAGACGTAACTTGCGTGAAGTGATAATGCAAAATCGCCATGTGACATACCGTGAGATAGAGGCATCCTTGGGCATTTCTTCCACAAGCATAATTCGATATTGTATGAACACCTGGCTGTAAAAAAGGTTTGTTCTCGTGGGATCCCGCACAATTTGACAATTGCTCAAAAAAAGGACCGTGTCGACTATCGGCGATCTATTTTTGAAAAAATACGATCGTAGTGCTTCAAAAGACGTTTATAAGATCGTCCTGGTGACGAATCATGGATCTATTCGTATGAGCACGAAACAAAATATCGACCGTGTGGGTCTTCGAAGACGAGCCAAATCCAACGAAAGTTGTTCGTGGAAGAAGCACTTCGAAGCAAATGGTCGCCTGTTTCTTCGGCAAAACTGGTCATGTGGCGACTGTTCCGCTTGAGCAACGTAGGACGGTCAATTTGTTTGCCTGAAGTCTTCGGAGAAATTCGAAAAACGAACAAGAAAAGAAACAATGCGAGCTCTCATCACCGGCTCAAACCAGCGCCTTTTTTACCGGCCAAAACGTCGAATTGATGGGTAATTCGCCGTATAGCCCTGACTTGGCACCCAATGACTTCTTCTTTATTCCTGCACATCAAGTAAAAAATGAGTGGTCAACGATTTTCGTCGCCATAAGATGCTGTTGAAGCGTTCAAAAACCATGTTTTGGAGGTGTCTCAATCGGAGTGGAAAAAGTGCTTCGACAATTGGTTTGAGCGCATGCGAAGTGTAAAAATCATGCTTTGAAAAACAATAAAACCATTTTTTATGATAAATATTCGCATTTTCATAATTAGGCCAGAAATATATATAGCAGCCCTCATATTTGCTGCGTGTATGTGGCAAATTTCTGATATGATATCACATCTGTGCAATAGTTCATGGACTCATTAAGTAAGCATAAATTATAAACTAGAATTTCACAAGATTTATTGTGCGACCCTCGTACAGATACGCAGGTTTATTTTGTTTGTCGTGCCATAGAGTAAGGAACCATCGAAACGCTTGTAAAAGGTTAGTCAGCACATAGGAGCGTAAACAAATGTCGACACGCACGTTAAAGTGTATTTGCGCACCTCATCCATGTGGGCTTTGCTATGAATGGATGCAACGCTCCACTACGAGGATGCAACATGGCTCAGGGTGTCTTCTTTCAGAATGTTTAGTGAACAGTGATGACAACTGCGCAATCGATCGCTTCAAGAGCTCAGGCCACATACAATTTGCATACTTACGTGCGGTACGGTCTAAGTAAGTCTGCGTCCTAAGTCGATCTGTCTGTGTGTCTGTGTGCATAGGAAGTTTACAACTCAACTATTTTGCACAACACAATTAATTGCTGTTGACTGAACGGGGGTAACTAAAAAAAACGGTGGCATGGTAGTGGCGGAAATGAGGAACGACCAAAACAAAGATTGCTACAGAATGCTGCACCCAAGGAAGGCAAAGTGAACGAACCAACAGCATCGGAACGAAGGATGTGAGGGAATTGTCGTAATCTCAATGTTGTACGGCGACATGAAAATGTATCATGATGCCACACAGCAGCGGTGGCCATGTTGGCGGCAGTGGCAAGAGTAGAATAAGTGCATCTGGCATAGTAATTTCCATCTTTGGTCTTTGTGTGCTACAGGAAAGGTCGTATTTTCCAAGAGGTTACTCCTGGTGGCACCTCCCACCTTGCAGACTTTCCTTGTGCCTGTTGGTGTGGGTGTTGTTCATTTGTTGCCGACGCAAGGCGATGCCTTGAAAGTTGAACTTCTTCCGCTGCGTTTACTGGTATCCGTGTCGCGTTTTGGTTGGCGCTGATGCTGTTGCCGTAGCCGTTATCTTAATGTGCATGTGGATGTGGCGCTTAACAGGAATTGTCGCTGTTTATCGCTGAAGTTTTTGACTTTCACGAATTTCCTACAGATTTGCTGTTTTAGATTATGCCACAGCTTCCCTGCCGCCGCCACCGCCGCACCCAAACAAACCCCAAAAACGAAGGCCACAATATGCCACAACATTCGTGTTGTAAGTAAAACATGGTGTTCGGTTGCTCCTGTTACTTCTGGTACTCAGCTTCCTCCCAGTCTTTCCCTCGGCCAGCGTGTGTGCGTCGTTATTCCACGTTGAGTGGGAATTCCTCCTGCTGTTGGTCCGTTGGGTGGATGAATAGAAAATGGAAAATTACGCAGTTACCGCATATTTAACGACAGATGTGCGAATGACAACGAACAGAGGACTGAATGCT
The DNA here is from genome assembly GCA_963513945.1 of Hydrotaea diabolus. Lineage (NCBI taxonomy): Eukaryota > Metazoa > Arthropoda > Insecta > Diptera > Muscidae > Hydrotaea > Hydrotaea diabolus. The sequence goes on along the minus strand of OY740720.1, from coordinate 99,773,318 downwards.
GATGATGGCAACACGGATGTGTCATCCCTCCGCTCGGTCCCCGATTTCTCGACTTTGAAACTCGATGTCGTCTGCATCTCCTCTGGATTTTGTTCGCGAAATATTTTCTGCTTTGTGTCAAGTTAAGGGTAAAGGCGTGAATAATTTTTATTATTCCACATACAACACAAAACACACACACTCACAATACCGGACGGACCACGAGTTATTCACAGCACCAAGGTGTGGTGAGTTTTTTGTAATTTAAAACATGAAATTGCGAAACATTGCGTTCGACGCCAACGGCAAAAGTCTAGGAATCTCAAAGACTGACTGCTTGAAATTGGATAACTTAATTGCAGTATTATTTGCTTTCTTTTAGAAAAATTATTCTTAAAGGTTTACTATTTCACACAAGTGGAATGCAACTTGAACGACACTTTTCGAAATCAATACACGATGTGATTAAGAAATTCCAAGGTATGTGAAAACAACAGCATCTAGAAATCACATCAAATTGTCTCAGTTCCATGGCTAGATATTTCATATTGATTTTGCCTAGGTCCTGACGTTTTTACGAAGTGGAAAAATTAAGGATAACTAAAAAGCATACAGAAGATTTGTTGCTCACTTGTGGTATGCATATTCACATACAACACTACCACATATGCTCCTATATAAAGTTTATAAATGATCTAATAGTTCCCTATCTAAATAGTGCAAAGTATCTTGGAATGACACTTGATGCAAAACTTAAGTGGAAAAAACACTTAAAAATGAAAATAGAAAAAATCAATGTACGAACTAGAAACCTTAATTGGCTGATTGTTAGGCAATCAATTCTTTCTATTGAAAAAAGGCTATGATACGAGTATACAACCAAGTCATAAATCCAATCTGGACCCTTGGAATACCCTTATGGGGATGCGCAAAGCAGTCTGTAACAAAAACAATTCAAATATCCCAAAATAAAATCCTGAGGAGTATAGTAAATGCTCCCTGGTATGTCCGTAATTGTGATCTCCATCGTGATTTAAATACTGACACAGTTCTCGAAACGCAAACAAAGAATGATATTTCTCATCAAAAGAGGTTATTGCACCACACAAATGATGAAGCCAGATCTCTCTCCAGCGGAACTAACCAACGCAGAAATCTGCAACGTACCAGGCCACTGTAACTAGTGCCAGCTGATCAATAAGAGTCCAGCCAATGATTCTTTTCTTAAATTTTATATTTAGCATATACTTGTACAATATGCTCGTTAGCCCAACATAGACTAGTCGCATACGAGTAGTTACGAGTATTTAAAACTGCTGTTATAAAAACGTTTTGAATATAGAAAAATAAACTTGTGGTGGGCAACGAAACTTATTTCTATTCATAAATATATCTTGAAAATTCTGATCTTGTCATCGCACAGTTAACAAGTAAAAACGTGGTTAAGTTTTGCCAGGCCGAACGTTATATACGCTTCACTGTCCCTACGCAACTAAAGCGCAAAAAAATTGGTTTGTTTTTTTGTGTCCAGTTAGCCCATGGGTCCGTCCCTAATCTCAACCGTAATTACAAAATTATTTTATATTTTAACACGTAGTTTTAATTTGAATACCCATGTGTCCATATTGACTATTGGTCGCCCGTTGTGATCATGCGGGACGCTTTTAGGGCCACATGAGCTAAAACGTCCAGCAATTATGCCTTAACACTACCAGTTTTAGCCATTGTCCGTCAACAACAAATTATGATTTGTAAAGCAAATACCTCCAAAAAAATATACTTTTACCGAGGTACCTTTACATCCTTAAATGGGAACTGTTGTCCCCCTGGGCCGATTTCTCCCATTTAAATCACATACAACTTCTAGGTTAAGGCGTTTGATCGCTATCGTGCTTTCAACAAACTCACAGAAGGGCATGACTATATCGTCTTAGAATTTGACGACAATCAAAAATCTATAAACTTTATTGAATCTCCATATTTCGTAAAGGGTTCAAAAATGTCATAATTTTTCAAAACCATTTTTGAAAATGAGAACCGGGCCTACTTAAATATTGAATTCAACCTTTCTCAGAAGGAAAAAAAATCGCTATTCTGAAATTAATTTTTTTACTAGCAATTAAAATTAAAAATTGTAAATGGCATTACTGAAGATCCAAGCAAGTGAGAGGCATATCCAGTCAGTCTCTTATCGTTAAAGTGACTTTTGACAACTTTCCACATCGCACATCGAGGTTCTAGGACCTCTATTTGCATTGCAAAAAACAGATCTACAATAGCTACTATTTTACGAACAGTATTCGATAAGTTGTGTCTAAGTCTATTGTTTTAAAAACAGTCACACAAATAGCAACGTTCTTAAGTTTGGCAAGGCCGAATCGTATGTATCCTTGTGCAAACAATCAAGATAACCAACCAAGGTAACTTTAGTCCCTTCAAGATATATTTGTTTCTCCAACGTTTGACCATTAACCATTATCGTGCAGATTTCAAAGAAATTTTCCTTCACCAGGTTTATATAAATAATTAACCCGAAACAGACACTTTTCAGCCAGGGGCAGTCACCTCAACAATATGTGTTCTCTGTTTGCCCATTTTATTGGCGTGGGAGCAGCACTTCCCGGAATACCTGCTCCTAATGTTACTGTTCCGAGCCAGGATCAGGCGAATCCCTGGACTTTGTATTCTTTGCATAAGTGGGTGCACTTAAGGAGCTGTACAGGTCTTAATCACATCTGGGAGCATAGCGAAACGGACTTTAAAAATAGGATCGTGTCGATTGTTACAAATAATTTTTGAAAAAATGCCATCGCGGTGCTTCAAAAAACGTTTATAAGATCGTCACAGGTGACGAATCATGGATCTATGCTTATGAGTCCGAAACGAAACAGCAATCGACCGTGTGGGTCTTCGAAGATGAACCAAAACCAACGAAAGTTGTTCGTAAAAGAAGCACTTCGAAGCAAATGGTCGCCTGTTTTTCGGGAAAACTGGTACCCAATCTTTATTCCCGTACATCAAGTAAAAAATGGGCGGTCGACGATTTTCGTCGCCAGAAGAGGCTGTTGGAGCGATCAAAAACCATGTTTTGCTACATCATTTTGAGCCGTACAGACCTACCTCGGCCGAGCTTGGCTCTAGTGATCCCTACATAACATTTGCAGGTGTGGAAATCAAGCCAGGGACTGCCTAGATATAGCTGTATGGCGCATATATCCCGCTGGTTAGTTGCTGTGTCCCGCGTTATTTTTGCTGACATTAGCATACTGCTACAAGGCAATAACCGCTTGGTTCAAGGAGACTTTAATAACCACCACGAACTGTAGCTTTTTATCCTAGACAACGACCAGATGGGCATAGCTATGGCATAGCACAGATCTACACAGTGAATGAGGATGCTTCCACGTGGATTATGGGCGATTGCCAAAGCATTCGAGACATAACTATGACATCGCTTGGCCTGATTAACGACGTCACCTGGTAAGCCATCATCTTGTTAGGATCGGATCACCTTCTCATAATCCTTTTCAGCAACAGACCCTCCGACTTTATAACCTCCTAACGCCGAACGTATCTTAATCAAATGAAGGCTAATTCGATGCCTTCAGAGAAGCCACGATGCTTTAGGAATTTACCTTTTCGCTCGGATTTTCGGGTGCAGAAAAGAAGTACCGGGCCATCATTAACGAAGCAGCCGCTTTCCATATTCATTCATTTCACGCAGTTCTGATTTACGTTTGTTGGACAAAGTGTATCTAGCTGATAAGTGAGATTATGTTCAGAATTCTTGTGAAGGCCTTTTAGTATCCAGCCACCCCTTTGTATTCGCTTTGATTACTCGTCCTGCTACATTTAACACTCGCTAGCTAGCGTTTTTAATCTTGCAGAAACAAATTGTTAAATTAAACGACACATCAGTCACATCAGATCCGAACTAACGGCTTATCGTCGGCATATAGACCATGTTTGCCTGGGCTGGCAATAATAAATAAATTTAAACACTGACGAATGGACTGTTCAGCCCTTAAATGTCTATCGATTTCTTCACGATGGATGGCATGTCTGTGGCATGCCCCGCCTCCGTTCACACGCTTGCGTAACTTTGGCGGGGTGCCTTGGCAGCCGTGGCCGGCGAGTGGTTGGTCTGATGTGCAAATTAATTGTTCCCTTTTTACCGAATGGATATTTTAAAATTAATTTTGCTTTGTTTTATGTTTTTCATTTATTTTTTACTGGGTTCCACTACCATAAATTGTTTGTTGTTCTTGCAGTTTTGTTTTGTTTAAACCGTTCTATTAATCTTTACACACACACTCACACACACACATATGCTCACTTACAAGAAAATAATAAACTTGGGAATATTGAATGTGTGTTCGCTCGTATCTTTTATTTTTAAAACACTCAAACCCATACAACCAACACCAAACCGCCCGCCCGCCCGCTTTCAGTCCATCAATGATTTTGAAGTGAAAAAAAACACAAAGAAACGAAAACAAAATCAACAGAAAAAAGGATACAACCAATCAAACCATCTTTTCCCATTTATATTCTTCTGTATGCTGATGTCAGACGTAGCTGCGTAGGGGTAGAATGCTTCGGAGATCGAAAAATGTACTTGTAGCCAACCACTTCGGTCTGCATTTGGAATTTATTCTACAAGGATTTTTATGACTCGTCCATCGAATTTGTAATGCTGTATTTTACGTTTAGATATCCGTTTCTTCTTTTTGTTGTGACTCATTTCTAAACAAATAAACATTAGGGTGAGTTTTCTTTTACTCACCTATATGATGGCCTATGATGAGCTGATGACACATAATCATAAGTGGAACCTTTTTTGATATGGTGCCTCAGTAAGAATTCACGTTTTAATTTTAAAATAAAAACGTGTATTTTTTTAAAAAAGTGTGATTTTTTTATTGTAAAAAACATGTTTTATTAGGTATGGAACAATATATCCGCATAATCACCTACACAGCTCTGATGACTGGTCATAACTCTGTCCATGACTTTTTCACAGCCAACGCAACGCGTTGGATCGCGGATTTGAGCTCAGGAATTGTTTTTAGTTAATTCGTATAAGCCCGAGTTTTTACAAAAGCCCAACGAAAGCAATTTCGGATTTATCTTAGAGCTCTCAAACAATCGATACAACTATCAATAGTATCGAAAGTTTTTGTTCGGCGCCAGTATCGATAGTTTATTTCACTATCGATAAGTTAACAATACTAAATTAAGTCATTTGCTTAAAACAAGTGTCAATTTTGTTAAAAGGAACGTCTAAAAGCACTCAAAAAAATTATTTAAAATAATTTATTGTAGCCATTTTGGGTACTTGGCTCTACTGAAAAGTATTAAAATATTTAAAAAATTATTATTCGTTTGTCTGTTTGTTCCACCTTTTTGATGTTAATCAGTAATTAAATAGACAAGCTTGAGGTCAGTAATGTTTTTAAAATTTCATTAAATTTCGATATCCGTCGGTTATATCTTCAGGAAGCATAAGAGTTAGAATTATAATAACGTCACATCAGTTAAATAAACAATGCAATACGAAATGTTTAACTGTTGTAACGTTTGTTTATTATATCCATATAAATTACGGGGATTGGCTCCACATATTAAATATAAGCTAAAATAAGACGAATATAGTTTTATATTCCTTTGTTTTACTTCATACGTTTATTTTATTTTACCAAAAACCAACCAAAAATAATAGAAAAACAGTTCGTATCGCCAAACAAATCATAAAAAATAAAAATATTTTCAAATTCATGCTTAATTGGCGGTGATGGTTTCAGTGCCAAGTTCCTTTATTTGTTGACTTCCATATTGAAATTTTGGTGGCTCCTTCCACATTAGGATAATGCTTGCGAAAATGATTAAGTAGGAATGTACACGAAGAAAAAAAGTCTTGTTGGGGTAACAATATTCGAAGAGCATCATACTGTTTTTGGTTATGTGGCTGTCGCACAACAATACTATGATCATCACAACAATATTATGATTCACACACAACCATACTATGATCCCCACAATCATATTATAATTCACATTCAAGCATACTTTGATCCACACAACCATATTATGTTTCTCATAACCATAGTATGTTTAACATACAACCATAGTGTGATCCTCGCCAGTATAGTATGACTTACAACCATAGTATGACTTGCACCCCATAATTTTTTGTAAGATTTGGTTAAGTTGTTATTCTACAATAGGGACTTTTATTGGAAAAATCACATTAAACTCTTAATACGAGTAATAGGACTGACTGATTATTTACCAATTAAAAAAAATCATTTATTAAAAATACTCGTATATCAGTTATTCTAATTCAAAGTAGTTTGTTTTCAAAAAATTAATTTATTTGTAAAAGTAATATTATTGCTTACGATTCGAAACAATAACATTGTTAAATTAAAAAAGTACGATTTTGCCGGTATGATTGCCGTAATCATATTATTGTTATCATAAAACACAAAAAAGCAATACTTTTGTCGCACCAATCACATTTATATTGTTGTTAAAATCATATTTTCATTTTTAAATTTGGCAACAATAATACTATTGTTTAATTGAAATTCAAAAAGCAATACAATGGTTCCGACGACCATACTTTTATAGCAAAGAAGATACTATTGCTGCCGTGACCACATAGTAACCATATCTTTTCTCTGCGTACTAACTGCACCTGGCACCTTTTTGGTTTTTCAACTTTTCATTGTTATCGGGTGTCTAAAGTACAATACCGCACGATTTGCAGTGTTGCCAATTGTATGCATATTTAATTTTTAATCCTCCAAAACCGATAGAAAGATACGTTTTTCGGATACAAATATATACTTTTTTACCGCGTTAAATCACATAAGTAAAAAAAGAATGTAACATTATTTTTTAAACGTTATAAATAAAATGCGCATAAAAACATAATTCGGTAAAGTTCCCTTAGAAAAAAAATTTCGTGAATTATGTTTCAAGTATTTTTATTTTTCTTTGAGCCTGGTCTAATTAGGTGGAAATATGAATAAAATATAAATCTGTAGAACTGCAGTGAAACTTGTATTTGATTGACGCTTGACGTTATTTAGGATAGTAACAAAATAATCTCACTCTAATGTACAAGTCCATATCTTCGGAATAACAGGGAGATGAAATCTAGTTTTATTTGCCAAACAAATAATATTGAAAAGAGGATTATCGCATACGCTACTAGAGTCTTCTTGCCTTGTGCAGTCTGTGAACTATTAACATTCGGACGAAAAATCAAGCTAAGCCGATATCAAATATGGCCAGGCCGGTTGAAAAATAGAAAAATCATATTTTGGGAAGGATAAGCTCCATTTGGTCTGAATGCGTCCAAAGAGGCCCTGGGGGTCAGTTAAGTGGGCTTGGCCGGACAATTCAGGAGGTGCATCACATCATGTGGTCCCTGATGGCAAGCTAGATGGACGTTGTCATCAAATCGCGTCAAAAACGACTTGATGCACCAGAGCGCAGCTGAGCGTAAAATACGCGTGTATCTCGATGTATCGTCCTCTCATTTTGTGAAATCTGCAGGGAATGTTCCCCAAACACTACATTTACGATATAGCTGGATACTGCTACTATGACTTCATCGGCGGGAATGTCGTTCAGACCTGGCTGATTTAAAGACTCTTTCTTGTATAACTGGACCTCTCTCTAGATCATGCAGGTAGTACTCGTTATACCAGGGCGGAGCCATCTTGTCCATGAGATGATGGTTGGGGTGACTACTTCAAAGGCACCGAAGCAGATACTGCTTAGACAACAAACACTTGTACCTGCGCACGGTGAGGACCCTCGTTTCCTCAAGTAAATGGTTTTCCGAAGACATCCTGTTAATGTTTTCAGAGCGGGATTCTGGCTGGTCCTAAATTATTTTTACTTCGTTATACTCACGGTAGCCTGCCACATCTCTACGTAGTTCGCTGGTTTTTTTTGTTAGCTGTTTAAGTACTGCAGGCCTAGGGATCTAAGGACCTTGTTCCTAATTTTCAACTTATCGCAAATAGGTGTAGCATGTGCAGAGGTTTGGAAAGTTGGTAGTATTACATTTGCCATTTCGTTTTATCAACACGAAATATTGATCGGAGACCCTATAAAGTACTTAGTAGGGACATAAATACTGTTACAACAGTGAACACACCCATTTCAATAGTAGAACTGAACATACTCCGTTAATGTCATATGGGTTTTGAAAGCTAACCACAGTAGCGTTAGTCTGTAACGGGATTTTAAAATTGTTTCAACTTCCATCATGGAGTGGTCAGATAACACAGTACAACAGCCAATCTGGGGGGTGAAAAATTCCAAGTCAGGGTGATGGTACTAGGTCAGTATATTAAAAAGGGTTTTGCGTTCGTATGTGCCAGTTTTTTTTTATGACCTTTTAAATTTTTTCTTATCTTAATGTTTTTTCGCTTAGTTGTAAAATGTTGGCAAAAACGTAGTTTGACATAACTCGAGAACGACTAGTTCGATTTTGCTGAAATAAATTGAGAAAAATTAATAATTACATTTTCTTTAATCCATTAATATACTGTTTCTCTACCAAATCAACATTTTTGCAATTAGAAATAAATTTATGAAGAAAATTTTGCCAAAAAAAAATTTTTTTTTTTTTAAAACATATAAATCCCAAACTGAAAAACGTGTAGAGTCTTATAACTTTCACGTAAAGTCACATAACCTATAAACAAAATGCGACATAGATCATAGAAATCGATTAACGCGTTCTGCTTTTATTTACAATTAAGTAACTTCACTTAATTGTAAATAAAAGCAGAACGCGTTAATCGATTTCTATGATCTATGTCGCATTTTGTTTATAGGTTATGTGACTTTACTTGAAAGTTATAAGACTCTACACGTTTTTCCGCTTGGGATTTATATGTTTTAAAAAAAAAAACGCAAAACCCTTTGAGGGTTTTAATATACTGAACTAGTACCATCACCCTGACTTGGAATTTCTCACCCCCCAGACAATAACCCCAAAAATGTTCCACAGTGTAATTAGAACCGTATCGCTGTAATAGCGCTTTTCAATTGTGAAATGAAAAAAACGATATTTTCAAAACGCTCCGGCCACTAGGGATTAGCCGCATGTTCGTCTACCGATGCATACTAAAACTGTTTGAGGAGACTGTAGATGTAAAAGACCGCCACCAGTCCGGCCGCCCACGCTCTGTTCGAACAGCGCATGTCATCATAGCCGTTAAATCAAGAATTCACAGAGATCCGCTCCGAAAACAGAAAATCATGGCCCGTGAGATGAATATCGCGAAAAAGTCCATGAGTCGAATCATTAAAAATGACTTGGGACTTGGGGCTTTCAAACGACGTACCGGACATTTATTGACTGCAGCTTTAAAAAAAAAATAGGGTTGAAAAATACAAACGTCTTTTGGTGAAGCACGCTGATAACTTGCACAGAAAAATTTTGTTCACCGATGAAAAAATGTTAACTGTTCGGGAAATATTTAACAAGCAAAATGATAGAGTGTAAGCGCGGTCATCTAAGGAAGCATCTAAACTGATCCCAAGGGTGGAAAAGGGTCATCACCCAGCTTCAGTCATGGTTTGGTGGGGTGTCTCTAACGATGGGGTCACTGACCTGCAGTTCTGCGATCAAGGAGTCAAAACATCGGCCAAAGTTTACCAAGAAACCGTTTTGGAAGCTGTTGTGAAGCCTCTTAACAATTCCCTGTTCCAAAACCAGCCATGGACTTTCCAGCAGGATTCTGCGCCAGCCCATAAGGCTAAAACGTCCCAGGCCTGGCTTCGAAACAATTTGCCAGCGTTCAGTTCCTTCGAAGAATGGCCCTCAGGCAGTCCAGGTTTAAACTCATTGGATTACAAATTGTGGACGGTTTTAGAGGACAAGATTTGTCACAAAAGTTACACCAACATTGGATCTTTTAAGAATGCTTTGGTTCAAGCTGTGGCCAATTTTCCAATGGACGGAGTTCGTGCAGCTATTGACGATTGGCCAGTGCTACTTAATGCGTATGTAAAGGCAAAAGGCGGTTATTTCGAAAGTAGATTTTTTTTTGTAAATAACCAACACTCAGGGACGCCCCCTAAACATGCGGTGCATTGCGTTGGCGAGTGGAAAGTAAAGGATCGGAGGGGGGAAGAGGGGGTAATGATTATTGAGGCTTGTCTTGAACTTCTGGATGTCGCAATTAGTGGGAAATACATTTGCCGGAAGTCGATTCCAAATGCGGACTGTACGAGCGAAAAACGAATTTGATAACAAACGGGTGTGAATTCCTAGAAAGTCGCGTATCCCTGCCGAACATCCTCACGTCAGGAATAAGGCGACGGATGTCTGATGAATGTAACGATATAACAGCGTCACGCAACCCACATTCCGACGATGCTCAAGGAAAACAATAGAGTTGGATGTCACCTATCAGCACCATCGCTCTCCTTTGAACACGGTCAAGTAGCTCCAAGAATGATTTCGGAGCACCTGCCCCTATATGGGAGTTGTATTCCATCTTTGGCCTGATGTAAGTTGTATAGATATTGAAAAGATCAGAAGGAGTGAAATATTTCTTGCACCGCTTTAAGAAGCCTATGCACTTGAGTGCTACTTCGAATACATGTCTCGCCCAACGAGCGTCACATTGTATTTTCATGCCCAGAACAACGAGAGCTTCTGATTGTTCAATATCCGCACCATCGATAGAAATTGACGATATTGTTGGGTCAGCGTATCGCTTGTGAGACAACAAGCAGCACTGTGTCTTACGTGCATTAAAATCTACTTTATTCACTCGACCCCATTACCCCATTTGTTTTAAATCTACTTTTGGTCTACGGTCGAATGAATAAGAATGACAGGGGTTACTATCGTCTGCGAAAGAGTAGATTGGATTCACGGTCTGACCCAAAAGATCGTCAATGAAAATAAGAAATAATGAGGGAGAAAGGACAAAGCCCCTTGGAACACCTGCGGTCAGCCTATGTGCGTTGGATGAGAACCCACCTGCATAAACTCTAGTAGTGCGATCTCTAAAAAAGCTCAATATAAACCGAGCAAACGTATTACCGACACCAAAAGCGATCAGCTTTGATATGAGTGCATCGTGCCAGACTCTATCAAAGGTCTTGGAGATTTACAGAGCCACGACCTTACTCTCACCAAACTGGTGGATAGACCGACTCCGACGCTCCGGCAAGAACGCCAACAAGTCTTCGGTAGAGCGATTTCTACGGAAGCCATACTGTTGATCACTTAGCAGGTCGCTGGTCTCTAAATAACTCACAAGATGGTGGTTCACCATGCTCTACATTACCTTGGAGAGCGCTGAGCAAATCGCAATTGGTCGATAATTCGCAGGATTATTTTCTTCACCCTATTTAGGGATCGGCTGGGCGTTCGCAACCTTCCAACACGCTAGGAAAACTCTCGCACGGTAAGCAAGGTTGAAAAGGTTGCGTAATGGACGGGCTAGCGTCGACGAGCACTTACATAGGACAAGTGCCGAGATACCATCCGGGCCCGGGGATTTATTTACAATATACATCAATAAATACATTAAAAACTATTTGATCCAAAAACATTCAGTACTTTTTTATTTTACAGCATAAAACGTGTGTTACAGTATTTATGTCTCTACTAAGTACATATGTGACGCGCAATATAGAAAGGGACCTTAGGGTAAAAACCAGTTTTGTTCAGAAGAGCTATTTTAAAGATTTAAATACGTGTATCTTTGGTGTACCATCACTTTCATAAAACGCGCATATGTCTGGGAGGGAACACTTTTGGGGCATGGGATCGGTCTCATTCGATGCTCAGATGTTGTCCACATCAAAAAAAAAGTGAAAATTGATTTTTTTTTACTTTTAGGTCCCTTTCTCTATGAGCTGTCACAAATATTATTGATCGTCGTAATATTCTAATAGTCATATGGACATATGGGTACTTAAATTAAATTAAATTTTACTACCAACTCCAATATATGGTAAATTTAAAATTTTGGCTTTAAATTTTTGGCTTAGGAGCGGACGCATGGGCCTAAAGAAGGTAAATTTTTGGGCTTGAGTTGCGTAGGGACGGGGGCTGGCATGGTGAACTCAACGACTTTTTACTTGTTTAAGTATTTCTTACCCGAATTTGAGTGTAGGTTAACTTGTATGACAGATAACCATCTGCCCATCTGCCACCATAGCATAACCATATGTCCATTTTGTATTGGAAATATTGTCCAAAAACCATACTCTCTTTAGATCTGCTAAGAAAGTATGGCGTTCTAGGTGTTGCAAATGGGACTACAAATTAAGTATACACTCAGGCTAGTGGTGATGGAAATAAAAGCAAAATTATGGATTAAAGGCCAACCTGCCGAAATCTCTTATAGTCCCCACCCCATTATCATAATTGATTTTAATGATTTTCGTTGTCGTTTTTTTTCTGGAGCAACCTTACTTTAAGGATCACATTATTATTTAAAAATTTAAGGATGCAACGAAAATATTTGGACGAATTAACAACACACATTGCAGCAACTGGAGACGATTCTGTGCCGTGTTCAACATAGTTAGAGCTACAGCAGTAAATCAGTCGTAGCTGTTTAGACCTAATCCTAAATTCATGATTTTTCTTAGACGTTTTTTTTATTTCCAGATAAGCTTCAGTATACTTAAGGGATACTCGCAATGTTCCCAGACTTCATTAGGTAAAACTGTCTTTCGAAACGTTTGTTTAATACATGTAGAATGCTTCTCTGTAGGCCAATCTGATGAAGTGATACTCACGAGATATATATCATATATTTAGCCAGTTAAAGGAAGGATGTAAAGATGGACTGCTGACATGGCTGCTTACAAAACGAATGCCTATCTAATTCATTATAACGTCTTTCTCGCTCTCACTCTATAGTTACCGCAACTGGGCAACGAAAACAATGGGCGGATTTGGTTAAACAAAAAATTACCGCCTATTGCACTTTTAGCAAACTTATCTAACGCCCTTAATGCATTTATAATTTTCCTAATTTTTTGAAATGTCACACATTATTGTTTTATCTTAATTACGAAAAGACACATTCGAAATTAATTGAGTTGCTATGGCTCTTGCCTTTGTTCGTTGTGCCCAGTGTCAACGTTGTTCACTCGCCGGCAGCAGGAGAAGTAGTCAAAAGAAGCAGTTTTCCAAGTATTCGTTTACATTAAAAACTTAAAGTGTTTTTCATTAAAGTCATTTTCAGAGCGTTTACAACAACTACTGCGGGGACGATCAGGACGACCCACTAGCGCCTCCTCTGGCTGAGTCGTAGTCTGAAAGAGTCAGCGTCAGTCAGAGCGTGAGTTAGTCGGTTATTTGATTTATCTGTCGTCGGTCCAATAGTGCTGTGTTGCTGTTGTTTGCTTTGCAAACAAGAATGCTTAAAAATGGTTACAGTGAAATATGTATGAATTTTGTTTTGTCCTTATTCTTATTCCGTATTTCATTCCATTCTATTCTGTTTTGTTTTGTTTAGTTTAGTTAGTCTTCTTTTTGTGTCGCTGTTGTTGTTTGGCTCATTCCTTGCTACGTACTTGAATAGTAATGAGGTATTTGTGCTTGGAAATTCACTTAGTTTTGCTTTAAAGTGCCTCTTAAATCCTTCATTAAGCAATAATTTTATGCTGCTTATTTCGTGTTCGTTTGCCTTCTCTTCCTTCGCTTCTTTTACCATCTTTCGTTATGTTTCGTTTAGTTTTTATCTTCCGTAAATTATTTCGTTTGAATTTTAATGATTTCAGTTTGAACTGCATGGAAATTCCAATTCGGAAAATGAACAGCGGCCGGAGATGGGGAAATTTGTGGATGACCTCGTTTGTATGGGGTTAACAGACGAAATCGTTGGTTACAATTTAAATTTTTAATTGTAAACTAGTTAATAATTTCTTAGAAACTTGATAAAGTTGTTGCATTGTGTAAATATTCGGTCACGGGTGAAACTCTACAAGTAGTAGGATATCCTTAGCGGAGGTCTGTGCAAAATGCCCTCGACAAACGGAGTAATTCCTAACTCACTGACCGGGACCTACTGTTAAGCGCCGGCTTCGAATGGCTAATGCCTAGTATAGAAAAGCATTACGTGGTTAATCTTTTACTCGCCGTAAATCTCTTTCCAGCTGCTGGAAATTACCTAGATGTTCTAACCCGGATTTGGTCCTAGGTCGACTTCTGCGATAGTCGTTAAAGCTCATTATCGTACCTAACCTCAGCTTTAAGCAGTAAACTAAGGTCATATACATATAACAAGTGTGAAAAAAATACATAAAACCCCATAAAACTTATTACCTGTTTGCCGTAGCGTATGATTAATATTGACGTTAATATCAATCATACGCCAACCTAGCATAGAAGCGGAAATTTAAAAAAATAAATAATAAATCTATCGTTTCGCAATCACGAACGCTATTTTAACAAAACGTACTAATTGGACATAAGCGAATCTTATTGCTTCCAATAATTGGAGCCTTAAGTTCGGCAAATGATATTTTGAAATGAAAGTAAAATTAGTGACCACAAACAAATATATCGGCGTAAAGCAGAATAGATTTTTTAAGGGTCTAAAGGTACTTCGGTAAAAATACCCTCTTTGAGTATTTGCTTACTAAATCATTTTTTTTTTGTGGACGGACAATGGTTTAAATGGATACTGTTAGTAGTGACGTATTAAATACATTAAAAAAGAAATGTTGCTGGACGTTTTGGTTGATAAACATATCGACACTCAAATAAAAGCAAATTTTGCTGCAAATCCAAATATAACGGGTGATCAATCTAAAGGTATATTTTTAAACTAAAAAAAATTCAAAAAATAAAATAAAACGTGGAATATTTGTGGTTCTTTCACAAGGGAATTTTATGCCATTTATTTTTTGAATATAATTTCCTTTAAATGTTGGCCGCAACAACACCTCAAGGTGTCCATTCTGGGGGTCCAATTTTGGATGACATGTTCGAGCATTTCGACCGGTATGGCTTTAATAACACGCGTAATGTTGGCTTCCAAAACCTAAATCGTAGCTGGTTTGTCAGCATAGACTTTGGACTTTACGTAACCCCTAAGAAAAAAGTCTAAAGGTGTGATATCACACGACCAAGGCGGCCAACTCACCGGTGCAAAACGTGTGATTAGCTGCTCTTTGTAATGACCTCTGAATAGATCCATTGTTTGAGCAGCTGCTGTATGGAACGTGGAGCCATCCTGTTAAATCCAAATGTCGTCAAGATTACGGGCTTCAATTTCAGGAAGCAAAAAGTCCGATATCAAGGCGCGACAGCGAGCTCCATTAACGGTTATGTTCCGACCATAATCATTTTTGAAAAAATATGGACCGATTATTCCACCAGCGCACAAACCGCACCAGACCGTGGTTTTCTTCAGCCAAAATGCGGCAATTATGTTTATTGACGTTGTCGTAGAGCTAGAAATGTGCCTCATCACTGAACAAAATTGTGGTCGAAAACAGTTTCTCACTGAACGCTCATTTGCATAATACAGTTGCACAATTTTGAGACGTTGTTTCGGTGTAAGTCTTTCCATGATGAAATGGCAAACAATACTGAAGAGGAAAAAAAAGGAAAGTTGAACACAACTCACGTAAAATCTGTGAAAAAAGGCTATTGAAAAAAATACCTCAAGAATAATGTTCGTTTTTGCTCTTTAGAATCTTAGAGACGGTGGACGATAAAGGTTCAGCATGGCTCAACTTCACGACGCTTTTTCTTTTTTTAATTCATAGAATATCAGATTATTTTTTTTTTCAAAACTTATACAAAATGTGTTGCATTTGTTTTGTAAACTTACTCTTAGATAAATCCCACAATTCCTCAAATGGTAGATGAAAAACCCAAAAAAGCGATTATTTTAAAAAAAATGCCCTTCAATCCACCAGTTTTCTTACGGCCAACTGAAGGGTTTTCAGGATATTAGCGGTCATGTCAGTACGTAACAAGTAAACACGTCAAAACTTAAGAGCCAAAAATGATAATTTGTTGGCCTTTTCGTCCGTATCTCAGCTAAAACCAAAATTACTCTATATCTGAACGCGTAGTAAACATTTCATTAATTTAAGTACCCTATTGGCTATTGATCGCCCGTTTTGTCCATGCGGAACGATTTTTGGTCCAACTGTTTATTACTCTACTTATCTATCTGAACTCGTAGCAAACATTTCTTTAATTTTAGTACCCTTATTTTCATATGGGCTAAAAATCGCCCGTTTTGACCATGCAGGGGGTTTTTGGGCCACCTGAGCCAAAAATTCCAGCAAGTATCCCCTTTTTCGAGGTATTTATTGCGTCCTAAGATCCCATTTTACCAATATGATTTGTTAAGTTTTCCCTTAATGGGAAACATTCCCCCTGCTCCGATTTTGGCCATTTACAATCCCAAACAGCTTATGACCACATGACATCACAATGTAAAGTTTCAGGATCCTAGATTGTTTCGTTTGACCGCTTTCGTGCTTTTAACAGGCCTACGGGTCGACGGTCCGACATGGCTAGATCGCCTTAGAGTTTAGCGACGATCAACAATATATACAAATATTTTTTAGGGGTCTTCGATTAATATTTAGTATTCCGTCCACTTTTCGGTGGAGAATTTTAACATTTAAAATCTCAGCTTTGCGTTTCACAATATAATACTCTAAATATTGTTTTTTGTTATGACCATTTACGATTTCTAGGGCACTGACCAATCGAAGAAGATATGTTTATTCTGTATTAATCTCTGTAAACTCCTATTTTCGAAGGACTTTACATGTGTCTTTACAAAATATTTTTATAATCCAGATTACTAAAATGGATAACCTTTGACTGGATCTCCATTTTTAGCTAAAAGATTTTGCAGAATTTTCCAACAAATTGAATGCAAGTGGTAGTAGAACTGTTGCGCGAATAGCGAATATCTCAAAATTGGAACAACAATTTTTTTCATGTACATAATACCTTAACTATGTTGACACGTTGTGTGTATGGATTGAAAATCGATTTAATAAAAGACAAATAACGACAAACACAACAGAAGTTAGAGATTTCATCGTTTCAAAATATTTGTATTTCAACCACTGTTGGGCATTCCTCACCTTTGGTGTTGCCATTGTACCAAATTTGATAGTCACACACACAGAAAAAATCCGTTAGAAATCGATCGATACTACAAATATTCGGTTTGATAAACATTATTTCTGTTGCAATCGCCAACATTGCATGGTATTGATAGTTACATGGTTTGACTTACCATAAGAGTTCAGTAAAACTATTGGTTGCCACAACTGGTGGTTCTGTCAACCAACCAATTAGAAAGTACATGTTTCTTTGATACCAAAAATTGGTGGTCACAACAAATAAATTCTTCGTAGTAACCAACCCCTGTTTAGTTTACTGTTGTAACCTTTTACAGTGTGTATGAACATTTCGGACTTTCTCGGGGGGCTAATGATTTCTTTTAGAAATGAAAGGCTGATTATATTCGTAGTAAAAAACAGGACGTCCTCCGTAGGGTCAAATTTTTTCTAGTAAGTACTAAATACTCCTTCGTTTCACCGAATTTTCCTGATGAGATGCCTTAAGTGAAATCGTGTGGAGTTTATTTTCGTAGAATATTTTAACATTCTACCTCTAAGATTGGAGTGCCCTTTTCGTTCCTGTTCGAAAAAGGGAAGAAAGTTGTCCAATTAATTTCATTGTTGGGACGTATCATTTTTTAAATGAAATAGTATAATTGTTTTTAAAATGTTCGATTTTAACTATTTTTTGGATTAAAATGTTCTACTAAATTCTTTATACTTTCATTTTAGTATAGATCGTCTAAAATAAAACCAGAATATCTTTAAGATAACAAGGCCCTTTTCGTCCTTTTTCCAAAAAAAAATAATAAAATTTAATGAACTAAGTTATGGTTAGAATGGAAATCAAACTGGACAAAAAGGAATTGAATTTTTCTTTAAGCATTCATTGAGGGTTTTGTGTTACATTAACCCTTAAGTACCCGGAAATTTTTAGGTCTAAAATTCCACTTTACTTCACTTAAGTAATTTAAATTAATCAGCTTTATCTTAAAATTTTATGACCTTTAAAACTAAAATTGATTTTTTTGGACCCACTTTACCAATTTGATTCATTAAATCGTTCCATTTGTGCATCCAAACTTCAAAATATTCGAAAGTTAAAACCAAGTTTAGAAAAACCTGCCCCTAAATCCAATAAAAGAATAAATATTTTTAAATCGTTAAATGAATTAAATAAAAAAAACTCCATTATTTCTTTCAGATAACCAAATACACAATATTTAATTTAAGTATTCATCAGGCACCTGGTCTGTGGGGCGCTTTCAGAAGCGTTTATCATGCTCGTTTGTCAGTTCGCTTGTTAGGTCTATGCTAGGCGCCATGAAAGTTTCCGTTGATGCTAAATAGTCGTCTGGTCACATGGGACTGAAGCTGCTGGTAACTTTGATTGCTAAACCTGTCCAAAGGTTTAGGACACCACGTTGTTTCTCAACAACACACACTGCTATTATAGACCTTAGGATCTTTGTTTGGGCGTTTTGGGTTAACCCTTCGCAAACTGGAAGTGCTGGAAGTAGTGTTTGTCTACTAGGACTGATCAAGGACAACATGCTAAAAAGAACCTGCTTACACTCTTTGGTTGAGATTTTATTCCGTTTTTCTCTTAAATTTGCCGCTTAGAGCAGTACGGTGTTGGCAAGCGTAAAGTTTATGTTGAAGCACTAGACCACGTTGCTGGGAAGCCTGCATATGAAACATATGAAGAAAAATGAACGAAAAAAGTAAAAAATAAGAGAGTAAAAGAATAATAGAAAGTAAAAGATAAGAGAAGAGAATAAGAGAGAAAGAACAATCTTAAATATAAGACTCAATAAGTGCGTCTTCATTTAAAGTAAGATACAAAGACCCTTGCTGATTTCAGAACCTGGAGCTCTACAAGCCACTTATCGCATAGTTAGGGTTCGAGAACCTAAAAATTACTTTAGATTTGTCGCAAGATTAACATGAATTCCTGTATTATGTCTTAAAAGCAATCCAGATAAAGCTGGACCTAGATCATACGATTTGACGACGTTTTTGGGGGGCATACTTGTAAAATTTGGTCTCTTGTATTACACAGAGCATCCCTAGAAACGTACATTTCTATCGCTCACTGTTCCCTACAAATGAGCCTTTACAGGCCACTGTGCAACGCTCTACGACCACAGCAGCCCGCATTGACGAACTGCTCACTTCCGAATGAAAGTGAGTGGCGGCACTATTCCGGTTACTTCATCTTTTATCCGGCATCTGCTCAACAATTTCAATCACCAAGAAATATATTGAATTTAATGTTGTAAAAATACATATATCCGTGTGTGTGGGTGTGTGTGTGCTCTTACATAATTGCATACATATACATTTAAACATTATTAACTTTGTTTCATCTTTTGCGGTTCATTCTTACTAACGAATGAATATTGGTCGAATTCAACTTTTTTTCACCTGCTGCTTCGGGGGTCAACAACGATTTTTTGCCCCAATTTCGACGACAGCATAAGAAAAACAACTTCAAATTGCATTCACTTGTACACTCACATATACAGACAGCCGTATCGTATCGATGTCTGTATGTGCGAGTATGGTGGTGTGTGCAGACTTCGCTTCATTGAACTGTTGTTTAATTTTGTTCTTTTTTTTCATTGTTTCTTTTGCAGATCATACGAGAACGTTTACCACATTACCCCGAGCGTAATAGCATAGTTTGGAATACAGCACCAGGTGCTCTGCTTACACTTCCAACATTTGCCGATAGTTCCAGGTATGTACGATATTTGTGTTCATCAATTCGATATGCAGCGCATACAGTGCGTGAGAAAGAAGGGTATATTTCCGAAGAATGAAGAATTTTACCTCAAGTGTGGCTTAATTTTTTTTTCAATTTTAAAATGAAATTAAAGAAAAGCCTTTCAAATTACAAAATCTCCTCAGACGTCAAGACTTGATCCCTGAAGGTAAAGGGTGGTCCAACTATAACGAACGATTTTAATTGTAATTAAAACAAAAAGTTTTCTGCTTAACATTTTTTATTATAATAGAAGGATGTATGACAATTAGGTGTGAAAATATCGGCCAAGTGCTCGCCACGCCTTTGGTGGCATAACTCTATCCGATGGTTCATATTTTTAATGACTGAGATATAATTAAGGTTCAATTCCGTAATGTGCCGAATTGTTCTTGGCCTATTGATGTACAATTTTTCTTTTAAATATTCCCAAAGAAAGAAGTCCAACGGTGTCAAATCACTGGTTTGCGGCGGCCAATTAACATCGCCACGACGTGAGAAAACACGGCCATTTAATTTCTCGCTCGAAAGAGCGATGGTTTCGTTGGCTGCGTGGCAAGTGGCACCATCCTATTGGAACCACTTCTCGTCCAGGTCCATATCCTCAAAATCTGAGCACAAGAAGTCCGTTATCATCTTGCGATAGCGAACACCATTCACGGTAACTGCATTACGGTTGGACCACCCTTTACTATTTTGTATTTCTCTCAGTCGGGCTGTATCGTTAACTAGTTGTAAAGTACTGATAATTTTTAAAAACTTCTGGTTTTATTGGAAATGTTGAACTATGTCATTTAATAATATTTAACGATAAAAATAATATTCTAGTCAGATACAACAAAATGCAAAGTACGTTTAAAGTACTTGAAGTACTCGTCTGCATTGTCATGACGAAGGAAAAGTGGAAACGATTTTTACTGGAAAAAATATGTAGTTAATTCACAAAGTCAGCAACAATCGAATTATTTTTTGTTTGAAAAAAATATTTTTTTTTTATTTTTTGGTTATGGTCATCACTATTAATTGGTTACAATAACAAAATGTTTGCAAAACCACCAGTTGTGGCAACTAAATACCTTTTTCGCGTTTCATTGGTTTGAACGATCAATAAGTTGTAAGAACAGTACGATGAACATACGAGTATTTATCATCATGTGGTATTTCGAACCGAATATCTATTACTATTACAAATATTTGTAGATTGCAACCGAAATTCCTCTTTTGGAACCGGATCATTCTAAAAATTTGTTCTCTGTGTGATAGAAATCTACCAAAATATATATGACAGCAGTGTTGGAGCAATAGGCGTAAATATGGGGACATACCTTTTGATTTTATGATTAGTTGCAAAATACACTAAATTGTTCAAACTCAAAGCCATGTAAATTTAAAATTTTGTATTAAATTCTTTGGCCGTTCGCAGCCGGCTTTAAGCAGTAGATACCGCTCATCTGGGTAACGGTTAAAAAAATTCAAAAAGTGGTACAGAAAGATGTTTTTTATAAAAAGTGGCTTCAAAAGGGTATCTTTTAAAAACTTATTATACTTTTCAAAAACACTCAAATTTAATAAAAAAAAGTACCAAAAATAAATTCAAATACATATTAGAAAAAAACTAACCTTTATTTAAACAAAACATCGAAAATAAATAAAAAAAGGTAAGGCATGCATGCGACCGCAAAAGTATCTGGCCTAACTTAAAAAGAACCGTTTTTTTGGAACTATTATTATTTATTTTTCAACATAATCTCCTTGCAACTCAATACACTTCATCAAACGTTTTTCAAGCTTTTTAATTCCATCCGAAAAATAAGATTTTTCAAGACCTTCAAAATATGCCTCAGTTTCAGCAATAACCTCGCTATTGGACGAAAATTTTTTGCCACCGAGAATTTTTTTTTAAATTTGGAAACAAGAAATAATCAGAAGGAGCTAAATCTGGACTACATGGTGAATGCGGAGCAATTTCAAATCGTAATTCGGCCAGTTTTTGTTGAGTTAAAAATGCAGTGTGTGAAGGAGCATTATCTTGATGAAAAAGAACTTTTTTTTCTAAATGCGGTCGTTT
Organism: Hydrotaea diabolus; assembly: GCA_963513945.1. Classification (NCBI taxonomy): domain Eukaryota; kingdom Metazoa; phylum Arthropoda; class Insecta; order Diptera; family Muscidae; genus Hydrotaea; species Hydrotaea diabolus. The sequence goes on along the minus strand of OY740720.1, from coordinate 99,751,392 downwards.
TATCTTGATTTCTTCACTCGACCGATCCAATTAGTTTTCCTGCTGACTTTACAGTTTTCGCCTTCTTCGGACCACTTTTACCAGCTTCTATCCATTGTTTTGACTGTTCTTTGCATTCTGGGATGTAGTGATGGATCCATGTTTCATCAACAGTTATGAATCGGCGCAAGAACTCTATTGGATTACGCTGATAAATCGCTAAAAGCTCCTCGGAATTTGGGCAAAGTCAACAAACGCGGCACCTTTTTCGAGGATAGCTTTTCCATGTGAAGTTCATCATGTAAAATACTCCAAACTTGTTTTTCGTGTATTTTAACAATATCAGCAAATTCTCTGAGCTTTATTCGTCTATCTTTAGTCACTTCATTAAATATTTTTCTAATGTTTTCAATAGTCGTAGCAGTTTTCGGTCTTCCAGAGCGTTGTTCATCTTCCGTACTGGAACGACCCATTTTAAATTGTTGAACCCAGGATTTCACGGTGGAGTATGATGGTGCATTATCACCATGAACAGAATCCAATTCATCTTTGATTAATTGTGGCGTATAACCTTTCACATAAAAGTGTTTAATTACCGCACGAAACTCTTTATTTTTCATTTTTAAAAATTATAAAACTTGTTTACTTCGATCACCTGTAACAAAGAAAATAATCATTAAATATTTCGGAAATTTTGACAGATGGCTTATAAAAGATTGCTTTTAAAAAACAAAAAAAAAGTTGATAGTAAAACAGAAAATGTGCCAGGCCAGTTCGTTTTGCGGTCGCCCTCGTATTTGAAAAACTTGAAAAACGTTTGATGAAGTGTATTGAGTTGGAAGGAGATTATGTTGAAAAATAAATAATAATAATTCCAAAAAAAACGGCTCTTTTTATGTTAGGCCAGTTACTTTTGCTGTCGCCCTCGTATACTTTATGCTGTATATCCGATCAATATTTCGTGGTGTAACAAACGGAATGACAAATCAAATATACCATCTACCATTTGGTGTAGGGTATACAAATACAAAACGTTAATTAAAAAATTTCCGATCTACGCCAGAGTTTTGTCCATAACTTTAAACTTATAACTGTCCTAAAAGTATAATTACGGCTATGAATTTATTTGACTTTTGAGCAAATTTGGTAAAATTTGAAGAAAAAAATTGGCTACTTTGAATATTTCAAAAAACAAAAAAAAGATTGCGGCCATTTATACTCGTACATTTATAAACTTTTCCATAAATTTGTCAAGCAAAAAATAATTTGAAACGTACACAATATTCTGACCCTCGGATGTAACTGGAGGATTATACATACCGGACTATGTTTTCCTAGGTCCCTCCCAATTACGGACCCTACATTACTTCCAATCTTGTTTAACTGCTGCAGATCCATTTTGAAGATCTATAATTATCAATTCAAAGCCTGGTTAAATTGGACCAAAAAAAGACCTGCCGCTCTTGCAATCACATATCAAATTCGATCTTGCTTCAATTTAGTAAAGAGCTTTATACGTGACTTTAAAACAAACCTACCGAAGTGCGACCAACATTTGATTGGAAGTCCTGCCGTCTAATCGAACACATTTAAAAAACAATCTACCTCGATTGAAGTGTTGTACAAAAAGTGCGACCTTTAACTTACTCTGGAAAAATTTGACTTATTTGGTCCATGTTCCGGGCAGAGATGCGGAGTCTTCTGAATAGCAAAGTGGTATAGAGTTCTCGTATATCTGGCCCCGTTCGATTTTTTTTACTTATTTTCTATCACACGAAACTTTATTTTTTTTACTGTCGACATGACGTTTCACATCGCCTACCTTAAATACGCTAAGCTCATATATTTTTTTTACGTCAATGTAATACACCACCCTTCAACTCTCCCGCTACCCACAAACTAATCTGATTTGAGGCCCATTGCACGTCCTCTTTGCTTATTTTCTGAAACCCAAATCCTAAAGTCTACCAATTTTAGTTTTAAATAATTAGTTTTATATTCAGATTTTCGAAACATATCACACTTACGAGTAGTTGATGTGTTATTAAATCGTAAGAAATTCGACGAGATTGGAAAAAATTGATAAACAGCTGAGGATTAACTAATATTTTCCTACTTTGCCTTCAGCTTGTCGAAAAACGCTGTAGTTCCTTCCTCGTGTACTCGTACCAAAGTATTTTTCCCATATGTGGCTTCATTTCCAAAATTGTTCCCTTCTCACGTACTGTATCATGGAAAAGCTCACAAAATACGTGATACATGTGGGCTGAAGTGGCGTGCGAGTGGGGATGGTGAAATGATGTGCAGAGTCGACATTAGTTTTCCGTAAGATTTGTGTGATATTGTATTGTAATTGACCTACATTGCCACAGCACCTGACTACCGGTAGCCAGGAATGAAAGTAATTGGTGGGAGTTCTTAAATAATGTTCCCTCTCTCGCCGCACAGCACCCCAGGTGTCTGGTGGGAAAACGTTCAATTCGATTTGTAGTCGAGTGTTTTTCATTGCATTTTCTTTTGGATTCATACGTCTTCTCTTTCTTCTTTTGCTCTTTGCAGATTTATGCCCTTTCTGTTGGACGATATAAATACGAGAACAAGAGACAATTATACAGCCGTGATATATGTTCAAATAGGTGCACCCTTAGGTCCTAATAATGCACTATATAAACTAGTCAAAACTATAACAAAAAGTCAATTTGTAGATAGGGTAAGTGGCCTTTGTTGCAAGGACGACGCGGCCCCAAAAATGTGGCTGACATTATGTATTTCCTTTTTTCTAGATTATTGTTTTATGGGCGGCCGACCGCCCCATTCCATCGAAGAAACGTTGGCCCCCAACATACCATATACCATTCCATGTGATATCACTCGGCAGCTCATATCAAACGAAATCCGTGGCGGCGGCCGCCTCCGCTGCTGCACTTAAATCAAGAGGAGTGGCAGGAGCAGGCGGCGGCGCAGGAGGAGTAGGAGATGATGTAAGAAAAGTAGAAAACGATGGTGCCTTAAACGGTCGTTCAGCATCCCAGCACAATAACGATAATAAGAATAATGCACATTCACCTGATGGTGAGACGCCGACTGACAACGACGCTGATGCGACCGACGAACGTCCCAGTATATCCCAACGATTTTATCCTTATGACGAAATACAAACAGATGCCGTATTATCATTGGACGAAGATGCAATCCTCAATACCGACGAATTGGACTTTGCCTACACCGTGTGGCGAGACTTTCCCGATCGCATTGTGGGCTATCCAGCTCGTGCTCACTTCTGGGATGATTCCAAGGTAAGGCCAAGCTAACACACGTACACACATCTGCCTCTGGTACTCATATTTTTGATCATTTTCAGAATGCTTGGGGTTACACATCAAAGTGGACGAACTACTATTCCATTGTTTTGACTGGCGCCGCTTTCTATCATCGCTACTACAACTATTTGTACACCAACTGGTTGTCGTTGCTACTCTTGAAGACTGTACAGCAATCTTCCAATTGCGAAGACATCCTAATGAACTTTCTGGTATCGCATGTTACCCGAAAGGCCCCCATCAAAGTAACCCAGCGCAAGGGTTACAAGGATCGTGAGACGGGGCGCTCACCCTGGAACGATCCCGATCACTTTATACAGCGCCAAAGTTGTCTGAACACCTTTGCCGCTGTCTTTGGGTAAGTTTCACTCACTCTCAATATTTTAACGACTCTTCCAAAGCTATGCTTTTGCTTATGGTAAGGAGCAACTCCACATGGATGTTTTTTATTTGGAACTATTTTAATTGCTGATTAAATCGTCCTTGTGTCCCAGCTTTATTAACTTCTTAAGCACAAAAAGCTCATGAATGAATTCAAGGATTTTATTTATTCATATGTGCGGTGCTCTTTTGTGCGCTGATATTGATTCATTTCTATGCAAATCCAGTCCGGGTTAATACGAGTACTCGCCTTGTGTTGCCAAATCGAAGTCACGTTTCATATTTATTTCGTGCATGGGGTGTACATTTGAAACTCTCATTCTATTCAAATTTCTTTCAATTTCGGTGAGATGTCAAACCGTCACACAATGCCATTCTTCACTTTTTTTGCAGTTGGTATTTGCTGAGGGTGCATTATCGCTACACGCTTTGGTAATTGGAAACGGTGATATGGATTTTAAATTCCATAGGGAGGAATGACATTTAATGTCATAGAAAGAGTTGACGTCAGTCCATGTTATAGAGCAGATAAAATCAGCCTTTACGTGATTGCGTGATTGTTTTGTTCCAATTAATACAGGGTGTTGTTCAAAAACGCAACGTTACAGTATCCGTTTTTTTATAAAGTCCTCTACTCCAAAAAGAAAGGTGTATAAAATGCCTAACCTAAAAAAATGTACTATGATCTTTAGAGGTCAACTAAGGCTTCTCGGAAGTTCTTATTCTTTTTTACAGACCCTGCAATTTCCAACGCCTAAAAAAAGTATAGTGCGGCTGCAAGATTTTGTTCTCTCTTATAGCAGATGTTTTGGACTTCTTCTCGTCCTGCAATACTCTCGTTTTATAGATTGACTTTTTATTCATAGACATGAAAAAATATTAATGGTCGAATAAACATGTCTGATTTTCATATTGCCGATCACAAAAGGGTTGCAATGCATTGTGTTAGCGGGGGAGAAATGGTGAAAAGGAAAGAAAAAGGGTAAAGGGCACTCCGGCTTAAGAAGCAATTGTCTTTAAAATGCACAGTTCGATCTACTGTCCGGGCGATGACTAACGGTTAGACTTCACTGGAGTAGCGGGTCAAACGAGATTGGACTACTCACTTTAATGAAAATGTCGATAGCAAAACCCAGCGCACGTAACGACGATATTTCAAAGAGACAATACAACTGATTATCCAAGTAACACGAAACAGCACCTCGGCTCTCCTTTGAATAAATCCTTGGATGAACTTAAAGCCTAGGCCCAAATGAGTTGTTTTCCATCTTTAGTCGGATTTACGTCGTATAGACAAAACAAGTAAAACAGTTTTAGCTGGTTGATCCGACCCTTACCCATACATGGAATTAAAATTTTCCTACCGGCATCCATTGCCTAAAGAGTACCGATTTTTTCGAAATATCGTAAAGGGTCGACTAAGTGGAAAGTGCTAAAGTAGGGCGTGGCATCCACATATTTTCTTATGCGCATACAAAGATGAAATACGTATTTTGCACGAAACAAAATTTAAGAGAAATTCATGCATTAGAAAAAATGTATAAGTATGTGGGTTCCGTGGCTAAGGCTCCTAATAATCAATTTGCTAATTACTTATTAGCTGCAATATAGTATGAATAGTGCATTTGCACTGGAGGAGGTACCATAATGGGCGTGTCATTCACTCTTCGTACACGCGTATAAAGCCGTTATAATATGGAGTAATATGGAGTGAAATAATATAATGGAGTTCACAAATTAAGCGAATTTCACGCACTGGGTGACAAATTATGTAAATTCTACTCTCGACTAAAACAGCGATATTTGCGTGAGAGGTACCAGAAGGGGCTTGGCTAGAAATTATGTTATTTGTCACCAAGTTAATCTTTTAATTTTTGTGTGAAGTATTGTAACATTAAAGATATATCAAGGATATAAACGAGTAAAAACGCCATTAAGTTGGGCCCGTCCAATCCTCTTAAACCCTCACCGAACATATGCTACAAAATCCTACAAATTAAAGTTAACCACCCAGCAAACCAAACGTTCAGAATTCGGTCAGAATTCTGTACGACAATCGGCAAAATGTACCGAGTTCGTAACGAAAAACATATGAGAGGGTTAACATAAATTCTAAACTACTTCTTTGAAAAAAAATCCTCAGACAAATCGAACAGAATTCGCAACGATTTCGATAAGAATTCTCGAAAGAGTATAGATATTTTATAATTGTCTGATATCAGACATTGATATGCAAGTACAAAACCGTATTATAAATATTACGCTGGTAGAAATTTATGCGAGTTTCCCGCACTAGATCACAAGTTATGAGGGTTCTAATCTGCACCGAACAAAAGTCGCTTGTGTGGCTGGTACCAGAAAGGGCGTTTGTCAGTAAGTAATGCTTATAACCCTAATTTTACAAGAATATGAAAAATAGGCGTAATGTTCCATTTGCGATGCGTTGCACTTTTTGCGGTGAGGGTAAGGGTAGAAAAACCTACGAAGAAGGTCAGTCAGATGGAAAACCCACACTAAAGTCGAAGTGACAACATTTTTAATATTTTGAATATTTACCTAATAAAACATTTTGAAAATTATATGTTTTAAAAGATATGTTGTCACTCAAAATCCTATTTTGTAACTGCTGCAGAAGTAGAAAATACACTGCGGTGCAAAATTAAAGCCGCCCTTAATTTTTCTGTAGTTTTCATGTTTAGTAGTGTAATAGGAAAAATCCAATGATGAGAAATTTGAGACAATATAAAACAAAAAATATTTTAAAATGTTTTAAAAAATAGTTCATTTTATTTCACGTAAAACAAAAGTGGATTTTTTTAATGTAGCAAAATTATAGCCGCACTGAAAAATATCATTGTGAATTCGAAGGAAATAATTTTTCTTATTCTAATAATAGGTTGGTCTTCCATTGTTGGAAATTAGCTCAAAGATTCGTTGCGGCATACTACTGATGAGTTTTGAGCGAACGTCATTAGTAATTGACTCCCACGTTTCAATTACCGCCGATTTAAGATCATCGATTTTATTATACTTTCCCAAATATTTTCTGGTCAGGCCATTCGATCTGAGGTATATTACATTCGAGTCTGGTTACTCTTATGAACAGCGGCATTATTTTGCTGAAAAATCATATTTCTTTCACCGTTACGCTCAATAAAGGCAAAACATTTGCCTGGAAAAGCACTGTGTCTTCTGTTGAATTTATTCTGATGCTTGAAAAGGACAGCATACCAAGCATACCTTCGAAACAAAACGCTCCCGAAACCATCAGAGATCCTCCACGGAAATTCCTTTTGGAAAGATAGCATGGCTAATTCCGTAAATCTCTCCAGTAAGAATTATGCCCATCCAGACCGTCAAGGTTGAACTTTTTCTTATAGAAGAAAATTATCTGCAAATATTTTTCTTACATAGTGTGTAAACTACAGATTATTGAAATTTTCTTACATTATTCTAGCACGTACTTGTGTTATTTTTAGCAAAAATTGTTAGCAATCGTGGTGCATTCTTCAGTTTTTGAACTTTTTAAGCACTTATTTACAGTCCAACAGGATCGATTTATTCTTCGACTAATTTCTCGAAAACTTAATTCTTCTTCCCGAAAGGCAACAGTTTTTCCTTTGTCGATTTTTGTCAACTAAGCACTATCGAAAATACAACTAAATGCAATCAGAAAACATTTTTGTTTTGTAATGGACTGAAAAAAAAGAAGAGAGAAAAAATTATAAAACGTTTACTGTGTATTTTTGCTTTTAACACTGCGGCTATAACTATGCGCCAGCCGAAAAACGATTTAGACGTCGTTCTTTAAAGAAAAAACTAAATATTATTTTGTTGTCTTTTTTATTCATGTGTAAGCCTTTTTCATATAAAAAAAAGAGATTTTTTAAAAATGTTATGTTAAGGTGAGATATCATAAAAAGAGCCTGTGGCTATCTTTTTGCACTGCAGTGTGCTGTTTTGGAATAATCCACATATGTCTTAGGGCATCTGCTCTTTTGAAAGTCTTTGGCCGAGCTGTAGGTCATTCTTTTTGATCGATATAGAAAGATTTTCAAATTCAAGACCGCAATTGAGCCCAATAACAAAGATCCGCGTCGCTAACAGTTCCAGCCGCTCTAAAATCCACGTAAGTATTTCAATGTAGTACAACTAACTTACTTTGGCAAAGTGAAATCACAGTGGTCCTCTTATTTTTTTTTCATGAGACGTGTCAAATTTAATTCGCAAGCTCTACAGTCAACCTATTAAACTTTTCTATGTTTTAACGTTTCTGTACGTATGTGCGGTGTAGGGTAACCAACTTTATTTGTTGTTATTTGTATTCTTTTTTATGTGTATCATTTTGTCCAGCATGTTTTTCTTGGTGATTTATAACAAAACTAAATGGATGCTTCATTCCACATTGCTTCTTTTCGTTTTAGTTACATGCCACTCGTACGTTCCAATATGCGTTTAGATCCTATTCTATACCGCGATCCCGTATCAAATTTGCGGAAAAAATATCGACAAATCGAATTGGTCGGCAGCTAGCGTTCCATAAATAACAGCTTATAAATCTTATAAATAAATCAACTACAACAACAACAGCAACAGTAGCAGCAGCAGCAACCACAACAACAAAATATCCAAATCCAATTATACATTAAGCAATTATTGAATAATGTTAGTTAAAATATTAAATATTTTATTAGTTTTTTAAGCATAACCATAATTAACCGTAATATAAATAGATATATATATATATATAATATAGACCATCCCCTACGCCCCCAGCCCTGTTCCCCGAAACGCCCTTCCCCAAACCACACAGAAGAAAGATAAAGAAAAACAAAACACGAAAACATTAAACAAGGGAAATTGATAAATGAAGACGAAAGTAGGTGCCGTAGTAAATATTAAGACAACAGAAAAGTACATTAACCGAAAGAAGAAGATGCAAAAACGCTTAAGAGATTCATTATGCCATACTAAAGAAGTAGTTAAATAGAAAAACTAAGAAAAATCCAAAAAAAAATACACAAAATTCAGCAACAACAAAAAGAAATGAGACGAAACAGAACCGACCCAAAACGAAAAGGAATGTAAAGCAAAAAAAAACGAAATGACACTACTTAAAAGCATGGATATAGTCACTCCTGTACACTGTTTATATCCAGCAGCCGCAATGCCATCTGTTCATATTACACTCATCCTGGGAAGAGAGACCAAGGAACAAATAAAATACTCCACAAAAGAGGCGAAGCAAGACACCATTAGACTTCCCAGCAAAATTCTGAGAAAGAAGTTTTTGTTTCAGAGATTTAGGAAAAGATTTTTTCCATTAGCATCATTATGCGACAAAGAGCATAACTAAATGTAATGTTTAGCTGACCAAATACTGGGGTAGTCAATGGATTCAAGTAGAACTATTGTTAGTGAGTATAGTAATCTGGGGAAAATATTTGAATCATTTCATCTAAGTAAAAGGTTTTTATATCCCATTGAACAGGCTCAAGACCTCTTGTCTCTATATTAAATTTTGAGGCAACTTTTTAACAAAATGGCCAAGAGACATTTTTTTATATTTTTCTTAGCTCCAGAGATAGAATTTTTATTACTGCTTCAATGAAACTTGAAAAAAAACAATTCATTAGCTAGAATTTAAATGTAAGGTTAATATGATCTATTGTGGGATTTTGGTAATGGTTTCAGAATATTCATTCAAAACTTTAGTGCTTCAATTTAAGCAAGATTTTTGAAACCGCTTCCATAATAAAGTAAGAGCAGCAGTTAATTACCTTTAATTGAAATGTAAAGTGGGATTGAAACTGGTTCTAGAAAAGTCAAAGAAAGTGAGCAGAAAAATCTAAGGAAAATGTTTGAGTGGTTCTGTTTAAGAAAGAGTTTTTTTCATTAGTTTTGGTAATGCCATCCTAATACAACGAGACGGGGATAAATTACCTAAAGGGTTGCCATTATGTAGAACAGATTTCAGAAGATCCATTAAAAACGAACAGATTTTTTATTGAATCGGTCAAAGAAACATTTTTTTAATTGCTTATAGAAAATTAGTCTCTTCAAACTCCTCCTTCAAGTGTTAAGCGTGAGTCATTACCTTTAAATAAAATTTAGTGATTATCTTTATCATGACCCAGATAAAGAACCCGGACTGAGAGCCATTAAAAGGTAGGAAAACAATCTGTGCTAACTAAAATTGAATAATCCTTTCTAAGGTTCTAATCAACTTAATGGTCTAGGAATGCCAATCAAAATAGAACCAATTATTTAGGTTAATCTCATATCAGTGAAGTTAGAACAACCGGGTCCAGAAGTTCAATTAAAAAGGAGTTGAAAAATTATTTCAAAATTATTATTGAAAGATGTCAACATGACTTTTTTATTGTCACTTTTATGAGAACGGTTAGGTTAATCTCAACTCTCTACATTCCACAAGATCCGTTAGCAAGTAGTAGGCTAATCTGAAGAAAATTTTATTTTCTTATTTGTTTTTCATAAGTTAAAGAAAACCCATTTTTTACAGCTTCCTTGGGAAGCTCTACTGATTACCAGGAATTGAAATGTTAGTTTCAGCAGTGGAGGTAAGGAGATGTTAAATGGTAAATGGCTGATCAATAATCTAATGGGAAGTTTAATAGAAAAAAAGATCTACACTCTAAAAAGATAGAGAAAAATCTGTTCAAAAAACGTCAATGACTTAATCTAAGAGAGATATTTGGCGTGTTTGATTGGCACTGGCTTATTAACCGAGTAAATGTTCGCTAAGGCTACAACTTCAAAACTTAACGAGTTATTTTGGAATTTTATTGTTTGTAAGAACCAATTGACTTTATGAATCATTATCCGCTTGATTTAAAAATTTTAGATTTCTAGAAAAAAAAGTTATTGAAGAAATACATTAGCGAGTAATATTCCTGAATAACGTTTTTTCTCTATAAATTAGAAATTTTCAAATTAAGTTAATAACGAAAATTGTAAATAGTTTTGTGTCAACAGAATTATTTTCATATTTTTGGTGTGAACTTTTTGTATTAGAGACCTCTTAGCTAATTGCCAATCAAACACGGCCATTATTATTTAATGAGTTCTACAAATAGGATTTTTGGCGGCGTGTTCACGGGTCAGGAAACGCAACACAGCTTTAAACGATGACCAAACATCTGTTGATTCCAAGAATTTGGAAGCTATTAAATCTAGAAATGCTGGAATAATATCAATGGGCAACAAAATTTGAAAAAAGTAACTCTAAACTTGCGGCAGAAGGTTTGATAGTCAACTGTGACTATCAAACCCCTGACATTCGGTTCTACGCACCGCATCGACCCGAAGGAGGAATTATTTGGCCAAGGACTGTCTCTTCGGCACTATGTGCCGCTACAGCAACAACAACAAAATAGTCAACTGGAGTTGATTTTGGGCTGCTGATCACGAATCTGGCCTCAGTTTTCCCAGATTCACTCTATTTAAGGAACAATTCTCCTTTAGCGTTAGTTTCTGCTTCTTTTGGATAAAAGGACTCCTAACTGCTTTATTTGTAAACCGATTTTTAAGAAAATGGCGGATTACAATAACTTATGAAAGAATAATCTAAATTGTATTTCCAATTCAAGTATGGAAACACTAGAATCATTTGCGAAAAGTGGTTAAATAGAAAATAACAATTATGTGTCTCCCTTTTTTTGTTGACCCAAGCATGCTTTTTATAGTCACAATTTGGAAACGTCTCCAGAACACCACTTACATCTTTAGTTGCATAGCAGACAGAACCTTGGTATGAGTTATTTTTATTGGTATTCTGATATTGACGGAAATTGTTCTGGAACTTAGGAAACAAGAACTTCTTTTGACAAAAACATTGCTGGGTAGCACAGGCGAATACATACAGAAACACGGAAAAACACTTGCTCGGTTTCCTTTATTTTCGTCTGTTTTTTTTGGTGGGCAGACTATACCAGAGATAACTTTTGCCTTAAGTTGAATGTCATCATCCTCATCATAGTCGTCGTCACCACCATCAGCGTCGTCACCGCTCATGAGCATCATCCATCGTTCAGTTGCATGAATAGGAAGGAAGTTTCTTTCTCTTCTTTTTTTTGGTTTCGTTTAAACTTTCAAGTTCTTGCGTTTAACTCGGGCTTCTTTTTTCCACGTGCTGTATTTGTTTTAGGATCTCTTCTCTTTTTAGTTAAATGCAGTTTTTTTTCTTTGTCCTTTTCGTTGACATCATCGTCTTAAACACTTTCCATAAGAAGGCAAAAAAAAAAACTCAACACAACAACAACCAAGTAAGAAAAGCCACTAAAAAATAAGCGAATAAGGTGTAAAGTACGAGTATTATGTTTTGAAAATGTGCCAAAAGTACGAGGGATTCAGAGAGCAAGTGAGGAAAAAAAGTAATAACAGCCAAGACAAGGCGTTGCGTAGGAAAACTTGAAACTAATTCGTAGGAAACATTTACTTTAAGCCCACTACATTTTTTTGGTATGTATGTTTTTTAAACAAATAGGTTTTTGTTTATGTGAAATTTATTTAAATTTACCTTTCATTGGAACACCTGGCTGTCGTTCCTGCCCTGGCGCCAGGAGTCCTTGGTTTACACAAGTGCAAATGTTTTTCTTACACTTCCATTTACACATTTTATACATTTAGTTAAGAGTTTTGTTTTTTCGAGCTTGCCTCACATTTCTTCAGCATCACCCCACATCCTGCTAGTAGCCTCATCCTGTTTCTTAAATAGTTTCCCCTAAAATACCTGATAATTGTTGGCAAAAGAAGCAGGCATGTAAATAGCACAGTGGTTCTGAAACAACACATTGCCACCATAAATTTTATTTTAGAAAACACTTATTGTACTTCGTTGGCAAGACGCATAAGTCGACAAACTTTAGTTCGATAACTTAAATTGTTTGTGCTTTATTAAAGAAATGCCTTTCTCTTAGCACTTGGTTCAAGCTGAGTCCAACTATACTGGCGAGTTGTCCTTGGTTCATAAAACCAAACTTTATCCACCTTTTCAAATGCGTTACGACAATAGAAAAAACTACGAACACCCCGAACTTCTATTAAAACTTAAAACTTCTTATTAAAAATTTGTTCTTACTGAAATCCATGGTACAACAAAGAAGGTAGTGTGCTGCACTCAGCAGATTTATTTTTTTAGCAATCTTTATTTTCTCAATTGGAATTTTATATGTCCGTTTCCATGGAGGCAATTGTTGAAGTTTCAAAGCTAAAAATTAAATGTCAAATATTCACAGATAGATATTTTTGACATATTCCAAAAACTTACTTTGACAGTATTGTATCTTTGTATTCACTTGTTGGAGGGCTAGTTGCCATACCCTGTTTATTGTGTCATGCTGAGCACGATGACGAAACGGTGTCATGTATGACTGTCAAATATGTAAAAATGCCAAGCTACTGTAGAGGTCAAAATTTATATGTATAAAAGAACATGAAATTGTCTAACTCAGCGGTTTTCATTGTGGTAAAAAAAACACGGGCCGTTGTGGTATGATGGTGTGTGCACGACTTACAAGAAAAAAAACTCAGCTTCAACCCCGGTTAAGAACATCTACTTTTTTTTAGCGGCGAGTTTCCATCTCCCTATTGCCGGCGACCTTTTGAGCACGAGATTTTTCTTAAAGCCATGTAAAAACTTCTCCTTAAAAATGCATTAGCCGTTCGGAGCCGGGGTTTTACAGTAGCTTAGTGGAATTAGAATTATAACGCGCACAGCTCATTCACTTAAGAGATGTTCCCCCTTGTTCCTTAATTGGATGTTCTGGAAATTAAGCGAAGGCGATATGAAGTTCGGCCAGACGCAATCTAAAAAACCCTCACGCTGTATTTACTTTACCAGTCTCAGTAAAATCTTAGAACTGTATGCATATTTTAACTTGCAGTGAAATTTGCATTAATTTAAGCATTCATATGTCTATATTTAAAAAATTGCGCTTGTTTTGTCTATAAGGACTGAAGAGTCCTTGAGACCGACCCAGTCTCAGTTAAATAATATACGTACGTAAATTCTAATTTGAACTTGCTTGAATGCCACTAAGGACCACAAGTTTAGCCACGGCTTGTCTACAAATAATAAAGATATCTTGAGCTACTGAAAAAATTATACTTAAAAAGTGTCGTTTTTTCAAGAGGTCTTTTAACTTCTTAAAAGTAAACTTGTTACCCTCTGGCTCGGGTTTGCCCATTTTTAATCCTAAGCAAATTATGACTAGAAGTCATCATCATTTCAGGATCAGCTTATTTCGTTTCACCGCTATAAAGCTTTCGACAGAAAGATGGCCATGACAAGATCGTCTTAAAATTGTATCTCAAATTAAAATTTTTTTATGTACTTTAGAGGGTCTCCGATTAATATTTGAAGTTGTTGCTAATGGAATGAAAAACGTAGTATACTCGCTTTCCTAAGGTGGAGGAAATGCAAAAATGAACTGGAAATAATGCAAGATACTTTTAAAATAAAAATCTCAAAAACAGAAAAAGGTAATCAAAAACCTTAACACCTCGGGCCTACATAAAAATTTAAGAATTATTTAAATGTAGAGTCCAAGAACAGACTCTTTCTATCTTGTTTTAGTTTCTAGTTGTTTTGCTAGCTGTATTTATAGAGCTTTTCGAAACTCGTCCACCACACGAATGTAGTAAGCTTAAGTCGAAGTATATTCGGAGTGACTTTAAAATAGATCAAACGTAATTTCTTGGGCAAGTAAGTTTGCTACAATCTTTTTTGTGTGGAACTGTAATTAATTTTCCATTAAGGAACAAATGGGCAACTTCTCTCAAACCCAGTAGTATTAAAAGAAAAACAAATATTGAAATCTCACCCTAATGTATACACACACAGAGAAAGGAGTATAACTGAAGTGACAATATTCGAAGATTATTACACTATTGTTGGGTATATAGTTGAGGAACAACAACATAATTGTTTTCACAACCACAACATATAGTCTCCACAACCATAATATTGTTATACCACAACTAAATATTGGTCACCCCAACCGCCCTATTTTTCTTTGTGCATGCATGCGACATCTGATGCGTTTGTTCACTTCACTGTGCTACTCGTACACACTGGGAACAACTTGCACTTCTCGGAACCTAACAACAAAAATTTGAGATTCTGACTGAAAATCTCTTGTGGTTTAGAAATAACTTTCAAGTTATTTTTCTTGTAACACCAAACAAAAGGTTACGCACTAATGTCCACCACGGAGGAGGAGAACCTTTAAATTACACATTTCACATTTACAATTTTAATTTTTTGGGTTTGGTACCACTGTGTACGTTTGTATGAAAGTAAGGGGGCGAATGCAAATGCAAAGTATGTATTTTCATTAAGATTTTTGTATTATTTCTCCACGCACTCATACAAACATATACGCACACTCACACACACACAAGTGCAGACATACGAGTACATCGAAAATAAACATTTATTTCTATAACAGTCATACTAGAGCCGTTCAGTAGCAAAATTGTTTAACTTGACTAAAGGAATATCTGTGTAGCCACTGAACTGTAATTTGAGTCAGCACACAGTGCCTAGCACTACGTCAGCTTGAACTAGCATTCCAGTAAAGAACAAATCTGGTGCTGGTGCACTACAAAGTTTGATGTCGTTTATGCTGTCTATGCTGGCTATGTGCGGAGAGATGTAAATTTTACCAAATGGATTTAAGTCATTTTGCACCAGAACCACCTCAAAGATACTCACTGATCGAAATAGAAACCACCCACTCATCAACTCCCGCTCATACCCTCGGTGCAGTCATTAATGCTGCCTGTTTTATTTGTTTTTGTTTTTTTCGTTTTTTTTCTTAGTTTCCACTCGTAAATATTTACTTAGCATAAGATGTGAGATTTCAAATAGGTATATAAGTATGTAGTCATGTACAGTATATATAAATATATATATGTATATAGTGTAAGTGGGGTTTTTTCTATACTCGTATGCATATTTTATATTCAGATCTATTCATTTATACCTTTTTAAGATAACAGAAATTTAGAACAAGAAAATATCATCGTTTTTCCTATACATAATTATTATGTAGCATCATACATACATAATATACATAGATCGTACATATGTATGTACGCAAGACTTTAATTAGACAGTGGTGGGCTAAAGGTAGTTTTGAAAATTTTAAAATATTGTTTATGACCTTAAACAAGAGAATCGTATAGTGAATACAAATTCAGCTTATCATCTTGGCAAATTATATTTGGCTGAATTTGTAACTCTAGATTCAAATTGTTTCCTTATTATTGACATTTTTGTAGTTTCGTCATCAGTAGGCCCGCCCATTTGGCGCATCGAAAACATGCCGCTGTATAGCGAAATGGTGCCCGCTTACTTTTAACTCTACGACGGCTTATCTATTAGTTGGCAACTCTGTTGTGCGATTTATATTCCGAGAAAGACTTGGGAAATTTCGAATTTGTATATTTTAAAGACTCCCATTAAAAAACAAAACCTGATCATCATTTAGCTTATGTTTGAGTATTTTGCATTAACATGCACGACCAGCCAATACCTTTTCTTTTTCACAAAAAATATTGTAACTTCGTTTCTAACAGAAAAGCTAAGAACTCGTTTAAAAATCGTTGCCGATATACAAATTCTGCACTTTCGGCACTCAATTTCACTCTTATCCCAAAATCTTCAATATTAAGATAAAGCATATTCAATTGTATCGGAATCCCCAGCAAACAAACATACCCACTCCTGTAAAATTTCCTTTTGAACTTACGTTGCGGTTAGGGCTCGATAATAGTTTTGAAATCTGCAGAGCCGCATCGAATTTTCAACTGTGTATCACCAACGGCAGTATAAAATGAAGTGTAGCCTTTTTAGTGGGCGCTGTGTAATTTCGTAATGTAAATTGCAACTTCGAAAACGTCAAATTACTATTCTGATGAGGCAGCACCATGACGTACTAACCAGAGACCTTTAAAAGTATGCCTTTAACTTGCGACGTGTCATGAGAGAATTTATAAGCTATGCTAACAAATCATACTTGTTTACAGAACTTGGATTACAAAAATTGATTAAACATTGTAATCTGACAGTTTTTTATATAAAGTCGACAAACTTCGGACCCTTAAAACATAAGAAATATTTCCTCGAATCCAAATTGATGGGCCGAAGTTAGATACACCAAGACTATACGAAGTTAATGATTTTGAACCCCTCTTAGAGCATTTAAACGCACTTCTTGGCGGACTTGGTTAAACTTGACAATAATGTTACTAGCATATTGTCCACTAGCTCATTTAATTTTAAACCTTTCCACTGTGTATATTTTGAAAACCTACGTCGAGCTTTAAGTCTGATCCAAGATAACCGAGACATACCAAACCATAACCGATCAGCACTAAAATAGTTAACCAGACCGTTTTTAATATTGTTTGTTAAATATTGTTTTATATAAAAATGTTTCTAAATTATGGCGATTTATTTCAATGTTAAATTAACTTTTCGAAACACAGCCTATTTAGAGCCCAGTTAATCAAAAAAAAAATAAGTTTAAAAGAAGCTTTTCGTAGAGAAAATTCTAATTTAAATCCTTGATTACTAAATGAAGCCCTTAACATTTTAATTTTTCTTAATTGTCCTACTACCCTACTCCAAGATGCCACAAGCCACTGTGCAATATAGCATAATTAATTATAAGTACTGCGAATGTATGTGTAACGTTAGATTTATTTAGTTTTAGTTTTGAACTATTTTAGTTTATTATTACAAATGATTTTAGTAGAAATTTTATTATTATTAAAACTTTAGTTTTCTGTAAACCTTTTACGTTCGCTCGTGCAGATATTGTGGACTTTGGATTTTTATAATTTGATTTAAACATTTTTCCTTTATCAGTTAAACATTAAATCTCTTACGGATAGCCCTCGACCAATGTATTAGCCAAATCTAAAAAAGCCATGCCGTGGCATGCGCATCTAAGATAAGCTGAGTTCCTAAACGTAGACAGTGTGAGAGAGATGGAGTTGGAGAAGCACACCAATTCTGGCTGCATTTTGCGAGGGCTATCGTTAATTGTTGTTATCACTCTCAGTTGCCATTTAATGCTTTTAAAGCGCATTTTAAATTCATTTATGAAAATTACCACTATAAATTTATGTAAAATGTTTATTAAATTATATATTATATATTTGATTTATACACGATATATATATAATATGTATGTATGTATGTATTATATGCAAATGCACATAGAGGTCTGTATGTGTGAAAAAACGAATTGTGAATGTGTTTATACTTACACCAACATACTCGTACAAAGAAACCGAGGCAACAACAACAACACAAAATATATACACATATATAGACATTGAAAATATTTGTGCTGAACAATTTATTTTATTTCGTATTTTGTTATAATTTTATTATGGTTTTATCTATTCACTCAACAACTCTACGCATTCATTCATACAATTTTGGTTTTAACGTTTTTTTTTAAATTTTTACATGCTGTGGCTTTCCACATTTGTTTGAAGTTTTGATCCAGGGGACAAAAAAAAAAGAAAAGCTATTATGCCATTAATTATTGTATTACATTAGCACAAAGAAGCCGATTTAATTTGAAAACATATTTATGGCCTAGTGCGATTTAAAGCCGCACTGTGTTCGAAGGCTTCTAATAACAATAAAAAACCCAAAAATAAATTCTTTTATCCACTGTCTAGAATGGTCTTACTGGCCAGTTCTTACAGGGACATCTGTAGTACAGGGGTTGTTCGAAAATATCACATAAAATCGAGTCAGATTGTTCATAGTTCCAAAGAAGTTTTGAGCGACCTGTGTGTTGATAGATGGTAAGCCATAAGCCTGTTATATCCTTATCAATATCCTTACAAAATTCATAAATGCCGATTAATTTCGATAAAAAAAAAGTCACAGTCATGCTCCCTACCTTTTCAAGGTCAGTAGGAATTGTGATGTCATAATAGTATAAGTCCTGTACTAATCCTCGCTGATATTTTAATGATTCTTCCAGTCCCTCTTCGTTTGAGCTACGAGGGTTCCGAGATATACTTATATTATATACCATACAGTGAATGTTATATCGCGAGTAGCTAGAACTCAATTATGATATAGATTTCTTTGAACTCATTTCTGGAGTTTTCTAGCTTTTTTTGTCAAGAAACCTACCGATAGTATCGATATCACATTTCTCTTTATGTTGATACAAATTTGTAATCAGTCACTCGTCGTTTGACTGAGATTCATCCAGCAATGCTGAGATTCTCGTGTCATTAAATATATCACTTCTCGTTCTCCATGGAGCTGTCCTATCGTTTGCCATTTGGTGGTACCCATAATCTTGCGTACTAGGTTTTTAGTAGCAAATTTAAAAAATTCTAATATGCATCTGGATTTTACTCTTTAGGAGTAGTATGCCGAAATTTTCTTATGACTGTCAACGATCTGCGCAATCATTTATGATTGCTACTTGACCGCCTTTTCCAACAGTATCTGGCGGCCGCAGATACTGTGCGCAGATAACCTGGGTCCTTGTTTTTAACACGGCTCCGAACTGCTATTGCATTGTTTAGAGAAGCTTTTAATTGGCATAGAGGTTAATATCTTACTCGTAAAGATGCCTGCATTTTCGAGAACCTGCAGCTGAAAAGTTCTAGATGTTTCTAACTGGATTTGAACTTCCGTCTTGTTCACTAACCATCTGGCACCGTTGGCCTACATGTTCTGATGACTCCTGCCTTATCTATCCGTAGATCTCCATTAATATATTATTTTTATGACTTTTTGGGTCCCGAGTATGATGTTTGATTAAGTGGTAAAGTCGTCGGGTTTCTCAAACTTCTTACGCTTCTGCAAATTCATATCTCATTTCGTTCTAATAAAAAGACACTGTTTGCAATGTCCAACATGCCGATGACTTTTCCATGCAATTCCTGTGACTTTTCTCTGCAATGATATCTTTGAACCTTTTTACAATTGTCGTCGTATCATGGGTTCGCAATCTCAAGCTTTCTCGGAGACCTCTTTTAGCTGTATGGTGTGTGATTAAATTCGCTTCAAATTAAACCTAAAACTATGTTTTACCGTTCTGAACGAAATTGATTCCATTTAGGTCGACAACACACCAACAATGGAGAGATTTTGACTTACTCTGAAAGTGTTTCCATCACACCCCCAGCAGTTCGAATTTGTGATCGAAATAATTCTTGAAAAAATACACTTTCTCAAATATATCCACAATAAATACAGCTTTCAAACAAAAAGGTAGACTTGCTTGGAGATCGTAAATGCAGCATAATCGAATATATATGGGTACTTAAATAGGAGCCAATACCAAACACTCAAATCTATTTGGGATTTGTCTTATTTCCTGCGCTATTGAAGAGTTCTACGCTAATTGAGAAAGCACTTTGCAGAACAGGAATTCTTAATATTTCATCCAACCTCACAAATTGAACATACTATCGCTAGGACCAATTAAAAGCTTGAGCAAATAGGTACTCAACCGAAAGCACGTTTTTTATTAATTCCAAGCTAGTATAAAGATCTGAAATTTGTCATATTGGAAACGAACTTATCCAAATATATCCTGATGAATTTTTCAATTATAGAGAAGCGCCGCATCGTTAGTAAATGTTAGCAAATTTTAATAAAAAAAAATAAATAAAACTAGTTTAAAATCGGCAGCACATAAAAAATATAATTTGTTCTCTATTCACCCGAACGGTTGTCACGTCGTATGAGTGATAAGACAATTTGTCGATATTGATCATACGCTACCATGGACGTGCAACAATGCTGTTATTTTCGTTTAGACTAGGAATCGGACCAATAAGACGGCTGTACCCACTTAGGGAAGTCTGTTTGTTCCTGAAGGCAAATGCTTAATTCCAAAACGCCTGTACTTAATTTCTTATTGCAAACACTAAACAACTGGTCATGAAATAAGCCTCCTTACTAGAAAGAACGACTTGTTGTTCGCTTGTAGTTGATAGAGGTGATTACTTCTGAGGATTTGAATGTGTGCACCCTAGCCTCTTTGTAATACTACAACTTCGCTTTCTACCAACTATCGCCATTTGACCGTATTGTCTTTATGTGGTATGCAGTACACCCCTTTGAACTGAACTACGTTACAACTAAATATAGCCTTTGAATATATTTTTCCCCATTAAAATCTTTCTGCAGATATTTTTTTCATCGACTACTAAGTAACCACTGTACAATAAAGCCATACAGTTTTTTATACAAATCTAAATTTCTCTCTAAAGTCATTTTCTTCAGACATAAGTGTAGGTAGTCAAAAAGTGAAATGATTCAAAGTAAACATATCAAATATTCGTAAAAGAACAGAAGATGGCAACATCCAAATCATATCTTCTGTTGCACGACGAAAATATCTTCAGTACTTCCAAACCTCCCGCCGCAAACTTTTTTGAAATTTGTGAACAATTATCAGAGTCAGCATAAACAACACACACACAAGGATCATCATCATCGTCAACATCAGCATCATCCCCATCTCCATCATCATCATCAACATCAAACGCATAAGAGCAGACGTAGTAAGTACCATCAACATAAATGTTGCTTACTTTTAATCACTTCTCTCTATTGAAACATTTCGACTTTCTTTCCTTGGTAGTTTGTTTGTGTAATCCTCTTGGATTTAAAAATTTCAAAAAAATCGAGACAACAAATCTGATGTAGAACTACACTCAGACATGCACACACATACACGGAATATGAAACACCAATACACACAAATATGTGCAGACTAATATGTCATAACTTGTGAACATTGTTTGGAAAAATCAAACTGGACATAAATTTGACACACAGAAAAAATCAGAAAGTAAATATTGAACAATTTGTAATCAAAACATGAAATACTTAAAAAAAGGTTTAAAACTTAAGCACTATTGCTTGTATAGAAATCAGATAAATAACTGTTTAATGGTACTACCGGTCGAAGTTGTTTGCCTACGGAACAAGAACATTTTTAATAAATTTTATATTTTTTATTTGTAATTAAAATTAAAATTGTATTCCCTTTTTTAAGTTGTCCTAGTGTTTTAACCTTAATTTTAAAAGTAGAATCAGAACAACATGCAACTGCACATTTATTAGTACGCCCTAGACCACTGACAAATACCGCCAAGATGATTGTGGCCGCTAGCAGAAATTTTTAGATGAACGAGAAAATCTCAATAGTAAACGTGTTGCAATAAATCAGAAGGAAGCCCGAAAATTTCTCAACCATAGACTCAGCCTAATCGAGGCAGCGATGCCAACTTGGCGGTTTTTCCACTACTTGTAGTGATTTTTCATCGGTTTTTACATTTGCGTAGCGCCTGTTGCAATTTTCACTAAAAAATCTTTTATTTTGATTTTGGCTTCGATATAATATCACAAATTCCAAAAACAATCGATGCCAAAATCGAAAAAAAAACATTTTTTGTATTTCTTAAATTTGCACTCGAAGCTAATTTATAAGTATTTACTTATACAATATGTACTTATTTTTTGACTGTTTTTTTAGCGATTTTTTGTGTTTTTTCTTTAAGTTCTGTAGCGATTTGTAACAGTGTGCACATTGCATCAGTAGCGATTCCCCTCGAAACAGTTGACGACACTGGTCAAGACCTATCTATTCCATGCCAACTTCTTTTCTTCTTAATTGTAAGTTATTTTTCCTCTCAGGAGATTCTAGAAGGCAGCTTAGGGAAATATGTTGGGAATGTCATATTTATGCAAGATAGCCGCCTCATGGTAGCGTTCTTCAGTTAATGTAACCGCGTTGAGAACCATGTAAACAGACGGAAGCTATGCTGTTCTCAGCTAGAAAACTGTTAATAAAATCACCATTACATAAGTACAATCCAAGTAAAAAGTATATTTCCTATAATGCTCGGTATAGCCTGTTCACCTGGTCACAGGTAATGTTTTGACTTGACCTAAAGTTGCGAACTAACCAGGTCATACCTCCTACGTATATATTTTCTTACCTGCATTTGGTCTACTTGATCACTGGTTATTCAATAATAAAATTTGGGTTTGATAATGTGGCTTGACGATTCGATATATCAATTATGTGGACCCAAATCTCGAAACACATTTCTCGTGGAACGCAGATTTTTTTTAGTCAGCAAAACAGTGTGTGGATGCTGTAAAGGGCTCAGTCTTTTTGTGAAATTTACGAAACACAACAACAGTTTAATCTGTCTTTAAATTCCTAACATAATTGATAAATCCGAATGGATCATCAACAGAGATGCCAGCGATTTGCTGCACTTCATCCTGGGTGCGATATGGTGTTACAAATGGTATACCCTAGCTTAAAGTTATCGCCACAGTAACATTAGAAATATCTCCACTTAAGTCGAAAGTGAATTTTATTCTACCCTGATATATTCCGCCTTCATACTTCAGCATTTCTCCAGAAAGTGCTATTGTTAGTCTTGGACGTTTTGCTGTTCGGCGTGCTCGCAAACACATATGTTCCATGGCTTTTCCCAACTATAACAACGATTTTATCCAATCAAGTGAAAGCCATTTCACCTTGCGGCGTTTAAAGCAGATGCTGCTTGTGGTCATATTGCTAGCTCGTACGAAATCAGTCAGGACATTTCGTTAATTCAAGTATCATCGTAAAGGCTAAACTTGCCGACAGGCGATGCCAAAATGTACTTCTGCCTTTATTGACCTGCACAAATTTTACATCGTTCGACGCCATCTCAGATATTTTTTGCTCGTATTGCCTCGTCTTTGTCTCCTTCGTAATTGTCCTGATTTGAATCAAATTTCATAATGTGTTTTCTCTCCATTCAAATACTAAGTGCTATTTTTAGACACAGTTCACTGTTTGCCTTGCAACGAGACGGGCAATCAGTGTCCCTGATTGCATTGGCAATTATTCAAATCATGGCGGACATTTCCATTTCACGTATAACGATGTGCGGTTGTGGTGGTGAGAAGTGAATGCCAATGACACGACTAATATTCGCCGGACAATATTTCATCAAGTGATTTGTGTGTAATCCTCGGAATTATTGTCAAATTTGTCAATGTGACAAAATGCGGCGAGGCACAAAAGTTTAGTTATGCATTTAAATGACTAATTAACGATACCAATGTAAATTGTTCCACTCTCTCTCGCTCTCGCTCTATGTTGACAACATCACGTTGTATTATCGACAACATTGCGCCTCTCTGTCTGTCCATTGGTGTGTCCGTGAGCGTGTGTGTCGGCATGACAATAATCGCCTACTGCCACACCGCTGGCGCGCCATGCTTTCTAAAAGATTCCAAAGGTGTCCTGAATAATGAATGAATGAATGGCGAGGAGAAAACTTAATGATAACAAATTCCATTTTATTGACCATGCCAAAGCACACAATTTATTATTCAATTTGTAAATGAGCCATCAGCATTCCGACACACCACCACGTCCCTTTGCCTTATTACCCCTGCCACTCAAGAGCAAAGAGAGACTGAGGGAGAGACACACACACCAGTCGGCAACAAGTCCTCTTGTGTGCTGTCGATGTTGTTGCTTTTGTGCCTGGTGTCGCTTAGTGATTTTCATGAATTTGTCTGGTTTATATTAGGTATAATTATGCTAATTTCATTGTCTCTAGACAAACTGACACTCCAACACTCACTCACAGGCATAAACTCTCCCGTTCGCTCTTTTCTCTTTCCCGTCTCTGGTTTTATTATTTCGTACAAACACACCGAGTCGGCCAGACATACCACAATTATAATGATGGTGTCTGTGTGTGTGTTCGTCTGCCTGCTGACTGCTGGGTGGGTCAATAGTGTAAGTGCAAGCCCTCAAATGAAAGGACCTAAGAGAAGAATAAAGAGAATGAGTGAATCACCAGCATTAACAGTCTTCTTAGCACACTTTCTTTTAAGTTCTGCTAAATGTGTTTTTATATACAGAGTGTCTGTGTGTGCGAGAGAGTAAGAAAGAGTTACTTAGTATTGCATTGCAGTAATAAATACATTTGCCAAATTAATTGCATTGAAATTGGATTGCAAATGATCATTCCGCATACACTGCTGTTTATGCGGATAGGGACACATGCAACTCTGATTTTAAAAAACAACAACAGTGAGACAAAATGAAATCCTCTTGAAATAAGTTACATAAAAAACTTGCATAAAGAAACTTCAAAAAGAATGTATGAGATAGAAAAAATTAAAATTATTTTCCCTTTTTTAAGTTGTGCTAGTGTATTAACCATAAATTGTAAAAGTAGAATCAGAACAACACATTAAACTGCACATTTATAAGTACGCCCTATACCACTGACAAAGGCCGCGGAGATGAGTGTGGCCGCTAACAGAATTTTTTAGATGAACGAGAAAATCTCAATAGTTGGCATCGCAAGGCAGCGATGCCAACTTGGCGGTTTTTCCACTGCTGATTTGATTTTTCATCACTAAAAAACGCTGTTTTAAAAAATTACTACTGCGGCGATTTTAACTACCTTCGCGTAGCGCCTGTAGCGATTTTCACTTAAAAATCTTTTATTTTCATTTTGGCATTTTGTATTTCGTAAGTTTGCACTCGAAGCTAAATTATATTTACAACTATTAACTATTCATGACTTGTTTTTTTAATCGTAAGTTCTCTTTCCTCTCAGAAGTTTGTAGAAGGCAGCTTAGGAAAATATGTTGGGAATGTCCTACTTATAAAAGCTGGCCGCCTCATGGTAGCGTGCTTAAGTTAATGTAACTGCATTAAAACCATGTAAACAGACGGAAGCTATGCTGTTCTCAGCTAGTAAAGGGTTAATAAAATCAACTTTACATAAGTTCAATCCAAGTAGAAAAAAAACTTTACATACTCATACTTAAGCTGACTTCACAACCTCTTGTTGTTCTTGGAATGCTCCATAACTCTCTACTGTCAATTGCCAAGGAATCTCATATTTCCCCACTTTGGAAAAGACTCCTCCACCGGAGTCCTGGCTTACCTTAATAGGTCTATAAAGCCTAACGTCTTTCTGCCTTGATGGTTCCTGTTATGTCCATTTAGCTATTCATGACGACTAAAAATTAACCAGAGGTTCTTCCATTCAAACAAACCCAATTCTTGCTTTTACAATTACCCATGTGTCGACGCCAAATATAAGCGTATGTAGAATAAATGCATTGCAAAGTGTCTTTTTTGTCTTTGCCGCACGATAGTCCCAAAATATATCAAGGAGACAAATAAAGTACCTTATTATTAGAAAAAACGTTACCGCAGATAAAATTTTAAAGTGGACACAACTTGTGGTCGTTAAAATATGACAGTATTTCTTTTCTTACGATTGAGTAAAATTCATTTTTTTTTGTTCAACGCTTGTATCCAGGTTTTTAAAGGTTAACGCAATGAGAGCCGAAGCCACGAATTTGTTAATTTCCCTTAGCTAAATAATCACCGAAATAAATAAGCAACATCAAGTGTGGTTAAAAAAAACCTAACACATTTTAAAAGCACGAGCTAAAGAGAGCTGCTGCTGTTAAACTTGACTAGCTTATAAAGAGAAACTCTAACCAGCTTAACAATTTGTCAAAAAAGCAATAAAACAAGCCGGTGTGGCTTCAAAGTTTAACACATTTCAAAAGCACTATCTGAAGAAAGCTACTGCTTTTAAGCTTGACTAGCTTATACAAAAAAAAACCCTAACCATCTAAATAATTTAACATAAAGCATTAGCAATAAAATAAAGCAGCCTTTTCTTTTGCATCCCAATTGCTGTTTCTTTACAAATGTGATGGCTGATTTGAGCTAGGGTGAAGGCTACAGCTATAATACGAATGTATTGTTACAAAAATGTATAAATATTTTCTTGTCAAATAGCAAATGAAGTAGATTTATATGCAAAGGATACATTTGTTATGACTACTTACAACCTAAATAAATAAAACGAGATGAAGTTTATAATTCGACAAACAAATGAGAGGCATTTCTGAGGTATTCATGAACTGTAGTTTGTCGCTAGTAAGTGGATTTTTTTATAAACAGTAAAAAACTCGTTTACGTTTTAGAAATGTAGTGAACATTTGCAGTCTATTTATATCTACCACTGAACATTACATACATTTTTCGGTAGCACATTTATAGTGAACAAGAAAAACCGCACCCAAAAACTGAGCTCAAAACAAAAGCCTAACAACATTAGCTTTATCTTTCATTTGTGATTAAAGTTAAAACATTTGCTAAGCTAAAGAAAGCCGACGGTTATGTGACTCCTGTTTATATCAGATTAGCGTAAACTTTATTGAATCGAAACTCTTGAGAATCTGAAAGCGGTGATCGTTACACGGACAATACTAGGCATGTTTTATTTAACCAGCGAAAAAAACCACCTTAAACACCGTTAAGGCAATAATTGCAAATTTTTATTTAAAACCTAAAACTATTTTATATATAAAAAGTAGTTTGGGTGTATGAATCAAAACTTCTTCTCTTATAAAATTTTAAATTGTAATATTCAAGAAAAACTCTAGGAGCTTTGGCATAAGCCCGCCAAGTCTAGCCGAGCCCGCTTAAAGTTTTGTTCTTTAATGTTTTTTTTTCTACACAACTAAATATTTCAAAGCAAACCGATTTTAATTTATATACGCAAAATGTTTTTAATAAATAAAATTAAACATTTTTGTTAACAATGATTTTAAGTTTTTACCTTGCCGGGGACTGCTCACATTTTCCGCTTTTTAAAAAAATATGCCTCATATGCAGATGTTAACATTTAATATTTAATAGGAACACAACAATTTTATTTCAAATTCTGCATATGTTGTGGAAAAAAATGTTAAAATTATATGATAGATTTTTAAAAACCAAGTTTTTGGCGTTCCTAACCTTGTAAAATAAAATGCACGGGACTTCAGAGAAAATATTTGGGCCTGTCTGCCAGGATGAGACCGATGAAAATTCTCTGACATTTGGGACAGAGTTTATTTTTGCTCGCTCAAACATAAAACTAGTCAGCGACAACAAAAAGCATTTCAAATAAGAATTTAACCGAGGTTCTAACATATCGACACACACACATAAACACTTTATACGACCACCTACACATGTAAATTCAGCAGCACATACAGACATATATTAAAGTAACACTTGAGACTCTTGCCACAATACTGGGGTTAAGAAAAACTAACAAACAATCGAAAAATAAATAAAAGAAAACAACAATTTTATACTGAAAACACTTTTTATACATATTTACAATTGATGTACACTCACATTCTCTTTGACCACACCTCTTACACTCTTTGTCTCCTTTCTTTTTACAAAAACTTGTATATGAATTGTGTAAATAACCAGACAAAATAAAACATAAGATCATTTTTTACAAACAATACAACCACAAAACAGAAAAAATTAAAAAAATATTACAGCAATAATTTTTTTCGATAAAATTTAGTAATTGTTTTTGTATAAAATCTAACAGCAGCGCCGAGGTTCGAATGGGTGCAATTTGTGGCATCCGACATGCAATTCTCTTCGTTATGGCTTTAATTTTTTTGAGGCGACCGGTGACATATTGCAGCTGTTCAACAAAATGATTATAACTCAATATTAAACAGTTTTAACTCTATGAACTGACAAGTCTTGTGACCATACCTGCCCTTTGTAAAAAATTGTATTCAAATTTCCCAGTGTCGTGACCGCTTTTGCATAATATCCCATGATCTGCTTTTATGATGCAGAGCTATGGAAAGACAAAAACTCCACTCATTCTCTGTTGGCTAAGAGATTTTTTTTATTAATTTTATATTATTCTAAGATACAAGTCTGTGGGCGTAGTTTGCGATTCAAGTTTTAGTTAGCTTGTCCTACCTATAAAAGTCTCCACCAGACCAGATATAGAATGAATGCACATGGTCGTGACCTTTGTAACACCCTGAAGTTTGCTGACATATCAGTTGATGGTGAAATACGTAAAATAACTCTTTTTTGTGGGATTTGGTATTCGATTAAATTAAATTGAAAACTTTTTCAATACTTATAATTGTGGCATGCTTAAGAAACTCCATGAGACCCTTATCCAACATCATACAATGAATTATGACTAAGTGATCCCTTTATGCAGGTTCCGCCTTCCATGATGTTTTTGGGAAAGACTTTAATAATTTTGGTGGCTTTCTCCTAAAGTTCTCCTTAAACCGAAAAGTTCGGGTTCATCATTGTCATAGATGTAGACGTGATGTTTACGTTTCAAATCCGATCTCTTCAATTACTTTTCCTAATTCAAATTAAAAAGTCGTAAAAATCGGATTAATGAACTGGGATTGACCGGCTCCAGACCTCTTCCCTCTACATTTTAATAGAAGACACGATTTTTACCAAATGGCAAAGTTATATTGATTTTCGTGGCTGCAAACTGCTTTTATCGCGATTTTGGGGACGTGACGACCTTCCTCTGAAAGCTTCGCAGCAATTGTTGAAAGAAAACTGAAAACTTTTAGACCAAGCTCCCGAATAAAGATATTCTTCTGTTTTCATTCATCATCGACAAAAGCATTTGGAGTGAGTTTCTTAAGAAAGGGGTATTCAAAAATATAGTTTCATATCCAAATGCTATAAAATTCATTTTTTGATGAGTAAGACTACGCAAAAGAGTTTTTGAATTTCTTTGGGTGATGATTGGCCTTGGTAGGTCTCAGTTATTTTGTATGTCCCGAGGAAGTTTTTAGTTTTCAATGCAGTTATTTTAAAAATACAGTAGACGCTCACAAATTAGAACCACTTTGTTTTCAGATGGTTCTAATTTCCGAAATGTTCTAATTTCTGGGCGTTTTTTTATTTTCAAAAAAAATTTTTCCAATTTTGAGTATTTTATTTGGAAAAACGACAACTTAAATAACATTTCAGTCAAATTATATCACATAAATGTTTCAAACTTAAAACAATTCATTAATAAATAACAAACAAACAAAAAACGAAATATATTTGTTTGTTTTTGCTCTTTGATGATCTGTTTCAATTTCAAACTTTAAAGAAAACAAAAAATAAAAAAATGTTCGTCAATGCATCAATTGCTGGTTCTAATTTCTGGAAGTTCTAATTTGTGAGCGTCTACTGTGTTATTGCTTTATTGGAGCGATTTTTGCTGTTAGTCTTAAGTGAAATCATATAGAAATAATTTTTAATAGAACACGTTAGCATCCAATCTCTGTTTATCGGGTCTGTTTAGTCCTTTATTCGAGGAAAGTGAACAAAGGGTTTTTTAACAGGAGTTTTGAGTAATTTTATGCTCCACAAAAAATTGTTGCCCAGTTAATTTCAGTAGGAGTGACCGAAAAATTGATATTTCTTATTTTAGCGTGTCCTTTTGATAAAAAAGGGTAAATGTGGATAATAATTGTCGTTTTGGGTTAAAGTGTTTTTTTAAAGTACTATTTTTGTCATTTTTGTATGTGTTGTCTCATATAAAATCAGGTTATCTTCATCATGAATGAGTGCTTTTCGTCCGTGATAAAAAATACCACTCTCAATTCAGCCAACCTGTCTCACTAAGGTGGCATCGCTACATTCTTCCGGGCGTCTTCTTCGGCCCGTCGTAGATACTTGTTTGCAAAAGTGATGAAGATATTACCTGCTTCCCAGTTTTCTTGCTACTTACCACCGTGTCGATCACTTTATCGTCGCTTTTGTTGAACTCTAACCGTGTCGGCGAACCGAGGGCACCAAAATGCCACGTGCTTGACTGTTTCTTCACCGTGAATGCATGCTGGGTACATCGGTGATTCATAATTTACCCACTATTCTTTATTAAGAATAAGCCTGAATGTCCAACACCATTTCGTTGTGCGTTGCCACCTACAATGCCAGTTTTGCATGGCCCTGTTTCTTTCCTCAGTTTTAACTATTTCGCCGTCCAGCTCTGAGGTATCTTTTCGTCTCCAATATATTTCTGATTGATCTCTCGCTGTCAATTCGTCTTAATTTCAGACCTCAGTGGATTCGTCAACAAACAGAATTGCCGCATGTGGACAATGATAATCCAAGAGTGATTGGTCGGCCAGGCAGTTACTGTTAATGGTGTTCGTAAGATGATATTTAAAGTTCAGTCGGTTATCTACCATCATGACATTTTCTTCATTGATACTATTTTTGCACCACCTATCTGTACCGTACCACCTATCTATAGGACAGACTCAGCCTTGCCAGGATTTCCGAACTTAGCCATTAGGTAATCGTCCTTATTGCCTCGTTCGCATTTGGACTTACTTCTTCTCCCAAGCATGGGCTTGTATTGCAGTATTGTCTACAAACCCATGAATTGTCTCCTCCATCGGTCCTGTTAGGCTGAGCACTCCATCATACAGTATGTTACACATAAGGACAGAACCTTGTGGTACTCCTGCCGTGACAGTGTACGATTCTGTTGCATTGTCCCTCATATACCACAGCGTTCGGCCGAACAAATAGTCCTTAATTATTTTTTAGCAAATAATCTAAAAAGTTTAGTCTTCTCATCGATACGACAATGTGGTTCCATCCCGCTGAATTTAAGGCGTTTTTAATGTCCTAAGAGATAACGGCGCAGTATTTCCTCTTCGCCCCTTTACGTGTTTACCACAAAGCTAATAGAGTCTATAGTAAACCTCGCTTCGTATTATCTTCGAGAAAGACCGTTGACCTCCTACACTGCGGTATTTAGTCTAATGTATATATGCCGCTCCAGACATTTGACAATGGTATCCAAGAGACATATTTCTCTATATGCCTGGGGTTCACCGAGTGTTTTTTCTTGCTCCGGTATAAGAATGAGTTTTTGTTCCACGTTTCCGGTAATATCGTAGCATCTCTCTAGCAGTTACTGAATAGCAGTGCAATAGTTGCGGCCTTGTTTTTAAAGCCACTTTGAGCGTTTAGCTGGTCAACCATAGCGTAGTTGGCAGGCATACGCGACCTACTAGGAATTTACTCCCGTTTATTATCGATTAGTCGTTTAACCGCTCTCTTCAGATAGAATCAAACAGCTAATGTTCTTCCCACTAATTACCATATGTGGAAGTTCAAGAGGAGCGTCAATACCCACTGCTTCCTCTTTCCCCCTTTCGCCCTTACTTTTCACTCACCAGGGCAATGCATTGCATGCATAAAGGACATCCACTGAGTGTTGGTCATAAAATAACAAAACTTACACACATTTGGAAACTGAATATTTTCATATCTAAGTTTTTGCCAAAAGAAATCTACTGGATTCGCCGCAGGATCATCAAAACTAATTGTTATTCGCTCAATATGGGACTATGTATCCATGGACTAGCTTAACTGTTACTTGTTGCTCTAACTAAACACATATCACTTCGGGCCATCCCGATGTACTCGTACATAGCTTAAGTTTTTTCGAGACCTCAAATTATGCTGCCATAACTTTAGTTTTTAGTCTTTAAAGACGTTAGTCCTTGAGTTAAATTCATACAAACGAAGTGAATATTGCATTGGTAGAAGTTGGAACAGCCACATCCTGCAACCACAAGCCAATCGAACCACAAAATCTGCATTTAAGCCAATTAAACACAGACAGACACATGTGCATACATACAGAGAACTCATAAATACTTACTTATATGGAGATTGGCAGAAAGATACGGCGAAGAAGACGATGACGAAAAATCAATTAATTAAAACCTGTTGAAATGCAGTGGGAAAACCGAGACGAAACATGTCATCAATTAATATAGCAACAACACAGTGCAACACAGATATTTCATGGGACCTTACTCTACTTGATAGGAAAGCAAATGCATTTGCCTCTGTGTCCTGCAACCAATTCAATGTTATTAGAAACAATTTAATTATGGAGAGAAGGTCCGTTGAAATATACGGCCTTAATTCTCCAATTTATATGGGCGTTACTTTGTAAGTACTCTCAAGGTCTCCATAATCAGAAAATAAGACTCCTATTATATATTGAAAATACATAATAAGTTAAGATACATAAAAAGGATAATATTTAAGATCACAAATAACTGTTTTGTTTTTTGGTCCAAACCCGTGTAAACGAATTGAGTAAAGGCCCAAGTACGAGATCTTTGTTGCACTGTGTAAATGTCGAACTGTAATCAAAATACAAATAATACAAAATGACAAACAGACCGACTGATCTACCGACCGACCGACCGAGCGACAAACCACAGACACATGAAGTGAACTTTATGAAATAAAAGCGAAAACAAAAGCAAACACTGTTCATTGTTGTTTTTATTAAATGCCATTAAGTAAAATATTAATGTTGTGATAAATAATTGAATAAAAAAAACAAAACAAAAGATACAAAAAGCAAAAGAAGAAACCCAGAAAACTTTGTATGTAACAATTGTATATCTAGCTAGCTAGCTAGTCCAGTAGATTTAATTCGCATCATGAATATGAAATACTCCTGCTCGCATTTGTATGCGCAAGAGTCAGTCGATAAATGAATGTAACAATAATATTTAATAACACATAGTAATAACAATAATGATAACGATATAAATATTAACAATAAACCGATTAGCAACTACAATACCCTGTCAATGATGATGGTGATAAATCGCCTGTTTTACCTGTAAGAAAGGAAACACAACCTCCACCAGCACCAGCACCAACAAACGCTCCAAAACCTCCAAAGACAATGGTCTGTCTGGCCTGCTTTTGCTAAGGCTGATTTATCTCTGTAATTTGTCTTTTTATGTTTATGTTGTGTTTTTGGGTTTACAAAAAAATATTTTCAATTTCTTGGTATTCGAAAATGAAATTTTCAATGCCAACAACAACAAAAAACGCTTACACCCACACAACTTGTTTTTGTTTGTTTCAGTTTATTATAAAATTGCCAGCTATCTGCTTAGAGCCACACTGGAAACTCTAAATTCAATTAAATCATCCCGCATTTGTCAGCGCTGCCCGAGTGGCCATCGCATACCGCGTTCGTACCCTGGTTGTAGCCAATAAAGCAATCATCGCTCTTACGGTTCATTACAGCAGACCGCAATTGGACAAACCTTGTTAGGTTCGACAGAAAACGTTTGCATGCAATCAAATGGTTTAATTATGATTTTGTTTTATTTGTCATTGGCAATGGCAATTGTTTTTATTTGCTTCGCTATGGGTTTCAATCAATAGATTTAGTTTTCATACCAAAAAAAACTTAAAGTTGCTTTGTCCCCAATACAGTCGACTTTGGGCAACTAAAGTCCTCTTCAGCGATAAATATCCACTTACTAAAACTGAAACGGTAAAACGTGTTTATTTAAGTAGTAAAAATTTGTTAAGTTGTTCGTGGCCTGCACTTCTGGCATAGGATTTTGGACGGGATTTAAATTCACCCAGATTGAAACCTGTTGTCTTATTTCTGAGAAATTTTCCAATGGGATCTGCCTTCACTAAGACCTTATCGCTTTACCATATGTTTCAAACTTTGCAAAAATGACACTCGCTATAGCGATTGAGAGAAGCAGGCCCAAATTCTGATATGGCCCCCATACAAAAGTTGGCATAGGATTTTGGACGGGCTTTAAATTCACCCAGATTGAAACCTGTTGTCTTATTTGTGAGAAATTTTCCAATGGGATCTGACTTCACTAAGACCTTATTGCTTTACCATATGTTTCAAACTTTGCAAAAATAACACTCGCTATAGCGATTGAGAGAAGCAGGTCCAAATTCTGATATGGCCCCCATACAAGAGTTTCTCCCGATTTGGCGTAAAATTGGCTAATAACATCAGATTTCAGTGCGATTTGGTTTTGTAGCGCTGTTTGGCAGACAGCCAAAATGTTTGGCAGACAGCCAAAAATCGAAGAGGCCGGTCTATGTTTGGATATAGCCTCCACACAAATGTACCTCCGTTTAGTGGTCCAATCAAATTTAGAGCGGTAAATTCAATTAGACACCGACAGCAATAAAACCGGGTAAAGCGACATGTCGGGTTTTTATCTATTTTTGAGCAACCGTCTGACGGTTTGGACATAAAAACCGAAATTTCGGTTTTGGACACTATGGCTCTCCCAATGGTATTAAGAAAGTACGAGCTGGCTTTTCCATTGTGTGTGTGTGTAATAAATCGCCGAAAACTCCAAGTAAAACATAATTGTTTCCTTTTTTTTAAAACATTAACATTTTCACATCGATTTGCATCACACAAGGAGTAAATTAAGAAGCATAGAGCGAGACGGATAGAAAGTATCTCTCTCAGCGAAAATAAACAAGAAATTAAATTAATGGCGAATTACTTTAGCACAGTGAATGCAAAGACAGTCGCTTTCAACGCCGCCGCTACTCTCCATTGTTTGCCGTCTGTGTCGAGACGGAAAGAGGCGGGCAACAACAGAGGCCAAAATCCCGTTGTTAATTACCCCATTTCTGTGAATAACATCGTTATTATTGCTCTGCTGTAAGATCCACACATACGCACGCACACTAACGCTCTTACTTCAATTCAGTTCAATTCAATTGAATCTCGTTCCATTCCACTTTTGGAGCTCTTCGTCGAGTACCACCGCGTGAAGTTAAGTGGGGCGCAGCACTAAAGTTTAATTATTTTTTCATGCGAAAGAAGGCAAAAAGTAAGAAAACAGAAAAGAATAACAAACGGAAATAAAAACAAAAGCGAAAACGAAAACCCGGCGAAAAAGCAGATGCCCCATTTAAAAAGCACTTAAAATACTCGACACGCTGAAATACACCCTGGCTCACATATACGAGTATTCACACACTGACGCAAGGCAAGAAGGTTTGTACGTGTGCGTCTCGGCACACAAACATCTACAAACTATTGTTGTAATTAACATACATGCAGATATATTATTGAAATCATATTTTCGCGTACAATTAAGAATATCCATATGTATGTATTTCTCCGCGTTAAAGGGGTCGTATGATATATCTGGTTAATGAGAATTAAACCAGGCTTGTGTTTTATTGCCCAAAGCCGAAACTTTAATAAAATATTTGATTTTTTCCCATAACAATTAAAAATTCGCCAATCAGTGTTTGCTTGTAATTTTACTTTTGGTTGGGATTAGAAAATTATTAGGGCCCTGAATGTATTTAAATGAAGCCCCAAAACAAATGTCAAATAGTTGTAAATCTTCTTTCTGTAAACATACAAAATATTTACGAATCATAATTATTTCCCCTTTAAGGAATCGTTGGTATTATTTAACATCGCCTAAGTCACACATACTATCACTATTCATTATTTGTAAGCAGTTTTCTCTGCTGAAGCATATAAGTTGCAACAAATGTATCGGGATCAGTCTTTTTCACAGATATTATTACGAAAAAAAGGTCTCTTGAAGTTATTTTGAAACAAAAGCAACAAATGTGTGGTAATTCATTAAATTGTTAAATTTATACAATAAAAGCTCTAAATAGTTAACTTAACGATTAATCCCTGTTCAATGTATTAACTTAGAAAAATAAAAATATAAACAGTTATCAGATCCATTGATTTCGAATGGACAAAAAATACCATTATTTTAAAAGACAAGATGAAAAACAAAAGCTATCTGTTAAACTTTGGCTAAAGAGCTAATATAAAATGATCCATCCAGAGGTATTTTTTCAGAAAAAAAACACAAAAATTCAAATCAAGTGTGGAATCTTTAATGGTAATTTGAAAGGACATTTTATGGCATTTATTTTTTGAAAATAATTTCCTTCAAATGTTGGCAAGTGTATTATGGAAATGAGCGTTCGATGAGAAACGGGAAGATCCGCTGTTTTCGACCAAAACTTTGTTCAGTGATGAGGCCCATTTCTGGCTCAAAGGCAAAGTCAATAAACAAAATTGTCGCATTTAGGCTGAAGAGCAACAAGAAGAGGTCCAAGAGGTGCCATTATACCCAGAGAAAACTACGGTTTGGTGCGGTTTACAAGCTGGTGAAATCATCGGTGCATATTTTTTCAAAAATGATGATGGCCATCACCGTGAATGGTGCTCGCTATGATATCGATCTTTATGCAACTTGAAATTGAAGCTGTAACCTTGATGACACTTGGTTTGAACAGGACGGTGCCACTTGCCATACAGCTGCTCAAACAATGGATCTATTGAGAGGTCATTTCGAAAAACAGTTAATTTCACGTTTTGGACAGGTGAGGCCGCCTAGATCGAGTGATATCACACCATTAGACATTTTTCTTTGGGGTTACGTAAAGTCCAAAGACTATGCCGACAAACCAGCTGCGATTGGAAACCCTAAGCCGCAGCTGCGGTCAACATTTGAAGGAAATTATATTCAAAAAATAAATGCCATAAAATGTCCTTTCCACTTGATTTGAATTTTTATATATTTTTTTGTTGTTCTGAAAAAATACTTCTTGATGAATCACCCTTTATTTAGTAGTACAAGCGTTATTTCATAAAACAGCAAGTCCTTTTCCAGAATAGAATACCATGTGCATTAAATGTTTCCCCATAATTGCATCTTATTTCTTAATTTTATTGGTACTATAGTACTATAGGATTTAGATCCGGGAATTCTGCAGGACATGGTACCAAATTTGCGTTGTTATTCGGAAACCCTGTTTTACAAAACCCTCAGTGTATTTTGTGTCGTTTCCTGATAAAATATTTATTTTAAGGGTATTTTTCATTCAGAATTAGGCAACTTCACTTCGCTTCGGATATGGTAGTATGGATTTATTTTCATGTTGCACCTCTTTACCATGATATAACTTCTTCAATGCTTATAGGTAGGGATCGGAATTCTATCTGGATTATATTCTATTCTAACTGAATGTCTTTGCGAATCAATGATTTTGTAATAAAATGCCATTGATATCTTAGGGCATATTTCACCGAAAATGTATATTTTATTAATGGTGATTTTGTTTGTAGAAAAATATTACATATTTTACGCATGTTGAACTGAAACTGCATTTTTATGTTCGTTTGTTAAATAAATTCAACCCTACGAAAACATTTCGATGATGTTTGCCAAAGTGTTGCATGCAATGCGTGCAACACTTTGGTGCAGAATGTTACACCATAAAACAGCTGCTGCCTACACACACACCAAATAATACGCGTACCCTCAAAATAGGTCGCAGTTTAGGTTAAAACTTTGTTTCCAAAATGTATGCATTTATTTTCTACTCCAAGTGTTGCACTTAAATATGTTCGATTGTTGGCAGTGAAACTGTACATTTGAAAGAGTGAAGGCAACACTTTTAAATTGTGCCACGGGTAGAATGTAACATTGCTTTTGAGGAACGAAATCTCCATAAGAAATTCAGATTTCGTGCATATTTCTATGCCTATTTTTCTGTGAAGCATATTTTACAAAAAGTTCATTTTATCCAATTTAAAAAAATACGTCAAAAATAACGTAATAAAATTATAAAGTTCATTCCAAAAATTAAAACATTCTAATACATGAACGACCCAGAAACATAAACACCATATTGTTGTTATTTCAACTATTTGGACAACAAATTTTCTTTTTTCTTTTTACAAAATAAATTTTAAAAATATGATTTTTTGTATTTAATAAAATATTTCTTTTTAAGATGCTGGGTATTAAATTTATTAACAGAAGTTCATTTCAGTGATAAAACAGCACTATCTTGCATTAGAATTTTAGGATTCGAAAACGTAAACATAATCTAAAACATATACTCTCAACAATAAAAAGTTTACGTTTCCGCGAGTTGAATGTCTTAGCTATTTTTCGATTTTTTCGCGTATTTTTTAGTTTCTTCATGCATATTTAGAGCAAAGGTTTTGGATTTTATAGTTCCTATTTAAGCGCCTATAATGAGTTTTTGTTAGAGCATATAATTCCGATCCCTACTTATAGGTTTTTGTTGCGTTGCGAGATCAAAGATAATTTTTTCATCATCAATTAAATTTATTTTAGATTCGTCTCTATTTATCTTAGATTAGACATCTCGTAAAAATTGGGAACGCCTAGTATAGGGGCGTTCCCAATTTTATATGTTTTTTAAATAAAAACCGATTTTGCCACTGTAGTTTTATTAACTTTGGGACTTTTCGGAAAGATCTACAGAATTTAATGTTTAATCGGCGTATGACACTTGTAATAGAAATATCGACTAATGTCTAGTTCAGTTTAAACCGCCATAGAAGATGAAAGTTGACACTAGTTTAATGTGGTTAGCCTCTTTAGAAACTTTCTTCGTGGTCTAGCTTTTAAAATAATTCATATAACCTAACGCCCGATCTTCCAAGGTTTTTTGACAATCTGAAGTTGAATTCATCTTTTTTTTAAATTTGAATGATCGAACATTTACTTTTATTCCTTTTAGACGGTGACCATATTGTCTTGAAAAGTATGGCGCTATTAGGTATATTTTAAATAAAATTATAAACATGTCCGAAATTTTGAATATTGTGTGTGCACAGTTAGATGCCATATTTTTTTGTCCATTTCTGTATAAGTGTCTTTGAAATGGCTTTGGAAATCATTTTAACATCCGAATGATTTTCACTTGAATACATATTGTCGAAAATTAACACACCAAAATTTATTTGCAATCTCCTGTAGTAAAAAAAAGAAATCAGATCGGAATTCCGTTTTAAACTATAGATCTCAGACAGTTATCGTGCACAATTCTGCATTTATGTATGAACGATGAAATCTAAAAGGCACTTAATAATAATGCCCCTTTAGATGCTTCCCTTAATTAATACTTCGAGGCCTGTCTGTTAATGAGCGCCGTATGCAATTTTCCCAAAGCTCTCGTTTATGTAGGCATATCGCACATTTTCGAAGATATTAACTCAAAATGTCCGATTTGTTTTTGTATACAATTGTAATACAGTGGTCCTCTCTCTCCTCTGTAAAAAACTTCCATAGTTCTGCTCCGATCCTTTCTCAAAAAAATGCATAATCCTGTTACTAAGCAAAGGATTTTTTGCCTCTGCTGAAAAATTGCAATTTTTGAGTTAACACCTTTTTTGAACAAGTGCGATAGGTAAGAGGATGACCTTAACTTTAATGTAGACCAGCGTAAGTGTTTCAGTTCGTTTTTCGTATTTATGCTCTCCCCTATTTTTGGAGTGTGTGTGTGTGTGTGTGAACATAATTGTTACAAACACACGTCCCTACATACACATACAACAATGACACTGTGGGTGTTACGAATGTGTCCGTGTGTGTGTGTATTGAAATTCGATACTTGATTTTTATTATGTTTGGTTTTCGCGAGTATTTTGTTACTTTTGTACGTTAAATGTGTGCGTGTGTGTGAGTGCGTCGTATAATAAAGTGAATGTGAATGTGTGGGAAAATATTTCCGGCGTGAACGGAAGTTGTCACCCCACCTTCACACACACTGCGCCGATCCGGCACTCGTATCGCGCCATTGTCGTTGTCATTTGTGTATGTTGTGGGGTGCTGCGGTGTGGTGCTGTGCGGTGAACGG
Organism: Hydrotaea diabolus; assembly: GCA_963513945.1. Taxonomy (NCBI): domain Eukaryota; kingdom Metazoa; phylum Arthropoda; class Insecta; order Diptera; family Muscidae; genus Hydrotaea; species Hydrotaea diabolus. The sequence goes on along the minus strand of OY740720.1, from coordinate 99,711,293 downwards.
TGTTCAACATGTAACACATCATCATTTATAAAGTTTTAAGTCATATTTAAGTAAGCTTTTTATATAAAATGTATGTAATGTATTTTGTGCGTGTGTACGATTACGCGTACTTATATAAATAAGTACATATGTATGATGTACATGTAATATATGAAATGTCTGAGTGTGTTCGCTTTGGAATGTGTTAATGGACATGCTAATAAAGCGTTCTTGCATACGTACGAGTTTGTATGTATGTACGTCTGTAACGCTGTATATAGCATTTAAGAATATTATTATTGATTGCACATAATGTACCTACCAATCTATCAATATCTATCTATCTACATACATAAACTACGATACATACACACTAACTACCCCTAGTCCAGCCCCAGCCCGCCCGCCCTATGTAGCCCTCAATCAAAGGAAAAGAACCGTTTATAATCTAATCTAAGGTTATGTATTTATGCATCACTTACATTGAATATAGCCGAAATATATCTTTACACACACACACACAATCTTAGCCTAGCCATTGGCAACAGGCATACATTAATAATGGTACAGAATGGATACATACACATACACCCTTAAAGCAGGTTCAACATACAACAACACCCTCACAAACGTGGTGTAACAACAACTGTACATACAAACACACAGGTTTATATATGAAATGACGATAAAGATGAATAATAACTGAAATGAAAAAAACAAAACAAATAAAATAAAAAGTGCTAAACAAGCTGTAAACATTCATCAAAGGCAAATACTAAATATTAGACAATTTACTAATACATATGCATTTCTACCCTAAACACTCCCATTCTCACCCTCTCTTTGACTTTCATTCTCTAGACTCATAAGTATTTCATTGAGGCAATCAAGCATACATCATCATCGTAATTAGATCATATTTCACACATACACAGACACGTACAAACGCGATCAAACCACATACACTTACATCAAATGTACACACATATACACATGTATTTACACAAACACGCCCGGTCACCTGCATACATATGAAACAATTGTAAATGTCAATAAACGCGCTCTAAGACGTTAAAGCCAATTTAACTTCTTAGCATCAACAATAAATTATGAATGCATCATATACATAACTAATACATGCATATATGCAATAAACCAAAAAAAAAAAACAAAACAACATTGTATTATAGACAAATATTAAATTAACAACAACCAGAAAATATCAATTTAAATTATATTGAAAATGTGATTTTTAAATAAAACAAAATATACAAAAATAATCGAAGTTGCACCGAATTATTTTCTAACTAAGGTTGGCTTTACAATAAATCGCTGATCGTGAACTGTTTAGGAAATGTCTTTCAAGTACTTGGTCCTTTCACAAGCTCCTCGCTGTCTAATCATACCATATCAGCTATGATTAAGTGTTTGAACATAAGCTGTAGTTTATTGCATTTTAATCTTTTACACGAAGTGAATAAATGTCTCTATAACAAAAACTAATGAAAGAATACATACAGGATGGTCTAAAAACAATATTTGTTCTTTACTATTTAAAAAACAATTTTTTTTCGAAATATTTGGTGTGTTTTTTTTAAAGCTAACAATCTCTCTAAAATGCTTACAAAAATACGCATTTGCGGCTATGCGATTTTCGAGTTTTTATAATATGACAACACTTTAACAAATTTTTTGTTGTTACCATATGTGACGCGCAAGATAGAAAGGGACCTAAGGTTAAAAACCAGTTTTGTTCAGGAGAGCCATTTTAAAGATTAGGTCCCTTTTTATTTGCGCTTAGAAACGTCGACTTCACTTTCATAAAAATCGCATATCTCTGGAAGGGAACACTTTTGGGGCATAGGATCGGTCTCATTCGATGCTCAGATGTTGTCCATATCAAAAAAAAGTGAAAAGTTGATGAAAAGTTTTTTTCAGGAGAGCCATTTTAAAGATTAGGTCCCTTTCTATTTGCGCTTAGAATTGTCGACTTCACTTTCATAAAACACACATATCTCTGGGAGGGAATACTTTTGGGGCATGGGATCGGTTGCATTCGATGCTCAGATGTTGTCCACATCAAAAAAAGAAAAGAAATTAAAATTGATTTTTTTACCCTTAGGTCCCTTTCTCTATGCACTGTCACATATCCTTCAGGGTACAACTTTGAAACGTTTTGTTAATACTTATATTTATTCAAATTTAATTTATTAAATTTCAAAAATAAACGCTTATAATGGCATTAAAATAAAAAAAGATATGCAATAATGGAGCTTATATTCAAAGATATGAATTTACATTTTTGTCCCAATATATAAAAGAAGTAGAATTTTGTATTGAAGTTCCACCTCATCTTCTTCGACGATGAAACTGAAAAACTGTATAAAAGTTTCTTCGACGAGGTACACGGAGCAAGAAATGGTCTCTCTTATATATGCATAAAAGCATACATTAGTAGGTTTGTAGCAATGTTCACAGACATTTATATGGTTATGTGCAAACATTAGCATATAAATGCCGCAAACATAATAAATCCCAAACTTTATTATGTTTGCAGCAATATTCCCAAACATTCATATGTTTGCAGCAATATCCCTAACATGCATATTAGAGCGCCGATGAAACACATAGAAAAATGGAAAAGTGTTAATTTGTCCGCTCCCCCCTCATTTTCTAGTACATTGGGCATCAAAAATAATATCGGTGCAAAAAATTTTTGCAAGAATTCACGACTTTTAGCCCTAAAAAGTAAGTAAAACTAGTTGCAAGCATTGATGAGCTATAACTCGTAAGCCTGACGACTTTCGGAAAGTACACCTTGAGCATTTGTGTTGTAAATATACAGACAAACATTTTTCTCTTACACAATTCTTGACCTAGCTATGACCCTGCATGGTGTTTTCAGAGGTCAAAATTCAAATTTGATTTAATTTTTTTTCAATTGTAAATTAGTAATTTTATTTATAAAATAATTTCAAATAACACTTTTTGTTTTATGGGCGATATAGGTATACTTTATGTCCGTAGCATGCTCCAAACACATAAATGTTTCCATGCAAATATATATTGCAACCAAAACAACTTTAAATATGACATGAGTTTGAGCAAAGCTTTGCTCAATACAATGTATGTACTCGTATGTTGTACTTAGATGAAAGTTTGAAACGCGTTTTGGATCCTTGCTAAAAACACAGGCTGTCCAAAAACATATAATATCAATATGAAATTATATAATTTCTACGGCAAAAATTAGCAGAGACAATCGAGTGCTGATTTAGATTATCAAATAAAACACGCCTATTATAGGTTTATTAGAAAGAGCAAATATTCCCATTACACACACTGAGAAAAAAATTTTAGAACAATTTTAACAAAGAATTTTTATTAGTTGGTGATTATCGTTTAAGTGTTATGATGGAGTGGAAACAAAACGCATTTAAAAAAATAGCATTGGCGAGTATTAGTGGCAGTGTTTTAGTGCATAAAATGGACTCCTAAAGATTATTAAAAATAACGCTTTTTTAAAAAAATGTAAAATATAAGTATGTGTTTAATATGAGGCATTTTTGTACTCGTATCTTTGTTAAAAATTGGATTAATGTCCGTAATTTTAACAAGAAGGTAGTTATTTATGTCTGCTTAGATTTATGGAACCATGTTAATCTTTGGGTGCAAACATTTATATGTTTGCGCACAAGAATATGAATGTTTCGAAACATTACTGCAAACATGTGGATGTTTAAGTGCAAACAAATACGTGTGTGTGTATATCACCATAAGAATGTTCGGGAACATTGCTGCAAACATATTTATGTTTGCTGTGGCCTAACCATATATATGTTAGAAGCATGCTCGAAATATTTATATGTGTCATGCATAAATGTTTGCATGCAAACATATTTTTTTCTCCGTGCATGGAACACTCTTTCATTAAAATGGCTTGCTGGGCAATAGCGCATACTGTCAACACAATTTTTAAAGACCTTGTGAACGGTTGCTGGCTCAATCTCGCGGATGGCGTGCTTGATATACGCCTTAAGGGCATCGTTGCCATTTTTGGCGCTTAAATCACCGAGTCGGTGCTTTTCATAGAGCAGTGCTCATTCTTATTGAACAACAGTTTTAGCGATGGTGAAACCATGATTTCACATGTTGAAACACGGTATATAGCCTCCATTCAATTGGTTTGGCGGCCCACACCCGATTTTAGCTTTTTATAATAGTTTTTTATGTACGCACTCGTAAAAAGGACTTCTGATAAGTGCTTGCTTTGTTTAAACGAACTAAGTTCATTTGATTTAATTTATTGTGATATGAAGTAAAGTTTATAAAAATGCCCAATTTTAATTAGTTTCATTACATATTTCTCCGTGGACAATTTTAAAATGAATGTTTTTTTTCTTTGTTTCCACCATTTTTCTACAAAGATAACGTCATTTCTCTGAACCACGCTAACATGCGTTTTAAACCTCTTTATTGGCACATGCTCTCGTTCGCTTATTTAAGATATTTTTGTGTTGTTGTGCGATGCGATTTGTAAGAGCGTCTTATTTTTTATAATTCATGTGATTGATGGACTACAGTTGAACTGATTGCAAATTTAATTTCTGGGAGTCCTGGATTTCAGTTTATGTAAAATCATCGCTTTCACGTTATATTGATCCAAACGCTATTTGGTTCGCAATTTTTAAATTACACTTATTGAACTATATCTTATTTATTTTCAATGGGCATTTGGTGAAATTTCTCATAAAGTATCAAGAGACTTTGCTTAAGATGTTGTGACAAAAAAACTAAAAAATTACATCACTACAGTAAGAAAATAATTCATTTTAAATTATATTTTTTCCAATATCAGAAAATGACGTTTCGATCAAAATAGCATGAGAGCGACGAAATGTCAGTTTTGTTCAGAATGGTGAGAGAGGAATGTTTGTTAACCAATCTCTGAAATAAACAATCGAAAATTGTGAAATATTGAATAAACAAAATGTACCTTCTAGTGACATTTGTCAAATTCATTTCCATTACCTGAAGAAATCTGGAAACTATGCTTTTTCACACTCATTTTTGTAAAACATACATTACTGGATAAATGTGATGTAAATTTGAACTTCCGATTACTTTGACTTTGAAAGGTAGGAAAACATGAATTTTATTTTTTTTCGGGTTTATGTTTGACATTTGCAAAATGGGACGCTATACGCTCGAACAGTATTGGGAAATATTAAAAACTTACTTTCAAAGTAGTGAGTCTTTAACGCAAACTGTAAGAAATTTACGTGGAAAGTTTTGGAGAAGAGATCGGTGAAGCGAGTTTATGAAAATGGATCGTTATTGGACAAACGATCCATTTTCATCCATGCTCTCGTCCAGGGCGAAAACATTGTTCCTGTGGCTGAGAATGTCTAAGAGCATCCATCAACATGAACTCGTCATCGTTCTCAGGATGTGAACACTTTTCCCACTTCTTTGACAAGAATTTTGCACACTTCGGTATAAAGGCTTACAAAGTTCAAGAACTGAAGACTCATGACCATTCGATGCGTTTTCGCTTTGCCCCGCTTTTTAAAAATATTCCACTGTGCTTATACTACTTTAGAATTAAGTTAGATTCCCGTGTGGAGTTTGCCAGTCTTCCATCGGGCGCGTCCCCGGGTGGCGGATAGGGGTTAGAGAACGATTCTCCGCGGACCAAAACTGGCTAAGGGCGGTACCCTGAAAAATCAACCACGATGGAAGTTAAATTAGAAGACAAAGTTACGGTGCAGGGCCTAAATAACCCAGTGCCGGCGGCTGAGCAGGGTGACCAAGCGGGCCCTCTGTCGTCGTTATCCCATGACCGCAATGTTTCGGAGGTGGCGAACTTGGCCTCCGCAACAGATACTTTTACAAGCAGTGACGGAGAAGAAGATGAGGACTTTATTGACGATGACATGGGCCTTGCCAATGAGCCCGAATCATTAAGAAGGGGTGAAGTCGTAAAGAAGAAAAGACTCACGGGCAAGCAAAGACGTCGAGTAGCTCTATTGAGAGAAGATTGTCAGAAGTATACAGTCGAAGAATATACTAAGGCCTACAAGTTGATAACACGCGGCAGAAGTCCTCCATGGGAACACTTGGAGCTAACAAACGGTTCGTCGTCGAATAAAAATAATGTCGCCGCAGAAGAACAAAGATCGGCGGGCGTCAGTGAACTTCTGGAATCGGGTAAAAGAAGTGCCTCTGCACAGGAATTTCGTTTCCTCAAGAAAAGAAAGTTGGATAATGAGGAACCCATTGTCACTTCGGTGCCCCTAGCTATTGATGAAGATCTAACGCTAACCATTATAGATGAAAACAATGCGTGTGGTCTAATTCCCCTACCGCGAAAACTACAGCTTGAAGAGGCCTTGAGCGAAAAGATCGCAAATCAAATCTTAGACTGTAAGGGTAATGGAGTGCCCATTCAAATCCAAAGCATTCACTACTTCCGGGATGATCTAGTAGTTCAAGTGGCTTCGAAGGACTGCATAGACCCACTCAAGATGCTGATCGAACAAATGTCATTGCCCTGGAATGGAGTTAAGTTGCGCCTTGTTGGTATGGCATCAATGCTTGCCCTAACCAAAATGAAAGTTTTGGTCAAAGGTGTTGGCAGAAAATTCAAGTCGGAGGAAATTCTTAAGATCATTGGCGGCCAGAACAAGGACCTCTCAGTTGGCAGATGGACGGTTTTCCGCAGAGAAGAATCAGAAAATGGATCGCAACTTATTGTGGGAGTGGATCACATATCCATGAGCAATCTGGCCAAAACACAGGGAAAGGTGTTCTTTTTGACTTCGTCCCTCATCCTAATGCCAGGAAAGGCAGCATGGCGCAAAAAATCCACCAACGCATGAGCCGATGTTGCTGCTCATTGAAGGTATCATTAGCACAGTTAATTAATATTTTTCTGAATAACAAACTTCTAGTTTTATCTTCCAGCAGTTGCTCCTCGTCTCGATACTTAGTTCGGACGTAAATATGCTATCATCTACTACACGGGAGGGATCCACATAGTCCCGTCTGATAATCAACGCCATCTGGTAAGTTTATTTGCATAACTGCACTCGTATCTTTAACGAAATTGCATGGCTCCGTTTATGAAAAGACATAGGTTTTTAGAAGTTTGTAATCGGAAGTTAATGTGGGATTAGTGGAAAAATAACTTCAAATGATAGCTCTACAAATGATCTGCAAAGCATTTTCGTTTAATCGGAGCTTAATGCTGAACAATAATTTCAAACCCGACATGGTTGTGGCAATTTTTAACACGATTTGTAAAACATTAACCGTGAAATGGGCGGAGCAGTTGCTTGGCTCATATTTGTAACGCCTTGAAGTGTAAAGCCACGCACTATTCACATCCGCAACAAGTCTTTAGATACGCCTACGTATTCTCCAGTGAGTTACATCAATATTCCGTTGGTCTTCTTGGACTTTGCTTTTCTACCGTCGAACTTGACGTCGCACAGTCGTCCGGAATCAATTAACATTGGCCATACGTCTTTAACTTTTGTCCTACTCCATTTCCAATTGAAATTGAAAAATACAAATTGAAATTGAGGAAAGAAAGCAGTGCGAAGGATTGCTTACTTTGTTCGGTGAAAAACTCTATTGCCGCCCGGTTCTCGTTTATTTATAATCTGCCCGCACTTACGAGTATAGCCAGTGATCACATTCGTTGCTTGGAGCCTAAGGAGTAACGTTCACCAAAACAGCAGTCACCTCTGCTTGCAACTAAAAGCCTTTTCGACAGCATTTTAATAACTTTTTGGTTTCTCTCTTAAATAAAATGTTCAAAAAAATGATATTAAATCTGACTATGAACTAAGCACTAGGAAATGCAAATTGAAATTGAGAAACGCTTATGGAAACTAGTAAAATAGAAATTGTAAAACGCAGAATGTATTAAGGAAATACGAATTAAATTAAAGTGTGTAGTCAACAAAATTCTTTAAAATGGACGATGCTAGCCAAGGAAGGACCCTTTATTATTTTAAGCTTCTAAAATTCAATAAGCCTAAGGTCTTATTTTACAATTTTAAAAAGCAATTCTTTTCTTCAGAATATGGAACTAGTAGTTGCTCCACAGATTATTACCTTACCTGAGCATACCCACGACTGCAGGTTCTTTGCACCCGATTGAGCCGACACAGACACTGTTTGGCCAGGGGCAGTTACCTCAACAATAGGTGTTTTTTGTTTGTCTAATATTTTCTTCGTGGGAGCAGCACTCACCGGAATGCCTGCTCTGAATATAACAGGTCCGGGCCGGGATCGTACAGAACCCCGGATCTTGGATCTGCTCGTATTGCCAGAGCGGGATACACCATCGCGACACGTCTGTAAGATGTAGTCATTACTTAAACAGGAAGTATAGCGAAACACAAATTATACATGACCTTCATGATCCAGAAAGAGAGAGAGAGAGAGAGAGAGAGAGGCCGAAGAAAGATCCTCTAGATCACTACATTCAGAATATAGTGCTTAGAAAACATTCCCTAAGATTTTACCAGAGAAGAAGGAGCAACCTCGGTAGACGCACTTATTTCTGGCTTAGCTGAGATCTGGATAGTACAGCCGCCTTAATTCGTGTTGGACTTGAATTGATGGCCACGTCCCTGACCTATTTCTGCATGCATATGACGTGCTATTTCAGGGACCATATGACGTGGTGCGCCTCTTGGTTTTCTTTGGACGCGTCTAGTTTAAATCGAGCGTTTTCTTTACAGAAATGAATACTCCCGATTGGCAAACAGGAGTTAAAAAATTCATTAAGTAGTTATTACAACGACATCCTCACATGAGGAGTGTTTGAGAATTGAGAGAGATACTTTCTTTATCAACTGCAAATTAAGGCACGTACCCTTTGTACTGAGAAGATGGCTTTATAATCGACGAGATGATGATATCGAGGAGATGATATGGGTCAGTTTGCTATTCATAGGAATTTATAAGAATTTGGCATAATGTAAAGATCTAGATAGTTGCAGTTTAACCAGACCCGAAGACGCACTGATAAAGCCAATTGCATGATCTTTGAGTCGTAAATTTTCTCCAAGAAGTTAGCGCAATTACTGCATAATATGTCTAGTTCTGCAGTAATTGCAGAACAGTGGGAGTTCAGTCATCAGACAGGCATTTTTTTTTTACAAATTACAATGTTCTGCAAAAATTAACTTTTGAGCCCTCCTTTTGACAAAACCATCTAATACTTTTGTTTAATCATAACGTGATTCCGGTTTGCCCCATCACGTATAGTTTTCAAGATATTACACAGACGTAAAACAATTACATGCTTAATTCAAAATCTCGTTCTAACAGAAGAAAACATCCTATGATTTTTACGAAAACCTCTATAACTCAAGAAATTTTCGTCGGATTATCAAAAAATATACCACGTTGGAAACGTTGCAGTAGGTTCTTTATGATATTTTGGAAAACGAGTAGGATAGTCCATTTGGCGGGTAAAAACAAAGAAAACTAAATTTTGACTTCTTTTTGCTATAACTTCCACAATTTTTCTTTTAATTAATTATGAATTATATGAAAGATGTATTTCTTACCAATTAATATTGCCTATTTTCAAATGAGACGGATAAGAATTGCCTCAGTTTAAGGCAAATTAATGAAAAAAGTCAGAAAAATGTTGCGATATCTCGAAAACTAGTCGTGTTGTCAATTTACACAAGGATAAGTCCAAAGGCGGATTTTGATGCAGAACAGTGTTATTTCTCGTGATATCGGCCATAAAAAAGTCAAGATTGGACATCTCAGCCCATCTTTCGCTTGCCTATCTTGCATGAACCTGTAAGATTGTCCTTTTGTTCACTGGTTCCTCCGATTAAGCGTTTCTCTGTTCCTGCTACCAAATTTGTTGGATTTTTAACTATCCAGAGATGTGCGACATTTGTGAGCGGCTCTTGAAACCAGAAACATAGAAGCAGAGATTTGGGTAAAATGTTGATTGTACGTTTCGTTTCAGTTGCAATAATATGGTGGTAAAATTTATTGATCAAATTCCAATTCTCACGGATTTTCCTAGCTTAGAACTATCTAGTTAGTGTTACATTTTAGAGAAGTGGTTAGAGGCGGTTCCGTCTTTGTGTAAAGGTTTTGTGATGTTATTCGTGTTTTAGTTTAAACCAATTGTTTGTTAATTCCAAGGTCATCGTAGAGTATCGATAATGCCACTTTAATTTTCCCATTTTTGGATGCCCATCTATATCCACAAAGCCAGCGAAAGTGTTTAACTGTTCATATACAGATTTCGCCAAAGCTCTTAAATTTCCTCCTAGTCGACAGGGTATACTAGAATCGATGGTGCTCAGGTACATATCTAGCTTTATTCCAGAGTCTCGGTCTTCCCTGTCTGCACTTTCCCCTTTATCTTCGCGTTTTTTCCCATCTAGCGATATCGTTGTATATTAGTGCGCTTAATATCGGAATACAACTCATACAGCTTATGGTTCGTCTGACTTTTATAGTTTCCGCCTACTTCCTCGTGAATACTTCCTAAACAACTTAGTCTATTTCTTGTAAAATCAAATTCAGAAAAAAAGAAATATTTTTAAATATATTAATTATCTTAAATATATTTTTCTTTACAGAGTGTTGAACATTTTGTTTCAGACTTAATACATTTTCCGAAGATCCTAACCAACTATCAAAGACTGCGTGGAAGCAGCTATAACTATCAATATACGATCCAGACTCCAACATTTGCATTTATGAGCCAATATAAAAAAGGATTAAAACATTTAGGCAAACATCAAGTACAATACAGTAATATTTAGAAAAAAAAACCCACCTCTCGCAACACGCATTAAATTTAAAAATTCAAAAAATCGTGAAATTTTAGAGTCGAACTTTTGATATCTTCTGCGACAAATTGGCAACGTTAATAAGCTGTACGAACCAATTAGCATTAAGACACTTTTCCATTTTGAATTCATAAATAAAGCATAATATATAGCATTACTTTGGCCTACTGCACTGAAAGAAATATCAGAGGGTAAGTACGTTTACTATAAAACAACAATTTCCATGCACTGATCATTAAGTGTGCAAACCCTTTAAGGTGATAATATTGTTCTGTTAAAAAAACTTTTTTTATTTTTTTGCCAAAATAACACGATAAAGTATATGCTAAATTTGTCTGTCCGTTAGCAAAATATTTCAAAGCATGAACAGAGAGCTTACAACGTTTTTTTATTGGTCGTGCTAAAATTCTATAACTTTTCTTGTTTATATAAAACTTTATTTTTATACAATTCATCAAAATTATTAAAATTTGTATGTTTTTAAAATATTAAAAAAATAAAATGTATCTGTCTAAATTGTCATAGCTAGACCAGCCTTTAGGTCCGGCCTATCGACCATAAAGCGTTTCTCGGTGAACAAAAAACAATGAAATTTTCTCACAAATTCATATATGGCATTATTTTCAAAACAATGAAATTTTCTCACAAATTCATATATGGCATTATTTTCAAGGTCTGAGAAAATTAGTAGAGCTCGTGTCCAGGCAAATACCGGTGACCTGGTAAATGCCGGTGGCTTAACGAGTAAAGGATTTTTCTCCAAGCCATGTAAAAATGTCTCTTTTAAACGCATTAACCGTTCGCAGCTGGCATTGGGTCCCACCCAGTTAGTCGAAATACTTTAAAGTTCAAAGCTTTCTGATTTGGCAGAAGTTTTCCCTTCATCCTTTATGGGATGTTGTGGGAATTAAGTACATATACACCTATACAAAATATTCATATTATGAATAAAATTAACGAAAAAATTAAGTCAATGATTGTTCTTCACGATTTCCTTGTTTCTATACACAGAGAAAAAATTAGTGGGAAATCGGTTGGAACTACCGAAATTCGGTTGCGAACAAAGAATTTCGGTTGCAATCAGCAAATATTTATAATCGTAATCGATTTTCGGTTCGACTAACCACAAGATGATAAATATGATCATCGTATTGTTGACGCAACTAATTGATCGGTCACATATATTTAAGTAGTTGCCGTAACTGGTGGTTATTGCCACCAATAGTTTTGCCAAGATTTTGCTGTTGTAACCGTATACTGGTATTGATACCTAAACATTCATCATAAACAAAATCGAAAATAATCCTAATATTACTGCTTTGAGCAAATCGGTTAATCTAATTAATTCCGTAAAAATCGTCCATAATAATCTCCTCGTCTCTATCTTTAAGAGTACTTCAAGAATAAAGGGAGCAGTTTTTGGCCTTTACTTAAAATTGTGGAACAGTGGACTTTTAGATCGAAAGATACTGATCTGGATGTTCGGATTTTTCGTATTTTCTACCGATACCAGCTAACATTCGGTTGTATTTATCTAATACTCGAGGTGCATGCAACCTCAATCATTCTGTTGGCAGAAAAAAATCGGTGGGGCAACGAATCTGTTCTCTGTGTGTATACAAATGAACTCTTACATACAAGCGTAATGACTCCATTCTGACCACCATTTAGAATTCGTTTTTCATTTATCCAGTTAATAGTAGGCCATGTCCGACTATTTTCATAGTTTTTAGTTTAAGATATTGGAAAAACTATCTCTTACAAGGAGTTGGTTCAAAGAAACCCCATGTGCCCTATAAGAAGTCTCTGTAAATGTCATTGGATCCTATCTTTTACTGGGTTGCATTATTGAGAATGCGGCACTTAAATAGTAAGATGATGAATAGTCCAATCGGAAATTTCCTTAATGGGGTACGTAATAGATTTATAAAAAGCTAAATGGACAGCTATGTTGAATCGCATAGAGATTCCGAGGCGACTGATTTAATAGACAATGTTCGTCTGCTGCAAATAGAAGGACAAGTTGACATTTGAGCTCAAAATATTTTTTGTTTCATTAAATGAGAACAATCACTTCAGAGTGTATTGATACACAAGGTCGTCAAAATCGTATACAAGCTGCTTAATGGAAACATAAACTTCCACCAACAATTTCGTTGTTACGAGGGCTGCTATATATATTTCTGGCCTTATAATGAATATGCGAATATTTATCATCAAAAATGGTTTTATTGTTTTTCAAAATAATCTCCAGCACTTTTGCATGCGCTCAAACCAATTCTCGAAGCACTTTTCCACTCGTAGAATCGCATTTTTATCTTGATGTGCGGGAATAAAAAGAAGTCATTGGGTGCCAAGTCAGGGCTGTACGGCGGATGACCCATCAATTCGAAGTTTTGGCCGGTCGAAAAGGCGCTTTGAGCCGATGTGTAAGAGCTCGCATTGTCATGGTGCGTCTTCTCTTGTTCGTTTTTCGAATTTCTCCGAGGACTTCAGGCAAACAAATTGTGGTGTACCACTCAGAATTGACCGTCCTACTTTGCTCAAGCGGAACAGTCGCCACATGACCAGTTTTGCCGAAGTAACAGGCGACCATTTGAATCTAAGTGCTTCTCGAAGACCCACACGGTCTTCGAAGACCCACACGGTCAATTGCTGTTTTGTTCAGACTCATACGCATAGATCCATGATTCGTCACCTGTGACGATCTTATAAACGTCTTTTGAAGCACCGCGATCTTATTTTTTCAAAATTTTTTTGCACCAATCGACACGAACCCTTTTTTGAGCGATTGTCAAATTGTGCGGGATCCAACGAGAACAAACCTTTTTTACGGCCAGATGTTCATGAAATATCGAACGTATGCTGGTGGAAGAAATGCCCAAGGATATCAGTTCACGCACGGCATCAATGTTCTCTGGTACAACGGCCGTTTTTGGACGACCTTCATGACCTTTGTCTTTGAGCGAGCGTCGGACACGATTGAATTCATTAAACCAGTTTTCCAGAGTGCTATAGGATGGTGCTTCATCGACGTGGACTATCATTGTCGTGATAATCCACGTCGAAAGTTGTGAAAAATGATCGCACGAAAATGTTCACGAGTTAATTCCATTTTTTTGCCAAATGGATTTTTTGAAGTCACTGTAAACAACACAAATGATGGTCGTACGTCAAAACGTTCTGAGTACGTTTATGCTAAAAAGTGTCAAACACTTAGTGTTGCCTAGGCCAGAAATATATATAGCAACCCTCGTAGATAAGTTCATATCCATTTTGAAATTATTTGGAATTGCCTCTATAATTTGCATGATAGAAAATGTAGGAATCGTTGCAACGTAACGAGTTATGCTTATTTATATTCCTCCCATTGTTCATCGCATTCAGGTCTTTGTGATTTCTATGCGCATTTTGTTTATTTGCCTCTCAAACATTATAAATGGCCTATAATGGGAAACTTGTACCTGTCTGTGGATCATTTTGCTCTTGAGCCATTTTACGGATGAAAACTTTTGCAATATATTTTTGCCAAAACTAGCAAAAACTAAAAGTTTATGGGATTTCCGCTTTCATATTCGTCTCTGCATTCTCAGAAGTACTTTTACACTGTTGCACTGTATGAGATTTTTCTTTTATTATTGGGGGAAAATAAATTGGAGTTATTTACCTAACATCTATGAAAAGTTACATAAGTATTTATATAAAATCTGATTAACTTTTTACCATCTATAATATAGTATTTTTCTTTCTTCTGGATTGTTTGTTTGATTGTCTTCTTTCTATTTAGGTTTCAGAAACCAGAAAAAATCTCACACTGTGCATTGTGCTTATTAAGGGGCATGTTGCAGTTATGCAAAGTTTTCAAATTTTCTAGAATACCAGATTGAATTCATTGCTATGAATGCAAAAAAGCGATTTACGTTTATTGATTTTATCTGTGTACATAATAACGTTATGTAGTTGTCCTTAAGTACGTATTTACTGCGTACAAAACTAAATTTTACCACATGAGGTATAAGAACAATGCTTAATCGAATAGAAATTTCAGAACTCCACTAAGTTCGGTTCAGCAGGTCGAAACCAATGATTTGGTTTTAAAAATGGTTTTGAGGTTCTTTTGAACCGTGGCTCTGGTTTAATTCAAAGTCGGTTCCAAAAGTAATTGGAAAAAACAAATTTTTGCAGTAATTTATTTTTATAAATAACAAAAACTGGAATTACAACTAAACCAAGTACCTCTAAACTAAAAACAAAATAGGCACATTTATAAAAGGATACAAATGTAACATGCAAATAAAGGGGCGTCCAACCATAGTGCACGATGTTAATCGTACGTCAAGTTTTCTGCCCAACATAATTTGACATTTCCTTGTTTCAGTGTTTGACAAATTCAACAATTGAGAGGTTCACAATTGAGCAGCGCGTTAGGATTGTTGAAGCCTTTTACGAAAATTGGCGTTCAAATCAAAATGCATTTCGTGATTTCTTTGGTCAGCATAATCGGCTAAATGTGTCCATGAATTGCAGCATTTAGGCAAATGAGAATCTACGAGTGATTATTAAAAAGCCAATGCATCCACAAAAAGTGCCTTTTTGGTGCGGTTTATGGGCCGGCGGCGTATTTGGACCGTACTTTTTCGAAAACGAGGCCGGCCAAGCAGTTACCGTGAATGGTGTTCGCTATCGCAAGATGATAACGTACTTCGTGTGGCCAGAAATTGAGGATATGGACCTGGACGATATGTGGATCCAACAGGATGGTGCCACTTGCTACGCATCCAATGGCTATTTTGCGCGAGAAATTAATTGGTCGTGTTGTCTTACAGCGTGGCGATGTTAATTGGCCGTCACGATTATGTAATTAAAGACCGTTAGACTTCTTTCTGTGAGGATATTTAAAACAAAAAGTGTACGTCCATAAGCTAAGAACCTTTCAAGAGCTTAAGAATGAGATAATTTGGCACTTCAGCGACGTCGAACCTCCAGTTTCTCGCAGAGGTATTGAAAATATGGACCACCGGATAAAGGTATGCCACTGAAGCCGTGTCGAGCATTTGGCCGATATTTTATTTTGATCATAATTGTCATAGATCCTTCTATCATAGTTAAAAATATAAAGATAATTCCCTGATGACAGCTTGTTTTATTTACATTTAGCATCGTGCATTTTAGTTGGGCCACACTATAGATGCGTATCTCTGTAATAAAAAATTAACCACTTTTTTGGTTTGGCGCGATAATTTTTACTTTTGCATTATCCAGAATTGTCAACATGAAAATGTTGAAGCAGTTACAATGGTGTCCCCTTGGAATGACCAATTTTAAGAAGAAGACCTTTAAAATTTGTGTCATATGCAACGTGTACCTGATCGTGGAGTGTGGTACGTGGCTTAACGTGACTCTAGACCTCTTATGATTGTGAATTGGCTCAATAAGGAAGTAAGTTAATGAAATGATTCGCAATGTAAAGTAGTACAAGCAAATAATTGTTTAAACTGCCTACTACCTCTCACAGTACTGGTATCATTGTGTGGTTGATCACTTATTGTATTATGTAAAAATTCACACACAAACGCCAAACGTCCTTAATGGACTACGGACAAAGGACGAATACGTGTGCAAATCTCTTTTAAGAATCGACGTTTATATTGAGTCTGCAAATCCGAAAAGTTTCTCGAAATACGATGCGTATATGAAATATTAACAAAGCAAGAAACAAAGCTCTTCAACTCGATAGACATTAAACAAAGGAAACTCGGAGAAAACAGAAACAATCGCAAAGCCGACAGAAAACAAAAGGAAAATAGTGAAAGCTCCAAGAACAACCACATGTTGTGGAAAGTCCTTACAAACGCAAGACAGTTTCAATTGTGAACATCCATACTTACGCACGAACATAAGGGTGGTCCAAACATTAAAATGTGTTTGTTTAATGATGCTTTGACATATTTTTTGTCTCTGGGTTAAAAGTATTTTGCTAAACAGGATTGAAGTCACCTCTTAAACATCATAAATTGTTAGAAATTATTTTGTGGCTCCAATCGTGTGCAGCGTTTTAGTCTGTTTCAGATGTATGCTGTAGTTGTTTATGGACATCCCGGTAGATTTGTATACAGCAAGAGCTCCAGATGTTACTAACTTAAGCCGGGTACCAGTCGATTAAGGCCAATTGGTATAGAACTGTGACTTTACGAAACCCCATGAGGTGGGTAGCCATGCTGTAATATAACCATGTACTCAAAACGAACACAAGCTACCGATTGTGGAGTGAGCTGCGTGCACTGGTATCCTGTTGTGATCATATCGCTTATTTTGTGGAAGCACCTCACAATCTGAAGAAGTGAAGAAAGCAAAAGTTGGGCGGGTCCGACCGTCACTGTAGACTACTCTGCGATATGATAACTTTGACCGATGTGGATTAATTTCTCCAGGGTTATATTTATGTCGCACACTGCGCATGATCAGATTTGATATGTGGTTTAAAAAGCAGAAAAAAATCTCATTTCTTAATCCGGGAGAGACATATGTATTGGCTCATAATGAAAACATGGATCGGCAAGGACCATTTTTAACAAGCTTCATTGTAAGTCTTACTATTAACTAAATTTGAGCAATATCGAATAGGAGCCGAAATTGTCCAATATTACGAGTATCAGGGATGATTGTAGATCTCCCATATCGTCCTAAACTAACATTCCGCACCATTGAATGTAAAATGTAGCGTATGAAGCGGCAGGAACTTAGTCCTAAATGCTTTACTTCAGCTGCTTCGGTAGTTGGATCTGGTCCGGCTCAGGCCTAACGCGAAATTTGTCTAATTCGTGTTGGTGAGTGCCGACCACTGCTAAGCTGTAAGAAATTGTCTGCGTCGGGTTCTCCTGCACATTTTCACAAACAGTGATAAAGTATGGCTTTCATTGGCATGTGAGGTTTAGTTACCGGTTTTTGACAAAGTGCAATGCTAAATTTGATCAAGATCAGTTTATTTTTTAGCTTAACTAGGTGGAGAACTTTAATGGGGGTTCTATTCAAAAAATTGAGCCGATAAAGTCCACTCTCACCAGACATAGTATCAGTTCGAAATTTGATCAGAACCCTAGTCCAAGATTCGTAATTTGTGTTCACCCGAACAGTGTGGCAAGTCTTGTCAAAATATGTTCTTATTTGCTGCCAGTACAGTTGATTTGCAACAATAGGACAAACAAACGTATGGATATCGCTCAATATAATCCGATAGCGATTTTGAATCGATCAGTATAAAAAACACGAGATCTATTCCCTCTCATTTTGGGTGTGAGCAAGGGATTTTCACGGAAATTCCAGTAATTAACGTTTCCGCTTTCTCGGGAATTTTATGCCGGGATCACTGGAATTTACAAAAATCCTACAAAGCCGATTTTAAATTTTGTCATTCCGTTTTCAACACCACGAAGTATTGATCCGTAAAATTCAAAGACGATCGTCCGTCCGTATGTCAGTTAAAAGCACGATAGCGGTCAAACCAATCAACCTAGAATCCTAAAATTTTGTGTGATGGTAGTTGTTTGTGATTGTATATGGGTGAAATCGTCCCAGGTAGTACTTCGGTGAAAAGTATTTTTTTTTTTGAGTATTGCTTAACAAATCATATTTTTTTCTCGACAGGTAATGGTTGATAGGCTTTTTGACTCAAAAAACGTCCCGCATGGTTAACATGGACGATTAATAGCCAATATGGACGCATGGGTACGCGGAAATGTCCGCCTCTGTTAGCCTCACAAATGCGAGCCCTTTTGAGCACATTTTGCATTACATTAAGCACGCCGTCGAATTGAGGCTGATGGATTGTTCTCCACACTTTCTTGAGCAGCAGTTATGTTTTCAGCCGATCTTGCAGTACGTTGTGGTACGTAGTGCGTTTTGTTGGCCGTTGTTTCTCCCAAAAATTGCACGTAACTTCTCATCGTCACAGTAATCGATGCCTAATTTTGATAAAATGTTTAACGATTTATCGAATATTTTTCCATAATAAATTTGCCACGTCTCTACTTCAAATATGAACCGTCAAGACTAATGTTTACCAAAATCGCGGCAAAAAAGGAGGATACCTTCCCGGCGGACACCCTGTATTATGCTCTATTACCGTATAATGAGATGAATTTTAGCAAAAATGCGATAACTGTTTGCAAACTGGTAACTGTTTGATATTTAAAATATGCTAAATAGGTCAAGGTACTATTTTCCTGTTCAAAATTCGAAAATGTTCGAAGTTTATTAGAGTTAATATTTTTGAATATTTTCCTTTTGAAATAAACAAGCCTCATTCTTAAGGCGGAAAAGCTCTTATGTCGCTAATATATCCAGCAACAGAAGGAACGGATGTCTCTAAAAATATTTAAGATTTAATTGCAAATATCCTCAAACTGCTTAAGTGCTTAAGACATAAAGGGTTTAATATTTTCGGGGAAGTTTTTAGTGCTGAACAGTGCAATTTAAGTCCCAATTTTAATAAGGAGAATGCTTACTTGCAATATGAATAGTATTCTTCACTTTTCAAGCAAAAAGTGGCTTAAGGTCAAGTAAACACATATTTGTTACTTTTCCCGGCCGGGGAAATTTGAAAATCCCGAAAAAAAACTCTAGTGTGGGCACAAGGTGATCATACCCTCTATAACAGGTTAGCGTAGGTCATAGAAACATAAGCCACTCGTGGTCGGCTCAAATCAGAGGTCCTGGTCAATCATAGATCGACATTTTTTCGTGCACAGCTCATTTAACTTCCCTGCTTGTTGCTTAATGGGATGTGGAGGGAAACTGATAAATATGATTTTAAGTATTCCATTACGGAAACTAGATCTTAAAAATCAATATCGTAAACCCATGTCTGTCAAAATTTTTGATCCAGGTTTTAATATTTCGTGCGCCAATTTTTGATCAGGTTTTAATATTTCGCGCGTTTCTCATCAAGTCACCGTCAAATGATTTTTGGAAATTAAAGATACTTTTTATCAATACTTAGAAAGAGTTATCCTCCAGCAAAATGATGCATACCTAGATATAATGAGCGATTTGTCATGCCTAAATAGCAGCTTCCTACAGAACTTGTAACGTAATTCGTCATAGTTAAAGAAAAATTTCAATGGATCACCGAATGGATGTACCGCACGCAAGTTATCAAGTTTGGACATGGGTATAAGTTCTACTATCCTAACCTAATTATGACCCACGCTAATATTATAATTATGACCCACGTATACCTGTAAATACAAGAATATAGAGTTGAGAATTAAACGAGATCAAACCAAAACGTGGACATTGCTAAGTACGCTTTACAAAAGTGAAAGGTCCACCGAGACAAAAAAATCAAAAGTGCTTAGGAAAAAATCTGTTTCCATATTTAAAAAAAAATACTGTTCATACTGCTTATTAATGAAGGAAATACTCACTATAAAATCAGCATCAACTTGAAATTATGCTTGCATACGTATATTTTGATGTTTTTTTATTAAAATTTCTTCAAACTTCACATTATATATTATTATATTATATCCCACTTACAATATCAAACAACAACATTTTTTAATGTTTTTTATGTGTAATAAAAAATAAAAACAATCTTGCTGGAATTTATGTCCCATAGTTACAAACGTCATTTAAAACGAACGATTGACACTTTCGAAAAAAAACTTTATCATGAAAGCTTTATTTATTAGTCCAATATACTTAAGTTAAACAAATTTTACTACCAAATAATGCGTTAAAATTCGTCGATTTTTTAATTTTTCAATAGCTTGATCTAACGTTTATTTTAAGTATTTGGATGTCTTTAAAGTAATACAATTTGCATTTTGCACTCAAATGTAGTGCTACTAAAAAGCAATTAAGCGTTTACTAAGAGCTTAAAATGTTTTAATGTTTTCATGCTTTTATATTAACTTTAAAGCGTACGAGTGTCCCGTTCGCGATCCTGGAAATACCCATATACCATCTCTTGGAATGAATCGGTGTCTAAACAAAGGTTAAAAACTTGACGCCACAAAATATCCAAATGTAGTATTGTGTCGTGCAGACGAGTATTGAATGTGTTTTAAAGTTCACAACTAAACGTGTACTTCAAGTAATTTTCAAACATTTGTCTTTGTTTGTCACAACGCCGGTCTGTTCTGCGAGTTTCAATAGCCGTGTTCATTTATGGTTACTAGCTAAATTACCTAGTAAGTTTGCAATATGGTAATCTGGCAACATTGTACAAAATTAAGAGCAATATGGCAACATTGTTTATCTTTGTAAATATCAAAGAGAATTGAACAACAACAGCGTTCATTCCCGAATTCGTCAAAAGCAGACAACAAATTGTAACAAAAACAGTCAATGAAATATTATAAATCAACTAATTGCTGCACTTTTACTTTATAAAAATGTGTAAAATTTCTTTGATCTATCAGTTTGAGTTGATTTTTAGTTTTATCTATCCCATATCGTGCAGATGAACCCAATATGAATTCGCCGAATAGACCTCTTCAGGTTCCATTAACTTATTGTATACAAAAAAAAACATATCTCTTAAAAATGCATATTCAGCCATGTTTGATTTATTGCTGCAAAAATATATGTTGTAACTCGAACGCATTTCTTGAGCGACTTGAGGCAAACTCGCTTGCGAAACGAGTAACTTCCAAATAAATACTAGTCAAGAAACCTTAGAAGAACACAGCTAATAATTGTTTGTTTCAGCCAACATGGCTTTCAGGCGATGCGAGTGCAAAACTTAACAAAAGTTTCGCTCCGAATGACCTTCGACACTTTTAGACTTTAATCTAAAATCGAATTTGTCACCGTTTGTATGTGTGTGAGTATGGCTTTGTATCGGTATGTGTGTTTTGATGCTGTGGGTGTTTGTGTGTTCGTATGTCAGCCGGTGCAGATGACGTAAAACCAATTGTGTGCAAATCACGTCAAATAAGAGCACGACTTTTCCCAACATCGCATCGCACTTGCAA
Source organism: Hydrotaea diabolus (assembly GCA_963513945.1). NCBI lineage: Eukaryota > Metazoa > Arthropoda > Insecta > Diptera > Muscidae > Hydrotaea > Hydrotaea diabolus. The sequence goes on along the minus strand of OY740720.1, from coordinate 99,689,488 downwards.
CAAAACATCACAAGCCAAGAGTTCCCAAGTTTGTCGTCGGTACGAAAGGAGAATTAGGACATACTCACGCATACATGCACTCACCTATACATACAGACAAACAGGCATACTCGTATTCCTGTAACAATGCCAGGCAGCAGGCAGTTGCAAAAATAGCGAAAACTTTAACTTTAGCGAAAGTTTAAGCACTCAAACATACACAACCGCATGTACGTATTTAGAAGTTTTATTTTCGAAAATGTATGACTCTTCCCCCTCTCTCCCTGCAGTCGCTGCTACATGTGCGTGCGTTGAGCGCTTGGCTGTTTACGAGTGAGTGGGTTATTGAATTTAAGGCATTAAAGAGTCGAAAGAGAAAACTTTTCGAACAACTGTCAAGTTGTCACCTTTGAGAAACTCTCAAAAGAGACCAATTTTAAATGAAATGAAAATGTGCATTAAATTTTGTAAACAAATCGAAACTTCTGCCACTTGCATTCAACATGTCCCTTAGAGGATAACAGGAACGTGGATGCACTAGCCAGTGGGTTTTGGTCGTTGAATGGCGCTTAGAAACAACTACACCAGGCAGTGCAAGCAGGTTTCGGGTTTCTGTTGACATTGCATTAAATTTACATTGTATTTAAATAGTTCTCTTCCCTATGAATTAATTAACCAGAAGCCCTTCCTAGTTTTTTAAGAAATTAAAATATTGTGGATATGTGTTTAATTGAACAAAGGAGAATACGAGTATATCGAAACGATCGTGGGTCACATACAATTTTAATCCTGCTTGCTTATAAATAGGACTCTCTTGTATGTTGGGCGTTAACAGCAGCCCCACCATGCGCCTTTCGCCTGGATGGTTGGCAGTAATTATATCTCTTTACCCGCAAATATGTTTTACTTCTTATATGAGGTTCCGATACAAGAAAGATACTTATATATATGATGATCATGAAACAATTATACTTCATGTATGCCGCTCCATTTCCTTTATTTAGACATTAACATCGACATCATGTTCATTAACGTATCAGTCGTTTCAATTTGTTAAGATAGCATTGCTTCTATTTGCTCAAATTATTATCATTGTTTGCAAGCATGCTGTCGCTCATTGGGGGTTCTATTATTTGTAATAGTTTTTCTCTTAGCAAGCTTTTGATAAATAAGTACCTCCCTTATAACTGGCCGTATAATTTTAACATGGCAGTTTATGCATTTGGGAGGATTATTTGTAGGTTTGGTGCATTCAGGTGTGGGGTGTTCTTAACCACACATCTGAAGGGCTTTCCACAGTAGGATTTCGTGTGGCCGAATTCTTGACATCTAAAAAGTTGTTAGCACTTGGGTCTAAATCAACAAGGAACAACAACGAGAGCTGCTATTAACATTTCTGGCCTAATAATGAAAATCCAAATATTTATCATCAAAAATGGTTTTATTGTTTTTAAAAGTATTCTCCAGCATGATTTATACACTTTTGCATGCGCTCAAACCAATTGTCGAAGCACTTTTTCCACTCCGATTGAGACACCTCTAAAACATGGTTTTTAAACGCTTCAACAGCATCTTCTGGCGACGAAAATCGTTGACCACGCATTTTTATCTTGATGTGCGGGAATAAAAAGAAGTCATTGGGTGCCAAGTCAAGGCTATGGCCATCAATTCGACGTTTTGGCCGGTCAAAAAGGCACTGCTTTGAGCCGACGTGTGAGAGCTCCCACTGTCATGGTGCACAATGATTCGTCTTCTCTTGTTCGTTTGTCGAATTTCTCCGAAGACTAAGAAGGCAAACAAATTGTGGTGTACCATTCAGAATTGATCGTTCTACGTTGTTCAAGCGGAACAGTCGCCACATGACCAGTTTTTCCGAAAAAACAGGCGACCATTTGCTTCGAACTACTTCTTCTACGAACAACTTTTGTTGGATTTGGCTCGCCTTCGAAGACCCACACGGTCGATTGCTGTTTTGTTTCGGGCTCATATGCATAGATTCATGATTCGTCGCCTTATAAACGTCTTTTAGAGCACCAAGATCGAATGTTTTCAAAATTTCTTTGCACCAATCGACACGAGCTTGTTTTTGAACGATTGTCAAATTGTGCGGGATCCAACGAGAACAAACCTTTTTCACGGCCAGGTGTTCATGCAATATCGAATGTAGGTGGAAAAAATACCCAAGGGTGCTACTTTCTCACAGTATGTCACATGAAGCTCTTGTATTATAGCGGCCGTTTTCAGACGACCTTCGTCTTGGAGCGAACGTCGGCCACGATTGAATTCATTAAACCAGTTTTTCACAGTTCTATAGGATGGTGCTTCATCGCCATACAAAGATTTAAGTTCATCGCTGCACTTTTATCGAGATAATCCACGTCGAAAGTTGTGAAAAATGATCGCACGAAAATGTTTACGAGTGAATTCCATTTTTTTGCCAAATTGATTTTTTCAAGTCACTGATAACAACACAAATGATAGTCGTACGTCAAAACGCTTTGAGTACGTTTATTCAAAAAAATGTCAAACTTTCCAACGGGAATGTAAGATGGCGCCAGAAATATATATCGATAGCAACCAGCGTGATATTAGCTATTCCCCCACGCGGACGTGCTCATGGACGGCAAACAATTGTAAATTGGGTAACTTCATTGAGAACAACAGGGAATGTGTAAGAAGGGGACCTGAGATAGGGATTGCAACACCACAAAACATCGAGAAAGTTAGAGCAGCAGTACTGCAAAACGCTCTGCACGGAAGCAATCACTTGCTCTTGGCATTTCCAGACTTTTTTTCAGTCGACTCATGAGGCAATGCAATTAGAGGATGCATGGTTCCAACAGGATGGTGCCACAGCACACACAGCGAGGGTTACCATGAATTGTTTGAGGAAAATGTTTTCTGGACGGCTTATCTTTGTAAGGGGTGATGCGAACTGACCGGCACGCTCACCAGACTTAGTCCCATGCGATTTTTTCCTTTGGGGCTACCTAAAGTCGATGGGTGTATATTAACCGTCCCAACACCTTGGAAGAACTAGTAAACAATATTGAGGCTGAGATTGGCAGAATGCCAATCGACATGCTTGTTAGAGATCATGAAAACTTCAGAACATTTCGACATTTATCAGATACACTATTTAAAACCATGTAATTTAAATATTCCTTTACTGTTCAATATAATTAAAATATAAAAAAATGTTTCTAAGGTTCATAATTTTTTTATTTCATTCCCAAATAAGCAAATTACCGCGCTTTTCCCTGTATTTATTTTTCAATCGGCGAAAATAAATAAAAATGCTTCATTAATTTTAGCAATATGCGTTTGGATGATAATTAACAAACCTAAAAAACTCGAAAAGAAAAAGTCGACTTTCTGACTTTGACTTTTTTACATCAAAAAGTTGATTAACCGATTAATCAAAAATCGACTTATAGAACGCTACAGTACACTTCCTACAGTGGGGGAGGATACAATAACATAAGGCAACCGCCGAGAACAACGTGTTGAAGCAATTTTTTGTTCACAAAACCCGCGGCAACACATCTACACACGAGGCAACGTTTGCTTTAACATGGCTGTATTGCTGCAACAGTAGCCTCGTGTGTATCTAGCATAAAAGTCATTGACCTTTGGTGCGAATGTATAGAAATTGCTCAACTTAACCAGAGACAAGTAAAAATGTTAAGTGCCAACCGCCAACATTGTTTGCTTTTTTCAAATCTAATTAAAATTTACGCCTGTATGAACCAAAACGGGCAGATATAATCACGCAGTTTATATATGTATGTGTATATACATAGGTACTCCGGTACAGTCAAACATGGGTAAGCTATGCATGAAGAAGCCTTCCTTTCGTTGCCCAAAATCGTTTATACCTTTAACAATTTACGGTACTGTGGTATTAAGACATTGTGCATTTGTTCGTAACACTGAGGCGGATGTGTGAAATGATACTGACCGACACAGCACAACTTTCTACCCACACGCAGAAAAAAAGTATGGTTGGGGTGACAATATTCGAAGAGCATCATACTATTGTTGGGTATATGGTTGTCACACAACAATATTATGATCCTCACAACAATAGTATGATTCACACATAACCATACTATGATCCCCACAACCATAGTATGATTCACACTAAACCATACTATCATCTCCACAACCATACTATGATCCTCACAACCATAGTATGATTCACACTCAACGATACTATTATCTCCACAACCATATTATGATCCTCACAACCATAGTATATTTCTCATACAACCATAGTATGATCCTCACAACCATAGTATGATTCACACGCAACCATACTATGATCCCCACAACCATAGTATGATTCACACTCAACCATACTATAATCCCAAAATTATTTATTAGGATTGGTTATTGTTGTTATTCAAAAATAAAGATTTTTATTAAGTACTCGTATGTAATTTTAAATTGCATTACTACGAGTATTAGTTCATAGCCAGATTTGATTCCATGTTTTTATTAAACATTTCGTTCAAGAAACAAAAATATATATTCCAACGGTCAAAAATACTTTTAGTTGCCCGAAGGGGTGAATGCTACTTCACCATCCGTAGACACCAAGTAACGAATGTGATTTTACCATGATCAATGGCTATATACTTAAGTGCAGGCAGATTTTAAATAAACGAGAACCAGTCAGTATTAGAGTATTTCACCGAACAAAGAAAACACAATAAAAATCCCTTGAACTACATTCCGATTGTTGTTGTTTATTTTAATGGACAGCGACCATTCACTGTATCGTGTGTATGTGTTTTTTTGTAAATCAAAAAAAATACGCACACACATACATGTATGCTCTATAAAACCTGTTATGTTATGTTCATAGTCGCAACCATACTGTATGATTGCCGTAATCAAATTATTGTTAACGTAAATTTTAAACAACAATACTTTTGTTGCACCAACTATGTTTATATGGTTGCTACAACCATATTTTCATTTCTAAATTTGGCAATAATACTATTGTTACATTTCAACAATAGCAATATTGTCGCAATCATACTTTTGTCAAAATAAAATTCAAAATACAATACTATGGTTGCGACGAACATGCTTTTATTGTAGAGAACATATTAGTATTACGGTAACCATATCATTTCTCTGCGTGCATCTGTTCTTGTAATCAAATTGTTGGTCGGGAATTTTGAACCAATCTCGGTGAAACTTAGCAAATTATGAGGGCGACCGCAAATGTAACTGGCCTAACATAAAAAGAACCGTTTTTTTGGAATTATTATTATTTATTTTTCAACATAATCTCCTTCTAACTCAATACACTTCATCAAGCGTTTTTCAAGTTTTTTAATTCCATCCGAAAAATAAAATTTTTCAAGACCTTCAAAATATGCCTCGCTATTGGACGAAAATTGTTTGCCACTGAGAACTTTTTTTAAATTTGGAAACAAGAAATAATCAGAAGGACCTAAATCTGGACTATATGGTGGATGCGGAGCAATTTCAAATCGTAATTCGGCCAGTTTTTGTTGAGTTAAAAATGCAGTGTGTGAAGGGGCATTATCTTGATGAAAAAGAACTTTTTTTTCTAAATGCGGTCGTTTTATCTTGATTTCTTCACTCAACCGATCCAATTACTTTTCCTGCTGACTTAACAGTTTTCGCCTTCTTGGGACCACTTTTACCAGCTTCTACACGCAGAGAAAAGATATGGTTACACTATGGTCACCGTAACACTAATATGTTCTCTACAATAAAAGCATGTTCGTCGCAACCATAGTATTGTTTTTTGAATATTATTTTGACAATAGTATGATTGCGACAATATTGCTATTGTTGAAATGTAACAATAGTATTATTGCCAAATTTAGAAATGAAAATATGGTTGTAGCAACCATATAAACATGGTTGGTGCAACAAAAATATTGTTGTTCAAAAATTTATGTTAACAATAATATGATTACGGCAATCATACTGTATGGTTGCGACTATGAACATAACAAAACAGGTTTTATAGAGCATACATTTTTGTGTGTGCGTATTTTTTTTGATACACAAAAAAACACATACACACGATACAGTGAGTGGTTGCTGTCCATTAAAAAAACAACAAAAATCGGAATGTAGTTCAAGGGATTTTTATTGTGTTTTCTTTGTTCGGTGAAATACTCTAATACCGACTGGTTCTCGTTTATTTAAAATCTGCCTGCACTTAAGTATATAGCCATTGATCATGGTAAAATCACATTCGTTACTTGGTGTCTACGGATGGTGAAGTAACATTCACCCCTGCTGGCAACTACAAGTATTTTTGACCGTTGGAATATATATTTTTGTTTCTTGAATGAAATGTTTAATAAAAACATGGCATCAAATCTGGCTATGAACTAATGGTAATGCAATTTAAATTAACAAACGAGTACTTAATAAAAATCTCTATTTTTAAATAACAACAATAACCAATCCTAATTAATAATTTTGGGGATTGTAGTATGGTTGAGGTGAATCATACTATGGTTGTGGGGATCATAGTATGGTTGCGTGTGAATCATACTATGGTTGTATAAGGAACATACTATGGATGTGAGGATCATAATATGGTTGTTGAGATAATAGTATGGTTGAGTGTGAATCATACTATGGTTGTGAGAATCATAGTATGGTTGTGTGTGAATCATACTATGGTTGTGAGGATCATACTATGGTTGTATGAGAAACATACTATGGTTGTGAGGATCATAATATGGTTGTGGAGATAATAGTATGGTTGAGTGTGAATCATACTATGGTTGTGAGGATCATAGTATGGTTGTGAAGATGATAGTATGGTTGAGTGTGAATCATACTATGGTTGTGGGGATTATAGTATAGTTATGCGTGAATCATACTATTGTTGTGAGGATCATAATATTGTTGTGTGACAACCATATACCCAACAATAGTATGATCCTCTTCGAATATTGTCACCCCAACCATACTTTTTTTCTACGTGTATCCATTGTTTTGACTGTTCTTTGCATTCTGGGATGTAGTGATGGATCCATGTTTCATCAACAGTTATGAATCGGCGCAAGAACTCTATTGGATTACGCTGATAAATCGCTAAATGCTCCTCGGAATTGGGGCAAAGTCAACAAACGCGACACCTTTTTCGCGGATAGCTTTTTCATGTGAAGTTCATCATGTAAAATACTCCAAACTTGTTTTTCGTGTATTTTAACAATATCAGCAAGTTCTCTGAGCTTTATTCGCCGATCTTTAGTAACTTCATTAAATATTTTTCTAATGTTTTCAATAGTAGTAGCAGTTTTCGGTCTTCCAGAGCGTTGTTCATCTTCCGTACTTGAACGACCCATTTTAAATTGTTGAACCCAGGATTTCACGGTGGAGTATGATGGTGCATTATCACCATGAACAGAATCCAATTCATCTTTGATTAATTGTGGCGTATAACCTTTCATATAAAAGTGTTTAATTACCGCACGAAACTCTTTATTTTCCATTTTTAAAAATTGTAAAACTTGTTTACTTCAATAACCCGTACACATAAACTAAGGTTTGCCTCAACTGTATTTCTGCCTCGGTAGCCTTGTGTGTATTTCGAATTTTACCCACTGACCGGGACATACTGTTTGAAGCCGGCCAGAATGGCTAATGCTTTTTATAAAAAAGTTTTTACATGGCTTTAGTGGAAACCAGCCAGAGTTGAACCTGGGTTTGCATGTATGATAGTGTTGACCACTTATCTCCCGAGCTGCGGACAAAGTGGCCTAAGAACAATTTATTAGATTTCAATGAAATTTCGTTTGAAAATAGGTTGGATCGGCCCATGGTCTAACCAACTATATGTGATATCAAATACAATATAACATTTTATATCTGAAATCAAAGATTTAAGATATACTTATAAAATGTATTTTTTAATCAAAATTTTTTCGTATGGCCTACAAATTTATGTTAAGTAGCCTGTAGCTACAAATTATTGATGTAGATTCTGAAAAAAAAAACATTTTCAGCAAGGAGATAAATAATATTCGAACGATAGCCTCTCAATTTGAGATTTAGCTTCATTTCCTTAATTAATTCCAAAATATTATTTTTAAATTATAGGTACTGGAGTTTACCTAGTTGGTTAAGGTATCAAGAAGAAGAAGATGTTGAGTCGATCCCGCCCGACTTTTTTTACCTATTTCACACTCAATGTCATGTGTTTATGTCAAGACTTAAATTTTTGTAAGGGAAATTTTTCAAAAACCTCATAAAAAAGTATTGGCAGTATTAAGTGAATTTTCCACGTCGCTTTTTAAATATGTCTTTCAAAACTATAAGTAATGTTGCCCTGGTTAAACTTCTATAAATGGGCTTATCAAATTCACTTCGGTAAAAATCTAATATAAAACACCACTCTCAGTCCTTCACGAATTTTCATTGCAACTTTTTAAAGTTTTGTTGCACGACAAATTTTTCCCTATTTAAATTTCGAAAAATTTGCTTATATCCCTTAGTTCATTCAAAATTGCTTGAAAAAAATAGGGAATCTTTTATTAGCGTCCTTCTGGAAATAAAAGGCCTATAAGGACAGACTACTGGTAGGTCTTATTTATTTTTTATAAACTTGTTCTTAATGGGCAGAGGAAGTTTATATTTTGCAATAACTTAAGTGAAGTTCAGTGCAATCGAATGGAGTTTATTTTCGAAGCACAATTTAATTTCCTATCTTTAGGTTTCGTGTGTCCTTTTAGTGATATTTTCGAAAAAGTACTCGAGTTTTGACTATTTATAATTTCTACAAACATTTTGCTCAGTTAATTCCAGGACCATTTATAAAGAATTGTACAAATGTGTGTAAAAATTGCCTTTTTTGGGTTGGCACATTCTGCAAAGTTTATACTGATTCTAGGATATGTTGCCTAAAATAAAATTATGATATTGGTACGAGTACTTTTCGTTCTTTATCGAAAATCGTTGTAAAATTTTAATAAACATATAAATAAATAAAATATTTTTTGTAATATTCTTTTGGTTCGCACCAAAGACGAGAATTACTTGAATTGGTCCATATCAGCCCATATTAATACAGCCCCATTTAAAAGACACATTAAATAGAAATCGACGGTCCAAGTTCATGTTCGCCCATTACCAAACCTGGAGCTTGATTAGGCAAATAGCCCTGTTTGCCATAAAGACAGATTTGTGAAACATTTGTGCAACATCATTGTAGCCATTGTTCGTTATAATCTTGCTCTTCTGTACATGCTCACGCATTCACACGCACCAATCCAGGTGCCTAAGCTTGAAAACGTTCGCCATTATCGCCATTCTGTTTTATAGGCTAGAGTTACCAGCCGTTGTGGTCTTTTATACAATGCATCAGTAAATAGGATGTATAATCACTTTGTCACTGTTTTTTTAACACGTCGAAACATTAATATTTTATATACGAGGGCAGATCAATAATTCCTTGACTTTTCGAATGAAACACATTTTTTCAACAAAATGTCCCTTCAGCTCAATACACTCAGTCCAACATTTCCCCAATTTTTGTATCCCTTTCAAAAAGTAAGATTTTTCGAGATCCATAAAATAGACATTTGTTTGATTAATAATTTCATCGTTGGAGCTGAATCTCTTTCCATCGATCCATTTCTTTAGGTTTTGAAATAGTCACTGGGGCTAAGTCCGAAGAATATGGCAGATTTTGACTGCGCATTACATTGATGAAATCGCGGCACTTATCTTGCAGACAGCTTTCTTAAACCCAACTGATCATGTAAAATTGAAACCACACTGCCATATGAAAAGGGTATTGCAGTGTTCACTTTAACTATTATTTTTAAAAAACCCACGAACAGCAGTTTGAACAGCTGTTAAGCACAAACTGAATGACGGAACTCTTTAAAAATTTCACAGCAGTCTATTAACAGATGATACATGATGATGCAGCAGTGATGCATTTTATAAAACTATGAGGGAAGTTGGAAAAGTCACAGAATTATTAATCTGCCCTCGTATAATACTGTTATGGTTTTATGGATATAAGAACCTTTGAAACTAGGTCTTGACTCTGATTACTTTATTATGACACTTACCACGATAATAATAATTCAAAGTTTCCTCACGAATTAATGAGAATTAATTTTGCCCCTTTTCTTGTCGAACTCGATCACATAAAGGCTATTACCTACATTCTGTTCGAAACAAAGTTCCGCGGAAGGGTATCAAACCTTAAGACAAATTTTGCGGTGTAAAAAGCAAACATTTAACATTTTGGTGATATCTGGCCACCTTTTTACATGTACCAACACAAACAATTATAAACATACAGCGTTCAGGTGTTCTCAAGTACTTCTACATATGTACGTAACCGTACAAGAGTATTCGCAACATTTGTACACATCGACTGTGTTAGAAGTGTCGACACCAAGTGTGTCTAGGAAGGCCTGCACACTCTCATCTAGGTGGCCTTCTTGGCTAGTTAGAAGCCAGTATTACTTTATCCTAGAATTATACGAGTATGAAAGTAGTATTACAAGCTTGAGTCGGTTAATCCAACTTGTATATACCCTCATGCAAACATGAATTTTATATTTTCCTATGTTCAGTCATTGAATTTCCTCTACTAGAAGACATGTGTTGTGAGATACCAAAAGGGGCGCGGCTAGAATACCAACTATTTGCCACCACCATAACATCGTGACTATGTTATTAAGTATCGATTTTTAGTAAGATCTTATGACTAGCATTTAAGATATTACAAGAACACTAAAAGTGGGCGAAATGCAGAGAAAAAACATGGTTACTACATGGTCACGGCAATAATAATATGTTCTCCGCAATAAAAGTATGTTCGTCGCAACCATAGCATTGTTAACTGAATTTATTTTTGACAATAGTATAATTGCTGCAATATTAAAATTGTTGAAATTTAACAATAGTATTATTGCCAAAATTAAAAATGAAAATATGATTATAGCAACAATATAAATATGGTTGGTGCGAAAAAAGTATTGTGTTTTGCGTTTTATGTTAACAATAATATTATTACGGCAATCATACTGTATGATTGTAATTTTTCTTTATTTATATATGCTTTTAAGAACAAATGTTATTGGTACGGATCTAATGCAATAATAGGACATTTTTATCGAAATTAATATTTTTGAAACGAGCTGCTTTGGCTGTATTTAATTGAAGTATTTTTACGTTTATTTAAACTTATTTTTTCTACTGTGAAATAAATCACTCCTATTATTTTGAATTTAATGTATTTTTGAGTAATTTTCATAATTCAAATCTATTGTTGATTAATATTGGGGATCAAATCTAATGTTGACATCTTAAACAAATTCTAATAAATTATATTGGGGATCATAGTATAATTGTGTGTGATCATACTATGGTTGTAGGGATCATAACATGGTTGCGTGTGAATCATACTATGGTTGTGAGGATCATACTATGGTTGTGAGGATCATACTATGGTTGTATATGAAACATACTATGGTTGTGAGGATCATACTATGGTTGTGGAGATCATAGTATGGTTGAGTGTGAATCATACTATGGTTGTGGGGATAATAGTATGGTTATGTGTGAATCATACTATTGTTGTAAGTATGGTTGTATTTGAATCATTCTATTGTTGTGAGGATCATAATATTGTTGTACCACAACCATATACCCAACAGTAGTATTATCCTCTTCGAATATTGTCACCACAACCATACTTTTTTTCTGCGTGTTGCATGTGAGGCACGAAATGGGGCATGTCAACCATTTTTATTCATATTCGAGTACAAAGCTGTTGTTAAGAAATGATGGTGTTCACAAATTAAGCAAATTTGATGCACTAGGTAACAGTTATGTATGTTCTAACCTTCAGTGGATAGGGTTATTGTGACAGGTACCAGAAGGGGCGTGACTAGAAGTCCAATTCTCTTTCACTAAGTTTACCTTATACCTCCATTCATAAGTATTGATTTTTAGTGAGATTAAGCAAACAGTATTCAAGATATAACAAGAATGTCGAAAGTGGGCAAAATGGTACATTTGTGTAGAGGTACCAAGGGGGTGTGGCAATAATGCTTATTTTTAATCCCATAGAAAGTTTTAGAAAAATATTACAACATGCAAAATTCAAAAAATAGTACGACATGCTAAATTCAAAAACGATTGGTAGCACATGTCGATAGCTAAAGGACTTAAAAAATCTGAAACGGATTAATTCAAAGTATATAAGTATGTAGGGTCTAAAATGCTTTTTTCGATACGTTACTCTTTTTGTCCATACCATAAGGGATAAGGGTATAACTCATATTATGGTCCTTAGAAATGTCTGACAAGGGCCTTTTGGATCAACTACCTGGGTTGCATGAGATTTCTGAACGAAGCCTGCAGAATATGTACTCGTAACAGGACATATCATGCATGACATCAGAAAAGGTCTGGAGATTTGTTTTGCTGGAGTAAGAGTGATAAGCCACTGTAGTAAGATTGTTTGTGTACAATACCCTTATACAGATAAACCCAGGATCAAATCCTTTACGAGTACACACAACACAGTCTACTTATAATAATTTGCTAATCATCGATTTCATTATGTTAAAACTTTATAACGATCGGGAAATCATTTTGGCCATTAATGTTATCAATGGCGTGACACTGCCCACTTTCCCACCAGGATGTGTATAGTTTCAATATCATACGTTCCAAGTTTTTTCGTTATATCTCTAATAGTTCAAAAAAATATGCTCTTTATAAGAGCAGGTTTGTGCGGGCACTGTCACGCCTTCTTAACCAACCACTTCGTTATTCAAATAGTACCTCTCGAACGTAACATAATGTGAAGATAGGGGTTGATAGTGCAAAACTCCCCCAAAATACTTAAAATGCATTGAACTTTTCTGAGGTTGACTCAGTCCTTGTGTTGGGATACTTTTTACATCTTGAGCGATCCTGCCTATTTTCCATACCAACCGTTTCAGAGCATAGGGCGACCTAGTTGGCTTTGGCCGACGAACATGGCAAGATATCCTTAGATTTTTGAGGCTATTCAGAATATGAGTACATATACATTATGGGACCTCCAACTAATGCTGTAAGCTATTGATAAAGAGAATACTCTATTCTAAGATGGAGGTAAAAGAAGGCTTGCACTACATTAAAAAGGGAAGGGTTGGCCTCTTCGTGTTATTTGTGCACAAAAAATAGGATGTTTTTAGTTTTCTTCATTATTGCAAAGAAGAAGCATATCACCCATCTTGTACCATTTTACGTCTTTGGTTTTAAGTTGACAACATAAGGAAATAATGGAAACATATTTTAAGAGCTAATGCTGTGTTGCCCAGACTATGTATTTCTTGAAAACAAGTTTGAGCAAGATTAAGAGATTGTGCAAAGAGTTCGTGAGACTGGCATACAAGTGGACAACACACACGGTACTAGTGATTGGTAAATCAATTTTGACTTTAGTTGAAAGTCGATTTTTATCTTAAAAAATCAATTTTTTCCAGACGATTTCACATGTTAGTTTAAAGAGGACTCATGGGTAGTGTGCACGAATACTATATTTATGTCACACACAGGTTCAGATCTGGATAATAAATTTCGAAACAATTTCATCAAAGTATTTATGTAGCATTGACCTAAATAAAGGACAATTTAATAACAATCGGAGTCGATTTTTACCTCCGACTAATCGATTAAGAAAATCTAAATGAAATAAGTAAACAAAAATGATCATGTTCGATCGACACAGTCTTGGTTAAATGTACACCAAGGCCTCGCATTATTCGCATAAAAGGTCCAATTAACTTAGCCATAAAAGTAACGCGACCATCCGCTTGGTAATCACTTTTCTGAATGGGCTTTAGAGCAGCTTAAATCGACCAATGATTTTGCTCGAAAACGCATCTATTTTGACGAATCACATTTTTATATTAGCGCCCGTTAGATATTTTGTGGGGTACTTTTAAAGACCGAATTAACGTGAAGAACCCATTAACGACTCATGCTCTTAAGTCTAATATCAATCAAGCCATTCTATCAGAAACTTCCACCTGTGTTGGTCTCGGAAAATTGTGTTGTCAGAATGTACTACTGCGAAAACAGCTAAGGCATTCACATTAAAAAATTGTGGAATAATGGGAATCACAAACATTATTTTTGCTTTAGAAAGCCCGTGATCAAAACATTATTGAGAAGCCCCCCAAAGACTCATATTGAAAGTGTCAACAGCGCTTCAATGGGACCTCAATCGAAAGGCCCCACTAAATTCCGCCACTGGAAAACACCAAAATCACCAGATTCACTCACACATAAGAACAAGAAAACACAGCCAAGTCGTCTCAGAGTATGAATGATTGTGGTACGCCGTAAAGTATGCAATTAATTTATGAGTTGTTCAAATTCCAAAACTCAGACACAACCACAGTCTCTGGCATACCTTTTCTAGTTTGAGTTTAAATATTTGCAATAAAGGTGCAAATGATTAACACATATACAGTTGTGAAAGGTGAAAGTGTTGGTCTTGAGTACATAAAGAAAAATATACACGGCGAGTGTATACTCTTTGAACAAAATATACCATAATTTTTGTAAATGATTATAAGTATGTACAATAAAGTGCCTCGACTTGTGAGGCTTATAAAAACTTGTAAATGTACAATAATATAATTTTGAAAATAAAAATTGATATATAAAGATTTTCAATATGTTTCGAAAATAAAATAAAAAAATAAAAAAAAATATCTTGAGCATTAAAACATGTTTCGGGAATACGTTAATGTAGAGTCCAAGTACTGGCATCGCGCAGTGGGTTAAACGGTGTGCAAAGTGGCAGTTAATGCAGGGAAGTATAAGTAGTTATTTTAAAATTTGCTATTTTTCATTTATGTGTACTCATAACTACAAAAAACTTAGACTTAAAAAAAAGAAAAGTCGATTTTTTCTATGCTAAGCCTAAAAAGAGTTTTTTAAAGGAGAGACGTTTTACGTTTATTTAAAATTTCTCGGACATCTTATATGGTAGGACCTCGATTTATTTTCCCTAAAATGTCATAATCAGAGTACATTTTTTTCTGGATATTTTTATTTTAAAAACTTATTAGCGGATCGTAGATAAAAATAACTGAGGCGTCTTTGTTGCATTGGAGGTACCACAATCGGGTGCATCTTCCACTATTTTCATACCCTTTAATAAAACCTTTATACATATACTTCGATGTATGTTCGTGCAATTAAAGCGAATTTCATCCACTAATTGACAAGTTATGTGGGTTCAAAAACAGTGTCAATTGTGCGAGAGGTACCAGAAGGGGCGTGTTTAGAAGTCCACGAATTTGCACTTATATTTTCATTTTTTGTATTGATTTTTAGTCAGATCGTGCATATAGTATTAACGGTATTACAAAAATACAGGAATGTTACATTTGTGTGAGAAATACCATAAGGGGCGTGGCTTGGAACCGCTTTTTGTTACAAGACTATATTTTTATGTATTGATTTTAGTACGATCGTATGAACAATAATTAATTTGCATGAGAGGTAGAATGGCGGGGGTCCTTAGAGGATGTAGTTTGCTAAATTTTACCGTGGTCGCAGACGACTTACGAACTCCGTGACATCGTTTTGTTAGATAACGAAATAAAATAATGCGATGTAGCTGACATTGTATAAATTTGGTCAGATAGTGTCGATTACGTTTGGAATAACAATTTGCTTATACATGGTGGCCTTTGCTTTAACCCTTTCACCCCTGAGTTTTTTTTAATCTTTTAGGTTTAGTTAAATTTTGACGCAAATATAGTTATAAGGATAATATCTAAGATGTTAGGGGTACATGAAAAGTCGCAGATCCTTGCCGTTGTCCTGGGATATATAATCACAATAAGATATTGCGGTGGGATATTATGTCCCAATAAAGCTAAAATAAAAACAAATTACTTTGATTAGTTTAAATTTATATTGTTATTATATGAAAAATAACGGAAAGTCAAAAATTCAAAGCTTACAAATATAAAGCAACATAAAAAAGAAAACAATGGAACCTAACAAATGCATATCATATATATCAAAAAGATTGTTTTATTGATAAAATGGTGCGAAACAGGAGGGACATAGGGCATTGTTGCATCCAGAGCACACAAATTTGGCTCTTTTCTCTTTCTTCATGGAAGTGCATCGAACGCAACGACGTCGCAATATTCAAGATCTCCTCCTTAGCTTACTGTGATGACGCTCCATATATATGATCCACGTGTTTACAACACAAAGCATTAGGATTTTAAAAAATACATTCTTCCACCACTTTCTGGACTTTCTGTTCATATACAGCTGTTTTTTGGTCGGCGAGATCGACCCCTCCCATCATATGATTGTAGTCGCTTTTGAGCAAAGGGTAGTCCACATTCTTTTTTGTGCCATCCTTTTGCTTTCTCTGCACTTGAACTAAGTGTGGCAATTTGACATGCTTAGTACTTTCTTAGAGCCTATCCATCTTGCAGCTGATAAACCATCAGCATTCACTTGAAATTGACTGTGCTTGCGATCAAGCGTCCCTCCAAAACTGGTGTTTCTCTCTGATTCTTATATACGTTCCGAACGCTGGAAATGGAATGTGCTTTAGCAAAGAGACTGTTGTGAAAACCTGCCGAAAATAACAGCAACGTCGTTATTGTGAATCGTAAAAATCAAATTGAGGATGACTCTTTCGCCGAGAGTGCCGATGATCTCAGAGTTGGTTTCCTTTCCGGTATAAATATTTAAGTCATAAGTATACACGGTCTTAGCATCACATCGCATCCACATTTTCACTCCACGTTTTATGGGCTTCATTGGCAAGTATTGCTTTTGAACGGAACGTCCCTTTAATTTCGTCATGCACTCATCTATTGATTGGAAAGGACTCTCACTTCGAGCCATAGAAAACGTTTTCTTATCACAAGCTACAAGTTTAGACATGTAGTAGTCTTTTGAAGCTCCATTCGGCTTTTCTACGTCATTGAAATATATCGTCGACGATAGGTGAATGTATCGGTTGCGCCACATGATCTTTTTGATAGATTCATTACCCAAAGAGGGGCTCTTGCTTCAATAATCTGCTATAGCCAGAACGTGGTTATAGTGCATAATTAATGACACTCCTATGAAAGTGATAATTTCATAATCATCCGTTAAATTGCGTTTTGAACTCTTCATCCTATTGAGCTTCGTTAGCCTCAGATTAGTACATTCGGCAATGCGAATGTACAAACCCTTGGGAAAAAAATTCCTGCAGGCATGATACTCAGTGGCCGAAGGCGTCAAATCAAATAATACCTCTGCATCTCAGTTCGCGGGCATTGTATATTTAGGTAGAAATGTAGTGTTTTCGCTAGAGTTAGACCACATACAAGTTCCAACGGCAACAGCAGCATCTGGAGTAATCTCACCACCTGCAGCAACAACAGTACCAAGTGCAACAGATACATCAGCGGTAAAATCATCACCGAATTCATTGTTCTCATCGCTTAAATCAGTTACATTTTCTTCCCCAGTGAGCTGATCTTCGTCATCTGATGGAGAATAATTGGACCCGGAGTCACTGAAGTCTGTACCATCACACGCAGAGAAAAAACATGGTTACTACATGGTCACGGCAATAATAATATGTTATCCGCAATAAACGTATGTTCGTCGCAACCATAGCATTGTTAACTGAATTTAGTTTTGACAATAGTATAATAGCTGCAACATTAATATTGTTGAAATGTAACAATAGTATTATTGCCAAATTTAAAAATGAAAATATGGTTATAGCAACAATATAAATATGGTTGGTGCGACAAAAGTATTGTGTTTTGCGTTTTATGTTAACAATAATATGATTACGGCAATCATACTGTATGATTGTAATTTTTCTTCATTTAAATATGCTTTTAAGAACAAATGTTATTGATACAGATCTAATGCTATTATAGCATTAGATTAAAATTTTTTAAACGAGCTGCTTTGGTTTTGTGAAACTGAAATATTTTTAATAAAAACGCTTACGTTTACTTAAACTTATTTTTTTTACTGTGAAATAAATCACTCCTTTTATTTTGAATTTAATTTTTATTTTTGAATAATTTTCATAATTCAAATAACAAAGTCTAATAAATAATATTGGGGATCATAGTATAATTGTGTTTGACCATACTATGGTTGTAGGGATCATCATAAATTTGCCTTAAACAATTCATGGTAACCCTCGCGTGCAGTGTGTGCAGCACGCATCCTCTAATTGCATTGCCTCAAGGGCCGGTTGAAAAAAATCCTGTATCATAGTCAAGTACCGTTCGGAGTTCACGGTTACGGCAAGACGGTTATCCTGAAAAAAGTAAGGGCCAATGATATGGCGTGATATGGCGCACCACACAGAGACGCGATCCGAATGCAGAGGTCTCTGGAGAATGCAGAGGTCTCTGGGGTTTGTTTCACTCCAGTAGCGCATATTTTGTTTGTTTACATACTCACTGAGGAAAAGCACGCTGCAGTGCAATGATCGAGTGTGCACTTGAAAAATACAACACAAAATGACCTCTCTTCACGTGTCCAATTCATGATGGCAACTAAAAGGTAGAAGAATACAAATCTCCCGTCAGCCACTACAAGCCACGCACACTCTGCTCGGCCCACAGTGCCGCTACAGCCTGCGATGGCAAATACTTGCTTACAAATTTTGAAACATAAGCTCAGCACAATACTCCTTAACAAAATGAAAATTGGTCAAATCGGCGACCTTTTCTATTATACAAAAAAATCACAGGACACTACTGGACAAATGAAACTTTGAAAGTTATATTTTATGGAACTAGTCGAAACAAAGAATTTTGATTACGTTGGACATGCACGCGTAACCTATCTTGTTCAAAGCTTATTGTAGAAGCAAATTGTTATTCCAAATGTAATCGACACTATCTGCACAAATTTATACGATGTCAGCCACATCGTACATTTTAATTTCGTTATCTTTCAAAACGATGTCACCAAGTTCATTCGTCCTAAGACCACGGTAAAATTTAGCAATCTACATACCCTTAGGACCGCCGTGGTGTGATAATACTTTTTACTCTTTTTTGGTTGATATTTTCGTTTTTAATTTAATGAATGATTTCTGTTTTGATTAGTGGCGTGGCAATTTTTGCATTTCCGTGGTACTGATTCTACTGAGACAATTGGAATTGAGATATAATTTATAAGACTAGTTAATACACTAACTACTTACGTTTATGTAGTTTAAGTGTTCGTTTAAAATACAGTACGATACTTTAAACCAAATTTTGTTCAATGCGCAGATAAATCACTGAATACCTACCGGGGGACTTTATTTTACTTATCTACGATCTTAATTTCACCCATTAACTGTTCACTTCTTGGCGAACTTGGCGCTGTTTTCTTGCATAGAGCACTCAATTGCATACCAATAAGAGAGCTTCAATCCGGAAGCTTGAAAAATGTTAGGATATATAACATACCGGGGAGGAGGATACATTTTTGCTGATTTCATATCAACACGTGTGAAAATGTCGTTGACCTATTTTGTTACATTTGGATCCTATTCAGTATTTCATTGGCTTAAAAAACACGTGGAAAACCAGGAAGGTTTGTTGCAGAATCAATTCCTGCTAAAAAAAAAACTCAAAACAACGAAGCGGCGACGATAACATTTTTCCTTCGCTGACTGTACGTGTCCTTCATATTTAATAGTATTTATGAGAACTTGTGAAAATCATCTGATTGGAGGAGGCGTAGGTTATTTAAAAGGTTACAAAAAACCATCTTCCAATATCGTATTTTATACATTTACTATTAATTTAAAATAATACAATATTGAGAGGACAGACGGTTGAACTCGTAAACGCACAGTGGGACTTTTTCAAAATTAATATTTAAATAAGAGACTTTGGGTAGATTTAGCAGATAGAGAAATTCAAACGGCATATAATGGCTAGCGTACATACATACCGACCGTCTTTCAGATTGTTGGGAAAATGTTAAAAATACAAAACGCAATGCCTTCAAATCACTAATCGGAACATTTTAGTATTTTTCTTTCATGTCATGATCAGGTTGCCATTTGGGAAAATAAGTACTGTCAACTCTGAGATCAGTAGGTTGGTCAACGAATATAAGCGGAAGCAATGACTAGATCACTTAAAGCAGTGCAACTTAAGAAAGGATGATCGGGCAGCCGTCACGTTCGGTGATAGAACAGTGACTGATCCGAAGCGGTGATCGTGTTATTTTAAAAGGCTTCTTATTGAGCAGCCAGAGAGTGATAATGGAAAAAAGTAGAGTATTTCATTGTATCCGGAGTCGAAGTTTACCGATGGCGAAGTTGCCCATGTCATCCGCTGCCCAAAGTAATCAAAGGCGCTGGGTCCGGACGGAATCTCAATGCAGATGTTAAAGCACTTGGATACCCCGGGAGTAGAGTACATGACCAAATTGCTCAATCTGTCGCTAGCCACTCACTTAGTTCCCGATGCCTGGAAAATGAGCGGAGTGGTTCCGCTACTGAAGCCAGGCAAAGACGCGAGTAAAGGCGATTCGTACAGGTCAAACTCCTTGCTTTCTCCAGGAGCAAAGAAACTTGAAGCACAGAAGCACATGCCATCACCACGCTTATAAGTCGCGGCCTTAACCAGAACAAGCCAAACGACAGGACGGTCCTCGTGACTCTTGACCTTACAAATGCCTTCGACATGGTCAATCATGCCACTCTGTTCGAGGACATTGCAGAAACTTCCCTTCCACCCAGTTTGAAACGTTGGGTCGTAAACTATGTGTAGGCACCAGTCATACGAGAATGTCGAAGCCCCGTAGAGTTAAACGAGGAGTGGAGTGATATCCCCGGTTCTGTTTAACCTCTACCTCTCTTAAATTTCTGCACCACCAGACGGCGTTGAAATTGTGTCGTACCGTGATGATTGCACAATTCTGGCATCAGAACCTAAAGTGAATGACATATGCGAGAAAATAAACTTTTTCCTTACTGACTTACCACACTTTTTCACTGCGAGGAATATGAAAACATCCGCCTCCAAATCATCAGCCACACTGTTTACTGCATGGACCTCAGAGCTGCGGTTGTCACTCAATGTGATAGTCGATGACGTCAACATCCCGTCTACCAACTACCCCAAAATCCTTGGGATCACATTGGACAGCCTTTTTCGATCCTCTGCACGTGCTACAGCTATCTGCGATAAACTGAAAAGTAGGAACAAGGTCCTCATGTCACTTGCCGGTAGTACTTGGGGAGCCGACAAAGAAACCTTTTTGACCTCTTACAAAACGATAGGTCGGTCTGTAGCGAACTACGCAGTGCCGGTGTGGTCGGTGAACGTGAGAACGACGCAGTGAAAGAAAATTCAGACTTGCCAGAATGCCGCTCTCAGAACATCAACAGGGTGTCTTCTGACGACCATCTACATAAGGAGGCGAAGGTCCTTACCGTGCGCAGACACAATTTCCTGCTGTCTAAGCAATACCTGCTCGGGTGTTTTCGCAGCACAGGATGCCTCCGCCCAGGCAGATCAGGTACGATCTTCAGAGAGAGATCCAGCGGTACAAGAGAGCCTTTAGATCATCGAAACTATCAGACAGGTCTGAATAACATTCACGCTGATGAAGTCGCAAAAGCAGTATCCAGCTACAGTATAAATGTAGTGCTGGGGGAACATCCCACGGAGATTTCACACGAGGAGAAGGTACTACCTCGGAAGACGCTCGCGGTTCTGGCTCAGCTGAGATCTGGATGGTGCAGCCGCCTCAATTCTTATTGGGCATGAATTGATACTAACGTTTCGGACATCTGTCCCTACTGCCGTCAGGGACAACATGACGTGCTGCACCTCTTCAATTGTCCGGCCATGCCCATTCAGCTGACCCCCAGGTCTCTGTGGACGCATCCAGTTCAAATGACACGTTTCCTCCACCTAGATATCACCCATAGACGAACAGGACTTCAAAATAAAGTATATTGTTGTTACAACAACTCTACAAGTTTTTCAATTAATGCAAATACAAATTAGTGCAAATCCTGCCAAAAAGATGCAGAGAACGGCATAACACAGAAAAACATGTCAAGATTTACTATACGCTTTTGAGTCACAAAAAACTTTGTGCTACACGAAGAAAAAAGGATGGTAACAATATTCGAAGAGCAGTATACTATGTTTGGGTATGTGGTTGTGGCACAAAAAATATCATGGTCCTCATAACTATGATCTCCAGTACAATATTATGGTCCTTACAACAACAGTATTATTTACACTCAACCATACTACTCGTACGATTGCCACAATCATATTTTGATTCACACTCAACCCTTATATGATCTCCACAACCATATTTTATCCTCACAACCACAATATGTTTTACATACAATCAAAGTATGACTCGCACGCAACCATGTTATGCTCCCTACAATAGTTTGATCCCATTGAACCATACCACGATCCCTTAAATTATTAATATGGATTGGATTACGTTGTTATTCAACAATAGAGATTTATATTAAGTACATTATTTAAAAATTCATTAAATTCTAAATAATAGGACTGATTTATTTAAAAGAATAAAAAATTCGTTTAAAAAACGTAGGTGTTTCATTTATTAAAAATATTTCAGTTATAAAAATCCAAAGTACGAGTAGTTTGTGTTGAATAAATTAAACTAGCATATAAAAATACTTATACTGCGTAAGATTTGGAATAATAAAAGAGTTCCAACTACCATATTCAAATTTATAAAAGTTATAATTAAACGGAATGATTGCCGAAATCATATTATTGTTTACATAAAACATCAAATATAATACTTTTGTCGCACCAACCTTATTAATATTGTTGCCTCAACCGTATTTTTTAATTTTTAATATTGACAATAATATTACTATTGCATTTCAACAATATTAATATTGCCGCCATCAAATAATTGTCAAAATTAAATTCAAAAACAATACTTTGGTTGCGACGAACAAACTTTAATTGCAAAGAAAATATTATTGTTGGCTTGACCACATAGTAACTATATTTTTTTCTAAAAAGGACTGTAACGTAGCCTTTTTATAAATTCAAAATTGAGGGAGTCAGAGAAAAACGCATTTTCTGAAAATGTCAGATTCCATAAATTCTTAAGAACACTTATTTCTTAATTCCAAAAGTTTTCCTAAATAATTAATTTCACTTTAAGAGTCGTATACTTATTGTAAGACTCCTATGGCACAGATCCAATAACACAAAATAAAGCCATAATAAAAAAATTGTTACTACACGAATTACACTGAATATTTACAAATTCTCGCCCTTCTCGCAAAAAGATCAACTGTGCAGCATTGAAAACCTTCTCACGCACTTTTGCAAAATCTCGTTCCTGGGCTTTGCACGCTGATTTTTGTTAATTTTTCCCAAAGACATATGTGTGTGTATGTGTATTTGTGTGTGTTTGTGTTCATTTATATGACACAACGACAATATCTCTTGCTTGTATTGGAGCTATGTACATATAGAAGTATATATACTTTATACACATACATACGAGTATATGTGACAGCGTATAGATAAGGGTAAAAAAATCAATTTTCACTTTTTTTTGATGTGGACAAAATCTGAGCATCGAATGAGACCGATCCCATGCCCCAAAAGTGTTCCCTCCCAGAGATATGCGCGTTTTATGAAAGTGATAGTACACCAAAGATACACGTTTTTAAATCTTTAAAATGACTCTCCTGAGCAAAACTGGTTTTTACCCTTAGGTCCCTTTCTATTTTTCGCGTCACATATGCATATTTTATATAATCGTGTTTGTTTGATTCTGTGTAGTGTGTTTCACAGCAATATTGTAATTGAGCGAGCTCCAGCATTACTGCTGGGAGCGAATAAATTCATTAAAAACACAATTTACAAATCCAACAACAATTATGCCCTCCCAAAGACATGTGAGATGGCGGTGGCGTATTGGCATCGTCGGGGCCCATTTTCAAACGTGGGGATATTACCTCGTCTGACGAAAACGAATACATTCACACTGTCTTGAACTTCAGAGATTGTTGCTCCAGACTACGCTGGCCGTTTAAGGCCTACCTACACGCAGTGCTACGAACCAATCAATGTTTTTCCCTCGACCACAACATGCTAAAGGCCCATGAAGTGAGGCCATGGTTATGCTCAATGTGCATCCTTATTCATCCGATGTACTATTGTAAACTTCGACCTCTATACGTGTTGTTGTCTATAGACCAATGTACGAGTACATATTTGAACATACTTTTGGCGTTAAAGTGAATGTTCATGTGAATGTGTGAAATTCATAAATATTAATCAACTGTTTTATTGTCTAAGGCATTGTACGTGTCTACACGCATTTCCAAAAATATACAATAAATACGGCTGACTTTTGGTTACAGAAGAGCTATTCTTATCTGCCCACATACCTACGGGCAATCCCAACTTAACTCTTTGGAATCCATTACTAGAAAGCTGGAAGCTTGTAATCATTCCCCTGCAACTTTAAATACACAAAATGTAGGGTGTAATATTGGGTAATTTTGTATAAAATAATTCTTTGACAAAAATTGCATAAAATTCGTTTCAGTCATTAGGCGCGTTTGATTAGTACTCGGTTCTCATCGCAGTAAGTATTTTTTGAGAACATTTTTTCTACAAATTCCAAATATAAAAATCAAACGGTTAATGATAGCGTGGTCCAAGCATAATGCACGATGTTAATTGTGAGTCACACCTTAACGTCAAGTTTTTTGCCCAACTTAATTTGACATTTCATTTTTCAGTATTCGACAAACTCAACCATGGATAGGTACACAATTGAGCGCGTTAAGATTGGAGAAGCCTTTTACGAAAATGGGTGTTCGATGGGAGTTCGTTCTGCGGAAAACATTGGTGTTGTTCGCGATATTGTGGCAGAAGAGTCGTCAACCTCGACTCGAGAATAGTGTTCGCAAGATGATAAAGGAATCTTGTGGCCAAAAACTGAAGATATGGACCTGGACGATATGTGGTTTTAACAGGATGGTGCCACACAGCCAACGAAACAATGGCTCTTTTGCGCAATGATCTTGTTAATGATGGTCTCATCCTTTAGGATGAGATAATTCGGAACATTAAAGACATTAAGCCTCCATTATATTTCAGAGACATTGAAAATATGGAACATCGGAAAGAGGTGTGCCACCGAAGCCATGCCGACATAATTATCATAGGTAGATCCCTCTAATAATAAATAAATATATAGGTATAGCTAATTCTCTGAAAACTTTTTGTTTTATTTACATTAACGTTTTAGTTCGACCACCCTTTAAATGATCGACAGGGGCCATTTTCACCCTACTTGGTTGCTGGTCGAGCATAATAAACTGTATCAAATTCCCTGTAAAACATGGTTTCTGAAACGAAAGGTCTAAAATTGTTTCATTAGGCTTACCGGTTTCAAGAAAAGTCGTAATCACGTAAAGTTTGGCCAAGCCGAATCTTATAAGCACTCTACATTTGATATTAAAATGATTCGTTTTGGGCCGCTTGGGTTCTTGAGTACAACCCAATCTCAATCATTGGTCTCTTCCTTTTGGGCCCAATTAACCGCAACATGACCTTGCTACACATTGCAGTGTAGGATACACAAATGTCAGTATGTTGTTCCGACCTCCATTTGCATTGACTTCAATTTACATACCCACCTTCGAAGGGTGGATGTTAAAGTTATCATTCCATTTGCAACACCACGAAATATTGATCGGACACCTCATACAGTATAAAGATTTTTGATCTTCATTATATTTTTAGACGACTTAGCCATGTCTGTGTGTCTTTTGAAAGCATGATAGCGATCAAATGGCCTAAACAATAGTCAATATGGGCATATGGGTACTCAAATCACAGAAAAATCTGCTACGATTCCAAATATAGAATAATTTTCAAATTTTGGCTGATATTAGGGACCGACTCTTGGACGGAAACGGCCCGTAAAAGGGCCGCTTTAGTAATGAGTAGTTAGTATGGGCGGTTATATATATATATATATATATATATATATATATATATATATATATATATATATATATATATATATATATATATATATATATATATATATATATATATATATATATATATATATATATATATATATATATATATATATATATATATATATATATATATATATATATATATATATATATATATATATATATATATATTTCTGGCCTAATAATAAAAATGCGAATATTTATCATCAAAAATGGTTTTATTGTTTTTCAAAGTATTCTCCAGCATGATTTATACACTTTTGCATGCGCTCAAACCAATTGTCGAAGCACTTTTTCCACTCCGATTGAGACACCTCCAAAACATGGTTTTTGAACGCTTCAACAGCATATTCTGGCGACAAAAATCGTTGACCACCCATTTTTTTCCTGATGTGCGGGAGTAAGAAAGAAGTCATTGGGTGCCAAGTCAGGGCTGTCCAGCAGATGACCCATCAATTGGACGTTTTGGCCGGTCAAAAATGCGCTGGTTTGAGCCGATGTGTGAGAGCTCGCGTTGTCATGGTGCACAATGATTCGTCTTCTCTTGTTCGTTTATCGAATTCCTCCGAAGACTCCGAAGGCAAACAAATTGTGATGTACCATTCAGAATTGATCTCCTACGTTGCTCAAGCGGAACAGTCGCCACATGACCAGTTTTGCCGAAGAAACAGGCGACCATTTGCTTCGAAGTGCTTCTTCCACGAACAACTTTTGTTGAATTTGGCTCGTCTTCGAAGACCCACACGGTCGATTGCTGTTTTGTTTCGGGCTCATACGCATAGATACATGATTCGTCACCCGTGACGATCTTATAAACGTCTTTTGGAGCACCGCGATCTTATTTTTTCAAAATCTTTGCACCAATCGACACGAGCCTTTTTTTGAGCGATTGTCAAATTGTGCGGGATCCAATGAGAACAAACCCTTTTTACGGTCATGTATGCTGGTAGATGAAATGCTCAAAGATGCCTCTATCTCACAGTATGTCACATGACGATCTTTCATTATCAGTTCACGCACGGTATCAATGTGTTGTGACACAACGTCCGTTTTGGACGGCCTTCACGACCTTCGTCTTTGAGCGAGCGTCGGCCAAGATTGAATTCATTTAACCAGTTTTTCACAGTGCTATAGGATGGTGCTTCACCGTCATTCAAAGATTTAAGTTCACCGATGCACTCTTGTCGTGATAATCCACGTCGAAACTTGTGAGAAATTATCGCACGAGCTAATTCCATTTTTTGCCAAATTGATTTCTTCAAGTCACTGTAAACAACACAAATAATGGTCGTACGACAAAACGTTCTAAGCACGTTTATGCCAAAAAATTTCAAACTTTCCAATGGAAATTTCAGAAGGCAATTTAGTAGGAGTGTATATATAAGGTATTGCCGAACTTAATAACTATTTTTGTTGTGTTTTTACGCTTTTATAGCGTATGGACGGTGGAGAGTATAGAAGATTCGGCCTGGCCGAACTGAAATCATAATAATTGTATTTGTACAATCATTATGATTTAAGTGATGGAACATAATGAAGAACACACGGAATGTGGAAAATCTGAACTTATATTTGAATCATCTCAACCATTTTTACTTTTAACTCAATTGGAATACTTACCTATAAATATACAAAGCAAATACGCACCTCAGGTCTGAAGTGGAAGTAATTCGTAGAATGTACTCGTATTCGTGTTCCATTGGAATGACATCTCTTTTATTTTAACCACTGGTATCCACCTCTTCCACTGTCATCGGCGGCGTATTCGGAACCACGCTTGAACGATTCTAAACTCGATGGCTTGTCTGATGTACTTGTAGCAGCTTACATATCCACCACTAACAAATTGGTACCTATGTCTGTCTGTCTGTCCGTATGTGTGCAGCTTTTGCCGTAGAAATTATTTATGTGCGAGACTGTCATAATGCTGACATAACTATACCGGCGAGAGTACAAAAAAACAAAAGTGAAAACAATAGCATAACATAATTAACGTATTTTTATTAATTTGTTTATCATTTCATATGGTGCAGCGTATGCCCAATTGCACAGTAGATCCGGAAAGGGGCACACAGAGAACAGAGTAGGTGGCACAACCAATTTTGTTCGCCAAGTTCGTCCAGTGCTGTTCTTATATAACCTCCACTTTGAATTCGACACTAAAGTGCCCTCTTTCGTCAAAGAGCCCGACCATAACCTCAGTCAAAATATGAACATTCATGTATTCGTAGTAAAATTTAATTTAACTTATGTACCCATATGCATATATTGACTATTTATCACTCGTGTGGACCATACATGACCCGAAACGTCCACTAACTATGTCATTTTACTTGAAAACTTAACTAACAGACCCCATTTTAGCTATTGTTCGTCTAGAAAAAATAAAGATTTGTTGAGAACTAAAAAAGTGTATCTTTTTCCAAGGAGTCCCATAAAGGTAAACATTTAAAATCCTAACAACAATTAATTAATAGTGACATAATTTCAAACCTAAAACGTAATGGCAAAATTTCGATTATATTTATGTAGTTACTATAAAATTTTATTTATTGTTATAACTTTGGTAAGTTTCAAACCATTTGAGTAACATAACATTTAAAAGTACTCTGCAGGATCACATTGACTTGTTTCAGACTTTCCTACGGAAGACGAATTAATCAATTACGCAGAAAGCGCAATTAGTGATGAGGAGCACTCGGTAGACGAATAACTTTACATTTTATATACATATAACAATCCATTCAAGTAGTTCTATAACTCAAAGTGTCTGTAAGTTGAATTTTTGGGATAATGGTGATTCTAGTTATGGAAGTTTAAATGTATATACAAATCTAACTACCGGTTTGATGAGGTTAAGATTAATAAATCCCAAAAACAGTAGATTGACGCATACCATCTCATTGTCGACTTTAATGCCGCTTTCGACAATCCAATGAGATCGAAGCTGTAAGAATTCATGCCTGACTTTCATATTCCCTAGTACGTCTATACAAAATGAAGTCGACTGACACACAGTCTACAGTTAAAATAGGGAAAGACCTCTCTCAATCATTTGATACGAAAACATGCCTCATGCAAGGCAATATGTCGTGCAATATGTTATTCTGCTGCAAATAATTGTAGAAAGACAGCAAACTCTTCGGAGTTGAGTAATGCCATCTCAGAGTACAATAATAGCATCCCAGAGCGTGCAGATCGAAAAAGATATATTGGGGCTTACTGTACGACCACTGACTGCTCCCTTTGCTAGTATAGAAAAGGACTTTGCAAGATGGGATCGGTAGTGAACGAGGACAAAACGAAGCTGCTGGTTGCATCTACTTATACTGTTTTGTAAAGACAACTCCATCAGGGGTGAGTAAATGCAGGCAGTTTGTCTCTCTCGAATTCGCCATCAACAAAGAAACCGATGTCAGTCTGGAAGTAAAACGAAGAATCATATTGGCTAAAAGTTGCTATTTTGGGCTTTACAAAATAAAGGCGTCTCTCGACGAACCAAAATAACACTCTACAACACGCTTATACTGTCCGTGCTCTTATATGGTGCTGAAACTTGGGGACTGTTGGGAGTGTTCGAGAGAAATGATCTTTGTAAAATATATGGACCCTTTGTTGTAACGGTAAATACCGACGAAATTAACAGTGAGCTGTGTGGCTGGAACATGTTGTGCGGATCGACGAAAATACTCCAGCACTGACCTTTTTCGACAGTAGGTGAGACCGATGCTCGGGTGAGAGGACCAAGTCCAGACAGACCCTCGGAACCTTGGTGGAGGTCACTCGTACAAGATCGAATCGTATGGTATTCAAATCTTGCCAAACAGCTTTTAAGGTTAAGAGGGGCCATTTATGTGTTATTTCCCTGAAACTCTTGGTATTAAAATTGGAATGCACCGGTAGTGAAAATCAAAATCTCCGCATACAAGCACTTAAGCAAACTTTAAAACAATCGCTAAATTTGAGGTATTTTCAAGGCATTTTTATTACACTGACGTGTGATGCGTTATTTCAAAAAAACCCTTTTGCCCCATTTTGTCTTATTATAAGTAAAAAATGTTTGTGTTTTTGATGTTCGGTTATTAAGCGACTAAGAGGTCGCCAAGGCAGACATATATTTTATGGGGTTTCTGATCACGCTCCATCCTATGAATTAAATTTATAACAATGCTTTCCATGTTTATAGTATGTGCTCCACTGTGCACCGCTGAATACGCTAGTTTAAATTTGAATATTACCACTTCGCAATGGCGTGGTGATCCATAATAAACACTTCGTCGATAAAATTAAGTTTTATCCTTCTGAGTGGTCTTTTGTTATTTACTGGATCGCCCTTTTCGCTGTTCTTGCTTTTTGGACTACCTTAAGTTAACTTGTAGTTCAAAATTGTGCAGTCGAAGTTTAGGGCAATTAAGGTCGTTCATGTACCTACATATGACATTGTTAGTATGTAGGTATGTGTACTGACCTACCTCTGCTTGGCTTCGATGGACAATGCAATGGTGTGAACAACTACTGAATGTCAAAGTAAAAGTTGACATTCTGCATTTTCCATACGTCTGTATGTGTATCACATTTTCGCGCAATTATTTTGATCCATGGATGGCTGAATGGCTCTTTGAACTCGATCTCTTGCAACGGTGGTTGACTACAGCAGACACCACCACCAAATGCCAAACTCTTTAGAGCATTGCAGGGGAGTTTTGATTGTTTGTACTCGACTTGTACTCGCATCAGAGGTTTGGTTTTCCAATAACATCATGTGTGGGGAGATTTGTCTGCTTTTGCTGACTTTTTGCCCCCACTACATCGTGCTGTAGTCACTAACGGTGTCCAGAATTTTCAAATTTAGTTTATGGAAAGTAGCCAAAGTATCAACATCATCCAATCCAAGCCCTCCGTCGTCCACATCCAACAAATAGTGTCAACACGCATACACCCACAGTTAATGCTCCCGCTTTGTGATTTCACTAGAACATCAGAACAAGCGTAACAAAGGCGTGTAGAGTCAATATTAATTAGGCATAACGTTGCGCTGGTTCCGAACCAAAACGCAATATGAAAATAATTGAATAATCACAACAGAAATAAAAACCAGTGAAAGATCCAGAATGAAACCCGCAATTATGGATTTTAAATTAAAAGAGAATGTTTTCCATGGATTTGTCGTATTTTTGGTGGCATTGACATGTACCTGTGCAGCACAGCAGACCCATATCAATTTGAAGCAAGGCACCTTAGTTGGGGTAGATATATTTACAGAGTTTGAGATTTGAAATCCGCAGAAAGTAACAATACATTCACAGTTAAAGGTATTTCCGGATTCGGCACGTTCAGCAGTTTATGCCTTTCTTGGTGTACCCTATGCCCGTCCCCCAGTCGAAGAACTACGCTTTGCCGTGAGTATATCGCCGTAGACAACAACAAAAGTCAAATTCAAACCAAAACGTCATTCTTTAGCCTCCAAAACCTCACACGGGCTGGAATTGGACCCTGCAGGCCATGAACATGAAACCGATTTGCCCACAGCTATCAAACACAATCTATGACGAGACCTCCGACGAATTGGTAGCTCGGCCAGCAGAGATGAATGAAGATTGCTTGTATTTGAATATTTGGGTGTCCGAGGTAAGTTTCGTATTTGCGGATGAAAGACTTGCAATAATTAGAGGCGGGCGTGACTCATTGTACAGTGGTTGGAATATTATTTTTGCTAGTTATTCTACTGTGAAATTTTATAAAGCAATAACTAAAAAAATGTTTAAATTGTTTGTCTGAATATGTTTACATTACGATTCAGGTGAAATATTAAAAATACATACCACACTTTCCTTGTTTTCTACACAAGTTCATTTGATGTGTACATAAAATAAATCACTTTGGCTTGAAACGAAGCGCTTAAATATTTCACTTTCGTACCCGAACAAATTGTACGTGTGATTGCACACAACCCTACCAGACTAAAGTTCTACGCTTTTTGACCCCCTATTAACCCACTATTTCTATCAACAAATCCTTAGGTCTTTCTGAACTGGATCTTTCTTCCGAAACTTTTTTCTTTTTGGCCTATCCCAGCTACTCGTAACGCAATCATCGCAGTTTGATGCGCTAGACTCGGTCGATGTCGACAAACAAATAACTATGTATTCCCCGTTACGGTTTAGGGGTCCATAAATTCTACAATTATCTTGTTTTATCCTCGAGGGAGCCCTAACAAGGTCATGTTTTCTTACATGATTCTTCTTTTAGTGTGATACCGATGTCATGCTTTTATACTTGTACCCTCCAATGGGTTATACGAGTACTAACAAAAAGAACCATAGAATGGAAAGTACGAATATACTCACTTTGTCATTTCGTTTGTAACATTTCAATATATTGTTTGGAGAGCCCATAAAGTATGTATTCTAGATCGTCGTATAAATCTAAGATCATCTAGTCAAATCCGCCTGTCTGTCTGAGGAAAGCATATTAAAGATCGCAGGTAGCAGCCAAATTATGCAGAAATATGCGTTGATGCTTTAGACCGATTGATATTGGAAATGGGGCAGATCAGTCCTTTGATGACCTGCAGAAAAATCACGATACTTGTAGTATTTTTTCAGAGTTTTGTTTTTATATCTCTATTTTCAAATCTGATCATTGCGAAATGTTTACATTATGCCAGATGGAAAAGTGGAAGGTGTAGCCCCACTAAAGATGTAAAATATCAAAAGAATTAAATTATTGACTATTATCTAAATATGTAACAAGTAAAACAAGTGGGCAAATTAAGTGCGGCCGTGCCGAAGCTTATATACATACCTTTCATTATGGATTACGGTCCAATATGAAAGTTTTGTTCAAAGGGCCAACTACGAGTACTATCGTCGTAGAAGTATTAGTTCACGAAAATTTGATTTTAAAAGTTTAAGGTTTGTTTAATTTGAACACAATATAGTCTATAACAATATGGTAATCGTTGATTTCATTCTGTTAAACATTATTAAGGATCACTCCATTGCTTTGACCATAAATTCTATTTTTAATGAAGCACCGCCATCTTTACAAGCCAACATCATCATTTAGATCGATTGGATTAAACTTACAAAGTTGCCTTTGGAACGGAGGGGCCTCAGATCGGAGGGAACCTTCGTGTGGAGGCTATTCAAAAACATAGACCGATATGGTTTAATTTTACCAAAGTTGGGTGTTGCCCGCTCGTAATACTCCACCGGCGGTTTGTCAAAATCGGATGTTATATGTGGCTTTTAAAGCATCAGGTTATGAAATGGAAAAAGTACCGTTGCTTGGCGGCTATTCGAAGATAACTTTGTATTCCAGATTCATCAGAGTAAATTATTAGCCACTCATAACGTACCAAGCTAATTTTGTGCCGAGTTGAATTAAATTTGTGCCTGGTCCGATATGGCCCATCCATGTAAATTTCACCTGAGATGTGTATTTGTTGTGGGAAATTTGGTCGGAATCGGATGTGGGTGCTACAAGATCTGACCTGTACTTTCTTTATAATGATACGGGCGGACGGACGGTTGTTGGTGTGGAAAGAAATGAAAGCTGTTAAAACGAGGGCGGTGCCTACCCTTCTTAAAAAAAAATATATTGGATTTTTGAATGCTGCAGATACAGCCAAGAAAACCAAGCAAATTTGACAAGACCCTACATCCCTGATCAAAAGGTAATATCAGTTAGAAATATTAGCCCTGTTTTATCAAATAAACGAAAAACTTCGCATAAACACCAGCTAACGCCATAGAAAAAAATCGTTATCAAAGTGCCTAAACGTTTTTTATTTAATTTAATTAAATAAATAAACGGTTATATTTGTAAAAAAACATTCGTTTCTTATAATTGAAAAGAAGAAATATTGAACAAAACCCCTAACGGATTATCTTAAGTCCGCTAACACTTTTCTATTAAATATTTTTTTATACCCGACCGATAAATAGTCTATATAGCCATATGGGTAATCAACCTAAAGCAAATTTTGCTACAAATCCAAATAGTTTATATAATGGCTGAGATTGGGGACGGACGCTGGGCCAAAAAACGTTCGAATCTATTTTGCCTATTCACAATCCCAAACAGCTTATGACAAAGCCATCATCATGAAAAATGTCAGGATTATAGGGTGATTCGTTTGACCCATATTGTGATTTGAACAACAGACACGCGGAAAGACGGGCATGGCTCGATCGACTTTGATATATATGTACTACGATTAATATTATACTAGTTTATTCCATCACACGAAATTCTAGTGTAATTTTTTACCTAATTTTAAGTAGTTGTTTTCTAGTTGATTCATTTACAACATGATGCTCACTCCAGATATAATACGAGTATTCAAAACAAAGGGGAATGCCTCAATGGAAAATGTCATTCATATCTCAGTTAAAAGTTCCTAAATGCGTTTTCTTAATTATAAAACCATATAAAAATAATACTACATGGCGTATTAGGATCACGTTAATTTAAAGACCTTAAATAATTGTATCGAAGACGACATCGGTTTGTCATTCTTTGTGTATTGTTATATTGTCCTCCTTCCTACGTCACTGATAAAAGTTTAATTGTCGTGGAAAATTTTGTATTGAATTCTAATAGATAAAATGGGACTAAAAAATGGAAACAGAAGCAAGTTTCATCAAGTAACAAACTAACTGAGCAATAAGCTCCACAATAACAGAAAGCCGTTTGGGTTCACACACATTTTGTTTCTAATAACTAACATATTTTGAACAAAATTTGAAACAAGATACATATCTTCAAAAACACGGACTTTCCACTATGGTGATTTTTCGGCACTTTGATCGTCTT
This sequence comes from Hydrotaea diabolus, assembly GCA_963513945.1. Taxonomy (NCBI): domain Eukaryota; kingdom Metazoa; phylum Arthropoda; class Insecta; order Diptera; family Muscidae; genus Hydrotaea; species Hydrotaea diabolus. Next base: position 99,654,618 of record OY740720.1, on the reverse strand, counting down.
TAGAAAGATATACGAGTACATATATCACATTTATTTTACATGCAAACAATTCAATGTCTAATTATAGTGGTGTTTTTAGTTAAGTCATGATATCCCAAAATCAAAACCACAATAGTCAAGTCATTTGTTAACAAAAAATTCCAAGTTTGACAATCTATGTAGGAAAATTACTTCTGTATTCGATTCTCAGAAAAACAATTTTAGAAAAATTATTTGTTGAAGCCATTTTAGTTCTTAGGCTAGAAAGAGGCTCCAGGTTAACTACTTTAGTAGAATAAAGAAGATGCAGGGTGGAGCGTGGCAATTTGCTTAATTATACAGTAAGGGAATTTTTAAATTACATGGTTTTAATAGTGTATCTGGCAAATGTCAACCTTCGCTATCCACACACTGATGCATACGTTTTCTAAAGTTTTAATGAACTCTAGCAAACTTGCCGACTGGTATTCAGCCAAATTCAGCCTCAATATTGTTAATTAGGTCTTCCAAGGTGTTGGGACGGTTGATAACACCTTCGACTTCAGGTAACACCAAAGGAAAACATGGCATGGGGCTTAGTCTGGTGAGTTCCGTGAGAACCGTCCAGTAAACATTTGTCTAAAACAATTTGTGGTAACCCTCGCTATGTGTGCAGTGGCACCATCCTGTTGGAACCATGTATCTCCATTGCCTTCAAAAGCCGGCTAAAAAAAACCTGTATCATAGTCCAGTACAGTTCGGAGTTCACAGTGACGGCAAGACGGTTGTCCTGGAAAAAGTAAGGGCCAGTGATGCCTACTCGTGACACCACACAGTGAGGCGGTCCGAGTGCAAAGGTCTCTGGTGAAGTTCTCTGGGGTTTGTTTCACTCCAGTACCGCATATTTTGTTTGTTTCCATACCCACGTGGGGGAACAACGAATGGTAAACGAAAAGCACGCTGCACTGCAATGATCGAGTGCGCATTGAAAAAAATCGCAAAATGACCTCTCCTCACGTGTTCAATGCAATACAAATCTCCCTACAGCCACTATAAGATACGCACTTTCTCCACTCTCTTCGACCAACAGTGCCGCCACAGCCTGCAGTGAAAAAGCAAATTTTCGCGCTCCACCCTGCACAACAACAACGTTAAACACTAAATTTCATTCAAGCCTCTTAACTAAATTAAGCTCTTCCACTAGTCCTGCCCTATAAGTAAAAAAATGTATATGAAAGCTTTTATACAAATCATTCAAAATAAAGATATACCACATACTCGTAGTTCTGGAAGTATTTTTTATTAATAATACCTCAGTGAACTCATGCTGTACAAAAATGCATGCGACAAAACAGTTTGAACTTTTGACAATACAAATGTTTCGTAACAATTCCAAAGAGCGAATAATGTGTATTTGGTTAAGTTTTTCGAGATTTCGATGAGGTGAAGTGGGAACTATTATTATCATGTTTTTAGAATTTTTTCTTTCTAGTGTAAAGTCCATAATGGCTTGAAACACATACTCGTACAATGATCACTTTAAAACATATTGAACTTTTAATTTATAAAACTTTAAAAAGCTGATTAAAAAATTTTTCAGATGGTTGATCACAAAAAGAAATCTGTGAAAAATGTTTATTGCCTAAGTCTACAGTAAGCTTTATTATAAAAAAATGTCCTACCACCGGAAGAATAAAAGCAATACACAGTTGTGGCCGACCAAGAAGCTCGACATCCAATGGTGATTCCAGCATTGTTTGAGAATTTCAAAAGTATCTTGAACCTAAAAATTAGCAGTAGAGCTGTTCACTGCTGGACTGAGAAGTTACCGAGCCGCAAAAAAAAACATTTATTTCGGATAAAAAAGAAAAGCTCGTAATGCTTTTGCGCAAATGAGATATGAAACATTGTTTTGTTTCCTCACAGCCATATTATGCTTCACATAAAACCATAGTACTATCCTTACAATAAACACGCAAGCATATTTTGATCCTTACAAGCAAAGTATAATCCCGAAAATTATTTATTAGAATTGGGTTAAGTTGTCAACAATAGATTTGAATTATGAAAATTATTTAAAAATGCATTAAGTTCAAAATAATAGGAGTGGTTTATTAAACAGAAGAAAAAATCAGTGTAAATAAACGTAAGCGTTCTTATTAAAAATATTTCTGTTAAACAATGCCAAAGCTGTTTGTTTGAAAAATGTAATTTCCATATAAAAAAACTATTATTGCATTGGATCCGTAACATTAAAATTTTTTGAAAAAGCATATTCAATTGAAGAAAAAATTCATGCAGTATGATTGCCGTAATCTTATTATTGTTAACATAAAACTTATAGTAACCATATTTTGGGGCCCATTTCCGGCTCAACGTCAATAAACAAAGTTGGCGCATTTGGGCTGAAGAGCAACCAGAAAAGGTGTCACTATATCCAGAGAAAGTTACGGTTCGGTGCGGTTTATGGGCTGGACGACATATTTTTTAAATATCATGATAGCCGGAACGTAAGCGTGAATGGTGCTCGCTATCGCGCCATAATATCGCTCATTTTGCTACCTGAAAGTGAAGCCCGTAATTTTGTAGACTTTTGGTTTCAACAGGACGGTGCCACTTGTAGCGGTGAGTTGTCCGCCTAGATCGTGTGATATCAACCTTTCTCTAGGGCTACAAAAAGTCCAAAGACTATGCTGACAAACCAGGTACGACTCAGATTTTGGAAGCCAAAACTACGTGTGTCGTGAACGCCATACCGATCGAAATCAAACAAGTCGCGTTGAGGAGTGGTCGCTGCCAACTTTTGAAGGAAATTATATTTAAAAAAATAATGGCATAGAATGTCCTTTCGAAAAAGCAATAAAGATTCCACACTTGATTTGAATTTTTGTATTTTTTTTATTTTGAAAAATACCTCTAGATTGATCACCCGATACTTAAAGGTATGTCCATAATTGGTTCGCAAACGAAGGAATTAATGTAATAAAGTGGCCAGCACAATGCCCCGACAAATCTCTTACAAATAGTCAACACCAAAATAAACTGAGTAGGTGTAGGGTAAAATAATCCACCTTTTCAGTATAATTAATAACAATCTATTTGCTTCCATGCTAAAGAGATGCCTGGCTGTGCTTTAAAATAACGGATATTCTACAAAATATTGATAGAAATTCCTTGTCCAATTTGTTTTGTCGTATGAATTTTTGACTATTTTTATTTTTATCTATTTTATAAAGTTCTAATTTTCACAATAATCACAAAACAGGCTCTTTTAGATTTAAAAAAAAATCGGTCATCTATCAATTACGTATAGTTTTAGACTAATTAAACATTTAGGGGAAATTTGTATTCAGTTCAGTATGTATTGTCCGGTACTGACTGTACCATCCACCCTTCGGTAGAGGGTATACATAAATTACCAAATTAAAAAAAACTCTCCAGCATTACCACGTAAATTATGTTTAGATAGTGTTTAATACAAATGTTTAAACCGCCCCTTTCTTTAATGTCCCGGAGATATCAATATACACTTATTCCTATGGTTGAGCTTAAAAAACTTCAGTATGTTCCAATTGTCGACCACTTGAATGCCGGAGACTTTACAAGTACGGGATTTATAACTCTGAAAATGTGGATGCGTGTCTGTATTACATTTTGAGTTCTAAGTCCACTTAACGAAGAGTCTTATATACTTATACTTAATAGGGACATAAATAATGTTACAACATTGAACACACCCATTTCAATAGTAGAACTGAACATACCCCGTTAATGTCATCTAGGTTTTGAAAGCTAACCTCAATAGCGTTAGTCTGTAACGGGATTTTAAAATTGTTTCAACTTTCATCATGGAGTGGTCAGATAATGAGAACCGTATCGCTGTAATAGCGCTTTTCAAGTGTGAAATGAAAAAAGCGATATTTTCAAAACGCTCCGGCCACTAGGGATTAGCCGCATGTTCGTCTACCGATGCATAAAACTGTTTGAGGAGACTGGAGATGTAAATGACCGCCACCGGTCGGGCCGCTCACGCTCTGTTCGAACACCGCATGTCATCAAAGCCGTTGAATCAAGAATTCACAGAAATACGTTCCGAAAACAGCAAATAATGGCCCGTGAGATGAATATCACGCAAAAGTCCATGAGTCGAATCATTAAAAAATACTTGGGACTTGGGGCTTTCAAACGACGTACCGGACATTTATTGACTGCAGCTTTAAAAAAAATAGGATTGAAAAATGCAAACGTCTTTTCGTGAAGCACGCTGATAACTTGCACAGAAACATTTTGTTCACCGATGAAAAAATTGTTACCGTTCAGGAAAAAATTATCAAGCAAAATGATAGAATGTATGCGCGGTCATCTAAGAAAGCATCTGATCTGATCCCAAGGGTGGAAAAGGGTCATCACCCAGCATCAATCATGGTTTGGTGGGGTGTTTCTTACGATGTGGTCACTGACCTGCATTTCTGTAAACAAGGAGTCAAAACATCGGCAAAAGTTTACCAAGAAACCGTTTTGGAAGCTGTTGTAAATTCTTTTAACAAGCCATGGACTTTCCAGCATGATTCTGCGCCGGCCCATAAGGCTAAAACGTCCCAGGCCTGGCTTCGAAACAATTTGCCAGCGTTCATTTCCTCTGAAGAATGGCCCTCAGGCAGTCCAGATTTGAACCCATTGGATCACAAATTGTGGACGGTTTTAGAGGACAAGGTTTGTCACAAGAGATACCCCAACATTGTATCTCTTAAGACTGATTCGGTTCGAGCTGTGGCCAATTTTCCAATGGGCGAGGCTCGTGCAGCTATTGACGATTGACCAGTGCGACTTAAGGCGTGTGTAAAGGCAAAAGGCGAACATTTCGAATATGTAGATTCTTTTGGATACAATAAACATCAATAAATATATAAAAAAAATATTTGGTCCAAAAACAGTACTTTTTTATTTTACAGCATAAAACGTGTGTAATAGTATTTATGCCCCTAATAAGTATATGTAATAAATTCAGCTAACAGAGTTGCTAACCGTTTAAGGCCGGTTGGAACCGCTTATGGATTTTATAGAAAAGCTTTAACTTGGTATAGATATTAATCTCTCGTTATGTCGCCGGCATATGTAAGTAAGCTAATAAATACTCGTTTACTTTTATATTAGTCATGCACACTTAAAAAAATTTAAAACGGAATAGTTAAGTTGAATATGGAATACAAAATACAACAATTAATGTGAATGCTTTTAAATCTTTTCAATTACAGAACGGATTGCGTTATGGCAATTTGCCTGTATTGGTTATACTAACTGGCGAAGACATGTCCTACGATTGGCCCCGCAACAGAGTTACAGGCCTAGATATTGCCACCGAGGGCTTTGTTGTCATCACCGTACAATATCGGACTAACATCTTTGGTTGGATTAATGTTGCCGAAAATAATGAACTAAATGGAAACTACGGCATTCAAGATCAACTTTTAGCCCTGGAATGGATACAGGAGAATATAAAAAGTCTAGGTGGGAACTCCAAGCAAATTACTTTGCTAGGGCATGGCACCACGGGAGCTCCATGTGCATTCCAGCACTTCGTACTTAGCCGGCAGTCGATCTATTCGACCGCTCCGTTTTTTAATCAAATGATCTTAATGTCGAGTGGAAACATTGAAAAGCAATTTGCGCCGCTTGCCATGGTCCAAGAAGCTTCCAAGGTTGTCGTGCAAAAGTTGGGTTGCCACTTCGAGGAGTACGGCAAACAAGTGGTGTCATGTTTGCGAACAAAAAGTGTCAGTGATTTACTAAAGGCCTTCGAAAGTATATATGATCATGGCAATGGCACGTACCATTTGGGTCCCAGCATGGCCTTCAGTTTAAGAGACATCCTCGCCAATTCGTCCATAATGAGCAGTTTCCCTAACACGATGATGGGCATAGCATCTAACGAAGGTGCCTTCCTGCAGGACTATTGGCTAGAGCTGGCACGTGACAACTACGAAAGCCTGAGATCATATGTTAACTATACGTTGTTGAAGAAAGTTTTGACAACTCCTGTAGCTGCTGAGAATCGAAACCACCAGCACGCCTTGGATGCGTTGAATTGGCGATATTTCAACACGGACACAGACAAGGATCGAATTCAGTTACTTGCTTCAATACAACAATTCATATCGGAATATGAATATGAAATTCCGTTTTATCGGTTTCTAAATCAAATTTCCAACTCGTCCAACTCGAATCAAGTGTATGCTTATATCTATGATTTCTCCAACTCCATGGACATGAGGGGCAAAGCGAATCTCTTCGGAGGAGCCTCTCACTCATCAGATTTACCTCTGCTCTTTGGACCTTCCCTCTTTCAGCAAATTGCTCGACGGCGTTTTACCGTTGACGAGGAAAAGATGTACCGCAAAATGAGGACCCCATTCATCAACTTCGTTAAGAATGGTAATCCCAATCCAGGTCGCATTTATGATGGCTGGCAGCCATTCACGCAACAGGATAGATTTATCTACAACTTGGGTGACACTTGGGCCTCAAAGCATGCAGATGTTGTAGCTTTGGATGCCAAAACTACCCTATTAGTCGAACAACTTCTGGATAATGAAAAATCTCAAACGACCCGTGCGCGGCCGAACCGCAACGAATACAGCAATTCGTATCAGATGCCGAATGACAAACGGTCCACTCAAAGCGTAAACGCAAACGTAATTTCCAAACGGAGTTCCGAGTATACAGGCCATTTGCAGCGGGTTTATGGTTATTGGCAGGTGTTTCTGCCCCAAACATTCTCCACGCAAAGTGGCCAATACACCGACGACATAGTCACCCAGCGTTTGCTGTATAAGGAAGCTTCGGCCGACGCCGCTCGCTACAAACACGGCTTCTTTGTAATGTTAATTCTGGTATCTGTTCTTATGGCTCTTCTCGGCTTGTGTATTTACCTGCTGCGTCGTGATCCACTGGCACCATCGCCGCACTTCGATTGTGACTTATGACATAAGTGGTTACTGCGGTCGACTCTCTTCAAATGTTGTACCAGCAACCGATCGCATTCCGGTGTGGCACATGAGTTTAGCCAACCAGTTACAGTGGGCAACTGGGGCCGAGAGTCACGTCTGTCGAAGCAACAAACAAACCCTACATCTAAACCTTTCGATTACAAGTATCGCCAACGACAACAGCCGATTGAAATACCGACCAGTAATCACAGAAGGTCCACTCGAAGCGAAGTAAAGTCCACGGAGTCCGTAAAAACAACTCCGTCTGCCAAATCGATAACCACAACGACTGTGGTGCAGCAAAATATCAGCTCTCAAAACCTACCACACTTTACCGATCCAGCTGGAATTCGCAATTGGCAATATCAGCTAACGTGTGACAAGCTCTGAAATGGCTCAGAACTCAATTACAGCAGATTTTAATTTGTTTAATTTCCCACAGACCAAAGAATAGTTTTTAAGACAATTGGAATGGAAATCATTTATAAATTTTTTATTCTTATTTAAAACAAAAACCTCAGCTGAATAAAGTACGAGTACGTTGAGATACGCCTGAGATCATGTGTGCTAGTTTTGTTATTTTGTCGAATCTTCTACACGCGCTACAATATCTGCCAACTCATAAAAATATGTTAAATTGATAATGAGTATTGATTTTATTATTTATTAGCATTCCTCTTGGTTAGAAGCATATACTTATATAGATACAAGTCCGACTTAAAAATCAATTTTTTTAAATAAAGATCATTTAAGCCTAACACATTAGTTTAGTTTTTAGATATACAGTGTATTGCATAAATAGTTATATCTGACGAAACTGCAGACATTCCATTCGACCGTCTATTAAATAATTTTTAAAAATGATTAACTTTGTAACCGGTTCACTAGTTTCATTCGGTTGGTCGGGCCCTCACCCTCACTCACATGCGGATTAAAAAATGTCCGTCGTAAGCTTACTAAGTTTATTGCAAACTCGTAAGTGATCGTTTGTGTACAAGGTACTTAAATGGGGCGTGGCATCCAATTTTTTTTCTTATGGGTATACAATGAAGAATTACACATTTTGCAGAAAACAAAATTCATGCATTAGGGAAAAAGTTATGTTGGTTTCAATATACTTTAGCATAGTATCATTTGTGTGGGAAGTTAAAGAAGGGGCATGGCTAGGGCTCTAATTTTTTAGTCACCTAGTCTACTTTATAAATGATTTTTTTTATTTCTAATTTACAGCAGAATCGTATAAAAATTATTCTGATTGAACAGGGATTAAACCGGCTCAAGACCTCTTGTTTTCTATATTTAAATAGAAGACAAGTTTTTAACAAAATGGCAAAGTGACATTGATTTTCGTGGCTGCACACTACTTTTATCATGATTTCGGGTCCGTGACAACCCTCTTCAGAAAGCCTTGCTGCAATTGTTGAAAGTAAAACCGAACTCTTTTTGTGCGAATACCAAAAAAGTGCGAAATGTTCCATTTGAATTGATGGTACCAGAATGGGCGTGACTTTCACTTTTCGTATGTGTGTGTTCCCAACTTAAGCGAATTTCACGTAATTCTAAACTGTGCCAAAACAGTGCCATTTACGTAGGAGTTACCAGAATTCAATTATTGGTCACATAACCAACCTTATAACTTTTTTATTAAGTATTGATTTTGGGTTAGATCGTAAAAATAGCATTAAAGATATTGCAAGAACACCGAAAGTGGACGCAAGGGTATATGGCAGTGGTTGGAAGGTACCAATCCTATAGAAAGTTTCAAAAATATATATTAAAACATTTAAAAACAATTGGTGGCCTTTTTCGGAAGTGGGAACTAGTCGCGCAGACGGATAGGGCTCAAATGGCTTCAAATGTCATGAGGAGGATTTGGTCAAAACATATGTAGGGTCTAAAATGATTTTTTCGATGCGTTACACTTCTTGTTTGTACTTAATGATATATATCCTCTTACCCAGTGGCGTGAGGACAAAATTACCCACGAGGGTGAGGGTATAATTAGCATTTCTTCGGATGCATATGCTTAGGTGCATTTAACGTCCCATAGATGGGCGAGGTAATCGGGACCCGCGGCGCAAAACCGGGCCCTAAAGATCGGGGACATGTAGGTATCCAGACGCAGTGAAATGATCTTACAAATTCAAATATGTACCTATATGTAACATTTGGTCAAAGTTGCTACTCAGAACGACACATATGGGATCTAGGGGCTTAAAAATAGGCGCACCTTTATACATGGGCTAAACCTAATATACCCTCCAACGTTATTTCGCAATTAAAGCGCAAAAATAATGTCCCGTTATATATTAATAACACACAGAATATTTTAAATATAGAGTTCAAATTTATTTTAGGTGTAATAGAATTGTAACATTTTAAGAATGAAATTCGATTTTGGTCATATGACCACCACGAGCCCGTGTACAGCGATCTAATCTTTGGGCCTAATTTTCCACCACTTTACCACAGATTTCGACCGAAACGTTGACAATTTCGTTGGATGTTGTCTTTGAGCTCGTCTAAAGTTGTTGGCCTGTTGGCATAGACCAATGACTTGATGTGGCCCCATAAAAAGTAATCCACTAAATCGCATGAACGAGGTGACCATTCGTTCACCGAATATGCCTTTCAGTAAATCAATTGTAACGCGTGCTGTGTGGCTAGTGGCACCGATTTGTTAAAATCACATAACGGCGATGTCAGCTCATCAAATTCTGACCAAAAATATTTTTTTAACATGGCACGATAGCGCTCTCCATTGACGGTAACATGACGATTATTTTCATCGACGAAAAAATACGGACCAACCACACCAAGTAATTTTTTGCGGATGCAATTGTGTTTCTTAGAGCACATGTGGGTATATTTTGTTTATTAACATAACTCAGCCAGAAATGAGCCTCATCGCTAAAGATGATATTTTAATGAAATTCTGGAATTTTGTGAAACTTTGCCAGAGCCACCGACTCAGAATTTCGGTTGTAATTTTTAATGATTTCCTAGAGTTGCTCGAAAGTAATGATGAAAATGTTGACTTCGACTAACGTTTTGACACTGAAAGATCAGTAAAAATGTTTGCGGGTGCGTTGAAGTAATGATACGAAATTGTTATGTCCATATTAGAAAGCCCTTTACTATAAAAAGTATACTTTTTTCCAAAGAACATTTAGTGCCTAAAAGGGTAACTTTTTTCCCACAATTCCAAATAGCGTCCAATTCAATTCAGACAGACAAACGTACTAGAATTTTACGACGATCAGTAATACAGGGGAATAAGGTATTTGTTGATTAGAACTAAAAGTACTTTTTAAGGTTTTGTAGGACGCTGAATTCAAACTTAGTTTATTTATCAGCCCGTTATGTCAAAACTGATGGCACTTTCACTACATTCACTTTATTAATTTAAAACCCGTTATTACGTGCTAAAATTTGCACTGTAAATGTAACATTAAAGTGTGAGATAGACTTAAAATCAGCGACCTCAAATTAGTTCAAAATTTCTATGGCCTTCCAATCACCATAAAAACTTTCAATTTTCATTCCTTGTGTAATATAAACACTTGGCATGGTCTTCGATCAATATCTTGCGGTGTGGCGGAATGACAAATATTGTACAAGTATACCATCCTTTCTTCGGTGGAGGGTTTAAAACCAATGAAGTTTCAACCCGAACGCAACGTTAAATCTCTAGTACATGGAAATATAGAATTTTCTACACCATTCTAAATATGCACGTAGAAAAAGAGTATGGTTGGGATAACAATATTCGTAGAGCATCATACTATTCTTGGGTATACGGCTGTGGTACAACAATATTATGATCCTCACAACAATAGTATGATTCAAATACAGCCATATTCATTCTCACAACCATACCATTATCCTCACAACAAAAGGATGATTCACACATAACCACAATTATGATCCCCACAGCCATATTATGTTTCACACTCAACCATACCTTGATATTTACAACCATATTATGCTCCTCACAACCATAGTGTTTCACATATCTTGTTATGATAATTTATTACAATTGGGTTCAGAAGTCATCATTAGATTTGATTTATGAAAATTATTTCAAAACACAATAAATTTTAAATAATAGGAGTGATTTATTTAACAGTAGAAAAAATCAGCATTTTTATTAAACATATTTCAGTTAAACATAGCCAAAGCAGTTTGTTTGAAACATTTTAATTTCCATATAAAAAGTACTATTATTGCATTAGATCCGTAACAATAACATTGTTCTAAAAAGCATAAATAAATGAAGAAAAATCACATTTTAACAAATTGTTAAAATTGTTAACAAAAAACCCATGAAAGTATTCTCATGGGTCCAGGTTGGTTTAACAATACGAGCACGTACCCCAAAAGTAGTCATACACCACCGACTCGCAATGCGTTAATCGATTGAGATTAAGCATTGAAACATCAAGAAACAAATAATATACCCAAATTAAAACGAGTGCCCGCTCCGAATATTACTAGTCCTAGTCAGGATCGAACAAAACTCTTGACCTTGGGTCTGCTCCATTAGTCAGAACCGTATACACCATCGTGCTACTTCTGTAACGTGTAATCGGTGCATGGAGTGGGTGCACTTCAGGAGTTGTTCAGGTCTGAACCACATCAGGGAGTATAGCGAAAAGGACTTTGTTGTCTCGTACTGTATTAACGTAGTTTGAGGTCTGTCTCTAGATTTGGTGTCATCATCGCCGTCTACACTGTCATCATCATCCAACAATGAGACTCACTCGCAACAGCATCAACATATACAGCATCTTACACCACCCCGAGAGGGCATCATATTCGCAATTTAATTGCAGTGGCCTAAGCAACAAAATCGTTGAGATAATCGAGTTTATGAGTCGGAGAAACATCATGGTCGCTGCGATTTAGGAAACTTAGCTGAATGCAGCCTGCACAGTTGTGACGGATACAACGTGTTACGTAAGGATCGTAAGAGACGTGTAAGGTACGGAAATTGCTTTCCTGTAAAACCACTCTGTGCAGTACAGACATATCTCGCCTGAGCTTGACTCTAGAGACCCATACATGAAATGTAGAGGGTAGCAGAAACGTCTGGGACTGCCGAGATAGAGCTATATAAGTATAATATATACATCCCGCCGGTTGGTAGCTGTGCCCCGCGTTATTTGCCAGACACTAGCAATCAGCTCCATGGCAATAACCGCTTGGTTCTAGAAGACTTCAATGCCCACCACGAACTGTGGCATTCTCTCCTCGACAAAGACCAGATGGGCATAGATTTGGCAGATCAAGTTGATAGCTCTACGTTCTGCACAGTGAGTTTGGGCGATTTCCATAGTTCGCCAGGCATAACTATGGAATTGACTCGCCTGATGAACGACGTCATCTGGCAACCAGTCATCTCATTAGGATCAGACCACCTTCCCATAATCCTCTCCATCAACAGGCCATCAGACTTCATAATCTTTGAACGCTGTACGTATCTCAATCAAAAAAAGGCTGATTAGGATGCCTTCCGAGAAGCCACAAAGTAGCAGCTCGCCATATTTCTGCTGGTCGCATACTTGGGATACGACCAAATTTACGCAGATGAGCGTGATGACACTCGTCCCTTTACCCCTGCTAGAATTAGGGATCTTAACACCGAGATCAGTAGGTTGAGCGGAACAAATGGCTAGATCACTTAAAGCAGTGAAAATTATGTTCCGGAATCGCTAAGTTGTGAACAATTGTCAAATCGATTTCTTACCCTGGAATTAAGGATGATCGGACAGACTGAACGTGACAGTGACAGATCAGAAACAATGCGCTACTTGTTTTAACCGATTTTTTATTTAGCTCCAAGAGAGCGAAAAGGAGAGTATTGCGAAGAAGCACTAGCACAATTTACCCTTGGAGAAGTTGCCCAGGTCATCCACAGTGTAGAGTCATCAAAGGTGCTGGTGCTCAATCTGTCGATAGCCACTTACTTAATTACCGATGCCTGGGAAATGTGCAGAGTGGTACCGCTACTGAAGCCAGACAAAGACGCAAGCAGAGGAGAAACATTCAGGCCGATTTCCTTGCTTTCGCAAGTAGCAAACACGCCTATAGCACTGCTGCTTCCCAGTCTAATTGAACCCCTTCCATGTGCTGATCATCAGCATGGGTTTTGCAAGCAGCACAGCAGAACAATTGCTTTACACGCCATCACCACACGTATGTATATGTCGCGACCTTAAACCAACGAAAGTACGGTCCTCCCGGCTGTTGACCTTACCAAGGCCTTCGGCACGGTCAATTATTCCACTCTGTTCGAGGACATTACAGAAACGTCCTGGAACAGAGTGACAGGGTTGTTCTCAAGAAGGGGATGATATCCCCGGCACTGTTTAACCCCTACTTCTCTGGGATTCCAAAACCATTCATGCTGACGAAATCGCAGCTGCAGTATCCTGCTAGAACTACGAGGGCTGCTATATATATTTCTGGCCTTATAATTAAAATGCGAATATTTATCATCAAAAATGGTTTTATTGTTTTTCAAAGTATTCTCCAGCATAATTTAAACGCTTTTGCATGCGCTCAAACCAAGCCTTTTTTGAGCGATTGTCAAATTGTGCGGAATCCAACGACAACAAACCTTTTTTACGGACAGGTGTTCATGCAATATCGAATTTATGCTGGTGGAAGAAATGCGAAAGGATGCCTCTATCTCACGGTATGTCACATGACGATCTTGCATTATCAGTTCACGCACGGCATCAATGTTCTCTGACAAAACCGCCGTTTTTGGACGCGGCCACGTTTGAATTCATTAAACCAGCTTTTAACAGTGCTATAGGATGGTGCTTCATCGCCAGACAAAGATTTAATTTCATCGATGCACTTAAGTGTTGCCTGGGCCAGAAAAATATATAGCAACCCTCGTATTTAAATGCAGCTGATAGCTATACTATGACTATACTAATCAATATTAGTGACGTATGAACTCTGTAGTCTGTCATTTTGCCTCCGCGGTTGCCCAAAATCTTCTCAGACAGTTCTAACTCCTGCTCATGCTTTTCAGACCATTGCTTTTCTATATTGCTACGAATATTATAGATGATATCTCTCCAAATATATTATTTTTGAAATACTGGTGGTTCAAATTCGTCGATTTTTATTGTTTGCTGAAAAGATGTTTAATCATCAATCTTCATCACGTTGCTGAATGGGATTTGTAAAACTTTCGGTCTTAATCTTTTTTCAACAAATTTGTGTTAACCTTATGTTATTCTTATTTATTATTTTTTTTTAAGTATTTATTATTTCGACATCTTAGCACTGGTATTATTCTCTTTCTTTATATTTGGAATATTTATTATTCCCGTGGTGGCGAATATTTAGTACTCCGAGTCCTTTACCACTGGTGGGTGAAAACTCATTTTTAATTTTGTTTCGGTTCGAATGGACCAAATTTATGTAAAAGGAAACGCTTTTACATAAATGTTGAGCAGATTTATTGCGATTTTTGCTAAAAATTACTGTAATCTTATAGCCTTGAAAGACCACAGCGTTAATATGTATTAACAGATTTTATGCCAATTAACTCCTTCCATACTGCATTAACTCTGACGTAATGCAATTTAAATTTAAATACAATTTATTAAAAATCAAATCAGCTGTTAAGTTGTTTATGGCAGCAGAGATGATACTTGTGGTTGCGAATTGGTACAAAAAAAGGAATAAAATAGTACTTCTTAGGTAGGATATTATGATAAAGTGCCGATGTTTGAAATACAAAGAGATGTACCCGAATCGAGTCAGATCCAATCTCTAATTGCATTGCACTAACCCTATTAAAATTGGTCAATGTAGATCCATGTTATGATAGCTTAGCACCAAATCCGCAGCTACAAATTACATCCAACTCTGAGCAAATTTTGTACAGAACGTGCAAGTCACCAATATACCATGTGTTGGGATAGCCCAGCACAAAGGTTTTTACAGATTCGTGTTCTGTCAGAAAAACCATTGCATGGTACGTTCAATCATAACACCCATGCAAAGGTATCTCCAAAATTGAGGTCGTGCCACACCACAAGCAACATTTAACATTCGATCTTCGTCAAATTAAGTATCGTGCAATATGGAAGATCTATTATCAATCCTAGTTATATTTTCATGTAGCCCCCATATATTGGTAAATGCCGAGGCCCAGTCTACAAGTCCTGTATTATATCCGATCTTACTCGAATTTAGAATAGGGCGCTATGAGCGACTTAAACAAACCTACCGGAGCTCGACCAAATTGGTCCACCTTTTGAAATAGCCCTGCCGCCTTTTATTTACGCGCATTCTACATCAATTCTAGTCAATGAACTTTTTGTTTGCTTACTTTTTTGTGATACTAAAAAGGTATCCAATGAGTTGAGGGGGTACCTTGGTACTTTTTCAGTATTAAAAAAAAGTACAATCAACTTTATCATCCCTGGTTGGTAGTGCATGTAAAGGGTGTTTTTTATATGTGTGGTTTTCAATAAGAAATAAAACACACTTAATTTAATGTTATAGCCGAGAATTTAGCTTTATTACGAAGAAAGGATTTGCACTTATGTTTTAAAAATCATTTTGGGCAAATGAACGTCGCGGCTTACTCGAATAAATTGCAGACGAGCGGACCAATTTTCGGCCACTTTTTGCAGCATTTGGAGCCGTATGCCAGCAATTACGCGCCGAATATTCTTTTCCACGGCGTCAATCGTGTCATGCTAGACAAGTGACTTCACATTAGGCCTCTGACGTATGTTCGGCAAAGAACATAATTTTGCAGCACCCTGTCAGCCTGGATGTTGTCTCGTGTTATATGGTACCACTGGCTTTGTTTGCATGCAATTTTATAAATATGGCCACATCGTTTCTAAGTGCACGTGTGTTTATATATTTACTCCCTTCGCTCCAATCAATGTGGAGCAGTTAAATTTGAGATTTTTACGTTTTATACGACTTTTTTAAACTGAAAACTATATAACTTTTAGACACTTCTTCGTTGGATACGAAATTGTAAAGTTATCGACAATGGGGACCATGAAAACTCTAGATATCGATATGTTTCCATCCGAATTGGAATTTTCTGTTTTCACCGGTGAAGAAATCAGACGGCTAAGTGTAGTTAAGGTCATCACGGGGCTCACATACGACCCGCTGGGCCACCCTCTGCCTGGTGGGCTGTACGATAGTCAAATGGGTACATTCGGCAAACGCATGGAACCGTGCACTACATGTTTCAACATACAGGCATGTCCCGGGCATATGGGTCACATCGAACTAAATGCTTTGGTGTACAATCCGTTCTTCATAAAGTTTGTGCAAAAGATATGCAATTCCTTCTGCATGAGCTGTTTCAAAATGCAAGCTAAAGGTAAGTCGTGAATGATGGATGCTTATACATGTATGTGTTCTGATAACATTGCATTGGGCAACCACTTTCAGAACATGTGATGGAAATTCTGCCTTTACAACTCCGGTTAATTGATGCTGGCTATCTTGTGGAAGCTCAGGAATTGGAACTGTATAAGTCGGAGATCGTGTACAACAATGAGGAAACACACATCAAGTCGGAAAATGGCGACTACGTGCATCCTCGCATAGCTGAGATGTATCAACTTCTGGAAAAGGGTCAGAGTAATCAAGTGAACGTAACCAAAACTTCTTGCGCCGTGCGAACAGCCGTGGTAAATGCTACCCTGCAACGTCCGATGGCAAAGAAATGCCATCATTGTAAGAAGAACTTGCGGAAGGTTCAATATCTCCATCGCAATCTAGTCTATTACATGAATATTGCTGAAATTAGAAGCAAGTAAGTATTTTCTGGAAACAGACGGCATATAGAAATTGTGACTAAATAGTTTTCTAGATTCCAGGACCGTGAAGATCTTTCTGGTCAGAATAAGTCTATACTGGCTGATGAATGTCGGACTTTTTTACGCAAGGTATATGAAAACTATCCCGAACTTTTAAAACTTTTATTCCCGATACTAAAACTGTCAGCCGAATCCAAAGAAGAGGCTTTCTGTCCGGTAGACATATTTTTTATGGACACTATTCCGGTGACGCCGCCGAAAGCTCGTCCTTCCAACATTTTGCACGATCAAATTGTCGAACACTCTCAAACGGGTGTCTACAGAAGCATTATTGAAAACAATTCTGTCTTGCGTGTGGTAATGCGGCACATTAAAGGACAGACGTCGGACCTGTCCGAAGAAGCACAGGTAAGTGACATCTTGCAAACAAACGTATTTTTCTGTAATGTCATTAGATTTTAAACAAAATACATTTCGTCCACAGAAGGTGTATGCTGGTGTCAAAGGCAGTACTGCATATGAAAAGCTTTACAGTGCTTGGCAGGACTTACAAATGTCAGTAAACATTTTGCTCGACGCCGGAATGTCTCGAGATGCTCAACATTCGGCTGGTCTGAAACAGGTTCTGGAAAAGAAAGAAGGCCTTATACGTAAACACATGATGGGTAAACGTGTCAATTACGCTGCACGTACTGTCATAACGCCTGATCCGAATATTAATGTCGAGGAAATAGGGATACCAGATATATTTGCCAGAAAGTTGTCATATCCGGTACCGGTGACGCCATGGAATGTAGCCGAACTACGTAAAATGGTCATGAACGGACCCAATGTTCATCCGGGGTAGGTATTTATTTGCAGTGGATTTATCGGTGAAGTCGCTTGTTAACCCCCATCAATTTATCATCACTGCAGGGCCAATTACATACAAGACGAAAGGGGATACACAACATACATTCCCGCCGACAATGCGTCGAAACGAGAAAGTCTGGCCAAAATGCTGTTTAATTATCCAGAAAAAGGCATAAAAATTGTTCATCGGCATGTTTTGAATGGAGACATTTTGCTGCTGAATCGCCAACCTTCGTTGCATAGAGCATCGATTATGGCCCACAAGGCCCGTATTCTGCAAGGTGAAAAAACATTTCGTTTACATTATTCGAATTGTAAAGCGTACAATGCCGATTTTGATGGTGACGAAATGAATGCTCATCTGCCACAAAGCGAAGTGGCTCGTTCGGAGGCCTATAATTTAGGTAAGTTGTGCTTTAGTCAGTCAAATGCCTCTGTTTAACACATGTCTTCGTGTACATTTCTGCAGTTAACGTGGCCAGTAACTACTTGGTGCCGAAAGACGGCACGCCTCTGGGTGGCCTTATACAGGATCATGTCATTTCGGGTGTGAAACTTTCCATTCGTGGTCGTTTCTTTAATCGAGAAGATTATCAGCAGCTTGTTTTTCAGGGATTATCTCACATCAAGACAAACATCGTTCTATTACCCCCGACAATTATTAAACCCATCCAATTGTGGTCAGGAAAGCAGGTAATTTAGTGATTTTAATTGATTTGTGGTCAGTCTTCATATTCAATGCATTTTAGATTTTATCAACTATTATAATTAACTTAATTCCTGAAGGGTATCCCGCAATCACCTTGGATTCTATAGCAAAAATTAGCTCTAAGGTAACAATGCAATCAAATTCTATATTCGAACAAGGTAGCAAGATTTAATCAAATAATATTTGATTCGCAATTAGAATTGGATTGTTGCTGAAAATCGTCCAGCCGCGCCCGGTGGTGCAGCTCTAAGTGAAATTCAAATGTCCGAAAGTCAAGTTATAATACGACAGGGTGAACTTTTGACAGGTGTTTTGGACAAGCAGCAGTACGGTGCCACCACATACGGTCTTATACATTGCATGTACGAGGTGAGTACAAACTATAACGACATTTAATTTAAATTTCTGTAAAACCTTCTTTCTAATACAGCTTTATGGCGGTAATACATCTACATGCTTACTGACGGCTTTCACCAAGGTCTTCACTGCATTCTTGCAACGGGAAGGCTTTACACTGGGCGTTAAGGATATTTTGGTCACCAGTGAAGCGGACAATGCAAGGCGTAATATTATTCAGGAAAGCCGTGAGATTGGCAATACTGTTGTAGCAGCAGCGTTGGACTTGGAAGATGTCCCCTCATTGGACGTACTCTCTGAGAAAATGGAAGAGGCCTATATCAAAGATCCAAAATTTCGAGTTATTTTAGATCGCAAATACAAATCATTATTGGATAATTACACAAATGACATTAACAAGTACAAGCTGACCATGATTTTTTTTAAACCCGTACACTAAGGTAGTACAATTTCTCTTTACAGGACGTGTTTGCCCAATGGTTTGATTACCAAATTCCCCGACAACAATCTTCAATTAATGGTTTTGTCTGGTGCTAAAGGTTCCATGGTCAACACTATGCAAATCTCTTGTCTTTTGGGCCAAATTGAATTGGAAGGTAAACGACCACCGCTGATGATATCCGGCAAGTCATTGCCGAGCTTTACGTCCTTTGAAACATCGCCGAAATCAGGAGGCTACATTGACGGTCGATTTTTAACTGGCATTCAACCACAGGATTTCTTTTTCCATTGTATGGCTGGTCGTGAAGTATGTCTAAACGAATTTGCTCTTTTTTTATTACAATGCAATTTTTTTTCAACAGGGTCTGATTGATACAGCTGTAAAGACTTCACGTTCGGGCTACTTACAACGTTGTCTCATAAAACACTTGGAGGGATTGTCGGTGCACTATGACTTGACTGTTCGTGACAGCGACAATTCTGTTGTGCAATATCTCTACGGCGAAGATGGTCTTGACATTTTAAAATCGAAGTTTTTCAATACCAAATTTTGTACAACGTTTTTAACTCAAAATGCTTCAGTCGTCGTAAGGGCCAAAGAACTGGCCACGATAAAGGTTGAAGAGGATCTGCACAAAGTACAACGTCACAACAAGAGACTACGGTCGTGGCTAAAGAAGCACAGAAGCCTCGCTTCGGCTCATACGAAACATATCTCTGCCTTCACACATTTCTCGGCAGAACTTCGGCAAGAAATTGAGGTAAAAAATCCGGACAAACTAAGTGAAAAAACTGGCAGACGTCGTATTGATGAAGCAATAATAAAATTGTGGCGTAAAGCCGATGCTGACAGTAAAGCAATGTACCAGAAGAAGTATGCCCGCTGTCCGGATCCCATAAATGCAATCCATCGACAAGACACAACCTATAGTTCAGTTTCAGAGAAAGTAGAGCAAATAATAGCCGAGTATGTGGCGAAACATCCCGAACGCAAAGCGGCAGTCACTGATGTGATGTACGTCAAAAACACCAAGTCATTGGCAGCACCCGGTGAACCAGTTGGCCTGCTGGCTGCTCAGTCCATAGGTGAGCCTTCCACTCAGATGACACTTAACACCTTTCACTTTGCTGGTCGTGGTGAAATGAACGTAACGCTGGGTATTCCTCGTTTGCGTGAAATTCTAATGATGGCCTCGGCGAACATAAAAACCCCCTCTATGGATATACCTATCAAACCGCACCAGGAGAAGAAGGCGGAAAAGTTACGCATTTCGCTAAATAAAGTGACCTTAGCAGATGTGTTGCAATGTAAGCCCTTTCTACACTTTCAGCAAAACATTGAATTTAATCACATCGTTCCCTTTAGATGTCAATGTTAAAACTCAGCTGGTGTATAAACCTGTAAGAGCGCAAAAATACGAATTAACTTTTCAGTTCCTGCCACGTGAAGCATATAGTGAGGATTTCTGTGTAAAGCCCAAGCAGATACTCAAGTTCATGGGCAATAAATACTTTTCGCTTTTATTCCGCTCCATAATAAAATCTAGTAAAACAAAAGCTACAGTGTGAGTATATGCATTTTTAGCACAATTTAACTATGGCCTTCTCTTAACTTTCAATGATTTTAGTATTGAAATGGGCGAAACCCAAAAAGAGGATGCCAATAATGACGAGCAGCTCGATGCAGCTGAAGATGGTGGTGATAAAGGCTGGAAATCGAAATCACAGAAGAAATCGGCCGACAATGACAATGATTCTTCGGACGACGAGCAAGAGGACGACGATAACGACGCAACAGGCGTCAAACTAAAATCGCGTAAAATGGACGAAACCGAATACGATGATCCTGATGACGCTGAGGAAATAGATGATGGTTTGTTATTAAAGTTGTAGATTCATATTTTATTAAAAAATTTGCATTTTTTATCTCACAGCAAATGTCGACGAGGTGGATGCAAAGGATGATGGGTTCGTTGACACCGAAGATGTAGATGATAATGGCGAAGAAGATAAATCAGACATATTAACGGAAAAGGTTTTGGACAACGCCATGGTCGAGAGTTATGTATACGACAAGAAACATTTTCTTTGGGCAAAACTAACATTCAATGTAAGTTGCAGATATTTTACGGCACTGAGTTACTTTTGAGAAGGTAAACCGAATATATTTGGCGTATGGAAGTGGTTATTCTATTGTAAGGATGCCGAGCTTATGTTGATGTCTGCAGAACCAGCTTAGTTCGTCTGACATGGCATCTGATAAAGTATAGTGTTTCGTGTGTTCCCTGCTGGCATGGTGAGCATGTTAATATCACAGCCGGTGTATTCACTTTTCACTGAATTAATTCAATTCGAAGAAACCACATTAATTTATTTCCGTGTACATAATGGTTCGATTTTGTATATATTTCAAATTGCTGCAAAGGGATTACAACAGTGCTTTATTTGGTGCTGGCGTTTCTGTCTACAGTATTCCATTAAAGTTTACTCCACGCCACTGTGTGGTAATGGTATTAAAGCTATTTTGGTTGTACAGAAGTATTCCAGTTCACCAGTTCTTCCGAAACAAATGTAGAAACTACACGATCTAACGCTTTTCGATGTCTGCTGATGTTCCGATGCTGTGTCAAATTTCTGCATACTTGTACTCCAACTGATGGCAAATGCTTTGCACCCCGTGTTTTGGTAGAAAATCATGGTGCTTTTCTGAAATGTGTTGTTTGCAAGAGCATGACTTTGACGCAAGCATTTTCTCAAAAGTGTGTGACAAGACTGGTAGAAGATAAATTGGAAAATAAAGTTCTAAGGTTTTTACATTTTTACCAGACTTTGGCACTATAGAGAGTAAGGCTACTTACCAGTCATGGGGGTATATACCTGTTTTTATAATGTTGTCTAACCGTAAAAGCCGTAACTTTAACCATTCAATACGTAATTCTGTAATGATGTTATTACTGTCGATGATATGCAGACAATTTTTTACTTGATCTACGATTTCTGACCTTAGACTATAATGTTCTTATATCCAACATTGGATTTTATGAGTTGAGAAATGTATGAAGTTGAAGCTTTTAGCAATTTTGGCACGCGTTTGACGGATAGACATGCTCTTCTATAATTAACAGTATAGCTCTACTTCTTTTAGACAGGTTCCACACCTTTCGTTTCTGCAGTACATTTTTAGCAATTTGTTTTTCGGCTTTGAAAAACATTTGTTTTTCTTTGAATATGCTTCCTTATTTATGTTACTAGAACTTGAATAATTTTCTATAAAATTGGATATTTTTGACGCATACGTAATCCAATTCGCATCTTTTTCCGAAAACTTGGGCATAATACGTTCTTTGTTTGCATGAATGACGTTTGATATTAATATTAGGACTTGTGGTGATTTGGAAAAACTAGTCTAAAGCACCACAGGTCCAAGATCATTTAAGAACATTTTTCAAATCATATCGTCAAGAGAAGTTTTCGTAATGTATTTCACTCTTTTGTCTTTAAAGTTGAATGCGAAGTACAAGCAGTTGAATATCTCTTCCATCATCAAGGAGTTGGCGAATAAAAGCGTGATTCATGAAGTGGACAACATAAAACGGGCCATCATTTACAGGGGCAATAATGATGAACAAACTCTAAAAACTGATGGCATCAACATCGTAGAAATGTTCAAACACAATAATGTCCTCGATATTAATCGCCTATATTCAAACGACATACACGCAATTGCACGCACTTATGGCATTGAAGCAGCAGCACGAGTAATTGTTCAGGAAGTTACGAATGTATTCAAGGTGTATGGTATTACGGTGGATCGCCGGCATTTATCGCTGATTGCCGATTACATGACTTTCGATGGAACTTTTCAACCACTGTCACGCAAAGGAATGGAGCACTCATCATCTCCCCTGCAACAAATGTCCTTCGAGTCGTGCTTGCAGTTCTTGAAGAATGCTGCCGGAGCGGGCAATGGAGATCAATTGAATTCGCCTTCTAGTCGTTTAATGGTTGGCCTTCCCGTACGAAATGGCACTGGTGCCTTTGAATTGCTTACAAAAATATGTTGATACTTCAAAAATACACAAACAAAGTTTTACCATAATAAAGTTTGTATAAAAACAGACAGGAATTGTTTATTACTTGTATAAAATGGTCGTGTATGTAAAGGTCACTCTGATTCTTCGGAACTGTCTGAGTAGGCAGACAAAAGAGACAAACTACCAGTTCCGCTTTTGCTAGTACTGCTGGCAATGACATTGTCCACGGCACTCACAGTTTCGTTTTTAACTGCTGCTGTCTCGGTTTTGACAGCTGGTTTTGCCTCCTCGCCTTTTTGTTTTACTATTACCAGAGGCTGCTTACGTTTGACTAAATTATTCAAAGCTGATACTTTTGTTGCGGTGCTTCCAAAGGGCTTCTTGAATATAATGCCCGAATCACTTGCTTTGAGTTGTTTGGCCGGCGTGGGGTTTGAAATAGAGTCGTCTTTAATTTCCTCAATTATCTCTTCGGCTACGATTTTCTTACCCGGATCTTCGTTCTTATGCCTAAATTGTATGGACCTAAAAATGGACGGAAATGTCAGTAAAAAGTGTACACATTCGCCCAGTGAATGAGTGGTGGGAATGACGGACTTACTTTACATACTCTTCGTCCTCCCGCTCTTGTCGCTCCAGGCGTTCTCTTTCGGTTTCTTTGCTGTTGTACTGTTGTAACATTGTCGCATAGTCCACCGTCTCTTGGCGTCGATTCAAATCTCGAAGCTCCTCTAACGACTCCAGCATTTCAATCTCGTTCCTAGATTGCTGTGTACGGTTTTCAAGTAGTTTCATAGGATTGTTGGCCTCTTCTTCCCGCAACTCCTCTTCCTCTCTGCGCGCCTGTTCTTCGGCCATCTTTAAAGCCATGAAATTTCTTGTTGCCCCAGCCTCTATTTCGTAGTCGGTATTTTGGGGATCCGTCTTAAAAGAGATTTCCTGCAGACACCGCGTGCACTTTATGTAGAATCGATAAATACGTATCCCTAGATATGTTTCATGCTCCACATCCTCTTTCCGGGCGTTGAACTTCTTGCCCTTATAAATGTATTCGCCACATGTCTTGCATCTCATATTGAAAGGAGCCATAAGACGCACAGTGTATTGTCGGTTTTTGGACAATTTCATGCGTGGTATTTTCGAAGGGTCGAAATCCGGAGGATAATATTTCTACAGCGACAACATTATTAAACACAGCATGTATAAATATAAACAATGTTTTACTTACGTTTAAAACTTTACGTTCCGACATCTTAAGTTATGTTTAATTTATTAAAAAATCTACAAAACACTTTTATAAAACCTTCTCGTTGTAAAAACGAAAAAAAAACAATCAAAACATAACAAGCTGATCAAGATCTCAAGGCCATGTTCCAAAAATTTAGACGCCGTCCGATTCCATTTTGGTAGTTGCCATACTAGGAAGACTTTTCATCGGCTATTACGGGAAATTTGTCTGAATTGTCTGATCTGGCAATACGTTTGAAGCCGATTATTGACCAGAGCTGTCATTTCTGTTAACTCGTATACAACCGCCTTGCCAGTTTGAGAACGCTTTGTTATTGAGGGCGTATACAACAAGCATTGATAATACGTTAACAATGTATAAATAAACATTTACTTGGTGATACAAAATTTTGCTCCAATTAATTTGATTAGTTGTTATTGCTACAATAATCTAATTAATTTCGTCAATTACACAGGTGTGGAGTTAGGTTCATTTTTAAATTAATTTCCGTTTAGCTATTTTCGCTTGGTGGTGCTCATTTCAAACGAAAAGGTGGCGAAATTTGCAACAGTTACAGGGATGTCTATAAGTGCAGTGTAGACTTTTTTTACTATCTGCAAATAAAAATTAATGCAAAAAAAAAATTGTGAAGTATTTTTTAAGGGTATTAATGAATATGATTAAAATAATTTACTTGAAAATTAATAACGGTTGCTTCATCTATGATGATCTACACTACAATTTTTCCTTGTAGAGATAAATGAATACTAGGCTTAAAGTCATAATTTCTTTTTTTTAATCAAATGCAAAAAATAACGAATCATCATTGCTTTTCTTGTACTTAGCAAGTAATGACGTGTTTTCTTTTTTAAGAGTCAAACGAAATTATTCATTAAAAAACATACCAACAAAATATATGGTAAAAGTTATCCACATAAATTCTAAATTCCTAAAAAAATAACAAGAAAATTAAATGCTCTCTTGAGGAGGATCTCATTCATCAGGGCCGAAACCAGCTTTACCGTTAGGAAAATTCCAAAGTGGCACAGAAAGGGGATTTAGAAAAAAAAAAGATTTTTAAAAAAACGTCGCAAATTATTTATATTTTTTTTTTCAAAAAACGTGGAAATTCAAAATAAATAACGAGAAAAAACAGTTCATAAAAATTGGGCATTAAAATACACATACAACTAAAAAGCAATTCATTAGAAGACACATATAAGTACATATGTGACGCGCAAAACAGAAAGGGACCTAAGGGTAAAAACCAGTTTTGTTCAGGAGAGCTATTTTAAAGATTTAAATACGTGTATCTTTGGTGTACCATCACTTTCATAAAACGCGCATATCTCATTCGCGCGGTCTCATTCGATGCTCAGATGTTGTCCACATAAAAAAAATTAATATTGATTTTTTTACCCTTAGGTCCCTTTCTCTATGCGCTGTCACATATATTATTATGTATACATATATATATATATATTTGTGTACTCTTACCATAACACGAATTTTGTATAAAAATTTGTTAATATTTTTTAAGCTTTGGATAAAAATTAAAGTTTTGACTTTAACGTTCTATTTTTTGAAGCTTCGTTTCGATACTTAATAAGTTTTTCACTCTTCTAACTTCGTGTCCAGCAAATTCAGAGCAGAAAGCATAGATTCTAAGGTTTTCACCTTTAACCTGTTATTTTATTTTTAATGAGAGCTAACTTTGAGCAAGCACTGCTGTGGAGCAAAGTCAATTTATAAGTATATGCAACGAATTCATATAAATTCTGATATAAACATTCATTACCCATGAACTTTAACGTCCGTTATTTCAAAGAGGTATTCATATCATTCATCAATAGCCTTACATTCCAATAGTTTAAATTCATTTATGAATGCTTCACTAATTATAATTTGGAGGTGGATTTTGAAGGTGTTTGGGAAATTTCTATACCGGTTTCTTGTTGTACTCAGCAAGATCTGCAAGAAAAATAATATCACTTCCCAGGTATTTTGACTTCATTCTTTTTTGTTACACTGTGTCGTATGACTACATTCAGACACTAGGTCAAAGTAGTTTATGAATAATGGTATGCAGAACTTCGATTCGTGAAAAGTAGTCAAAATTTCAAAACGTGGCGAACAATAGGGGATTTTTTAGAAAGGGGCAGTAAAAGCCGCACGACTTCAAAAAAGGGTCAAATTGCTACTTTAGTACGCACAACGGTAACGCTGGCCACAACATGAGTATGACAAACAAACAATTTGTTTCCAGAGAGCTGGGAACCATTATTATTTTCACCCGTTGCAAACGATCGATGATGAAATAATTATCGTATCTTGGAAAATGTATCGCAGATTAAGGTGCCACCGATAATCATACTGAAGTGCAAAATTGAACAGCTTCATAAATACGAAAAATTTCAATTGGACTAAAGTTGTGTTGTACCAACAAGATAGACTTTGACTTGGTTTCCGAGAAACTTACGAAGCAATTTAAAAACAAACGTTATGTATGCTACAAAATACGAAAAACCATTCTTCTTGGATTAGTTAAAACAGACCCATCCATAATAAAAAAAAAACACTTGGTAGACAAAGGTTTGAAATGCACTGATGCTAAAATAGTTACCCGGAATTCGGACAATAATAATGAACAGTTCATCTACGTGATCTACTTTGAGCGTAAAACAATTACAAATAAAGAATTAGGAGAAAAAATACCCTGCAATAAATTATATAAAGGTTAAATGGGAATATAACACCCAATCGAAATAAGCTGACTCAATGCCATAACTTCAAATGTTTGGTCATGGTTCCAGTAGCTTGTAGGTTAAAACCTTTATTAGTAATTTGAAAGGAAATTTTATGGCATTTATTTTTTTGAATATAATTTCCTTCAAATGTTGGCCGCAACTGCGCCTCAGGGTTTCCATTCTGAGGGTCCAATTTTGGGTGACTCGTTCGAGCATTTCGACCCGTATGGCTTTAATAACACTCGTAATGTTGGCTTCCAAAACCTGAATCGTAACTGGTTTGTCAGCATAGACTTTGGACTTTACGTTGCCCCAAAGAAAAATGTCTATAGGTGTGATATCACTCGATCTAGGGGGCCAACTCACCTGTCCAAAACGTGAAATTAGCTGTTTTTCGAAATGACCTTTCAATAGATACATTGTTTGAGCAGCTGTATTGCAAGTGGCACCTTCCTGTTGAAACCAAGTGTCGTCAAGATTACGGTCTTCAATTTCAGGTAGCATAAAGATCGATCGCGATAGCGACCACCATTTACGGTTACCTTCCGGCCGTCATTATGTTTAAAAAAATATGCACCGATGATTCCACCAGCTTATAAACCGCACCAAAGCTTGGTTTTCTCTGGGTATAATCGCACCTCTTGAACCTCTTCTTGTTGCTCTTCAACCCAAATGCGGCAATTTTTTTTATTGACTTTGCCGTTGAGCCGGAAATGGACCTCATGCTGAACAAAATTTTGGTCGAAAACAGCGGATCTTCCCGTTGCTTACCGAACGCTCATTTCCATAATACAGTTGCCAACATTTGAAGGAAATTATTTGCAAAAAATTAATGCCATAAAATGTCCTTTCAAAGATTCCACACATGATTTGAAATTGTATATGTTTTTTTGTTCTGAAAAAGACCTCTAAATGGATCACCCTACATGTCTCTTATGTGAAACATGGCTAAATGGCTGTATTTCATTAAAAAATGACAAATTCTATTGTTATCGTCGTGAAAAAAGAAGAGGCGGAGTTGCAGTGATACCAAAAACGTGCTCCCAAAAACTACGGTAGAATACATTGGCGTGCAAGTTTACCTAAACGATGATGTTATCGATATATACGCATGCTACTTCCATGGGGTAATTGTGGAAACGATTTCTAACAAAATCAAGCCTACCCATCAGATCTTCGAAAACTTTGTAAAGGGTGGCTAAAATTTAAGGGCCGATGTTGAATGTGAACCACACCTAAACGTCAAGTTTTTTTCTGCATTTCATTTGATATTTCTCAATTTCAGACTTACTCAATTTGAACCATGGAAAGTTAAATAAGCGTTAAAGTTATTCAGGCTTATTATGAAAATCAATTTTCAAAGAAAATCATCTTCAGTGATGAGGCAAATTTTCACCTCAGTGGATTCGTCAACAAGCAGAATTGCCGCATTTGGGTCAATTTTGAATAATCCAAGAGTAATTGTCGAAAAACAGTGCACCCACAAAGATCGTCTGTTTGGTGCGGTTTTTGGGCTGGCGTCATCATCGGGCCGTATTTTTTTCAAAATGAGGCCGGTCAGGCAGTTACTGTGAATGGTGTTCGCTATCGTGAGATGATAACGAACTTTTTATGGCCCGAATTGGAAAATGTGGATTTAGATCGGCCATCGGCCCTTAAAATTAAACCACCCTTTATGTCTGAAAAATGTATTCTCGGTGGCGCTTTTAATAGTAGACATACATAAACATTGGGGATGTCTTCGGAGCAATGTCTGGGTAAATCTCTTGTTTAATAGCAAACAACTCAATGACAAGTAGTATTTTTATATTCCTTCGGATCCTAGAAGACAAGCTTCAACATTTTTTACCTATTAACCGAAGAAAATACTGATAGATTGATTGATAACATTATACAAGCTATAAATGCCGCAATAGACGTAGACGTAGCTCATTCAATTTCGAAACGTTGTCGTGGACAATAGGCTACTAATGAATTTACTCAACAAACGCATTTCAAACGAAATATCTCTTTTTCGCAACTAAACATAAGCAACATAATGGTAGACTAAAAAAGCGTTCTCTCCATTGTGGAATATTTCAAAAACGACTTTAAAGCAAAACAATAACTTGTACTATTCACAGGAAGAAAAATGTTATATTCTAACAACCAATTTTAATTCCAATCCATCGGTTTCCTCACATCTCAATGATCTAATTAATCTTGCAGAGGTAAACAATAATGCAAGTCTTATATACTTAGCAATGCATAATCCCGTCAATGTAGAATCAGTATCAACTGGAAAAATATCACATATAAATAAAAAATTGAAAAGTAAAAAAGCCCCTTAAATGTGATAAACAATAAATGTTTAAAAATGTTACTGTTTTTAATGTTTAATGTTGTAAATTAACTAACACTTACAAAAAAAAATAAAATTCGTGCTTAAAAGTGTTCTACTTTCCTCGTGTATTGAAAAACTCTAAAACCATTCCAGTTTGCAAAATTAGTAATAAACCTCATAATGAACTTTTGCCTAATGACATTCATCATTAGGCAAAATTTTAAAGAGGGTAAGCCAGGAACTATTGATCACATATATGGACGAAACTAACATATCGCCGTTTTCGGATTCCCTTTAGAAATCGAAAAAACCATCCAGAGTTTTTCCACTAGAGCACATTCGGTGTATATCTGGGAAGCACAAATTCCCGACAAATGAGCATTCCAAATGGCTGTCCACAAGGATCCTGCTTGTTACCAATCCATTATAATATTTTTACTGCTGACATTCCGGTGTTAATCAATTGTGTAATGCCGATATTCGCTGATGATACTTCAATAATAACTTCAGATTTATATGCCGGGAATATTATAAACAATTTACATGTACCACTGTCAAAATTGCATCCTTATTTCTGCTAATGGAATATACTGGAAAACCCTGAAAAGACAAATTATATATATTTTACTAGAAAACGAAAGTTCTGTTAACTGCCTCAATCACAACTCTGTTTTATTAACCACAATGTAGAATATATGATTTTAGATATAAAACTTAATTTTGGCAATCATGTTTCGTATATGTGACAGCGCATAGAGAAAGGGACCTAAGGGTAAAAAAGTCAATTTTCATGTTTTTTTCTTTTTATGATGTGGACAATATCTGAGCATCGAATGAGACCGATCCCATGCCCCAAAAGTGTTCCCTCCCAGAGATATGCGCGTTTTATGAAAGTGATGGTACACCAAAGATACACGTATTTAAATCTTTAAAATGGCTCTTCTGAACAAAACTGTTTTTTTTCTATTTTGCGCGTCACATATTGTTAATAAAGTGAATATAAACACTAGAATAATGTATCCATTAATCAACTGAAGATCCCCACTGAACAAGGGAAATAAGAAAATTGTATTCAAAGCAATGTTCGTGCTTAAATTTTTTATTGCACACCGCTATGGACGTCTTCGGCTAACTGCCATATATACAAATT
This sequence comes from Hydrotaea diabolus, assembly GCA_963513945.1. Taxonomy (NCBI): domain Eukaryota; kingdom Metazoa; phylum Arthropoda; class Insecta; order Diptera; family Muscidae; genus Hydrotaea; species Hydrotaea diabolus. The sequence continues at coordinate 99,624,009 of OY740720.1, read as the reverse complement.
ACAAGTTTCACAGAATAAACTTCTAAAAAGATATTTAGCCTTCAACGGCATTACTCTACTCAAAGCCTGCGCACTCTAACTGGTTTCCAGCTCGTTAAAGAAAAATTTGCAAAAATGACCATACAATCCGAGCGAAGATGTACATCTTCGCGTTCTGCTCATGTTAATGAATTGATCTCATCATAACTTTACTTAAGTAAATGCAAATATTGTAAAATATTTAGCTTTAAAAATATTTGCTTTTTCCTTTCCTTTGGAAAAGATTTGCTTTATTTTTCTTTCCATTTAAAACATTATGCAAATTCATAACTCATAATGTTAAAAATCCTCATAAATTATCACTAAGTAGAAAAAAAATCCATAAACTCTTTATATAAGTACAATGTAATCAAATCCATAGAACGAAATAACATACAAATAAATGAAAATTGAAATGACGAATCATACGAGTACAAAATCAATTTTAGTTTGATCTTTGTATACCTACGAGTATATCTGAATTAATAAGGCATCAAATAGCGTTGTGCCAATTTGGCTATTTTATTAATATAAACATAAACACACGAATGTATACACAACCCGAAATTTGTTTTTTGTGGTCTTAGTTGTAAAAAAGGTGGCAACTCTTTACAGCAACTCAAAGTTATAAATGTATTTGGATAAATAGCACAGTACAACATTTTTCAGGTGATTTATTCGGATTTATACTCAATTCTGATAATTGTTTGTGAAAGTAGCCCCCAAAAAGAATTTTTTTTCGTTCGGTCAAGGTACATCAAATAATAATTTAATAATTAATTTAAAGTTTGTATGTATCGTATAGGGGAATTTGTCACGTTTTACGCTCTTTGTCATAACTCGAGAACCACTAGTCCGAATAAGCTGTAACAAATTTTTGAAAAACATACCTTCAATCATACAAATTTTTTGAAATTCATACCTTCACTTAATTGTGCATAAAAGCGAAACGCGTAAATCGTTTTTCATGATTTATGTCTCATTTTTTTCATAGGTTATGTGACTTTACGTGAAAGTAATAGGACTTGACACTTTTTACCGCTTCGTATTTTTTATGAATTTGAAAAAAACTTTAATTTTTTAGGCAAAAAATATTTTTTTTCTTCATACATTTATTTATAACTGCGAAACTTTTGCTTATGTACGTTCTTAGCCTATCAATGAAAGAGAATATGTAGTTAGTTTTTCAAAAATATTTTTATTTTTCAATATAATCTCCTGAAACTTCAATACACTTAGTCCAACGCTTATCTAGCAATTCTATTCCTTGATTAAAATAGTTTTCCTCAAGGTCTTCAAAATAGTGGTTTACAACTGTAATTGCATCTTCATTTGAGGTAAAACGCTTGCCAGCAAGGATTTTTTTAGATTTGGGAACAGGTAAAAGTCACTGGGAGCTAAATCAGGAGAATAAGGTGGGTGGTCAAGCAACTCGTACTTTAATTCGTTGATTTTAGCCATTGTTAAAACACTCTTGTGCGCTGGTGCGTTGTCTTGATGAAAAATTATTTTTTTGTGTTGTAAGCCAGGACTTTTTTCTCGAATTTGTACATTTAATTGATCTTGAAGGTTGCAATAGTACTCTGAATTTATTGTTTTACCCTTTTGCAGATAGTCAATTAATTAAATACCTTTGAAGTCCCAAACCGTTGCCATAACCTTACCAGCCGATTGAATTGTTTTTGCCTTCTTTGGGGTACTTCCTCCAGCTTCAGTCCATTGTTTGGATTGTTCTTTTGTCTCTGGAGTATAGTGGTGGATCCATGTCTCATCAACAGTTATGAAACGATGCTTACAATCCATTCTATTTCGCTGAAAACGATCCAAACAAGCTTGATCGTTCTTATGCGTTTTTGGTCGACTGTTAACAAGTGCGGCACCCATCTTGCAGAAAGCTTTTTCATCTGTATTTCTTCATGCAAAATCAAATGGAATCGATCATTTAAGATGCCCAAGATATTAGCTATTTCACGCACTTTTATTCGTCGATCATTTAATACCACATCATGCACTTTGGCTACAATTTCTGTTGTTGTTGCTGCTGTTTTTGGACGTCCACTACGTGGTTCATCTTCAATGCTTGTACGACCACGTTTAAATTCAGCAACCCAATTTTTTACTGTTGCATATGAAGTAGCACTTTCACCTAACGCATTCACCATATCATTATGAATTTCTTGTTCCGATATACCTTTTTTATGTAAATATTTAATGACACCACGCATTTCTAATTTTTCCATTGTAAAAAAATCGCGGATGCGTCTTTTGTAAACACCTTTTTCTATATGAAGGAGTTGCCAGATCGAAACAAAATTTAACATGTGTTCATAGCAGAGATGGAAGTTTCCAAAACACTTAACTTTTTTCTGTTTATACCGCGCTTTTTGTGCTAGGCTAAGAAGTTTTCGAACCGTCCTCGTAGCGTAACGTTGTATGACCAGATAAAAAAAATGTAATTTTATTAATTTGTTTCAGCTTATTCGGACTTGTGGTTCTCGAGTTATGACGCACAAAAGAACCTAAAACGTGACAAATTCCCCTATACGATACTTATTAACTTCAAATTAATTATTTAATTATTATTTAATGTACCTTGACCAAACGAATGATGCAGAAGTTCTTCTTTTTTGGGCTACTTTCCCAAACAATTATCAGAATTGAGTCCCGAAATCATGTGTTGTACTGTGTAGGGTATTCCCCAAATAAGATCTTAGTATAGTTTCATACATTACATTTATTAGCTGCTTAATTATTATCTAAAAATTTTTCAGCGGCTGCTTTTCACCTCGAAAATGCCGGCGACTTAACGCGTAATATTTTTATCTCCAAGCCACGTATAAACTTCTCAATTAAAATGCATAAGCCGTAGGTCTAATGTTGTTACTGCTGAGAAAGAGGGGTTTGATGACAATAAAAATTATCAATCTTGAAAAATGGCGTACCTGGAGAAGTAGAATTTTTATTCGCAACTTTGGGCCTTTTGTGGATGCCGAAGATTGCTGCGTTGATGAGCTATAATCTTTTAAAGAAGCTTGGATTACAACCAATACGTCTCGGTGTAGGGGGCAGGAGATCTCATCAGCATTTGGCGAAAATCGTATCCGAATTATTTAAAGATTTACAGGAAATCTGACGACCGTCTGCTTAATGAAACCCGCTTGAGTGATGCAGTATAGGAATTGACACCAGCTTAATGATTTAAAATGTATTTCGACCAAAAAGGTTTTGAAATTATCGCAAATCAAAGCCAAATGAACTCATGTCTAAATAATTGACTCTAAAGTCACTGTGAGCTAAAGATTTTTTTAATTGCTTGTTTATTTATTGCAGCTAGTTAGAAATTTAAACTAACAAGCAATTTTTTTTCAATTCAAGTATGTAATACTACTTATATTAGGATACTTATACGTTTACAGAAATTTTCATGTATATTTAATTTTTAGTCTTGCAACGCTACGAAATATTGACCTGGGACCCTATGAATATATATATGTATATTTGATCAACGTAGAATTCTTAGACGATCTAGCCTTGTCCGTCCGTCCGTGTTTCTGTTGAAAGCACGTTATCCTGAAGTGTTAGCTGAGGCAAAAAGAAGACTTTCGACTTTTTGTTAAAAACAATATTTAAAATCGACTTCTGACTTTTCTATTTTTCGTCTCTTCCTTCATGAAATTTTAGTAACTTTACACAATTTTTAAACCATCCAACGACTGGTGGATTAAAGTTGTCATGCCGTTAGCAACACCAAGAAATATTGACTGGATACTCTATAAAATATTATAATATATTATTGAACGTCGTAGTCCGTGCGTCCGTATGTCCGTTAAAAGCGGTGAAAGGAATTAACCAAAGACACTTAAAATTTGCAAGATAACGGCTAAACTCAGTTTTTTTGACTCTTTTAATCCGTGCTTCCATTCCTAACCTCAGACAGAACATTAAAATTACTCTATATTTAGATTTGTAGCCAAATATATTAATAGCCTGTGTGGCCCAAGCGGGACGTTTTTGTTGGCGAATGTATTGGGTGATCCATCTAGAGGTATTTTTTCAGAACAAAAAATATATATAAAAATTTAAATCAAGTGGGGAATCATTATTGGTAATTTGAAGGAACATTTTATGGCATTTAGTTTTTGAAAATAGTTCAAATTTTGGCAACAGTATTATGGAAATGAGCGTTCGGTAAGAAACGGGAAGATCCGCTGTTTTCGACCAAAATTTTGTTCAGTGATGAGGTCAACTCATGGCTCGACGGCCGCATTTGGGCTGAAGAGCAACAATACGAGGTTCAGGAGGTGCCATTATACCCAGAGAAAACCACGGTTTGGTGCGATTTATAGGCTGGTGAAATCATCGGAGCACATTTTTTCAAAAATGATGAAGGCCGGCACGTAACCCTGAATGGTGCTTGCTATCGCGCCATGATATCGTACTTTGTGCTACCTGAAATTGAAGCCCGACACTTGGTTTCAACATAACGGTGTCACATGCCATACAGCTGCTCAAACAATGGATGTATTGAGAGGTCATTTCGAAAAGCAGCTTATTTCACGTTTTGGACAGGCCTTGATCGAGTGATATCACACCTTTAGACAATTTTCTTTGGGGTTACGTAAAGTCCAAAGTCTATGCTGACAAACCAGCTACGATTCAGGTTTTGGAAGCCAACATTACGCGTGTCATTAAAACCATACCGGTCGAAATGCACGAACAAGTCATCGAAAATTGGACCGTCAGAATGGAATCCCTGAGGCGTAGTTGCGGCCAACATTTGAACGAAATAAAAAAATAAATGTCATAAAATGTACTTTCAAATTACCAATAAAGATTCCACTATTGATTTGAGTTTTTATATTTTTGTTGTTGTGAAAACATACCACTAGATGGATCACCCTATATATGGACGCAATCAGATTAGGGGGGACATTTTTCCCTTTAAGAGACTAAAGGTGCATAGCTAAAATGCTGTTCAATGCGTAAAAAGTAAATTGTTTGAGTATTTGCTTAGTAAATATTTTTTTTGTGAACGGACAATGGTTAAAATGTTGCTGGACTTTTTGGCTTATGTGGGCAACAAAAACGTCCCGCTTGGGCCACACGGGCTATTAATATATTTTGCTACAAATCTAAATATAGAGTAATTTTAATGTTCTGGCTGAGGTTAAGAATGGAAGCACGGATTAAAAGTCCAAAAAAAATGACGTTTAGCCGTTATCATGCAAATTTTTAGAGTCTTTGGTTAATTCCTTTGACCTCTTTTAACAGACACACGGACGCACGGACTACGACGTTCAATAATATATTATACTATTTTAAAGAGTTTCCAGTCAATGTTCCTTGGTGTTGCTAACGGAATGACAACTTTAATCCACCAGTCGTTGGATGGTTTAAAAATTGTGTAAAGTTACTAAAATTTCATAAAGGAAGAGGCGAAAAATAGAAAACTCAGAAGTCGATTTTGAATATTTTTTAAAAAAAAAGTCGAAAGTCTTTTTTTTTGCCTCAGCTATGTAATCCTGCCGTGCACTATACGAAATTCAAACAAGATAGTGTATTTTAAGGACTGTACATTTATTTACCTAAGTTCGGTTTCAATCATAAATTTAAATCAATTAAAAGTTATGTCTGCATTAAACTCGTATTTATTTATTTTTTTATACTTAGTTTCATACAATTGTACGTACGTGTAGATCTTTGGTTTGTGCACATTTGTATAGATTTTATCACTTGAAATACTTATTTTGCTACAGTTTGCCTGATACTAATATTTTACATAGCACTCTCGCTATTAATTGGCGCATAATCCTTCCCCTTGATGATGCCGCTGAACGTGATGGGAATCGTGCCGTTCACTGTCTGGTCTATTGAATTCTGACGGCGTTCACTTATGGAACCCATATTGGAACCGCTGCGTGACGTTTCACTCGTGTTTCGCACGCCATTTCCGCTAATTTCCGGATCATTTTCGAAACTGACTTTCTTCCTGTCATCGTGAGTCCGGGTGATCTTGTGTTTGACCAACTCGTAGGTACAGGCATACAAGAAGGTGTATTGGACCAGAGACTGCACCATTTTCATGCGTTGAAAGCGTAATTTCTTGACCGTTTCATAGATGTTAATCTTCGACTCGTTTTTCAGGCGCTGCATGATAATGTCAAGGCCAATGAAGGTGCCAGTACGACCCACGCCTGCGCTGCAATGTACCACAATGGGCGAATAACTGGGGATCTTCTCAGCCTTTACTTTTCGGACAAATGTTATCAAATGCATGGGATCGGTGGGACAACCATGGTCTGGCCACTTTTTGAAATAGAAATGTACCACTTTCTGCTTGAGACCAAACATTTCGTGGACCACAGACAGTTCGGTGCGATCGTATAGATCGAATGATTCCTTCTTCTTCTCAGTGACATTGATGCCTTTCGACTTGAATGGATAGTATTCATGACATTTAATCTGCCGGTTGGTAATAGAAATAATTTAAAATCGTTGATAGCAGTGTGTCGTCCATCTCATATGCATGCTTACCACATCGCCCTCCCGGAACTGGGTCACCATAACAACGACACGTATGTTATGCTGCAAAACCATACGCCAAAAATCGGTGGTGCTTTCAGGTTTTGGACCTTGGGTTGCTATATATTCCTTGCGTCTGCGATAGCCCTGAAAAATAAAGAAACGAAAGCGTTAATCATCTTTTTGTGAAATATAAAAAAAACTATTGCATAAAAAACACATTGTAGAAACCGTATTTCATCCTGATAATTTGATATTGTTGTAACTTTTTTTATTTATGACCGTTTTTCCCCTGTCTGTTGTTTTGCTGCTGTTTTCCTACTTATTTATAGGACCTTTTTTACCCGAATATCGTCGTAAAGATTTGATCTTGATTTTGACTTGTTACCATTTTGTGATATGATATTGTTTTTTTCACTTTTTGAGTTTTATTTTTGCCTTTCTTTAACCCTTTTACATTTACTATGCCATATTAGTTACTTAATGTTGTTTTCACATTTTGATATTTCGTCTGTTAGCCCTTTTTTAACCCTATTTCTAATTGTCTACAATTTGTAAAAAGAAGGTACTCGGAAAGTATTCTAAAAGTTCCGCATTAGACAATTTAAAAAAAAACGAATTTTAAATTCATCAAGAAATGCTTGCAAACTAATGGGGATAAACTATATTTGTTTTATCCCACAAATTTGATTCATAGTTATAAATGTATCTACTTTTTGTTACTAGCGTCGTCAACGAACATACAGTGCCGCTCAAATGAATAGGTTTGGAAAATCTTGCTTACATTTTTTCGTACCTCTTCACTTATACTGCATTTATTTTCATGTTCGTTGCTTGCTTTGAACACTCATTTGTTTACTCATGACATCCTATAAAAAAATAATGGGATGTACGCAGAGGTAAATTAGAATTCCGCTTTAATCGTGAAATAAGTCAAATTTGTGGAATTTTTTAGCTCACTTGAATAGGTTTGAGAACATTAACTTTAGTTTGTGACCGACTGCGTAATTGTAAAGAGCCCAACTGTTTGGTATTTTAAAATATAAAGCAATTATTGTTTTTTTGTAAAATGGGTCGCGGGAAGCCTTTGAGCGATTTTGAAAAAGGCCAAATAAACGACTATATTAAGTCTGGCCTAAAACAGCAAAAAATAGCGCAGTCAAAATTTTGTAGGCAATTTTATCCGAACTATTCTTCAAACAGGGAAAAATGCGGCGTTAATGCAAGTTTTGCAACTATAAAACGTATTATTCGTGGTATCAAACATTTCAAGAGATTAAAACTAAAAAAAACTCTTCTTAATGATGCACGTTAGGCTGTACGACTTCAATTTGCCCTAGAGTATATGACGAGGAATAAGGAGTGGAACACTGTGGTCTTTTCCGACGAAAAAAAAAATCAATCTCGATGGTCCGGATGGTTACAACTATTATTTCCACGATATACGAAAGGAGGAATGCTTTTTTAGACGCCATCACACCTGTGCAGGTGGCGTAATGGTGTGGGGAGTCATATCGTTTTGTGGAACTTGTGAGCTGCAGTTTGTCACTTCGATGATGAACGCAAATGTGTACTTATACTTAGTAGGGACATAAATACTGGAATATAAATACATTGAACACACCCATTTCAATAGAAGAACTAAACATACCCCGTTAATGTCATATGGGTTTGAAAGCTAACCTCAATAGCGTTAGTCTGTAACGGGATTTTTAAATTGTTTCAACTTTCATCATGGAGTGGTCAGATAACGAGAACCGTATCGCTGTAATAGCGCTTTTCAAGTGTGAAATGAAAAAAGCGATATTTTCAAAACGCTCCGGCCACTAGGGATTAGCCTCATGTTCGTCTACCGATTCATAAAACTGTTTGAGGAGACTGGAGATGTAAAAGACCGCCACTTTTAAAAAAAAAGTCATACCTATGCAGTTGAGCGGCACTGTATAACCCAAGATAAAAATTTTAACTTAAAGACTTAAAAAGTAGCTCAAAATTGTTCCCTTAAAATATGAAGTTGCACTTACAGGTGATGTCAGTTCGAGGTCATATAAATGCGATGTCCTCCATGTCCTAGCTTATATTGTCTATTTTGTGCTCTGTTCTGTGAAGCGCAAGTCAACTAAACGACGTTATTTTATCGTCCACAGTTCTTTAGCTCTTGAAAATTGTATCGATGAACAGCCCACAAATCGGCTGTGAACTGTTAACCTGATCAATTATAAATTTTAAAAAATCCTTCTCATCGAGCGTCTACAACTTGATCTACACATACACACCAAATTTCATGACTCCATAAGCCATCAACATGCAAACTTGAAGATCCTAGGTTGATTCGTATCACCGATATCGGCGTAAAACACCGCCCAGGCGATAAATATTTCGGTTTCTTTGCGGTCAATTTTTTAAAAATAAACAATTTTCGATGCGTAATTTCAACATCTTGCACTTCAACATTAAAAGGGTAATAGCTCACAAATAGCAAATGGTCGGCAGACCTTTTTATACTGGGTACATGTTACGAGTAGATACAAATGCAAACAATTTTTTGTTTTGAAAACTTTTGATAAAAAGTTGAAAAAGCGGTTTAACGATACGAGGGTTGCTATATATGTGGCAGCGCATAGAGAAAGGGACCTAAGGGTAAAAAAATCAATTTTCATTTCTTTTCTTTTTCGGTGTGGCCAATATCTGAGCATCGAATGAGACCGATCCCATGCCTCAAAAGTGTTCCCTCCCAGAGATATGCGCGTTTTATGAGAGGGATGATGTCGACGATTCTAAGCGCAAATAGAAAGGGACCTAATCTTTAAAATGGCTCTCCTGAACATAACTGGTTTTTAACCTTAGGTCCCTTTCTATTTTGCGCGTCACATATATTTCTGGCCTAGGCAACACTAAGTGTTGCCTGGCGCCTCCTAACATTTCCTTTGGAAAGTTTGACATTTTTAAGCATAAACGCACTCAGAACGTTTTGACGTACGACCATCATTTGTGTTGTTTACAGTGACTTAAAAAAATCAATTTGGCAAAAAAATAAAACTAACTCGTGAACATTTTTTACAACTTTCGACGTGGATTATCACGACAAGAGTGCATCGATGAACTTAAATCTTTGTATGGCGATGAAGCACCATCCTATAGCACTGTGAAAAACTGGTTTAATGATTTCAATCGTGGCCGACGCTTAAAGACGAATGTTGTCCAAAACGGCCCTTGTGCCGGAGAACATTGATGCCGTGCGTGAACTGAAAATGCAAGATCGTCATGTGAAATACCGTAAGATAGAGGCATCCTTGGGCATTTCTTCCACCAGCATACATTCGATCTTGCAGGAACACCTGGCCGTAAAAAAGGTTTGTTCTCGTTGGATCCTGCACAATTTGACAATCGCTCGATCGCGGTGCTTTAAAAGACCTTGAGAAGATCGTCACAGGTGACGAATCATGGATCTATGCGCATGAGCCCGAAACAAAACAGCAACCGACAGTGTGGGTCTTCGAAGACGAGCCAAATTCAACGAAAGTTGTTCGTGGTAGAAGCACTTCGAAGCAAAAGGTCGCCTGTTTCTTCGGCAAAACTGGTCATGTGGCGACTGTTTCGCTTGAGCAACGTAGGAGGTTAATTCTGAGTGGTAAACCACAATTTGTTTGCCTGAAGACTTTGGAGAAGTTCGAAAAACGAACAAGAGAAGACGAATCATTGTGCACCAGGACAATGCGAGCTCTCATACATCGGCTCAAACCAGCGCATTTTTGACCAGCCAAAGCGTCGAATTGATGGTTCATCCGCCGTACAGCCTTGACTTGGCACCCAATGACTTCTTTTTATTCCCGCACATCAAGAAAAAATGCGTGGTCAACGATTTTCGTCGTCAGAATATGAATATGTTGAAACGTTTCAAAACCATGTTTTGGAGGTGTCTCAATCGGAGTAGAAAAAGAGCTTCGATAATTGGTTTGAGCGCATGCAAAGGTGTATGAATCATTCTGGAGAATACTTGAAAAAACAATAAAACCATTTTTGATGATAAATATTCGTATTTTCATTAGGCCAGAAATATATATAGCAGCCCTCGTATAGAGCGGACTAAAATTAAAAATTTCAAAACGAACATTTTTAAACGCGAATATCAAACATATTTTCGGAAAGTAAAAACTGTTGGAATTTTTGATAAAGTTTTGAGTTTATTACTGAAGCATTGTTTCAAGCAAAGACAAAGTTGGGCGATATGCCTCTTCTTTGCAATAATGTAAAAAACACACTTCAGTAACGCACAAATTCTCGGCGTTTATTTTCCACATTCGTTTGTACACATTCACTAGAACGCTAGAATGTCAAAATGAAAACAAAAAAAACACAGAAAATACTCATTTCGTACACTTTAAAGACACAAAAAATCAGTATTCCCAAAATGATTTGTACTCATCACTATTTCTCGATTTATCGATAAAGCTCAAATCGCCCCTCTTGGCAAGTTTATCGTCTTTAAGCAGATGTTTTTCAAATAAAACAAGTCTAATGATGCAGTGATTTTTTGTCGAAAGAATTGAATAAATGACAACTCCATCCTATAGTGGAGAGTATAAAAAGTCAAAGGGAACGGATTTTAAGACAAAGCTTTAATTTAAGTGCATACATATACTATAGAGCCTTATATGTCTATGCTCTAGCAACTATAGACCTATTGGTCAGGGCAAATCTTTAAATTATTGGCGTGTTAAGATTCGTGATACATTTTCATTGATTTTTAGCACCCATATTGACATTGTTACAGGTGACAGATATTTGGACTTCTATGGCCCAAATGGCCGGCCGGCTAACTCCCAAATGTTTGGATTTTTGAGAAAATTTCACACCTTCCAGATAACCATATGACCCCTGGGGCGAATGGTCGTGCCTACTTATGAGACGATATGCTATATTTGGTCCATTTCTATATCATTAATATTACGTACTTTATAGGATCACAGAAAAGTATTTCGAGATGAAACAAATGAAATTTTAAACTTATATATTAGGGTGGAGTGAAATTCAAAAAAAAAAAGTTAACCTCGGAAAGAGATGTAGTCTGGGGTCCTAAAGAGGGGAAAAATAAAGAAAAAAATTTAAAAAAATTTTTAGGGGTCGCGCCACTCCCTCGAAATTTGCAAATTATCGCTATTTTGGCGTTGATTTTAGAAAAATCCTAAAAAGTTGTATGTCAATAAATGTTTGCAATAGCGTAAACAATGAAATAAGGGCATGAAAAAATTTAAAAAAAATTTTCTCATTGTTCAAAAATTTCAAAAAGTAAAATAAGTCAAATCGTCCCTTCTTCAGAAAATTGACTGAACAATGAAATCGCCACCAAAGCTACAAATATTAGTCGATTATCCTCATATTTGCCTCAAATACTTTTGTTTGGGCACTGAACAAGCTCAAACTTTTAAATTTCGAATAAGTTAAGTCGTTAATTTTTAGGATTTTTCTAAAATCAACGCCAAAATGGCGATAATTTCCAAATTTCTAGGGAGTGGCGCGACCCCTAAAATTTTTTTTTAAATTTTTTTCTTTATTTTTCCCCTGTTTAGGACCCCAGACTACATCTCTTTCCGAGGTTAACTTTTTCAAATTATAAAAAAAGCATGTTTTCACTCCACCCTATTATATATACATTCCTATGGTGACGAGTATAAAACTCATTAAGTTTTTTTTAACAATATAAATAAAAAGAAAAAAGAAAGAAGTTAAAGTTCTGTCGCCTGCGAGAGAGAGAGAGTTGTGCTAATCAATGGTAGGGAATGTCTACTTAATAGATTGTGAGAAGTCAGTGAGAAATAAGTGGCATGGCGGGATTTGTCCATAGATAAGAACGCAAAATGTATGTTGGAATAAAGAGCTACATATCTTTTGAAAGGATCATTTTCACCCTTTGTATGAAAGGCATTTTTTGCAATTTCCACACTGAATACAAGTAATGAAATTTTTGCATACAGATTGCATGTCTATTTCCCTCAATATCCCATTAAGAAACTAGCGCCGAAATCTTCTCGAATCTGTGAGGTTCGTTGTGTGATAGTCTCGCACACTACCTTCCATATCACTGAGTTTCATATAGAAAACGATGATTAATTCTTTCAGTGTATACTATGTGTAGTATCGCATGCAAATACTTACATCAATAAACGATGCGTTGATGTAGTCGGATCCATCAGCATCAATATCCAGAATAACGCGATTTTTGTCATCTAGAGTATAGAGGTAAACTATATTCACTAATCCACAATATTAATTTTGTTTTTGGGCAAGTACTTACACGGAAAAATGTCAGCATAACGATTTTTATTATAACCCATTTCGGATGCCGAGTAGCTCAAGTCCAATGCCACAGCAGTAAGTTCCTTGAATTCGCGCGCTATCTTATCTGGTTTCGATAGTTCACGATAAAATATGGCAAATTTCTTCGAGGCAATATCACCGAAAGAGTCCTCAATGCCATGACAGGACTCACGTTGCCTACAAAAGGAAATTATTTAAAATCACTGTTAGGAACATTTCGAAAAGTGTGTAATGCAGTACCATTTGATGCGTTTGGTGACATAAAGGTAAATGAAACCCGCTACAAAAGCCAGCAACAGGCAACTGGAGACACCAGCCAAAATGATAGTCAGCTGTATTAAAGCATCGGTCCTGAACTCCAGCATAGCAGCGTCATTATAACCGGATTTGGTAAACAATCGTATGACCAAATTGTACTCAGTATCTGAAAACATAAATCACATTCAAACAATGTTCCTATTAGAATGGGTACCGAATATGTAAAGTGGGTAGTTAAATTATAATACCTGGCTTCAGAGGTCCGTTGCAAAAGCGAATAGATGATCCAACACAATCGTCTGTTCCAATGATAAACTCAATTTCATTTGACGACTTCGATGCAGGATCCGGCGGTGTCCATCGCAAAGGTGTCGTTTGGTACTGCTCAATGCACGCGGAGTTTTTGTCCGCATACACTTGATTCCATGATTTGCTATTTGGCCAACTGTCATTTGTCTTCATAGCACCATATGTCAATTGGGGTTCCTGGTTGCAATCCTAAAAAAAACGAACCGCGAAAAAATTATTTTTCATAAAATCGCATAATGGTGGTTAAGACCAATACCTATGTCTGCAGATTTTTTGATCCTTACATTAACTGACTTAACTTTGGGAACGCAAACTGGACCTAGCTGAAACTACTCTGGTACGATGCACAGTGTCGTATTCGACCCTCAAAACGGAAAATTATTCAGGGAAGCTATCGATTGCCACTTCAATTATTCTTTTCGATTAATTACGCACAAATATTATAAAAACAATCAAATTTTTTAAAGGTTTAAGTCGTTGTTTTTTTGTTAATGCTTAATTATTTTGCAAGATATGTTGCTGAGGCCGCTGCTTTAAGAGCTTAACCACGTGGCTATAAATTGTAGAACAAATACGTTTTTCTCGATATTTTCAAATAAATTGACTTCCAAGTACTTAATTAAAAAAATAATTTTGTATGTAAAGCTTCTCCTCAATTTCGCTGCTCTGGAAATTACCTTATAAAGTCGACGAATCTGAATAATTTCGATTATCCCTAACAGTTTATCCTCCAGTTTTTTTTAAATATTCAACATTCCTATTAATTTAATAACGCCGTAGGGATACGACGAGCAAGAACGCCTGTTCTTAAAATGTTAGGTCTTGACAAAATACAAGATTTGCATAAATTCTGTTAATAAAAAAAACTAGGATTTTAAAATCAAGAATTGCGTTTCCCTCATTATTAAAAGTTTTAATTAAAAACAAATTAACCTGTTGTACGGTTTCCTCATTAAATAATGTATTAAATCATCGGTAAAGTTGAAAAATGTCGAAAATATGTAAGAAATCGAGGATTTGCCGGAAAAATACACACATAATTCGCAAACTTTATTCAATAAAATAGATGTCGTTTGGAAGGGCCAAGCTTTTTATTTTAAATCCCTTGAAATTTCGGTCGATAATCATTATAGTTAAAGGCTTATAAGAAGGCAAAATAACTTATAAGTACATTCGGCTTTTAAGACGAATTTTAGGATTTAGGTGGTACTCGATTCTTTTTGTACTCGACAAGACTTACAAGAAAAATGATATCACTTCCCAGAAGTTTTCTACTGTCGCACAGTGTTTATTCTTACTTTGTTTTTAACGGAGGAAATAAATGCTAGAAATATGTTTGCATGCAAACATACAAATAATTGGAACATGTTACAAACATTTAAATACTTGTATTTCAGCATAAAAGATTTACTCAAACATATTATATATTTGGGACAAAATTCTAGCATATTGAAATATCATATGTTTGTGGAGTAACATGAAATATGCGTTAAAAAATGTTATAGATTGCTAGTTATCATTCAAGTTTACAAATGTAACGGGTGATCAATCTAGAGGTATTTTTTACGCATGAGTTGTGTAAAACATTTCTTTTTATCGTTTCAGAATTGTTTGCAATTTTATCATGGAAAGATAAACAACGCGAAAACCACGGTTTGATGCGGTTTCTAGGCTGATGGAATCATCGGTCTATATTTTTTTAAAAAAGATGGTGGCCGGAACTTACCGTGAATGGTGATCGCTATCGCGCCATGATGTCGGACTTTTTGCTACCTGAAATTTAAGCTCTAATCTTGACGACATTTGGTTTCGACAGGACGTTGCCACTTGCCATACAGCTGCTCAAACAATGGATCTATTGAGAGGTCATTTCGTAATTTAGCTAATTTCACGTTTTGGACAGATGAGTTGGCCGTCTAGATCGAGTGAAATCACACCTATAGACACGTTTCATTGGGGCTACCTAAAGTCCATGCTGACAAACCAGGTACGATTCAGGTTTTGGAAGCCAACATTACGCGTGTCATTATCGCCATACCGGAGAAATGCTCGAACGAGTCGTCCAAAATTGCACCCTCAGAATGGACAACCTGGACGTAGTTGCGGCCAACATTCGAAGGAAACTATATTAAAAAATTAATGGCGTAAAATGTACTTTCGAAAAATAGGTTCTTTCGAATATGGACATTTGAGTACTGAGAGGCAGTTGTATTTCGTAATCTAAATAGGCACTTTTTGAAAATTTTACTATTCCGATTCTTCTCCATTAATAATGCTATACTTGGCCGAAAAAACGTGGTTTGAATATATAAATTTGTAATAAAACTACAGCCTGAATTTAGTGAATTCTCAACTCGTTTCGCCAACTCATTCTAAGTTACTAAGTACGTTTTTAATTGTTATGTTTTCTGACCGAAATCTACAGTTTACACGATTATTGCATTCAAAAAGGAGTATTCTCACGACTTGTATACTAGAAATGTCATATATCTAAAAATGGCTGACTTACCTTTGCCGACAAGAGCAGAGCTACATATAAAATTTTACCAAAATCCGATTGCAGCACATCCGCTGGAAATCGCACAATAGCCGTTTTCGATGGATTGCTTTTCGCATAAGCCTCAACACGAACTCTTGTCATTGTGTTCGAATCCAATCTTTGTGGAACTAAAACATTAAGCAGCATTCAATATTTGGACATTACAAAAGTATAATATCTACTCACTTCCTGCCGGAGCATCGAACTGACCACGGACAACGGTGCTGAAAGTATTCACATTCCTCGTTTTCACCGATACATTGACTGTGTAAAAGTATTCCGGCTTCAAATCGGTTTCATTGTGCATTATGTTGCCGTCGTCATTGTAGTCGGGTATGATCCTTCGACGGAAACTGACTGTTTCATGATCCTGTCGATCGCCAATGAAGTCCAATTGGAAATATTCAATGTCCCCATTGGACTTACATGGCGAACCCCAAGTGATGACCACATTCGCCTTATACTCCAAGTCCGTTTCGGAAGGACCCTGCGGAACTGCAACTAAATTTGTGATGGGATCTGAAACTGTAGTAAAAAATACATGGATTCGAAATTAGTTTTGGTTTACTTGTGCTGCCGAGAAGCATATTTTACTCCATGGTTGGGTGGTGACCATTGTGGGCGAAGTACATTCACTGACGCCAAATTCGTTTTGAGCTGCCACTTGAATGCTGTATCGTGTATACGGCAGTAAATCGCTGAACGGTAGTTCGGAATTTGATGTTTCGCGGGATATCAGATCCGATGCGATACGGTTGCATTTGCTGGGGATAAAGTATGCCGCTTCCACGCGTTGAAAATATGTGATGTACAACTTTATAATACCATTTGCATATTTGGGTGCATTCCAAGAAAACTTCAGTGAGCTGTTCGTATGGATTATTACACTGACATTATCCGGTTTATCGGGAACTAAAGGTGGAAGAAACAATCAATTCGGATTTAAGTTGGGGATTATAGTTGGAGCAACAATATTATAGTTATACTTTAATGCGTATTGCGTAAAATTATGATGCGCTTTCCTTTTTTTACCGATTGAGAAAAATATATAATTTTTATTTTATTGTAGTGGCAACGGTTTCCCAGTTTGAAAAGTATGCCTTCAAAAATGTTCTAGACTCATCCAGAGCCATAAATCAAGTCGGTAAGTATACAAACACTTAATTAAATTCAGCTGTATAACAAGTATATTTTTATTATTTTGTTAGCCGAACTGATAAACACCGAAATCAGAAATTCTCGAATAACCGTTGTTACTCATTTACGCGAAGAAATTGTGGGTTCCAAGGCCAACGAAGAGGACTTCAAATGGGGGTTCCTTGACAAATGTAAGCACTATGTAATGAGCATATGGCAATGGTGTTTCAATACAATTAAATCACTATCTGAAATCACCGGCTCTTTGTCGCAAAAATAAACCCTAATGTTTGTTTTGCGACGAATATCCATTTATTGAAAAAGTAGCGAAAAAACTTTGTCAATCGTTTTCATTTCTGTCCCGTGTGAGAAATTGTTTTCGCATTCAGTACTAATAGCTAATTGCTTTCGGAGCCGAATTTTTCCAAAAAATTTAAATATGATTATCCTTTTTTAAATCATTTGATCCGGATATGTGGTTCCAAGGCTATTAATACGTAGACTGCTTAAAAAACTTTGTTTTAAAGGTTTTCAAAAAAGAAATAAATATACAAACTACTTAAATTACCTGATTTTTATTATTTTGTAAGCACTTTTAATTTTTTAAATACACTTTTTTTATGCAAAGAAAACTTGTTTTTATTTAAAAATATTTCATTTTCTAAAAGTCTAAAAATCTACTTTCAATTTTTAGTAATAATCAAAAAGTCCATTTTAAGTCTTAAGTACGAGTTTATAAACCTATTCGGGAGTATATTTTATTTTTATTTGATGAATGTTAAAAGTTGTTTCCGAGCCCTAGACCATTTTTATGCAACTCTAACTGAAAATGTATCTTATGGTTCAAATTTCTCTAAGATTGGTTGTTAGCCAATCGTAATAAATTATAACAAATTTAATAGAAATCGGAATAAATATGGGAGTTATAGGGTGATTGAATACAAACTTGGGTGGGACCTTATACTAGCGCTGAGCTGCGTCAAATTTCTTTGAGATTGGAGAGCTAAACAAGTTTAAAAAACTGATATGCTTCTGTCTGATCACACTGACGAAAGTGTAGCTGCCGTCAACACAGAGAACAGTTTTGTTGCCACAACCGAATTTTTGGCAAACTGAATGTTGGTGGTTGCAAGTTCTATCCATACATTCCATTAATACAACCGAATGTTGATTGGATACTTGGTAATTTTCTTCACTGGGAACTGACAGTGTCGGTTAGAAAGACAAACTATAAAAGCCTAAATTTGGCTCTTACTTTCGAATCTAATAAAGTTCGAACCTAAATTATATGCATCAAATTGGTAAATTGGGTCCAAAAAATCAATTTTGGGTTTAAAGTTTCAAAAATTTGTATGATAAATTAATTAAGTGAAATAAAGTGGAGTTTTAAACCTTAATAGTTTCGGCTACTAAGAGTTAATGTGACAAAAATACCTCAAAAAAATGATTAAAGTCTTGGCTACAGATGCGATAAATAATATATTCTTTCACATTGGTCATATTTTGTAGTTTATTTAAAAAAAGGTGGAAATAATTCATTTCAAATCGCCCCTCTGTGTCTTTTTTTGTTTACATTCTGAACAAACCTTATTCATTAAACATTATAAAACAAATTATTTATTCTTTAAAAGGACTAAAAACGAATTTTGATTTTATTTTAGACGATCTATTCTAACATACAATAGCAGTAATTTAGTAGAACATTTAAACCCAAAAATGATGATTTTTTAAAAATATTTATAGTACAATAATATTAAAAAGGGCACGCCCTAAAGGAAAATAATTGAACAACATTTTTGTAGAACACAAAAAAAAACTTAAACTCCCGTTAAAGAATAATTTTTCGAAAATTGGATGAAAATGACCCTTCAATCTTAGAGATAGCATGTTGAAATGTTCTACGAAAATAAACTCCATACGATTTAATTTAAGGCATCTCATCACGAAAATTCGCTAAAACAAGGAATATTCTTCTTTTTAACTTATTTCTTATGGTACAACGTTGCAAACCTACCAGGGTCATCCTTTTGGGAATTTAGTGAAATCGCCTAATTCTTTTAATTCTAAAAGAAATCATTTACCCTTCGAGTGAATCATGAATTCGTCAGAATCATGGTGATTGCAACAGAAATTATGTTTATCCAACCGAATATTTTTAGTTCGGACCGATTTCCAACTGATGTTTCTCTGTGTTTAGAGCGTGCAACTCAGTCCTAAAGGCATTTTAAATTATTTTTGTGGCCGGAAATTAAGGACACTCGCGTGAAAGTTTAGTAATCGTATGATCAGCCGAGCCTCAGCGATGTCAATTGGTCACCTTGGAGCTACAATTTGACGCCGTTTATTTTTTTTGTGTATCAATCTTTTAACGATCGAAGATATTGAGGTAAACATTAAGCAAACATTCGTGAGTTAGAAACAGAAGTCGTTGCAATGGTCTTGGAAAATTACGTTAAAAGAATGACTCACTCTAAAGCCAGCCGAGGCAGTCACCTCAACGAAATTGTGTTCCACAAATAATTAATTGAATATTGAAATTTGAGTTAAAACTTAAATAATTTAAACTACCCTAAAACACTTTCTTTCAAATTCCTTTAAGTTATATCAGCATTGTGAAGTTAATATGCATACTTACGTTAATTTAAATTTTAAACTGATTTATACTTAATTTGTCATTAAAAACTTTTATTTAAAGGATTCATTGCAAAGCGGATATTAAAACAAAAATGTTTTTTGACCCGTTTCAAAGTTAGTGCAATACGAAATGTTTAAATGTTATGACATTTGATCATTGTGACTCTTGTGTGTTGTTAACAATTGTTTATGTAAAATCACGAAATTTATTAAGAAATGTTTGTGTATAAATTTTTGTTTCTTTTTAAAATAAAAATGCTTGCTGAAGAAGACGATTACCGAAATTAAATAAAATTAAAAAAATCAATACTGACCTCAATCTTGTCTAATTAATTACTGATTTACATCAAAAAATGTCAAACCAACAGACTCACGAATAATTAATTCTTTTTTTATGCGACAAATAATTCCTTTAGGTTTCCTCCACTTTTTTTGGATTTGTTTAATATTTAAAAATTTAATTCTTTTAAAATTTAAATTTGACTTTTATATAGAACCTGTTGAAAAATGTATTCTTAAAGACTGCAATCCTACCTACCTAACAAAAAAATAGTACGCGAAAAATGACAGTTTTCTTCCAGACAAATTTACAAAATAACATAAAAAATTTGTTTTTAACAGCACACCACGCCCACAATTACAAATATTTTGATCTGGTTTTTTGGCTGGTTTAGTTTAAATAGGTATGCTATTGAATGGCATTAAATTTTTAGAAATCTATGATAACAGAAAATTAGACTTTTGGCCAGTAAAATTAAATTCTGAACGACCGTGCGCAGCATACGGACAACGCGCCTCTTAAGTTTTTAATAACTTATATAGGACATGTTTTCAAATTGTCTTAACTATCTTTCTCAATTGAAAAAGCACAAGAAGTTCTTGTTTTTAAATCTTTTAGTTTAAACATCTATTACTGTTGACTAATAAAATATAATGACTGAACATTACTTCTTTGGAAATTGTCATCTTCATTGATTCCACTTTGGATCGTAACTGAACTTGCAGCATCCTAAATTGGAGGAGTCTAATGCTCTTACGCTAAATACATTAATATACAACGTTTCTATGCGTGGATTAATTTACTTACAATACGCCTCAGTTTTCCTCACGAACGATTTATTGGCTGACCAACCGCCAATATTGTATAGTGCAGCGTTACAGAAGTAATCTGTGTAGGGTGACAGTGGACCAATGTCTGTATTGAATAGAATTACAAGTTGTCCCTTGACATACTTTTCGGCCACCTGGGAACAAATGCATCAAGGCTGATTCAGAGACGATGTGTACAAACTCACCTTAATGGGCGCTTCACTGCGGGCTTCACATGTAATTCGGGCAAAAATCGTCTCACATTTGTTGTTTGTGTCCGTCTCTCGGGCACCGATAGCAAATCGATCAGGATACACGGCTAGAATGTCGACATTGGGAGGCTCGGGAGCCTTGGACGCCGTCTCACACTCTATATGCAAAAACTCCCCGTCGTTCATACTCTCGGTTATGGGTATAATTTGGACCGTATATGCGACGCAGGCCTTCAACTTGTCGACAGTGACATTTGTATTTTTGGTGGTTTTATCGAAGGCCGCTACAACTTGTTCCTCATCGTCCCAACCGGACAAACGATATCCCGTCACACATAAATCAGCGAATGCGGGGGGTTTCCAATATATCAGAAGTGAGTATGGCTCGGCAATCACCACATGATTGCGAACAAAGGACGGTTCTTTAAGAGAATAAAGCGTACATAATTGAAGGAACGGGCGAATAATTTGTGACACATACTATCTTCCTTGGTATTGGAATTATTTCGCAAAGCCAGCCCTCGGGTAGTGTTGAGGGATTGCGGAACAATGGTGTAGTTATACTGGCCGCACGGATCTAAGCCGTCGAAAATTGCCTCGGTGCCATCACTTTTTGTATCTTTGCGCTTCTGTAGTTCGGGCGGTCTATTAAGGGGTCCTGATATTTCCACATAATAGTAATCCACACACTTCCTGTGCAAAATGGGGGGGTTCCAATAGAGACTTATCTTTGTACTTTCAATGTAGGTCGAGTTGATAGTGACGGGTCCAGGAACTGAAGAAAACAAACATACAGAATATCAATTTAAATTTTAACATTATATAATTTTAAAAAATAGGACATCATTATATAATTTTATTATTTAAATATTAGGAAGGAACTTAAAAATAATTTAGGAATGAAGCACTACCCAGCACGTGCACTCGCTGGTGATGCGTGTACACAGCATACGCTCATGCAACCGAATTTTTATTGTGCCCAGTATGTACTGTCTTACTTATCCGTGAAATTTTCGGTAGAACAACCAAAATTTAATATAAGTTTGTTTGTGACAATTTAGATGTTATCACATCGATGTATCACACTTTAAGATCCGGTTGTAAATGCAGAAGATATAAGTAAACATGTAAAAGCGCGACCACTACGTTCTGCAAAAATGAACAAAAAAGTCAGAGCTACCTTGCAATAATTCTTCATATTCGAAGGTGTACGTACGGCGGGCTATGTTTTATGTGTATTTTGACGCCCGTTTTTTTATAAACTGTTATTTTTTCGATATTTTTAAAAAAAAAACCCTTTTTGTGCCACTTTTTAAAATTTCCCAACGGTAACGCTGATTATTTCTATTAAACGTTTTATTAAAGAAACAATGATATATTCAAAAGGCAGTCGAAAAGACTTTTAGTTGCAGGCAGTGGTGACTGCAGGGGGTTAATGCTTCTTCACCATTCGTGAGTCCCAAGTGATGAATGTGACTGAACCATGATCAATGGCTATATATAAGTACTTAAGTGCAAGCAGATTTGAAATAAACGAGAACCAGTCGGCAGTAGAGTATTCCACCGAACAAAGTAAGCACAATAAAAATCCCAAAATCTTCCAAATGTTGTTGTTTTTTATAATGAACAACAACCATGCACTGTATCATACATAGTCTTTTAAACCGTAACCATATTACTGTTAACGTAAATCTTTTGTCCAACAATATTACATGGTTGTTACAACTATGTTTACATTTCTAAATTTGCAATAATATTATTGTTACATTTCAACAATATACCGTTGTCAAAATAAAATTTAGAAAACAATACTATGGTTTCAACGAACATGCTTTTATTGTAGAGAACATATTATTGTTGCCGTGACCATATAGTAACCACATCTTTTCTCTGCGTGAATAACCGAGCCCCAAAACACATGCCCGTTGTTCATTGCATGGAGGTATACTTACTTACTTGATAAGCCGTTAGCGCTTTATCCTTTGAATGCTTATTTGAAAATGTAATTTCTGAAAATATACCAACCTTGTTCTGGCGATTCAAATTTTTGTCCTGCTTTTGCAGTTTCCAGACTGTTTATATAGAATTGAAATTCATACGGCTCACATCCCTGCAAGCCGGTTATTAGGAATTCTTTGGCATATGGATCCGTTAGATTTGCAGACCATTCACAACTGACACCTTCAGAGGGAGTGCCGACTACGCTTTGGCCACCAGCACGATTTCCATTGTCCGAATTGCAGTCAAGGAGGGACCATTTGAGGTGATAGAATTGCACACAAGTTGTATGGGACAAAAGTTCCCAGGATACTTTCATTTGCTCATTTTGTGGCACAATTGTTAGTGTCACATTGCCGGGCTCTGAAGGAAAACAATTAGAGTTTTTAATGTTAATTATTGTAAATTATTCGAGTAAACGCATTGAACCAGTTACCCTCATATTCTGTTGTAGCATTCGCTGTTTCATTCGATATCATGACACCGTTGATGTCCTCCGTCTTCAATTGGATGCCATACAGCTGACAGGGATTTAGGCCCTCCATTTCAAGGAAATTCTCTTCGTTAGTCAGTGTCCATTTGAAGTTTACCGAATTATCGTCTGATTTCGCTTCGATTCGAAAAGTCAATATGCAGGTTTGGTGTTCGGATTTCCATTTTAAACTTATCGATTCTGCGAGAGACACAACATCAGTAATAGCAGTAGACGGCGCTAAAACGAAAAAAGAAAAAAATTGTACAAAAATTTAGTCATTGTACCCTCCACCGAAGGATGGAGGGTATAATAAAATTGTTATTCCATTTGCAACACCTCTTAATATTGAATTATTAAGTTTAACTAATATTGACCTTATTTAACTAGTTAGTTTGTCCGTTCGTACGTCCGCGTAAAATGAGGACCCTGCAATTTTGTATGATGATGACTTATGGTCATAAGCTAGTTGGGATTGTAAATGGGCGAAATCGACAGAGGGAAGAAAAAGTTACACTTTAAAGACTCAAGATACTTTGGAAAATGTACACTTTTTGTGTATCTGCTTAACAAATCATAATTTTAGTTTTCTTTTCACAGACGGACATGGCTACTTGTCCTAGCTAGAGTATATAAACTTAATCTGGTCTTCGATCAATATTGTGAGATGTTGCAAACGCAATGTCAAAATTAATATACACTTGAAGGGGAGTGAGACTTCTGGCAGTATTTAGAAATCTCATTGTTTTTGAAAAGAATTTACAATCTGATTTGAAATGAAAGTTCTAGACCGGCAGTGCTTCAAGGCTAGATGGACATGTTAATATAGGAATACATAAATGGTTGGTTTTAGTTGGTTGCGTCCAAAAAATAAGTATCTTTTTTTGATTTTGGTTCCATCGAAATGAAAAGAGAACAATTTGAGAGAGCGAAAAGTACAAAATAAAAAAAAAAAACCTATTTTACATCCCTGTACAACTTAAGTTATTATTTTATTCTTTGAAAATGAAAGCCCGCCTTCCTTGTCGTGTCAACAACATCGTTGTTCTATAAATACGAGGGCTGCTATATATATTTCTGTCCTAATAGCGAAAATGCAAATATTTTTCATCAAAACTGGTTTTATTGTTTTTTAAAGTATTCTCCAGCATGATTTATACACTTTGCATGCGCTCAAACCAATTGTCGATGCACTTTTTCCACTCCGATTGAGACACCTCCAAAACATGGTTTTTGAACGCTTTAACAGCATCTTCTAGCGATAAAAATCGTTGACCACGCATTTTTTTTCTTGATATGCGGGAATAAAAGAAGTCATTGGGTGCCAAGTCAAGGCTGTACGGCGGATGGCCTATAAATTCGACGTTTTGACCGGTCAAATGGGTTCTGGTTTGAGCCGATGTGTGAGAGCTCGCACTGTCATTGTGCACAATGATTTGTCTTCTCTTGTTCGATTTTCAAATTTATCCGAAGACTTCAGGCAAACAAATTGTTGTGTACCACTCAGAATTGACCGTCCTACGTTGCTCAAGCGGAACAGTCGCCACATGACCAGTTTTGCCGAAGAAACAGGCGACCATTTGCTTCGAAGTGCTTCTTTTACGAACAACTTTCGTTAGATTTGGCTCGTCTTCGAAGACCCACACGGTCGATTACTGTTTTGTTTCGAGCTTATACGCATAGATCCATGATTCGTCACCTGTAACAATCTTATAAACGTCTTTGAAGTACCGCAATCGTATTTTTTAAAAATTTCTTTGCACCAAACGACACGATCCTTTTTTTGAGCGATTGTCAAATTGTGCAGGATCCATCGAGAACAAACCTTTTTGACGGCCAGGTGCTCATGCAATATGCTGGTGGAAGAAATGCCCAAGGATGCCTCTATCTCACATGACGATCTTGCGTTATCAGTTCATGCACGGCATCAATGCTCTCTGACACAACGGCCGTTTTGTGGACGACCTTCACGACATTCGCCTTCGAGCGAGCGTCGGCAAAGATTGCATTCATTAAACCAGTTTTCCACAGTGCTATAGGACGGTGCTTCATCGGCATACAAAGATTTAAGTTCATCGATGCACTCTTGTCGTGATAATCCACGTCGAAAGTTGTAAAAATGATCGCACGAAAATGTTCACGAGTTAATACCATTGTTTTGCCAAATTGATTTTTTTAAGTCATGTAAACAACACAAATGAAGATCGCCAGGCAATACGCAGTGTTCCTAGGCCAGAAATATAAATAGCAACCCTATATATACTTAAATTATAAACTTTTAAACTATTGGCATAGGTGTGTGTGTATGAACGAAAGTAAAAGTTCTCGTACTGAAAAACGTCAGTCGGACAGTCTGCCAATATGGAAGGAATTGTTTCAGTAAGTCGCCTGTTTCCTCACTCTTCGACTAAATACTTTGCATATGCAAAATCAACGCAATGTTTCGTATACGTGACGCGCAAAATAGAAAGGGACCTAAGGGTAAAAACCAGTTTTGTTCAGGAGAGCCATTTTAATGATTTAAATACGTGTATCTTTGGTGTACTTCACTTTCATAAAACGCGCATATCTCTGGGAGCGAACACTTTTGGGGCATGGGATCGGTCTCATTCGATGCTCAGAATGAGACCGATCCCATAAAAAACAAGTGAAAATTGATTTTTTTTACCCTTAGGTCCCTTTCTCTACGCGCTGTCACATATGTAGATCATAAGGGGAGACCATGTCGGCAGCACACATATATGGCACCAAAGAGCCGTCTTACACCAACGGCGAAACGTGCGTCTACCAGACGGTGATGTGTTTGCTTTAACTTCGCTGACTTACCTATCCATACGACAAAAGAACAACAAACCTGATCTAGTTATCTCTTTTAAAAACAGCATGTTTTGTATGTTTTTGTTTCAACTGCAGCTTGTACTAGGAGTGTATTTGATCTCAAGTATGAAAAAATAAATAAATATATACATACGTTACATACTTAAAATTAACTTGGCTTGTATGATCTTTGTAATAAGCGAAAATTCCCTTAAAATGCAAAAATGTTTCCCGGATTTCCCGAAAAGAGAAACTCTAATACTGTACCACAGTGTTACGTAGTATATAAAGACGAGTATGAACGGCTATAGTCGGGCTGGACCTAAGACTCATTACATGTGTACAATACTTCAGTCGGATAGGACGTTTGTAAGGGGGATTTATAAAATCATGAACCAATATGCTTCTATATCAAATAGGTTGTTAAGTTCCACATCGTAAAAAAACATACTGATGTTCGTCCTCATATGTGACTCCAAGAGCGGCAGGGACATCTGTATGGGGGCTATGACAAATCATTATACGATGTGGGTAGTTTCGAGGGGCTAAGTTTTATATCCATAATAATCGACTAGGAAAACATGAAGCGATGTGGACCCAATTTATTAGGGTTTGTCCTTGACGTGGTCCTACACAATAAAGATTCGTCGATATCGATTCATATATACCTGCTATAACAGGAAATGAACAAAGAGAGATGGCCAAAGTCATATCAAATCTGATAAGTGTTAAAAATCTTAGCTGCACTTTAAAAAACTCTGCCTCTGATGTTGATCCTAAATTTGCAATAGGATTTTCATTTTTGATTTGAACATTCCATTAAGGAGCAAACGAATATCTTATCTCAAATTAGAGATATAATTCTTGCATTCACTGTTAACTTAAACAATGTATCAATTCGAGCGGGAATCAAAAAACCGTTCAGAATGTCGACACGATTCAAAAACGTTGGTGTTCTTCATATCTTTTGAAATAAAAATATATTTACTGACGGATTTTCTATTACCTATGTAGTCCGTTGTCTCATCTTGGGTTTTTTCTATAATTGCCTGATTCTCATCGTTCAAGTTTTTTATTTTCAGCACAGCAAAATATGTCGAGCAGGGATCTAGATTTTCGCTGAAAAAGAAAATCTCCATTAACTTTGGATTTTATAAGATCGATTCTATCATAAATACCATGTATGATTAGCATTCCCCACAATTTCAAGATTTTTTTTACTTTTACACGTGACGTTTTGCAGTTCATAATTTTCCGTATCGACCAGGGAAAATGTTATGTTGAATGGGGTCCTATCCACATGTACTTCAACCGAATCTAAAGATAAAAAGAGAGAAAACAAACGGATCACGCACGCACTTTATAGAGAAATGTGAGTATTCCATCGCACCTGAGACGTCTTCGGTACTACTCTCCAGTCCTTGGACTTGGCATAGTAGCACAGACAAAGTAAGGATAACTAGCTGCCATATAAGGAATGGTGGTTTCCAAGGTCTTCTCAAATGAAACTTTTTCGCCATGCCACCATTTACATACTAAAAATAAATACTAGGGAAAAGCAGAAATACGTTGATGTTATCAGTAAAGATATTAATTTAACAAAAAAAAAATTAAAATGATTTAAGTTGTCAATAAATATTCCAGTTCAAACAATAAAATTATAATAAATCAAAATACAAAGGTCCTGAAGTCGTCTCTGAAAAATTTTTAGTTATATGAAAACAATTAAAGTAGATTTGAAACTTATTGCTTATTGGCAGGACTGACCAATCCTTTCCCATACTACACAGCATAGGTTTTTTATCCATCGTTGTAATCAAAGTACAGGTCGAAATTATGAACCGATTTCGAAGAAACGTAGTATATTCTTCAAAGGCGAACTCTATTGATATCCCGGTTAAAGAACCTTCAGCTCACACTACATCCGATTTTGACCACTCACTGTTAAGACTTAACCATATAGGTCCAAGTAGTCGACTAGCTCCCACAGAAAGGTCCTTCAGCTCTAGAAGCCACAAATTACTCCGGATTGCTCCCAAATTTCCATAGTACGTTATGAGCGACCATTTTTTTTTGTTTTCGCACAAAGCGTTACCAGTAACAAACACATGTATGTGCTGAAGTTGGACTATATCAGTTCATGCTTTTGAATAGGTCCCACACAACATTCCCTTCCGATTTAAGGTCCTGCAGCTCTAAAAGCAATAAATTACATTCGATCACGCAAAAATTTAGCATGGTAAGCTATGAGCTACAAATAATTAACTGCGTTCAAAGGTGATTAATCCTTTGAATAACAAAGTGGTGTAGGGTATCCTATAGTCGGTCACGTGATGTAATTCTGTTTTATTTGTCTCTTTTCAATTAAATATACAATTTTATTATTTTTAAACACAGCGCAAAATATACGTCTCTATTAAGTGGAAAGTGATAAAAAACACGCATGCACCAGCTTTATATATGCAGGTATTTTCATTTTCTATACCGTTTTAATCGCAAAGCATTGTGAGGGCAAAACAATATATAGTTGAGAGCTTTAGGCAGTCAAAATAACAGCAGTATGTTAGAAAATCGGAAGAAAAACATATCAGCAGATATATTTTGAATTGATTTAAAGTAAAAAATAATTAATTACACTGGACAACAAAATTTGAAAACAAATTTGCGGCAGAAGGTTTGATAGTTAATAAGGATAATGGAGTTAATAAGGAAATAAAACCATGGTAAAGAATCGAAAAATTTAGGCAGATCAAAGTAATTTTTTTAACGAAAATTAGAAAATACTGTGGAATTTTGCCTATATCTCATTCCTATCTGCAATAAAAGCACTGCATATCGTCGCTGAAAATGTCAATTTCTCCACTTAACATAGCGCTCAAGTTTTTTAAAAATGGTTTACAAATAAATCGGTTAGGGTTTTTTTTTTATTAAAATAATGACTAATGTGAATATCTTAGTAGGTCAGTTAGTAGTTAGATCCAAATTCACCCTTGTTGCCGCCTTTAAGATAACAGATGGTGTTTGCCCCTCCACAAGTGTTGAAACCGTTCACAGGAACATAATTTGTATTCCAGAGCCCAAGAAAAAGGGCGACTTTAAATGCATGCCCCAAAAGGATTGAAGTTTGAAAAAGTACGTCTGTAGTGGTCAACCTAAAAGTGGAGGAACATTTTTAGGTCAGATAAATCCAACTTGTTGTTATATGGCGGATCACGGGAGTATGTTAGACATCCTCAGAACTAGTAATACGATACTCGTTATACTACAACATAAATATTAATGCAAAATGGATCGAGTGTACTGATATGGGCGCACAATGTGATGAGATTAAAAAAATTGTTTAGATAATTCAGCCTTTTCTAAACTAACAGTCGGATTTTAATGAAATTGCACACACTTATAGAAGAGGTGTTTTAGAGCTTACGTTTTTAGTTTCGGCCCCCACGATATGCAGGGGCGAAGCCACAAGGCAACTTGAGCTTATAAAATTATAAGACGCATGTAACTATTAAATTCAAATTTGACTAAAATAAAGTAAATGTGGAAACATAGAATCTGAAAGTCTACTATCCTATCTACCTAACAAAAAAACGAGAAATGGCTAATTCCTTCTACTCAAATTTACAAAAATTACGTTGTTTTTCTAAAATAACCAAAAAATATTTGTTTTCAGCATCACACCACGCCCACAATTACAAATATTTTTATCTTATTTATTGGCAGCCTTAGTGTTAATGTGTTCGCTGTTAAATGACATTAAAATTTTATAATTCGATGATGACAAAAATTGGATTTTTCGCCAGTAAAATTGAATTTTGAACTACCGTGCGCCGGCTCCAAAAGGCTAAAGCATTTTATAGAAAACGCAGTAGCCGGTATTTACGAGGTAGACATCTAATTGTTGGATGTTATTACCCGGGGTTGAGCTTGAGTTTACTAATAGTCGTGTAGACTTCCATCACATCACTGCTGCCCATGTTGGTTATATACAGGGTAATTCATTCACGACTGGACAAACTTCACCAGCGTATGCCTTGGCTTATTTAATGAAAATATGTCCATCTACGACCATGTCTGAAAATATGAGGGGGCAAAATGGCAGCGGTTTGAAAATTTTCGGGTTCGTGATCGGAGGGTACTAGGATAAAATGGCTAAGTTCCGAACCAGTGGTCGGGAAAGCCCTACCTTTTATCTTTCCATAATTAGCCCAGGGGTCCTTTCGTTTTAAAGTTATGAATATTTCATTGAAATGCAAAAAAAAAATTGTTTTAATTTACAAAAACAAATAAATGGTTATTTCGCTTCAAAAAAATTTAAAATTGAATCACCCTGTATATTCTAGTCATACATACATGATTATTGTTTTGCTGTTTACATATGCATCAAGTTTTGTAAATTTTCCAACTGGTTAAAGTATACTCGTACAAAACATAGTCTAGTATTTATTATTTTTGAGCATTTTAATCTCGTAACCCTGGCACAAACATCGGCTTTTCATGCAAAAGGTGTCCAACGCCATACAAAAAAACTACTATTGCTCATCATTTACATTTGTGGGTTATTTTGTCCCGCGGTGCACTGTTTCCTTGCTGTGTTTTAATCTTTCCACACACTTTGGCTTGTCTAATATTACTTCCCTTTTTGTCGTCCCCTTTTAGCTTGTTTTCAGTCTATTTCGTCCATACGTGCTATATATATTTCTCGCCTAGGCAACACTAAGTGTTGCCTGGCGCCATCTGACATTTCCATTGGAAACTTTGACATTTTTTAGCATAAACGTACTCAGAACGTTTTGACGTACGACCATCATTTGTGTTGTTTACAGTGACTTGAAAAAATCAATTTGGCAAAAAAATGGAATTAACTCGTGAACATGTTCCTGCGATCATTTTTCACAACTTTCGACGTGGATTATGATTAACTTAAATCTTTGTATGGCGATGAAGCACCATCCTATATCACCGTAAAAAACTGGTTTAATGAATTCAATCGTGGCCGACGCTCGCTCAAAGACGAAGGTCTAAAACGTCCGTTGTGCCAGAGAACATTGATGCCGCGCGTGAACTGATAATGCAAGATCGTCATGTGACATACTGTGAGAGAGTGGCATCCTTAGGCACTTCTCCAATTGATCCCATTGAGCTCATTATTTTTTATTATGCTAGCAGCCAGAGTATGTGGCTCAAAGTTTTAGAGCCTATACAACTGGTTGTTTGCTCTAGCTGTGGTTTGTTGCCCAAAATTTGGTTGTAAGGAAGTCCTCTACCTCTCACTAAGAGGAAAGTTGCGCCCACATGAGCACACCTCGAAATGGTAACAGCCAGATGCTACGACTAACGCTGAAGAATCACCTCAAACAGCAACAATGGTTGCCCATGTTCCACTTATTACAGCCAAATTGACCATTCTTCAGCCCATTAATACTCGATAGTATTTCCTCTGACGGACGAAACAAAGTCTTTTCTTCTTTAAAGATTTTTTATACGAGTAAGCAATAATGTTCCAAGTCTGCCTACGGGACATTCAAATATTGTAGATTTTCGGAACCTCCATGACGCATGTTCAGTTTTTTGGGAGTAACTTTTTGAAGGTTTTTGGGCTCCATACAAAATGAGTCGTTCTAATGTAGGCGGCTTTTTGTGTGTGTTGAATATTGCTGTACGATGAACTGTTCAAAGTTACTTTGTTTGAATTCGAATTTATCGGTTTGATTTCTTGTTATTCGGTTTTTAATCAACTGCTAACAATGGCATTCACTGTTATTATCTTATCGAATTGATTGGAGGTAGCAGTTTAACATTATTTTTATACAGAAATCATTGTTTTCGGGATTGCAGCAAACGTATTCAAATTCTTTTGAAATAAGAATATAGTTATACGCACATTTGCTAAGCTGGAGCTTGGGACATTTTACGTGAGGCGATTAGGCGAAAGAAGAAGTCAATATGTTTTGCAGAGCATCCATTGGATTTATTTACTTCACTTGTTTGTTTTTACTTTAAAATTTTGAAATTTGTATGTATCTGTTAACCGATAGTAAATCGATTTGACGAAATATCATCCATTTACACGTTCTTGTACAGGGTGGCGCGAAACTACGTCGTGGTTTGAATGTTTAATAACTTTTAAAATTTATTTATATTTATTATGACTTGAACAGTTTTTATTCTGGTTCGAGACCTTTTTGTTATTTCTTTTTCATAGTTAACTAAAAAAATTGTGAAATGTATTGACTACAGTTGCCAGGCATATTGTACAGCTGTTTCTTAACTGGCCAAGGTTTTTCTTCAGTAGTCTTCGGCAATGATTAATGAGAATTACCATTTGCGTAAAGTCATCGAACTGACCGAAGAGAAATCTTTATTGCGCAATACTTATATATAATATTTATTTATATTTTTTATTTTTATTTCAGAACTTTGTGAAGCAAACTTGGCGAATTTAAAATGGAACACTACACAACAGATCAGCGATCAGCAATTGTTGAATCTTGAATTTTCTGTTACGGCACCTCTTTGGCGAACGCATTATTTCGCGCAGAAGCGATTTCAATTGGCCCCCTCGTTCACCGGATTTAACAGCGCCAGACTGTTTTTATTGGGGTTACTTGAAATAATATACGTAAATACGCCAGCGACCATACCACAGCTAAAACAAAACATTCGCCATAAAATTCAAGCCATGACACTGGAAACTTACAAAAAGTTATGCAAAATGCACTGGAAACAGCACGAATGTGCGCAGTCACTACTTGCGGGATATAATTTTTCATACTTAACCAAAAATATTCCAGACTAATATACATATAGTACAATGTAACAAAATATAATAATAATAATTAAACAATAAATAAAAAAAGTTATTAAACATTCAAACCACGACGGTAGTTTTGCGCCACCCTGCACTTTTTTTAGATGGAAAGTCTATTCTCTGTCCATTCAGTATTTCACTAAACTCTATTCTGTCATTTAAAATGAGATGTAGGTTCCTTAAAGCGGCAAGTGTGGTCTTTTGACAGGTTATTTTGAAGCTTTAATGTCATGGAATGATCAAGACATTTTTTCCTGCATAACTTTCTAACTTTGCGTCACTTGTATAGCGTTCATGTGGCAAGTCGGGTAAAATCTGAAAGTAAGGTAACATTTCCCTCTCTCTACGGAGGAAAATTGATGGTTATGCAGGGTCCTATTTAATTTCAAAAGACCCAGGACCTCACTCCACATTCCATCTTAGTGAATGCAGTTATGCTTCGTTGGACACTTGTGGATTCGTTGCAAAATGGAAATTTTACTTATTGACATAAGCGCTGAGCCATAACTAGGCCTTCTGCAAGATGGTGTTTTTGTAACCAAAATCCATATCTACTATAACATACCTTATGTACTTACTTAATCCCCTTAAAATTTCGTTTAGAAGAAAACGAGGAACTTTTCTCAAATTAGTAAGCTGTGCACGCTATAATTCGTACTCACTGACCGGGACTAACGCATAATGCCGTTTATTGAGAAGCTTAAAAATGATCTTCTACTCGGGATTTACTAGATGGAAAACCCTCCGTTGAAAAGTTTCAAATGTTATTACTAGATTTGCACCTATCGACATTAACATCGTATTTTTATCTTTGGAATTTTTTTTTTCATATTTTTCACATATTTTGCATATGCAAACAAATTTAAAAACCGATATCTTTAACACCATTTTCAGTGAACCGAATTTTGGTAGAGTCAGAATTTTTTTATAGAACTCAAGGAACTCAAGGTCCAAGGTCTACTGATCGCATAGAAAAATGATCTGAAGAGGACATCGTGGCGAATGAGTGATGTCAGAATTTACGATATCTTCAGCAAACATACTCAAATTCATAAGTAATAAGAAAGTGCAAAGTGGTTTGCACACCTACTTGTAAATACGAATATGTATAAATACATACACATGTGCATATGTGTATGTTTGTGTGCTTATGGCGTGTCAGATATTTCGCGAAAGAAATTCAGCAGCGAAATACTGAAGCAGCATTTAAGAACTTTTTTAAATGACTAATATTGAATGGTAAGATTTCAATACGAAATACAATTCGAAAGTGCTATTTACTGTGCCGGCGTTTCCAGTCGTATATCCGTATCTTTCCGTTTCGCCGATAATTGTACATTGACAAATTACAGATTGACATGGCACTCTGTGGAACTTATCACTAAATGTTTCCATTGTGCGATAACTACGTTCACACATACTCGTACATCCATGCACACAGAACATTCAGAAATAATTACCCAGACAATTTCACGGCATTTTATTTTAGGATATGCAATATTATTTTATTGTTCGGTTTAACGGACCTTATCTGATTGGTAGGCGATTGATGAAATTAACGCAATTGCTTATGCGACAGGGATGGGAGTGTTAAAGCCATCCTACACGGCGTAGGGGTCGACAATTGCCTGCTTTTTACATAAATCAAAGAATAAGGTAAGTAAAATGGAGTCAGGATCAATAGGATATAAACTAGGATTATCACAAAATACTTTCTTCTGAAATGAGTTTTATTTCTCTATGGTGATTATGAATACAAGCAAAACTATTTGGAAATCTCTGGGAAAACGATTAAAAAAATATATAGGGTAGGGCCGATTATTCTGAAGATTCCGTGTCTCCGTCTATACTTTGCGCAAGGTCAGAATTAATATGTGACTTCTAGAGCGGAAAGGACATATTTATTTGGGGCTTTATGAAAACATAGACCGATATCGCCCAATTTCAACAGGAATTATTACACAATGGAACAAGGTATTTGTTGTTTAAGAACTGAATGTTATTTTTAAGGTAATTTGGAACACTGAATCCAAAGCTGAACTTGTTTTTTCTAATCGCTCGACTTTTCGCGATTTACCTTTATGTCCAAAAGTAAGACACTTCCACTACAAATATTTAAATAACTTGAAAGCGGTTCACCATATTTAGTAAAAAAAAATAAAAACTCGTCAGCAAAATTATCTTTTATCCGTGCCTACATTGTTTTTAATTTGGCCCAGTTGTTTCAGATACGATATATCGTTGAAGTTAAAAAAAATGTTTTTTTAAAAATTCATAAAAAAAAATCACAGTGTTGGTCTAAAAGCATTTAGTTAAATATATTTTGAATTAAATGAGCTGTATTTCATTGAAATCGACGAACAGCTTTTGATTTTGTCAACAATTTACTGAGAAAACTAAAGAGACAAAAAACGCGATATCCGTACAGAAATGACATATATGAATATGTGTGTGTTTGCTGCTGTTTTACAGGTTGGAGCGCGGATATTTGCTTTTTTGCGCTGCAGGCTGTGGCGGCACTGTTGATCAAAGAGAGTGGAGAATGTGCGTGGATTATAGTGGCTGACGGGATATTTGTATTGGCCTACCTTTCAGTTGCCATCATGCATTGGACACATGAAGAGAAGTCATTTTGTGTTGAACCGTATGTTCACTCGAGCTTTTTGTTTACGATTCGCTGTTTCCCAACGCGGACGTGGTACTAGACGGCAATCAATTGTAAATTGGGTAACTTCATTGAAAACAGCAGGGAATGTGTCATGTGTACGAAGGGGACCTGAGAGAAGGATTACAGCACCACAAAACATCGAGAGAGTTAGGGCAGCAGTACTGAAATCTCCGAAACGCTCTGCTCGACCGACCGTAACTGCCGTAACTGTAAACTCCGAACGGTACTTGACTATGTATATACAGGATTTTTTTCGGCCAGCTCTTGAGGCAATGCAATAAGAGGATACATGATTTCAACAGGATGGTGCCACTGCACTTACAGCGAGGGTTACCATGAGGCAAATGTTTCCTATCTCTATATGTGACCTGGACGGCACGCTCACCAGACTTAGCCCCATGCATTTTTTGGGGTTACCTGAAGTCGTGCGTGAGTATCAACTTGAGTTCATGAAAACTTCTTAAAACGTTGCCAGATACTCTATTTAAAACCATGTAATTTAAATATTCCTTTACTGTTCAATATAATTAAAATATAAAATACATTTTTTTAAAGGTTCATAATATTTTTATTTCATTCCCAAATAAGCAAATTATCGCGCTCCACCCAGTATTCATTAATAGGTAGAATCAAAAAAAGCGAAAAATCTGTTATCAACGAATGTTTTAGAAAGTTACTTTAATGTGATATTCAATAAAGCTAATAAAAAGCACAATTTGCTCCCAACCGGTCAACTTAGAGCGTGAAGAAAGTTAAAATGTGTATTTTTTTTTTTAAAACAGCTATTACTCAGTTTTTTTTTGGTGATATTTAAAAATTGTATTTTTTCAAAAGTAACAACTACAACAAATCGGCTTATAAATATTTTTGATTTTTTGAACTTTAAATTTTTAGAAAAAAGTCAAAAATACGCTTAGTAACTGTAACTTGAAAATTCGAGCTGATGGAGAAAAATGGAGATTCGATTTGAAATCAGCGACCTCAAATTAATACAATATTGCTATAGAATTCCAAACAACACACAATAAGTTCCATTTTGTTCCCTTGTGTTATATATAGCACCTAGAACGCTAAGCTTTATTAAAACCAGAACGAATTTAAAATGTATTCTCCATTGCGATACTTCAAATCGGAAAAATATTTTGAGTGGGGGCTATATGAACAGATGAACTAATATGGTCGAGCTTTAGAAGGATTTTCTATAACTCACTATGCTAAATTTAAGCAAAATCGGCTTTAATTTGTGACTGCTAAATGAAAACATGGGCATTTGGTATGATCCAATTTTATCGGGGTTACACCTAGGTCCCGTAGAACGCACTATGCTTACTATGAGCAAGATCGAATATAATATGTTACTAGATCAATGGGGCCTCAAATCGGAAAGTATCTTCGCACGTGCGCTAAATGACTGGACTGATGTGGTCCATTGTAATAATTTGTCGCTCAAAACTTACCATGCGAAATTTAAGCACGATTGAGTTTAATTTCTGAGTTCGTGAGGACAGGGCATCGAATCGCAAGGGAACTTTGTTTGGGAGCTATTCAAATGAACCTTAATGGTCCATTTGCATTAGGCGTTATAGGTCTTGTACTACACACTATGTTAAATTTGAATGGATAGAATACATGACTTCTAGAGGGCTATAAATCGGAAAGTACCTTTATGTATGAAAGCATGTGCCACTTTCTCCAGAGTTATTTGTTGGTCCCTCACAATAAATCTATGTTTTGATGTAGATCTAGTAGCCCTCCGATACGAACCATGTTTCGCATAGAGCGTTACGAAAGCAATACTCATCTCTCGTGAAATTTAACCATATCGGTCATATGGGAGTCATATCCCACCAAAGACGAAACGTGCGTCTACCAGACGGTGTTGTTATCTTCGCGGAATTAATTTTCCTCCTCCATTTGACAATTTTATCCATAGCCACTTGATCTTATTAGCTTACAAGTGGACTATTTACTCTTTCAAATCATCATATCGGTCCATGTATTAGAAAAGCCTTTACACAAACGTCCGTTCCGATTTTAGGCTCTGTCGCTCTAGAAGCCAAAATCTTAATACGATTCTGACCAAATTTGTTTTAATGCGCTACGAGAGACCGTTATCCAACAACTCAGCGGTCCATGCTTTGGAATAGCCTTCACACAAACATTCCTCCCGAGTGTGGTTTTGTCGTTAGATCCGGTTGTTCTTAAATTGATCACACTACGTAATTAACTACCTTTAGCTATTTTACTAAAGCTAGACCATAATGGTCCATCTTTTAACATAGTCTCTATACAAATAACCTTTCCGATTTGAATATCTGCCGCTATACAGGATGTATACCGCTATACAAGATCATACCGTATGATTGTAATTTTTAAATTTAAATTTTATTTAAATTTAAATATGATTTTAAGAATCGTATGAATTTTTGGCAATAAAAGTACTTCTTATTAGTAATTTAAAATTTTTAAAAACAAACTGCTTTAGATTTTTTCAACTGAAATAGATCACTTCTATCGTGTTGAATTAAATGAATTTTTGAATAATTTACTTAGTAAAAATCTCAATTGTTAATTAGCAACATAACCAAACCCCAATAAATTATTTTGGGGATCATAGTATGGTTGTGTGGGATCATATAAGGGTTGTAGGAATCATAAGATGATTGCGTTTAAATCATACTATGGCTGCGAGGATCAGGCTATGGTGTTGTGTGTAAAACATGCAATGGTTGTGAGGATCATAATATGGTTTTGGTGTTCATAGTATAGTTTAGTGTGAATCATATTATTCAACACTCAACAATAGTATGATGATCTTCGAATATTGTCATTCCAATTATACTTTCTTTCTTCGTGTGGTGTAGGGTTGAGTCATTAGCGACCCAACCCGACTTCAACTTATGTTACTTCTTTTCTTTTTTGGGCTAAAAACAAACTGAGTCGCTCTAATGTACACATGTTTGTGCAAAGGTTCGTTTATTATTAGTCAATGGGAATTATGTGTGATTTTATTTAATGCCTATTACCTTACAATTATAATTTTAATAATAATTATTAAAAAACAACAATAACAACCCCAACGTATATAAGTAGTATGAGGAGAGATATGCTTAGATAAAAAGTTTATTTTTGTGTGCGACTTTTTTGTACGGAAAAAAGTTTCTGATTGAGGGGGAAGCGATTGTCACTATATAATTCATTGATGTTTTATGGCTGCCACTTTAGAAGATCGATTAATAGGAAAAGGATTTTGATGACGGATTCCGATATCTTTTCATTTGTTGATACGTAGATACTTTGTTGTAATCTGTAACGTAGAAATGCGAAAAGCAAATCTAACACGGATGATTCTAAAGTGTTTGCACTTTAGAACGCTCGGTTGATATCTCTAAAAATTGATATGAGTTATACGTAAATATCAAGGAAGTGTACATAAACAAACTTGTGCATACGAACGACACAATTCACTTGAATAACTTTTTCGCCATTTACCTTCAAATTGCAATTTGTCATTGCCAAGTATGAAAAAACAGAGCCACCATTTGATTACTTTCCTTTACGTTCGGTTACGGGTGCTATGAATATACTTTTTCAGTCTTCATAAAAAAGTAAATAATTATATAATCAATCAATCAGAAACAAGAAAATTTTATTTTTTTAAAAAATTAAGAGATAACGAAGTACGATACATGGCAAATCATTGGTGCACTTTCTTCAACGGAATCCAATTCAAAGAGTAAAAAAAATCACCAGTACTTGTTTGCCATTTCAAGCGAGTTTTGCCAACATCGTTGTTGACACCATGCCTGAAACTCTGATATCAGACGAACTGTTGAAATTTTTGAATGGGAACTGCATGGAAACAGTGTGATCTTCTGCAAAACTGTGTGAGGTATCTGGTCGAAGCCCGACTTTAGCTATTTTTACCTGTTTTGCTTATATTTAACATAAAGTTCGAAAACTGTTATGATCGCCATAAATTCACTTAAAAGAATGCCAGGTAGATCCGCCCTATATAGAACTCAAAATCTTAAACTAATGTCACACAGAGAAAATATCAAAAAAGAAATATTTCCGGTGACATCACCTAATGTTTACGAATGGATATAACACAAGATGATAAATATGATCAACTTATTAGATCGGCAAACCAACGAAATGAGGAAATAGTATTTAGTTGCAAACATTGGTGGTTGTGGCAAGCAATAGTTCTGTAAAAAATTAACTGTCGTAACCAATTATTGGTGATGATAACATTTAATTTATATGTAAAACTAGTCGTTAATTGGTTTGAAATTTAAATTGAGGAACGAAAATTGGAATTGAAAAAATACAAAATGAAATTGACAAACGCAAATTGAAATTGAGAAAATACAAATTGAACTTGAGAAAATACAAAATGAATCGAGTGACGTTATACGCAAAATGAAATTCATAAAATGAAAATTGAATTTGGGGAACGTAAATTGAACATTAAAAAAATCCAAATGAAATAAGGAAACGCAAATTGAAATTAAGACAAATTGAAATTGATAATCATTAATTGAAATTGAGAAAAGTACTAATTGAAGTTAAGAAATGCAAACTAAAATCAAGAAAATACAAATTGAAAGCATGTTACGTTAATTGAATTTGTGGAAATACAAATTGAAAATGAGAAATTAAAATAGATAAATACAAATTGAAATAGAGAAACGTTAATTGAACTTTAAAAATGCAACTTGAACAAAATACAAATAGGTAATGAGAAAATACAAATTAAAATTAAAATAGTACAAATCGAAATTGAGTAAAGGGAAATGATATTGAAAGTCTTATTTCAACATGCACATCCTCGAATTTGAACACTCTCTGGTAAAAACCTGTAAAATGTTGTATTGATCACATTCATTGTTCGCAAACTATTGAGCAGACACATTTAATGTATTGTGATGCAATTTTGTATGTGGGTTAATTTGTACTATATTTTTATTGGGTGTACCCAATGGCCCAAGCTAAAGCTATTCGGATGTTGTTTTTTGAAACACGGTTTCAATACTCCTTTTATCGACTTCCCAGTTATTCCCATTTTTAAATCATCTTATCCGATCTTTAACATTCTGTGTTATACAAGATATTTATCTTATATTCACAGAAATGTCATCCGACGAAGACATGCCATTGAAAGAGAAAAATAAATCGCAATTTGTGTAACTGATTACAACCCCCAATGTTCTCTAGACAAACTGCTGGTCATCGTAATGACCATATTCAAGTGCCATGTTCCGATAAGGACAATAAACCTAAATACAATGGCTTAATTTGTTCTTCAATATTAATTTCACAATATCAATTAGTTTTTTTCTCAATTTCAATTTACCTTACTCAATGTCAATTTGTATTTTCTAAGTTTTAATTTGCGTTTCTCAATTTTAATTTGTATTTTCCTAATATTAATTGAAAATTTTGTAGTAAAAAAGCTAAAGTCAGTAGTGTAAGGCTGTATTACACCCTGCACTCCTGGATGTTCTTAAAAATGTTTGTGGACCCTGATTTTAAAACTTTTCGTATTTGAATTTGTGTTATTTTACAATTGTATTCGTAAGAAATTTGTAAAGTAATTTATCCATATCCATGTATACTGTAAGCCAAATTTTGGAAGCCCAAACCATTGGTGTGAGGACTATATTAAAAAATGGGCAGAGATGGTTGAAGATTTGCTGTTTCGCTACCTTCATACACGAGGGTTGCTATTTATATTTCGGGTCCCGACAATACTAGTGTTCCCAGATTCAAACTGGAACTTTCATTGGAAGCTTTGACATTTTTTTTAGCATAACTTCACCCAGACCGTTTTGTCATTTGAGGGCGAATCCTCTTGTTTACAGTGTGTTGAAAAATCATCTCAGTCAAAAAATGGAATTATCCCGTGAACATTTTCGAGACAAGAGTGTTTAAATCAACTTGTTTCGACTTTTGGCGATGAAGCACCATCAAAAACCACTGTTAAACGCTGGTACCAAGATTTCAGTCTCGGACGCCGTTGGCTTCAGGATGAATTTCGCGTAGGACGTCCAACTTCGGTCACTTTGCCAGAAACCATCGCTGCTGTGAGTGAACGGATTAAGCACGACCGACATGTGACATACCATGAGATTGAGGCAGTATGACAAACATCAATAAGATATTGCATGTTCATTTGGCTGTGTAAAAAATTTGTTCTCGTTGGATCCTACATAATTTGACGAATGCTTAAAAAAAGGCTCGTACGGATTGGTGCAAAGAGATGTTGAAATAGTATAACTGCTGTAGCTCAAAGGCATTGTATAACATTGTCACAGGTGACGAATCATGCATCTATGCATATTTACCCGAAACAAAACAGCAATCGACCGTATGAGCCTTTCAAGACGAGCCAAGTCCAACAAAAGTTGTTCGTGGAAGAAGTACATCGAAGCAAATGATAGCGTTTTTCGGTATAACCGGCCATGTTGCCACAGTGCCTTTAGTGGAACGTAGGAGGTCAATTCTGAGTGGTATACAAGCATCTATTTGCCAACAGTGTTCGAAGAAATGAGGAAAGATAATAAGAGATGACGGATCATTTTGCACCACGACAATGCGAGCTCTCACACATCAGCTGAAACGATGAGCTATTTGACCACTCAAGATGTCGAATTGATGGGCCATCCACCGTACAGCCCTGATTTGGCACAAATTAACTTCTTCTTATTCCCTAGCATCAGAAAAGGAAATACGAGGTCAACGCTTTTCAACGCCCGAAGCAGCTGTTGAAGCGTTCAAAAATCATGTTTTGGAGGTGTCTCAATCGGAATGGAAAAAGTGCTTCGAGAGTTGGTTTGTGCGCATGTAAAGTGTATTGATCTTAAAGGAGAATACTTTGAAAAACAATAAAACCATTTCTAATGATAAGTTATTGTTTTTTTTACTGCATGACCGAAATATAAATAGCAACCCTCGTACTATGCCAAATTGATCGAAATTGGAATAATAATAATGGGTGTTCTAGTGCAGTTGTATATAACTCGGGATGGGACTTTTGCACTTGAGCTATATCAAAACGTTGACGGATATCACCCAAATATATTTGACCTGGTTATTGGTCGACAGTTAAGAACTGTGACAAAATTTATCAAGATAAAAGACATAAAAAATAAGGTTTAAAAACTTGATTCTGCTCAATTCCATCAAGATTACACTTAAAGACGGGACAAGGTCAAATATTTTGGGTAGTTATAAACATTTGCCATGAAACTTACTTATAATACGCTGTACTATACTTTTGTAGGTTCACCCTATTTGAAAAAATTTGAGGTTTTTGATTAAAATCAAACATATTTGAACTGCAGTATAGAGCCCAATACGATTTAAAACTCCACTAGAATACTTTATGTGAATAAGCAAAAAAGATTTTATGTGTGTGGCTAAAAATGTTTTTTTTTTATTATTTTCACCACTCTGTGCTAAAGGGTATTATGATTATGTGCTGAGGTTTGTAAAGAATGAAGATAGACCCAATGTTTAATATAAGTATACCTACAGATTCAGGATCACCATCTAATTTCACTGAACATTGGCCGTCCGTTTGTCCATCTATCGTTGTAATCAAAGTACAGGTCTCAATTTTTAACCGATTTCGATAAACTTGGTACATTCTTTATGTATGGGCCAATGACGAACTCTATTGAAGTTGGTTTACACTTCGCTCTATGTTTGTATATCATACAAATGTTTTTGTTTATATATCGTACTAATGTTTTATTCGATTTCAGACCCTACAGCTCTCAAACTCATGGATCGTTACGAAAACCAACATCGGTCCATGTTTTCGAACAGCTCCTACACAAAGATCCCTCTCGAATTGAGGGCCTACAGATCGAAATACCACAAATTAAACCCGATCACGCTTACATTTTGCATAGCACGTTCAAAGCTACTAATAATTAGCTCTGGCACCATATAGGTGCATATTTTCGTATATCCACCGTACAAAGGTCCTTACCGATTTCAGTACCGGTAGATTTAGAAGCCATATCACCTACGCAAGGTTCCTTCCGAATTGAAGTCCTGCCGCTCTAAAGGTAAAATTGTAAAAAAAAATTCAA
The DNA here is from genome assembly GCA_963513945.1 of Hydrotaea diabolus. Classification (NCBI taxonomy): domain Eukaryota; kingdom Metazoa; phylum Arthropoda; class Insecta; order Diptera; family Muscidae; genus Hydrotaea; species Hydrotaea diabolus. The sequence continues at coordinate 99,580,102 of OY740720.1, read as the reverse complement.
TAAATTTAAAGCTTAAAGCCGGTTTTGAGCCGAAACCATCGGTTGAAAAAAGGGTCGAACCGAATCATAACCGCTAAAAATCACAAAAAATCGATTTATCAAAAGCTATTTTTTACGGGAATGCTAATCTACATGTAACGTAATATTTTATAAATGTATTTAGCTTCAAAGAGCAAACCTAAGTTTGAACTAATTTTTTTGGTTTTTATTTAAATCAATTACATCAAAAAAAAAACAGTTCTGGTCCTACGATTTATGAAGCAAATTTGAACCAAATAAATGGCAGAGTTGTGCAGCGTACCATTCAGTCATCTACGCCCGACTTTAACCTTTTTACTTTTTTGAAGAAGTGTTACTTCGACTGTGCCTATTTTTATTTCCGCGGAACTTTTGTTAAAAAGTAGTTTTTGTCATGCGCTTTAGTTGTACGCACGTTTATGCAAAACGTTCACGAGACTGACATGTTAGTGGACAACACTCGCGGTATTAGCTCTCTTTTACTTTGCTATGCTTTTAAAACGCAGCAGACGCGCTAGAGAGGGAGCATAATTCATATTTTGTAGCCGAAAATTGAAAAACTGGACTTGAAGATTTCGATTATAGCAGAAGGACGTGTGATGCCGTTTAGTCCACGCCGCAGTCTATCCTTTGCTGTTGGTCCTGTTATTTGACCGGGTTGTCAGCGTTAGCGACAATGCCAATTTGCCACCTAGGAACTGCGATTTGTCGCCGTTAGACTTATATGTGGGGTACCGTGATTGACCGATGTTATGCGAACAATTTAGTAATAATTTAAGGTCTGAATTCGTGAGATTTAGCCATAAAAGGTTGACAGGAAAATGTGTTCTATAAATATGCTTCTTAGCAAGGGGAATGATTATTGCACCAAAAAAAGAGACGGCATACACTTAACGACATACGACTTAAGATGTTTTAATGTGTTGGCCAGCGATATCGTTGGAAAATTTAAAAAAGTGACTCAGAAAGAGGATTTTTTTTAAAAAAGGGGCACGAAAAGGGTTTTTTTTTTAAAAAAAGTCGCAATTTTTTTCCATATTTATTTATTATATTTAAAAAAACATTAATATTAAAAAAAATAACGAAAAAGCATGTAATAAAAAATGGGCGTCAAAATTCTTTAGAAGTCACATACATGTAAATATATTTCTACTTTTATATTTTTGTACTCTTTCCATAACACGCATTTTGTACAAAACTATGTTACTTTTTTGAAGCTTTGGTTAAAAATTAACGTTTTGACTTTAACCTTCTATTTTTTCGAAACTTCGTTTCAATACCTTTATACAAGTTTTGCACCCGGAGTCCACTCTTCTAACTTCGTGTCCAGCAAATTCAGAGCTGAAAGCATAGATTTAAAAGTTTTCACCTTTTTTATTAGCGCTCACTTTTAAAATACACGTTAAGCGCAAGCACTGCTGTCTGGTCAAGTCAATATACAGGGTGGCTGATGAAACCAGTTACCAAAAAGAATTGTATAACTTTTTTTCTACTTAATAAATCTGGTTAATTTTTTTTTACTTTGCCGATTGATTTTTAGATTTAACAAAAATAGATAACTGGGACACTGAAACAAGAATTAGGATATGTTCTTTTATTGGTTAAGTCTTCTTCTTGTTCCGTGTACTTATAGTTGCGTAAGCTATTATGACCTAAATTGTTGTAAATAAAAGTTCCTTTTTATTCCATTTTTCCCTGATTGTCCGCCGCTATCACGCACTGGAGTTCGTATTTTCGGTTCAAAGAGAATTGGCGGCAATCCTCCTAGAAGATGGACCGTAATGAGACTTGTTTACAATTTTGCCCAGCATGGGACAGTCAACAGAAACCATTACCATTGATACCCATCAGTTTGGACGAAGGAGACAATCGCTGCTGCCATACAAAACAATACAAGAGTTTGGACAAGAAATGGGTATAAGCAGACTGTCATTGCAGTCAATTATGCACAAAGATTTGGACTTATTCCTCTATCAAATTCAAATATTTAGAAACTCTACATTCACGCAGAGAAAAAATATGGTTACACTATGGTCACCGCAACAATACTATGTTCTCTACAATAAAAGCATGTTCGTCGCAACCATAGTATTGTTTTTTGAGTTTCATTTTGACAATAGTATGATTGCGAAAATATTGCTATAGTTGAAATGTAACAATAGTATTATTGCCAAATTTAGAAATGAAAACATTGTTGTAGGAACCATATAAACATGGTTGGTGCAATATTAGTATTGTTGTTTAAAATTTACGTTAACAATAATTTTATTACGGCAATCATACAGTATGGTTGCGACAATGAACATAACAAAACAGGTTTTATAGAGCATACATGTATGTGTGTGCGTATGTTTTTTTGATACACTGAAAAAAACATACGAGTACACACGATGCAGTGAATGATTGTTGTCCATTAAAAAAACAATAACAATCGCAAGGTAGTTCGAGGGATTTTTATTGTGTTTACTTTGTTCGGTGAAACACTCTAAAATCGACTGGTTCTCGTTTATTTAAAATCTGCCTGCACTTAAGAATATAGCCTTCGATCATGGGGTTTAATCACTATTTTTGACCGTTGAAATATATATTTCTGTTTCTTGAATGAAATGTTCAATAAAAACATTGCCTCAAATCTGGCTATGAACTAACAGTAATGCAATTTAAAATAACAAGCTTAATAAAAATCTCTATTATTGAATAACAACAAAAAACAATCCTAATAAATAATTTTGGGGATAATAGTATGGTTGAGTGAGAATCATTCTATGGTTGTGGGGATCATAGTATGGTTGCGTGTGAGTTATACTATGGTTGTGAGGATCATACTATGGTTGTATGAGAAACATACTATTGTTGTGAGGACCATAGTATGGTTGTGGAGATCATAGTATGGTTGAGTGTGAATCATACTATGTTTGTGGGGATCATAGTATGGTTATGTGTGAATCATACTATTGTTGTGAGGATCATAATATTGTTGTGTCACAACCATATACCCAACAATAGTATGATCCTCTTCGAATATTGTCACCCCAACCATACTTTTTTTCTGCGTGTTCCGTTAGCCCCCAGGTCGTCTGACCTTAAAACCAACAAATTTTAATGAACTAAAGCAATCCATTCGAGAACAAATATAGCTAGCAGTAATGAACAACTTTTTGGTAAGATGCCGCACATTCATCAACGAGCAGGGTGGTCATTTTAATTCCATTATTTTTAAAACTAATTAAGCAATATTTAATAAAATTGATTGAGCTTTAACATGAAAGAAAAATGAATTCCATATGCCGAAAAAAAATTTGTTCGAGTTACTTAATGTAGCAATATTCTTCAGCCACCCTGTATATCCGACGAATTCAAAAAATTCCTATACTAGCGTTGATTAAAATTATTTTTAAAAGATTATCTATCTCAGGTTTACTAATTATATGACTATATTCACCATTCAAAATAGGTCAAAATAGTTTATGATTTGTAAAAGGAAGCAAAAATTTCAAAAAGGGGCAAAAAACGAAATTTTGCAGAAAGGGGCAGTAAAGTCGCACGGTTTAAAAAATGGTCAAATTGACACTTTAGTCGCACATCGGTAACGTAGGTTTCGGCCCAGATATGACAGTAAAAGAAATACAACATTTTTTTTTACAGATTTATTGCTCGTTAAATAAAAATTGAAAAACTACTAGTATTTTGCAGTTTTGTTTGTTTGTATTTCTTTGTCACACCATTTTCATTTAGAATATGGATTTACATATCAAATCATCGATAATGTGCTACAAACTACATATTTACGTGAGAAAATTATTTAAAAAAACTTTACGATTGAACGACATTAAATCTGTTGTTTACCCTTTTTGGGTAATTTTTCAGAGTTTTTCTTTCGCATTAAAATCCGGAACCTGGTGATCAATATTCATTTATTGCAAACAATTATCAGCTTACACCTGATTTTATGCCACTTGACTTGGTCTTATCTAAGCAACGACAAAAAAGAACGACGGCAGTAAAATCCCAATTGCGGAGCGCAGGGAGTGAGTGGTAGACAGGTAGTTCCAAAAATACTCACGAACCCCAAAAACCTCCACATTCGCTTTCTAGGCACTTTAAATGGATTAAATGGGTTTTCAAAACACTCGTGCATTTTCGCATACAAATTCGCGGTAACAAACACGCCAACACACGCACGTGTGTGTGATCGACTCCTGCAAACCCAAAAAGACGCCTCAACAGAAATCGATAAATTCAGTTTATTTTTGATTGATTGCAAGAAATTTAAGTGAACTGCGAACCGCACGACAAGGGCTTGTTTTTAAATTTTAGGTTAAGATGTGTAGGTTTGTTTTCACTTATGTTTACATATGTATACGTGTGCATATATGTAAGTTAGCATGTGTAGTTATTATAAGGTATCGGTTATTTTTAATTGTTTACAGGGCAAGAGAACACTGATAAATAAGTAAATATCACATCCCACTGTTGTCACTTATCAATCGAAATAAAGTTTCGTTATCAAGGTGTCTGCGTCTTTTCGTTATCGACAATACCGCAAAACTGATCTTGACATTCCACGTTTGGTGCAAAATTTAAAGCACGATCATAGGGAGTTTTATTCTAAAAAAAATTGGGCCATCTCCAATGCTGTGTAGTCAATATTTTTTTTGTACTGATCTCATTACGCACAGTGCACGCATCATATGGCTGCCCGATGATGGCCGTCGGTAAAATATTTGTTATCCATAAATTCCATTACTTTTTTTTATCACTTTTACCCGCACTTACATTTCACTGTATTTCCAAATGATTTGCTTTGTTAATGTAACTTTACGCGGCGTAAAATAAAATTGCCGTCACCGATTTCGAATAGCTGAAGGCTTCGCTTTTCTTCTCCTCAGAAATATATCGACCGTATCCGTTGAGAAGTATCCGCGAACTGAATTGGGGTGTTCGGAAGCAACCATTGAAGAACCCACTCCCTCTCTCGCTCTTTTTATTCAGTGTTCTTGTTTCACTGATTGTGAGCGACTGGAAAAATATCGAAACCAACGCATGTACGAACGAGTATTGTTGCATTTTTATTGAAGTGAACAAGTACGATAAGAAATTCAATTTATTTGCGGCTGAGATAAATGCATACTTTATACTCGTGGTACAATGTCGAAACCCTTTACTGCGACACTTATTAGTTCGTGTTTTTTAATTTTACTGCAGAGACTCAGGCGAAAACAGATAGAGAGACTACGGCGATAGAGATGTGTAGCGCAAAAAGAGAGGACGATTCGTTAGCAGCATATTTTTAGGTTCAAATCTTCAAGTGCCTTTGTTGGAGACACTCATTCAGGTTCTGTAGGTCCAGTACTTCACCGAAAAGCCACACATATGTATTTCAATACTAAACCACAAGAGGGTCAAAACCAAAACCGTTTAATGCAAAACAAATGTATAAATATCATCTACAACTCAGAATCCATGAAAGATATCGATAAATTTAGATACGTCCAATGAAAATAACGCCGTAATTGGACAACTTGCTTTAACAAGCAGCGGAGAGGCAAACTTTGAACATAATTCGGACCAAGCCAGTAAGTTCAGGTTCAATTCCCACAAAAACGTTTTATAACTGTGCACTTTACTTTAGGACTTTAAGAGATAATTAATATATAGGGTGATCCATCTTTATTTTTTTCTCTTTTCAGTATTGTTTGTCATTTCATCATGGAAAGACTTACACCTTAACAACGTCTCCAAATTGTGCAACTGTATTATGGAAATGAGCAATGAGTTCAGTGCAAAACGTTTTTCGCCCTAAATATTGTTCAGTGACAAGGCCCATTTCTAGCTTAACGGTAACGTTTATAAACAAAATGACCGCATTTAGACTGTCGAGCAATAAGAAGAAATTCAAGAGGTGCCATTAAACCCAGAGAAAAACATGGTTTGGTGCGGTTTTTAAGCTGGTGGAGTCATCGGACTATATTTTTGCAAAAATGGTGATGGCCGGAACGTTACCGTAAATGGTACTCGTTATCGCGCCATGATATTGGGCTTTTAGCTACCTGTAATTAACGCCCGTAATCTTGGTGGCAGTTAGTTTCAACAGGATGGTGCCACTTGTCATACAGCTGCTCAAACAATGGATCTACTGAGAGGTCATTTTGAAATTCAGCTAATTTCACGTTTTGGATCGGTGAGTTGGCCGTCTAGATCGAGTGATATTACACCTTTAGACATTTTTCTTTGGGGTTACGTAAAGGCTATGCTAACAAACCAGCTACGATTAAGGTTTTGGAAGCCAACATTATGCGTATTATCGCCACACGGGTCGAAATGCTCAAACAAGTCATCCAAAATTGGACACTCAGAATGGACACCCTGAGGCGTAGTTGCGGCCAACATTTGAAGGAAATCCTATTCCAAAAATAAATGGCATAAAATGTTCTTTTAAATGAACAATAAAGATTCCACACTTGATTTGAATTTTTATATTTTTTTGTTCTGAAAAAAATACCTCAAGATGGATTACTCTTTATAAGCCAGTCAGTGAGTAAAAGAATTATATCGTGCTCAGCTTTTCGTTTTGAGAGAAGTTTCCTCTTGGCCCTTAATGGGATGCTGGGAGTCTTAAGCATAGGGTGATCTATCTAGAAGAATTTTTTTCATTAGTGTTTTTATATATTACGCGTTAATTGTGCTTACCTTCTTTTTCGTTTCGGTATTGTTTACCATTTCATCATGGAATGACTTACACCACCGTTTCAAAAATAATGATGGATGAAAGCTCGTTTTCGCGCCATGATATCAAACTTTTTGCTACATAATATTTAAGCCCGTAATTTGGACGACATTTAGTTCCAACTGGATGGTGCCACTTGCCATACAGTTGCTCAAACAATGGTTCTATTGAGAGGTCTTTTCGAAGAGCAGCTACTTTCACGGTTTGGTTCGGTGGGTGGGCCACTTTGATCGTGTGATATCACACCTTTATGCATTTTTCTTTGGGGCTACGTAAAGGCCAATGTCTATGCTAACAATACAACTACGATTTAGGTTGTGAAAGCCAACATTATGCGTGCCATTATCGCCATACCGGTCGAAATGCTCAAACGAGTCATCCAAAATCGGACCCTTAGAATGGACACCATGAGGCGTAGTTGCGACCAACATTGAAGGAAATTATATTCCAAAAATTAATTCAAATGAACAATATAGATTCCACACTTGATTAGAATCTTTTTATTTTTTTCTTTAATACAAGGTGGTACAAAACAATGTTTTAATGTGATTGCCTTCCATTTTGTTACAAATGAAAAAAATATGTTCTGTTTTCACAAAAAGTTTATTTGAAGGTGTAAAATACTCGTATATTACAGTAATTCTTTGAGTTTTGAAAAAAAGTTTAAAAAATGATAAAGGTCAAATAAGCACATTCCGAGAAGATGCACATTTGTGCTAGTTTTGCAGCTTCTGCACTGTTGCCCGCCAAAAATCTTACTCCAATTTTGCGTGTTTTTCATCAATGTTAGCTTAACACTCTTGCTAGGTTTGTTGTGGTAAACGCGAGGTTTAAAGAAGTCCCAAAGGGAGTGGCGATCAGGACGGCCAGTTTCAATCTCCAAAAAGTGAGATCGCTCGGCCCGGAAATTGGTGTCTCAAAATCTCCATCGCTGCTCACGCTATTTGCGAGGTAGCTCCGACCTGCTGGAGCCAACATTTCTTAATAACCAATTCAGCAACTTGTTTAACATCTGCCTGTAACGCTCAGTTTTCCACTGCAAATGCTACGCCAAACGGTCACTTTAAAGGGATACAAAGGCTCTTTTTCCATATGTTTCTGAGGAACCATATGCCGATGTTCGAACGGACTTTTGGCACTCAAGGGAGCTTTGATCTATGAGCCAAGTTAAATCGTGAAATTATTTATCGTTTTTGAATATATAAGTACAAAGTTTTGGACCCCTATAGGCAAATGAGTGTGCAAAATTGGTCAAAATCCTAAATCTATACGTATATGTGACAGCGCATAGAGAAAGGGACCTAAGGGTAAAAAAAAATCAATTTTCACTTTTTTTTTGATGTGGACAACATCTGAGCATCGAATGAGACCGATCCCATGCCCCAAAAGTGTTCCCTCCCAGAGATATGCGCGTTTTATGAAAGTGATGGTACACCAAAGATACACGTATTTAAATCTTTAAAATGGCTCTCCTGAACAAAACTGGTTTTTACCCTTAGGTCCCTTTCTATTTGACGCGCAAAATAGAAAGGGACCTAAGGTTTAAAACCAGTTTTGTTCAGGAGAGCCATTTTAAAGATTAGGTCCTTTTCTATTTGCGCTTAGAATCGTCGACTTCACTTTCATAAAACGCGCATATCTCTGGGAGGGAACACTTTTGGGACATGGGATCGGTCTCATTCGATGCTCAGATGTTGTCCACGTCAAAAAAAAAAGTGGAAAGTTTTGTTCAGGAGAGCCATTTTAAAGATTAGGTCCCTTTCTATTTGCGCTAAGAATCGTCGACTTCACTTTCATAAAACGCGCATATCTCTGGGAGGGAACACTTTTGGGGCATCGGATCGGTCTCATTCGATGCTTAGATGTTGTCCACATCAAAATAAAAGTGAAAAGTTGATGAAAAGTTTTGTTCAGGTGAGCCCTTTTAAAGATTAGGTCCCTTTCTATTTGCGCTTAGAATCGTCGACTTCACTCCCATAAAACGCACATGCCTCTGAGAGGGAACACTTTTGGGGCTTGGGATCGGTCTCATTCGATGCTCAGATGTTGTCCACATCAAAAAAAGAAAAAAATGAAAATTGATTTTTTTTACCTTTAGTTCCCCTTCTCTATGCGCTGTCACTGATTTGTCTGTCCTTAAGGAAAGAGCCTTGATAGCTGCTTGGCTGTCTTTGTCGTAAAGTTACTTGAGTTGATCCATCGTAAGAATTCCGTGATGACCTTAATCTCTGCTTAGAATGCCGAATTGTAGTCCGGCAGGCGGAAATTTTTTTCGATGCAGAGGTTTCCATATATAACCCAACTGCAGTTTTGTTGTCCAATTTCTATGCGTCGGTATAACTATGGATGGCCCATTTATTTGATATAAGGTTCATGACCCTCTGTTAGGGGTTTTTGTTAGGGGTGGGAAACTAGTCCTGCTTAAATTCAGACAGTAAATCGGTTTTCTGTTGCGAGGACCATTAATGTTTCCAGGATATTTTGGTGGCGGGATACCCGGTCTCCTGTGACCCATTCGCATAGTGCCATCAGTCTTTTTGCTGTGGTGGCCGCCACAGTCCCTAGTAGGGCGATCCAACTAGGGGAATTTTTTCCAAATTAAAACAAAATACTAAAATTCAAATCAAGTGTTGAATCTTTTTTATTCATTCGAAGGAAATTTTATTCCATTTATTTTTTGAATATAGTTTCCTTCAATCGTTGGCCGCAACAACACCTCAGGGTGTCCATACTGAGGCTGCAATTTTGGATGGCTCATTCGAGCATTTCGACCGGTATGGCGTGAATGACACTCCTAATGTTGGTTTGTCAGCATAGACTTTGGACTTTCCATAGCTCCAAAGAAAAAAGTCTAAAGGTGTGATATCACACGATCTAGGCGGCCAATTCACCGGTCCAAAATGTAAAATGAGCTGCTCTTCGAAATTACCTCTCACTAGATCCATTGTTTGACCAGCTGCATGGCAAGTGACACCGTCCTGTTAAAACGAAATGTTGTCAAGAATACTTGCTTCAATTTCAGGTAGTTAAAAGTCCGATATGAAAGAGCAATAGCGAGCACCATTGAAAGTTACGTTTCGACCATCATCATTTTTGAAAAAATATGGACCGTGGTTTTCTCTGGATATAATGTCACCTCTTGAACCTCTTCTGGTTCCACTTCAGCCCAAATGCGGCAATTTTGTTTATTGACGTAGCCGTTGCGCCAGAAATGGGCCTCATCGCTGAACACAATTTTAGTCGAGAAGAGCGGATCTTCATGTTTTTCGCCGATCGCTCATTTCCATTTTACAGTTGTCAACATTTGAAGGAAATTATATTCAAAAAATAAATGGCATAAAATATCCTTTCTTATGAACAATAAAGATTCCACACTTGATTTGAATTTTAGTATTTTTTTATTTTGAAACAAATACCACTAGTTGGATCACCCTATAAATATCGATCAGGATGCAGGTTGAGTATTACTTCCATTGCCCTAGTAGAAGTTGTGCAGATTGCTCCGCTGGTACCCAGACAGCAGGTTTTATGCACCTTTTCAAGTCATTGAAGTCATTCACTATTAAGTCATTGAAATTCACTTTTTAGTCATTGAAATCAACCAAACTATTGTATAGATCCTGTGTGTCATCTTAGGTCTAATTTAGATTTAGATGCTCATTGCCCAGCACCTATGAACTTTATGCGCTCTGTTATTAATATGGTCTTTCCATAATATTTTCTGATCAAGAATTACCCCAAGGTATTTAACCTTATAAGTCAACTTGATGACTCTTTCTTAAGAGCGAGGTTCTTCGAGCGTTAGAGTCTGTCTTCCTCGTAAAGTGGCATACCTCGGTCTTCTCTGGGTTTACGTTTAGGCCCCTCGGTTTAGAACGTTCTATATCTGTAAAGGTAGCCGGAATGTACATTTTATCCTCAAAAGATTTTTCTATTAGGTTAACTACCTCACGCAGTGCAGTCTCAACTGACCAGCCCTTGACGTAAGCGTGTAATTTGACGGGATAGGAAAATTCCATCTGGTCCTGCTGCCATAAGCGGAGAGATGCTTTGTACTGTACTTTGTACTATTATTTGTGATTAAAATTACGTGATGATATGTCCCACTTGGCTGTTGTTCTACCGTTGTCGGTTTCGACTCGTCAGTCGGAAAGTGGGTTTGCCTCAGAAATTTTAACATCTGTTCGCTTGTTTCCATCTTGGTACCATTTGTACAAGTATTTCCGGCTGGAAATTCATTTTAGAGACGTCGTTTACGTTGTCTACCTGTTCGCAAAATAATCTCCAGGAGCTACGTTTCTTATGGATTTGTTATACCAGCTGAGTTTCCCAGCATATTGCACTCTTTTTTCCGCGTGCCCTTTTAGAGAGAGTACGCACTGAGTAGGCCAGATTTCCTATCTGCCCTGTCATCCAGAGTTTTTCCTTGGCTGATTTAGCAGGCCGCCTAGGTGTGAAGGAGGTGTGGACGATAATAAAGCCAGTAAACCCAGTTTCAACCCCGGGTAAGAACATCTAGGAATTTATCAGCGGCGGGTTTCCATCTCGTAAGTGCCGACGACTTTACGAGTAAGAGATTTCTTTCTAAGCCATGTTTAAACGTCTCTATAATGAGCCGTTCGGTCCGGCGTTAAACAGTTGGTCCTGGTCAGTGAGTATAAAAATTGATTCTTACACAGCTCGCTGATTTGAAAGAAGTTCCCTGGTCCTTAATGGGATGTTGTGGGACTTAAGAAAGTAAATTTGCTGTCCCGGATTGGGCAACTCTCCTCAAAGGACCGTGTTAGAGATTCCGTAAGATTGGTTCTTTAGGTGTGCCGCTGGCTTTTATGTTATACAAACGTTTTATCTATGACCTCTTCCCTTATTTTGTCAACAAATGTAGCCTTATCACCAGTAGTAAGTGTTAGTAGATCGTTAGCATTCAGGAAGTCTAAAAGAGCCTGCCCTTGTTTGTTGCAATTACAGCTGTCCCAAGCAATATGGTGAGAGTTAGCATAACAACCTATTATAATTTCCTTACCAGTTTGTCGGCCTTTCCTTACTGATCGTTGTCGCTTCGATGTGGGTGGAAGTGGTAAATAGATCGAATGCCTGGTTCATGGGTCCATCACCAGGCTCAGGACCGTTGCATCTATGCTTGACAACTCTGAAGAGAAGAGATATAATAAATATATTTGGCAAAGAATGAATGTTCTTAGGCGAGAAGCTGTGTTTCCGTACAAAAATTTGTAGTTGGGGTTGCTTAAGACCCGAGATCCGGTGTTGCCAACAACAAATGGGCAAAAACGGCTAGATTGAAAATAAAAACGGCTAGAAAACAGCTTGACTATGAGCAAAAAGGCTAAAACAATGGCTAAAAACTTATTTCATTATTTTTTTCATATGTTAGTAAAAAATGGCAATAAATCCCAGACTTTAAGTGCTACTTTATATATTTAAGAATTGGTTGAAAATTACAATAAACCAAATTGTAAAATCCTGGGAACATCTATACTCGTATTATGGCTGATAATATCCCAGATTCGTTTATATGGATATTTTATTCTTGAGCTCGGGTGTGCTTACAAAACGAAACCGAATACTTGACGTTTGCTTGTAAGATACTTAGAAAGCTAATTGGTAATGAGAGTTTTTGCTGGGCATATAACGAAATTAATTTCTTTGAACATAAGAACTTGCCCAGCTCTGATATTGTACCACCACGCCGAGTGTTGAAAGCCTGCAGAAAACAGTGGACTACTCAAAGTTATTGTATGAAACAAACCCGCCTTCTTAACATTTTGAATACATTTTAAGCACTTTGAAACATTCATTTTTAAACACTGACTGGTGGTAACAAATATGTACGAGTATAACCATAAGAGATAACTATCCTGAGATGTGTGCACGCATAGAAAAAATGTGGTTACTTCATAGTCGCAGCAACAATAATATGTTCTCTGCAATAGAAGAATGTTATTCGCAAACAAAGTATTGTTTTTTGAATTTCATTTCGACAATAGTATGATTGCGGCAATAATAATATTGTTAAAATGTAACAATAGTATTATCGCCAAATTTTAAAATGAAAATATGCTTGTAGCAACAATATTAATATGATTGGTGCGACAAAAGTATTGTGTTTTTTTGGGGTTTATGTTAACAATAATATAATAACGGCAATCAAAACGTATGATTGTAATATTTACTTTTTATCTGTAAATTAAATGTTTTTAAAACAAACCACTTTAAATTTAAAGAACTTTAATGTTTTTAATAAATACAACACTTACATTTTAAAAATGAGTTTTTTCTATTTTTTTATAAAACTCTCCTACTATTTTTACTTAAATAATTTTCTTAAATAATTTAATTATAAAAATCACTTGTTGAATACTCTTACCAACGTAACCCAATCCTAATAAATAATTTTGGGGATCATAGTATGGTTTAACTTTGTGTGGGTTTCATCGGTATAAATCAATGCCACTATAAAAAAGTGAACAATTTGTTTTGGAGAACCCATATGGCGATTGTTGAGGGGGCCCTATGAAGACCGCAGATTCGGGCCTCCATTTTAGACAAATCTTAAAAATTCAAGCAAATTGATATTAGCGAGAAATATTATTGTTCCTGAGTAACCATATGTCGATGTTCGAAGCAACCTTATTATCGGCGCTCTAGGGACCAAGACCTCAAATGTAGTCAAATCGTAAAAATAATGTTATATTTGGATTCGTGACGAAATTTTTTGTTGTGTTTTAAATACCCATAGTTAAAGGAACTGATTTTTGGGCCCCTATGGGAACGGTAAGTAAAATATTGGATCAAATCTTAAATATACTTATAGGTACATAATTAGATTTGTGAGAAAGTTTCACTGTTTGTGGATACCCATTACGAGCATTACGAAACGATTTTTTAGACCCATTGCACATAGACTACACCCAGAGGTGAAGACCTCCAGTGCAGCCAAATCGTAAAAATAAAGTCATATTCGGATTCTTAAGAAAATGCCACTGTTTCTGAGTACCTATATCTATGTTAGAAAGGACATAATATTGGTCAAGGCTAGAAGTTTCTGTCAATCGTAAAATTAATACGATATTCTGAGTTGTGACGAGATTTTATTATTTTTTAATTCCCATACGTCCATAGTTGAAGCAGGCCGATTTATCCCAAATTGGTCTAAATCTTAATACTTCAGTATGTGACAAGATTTCACAGTTTCTGGATACCCATTTGTCCCCGAACATTAGGTTTTTGAAAACGCCCGTTTAAGTGAATGATAGTCCCTCAAAGGGGAAGTTTTTCCCCTCACCCCGATTTGGCCCGAACGACGACTAGACGACATATATCCCTTAAGTTTTAAGACTATAGAAAATTTTTTTTAAACAGAATCGGGTATGGCTAGATCGTTTTAGAATTTTATTCCTATTAAAAATATGTATACTTTATACCAGAGCTGGGCGCTAAGAATTACATGTGTAATGGATTGCGGTTTGAATTACGATTATTTTAATTGCAATTTAACATTTTTTAAAATTAGGATTATTGTAATCCTTCATCGGAGTCATTATGATTACGATTGCAGTAATCGTAATTTCGAAAAATTTGAAATTACAATTACAGTAATCGTAATCCTAATGTCTTCGATGAAGGATTACAATAATCCTAATTTAATTTTTTTTAAATAACGATTTTTTGAGTAATCGTAATCTTAGTTATTTAAAGAAGTTAGCGAAAGCTAATCTAGAGGTGAATTCAAATATTATAAGTAAGGAATTTTTAACATATTTGAGCGATGCTGATACGGATACCAAAACTTTTGAAAAGTATCCAGTGCTGAAAAAAGCTTCTTTGAAGTTCAATACACCCCTTACTTCATCAGCACCGGTAGAAAGATTGTTTTCTTTCGCCGGAATTATAAATAGCCCACGTCGTCATGCTCTAACTGATGTTTCTTTTGAAAAATTAGTGCTTTTAAAAGCCAACAGCCAACATTGCTAATATTTTTTGTCACTTACGTAATTTGATTTTGTTATTTTCATTACATTTGGAATTTGTTTTTTTTTTGTTTTTTGTCATTTATGTATCTTAATTTTGTTATTATGTAAGTGTATAGTTCTTTCTACATAAAAAACACTTTATGTAGTAAGCAAAAGGTTTTTTTTTAAATAAAATAAAAAAGTAATCCATGCCTTAGGATTACTTATTCCTTATAAAAAAAACACGTGATTACAATTACAGTAATCCTTCATCGAAGACATTAGGATTACGATTACTGTAATTGCAATTTCGACTTTTTCAGAATTACGATTGCTGCAATCGTAATCTTAATGCCTTCGATGAAGGATTACTTTAATCTTAATCGGATTTTTTTTGTTTTAGGATTACTGCAATCGTAATCGTGTGGTAATCGTAATCCTTATTGCCCAGCTCTGCTTTATACTTATATGGTCGCAGATTAGTACTTCGATGTGTTAGAAGCTCAATGACAACACCGTAAGACAAATTTCAATTTTTTTTTAACACATGAGCAAGACCTTATACACGTGAAATATTATACTCTCTGGAGTAAAACTGCGTTTACAGTTTTTCATTCTCTGGTCATTTGTCCTTTTTAGAGGACTTTAAAGTTTTAAAGGACATTTAAATAGAAAAAAATATTTTATATATTTCTACTCATCCTACGATGCTGAGATAAAAAGCAAATGAAAGAGGAGACTCCCCTCGATTTGGCAAAAATATTTTTGTTGTTATATCAGGACAAAAGGACCTTATTCAAGTCCTTTCAAAATTTTGTCCTTTAATATCCTTCCATTCCATTTCCAACCATTTCATCCAGAAAAAATATATGTTAAGGACATTAACGCTAACACGTTGCTGAATTTCATTGTACTCACTTTGTTAGTCTCCTTTTAAAAGCACTTTAAAGTTTTAAGGGACATACAAAATTCAAAAACTTTTAATATACATACAATGTATATGGAGTCAAAGACAAGAATTTCAGATGCAGTTTTACGGCTGTCACATTTCTAATTATGTGTAAGACAACAATATTTATTTATTAATCCATTAATTTTTTTTCTTTTAATATTAAACATGTACAAAATTAAAATTTAACTTGACCAAATTCATGACTACATTGTCCTTTAATGTGATAGAAGTTTATGCAACTACATAAGTATATAAGTATAAAAAACTATTTAAAAATTTCGATATTAGCGTCCTTCTCAGGTAAACCGTATACATTTCTGTTTGCGCTTATGAATAGTATTGGTATCGCGACAAAGTGTCCAACAATACTCTGCCAACATATGGCAAGTATTTTTTCCTTGGAAGCGATTTTCAATTGTGGTAAGATCTTGGCGAAATCGTTCACCATGCTCGTCACTAAAATCACCTAAGTTGCTTGGGAAAAAATCAATGTGACTATCCAAAAAATGTATTTTATGTGACATGTTGACACCCATTTCACCAAAACTACGGACCATTTTACGAACAATCTCCTTATAATTTTCAGATTTGTTATTGCTCAAAAAATTTGTTGTTACATCCTTGAAGAAATACCAAGCTTTTTTTCCACTGTTGTTAGAAAATTCGGAAACTCCTTACAATTTATCAATTTCTTTAATTGTGGTCCGTTAAGTACACCTAAAAAAATAAGTATTTTTCGCTTTTAAGTTTATATGTACATACCTATTTAACTTACCAGCATCAATTTTGGCATTGCTTAATTTTGGGAAAATTGTCTTAAGGTGCATCATGGCTTCTCCTTTACGAGGCAGAGCGCGAATAAAATTTCGAATAAGCCCCAATTTTATATGAAGGGGTGGGAGAATAATCTTCGACGAAGGCACTAGAGGCATATGATCAATGCTATTTTCTCCAAGCTTATGGGTTATGCGAGGCTACCATTCGTGATCAGTATAGTGTAATTCACGATGTCTACCTTCCCAGAGACACAAGAAACATTGATGCTTTGAAAATCCTTTTTTAAGCCCTGTTATAATAGCAACCACTTTGAGATCACAACAAATCACCCATCCATGGAGGTCATAATTAATTAATTTAAGAATATTGCGCATATTTGCATATGTTTCCTTTACATCGGTACCATAAACGATAGGCACTGATGGAAAGGCGTTACCGTTATGTAGTAAAACGCCTTTAAGACCCTTCACAGAACCATCTATAAAAAGGCGCCACTCATCCGGATTATAGGGGTGACCGATGATTTCAAAAAGATTTTCAATATCTACTGCATACGTAATCCCACTTTGATCATCAACTTTAAAGCATTCATCAAAAGACAGTTGTTTTGAGCGCTTTCGGGAAGAAGTTACGCGAAAATCTTCAGAAACCAGTCTCCATTGTTGTAAACGGGATGCTAAAATTTCGGAATTGGTTTTTGTTAAACCAATATCACGCACGAGATCATCAAAATCGGCCTGTGTTATGAAATGACGAGGAGCAAAGCCGAACTCGCTGTTTATCGGTTGATATTCCGAGATATCTTCAATATCATTGTCGGCACACAATGAGTGCTCTTCAACGGCATCTGGAATTTGCTCTTCAGATGGAGCGCTTGGGTTTGTTCTAGACCGTAACACAGCTGGCTTCACTGAATCACAACTATGGTATTGGATTTTATGCCTGAATTTGTATTTTAAATTTGTAGTAAGCGGCTGCGATTGGCAAAAGTAGCACGATTCCACAGCATGTTCACTTCGATTCATCCAAATCACTGGGTAAACATATTTCATCGGATGCTGGTGTCGGTTAACGGAATTCGAACCTAGTATACCACGATAACAATAGCCACACACAACTTCAGGCTGATACCACACTTTTGGTACAAAATTAATTAAAAAGTATTGTTCGTAACATTCCACAAAGGTTTTTGTAATTTTTCGCGATTTTTGATTCGGTACAAATAGTCCGCAGACAACACAAAAATTATTGCTATTGGGGCACTCCATAATTTGTTTTACTTTTACTCACTTTTTATTATTTTTTAATTTCTCACGTTAAAAAGAACAAAAAAAAAATCACTTTTTATTTGCATAACAGTTTTAGAACAGACAATTCTTCTGTGGCCTGCTTTATAAATCTGAATTTTTTTAAAGAGAACGAAAACGATGTAAGAATTTTAGTAGAATTTCGGGATCACTAACGATTTTCATCCGTCATTAGTGGAAGCACAAATTTCAAAAACACTTTGTAACTGAAAAGCGCTCTTAAGGGGAGACCGGATCACCGAATGAAAAACTGTGACCGTACTTTTAATTCACGGGGGTTCCAGTTTTATGTGTATGTCCATTTGTTCATGTGTTAGATTTTATTTTAAAAAAAAATTGGTTAATATTAGGGAGTTACGTATATATATTTTTTTTATAGTACATTTTGAAATTATTTGTACACTAAACTAACAACGTGAGTAAAATGAAATTCAGCAACGTATTAGCGTATATTAATGTCCTTAAAATATATTTTTTCTGGATGAAATGGTTGGAAATTCTCAAGGATATTAAATGACAAAATTTTGAAAGGACTTGAATAAGGTCCTTTTGTCCTGATATAACAACACAAATATTTTTGCCAAATCGAGGGGAGTCTCCTCTTTCATTTGCTTTTTATCTCAGGATGAGTAGAAATATATAAAATATTTTTTTCTATTTAAATGTCCTTTAAAACTTTAAAGTCCTCTAAAAAGGACCAGAGAATGAAAAACTGTAAACGCAGTTTTACTCCAGAGAGCCTCTAGTTTCACGTGCATAAGGTCTTGCTCATGTGTTAAAATTAGTGTTGTGCAGTGCAATCGTATGTACTTTATACTCCTATCCTATAGTGGAGAGTATAAAAATATGGTTGAGGCGACAATATTCGTATCACACCCAACCATACCATGACCTCCACAACCAGATTATGATCCTCACAACCATAGTATGATTCACACGCAACCATGAAATGATCCCCACGACCAAAGTATAATCCCATTCAACCATACTTGTATACCCACATTTTTTATTAGAATTGGATTTTGTTCTTATTCAACAAAGGAGATCTGTATTAAGTAAATGTTTTAAAAATGCATTAAATTCAAAACAAAAAGAGTAATTTATTAACAATAAAAAGAACTCATTTATATCGTAATAAAAGAAAATGTTTAATTTTTTTAAAATATTTCAGTTATATATGGTGATTCATCTAGAGGTATTTTTTCAGAACAAAAAAAAATAAAAAAATTCAAATCAAGTGTTATTGGTTATTTGAAAGGACATTGCATGGCATTTATTTTTTGAATATAATTTTCTTCAAATGTTGGCAACTGTATTATGGAAATGAGCATTCGGTAAGAAACGGGAAGATCCGCTGCTTTCGACCAAAGGGCGTGGCATCGGTGTCTTTTCTATAAGGGTGTAATAATCTTTTCATACCAAAATCATACGAGTATATACCAACATCTTTCGTCAAGTCGGTATTAGTTTGAGATATATCCTTTTAAAGTTTGGAGTTGTATGAGCGGGGCTACGCCCTTTTGTCCAATTTTAACATAATATCTTAATATATAAAAATTTAATGTTCAGTTTTACGATCGCGTAAAACTTGACAGCCGTCTGACCAATAAACAGCAAACTTGAGCAATATGTTAGATTTGTCTAAAAAAGTTGTCTTAAGTAAAATCCTTTTTGCACTTTTTTAAAAAAAGTGAAGAAAAATGAAAAAATGTCCAATAAATTTCAGTTGGGCCGTGCCCTTTTTTAATGAAATTGTATAAATGAAATTGTAAAAAATTTAATATTAATGAATAAGTTTTACTAATAATAGAAATCGTAATCGACACATAGACCCATTTGAATAATAAATCATTTTTTTAAATAACCTAGAAAATATGACCGATATGAAAGAATATATATTTTATCACATCTGTAGCCAAGACTTCAAGCATTGACTTAAGATATTTTGTTTCACATTAACAACTTTACCCCACTTTAATAATGTATCACAATCGGCTTTATCTTAAACATTTTTGACAATTTAAAAGCAATATTTTTTTAAACTTTACTAAATTGGTGCATTAAATCATTCCACTTGTGCATACCAAATTTTTTAGATTCCAAAATTATAAGCAAGTTTTAAAAAAAAATGCCCATAATTAAAATAACAGAACAGTAGTTTTCAAATCGTTAAAAATTAAAATTAAAAAAAAAATCTTTTTAAATTCGGTCATATAAACGAATACATAAAATTTTACCATCAGTTGTTCATGTTAACAACTTTGTCTTTTCAACCGATACTGTCAGTTCGAATACTAAAAATTGTCGTGTACCCAATCAACATTAGGTTGTAGCGATTTAGTACATGGATAGTATGTGCAACCACCAACACTTGGTTGGCAAAAAATTCGGTTGTGGCAACAAATCTGTTCTCTGTATATGGCAATGGGGTTTTTTACAGGGGGTAAACAAATTGGTTTCTTAAGTGTCAATCATTAATTTTAAAATTGAAAAAAATATTTATCTAAAATAAAATAAAACCTGTATTTTTAATCGAAAAAGCCTTAAACATTTTGATTGCGTAAAGTTTGATGTATTTTTCCCCCTTTGCAGTTGGCAACATACATACGTAATTTTTTAGTTTCCGGATTAAGTGTTGTTCTGAATTTTATTAGGAATGTAAAGTGTGAGAGGAGTTTCAAGACTTAGAGAAAAAATCATACAACAAGAAATAAACAATCGATCGATTTGGTCTTTTTTGCATTTTGGAATTTGCAATTTTGGGCAAACAAAAAAATCGGGAAATGTTCGGAGTTAATATGTTTTGTATGGGATTGCAAAGAGAAAAATAATAAATCGGAGTGGAATACTTAAAACCCAACTAGAGATCGAGAATGAGTTGTTTAAATCGGTAGAGGAAGGACGAAGACGGCAATGCAATCAAAGTGCTTTAAATAAAAATGAACCAACGTATTTAGTTGTTGTTGGCGTTGTTGTAACACGCAATCCCGCGACTGCCGGTTCTATGTACCAGATTGACCCGAAACAAACACTTTTCGGCCAGGAACAGTCACCTTAAAATTGTGTGTTTTTTGTTCGAACACCGTAGTTAGTTGTTGTTGCTGTAGCGGCTCAAGTAGTGCCGGAATGATAGCTCTTGGCCGAAGATTGCTGCTTAGGGTCAATCCGGTACAAATAAGGTGGGTCATTCAAAATTTGAAACGGCAGTTTGTCACCATCCTGTGCATTTTCGCTTCGCTTAATGGGCTGAAGATTGTTTGGAAGAAGATCAAGTATTTTACCGAAAAATCGTGTTTTTAGATGAAGCTCATTTTCGTCTCGGTGGCTATGTCAATAAGCAAAATTGCCGCATATGGGGTTCAAAGAACCCACACGTTATGGGTTTTATGGGTTTATAATTTCGACCCGTACTTTGATTTGGTGGATAGACTGAAGGACGGGCGGACAGAGGGATGGACAGACATCGCTCAATGAAATCAGATAGTGATTCTAAGCCGCTAGGTATACTTAGCATAGGGTCTATCTCCTTTCCTTTAAGGTATTGCAAACACAGCGTAAATCACACTGTACTACTGTGTAGTGTAGGGTATATTTAATACATAAGTTTGTTAAATAAAAACATAAATTTTGCTCTTCAGAATACCATATACATTAGGGCTACAACTTTGTGCAATTTTTTGCAAATATCAAAAATGGCATACTATAGTTAGATAGGCCTTGGAAAAATATGAAGAAAAATGGTATTGTATTTTTGCAAATGTCAAAAAAGTATACGCACCAACCCCGATCAAGTTTCAAGTTCATAACTTTTTTCACATCACTGTTTGAGAAAAAACTAAACAAACAAAGCAAGCAAGCTCAAAGCAAGTGTCAAAAAAAATACGTGTTTAATTACTAATAATGTCTTTTAAGAAAAGTCAATTATCAATTGAAAAAAATTCTAAAATTTGGGAAAAACATCTGACCACATTCCACAAAAGTCTAATAATTCCACGAAGCATTCCAAATATAGAGTGTAAATTACAGAAATTGGAAAAAATTCCAACTCAAAAGATAATTATTGGAAGATATTATGCTCTCGCAGTATCAAAAAGATCTGGAAATCAGAGAACTTAAATTATCTTAAGTGTACATTGTACATGTAATCGTATATGTACCATGTCATGTCATATGTACGAGTATTATAATTATTTTAAAATATTAAAGCAAAGCTTTAAAAGAAAGTCTATTTTAGACACCCACACAACTTAAACATTTAAAACTAACAAAACTCTAAGGTTGGGTTTGACCGGCTTTAAAACACCCTACAGTTCTAGATGTGAGGAAAAGGTAATAGAAAATAGATTTTTGAACTAGTAAGAAATATTCATAATTATATGGGACCCACGCGTCCATGTTTAAATGACCCGGATTTTCGGGCCTGGGACCCGACACCCAAATCTGGCCAAATTGCATACACTTTTTTATTTTTGGATTCGTAGGAAAATTTTACTGTTATTTAATACCCGTATGTCTATGTATACTGGAAGTCGTTTTGAATCGTTTTGAAAAAATGCCCTGAAATTGTCAAAGATTGGTAGCTTGTGCATAAATCGGTAGGGATCTTGGGGCTGGTAACTGACCGATCGTTGTAAGTTGTTTCGAATAGAAGGGGTGCCAGGTAAAAGCAGTTAAATTCAAGAGTTTTTGTACGTCTATTAAAACGTGTAAAAACCGGAAAAGTATTTTTACACGTTTCTTTCCGGCGACCTTGTTATTTCAAAATTGTGCAAAAGAAGACCGTGCAAAATAGAATAGGATGTTAATATAATTTGTCATTCCGTTTGTAACATCTTGATATATTTATCAATCAAACTATAATCAATTATATCAAACTATAATTCCACTAACCTAAATATGACTTTCAGATTTTTAGTGCTCTATTTGGTGATCATCAATGCAGTCTGCTGTATTAAAATTTGTATTTCACCCATGTTATCAAAATGTCCACTCCTATTTTTAGCGCCTGATGTTATTCCGTTTTGACCCCTTTTCATCTATATTTTTAGTTTTTATTTGATTTTGTTTTCCTTATTTTTTAATATTTCGCCTGTTGTGACCCTTTCAATCCGCATTTCTATTTTAAATGCTATCGTTTTATTTGAATATTGTATTTTCAATTTTTTCTACATCGTCTATTTTAGACTCTTGTAGCTACCTACTTAACTTGATACTCTTTTTCTTCCTTTTTCCGCTTTGTTTCATTTTTGGTCTGATGTTTTCTCCATGTTGGCTCTTATTTGCCATTTCTAATGATTTCATATTGTTTTCTCGATTTTTTTTTCTATTTGACACTTTTAGATATTTTGACTGTTGTTCCACTTTTAATCCCTATTCCCCGCATTGCAATTATAAATTCCCATTATAATTTGATATTGTTTTTAGGTTTTTTTTTTCGTACATATCAATCCTACTTATGTATGTCCATTTCTATTTTCTGTTTCAAATATCGATAAATGCTGTTTTTCACTTTCCCATATAACTCCTCTTTTGGCATGTTTTATCCCCCTTTGTATATGCCTGTAAATTTAATACTCGTATTATTATTCTAACATTTTGCTATTCTGCCTTTTTTCTTTTTTCTTCATATCTTTTACCTATATTCTCCGGTTGATTGAATACTGTTTTCCACTTTTTGTCGTAACGCCCGATTTGTCTTTTTTATCCTATTTCATTTCCAGTTCTGTTTTCATCTGTTAATTTGATTCTGTTTTTCTGACTTATTTATCCTGTTGATTTAATATTGTTTTTCTCACTTTCTGTTATTTGACCCCTTTTGGACCTATTACTCCATTTATCCCAATTTCTATTTTCCATATATTGTTTATTTAATATGAATTTTAACCCTTTTTTATATTTCGTCCCATTTCCCATTTTATACCAATTTTACCAACCTGTTGGTATGTTTTATGTATGTATTCCTGACGATTAGATATAGTTTTTCTCTATTTTCTGTATTTTTCCTCGTTTGGTCCCATTTTAAATTGTATGCAATTTGTAATAACACAATGCCCATTTGTCTAAAAGTTTCACAATTGAAAAACATTTTGAAATCTTCGACTTTGAGAATTACTGAGAACCAAAGTTAATGATAACAAACTAATAAGGATACCTGTAACCCGTTTTACCCTACAAATTTAATTCATTGCTAAAGTTTTTCCTAGTTTTTGTTTCTAGCATCAAAATATTCATACCCAAATTTTTATCTCAAGGATTTAAAAAGTATAAAAATCCTTTTTTTTACACTTTTAAGCTCCAAATTTGGCCCTAATGTAATGAATTTGTCAAAATCCCTTTAGATGCACTTTTTATTTGTCCAGACGGAAATACTAGTCGAATTTCACGTTTCTACTTGCTCTCAATAAGAACGCACGTAAAATTCTAAGAAATCTCCCAAACTATCACTTTTTAACATCTTAGCATTCAAGTTTCCAAAAATCCCTTTTTACTTCAAAATTACAACTGACACCTTTTTCCCTACTTTATAAAGGGTGATCAATTCAAGCCCTTTTTCGAAAACCGGGTTTTGGTTTAATCGCAAACTGACAATTTTAAAGAAACCGGTTGAACCAGGTTTTTCCTTACAAGGAACACCTGCTGCAAAAAGAAAATTTCTGTTAATATATTTACATTTAAAATAAGGAATTGGGAATTACAAATCAGTCAATAAAATTCTAGACTTTATACTTTTGCCAAATACAAAAGGGCTGTGTAAGTACTTGAACTTTGCATTCAAATAATATTGAAATTTAATTAACGCTTGATATATTAAATTATTTTTGCAATTCTTTCGAACGATTTCATTATACATTTCTTATATTAATGCGTCCGTAATTAATCTTGAGAAAAACTGCAAAATTATTTGTGTTCGTAGCAATATTTGAGCACCCATATATATGTCTATAGTGACTATTGGTCGCCCGTTTCGACCATTCGAGACTAACAGTACCCATTTTAACCATAGTCCGTTCACAAAACATTATGATTGGTTAAGCAGTTGGTATAATAATGCATTTGTAATAGAATTCCGCCCTTTCAAGCCACTTCTATATAAAAGCAAGAAGCGCCCTATTGTGAACATCTCTAAGGTCGTTGAATCAAACGATTCCAATTGCGTTTAATCTCTTACCTTGGAAATAGTTTCGACAACCGACATAATTGTGGGTCTTCACCTTTATCATTAAAAATTCGTCGTTGCCGAATAATTTTTATAGCGACGCCGTCGAAAATAATAGATGACTTGGTGTGCGGATCAGAGTTTGAGGCAGATAGGCAATCATCGGTAGCGGCTAGACTGCAAACAATTCCAATGGCGGTGGCACCCCGCATAGTATCAAACATTTGAATAGCCCCAGTGTCAAACGTATGAATATACCCCAGAGCTACTCTTAAGCCTAGTATTCACCCAAAATGAAATTTTCGCTTTGGAGTTTTGCATTTATCTCTACACGGAAAAATTGTAGTGTAGAACAGTGTAAAAGAAGCAGCCGTTATTGATTTTCAAATTAATTATTTTTATTATATATATTTAAATTCTCAAAACTTACGTCACAACTTTTATTTTTTTCGAAATGTCAAAAATTTCTTGATCAAACAATTATCAGAACATTAATTTTTGTTTGTAGATGGAGAAAAAAGTTTACACTTCACGTTTTAGCTGAGTACTAGCAAACGAAAATAGCTAAACGGAATTTACCAATGGTAAATGTTAGATAACACGGCCATTGAATTCCACAAGCAATACAGCCATTGTTTCGTTGGCTGTGTGTCAAGTGGCACCATGATGAAACCATACATCGTTCAGGTCCATATCCTCAATTTCTGGTCACAAGATCTCGCGATAGCGAACACTATTTTAGAGTCAAGGTTGACGGTTCTTCTGTCACAATATCGCGAACAACATTAATGTTTTCCGGCTAGCATTCGCAGGTGTTTTCACATTTATTACAGACCTGGTTTGCTGATATTTGCCAACAATTCTCCCGATTGTGGACACAGTTGATCAATTATGCTGACCAAAAAATCACGAATTGCTCAAAACGCATTTTGATATAAACGCCATTTATCGTAAAAAGCTTCAACAATCTTAACGCACTGCTATATTGGTTGAATTTGTAAAACACTGGAACAAAGAAATGTCAAATTAAGTTGGGCAAAAAACTTAACTTAAAACAAAACTTAAACTAAACTCTATCAACATCGTGCATTATGGTTGGACCACACATTATAAAAACGAGGAATATTTTTTAACTATCTGCTTGAGCATGTTTAAATAATCAGTTAAACCATCTCATATTTGCATGAATACAAAAAAGAACATATGCAGCCTCTTAATAAATGAACACTTTTTTTGAGTCGGAATTATACATATATATATATACATGTCTATGCAACAATCCCAAACTACTCTTATATAAAGTGTGCATTGTATTAGCCACACAATTATATGTTGCTTGCTTCAAAAAGAACAAACTTCGGTTTCTGCTCAGCATAAAATAAATTAAAATTGTGTCACTTGAATCCGCACAGCAAAAAGATTACTTTTTATTAACCATATCAAAATGTATTCATCTACTTCTACTACTGCCTAAAAGAGTTTAATCCGCACCTAAGTACTAAAATGATTACAAAAACAACTGTTTCTGTATATTTCTTTTACACACAAACAAAATTGTCTCTTAACTATTGCTGTTTTCCTATCCAGTTTTAAGGCCCAATCAGATAGAAAACCTCAGCAATTTTCCTTACGTGTTTTCCTTGCACGTTTTGGCTACCCACACAAAAAGCTTTCTTCAAGATTGGGAACACCCGACTTTTTACAACTTTATACTTTAAATACATAAAAAATTTTATTAATTTTTTTTAGTTTCCATTTTTTACATATTTCAGTTATTTTTTTGGAAAATATGTACAACTGTTTCTGTTTTGAAATGACAATGGCATGGAAATTGATATGAAACTGATTCATTTAAAAGGCGTTTACTCTGCTTAGCCTTTAGTTAACAAAACTTATCCTAAAACACCATTACAGGGCGTGGTCGTGGTCTCATTCGTAATTCAACCCACAATCATATTGCGAGTTACGTAATTCACCATACAAAACTCTGAAAGCGAATTGCGTTTCTGAATTACGAAAAAATCGTTGCGTGAACATCACAGATGCTAACGTTCTAGTTGTGTTTAATCTCTTATTCTGTGTCAGTGAAAATAATTTCGATAACCGACTTTATTGTGAGTCTTCGCCTTTGTCAATAACAATCCGTCGTTGCCAATGATTACGATAGTGCCGCCGTTGGGAGTCTTTGGGTGGCTTAGTTGTCTGGTCCGAGTCAAAAAAATCAATTTTTGGTTGACTGTGGAAAAAAATTTGCGTAGTTAAAAATTAAGTTTACTTATAAAATAACAAACATGTAAGTAAATGGAATATGGTGCTTCAACAAAAAATCTACGTGGATCTCAGGAAGAAATCCTCAAATATTTACGAAAAAGTAGCTAACAAAAGTTGCAGAAAAGTATTCTGGATGCCTGTGTGTGAAGAAGGCGAAAAAAGTAGATTTACAAAAAGTGGATGTTTAATCTCTACACCAAAGACATTTTTCCTAGCCACAATAACAATTTTTTGACAAATATTATGAATTTTCGCGTATAATTTAACCCTTGCAATGATAGAAGTTTTTTTTTTGCTAGTTTTCTTTAGTTTTTGCGTTACGTTTTTTTTCTCGTTTATTCTTCCAAGATGGCCGTTCGTAACAGTTTTGTGGTGTCTCTGCTCTGCTACAGCTGAAGTGTTGTATTTATTATGTTGTGTTTTCTTTGCAATTCAAAATTTGTTTCCAGATAAATAAAGGATTTTTTTTCAGTTTCAGCAACTTTTAAATAGCAAATGTAATGTAATCCTCGGCTAGTCTCTTGTTCCATTGAATTCTGTGGATTGGTCGTCCATTGGATAAATCGGACTGCTTGTGGTTTGTGTGTGGCATGTGTTTTGATTGTCCGTGTACATCGTTTATGTTTTTGTTTATTCGCTTCTCTCATTCATATTGGAATTGATAATACTTTGCTGTGCCTTCCCTTTTTTCTGTCGTAACGATGATGACACATCGCTAACGTCAAGTCGTCGTGTAGTAAGTATGTGTGTCTGGTTTGTGTGATTGTGCATACGCGAGAGTGGTGCTACAAGGGTACCTACCATGTACCGTCCTATCAAGTTAACAAACCAACATTCTAACTGTGTATGCTACCATTTAGCCACATTATTTCCCTCGCTATACTCCCCACCAAATATTTCCCGTAAGGCTGATTGTTTTTGTTTTCATTTGTTGTTAACATCTTAACTGTCATTGATTTTTCTAGTTGTGTTTGTGAACATTCATTCTACTCTATTCTTCCGATCAGTTGTCCCACTCGATGTTCGGTTCTCCACAAGACATTCACATTGGAACAATAAATTGGGTTATTTTGTGTTTGGCTTTGTTTTGATTTATCTAGCTAGTTTGTACCAAGAATTGAAAGAAATGTATGTGTCTGGAGAAGTTTGAAGTCTGATAATGAGTGGCGATGCATTTTCATTAATGGGTTTAATTTTTTTTTAAATTCACGCAATCTATTGCTGAGCTTCTATTCTAAAAATGTTCACCGAATCATTTTCTATGCGAGGATATTTAATATTACATTTCAATTTCCGCATTTAAATGTCAGTTCCTCAATATCGAAATTATGAACACACGCTCTTGGTGCAAGCAGATACTGCGACTATGTCTGATCTAGCAGTAATCTTGATAGAGGAAGATCGTGAGCAATAACATCTCATTTTTACCATTAAACCTTACGAACCAGTTATATAAAAGGAACTATTTTTTTAGGGTTTCTGAAAAAGATATCTTCGTACATTTCATAAAACTATTTGAAAGTTTATTCTAAATGTGAATTACAATGGATTTAATATGAGCAGTTTCGGCCTTTTAAAAAAACGTTTATTCAGAAGTCTTTTTAAAAGTATGTAGTATAAAAAGTGTATAAAAACTTTTTTGCAAACCTGCCATAGCAGTGTTCTAAAGGTAACTCGCTTAGGAAGTCGCTAACACGATAACTTCACACCCTTGTACAAAAATATAAAAATGATTTTGTTTACAGAAAACTACAGACAATTAGCGTTAAAACCCGTTATGCAAGAATAACCTTTAGCGAGTTTAGGCGAGCTCGGTTATTACACTCTTTAAGTATTTCAAGAATAAGTTTTTTTCTACATATTATAAATTTTCAAATCAATCGATTTATGGCGCATAAAGCCAATCAGTTCTTGTATACAAAGAAATTCGCAAAGTTTTGAAGTTATCGACCACTTACTTGTTTTTAAGGAAGTACTAATAGAACACGCCTGGAGATTCCATTTTTTATAAACAACGTCTGGTGTTTTTTTTTTTGAACAGATGTTATATATCTTTCTTTCTTTTTGGCACAACTACGTTAAATAGAGAATTTACTGCATTGGGACACCATAGCGCGATGGTTGGTGTGTACAACTATCACACAGCTTTGGGAAAAAGCATTTTAAAAATTTCCAGCAACGGGTTTCCACCTCGTCAATGCCACATATTTTAAATTAATTGCTAAATCTGCAAAAACTTCTGTGAAATGCATTATCCTTTTGGAGTAGGCGTTAAACTGTAGGTCAGTGAGCATTAGAATTTTATCGTGCATAGCTTAATTGAATTGATTTATTTGTTTACGTTGAGTAATTCAAAAAAATTGCATAAAGATTTGTAGTTCACACTTGTTGTTTTATATGTAAAAATGTCGAAGTGTGAACACCCATTAAAACAATATCAAATTAATTTTTTTTAACATTTCACTACTAAAGCAAGCCAAAAAAGTTCGAACTAAAATATATTTCATGTATTTCTACTATCTCCAAAATGTAGCTGCGAAACCATTATTATATAACCTGCTGGCTTCTTGTTCCAGTTATCGTAGTCGTACTTTGAGGATACACTTTTAAATCCCGGTGGAGTAGTCAGAAAACATAAATCAAGATTTAAAAGTTAAAAACGTGATTTATGGCAAGTCTTATTTCTTAGGTTTAATTATGAACCTTTAAAATGACACAAAGCATTTTAACAGCACGTTTACACAAAGTTTTCCCTTCAAAAGTTTTGACCATCATATCTCATAAAATATTCGTGTTTAAATATAATTATAGAAAGGGAAATGGTCGCCGTCCGTCTTGCCCATTCATTGTCTCGTTCTTAGGTGCAATTGATTGACCGATCCTCTTATAATGCAAACTTGACTTGAAGAAGTACTCTATATTATGTCGTTATTGGGAAACACGATGTGTGACAGACGTATACTTAGTGGGGACATAAATACTGTTACACACGTTTTATGATGTAAAATAAAAAGTACTGAATGTTTTAGGACCAAATATTTTTTAATATATTTATTGATGTATATTGCATCCAAAAAAAATCTACTCATTCGAAATTTCCGCCTTTACACACGCCTTAAGTCGCACTGGCCAATCGTCAATAGCTGCACGAACCTCGTCCATTGGAAAATTGGCCACAGCTCGAACCAAAGCAGTCTTAAGAGATCCAATGTTGGGGTATCTTTTGTGACAAACCTTGTCCTTTAAAACCGTCCACAATTTGTAATCCAATGGCTTCAAATCTGGACTGCCTGAGGACCATTCTTCAGAGGAAATGGACGCTGGCAAATTGTTTCGAAGCCAGGCCTGGGACGTTTTAGCCTTATGGGCCGGCGCAGAATCCTGCTGGAAAGTCCATGTCTGGTATTGGAACAGGGAATTGTTAAGAGGCTTCACAACAGCTTCCAAAACGGTTTCTTGGTAAACTTTGGCCGATGTTTTGACTCCTTGTTCGCAGAAATGCAGGTCAGTGACCCCATCGTAAGAGACATCCCACCAAACCATGACTGAAGCTGGGTGATGACCCTTATCCACCCTTGGGATCAGTTCAGATGCTTCCTTAGATGACCGCGCATTTTGCTTGTTAAATTTTTTCTGAACGGTAAACATTTTTTAATCGGTGAACACATTTTTTCTGTGCAAGTTATCAGCGTGCTTCACCATAAGACGTTTGCATTTTTCAATCCTATTTTTTTTTTTTAAAGCTGCAGTCAATAAATGTCCGGTACGTCGTTTGAACCCAAGTCTTATTTAATGATTCGACTCTTGGCCCCAAAAGTGTTCTCTGGAAGAGAACACAAAGTGATGGTACACCAAAGATACACATATTTAAATCTTTAAAATGGCTCTCCTGAACAAAACTGGTTTTTACCCTTAGGTCCCTTTCTATTTTGCGCGTCACATATGACATTAACGGGGTATGTTCAGTTCTACTATTGAAATGGGTCTGTTCAATGTTGTAACAGTATTTATGTCATTACTAAGTAGTCTCAAAAGTATTTTGCCTTCAAGTAATTTTAAATAAAATTCTCAAAAAAATAATTCGTATTTTATTTGGTTTATACTGAACTGGATTTTAACGTAACATTTATGTCAAAAATGTTTAAAAAAAAACTATCTTAGTTTACGAGATTCTTAGTGATTTTTAACCTGAATCTTAATTTTTTGGTCACATAAGTATTTTGGTTTATTAAGAACTAATTTCATAATTAAATCTTTGGATAAATATTAAATATTTAGCATGGATGCCACTTCATTGCGGTACGTTTCGACCTTTATTTTGTCCCTTTCTACTTGAAAAACACATTTTAACATACCTTTCGACGAAATATAGTAACCTCTTTCATTTTCCTCTAAGAAGGGCCACAAATTATGTATCGAATATAAGTTCGGACGTTTTAGCGAGGTTGGCTAATGTTTGGTATTATATATTATCCTCAATTTATTTTATGTTGTGGTTCCTTATCTTGCTAAGAACAAAATCCATTTCTCGGAATACCCTTATTTCTGAAATGACATGGAGGTTTTCTTTCAAAATGGACATTTGTCCAGTTGTGTATGTCCATAATACGATCAATTAAAAAGAGATTGTCGATTCTGATGCAGACAAAAATGCCCACACACAATTTGTCGTCCATCAGAGCCAAAAATGTTAAATTTGTGCCCGTCGCTGAATATAAGGACTTTGAGTTTTGGAAAAGCGTGATCTTAAGCGATCTTTCGGCTTCGCTATAAACTTAACCTGCAAGCGATATTTTCGTGTTTTTAACTTAACTTTTACTTGTCGTTACTTTGTGTTTGAAAGCGATCTGCACTGCACATTCTGTTTTTATAAATCGAACAGTTATTTTAAAAGTTAAACTCCTTGCTTTTTGTAGCTGCTTTAGTAGCTGTTATGTTTGTGTGCAAACTGTCATCCCCCTGTTTCAAACATTTTGTTCAATATAAATCAATGTATGCATGTTTGCAATATTGTTAGCATTAAACATTTTTCTCTTTGCCTCGGTATTTTTATCAGTCTCTAATCTCTTCACTGGTTTCCTACACCAACACCATCGCCTAGGACAGCAGAGCAAAGTTGTTTTTGCTCTCTCTTTCTCTGTTCTCATTTCACATTTCAGTTCAGTTTCAGTCATCGTTTTATCGTCGCTGTTGGTAGTGTATTCGGTTTTTGTACGCACTGTCTGTCATATCCAGTTTAGCATGATTGCATTCGCATCATATGCCACTTTTAAGTGTCAAAGTTATTTGGAATAGCTGCGTGCCATTTGTGAATTACGAAAATTTGCAAAGAAAAGTGATAACGACATTTCAATAAATTGTCATTATGATAAATGTAATAGCTATCTGAAAGAAGTGCTAAAACCAAGCATACATTCTATGTACATATGTATGTATGTGTGTGTATAAAAAAAGAAGCAAAACAAGTTCAAAAAGTCAACAACAAACTAAGCATGTACGAAAAGGAAGTGGAATAAAAGGTAGAATGTGGACATTCACTCATGCGTTATTGTCAGACTCATAAGCCTAGCAGGAATCGTAGATGATGATTGTTTTCAACAAAGTGTGCTATGTACGTCAGACTCCAAATTAAAAGTTGTATTTACATTATGACATACGCTTGAGCCATATAACGATCATTGTTACATAGCACTTGCAATTCATCCATACTAATTTCTATGACATGTTTGCATTCGAGTGAAGGTGATGTACATCTTCTTCAACTGCCAAACAATGTTTTATTTGCCCCGAGCAGAAAACCTCTGTCGCGTCACGCGAGCGAACATATAAATTAAAGTGTACACCAGGCAATACTCAAGTGCAAGGTCTGTGCAATACGATTTTTCTTTTTTGGGCCAAGATAAGCATAAAAACTGCAGTGTTCGTTTTACGTATTTTACTTTCTCACATTCTCTTTGCCCTGTCTCTTCGGGCAGTTTTGAAAGGTTGCAAACCCTGCTAATATAGGTTTCTTCGATAAACAAAATTTGTGTGGGCTGTTGAAAGTTTTTTTTTGCTTTTGATCTATTTCTGCTACACTCAAATGTGTGTGCATTTGTTACCTACCCTCTGCCAAAAATTAATAAGTTTGATACACTGCTCGTCATTGGGAAAATATACAACATGCATATTCCGGACTTACAAAATATTTTATATTTATCTGAAAAAGTTTTTTGACCGATGACAACTATATAAATATAGATTTGATCCATATTGGACATGTAATTCGATAATCATTTTTGGTTTGGTTTCATTGGATCAGTTATTAGTAAGCAGACAAGGGAATCATTTTAAGCCCCAAATGTTGAACTCAATTTAATATTTGAGGTACATGAATGGTTGGTAGAGTTACGCGTGGACATAACTTTTAAGAGAAGTAGTAGTTTAAACGTCTTTACATTTTCATGCAATTTGTAGTTTAGATTAAATTGGACTTACAATTGATATAAAAAAGAAACTGTAACGAGAACATATGGTTTTTATGCCAAGAGGAGTCCTATGAACCAGAAATTGTTGGTGCAACAACCAGTGTCTAAATTCATCATAAACTCGTTAACATGCCGCCAATTTTGTCTGCCATTATATACATTAGTCTGCGAGGAGAGTGTACCAAATTCGTCGTGGTCGTAGTTGTTTATATCAGTAAATATTTATGACGAATAAATTGTATAATATAATAATACGCCCACTCTTTGTTTATCAATTTTTACATACATGAACACATATTTGCAGCTGATATTGCCGAAAATAACTGGCTATTTTAAAAATGCATTAAAAGATATAAATCGCAGATATGCGAAAAAAAGATAGTTGACGTGTGTAAAGGGTGATTCAATAAGGGTAATCAATTTGTCGAAATTGTTTTTTTTTTTTATTTCATTATGGTTTTCCTTGTGGCATTCATGTTTGAAAGACAAATCCCTTTGGCAACACACGACGCGCTTATTCAAATTGTCCCTCTATAATTTATTTTAATTTATATTTATTTCGATAAGCAGGTGAATATTTTCTACTGTTGTCACATCTTTCACCTCCAAAACATGGTTTTTGAACGTTCAACAGCATCTTCTTGGCGACGAAAATCGTTGACCACGCATTTTTTTCTTGATGTGCGTGAATAAAAAGATGTCATTGGGTGCCAAGTCAGGGCTGTACGGCGGATTAATTCGACATTTTGGCCGGTCAAAACGGAGCTGGTTTGAGCCGATGTGTGAGAGCACGCATTGTCATGGTGCACAATGATTCGTCTTCTCTTGTTCGTTTTTTGAATTTCTCCGAAGACTTCAGGCAAACAAATTGTGGTGTAACACTCAGAATTGACCTCCTACGTTGCTCAAGCGGAACAGTCTCCACATGACTAGTTTTGCCGAAATAACAGGCGATCATTTGCTTCGAATTGGTTCTTCCACGAACAACTTTTGTTGCCAAATGGCTCGTCTTCGAAGACCCACATGGCCGATTGCTGTTTTGTTTCGGAAAGATCGCATATATCCATGATTCGTCACCTGTAAAGATCTTATAAACGTCTTATGAAGCAGCGCTGTCATATTTTTTCAAAATTTCTTTGCACCAATGGACACGAGCCTTTTTTTGAGCGATTGTCAAATTGTGCGGTATCCAAGGAGAACAAACCTTTTTACGGTCAAGTTCATGCAATATCGAATGTATGCTGGTGGAAGAAATGCCCACGGTTTGTCACATGACGATCCTGCATTATCAGTTCACAGACGGCATCAATGTTCTCTGGCACAACGGCCGTTTTTGGACGACCTACGTCTTTGAGCGCCGACCACGATTGAATTCATTAAACCAGTTCTTCACAGTGCTATAGGAAGGTGCTTCATCGCCATACAAAGATTTAAGCTCATCGATGCGCTGTTGTAATAATCCACGTAGAATGTTGTGATAAATAATCGCAGGAAAATTCTCACGAGTTAATTCAATTTTTTTGCCAAATTGATTTTTTCAAGTCACTGTAAACAATACAAATGATGGTCCTTCATCAAAACGTTCTGAGTACGTTTTTGCTAAAAAAAAAAAATGTCAAACTTTTCAATGGAAATATCAGATGGCGCAAGGCAACACTTAAGAGTTGTCTAGG
This sequence comes from Hydrotaea diabolus, assembly GCA_963513945.1. Classification (NCBI taxonomy): domain Eukaryota; kingdom Metazoa; phylum Arthropoda; class Insecta; order Diptera; family Muscidae; genus Hydrotaea; species Hydrotaea diabolus. The sequence goes on along the minus strand of OY740720.1, from coordinate 99,544,784 downwards.
CCAGAAATATATATGTGCGCATAGAGAAAGTGACCTAAGGGTAAAAACAAATCAATTTTCATTGTTTTTTCTTTTTTTGATGTGGACAACATCTGAGCATCGAATGAGACCGATCCCATGCCCCAAAAGTGTTCCCTCCCAGAGCTATGCGCGTTTTATGAAAGTGATGGTGCACCAAAGATACACGTATTTAAATCTTTAAAATGGCTCTCCTGAACAAAACTGGTTTTTACCCTTAGGTCCCTTTCTATTTTGCGCGTCACATATAGCAACCCTTGTATGTATCAATATAGGTATATGTTATTTTGATCGTATTTTTTATTAAACTAAATTGAATCTATTTTGGACAAATTATTTTTATGCTAAAAACATGTTTTAAAATACCATGATGATTTTGATGGCGTCTCCTTTATTTACAGTGGCAAACCTTTTTTACATTATAAGAGGCAGACAAGCAAAATGAAAAGCCATTTACCCTATTAACATTTTTGAACACGATAATACAACTTTATCAATTGCAAAATATTAAAGTGATACATATCTTGCATTACCTGATGCTTAAACTAGACACTTTCTAAAATTCTAAGCAGACTCACTACTCCATAAACGTTGGTCGATAGCTGGCAACGCCACGACAACTTTGCGATGTAACTTCTTGAATTTTTCTCGATTTGTGACATGACAATAGTATAGAAAAGTGTAATGTAAGCCATCTGACTAATCGAAGTACATGCAAATCAAATCAAATGGGTTGCCCACTATTGGGATATGTTTTTGTTTCAATGAAGATCACTTTAAATGATTTGTGTGTCATCATAAAACACTCTTTCTGCATTTTTAGGTATTAAAATTGGTTCAACCAAGTATTAATATGTTGTGTTAAAGAACTTTTTTTATAAAGCTTTTGTTTGTTCCTGTAATGAACTTAATATTTCTTTTTAGAGAAAAACATTTTTAAATTTGAAATCTCCATTTAAACCGGCAATTATCCAGTTCTCGTATAATAGACATCATCCTGAATGAACTTTAAAGTTATAGTCGTTTAAATGTTGTCCAATTTGTTTTCCACTAAGGAACAAGGGGAAACTCTTTCCAAGCAGTAAGTTGCACACCACATAGTTCCTATGCTCACTGACCGGGACCTACTACGAACCGGCGGCTGCGAACAGCTAATGCATTATATTTTATTGTTAGATATTCTTACCCGGAGTTGAGCCTTGGTTAACTTGATTAGTAGTGCACACTAACCATCACACCACGGCGGCCCATAACACCTTATACAGGAAAATACGTAGTACCAACACAAAAGCTAAAGATAAGTCGTTCCGAACAAAGGCTGCATATAAGTCGTTCCAACACAAAAGCTGTTCCAATATGTACCAAGTATAAGGCACCTTTATTGAACATCGAGAATTTTGCATAATATTTACATTTCAGAAAGTTCAGAGTATGATTTGTTTTGATAAAAATTGACCCGCCTATATAGATATCCCCACAGCGGCAAAGAAGAAATAATGGGGGGGGGGGGCAGATAAGTGGGAGATTCATAAATAATTAGAAGCACGTTGGTTGGTCGCGTCGAAAACAGCGCTACAACTTTGCTGAAGAGCGCGTTTTACCAATCGTAAATTGTTATTTTTGATTTTCAAATCATAATTAATCTTTGGCAAATTTTTTGGACAAATGACAATATCCATGAATTAATTCATATGTACTTGAAACAACAAACTATGCATTTAGTACAGGAAGTCTTATAAATTGAGTAGCTCTTTGAAGTTCTAAGTGCGCATGTCCATTAACAGTCTACCCACAGCCTGTTTCGAATGTCGTTTTTTCGACGTCACAATGTACGTGTATGTGTATCGATTGAATTAAGTCGTAAAGTTTGGACGAACCTACAAGCAAGCAGGCTGGCAGGCACACATGGTAGCATAAAGTAAAAAGCAGTAGAAACATTTAAAACACCCACCCTTGAGCTAGCTATTCTGCATATCTTGGTGAAAATAGATTTGGATGAAAACTGCGTACATTTGATTTGTATGTAATATAAATGTATGTGTTTGTGTGAGTTGTAAAACAGATTTTGTATCCTAATTATTGTTGTTAAATTGTATTCTGTTTTACTAAAACAAGTTTAAATCTTATCGTTCTTCGTTTTGAATTTAAGATAAGCTTTTCCATTTGTTTAGACTGCTTCGTTTTTGTGGTGGCAATCGCTATTGTTGGGTTCCAATGTTTGGTCAAAAAAATGTCCCCACACTCTAGTAGACAGACTGGTTGTTGCTTGGTTGGGTGATAATATGAGACGGCGAAAAAAGAACAACCAGAAACCACGACAACGGCAGCAAACCGTGCACTACTCGCACTCTCCCACTGGGTGATTTTCAGTTATGACTCATTCACTAATCGTCGCCTGCCAGCTGAGTTCTGAGATTTACTCTCCGTCAAAGACATTGCAAAAAAGTGACCGTCGTCTGCTTCGTATCAGCGATTCTTAAGGACAAATGAATGGTTTTTATACCTATGACGACTGTACGACGTGTTTTGAAATGAATGTGCGAGTGTACATACATATATACATATGTGTATATTTATGTACACACTATCAGTTTCAAAACGTTTAATATTCATTTTCAAAAATACGGTTTAAATCTTACTAGTCTGTGTAAAAATATCTATCTGACATCACCTGCCTAAAGATTGATTCACCATTTAACGTGTTTCCTACAAAAATCGAATACAAATTTAAAAATCAAAAAAGTTATTATGCCAATAAAAAAAAGAAAAGAGTATGATCAGCATTGTGCTTTTCAACAGACCGTTATGCTTTAAATAAATAATTGTATTGGAAATGTTTGTTGTCGTCTAAATCGCGGTCGGTGTATTGAGTCTCCACTCCAAGGGCCCAATGAATTAATTTTAATAATACGAGTAGCTAGAGAGAATACGCACATGCTTAGGAATAGCACCGCATAAATTAAGTTATGCGACTACGAATGTGATTATCGTCACCCAACCAACAACCATTGTTACAGCCAAATAATTGTGGAATACATATGATGAGTGCCGGCTAAAATACTTATAGTGTATTGTTTTGTCTATGTTTAATTGGTTTTGTTAGCGTGGTTTTAGCCTTGTTTACAACAGTGGCTGGCGGCATATGTGAACGAACGCATTTGTTTTCTCATATTGTAACTATTGTCGCAAAAATGTTCTCTTCCGGAATCCATCACCCATGTCCATCTCAATCGTATTTGGAGAAGAATTTGTTTAGCTATTGTATTTACTTTAGGACGTTAGTTTTTTGTTTCGGCTTACATGATTGTTTTATATTGAACAGGGTGTGCTAGTTTAAGCATACAACGTGAGTTATTCAAAGAAGTCAAAAAACCTTACAAAACTCATTTAACTGAACATGATAATAACATTCATTGTCTAAAAATTAATTAATTTCTTACAGAAGCGTTTATCCAATTTCTTTTTGCCATCGTGGTGTATGATTTCTCAAGTCTTCCAAAATACTTCTTAGTTTCTCTAACAGCATTATCATTTGACCTGAATCTAATGCAAACTTGTCATTAATTCAGGTTTGAAAGCTCAAGCTTTCAAGCTTGATCTGGAAAAAATAAAAGAGGGGGAATAACTTAGTAGGTTAATACATATAATTTCGTTTAAGTTAGTCAGTGAAGTAAAAAAAAAACCGTCATTATGTACAGGGTGGTACAAATTCAAGTTTCTTTACAAAAATCCCTAAGATATTTTATTACCATATTGGTCTTTTTAAGAAGCAATCATTATTTGTGGATCACAGTTTTTTTGCCTCCTGCCAATCAGAGAATTTGGTTTTTTAACATTATGATAACCGAAAGGCTACATGACTTACCTTATGAAAAGAAATGTAATCAAATCGTTCATGTTGTGATCGACAGTCATCAGATTTGGATCACTCGGTCAAGTGGCACAAAAGTTGTATTCCGCAACAACTAAGAAAAGCTTGACGGCGAAAATCATTCACAACAGACTGTGGAAGCCTACAAAGCAAGGTATTTTTTTTTGAACGAACGTTCCTAACTTCTCTCAAGTTATCCCAACTATTCCTTGCAAAAACTCCTTCGATGACATCAGTGCTTAGTGGCAAGCACATACTAGACATCATAACAATCGCCCAAAAAAGAAAGCGCAAAAAGGACCAATGATACGATGAGTGAGTGACCGAGAGACACAGGAGATCGAGTTTTTATGAGAGCAGAAACGACGCGAAACATGTTATTAACGAGTTAAAACCAGAAAAAAAGACTCGTAAACTGGCATACATTTATTCGCGTAGAGATGGAAAATGGAATCTGGATACGTCGAGTGTGCTGCGGGCAAGATCGTTCCGGCCGACAGTTTTGAAAGTCGAGATAGTAGAGAACATTGTATACCACCTATCCAATTCTCGAACATTGTATACCACCTATCCGTTATAAACCAAATGAAAGATGTCAGCAATTAACTAAAACCAACGGTAAACAATTTACAAACAGAGCCATATGTCGAAAGACGAAGGTAACACTTACCAATACACCGATACCACTCGTGTTTCTATTTAGCACTCATGGGTGCTATCGAAAGAGCATGGAATTGTATTGGGAATTTCATACATAAAATTTACGATCCAGCGGCCTAGGTGCAAGACGAACCGTAAGTTGTATGCGATCTATGCCTACATGAATGTACGTAGTTAAGCGAGTCAAAAAAGGAAATCAATTGGAAGCTAACTCTCCAGTCAGGAATGCGATAGACTTGAAGTACTACGAAAAGACTGGGAAGACCAAAAAACCTTTAGAGAGACCTTTGTTAAGTAGGATTCGAGAATTGGTATTGAAAGCTAGAGATATCGCATCCAGAACCGAGAACTAATAAAACATATATTGAGCGGGCCCAGACCAAAAGAGTTTGTAGAGACGGGTTTTCCGATCCCCTGATGACTTCGGAAATAAGTTTGCATATTTCCATTATCATCCACGGAAATATTTTACTGAATTTCTGTCAATTTAAATATCGCATTGACAGTTCATGGAAGCTCATACTAGTCAATCTTTAAAATTGCACATGTATGAAGATCCTGGAAAAATTGTATAACTTTTGACCACCCATATGCCTATGGTCATAGGGCCGACAACCAAATTAAATGTAAATAATACAGATTTTTTCGAATGAAAAGTGAATGCGTTAAATGAAGCGAATGCTAAAATTAAAAATTGTATCTGCTTAAAGTAATAACGGCACTTGTTGTTGCAGTGCAGGTTTGACAGCTCTTGACCGAAGAATTTCTGCTTTGGGTCGATCAGGTGCAGGTAACCGGCTGCCATGGTATAGACTTGTTATTCGCACCGAAATGTGAAAGCGATGTACTTTTGTAGGATTTCTTCCGCTTCTTAATACTTAAAATTATTTGTCCGATTTCGATAGATATGTGCATTATCGATTTACCTGGTGTTTTTTCTGATATAAGGTTTTTCATTCACATGTTATTATTATTAGATCTTAATTAGTGTAAATCCGCTGCTTGATTATGAACTTGATGATATTAATATTTCGGTTTTCTTGTATTCTTTTTAGATTTCTTCAGAGTGCTGTGCACTAAAAATTAAAGATATATTATTGGAGGACAAGAATTACTACATATTTAATATCTTCGGCATCTCGACAAAGGTGATATTTTCCCAGTGAGGAATAATACAAGGCCGTCTTCAATTGAGAACAGCATGAAAATGGTGTTGTCGCAACGGCAGCGCGAGGAGCTGTAAGCATACACACATGTTATATTTTACAAATAACGAGGGATCTTACTGCATTTCCTTGTAATATTTTCAGTAACCAAGCGATTGCCGACTATTTAGGCAGTAATGGATATTCAGAAGCTTTGGAAGCTTTCCGCAAGGAGGCCGATCTCAGTGGCGAAACAGAAAAGAAATTTGGTGGTCTTCTCGAAAAGAAATGGACGTCCGTAATACGTCTACAAAAAAAAGTAATGGAACTTGAGGCTAAACTTTCGGAAGCTGAAAAGGAAGTAATCGAAGGTGCTCCATCGAAAGCTAAACGCAGTCCTGGTGAATGGATACCAAGGCCTCCTGAGAAGTTTTCACTGTCAGGTCATCGTGCCAGCATAACACGAGTAAGTATATTTGCATTTTTCCAAAGTCCATTAATATACAATATTTCAAAATATTTTTGCTTAGGTTATATTTCATCCCATATTCAGCCTAATGGTCTCAGCTTCTGAAGATGCTGTCATTAAGATCTGGGATTTTGAAACTGGCGAATATGAACGCAGCCTTAAGGGTCACACAAATTCCGTGCAAGACATAGCCTTCGATGCTCAAGGAAAACTGCTAGGTATGATAACAACTTGTTTTAAGGTTTGCATTTTATGTTCACAGTGACATTTGTTTGTTTGTTGACATTTATTACCGCGAAATCTAAATTCGTTAAAAAGACCTTAGAGGATACCCTAAAACAAGAGCATTAAACATTAAAATTTATTTAATAGTATAATATTTTCGTATAGAATATTTTAAAATACTATTCCTGTTTACGTATGCGTAGAGTAATACCTAAAGAAAATGTCTAAATTACTTATTATAGCATCATGCAGTGCTGACTTATCTATAAAATTGTGGGATTTCCAGCAAAGTTATGAATGTGTCAAAACAATGCATGGACATGATCATAATGTATCGTCTGTAGCTTTTGTGCCAGCTGGTGACTACGTGCTTTCAGCATCACGTGACAAAACCATCAAAATGTGGGAGGTTGCCACGGGGTGAGTGTGATTGGAATTTTTTACATTAAAGTTAATTTTCCTATGTTTCTACATTTTGCTTGTGTTACAGATATTGTGTCAAAACTTTCACCGGTCACAGGGAATGGGTACGTATGGTACGTGTACACATGGATGGCAGCATTTTTGCATCATGCTCAATTGATCACTCAGTTCGTGTTTGGTCAATAAATTCAAAAGACTGTAAAGTAAGTTGCTTCGTTTCCTTAAATTCAGCATAAAAACATGACATTAATTTTTTGACATTTGAAAGGTTGAATTACGCGACCATGACCATACAGTTGAATGCATTGCTTGGGCACCGGAGGCTGCTTCTTCAGCTATAAATGAAGCTGCTGGAGCTGATAACAAAAAGGGACATCACCAAGGCCCATTCTTAGCATCCGGATCAAGAGATAAAACCATTCGCGTAAGTTAAAATGTCAAATCATAATCAACGATTTAAACAAACTTCATTTATATGTGAAATACTTGATAGCTAAACGATGAGAAGTAATTGTTTTTGTCAAATGGGGAAATCACAATCAGCGAAGAAATTGTTTACACACAACACTTTCAGTTAGATTCGTTTTGTCGGTGGTAAAGGTTTACCTATTATGCCGACCTGCTCTATATGCACTGATCATTCATTGCATTGATTTTGCATAAGAGAATATGGACCATCGACGAGCGAGGAAAAGAAACACTGAAACTTCTTTCTGCCATTTTGCAGAAAGTCTGATTGGTTTCTTTTGTAAATGTTTTGAAACTGTTTGTTACTGTTGTATTTTTGTTGTTGTTGACACTACATTTGAAGGCGAGTGCTCCTTTGTTATATTTTGGTTTATCTATTTTATTTTGTTGTCGATCTTGGGGTTTTAATACTTTATTTGTGAGTGAAATGCTCGCAAGCTAAACGATCAGAAAAAATATTGGTCAATTTAGAAAATCACAGTCAGTGATGCCATTGGTGAGGGACGACTTATACCAATACCTTACTTGTGGTTATTATGCCGACTTGCCCTACGAGGGCAGGTCAATAATTCCTCGACTTTTCCAACTTCCCTTGTAGTTATATGAAATGCATCACTGCTCCCATCAAGTACCATCTGCTAATAGACTACTGTCAAATTTTTAAAATTCTGTCATTTAGTTTGTGTTTAACAGCTGTTCAAAACAAACAAGCTCGTGAATTTAGTTAAATATGGAAAATAGTAAGTGTCGAGTATTCATAAAACAGTAATTTTTGTGGAAAACCCGTCAATCAAACCAAGGAAAATCTTGATAAATTCTATGGAGACACCACCATCGATTTCAATGGTAAAAAAGTTGTTTATTGACTTTCGTTGAACGCTAAACGTTCTGGACGGCCAATTGAGGCGAATGCACCCGAAAATGTTTCAAAAATCACTGTGTGTGTTGACCGGTAGAAGAGTAAAAGTGTGTGAGATCGCTGATGCCATACGCATTTCATGTTGCAGTGTGGTTTTATTTTCATGACCAGTTGGGTTTAAGAAAGATGTCTGCAAGATGCGTAAACAAATACAATGGATTAAAACACAACAGCAGCAAAAATTAAAGCAAAAGGAACACTAAAAAAATTAAAAATAGGAAGAAAAAAAGGTTACGATTAATATTGTGGAGACAACTCGATAGGTCCGAATAAAGTCTCCTGAGCAGATCAATTATTTCATTTTGTCGGACTCCATTATTTTGTCCATAGAAATCAATAAATCGCTATTGAAAATTAAGCACGAGTATGTACCTGGATTCGTTGGTATTATAATTCCTTTTCAAAAATGTATCGGCTGTTGATTTTCTTATTACTCGGTTTTCACTTAAAGAGTCCATTAAAACCCTTAAGCTAAAACATTTTTTGTGCGTTTGTAAACAATTATAATATAAGTGCTTGTCCAGAATCCATTTACTTTAACTTGATGAGGCCATCTTTGCTTGGACTATAGCCTTCGAACGGTAAAAAATGAGTTGCATGCCACACGAATATAATTCGCTTAAAACGTTCATACCGTACAATGGCTTTCTTTAGCGCATCTATTCTGGTATACTCCAAATGGCCCAGATATAAACTTCCATTTGATTTGCATCTGGCGAATTTAAAAGTCATTGAGTGTTAACAATATGAAGTGTGAAACAAGGTTTTTAGCCATTCTTGGTTCACACAAGCTTTATAAGACTTTGCCGAGACTTGTTGAAACGTCAATGGTCGCCGACCTAAATGTTTGCGTGGCCACAGATCTTAATCAGCCTCTAAAACATTTTTTAAATAATAAGTCGCATTGACTCTGACACCAGTCTCGATTAAAATGATTGGGCAGTGTCCATCGTTGTTCACAGCTGCCTATTCCATTACATGAGTGGAAAACTACTTCGGGTGGCTGTTCGAAGGCTCAAATTTTCATTTTAAGAGTTTATGAACTGTTCAGAAGGATAGTTTTTTTTATCGGAAAACACAATGTTTGAAAGTTCGCCACGTTTGTGCAAGTGTAACAACCCCTTTGCTCCATTTGAGTCTAACTTTTTTCGTTTAGTGAACGATTGTGTGCCTTTTTGAACTTGTAAGGCTTTACCTTGAGCTTCATATGCGTCGGATGCTTTGCTGGGATATTATCAGTTCTTTGGTTATTTGATTACCAATACGAAGTTGATTTCGTTTCGTTCCGAATCATTTCATGGGATGTTGCGGTTTTACGCAAGTCTGATCATAATATCTCCTATGGGTTCCAGAATGTCGGTGCATTATTGCACTTTCCCTCCAAAAACTTTTTCTTTTCTACCTGTCTGTGCTCTTAGTATTTTACCGTTATTTTTATTTTTAATTATTCTCTTTGATTCTGTAATGTAAAATGTAATTTTCCGATCGCCACAGTAATAAATACAGATTTATTTTTAAAATGCAATTTATTAAAACCTCTCGATGAACAAGTAAAAGATGATTGATATAGTCTATTTGTCTGTGACGTCAACACCAATTAGACACTGAAGTATGTAAAAACTAGCAAATAATTGTTTCTTAGTAAGCAGCAAAATGTCGTATTGAGTGGTTATATATTCAAGTCATAAATACTTCATTTTTCTTTTTTTATTTACGGCGGTTTTTGTCTATGCCTGTTGTTTTGATATAGTTTTTCTTCTTTTTTATATTTCGCTTTGGCATGTTTTATCCCAGTTTATTCCAATGTTCAACACAATCTTGGATATCGATCTTTCTCACTTTTCTTTTCAACCATTTTGGCCTTTTTAAATCCCTGCGACCATAGGAAGTGTATATATTATTGATCGCCATAAAATTCTAAGAATTCCATGTTCGTCTATTTAAAACACTATTCAGTCCAAACAAAAAGAGCTATAGTCTTCAAACTTTCCAGATACTATATGTCTAATAGTCTGCGTCGGGTTGATATTAAAATTGGACAAAATCGGGCAAAAGGGATAAAAGTTCCCTGATCAAATTTTATTTTTTTTTTTGCAATTTAATTAATTAACTTTTAAATCCTTCCCATAAATGGGCCATTTGGACCCTAAGGGCTTTAAAACCGCCCCTTTATGTTCGGGGACAACAAATCCAAATATGTACCTACTCGGACCCTACGGTCCCAAAAATCCATCTTAAACTATGGACGTATTAAAAACATAAAAATGTTGTTTAGAAGCGAATATCACATTGATGTTACGATTCGAAAATTTGAGACCATGATCCATGGCGTAGGTTCCCTAGGACCCAAAAATCGGCAACCTTGAACTAAGGACATATGGGTGTTAAAATACAATTAAATTTCGCCAAATATCAGAATATCTCATTACTTTACGATTCGAAAAAAATTTAAGACCTTGATCCATTGGAAAATGAATATATGGGTACAAAGAAACAGTGGAATTTTATGAATATTTTCAAATACGACATTAATTTTCGGCTGAATTGGAGGCCTTGATCTATGGTGGACTCCCTCCGACCGCCAACTCGAAAATTTTCAAACCGCTTCCATTTCGACCCTTGCATTTTCGGGCATGGTCGTAGATGGACATATTTTCATGAAATGAGCCACGGAATAAGCTGGTGAAATTTGTCCAGTCGTGCATGAATCACCCTGTAGAGTTGTTTCGCTTGATATTAGGGACGAACGCATGAACGGACCTTTCGCATGCACTTGTCATTTGTCAAAACCGAAATACCCTCCAAATTCCACGTTCCTAAGTTTCCCCTTATGTTTTAAGTTTCGAAAAATGTCATTTTAATTCAAATCCAAATTGTATGGGAAGTCTATTTTCCAAATTTGGTGATTCTAGCTCCAACTGTTTGGTGCTGTCATCGGTTAATCATTTGTTTATGACGGTTTTTTAACTGTACGAATTTCGAAAAATCTCTTTTTATGAAGCGTCCTATCTACTAAACTTCATGATTCTAGCTTTACGAGGGCTGCTTTATATATTTCTGGCCTAATAATGAAAATGGGAATATTTATCATCAAAAATGGTTTTATTGTTTTTCAAAATATTCTCAGCATGATTCATACACTTTTGCATGCGCTCAGACCAATTGTCGAAGCACTTTTTCCACTCTGATTGGGACACCTCCAAAAAATGTTTTTGAACACTTCATCAGCATCTTCTGGCGACGAAAATCGTTGACCACGCATTTTTTTCTTGATGTGCGGGAATAAAAGAAGTCATTGGGTGCCAAGTCAGCGTTGTACGGCGGATGACCCATCAATTCGACGTTTTGGCCGTTCAAAAAGGCGCTGGTTTGAGCCAACGTGTGAGAGCTCGCATTGTCATGGTGCACAATGATTCGTCGTCTCTTGTTCGTTTTTCGAATTTCTCCGAAGACTTCAGGCAAACAAATTATGGTGTACCACTCAGAATTGACCGTCCTACGTTGCTCGAGCGGAACAGTCGCCACATGACCAGTTTTGTCGAAGAAACAGGCGACCATTTGTTTTGAAGTGCTTCTTCCACGAACAACTTTCGTTGCATTTGGCTCGTCTTCGAAGACCCACACGGTCGATTGCTATTTTGTTTCGGGCTCATACGCATAGATCCACGATTCGTCACCTGTGACGATCTTATAAACGTCTTTTGAAGCACCGCGATCGTATTTTTTCAAAATTTCTTTGCACCAATCGACACGAGCCTTTTTTTAAGCGAATGTCAAATTGTGCGGTATCCAACGATAACAAACATTTTTGCGGCCAGGTTTTCATGCAATATCGAATGTATGCTGGCGGAAGAAATGCCCAAGGATGCCTCTATATCACGGTATGTCACATGAAGATCTTGCATTATCAGTTTACGCACGGCATCAATGTTCTCTGGCACAACGGCCGTTTTTTGATGAATTTCATGACCTTCGTCTTTGAGCGAGCGTCGGTCACGATTGAATTCATTCAACTAGTTTTTCACAGTGCTATAGGATGGTGTTTCATCGCCATACAAAGATTTAAGTTTATTGATGCACTCTTATCGTAATAATCCACGTCGAAAGTTGTTTGTTTTTTTTTTTGCCAAATTGATTTTTTCAGACACTGTAAACAACACAAATGATGGTTGTACGTTTATTCTAAAAAATGTCAAACTTTCTAATGGAAATATCAGATACCGCCAGGCACCACTTAGTGTTGCCTAGGCCAGAAATATATATAGCAATCCTCGTATCTTCCAGAATTATAATTGGATTAATTACTCCTAAGCTACTACACAATCGACTGTCCAGTAAAGATTTTAAATCTTGAACGCTGCAGAAGCTGCATGACCTCATGGTACACATGTATGAAAAAAGTCGTTAAAATGTCCCATTCAGGTTACGTCCCATGCAATTGCACCACTTCGCCGACTTATCGTATTTGCTATGTAATTGTTTACTGTTCGTGCGATACTGCTAAAAAAAAAAGGGCTTTGAAATACGGTACTTATATACACTAACTGGAGGAAACTTAGAGTCCTTACCACGCCTCCTCTGGTACCTCGCAAACAACTGACACTATCGGAGTTGGATGGAAACTTACATGTCTGATTTCCTCTAATGCATGTATTTTAGTCTTTGTAGGCGCATCAAATTATAATGGTTACCACGCTCCAATCTGCTACCTGACATAAAAATATCCGTTACGTTATTTAATTGAAACAAACCATTGTAACTTTTTTCGAATATATGTTCTCCCAAATAAAGCACGGTCAAACATATTGGCAACATTTTTATGTTAGTGCCACATTAGTTCTCCGAAACTGGAACATTTCTGAAAAGCGCAAAAAATTGCTTTTTTGAAATGAAATGACCGGAAAAACTTTTAAAATAAACCGAGTATGGGTGAGAGTACGTCAATCAGCTCAACTGACTGAAATTTGCTTATATCGTACAAAATCATCAAAGTTTTTGTCTTCCAAATAAAAATAGATTTTAGGTTTGGAACTGTTATATGTAAAAAGAAGAAGAATCTGTAAAGTTATTTGCTTTTGTTTTATATTAATAATAATTCATTCTAATCAAATTTCAAGGTCTGGGACGTGAGTGTCGGTATGTGTTTGTTCGTGCTCACCGGTCACGACAATTGGGTGCGCGAATTGGCTTTCCATCCTGGAGGTAAATATTTGATATCAGCCAGTGACGACAAGACCATAAGAGTTTGGGATTTGCGTAATAAGCGATGCATGAAGACCCTTTATGCCCATCAACATTTCTGCACTTCTATTGGTACGTAAAGAATCAAAAGATATTTGTTTTCAGTGGACCTAATCTCTTAATGTTTTATATGATTTTCTGTAGATTTCCACAAAACACATCCATATGTAATTTCGGGTAGCGTAGATACAACGGTTAAGGTTTGGGAATGTCGTTAAGCCAATAGTAATTAATTAATGAAGGGGAATACATTTTGGATTGGCTGATTTGTGTGCTCCCTTGTCAGGAGATGAAAATAAAATAATATATTGTTTAAGAGCTACAATTTACTTCAATTAATGCAGATAAAATACACACACACAACCTATACATAAATATATATTTATTGATTATAATTTAATTTCGAAAAACAAAACAACAATTTAAGAATCTTGTGATTCATCTCTATTATTATAGATTACATATAAAAATTACGTTTAAACAAAAAAATGGCAAACACAGTTGCTAGGAAAGTGCAAAATTCTTACATTTTTTTCTTTAGGCGTAATCATATTCGTGAGTCCAAAAGAGTTTGCTGATGTTCTCTCCTCCGAAAGATCGAACATAAGTGAAATTAACAAAATAATTTAGAAAGTAGTTCTCGACATTTTCTATTGGAAAAAGTCATCAGTGAACTCCTTAGTCTATTTCTCTTTTTTTGTAAGTATTGAGTAGAACTCAAATCGAATGTTATGTGTACGCCTTATAATTAATTGTAAACACACGTTTTGTTTTAAGTTTCGCTTGCTGGATTTTTTATTATTATATCTACATAAACAATCATTATTAGAATTATGATTTTATACAAAACAAAAAAGAAAAGAAGAATAAAACCTAATGAAAATGTGTCTCTTTAAATTCAAGTTCAAGTAGAAGATTTAAGTTAATTATAATTCATATATTTAACTGTAGGGATTTTTTTTGTTTAAGGCGAGTTATAACTACAATACTTTTAATGCTATTAATTAAAAACAAAAAACAAGAGCAAAATAAAAATAATGTATACATATGTGTAATGGATAGATATACATACATACTCGTACCGTAATACCGACACAAGACCACTTTTTCTCACTTTATTAATTCAACCACATCCAAACCAACCAGCCAACACTACAACCTCAATCAAGCAATGGTATCAAAACATCATCGTTATTGTATTTTGAATATATCTGCTCAAATATGTAAAGAGAACGAAAGAAATACTTTACATACACCGACACAAAGGTATTTTTTTTTAAATTCAACAAAAAATAGAATAAATCCGTTTGTTTTCTTGTATTATTTCCTTAATTTCGCATTATATTTTCTTAACAGAAACATCTGAAAGAACTCTGTATAATTTTGTTTTACTTTTTAATCTTTGTTTCATCAATACAATTACCGAACCATGTTTTTTAATTTGTTTTTTATTTATTGCGATAACGATTTGATTGTACTTGAGGACAAATATACCAGAGGTATGCACGCAATGGAATAAATCGCTCTGAATCAGGGCAAAAACTGCGTTATGTTATTAAAGTCCTGGATGGAAGACGTGCAAAATGTATCTTGAAATCGATATCATATTCTTCAACTTTATTTACATCCTGCTAATTGTGTTTATTATATTCGCGGATAGTCTACAAATTGATTGTGAATGTATCTGGCTCGAAAACGTGACCACCCTATTTAATTGATGTTTAATTTGATTTTGAAAATAAAATGTGAGGAATAACTCAATGATGTGTTTACTGAATATGTAACACGACATAATATGTGAATCAAAATTTCAACATTTATTTCAAATAATTGTAAATTTCATCGTTCAATCATTAGTTTAAATATGCCCTACCAACCTACCGCAAGTTGCTTTCTTTATTTGCTTAGATTGTTTACTGTTAAAATATAAACAAAAAGAAACTACTTTAAATATGAAGTCATGCACGTATATAGAACTGCTTAATAAATCTGTTTCACCGCCCTCTATTAAAACAATGAATGAAGAATAAATTAATAATGCCTCATAATTACCGATTGCAATTTACTATCAAAAATCAACTCTAATCGAACGTATTCGTAGAATAATTATGAGACGTATTTTGAAAAATAATCTCAACAGTTTTTGTAAGTTTGTTGTGAATAGTTTTCAAAATATCAACCATAATTGCATAATTTGTATTTATGTCTTAATATATATATATATAATAAAGTATATATAATTTCCCATTTTCAAGAATTACAGTGAACGTTATTTATTATAAATGAAACGCAAAAGATAGAGACAACCCTATACATGAGTACATACATATTTGCGTTCACAAATGTAAGAAAGTCTGTTTTATTAATAAAAAAGGACACTTATAATATACATACATACAAAGATACCCTATTGTTGTTTTTATTTATCAAATATTTGCAAGAATTATAAAAAGAACTATAAAAAGTTAACGTTGAAGGTGGTGGATCAGCATTTCTAAACAAGCTAATAAAGCATCATTGTTTTTTTTTTGGCAGGCAGAAATCTGAAATACCGGATAAGTGTTATGAGCATGTTAACCGGTGGTTGTTTTGTTCTTTGTGAACAAAAAATGGCCCTCTAAGGGGAAAACGGCGTAAATCACATGCTGAGCACTACAGCAGAGTGCAGAAAAAGCTTCCACTTCGAACGAAACTAGCGGACTTATATTTCGGAACTAATACTATGATCGATCCCGAAAACATTAACGGTCCACGTACCACTAGAGAGAGTTACAAACCGAATTACGGAAAGAAGTAGCGTCATACTCCAAACAGAAATTTCAAGCTAAGGGTCCTGCTATGATGGGTCCCTCATATTAAACAAAACGGGCATCCACTACTGTAACAGCGACGAAATTGGACATCAAATCCGTAGCTGGGTAATATATATATAACCTTTGTATCGAAAATATTTCCGCATACCATCCGGAATTTATACAATGGCTCAAGTTAAATAACAAAAAAGTCAATAAAAAGATATTTAGAGACAGCGATTAATGCACTGTCCTCAACGACAGTCAAGCCACGAACATTTCTGGAGAATAAAGAAAGAAACGATACCCCAGAAGTCATATGGGACCCTGGACATTCCAACACTGACGGCAACGAAAAAGCTGACAAACTTGACGGAAAGTGGCCAGCTAAACAGGCAGTAGACATGTATAACGCCATTCCTTTGCAAGTCATAGGAGCTAAAACAAAATATTGGGCCAAGATTTTTGCAAAAGCATGCATGGGTCTAGGATGATTTTTTGAGGTTTTATTAAGTGAAAAATGTATGAAATGTATTTTTTGACATTTACATTAAATTTACAAGTAATTTAATATTATATTCATTTTTGAAAGGATAAAATTAAATATTCATATGTGATAGCGCATAGAGAAAGGGACCTAAGGGTAAAAAAAATCAATTTTCACTTTTTTTTGATGTGGACAACATCTGAGCATCGAATGAGACCGATTCCATGCCCCAAAAGTGTTCCCTCCCAGAGATATGCGCGTTTTATGAAAGCGAAGTCGACGATTTTACACCAAAGATACACGTATTTAAATCTTTAAAATGGCTCTCCTGAACAAAACTGGTTTATTATTATTTAAGATGGGCGTATTTTGGGCCGGTCCAGCTGTTTTTTTGCAGTTGCGTAACACAAATCACAAAAACGTCGAATTGCTTGATGGCATCTACCCATTTTAGTTTTAATGTGTTTTTCGGGGTTTGCTGATTGCGGAGATGTTAGATCCAAAAGGTCATTAGCTACACGTTGACGGAATTTGTTTTTCTATGTAGCTTCCTTATAAACAATATGCGCGTTTACTATTGACCGGCCAGGTAATAATTCAATTGCCAATTTCCTACACCACTACCATACGAGACCATTTGGTCCAATATATATATATATATATATATATATATATATATATATATATATATATATATATATATATATATATATATATATATATATATATACATATATATATATATATATATAGGGTGTCCTAAGAAGAGCGCAATTTTTAAATTTTAAATAAAACAGATATTTAAGAAAAAATCGTGAAACTTTATTATATCGTAAAGTAGACAGAATGATGTATGGAACAATATATCGTGCAGATGGCCGCCGCGGCTTTGCTGGCATGCACGCGATCTTTTAATAAAATTTTCAATGACCGTTTTACATGAATGCTGCGGTATTTCATTAATGCAGCGTCCAATTTCGTCTTTTAAGGCTTGAGTCGTCGTCGGCTTATTCGCGTAAACCATCGACTTCAAAAAAACCCCAAAGAAAAAAATCTAATGGTGTTAAATCGCACGATCTAGACGGCCAATTCTGATCTCCAAAACGCGAAATAACACGACCGGGAAATGACTGATGCAGCAATTGAATTGTTTCTCTGGCTGTATGACATGTGGCGCCGTCTTGTTGGAACCACATGCCCTCCACATTCAATTCTAGGCAAGAAAAAACTGGTTATCATTTCACGATACCAAACACCATTGACTGTTTGCGCTTGACCTGCCTCATTTTCATAAAAAAAGGCCCAATGATTCCTCCAGCCCAAAAACCACACCACACAGTGACACGTTGAGGAAGCATTTGCTTCTCGTGAATCACTCGAGGATTTTCCGCACCCCAAATGCGACAATTCTGCCTATTGTCGAAGCCATCAAGATGAAAATGGGCCTCGTCACTGAAGATGATTTTATCGGCAAAATCAGCATTTTCATGTTGTCTCTCCAATACCCAATTAACGAACTCCCTTTCGTGTAGCGCTCCATTTTTACTTACCTCGTACCTTCTACTAACAAACAATAACAATTGTTCAAATGTCAAACAATGACACTTCGAATGTTGCCAGATTTAAAAATTGCGCTCTTCATGGGACACCCTTTATATATATATATATATATATATATATATATATATATATATATATATATATATATATATATATATATATATATATATATATATATATATATATATATATATATATATATATATATATATATATATATATATATATATATATATATATATATATATATATATACCAGCTTTTCCTTTGTTATATTAAATGAGAGCTAACGGTTTTGACTTAACTATACTTTTGCGTCTTTTTGCTGTACTAGTTGATGGCATATTTGGATCATCTTCTTGATTTGAATCGGATATCATCACTGTAGCATGCTTTATTGAAGCATTCTGACATCTCGCTTATCCTTCCATTTTAGTACTACTATTCCGTTTTCATCTTCTTAGGCCACCAATTCACCTTTTTTAAGCGCAGAATTAATTCATCACTTCTTTTGGCAAATATTTCTTGTTTGCGCGAAGAGTGCCGACAAGGTGGGTTTTATTATTTTGCATTGAGCGAGCGAGTTCGTAGCTGGTATAAATGTTGCCAACGTATAATGTACGACCTTCTCCTTTCAATTCAGTGATTAAATATTCACAAACATTTTTTGCTAAGCCAACTTCTTTGTTGCGTGGTCCCACTGCTGAAATAGAAAAAAACAAATATAAATAAAGCAACCATTGGAACACACATATATACACACGCACAAACTTACTTTTTTATTATTCTGTTTTGTTTCAATTCCCAGCAAATTTTCATGCTGGGAATGAAACACGAAACCCAATACTCACCTCCTTGTTTCCTGTTATGCCTGGTGTTTTGTTTTATATGTATAAATTAGCCGCAAATATTTTATTTGTCGGCTAATTTATGTTTGTTTACCATTAACGCGGACGGACGGACGGAAATAGTGTGCCTTTGACACATTGGCCGTGTATACTGTTCGCACCATGAAGTGAGAAAGTATGAAGCCGTGTTCAATAGGCACTAGACCGAATAACGCGATGTGGCCAGACTGACAAATCATACGAATACCGGGATAAGTAGAAATCTGTCAAACTTTGTTTTTGGTGTAAAAAAGAAAAATGCCTGAAAACAAATAGTTGGAGGGAAAATTGAAAATCGTGGGAAAAACAGAGTATAAAAGACGGACATGTCGGAAAAGAGATTATTATAAAGTGAAGTGCCGCAGTAATAAAATAGTGCATACATCTTTTTTAATAAAATAAAAAAATAAATTAAAACTTAGAAAATTTAAACGTTAAATGTTTTTAATATATTTGTGCGTAAAAACTAAAAAAACGCAAAGCCTACAAAAGTCTGCAGCAATACCTGGCCTCCACGAAATCTTCAACACTACGGAGGCCAGCATAAGTTTATTGTGGCACATCATTTTACATCCCCACTTTCCGGATTATCCAATTGGCTCGTCCATCAACATCTAATCCAATAAGACGGTAGCAACAAAAGCAAAGAAGCGGCACATGAAATAAAAAGAAAAAAATTCAGATAAGCCAAGGAATATCAAGGTAATAGATATTATTAAAAAGTACTTGCCTTGCTGAGAAATACGTTGTGATATATTCATCTGCCGAACGGAAAAAAGGACATACTGTTTCAACGCCTGGTGGCATCAATTTGGTCCTGAAAGGAATAAGAAAAAAATATCGTGAAAATTTCATAAATATGTGTTTGTGATGTTTTGTGCTGTTTAAGTGTTAATTTTAAGTGTAGTTTTGTTTGTGAAAGTCTTTAACGCCAGGTAGTTTCAGTGAGTGTAGGATTTACTGAGAAAGTGAGCGTTTAGGCGATAAATTTTAAATTGTGTTAACATAGGGATCTGTGCAGATTTGGATCCGTAAATCCAGCTAAGAGAGCTCCTTTAGTTAGGATAGTGTTAGATTTTTGCGGGCCATAAAAGGGCCAATTTCATTTCTCGTCTAGGCGTTTCTAAAAAGGTAAATCTGAGCTAATGGCTCACATATAAGTGTTTTCTGGTGTTAGTGATTTGTAGAGTTTATATGTTTGTTATTTAAATTAAGTGTAAGAAAGACGTTAGTTTTGTTAGTCGTTAAGTTCAATATATTCAGTTTTTTTTTGTCAATAAATGTAATCTTTTTGTAAACGTCGTAAAGAAATCATGATGTGTTAGTGTTTTTGTTCAGAGGGGGCAAACTGAATGTGAGGGTTTTGTAAGGTGAGTGTGTGTGGGACTTGGGGTCCTTTAGAGAATATCGATGTGGAGATCAAGGACCATGGTTGGGCGGGCGAAGTGTGGGAGCAAAGATCAAGCTCCCTTGTCAAAAGGTGTATCTGTGTGTGATCGGTTTTTTTTTGTGAAATAGTTTTTTTTGTTGAATATTGTTTTTTTGTTCGTCCCTCTGGGCTAAGGTTGGAAGGGTTGGAACCTTCTGAGATGCCGAGAGCTAGCGGAAGCCGCCTTAGTGCCTTTGTGAGGGCACGCAACAGAAATGGCGCCCAAACAAATGTCGGCCTTACCGCCATGAAAATAGCGCAGTAATGCGCCAAGCCACGCATGTTTTCGCGCCTACACAGATGCGACAAACATTTAATGGTGGCCAAACAAATGGCGGAGGTTTTTAGAAATAAAATCTGTGCAATAACACCGAGGCACCGTGCAATAGACGATAGGGAAAAATATATTATAAGAGAAAATCGCATTTTCAAGTAACTATCTAATTTTGCAGCCACGATTAATATTTTATTCGTGTTTTAAGTGCAATATTAGTTTTAGGTAAAATTGAAAATTAGGATTTTTTCTCCAAGTACCTTAGGGTCAGTGCAATAGCTTGTTCGTGTAAAGTGTAACAATGATCGTATTGTCGATGACCTGTCAGTTTATGTATTAGTGTTTTTTCTTGATATTTTTAACGTCAATAGTTGTGAGGATTGTGTTTGTATGTGGGGAAAGTGCAATAGCACTTCATTCTGTGTTGAACGTTGTATGTATTGTCCTTAAGTACTCACGTCTACGAGATCTTTTTTCCTGTGAAATTGTTCCGTGTGAAAAATGCCGTAGTGCAAGCAGATAATCCATTTTGTTTTTCAATCGTGTTAAATGTCTGTTTTGATACGCCTTTTGACAACCTGTGAGGATACTTTAAAGAATAGAAATTTTAGTACATAATATAAAAATTAAACCACACAATTTACCTTGCAAGGCCTTGAAAACCACATTCAGTGAAACCTCTCGTATGTTATCTGTTTTGGAAAAAGAAAAGAATTAGTGAATGTTTTTTTTTAGAATTATCATTGTTTTGTATTGTGTTTTCGTTATTGTCATTAGATACTAATTTTTTTTGTAGTTTTTATTATTGTCTGTCTAGTTTTTTTTTTTGATAATCCTGTTTTTATTAATTATTTTTTTATTCATTAATATATTTTTTTTAAAATATTTTTTTTATTATTTTATAACCATTTTTTTTAAATTCCTACTATTTTTGATTTGCTTCACTGACTTTTGTACACTACTCGCGATTTTTCAACTTTCCATCTGCACTTGGTTGAAGTTTAGTTTGGCATTAAGCTTGAAGCGTCAGGGATAAATGAGTGAAACTGCTGAAAACTTGCGTAGAAGCAAAATAAATCGTTTTTCGGCTTTCGACGTTAGCAGAGTTTCAGCACAGCTCCAACCTAAAGCTAGGAAAACCAATCCAAACACAAGAATGGCTAACTCGAGGCAAACTTTTGATCCAGCTATAATTGACATGTCCCATTCGATCAATGCCCCAAATCCAGGCCCGAGTTCAAACGCAACGCAGATAAGGTCCGGAACCGATCGACCTCAACCAGCTATGCCGAATGAAGCAGGGATTATGGAGCATGTGATCAGGGACATCGTCAATGAGAGTATAAGCGAAACCCAAGTCAATATAAGGTCGTTAGTACAAGAAAGCGTTGGACAGGAATTGGAAAAAGTATTCGCAGCTATAGGGAAGTTGAGCGAGGCCGTTAGCAGCTTAGCCAGTGCCAGAGCAAGCCCCAGCGTAATCAATGTTGGTAATGCTGATGATTTGGGTCAAAGGCCATGTAGCAGGGCCTCAGCACCAGAGTGTGGAAGAAGCAGAGCTTTTGACACCCCTATAACCACTACAATCCCTAGTATTTATGGTACAGGTGGATATGGGGGTATCAAAATTGAAAGGTTCGGTCTGAAGTTTGACGGAACTCCAAATGGAATTTCCGTCGATGATTTTATATACCGATTGGAATATTTCCAGAGTCAATACAGACTGGCCTGGGAGGCGATTTTGAACGAATTCCACATTCTGGTGTCTGGTACGGCGTCGGAATGGTACTGGCTACAGCAAAAAAATGGAACAGCTAAGGACTGGCCGGCATTAAAACACGCTTTGCTGGAACGTTATAAGACCAGGCGATCTTGTTTCGAAGAGATGCGGGACTTGTTGGAAAGAAAGCAAATGCCTGGTGAAAGCATCAATGCGTTCTTTCATGAAATAACCATGATGCGTTCAAAACTTGATCGGCCTGTGTCTGAATATGAGATGATAGGGTTGGCTAAAAGGAATCTGAGGAAATCTCTTTCTAGCATTGTTTATGCAATGCCTGTGTCGTCGTTGGAACAGTTGAGAGTGGAATGTCTTGAGGTGGAAAAAACATTCTTCAAAAGAGATCCCATTCCACATGTGCCAGCGATGATCAGGCCATTGAGAGCCAATGCTCTAGTCGAGGAGGTGGAAGATCTAGAACCTTTCGAAGACGTAGAACAGCCCGAGGACGTGGCGGCGGTCGAGAGAGTTGTCGTGTGTTGGAACTGTCGAGTTCCAGGCCACGTATTTATGGATTGTCCGTCATCAGAACGAAAACTGTTTTGTTTCAAGTGTGGGAAGCCAAACACCACAAGCCCAAAGTGCCCGAACTGTCGCTCGGGAAACCTGAAAAGGAACGTGGTTGTAGCGGGGAACCATCGTTCGACGGACAAACTCGCCAGCTCAGCACCGACAAGCTTTTAACAGATTCTGCCGACGGAAACATCAACTTCTCTGCGATTCGTCACTACGTTCCATTGGATGTTAGACAAATAAATTACGAATACGCTAGAAAGAGAATTTTCGAGACTCAGGGAATTTCTAAAAGCCAATCTAAGCACGAAACGAAAAGCAAAAGCCAGAAAAAGATATTAAAACTGAGAGAAAGGCATAAGGAAAGCAAAATTATTAATAAAGAAATCGTCGAAGCTGTATTAAAATTCCACAACTCTAACGATAAACGGCCCTATGCAGTTATCCAGTTAGGGGAGAGAAAAGTCAGGGGGTTGCTTGATTCTGGAGCTTCAGTAAGTTTGCTAGGGGAGGGATGCCGAGAATTAGTTGAGGAACTAGGTCTTCAAATAACGCCGTACTACTCGAATGTACGTACCGCGTCTGGGCATCCCCACCGAATTCTAGGTAAAGTGCAAACTAGAATAAGATACAATGATGAAGAGGCCGATATATGCCTGTATTTATGCCCAGATCTAGAGCAACCACTGTACTTAGGAGTCGATTTCTGGAAAATATTCAAAATAGCGCCGGATATTGTTAGAGTAGATGCAATTGATGCCGATCTCCAGTTGAAAATACATGGCTCAACTACCCAAAGCAAATCAAAAATGCATGATCTTTCTGCTGACCAACAAAAGCAGTTACTAGAAGTGATGAAAAGATTTCCAACATTTGAGGAACGCGGTCTGGGTTGTACTTCCTTAGAAAAGCATGCAATCAAATTAGTTGAAGGTGCGAACCCGGTGAAGGACAAACACTACCCTCTTTCTCCAGCGGTCCAAGAAATAGTTTACAAAGAAATTGATAACATGCTCGCCCTCAATGTAATCGAGGAAAGCGACGGACCCTGGAGTAATAGGACAACTGTTGTCAGAAAACCAGGCAAGAACAGATTTTGCTTAGACGCAAGGAAATTGAACGCCTTGACAATCAAGGACGCTTACCCTTTGCAGAATATTGACGGGATACTTAGTAGAATTGACCAGACGCACTATATTAGCAGTGTGGACTTAAAGTATGCCTTTTGGCAAATTGAGTTGGAGGAAGAAGCTAAGCCCTACACTGCTTTTACTGTGCCTGGTCGTCCGCTCTACCAATTTAGGGTTATGCCGTTTGGTTTATGCAACGCGGCACAGCGTCTTTGTAGGCTAATGGACAAAGTAATACCAGCTCGTCTCAAGTCAAATGTTTTCATTTATTTAGACGATCTTCTGATTATCGCCGATGAATTTCACACTCATTTAAAAATACTGAGCGAAGTGGCAGAATGTCTTGAAAAAGCTAACTTGACAATCGGCCTAACGAAATCTTTGTTCTGTTTTCGTGAGTTGAGGTACTTGGGATTCATAATTGGAGGTGGTTGTTTAAAGACTGACCCCGAAAAAGTGATGGCGATCCAAAATATATGTGTGCCAAAATCGCCAAGGGAAGTTCGAAGTTTTCTGGGGACAGCTGGCTGGTATAGGAGATTCATTAAGGATTTCGCCTCTATATCAGCCGCTCTTACCGATACGTTAAAAAAGGGTCAGAAATTTTCAGTAACTCCCGCGGCGATTACTTCTTTTGAAACACTTAAACGTGCTCTTACGTCCGCACCGGTACTTCGTCACCCAGACTTTAAAAAAGAGTTTTACATACAATGCGACGCCTCTGAGTATGGAATAGGAGCGGTCCTATTTCAGAAAAATGATGACGGGGAAGAAAACCCAATTGCCTTCTATTCTCAAAAGCTGAATTCATGCCAGAGAAACTATTCAGTTACTGAGAAGGAGTGTCTGGCTGCTGTGTTAGCGATAAAACGATTCCGCCCTTATGTAGAGTTGATGAAATTTACTGTAATAACTGATCACGCCAGTTTAAAGTGGTTGATGTCGCTAAAAGATTTAAGCGGAAGGCTTGCGCGTTGGTCACTTCAACTACAGAGTTACGATTTCTCAATAGAGCATCGCAAAGGATCGGAAAACGTAGTCGCTGATACACTGTCTAGAATGCCCGTGGAAGGAGAATTGGAAGTGGAGGCGATCGCAGAGCAGGACTTTTTAGATTTTGAAACAACTGCGTTCGAAAGTCCTGAGTATGTGGAACTCAAAGAAACTATTGTAAAGAATCAAGAAAGACTACCAGATTTGAAAGTCGAGGGTGACAAAGTATTTATACGCGCTAGTTCTGAGGACGAAAATCTAACAGAGTTTGTGTGGAAATTGTGGATTCCACAAGAAATAACTCACGTTTTAATAGAAAAAGCGCACAATGAATTAACTTCTGCACACGGTGGTATTGCCAAAACTTTAGGGAGATTAAAAATGGCGTATTATTGGCCAAAAATGACATCCCAGGTACGTCAATTTATTCGAAACTGCCAAGTCTGCAAGGAGGCAAAGCCGTCAAACCAAACTTTACACCCGACAATCGGCAATGAGGTAGTGACGGACAGACCATTTCAAAAATTGTATATAGATTTCCTCGGCAAGTATCCCAGGTCAAAAAAGGGTAATGCATACATTCTGATTGTCATGGATCACTTCACAAAGTTCACCTTTTTGCATGCTATGAAAGAGGCTACAACTCAGAACGTAATCAGATTCTTAGTGCAGGAAATCTTTCACACTTTCGGAGTACCCGAAATAATTCATAGCGATAATGGCAAACAATTTGTGGCCAAAGCTTTTGCTGAAATGTTGGATAGCTATAAGATCACACATTTAAAAACTGCGTATTATTCACCTCAATCCAACGCGTCCGAGAGGGTGAATCAGTCTGTACTAGCTGCCATTAGGACTTACTTGGAAAAAGATCATAGGGACTGGGATTTATACCTCACTGAAATCGAATGTGCCTTGAGAACAGCCGTTCACACTGCAACTGGCGTGAACCCCTTTTTCGCATTATTCGGCTTCAACATGTACACAAGCGGGGCCGATTACAAGCTGGCACGGAAGTTGCAATCTTTGACAGACCATGAAATAGCCAAACTAAATAAAAGAGACAGGCTAGAACTATTGCGCGAAAAAATTAAAAGCAAAATGCACGAAGCATACCTCAAGAGTGCCAAAAGGTACAATGAAAGGGCTCGAAATGTAAGGTTTCTGCCAGGCCAAGAAGTTTACCGAAAAAACCATGTTCTTTCTGATTTCAAGAACAATATTAACGCAAAGTTTTGCAAAAAATTTCTTAAATGCAGAATTGTAAAACCAATAGGAAACAACATGTATGAGTTGGAAACTATGCAAGGTAGGCCTCTGGGAAATTATCATGCCAAAGACATTAAGCAATAAGACTGTGATACAAACGAACTGGTGCAATATAGGTTAAGATTACTGTTTGTGAAAGTGTCCTATATGTGCTAAAATGTGAAGTTCGTGTTATCTGTATCATTGTCTGTAACAAAACTGTAGTCAGAATTTTAACTGCTAGGCACGTCGAGGTTAAGCCTCATGCAATTTATTCGATTAAAGCCAAATTGGTTGGTGAGTTGCTCGTGGAACCTCGAAACATAAACTCCATATGTGGCGTACCCATTTAAGCAACGAATTGTGCTGTGACACGTATGCTAGGGTCCATTAGTCCACTGGAGCAATGATCATAAGTCAACCGCTTAGCGAACCAAATCAATATGCATAAGTCTTTTCTACGATAATGCCTGCAGTGAAACCGCTAAAGCTAATGAGGATAAAGGCCCGGCTTTTGAGACTTCAGGGTGTGAGAGTTCCCCACGTAAAAAGAAAGAAAAATAAGATACTAAACTGAAAAAAAAAACGATGCGAAGACAGATCATAACAAAAGCAATCCCCCTTGCAACACAAGAAACATTTTTTTAGAAATGCGAAATACGCAGAAATGCAAATTTGCAATTTGTGAAGTTTCGGTCGGAATTAGCTTATTATCGCTATTTTCCCGAGCGTATAAATTGCAATAGGGGAAAATTGAATCAGATTTAAAACTGCATTTGAATTCCTAAAAATGCGTCTGTTAAAAATCTTTGGTTATTTTTTTTCTTTTCAATGTCCCACCAAAGAAAAAAATTAAACGTCCAATATATATTCCGAGACTCGAGACTTTAGATATTTTTTTTATTATTTATGCATGTTCCCACTAAAAAAGTCAACATTTTTTAGTGTAACACCATAAAAATTCAGATTGAAATATAATTGTTTTTATAAGAATCCCATTTTTATTTTTCTTCATTCATCCCCACATTATTTTTTTTTGTATGAATGATCCGAGCTGACGTTATTTTTTAATCAACGTGGCAACCCAGCGATCAACAATTAACACCCCCCCCCCCCCCCCCCACCCTAATGCTAAGTCAAGTGACGTAGAGCAGCAGACACACCATGCATATGGTACTAACACTGAATGGGCAAAAATATGAGGTTAGGTTAAAAGAATACTTACCTGTTTTTATCTTTGAAATTTCCAGCGCTGAACACGCACACCATCCTTTTTTAACGCCTGTCTCAAAAAGTCCGGAGTTTTGTTGCGTGGTCCCACTGCTGAAATAGAAAAAAACAAATATAAATAAAGCAACCATTGGAACACACATATATACACACGCACAAACTTACTTTTTTATTATTCTGTTTTGTTTCAATTCCCAGCAAATTTTCATGCTGGGAATGAAACACGAAACCCAATACTCACCTCCTTGTTTCCTGTTATGCCTGGTGTTTTGTTTTATATGTATAAATTAGCCGCAAATATTTTATTTGTCGGCTAATTTATGTTTGTTTACCATTAACGCGGACGGACGGACGGAAATAGTGTGCCTTTGACACATTGGCCGTGTATACTGTTCGCACCATGAAGTGAGAAAGTATGAAGCCGTGTTCAATAGGCACTAGACCGAATAACGCGATGTGGCCAGACTGACAAATCATACGAATACCGGGATAAGTAGAAATCTGTCAAACTTTGTTTTTGGTGTAAAAAAGAAAAATGCCTGAAAACAAATAGTTGGAGGGAAAATTGAAAATCGTGGGAAAAACAGAGTATAAAAGACGGACATGTCGGAAAAGAGATTATTATAAAGTGAAGTGCCGCAGTAATAAAATAGTGCATACATCTTTTTTAATAAAATAAAAAAATAAATTAAAACTTAGAAAATTTAAACGTTAAATGTTTTTAATATATTTGTGCGTAAAAACTAAAAAAACGCAAAGCCTACAAAAGTCTGCAGCAATACCTGGCCTCCACGAAATCTTCAACACTACGGAGGCCAGCATAAGTTTATTGTGGCACATCATTTTACATCCCCACTTTCCGGATTATCCAATTGGCTCGTCCATCAACATCTAATCCAATAAGACGGTAGCAACAAAAGCAAAGAAGCGGCACATGAAATAAAAAGAAAAAAATTCAGATAAGCCAAGGAATATCAAGGTAATAGATATTATTAAAAAGTACTTGCCTTGCTGAGAAATACGTTGTGATATATTCATCTGCCGAATGGAAAAAAGGACATACTGTTTCAACGCCTGGTGGCATCAATTTGGTCCTGAAAGGAATAAGAAAAAAATATCGTGAAAATTTCATAAATATGTGTTTGTGATGTTTTGTGCTGTTTA
This sequence comes from Hydrotaea diabolus, assembly GCA_963513945.1. NCBI lineage: Eukaryota > Metazoa > Arthropoda > Insecta > Diptera > Muscidae > Hydrotaea > Hydrotaea diabolus. The sequence goes on along the minus strand of OY740720.1, from coordinate 99,515,858 downwards.
AGTGTTAATTTTAAGTGTAGTTTTGTTTGTGAAAGTCTTTAACGCCAGGTAGTTTCAGTGAGTGTAGGATTTACTGAGAAAGTGAGCGTTTAGGCGATAAATTTTAAATTGTGTTAACATAGGGATCTGTGCAGATTTGGATCCGTAAATCCAGCTAAGAGAGCTCCTTTAGTTAGGATAGTGTTAGATTTTTGCGGGCCATAAAAGGGCCAATTTCATTTCTCGTCTAGGCGTTTCTAAAAAGGTAAATCTGAGCTAATGGCTCACATATAAGTGTTTTCTGGTGTTAGTGATTTGTAGAGTTTATATGTTTGTTATTTAAATTAAGTGTAAGAAAGACGTTAGTTTTGTTAGTCGTTAAGTTCAATATATTCAGTTTTTTTTTTGTCAATAAATGTAATCTTTTTGTAAACGTCGTAAAGAAATCATGATGTGTTAGTGTTTTTGTTCAGAGGGGGCAAACTGAATGTGAGGGTTTTGTAAGGTGAGTGTGTGTGGGACTTGGGGTCCTTTAGAGAATATCGATGTGGAGATCAAGGACCATGGTTGGGCGGGCGAAGTGTGGGAGCAAAGATCAAGCTCCCTTGTCAAAAGGTGTATCTGTGTGTGATCGGTTTTTTTTTTGTGAAATAGTTTTTTTTGTTGAATATTGTTTTTTTGTTCGTCCCTCTGGGCTAAGGTTGGAAGGGTTGGAACCTTCTGAGATGCCGAGAGCTAGCGGAAGCCGCCTTAGTGCCTTTGTGAGGGCACGCAACATCTTTTACCCCAGTAGCTGATTTACCAGAATATATTTTCAATGGCCAGATAATCCTTCAGTAGAGCAAAGTTTTATTCCATACGGATGAGCCTTATTGTGAATATATTGTCGGAAAACAAGTCTGCCTCTCAAAGAAATCAGTGATTCATCAATAACGATATTTTCTCCTTTTAGTACCGCATCTGGAGCATATCTAACAATGGTGGGATTTTTCCTGGAATAGTGCTACTATTATCTGCAAAGTGCATGAAGCTCAGTAGCAACTGAAAACGATTTCGGCCATTGTTTTTCCAGGAATGATAAAGTTATATAGTTGATTTTTTGTCCAATAATCTGAAAGAGACCCAACTTTCACCAAACCCACCCATAAAAGAAGTCCCAGAAACTTTTTAATTTCAACGTTTGCTGTTGGTACCCATTGTTTTTTCTGGAAGATCTAGTTACGGCGTTTTGGTTCAAAATCACTTGTGCGTATTGGATGGTTTCTTTGACAATTAAATCAATGATATCATTGTCTACAAATAGCAAATATGTATCCAAACAGGAAATGTCTGATGAAATATTTTGCTGGTTACCAGATTATCCAGTTAATGTAAAGGTTTTTTGACTTGAAGAAAATTCAGTCCAATTGACTTCGGTATTCAACATTTCCGCGACTGCTGTTAAACTGTCTTTTTCTTGTCTTTCTTTCTTGTGCTGATCATCAGCATGGTTTCCGCAAGCACGCCATCATCACACGTTTAAGTCGCGGCCTAAACCAGAACAAGCCTAACGACAGGACGTTGCTCGTAGCTCTTGAACATACAAAAGCTTTCGAAACTATAAGTGTGGGCGCCAGTCATATGTAGAATGTGGAGGCAGGAAGTCAAAGCCCCGTTGAGTTAAACAAGGAGTTTCGCAGGGTGGAGTGATAACACCGGCTCTGTTTAACCTGTACCTCTCTAAAATTTCTGCACCGCCAAACTGCGTTTAAACTGTGTCGTACGCAGATGATTGCGCCATTTTAGCGTCAGGACTTAAAGTGGATGACATATGCGAGAAAAGAAACTGTTACCTTACTGACTTAGCACGCTTTTTCACTGCAAGGAATATGAAATTATCCGTCTCCAAATCATCAGCCACACTGCTTACTGCATGGACCGCAGAGGTGCGGGTTGTCACTTAATGTGAAAGTCGATGACGTCACATACCGACTACCAAATTTGACAGCCTTTTTCGATCTTCTGCACATGTTACAGCTATCTGCGATTAACTCAAAAGTAGGAACAAGGTCCTCAAGTCACATGCCGACAGTACTTGGGGAGCCGACAAAAAAAACTTTGTTGTCCTCTTACAAAGCGATCTGCAGCAAACTACGCAGCACCTGTTTGGTCGGCGAACGAGAGTACGACGCAGTGGAAGAAAATTCAGACATGCCAGAATGCCGTCCTCAGAACATCAAGAGGGTGTCGTCTTATGTCTTCGGAGGACCATTTGCATGAGGAGACGAAGGTCCTTACCACGAGCAGACACAATATTCTGTTGCCTTAGCAATACCTGCTCGGGTGTTTTCGCAGCAGTCATCCTAACCACTGTCTCTTGGACAGGATGCCTCCGCCCAGGCAGATCAGGTACGATGTTCATGATTTAGATAGAGAGGTCCAGCGGTATAAGAGAGAACCTTTCACGCCGATGATGTCGCAGCGGCAGTATCCAGCTACCGTGTGAATGTAGTGCTAGGGGAACATCCCCCGGAGATTTCACCTGAGGAGAAGGTACTACCTCGGCAGACGCGCGTGGTTCTGGCGCAGCTGAGATCTGGATGGTGCAGCCGTCTCAGTTCTTACTGGGCACGAATCGATGCTAACGTTACGGACATCTTCCCGTCAGCAATCAGGGAGCACATGATGTGCTGCACCTCTTCAATTGTCCGGCCAAGCCCACTCAGCTGACCCCAGGTCACTGTGCACGCATCCAGTTCAAATGGCGCGTTTCCCCACATGGATATCGAAGCAGATCCCCCATAGACGAACAAGACTTCAAAATAAAAAAATTGTTGTTACAACAACAACATTTAGATCATCGAAACTATCTGGCAGGTCTAAACAACATTCACGCCGATGAAGTATCCAGCTACCGTGTAAATGTAGTGCTAGGGGAGCATCCCCGGAGATTTCACCTGAGGAGAAGGTACTACCTCGACCTGTGGTTCTGGCGCAAAAAATGCTTTACATAAAAATATTTAAATACTTACCAGCCAAGACATAGCGGTCCCAACAAAAGCGCGATTCATAAAATGCTACGTAAGGTATGTACTGCAATACGGAACAATTAAAGCAATTGACGGCCGGAAACTAGAAGCTTTCGAAATGCGGATATAACGAAAAGTACTTAAGATACCATAAACCGAACGAGTTACCAACGATAAAGAACTAAGAAGAATGAACACTTCTAAGCAACCAAAAGTAGAAAAACATTGTACTTGGAACAGATATTGAAAAACAAGTACGAATTATTACAGGGAATACCTAAAACAAAAATTGAGGGATCTCGCATAAGAGACAGAATAGACAGGCTACTTGACAAAAATAACCTTTTGTATTCCGCAAGAAACAGGGAGGGAATTGCCTATATTCATATGATACAGTGCATAAAGTGTGTTTTTTCAGACGTGTGGTTTTCAAGAAGAAAAAAAAACGCCTATAACTTAATGTTATGGCCAAGAATTTAGCTTTATTATAAAGATAAGCTTTAGCTTTTTTATAAAGATATTATAAAGATAAAAATGATTTCGGACAAGTGGTCGCCGCGGCTGGCTCGAACAAATTCCAGTCGAGAGGCCCAATTTCCGACCACTTTTTGCAGCATTTCGGGTCGTATGTCAGCAATAAGGCGCCTAATATTCTCTGCCAATGCGTCAACCGTGTCGGGGTTATCTGCGTAGAAAAGGGACTTCACATAACCCCATGAAAAATAGTCCAGCGTTGTTAAATCGCACGATCTTGAATGCCCCGCGACAAGTCCACGACGCGAAACTTTCCTTCAATAAATTGGTTCTTTCGTCGGCTGTATCAAGTGTAGCTCCGTCTTGTTGGAACCAAAGTCCACGTCAACATCCTCCAACTCAGATGACTTGTTTAACGAAATTTTGGCTCCCGATGTTCTACCCCATTTAATTACATCTTTTCAAACATTTATTTTGCTCCCTTTTTTAATTTTCAATATGTATAAATCATCAGCATAGAGGCAGTGGTATACTTTTTTATGCTTATTAATTATTGCACTGATTTCATTGAGAGCTACTTGAAACAGTATAACCGACCGTTGGCTAAGGATAGTTGTTTATCTTTACTCTAAAAGTGCGTCTGTACAAAAACTAAATTATGTAATTAAGAATGTTTAGCTCGTTTGTTTTATTTCGGTCTGTTGCTTTTACACATTGAACAGGGATTAACCGGCTCAAGATCTCTTGCTTCTATATTTAAATAGAATACAAGTTTTTAACAAAATGGCAAAGTGACATTGATTTTCGTGGCTGCACACTGCTTTTATCATGATTTCGGGTCCGTGACAACCCTCTTCGGAAAGCTTTGCTGCAATTGTTGAAAGTAAAACCGAACTCTATAAGGCCAGACTCTCCCCAGACGAATGAGAACTACTGCTGTAAACCTTACTTTTCAAGTTTTCTTCACACAATTGCCCACGAAAATACAACTCACTCTTGTGTAATTAAGAATTTTGATAACACCGTAAAACGGAATAATTCGGTTGCCCAGTCTTTACTTTTCTAAAAGATATTCTTAAAAATAGAATGGATCAGCACTTCTTGGTGTTTGACGGTGAATAGTTGTAGATTGCGGTATCAGTACTTCAAATTGTCTTACAATGTTATTACGAAAGGAATTGTATGTGTCAACCTAATGTAGATGTAGTAACTTACGGTAGATTAGCAAGGTCCTGTCAATAAAAATTGATAGTTACCACAGCCGAAATAAGAAGAAAGTCTAGTACGTATATTTAATGTTTATTGTGTTAGTATTTTCTGAGCTTCGTGTTCACAATTTTCGGTTTTGGTTTCTTTTTCTGGAGAACTGTCAATATTCTCCGTTGTTTTATCTATAGATACCGTTTCAGAGGGCACATTCGTCGTTGTATCATCATTTGGAACATTTTTCGTACTGTTGTCACATGTAGGAACACAGTTATTGTCAGTAGGAGCGATGTCGGCATCTCCTTCATTGCTATCACTAGAGGAGTCATCATCGTCATTGTCCTTGGCAGACTCTTCGGATGGTTTTTTGGGTTGTCTTGGTTTTTTTGCTCTATGTTTCTTCTTCTGACGCTTTGCTCTCTTTTTGGCTGTCTTCTCTTCTGATATCCTGAGATTATCCTCCAATTTTTGTTGATAGTCATCATCCAGCTGTTCCTGTACGCTTTTGTGTTGAATCATTTTTTGTCGAGCATATTCCTTACGACGTAAATGGCGATATACGTGAAATTCTCCTGAACCCGCTCCAGCACTGGAACCCATAACGTTTCGGACAAATGTTGGAACCTGCTGCATATAGTCCTTTTCTCTCCGATGTTCGGGTATAACTACAGGCTTTTCCTATAGGGTGAAAAGTAAGTTTATTATAAATAAGATAAGGACGCTCTATGATTGTGTGGCGTGTTTCAAAATTTAAACGATATAGATATATACACCTATATGTGACCTCCGAGAAAAGGGACCTAGTGTGCCAAAAAATGGGTATAGACTTAAGCGTGGATTCTGGTACCTAAAAGGGTGTAGAATAAGATGAAATGAGTTAGATTTCTGATACAAATTTATTGACCCCATAAAACGAACTTGGGAAAATCGTTAAAAATGAAGAAAAAAACATTCAAATTTTCATTTTTTGGTTTAAAATTTTTTTTCGTTAGTCTTCTCATTTCTTTGGAGTTTGGACTTTTTCGGTGTTTCATGATCTGGTACTTCGATTTTCAGACTACTGGAAGTTAAGAAAGACGCAGCGTTAGAAAAATAAGCTTTAGTGTGCACGAGCCTTAATGTAGATGCATTTAAAACAGCCAAACAACGCCATGATATTAAAAACAAAAGGAAGAAATTGGCAAATAATTTGAAATGTCAGATTCTGGCGATCTGAGACATTATCTAGAGATGAAGATCGAATATGACAAAACAAATGGAGTAATGCCACTTAGTCAGGAATCCAGCATAGAGAAAATTCTCAATATTTTTAGTATTAATGACTGCAATTCTTGAGAAACACCAACGGAAAAAGGTTTAAATCTTCCGAAAAATAAGTACCATAAATAGGGGTTTGTTGATGCAGATTGGGCATCTGCTTTGGTAGACCGCAAGTCAACAAGTTAATACATTTACTACGTTTATAGTTGTCCTGTAGCATGGTCAAAAACAAAACGTTCGCAGTGTCATCGTGTGAGGCCGAAAACTTCTAAAGGGATGTGCTTAAAAGGAATATTGGAAGACATGCACGAGTAAGGCCAGATGATTTGTTCATCTTATGTGAATACAATATCGAATGCATTGCTATGGCGAAAAACGCAGAATCCAAACGAAGGAGACTTAAGAGTTGTGAAGCGTCATTTACTTCCAAGACCATGTAATAAATGGAATTTGGAAATTGCAATATATATCAGTGTTAAATTGTTAAATTTTTTTTTACAAAATCGTTAGTCAAATCTACATTTATTTAATTAGAAATTTGATAAAGTTATTTAATTGAGAGTGAGTATAATCATACATACTGTATTTTAAAAATAATTGATGTACTCATAGTATAAACATTGTTTTATAGAAAATCTGTATATTTTTAATTGTTCGAATTCAAAGACTACATACAGGGTGTCCGCCGGGAAGGTATACTACTTTATTTTTCCGCTATTTTGGTAAGTATTAGTCTTGACAGCTCATATTTGGTAGTCGTGAAGACGTTTAATCGTTTTTAATTAATCGTTTTGTTTTAATCGTTAAAACATTTTATCGAAATCAATCATCGTTTACTGTGACGATGAGAAAGGAGAAACAACGTGTCAACAAAACGCACTATTTATCGTGTAGTGAATGATTTCGAAGAAAGAGGGTCTGTAGCTGATAGACCCAAGCATGGACCACAACGTACTGCAAGATCGGCTGAAAACATTACTGCTGTTCAAGAAAGTGTTCAAAACAATCCCTCAACCTCAATTCGACGCCGTGCTGAATGTAATAAAAAATGTGCACAAAAGGGCTCGCATTTGTGAGGCTAACAGAGGCGGGCATTTATCTGATATTGTATTCCATACATATGTAATTACCGACATTAAATAAACATTTATCAATATAAGGTACATTCTCTTTCATTTAATTAAAAATTATAAACAATCATAGTAGTATACCTTCCCGACGGACACTCTATAGTATACCTTCCCAGTCCATATACAAGAGCATCTTATGTTTTCTCAATTGCGATTGAAGTCGCAGCTATAATTGAAAACAACTACTAATCTGGACATTCTAAAGGGATAACAATTTTCCGTTTTGTTTGTTGATGAATATTAACTACAGCCAATCTCATTTCATTCATTTTCATTTATAACATATTATTTTTTATTATTATTTTATATTTTTTAACATAAGTACATTATTGAAATTTCGATATTTTATCTACTACTACTTCATCTGACATATTGATAATATGTCATTTTGCCACCCTTTGTGTGGTGGAAATTAAAAGTGACATGAGACACATGGTCTATGCTGCCACTTTCATGGGATTAAATTCAAGGGAAATGTAATATTAAGGCTGGGAAACTCTGTAGTACTGCTTTCTCTAAATATAAGTATTGTGTGTCCGATAATGCTAATAGTAAGTCAGTAGTTTTTTAAACTAGAATTTCTGCATCTCTGTAGTACTTCTGGAGTAAGATAACTATATCGATGTCGTCTGTCTTCAGCAGCATGTCAATGCTGGTTGGGGTTGGTGTATGTTTAGCATCTGTATCTTCTGAATAAAGGAATGCGAGTGCCTGTGTCTACGCGATTACAGGAAAATGTGCAGGAAGGCTTCGAGTATAGCAAAAGGTAGTGAATATTGAACATGTTTTGTGCAGGGAAAAAGAGGCTTCTAAATCTATTGTCGTGATCCAGAAAGCACTGATGGTCTTGTCAGTAGTTTTGGAGCCGTCAGTGTAAATCCTTGTAAATTGATAAAACTTCGCCTCGATTAATGTCTCGTACTTTCTGGCGATTTCTTCAATATTTGTGCGATTTTTCTTTATGTCGAGGAATGTGATTTTCGGAAGAGTTATACTTGATCTGAATGAAAGTTGGTATTGTATTGGTCTGTCGTACCTTAGTATGTCAAACTCGCAGCCCTTGTCTTCGTATATCTGGAAAAGAGTTGGTCTTGTCCGGTAAAGCTGGTTATAGTCCTGGATGAATTTGTATGCTGGGTTATTGGTGTTGGCTATAAGGTGGTTAATATAGTTATCCGTTAATAGTCGCAGCCTTTCAGGAATTGTCATTGTATTCACTTCTAGTTTAAGGGCCATAGTGTGCGAAACCGACAAGGTTTCTTTGACAGCCCTGATTACAACGAATAAGACTTATAATCATAGATATTGAGTATAGCTAATTCTTTAATATTAGGAAAACCTTCATGTGACTACTGCTTATTTTATATGGATTTCGAGTTTCCTTATGCTTCCTTTCCTTTAATGCGCATATGTGACAGCGCATAGAGAAAGGGACCTAAGGGTAAAAAAATCAATTTTCCTTTTTTTGATGTGGACAACATCTGAGCATCGAATGAGACCGATCCCATGCCCCAAAAGTGTTCCCTCCCAGAGATATGCGCGTTTTATGAAAGTGAAGTCGATGATTCTAAGCGCAAATAGAAAGGGACCTAATCTTTAAAATGGCTCTCTTGAACAAAACTGGTTTTTAACCTTAGGTCCCTATTCTATTTTGCGCGTCACATATATTCTTTTCAGTATTAAAATTATACCGTACTACAGTACCAAGAAGAAATCCGCTATTCTATTCATAATAGCATGTGTCAAATAGAGAAAGTCCCTTTATATATATTAGTGGAAGGGTTCTTAGTCGATAACTGAGACTGTATAGCAAAAACTCAGTAGACACTGATATTGGCTTGCGACAAAGCAACACAATTTTTGCGAGAAATAAACCTGGCAAATAACAATCATATAAAGTCAATTTTTAAGTCTGTATACTCACCCGAGGTTAAATACAAACTAATGCAGAGTTTCAAAAAATCACTAAGGACCTTTCCAACCTGGTCAGTTAGGCTCTTCAGTGTTTCCTCCCTGCGCAGGTCATATATATTTGTACCAATTAAACTTGCTTGGGCTATGTCGGACAAACGTACGGAATCTAACAAGAGTTATGACAGGTATCTGTTTTCTGTGTAAGGATGAGGGGATCACCTGTTGTGTAGATGCCCGCCACTCTAGAAAGGAAAGTGTGCTTATTTGGCGAAGTACTTTCTTAAAAATCTATCAGAGTTGTCCTGCAAGATGGATGATCTGCTAAGTTTTATAACCGGTCTGTCGTAGCTTAAAAGCAGTCTCAAACAAAACTTGTAGCGTAATTCTTGATGAAAAAATGGCAGTCCAAATGGACCCTCTATGGGTCACTGAGTGGATGTACCGTGCGTCGACATTTAAGTAGACACTGGCCGAGGCAACGTAAATAAATCCACATTTGAATAACGTATAAATATAAACAAGTTTTACCTCACACAAATTAATACGGTTACTTACCGGATTTTTCATTAGTTTTTCCAATTTTAAACGCTGCAAATCCAAAGCGGATTTTATTATTGGCCGTGACTTGTCGCCATCGTTGTCTTTGGTCGACTTCTTGGAGTTACTTTCTTTTTGTTCTGGTTCTTTTACCAGATTTTTTATTAGGGACATTGTCTCCTACACCTCGTATGCACTATTTATGATCCTTAATCCTCGAACAATGGTTTGTTTTCAGAAGAAGGGAGAACTTGGAAATTCTGCAGATCGTGCAATTTTGTTTATTTCACAATAGTGATAGTTGAATCTTTTTCGATTGTATGCATAAATCCATTTTTGGACATTGAAATCAAAGTCGATATACTATCATAATGGGCGATATCAAGGATGATAATTTGAACAAATTGGAGCTGTTCTTCTTCTTAACAATAATGTAGAAAAACAGCACTTTAGTAACGCAAAAATTAAGTTTATTTTTCCACATTCGTTTGTACACAATCACTAGAAAGTCAAAATTGAAATACAAAATACAGCATTCCCAAAATGATTTTTAATCAACTCAGTTTTTTGATTCCTCCATATATCTCAAATCGACCATCTTGTACACCTTATCGTCTTTGGTAAAGATAACCAAGCTCGATAAAGCTCATATCGTCAATCTTGTACAATTTATCATCTTCGAAAACTGCAGCATTACCAAAAAGATTTTTACTCATCTTCGTTTTTCGATTTCTCGACAAAGTTCATATCCCATGCCCATCTTAAACCATTTTTCATCTTTGGTTTCGTCAATCTTCTACAATTAATCGTCTTTGCAGTTATCGTCTTTGATTCGATGAAGTACTAAAATCGAAATCCAGTTACCAAGCTCTAACTTATTAAAAACACTATTTTTATTGTTTACAAAAAGTATTTTTGTCAGTTGCGTTAGAGTTAAAAAATAAAATAATAAGGGTTGGAAGACGCAAGTGCATTATGTCTTCGAACAAAATGCCGGTAGATATAAATCGTCTAACCGAGGGGTGGCTGGAGTTAGAATCTGACCCTGGCCTGTTCACTTTGCTACTCGATGACTTCGGAGTTCATGGTGTCCAAGTCGAAGAAGTTTACGATCTACAGAAACCAATCGAAGGTCCAGTGTACGGCTTTATTTTTCTTTTTCGGTGGATCGAAGAAAGGAGAGCTCGCCGAAAGATTGTGGAGACCACTGCCGAGATATTTGTTAAAGATGATGAGGCGGTCGCAAATATATTCTTCGCTCAGCAGGTCGTCCCTAATAGCTGTGCCACACATGCTTTACTATCAGTTTTACTGAATTGCAGTGAGGAAGAATTACACCTAGGTGACACCCTAAGTCGACTCAAGGGTCATACGAAGGGCATGTCGCCAGAGAATAAGGGCTGGGCCATTGGGAATACGCCGGAATTGGCATGCGCCCACAATTCGCATGCCATGCCACAAGCAAGGCGCTTACTGGAACGAAACGCAGGATCAGGTGTATCGACCGGCCGTTTCACGGGGGAGGCCTTCCACTTTGTAAGTTTTGTTCCTATAAACGGTCATCTCTTTGAATTGGATGGCTTGAAACCATATCCCATGGATCACGGCGGCTGGGATGAATGCGAAGATTGGACAGACAAGTTTAGACGCGTTATGGCCGAGCGCTTGGGAATCGCCACTGGCGAACAAGATATCCGCTTCAACTTAATGGCCGTGGTTCCAGATAGACGAATAGCCATCACACACAAATTAAAAATGCTGCGAACCAACCAGGCCATCGTGTCTGGGACCCTACAAAAGTTACTTAAAGCAAATGAGGCGGCAGCTGAAGGGTCAACATCAAAATCTGAGGAAATCGGAGAGCAATCCTCATCCCAACCACATCGAAGCGTTTCGCCTTCACCCCTACTAGATGCTTCGAATGCATTCACAGTAAGGGATTTGCAATCGCTTTTAAAAAATCTCGATTCTGAAATAGCCATCAACGAACAGCACTTGAATGATGAAAATGATCGTCGTTACATGTTTAAGGTAAATATGGACATACATTTGTAACAGGAATCATTACTCATCACTTCCTACAAATCAGGTTGATGACTGCCGACGCACTCACAATTATGATGAGTTTATATGTGCATTTCTCTCTATGCTGGCCCATCAGGGCGTATTGGGTGAATTGGTAAGTCAACATTTGCTGCCCTCGAAAAAGATTGGAGGGCAAAGCGCAGTAAACCGCATCAGCAGACAAACAGCCGCCAATAATGCAGTATCACCCAAACAAAAAAATGGCAAGACACCCAAAACTCCTGGACGGCGAAGAAAGGGTCGAAATAAATGTAAGAAGCGCAAATAGATGTCCCGAATGCTTCATCACATGCAAAATATAGCATTTACAAGCAATAAATATTTAGTACTCTCGAAATTTGTATTATTTAGTTAAGATAATACAACATGAAATGAAGAACCACAGCAACACATATTACAGTTATACAATGTTTTATGTAAAATTATTTTTAATGTAATTAAACCGACGATAGAAAACAATTTACCCACTTTGTCTTGCAGTATTAATAACGGAGAAGAAAGGGGCTAAATACGGAATGGGTTTCTTGATAATTTTAATATTCCTAACTCAGCACATTTTGATGTCTGTGAAGAACATTGAAAAAATCATTTCGAATATGCGTGAATCAGACATTTTAACTTTGTGCGACTTCCATCCATAAATGTTTATCAATCTTGAAAGCTGTGGTCAGCGATTTGCAGCTCTGGTCAAAGGTATGCTTTCAACTGGTGACTGGTCTCCATCCTAATTTAAACTAAAGTCCAACAATAAAACATTTAAAAACAATGGGAAAATGTTCTTAAATCAGTAAGCTGTTCACGATATAATTCCTTAACGGGACTTACTGTTTAAAGCCGTCTGCATTATATAGAGAACTTGTTAGATGTTCTTACCCGGAGTTGAACTATCACACTAGGGCGGCCCAAATTAAACTATTTACATTACAATCAGTATCCTTTGAGCGCATACTAACAACTCCACATTCTTATTTCCTTTTTTTTTCTAGTCCTATTGATGTGTTTAAAATTTTAATTGGTATTTTCCGATTGAAACTTCAATTGATAAGATCTGAATTTCAATTAATGTGCTGAACTGCAATGTAACTTCACAATTTAAAATTATGTCTTCAGAAAATCAAATGTAATTTTTGAGTGCAAAAAATATAATTCTGAATTTTAATTGGTGTTATCTAAATATCGATACTACACTTATACCCCGATTTGCGTCGTCCCATTTCATTTGCTTTTAAATAAATTAATAACAACTGTATTTCCCGTTTTAAAACTTTTAGTCGAAAAATGTCAGATTACAAACAATATTTATGCTATAAGGTGTAAAGTGAAATATGGTGTAAGATGAAATATGCCATTTAACTAAATGCTTATTTAAAACAAGGCTCTATTGATCTTTAATGATCTAAAAAATTATTCTCCATCAACGAGTGGTGAAATATTGGAAGACTTTGAAGCTAGCAGAGGTTGGTTCAAGAGTAAATCTACAAAATGTTGGATTAAAAGGAGAAACAGCTAGTGTACACATTGCAGTTTAGAGAAGAGTTGAGATCCATTTTAAAAGAATGCGGATACTCTCCAAAGCAAGTCATAAACGTGGATGAAACTGGACTGTTTTGGAAACGGCTTCCAAAGAGAACATTCATTTCGAAGTAGTAAAAATCTTGCCTTGGTTTCAATGCTGAAGGTGATTTTATGTTTATGTCTTCTTGTTTTTCATTCTGAAAACAAAAAACGTTAAAAAAAAGTGAAATTCCGACCCACTGGCGCGCAAATAAAAATGCATGGATGACAGCAACTCTGTTTAAAGATTGGATAGAAAACTGCGCAGTTTCAGAATTAATAGCTTATACTCGTAGTTCTTCTTAACATATGGAATTCAAAATGCTTTTATTGAAAGACAACGCTCCGGGACATCCAATATTTTCAGATGACATTTCGGAGTATATAAAAGTTGGATTTATGCCGCCGAATACCACATGAATTTTCTAATATCAAACTTTAAAAAGTGTTACTATCTTCGACGAATATTTAGTCAGCTACTTCGTGCAACAGATGGACACAATAAGCCTATCATGAATGAGCTCATTTTGATCAATGACCATCAAATATAAGTCAATCCTGGATGGAAGTAAATAAAACATGAATGAACGGAGTTGGCGGCAAATATTGCCTGACTGCGTCCAAAATAACATTCCAGAAATAAATGATGTAAACAACATTTGTCAAGAAACTGCCGAAAGTGCTAGAACAACATAAGTTTAGGGTATGGAAGATGAATTCCTTAATAAGGAAGATTTATTTTCTTGTGATGTGAAACATGCATCAGAGGCCAAAATACTTACGCCAAATAATATAGCAGAAGAAAAACATCTGAAGGTCACTCAAATATCACAAGCTATGCAACTTATATCAAAAGCAATGGACATTTTTACAGAAAACTATCCAGACGAAAATCGTAGCAGCAAAGCATTAAGCGCTATCCCGCGACTGCCGGTTCTATGTACCGGATTGACCCGAAACTCTTCGGCCAGGGGCAGTCACCTCAACAATATATGTTTTCTGTTCATCCATTTTTTCGTCGTGGGAGCAGCACTTCCCGGAATGCCTGCTCCGAATACTACTGGTCCGAGCCGGGATCGAACAAAACCCCGGACCTTGGATCTGCTCGGTTTGTCAGAACCGAATACACCATCGTGCTACGTCTGTAAGGTGTAATCGTTGCATGGAGTGGGTGCACTTCAGGAGCTGTTCAGGTCTGAACCACATCAGGGAGTATAGCGAAGCAGACTTTGTTGCCTCATGCTGTATCAACGAAGTTAGCAGTGGGTCTCTGGATTTGGTGTTATCATCGTCGTCTGCATTTTGGTCGTCGTCGTCATCATCATCATCTAACTACGAGACTCCCCCGCAGTCGCCCTCGCAACAGCATCAACACATACAGCATCTTACACCACAGATTGCTGTTGCCACTCCTGACAGTGTATCAATCTTGCAATTTAATTGTAATGGCCTACGCAACAAAATCATTGAGGTCATAGAATTTATGAATCGGAGAATCATCATGGTCGCCGCGATCCAAGAAACTAAGCTGAATGCCACCTGCAGCCTGCACAGTTGTGACGGATACAACGTGCTACGTAAGGATCGCACCAGAAGTGGAGGTGGGGGACTTGCTTTCCTGTTACACCATTCTGTGCAGTATAGACCTATTTCGCCTGAGCTTGACTCTAGAGACCCATACATGGAATGTATGGGGGTAGCAGTCAAGTCTGGAACTGCCGAAATAGAGCTGTACAACGCCGGTTGGTAGCTGTGCCCCGCGTTATCTGCCAGACATTAGCAATTTGCTACAAGGCAATAACCGTTTGGTCCTAGGAGACTTTAATGCTCACCACGAACTGTGGCATTCTCTCCTAGACAACGACCAGAGGGGCATAGCTTTGGCAGAGCAAATTGATAGCTCTACGTTCTGCACAGTGAATGAGGACGCCCCCACGCGGATTATGGGCGATTGCCATAGCTCGCCAGACATCACTTTGGCATCGCCTGGCCTGATCAACGACGTCACCTGGCAACCGGTCATCTCACTAGGATCGGACCACCTTCCCATAATTCTCTCCATAAATAGACCACCCGATTTCATAACCTCTGAACGACGTACGTTTCTCAATCAAAAAAAGGCTGATTGGGAGGCCTTCAGAGAAGCCACCAACCGCAGCTTTAATAATCTAGCTATTCCGTCGGACGTTCGGGTAGCCGAGAAAAAGTTCCGGGCCATCATTAACGCAGCAGCCGCTCGCCATATCCCTGCTGGTCGAATACCCGAAGTACGACCAAACTTCCCAGCAGAAGCAGCGGGACTCGCAGACGAGCGTGATGACATTCGTCGCTCCAACCCTACTGACCCTAGAATTAGGGATCTCAACTCCGAGATCAGTAGGTTGGTCAACGAATATAAGCGGAACAAATGGCTAGACCACTTAAAGCAGTGCAACTTGAGTTCCGGAATTGGTAAGTTGTGGACAACGGTCAAATCACTCTCTAACCCTGTAAGGAAGGATGATCGGACAGCTGTCACGTTCGGTGATAGAACAGTGACAGATCCGAAGCGGTGCGCGTGTTATTTTAACCGGCTTTTTATTGAGCACCCAGAGAGTGATAAGGCGAAAAGGAGAGTATTGCGTCGTATCCGCGCTCTCCGAGTCGAAGAGGCACCACCACAATTTACCGTTGGCGAAGTTGCCCATGTCATCCGCAGCGCAAAGTCATCAAAGGCGCTGGGTCCGGACGGAATCTCAATGCTGATGTTAAAGCACTTGGATACTCCGGGAGTAGAGTACATGACCAAAGTGCTCAATCTGTCGCTAGCCACTCACGAAGTTCCCGATGCCTGGAAAATGGGCAGAGTGGTCCCGCTACTGAAGCCAGGCAAAGACGCAAGTAAAGGAGATTCGTACAGGCCGATCTCCTTGCTTTCTCCAGTAGCAAAAACGCTTGAAGCACTGCTCCTCCCCAGCCTGATCGAACACTTTCTTAGTGCTGATCATCAGCATGGATTCCGCAAGCAGCACAGCACAACAACTGCTTTACACGCCATCACCACACGTATATGTAAGTCGCGGCCTTAACCAGAACAAGCCTAACGACAGGACGGTCCTCGTGGCTCTTGACCTCACAAAAGCCTTCGACACGGTCAATCATGCCACTCTGTTCGAGGACATTGAAGAAACGTCCCTTCCGCCCAGTTTGAAACGTTGGGTCGTAAACTATATGTGTGGGCGCCAGTCATATGTAGAATTTAGAGACAGAAAGTCGAAGCCCCGTAGAGTTAAACAAGGAGTTCCCCAGGGTGGAGTTTTATCCCCGGCTCTGTTTAACCTCTACCTCTCTAAAATTCCTGCACCACCAGACGGCGTTGAAATTGTGTCGTACGCTGACGATTGCACAATTCTGGCGTCAGGACCTAAAGTGGATGACATTTGCGAGAAAATCAACTATTACCTCACTGACTTAGCACGTTTCTTCACTGCGAGGAATATGAAAATATCCGCCTCCAAATCATCAGCCACACTGTTTACTGCTTGGACCGCAGAGGTGCGGTTGTCATTCAATGTGAAAGTCGATGACGTCAACATCCCGACCACCAACTACCCCAAAATCCTTGGGGTCACATTGGACAGCCTTTTTAGATCCTCTGCACATGCTACAGCTATCTGCGATAAACTCAAAAGTAGGAACAAGGTCCTCAAGTCACTTGCCGGCAGTACTTGGGGAGCCGACAAAGAAACCTTGTTGACCTCTTACAAAGCGATAGGTCGGTCTGTAGCAAACTACGCAAGCACCTGTATGGTCAGCGAACGTGAGTACGACGCAGTGGAAGAAAATTCAGACATGCCAGAATGCCGCCCTTAGAACATCAACAGGGTGTCTTCTTATGTCCTCTGAGGACCATCTACATGAGGAGACGAAGGTCCTTACCGTGCGCAGACACAATTTCCTGTTGTCTAATCAATACCTGCTAGGGTGTTTTCGCAGCAGCCATCCTAACCACCATCTCTTGAACAGGATGCCTCCACCCAGGCAGATCGGGTACGATCTTCATGATCTAGAGAGAGAGGTCCAGCGGTATAAGAGAGAACCTTTAGATCATCGAAACTATCAGGCAGGTTTGAACAACATTCACGCCGATGATGTCGCAGCAGCAGTATCCAGCTACCGTGTGCATGCAGTGCTAGGGGAACATCCCCCGGAGATTTCACCTGAGGAGAAGGTACTACCTCGGCAGACGCGCGTGGTTCTGGCGCAGCTGAGATCCGGATGGTGCAGCCGCCTCAATTCTTACTGGGCACGAATTGATGCTAACGTTCCGGACATCTGTCCCGCCTGCCATCAGGGACCACATGATGTACTGCACCTCTTCAATTGTCCGGCCAAGCCCACTCAGCTGACCCCCAGGTCTCTGTGGACGCATCCAGTTCAAATGGCGCGTTTCCTTCACCTGGATATCGAAGCAGATCCCCCATAGACGAACAAGACTTCAAAATAAATATATTGTTGTTACAACAACAACAACAGATGCTATTGCTTGTTATAAAGAAATTTATGTATTTTCAGGGACAGAAAATAAACATCCATAAAAATATAAATTGAATACCAAATTGTAATCATTAATAGCAACAAAATTAATTGAATATTATATTTTATTATGGACTGGTTTTATTAAATTAATATTTAATATTTTTGTAACAAATTGAGAACATTTCAATTGAAAGTAGTGTTAGAAACAACCAGGGTAATGATATTTGAACACTTTGGTAGGAAAATTTTGGCCCATAATCTCAGAGTCAACCATATAGTAAATAAATTCAGAGAGATCTGGATGGTGCAGCCGCCTTTATTGGTATTGGGTTCGAATTGGTGGCAACGTCCCGAAGTTTGTTCCTTCTGCTATTAGAGACCTCATGGCGTGCTGCACCTCTTCAATAGTCCGGTCAAGCTTACTCAGCTGACCCCCACATCCCTTTGGACGTATCCAGTTTAAATGGCGTATTTCCCTCAACTAGATGTCGAAGCAGATTCCATATAGACGGGCAGGACTTACAATACAATCTATATATTATTGTTACAACAACAACAACGATGTTACCAACATATCTTTGGATGAACCTCGCTTCGACTCCGGGTGTTGGAAAGATTCCAGACTTGTTGCGTGGAGATTTCAAAGAGAAGAAATTCAATAAAACTGTACGTAAAATTTTTGCTGGACAAGTACATAGTATAAAGTGGCGGGTAGATGGCGCTGGATAAGTTTTGCGGCTATGTTACATAGTCATTACAACTGATTTTTTTGCCAGAGATGTTGGTAATGACATTTGTAAAGACAACAATAGCCCGCCAGACATTCGCGTATATACTAATGGTAAATAAACCAAATATTAGCAAAAATGGAGTAATATCGGGACTCCAGCGTCAGGCGGGATAGATGTCACCATATAAAAAGACGTAGTACAGTAAATCATGATCATTACTAGTGCCGCAGCGAAGACGTTACCTTGTGGTGTGTCAAAGCAACAACCACTAAAAGGAGATTCGAACCGTTTAAAAAAAAAAATAAACAAACATAAATTGGAATAAAATCCTTTGGAAAAATAGAATTACCCTGTGTGTTTAATTACCTGTTTTTGAAGTAATTTAAACTCCAAACTCTTTTGAAAAAACATCAATAACTGGCCTCCGTGATAGTGTCCTCGGAACGGGGCCAGATATATTTTTTGGTTTGGATCAGCAAAATCCCGGATCATCCTCTCTGAAGCGTGGAACAGCGCTATCCGTGGTACCCTTCTTGTGGTGGAATAAAACTGCAATAAAAACGAGAAAGTATGAAAATCCAAATCTTGTGAATGTCCTGTCGCCGAATATCTAACACCTGAGGTAAACCTAGTCTATGTTTGTGTAATGTCCTTTGATGTCAAGGAGGCCGCCAGTGATTGTCTTCTTCTAAAGGAAATAAAATCTGCGGGCAAAATATACTTTAATATAAAAGAAAAAAAGGAATATTTAAAAGAAACGTAATTTATAAAAAAAAAAAGTCAAGAGGAATAGGAAAGAGAAAAGAAAAAAACAAGAAAATTTATGAAATACTAGAAAGTCGATGTAAAGAATAACTATTAAGTAATTTAAGTAAAAAATACCATTGTACAAGGGATAATACCTAGAAAGATCACGAAAGAATCAAAACAGGCGGAAGAACTTTTAAGATTTCTATAGGCTTCGATATCTTTGGATAGATATATAATATTATAAAGCGATACCCTGTTAAGAGAGCTCTTTTAGTGGAGGAAAGATAGAGTAGCTTCGAGCCAAGGAAAAAGTGGCTGATATCCGAGATTAAAGAGATCTAGAGGTTGACTTCGATACCAATTTTAGGCCTGTGAAAGTTTTTGTTTAAGGTGAACCAGGTATTGTTCGTTAGTAGTGAACTTGTTAAAATTAGTGCTAAGTTCGTAGTCGTAGAGAAAGTATAAATGTAATAAAGATTTAGATTTATTTAAAAAAAAATGATGTGCTAAGTGTTTAAGAGAGGGGGTAGGTCGGTTGAATGAGGTGAGTGTGGTTCAGAGTGTGTGGTAGATGGGGCCTTCAAAAAAAAAATCGTGTGGAGCCAAAGGCCGAGGAAGGGTGGGCCAAGTGTGAGACTTAACACCGAGGTCTCTGGGTCAAAGTGAAGATCCCTTTGTGTAAGTTAGAAATTGTAATACATATTCATTTTTCTGTTAGCCTCTGGGTTGAAGTTTGGTGGGTTGAGAATCCACAAGATCTGAGGACGATGAGCTGCCGGAGGGCCGAACTTAACGCCGTATAGAGAGTAGAACATAACAGACTCTGGGTCATGCAGCGACTCCAGGCTCCGGCTTAATGTATAGGGTGTTTTTTTGACGTTTGGTTTTAAATCTGGCGACACATTTTTGGAGTTGGTCTTTTTGACAGTTGTCAATTGATTTATGCTCTGTTTGGATTGCCATTTTATAATGTATAGACTTACTTCGGAACAACGTTTGCAAATCATGGTGAATGGGCCCAAAACGAGATGGCCAGCAATCCCGATTTTTACAAAAAAAAATTTTTGCTTCAAAATTAAAAAAAAAATTAGTAAAATAAAAATGAAAAATACATAAATTAGAAAATTAAAACGACGCAACCTTCAACCATACAAACCTTTTGTTCATTTATATAAATTAAAAAGTAATGATAATTGTAATTTAAATTTGACGTACGGACTTAGGCGAAAACTTGGTTCAGATAATGCTGTCCTTGGGAATAATCACGATAGCATGCCGATGAAGACCACTATTGTAGACTTTAGGTGTGGGCAATTTATTCAAAAACGGCTGTTTTAATGGAATTTTTACCCGAGCCTTAATGGAGCAGCATGAGAAGAAAAAAAGAGAAAAATAATCAATTTTCTAAGTGATGTAAAAAAATTGAAAATTGGTAGATATAAGAATCAATAAAGGTTACTCTGGGAAGCCGAAGGCTAGAACGAAGATTTCCAAGCCTCCGTTCAAAATAGTCAGGAAAAAGGACATACTCTTAACGGATAAAATCCTGCAAGCAAGGAACGACACCAACGAAGCGCAAAGAATAAGTACTTCATGTTATTGACCGGATGCCCAGGTAACCTTCCACCTTTTTGAATTGTTTCGAAGTCCACAAGTAACCAACCTAAAGGAAAGGAAATTGTAAAAATGCCTCAAAATCTTTTTCGTTAAATCGAGGTTGGAAAGGAAAAAAACTGTCGACCAAAAAGCTGTGATATTAAATACCGTAGTTGATATAAAAAAGACACATCGCTAGAAAGGAAAAAATACTGTCGACCAAAAAGCTGTTATATTAAATACCGTAGTTGATATAAAAAAGACACATCGCTACAACTCTTTTTATAAGGCATGGGAAAAAGATACAAGCCTCGACAAGAAATGTTACAAAGTAGTAAAATCCAAAGAATATAAGAAAATAATTTGAAGGGCCGGCAAGGCAAGGAATAAGAAAGGAGATCAAATTTTATTTAAGTATTTTTTTATATTTATTTGTATATTAGTTTTTTTTTTAAATAATTTTTTTTTTGTTGTTAAAATGTTTTGTAATTTTAATTTAAAAGTTTTTATCGTCTCTGTGTTAATCATATTCAACGAATTAAATACCGCCCGAAGCTAAGGAAGTTTCACCCAAATCGCAAAACAAAACGTAAAGAAAGTAAGGCATATATATAGACTATATTGAGTATAGTTTGTACAGCTTTAGTGGGATAAATTGAGTGAAGGAACCGGCAAAGGGAAACCCATTTATTGGGGTTTGCGACGCACGATGTAACGCAGAGTGACGTCAGAGGTATTCGTGTTCAAATAAAATATGATTATCGTTTATAGTTTTTTTTGTTGGTTCATTTTATTCCATTGTTCTTAATTGTCTCGTCATTTTTGTAACGTCTCGCCAAATAAAAGCGGATGTATATATAAAAAATAGGGAGTTTATTTAGTTCATAGTACTCTGAAATTAATATTAAAATAAAAGAAAAGTACAAAGTACCAATTGTTTTAGGATAGACATTTTTGTTTTATAAGAAAAATGTACATATGTAATTATAATGCTGAGCTGAAAGGAAAAAACAGAAATGATTGACTAAGTTAATTTAGAAAGGGGATAAGGCAATGTAAAAGGGTAAGTGCAATTTGTGGGCGGGTTCATGGGGTCATCATTTCATATTAAGAACATTTCTTGATGACCATGGTTGGGCTGGGCGGTTGAAGGAAAACATCTACCTTCCACTCCTGATGTGTTTCGCTTGTGTTTCCTTTTTATTGTTATGTTTTTTAATTGCGACGTCTGTTGGACTAGGAAGATGGAGGGACTCATACCCGTCAGAAGCCGTCCGAGATAGCTGGCCCTGATCTTCTTAGTACCTTTGCGGCACGTAACAACTTTTGCAAGATCGTTAGAAACACGTAAAGTCCGTTTCTAACCATGGACATAAGACCAGTTTGTTTAAGGTTACAAAAGTAGAGTTTCAATGGTCGTTTGAAAGCTAGTTGTCTTTAAGTCGAATCAAGTTATATTTTACGTTACTTTTTACAACAACAGCATTACATGACATTTTTCTATACGAAGAGGAGGTTAGTTACACAGAAAAAAGAATATACCCTTTTATATATACTTAAACCGGCGCCTTAAATCAACAGGCAAACATTTAAATTTACTGCTTTTCTATTAAATATTTTTTGAAGACTAGCATTTTACCCTTAGACACAAACAGAATTGGCTTTTTTGTTAATAAATGATTTAAATATTGCGGCTTTGCTATCCAATCTTATTTATAGAGGCTTAAGCCAAAAAATTACTATAATTTTACGATCAAGAGACTAGTATTCACCTTAGACTAAATTTTTAACAAGTTGTACATTGATATCTTTACGGAAAAATAACCCTGTAGATCAGGTAGAAAGAAAAAGCCGTTATTAAATTTCATATGAATTATTTTTATCACATTGAAAATAATACCATCGAAAATATCATTACAACTTTTCATATTTATTTATCAGAACATTCAGCCCTATTCCCATTGTCGTCTTTGACGAAGCGTTTTGTAATTTGGTATTCTAGATTGTATTGTCGTCAATTACCCATAACTACTGTCACATAACACTCTGCGACAAATGGTAAGGGTCAGTGATCGGTTTGGAATGAAACCACCGGGGAAAGTTATATTGGTAAAAAAAAAAGTCATACGTGTTCCAGCGTTTCGCTGGGTCTCATCTAGGAATCGAGATATATCGATTTGAAGTTAGTAAGTATCGTATAGGGGAATTTGTCACGTTTTAGGCTCTTTTGTTTGACATAACTCGAGAACCTCCGATTTAGCTGAAACAAATTTAGAAAAATTAAGAATTACAATTCCTCTAATCTGTTCTTAAACCGTTTTCCTACTTAAGCAACAGTTTCGCAATTATAAATAAATGTATGAAAAAAAAAATTATTTTTGCCTAAAAATTAAAATTTTTTTTTTTAATTCATAAAAAATCCAAAACGGTAAAAAGTGTCAAGTCCTATTACTTGGTTTTTTAAAATTTATTTCAGCTAAATCGGACGAGTGGTTCTCAAGTTATGTTAAACAAAAGAGCCAAAAACGTGACAAATTCCCCTATACGATACTTACTAACTTCAAATCGATATATCTCGATTCCTAGATGAGACCCAACGAAACGCTGGGACACGTATGACCTTTTTTTGACCGATATAACTTTCCCCGGTGGTTTCATCCCAAACCGATTGTGGCTGTCGCACAGTGTAATTAGCAAATGTGTCGTCGTAACTTATCGTGTTCTTATGACAACTTTCTTAGGATGTCGCTAATGCGATAACTTCAAACCATTGTACTAAAATATAAAAATGATTTGTTTACAGAAAACTATAGACAAATTTCGCTAAATCCTGTTTGTTTTAAATAATTAAAATTTTGGGGAAGAAAGTTATTCAAGAATAACCATATGCGAGTTTAAGCTAGCCTGGTTATTACTCGCCTAAAGTATTTCTTAAATAACTTTTTTTTTTTGCAAATTACGAATAATGCGGTTTGATCAGTTCTTGTATACAAAGAGATTTAAAAAAATTTCGGGATGTTTTAAAGTTATCGTGTTGTGTTGAAACTACTTTGGCTATTTTAAAAATAGAAAAAAATAGAAGTAAACATGTCTGACCGCGGTTGCACTACCGATCGCTACCAGACGGTGACTGGGGTAAAACACCGAAAATGGAAAAGGAAGAAAGAAGACTGCAAAAGATTACCGCTTTGAACTGATAAAACTTCAATCGACTATACATTATATGCAAGAGCTAATTGATATTGTGCAGAATACCTTTATGGCAAAACTGGGCAAAGGCAATAACACTGCAAGAGTCATCGATATTCCGAGACGGTGCTGAGGTATGTAAACATTTTGTTAATACCTCTAAATACTGGTTTTTTTATTTTCTCTTCGTTTTCCATTGTTTTGCTCGTTTTGTTTTACTATTCCTTATTTATTTATTTTCGGCGTGGCCCAATAGATTTAATTTAGGGAAAAAATCTCATTTAGTAAGAATTGTTAAAAAAATATAGACGACAACCTATATTTTTCGAGTTACCTTAATTTTTTCGAGGGACACTAAATTTTGGACCTACAGCTGGATATATCTGCGACATTTGGAATCGGGCCTAGGCGCTATGGGTTTAGTAAAAACATCAATATAATGTCAATGTGTACTTGTAAATAAATTGCAGTAAATAATTGCAGGGGCGGTTATTTGATTTGCTACATTTTTAAGGGTATTTGAGGCATAGCTCTGGCAAATGAACTCCAATTGCAATACAATTAATCATTAGGAGAAAGGAAATTTTATCTCTTTACTAGCTTTTTTTTTTAAAGTAATTAAACAAAAATTGAGTAATTCGCGTTTTAGCACTAAAAAATTTGAATTCTTTCACTAATTGTACGCTATGTTCCAAAGGGGCAAAGAACCTTTTCGACTTTCCAAAATGGTACTGCATTTTTTTAAGACTTTTAAAGAAAAAAAGTTGTTGGACCAAATTCATATTATTTTTTAAAATAGTTACTACAACCAAAGTATATTTGGTACAAAATTTTGACGCTATATTAAAGATAAGTGCAATAGCTCTTAAAATATATGATGTGATACAATTGGACAAAGTCGAAAAATTAAATCTTACTTTTTAAATTTTCAAAACCTGAAAAAAAAAATTTTTGCGCATTCTATGAAAAATTACTTGCCAATATGTAAAAAAACTAAAACCGAAAAGAGTTTTACTTTTCTTTAAAATCTAAAAATACGAAATGTAGTCAACTTCAGGCTGATTTCTAAAATGTTAATAGCTCATAATAATTTTTGACTCCTCGGCTACAATTGCCCGGACCACTGTGCGCCGTAGGCGAAAACTTTTTTTTAAAAAAATCGCCAAGTGTTAAAAATGCTGGATTTGTTTTATTAAATTGTCCATATACAAGCGTCATCGATGGGTCTTTCTAAGGGAATATCAAATTGGGGTTGATGTGACGTGGACGACGACACGAGGTGACTGAAAGGCGATAATGGGACTAGGGCTAAGTAATTTCCTAAGGAAATTAAAGTGTGAGGTGAATACTGAGCTTCAACTGCGTACCACCGAACGAAAATTCCTAAAAGGGATCAGCGTTAAGTTTGGCCCTCTAGCAGCTCTCGTCCTCGGATCATGTGGATTCCCAACCCACCATACTTTAACCCAGAGGCTAACAGGAAAACTTGATTTGTCTCATAATTTCTACCTATCACAAAGGGATCTTTACATTGCCACTGAGATTTTGGTTTTAAACCTTACCCTTGGCCCGCCTTTCTTGGCCTTGGGCTCCAACACATTTCTTTTAAAGGCCCCAATTCCCACACATTTAAACCCAAACTCTCCTTCTTCAACCAAATTCCCCTATCTCCCTTTACTAAAAGAGCTCCCTTAACAGGGCATTGCTTTAGAATATTAACTGGTCGCGAAGGACCATGTTATCTAAGATGTCGGAGCCTATATGAATCTTAAAATTGCCTTTGCCTGTTTTAATATTTACGTTTATCTTTCACAATGGAATTCTTTCTACTTAAACTATATATTTTTTGTTACTGACTTCTAAATTTAATAACTTATTTCTCCTTTTAGCTTTTGTTTTTTAATAAATAGGTATTAATTAGGTATTAATTTTTGTGTCTTTCTTATGCAGATTTTTTTTAGAAGAGGACATTTACTTGCGTTTTCTATGGACAATACATAAACACAAATACAGAACTACCCTAGGTGTTAGACGTATAGCTACGGTCGAATCTTTCGTGAAAATGGCTGTTAATATCAAAATATGAATCATATAACGTTGTGTATTTTGTATTGTATTTGTAGTGTATTGAACGTTCGGTGTTTGATTAACGACTAGATTTATTGATATCATTAAAGTAGCATTATACTTCATTTAAATAAAGCTTTTATCTTCTAAAATGTTAATCTACAGCAATGTAGTTATAGATATAATGTTATATCCTTTAAGACATCAAGCTTTTCCTATCTTTCAACATAAAGTGATTGATAGCATAAGGCATTATGTCTGCCCATAGCTGTCCGTCATCCCGGCCACACAGAAGTTTTCCATTTTACCTAAATTCGGTAACAGTGATCAATAGTTTAAGGCTTTAAAGTCCCAAGTACCTAGGATATCCCTCTACACAACTACACGTTTTTTTGCCCGTCCACACGAATGGATGTTTTAATTTTACCTAAATTCCGGTGACAGTGATCAATAGCTTAAGGCATAAAGTCCCGTGAAAGAAACTTCATATTGAAGGCCCCGAAGGTCTCTGGGCCCGATTGCCTTATTGACTATTTTCCCGGAAAACTGGTCCCCTCTTTCTATGGAACGTGGCATATTTTTTGCGACACTTTTCAACGAAACCAATTTCGTTCCGATCGGAGACGACACAACGAAAACATTCATGTATTTTGGGTCCGTTTCTCCGGAAATATAGGCTTTCGGAGAAGTTTTTTTATGTTGGTATCTGGACAACAATCTCTGCTCCCAAAAATTAGAGTTATGCCACTTAAATGCAGTTGTTCCAAGTATAATTATATATATATATATATATATATATATATATATATATATATATATATATATATATATATATATATATATATATATATATATATATATATATATATATATATATATATATATATATATATATATATATATATATATATATATATATATATTGAAAATGACTTATGTGTCTAAAACAAAGTTGAGACTAGATCTTTGATATGTAAAATCTGCATCTTACCTTTGATTTGTTATTAAAATCTCTCTAAGTATTTAAATTACTCAAGGCGTTTTTCTGCCCGGCTGTCGTGACTTGTATTTGAAATAAACTTGTAAATTAGCTTCGTTTATGTTATTTTTTTGTTTATTATTTATATATTTGTATTTATAGTATGAATTCAATCAACTCAACAAATTTGTTTTTAAAATTTTACATTTTCATTTCATTCTCAACAAAACTTTTGAACACACTTGATGCCACTTGTTACGATCCGAGTCGTTTTTTTTTGCAGTCATATTTCATATAATTCTAATTACAAATAAAAAATGTATATTGATCCATTTCATTATCAAAAATTATGTTGCTTTCGTTAGGATAACTATGCCTAATTTATATTTTCAATTTCAATGTATAAAAAATGTTTGTTCAAATACATTATAGAAAATAACATTGCCAGTGCGTTCATTGTAGTTCGATACAATCATTATTTAACAAATAGATAGCTGTTTACTGAGATTAAATCTAAAAAAAGGCTAAAAATAACAGTGATAGAAAAACAAATACAGAATGAGTTTCTGTTTACTATAAAAGCCAAAGTATAGAGAGCAATAAGCTCTCTAGTAGGAAATTTGAACAAAAAAATAAAGAAATTTGCAATCCTTTGGTCTTTGGTGAAGAATGAAATGTTATAATGAATAGTTGTTGGGTACCAACATCTTCGGAAAGATGTCATCTCTCCTCTACAGAATATAACTTTAAACTAGAAAAACTGTATGTATGTGTAGTTTTATTTTATTTGGGTGTTTTCGATGTGTGCGAGGAGATCTGTCCATGCACTAGCAAAAAAAAACCTGCTCACATCCGACACTAAGCTGCTTACTGCGATAACTAACAGTCCAATATTAAGGGATATTGTTATTATATCTTGTTATGTTTACAATTATGCTGAACTCGGTAAAATTCAACTAGAGGCAGATGAAAGTGTTGATACAGGCTCTGCTGCAGCACAACTATCGTTCTCGTTGCCATTTGTCAGTTGCTGTTGTGTTTGGGAACTGTCGCCGTCAGTCTCTTCGTTAGTAACTGCCAACTTCTTGAGCGTTTCTGTTGTTTCATTAACTTCGTTTGTTGTTTTCAAATGCTTTTCGATTTCATTTTTTACTTGGACAATGTCTTTTTGACTGTAACGACAAAGGTAAATATCAAATTTACGGTTATCCTAATGAGAATCAGATAATATTGGAGATTTATTTATGAAATTTACCTGATTTGAACGAATAAAATTCCATTTATTGTGTTTAACATATCAAGCACGGAGCCCATTGTGGGTGGTTGTATGTGGATAGGAGGCAGCCCGGTTGTAAGTTTGCCATTCGAATATATGTCGTTCATTTTACGTTGCAAAAGCACAGCTTGTTGCGTAAGGAGTCGTAGGCACTCGGCAGATTCGCGTGTCTTTTCATGGGATTCGCCTAACTAAATGCACAAAGAACCGTTTTAAAATGGTTACGATGAGAAAGGTACTGTCCTAACTTACTTGTGACTTGTAAATGGCATAGGTCTCCTTTTCGTTATTCAAAGCTGATCGGAACTCTCCCATACACGATTGAGTTCTGGCCACCAAATGGTAACTGACAGCAACATGCATTGACTTATTTCCAAAATATTTCAAATTAAGCTGCAAAGCGTGCTCGATGAATCGCAATGACAATTCGTATTGGCCAACAGCGTGCAAAATCAAACTGATGTTACTCTGCAATTAAGGTAAAAAATAATTAAACCACTCGAACTCTCAATAAACGATTTGTGTTAGCTTACGTCAATAAGGGCCACTTCAGGATGATCTTCGCCACATATAAGAACCAACAAATACCTTGCACGGTACAACAATTTCAATGAGGTACTGATTTGACCATTGGCAAAACAATAAAGTGATAAATGTGTCTAAGGAAGTAATTCATTAGTTAAGAACGACATACATGATTTGTTTAATCTACACTTACATATTCCAATATGGTGCAGGGATGATCAATTCCGTTTACACGTTCACTCATTATGACAGCCCTTTGCTGAATCGCCAGGGCTTCTTGGGCATCGCCCAACAAATAGCTGAGTCGTGCCAACATACGGAGACACGAACCGTTCTCTGAATGCATAGCTCCAAAAACATTATTTAATAAATTCAAAGCTTCACTTATTAGCTCGTAGCCCTCCTTAAAAAGTCCTTGCTGTATCTTCGATTGGCCTGAGGTGTAGAAATTGTACGCATCAGACGCTCGAGGACTAATGTGTTTCACAATTGGAAAGACGTTGAGAACATCTTCATCGGTAAATGTTGTCTTGTTGCGCGATTCGAAATTATATTCTCGTAAGAACATCTGGATTCCAACCTTTAAACAGAAGGCACGTAAAATGCTTATGCGTTGTAGAGCATATTTTTCAATGGCAGTTTCGATGGATTCGCAGCCAAGATCATAGTCCCAATAAGACTTCGATTCTTTTTTGATCTGTTGCCACAGTGATTTAGGTGTCATCATCGCCCAGTCATAGGTTTCATTACCCGCTTGACCGTTCTTTTGGATATTTTTGCTGGTGTTCTTATTTTTGTTCTTTCCTCGCTTGTTATTATTATTATTCGCCTTATGCAATTCTTCGGACGCTGTTGTGTTTGCATTTGTAGGTCCCGATGAGAGGAAACAGTTTAAAAAGTGACTAATCGCAGCAGATAGGTGCATAGCATCTGTATTTTGCATATATGTATAATAAATGTGTTTCGTTGCTCGAATAATCAATTCCATGACAGAAATGCGATATAGGTATTCCATGCGAGGTACTTGTGACAACATTGTAATAACTTTTCCCAAGTAGCGTATATTGATACCGTGACTGTGTAATGCTTCAGTTACACTAGTGCCGTCCATAGGAGGCGAAGTGTGGCTCATGTGCTCTTTGATAAACGCAGGAATTTGCTTCAAAACCAAGAATTCGGCTGCTTCCTGCACTAGTTTCTTTTGTTTTTCAAACGAGACAGTTCCGTTCTCATCATCCACATGTCGTATGCCTGGTGAGAATACGTCTGGGTTGAAGCGGAAGTCAAACTCTTTCTCTTTAAGAGATCCCACGGCCGCACAAGCTCGTTTAACAACTTCTGAAGCTTGTGTTTCGTCAGCGGTAGCCACATTAGTTTGGGCTTCTTTGATTGCATCATACGCGCTTTCAATGGCATCAGTGGTATTCTTATCACTTTCGGATTGCTCTTGTTCATCGCTAGCTTTCTTTAGTCCATCTTCAGTCTGGGTTTTTGCTTTCGCCTCTTCTCCCTTTTCAGTTATAGCGGCTGTAGCATTCTCATCGGATTTCTTGTTGGCATTCAGTTGTTGTAAATGTTGCGCTGCATTTCGAATAAAGCTAACATAACGATCCTCAATAAAAGCTTCTAGCAGTTCTTGACGTAAGCAAGAGAGTTTATGTTTGTGTTCAATTGGAAATCCCATGGATTTCAATTCCGCACTTAGTTCAATGTCCAATTTCAAAAAATTGACATCTGGAGGAAATGTTCGAAGCAAATCCAGAATGTAGTGGCGGCCATCGTTGCCAATTATACCCTTGCATTCTACAGAAGAACACAATTCTACTGGCTCATCTTTCTCGTTCAGTACTGAATGGGGCAATATCTTTAGATGTTTTCCGGCTTTACGAAGCAGTTCCAAATATTTGGGATGCGATAATACGGTTTTGCCAAAATCGATGCTTCCATAAACTACAGATTGTTCCTGATCGCGTTCCAGAATACCTGGTATAATCGACTGGGCTGTAACACGATATCCACGGTAATCAACTACCACTGTTCCCAACGTATACAATCCCTCAATATCGACCGCACTATATACTCGTACCCCATGCAGATCATTTCGAGGTGCAACAAAAGCTGCAACATCTCCGCCCAATTCCTTGTAGTGATCTCGAACATCAAAGCCGAGAGAGAAGAAAATATTATTCCAAATGAACATTTGCATTTTGGGATCCTCTCCAGGATTTATAGCCAGAACATTGCCATCAATCACGGCCATAGCACCTCTAGTGGCAGCAATCACAAAGTCCCCATGTACTTTAAAAATTGCGCGCTCACGAAGCAAACGGTCTGGCAATGTCTTTCTTTGCAGCTCCCTGGTTGTCTGCAGCTCTTCATTCCAGTCGCGAGTTTGACCAGGAATATGTTCTTCATACCTAAGGCATTAAAGATGTAATGATTAAATACGGTTCTAGTTGTAGATTGAATTTCTTACCCAAGTTTTGAGGAAAATGCATCTTCGGCGCGTATGGCGTCTATTGTGTGTTCTAGTTGAGGCGCAGTCCACTGATACACTTGATAGGGAGTAGCTACTCTCTCAAATGCATGACGTAGCGTTCGCTTCTTCTGCATTTGCTGGAAGGCACGCTTAAAAGATGGTGATATTTGCGACAATAAGTCAATCAGAGAATGACTTAAATGGCTGGGATTGTCAGGTTTCGGATTAAACACTTCATCAGATGATTGATTAATGTAGAAACCCTTAGGACAAGCTGAAATATGGAATCGTTTATCTTCCATCGTTATAACGTATAAATACATGAGATCTCCGTGCAACTTGCGTGGACCGGGTGGTGGATTCCATGCGGATGTGGTAAGAACTTTCAGAGCTTGAGGCCCTTTCGAATTTTTATTCACACCTGGTTGCAGTGGCTGCAAAGGAGCTTCCTTAACGCCAGGCATAATATATTCTGGCGGTGTACAATCAACGGAGTCCGGACGAGACTTTTTCTTTTCCAACAGATCGCCTTGGGTTATCGTGTGCAAGAACGTCATAGAATTGCATTCCACACCGTTGTAAGCGTCAGCCAGATCCATACTTTTCAATAAGTCTCTTACGTGGCGCACATGAATTCGAGCTTCCCTCATAGTATACGGTTCCTCTACAACTTTAATGGTAGATCCATGCTTCAAACCTTCAATTGTCTTCAATTCCGCGAAATTGTCCAACGTAACGCCATCCAATTGCAATGTGAAACATGTCCGGTGGCAGGTATCTTCTCGATCCATTAGAAGTTGATGGATTTCTTGAACAAGCTCCATACTAGAAAGTTGAACAGACCACATATCTGTACCAGGACTTTGAATGTGTACTGTAATGCCACTATCGTGCAAAGCATCCAAGTCAATATCTTCTTCATAACTCTCCTCACCGCCGTTACCGTCGGTGGTCCCTTCAGATTTCTTGGCACTATTGTCTGATTTTTTCTCGGCAACGGTTTCAACGTCATTTGCATTCGAGTCTATGGATCCATTTGTCGATACCGATGTCTTATTGTCGACGGTATGCCCATTAGCAATTTGTTCTGATTTGCCATCGTTCTTTATATTTTTTCCTAAAAATAACAGATCCGCTTTTAAATTTGATACATGTGTGTAAGTTATATGCGTTTACATTTATAAAAGAAATACAAGGGTATTCATGATTCATTCAGAGTGGTTATCGTAAAAACAGAATTACATTATTTAATAAAAAAAATTAACAGTTTAACGTAAAATGTGATTTTTTTCTGCGGAAAATGTTTACAATCTGTCACTGCTATTTTTTGACATCAGCTGTATATACAAAAGTGTAAGTTAACTTTAAAAAACAGAAATCTCCAGCTAAATTAAAACTTGAAGTCAAGTGGAACAATAAAGTTTTATTACAGTTGAATTATAATGTAATTTACTCAAACTGAACAAGGAAGTGCTTTAGAACATAAGTTTGTATATAAACGAGGGCTGCTATAAATATTTCTGGCCTAATAATAAAAATGCGAATATTGATTATTAAAAATGGTTTTATTGTTTTTCAAAGTATTCTCCAGCATGATTTATACGCTTTTGCATGCGCTCAACCCAATTATCGAAGCATTTTTCCACTCCGATTGAGACACCTCCAAAACAGGGTTTTTGAACGCTTCAACAGCATCTTCTGGTGCAGGAATAAAAAAAAGCATTGGGTGCCAAGTCAGGGCTGTACGGCGGATGACCCATCAATTCGACGTTTTGGCCGGTCAAAAAGGCGCTGATTTGAGCCGATGTGTGAAAGCTCGCATTGTCATGGTGCACAATGGTTCGTCTTCAGGCAAACAAATTGTGCTGTATCACTCAGAATTGACCGATTTACGTTGCTCAAGTGGAACAGTCGCCACATGACCGGTTTTGCCGAAGAAGCAGGCGACCATTTGCTTCTTTCACGAACAACTTCCGTTGGATTTGGCTTGTCTTCGAAGACCCACGCGGTCGATTGCTGTTTTGTTTCGGGCTCATACGCATAGATCCATGATTCGTCACCTGTGACGATCTTATTAACGTCTTTTGAAGCACCGCGATCGTATTTGTTTTCAAAATTTCTTTGCACCAATCGACACGAGCCTTTTTTTGAGCTATTGTGAAATTGTGCGTATCCAACGAGAACAAACCTTTTTACGGTCAGGCGTTCATGCAATATCGAATGTATGCTGGTGGAAGAAATGCCCAAGGATGCCTCTATCTCACGGTACGCCACATGACGATCTGGCACAAAGGCCGTTTTCGGACGACCTCCGCTTTTGAGCGAGCGTCGGCCACGATTGAATTTATTAAACCAGTTTTTCACAGTGCTATATGATTGTGCTTCATCGCCATACAAAGATTAAAGTTCATTGATGTACTCGTGATAATCCACGTCGAAAGTTTGAAAAATGATAGCAAGAAAATGTTCACGAGTTAATTCCATTTTTTGCCAAATTGATTTTGTAAGTCACTAAACAACACAAATGATGGTCGTACGTCAAAACGTTCTGCTAAAATATGTTAAACTTTTCAATGGAAATGTCAGATGGCGCAAGGCAACACTTATTGTTGCCTAGGCCAGAAATATATATAGCAACCCTCATATCTTCATTTGGCTTTTCCGGATCAATTTAACGTTTGAAATATGAATCGGTTGTAAAAAAAAGTACTGATCATTAAGCTCGTTTGTGTTATTTCGGTCTGTTGCTTTTACACATTGAACAGGGATTAACCGGCACAAGACCTCTTGCATCTATATTTTAATAGAAGACAAGTTTTTAACAAAATGACAAAGTGACATTCATTCTCGTGGCTGTACACTGCGTTTATCATGATTTCGCGTCCGTGACAACTAGTCAACTAGAAGGAGACCATCATTAACACATCCCTATTCTATATCCAGAGTTTAAACGATAAGTGACCGATACAACACCAAAGATATATACGCCGATGATGATATATTCCAGGATTTTCAGGGATTCAGTAACCAGGAGTTTACTATGAAAAAATTTACTTCGGAAACTTTTGTAATGTCTATAAAATTGTTTAAAAAAAATCCGTTTGTTTTTATTTATGCAGCTTTATCTCCTACATGAAGCATTAACGACCTTAATGCTTCGTTAGGGTAGTAAAAGAAACCAAATAAGGAAAACAAGCAACGCTACACAAGTTCGCACATGAGTAAAAATACCACTCCTATCGGATATTTTCCTAAGATGTGGAAAACGTCCCGGATAAAAATGATTTTTAAACCAGGAAAATACAAGTCACTCCCTTCCACTTATCGAACAATAAGCTTCGCAAGCATTTGACAAAGTTTGGCGTGACTTTTTACTTTATAGAATAAGAAAAAAAAAATATTTTACACCCACTGTAATATTTATAAGTACATAGTCTTAATCAGTAATGCTATGAAGATTGAGAGGTATTGCGTAGGGTCTTCCTTGGCCCACACCAGTACATACATTAACAAACAATTAGGCGGACACAATTCTACAGCGAATTATTAACGATGCTTGTACCGGCACCTATATAAAGCGTGGTCCAATCATAATGCACGATGTTTATTGTAAGCCACACCTTAACGTCGTTTTTTACTTTGACATTTCTTTGTTTTAGTGTTTGACAAATTCAACCATGGAGATGTACACAATTGAGCAACGCGTTAAGATTGTTAAAACCTGTTACGAAAATTGGCGTTCAAATCAAAATGCATTTCGTGCCCTTCCGTTTTTTTTTGGTAAGCATACTTGACCAAATGTGCCCACAATCGGAAGAATTGTGCGCAAAAACATCTAGGCATATTTGCCAAGTTCGTTCTTCGGAAAACATTGATGTAGTTCACCGTAGTGTGGCAGCAGAGCCGTCAACCTCGACTCGTGAATGGTGTTCGCTATCGCGTGATGATAACGGACATCTTGTGGCCAGAAATTGAGGATATGGACCCGGACGATATGTGGTTCCAATAGGATGGTGCCACTTGCCACACAGTGGCCGTGTTATCTCACGTCGTGACGATGTTAATTGGACGACACAATCATGTGTATAAGTACAAAAGTGTACGTCAATTAGCCAACAACCATGTAAGCCAGAAACAATTCAAGAGCTAAGCATGAGATAATTCGGCACATTAACGACATTTAACCTTCATTATGCCTAAGAGTCATTGCAAATATGGACCATAGGATAGAGGTATGCCGATTGCAAAAGAAAAAGATACAAATCGAGTACCTTATAACTCAATAAAAAACGGACTTAAAGTTGTATGGAGCAAGTGGAAAACAACGGAAAACGTAACTAATTTATGTAATGATCTTCTGACAATGAGGCCAACAACGGTGGAAAGCGAAAGCATATTTTCTACAACTGGACAGTTTGTAAAAAAAATTAGAACATATTTTCAAAATGAGTTTACTTAAATTTAGATATGCAACTTAAGTTATTTTAATACGAGTAGGTTTTTATAGGTATCGGTTTTTTTTATTTTTTTTTGTTTCAACTTCAGCTTGATTTCATGAATTAAAGAATAAAACAAGTAAAAACGTCGTCCGTCCTTCGGCCCATGCGTCCGTCCCTAATCTCAGCACGTACTTTACAATTGCTCTTTTCGTAGCAAATTTGTGTACACCATATTGACTACGTCCATTCTGGTCATCCGTTTAGACTATGCGGTACATTTTTTTTTTACCACATAACCAAGTCCAGCAACTATGCCCTTATAGTACCCATTTAAGCCATGGTAGTGGTGGCAATTTAGGAGAGTGCGTCGGTATTTTTATGTTGTTGAAATATGGTCAACAAACACGTCTAATCTCTACTCCCACTCTACTCTAATCTAGTTTAGTAACAATTCTCAAAAAAAAAAATGGCCCTGTAGGGCATTAAAAACGAATAAGTTTAACAAAAAAAGCCGGCGGCAACCTATATTTTCCGAGTTACGGGACCCTCAATTTCGGACCTACAACTGGATATATCTGCGACATTTGGAATCTGACAATATTGGTATCGTTGGAAAGCTTATGACAATATGGAAAGCTTAGTACATAAATTTTATGAATCATTTAACCCATTGTGGGCTGGGGGTCATTTTGTATATTTTTGACCCGAGTTTTTGTGAAAAATGGGTCAAAACTCGGAAAATTACCTATTTAAAGGTAATAATTTCTTGGTAATAATTAGTTTGTTGTGAACACCTTAAGCTTTTATTGGGTCAACAACTTAAGCTTTTATTGGGTTGATTTGGAATTTAAGCCTTTAAATGCAGGAGATATTGTCATTTTAGTTTCAGTTTTTGCTCAAAATTTGGACAAAATTTTCACAAAAAATTTACATAGATCTTTTTTCGATTTGTCATTTTATAACAATATGGCAACATTTGTAGACGAAATTACTCGCTGTGGTAGCATTTCTTTTATTAACGGAGGAATGTTTCATTCTAGAAAACTCGTTAGGAACGTAAAGTGTAGTAAAATTGATATAAAAAACAGTAGGGAATTGCGAAAATTCTTCAGCGATGAAGTCAGAGGGGCCATCTCTGCTCGAACATGAAATATATTAAGGAACTGAGGCTTAATACCAGAAGATGGGAAATATTTCTGAACAAAAGGCCATCATCTGAGGCTTGTAACACTAGAAAAAGTAGCTTATGAATAGATTTGGAGGTAAAAAATAACTAAAAATCATTAAGAAATGCATGGTAATTGAAATAAAATGTTGGAAGAAGAGTGATATCAGCTGAAAATTGCGCCTCAGTCGAAAAATTATTTATTTTTTTAATAAAGAGCTTTATCTCCTGTTCTAGAAGGGTTAAAACGTCAAAAATGCGTTAAATGATTAAATGGCTATAAAACTAGATCGATAAATACATACTTTATAATAAGCACTTTTCCAGTTTTAAGGCATTTTTAGTAATTGATCGTGAAAAATAAAAATTTTGCTACCGCTTATATGTATCACTTGATTGGCGTTGTATAAAGAAACTCTACATGAACAAAAAATCTGTGAAATTTTATTTAATTTTGTTTTTGAACACTACACACAATAGTATAAAGTTTTTTAATTTCCCTACAGAATAATGTACATGTTTATTATATCACATAATTTAATCTAGACAAAACCATATTTATTTATAAGCCAATGAGACAATTAATGTTTTTCACGTGAACGAATATAGTTCCAGGATTTAGACAAAATGTTGGGCGCCCCTATTCGATAATGTATGATTTGGCATCCCTGACTGTAGATAAGTCACGTGCACGTACTGGC
Organism: Hydrotaea diabolus; assembly: GCA_963513945.1. Classification (NCBI taxonomy): domain Eukaryota; kingdom Metazoa; phylum Arthropoda; class Insecta; order Diptera; family Muscidae; genus Hydrotaea; species Hydrotaea diabolus. Next base: position 99,478,296 of record OY740720.1, on the reverse strand, counting down.
GTTAAAGAGAGTGGGAGAGGAAGCGACAAAGAAACAAAAAGAGAGTACCCCTAGATTATCAAGTTTAAGCTGCAGCCAGTAGAACGTGATGAAAGCTGTTTGATAAATGTAGCACCACAACTAGAAAAATACAAACTGAGGAATCGTTGGAAATAAAGAACGTTAAGCACCTTCACTTTTTCGTTTGTTTTTTATGTTTAATGTCAAATGGAATATGACGAACAGATCGCAATTTGAAAATAGCATTTGTTTATGAACTGTTGGTCATACGTTAAAGCACTGATTATTTTCTGTTACCACCCAACAAGTTATTATTTGTTTGGAAACGTCCGCAACTACTCACTGGGACTCAGCACGCACGACCCTTATTATTGTCACCGGACGGACGAGTTCAAAAAAATAAAAAAGATTCATAGTGGTGAAGTATACTCGAAATAAATATCAATAGGAAGTAGTTTTGGATTTTGGTAATAAAAAAAATATATTGGGTCTGAAGATAAAAATTATTAAAGTCACGCGTAACTTGTTCGATTCACCTTTGTTCAAACTATAAGTATTAGGATATTTGCACTTTAAAACTTCGTCGATATGTTAAGTACAGGTCGCTTTGGAAAGAATGTTAACGATTACATATCCCATAACTTTAGCAATATGATTTAACATTGAACCTACTACACAATACCTTTATTATGTGTTTATCTGGAAATGTGTCCCACCACAGAGTTATGGGTGTTGTAGCTAGATGGTGTGAAGATCGGTATACATAAGCGTACTAACATCTATTTCTAAATGTCGAGCACTTTCAACGAAAATCTCAACAAGTTGGTTGATCGTTTCAATGGCCATTTATGCGTTTTATATAAGTATATGTGACGCGCAAAATAGAAAGGGACCTAAGGTTAAAAACCAGTTTTGTTCAGGAGAGCCATTTTAAAGATTAGGTCCCTTTCTATTTGCGTTTAGAATCGTCGACTTCACTTTCATAAAACGCCAATATCTCTGGGAGGGAACACTTTTGGGCATGGAATCGGTCTCATTCGATTTGTTTTCGGTTTCATTCGATTTTTTTACCCTAAGGTCCCTTTCTCTATGAGCTGTCACATATATTTATTTAGGGCCGCCGTGGTTCGATGGTTAGTTTGCACGACTATCATACAAGTAAAACCAGGCCAAAATTCGGGTTAGAAAATGTTTCAGCGACGGATTTCTACAGCGACTTTGAAAAAGCATAAGTCGCTCAAGTCGAAATTTAACAGAAGACAGATTTGAGGCGTCACGGTGGCGCAAAATGTCATTAGTTTTTCATCTTTAAATTTTAAATAAACTTTGTGTGAAATCTCAAACCCATCTTTGCCATTTCTAACAAAAAGTTTTGATGTTTTTGCATCATTTTGTAGTCGTCTATCCGATATTCTTAAATCAGGCACAAACAGTGAAATGTCTTAAGGACCCAGACTTTTAATCAAAAAATAATCTTACATTTATTTTTGCCTTTTTGGTATAAAAGTAATAAGATGCGATTTCGAACAAAACTGCACTTCATTTTGCATAGCGTACAAACTTTTGTCGGCTACTGTATGTTATATTTAAAACTCAACTCCCCTATTTGAATGCTGAGATTTCAGGAATAAACGATATTGAATTCGTATATCTGAAGTGCTGTAATCATACCTTACAATTTGACATTCATTCACTACGTATTTTGCAGCGAGTCTCCACAGACATTAAATGGAAATCTTGTGTATTTGAATGTACTCGTACTACACACATATTAAGGTAGTCGTGTTTTTTTCTTCTTGTCGGACAAGTTCTATTTGGAAGATCAATCAAAACTTATAGCTACGTTAAGCACGTGTTAATTGTAGGTTAAAGAACACCACCCATTCAGATCACCAGAGTGAAATAGCCGGTCGGTCGGTAGGGGAGCATTGTCTTCTTTACGGCGAAGGCAAACATGGGAGTTGCAGTTCACTAGTACTGCAATCAAATAACTCAAGCACGAGGGAGGGCAAACTACAAAAATTACGTAATTAATGTTATGTGATTGTTTCCACATTCAAATCTTGGTCAGCAAGTACGCGCAAGAGTTCGATGTGCATCTACTCTCTATTCCCGTAATGGGTTGTCAGATTTGTTTATTCTTGGATTTTGTCAATTCTAATTCGGCGTTAGTCTTGGGTGTTGGTATGTGTGCCGCTGTACGACGTCAATTTTGATGTACGAACCTTTCTTCTTTGAGCCATTTGATTCTCCCTTTGGACCTTCGAACTGACCGGTCGTCGGTTTCTTATCTGCTTCAGCAACACTGGAATCAGATTTACTTTTATTCTTATTATCATTTTCCAACGCCATTCTGTTGGTACGTTTCTTTTCTTTCAATCTACAATCGTATCGACTAATTATTTTTTCCTTTCCTTCAAAAGGCAAAAGGCGATTACACAACTTTTGGTGTTCTTTTTTTCTCCGAATGCGTATGGTTGAAACGTTTGAAAAGTATTGTTTACGTAAATTAAACTATTACTTCACAGTTGGTATAGTCTCTGTTATTTAATTTAATTTATCTGTATTTAGCACGTTTTTATTGAATTTTCACTTAACAACTCTTCATTGCTCTCGCTCCGGCGGTCACAACTTATCCGACTAAATTGGCCGAAGATTTCGACTGAATAAAGAACACGAAACAATTGGGGACAAAGACAAATTATAACGTATACGAAATAAGCAATGCTTACAGTAATGACCGACAGGTGGCGGAAAGGAGCAAATCATTGAGATTATTGGGCAATCATGCACTCATTTAAAATTCATGCGACCACACGTTAAAGTAATTTTCTGCAAGTGGAGTACACTTAGTGTCTTCTATAAATATGTCGAAAATTAGGTGCAAACAACTTGTGCGGCTACACGAACAAGTCCATTTTCAAAAACGAATTGTCAAAAATGAATATATATATTGCATGTAGATATTTTTCGCAATTACTCGTAAAACAATTGCTATACATTACAAGTGCACTTGAAGAATTCTACCTTGGATTTGTGTTTTGATGTAATAAAAAATGTTTCTGAAAAAATACCTAAAATCCTGTACCCACTATATTATTCAGCAAAAGAAATAAAAAAAAAGTATACGACAATATCCTCAATTTTAGAGGCCTCACATGCAGCGATTGCCAAACTATTGTTGTCTACAAATTTACCTTGTCTGTTGGGCTGCAAGTTTTAAATGTGTGTGTGTGTGAATGGATTGAGATTTACAAACTTGTTCTTGCACATGTGGTCGCTGTGTTATGTAAACGTAGCAAACTTTTTCAGACTTGATCAACTTTTTGCACTCAAACTGTAATATTCGCGTTGTGAACCAAGCTAAAGTAGAACGTCTAATTTGTTTCATTTTCGAGGGGAACAAAAACGCAGTAGACTTTTTTTTTAAACGAATTGAACTTTTACAAAAAAGTATTTTGTAATGTAAGTTTAAATTTATTGACAAACGAGTTCGTCTACTGACATTTCGTTTGCCTCAAATAAATTTGATTAAAAAAAGTCATGAATAGCTGTTATCATGAGAGAAATGAAATAAAAATAATTGACATATTCCGAATTTAAAAGTTTTTATTGAAAATAGCAGCTATGTGAAGAGCAATTCAATCTTAAAAATATATTAGTAAAATAATGATTTAAGGCACGAGCACACTGCAGCGTGTTTCGTGAAGCAGCGGAAAAATATGCTCTATTGTAGTGATCTATAGCCCTGATATGCAAATCAGCTGTAGCAATAATTTCTTTTAGGTAAAGTTTGTTGTAAGAGCAGTATCCGAAATAAAGCCTTGTATTAACCTCAAACGAAAGAATAAACATCATTTATTCATTTTCAAATAAATTATTCATAAAATTGTTCCTAAAAACCTTCAAAAATGACATAATTTATTATTTTTTCTGTAATTTCAAATATTTCTTTACCAAACAATTATCAGACCATTTATTTTCGTTACAGGTGGCAAAAAAGGTCTACACTGCTGGTGATAAACATCTTTGAAAAAGTTGAAAATTCAGCAAACTTTTCGTTCCAGCTGCGAACCACCAAACAAGAAACGGAGTTTTCAAGCCGAAATTTCGTTTGTTTTGAAACATGTTTATCTTAAAGTAATCGAAAATTTCGTTTGTGGTGTATTTGTTTGAAATTACTCGGTTAGCAAGCGAGTTGGCCTGGCCTCAAGTCGCATAAGAAATGAGTAACGTTACCACATTTATTTTTCCAATAACGCAAACATAACACACCCTGATATGTAAATTTATAGTTTTTTATTGTCTACTTTTGACGGATTCGCCAATGTTCTTTTTAATAATAGAAGCATGGAAAAGAGAACAAGCAATTTGAAAAGCTCTATAAAATCTTTGTAAATTTACTAACTGTCTGTCCCACGATGGCAAACAAAAATCTAAACGAACAAAAGTCAGTCACGCACTTTTGCATACAAAAAGCTTCCACTGTGTTTCGTGTGATCGTTCGCCTGATGCCATGTCTACACCACATCACAAATTACCTAATTCGCTCTCTGAATTACTTACGCTACTTAATTCGATTTGACAGTCGCTTTTGCTTTGGTATTCCAAAGAACCTCACAAATTACAGTATTAACATAACAACAATTTCAAAGCAAAACGCTAATTTTTAAGAAAAAAACGCATATAGAAAATATTAAAGCGCTTTTATACCACTTAAATTACAGCTCTTTGTTGCATGAACACAGCTGTCAGACAAATGTAAACAACACAAACAAATTTTAAAATATAAACAAAACTGAATATACTTTACATTGTTTTTATTATTTATGTCAGCTCGGGCGCAAACCAAATTTCAAGTGCCTCCTTTTGACATTTGTGGTCGCACAGAAAAGGTTAATGGGACCCGAAAATATGTGACATACGGAATCTGATCTAGGCGGTATTGGTATTGTTGGAAAGCGTATGACAATACCTTTTAAACGGTATATACATTTTATGAATCATTTAACCTATTGTGGACAGGGGATCATTTTGTATATTTCTGTGAAAAATGGGATAAAACTCGGAAAATTGCCTTTTTAAGGGTAAGCTTTTATTGGGTACTTTAAGTTGGAATTTAACCCTTTAAATGCCGGATATATTGTCATTTTAGTTTCAGTTTTTGCTCAAAACTTGGACATGTTCACAAAAAATTTACGTAGATCTTTTTTCTATATGGAATTATCAGTCTTGCCATTTTCTAACAGTATGGCAACGAAATTACACGCTGTGGTAGCATTTCTTTTAATAACGGAGAAAAGTTTCATTTTATAAAACTCGTTAGGAACGTAGTGTAGTAAAATGAATATAAAAACAGTAGGGAATTGCGAAAATTGTTCAGCGATGAAGTCAAAGGGGCTATCCCTGCTCGAACAATAAATATATTAAGGGACTGAGGCGTAATACCAAAAAAGGGGAAATATTTCTGCCCAAAATGCCATCATCTGAGGCTTGTAACAATAGAAAAAGTTGCTGATGGATGTATTTGAAGGTAAGAAATACATAAAAATCATTAAGAAATGCATGATAACTGAAATGAAATGTTGAAAAAAGAATAATATAAGCTGAAAATTGCGCCGAATAATATAAGCTGAAAATTGCGCAAGCGAAAAATTATTGAAAAAAATAGCGCGATTTTTTTCAAGTAATTTTGCATTTTTTTATAATAAAGAGCTTTATCTGTTCTAGAAGGGTTAAAACGTCAAAAAATGCGTTTAATGAAAGGTTAATATGTTGGCTATAAAACTGAGGTAATATTGTCAAAAAAGGGACGCCATGTTTAACGGCATTAGTAACTTTCACATTCACTTGTTGGGTATACAAAATAACATCTACAAGGGTAGTTAAAACAAGTAGGAAGTGAAAAACATACTCTGCACGTGAATATTGCATTGTAATTTCTAAATATCTTTAAAAGAAGTACAAATTTTGTGGTTTCAGTGAGTAATTCCATTGATAGGATCAGTAAGCCTTCCTTACAAGGATTTATTCTTTTATTCCTAACTGGAGCTGATAAAAAGGAGGAACATCTACCTAAGATGGATGAGTTTCATACATGAAGTAGAATGTTAAACTAGATAACGGCCACTCACATTGTTCTGTCGGAACCGGCTAACGCCGCCCGAAACTATTTGAGTGGTGACAGCTCTTGGCCAATGAATTGCTGTTCGGGTCAATCCGGTCCATAGAAACATCTGTCATGGTATTGAGACACGTTTCTTGAAAATGACTGCCGGCTAAAAAGTTGCTTTTAATTCGTCCGTGAAGTTGACATTTTATCAGCAAGCTAAACTTATTGGAAAAGAAATACATTTTTATTTTTAAATTCTAAATTAGATATTTTCATAAACCTGTCGAAATAAAATTAAATTTCAAACCTTGTTTCCCGAGCCATTTGGGTTGAAGTGACATTCACACTAGGGTCGCAAAAAGCGATTCTCGTCTTATCAACATTTGGCTAACAAATTTGTGAAAAATTAAGTCGACTTGATTTTAAAAGAGTCGACTAAATAAACTTTTTGGTATGGTTTTAATTATTTATTAATTAATTAAATTTCCTAAAATCTCATAATAGGCTATTTTTTAATTATTAATTTTTTTCTTAATTATTCTTAAAACAATAAAAAAATAAAATAAAATATTTTCGAGTTATACATTTTTTTAATAATTTAGAAAAATACAAACTTTCTGAAGTATTAAATTTTAAATTTTTGTGTTTCAATTTCGACTTTTTTTAAGTTCTTGTGATCAAACGAAAGTAGACAAATACTGCGTTACTGAATACTGTTTTTCTACATTATTGCAAAGAAGAAGCATTTCGCCCATCGAGCTCAAGTATTGATTTCGTCCATTTTTCCTTACTACAAGTCGATTTAAATCGATTATAGTTTTGGAAAAGTCAAAGTATCGACCGAAGATAAAGCTATTTATTGTTTTACATGTGCAACAGATGTCGTAAGTAGTCAAAGGGTGTACAATTACAGTGTACTGGATAGTACACCTGGACTCCATGTACTGGATAGTTATTTTGACAACCTACTTTGAAGTAATATTGAAAAATTGTTGTGTACCCCAATAGATATAAAAATAGATAAGATATTGGTAGAACGGAAATTGGAGTTCTTTTTATAATCTACGAGCTGTAATTATACCCTGCACCACGTACATTGCCATTTTGCTAATGTTTGTAACACCTTGAAGGATCGATTCGGAATTACTATCTGATTCTGATACTTGGTACATTCTTCAAGTTTGGACCAAGGACGAACTTATTGGAATGGGTCTTACATATTCTGGGTACATATTCTAGCTGACAAAAAAGTGTGATTAATCTAATGTTTCAAGTACTAGCCACAATTTCATATGAAAAAGACCTACCTGAAAAGCAGAATTTTCTGAGTTGTGACACGTTTTTTTTTCACAAAAACTCGCAATGGGTTAATCGATCGAGTAAAAGGTTGGCGATTTGAGCTCTATCGTGAAACAGAACACATAGTCGAATAAAAATCATTTTGGGAAATCTGTTCTTTATGTTTAAACTGTGCAAATTTATTGTTTTTTGAGCTTTGTGTTTCAATGTCGACTTTTTAGCGTTCTAGTGATTCTAGTGTACAGAAGAATTTGGAAAAATAAACCCCGACAATTTGTGCGTTACTGAGAGCTGTTTTTCTACATTATTGCAAAGAAGAAGCACATATCCCATCTTGTAAAATTTATTGTCTTTGTCTAAAATCAAATTTAGCTTCAATTATTTCTTTGGCATAGATTGCCCAACAACATTTTGAATTTTCTTCAGAAAGGTATAATTTGAAATTAACAAAAAAGAAAGACTTAGAAAAATAATAATTACATTTTTATTCTAATTTAGCTTCATGACGGCACCGCTGGAGCAACTGCTGGAAACCTTGTAGCCGGAATTTTCACGGGATGGTCACCTGGCTCTGAACTGAAACAGATGTGGCCGGTGTGTGTGGTATATGATTGTACTCCGCAGTATTGTTCAAAGTAAGTATGTCGTAACTTTATCGTCCGCCTTGTCCAAAATGAAATGTTAATGTAATATAAAAGAAGTTGAGAACATTCACTTTCATGACAAATTTTGTATAATATAGCGGTAGGAAATGAATGAGAAGAAGTTTCTATTGTTGAAATGACTCAATACGATACATGACGGCATAAATGTTAATAACATTCATTTAGTACCGTTACATATCTGCAAAGGAATATTTTAACTCGTTGCGAGTAAATCATTCAGAGCCCTCTACAAAATTTCCAATTTTGTACACGTTTTGGCGAGAGCCAAATTCAATCTCTGTATAGTTCGTCTATGTCATATGTTTTCCAGTGACATCTGAAGAAATTTAAGTTATTTGTTGGTAAAAATTAATTTTCTTAAAGGCGAAAGAAAGGATAACATTTTCCCATTTTCATCATGGTGTTTCGAACATTAGTAGCGCAAGTGGGAGCTAAACGAATTCCTCTTATTAAATTTCGCAAGGGCGGCTATCCAGGTTTGACTGCTGGTGGATCTCAGGCGAGTTCAAGTACACATCTGGAAAATGTAATCGTTTGTGACTAACCCAATCACATCTTGTTTAATTCACTGCTGACATGTCAATAATAATAATAATAGTGGTATAATTAATATGTATTCCTATCTAATTCGTATACTTTTGTCCCACAGCATTCTACAAACACAATTGAAGACTGGGAGTTGCCTCCGCGCTATTGGCGTAAGCCCATTAGTAATGATGAAATGGAATACATTAATCGTGGTGGACCAGCTTAAATTCTAATTCCCTGCAACAGCTTCTAAACATCAACCCCAAACATATTTCGAGATGAAATTAACTAAATTTTTAGGAAACCCTTAGTTTATGAAAGCATATTATTATGCAATGAGCAATGAATTATCTAGTATATCTTCGATGTGTCTCATTCAAAACTTATTGTGTCTTTTAATTTGACTTTATCGGGAATATTTTTGCTAATAAATATTATCCAGCTGTTTCGTATTTATTTTATTTACTCTGGAGGTGGAAGTCGTATGTTATTATGAGCCGAGATGAGATGAACTGGTATCATGGAAAGATCTCACGTCAAGAGGCAGAAGATCTAGTCAAAAGTAGTAAGTCCAAAAAATTTTATCTAATCTGAAATTTAATGGAAATCGCTTTCATTCAGACACGGAGGACGGAACATTTTTGGTACGCGAGAGTAACAGCATCGGGCGACAATAAAGAAAAAAGCTAAAAAAAAGAACGTGCAATAACCAAATGTACACTAACATAGGACATTTACACTCGTCCTGTCAGTATTAATAATTCATTTTCTATTTTCTTTAGTTCAAAAAATAGATAGAGAAATAAGGCACACTGAAGATATTTTTTCACCAATTTTTTTAAGGTAAGAAAGAATTTGTCGTAATGGAAAAACATGCAATACATTGCTGCTTTTTGACATGACTTTTCCATCAAAATGATCATTTGTTGCGCTCTGCACAAATCTCAACACTCAAGCTAAATTTCTTGTTATAGACGTTAGTATAACGATTAAAAATATTCAACATCTCATTTTTTAAATTGTCCTCGGTTCATAAATACTTACATATATATATATATGTACATACCTTGCACTACTGTACGCAACAGATATAAGTAAGTTTTGTGGGAGGTGCTTTTACCCTACCAAAAATATTTGATTTAGACCTATCCCGGCTCTAAAGACCCATATTAATTCATATCCCGACCAAATTTGGTACAGCATTGGTGTTTTAGATAAAGCCTCGATAACTAAGTCTGGATAGCTAAATCGCATTTGTCAACGAAGGGAGGCTTGATAAACCTTTTGTTGTGGACTGAGATTTAACACATGTACATGAATGATCTTAGGTTCCAGCAGGATGACACACAGCTATTGCCACAATCTCAGCCGCCTCGGCGATGTCAATTTGCATCGGCCAAAAATCTTCAACTTTTGATCGAGCAAATATTCTGAGTTCTGTTCACGGGAAATTGTTCTTTAGCATGTATCGTTGGTCTTTAAAAAAATATGCCTAGTTCCATCAGATTTGAGACCTGTATCTAAAGGTCTTTTAGACTGCCTTTAACTTTTTATTTTCTTTAGAATGAACATGTAATTTTTTATTTTTTGTTCATCTTAAATTTGAGCTATTGCACTCAATGTTTTTTTTTTATTATAAATTGTGCTTTCATATCTTTATTCTGACGTAAACATTTTGTTTGTACCAAGAATATTTTTTTGTAGTTACTTTAGTAAATATCGATTTGGCTTTGAACCAAATATCTTGATTCTTTGAAAGCAATTAAAGGGTGCATAAAAATTTGGAAAGATGAGTTTCCACCTCGTAAATGCCGGCGACTTTACGAGTAAGAAATGTATCTCTAAGCCATGTAAAAACTTTTCTTTATAAATACATTAGCCGGCGTTAAACTGTAGGTCCCGGTCAGTGATTATTAAGAATTAAATCGTGCACAGATTTGAGAGAAGTTTCCCCCTTGTTCCTTAATGCAATGTTGTGGTACTTAAGTATGTAAAGGGTTCCCTTTTGCGAATAACATTTGCACGCCCGAATTTGCCTGTTGGAATATAGGGTACATTTAGGTTTAGTTCTAAAACGAAATTTTTTATCTATAAACTTAAAATCTATGTACGGTGCTATTCTATGAGGTATTGAGTGAGCACACATTGACATTATATTAATCAGGGCTGTTATAGAAACCAATGTTGTCACTATCGGTTTTGAAAAGAAAAAATTCCTTGCCGAAAAGCAATCAACCACTCCCCGAGCTCGAAAACGTATCTAGTTCCATGCCTAAAATATTTTTTCGAACTCGTGGAGTTAAAAGGGTTCTTGCGAATCACGATGTTAGTAAGGCCCGGGTCTGGATGGTATCTCGGCACTAGTCCTATGTAAGTCCACGACGCTAGCCCGTCCACTGCGCAACCTTTTCAACCTTGCTTATTGTGCGGGAGTCTTCCCAGCGTGTTGGAAGGTTGCGAACGTCCAGCCGATCCCTAAAAAAGGTGAAGCCAATAATCCTGCGAATTATCGGTCAATCGCTATCTGCTCTGCGCTCTCTAAGGTAATGGAGGGCATGGTTAACCACCATCTTGTAGGGTATCTCGAGTCCAACGACCTGCTTAGCGATCGACAGTATGGCTTCCGTAGAAATCGCTCTACGGGAGACCTGATGGCTTTCCTGTCGGAAAGCTGGAGTCGGTCTAACCACTAGTTTGGTGAGAGTCGTGGCTTTGGATATATCCAAGGCATTTGATAGAGTCTGGTACGGTGCACTCTTATCAAAGCTGATCGCGTTTGGTGTCGGTAATACATTTGCTCGATTTATATCGAGCTGTTTAGAGATCGCACTATACGAGTTGTTGTAGATGGGCTCTCATCCAATAAACATAGGCTGACCGCAGGTGTGCGACAAGGCTCTGTCCTTTCTCCATCATTATTTATCATTTTATTGATGATCTTTTGGGCCAGACCGTGAATCCAATCTACTCTTTCGCGGATGACAGCAACCTACGCCATTCATATTCATTCGACCGTAGGCCAAGTCTTCAAGAAATTGAAGACAAAAGACGAATAATGGAAGAGACACTTGGCCGGGATTTACTGGCCACTTCCGACTTGGGTCGGGTGAATAGAGAAGATTTTAATGCGCGTAAGACACAGTGCTGTTTGTTGTCTCACAAGCGATTCACTGACCCAACAGTGTCGTCACTATCTATCGATGGTATGGATGTCGAACAATCAGATGCTCTTTATGTTCTGGGCATGAAAATTCAATGTGACGCTCGTTGGGCGAGACATGTATTCGAAGTGTCGAAAGAAGCACTCAAGTGTATAGGCTTCCTAAAGCGGTGCATGAAATATTTCACTCCTTCTGATCTTTTCGATATCTATACAACCTACATCAGGCCAAAGATGGAATACAACTCCCATTTATGGGCAGGTGCTCCAAAATCGTCCTTGGAGCTTCTGGACCGCGTTCAAAGGAGAGCGATGGTGCTGATAGGTGACAGTAGGGTATCCAACTCTATTGTTTCCCTGGAGCATCGTCGGAATGTGGGTTGTGTGTCGCTGTTCTATCGCTACTTCCATGGAGTGTGTTCTTCAGACATTCGTGGTCTTATTCCTGATGTGAGGATGTTCGACTTTCCACAAATTCACACCTATTGACTTCCGGCAAATGTATTTTCCACCAATTACGACATTCAGAAATTCAAGACGAATGTCAATAAACATTACACCCTCTTTCCCCTTTCTTTCCAACGACCAACGCAATGCATTGCATGTATAGAGGAAAACACCTGAGTGTTGGCTAATTAAAAAAATTGGTTGCGCTCGACAAAATAAAAAACGGTGCTAGCAGCGTTTTTACCTTTTTTGTCGCGTTGTATCGCTTCAGTCTAAACTTTTCTAAAATCACACTTTTTAATTATTAAAACCCAAAAGAAGTTAAAATCTGTAGTACGAACATTTTTTTATGAACGAAAAAAATAATTAAAAAAGTTTACTTTTCTTAAAAGAAACTTTTCTTTAAAAACAGCGGTCAACTTTGGGCTATCTTCTAGAATATATCCAATTACCATATGACATTAAAATGTCAATAGCTCAAAATTATAGTTGGCTACAAACGTCCTTTTTACAGAGCTCAAAAATGTTTACTAGATTTAAAGTTATAGACTCTTGGCTAATGGAAATTGATTCTAGACCACTGTGCGCCGTTACCACTATCGATTCAGGCAAATATTGAGCAAGCCCTTCGTGAGATGAGCCGTCGCTATGCTTTTGGACGATTGTGTTATAAGGATGAGCTTCTGCTAAGCGAGCGGCATGAACTTAGTAGTGTTTAATAAAAAATGGTAATGGTTGCTCTTTCGAATTAAGCAACAACATGCCGAAAAAAAAACAATTTTAAACAATCTAATCATGTGTGTTTAAAGCACAACAACCGCCAATAGAAAAAGGCTAAGCCACTGGCATATTGTACGATGACGGCTTATGATCATATTATGCTTGGGTTTATAAATGGGCTTAAATGAACGTAAAGAAAAAAAATAGTTATCCTTAAAAGGACTAAAAGTACTTCTAAAAAATTAAGACTTTTTGAGTGTTAGCTCAAAATATTTCCACTCTTTGTAGACAAACCATGGTTACACTTGAAATCGTTTGTAAAAAAGTATTTACCAAAACCTAAATGGACTTTTGAACCTATGTACTTTAATTGCCTCAACAAACTTATAAACACTGCTATGTGGTGACTATTTCAGTTTTATTATTAATGAAAACATTATTGATTAACATTGGCTTTAAATTTGGGCTTGGCCACATGGACCCCATTGGTCCCAAAAAGGTTGTTTTAGTTAAAACATTTCACAATTGTAAATATGGGTACTCAAATTATTGCAATTATCACTACCAACCAATTCGTAGGTACTAGGGGCTTAAAGAATTGCCGTTATAATGAACCTGAACGACCAATTCCCATATGGGTAAACCCAGTATTATAGTATACTAAAATTAAAGCAAATTTCGCAACCCATCTAAATGGACTTATGTTTATGACTTTACTCCGACAGCTCCCTGATACAGTTTTTTTTATTTAAAGCAATACAATAAGATCAATATATATATATATATATATATATATATATATATATATATATATATATATATATATATATACAATAATACGATCTTGAAGTTGAAATATCAACAAAGTGATACACCTCCAAAATCTGAAAATCCGATTAAAACCCCGGTATTGAGTACTTTGCCCACTTTTATGTGTTTAACTTAGTTGATTATTAACCGATTTTTAGTTTTTCAACGGATTTAAAAAGAAAAATCCTGGACTATTTGAGAATTATGTGTAAATAATTAAACAATCGCTAGTTTTTTACACAATTTTACAACTTTCCCGATGATTTAACTAATTATTTTATCGGGAAAACGCATAACCTGTTTTTCATAAAACGGATTGTTTTGCAAGTTTCCCATTCGATACAAAATAATAGCTTGCGCGTTTTTGTTGTTAATTCAGCATAATCAGTTTCCCTTTGAAGTTACTATTCTGGAATAATTTTTATGGTGTTCTATTTAGGCTTCAAAGCTGTTTTATTGCCGAATTAAAATCAGTTACAATCGCATATACGACTGGTATTGCGAAATGGCAAAAGAAATACTCCGAGTCGTCAGCTATACAACAAATACACGTCTAATAGTAGACGACTTAAAAGTTTTGACGAATTTATTTGGTAAAAGGTGGTATCGAAAAACATCAGTGCTATGTTTGTAAATGGGAGCGTCGCTTTTTAAACGTCCTATTAAAGTTGAGTTGCCACAACCGCTTCAAAAGCTATGATACGTAAAGCAAAACTTTTTTTCATATTAATTTATACTTTTGTTTTTCTATCTAGGTCTCCTTTTTATCATTTTAAACTGTTTGGATTAATATTAGGTATTTTCATTGGAACTTAAATTTGTCAAAATAAGAACAATGGTTAATGGAAATTCTGAGTTCTGTTGAGCAACGTGAATGGAAGAGTTCTGATGCGTAAGCGGTTTAATCAAAGACGTGACGACTTGATAATAATTGAAGGGTTGAGGCTAATGCTGTTTCCAAGGCTTCCAGAGTTAACTTTACTTTGCTAAAGTTGTACAACTTGGAACTGTCTCTTCCACTAAATATTAAAATTAAAATAGTTTAAGCGATTGTTATGTCAATATTCAATGTCCACAGCTTATAATTCCCCAAATGAATTCAGTTGTGGTCGATCATTTCCTGTGAGAGTTGCATCTATTTTCAATAGTATTTCAGTCTCAATCAGATCATTTAATTTCTCCTGCCATTCTTATAAGAAAAAAAGGTTGAACATGTGCAACATAATAATTTGTAAATAAATAAAAAACGTGTTTTCTGCGGGTATTGCTCTATTTTTTTGTTTTCAACAATTAGTATTGGTCTTTATGTGCTTCAATTCCATGTTGATGCTAGCTACACTACGCAAAACTAATCTTGTTGTGTTTCATTAATGCCTTTTTTGCGTAATTTTGGATATTTTTCATGTATACCTATTTATAATAAATTGTTTAATCTTACTCTAAGTTTTTTGTATATTTTAAATAAGTCTGAAGTAGTTTTGTCTTTTAGTTTAGTCTTTTTAAATATTAATAATTGAAAAAAGGTTTGAAGGAAAAAAAATTAAATAAAAATGATTTCAGAATACTGCTGGCCACTATAAAATTTTTTAAGTTTTTGGTCAAAACAAGTATTATTGGATTTTAAAAACCAACAATTGGTTGATAATCAACTTATTTACACGCTTATTACTCAAAAGCGTGATTATAATCGGATTTTTAGTATTTGGGGGTGTTTTGGTAGTATCACAAACCGATTCTTATTGTACCTGACAAGACCTACAAGTAAAAACGTCGCAAACGTATTTTTTCCAGGTCCGATTTTACCTACTTACAATCGCAAACAGCTTATGACCATAAGCCATCATCATGCAAAATAACAGGAGCCTAGGTAGATTCGTTTTACCGTTATAGTTCATTAAACAGTTACGCGAACGGACACGGTTATATATACTTTATAGAGTTTCCGAACAATGTTTCGTAATAATTCAAACGGAATGACTAATTTAATATAGAAAACAAATATACCATCCACCCTTCGATGGAGGGTATACAAATAGTATCACTTCCCAGACATTTTTTACTGTCGCACAGTGTTATTAATGGACAGAAAAGATTTGCCGTTGGTTTAGTACATGTTGCTCCCAATGGCCTTAGCAAGAAGGCGGAACGAAGTTGGGAAATAGTGAATTATAAGATTTGGATGAAAAAGAATACAAAAAGTTTTGATACTTACAGCACCAAATGATATTTGACCTTATGAACCTTGAATTTTTTAATTATTCCGATCGTGAACAAACAGCGGATATTGCTCCTTTTTTTCTTGTACGCCGTATTTTTCAACATCCGGTAATCTAACAACCATTGAAATATGTTTTAAAAACTTTTCTACGCCGACACTGCAATAACATGAACTTTTTACAAGTTCTTATTTTACACATATTTTAATGGTTTTTGGACAAAATGACCGAGCCTTTATACTTGTCTTTTATACAACTTGTTGCCAATTCCAAAAAATGTTATCTAAAGGAGGTTAAAGTTTAAGGGCCGATGTTGAATGTGAACCACACCTAAACGTCAAGTTTTTTTTCTGCATTTCATTTGATATTTTTCAATTTCCGACTAGCTCAATTTGAACCATGAACAGATACACAAGCGAGCAACTCGTTAAAGTTATTCAGGCTTATTATAAAAATGCATATCGTGCACTTCGTGATTTTTTCGGTCAATTTATTCGTCCAAATGTGTGAAGATGTGAAAACACCAGTGCATGCTCGAAAACTCATTCTGTAGAAAATATTTCTGCTGTTTGCGATAGTGTGGCTGAGGAGCCGTCCACCTCAACTCGTCGTCGTGCCCAACAATTGCACTTCTCACGCTCGTCCTTGATGAACATTATGCATAACGACTTACAAGGTGCAATTGGCTCAAGAACTAAAGCCTCTTGACCATTCCAAGCGTCATCAATGGTCAGATTGGTGGCAAGAAATGGCATCGGCCCTTAAAATTTAATCATCCTAAATCACGAAACCCCGAATATGTTACAGTCAACTGTATCAGTCTCTCTGTCTTTTTCCAAACCAATGTGTCGTTGACAGTGAATAAGTTTTTAAAGGACGAATTTAACTCTTTATTCTTTCCAAACAAAAACAGTCAGAGGATTTATATTAACAATAATAATACTTTAGAAATTAAAAAAAAACGTTATATAACCAACTACTTGCCACAGGCTTTTCCTTTTAAAACCCCCTTTTCATCAGTCACTTTAAAAACGATTAAAGCCTCTGTTTCTATTTACATATGTGCATATGTGCAGCGCCCTCTATTTGTGAAAAAATGAGATTTTGTGAAGAAAACTTCGCAATACAACTCTGGATTACAGTAAAATCACGGAATTTCAGCTGCATGAGGCGAAATGGAAAATTCTGCTTAGATAGCCTGGAGGGTAGAAAGAAGCTTGATGAGAAAAATTCTTTCTTTTTGATTTTGGAACGTTTGCCAGAAAGACGGAGACTAGAGCAAAGTTTAAAGAAATTCAAAGCGCCAAAAAACGAACTATTTTAGATTTTTATTGTGAAAATTACACTTCAATCTACAAGGACTAAATATACAACAATAACAAAGAATTAAAAACCTGCAAAAGCAAACATAAAAACATACAATAAAGAATATAATTTTGAAATCAAAATAAAAACATAAATAAATAACGTTTCGAAAATACATATTAGTAGATTTGAAACGGAATTTGAAAAGAAGCATAGAAATATTTCATTTAAGACAAAAAAAAAAACACCGCAAAAAGTTTAAAAAACATAAAAGGTTAAAGACAACACAAAAAAGCTAAAGCTCAGCTCCTTCGGAATACCGTGGGACATCCAGGATCAAAAAATCACCATGTCTGCTGTTTGAAGGTTTGGGGGCTTACCATTCAGATTTGGAAGAACGAAGACAAGGATGACAGACGGACCGGATCTGAAAATAAAGGAAATTTATATAAGTATTTCCACGGTTAGGGTAGGCATATTATAAGAAGTTTTTTTGTACATTCTGGACTTTGGTACTAAAAAATCAAGCGAAGTAGGTTAAGCTCAATCCAAATACGTTAGGAATCGTTATGTGTGGGGGATGTTTGCCCACATAAACCCTAAAAAAGGTTGTCCTTAAACTGAAAAATTAGAAAATATTGGACTGTTACCTAGACGGACAGGCAGAAGAAATCCTGCTAAACCTCACTTAGTACTTCATCAGATTAGTCCTGATTAGCCCTGATCAAAATTTAATTCTTATTTAATAATTTAAATGAAATTAGTATATAATTAGGCCGATAGACTAAGTTGTTAGTGCTTTTTTTAAGTTTATCATAATTTTAAATTGTAATAGATATAAACAAATAAATAAATAGTATATAATTAAATTTGGGTTGGCTTTGAAATAAACCATAATGGAGATTTATTCCGATATCAAATGAAGTAATATCGAGTATTTTTAATGGGACTTTAAAAGTCAAAAACTGTGTTAGGAAGGTGGTAATGATTTGAACATGTAGGTATGGGACAATCTCCAAAATTACGATAGTCATGGTGGAGTCCCCAGGATCCCAAGAGGGAGGGCATAACGTTGGCATACCACTAGCCAACTTCAAAGTATTCTTTCATGTGCTTCTAAGTAATATGTAAGTACCTGTGTGTCTAGCAGTTCATTCAAACCTAATGGGTGTATATTAAATTATATATATATATATATATATATATATATATATATATATATATATATATATATATATATATATATATATATATATATATATATACAATAATACGATCTTGAAGTTGAAATATCAACAAAGTGATACACCTCCAAAATCTGAAAATCCGATTAAAACCCCGGTATTGAGTACTTTGCCCACTTTTATGTGTTTAACTTAGTTGATTATTAACCGATTTTTAGTTTTTCAACGGATTTAAAAAGAAAAATCCTGGACTATTTGAGAATTATGTGTAAATAATTAAACAATCGCTAGTTTTTTACACAATTTTACAACTTTCCCGATGATTTAACTAATTATTTTATCGGGAAAACGCATAACCTGTTTTTCATAAAACGGATTGTTTTGCAAGTTTCCCATTCGATACAAAATAATAGCTTGCGCGTTTTTGTTGTTAATTCAGCATAATCAGTTTCCCTTTGAAGTTACTATTCTGGAATAATTTTTATGGTGTTCTATTTAGGCTTCAAAGCTGTTTTATTGCCGAATTAAAATCAGTTACAATCGCATATACGACTGGTATTGCGAAATGGCAAAAGAAATACTCCGAGTCGTCAGCTATACAACAAATACACGTCTAATAGTAGACGACTTAAAAGTTTTGACGAATTTATTTGGTAAAAGGTGGTATCGAAAAACATCAGTGCTATGTTTGTAAATGGGAGCGTCGCTTTTTAAACGTCCTATTAAAGTTGAGTTGCCACAACCGCTTCAAAAGCTATGATACGTAAAGCAAAACTTTTTTTCATATTAATTTATACTTTTGTTTTTCTATCTAGGTCTCCTTTTTATCATTTTAAACTGTTTGGATTAATATTAGGTATTTTCATTGGAACTTAAATTTGTCAAAATAAGAACAATGGTTAATGGAAATTCTGAGTTCTGTTGAGCAACGTGAATGGAAGAGTTCTGATGCGTAAGCGGTTTAATCAAAGACGTGACGACTTGATAATAATTGAAGGGTTGAGGCTAATGCTGTTTCCAAGGCTTCCAGAGTTAACTTTACTTTGCTAAAGTTGTACAACTTGGAACTGTCTCTTCCACTAAATATTAAAATTAAAATAGTTTAAGCGATTGTTATGTCAATATTCAATGTCCACAGCTTATAATTCCCCAAATGAATTCAGTTGTGGTCGATCATTTCCTGTGAGAGTTGCATCTATTTTCAATAGTATTTCAGTCTCAATCAGATCATTTAATTTCTCCTGCCATTCTTATAAGAAAAAAAGGTTGAACATGTGCAACATAATAATTTGTAAATAAATAAAAAACGTGTTTTCTGCGGGTATTGCTCTATTTTTTTGTTTTCAACAATTAGTATTGGTCTTTATGTGCTTCAATTCCATGTTGATGCTAGCTACACTACGCAAAACTAATCTTGTTGTGTTTCATTAATGCCTTTTTTGCGTAATTTTGGATATTTTTCATGTATACCTATTTATAATAAATTGTTTAATCTTACTCTAAGTTTTTTGTATATTTTAAATAAGTCTGAAGTAGTTTTGTCTTTTAGTTTAGTCTTTTTAAATATTAATAATTGAAAAAAGGTTTGAAGGAAAAAAAATTAAATAAAAATGATTTCAGAATACTGCTGGCCACTATAAAATTTTTTAAGTTTTTGGTCAAAACAAGTATTATTGGATTTTAAAAACCAACAATTGGTTGATAATCAACTTATTTACACGCTTATTACTCAAAAGCGTGATTATAATCGGATTTTTAGTATTTGGGGGTGTTTTGGTAGTATCACAAACCGATTCTTATTGTACCTGACAAGACCTACAAGTAAAAACGTCGCAAACGTATTTTTTCCAGGTCCGATTTTACCTACTTACAATCGCAAACAGCTTATGACCATAAGCCATCATCATGCAAAATAACAGGAGCCTAGGTAGATTCGTTTTACCGTTATAGTTCATTAAACAGTTACGCGAACGGACACGGTTATATATACTTTATAGAGTTTCCGAACAATGTTTCGTAATAATTCAAACGGAATGACTAATTTAATATAGAAAACAAATATACCATCCACCCTTCGATGGAGGGTATACAAATAGTATCACTTCCCAGACATTTTTTACTGTCGCACAGTGTTATTAATGGACAGAAAAGATTTGCCGTTGGTTTAGTACATGTTGCTCCCAATGGCCTTAGCAAGAAGGCGGAACGAAGTTGGGAAATAGTGAATTATAAGATTTGGATGAAAAAGAATACAAAAAGTTTTGATACTTACAGCACCAAATGATATTTGACCTTATGAACCTTGAATTTTTTAATTATTCCGATCGTGAACAAACAGCGGATATTGCTCCTTTTTTTCTTGTACGCCGTATTTTTCAACATCCGGTAATCTAACAACCATTGAAATATGTTTTAAAAACTTTTCTACGCCGACACTGCAATAACATGAACTTTTTACAAGTTCTTATTTTACACATATTTTAATGGTTTTTGGACAAAATGACCGAGCCTTTATACTTGTCTTTTATACAACTTGTTGCCAATTCCAAAAAATGTTATCTAAAGGAGGTTAAAGTTTAAGGGCCGATGTTGAATGTGAACCACACCTAAACGTCAAGTTTTTTTTCTGCATTTCATTTGATATTTTTCAATTTCCGACTAGCTCAATTTGAACCATGAACAGATACACAAGCGAGCAACTCGTTAAAGTTATTCAGGCTTATTATAAAAATGCATATCGTGCACTTCGTGATTTTTTCGGTCAATTTATTCGTCCAAATGTGTGAAGATGTGAAAACACCAGTGCATGCTCGAAAACTCATTCTGTAGAAAATATTTCTGCTGTTTGCGATAGTGTGGCTGAGGAGCCGTCCACCTCAACTCGTCGTCGTGCCCAACAATTGCACTTCTCACGCTCGTCCTTGATGAACATTATGCATAACGACTTACAAGGTGCAATTGGCTCAAGAACTAAAGCCTCTTGACCATTCCAAGCGTCATCAATGGTCAGATTGGTGGCAAGAAATGGCATCGGCCCTTAAAATTTAATCATCCTAAATCACGAAACCCCGAATATGTTACAGTCAACTGTATCAGTCTCTCTGTCTTTTTCCAAACCAATGTGTCGTTGACAGTGAATAAGTTTTTAAAGGACGAATTTAACTCTTTATTCTTTCCAAACAAAAACAGTCAGAGGATTTATATTAACAATAATAATACTTTAGAAATTAAAAAAAAACGTTATATAACCAACTACTTGCCACAGGCTTTTCCTTTTAAAACCCCCTTTTCATCAGTCACTTTAAAAACGATTAAAGCCTCTGTTTCTATTTACATATGTGCATATGTGCAGCGCCCTCTATTTGTGAAAAAATGAGATTTTGTGAAGAAAACTTCGCAATACAACTCTGGATTACAGTAAAATCACGGAATTTCAGCTGCATGAGGCGAAATGGAAAATTCTGCTTAGATAGCCTGGAGGGTAGAAAGAAGCTTGATGAGAAAAATTCTTTCTTTTTGATTTTGGAACGTTTGCCAGAAAGACGGAGACTAGAGCAAAGTTTAAAGAAATTCAAAGCGCCAAAAAACGAACTATTTTAGATTTTTATTGTGAAAATTACACTTCAATCTACAAGGACTAAATATACAACAATAACAAAGAATTAAAAACCTGCAAAAGCAAACATAAAAACATACAATAAAGAATATAATTTTGAAATCAAAATAAAAACATAAATAAATAACGTTTCGAAAATACATATTAGTAGATTTGAAACGGAATTTGAAAAGAAGCATAGAAATATTTCATTTAAGACAAAAAAAAAAACACCGCAAAAAGTTTAAAAAACATAAAAGGTTAAAGACAACACAAAAAA
This sequence comes from Hydrotaea diabolus, assembly GCA_963513945.1. Classification (NCBI taxonomy): domain Eukaryota; kingdom Metazoa; phylum Arthropoda; class Insecta; order Diptera; family Muscidae; genus Hydrotaea; species Hydrotaea diabolus. The sequence continues at coordinate 99,455,975 of OY740720.1, read as the reverse complement.
GCTAAAGCTCAGCTCCTTCGGAATACCGTGGGACATCCAGGATCAAAAAATCACCATGTCTGCTGTTTGAAGGTTTGGGGGCTTACCATTCAGATTTGGAAGAACGAAGACAAGGATGACAGACGGACCGGATCTGAAAATAAAGGAAATTTATATAAGTATTTCCACGGTTAGGGTAGGCATATTATAAGAAGTTTTTTTGTACATTCTGGACTTTGGTACTAAAAAATCAAGCGAAGTAGGTTAAGCTCAATCCAAATACGTTAGGAATCGTTATGTGTGGGGGATGTTTGCCCACATAAACCCTAAAAAAGGTTGTCCTTAAACTGAAAAATTAGAAAATATTGGACTGTTACCTAGACGGACAGGCAGAAGAAATCCTGCTAAACCTCACTTAGTACTTCATCAGATTAGTCCTGATTAGCCCTGATCAAAATTTAATTCTTATTTAATAATTTAAATGAAATTAGTATATAATTAGGCCGATAGACTAAGTTGTTAGTGCTTTTTTTAAGTTTATCATAATTTTAAATTGTAATAGATATAAACAAATAAATAAATAGTATATAATTAAATTTGGGTTGGCTTTGAAATAAACCATAATGGAGATTTATTCCGATATCAAATGAAGTAATATCGAGTATTTTTAATGGGACTTTAAAAGTCAAAAACTGTGTTAGGAAGGTGGTAATGATTTGAACATGTAGGTATGGGACAATCTCCAAAATTACGATAGTCATGGTGGAGTCCCCAGGATCCCAAGAGGGAGGGCATAACGTTGGCATACCACTAGCCAACTTCAAAGTATTCTTTCATGTGCTTCTAAGTAATATGTAAGTACCTGTGTGTCTAGCAGTTCATTCAAACCTAATGGGTGTATATTAAATTATATATATATATATATATATATATATATATATATATATATATATATATATATATATATATATATATATATATATATATATATATATATATATACAATAATACGATCTTGAAGTTGAAATATCAACAAAGTGATACACCTCCAAAATCTGAAAATCCGATTAAAACCCCGGTATTGAGTACTTTGCCCACTTTTATGTGTTTAACTTAGTTGATTATTAACCGATTTTTAGTTTTTCAACGGATTTAAAAAGAAAAATCCTGGACTATTTGAGAATTATGTGTAAATAATTAAACAATCGCTAGTTTTTTACACAATTTTACAACTTTCCCGATGATTTAACTAATTATTTTATCGGGAAAACGCATAACCTGTTTTTCATAAAACGGATTGTTTTGCAAGTTTCCCATTCGATACAAAATAATAGCTTGCGCGTTTTTGTTGTTAATTCAGCATAATCAGTTTCCCTTTGAAGTTACTATTCTGGAATAATTTTTATGGTGTTCTATTTAGGCTTCAAAGCTGTTTTATTGCCGAATTAAAATCAGTTACAATCGCATATACGACTGGTATTGCGAAATGGCAAAAGAAATACTCCGAGTCGTCAGCTATACAACAAATACACGTCTAATAGTAGACGACTTAAAAGTTTTGACGAATTTATTTGGTAAAAGGTGGTATCGAAAAACATCAGTGCTATGTTTGTAAATGGGAGCGTCGCTTTTTAAACGTCCTATTAAAGTTGAGTTGCCACAACCGCTTCAAAAGCTATGATACGTAAAGCAAAACTTTTTTTCATATTAATTTATACTTTTGTTTTTCTATCTAGGTCTCCTTTTTATCATTTTAAACTGTTTGGATTAATATTAGGTATTTTCATTGGAACTTAAATTTGTCAAAATAAGAACAATGGTTAATGGAAATTCTGAGTTCTGTTGAGCAACGTGAATGGAAGAGTTCTGATGCGTAAGCGGTTTAATCAAAGACGTGACGACTTGATAATAATTGAAGGGTTGAGGCTAATGCTGTTTCCAAGGCTTCCAGAGTTAACTTTACTTTGCTAAAGTTGTACAACTTGGAACTGTCTCTTCCACTAAATATTAAAATTAAAATAGTTTAAGCGATTGTTATGTCAATATTCAATGTCCACAGCTTATAATTCCCCAAATGAATTCAGTTGTGGTCGATCATTTCCTGTGAGAGTTGCATCTATTTTCAATAGTATTTCAGTCTCAATCAGATCATTTAATTTCTCCTGCCATTCTTATAAGAAAAAAAGGTTGAACATGTGCAACATAATAATTTGTAAATAAATAAAAAACGTGTTTTCTGCGGGTATTGCTCTATTTTTTTGTTTTCAACAATTAGTATTGGTCTTTATGTGCTTCAATTCCATGTTGATGCTAGCTACACTACGCAAAACTAATCTTGTTGTGTTTCATTAATGCCTTTTTTGCGTAATTTTGGATATTTTTCATGTATACCTATTTATAATAAATTGTTTAATCTTACTCTAAGTTTTTTGTATATTTTAAATAAGTCTGAAGTAGTTTTGTCTTTTAGTTTAGTCTTTTTAAATATTAATAATTGAAAAAAGGTTTGAAGGAAAAAAAATTAAATAAAAATGATTTCAGAATACTGCTGGCCACTATAAAATTTTTTAAGTTTTTGGTCAAAACAAGTATTATTGGATTTTAAAAACCAACAATTGGTTGATAATCAACTTATTTACACGCTTATTACTCAAAAGCGTGATTATAATCGGATTTTTAGTATTTGGGGGTGTTTTGGTAGTATCACAAACCGATTCTTATTGTACCTGACAAGACCTACAAGTAAAAACGTCGCAAACGTATTTTTTCCAGGTCCGATTTTACCTACTTACAATCGCAAACAGCTTATGACCATAAGCCATCATCATGCAAAATAACAGGAGCCTAGGTAGATTCGTTTTACCGTTATAGTTCATTAAACAGTTACGCGAACGGACACGGTTATATATACTTTATAGAGTTTCCGAACAATGTTTCGTAATAATTCAAACGGAATGACTAATTTAATATAGAAAACAAATATACCATCCACCCTTCGATGGAGGGTATACAAATAGTATCACTTCCCAGACATTTTTTACTGTCGCACAGTGTTATTAATGGACAGAAAAGATTTGCCGTTGGTTTAGTACATGTTGCTCCCAATGGCCTTAGCAAGAAGGCGGAACGAAGTTGGGAAATAGTGAATTATAAGATTTGGATGAAAAAGAATACAAAAAGTTTTGATACTTACAGCACCAAATGATATTTGACCTTATGAACCTTGAATTTTTTAATTATTCCGATCGTGAACAAACAGCGGATATTGCTCCTTTTTTTCTTGTACGCCGTATTTTTCAACATCCGGTAATCTAACAACCATTGAAATATGTTTTAAAAACTTTTCTACGCCGACACTGCAATAACATGAACTTTTTACAAGTTCTTATTTTACACATATTTTAATGGTTTTTGGACAAAATGACCGAGCCTTTATACTTGTCTTTTATACAACTTGTTGCCAATTCCAAAAAATGTTATCTAAAGGAGGTTAAAGTTTAAGGGCCGATGTTGAATGTGAACCACACCTAAACGTCAAGTTTTTTTTCTGCATTTCATTTGATATTTTTCAATTTCCGACTAGCTCAATTTGAACCATGAACAGATACACAAGCGAGCAACTCGTTAAAGTTATTCAGGCTTATTATAAAAATGCATATCGTGCACTTCGTGATTTTTTCGGTCAATTTATTCGTCCAAATGTGTGAAGATGTGAAAACACCAGTGCATGCTCGAAAACTCATTCTGTAGAAAATATTTCTGCTGTTTGCGATAGTGTGGCTGAGGAGCCGTCCACCTCAACTCGTCGTCGTGCCCAACAATTGCACTTCTCACGCTCGTCCTTGATGAACATTATGCATAACGACTTACAAGGTGCAATTGGCTCAAGAACTAAAGCCTCTTGACCATTCCAAGCGTCATCAATGGTCAGATTGGTGGCAAGAAATGGCATCGGCCCTTAAAATTTAATCATCCTAAATCACGAAACCCCGAATATGTTACAGTCAACTGTATCAGTCTCTCTGTCTTTTTCCAAACCAATGTGTCGTTGACAGTGAATAAGTTTTTAAAGGACGAATTTAACTCTTTATTCTTTCCAAACAAAAACAGTCAGAGGATTTATATTAACAATAATAATACTTTAGAAATTAAAAAAAAACGTTATATAACCAACTACTTGCCACAGGCTTTTCCTTTTAAAACCCCCTTTTCATCAGTCACTTTAAAAACGATTAAAGCCTCTGTTTCTATTTACATATGTGCATATGTGCAGCGCCCTCTATTTGTGAAAAAATGAGATTTTGTGAAGAAAACTTCGCAATACAACTCTGGATTACAGTAAAATCACGGAATTTCAGCTGCATGAGGCGAAATGGAAAATTCTGCTTAGATAGCCTGGAGGGTAGAAAGAAGCTTGATGAGAAAAATTCTTTCTTTTTGATTTTGGAACGTTTGCCAGAAAGACGGAGACTAGAGCAAAGTTTAAAGAAATTCAAAGCGCCAAAAAACGAACTATTTTAGATTTTTATTGTGAAAATTACACTTCAATCTACAAGGACTAAATATACAACAATAACAAAGAATTAAAAACCTGCAAAAGCAAACATAAAAACATACAATAAAGAATATAATTTTGAAATCAAAATAAAAACATAAATAAATAACGTTTCGAAAATACATATTAGTAGATTTGAAACGGAATTTGAAAAGAAGCATAGAAATATTTCATTTAAGACAAAAAAAAAAAACACCGCAAAAAGTTTAAAAAACATAAAAGGTTAAAGACAACACAAAAAAGCTAAAGCTCAGCTCCTTCGGAATACCGTGGGACATCCAGGATCAAAAAATCACCATGTCTGCTGTTTGAAGGTTTGGGGGCTTACCATTCAGATTTGGAAGAACGAAGACAAGGATGACAGACGGACCGGATCTGAAAATAAAGGAAATTTATATAAGTATTTCCACGGTTAGGGTAGGCATATTATAAGAAGTTTTTTTGTACATTCTGGACTTTGGTACTAAAAAATCAAGCGAAGTAGGTTAAGCTCAATCCAAATACGTTAGGAATCGTTATGTGTGGGGGATGTTTGCCCACATAAACCCTAAAAAAAGGTTGTCCTTAAACTGAAAAATTAGAAAATATTGGACTGTTACCTAGACGGACAGGCAGAAGAAATCCTGCTAAACCTCACTTAGTACTTCATCAGATTAGTCCTGATTAGCCCTGATCAAAATTTAATTCTTATTTAATAATTTAAATGAAATTAGTATATAATTAGGCCGATAGACTAAGTTGTTAGTGCTTTTTTTAAGTTTATCATAATTTTAAATTGTAATAGATATAAACAAATAAATAAATAGTATATAATTAAATTTGGGTTGGCTTTGAAATAAACCATAATGGAGATTTATTCCGATATCAAATGAAGTAATATCGAGTATTTTTAATGGGACTTTAAAAGTCAAAAACTGTGTTAGGAAGGTGGTAATGATTTGAACATGTAGGTATGGGACAATCTCCAAAATTACGATAGTCATGGTGGAGTCCCCAGGATCCCAAGAGGGAGGGCATAACGTTGGCATACCACTAGCCAACTTCAAAGTATTCTTTCATGTGCTTCTAAGTAATATGTAAGTACCTGTGTGTCTAGCAGTTCATTCAAACCTAATGGGTGTATATTAAATTATATATATATATATATATATATATATATATATATATATATATATATATATATATATATATATATATATATATATATATATATATATATATATATATATATATATATATATATATATATATATATATATATATATATATATATATATATATATATATATATATATATATATATATATATATATATATATATATATATATATATATATATATATATATATATATATATATATATATATATATATATATATATATATATATATATATATATATATATATATATGCAATTTGAACTCATTTCGGCTAGATTGAATTTTAAGGGTATCCTGTATACCGGCAGGATTCATTTGGTCAAGCTTCGAAAGGGATGGTTATAACTAGCTCTTGACGCACTTTGTTAAATTTGAGAACGGTTGGAGTTCTGTGACTTTTAGAGCGACGGGACCTTAATAAGTGAGGGTTCTTTGTATGGGTATATTGTATTAGTGGCCCTACTTAAAACAAACCTTCTAAATTCTTGGGTGTGTCGCGAACGGGTTAAAATGGTTCTTCAGCTCCGTCTGGCGGTTTTTAGCGGACCCACATGTAATGTAACCCTGTCGCATTCGCAAATTAAGGCGAATTAAAAACGAAAGCCAGGATGGCCAAAGGAGCGGTTCATGGAGAATGGGAAAAGGTTGGCGCTGCTGGCGGAAGGCTTTATTTTATGCAGGAAAACCCATTTGGAAGCACAAACAAAACTTACTTAAATCGTTTTTGTGTGTGTAAAATTAGACTTGGTGAAATAGTTTTTTATCTAAGAAAAAAAATCAGTAAACCAAACTTTTGTTTGGTTGGCATAAAAAAATTTGATTTTTTTTTGAAACGAGAACATTTAAATTTTTTAAACAATAAATAAACAATGACATTTAAAATGTTAAAACAAAAAAAAAAGAAGAAGAACATTTAAAAAAATATGAAATCTTAGGAAACAAGACCATAAAAAAAAGTAGAGGTAATCCCTGCCAAACTTCGCCGACTCAAAGAGGGACTGAACTATATACAGGGCTTGATGTATGGACAGAATTAAATCTGAAATAAAAAATGAAAGAAAAATTTGAAACCTTTTATACTTGATTTGCCTGTGTCAGGATGGCATTGGAAAGAGGGGAAATTTTGTAGTACCTTCGGTAGGGGAAAGCAAGCCAACGAAGTAGGGGTTGAGCTCAAGTCCTAGGGCCGTAAGGGAATTATGTCCAGGGCGAATTTAGTGCGTGTCCCATAAATATGTCATACCGCCGTAAGGGGAATCAAAATAAAAGCGTTATTTTATTATTAAATTAAAGAAACGTAACAGAAACGAGGATAATACAGAAAACAGACAAACGTGCAATTTGGAAAGCCTTACGAGGTCCTCCGAAGTTCGTTTATGGGCTGAAAAGCAAGTTTAATTGCATGGCGATATAATGTATCAGAAATAAAGGAATAAAAAAGCATGTATCTTCAAGCGAATCAGACATCCAGCGACGCCAACACGCCGCCCGCTCCGAAAGACAGTGGCGTTTCTCAAAGGGGCCAGGACATGTGTTATGCGAATCGTGCCCATCGGACTGCAGACTATGTATAAACTTGAGCCTTGCTGATACTTGCACAACAGACAACATTACGAATATTGATGCTCAAACAAACACTATTCATCTGCTGACCCGGGGATGGACATGATTACCTTGCGGAGATCGCCTAAACCGGCAGACAAGATTGGGTGGAAAAGAAAGCTGGATCTGACAACAATTCTTATGATCCCACCTCTTCGGACGAGGTTTTTAGTTTGCCTGAGCCCCTGTTCTCTAAAGGCAAACATACTCACCCTTCACAGAATGGTGAACAGTGGCAACACTGGTCCAAGTACTTTTGTCGCAGTAAAAATCAACAGCATAGTCGCGCCGTTAATTTGCGCCGAGTCTTCTTTATTCTCTTAATTTCTCCAGTTTATAAGAAATCGCTTTTAAACTCTGTAACCAAAATCGATTACATTTTGTATATTACTCCAAAGTTAATTTGGACTTAAATCGGAATCGAATTCCCAATCACTTGTGAGCAATCGAGCTGGACGGTCAGAAATAACATTGGTCGGAAAATCCCAATCGTGAAAACAAAGAACAAAAAGAAATATTTCTACCAAATATCTAAATATTTGTGAAAAGCCCATATTTTGAGTGATACTGCAATAGCTCTTTTTGTGTGTTCGAGTGCATGTAAACCCAAACTTGTATAATTTCAAACCTTTGGATGGGTTTTAGAGGAATGAATAAGAACTGGAGCAAGGATTGTTTGGGTCTGCGTCTACGCGTGGTCAGCCTTCATCAAACCTGGAAGTGGCTTCATCAGACTGAAGCATTGCACGAATACTTGATATCCGTCACCGCCGCCGATACAGCATCTACGTGTAAAAAGTGTAACGAGTGCTAAAGTCCAATTTAAGCAAACAAATAAAAAAATTGAAAAGTAGAAGAAAAACGAACAATGGAAGGATTTTGAATCTGTTGACACCAATTTCAGAAATTAGTGCCTTAAATCGAGAAATATTTTTGAACATTTTGTACTGTGACCTTAATAATAAGTGAAAAACATTCTGCCCATTTGCACCGTTTCCTCTAAATAGAAGACCCACACAGTTACAATTCACAGTTGCCCGCCTCGTTATCTCTTTCCTCCATCCGAATCATCTGTTTTATGTGCACCGCACGGCAACAGAAGTAACGACAGTCGCTTTACATAAAAACAAACACCCAAACACCACCGTACAAAGAAAATATTTGTATTCTTTTGGTATTTTTCCATTCGCGTCTACATGCACTACTATAATCAAAAACGTAATTTCTAGTCAAAGTGCAGAATCAGTGAAAGAAGAGCACAAAAAATAATAATTTTGTAAAATAAAAAGTATATTCGTACATATAGAAAAATACGCGTCAAGTGTAGACAGGCGAACAAAAATATCAATCGCGAAGAGTGCAAGGTGAGAAACGTCCGAGCTCTGAGTATTGTGTGGATGTGTACGTGAGTGCAGCCAGCGCGTGACCATAATAACGAGAACAAAGAGAGACGAAAACAATTCCCGCAACAACAACAAACAAGTGCCCTATCTGTTACATCAACATACTTGTACACATAATATTCTGAATCGTTTCTGTTACACTAACAAACTACAGATCAGCTCAAATAATGATTGCATTGGGAGCAATCCGCGGATGTATATCTGGCGCTGGTCACTGGCGAGCAGTTATACGGTTGGTAACAACACAACAACGACAGCAATCCTCTAGCTCCTCGCCGACTTCATTCAACAATTCGAGTGACGACAACAGCAGCAGTAACGACCATAATGCACCAACCCGGAAGACTTTTAAAACCACTGCCGACAAAACTACTATAACAGACGCAGATATAAAGAAGTCTGTGTTCATTTCACAATCATACGATATTTTCACTAATCTTGCCTTGGAGGATTGGCTTTACCGACATTTCGATTTCAGTCGCCATCATGTACTCCTTTTGTGGGCCAATAACCCTTGCGTTGTCATTGGACGCCATCAGAACCCCTTCACTGAAGCCAATGTATCAAAGCTTGTGGACAAGGGTATAACGTTGGCTAGGCGCAATAGTGGCGGAGGGGCTGTCTACCATGATAGGGGCAACTTGAATTGCACATTCTTTACGCCAAGAGAACGTTACAATCGCAAATACAATTTGAACATACTGACACGTGCACTATTCCGCGAATGGGCTATAAAGGCGGACATAAACAAACGTGATGACATTGTCATTAACGACAAAAAGGTAAGTTGGTTCAAATGAATTAGATTAAACCGCTACTCTCCATATTGTTGCAAATGTAATTCTTTCTGCCCATTGCACAAATCTTGAGTTTCTTTTACATTTTTTCCATTGGACACGATTGCGACCCTTATATTGTTCACATGCACGATAATTGGGCTAATAAACAGTTTATTCGGCAAGCCGAAATTTAAATGACATTGTCATCAGAGTGGTTCAAGTATATCGGGAAAAATAATGGGTAAGGACGCAGGGGCCCCTAAGGATCTCGAAGATAAACCCGCCTACTTCCGTATAAGTGTGGTTACCAAAACGAAATGAAATTGCTCAAGGATTCCAAATTGGCACAAGATTAAAAATAGTAGACCGTGGGGTCTTCGAAACCATCTCTTGCGTCATACGGAAATAATACAGCACAATACGTCCAAGATTGCGAAGTGGACGCGGGTCAATTCCACTTTAAAAATTGCGTAGTACCACCCACTTTAAAAATTACGGAAAAATATATCTTTTTATTTTTGCCGGCTGCGCTTTGCTTTTTTTTTAAACCTTCAACCAAATTTCAAAAAGTAAAGAACTCACGTAAAACTGGTGACCTGCATGTGGAATAAAATTGGTGCTGTCAACTCCACGCGGTAAAGCCTCAGATATCAACTTACATTAACCAAACATTTGACCATAATACTCCAAAGTTCGGATATAAGAAAAAATCTTTCTATTTATTATTTTCCCGAAATACACGACCCATCTCAGCTGAGCCAGAAGAACGCGCGTCTGCCGAGGTAGCATCTTCTCCTCAGGTGAAATCTTCGAGGGATGTTTCCCTAGCACTATATTCACGCTATAGCTGGATACTGCTGCTGCGACTTCATCAGCGTGAATGTCGTTCAGACCTGCCTGATAGTTACGATGATCTAAAGACTCTTGTACCGCTGGACCTCCATCTCTAGATCATAAAGATCGTACCTGATCTGCCTGGTCGGAGGCATCCTGTCCATGAGATGGTGGTTAGGATAACTGCTGCCAAGCCAGGTATTGCGCACGGTAATGACCTTCGCCTCCTCATGTAGATGGTCCTCAGATAACTTAAGAAGTCAGATAACTTAAGTAAGTCTGAATATTCTTCCACTGCGTCGTTGTAGTTGTTGTTGTAGTGGCAACTGTGTGCCGGGGTGACAGCCCTTGGCCGAAGAATTGTTTTTCGTGTCAATCCGATCCATAGAACCGGATGTCGTGGGATTGGCCACTGCGTCGTTGTTGTTGTTGTTGTTGTTGTTGTTGTTGTTGTAGCGGCACACACAGTGCCGAGGTGACAGCCCTTGGCCGAAGAATTGCTGCTTCGGGTCAATCCGGTGCATAGAACCACAACGATGCTGCGTAGTTCGCTACAGACCGACCTGTCGCTTTGTAAGAGGTCAACAAGGTTTCTTTTTTGGCTCCACAAGTACTGCCGGCAAGTGACTTGTTCCTACTTTTGAGCTTATTGCATATAGCTGTAGCATGTGCAGAGGATCGAATAAGGCTGTCTAATGTGGCCCAAAGGATTTTGGGGTAGTTGGTAGTCGGGATGTTGACGTCATCGACTTTCACATTGAGTTACAACCGCACCTCTGCGCTCCATGCAGTAAACGGTGTGGCTGATGATTTGGAGGCGGATATTTTCAAATTCCTCGCAGTGAAAAAGCGTGCAGTCAGTGAGGTAACAGTTGATTTTCTCACCCATGTATTATTGACGTATTAATTTACTTAATATTTACATTGGTGGGACAATTTACAAAAGACTTTATAAATGTTTTTTTGTTGTTGTAGATTTTTAATAAAAATAAGGCTATGTTAGTTTATAACATTACGATGAATTTAATTCATTAATGTTTAGATATTGAGATTGTTCAAATCTTCTCTTAAAGCTTTGTTCAAGTCGATCTATTTATGCTTTATGCTTTTCTTGGAATAAAACGATATTTAGTTCAGATTTTTTGTTTATTAGAGGATACATCATGCGTGTGATTTTATTCACTATATAAGAATGTGAGTTTTAAAGTTGATTCTACAATCGAGTATGACTCCTAAATATTTGACTGTTTTCGAAATAATATCGCGATTTGAAAAGTGGATATTATTTGTGGAGTGTAACAAGGTTTTCGTTTCCTTGTAAAATATATTGCCTCGGTTTTATCCGGTTTATATGCACTCTCCATTTTTTTAAGTATTTTTGTAGAACAGTTAACGCTGACTGTAGATTACTTGTAATGTTGTTCGAGAAAACATCCGAACATGAAATCGAAGTGTCATCTGTATATCGGAACTGTAAATGTTATATAAAATAGGAGATAGGCATGATCCTTGTGGACACCCTGCAGTTAAGGATTTTCGTTCTGGACATATTTCCCCTAAGTAAACTTTAAACGATCTTTCCTTTAAAAAACTTTGTATTATTTTTCTCATATCCAGTGGTAATTTAGTTTCAAAATAAGGGCGTCATGTCAGACAGAATGAAATGCTGATTAGATATCCCTCAACACAATTCCTGTGGATTTTCAATGTAACAGCGCATAGAGAAAGGGACCTAAGGGTAAAAAATCAATATTCACTTTTTTTTTGATGTGGACAACATCTGAGCATCGAATGAGACCGATCCCATGCTCCAAAAGTGTTCCCTCCCTGAGATATGCGCGTTTTATGAAAGTGATGGTACACCAAAGATACACGTATTTAAATCTTTAAAATGGCTCTCCCGAACAAAACTGGTTTTTACCCTTAGGTCCCTTTCTATTTTGCGCGTTACATATGTTTGATTTTTAACAGTGGCTTAGATCTATTATGCTCCCTTCTAATCCCAAATTGTTAAGGAGGTAGTATATTATTTCTGCCAATAAAATTAGTCATTTTTCCTAAATAATCTTTTCCAGAAGTTGAGGAAACCGCCAATAATATAGTCATTTGTTAAAAAATACTATCAATTTTGTTAACTACACTGCTTGAGTGTTAAAAAGGTTCCCTTTGTGGAAGGAAATAAGAGCATATCTGTAATAGGTATAGTTTTTATTTGTGTATAGACTAAACTTCTGCATGAATGCAGAAAAATCCACCCGTAAGACACTCACAAAAATCCATGGGCCACATTCATTCATTTAGAGTATTAATGCGTTGAACTCGTATCTTTCAAACACACCAAACTTCACACTCGTTGCACAATAATAATATCTGTCATTGAATGTTTTGATATCGAATTTATACAATAAATACAATCTTCTCTAAAACGAAGCACAACAACGCACAAGACAACTTTAGTGACTGCATTCATTCATCGGGATACAAAGTCCAAGCAAAAAGTAGAGTTTCGACTTTTTTTTAAATAAAAATATATTATAAGTGTACTTCCGACTAATCGACTTTTTGGCGGTAAAACGTCGATTAATTGATTCAAAATATGAGTAACTTTTAAAATGTATACGCTCCGCCGAAGGGCGGATAGAATACTACTCGTATATGGCATTCGTGTGTAACAACAAGTAATATTGATCGAAGGACCTCTTAAAGCACATATCGTCATCAGAACTCTAATATGATCTAACACACATTTTTATAACTACAAAAGAAGCAAAAAAGTTTAGTTACTTAATAAACTTAAAAACATTTTTGTATGATTGGTATAAGCCAGGTTTTTTACAATTTCTGTTTCATGTGTCACACATCTTTTTAAGTCCATTAATTGTGAAACAAAAATACAACATCAATGCAAATTGTGAAGAGCATTTTTAGCGTTTTTCTAATTTTAATTCTTTTATACTATTTTTTTTTTCATCGGCTGGGCTGGGCCAAAGCTTCACTAGGTATTGCGTTCCAATATGGACTTTATATGTACTCAAATCCTAAAAATTATTGCATTCTTGGATTCATAATATTTTTTCTTGATTATTTTTTGTCTATTTTATGAGGATCTGTTTCGCTGCCCCTCGGGACTATGGAAAAAGACCTAATATGTAGAGAAGCGGGAAATTTAAGTACCCATGTTGACATAAGTGTGTAGACTAACCTATATACAGGTTAAACGTACAAATAACAGTTTTTTTTTTGATTCGTGACGTAGTTTATTTGTTTTTGAGAACATATGCGGGTCATGGGCCAAATTGAGCTCGAACTAAACATAATGAAGCTTATTTGGATTCGTGTTGAAATTGCATTATTTTTGGGTACGCACTAATATGTCTATTATCAAAAAATGAATGTTACAAAAAATTTCATAGATTTTAGGTTATCTGTCTAATGCCGCTACAAATTAGGAAGTTGTAAAATTAATAGCATATACGAATTGGAAACAAATTCCATTGTTTTTGTCCCCGTCCTTTTCTTAAAAGTCCAACAATAAGACCCATGGTCAAAGGCTTACATTTGTTCAAGTTGTAAAATAATACCACATTTGTATTCAGTAAACAATTTCGGCTCCAAAAAAGCTAAAGGATAAAAAAGCGGACCTCGGGAGTGGCGGACTATATTTTACTCTGGACTTCTGGAAGCGCAGAAAAGTTAAAGGAAAACAGGATTCAGAACCGTTAAAGGTTCCTCCGACTACACAGATTTTTAAATCGTGAAATTATTTTTTGGTTTCCGTATGATCACGTTTAAATAGTGTAAACCATTTGTATGAGGCTATATAAAAATGAGCCTATAAGGTCCAAATCGTTCCAAGATTCAATGTTTGTCCATATTAATATACAATACGACATTTCATCAAAATCGCAACTAGTTAGTATTTTCTAGAGCGGTTGTATTTTTTATTGGGATATACATTTTAAATGAGGCTGTAACAAAATGTAGACCAATAAAACCAATTTCCATCTAAGCTGATTGCCAATCAATAGAAATGAACAGTGAAAACTTTATCACGATTTTTATGTTATATGTTACTTCTGGAGCTGAAGATATCAATTCCGTTGAACATATGTGTGGGAGTTTAAATTAATTTTTTTCTAATTCTGACGAATTTCTTTGAGATCGGACAACAATTGCGACCTGATTACAAGCTTCAAATCGAATCAACTCGTGAGTCTTATTTGGTATTCTTAAGGTGAGTCTAACATTTTCCATGAAACTTTTTATAATACTCCGTAACACGATTAGTTGTTAAAGGTGGGTGATATGCTTCTTCTTTACAATATCGTACAAAAACACCACTAACTCACGTACAAATTATCGGTTTATATATCCTCTTTCGTTTGTAGACAATCAAAATTTGAACACAGAAAACCTTAAGTTCGCACACTTTAAACACAAAAAAGCAGCTTTCCCAAAACGTTTGTGTGTTTTTCAATTTCTCGTAAAAGCTCATTTCGCTCATCTTCTACAATTCATCGCCTTTGGCTCAAATTTCAAGCACTAAAGAAAAACATCATATAAGTACATACTTATAATAATGTTAGAGTTGCTAACTCATTTACAGCAAATTTCTCCAAAATAAATACAATCCTGGATAATCGATCGCCAAATCTTATTTTTTTATCGATCCCGGATAATTGATATTCTACTGAATCGCTGTTTCATAAAATTCGTTATATGTATATGGTCAATCCTATTAACCGTATAAATGGCAGTCGACATTTCGCTGGTATTGTTTTTTTTATTCAAATGTGTACATTCAGCACAATTTTGACAACTATTAACACTAACAGTCATGAGACCTCAAACAAAATGATATGCCAATTGTTTTTGTAATGCCAATTTCGTTATAGTAAGCACTTCATAAATATTGCCTAGAAAAATAAAATAATTGCGTAAATGATATTTGTCTGTTGTATTTGTTAAACTTTCAATTCGAATTTCATTATTATTAAAAATTGTATAGTTTGGTTCTTTGTGTTCCTTTTTCATAATAGACATTATGTCCCAGGGAAATGAAAAAATGTATTGACTAAAATTTTGGACATTGCTCGGGTCCAATTCAACTTGCGTATTCTGATCTGGTTTGTTTAGTCGCAGTACTTTTGTTTTCTTGCATTTATTCTTCTTGGAGAACACTTTCTAGCCTTTTTGACATGTCCGTATTGTTGTGGGGCATTGGACAAATGTCGAGAACCGAACCCCCTCACTTTTTCGTTTTCTTCAAAAGAGACCGTGCCACCACACTTTTCAATTTTCTTGGCTAGGGCTTCTCTCACGACAGTTTTTAAAACAACGTCAAAGAGCAACTGGGATACAATGCATGACAACTTTATCTTCCAGAATTTCCGACTTCGATTTTATGTAGAATTCAACAGTTTGCTCTCCTTATCAAGCTTCAATGAGTTTAAATAAATGCTCAGTGCGGTCCATATAACTTCGCGTGAGAGTGTGTTGAACGCTATTTTAAATCAATTAATATTATATAAAATAGGGATTTCCATTCCACCGCTTGCTCTACAATCACTCTCAGGCTATTTACTTAGACAATGATATTGATTCAACAAAATTTGCGCATATTTTTTTTAAGTTCGTTATGTTGAACCTTTTCTGTCTTTGTACAGCCGTGTGGATAGGAATTGATCACTCCTGTCCTGTTACTTACATCGAGCAAATATCCACGCCATTTCCTGCTTATTGTTATGTGGTCGTTCGCACAGCCTTTCGAGTGGGACGATTGTTACGGCCGAAATTGGAGTAAGCGCTCTTAAAGTTGCGACCACCGACTAAGAATTTCGGTAGTCATTTTGAATGATTTCCAAATGTCGCTCGTAAGTGAACTTTACCATAATGAATATGTTGACTTCGACTAACGTTTAGACACTGAAAGATCATTGAAAATGTTTAAGGATGCGTTGAAATAAAGATACGAAATTGTTATATCCCTATTTCAATCGATTTCGATAAACTAAATAGAGTTGTAATATGAAAAAACTTTGAAAAAAGAGACATAATAAGCTGATTTTGTCAAGTATAATATATATTACCTGAAGAATTCATTTTCTATCACCATTTCTGTAATTATTATGTTAATACTTACATTTGAATTAATCTCCAAATTAAGAAGCTGCAAAAGCAGATTTGATCAATTTGAAGTCATTACAGGACTTGCCTTTAAATTTTTATATTGAACGAATCAATGAAAATCATTTCCTGGAACGCCAGAGGCATTCGTAATAAAAAAGATGAACTGTTTCATTTCTTAGAAGCACAAAAAGTTGACATTTGTCTCCTATGTGAAACATGGCTAAATGGCAGTGTTTCAATAAAAAATGACAAATTCTATTGTTATCGTTACGATCGTCATGAAAGAAGAGGAGGCGGTGTAGCTGTGCTAATAAGAAAGAATATCCGTCACAAATTGTTGCACCCAAAGAATACGGTATGCATAGAAAACATTGGCGTGCAAGTCTTCATAAACGATTTTGCTATCGATATATACGCATGCTACTTCCCTGGTGGTAATTGTAAAAACGATTCCCAACTAAACCAAGACTACCTATCAAATCTTCAAAAGCTTTGTATGTCTGAAAAATTTATTCTCGGTGGCGATTTTAATAGTAGACATAACCATTGGGGATGTCATCGGAGCAACGTTTGGGGAAATCTTATGTTTAATAAATTGCAAACATCTCAAGCAAGTAGTATTTTCAAACGAAAGCACGTATATTCCTTCGGATCCTAGAAGACAAGCTTCAACATTAGATTTTTTCGTGTCAAATATTCCTCAACATTTACGGCTTACAAAAGCTCTAAACAATCTATCATCTGATCACCTTCCAGTATATACTGAAGTAAATCTAAGGGTTGACGTAACAGATAAGTTGTACTATAATTTCAACAGGGCTAATTGGAACACATACAAACGCTTCATCACAAGAAATTTAAGGATGCATCACGAGGATATCTTGACCGAAGAAAACACTAATAGGATGATTGATAACTTTGTGCAAGCAATAAATGCCGCAATAGACATAAGTGTTCCGAAACGCAGATATACGACAAAGATCATGTCAATTCCGTCAAGCATTAAGGAGCATTCAATTTCGAAACATTTACAAACGGAATTGGAAGCGATACAGGAATATTGACGACAGGCTACAAATGAATTTGCTCAACAAACGCATTTCGAATGAACTCTCTCTTTTTCGCAACAAAAACTGGAGCAACATGATGTCTAGTCTAGACAAAGCGTCCTCTCCATTTTGGAATATTTCAAAAATGCTTAAAAGTAAATCTAGAGTTTTGCCGACTTTAAAGCAAAACAACAACTTGTACTATACTCAGGAAGAAAAATGGAATATTTTAGCACGCAACTTTCTTTCCAACCATTCCGTTTCTTCTAACTCAGTGATCAAACTACTGTTGCTGAGGTAAATAACAGTGCAAACCTTATATACTCGACAATAAATAACCCCGCCAATGTAGAAGAAGTACCAACTGGAAAAATATCGCATATAATTAAAAAATTGAAGAACAGAAAAGCCCCTGGAATCGATGGGATAAACAATGAATGTTTAAAAATGTTAACCAAAAACGGCTTAATTGCACTAACAAAAATAATAAATTCGTGCTTAAAATTGTGCTACTTTCTTCGTGTATGGAAAAGTTCTAAAACCATTCCAGTTTGCAAAACTAATAAACCTCATAATGATCCACTTTCATACTGACCAATAAGTTTACTCTCATCACTAAGCAAAATTTTGGAGAGAGTAGTCCAGGAACGACTGATCGCATTTATAGAGGCAAATAACATATTGCCCCATCAACAATTTGGGTTCAGAAGGGAGCACAATACTTGTCAACCTCTAGATCAAAAAATTGGTTCACGACAATTTCAAAAAATGAATGTCAACTGGTATGGTCTTACTCGACATAAAGACGGCTTTTGACAGTGTATGGCACAACGGGTTGGTTTTCAAATTAAAGAAGTTCGGATTCCCTTTAGAAATCATAAAAACCATTCAGAGTTTTCTACACGAGAGGACATTCAGTGTATATCTGGGAAATACAAATTCCCGACAAATGAGCATTCCAAGCGGCTGTCCACAAGGATCTTGCCTGTCACCAATCCTTTACAATATTTTTACTGCTGACATTCCGGTGCTTAACAATTGTGTAACGTCGATATTCGCTGATGATACTTCGATAATAAGTTCAGATCTATATGCTGGAAATGTTATAAGCAATCTACAAGTAGCACTGTCGAAATTGCATGCTTATTTCTGCAAATGGAATATACTGGTTAACCCTCAAAAGACGAAGGCTATATATTTTACTAGAAAACGGAAGTCCTGTTACCTGCCTCAATCGCCCTTATGTTTTACCAACCACAACGTAGACTGGGAAACAAATGTGAAATATCTAGGCGTTATTCTGGATAATAAACTAAATTTTGGCGATCATGTTTCGTATATTGTTAATAAAGTAAATATAAACACTAGAATAATGTATCCATTAATCAACAGAAGATGCACTATGAACAAGGAAAATAAGAAATTGATATTAAAAGCAATATTTTTGCCTTTAATTTTTTATTGTGCACCGCTATGGATGTCTTCGGATTATTGCCATATCTACAAATTACAAGTTTCACAGAATAAACTTCTAAAAATGATATTCAACCTTCCGCGGCATTACTCTACTCAAAGACTGCACGCTCTATCTGGATTCCAGCTCGTTAAACAAAAAATTACAAAAATGGCGATACAATTCGATCGAAGATGTATATCTTCGCGTTATGCTCACATCAATGAATTGATTTCATCTTAACTTTACTTAAGTAAATGCATTTTCTCTAGTCAATTATTTAATTTTTAAAAAAAAGGTTTTGCTTGTATTTTTTCCTTTCCATTTAAAACATAATGTAAATTCATAACTCATAATGTTCAAAATCCTCAAAAATTATCACTAAGTAGAAAAGGAAAAATTTTCCTAAACTCTTCATACATTGTAATCAAATCTATACAGCGAAATGACATACATACAAATAAATGAAATGAAATTATGTTAATATGTTGTAGAAGTATGGAAATCAAAGAAGCAAAATAAAAACTTAACAAAATAAAATATCGAATTTGGTATAGCAGAACTTAACCCATAGCAGAAGTTAAAACATGAAACATAGAATGGTAAAATAATGACCTGGCGTCCCAATTCAATGTCAAACCGGACAAAATCATTAGCTGTGTTCTTTTAAGGTCGCTAAACAAACGAGTTAGAGTTACCACTCTTATTTTTCCAGCATAAAATCAAAATAAGAGGAAAGTATATTTGATATATATACTGAAAT
This sequence comes from Hydrotaea diabolus, assembly GCA_963513945.1. Lineage (NCBI taxonomy): Eukaryota > Metazoa > Arthropoda > Insecta > Diptera > Muscidae > Hydrotaea > Hydrotaea diabolus. The sequence continues at coordinate 99,436,269 of OY740720.1, read as the reverse complement.
CTAACATTAATTCATATTTATTTACAAAACTCATTTCTAAATGGTCATCCAAGAGGGAGATAGCCAAGGGATTAACATGGTCGCTTAGCCTTTGCAGAAAGATTTCACTACAACTTCGGATAACTTCTCCGACTATCGGTATATCCAAGTCTCCAATAATTAAGTAGTTTCTTTTAAATCATGGAGCATTTGTAATAATCCTTACGGGTTTCGATTATAAGCTGTGTTGAGTTGATAATTGATAAAGGACTATACATTGTAATACAAATTATTATCCCTAATGGCTTTGTATTACGTACATGGATAAAATATACTAAACTATATCTCAAGAGTTATGATGATATAAGTATAATAATATAAAAGTCCAAGATCCATTGACACTTATCAAATATTGTATTTCAAGGCTGTAAAAAAATTCTGAAGGTGGTGACAATAAAGTACTTGCCGGCACCAACAACGGGGTTTTTTTTTAATGTTTGTACAGTTTTTGGGCATTTTAATAAACTTATAAGTATGAATAAATATACACATTCGGTTCGGCCGAATATTGGAAAATTTGCCAACATTCAACTTGGCTTCGTCCACCTTTGGTCGGATATCGATATCGTAACAAATGTTCAAATATGGAAAAACTTTTTTATAATTGTCTATGCATTAATTTTGGAATACATTCAGATGTAGTCACTTGGCCCACTCCACAATCCACCTAGTAAAAATAAAATGTTTTCATGGTTATTATTTAAAAACAAAAAAGGGTGAAATCTTCCTATAATATGCCTGATAATAATAGACTCTTTTCAAGTTAAAACAATAAATTTAATTAATATCTAGCAACCTGCACACAAGCGTACAAACTTTTTTAAATTCCCTGGAAAATAGAGTGCATAAATATGTTTATACTTAAAAAAATCTTGGAAAAATGACATTTACGATTCATTTTTACTCGATTTGCGTTTTTTACTTCAACGAACTGAGTTTGCAAAAATTACGCATGAAAACGATGTTTTTGAACAGTTCAGCCTTCCAGTAAAATTCAAATCGGCTCAGCCACCCAGCCCCCGGCGATCAGATATTTATCGCATCGCTGACGCCTGTGGTTGGCTCTGATCCCTGTTGGAAAATCCTTAACCTGGGTTACACTTTGTGATAGTCGTGCACACAAACAGACGAACCAAGTTTTTTTGTGACACAAGGCTCAATGTATTTTAACCTTGCCAATTTCTGAACTGCTTAACCCCAAAGGGTTCCGTTTAGGGAAAATTTATGTAGGTTCTTTAGATATAAAAACAGATTTTTTAGGAATTGTTGAATTGGCCAAAGGTATTTGTGCCTAGGAATAACAAGAACAATGCCCATATGTTATTTTTATGAAAGGTAAGATCTACTCCTTCGAAACAAAAGAATTATTTTACTCTGTCGAAAAGAAAAGTGATCTAAACACTTAAAAAATATGTTTAATACTCATATATATTTTGCCTTTATTTCCTTCATCATTTCGAAGTTCATTTCGAACTGTATCCTCTTAAAGACAAATTGTCCTTTTAAAGGTATCAAATGCCTGAGAAATTAAGGAAATTTATACTTTTCCACAACATAGGTACAGGGTTATCCATTAAGGACATAACAATTTTATATATTAATAAAACTCAGAATATTTAAGATATAGAGTTCAAATTTTTTTTCAGGTGTAATGCAAATGTTACATTTAAAGAATATAATTTGATTCGGTCATATGACTACCACGAGCCCGTGTACAGCGGTCTATTCTTTGGACCCGATTTTCCACCACTCTTGAACACATTTTGACCGGAACGTTAGCAATATCGCGTTGAAAATTGTCTCTCTGAGCTCGTCTAAAGTTGTTGGCTTTTTGGCAGAGACCAATGACTTCATGAGTGGCCCCATAAAAAGAAATTGAATGAACGAGGTGGCCATTCTACCGGACCATTTTTCGAGAAAACACGTTCACCAAATTTGCCTTTCAGTAAATCGATTGTAACGCTTGCTGTGTGGCTAGTGGCACCGTCTTGTTGAAACTACATATCGGTAATGTCAAGCTCAGCCAATTCTGGCCAAAAATGGCACGATTACGCTTTCATTGGCGGTAACATGACGATTGTTATCATCGACGACAAAATACGGCCCAGTATTTGTTTTGCCGATGCAATTGTGTCTTAAAGCACATGTGGGTTTGTTGCTGTCCAATAACTCATATTTTGTTTATTGACAAAATCACTCAGCCAGAAATGAGCTTCATCGCTGATGATGATGAAAATTAGAGGAAGCGCTCTTAAAGTTGCTACCACCGACTTAAAATTTCGGTAGTCATTTTTTATGGTGTCCAAACGTGTCTCGTAAATGAAGTTTACAATGATGAAAATGTTGACTTCGACTAACGTTTTCACACTGAAGGATCATTAAAAATGTTTGATGGCGCGTTGGCATAAATATACGAAATTGTTATGTCCTTATTGGAAAACCCGTTACATTGATGTTAACGTGTTTTGCAAAAAGTAATTCGCCATATATTTAAACAAAATTTTGAACCATTACATTATAGTAGGAGATAATGATATAATAAAGACCTGAGCTACTCTCAAAGGTCTAAAAACAATACACCAAATTCCTTCAAACCAATTCCGATCAACACCATTTTCCAAGTTTTGCCCTTGTAAAAGGTCTATTAATCTCTAAACAAATGTTTAAAATATTTTCGCCGATAAACCCAAACGTTTTTTGTAAAATTCCAAAAATTTTATAAAATTCGGAGCCACATGTCCGGTTTGACATGGAATGATGCTTATATCATGACAAGCATCTACAGGACTTCATTTTCAAGATTTTCTTTTCGTTTCTTAAAAAAAGTCACCACTGAAAACTATGGTTTTTAAAATCGGAACAAGGTTTTTGTGACAAAATGCATGTCTACCCAAAACGGAATATATTCCGGTTCCCGAACCTTTTTATTTGTCGAATATGAAGGTAATCTTATCATGCGAGTTTATCGTATTATTCAGTGTGTTATTTTTGTTTTGTTATTGAGTTCTAAGACATTTTTATATCACTGTAGTCTTCTAAATAAGATACAGACATACATGCACGCTTGACCATACATACGTGTGTGTGTTTCTGTTATCATCATTGTTTTTATAATGTTTTTCGTCTAATTTCGTATCACCATGCTATTTTTTGCCCCATAAACTTTTATATTGTGTATACATACATACATATGTATATATGTATGTATGTATTGTCAATCATAGATTTTGTCAAATGTTATTATTTCAATATTTTGATTAGCTTTGTTTTCGCTATTTCAGATTTCTGGCACGGCAGCTAAACTGGGCCACCCGAATGCTTATCACCACTGCACATTGTTAGTAAGCGCAAACAAGTTACATCTTGGAGAATCATTGGTCAAGGACGATGTATGTAACGGAGGTTATAAATCTTATTTGATAATTTCTTATTTTTGGGGGTTTTAGGCAAATTATATTAGCAAAGCTACAGCATCGGTGCGTTCTCCCATAAAGAATCTGTCCGATGTTAATCGCAGCGTTAATGTTCCACAGCTATTGTCGGCTGTGGGCTATGAGTTTTTACGTACGTCTGCTACAGAACTTGAAGACGGAGGCAGCACACAAACCATGAAACAGTGTGGTTTTCAACTGGTAAATCCGACGGAAAAATGGTTTCCTGGAATAAATAAAATACGTGAAGAATTCAGTTCCTGGGAATGGGTTCTAGGCAAAACTCCGAAGTTTAGTGTCGAAAAGGAGTTGTCACTGAAAGCTGACGACGACAAACAGCTGAGGATGAAACTAAGCGTGGAAGTGGATAAGGTATGTGCATATTTTACAAATCGTTTTCCCATTGATAATAGTTTTTTCACACCAGGGCGTAATGACTGATATTGGTATTGTTATGCCGAGTGGCGAGCGAGTTCCTGTCGTATCACAATTGCAAAATAAGCCATACAACGAAAAAAATTTAAATGGCATCATAAGAGCCTTGAAATTGGTGTCAACGGACAATGTTAAGCAGGCCATTAATGGTTTGTGAAAATTCGATTTGCGTTACATCGCTAGTTAAGAAATCGTTTTTCTTTTATTATGGAATATGTCTTATTACTATTTCCAAGTAGTTGTTATATGCGTGCAATTAAAATTAGTTTTTGTTAATTATTAACAAATATATTCAATATCATTATTTTCAATTACTTTTATAATGTTAATATTTTTAATAAATGCAAATTAATATTGTATATTAAGATTTATTAAAAATGCTAGTGTTTATTTTTAACACAAATGCAATTAGTGCAATGGACTATCATGCCAGTTAACCCAGGCTCAAATCCTGGTAAGAATATCTAATCATTTTTTAGCGGCGGACCTCGTAAATGATTTATCTCTAAGCTATGAAAAAACTTCTCTTTTGAAAGCATTATCCGTTCGGAGCTGGCGTTAAACTCACTGATTTGAGATAAGTTCTCCCTTGTTTCTTAATGGGATGTTGTGGGACTTAAGTAAGTAAGAAATTGGATACACAAAAAATGGAGAAAACTAAGGAGGTTTGTAGTACAGCTGTCAAACTATCTATAGTCGCCCCATTCTATAGTTTCGATAGATTAAGTTATGATAGTATCGGATAATTTGTTTAAATGATTGTATTATCATACAAAATCTATCTTTTGAATGAAAAATGGTGCAAAATGATGTTAATAAATTAAAATTGAATTCATAAATATAGTAAAAAATTCAAGCAAAAAACATAAGTCGAGCATATAGTCGACACCAAAGGCGATAAACAATCCCACGTTAGCCGGTCCTATGGACCGTATTGACCCGAATCAGATATTCTTCGGCCAAGGGCTGTCATTCCGGCACACAGTTGCCGCTGCAGCAACATAAATTATAGAAGATAGGCGAAATGAGCTTTTACAAAAAATTAAAAACACAAACATTTTGGGAAAATTGTTTTATGGTGTTTAAAGTGTACGAATTTAGTGTTTCTGTGTTTTAATTTTGACCTTCTAGCGTTTTTGTCATTATGTACAAACGAAAGTGGACAAATAACCTAGAATTTGTGCGTTACTTAATGCAGTTTTTGTACGATGTAACCATATCGCATATCTTCTACAATTTATCGTCTTTGGTCGGTACTATGTAATTTATTCATTTGTTTTTTATAGTTTACCCTAGCAAAAGAAGAATATATTTCTTATACTAAAATAGGATATTTACTATATGTGACAGCGCATAGAGAAAGGGACCTAAGGGTAAAAAAAATCAATTTTAATTTTTTTTTTCTTTTTTGATGTGGACAACATCTTAGTGGACAACATCTTCTCGACAAACCTCAAATCGGCCATCTTATACTGTTTACCGTCTTTGTTTTTCAGTGCCCTAGGAACCTTAACTCCATTAGTCAAGGCACATTTGAATTTGTAGGAATATTTCACCATTTTTGGAAACCCATTTACCCCACGCCTATTTTTGGGAAGGTTAAAGAATCAATACCTACCGCGTCCAACAAAAAAAAAAATAATTTAAAAGTTAATTCATAAAATTACATGGCAAAAATGTCCTAAAATAAAAAAAAAATGATCAGACCATTTTTTATTTCCTCAAAGAAGATCTTTTTCTCTTTTGCCCGATTTAAGACATATCGCTGATCGCCAACTATAAGACATATGTCTGGTAAGTTTGCATAATCTAGCTTTTTGTTGTTGAATAGAATCGTGCTTTGAACAGACGGACATGGCTAGATCAAGATCCGATTTTATCTTAGCTAAAGACCTATTAAGGTTAAGAACTGTGGTTTGGTTGCGTAAGCCCTACCACAAGGTATTATAATTTTATGCTGATGTATGTACCACCTTACAGGAAATTACATTATGTTATATAAGTACTTATTTTTAATGTTTTACAAAAAAAATTAACTTTGAAAAGTCTGAGGGAAAACGAATTGACAAAAACAGTCAGATAACTTTTAATATAAGTTACCTTGAATATTGAGCATTTTTCAAATATTTGTACTTAAATATTTGACTACTATTTTTTTGAATTTTTCTGATGTCATAAGAATTTTATTTTTAAACTTACAGGCATTATTTGAATAAAATTAGATTTAAAATAATTTAGTTTTAACTCATAAGCAGTACACTAAACCGGAGATTTTGGATTTTAATGCGTACATTTGTCGATCAACACGAGATAACCTGAATATGCATACATGTTTTGATATGAGTATTTTATTGTATTATAGTACACTGAAAGTGGTTTGGCAAAACTTGTCACAATTTTATATATTTTCAGTCTTAATAATAGGTATGGATGTGCGAAAACGTTTATTTATACGCATTTATGGGGATTACGTTGTATTCTGAAGCCAGTCCATACAAATGTTTGCTCAGTGTGGCAGAAGACAATAGGAGTAAAAACAAACTAAAAAGAAGTGGAGAATATACAGGGTTGTGTTTCAATGTCTATTTCGCGGCCTATTCGAAGTACACCACAGGCTGCACTAGCCATCATTCTTCTTCTAAGGGAATTCATAAGAGGTTATGCTCAAACCGATGCAAAAAAGGCCACACGAAGTTGCTATCAGATGTTTTAAGATACAGCTATAGTCTATATAGGACAGTCAGACTATTCATTAGAATAGAATATTCCGCACAGGGACTTTTGGACAGATAGGGATAACCTATGCGAGGGGTGCCTGCTTTTTACGAAAGCAGACACCCTCTTTAAAATGGCGCCTCTATACTTATTAGCAGAGTAGTGGAGGGTATGTCATAGTCGGCCACTCCTGACTAGCCATTTTTATAAAGTTTGTCACAGTTTCACTTGAAAAAGCAAACTTAGTACCAGAATTGAGAGAATTGAGCTTAAGACTTTACAAATAAGGCATTATATTTGTAAAGTCGAAAGCATTACCAAAATAAAAACCAGACGTTGAAATATATAAGATGTTCTTAAACGGGTTTGAACCTTAGTAGTCTATGACACTAATCATAGCACAGCGGCGCCTACACTGGAACAGCAATGATATAGGGGAGGCTGACAAGTCAGTATATCCTCCAATAAGCTATTAAGCTTAAGGACACAGAGAAAAAAAAATCTGAAACGATTACCTTAGGTTGGCTACAATGTGGTCTACTGCATCGAGGGACATCAGACCAAGGATATACTTTATATTTCAGAACGAGTGGAAGAATGGGTCTTGGAAGGATGAGCCTAATACCAGATGTGTCAAGACCTAGGATCGCTGGAGGACGTTCTATGTCATTATCCAAGTCTTCAGCACAACAGATAAAATTACTTTAGGGAATGATTCCTTAAGGAAAAGGGTGTCGTTTCTAAGATCAGACAGAAAGGTACAATCCTTTTTATAAAAAGGTATGGGATGACAGTGAAAACGGATGCAGGTTCATAATATGACAATAAAATTATCAATAAAAGTCAAGTATCATTTATATTTATATTTCAACTGTATTAAAATCTAATTAAGTGTTTGGAGGAATCACAATGGATCCTATAGGACTCTTGGTGGAGGGGGAGTTTTGCAACAACCTTCCTTACCTAGTGCATGTACGTAAGCACACATATTGCTCATTTCGTTCAATACCGTCACAATTCAAAAATAACAGTATCGAGTATAAAGCTACAGTCTTAGAAGTCATAAATATGATAGTTGTTTTTTCCCATTTCATTAGCGAATCCATATTGGAGGATATAAACTTAATATATTTATGTAACATTTATGTAAGTATATCCTAGTGCGGACTTAAAGGGTTTAATAATAATATTAAAGTCTATTGTAGCTTTATGTATTACAATTCTTTTATGCGTATTAAGAGAGTTTAGGAAAATTATTTCTTTTTAACTTGATAATTATTTAAATTGTAATAACATTTAAGGATATATGAATACTCGTATACATTGTGAATTTAGTAGAAAGGGAAAATTTAAAAAAAATATTTATTTTGACTAGATTGACCAGAGCGTTGATATGGTCGTAGTGCAATGACCCACATCTCAATTTAAAGCGCATCGTTATTTTCTCTATTTGATCGTTTACAAGTGGAACACCACAAAGGATGTGGAATCTCTGTGTCGAATAATGCCATGGTAGGTTATACATCATTTTGAGTAATATGTTTTGCGAGACATTTTGCAGCTTTGGACCACACTGGGGCGCAGTAGAACATTATGGGTGTGAATATCGACTTTATCACGAGCAATTTGCAAAATATATGGCTTGCGGAATTACCTAGTATGTATATTCCATTTGTTAAAGTAGTGGTGTAATTAAAATTTGACGTAACATGAGCAAAAATTGAAATATGATGAAAACTATTTACTGATTTGTTACCTTTGTAATATTTTCTAATTTTGGATCTGATGAACGAATCTGATTTGCTGAAACATTGACCTCTCTTGTGGTAGCCGGTTCGCTAAGATTTAAGGAAATTGAATGGTTTGCATCGAAATTCTCTGTAAGAATATTACAGTTTTTCTGTTGTTTCATTGTTGTATTTACGTGAAGGGATAGCTTCTATTTTTTCATAGGATTTTAAATATTTTCCAAAACCTATCAAATTAAGCATATTATTCCAGATTTTGTTTCGAAAAAGTCGTAACTCCTGTAAAATAAATTTATTGACGGCATTCATTTGTATTTGTTCATCCTCTTCTCAATATAGTGTTCAGTTTCGTTTATAAATATTTCGAAATTGAATAAGCTCTTCGATGGTCGATTGCAGCTTGTATTTTCTCGTTAAACAACTCAATCATATTATCTATATTACTTTCAGCGGAAATCTTCAGGAATAACAATATTTCTACCAACAATTTATTTATATCGACTTCAATTTGCTTTATTAAAATTATAAAACCGATTTTCTGTATGGTCACACGTCAACTTGATGTTGCTGGTTATCAAAAGATGATCCAAACTAAGACAGTTTATTGCTATTAAAAATTGCATATGTTGTGGTATATTAGTCAGGAAACATGATGACCGCTGCCTTATTGGGTCTGCTGGGATATATGTACTCACCTGTGGGTTTCGTATTTGATATGGATTTATTTGATGTTTGTCAAACAAAAGATTTCCCCAAATGTCACTTCTTTGGCAGCCCCAATAGCTGTGTCTGTAGTTAAAATCGCCACCAAGAATGTATTTATATGATGTCAGATTCGGAAGGTCTGAAATAAACCGTTGTTTAAGGTTTGAATCCCTAGGACAGATGCCTCCAGGAAAATAACACGCAAAAATATCCACAGGTTCATTGTTAATGAACACTTCTACCCCAACACTCTCGATGCAAGTGGTATTTTTAGGGCGTTTCAAATTGTGTCGTATATTCTCTTATAAGAACTGTTAAACTGCCACCTCTTCTTTCCTGGCGATCGTGTCATTTTTCACATAAAAGACATATGATGTTATTTAGATCTAAAAATTGGAATAATTCATCCTCTTCGTTCCAAATGCCTCGAGAATTCCATGAAATAATTTTCATTGAATAGTTCACTGCGAAAACCTAAAGGTAAAGCATGCTATGACCTTAAATTGATCAATTTGTGTTTAAGTTTCGAGATTAGGTTTAGGTTTTTTTTTTTCATCTATTAAAAAAGATTACACAGTACAACACATGGTTTCGGGACTCAATTCTGATAATTGTTTGTGAAAGTAGCCCCAAAAAGAAGAACTTCTGCATCATTCGTTTGGTCAAGGTACATCAAATAATAATTTAATAATTAATTTAAAGTTAGTAAGTATCGTATAGGGGAATTTGTCCTGTTTTAGGCTCTTTTGTTTGTCATAACTCGAGAACCACTAGTCCGAATAAGCTGAAACAAATTAAAAAAAATACAATTCCTTTAATCTGTTTATACAACGTTTAAAAAAGTAATCAATGTTTTTTCCAAAGAATTTTGTGCAAATCTCGAGCAAATTTTTGAAATTCATACCTTCACTTAATTGTGCATAAAAGCGAAACACGTAAATCGATTTTCATGATCTATGTCTCATTTTGTTCATTTGTGACTTTACGTGAAAGTAATAGGACTTGACAATTTTTACCGTTTTGTTTTTTTATGAATTAAAAAACAAAAACATTAATTTTTTTAGGCAAAAAATATTTTTTTTCTTCATAAATTTATTTATAACTGCGAAACAGTTGCTTATGTAGCAAAACGTTGTATGAACAGATTAAAGGAACTGTAATTTTTAATTTTTTTAAATTTGTTTCAGCTTTTTCAGACTAGTGGTTCTCGAGTTATGACACAAACAAAAGAGCCTAAAACGTGACAAATTTCCCTTACTTACTAACTTCAAATTAATTATTAAATTATTATTTGATGTACTTTGACCAAACGAATGATGCAGAAGTTCTTCTTTTTGGGGCTATTTTCACAAACAATTATCAGAATTGAGTCCCGAATCAATCACCTGTGTTCTTATTATTGCTAATATTGTCTTACGTCTGTCCATGCGTTAGTTTTGGACATATATATAAATGGTTTGAAAAGTTCGGATTGTAGTTTGGCAACTAATAATTGTTGTTTGTTTTCCGACGAACTTTTTTTTTGCCTGAGATTTATGAGTGTCGTTGCAATTAGCGCACATTTCGAAGTTTTCCTTACTCTCTGTCGTAAGATGATTCCCGATGCAATTTGCATAAAAAGGTTTAACTCTGCATCTGTTAGAACCATTCCCAGACACTTGGCAGTTATGGCATTGTCCCAGTTTGGACTGGTAGGGCTTTTGGTATTCCCTCTTAACCTTTAGGGGTAATTTTGCCTTAGTTCCTTTATTGTAATGGATTTCCGTTAAAAGTAGACCACATAAATAACTTGTTCATCTAAACTTTGTATTCTTGACAAATATTTTGACTTCAGTGCATTTCAGTTGTTGTTTTATTTTAAATGGATCCATTTTTTCCAATCCAAGAAGTACAGCTGTATACGGTTTTTAATTTTCAGCGGCATACGTAAAATATTTGTACTGGATTTTTTTTTTGATAGTTTATCGCCAACAAAATTAAAATCATTTTGTGGAACAAACAAGTTTTAGTCCAATAGAATTTTTTGTTTTTTTTGGGTTTTAATTTAAAATGGCGGAGAACTTTTTCTCACATGCTAGGTTGATAAATCGATGGCTAACCAAGTCGTATTCTTTTCAATCACGAGGTGATGTAAATATAAAAACTTTTATAATACAGTTACGATAACTATAGTTAAAAGTAAAAAGAAATGACTCCGTCCCCAGAAACCGCAGCAGGGTGTGCGACCACACACCACGATATGCAGAAGCGAAGCGGACATTTTTCTTTTAAGGCCTTGTATTCACACAAAACGAAATTTTCGCTTAGGAGTTTTGCATTTATCTCTACACCGAAGAATTGTAGTGTAGAGCAGTGTAGAGAAAGCAGCAGTTATTCATTTTTTTAAAAAATGATTTTAATCATATTCATTAAATACCCTCAAAAACCACTTCACAACATTTGTTAATTTATTTTTTTTCGTAAATTTCAAAAATTCCTTGACCAAACAATTATCAGAACATTAATTTTCGTTTGCAGATGGTGAAAAAGACTACACTGCTCTTATAATCATCCCTGTAATAGTTGCAAATTGTGCCACCTTTTCGTTTCAGCTGAATACCTCCAAAAGAAAATAGGTAAACGGAATTTACCAATGGTAAATTTCGTTTGCTTTTCTTAATGTATTTCTTATGGGAGCTAGAATTTCGTTTTAGGTGAATACTAGGCTTAATGAGTAATTTTAAACACTCAAAATCCTACAGATTTTATGCAGCTGTTTAATTTTTGCATTTTAAAATTGCAATTAAACTTTTTAAACTTATATCGATTCTGTTTTTTCGATAACAATCTAGTCATGTTGCTATCGGCGTCATCTATTGTTTGCCGAGAAGGGGAAATAAATTTGGTTCTCAGTTCTCTAAATACCGTTTACTCTACCTTTTTTACTCATATTGTAATTATATAAGCTATCATCTTCATCACGAGAACGTCGAATGTTTACTGGCGTTGTGGCGTAACAGTAAAGACAAGCCTTGTTTTTGTTGTGGGTGGGAACTTTCAGGGTTTTGCTATGATGACCCTTTAACTCTCTTGTCCCAAACCCATTAAATGGTATAGTTGCTATTTTTCTTTTATGAAATGCCTGCTATGGATGACAACACTGGAAACCCGGACATAATATTATACTACTTATATAATCAAACCAAGGGTGGAGTAAATACATTTGATTAAATGTGTTCGTTGATTTTTTGTTCAAGGATGACGAACGAATGGAATGCCACACATGGCATTCATAAACTGATTTGTAGTTTATTCCCATAATGTGATTTAAGTCCAAAATAACCTTGAAGTCGTCTTTGCCAAAACCTTGGACAAAAGATGGTCCAGAAATTCCTTCTTTGTCGAGAACGTCACGAAGAAATGCCATACTTCACGAAATAAAAATACGTCTGGAACAAGATCAGCTAGTCTGAAATAAGAAGGATTCGGTGGTAAATGTTTATCAATAATTCGTCGCATTTCAAAAATGGTATTAGTCAAATGCGATACAACAGTATGTGCAGACCATCAATAATCAGAAATTCCTGCACATGAAGATATTTAATTTTCAGTTTTTAGGCTTATCAACCTTAATTCTTATATAATAAATAAAATAAAGTACGAAAGAAAAGAAAAATTTCGTTTTTAAAACTGAAATGTAGTTCATTAGAGAAGGTGGCTCATTTTTGGTAATTTTTAAAGGCAACTAAAATTTTGTTTTTATATATGTTTTTTTCCTTAAACTATGTTTCTAAGTAAAGGATAATTGAATAAATAAATGATATCAATACTAATACTACTATACTAATATATAATAAATACTAATTTTAGTAACGTTGAAATCCCTAAAAGGATATAACCTACTATACGTCGTTCAGACGTACGGATATCTTTTAAGTACAAAAAAATAACGCTGTCTAAGCAGGGTTATATGATTGTTCCCGAGACGTGTACTGATGTTAGACTCTTAATTTTCGGATTGATAAGTTTCGTTCTCCGGTTGGATCGATCGAATTTAAAAGATACTCAGACTATACGCTATTAATGATTTTATGGAGTAGTAAAAGACATTTGATTTTGAGTAAATTATTGGAACAAATTTTAAAAAAGTTGATATAAAAACTCAGAAATTCGGTTGTATCGTTTTTGTGAAAACTATATATTGCAATATTATTGTAAGCCACATTAAGTTTCCGCCTGCAAACGAGTAGAAGTTCGAACTGCCCATACCTTACCGACAGTTTCAATAATATGATTTGTCCATGCAAGTTTTGAGTCAAAGTTTATTCCCAGATATGATGATGTCTGAACACAGTCTATCATATTATTGTCAAGCATACGTTGTAATGTAAAGGATCAGTTCTTAATTAATTTTGTTTTAGAAGGATTAAGGCTTAATCCGTTATTTTTAGCCCATTTGTAAATTCAATCTAAATCTTTGTTTATGAGCGAAATGCGTAACTAAACATTCGTTGATTAAGCGCAAGTGTAGAGCTTTCAAGGAAGAAAAATGTAACGAATTTTATATATCAAGTACTTAGCACGTACACACTCAGCTCATAAACGTATTTTTTCTTACAAGTTGTGAAATTATGTTGTTCAGTCGTACTTGCGAATACCCACAAAAAATGTGTACGCCCGTTCATCAGTTTAAAGCGCCTTGTTGTTCAATCGCGTTCGTTTAATCGTTCAAAAAAGGAAAAAAAAATACCAATAATTGTCTAGCAAACACACTTTCCTTAGTATACAACACACTAACTAGTAGGCGAAAGTAGGTGAAATTTGGCAGAAATGTTTAAGAACCTAGCATACTGTTTTAAGAATGGTCCTAAATTTGCAATCTTAATATATTCCGATATGTCGGACGGCGATTGTATTTAGGATATACATAACATTATACCAAAGGCTGTCTGCCACAGAAAAGAATACGAAATTAAAAATTATTCGTTGACAGACATGCGTTTTCTTTATTTGACAAAGCAAAAACACTTTCTTATAACTAAAATAAACTTAATAGATGACACAAAAGCACGGCAACGTTTTACAGACATACACATACAATGTAAATAATAAAGCATGGAATATTTTTTGTTAATACTTAGAATATTATATAATTTTCACTAGGAATTCAGTTTCATTTTGACATAACGAGAAATATTAAACGATCACTTAACATAAAAACATATGTACGAATCATACAATTCAAACAGAATATTCAACTGTACATTCACGAGTACGTTGATAATAATTGCACTTAAATTATAATATAAATACAGACAATCGTTTTTGATTGTAAAGTTGGCATCAAACATTGTTCATTTAACTAATATGTTCAGTTTTGATTAACTCAACCAAATTTTGATAATCGGGATCACGGGCAAAGAAGTCCGTTAAATATCTAAATGTGGGACGATCCTTGGCTTTGTAATTCCAACAATTCAACATAATTTCATAAATGTGCACTGGACACAGAGACGGCTGAGGCAAACGCTGGCCATTTTCGATTAGTTGTATTGCCTCAACGCCGCGAATATCACCATAGGGTGCTTCTCCTAAGGAAAACATTTCCCAGAGAGTTATGCCAAATGACCAGACGTCACTGGCATGTGAAAATATACCATTATTAAAGCTTTCTGGAGCATACCTGCCAAAAAAACAACATGTAATTGTGAGAAATACACATTGGAGTTTGTGAAACTTTACCATTTAATTGGCCATTTGCCTCCTTGGCTCGCTTGGTAACATTCGTTGTCACTTCCCAAGGCACGGGACAGACCAAAGTCACTGATTTTAGCTTGATTGCGAGAAGCCAGTAGAATATTACGTGCTGCTAGGTCGCGATGAACAAAGTGATGGCATTCCAAGTATTGCATGCCTGTAAAATGGAGACATTGACATTTAATAATGAAAGCAGGAAACTATTTAAAACATACCACAAGCAATTTGCGAAGCCCATAATTTTAATTCACAGTTGGGATTTATTTTATCTCTATGATCAAGTATATAATGCAACATTGATCCCAATGGCACTAGTTCCTGAACCATCATTAAAGTTTCACCCTTCGAAATACCAATTAACTGGACAATACAATGATGTTTGAGGCGAATCATTACTGACGCTTCTCGCAAAAATTCTTGTTTATTTGTACGACAGTGCTCATCCCGTAGCGTTTTGATGGCCACTTCGTGAGGTCCTTTGTCAGCACCATGTTCGTTGTGGGATTGAATAAGAAACCCTCTGTAGACAGAGCCAAACTCACCTTCTCCAACGATAGATTCGAGCGTAAGGCAATCACGATGTATCAGATAACTAAGTTTTGAGCTTCCAGCTGTAGCTTCTGATGCCTGTGTTATCGTCGAAAGTGTACTGCTTTGGCGGTTCAAATAACGCAACATTTCAGTTTCATTTGATGTTATTGATATCAATGAGTCTAATCGTTCAGGATTGTTTGAAAACTCTCTCAATTCCGCTGCAGATGCTTCTAGAACCTCTTTTGAGACAAAATTATCATGATGGATACTTGGTTCAGTAAAAACTCGTATGTCTACTGTCGGTATGTACCCATTGGCATTGGGTTTGGGCAAGGACGCACTGAAAAATGTATAAAAAAGTATATGTATAGAAGAATGAAGCTTGGAATTAATTACGTTGAAATTACCTCTCATTTGACACTTGGTTGTTTCGTTCACGTTCAATAAGAACATCACTTTTTGTAAAATATTCAACTTCTTCCTCAGTCTTGCATTCAAGTTCTAAATTTGAATGTGAAATTGCTTGATGAGGCTCATTACTAATGGCGGCATTATTTTTCGGCACATTATAGAATTCATCTTGGCTATTATTCGTAGTGCCTGCACTTGTATTAAGGCCGGAAAACTCCGTCGAAAAGGACAGATTCTTTAGCAAGGTTTCGGCTTGTTTCAGTTCTTCGTCATTGGAGCAAATATGTGACTTTTCATCATCGCCAGAACTGGCGGTTTTTTGTTTGAGCTTATTTTTGCGCAAAGTACTCATACTCTCCAGAATGCTGGATTTCTTGGGACTTCTTAGTCTGAGAGTACTAAACACAGATGTGTGTTCTTTCGACTTCTTCTTCGCATTGTTGTGGTGATGGATTGTGGAAAGCGTCTGGGTGTGTTTTGGAGACTTTTCTCCAGTGGGGGAATATTGTTGAGGCACTTGAATGGCATCTGATGATTTCCTTGGTGTTCGTGGCATAGTGGAAAAAAGCGGCAATGGTGGCTTCGGCTTGGGTAGTACAGGATATTTAAGATTCACAGGCAAACCATCGGCAAAGCGCATAAAATGGTCAACTAAGTGCTCCAATGAAGGCAGGAAAGGACCATCATCGATGTATAAAAATTTAGACTAAGATAAAGCAAAGGAATACAAAAAAAACATTGCGTGAGAAAATCATCGATCGTTCTTTTATGCAAATACATATTTGTTGTCCTCTGTCCAACAGAAACTTTGAGTAAATTTCTTTGCGATTCAATAATTTTGCAATAAAATGCTATTTTTGTATAGCCTATTTTTGCATATTTGGCCAAAATTTCATTTTTGTACCCTCCATCGAAGAGTTAATCGTATAATAAATTTGTCATTCCGTTTGCAACACCACGACATGTTGATCGGAGACCCTATAATGTATATATATATTATTGATCGTCGTAAAATTAAGACCATCTAGCTATGTCCGCCCGTCCGTCTGGTCAAATGAATCAACCTACGATCCTGAAATTGTAAATTGGCGAATCCGGACCAGCGAAAAAAATGTCTCCACGAAGGAGACTTTACTTTACAAATAAAAATTTGTTCTGGACGAAAGATGATTAAAATGGGTACTGTTAGTTGGAACGCCCCGAAAACCTCAGAAAAGAGAATAAAACGTTCCGCATGGTCAAAGCAAATTTTGATTTTTGTGTGCGATTAGGGACGGGTGCATAGGATGATGGAGAGTATATAAGGGTCGGCTTATATTTTGTGCATATTTTGTTTAATAATAGGTATTAATACATATTTTGATCAAAATGCATGCACATTTTTATCCAATTTAAACAATACGCATACAAGCGTTTACAAAATTATGGCGAGAGCCAATTAAAGGACAATAGGGGTATTATAAATTAGTCACAAAATAAAAAATAATGATGTTAAAATTATACTTTATTGAGTTACAGGAAGCAACTGTGAAGTTCTCGATATTAGTGTAGGTGTAGAAAAAACAAAATACTAAGACTAGCTAGCTTCTGTTAAAAATGCACCTAGTTCTTCGGTCAGTTCTGTAATTTCGTTCTCAATGTGTTAATTTGTTTAATACTAAATAAATAATAACTTTTGAAATTTAAAAAAAAATTACAAGTTCAAGTTTTTCCGAACCTCAATGAAACCGAAATAATCTATATTTAATTTTTCTTGTGATTTAAATTACTAAAACGCCTTTACGTTGTTTTTTTTTAATTATTAATTGATCTTAAAAATATAGATTTTGTGCATATTTTTCGATTTTTTGAGCATATTTTCCGTATTTACTGCATATTTTTAAAAATTTTAATGCATATAACTTTCGCGAGCACACTTATTTTTTCAAAGTAAATTTCCACAAATCGGAAGCGTTTTCCGGCGTTATATGATTAATAAAGACATGGCAAACCTTACTGAATGATAATGTCAACATAGTTTGACATAATTGGCTGTCAAACCATAGTTATCGGTATCGATAGTTCTCATGTTTGGTATATTTTAAGTAGTTTAAAATCTTAGGGTAGTGGTAAGCGAATATATATATATTTTCAAGTGAATATTGTAAATATCTTTGTACAGATTGGTCATTGGTAATTGTCATGGTACAATAAGCAAGGTATAGTCACTAGCCCAACAACAACAAAAATAGTTCTCTAGATTGTCAAAGTCAATTGAAAGAGAATGCCAAAAATAAATATTTGATTACAATTGTGAATGTTGGATACTGAATTTTTCCTTAAAAATCTTCAACATACGTCATTGTCAAATTTCAAAATTGACCAATTAAATTACTACGACCTTCTATATTGTACCATGCTAATTGTGTTATGTTTCTTTATGTGACTGATGAGAGAGCCTGCGATGAGTTCGTTCGTTTTAATAAGATCTTGAATTGTAATTAATAGAAGCTGCAGGGGCGAATGTAA
This sequence comes from Hydrotaea diabolus, assembly GCA_963513945.1. Lineage (NCBI taxonomy): Eukaryota > Metazoa > Arthropoda > Insecta > Diptera > Muscidae > Hydrotaea > Hydrotaea diabolus. The sequence continues at coordinate 99,418,007 of OY740720.1, read as the reverse complement.
GAAAATAGCTGCAGGTCAAAAGGGGAGACAAATTTTTCGTAAAAAAAGAAACAGGTTGGCATAATTAAATTATTCCGAAACTAGGACGGGTAAGGGTACCATTTAAATCCCATAGTGATTCGATGTCTGACAAGGTATATAGGTTGCGTTTTGTATTTAGTATTTATTTTACAAACTTATTTCTTCCTTTAAGTATTAAGGTCTATTTAGTCTTGACGGTTGACGGTAGGCAATCAGCTATTTCAGTTGGGGGTTGCATTTTGCATGTGTTAGAGGGAGATAACTACAGTTTGGCGGTTGACGACGGTTGACTTCTGCAGGTTGCAGAATCAACCGTCCACTGTCAACCGTCAAGACTAATTGGACCTTTAAATAAAAGCTGGCCAAGATCCATAGTTATCATGGCCTCTAAATATCTTTAGCTTGTAACTTTTAAAAATAAGTTATTTTTGTTTATGTCGTTTTTTTGTTCAATAAATAAACTAAAGGTTAGTTAAAAAACGGTTACTGTACGATTTCTGTTTTAAGTTCGTCAAAATACAAAAGTATTTTTTAGACGTGCTAACAAATCGCGCTCGGGCGCATGGAACCTAGGGAAGTTCAAAAGGCCGTCATAGTAAAAACAACGAATTGTAAATATAGATGCGTGACTACTCAAATTAAAGCAACTTTCATTAGGTTGTGGAGTCAGCCTAAGTAAGAAAAATTGATTTATTCTTAAGATTTAATTGAGACGGTCGTTACAGTCATAGGGGCCATAAATATGATACTTGACCTTTTGCCCATTTCAGTAGCAAATTATTACTGAAGATTTTATAAGATTCGGCCGGGTCGAGCCTTATATCAATTTTACTAGTAAGGACTTTTCTAAATACCGCGATATTTATTTACAGGAAGACAAATAAACTTAAAAATAAAATACCTCTTTCTAAAAAAACTTCTTTCAATCAATACTATTTTTTAAAAACAAACGTTGTTTGACGGATGTATGCATTATTCAAAATATTTATAGTTCTTGATATCGATTTTAAATTATTGTCTAGGTGGGGTTTTTAATATTGGCCGGAAAATCACAACTATCTATTCTTCGTGAGCTGAACCGTCTTAAAGTGAATAAAATGTTCGAGCACCATAAAACGTTGTAATAATACGGGTAGTCTAAAGCTATTCTGGTGGAAAAAAAAACCGCGACATCACATGAAATGTATCGGAAAGTGAAGTGGTAATCAAATTGCCATATAACTGAAAATAGTCCAATGAAGCATCCGACGCATATTCCAAAATGAGCTTAAGATAAGGCCTTACAAATTCCAAAAGGAACACGATCATACACTGAACAAAAATAAAAGTTAGACTCGAAAGAAAGAATTCACAATCAAACAAATTTTCCTATTGAGCAGTTCATAAACTTCCAAAATGATCTTGTTTGCTTAACTGAATGCACTGACAAAAAATTGAGCTTATGAACGGCCAGCCGAACTAATTTTCCATCTCAAGTAAGGGTACGGGCAGCTCCCTGGTGTCAAAGTCAATGCGAATTATAATCGGAAACATATTTTGGAAGCTGCTTAGTACCAACAATACTCGGTACTGTCTCACCATGTTTCACACTTCATTTCGTCCACACAATGCCTTCGAATTCGCCAGATGAAAATCCGATGGAATATTCCATCTGGGCCATTTTGGAGAGCAGGTGATCACTTAAAAAGGCCAGTACGGATAAGCTGAAGAAAACTACTGTACGGAAACGGGTTAAGATCTTATTCATGCAGCATCTTTTCGCGTAGTAAACATTTTTTAACCTTTTGAAGACAAAGAGTAAATGAATTCCAAAATTTTAGTTATTTCAACTCATTACCAATATCAATAAAAATATTGGACGCAAAAACAATTGGTTGTTTGAATAGGAAACACTTTATTCGAAAACATAGATATTGGTTGCGCCCTATGCTTCTTTGTATGGTGGATTAAGAAAATATAGACCTATTGGTACAGATTCACCAGATTTATTTATTGGCCGCTCATAACGTACTACGCATAATTTTAGCGCGATCGGATTTATTTTTGACATCTAGAGCTACAGGACCTCATATTGTAAGGGTCCTTTGTCTGTAAGAAAGTCGAAATCAAATACCTATATGAATTTCCAAAGATGGGTGTTGGTTGCTCGTAATGCTGTGTGAAATTTGGTTTAAGGAGCTGAAATTGGCAAAACCCTTTTTATGATATGAAGACATGGACAATGTGGACCAATTTCGCGCTCAAACTTAAAGAGTGTACCAAGTTTCATCGAAATCAATTCATAATTGCGACCTGCAATGGAATCAGATAGTGATTCAGAATGTATCATTATCCTTAAGGCGTTGCAATCATTAGCACTAAGTCATTATGCCTTGTATCAAAGTGTGGTGTAGGGTATAATTGAGGTCATAATTGTATTTTATATTTCACAAATATTCTTCAAATTTATCACGACTGTTAAGAAAATAAAACACTTTATTCATAATGGATGGTACATACATATACATGGTTTTCCATTAAGAACATATCAATTTTGTATATTTTATTTAAGATATAGATTTCAAATTTATTCCAGGTGTAGTGCAATTGTTGCATTTTAAGAATAAATTTCGGTCATATGGCCACCACGAGTCCGTGTAATGCGATCTTTTGTTTAGACCCAATTTCCACCATTCTTGCGCACATTTCGACCAGAACGTGGGCAATTTCGCGTAGGATGTTGTCTCTGATCTCGTCTAAAGTTTTAGGCTTGTTGGCATATACCAATGACCATAAAATGGCGTAAAATCACATGAACGAGGTGGCCATTCGACCGGACCATTTCTCGAGATAACACGCTCGCTGACCGAATTTTCCATTCAGTAAATCGATTATTGTAACGCGTGCTGTGTGGTTAGTGACACCGTCTTGTTGAAACCACATATCGGCGATATCAAGCTCATCTAATTCTGGCCAAAAATAACTTTCTAACATGACATGATAGCGCTCTCCATTGGCGGTAACATGACAATTGTTTTCATCGACGAAAATTACGGCCCAATCACACCTCCGGCATGAAAGTCACACCACACAGTAATTTTTTGCAGATGCAATTGTGTCTCTTGAAGCACACGTGGGTTTGGTACTGTCCAATAACGCATATTTCATTTTATGGCAAAACCTCTCAGCCAGAAATGAGCTTTATCGCTAAATTTCTTAAAGTTGATACCACCGACTTAAAATTTCGGTAGTAGTTTTTAATGATTTCCAAACGTTGCTCGTAAGTGATACTTACCATGATGGAAATGTGGACTTCGGCTACGTTTTGACACTGAAAGATCATTAAAAATGTTCGAGGCCGCGTTGACATAAAGATATAAAATTGTTATGTCCCTATTGGAAAGCCCGTAACATATGAATGATATATATGAGCCTGCCAAATTATCCAGTGTACACAAATATTGGCGAATAAATCAATTGATTATTAAGATTTTGCTTGCGTTATTAAAAGTAGTAATACTACTTGACTCAATAATCCTTAAAAGCTCAGTTTTCGGTTACTTTAGCTTATAAATTATGTTATTGATACATCAGACTAAATTGTAATGTGAAGTAGTATATGTAGCAATAAATAGTTATTAACCTAGCGCGTTGATTTGATTAGTGTAATTAGATATTTGAATGCAAAAACTTACCGATTGTGAAATAATAAAGTTTTTGGCAACATTGTCAAATAATAAAGTGAGAACATAACCGGATCCAGCGCTTTTTCTTTCGGAGAAACGTACAAGAAAACACCCAGACGTATCCAGGCTTTCAGTCGATCTTGCTTCATCGATTTGTGTAGTTGATTCTTTATCCGTTGACTGAGTTTTATGCAGATTAGCAGCATAAGCCTTCAATACTTCAACCGCTTCGTCCCGCGATAGAGTTCCATGATACCATTGCGATTTAAATGTATTGGCAGGTCTTAACTTGTATGCCTCCAAATAATTTACCACCTCCTCCTGATTGGCCTCTTTGGCCAAATCTATGGGAAATTCCCCCATTGAGGTTCGAGGCAGCAAAGGCACATTAACCGCTAATAGTTCCTTGATGGCATCTAAATTTCCATGTTTCGCAGCTTCGTGTAAGGGCACATATCCATTCCTAATATTGCGGCCCTGAACATTAGCTTGACTCGAGATTAAAGATCTTATGAAGCCAGTGGGTTGGTGACGACAGGCATACTGAAAAAAATGCAAACCTGTATCATACGAATACCTAATCGTTCAAAATAACATATTGGAAGATATTTCCTACGTGCAAGGGCATATTATTATCGGTATCCATGCAATTTACGTTAACGTCAACGTTGAGTAATAATTTCAGCATTGCCTCGTCGCTATGCATCGCTGCCAAATGCATTGCTGTCTGACCATTTTGGTTTTTTGCGTCGACATTACGATAGCCGCATTTCAAAAGTTCAGACACCACCATATGATTGTTATTAATAACAGCTCTGTGAAGCAGGTTTGTTATTCCATGACTTCGCGTGTCATTAGGCGGTGGATCCTTTCGTATGTGCTTTGTCAGTTGTGTGACCAATCCATTAGGAGCTTGCTGGTAGAACTCTACCAACGTATCCAGCCCATGCAGTATTTTCACTTTATCTTCAATCGAGAAAAATGCATCCTCCCCATGACGTCGAATTTGATAGTGACAAACCTCGCCCTCATTTAGTAAAGTCAACACGAAATCGCCAGATGCTGTGTTACTCTCGCGTACCAGAAATGTTCCGTCCTCCGTGTCTAAATGAAAACGATTTCCATTAAATTCCAGATTATATAAAATTGTTTTTGAACTTACTACTTTTGACTAGATCTTCTGCCTCTTGACGAGAGATCTTTCCATGGTACCAGTTCATCTCATCTCGGCTCATAATAACATGCAGCTTCCGCCTCGAGAGTAAATAATATAACTTAATGGATCAAAATAAATACGAAACACCTGGATAAAATTTATTAGCAAAAATATTCCTGATAAAGTCAAATTAAAAGACACAGATAATCAAAAAAAAAGAATAAATAAAAAGAGAAAAAATATCTTGTCGATATTTGGATTTAACAGGACGGCTCCACTTGTCATACAGCTGCTCAAGCAATGTATCTATTATGAGGTCATTACGAAGAGCAGCCAATTTCACGTTTTGGACCGGTGAGTTGGCCGCTTAGATCGTGTGATATCACAGAATTAGACTTTTTTTGGGGCCATGTAAAATCTAAAGTCTATGCTGACAAACTCCTTTTCAGGTTTTAAAAGTCGACATTACGCGTGTCATTAAAGCCATACCGGTCGAAATGCTCGAACAAGTCATCCAATTGGACCCCAGAATGGACACCCCAAAGCGTATTTGCGGCCAACATTTTAAGTTAATTATATTCAAAAAATTCCACATTTTATTTTTTTTGAAAAATGACCTCTAGATTGATCATCCGATATATTGTGCTACAATTAGTGTATTTACTTGCTAAATAGGCAGTATTCTTTATTTTTTCTTGCAAAAAGTGGTTCAATTTCTATTTTTTCTGCTCGGGGTCCCAGGAAATTTTATTTTTTTCTGCTTTCCTAACTAATATTAAACATACAGGGGAAGGACTAGTTCCGTTAATTTTGAACAGTAGGTCCGTTAGTTTAAGAATTATATCGCACAAAGCCCAATGTAGTTATCAGTTCCACATTGGTTTCTCACAAATTTTTCTAAACCAGATTTGTACTGTGCTTCGTTTTAATCTTCACTTCAGCAAAATTTAAATCGATGTGCTCAAAAGTGTTACTGTGAGGGTTTGTGTGCCGTGTGCTGCTATTTTAAATGACCCTTTCATAAAATATAAATTGTTAAAACAAAACTTACCTGGTCGATTAGTTCTACCATTTAGTCAAAATAAATCGACATATACTATTTTTTTACACAACACACGTAATCTACAAAATGGATGGAATATGAAGTGAGAGGTTAAAACTTGTATAATCTCCCGACGCAATGCTATGGTCGAACAGAAATCGGTGAAGGAACCATCGCCCAAGACAGCTAAACGCAATGTAAGACTGTCCAATGTGACCCGAAGGATTTTGGGGTAGTTGGTAGTCCGGACCCAGACCGTCATATTTTTCAGTGATCAATTGCTCTTTTTAATTGTCCAAATGGATTGTCCAATTGTCTGACGGATTTGTTGTGTCGACAAAATTAAGTGAGGGGTATGAGTGTTGCCGAGATTTGTTTGCATGCCTACGACTCTAAAGCAGCATCCACAACTTTTGCCCGATAACACAGTGCAGCACTAAAATCTTGAACCAAATCAACGAAGCTAAAGCCTACTCTACTCTGCTCTTCAGAAAACACCGCATCTGTGTTAACACCGAAAATTCCTGTATCATGGAGAAAATATAAATGCAGAATTCACTACTTACCAGGCTACAACAAAACAAAAAATTCCACAAAACAACCTTTCGGAATTGCTTGCATGCAGATGTTTTAGCTGGCGATTTGGGGCGATGTGGAGCAGCAGTACGAAGGAAGCAGAAAAAATGTATATAAAACCAGCACAGCACTTTATCGAACCACTACTTTAATTGACAGTTGACAGCCAAGTGTCAAGTATACCGCTCTTGCTCTCACACCTCTCAAAGAATAGAAAGTCGAAACAAAGCTGAGAATAAGAATAGGAAAATCAAAACAATGCAGATGATAAGAATGAAAATCAAAACAATGCAGAGGATAAGAAATTGGAAAAATATACTCACCACGGCACAGTGATCTCGATCACCAACGAATGGAGAATGAAGCCAGCCCAAATTTATCGACGGCATAACAAATTTATTATCAGCGGCGTCAGCACAGACGCAATGTTCTTGAGATCTAGTAATACGTTTACACTTACTCGCAAACAATCTCGTTTATATCCGGTTTTAACAATATTGCTTTTATAATTAAAGACACTGTGTTTGCAAAACAATCATATTACGATGTTTATATTACTAGTTTTAGTACAACTCCAAGATCGACAACAAATTTCTACCATCGAACTTTATATTTGCAACACAAAATCTTACATAGCCTCCACTTACACGAGACAACTTAACTTGGGACAATTTTTATGATTCCCTTTTGAACTTGCCTATTGTGTTTACACAATTCTGTTACGGCAATTTTTGTTTTCATTATTATTTTTTCTGACAGTTTGTCGTTCTGATTTTTGTGTGAAAAAATACTAAAATAATCTGCAGCCAACTTCACACTACGAAAAACACAAAAGGAATTGACAGTGCAGGCAAGTTTTTCCACTTCCATTCCCCTAACTGAGAGTTGCGGCAAGTAAAGTTGCCTCGTGTAAATGGGGACATAAAGTATATATTTGCGGCGACCCAAATTTTACGGGTTGCGGGCACCCAAAGCTTGACAATAAATATCATTGTTGTTGTGATAACTTTTTCAATTCTTATGTGGTTTTCACAAAATTAGAAAGCTTATCGGAATGGTAAAAGCCATCCGAAAAGTAAAAAGCCATCCTAACATCCGCCCTCACATTTATATAAAAATAAAGCCATTTAAAAAAACAATCGCGCAATTTTTACAAACATTCCTTTGCAATCCCTATTATACAAAATTATTTAAAAAAAAAATTGGCTATTAACCTCGTTACGCGATTGTGAAAATAAGATTTGGATGGTAATTCTGAGAAAATTTACATTAACAACAATGGTATATTCTGTCAAGCTTTGGGTGCTCGTAACTCGGCAAGCATGAAAGGCCACAAAAAAATGTATTTAATATTTTTTGTTCCAAATACATAGTTCTATCGATGGTAAAAATTTGTATTTTCGAAAGAGAGAGTTGTACTTAAACTATATTTAAGCCCAAATAAAACTTCACCAAAAGTTCGATGAAAAAACAAGAAAATTTTTTGATCCTGCTATGGGTTAAAGTATCCAGAAATCGTAGACACCATTAAAAAGTTAAAAGCATCGTATGAGACACAACGAAGATATACTAGATAATTCATTTAAGCTTTCTAATTATAGATCCGTAACTAATGAAATACGGGCTTCCGGAAGGAAATTTTTTTTTTCGTTTGTCTCCGCACTAAAAATTTTACCATTTTTTAAAATTTGAAACAAATAGAAGTTTTGCCACTCAACTGCAGCTGGGCCCTAAAAACAAGTTTGCAAATTAAGTTAGGCAGTGTCGAATCTATGTACCCTTCAACAATGTTAAAATTATGTTATGGTGGCGTCGTACCGGTTTTTTTTCGATTAGGGTGTGTATCTTTCCAAATCGACCTGACATACATATACGAACTACTGATAATTTTTCAAGGTATTGGACGACCTGATTATGTGGGACCAGTAATTAACTCGAGTAAACCTAGACCATATAAATCATTCTTCGATTTAAACTTAAACGCATTTTGGGGAAAAGTCACCTCTATTATTATTATTTGAATAAAAATTGTAAGCAAAACTCTCGAATTTCGTTTTCCGCTGAACGTACACAAGTTTTCAAGTCATTCCTTAATTACAAATAAAGGCTGAATTTAAGTATTACTGTTTTTGATACTACAATGTATACCATTTTACTTTTTATTTATAAATAAAGACTGAATTAAAGTATTTTTTTATATTATAAAAACCACATATACAGTTTAATTACAATTAAAAGCGATCTCAAAAAAAATAAATCAAATAAAAATAATAGATAAAAAAGACTAAATTGAAATACATAAACATATATGTATGTACGAGTATGTCACTTCATGTCAAGTGACCCAACTTTTGTTTTCGATGCTATTTGCTATTTACTTTTATGTTTTTTAATGGGCTGAAGATGTTCATTATTATAAATTATAAATAAAACTTAATTTTTTCAACTTTGTTCTCGACGTTTGGTCGGTTTTTTCCGTCATCCTTGAAGAATGTATTTTTGATTAATACGATTAGTTTACATTTCGTTTCAAATACTTTTGATTATTAAAAAACTGGACAGCACGAAACAATTAAATTATAAAATAAATAAAACAAAATAACACAGGTTTAATTGAAATACCGAGTTTTGCTGTTTAGGAATCAAAACTTTAAGCATACAATTGCACTATTTTTTTTAGAACTTTATACTGAGAAACTAGGCAAATTGAGCTTTTCAACGGTATGTAACATACTCAACTTAAATTTCATACCCTCGATACCCACAGTATGTTCACCACGGGAATAAAAACAGTTTTTTTTAGAAAAATATTAGTTTTATTTATCTGTAATAATAATTAAATTAAAAAATAATTAAACTTATAAATAATGCAATAAATGGAGAAGGTGGGAGGAAGAGTGAAAGAAGAGTATTAATCAAAGATAAACTGAGCTACATGCAAAATGGAAGGGAAGTCCATAAAGGCGTCGATAACAGAGTGCGAGTGGAAACTAAAAACGGATATTCAAGCGTCCTAAAACAAAAATATGTTTACTATTAGCGGAGGAAATGCGAACCAGTTTAGCAATGATGCATGTAGCCTCGGCGGCAGTTACCAGGTTGTCAAATTCGACCGTTAAAGAATTGAATAATGAAATGAAAAGGGGATATATCTTCAAATGTGGGTCAATTAAATGCGGTTTTTCTACGTAGATCAGTTAATACTTCGAAACGGAGGCTTATTTTACAATTATTGATCTGGGATGATCGACAACATGCAAAAGAATCCAAACAAAATTTAATACATTCAAAGGGCCATGTCAGAATGTAATGCAGCACATGAAAAAATATGTAGATTAAGTTAAGGCAAACAATCAGATATTTTTGCCTCAAACGCAACATTGAGCAAAACGTGCTCTTTTGGAATTCATTGGATTTATATATAATGTGCTGTTCGGATTAAAGGATGAAGACGACCGCCAGAGCATGGAGATAATCGTTAGAAACATACTGGCATTTTAAACACAACCATGGCCGAAGTTAAGCTGAATTTTAAAAATATGAAGCGGCAAATGTACATTATTACGACAACTATTAAGCAGAACTACATCTTCTATAATAAATCTATAAATACCTCATTTAAGCCCGAGAACTTGCCTCACTAGTAGAAGACAGTTAACGAAAACATTCGAAAGTACTTCAGTTCTTAATAGATGTCAACCACGGAAAAGTAAAGCCAGAATTGATAAAGCCAGTAAACTCCAAAAATAAATTACCCAGGTAAAAAAAAGATCGATTATTCGACAAACTTGTTTTACCTGGGAACAAGATGATGGATGTTGAGGTAATTTTTCACTTACTCGTAATGCGTGCAATGGGTATTTTTATTGGCAAAAAATGGTGGTTCTCGCTCAAATACCATTATACTTATACTTATACAACAGAAACACTATAAAATAATACTTGTTCCTGTTCACCTACCAGGTAAAAATTCCGCTCACTAATTACGTCCTATAGAATTTTGACCTAAATCAAAGAAATGTCAATAAAATACAGAATTTTAATAGCATAGATTACACAGTACAACAGCCAATCTGGGGGGTGAGAAATTCCAAGTCAGGGTGATGGTACTAGGTCAGTATATTAAAACCCTCAAAGGGTTTTGCGTTCGTATGTGCCAGTTTTTTTTATGACCTTTTACATTTTTTCCTTATCTTGATGTTTTTTCGCTTAGTTGTAAAATGTTGGCAAAAACGTAGTTTGACATAACTCGAGAACGACTAGTTCGATTTTGCTGAAATAAATTGAGAAAAATTAATAATTACATTTTCTTTAATCCATTAATATACTGTTTCTCTACCAAATCAACATTTTTGCAATTAGAAATAAATTTATGAAGAAAATTTTGCCAAATTTTTTTTTTAAACATATAAATCCCAAACGGAAAAACGTGTAGAGTCTTATAACTTTCACGTAAAGTCACATAACCTATAAACAAAATGCGACATAGATCATAGAAATCGATTAACGCGTTCTGCTTTTATTTACAATTAAGTGAAGTTACTTAATTGTAAATAAAAGCACATACGAACGCAAAACCCTTTGAGGGTTTTAATATACTGACCTAGTACCATCACCCTGACTTGGAATTACTCACCCCCCAGACAATAACCCCAAAAATGTTCCACAGTGTTATTAATTTTTCTCGCTGTAATATCTTTACATACACTTTTGAAACTTTGTAAATATAATATAAATGTACAACCATTAAAGATGAATTTAAAAATGTATAGAATTTTGACCTAAATTCATATCATTCTAAGACCGAAGCAGAGGTTGGTGGTTGCAAACAAGATTTGAATGGTGAATTAGAGTGCGAGGGGAACTAGCCAAGGATTAACGTGCAAGATGGGGGTCATGCATGATGTCTGCATTCAAACCAAATAATGAATACCATTGCTTATACGAAGAAGTTAAAATATTGCCCAGTTGGATTGGATTGAAGCAGAAGAATTAAAGATTAATTACGATTTTCGATAAGGCATCAACACAAATACATTTTTTTAATCGCGCAAAAAGGCGCGTTTAAAAAAAATGGGGATAAAAAGATACAAAAACTGACCCATAAGGAAAATTGTTGCATGACAACCATTCGAAACTGATTAGAATGGAAGGAGAAAGTCACAATAAACGTAAACCGGACCAGAAATTGCTAAAAAAAAAGAAAAAAAAATGAGAAATGAGAGTTTAAAACTAGCCAGAGATGGGAAAAGAAAAAAGGTAAGGGGCGAAACATCTAAATTAGAAATAGTCTTAAGAGATTAAAATGCGCCAAATACGAGCATTAACGACCACTAAATAGAACACTCTAAATCTAGAAAGTCGTGGTTTGATATAATTGTTCTCCGCTCGCTAAGTGGCGGATATTGTCTTTTTTTCTTTTATATAGTATACGTATATAAACTTATACGTTAACTTATCACTGCCCAGGCCAAACGGCTAAAGTTTGGTGGGTAGCTGTATGTCTAGATGTAGACACATAATAAGAATGGATTGAGATTTTTTGTACTTTTTTAAATTGGGTGGTATGAATATTGGTGACGATAGAAACGAAAATCCGGAAAATTTTTAGCAATGAATTAAATTTGTGGGGTAAGGCGGGTAAAATGTATCCCGAATAGTTTGTAATAATTTTTTTGTAGTTTTAGTAATCCCAAACTTTTAGAACAAATAAGTGGCAAAACGAGGAAAATGGCAATAAGAAGGGAGTTAAAAGGGCGAAACAGCAGATATTGAGAAAAACAATATTGAACCAACAGATTTGTATTGAAAATTAAAATTAAGATTAGATAAAAATGTGACAAAATGGGCGAAATATTAAAAAAATGATAAAAACCATATTGACACATATTCTACAACAGGCGAAATATAAAAAATAAGGGAAACAATATCAAATCATTATAATGACATAAAAACTAAAAATGAAGAATAAAATGGTCTAATGTCAAATACGTTTGGACATTTGGATAAAATGGGTGAAATACAAAATTCAATACAACAGATAAGGAAAGGAAAATCGGTTTTAGCCTGTTCAATAAATTATTTATAAGCAGTTCGGTCTTGGGCGTGCTTTCTACAGTTTCTAATTCTAAGGATTTACGCACCATCCTCTGCTAGGTCTCCACCGGAGTTTTGATGCTCTCAACTACATTCCTGTCGGGATACTTCCCATACAGCTCTCGGTTAGCCCGGCGCATATACTTCCCATCCACGCAGCTGGGGCAGTAGATTTTACGAAGGATTTTTTCTCTTTCGAGGCCACAAACAACACCAAAAAGTTTACAAAGATGTGTTATTGTGGCTTTTGCTGTATGCGCAGTGGTTCCTCCGGACTTTTACGGTGGCGGGTTATGTTCCTAAGCTAATTTCCGAGCGCAAATCCAGATATATTTGCCAACACAACCTTTCGATTTATTTCTGTGTTGACATGGTTCTTTTGGTTTATGGCGTGGTATACCAGGTATACAAATTCCTCTAATACTTAGACGTTGCAACTGCCGGCCGAAACAATTTGCCTTTCTTTCGTCGCGGTGCATCTCTAGCAGTTGCCAGCATTATTTACCATCAGATCCATCTTAGGCGACTCAAATTCAATCTTTGAAAAAGCTACAGTTACATCCCGCTCTGTGAGGAATGTGACCCTTGGTGTTAATTGTGCCCGTTTTACACCTTATTAGCTCGTCTCCTTCGGACTTGTACAGATCCACCGGAACCAGCTTAAAATAAACCAAATTACTAGGCTTAAGAAATTAAAATGCGCAAAATCCAAAAAACACAAGACTGCAATGATAACGACCAAAAAACACTATAAATCTAGTCATATAAAGGTTAGTTGAACTATGGCTTGACCAAATTGTTTTCCGCCCACGAAGTAGCGGATCTATGGCAGTTATATTACTCGTATATACTTATACGAGTATGTATGCACATATAGGCAATTCACAAGGTGTATTAAATTAGTATAATGTAACAAAGTGAAACATCATCAATCCATACAGAACAGATATAGTCGACTATATGTACCATATGTTCCTACGAGTATGCATAAATAAGATAAAAAAAAAATAATAACAAATTTCTGAAATGCTTCTTAAAATTGGAAACCACTTATTTCATCCGATTTAGTTTCGAGTAAGCGTTTGGTGGTAAAATGGAAACTTCTCTAAAAACCACAATTTAAATCTAATCATGATCAAGTTTGGCGACTACTTATGAAACTGGACCATATCGTCCATATTTTCGTATAGACCCAATTTCAGACACTTTCGCTCTAGAAATGGCATATATTATGCGATCTTGCTCAAAACCTGAAAGTAACCGTGATTAAAGTCGAATAAGTATATCTGTTCAGGTTTCACTAATTAAATCTGATTGTGCCGCAGAAACGTTCACATCGCCCTGAACGACCACCTACATGAGAAGACGATGATCTTGGCCTATTTCGACACTTTATCTGCTGTGGTGTTACAGAAGAGATCGTCCAACAAACCACCTCACGGATTGGCTTCACCCAACCCTGCGGGAAGCAAGCGGGAACCTTGATCAAAGGGCCTATTAGACACGTCCGACTGGCTTTTACTTTGACAAAATCGCAAAAACTATCAACAACTTTAGAGTAAATGACTTGCTAGAAAACTATTATTCGCCTCAATTATTACTGCGCTCGAAATGACTGTAGACACACCCGGTCTAAGTCGCCACCAGCCAGCATCACACGACGACGGACGGCCATAACGGACAGACATAACCACATATTAAAGGCGCTACAGAAACAACCAATAGCTTCGCGCATGTCCAGTTGAATTTTTTACTTGCAGCATCGGTATTTGATTCGAAATAAGATTATCCGAAGCACATTACAAAACTCATTAAATTCTTTAAAAAAGGACTGGTCAAAAGTGGGAATGACAAATAAAACCTATGGGGACAAAATGGAAAACTATTTGAAATTGTTTCAAAGCAATTAACGGGTATTTTTTCAAAATAAAAAAAATACAAAAACTCAAATCAAGTGTGGAATCTTTATTGCTCGTTTGAAAGGACATTTTATGCCATTTATTTTTCGAATATGAGGGTATATCAATAACTCCGCGACTTTTCGATAAAACACAATATTTTTTGGAAAAAAATATTGTTCAACGTAATCTCCTGTTAGCTCAATACACTTAGTTTAACCTTTCCCCAATTTTTGCACCCCTTCAAAAAAATAGGATTTTTCGAGGTCCATAAAGTAGACACTTGTTTGATCAATAATTTCTTCGTTGGAGATGAATCTGTTTTGACCGAGCCATTTCTTTAGGTTATAATATGATATAGTCACTTAAGGCTTAATCCGGAGAATATGGCGGATGAGGTATCAATTCGTTACCCAATTCATGCAATTTTGCCTCTTCTTGATGAAAATAACTCTTTTCTTGGCCATATGGGGTCTTTTTTTAAATCCTCGTTAAATCAGTCCAATACGTTGGCATAATATTCGCCGTTTATTGTTTTTCCTTTTAGTAGGTAATCGATGTGTATTATCCTGCGCGCATCCTAACAATTGTTGCCATCACCTTATTTATTGGCCGACAAAGTTACCTTATCCTTCTTCGGAGCCGATTTACCCAGAAAATCCATTGTTTAGACTGCTACTTGGTCTCCGGAGTGTTGTAAAGGATCCATGTTCCATTCACAGTTACAAAACGCCGCAAATACGCATTCGAAATGTGGTTAAACAGCTCCAAACAATTCTTGTTGTCACACGATTACATTTATAGTCAATTGCGACCAAACGCGGCAGCCATCTTTATTAAATCTAACTGATCATGTAAAATCGAAACCGCACTGACATATGAAATGCGTATGAAATCAACAATCTCACGCACTTTTACTCATCGATCGGCCAACACCACATCGTGGATTTGTTCGTCATTTTCGGCTGTAGTGTCCTTAATTTGGCCGTCCAGAACGTTCAAAGTTATTTGTACTTGTGCGACCGCAACGAAAGTCAGTAAACCCCATAGTATTTATCAAGCTTTCCCTTGGTTTGATTGACGGATTTTTCCGCAAATAATAATGTTTAATAAACACTCGAGACTTACTACTTATATTTTCCGTATTTAACAAAATCGACGAGGTTGTGTGTTTTAAACCGATGATTCCACCAGCCCATAAGACGCACCAAACCGTTGTTTTCGCGGTGTAAGTCTTTCCATGATAAAACGGCAAACAATACTATTGGAAAAATACCTCTGGTGATCACCCTATATACCTACGTATTAATGTGCCGGAGAGTGAAATTGAGGTACTAAAGCGTGAATAAAAAGGATCAAAGGGAAAGAGTAATAGTTTTCTTTTATGGGCCTTTTTACCACTTTTTTCTGCTTCCATAATCTCTAGTTGATATAATAGATTTAACGTTTTCCCTGTTTCGCCCTATTATTGTCCCTTTTTCCCATTTTCTCTTTCCTGTTAAATAAAAATCACTGACTAACTCTTATAAATAAAAATCAAAAATAATTGTTTTTTCCTTATTTTCAAAAAACTATTAATAATAACTGTTATATTTTTAATTTTGCTTACAAATTACAAATAAAGTTTATTGTCAAATTCAGTTGTGTGACATTTATTTTACGGAAAAATTTTAAATGACTTTTTAAAAATTTCTGTTTTTTCGGTTCCTTATTATATGAAGACTACCCAAATGTACGGATCCGTAAACAAACTTCAGACTTAAAAATCCAAGATTGTCAGACAGTAAAACTGCTTGCTTGTCGCCACGTATATACGTTAAGCCAAAATAATTGTTAACGAGGAGAAATGATATTGCGCGTTGAAGATTGCTTTACGCACAGTTCGAAGACTATACGCAAAGGGTAATTCTCATTAATAAAAATGAGTCTCCCGTATAAGTCATTTGATATTAAAAATAAATTAATTATAAATAACATCAACATGTGTTCGCTCATGACCTCAAGCGTAACAATAACTAAAAGTAAACAGCAAAAAGGTCAACTATACACATATAAATTAGAAATTAACGTGGACAATTTCCGGGAAGACATCGGCCTTTAGTTCAGTTTGTGCGTCAATTTGTAATGCGAGTTCATGAAAATCAACCGTTATTGGACAAACCTATCCTAGTACGTGCTCGTCCAGTGCGGTCAATCGAAAACATTGCTGCTGTGGCTGAGAATGTCCAGAGCATCCATCAACATCAACTCGTCTTTGTTCTCAGGAAGTGAATATTTCTCGCCCATCTTTGGGAAGAATTTTGCATAAAGACCTTGGTATGAAGGCTTACAAAGTGTAATTGGTCCATGAACTGAAGCCTCATGACCATCCGTTGCGCTTTCGCAAGATAATAACTAGACGACATTTCGTTTCGACAAGTCTAGGTCGCACGTCACACAGTCAACACATACATCCATAAGTATATTTAACGCCCTGTTTTTAAAAATTAAAAAATCAGCCGAAATTGTGATGTCAAACGCGAGACAATTGAAACATGAAATCGAAGTTGCCATTAAAGAGATTCGATCCGATACAATCGAACTTGTACTGAAAAATTAGGTTGTGGTAGTCATACAAATGATATTGTGTTATATTTTTAAATGGCAGAGTTCAACCGTTCCAATAAAAACCAGATATTTAAAAAAATAACAGTACTTTTTCACAGCCTAGTTTAAATTTAAAATTAAATGGTCCACCCAGTAGATTACCCGGTTTGGTTTGCTGGTGGTTGTACAAGTCCTGACGTGCCTGTGACTGTAAACATGTCTACCTCCAAAGATACAGGTCTGAATACGAGGGTTGCTTTATATATTTCTGGCCTAGGCAAAACTAAGTGTTGCCTGGCGCCATCTGGCATTTCCATTGGAAAGTTTGACATTTTTTTAGCATAAACGTACTCACAGTGACTTGAAAAAATCAATTTGGCAAAAGATGGAATTAACTCGTATACATTTTCGTGCGATCATTTTTCACAACTTTCGACATGGATTATCACGACAAGAGTTCATCGATGAACTTAAATCTTTGTATGGCGATGAAGCACCATCCTACAGCACTGTGAAAAACTGGTTTAATGAATTCAATCGTGACCGACACTCGCTAAAAGACGAAGGTCGTCCAAAAACGGCCGTTGTGCCAGAGAACATTGATGCCGTGCGTGAACTGATATCGCAAGATCGTCATGTGACATACCGTGAGATACAGGCATCCTTGGGCATTTCTTAAAAAAGGGTTGTTCTCGTTGGATCCCGAACAATTTGACAATCGATCAAAAAAGGCTCGTGTCGATTGGTGCAAAGAAATTTTGAAAAAATACGATCGCGGTGCTTCAAATGTCGTTTATTAAGATCGTCACAGGTGACGAATCATGGATATATGCGTATGAGCCCGAAACAAGACAGCAAATGGCCTTGTCACAACAATTTGTTTGCCTGAAGTTCGGAGAAATTCGAAAAACGAACAAGAGAAGACGAATAATTGAGCAAGATAAGACGAATCCATGACAATAGGAGCTCTTACACATCGGCTTAAACCAGCGCCTTTTTGACCGGCCAAAACGTCGAATTGATGGGTCATCCACCGTACAGCCCTGACTTGGCACCCAATGACAATGATACATCGGCTCAAACCAAAACCCATTTGACCAGTCAAAACGTCGAATTGATAGGCCATCCGCCGTACAGCCCTGACTTGGCACCCAATGACTTCTTTTTATTCCCGTACATGAAGAAAAAAATGCGTGGTCAACGATTTTCGTCGCCAGAAGATGCTCTTGAGCGTTCAAAAACCATGTTTTGGAGGTGTCTCAATCGGAGTGGAAAAAGTACTTCGACAATTGGTTTGAGCGCATGCAAAAGGAGAATAATTTGAAATAAAACCATTTTTGAAGATAAATATTCGCATTTACATTGTTAGGCCAGAAATATATATAGCAGCCCTCTGATACAGGTACGCGAGAACCAGTAACGCAGGTCGGCAAAACCTCTTAAAATAGTGCTGTCAGTATTTAGAGAATTTCCCTCGTCGCCAAATTCCTTTTAAGTTGATTTTTGATCATGACCGGTTTCTAAAATCCTATACCGAAAATAAATTTCGGCGTACTCTATGTGCCGTTTGTTAAACTTGATTCTCTTTTCACCGTAAAACGTAGTTTCGAAAGAAAACATTCAAAAACATGTAAAAAGCCTTAGTCAGTTAATCCTACTTTAATGTACCCTCATTTAAATATGGATTTTTAATTTTCACGTTGTCACGCCCGCCATTGCGTACCGATTTTATTGAAATCTCGTAAAGGGTCGTTTATGTGGAAGGTACTGGTATGGGAAGTGTCATTCTTTTTTTTCTTATTTCTCAAAGATGAAATTAACAAATTGCAGAAAAAATTATGGAGATAACACTTAAAAAAATTTCGTGCGATGAATATTTATTATTTTCGTCGTGGATTGTCGATACAAGAGTGGCTCAATCAAGAAGAACCAAGACCAAGAAAAAACACTGTAAATCGCTGGTACGAAGTGTTTAGTCTCGGACGCCGTTTGCTGCTAGCATTAGACTGACAAACATCTAAAAGATATTGCATGAACATTTGGCCGTGCAAAAGATTTTTTTTCGTTGTATCCCACACAATTTGAATAATGTCAAAAAAAGGTTCGTATCGATGAGAACAATGAAATATTGAAAAAATACAACCGAGCTACCGCAGTGTATAACATTGTCACAGGTGTCGAATCATGGATCTATGCCTATGAGCCCGAAATAAAACTGCAATCGGCCGTTTGGGGGTTTCAAGACACACTTAACCCAACAAAAATTGTTTGTGGAACAAGAACATAGAAGCAAATGATCGCGTTTTTTCGATATACCGGTCATGTGGCCACAGTGCCTTCAGTGGAACGTAGAACGGTCAATTCTTAGTGGTACTCGACCATCTGTTTGCCAACAGTGTTCGAAGAAATAAGGAACAACAAGAAGAGAAGGCGAATTTTTTTGCATCACGACAATTTGAGCTCTTAGTCAACTGTGGTTGATTTGGGTCTGCTGAACACGAATCCGGCCTCCGATTTGCTAGACTCGCGTTGCTCGCAACTGAACTATACAATAAAGAAAATTTTGACTTAAACTAACGTTTTGACACCAAAAGATCCTTACAAATGTTTGAAGGTGCGTTGACTTAAAGATACGAAATTGCTATGTCCCTATTGGAAAACCCTTTATAATTGACAATTCATAAGGCTGCTATAAAAGAATCGTTAAGCAATTGCCTTAAAGTAAGTGATTAACGCTTTAATTACTTTTTTATTTTATTTTTCTGCTATTCTCTTAGTAATGTTTTCTATTTAGAAAAATTCACTCAATAAGTTGGAACTAAGCTAGCTGTTGCACTTTTCTTCATATTTTTGTGTCGCGGCTACCCCAAGCCAATAAAGCTCGTAGTTTTTCGACGTGATATACAAAAAATTCATAACCAAAATATCTAAAAAATATTGTGAGTATTTTTACGTGTTTTAAAAGATACTATGTGACAAACTAAATATTGTGATTCCAAATGTTTGCGTTTGGTAGCATATTTGTTTTTGTCCAATATGTATATTTAACTACGACCCGCAGTGGTAGTAAAAAATTGTGTTTATTTTGCAGCTTGGGGTCTAAAGTTTCAAAGCATGGCGAGTTCTAATGAGGATGAAATCATAACATTTTTAGAAGAACATTCCGATATTGATGACGAATCCGAAATGGGTATGAAGTGCCGAAACGGATCGATATACTGATGCAAATCTAAGAGTTCGTAACGCTCGATCAAATTAAAATGTTGAGGATGCCTATTTCATCGAATTACCAATTATTACACCTTCTGAACTAAGAAATATGTTTTTTCTGTTGATTCTGCATACATTACTAATCTTTATGCACTAAGGAAAGGTAATATGTCATTCAAACCTTGTTCTGTTGACGAAATGCGAATCGTGCAAACAAGTCGCACAAACGTTTCTTCGCAATTCGAAATCATTTGCACCCTTGTGATGATAGTGATCGGAATAAAAATTGCAAATACCGACTTTAAAGGTTGAGACCAATAGATGACTTCGATCGCCAACATCTTTAGAACAACAATTGGAATCAAGCCTACGTCTCGTCCACTACTTCCGTTAATGAAAACTGGGTTGTACTCTCGTTTGCCAGATGAGAGAGAAATGAAAGCTAGGGGCTGGGGATCATCGACGGAATGTATCAGCAGTGATGAAAGTGTTATAATAAATCGATGGTATGATAAAGTCATTATCTTTGCGTAGGAATAAAGCAAAGGCAAGCTTTATACATAAAAAGGCGTGAAGTTGTTCGCATGTATAACGAAAGCATGGGCGGTGTGAACCTTTTAGACCAAATTATACAGTACTATAGGATAAAAATTCGTCCGATAGAGTGAACATTGCGCGTAATCATGCATTTTGTGGATTTGTCTTTTACAGCAGCATGGATGATGACCGTGGAGATTGTATCGCTTAAATATTCCGAAAACTGACATAATGGATTCAATGACATTTCGAATCAGTGTTGCTTGCACTCTGCTTACTGCCCAAAATGATGAGCCTCTAAGACGTAAACAAAGACGATCCAAACAAACAGACTACAAGAGATGCTAATGGAAGTGATTCTGGTGATACCACAGATGACTGTGGACCCACTCTACCCTGCCCCAGGAAAAGTTTTCAAAAAATCATTAGGTGGGTCTACGAGTACTATGCACAAAGAATGCACTTAAAAAGTTTCGTTAATTTTAAAAATAAGGGATGTTTAAAAAAAGACATTTGTAATTTGTACTAAATGCAAGGTTGAGCAGTATCATACTCATAATTAAAAATTTGATCAAAACTTATTTTTTTATTTGGATATCACTAAAACCATATGGAAATAAAGCTGAATTTAATTTAATAGTTTGTTTGCGATTATTAAGAAGTTTACAATCTTCGAGGGCATTTGTTAAATAAATTCTTATATCTATTTTTTCCATCTTCAGAGGGCCAATATTTCCTTATGTACAAATTTTTAGATTTTTAGCTTATCACTATATTTAATTGGCACGGAAAGGGTTAAAGTGTAATAGCTTCTTAGACGCAGCTCAGAGTAATTGTTTGTAACAAAATTCGATTTTTTTTGCATATTTTATGCAAATATGAATATGTGACAGCGCATAGAGAAAGGGACCTAAGGGTAAAAAAAATCAATTTCACTTTTTTTTTTGATGTGGGCAACATCTGAGCATCGAATGAGACCGATCCCATGCCCCAAAAGTGTTCCCTCCCAGAGATATGCGCGTTTTATGAAAGTGATGGTACACCAAAGATACACGTATTTAAATCTTTAAAATGGCTCTCCTGAACAAAACTGGTTTTTTACCCTTAGGTCCCTTTCTATTTTGCGCGTCACTTATGCAAAATTTGTATGCTAAAACACAGTTAAATGATTGGTTTTACAAATTTAAAGAGATAAATATGTCCCCTTTGCTTGATGCAATATAGAGAGAAGCTTTTTTGTATCTAAAACAGTTTTTTTTGGGGAAAGCGTTAAAATTTGACTATGAAATAGATGATTTTTATACACTGCAGTGCAAATTAAGACAAGTATTTGTGTTTCCAAAGTCGAATTTAATTAATATGAATCAAAATAGACAAATAAACATAATTTTTGTATTTTTTGAATTGTTTTTACAAATGCTTTTATCGCATATGTTTACTTTCTTTTGCATATGCAATGAGCAGGCGAAAACATGTAAGTGGACTCACAACTTGCGTATACGAGTACAACTAGAAATTGCCCAAAATGTCGCTGTCTAGTCATAGCCTACGAAAATTTCAAAACAAATCTCAATATTTTTGGTTATTATTTTTTTATTTCAAATTTTGTGATTTATAAAAAAAAAACTAAAAAAATCAATTATTCTTTTTTTAATCGACGACAACATAATAATTTAGTATTAGTAATGTACAATATTTATTTTAAATATATTATTACATATAAAAAAACAAAAAAGAAGTTATTTCTTAAACGGTATTAATAATATTAAACTTACAATAATGACTTTTAGTAAATGATTTTTGCTTTAAATTAATAATTAATGATAATATTATTAAATAAGTTTAATTCGTATCTTAACAGAAATTTAAACAAAAACATTTATGTATATATTCTATTCATACATATTTGGAGAAATTCTTGTTTTTTTTTTTATTTTTTGGCATACTCGACTTTTCCACCGATACCGAAAAGGATACATTTGAACTGGCGATTTCAAATAGACCCATCTCAGATTTAGCAGAGTCGAGTATGACAGCAATTCGAATGTTTTTTTTTGGTTTTTAAATTGTTTGTTTTCTGGTTTTCATTTGCAAATGTTTTGACTTAAAGCACTTGGAGTGTTGTTCTATAATAGGGGGGGGGGGGGGGGGGGGGGGGGGGTGTTTATGTACAAAAATAAGTTTTTCAGAAAAGTAACACAAATCATAAAAAGTAAGTAAATGTGTAGATTCAATTAAATACAACTTAGTAGTGATTGCAAAATTAAATAGTACAGAGTTTGTGTTTTTGTTGGTTTTAGTTATAATTAAGTTAGTAATATATGTATGTATATATTTATATAAGTTTGTATAAATAGTAAAAAAAAAAGTAGCAATAGGTTTTTGTAGTACAAATCATTGAGGTTTATGTCTTTTTGTGTCTGTGTATGAGAGTGGTGTGGGTGTATATGTCTATCTATTTATGTAATTTTGTCATTAACTTATCTAGAAAGTCCATATAGAAACCATTAATGTTTTTGTAGAACATCTGGCGAAAATGGTTTCGTCAATGGAATCACTGATTATGCATACATTTCTCTCAATGTACGCTTAGACTTTGTGTAAGTGTGTGTGTGTTGTAAGGGTTCAATAGACAGTTCGGTTGCTGCCTATGGATCAGAGTTGTAAATTTCAAAAGGTTAATGGTTTTGCGTGGTTAATGGAAATATGAGCCGAATTGGCGGCTTCCAGCGATTTGCTATGTCGTGGCAATTGTTGTTGCTTTCTTTTCTTTATATTTAACATTTTAAAGTCTAAATGGTTCCCGTTTTTCCACTGGCGTTGTGCCCCGTGAGGTTCTGCTGCGCATTGTTGAGCTAAAAAAAAGAAATAATTTATTGTTATCAATACAGAAGCATCACAAATGTATGGGCTGTTTCTCGTTGCTCGTCCCCATAATTATATTTATTATGCGTGTTTTATATGACATATTAGACGTGTTTTATATGACATGCGAAAAACCCAGCTTAGACAAAAATTTCAAGTCGATATAAAAAACAAGATTTTTTTCTGATATTATGTTAAAAACCTCTTCCAAATACAGTAAGAACTCGTTAATCCGAATAATTGATTGCAGGCCATAAATCGGATTATGGAAAATTCGGATTATTGGTTAATTTCGTCTTCACGTGTTTTCAAAAGAGTTCATTATACTTTACATAGTTACTATAATTTATATGTATGTCACAAATGCTTGTTTACAGTACAAATAATGTTCAAATAGTATAAATTATATATTTAGAACCGATGTATAACAATTCCCATTTTTAGAAACCAAAAAAATGTTCATTTTTTTTTAAAAAATGCATATTATTTTTAGAAACAAAATAACTTATTATAACGAAGCTTAACAAAAAATAAAAACAATAATAAACTGTAGTATATTGAGAATTTATAAGAGATTTTTAGAAAATACAGAAGTATCGATGAGGTTTTTTAAAAAGAAAAATGTGTCTTTCTTTTACTGAACGCGTAATGAAGATTGAATAATAACGTAACTAATTTTGATGTCAATTCGGATTATAGAGTATGTATTGCAGGGAAAACGTTGTTCGAACTACAGAGGTCTAACTGTATCAATTGTTTTGCAAAAATATAATTAACAGAAAAAAAAATTGTTAAGCGGACTCTAACAAAATTAAGCAAATCTGCATAGCGTTTTTGCGAAAAATTTTCCAAAACGAACATTTTTCTGTAAAATAAAAAATTAAAGGTTTTTTGATAACGATTTGAAATTTACGCTTTAGCGGGGTTTTGCTTTACCAAAGAAAACGCGCCTATGGAATTACAAGAACGCAAATTCGTCCTGATGTGCAAAAAATAATTTACCACTGTTGTGACTGAATGCAAGTGATACAAAACAATATTTAGTTTTTTTTAAAAGACACAATTATCCCTTTTGTCTGAAGTGAATTTGTTCTATTTTCCCAGAAAGTGAAATTGGACCACATATCTCGAAAAAAGATCTTTCCAATTAGAGTCGTAAAAAAGATAATGACGATATAACAAGGATACTTACGAAAATGTGGGTTCTGCTGAACTCTTCCTAGGTGTTTGCATGCCAGACGGAGTTGATGTGCCACTAACATTGCGCCTATGGAAATGGTAAGTGGGAAACAGTTAGTACACATATTCGTACATACGAGTGTAGAATACATAACATACAAAATAAGAAAACAAAACGTAAAGATGAAGAAAAACATGCATTAGATACACAAAACAAATAGGTAATATGTACATTAAGGTGGTCCGGAAAAGGTTGCATCGTATTGCTTTAATAAGAAGACTGAAGAAAACGAATACGTCTCGCACTATACGAGTATTAATGCTTAATTCGGCATTTTTACCAGTTAGAATTTATCTTTAAGGCTGTGTGTACAATAGAACGTTTTTTTTTTCTCGTGGTGAAATAAATTAAGCATGATGAAAAAATTGATTTTGAATTTGCTGCGTGAAATAATGACATATAACCAGATTTAACTTCCATTGTTATTGGCAATGACAAATCTGATCCAACTTGTCATAATTTGTTTATTTTTCGATTTATTAACTTGCGATGCCTAGAATTGCATTATTTTTTCTTTTTTCTCCGACCGCTTAATGTACATAATTACACAACTCAAAAACAAAATAAACAGAAACAAATAAAGACATAATAAAAAAAGCATTTTACAATGCCTAATTGAAAAATACTTCAAGAGCAAATAGGGACAATAACGAAAAATATATAAAAATAATTTGAAAATGAAATACACATTGCGTTTGTCTAATTTTTTTTGTTGTAAAGAAATTATTCTCCCAAGTAGCACAAGGGAATAATCGTGAATATTCGATAGTTTCAGAATTTTTGATGATATATTTTCGCCATTTGTGATTTGGGTTTTGATTGTACTTTGAGCATTTTAGTGATATTTGCATATTTATATAGTGTTCATTAAAAAGATATTAACTCAAAATATTTTAATTTAAAATTTTTGTAAGAAACGCACCTTGAAGTGCCTACCCATTGTCTCTTTAGTAAAAAAGTTCTTGAAGTTTTAGAGTACTTCAAGTGTGTAAGCAAGCAGATTTTTTCCTTTGCGGAACATTCAAACATTTCGAGTTATTAAACTTTTTTGTTTTCTTTAAAATCGCGTCACAGAACAAAATGTTACGGGTTTAAACCGGCCAGCGAATAAAACATATTAAAGAAAGGCATAATTACATAACGCCAAACAATATAAAGGGTGTCTCAGTAAAAGTGCACTGTTTAAATTAAGTGTAATTTTTTTGTCCAAGTGGCAACCCTGAAGCTTAACAGTTATCACACATTTGTTTAATTCTATTTTAAATACTAAAGCGCTTTACGAAAAAACATCGCGGTATAGTTGTGAAAACTTATTACAAAAAATTGGAAAGTTATGCTGAGACGATTTCCAGAACAAATTATCTTAAGCAATTCCAATGGCCTTCGAGATCATGTAATTTACCGCCGTGTGGTTTCTCTCTTTAAGCCATAGACAATTCCTGAGCTCAAATCCGAGATCCAACGCTTCAGCGGTGAGATACAGCCACATATCTGTGAAACTTCATGAAAAGTGAGCAATGGCCTCTTATCACAGCCCAGGGGGCCGGATACGGATATTTTATTCCATATTTAATGGGAACATATCTTCCTATCTCAAAAATTATGTGTTTTTATTTCTAAATGAAAAAGTGCATTCTTACTGAGAAACCCTTGAAAATATATCGTTAAAATTCATCACCCGAATCGTGCGATTCGGAACTACGAGTACTTTGTGCCAAAAATAAAATTTTACATGCAATCTCAAATTTTCGTATTCTATACTTAATTAAAGCTTGTACAAAGCTTGCTTAACAAACATTTGGCAAATGTGTTAAAATTATTTGGGTGTGGTCTAAACGTTTTAAAACCCATAGAAGACATTTTAAATATGCCAAAAGTTTCTAGGATCATTGGGCGGGCTTTCCTTACCAAGCTAAAATAATGCGCTATTATAATAATTTTAAGTCAGCTATTTTCTTTTGTATTCAATAAAGGATTCAAAACCCTATTGTTTTGATATTTTGTATTTTAAAGAAAAAGATATTCGAAAAAATACATCAACGCTAACGATTTTCTCGTACAAAAAAAACGTCAGTCAGACAGTCCGTCAATATGATAGGAAGTCTTTCGGGGAGTCACCTGTGTCCTTACTCGTCGAATTAATACTTCACGATTTCGTATATATATACTTATAGATCGTTAAGTGAGTAGAGATCTTGTCGGCAGAAATTGTGGAGAAATTCACCGTTTCAAATGTTTTTTTTAACGATTGACGTTTTTTATCAGAAAATGTTTCACCATACTCGCTAAGCTCGCTAGCTAAAACAAAAGGAATATATATTTAGTTCAATAGATCGCAGATATGAACCGATCTTTACAAAACGTATCACATAGGCAATGTTTGGGCCAAGAACGAACTACTGAAACTGGTCCATGTTTTAATATAATACAAAGGACTTATTCAAGTTTCATAGTCACGAAACGAGCGACAGCCACGCAGAAGCTAGATCATATCGGTTCCTCCTGATTTGAATTCTTCGACTCTACAAGTCACATTTTAGATCCGATCTTGTTATTCTGTCCAATAAGTGACCGCTAATAAAAGCAATTAAAATTGAAACATATCTCGACCTGATTGGAGATCTTGCTGATCTACAAGCCACATTTGAATGCGATCTTACTGAAATTGTACAAACTGAGCTATGAGTGTCCGTCGTAGGGCGATGGTTAAAGAACACGAATATCGCACAAGTAAACGCAGGTTCAAATACGGAAAAAACATCAAATATTTTTAAGCGGCGGGTTTTCTACCTCGAGAATGTTGACAACTTAATGAGTAAAAGATTTATCTCTAAGCCTTGAAAAGCTACACTATCTCCATTGTACATTAGCCGTTAGGAGCTGTCATTAAATAGTTGGTCCCGGTGCATAGCTCACTGGCCCGCTTGCTCCTTGATGCAATGTAAATGGAATTGCGTGTGTACAACCAAGCCAGCTAAAATTCGACAGCATTTATTTTCATATGGATCCCATTTATAAGCACCTCCTGCGGCTCTAGAAGTCATATACCAAATACGGTCTTGTTCAATAAAGGGTGTTTTTTAGTCGTGTGGTTTTCAGATTGGCCACACCATTTACTCTTACTCCGGAACAACGTTTGCAAATCGTGGTGAATGAGCCCAAAACGAGATGGCCACCGATCCTGGTTTTTACAAGATCCAAATTTTGTTCAGCGATGAAGCTCACTTTTGGTTTAATGGGCACGTTAATAACCAAAATTGTCGCCGTTACATTCTAAAAAAGTAACTGTTTTATGTGCTCCATAGTCAGAGGGAATCATTGGTCCATATTTCTTAAAAAATAAAGCTGGCTATAATGTTACAGTCAGTGGGGGACGCTTTAGAGCTATGATTAATGCATTTTTCGAGCCTGAATTGGAGGATGTTGATGTGGACGACCTTTGGTTCCAACAAGACATGCCATATAGCCAACGAAGCAATTTATTGAAGGACACTTTTGGAGAGCGCGTTACCTCGCGTCGTGGGCCTGCGGCCTCTCAGATCATGCGATTTAACGCCGCTGGACTTGTTTTTGGGGGGTTATGTTAAGTCGTTTGCTTGTGCAAATTAGACCTTGTAATAAGACCTTCGGCGCGATATTGCTGACATACGGTCCCAAATGCTGCAAAAAGGAGTGACAAATTGGGCCGAATTTATTCGAGCCAGCCGCGGCAGCCACTTGTCAAAAATCATTTTTAAAATATAAGGGCTAAAACATAATAAGGCTAAATTCTTGGCCATAAAATTAATTTAATTCGTTTAATTTCTTCCTGAAAACCACACGTCTGAAAAAAGAACCCTAACGAAGCCCTACACTCGGGGTATCGTTACATCTTTGGCTGAGATTTGCTTAAACATTAAATCGAACTTTGCTCAAATAAATCGAACTTTGCTTAAATTCCCTACATAGGCGAGGATTCGTCTGCGTAGCAGAGCGGTGTAGTTTTTCACATAGCCGGAACCGTCGGATTGTAGTCATTATTAATCGTCATTTTTAATGAGGATTAGCGTTTGTCGCCTTTGTGCGATTTCAAGCGGTCTCTTTTAAAACTGTCAAATGTCGGTGATCTTACTGGGAAAAGAGGGGCCAATAAGGCCCACAAAACTAACGAAAAGTAAAGTTAAAACATTAGAACGAAACAAAGAAGACAAAATACAAACAAACAAAATGCGCATAATAAGGAACCAAAAAAAGAAATTGAAAATTATAATTACTTGTACTGAAAATATTTTACAAAAATTTAATCATACACACACACATACATGTGCGTACTACATATGTATGCGGGTGCGTTTAGGAGAATTGTTTATAGATACATATACTATGTATGTAGGATATGTTTGATGCTTATGTTTTACCCCAAACTGGTATTAGGATTGAGACTGTTCGAGGTTGAATTGGTCGGTGACGAATTGGCACTTAATGATTTGTCAAATGAATTCGATACTTTCACCGGTATCCTTGAGGGACGATAGCTTTAGATTGTTTTCATATTTTACGAGGTGAAATAAAAATACAACGTTAATTAATTACTTAAGTTTATCGACAGATTTCAAATAATTAATACGAATACTTAAAAGAACAACTAAGTAGTTCTAAGCTAGTAGAGCGATAGGTTAAATGACAGGTAGAGAAGGAAAGAAGTATACATAGATCATGGAGCGGAGAGTGTGACAGTCTAATGTTTTAGAGTATAGAAATGTAAAAACGTAACTAAAAACGATAAGACACAAACAATGAAATTAGCTGTAGTACGAGATAGATGGGTTGGTTGGGATAAGCTGAATGTTTTGGTTTGTTTACCTAGGTTTATAGCCAAAGCCTGTTAGTGCTGGTATACTGGATGATCTACTCATGCCTCCGTTTCTTTGGTTTGATTGGTTTTTGAATTAATGTTTTAATTGAAATTAGTGTTTTTTTTTTGATTTTGTAGCAGTTTCGCATGATGTGTTTTTGTTATATGTGTATGGATGGGTGGAGGGTTCATTCAGGTTTTGATGATTGTTTAGTCGTTTAATAGAAATGTTATTTTTTTGTTTCGATTTTTTTCATCAAAAAGAAACATGCCAATTTTTGATGAATTCGTTTAAATTTAGTCGATCGGTTCAAAATTTGAAATTAAAAATAAGAAAAAGGATAATAAATTAATAAATATTATTTGTAGTATGATGAAACAAAAGGAGAAGGGGGTAAGAGTTTTAAACTTGACGTTTTAAATAAGGAAGCTGAATGTTTTTCGTTGTATAGAATAGATATGAATTGGCATTCAATGTTATGCCATTCGATTGAAGTGTTTGAATCAATTTGATCCGTAGGGGTACATTTGAAAAATAATTTAGTTTGTACAGTCGATTCGCTGCGCAAGTTGTTCTTTTAAATAGCCTATTGTCACTTGTAACTTACCTAGTGGGTGCAGGGCTGGCCGAGCCGGAAGCGGTTTTCCGTGTGATTGTTGTTGTGCCGTTTGTTCGAGATGTTGTTGATGTCACCGACAGCCTCGAGGGTCTCGGTGTTGTACCTGTTCCAGAAATTGTGCTGGTGCCCGAAGGTTTGCGTTGTGGAATGCGTGAAGGAGTGTGCTCATCTGTATTTTTTAAGGTAAAAATAATAATAGAAGAATAGAATATAAAATGAATGTGAGGGTACTTACCGGTACTATCTAAAGATAGGGTAGAACCATGACGTGACGGAGGTTTGGAACCTTGTCTACTCAGAGGCCGCGAATTTGGCTTGGAGCCAGCGCGTGAGCCACCTGGTGTTAAACCACTTCGGGTGCTGGTATAAGTCACTTTACGTGGCGTGTAACGGCCGGAGACATTGCCATGGCTGCCCTCATTATCGCTCAAAGAATCGGGCGTTGAGGCCGATAAAGATGACCGTGTTTGTTTGGTCATGGGTATTGATCGACCAGAACGTTCACGTACCTAAATTCACATAAAAATATTAATGTGTTGCTTCATCTCAGATTAGAATGTAGAATAGAATGAGTTTATGAGAGTATTGTGGTTGCACCCCATATTATACATTTTATACGAAATCGCGTCTTGCTTGCGATGTCTAGAGACTTTCATACAAAATTTGAATATTTGAAAACAGTGAAAAATAATTAACTTTTGTGTTCGCCGACGAAGATAAACTTGTTTGGAACCGCAATAGTAAAAACTTACCCAATGTGTTGTAGGATGGCAATGCATTACATGTGGACTTAGTGGTACTGAACGACTACTATTGCAACGTACAAATACGGTGCCACCGGCGCCCATGTGTATTGGGAAGGCGCAAGGTACTTGTTCTTGTGCACGTATACGCTCAAATATTGGCATTAGTTCAGCCAAATGTTCATCAGCTGTTTCGATAAGTTTTATAAGAAAATTTGGGTTTTTTTTAAAGAAATCAATAGTGACGCAAAAGGATCAATTTCACAAAATCGCTCGTATGATCATTTAAGAAAACAAATCCATAGACGTTTATGCATTTTTTTTTTTGAAAACATGACGGCTCTCTTTCGATTTTAGGTTTTGTGTGTGTTTTTCTCTTCATTTGTAATGTGGATGTTGAGTTTTGAATGGAAAACAAAAATTTTAAAATAGGTGATCTTAATAGCAAATACATTGTTCGAGTGCATTCTATCGTATAACATATAATTTCACCGTGATATCAACCTTTAATTTGCTTAAGCGTTTTTATTTTTGGTATGATATAGCCGCTTTGAAAAAATAGGGTATTTTTACAAAATGATCAAATCAGAAACATGCTTAAAAATTACGATTACAATAAACACAAACAAAAAATGCAATTACAACAACATTGTTCATATTTGAGCTGCTTGCTTAGTTCGAGGGTGTAGAAGTGCTCCAAACAGACAACATTCTAACACACTTACCTTACACATAACGCACATGTAACAACACATTTTAGAGGATTGAAGCAAAAGTATAAAAAATTCTAACTGGGGTTTGTTGGGTGTGTTAATAAAAATGATTGATTTTTTTTTTTAGTTTTAGTTCGTATAAATGTCAATTTGTGTTTAGTCGATGAATGAAATATTCGTATTCAGAACTATTTACCTTAATAATGGGACCTTGAGAACTCATATAGGGCGGCGTGTTGCTATTATTGGCGTTGTTACCATTTTGAGCAGCATTTGGTATAGAGCGTCTAGGCGTAAAGGCAGCCATGCTTTGCGAGACACCATCGGCCAATATAAATTGTTCGCGTAATTCAATGTTTGTACGTCCCTTAGCTGAATATTTGTTCGATTACATTTCGATTTTCATCGTTTCAAAATAAAAAAAACAACCCCATGGCACATAAAAGGGTATAACAGATAACAACAACAATAATATTCAGGTTCGATATTTTGGAATTGTTTAACACAAAGCATAGCACAGCATTGCGTTGCAGCCAGCAGTGGAACATAATTTATGTCGACACATTTTACATGTTATCAGGCATTGATTTGTGTTTTTTTATGTGGTATTGAGAAAATCATGGGCAACAGCAAATATTGCAGAATTGGTTTTTTGTTTTATTTTTTTTCATTTTGAGATGTAATACGAAAGTGAATTTATTAGATTGGCATTGCGGTGTTTGTTTTGAGAGTTTTTGTTTTGATATTGACAAGGAACACAAGAATATAAAAACAAAGAAAAGAAGCCAAAAAGAAAACAAATAAATTATAATGTTATAAAATCAGATCGTTAAGGAAAAATTATAAAAAAAATACTACAATAAAATGTAAACTAATTCCATGTTATGAATAGGAAGACAACAAACAAATCCTACTGTGACAGTGTTAGAAAAGATACAAAAATATAAAATACAAATATACTCTCTCTCTATTGAACGGGGCATTTTAGCAAATAAAAATAAATTGCACATTCTTCTGGAATGGTGTGTGCAATAACTGACATACTCGTGACTTAAATAACAGGCGTGTTTTATTTGACAAGCGAATACAACAGCTTAGGGTAATTTCAAACCATTATCAAAACTCCTACAAGTTTTTTTTTTTAATTTCTAACACTGCGGCCACACGTAAAAGTAATTTCTTGCAAGTAGAGTAAATGTATTTTCGCCGAAAAAGATGTGGAAAATCAGACACAAGGAACTTGTATGTACAAGTAAATTTGAAAAAAAGGAAAATCGAATTTATCAATGTGTTAAAAAATTTTTAATCTTTTTACATATCTTGGAGAAAAAGGGTGTGGATTTAACGATTTTTTGTAAATAATTATTATACATCACAATTTCGGTTCTTCTTCTTGTGATTTGTGTTTCATTATAAAAACAACATATTATTTTTTAATAAAAATATGTATTAAAATAAAGATAAAATACACAATAACCATGATCCAACAAATGAACAGAAAATGTAGTTTTCCATTTTTGACGTCTTACTTGCAGCAAGTGCCAAAATATCACTGGCAACAAAAATTGCTTGCCAGTCGACCTGCAAGTGTCAAAGATGTGTGTGAATGGATTGAGTTTTTCGAACTTATACTTGCACGAGTGGCTGCAGTGTAAAAATATGTTGAATATGCTTATGTGTGAAAAAATGTTTGTTTTGAAAATGCGAAGAAAAAATATTATACCAAAACGCTTAGCGGATTTACTCAAGTCCACTTAATTCTGTTGAAGTCTGCCTAACGTGGTTTTTTTTAATATCTTCTTCGATATGAATTAAAAACAAACGCTTTTAACTCGTGTATCCAACATATTTTCAGTAAAGTTTCATATTTTTTTTAAAACGATTTAAAAATATGGCCTATGTTGGTTTTAAGCAAGCTTAGCAAATAAAACACCATTCACTATTGACGATTTATTTTTTAAATTCTAAAAATATTGTAGATACAAGTACTCTCATCGCCAGAGTATGTCATAGTATTGAGTATAAATTATGCCGTATGTCGCTTAAGATTGCTATAACTTTCGAACGAAACGACGCCAATTAAGCAGATGATATAACATAGTCTTAGCCCGAGTGGGGCTGACTTAAATGCATTTTATCGGTTTGGAAAACCTTTTCTCAAGCGGCGAGTTTTTCTATACGGCCATTGAAATAAATCGACTAATTATAGTTAATCAAAACCATTCGTGACAACCTTTTCATAGTTGCAGAACATTTTGCCAGAAGAACAAACATAGGGGATTTTCTTGTTGCTAAAATTGCAATTTGCATAAAAATATAGATACAATATGGTTTTGAAAGTTGGTAATACACATCTCCGTCCGTAAAAAAAGGAATGACGTTAAGCGTCTAACAAGTGAGCTCCCCTTAGGTTACTTCTTGAATAGCCTGTTTTAAAAATTAAAAATGGATATTTTTCCCAAGCTAAAGTCGTGATGTCTAACCCGTTCTAAAGCATTTTTTTAGAAGAGCATAGTTGTAGTAGCTTCGAAATATGCACGCGTCGGTATACAGGTTTTCTAATTAGTTTTAATATTTTTGACAACGATTTCAGCAATCAACTTTCTAGAATCGACCCCACCTAATAATAAAACTGATTTTTTAAATCGACCAAGTAATAATTCGTTCTTGTCGTTGACTGGCGTATGTGTGATAACCATTAACCCTAATACCACATTTTGAACCAACATTAATGTGGGATAGTCTTATGAGCCAGTGTGGGATAATGTTTTATGTTTGCTTAAACATCAAAACGACTATGGTTTTCGCCATCTTGTTTTTTTAAAATAAAGATTGCAAATGTTGGTCAGAATGCCTGCATTGTGTAAGGGGGAAAATTGACGAACGTTGATAATCGTCCGACATGTAGGCCGGTGTGAACTTGCCATCATATATGCCAATAATAGGATGGCAGTTAACATAAAGCCACTGCAGTTTAATCAATTTTTAGTAGAATTCAAAAATATAAAATGATCTTTACTCATTTTCACAATTAAAATCCTTGTACACTTGTGCATACTAAATATTCTGTCCATACCTAGTGACACCGTTTTATCCTTTTTAGTAGTTTGGATTATACGAAACACAGAGAGTATACTTATATATATTGAGCATATTGATTGAAAGCGAAGGCAGGCATTAGATGTGTTATGTTTAGCTAAACTAAAAATGCGGCGGCTATATTAGAATATATGTGGGTATGTATGTATGTGGGTAGGTTGGTATGAATGTAAATGAACATAGAGGAGGAGCATGCATGCATTCAAATGTGTTAATAGTAATGATATCAACTACAATTGAAGTAAAGTATTTCTGTTTTAACATAACAAAGACAAACAAATAAAGCATTCTTCCACGGAAACACAATCACGGCGGTACAGTTTATAATTATATTTCCCTTTAACTCCGAGCTGTATTTAGTTCTTTAACAGGAGCTTGTAGGCATTTCACATTAAATGAAAATTAAGCGGAATTTGTTTATACTTTAAAATTTTTGTCTGTATTAAAAACCCAATCACATGTATGTATTCATCATTAATCAATGTATTCCATAATTATTAACTGTTAATCGACTAAAGATGTATTGAGAGTTTAGTAGGTTTTATTTATTAAGATCTTAGAATTTCAATTGTTTTCAAAAATGTTTTGTTAAATGACCATTTCCGCACTTTGCATTAATTTAATGTATTATAAAGACGTAAGACAATAATAAAACTGAATGATAATGGTGTATGGTGAATGGTGATAATATTAACTATGTACTTAAATGCAATCAATCATTGACAACTTATGGATTAATATATCGTTTCGTGAATTGTCCATTACATCAATAGATCAATTGATGATTGCATTTAAAGTGATACGAGTTTTAAATGTCTCGCAAAACTCTTAATAATGGTTTAGGTTACATTCACTACAATTACAATGTATGAAATTGTTTGATGAATGATTATCTTTTTTTTTGATTTGTTTTCAGTAATGAAGCAATGATTTTCGAAAATGATAATTTTCTGTGAGTTGAATATGTGTCACCATTTCAAAATGATTCTAAATTGGAATAACTGTGAAAGACTGAAAATGGGCAACTTACCGCGACAAGGATCGTTCTTTTGAAGGAATTCATCTAAGGCGACCCAGCCGCCACCAACACGTACCATAACAGTACTACGTAAAATACGGACCAATCGTAATTTTTGTGAATCGCCAAACTACAACAAGAGACAACATACAATTAAATAAACATTAGAATGGGACGGATATAAAATATGTGGTGGAGAACTCACTCTGTATTTGCCTTCTCCGACTTGGAAAACTCGGAATTTCTGGCGACAAGTACAAAGCATAACCAAGCGTTTAACTTCATCGTGTATTTTATCGGAATCATTTTGAGGTTTACGTTCTTGCCAATCGGGTCGAAGAGCTGCTATGAATTCTTGCCAGTCGATCAAACCCTCGCCATTGCGATCAAACAGATCAGCAACGGCACCCATTTCCATGCGTGAAGTATCGAATTCTGTAAAGACAATTGAAAAGAAGACGTTTAGCCAATTTCTACAAATAATTCGTGCTGCTAGTAACTTACTAGTATTCAAAATGCCGTCGATGAATTCGGCTCTAGGTACAAGGCCATTGTTGTCCTTATCCATTTTACGGAACAAGTCGGTCAAGCGTGATTTTTTGTGGTTCATGTGTTTCAAGAACTGCGTCAAATTAGAAGACATCGTAAATAACGAATAACGAGAAGAACGCGAAAAAAAAACTTACTCTCTTTCTCCAGTCATCCCAACTGAAGTTGCGTACACGTTCCAGATCCTTCAAATACACAAGGTGATCATTGAGACGACGCTGGCGTTCCCAAGACAGCATCCAAACATGACGCCATTTGTCCCAAAGCAGTTTAGCTCTAGGCGAACGGAATTCCAGTTCAGGACCAACAGAGCTAAAGAAATGATCGATTCGATGTAAGTTTTTAAATGTCGCATATGTATAAACACATTCTCAATCAATCCATTTACGATTACGCAGAAAATGTACGATAGAAATCAAACACTAAACTACGGAAACACAAAAAACATTCTTAGCGGCATGCACTTACCTGGGTGAGAAGCGAGGACCATAATGAGGCAAGCGATCTCTATCGGGTGTATCACGATTTGGTGTCATGCGACTACTGTATGTTGGTCAACATAGTTGCAGTCGAGTGGTACAAAAAAATGAATGCATAGAAAAACAGTTGACAAAACAAAAGCATACAGAAACAATGGAAGACGAAAAACAAATAAGCAAAAATCAATCAGAAAACATACAATACGAAAAGAATAATAAGCAACATAAAATACAAGACAATAGAAAAAATCATTCTAACGTACACAATTGTTTAAGATTTATTCAGTCAGTAACGTTGCGAAAATAAAGTAAGCCGTACATTCTACGAATTTATCTGGGGTTTATAAAAAATCAAATCCAATCGAAATCGGGATTGAATTTCTGGCAATCGAAAAACAGAACAATTTGCAATTCCTTTTTGGTAAAGAAAGAGCTACCCAGCCGTAGATACGCTCGTTTTGGTTCAATTCAAAGATGTTTAATCAAATGAAACAAGCTACAAATCGAAAAGTTGATTATTTTAAAAGTGATGGACTGTGCTTTAAGGCTCGAGTTAGCTTAAGTCCTTTTTCTACACTGCGTGCTTTGGTCCATGAAACAAATGTGGAACTGTTGTAAAAAGTTCAAGGTTGTGCTGGTATAGGAAAGCCTGGCAACAATGGCCTTTTCACTTGGGCAACATATTTTAAAAGTTATGCTACTACGGGATATAACAAAATACGCAGTTCTGGAAAAAGATCTCGTAGCATATCAAATTATCAAATAAAACAAGCTTTTCCAAACGTTACTGATTTTCAAAAAAAAGAAACATGCGAGATTTAATTGCTAGTCTGTTTGTTAGGGGCTACTGAAACATACCTTGATTTGCGGGCATTGAGACCATGATCACGAGAACCCTTGAAGCTGTGAAAAGAAAGCAAAGTATTAAAATAATCATCCTCAGTTCGATACTAATCAATCGACAAACACACACATATGTATTTGGGGGAAGCAAATGAGTTAAGCAAAAAGAATGGATAGTTTAATGTTTTTATCGAGGCTTTGTAATTAATATTTTTCAGAATGTAGGGTTAACATTTGGTCAAACTGTACCACGAGTACGGTTAAGTTGATGTATTAGAATTTTGTCAAACTCTTTGGTTATGCAACTATTGATATATGAAGGCTTCGAACTTTCTACCTAGTAAATATGTATGCCAAGTACAAGGGGATAGTTATTAGTTGGTTCGCAGCTCATTGGACTGTTAAGTTTTCGTTATGGTTTGGTAGATTTTTGGAAGTGGGAAGGAACTTTCCAAACAATATGTTCTCATGCTAAATGCTGTTATGAATTAATGTATTAATGAAAGGCAACAACTTAAAGTTGGAGAATAAAACTATTTTTTGAATTAAGCGTTGTGAGTGTGGTTTGTGTTGTTGAAATCATAGAACGAACCTTTGTCGTCTTAAGGTACCATCGGGTGACTGTTCGCGAATATCATGACTTGAGCCACGACTTTAGTTTGAAATGTGAAAAAGAGTTGAGGGGGGAACATAAACAAAATAAAATTAAAAAAAAAAAACGAAAATAAAAAGGGAAAATCAAGTAATAAACTAAAGATAAACTTGAGCAAAATTAAAAACAACAACTCAAAATATTGCATTGAAAAAGTACTCAATTTCGGGTGTTGTTACAAACTTACACAGGGGTTTTGGCAGTTCTGGACATTTTGCGAGCACCAGGTGGTAACTGTTTGGGTTTACAGGCACGGTCAACTTCTGTTTGACGTCTAGCAGTATTCTCCATGAATTCTTTGTGATCCTCGATTAATTTCTCTAGTACCGGTATTTCGTCCGGCAATGATTCGCGTTCCAAATCTGTGAATTATTTTCAAAGGGTTGATCGTAGGACATATAATAGCCAATTTATGGAACTTACTGAGTAGGGTTGCTTCTAAACCACTTAGCCAGGCTAACAGTTCTTCAATGGTTTCGTCCAAATCTTTGAGTGATTGCAAGTGTTGTTCTAATTTAGCTTCACGATTAATAGCCCATTGTTTGACTTCTTCCCAGCGTTCTTCAATAATACTTAACCAATGTTTGATAATAGGTATGGCGTCGGGATAAGCTTTGCCAATTATATCCTCAGCAAATTCGAATGTCTCGAGTTTTTGCTTTTCACGAATTCGCAAATCATTCATGAATTCTATATGCATGTCCATCATTTCGCGCGACACCTTCTCATCATCTGGTGCGTTTTTGGCGTAACGCAATTTATGCTCAGCATGATCTAGCCAATCGAACAGACCTTGTATGCTGCCATTCAACTTTTCGGCGTCTTTCAGGGCGACTTGTAAGCGTTCGCCCCGTTTGGCCGTGGCACTCTTGACTTCATCCCACACTGTCTGCATTTCGTCCAATTGACGTCCAACCTCCGGATTATTGCCAGAACGTTCCAAATCTCGGCCAGTCTTGAGAACACCTTGCATTTGAGCAGCTCGTTTTTGTAAGTCTTGTTCTATATGTTTGTGATGGTCACATAAACCTTGCACCGTTTCCAAATCGCCGTGAACGGGTCCATCTTCATTGAGCCGTTGCTTAGCCTTTTTGAGCCATTCCAAAAGTTCACCAAGTGCATCCGAGAATTGGCCAGACAGTAAGAGAGCTTCTTCCAGCTTACGTTGACGTTCAATGCTCTTTGATAATACACGCGTCCATTGATCTTTAAGTTCGCATAACATTTTACCGATGATGGCCTCGTCGCTTTTAGGGGCACGCTCCATCAGATTTTTGCCATTGCGCATGGTAGAGTCATATAACGATTGTTTGCTCGTCAATTGACGATGTGTGTCCTTAAGTCGGGCAATACATTTCTTTATCTTTTGTGGGTCCTTGGAAGAAGTGGCTTCTTCGATTATCTGATCTAGGACGACTTCAGTTTCCTGCAAATACTGCATCATATTATTCCACGCATCGTTGAACTCACGGGCTTCTTTGTAGCCGTGATCGAGAGCCCGAGTACGTTCTGCAGCCTTGCTGACAATACGTTCCCACCGGTGTTGCACAGATACCAAAAGATTCTTGATCAAAATGACATCCTGCTTCTGACTGAAATATTTTAGGTGTGTGCCCTTTTTGTCTAACAAGAGCATTGCTTCACGATGCGTACTGACATCCTTCTGTAGAATCTTGTGCTCTTCCATTTGGGCTTGGATAGTCTCCAGCACTCTTGAGACCGGCTGGGCATTTGCCAATTGTTTCTCGGCTTGATTTAACCATTCGACGAAGGCTTGCAGAGTATCATGGAACTCCGTGGCTTCCTTCAAAGCTATTTCCAGTTTGATCTTCTTATCAGATGCTCTAGAAACTACAGCATCCCATCGTTGTTTCAGCGTACGCAATGTATGTTGTAAATTGCTCGACGATACCTTCATTTGATTCTGACGCTTGATGTACTCCTGACCTTGCTGCTGTATGGTCTCAACCTTAGGGCGATTCTCTTCCAATTCATTGTACACTTCCATGAAGCGTTCCAACTGTTCGGTAGCAGTTTCCGGCAAACCACCAACTGGTTTACTGGCTCCAATTACAGCATCAACATCTCCCAACCAACCCAGAATATCTTGAACCTCAGCGATGTAGCCTTGAGCTTCACGTAATGATTCTTCCAATTCATGTTGCCTGTCGTAAGCCTTTTGCAACAACATCTTCCATTCTTGGTTCAGTTTGCGCAATTTCTCCTGTGTCGTTGAAGCTTCGATCGAACCCTTTTCAGATTCGATCAATTGACGACCTGCATCATTCAAAGTGTCAACAGAGTTTTGATGTGCTTGAATGTCATTAGCCAACACCTTTAGTTTAGCCAATTCCACTTCGAGCAACTGAGGATCGCCCGGTATCTAGAAAAAAAATTAACCAGTTTCAATATGATTACGCAAACTAACGAAGTTTATGCTGTGGTACATACAGGCTTCAACTGATCCAAGGTTCCGTCCGTTTTGTTGATCCATACCAACAATTCATTCAAGGCATGTTGGAATTGACCCAAATGCAACAATGCGTGTTCCAATTGTTTTTGGCGTTCTACCATTCCACGCAACAGAGCCTCCCATCGGCGATTGACCACCGTTAAGGGTTCACGAATCGAAGCAGCTTGTTCAGGAGAAGTTCTTTCGGTTAATTCAACAGCTTGTCTGTAAAAATATTTCATATTTATTAAAACTCACGTTACATATGTAGAGTTGCCAAAGGAAAAACTAAAATAACGCCTACTGAGTACATGCAGAAACATCGATAAAAGCCAAATACAAAAGCTCAGGAGTCTAATCACGAACATTGATATCGAGATCTTACCAATCGAAATCGTAAAAAGTATTCAGTTCGATCGAAATAGTTCATCTGATTTCGAAGGAAACGAATATCTTTCGGTAATACATTTTTTGCTTTTGAATAGCGTGATTAGATTCAATTTTCGAACAAATGTTTATTCAACATAAAGACATAGGAAGAAAATTAACGCAAATTGAGGGGCTATTAAGGTTAATTTTGAAAGCATTTAAAGGATAAAGCCTACGTTTCTTCCTCGCCCACAGATGTCTTAGCCTTTATAATAACGACAACGTAAACTGGACTAAGCCTTTTTGGTTTGCAAAACATTTCATGCAATATAAATTGTCCACTTAGGTAACGAATTAACACAATACATCCAGTTCTAAAGATATTCCTTGCCTTTCTAAACCTCTGCCAATTTGAAATTTACGCATGTTGCAAAAATACCGTTTTAGAATATCAGGAATCGAGATAAATGTGAGAATTAATTCGATTATTTGGCTGCCGGAAGTTAAGTAACAACAACTTACCTATTTAATGCCTCTACTTCCACCATGTGTGGATCTACTTCATCCTTGAAAGACTTCAACTGTTCGATTTGCTTTTTGACTGCGTCAATGTCGGAACCAACCGGACCCAAGTGGCCGAATTTGTCTTCAGCTTTAGATAGGAATTTCAAGAGGTTTTGCAGTGTTTCGTGGAACTCCATAGCCTTCTCCATGGCGTCGATGAGATTCTCTTCACGTTTAGCATACAAAGCTGTGATGTTATCCCAGGCATTGTCCAAATCTTCAATGTGTTTCTTGACTTCGGGCTTGTCGGGCTCGCCGCACAAGTTCATCAGGTTGCTACCGTGACGTCTCACTTGCTCGACCTCGGGTTTGGTTTGATCGATTTCGTGGCGAATTTCTTGCAAAGCCACTTGCTGCTTCTGAATATCTTGTGGCTGAGCAGCTGGGGGTTCTTGGGAAGACAAAGTCTCCTCGAGATCCTTCAATGTCTTCATAACACTTTGCAGTTGATTCCAGAATGGCTCGGCGACATTCAGAATGTCATCAAGCGAGCTACCGCGTTTCTTAGTCGCCTTTTGGACATCATTCCACAAGTTGTTAAGTTTCTCTAACTTGCTCTTAATATCGCGCACAGCAGGGTCCGATTTATTGCCAGCCTTAGCGATCACATCGCTGGCAGCACGTTGAACAGCACTGAATGCATCAGTGCGTTTATCCAAATCATCTACGATGGCGTCATTATCATCGATTTGCTCGCGAATCTTCTGAGGCAGAGCAGATAGTGGATCCAATTGGTTAACTTGATCCACAGTATTGGCCAAAGCACGCAGCATGCCTTCGAGTTTGTCCGAGAACTGACTGGACTCCTGGAGAGCATTATCGAGTGCTTGTTGACGTTCACGCAACTCCAAACGCAGGGCTGCATAGCGAGCATTGTCGGAATCAAGAATTTCATTGATCCTAGCGCTGTCATCATCTGCAACTAATGCTCCCAAAGCCTCGCCCGTCTTGTTCAGCTTATCAAGTAACGGCTTGTGCTCGACAATAGACTGCAGTAGGCGTTCGTTCTTATCCTGTTGCTGAGTTATTTGATCCGGACGCAACGCAGGCATACTAAGACGCGAGATTTGTTGTTCCATATCTTCCAACCAGGTGGTTAGACCAGCATGTGAGTCGGCAAAGTGCTCAGACAGTGGCAAGGCTTGTTCCAGGACACCCAGTCGTTCGCTGCACAATTGTACTACGGAATCGACAATTTCCTTAAGATCATCAAGTTTTTCACGCAAAGTGGCCGTATTTTCGCTTTGTGGCGATTCGCGTAAGACTTTCTTCGAGGCGGCTGTAACGTCACGTACACGTCCCTTTTGACTGGAAATGTCGTCGTTAACTGAACGATGTTCTTGTAGTTGAGCACGCACCAGTTTTGGTTCTATAGCAGGTAGATCGGCCTCGCGCAAGTTAGTATCCATTTCCCGGAACCATTCAAGAAGTTCATCAATGTCATTGGTTACTTCCTTGGCACGTTGATTACTCAGATGCAAACGTTCCGCCTTTCGTTGGATTTGTTCAACGATGGCATCAAATCTACGGTTATCTCGGGTAACAATGGTTTCAATAGTAGACGCCCCTTCGCCGGGGGAAAGTTGACATAATTTTGGTCCTACCAAGTTAACGCTGTCCAATGTGGGTCGCATTTCAGCAAGTTCAGCCTCCAGGCGTAACACATCGGATTGACGCGGTTCGCTTGTAGAAAGAGCACTTTCGGCAGCTTGCATCCATTCAACCAAACGATTGTGTGCTTCATGGAATTGTTGAACCAAGGGAAGGGCATTCTGTGCACTCTTCAGCAAGTCGCCTCCACGATTTGTTAACTCACCATAACGGCGCTGGAGTGAATCCAATTTGTCTTTTAGTTGTATGGCCTCATCGTTGGAGATGTGTTTCATTAACTCCGCACCAGAATCTACTGTTGCTTCAACGTTCGGCGCATGATTGGCAATATTTTCATTTAGCTCCAACAAAACATCCATTTGTTCCAGTAGCTTTTCGGCATAAACAGGTACCGATCGGAATCGTTTCAATTCGTTTTCCATACGCTCCATCCAAGCAACCAATTCCTGGTAAGTTAATACCAAATGTCTGAGACCTTGGCGGGAGTCGGCCAACAATGCACCAATGTTATCGCTGGCATCAACCAAGCCGGTATAACGATCCGTAATGATGCGGACTTTCTCGCCCAAATTGACAGCTTCCTCATCGCTCACTAAATGCATCAGTTGACCAGCGACGTCAGCCAAATCGGAAAAGTCTGGTTTCTTTCCCAAAACCTCATCATGCAGCCGGCCATGTTCGCGTATGCGTTGTTGGATTTTCTCTTCATCGGTGGGTATTAGTTCCATGCCCTTGACTGCCCGTTCTGTGTTGTCCAGCCACAACTCCAATGGAGTAATCTTGTCGTGGAACCGTTTGGCGACCTCCATAGCTTCTTCGAGGTCGTGTTCACGTTGCTCAGCACCATCAGTCAAAGCATCGAAACGTTTCATTAGATCATGTAGTTGCTTCTCAATAGCAGCACGTTCGGAGGGCTCACAATGGTTGGCAACTTCTTTGCCCAAAGAGGATAACGATGACATAGAATGCTGACGATCCAAAAGCATCTTCTTAAGGAATTTCTGTTCTTGTAGCTGAGCTTTAACTACCTTGTAATCGGAACTTGGCGCTTTTTGGTTAGCAACCATTTCTTCAGTATCCGATAACCATTTGGAAAGGCCAGCTAGGGCTTCCTGGAATTTACCCGATTGCAAAAGAGCTACATCTAGACGTCTATCGCGTTCGTTCATGCGTTCCTTGAGTTCATTCC
This sequence comes from Hydrotaea diabolus, assembly GCA_963513945.1. Classification (NCBI taxonomy): domain Eukaryota; kingdom Metazoa; phylum Arthropoda; class Insecta; order Diptera; family Muscidae; genus Hydrotaea; species Hydrotaea diabolus. The sequence continues at coordinate 99,373,380 of OY740720.1, read as the reverse complement.
AACGATCATTCAATTTCTCAAGATCCTTTTCAATTTGAGCGGTAGAAACGCCACTTGCTGCGGATCGGACCAAGTCACGTCCGGCCATATTGACTTTATCGATATTTTGGGCCAATGGTTCGACTTTATTTTCGCGGAAGTTACGGAAATCTTCCTGTTGCCGACGAATTTGCTCGAGTTCGGAACCCACGGGTTTCATGCGACGGAATTCTTCACTTATGTCTTGAATATCGTCCGTAGTTTGCGATTCCATGTCGTAGAACACTTGCAACGAACGCAGGGTTTCCTCCAAATTCTGGCTATGATCACGAACCCGATTGTCAAGGCGAGCCAAGGTCTTGCGGAGCGAAGATATTTGCTCTCGGGTTTGAGCAGTATCTGGTGAAAAGCCGGCATCAACCAAAGCATCGGCAGCACGCTCGCCATCTACAATGCGATCGACAATACGTTCAAGTTTAGCTTGTAATTTCGATGTGTCATCAATTTGACCCTGGACGCGTTTAATTTCACGTGCCGGTGGAGAGAGCTTCTCAACCTCGTTTTCAAGTTCGTTTAGATCGATGCCCAAATTTTTGATTTGCTCGTTGAACTGCGATACAGCAGTCGCAGCCGATTGAAGTTCGCCCAAACGGTCATCGAGGCGACTCTGTAATTCTCCAATGCGGTCAGATATGCCATCAACATCATCTGTGAGATGCTCTGCATCTCCACCAGTGGCACGAGCTTCGGCACAAATATCCTTGGCCATTCCTTTAAGTGATTGCAGAGGTTTCTGCAAGTTGGTCAATTCTTCGCGTATAGCCTTAACGCGGTCTAAGAGTTTTGGATCTTTAGCTGCACCACCTAATGCATCGTGCGCTGCCAAACGGTCTTCACATCTACCTACAGAATGATCTAAATTTCGAAGTTCGTCATTGAAATCGCCCAGTCGTCGAGAGCAGTTTTCAATTTCATGAGCTCGGGCTATGAGGTCGTTGTTCAGACGTTCCCATCGCTCACGGATGTCTTGCAGCTCGGCTTTAATGGGTTCTTTGTCGACGTCGCAACTGGCTAAGAATGTTTCACCCAAGCCCTTGGTGTTCTCATATTCTCCAGAATGTTTCCAGACCTCACTGCGGAATGTTTGAAGATCACGCAAACGGTTATCCAATTTTGATTTCGATAGCACGCCGGGGGTCAAGTCCGTCAATTTATCCTCAGCTGTTCTTAACCAAGCCAAGAACACTTCGGACGTCGTAGCATATTTCTTGCAGTGCTCCATGCATGTCTGCAAGCGAGTGTGGCGGTCAACAGCTTCACGGCGTAGTTTCTCCCACTGCTGTTGTATGCGTTCCAAATCGCGTTTAACTGTGCGATCTTGTTGACGATCCGAAAGGTCCTTGCCTTTGTTTATTAACATGATTATTTCATGTTCACGGGCCATTACCTCGCGATAAATAGGTTCGTGTGTGTCAATTTGATGTTGTAATGTGGGCTTGTGAGCGGAAACTAAAAGACGTTCGGCCAAATTGGTCAGTTCGGCTGACAGCCAACCAAGAGTTTTCGAACAGTTTTCAGCAAAGTGACGACCATCTCGAAGAGTGGCTTCTGTTTCAGCCTTCTTTGTGTCAAGCTTTTTCTGCAAGGCTTGGTATTGTTTTTCAAGAGCAGCAACGCGAGAATTGACGTCGGCTCGAGATGCTGGATCTCCCAATATATTGCACAGAGCGGCAGCAGATTGTTCGGCATCTGCCAATAGCGGCCGTTGTCCTTCCAGCTGACGTTCCAGATTTTCAATCTTCCTTAAATTTTCCTGGTGATCACCATCAGATGGCAAACTATCCAAGTTATCGCTAATTTGTTGTAAAGCTTCTCGGAGTCTGTTGACTGCAGCGTCAAATTCTTTGCTGCTGTCAGCGGCACCGCCCAAACTGTTGGCACGTTCATCTAAACGACCAACCAAATCTTCCCACTTGCTACTGATATCCCTCAATTTCTTGTCAACGGCAGAGGCATCAGGAGAATCTCCATCCAAATGATCGAGAACATCATGACCAATTTCTTGGAAATGCTTCAGCTGGGGTTGTTGAGTACGGAATTCTTCACGCAACACCTGGACTTGCTGCACTTGACTTTGGACCATACGAGGATCTGATGAAATTGGACCAAGAACCGTTAGCATACGTTCCTTGCTGTCCAACCAATTTTTCAAATTGTTGTGGGTATCCAGGAAATCGCGCAGTTTTTCTGAGAAACTTATACGATTCTTACAAATATCGCTCAACTGCTTCCATTTCTCTACGATGTTATCATTTTCCATACGCAGTTGTTCAGCTCCGAGAACATCGGATTTGCGACGCAGTATATCTTTGATTTGAGTTTTTGTTGTGTCTAATAAGCTCTGCTTCTCATACATGTCCTCGAGTATTTTGCGCGCCTGTTTAATACAGCGATCGGCTTCGTCCTTGTTTGATACCGACTCCTTCGGCAATTGACGCTGAATGCGGTCCAGGAAAGTGGCAAGACTTTTAAGGTTCTCGAACTGCTTGCGAACTTCTTCGCTCATGTTATCAAGTTCGTTTTGACGATCATTGATGCGAACGCCAATAAGACTGTAGCGGTTATTGATTTCGCTCAATTGTTGTTGCACTGGAGACAATTCGGAAAGTTGGAAGCCATCTTGAGAGGATCTGCGGCTACCAAATCCACTGGAACCAGTCGATAGTGGCGACAGAATACCTCCCTTCGTTGGGCTTGGGCTGCGAGCATCCCCCGACATGCGACGTAAGGGGCTAACACGCTTAATGGGACTGAATGTTGAGCGTTTCCGACCGGGACTTTCAGGGCGAATAAGAGCATCATACTGAGCACCGATATCGTTAATTTTGTCAATAGTTGAAGCGTAATCACGGTAGTCCTTGTATATTGGTTTCAGCTCGTCGTTTTGCTGCCGTATTTTGTCCAAATCAATGGCCACTGGCGCTAGCCCAGTGATGCGTGTTTCCATACTGGAAAGCCACGAAAGAACTTGTTCTTTTAGACTTTCGTAGGCCACTTGGTGTTCAGCTTTCTGTTTCGACAACTTTGTCTTCTCATCGAGACTGACATTGATGTTGCGCCATTGAGATTCAAGAGCCTTAATGCGATCCCTCAAAGTGCTGGTATCGGTAACATCGCGAATGCTGATCAGGTCCTTGCCATTACGAATACAATCTTCATAAGCTGGTGTTAGAGATTCCTTTCGATTCGAAAGCTCTTGCATGCGGCGCGCGAGTTCCTCGGAAGATAGCATATTTGTGTCACGGCTATCGAGAGCATCTTGCAATGTGACAATTTCCTGTTCAATGCCACTTATTTCATCTAAGTATTTGCTCACACGAACGTAGACATCGTCAAGGAACTCACCACGTTTCACAACCTTATCGTAAAGCTTATCAAACTTGGTAGTGACGTCAATGAGATTGGTTTCAACTTTCTTGGCGATGCGGGCATTGGACGCTGCGTCCATCAAATGCTTGGCAGATGACTGAACACTGTCGATAGTAGCTTGATGAGATTGCATATCGGCCAGCAAGGATTTGTGCTCGCGAATTTGCTCTTGCAAACGTTCCTTAATGAGTGAAGCTGGTCGCAATTGAAGCTTATATTTGTCTTCGGCTTGATTAACCCAACTACCCAAATTGTCCAAAGCTTCTTGTACACCTTGTGACTGCACTAGAGTTTTATCCAATGTCTTACAGTGTTCACCCAAAGAATCAAGCAGTTTTTGGTATTTTTCCTTCAGATCAGCAATTGGAACTTCCAATTGATTGATTTCCATCGGACTAAGCTGGCCACCCAATGTATACAACAAACTGTCCAGGGCCTGCTGAGCATTGTCCACCAGACGGCCGTTCGAAAGCAATTCGTTGTGTAAAGCCTTGGCCTCATTCATTTGTTCTTGCACCGATTTGGGGTCACCAGCAATGGGCTCAGCAATTAAACGCGCGACGCGAGGCTGAGTGCTACGCAACCACTCGTTAGCCTTATCCAAGGCATCTTGATATTCCCGTTGACGACCACCAAGGCCGGATATGCGATCTTGAAGGGAATTAACTCGATTCATCAGATCCTTATATTGAGCTGACACCAGTGAAACCTCTTGACGTATGGGACTTTCAGCACTGGCTAGTGGTTCCACATGGTGCAGACGTTCGGGCAGTGAGGTTCTGAACTCGTTTAAGATGGCCAAGAATTCTTTGCCTTCATCGACAAACTTCTGGGCGGCCATTGTGATGAAACGTAAGTCGGCCTGATGTCCAATGACATCGCTAACGAACTCCCGTATGGACTCCGACTGCGACGAAAGACGTGTCAGATCGGACAAGGCGCGTTCCTTGTCCTCCAGAGTGCGGCGTGCCGACTGCAACCAATCGGAGAAAATGTCCAATTCACCGCGTAATTTTGTGAGTTCATCACGTCCAGCTTCTAGACGACGCAAGAGTCGAACAGTTCGGTCGTTAACACGATCCACACGAGAACGCAGCTCACGTCCGGCATTTTCCAATGTGGTAACTTCGGGGGCGGACAACACATCGCCGCCGGTCAAAACAATTTGACGAATTTGTTCCAAGCATGTGGCGACGGGACGTTGTTGAGTTTCGATTTCATCTTTGATTTGCTATTGAATAAAAAAAAATAAATTACAGGTTAAATCACAGACACTTTGTGGAGAATCGAAAACATTGTTTCGATTCTTCTCATCTGAAATGAAAAATTGTTCAAAATTTATTTTATATAACCTCTAAAAAATGTTTTTCTCAATAAAAAAACCCTTTTTTGGGTGAACGTGCGACAGCTTCTCTGGTTCAATAAAGTATCAGTGTTATAGAAATTGATATTTTTACACTTTAGTATTTAAAGAGTTCTTTGACGTTATATTGATGAACAACTTTTGCCAAAAACATCTCCATTTTTTTTTGAGAAACTCAAAACGATTTTTACAGATTATATAAAATAACTCTAGCACAAGATTGGCAACATAAAATTCTAACTCTAAACAAAAACGTTAAACGCATTCGCTTAATTCTGCTGAAACCCGTTAACGCTTTTTCTTGAATAATCATTTTTCTATAAATTAACAACCTGGTAAACTAAACCAGCAAAAACTGAGTAACACCGTGTCATTTCTAGTGTAGGTGGTAGGCGATTACCCAATGCATTATTCTGAACCCTGATATAATGACTTATTATAATAACTTTAACAATCAGTTATAAGTTGTTGTTGTTGTAGCGGCAACTGTGTGCCGGGGGACAGTCCTTGGCCGTAGAATTGTTCTTCGGGTCGTGGGATTGTCAGTTATAAGTAACATCTTTCAGAAATCAGAGCAAATTTCTAAATGTTCTCAATAATAAAAATACATTCCAATAACTATAATTCGTCGAGAACTGTGGATGACCGACCAACCAGTCTAACCAACCTTTGCATTCAAAATATTCAATGGGTATAATAGACAAATAAGAAATGGATTTATCTTCCCAACTTGTTCTAATGGGTCTATTGTTGGACCTTACGTGGTATATATAAATAAGTTCTTATTCTTGAACTCTGAAATACGTGCAAATAATCTGTTATTTAAGTGCTCGGGTATGCCTACAATTAAATACTTATTCTGCGATTGCAGATAAGTGATGGTTCGATAATGTTTGCAGATTAGGGCTTTGCTCCAATGTCATTACCAATTTGAAGTAATTCAAAGACTTTTGATTCTAACTTACACGCAATGTTATTTGGTAATGCGTGTTTTTGCTGGGAAACGATTTTTGACGGACATATTAATGATATTTCTATTAAATAAACAACTTTTAGGCTTTCTTAAACTATTAAAAATTCTCGCTGATTAAATAAAACACCCTTTGTGCTAGGTACATGGTGTCATTTGAGGAGTATTTTGTTGTTCGTTCGAAATCGAATCTCGATTTGAGTTCGGATTAAAATCCACACTTAACCGAAACTTACTCGTACCAACAGAACAGCAATTTCTTTAACTTACCTTAAGAGCATTAATTTGATTGCGAAGCTCGTCAATCTTCTCCCTGGGCCCGCCAACAGTGGCGATTTTATGTTCAATATTGTAGACCCATTTGAGCAACTCGTTCACATTCTCCTCACACATATTGAACTTCTCGAATACAGCTTGCTGAATATGCGACAATAAGTTAGTCATTATGGAAAGATAGATCGAATCGTAGAGAAAGAGAGAAAGGGGAGAGATTGAAAATCATTACTTTCCGATAAAAATAGATATGTAATGTATGTTCTATCCCTAGAAATGGACTAAAAGTATGCAATTAAAAATTGTGTAGGAATAAATATGCATTAAATAAATAAATCAATAAAAAAATTAACTAGCCCAAAAAAAAGAAATCATCCTTAATATGCAAGTTTTTGCAAAATTTCAGGTAAATCATAAACACAAAATATATATACGAAAAAGAAAATAAATATAGTATATAAAAAGCATTGATTTAAGCATAGCTTCCGCGCGACATTACGCATATGTACAAAGCAGTTTCACTGGTTTTGTAGGCTAACAGGAAAACACAAACGCCAAAGTTCAAATAAAAGCAAACATAAAACATAGAATGGAGCCAGTAGGACTGCACTACTATAATTCAGTTTATACAAATTAGTTAGTTCAACTTTGTACTACTAACTACGTTGGTATGTATGGACTACGATTAACTGAAACACCAAACAAACTACTGTATTCATAGTTAAACAATATTACAATTTTTGGGTTTGGGTTTAGGGTTAGAGTAGCTCAGTTAATTAAAACTTAATATGCAAGTTATATTCAAAAGAAGTAAACAAAAAATATTTTTTAAACTGGAAATTAAAATCTGAAAAGGTAGAAAATCGATATGAATGAAATATAAAATAAAAAAAGTTGAGAGATGAAAGGATAAAAAAAACAGGAAAATACACAAGTGAGTATAAACTTATGACTACAAGAATTTACCTTTCTACAATGGAAATATAGAATCAATATTCCATGAGTGAAGGGGACATTATCTAGATTTCAAAAGGAGATTCCGAAGAAAAAAGTTGAGCAAAGTTTCACTTTGTGGATCGACCTTTCGTAACCAACATCCTACGGCATTCGACTCGACATATGGAAATGATTTATCTCCTCTCCGACAATTCGTGAACTGAGAAATTTATAAATTTTGGTTTGTTTTACAAAATCAGAATTCCTTGCCAAGGATGTTGGTCTCATAAGGAACATACAGACATGTATGCTAAATATTGGGCGAATACTGGAAGGAAATCTCTACATACCGAAGAAGATCGTGCGGAGCAGGGAAGAAAATTAGAATCGACACTAAGCACAGAGACAGATAGGAGGCTCGTAGCTAGCAAAGGGTATGGAATACAAATGATATTCCCTAGGGTACTAAGTAGGTATAGATATGAACTATGTATATATGTATGTCCGTATGTATATAACCAAAAACAAAGCGTGTATGTAGTTGGAAACAATATAATAAAAACCAATAAACACATAAAATGTTCCAATGATGTTTGCTTGCCGACGACATTTATGTTGGAGAATGTATGATACGCGCAGCATCCAAGGAGGCATATGAATAATGTGAACGAAATATGTATGCGTGTGAAGAACATAAGATCTGATGCATGTGATTCTGATGCGGATGTACGCACGACGATGAAGTGATTGCTATTTTGAATTGTGTAATTGTTCATTTTTGTTGTTGAATTTTTTGGGAACATCTTAATCGACAGAGAAGTAGCGAGAAAAAGGCCGATGTTTATGAAAAACAATAACACCATGCTCCGTTGTCGGGTGGTAGGAGGAGAGGGGGGAAATAGAGACAGACAGTGTGGAAGGAAGGATATAGTTTCGAAAAAGTCTGAAAACACACAAAAGGTCGATGGAATCTGTGGTTTGGAAGACATCGAGCGAATCAAATCTTGACACTCAAAGCGAAGAGTCCAATATGATTTTTAGTAAGAAAAGCCAAAAAATAACATTGCTGAAATTGCAATGGAAAAACTTTGAAAAATAAATGAAAAAAGATCTAAGACATGCCAAAAATATGTATGTATGTAGAATGTATCAATAACAAGTTCAAGTACAAAAGCTAAATAAAATAAAAAAGATTTTCGACATTGTATGTAGCTTATGAAGGAAATGAAAAAATAGCTTATGTTTGATGTGAAGAGCAAGAGACAGAGACGAAAGATAGGGTGAAAGCTGGGTGTTGAGCATGGTGAACATTTATTGCAGCTGAGAGACAAGCACTGCCACTGAAATGCCCAGCATAAGACTTACCCTTTGTTCGGCGGCCAGAAGAAGTCCCTTCTCAGCAGCCTTAACCAGATCCATATTGTTTTTACTGTCGGTCGGGTCATAGATACGTCCATCGTGGGCATCTAGCAAGCCGTTTTGTATGGCCGCCGTCAGCGGTATGATTTCGCCGGTTGGTGGATTTCGCACAACTGTCGACGAGGGATCAATTAGGCCGCCGGATATGGCTTCGGCAAGCGTGAACTTTTTACGCTTTATTATGTCGGGATTCATTTGGAAGGGATCAACGAAACATCTATTGGTGGGATTGTAAAGGTTAAAGGATATGGCTTCGAGTAAACCGAAGGAACGTTTGGGAGTAACAATCAGACCGCTTTCATATGCTTCGTTCAGCGTACACAGTTTTGAAGTCTTCGTATTCAAGACATTCGCCTTGTTAGCATCCATGAGGCCCTTGCGGAAGGCTTCTGGCAAGCGAACCAATTTTGATTTTGCCAAATCTTTGATAAGTGCCGAATCGGGATCAATAATGCCCAGGGTTGTAGCATCTTTGAGAGTATAAACAACGGGTTCGACGGGTTTAGCGTCATCACTTTCAGGTTTGCCTTGGTTCACTTGATCCGGCGATGGAACAGCTGGCACTTGATATGTCAACATGCCGGTTTCTAAATCTAGACTCTTTATTTCGGCGGCATGATCGAATGTAATGGGTTCTCTAACGTAAACCACCAGAGTGGGGTCAAACACAAAATATAATGCTTTCGGATCTACTACGGTGCGTTTGCTCAAATCAACGCTATTGTTCTGCTGAGCAACTTCAAATGGAACAAACTTAAACGAATCGAAATCGCGAACCAAAGCCGTCTTTGGATCGATTATATTATATTTAATGGCTTCTTCCAAAGACATTTCACGAGGCTTGCTAACGACAATACTCATTGGCGTTTGACCTAACAACTCTACACTGTCTTGGCGTTTTATTACCTCTGTGCGCTCTGTCAACGGTTTAGTGACGGTTAACAAAATTCCCCGAACTAGTGCGACGTCGTAATTGTAAGCGGATTTCGTTTTGGGATCGAACACACGCCCCTTGGTGACGTCTACATCACCGTTTGCAATCGCTTCATTGAGCGGCGTTTCTTTGCCGGTTACGTGATTTTTGAAAACCGTTGTGGACGGATCTATGAAACCGCATTGAATGGCTTCAGCTAAATCGTAAAACTCACCGGCGGTGGGATCACAGAATTTGCCTGTCTCTGACCTAAATAGTTGCATACGCATCACTAGTTCCAAGCACAATAGCCTACGGTTCGAAACAATTAGGCCCCTAGCTCGGGCTTCCTGCAGATCAATTTGCTCCGTTTGGCTGAGAATGTAAGAACCGTTCGTATCATCGATCACCTTTTCTTTGATGGCTTGAGCTAGTCTTATGTACTTTCCTGTTTTGGGATTCCTAATCAAGCTCGACGAGAGACTGACAACATCTTCAATGCAGGCTTCGTTCAAGTTTAACTTCCTCCCGGTGACAGGATGAAGAACTTTGCGAGAAGTCTTGTCGTAGAATCCCATCGCCAGGAGTTCATATAAGCCGAAGCTGGCATTTTCGATGTCGACAATCAGGCCTAAGCTCAAGGCTTCATTCAGGGAAACGAACGTATTACTACCGGGCTCGCGGAAGACACCCTCCCGTCTGTTGATGATGCCCATGCGACATGTTTCTGTTAAATTGTACATTTGCTCATGTATTTCGTCGAAATAGCAGGGCAGTTGGGGATTTATAACGAAACTGCGTATGCTCTCGAGTAAAGTTATTTTGCGTCCACTCTTGGGATCTGTCAACTTGCCGGTCTTTTCATCGAAGAGACCTTGATGGAGGGCTCGCTGCAAGCTCAAAGGAGCCTGGGTGTCCATAAGAATGCCCACATCAAAAGCGTGTTTAATTGTAATCTTTTGGTTGTTGTAAACCAGTTTGGCATTGCTGCCATCAATAATGCCGGATTCGGTGGCGTGGGCCAGATTCAACTGTTTGTACAAGCCAGTATTAAAGTCTCGTATTTGAACACTTTCTTCGTCGAGAAGATTGGTATCGACGGCTTGGGCAAACGAAAGCTTCAGGCCTGTCTTGGGATCCATGAAGCTACCGTCGGCTTCGTCGTACACATTCTTAATGACCGCCTCGATTAGACGCAAAGGTTTCTTTGCTTCGAGCAGCACACCACGATCGAAGGCCTCCTTAAAATCGATCTCCTTGTCGTCGTCGTCTTTAACCGTACCCCTGTGACTATCAACAATGCCAACCTGAGCAGCTTTTTCGAATGGTATTACTTCGCCAGCTACACTGACAATGGTCGAATCCGGATCTAAAATTCCTCTGCGAATAGCACGTTCAGTTGAGAGTTTCTCTCGCGTTATGGTGTTGCTAAATTCACCAGTTTTCGGGTCATACAGGCCACGGTACACGGCATCCGGCAAACTGCGCTTGCGTTTTGGTGGTATAAGTACCCGGTTTTCCAAGGCTTCGTTCAATGACAACTTGGTGCCGGCATATGGATTAATAACATACCCACCCACTGGGTCAATATAACCCTTCGCAATGGCTTCTGTGAGTGATATTATCGACTCGGTTTTCGGGTCTAGCAATACAAGTTCATCGGCATTGATCAGTTTCAATGCAATCGCTGTTTTAAGATCGACGTGTTTGTCGTCAATGGTGAATTTTGATGTTTCTGGATCGTAAAGACCCCTTAATAGACAATCAACAAGGGACAGCGGTTTATTTGTGCTAATCAAATAGCCTTTGACAAAAGCTTCGTCCAGTTTGATATTCGGACTGTTGAGACAACCCCGGACGGTGTCGAGGAGTCCTTCCTTAGCTGCCTGTTTGCCAGACACGATTGCGTTCTTGTCATCATCTTTGACTAAGCATGACTCCAGTTCAACGAATCCAAGTTCTATAGCTTGCTGCAGAAGTATTTCTTCGCCGGTCGACGGATTTAAAATCTTGCCTGTTTTGGGTGAGTAATATTCTCTCTGCAAGACTTCTGGTAAACTCCATGTAATGCTGTCCGTTTTAACTAATTTCTTTTCGACACCAATATCAAATGGAACCAATGTATTGGTTTTGGTATCCTTAATTTTACCAGTTTCTGCCAAGACCAGTTCATCTTCTATGGCACAGTCAAGCTTTATTGCCTTTTGGGATTTGGAATCTACAATTAGCGATATTTTCGGATCGACAAGACCGATTTCGATAGATTTTTGAACGTCAACCTGGTTGTCCGACTCAGAGTCATAGAGTTTACCGGTCTCGGGGTCGTAGAGACCTTTGCGGACGGCAGCCTCCAGTGAAATTGGTCTACGGGCTCCTGGCACAAGGAAGCCCAGTTTGAAAGCATCTTCCATAGGGATTTCCTTTAGAGTTTGAATATCAATCACAGTACCTGCCTGCATGTCTACAACTCCCAACTCAATTGCCATACGCAGTGGAATCACTTCACCACTTACGGGATCACGTACCGATATCGATTGAATATCAAGTAAACCATTGTTGATGGCATCAACAATGGAACAAACTCGACCATCGTCCAATATTACCTTGCCAGTTGCTGGATCAATGACATTTTCAATAGCTGCGGGTTTTTCTTTTTCAGGATTGGCACGAATAATCCAATTGCGAGAAACACATTCGAAAAATGGTATCTTCTTGCCAGTCTTAGGATCGACCATATGACCTGTATGTCTGTCGAGCAATGGTCGTTCAAGGGCATCCGTCAACGTCTCATAGTTGCCAGTACTGAAGTTCTTGACCAGAACTGTTTCGGGATTAAACACGTTCATGTCGAACACTAACGTTTGGAACGAAATCTTCAGACCTGTCGAAGGATCTATGAAATATTGATTCTCTGGATCGTAAATGTTCAATTCGCTCAAATGTTCAGGAGTCAATTCATCGCTGGCGTCAATAAGGTAGGTCATTGGTTGCAAAACAACCAACTTGTCATCTAATACCTGAACTTCGTCCAAGGGACTGAGCTGTTCCTCTCTCAAGAGTTCGGTCACACTTCGGTCTTGTTCTTCACCATCCACGACAACCTTGCAATCGTCGGGCGAGATGAGCTTTTGCGAAATGGCATCACCCAAGGCTAAAGTCTGCGGCGGTGTCGAACGTTGCGAAACTTTTTCCGTGTTAATAGTTGTGATTTCCGTGGGCGTTGTTGTCGCTGATCCACTTGTAGTAATCGTAGTTGTGGTAATGGTCACATCAAACGATTCGGCTGATTTTGTATCCTTTTGCAGGGCATCCGCAATAGCTTTTCCAGCCAATACGGGAGCGCCCACTATAGCCATGGCACCCAACTTGGCGGCATCCTTAACATTTTGCAAAATATTACTGGTTGTACTATTACTAGGTTGATTATCAACCTTTTCTGCCTGTATAAAATCAACCACCTGCTGATGTTTGTCTTTGGGATCAGTTTCTTGCACGCTCTGCACCTGAGTTAAGTCCACTTGTTTTCTTTCAGCCGGTATGGGTTTATCTGTCTGCTGTGTACTGGTCTCCACTTGCGTTGTTACCAAATTTGGCATCTCTGCATGAGGCTGCTCATTTGTCATTTCTTCGAATATTTCAGTTTGTTGACTGTCGTCGGTTGTCCTAGGTTCTGGACTCAACTCTTCAAAAGGTTGCAGAGGCGTTACTTGCTGCGAGCTACTTGCATCGTTTCCTTCATCCTTGCAGGTTTTTGTTGTCACTGTCGTAGTTGTTTGCTCCACGGTCTGTGTGGTAGTGTGAGAAGGACGCTTGGGGTCCTCTGTGTTGGTTGGCTTAATAATATCATCTAACTGGTATTTGCCCTTTGATGCTGTCACATCAGCTTCTGCTGGTCTGGTGATTTCACTAATTTCATGCTTAATAAAATCTGTTACCACACCGTGTTTCTCAGGTTGCTGTTCGCCGGAAATTTCCCTGGTCTCCTTAATAGTTCTGATCACAGGGGATACATCTTCTTTGGGATCTTTTTTATCTGGCAGTTGTTCACTCTCCAGTGGCTTTTGAGGAACTACACTTTCTCTAATTTCTCTAGATGTTGTTGTAGTGGTGACTGTTGTAGTGGTAACAGAGCTAGTAATTGTCTTATCTTCTTCCCAAGTAGGTTCGGACGATATTGTTTGCTCGGTAACTTCGGTCATCTCAACAATGTCGTTAATTGGTTCTGTCGCTGTCACAGACGTTTCGTTCGTTATAGTAACTACTTTAGAAGGATCTTTTTGTTGGACAACACTATCAGTCTTTTGAGGGGAATACTCTTGGCCAGGCGAAGCTGGATGTCCAGACGATATGACTTCTTCAGTCTTCTGAGTGATTGTCTTTGACTCTAATGGTGACTTCACCGGTTCAGGGCTCATCTTAGGGATTTCGGGTTCCGGCACAGATTTTGTGGAATCCGCAGGTGAACCCACTTCTACAGCCTTTGGCGGGGAGCCTTCCTGCGAGATTTTTTCTTGATTTATAAAATTGGCAGTCGTAGTGTTAATGAAGTGTTCTGTATCCTTTACAAGGTGATCAACCAAATCAGAAGGCTGTTCTACAATTGGTTCTATGACAACGTGCGTGGGCGACAATAGATCCTTGGGCTTCTCACTATGCTGAGGTACTTGCTCTTCGCCCTTTGAGATAACTGTGGTAGTGACAGTAGTCATTGTAGTAGTGGATGATGTTGCACCTGAATACTGCCCATCAGTGTTGTGTGGATAAGTCTGTAGAGGTTCCTGGCTAATAGGCAACTTGTCATTACTTGTGATCGATTTCATTGTTGTTGGTGTAACGGGGGTTTCTTTCTGTGGCTCTTCGTTAGATTTGGTTGTAGTTGTTGTAGTTTTAACCAGTTGTTTGATGCCACTGACTACGGCACCTCCAGCTAAAACGGGAGCAGCCACAATGCCAATGGCGCCAATTTTGGCAGCTTCTTTCACAGTATTGAATGCCGTTGACAATTTACTATCTTTAGGCGTCTGCTGACTAGGCATAGTCTGCGTTGTCTCAGTCGTCGTTATTACCTGCACCTCCTGAGCTTTCTTGTCAGCAATTGTGTTTTGTCTTTCCACTAATACTGTGGTGTCGCCGCCCTTGATGGGTTTTTGCAGGAGGTCGTCGATGTTGTCTTGGTTTCCCGTAACGGAGCGAGTCTCCTTGGAGGTCTCCCCTTCTCTTAAGATGCCCAAAGCTTTGGCCTCCTCAATGCTGCACACTTCGCCAGTTTGAACGTTCTGCACCTCATTGTTCGAGATTAGAACATAGCCCTGAACTAGTTCAATGGTTTTTGTGGTCACCGTATGTACGGCCGTAATGGTTTCCATAATTTCTGTTCTTGGTATGGGGTTTTGAGTTACAACGAAATCCGACATTGGCTTAACAACTAATAGGCCGTATTCTAAGGATTGGCGTATGGGAGCAGCTGGGCCAACTTCTTTAGGATGACTAAATGTTTGATCTACGATATTTATTAAGCCCTGTTGCACCGCATGGTGAACTTCGATAGCATCTGCTTGTGGAGGATATGGAATGGACATTATAAAGCCCTCCTCGATTGCCTCTTTCAAGGGAATTTCCTTTCTGTTCTCTGGGTGTATGACGGAAACTGTTTCGGGCTTTAGAAGGCCCTTCTCAACTACAACTGGGAATGTCATGCCGACGGGCGGAATCGAAACAACAGATTTCGCTTTGTCGTAACTCTTATCGAAAATGTCGGCTGTAAGAGCCTGGGCCAGAGTTAGCGACGTGCCATTTATATTGAATGTTGACTCGTCGGGATCGACAATATTTTTCTCTATGGCTTCTTCTAAGGTGCACTTAACGGGACGTTTGAGTTTTGAATATGGATCTAAAACCTCACAAGCTATTGCCTCTCGAATGTTCAGACCATAACCACTTTCGGGGTGAACAATTGTCTGGGTTTTCGTATCGACGAGACCTTGTTCCATGAGTTTAGGCAGCGAAAGCGACTTTGCCAGCGGTATCAAAATGTGATTCGTTTCATCGGGGTCTATAATACGCTCTCGAACAGCATCGCCAATATTCAAAAAGCGATTACGTTGGGGATCGGCCACCCGCCCGCTATTACCATCGATAAGTCCACGCTGCAGAGCTTCCGAAATGTTTAGCACTTCTCTATTGTCGCCCAAAAAGTGGCGTGTGTTCTCCAGGATATCTCGTGTTTTTTCATCAATAATTCCCTTTTTGAAAGCATCGCTTGGCTTCAAGATCATTTTACGCATTTTTTGCAATACTACAACTTTCTCGTCGCACGTATCGCTCTCGAACGACTTTGTTTTCGTCAATTGATCTCTTGAAACAATGCCACGCTCGTAAGCCACTTCTACGGGAATTTGTTCACCCGTACGAGGATCGGTAACGAAGCGTATGGTGCGTAAAGCCCCTTCGGCTGCTACCAGCGGAGCACCAGCCACAACAATAAGGCCCTTCTGTATCGCCGTCAATATATCGACGGGATATCCTTCTTCGGTTAAAATTGTGGCATTTTGTGGATCGTAAATCTTGCGTGCCAACGCTTCACTTATCGATATAACTTGATTCGTTGCCTGAGGATCTACAATCTTGATGAGATTTTCGTCTATTAGACCATGACGGGCTGCATCGAATATATTCTCCGTTTGACCGTTGTGGGTGAAAATTACCAACGCTGTGGATGGATCGTAAATTGCACCTGGAGCGATTTGCAATGGCTCGGGTGAGGTCAATTCTCTCTGAACCGTTCGGACTTCAACGAACTTTGGTGAAGAACCGGACGAAAGTGGCGCAGATATTTCCACGATTTCGGGCAAATTGTTTATTTTACTAATACGCAAAATGCACTGTTCCCTCGCCGACGTTTTGGTTAATGGCACAGGTTCCAGTATGATTTTGCCCTCATTGATTGCTGAACGCATTGTCTCCACATCCTCGTTCTTGTTGCTATAACTGCCATATGAGTCAATGATGCTCCTTTCGAAGGCATTGCGAATGGACAACTTCTCTGCTGTGTGTGGATCTAAAACCGATACGGACAGACTATTGATAATGTACTTGGAGATGCACTCTTCGAATGTGACCACTCTTTCTGTGCCCTTAATATGGAACACCCCGCTATCGGGATTAAAAAGCTGTTGTTCGATTGCGTCTTTCAGAGGCCAACCGCCCGGAGGCAACTCAATAATCTGCCTTTCCTGGACATTGTATTCAACATATGAACTTTTCTCGCTGTGTATAAAGTCCGTATTGATTTTGCCCGATTTTATGACCTCTTCGGCTATGGGAATCTCCACCGATCTTTCTATGTAATTCTGGGTATTCAACTTAATCGGTTCAGATTCGGGCACTATTTGTTTGGTGACAATTGTTATGGTCGACTTGGTCTTCTTACGATTCGTTGGTTCAGGCACGGTGTCATTCGCATCGGGTAGCAAAAGTCCGTAATTGAGAGCTTGTTGCACCGAATAAATTTTACCAGTCTTGGGATCCTTGAATAATTGGCGTTCCTCATCTATGAAACCTTGGCGGAGGGCCTCCGTGAATGTTAAAACTATATTGTTGTCCAACGGTTCTTGAGAGCCTGACCTAATGGTAACGTAACGATTAATAGTTCTAGTCACAGTCTCAGTCGTCAGAGTAATGTTCAAAAGACTGCTCAGTAAGAGAGCACCCTCGGGAGTAATAAACTTACGTTCTATAGCTAGGTCAAGGGGCACAGTTTCACCAGTTTTAGGATCTAAGAGATAACCTGTCTTGGGGTCGATTAAATTATGATAGCACAAATCGAAGACACTCAACTCTTTGCCGCTGGCATTGTGAACGCCAATGCCCTTGTTAAACATTTCGTAAACTTCGGGTCTAATAAGGCCTTCATTCATGGCTACTTCTAAGGGCACTTGTGAATCACGACTAGTTTCTAAGGCAAATCCTGTACTCTTTCTGCGCAAAATGCCTCGCGATAAGGCCACATTGAAACTAACGAAATCATTGCTGCGCATATCTTTGAAGCCGTCAATGTCAAATATCGACTTTTGCGACACGCTGCTAATCAAACCGCGTTCTACAGCCTCCGGCATGGAGAGAACTTCGCCAGTCATGAAATCTCTGTACTTGGACTCGGCCGGCAGGACAATGCCGTCGGCTATAGCTTCCTGCAAGGTCACCAGCTCTCCTTTGCGCTTGGTTATACACTTTAAATTATTACCGTCTAGCACGCCCGATTCTATTGCCTGCATTATACTCAATTTCTCACGCCGCATGGGACTTGTGATCTTCGACTGTTTGTCCAACAGATTCAAATCACAAACGTCCTTCAGAGTGTAGGGCTTAACAATGAGTTGACGATTCTTGGCCTCGATAAATGCCAATTTCTCTTTGGTTACTTCGTTCCAGTAGCGACCGGTCTTTGGATTTAGAATACCCGATTTGAGAGCTTCATTAAGAGTTATCTTGGTGTCGTTTTTAGCGTCGGCGACTTCCCGCACATTCGGATCGATCAATTGATTCGCAATCGCCGAGTCGAGTCGAAATTTATCTCCCGAATTGCGGTCGGCAATCCAGCCAGCTGTATCCACCAACCCGTGGGCAATAGCGTCGCTCAGGCATAAGGCGTTCGATTTGATCGTAACCGATTCGTGTCTGATGAGGTAGCCGCGTTCGTAAGCCTCAGCCAGTGTTATCGTTTTGCCCGATTTCACCCGATATAAGCCCGTCTTGGTATCAACACTTCCAGCAGAAATGGCATCGGCAATATTTTTCGGATTTTCAGCATCGGGAGAATCTTCTACAGTTACCTTAATGCGTTTCTCCGCCGTCTCGTAACCGGACTCCGCCTCGATTATCTCTCGCTGTATAACTTCCAACAGCGACAGCTCGCGGCCTTTCGCATCTCGGCCCGCACCCGGTTGCAGTAACTGGTGCGCAAGTTTGGCATCAATTAAGCCCTGCTTCACAGCCTCCTCCAGAGAAATGCGTTTGTCGCCCACCAACATTTCCCCGGTGCGCACATCCAGTATGCGCATTTGAATCGCATCCCCAATGGTCAGGACGCGACCTGTCCGCGGATCCCTTATGCCGGTGATGTCCAGCAACTGCTTGACATTACTGCCACCGGCGAATTCAGTGGTGCCGACATTTTCGTTTTTCGTCTGCACCCTCTTCAGACTATGAATTTCGTTGAATTGTATTTGCGACTGCTTCGTCGCGCTAGTGGTGGGAACAGACGCCGCTGTTCCATTTGTAGTGGTTGTGGTGTGTACAAAATCAGTAGCGTCGTAGACACTCTTTGTGGTTTTCGTTGTGCTAAACCTGAAACGGATGGCAAAAACAAATGGTTACACGTGATAATACTTCTCGGCTCCAATCAGTCAATCAATCTATCAGTAATCGGTACTCGGTGTACAAACATGCCCGTACATCGATCTATGCCTGACTGGAAAATCGAATCCACTTACTGTGTTGTGCTGTAGGTTGTTGTAAAAAGATCTTCATCGCGTGCAACGTAACCTTCGCCAGTCGGTACGTTGTTGGCGCTGAAATCTACGCGGAAGGTTTTCAGTGGTTTTTGCAAACTTTCAGCGTATTGCTGCAAATGATACAAACAAAATAAGGGGGGAGAAAAACGAAACGCAATTATTAAGTGAATTATACAAGAAAACTCCTTTTTCTTTTTTTTTTACATTATTTTTGGCGTTGTCTAGAGTACAAGAGTTGTGTTCATTCATGCACAAATTTAATTATAACAAAACAAACTTTGGCCCATACGATTCAAATCTCGCATTGCTGTAAGGGCCAAAACCCAAAATTTGAAAGTTTCAAGATATTTCATTGCCTCTGCATGTTCTCGAGTTCATTTGCACGAGATGAGATTTTGAATTAAAGTTCGATAATCTCAGTTTTTTGCATTATGAAAAAAGTCCATGAATTTACTCCCAAAAATTTGGCACTTTTTTGGGCCAAAGTTTGTGTTGTTGGTGGGTGTTAAGAAAATGTTTGAAATATTTTTATTTTTTTTATACCTGAAATTCAAATGCAAAATCGTATTCACTAGTCTCTTCTGCCATTTGAGCAGAATGTTGTTCACCACGTCGCTTGCTAAAGTGTTCACTTCAATACTTTGCTCTTGTGCTTTTCTAGGAACTTTGTTTGTTGCTTTAACAAGATTTGAGCGTTTATCATAATAGTTTCGAATGTTCAGATTCGAAAGACCGCAGCGCAAAGTGTTTGATCTGATTGAACGCTTCTGTTGCTAGTGCCATTTACTTTTTTCTGGTTTTTGTTGTTTTTCATTTATTGTCGCGGTCGGGCGACATTTCGCAAACAAAATCCAAACTGAAAATTCGCAATAAATAAATGATGGTTTCTCGTTCATACGGAATCGTCGAAATACCCCCCACCCCAAGTTGTTTAGCAAAATGTTTATGTTTACGTGCTTTTTAGCGACCATAAATTCACACATGGAACCAAAACAAATAATCGGAGCGTTTGTGGTGACGAATATTAGTTTGATAACAAAACACAAAAAAAACGAACGAACGAAAATGTTGATAACAAATGCAAATGACTATTAAGCCCATAAGGAATTCCTAAGCAAAAAGTCGACAACACATTGTGGTGAACATAAATTAGATGACCATCAATCAGACTGCCGAAACTAATAGCGAAAGCTCAATTTTGCACCCGTCATTACCGCAGAGGGGTTTGTTCGCATTCAAACAGAAGGACAGCTTGATACAGTCTGCACTCGAGTGTTGAGAATAGGGGGAACATTTTACCAATTCAAGAGATTCCCGCTAATTGCAAGTTATTGTAGAGATCTACCATTTAAATGTGTGTACAACTATATTTTACCTGAGATGTTCGAAAATATATTTCAGTACGATTAAAGGAATTAACCTTAGCGAGTTTAGGCAAATTTGTCTAGATCGGTATAAGTATACTACAGTGCGACACATGTATGAATACGCGCACTTGTGCGTATTCATACATGCGCCACGATAATTCTTATTAAGCTGAATCGTCAGACTACCTATTAAGAACTCTGCTTGGTTCGACAGTTTGCTCTTGGTTTGACATCTATAATGAATACACTTCATTAAGCTTTTTAAATTATTATTCGTAATTCTGGCTGGTTGAACGCATTTCGGTTTTTTTTCTAAACCGTGTTTTTAAAAAACTGACATTAGCCGACATTCCAGTTTTAGATTTTTGCCTAAAGATGGACAATATTTTCCCATTCAGAAATGAAGAATTTTACCCCATTTTTAGAGTCTGAGAATGCACTGAAATTAATTGCGAAGAAAAGAGGTTTGTTTTTTATTCAAACACAAACTTGGTGATTAAAAATAATGTCACATTCGAAATTGTGAATGTTAGACTATGGAGACTCAGACTGGATTTTGTCCATAGTAATATACTTTACCAAATTTGATTGAAATCAGAATAAATATGGGTGTTCTAGAGCACTTTTATGTAAAATCGGCAATGACCTTGGTACGGGGGCTTTATCAAAACGAGCGATATGAGCCATTTTTATCTGAGCTGGTTATTTATCGATCGTTATGAACTGTGCCAAAATTCATCAAGATTGAATGAAATGTGTGGTTTCTGGGGCCAACAACTTAAAACCGGTTGAACATATATGTGGGAGCTATAAATCTAAATCCAAACCAATTTTATCCAATTTCAACAGCGGGCGTCCTTGGACAAAAAATTGTTTTTTTTTTTATCAAATGTCATTAAGATAGGACAACAAATGGAGAAGACGGACGGACGAACAAACAACTTTTATTAAATCGAACCAGCTGGTGATATTAAGTCGATAGGACAACTAATAGGGGAGTCGCTCAATATTTTTGGTAGTTACAAACAAACATTAGCAATGAATCTTACTTATACTTAAGGTACAAACAAGGAATACCTTGGAATACCTTTTTTGCATTTACATACAGCAACAAAAAAAAAACGAAAAGTCCGACAGAAAAAAACGGGAAAACCGACATGTAGGGTTATAGCTTTTTTTAAGTAACCGTCTGTTGATTTCGCGGTTTTGGACACTCTAGTCTCGAACCAGAATGCAAACAAAAACACAAGTTCAAATCATGCCCAGTAAAAACTGACATTACTAAAGAGAGAGAGAGAGACAGAGAGAGAGAGAGAGAGAGAAGAGAAAAGAAGTTTAAGAGTATTTAATCTTACTTACATGAGTCCCTTAACATCCCATTAAGGAATTTGGGGAAACTCAAATCCGTAAGCTGTTCGATAGATTTATTTAACTCCCTGACCGGGACCTAGTGTTTGAGGTCGGTTTCAAAACGCCTAATGCAATCTAGGGAGAATTTGTTATATGGCTTAGAGTTAAATCTCTTACTCGTAAAGTAGACGGTGAACACTCGACGCTGAATTTTTTTTTGAGATGATCCTACCCTAAGTTTAACCTGAGTTATGATAGTCGATCGACAATACCATTACAGCAAATCTACGACGAATATTTGAACCCGGGACATTAGATGGCAGTACCTGGTAATGCAGCAGGTAATGCGTTGTCTTTGACAAGTTTTTGTTGGACGTGTAGTATGAGACAAAATCAAATGCTTTAAAAAGTCTACATAGAACAGGACCGACTATATAATACCCTACAGGACTCTAGAATACTTTGTACCTCAGTACGGAATTTGAACAAGGTCGGATTAAATATTTGACTTCTAATATGAAAAGGGACTTAAAAAACATAAACCGATATGGTCCTGCGCAAAATTATATCAGAAACTGATTCCTGGGTCTATCTCCCATCGCTCTTGGTTTTACAACAACACACCGACTTAGTAATAATACCATTTGCCTCGGTTTAAGGTATACAAATATATATGTCCATCATCTAGCCTCGGTTTAAGGTATACAAATATATATGTGACGCGCACAATAGAAAGGGACCTAAGGGTAAAAACCAGTTTTGTTCAGGAGAGCCATTTTAAAGATTTAAATACTGTATCTTTGGTGTACCATCACTTTCATAAAACGCGCATATCTCTGGGAGGGAACACTTTTGGGTCATGGGATCGGTCTCATTCGATGCTCAGATGTTGTCCACATCAAAAATAAGTGATTTTTTTACCCTTAGGTCCATTTCTCTATGCGCTGTCACATATATTGTGTCAAAAATCGTTATTCCTTTTTTCTCCGTGCTCAAAATTCCTAAAGAATAAACTGATATTTTTCGTTGTTGCATTTACGATTTTAGTTCTTCCGGCTGGAGAAGCAACCACAACTAAAAATTATAAAATTTAGCTTTCTATAAAACTACGGAAATAGCTCACATCTCATTTCATCTTGATTTTTTCTCCAAATTTTTGACTACAAAAGATTTGAAATCGTTTGTGTCAAAATATTTGATGTGATTTTATCGATTAAAAAAAAACACATTATCTATTTAAGACTGCATTCGCAATCGTTCACTCTATTCAACCTGAAAGTTGTTTTTCAATATTCTAATTTTGCCACGGCTAAAAGATGACGTGATACGATTCAGAAACGAATAGCAACAAATTACACTTGCACTCCATTGGGACGAGTAGTTGTGGCAAACGCAATTTCAGAGAAGTGACTTCATTTCTGCTTCGAGCTCTATTTATACATACACATGTTTGCACGTGTATGTGTGTGTATAGACAATACATGCCAAGAAACAAAAAAAAACACAAAGTCTCGATAAGACGCCAGCCCCATCATCTAGCTAATGCCAATAGTGAGGTAGTGAATGAGTGAGTACAAGTAATAAATAAAACCACAGCAACAAAAACCGGCACTTTTTAGATAATGATTGTTTTTTCGCCCTGTACTTTCCACCGTTTGTTGGGATGTATACTAAGTTAGTTAAGGCTTTAGCGACACCATTAAGAACATTTTCATTCGCATTAAAAAATATTCATATAATTGGAATTCTTAATTTAAGTCCACTTTATCAATGGGCTTGGCTATTGATATTAATGTTTGCTTAACATTTTTGTTCTATTGAAATTAGCTTATCTTACGAAATTTGTCATACACAAAGCTTTGTCTACATACAGACATACTATACCTATAATAATACCCTGCAATACAGGGTGGCGTAGGGCATACAAAAGTTTCTACCATAAATATTGCACAACATTATTTGCTCCATCGGACTTAGCACTAGCCCAGAACTGGTAACGAAACATGTAAGCAACATTTGTTAGTTTCGATCTTCATGCTAGATACACATGAGGCAACCGCCGAGAGCAACGTGTTGCAGCAATTGTGGTAACACTGCTACACGTGAAGCAACGTCTGCTTCAACATGGGTGTATGGCTGCAAGGGTAGCCTATCCTTTTAAGCTGTACTCGCTGGTACAAATATGTGTGTCTTCAGTCAGTGATTCCATCGCGGAATGTTGCGGATACATTAAATTGACCGAAAAAAGGCAAACATTCAAGTCGAAACACTGATTTGGTACCTTTACATTTCGCAATAGCATAAATGATTGTTGGTATGCGTTTTCTGTTCGATCGAAGTTTAGAATAGGTTGCTTTTTTGAATAATGGTAATACACTTTTGTTTATTCAATGTAATCGAATGCGGCTTCACGCTCCAAGATGCATTTTATAATTTTTCGGTATATAGTACAGAGACTTTTTACATTGTATTTGTATCTTTTTGAAGTTTTACAAGCAATGCATATGTTTTGGAGTTTGGCATAAAAATACCAAATACCTTTTCTTTCCAGAGAGTTTTAAATCTTTTAAAATATATTTCAACATAGTTCAAGTTTAACAACTGTACAAACAAACTACTCGTATCGAACTTTAAGTAACAAAATTATTCTTAGCATCAGGAAACGAATAAAGTAATTTGTAAACCGTCAACACCTCAAAATATTGGCCGAAGACCCTATAAAGTATCTAGCCATATCTGTTGTAAGCACTATAACGATCCAGCAAAATAAGCTAAGAAGCTATGATTTTTCAACATAAAGGCTTTTGGTCATAAGTTGTTTGGGATTGAAAGAGGGAAATATCGGCCCAGGGGGGAAAAAAGTATCCCTTTAAGGGACTAAAGGTACTTCATGAAAAATAACACACTTTTCTGAATATTTGCTCAACAACATATCATACATTTTTGTGGACGAACAATTGCTTAAATAAGGACTTTTACTTAAAACGTACTTAATATCTCAAAGGGTCACTTCGGCTCATGTGGCCTAAATTACGGCTGATATTAGGATAGAAAATCGAAGGGGCCCAAAAAAAACGGCCGCTATGGGACCATAAGTTTGAATTTGTGCAGTTTTACTATCGATTTGTTTTGAAAATTTGACTAGGATTGTTGTCAGACTTTAATTCAAGGTAGAGGGTATACCAGTTTCGGCCTAGCTGAAATTAATGAAGTTTTTTTTCTCGCTTCAATCTGATGGATTGTATTTCACTCTCGGTCCAAGTTATTGCCGCTTGCTGTTTGTCCGACTGGGTAGTTTAGCAGTCTAATGTGCTCTGCTAAATGGCATTGTCTTAAAAAGACAGAAACACACACGCACAAACAGAGACAGAAGCAGAACATTTTTAATTGAACTCAACGTATTTCTGGCAAAGTTAAGCAATTGCAGAGACGTAAGAAGAATTTGCAATGACCAGACATCGGCGCATTGTTCAATTCAATTGTCTTATTTTAGTTTTTCTTTTTCACTCGTTAAAATGGAAATTGATATGGAAAAAACCTTGGATGAACATCGTGGCAGACATACTCGTATTATGGAAAGCAGGGGATTCAAAGAGCACAAATCAATGAGTAAACAGGCAAGAATGCATTTATTTTGTATTTTCCACAAAAGCTTTCGAATAAAATACACACAACCATTACAAGGGCTTGACCGCTCGAAGGCGCCCGGCCTATTATCGTAGATGATTTTCAAGTTTATTTGCTAATATTGGAGTCATTCACTTTGTATTCCCATGTAAACACCACATGTTTATACAATACAAAAATTCAGAAATCCTCCGTAATATAAAAAACGACAAAAAGCGAAAAGAATACGTAGCTAGCACAATCAACAATGTGATACTATGACTAATGATGCAACGAAGGGGATAAAGAAAATATGAATCTATGTAAAGCACAAAGAAAATGCTGCTGAAATTCTTGTGAAACGCAAATGGCATCTTGAATACGTTTTTGAGAGAAAAATGTAAAAAATCTTGCCTAAGGTGGCGCCGCACAGTAATTCACAAGTCTAATTTCCTTCTAAGGTTTTTGTAGACATAATTTAAGTAAAGGCAAAGGGAACTTCCCATCTAGGCCCACTTCGACACTTTTCAATCACAAACAGTACAGGACTTTAAGCCGACGTCCTCATTTCGGTGGGCTGTTTTAATGGTTTTAACCGATGGACTTACTTATGTAGCTTTGACGACTTAAAATATTTATAGTTAAAACGACTGAGAACAATATTTCAATATGCCTGCGAATAGTTGAAAGAATCATGGAGTAACCAACAGGAGGATACCCGCACAAGGCCGAATCTCGAGGACTGTCTTGCAAGGCAAGCACGGCGTATGCGTAATTTGTGACTTAAAATTTTTCATACGCCACCTAATCCTCAAAATGACACTGTTTAGGCTTGGGTATCAATGTCCTTGCAAGGTGAGAAGGGGATCATAAAATTTTGAAAGAGTCATGTTTGTTCTTAAGTATATTTAGCTCAAAGTCGGATCGTTTAAGACATGCTGGTCGGTCTGGCTGTGCTGCTCGGTTAAAAATTGTTATTACAGCATCGAAAATAGCCCCTACCTGCTATATGTGATAGAGAATGGTCGCCAACAGAGCAACATTATTTTGTTTGTAAAAATAAGTCTTTGGATTATAAATGGGAAAGGGTAGTTTTAAGTCGAGTTACCAAACTGAAGGACTGACGGAGATTTTATAATATTTAGCAGAAGTTAAATTAATGTCTGGCACCGCAAAAAGTCAGCCGGATACTCTGAAATACGACATTCTTTAGAATTTATTTCGCCGTCCATATGTGCGATGCCGAATTTTGTTTGTTTAGTGGAATTAATAATCTTAAATGGTGACAAACAATGAAATGTTTGCTTTAGACTTTTAAAGCTAGTCCGGAAAAGAGAACACTGAAACTATTAAAAATACTAATCCTTCCTGTATGATTTTAATACGTGTATATCCCCTACGAATCTAACGCAGAGCCAGACAAGTCACAGTCGCAGAACTCACTTTAAAATATTCATTGGCAAAAGGCAGCAGAAACTAACAAAAAGACAGATAGACATACACACAAACATGCCTATGTGTAGGTAGGCAAGTCTATATGTAGAAGTATAACAAATAAATAAATAAATAAAAAATAGCAGAAGCAAAATAACAAAAACAACAACGATGACCACCACAGAAGCGCGGCAACGTAACAAATATTAAAAATAAAAGCCAATGATGTCATCACACATTAATGATGATGTTAATGATTTTAAAAACAAGTTCCTAACTACAAATTTCAAGAAGATATAGAAAACAAAAAAAACTCTTTCTGAAAGAAACAAAATACAAAAAACAACGCTAACTCACACACGCATATATTAACTCAGACATTCTTGTTCGGTTTGATTATAAGTTCCCATCGCGCGAGTGAGTGCCTGAACGGCGAATGAAAAACGCTTCGGTCAAAATGTATATGTGAAGATGAAACACAAAAAAATGAAATGAAAAAATTGGAAAGGAAAAGTGACTAATTGCCTTGAAACTATTGCCGACCAACAAACTGCGTGCAAGCACAGAAGAATGGGAAAACCAGAGAGGCAACCATTTTAGTTGGCTGACAGACAAGCATATCTTGATCTCCTAATCCATTTCGCAGATGTTACCCTTTTCGCTGGCTATTCTATACGAATTTTAGATCATAATTTTGAATTTAAGGGCGCCCATTTAAAATTAACAAGTACGCACACATTCACTGCAAGCAGACACAAAGAACGCACAAATTTCCCATGCCTTGCTGGCAATGTAGAATACAACACACACACTCATTCAATTGATTTGTTTTTTTTTGGGTTTCTACAGTAGCGTGTTTGAAATTTTAATTAATCGTAAAAAAATGACAAAATTGTGGCTGACCGCATTTGGGATTGACACAGTAAGAGAAAGAGTAAAAGCGGTATTTAACGAAAGCCTACAATGTGTTTAATCGATAGAAAGCGAATAGAAAAACTGCCTATGCAGAAGCGAACAGGCGGGTGCCTGCCAACAGAGAACTGTTATTTCATTGAACATGAAACAGCTGTTAGTAGTGCTGTTTTACTAGTGCTCATCTGCAAACTAAGCCAAAGGCAAAGAGTGTGGGTGTGGGAGTAACAGAGAGCGCCAGAGATGCAAAATCGGATTTTCTATTCTGCAGTTTTTCCTTCTGCAACATGTACTTTACCAATGCCCAGAGTAACAAGGTTACGATAATTATTTGTTGCCTCTCTCTTTAAGGAATCAAACTTTATTAGTGTCAACACCTTTTCGTCCTATTTCGTAAAAAAGACTTGTCTGTAGCTTTTCTGCTGTTCCAAATTGAAAACCTCAAGTAGAGGTATTTGGATTCATTGGGATGGAAAAACTCTTAGTTACTAAATAGTAACTATAGGATAATCTTAGAAAAGCAGAACAGATATTTAAGATTTGGTGCGTCCATTAATATTTTAAGAATCGAACCAAGTATTAAATCTAAAAAAATCGAGAAAAGTTATGATTTTTATGAAAAAAATTTAAGAATTCTTATAAATGAAAAAAATCTCTAAATTTGAAAGTTTCACTTCTTTCGTTGCATCTTTTATAATTATAGTACAGCAAGCTTTTGCACGGTCGTAAGAGCACATTGGCCCAACTAAATCAGGTTAGACTGAGGAATGGTTTGCTTTGCACTTTGAGAAACTGCTAAAATGGAAATTTATATTCAAATAAGTCAACTTAGTACGGGGTTGTGTATTAAGGTAATCCTAGATTATAAAAAAAATAATTAAGTACGGGCCTGTGTATTTAGGTTATCCTAGATTATAAAAAAAATAATTAAGTACGGCGTTGTGTATTTAGGTAATCCTAGATTATAAAAAAATAATTAAGTACGGGGTTGTGTATTTAGGTAATCCTACATTATAAAAAAATTAATCTTCTTAAAAGCAGAACACCGAAGCAATGTTAAACAAATATTTGTTTGTTTCAAATGTTTATCTCTAGAGATTAACACGAACATCGAGGAATTATGGCACCTTTGAAGCACAAAAATGTACCAAAAGGACTTTTGAATTCATTTTTCATCCCTATTCTGTTTGCTTTTCCGTTTTAACCTTTTACATGTATTATTTTTTTCTTTCTATTTCTTGACTGATGTCTACCCATGGGTGTTTTTTTTCAATAGTGCCAATTTATATTATAATTAATATGAAAAGTTGTAAATGCATTAATCGATTTTATATTTTTTCGCCAAGTCATTAGAGAGCTCTGCATGGATTCTTATTTTTCCAAGATGACATTGACATTCAATTGAATGTATTAAAAACGTTTTATGGGAAAATTATTGTTAATTTTTTTATTTTTTATGACTTTAAATTCCAAACTTTATATAGAAAAATTTCACGCTAGAGTGTATTTAGATAAACTGTAGGTTGTAACTGTTTTGTATTGTACCCTTTGACAGCACAAAAATATACTACGAGTATTCTCTAGCAGTTCAGCTTCTGTATAAACTTTAGCCAGAACTAAAATATTATCAAACATTGGCATATTCTCTCGGGCAGCAAAAATACTTCATGATAACGCTAATCAAAGAAGTAATACAAATTACAAGCATTCGACCTGATCTATTTGGATTACTGAGTTATAATTGTACAACAGTTAAAAAAGATTAAATTGTTACCGTACTTTTTTTTTCAATAACAACATATTTTCATAAATATGAAAACCCAAAACAATCTGTTGGACTAAGAGAAAAAAGACCAACTGCTTTAAAATGTTAATTTTAAATTTGGCAATACAATACGTGTACTATACGAACTAACGAGCTAGAATATCAAAATTGTACTAACTCTTGTTCTTATTGTTCTTAAGTTTTGAAATGTATAAATAAATCGTTCGTGGGCTAAACTTTTGATTTGATGTAAATAGGACTATTATTACTTTAATGGTGTTTACAATGGGCTCTTCGTTTTTAGTAGAAAAAACATTTTTATTTGGCAAATCCAACTTCTAGTTGTATTTTAGAAACCTACACCGCAGTAAAATATCAGTAGCAAACATATGAATCTACCCCAACAGTGAATTCAATTAATCTTCAGTAGTAGAACAAGACCAAATGTGGAAGCAACAGACATTTCTCTAAATTAATTTTGTTACGAGTTAAGAAAATTAATGAAGTATGACCAATTAATTGAAACAAGTGTCTGAAAGGTAGTCATTATTTTTGCAGTAATACCATCCTAGCAGAAACAAGCGAACATTTGATTTCGTCTTTGAAATTTGTATGGAAAGTCCCACTTTCGCCCACAATTTTAAGTACTCGAAAATCATCAGTGATGCGTTTTTTAAAGACAAAATGACACAGTTGGCATTTGAACACACAAGTCAATATAAAACTGGGATCAAGAGATTCATTACATTCTTGATTCTTTTCTGTCAACCTATAAAATCGTTGACAATAATTCGAGGCATTAACCATTTTTCCTCGATGCGGACTCAAAAACCATCATACACATATATAGGTAGGATTTTCTATAAACAAAAAAAAAGTTGGGGTACTTTAGTTGACTCCTAGTATAGAGGACCTTAAATCGAAAAGGATCTTTGCATAGGGAATGTGTAAAAACATTAAGAGATATGCCGCAAGCGGGGTATTTTTGATCTTGTAAATGCCGGCAACTTTACGATTTATAGACTTTAGACAATAGTCAATAGTAGTCGTAAACAATCCATGTGAAAACTGCTCTATAAAAGATATGCTGTAACTAGTAGGTTAAGGTTTGTAGAAAAGGAGTTATCGTGATTTGCTCACTGCTTCGAAAGAAGACCTGTTTTTTCGTAATAGGATGTTAGGGGAAATAAGCTATAAAGTCGATAAAAACATGGCACAAGCTTGGGGTATAGTTCATGGGACACTACACGCAATTTGTTCGAGTTTGGAATTAATATTTGGCTTATAGAGCGTCAGAACTTAAAATCTAGTGCCACATTTGGTAAAATACATACCAAATGTGATTTTGTCTGCAACTATTATTGAGATTGAACAATAATTGCGACCAAGTAAGCAAGCGGGCGATCATGAAATCGAGTTAGCCACTGCTATTGAGTCGGCCGACTGGCATACTTGAAGGAAGTTTTAGTTAAATTATTTTTAAGTGTTACAAAGCCGTTGGGTCAATTTTTATTTCCTATTGACTGCGGAAAACACACTCCAATTGGCTTCGAGTTGTCATTGCACTGTTGCATTTTAAGTTGAAAATGAATTGCATCCAAACAGTGTTTGGATTTCAAATGTTTGTTGGACCACCTAGGCATTGCCTAGCCACCATTACATATTTAAATAGAAATCGATCGAAAACAATTGATTTGAGTTTAGTTTATTGTGCAAGTGTAATCAACATATTTTTGATTGAAATAACCGAAAATCCGTTAGAAACTCGATTACAGCTCGACAACCGTAAGAAACTCGATAACAACTCGCTCTGCCTACCACCTACCCTGTATTGAAAGCCTACCTTACACCAGCAGCTGTTACAGCAAATACAATGATTAGATTTCCTGCCCAACAATAAGAAAATTAAAAAACCAACTAAAAACCATATTTATTTATTTTTTTTTTATAAAAATAGTCGAAGGTTGTTCCTATGGAAACCTGATGACAAGTCAACGGCAAGATCATAACGAGAATATGTGTTGAAAATACCTACAAACGTACGAAACATTTTCAGAAGCTACAAAACGGTGTGTTATTAACTCGGCACGAACTTAATTCATTGCCACTTTGTTTTGTTTCGTCTCAATCATATTTCAATTCATTCAAATGTACAAAACAGAACGCTGTCGTATTTTAAATATTTCAAAGGTACATTTCAGGTTTTGTTTTGGCTGCACACACGCACGCACAGTGGCAAAAAAATAAATAAAAAATTCAAAGTTCGACGCCACAGCGAATGAAAACGAACTGCCGAAATGTAAAGACGCTGTTTCAAGTGCGACGTCCAACAAAAGGTTCTGCTGTCACACATTTAAGTGTGGGTTTTTTTTCTCGTACGTTGTCTCAAAATTAGTTCAGTTTGTTTTGGAATTCGGCACAAGAATTTGTTGTGAATAATAAATATTGGTAGTCGGACTACAAGAACAACAAGGAGACAAAAGATTGACAATAAAATGAAGGCATTTGTTTAACTTAACCACCAATCGATGAATGCATGACATCATAGCGACGTTTATACCACATGGCGTATACGTAACAGAGGATTTCTTAAAGGAACAAACACACATACGCTCACATAAACATAAACATTTTGTTAATTCATTTCGTTTTTTTTTTGATTTTCGTTTGGGGATATATCGATTCTTCGGAATAAAATCATTTGCAATTAACACATGCACTCACATACACTTGCTTAAAATTATAAATTTATTGCTATTCTTTTCACTTTTCACACTTCATTTCATGCAAGGCCCAATGACTATTTTGTGCAGTCATTGAAGACAGATTTTCTGTTGATTCTTTTGATTTTACGCCTGCCCAATCGACGACAACAACAGCAGACACACGAAATAAATTTTATTAATAGTTAAAAAAACTAATTTTTTTGATTAGATTCTTTGTGATAGCTTTAATTTATTAAATATTTTCAATTGCTCACTCTCTCTTCGGGCGAAGAGAGCAGAGGAAAGCAGCACACAAATGTACACGTAGCAGACAAGAATAAGAAAAAAGAAACGTCGTTACACAACCACGTCGATATTTAGACTGACTGAAAAATCGGCAATTTTGGGGCCACTGTTAGTTTTCAGCACAGCCCCAGCGCTCAGCAAAGCACATCTAGTGAACAGAGCTTTTTGAATTCCCCAACACCCCGAATGAAAAGAGAATAGCAGAGGCCGGTGCAGAAACAGTCTAAAGAGTGGTGTTGTTTAACATGGCAATGTGCAAACTTGAAAAGTGGAATGTTAACATCACAGCATTGTGGGTTTCTAAATGCGCGCTCTCTCTCTCTCATGTAGCTTATAGTTGGCTCTCCCTAATACACTACCATGACGTGGAAAATAATAAACACAACAAAAAATGCCGGTAGTTCTCTCAAGATTTGGCATGCCTTAGTTGTTGTGTTTTGCTTCATACACTCCAGCTGTTATATTTTGTAGACAATTTGACTGTTAACAATCAACAAAAATATTTCTTGCGGTTTGTTTGGCTGGTCGTCGCTGTTACCCAAGAAGAAGGAAGTTTTTTTTTCGGTTATTAAGTAGTTAAGCAATACGTCATGGTTGTTGTTCTTTAGTAATAAACAATTAGATGTCTGCATTTGTATAGATGTATGTGTGCATTTGTACCTGAACCATAGCAGAGAGAGAACAGGTTGGTTGGTTCTAATCTCACGGATCTTGAACATTTACAGTGCGGATACGACACACACACGCAAGCACACCCTTCAAAGTCAGTCGACTTATTTCTTGCCGATGTGTTTTTTTTGGCCAAAAACACTTTAAAACAAAATAACATGTAATGATGTCATTTCGTAGAAATCAAAATATCCAACAATGCGACTTTTACGAGGCGGCGAGTCGGTCATGAGCACAGAAAAACAATAACAATTACATACTCGTACTTGTCTGTCTTTACATATAGACAGTTATTTTTTCGACAAATTTTATGACATTTTCGAGAATTATACGAGTAATACAGCAAATTGCTATGAAAGTAAAACTGATGTGAATGCCTTTTATGGGTCGGCAACCTGTTTTCTCTGCCGATTAAACAGGTAAAGGGCTAAGGCACGTATTCGTTTGGTATATTCGATGGAGGAAGTCTATTAAGGCTAAACACAGGCATTCTGTTTCGTTCTATTGATATGCACTTACTCACATTTTTCAAAAAAAAATCCAGTATGTGGTGGAAATAGCGAATTGAAAAATCGCTTAAGGGATCATTTTTCTTTTTTTTTGGAAATAAGCTCATACTGCTGCTCAAACTAATAAAACATAAGTTAAATATTTATATTATAAAAGTGTTGAGTTAATGAGAAAGTGGAATATTGTGATCCGTTGCTGTAGGGTGTGTACGGTAGTGTGTACGACTATCACCCAAGTATCCCGGGTTTCAAGTCGGATAGAAACAGCGGTTTGTTTCCACCTCGAAAATTTTTTTCGTGTAAGAGATTTATATTCTAGGCAATGTAAACGCTATACCATAACAAGAGAGCAAGTTGCAGTCGGTTGAACCGGCTCACCCGGAGACTATAGGCGACGTAAAAGGTTTACATCGAAGAGGTAGAAGGGAAATCTCATGGTTCAAAAGCATCCAAGAATGGACCGGACATTGTGATGAAAGTATGTAGTATACAACTGCCAAGAATAGATACTCCCTGATACTCTCTGCATAATAAACATATGAAATAATTAAAAAATTGTATTAGCGATCCGAAGAAAGGATATGCAAATAAAAAAGAAATAATTTTTCTATGTACCATTTTTCAGAAGTATCGTATAAAAGAAGGTATTAAAAATAAAGTGCGAATACCAAAAGTAGACACAATGGCTCATTTGCAAGGGAGGTACCAGAAACGGGCGTGTTAACCAATATTTTCGTAGCTATGTAATAACGGAGTTCAAAACTTAATGGATTAGGTGACAAGTATAAGTAATGTTGGTTAGTGTGGGTGATGCCAAAATAAGGAATCATCTCGTTTGCATCATAGTTCTGCTTGAAAGTAATGATGTATAGCAAGATCGTACGATTAGTACTGAAGACATAACAAGAATACCAAAATTAGGCGAAATTGTACGTTTTGAAGGTACCCCACTCCTTATATCCATACGAGTATAAATGACTTGTTTACCCCATAGTTTGGAAATCCTAACAACATTTAAAATTTTAAAGCGTTTGCTTGCTTTAATCAAAAGTCTGCAGACGGACACAGCTCAAAGACCTGAAGTCATAAAAAGCTAGCTCACAGATCAAAGAGAGATTGCCGAACCGCATGCTGTGAAAGAACGCTTTGATTTGTGAGCTACTTAAGATAACCTTATTACAAAAAAGTATTTCCTGATAACAATTAGTAAGTCCCTTCCAGGAAATGACCTCCCATTACTCTTGCATTATTATAACACAAAAATAAGTGCTTCGAAGCGGATCAGAATAATAAGAAGTATTATTATTGAGAGTGCAGCAATAATGATAGTTTTTGCTGGGTAGGAACAAGTTCAACCAGCCTTTGCTTAGATAGCTTTGAAATTGAGTTGACGTTGCTATTTGTCAGTTGATATTGGGATATTCTACCCTTTGTACTGTTTGTAATAAACGTACCCATGCATTGCTCAGCATTTATTTTGAATTGCCTATACATATATATCCGAAGGGATTTGAGGTTCCCAAAACCCCAACAAAGCCATTATTTTTATATTAAATCAATCGCCCATATATGACCACTTTCCTCTTGGTCAGCAAGAGGCTTAGTGATTCTTTTTTTTGGATTCGATAATTACTCCATAAAAAGCCACTCACTTAAGAATGCTTCTGAAAAAATTGGGCCCACGTTCATGATCAAATGGTTGCGTCTAACAATCATTTGTCGTAAAAAAATAGACATTTTTTGTGAAATATCTTCTTTCATTTCCACGGATTAATTAAACTTTTAAAATATATCATGGGGATGTAGAAATTAAATAAGATTTGTCCATATACGAGTATATTTTTAAAATGTGGGCGACTAATGATTTGCCGACAGCCACACAATAAGGGAGGGGGAGGTAGGTTGGCGCCAAAAACAATTTAAAAGTTTCATTGGCGAGAATTCTGGGAAAAACAAAAAAAAACCTTTTTCTTACACCTTTTGCAATGTTAATGGAAGAACAAGAATGCAGCCTCACTCTCTCTCTCTCTTTCGATCCCATTTCACATACAATAGTGTCATAATTTATTGAAAACGTTTAAATGAAATTGTTTACGATTATTGAATTAACCTTGGAGTAAATCACATAAAAAATGTATGTAAATTATTTTTTTAAATATACTCTCATTTTCATTGTTATCATCTCCAATGCTTCTTCTTATGAACGTGAGGTGGTTTGTGTGTTGCGCCATGAGATCGTTTGTGCGAGTTATAAATTGATGACATCACAACAACATCACTGCGCTCACACATTCGCACATACACACTCCCATATGCTTGAATGCTGTCATCGAAAACAAAACGTGTGGTGATGATAAATCGCCAAGATTTGACAGGGAATAAAGATTAATCTACTTTTTTACTTCTTCGATACTCCAATAAATAACATAAAAC
This sequence comes from Hydrotaea diabolus, assembly GCA_963513945.1. Taxonomy (NCBI): domain Eukaryota; kingdom Metazoa; phylum Arthropoda; class Insecta; order Diptera; family Muscidae; genus Hydrotaea; species Hydrotaea diabolus. The sequence continues at coordinate 99,337,530 of OY740720.1, read as the reverse complement.
TAGACGACGTCAACAACAACAACAGCAGTAACAACATCAACAATATTAATAAGTCATAGATATTTACTAACAACAACAAAGCAGAGAGTATCTTTGAAGTATGCTTTAATGAGATACAATAAACATGGCGCTACAAAATAGACTCGATTGTTGCTTTGTTTTTGTGTTTTAATATTTATTTTTTTAGTCGACACTCGAATTCTTATAAAAATGTATCACAGGTCGGAGTATTTAATTGACGATATACCCAAGTACACCGATAAATATATCCATACATATGTATGTGTTTAGGGTGTACGTAAATGCGACTCAATGTGGACAAGATTTACGATATTACGAGGGAGTTGTAATAAGCGTCGGTAAATATAGTAGGGTTACACTAACTGAACACTTTAAGTCACTTCTCTCTCATAATATACTCGTTTATTTTTAATGGGGTATTTGTGATTGATATATTTTTTCTTCTTCTATTTTTATCTAGATATTGTTATGATATTTAGATCGATGGCACTAACTGAAGTCAACGTACATACTTTAAAAAAAAGTATGTTCAATTACTGTACAAGATCGATCCAAACGGTACAAGATCGATCCAGATTCTGTCATATTTAAGTTATGTTTGGAAATGCCTGTTGCTTTAAAGACTTGCCAACAAGTGGGACAAAACGGTCAAAGTAACCCAAAGCTTGAGTCAAAATATACTAACCTTAATAAATAAAAATAAGTTTTCGTTAGAGAATTATTTGGGAACATTTTATAAAACCCGTCTTCATTATTTTAAGATTAAAGAGAGATATGTATTATCTGAAGACCTATTAGAAACCAATAGTATCCAAAAATAACTGAACAACATACAGAAAATGGCGCTAAAGTCGAATTGTATAACCGTTTAAACCAAGATGCTCATGAGTGCAATATTATAAACGATGAAACCTATGTTTAGATGGAACGTTTTAGGACCCTAGTTTTATATAATATAGAAAGGAGGTACTGTTGAACAGTCAGTGGCGATAGTGGGAATTAAAAAATTGGCGATCAAGTTGTGATTTACCAAACAATTTTCCCTTATCAGAACATCCGGTTTTTTACGTAAAGCACAGAATTAGCGAAAATTGCAAAAACAATTGCCTAAAAAGACCGATTCTACCTTTCTGTTGAGATAATTTGGACCAATTTGGCTTTGATGGAAAGTAATAAGTTCAAATTCGTCGTTAAAGAGAAGCGCCCACCAATTCAAATAATTTGGGCCATTCTTAAGCAGAATAAGACAAAAGAAGTTCATGATGCTAGAAATATCAAAAAGTTGGAATAAAATTGGTAATTTCCAAAAATTAGTGAAAAGAAAAAACTCGGTGTACGTTACGTATTCACTTTCTTTAATAAAATATTTTCTAATTATCTTTTATAAATCGTTCTTTTCAATACAGCAAATTTTTTTTTGTAAAAAAAGAAAAATGTGACTTTACAAGCAAAAAATTTGTACAGTTTTACAAATTGAGCATACAATGGGAGAATATTAAACTTTATGAAAATAAAATGCAAACACATTTCTTTGAAGTTCCAGCCATCTTTAAATAATACTCTACTCGATTGGTATTGATTTTACGTTGCCACGCTCTGTCTATCGAGAAAACGTTAAAGTTTTATTTATTGATCCAAATATTATATAATGTTATCGCCCCAGAGAAAAAAGGTTATTAAAAAATTAAAAGTAACACACACCGTTTAAAGAAATACCAAAATACATGTCCTAGCTACAACAGAGTATGCTTTGGTGCTAGCTTTTTGTCAAAAGTTTTAAAGATATCGAGCTTCACTCCGAGTACTCTTTTTTTTTGTAATATTAGATTTTGTTTCTTTTCTTTTAACAGTTGCATTAGAATTTAAATCCAAAATAAAAATAACTTCCATTTAAAACACCTAGCAATATAAATCAGCTGATTCATATTATAGAGATGTGTTTCTTTGTTTTATTCAAATTATCGATAAGCAGTCGTCATCGTTACAGAATACTCAACTGGCATTGTTATGATGTTGACTTAAAAAGTGACAAATACAACAGGAATAGGATTTGAAGTAGTACGATTTCAAATATTCGATAACACCGGGGCGATATTTAGTTGCAGTGAATATTTCCATCAGCCTGACTCCAAGTAGACTTAATGCAATCGAACTTCCATCATTAAAATACCACACTCGTTGAATTGAGTTACCCAGAAAAATAACAAATGAAACATGATGTTATATTATATTTTTAGAGTAATTGCGTCGGAGTTGTTTGCGTGACTATCTGTTACCTACAACAACTCGCGCATAATTAATTCATTGCCAAGTCGACATGATTGTCTTGATGTTGAAGTTAGACGGCGCAAAAAAGTGGTATTCTCCAAAGCCATTCAATATTCTCTAAGGCATGCGAGAAGTACAACTACAATTGAATCACCTTTCATTTGCCCACCATTGCCAATGAAGCCATTAAAATTAATGGCCTAAATATAAGAGAATGCAGTCAGTGTCTTTGAACTAACAAATCATCTCCCATGAACTCTTCCTTCCTTGTTTGCCGAAACAATAAACAAAGGCAGCAGTGTCAGAATTTCAAAACTGACAGAGTCAGACTCAGACATGACATGTTTGAGGCGACGACTTCATCGTTATGCAGTCATGACTTATTTTTAATTCAATTTTATTGTTGTACCTTGCCTCAGCGTCAGTTTTTATTTGAAAGGCTATATAATTTGTTTACTTTTATTTGTTATTAAGTAAGCATATAAACAAATTTATTTCGGACATTCAAATTCTTTGTTCACTGCTGCTGCTGTTGTTGCTGCTCTTGTTGTTAATTAATAAAAAAAATGTACTAAAATAACTCGTTTGAGACGACAATGCAAATAGCGTCATTCTTTTTTGCTCCTTTTCACTTTTGTTGTTCTAGTGGCTATTTAAATTCGTTATGGTTTTATGCTCAGTTTGAGCGCATATTAAATCAGATTTATTTCGAAACCGGTCTCAAATTCTGTTTCAATTTCATTTATTCAGCGCCAGTATCGAAATGAATTCATTTGGTCTTTGTATATGTAAATTTAATTTCATAGTCAATTAAGGAACGATTTTAATTCTTTAATTTGTCGGCAGTTTGCATATTTCGTAGATCACATTAGATTGAAATAATTTAAATAATTGATTTAATATGTCTTGATTTATTTAAAGAATTGCTTGAATTTTCAGAATAACTATGTCTAAATTTGAGTGATTTTTTGAATAGGTTTTATAATCATTGAGCGATTTTTGAATATGACAAAATTTGGTCATTAAACTAAGTAAGGTTCCGTCAAATTAGTAGACTTTTTCTCGTGGTAAAATGAGGAATTATTGTTGTTGTAGTAGCGGTAACTGTATGCCGGGATCACAGCCCTTGGCCGAAGAATTGTTCTTCGGGTCTATCCGGCTGTCGTGGGATTGGTTAAGGATTTTGTAATAGGGTTTGCCGAAATCGGCTTGTAGGAAAGTTAATGGAACGAGTGATGGAAATTTGGCTCTAGTTTTCCGACAAGTCCCACGTGGTTTAAAATATTTCATAAAACTTCATTCTTTAGTGAGATTTGCATTTGAGGCGAATGAAAAACTAAACTAACACTTACGTAAAATAGAAAGGGACCTAAGGGTAAAAACCAGTTTTGTCCAGGAGATCCATTGTAAAGATTAAAATACGTATCTTTGGTGTACCATCACTTTCATAAAAAGCGCATATCTCTGGGAGGGAACACTTTTGGGACATGGGATCGGTCTCATTCGATGCTCAGATGTTGTCCACATCAAAAAAAGTGAAAATTGATTTTTTTACCCTTAGGTCCCTTTCTCTATGCGCTGTCACATATAGATTTTTGTACGTTCACTACTAACCCGTCACCTATCGACCCTAATTTGTTTTTTAACACGGCTGTTTTTACTTTAAGACTTCGTTTGAAAGTAAATTACATTACTTTCAAACTAAACTATCTTTTTCAAAATGATATGATTTCTACTTCTTACATCCTACCACAGAATGCCCTCGTTTACAGGGCTATAAAAAATAAAAATTTAAATTTCTAACAGTTTTTCATTGAAATGTCTGTCGTGAATAAAATTTGAAAATAAATTTAAAAAAACTAAAAGTTTAATGTGTTGTTTCGACTTCTTTTTAAAGCTTGTTTGGGACATGCCTAGAAAAGAAGAAAAAAAGAGAGGCACCACAAGGGACATGGACAACATTTAAATCTTTTGTCCATCGAGTCTATCCCAAAATAGTACTTTGAACTTTCCAGGGTTAACGATGGCATAATTCTTCAAATTTAAAATGGTCGGACTTGTTCTCCAAGAGCATTTTAACTCAAAATTTTCAAATGTTCGGTAGAAACAAAAAAGTGATAGATAAGAAAGTTGCTGTACTCTATAAGGGACAAGTTTTTTTAAGACATTATAGTAGAAACCGATGTAAAACTGTTTAAGGTGTCTTTAGATAGCTTCATTTTGATTTAGCTAAGCAAGGATGAAATGTTTTTAAGATAAAGATAGGAACAAAAACAGGTGTTTACATTTAAAAGACGGGCAGTAGGAAATTATGAGTACGAGTAGAATGCATCCTCTGTCAGGCAAAAGCCCTAGCCACGAGTGCAATAAAATGCAACTCTATAACAAATGAGGAACAATTATTTTTAATTACAATGCAGACTTCACAGCTGTCTGCCGATACAAGTAATCAGGTAGCTTCGAAAACTGTAGATAAATGGAGGTTAACTTAAAGTTCATTTACTAGGGACTACATTGAATACTTTTGCTCGGTTCCAGGCCATTTAGACTTAAAAGAAATTATTTTCGAAAGTTTTTGCGAGAAGCCCTCATACACTGTGAGTGAGGGTATCATAACGAGAGGCTTTGGAATATGGATTAAGAATCGCACTAATCATATCTCGCGTTACTGGATATGATTTTGATATAAATAATCTTAGTCGTTTGACCTTATTTAAGGTTATATCGAGCTACGTTCAAAGGGAGTTATTTGCCTTTAGAAATGTATTATTGAAAAACGAGTAACACAATTCCCATCGGGTCGTTTAAAACTTGTTTAATGCAGATTTTAAGCAAATAATTATTGTTTTTTTTTTTAATTTAATAATAATTGAACTAATTTAAAAGAGAAAAATTTTATTCGACAACAAAACTTAAAATCATTTCAGTGATGCCACAATCAAAATTTCCTGCATTAAGAACATGCATTTTATTGAATTTTAGGAAGTAAAATTCAACATGGATACATTTTTACTCTATTTTAAATTCAACGCGAGGTATAAAAGTACAAACTCAGATCAAAATAAATAGAAAGAAATGCATAGAAACATTTACTCATTTCATATTGAAGCCTCGGCTACTACTCAATGTTAAATTTCTTTGCCTAAATCGTTGGTAATGAAATTATTCTTGCGCTGCATTTTGTAACATGCCTCTCAAAGGAACCCGATTAAAATTAAAATTTTGTAGTATGGACTTGGAAAACCTAGCTAATGCCTTTTAGTACAAGGGACGTGGCTACATTTCAATACAGCCTTTTCTTTAATTACAACTGAAAATAATACAACATATTCTAGCTTTCAATCAAAAAGCAGACCCGCTAGTGAATGCTTTTTAGCGTGAAACTGATTTTTCTTGTTCACTCATCATTGGCTAAACATATTTCAAACATTTTTCGATTTCGCAGTATAAACGCATTACTTGTATAACAACAACAAAAATATGTATTTCAGATTTTAAAAGAAATGAAATTTTGAAACTTACCAGACCATCGCTACCGTTAACCTCGATAGCCGTCTTCAGACGTTGCGACAATTGCTCCAATAGTCGATCGTATTTCGTATTTAGAATGTCCAAACGTTGGCTGTAATACTGTGTGGCGCCGGGATCACTATCCGCGGGACGTAAGTCGCGGCGTGGCGGCGAAAACGAGGGACGTGCTTCCAGTAGCCAATCGATGAAGCGCAGACATTTACCATCGTAAATCTTTACGTTTTTGTGGTTGTTTAGGTTACGTTTTTTGTTTGTTTTACGGTTGGAGGGTTAATGTTAAGTTAAATATGTTTGGTTAGGTTAGTAATTTTCAACATTATATAATAATTATTTATGAAAAATAGTTACAAATTAGAAGATGTTTTTGTTTTTTGCGGTAGGAGGTTATAATATTTAGTGCTTTTTATTACATTGTCATTGTTTTGATGTTTGGTAATTGGGCTGTTTCCCATTTTGGCTTAATTTAAAAGTAAAATCCAAGTTATTGACGCACCACCATATAAACCCGATTCTAAATTTTCGGTTGTTGTTTTTTACGATTAGGTTGTTTTGTCTTACAGAAAAAAGCATTAAATAAACCTTGGTGGGAAATTTTAGAAAATTCAGAAATTTTACCAAAGTTTGCCATTTTTCGAAATGCTCTTACCCGAAACATTTCGAAGTTTAACAAATTTTCGAATGGTCAAACGGAAATAGAGTGGAAGAGTGTTTTGTGTTGGAAAGATTTCAAGTGATTTTATCATTTACCTTAGCTTCCCTTATCAATTTGCCTCCAGCCAAGTTGACATTTTCGATTTTAGGTTTTCGTTCGATAGCAGCTCCCAGCAATTTCTTTTATGGTTGTTAAGATTTGGATTTTTTTTGTATTTTTACAATAGAAGTGTTGGCCGATTTTCCGTTGAAGGTGCGTGATTTTTTTTTGGAGAATTCACCAAACCATGGTTGCCATAGTTTGATTTTGGATTAAATTGTATTTGGTTTAGATTGTGTTTTAGGGATATTTTGAGTGTGTATGTTTTTTTTTTTGGTTTGTTTGTTTGTGGGTGAAAAATACAAAAAATTAGACAAAAATACAATTAGTTTAAAACATGTCTACAAACGTAGTTTAGTGCAACTTTAGCAATAGTATAATAACAACAACAAAAATTAACAATAAAGAATTAATTAAAAAAGTGAAACAACTACAAAACAGAAAACAAAAAGTCTACGGCAATAAAATTATATGGGGAAAATAACAAAATATTTCCAAATATTATACGTGGTGTGGTGTTGGTGATGGTGTATATAATCTGGAATATTGACTTCTTCATAAAGTACTTTTCTCTATTTATGTATGTATATTCTGTGGGTGGGTGTTACGTATATTTATGTATGTAGTATGGTGCAATGTTGGTGGGTTTCAAGTGTTTACTTGTGTTGGCTATTTGGATTTAGTGTAAGTAACACAAGATCAGACAAATACTTTTTTGAATGAAAGTCTTACTTCAAACACAATATACTAAGAATGTACATATGTATATGTAGTTATGTATTGCACTATGCCATTTCAAACTACCACCCTTACCAAAATTAAAAATATATTTAAATCTACTTTGGCTTTTGTTTTTTTGTTGCGTCAAGTCCAAACTGAGTTCTACAATATTTCTGTTCGTTTCAAATGTATAGACAGACAACAGACAAAGTAGTATTCGCTAGGTTGAACGACAAATAAACACAAAGAACACAACAAATGAATTTCTTTTTAAAAAAATAAATTAATACATTCTACATCAAAAAAGGACTGGAGAAAACACACAAAATACACACTACTTATGTCGAATGGGAAAAATAAAACAACAGATGTATGTATGCGCATGTAACAACATGTTGCATGTTCAACCAACACCATTAAATCTCAACGGCATATAATTTACAAAATAAAACATCCGAGTTGGATAGCTTTGGACCAACAGGATTCAATATATACTTTGTGTTTTCTTTCATCATAAATGATATGGATTCAATTAGAAATAATAAACAGGATCCAGTTAAACTCAAGAACGAAAGAAGATCAATTTTTAAACAATTCTCTAAAAAGAATTTTGCTTTTGTTTGAAAAAAAAATCCTACGAAATGATAATAAAAAACAAAACTGAAAAATTCATCAATATTTTTTCTAGATCTATCGTAAGGTTCTCCTAAAACTAACTAAAATCAATTTGAATTCAAAACAAAGAAAGAAGAAGAAGAAAGACACTTTAGAGGCATTTGTACTCACATCCAATTCAAAAGCTGAGGTAGCCGTTGGCATGACTGACAATCTTCCCGTTGTGTCATCTACCCATGTTTCTTCGGATTGTATGCTCGATTGGAGATTCTTCATAATGCCAATGGCGTTCTCGCATGAGCGCATTCTGTAAAAGGGGAAAACATCAAATTAGCATATAAAACCAGCAGGTGTGAACACATTTGTCGCTCATCAATAACACGCAAAATGCGATTACTTCTTATGGTGTCGATAATTACAATAACTACGAAGAAGGTGGTGTTTTATTGAAAACGCAATCGGTAATTGATTTATTTTAACAGGTATCTTTAAAATCATTGAAGTGTATCAGACATTTGGGTGATACAGTTTTTTATATCCCCCACATTGGCTGAGAGCCTGCCCATTCTATTGCAAGCGTTGTAACATTTTAAATAAAAACGCCATAAATCGTTTTTTTTGACTCAAACTTTCCGTTAAAAATTTTAAAAATTCATTTATGTATTTAAAGGTAAAATTGCCTTAACTTGAGTACACATATGTTTTTTATGTATTTACAATAGTTTACAATTTACACATGTTTTTGGGCCCACAGGTTCATGACTCCGGGCCTTAATCTCAGTTTTGTAAAAAAAAATAAAGTCATATTTGTTTATTTTGTGATATTTGCTTTACTTTAAGCACTGGTATGCCCTTCTTTTAATTTTAACCACCTTTCTTAAGCCGAGATTATAACGAGATTTGATGGTCGTTCAGTAAATATTTATTAGACTGCAAGAACCCCCCATTTGCGGTGTGTTGAGCGCATCTCCACAAACCATTCTGAGAACTGAGTTGCATTTTTAATGTTTGCTACTCGCAGTTTGAAGAAAGTTGCCAAATCAGAATGTAAATTATTTGTTCTTTTCTGAATTTAAGTTTAAGCAATCGCAAAACGAAAATTTGCACAGTTAGGTTTGCTTTTTTCTCGTTCTTAAAGATATTTTCTTACTATACGCTTCAGCTAAACAAATATTCGTTACATCTATTATACTATACCAGATTAACGACCATATATTTGAAATGACATCAGTGAAAAAGCTGTCCTACATCAAAGAGTGAGTACCACTGGCAGTAAAGTGTGACATAAGACCAACCAAATTCATTTAAGAAGGAAATATAGCCAGTCAGGGCCCCCTATTTATGCAACCTTTAGTAACTTCATGACACAATTTTCCTAGATGTAAGTTCTCATGAGACCTTTTTTATTGTAGCATGTTTTTTAATTCCACTCCGACTTAGGGCTCCAAATAGAGCGATGAGAGTATAATGTCAAAGGTGTTGACAATATGAAATAACCTTTTCAGGGCTGGTTTTACTCCATTAAGGAGAAATTTTCTTCCATTAGACCAATGTGCCCCATTTTCAATACTAATTGATTTAAACTATAGCACACAAATCTGTTTTACTAACCTTCAAAACAGACACGCATCACCATTTTTAGTTTTCATGCTAATACGCGGATATATATCGCTTAGGAGGTCGCTAACACGACAATTCCTCACCATTGTACAAGAATTTAAAAAGGATTTTGTTTAAATAATTGAAATTTTCGTGAAGAAAGTTATTCAAGCATAACCTTTAGCGAGATTAAGCGAGCTCGGTTATTACTCGCTTAGAGTATCTCTTGAATTTTTTACAAATTAAAAAATTTCAATTCAAACGGTTTATGATGCATAAATAAAGCCGTTCTTGTAATTAAAGGATTTTGTAAAATTTTAAAGTTATCGCCTTAGTGACCTCTTACTCGTTTATTTAGCGAGTACCAGTAGAACACGCCAATTAAAAACAATCGAGTCTCCATATTTCAAAGTGTTACTAGCAATATGTCAAACTTTACATAATTTCCAACCTATGGTGGAGGCTGAAAAAGTCAACCAGCAGCGACATTGAAAGGAGTATTCGAGATCATGCACGACATGTGTCAGTTATATTGTGATTCCTCCCGCTCATTCTAAACGTAAAATTCGCTTTATTCTTCGGCTATAACGATTCTTTTAACTTCAACATCACATTAAGAAATTAAAGTCGGCTCATCACAATGAATTCTTACAACCAGTGACCGGGACCGAGTTTTCAATCCCATTTTTAGGAATTTTAAATACGGATCGCCAATATTTAAAAAACCATTCGATGAAATCACTTGCCCGTTTCGTAACAATTTTAAACACTATTGCATTTCGACACCATGAAGTAGCAAACGCTACTTATACATACCTTTCGGCCAGCTGATTACAAATTGAACTCCAACGTGTATTCAAACGTTCGACATTTGAGTGCAATCGCTTGAGATCGCCCAGAACTTTAGTGGGAACACCCATGCGTCCCAATTGATCGGCAGCATCGGTCATTTTATCCATTTGCGGCTGCTGCTGAGTTATCAAATCTTGCATGTGAGTCAACTGTTTAAAGACCATTTCCAAGCCTTCGGGATTTGAGGGTAGATCTTGATGTCTGGCAAGTTGATTTTCAATTTCCGATATGAAATGTTCGTTATCCTCTAGGCCAGCCAGAGATGCCTCCAGTAGTTTCAAACGGTCTTTGTGCAAATTGCTCAGGGTGTTCAACTCCTTCCACAGGATCATCAAATTGTCCAAACTCTTTTTGAGAGCTGGTGTCTTGAGCGCAATGGTGCGGAAGGTTTCCTGCAAATGTTGCAATTCTGGTTCCAGCAACTGTAGACGTCGCTCATAATCGGAATGGATTTCGAGAACATGCTCCAGAGAATCCAAGTCGCGCGGCAACGGAGCGCTAATGATTTGCTCCAGCTCACGGGCCATATCTTCCAGTTTGCCCTTGATGGCAATGCATTCCTCGGTGAATATGCGGCTGGCCTGTTTACTTTCCTCTGCAGGAGAAGAAAATACATTAGAATACATTCGACAATAAATAAGAAAAAGAGCATCTTCCACACTACCCCTGGTTTTTCGACTAGCAAACAGGGTTTTCATTTTTCTTTTTTCGTTCGCTGGGAATCTGTAATGAAAATGTACTTTTTTCTTCAACCACATTAATTGTACTGACAACACATGGACTCTCTACGGTCGATTGGAACTTTTCGATGTTCACGAAAATAGTAAATAAACGTTATGTGACCAGATGTTTAGAAGCCGTTTCATTCTTTAATTTAAGTTTAATTGAAATGTTATTCACACATACAAGGCCCACGTCACCACCTCGTGTGACTCTTTTTAAAACTGAAAAGATGCAATTGAGTTCAAGTGCGTAATCGCATTAGAGGTCTAACATGTATTTTCTAAAATAGAAAACACCCACAGATTCCAGGCCTTTTTTTTTATTAATTCTGTCACGCAAACTATTTCAGTTTATTTTCAAACCCAAAGAAGAAGAAGTTACTCTTTTTGATAAGTTGTTGGAAGTGACATAATTACCTTCAGCTCTGGCCCGCTTTTCAAATTCATCAAACAAACGATTGACTTCATCCATTTCGCGTCGTAGACGCCTCAACTGAGGATCGTTGGGATCGCCTTCGCTAAGCAACTTATCGGCATCGTCATTTAGTGCTCGACGTATGGCCGTGCGCTGTTCGGGTCCCATGGCCAAGAATTGATCAAAGTCCCAATCCTTCACGACGCGTATTGTGGCAAAGATCATATTTTGTCTTAGGCGCAAGTGTTTCTTTTGCCAAAGGCTGACGGAACGATCGAACAAACGCTTCAGACGTTCGGCAGCATCAATGGCTTCCTTGTCTGGTGGGGGCATTAATAGGCAAGCACTTGGTACCGAGCCCTCCTGGCCCTTAAATGTGCGTATGCGCCACTTCACACGTCCCGAATTATCCAACAAAGTACAAGTTTCGCCCTTTTCGACTTGCACTTGACCCTGTTGATTGTAAGCACATATGGCCTGGACAGGACTTTGACGGTTCACCGGCTGACGGCGTTTATTCAAAGGTACAATAGTTTGAGCCCTGTGCTGGAGACTGGCCACAGTCTCGCCAAAAGCATTCAATTCCTCGCGCAAGTCCTGCATGCCGCGCAATAAAGCTTCTCCTTGGTCTAGGCCAAATTCGGACTTTGAATATTCGCTGTTTAGAATTTCATCACGTTTGCTTAACCATTGTTCGGCATCTTTAATTTCAGCAAAGAACTGATGGTATTCGGTGGCATGTTTCAAATGGACCTCCAAACACAAGGTCAATTGCAAAAGCCAGGCCCACTGCTGTTGTAGAATGGTCAAATGACCTTCGATACACTTAGAGGCAGGATGTTGCTGATTGAGCAGCGTCTCACCGCGATCGAGTATGGTGCCGAAGTGTAGTTCACGTTTTTCCAATTCGGACATAAGATTCTGCAAAACAAAATGTAAAAAATCAATGAGCGTTACTTAAGATGATTATTCAGTAAAAAGAAGACAATTCGACCCAAAAACTAATTGGGCCAACGAGTTTGTCAAAGAATGTACGCTATCTACTTTACATATAGTAAAAACATAAAATATAGCTGGGCTCGAATTATGATGCTAGCATTTTTACACTCACAAGAGAAGAAGGATGAGGAATAATTACAAGGAATTTCAAAGAAAAAAGCTTCCTTAGGATTTACATTAAAAAATGGGAATGAAAGCTGGGTGGATATAAAGTACGATAGGGAAATTGTCTTCTGCTTTGTGATATTGCTGTGATTTCCTTCCTTAGTTTGAATGCTTCCAAGACATTTTCATGGAAATAAAAGACAAGCCTCCCAGTTACACAATACTTGGAATACTGAGACACGGTTCAACAATATTCTAAATAAAGGGTGCACAGCATCGACTCACCAATCGAAACTTGTGTGTGCATTTCATTTGTATAAGGGTATCCTACAAGGGTAGGCAGTTCCGATTTGATCAAAAAGCAGGATTTGAAATGGCGGGGACATGCCTTCTTCACTATGCTTGCTTATCGTCATTCCTGGTGCAAACCACATATTCTTATGAATGTCGATCGATATGTTCTAATTCCCAACTTCCCAGTTCCGACGATGGGATGTGAAGTATTAATTATTAATCAATTGATTCCAAAACATCTGCAATGAGCAGTAGGGTGGGTCGATTTAGCAATCGATATTGTGAAAGATTCGAATCAGTCGTAATTCTATTCTCTCACTCTCATATGTTATATTGTATTGTATGTGGCAATGTATATTTGAGTGTATTGGACGTCACCTTGGAAAGGTAATATTTAAAAAAAAATATTTTTTTAGTACCTACGAATAAACCTTAAAGACGAAGGTTGAGAAAAAGTCAAAAAATTTAAATTTAATATGTCGTAATGGAACTTTCTTTCCTCATGCCAAAATCTATCGAAAAATCGATGGCACAATATCGACAAATTTTTGTCCTTATAAATCGGCCCGCCCTAATGAGTAGGGCACAAGTTTATGTCAGCGTGATTACTTATCAAACAGATCGTGGCCAGCGATACCGCTGTGCGACTTATGCAGTCCCTGTCTCAAAGATCTCTTTATATTTTGTATTGGGGTAACTCTAGAACCAAGATGCCAATCTGGCATCACCGTAGCATATAACGCCGCATCATATAGTTTTTTAAGTATTGCAACTATATTTTAACAGTTGTAGATGCATTAATTTGTTGCAAGCCACCAAGAGCACACGCAAATTAAACGAATTTATTCAAAAGAGAAAATTGTCTTTAATTCAAAACCTAAAAGCACAACAGTATGCATATACAAAGTACGCGTTCCAGAGACATAGGGTTGCTCCTAGGGAAAAGTAAAGTATATAAAGCCTAGTATTCGCCTGATACAGAATTTTAGCTTGCGAGTTCTGAATTTATCTCCGTTTAACGGGGTATTACAATTATTATGGACAATTTTTAAACTAGCAAAAATATTTGAGCTAGACCTCCCATTAAACATACCGATCGACGTATAATCACCTGGTGATTTCATTTAACGACGTTTGTCCGTCCGGACGAACAACTGTTCGTCCGATTTTTATGTTTTAAGATCTAGGAGCCACATTTTGCATCCAATCTTGATGAAATTTGCCATAAGATTATAACAGTTTTTTTGGGACCAAGGACCGAAGATATGGAATATGAAGGAGATCGATTCAGATTTAGATAAAGCTTTCACGCTTATGTTCATGTTTGACAAAGTTTATTTGGATCGATCAGTAAACGGATGATATGAAAATGGAGCACATCGGTTCACTGTTGTGTATACCCCTGCCGATTTTAAATACACCGCTTTAGAACACCAACATTAACTTTGATCAAATTTGAAATAGTTTATTACCGTCTAAATACCCTGGGTAGCAGAGTATAATATAGTCGCCCATGTCCAACTTTAATTTTTTTTTAACTATTTTTAAGTATTTGAGTTCGATATTTTGTTTAAAAAAATTAATTTGTATTCTAATTTGAATGTGTACTTTACCTTTTATTTTAAGGAAATTAGTTTTTTCTGTGATTTTGCTGCCTTTTATTTAAAGATTGTCTCTAAATAAAAGTTAGGTTGCGAATTTTGTTTTAAAAAAATACTCTTTTGTGCCGCCGTTTTAAAAATCACCACTTTGTGCCATTTATTGAAATGTCTCAACGGTTTCCCAGATGGTGGTTACTTAATAGAGATATTGTCTCTTAAGGTAGATCTTAATGAGTTCGATTGATTTAGTTCGTACCTAGACTACTCTTGTCTGGTGATCTGTTAGGGCAGAAACCACGAATTCCAGTTTGGTATCCTGGCAAGAACATCAACCATTTTTCAGCCTGGTGGTTCTACCTCGTAAGGGGTACCGGTGTGTGAGTAGAAGATATTGATCGTACCCATCTCACTAAATTGAGAGAAGTTCCCCGTTTGTTGCTTAATGGGGTATTGAGGCAAATATGTTATATTCGTTTTCCTAAAAACCCAGTTCTTCAAATATAATCCGAGGAAAATAAAGTGCCAATGCCAATTGACAATCATAATTCGGCCAAACATCCTATCTGTTCATCCAACAAATGTGTACAAATAACATTTGATGCACTTGGTAACAGTTTGATTTTCAACAAATTAAATAGAAAAACTTAAAACTTTACACAATAAAACAAAGCCAATTACAAAGGAACGAACTAAAAATGTGCATATTGCAAAATATTGAAACAATTTTTGTTTTGGGGGGTCATCTCACCTCGTCTCCATTACCAAATGCACGCTTGTTTTGAAAATTACAAGAATATAAGTAGATATGGATTAAAGCATATAATTACAATTAGCGTTGTCAAAAAGATATGTACGTCTAGCGATATTGGGATCGTGAGACTGCATACACGGTCGACATTAAATGGCGGGTGGTGGAGATGTATAATATAGGAAACTTACCTCATAGTATCTGTGCACTGAAGACAGGTCCAAATGTTTATCGGCCCAATCGCGGGTGATTTCAATTTGCTCCTTTTCATTCAGCCACTGCAACTCGGCCGAGGCTTGTGCCAGGAAGTGTTGCAATGAATCCAAGTCGGAAAGACGTTTGGTCGACGTGCTCAAGAGCTCGGCATATACCTTTTGCAGTTGGTTCAGGCGTTGTTGGTAGAGATTCAACTCGTCGCCGCTGAATTTGGTTTGTTGGCGCTCGTCGTTGAGTATTTTCGCATGGTATTGGTCGATGATCTTGTGTTCGTGTTGTTGACGGTCGAGTTCATCCTTGACCGATGGCAAATCGGAGCCGTAGTCGGCGGCAAGCAATTTTTTCAATTTGTTTTGGCACCATTCGATGTGTTCCTGTAGATCCCTGAAATGGGGATTCGTTTCGATTTGACGTGATTCAACCACAATGCGTTGTTTACGCGTCGTTGTTTTCTCATGGACGGGATGCTTGAGGCCGGTCAGCTTTTGTACCAGATTGGTATGGAATGTAGTTCTAAGTTGAGACCAACGTTGATGCAACTTGTTCACCTTCTTGTGCAGATCGGCGGCATGTGGATAACGGCCCTCGTTGAGGAGATGACAGTCCTGGTTCATTTCTTGGATGGGTTCCTCCAAATGACGAATTTCCGTTTCCAAAGATTCGACGATATTCTTGGCATCCACTGGATGCTGGCGTTCGATGCCCCGTGCTTCTTCGTTGATGCGTGTTTCCAAATCGGTTATTTTCATGTCGACGTGTTTGATTTCACGTTGAACCTTGTCGGCAAGACGTTGCAAACGTTCCAAACGTTCGATTTCTTGTTGCAGGATCATATCACGATCCTGCAGGGCGGTCTGCATGCGATACCAGGCCTTCTCTATTGCCTCGGGCCTTAAGTCAGCCTCTACGTCGATCTCACCGACACTCTCAAAGTAACGTTCGAGTTCTTTGTAGATCTGAACCAATTTCGATTTTTCTCGCTTACGGGTCGAAACCTCTTCGTTGTTAAAGTGATGCAGATCGCTGAGCAATCGCTTCAGCTCAATCAAAGTGGGCGGGAACGAGCGTTCTTGCAAGTACGCGGTCTTTTCGCGGCACCAATAGATGAACTGTTGCGCCAAGTCACGATACTCGTGAACGCGGCGTTGTGACTCCATGTCAAAGAGCGGATGAATGGCAGGTGGTTCGGGGAACACATCATACAAGGACGATATGTAAGTAATCAATGACTTCTCATCGGGTTCGTTGGTGTCAACATCTGTGCAAACAAACAAAGGAAAAGCGTTAACGTATACTGTGTGTGTGCGATAAAAGTGGGGTGGGTTGACTTACCTTCGGGATCTAATAGACGCGTTACACCGTATTCCTTTTCAACAATATGGAATGCATTCTCCAAGCGTTCTCTTGGTCGATCGTTTCTTGCCTTTCGCCAGTCAAGCAAGTCCGGTCGATTACGATGTACCAGGGCAGAGAATGCCAGACCATCGCGCCAGGACGATGTAAAGTCGTTGACACGCACTCCCGGATACCGAGCAGTAGAGCGGCGGGCCCAACGCAAAAGTGCCTCACGTGCTGATACATTGTCTTCCTTGCCAACAACAATATCGGAGATCTGTATAACAAAAACAAAAAATAAATTATTCAATATTCTTTTGATTGGGATACAAAACACAATTTCTAATTAGTCCACAAGAGCCCTCCCCCGAGTTGGATGTTTAGATGGAAGTGATCGATTCGACGCGGTCGATTTCTTTAAGTGTAGTTAGTCTTTGTTTAGCCTAAGGCTAAATTAACCAAACAAACGAGACGAAAGCTCAACCTTCATCGTTAGAGCGAGCAGTAGAGTTCACGGCGTAAACAAAACGCTTCTTGTCTGATTGTCTGTGAAGCGGAGGCTAAGCTCCATTAGATGTGATCACGATCAGATTTGTTTTAATTGGCGTTCACTTCCTTTTCGAAAACACTCATTAACCTAAGAACACAACAACAAGTTTGTATACCTTTGTGCGTCGGGTAGTCGTGGTCATCGAAGACGACGATGCTGGTTCAATAGCCGGCACAGCGGTGGTTCTGGGCAACGCATGGCGATACTCCAAATCGGTGCTGCGCAACATTTTCGCGGGCGGCAGTAAATCTTCAGGTGGCAGTTGCTGCTCTTCCGCACGACTCAACGTGGTGACCTTGCGCACAATGTGCGTAGTGATGCGGCGATGGCCGCTGGGACCGCGCTGAGAAGTCTTCGTGCTCTCTACGCTTGATCCCAAGATTTCGGTGGAGATGCGTTTGTTGCGCGTCACCTGTTGGTACGACTCGTGCATGGCATGATGCTGATTAGCTACGACACCCGCATTCGATACCGATGGCGACTCTAATAATTGGTCACCGTTGCGAAAGCTCCGGCGCAAAACTAAAGAACGATCGTACGACATACGTTCGTGCGGTGTGGCCGAGGCGGGCGCCACGCCCGGGTAGTCCGTTATAACGGCTTCGATGGTCTTCTCGTGTTTGAATTCATGCTGAAAGTGGCCGCTCCTATCGTCGATGTTGGTGGTTATGGCCGGGCCACGAGAAGGTACTAATGCCGTCGTTGAGCTACCATAACCTGAGCCACGTTTCTTCATCAGCGATGAAGTGGTGGAGGTGGTCGTCGCGTGCATTGTCGCACAATCGTGACGTCGGTCGGCGATAGTACCTCCCTTGAGAGAAAACCCAGTGTTGTGGCCCGTTCCAAAGTGCTTATCAATTTGATACATACAAAGCGTACAGCGCGTTTTTGGGTTTTAACTTTTATTTTCAAAAGTTTCGTTTCGTTGTGAGCTCGTAGAGTTCACTTTTATCGTTTCGCGTAAGTTTCGTTGAGCGTATATTTTTTAAATTTTACGGATCATTTTTCAAAAAATTCATTCGTTGTAACTGTGGAGTGGATTGAGAGGATTAGGCATATTTTTTGTTTGAAATTTGTACGGGGTTTTTTTTGAGTGCTGGTGGGTTCGACGGTGCTTCAGATTTACACTAATATTTTATTATAGTTCCGTGCTGGCGCTGCTGCGACTGCTTCGACAAAATGAACCGGATGTGTAGAGTACGCGAGAAAAGTGTGTGTGTGTCATTCATTCTATTGTTGGATGTAGAACGCGTCGTCGTCGCCGTTTCCACGTCCAAATGGATGAGGCTTGCGGTTCGGTTGTCTGTGGAGTGGTGTGGAGCTGGAGTCGTAGTCAAGTGTTGCGCTGCTGTTATGCTTCCCTTGGATTTCATACCAATCGTGCGCTCATTTGTTGTTCTCCCCATCCATTTCGTTCTTCAGTCTTCTTGTGCAAATGACGAAGAACGAAGAAGGCGGCGACGACGATGAAGAAGAAAATAATTATAATTTTAATTTATGTTGAAATTTTCTACACGCAAGTGCACACTGATACGGTAAGTGTAGTTACTCTTCGAGTCTAGTACAAGTACAAATGAACGAATGCTTGTTTTTTTGAAAGTTTACAGCGACTTGACGAAGAACCAGCTGAAAAGCGAGGGGGATCAAGTCATAGTGTTTCGGTTTTGAGTTTGAAGATCTTCAAAAAATATCCTATCTAGACGGCAAAACTTTTATAGGTGGAAAACATTTAATGCGACGAGTTTAGATTATCCCAATGAGCCTGGTTAATTTAAACGCGCCGAAACGTAAGAGAACCGCCAGTATAATTCAAAAGCTTAGAGTACGAAGCGAGAAATCGATTTTAAACGCGTCCAATCGTGAGAGACTCGCAAGTGTAATTTTAAGGCATTCGAAAAGAGAGAGAATCACATGTAGATTTTCAGAACTAATAAAATGAGAGAAAATCGCAAGTAGAATTTTAAAACATATAAAGCGAGAGAGAACCGCAAGTAGAGTTTCGCTTAGAATTCGTTAGTTTTTTAATCGCTTTCGAGCTAGAAAGAAGCACATGTTGAATTTTAAAACTAACAAAGTGAGAGATAATCGCAAGCAGAATGTACAAACTAACGAAGCGAGAGAGAAACGCATTTAGAATTTTACAGTCACTTAGAATTCCTTAGTTTTTTTAATCGCTTTCGAAGCGAGAGAGAAGAGAGAATCACATGTAGAATTTCACAACTAACAAAGTGAGCGAAAACCGCAAGCAGAATTCAAAAACATACGAAGCGAGAGAGACTTATCGCAAGTAGAATTTTACAGTCGCTTAGAATTCCTTAGTTTTTAAATTGCTTTAAAATCGTTTGAGTTCAAAGCGATAAGAGTTATATCTTCGTTTGGAATGGAGTTGAATGGCTTAAGGACATCAAATACTTTCAATAAATTGGAGATAATTGCAAGTGTATTCTCTTTAGAAGTCGCAAAATGCGACCAGGTAAACTAGAGCCTCCATTTCAAATATGTTTCGTACTTTATCTAAAAACTTCATCCCTAGATTTTAGAGTAATTATTAAATATGTTGCATTTATATCACACTTCAGAAGAGTTTAAAAAAGATTCTAATGAGGGTAACGAGTGTCATGTTAGGGGCAGGATTGATTAACACAAGATATACTGTCACAGTATTTCTTGAGTGGTTTTGTTTCTTCTGATCAATTAAATAGAGACTAAATGGGTAAAGCCCTTAGCGAGAAATTACAGAATCTTCCACAATAAAAGAGCGCTGGCAAAGTACTTGTGGTACAAGTAAAAAAATCACCGCACCTGCTTTTGGCGACTACCCAACGATTCGTGAACTAGCATTGGTAGCAAATTGCCAAAAATAAAAAAACACTTTTACCAAAAGTGAACTCTCAGCTTAGTGTGGATTAA
The DNA here is from genome assembly GCA_963513945.1 of Hydrotaea diabolus. NCBI lineage: Eukaryota > Metazoa > Arthropoda > Insecta > Diptera > Muscidae > Hydrotaea > Hydrotaea diabolus. Next base: position 99,317,278 of record OY740720.1, on the reverse strand, counting down.
TGTTTTTTTTATTTGGCGGTTTGAAAAGGGTATTCCGTTTAGTATTTCCGGACAAGCGTATATTCTTGTTCTCATTATTGAGGCATTTTAAGAAATACTTTGGGTAGGCATCTCGCATTACTATAAATTTTGTAGGTACTCATCATCCTTGCAGACACTAACAAGGCAAAAGGGTATCAGATTCGTCCAAAAATAGAGCTAATGATATAAAAAATAACCTACATTTTTTTGAGTCATGTTTAGTTATTAAGTTATCGTTGAATAACATTAAATGTAATAATAGCGACTAAAGGGGATCAGTCACTGTAGGGATTTTGCTCATTTTTCTGTCCCGGAATTCGAAAATTGTTGCTGGATTTCCCGGGATACATACAAGTTATCTACTCTACAGTCTTAATAAAAAAGGATATAAAGTTCAGGAAAAGAAGTGGAAAAAGAACCAAAATGCTTTTCAAAACGACATATTTTCTTAAATCTGTAAACTTATTTAAAATCAAAATCCATTTAATTTTCTCAGCGAGGGTAAAAAACAACGACATAATCGCCCAAAAACGTCAAAAATTAACTAAGGGTCCAAGCATGTTTTTTCTTATTGCATTTTCATTATTCATTTTTTTCAAAACAATAAATTGAACTTTGTAGCGCCAACGTTTACATAAATTGTTCAAGCGGTCGTTCTGATCCGAAAAGTAGGAACACTGGTTGTGCTTTTATTTGCAATTTGCTTAGGAGGTCGCTAACGCGATAACTTTGCACCATTTTTAATGATTTTTTAAATCTTTAGCATTAAAAACCATTTGTTTTAAATAATTAACATTTTTGGGAAGAAGAATAATATTTCTTGAATAACTTTCTTTCTACAAGTTACAATTTTTCAAACCAAACAGTTTGCATAAGCATAAAGCGAATCAGTTCTAGTAAACAATTTCTCGTAAAGTTATAAAGTTATCGCATTAGCGATCATTTACTCGTTTAATAAGCAAGTGCCAGTAGAACACGCCTAATATTTACTTTTAGGAAGTGAAAGGGCCTGTTTTTTCTCACTATTCTCCATAAGTTAATTTTTATACTGAATGCATTCATTTTGTTCAGATTAAAACAAATAATTTTTGTCTAGAATTTTCGGTCGAAGTTCTCAGTCCAACACCAATTCATTTTTTTCATTTTCATTCCTTAAGATTTAACCACAGGTATTAATAAACGGATAAAAGTTTTATCAACTGATAATGTATCACACAGAAATCTGAAATCCATAGTTTTAATGAATTATTTCCGGATAATGTTTCGATACCATCAAAAACTGACGAACAAGCGAATCGTTGGCAGATTTCCCCCCTTGGAACCCATACAGAACTTGAGTTTTTTTTTAGCGAGTTGTTGTTTTCAACATTTCCCACCGAAAACCCCCAGGTTTTTTAAATTAAATTTGTTACTCAGCATGACAATTTCGAAAAGTCATTAACGATTTGCCAAAGAAGAGAGAGGGAGAGAGAATACAAGAAACACTTTGAATTAACCCCCCCCCCCCCCCCAAAAAAAAAAGAACTATACGCAAACCAGAAAAAAGTTTTGAAATTTCTTGTGATAAAACAAATGAAATGTTAAGACGTTAAAGCCTCTGACGCTGTGCTAGCAACTAGCAACCCGACTGTCTGCCTGTTTGGCCAAAAATAGTCAAACAAAAAGTGACAAAGACATTAGTCATTTGGAGCAACAATAGCAGCAGAGAATAAAACAAACATGAAATGGCCAAAACGACAATGGCAAAAAAGGCCATTCATGCGTTCATCGACACTATTAGAGTAACTCTTCTTGTCAAGCACTTTAGTTGACATTGCGTAAATTTGCTCTCTCTCTCTTTCCCCCTCTCTGTAAAAGCGATTCTTTTATAATTTTTATTTTTTGACAAAAAAAAAACATAAGAAGTCGAATTAAGAAATGTTTACTTATCACAAATTGATCAAGATTTAGGAAAATAAAATCTTAAAACGATTGAAATCGAGTCTTTTCTTAATACTCGTAAAACACTCACATATCACATCATTGTGCATTTAAATATTTTTGAAATAATATCATTTGTCCCATATGGCATTGAAGTCAATAAAAATCTAAATACCCATAAATAGTCAAAACTTGTATTCAAATTCAATTGACGAGTATTTTCGAATCGCAACACCCACTCTCAAAACAATATAAAAAGCGGCAAACAACACCTCCTCGAAATTCATATTTTCCAAGTGATTGCAGATCATTCAAATTTAGAATTTGTGATCTTGAATATTTTTTTTAAACAATTAAAACAACACACACACACAAATACCCTGGGCAACGTTTCAATACTCGTATTCACAAAAAATTGAGTAATAAAATCCCCACAAATCACAACTTACAAGATTGTATTGAAATTTAATTGAATTTAATGGCTACAAGAAGAGTGTGGAATTTTTACTATTCTCAATGGAAGGACGTCGGGGTTGCATCGTAAAATTATGGTTGAACTACAGCAAACACCCCCACGAACACTCTTCTAGCCGCCGTTGGCCCTGTTAATTGATTACTCCCCACCCCTCCCGGTCTACAATCATATTTTGTATTGTTTTTGTTTGTTAACTAATTAATATGCGGGCGTCAGTCAGTCATTTAGTCAAGTATTCATTCATTGATGCATGTTTTTAATGGAGCAGTAAATCAGAGAGGAACAAAAGTCAATGTCATCGTGATCTGTGTTGGTTTATCGATTGTTTTTTTTTCTGTATTCTGTAATTATTGGATTCCGAAATGAAGTGGCTCGATTGCACTTTTTAAACATTAATATTAATTATATTTTACGAGTTAATGTTCTCTATAGAATGTTCCACGGATATTCGTGGTGGGCGCAGAATTCTGAGATATGCAAACCATTTATGGATATTTCCATTGCTGTCGGAATAACATCGACAGTTGTCACTACGAGTATTTCTTATCGGCGAGGCGATCATGTCTCATATTTCTTGGTCAAGCTTAATTTGCATTTTCACTTTATGGCATTTAAATCAATTCAGAAGTTGGCCATTTTTTTATTCACTTTAGGGTTTAAAAAATTTGTGCGGAAAAATTCGCATTAAACGTTTCTGTAAAAAAATGTTAATCAACAGATTATAACCTACAGGAAAAATAAGTGGATTTCATCTGTACTTGTTATAGATGTTTTGCACGACTACAATCGCTTTCTATTGTCAGACGATATTGTCTGTCAGTTTTCTGTCTAACCCACTTTGAAATAATGACAATGAAGTGATTGAAACCCACATACACAGGAGAAAAATGACCTCTGTCTAAGAAACTGGTAAACATTGAAAGAAATCGTATTAGCGTTAAAATAACCCAGTATACCACTTTGCGAATGCCAATAATTGTGTAGTCTTAAGGCAGCCCACAATATGAAATTATTTAAGACAAATTTTGTATTTCATATTTAAAAAATAGGAATGTTTTATTTCTTTCTGAATATAAATTGAAAAATCCCAAGCTGATCAATAGTATTCGGCATAAATTAGGCTTGATCGGTAAGGCAAAAACTTCAAATCATTGCAAAAAACTTTAAATAAATTGATTGGTTCTATGCATCATGAGTCGTTTTATGTAAAAATGTATAGAAAAAAAGTTATTCAAGAAATATTATAAGCGAGTAATAACTGAGCTTGCTAAAACTCGGTAAAAAATAGATTTTTTTAAAACGGTTGATAGTTTTCTGTAAACAAAAACATTGTGGCGTTAATGACCCAGAGACCTCCTTAACGAGTTGTCATTCAAACACGCCCATTGTTGAAATTTAATTTACCAAAGAAGAAACCCGTGTGTCATACATTTAAGAAATTCCCTTTTGGATCAGTGCAAAATCATTCAGAATGATTCTATTTCTAGATAATTTGGGAGTCTTTTAAGTAAAAACTATAGTCTCACAAATGAGGTTCTATCAAACATCCTTCGTATGTACAATGATTGGCATGTAAATTATTTGCTAAGGAAATTAAAATATGAAGTTTTGAAAACTGTATGGAGTTTGCCAGATATTGAGAAACATTTATTTTCACTGTAATTTCACAGAATTTAATTTCCATGGAGTTTGCTACATTTTCAAATGTATATTTGAAAATTTGTTCATTATACAATAAACAGGGTATATCCACTAGCACAACAACAAATCGTGGGCTTAATGTAAAAACCTACTAAATCCACGTTTTTAGTGAAATGAGATTTTAGTGCCGTGGGGAAGGTAGAATACGCCTCTTTGACGTGTAGAATGTAGTTTTTCTCCAATTTAAGCCTTGAAGTGTGTAAAAAGGTGATAGGAAGAACTCATAGAATTTTTGTTTGTAGAAAAACTGCTAAATCCAGAACATTATTAAGAAAACCAACAATATTTTTGGGTTTCCTCTCAGGCTGCAAATATGAAATACGAGTATAAGAAGTCTTTTGTCTTCCCTGTAAAATGTGCTGAAAGGGAGTTAGCAGGCTTGCATATTAAGCCGACAAAATAAATTGCTCCCTTTACTGTCAATGTAATTTGATAGAAAATGTCTGAATCTAATTTTTGTAAATGTTTTGTGATGATTGTTGAAGTTTGATATAGAATTTTACCTTGAGAGACTTTAACAATTGTCTTTGTTAAATTGGAAAACTTTAACGAAAAAAGTTGTAAATCAGCAAATTACACTACCTTCTTTATTGTACCATGATTTTGTTTTATTTATTTACTTTGCAATATATTACACTAAGCGGATTAAATGTCAACAGGGTTTGTAATAAGGTGGAGTGGTAATCCCAACATTTTTTATTTTTAATTTTAAATTTTTCTAATACCCTTGTTCTCTGATTTTATTAATACATACTTTTTTTTAAACTAGTGCACAAATTTCAATTTATTAAAGTACCCAAATGTCTAAAACTTCAATGGATCTATTGCTAAAATCCTCCTCCATTATAATTTTTAAGAAAATCTCAAATTGCGGAAAATTTGAATCCGCTACTAGAATGGGTGATACAACAAATTTTAAAGTTTAAATGTGCCAATTTTATTCAGATTTACTATTAGTCGATTGTGTTGACTAAAAGGTTCGTTTTTAGGTCCGCAGGGTACATGAGTCTAAGTTAAATCCTTATATTTTGGGCTCATAGAGTCCAAGCCTGAATTTATATACTCGTATACACATATGTATATTTCGAATAACAACGAATAGCAGTCGATGTCCACGTTTAGCAGTCCATGTCCACGTTTAATAGACAACTTTTGTAAAGAACCATAGTGGCTGCTTTTGGGCCACAAGATTTTGTGGGTCCACAGCCATGCCAATTTCGGAGTTAGTAAGTGCGTCTCCAGTAACGATTTCCAGTCGATTTCGTCGAGCAGATACTTCAAAAGCATGCTAAATTTATTCCCTTAAAGGGAAAACGTTTCCTCTGGGCCGATTATGCTCTTTGACATCCTTAAACAACTTTTAAATATGTGTTCAGGGCCCTTCCTTTTTCATTGGACCACCCTCGTAAATACAACAGATTTAGATTTTTACGACGATTATGTAGAATATAGGGCCTACGACACCCTTGGGCCACAATAGGCGTGTTCTATAGGTACTTGCTTATTAAACGTGTAAGTGGGCGCTAAGACGATAACTTCAAAACTTTACGAGAAATTATAAAATTTCTTTGTATAGAAGAAGTGTTAGGCTTTATGCACCATAAACCGTTTGATACTTGTAGAAAAAGAGTTATTCAAGAAATAGTCTAAGCGAGTAATAACCATGTTCGCTTAAACTTGCTAAAGTTTTTTCTTGAATAACTTTCTTCCCAAAATTTTTAAATTATTAAAACAAACGGATTTTAACGCTGATTGACCATAGTTTTCTGTAAACAAATCGCGTCAGCGACCTCCTAAGCGAGTTGCCAATAGAACAGACAATATCACTATGAAAGTGGATTAATTTTCGAAATAAATGAAATTGGCAAAAATTGTTCAGGACCAATCTGAACTATTCAGACCAGTGATCTACAAGGTGTCGGAAAAGTAACCCTTGTAGATCAGTTCTGTTCTGTTTTTACAAAAAGTTACTATGAAGGTTTAATTCATTCATTTTATTCAAAATATCTCAAAGCATTGTCTTAATCAAGAACTCAAATGTTGCCGTCTTTGAGGCGACTTTGCCCCTAAATGAAGCCAACATAAGTTCAGTTACACTATTTTTGCTCCTGAACTTCATTTCGTACAAAAAAAAAATCCCAGATTCATGATTTTATATGCAAAGAGAGGGAAATCCAGGGAAATGGTTTCATGATTTCTTTTAAAGCCGGCCTATTTTTGACAATTCTCTTGGTTCTTCCTTCCCCAAAGGACTAACTACAACAAACCTGATCTAATGAGCTTGTGGAGTAATTCACTCTTTTATAAATAATTACAAGAAATTATCATAACAAAAATCCCAATAAAACAAATTTCATTGCATCTAAATGGAATTTGCTACTAGTAAGGCGCAGTTAAACAAACGCTAGATCGGGGTATACTCTTGTAATGGAGCCCTTCTTTCAGCAGGAACCTTTTTTGACCATAAATTGAACAATTTGTTTGTTTTGGATATTTAGAAAGATGGACATTTTAAAAAGGATTTTGAGTTTATCAGTGTGTTAGACACGGCCCCTGTACCACAGTTTGGTGAGGGTATACAAAATATTGCAATTTCACTAACAACAACTTTTAAATTTTGCTCAGTGTAAATGTTGTAAACTCCGTCGTTGACTGGCACGTTTTCACATTTACTTCTTTTCAAGCGCTCTTCTTTCTTCTGAAATAAAACAAATCCATTTGCCCTTGAAAATGTTGTTAAGCTCTGGCAAATATCAAATCACATCATCATCATCGTCGTCGTCGTCCCCATCATGATCGTGGAAATGAAATGAAAAGAACAGATTTTAATGAACGCAGGCGCGACGACAACGAAGATCATTATCCCATTCGCCGCCACGGCACAGCGGCCGTAATCAAGACATTTTAATGAATTCCTATAATTGGAACAAATTGAATGATTTATGTGCGTTTTAATAAAAACAAATAAAACGCAGACACATTCGCAATTGCTGAGTTGTTGCGTGGTCGAGAGAAAAAAAAAAAGAAAATTCCAACACAAATAAATTGCATAAATTCTCCACAATTGAAAGAGTTTGGTTGGGGGTGACGAATGTATGGACGATGGGTGCTGGTGGTTGTGGTAGCACACTTCATTCACTTTAACGAATTGTTGCACCATACACAAACACACACATACACATGCACACAAAGGCATGGTGACATGGAGGGAACCATACCGAAGGAGGAGATACGCCATCAGCAATAGCGGCTCGAATAGCGAGCCAGCGTAGCACAACAAATGATGTTTATCTCACTGACATCACCAACAATTTCATGACGTTTTCAAACACTTGTGCCCGTAACGACAGACCGACGACAATTGTCCCACCCAGCTGTTCTGGGAGGGAGGTGGAGGAGGCGGCGGTAGGTAGGAACAACACCATTGCTCAACTCTTCACCAGTAACAGCCAACAGCAGCGACAGCAGTTGTTACAGCAACAACGACCGAATCCAATGTGATTAGAGTGGAAAATCGGAAGCACTCAATTCTGAAATTTTCTTTCGATTGTTTTTCTTTTAGTTTAGCGTTTTTTTTTATCGAAAGATTTTGTTGCACTTGCAATAGTTTTTTAAAATTCACCGACAATTTGTGATCATTTTGCACTGACAATAAATACATGTATGTGTGTGCGTGTGTCTATGTATGTAACTAATTGTCTTCTTTTGTTATAAATTAAATTAGCAAAACAATAAACGCGCGCGCGACTTGAATTATTATTTCCACCAAAATAGACGGCTTCTCGAAAACGACTAACAACGATCGCTTCCACTGGCAACGCTTAAACTCTGTTAGCCAGGTGCGCAAAAAAGCGCTAACGCTAACGTTGTCGCCGACGCGGCCCCTTGCCAGCAACAGCAGCCACAGCGCAGCGCCGTCACTGCGCCCGTAAGCAACGTTGACGTTGGCCGTATTACAAAGGCGTTTATAGAAACCAAAAAAAAAACACAACGGTTCGCTTTGGGCCAGCTCCAAAGCCAGAGAATTTCGGGTTGTTGCTTTCTTAGTTGGCTAGCAGAGCGCAGAGCAAAACAACGCTCAGCTCTTGGATGGCTGGCTGACTGGTTGGTTGGTTGGCTGATTTAGTGAGACCGGCGTTGGCGGTAGTTTTTGTGTTTGCGTTTTTTTTTTTTTGGTGCTTTGCGTTAAAAACAACATTCAACAGCGGCCAACATCGAAATGTTGGCGAGAACCAACAGCGTACGCCACCGCCGAAACAATCAAATCAAAACGGCATTAAAAGTGGCAGCAACACTCACACACACACACGTACGTACACACTTCAAAGGCAGCAACACTTTAATGTTGGCTTATTGTAACACACGTACACGTGTACGAGTACATGTGTATGAGTAGGTATTTCCTTCCAGTGGAAACCCAACATTGCCGGTTATGGACTGTTGATTTTCTGCTACTGCCACCGTCATAACCATCGCCACGACGGCGCGACGGCAGTAAAAGAAAATAGGTTCTGAAATAATAAAACAAACAAATTATCTGAGCCAGCCACAGGTTGCAGCAACAACAACAGGTCCAACAAGCCAAACGGACCAAAACAAATGCATTTGTTAAAAAAAAATAAAAATTGTAGCTCGAGCCGGACATTTCAATTTAGAACTTAACAGTTGGAACTGCTCGCAAATAGCCACACCAACGCCAACACTTTCTGCTGTTAACATTGTAATCCCTCATGTTGATAGGCTGGCCGACGGCCTGACGCTGGGTCAGCGTTATGTGGAGTGAGATATTCAACACGCCACCGCCGCTGTTTGTGGCCCAAAATTATGGCATTGAAATTTTAGTGTTGAAACAAAAAGAACATGATACTACGAGTACACACATAAAATAAAAGAATTACGATATCCAAATACCCAGCGAACCAACTGAGATATTGCGTATGCCGAAACAGAGAGTGACATGTTCTTTCTTTCCCCCTCCCCACTTCTTTCATTTCGCCTTAAGAAACACGCTTAAGATACAAGTTTCATGTTTTCTTTCATTGGATTCTTGTTTTGAATTCGTTTGTTGTTGTTGTGGCGGTGTTGTTGGTGTTTGGGTCTATTATCTTGGCCAACAACTAAGGGGCTATTAACTGGCTCTTTGTTGGTCGCAGTTACGTTGTATTTAATTTGTTTGATTCTGGTATTTTACTATGAGAACATTTTGTGCTGTATTCCCCCAAAAATAATTTCATTTGAAACATATTTCGAATTAAACCGAGCTTAGTTCGTAAGGAAACGCCAACACTGAGAGAAATTTATGAACGTTTGGTAAGCGAACAAACCCCTGGATGATGGTTTTATATTCACTGCAAATATTCCATCAGTAGAAACCAATGTTAGTATAAAGTCATTGTCATTTTTAATACATGAAACTGAAATAATAGGCGAAATAGACATTTTCTATTTTTAAATGATAAACTGAATCGAAATTTCCACAAATCACAATTGTATCACAACTTCAAGTGGACAAAAAACAATTTTTTGTTACTAAACAGGACTGAGTATCTGTTTTTTTTTTAACGAAAGAGTGGAGAAACCGATTAGGAATGTAACGAAAGGGGCTTTAACAAAAGCGAATTATTAAATATATTTTTGTAGCAAAAGCTCATATTGAGAAATACATTTTTGCAAAAGGGAATGTTCAGTATGATGCGAAAAGTTCGATACTCAAATTGACCACTGTATGACGTTTTCCTTAAAACAATTTAAATAAGAAAATTTTCTTTTTTGAAAAGTGAATTACTCCACCAGCTAATTAGATCAGGTTTGTTGTTGTTGAAAAGAAAGTCGGCGAAGTAAAAGCAAAAACATCACCGTCTGGGAGTCGCATGTTTCGCCGCTGGTGTAGGACGGCTCTTCTGTTAATATCAACTTATTGGACAAGCCCAGTAATAATATTACTTGTGGTTTATAATGAGCCTCTGAATTCAGTTGCCGTTAATGTCGATAAGGCCCGTTTCGTTGCCTTATTAGACAGCCGACAAAGAATATAAACTTCAAGTTTTTTCATATCTTTAACAAAATAACTGTGGTGTCGAGTTTTTATGACTTAAGGCATTTGTTTGTAACATCCAAAAGGATATCTCACTTACCATAAAAAATAAAATCGCTCAACTAGAATAACTTTCTAAATCGATTTCGAAATGTCCGTCTGTCGGTCTATTTTATTCAGGTATTTTTTTAAGTCAAAGTGCAGGTCGCATATATAATCCGATCTCGATGAAAGTTTGCTAAGATTATTTTTGGGTGTCCCTATTGCACAAGCAGACAGGGTGGACCTAATGAGACCAACTAATGAGAAACACAAATTAAATTTATTATTTTAAAACATTTTACATTTTTTCTGTAGATTATGGCTTTTAACTCTTGGAATTGCATTAAAACTCTTAAATTTAAGGTCCTCATAGACCTTTACCCATCGGCCCAGCCCACTGTCCGATGTGTTTGTACGGATACCTTAACATTAGGAAACTGAATGAGGATACAATCTTATCCGCTCCATTTTTATAGAAATGTAAATAATCCGCCTTTATGAAATTGTGTGAAAAGTAAAAAACTAAAATGTTTCCGAACATTTTAAAACAAAAACAAATTTAAGAGTCCTAGTTTCGGACGGACGGACATTAGAGCGTACTAGCGTCAAGACAAAAACATCGATGTATCACACCTTAACATCGAACTGTAAACACCGAAGATACAAGGAACAACTTAAAAAGACAACCCCTACTTTCGGCAATATAGGCAAAACGTTTTTAAAAATTGTTCTGCTGGGATTATCGACCTACTTTCTAAGCAAGAGTTTAATGATTTTCTGCAAGCTTTAATTTTCTGGTATTAGGGTGGTACATTGGGGTAGTTGTAACTGAGATATGATGGGTAAGTACCAGAAGAAGGTACATGAGGTCAGTGACTTCAAAAACAGAAACATTGGTTGGATGTATCACACTTCAGGATCCGGCTGTAAATGCAGAAGATATAAAGAAAAATGTTAAAAAACGAACACTACGTTAGGCACAAAAAACAAAAAAAAATGTTTTTCCAAACTACCTTGCAATACAACTTTATTTTCGTTGGTGTACGGTGAACTTTTTTTGGGGTGCGAACATGCCCAGATCGCCTAAGAATTTTACGAGATTAAAATATTACTAATATTTCGTGGTGTTGCAAACGGAATGTTAATTTCAACCTTCGACCTCGCCATGCGCCCTTCGGTGAAGGGCATACAAATCTTTAAAACCCAATAAAATCTTGAAGTTTTGTGTGTAAAAAGTTTTTTTTTACGAATTTTTCCTAGCCCTTAGGATACAAAAAATTTAGACAAATAAAATCATATTTAGTCCATCTAGTAATGGATAGTCCATGCAACGGATAGTGCATATAGTGGTTTCCTTTTAAATAATATGTTATGTTCTCGCCCAAAGTTCGATAAAAAGAATGGCTTGATGCTTTCAAAAAAAAAAAAATTATGTAAACATTTTTCAAAATTAATGCTGCGTCAGTTTTCGCCGAAATAAGACACCCACTAGCTCGAGATTGAGGACATGGACGATCTTTGGTTTTAACAGGATGGTGGACTAAGTCACACAGCCCACGCTACAAAAGATCGTTTCTGCGCCAACTTTGATAGTCGTGTTATCATCCGTCTCGTCGATGCCAGTTGGCCACCATAAAGCTTTGCTCATGCATGAATTTGTTTGCTCTTCCGAATAAATCAAAAATATTAATTTTGTTTATTTTATAGTTTTTTTTCTTTTTGTTTATATTTATTCGGTCTTTTATCATTATTATGACTTAAACAGTTTTTATTCTGGTTCGAGACTTTTGTTGTTGTTTTTTTTCAGAATCAACGTAAAAAAATTGGTCAAATGTATTGGCCTGGCAGACTGTACAGCTGTTTCTAAGCCCGCCAAGGTTTTTCTTCAGCAATCTTTGGCAACGATTTATTTTATATAAAACACAACTTGGATTTGCACCACTCTGTATATGTAGCGATCGCGTTGACTGTCTTGCCCCACTGTAAATCAATGTCTAGTGCAGCAAAGTCAGCCCAACGCACCCTTTTCTCTATAATAATTAAGCAACGCTGTTTTTTTCAAAATACGAGGAAAACTGCATTTGTATTACTACGAGTGTATTACGATAAACAACAACAAAAAAGGCACAATGAAAAACTACTGGCAATGCCAATTAATAAATGGCCAATGAGCAGAAACGGTTCAGAGTACAAACTATGCGATGCCAACGTGGTACGGAATACTTGCTCCCATTTGAATGACCACCGTCGCGGTGGACTGCAGAAAGGGGGTGACCGACTGACTCAACGGATCCATGATGGATGCCGATTTTATGAGGGTGCGCGGTGCAACTATTAAATGTTGCTGCTGTTGTCGCTTTCTAAGGTTCTCAGCGATGTGAGCATTTGTATAATTAACATGTTACCAACAAATGCTGAAATGTAACAACTAACACCACATTAATATTTATACTCACACATTACAATGGTGCAATACGAGTAAAATGTGAGACGCGAGGTGCCAACGTGATGTGGGACAGGGGACAGTAGGGTGCAGGCTAGTAGGGGTGCGGCAGAGGGCGTCCGGTTGCCAAATGAATGTAAAATATGCGCAAATAGTTGCAATACCAATAAAAATACATTAAAATAGTGACGGCAAATGATAAATTGTCATCATTAAGTACGAGTCTGGTTTGATCAAAGCGATAGCGGCTCTAATGAGAAAGCAAAAGGCGGGGGAAAAGGTACCAGCTGCACTTGCACTGTACACTGTCAGACAAAAGAGTGACAAAACAAATTTCTTCTTTACGAGCTCAGGAAAAGTTATATACACCTAAAAGTAGGCAAGACCACGCAAAGGAAAGTTGTATGCACCTAAAAGTAGGCAACACTTACTTAGTGAAGACTGCAATGATTGTGAGAATAACAATGGACTTTGGAATTGTATTTCGATTACCCCTTACTGTGGTAGCTATTTTTATTCGTTGACACAACGGATTTTTTTTGTTATCGAATAATTGTGTTTACGTGTACTTCAAGTTTCCATCAACCAAATGTTAGTTCGAGCGCTAGAATTTTCGGTACATGCAAGGTCTGATATTAAATATATTCTCCTTAACTAGCTTTGATCTCATTCAAGGTTAAATTAGATACAGTCATATAATTTTGTAGTCAACTCAAGATAGTTATTCAATTACATTAAATATTGAGTCTACTTTTTTAGAGAAAGTTATTTTAATTGAATCTCCGACATTCTGTTGCAAAAGGCAGTACGAATGGAAATCTTTGAACTTCTGTCGCTATTGTTTTTTTTTTGTTGGAGTCAACAATTCTAGATGACGACAAGAACGGAACTAGTCGTTGACATTAGCTATTGCTGGTAACATTGGTCATTGTTATACAAAACTATTAGCTGCTACAATAGTTACAGTTTAGGCAACCGACTATTTACACTTCATTTCATTAGTATAACTGATTATTTACTCTTCATTCGATTAGTACTTATATAACCGACTAGTTGTTCATCTGTAATAAAATCTCAGCTATCATCTTATGGTACGTCAAATCAAATTTTCTGAATGCAATAGAAAGTCTTTCCTTCCCATTTTTGGCAACTGACTTTTTCTATGTGTGTAGGAACTTCAGATAATTCCATTCAAACATCCCATTAAAGAAAAAACGGGGCACATCTCTTGAATCAGCGAGATGATCAATCTTCTACTCATAAAGGCATTTCGATTTCGGAAGTCCCGCCGCTGACATGTCTATAGGAGATCCTACCGGAATTAGATACGTATTCGGTTACATCCCACCACGTCCGACCAAACGTTCGAAATATCACTGAAACATCTAAAATTCCAGCTGAATCTACCGATTCAAAGGAGATTTCAGAATTTTAATGAGTCCATAGGGCAAATAATTATTGTTTTTTTTTTTGAATACAAGTTTAATTTGTTCATTCATGGAATATCTATTTTATTTAGCAAAAATAAATAAGCTTTTACATGGCTTAGAGATAAATCTCTTAATCGTAAAGTCGCCGGCTTTTACGAGATGGGTTCCCGCCGATGAAAAATTGTATGATGTTCTTACTCGGGATTAAACCTGGGTTTGCTGGTACGATAGCTGTCCACACTTTCATCACACCACGGCGGCCCACTAGAGTGTCTCTTAATAGTCAAATGTATTTTGTCAGTTTGACAAAAACTATTTATTTTGGTCCGGGTATTGAAACAATAACTTGAATTGAAAACAGAGGATACGGTAGACAAATATCGTTGTCATTTCCTCGTTACTTAACGACTGAAGTGCTGGGCAATCTAGAGCAAATGCGGCAGCCATCTTGTGGCTAGCATTCCTAATCCGAACTGATCATCAGATTTAAAAACTGTTGAGCCAAATTATATGTCTATAGTCCCTAAAATCTCGCCCGCTTCTACTAGTCGATCGGCTAACACAAAACCTTGAGTAAATGCGTCCAACGAACCGTGACCTTTAGACCGACGTGACCGTAGTTTAAAGCATCAAAGAACAACGCTGGGACGTGCATTTTGGTCGAACGGAAACAAGTCTTCAGACGATAGCTACCAGACGAACCGCAGACAGGGAAGACCAAGACGTCCGTGGAGGAGCAGGCAATAATTTTTGATATCGGAAAGTAAAGGAAGCAAGCCCAAGTCTGAAATATTAATCATTTATTGAGCAGGTCCGGACCAGAGGTTGTGTAGCCTTGCTTGCTTATTAAGGCTGGCTCCACAACCTCTTGTTGGCTCAGGTCTTTTCACTGAATTTAATATGTATGTGACAAAATTCTGTGGGATGTAGAATGCTTGATTTATTAAATTTCCAACAAAGGAGTCCTCCACACCTCTGCTGCTGACATCAATAGTTAAGTTAGCAATTTTTTGTTTTGTTCTATCATCTTTATTTTTTTAATTAACTCAAATGACTAAAGTGATAATTTTGATTTATTATTATTGAATTCAGCAAACAATGGCCAATAACAAGTTTGCAAAGAAATAGAAACAGAGTGTACTTGTTTGCACCCCATTGATTTGCCCGACACTGTGCCAAGCGTTCGTCAATGTTTTTAGAGAAATTCCTCAGGAAGACCATTTTTTCGGGCAGGAAGTGAGGCACGAGATGGGGATTTTCGTTAACAACCTACGCAAAATATTCGATATTCTAGCAAAAAAAAGAAACAAGTCAAAAACAACAAAATGCATTCAAATCACGTTGGGCGTCAATCTCGAAATCGTTTTTCATTTTCGTTTTTAGTGTAGAGCAATTTAAGAAATTCATTCACAAATTTTAAGCACACACACACACACTGACGTGCACTTGGTTTCGAATAAATCGAATTTGAAATGCGATAGAAATAAAAGCAAAACCCCTTTGCCATTCCAAATGTTTCAGCGAGACAGAGAGAGAGAGACAATTTATTGATACTTCAAGAGTTATTTGCATATCTACGGCATAAAATAGACAAGAACTACTGCTGAATGACATTTCATGAATTCAGTTTTGCGTGGAAGTGACACAGAGTCTCGATTCTCGAGTGGCTTCGATTTCGTGTTGTTGGACTTTTGACTTTTGGTTGCATCAGCTGCTATTTTATACATGGCTTGTTTGGATTTCACCTTATCGGCAGGGAAACACAAAAAGTGAAAATACTGGTCGTACCTAAAAAAAACACATAATAATTGTAACGAGCGGGAGAACGACTGAATAATGCCTTTTTTTCAATTTGTGAATTTTGAACAGTGGCTTAGTTGTTAAGCTGTTGTTTTTTGTTTTTTTTTTAGCCATGATCGTGATGGCGATGACGACGGCATCGACATCATCACAACCCACACTCGCCGGCCAACTGTGGATTTTAACACTTTGCGCTCGTTGGCAGTAGAGAGAGATACGCCGAAAAAGTGCCATCAATGCCAATAAACGTTAACAAAACAGATCGTTATTCTATTGTAAATATGCATAATTTATCGAAATGACTGATATTTACTACTATTTTGAAATGTATTGTACAAATATGGCGCAGTGAGTTACATTCAGGCTGCATTCCAAGGAAACGACGATCGAGTAGTGGGCGCTGCTCCCACCACTACTAAAATTCTCAAAAGGTTTGACAAACGATAGTCCGATCATTTCCGGCCAAGGCAAATGGACAATGTATCGTTTTTCGTTGTGCCTATCGATTTAAAATAAATCAAAACCTTTACAAAAATAGAACATCGAAACTTGGCGTTGGAGTTTGACTTGACGTCACTTTATGATCTTAATTAGCATTAAGGCTCAAATGGAGCAAAATATTATAACAAAAAATCAATCAAAAAATCGTAGTAGTAGGGCGATAAATATAGGATGATCCATTTCAGACAAAAAAAAATATAAAAATTCAAATCAAGTGTGGAATCTTTATTGGTAATTTGAAAGAACATTTTATGGCAATTATTTTTCGAAAATAATTACCTTCAAATGTTAGCAACTGTATTATGGAAATGAGCGTTCGGTAAGAAACGGGAAGATCCGCTGTTTTCGACCAAAATTTTGTTCAGTGATGAGGCCTACTTCGGGCTCAAAGGCAAAGTCAATAAACAAAATTGCCGCATTTGGGCTGAAGAGCAACAAGAAGAGTTTCAAGATGTACCATTATACCCAGAGAAAACCACGGTTTGATGCGGTTTATAAGCTGGTGGAATCATCGAAGCATATTTTTTCAAAAATGATGATGACCGGAACGTAGCCGTGAATGGTGATCGCTATCGCGCCATGATATCGATATTGTTGCTGCCTGAAATTGAAGCCTGTAATCTTGGTTTCAACAGGACGGTGTCACTTGCCGGTCAAACAATGGATTTAGTGAAAGGTAATTTCGAAGAGCAGTTAATTTCAGATTGTGGACCAGCGAATTGGCCGCCCAGATCGTGAGATATCACACCTTTAGACTTTTTTCTTTGGAGCTACGGAAAGTCCAAAGTCTATGCTGAAAGTCCAGCTATGATTCCGGCCTTGAAAGCCAACATTACGCATGTCATTCACGCCATACCGGTCGAAATGCTCGAATGAGTCATCCAAAATTGCACCCTCAGAATGGACACCCTGAGGCGTAGTTGCGGCCAACATTTGAAGGAAGTTATATTCAAAAATTAAATGGCATAAAATTTCCTTCGAAAGAATAAAAAGGGTTCCACACTTGATTAGAATTTGAGTATTTTTATATTTTGAAAAAATAGCTCTAGATGGATCACCCTATACTAGTGAAAACTAGTTTTTTACGGCTCGGATAGGCAAAGGAATTGCAATTTTTAATTTTTTTAAATTTGTTTCAGCTTTTTCGGACTAGTGGTTCGCGAGCTATGACAAACAAAAGAGCCTAAAACGTGACAAATTCCCCTATACGATACTTACTAACTTCAAATTAATTACTAAATTATTATTTGATGTACCTTGACCAAACGAATGATGCAGAAGTTCTTCTTTTTGGGGCTACTTTCACAAACAATTGTCAGAATTGAGTCCCGAAATCATGTGTTGTACTGTGTTATTCATGAAAATCGGTAAGTGGATTCAGTTTAGAATGCTTAGTTCCCTTGAAGCCCATGTCCGATATTGATCCTATAATTTTGAGAACGTTATAGTTTTTCACTGGTTATTCCAGGGATGACAAGACTTGTCTTGTCTTATTCAGCAATGTAAAGACAACAAGTCCTAAGTTGGTGCATCCTGCTCAATATCTCAAGTTATTCATTGCCAGTTTGCAATATTTGGCCCTCAATAAAGGTGTTTTAAAAAAATTGTAATGCCTCCTATAGAAGTTATTAAATTTGAATTTCACATTGTGATTCGACAAACGACCTTGACAAACTAAACGTCCTTTTTTCTTTAAATTTTGAAACTTGAACTGGCCGCTTCACTTGAAGCGTGTCTATGTTTCATCTTTTCACAACACTTTTGTTCTTAGTTTTTCTTAGCTTATTTTGCTCTACTCGTTCTTAACAAAAGTGTTGTTGGGTCGACGTCACAAATACAAAAAGAAGTTTAACATTACGTGGGTATATAAGAGTGGGTCGCGCCCAAAGTAGATACCGTAAAACTAAACTTTGATTAACGAGTTTAGCCATCACTGTTAGAATTTCGGACATTTCACAGATAACCATTCATGAACGACTAGCACATTTTGAGGCGTTTTAAGAAACTCGTCCAATATTTAGAAGATGATGACAAAAGGCGGTGGCCTACTTTTATGAACATACTTACGTACGAACAAAGATAGCCAGTAGTAAGTCAGTCAGTTGGCAGGTAGTACGAATTGACCGTGTGTAGTTTCATCCGTAATTCTTTCTTCTCGGTGTGTGTTTTTATTGTGTATTTCTGTTTTTCTTTTGGTTTTTATCTGCGCGATGTTTTAGTTTTTTTGTTCGTTTCTTTCTGTTTGTCTTTGTTTTGTTTTTGGCTTAAATCAGTTAAAAGATGATGTCATACAGCCAGTGATTTTTTGTTTTATTTTCAAGTTTTCGTCATTTTGTTGTTATTTTATTTTCTTGGTTAAGAACCGCCATCCGTCCCACTCCCCCTACTACCCGCACAGTTGAAAATAACAATGAACATACCAAAAGAAAAAAAAGTTGTTTTAATTTACCTCAAATTGAAGGCGAAATTTGGACGTAACAATGGTAGTACGTAACCCTTCCTTTTGATTTAAGAGCATACCAGAAATTAATGTCAGCGAGACATTCTTTTTTTCTTTCTTCGTTTTTGTTTTGTTTACAATAAAAACAAAAAAACACAAAATAAATAAACAAAAAATAACAAAAAAAAAGAAAACATAGAAACGTTAACAAGCTCTGCAACACGGGACAGTAGTTGTTTGAATAACACCTTTGAAAGTTATCAGTGCTGCCATACCACACATACTACCTTAGCAAAATGTCTGTCCGCACGAGTATGTCTGTCGAGACGCCGTATTCCATCCAGCTCCATGTCACTTCGGTCGTTTAGGAATTTTAATCAATCAAAACAACCATCCGAAGACAAGAATAAAAATAAAGTGACAACCAGCAACAACAATAAAAAGTGTGAAATCGAGTCGAAAAAAATTAAATTTACAATAAAGTGAATACTTTTTAACCAAATGATAATAGCAATGACAACTCATTTCACTTCACTTCGTTAAGAAATTAAAAATAAAAATAATTGCCAGTGGAAGAAATTCGTTTGAGTTGAAAACAAGTAAAGCGAGTCTTTTGGTCGATGCCACCTCATCTCACCGCACAATCAATCGCTTTAGCATTGATTATAATTAGAAAATAATTTCAAATGAGAAATGACGAGAATTTCCCCTATATCAGCTTACCTGGCATAGTAGGTGTGTTTTCTTTGACAATCGAAAAAATCCACTAATACTCCGCTAGGGCGATCATTTTAATTTGTTATCCAAAAACGTAAAACTTTTTTCTTTACTTAAAATATGTTGGGACATTTTTGATTTATAGAAAAAAGTTTTTATTTAGCAGGCTTCAACGGAATTTAATAGGCTTACCCGCTAGGCTGAACCCGCTCAATTGTCTAAGTCTTTTGCCTCGCAAATATATCCAACATATTTTTAGTAAATAATAACCTTTTAGAAATTATCCAAGTGTGGTTTGATAAAGATTTTTTAGGCTATTTAAATAAAAACAAGAGCTTTTGATACGTCTATTAAAAAGCTGTAGTCTTATGCCGTAGGCCATAAAGGAAAAATTCTAACTATGGTCAGAGCAGTATTGTTATATACGAAGTAATGTCTTTAAAAAGAAATGGTGATATGGCGTGGGGTACAAAAAAAAGGACGAAAATAGCAATTGCTTCAGTTAAGGAAAGTTACAAGCTTTGACCTTCATACGCCAAGTCATTTTACCAGAGCTTTTGACTGCTACTTCTCTCACTCATCATGGTAAACCAATTTGGGGCGGTTGAATAATGTGTTGATGGACTGGAACGTTGGATATTGAAATTTGGCCAGAATGGTCAAGAGGTTCATATTTTCCTCATACAAGACTGAGTCTACCTTTGGCAAAATCTCTATATTTTTGGCATTATGGGGGGGGGGGGGGGGTTGCTAGATATCACCAGATATCACCACACGCCGGCGCCACGCCCTCTTGACCGAATTTTCATATTGCACCGAAATCTATGATCGAGGGTGTTTAAGCTTCGGTCCACTTGGTTCTTTCTTCAAGGATTTCCAACAGCATGTGACTTGTGACATCGAATTTACATTTCTCTTGCTATTTTATTTAAAACGAGTGAAAGACCTCTGAAACTGGGCCATGCGTTTTTTCAAAAAAGAATATTTCAGGGCTTTTGACATTGACAATCGGTCAACGTTTATTGTCCTCACTCAATCACCTAAAGTCCTTACTGATGTGTCGAGGAATCGATTCTGCCATTATGATCTGATGGTTGGGATGACTTGTTAGGTGACATCCTGGTAGACTGACGGCATTCTAATTATACGGACGACTTCTAAAATATCTGGATACACCAGTTTATCAACTGATACAGAGTGTACCGAATAAGGCTGAAACGATGAAAATATTCATAACTTTTTTGTTGATAATTTTTTTCTTTTCTCGTTTGCAGGTTATAGAGTTTTTAATGGAGATATACGATTCATATAATGTACCGCAAGACGTCAAAATTATTGAATTTTCTTATTCTTTTGGCAAGTCTATTAACTCAATTAAACGAAAGTATTGTCGTCATTTAAATGTCGGAACAGCGACCCGTAAGAACATGATTAGGAAGATAGTCTTCCGTTTTAAGGACTAGGGATCAGTGTCAGAATCCTAAAAACAGCGCCTAGATGTACTGTTTGGTGCGTTATTATGGTTAATAAAGTTATCGTTTCATATTTTTTTTTTTTGAAAATGAGCAGGGTCAACCAGAAACCATTAACGGGGCTCTGTATAGGACTATGAACATTTTTGGAGTCTGCAAGCTGAGAATAATCCTAAGATACGGTCTCAGCAAGATGGAACAACTAAGCAAACAGCAAGAACCACAATGGAACTACTTCGTAACCTTTTGGTGAGCCCTTTAGTCTTATTAGGGCCACCCTGTAGATCCAGAATCTTGGTCAGATAAGCCAAAACTTATGTCCCAGTCTCCTTTAACATCAGCATTGGGATGTTGTCTTGACCAAGGGCTTTCAATGGTTTTGCCTTGGAGAGTATTTCCTCGACTTTATTGGACGTTAAGGAGTAAGGATGGTAGCAGAAATCTCTTCTGAGCTTCTTGCATCTTTGAATTACGGCTCGCTTGGAACTGTTCTGCGTGATTGGATGTCCTATGAATTGGCGGCAGAACTGTGTTGCACTCTTTTGGGCAAGGAGTTTTTCGACTTTATTGAAACACGTAAAACTTTTAATTGTGGACCAAACGTAAGGGGTCTTCAATAACGTAAGGTGCTTCAATTAAGTTCGTATACATGCCGGTTGGCTTTGTTCTAACTCACGAACGATCGCTTATAAGGCTCAACAAAATCTCTTGGTTTTACTACCTTGATCAGGATTGGAATGTGGTCCAAATGTATATAAGTAAGTAAAGCTGTGTTTGCGTGGATCGTTAAAAATGAACCGGTGTTCAAAGAAAGGTGGATATGCTGAAAGAAGTTGGCATTACCGTAGTGTACTGCCATCTGTAGGCCAATATCATATTTTATTTCAAACTGATTAATAGGTTAGTTTTTACTCGTATTTGACAGCCAGTTGAAGCACACGTATTTCTCGATAAAATGGAAAATGGGTAAAATGAATCCGTAATTAGCTTTTTGTTTTTTGGATGGAAAACCCTGCGAAGAAATAAAAGCAAAGTTGGATGTCATAGATGGTGTCCCTTCACCAGCTATGACAACCGTAAAGTACTGGTTAAACGAAGTTAAAGGTGGCCCGGACCGCCCGGTAAAAGCCATTACCGAGGATATCGTAAACCCGCGACTGCCGGTTCTATGTACCAGATTAACCCGAAACAAACACTCTTCGGCCAGGGGCAGTCACCTTAACAGTATGTGTTTTTTGCTCCCAATGGCGCGTTTCCTCCAACTGGATAACGAAGCAGATCCCACATAGACGAACAAGACTTCTAAAATAAATATGTTGTTGTTACAACAACCGAGGATATCGTTGAAAAGGACTACGAAATGATTCTCGCTGAACGGCGAGCGAAAGTTGCGGAGACCGTAAACGTGTCCTACGGAACGGTTATAAATATTTTACATGAGAAGTTATGCATGTGAAAGATGCCGGCCCGATAGCTTTCGGAGGACAACAAGCGGATATGATAGTCAATGCAGTGTTTGTTTAGCGTAATTCGCAGGAGTTTTTGAGTCGATTTGTCACCATTGATGAAATTTGGATTCATTAGTATAAGCGAGGGATCAAGCGACAGTCGTAACAATGGATATTTCAGGGCAAATCTGCTCCGAGGAAGACATCGACTTCGGCCAGAAAGGTCATGACTACGATTTTATGGGATTCCAAGGAAATAATCCTAATGGACATTTAATGAAAGGAAGTACGACAGCGGATCAGTGCTAAATTCAATTATTGGTCCGATTTGATACAAAATTAAAAGTCACGCCCCCATTTGGCAGAGAAAAAGTGCTTACTCACTACGATACCAGCGTGCGTACCAGCACTTGTATCCAGAATTGTCGAGGCAAATTGTATGAACTGCACTACGAATTAATGAACTGCACTACCCACGAAATTCGGCTGGGGGCTAATCACCGCATTCGTTAACGACCAAATTTACTTCGAAACGCAATTAATTTGGATCACGGCAATCGTTATCGAATTGAAACTACCCGAAGTTGAATTCGAAAGCACAACCGTCATCGAAAAAAACCAAACACTACCATTTTTAATGACGCCAAACAAAACAACAGAGTAAAACAAAAGAAATGTAGGTATTTTTCTATATTTTGTGAAATAACGTAAAAATATTCGTCTTTTTTA
The DNA here is from genome assembly GCA_963513945.1 of Hydrotaea diabolus. Lineage (NCBI taxonomy): Eukaryota > Metazoa > Arthropoda > Insecta > Diptera > Muscidae > Hydrotaea > Hydrotaea diabolus. Next base: position 99,294,105 of record OY740720.1, on the reverse strand, counting down.
TTATTTTTAGGGACAAAGATAATGAAAAAACGATTGCTTTTATCTCGAATATTTCTTCTAATTACGTTTACATTGCAATCCTCCTCCGAATCGGACGATGATGAGTAAAAAAAATAGCATTGGATCCATTTATAACTAATTTCTATATTTTTATCAGATTTATTAAAATATTCACTTGCATTTATTAAAATATTCACGCTTGTTGTTTTGTTTTTCTGCTTTTCTCTGCTTGTCATCATACTCGTATGCTTGCCGCAAAGAGAATCAACAAAGAAAGATGTTTCATCGGCCTTTTAGGAAACTCAATTTGTGTTATCACAGTAGTGGTTTCGACAAAAATTACGTAAAAACACCATGAATTGTTATAAAATTATAAATTAACTACAATAAAATAATTAATCGTTACATTTTTGCATTGCAATAATGCGTAAAATGTTTCTTATTATCTATTTAATTTTTTAACAGTCCCACGTCGTGCTCGAATCAGCCAACGACACATCTTTTGAGTTGAAAGTCTTTGTTTTGCAGCATTGCAAAAAAAAGTAGTATGCGATAAAACATTACGATCGAATGCCATGATCCAAACATTTAAACGTATCGAAATATTTTTCTATTCGAATTTGCATTCGTCGTCGAATGCCGTGATTAGCCCCCTGATTTGGGGAATATCTGTTCCTCAACATTAATTTTGGCTTTGGAAGGAAAAAATCAACTGAAACGAAGAGGTAATCGTCAAGACAAATGCGCGTATTGAAGAGTTTGTTCGTATCCTTTAGTGGGGTAAAAAAAATGGCAAAAACGTTGGGCAAAGTGTAGTGCACTTAAGAGAATTGTAAAAAACTTGCCTCTTAATTACATACACGGGTACTTATTGATCTACTCTCGTATACGGAAGAAGCGACTGGGAGGCGATGGGAATGTCAGGAGAGCTCGAAAACCTGGCTGTAATTTTGCTAGAGAATTCTTTACTAATGAAAGCAAATTCGGATCTACTTTTGATCAGTTCTGTCCTTATATGGAATCTGGTGTAGATTTCAGAACCTGTTTTTGGAAAACTTTTTATTCTTTTCAAAATCCTGTTCAATTATGCATATTCGTTGCTTCAAGAACTTTCTATACGTGAAATCTTTTTTGGCTGCTAAATTATCGAAGGCCTGCTACTACACGATTAATCTTTTTTGGCTGCTAAATTATCGAAGGCCTGCTACTACACGATTAAAAAATGCATTTAGTTTCATGCATCACAAATATGACCTTACATTGCAGCTAAGTCAATAAATTTGAATGTTGTGGATAAATGGCTATGCGTCTGCCAAAGATTCATTTGCTAGTATGGACTCTCAAACATGAGTGAAAATACAGACAAATGTGGGTCAATGGTTCGATTTTACTTTATGCTTGTGGGGCTTGACTCTCACAATAGCGAAGGTGTGGAATACGGCCAATTTAAAATGAGACAATGACGACAATTGCTTTATTATGTCCTTTATACGTCCAAGTGTTTTGCCACAAAAACAATAACACTTTAGCTTGCTGTAGTGATTTTTATGGCGATATCTGCTGGTATTGTTGCAGTTTAAATTGCAGAGATTTAAGAGAGAGAAATCCGAAATGAAACATAATGGAAGGTGAATAATCATAAATTTCATTTTGTACACGTACGAGTAATGATGCTATGACATCATTCCACCCGTACGACTTCGGCGTCATCGTCGCACACCAGAGTCAATGTGAGCGTCAGTCAGCGTCATTATCATTGGCATCAAAGAGCCACAATTCACCCGCAATTTATGCATTCATTCAATTCGCATAAAACAAACAAACAGCAGCAGATTCGAATGTTTCGGCCTGAAGAAACTTCAGAGAAAACTAAAAAAAAAATGGAACAATCAACGATCAACCACATGATCACACACTGTGATCAAGTGCAACAATAACAACAGCAATAATAATAATATTCGCAATAATAATGATAAATCCTTGAGACAGATAGACGGACGGATGGAGGGAGATATTTTATAAAAAATGCTTTAAATTGTTTTAGTTTTTCTGAAGTTGGCATATTTCTGAAAACCCAAACGCTCTTTAAATTGGGACTTGCCAGTGCTTGGTTAAAGGTTGTATTTCATGCCAATTCGCCACCATATGGTGGCGATGGTAGAGGCGGCGGAGTTTGCGTTCCAATCTTAGCCGAATCATTAAACGGGGGGACAAGTAGAAAACAACAACGAAAAATATGTAAATTATCAGCAAAACACGACGTATGATGCAATTCTAGAGATTTTAATCGGCTGCGTTTCTCGAAATAATTGTATACCGACCGACGAGCGCGTAGCATGCAGCATCTATGTTTGTGTGTGAGCGCAGTGTAGGTGTATGTTGCGCATGCGCGTAGTCAATGGATGGATGGCAGGCTGGCTGGGAATATGTATGTCAGCAGAGCATAGACAAGCAACCTAGGCTGCTGCCACCTACCTGCCATATTTGGCATTACTGGCCTGACAACAATTGAGGCTTAACATCGAACGGTGTGTAAAATAAGCAGCCGTTGTCTGCATCGTCTGGTGCGAAGCGATAAATTTGAAGAAAAATCGTACATTTCATCAAAGGCAGGCAGGTTTCAATTCGAGGCTGATTGCCAAAGTGGCTGTTGGCTGGCGGGCTGCTTGATTACTTGTTATTTGGCGGCGGCAGCATCACACATGTGTGGGCAGCAAGTGGTGTTGAAATGCGCCTACTCTCAAAGACCATGGAGCGAGCGAGCGTGCGATCGAACGAACGTCGGAACTACAACGTCAACGCCGCCTGCCATTCATTGTATAAAATTGTAATAAATACCACATATTAGCGCATGTATCGTCGAAGACTACGCATGTCAGTTGGTCTTTATCGATAACTTTCAAGAAATCGAAAGTGTGTAAAGAACTCTGAAAACCCACTCGAGCGTAGGAGAGCGAACATTGCGACATAGCAGCGAAGGCTCAGTGTGGACAAGTTTTAATCTACTTTTGACCGACTTACCTGGAAGTGTAAAATAATGGTCCAGATCAGACCGAGTGTCAATTTTGGATTGCCATCGACGATATCCTCTGCTCTGATGTTAACCAATTTGATCTTTTTGTAGCGTAGAAAGTCCAAGGCCATTTGTGCATTTTGCAGCATATGGAAACGCATCTTACCCTTTTCTCTTGGCTGGAAAAGAAATTAAAAAAGAAAATTCAAAATTAATTCATCAGAATAGATTGTCAAAAAACTTACCAAGTGTTCGCCAGAAAGCACTTCCAAGAGCGAGAGCAAATTGTGTCCATCGCGTAAATCTTCAAACAAATCCTCAACACGTCTATTGGCCTGTTTTAATCCCAAGGTTTGTTTCATTGTTGTTGGTTGTATTATGCAAATGATATATGGTCGACAAGGAGTTGTTAATTCCAAAAGTAGCAAAAAAAAACAAAACAAAAAAAAAACAAAATAAAAAATTATAAAAAACAGAAAATATACGCCGCCCGCCCCACCACCATCAAGACAATTAATTCAATTCCGTGGTGTTAATAAATAACCGAAATACAAACTAGAAATAAAAGTAAAAGTTTTGAAAACAATTTCATGCAAACAAAAAAGGGAGAAAGAAAAAAAATAAAACAGAAAAAAACATGATACGAAATCAAAAAAAAAAACAAGAAAAATCACACACAAAAATGTAACAACAGTGTAGAGCAAAAGAAAACAACATAAAATGGAAATTAACAAATTAAAATTCTTCAAGCGTTTTTCTTTTTTTATTTACTTGGCAAATTTGCATTGTCTTTGGCGAGCACATATGCACAGTGGGCTTGGGCTTGGCCAAAGCAAAATTAGGCCACAAAGCAAAGCATATTTTAGTTGTGGTTTTTCGTTTAGCTATAATAAAACCTGCGCACAGAGTGCAGATTTATTGCCACAACCGAATGTTGGGAGTTGCACGTACTATCCACGCATTTCATTGTCACAACCGAATGTTGATTGAGTACCCGCAATTTACGGGTGAGATGTCGCATTAGCGATTGAAAAACCAATGTGTTGGTAACCCTAACCTACGAGTATAAATAAGGATGCTTATTTCAACTGAATTTGTACTTATACGGGCTGTTGTTATGAATTCGATTTAAAATTTTGAATTCTGTTATTTGAATTAGGGACAGTTTTTTATTTGATACCTGGGTTTTTACTTTCGAATCTTGTTAGGTAAGGTGGGTCAAAAAATTAATCTTTTGTTTTAAATTGACGAAAACCATTTGAAGATAAAGCTGATATTTTATTAAAATACCTTATAAAGTTGGAATTGTAAACCTACACACAGAGAACAGATTCGTTGCCACAACCAATTATCTTTCCAACCGAATGATTGAGGTTGCATGTACCTCGAGCATTCCATCAGTACAACCGAATGTTAGTTGCAGCTCTGTAATTATTAGTAATTAAAATGTAAACATCGTTGAAATAAACGAAGTATCCGAAACTCCAGAAATGAATTTTTGGACCAAAAAATCCACATGCCGCACTTGTTTAACTCAAAAATACAAAATGATCAGCAGAGATAAAAAAGTGTTTGCTCACATACTGCAAGTACTCTAAAACATGATGATGGAGGATTTTTACTGAATAGCATTGGACTAATTGAGTGGCTTAAGCTCAATAATAATCGAATTAAATTTTATTAATAATGCCTATTCAAACCTCAAAAAAGAACCATTAAACAGTCCACAATTTTAAATATCATCACTAATAATTGGTTGCAACAAAAAATTGTTAACAAAATATTGATTGCCACAGCCGCCAGTTGTGGTAACCAAATACATTTTTTGCGATTCGTTAAAGTGACCGATAAATAAGTGTGTCTACAATACGATGATCATATTCATCATCTTGTGGTATGTCCAACCGAATATCCATTACGATTTTAAACATTTGGTGATTGCAACAGAAATTCTTTTTGCAGCGGAATAAGTGTAGTTCTAACCGATTTTCAACAATTTTTGTCTCTGGTTGCGGTAGCTCAAATGCATTGTCACAGGTGACGAATCACGGATCGATACATGTGAGCCCGAAACTGTACGTATAGCAATCGACCGTATGGGTCTTTCAAGACGAGTCAAAGCCAACAAAAGTCGATGATCGCGATTTTTCGTAAAACCGGTCATATGGCCACAATGCCTTTGGTGGCACCTAGAAGTGGTTGCCAACAGTGTTTGAAGAAATAAGGAAAAACAAAAAGAGTAGACGGATCATTCTCACACATCAGCTGAAATAATGGGCTATTTGAGCGCTCAAGATGTCGTACTGCTGGATCAGCCGTCCTGATTTGGCACCCAATGACTTCTTCTTATCGCCTTTCAGCAACAAAAAAAACTGTGTGATCATCGTGTTAAGACGCCCGAAACAGCTATTGAAGCGATCATAAACCATGTTTTGGAGGTGACTCAATCGAAGTGGAAAAAGTGCTTCGAAAAGTGGAAAGTGTATGGATCTTCACCGAGGATATTTTGAAAAACAGTACAACCAATTCCAATTATAGCTAATTGTTTTTTATTGCTGGATACGAAATATAAATAGCAACCCTCGTATACATACTTTATATTTTTAAATTAACAACGCTTGTTACACAAAGAGATTTTCGAAAATTGTGAGTTTAAAAACTTCTCCTTTTTTCATATTTTTTAAATTCCGATTGTGATTAGCACAAAATTGAAAATTAAAACTTTTCTGCTTATGCTGATTTTAACTACAAATCGTGGATGCGGAGTCTGTCAAGGGATAGAAAAATACACTTTTGTGCCAGAATCAGGTATTGGCTATTTCCGCGAGAATGTCAAAGCCTTGGCAATAAAGTAAAATTTACAACAAAAAAATTTTTTTTTTTTTGATTTGTGCAATTCAACAAAAATAAAAAGAACAATTTCAACATTAAAAAATTAGTGGCAGCATCAAGGCGTACAACATTTTGCGGAGCATACAGACAATAATAGAAAGATGGCATATTATTTGAATTCAAGGGCTACTTTTATAAAAAACCATACAAAAAATAAAAAAAAATAATCATTCCAAAATTAAATGAATTAAAAAGTTGCTGTATTGCAATATGCAGCCGGAGAAAACTTAGAACTTACGGCAGACTGTGGACAACAGGGCACCCCATTTGTGTAAACACAAACATGTAACATTGTGTAGGTCTGGAAATTTAATAGGGGATTTTAAGTTTGTTTTTGAAAGTTAATTTAAAAAAAATCTACAAAACTTAAAAAATTAAAAGAAATCATAAAATCGTAATTTATAAACAAAAATCATAAGAAATCCATTTTGAAGGTAGGAATTAAAAAAGCACTAATACCTTTGCATATTTCCAATGCTGCATGATAATTATGGAATTATTATCGAAAGAGATGGGAAAGATATGGAAACAAATGTGAGTAAATATCATGGCTTTCTTTTCAATGTGATTATACTGTACAAAACAACTTAAACAACAAGAGAAACAAAATAATAATAAGCAAAAACAGAATGTCATTTTGAAGTAAAAGTTGTTGCCGTCTGTCTTGCAAAGGAAACCGAATGTCCAATGACAAAACAGCGGAAATTTCACAGCGCACATCGCTGATATCAGTGAAAGTACATAACAGCACAACGACGAACGGGCGCCCTAATCTCGCATTAATTTCTCACTTCAACCAAAGAAATTGTTTCAATTTTTTCCATCCTCTTCTTCTTTTTTTCTTCTGTTTTGTCTATGATTTTTTCTTTCATTCGTTTTACTCGCATTTCTAACGCTTGTTACTCGGGCAACTATTCAATTATGATGTGGAGGAGCAACCGACACACAATCATCATTACCGGTCTTTGCGGATTCCCGTAATAATGGCAGCGAATATGTGGTCGGTCGCTCCGCCGGGCTGTGTTTAATTTTGAATACTGGTACTTTACCTTTTTCAGATGTTTGTTGACCCATTTTGTGAATGTTTTCTTCTGAATGGCATCGCGTTCATCTAAACAGAGAGGAAGAGAAAGAGAGAAATTTAAATTAAATATTAATTCAAACCATATCGAGTAGAAAACAAACCAAAATAATAATAATAAAAAAACACCAACAAGAAAACATCACACAGTCCCAATTCATGCAATATATCGGTCTAACTATGCGATCCAATCGAAAAAAGTCCATAAATCTTCATCTTCATTTTCACTTTGGTCTAGCGAACGGACATACGTTTCGTGTGGCCATAAACTAATCAATTTCGGGACAAGCTCTTAGTTCAAGTTTCGTTGTTGAAATAAATGAATTTTGTGTTTATTTCATTAAAAAAATTAAATCATTTTGACTTTTTGCTTTCGAAAAAAATAAATGGCATTTCATTGAATCAATTTTGAAAATTTCAGCTAAATTGCAAGAGCACGATCTTGGTTTTCGTTGTACGTTTTTGTTGTTGTTGTTGTTTTTTTGACAGTTAAGACAATAAAATAATGCCATCAGCGTATCTCAAAACTGGAGTGAATATTTGAGGTTCGAAAATATAAGAAATAGTAACTCTGAGTCATTTATTTACCCAACAGGCAATCAATTTTCATAAATAGCATCAGATTGCCATTAAAAAAAAGAATAACCCGCAACGAACTATAATTAAATTAATCACAATTCTCAAATCTTGTAGCAATTGAAGAAAATTTGAATTATCACACACTATTGCAAACAGGCCATGACACATGGTGCGATTTATCATTTTTTTTTAAATGTAAAAAGCATTTAAATTTTGAAAACACGACTTGTGGATTAAACGTTTTTTAATTGTAGAAAATCCTTTAATAATTGACCAGCTAAAATGCATGGGCAATATCCTCACGTGATCGTAGTAAGATGAAGCTAATGTGATAAGACTTTTAAGTCTTTAGACAACTGCCTCGGAATGCATGTCTGTCTGATGAAATATTAAATTAAAAAAAAAAAAAACGAAATCTTGGCCGTGTCCGTGATGACATTATCAAAAAGCTTGACCGCCATTGTTGCAATGAAAACTTAACTGTTGTCAGCTCTGGCAATCGAATGAGAAAAAACATCGAAACCAAAAATATCGGTATCGAATAACTTGAAATGGGAAAAATTAGAAACCACAAACTATTTTAAATAGCCCTGAGCTTCTTAATGGCATTTTTACCTTCTCTGCTGTTATTAGCTCGACTCCACACCAGGAGCCAGTAGACATTTCGGAGCTTTCATGTTGCTGTTATATTTTGAATAAAATCAATGTATGTTAAAATAAAATTCTTAATTGTTAAATTCTTTCATCAGTCACTCATTAAATATATATTTAACAAAGTATGACGAAGATAGCACAAATTCATTAAAACTATACAGACTAGTCTGAAAGGACATTTTGAGAACTATCAGTTCGGCTTCCTTGGCAGATCTAGAAACCGTAGCCGTTCAAAATGCTCTCCTCCTAAGTTAAACACACAGCCTTTTTAAGAAGTAGGATGCTACGTTTATAATAAACAAATGTAGAAGGCACAGAGAACAGTCATTGTCACAACCGAACGATTAATGTTGCATGCACCTCGAGTATTCCATCCGTAGAACAGAATATTAATTTGTGCTCTCTAATTATCAGTAATTGGAACTGAAATAACGGTGCAACATGCTAGCCTCCAGAAAAGAATTTTTGGATCTAAAAATGCCGCACTTGTTTAACAAAAAAATTTCAAATTTCGTCGGAGGCTGCTTATAGACTTAAAGTACACTAATACACAGGGAGGGTCATGTCGAGGAAAAAGTGTAAAACCTAAATAAACATAGATGATGGATGATTTTTTAATGCAAACAATTGGATTAAACGTTTGACTTAAAGACAGTAATATTAATCAAATTATTTTTTTAAAAGACTTCAGGACTCGTAAAAACCAAAAGAAAAACATCTCGTTTCTTGTTATAATGATATTTTAGTTTTCCCCACCAATAATTGGATACAACAACCAAGTTGCCAAACACCGTTTCTGCGTGTCATCGATATGACCGATCAGTTAGTTGTGTGTACAAAACGATGATCATAGCTACATATCACCGGCTATGCCGAGCCGAATATCCATTATAAATATTTGGTGATTGCAATGGAAATTCTATTTTTGAAACAGAACTGTTGTAGTTCGAACCGTTTTTCAACTAATTGTTTCTTTGAGTGTACTATGTACACGGTGCCGATTAAACATTTTGAGAAAAGGCTCAAAATTGATCATGGCAGCAGCACCATTTCCAGCTTACGCGGATCACTTGAGAATGGAGAAAGAGACGAGCTCTGTAATTTAAAAAAGAAAAATAATTGACAATAAAGAATTTATACAGAATATTCTATGGCACGATCGGCAATTGATATAGCAACCAAGTGATTGTTGAGAGAAACTTAAACCCCTAAAAGATATGAAACAACGTAAACTGCATGCGGCTCTTCAAGTCCTACACTCCAATACTATAAAATACAAATAAATTCTTGAATCTCTAGATCCAGGGATACAATATCAGGGGAAATATGATGACACGCACACCTGCTTTAGTAGTTGAGCCGGAACAGGGATAGAAGACGAACCCGAAACGAATTGAACCGAACCATGTCACCACTATTAGTAAAAAATGTCGAACCGAAGCAAAAAACCTTAAAAATTTAAAAAAAAAACCGTGGTGCGGTTTTCGACACAAAAAATCGCTTTATCGAAAGTTTTTTTTCTTCGTATAAATACGCATGTACCTAACTTAAAGTCATAAAGTAGGTGTCTCTACGATCTTGTGCGATTCTTTACAAATCTGCAAAATAACTGACTTTTTATTGGCAGAAAGGTTTCGAATCCCAACTAGGTTTTGTTAAAAACAGGCAAAGCATTTTGATTCCAACCGGAAACGTACTCGTACAACGCTGTTGCCCTTGCGCCATGACGACTTGGCCCACGGTGCTCTATACGAGTAGCAGTAGAGTGCGTTACAATGACGACCAGTGCTTCCGCCAAGTTTTCCTGTAGGCTACTAGTATGATGTATGTTGTGAGGGCATATTCCTACCATCTAGAACCTTTACTACGCAATGGATCATAGCACCCGGTAGGAAACTTTCCCAGCTAATTTAAATACAAAACAAAGCCACCATCACGAAACCCCTTTAAGTGAGGTTCTCAGTTGAGAGGCCTTGAGCAACAGTTCTACTGGTGCTATAATTATGTCCAAACCAAAGCAGGACAGTATGAATTTATCTGCGAGCATTAAGTTGACCCATTCCCAGGGCACTTAACAATAGGTAAGACGACAAATCTCGTAAGGACCTGCAATGACGCAGAAGAGGACGTCACAGTATTACATCTCCGATGCCACTGTGACAGTGTACTGGAACGTCAAGGCCAGTACACTTTCGAGCCTCTAATTTTCGAAACAATAACACTGTGCGACAGCCACAATCGGTTTGGGATGAAACCACCGGGGAAAGTTATATCGGTCAAAAAAAGGTCATGCGTGTCCCAGCGTTTCGTTGGGTCTCATCTAGGAATCGAGATATATCGATTTGAAGTTAGTAAGTATCGTATAGGGGAATTTGTCACGTTTTTGGCTCTTTTGCATCGATTTTCATGATTTATGTCTCATTTTGGTCATAGGTTATGTGACTTTACGTGAAAGTAATAGGACTTGACACTTTTTACCGTTTTGGATTTTTTATGAATTAAAAAAAAAAAAATTTTAATTTTTAGGCTAAAATAATTTTTTTTTCATACATTTATTTATAATTGCGAAACTATTGCTTAAGTAGGAAAACGGTTTAAGAACAGATTAGAGGAATTGTAATTCTTAGTTTTTCTAAATTTGTTTCAGCTAAATCGGACGAGTGGTTCTCGAGTTATGTCAAACAAAAGAGCCTAAAACGTGACAAATTCCCCTATACGATACTTACTAACTTCAAAACGATATATCTCGATTCCTAGATGAGACCCAGCGAAACGCTGGAACACGTATGACTTTTTTTTACCAATATAACTTTCCCCGGTGGTTTCATTCCAAACCGATCACTGACCCTTACCATTTGTCGCAGAGTGTAATCATCGGAAATGTCAAATGGGTTTGAAAATCCACCACTTCTCATTCATGTCCCTCCCTTCCATCTCTGATCCAATTTATGTTTTCCTGCTCCCCACCCTCTCACGGTTCTTTCAAGGTTCCAACCTGTGTGTGTTTTTGATGAACACCTACTAAGCAATGTCTAATTTTTAGTTTACGAATCGGCTAAGTTCCCTTACCCTTCACGTCAGAACACCCATTTTCGACAAAGATGTCATCGGGTCTTAGCGTTGTGTTTCACAAACTATTAAGCTAAACAAAGTGTTAAATTACAATACAACTGTTTAGTAGTGTTATACCCCTAATATTGTATCTAGTATAAACCCCCTTTTATATATTAGTCCGGCAACGCCGGTGATTGAATGACAGCTGCCAAATAACTAAATTGTGATATTCTGCTTTAATCATTCATTCGTTAATTACAATCAACATAGCAAGACGTTGCAATTACTTTCTACTACAATAAAGATTAACTAAATACAATATTCCTTATTCTTGATTAATTGGGATTAATATCAACTGCGTGCAGATACAAGTAGTTTATTTTTTTTTGCATCCCAGTCTAATAAACCTTTTATTTAGCATTGTACGTCAGCAGTTTACCATGATATAAATTAGTTGGCATCATTTTTTTTTAAAAAGTAAACAATGTTTTTTAAATCCCAATATTTTTTGTGTGTAACCCACTCTAAGAAACCAGCAATTTACCAGTGTGCGTCAGCTGTTTGCGACCGCATGCTCATAGCTCCCATGACTACTCGTAAAGTGACCCTTCCCATAAATATAATTTTAGAACGTATCGGTTTCTACAATATTTTTATATTATTTGCAAAGATTACCATTTTGATAAATAAAACGTATACGACACTCTGATGATTAATACTCAAATAACAGAGTCCACTGGCGAAGCGATAGAATTATTGCCATCTTAGAAGAAAGTGTCATAAACCGATAAGAGGTAATTGCACTGCACCTACAGTTTTGAGCAACTTACAAAAAATTATTCAATCGAATTAAAGTCAAATTGCAAATGTTTAAAAAAGCGGCCTATGAGGATGCTGGATATTTTGAGTTAGCGCCAAACACGTTACTTCGAATAGGACAAATAGAGTGTTCTAAGATGGCTTTTTATTGGTGGCATCAACCGTTTTTTATAAATCATAAAAGTTCCAAAAAAAATGAAATGTGGTTTGTTACACCGCCTAAAACTGGAAAACGTCTAAGCAAAGTGGATACTTCCTTTTGCGGGTATGTTCATAATGCTATGCGAAGGTTTAGGAAAAACGAAAAGTCGAAATTTTGGACTGTGGGCGGAGGAGGCGTGACAAAACTGTTCTTTTGAGCTATAAGGCTGACAATTGACACTAAATTTTAGGGTACTTTATGGATGGTCTGTAGAAGGTTTATGTGTAGTTTGCATGAAATCGGCCTAGTGGGCGTGGTAGCTCACATACAAAATCACAAATTAAAAATCCATTATTTCTGCCCCTGTTAACGGTATTTGAACAATAATTGGTGTGTCGGTTCGGTGCACCTATCTTTCTTCTTCTAAATATGAATCTACCACGGATTTCCAACGTAACCAGACTTTCAGTGAAAATAAAATTTGCATATGTAATACGGGCGGTGGCGAAGACCATTTTCGAGACGGATTTTGATGGAGGACATCGAATTCAGGCACGAACATTTTAACATTGGTTTTTATTTCGGGACTTATTATCTGCTGCATTTAAAAATTTATTTTAGTGTTTCATCCATTTTAACCTGATACACCGATTTATTTCTACCTGTAAAATGTATAAATTAATGCCACTAGTTTATTTTTGATTATTCTATAAAACTCATGAGGTTGAATGTTTTTCGCATATTTTTTATAATTTTTTATTGATATTTCGATTGAAAAAGTTTATAATTTTATTTTGAAAAATATCATTGCTAACCTGTGAATTATTAATTTTTGAGCGATATTATTGATATTTCGATCACAAAGAAGTAAGTTAATTTTTTGTCGGTAAAACAACGCTTGCCGGGTCTCTTTTATGTTAATAAAATTCAAAAATAAACCTTATCAATAGAAATTTCAGACATTACTTTAGAAAACTCGCAAAGGTATACTTTATGATGCTGTAGAAATACAAATTCAAAGACCTCATATTTAAAAAAATAAGAATAACCATGAACCCGTGTTTTTAAAATATTGCGATGAAAAAAACATTTCGTCCTATTTTAGTTCTTGAACTGCATTCGACGTGCTTATAAATCATTCATTAGGGACTGAACCAACAGGAGTTTGTAAAACAATCTTGAGAAAGAAAATTTGTATTCTGAACAATTTTTTTTAATTTTTTTTCCAAATACTTTGTGTTCAAACTGTATTCAAACTATACATGATAAAAACAAGTGTTTTTTAATGTTTTTAACATCGCCACGCGACTGCAATTTGACCGTAACTTTTACTATAATTGCGAGTGCTTTTTTATATTCGTAACAGTTGAATAAGCACATCTGGAGTGGAATTACATTTTGTTTCTGAGATTTATGAACAACAAAATCATTATGCTGAGTATATTATTCTACAAATTAAAGCACATTAGTTCAGATAAAAAAATCATATTTGATTATGTTTTAAAAGATTTAGAAAACAAAAAGGAACAATTTTTAAACCAAATCTAAAACCTCATCTTATGCATTCGCATTTTTGCAAAGGTTGTCGATACACCATTTTGCACATGCCTAAAATGTTGCCTACACGGAGAAAAAATATTTTGTAAATATGCTTACATGCCCACATTTACATGTTTGGAACATGCTAGAAACATATGACTCTTTGTATTTCAGCATAATAGCTTTACACAAACATTTTAAATGTTTGGAACAACATTCCAGCTTATTGAAATATCATATGTTTGTGGGAACAAATAAATTCAGTTTCAAGCGATAACAAAACGAAGACTATGCGAGGCTTGTATGTATATCTCGGGTCCAGCACAATAAAAAACAATTATTTACTATCGGTTATGGATTTATTGTTTTTTAAATACTCTCCGTAAAGACCTATACACTTTTGCGTGCGCTCGAACCAATTTTCAAAGCCTTTTTTCCAGTCCGATGGATGCAACTCCAATACATGGGTTTAGAACTCTTTAACAGCTGCTTCGGTCTTCTTTGACGACGCATTTTGTTCTTGATGTGAACGAATAAGAAGTCATTGGTTGCAAAATCATCAAACCGAGCCTTTTTTAGCATACATCAAATTATGTGGGATCCAACGAGAACAACTCTTTTACATGGCCAAATCCACATGCAATATCGTATTGATGCTAGTCATCCTAATGCCTAAGGGTGCCTCAATCTCACGGTATGTCTGTCGCATTTTGGTATTACTTTATCAATTCACGGACAGTATCAATGTTTTTCCGCCAAACGTCCGAAGTTGGAAGACCATCACAAAAGTCATCCTGCGTCCGACACTGAACTCTTGGTTCCAGCGATTTGCAGCGCCTCATCACCAAAAGCGAAATGACAAATCGTTCTTAGTGAAGTTATGCTAAAAAATGTCAAAATTTTCATTGGAAGTTCAAGTAACACTAGTACGAGAATTGCCAGGACCCGAAATATAAAAAGTAACCCTCGTATATTGTAATTTTCAGAAGTTTCGATAACCACGTTGTGATCCTAAAAATACAAGATTTTTTTATAAAGCATTAAAGTTTTCTTTCCAACATCTAAGACTCTGCTGTAAATCGTACAACGTTTTGGTGTTTGAATCGCCATTAATTCGAGTGCAATTTATTTTAAATCTCTAAGAAAAAAACCCGTTTTGGTCACCAAGTTCAAAAATGTATATTTCAACCTACTGCCAGAATATATCTTTAGGTTGTTAGTTTAGCTACCGACGAATAGGTTTATTCATAGCCTCAAACTTGTATTGAAACCCTCTCTCTCCTCATATGGGATTTCCGCTGACATCTAATTGGATTACAAAGTCCCATGTCCTTTTCAATTTTCAGGCTTCCTTTTCTGATTCTCAGGCTTTTTGACAACTGCACAAACAATGTTCATCTTAGCAGCTTTTAGTCACTTTTTACTTTTACTATTGTTAGTGATTTATTTATAGGTTTTAAGAATCGGACCAAATACTAAGCGTCGTCTTCCTTATCCTTTCACTCCGCCTTGGGCAATTTATCTCATCTAATTGTAAGTAAGAATTGCAGTCGTTGCAGGATCCACTAGCTTCAGAATGTTGAATTCGTCTCATCAGCATCTTCAGGGAGAAATACTTGAAAATTGATCGACGTATCATCCTTCCACTCTTGATTGTTTCTTTTTATAACACAAGGTACACACGAGGCAACCGTCGAAAGCAACGTGTTGCAGCAATTTTGTTGTTGTTCATAAAACACGTCGCATTGCTGCTACGCACCAAGCAACATTTCCTTTAACACGGCTGTATTGCTGCAACGTTAGCCTAGTGTGTACCTAGCATATTCTGCATTATATAATTATTCTTAAACGGAAAATTGTCCTTATGGAATTTGCAGTCCCGTGCCAACAGCACTTTCTGATTACACTTGTCACATAATCTGTATCCTTTTGAACCATCTCCAATCGTTGCGTACAAGCTCTTTGCTTTTAAGATCTAATTTCTCAAATTCTTGATTTGGTATCCATGCGTATGAGAAGCAGCCAAAGAAAGTGGCGTATGTATGCGAATTCAAATAAATTTCAAATTCATTTAGCTTTGCCAATTTCTAGCCATTCCTTTTTTGTTAAAGTTCACCTTGATTTCTGCAGTCACCAATTGAGGTTATCTCAAAATTCAGGAAAATACAAAACATCCATTCACATAACATCGACTGCAGGATTACCTTCAGCGTGTATCTCACCACTGTGACTTGCCACAACAGAAACACCGTTTGCAACTCTTATAGCTCTGGGTTAGATTAGCTTCACAAGGCGCGAAAATATTTTCTTATCTTTCACAAAATGGTCTGATGAATCAGAGTCCAAAACTTCTTCAGCATTTGTCAGAGCATTGCGGTTTTCGTTTTCATTACACTTCGTTTGCTAGCTCACTTCGTTTCCTTTACTTTGCAGCCCTTTTTCATTTGACTGCATTCGTCGTTGAATTTTCTGTTGAACTTACCCTTCTTCTTGTTGCCCAAAAATGCCGTTGGATCTTCATCTTCTGTGTCAGTTTTCCGACGTGTCTTCTTAGCTTCTTCGGCCAGCAATCGTTCTTTAACAATGTCTAGGGTCATCTCATTACTCGGTAACGTTTCCATTGCCTTGACTACCGTGTCGTAGGATTCCGGTAGGGTTAAAAACAGCTGCGATACTATATCGGCGTCTTCCGGTGTAGCACCAGTAGCCTTCAATTCCCGGATCAGTGATTCAAATTCGGCCAAATGTTTGCTAAAATCCTCACTTTCACGCAGTCTTAATCCAGCCAGTTCGTTTCTTATCAGGGCCTGCTGCTGTGTCTGCTCGAATGCAGAGAGTAAGGCATTCCACATATCTTTGGCCGAATTCTTGTTCTGTATATATTCCAAAAAATCATCGTGGACAAACGAAACAATAATATCCTGGGCTTTAGCATCCTTTCTAAGGAACTCTTGTTCTGCTATTCCACCATCGGCTGGGGCTGTCTCTTTTACAGCTTCGATACAATCGCTGGCAGCCAAATGTCTTTCTAAACTTAATTTCCAGGAAGAAAAATTACTTCCATCGAATTTTTGTACTTCAGTTGGTTGTGCATAATCGTCCATAATCGCTTATCAATCGGAAAACTGCTTACATAGGGATTAAACGAATCCCAGAATTTATTTAAAAAAAATACAAAAAGAATTCGAACAGTTTGAACACGACTCGTGTGATATTTTTCATTGACTGGCTTACACATTACATTTTTCTACAAAACCGTATTCATAACTGCACAGCCTGCAATGAGTTCATACTCGTACATCAAGATTTATAAAAATAAATCTATACACACACACACATATTTCTTTTTCCATCGTACTTCTTACTAGACTTAAGCAAATAAACTTATTTTTATAACAATCAATGACCACCTCTAGCCAAAGTAAAAGAAAAAAAGAATTAAAAAAATCTACAGAGGTCAACAATGCATGACCACATCAATAATCGATATTTTATTTCGTTTTATTGGTAGCGACTATGTGACAAGTTACGAGTAAGTAAATTATATTTTTTGTAATTAGAACTATGCGGTCACCGGGGCGTATGAGCTATTTTCGTATAGCAAAAAATAACTCATACGCCAGGTCAAAAATAACTCACAACCAATACTTTTCTTTAACCACTAGCAAATGCGGTAGTCCAACCATTTCACTCACACACACAAAGGTTCCACGCCGTCTGCGGTTACAAAGAAGAAGGAAAAAACAAGTAAAAACGCAATTAAGTTCGGCCAGGCCGAACCTTATATACCCTGCACCATTACTAAGCATCAAAGCGCAAAATGGTCTGTTTTTGGTACTTTTGACCCTTGCGTCCCAATCTTAGCTAAAACTTCAAAATTAATCTGTATTTGGTTTGTTATCAAAATTTGCTTTAAATTGAGTATCCATATTGACTATTGATCGGCCGATTCGACCATACAGGACGTTATTTGGGCCACATGCGCCAGAAAGTCCACCAGCTACGCCCTTTTTTTAAGGTATTTAGTGCGTCTCAACTGACAGTACCTTTGTCCGTACACAAAAAATTATGATTTGTAAAGAAAATTCGGAAAGAATGGTACTTGTTTTAGAGGTCCAGTCTCTTACAGGATTGTTTTTTCTTCCTTGAACGATTCACTACAAATTGTTCTAAAAGTAAAAGGTTTAAGTACTTTTACCTCTAAAACCTGTACATTATATGTATGAGTACGAGTATAAATAGGCATCGCCCTGTTCGAGAAAAAAAGCTTTTCTTTGAAAGATGAGGCCAAATTATCTAATATTTTTTTATCGTGAGGAGAGATGACCTGTCTCCAAGTGCTGCTTTCTTACATAAAATAAAAATTTTAATAATTTCAAGTCAATATTTCTTAGTTAAAATATGCTATTATTTTAAGGTTAAATTGTAATTAAGATGTCGCATCGGTTTACTTACAGTACAACATGACAAAAAATAATACAGGGTGGCAGTTTATTATTTGAATCGGCTGTAAGAAAATTACTGATAATTTTTTTAAAATTTCTGGTTGTATTGGAAAGTTTCAACTTTGTCATTTAATGATGGAGCACAATGTCATTCATATTCATATGGCATTTAACTGACATCAATGTCATTCAACTGGCACGGCAGTACCTCATCCGATCAACCCAATTTTTCAGTACATTTCCGATAGGCTCGGATCGAACAATCTTCAGACCATTAGTCAAAGCGAAAACGCATCGCGTTCCACTATTAAATGGCAAAGTTCAACCTTTCCACTAAAACCAGAAATATTAAAAAATTATCAGTACCTTTCTTACAGTCGATTCAAATTTAAAATTTGAAATGGCCCACCCTATAGTAATATTATCGAAATAAGGAATTTTATAGTTACATTGACGTTAGATTTCTTCTAGCCGGTTTTGAGCTTCGTTCTAACTTTTTCTTTTTGAAGGAAATTTAGCTTTCTTTCATCACCGACTGCACAGATTTTGACCAAATTAAATACATGTGTTCTATGGGCGGTGGCGTTTGTCCGATCGTTGTGTCCAGTTTTATTAAAAACACGTTATTTAAGCGGTATTTGTGAACCCAGCTTCATAAAATATATACTATAAGTAAATGTGAAGGCGCATATAGAAAGGGACCTAAGGGTAAAAAAAATCAATTTTCACTTTCTTTTTTTTTTGATGTGGACAACATCTGAGCATCGAATGAGGCCGATCCCATGCCCAAAAGTGTTCCCTCCCAGAGATTTGCGCGTTTTATGAAAGTGATGGCACACCAAATCTTTAAATCTTTAAAATGGCTCTCCTGAACAAAACTGGTTTTTACCCTTAGGCCCCTTTCTATTTTGCGCGTCACATATGTTATTGTTCATCGGGAAATTACTGTAAGCTAAATGAATCCTGTATTGGACAGTCGGTCAAGGTACGACCAACATTTAAAGGTGCAACCACAATTATGAATATTGTCACTTAAAAAATCCTGGTGGCCAAGTCACTTCTGTACTCAGCTTTCAGTCAAGAATCCATGGATTTTTCACCACTTTGCTCAACGCGGATCGGGTCAGCTCGTATTAAATAAATTAATTGTTTGGAATTCGGAAACCGCAGTGGAAAACTCTTGTTCCCTTTAAGTTCATTTGTGGCATAAATAATTAAGTAATCGTTTTCCAGATTCTGGTTTTTGTCTCTTGTTTTTATTTTTTTTGGATAGAGAAGACTTAAAATTTTAAAAATGATATTGTAGGATTTTGGAGAGAATAATTAATTAGGTTGAAGATATACACAGCATACATTGGTTGTGTGCAGCGTAAATAGGCCAACTCCATTTCGATATGTCAGAAGTAAAGCCAGATTATTTGTCCGGTTTATCTAGTTTTAATTGCACTTTTCCAGAACAGATGACCCTTTCCTCTGTATCTTAATGAACATTTTGTATTGTCCATTTTCTAATTTTTTGATGAAAATTTGAATTTCGTTCGAGTCACAACGGAGTTAGTCAATTAACCCAGCATACCGACGACATGTATGCATTTGAAAAAGAAAACGATTTCAGTTTATAATTTTTCCTTCCACTGTTAATATTAGCCATAGAAACCCGATGGACGTGAATCCGACTGGTTGTTGTAAAAATCTAATATCTTTACTACGCACATGTTGTTGTACCTATATTTCTTTTATTGTTTTGCTGCTGTTGTTATTAGTAAGTGGAGTGGTATTAAATTCATTCATAAATAAATTTTAAATAGCTTTGACTACGCGGCACTAAAACGAAGAGTTTTCTTAAAGCAAAAAAATAAATAAATAAAAAAAACGAATATATTCAGCAAAAAGTTGAAAACTTCATACATAGTACAAAACATCCCAGTAAACCAAATTTGCCGACAATGTATGATATCAGACAATAATGAACAATATCTGAACCCTAACGAGAATTCTTACCGAAATCGTTACGAGTTCTGTTCGAATTGTCTGAGGATTTTTTTTTTCAGAGAAGTAGTTCAGAATTTTTGTCTCTCTCATGTTTTTGGTTACGAACTCGGTAAGAAATCGGAACATTTTGCTGATTGTCGTATAGAATTCTGACCGAATTCTGAACGTTTGGTTTGCTGGGATAGCACTTGTTTTAAAGGGTATTAACTCGTTAATTAAAAATTTTTGGTAGAGGCAAACATCTACTTGCTTAGACGTTTGAGGTACTTAAACACACAGAGAGTGATGCAAAGCTTTTTTAACAAAAGGCTGGCCAAAACATTAAAGATTTTCAAAGTGAGTGCAGATGAGCCTAAATTTAACATTTTGACTTAAACCCTTTTTGTTAAAAAAAAAAAACGTGTGACTTGCATTTTTTGGAGTATGAGTGAGCGCCTGTCTATGAATGAAACGAAAAGTCTCGCAACATTTCCAAGTTTCGTTAACAAAAATAAATAATTAATAACAATAGCAACAATAAAGCTAAATAAACAAGGTCGGCCATCAAATGCTCGTTAATTAGACACACGTACAAACGTAGGAGTAGGTATAAAAGTCACACAATAAAATGCTCTACACTGGGGCAAGTTTTTTTTTTGTTGAGTTCCTTCTCTTGACTATTTTCAAATGAATTCAATCATATTTTATAGCTTATTGGCCCACTTGTGCTGCTGTTTTTGCTTTGGTAGTGGGCTTTTTAAGAAAGTCACAAATTGGACGGTGAACAAAACAGAAACTCCAACAAATAGAAAAAAAAGTTAACAACCAAAAGCGAGAATCACGGTTAGACTTGTTTCACCCTTGTTTTCTCGCATTGTTACTCCGTTTGTCTCCGTCATGTCCTATAGAACACCGTTTCCGACTATCCTAACAACGTGGCATGAGATAATCAAAGGCATGAGATTTTCAAAAGAAGCTATTGAAACTGAATTTTTTATAAAAAGGATCTACTGCAAATTTCGGCATGGACAACAAAATATCTCGAACATTGCGTGTATCGCCAGAATAAGTGTACCAGATTCCAATCCCTGGAAAGGGAAATTAACGAAACTAAATGGAATTATTTTTGTTTTACTCAAGAATTCACTACTTATACCATTTTTGGATAATTTGACAAAAGGTTAAAATGTTGGTTATTTAATCCTCCCACTTTCTTGACTGATTCAACGGGTGAAGAAACGACTTTTTGTGTAAAGAGGGCCTTTTCATTTCATTATAAAATATCGAGAAACAATTTTTTGTCAGACTAAAAAAATATCAAAAAAGGATGTTAAGCCTGTATTATAGTTTAAAAACGATATTATTCGACATGATTGACGTCGTTCAGAATTTTATTCAGTCCTTCAAGGTATGAGCGCAACATACGAAGACAGTTTACTTTAATCCACAAGTGTTTGGCATTACTTTTCCCATCACTAAGCTTGGCTTAGCAAGGTATTTAGTACAAATGAAATTTCATATGCTGTTTTCTATTACAATTGTAAATAAATAAATGCCATCATTTTTGTTGTTTCATCCAAGTTATCGTAAGACCCCCATGGATACTACTTCACCTACTCCCACTTCTGATAGAGAAAAAAATCCAACATCTCTAGCGCTACACACCCTTTTATTCGATAATGATGACGCGCCTTATGCGCTGGCGTGTGTTCAAATCTCTGTTTTAATATTTCTTTTTGATGTTTTTTGAAATTGTTGTTAATAATAAAAAGAAACCAACCGCAAATAATGCGATCATTTTAATGTCGGTCTGTAATAATTGTGCGATTAGTTGCAGCACCTTTGCCGAGCAGTGCCGTTTTTCTGGTTTCTGTTTTTTTTTTGTTTCTATAGGGAAAAGTGCGATGAATAATTTGATCGGTGTAGGTACGCTTTTTGTGTAATTTTGGAATATTTTTGCGGTTAGATAATTTCGTCATCTCGTGACTACGGCACACTGTGCCGTAGGCCGAAGGTGCGGACAGGGCGGCAAGGATGGAAGTGTTTATTAAAAGCAAAACATAATACACCGTCCCGCACCATGGGGTGCAATATTTAAACATGTGTTATCGTCATCGCCATTATCGGCGGATAATGTCATCGTAAGATACTCGTATTAATAAAATTTATACGAGTACAAGTTTAAAAATATATGCAGATAGCCGCTGTAAATGACAAGCTTTAAGTAATTCTCAGAAAAAAAACATGAAAGCACTGCAAAGGAATTTTGAAACAAAAGAAATCGGTAAGGATTGAACAAAGTGCACCATTTTTAGAAAATTAAAACTACTATCGCAACAATCGTTCTCGGTGCTTTATGATTGCGAGCTGGACAAAAATAACTAATCAATTGTATCAACTAACTAAAATACGACGAATTAAGTGTTTATTTGTCGTTATGTTTTGTCGATTAGAAAAAATGAGTCGTCAAATTTTAAAATCGCAATATATCGATCACTAAGCACAAAAAAGGAGAAGTTTTTTTTGTCATCTGGAGGATTCTTATACCATTGAATTTGCTATATTTTGTAAATATTAATATTCAATTTTAATTTTTAAGCTTAAGACCGTTGTACAATTTTTCAATCGAATTTCTTAAAAAAGCTAGTGGCGCTTAAATCTTTTTTTTTTGGTAGTAGGGGTTATAAATAAAAAACTAAAAATTATTGGCGATAAATGGCAAACAAAATTTAGATTACTAAATTCGTTTTTTTGTTTTGTCTAAATTATATGAAGAGATCATCAAAATTCGCGGGGAATATCCACCTCGTAAATGCTGGCGACTTTACGCACAAGAGAAAAATCTCTAAACAGCATTAGAAAGTAAGGCTCGGTCAGTGAGTACGAGTAAAAGAGCTATATCGTGCACAGTTAGCTGATACGTGAGAAATTACATGCTTGTTCCTTATCGGAATGATGAGCCCATTCTGTGATTATCTGGTTTCCATTTATATACCCTAAACCATAGGACATTTTTACTGTGTGTTTGTGTTTGCAACATTTAAAAGGAAAGGGTTTCGAAGCCATGTTTACCGATCGACTCTGTTTCGCTAGGGCGATACGTATAAAAAATTGGCTAAATTGCAGCCTTGTGTATGTGTAATTCCTGATTTATGTTGCTACAGTCCTATAATCCGCGGATGAAGACAATTCGAGATTTTTTTACTTTGTTGTTATATTGATACGCGGTTTCAGGATTCAAAAAAGAAAATGTTTAAACAACGACAGCAACATCAGGTCGAATCGAATCAACATGTTGACAGATATTCACCTAATTTGTTGCAGCATCAATTACAACATAAAGACCATTCAATCAACATCTTGAAAAAAAAACACTCAACATCTTTCAATTCGACACTAAAGCCTAGTACTGGGTTCGTTACAACGAAAAAGGTTTAGGAATAGTCATTTATTCTACTGCGGGATGTTTTGAAACCAAATTCGTTGGTTTATACAAATCATAGCATTTTTTTTTTCATTCAAAAATCGAGAATTTGGTTTATCGAATTTGAATGGTGACGTCATTGATATGAAATTTTAAACGAACAATAAACATGTGCAATCTTTCGAAAAGAAATCCTTATGTTTCTGGCAACATTATGTTGACAGTAAGAGGAACTGCTGTACCGCTTAGGCAACATTTTTTGCCACCAGTTCGCAGCTTATTCTTTTATATGTTTTTTGAAAGCTGTTCGTCTGAAAATGCGCAATCAGTACTAGGCATAACCCATTGTCAATGCAGTCTAACTATTGAGATTTGACTGATTTAGGAACAGACACCAAAATCTTGGCAACTTGTCCCTTAATCGTTAGCAGAGAAGTCATAGGTGCCACAACTATCACAGGTCGTGTTAAAAATTTGTCAAGAGAAATATTTATGTGTTGTGAATAAGCACATATTTAGTTGTCAAAACGAAAGTATTATTTTTAATATAAACATAACTTTTCTACAAATGGTCTGCTGCTTTAAAAAAAAAATGAGAAGCTATCGTCAATGATGGGTCCGAAGGTGAACGAGGAGAAGATTAAACGAATGTTTGCAACTCAGAAATGTTGTGATGGGTCTGCAGGTGAACGATGGGAAGACAAAACGTATGTTAGCAACTGCCAAAGAAATGTAGTGGTGAAAGAAAGGCGACACTTTTAAGGCGGTCAGCTGTAAATACTCGTACCATTGGTCAGAAGAATAACGTCAGAATCAGGATTTCAAGAAATATTTTTTGGGCAAATGTATGCTACTTTGAATGCTTTTGATAAACGAGAAATTGACGTTTATTCTATTAATTCAACTAATGCACGCCCAACACAAACTTCACACATTGATTTCTAAAAAACGCTAAAATTATATTTAAAATAAAATATTTTGAGATGTCATCATCATTTGACAAATGTATAGGAAATAGCCAGCAAACAGTGTGTTTTGAGAAACACATCATATTCCAATGATCTCACGTTAATTTCACATTTGCAAGAAAATAAAAACAAGTAAAAGGACTTTTACCTTTTAATTTAAAAATATAATGCCGATGCTGCACATTTTCAGGGTGGGGCTTTTTAGAAGTTAATGTTTTAGAACCCATAACCTTCGCTGTCAATACAATGAACTGTAGCGCTGCTGTTCATGGATTAATTAAGCTTTATTGAATTAAACACTTTATTTTCAATACAGTTTTAGGTGTAAAACACAACATATTTTGTCACTTTTGACTGAAACGAAAACACCTCTAGAGTATTATGATGTTGTCGATAAAAATACAAGTTGTAATTAAATAATAAAATGCTGTATTTTATAATAGATGTAGCCCCCCCCCCCCATTGCTCACAATTTGTTACATATGCCTTTCAAGTTATATTTGTGTTTTTTTTTTAAATAAAACATTTGAAGTATCTACAAGTGTTACCGATGCGATACTCGACGTTTTATTATAAAACTCCTCCTGCCCTCCAAACTTGACACACGTTTACCCAAGAGAATAGAAAACACAGCCTTTAAAGAAAAAACAATTAAATGTAAACAGAAAACCAACAGCTGTTAATGACAGAGTAAAGACCTATTAAAACACTCTTAAATGACGTTTCTGATTCATTTCATGTAATGACTACTCAAATCTACCGATTACTCATGCAGCTACACCAGGTCTCGCAAATAAAGTGCGAACTCTTTTGACGGCCTTAAATGGCAAAACCGAAAGCCAATCGTGGATGATGAATAATTCCATACAATTGCGGGTACGTACTGGAATCCATGTGTATGACGAAAAGTAATTACTAAAAATAGCAGCATCAACGCCAGTCAAGGTTAAAAGGCAACCGGAAGTTTCTATTGTTGTCCGTCCCATAGTGTTCATCTTGAAGATAAACGGAGACTACGATAAGATTGGAGTGAGAATAATGAACAATTGAATTGAATTGAAAAGTGATTACAATTCTTGGCTCACAGTGTGAGCCAGCGACGAGGTAAATAGTTATTCATTGAAAAAGGAAAAAAATATTTTAAAACAAAAGTTTAATTTAAATGATGACTTCATGACTCCACCACATGCTCACTGTACATTGGAGTATCACAACTCTATCCGTGTGTGTTTGTGTGTGTGCGAGTAGTTTTACACCCAATTACGAGAAGTTTATAGCAATTATTCACAATTTGTAAAGTTTTGCCGTCTCGATTTAAGGCTGCAAACTTTTTTGCCGACTGTGCCAAAACAAATTAGCAGGCAGCAAGCAATAACAACGTTTTTGTTGTTGTTCTCGCTTAACTTGTTGTAATTGATGGGTAAAACAATCCAACAACAACCACCAAACCGTATATTACCTTATAAAGAAACTTTTAATTTATCGTGTTAAGCCCATCTAAAACACAAACGAAACGAAAACGTAAACGTAAAAACACACCCACACTCGCACATGTACTTTGCGCTTGGCAACCTGCAACCACCCACCACTCGCACTTCATTAACATCGACAGCCGCGTTATCGCATTAAACGACGTTAGGCATGTTTGCACATTAACGGCAACAGCCCCACAATAGCCCACAGACGGAGAATATAGTTCAAGGTCATTGGCAAAGTTTACGATTTTCGCAAAACCACAAAAGTTTCTCTAACATTTTGATTTTCGTTTTGTTTAACGACTTTTATTTATCCCTTTCCCCCCAACCTAGGGAGCTTAACCCTCTCAAAGTGTTAGAACAGTAGTAGGAGGTGTTATTATAAATGAGAGAGAGTGAGACAGAAAAAGCTACAAGTTGTTATTATCAGCGATAAGCTTGTTAAAGGAAATGTGCGTTAAACGCACACAAAAAGTGTTTTCGGGGAAATGCAAGTGATTTCATTCCGACTACTCTAATTCACAGCTGTTTTGCGTAATGTGTGTGCTATGTCCGAAACGCTTCCAGGAGGAAAGATTACATGGAAATCGGTACAGATGCGACAAACAAAATATAAATAAATAAACATTAATGCTAGAGAAAATAAAATAATTTTATTTGATGCGAAAAGTTCTGACGGCAGGCTGCTCTGCTTGAAAGGTATTCATGCAGACAAACTAAGGCTATCAGCTGATGTCTACTGTAAAACAAAGACGACAAACTGTACAAGATGGATGATGTAAGCTTTATCGAGAAATCGTAAAACAGAGATGAGTAAAAATCATTTTGGGAATGCGGTTTTTTTTGGAGTTTAAAGTGTGCGAATTTAGCGTTTTCTGTGTTTTTGTATTTCAATATGGACTTTTTAGTGTTCTTGTGATTGTGTGCATAGGTTCTTCTCTTCATTATTGCAAAGAAGAAGCACATCGTCCATCTTGTTAAATTTATCGTCTTTTCTGTAACATAGGGTCTTACTTATCGATTATCGACTTTTGGCGAAAAATAATGATGCCTTTTGATGTTTTTTCAGGTTTTACTGCAACAAATACTTCTTCTATTTGCCTGTCTATCCTAAATAAATGCGTTCTAAAGGTGTTCTGGTAAAGTCCGAAATTAAAAAGTCTCAAGTTTAAGTAGCACACAAAATTTAAAAGGCAGCATAGTTCGTAAACCTCCTGAGACTATCAGCTAGTTAATAGCTAGTTTCAAATGGCTGCATTTTATAGAGAAGCTTTTACATGGCTAAGAGATAAATAATATATTCGTAAAGTCGAGGGTTTACTTGTGTGTGCACGCTAATCAACGCCCAACGGCGGCAAAGCAATTCAAGTAATTCTTTAAACAATTCGTTTCTTCAATGTTATTATCATGAACGATTATTTTCGATCCTTTGACCCTTTGGTCAAAATAACACACTATGCAGCGTAGGATGTATCAGATATATACAGGGCTGTCATTGAAACCAATGTTGCCACTATTGGTTTTGAAAACGATAAGAAATAAAGCTTTGATGTCATGAAAACCAATGTTATCGTTTTTATCAGCAACAGCTGATTCGAACATGTTTTTATTTACATTCGAAATGGACAAAATGACACCAAATGAAACCAACATTGGCTTGCAAAAACGACAATTAGCAAGACCGACATGGTTTCTATGACAGCCCTAATAAGCCACGCAGCTACTTAAACTTGATGGTGATGTCATTGTATCAGTTCTTACAACAAATCCGTTTTTCGAGAAATTTGTCAGACAGATACAAACCATTTTTCTTGTAATGTCATTTCGACCGAATTCATCATTTGTCAGGAGAGGTGTCTTGCTTACTGTGGCATGAGACTGTCACAGTAGACAACTTCTCAAAGTTCTGATGACAACACTAATATTTCCAAAACATACATAGGAGCTGGCATCTCAACATGGATGATGCGTTGACATGCACTTAATCAAATTGACAAAAAACGACCCAGAGTAAGACCTTAGTTATTTAATATGTTTGGAGAGTTCCTAACATAATTAATATGCACCGCACTTCTTGAAATCTCAAAACGAGTTAAATAAATCAAGATTACGTTTTTTTTAAAACAAAGTTTGTATGATATGCAAGCACCGAGAGGTTGGACGTTAACTTAACATCCACACCAAGGTTATAAATTATTCCGTACAGTATTTTATTGCTTTAAAAACGACTCAAAACAGTTTTTAAAACAGAGCTTAGCCAAATGACCTTCGTATAATCTCTCGTCAAAAGAACAACTACTAAAATGTTAGAACGCTTTGGTAGATTATCACATCTTAATATTATCATTATTTTTTTCTGTTGTTACCAAATCATTAATTAATTAATTTGGTTATCAAACCAGCACCTCTTCATTTACGGACTTGCACAAAACATCCCATTTTAAGAAGGTTCACATGTTATCCGTCTAATAGTTGGGGAAATTATTTGCAATTTAATCTTTTTTTTCTTATGGCATAACTTTTTAAGTTGCACAAAAACAAAAAACAATTTGAAAACAACAACAGTCATTATGTAAATTTTTCGGCAAATACTCGTTGCAAAAAATCAACAAGAAACAACAACAACAAAACATCAAATTTGTTTAATCACCGATAGAAACTTAAACTCCAACCACAATTAGTCGAAAAGCCAACAAATGACGAGTTGTTTTTTTTAAAATAAACATTTCAAATCGATCGCACATTATAGCACATTCAAGTAAACGATCGATCGATCACTCTCTCCCAGAGCGACCAGAGTTGCCAGACGGAGGAATTCAGTATTAAGTCTGAAAACCCGTTTTTCTAATACTTTTAAATTTCTGACATTTTTTTCTATCGATAAGAGTGAGTGGTCGCTAAGGCGATAACTTCAAAACTTTTTTGAAATTACTTTGTATACAAGAATTGATTGTTTTTATGCATCCGTTTGATTGAAAATTTGTTATTTGCAGAAAAAAATTCTTCAAGAAATACTCTAAGCGAGTGAAACCTGAACTCGCTAAAGGTAATTCTTGAATAACTTTCTTCCCAAAAATTTTAATTATTTAACGTGTTTTAACGCATATTGTCAATGCTTTTCTGCAAACAAAATTATTTTTAAATTCTTGTAGAATGATGGGAAGTTATCGCGTTATCGACCTCCTAAAAGAGTTGCCAGTAGAATATGACCAGAACTTTCCTACGATAGCCAAAAAATTATATAAAAAATGAGATTAAAAAAAATGGACGCACTCTTAAAAATAATGTTCAAAGATATTTTAGTTCGGTAATTGTGTTATCAACCGTATCGGCGATATTAAATCGCTACCTCTGAGCGGCGATTTGATGCCGTTAGACTTTTTTGTGGGGTAGCATGAAGGACAATTCATGAGATAGAGCCGGAACCCGTCACCAAGGTTTAGGAAAATTGGGTTGACGGCACGGGCTATTGCGAAGTCACGCGGTGCTGTCGAAATATTTACTTAAAAAAAGACATAAAATGTACAGAATAATATTTTTTTATTCTTCGAGTTTTTTGCGGCTCAGATCACTTTGTTGTTATAAAGACAAATGAGCAGAGACCTAGCCGGCAGCACCCATACTGTTATTGATAAGCCGCCTATACCAACGGCGAAACCTGCGTCTACCCTGCGGTGATGTGTTTGCTTTAACTTCGCTGACTTACTATTCCTTCCCTCTATGACAAACAAAACCAAACCTTGATCTTATTAGCTTGTGGAGTAATGCCTCTTTCAATAAGTATTTTATTTTTACTTTTTACATTTTAAAAAATATCTTGGTTTTGTACCAATCTGTATAAACATGCCTAAAAACGTTACAACCTTTTCTTAAGTGCTTTCTGTTAAATTTTCATTAATAGCGTGACCACTTTTCCATATTTCGATAATTCTTTGTTTGAGCATTAATCAAACTGAAACTAGTCATTGTTTTCTTTTATTTAATAAAAGTGAGTTTTTTTTTTATTTTTGTGTGAATTGTTTAAAGCTTTTAAAAATTTTCGCGATTTTAAATTTGACGTTTTTCGCAAAATATTCTCTGGCAGCGCTGGAGATGATTTTTAGGATTTTTTTTTCTTTTTTGTTTAGGGTTGCCAGCACAAGAGCGCACATTACGTTCTCTGGCGCTCTCTTTTTCTGGCGCGCGCACTCTCTCTTTGCGTTCGATATCTTCAATTAGAACTCCCGGCAATTATCACATAAAATGTGTAAATACGGTAAGGTAAACTTAAGAAGAAGCACAGAAAATAAAAATACAATAACGATAATGAAATACACCAATAAGGACAACAACAAGAAACAGTGAGGGCGATAGGAAACAATATAAACAACAACATGATTAAGATAAAATGCGAACTTGGTTAGGCATTTACAATAAATTGCTTACAAATATGTGTAGAATGTCCCCCCTTTACTTCCGCTGGCCATGCGTTGCGGTCGACGCACGCTTCTACTGAGTGTTGCCACTTGGAGTGCGGGTAAACAA
Organism: Hydrotaea diabolus; assembly: GCA_963513945.1. Lineage (NCBI taxonomy): Eukaryota > Metazoa > Arthropoda > Insecta > Diptera > Muscidae > Hydrotaea > Hydrotaea diabolus. The sequence goes on along the minus strand of OY740720.1, from coordinate 99,263,525 downwards.
AACTAAAGAGCTGTTTAAACAATGTGAAATAAAATATGCATTAACTCGTTAACGTACAAAGAGTCAGTCGTAATTAGAATAAATAATAAATCGAAAATCTGCAAGTCGGGATTTGTGAACAATGCTGAGGCCGTTCGCCGGATAGTGCGAAATTTAGAGCTGTAATGACGTTTGTTCTATATATAACAGCAAATAATTTATATTTTTCCATTTAATTATATACTATCGCTGAAATAAAGCTAATGCCAGAAAATATAGACAACATTAGCTGTGTTCGTTTGAGGTTACTAACCTAGCATATGTATAGAAGTTACTTGGTTAGCAAGTCACGGCTTATTTCTTTAACAGAAAGTCTAACAAGACAACCAAAACTAAAAACAAGAAGATATCTCGTCAACGAATTCGTATTGCAGATGGGACAAGTAAATCTATAAATCATGTCAAACTGATTTGAGATCAAAACTTTTTACGAGTTTTTACAATGCAAATGTGAACAACTGTTTGATTTATTAAATTTCGTTGATTATCTTCTTTTTATTTATAATTTTCTTCTTTCTGTTTTTGATGAATTTGGCCGATGAGCCCTCTTGTTGTTCAAATCTCTTTGTTGTAGACAAGGAGAGACAATGTTGCCATATTATGCGCAAATTTGTTTAATGTTGCCAGATTGTTGGTATCCCCCAAGTTTCCTCAGGTCTTCTTAAAGTTGACTCTTTAATGGCAGGCAATTTTGAAAATCCTGCCAAAAATATTTATTTCTTATTGTTTTTTAGCGCTTAGCAAAAGACCTTATAATCACATAGTAAGGCCACCATGAGAAAGAAAAAACCATCTTACCAGTTCAAACAATTGAAATATCCGCTTTCCGAATCAGGTGCACCTAAATCGTACTTATTTCCTTGACATTCACTATTTTAGTGAACTTGCGAATGTCTACTTTTTTAATTAAGTTCGCATGATGTCACTATAATTTTCTCATTATTATCTTCTTCTTTTTTTATGAGAAATAAAGATATCTTTATGCTACTGATAAGCAACCACAGCAATACATGTTTCGTACATATGCATGTAGCTAGCTACATTAGACTGGGTCACGTTCAATGGAACAAAAAAATTCAAAATATTTGACGAATAAATACTTTTTAAAATGAACTTTATTAATATTGATTTAGTTCGCGACAAAACCTGTAGAAAACTTATTAAATTAATAAGGTTGGCTTTCTACAGGGTGGAGCTCGGTAATTTGCCCTTTTGAACTGCAGGCTGTGGGGGCACTGTTGGTCGAAGAGAGTGTGGAGTGTGTGTGGCTGACGGGAGATTTGTATTCGTCTGCCTTTCAGTTGCCATCGTGCATTGGAGACGTGAGGAGTGGTCATTTTGTGTTAAAGCGAATTTTTCAAATGCGCACTCGATCATTGCAATGCAGCGTGCTTTTCGCTGTTCCCCCACGCGGACGTGTTTCTGTACGGCAAGCAATTGTATATTGGGTAACTTCATTGAGAACAGCAGGGAATGTGTCATGTGTACGAAGGGGAACTAAGAGAAGGATTACAACACCACAAAACATCGAGAGAGTTAGAGCAGCAGTACTGCAATCTTCGAAACGCTCTGCCCGGAAGCAATCACTTGCTCTTGGCATTGCCAGACGTTCCCTCCACCGGATTCTTCATGATGAACTGAATTGTTTTCCAAAAATTGTCAGCACGAGACTATTTGACACGGCGGACCTCTTGTGAAGACATTCTTGCAACTACGAGTATACCCCGTTTGTGTTCTTTTCTGATAACACACATTTTTACCTCAGTGGTTGCGTAAACAAACAAAATATGCGGTACTGGAGTAAAAGAAACCCTGGAGAACAGCAGCAGAGACCTCTGCATTCTGGCCGTGTGACAGTGTGGTGCGCCATATCAAGAGTAGGCATCATTGGCCCTTACTTTTTCCAGAATAACCGTCTTTCCCTAACTCTGAACGGTACTTGACTACGATACAGGATTTTTTTCAGCCGGCTCTTGAGGCAATACAATTAGAGGATACATGGTTCCAACAGGATGGTGCCACTGTACACACAGCGTGGGTTACCATGAATTGTTTGAGGCAAATGTTTCCTGGACGGCTTATCTCTTTGAGGGGTGATGCGAACTGGCCGGCACGCTCACCAGACTTAGCCCCATGCGATTTGTTTCCTTTGAGGGTACCCGAAGTCAAAGTTGTATATCAACCGTCCCAACACCTTGGAAGATCTAATTAAAAATATTGAGGCTGAAATTGGCTACCAGTTTACAAGCTTGTTAGAGTTCATGAAAACTTCAGAAAACGTATGCAGCAGTGTGTGTATAGCGAAGGTCGACATTTGCCAGATACACTACTTTAAACCATGTAATTAAAAAATTCCCTTACTGTTCAATATAATTAAAATATAAAATAAGTTTTTCTAAGGTTCATAATTTTTTTATTTCATTCCCACATAAGCAAAATTCCGCGCTCCACCGTGCAATACGGGCTTAATTGCGTTCAGTGGGACGTAAAATTTGAAAATCTGCGCAGAAGACTTCTAAAAATTAGATTTATATTTTGAAATATTTTGATTCTATTCAAAAATGTTTGCTGGGCAAGTCATTTGCAAAAGGTACCAGAATATTAGGTATAAACCCAGTAAACCAAATTTGCCGACAATGTCTGCCATCAGACAATTATGAACAATGTCTGAACTCTATCTAGAATTCTTACCGAAATCGTTACGAATTCTGTTCGATTTGTCTGAGGATTTTTTTTCAGAGAAGTAGTTCAGAATTTTTGTCAACCCTCTCATATGTTTTTCGTTACGAATTCGGTAAGAAATCGGAACATTTTGCCGATTGTCGTATAGAATTCTGACCAAATTCTGAACGTTTGGTTTGCAGGGAACCTACTAACTCATGGGAAATTATGAAAAGAAACAAGAACAAACAATTCTTATTTCAGTGGCAACCTAGTGAAAAAAACATCTTCCAAATGAAAAATATTCAATTCAGAGACTTTTTGAAAGCTCGGAATGTTGTAAGTTTTAAGCTAATATTAAAGAACCAATTTATTCGTACTTGATCTTTTTTGACATTTCGGACACGAAATCCAAATGAACGAATTTCTTTAGATTCGCTCATGTTAAACAAATTTTGATGAAATTTTATTCATTTTAGCACATTTCGAAAAAAGAGTCACTTTAGTTTAAAGAAAAACTGAGAAATGGAAAATTTAAATTTCCATAACCAAAATGCTTAATTTACAAAGGCGCAACGTGGGTAATTTCTTTTGAAATTATTTGAAAATCGATATCTTACGACCCTCACCTGGCAGTCAAATAAATTTAATATTTGAATCTACAATTTAAAATTGATGTTTTGATAGCAACTACTGTTTTAAATTGGATTCGACTTTTAATCCTTTTTGGTTTTTTGGGCAACCTCTGAATTTGAACATTCAAGGAAAATCAGAGAATAAAATTTAATTTTTTTTAGACAGGCTTTGTAGTCAACAGTAGATTCTATCTCAGATCACTAACTTTAATTCAACGCGAAATTAGAAGTATGGATTTTTTTAATAAAAGAAACCTAAACCTACGACTATCTACAACAAATAACTACTATAAAAATTATGGTAGTATATTTTTTAAGAGTTGGTAAAAATTTTTACTCTAAAAATTCCAAATTTTTTTTGCGACTCGCCTAAATTTAGGAAAAAATTAACAGAGTATAAAAATCGAAGTGGGAGTCAAGTACCATAAATTGACCAAAGATAATAAAATAAAATATTCGATAAATTAAAAACAAATACCCTCTACCACAAAAGAACAATGTTCAAAATAAATTGATGTGGTGGGAATATTTTTACGAGTTTCGTTAATTAAAAGACTGGCGAATTAAGCATCCTTAGTATTGATTCAGTTTAAATTTTAATCGATACAATTCAAGCCAATCATTATAAAAAAAAACTATAGTAGACAAATATGGTAGCTATTGTGTTTAAAAACGTTGAATGGTGGTGCCCTAATATAGAAGCCATTTTAGAATTTAAACATGCGGAATCCATAAATTTGGCATAATACGAAGATGTTATTGTTTGTCTTTAGGAAATTCAAAATCACAAATGATCACTTTAAGTGCTGCCAAGTTTATGGAAAAAAATTTCCTTTGGCGTGGGATTTTTGCCCACGCTTGCTGGAAAGGTAGATTTTTTTGAAAGTGATATTTAAAATGGTGAAAAATTCGGTATTTGTAAAAAAGAAGTTCCTTAAAAGCAATGTTTGACATCTTAAGTTTGATGATTTGTTGCAACTTAAATAGAAAACAGTTGGTGTTGTCTTTCTTTATTAATTTTACTTAACCAATAGTTTTTTTGTCTTTCAATATTTCCTTTTTTAGTTTTACATATGGAGAACAGACCCGTTGTCACAATGACATTTTGTTGCTCAAGAAACGACTGTGTATTTCTTGCGAGTAATTAAATATTACCTCAGTTTAGAATGTTAGCTAGAAATTCAATTACCTGTAACAAAACTAGTAGTTGTCTCAAAAGACAATGCTGACAACAAATAAATTTGACATGATTTCATCAGTATAGCCGAAAAGTTCTTTGCTATAGCGATCATATCGAGCCCTTACCGCGAAAAAGACGTAAGCGCCTAACGCTTTTTAATGAAATTAGATAGAAAATTGTGCAACGCTCTTAAGCTTAAAGGTAAAAAATTAACTAATAATATTTATTTACAAATTTACATCAAGTACCGAATTGTACCGAAATTCTCCAGATGAATGCGACCAGAAAAACCTCTCCTGTAAAATTTTCTTTTTGGCGCTTACGTCTTTTTGACGGCTCCGGCTCGATATTTTGGTCTGTAGAAACGAATTTCAATAAAGATAATTGACTTTAAGTAAATATTAAAGAAAGACTTCTCGTACAAGAGCATATTTTGTAGTTCGAAACGATTTTGACTGACTTTTTCTCGCGTGTGGCTAAAATTTGTCGCCGTTCGTGCCTCAATAAGCTTAATTTCGACTATGAATCCATGTTTTTAATGTCTTTTAATTTGCTTAATACTACCGTCTATTAAGTCGTAACATCCAAACATGCTTCCGCTAATTGAGTTCTGTTTTTTTTTGCATTTTTATTCAAATTCCTAACCAAAATTAACTCAAATACTTTGTGTAAGAGTCCATCAAGCGGAAGTATTATACTTTGGCTAAGCTTTTCATTCGTGTTCTTTTGCGTTTTTAATTTTTTTGTTCTGTCTCACTTTCAAAACTTTTGAAATTTAATTTTAAAAATAAATAATAGCAACTGAACGAACATCAACTCAGTCTAATGTCGGCAGGGGCGGTAAGGTTGGTGTTTGCTCAGAAAACAACAATTTTTCATGCTTTGTTTTGCTTAAAATTTCCGAAGAACTGACATAAGTGGTTTTTTTTCGTTGATTTGCCATTTATTTCAAAACTTAATGTTTGTCATTTTCATAAGCTGACGTTTTATATTTTTTATTCCCTTAAAATGCCGATGATTCATGTTTTTATATGCAAATTACACGCTAATAAAAAGACCGGTTGCAACAATCAACCTGACGTATTGAATATTTATCTAATTAAAAATAAACGAAACTGCTGGAATGTGTTTATTATTAGAAGACCCTTGCTTGCCAACCGAAGTTTATTGCTAATTCCATACTTTATATAGTTGACTAATTAAATGTACAAGAATTTGTCTATTTTTATAATGACGAATATGTAAAATCAATAGAAGTAAAAAAATTTGTTGCCCCCTGCCGTATAGCGTGACGGCTTCTCATACTAACCGCCATCGCTCGCTCGCCCTTTGCGCTTCAATGCGGGTTTTTCGGTTTTATTGTTAGCCAATTATTTAAGACTTATTCACCGATATTTTTTAACCAAAAACAAATATTGACGTTTGGCTCATTATAATGCCGTTTAATTAATGCAAAGCCAAACCTCATGTAAAATTTAAAATCGGCTTTTCAAGCACTGCACAGTGGGAAAAAAATGCAAACTTAAAGAAGAAAAAATCCATTGTTAAGAAAAATGGATCAAAAATCGGTGAATAAAGACAAATTGTAAGCCTCTGATTGAGAATACGTTTTGAAAATTTTGTAAGCCGTTTATAAAAAATAGCTGCACTTTCAACCAATAAAGAAACTGGAATATTGACTAAAAATATTGGATACTCTTAATCAATTAAAAAGCTGAAACGAGAAATTAGACGAAGATCTACATTTCGACATATGCGATTTAGTCATTATACCGAGCGCGATGATTTAAACCTGTACATCAATGAATATAAATTTCAACAAATCAACATCGCGAAGTCTCTTTAGAAAGTCGTTTCCGAAAGTTTCGATAAACATTAGCAGTTTCTTTTTTAATATAAGTAGAAGAGGCATTCTTGCCTCCTGCCTCATATGAAGGGCATAACATCGTGTCAGGCAAGTGCAATCAGCACGAATGGCGCTCGTGGGTTTTTCTTTTGTACAGACTTTTTGATATAACCTCAGAAATTACACAGCAGTACAACTCATTACTACTTGCAGTATCGGGTAATTACCTCCGATTACACATTGCATTATTTTCGAACCAAAAATAAGTACTTGAAGACTAAAAATTTAAGTAGAACTTGTCAGTATGTTTTGTGGCTGTTGTCGTCTAAAAGGTCAAGCTCTAAAATTATTTTCATTAATTAGTTTTCTCTTCTTTTTATTTGCAAATTCTTTGTGTTTCAAGCTTAAAGCTTTTTTACTCAAAGCTTAAATTCAAAATAAGCTACAAATTACATTGTAAATAATTTTTAAGCTTTCAATCTTACTTTCCCGCGCCAAGAGAGATGCAGGTCATGGCTTTACATATGTGACAGCGCATAGAGAAAGGGACCTAAGGGTAAAAAACTAAATTTTCACCTATTGTTTGATGTGGACAACATCTGATCATCGAATGAGACCGATCCCATGCCCCAAAAGTGTTCCCTCCCAGCGTTTTATGAAAGTGATGGTACACCAAAGATACACGTATTTAAATCTTAAATATGGCTCTCCTGAACAAAACTGGTTGTTACCCTTAGGTCCCTTTCTATTTTGAGCGTCACATATAGAGAAAAATTAGTTGGAAATCGGTTCTAACTTCTAAAATTCAGTTGTAAATAGAATTTCGGTTGCAATCACCAAATGTTTCTAATCGAAATGGATATTCGTTTCGACATACCAAAATATGACCATCGGAATGTCAACGCAAGTAATTGATCGTTCATACCAAACGCATAAAATGGTATGCCTTAACTGGTGGTGACAACCAATAGTTTAGACAACATTTTGTTACTGTAACCGAATATTGGTGAAATCATAAGTTTCATCATAACCAAAAGCGAAAATTACCCATTTTTTTATTGCTTAAATTTGGTAAAAATCTATTTGGTAAAAATCTTCCATCATCTTTTCCTCGACATGACCCTTTCTATGCTTAAGAGTACAGCAAGTATATAAGGAAGCAGTTTTTTTTAGCTCTACTGAAAATCAAAATTCTTTTCTGGAGGCTCGAATTCTTCTTTCTACCGATACCTTAGTTACAATTACTGGACATTACAGAGCATCAACTAACTTTCGGTTGTACTGATGTCATACTCGGAGTGCATGCAACCTTAATCATTCGGTTGGTAATAAAATCGGTTGAGGCAACGAATCTGTTCGCTGTGTGTGGTTGCAAACTTTTTTCAGCAACGTAAATTTGGAGTTGCCCTTGTTCTGAATATTTTCCCTAGCTGAGAAACACTGTGCACAGGTATTGGATGTTGGTCCGACCGGGCCAACATGTTTTATTGTTGCCGTAGTTGACGTTAAGTTCGTTTTTCGATTTTTTACAGTTTTTTTCTTTTCTTAGCAACAAAAAAGTTTGAAAAGCCAAAACAAAAAAGTTATTAATTATACAAAGTCATTGGCATGTTTATTGAACTTTGATGTCATGAGTATTTCATTCAGTCCGTACCATCCGTCCGTCCATTAATATCGACGATATCGTTTCCATATTGGTTGTCATACGTGATAGTTTCCTTCAATTTGGCGTTACTGTGTTACTTGTACTATTGTCATGCTAATTTCTGTCCAGGTTTAATTCATGAATTTGTTGTTGTGGTGTTATTATGTGGCTCCTAATTTTAGCCAGCCATGTTCAGGGTCAATGTTAATAACGGTTTAAGTGGCTAAATAAAGACATAGCGACTGATGGATGGATGACTGTATACAAGGAAATGCCAAAATAGAAAAATTGAAATTCATTTAACAATGCATAAATTTATGTTTGCGTGTATTTCGATTGTTATTAATTACACTTTTAGAGGTGATATTAAGTCATACCAAAGCAACGAAATGTCAACAGCCACACACTCGTGTAGTTTGAAAAAAAATTTAAATTAATTCAAAGTAAAACACACAAAATTAAAACCAAAAAAAAAGCTTTGACAAAATGCCAGGGCAGGAGGGAGTTGACAAATGCCGAATGATCGATCGACCGTTGAAGATCATTTCAGTAGTGGTCAATTTATCACCAAAGCCAAATTAATATTCCATTATAATCCGCAGCATCAGGACATAATGGAGTTACTTAATGGCCCATAGATTATTCTGTGTTGGCAATAAAATTAGCATTCTGACCTTCCACTGGACATGTTGACAAAATATGAGATAAGATATTTTAATTTCTAAAGACAAGACAACAAAGTGAGTTTAATTTATCTTTTGTCAAGATTAACTTATAGTTTTTACGTTTAACAATGTAAAAAAGTTTACTGGCAAACTGAAGAAAACGAAACATTAATTTCCAAAACAGTATTTCTAGAAATCAAAAATATTAAAATAAATTTAAGTTTAGCATAGCCTCAAAACTATTTCGTGTCCATGTTAAAATAGAAAATATTTAAAAAAGAAGAAATAAGCATTATTTAGACAACAACATTCTACTTCTTTTTTTACAAACAAAAAAAAGTATTAAATCAATGTGGACTTGGCAAACGACATCCCTATTATACCAAATTGACATAGCCCACAAAAAAAAAAATTAATAAATCGTCACTCTCAACTCAACTCTCAAATCGTCTCTCAAACTAAAAGAAGGTAGCGATAGATTTTTTTGTTGGGAAACTCTAGGGAGCCCGTTTAAGACCGAAGTGGTTAAAAACAATCTATTGAGCAGGCCCGGATCAACAAGAGCCAGCTGGGAACCAGCTTACGTAAGTTAATTGAGAATTGTTAAACAAATTGAGACAAAAAACTAAACACGCCTAGCAAAATGACCCGAAAAACAATCGGATTATGTCTTTTAAAAATAATAATTTCCTCAATAAAAAATAAAGACCAAAAAAAAATCAATTAATTTTCCATAAACTTTTTAAAATAAACAGAACGTGAATGCATTTCAATAAAGCTTCAGTAGAGTTCTCCAAACTGGCCGAATGTTTTACACACACACAAAAAATCGATTCGACTTGAATACGATAAAAACCAGCTTAGGTGAATTTCTGAGTTAGCTGGAAAGATGTTATCTAGATGTCTAATGAACTGCCATTAAAAGCAAAGCCAGTTTTGAAAATGACTATTTCACGATACCTACGAAATTTGATACAATTAATTAACATAAATTGTGAGTTGATTCCAAAATTATGCAAAGCAATAACCAATGGACGGGTCAAATTGATCGTTTAATGTTAATAATCTCATTTGGGGAGGCAAAAATAAACTAAAATCGACAATCGAGAAGTAAAACGAAGAACTTCAAAAAATATAACTTAAATTCCAACATTAGCTTGGCAAGCTTTGCATGTAAAGTGTGTATTCGGTGTGTTTTCTTTTCAGAATCCGTTCGAAACGGGTTATTTAGCATAGATTTGTGATAATAGCACATTTCGGCTATTGTTATAAATAAATAAGTAAATATTATTATTTTATTTAGTATGAATAGCCAAGGCAAGGTCGTTTAAAATTCACTACGATTGCGACGATTTCTTCCTTCAACGAAAAAAAAACGTCGAAAAAGAAAGAGAAATAAAAAAAACAACACAGCGAAAAACTGATAAGCGAAAATGTTCAATAGAAAGGGAGTAGCGTTTTTTTTTTCTTGTTGTTTTATCAATTTTGTTGTAGTGCAAATAAATTAAAACGTGCAAGAAATAGAGGGCAACAACAAAAATATGATAAAAATAAATAAAAGAAACTGAAAAATAACAACAAACTTAAAATAACAGCAACAATAAAAATAATAACACAAATTAAAAAACGGGTGAATTGTTTAAAACGATTTCAGCTCAAAGAAAAAAAAATAGAAAAAACAGCACAAACGTCACCGCTTACATGTGACTTTAATTAGTGGCGAATATTGCAATATTAATTATAACTTAACTGGAGCACAGTGGTATAATTGCTGTGATCTATTCAGGGCGTGTGGGTCATTAAAATGTCGCAACTCTAATTCGATTTAAACGAATATAGACAATTAAATCCATTAAATTTCGAAAATACAGGTCTTATTTGATTTTCCTGAATTTATTCGGGATTTAAAAGTCGTTTATTCGTATTTAAATGCAAAGTTTTTAGAGCTGCTGTAGAATACAAAATAAGGATTAATCAATGAAAAAAAGGCTAAAGAAGGACAGAATGACTTAAATACAGCGCCAACTATATAATACCCTATCCCACGGTGGTATACAGCGTTCTTGTGTTTAACACGATTTTCGCTGTGACAGCAACGGCCAGTGTCCCTTAAGGAGGGCCTAGTGGCAATTTGAAGAAATAACTTTCCCCTTGGCTCTCTAACACCTCTTGCTGATCTATGGGTATTATAACCCGGTTGCGGTGCAACTTCTTATATACACCGAGACAAAGCTATTTTCGTGATTTCTTTTACTCCCTGGTCCGGTCAGAACAATAGTTCTTGGGGGCCAGACTTTAGTCTCCGGTCAAACCTCAAAGCCAAAGACTTCTTTATACCAGTTTGCGATCCGTAAACCACGGGATTGGATATACAGGCATCGCACAGTGGTTGAAAAAGAAAAACATTTTGGAGACAAGGTTCTATTTTCTGTCGTGGATCTATGAAATTTCATGCAGCGGAATATGCGTCGTGTAGCACGGCTTCAAAGTTGGTCACATCGGGTGTGAGAAATAACGATTTGAATGTTGTTTGACTTTTTGGAAAGCGTCAGCCAACATGGTTTTTAGTATCTCCTATTTTTTAAGAGTTATCAAAAATTTAATTTTGCAAATCGTGAATTTCCTGGATCACAATTTTCCAAAATATTTTTTTTCCAACCACTGTGCATCGGACGTGAGATAGTTATATGCAGACACACATGCCTATAGTGATATGGTCTCAAACTATTTCGTTAATGACTATGGTCAATAACTCTGTTGAACATGGACATGGCGAGGCCTATATGTGACGCGCAAAATAGAAAGGGACCTAAGGGTAAAAACCAGTTTTGTTCAGGAGAGACATTTTAAAGATTTAAATACGTGTATCTTTGGTGTACCGTCACTTTCATAAAACGCGCATATCTCTGGGAGGGAACACTTTTGGGGCATGGGATCGGTCTCATTCAATGATCAGAAAAAAAAGTGAAAATTGATTTTGTTTTACCCTAAGGTCCCTTTCTCTATGCGCTGTCAGACCCAGGGGTCTAAACGACGGGTTTTGGTGTTTAAATAAAAACCCTGAAATTCCCGCTGCCAGTGGTAAGTAATATCATCCACCTTTATGTGCCCTAATCTACCAGGGTTGACTAGATCCTTCGTAACCTGCCATACAAACGTTTAGTTAAATCGGATGTCAAATGTGGCTCGTGGAGCGGCAGGGCTTTAAATAGGTATAGTACCTTACATTGGGGGGTATAGGTACTCGTACGGTATGTTTGTTACTGGTCGCAATGTAACATGCGAAATATGAACACAATTCTATTTAATTTGTAACATCGCGGTACAACTTCAAGTCGGTAGGGACCTTTGTAACCCCCAAAGGTCAAATATAACCAGGACAGATTATAAATCTCCCTTAATAAACTATACAAAATTTGATTAACATCGGAAGTTAAATTGTATGCATTGTGTGCAAGCGTAGGACCTTAAATGGGGATTGACCGATTTGTATGGTCGGGGGGGGGGGGGGGGGGCTGTAGGAATAAGTGGACCGATATGGTCGAATATTAACAGGTTTAATTATATGTCTTTCATAAAGCACTCTACTAAATTTGAGTAAGTTCAGCAGTCAAATGCGGCCTGTAGAGTAAGTTTTTTGTCAGACTCAGGTTAAGGTTGAGAAAAACAAGATAAAGGGAAGGAGAAGGAACGGATCGTTTATCTGTGAAAACTCGATATGAATCGAGAGACACAAAATTTGATAAACGACAAAAGGGTCGACGGGAGTTTAAGAATTTATTCTCAACTCTAGGTATCTTTAGTAAAAAGCGTCTGTTTTCCTGAACAACGTTTGACATTATTTTCAATACTCGTATTTTCATGTTGAAATTTTCAGATTATATTTCAGGTTGGGCGAACCTCGAATGACTCATCGCTACTACAGCTTTTTCTTCTCTTTAATATCACATTTAATTAAACGATTATTTAAAAACCTGGCAAAAAATTGACACCTAAAGTAAAAGCCTATTATACCACTGTGCTAGAGTTAAGTTTTATTTAGAAGAACGCACAAAATGCTGGCAAAGCTTCTTCTTCTTCTTTCCTACCCCCTGGGAGTAAGTAAAAGTAAGCGAGATGCAATTTTGAGCAGCGCAAAAACGTGCAGTTGAACCATTCAGTGCAACATTTAAAACTGAGAGAAAGAGGAGAGGCCGACATTAATCCTTTGGAAGTCTTTTAAGGTGTCTAGGCCTGGCCAAAGATGTTGGCTCTAAACGACTTACGCATTATATCCCAATTTTCTATAAAATACTCCCATACGCTCATGGTACCTTTGAATTGGGTCAGGGCATCTTCGTAGCCACCCTGGGGCTGCGGCACCATCGACGTGTGTTTGGCCTTCTTGGCCGGACTAGTGTCGGCATAATGGTCGAGTGAAGCGCCACCGGGTGATATCGAGATTCGGGCTGGTGAAGCCGGCGACTGATGCGTCGTCGACGCATGATGGCTACGTTGTTGCGTATGATGATGATGCTGCTGCTGCTGCTGCGTCTGCTGCGTATGATGGTGGCTGCTGTGGCTATGACTATTGTGATGAGTGCTGCTGCGGCTGCCACTTCTACGCGTCGTTGCTGAAGATTCGTACTGCACATCGTTGGGGTCGAACCCCAGACGGTCCTTATAGTAGGAGTGCGAAGTCATGGTGTATAGCCACAACTAAATCGCCCCAGATGACACACGTTACGTTACGTTTTCGATATGCTTGCAGTACAGTAGTGGAGTTTATTTTTTATGATTTAAACATAAGAACAGTTGGAGGGATTCGATGGATTTGAATTCTTCTTCTTTTTTTTTGTTTGTTTGTAGTTGAATTATGGCAATTTTTTTAAAGAACACTTTTGTATTGAACAATTCTGGGCGGCTTCGTATTTTTTTTATTTAAATCCAACACTTGACGTTTTCTCTCTTTCTTCTGTGGAATGGCACTTGGTTTTTTGATTTCGTTTGTTTGTTTTTAATTCGATTTTGAGGTTTGCGTTGATTTGGAAGGATTACCTATTGCAATAATCCCCTTTAAGATTCCAAAACTACAAGAATATTTAAGATTAGTTAGAGGCAACATTTCAAGCACACAAATCGAGGCAAGAGCAAAGTTCCGATGTCGGCCGGCCGTAAAAGTTGCTGCGCCTACAATGAGAAGGAGGACCGGGCCTCGTGCTAGATACACGCGAAATGGCACAGTTTCCGTTGCATTTCAGGAATTCTCGCAGTTTCGCTGGTATAAATAGAATCGAGTATGTTCGTGTGTTTTTTTATAATAATTTTATTTTTATTATTACAAAACGGAATGAGTTCACGAAAACGTCAACGATATTTAGTTGTCATTATTTGTCTAACGCACCGCGGTAAAAAAACGAAAACGAGCCGGCGAGAGTGAGGGCAAGTGAGTGCTAGAGCATGTGGCCGGCCACCAAACACCGAACGACCGATCCAAACAACCCAAAGCCAACAAACTGAAAACACTTTTTCAATAAATAGTCCACCGCAGTCGTTGGTTGGTCTGTATTTTCCCACTTTTATTTCTGTTATTTTTATATTCACACATTGAGTAACAATCAAAAAAAAAGAATACAAGACAACATGCTCTGGCTTGTCCGTCCATCCATAGGAGCGTGCGTCTACTCCTCATCTATCCGGCAGTCCGTAGTTTCGTTTGCCGGCTAAAAGAGCTCAGACAGGCACGGCCACAACAACAAAATAACAACAACCGGTAGGTTAGCATAAGATAACATGATTTTTGATCTAATTGGCCAGATGCCAGAGCATGTTGACCAAGAGCACGCCGGGTGTAGAGTGTGGTTGCAGCTCCCCATTCCCAAACCAAAAACAACTCTCATTATCAGGCGAAGGCAAAAAAACAACAACAACAAAAAATGCACGCAGTCACATATTTCACATATCATTCAATTCGATTGAATTTGAGAATTTGTTTACAAGGGTTAGGAAGAATATGCTCCAATTGCAATAGAGAATCGGCTGAGGTTTAGATTTTCCCTAGAAATCTTGCGGTTTTGGTCGGTGGTGCCAAATGGCAAAACACAATTTCGATATGGACGCGTAAAAACAATGCACATTGTTGGGTGTTTGCTTTTAGTTTAACTGAGATTTTGTTTGAATCAATTAAATATTTAATTAGGGCGACAAACATATTAGTTGGCAAAAATCGACTAAATTTTGTTAAAACAAAACAGGAGAAAGTAGTTAAATTTACGTAAACACTGCAACGAGCTAGAGTGTCTACCTAAAGAAGACCTTGCTAGAAACTCGGCGACGAAATTTAAGCACTAAATTTAAAGCATTTATTTTTAAAATTGAAGAAAGCAGTAGCGTAGTTTTCAACCTACTCTCAAATCATTATTTTTTTGCTTTGATATGCTGGTCAGAGTGACAGTGCTTATTTTAGAGCTTCTTGGTATGCCGTGAGCCTTTCTCGCATACAACATTATTACACTTCAGCAAATTGTATTGCAGAATTTGACAAAGTGATTTTCTCTTATTGCAGTGATTGCAAAAAAGGCCAAAGTCTTTGCTAGACGTATAACTCAAATCCACTTCAGTTCTAAAGGTAAGCGTAATTGAATTATTTTATTTTATATGAAAGAGATCAGTGAGAGCATGACAAGAAATTCACCGAAAAGGCACACAAAAGTGTAGTGTATCAATTTACAGCAAAACGTTTCATAGACTTGGATACAAAGAAGGATGTAGGAGTCTTAGGCTTATGTCAGAGCTATAAGCGATGCTATAATACAACGCTACTGTGCGCTACAAAGCATTGCATTTGGTTTCTTATGTGATACGAGCATTTCGAAACATGTCAGAGTGGGAGCGAAGCGAGTTGAAGCGACAAAGCAGGTCGTGAAATAGTTTCTAGCATGAAAGCGCTTCGTTTTGTATACTTTGCGCTTCTATTCACTTATTATTGTTTTTGTACATACGCGCTACAAAGCATTGCATTTGGTTTCTTCTGTGATACGAGCATTTCGAAACATGTCAGAGTGGGAGCGAAGCGAGTTGAAGCGACAAGGCAGGTCGTGAAAAGGGTTCTAGCATGAAATCGCTTCGTTTTGTATACTTTGCGCTTCTATTCACTTATTATTGTTTATGTACTTAAGTGTCTTGAATAGCTGAAAACAACAAATTCAGAATGTTTCTCAATTCTTTGTACAATTTGTGGAATTCCCTCCCATTTATATTTATTTCGTGGATTCCTTCCTTTTAAACAAAAAATACATTGAAAGTATTATTTGACATTAAAGTCTCTTGGTTGAATCCGCATGGGAACAGTAAAAGTAGACAACTCATTCCAAACACTACAACTCAACTTAAAAGCACAAACAAATGCAATTAACCATTTCACAGCCTGCTTTGCTGCATACACTCGTTACTGGCTTCGCTTTTACTCTTGTAGCATTGTGCTATCGCACCGCTTAATCGCGCAATTTGACATCAGCCTAAAGCATTAGCAAGCTTTTTTTTTTTTTAGAAATCGATATAGAATGCCATTTTCCCCCGAAGCGACAAACAGCGATATGGGAATACCCGAAATAAATAGAATTTGCTGTAAACAGTATTAAGCGTTCGTCTAGCAAACAAGAAGTTGTTTCCGGCTGTGGTATTTTAAAAAATACCAGTCAGACTGATAAGAACCGATTTCCCTAAATATCCACTATGAAGTGATAGTCGCTTTTCGCCGTTGTTTAAGGAGATGTTAGAGCGCTTGGCTGAAGTGGCAGCCACATGAAAAATGAAAAAGTTATAAGCAACTGAAAGAAGTGAAGAGTTCGACCGCTTTTGACAAGGCCGACGAAATTTATCGATTATTCCCGCACCAATAAATGTTTCCTGTATGCCCAATAGGTGGCGCCCGTAAACAATTATCGGTGCAGCGATAACCGATACATTTCGATGGTAGTGTTAAAATCACCATAGGATGGTAATATTAGGTAACAGCGTCTGCGGGGCGTGCAAGAAGAATGACGAAACGTTATAGTAGAACTTCCTTTGCTGATTCTTAGGTAATGGCTGTTTACCAGACTCGGCCCAGATATTAGGCATAGACTAAGACACTTAAGGACTACGTCAAAAGGACAGAGTTCCTAAAAAAATGTTTGAATGCTACCATAAACATTTAGAGGGTGCAACAGGTCGCTTACTGGCTTAGGTCTATGTCAAAGGACATACCTAGTTCAAGAACATCCCATTAAGGAAGAAGAAGAAACTTCTCTCAGTAAGCATTACACGATTCAATTTTTAACCTACTGTTAACCGCTGGCTCCGAACTGCAAATGCATTTCATAGAGAAGCTTAGAGATAAATCTCTTACCAGTAAAGTCGTCGGCATTTACGAGGCGGAAACCAGTCGCTAAAAAACATTGTTAGATGTTCTTTCCCGGCGTTAAACCTGGGTGGACTGACATAATAGTCGTGCACCCTTCCATCACCTTAAGGCCAATCCTGCTGGTACCACTTCGAAGCGTGTTATATGGACACAACTTCCCGCATAGATTTGAAAGAAGTTCTCGTCTATTTTTTCATGGGATGTTAAGGGAAACACACGTGGAATGCTGGCGCTACCACTAACATCCACTCGATTGCCAAATCAACATAGCTTAAAAAAATGTCAGCAATAGATTTCAAAAACAACATATATATATATATCTTTATGCTGATTAAATTTGAAATAGGCCTCTCAACTAGCAGATAGCCCATTCAGCAAAAGCTATGAGCCCAAAAATGCCAATTGAAATAGCACAAATTTCGAGCATAAAAAACTGTTCGGGCACTTGAGCAAAGGTATAGAGTCTAATGTCTACATTGATGGCCTGAAGAAATTTATAAATTACTTTGAGAAGTTTTCAAGAAATGGGTAAAATGTTGGCCGAAATTCTTATCAGTTGGAAAACAAGCCAACAGCGAAAAAGTTGCGCTAATTTAATTGTTCTCAGGCTAACTTCTATTGAGAGATTTTGTCATCATTGCTTAAGCCGACATGGGATGTTTTAATGTGTTGGCACAGCAAGATGTGTACTTCGTTTCTCTGTGTGTACTTCGTTTTTTATGCATCTATTTAAAAAATTAAACAAAAACGTAACAATAACAATGGCATTAAGTTGCCCAGTTGTTGTTGAGAGTTCATTGAAATCGCAGTAGAGCTGGGTACAGCGTTGATCGCTCGTTTGGAGCCTCATGCCACATACTCGTATCCAGCCAATCCGCCATCATTGATTTGAATGAATTATGACATTTGCGAACAAGTTGCACGTACTCCACTTTGTACTTCGAACGGAGATCACATGTTGCAACAACAATAGCAAAAACCATCATAACTATGCTGTTGCACGCGCAATCCGGCGGTTGGTGGTTGTGAAGTGTGGTGACGCTGACTGACGGTGCCGGTGATATGAACGTCCGTCTGGAAATTCAATTCAATTCGCCAATTGAAGTCAATTTACAAAAATTCATTTGTGCGTGTTGACTTCGTTCGTTCGTGCGGTCTGTGTGCGGCACTGCTGACGCCCATCAAGACAAACTGTTTGAATTATGTCAAACGTTAAACATCGAAAATTGCCAATGGGGGGAAGTAAGATTGATGACCTAAAATCTCGAAAGAAACAAAAAGAGCCCACATCAGTGGGCATGGGGTCCAGGTACAGGTGGTATACTTGGTGATGACCCATTTGTTTCCAGCACCACCAAGGCGTCATCATATCAAATGACGCAATTTGCGAAAATTATGCTTTTGACATTTTTATTCAATTCAGTTCTGTATGCGAGAGGAGTTTTGGAAAACAAGTGTTTTCGTGTGTGTTCGTACCTCTCGCCATTACATTCAAACTTAGGCCATTCTAGCAACCCACGTTACAATAACATCCGCATCATCATACATCATTAGCAGAGAATCAATGATGACAGAGTAATCTTCAGTGCTAAGAAATACTGACTGAAATCGACCACAGAAGCTGCAGATCATAAACTCGATGGAGGGAGGGACATGATGGCACTTCTGGGAAAACGCTGATGTCTCAACAGGGGCAGCTGCACAAACATTAGCCAGCGATGCCAGCAAATTTTGTGCAAGAAGGCATTTTAATGGCAACAAAAACGTTTACAAAGCTAGAAATGTAAAATGAGTTGATGTTCGGGGAAATATGCAAATCATCATAGAATATAAATCAACATTTACCATTGGATGGATAAGGAGTTGAGGCGATAGATTTAGCAAACGACACTAGAAAAGTTTACCTTAAAGCAGAATCAATTATAATTACAAACTTATGTTTAGGTAAGCACCTTTTTCGAAAACCCCATTATTTTGTAATGACTTAATTTTCCAGCTCTTACATTGCATTGAATACATTTAACAGATTAGGGCAATACAAAATAGACTATGGTCCCCTGCATTAAGCCAACATTTGCACTTTAATTTGCTTATTCGTATTCATTTAATGCATGAAACTAATTTTGTTTAAATAAAACAACACGCAATTTAAATAAAATTTATAACAATTTGAAATGCATTACAAATTTGTTCGTATACTGAAATATTTGTCGTTTCGATTAATACTCGTACTCGCACTAACCGGTTTAACATTGAGAAATCTAAATCGCATTTTTAAAATGACACGTACAAATGAATAACAATTTGCCATGTAAACTGTTTGCCCTCAAATCTGCACTCTTTCGTTTATCGTAAACAAAAGATAAAATATAAAAATGTGAAAAAGATTGAGTGGGAATTTCGGAAATAAAAATATAGGGTGGAGCGCGAAAATTTACTTTTTTGCACTGCAGGCTGTGGCTGCACTGTTGGTCGAAGAGAGTGGAGAGTATGCGTGGCTAATATAGGCTGACCGGAGATTTGTATTCGTCTGCCTTTCAGTTGTCATCATACATTGGACACTTTAGGAGAGGTAATTTTGTATTGAAGCGTGTTTTCAAATGCGATCATTGCAGCGCAGCGTGCTTATCGTTTACGATTCGCTGTTCCCCCACGCGAACGTGTTCCTGGGCGGTAATCAATTGTAACTTGGGTAACTTCATTGAGAGCAGCAGGATATGTGTCATGTGTACGAATGGAACCTGATAGCAAGATTATAACACCACAAAACATCGAGAGATTTAGAGCAGCAGTACTGCAATTTCCGAAACGCTCTGCTCGGAAGCAAGCACTAGCTTTTAGCATTTCCAGACGATTACGTTGTAAAATTTTATCTTTTCTTTTCTTCAATTTTTAGTACAATTTAAATTTTTTTTAAGTCTCGATTTTTTTTTTAATAATTTGTCTTTATTGTCATTATTGAAAAAAGGAATTGAAAAATAGTTTAAGTTTTCATTCATGTTTACTGTAATAAATTAACCCTTAGTGGGTTCAAAAGAGGAATATTTGTAGACCTGATATATAAAAAATCAGTTTTCTTAAAATATTCTCATTTTGTGACCACAAGAAACATAAGAACATCAATAGCTAAGTATTCAAGGTTTTATTAGAGCCTATTTTGGCCCTTTAATCCCTTCAAATAGCGGAGATATAAGGCTTGGAAATTTAGTTGACTTACAGCACGTGCTCGATTTACTCAACCGATAGGAAATCAGGCGTGTTGCATTTACCGCATTTGTTATATAACATTTATTACAAAAAAATGCATAAATAATACTATAAGAATAGTATTTTTTTAATTCATAGTTTGACAACCTTTTTTACTATCCCCACGGCCGAAACACAATAAATGATTTGCACTTAACTTGAAACTATTTTAACTAAAATGAAGAAAGTGATAAAATAAAAGTTTTGTGCTCATTTAGGTTTCGTTTCCCTAAGGCGTAGAAGGAGTAAATAGGGTAACTAATAATCTTCATATATTTAAGGGCTGTACGCGAATGACAATGAAACGAGAACGAGAAAATAGCAGTAAACAAACCATACTCGCATTTCAGCATTTTCGTAAGATTGCTGTCGGTACGTGCAACCATTTTTGCAAACATTAGTTGCACTTATAATAACGTATGTAATAGCAGGTTGCGCAAATCGGGGGCGTACTGTATTTTTGGTGATTTTTTTGGAAATTAAAAAGTTTGTTTGTGCTTATAATGGATACTATGAATAGAGCCATTGAGGGTTCTACAAATGATTTGTGTTCTTTGGCAAACCGATTCTTTTTTGAGCTTATCATTGTGTAAGACAATAAACTATGGAATCTCCATAACAACAGCTACTCTTGGTCTGTTTTAATCTGCCAACTAACGAAGATATTAGATTTTGACTGTTGATAACCATTTTTCGTTTTATCAAAAGTAGTGCTCGGTTACTTTAATTGTATATTTAGATTTTTTGTGACCTGTTTTTTTTTATTTGTTTATAACTGTTTTAAACTTAGGGCTACAAAGTTGCTAATATCGACACATTTCACAAATTCTAAATTCCATAGCATCAAAAGATTCCATAAGATCTCAAACCGGTTAATCTTTTTTTTTGTCATAGAAATTTACATAATCTCTGTTGGCTCCATTTTTTTTCAAAAATATCATAAATGATTACGGCTTAGCCGATATAGTCATAAACGATCGTTCTCATAGGACAATGGTCATTGCTTCTCCGTTTAAAGTTTGACATAGGGTGACCGTCATCACCGCCAACATCATCACTATCATTACTGTCGTTTACGTCATTAGCGAGGTTTGTATGCGCTCATCGTATGAAATCATATGGTTTTTTTGGCAGTCTATCATACAGACAACAACAATTGCAACCATTTTAATTTTGGTGCTGTAGGGATCGGGGAGCCAATGTCGGTGCTTGTTGTGGAGTTTCCAACAGCGCCATGAACGTACAAATTACGATTAGATATGATAACTTATGAAACGAAATGCAAAAAACTGCCAGAGCACAGCGATAAGCGCGAATAGGAAATCACAGTTCTCGGGTAAAGAATCTAGACTCTCGCTATGGCCCAAAGAAAGAGCGTTGGCCACTAGAGAGAGTAGTCTAGCAATGGTTTTTTTTTAAATTATGATTTAGAGAGAGTAGGGTGTTGGTGGGCGGGGGTATCAAACGAGAGTCGGCCACAAAAGTGAATGTTGTTTTCATTAGCGATTTCATGTGATACTGCTGTTTAACACTTTACTTTTATGACGCTGATCTCCGTTTTTCTGGTGTGATGGTGCAAGACTGCAGCAAACAGATAAAAAAAACGTATCATTTGTAAACGATTGGAAGTGCCAGACTGACTGTGGAGATCACCTTGGAGGGAAATGGCAGCAGAAGCAACAACAGCAAAGGTGAAATCACGCTCCATGCCATGAATGGATGAAGGTGAATGAAATGGCAAGACCTGCCATCAGCCAGTCCAACACGTACCGCGAGACTTACGGGCAGACTCTGACGTTCGTAGCCAAGCCATGGCAAGCAATTCCATTCAATGAATTTTGGGCCAGCAAAAGAAAGGAGAAAAGAAAGGCCAACAACATAAGGAACAACCAGCCCAGCAATCAGCAGCATAAGCACATGCAACGGAGTTGCATGATTTCCATTTGTTTGTTTGTTCGCTGGTGTTGATGATGGTGTAGCCCGTTGTTTATTGGTTTTATGAGATCATTTTCATCCTCTGCAACTGCTTAGGAATTTCCTCGTTGCTCGTTTTTGCATGTTTGTTTTCAGTCTTTTTCGCATCAAGTTTACATTGGAATGTGTGCATGTGTGTATGCGTGTGCTAAGAAGATTTGCACACCAGCACTCTCAGAGGCCGACCGACTGCAACTGAACTCCACACTCAACTAATGGCATTGCGGTCATACGAGTAACGAAAGCCCAAAAGGGCAGGGCTGGATTGCATTTTTGTTGTTGTGGTTTTTTCCACCTTCCCATGCTTTGGATGGTCACGCATTAGAAATGGAAAACAAAAGACGGGGCAAAAGCCCCACTGTCCGAGAGTAGCACAACGACCGACTTGCCGAACATGCGACGATTCCCAAACACAACACACATTCTTTAGATACTTTTTTTTATTTGTTATGGTCGATTTTGTCTGTTGTTGTTGTAGTGTGTTTGTAGATACTTTTCGGTGCGTTGAGCGCAACGCGCCTTTAAGTGCTCCTGTGTGTGTGTGTAAGTATGCGTGAGTGTATTTACAAAAACAATTTTGTTTGTTTTTTTTGTCTTCTTCTGTGGGTTAAAGAATCGTCGTTTGCGACACTTCACAACACTCACACACACACGTACACAGTCTACAGACGACAATGTGACAGACACTCACGCACACACACATGCCGAGACCGAGCATAAAAGTTGAATGGAGTCTTAAGTTCAGACATGTAAACTTGGCTTATACGTTTGGCTTTAATCTGATCCGTGTTGGTCGATGTGGCCTTTTCGGCCGTTCGCTTGATTTTTCTCAAGTGAATTTCTAGTTTTGTTTTTGCGCTGCTAAGCCTTACTGTGTGCCTACAGACAAAGTGAAGAAGGTGGTGGTGGCTGGCTGGTGGTGTTGGTACATGTATTTTGTATGGTTTGCATTGTAGTTATTCGACCCAGGCTTGAGTCTCCAAAGTTGTATGGAAACATCGGCAAACAGCAAAAACGACAACAACGAAAATCAAATAAACAAAACTGGTTGTTAGCTCAATGAATTGAAATTAAGCCAACACACACATACACACACATGCGCAGAGACAGACAATAAGCCAAACAAACAGTCAGTCGGTCAGTCAGTGAGTCCGTCAAGCCAGTCATAGTCCGCAGTCACAAAGCTAAACATAGACGACCGAGTCATACACTTCGGTCCGGTCGCACCGTGTCTGACACAGACACATACACACACACGCGAGCGAGCGATGCGATCTAAGCTTGGCTCAAACCAATTGTATTTTTGTTTTTTTTATCTTTGGGTCTTTCTTTCTTTTCACATGATTTATTTTGCGCTTTGGTATTCCAACAATTCAATGAAACTGAAATGGTTTTCATGGACGAGCAGAAAAAAAAAACTTCTCCTTTTTATTTTTCTTGTTGTGGTATTTCTCATTATCCTTTTTCGTGGCATTTTCGCGTTTTTTTGTTTATTTTTTTCAGTTTATATCAGAACTTTGCTCTTAGCCAACATTTTGTTGTCGTGTTTTTCGTTTCTTAGGGTTTTCATTGTTTCATTTTATTGTGTTTGTTTTTCTCTGCTTTGCATTGATTTATTAATTACAAAAACAATTTATCCAAAAAGTTTAGGGAATTTCTTTTCGTTATACGCACACACACACTAGCAACACGTTGAACACATAGATACACTTGGAGGAACAACAACAACGTAACAATTCAACAACAACAATCCGTGTTGTGTATCATCCAGCCAGCGTAACAACAATCACAAAACACAAATTTGTTTTTATCATCGAATAGTAAAAAAAAACAATAATTTTTTCTCTAATGATTTTGTTCTTTCTTCTTTATTTTGTGTGTTTATTTTCTTATTTCGTTGGCGTTTTGTTATTTCAATTCAAATATCAGAAGAAGAGGAGACTACCGCTCGGTACCGTAGTTCAAATTGGACTAAACTCAAAATCGATACGAAATTGCCACAAAAGTACTCATAACTTAATAATAAACACAGCGAAAAAACCTACAACTAACAACAACAACACTAAACAACACAAAAACAGACGGGCCACTGTCTGTATGTGTGAGCAAGTGTTGGTTGGTGCATGCATTGCCATACCGTGCTGTGGTGGAATGTGTAGGCAGAGAGGTTAAGCAATACCATTGGGGAGCCGATTAAAGTCGCCAAGAGAACGAGAGTGGGCCCTCACTCAGTCACTCACTCACACTCATGGACAACGACAACAACAGAGCTCCAACAGCCCCAAGACGTTCTCTCGCACACATAAGCCCTGGGTGGAGCACAATTGTTTGACTGTAGGAGAGTAAAACGAAGTTGTAATGAGCAAACACAGGCTATCCAGTGTGAGTGGGAGAATGAGCACATGAGATAATGTCATCATGGAGTCTAGTTTGAAGATCGTTTTAGCGTTTTTTTTTTAAATTTTCAAAAAAGATATAAATGCAAAAGTTTGCTTTGTTGTATGTTTCTTGCATTGTTGTTGAGTCTCAACTAATTGTACATAAAGCCCACTCATTTTCTTGAGTAATTTTAGTCTCTGCTTTTCGTTTTTACTCATTCTCTGGGCCACCAAAAAGGTTTTGTACATTAGGGCTGTCATTGCTGTGTTTTTTTTTCAGCAAGAATATTTTGACGATTTTCTTTTTAAAATAAACAATGTCGTCCTTCTTGACATCCAATTGAGGCGGTTAATGGCAAAGTATGGCATTTTACAACGAAGCAATCATCTTTAAAAAAAATGTAAATTCAGAACCAGTCTTTTAGATTTTAGCAATGACATGTCGTAAAAATACATTCCCAGTTCTTGGAAAAGTAGTTTAAAACACCAAAGTCTTAACCCCTACAGTTGACAAGCTTAAATAGCGTAAAGGGTTTGGTTATTAAGCCCCCTGCTCTAATTTACACAGTGAAAAGAGTTTTTTATAAAATCCATTACATTTCTACACATTGGAATTGGCTTTAGACCCTTTTTGGTACATTTTCAACTCTCATAAAATTTGCATTTTTTTAAGACATTTTCATTTAGAACGAAGTTCTGAAACAAAGTCGAAGTAGATAACTTTGGCCTTGCAGGAACCCAAATCGTAGGATGCACTTTTGGGCAATTATTTTATTCCTACTTTTAAATCGAAGTTTTATTTCCAAAGATTTCCTACATTCTTTCCATTCTCCTTTAAACTAGGGATGTAACGAAAGTGCGTTTAGCGAATGCTAATATAAGATAAAACAAAGACCCCTTTTTTTAAATCGTAGTACACTAATACCCCGGTTTGCGCTGTTTCTAACATTTTCGGTGACTTTGAAGTTGCGTCGTTTCGCCAGGTAAAAACCAAAAAATGGAGAATTCTCATTTAAGTGTACTTTATGCGACTGTACTGATCACTGGTAGAAGATGGTTTAGTTTCAAATTGCATTTGATAGTATAAAGAATATTTTTTGAAAATCGGTCAATACAGAATGCAAATAAGTTTAGAACAAAAAATAGTCGTTTCGAAAAGTGAGTTTTTAAGTTAAACATTTTTGACTTTTCTAGAAAGGAAAATTTTTTACCTGTGGGCCGATCAGACCCATTTTCAATACCAACCATTTCAGTCCATCAACTCATGTTTCTGCTTTCCATATTCTTTATGGGGTCTCCGTCTAGTATTTTAAGGTGTTGCAAACGGAGTGACAAAGTCAATGTACGTAACCTTTATCCTATGATTGAGGGTATAAAAGTGAAAAAAATTGAGCTAATATTTGATGATTCAAGCTCAGCATAACAAATCGAAATTAATTCCTTATTTTAAATTTGTATTTTTATGCTGTTATATTAATAACAACAAAGCAATTTCATAATTAAAAAATACAATTTGCAGCAATAATTATACGATCAAATAAAAATCAATGCAATTGAATGGAAAAGTGTGTTGCGATATGCGTCGTTTCGATTTGCATCGCATTTATCCAGGCCACCTTAGCGACGTAAGCCCGGGTATAACAGATCCCTTTAGATCCTTGATGGCTTTATAAGATGTTGCCACTACGGACAAAAGTCTTAAAACTGCAAAAATCACCATTAGTCCTGATTAAAGGACTAGAGAAAACGAACAGCAAAAAAATAAGCAAAAAATTATCATGCAATCTGACATAGTTTTCGAGATGTTAAACTTCAATTAAAGTGAGCTTTTACTCAGAAAGGCTTTTTTAGCGTAGCAGTCGTTGTTGAATTTTGGAATTTATCTTTGGAATAACAAATTTTAATTTTGTATTACTTTCAAATAGAGAACGGCTCAGGAAATCACACCAAATGAAATATTGGTTTAGGGCCCGGATAAAGTTAATCAGATTCTATAAAGTCATTGCAGCCTCATCCTATTCACCGGACTACATGTTCATAGATTCTCACTTTAAGTCGACCTTCCTCCATGGCGCTCACAGATCACTGTCACTCGTGAACATAATGTGAGAGTGAGAGATTATGTGGACATCACTCGAATTCTTCATCATTAGCTTTACTCACTCTCACCCATCTCTCCATACCGCACCACTCATCTCATGGGAGTTACGGAGTTTTTCTTTGTCTCTTTTCCTTCACACGCACACTTGCAAAGAGAAGACCACAAAGTGTCTTCGACAAAGTCTGTTCATGTAAACAAACCATAATAACAATGTTTTGTTTTTCCATTTCCTTTTACTTCTTCTTCTTCTTCAGTTATTTGGGTTTCTCAATGGACCCCACAAATCCAACCCAACTGGCAGTTGGGGAGGAAGAGGGAGGGGGGCAGAAGACAAGACGCAGAAAATCCCAGTAAGTGAAATGAAAAAGAAAGAAGTCGAAGAAGCGGACAGAAGAGATATTAAGACGATTAAGTTATTAAAGTGGCGCAATACCCGCAGATTCTCCAGCGCACTACTTTTGTTTTGTCGTTATTGTCTTTGTCTTGTTGTTGTTGCTTTCGCATATGTCCGTCCGGCCCTCCTCCGGTATGATAAAATACAAGTGGCAATAACCTGTGGATTGATTTTCAACTGAAGACATTCCAATGAGAATGACACATACACGAAAATGGGAAGAGGTGGTGGTGATGTTGGTGGCTCCATTGCTGGCTTCGTGCTCCGTCTTACTGGTGGTGCTTGTTCCAGTGATTTTAACACATGTTTGGTTTTGCTGGGCTGGGCTGGTCGGCTGACTGAGGTGAAAACAAACAAATGTTTTTCTTTTAGGCACCTTCACCGTTCGTTTCACTGGGTTCGTCATGGTGATTGACTTGTAACAAGGAAGGTGCGGGTGGGTGACACAACGAAGCAATGGAAGCCAACCAGTTGCAAGAACCCTCAGCGCCACTCGCTACTGGTTGTAAGTTTCCTCTGCCTGGAGTGGTCGTTGACTGGTTTACAACCCCACTTTCTGCCATGGTAAGGCAATTAAGAGACAATGCGGGAATTTAGAAAATAAATCGAAAAATATGTCTTGAACAAGTGCGGAGGAATGATGGTGTGACCTACATCGATTAAAAGGGGGACTGTGGTAACCGCAG
The DNA here is from genome assembly GCA_963513945.1 of Hydrotaea diabolus. NCBI lineage: Eukaryota > Metazoa > Arthropoda > Insecta > Diptera > Muscidae > Hydrotaea > Hydrotaea diabolus. The sequence goes on along the minus strand of OY740720.1, from coordinate 99,235,692 downwards.
CTTATGCTGCCTGAATGAGCAAAAGTATGCCTAGAAATACTGAGACGTTTTAATCAATGAAAATGAGTTACAATTTTATGGGCGCTATTATTCTGATTGCATCAAAGAAAGCAAACGAGCAAAGGTATATTTTTAAAGGGAGACGTAAAACCTTGCCACGCCCACCAAAATGGTCCACTTTGTGTCCTATGACAAAGTGCGAGGAAATACCATTTAGGTGGGCGTGGCAAGGTTTTACATTTCTCGTAATGAAGTAACTAGGTGAGAGGGTGTTCAAGGTTTGGTGATTGAAGTGTAACCTATGTCCCCATTCACACTAGGCCACTTTGGTTTCAAAAACTCTCAGTTTGTTTTCGTAGTTAAGTTACTGGGTGAGAGGGTGTACAGGTGATTAAAGTGTAACCTATGTCCCTATTCACACTAGGACGCTTTAGTTGCATCAGTTTGTAGGAGAAAGAAGAAAGAGGAAAATGGAAAGGGACAAATTCTCCTTACCACTCTCTCCAACAAACTAAGAGTTGCCGCAAGTAAAGTTGCTTAGTGTGAATGGGGACTATTCATGGGGACTCTATTCATATTTTATATCCTCCACCGAAGGTTGCAACGCCACGAAATATTGATCTGAGACCCTAAAAAGTATATATATTATTGATAGTCGTAAAGTTCGATCTAGCCATGTCCGTTTGTCCGTGTGTCTGTTGAAAGTGCGATAATGGTCAAACGAATCCTACTGTTAGGGATTGTAAAAATGGCCGAAATCGGCCGGGGAGAAAAAAGTTTTCCTTTAAGCAACTACAGGTACCTCGGTAAAGAGTACACTTGTTTGATTATTTGCTTAACGAATCATAATTTGTTGTGGACGGACGATGGTTAAAATGTGAGCTGTGAGTTGGTAAGCACTAAGTACCTCACAAAAAGGGCATAGTTGCCGGAGTTTTTTTTCAAAACGGGCGATTTATAGTCAATATGGATATAAGGGTACCCAAACTAAAGCAAATTTTGCTACCAATCCAAATATAAAGTAGTTTTGAAATTAGCTACGTTCGTACAAGCGTAACAACTTATTTACTCTTTGAAATCTAACTTTTTGCTTTGCTGCTTGTAAGGCTTAACCTTAGACATTTTGGATTATTCGTGGAAGCTTCGCTGGGATATTTTCAGTTCTTTGTCCTTTTCGTTAACACTACGCCGAGAATTTCCTTGAAGTCAAACCTACACTTTCACATCCATTTACTTTTGCCGTTTTGTTTTGTCCACCACCTGCTTCTATCATTATAAAGATTTATGATGAGATACATAAACACTTTTTTCACTTTGAGATGGCTTAGCTAACGAACAATAGCTGGCTGGGATTTTCCGACTTTTTTCTTATAAAACTAAGACGCAAGTGCATGTGGTAGCTTGTAAACAATACAAGCAGCTGTCATTGGTATGAAATTGACATAGCTGGCATCATCGGTTTGCCAGTATGCCCAACGTGAAGTTGGAAACACTTCAATCGCCTAGCCTCGTGTATCACCTGTTATGGCCAAAAAGTGCAACGCATCGTAAAACCCGTTTTAAATCCTGCAAATGTTTCGGCCACATTCGTTTCATTAGTTTTTAAGTCATTTGAACCGTGTCCGCGAAGACATGGACGATCTATTTTAGAAGTATACGCGCCATTCTGCCTGGCCCCGACACAATCTATCTTTTGCGCACGAAGCTCAGAAATCGTCTCGTCGATATCAGCCTCGTATCTGTTTGACGTCGTTAGACTTTTGTTTGAGGCGTACCGTTAAGTACAGATGTCATGTGAGCAATCCATTTCTGATTCACGCCCAAAGGATAATGTCAGTATGCACGCTACAAGTGATGCTATAATTTTGCGCTACAAAGCACTGCAATAGTTTTCTTATGCAATCGGGCGCAGCATGTGACGAGTGGAAGCAGAGCGAAAAGCATGTTAAAGCGGCAAAGCAGTTCGTGCAATGGTCTGCAGCGTGGGATTTTTACGCATTTTTCTTTGTTTCCTTTTTGTTAGTATGGTGTAAGAGTCTAATGAAATTTTTAAATGATTTTTCGAAATTGTTCAGGATGTTTCCTCAGTTCTTGCGAATTTCTACCTTCCATGAGATTTTTATTGCTTTAATCGATTTTTTTTATAGCAAAAACATATATAAAAAGGATTTTTGAAAAAAGCCTTTCTGAAACTTTTTTGCACTGATAAAAGAATAAAAATGAATGCAAACACAACACTCAACCCAAAGTGCAATCGAAAACAAATACGAAGCGCTTTCCCTTGAAGTAAACCTTTTTGCAACCTGTTTTATATTACTCGAATACAATCGGTTCTCGCTTTGCTCATCTTGTAGCATTGTAGTAGCAATAACTATTATCGCTTCTTGCATTACAACGCTTGTAGAGAGCGTTGACACCACAAGAAGGCAAATATCGAGCAAGCTATTAGTGAGCTATGGCCAGAACCTACCACCAGGATCTTGTTACATTGGGTTTTAACGGATGATCTACTGCTACACCAGCCGACGCAGCAACCGGAATTAAAGTGTGTTCCATAAATATTCTGAATGTTGTCTCTTTCTAATAAACCAATAAATTGGAGAAAAATTAATTTAAAAAATTACAAAAATATTTTTTTTGAATTTGCAAAAAGAAACTTCGTCGACTCAACTAAGTGAAACGACTCATATTTTTATGTTGTCTTCTCTATTTCAGGCAACATATACCAATTTTGTTTTATCCGAATTTAACACAATTTTTAATTGTTTTATTAGAGTTAGAATCACATCAGACTTTTTATCGTTTTCTGGAGCAAGAATTAAGTATCTGAAAAAGTCAACTTCAAATCCAAAAATTGCATGAGCTATAACTGAACTTAAAACAATATACACCTGAGCAATACAATTTAAAATAACATTAGTGACGATTTCCGGTTTTTAAATGTCAAAATAAAACTAGAAACATAACGTTTCCACTCACAGTGATACAGAAGAGAAAAAGCTAATCTCCATAGCGAGGGGTTGCAAACTTTTTACTACGAACGACAAGAAGGCGACGCAGTGAACCTCTAAAGCCAGGCATTATGAGATCATCGTCATCTGCTAAACACTAAATCTTCTTTATACTCGTATAACCCGCTGGCACACAGGAAGCCTTTCACAAAATTCTAGGCCAGTTTTGTAAAATTGTAAAATTTGATGCAAAAACCCATCAAAACTTATTTTAAGACCAAAGAAAACCACTGAAAGCGCTAAAAGCACCTTAATATCCAGCGAACACTCGCAAATTTCAATAAAATTAAATCTCAGCGGATACCAGTTTTAAACGCCAACGAATGCATGAAGAGAAATGATAAAAAAAATAAATGTTTCCACTCTAAGTGTATTTTAAGCCAAATGATTCATGCTAAACAAAAAAAAACACACGGTTTTTTCATTTTCTAATTAAAAGGCAAACGCAAGCTTGAGCTCAGGTTTTGAAAACTTATTTGCCGAAAATTGTCATTCGGAGAAGGGAACAGTTGACACCGCCAGAACACAAATTACGAGCCGAGCCAATAAACTACGGGCACCACACAATCCCAGACAATGACTCAGCGCCCCCGTCTGACAGCGGCTTGGGGCTTTGGCTGCGAATGCGGCTGCTTGTAACTGTAGTTGGCGTACACAACAGAAATCGACGGTATTCGAAAGAAATATCGGGCGTTGTTGTTGCAAATCGACAAAATGTACATGATTGAAAGAAGAAAAAAAACATAGCCGCCAGCCCATGTTTGTGAATGTGTGCTGGTGCACTGTTTCGGATATCTACACTTGTTTTTTTATTATTTAATTTGTTGTTGCTGTTGTTGTTAAAATTTACCTTGTAAAACACCAACGCAAATATTTGCATACGATGGACAGACCGGCGGACGGACGACTGGTGAGCGAATGTCTAAAAGCGATTGAATTCAAGTAACGCTCGAGTGAGTGCTTTACACGTTACTAACGCATGTATTACATCACACGCACGCACGCATTCACACACACTCACGCATGCAACTACAAACACTTACACACTTGACCATTTAAGTTGGCCAACTCTGTGTTTTCGTTGTATTCGTTTGGCTTAATTTTAACACAAACAACAAACGTGGTTTTCTTCACCTACCCGTAGTACATGAATAAATATGTTAATACGCATACAAACATACTTACTTATGTATATATATAGGCAGGTGTGCGTATGTGTGTGTGTGTTTTTGAACACAACCCTCGGATATCGACCCACTTATGGCTAAAAAGAGAGGTAGGTACGTATTTCCTTAGTGGGCTCGATACTGTGGCAGGCTGCGATATCAAAATGCATACTTACACATGTACATACATACACGGATTTACGTACGTACATATGTACTGCATATGTACATCCAAACATGCGGGTATGTAAATACATTTTTTACAAGTTGTTTGACATAATCCATTAAATTGCAACAAAATTAATAATTTTAAATTGCAAACACGCACACACACACAAGCGTTTGTATGTCAGTGTACGCCAGTGAAGCAACATGTTTTGATCCGACTCTTTTCAGAGTTTTCGGAAAATTACTGTCTTATTACAACGCCAACAACAGCAAGCTGATCATTAACATTTGACACAAATTTTCCGGTAATAAAGCGTTACGCAGCCACTTCTTGCTGACGTTGTGCGAGAAATGATAAATTATTTGTTGCGAGTTGGAAAAATGTTGGGCTCGTTCGACTTGATCTTTAGGGATGTGGTTTTCGGAGTTACAACAACACAGTAAGGCATAGAAAGAGTCAAAGTAAAAACACCAATTTGTCCACATTCGGTTTAGTGACCCGCTTTTTGGAGCTTATTATACTTATACTAATTAGCTCAATTAATTGCATCATTTGCCAAAGTAGTCAATGCTAATGCTTTGTACATAATTGATATTGATGAGAGTCCAAGTGTAAGTTTGGTTCTGCACGAACACAAAAACTATGATTGGGGTGACTATATTCGAAGACCATCATACTACTGTTGCCTATATAGTTTTGGCACAACAATATAATAATCCCCACAACAATAGTACGATTCACTCACAACTATATTATGATTCTCTCTCAACCATACTATGATACGTACAACCTAATTATGATACCTACAAATATAGAATGTTTCAAATACAACTACAGTATGATCCTCGAGACCATAGTATGAATCAAACGCAACCATGTTATGATAACACTCAACCATAGTAAAATCGAACTCAACCGTAATATGATCTTACACAACCATACTATGATCCAAAGAATTATTTATTAGGATTGGGTTACGTTGTTATTCAACAAAAGAGACTTATTTTTAAGCTAATATGACCTAACATTTGTAAATAAAAATTCCTTTTTATTCCATTCTTCCCGACGTTTCGTCAATGTTTTGTTGACTTCTTCAGGGATACGTACGTAATATAGGATTCTTATTACATTAAATGTTCTTCATAGACATAATTTCAGACACATAACGTAAATACTGACAACATAAATTTAATATCACCGAATCTTATAATGCAACACGGTAAGAGACTTTTATCAATTAAATTATTTAGAAATACATTAAATTCAAAATAATGAGAGTGATTTATTTAACAAGAGAATAAATTGTTTAGAGACCAGAAGGTTTATTTTAATATTTTATTAAAAATATTTCAGATATACCTATGCAGTTTGTTTTTAAAAATTTTAATTGGCAGATTAAAAATGTTATACTATTGCGTAAGATTCATAACAATAACGTTGTTCAAAAAAAGATATTCAAGTTTATAAAAATTACAATCATACGGTATGATTGCCGTACTCATATTATTAATACAATGCGTTTGTCGTACCAACCATAATTATATTGTTCGTTTCAAAATTGGACAATAATATTATTGTAACATTTTTACAATATTAATATTGCCACAATCATACTACTGTCAAAATGCATTTATAATATAAAAGCATATTTTTTCTCTGCGTGTATTACATCAGCATTAATACTCCACACTTTATTCAATTGTTTTTGTTGGGTTTGATATTCGATTTGGTTTGATTTGTGTAAAAAAAATCTTTAAAGCTGAATGCTTTGTTCACATTTGTTTAGACACAGAAAAAAGATTTGGTTTAATTTAAAAGTTAATACAAATTAATTTAGAATACTGTGAAAAAATTCACATATTAACTGAAATATTTGTACGTGGTTTATAGAACATATTTACCATTTGAGGCTAGAAATAAATTCACGTATTTACAAAAAAATTGTGTGCCGTTTACCGAAAAATAAATTCACTTCAAATAATTTCGTATGAGGCAATGAAACACTTCACATATTATAAAAAAAAACAGTTGTAAGGTGTTTATTAAAAAAATCGCATATTTACAAAAAAAATTAAAAATTTTGCAAAAAGTAACCGGAAAGACTTTGTTGCAATTAGGGGCAGTTTCGGACGAGTGGTTCTCGAGTTATGTCAAACAAAAGAGCCTAAAACGTGACAAATTCCCCTATACGATACTTACTAACTTCAAATCGATATATCTCGATTCCTAGATGAGACCCAGCGAAACGCTGGAACACGTATGACTTTTTTTTTACCAATATAACTTTCCCCGGTGGTTTCATTCCAAACCGATCACTGACCCTTACCATTTGTCGCAGAGTGTAATCGCTGACACTAAGAGTTCAGTCTCGGACCCCGTTCGCTCCACGAAGAATTTCGTGAACTTCGTCACTTAGCCAGCATCGAAAAATCGATGCTGTGCGTGAACTGTTTAATCAAGACCGACATGTGACATACCAAGAGATTGAGGCATCCTTGGGCATTAGTATGACAAGCATCAACAAGATATTGCATGTTCATTTGGCCGTGAAAAAATATTGTTCTCGTTGGATCCCACATAATTTGACGAATACTCCAAAAGAAGCTCGTATGGATTGGTGCAAAGAGATGTTGAAAAGGTATAACTGCTCAAAGGCAGTGTTTAACATCGTCACAGGTGACGAATCATGGATCTATGCATATGAACCCGAAACAATACAGCAATCGACCAAAATCAAAACAAAAGTTGTTCGTGGAAGAAGTACATCGAAGCAAATGATTGCGTTTTTTTCGGTATAACCACAGTGCTTTAGTGGAACGTAGGATGGTCAATTCTGAGTGGTATACAACCATCTGTTTGCCAAAAGTGTTCGAAGAAATAAGGAAAGATAATAAAAGAAGTCTGATCATTTTGCATCACTACAATGCGAGCTATCACACATCAGATGAAACGATGAGCTATTTAACCACTCAATATGTCGAATTGGTGAGCCATCCACCGTACAGCCCTGATTTGGTTTCCAATGACTTCTTCTTATTCCCTAGCATCAAGAAAAAAATGCGTAGTCAACGTTTTTCGTCACCCGAACAAGGAGTGGAAAAAGTGCTTTGAAAATTGGTTTGTGCGCATGCAAAAATGTATTGATCTTAAAGGAGAATATTTCGAGAAACAATAAAACCATTTCCAATGATAAATAATTGTGTTTTTATAAATATCAACCCTTGTAATTCATGCAAAAATAAAATAGAGTTGACATCTTCAAAAAAGAAGTAAGGAAGTCTTAAGTAGAGCAAGACCGACTACATGATACTCTCACCACACACTTTAGACACCATTGTGGTCCTATCGACGGTCTTATGCCGCACATTATTGGATTTTGTTAATAATTTTACAGTCTTAGGTTTGTTGGACCATTAACGGAAGTTTATTTGCAAAAAGAACCGATCTTGTCAATTTTCAAAACTGTTTTTCTTGTGTGCAAAATAATTTTTTTTATTAAAATCGGACAAAATTTCCGCTGTTAGGTTGGTTAGACCCATAATCGAAAGGTACATTTGGTTGGGTACTATACCAAAATTCGGCAAAATTACGCTAAAATCTGATAAACATTGACTCTGTTTGGTCGGTTAGATCTATAATCTGAAGGACATCTGATTTCTCCAGATTTAAATACCGACCATCATTAGCCGTAAGCAAAATAGTTTGAAAAGCTTCATTGATATTGGTTTATATGAGGGCCTACACTTAGATTACATGCACTTAGATTTCTTACAATATTAATTGACCTTATCAATATTTTAATCAGCTTTTCTGCTTGTCCAAATCATAGCATATCCACATTTCTTATCAAAAATGCGAAAAAAAATTAACAGAAATCATTTTTTTCTGCATTATATTGGAGTGATTTTGATTTATTTCGATCCAAATTCAACTAAGTTTTTTCTAAAGGCCCAGTAACTAGCCCTTTCAAAATTTGAGCATTTCGGTCTATGTTTTAATGTTGTTCAAGGGTCCTACCCAATTTGAGCCACTCTGTCGCTCTCCAGAAGGCACATATGTATGAGGTGCGATCTTGATAAGATTCATCACAATTTATTAATTTGCTCTGAAGATCAAACATTCATTTTAAAATTGCTTAAACTGCATACAGACTTGCAGAGTGGTTTTAGGCTTTACATGAATTTTGGTCGAAAACAGCGGATCTTCCCGTTTCTCACCGAACGCTCATTTCCACAATACAGTTGCCAACATTTGAAGAAAATTATATTCAAAAAATAAATATTCAAAAAATAAATGTCCTTTCAAATTACCAATAAAGATTCCACACTTGATTTGAATTTTTATTTTTTCTTGATGGATCACCCTATATATTCGGGGCACGTCGGGTATTAATTGTTTATTTCTACATAGATGCATTTGCTTGCCGTCTTCTTAATAACTTGTTTTAAATCCCCACCAGAAAGTTTTCCTACATAAAATCCAGATGGCCTGTATTTTTCCCATAACTTAGCTAAAAGCATTTAACGAAATTTTGAGCTCTACATGAGAAGAGGTTCTGCCTTTAAGTTAAATGCTTTTCGTATTCACATGTTGATAGTCTTTAAAACCCACATACGAGTGTTAATTTCTCACATGCCATTACTTCATTAAATCCAACTAATTTGAAACCAAACTCCTTTTTTATTCAAAAATTCATTAAGCGATTGCAGGAAATGTAATGCTTTCAGCGAAATTCCAAAGTTTGTCTTACAAAAAAGAAACAATCGACACGGACAGACACGACAATCGCGCAGTTTGAAATTTATTTCGTGTTTCGAGAACATTTTCTTAGTCATAATTATTGAGAGACATGCAAATGATTTCAATGAAACGAAAACAAAATAAAAGATTTAAAACAAATCAAGGCAAATGTGCGAGTGTGTAAGTTTGACTTAAGGGACAGACGGACGGACAGACAGACATTCGTACAATTTACAAATGTAAACGTCATTGTTGTCGAGTGTACACACCTTAAGCTCAAGTACATGGACAAACAAAGGAACAGGCGTCTCCACATGCATGTGACCCAAACAAACGGGCGGCTCAAGTATTCAGGCTACGAAAAGCCATCGACAACAATTGACAGAAGGCAAACAACAACAGCAACAGCAGAGCGAAAGAACCTTGCAAACGCAATGGATATCTGATGTATCGCTTAGAAATCTATTTGTTGTTTGTTGCCCCAAAAACACACATTCGTCTGTCCGACTGTCTGTCCGTACGTACATTTGTTTTTTTACGGATCATTTTGTTGTTCGCAGCGTCGAAAGTTCGACTCGTGGGAGTATGACTTATTTTTTAGCCACCGCCAACAGCACCAGCCAGCACTCATGTCTTAAGTCTTTTGTCAAGTATTCAACAGCAAAACAAGTGACGTCACCTCGACTTGAAACTCAAATGTGGCTCAATGATCAAAGCAATTTGTTCGGTGTTTAAAAGAGCAGCCGCATCTACTATTTTGTTGTTGGTAGCTTTTGAAAGACTCACTGCCATGGCAACATCACAAAACAGTTGGCTAGCCAGGCTTTAGTGTAGTCATCGACGGCACCTCGATCGTCATCGTCGTCATCACCACCACCACCACCACCATCATCATCACAAGCAACAACAATGATATCATGCATTTCCGAGAAAGTAGCCACCAGCAACAATGAAACAACACACAGCAGCAATCCGATCGATTCGAGTCAAAGTCATAGAAGCTTAGCAGCAAGCCGGGCTTAGTTGCTCCAAATGTTCAGATAGAGTCACTCACAATGTCCCGTCCATGACATCGCTCAGATGTCCCACACGCAAGGGGACAACAACAGCAATAAACAACAGGAGTTTATTGCAAATTGTTCACTCAGCCAACGACAACAAGTCAGTCAGCCAACGCCAGCCACCAAATTCAGCAATTTTTTTTTTGAATTTTTGGGAGAGAACATACGGACAGACAACAACCTCCACCATCCAACAGCACCAACACCACCAGCAGCAGCAACAACATCATCATCAGTGCCTGAAAACAGTTGCTTTTGTGCGAGCCAATTTGGTTCAGACGAATTAGAAAAACGCGTTTTCGACGTTCGACGTTGGTTTCATTTTTAGACTCGATCAACATTTCAAATGAATTTTGTTGTAGGTGTCACATACAAGGCAACATCTGTTGTTTGCTGCCAACATTTTTTGTTGTTTTTGTCGTGCCTAAATATGTACGGACGGATGGAGGAATGGGTTGGCTGGCTGGATGGATGTATGTTCTCATACAGCCAAAGATACAGATATAAATGCAGACGGATATGGAGATATGGCCGTCGCACAGTAGTACATTTTTGCATAAAGCGGTCTAAATTAAAAACCTATCAATGGCGTTGACATATTGTAGTCCAGCGGAAATCGAAATGATCGAATATCTATAAAACTAAAATTGGATAAATGTCATTACGTCTCTACATACAGACTGACATATGTCAGTCCCTCGACAACCCACCAAGAAACAGCCAGAAGAAATACTCGTATTGAGTGAGCTGTGCACAATGTCAAAATAAAGCTTCTAAAGCGGATTTGAACCCAGGTTTTGTTGTAGACGTAAACACTACCCGTGTCGCCCAAAATTGATTAGTTTATGTGCCACACTGTAGTACTTAACCGAATGGAGATCAAGATTTTTTACAGATCGACTGAAAATCACTATTTAATTTTCTTAAGCGATGTCCGGCCGTCCGCCTGCCCATCTATCGCAACCAAAGTAGAGTTCGCAAATATGAACGCATCTCGACGAATATTGCATACTGTGCAGTGTGCACCTAAGGCCGAGTTGGTCCACGTTTTAGTATAGACGATACAAACGTGCTTCTCGATTGCACATCCTGTTCTAGAAGCCACATTTTAAACAAATTATTTATATAACAGTATAGGAGTATGCGACCAATAACTAACTCTGGTGACAAAGAAAGACTAGAATGCTGATACAGCTGTACAAAAGTGTGGGTCGAAAAAAAAGTTGCACAAGTAAGAAAGCTGTGGCAAAAAACTATTTTCCCCAATGTAGGAATACAGCCCTTGCCAAAACTTGAACAACGGTAGACATCTTGTAACGATCGGACTTCAAATGACAACGCAGAATTAAAAAAAAAAAACTAAAAGGGCGGTATGTAGGGTGCACAGAAAAACAATTTTTGTGTTCCCGAAATCTTCTCAAGATAATCTTTAAATCTAGGGGGTGACTGGTGCAACTTCCTTTTTGTATGGGGACCGACCCTTACTACTGTACATGTTACAGTTGGACTCTCTAATGGGCATAACGACTGAGGAACCCCTCTGAGGGTTCACCTCTTCTCCTCGGAAGGGCATTCTCAAACCTGTGCGAAGTCTGAGAATTACTTACGTGACTGCTCCGCGTTTTTATAAGCGGGAATTATATCTATATAGAGAATTTTTCCAGGATTTAGGTCATTTGAACGACCTTACTTGAGAGAACCTTTTGGGACTGATCATCTTAAACGATTTTTCTACTACTTGAAGACATACATTAATTGAGAGCGCACAACCCTGGCTTGGGTGTATGAGCATGCATGGAGCGGGTAACCTCTTCCTCTAATTCAAACCATCCAAGCACACAATTCAGGTAAAATTGGACCATATCGCCTAACGTTTTCAAAGTGATTTCACGCCGACAATCTATAGTACATATAAGGGTTAATGCCTGAGTCGGAAGGATTTTAATAATGCGCTGATATAACCCATATGTTTTTGGTCTTCTCTTCGGAAATGAAAACAACCAAACAGTTTATTTCAAACCTAATTTTGTCTTCTAACAATTCTAAATGCCCCATAAATACACTTTCACTAGGGATCTGTACCCCGAAATTGGTATAGCTTATATTAAAATCTTAAACACCCCCAAATATACCGGGTGGCAGCATTTGCCCGCTCAAACTTTTAGCAGAAAGCCATTGACCGTGTTCAAATGGAAACTGGCTTAGGTCTCAAACGCGATAATTCCACACCATTGTACGTACGAGTACAAAAATATATAAAAAGAAAAGAAACAGAAAACTATAGACAATTTGCGTTTAAGCCTTTTTTTATTTAAATAATTTAAATTTTGGAAAGAGAGTTATTTTAGAATAGCCTTAAGCGAGCTCGTTAAATAAATAACATTTTTCTACAATTTAAACATTTTCAAATCAAACGGTTTTTGATGCACTATGCCAATCTGATTTTGTATACAAGAAATGTAAAAAATTCCTCGTAAAGTTTTGAAGTTATCACCTACCGTATGTTTAGCTCGTTTGTTTTATTTCGGTCTGTTGCTTTTACACATTGAACAGGGATTAAACCGGCTCAAGACCTCTTGCTTCTATATTTAAATAGAAGACAAGTTTTTAACAAAATGGCAAAGTGACATTGATTTTCGTGGCTGCACACTACTTTTATCATGATTTCGGGTCCGTGACAACCCTCTTGAGAAAGCCTTGCTGCAATTGTTGAAAGTAAAACCGAACTCTATAAGGCCAGGCTCTCCACAAACGAATGAGAACTACTGTTGTAAACCTACCATTAAAACACGTCTATTATTTCATCACCGAGGTGCGAAATAAATCGGTTAACCTTTAGAAATAATTGTTAACGGCAATGAGGCCAGCTATCGCCGCAGCTGTATGCAAGTTTGTGCAAAAAATCCGACTATGACAGACATGCTAGTGGACAACATTAACAGTCACCGTCGACGTGCAGTGCGCACGAGAATGTTGCTGCCGTAGAGAGAGCGACTCAGTGGTGGAACAACGACTTGCCATCGATCTGAGCAACTCAGAATTTTACTTACAGGCAAAATAGGAACAATTGACTCAGTAATTGGAAATACACGGCCAAGCGCTTCTCAGTTTAGTTCTCAAAATAGACAAAAAGTTTTTCTAAATGTAACATTTTTTAAGCATTGTCATCGAGGCGGCTTTTTACTAATCAAAACTTCCGCACTTTTTAATCGTAAAACGCGCACGAGATCATCGATATGCCAATGAATCCTCAGAGATTCACAGTATGATGCCGATTTGGAGCGGTGGCATCGTTGACCCATTTTTACTTGGAAAATGCTGCTGAAAAGGCCATTTAGGTAAACAGTGAGCGCGGCATGATTAAATGCATGGCCGTAGATTAAATGCATGTTTTAAGTGGTTTTTAAAAGATGGCGCTACATGTCACACCAGCCTACGGCTCAACTGACCTTGTGGGCGTCAAGTTGGGTAACTGTTTTATCAGCCGTCTGGGCGATGACAAACGTCGATCGACCGTCTCCCACTTTTGTTTTATGGGTACCATATAGAACCAATGTTGTACGAACAACCCCTAAACAATTCTAGACTTAAGGCGAATATCGAGCAAGCCATTCAACCACACAAGCAATCCCACGACAGCCAGTTCTATGCACCGGCGGCACACAGCTGCCGCTACAACAACCACAGTGTCTTGACGGGACTCGCTACGGCGAAGCCAATCTAGGCAGCCACATGAATAAACTTGTAATTTGCAAATAGTGGGAATAAACTTGAGTTTATTTTTAATATTTTAAAAAGATATTTATATCTGGACCACTCTTAAGTCCGAAAAATCTGTGCACCGCCAAATCAGCCTCATACAAGTGTTGGTAATAAGGAGTCAGACCGCATCAACCAAATATTATTCTGCTGACACTTTGCAGTAATATTAACTGATCCAAGTAGCTGGACTTGCAGTATTCACTCGGTACACAGAATGAATTCTAGTTTCAATGGTCATTTGTATCACCTGATACTAGTTTAAGGAAAACATACTGTATTTGTACTGTACTGTCATATATAGGATATGATGATTTTGCAATGCCATATATTTGTATAATTGTTTGTGATCTATATATTCCTTTGAAACACATTACAGAAAAAATAAAGTAAAAAAGTTATTATACCTTCAAATTTCCAACAAAACGATTTGATACCCAATGACCATACAAGTCTGCCTTGAAGTTAAATCTAGAAAAACATATAGGTAGCGCTTACTTATCCAAAAATATGTACCACAGTGCATCCAACCAATGACTTTGAAGGCGATTAATTTCAATAAGTAAAACTTTAATTAACAGTTAACAAAATACTCACAACATAAGTAATCGGACGGACAATCGGTACACACTCGCCCAGGCTAATCCTACTGAAAAGTCTCACATGTACTCGTTACTCGCATCTGTATGGCATGAAGTCAATTAATTGCTTGCGCTGAGGGCGTATTGGACCAGTAACTACTCCCCGTTACTCGATTAACCCGGCAAACTAATAAAAAAATCTTCACACACACACATACTGGGCTTATCCATCCGACCACGTCGTCTAACGTACGTCCACGTCCACAATCATTTCGATCCATTTCAATTTCACTTGGAGAAGAAAAAAAACCTCTAAAAAATAGAACGAGGGAACTTTTTTTTCTTTGTAACAAGAATTGAGAATAGGCGGAAACATGAAAGTGAAAACATTCTGAATTTATCCGTAAAGCAGTAAATAAATTATTCAATAATAAATAGTCAATAAATTCGAAATGATACAATTTGTTATGAAGTAAAATGCTTTTTTATTACTCGTATCGATTCCGATTGTAAGGGAATATTAATTGCTACCCTTTTATCTTATGGTAATTATATTTGATGGATTCGAAACATCCAAAGACTCCCACAGAATTTTAAACTATCCTAGTGCTAGCACTTTTTTTTAAATACGCATACTCGCATAAACATCAAAGGAATTGGTTCAAGGCGACACGAATTGTCAGCAGACAAAGAAATGCATTGAATCCCACCTTCAAATATTGACTATAAATTTTGGCCTTTCTCGGTTCAAAAAAAAGGCGAGCAAATATTTCAATAAATTATTAAAACAGAAGACAATGACTAAGAAGCTAAATCAGTAGAATATGGCGGATGAGATCTCATTTTCGGGCAAAGTACGATACTACATTTTAAACTCGTACTGTACCAACCAAAAAGGTAATATACCTTAGGTATATTTTAAGAGGTCATTATTGGACTTTAATATTGGATAATTTAAACGACTTTTACTATTTGCAGATTCTGTAAAGACAAGATGTCCAAATATCTCTGCCGCTTGCTATCATCACAATGCTTCAATAAACGCCAATCTTCTAAATTGGGATGTTATATTCTTGACATATGATTGAGAACGATTTAATTTTATGTTTCCTTAAAACTGAAATGTGCTGCCATAAGTGCCGCCGGTATCAATATCGATGCCACTAATGCGAGCAATTATCGTTTCACATTTCGTTATTTATCAAACTGACATTTTTAATAATTACAGTCCACAGTCACCTTTACTTCTAGCTACGGCTCTATCTTGCCACCATGGAAGGGTGTAATTTGAAAATAATCTCCTAAAGAAGCAGAATATTGATTAGAGCATGATTCTCATGAGCTTTAAAAGATACTCGTATAAGCAGCCCAACGAGGTGTTATCGAAATTATTTGAAGATGTATGAGCAGACACACACTTATGTGTACTGTATACTTAAACATTGTAACATAGGTACAGTACCTTGACAAAATATTATGAATGTTGAAAGAAAAAAACAGAAATTCTGAAATTTTCACAAGCTCACCATCCGAAGTGTTGCCTTATCTAAAAACGTTAGAAATTTTCCGAGTTTAGACAATATTTTTTAGTAAGCAACTCAAAAACATTAAAACAAAATAACAATAATTTGGATATCTGTATAATAAAGATAAATTCTTGGCCATAACATTAAAAAATATGCGTTTTTTATTTTCTCTTAATAATATTTACTTAGTTTAAAGTCAGATTTAAGTTCTTTTCTACTAAACATTTCATTCAATAGAATACAAAAATAATTCTAAAACCAGTTGAAAATGCTTTTAGTTGCATGAATGGGTGACTGCAGAGTCAGCATTGCCGTTTTAGGCTTTTCCGATAACATTTGGTCAAATGGATTTTAATTTTAAGATTTGGTCGGATTGTTGGTCCACATTGATTTTGGTAGGTTTGGACGAATTATTAATTTCTTACTTTTATTGCCTGCTTTAACAAAAGTCATAGACAATTGTATGATTAAGATACACATTTGCCATCTGTGGAAAGGACAAAGATCTGTATTGTTCTAGTTCTAGACTAGTTCTTGCGACGGCAAGACAATGTTACGTGTAATGCTTCTTCGCTTCAACCCTACATTATGCGACGGAGTGCATACTAAATTTGCAGTCCGTTTGCAACACCTAGAAATACTTATCCGAGACCCTATAATGTAGACATACTTATACAAATTAAGACGATCTTTCCATGTCCGTCCATCCTTCAGTGTTTCTGTTGAAAGTACGATAGCAGTCAATAGAAATAAACTAAGAGCTTTAAATGGTCCTTATAAACTGTTTGAAATTATACATAAATTAAGTGTTTAAAATTGTAAATTGACGATATAGGCCTAGAGCGAAACAAGTTTTCCCTAGAGAACTAAAAGTACCTTCGAAAAGCACTTTAATGTTGTTGTAAACCAATATTTGTTTAACATTAATAAACACATTTGTTTTTACATTAAATTGCAACTTGATTTACGAGTATTATACAATATTGGTCGGGTAAAAGGAATATTGGGCGGATTTTTAAAAAATGTTGATGAGAAAAATGTTGCTAATGGCTACACTGCTGCACTTTCAGTGAACGCTACTTCACCATCACCAGACCCCAAGCAGCGAATGCTTTAACATTGAGCAACGGCTTTACACTTAAGGGCAGGCAGATACACATTGAACGAGAACTGACGGCACTAGAGTTTTCCACCAAACAAAGTAAACACAATTAAAATCCCCACACTATACACATACCGAAACTCACACACACGCGCGATAAAGTGGATGATCGTGTCCATAAATAAACAACAACAAGATAGGGCAGGCAATGTGAGCCTTATATGTGACAGCGCATAGAGACCTAAGGGTAAAAAAAAATAATTTTCATTTGTTTTCTTTTTTTGATGTGGACAACATCTGAATATCGAATGAGACCGATCCCATGCCCCAAAAGTGTTCCCTCCCAGTGATATGCGCGTTTAATGAAAGTGAAGTCGACGATTCTAAGCGCAAATAGAAAGGGACCTAATCTTTAAAATGGCTCTCCTGAACAAAACTGGGTTTTAACCTTAGGTCCCTTTATATTTTGCGCGTCACATATAGAGATTTTTTTATTGTTTACTTATACATCCACATAATTTCATTTGGTAAAAAAAATTTGGCATATTTACGAAATATTTAATTGAGAGGTGAAAATTTTCGCATAACATTTTTTTTGTAAAAATGTTTAGGGTGGTTTTTTTTGTGTATAAGGGCCATGTTCTGAACGGACGGACGGTGATGGCATGATTGGCTTAGAACTTAACAACAAGCAATATTTGAGGCGTTATCAAAGGAATGATACATTTTAAAAACTCTTCTCTAAACATTTGCATTTGTGTAAACAAAACTGCAGTAACTTACGGAAATTCCCTGAAAATCAGAGGATGTGTCAATCTGGTAGCTTGCAAAACACATGAATGCAGCGTGCCTTTGAATGGGGTCTATATCAAAACACAAACCGATCTGGACCAATTTCAATAGGCTTCCTTCTTGGCTCGAGCCTGCAAATATTTCACAGTTGAGTGGACATTGGTTAATATTTGCGACCCGTAATTTGATTACAAAAATAGATAGACGGACGGACAATGCTAAATCGAATCTTCAATTTATAATGAATCGGTCGTTTAAAAAACGATATCACCTCCGACTTTTAACCAGGCCAACATCTATTTTATAGGCCGTCGATAATATTTCGACCTGCAACTGTATGTCTTCGAGCTTATATTAAATGTGAGTGCATGTTGCACAGACTACTTGACTGTAGAAGCGCTGAACAACAGCCAGAAGCAACGAAACATACTGTTTAGTCTGACTTGTTCTCCTAGATACTACAACCGACAGACAGACAGACACACAGACATGTCGTTTTTTTTTGACTAAGTGTACACATGGAAACAAATCTGCTTACAGAGACGCTCAATAATTTTATCAATTTTCAATTAACAACATCATGTTAAATGCAATCTTTAAGATACGAGCGAGCAAGCGAAAACCAACGAACAAAACGTTTTCATTTCCCATAAAACGCGGTGGCATCATCTCGTCGCGGGCAGATACTTTGGCCACCATTTATACTCTCAAATGCCACCCAGTCGTCCCAGACGTTGGCTGGCTGGAATAATATTTGATTGATTGATAGAATAAATGAATGGATGGATGGATCAGTGGCCTGGATCGTAAAACAAATCGTTGGCACTAATAGCTGGATTGTACTTCTGGGCGATTCAGCACATAAATTACACAATTATTTACTCTCTGGAAACCTGACTGCACAGATCGATTCTTTAATAAGATCCCACATAAATTTTATTATCGCCTTCTACCCCGCCCAAATCATTAATCGAACCGAATGAACGGCATCACAAGCGATGAGAACTTCACTTCACAGCAAAGGCACCAAAAACACCCATCCACGGCCATTTAGTTCCCAGGGCCAATTAATTTCCCATCTAAATATTTACACCAGCCTCATGTGGCAACGACCGGCACACATCGTAAAACGCTTAAGAACGCTTTCTTTTTTACACTTTACGAGAATCGTTGTTGGCAGCGATTTCGCCAAAAAAAAAAAAAAAAACTTTGTAAAGTAGCGATACAGCAACAGAAGTTGGTTGCTGGTGCTTGTGGTAGCAACGAAGGCGGCAACAGCAAAACATTTGATTACGTTTCCGGTTGCTGTTGAAAACTTAATTGCGAAATTATCGCTATGAATTTGTGATTGCGACACTGTCGTTTGGAAAGCAGCGTGCAGCGTGAACAATTGTCGAACATGTTTCAACTACAAATCTCTGTTGATTAATTACGAGTATTTGCTCGGCGTCAGCTTGTTGGGAAGCCATTCCGATAGTTTTTCGATAACGAGATCATTCATTCATTCAAACATGAACAATGCTAGGGAGAGGAGGGGCGCATAGATAAACGAAAGGGAGAAGCGTTTCGTTTAAACATATCGATCGATCGATCGATCGATGGCTCGCTGGGGGCTTTGCCGATTTCGTTTTTTCTCTCTCTTTGTATTCGCCAATCGCGACAGATGGACGGAACGGGACGTTAATGTTGCATGATGTCGTGCATGATTAATCAGGTGGTCGCCTGATCGCTCGCATATGTCGTGTCTTAATGAATCTGAATTTGATTAATAATTTTTTCATAGCTTTATGCATTTTAAATCTCTACAATGCTGACCGTTTAAGCTGAGCGTGCCTACCGATGTTCGACTGTAAAATTCGATTTCGTTGTACGCTTTGTTTTCCTGGCTTTTTCGCTAGTGCGGGCGGCATTTATGTTTTGAAACACGTGTGATTGATTCGAAACGCATTAAGAGTTACTCGCGGAGTGGAACGTAGAAGATCCCATACAAACTCGTCGTATAGCCGATATTATAACATGCTAATGATCTATTTTGTAAAATACTCGGTTCACTCGATGTAAAAGTAATTTTCCATTAAAATCGAAACTTGTTTTAGAGCTAAACGAGGACAATTGAGACGGTTTTCGAAGCAATTAAAAGGTCTGAAATATAATTTTAGATTGATTTTTTGAATATTTCCCTATTTTATGGATTTATTGTATGTAAAAAAGTATAAACACTAGGTGGAGCAAAATTAATCAGCCTATAGGAATTATGAGAATTTTTGCAAATGGCGTCAAACGTTAATCAAAACAATAAACAGGCAAGCAATGGAGCGCTTTACTTCACAAGAGCGTGTAATAATTGTGTCGAAGCATGTCCTGTTCGAGTAATCTCCTGTTTTGGCAAAGTCAGCAAGAACTATCCCAGAGTTCTACCTTTGGGGCTTATTGAGGCCAAGCCTCAAACAATCGCAATCATTAAAGCGAATATTCGACAGAACCGCGAGCAGTTAGTTAGTGAAAATTTCCTTATTGAAAAAAATTGTAAAAGTCCAAATAAGATTTCCACCACTTCAAATGTTTTATTTCTTTAGTAAAAAAGTTATTAAAAAAATGGATGGTTAAAATTGCGCCACCTTGTATAAAAAATGTACATGTATGAACTGAAGACTCTCTCTTTCTTTATGGAGCTTCTGCCCAAAAGATTCCACAGGATAATCTTCTGCTGCAAAAATATGAACTGTCAAGTTCAAAGCCAAATATCTTTTTGGTATAACCTCACCACACTGTGGCTAAGGGGTATGCAACACCCAAAAGAAAGTGTGATAGACCCAAACGTCCTAAGAGCGAAAAATGTTTATCAGAATTCAATGAAACTTGGTTTGTGGCATTTTTGAATAACAGCGGCCCTGCGCTTAATGGGCGAAATTTATCTTTACAGAGAACAATATTTGATTTGTTAGTCTAAACATGCGCAGAAAAAAAATAATTGACAACTTTGATAAAAAAAATGTGCATATTTAATTAAAAAATATTTAAAAATTGGTGTGATGAAGTAATTCATACAGGCAGCGCACAAAATTGTAAGTTGTTTATTGAATTGTCGCTCAATAAACCAATTGTAGTGTAAAATACTGTATGTCTTTCATCAGGAATATATTTATTAAACAATTGTAGTAGTTAGGTAAATAATTGTACGCCTGTTATCGAAAATAATTCCATATGACACTCATTCGCATACAAAATTCAAATCTTTAAATTTAAATTCTGCAACGGATTCCATCTTAAAATCTTATACAATTTGCAAGAAAAATTTACATCCAAAATTGAGACAGACGAGTGACGTCATCGCGTCCAGCTAATGGTGGTGCATTCAAAATTGTTACTATCTTTTTTCTTTACTTTGATCAGCGGCCACATTTAAGACCGGGCAGCAATGCATATTAAACGAGAATTGCTGACAGTAGGTTTTTCCACCGAACAAAGCAAACACAATAAAACTATCTGCGCATGATGTTCCTTCTTGTTAACTTTTTTTGTTTGATTGTTAACAATCAGCTTGTTCCAGCTTGTATACGAGGGCTGCTATATATAATTCTGGCCTAATAATGAAAATGCGAATATTTATCGTCATAAATGGTTTTATTGTTTTTCAAAGTATTCTCCAGCTGATTTATACACTTTTTCATGCGCTCAAACCAATTGTCGAATTACTTTTTCACTCCGATTGAGACACCTTCAAAACATGGTTTTTGCACGCTTCAACAGCATCTTCTGGCGACGAAAATCGTTGACTACGCATTTTTTCTTGATGTGCGGAAATAAAAAGAAGTCATTGGGTGCCAAGTCAGGGCTGTACGGCAAATGACCTATCAATTAGACGTTTTGGCCGGTCGAAAAGGGGCTGGTTTGAGCCGATGTGTGAGAGCTCGCATTGTCAGGGTGCACAATGATTCGTCTTCTCTTGTTCGTTTTTCGAATTTCTCCGAAGACTTCAAATTGTGGTGTACAACTCAGAATTGCTCAAGCGGAACAGTCGCCACATCACCAGTTTTGTCGAAGAAACAGGCGACCATTTGCTCGTCTTCGAAGACCCACACGGTCGATTGCTGTTTTGTTTCGGGCTCATACGCATAGATCCATGATTCGCCACCTGTGGCTATCTTATAAACGTCTTTTGAAGCACCGCGATCGTATTTTTTCCAAATTTCTTTGCATCAATTCCAACGAGAATAAATCTTTTTTACGGCCAGGTGTTCATGCAATATCGAAGGTATGCTGGTGGAACGTTTTCGAACGACCTTCACATTCACGACCTTCGTCTTTGAGCGAGCGTCGGCCACAATTAAATTCATTAAACCAGTTTTTCACAGTGCTATAGGATGGTGCATCATCGCCATACAAAGATTTAAGTTCATCGATGGACTCTTGTCGTTATAATCCACGTCGAAAGTTGTAAAAAATGATCGCACAAAAATCTTTACGAGTTAATTCCATTTTTTTTTTGGCAAATTGATTTTTTTTCTCTGTAAACAACACAAATGATGGTGGTACGTCAAAACGTTCTGAGTACGATTATGCTAAAAAATGTCAAAGTGTCCAATGGAAATGTCAGATGGCGCCAGGCAACACTTAGTGTTGCCTAGGCCAGAAATATATATAGCAACCCTCGTACTGTGAATTTTTACCTATTTCCCACGACAGCCGGTTCTATATACCGGATTGACTCGAAGCAGCAATCTTCGGCCGAGGGCTGTCACCCCAGCACTACGTGTGCCGCTACAACAACAACCGATTTTGCTTAAAGTATGGAGTAATATTAATAAGGAAGGGTATCGATTTCCGCATAGAACGTTTTAAGCGACAAGAAACCAACTCTGGTAAAACTAGCAAGAGTTAAACGACTGTAGTAACTACTTTTAACCGAACCCTAAACAACAGCCCAGTAAATCAAAAGCTGGTTTCTAAAGATTAAAATCACCTGGGATCATAAGAATTATATTGAACCAAGCATTTTTGCATTGCATTTATTCTTTTGCTTTGTGCGAGTCCCGAGTCCCAGCGACATGATGGGAACCGAGTTGACACCCCTATGGCTCCTGTCCCACGTCAGCCGGTTCTATGTAACGGATTGCCTCGAAGCAGCAATTTTCGGCCGAAGGCGGACACCCCGGCACTACGTATGCAGCTACAACGACACCCCTATGGCCCACGGCAGGCTCAGTGTCGCTGGATAAACAGCAAATCCCACACATACGAATGTCGTTTGCAAAATCACTTAAGTGTATCGGGAAAATTGGCAAATATGTTAACAAGACTAAAACGGACCTTATGGCCGTTTTCACGGACCTTGTGGCCGTTTTCACGGACCTTATGGCCGTTTTCACGGACCTTATGGCCGTTTTTCACGGACCTTATGGCCATATGGGCTATGGTAAAAGGAGACTAAGCATTCTGACAAAAATCATCCATTGCACGGTGCGACAGACAAGATGGCTGATCGTATTGGTATATCTCAAATTGGCGCTGAAGACGAAGCGTCAGTAAAACATCCGCCGTATGACTGTCCAAATCTACTTATACTTAGTAGGGACATTAATACTGTTACAACATTGAACACACCCATTTCAATAGTAGAACTGAACATACCCCGTTAATGGCATATGGGTTTTGAAAGCTAACCTCAATAGCTTTAGTCTGTAACGGGATTTTAAAATTGTTTCAACTTTCATCATGGAGTGGTCAGATAATGTGAACCGTATCGCTGTAATAGCGCTTTTCAAGTGTGAAATGAAAAAAACGATATTTTCAAAGCGCTCTGGCCACTAGGTATTAGCCGCTTGTTCGTCTACCGATGCATAAAACTATTTGAGGAGACTGGATATGTAAAAGACCGCCACCGGCCGGGCCGCCCACGCTCTGTTCGAACACCGCTTCAAGAGTTCGCAGAAATGCGCTCCGAAAACAGAAAATCATGGCCGGCGACATGAATATCACGCAAATGTTCATGAGTCGAATCATTAAAAAAGACTTGGGACTTGGGGCTTTCAAACGACGTACCGGACATTTATTGACTGCAGCTTTAAAAAAAATAGGATTGAGAAATGCAAACGTCTTTTGGTGAAGCCGCTGATAACTTGCACAGAAAAATTTTGTTCACCGATGAAAAAACTTTTACCGTTCAGGAAAAATTTAACAAGCAAAATGATGGAGTGTATGCGCGGACATCTAAGGAAGCATCTAAACTGATCCCAAGGGTGGAAATGGGTCATTACCCAGCTTAAGTCATGGTTTGGTGGGGAGTATCTTACGATTGGGTCACTGACCTGCATTTCTGCGAACAAGGAGTCAAAACATCGGCCAACGTTTACCAAGAAAACCGTTTTAGAAGCCGTTGTGAAGCCTCTTAACAATTCCCTGTTCCAAAACCAGCCATGGACTTTCCAGCAGGATTCTGCGCCGGCCCATAAGGCTAAAACGTCCCAGGCCTGGCTTCGAAACAATTTGCCAGCGTTCATATCCTCTGAATTGCCCTCCGGCAGTCTAGATTTGAACCCATTGGAATAAAAATTGTGGACGGATTTAGAGGACAAGGTTTGTCACAAAAGATACCCCGACATTGGATCTCTTAAGACTGCTTTGGTTCGAGCTGTGGCCAATTTTCCAATGGACGAGGTTCGTGCAGCTATTGATGATTGGCCAGTGCGACTTAAGGCGTGTGTAAAGGCAAAAGGCGGACATTTCGGATAAGTAGATTCTTTTTTGATACAATTTACATTAATTAATGTATTAAAAAATATTTGGTCCAAAAACATTCAGTACTTTTTATTTTACAGCATAAAACGTGTGTAACAGTATTTATGTCCCACCTAATTACATAAACGAATCACAATTTTTCGGGGGCCTAAACTGGCCGCTAGTGAGCAGATAAGTAAAAGCCAATTGGAAATCGGTCCGAACAACAAGATTTCCGTTAGACGAGAAGACTCGCAGTTGCAATCACCAAATGTTAATAATCGAGGTGAAAATTCGATTGGACGTACCATAAGATGATAACTACGACAATATTGGTTTACTCAACTCACAATAACAGAATGATGTTCAAATTATAGGTTTCAAAAACCGCCTGTGGTTACAACTAATACTTGTGTGAATGCAACCAACAATTGATAATTACAAACAATTATTTCACTCTAATAACTTAAACCGGTGGCATCTTTGAAACAATTTGATTTTTAAAATAAAACATAAAAACAATTAATAAAAAAAAAAGTTTTTTCTGCGGAATATCAAGGTAAAGCTTTCTCATATTTTCCTTTTTAAAGATCATAGCAGTGGTTCTTCTTAGGGCCTGCAAGTTAATTAAGCCCACACTTCAGCATCCATTCAGCCTAATTTATCCCGACTTACATGCAGCCAAATTTTAAAATTCTTAATTCGCATATTGCAATTTTCGAATATACTTATACATTTTTGCAATCGAATGGAAAAAATGAAATCTGAGGAAATTCTAGGGAAATTCCGCTTTTTAATTGATACCAAAAATTAAAAGTTTTGAATACCATTCATAATTAAGGTTAGACAACTTTCCAAACCTTTTGCTCTTCTATGAAAACAGTCCAAAATAAAAAATCATAAAGATTAATTTACAAATACTGGCAGACACTGGCCACCCGGATCCATTCATTCAAAAGTGAAACGTACCATTCCAAAATGCTCCTCTTCGTCGTAGACGACGCTGTTTGGCAATCATTTCATTAAAGTGCATTAATAACAGGGCCAATAATTGTTACCAAATTTCCATTATGGCTTTAAGAGAAAACTGTTCAAATTGCTAGTGTAGCATTTAAAAGCGATGATGATCACAATGAAAATGACGGTGATGACGACAACGACGACGACGACGGCGATGATGATGATCTTATAAATGTTTTAATAGCGAGAAAACAATAAATAATAATACGCGTATTATACAATGCAAATTTCTTCAACGGGCGTGCCATAAATTATAACCCGCAACGACCAAATACGGGTAACGAATACGAATAAGTGTTCGTAGTTAACTCCATTGGAAAGAAAATCACCACTCTGCACAAATCAATGGAACGACTGACCAGCGCGAGCAGGGATTACAGTCGAAACATCTTTTTAGGGTTGAGGGATTTTGGGTTTTCCTAAATTAAAGTTAAGCGCATGCAACTTGTATTTTACAAAGCCTTTAAGAAATTTGTATCCACCATCAGGGAGACATTCTTTTCGATTTTGTTGCCATTGAGGGGAAGGCAATATGGCTGAAACTAAACCATGTGTTACTTCTCTCTAATCTGGCCCTCACTTCCATTACAAAAATGAGGGCCTAGGAGGAAGCCGTTTCTCCCTTTGGTCGAATCGAGCCCAAAGCAGCATTTTACAAAAACTAAGAGACGTTAGTGTCCCAAAATTAATAGTAATAAATTATTATTTTAAACGATGTGTGCATATGGTATCCTATCGTGGTATCCCATCAAAACATGTACTCCTTTGCAGAATGACACTGAGTGACACCAAGTTAGTTTAGATGCCGCACCAGTGTGAAACATACACAAATTGAATATATCTATCAAAATTGGGGATTCTCCAATTGAATTGACTTTAGCTTTTTTCTAGCGGGTTCTAAGTTTTTTTTTTTAGTTTTTTTTTTGTTCAAGAAATCGACTTTTTTCGTCACCAAGTTCTGGCAACCCTGATTACAGACAAAAGTAAGAAAATGTTTGTGTGGACTAGACAACATTTTAATAAAAGAAAACAAAGACTACGGTATGATTTTCAAATCCATCTTAAACTACTGAAGACTAACAGTCTTTCACTTTGGGTGGTGAAGGGATTAAAAAACGAATTAGATACAAAAATGTAGGTCTCTATGCTAAACAATTTTCAACAGACTTCGCATTATATACATATTTATTCCTTTTACTCCTATGGAGCATAGGGCCTTACGTCTTCGCATTAGCGTGAATAAAATTTGTATCTTGTGTTGTTTTTCAAACTTGAAGTTAGGTTGGGTTAGAAAGACTTGTGAACAGAAAAAATGTTAAGATTTATCAAAAATAAACTCAAATATAACATTAATTAGGATTCCATTGATAAAAAATTTCAAATATTAACTCAAATATTCTTACGTTGGTTATCAAATTCCCGATTTCAGGCGATGAACAAATTTGTATATTTACAAAACAAAATGTTGTAAGCCTTTTATCAAAAATATTTTCGTTAAGGTGGTGAACAAATTCTCACATTTATTAAAAAAAAATTGTGACCCGTTTACGGAAAGTACTTTCGTTTTGAGGCGATGAAACATTTAAATAAACCGAACGTGCTTAGTTAGCGTCAGATAGTTAGATCTTTAAGAAAGTACTTCCCCAGAAAACTATACCGTCTTCTGTGGCAATACCGCGATACCCGGTTCTATGGACCGAATTGACACGACAAAGGTCTGTCAGCCCGACACAACAACCGTCTTATCTGGAATGACTTCATATAAGTATACAACAGGCGCTCTACTATCTTAATCTTCTCTTCATCCACAAAGAAGCGGAGATTTTGATTATTCCTACATACCATTTTCTAGTCATTTTCCTAACATTACAATATCCAGTCTGGACGCTGTCGCGATTGTCCAGCAAAGGTTTGGTTCTAGTTAGTCCTCAAATGCCTAGGAATTTAATGTAATCCTAGACAATTCTCAGTTAATATTTGAATATATCCACGTTCCAACAACACTTTACGGAGTTTAAATATTCATTTGTTATTTAATAAAATATCGACAGATAAAATCAGCTTTATAAAATTCCGCGGCGGTTTAAACTAAAGGGTGGTTAAATTTTAAGGGCCACACCTAAACGTCAAGTTTTTTTTGCATTTCATTTGATATTTCTCAATTTCAGACTAACTCAATTTGAACCATGGTAAGATACACATTCGAGCAACGCGTTAAAGTTATTCAGGCTTATTTTGAAAATGGGCTTTCAAATCAAAATAAGTATTGTGCACTTTGTGATTTTGTCGGTCCATTTAATCGTCCAAATGTGCGTACAATCGAAAATAACGTGCAAAAATTTGAGCAAACCGGGTCTGTAGGAGATGTGAAAACACCAGTGCAAGCTCGTACAGCTCGTACTGCAGAAAATATTGCTGCTGTTCGGGATAGAGTGGCTGAAGAGCCGTCCACCTCAACTCGTCGCCGTGCCCAACAATTGCACCTCATACGCTCGTCGCTGATGAACATTATGCATAAAGACTTGCATTTACATGTTCACAAGGTGCAATTGACTCAAGAACTAAAGCCTCTTGACCATTCCAAACGACATCAATAGGCAGAATGGTGGCAAAAAGTGGCAACAACAGATGATAAATTTTCGAAGAACATTTTTATTTCAGCGCATTCGTCAATAAGCAGAATTGCCGCAATTGGGCCAATGATAATCCAAGAGTGATTGTCGAAAAAACAAATAGCGACTGTTGCGCGGTTTATGGGGTTGCGGCATCATCGCGCAGTATTTTTCCAAAATGAGGCCGGTCAGGCAGTTAATGTGAATAATGTTCGCTATCGTGAGATGATAACGAACTTTTTATGGCCCGAATTGGAAAATAGGGATGTGGACGATATGTGGTTTCATCAGGACGGTGCCACTTGCCACACAGCTAACGAAACATTGGCTATTTTGAGCGACAAATTCAGTGACCGTGTTGTCTCACGTCGTGGCGATGTTAATTGACCGCCAAGATCATGTGATTTGACACCGTTGGACTTCTTTCTTTGGAGTTATTTAAAAGAAAAGGTGTACGTCGATAAGCCAGCAACAATTCAAGAGCTAAATGATGAGATAATTCGGCACATTAACGGAATAGAACCTCAATTATGCCTCAGCGTTATCGAAAATTTGGACCATCGGATGGAGGTGTGCCACCGAGGTCGCGGCGCCCATTTGGCCGATATTTTGTTCCATACACAATTGAACCAAACCATACAATATTATCAAAATAAAAAGAAATGACAATAATTCCCTTAATAATTTGTTTGTCAATCAAAATCAACATCGGTCCTTAAAATTTAACCACCCTTTAGAAAAAAATGTCGGCGGTGGCGGCCTAACTTGAACCTCTGGTAGTCGACATCAAAAACAGGATAATAAATGCTACGACAGACTAAGTTAACGGCTAAAATTTAGAGCCCCCCACAAACGTAGAACCCGATCGCACGACAGCCGGTTCTTCTATGCATCGGTTCGACCCGAAGAAGGAATTCTTCGGCTAAGGGCTGTCACCCCGTCACCATATGCCGATACAACAACAACGAACGTAGAACCGATCACTGGAATATGAGTTTTCACGTTGACTAAGAACAGCTGTAGAGCCAACACCCAGTAAGACCCCTTTGTACCGAAATCAATATAAGCATCTATTAAGAGTTAATGAAATATAAGAATTTCACAGCATTCAATGTAATGTATACATGCATGAAAAAAAATTAATTGTATTTAAAACGAATTACTTTTTCTCTAGATGGACTACAAACGTGGAAAAACCTCAGGAAGACCAATCCACGGTTCAATCCCACGACTGCCGTTTCTATGGACCGGATTGACCCGAAGAGCAAATCTTCGACCAAGGGCTGTCATCCCGGCACACAGTTGCCGCTACAGCAACCAATCAACGGTTCCAAACAAAGGCTCTGGTCTGACGCTGCCAAAAATTCCTATATTTCCGTATCGTCATCCCTAGACGAGAGCCTTGACTAAAAGAGGTGTGAAAAGAAATTCATTCATGAAAACGAACACAGACACCTAATCATATTTCTGTTTTAAAAAAACAGAAACAGAACAGCAACAACAAAACGAATACGAAAAACACCACTTTCTGCCCACATTCATTTCAAATTTTATTCGCTTTTTTGCTTTTTTTTTTTGGTAATGATAAAACAATTTTTTCTCCTAATTTAAGACACGTTATGAATGTTTAACAATATTTTTTTGGTAACCGAGCTCAGCGCTCAAACCTACATGAAATCGGCTACATTCAAATAAGAGCTGGCGGCTGTAGGTACAATTCGGTGAGCGGGATCAAGACATTTTCAAAAATATTCCGATGCGTCAGAAGGCACAAAAAAGCAGATCGACCAACCGATCGTTCGATCGATCGACATGGATATTTATTCATCGTTATTGCTCGTACTATTGACCAAATGATGATCATCACCAAGTATGGTGGGATCGATCGCCTTTTTACGGTGGGCGTATGCTGCTGCGGCTAAAAACCCATCCATAAAATCGCTCGATATGAGAGCGTGGCTGGCAGTCATCATCGATCGGTATGCGTAATGACTCGTAGATTAGTATCAGTGTCATCGAAGCGATTGTTTGCCACAGATGCCAGATGCCCCCAAGTGTTGTCGGTGGTGTTTGTTTTTGGCCTTAACGTCTTATCAACGGCAGCCGAATGGAAATTATGGAAATAATGCGAAGTGTGCTAGCGCCTATTGGTTGGATTGCGGATAATGACGATGCCGATGCTCAAGTATCTCAAGCGATCCAAGTTTAGACACACACACAGACACAAAGGAACAAAAGCGATAATACGACCTGTCAGATTTCAAGACGCCTGTTTCGCCGCATTGTTTTGATTTACGAGATCGGAGATTGACAGAGTCCATGTACTCATGGTCAAGTCGAATAATCACAACTTTGAAATATATTCAAATGTCAGTTGAATACGCTAATGTTGCTATCATTCCGCACTGCACTCATGGCTGATGTTGATGCTGTCGCTGTCCGTTTGTCTGCCGGTGATCATTGAGACAGCGCTAGAGGAGGCGGTGACTTCAAGTTGCAAATGCGGGTAATTGACGTGTCGCAGGTAACGTTCGCAACGTCGTTTGTGCAGGCGTTGAAAGTGTGCATGGCGAACGCTACATTTCGTCATCGAGATGTGGGTGGCCGGCTGGCGGTTGCTCGGTGGGCTAAAGCTGAGCTTAAATCTAGTTTCAAAACTGGTCCAGGGCTAATTAAATATGTAGCTTGCTATTGTTGTTGTTCTTGTCAATCTTTGCAATCTACATTTTGCCGTTTTTCAAGTGGGCTTTTATTGCGAATAGTTATAAATTGCAATTCGAACGTACTGATCTTATACAACCTGCAAAATAGTTTGCAAATTATTTCAATAACATGCCAGAGGTTCTTAATGTGTTTAAAAAAAATGTAAGAGCCAAATGTCTAAATTGAATTTAATTCGTCATTAAATCAATTACAGGGTCAATGGGTGATTTGTCCAAGGTATTTAATCGTGGATTCGACTTGAAAGGGAATACAGTTTGATTGGATTTTCTATGGAATTCAAATTTCGTTTCATACTCGTATAAGATCAAGTGTCTATAAATACAGTGGGTATTTTTTTGGGTCCCTATTGTTGGTTGGAACGATGCCTTATCTAAGTGAGCCAACTGTGTAATACACTACAACACTATGCTATTCCGCAGACTCCACGCATCTGCCCGAAAATTAGAGCAGGATCGCTCTTAATGGGACATTTTTCTTGGGTACTTTATAAAAACAAAGACCGATGCGGTCAAATTTTACCAGGGTTAGTTATAGGTCGCACATAAAGGACCTTTAAATAGAGGTTACATGAAAACATCAAACGATATGGACGCATTTTACCAAGGTTGGTTTTAGGTTTAGGCAGTTTGTTATATTTCAGCAAAATCGAAATAAAGCGACAGGGCAAAAAATCTGCGGGAACCTACAATAACATCAAGGACCACATTCTTCTTGCGTATGATGACGACATAGACTCCATCGCGAGTACAGAAAGATATGCAACTGGATCTTTTTCAAAGACTGAGTCTACAATGGGTTATGTTAAATGATGACAAGACCAATATTATGCTGGCAACTAAGGAGTCGTCGCGACGAAAGAAATGCGAGATTGTTTGGGCCGGTAGTTCAAGTTATAGTTCAAGTGTAGAAAATTGCCATAAACCAAAAACGGTGTCAGCACTGAAATAGAACGAAGGATCATGTTGGCAAATAGGCGTTATTTTGGGCTCGGTAAGTAGCTTACGAACTCAGCCCTTTCCGGAAAGACGAAGATTACACTTTGCACTGATACTATCCTTGTTTTTTTATGGCTCCAACATGATTGGCTATCAAAAGCGGATGAATGTGTATTATCTATTAACGTGAAAAAAATCCTACGTAAAATATAGGGCCACAGTGGCGTAGATGGGGAGTGCATGCATAGGACGAACCTTGAGCTGTGTAGTTCAGCGCATTAAAATACAACAATAGCGCTGGCTTGGAAACAAACTAACACGGAAAGTGTAGAAAGGGAAGACAGAAACTATGGTAAGAGACCAAGTGAAAATAATGTAAAACTCTTAGGGATTTGGAAATTGGAAAAATAATGCCTTGCTCCTTTATTGAGCGGGCCAGGACCAACAAGAGGTTGCGGACCCAGCCTAAGTAAAAAATTCGAATTATTTCGAGTAAATTCTAGAGCAGAAAGGCCTGGGTGGGTTCATGATATTAACTCTTAATTATAGATCTCTCGTGATGTGCTATATTCATAGGATTTCTCCCGATTAAATGAAAAGTGTGACTTGTGGAGTGGCTGATCCTGAAATAGGGGGAAGGATCTTCGAATTGGGGCTATAGTAAAAATGGCCCTACACATTCGATATATTTTTCCAGAGTTAATAAAAAGTCGCTGACAACATATTATGCCAAATTGTAGTTCGATTTGATAAATCTTGTGGCTTAAAGAAAATCATGACTTAAAATCGGGAGGAATTCATGTGCAAGGGCTATTTAAAAACATGGACCGATAAGATCAAAATTTACAAGAGTTCTTTATTGGTCGCTGGGTTCTTTACTGGCTCTGTACGACATTCGGTCAGAATCGGATAATTTTTTTAGGATTGAACAATGTGCAAAAGTTGGCTGAAACCGGCTAATATGTGCGACTTGCGCTTTGATTGCAACAATCAATGGAAAGTGAACTTAGATAGTGATTTTGAATAGATCAGCATAAAAATTGAATTTGGTTCTATAAAATGCGAAATACTTGTGTCAATTTTGTTATTTTCAAAAATTATCGTTAGCGACGGGATCCTTTTCCATCTCAGTGGATATGTGAATAAGCCAAACTTTCGTTTCTGGTGTCCCAAAAATCCGCAAATCACAAGGTGTCATGAACCTTTTTTTGAAAAAGCCAACGACAATCGACTACAATGATTTGCTCAAACACTTACTCCTTTGTCAATTGGATAAATTGGGACTAGAAAATAGAAGGACTGGGATAGACCAAAGGCGCAGCTACACGAGCCTCAAACGAAATTCTGAAGGCTCCCTTTCCTGGTTGATTTTTCTCTCGTTTTGTCGATTTTTTTCACTGACCTGCAAGATCTCCTTATGTAACTGTCCCATGCTTCGTTTTTCGGGGGTTTATGTCAGCAAACATCCACCTTTTGAAGCCTACAAAGATAATATCCGCCAAAAATATGACAACCTGATTTGAATCGTGAACAAGTGGTTGTTCGCTTCAAGTCCCTACGGCGCCGCTAATTTTTACCCAGCCGTAAGAGGCCCAAAGTCAGACTTAAGCTTAAAGACACTTCAACTCGATCAGCCAGTTAAAAATGTCATAATAATGAACAATCTTTATCGAATTACCCATCTCGCTGCCGCTATTTTTGTGCTAGTTTATCTCTATTGTCACCCCACCAGCAACATGTGGTGTCCAGGATGGTTAGATGTAGTCTCTCGGCTTCTTTTTTCAAGGCCTAAGTAGGAAATCAATACGGATTCAAATGACCCACTAAGCAATAACTTTTATAAAATATATCCATGATTTAAAGGCGATGCATTGCCAAAGGAGGTCATCCTTTTTAAAGGCATTTAAGAAACCTACAAAATTGGTAAAATATTTTAAGAAAGAGATGTATGCCAGCGACAACTACTACTGCAGCTATTCATTGCAATTGGCAACGAATCACAATAAATTATTCAACCACATGAATTCTCTTCTTGTCCACCATTTGGGCAACAATGCCAAATCGCTGTAGAACGCCAACAGCCAACCAGAGCCTTCCTACCCTGCCTCCCACTCAGATCTACAAGTAGTCATTTTGAAATTTTGTTTCGACATTTTCAAATGCTCCCCTCGTAGAGGTTATTTGTAACGATTAGAGCGCAGATAACAAATGTAAAGTTTTATTCAGAAATGCCAAGAATTGTGAATGACTTCGAACGAACGGACAATTCGCCCAGCCAGACAACGCGAATCTCGTCTCGGCCTGGCCGCCCATCACTCCATGTTGCATGTATTAGAACAATAACGAATAATTATTTGCAAAACATTTTAAATACAATCGTCTACGTCTGTCTGAACGTTGTAAATATATTATTTACGATAAGTGCCATATAAGCGAATATAGCGCAACTGGTTTTGGTGGCATACGAAGTTGCGGTTTTGAAATTTCAATTCATTTCAATTAACGGAAATTCATTGCACGCAATTGTACTCGTATCTTTCGTTGCTTTGTTCGCTTTCTGTCCCACATAGATTTGGTTTCGAGCTTCCGAGAATTTATTCACGTTAAATGCAACTATTTATGATTTCATTTATTTAAATGCTACTTGAAGTTCCTTGAACATTTCGCATAGAGTCGTTATTATTGGCTAAGTTCGTCACTAATAGTTGCTCTTGTGAACTGTAACGCAACTATAAGATTGGGGAGGGAGGTGCAGTTGGGCCCCTTCAGTCAAGCCCATCGGATCTATGGCGAACGACTTTGAGCGACTCCAGATAACCTTAAGAATTCACTTTAAGTCCGACTCATAGTATGTTGTTGATTATTTTAAAATAATAGAATTGGAATCGACAGCAGCAATTCTATAGTGATAGGCTGGGCATGTCCAACATATGTGACAGCGCATAGAGAAAGGGGCCTATGGGTAAAAAAATCAATTTTCATTTTTTTTTCTTTTTTTGATGTGGACAAAATCTGAGCATCGAATGAAACCGATCCCATGCCCCAAAAGTGTTCCCTCCCAGAGATATGCGCGTTTTATGAAAGTGAAGTCGACGATTCTAAGCGCAAAAAAT
Source organism: Hydrotaea diabolus (assembly GCA_963513945.1). NCBI lineage: Eukaryota > Metazoa > Arthropoda > Insecta > Diptera > Muscidae > Hydrotaea > Hydrotaea diabolus. The sequence goes on along the minus strand of OY740720.1, from coordinate 99,200,664 downwards.
CTTTAAAATGGCTCTCCTGAATAAAACTGGTTTTTAACCTTAGGTCCCTTTCTATTTTGCTCTCACATATTGGGATAGGGCGAAAAAAACACCGTTTCGCTAAAAGCGGGCGACAAGACACAATCAATGAGACTTGATTGTAGAACAATATTGCAAAAAAAATGGTAATATAAACATTTCCACCTCGTAAATGCCGTCGAATTTACAAGTAAGACATCAGGCTGCTGCAGTTCATCAGTAAGATCAAGAGATTTTTATTCCACAATTGTGGGAAAAGAGGTAACGGTGTAGACCGTAACACTATGTCGGACAGTCCTGGCGTTGTTGACCACACTTCGATTAAACACACAGAGAAAAAATTCTGTTGGAAATCGGTGCGAACTACAAAAATTCGGTGGGTCGACATATCATAAGATGGTAGCCACGATAATACGAGTGTGATGTTGGTATGAAAAGAAACACACCCTGATGGAAAAGAGGGCGGTGCCACGCTCTCTAAAAAATTATTAATTTGTCCACTGGCGATATTTGGTAAGTCCCTACAAACATGGAAATGTTGGTACTTAAGTTTTTTTTTACGAAATTAGAATAAGAATGGAATATGTAGTTACCGAAGGCTAGATGAGCTTTGGCCTGGACTAATTTTTACTGATACATCCCTCTTTTTGGAGGCATACACGTAGTTATGCCATAGTTCGTTCGACTCATCTGTGTAACATACCAGTCGGGGGTAGGGTTTCATACAGCTGGCCCAGCCAGACGAATGCAACTTCCCAGCAAAAACTTTCAATACCCAGAAGTAGACGTCACTTTTTTAATTAAGATCCGTTTCAACGTACTTTATGCTAATAAGTAAAAATATGTACTTATTTTTGGTTTCAAAATAATGCAAAAGGTAATGAGGAGTCATAACTTGGTAATGAAAATGTTGAGTCGTAATTACAGTTTGTACTTGTTTTGAGTTTTTAACACAACCATTTGTCGAGCACAACTTTCTTAGTAAATCATCTGGAGTCGAAAACGTTTATAACGAAGTCAAATAAAGCGCATAATTTATTTCGTTATAGTCGTAGTTTGTTGCAGACTAAGTAAAAAATTGATTTAGGTATGTGTTGAAAAAATGGTACAAATTTGTTGCTTGTTTTTAATTTTTTTCTCTCTCAATTTTACAAATTATTTGCATTTTGGTCTATCGAAACACGATTTTTTTTAATTTTCTTTATATCTACAACTATTTAATTCTCATATCAGATTAAGGAACAAGGGCAAACTACTCTCAACTCTTTGAGCTGTGCACGATATAATTCGTATACTCCACTGACCGGGACCTACTGTTAAACGCCGGCTCCGAAAGGCTAAAGCATTTTATAGAGAAGTTTTTACATGGCTTACAGATAAATCTCTTACTCGTAAAGTCACAAATCTCTTACTCACAATAAGAGTAAGTTGTTTAAAATAGAGAAGTTGTTTAAAATAGAAACATTTTGCAAAAGGGGTTTGATATGAAAAAATGAGTTCGTTACAGCCACAGTAATTTGTATGAACAATCGAGGTAAAATTAAAAGACCTCCAAAATCGTTCGCAATAGTTCGTATAGCCGGTGTTCGTTATAAACGGGTTCGACTGTATAAATGGAAAGTAATTGAAATTCCAAGACTCTTGCGTTCATGACCCGAGATAAAAACATTGGCATATAAACTTTGAGTCGTTTACCTACAACGTTCGTTTGCGACCTCTTATACGGATGGATTATATGAATGAATTCCATGTTCACTTCATTCAAAATCTATAGGACTCCAACTCCAGCCTCCCACTTATGACCGGTTCGAATGCAAGTAAGTGTGTTGCTGCTGCTAAAGAGCAAGCATATGTTTAATTTAATGGGCTTCGTGTCACTCCGATAAATCATTTTCAAAACAATTACCTACCATATCGAAATTACGCTTAAATAAATTTAAAAAACAACAAAAAAAATAATAAAAAAAAAAAACGGCAAGTCTCATGCTGTCCATCCGGCGGAGTTGGAGGCTGCTGAAGTGCGCAAGGAAACGACAAAAGTGGGAGATCAGAATTGAATTGTTTACGACTTGAACGAGTTGCAAATTCTAGCAATTAATAACTTCAAGTGCCTTTGCGAAATCTGACAGTCCATGCAATCTGCATGTGTTTGCACTGGCAGCAACGGCTACAAAACAATTTGCATACGAGCTGCGATAAGAGGGCCAGCGGAGTGTGGAGTAAACATGCCTATTTAAGGAAAATGACGTCAATGTGAAAATATGCATTACAAATGGAAACTCGTTTGGTTGGCGACATGGTTTGGCAAGTGAATGCCTCCACACAAAACATGGAAAAAGAAAATGCTACATTTTTACCCCCCCCCCCCCCCCCTAAAAATAAGCAAATAAATGAAACACTTACCCGCTATGCGCAGAACAGCGCGATCAGCTGGATCCAATTGCAGTATGCTCAACGGTTTGTCCTTAGCCCATTCGCTTAGGCTCTCACGGTCCATGATGATGTTCGCAGCACTCCCGGTCGAGGCATAAATGCGTCTGCGTTTGCTCAGCTGTTGAGAGCTGCCGCCGTAGGATGCCGCTGCTGCAAGTGGATAGTTTCCGTCTTTATCCGCCAGTTTGGATGGATAGTGGAAGTGTCCGCTACGGCGTGTTGTTTCAGATGACGCAAGGGATGCCGTCGGGTACAACTCACTTGGCTGTTCTGTTTCTTTTGCTTCTGGTTTGGACGGGACAGTTCAGGAAAAGTACATTTTTACTTTATTTATTGCGCGATCTTAAAGAGTTTCCGCCGATGTTTATACAGATTCTGTAACTATAAACCCGTTACGATTCGATTCGATCTCTCGCGCTGCTACTGCTGTTGTCGTGGTTGTTGTTTTGTCACTTCCAGTCACCGTGTCTGTCAACTTTAATTAGATTCAACACCACACGGGTTTATGGTTTGTTGTATTAGCAGCAGGGCTGGGTGTTGCTTGATTTACTTTGAAATTCCGAAACTTTTGTCCCGTCGTTGTTGTTGTTGTCACGCTATATTATATTTGCCGATGTCGGTCGGGGCGAAGACAAAAGATTCAGTTCAGATGAGGTGTTTCTTCGAAACTCGGCGCTTATTTGGTTGCTAGTTCGTTGTCATCGGCTGAAATTGAAATAGAAGAAACAAAAATTCGTTAATTAACCGCCATTCATTCATGCAGACGCGCGCGTTCGTTCACTCTGTTTTTCAAAAGCACTTTTTTTCTTAAAACAAATGTTTTTATTTATTTGTTTATTCTCTAGTGTTATACAAACGAATTGAAATATAAATATTTGACTTTGCTTTTTTGTTCTTAAAATCGTCAAACGGTCTAGCACTTGCTGAAAGTCAGATTTGAAGATCTTACGGAGTTCGAGCGTATGATTCCAGTTCAGTTTCTCTGTAGCGAATGAGCAGAGGGAGCGTTTATTATTAAATGATTTTTTGGAATGGCAAATTTATTATGGAGTCCCTCATTTTTAATTGGCACTTTTGGATCGGCAATTGTATTGTGGTTTAGAATTTAATTCAATTGATTTTGATTTCTAGGATTCCGGCATACACATGTTCTTTCGTCTTTCTTTGGCCTTTCAAAGAATTGTGACATTGCAAATCGAAGAGGGTAGCAAACAATGATCAGTCAAAATTAGTGACGAATGGCTTGGTGAAATGGTTGCGTGTTCCATGAGTCATACATGTTCAATGATCTAAATTGGAAATGATTCAACCCAAAAGCAAAATAAATCACCCAAGTCACAGACAATTGGATTAATGTTCGTCTTTTACTTAGATCCTTTTACGTGAAGTTAGATGTGACCGGCTATTATTGATGTCACTTCTAGTAGAGCTTTCTGAAAATGGACGTTAGAATGGTTACAAAACTGTCTTTAGATACAACTGAAGCGTCCTCGTGCTCTATTCCGTTTTCTGTTCAGAATCCAAATTCTTCAGTATCAAAAATGTTTGTGCAGATAAATTTTAAAATTTAACTGGCACACAGTGGACGATTTTTGAAATAAAAATTTTACCTTAAAATCCATAATGTTTCGACTCTGAAATTGATCTAGGATATTCTGAATATGGCATGGACTATCTCTAGTGCCAATTTGCGAGTACCCATTTTTATCCGTTCGCCCACAGTGTGCGATTGTTAAACAATTAACCTCAAAATCCAAAATATTACAACTTTATATAGTACTAGAATATTTTCAATATGAAGTTCGCCCACAGTGGGCGATTTTTGAAATAAAATTTGATTCTGAAAATTTTTTCGACTCTGCATTGTTGTAGGATATTCTGAATAGGACACTAGACGCGTAATCGGATGGGTTACTTCTAATACCAATTATGCAGTACCCATTTTTTATTGGAGTCCGATTGAGCCTGTGATGGAAATTAAATAGCTCATTTTGGGCAGAAACTGCTATGGGCAGCAAACACCCAGGAGAGAACCGCTAAGGCGCCCTCTGCTTTGTATTGTTGCAGGAAACCCATTAGAGCAAATTGGTGTCTATCCCCTAGGAATTTGAGCTGGCTAATAACATCAATTATACGACCAATACTTATGTACGGTGCAGCGGTATGGTGGAAAGCCACCGAAAAGATTACACATTCCAGGAAAATCGAAAGGATTCTAAGAACAGCTGCTTTGTTCATCACTGGCGCGTTAAAATAAAACTTCACCAAAAGCCTTGATTACGTTGCAACACTGGCTTTCCGCTGCCCTGCAGGCAAAACAAAATGCAATGGAGACATTGCTAAGACTCAGGTCTATCGGCGTGTGGACAGCAGATGTTATGGACATGCTAGCATTCTGGAAAATTTTACTATCGTACCAGACAACATTGACTACGTCCACCATCATTCTCGGTGTTATTCAAAACCTGAATACACGATAAAATTGAGTGGTCGTCTGATATTTTAGTCCAGGGGTTTCAGCCCCCTAAGAATGTATACGGATGGTTCAAAAAAGTATCGTCAGGTAGGAGTTGGCATTCATAAACGGAATTACAAGCTGAGTTTCCGGCTGCTGGACTACTGCATTATCCTTCAAGCAGAGGCATAAGCTTTTAGACGCGCCATGGAATAGACTCAGTGTCAAGAGATTTATGGCAGTGATATCTGTATTTTCAGTGACAGCCAAGTGGACATTAAATCCCTCAGAGGGGTTTACACCACCAAGATACTCGTAGTTCAAAAATGACGGGAATCACTGAACGAGATGGCGGGACATCCTGTGGTGCACTTAATTTGGGTGGGGAAGCTGGAAACGCAAGGCTGATGAACTGGCTAATCATGGATCGAATCTCCCTAAAGGAGAGATTAATATTGAAACTGGCATCTCTCCAAGGCCTGCAAGAGGACGATCGAATTGCATCTCCTCAAAATTGCAAATTACAGATGGAGAAACGAATCCAAGTATCAGCATACAGGCATAAAATGGCCCTCAATGAAAAAAGACGGACTAAACAGCAAAAGGCAGCTAATGTGACTATGTCAGTGTCTGGCATTAAGCGGATTGCGGAAAACGATCCTCGATAATTGGCATGGGAGTCCCTACCGAAACTATCTGAAAAAGACATGGGGCACATATCTTAATTTACCATGAAATATGGGTGGAGGCAATAATTGTCCTACCTCTTTCTTTAAGTATTTATTTATTAATTTATTTGTTTATTTATTTACTTAATTATTTATTTAAGGGTATTTATTTATTTTTGTTTTTAAAATATGACGATGGTTAAGTGTTGGTAAAAAAATACAAAGGAATTTGTCAGAGAAAACTTCTTCCCAGCAAGGCGATAATTTAAACTTAATTTCTATTGAAAACATAGCCGTTTTTGTATCCGACGATTTTATGAAGATTTATATTTTTAAAAATAAAGTTTTAACGATCTTTTTTTTAAAAAATTGGTTGGCAACCCTGCATCGATATAACATGAAAAAATCGAAGTAAATTCACTTTCTGTATTGTATACAGTACCGCCGACACAATTGATTTAAAATAATACATGAAAATATGGGCGCAACCAAATTTATAATTTTACACCCATTGTGCAATGCTTTTGTCTTTGAGAAAAGTTCAGTTGTCTTAGGATGTTCATTTTAAAAAATGATTCGTTATTTTTAGAAAAAAAACTTTTTTATTTATTCTTTAGCCCTTGTCAAAGAAAAGTATTTCACTCATTCGAAAAAAATTATGGCTGCAGGAATCCCGTGCAAAATTAATGAGGATCGTATCCGATATTGAAAATTACCTAGAATTGTTTCCCTGAAGAAGAATTAATTAAATTCAATTTTAGACAAAAAAATATCGGATAAAAATAGTAATACTTTGATTTTTGTTTATCCCAAAATTCAGTAATTGGGGATAACATTATGTCCCTACAGCTTTAATAGAGTTTTTGGCATATGGGCTGGCTCGGATGTAGCGTATTCTTGATTAAATTAAAGCACATTATTTTCAATAGGTCGAAGAATATGTGAATTACATCCATTTGAATAGTTTATTTTTGTGCTTAGTACTCAATTTAATTTTTTGGCAAAATAGGACTATAGTATTAACTAAAATATATGCCTCTGTTCATACATATATATGAGGGTAAATATATGTTGGGGTCTTCACTGAGTCATTAAATGTGTTACGCCAATATTGCGAAACTACACTATAACAATTATTTATACAAGTTGAAACTATGTAAAAGGTTTAAACTACATAAGTTTTCAAAACAAATCTATATTTATTTTCAATATTTGGCTCAAGTTTGGATGAGACGTTATCACAAAGCAAGTTCTTTTATACAAGGGAGTTCTTTCAGAAGGGTCAATCGTTATAAACCATTTAATTTACCACAAATAAGTCAGAAGTGCACAAAAAACGACTTTACAACGTTTTCAGACTACAAGTGTTGACGCGCTAAATTAATCCTCCCTAGAAATTTAAAAGAAACTTGAAAAGGCAGTGATATCTGCTTTTATTATTTTTGAGATTTACGAATTGTTCAGATATTACTTTCTATTGGCTGTTCCGCAGTTTAAAAATTAGTTGGCACAACTACTCGGGAGGTTCTACTTCCACATCACGTTGTTGTCGATGACAATTATTCTATTCCAATACTTTGCTAACCTTAACACTCTAATTTCAACTTAATGTTTGACAATGTGTGCACGACTATCACACAAACCACAATTAGATATAAATCTCGTAGTCGAGTCAGAGATTTTTGTAGCCGGCGTGAAGTGCTGGGATCCGCTCATCAAGTACACGAAATACACAGTGGAAAGCTCACAGATTTGACAGATTCCCATTTTTTTGTTGAAATCTTACGATTTCAAGCTGTCGTTCCATTAACTAAAGCTAATAGGGTGATTTAAAAATTCTTATTTTGTATCCCTACCATTTGTTTTCATTAACGTTCTTGTAATTTTTTAATGAGGCGCTTGATTTGGATGTTTTTAATCCTTTTGTTACCGCCTTCTAGAGGGCAAATATGCAAATATCTACAGATTATAATGAATAATATTATATTGTCCCTTGGGGCCGTTACAAACCCTTTAAAAGAGACGCAGACCAACGAAATATTTACAAATGTTCCGAACAATAAACAAAAAATCAGTTACTATTTTAAACCACTATTTTAAGTAAGGTAAGTTACTATTTTAAGTAAGGTAAGTTTTTTTTCCAAAAAAAAAAACTCATTAAGAAGTTTCCTCAAAATGGTAAGTAAACGAACGGATCTAATCTTAGCTTAACATTTTTAACATTTAAAGGAATCTGCATAAAATCACTCACATTTTTTTAATTGTTTGACCGGCCGTCTGGGTGATTTCCCTCAAAGAGTTAGGCTGATTTCCTAAACGTATTCTCACAATGTACAGTATTAAAACAGAATTGATACATTGTGTAGTTGCTTTTTTAAAACGTTGCATAATAATACTTTGAAACACTGAAATCGTTTGGAAACATTTATATGCATTGTATCATTCATCTCAATAAATAAGAAGAAATGCTTACTAATCTTCCTGCGTCGCATTGTAAAGGGTGTTTTTTATTGAGGTATAGAACTTCGAATTGAAATAAAACACAAGAAAATCGTTTTAATGTCCATAAATTTGGCTTTATTGGAAGGATAATTTTATGCCATTAATGTTTAAATATGATTTCGGGCATGTGGCCGCCGCGGCTGGCTCGAATAAAGCCAATTCTACAGGTCCAATTTTGAACCACAATTTCGAGCATATGGGGCCGTATGTTGGCAATAACGCCACGAATGTTGGCTTCCAAGTCCCCTAACGTTTCTGGTTTGTTGGCGTAGACGAGCGACTTCACATATCCCCAAAGAAAATAATCCAATGGTGTCAAATCACACGATCTTGGTGGCCAATTGACAGGTCCATTCCGCGAAATTATGCGCTCATCAATAAATAAGAAGAAATGCTTACTAATCTTATGTAAAAATTGTCATGGTTGCATTTACGAATACGCTGCAATTTAGTAGTACAAAGCAACATGCGTTTAGGAAGTCGCGAGACAATATATCTTAATTGTGTCGGAAGGTATGGTAATTTGGAAGCAATGTACTATTTACCTCATCAAAGTTTCAGCTGCGCGTTGCACTGAAATAGCGCATTGGCCCCGCCCCACCTGTTATTTTACACAGCATGACGTAAACTTTCAAATCATGCAAAAAAAAATCTGGGGAAAATTGTGATCATATGTGCCAATATTGCTTCCAATAATTTGTTTTCATTTCGATTTAAAAATTGCACACTGCTTTTACGGTATAAACAACGTAAGGTGCTACGTTATACATGTTACGTTAAAGAGACAACAAAATGAGTGCTAAGCGTTGCTGGCTCTGTTTCTGTGGTGGTTGGCGTCTCTGACCAGTGCACAACAAAGACATAAAAATCAGTGCTGCCACCCATCAGGCACGAAAATTCACAAAAAGATATTAAATATACCACTTTCTTCTGATTTTCTAGTTACGAAACTATGAATTTAAATTCAGAAGTGAAAATGCCAACATAAGTATATATATTAGGGTATCCAATTATTCGGGTTTTTGACTTACTCGAGTAACCGAGTAATTTGAAATCTCGATTTTTGGCTTACTCGATTAATCGAGTAAATTTTAAAAATTATTCGAGTTATTCGAGTAAATTTTTTTTAATTTTAATAAAAGAAGCAAAATATTTTAGTTTTTTGTAAGGTTTTATGTTTTATTGTAAAAAAAAACAAAAATTAATCAATAAGTCAGTCTTAAAAAAAGGAATAACAACAAAAAAATCTTATCAATTCATTGGACTTTTTATATTAAAAACTTAAAACGTACACAGTAAATTAAAAATTTGTACTTCAAGTGAGATCGTTGCGTTCTGCTTGTATTCAAAATTATGTAACTTCACTTAATTGTAAATAAAAGCAGAACGCGTTAATCGATTTCTATGATCTATGTCGCATTTTGTTTATAGGTTATGTGACTTTACGTGAAAGTTATAAGACTCTACACGTTTTTCCGTTTGGGATTTATATGTTTAAAAAAAAGAAAAATTTTTTTTGGCAAAATTTTCTTCATAAATTTATTTCTAATTGCAAAAATGTTGATTTCGTAGAGATACAGTATATTAATGGATTAAAGAAAATGTAATTAATAATTTTTCTCAATTTATTTCAGCAAAATCGAACTAGTCGTTCTCGAGTTATGTCAAACTACGTTTTTGCCAACATTTTACAACTAAGCGAAAAAACATCAAGATAAGGAAAAAATGTAAAAGGTCATAAAAAAAACTGGCACATAAGAACGCAAAACCCTTTGAGGGTTTTAATATACCTAGTACCATTACCCTGACTTGGAATTTCTCACCCCCCAGGCAATAACCCCAAAATGTTCCACAGTGTAATTTAATAAAATAATGTTAAGACATTTAAAGTTACAGGTATTAAAAATTAGGATTTGTTCGTCTTTAGAAAGAATAAAAAAATTGTTGCAAGTAAAAAATTATGTAATATTACGAACTTACTCGATTAATCGATACATTTTGCTCGAATAATTTCTTAATCGAAAATGTTGATTTTAATTACTCGAGCAAAATTTCGATTATAATTATTCGATTAATCGAACAAACATTATTCGGTTGGATACCCTAATATATATACATATTAAACATGAAACAAATTGATCCCTTTAGACGATTAAAAAATTACACTAGTGATCGCTTAGGCGATTACTTTAAAAGTTTAAAAATAAATTATACATATTTATGTGTGTACATACAAGAACCGAACAACTGTATGCATCATAGAGCGAATTATATGAAAGCTGGGAATTTATTGAAAGTAAGTTCTTCAAGAAATACTATAAGCGAGTTTGCCTAAGGTTGTTCTTTTAAATCTTTTCTCCTTAAATCTTTACATTTTTAAAACAATGTGTTTATGATGCAAATTGTGAATATTTTTCTGTAAACAAAACCATTTTTCTTCTTTTGTAAAATGGTCGCATGAGCGACGTTTTACTCACCTAATAACCGAGCAATAAACACAAAGAAGTTACGAGAGGTTAGAAAAGTATTTATAGATTAAATAGGGAAGCGACAAATCACTAGTAAATAGTTGGTAATCTTTCGGCTTTTGGCCGACAGGTTTGTTTCCGACACTAAACAACAATAACATCTGATTTTAAAAAGCAAAATGTTGATAGTAATTCCGTGTCTCTATAGCGCTTTCCAGCAGCATACAGGATGGCTGATGAAAGCGGCTACCAAAAAAATTTAATAACTTTTTTTCTATTTAATGAATCTAATTAATTTAATTTTTTTATTTATTTTGCAAATAGATTTAACAAAAATGGATAATGTCCGCCGCTTACACACACTGGAGTCCGTAGTTTCGATTCAAAGAGAGTAAAGGCGCACGTTTAACGGCAATCCTCCGAGCAGATGGACCATAACGAGGCTTGTTACAATTTTGTTGAGCATGGGACAGTCAACAGAATAGCTTACCATCTAAACCCTTCAGTTCGGGTTGAGGACACAATCGCTGCTGACATCGGAACGCAGCAGACTTCCCGATTCGCTTGGAATGTTGCCAGAAGATGCTTCAAATGCTGGAAAAGGACGGAATCATGTTGAACTAACTTTTCATGTCTGGAGAGGCCCATTTCGATTTCAACAGCAACATAAACTAACAAAATTTTCGAATATGGATTGCTTCCAACCCACAGATACTCAATGAGACGGAGTTGCGTCCACTTCGTATCACAGTGTGGTATGCAGTTTTATCGCACTGCATTATTGGGCCCTACTCCACTTTGAGAAACATTTGCAGCTATTTCTGAATCAACTCTCCAAGCAGTAAAGAACAACTTTTTGGTAAGATGACGTACATGCATCAACGAGCAGAGGGGGTCTCTTAATTTTAATAATATTTAAAACTAATTAAGCTATATTAATTAAAATTGAAGTGTGAATTCAATACACCCTTCCATACAAACATGAATTCCATACACTGAAAAAAAAAGTTATTTGAGTTTCTTAATGTACGAGCAGCAATATTTATCAGCCACCCTGTATTTTAAGAAAAATAGTTTTCACAGTATTGCGTAGCGTTGAATTAAACAAATTTATTAGCTGTTTAATTCATCTATAATTTTAGCTCAAACTTCAAATTTCTATCAATTAGAATGTTAAGCGGCTAAAAAAGACATTAATCAACAATTACATTTCATTTCAATGGAAAAAATGCAAAGTATCACAGAGTGTTAGAGAATCACGGTTTGCAGTACTGAATTCGCCGTATTTTAAATATTTCAAATTTTTAATTTAATGGCCCGTCCTACTGTACAATCCAGTTTGTATCATACGTCTTTCCCTCATTTTGTATCACAAAATCCCTAGTGATTTCATATTTTCCGTTCTATTGGCAACGCTGGTACAGTTACGCGCCGCAAATGTCTCTTGCGCTACCTTTCCGAGTTTGAGGAAGAGAGAGAGAGAGCGCGCAAGCGAGAAAAGGAGAGACAAGTTTAGGTTTGTTTACATTGCGTGCAGAGAGCGGATAATCCGCCATCTGCCACCGACACACAGACCGAATACACTCAAAGTCATTCATTAGTGTTTTTAGCCGGTAACGCCGGCTGACGCAAACAGAATTGTTTACCTTTTTTTCATTATGAACGATTAGTAGCAGAAGCAAAACTACCCCATCAGCAGGCACACACACACATGCTCTCTTCTCCAACGGAACAGTGAACAAACAGCCCGAGATGCAGGTTAAAATTAATCGGAAATCGAAATGACAACGACGTCGCCGTCAGCTGCAACTACTTTGGACAGACGCCGAACTAATTCGCGTCGATAATACACGCACGCATTTACATGAAACAAATTCTTCGGTGTTGTTACCGGTTTACCACCGCAACACAAGACAAAGGCCGACAATGACAATCGTGTTGTCTATGGACTGACAAACAACAACAAAAAGGCTTAAGACAGCGATGGCGCGACGACGACGAAGATGACACCGGAAGCATAACCAAATGACAGCCGAAGACAAAAGAATCGATTGTCTGTTACAGTTCATGTTAATGGGCGATTTGTTTACCGCCGCTCATTTGTGATTTTTCTTGTTTTCCGTTGTTTTGCCGGCGTGCGTGGTGATGCGAAGACAAGTTCGTTGACAATTGCGATGATGGGGAACTGCAAAAAAATAGAAAAGAGTGCAAAACAGAAACCAAAACTCGAGTGAGTGTATCTCGCACCTCGCTAGCAAAGCTCCCACCGGAGATACAAACAGGTGTTTTTTAAGTTCACATACATGCACACATACATATTTCACCTGAGTGAGTGTCTGTCGGTCGAGCATTTAATACGATTATAAAGCAACACGTTGCCATTGTTGTTATCTCTCCTATCGTCGAGCTATATATTGCTGAATAAAAGTCGTATCCATCAATTTGGCGGAAGCGATTTAGACTTTATGGGAACACCGGCCGTCGGGGTATCATTTTGCATATTTCTACCAATCGCTGAGTTTGGCAGCAGTGTTGCCGCTGACAATTTTCAAAAAGGGGATTTCTTCAAACAAAGTGACATATGTTTTTTTGTAAGAGTGGCAGTTTTTTTCAGTTTTTATATCAAGAAAACTTTCATACCGAGCAAGGTGGAAGTTATAGAAAATGTTTTGAATGATTTTCTTGGCATGCCAATTTCAAATTCTTCAGGTCCCGAGTGCAAAGTTTACAAATGATTGACAAAACCTTTTTCAACTGTACGAATTCAACTCAGAAAAATCAAGCCATGTCTCATATGCTTGGCGTCGTGGTGAATGTCCCCAAGTCACCATTAACGTTTCACTGTTAAGTGCGACGCCGTGAAGTACCTTGGACTTACGCTAGACACCTTAAAGCGAAGCGTGAACAAATTAAAATTTAAACTATTAAACATTATTGGCTCTTAGGACCAAAGTCAAAACTAAACTTAAACCACAAAGTTCGAATATACAAGCCATCGTTAAACCGGTTTGGACGTATTTTATCCAACTATGGGGAACACCAAGCAGGTCAAACATAGATATCGTCAAAAGGTTTCAATCGAAAACCCGAAAGGATTATTGCAAATGCTCCATGGTTTGTAAGAAACCAATCCATTATGAGAGATTTGGATATACCGACAGTCGGAGAAGAAATCCGAAGATTTAGTGAAATCTATCTACAAAGGCTAAGTGATCATGTTAATCCCTTGGCTATCTCCTTTTGGATGACAGCTATGAGACAAGAAGACTGCAAACAGTTCATATATTAGATTTGCCATTTTGAAATTAGTCTTGTAAATAATTATTTTTTTTTTCAAATTGAAAAAAGAATTAGCTGCAGTAATTTTATTACCAGTACTATCCTCTTGTTTATAGTTATGGAGTCCAGTGGGGCAACGTAACTTATGCCATTAATTTTAATAATGTTAACGCTTTTGCTTATTGTCAAAAGATAGATCACAAAATAAAATACAAGAAAAAAATGGACGAACAAATAACACATATTGTTGAGGTGACTGCCCCTGACCGAAAAGTGTTTGTTTCGGGTCAATCCGGTACATAGAACCGGCAGTCGCGGGAACCTTTAGATCATCGAAACTATCAGTCAGGTCTGAAAATGAAGTCGCAGCAGCAGTATCCATCTACCGTGTGAATGTACTTATAGTGCTAGGGGAGCATCTCCCAAAGATTTCACTTGAGAAGAAGGTACTACCTCGGCAGACAGGCAGGGTTCTGGCGCAGTTGAGATCTGGATGGTGCAGCCGCCTCAACTCTTACTGGGCACGAAGTGATGCTAACCTTCCGGACATCCCGCCTGCCATCAGGGAACACATGACGTGCTGCACCTCTACAATTGTCCGACCAAGCCCACTCAGCTGACTCTCAGGTCTCTGTGGACGCATCCAGTTCAAATGGCGCATTTCCTCCACTTGGATATCTCAGCAAATCCCACATGGACGAACAAGATTTCACAATAAAAAGTTGTTAAATGCGCTTTAAGATGATAAATGTTTAGATATTTTTAATGGCTATAACATAAAATATAATCAGTTCACTTAAAAAACTGTTTTTATAAAGAAATTCTAACTTTACTTGTCTGCACGAAATTTGCGGAAGTTCGGATTTGTTGCCACGACCGATTTTTTTGCCAACCGAAAGTTTGTGCTTGCACGTACTATTCGAGTATTCTATCGCTACACCCGAACGCAGAAGGAACTGACACAGTCGGTTGTAGAGATAATGTATCGGTAACTCCAACTTAAAAGATGAATATTGGAATTGAATTTGTACATGTATTGTTGTTGTAATAGATAGTTGGTATTAAGTACTCTATTAAGGTCGTTGTCGTTATCACAAAAATTTGATGGTTAAATTTTATGTATTCTGTTTATCTGGATAATCTTTAAATTTCAAAATAATTTGAAATTGTTAAAATAGATTTTCGGCCTGATTCAATATTTATTTCTATTTGTTTTTTTTTAACTACCAATTCTGTAGTAACTGGAACTAATAAATTATAATGGAGATTATATTCTGGTGTTGGGATAAACAATAATAATTTACAACATTAAACTTAAAGGGGTTAGGATACGACAAAAACAACTTATCTGTTGTCACCAACAATTATTGGTACTGAAGTGACATGTACTTCTTAATTGTTTGGTTTCCATAGTTTTACTGAATTCGGTTGGTATAACCGATTTATTGGCTGTAACTACCGTATTATTATTGCAGCTACCGTCTTAGGGTATGTCGAACCATGTAACAGAATGTGTGTTTCCAACCGAGTTTTTAAAGTTCGCACCGAATTTTTACTGATTGTTTCTCTGTGTGTGAGTAACTCGGGCTCAAACGCAAATCGGACAAAAAGCGAACCATATTATAAACTATGAGGAATTACCATCGCAAATTATAAGTTCTGAAGCGGTAAAGAATATGGAAGGAGTTTGGCATGGAGGCTTTTACAATACATGGGTCGAAAAGGAGAAACCTTGCCACAGTTGACAACTGATCCCTTATAATTTGATGAAGATCGGAACTAATATGTGGATCATTTGCTATGAAAATGTGGCTTATGACTCAAACAAAATTTTTCCACTTTTTTTTTGGTTTCGATAGTTTTTGAGACGCTCTTTCACGTAGAAAGTCCTAACTTGCTTAGAAGTGTACTAAAAATGTAGAGAAAGATGAAAGAAAAACAGAATTTTATTGAAAATCCAGAATCAAGATAAGAAATGAAATTGAAAAATTTAAAAACAGGATTGAACGCTGCCACCATTTCATAGACCGGGTCACATATGTGCTTTTAGAGTTACAAGATTGGAAAATTCGAGGCTATATCAAGGTATTTTACAACATCCAGTAAGATTTGTCTTTAGTCCATTATAAAACAATCAACATTTTTACGTTTATCGTTGTTAAAATTTAATAATAAAAAACATAAGTCCTATATCGAGAACGACTACCGTAATTAGCCCATTCCTGCCTAATGGGTATTTAAATACCCAAGAAAGTGTTGATACATAAGTAATTTTAGAGTGGGCCAGGTGAGCGATATCGCGGTAATATTTTTGCATAAAAAAGAGGAAAATTTGGGCTAAATTAAAGCATTTAGCAGGATTTTTTTTATCTTTTGTTTTTTGCAGGCAAAAATCGAAGATTTTTTTCTTTGGAAAATTCTTCGGAAAAGTGTTGTCAAACATAGGAGTATGTAATGAAAAAAGGCGATACGTCAATACACCTGGCCTCCAGATCCGGTCAAATGCTCTGGTGAAACACCGTTGTGATAATCCAGGAAGCAAGTAGCGGGATGCTAATTCACCTTGCACTTCAAGCAAACACCTTGCATGGGTATTTAAATACCCACTTCATATCTCAGGTAAAAATTGAGGTTTTTTGTTCTTTTAACTTCTATGGTCTTTTGGACATAAATTTCCAAATTTCATAAAAATCGTACGAGCCGACCTATGGACAGGCAGTAACGGGTTAGGGCGATTGAAGAATTTTTTTCTTTCAGTTATTGTATAAATACGCTTCAAGTATCACATAAATAATCGTATTGTATGATGCATTTTTACGGGTATAATTTAAAATTTTGACATAATGATGAAGGTATTTATTTTCAAAAAGTGGCACAAGAGGTAAAAAAAGTGGCACAAAAGTACAAAAAATTATACAACTACAAGGGTTGCTATTTATATTTCGGGTCCGGCAATAAAAACACAATAATTTATCATTGGAAATGGTTTTATTGTTTTTCAAAATATTCTCCTTTAAGCTCAATGCACTGTTGCATGCGCACAAACCAATTTTCGAAGCCCTTTTTTTCACTCCGATTGAGACACCTCCAAAACATGATTTTAGAACGCTTCAGTAGCAACTTCAGGCGATGAAAAACGTTGACCACGCCTTTTTATCTTGGTTCTAGGGAATAAGAATAAGTCATTGGGTGCCAAATCAGGGCTGTGCGGTGGATGGCACAACAATTCGACATCTTGAGTGGTCAAATAGCTCATCGTTTCGGCTGATGTGTGAGAGCCCGCATTGTCGCGATGCAAAATGATCCGTCTTCTGTTATTATCGTCCTACGTTCCACTAAAGGCATTGTGGCAACATGGCCGGTTATACCGAAAAAAAACGCAATCATTTGCTTCGATGTATTTCTTCCACGAAGAACTTTTGTTGGATTTGGCTCGTCTTGAAAGACATATATGGTCGATTGATGTTTTTTTTCGGGTTCATAGATCCATAGATCCATGATTCGTCACCTGTGACCATGTTATACACTGCCATTGAGCTACCGCAGTTATCTCTTTGCACCAATCCATACGAGCTATATTTTGAGCATTCGTCAAATTATGTGGGATCCAACGAGAACAATTTTTTTTTTCACGGCCAAATGAACATGCAATATCTTATTGATGCTTGTCATACTAATGCACAAGGATGCCTCAATCTCACGGTATGGCACACATCGATAGTTTCTGGCAAAGTGACCGAAGTTGGACGTCCTTAAAGAAATGCATACTGGGGCGAACGGCGTCCGAGACTGAACTCTTGGTATCAGCGATTAACAGTAATTTTTGATGGTGCTTCATCGCCAAAAGTCGAAACAAGTTTATTTAAACACTCTTGGGTCGATAAACCACGCCGAAAATCGTAAAAAATCGTCGCACGAAAATGTTCATGGGATAATTCCCTTTTTTCACCGAGATACATTTTTCAACCAAACAATTCGCCCTCAAATGAAAAAACGTTCTGAGGGAAGTTTTGCTAAAAAATTGTGAAAGTTTCCAATGGAAGTTCCAGTTTGCATCTGGGAACACTAGTATTAAATATAAATAGCAACCCTCGTAGTATCATGGACAAAAAATGTGGCACAAAAGTATCATGCACAAAAAAAAGTGGCAAAACGGGTAACACTGTTTAGCAGTGTTTGCGATTTTTCAGCATTTGACTGCCGTTAATTTGTTAATGAACACCACACCAAAATGGTAACACAACGCACAAATGTGGCCAATAGACCCGTAGTCATGGGCTTGAGCGCGCAACGCATGTGCTTGGAATACCCAATTATGTGGGCACACACAGTTTACATGTTTTAGGGCTTTTGAGAATGCGCCAGAGACCGGCAACAGCGTTCTGCTGACCAGTGATCGATTGATCTCTGCTACCAGCCCCGCCAGCCGCATACAAAAGAAACGATAAACGATCATAACAAAATGTACGAAAACAAAAAAAAATTGTTAATGAATTTTTATATTCCTTCATTGGCTACTGCCGGCATAATTGAGGTTTACATAACACGCCGTTTGCCGTATGCATGGAATGACAAAATACGAGGGCTGGTTCGAAACTAGATGCGGTCATAAACCGCTTAAATCTAATAGATTCTTGGAAATCCATATTTCAAAGACTAGGAAGAATTTTTGGAAACACTTAGAAAATAATAAAATCTAAACGGAATTAATTGGCACCTAAAACCCGCTTCGTTGGACAACAGGGAAGTGTCGAATCGCTTGAACAGGAGATTATTGCCACTGCATTAACTTCTAGTTTTTATCACAACACCTTAGGAGTATGACAAAACAAAGTACTGACACGTTTCATACGAGCTAAGGACACCGTGGGCGTGATGTACTATAATACCTCCGAGAATAAATAACCCCCTTTTGCGCAATCACGATCTCATACGAGGGTTGCTAAATATATTTCTGGCCTAGGCAACACTTAGTGTTGCCTGGCGCCATCTGACAGTTCCATTGGAAAGTTTGACATTTTTTAGCATAAACGTACTCAGGAAGTTTTGACGTACGACCGACCATCACTTGTGTTGTTTACAGTGACTCGTGAACATTTTCGTGCGATCATTTTTCACAACTTTTGACGTGGATTATCAGGACAAGAGTACATCGATGAACTTAAATCTTTGTATGGCGATGAAGCACCATCCTATAGCACTGTGAAAAACTGGTTTAATGAATTCAATCGTGGCCGACGCTCGCTCAAAGACGAAGGTCGTGAAGGTCCTCCAAAGACGGCCGTTGTGCCAGAGAACATTGAAGCCGTGCGTGAACTGATAATGCAAGATCGTCATGTGACATACCGCGAGATTGAGGCATCCTTGGGCATTTATTCAACCAGCATACATTCGATATGGCATGAATACCTGGCCGTAAAAAAGACATGTTCTCGTTGGATCCCGCACAATTTAACAATCGCTAAACGCAAAGTATGCATCAAAATAGTGAACCTGTGGTAGGCAACCCACTAGAGTTCTAAAAATCGATTTTCGATTAATCGACTTTTGGGTGTAACAAATTCAAAGCCCGATCTATAGATTGAGTGCACAATACTTTCGTCACATTAATCATCTATGGACTTTTCGAATCAAATATCCATTAAAATTAGAAACACTTGGAGATTTCAACATAACGTATTTTTGTACAACGAAACTTTTGTAGTTTCAACCGATTTCCGACCAATTATTTCTCTGTGTATAGGTTTTTAAGTACCCTGTCGAATCTCGAAATTTACAATAAACAATTAAATTCACCTCTTAAAGAAATAGATCTTTAATTATTTAAGG
Source organism: Hydrotaea diabolus (assembly GCA_963513945.1). Lineage (NCBI taxonomy): Eukaryota > Metazoa > Arthropoda > Insecta > Diptera > Muscidae > Hydrotaea > Hydrotaea diabolus. The sequence goes on along the minus strand of OY740720.1, from coordinate 99,181,012 downwards.
AAATACACAGTAAATGACAACCACAGGCCTCCCTGTGGTCAACAAACACTTAATCATTTTCATTTTTTTATTTGGAATTTTCAAGTACTTACTTAAGTAAATTAATTCTTTAAATCTTTTTTCGTGTAATACTGACCGATTTTCTTTTCAGCCATGGGTTTTTCACGGCCTATTTTAGTTCATTTGCAATTGTTATTATTGGTTTGATATTTCACTGATTTTAGCGAGTCGTTTTTTTTAAATATAAAAGTTTGTATCACTTGCCGGTCATACCTCGTATATTTTCATGTTACTCATATCTTTTATTTTGTTTATTGTACATTGTTATTATTTCGTTGGGTTTGAGGAGGTGAAAAACCTCAAAATATATATACATATCATGTGTACCTATATACATACATAGGTACGTATGTATAATTTTGGTTGAGCGGACAAACAATCGTTATCACCTGCACCGCCACTACTACGGAACGTATTACCGGTCTAATCGGTCGAATAACAACAACGTTTAGGCGCGCTCAACGTTCTTCAAACGCCACCGAACTACGAACAATTTCGGGTTAGCAAGAATAGCTGGATATTTCTACACCCGATCACATACTTTGGAATACACGTCCTCCAACAGCGAACGCGCAACTCGTACTGATAACTCAGATACGATAAGAACCAAAGCGACAATTGTTACAAAATATCGTACAGACACTGTTCCCCTGTTTGGCGTCGGCCAACCATTTGCCGGTGTTGTTGTTGACCGGTCTGCGCGTCCGTTTCGGCACCACGTTACGTCGAAAAAATGAAACAAAAATAAACGATTGAATCCGTCGGATAGTGACGTTAGTGTGTCATTTCTAATTTGACTATATTTATCTGTGATTTAAACGCTGTTTGCCGAGAGTCTAGTTACTTGAACCTAGACCAGCACCACCACCACGGACAACGTCACTCCCTCTAACGTGCGATAATTGTTGGGAAAGAACAAGCGATTCCTATTCTCCAAGTTAGAGTTACGAGTACGACAATGATCTAATTTGCGAATCGAGTCAAACCCACCGTCGCGTCGTCCAGGTCTGACGCGCGCACTTGAGTTTGTCTTACCTCATTCTCTGGCAACCTTAAAGGTTGGGTTTTTTTTTTGCTTCGTGCCTTTGACTCGGAATCTTTTGATAAATTCTCACAGACAGAGACATTTAGATTTTGCTTTCGATTAATTTAAATAAATTGTTCAAGATTATTAGCTGGCAAATTAACATAGAAAACCGGCTTCGAATCGAAGTTCAGCCATTACTGCCATGATTCAAATCGAATCGCACAGCGGACGGGCTATAGTTCAAGGAGGCCGTTGATTACTGCTCTCGCATGTGGGGAGGGGCCGGGAGTTGTGGCCACCGGGCAAAAAACTCGCAATTGATTTCGATATAATTTTCAGTTGTTTTTCTCTATTCTTCCTCTGTCTAATGCGTGTTGCTTGTTCTATTGAATTTTTAAATATTTATGAAATCATGCTTTTAATTAATTAAGAGAAAGATGTGGATGTGTGTTGTCATCATAAACATCATCGTAATGATCTACAATAACATTATTACGATCACAGAGTGCCAGGCAACCGGCCATGTGTTCGGCGTTCTGTCAACATCTGGAATGCCAGACCACAAAGGCGACCGACTCCAAGAATATTTAACAGCTCATGAATAAAAGACCAATAACGACAAATTTCGTAGGAATTTCAAAACAATCGCTTAAGCACCCGCACCGACGCTGTCCATTGGTGTTCCATTAACTTGAATTTGCTGAAATGAAGGGCTTCACGCGACGACAACAGATGGGCCACTGTGTTTGAGCTTTTCGGAAATGCAAATGGCCCCTTTTCCTTATCTGGCATTTCGACTATAATTGGCGCCAGAATCTCATCCAGTGGCGCAATCGTTGCATTGATTGTGTCCCACGCTGCGATTTCCGCAAAAAAAATAATTTCATTTCAATCATGTTCTTCTCACAACATTTACAGGGTGACCAAATATTATTGATAGATACATTATAAAGAAATAGCTGTCAAAGTTACCTATAACCCCCCCCCCCACCCGATAGTAAGAGAGAAATTATTATTTAATTACACTTTTGGAATATGAACCTACGATCTTCGAACGAAGATCAAACTCTGCGTCAAAGGCATATTAATCAAAGCTGTCATTGATGTGACGAACACATTCCGCAATGCCTTCTTTCACCAGGCATGATAGCATACCTTCTACAAGAGGGGAGATGGAAATGTTTATTGAATCATTCTTATTGTAAGAATTAAGTCTTTTAAGGGCCTCCAATAGAAATGATGTTAGAATGTCCATCGGAGGCAACTAATTTAATTAAATAATTACCGGGTCTGCATAGAGAAGCGACCGACATAAGAATATATGCAGGATCTTTTTTCAATTGCAAAAAAGGACTTCTGTAATGCTTTATTACGGAAGGCAATGCAGGATTAATATTGAGGCTGAAGATAAGGCCTTTTAGAAAGTCTTATAATGGGTGATCCAAGTAGAGATACTTTTTTCAACAGTCTTTTTTTGACCGATCACGCGTGATTCGTGTCATGTTATTTTTGTTTAGTATTGTTTGGAATTTCATCATGGAAAGACGCTCTATGGGCTCTTGAAAAGTTCCAAGTTCCAAGCAAAATTGCCGCATTTGGGACAAAGAGCAACCAGAAGAGGTTCAAGGGCTGGTTTGTGGGCCGATGCAATCATCGGTTCATATTTCTTAAAAAATGATGCCGGTCAGAACGTAACCGTCAATGGCGACCGTTATCGTGCCATGATAACCGACTATTTGATGCCTGAAATTAAAGCTCGTGATCTCGGCGACATTTGGTTTCAACAAGACGGCGCCACTTTCCAAACTTTCCACATCTCGGCGACATTTGGTTTCAACAAGACGGCCCAACTTTCCACACATCGCATTAGTCAATGGAACATTTCGGTGAGCAGATAATTTCACGTTTTGGGCCGGTCGATTGGCCACCAAGATCGTGTGATATCACACCGTTAGACTTTTTCCTGTGGGGATATGTAAAGTCTAAAGTTTATGCGGACAAACCAGCTTCGCTTCAGGTCTTGGAGCGAAACATCACGCATGTCATTCGCCAGTTACCAGTCGTAATGCTCGAATGAGTCATAGAAAATTGGACTCAACGGATGGACCATCTGAGACGTAGCTGCGGCCAACATTTGATAGACATAATCTTCAAAAAATAAATGCCAAAGAATGTTCTTTCGAATGATAATAAACATTCCCCATTCAATTTGAATTTTCTGTGTTTTTTTTCTTTAAAAAAGTAGGGAACCTCGAAATGGATCACGCGTTATATGCAAACCCTTTGTAAAAACGACTGGGTAGCCGTAAGATATTCAGTGGGGTTTGCCATTTCATCATGCATCGGCTTAAGCCTGCCGAACTTATTGAAAGTTCTAAAAAATGTAATTAAAATTGCGGCGCAATTGAAATTTCACAACGTGATTTTCAACGTGAGGTGGAACAGCATGGCCTGTTTGGGCTTGAAGCTTTCTACATAATAAAGATTGTTGCCAAATAAATAAACATTACCGTTTGAGAGGCCAGTAAACACACAGAAAAAATTAGTCGCAAATCGGTTGGAACTACAACAATTCCGTTGCAGAAGAAGAATTTCAACAACTATTTATAATCATAATGAATATTCGGTTCGACATACTACAAGATGATAAATATGAGCATCGTATTGTTCACACAACTAATTGATCGGTCATACCAATAAAACGCGGAAAATGTATTTAGTTGACACAAGTGGTGGTTGTGGCAACCAATCGTTTTGCAAACATTTTGTTGTTGTAAACAATTATTGGTGATGATAACTAAAATGGCATCATAACCACAAATGGGTTGTTTTAATGTTTTTGGTTTGAATAAGCCTTAAAAAGCTAAAATAATTCGATTATAACTGACTTCAAGCCAGTGTAACTAATCACTTTTTCCTCGTTAGGTTTTCAAGTAAGTAAGTAACCCGGTTTTTACCCCTGATAAAAGTTCTAACTACATTCGCCCTAAGATCCATATATTCTTTTCTAGGGGTTGGGATATTTCATATGTTTCACCGTTACTTCAGTTCCACTAACGGAAGCACCAACTAGCATTCGGTTGTACTAAGGGAATTCTCGATGTGCACATAACCTCAATCATGCGATTGGCAATAAAAAATGGTTATGTTCGCTGTGTGTAGAAGACACCCAGAAAAGAAAATGAAGCTTAATCGTGTTAGTTTGACATAGGCAGCGTACCAACAACTAGTCTTTTTTGTGCCCATAGATTTTTGCTTACATCCGTATAAGATTATTCTGACACAATAGGGTGCTGGAAAAGTTGGCCGAAAACGTTGCCAAAAAATTACCTTCTTTTGGCTCAGCGAATATGTCAACAAGCGAAATTGTCGTTCGTTATTGGAGAAATTACAATCCACAAGTGTTGGAGCAAGCGGTACTGCATACACAAAAAATAACTGTTTGATGCAGTCTTTTGCACGGCCGGATTACCGGATTTATTTCTTAGTAAAAGGCGAAGCAGACACCGTCACCGTTGCCAATAAGTCAATGTTATGGCCAGAGCTGGACATCAAAATATCTGAGCTGTGGTTTCAACGAGATATCGCTAAAACCAAACGACTCAACGCTTAAAGTTGCGAAGGAAACAATTGGGACTGGATCATCTGATTGCGAGCATTCATCACATGGCCTCGATCATTCGAAACGACCCCACTCGCTTATTTTCTGTGGGGCAACGCTAACAAGCTAACCTTAGTCTACACTAAGAAACCTAACACTGTTGGTGGGTTCGGGGCCCAAAATTCAAAATGATGTTGCTAGAATAATGCCGCACATATTGGAACGAGTGAGTCATTACAATTTGAACCAACAGTGCAATATTCCATACTTATTCAAATAAATGTAGCTCCATAATCAATTTAATACCCCACCCTGTTATTGGCTAATTAAAATTTCCTTTCTAATCGTTCTTATCTGGTCACCCTTTATTATCTTATCACCTCATAATTACTGCAATCTTGTTCTTTCAACTGATGGACATTTCCAAAACATCTCTCGGCCATGCCATTAGAGAATATAAATTTGAATCTGAAATTAAATCGCCCAACAATGATTTCATTCACGCAGCATTTGTTGGCTGCCGATCTCTTGGCGTTGTGCAACTTCAATCGACCGTGAACGTATTCCAATATTTTGTGACTTGTTAATTGATTCATGCGAATGCCCGCAAATATAAATGATGCTCACAAACGTTTTGTGGAAACATATAATTAACAACAAATTATATTCAGTTATAAACATATGCTTAGCGACTGTTAAGATTTCGATAATCGCAATTCGCATCTGCGAGTGTGTGCAAATCGTAGCGTTTATGCGATACAAATTAAGTGTTTGGCAGACTTGAAAGTGGACATTCGCTTAAAGGAAAACAATTCCCACAGAATCGAATAAAAATATGAGCTCATCCATGGTTTCCAGTTCCACCTTCCCTTTTCTTTCATTCACCGCCGCCCTTCTCCTTTTCACAATTTCTCTATTCAAGAGGGGTTTCTTAATAGTGGCTGACTTCCTAAACGTATATTTACAATGTACTCGTATCAACATAGTTTTAAAACAGAGTTGATACATTGTGTAGTTACTTGTTTAATACGTTGCATAATAATTCGTTTAGGAACATTTATATGCATTGTATCACTCATATCAATAAATTAGAAAAAAATGGTAACTAATCTTCCTTCGTCGCCATTGTGTTATGTGTTGCATTCGCTTTGCATCTACTTTTATTTGAATGCCTTTGTTGCGTTTCCAAGGACGCAACAGTGTCGCAAAAGGGGACAAAATACATTGTAAAATTGTCAGGATTGCATTCACGAACACGATACAATGTATTACTACAAAGCAAATGCGTTTAGGAAGTCAGCCGATTTCTGTGTAGGTTTGTAATAATAATTTTTGAAAACTCATGGATCAAAGCCTGAGTCACTTGACCTATCGGATGCACACCAGCATCTCAGGTGAAACAACATTAAAATAGTCGATGTCTTACGAGCAATATGTTTTATTCAATTTTAAAATCTAACCGTCCCTCTTGGGTAACTCTTTACAAGACAAATATCTGGTATGTTGGAAGAAGCTATAATTTTGCGTTTTGCTTTAGGCAGAAAGATGGACTGACGGACAATACAAAATCGCCTCGGATTTTAACGATTTCACGAAGATTTCAAATAATTATTAAAAGATGTTACAAACAGAATAGCAAAGCATATATATCATTCTATTGCGTAGGGTATAAAATTAAAAATTTGCACCACTTGCTTTTATGACATTTGCTTGAGTTGCCACCACAAAAGCTATGTTTGAAGTCTGTAAACTTGCCAGATATTTGTCTTATAGTCGGCGATCGTTTGGTATTGCAAATTTACGTACCTATTTTTAAGGTTTGACCTACCTTTTTCGAGAATGAGCGGCACAACATAGGAACCCAAAACAACCCAAGTAAAAAATAGACATATGAGTTTTAAAACAGAATCACATTAATGTAATTAATTTTACGATTAGAAAAAATAGAGGCCTTGACCCTTCAAGCTGAATAAAATGTCCTTTCGAACATTGGCACAATATTACTCAGAAACAGTGGAATTTTCTGAGGTTCTGCATATGAAATTTCACCATTTGGCTGAATTGGAGGTCTTGACATATACGTGCCCTGGAGCTCGAACAGCGTCCGAAACGTTCGGAGACATTTGGCATCCACAAGCAGTGAACTTTATTACCAATCACATATGTAACTTTATTTAAGAATTTCTTCAATATGCTTTAACTTTAAGAATTGTTTAAATTTAAGGCCCGATTCTACGGACATACTCGGGCGCATTTGGGTTCTTCAAACAATAAAATTCACGAAAAATGTACTGTTGCCAAACATGGTCCCACCAACCGCTATTAGAGTTTCACTAGCGGGAATTCCCGGAAATCACCCTTATTTTTCGTCGCGTACTCACGGGCATTTTAATCGAGGTTCCCGTGAATTCGATGGTGTAAACGTTGGAAAAGTTTTTACGTTAAACAAATTCTATAAAAACCTTTATTGACTTAAAACAAATTGAGCCTTGAATAGAAGATAAACATACAAGCAGATCTGCTAAATAATTTAAAACTCAATTACTTTAGCTGTGGAAGCGCATTGCCGGCGAAATACGAATTTACGAGGGCAGATCAATAATTCCGTGACTTTTCGAATTAACGCTTTTTAAAAAAAATGGTTTTCAACATATTCTCCTTTTAGCTAATACACTTAGTCCAACGTTTCTCCGGTTTTTGAATCCCTTCGAAGAGATAGGATGTCCATAAAATAGGCATTTTTTTGATCAATAATTTTATCGTTGGAGCTGAATATCTTTCCAACGAGCCGTTTCTTTAGGTTTGGAAAAAGGAAATAATCACTGGGGGCAAAATCCGGAGAATATGGCGGATGGGGTACCAATTCATAACCCAATGCATACAATTTTGCCATTGAGACTGCACACGTGTGCACCCGTGCAGTATTTTGATGAAATGCTAATCGCGGCACGCATCTTGCAGACAGCTTTTTTAAATCCAACTAATCATTTAAAATCGAAACAACACTGCTATATGAAAAGCGTATGGCATCAACAAACTCACGCAATAAATAATGTTTAATGAGCACTCGAAATTACTTTTTTCTATTTTTAAAAAATCCACGAACAGCTTTTGAACAGCTGTTCAACACAAACTAAATGAAGGAACTCTCTCAAAATTTGACAGTAGTCTATTTACAGAGGGCACTTGATAGGAGCAGTGTTGCATTTCATATAACTACGAAGGAAGTTGAAAAGGCATGGAATTATTGTTCTGCCCTCGTATTAGCCGCGGAAATTTATTGACTTTAATAAACACATATCTCACACATATACCTTTGGGTGAAAAACATTTAAAAGCTTTAGAAAAGCGATTTAATATCGAAGATTAGTGGAAAGCGGAAGAATATTTTCTACAACTGGACAGTTTGTGAATAAAATTATAAACAGACTTTCTGATGATTCCATTAATGCTCTTTTTGTTCCAAAATATGTTTTTTAATGCAATTCAATTAAACTTTAATATGCAACTTAAATTATTGTTATACTTTGAAACGTATATATATATATGTACACCCTCCGCCAAAGAGTAGATGGTATACTCAATTTGTCATTATAAAGTATATAATGGGTGATACATCTAGGGGTAATTATTTTCAAAAAATAAATGCCATAAAATGTCTTTTCAAATTACCAATAAAGATTCCACACTTGATTGGAATTTTTATATTTTTTTTGTTCTGAAAAAATACCTCTAGAAGGATAACCCTTTATTTCTGTTAAAAACTCTATTAATAGAAATAATCCTGTGTGTTTTTTTATAGATTTTGCTATTTTAATAACAATTGTAGGAATGCCCTAAACATTAACAACGAACTCGGATTAGACACATTATTCAAATGAAACTCTTTAAAAACTTAAGTGCCATTTCTAAGCGCCGAAGTTCTTACGCTAGCGATATAGAGGCACGGTATTTGGCTGATATTTTTCAGTTGACAAGTCCAGAAGTATTCAAATACGTCACACTTTCTAAAAACTTATTTTCCTTAATAATATTCTCAGGAAAAGAAGGGGGAACAATTATTACGTAAATATAATTTAATCGAAATCGAAGTTAATGTTCTTCTTCGATTAATATAATCGAAATGAAAAAAGTTAGTTGAAATTTAATATTCAGCTTTGGTTACCTACACCAAAGACGATAAATTGTATAAGATGGTCGAAACGTTTATTTTTTGCAATATCGTACAAAAACACCACTCGGTAACGCACAAATTCTAGGCAATTTGATCACAAGAACGCTAAAATCAAAATTGAAAAACTAAATACGCACACTTTAACACACAAAAAACAAATTTCCCAAAATGTTTGTGTTTTTTTTTATAACTCGTAAAAGCTCAATTTATCGCCTTTGACCGACTCTAAACTTTGTAGAACAAAAAAGTGTTAATAACGATTATTTGTTTTTTTTTTAAACTAGCGAAATAAATTCGTGATTTATTATATTGACAAAGTAAGCAAACGATTGAGGGTCATTTGCATGAATACTCGTACATCACTACTTCGACCTTTCCAATGCGACATTATTCAGACAACTTTTAAGCAAATTTTTTAAAAGTCATGTCAAAGACAATCACGCATTCAAAATTGATAACATTTATGTAGGTTGGGATTAAAAAAAATTATTGATTCAATTCAAATTTTAGATCACAACACAATTATTGGAAAACGTGACTTTAGTGTTGTTTTAATCGCATTAACGCATTTTTACTTCAAATCGTGTTTGGACCGAAACTACCCAACGTCAATTTTGTGTGTGCACAAAAAGGATAATTAATTTTATTTTTATACGTACTCCGCATTTGATTGACTATCATCAATCTCATGGACTCATTTTGTTGGCCTTGAGCCAATACTTAATTTTATTTTATGTTCCCTTCAGTCCAATGTGGCTCCGGCTACTCGCAATAAATAAAACAATCTGTGATATCATGGGGATGGGATGTGGATTACTCAATACGTTTTTTTTTATAAACAATCGCATAGTTTTTTTTTAATTTTTTCGTACTTATGTTGTTGTTTATGTTCTTGCACACACCGCACTCACATGCTGACAACACATACATGTGTAGTACTTCAGCGGTCGGTGATAAATGAGTGTGTTCATTGAACTCGGTCAACGTAATCGGTAATCGTGTGTAAATGCGGGTATTATGATGACGGCGACGCCAACGTTGGCAGCTCAGTTATCAGCACAATATGATATGTAATATATACGTCAATTGCACAGAATAAACAGGAGGGAGAAAGAGTGCGAGTGCGAGATTACACCCCGTTTGACACACATTTTGTTGTTCGGCTATAAAGCCCACAACAACAGAAACTAGTCTCAAAGAGACGAAGAGAAAAGAGCGTGAGTTTGTTGTTGGGGGCGAATGACGCCATGTAACGAGAGAGCAAACATATCAGCGACTACGGAGAGCATGCGAGCACCCAAATGAATCACATGTTTTTGATAGGAGCCACAACGACGGCGATACATACACACAAACATGAAGTAATAAAATGAACGAGTGTGATAAGAATTTTGATGAAAAAGTAACGCATAAAACAAACGAAACAACCCTTAGCATCCACTATCATGTGGTGCAAAGTCACAGAGTATGTTCGATATTGTAATAAAGTCCCTAGCGAAAGACAGGAGAACACTCAACACTGATACAGGGGCAAGGAGTTAACACCACCACCAAAGATAGTACATACTCGTACCTATGTACATACTTATGTGTGCATAGTACAGGTAACAGAAATTTGAAATTCGTGAGAAAGAATGAAAGAAAGAAAGGAAGAACACGCATGCAAGTCGTCCGTCGGTCGTCACAGTAATGGTGGTCAGTGTCAGGGTGAACACAAAACGCGACGATTCTGGTGAAATGGAAACGAAATTACAATTAGGGGAAGAAAATTAATTGTTTACTCGGTATACACCTATCCAAGCCGGCTGTACGTACATACGTGTACGCCCGGGGCAGCTTGTTAATTGTTCGGTATGACAAAAAGTGTTTTCTGACAACAACAACAAAACTAACATTTTTTCCTGCGTCTGTACGCAACAACGCGCATACATTTTTGATGAGTAATCGCTCATCGCTGTATTTCTTCATCATGCCAAAAATATCGATTTTCCCGCATGCAAAGCAAAGTTAGTTGCTGTTCCTCTTATTTTGCTGCTTGCCCCGAGTTTTCGGCGAATTTATTGTTCACTCTTCATCATCACGTACATATGTACTTTAAAAATAGTTTATCTTTGGGAATGTGATTCGTTTATGGCGTAGCATTGCCCCAACCCTGGTCTGGCAGCACCCCAATGCCCCTTCGACGTCATCCTGTATTCATTTACAAGACAATACTTCTGTTTCATACACAGTGTCTTTCTACTTGTTCCGTTTTTTTCATTTTGTTTATGTTGTTGTTGCTCTTATTTGCACAACTTGACGCCTAAAAGTGTTGTTGTGCCGCTGTTATTCTTGCTCTTGTTTTTTTTTGTTTGCTCCGTCTTAAAATTGCTTCGAATGACTGTGCGATGCGATGCGGTGCCTCTCTGCCGCCGTCTCTCAGTCACGATGTTAATGAAAATTGCTCTTCGTAATGGCAACAGAAATTTAACGAACAACAAGACAACGGCATGGAATGGAGAGAACCAGCATCTCGCATAACATCACATTGCCGATTGTTGGGCCGGCAGCGATAGCAGCAGCAACTAAAACAATAACAACACAACATGTGACTGACTGAATTATTAGAGCAAAGAGATGTTCTCAAAACAAGTGCATGGACGGAACACACACAGTCAGCAAAAATGAGATATGGGCTATTCCATAGGCATAGTAATACTACAGCCAGTAGGCAGACAGGTGTTGTCTGTCGTTTGATATTAAGCGAATCCGATAAGACCTTCTTGTCTTGCCCAAGAATCTTAAGAACGACTGAAGAGTAAAGCGATGCGGTCTAGCCTTCGCATGTGTAATCAAAAAATCTTTTTACTGCATCATTGCCAGTTATCTCTGCCTTTGCTGTTTTTTTTTATTTCGAGGGGCATTATACGACTGACTTTATTCGTTATCATCTCGCCCTATAGAACTGACGACTGTTTGTTCGTGCATTTCGAAAGATCTTGGGGAAATATTCAATTATTCCACAAACATTCAGGTTGTTGTCAATAAGTTAATTGACAAAAGATGTTGCAATGAACTCACTCAAAATTCTTTTCCACTGACGTGGTTCTTTACAACCATGTAAAGAAGTCTTGATAACGATGTCTTGTCAGAAATTGTGCAGAACGTGTACATGAGGAAAGTAAATGAAGTACTCAGCACCAAGGAAATACAATTGAAATGGAAATGTATTTTTTAAATTTCCCTAAACTAAAACACATTACAAATTAAATTTCAAGTTTTTTTAAGCTTTATTAACAATGTAAGATGTTAGGAGGTAATTAGTATTTGCTGTAGACGTTAATAAAGTTTTCATCCGATTTGGAAATGTTTCAAACTTATTTTTTTTATCTCATTTTAATTACTGAAAAAAATTTAATTTCAAAAAGTTTTTTAATTATATTTTCTTAATTTCATCTTATCAATTCTTCTAAGAGCAAAACATTAAAGGCGTATCCATTTTTTATTGTAGAAAGCAATTAATGGCTTCATAAAACCTTTTCTATAATTCATATGTAGTAAGTCTTTTCGTTTGTGTAAAAAATGTTAAATTTTTTTGCATGTTGCACTGAAATCTTATTTTGTCGTTTTTTTAAAAAGTGCAACCTTAGAAACATATTTTGTTTTCGATTGTCAAAGTGATTGCAATGCACTGCGTGCGAAAAATGTCGCTTTTTTAGTACTCACTACAATAGAAGGTGTATAAGTAGTATGTTTTGACATAAAACGCTTAATGTCTTAAGTGTTGTATTTTAAATATACACAGGTTAAATTAAACACGTACACACGACTCGAAATGATAGCAAAAACGTTGTCGAAAATTGTTTACACAAATAATTTGTTTTTCTTCTTCTTTAAGTGCTGCATGTAATTTTGTTCGATTGTTCGAAGTAAAAGTGTGACATTTTCAAAGGATGGAGCAACATCTAGAAGGTTACATATATTTTGAGAAACGAAATCACCAATTGTTAGTTTGAAAAAGTTGAGGCAGATTTGTTTCGCCTCATGTCCTGAGACTGTGATCGACCTGTTGTTGTACCCTCTAATTTGTCTATGTTAACATTTGGGGCTTAAATAAGAAACTCTGTGCTTTTGAAATAGCCAAGTTTGGTAATCGGTATCAAATATTTGCAAAGGCTAGGCAGTGGCAAAGGTAGTGCCCTAACCTTCGTGTTCTTACCTATCCTTTCCGCACGTCTACAATTCCCATTCTGTCTACACGCAGAAAAAAGTATGGTTGTGGTGCCAATATTCGAAGAGGATAATACTATTGTTGGGTGTATAGTTGTGGTACAACAATATTATGATCCTCACAATAATAGTATGATACAAAAACAACCATACTTTGATCCTCATAACAATAGTATGATTGAGACATAACCATACTATTATCTCCACAACCATAGTATGATGCACACTCAATCATACTATGATCTCCACAACCATATTATGACCCTCACAACCAAAGTATGTTTCGCATACAACCATAGTATGATCCTCACAACCATAGTATGATTCTCGCGTAACCATGTTATGATCCCTACAACCATAGTATGATCACACACAAATATACTATGATCCCCAATATTATTTATTAGAATTGGGTTAAATTGTCAACAAAATACATTAAATTCAAAACAATATTAATATTGTGGCAATCATACTATTGTCAAATTAAATTCAGTAAACAACACTATGGTTGCGACGAACATACTTTTATTGGGAGAACATATTATTATTGTTGTGACCAATAGTAACCATGTTTTTTCTCTGCGTGTATATGAGCCTGTATGTCCTGTAAGGACACCGAGGATCAACTAAATCTGCATTTTGCTCAAGATCAGCAAAGTTCTAGACTCATACTTTATAATGCTGTTGTTTTATTATTTAATACCTCTACGAGATTTGTATCCTTTGACGTCTGCAGCCAAATAAATGCTAATCCATAAATGTCTTTCGTGAAGGTAACTTGTCCTTAGCCTTTAAAAAGGTTCTTCTTTGAGGGACATACTCGTATTTTACGGTAAAGAGAACACGAATGTTTATGCCAAAGATTATTTTAGTGTTTCTTTGCTTGAACATATTATCTTTTCGTCCTCATAGTTGCCATTATCGAAGTCAGAGTAATGATCAGTATGAACACTACCTATTGTTTCTTGGTCAGCTTTAGAATTTATGAAAAAGGTTTATTCTCTTCTGAACACGGAAATGGGGCATAAGCGGCAGTAAGCATTTTTCGAAAATATTTATCTTTTTTTTCTTAAAAAAAATTTTAAACCAAAATACGTCTGAACAAAAGGAATTGTCATCGACCTTTTTTGAATTCTCGTCTTGCCACAACATCTTTTAAAGTTGTTTGACGTGCGAAGTGTATTGAATATTTCTAGGTTGGCGAGTAGTTTTAGACCGATAAGTAGTATTTAATGCGAAGCCTAAAGCTAGATTTTCCAATTATGTAGATAATGTTTATATAGAGAGTATTGTCTTAAGCTATCGATACCGAAAACTATGGTTTGACTGCTGATAATGTCAAACAGTGTTGAAAATTTCTATTTATTCACTGGCCTCTGACCTCGTTCGTGCGCTTAAACGTTTCTGGATTACTTATTATTGGACTATATTAAGTCATTGTTTTTTTTTGCCAAAATTCAAACTACCATTAGCGCCATGCGGCCAGATTTATTGCAAAAAAGTAGTGAAAATTTTGACTGATCGAATACATTTCAGTTTTGTGTTATCATTTTAAGTTCCCAAGCTCTTAATAAACATCCTTTATAAACAAATTTTAGTTATTTTGTTCCCTCTAAATACTGTTTTCTTGTATTATTTTGAGGATCATTTATATCTGGCCCTATGTAGTACAAGTAGTGTATATTAACAATTTGTAGTGAGTCTCTTATGCAATCTAATGCCTTCTAAATATGCTTTACAACATTTGTACGTTACAACATAATGATTACTCTAGTAGTACAAACTTGTCTTAACTTTTTATCTCTTCGTTGTTTTATCTCATCAAATATTTCCTAATAAAGGTAGGCGATAGCATACGGATTTTTTTCTTTTTGATCCCAATTGCCAGTTTACTGATAACATTAAGAAAGATGGCAATGCCCTATTAAATGATATGCATGTATGTTCGAATACCTTGACTTGTGTGAAGTAAAAAAAAGTTGTTCCCCTTTAGAAATGCAGATTGCTTTATTAATCTCATAATAGGTTGCCTACAATTAGCTGCATTCACCAGAGAGCTGAGCCTGTTTTAGAACAACTTTAAACTTCTGTCGAATCAGTGAGATGTGCACGATGTTATTATTATACTCACTGACCGGGAGCTAGTTTTTAAAAAGGGCTCCGAACGGATAAATCATTTTATAGAGATGGCTTAGAGGTAAATCTCTTACTCGTAGTCAGCAGCATTAACGAGGTGGAATACCCTTGTCTGAAAAATGTACTTACGTGTTCTTACTCAAATTTATCATGGTTTTGCTTGAACGTTGCCAAGCACGCCAACTACGGCGGCCCAAGAACATTGTTGATTTTATACTTTTGGTCAAAAAAAAACAAATCTAGCAAAAGGAACCAGAACTTGTACTCGGCAATAAAATTAATTTGACATTTTTTAAGACCAATATTAAGAGTTGTGAGTAATTTTTCTTTTTAAAATGTTTTCAAAAAAAAGATTTTTCAGAAAATACAAAATCGCGGTTTTTATTTTATTTTTGATTTAGACTAGCGTTAAAAAGTTATTCTCAAAAAACTTGTTTCTGTGCCCTTTAAAATCATTAGGAACAATAATCGATACCAATTATACACCCTACTTGTATAACTCGCACGTCTAGATCGTTTCGTTTAAACAAGGAACAAAAATTCATTATCGTCCATTTGGGTATTTGTAACGCCCATTTGGGTTTTGTAAAATTTTAATTGGAAATTTTGTGTGCTGTAACTTTAAATATGTTGACGAACGAATTGCGTCTACTTCCAGTTCATTTCTTTTCAAGCGAATTCGTTTTCTACTAGAGCACAATACAGGACTTTCTTTTCTAATGCTGTTATAAGTTACAGGTATACTAAGATTAGAGAAGAACTTTTTAACAGTACCAACGGTAAGCCATGGTCGTGCAAAATTGCACGGTTCTAATGTCAGCTCCTTGCGGCTGAGGCATAGAACCTACTCACTTGTCGTTTAGAACATCAAATTCTTATCCCACCCTTTTTTCAACATGAATTCTTTGCAGTCCAAGTTTTCAATTCCCACAAAATACGTATCAGTTTCTCATTCGTGGGTATTCTTTTTGATTAAGAACAGCTTTGATTTTACCAATACATAAGAGAGGGACTAATAATGTTATCCCATTTCTCTAGTAACGCATTTTAAAGCTACGACCACGAATTCTCTATGACGTTAAGATCTGGACTCTGAGCAGTAAAGTCAGGTTTTAATAAGTCAATTATGGGCATGGCAGTTTTATGGTTTAGATCATTATCCGACATACACATCCAATCTAAAAAGTTTAAATTTACTTTCATTAGCAAAAGTTACCTATTTCCAAACTGAAATATTCTTATTGATATACTCTCGTGAAAACTCTATTCTACTTATATATAAGTGGTTACTGATAAGTGGTTTGTTTCGACCATACAAATTGGCTTTACGCAAAGCTTTTCGTAATGTTTTCGAATGGCAAGACTTTCCAATGTATTTTTCCGGTTCCAACGTTTTTTGTAAGCTCAGTCTTTTTCTTAACCTGTCGTACGGATTACCGCTTACCTGCATCACCAAATATATTATTGGGTGCAGATCTACCGTTGTTTTCGATTCTATTTTCATGGTGAAACCTTTCAATCATATTTGTCAAAATATATTGAATTATGTACTTGTTTTGTTATGCAGCCAATAAACCAATTTTTTTTCATATAATTTTAAAAATACAACAATGATATATGAAATGGGTAAAGCATTTCAAGTTTTAGAAATTCTAGTCACAAACGATTGTTCATAAAGAGAGCTAGCCAGCAAAGGAAAAATTATTTGGGGTCAAATTTAATAACCCTATAAGAAAATCATGCCACGGAGCCAATATACTGATTAAATGTCACTTCAGGAAAAAATCCTCCACAGAGCTTTATGTGTGGTCATGACGTCGTTGTCCAAAGGTTCCAGAGATAACTACAAGACAGTAGTATACTTGAGCTGACATATATTTAATCCCTTTTTGCAATTAAAAACGGGTCCACTTAGGCAACATCGTCGTTCCCAAATCTGTCTAATAGACGGCTAGACTACATCTCTACCAAGTGCATGAAACATTACTGCCTTATATATCGCTGCATCTCTTCAATAAACACGTAAGTGACATTTTGACGAAATTGATGTTCTTATATTTTTTAACAAAAAAACACGTTTGCAACTTAGTTATGAAGAGATCTTTATGACTTTGTGAGAAAAATTTTTTTTTAAGGACAATTCAAGAACCTCGTATCTCCAACTAATTTTATATGTTAATGCGCAAAACTCGTAAGTACAATAAAAAAAATTTTAGCTAGAGTGAATAAATTTTTTAAATAAATATTTTCTGAGTATATGAACAAAGTTTACAATATTTAATTTAAAATCTCACATTTTTAATTGATATTTATAATCAAAAATTGAAATATTATTGAATTTACTTATCTTATTTTTTATTTAATTTAATTATTTTAGAATTTTAATAACAGGGTCCTATTAGTTTAAATGATATGAAAAATATTGTTCGTAAAGAGGGGAATGGTGAAATCTATTTTTCAATAGAACAAAATATATAAGGGGGTGTTCTGGTCTGGAGGGCCTTTTTTAAATGTTTTTAAAACACTCACAGAAAAAAGTAAAGAAGCTTTTTTATTTTTAGTTCTGTTTTTTGTCTTTAAATGTTTAAAGGATTTAGTTTTTTTTCAAAGCTAAGCTCGTAAGCCTGAGCGCCTGCACAGCTTTGCCACTCCTAGATCCGACACTGTGATTACGATCACATCTCTCTTTCTCTCTTTCCACTGCCAGTACAGCATTTTACTGTACCTTCATTTTTCAAGCAACTTGAGCAAAGAAAGAGAATTATTATCAGTTATTCTTAGTTTTTTGCTTCTGTTATATTTACGTCTTGCGCTGATTAAATTCTTTCTACCTAAACGTTTTTGCTAATTTGATCAGTTGTAAGTGGACATTGATCTAGTGACATCGTTTAAAAATTAAAAACCAGTTATATATATAAAAATACAATTTTGTTCATAAATTTCTTCATTGATCGAATAAGGTAAGTTGTTAAGACTTTTGGTATCTGATTACATTGCGGACCTGAAACCAGTATTTTTGTTCCTTTGTTTTCATACAGTTCATAATGGATGGCAAAGTTATTGATGAAGTAAGTGGACTTTTTATAAACAATTCAACAGTGCTTGAATATGACGAAAAGTCAGATTTTGCGGACGATGAAAATTATATTTTAGATGAAAAAACTGGACGGTTTGTGGCGATAAACAACGAATGTCCACAACAAGACTATGATGTTGATTTTGATGATTTTTCTACTTCCAACGACCTGTATTTTAGTGACAGTGAAGTAGATTGCTTCGGTGCTCAGCTGAATACATCCACAGGGATTGTAACCAAAACCAATAGAAAAAAAGGTCAGAGTGAACCAAATAAATGGGAAAGAAACAGAATTAAAAAAGCTAGAATGACAGGAAAGGAATATTGCAGCAAACAAGTTGTAAAGGGTAAAGAAGCAGGCAAAAAAAATAAGAGAAAAAAAACAGTTACAACCATTATGTGACCTTAAAAAGTGCAAGAAAGCGAAGCATTTAAAATGCAACGAACTTAAGAGTTTTCAACGGCAGGAAATATTTAATAACTTTTGGACGAGAACGACATGGTCCCAAAGAAAAGTGCTGATAAGCAGTTTGGTTAAAAAGGTGCCGGTAAAGCGGCGTAAACAAAAAGAAGATGTCTCTCGCCGACGTTTTACTTTTCAATATAGTCTTAAAATTGACGATGAAGTTTTTCCTGTTTGCAAAAAAACGTTCCTAAACACTTTCTGCTTAAAAGAATGGTCGGTCAGAAACTGGGTTTTAAATAATGACAATTACAATATTCCAACAAAAAAATCCAAAGGCAAGGCTAAACATGTCTTAAGTAAGCGCGAAAGCGCAAAAAAATTCATTTTGTCTTTACCTAAAATTGAGAGCCACTATTGTCGCAAAGATTCAAACAAAGAATATTTTGACATAACATACCAGTCAATTAGAGAAATTTACTCTAAGTATGAAGATTACATGAAGAGTAAGGACGTCAAAAATAAAGCCTCGTATCATACTTTCCTAAAGGTAATCCATTCTCTTAATGTTGGTTTGTACAAGCCAAAAAAAGATCAGTGCGATCTTTGTTTTTCTTATAAAAAAAATAATATTGACGAACTATCCTACAAAGCTCATTTAAATGAAAAGGATGAAGCTAGGGCTGAAAAAGCTAAGGACAAAACAGAAGCAATGAAAGGTGAACGGAATGTTTATACGCTTGATGTACAAGCCGTGCAACTTGTGCCCCAAATCGAAGCAGGAGCTATCTATTTCAAACAAAAGCTTGCTGTTCATCAGTTCACTATATATAATCTTAAGACTTCGGAAACGCACTGCTATGTTTGGCATGAAGGTGAAGGTGGTATGGACGCAAATGTTTTTGCCTCGTGTGTTGCCAACTTTTTGGAAAACTACGTTGATCTGTCTTTACCAACTGTTCTATTCAGTGACGGTTGTGGGGCCCAAAATCGAAACACCACATTGGCAAATACTTTGCAACTCATTGCAATAAAGTACAATGCAACTTTATTTCAAAAATACTTGACGGTTGGCCATACCCAAATGGAATGCGACGCAGTCCATGCTCTCATTGAAAAAAAAAGAAATGTAAAGAACTTTTTGTTCCAATGGACTTTGTTAATGTTATTAAAAAAGCAAGATCTGTACCAGAACCTTATAATGTTCAATACATTGATCACAATTTTTTTAAGAATTATAGTCAAATAAAGTTTTATAAATCTATAAGACCTGGACTCAAAACTGGGGATCCTCAAGTAATCGATATCAAGTGCCTCAAATACGACAACTCTGGTATGTATTTCAAACTAAATTATAAAGAGGAATGGATTTTATCGCCACAGAGAAAACTAAAATATGACATTAAAAAAACAATACTCCCATTATATGAAAACCCACTGGAAATAAAGAAAAAAAATACAATGATTTGCAAACCTTAAAAAAAGTCATCCCTCAAGAGTACTGGGACTTTTTTGATAACTTAAAGTTTATTGAAGATAGCTAAGCATATTTTGAAGTTTTTTTCATAAAGCCAGATTTTTTGAAATGAACACAAAAAACACAAAAAAATCATTTTGTTTTGTTAAAGTTTTCCTTCATAATTAAGATTTTGTTTTTAAATTTTTTAATGGAGAATGATGTTTAGTTGTAAATTTGATAATAATATGTATGAAAAACAATCAAAATTGCGTTGAAATAAAAAAAAATTATCATGCTAAAAACTCGTAAGTACCAAAAAATGCAACATTTTTTTAGAACCAAAAACACGTAAGTACAAAAACCCATCGTAATATGATATAAAGAACAAAATATATAAGAAAATTATTTCAATTTATTTAACAAACGTATAAGCTACAAAATTAATAAAGAAAAAGTGCGAAGTCTATTGCAAAATCAAAAGATATTCAGTTTTTTATGTCCTTTGAAAAATGATGATTTGTGACATACGTGTTTATTGAAGAGATGCATCGATATCCTAGCATTGATCGAAAGATATTTATTCACCATCCAACATAAAATCCGCTTAAAATCCGTTATCGAAAATCATAAAACTTCTTTTTAAAAATACACGTTTAAAAACATTTTGATACTTATTGAACCCCTAATACATAGATTTCGCAAAGAAAAAAACGATGGACTTGTGAAGTCATCCTCAGTCTAAACATTGGGCCTGTTAACAAATTTAGACGTATAGTTTAACGACTTTTTACAAATTTTTATGATGTAAAAATGTATCAAATATTCGCTGCAACACATTTCACTGGTTTTTATAATTAAAGTTCCGTGTTTTGCCTAATGTTGGCAATAACCCCATCATTTGCGCATGAAGCCCGAATAATTTCGTTACAGAATGAACTCATGGAACCTCTTAATGAAATTGTATTCTCCTTGTTCCATTTTGTTGAAATCTGGCAATTTTAAGCCGATCGACTCCTTTTTTAACTGACATAGTATACGAGTATATATAAATTTCACTATTTTCCGTGTCTCAGATATCGGCGTTTGAGAAAACATTCATAGATTTAAAATTGAACGAAATAAGTGCAAACTTTGTATTTATTGTACATGAAGTGACCCATACGTTTAGTAAAATAAAGCAGAGCACATTTATTTTTAAGGAGGAAAAATAAAAAAATTAGCATGAAAAAAAAAACATTTGGATGAGGGAAGAACTATTTTAAAAGTGAGACGTTTAAGGGGGTTTTGAAATCCACACCATCAACAAGGGATGCATTTTTACCGCAGGCAAGCCGATTTTAGGCAGGCGATAGCAGCTGTTGTGGTCAGGAATGGAAACATTTGTTAAAAATAAAATAAGTAAGAAATATCAAAATAAAAGAGGATAAAGAAAAAATATAAACAGAATATGTTCACTAAAGGCATTTCGTTAAAATAAAGAAAAATACAGCAGCAACCCTTTAAATTGATCTTAATTAAGCCAATGGAGATGATGGCGCAGATTACACATCACATCTTTAGGAACGTCAATTGAATGGAAAAGAATACGACATAGAGAAGTGAAATTGAATTTTCTTCCATTTCCAGTGTGGTGGTGAGAAAGAAATAAAGCCATAAAATTCGTCAAGTGATCTTTAAGTGGAATGCACTATGCCACAATTGAAAATGGAAATAGAAACAAAAGAGAATCGGCAAATGAAAACTCACTTTACAGTTAAGGAAAGAAAGTCCATAAAAGGTAGTCACGATGACACAACAAAACCCAAAACCGGGACACTGAATGAAAATTATCATCTGGACAGGTCTCTGAGGCAGGCCACTGAAGGGTGGGAATTGGATTTTTTTGGGGCGATTATGAAAGAAATTTATGTGGCACATAAGCAGAGAAGGAAACTGGGTTTGGCTTATTTGCGTAATGTGTTACATGTGAAAATATGATGGAGCTAAAGGCAAAACAAGGAGCGACACATGACTGGTGGCTGACAAACATGCCACACACACACACACTCCTTTGATGTTGTTTATTTTTCAGTTTTTATTTATTTTCCTTCCTCATAGTTTATCTTTTTTTTTGTTCCGAACATTTATTGGAGTGACTGCTTGCTGATGTGATGTGTACACTCGAGTTTTAGTTTCATGTTTAGAATGTATTCATTACTTTGAAGTACACACGGAATGAAATGAGCAGGGAGGAATAGGTGAGTGGGGGACAACGAACGGGTGTGTGTGAACTTGGTTGTGAACTCGATTTATTACAATGCAATTTTGCAATTTCTTCTCTCTTGGCTTGGCTTTCATGCAGCTTTTCAGCATTTGTATTTATTAGTGTAGTTGTGATAATGTGCTACAGTTGTTGTGGTCGTTGTTGCTGTTGTTGGGCTTTTCCACATTTTCACAGTTAATTTTCACAACAACATCATAGTTTTTGCAACCGCATCATAATCAACGAATCTTTCTACCAACCATCGAACGCTTGCACCAACGAGCGAACACACTCACAACGACCGACGGACGGACGAAACGTCAGCGTCAGTCAGTGGGAAAATGTACATTTTCCAACCCACCGTTTTCCCTGTTCCTCCTCGTCCATGCCCGCCGTCATGCATGATGCATCCATTCAGTCATGTAAAAACACACGCACACACATCCACACAGAGAAAAAAGAAATTTTCGCTTGTACTGTTTCTTTTTTTTTCATTGTTTGCACTTTGATTGCACTTCTGCTGTAGCTTGTTATTTTGTTTGTTACTTGCTTTTGTTGTTTTCTCATTGTTTTCCTATTGTTGAAACTTTGTAGTTCTTTTTCCATAACTTTTCTCGGCTTTCGTTTTGGGTTTTTTGCATAAAATTGCACTTTTTCAATTCGTATTCATTGGTAAAAATACTACTCGTACACCATAAATTATTGCCATTATCACTACTAGTATAGTTGTTGTTGCACTTCTTTTGATATTCTTTGCGCTCTCTATCTCTCTTGTTGAGTTGTTTGCCCCCTTTTAGTGCAACGGGAATGCACATTTAAATGTTGAATGAATGTCGCTCTCTCTTCTCACTCTACTGCTGCTGTCGCAATGTTTGACTCACACTTTTTTTTCGTTTGTTTTGCAAATTTTTTGGTTATTTATTTCTCAGCGCACACACTCACAAACCAACACTGCTGCTTAACACTAAAATTTGTTATAAACAACAACACCACGTTATTTGTTGTTATTTTGCCTTAAATTATAACAATTTATTACCATTTTCTTCTTTTCCTTCGACGATGATGACAAATATTTTTTCTGTATTCCTTTTGTCGCTAGCAAGGAAGAACACCCAAAGAACACAACACTCACGGAAGAGGGGAAAGAAAACAAGACACACCACTTAATTTTTCTTCCTTTGGTAATTTTTTTTAGTTAAAAACTAAAGAAAATCTACCGTACACACACAAACACGTTACGAACATACGGTATGTTCGCCAGAAGAAGAAGAGCAAATGTTGTTTTTTTGTTTAAATATTCCCCGTTTCGTTTTGCTTGCTTTTCCAATTTCTTCTAATTTTTTATATTTTCAGCGAAACGACTTCAACGGACGACCAACAAGAACTGAACTAACCGAATGCGCCTTCTGTCGCTGCCGCTGCCACTGCTTTGCCTTTTTCGGATTTCTTTTTGTGCTTGTGCAGGGTGTTGCCAACGCGCGGCGAAAATCGCTTTTTAAGGGATGTTTGTTATTTTCAAGGAGAAGGGATAAAAGAGAGTAGCGTGAGAAAAAAATAGTTTATGTACAATAGTTGTGTTTTTTTGTTTATGGCCTTGATAAGCTATCGAGTGGATGATACAAAAAATTTAGATAAGTCTTTTCGTTTTAAAAAAATTCCAAATTTGTTCGTGTCTATAGGAAGCAACCTGCGGTGAGAAAATAATGGTAGTGTTTTCTTAAGTCTCGTTAACAAAAGTCGAATTAAATGTAACAATACGGAAGGTATTTTTATCCACTTGCTAAGAAGTGAGTTAAGTGGTGGAGGAAAGCCTAGAGTTCAAACCCAAGTATGGGTGTTTAATTTTTTTTTTTGTAAAATTATGCTTATTTTAGTATCATAGAAGTGAAATATATGAGTATATATCTCGTAATATCTCGAAACACTTATCTGCACCTAAGAAAGTACATATATATCCCCTCAAAGGGGAGATCAGTAATATATCGTTAGCTAAAATGCAAAAAGGCGTAACTAACAAAAATATAATTTTACAGGAGAAGCGTATATCTCTGGGAGGGAACACTTTTGGGGCATGGGATCGGTCTCATTCGATGCTTAGATGTTGTCCACGTCAAAAAAAGAAAAAAAATGAAAATTGATTTTTTTAACCTTAGGTCCCTTTCTCTATGCGCTGTCACATATGAAAGTTGTAGCCGTTGTCGCATTGAACGTTTCAAAAAATGCCCCCTTGTGCTCGGGGACATATGGCTACCCAGAAACAGTAAAATTTGCTCACAAATCTAAATTTGTACCTATGATTTAGATTTGGGTCAATTTGGGAGCAAAAACGGCTCCCTTTGACTGTGGACATACAGGTAAAAAAATTACTAAAATTTCGTCACTAGTCCGAATATAATATTATTTCGGCCAATTGACCTGATTTGAGGGCGTAGTCCATAAATAGGTTCTTTAGAATATGAACACATGGGTACTCAGTAACAGTTGTTGTTGTAGCGGCACACGCAGTGCCGAGGTGACAGCCCTTGGCCGAAGAATTACTACTTCGGGTCAATCCGGTGCATAGAACCGACTGTCGTGGGATTGACTCAGTAACAGTGATATTCTCTGAAGAATATGATATTAATTTTATGATTTGACTAAATTGGAGGCGTTGACCAATAGGCGTGGTCCTTGTGCCTCGGAGCACACAAATCGTAGTGTTCTGCGACATATGTGTATTCAAAAACGGTTAAATCTTCTCAAAAATCCAAATACGAGTATGGACTCATATTTAACATTTTGATCAATTTTAGATATGACTGGCCCATAAAGCCCTCGGGAGCCAAAAATCAGACTTCTTGATTTATGGACATACGGGTATTAAAAAACAATATAATTTTTCATTCATTTTACGGTTCGATGAAATATAGGTCCTTCACAAATGGATCTAAGGCCCCTTGGGCGCCGAAAATAGGTCCTTTTAACATTGATACATATATAGGTACTCAGAAAAAGTGAAATTTTGTGAATAATCTGAATATGACATCATGTTACCGTTTTGGCTAAGCTGGAGGCGACGACCTATTGGCATGGTCTATGGACTGTGGTTTCCAAAAACCATCCCAAAACCAAACCATCTTCGGAGACATATAGGTACAGAAAAAAACCCACCCCTTAACCTTCGGAGACATATTGGTACAGAAAATCTCTCACAAATCCAAATATATTCCTTTATTTAAGATTTTTACAAATTTTGAATACGGACCGGTCCATATGGGTCTTAGGGCCCCAAAAACCTTCCGTTAATTTTTTGAGTCACATGGCTATCAAAAAACAGTAAAATTTTCTAACAAATCGAAATATGTACCTATATTTAATATATAGCCAAATGTCGTAGTCGTTCGTACCCCATAGGGGTCTAAAAATCGGCCTCCTTTATTATGGGTATTAAAAACTCAAAGAGTATATATATTAAAAGAGAATTCGTTAACTTCGAATCTTAACTGTTCGAATGACGAGCTAGATAGGGGATTACTTGGGCATTGTTTTTGAGGGAAATTATATTTGGTTGGCGGGCATTATTCTATGAAAAAGTCCCATTTTTGAAAAATTGTATTTGAGAGCGAAACTTGAAATCAACCAAAAAAGAAAAAATATTTATGAATGAAATCAAGCAAAAAAGAAAAACAATTATGAATGGTTGGTGAGAAAGTGGGTGGGTGGGCGAGACGATGGCCATAAAGAATCACAACAACAGCCATTTCCAAAACGTATGAAATAAATTGTGAAACACCAGGCGCACAGAAAAAATCACACGACCTTCGGTCGCCTGGTTTGCTTTTTTATTTGTTTCATCGTTTGAATGTACAATCGTACGTACATACATATGAAAAAAAAGAAAGCCAATAGAAGCCGTAAACGGTATGTATGTACGTACGTATGTGTGCTGTTGTACAAGTAGTGGCTGCGCAAGGAAATTGCTCTGCTCGCACACACCAACACAAAGGCGTGTGTGTGTGCGCAGAGGAATGTGACACTCGTACAAAAGGACAGAAAATCTGTTGACAGAGAAAAAAGTTTGAATATTCGTACATGCGAGTATGTTTATTTTGTTTTCGATTTGGTTTGTTTATTTTATGCGAGCCTGGTATTTAGATTTCTTCACAACATGAGGAAAGCGGTCTTTTGGGGCCTTTACCGAAAAAAACACGCCATCCCCTACATACCCCCATTCCCTCTACCCTCCAGCAATATGAAAATCGTCATTAAATGGCATTTAACCCCCCATCAACCCCATCTGTTTTTACACACAAAGGAAGTTTTTTGTTTGTATGTATGTATAAGTATGTATGCATGTATGTATGTATGCTTACAAAAAAACTTCTTTAAAATTTGAATTTATTTCAAACAACACAAACTCTTATTGAGATGTATGTATGTATGTATGTATGTATGTATGTATGTATGTATGTATGTATGTATTCAATAACATGTGACCCCTCCCCCAGCTCCCCACCCCTCACATCTATCAATCAATACAATTTTTGCACTTTTAGTTGAAACTGAATTTTGGCAACATGGAATTTCTGAAATCAATTTCAAGAAAGTTACAATTTTTCAATTTTGGCTTTTTTCTTCTTCCTCCCCCATAATCCTACATACATACATATATTATGAATGAAGACACCAACTGTTTTTTCTTTTGGCCTAGTAATATTTGAATTGGTGTGTGTATGTGGTATGTATGTATGTATGTCAACAAACGTTTTCAAATATTTTTTCAGCAACAACAACAATATTTGCGAAAATTTCTACAACTACAAACAATAACAACAACAAACCAAACTCGCAATGAAACGTATGTATGTACATATGTATGTTTGTATTCAAAAACCTGTTTTCCCTCCTCTTACTCCTCACCCCTCCCCTCACTCAAACAGAAATATTTTTTCAGCTTTTGAATTTTTTGCGGAAATTTAAAATATGCCAAAGGAAATTTCTAGAAATTTGCAAATTGAATAAAAGTATCATCTTTTTTTGCTTTGCGCCTGGTAATTTGAATTTCTAACGTACATATGTATGTACAAAAAGGTTTTTTTCATTTACCAAGACAGAAAGAATGAAAAATGAAACAAATTTT
This sequence comes from Hydrotaea diabolus, assembly GCA_963513945.1. Taxonomy (NCBI): domain Eukaryota; kingdom Metazoa; phylum Arthropoda; class Insecta; order Diptera; family Muscidae; genus Hydrotaea; species Hydrotaea diabolus. The sequence goes on along the minus strand of OY740720.1, from coordinate 99,153,506 downwards.
GTGGAAGTTTCTACATTTCAAAACAACAACAGCATTTTGTATGGGTTCAACAACCTCTCCCCCCACACCACACCTCATCGCTATTAACTTAAAATTTTTCAATATTAGATTTATTTGTGGAAATTTGGCAACGTAGTAATTTCTAAAATGAAAAATTGATAATTAATAAATTTTAAGAAATTGGTTTCAGAAACTTCATTGTTGCCAAATTTCAAATTTTCACAAATAATGAAAAATGTACCTTAATTGATAGAGCTAAGGGGTGAGGAGTTGGGGGAGGGAAATGAGGTTGTTGTTGTTTTGAAATGTAGAAACTTCCACAAAATTTGTTTCATTTTTCTTTCTTTCTGCCTTATTAGTTAATAAAAAAAAACGTTTTTGCATATATGTACGTTAGAAATTCAAATTACCAGGCGCAAAGCAAAAAAAGATGATACTTTTATTCAATTTGCAAATTTCTAGAAATTGTCTTTGGCAAATTTCAAATTTCCACAAAAAATTCAAAGACTGAAAAATATTTTTGTTTGATAGAGGAGAGGGGTGAGGAGTAAGAGGAGGGAAAACAGGTTTTTGAATACATACATACGTTTCATTAAGAGTTTGGTTTGTTGTTGTTATTGTTTTGAATTGTAGAAGTTTTCGCAAATATTGTTGTTGTTGACACACATACATGTAAGTACATACACACAAATTCACATATTACTAGGCCAAATGAAAAAACAGATGGTGACTTCATTAAAAATATATGTATGTATGATTATGGGGGAGAAAAAGAAGCAAAATTGAAAAATTGTAACTTTCTTGAAATTGATTTCAGAAATTCCATGTTGCCAAAATTCAGTTTCTACCAAAAAATATAAAATTTGTATTGATTGATAGATGTGAGGGGTGGGGAGTTGGGGGAGGGTGTCACAAGTTATTGAATACATACATATGTATGTACATCTCAATAAGAGTTTGTGTTGTTGTTGTTGTTTGAAAGAAATTGAAATTTTAAAGAAGTTTTTTGTAGTTGGGGTTGATGGGGGATTAAATGCCATTTAATGACGATTTTCATATTGCTGGTGGGTAGAGGGAATGGGGGTATGTAGGGGATGGCGTGTTTTTTTCGGTAAAGGCCCCAAAAGACCGCTTTCCTCATGTTGTGAAGAAATCTAAATACCAGGCTCGCATAAAATAAACAAACCAAATCGAAAACAAAATAAACATACTCGCATGTACGAATATTCAAACTTTTTTCTCTGTCAACAGATTTTCTGTCCTTTTGTACGAGTGTCACATTCCACTGCGCACACACACACGCCTTTGTGTTGGTGTGTGCGAGCAGAGCAATTTCCTTGCGCAGCCACTACTTGTACAACAGCACACATACGTACGTACATACATACCGTTTACGGCTTCTATTGGCTTTCTTTTTTTTCATATGTATGTACGTACGATTGTACATTCAAACAATGAAACAAATAAAAAAGCAAACCAGGCGACCGAATGTCGTGTGATTTTTTCTGTGCGCCTGGTGCTTCACAATTTATTTCATACGTTTTGGTAATGGTTGTTGTTGTGGTTCTTTATGGCCATCGTCTCGCCCATCCACCCACTTTCTCACCAACCATTCATAATTGTTTTTCTTTTTTGCTTGATTTCATTCATAATTATTTGTCTTTTTTGGTTGATTTCAAGTTTCGCTCTCAAATACAAAAATGGGACTTTTTCAAAGAATAATGCCCGCCAACCAAATAAAATTTCCCTCAAAAACAATGCCCAAGTAATCCCATATCTAGCTCGTCATTCGAACAGTTAAGATTCGGAGTTAACGAATTCTCTTTTAATATATATACTCTTTGGTCAGAGCCATCTGGTGCTCCCAAATAAATAAGTAAGCAGGGTCTCGAACCATCAAAAGCAGGGTCTCGAACTACAAAATAATCACAGTTGCTGCTAATCGTTGCTTGATGGCGCGCATACCGCAGAAACTTGGTAATGTTGTGCAAACCGTTTCCGACAGATGGCATGCATAAAAAGACACAAATCATAATGAACACGCTTGCGGAGAGCAATAGATGGCGCTGAGGACGTACGAGATCTTGGATACGTTTTCTGAACATACCCTAGGAAAAGTCATCATGCTGATAAGATTTTAATATTGGAATTAAATTCCAATATTGGAATTTGGCTTCGGCGACCTCTTGTCAATCGCCACTTCAACCCAAGTGCGGTATGAATATGTCGTTATTATGATGCTTTCCTGATAGAGTGCCATGTACTAATTTAAAAACGTAAAAAACTAGTAAAGAAAGCTAAATTTGGACATGACCGTGTTTTTAGTACCCTGCACTTCTGGTTGTTCGGAAAAGCCAACTGAGAATAGTTTTTTGACCCAATTGACACACATTTAAATTTGTGAGAAAATTTCATAGTTTTTGTTAAAATCAGTTAAAAATGCATACATACAATAATATCGGAGCTATATTTTAATCGATTTTCTTTAATTTCATTAGTATGTGTCCTTGGCCTACAAAACTTCCTTTGCAATATTTTATGGAAATCGGACAATTGCGACAAACTTACAAACTTCAGATGGACGGACATACATCGTTAAATGAAATCAGCAGGCGCCCGCTGGGTCTAGCTCTATTGTGTTTGGTAGTTACAAACATTTGCCATGATGCGGGATAAAATGAAAAAGTCGATTTTTTTATGTGCTTTATTTCAATTATTGAATCTGCTCCATAGGAGCCTAAGCCGAATTTTAAAAGTCTTTTTATATTTACGTGGCAATTAAGTAGTACAATAATCGTATAAGTTGATAAAATTAAAACAATCAACACTACGGATTTAAAGGAATAATCAAAAATATGTGTTGGAGTGACGTACAAAAAACAATGGGAATTTTTTTTATTTGCAAAGTAACAACCCTGCAAATTTAGCAAAGTTTAAGTATGAATATTTTTGACGGGTTCAAAGAAATACCGTGTGGCGCACCAATTGTGCTACAATTAGACATTCAAATAACAGATTAGAAAAGTATTCATTGCGGCCTGAAGGGTTGAAGTTGGAATCGCTATAATTATTGTTTAATGGACTGCTTTAATGCACTCAAATTCCTTGGTTTCGTTTTGTACACCTCTTGCTTGACAAAACCCCATAAAAAAGTCTGGTGCAGTAAGGTCCGGTGACCTTGGAGGCCAGCAGAAAGTGGAATTTCTGAACTTTCGTTGGAGCTCTGCCATAACCGACCTGGCTATGTGTGCAGTTGCTCCATCTTGCTGGAACCAAATGCTGTTGTATCGGATAAGTCTACGGCGCAGTTTTGGGTAAAAACCTCCTTCAACATCATTAAAAAAAGGATTCCCATTGACAGTCACTGTTACACCATTATCTTCAACGAAGTATGACCCCATAATGCAGCTTGATGACACGATGCGCACCACAAACTAACTAGCTCTGGGTGCAATTCCGAGTAATGGAGTGTTTGTGGATTGGATTTACTCCATTTATGGTAATTTTGCTTGTTTACATTGCCGTTTAGAGCAAACTGGTCCTCGCAGACATAAACAAGCAATTTAGGGAGCTGGTGTCTTATTCCGCCTTTTCATAATTTTCTAATTCAGAGGGTTTAGCTTGCTTGTAATTTGGACTTTGTAGGGAAACATGTTTAAGTCATCATGAATTATCCGTTGTAATGACCGTCTACTAACTGCAATTTGCGTCGAAAGGTTTCGAGTCGAAACTCTTGGATTTGAGTGAATTGATGGTACTACAACCGCCTGCTCATACAGAAAAAAAAGTTATTTCGTTTTGTTTTTGTAACTCGTGCGGCACCCTGTATATGATTATTCTCCAATTTACAAAATTTAGCAGTTTTTATGTTTAATTTTTTTTTCTCAAAATGCTAGCAGATAATAAATATTTTGAGTTTTTTCTAAAGGGTTGCTATATATATTTCTGGCCTAGGCAACATTGAGTGTTGCCTGGCGCCATCTGACATTTCCATTGGAAAGTTTGACATTTTTAGCATGAACGTACTCAGAATGTTTTGACGTACGACCATTATTTGTGTTCTTTACAGTGACTTGAACATTTAGTTCATCATCGGCTCGGTTTGATTTTGGAATCACTGGCAATGGATGCAGAAAATCACCAGCAAGAAGCAATAGAACATTACCCATTGGTCGATTATTATACCCTCCACCGAAGAGTAGATGGTATACTAAATTTGTCATTCCGTTTGCAACACAACAAAATAATTATGGGAGACCTTAAAAAGTATATATACTATTGATCGTTGCAAAATTCTAAGACGATCTAGCCATGTCCGTCCCTGTGTCTGTTGAGACGCGTAGAATACCTCAAAAGAGGGCATCGTCGGCGCATGGTCAAATGCGCCGATTAATACATTTTGCCCTTCGGCCCATGCGTCTGGGTTTAATCTCAGCCGAAAATTCAAAATAAAAATATATTTATTTTGGTAGCAACACAGTAAACTAAATTTGCCGACAATCTCTGATATCAGACAATTCTGAACTCTATCGAGAATTCTTACCGACATATTTACGAATTCTGTTCGATTTGTCTGAGGATTTTTTACTTATTATGTTCCGAAATATCTGAACGAATTCGGGCCGAATTCTGTAAGACTTGTCTGTGGGATTTTTATTAATTTGTTCTTCAGACTTCTCTAAACAAACTCGCAACGAATTCTGAACCGTGTGCTTGGCTATTAATTTGGGCCCTGTGCGAAAGCAGGCCACTACACCAGCCGGATCTCAGTTGGACCCATACCAATTTTTTGTGTCTGGGTAACTTCTCCTCCTCTTGCGCTAATTCTGGAGGAGATCTCCAAGCACTTAGCAGTTGTTGACGGGTTTTGCGATCTTTTCGGAGTAAGTGTCAGTCAGACCTGCCTAAGATGCTCTCTGATCAAGAGTTTCGTTAGACCTTTTTTCTAGAATGTAGATCAGGAAAATAACTTCTGGCCTCCCGTGGTGGAGGGAGGATGCCTATTCGTTAGGAGGTAGGTAACCAGGAGGTTGTAACAGCAGCCTTAAGTGTTCTCCCATTCTTGCGAGTAAGTAGCACGAGTTTAACAAATGGAGCATAATGCCACCCAATAGGATGCAAATTCACGTTAGCCTTATAAAATCATGTTATCTAATTGGTGCTTCTTTAGACTTTACAAACAGCTGAAGACACCAACCCTCCAACCCCCTTAACTCTTACGAGGGTAAGGTCAAGAAAGAATCCATGTAGTCAAACGAATGATACAACCACGATTGCGCTGGTTCGATGTGTTGTAAGAATAGATAAAAATGCTCCGACACTGAAAATCTTCGGCTTCTCTGGTGGAAAGACCATGCCAAGGAAGACCTCTGCAGGTCACACGTACACGCCGGAATTGCGAGAAATTCTTGTCTTAGCTCGATTAAAGTCCTGCCAAGGTTGCGAATGGCCACATCGTAAGTGAGTTACCCTAAAATGTAAAATTTGTAAACGATTTCGACAGCAGCTGGGACAATATTTTAAAAATCACCTGGTCATGCACAACTACTCGAACAGTTTAGGAGATTTTCCAATCTGCCTTTTGTATGCAGTGGTGTGTGAGTGTGCCTTACCACTTTCGGGCCGCTTTCGGACCAATTACGTTAATTACTAAAACACACAGTTCATAATTGAGTTTGTTTTCAAAATGATTCAACAATTTTCAAGCCGAGCACCGAAATGCCAAAACGAAAGAAAACATTTACAAAACAGCATTTCACACACACTCACACACAGCTATTCGGCGGGAAACTGTGGACCAAGGAGGAGGGAGGGGAAGAACTTCATCATCATCGTGCTGTTTGATGAATGCAAACAAGAAACGGAAAAAATCTAATTGTTAAAATAAGATTTGCAATAATTTCATTGTGTTGTACGAGTATCTACCACGGGCTGGAGGTACTTCCACTCGCACACACACACACTAGCACACAGACACGCTGGAACTCCCGGTCCCAAAATGTATCTGACTTTTTCTTTTCCGTAGACCCTAAACACTAGCGAACGTGAGTATGCTCAAGTGTATGTGTGTGTGTGTGTGTGTGTGTGTGAATCGCATGGTTTGCGGGTTGCATGAAAGCCACCCTTCGTTTTGAAGACGTTTAAACTCGCGGCGTGGTAGCTCCACAATGACGACAACAACAACAAACGCAACAAACATCGCGAACAGCAACAGCAACATCAGTAACAACAACATCAGCGGCAGCGGCGGTGGCGGCCCATCAACGATAACAATTTATAGAAATTTACGAAATTTTATGCTGAACAATGACGGTTCCAAGTCTGAAAGTTCCCACTATTGTTTGACGCGTGGGAATGATTAAATATTCCATTCCACTTGCTCTACTATACTCGTCGCAGCCGTCTTCATGTAGTCGAAGCGTTTTTATGCTTTTCGTCTAAACTTTTTTTCAGTTTCTTTGAGTTTTTTCCCTCTGAACTTTATAATGATCCCTTCGTGCTAAAAACTCTTGTGAAGTTACAAAGATGTCTAAAACAACAACAACATCCAGAGGCGTTGAGACAGGTTGCTTTGAAGACGCGTCAAAAAGGGCCGTCAGGCCTGCAGCTCATACTCGACATGTTGGCCTCTTAACAAATGCTGCAATTTTGGAATTATTGTCCTAATCTCGTTTGGCACATAAACAGCAGATTCCAGTTCCTGCTTCATAAACGTCCACGAATTTGAAAAGATAGTGTGTAATAAAATATAATTAGTTTTTTTTTGTTGCACTCAAAAATACTCGCCACTTCGTGTGCGGAAAACTTACTTTCTTTGATTTCTATTCGCAGCCTTTGTCGATCTTGTGAGCGTGCCCCGTAGATCTTGCTTGGTCTTTTAAAGGAGCCTTAGTCAGCGCGAATGCCCATCGCCACAAATTCGTCAAGGGATCGGTGTTACTAGGAAATAATCCGATGGCTTGAACATCTAATACACTGCAGGAATAAAAATAGGATGGTTGGGGGGACAATATTCGAAGAGCATTATACTATTGTTAGGTGAATGGTTGCGCAACAGCCATACTATGATCCCCACAACCATATTATAATTGATACGCAACCATACTATAATCCCCACAACTATGCTATGATGCTCACAACAATATTATGTTTCACATACAACCATAGTATGATCCTCACAACCATAGTGTGTTTCACGAACAGCCACTCCACTTAGTGTCCAAAGCCGAAGCGGAAAAAAACATTCCGGCTTTTATGTTCAAGCCCTGCAGTCGGTTTACCCAGAGTTTTTCTGTCGGGATTTTCGGTTTTTTAGTTGATGTAAGTCAAAGAAAAGAAAATGCATTGTTTTCAAGTACGAAATACGTAACTATTAAAAATATTTAGCCTAGGACCATGTCAAAGTGTTCCGATCGGCTTAGAATCACCAGTTGACCCCATTTAACGATATATGTGTGTCCTTTCCCTTGCTCGTCTGATGTTTATCTAAAGCTTGTAATTCGGCAGAAGTATGTTTTGTGGACAACGAACTGGGTCTGTTGACTTTTAATGTGGACCTTAGACTTTTTTTCTGTAAAGTGTTTTTCCAAATAACTTCCGTCAAGTGGCTGCCGCCATTGTTGATACACATTTGTGCCCACATTTCCGGGATTGCGAATGTCTTGGGCTCGTTAGAAATAACCCGCTACATCAAGTAGTCCAAAAGATAGAAGTCTGTGATGGTTAAATCGGGCGATATTGCAGGCCATGCTCAATCGACAAAACGGTCAGGAAAAGCCCAATCATTCCTCCCGCGTAACTGATGCACAACACAGTGGCTTTAAAAGAATGTAATAGCTCTGTGTATCAGGGATGGTAAATAAAAAGCTAGAAATAAAATTATTTTTGCAGTTTGGCTAAGTTTGTGTGACCGGCCCTATGTCAGAAAATCTAACCCATTTCAACATGGACATATGGGTAGCAAAAACGGTGGCATTTTCACACAATTTCAATATGACCATATTTTTAAAATCTGGGCAAATTTGGTGCCCGTTCAAGGGCACAATTACTTCACTTCTCATTTGGAAAATATAGTCCCTTCTTAGGCAAAAGGCTTAAACCGGAATATAGGTTAATGACGGGTTTTTTAGGAAAACCCGACAGTCGGATTTTCAAAACACGGCTCTAATTCCACTTAACCATACTGTGATCCTCAAATAGACCGAATAAATGTAAACAAAACAAAAACATATCCCCAAAATTATTTATTAGGATTGGGTTAAGTTGTTATTCGACAATAGAGATTTTTATTAATAACACCGTGAAACATTTTTGGGGTTATTGTCTGGGGGGTGAGAAATTCCAAGTCAGGGTGATGGTACTAAGTCAGTATATTAAAGTTATAAGACTCTACACGTTTTTCCGTTTGGGATTTATATGTTTTTAAAAAAAAAAAAAAAAAAAAAAAAATTTTGGCAAAATTTTCTTCATAAATTTATTTCTAATTGCAAAAATGTTGATTTGGTAGAGAAACAGTATATTAATGGATTAAAGAAAATGTAATTATTAATTTTTCTCAATTTATTTCAGCAAAATCGAACTAGTCGTTCTCGAGTTATGTCAAACTACGTTTTTGCCAACATTTTACAACTAAGCGAAAAAACATCAAGATAAGGAAAAAATGTAAAAGGTCATAAAAAAAAACTGGCACATACGAACGCAAAACCCTTTGAGGGTTTTAATGTACTGACCTAGTACCATCACCCTGACTTGGAATTTCTCACCCCCCAGATTGGCTGTTGTACTGTGTAATTATTTGAAAATGCTTTTACGAGTAACTCAAAAATATAGCAGTGATTTATTCAACAATAGAAACGAGTAAAAACTTTGTTAAGTTCGGCCAAGCCGATCCTTATATATATCCTCCATTGTCCATACGTTACTAAAGGGCGAAAAAAATAAAAAAAATGTCCTAATTTTAGCTCCCTCGGCCCAAGCATTTGTACCTTATCTCAGCCAAAACTTCATATTTACTCTTTATTTAGAATCGTAGCAAAATTAAAATAACCATATTTTGACTATTAATCGCCCGTTTTGACTTTGCAGAATGCCTTTTGGGCCACATCAGCCAAAAAGTCCAGAAACTATGCCATTTGTTGAGGTATTTAGTACGTCCCAACTAACAGTATCCAATTTAATTTCATGGTCCGTTCACAAAAAATCATGATTTGCAAATACTCAAAAAGTATACTTTTTACTGAGGTACCTTTAGTCCCTTAATGGGGAACTTTTTTCACCATAAGCCAGCATTATGCGAATTTCACACGAACAGACGGACAACAGATGCGAAGATCGCATTAAAATTTTATGACGATGGAGAATTTTCTAATTACACTTTTTGGGGTCTCCGATCTAAATTTCAATATTAAATACTCGTATACCATCCACCCTTCGATGGAGGGTATAAAAATCAGTTTAGAAACGAAGTTGTCTCATTCATTAAAAATATTTCAGTTATACTCGTACAAATACGAATCATTTTTTGAAAAATTTTAGTTACAGATAAAAGCTACCATGATTGCGTGGGACTCGTAAGAATAATATTGTTCTAAAATATATGAAAATATATACAAATTACAATCATACGGTATGATTGCCGTTATCATATTATTGTTAACATAAATACATTGAATGCAACGAAGATATTATTGTTGCCGTGAATTTATTGCAGAGAGCATATAATTATTGCCTTGACCATAAAGGTACCATATCTTTTCTGTGTGTGCGGAAGCGTGCCTTCGGTCTAGCACAACGAGATCAATTTGATTTCGCATTTTACGATCTGCGGACAACCAATCAACCTCTTTTTTCCTCTTTACCTACCTCTTTTTTTTAAAAATCACCGAGAACAATTTTATTGCCACGGCTAGGGCAGCGGTCACATGTCTTTTCTTGGCGCTCCTAGAAGCATTCTTTGGCATCGTTACCTCTTTCTAAGGCTAATGTAAAAATATTTTTCTTTGATGAGGATTGGGGCAAATTGTTCATCTACAAAGGAAAATCTGGAGACAAAATGTCTTGATGAGGATTGGGACCAGTTGTTCATCTACAAAGGTAAATCTGGAGACAAAATGTCGCCGCTCTTTGTTCACCCCAAAACAACACCAACTTTTGTTCTTGTTGTTATAGCAGATGTAATGTACGTCACAGCTGTTTGCTTTGAATAGGCCTTGTTCTTACCGTTGCATTTCTGTATTTCAGCCTTATATCTTTCGAGGACAATCCGGGTGCATTGCAAACGGCTATATTTGCGGCTTTTTGTGGGTCCTCAGCAATTAGAGGGTCCGGTTTGCATTTCAGACATAAATAGTAGACAAATATGGAGAACCTGCAATAGGGGTGCGCTATATTTATGCATTGTTCTGACGTGGTGGAGGGTACAGCATTGGGTGTCTACATATGTGACGCGCAAAATAGAAAGGGACCTAAGGGTAAAAACCAGTTTTGTTCAGGAGAGCCATTTTAAAGATTTAAATACGTGTATCTTTGGTGTGCCATCACTTTCATAAAACGCGCATATCTCTGGGAGGGAACACTTTTGGGGCATGGGATTGGTCTCATTCGATGCTCAGATGTTGTCCACATCAAAAAAAGGGGAAATTGTTTTTTTACCCTTAGGTCCCTTTGTCTATGCGCAGTCACATATGAAGTTCTAGCGCTCAAAAGGACTACTGAGGCAATAAGCCAGTTCCCGCGCTACTTTTACTCCAAAAAGAGTTCCCGTAATCCCAAAACGAGTAAAATTTGCAAGCAAATTTAAAAAAGAGGAGAAAAATATGCTGTAATTTTTACTTGAAGAATTTTGCTGTGCAAAAGTAGTAAACAAGAAGAAACGTTGCCCAGGACGAACCTTATATACACTCTTCACACCTAAAGCACAAAAAAAACATGGTACGTGTTTTTGGCCCTTTGCAGCCCATGCTTCCGTCCCTAATTTTCTCCAAAACATTAAAATTCTCTATATTTGGATTCGTAGCAAAGTTTGCTTTAATTTGAGCACATACTCGTAAGTCCATATTGAGTATTAATCGCCCGTTTTGTGGTACGTTATTTGGGCCGCATTAGCCAAAAACTAGAAACTAAGCCCTTTTTTGACATATTTGGTGCGTGCTATCTAACAGTACCCATATCAACCGATGTCCGTCCACAAAAAAAATATAATCTGCTAAGAAATACTTAAAAAGTGAACTTTTTAGCGTCTACCATAAGCCATCTTTACGCAAAATTGCACCACCCTGTGGAACAGAATATTATACGAGTAAGTTAGTTTCCTTGCAAATGTTTGTAACCATCAAAAATATTTAGTCTAGACCCACCTTTAGGAATATTTAAAGGATCGACGTATAACCCTGGTGATTTCATTTAACGATGTCTATCTGTCCGTCCGTCCGTCTATCCACCTAAAGCTTGCAATAAAAGTACAGGTCGCAATTTCGATGGTTTGAGCAAGTTTCTTTGGACTAGGAAGGTCATGAGAAAGTTTCTAACGGCAAGAAAGGACGTTATTAAAATTGAAAGCAATCGGTTTAGATTTATATAGCTCCCACACATATGTATATCCGATTTTTCTGTTTTAGCATCAAAAGCAACATATTACAACATATCTTGATGGAGTTTGGCACAAGTAAGTTATTCATGCCAAGGACGGGCGCTTTTGCCATTGGAGAAAATTGGTTCAGATTAAAATATAGCTCTTACATATATGTTCAACCGATTTTACCAAAACAATGAAATTTTCTCACAAATTCAAACATGACATTTGTTCTAAAATCTGGGTGAATTAGGTCCAAACCCCTATTTTTAGTTGGCCTTTCTCAACATCTAGGAGTCCAGGGTATAGTTCAGTTGGCCACGCCAGGACTATACCTTTTTTACTAGTTTTTTCCAGCATAGTTTAACTACAACTCGGTTCCCTTACTTTTTTTTGCAAATGGACTCTGTGAAACTCCTTTTTCTTGTAAAAATAAAACGGATACTGACCTAATCTCATGTAGTTCCGTACCAAAAATATTTTAAAGTAGAAGGAAATGAGGTAGGCGATGAACAAGCTAGACTAGGATCAGCATAAAATAATTAGGACGCAGACAGGTCGGACATAAAAGAAACTGTCTAAAACGAGTATCCCAGAACTGGGAAGCTATATAGTTTGAACTGTATAGAGGACCATGTGAAAAACGCAAGATATTGCAAGGACGAATGTATTGATTGGACTTGACAGTTGGAGGCTTAGACTTGTAAGCATCATAAGAATGCACTTCAAGATGGAACGAATGATCTTCAGTGGGAGCAGGAGACAGTGGATCGCGTTATTAGTCACTGTCCAAGTTTCAGCGCCGCAGGCAAAAGTGGATTAAGGCAAGATTCCTTGAGGAATATTGTGACTTCGTTAGATCGCGCTGCAGGATTTAATCCTTACACATTAGCAATACGGTTACCCTTTTCTCTCTTACTCCCTCCGTTCATTTCCTGCAGATATTTCAATTGTCTTCAACTGTTTTCTTTTGAGGAAAATCGCAAAAGATCCTATCTGATTATCTGGATGGAGGTACATTTTTAAACCACTCTTTCGTACCCCAGCCTTAGAGTCATCGGTTTGGAACACCTTAAAATATTGATGGGGTACCTTTTAAAGTAGTCTGTTTTAAGTATTCTAACAGTTACACGAAATAACTAAGGACACTTGCAGGAAGATGGCTTAAAGTCATAAGTTGCTTTTACTTGAAAGTGGGCGCAATCGGCCCAGGGGAAGTTTCCCTAAAGCAAAAAAATGGTGCAATTTCAAATAATGTTTTTTTTTGAAATTTGGCTGATATAAAGATCGATTCAATTGGCCCAAATGAAACGGCTTAGTGTGTTTAAAAGAAGAAATAAATATAGACTCATGATTTATCAAATTAAAGTCGGTTTTACTAGGAATTCAAATATGGATTTTGAAGATTTGGCATAGACTCATGGACGTTTCAACCTAGCCAAGATTAAACACGTTTTTACTAATTTCATAAGTATCCCATTTCAGTCGCTCGACCCTACGATGCCAGCCGATATACCTAGACAGGATTCGCCAGCATGGCATAACACAATCTTACATCTCAAGTAACCCCGAATGCTTAGCTTGAGACTTGAACCATAGCCTGGCTTCCTTAGTCCCCAAAGTACTTTTACTGCAGACCCATTTGGCGACGCTGTTTGTGTATAAAAATGAGCGTGTGAAGAAGGTTAAGGGCCCCCGCAGACTGCAGACTTTTTATCGGCCGATAGTTTAGTCGGGTTGGGCTGAAAGTGCGCACACCGAGCCAACTAAACAGTTTGTTTGGTGAACAGGGCGCAGACTATCCAACAGTCGGTCAACTATTCTCGAAATAGTTTGTAACTGATTGTAACCATACTGAATAAGAAGCCGACCAAACTATCGGCCGATAAAAAGTCTGCAGTCTGCGGGGGCCCTAAATCTTTGGTTAAAGGACAGCGTGAAAGAAGACATATCCATATTCATAACTAAATGCAGCGCATCCAACATCGAAGTGTAAAAAAGAAATTTTTCCAAAACGCCCAATTAAGGTAAAACGTTTCTTGCATAACTTTTGTAAACTTTTAAAGTGAGACATATTTTGAGCTCTGCTTCACCTTTACACAAACATGGGCCGACGACTTTAAGCAGCAATAAGGGTTTAAAAAGATAATCGTTTGTTTTTTTTGAGGCACGAGTTGAAAATGTACAATTGACATTTTGTGGCAGCTTAAAGTAAAGTAGCCCCTTTTGACAAGGCCTTAAGAATTCCGCCGAGCAACAGCTACACACACACTCACAATAACAAACTTACTTACCCATACTTAGTAGCCATTCATATAAATTTAAATTCAGTGATAAACAAGATGAAACACAAAGTGAACAAAAAAAAGAAGAAAACTGAAAAGCGAAACAAAGAAAACCAGAGATACTTATTGAGATTTGTTGATACCAGAGCAGAACTCATTTCGGACTTTTCCGTTCTATTCGCTGGCGCAACAGAGCGTTCGGAGTTTTCTTTCCATTCCACGGTTCAGTGGCAGCCACTCGATGTTCGTGTTACCACAATCACCAACACTTTTCATGCCTCATCTCATTATAATGGATGTTGTTGATGACGACAACGACGCCGTCGTCGACGGTGACTAACAGGAACTCCACCTTTCGGTTGGGAAAATGACGTCTTCAAATAAATTAACTTATTAAAAATCTAATTGATAAAATTTAATCTAATTTGGCATGAAAACTCTGTCAATTATCCAGTTACAACTATTCAAATTAGTTCGAGACGTTCGGCACAGTGTTGCCAATGTAGCCATTTTTCTTGGGCTACATCGAGTGTCGCCACTTTTATCATGTTCGAGATTAAGCAAACAAAAAAGGAGTTGATTGTGGCCGGATCTAAACTTATAATCCCGCCACAGTGGATCCGCTTTTGAAATGGTAAGAATCAAACAACCGGAATAACATTTAATAATTTTTAGTTTAATTCCTCAATTCTTTCAATTTATAGCGATTTTTAAATTAATAAGTAAAGGGCATTTTTTTAGACGTGTGGTTTTCAATCTGGCCACACTTTTTTCGGAGTTGATCTTTTTGACAGCTGTCACTTGATTTATGCTCAGTTTGGTTTGTCGTTTCATAATGAATAGACTTACTCCGGACAACGTTTGAAAATCGTGAAAATTTATTACCAAAATAATGGTTCGGTTCGAGCGACTGTTTGGTGTGATCTATGGTCAGAGGGAATCATTGGTCCATATTTCTTTAAAAATGAAACCGGCGATAATGTTACGCTATAGAGCCATGATAAATGACTTTTTCCTGCCTGAATTGGAGGATGTTGATGTGCACGACCTTTGGTTTCGCCAAAAAGGCGCTACATGCCATACAGCCAACGAAACAATGAAATTATTGAAGGAAACTTTTGATGAAATCATTATCTCGCGTCGTGGGCCTGAGACGTGGCCTCCAAGATCGTGCTATTTAACACCGCTGAACTATTTTTTGTGGGGTTATGTTAAGTCGCTTGTCTACGTGGATAAGCCCGACACGATTGAAGGGAATATTCGGCACGTTATTGCTGACATACGGCCCCAAATGCTGAAAACGTGGTCGAAAACTGGGCGTCTCTGCTGGAATTTATTCGAGCCAGCCGCGGCGGCCACTTCATTTTTAAAACATAATGGCAAATCATTTTTAAAGCATAATGGCAAATTCTTATCTTTGTAATAAAGCTAAATTCTTGGCCATATAATTAAATTATATGCGTTTTATTTCTTCTTGAAAACCTCAGGTCTGAAAAAACACGCTTTGCATATCTGAAACATACAGGGTGGCTGATGAATGTTGCTGCATTAAGAAACTCAAATAACTTTTTTTTTTCAGCGTATGGAATTAATTTTACTTTTATTCATGTCAAAGCTCATTTAATTTATTAAATATAGCTTAATTATTTTTCAAAATAATGGAATTTAAATGCCCCTTGCTTATTGATGCATGTGCGGCATCTTTGCAAAAAGTGGTTCATTACTGCTTGGAGAGTTGAGACAGGAATAGTCGAGATTGTTTCTCGAATGAATTGCTATAGTTCATTCAAATTTGTTGGTTTTGCTTTGAAGACATCCTGTTTCCCATAACCCTTAAAGATAAAGTAATTTGTAGTAAGGTCAGGTGACGTGGGGGCCAACCGTATTTGGAGTTTTTAGATATCAGCTTATTGGGAAATTTTCGTCGCAATTCTGTCCTCACAGGCCGGACTATGTGGGAGTTGCACTGCACCATCTCGTTGAAAGCACACAGGGTTGACATAAATTATCATTCGGCGCTGTTCTGGATACAAAAACTCTCTCAGCATGCTCAAGTAACCAGTAACCGAACGGTGTGGCCGTTTTCTTTGAAGAAGTAGGGCCCGACAATGCAGCGTGATGAAACTGCACACCATACTGTGACACAAGGTGGATGCAATTCCGTCTCATGGCGTATCTGTGGGTTGGAAGCACTCCATATTCGACAATTTTGTTTGTTTACGATGCCGTTTAAATCGAAATGTGCCCAGCCAGACATAAAAAGACAACATATTCCGTCCTCTTCCACTAGGTGAAGCATCTTCTAGCAAAATTCCAAGCGAATCGGGAAATCTGCTGCGTTCAGTTTGTTGGCTATTTGAATTTTATATGGGAATAAGTCGAAATCATTTTGTGCATAATTGAATGCAATGACTGTCTGCTTATATCCATTTGAGCAAATAAGCTTCTTGTCGAAACTCTTGGATTGTTTTGTGTAACAGCAGCTGCTACAGCAGCGATTGTTTCCTCCGTCGGAACTGAAGGGTTTCCGATTGAAAGGTCTTCTCCTGACTGGCCCATGCTTGGCAAAATTGTTAACAAGTCTCATTAAGGCTCATCTGCTAGGATGATTGCCGCCTAACGTGTGCCTATACTATCTTTGAACCGAAACTATGGACTCCAGTGCGTAATAGCGGCGGATAATCCAAATTCAGTGTCCCAGTTATCCATTTTTGTTAAATCCAAAATCTATCAGCAAAATTAAAAAAAAAATTATACAATTCATTAAATAGAAAAAAGTTATTAAATTGTTTTTGGTGGCGACTCTATCAGTCATCCTTTAGCTTATTAGGCATGGGTGGTATGACAAAGTATTGCCAATTAAACCAGTGTCCACTTCGTTGAGTTTAGCCGGATCGAAGCTTGTCTACTCCCCTTTTTTTAATTAACATTGACAGTGTTAGGGGATTTTTTAGTTTTATTTCAGAGATATTAATCTAAAACCATATTTTAGTCAAATAAAACATTGGCTGCGTCGATGGAACTAAAGGTAGTGAAATCTTCAAAAATCCTCAGTTTTATTCGGAGCTTCGTATTTCAGCCCTTGACAGACTGGGGATGGGGTCTTAAATGTAGCCTTAAAAAAAGGACCTTGTTGGGTCAACCTCATGGGCCCTTAAATTTATACCAAGAAAGTCGAAAAGTCGAAAAATTCATGACATAATTCGACTCGTGCGGAAAGTTCATTGTCTGGTGTTTCGGTCCATGGTTTCGCGTTCCAAATGTTGCCAAGGCAGCATATTAGATTTCGTGAAGAAATGTCGTTGTTTTTGAATGCCTTTATGTAAACGTAAACTGTACCGGTATTTAGTCTACTGTGGATCCTAGGTTAAAAAGTAGGTTCGTGAAAAAATTTCTTTTTTCTTTGGGTACCCATGTACAGCGTTGCGTTGTGGACTAATGTGGCAATTTTAACCTTTTAGAAGCCATGTCACTTTTGCTGCCCTTTTTCGGAAATCCCCCGTTTAAAATTTGTTTCTAATTTTCACAACTCGAAAAGTGTGTGCCTTATAAAAGATACGCGTATTCTAATTTATCAGGTCTAGGGTTGCTCTGTTAAGAAGCGTGAGCTTACGCTACGTACGTTGTATGGGGCCATTGTAATTAAAGGTGTTTTACATATCCCTAGGTGTTTTACATATCCCTCCCACAAAGCTGCTTCCAAGTTTTCGATTCTACCGCTATTAAAATCGTTATGTTATATCAGAATCGAATAAAGTTAATGAATATTTTTTGAAAGCTTAAATAAATTTACTAATAGCTTTTGATCTTCTAATCTTGTTTACTTACCACATAAAGTCCCTCAACACCCCATAAAGGTATATTGGGAAACTTATCTTCGGTAAGTTAGCTGTGCACAATATTGTTTAAAAAACATGGTTACTACATGGTCACGGGAATAATAATATGTTCTCCGCAATAAAAGGATGTTGGTCGCAACCATAGCATTGTAAACTGAATTTAGTTCTGACAATAGTATAATTGCTGCAATGTTAACAATGATACGATTACGACAATCATACTGTATGATTGTAATATTTCTTCATTTAAATATGCTTTTTAGAACAAATGTTATTGCTACGGATCTAATGCAATAATAGTACTTTTTTTATCGAAATTCAAATTTTTAAACAAGCTGCTTTGGCTTTTTTTTAACTGAAATATTTTTAACAAAAACGCCTACGTTTATTAAAACTTATTTTTTCTACTTTCAAATAAACCACTCCTATTATTTTAAATTTAATGTATTTTTGAATAATTTTCATAATACAAATCTATTGTTGACAACTTAAACCAATTCTAATAAATAACATCGCGGAACATAGTATAATTGTGTGTGATCATACTATGGTTGTGGAGATCATAGTATGGTTGCGTGTGAATCATACTATTGTTGTGAGGATCATAGTATGGTTGTATTTGAATCATACTATTGTTGTGAGGATCATAATATTGTTGTACCACAACCATATACCTAACAATAGTATTATCCTCTTCGAATATTGTCACCACAACCATACTTTTTTTCTGCGTGTGCCTAAGAGATAAATCGCGTACTTGTACAGTCGCTGGAATTAACGAAGTGGAAACCCGCCACTGAAATAGTGCTAGATGTTTCTACCCGGAGATGATCACGGGTTTACTGACACGACACTTGTGCACAATTCCAACACACCACGGCGGCCCACTGTTCTGAGCAACTGTTCTGCAATATAAGAACAGAACACTGAGAACAGATTCGTTGCAACTGAAGTATCGGTAGAAAATACAAAGACTCCGAACCTCCAAAAAATACGTTTTGGATTTAAAAGTCCACATGCCGCACTTATTTAACGAAACAATTTTAAATTTTCGTCAGAGGCAAGTACTGTTTCCTTATATGCTTGAAGTAGGATGAAGCGTGATAATTTGCTCTCGAGGCAATGCAATTAGATGATACATGGTTCCAACAGGATGGAGCCACTGCACACACAGCGAGGGTTACCATGAATTGTTTGAGGCAAATGTTTCCTGGACGGCCTATCTCTTTGAGGGGTGATGGGGACTGGCCGGCACGCTCACCAGACCCCATGCGATTTTTTTCTTTAGGGTTACCTGAAGTCGAAGGTGTATATCAACCGTCCCAACACCTTGCTGAGGCTGAAATTGGCAGAATACCAGTCGACATGCTTGTTAGAGTTCATGAAATCTTCAGCAGTGTGTGGAGGTCGACATTTGCCAGAAACCATGTAATTTAAAAATTCCTTTCTGTTCAATATAATTAAAATATAAAATAAATTTTTCTAAGGTTCATAATTTTTTGATTTCTTTCTTTTCCCAAATAAGCAATTACCGCGCTCCATCCTGTACTCTTAATCATAGGGTGGGTCATGTTGAGAAAAAAGGAATATATGATGGAAGAATTTTACTGAATAAATAAGATTAACAATTTGCTTAAAGCAATAATGAAAGGACTTCTTTCTCTTTTGGCTATGATGAAAGTTTAGATACCATCACCAATATTCTTTTTCAAAAAAATAAAGTTGGCTAAACTATTGGTTGCCACTACCACAAGTTATAAGAACTAAATAAAAGTTTTTGCGTTTGATTGGTATGATCGATCAATAAGTTGCTTCTACAATAACATAATCATATTTATCATCGTGTGGTATGCCGAACCGAATTTTCATTACGATTATAAACATTTGGTGATTGCACCCCAAATTTTTTTGAAACGGAGTTTAAGTATTTCCAAAGTATTCCAAACTAATTTTTTCTCTGTGTGTATTATTGAAAATTACATTCACAGTGTACTGAATATTATTGAATTCCCCTGTTTAGGTAAAATACAGGGTGCGCGATTTAACATTTTAAAGTTCAATCGGCCGAAAAAAGGACTGATAATTTTTCAAATTTCTGGTTTTATCCAAAGAGCTCAAATCACAGTTCCGGGGCGGCCAATTGACATCAAAATTTCGGCTGATTAATCGATTTTCAAAAACAGTGCGTAAAATATCGATGTTGCGTTGGCTGTGTGACATGGCTTAGTGTGTTTAAAAGAAGAAATAAATATAGACTCATGATTTATCAAATTAAAGTCGGTTTTACTAGGAATTCAAATATGGATTTTGAAGATTTGGCATAGACTCATGGACGTTTCAACCTAGCCAAGATTAAACACGTTTTTACTAATTTCATAAGTATCCCATTTCAGTCGCTCGACCCTACGATGCCAGCCGATATACCTAGACAGGATTCGCCAGCATGGCATAACACAATCTTACATCTCAAGTAACCCCGAATGCTTAGCTTGAGACTTGAACCATAGCCTGGCTTCCTTAGTCCCCAAAGTACTTTTACTGCAGACCCATTTGGCGACGCTGTTTGTGTATAAAAATGAGCGTGTGAAGAAGGTTAAGGGCCCCCGCAGACTGCAGACTTTTTATCGGCCGATAGTTTAGTCGGGTTGGGCTGAAAGTGCGCACACCGAGCCAACTAAACAGTTTGTTTGGTGAACAGGGCGCAGACTATCCAACAGTCGGTCAACTATTCTCGAAATAGTTTGTAACTGATTGTAACCATACTGAATAAGAAGCCGACCAAACTATCGGCCGATAAAAAGTCTGCAGTCTGCGGGGGCCCTAAATCTTTGGTTAAAGGACAGCGTGAAAGAAGACATATCCATATTCATAACTAAATGCAGCGCATCCAACATCGAAGTGTAAAAAAGAAATTTTTCCAAAACGCCCAATTAAGGTAAAACGTTTCTTGCATAACTTTTGTAAACTTTTAAAGTGAGACATATTTTGAGCTCTGCTTCACCTTTACACAAACATGGGCCGACGACTTTAAGCAGCAATAAGGGTTTAAAAAGATAATCGTTTGTTTTTTTTGAGGCACGAGTTGAAAATGTACAATTGACATTTTGTGGCAGCTTAAAGTAAAGTAGCCCCTTTTGACAAGGCCTTAAGAATTCCGCCGAGCAACAGCTACACACACACTCACAATAACAAACTTACTTACCCATACTTAGTAGCCATTCATATAAATTTAAATTCAGTGATAAACAAGATGAAACACAAAGTGAACAAAAAAAAGAAGAAAACTGAAAAGCGAAACAAAGAAAACCAGAGATACTTATTGAGATTTGTTGATACCAGAGCAGAACTCATTTCGGACTTTTCCGTTCTATTCGCTGGCGCAACAGAGCGTTCGGAGTTTTCTTTCCATTCCACGGTTCAGTGGCAGCCACTCGATGTTCGTGTTACCACAATCACCAACACTTTTCATGCCTCATCTCATTATAATGGATGTTGTTGATGACGACAACGACGCCGTCGTCGACGGTGACTAACAGGAACTCCACCTTTCGGTTGGGAAAATGACGTCTTCAAATAAATTAACTTATTAAAAATCTAATTGATAAAATTTAATCTAATTTGGCATGAAAACTCTGTCAATTATCCAGTTACAACTATTCAAATTAGTTCGAGACGTTCGGCACAGTGTTGCCAATGTAGCCATTTTTCTTGGGCTACATCGAGTGTCGCCACTTTTATCATGTTCGAGATTAAGCAAACAAAAAAGGAGTTGATTGTGGCCGGATCTAAACTTATAATCCCGCCACAGTGGATCCGCTTTTGAAATGGTAAGAATCAAACAACCGGAATAACATTTAATAATTTTTAGTTTAATTCCTCAATTCTTTCAATTTATAGCGATTTTTAAATTAATAAGTAAAGGGCATTTTTTTAGACGTGTGGTTTTCAATCTGGCCACACTTTTTTCGGAGTTGATCTTTTTGACAGCTGTCACTTGATTTATGCTCAGTTTGGTTTGTCGTTTCATAATGAATAGACTTACTCCGGACAACGTTTGAAAATCGTGAAAATTTATTACCAAAATAATGGTTCGGTTCGAGCGACTGTTTGGTGTGATCTATGGTCAGAGGGAATCATTGGTCCATATTTCTTTAAAAATGAAACCGGCGATAATGTTACGCTATAGAGCCATGATAAATGACTTTTTCCTGCCTGAATTGGAGGATGTTGATGTGCACGACCTTTGGTTTCGCCAAAAAGGCGCTACATGCCATACAGCCAACGAAACAATGAAATTATTGAAGGAAACTTTTGATGAAATCATTATCTCGCGTCGTGGGCCTGAGACGTGGCCTCCAAGATCGTGCTATTTAACACCGCTGAACTATTTTTTGTGGGGTTATGTTAAGTCGCTTGTCTACGTGGATAAGCCCGACACGATTGAAGGGAATATTCGGCACGTTATTGCTGACATACGGCCCCAAATGCTGAAAACGTGGTCGAAAACTGGGCGTCTCTGCTGGAATTTATTCGAGCCAGCCGCGGCGGCCACTTCATTTTTAAAACATAATGGCAAATCATTTTTAAAGCATAATGGCAAATTCTTATCTTTGTAATAAAGCTAAATTCTTGGCCATATAATTAAATTATATGCGTTTTATTTCTTCTTGAAAACCTCAGGTCTGAAAAAACACGCTTTGCATATCTGAAACATACAGGGTGGCTGATGAATGTTGCTGCATTAAGAAACTCAAATAACTTTTTTTTTTCAGCGTATGGAATTAATTTTACTTTTATTCATGTCAAAGCTCATTTAATTTATTAAATATAGCTTAATTATTTTTCAAAATAATGGAATTTAAATGCCCCTTGCTTATTGATGCATGTGCGGCATCTTTGCAAAAAGTGGTTCATTACTGCTTGGAGAGTTGAGACAGGAATAGTCGAGATTGTTTCTCGAATGAATTGCTATAGTTCATTCAAATTTGTTGGTTTTGCTTTGAAGACATCCTGTTTCCCATAACCCTTAAAGATAAAGTAATTTGTAGTAAGGTCAGGTGACGTGGGGGCCAACCGTATTTGGAGTTTTTAGATATCAGCTTATTGGGAAATTTTCGTCGCAATTCTGTCCTCACAGGCCGGACTATGTGGGAGTTGCACTGCACCATCTCGTTGAAAGCACACAGGGTTGACATAAATTATCATTCGGCGCTGTTCTGGATACAAAAACTCTCTCAGCATGCTCAAGTAACCAGTAACCGAACGGTGTGGCCGTTTTCTTTGAAGAAGTAGGGCCCGACAATGCAGCGTGATGAAACTGCACACCATACTGTGACACAAGGTGGATGCAATTCCGTCTCATGGCGTATCTGTGGGTTGGAAGCACTCCATATTCGACAATTTTGTTTGTTTACGATGCCGTTTAAATCGAAATGTGCCCAGCCAGACATAAAAAGACAACATATTCCGTCCTCTTCCACTAGGTGAAGCATCTTCTAGCAAAATTCCAAGCGAATCGGGAAATCTGCTGCGTTCAGTTTGTTGGCTATTTGAATTTTATATGGGAATAAGTCGAAATCATTTTGTGCATAATTGAATGCAATGACTGTCTGCTTATATCCATTTGAGCAAATAAGCTTCTTGTCGAAACTCTTGGATTGTTTTGTGTAACAGCAGCTGCTACAGCAGCGATTGTTTCCTCCGTCGGAACTGAAGGGTTTCCGATTGAAAGGTCTTCTCCTGACTGGCCCATGCTTGGCAAAATTGTTAACAAGTCTCATTAAGGCTCATCTGCTAGGATGATTGCCGCCTAACGTGTGCCTATACTATCTTTGAACCGAAACTATGGACTCCAGTGCGTAATAGCGGCGGATAATCCAAATTCAGTGTCCCAGTTATCCATTTTTGTTAAATCCAAAATCTATCAGCAAAATTAAAAAAAAAATTATACAATTCATTAAATAGAAAAAAGTTATTAAATTGTTTTTGGTGGCGACTCTATCAGTCATCCTTTAGCTTATTAGGCATGGGTGGTATGACAAAGTATTGCCAATTAAACCAGTGTCCACTTCGTTGAGTTTAGCCGGATCGAAGCTTGTCTACTCCCCTTTTTTTAATTAACATTGACAGTGTTAGGGGATTTTTTAGTTTTATTTCAGAGATATTAATCTAAAACCATATTTTAGTCAAATAAAACATTGGCTGCGTCGATGGAACTAAAGGTAGTGAAATCTTCAAAAATCCTCAGTTTTATTCGGAGCTTCGTATTTCAGCCCTTGACAGACTGGGGATGGGGTCTTAAATGTAGCCTTAAAAAAAGGACCTTGTTGGGTCAACCTCATGGGCCCTTAAATTTATACCAAGAAAGTCGAAAAGTCGAAAAATTCATGACATAATTCGACTCGTGCGGAAAGTTCATTGTCTGGTGTTTCGGTCCATGGTTTCGCGTTCCAAATGTTGCCAAGGCAGCATATTAGATTTCGTGAAGAAATGTCGTTGTTTTTGAATGCCTTTATGTAAACGTAAACTGTACCGGTATTTAGTCTACTGTGGATCCTAGGTTAAAAAGTAGGTTCGTGAAAAAATTTCTTTTTTCTTTGGGTACCCATGTACAGCGTTGCGTTGTGGACTAATGTGGCAATTTTAACCTTTTAGAAGCCATGTCACTTTTGCTGCCCTTTTTCGGAAATCCCCCGTTTAAAATTTGTTTCTAATTTTCACAACTCGAAAAGTGTGTGCCTTATAAAAGATACGCGTATTCTAATTTATCAGGTCTAGGGTTGCTCTGTTAAGAAGCGTGAGCTTACGCTACGTACGTTGTATGGGGCCATTGTAATTAAAGGTGTTTTACATATCCCTAGGTGTTTTACATATCCCTCCCACAAAGCTGCTTCCAAGTTTTCGATTCTACCGCTATTAAAATCGTTATGTTATATCAGAATCGAATAAAGTTAATGAATATTTTTTGAAAGCTTAAATAAATTTACTAATAGCTTTTGATCTTCTAATCTTGTTTACTTACCACATAAAGTCCCTCAACACCCCATAAAGGTATATTGGGAAACTTATCTTCGGTAAGTTAGCTGTGCACAATATTGTTTAAAAAACATGGTTACTACATGGTCACGGGAATAATAATATGTTCTCCGCAATAAAAGGATGTTGGTCGCAACCATAGCATTGTAAACTGAATTTAGTTCTGACAATAGTATAATTGCTGCAATGTTAACAATGATACGATTACGACAATCATACTGTATGATTGTAATATTTCTTCATTTAAATATGCTTTTTAGAACAAATGTTATTGCTACGGATCTAATGCAATAATAGTACTTTTTTTATCGAAATTCAAATTTTTAAACAAGCTGCTTTGGCTTTTTTTTAACTGAAATATTTTTAACAAAAACGCCTACGTTTATTAAAACTTATTTTTTCTACTTTCAAATAAACCACTCCTATTATTTTAAATTTAATGTATTTTTGAATAATTTTCATAATACAAATCTATTGTTGACAACTTAAACCAATTCTAATAAATAACATCGCGGAACATAGTATAATTGTGTGTGATCATACTATGGTTGTGGAGATCATAGTATGGTTGCGTGTGAATCATACTATTGTTGTGAGGATCATAGTATGGTTGTATTTGAATCATACTATTGTTGTGAGGATCATAATATTGTTGTACCACAACCATATACCTAACAATAGTATTATCCTCTTCGAATATTGTCACCACAACCATACTTTTTTTCTGCGTGTGCCTAAGAGATAAATCGCGTACTTGTACAGTCGCTGGAATTAACGAAGTGGAAACCCGCCACTGAAATAGTGCTAGATGTTTCTACCCGGAGATGATCACGGGTTTACTGACACGACACTTGTGCACAATTCCAACACACCACGGCGGCCCACTGTTCTGAGCAACTGTTCTGCAATATAAGAACAGAACACTGAGAACAGATTCGTTGCAACTGAAGTATCGGTAGAAAATACAAAGACTCCGAACCTCCAAAAAATACGTTTTGGATTTAAAAGTCCACATGCCGCACTTATTTAACGAAACAATTTTAAATTTTCGTCAGAGGCAAGTACTGTTTCCTTATATGCTTGAAGTAGGATGAAGCGTGATAATTTGCTCTCGAGGCAATGCAATTAGATGATACATGGTTCCAACAGGATGGAGCCACTGCACACACAGCGAGGGTTACCATGAATTGTTTGAGGCAAATGTTTCCTGGACGGCCTATCTCTTTGAGGGGTGATGGGGACTGGCCGGCACGCTCACCAGACCCCATGCGATTTTTTTCTTTAGGGTTACCTGAAGTCGAAGGTGTATATCAACCGTCCCAACACCTTGCTGAGGCTGAAATTGGCAGAATACCAGTCGACATGCTTGTTAGAGTTCATGAAATCTTCAGCAGTGTGTGGAGGTCGACATTTGCCAGAAACCATGTAATTTAAAAATTCCTTTCTGTTCAATATAATTAAAATATAAAATAAATTTTTCTAAGGTTCATAATTTTTTGATTTCTTTCTTTTCCCAAATAAGCAATTACCGCGCTCCATCCTGTACTCTTAATCATAGGGTGGGTCATGTTGAGAAAAAAGGAATATATGATGGAAGAATTTTACTGAATAAATAAGATTAACAATTTGCTTAAAGCAATAATGAAAGGACTTCTTTCTCTTTTGGCTATGATGAAAGTTTAGATACCATCACCAATATTCTTTTTCAAAAAAATAAAGTTGGCTAAACTATTGGTTGCCACTACCACAAGTTATAAGAACTAAATAAAAGTTTTTGCGTTTGATTGGTATGATCGATCAATAAGTTGCTTCTACAATAACATAATCATATTTATCATCGTGTGGTATGCCGAACCGAATTTTCATTACGATTATAAACATTTGGTGATTGCACCCCAAATTTTTTTGAAACGGAGTTTAAGTATTTCCAAAGTATTCCAAACTAATTTTTTCTCTGTGTGTATTATTGAAAATTACATTCACAGTGTACTGAATATTATTGAATTCCCCTGTTTAGGTAAAATACAGGGTGCGCGATTTAACATTTTAAAGTTCAATCGGCCGAAAAAAGGACTGATAATTTTTCAAATTTCTGGTTTTATCCAAAGAGCTCAAATCACAGTTCCGGGGCGGCCAATTGACATCAAAATTTCGGCTGATTAATCGATTTTCAAAAACAGTGCGTAAAATATCGATGTTGCGTTGGCTGTGTGACATGCGTCCCCGTCTTGTTGAAACCAAATGTCATCCATGTCACAATCTCTTGAAAATTTTGAAACAAAAATTCTTTGGGTGTGGCGCGGTAATGCTCACATTTGATGGTAACGGCTCATTTTCGAAGAAAATTGACCAATGATGCCAGCAGCCCAAAATCCACATGAAACAGAGACTCGCTATGGATGCATTGGTTTGCCAACATTCACGTGTGGGTTATCTGAATTCCATATGCGGCAATTTTGCTTATTGACATAGCCACCGAGATGGAAATGAGCTTCATCTGAAAACCCTATTTTCAATAAAATTCTTCACCTCCTGTAAAACCATCTTCAGTCCATTTGGCGAAGGCAAAACGCATCGGATGGTGTTCCATTATTAAATAAAAAAGTTCAACCATTCCAATAAAACCACAAATTTGAAGAATTGTTCAGAATTTTTTTTAAGGACAAATCAAATTAAAATTTTTAAAAGCAACCCTATATTTGGGTAATGAAATATGTGTGGTAATAAATATGAGCGTATATTTGAAAATATTTCCGATTTATAGGTTTCACTTGAACAAAACTGTCCATGTAGGTAAATTGATTTCCAACCCAGTTATATAGAAGATATTTAGAAATTTCTGATGCTGTCTACTTTTTGCAACCATTTCCAGACCAAATGGCATATGTACATATCTTACGTTTTCCCCCTCTCTACCTGCTCGTTTTTAAATATTCCCTAAAACTGAATACAAATTATGTTCTTGCCTTTGAAGTGTAGAAGACACATTAAAAGCTGATTAATTTTTTATGAGGATTTCAGAGAAGACGAGTGCACAGAGTTCAGATAGATACGAGTACATCCCTTAATAGTTTGAAGGCAATACATCGTACCAAATAATCCCCATTACTTATTTGACGTCGATCAAGTACCTGCTCCTGCATGAGTATTAAATTTTACCAAGACGACGAATCAGGCATAAGGACGTCATAAAATCAATTGACTCCTAGTAAAAGTTAACAAAAGAAAACAAACACATTCGCTTTTTTATTTGGGTGGACTATTGAAGAGTTTATTACCTTTTAACATTTTTTGCATAATGAACAAAGCACTTTTTCCCAGAGATGGAGAGAGAATTAGAAAAGCACTTGCAACATTTGCTATCTAATTTTTTTTTTAAATATTTCATTAAAGAATTAGTCAAGAACATTTATAAAATGTTTCACAGACCCCGAAAAGTCTAGCTGCAATTGGAAAAATGGTTATTAAGAAATGGAGTTGGCGAGCGACGATGAGTCAATTTCTAAAGGGCGTGGCTGCACTTCTGGATTTGCGTAAAAGTCAATTAAAAACAGGGTTTTGGACCCCGTGGATGTACTCTAAATTTACACAGGTTTTAAAAAAAGTGTCACATTTAAATTTGTGAAAAAATTTCATTGTTTTTTGGTACCCATCTGTCCATGTTAAAATACCTATTTGTTCATGAATACATCGCCCAAATTAAGCCAATATGACACTTGTATTTGGATCACTCTGTCAATCCAAAGTGTCTTTTCATAAGTGCAATAAACTGAACAAAATTATTTTTTTCCCAAGCATTATGGCTAAGAACAAACATTCCCATAATTTATGAAATTCAATTTCAGCTGCTCTAAGTTTTCATATTTCCCAGGTCGAATCATTTCGTTTTGAGGAGGTCTAATTCTGACTTTACGTCAAGGTTTCGAGTGGGAAACTGCTCAGTGGCCACAAAACCAATGATTTAAAAACAAAGTTTTCTTTGGCTCAGCCATTAAACTGGAAGCTAGACCATTTGTATGAGTAACATATTTAAAAAAAGGTCTATGTGGTCCAAAACCTAAAACAAACAAAAAATGGATCTTATATATCGAAAGCTAAACCGGTTTGTTTCTTTTTCAATAGCATTCGTGCTTTGCCCAAACAACACGCTTGCCCCGAATTTAATCGAGATATGTGGTTTCTAGCTGTTAAAACTGAAATCGGTTAAACCTATGTGTGGAAGCTATATCTAAGGCTGAGCCGATTTTCTTCAATTTCCGTAGCGTTCGTCCTTGGTCTAGAAAAACTTAATTCTGCCAAATGTCATGATAGTCGGATAAAAGTTGTAATCCGTTGTTTGAATTCAAGCTTCAGATGGACAGGACCCGTTCCAAATACTTTTGCAGGGCAGTGTTACAGTTGTGCAACTAAATTAGCAATTCTGCCCTTTATAAAATCCATGCCACGTTTGATGCCCCTTTTTCAGAAATGTCATTTTTAAAAATTGGGTTTAGGGTTCCACGGTATTAAAGGTACTCGTAGGAGGGAGTCAGAACACCTACATGTGCATTGCATTCTAGCGCACACACCGAGGGTGCGAAGCTAGCCCATCGACCAATGGTCCATAGTGCCCCACGAATTTCCCGGGCCTTTAAGCCCGATCAAGCTTACTTTAATAAAGTAATCCTTTTCTATGTTATACTCGTTCATATCGAACATTACTTATGATTAATACTCGTAAGTGGGCCGCCATAATGTGATATAAGTGTGCATGACTAGCTTGCTAGTAAATCCAGGTTCAACCCCTGTCAGTGAGTATAAGATTTATATTCTGAACAGCTAACTGATTTGAGAGATGTTTCCCTTGTTCCTTATCGGAATGTTGTGGGAATTTAGTACATGGTGTGACGAGATGAATTTAGAATTTTGTATCGATGTACAGTGTTTTGAGTGGCGCTCCTTCTGAGTCTAGCTACATATATACGAGGGCTGCTATATATATTTCTGGCCTAGGCAACACTAAGTGTTCTAAGTGTTCTGACATTTCCATTGAAAAGTTTGACATTTTTTTAGCATAAACGTACTCAGAACGTTTTGACGTACGACCTTCATTTGTGTTGTTTACAGTGACTTGAAAAAAACAATGGAATTAACTCGTGAACATTTTCGTGTGATCATTTTTTACAACTTTCGACGTAGATTATCACGACAAGAGTGCATCGATGAACTTAAGTCTTTGTATGGCGATGAAGCACCATCCTATAGCACAGGAAAATCTGGTTTAATGAATTCAATCGTGGCCGACGCTCGCTTAAAGACGAAGTTCGTCCAAAAACGGTCGTTGTGCCAGAGAACATTGATGCCGTGCGTGTACTGTGAGATAGAGTCAACCTTGGGCATTTCTACCACCAGAATACATTCGATCCCGCACAAATAGGCAATCGCTCAAAAAAGGCTCGTGTTGATTGGTGCAAAGAAATTTTGAAAAAATACGATCGCGGTGCTTCGAAAGAAGTTTACAGATCGCATGAGCCTGACACAAAACAGCAATCGACCGTGTGGGTCTTCGAAGAAGATCCAAATCCAATGAAAGTTGTTAGTGGAAGAAGCACTTCGAATCAAATGGTCGCCTGTTTCTTCGGCAAAACTGGTCAAGTGGCCACTGCAATCCCATGACAGCCGGTTCTATGGACCGGGTTGACCCGAAGAGCAATTATTCGCTGGCACCCTGGCACACCGTTGCCGCTACAACAACAACAATATGTGGCGACTGTTCCGCTTGACCAATGTAGGAGGTCAATTTTGAGTGGTACACCACAATTTGTTTGCCTGAAGTCTTCGGAGAAATTCGAAAAACCAACAAGAGAAGACGAATCATTGTGCACCATGGCAATGCAAGCTCTAACACATCGGCTCAAACCAGAGCCTTTTTGACCGGCCAAAACGTCGAATTGATGAGTCATCCGCCGTACAGCCCTGACTTGGCACCCAATGACTTCTTTTTATTCCCGCACATCAAGAAAAAATGCGTGGTAAATGAATTTCGTCGCCTGAAGATGCTGTTGAAGCGTTCAAAAACCATGTTTTGGAGGTGTCTCAATCGGAGTGGAAAGAGTGCTTCGACAATTGGTTTGAGCGAATGCAAAAGTGTATAAATCATGCTGG
The DNA here is from genome assembly GCA_963513945.1 of Hydrotaea diabolus. Taxonomy (NCBI): domain Eukaryota; kingdom Metazoa; phylum Arthropoda; class Insecta; order Diptera; family Muscidae; genus Hydrotaea; species Hydrotaea diabolus. Next base: position 99,122,634 of record OY740720.1, on the reverse strand, counting down.
AGAATACTTTGAAAAACAATAAAACCATTTTTGATGATAAATATTCGCATTTTCATTATTAGGCCAGAAATATATATAGCAGCCCTCGTATATAGCAGCTGATTTGAGCAAAATTCTTATGGTATTTTATGTAAGACATTTCGAGCTCTTGTTTCCTCTTCACTGCTAGGAATTTTAAGTTCGCAATGTTAAACCAGGAAGCTTTTGCGATAATCCTGAGGGTTTCCGATCTAAATCGTTTTAATATTTCGGTTTAAAATACAGCTGCACCTCGTAGCTGTGTTTCTTATGCTTATATAGGTTTAAGGATACTCTTGGAGATAGCTATTTCATTTTTGAAAGACAGTCGAGAACTGAAGTTAAGTTAAATATTAAAATTATTGAAGTTTAGGTCATGAGTGCTGAAGCAAGTCGTCCTCATCCATTTAGTATTGCTTCGATCCTAGTATACATTTTTTGTAATGTTGTATAGTACGTTCGTGCTACGAGTTGAATAGTAATTTACAATAAAAAATATTCAACACCTGAAGCCTCATATTTTATTTTTTCATAGTTGAAAACCTTGCAAAATCTGAGATTCATTGCTATTGCCCATGTTTCCTGTTGTCTATGTATAAGTACATATGTATGTATCTCTGTGTATGTAGTAGAATACATACACATGTCCATATCTACATCCATATGTAAGGGTATTTACATGCATACGTGAAAAAAGAGCCAAAATCCAGATATCTTTCCAAACAATAAGCTGCAATTTTATGTAAGCAACACATGCATTTAGTCTTTCTTTTTTTTGGGTAGCAAATACTCCTGTACAAATTCATCATATTTTGATTGACGGTGAGAGTCAGAAAAAGGTACACAGTCGGTAGTAGCAACACCGAAAGTGAGAGTTAGCAGGAATTAATCAATCGTTTATCAATACGAACGTTCAATCAGTTTGTGAAGCTTTAAGTTCTTAAATAGTTTCTATCATCTCAAATGTTGACCGCGAATTAAATCCAACAACATTCCATCAAATGGGAAACTTCTCTCAAACCAGAGAGCTGTGCACGATATAATTCTTAAACTGATTGACCAGGGCATTCTGTTCAATGCCGGCTGCAAAATGCTATTGTATTTTAAAAAGTCTATTGTACATGTCTTAGAGACAAATCCCTTATTCATAAAAACACCAGCATTCACGAGGAGTACCTACCCAGGAGTACCTACCTGGGTTTACTTGCACGATAGTGATAACACTAACGATCAAACCACGGCGTTCCACCGATCTAGGAAAGTCTGTATATATTTCCAAGTTTTAGGAACTTTAGAAATTCGTTTGTATTGGTTCATTCTCTAAAATAATACACTAGAAGGGACCTTTGTATTTCATCAATTCAGAACCTGTAGCTCTAGAAACTGATTGTGTTCATATTTTATATCCCAGCTAAACAAACGTTCAAAATTCGGTCAGAAGTCTGTACGACAATCGGCAAAATGTTGCGATTTCGGATTAGAATTCTTATCGAGTTCCAAACGACAAATATCTGTGGGGTTGACACGAATTCTGAACTACTTCTCTGAGGTAATTCTCATGTTTTTGCCGACACTTCAAACCGATTTCTTACCGAATTTTGAAATGTAGTCTTGGTAATTTCGAAAGGAAATTTCCAAATTTCTGACCGAACTCTGAACGAGTTCGTTAAGAGAAGTCTGAACAAAAAAATAATTAAAGTACCAAAGACAAGTCTAACAGAATTCGGGCCGAATTCGTTTAGACATTTCGGAACATAAACAATAAAAAATCATCAGACAAATCGAACAGAATTCGTAATGATTTCGGTAAGAACTCTCGATAGAGCTCAGTTATTGTTTAGAATTGTCTAATATCAGACACTGTCGGCAAATTTGGTTTACTGGGATGTTAAATTATGAGCAGTGTTGCCGACCAAAACGGCCCAAAACTAACTGTTACGGACCAAATCGTTAAAAAAAATCATTGATATGTTTATAATAGTGTTTAAGCCTCGACAAACAAGACCGGATTACAAAACCGCAACAGTTAAGTCATTTAATAACAAAAAGTGTCAATGCTGTTCGTGTTTTAGGGAATAGCTCAGAATTATAAGGTTTCAATTAGGCGCCAATGATTTTTTTTGCATCGCCTCATAATGAAAATATTTTTTATAACAGGCTTACAACTTTTTTTTGTAAAAATGTGAAGTTTATGTGAAATTATTTTATTTATTTATTTATGAGCCGTTTAACATTTTTTTTGTATATATGTCGCTTAAAATCGGAATATTATACGCAAAGGGGAAATCTCAGTAATTCAAATGAGACTCCCGTATAAGTCATTTGATTTGTAGCCGAAGTGAACGTTGCCAAAGACTGCTGAAGAAAACCCTTGGCGGGCTTAGAAACAGCTGTAATATGCTTTTATACTTTTATTTTATACTTTTATTTTATACTTTTATTTTATACTGAAAATAGGCACATTTTATTAACACATGACTTAACTGTTGCGGTTTTACTATTTTTTAAGTATTTATTTTATTTTATTTGTGAATTGGCTTCATTGTTATATAATTAGTCTTATTTATCGATGCTTTACATATAATTATAAGAGGTAAAAATGCCCAAAAATCAGACCAAGATCCGACCAAACTAGGAGTACAAGTTTTAAATTTTTTCCGACCATATTTGGTCTAAACCTACCAAAACGGCAACACGATTTTGATCAATAACTTACTTTGGTGAAATTATACCTTGATTTAATATAGCCCCACAAGACCCTGCCTTTCAAAAGCCACAAATTGATCTGAGGTTTCTCAAATTCGCACGAAACGTTACGAATGAGTGGTAAAAAGCCTTGGCTTCAATAGGTAATAACCTCCAAATCGATAAAACATAATAATGGAATGAATCAAAATCATGTATAACAAATAGTCAATTCTTAAGTTCGGTCGGGCATAAGCTTTAATAATCCCACTATGGACGTCGTATTGGTGTTAAATGGTTGTTCGTGGTGAGTACATGTTTGAAAGTATATAGCATAAGTTATACATACTATTTGTTTATTTGTAGTCTAAGCTTATTTAATTTCAATAAATAAACATTATAAAAAAAAAAAAAATGTTTGAAAGTACCTAATTTTTTTAGCCCTTTGGACCATTGACCGATAGTTCAGGGCATACAATTCAACCAATTTGCAAAATTAATTTCACATGCAGATACGTGAGGAAATTGCATTCGCATACCTCTATCCGATGGTTCATATTTTCAATGACTCTGAGCCATAATGGTAGTTCAATGTCGTTAATGTGCCGAATTATCTCGTCCTTTAGCTCTTGAATTGTTTTTGGCTTATTGAAGTACACTTTTTCTTTCCCTAAAAAAAGAAGTTCCACTGTGTCAAATTACATAATTGTGGCGGCCAATTAACAAAGCCATGACGTAAGTTAACGCGGCCATTGAATTTCTTCCGCAAAAGAGCCATTGTTTTGTTAGCTGTGTTGAAAGTGGCACCATCCTGTTAAAACGATATATCGGCCAGGTCCATATCCTTAATTTATTGCCCAAGGAGTCCTTTGTCATCTGGCGAGAGCGAACACCATTTTCGAGTTGAGGTTGACGGCTCTTCTGCCACACTATCTTTAACAGCATCAATGTTTTCAGCACAACAAACTGGGCACGCATGCATTTCCTACAGACCTGGTTTGCTTAAATTTGTGCACAATTCTTCCATTTATAACGTTGGCACAATTTTTACAAAAATATTTTTGACTTCCCTGGGATATAATGTGCCAATTTTTAGGCGATAAATGTTTTTCATGTGAACAATCTTAGTACTAGGCTTTAGACATATGGGCCACATTTTATGGCTACTTAATACCCATGTGTACGATAGTAAGAGTGATCAGATTTTTAGGCCTAGGCTTTTAGGTTCTAGTTCCAAATTAGTCAAATCTGAATTGTAGTTTAAAATTCGTATTCGAGACAAAGTTTTACCGAATAATGCGTGGTCGTTAAAGGGGAAACTTCCCCATTTTCTGATTTGGCCCATTTTCAATACTAACTGATAGCCGATTATAAAACATTTATCTGTTAAGTGCGAAGACTCATTACATTTGTTTGAACTGAATAGTGATTTGAACAGACGGCCAAGACTAGATAGTCTCAGAATTTTACTGCAATCAACAACGTATACTATAAAGGGTCGCTGTGAAGTATTTCGAGATGTTAAAATCGGAATGTCAAACTTATAAATATACTCCTTCCATTTTTTTTTAATAATAAGCTAAATCTGGTGCTCATCATTATCATGGTCAAATAATCATATGATCTGAGTATTTATTAGTGGTTCTCACTAAGCCGGCCTTGACGTTGTTTAAAAAAAACAGAGTTGTGCTTACTAATTTGCGTAATACTGATGAGTTCTTCAGTAGATGGATTTACTCTAAATCATAAGTTAAAGGAATTGCACCATAATACTTTTTATACCTTTTTATGACTCACACTGTAGGATAAGAATGACTGCGTGTACAGTGTTACCTCAACAAACGCTGCTAATAAAAACGAAAGCAGTAACCAGCTAAGTTGTGAATCAAGGTTGAATATTATTTGAGCAGGACGAATTTTATAGAAAAAATTGCCAAATTGAGACCGATCAATCCTGACTGTCTTTCCTGACTGATAATCCGAGGTAGTCGTCTACAGTATTTCATTCGCGATGATAATAACCCAGGCGTTGTCCCAGCACCATGTACGGTGGTACAAGTACTGTCAAACGGTCAGATTTGTAAAAATCATATATTAGCAAACCATCATAAATGATTACATCAATACACTCTGGAAAGGCAGTTAAACTACCAATACATTATCTCTTTTAGCTGAATAGATTATCCGGCTGCGTCGAATTATCTGTCAATATTTGCGTCTTAAATAACTCGCAATGCAAGCGATTGATTTTGCAGACTACCTCAAGAGCGCTTTGTGATTAGTTAGATTAATGCTTCATGTTACTCAAGTTGTTTCTATAAAAAGTTGGAATCGGAGGTCCAAAAAAAAACAAGTCGACAAATTAAGTTCAGCCGTGCCTAAGTGTAGACGAGTATATGCCTACACCACATATCATCGTCATACCTCTTTTAGTTCATGAGATATTGTCGTTTAATGTTCAGTGTTGTGTGGGCGGTGCCACGGCCCTTTTCCAATTTTTGTTTGTTTTTCCAGGCTGACACTGTGCTATAGCCCATAGGCTATAAATTTGTTTCCTCTTTTTAATAACAACCGTTTTAGTCCATCAGCACATGTTTTTGCAAAATTTTAATGCAACCTGTAGTAAGCTTTCCACAGACAGACGGACGGACATGGCTAGATCGTCTCAGAATTTAAGGACGATTCTGACTATAAAGGTTGTTTTTTTTAGACGTCAATCTGGCCACACTTTTTTCGGAGCTGGTCTTTTTTAAAGCTGTCACTTGATTTATGCTCAGTTTGGTTTGCCATTTCATAACGAATAGACTTACCCCGGAACAGCGTTTGCAAATCGTGGTGAATGGGCCCAAAACGAGATGACCGACCCGGTTTTTTGCAAGAAAATGTTGATCAGCGATAAAGCTCACTTTTGGTTGAATGGATACGTTAATAACCAAAATTGTCGCATTTTAAGTAATGAAAATCTACGAGCCTTTGTTGAGACGCCATTACATTCTCAAAAAGCCAATGTTTGGTGTGCTCCATGGACAGAGGGAATCATTGGTCCATATTTCTTCAAAAATGAAGCCGGTAGTAGAGCCATGATTAATGACTTTTTCGTGCCTGAATTGGAAGATGTTGAAGTGGACTACCTTTGGTTCCAACAAGTCGGCGCAAAATGCCATACAGCCAACGAAAAAATCTATTAACTGAAAGAATCTTTTGGTGAGCGCATTATCTCGCGTCGTGGGCCTCCAAGATTGATTTACGCCGCAGGATTTTTTTGTGGGGTTATGTGAAGATAAACCCTTCACAATTGACGTCTTGGAAGAAAATGTTCGGTTCGTCATTGCTGACATGCGGCCCAAATGCATAAATACATAAAGTGATCAAAAATTGGGCCTCTCGGCTAGAATTTATTCGAGCCATCTTCTTAATAAAGCTAAATTCTTGGCCATAAAGTTTAATTATATGCGTTTGATATCTTCTAAAAAACCACACGTCTGAAAAAAACACCCTTTATAAACTTTATAGGGGTCTTCGACCGTTATTCTGATGTATGGCGTGATGTGACAATGTTTATATACCTTCTATCCTATGAATTCCCTTCATGCAATGGTTCATGGTTGCATTGACTGAGGTTACACCGTATGTATATTAGAGTATGGATATACAACTCTTTAAAAGTTAGGGCAAAAATCAAAATTTGTTTGCTTTTTAGTGTTGAAAGGTGTCCGCGAGGGAATGAAAAATTTCATTAACCTTATACAAAAGCATGGCGTTTACAGTTTGTTTTAGAAATATTCTAATGATTTTAATGTAAGCCTGTTATTTTTTTACTTTGTATGTCTTTAATTGTCTATTTATCCTGTATCGTTGTAGAGGAGTGAAAAACTCACCCTCGTGTACACACATACATATTTTGTATGTACATTTACACACATGCAGTTCATAAATGTTGAATGTCGGAGAAAATTCTCATGTACGAATGGTGTCCAATGGATTTTTCCAAACATTTTTTTTAACTTTTGGCTGTATTAACAGCACATACAAACGACAAAGCAAAGCCAACAGCAACAACTTCGCACAGTGGGACAGTTCCATCTACATATTTCGTTTTAAATGATATTTGGTCTAGCTGAGAAGGAGTCCATTAGTCAATATGGAGCTGAATATGGAGTCCATTAGTCAAACTGGTGCGAACCAGCAACTTTGACCATTCGTACATTGTTAAAAAACACGGACGACAGAAACGTTAATTGACAAAAGCTTTCGTTAAGAACTGCCGAACTTAAAATTTTTAAAATTAAAATGTAATCGTTAATGTTTTCTGTTGGTGTTGTTTTTATCTGTAAGAATGTATCTTTACTAGATCCCCTGAAGATGACTAACGAAGTTAGTTGAAAATCGGAAGATAAATAAATATTAAAAATAAAAAGCAATTGTTCAATTAATAATCCTAAGCCAAGCAATCTAAAATTGCGTGTCGAAAGGTTAAATTTGTAAAATTTTAATTACGGTTCGAAATCTCTGAACTTTTTTGAAGGGTTCAAAATCTCTAAGGTGCTTAGTTGCCAATATAATATCATTTTATGGTATCTCTCTGTTAATGAAAAATAAAAAATCCACTAAAAATACAACTCAAAGTCTTGAGTTAAGTAATCGTTAGAAAAACTTTTCTTTTTAATATAAATCATACCACTGTATCATAACCCAAATCGCCTGGGGTTTCTGTTTGCCGGAAAAAGTTTTCTCGGTCAAAAAAGAGACACATAGTTCCGGCGTTTTGCTGGTTCGGGTATAGGAATCGAGATATATCGATTTCTAGTATCGGTAAGTATCGTATAGGGGGAAATTATCATATTTCGAGCCCCTTTTATGCATTTTGACCCTCTAAATTTCTGAATGAATATCGGTTTTTTTTATCATATTTTTTTCATTGGTGATCTAACGCAACTTAATTGAAATCATCTTATACTACATTTGCTATCAATATTTTGGCGTGGGGATGTGTCTTCTTGTTTGGAAACTGTGTCGGATAAGGATCTGTCTTCATCTAGAAAAAAATATTAGTCAGTTAACTTAAGTTTTATGATCTACCCTTAGGGGAAACTTGCCACCACACCAAACTGTGACTCGTTGTGGATGCATTCGTTCTCTGAACCCCATATGCGGAAGTTTTGCTTATTGACATAGCCACAGAGATGAAAATTAGCTTCATCTGAACACGCGATTTATCGGTAAAATTCTTAATCTCCTGGCAAAGAATCTGCTGAGACAGTTGTGGTAGTCACATGAATGATATTGAATAAAAGCAAAAATTGAAAAACTATCTGTATTTTTTTTTACAGCCGATTCAAATTTAAAGTTTTAAATGGCCCACCCTGTATTTGTATGTATTGCTAGGGCGAGTTTAGGCTTAATACGCACTTTTAACAACGCCGTTTAAGAAAAAAACATTGCACATTAAATCCCAAATACTCAATGTAAATTAAGGCCTGAAAATTATTTATTTAGATATATTTTACAAATAAATTAATAAGAAGATGGAGGACAGTGATAAAAAAGAATGACATGTCCTCCGAAAGAAGGACGTATGGTAACACTGCAAAAGTACGGCAATATAATTTAAGTCTTCCATCCAAACTAGTAAACTTTGTATACTGTCCAATTTCGGCTACAGAATCCCGGTTTTGCAGCTTTCCTATAATTGCACATAGAATTTTAGTATCATCTAGAAAAACATTTTAATATTTAATAAAATTTATGTTGTTTGTTGTGCATACAAAGAAATAATCAAACATGAAGAGGTCTCATCGGAAAATTCGTATTGGGTTCTCTGCACGAGATGGTACAGATAGTATAAGTAAAACTATAAATTAACTCAAACTGTATTTTCAAAACATTTTACATATTTTTGCAAAACAAAAGTGTGTCAATTAATTGATTTATTATATTTCATTGACTATTTTATAAATTTATATTTGTTTATAGTCGAATGCTTCTAACGAATTCGCCGATAAACCCTCTTGTTGTTTAATTCTCTGTGGTGTATACATAGGGAAACAATGTTGTATTAGCCGTATTCTTACGCCAAAAGAACACGGCTAATATCAAAAATACTAAGCAGCTGGGAAACCATTATGAAGTTTCATTTAAGTCTGAATTACGTGAGCAAATGTTCAAAATTCCTCCACTGTGCATGCAGTGTTGTAAAATGCACACAACTCCATACACACATTCGCTCACACACACATGGTGGCGCACTCCCGAGTGCGACTCATTGTTAGTGATGTGACTACGTGCTCTTTCATCTAGAAAGAAACCGTTTTTAATTGTGCCTACTGAACCCATCCACGCACACACACTCACTCGCCCAAAGTGGCAATACCAACAACACCAAAAACACTGACTGGCCTCCGCAATGACAACAAGTGTACGCGAGCGTAGTATGTGTGTAGGTATGAGTGCATCCATGAATACAGTATGTGAGTGTGTAGCGGCCCACATGTGTCTTCTATACCGATGCCGATGTACAGCCTACCGAACAACAACAAACGCACGCAGGCTCAGAGCGGTGAGTGCTGGTGTCGCACTATGAAATACTCCTCAAAATGTTCTACGCACGACTACGGCTGCGACACTGACTGAGCTAAAGTCGTAGTAGGGGTAGTGGTAGATGTACGGATGGATGGATGCATGTTGCAGTAAATACTGCAGGGTTCACCGTGTGTCAAGTTCAAAGAAAAGTAAAAAAGTACCAAAAATACCCACTAAAGAAGAAATATTAAATGAAAACAACCCATAAAACAAAAGACGAATTATACCAATTGACTGCTGGTGTAACCCCATGTAGGCACTCGTGTGTATGTCGCTCTGTCCGTTTGTCTTTTCGTACACACTCGTATGCAGACCAAAATTCATACATATGTACACACATACGAGTATGTGGGTATGTATGCATGTGTGAAGTGACGAACGGAAAGTGTTCGTCGTTGTTGCACCACTGCTGGACACGATAAGGGTTGAAGGGGACAAAACAATGAACGACGAAAAGTTTATATTTGGATGGACTTTTTGTGTGGGTTCGGGCAAATGTCAAGCTATTCTTATTCGAATCATGGGATAACAAGGGATTTTCTATATTCGACGACTATCCTACAACTCCTGCCAGAGCATCACCATCTTCAATGCAGGCTGTCAGTCCGCCTGTACGTGCTCAGTGTGTGAGTTCGGGGTATATAAATACAAGTCCAATCAAAATGCCAAATATAAGACTCATACTCGACCATTTAGCTACAGAAAGTGAAAGGACTACGTCGACAGTACTTTTATGCTACAGAACTAAAATGGGCACATATATTAGACCCTTGAGTATTAAATAGGGGTCTTTGGGGTATGTACCCAGTTTTCGTTGTGATCTTAAAAACAATATTTTTCAATATGCACGGCACGGCACACAGTCAACTAATCTCTTTTTACAACACACACGTTTTTGTAAAAGAAATCTATTGATGGCTCTCGATGTGGAGTCTCTTTAGAGGTGGCAAGAGTGAGTTGTATTTTCGTGGGCAATTGTGTGAAGAAAACTTGAAAAGTAAGGTTTACAACAGTAGTTCTCATTCGTTTGTGCACTGAAAAGAAAAGGTTCATCAAATTGATGAATTTTTACATCATTTTGATGAATTTGTACTTCATTTTCCAACCTACAACACTTTTCATCAATTTGATGTAGAACTTTTCATCAATATTTCTTCAATTCCATACATCAATTTAATGAAAATTGTTCATCAACTTGATGAAAGTTATACATCAATTTGATGAAAATTTTACATCAATTTGATGAAAATTATACATCAATTTAAAGAACATTGTACATTAATTTGATGAAAATTGTACATCAATTTGATGAAAATTGTACATCAATTTGATGAAAATTGTACATCAATTTGATGAAAATTGTCCATCAATTTGATGAAAATTGTACATCAATTTGATGAAAATTGTACATCAATTTGATGAAAATTTTACATCAATTTGATGAAAATTTTACATCAATTTGATGAATAGTGTACATCAATTTGATGAAAATTGTACATCAATTTGGTAAAAAATCTACATTTATTTGATGAAAATTTACATCAATTTGATGAAAATTTTACATCAATTTGTTGAAAATTGTGCAACAATGAAGATCAATTTGATAGACATTATACATTAAAGCTCGGACATTCTAACTCAATTGCATGTAGTTATAGTAATATCAAGACAAGTTCCTTAAATATATATATATATATATGTACTCATATTACTATAATACATATGTACAAGAAAAGACATTATAAATATTTTTAACATTTTATTGATATATAAAAAAGTTAATACAATAACAGTTTAATTGTACTGAATTCACTGAGTTGAGGAACAAAAGAGATCAAAAAAAAATTTATTTCATTTAATAAAAACATAAAGCAACTATTAAATTAAGAAGTAAACTAGTTATGTTTCAAATCGTTTAACAAATTCAAAACTTTTGGAAATTGTTTAACATTTGGAGTTTTAATATTATAAAAGAAAATTTGAATAAATATCCAAAATTGAGCAGAAGCTGCTGGATATTCCAAGTTAAATAAGTGAAAGCTTTTAAAGCAACAATCTAAAGCTTTTTGGAAATCTGAAAATGGCAATAGAGTTCCGTCTAAAGAAAGGAAAAAGTCATAATTTGGTGATTCGAATTTAACATCACCCACTGCATAAATAAATGGCTGTACACATTCACTTCTCTTTAACAAAAAGATGCGATGCTTCTCAATTTCTTGCATATTTTGTGCGAGAAACATAAATGATTCCTGCGAGTCCTTGATGGTATATTTTCCGAAAGTCCTCTTTCCGTCCTTATCATTTCTTGCGAACTTTGCTGTTGAGAATAAATATCCATGAAGACACCACATTATTGTCATAATGAACAGCGACATATTTGAGTCTGGGCAAGTATTCATAATTAATCAATTTCTATTCATATGTACATATGTATGTTTTATTTATTACCTGCATTCGATGGATCGATGGCTTTAAACACATTTCTTACTGTGGGATCTTTAATGTAACTACCGCTTGTTAATAAGTTGTACAACTTGTTAATTTAGTTTAGTTCAATTTAGTTTCACTTTCACACTTTTAATATTATTTCCGATGTTTACGCTCACTTATAACACGCGTTCTATTCAACGATCACTTAATCACTGAAATGACAAACTAGAATGAAAACGCAAGAAGAAACAACAGCTACTCCGTTTTCGTTCTTTGATTTCTGCTGTATTTGCTAGAACCTGAAAACAATGCACTACATATACAATTTACATTACCTTAATTTATAGATGGATGCATTTATGACTAAAATTAAGATACTAATTTTTTAGTGAAATATTTATTGAAATTATTAATTTTTTTGAGATACACAAAATATTTTATTCGCCCTTTCTTCAAATCAAGATCATTGGAATCCCTAGTAAAAATCCAACCGAGTTGTGATTTTGCCCAACTTGTTTGTTCGTGTTTGTTTGTTGTTTTTATTTGTTTTTCTACGTCTGTGGTGAAGTGGCTAATCATTGCAAATGCATTGTATAGACAAAAAGAGAGGGTATGAAAGTGTGTGCTTTCATTTGTTTGGTGGTAGGCATATAAGCATTCTACTTACTGTACACTTGCTTTTTAAAGAAGAAACGAAATATGCAAGCAAGTAATTATGTATTCAATGGATTTTTACCAGTCAACCCAGAACGAAACTTTTTTTTGAATAATTTTTGGGAATTTTATTTATGTCACCCACCCTTATTTTTATATGTTTGTATGTATATTTGTGTGTGCAGTTTTTTTTTTACTCTGGCTGTCCCTTCTGAAATATTGATGTACAATGTGAAAGATTGATGAAAAATAATACTTCAATTTGATGAACGCACAAAAATGGCATAGAAACGTCATACTTCAAATTGAAGAATTTATTCATTAAATCAATGAATTTGTTCATCAATTTGATGTAGAACTATTGAAGAATCTTTTTCATTGATTGGATGTACAGTTATTTTTTCAGTGTGGAGAGCCTGGCCTTATAGAGTTCGGTTTTACTTTCAACAATTGCAGCAAGGCTTTCTGAAGAGGGTTGTCACGGACCCGAAATTATGATAAAAGTAGTGCGCAGCCACGAAAATCAATGTCACTTTGCCAGTTTGTTAAAAACTTGTATTCTATTTAAATATAGAAGCAAGAGGTCTTGAGCCGGTTTAATCCCTGTTCAATTTTTCCAAAATATCATTTAATTTAACCGAATTGACCAAGGAAGGAAAGAAGAGGACCCACGACAACAGATGAAAACATCAGGTTTATCGCGTATTTAAAACAAATAGTTAAAAGTTATAAGGAAATATTTTTTGCAACGTTGGATATATGTTCAGAAACACATATTAAAAAGAAAATTGCAATACAACAACATTCATTTTAAAACCAAGATATATGACATTTTTCTTCTCTGGGTAGAGTGTTCAAGGCCACCACAAATTAAAATTTACCCAAATGGACTGATTCAGCTTATTTTATGCGCTAACTATGAAATTTCCACCATGACAATTATAACTGTTTGGACGGTAGGGCACTTGAAGAGGATATACTGCTGTATAAGGGCTCAACCTGTCGTTGTTATCAAATTACAGTTCGCAATTGTAAACCGATTTCAATGAAAATTTGTACATTAATCAGCTTGGGGCCAAGGACCCTATCCCTTTTGAAATAAGTTCACATTAGCCCAGGTCCATCCCGATTTCAGAACCTTCTAAAGCCATATAATTCATCCGATTCAAAGTTTCACTAGCGACAAATATCCAAATGTGGTAAAATTTTACCTTATCCGTACATGTTTTTCTATAGCCCCTACACAAAAGACACTTCCTATTTCGCTCTTAAAGTCTAATATTAACTCTGATCGTGCTTTAATTTCGTATTGTAAGATATGAGCGACCAATAATAAACGTTGGTAAAACTGTATCTTATGGATTCATGCGTTCCAATTACTACCACACAATGGTCCCTCCCGATTTTAAGCCTTGTCACTCTAGAAGTTTCATATTAACTCCATTCGAGATCACATTTTGAATGGTACGTGACCGACTAGTTAATAACACTGGCAAAAAAGCACCATTTCGATCAGTGTTTTAAAAAAATCCCTTCAGTTGTGATGTATTGTGCCTCTTAAAGCTATAAATTAGATCCGATCGTACTCAAAGTTGAAAAAATAGGACTATAGCTATTTTCGTACAGACTCTAGACAAAGTATTTTTCACTTTGCGCCCTCCCGTTCTCGAAGTAGCATATTACCTCCGTTCTTGTTCAAATTTAGCACAGTTAGAGGCCTGTGATCCCTAAAAAATCGATCATATCGGTCCATGTTTTCGAACTGCCTCCAGTCCATGTTTTAAATTTAGAATAGTGCTATATGACCAAAGACTAATTGCGCTTGGGTAGGACTGGTAATGAGCAGGCCTACCCAAGAGCAATTGGTCTTTGGATTTAGTCCTGTACGTGCTCCAGATTGAGATGCGGAATCTTCTAAAAAAGAGAGTAGTGTAGGCTATCTTATATTCGACCGACTCATAGGATTGAAGATATATTCACTTTGTCATTCCGATTGCAACACCTCAAAATACTGATCGGAGATCACACAAAGTATACATGGTCTGAATTCTAGGATGATCTTGACATTTCCGTCTGTCTGAAAGCCAACTACAGGTCTCACAACTAAGGTTAGGTGGCTGAAATTTTGCAGAAGCATGAGTAGATGTACTGAAACGGTTGGTATTGAAAAGACGTAAATTTTCCCCGTCACAAGGACTGGGGCAACCTATGGCAATACATCATGAACTATTAGAGATATGCCACTGATACTTGGAACATATTATGTTAGCGCAGATCAGAACACATTTAGGAGAAAAGGTTGGCGGTGCCACTCCTCCATTGAAAAATCACATATATGGCCAAACTTACCGACCGTTATAAGGTCCAATGACTAGGCAACTACTCCAGACTATTTTATGGCAAAATTGGACAAGGGGGAGTGGCACCTCCCACACAACCCTGAACTTAAATAGGCAATATCTGATATGTGCAACATTTGATGTTGTAAATGGATCGCAACGTGAAGGCCAAGTGGGTAGTGCTGCGCCTCCTTTTTAAAATCGCATTACGCCCAAAGTAATGGGCCTATCGTTATAAAATTGTTACTAATGGTTATCAATGACAAGGAATTTATTATACTTATAGATTATGTTATGGTAAAACTACACAAGAGGCAACCCTGAACTTAAATTGCCAATATCTCATGAACTAAAACTGATAAGACGATGATATGAGCAACATATGAGTAAAAAGTACTACGCATTTACGGCCAAAGAATTAATTCAATGATTATCATATCATACTCGTACAACCTGATCTTTAAAAGGCTATATATCGTAAGCTAGGATTAATACGACGATAGCAGTTGGTATATATGATGTTGGTACGGAAAGGAAGAAAGAGGCCGGTACCACGCCCCTGACAAAATTTACGTAATCGTGGATTACGGTTCGATATGAAGCTACGGCACGGTCGAACTAAATTTGTTCACTTGTTTTTATATAACAACTAGCCGTAATACAGTGCGTTCGCTACCCCCAACCATGCTTTTAGAGAAATAACTATAAGTAATAATCATATATTCGGGAAATTTTGTAAACTGGTACATTTAATGTTACTGAAAAAATATTAATATCTGAATGATTTTTTTAAGCTGTTCTATTCTAAGCAGTTATATATCAGTTCATTTATAGATCGTCTATTGTTATAGTCATTGAATCGCTATAACAAGTGGCGAAGAACTGTCCACTTTGCCCCAAGTCTTATTTATTTACAGACAATAGCACCTGTGTTCATTTCAAGACCTATAATTATGGAATTTTCACCTTTTTATACTAATGGAAGTCTGGTGTTCTCATAGCGTATTAAAGTCAGGAGCATCAGATTTGGAATATATTCTCTTTAAGTATACATTTCAAGATTATCTGATTATAATTATGTTCATTACATTGATTTTACGAAAGGGGTAGTGCTTTTTAAAAAAGGGGCATGACCCAACAAACCTCATGTTCGTAGCTGTTATAGGTTTTGAATTATGATAATTTTTAAATTTTAGGGGTGTGGGCGTGGCACCGCTCACTTGAGATATCAAAAATCAAAGTAAGCGTCTTTAACTTCTAGTCATTCAGATATATTCGGAGAAAATTTCAAAAATATCGTCTAAGTAGTTTAGGCTTCTATAAACAAAAAAGGCTTCTATAACCAAAAAAGATCGTAAAAAAACATTTGTAGCTTTTGAAGCACATGAAACATGTATGTATCTTCCAAAAAAAAAATTGTTACAACATAATTATTTTAGAGTTTCCTTTAGTCAACCTATATAATCGCCACCAACGGCAATATTGTCTTCAACAGAATATATCAATTGCTACAACCAAATGCATATAAAATGACGGTTGCTTCATCCAAATACCTTAGCAGGGATCGAAAAATGTGTGCTACTCGTCAACAAGTGGAAACCCATTTACAACTGCCTAGTTTTGTAGAATACTCGAGCCGGTCATGTGTGCCTGTGATTCAGAAGCTGCTGGCCCAACTTTTGCCAAACCTGCCGTAGGGTGTAAAGCCCAAACACACACACACATTTTCATTCAAAACATACATGCACACACTCACACATATGTTGCGCCACACACACTAACAGCAAACACCACGAAGATGATGATGGCGATGATGAGTGGCCCACTACCACTAGGACTGGCGATGGTCGTGCTAGGGTTCTAATGTTTGTTTTTTGGAAATTCTTCCCCCGCCACGTTACTTTATCAGGGCTCGAGTGTGTGAGGGAGCGAGTTTATGATTCGAGGCTATAAAAAATTACAATTGAATGTTGTTAGCGCGCGTGTTGACATCGAGTGTTGGTTGTTGTATTGGGTTTGATTCCCTCCCAGCGGTGGAATTGGCAAGGGCTTCTAAACATATGCCTTCTAGAAGGCCTACTGGCTCCTTCCAAAATATCCGACACACATTCTGACCAACGTTCCACTTCAAGGCCTTCTAGCATGTCTATTCTCCCTTTCTAAACAGATCTGATACACATGCAAACTTCTCTGACAAATCAAGGCCTGCTACAGGCCATCTATAGGAATGCTGATCAGAATGTGTTCGCTCTCTGAGACGAAACAAAGTCAGTTCAGTCAAAAATACAGTTAGAAGAAATGATTTTGTTTGTTTTTTTTTTCATTGGAATTTCGTCACCACAAAATTCCAAAGAAAAAAAACAAACGTAAAACAAATTGAAAGCTAGACGCATTTTTAGTTTTGTTCAAGTTTCATTGAAGTCGGTTGTGAAATCGGAGTTGTAAGTAAATAAAAAAAGTGCAAAAATGAGTAAAAGAACATTAAAACGTCTAATTAAATTGGAAAAAGAAAATATTTTAGAGAAATTTAGAGGCAGCGAAGGAGGAGATGCAAACAAAATAAGAAAAGTATCAGAATTAAAAACAAATGCATTAGAAGCTCCTGAAATATTGGAGACGTTTAGAGAAGTTGGCCCGTGTGAAAAAGAACAAAATGAATTAGTGTCTCTTGAAAGAGTAGACTCATCTGAAACTATTGACAAGTGTGAAAATATAGATGATATAGGCCCAAGCGTAAATCATGAATGTGCAACTCTTCAGGAAAAATTGGTGTTATGGTACCAACAATTCTATCCAACAAGAAGCTGTGTAAATGGTTTACTTAAAGTTTTAAAATCCGAGAATCTGAATGTGCCTTCCTCTTATCACGGGCTTTTAAGACAACGGAAAGATAAAATTATTATCAGAACTGTTTCTCCCGGCACATATTACCACTTAGGGTTGAGAACTCAATTAGAAAAACTGCAAGAAAACATTTTAAAAGATATTGAAGTTATTTATATAGATATTGGAATAGATGGTATATCACTGTTTAAAAGTTCTAATACGTCTCTGTGGCCCATATTGGGCCACCTAAGACTGAATTATCTTTTATTTATGTTCAAATAAAACTAAAATAAAATCACTTGAATTTAACTTTTTCTGCAGTCCTTTATTAATTTTTCTGGTTTTCAGTAGCAGCTAATTTAGTAGGATATACTCTAGAAGGCCTTCTTTTTAAGATCATCTATAAGGCCTACTCTGACAGCCCTTATATAAGGCCTTCTGTAAGAGGCCTTCTTGAAGGTCTTCTCTTGCATGCCCTAAAATAGGCCTTCTTTCGGAGGACTTCCAGAAGGACTTCTCTTGCAGGCCTTCTGCTAGGCCTTATTTTTGAGACCTTCTAGAAGACCTTCGAATATAATGGAGAATGGAAGGCCTTGGTCGCCAATGCCACCATGTGTTAAAAAGAAATGAGTATGGAATGGGACTGACAGGCCTTCAGACTCCAAATGAAGGCCTACTTGAAGGCCTTCTTACTCCTTCTTTCCACCACTGGGCTGTTTCGCCAGCGGAATGTGTGAGTGTGTGCTTGTGTACGAGCTCGGGAGTGCATAGTTTGGCTCATCAGCCCTGGACGGCGTGGCATGGTGAGGAGCGGTGCGGGTGGTTAATTTAGATTTAGAGCCGGAGGAACCAGCAACGAACGAAATGAAACGTAAAAACAACAACAACGCCAAAAAGAAGACAAAAAAGAGTTGACATGAACTTCTATTGTTGTTCATCGTCACCACACACCATTCACACATACACACACACATGTGGAAATGGGTATCGAAGGAGCGAAATCCCTTCAAGTGTTTAAATAAAAATGATTTACGCTGCGGGAGTTGGACTTTTCGAAAACAAAAATCGTATCTCGTATTCCGCACTGGATGGTGGTGATGGTGTTTTGAGTTTGCCGACATTGAAGTCTCGTGTTTGTTTTGATATTAAATTCATATAAAATGTCCCCCTCCTCAGATGTGCGGTACGGTGCGGCGTGTTGCGTCTCCGCAGCAACAGCACAAAAATTATTTAAAATCCCCATTTGTTCTCAATATTTTGGGCGAAATTAAAGGAAGATCTTCCATGTCAGTTTTAATGAATCCTAAAAACGCTCGTACGTTACTATGGATGGATATGTTTTTTTTTTAATGAGCAGCAGGCAGCAAACATAAAATTTCATAATGAATTATTACTCCACACAGATTTCGTAAAAATATCAAAGTTGGAAATAGACAAATTATAGATTAATGTCCAAAATTAGAATGGTGCCGCAGTGTAATTAATGTGACAAACTATTTTGGGGCTCTCATCGTTTTTTTCATCGTCATTTGTTGGGTGGATTTGGTCACGCTAATGAATCCTTTTGTCACCTATTTAATTAACGACCCTCCCATTTACCACTACCATGTCAATTGCATCCGTTATGGTAGTAGCTCACATGCTATTGTGATGTAAACGACATTTTTACTCTTTATTTAGCAGGCAATATGCTCAGATATTTCAAGCGGATCTTACAGAATTTGAAGTCGTGCTTTGCCATCTGGATTTTTTTGAAAGACTCGTTGTGTTTTAGTTAAAGTCTCGATTAATAAGGCTAGATATCAAAACCGCTATAGTTAAGTCAATTGTTAACAACACGTATACATTTTGAGCAGTTCTATAGGAAAAGAATCTTTCTACACGATTCTGAAAAAAAAATTAGGAAAATAATTTCTGTAGCCTGGATAGAGACATTTACTAGATAGTTACTGAGGTTAAGTACTAAAATGTATTCAAAAAATGATAAAACTACCTAACTATGCACATTTATATTTCGGGTCCGGCAATAAAAACACAATAATTTATCATTGGAAATGGTTTTTCTTGATGCTGGGGAATAAGAAGAAGTCATTGGGTTCCAGATCAGGGCTGTACGGTGGAAGGCATATTAATTCGACAGTTTGAGTGGGCAAATAGCTCATCGTTTCAGCTGATGTGTGAGAGCTCTCATTGTCGTGATGCAAAATAATCCGTCTTCTCTTATTATCTTTCTTCATTTCTTCGAACACTGTTGGCAAACCAACGCTCCACTAAAGGCACTGTGGAAACATGGCCGGTTATATCGAAAAAAACGCAATCATTTGGTTTGATTTACTTCTTCCATGAACAACTTTTGTTGGATTTGGCTCATCTTGATTGCGGTAGATTGCTGTTTTGTTTCGGGTTCATATGCATAGATCCATGATTCGTCACCTGTGACAATGTTATACACTGTCTTTAAGCTACTGCAGTTATATTTTTCCAACATCTCTTTACGTCAAATTATGTGGGATCCAACGAGAACAATTTTTTTCATGGACAAATGAACATGCAATATCTAGTTTATGCATGTCTTCTAATGCCCAAGGATGCCTCAATCTCACGGTATGTCTCAGGTCGGTCTTGCTTAATCAGTTCATGCACAGCAATAATGGTTTCTGGCAAAGTGACCGAAGTTGGTCGACCTTCACGTCCGAGACTGAACTCTTCGTTCCAGTGGTTTTTGATGGTGCTTCATCGCCAAAAGTCGCAACAAGTTGATTTAAATACTCTTGTCTCGATAACCTACGCCGAAAATCGTAAAAAATCATCGCACGAAAATGTTCACGGGATAATTCTATTTTTTGACTGAGATGAATTTTCCAACACCCTGTAAACAATACAATTCGCCATCAAATGACAAATTGTTCTGAGTGAAGTTATGCCAAAATGTCAAAGTTTTCAATGGAAGTTTTAGTTTGCATCTGGGAACACTAGTATTGTCAGGACCCGAAATATAAATAGCAACCCTCGTAAGCTGGAAATGCTCGGTTCTTATAAAACCATATTTAAATTGTTTAATTTAGGCTGCATATAAGCGATAAATGCTTAAACCCGACTTGCATGTACGCGATAAATGCTGTACTATGACTTTTTTGAAGAGTCTAGTACTTCTACAATAATTCCTTAGACAGGAACAGAACTGTTGCAGCACTTCCATCTTCATTTTCGAAGAAGTAAGGCCCAATGGTATTTGCAGATGTGATCCCACACCATACTGTACATCTAATGGGTTGCAATTGACGTTGATGAACGGCTCTTGGATTTTCAGAACGCCAGAACCTATAGTTCTGCTTATTAACAAAGTCATTCAAATGAAAATGAACTTCATCACTCATCACTTTGCGTGCGTTAAAATAATTGACAGCTGATGTAAATATTGAAATTCTATTATTCTGGTTCTTTGTTTAGTTGTGAATCTCTCCATTATTTATTCTCCAAGTGTTATTTATAAAATCTGAAAAACAATAGATAAAAAATATATAAACGAAAAAGTTATTAAATTTTTAAACCCCATGGCAACTTTTGGCCCACCCTGTACGAGCATATTCACATTGTTTGGAAAAAAATGTACTTCAGAGTTGAATATCTATAAGACTTTCATGCAAAAATGCCATTCACGTGAACTGACTTTAATAGGATGGCTAAAAGTTTTATTATTTGGCAAAAAATGGAATTAACTCGTTAACATTTTCGTGCGATTATTTTTCACAACTTTCGACGTGAATTGTCGTGATAATCCACGTCGAAAGAGTGCATCGATGAACTTAAATCTTTGTATGGCGATGAAGCACCATCCCATGGCACTGTGAAAAACTGGAGTAATGAATTCATTCGAGGTCGACGCTCGCTCAAAGACGAAGGTCGTCCAAAAACGGTCGTTGTGCCTTAGAACAGTGATGCCGTGCGCGAACTGATATTGCAAGATTGTCGTGTGACATACCGTCAGATAGAGGCATCCTTGGGCATTTCTTCCACGAGCATACATTCGACATTGCATGAATACCTGACCGTAAAAAAGGTTTGTTCTCGTGGGTTCCCGTACGATTTGACAATCGATCAAAAAAGGGCTCGTGTCGATTGGTGCAAAGAAATTTTGAAAAAATACGATCGCGGTGCTTCAAAAGACGTTTATAAGATCGCCACAGGTAACGAACCATGGATCTATGCGCATGAGCCCGAAACAAAACAGCAATCGACCGTGTGGGTCTTCGAAGACGAGCCAAATCCAATGAAAGTTGTTCGTGGAAGAAGCACTTCGAAGCAAATGGTCGCCTGTTTCTTTGGCAAAAGTGGTCATGTGGCGACTGCTCCGCTTGAGCAACGTAGACCACCACAATTTGTTTGCCTGAAGTCTTTTGAGAAATTCAAAAAACGAACAAGAGAAGACGAATCATTGTGCACCATGACAATGAGAGCTCTCACATATCGGCTCAAACCAGGGCCTTTTTGACCGGCCAAAACGTCGAATGATGGGCCATCCGCCGTACAGCCCTGACTTGGCACCCAATGGCTACTTTTTCATTCCCGCACATCAAGAAAAAATGCGTGGTCAACGATTTTCGTCGCCAGAAGATACTGTTGAGGCGTTCAAAAACCATGTTTTGAAGGTGTCTTAATCGGAGTGGAAAAAGTGATTCGACAATTGGTTTGAGCGCTTGGAAAAGTGTATAAATCATGCTATTAGGCCAGAAATATATATAGCAGTCCTCGTAAATACGTAAAAGTAACGAAAATCTCGAATAGAAATAGTTGAAACAAAAGTTACATAATCAACTTTTTGCCACAAAAAATTCGATTAGTCGGAAGTCGACTTTTAATATATTTTTTATTTGAAAAATGTCGAAAGTCGATTTGTTGCAACGACTAAGTAACCCTAAATTGGATTATATTTACGGCAACCTGGTGGAGTTTTTAGATAGTGTCGTAATTGTATTGTCATGTCCCGTCATCGGCAGGAATTGATCACCTGAAACTAAAATAAATCGCGACATATCGTCTGTACTAACATCAAATCAATCGCATAGACAGGCAAATTAAATATATTTAAACATATATGCAAAGTAAAGACAGAAAATTAGTTTTAAATTAAAAGTCGACTTCATATTTCCAAAGTTTTTAGCCAAAAGTCGATAGCCGAGGCCGAGCCGAGGTCTTACTGATGGCATTAAAGATCGGACGTGTAATCGCTTCTTAGTTTACAGTGGTTGGCGTTGCTTTGTCGGTCGCGACGTTCTAATACACAGTGGAACATTTTTGGGGTTATTGTCTGGGGGGTGAGAAATTCCAAGTCAGGGTGATGGTACTAGGTCAGTATATTAAAACCCTCAAAGGGTTTTGCGTTCGTATGTGCCAGTTTTTTTTATGACCTTTTACATTTTTTCCTTATCTTGATGTTTTTTCGCTTAGTTGTAAAATGTTGGCAAAAACGTAGTTTGACATAACTCGAGAACGACTAGTTCGATTTTGCTGAAATAAATTGAGAAAAATTAATAATTACATTTTCTTTAATCCATTAATATACTATTTCTCTACCAAATCAACATTTTTGCAATTAGAAATAAATTTATGAAGAAAATTTTGCCAAAAAAAATTTTTTTTTTTTTTTTAAAACATATAAATCCCAAACGGAAAAACGTGTAGAGTCTTATAACTTTCACGTAAAGTCACATAACCTATAAACAAAATGCGACATAGATCATAGAAATCGATTAACGCGTTCTGCTTTTATTTACAATTAAGTAAAGGTACTTAACATACGAACGCAAAACCCTTTGAGGGTTTTAATATACTGACCTAGTACCATCACCCTGACTTGGAATTTCTCACCCCCCAGATTGGCTGTTGTACTGTGGTATTGACGGGGACATTATCCTTGATGGCTTTCTCAATTAAGATGCCGGTGTCTATTAAGAGAATTGACTTTCGGCAGTGTAAACGTTTCTCAAACAGTAGTTCCCTATCGGTGAGTGTGTATATTATATCGAGCATTCTTTACTGATTTGAAAAAACTTCTACGATTGCTCCCTTATGGGATCTTAAGGGAAATATGGAAGAAAGCATTGCCGGCACGGCTAGTTTTAGACATCGGTCAGATCAGTTAAGAGGTAAAATCTGGAAAAATCGCGTAATTATTAAGATATTTTGGGGGTTTTCACGCTTAGGTCTCTAATCGTTTCTATTAGAATTATGTACTTTTCGACAGTGACGTCTCTTTTTCGATCAAAATCTTGACAAAAAGGGAGTATTATCTCCATAGAAGACTCCATAGGACGAAATTAATCGCTTTACACTTGAAAAAAGTTGAGAAGCAATGCAAACTTATTTTCAAAGTTAATGTGGCTGTGTAGTCCACAAAAAGAAAATTATAATATTTTGGCCAAAATCAGGCACCCAACTTTCGCTAGACTGCCATGCTAAAGGACAGTACTTACGGACCCGTTATGGTACGGTACGTACTAACGATATTAGGGCTGTCATAGATAAGAGTATGCGACCCAGTGGTAAAACATCGTGGCCATTTCACAGTCCATGCCATAATACAGGGTGGAGCGCGAAAACTTGCTTATTTGGGAATAAAATAAAAAAATTATGATCCTTAGAAAAGTTTATTTTATATTTTAATTGTATTGGACAGTAAGGGAATTTTCAATTAACATGGTTTTAAATAATGTATCAGGCAAATGTCAACCTGCGCTATCCACTCACTGCTGCATAGTCGACATGCTGCCAATTTCAGCCTCAATGCGAGTATTGTTTATTAGGTCTTCCAAGGTGTTGGGACAGTTAATATACTCCTTCGACTTCAGGTAATCACAAAAGAAAAAATCGCATGGGGCTAAGTCTGGTGAGCGTGCCGGCCAGTTCACATCACCCCTCGAAGAGATATGCCGTCCAGGAAACATTTGCCTCAATCAATTTATGGTTACCATCGCTGTGCGTGCAGTGGCACCATTCTGTTGGAACCATGTATCCTCTAATTTTATTACCTTAAGCGCCGGCTGAAAAAATGTCTGGAAATGCCAAGAGCAAGTGATTGCTTCCGAGCAGAGCGTTTCGGGGATTGCAGTACTGCTACTCTAACTCTTTCGATGTTTTGTGGTGTTGTAATCCTTCTCTCAGGTCCCCTTCGTACACATGACATGTTCACTGCTGTTCTAAATAAAGTTACCCAATTAACAATTGATTGCCGTCCAAGAACACTTCCGCGTGGGGGAACAGCGAATCGTTAACGAAAAGCACGCTGCACTGCAATGATTGAGTGCGCATTTGAAAAATACGTGAAGGTCAATGTGACGTGAAGGTCAATTCAGGATCATAAGTCGAATATATGGCCATTTGTGAAATAGAGGCAGAAACCTACAATCTCCGCAACATCTTGGATGGACTGCTGTGAAGCTAGTCGCAGCAGCCACATGAAAGAAATTGTTTTCCATAAATAATGTTTGCTCTTGCAAATAAAACAGTAGTATACCGATTGAGAAGTTTTTTGATTGTTTTTTAATTATAAAAAAGAAACGTAGACTTTTTCCTCCCTATGGCATCCCTGTAAACTCTGATCGTCAGTAAATATGCAAATTATGTTACATTCGAACAGAGTTTGAAAATCTTTATAAAATAGCAGTTTACAATTGTGGATTCGAAAATTGTCGTAGTCTATATATCTGAAAAGGTTATTATAATTTATAATTATTATTAAATATAATAATGATACGGAACGTCTTCAATGCTGAAGGGTGTTTTGTTGAAAAACAGATTCCAAACTACAAACAAAACAAATGGTGTTTGCATCAAAGTGGCATGTGAGCAAAGATGGGTGCGCAACATCATACCCTTCTACAAGGGCAGAAAGGTATGTTGCACACCCATACGAGTATATTACATATGTGACTGTAATAAACGCTACTGACCATCCTAATGGACGAGTTGGCGTAATTTACAACACCAGGTACAACAGGTTAGAAGAGGTAGTGTGTCGCTGTACGCATTATCGGAAATGACGGTTAGAAGGGATAAAATGTTGTGACAAACAATGTTGTGATACCTTCTGGGGTTCGTATCCTAAATTAATTATACTCGACACCATTTTGTTAAACAGAGTAGTATGCGTTATTTTAATGGCTCGTGCTTGTAATACCTTTCCACCGATCATCTCATAATCACTTGAGGATTCGATTGAAAGATAAATGTGTACCCACCCGAGTGCTGTCCATATTTAGCTTGAGCAATAACAACAGGTCTTGTCCACTCTTTGCCCCATATATTGCCCCATATATTTGTTTTTATGACAAAGTCTTTTAAAGCTAAAGGAAATCGATCCAGATTTTGCTATGGGAGTTGTTTGCCATACTGTATAGTTCGTTAGCGGTAAAACTTGATGAGCCATATGCGATACTTATTTTCTGTAAGTTCTCATGAGCACTATCGCTATGTAAAATATTCTAGCAATGCTCAGAGAAAACTAGACGTCGCGAAGCTGCGTACGCAACAGACAGCCAATGAATTATCCACGTATCTATCTCAATTGCTACGAAAAAACACTCTTTCGCCCAATGAAAACATGTTTCCTACTCATTGGCGACACTATCCAAATACTGCTCCCACGGAACGACGACGAGTGTGCAAAAGCTACAGAAGCAAAGAATGCTGCCTATAACGCAACACTGCAAATTGTTGCAACTTTCGTATCCCCGCAAACTAGTACTCGTACGTCTTCACAAAATCCCAATTAAAATATGGAAGGACCTGTCCCAACAATTCGGTACGATAAAAGCCCTTAGGCAACGAGATAGCCTCCAAGTGGCCTCCAAGTCCAGCAAGACTTAATGAAGCTTGATATATCCCACCGATGAGCTCGAAATTTTTTTTATATGATGCGCTCGACTACGTCGATGTCGGCAAAATTTAATTTCGGCTAAAGGCCTACAAAGGTTAAGAACGGCTATTTAAGTACTAACTTTGTGTAAAGAACGTCAAATCTGACAACTGTCCTCCCGTCCTTCCTTTTTTTTTAAAAAAGTATGATTTGTCCTCCCTTTGCAATCTACATTTATTACTTATAATATAATTTATAAAATTCTTCAGAACATTATACTTTATACTGGAATAAGAGTTTTACATTTTCCAGCTGTATTTTACATCGATAATTCGTTTTTATAATTATATGCAATTTTTTTTTTATATAAAGCTTGCACTAGCCCTAGCATTCGATACAAGTATAGAAATGTGATAAAAAATATTTTTCAGTATTAGTGGTGTTTTAGGTTAAGCCTCGATAACTAAGACTGGATAGCAAAACCACTGTATTTAAGACATTTGTTAACAAAAAGTGCTAATTTTGAGAAAGTCTACAGAAAAATCACAACTGTTCTCGGTTCTGAATATTATTATTATATTATATAATATTTGTTGTAGACGTTTAAGTACTTAGCCTGGATAGAGGATTATACTCGATCATTATCCTAAAAAGACTAAAAACTTAAATGGATACAGCTAATAATTTTCAAACTTTTCGAATTTTTTTAAGAGTCTAGTACTTCTTGCCTTTTCCTTCAGACACTAACAGAATTGCCACTTTTTATTAACTCACTTACTTAAGTTGGCTGTACAACCCGTTGTTCGTCTAAGCCTGTTGCATCTCACATCTTCTTCAACTTGGTCCTTCCACCGAAGTCTCGGTCTTTCCTGTCTGCGTTTTCCATGGTAGTTCTGCAATCGCTGCACGCAGAAAAAAGTATGGTTGTGGTGACAATATTCGAAAAGGATAATACTATTGTTGGGTATATGGTTGTGGTACAACAATATTATGATCCTCACAACAATAGTATGATTCACATTCAACCATACTATGATCTCCACAACCATAGTATGATCATCACAAACATAGTATGTTTCATATACAACCGTGGTATGATCCTTACAACCATAGTATGATCTCACACAATTATACTATGATCCCCAATATAATTTATTAGAATTTGTTTAAGTTGTCGACAAAAGATTTGATACCCAATATTATTTATTAGAATTGGTTTAAGTTGTCAACAATAGATTTGATTGATTATGAAAATTATACATTAAATTGAAAATAATACGAGTGATTTATTTGACACTAGAAAAAATGAGTTGAAATAAACGTAAGCGTTATTATTAAAAATATTTCAGTTAAATAAAGCCAAAGCAGCTTGTTGAAAAAAAAATAATTTCGATAAAAAGTACTATTATTGCATTAGATCCGTACCAATAACATTTGTTCTTAAAAGCATTTAAATGAAGAAAAATTACAATCATACAGTATGATTGCCGTAATCATATTATTGTAAACATAAAACGCAAAACACAACACTTTTGTCGCACCAACCATATTTATATTGTTGCTATAACCATATTTTCATTTTTAAATTTGGTAATAATACTATTGTTACATTTCAACAATTTATTTTTACATTGTTAAATTCAGTTAACAATGCTATGGTTGCGACGAACATACTTTTATTGCGGAGAACAAGTTATTATTGCCGTGACCATGCAGTAACCATGTTTTTTCTCTGCGTGTGTATTTTAATTAACAAATGACTTAATTACCGTGGTTTATGCAATCCAGTTATATTTAGACGTTTAACCATTTTGCTTATGAAAAAATCAGTTGGAGAACTGTCCGAACTACAAATATTCAGTTGGATAAACATACTTCTGTTGCAATCACCAACATTCCGTGGTGTTATAGTAACAATAATATTACGAAACTTATAGCAAGTCGGTTATACCAACCGAATTCCGAAAAATTATTTTTTTGCTACAATAGGTGGTTATGACAACCAACCAAATATAGGGAGGCTGATGAAAAACATTGTACAAACGTTTTAAGAAATAGTCGTTTTTTCCCTAAATGCTCTTCCGAATTACTGTTATTTGTTAGTAAAGCGTCTAAAAAATCAGAATATCTCCTTGATAAAATATCCAATTTCGTCCTTTTTTTAACAAAAAATTTTGTTAATAAAATTCAATGAATTATTATGTTCAGAACCGAAACCAAAATAGTCACAGAGGGGCGATTTATTAAATTAAATTTGTTTCCACTCATTTGTTTTAAATAACCTACAGAATATGACCCATATGAAAGTGTACACTTTTGATCACACATTGCCAAGACTTCAAGAATTCATTTGAGATTATATTTAGGTTTTAAATTCCACTTTGACTTACTATCAGCTTTATCTCAAATCTTTTTTACAAAGTTAATTTTCTTGATCCACTTTACCAATTTGATGCCTAAAACTATTATAAAGTACTTGGTCATACAAGCTTTATTAGATTCCAATGTAAAATCCAATTTTTAAATAAAACTGCCCATAATTCAAATATGTGAATAAATATATTAAAATCGTTCAATATAAAAATTTAATAGCTAAAAATAAATTATTTCGGCGTGTTAACCGAATACATAAAATTTAACCATCAGTTGGCCCAGTTAACAAATGCTCGTGATAATAAAAACCAAATTCCAGGAGTTCTTATAGTCTGTAATCTATAACAACTACAAATATATGCACAAGTTCAATTCCAATAATCATCCTAACTAGTTAGGGTTACCGATACTTTGTCTCTTTGACCGATACTGTCAGTTCCAACTGCTGAAAATTACCGTGTACCCAATCAAAATTCGGTTGTGAAGATGGATAATACGTGCAACCACCAATATTTGATTTGCAAAGAAGTCGGTTGTGCCAGCAAAGTTATTTTCTGTCCTATTTTCAACAATATTAATTGTTGATCATAATAGATTTTTTTTGAGGAATTTCAAAGAATCTCTTGTGTGTCGTTTTTATCAATCTCTGTAATACCAATGGTAAAACGCCGCACAACAGACACGACCAACAACCTCAATCCAGGTTATTATGCTTTAACTCGATGATAAATTTTCATAAGATTAATGTAAATGTTCATTAATGTTTATTGTGCAAACCAGAAAACCAGTCGTATTATCATAAATTAAAAAATTTCTTTACATAATTTGGCTATTCCTTATTCATAGGACCACTACAAGATTTTTAATTTCATTATTACTGGGTACATCAGAAACTAAATCTGCTGACTTCTGGTGCGTGATTGTCGGTGCAAAAGTGAAATTTCCCACAGGAATAGGGAATATCATCATTTGTCACAGGCAGCATTTCCCATTGTTGACATGACCGTGAATGAGCGTGTACTCGTATTTATGTTTGTGTGAATTTCAAACTATTGTAAAGATTACTCGCACAGTAGTAGTGGTACGTGATCAATAATACGATTCTCATACTTGGAAAAACAGAAAACTGAATAAAATCCATTGCGGAAACGGAAGGACGGACGTATGGTAGCATATTCTCTTAAAGGCAACAACACAAACACTTAGAGAAAAAATCGGGTTGCAATCAGTAGGCGAATGCTATGTAACCCAAGAAATCGCTCGTACATTGGTATAGTTAGTTGCCACAACAGATGGCAATGGTATTTCTAAAAGTTCATGTAGACTAGAGAGGGCTTAAATCCGGTCGGAATAAAATATCAGGTGATCAATCTAACGGGTATTTTGTTCAAAATAAAAAACTTAAAATTCTAATGGAGATTTTATGTAATTTATTTTTTAGATACAGTTTCCTTTTAATGTTGGCCGCAACTACGCCTCAGGGTGTCCATTCTGAGGGTCCAATTTTGGATGACTCGGTCCAATTTTGGAAACCGTGGTTTGTAAGTCTTTCCATGATAAAATGGCAAACAATACTGAAAAGAAATTATAATAAAGTTTGACACAATACACGTAATTTGTAAAAAAAACCCTATAGGACATAATTTTAGTTCGAAAAACAATTTGAATATCTTCATCCTAATTGGAACCAACAAATCAGACAAATGTTGGTTAGCATTTATTAATTTTACTTTGATTTTTCTGAACAAAATTGAATACGCAAAGGTTAGGATTGTCTCAAAAAATTAAATTCGCTTAGTTCTTGATTTATTAAGCTCTTAATTTATTTTAAAAATACAAATATTATAAATAAAAAAGTGAAAATCGGTCTTAATAGGTTATAATTTCTTTTTAAATGTTTCTTCAAAACCAACACTGAACAAAATTAATACATAAAAAATGCGACGTAAATATATATTAAGCTGGTGAACGCATGTTTTGTATTATGATTGTTTTCTTCTCAAATGAAATTTATGGAAGAAACTAAGAAGCATATTATAGATCAAACAGAAAGCAAAAAAGACTAAGTTTTGAGGAAAATATTTTCGAAAAGCATGAAAAATAAAATTTTCCAACCTTTTGGCTTCATAAGCACCACAACAATTTTCTACATCAATTTAAAAAAAAAAAAATAGTTGTTGGACAGGTCTCTAGCATTAATTTGGCTTTTACAGATTTAAAAAATATCAATTAGTTGACGAGTTATAGCCAAAGAAAACCATATAAACAATATGCTGAAAATCGCCAGTTACGTCTTCCCCTATTCTGCCGAAAATGTCAATGTGGTCTGCATACAAGAAAAGGATGTTGCCATTGGTGTTAATAATAATAAAATTATAAAAATAATTGTTAACATTATAAAATATTAAGTCTTTGAAAATAATCATTTCCATGTGTACGAATTATTGAAACTAAAATTGAAATACCTAAAGCGCCTTCACACACTCTAAACGTCAAAAATATTATTCTAAAAAATAATTCAAAATTTAGTATATTTAAATAAATATATAATAAAGGAAATTATCTTAAAACAATCTCGTAGTGGCCGTTTTGTACTTTTTACTTTTGTGTTTACTAGAATTTCTGTCTTAAGATGTTGAAGAAGTTACACGATAAGCTGTCACCCTGTGTAAGAATTCTTGTCGTAATATAGCGCTGAACTTTCTAAAGTCCAACAAGCTTGATGCACGTCGATCGTTTTGGTTTCTCGTGTTTGCATCAGGGGACGGCCACATAGCCCTGTGGATATAGCGATGTTTGAATCTACTTATTATAATGTCTCTTGCAGCAGCGAAATCAATCAGCCTCATTTTATTGTGGGAGGTATTGCCATGAAGGCTGAACTTTTCAACGGTTAGACCAAAGCTACCTTCCCAGCCAACTTTGGCACCAAAATCCCCTAAAACTATTTCAATGTCATGGCCACACGCAGAGAAAAGATATGGTTACAATATGGTCACCGTAACAATAATATGTTCTCTACAATAAAAACATGTTCGTCGCAAACATAGTATTGTTTTTTGAATTTTATTTTGACAATAGTATGATTGCGACAATATTGCTATTGTTGACATGTAACAATAGTATTCATCAATCATATAAACATGGTTGGTGCAACAAAAGTATTGTTGTTTAAAATTTACGTTGACAAT
Organism: Hydrotaea diabolus; assembly: GCA_963513945.1. NCBI lineage: Eukaryota > Metazoa > Arthropoda > Insecta > Diptera > Muscidae > Hydrotaea > Hydrotaea diabolus. The sequence continues at coordinate 99,090,685 of OY740720.1, read as the reverse complement.
AATTTGATTACGGCAATCATACAGTATGGTTCCGACTATGAACATAACAAAACAGGTTTTATAGAGCATACATGTATGTGTGTGCGTATGATTTTTTGATATACAAAAAAACACATGCACAAGATACAGTGAATGTTCGCTGTCCATTAAAAAAACAACAACAATCGAAAGGTAGTTCAAGGGATTTTTATTGTGTGTTCTTTGTTCGGTGAAATAGTCTAATACCGACTGGTTCTCGTTTATTTAAAATCTGCCTGCACTTAAGTAAATATCCATTGATCATGGCAAAATCACATTCGTTACTTGGTGTCTACGGATGGTGAAGTAGCATTCACCCCTGCTGGCAACTAAAAGTATTTTTGACCATTGGAATATATATTTTTGTTTCTTGAATGAAATATTTAATAAAAACATGGCCTATTGCAATTTTAAATAACATACTTAATAAAAGTCGCTATTTGTGAATAACAACAATAACCAATCCTAATAAATAATTTTGGGGATTATGGTATGTTTGAGTGTGAATCATACTATGGTTCTGGGGATCAAAGTATGGTTGCGTGTGAATCATACTATTGTTGTGAGGATCATACTATGGTTGTATGAGGAACATACTATGGTTGTGAGGATCATAATATGGTTGGGGAGATAATAGTATGGTTGAGTGTGAATCATACTATGGTTGTTTGGATCATAGTATGGTTGCGTGTGAATCATACTATGGTTGTGAGGATCATACTATGGTTGTATGAGAAACATACTATGGTTGTGAGAATCATAATATGGTTGTGGAGATAATAGTAGGGTTGAATGTGAATTATACTATGGTTGTGAGGATCATAGTATGGTTGTGGAGATCATAGTATGGTTAAGTGTGAATCATACTATTGTTGTGAGGATCATAATATTGTTGTGTCACAGACATATACCCAACAATAGTATGATCCTCTTCGAATATTGTCACCCCAACCATACTTTTTTTCTGCGTGCAGGACAGCGGTCGTATCTTTGTTCTATGTGCCTTTTACAGCTGCAAATTCAGCAATTGTGAAAGTGCACTGTATAATATTAAAACATGGACTAATATGGACCAGGGTTCTCCTTCATCAAAATAGGTTCACAACTACGACCCGTTTTTGAATTACATACAACGGTAGATGGGCAGGCGGACAGACGGGCATCGCTCAATGGAATCAGATTTTTATTCTCAATCAATCGGTATAATAAACATGTGGTCTTTGTCCTTTTTTTAGTGTGGTAAAAACATTAGCACCAAGTTGTACATACCAAGTTAGGAGTAGAAAAAATAAAGTATAAAATGTGGACCATGGATTGCAGTCCGTGGTATCAAAGTCGGAACAACTTCTAATTGTTTGTCAAGAAGGCACAGATTATCGAAATGCCACCATCTCTGTCTACCCATGATCTAATAGAGTCTGTGACTATTATCGGATAAAGTTTATTTTTGAACCAGGCACCGTCTCTTTTCATGCCAATATCACACATGCCAACTATCAGCGTCATACTTATGATAGTTCATGATATAGCGTATTTTAAAGTTCAGATTCGAATGGGAGGTGCCACGCTCCTTTGTCCAATTTGAATATACTTATAATATAGTCTACTTGCTGAACCCGTCCGCGTTGCTGGTTCTAATGCCAACCATTTACTTATAGAATCATTAATAGTTATTGCGAGTGCTTGTTGGACCGGTGGCTATACCAGCATATATAGGAGTGAAAAGTCGCCTGGAATCAGAATATCTACGTTTGCAAACATTGCCGTTTGTGTTTTAGTTATTGCGAAAACCGTGTGGCGTCATAGCAGGTTTGTGTCCCTATCTTATACTTTACATATATTAACACCGTCAATAATAATTTGTCTGTTCATCGGTCTTTTACCAATTCAGCTGTGTGAGACCGCCTTTTGATTATGTAGTGACATTCCCAGAAGGAACAGCAAGAATGTTTAAACATTGTGCACGAGTTGTGCCCTATATCCAAAGTACTTTCATGTGTGTCTTCGTTCCAACTCATGATTGTATGCATCTTACGATTTGGCGCTAAAACTAACAGCACAACTCCTCTATCGATAACAACAACTCTTTCTCGATCTATAGTTACGAGTAGGTTTTTTGTAATCCACTCCGATTTATGCTATTTTCTCTTTGCAATCCTATACCAAAAGTATTTGAATTTCTAATATTATCCATTTTTTAGTCGATGACCAAAATTATTCTTCACGCAAACCTAAATTGATAAATTATTTAATCCGCGTTACATTGTTTTTTTTCCTAAAGCCTCCTTGTCTATACTCCTTTTTAAGTTCAGAACAACAGCTCAACCGGCAAATAAAAAGCTGTCGTCGTAAATGTTGTCACCTGAAATGCTAAAGGAAAAATACACCAAACTTAACGCTTTCCGATATATATTTTTTAGTTATGATTTATATTCATTTGAATAACGCAGTGCATCACACTTTTTTGGGCATACGTTTTGTTAATACGTTGTGTACGACACATTCGTCATTTGTACGAATGTGTCGTACACATGACACCTTTCCTGCAGTTCACTATGAAGTTACCCAATTTACAATTGATTGCCGTCCAGGAACACGTCCTCGTGGGGGAACAGCTAATCGTAAACGAAAAGCACGCTGCACTGCAATGATCGAGTGCGCATTTGAAAAATATGCTTCAACACAAAATGATCTCTCCTTAAGTGTCCAATGCATGATAGCAACTGAAAGACTATAAGCCACGTACACTCTCCACTCTCTTCGACCAACAGTGCCGCCACAAACTGCATTGCTAAAAAGCAAATTAACGCTCTCCACCCTGTATAAAAAAATGTTATAATGTATGAAAAAATAATTTTTTTATTAACATTTTAATTTTCGGTTCCGGTAAACCTTTCTGTGGAAATACCCATAAATTATAAAAAATTTGAAAAATAAAATCAAATTATTTCTTTATTTGTTTTTAAAAAAATACAGTTCTTTATGGACTTTGGAAGATCTTTGCTGTTTTTTATGTAAGTATAAGTATATGTGACGCGCAAAATAGAAAGGGACCTAAGGCTAAAAACCAGTTTTGGTCAGGAGGGCCATTTTAAAGATTAGGCCCCTTTCTATTTGCGCTTAGAATCGTCGACTTCACTTTCATAAAACGCGCATATCTCTGGGAGGTAACACTTTTGGGCATGGGGTCGTTCTCATTCGATCCTCAGATGTTGTCCACATCAAAAAAAAAAGTGAAAAGTTGATGAAAAGTTTTGTTCAGGAGAGCCATTTTAATGATTAGGTCCCTTTCTATTTGTGCTTAGAATCGTCGACTTCACTTTCATAAAACGCGCATATCTCTGGGAGGGAACACTTTTGGGGCATGTGATCGGTCTCATTTGATGCTCAGATGTTGTCCACATCAAAAAAAGAGAAACGAGCTAGATTTTACACAAATATATAGGGAGTTTGTTATTTCCCCAACTCATTTCTAATTTGACTAATGTTTCTCATCTTCAACCAAAGTTGTTGCTTGCTGAATTACAGAAGAAGGGGTTTCATAGTCTAATTCGATTTTGTGGACCTTTTTCTCCAGGTTTCTTTGCAAATTTGTGCAAAAAAGTAAAAAAAAAATAAAATTTGAGAGATTTTTCCATTTTACTAGGTATTGTACATTATATTTTTTGTTCTCAATTGGGATGTAAAATTAAACTTTGATTGCAACAAGAGAAAAGATACAAAATTTACGTACGTTTTTTTTGATTTATTAAGATTTTCGGGGCTAAATGGTGTTGCCGACAAGATATTGCACTTGTAATTCATTATGCTAGATATTCAAAATCAATGTGTATTAGGTTCCGTGTAGGCTTAAAAGTCGATTTTCGACTAATTGACTTTTGGGTGTAAAAGAGTCAAAGTCGGTAAGTCGATTTAATTTGCCTGAATCTCGATCTCGAACGAATGCCAGTCACATACGTTCGTATCAAAACGGTGTTCGCTATCTTTTGACCTTTTGTTCGCATAGCCTTACGTGCTGCGAGTTAATGAAATTCTTGCGAGTTAATTTTAACTCATTTCAAATTTGCCTAGAAGTCCGCTATACTTTTGCTCGGCTTACAGCAAAGGGTGTCAATTCATCAAGATGTTTATTTATTCTTTAATTTTGGTTCACATCTGATAAATGAACAAAAAAAGATAGCTGAAAGAATTTTTAACCTATTTGTTAATGCAAATTTGCGAATATATGATGCAAATCATTTAATTATAAGTCTGGGTGTTTTAACGTAATTTTGAGGAAACCCTCATCTTGTGTGCATATGAACTCGATACAAAAGAGGCAATGAAATATCTTGAAACTCAAATGTATTGACTGGAGCAACTGAGCAACAAATAAATGCAAACAAACAATATTTTGGGGATGATTTTTTTTCAAAATGAAAATAATGAATTAAAAATGAAAAATGTGCAGAAACGGAATGGATAGAATTAAAAACCAACATTTCTGTTGCATTTCCTTCATTAAATTTTTAATGTGTTTCTGTTATCAAAGGAAAGAAAAAACTCAAGTGACCGATTTTGACATTTGCGTCCTCACAGATGACAGCGAAAAAAATTCAGTGGGTCCCAATTTTATATAAAAAGTGTTACGTTATCATTTGTTTAAATTTTCGAAATCAGCTGTTTGGCGTTTAAATGGAAGAGAAAAAAGTTTGTTCAACATCGTGGGCCAGGCTGTATGTTTTTAAAAAAAGTTAAAATATACCTTTAACCATATTTTTAATTGTCATCCAAACAATGTGTGTTTTTTTTTAATTTCGCCGATTGATTTTACTATAGTGGAAACATATACGAGGTTTAAAACATATGCCTTCAAAAGCATTCGAGATTCATCTAGAGCAATCAATTAGTTAAGTGAGTACAGTTTTACTAATATTATATTCAGCTTTATAACAAGTTCTTTTAATTATTTTTAAGGCAAATTTATAAACACCGTAACCAGTAATTCTAAAATAATAAGAGATTGTGGGTTCCAAGGCAAATGAATAGGATTGCATATTAGGGTTCCTTGACAAGGCTGCAAACCCTAGGAATGAAAAAGCCCTTTATGATGGCAATGGTGTTCCAATACAAAAGAGGCAGGCACTATCTGAAGGCACCGACTGTATCTCGTAAAAATATAATCCAATACTAACATGAAAACCGAGTACCCATTTATTGCAAAAGTAGCAAATAAACCTTTTTCAGTAGTTGCCACTTCTGCCCCGCGTGAGAGATTATATTCGCATGTAGTACTTGTAGCTACTCAAATTCGGAGCCAAATTTCTCAAAAAAAATTTAAAAATGATTATCTTTTTCGGATCAAGTAATGCGGACACGTGACTGATTGAAAAAAACTTTGTTTTTAAAAACTTGTATATACGAGGGCGATCGCAAAACTACTGGCCTGGCACATTTTCTGTTTTACTAGCAACTTTTTTTTTGTTTTTTAAAAGCAATCTTTTATAAGCCATCTGTCAAAATTTCCGAAATATTTAACGATTATTTTCTTTGTTACAGGTGATTGAAGTAAACAAGTTTTATAATTTTTGAAAAATGGAAAATAAAGAGTTTCGTGCGGTAATTAAACACTTTTATATGAAAGGTTATACGCCACAATTAATCAAAGATGAATTGGATTATGTTCATGGTGATAATGCACCATCATACTCCACCGTGAAATCCTGGGTTCGACAATTTAAAATGGGTCGTTCAAGTACGTTAGATGAACAAGGCTCTGGAAGACCGAAAACTGCTACTACTATTTAAAACATTAAAAAAATATTTAATGAAGTGACTAAAGATAGACAAATAAAGCTCAGAGAACTTGCTGATATTGTTAAAATACACGAAAAACAAGTTTGGAGTATTTTACATGATGAACTCCACATGTAAAAGCTATCCGCAAGATGGGTGCCGCGTTTGATGACTTTGCCCCAAAAAATCGTCCGTTGGACCAATTCCGAGGAGCTCTTAGCGATTTATCAGCGTAATCCAATAGAGTCCTTGCGCCGATTCATAACTGTTGATGAAACATGGATCCATCACTACATCCCAGAATGCAAAGAACAGTCAAAACAATGGATAGAAGCTGGTAAAAGTGGTCCCAAGAAGCGAAAACTGTTAAGTCAGCAGGAAAAGTAATGGCCACAGTATTTTGGGATGCAAGGGGTATAATATTTATTGATTATCTTGAGAAAGGAAAAACTATAAATAGTGAATATTATTGTGCATTATTGGATCGGTTGAGTGAAGAAATCAAGATAAAACGACCGCATTTAGAAAGATAATGCTCCTTCACACACTGCGTTTTTAACTCAACAAAAACTGGCCGAATTAAGATTTGAAATTGCTCCGCATCCACCATATAGTCCAGATTTAGCTCCTTCTGATTATTTCTTGTTTCCAAATTTAAAAAAAATTCTCGGTGGCAAAAAATTTTCGTCCAATAGCGAGGTTATTGCTGAAACTGATGCATATTTTGAAGGTCTTGAAAAATCTTATTTTTCGGATGGAATTAAAAAACTTGAAAAACGGTTGATGAAGTGTATTGAGTCGGAAGGAGAATTTGTTGAAAAATAAATAATAATAATTCCAAAAAACGGTTCTTTTTATGTTAGGCCAGTTACTTTTGCGGTCGCCCTCGTATATATAATTTACAAACTACAAGAGGTTTTTTAGTTTTTAGTCACTCTTTTTCTAAAATAAAAGTTTTTTATAAAAGAAAACATGTTTTTTTATTTCGTCTTTAATGGACTTTTTTGTACTAAAAAGTCGAAAAGTCGACTTCTGGTTTTTTTTTCATAGTCGAAAGGTCGACTTTAAGTCTAACTTGTACCGTGGGATATGAAGTTCAAACTAAAAATCGAGTTTTGCATCCCTGGTATATGCATGCATAAATAGAAAATTTAATTTTTTTGTTCCGTGCTCTTTTCTACGTTTGAGTGGTATTTTCTGTTGAAGAACGCTCGGTCAGATTAAATGGGAATGTTGCCTAGCATCCTGGCTGTTTTTTCACATTCATTTTTATTTTTCATTTCAATACTTGAAGTTGTGAATTAACAACGAAAAACTTTTCGTTGTGAAGAATATAAAGCTAATGTTGGATGTTGTGTTTTTTTTAACTGTGCTTTGGGGAATTCTTGCTAAACTTGGCTGAATAGTTCGTAAATTAAGGTTGAAGTTGCAAATTCGTACACATGTAGATTCAGAGATACACTTGGGGCGTTTAGTGCGATGTTGAGGCCCGATGCTTGAGTTGCTTATAAAGTCCGCAAACAAGTTTTTGCTTCGAGCGAGCATTTTATTTGTGCGGTTTAAGGCATCACAATACATGGCTGTGAATAAAAGAGGCTTGAATTTATTATCTGATGTTGAAACATTTGAAAAATACAACAACTGCTTGCCACTCTCTTGGTTAAGGTGTTTCTCTACACTGATTTTGAACGCTCTTCTATTACTCGTGTACAGCTGAATATGTTTGGCTTACCAGTGAGAGTCTAACTTGAATTCGAACTTGGGAAGATAAAAAGAGAAACATCTCTTCGAGGCTTGAAGTAGTTTATACCAATTATCTCTTAGCACTCTCGAGCGTTTACTGAGTTCGAACCAGTTTCAAAGCAGCATCATCGTTCAAACCAACCAACACGTCAAAATGTTTAACTTTACTTGGAAAGTCAAACCAACCAACACTTCACAATGTTCAACTCTATTGGGCAGTACAGCGCGTTTTCCATTTGAGCTGTGGTCTAAGGTTTGAGTTGCAATCGAACCTTAAAGCACAACTCTCCCACTTTGAGTTTGAGTTGCTGGCGAACCCTTGAGCATACGTACAACCTAAAGGCAGCAATGAGTGTGTGTGTATCTTTAGGATACCAGCCGTCTTAGACCTCTTGTAACTTGTTTCGCTTCTGTGTGTGTGCCTTCGAGTGTGTGTGTACAACACATGTATGCAACATAAACACAACCTCAGAACGAATGAACCCATTCAACATTTATGTTGAGATGCAGCTGAGGGGTCTCGCAAGCATCAAACGTCAAAGACGCCTCGACCGTTTAGCACACACTCAACGGATTGTGAATTGTTCTGGGCAAACGAACATTTGGTCGACCCGAACGAACGAACGGATGCATAAATTTTCGTCTCGAGGGGAAATAGTGAAGCCAAGAACTGCATCTCGCCGCCATCAGACCTCGCGTAGGGGAGTTGCGTGTGCATGTGTGTGTTGTGTATAGCCAGCAAGAAGAAGTTGCAAGTGTGCGCCGTGGACGGTTGCCTGTTAGCGGACCTCCGGCTCCGTTGGACAAACTTCAACTCCCGTCAGTTGAGTTTTAACTACGAGTAGGCTATGTTGCCATTTGGACTGAAGCGCAAAGTTGAGAGCCATCATCGCCTTTTCCATTAGCGTTTGCTTTGCTTCTAACGACGGTTTCGATTTTAATCTGTTTCGTTTACATTCGAGTGAGAGACACCGGTTTTGATTTTGTGAATTCGTCTAGAGCGCGATACGACGAGTGTTGGTGTGCGTAGCGCTGTTACGACAAGACAAGTGTTCGGTTCAACTCTAACATTTTTGAATATGAATGGCTGGCGGAATTAATGGTTATTTCAGCCGATACATATTCATGCGTATTTACGTGGGTTAATAGCCCCCAAATAGCCAAAAAGACAAGTGTTTGATGAGATCGATTTTTTGTATTCGTTTCGCTGTTGAAGAATAAAACATAATTTGTGCTTAACATGAAATAAAACAAAAAAAGAAGAAGAAAAAGCCGAATAATCAATGAATTTTGAAATGAATGAATGAACGCGCAGCTGTGAAGGTTTCGTCAAGACAAGTTTACGTTGGCGTTTTTTCCTCTCCTTGGACGATGGCCCCATTCAAATGTAATTAAGCCGTTACATTTTGTTACAATAAACGAAGAAAAAAGTGAGAAAAAAACTAAAATTAAATGCTCTGTTCTAAACAAAAGAAAACTGAATAAATGAAATGTCCATAACAAACTGCGGTTATAAACAGAAATAAAGCAAAAAAGTGACGAGAAAAGCTTAAACAAAAGCAACAAAAACAAAATTAATAACAATCAACAAAAAGTGCCCGAATGTTTTCATAAAAGATAAAAAAACTTCTCAAACAAAAAAAAAAATCACAAAAAAACTCTAGCATTAAAAGAAAAGAACCCCTGGTTTTGACCATAATTGAAAGTGCTTTTGAAGCAGTTCTCAGTGCGACCAAGGAATAAACTCGTTTTCAACGCATTCATCGCCAATCACCAGTGCCAGCTTGAGATCTCCTTCATTTGTTGTCCGTCTGGTCGTCAACTAAGACGTTCGTGTGTTGAGCTTATTGTGGTTGACTCGTCTCGTATCGTCTCGACCGTGGTTCATTTGGTTGCCAGCAGCTTGCAACATTTAATGCCACAAGATGCATCTGCCGTTAACACATTTTCGGATAACTTTGACATTTACGTTGCTTGCGGGTAAGTCATAATATACTACTACCACTACTAAGTAATACATATACACGATACATTCAGACAGAAAGACAGACGGAAGGACGGACAGATGCAGCCCATTGCACTAAACAGAGTCAAAAGTTTGCCGTGCAAAATGTAAGAATTGCTGGTCGGGTCTGGTCCCCCGTCCCATTGTTGTGATATTTTGCGGCAGCGCCAAACGAACGACACCTTGGCTCAAACAGCACACATTGACATACTGGCACTCGTACGTTTAAGAAGTGGTAAATGTTGGTCTGTCTGTCGCCGCACCGTTGTCGTCGCCTGCTGCATGTGGTGTGTTGAAAGCGTCCCTTCATGTTGGTGCTGTTGTTGCTGCTGCTGCTTTAAGCCATTATATTGTCATTATTCTTTGTTGGCAACGGCATTAACAGCAGCAGCCACTGAAGCTTCTTCGTTTTCGACGTTGTCGTTTGCTTGGCTTTATTGTCTAAGTGCGAGTAACAAAAACGCATTAATTTGTACAAAATTATGACCTTTTACGTTTACAAAACCCGCAATATACACAGTAGTTGTTGCTATTACTCGTACTTGCTATGAGGGTCGTCCGGCGTTTGTTACTTCTTGAAGCCACCACCAACTTCTGTACGTACGTACGAGGACGGGGGCATGAACCTACGTGTGTGCAAACAACTCCGTATATCTCTTTACATTTGTCTTTATTATAAAGTAATTTTATCATATAAAATTTTAATTTAAAAAATGCGGTTTAAAGCCACCTTAACCGACATGAAAGAAGAAAAACCTGCGAAAAACATATGCACATATGCGAGTAGGTGAGCATGTGTGCGTGTGTGGACACAACCTGTTAACCTGGCAGTTACAGTGGAACCTTCGAATATATTAGAAGGAAGAACGTGGTTAAAGAAAGTATTGAGGGAGAAAAACACATAATTGTGATGAAGGTTTAGCTCGAAAGTGCATTCGGGTGTTATTTAATTACTCAAAGTCTGGATTTTATCTGCTAATTTCCCTAGAAATATTTTTGTAGACGAAAAACGAGAATTTTTTTAGCGTTTTCGAAATAGCTTTAGGTTTAGGGGAATAAAATTGTGGTATGTCAAACAAATCCCTCAAATTTAGAGTTTCTCAAATTACATTTTTAACTTAGTGTGAGCGGGCCTACGAGTTTGGTCTTAAGTCGCCATAGACCTCAGAGGATACTGTGAACCTGGATAAAACATTATAAAATCAGCAGTAGTATATACAGTGCAGATTCTGTAAATAGATTGGCTAGCTTATAGGGTTACCTAGAATTTAATTTGTTTTGTGGCAAACAAAAAAATCTTTTGGAACTCGAAGCAGAAAATGAACCTTTTTGAAACTCTGTACAGGATTTGACATCAGGCTACCACAGCGATAGGGGTTTTCAGTTAAGCCAAATAGTATTTTTTCTAATTATTTATGAAGGTGTATATCTCTTGAGCGCTTTAATGTTTTTAGTTGAAAGTTTTTAGTTCTTAGACTAAAAAAATCACCCAAAATCTTTCAACATTCAAAGATATCTCTACTTTATATAAGAATTACGTATAATACATGAGTAGACATATACAAATGTTTTTTATTATTGAGTAATACTTTCTTTTCCTGTTTTTCATACAAATATTAATCTTAGTTTTTAAAGAAAAATGTAAAAAAAACAACAAAATCATGATCTATTCATACCAACCTAATTCGCTATAACATCTTCCGATAAAATCGCAAAAAAAAACAAAAAAGAGAAATAAAGATGATTATACCAGCAAGATTATTTTACCGGATTCCAGTGGAAGTGTAAACCTTAAAATCCTGAAAGTAAAAAGCGGTATGATAGGATATTACATTTTCAACACTACTTTTAAATATTAAGCAAAACATTCAATATCCTACCTCACTATTTGCAAATACACAGTCGTTTTCAGCAATTGTATTCTCCAAAGATAAATTCATTTATGTCAGGCAGGCAGGCCAATTTTCCATACCTTAAATAAGAAATAGCACAGAATTAAAAAAGGATTTATATAGTTTGGATAGTTGAAGTTTATTGGGACTTATTTTTTTGTTTAACAAAAAAACGTCAGAAATTATATACTTAAAATTAGTTTGTGTTTTTTTTAAACTAGAATGAGGGACTACTACTCATGTAATGCAAGAATAGAATTTGGTTCGATTTTTTATTCTTCTTCTTTTCATAGTTTTTTTGACACTCTTTAAATCCGACATGTCACAATGCTCTTAACTAGCATAGCCCAACTTCAGCCATACTGCAAAACTCTTAAAACGAAATTTTCAACTTTGTTGTATTCTCAATAAAATAATTCAGCTTGTGTTTCAATTTATATAATGGTTAAAAAATAAAATACACTAAAACCAATTTAGGTTTAATATTAAAAAAGGAATTTAAAAGTTTTCCCAAGAAAAATATTCTTTAAACATTTTCTAAGTTTTTACACTCGTATATACTAGATACTTCAAACTGGGCTGAACACTATTGAAAAGATACGCAGTAAACAATTTTCCGTAGTGTATTTATAGATTTTTAAATTCGACAGAAAAAAATCATTTCTAAATAAGAAAAAGAAAAAAATCCGCGATCTAAATAAGAAAAGAGCTAAGTCCACTTTTTGTCGAAATGTATTTGATGATGAATATTTGTTCTCCATCATAGCTAAATCGTAAAAACGCTAAATTGCAAAATCACTATAAAAGACGCTAAACGCTTAAAGTCCAGTAATATTATATTTACAATAGAATTTTAAACCGTATACGATTTCATAAAAGAGTCTAAAATGACACTTCATGTCATTTTTGGTTTTTAAGAATTAGTTGGCTTAACATTTTCAAAACAAAAAAATATTTTGTCGCTCCCGTAAAATTCTAAATACTAGACTGAGCGCCTTTGCTCTCGTAGGTCGCGATATGTTTCTGAAAAATAATTCAATTGCTATTCTTGTGATTGAGTGGGTTAATATGAATTTAAACTTAAATGTTTTAATTCTTCAATCGTGGTAAAAATTTGAAAGAATTTAAGAATTTCCTTAGAACTTTCACTTTGAATTTAAATAATTATTTTTATGCATAACAATAAATAGATCATTTCCTTACAATTTTTATGGATTTTCATATGTACAAAAAAAAATACAAGTCTTTTTACCGAAAACAGTTTGCAACTTTATAAATTAATAATTCACGTTTCTTGTTACTCAGAGAACTTTATTGGTCATTTAAATTTAGAAATGTGTAAATAAGTATTTTTTCTTGATTCTGTGCGATACTTAGTTTTCTTGTTTCTGATAATAACAGAAAAATGATTACAATTGTTTTGTTGTTAAAAATGTAAATCAATTTTTGTTGTTTTTTAACATTGAGTGATTTAAAATTTTAACGTTAACATAGTTTGCCGCACAATTCCCCTGCGTTGAACAAATTAAATTTCGCTCACTTTTGGAAGGTTCCACTGTATGTGAGCTTCTATTTGGACTTTTTAGAAATCATGTAAACAAATATTTGTTTTTGATTTTTAACCATTTAAATTCAAAACCAAAACATACGAGTTTTCAAAAAAAAAAACAACAACGAACAAAACAAGGGTTCATGACATTTTTAGCGCTGGCTGTTGTGTGTGAGTATGTGTGTACGAGGAATATGTTGCTGCCACATTTGGTGTGCCACCGCCGCATTTGTATGCACAGAAATATTTTGCACTTTGGTTGCCAGCCGCTGGCATTTTTGCTGTTGTTGGTGTTGTTGTCTCAATATTTACGTTTTTCCTCTGTTTTGTGTAATTTTTTTCTGTTATGTGTATTTAATAATTCAGTCGATGGTGCTGTTGTTGTTATTATTGCCTCCTATAAAATGCTGGCATTTCAAAGTCTGCACAATGGCCTGGCGATGTCCTAAATATGGCACAACTAACATTTGTTGTATCTGTGTAAGGCATAAGTCTAGTGAACAAATTAAACTCCAAATGGAAATGTATTACGAGTCTGATAAAATTATTGAAAACATCTTTTTATTGAATTGTAAGTATTTTAAAAAAAGGAGAGATCTCTATTAAATGATAAGGTTCTTTACCGTACCCTCCTATACATAGATTCTCGTACTTAAACAAAAATTACTAGGATATCAAAAAACTGACAACAGATATTAGCGACAGACTAAAACGCTTAAAATATCAATGTAGATACCTTCGTTCCCAATAATAATTGGGATTTTATCCTGGTTTTACTTTTAACTGGATTTATAAAATATATTACAACAGTTGACTTTCGATTTAACAATTTCACAATATAACAAACATTCACAAATTTACTCCAGTTACAACAAACAAAATATTATATTCGAATGCGATATAAAATAGAATATAGTAAGGTTAGTTCCTTAAACCTGACTATATTCTAAGCATTATTTCATTTAAAAAAAATATCTTAGCTTTACAACCAAAGCCCTGCTGGATAATAACAAGAGTGAGGTTAGGGCGTAGGTAGGTTTTTTCTGTAATGTTAGGACAATAAATAGAAAACGACATGTAGGGAAAATCAAATACTGCCGCATGTGTGAGAAGGTGATTGCGACAGTGGAGCATCTATTCTTTGCAGGACAGACGGTGTAGCATTATAGGTACATATACATACGACCCTGTAAGGTTTAGATCGTCCGAGATTGGTAATCGGTCTGTTGTAGCTTAGGAATGACTTTCGATCGAAACTGTAGTCCAGTCACATTATATAATGTAAAAATACTTAAGTACAGTGGACCCCGTATGACTAGTTATACGTGTCCAATTTCATATATGACACTGGTACTAGTCCTTCTATCCTAACATCCATAGAGTACCGAAAAAATACAAGAAAATTACCTACTCCAACTAATGAAATAAAGTTATTTTTCGCCTCAACACTGACGACATGAATTGCCCACAGAAAAAGAGCAACTTTGAGCAGTTTAAAAACTATTGCTGATGCATGAAAAAACTTTTGCAAATAACTTTTGTTCATTAAAAGATCTGAAATAAAGCATTCCTTTAAATTTTGTTATAAGTTCACTACTCGATTAATTATTTGGTTCAATTCAACAAATTAAAACAGACAATCTACTGTTCGTCGTTAAATCGGGGAATGACAGTATATACTGATTTAATGTCTGTAGTAATATCCGTAGCCCCTCAAGGGCTGGCTGTAAATATGCAAACAATTCTGTTTTAAACAAATTTGAATATATGAAATGAAAGCTGAATAGTGGCTTGCATATAAGCGTCATACCGGTAATTAAAAACAAAATGTATAAAAGAACAGAAAAATGCATATCTGCAAATAAAAAAAAACACACTTGTAATCCTCTTAGCTGTCTACATATTTTTCAGCAATTATATAAATTTTATTCATTCGACAAGTCCTGTTTTCCTTTATTTAACATTATTCTTGGCTCAACAACTTTTTAAGCAGTCAACCGCCCTGTTCAAAAATAGAGTTTACTTAAATGAAATATTCAAGTTTGTTTTTTTATTCTTCTCAAGATGTGTTCAGCATTTGCAGTTTATCACCACGGGAAGTAAGTGCTCTTAAGTACATACTTACATACATTTCAGGTGTGTCCTGTGGCTTTTTATTTCAAAATTGTTTCAAACAATTCTAATCTGCTTTAAATAATTGTTATCCATCATTCGTCAATTATTATTTTGATTTTGTTACATTTTTTGAATTTCCTTGACAAAGGACAATGGTGACAATGGACACCGCATGTCGACAGATCCTTAAAAACTTTCGGACATGTCTAAAAATAAAATTGTTTTTCTAAATACTTAGAGTATTGTGTTGAAATGTGGGATTTATTTTTCTTGCCTTGTTATAAACATATTTAAAAATAAAATTCATGATGTACAATGCCAGTGTTTCCGTTCATATACGAGGGAATGCGATATAGACATCATCACTTACAGGGCGAAATGCTACGTTCAGGGATGCCATAACTGAGTTAATGTCACTGTTTGTTAAACACATGTTGGTCATATGACACTAATGTTTTATGTTTTGTTGTATTCTTGCCTGCTCTTTGAATAGTAAAAGGATTTGTAGGTCCTTTGAGACAATGCCATCACATATTACACACAGTCAAATTTGTCATTTGCTGAAAGACTGTTATAACACGGTGATACAAAATCAAACATTCCGAATGCGAATGGGATGAGACCTATTGCAAATGAAAGTTGACATTATCCAAAACGAAACTTTCAAGGGTTTTCTTAAGATCAGTGCGAGATTTTTTTAAAACGCATTTGAAGTTGGTGATTTTGAACGCTGTCTAATAAGAAAAGATAATTGAAAATTTGATTAAATAATGCTTGTATCGTACAATTTATGGGGTCAAGTAATTTATTTTTATCTAAAACTCACGCTAGATGGCGCGGTCATACAAATGGCGCTATTTCTGGTAGATTTTAAAAAAATAAACGATGTACATATTTACATTTTTGATGTTGGCTTCATCACTGGCGTGAAGTGTCGAATTTTTGATAAAGTCGGTCTTTTCGTTTGCTTATACTGGATCTACATAGAAGATATATTTTAATGTTATGTATTCAAAAATTTCCCTTGGAACTTTCTTAAGTTTATTAGGGTGAAAATATGTTAAGCCATCTGTCGCCAATAGAACGCAAATGTAAAGAGATCTTTACCTTGAATATTGCAAAAATTAAATTGAAGTGAAATCAAACGAAGTTTTGATCCACTTCATTAGAGACTTTGTCAAATTCTTGTAACAATTCTGGTTTCTTTTAAAATAGTTAAGTCTGTACTTTCCATTTAAATGCAGGATATTAGTTTATAACGCTCACATCGTGCAGTCCGTCACGCTGTAAAAATATTTCGTTTCGAGTGAAATAACTTGTTTAGATCCTCCACCAAAGGATAGAGTAACGATAGAGAAATGTGTCATTCTATTTAAAAATTTTGACCGGAGTCCAATGCGATCTAGCCATATTCCTCCGTACGTCCGTTTGCCTGTTAAAAGCACAATAAACGAAATGAGCTAGAACCTCGAAATTTTGCATGATGTCCTGGACGAATGAGCTAAAGGTAGTGCAAATTAATCCTTGCCATCGGTAAGTCGAATATGGTGAAGGTTTGTAGAGCGCCAGCTTATAAATCTTTAGATTCTCCGCACGATATTGGGTCCATTAAATTCACTTAGTTGAATTTACTAAATATATAAAATTAAGGAGAAGAAACTCCATAAGAATATTTTTAGTACTAAAATTTTTGTATTATCGTAAAATGAGCTTATGGTAGGTCGGCATAATAAGCAAAAAATGGTATGGAGAAGTCGTCTCTTACCAATAAAACACGTTCAATAACAAACCAAACTTAAAATAACAAAAAATTCTTTTTTTGCTAATTAAAAAATTATTCTTAAATTGAAATTTTTTTACTAATACTTAAATAAAAAATTAATTAATTAAAAAAAACATTATTTCATTAATACTTACACGAAAATGAATAAAAATTTACAATAATAAGCTTATGATAGGTCGGCATAATAAGCACAAGAATGGTATGGATAAGTCGACACACCAACGACAAAACGGGTCCATTAGAATTCTTTTTCTTTGCTGACTGAATTTCCCGATTTGAAAACGACAAAAAAAATCTGATCGCTTAGCTTGGGAGTCTTCCTTCATTAATAATGTAAAAACAATAAAACACGATCAATAATAAACCAAAATAAAAATCCTAAAAGTTTCTTTGCTAATTGGAAAACTACAATTTTTTTATTAATACTTAAATTAAAAGTTTATTAGTTAAAAAAACATTTATTAACTAATACTTAAAAGAAAATGAATATAAAATTAAAATGTTTTAATCTATACTTTAATTTTTCTACAAGGATTTTAAGAAAATCTCTTCAACTTGATTTTTTCAAAATTTTTTTGAATTACTTTTTATATGTTGCAGTTTTGTTTTGTGTTGTTACTTTGAAATTCTTTATTCTGAATTCGATATTTGTTTAGTCAATAATTAAATTTCTGTGGCAAGTAAAAAACGTCTGACAATTTTGTGTGTTGAATTTGTTTTGTATATCTAATCCAGCTACAATTTTATTATCGATAAAATCTATTTTGCTTTTTTATTTTTATAAAAAGAAAAACTCAAACAATTAATATAAATTTTAATTTGTTTTTACTTTCTGTGTCCCCCCTTTAAAATCCATTGTCCCATCATTTATTTTTAAATGATTTTTCATTAAAATATGTTAATATTTTAGTTGAGATTGTTGGTTTTTCTTTTTGTCAACATCATCTTTCATAAACATCCCACCAAGCCACAAACGGGTAACTTTTCTCAAATTCTTTTCACTAAACCAAAAGTAATCCTTTGAATCTGGCGGGAGATCTTCTTAACTGGCCACACTGCATTCCATTTTACCAAGCTTGTTGGAAGAGGAGTCTATAGCACTTGGTAGATCACTCCGTAACATTAGTGGTTTCTTCGAAACTATAACGCTGGACACTGGCTGATCAAACGAATGGCTATCGGCTGAGACACATATGTTCTTGGAAATTCTTAGCAAGTGTTTTACAAGATTATTATGACCCTTAATGATCTCAATTACCGCTCTTCTGTGGACTCTCTGCATCGGGGACTAAAAAGTGCAGACGTTTTTCGGGCGGAGTTTCTACCAGCTTTGGGTGTTTCCATGCCTTGTTCCACATCCGTGGCACGTTCATTTTCAGTTTCAATATCCCTGAAAAGAAAAACAAATTTATGCGCACTTTTAATTTATGTTCAAGTCAGGTTGAATTAACACAAAATTCTAGTGTTTACAGGACTTGCAAATGAAGAATAGATTTTAGCAGTTGCCAACAGCAGAACAACGCACACTTTCACATATATTCAAGCTGTGATTATACGCGTCTTGGCCAATTTATTCATTACGAAATAAATGACATATTCGAGCCGAAGCCGCACATTCTTCGACAGGTGTCGGTGCTGGTGCCGGTGCCGGTGATCTTGACAACGTTCGCTCTTTTTGAAAAGCCTTGGGATGTCATTAGGGCTTTTGTTTAACGAATTTCCTATTACAACAACATTTTAATGAAATTAATTTATGCGCTCGTTTTGTTGTAAGAATGCTTTTGTTTAAAACACTCTACGGGGTGAATGAATGGTTATGGCTGTTGCTGTCTTACAATATTAGTTTCAAGACAAATAGACATAGAGCAGCATAATTCTAATTTATTCCCCCTCCCCAGCCCACCTACCCCGCTTCAGAAGCCAGACGACAAATATCGGTGTTCCAGTGAAGGAAATGAAGATGTTGCTGGTGCGGACGACAGACAACATCGACGATGCTGTTGATTTCCAAACGAAATCCGGAATCCCCCACAGTGCATAATTATGGTCTTTCAAATTGAGCTTGTAGTTGTTGTTGTTGGTGGTGTGCTGGTGGTGGTATTGGTGGCTGCTGTCGCTTGGTATGGCAACAACTACTGAATACTCTAAACCCATTTATCGGGTTCAGTTTTATGCTTTCATCTCGTAGTTGATGATGGTGGAGTTGTTGTCGCTGTTGCTGCTGCCTCTGTCGCTGTTGTCGCCGTCGTCTCCGTCGTTTGTCTATACATTATTATTGGCAATAAAATGCAATTGGCAAAGTTATGTCATGATGCTAGATCGCTCGCTCGCTCGTTCGCTTGTTTTTTCCTCCAAAGTTTCTGTAGCTGTTGGTTTTTTAGGTTTTCTCTGTTTTTTTTGTTACTCGAGTGAGCCTGAAAATGTTCACTGCTCAAATGCATACGAGACGAGGCAATCGGTTCGAATATTTTTTATATGTATGCAAGTGTATGTACAGAGACGGCAGTGTGAGTAGTCACACATACAGAAACTTGAATAAAACATATTGAGGATGGATGGATGGAGATGGCGGCTTAAGCCAGTTGGCCAGATACAGAGAGAGGGAGAGAGACTGGAGGTGGGCTGCTTGGCAGTTGGTTGGTAGCATCATAATCTGTTGGCGGTGATGTTGTTGCTGCCACTTTTGTGGTGCTAAAATCAGACACCTCGTGTGGCAAATATGCGCTGCCGTATGTGAGTCTGTCCATGTGTGAGTGTGCAAGTAGTTTTTGCATCTTCCTCTTAAAAAAAGGCTCCTTTATAAATGTCCCCTACTCCCCATTTGCCAGACTACAAGAAGATTTGTTGTCTTCCTTCGAGTGTGTCTTTATAATAGTTTTCTGAAAATGTCATTGGCTTTGATTTATCTAATATTGTCGTTGTGTTTGTCTATGTTCGCCTAATTTAATGGCATATATAAATATTCTGGCTTCTTGTTTGTTCGTTCCTGTTGTTGTTGATTATATTGACAATTGCAGCAAATATTGAAAAAGTGTTTTTGCTTGAGTAGAATAAAGAATTTTGGTGGCATTCTTTTTGAATGCGAATTTTGTTTCTTCGATTGCTGTCCATCGGTTCTTGTCAGGGGCAAGACCAACGAGAATCTCGGACAGTTTACGGCAATGATATCAGCTCGTACATGTTGGCAAGCTACCATAGGAATTATTTCAAACATGTTCCTTATTGTTTTCCGTATTGACTTTCCTTCTTTTCTTTACTTATATATGCCAACGGTGGCGAGGGCGTCTTTAGCACCTGTCAAAGCAATGGCGGATGTCGTTTTTGTTTTAGCAAACGTAAACCTGGCCACCTACACCAAAAAATATAAGATTAGTTCAGCAAAAGGGTATTAACTCGAAAAGTACAATTGCTCGGTGGCAGCAAACAACTTTGTAACTTTAAACAAAGAGGGGGTCATGTCATGCTTTTGAGCAAAGAGAGGAGCAAACGATGTATGATTTTATGCAGTAGCTAGAGACGACCTGCCTACGACGTTCTTTTTTACATCAAAAAAAGTCAAATTTGGAAAATTGTGAAATTTGCTAATGTTTGCACTTAAATGAAATATGTTTTACTGTAGGCTTTACAGACGTGGTGTGTTTGTAATTGTTCACGACAAGTAAACCCATGTTCGAAAATGGGTAAGAACATCTAAAATTTTTCAGGGGCTCAGTTTTCACTTCGTATATGAGATCAGGGACTTTACACATAAGAGATCAATCTCTTAGGCATGTAAAAAGTTTTGTATAAAATATATTAGCAATTAGGAGCCGGAATTCAAGAGTAGGTCCCGGTGAGTTAGCATAGAAATTATATCGTGCCTAGCTCAGTCATTTGGGCAATGAAGTAAGTCGCCGCAGAGAGGTGTTTAGCTGGACAGCTTTTGAGGTTCGTGAGGCCTGAGTGTCCCATAGAAACTCTTAAGTGAGAAAGAGCGGAGGTCTTTAGCTGAACCTACAAAAAACATTAAGCAGGAAAAGTTCATTCGAGTCGGCCGATTTAACCGTAACCATTAAGGACTTTTAAAAGCTTTTCCAGGACATTGCTTAATAAAATTGCAAAGGCCAAATGGGCCATATTTTTGCTTGGTACTAAAGAGCTATATTTTTAATTCTAATGTCTTCCATTTATAATACTCGTACCAATACTATTCCAAACCACTGTTTACTAAGATTACCGAAAGCGTGCTGGGGATTAAACAAATATTTGAAGAAAATGTTAAAGTATCTTTTGTTAAGAAGGACTTAGTATGGGTCCACAGGTACCGAGATATAGCTAAAATATTACGATTGAACAAATTTTGGAGAATTTTAAGTTTCCGCAGAGTGTTTTAAATAATTATCGTTAAGGGTCATTTTTATGAGAGACTCTAGATGGGGTATGACAAAAATTATCAGAATGCTCAATTTAAACGCATGCCATTGCGACAAAGTTTTGGGGGTTTCGACCCACACCTATATGCTCATTTTATGGAAGGTACCATGACTAGGGTGTCGAGTTTTGTTTACCAACACTATCTAGTAGTTATATTTCTAGTTTTTAATTCTCAAATGTTTTAGATGTTATACAAATTTCAAAGTTTGGTCAAATGTCAAATGTATAAAGGTCCAATTAGTCTTGACGGTGGACGGTTGATTCTGCAACCTGCAGAAGTCTACAGTCGTCAACCGTCAAACTGTAGTTATCTCCCTCTAACACATGCAAAATGCAACCACCAACTGAAATAGCTGATTTCCTACCATCAACCGTCAACCGTCAAGACTAATTGGGCCTTAAGTGAGTTGTCAGAATAAGACAGTACCTCACTTAAAAACGCAGTGAAATAAATAAATGAAATGGAGTCTCGAATTTGTGCGAGATACCAAAGAAATCCCGTTTAGAAGTTCGAAACTCCGCAATATTAATTTCATGCTTATAATATACCTGAGTTCTAATTTTTGAAAAGATCGATAAAATACGAATACCAAAACGTGGTGCAAACAGTGAGGCCAACTAAAGAGTCTCATTCGAGGGAGATGCCAACTATAAGTATAGAGTCTAATTCGAGGGAGAAGTCAACTATAAGAATAGAGTCTCATTTGAGGGAGATGCCAACTATAGAGTCTCACTTGTGAGAACAGTAAAATTAGTAAAACAGAAAAAATTCCCTTTTTGAATTTATCTGTGAACCGACCAGTACTTGCGGCTTATATATTGGTGTACTCTACATGCGTCATTTTGTTTTGATCGTCGTATGAGTTCTTTAAGATCCAGCTATGTCCATCTGTGTGCGATAGAGTCTAAAAGAAAAGAAAAAACTTCTTAAACTACTAATGAGATACCTTTGTTTTGTTACCACTTTTTAATTTATCCACTCAAAACGTAATAATTTGTATAAAGTACAAATAAATGTCTATCCATATCCCCAACTTCTAAGTATTTTTACTTGCAAAAGATTTTCGGTTACAGAGCGCTAAAAAACTCCAAAAACAGTGCGGAGGGCATCAAAATGACAACGCTGCGAGCTGTGTTATATTTGTGTGGGATCTGTCTAAATTGCTCTGTAAAATTACTCATTATCGGTCTTATAGGCGAGTTTAAAAAGTATTAGATTATGCCGCCAAGCTCAGGAACGGTTGGTAGCCTTTTTTTGAAAATAAAAAAACAAAAACCAAATGCAAATAAGATCATGCCACTGTCTGCTTTCCTCCTGCACTCGAATTAATTCAGTTCACCTAAGAAGTAATTTTCAGAGACTGTTTCCAAGGTTATTGCTATGAATTATACCCTCATCCCTAAAATAGTGATAAAACCTAAGCTGAGATTTGAATACTCGTATTTGTAATTAGCCAGACTTCAAGATCGATCCTCGTAGTTGTCACCAAACCAGCGTCGTTTATCTGTAACCATCTTGCCACGGCCAGCTTAAAAAGAGTTTCAATTAGCGCTGTGTTAGTGTTGCTGATAAACATGACGTGGCATGTGGTTTGGTTAGGCGTTTTTGTAACGGCCTGCCTGCCTGCGTCGTCGCTTTGTGTCGTCTGCTTCATCACAACTCGTAAAATATCCAGAATATATGCAAAATGATCGGAGTTCGGTATGATTTCGAAGAAATGCCGCCATTCAACGCATCCCAAAGTCCTTGATATTTGCATGTTGCTGTTGATGTTAATGTGTTGAACCGTAATTTTATGCTTATTATTTATGAAAATGAAATACAATTTTAAGCATAAATTATATACGAGAGCTAATTAAATAATTTATAATGTATACTTGTTGTTGTTGGCGATTACGGACTGTGTTTTGTTTGGTTCATTTTGTTTTTATTAGGGTTAGTCATTTCAGTATGAGCGCTTTGAGCCCCTGCGCCCTCGCCCATCCACAGCTCCAGCGTGGAGTACCACGTGTAGACGTGCTCTTTCCCTCCGCCCCGCCCTCAATGGTTGAATCGTTTATTTTGTTAACCGTATATTTTATGACTGGATAGCCGTTTAAATGTTGGCGGTGGTAGTTCATACCTACGTACGTACGTATTTCTATTATCTTTAAGATACTCGTAGTACAAACTTTGGTCTAGAGCACGGAGTTGCTGGTGTGGGTTTCATTTCATCTCCCCATGGCGGCCCCTGCATCACCAGCCCAGCGCGGCTCTTGAGAATGTCGACTGTCAGACATGTTGGCACTAATGAATATTTACCTACTCGTGAAGTATGAAATCCGGCCACCAGCACGGCAATGATATGCATTTGAAAAATATCTGAGCGCTCGAGCTATAGCCAAACAACTGTAGTTTTTTCTTTGTGCGGTTTTTGTTTTATTTGAAAATTACAACCGCGCCGAAAAAAAACACAAATCCAAAAGAAACCGAGAAAACCTGTTAACCTTTATCGGTGTCTATCATGCTGAGAACGTTATAACTTTGTTTGGGTCTTGGCGTTTTTGTTTTTCCCTCATTCATTTGCTGCTTACATACGAGTACAAAGGGGTCTAACAAGTTCGCCTATTGGACAGATAGTCACTCGTATCGCTTACCGTCAGTGTGTGAATTCATGTGTTGTGACTTTTTTTCGGCCAGATCATTTGTTAATTAATGATTTATCGATTTCGTTTGTAATTGAACTGAAAATGTACAAAAGCAAACGGAATAATTTAAATCAGTAGAATGACAGTGGCCATTACAAAGGCCATTCGATTCAATGACCCAATATATTATACTAATAGCCGAGCCAACTAATAATCGGTATTTATGCAGATGCGATGTGGTGTAAGTAAGCACGCTGCTGATTGAGATGTTTTAACAGGGTGAACTCTTCATTTTAATCGTATTGTCCCATTAAGCTAGATAAAGTACGCCTGTACATTAGGGTGTACCTTAGAATTGTAGAGTTAAATTTTCTGAAATTCCAACAGAAAATCAGTAGAAAGGTTCTAGATGTAGCTGAGATAAATAAAGTGTTTACATGAAAATCCAAATTCTAGCCAATTTAAAGGGACATGGGGGACATAATTTGTTAATATCCTAACAACTCCTTTCAATAGCCTTGTTTTATTGGCAATCGGTAGTCGCTAGAGCGATAACTGCAAAAATAAACGAATAAAATCGAGAAATTTTGATTATATGCAAAAACTTGTTGACTTTATGCATCGTAATTGATTTAATAGAAGAAAAAAAGTTATTGGAAAAATACTGTAGGCGAGTAATAGAAGAGCTCGCTAAAAGTTTTTCTTGAATACGTAGTTTTTCTTAAACGTTCAACATTTTCAAAACAATCGGCAAATTACGCAGACTGTTAAAAGTTTTCTCCAAAAAAAAAAACATTTATTTTCTTCAATAGCGTTAAATTATCGCTTTGGCGTCCTTTAAGCGAGTTGTCAATCAAACACGGCCTATATACGAGTATTGCGCTTATTTGCAACGACTTTAAAAATATTTTCAATGACCATTTATAAGTTTTAACATAAGAAAAAGGGAGAGAGAGAGAGAGAAAGAGAGAGAGATATATGATATTTCAACGTCAAATAAATACAACATATGAAGCGCTCCAAAATTGGCCAAATCTACATTCTGAGTCTCGTGTTTTAAATCACTTTTTGAACCTTCTTAAAAGGCACACTTTGTATCATTGATTTGTAACAACTAATGCATACTTAAAGTCAATATCTGATGACTTAAACTTTCTAAAAGTGGATTGAAAGCATATGAAATACGCATTTATGTATCAAACCCCAAACGTGGGCTACTCACATTTTGCTGTTATTAACATTTGCAGTATTGTGAGCTATCATCTAGCATTAAATACTAGAAGAAAAAGAAATATTCCCTTTAGGGCTGTAGATTGGAAATTTGACTGGTGTCGGAGCAAACGTTAAAAATTTTACTCTGTCCCGTCTAGAAGTGAAAATTCAACTTCAAATTTCATTTTAGCTTTGCAGATACAACATTTCTGTCCTGTGAGAAGGTATCTGAAGAATGTGTCTATTGGTGGTATTGAGTGTTGGTAAGGGTATATTTGTTCGGCCGCTTCATAGAGATAAGCTCATTAAAAAAACGTACACAGGGTCGACTGGGATTGGTAGTGGGCTTCCATTCTGAAACAAAATATTGAAAAAATAAAAAAAAATGTTAAAGAAGATACTAACAGTTTTTTATCAATGAACTATATTTTCTTTTAGTTGAGCTTTAATTTTTATCAAACTAATAGAAGAGGGAATTTGTACTTTTGCAGATGCGATGGCAGAGGAATGTCTATAAATAGCTCCCAATGTGGAGTCTAAGTAGAGGCGGTAATCTAATATTTTATTTTTATAGGCAAATGTTCGAATACAACTTGAAAAGTGAGATTAGCAACATTTGTTCTCATTCGTTTGGTGACAACCTTTTTAAAGCTGACTTTAAATTAATGTCGTCACTAATCTGAAATCGATAATATCTGTCACTTTTGTAAAAAAAAACTTTTCTTATATTAAAATGTAGATGCTATCCCTGTTTAACTACATTTCCTCTGCGCCTTTCCTGAATTAAATAAATTGTATACCACTTTACTCTGGATGATTTGGCATTAAAATTGTTTTCAATCATACAAGTTTTTGAGCATTTGGAACCCAATATTTGATAATTCTGCAATTTATTCAAAAAGGGAACACCCCTATATACGCTTACATATGATCATATGTCAATATGCAAGTCCTTATGACTGTGCAATACTCTCTTTTAACTGGCGTACAATAAAATTGCTTTCATTGGTTTTATTGGCCACTTACCACTCGCGAAAATGCTCCAACGAAAATGCCTTTTTTCAATTTATGGCATTTTATGAACATTGGAGCAACTCAAACAGCGCCATTTATGTTGTACCAAGCATGAGGAAAGAATTGAAAATAAGATACATAATCTTAAAATAGCTCTAAGCAATAATCGCTTAAAGGCTATCAATGGAAATCATCATGATTTTGAGTTTCCACACTTTCCATAAGCAGCCTGTAAAAGCAAAACTAATCAGTTCAGTAACAATCCCGCTTCTTACAGTTAAAAACACTTTAAAATGAAACCACCTTTATCGACTTCAGTTTGATGATAAATAATTTTGAAATGATTAATATCATGAGGAAAGTTTGCAAAGGCAAATCAGATCAGCCTGAGAAAAATTCAAATTTTGAGACAAATTTTATTTATTAAAGAAAATACTATAAATTGTGATATTTTTGAATTAATTTCAATGTAAAAATGTATTGGGTAGTAGGGATACTTAGGATAAAACTAAAAAGAAATAGTAGTAAATGAGTAATTGCCTCGATATGTGAGTTGCCCAATACCCACCTTAGGCTTTAATGGTTTACGAGCATACTTTCAGTTAAAATTAAAAAAAAAATTACTTTATATGGCAATTTATTAAAATAGAACGTAAAAAAGAGTATGAGTAACTATTGCAAATATGAGTTGTGAAAATATGAACAAAAGCAAAAAAAGGCAGTAAGAACCAAAAGGCCAGGAAAGAGGGATGCAAGTGCAAGGGTGCTTCAAAAATATGAAGTGTGAAAGTGTGATTAAAGTGAAGTTTCCCTTCTGCTTCTTAATAAATGAAACAAATGTTCATTATAATTCGAATTTATAGAGCGAATAACATTTCGTTATGAACCATTTCCGAATAGTGGAATTTGTTTGTTGAATAACATTTTGCCTGGAGAGCTTACCCTGTGTTCTCTGGATTTTTGGACAAAGTTATTACTACGATGAGTCTCCGAAAGGATGATGAGATTGTTAATGCTGCCGCAAGTAAAGAATATATCAAAAAATTACTAGCTGCAGTTATCTGTTAAACTACTCATAAAATAACTTCCTTTATATCCTAAGAGTTTTAAGGTAAATTTTCCTTTTCGCCAAAGCCTTTAAAGATAGGCCATCGACGCTTAGTCGACTGTCTAGTGTAAATCATTACAGATTAAGCATAAAATAAAACAAGTAATTTATAGTCTTTAGAAAGAATTCAATATGTGGGAGAACATAAATGATCTGGTGCCCAAAGTAGCAATTATTTTGCATATTTTAATATTTGCTAGTTTTGATATGGTGGCTTTCATACTCCTATGCCAATATTAAAGCCGAATTCTTCCTGAACGTTTATGATTTTTTGAATTCTTATCACTCTAAGTAGCAATTAACATGGCCTTAAGCTCCATCGTGCTTTGCAAAAATGTCGTTTTTACCCAAAGGAGGAGCACAAAAAAGAAGATAAAACAAAAGGCGATCGGGTCTTTCGTACCGTAGTCGCAATTCCATGAATATTTATCTAATAATTCCTTGAAGACGGTAATGGAATCTACAGCAATATCCAATAAATCCGGAATGGACGAAGAACCAGAAGGCATAATAAACAATGGACGAAAGAAATAAATCTCCATTAAATGTGATTCCTTGTATTGGGGGGGGGGGGGGGGGGGGGCTTAAGAGAGGGGTCATTTAATATCCTGTAAATATACTCGTGGCTAATTACGCATCTCAAGAGAGGCAAAGAGCGAACTACACATGTAACTAAGGTCATATGACATACATGTGTATGTGTATGCTCGTCCATCTAGATACATATATACATACTTACTAATATACATATGTATGTATGTGATATACGAGTAGATGTTCAGGGGAAAAAAAAGAAAAACCTAAAGGAAAGAAGCGACATCGTATGTCTGGTAACATGTGTATGCATAACTTTAATGGATCTATGGATAGATGGATGGATGGACGGACTTATGTACACAGAACTAATATATATACTATATACATCTACATATGTCGGTAGGTATGTTTATTAAAGACAGTGGAAGGAAAATGACTTGAATAAATAAATGCTGATGTGATAACAGCAACAAAAAAAAACGAAACAAACAAAAAAATGGCAATGGCAATATCGGCATGAAAAAGAAAATCGACATTAATTAAAGAATTTTTATCTTCGAGGTGTGTTTTGCGTATAAAAATAGCAACACGTTGTTCGCAGTTTGCTGGTCACAGTGACAGACAGACGGACGGACGTACTAAAGGAATGGACTGGACAGACGGACAAACGAGTACTTTGTGGCCGGTGTCTTGCATTTGTTATGGCCGCAACAGTGTTGGCTTTTCGTTTCTTTCGGATTTCTTGGGTTGCGCTACATCGCTGCCACATGAGGCAAGCAAGTGACTGACATGCAACTTAATTACTACTTAACCAAACAAACAGCGTTGTAACGTTGTAATATGCGTACAACGCAACGACAAGTCGATTGAACTGTTCATACATGTGTACTCACACACAGACACACTCCACACCGAGCTATTCACTTGGGTCTATTTGGTATTGGAGTGGAGGGAGGCTGGGCAGCCAGCAGTGTGTATCTCCATGGGTTAAAAAGAAAAACGATTAAATGCTAATCCAATAATTAACTTAAGCTCTGTTTGTGCATAGTTTCGCAAGACGCAGCCACAATAAAGGAGAAGTAGAACAAGTGCAAATGCCTTACAAGTTCGGTCCAAGTAGCACTCATTACACCCTTTACCAATTTAGACATTCCTAGTTTCATAGCGAAAAGTATGGACTAGAAGCTCTGGTGTTATGTCGTTTTGTTTTTAAGGCAACTGCTATATTCTTCCCTTATCAAAGCAATTGATTTTTTTGAGCTTTTGAAAAGAAACATAAGCTTTGTGATTCCCATATCAGACTAATTAATATTTTTGGACTTTTGTCTTTAAACACTACGTCTTTACACCAGAGCTTTATAATAATACTTCTTTTTATGTTAAAAGTTCTCTGACACTGGGCGGGCCGCATGACTTTTTCGATTCTGTAGCAATAACACCGAAATAATTAATTTTCTATTGAAAGTCCCCTTAATTCAGAGTATATTCGTTTTTAGGCGAGACTCCTTTCGTCGAATACTCGTCATTCTCTGAAGTTATGGATCTGTTAACCACGCAGATCTACACTTTAATATGTATTTATAGAATTTCAGGTGGTTACAGCCAGTATGACAAACGTAATATGCCCTCGAGTTCTAAAAAAAAAGACGGCCATAAATAGAATTCTACTGACCTGTAGTTAGAACAGTGTTGTCAACGTCAAAACATACAGAGGTAGCGACCTACACACATGCATATGGGAGCATGTATGTATATTGTATGTGTACATAATGTATGAATGCGGACCATTATTCTTGTTTGTTTGTATTCTTATGACAAAAGGAATTTTGTTCTAGAATCTGCAAGTTTTTTCTTCGTCTTTATATTGTCATGGTAAAGTTCCATAATGCTCACCGTAAGTAAATAAGACACACATGCCACCAACATACTCGTATCTAATTTGGGGACATACACACGTGTACAAACACACAGCCATACCTAGGCAGGGAGGAAAGAGGCAAGGCCCTCCTAGAAAAGTCATATTTTCCAAAGCGACAATTCATTCTTCTAAAAAACATTACGGCGGAACTTCTTTTGTACATGAAAATAAATTTCGCTTAAGGTTTTGGTTCAATCTGTTGTCTATGATGGGGTGCTAGAAGGCCCTCAAATATATTGTCTCTTCTTAAATTTTTTTGTGTACTGGTAGATTCACACAACATTCTTGTGGATCTGATATTGGAAGTACTTTTAATGGTCTTTTTATTATGATTAGGAAAGATCCAATACGCCTTTTAGTTTTGCTTATATTGGAAGGCCTTTTTTAGGGGACTTATGATACTCTCAGTCTAAAAAGATGCATAAAAAGCTGCATTAATTTTCTGTATTAATTTTCTCATAAATTATTGTTTATAAAAGCCTACTGGACAACATCTTGATTACTATGGTTTTAGGTCTCGTAAGTCCTGTCTTCAATAATCCTTCGTATGCATTGGAGCTTGCTACTGTTTAGCTTGTTATACTGAACTTCTATTATTTGTTTGCATGTAAAGCAGTGGGAGGACAAGTAAAACTCCAGTCTATTTAAATCAAAAATTGGAAATTTTTGTTAAAGATCAGCACTTTAGTTATATTCAAGTAAAAATTTTTTGACGCTCAACTATGAGACAAGTAATTCAGGTTTAATTTTCCAGGAGTAATTTTTTTAATATTACTCTGGTCTTCCCGTGCAGCATAATGCTGTGTCTAGCTTGTGATGGTTTATTTCGGTTGGAACAACTCATAATTCACGTCCCCAAGCTGATAGCCAAGTCAACATTTGAATTGGAAAATATTTTGAAAACTTACAGCAAATGAAGCTAAGTTGAACCAAAACTTGATATTTTCGCACGAAAATATCTGATGCGGATAAGAGCTATAAAGGGAGAGACTGCTTAAACCATATGCGGTCTGGGATATTCCAACATAGGAAAGATTAAATTTTTTCTATGACCGAGACGTTAATTTTCTCCGTAGTACATAGTCACATCTAGAGTTGGCAAACAAACTAATACGTCATCATACTTTTTGGTGATACAAATCGTTAAAAGTGAAAGGTACGATGTCTAACCTATCGATATAAGGTTTTACATCTGTACCTTGTAATATTATCATTACTGATGGGACCTTCTCTTTTAAAATTGCGTAGACGTAGAATTACGAAAAATAGAATATTTTTCCTTCTTAAAGACGGCATGGACGTTAGGTGAAATTTCCCATGAACAATGCGCAGGCTTTGTGTTGAAATTCTACTGTTCTAATTTTGACAATACAAAACTTTTTAACTCACACACATGTTGTAAAGTAAATCTATTGTAGGTTCTCAATGTGGAGTCTCTGTAGAGGTGGTCAGAGTGAGTTGTAGTTTCGTGGGCAGTTGTTGAAGAAAACTTGAAAAGTAAGATTTACAATAGTAGTTTTCATTCATTTGGTGGTGAGAGCCTGCTCTTAAAGAGTTAGGTTTTTTTGCGGTTTTACAATTGCTGCGAAGCTTTCTGAAGAGGGTCGTCACGGACCTGAAATCGTGATAAAAGCAGTGTGCAGCCACGAAAATCAATGTCACTTTGCCATTTTGTTAAAAACTTTTCTTCTATTTAAATACAGATACAAGATGTCTTAAACCGGCTAATTCCTGATCTTTTTTACAAACTTCTTTTAACTCTGGTTTTGCAGGTCTTCGTTTAGGTCTATCAGGGCTAGAGTCTAGGCTGCAACTTTGCTAGTGGCTTTTCAATGAGCTAAACAAGTTTTTCCCCTAACCTTCCAAAGTCCTGTTTTTCTTTGCATTGCTCGTATTTTCGAACGACCATTGGAAGTCTGTTTTTTCTCATAACTTCCAAAGCCCTGAAAGGTTTTCTGCTTTCACCCTCACTAGCTCGAAGAAAGTTTAGTTAAAAGGCCTCATCCTAGAAGGCCTTGCACAGATTTTGTTATCGCCTCTGGTTAGACACTCATGCATCATACATATGTATGCATGTGAGTATGTATGAATATCCGGTGTTGGTTAAGATTAAAGCCAAATGCGAAACTAAACTAATGTAAAACCTCGTTCTTTTTTCGCTCCAACTAAATAATGTTGTTATTTAAAAGTCTTTTGTTGCGTTAACGGCTAATAAAACATAAACTAAATATGTATAAATGGATGTTTGTAATGTACTGTACTGTGTGAACGAAGAGGAGGAAG
This sequence comes from Hydrotaea diabolus, assembly GCA_963513945.1. Taxonomy (NCBI): domain Eukaryota; kingdom Metazoa; phylum Arthropoda; class Insecta; order Diptera; family Muscidae; genus Hydrotaea; species Hydrotaea diabolus. The sequence goes on along the minus strand of OY740720.1, from coordinate 99,058,692 downwards.
CAGAAGCGGAGCAGCAGCAGCAGCAGAATGCCGAAAACCAGAATTTTTGCAAATTCACTTCCGTTGGAGAAGAAGAAGAAGAAGAAGAAGAAGCCGAACGAAGCACAAGAGACAACAACTTAACATTTATTTACACAATCACTGCGGTTTTAGTCTCTGTTTTTTTTTATGTGAGTGTGGCTTTTTCCATTCTTTCCCATTTTGAGGTTAGTTTCTGATGGAAGAGGAGCCAGGCCAACAGCCAACAGCACCGAAATATGGAACACACATGGACATGTGTACTCTCGTGCAACTCCACATGATAATTTTTTTTGAACAGTACGAGAATGTGTGGGTCCATGTGAGTGTGTGTGTGTGCTTATGTTGCTCTCTTCCACATATTTTTATGAAAATTTGCCAAGCCAAGTGACTTTTCCTGTTTGTTTTACACACGTATTTTACATGAGAAATTTGCTATGCGCACAGTAGGATACTTGGCCTTTTTTTCGTTGAAAAACCCCGAAATGTAAAAGCAGGTCAGTTCAAATCCGGCCGCGCCAGATGTTGATGCACTGCACTGTGTCACATGTCGCCGATATGGGTAAAATCCACATGTTGACACCAGCCGAGACATTTGTCGTGGCCCGGGCAACGTAATAACTCGAAAATCTCTCTCTAAATGTGATTTATCATTTCCACATGTTATTCGAATAACCGACCTTAGCGTTGATTAACATTTTGGGCCGAAGTCGTCGTTGCGTGTAACAATTCTGACAGTTTGAACGTGTGTCGTCAACACACGCACCAAATACGAAATTTAACATTTGTCACTTTGACAAAGCATCAAGCGTGAGTGAGGCTGGCTGTCAATTTCAATTAGTGCTTTGACGACTGGGAGTTTTCATTTCTTTAATTATAGTTATAAATCATGATGGAAAAACTAACTCAAAATACTCGTGCATGAGCATGCAATAATAGATCAATCAAATTTTGTATTGTAATACTTATGACAGAAGTTAAGACTTTGCCTTGCTGGCTACAGTTGTAATTTTCGCTTTGTCTAGAGTGACCTTTGGAATCGCTTAGAAAATTTAGTTTATCAATTTTTTGTTTGTTTTTAATTAATTTATTCATTGGCCAATTTGCACAGTTCAGTGTCGTCAATCATTTTTGGGGGTTTTAAATTTAAATAAATATATTGTCATAGACGTGAATTCAAACGATTTTTGACACTTTGGGAAGGAGTTAAGTATTTTGTCAGTTTTGTTGTGTTTTACGTCCATGTTAAACTAAGGCTTTAGGGCATTCACAAAATTATGAGTAGTTTATACAAAGAAGAATAGCTATCGAAAACCTAAAGAATGTTGGCTGTCGTATTTTTAAATTCTCTTTATTTCTATTTAAAAATTATTGCCTCAAATAAAGGTTGTTTTATTTGGACGGCGATGTCTGTTCTTAAGGAAACAGAAACGATCCCTGCAGAACCTGTATAAAGCAACCATAAGCGCGAATTTGTTTGGAGTACAACTTCAACTTTAGTTCTTTAAAGTGAACCACTCTCCCATATTTGAATCACTCTCCCCATATTTAAACCACACGCAGAAAAAAAATATGGTTGGGATAACAATATTCAAAGAGCTTCATACTATTGTTGGTTATATAGTTATGGCACAACAATATTATGATCATCACAACAATAGTATGGTTCACACACAACCATACTATGATCCCTACAACAATATTATCGCCCTCACAACAATAGAATTATTCACACACAACCATTTTGTCGTATCAATCATATTAATATTGTTGCTACAACTATATTTTCATATTTAAATTTGGCAATAATTCTATTGTTACATTTCAACAATATTTATATTGCCGCAATCATACTATTGTCAAAATGAAATTCAAAAACCAATACTATGGTTGCAACGATGTAGTAACCATATCTTTTCTCTGCGTGTACTCTCCCCACGAAGCTGCTTATTTGACATTGTTGCCATGTGGGCTTCGACCTCGAACCAGTTCGTTCTACATTAAAGCATAAATATGCCAGGACGTGCTGAGAACTGAAAGTAACCATACCCGATGCCCCGATGTCTGTCAATATAGTCGATTATTTTCTCCTTCTACTTCAAATGACGCGGTATCATGTCCGAATCTATGCCGGTACATATAAAAAATGTCCAATGTCAACTAACAAATTATGTATTCAACTGAAATATTTAAAATCAAATTAAAACGCCTCTAAATTTGGCCAGACCAAATCTTGTATACCTTCCACCGTGAATTTACTATTGAAGTGGCCTGCTTTTAGGGGCCGCCTGGGTCCATGAGTTTGAATACATTTTCAGTCAAACTGTCATTATTTCCGTGCTCTCCGGTGGCCCCTTCTTTTGACCACAAGGTCCAATTTAGGGTCCTTTCGGTCCGTGAGTTCAATCAAGCCTAATTAGCGGCTTCAAAACAAATATTCAAAAAAACTCACCTGATTTGTGTACCCATTTTTTTATATTGACTATAGATCGCTCGGTTTGACCATACGGTTCGTTTTTAGGGCCACATGAGCCGAAACGTACACCAGCTATGCCTTTTTTGGGGTATAAAGTGCGCCTAAACCTTTAATCAAGACATGCAAAGGGCAATAAAACATATGATTTGTTGCAAATACTTAAAACAGTTTACTTTTTTTTGGATGTACCTAAAGTCCCTTAAAAAGAAACAATTTTCTCCATCGGCCTTTTAACAGTTTATGACCATCATCAGGCACTTTTCAGGATCATAGCTTAATTCGTTCGTACATTCGACGTACACACCCGACAATTTTCCGAAATTTTTCCAAGATATCTTAACGTTTATAAAATAAATTGTGCTATTGTTTAAAAAAGTCGTTAAAGTAGATTCAAGTATAAAAATGATAATTCAAGCTGAAGCGAGAACAATCTAAGCCATTTAAAACCTTTTCTTTAAAATGCATAAGCCTTGATTAGCCTTAATGAGTAGGTCCTCAATTTGGGAAAAGTTGACATAAAAATTATGAGGGATTAGAAATAGGGCGGGCCAGTACCTTACGCTAGGCCATTAATAACCCAGCTGTAGATAGTAAACATAGTTGGTGGCTCCATCTGTCTTTCGTGCTTATATTCCACTAGGATTGCCACAACACCGTTGAGAGTACTCCTTCGTCCTGCAGCATGTTTCTTCTCCCTGCTAGAAGAATTACTCTCTCTCTCTCTTAATATCTTTTTCGATCTAGGTCAAATGTTGTGTTCAGTTGTTCCACTGTCTGAACTAAAGTATAATTTCTACAAGCCTGACTGTGTGTGTGTTTTTGCAACTGGTTCTACCCCGGTAAGGAGAGGTATGGGAGGTAAAAAGAAATTTCATTTATTTATTTTAATTTTTATGTAAAACAAAAACACTTTTACTAAAAAATGAAATGAAATAAAAAGTTTATTGCCAAAAATGAAAAATTGTTAGTTTCTAAGGTGTTGACATTTAAAATATTCACATGCACAAACACACACATATACTCGTACACGAATTCATACATTTGCAAAAACTACTTAGAAGCGTTTAAATAACATTTGCATGCACACAGATACACACATATGTGTGTGTGTGTATGTATGGATCCTACTCACAACGTAAAGTGTTCAGTGTTTGTCGGTTGGTTCATTCATATTTAATGTAAGAAGCGCCCTGTGGAAAAAGTAAAATGAAATTCGCAACAACCACAAAAACACCGAACAAAAAGGAACGGAAAGAAGATATTTGTTTGTCGTTTGGGGAAACCTAATGAAGCTTAAACGCTCCATTTTCAATTCCGAAATGTAGATGTTCAAATGTATGTGTGCAAGTACGTGTGAACGTGTAAATGTACTTGCAGCACCAGCAGCAGGTTGAAGTTTAAATTTGATTTCATTGCGTTTCAACGACAAAAAAGCAACACTCACACAGTTTTTTCTGCTTGTTTGATTTATTTACATCTTAAAAGGAAAAGTTGAAAATGTTTTTATTTTCTTGAGAGAAATTTTTTTGTTTCTCGTTAAGTTTCTTGGGCCAATTGCCCCCACTCCATCCGTTCGCGTCACAAGTTTTGGCGAATTTTTTTTGCTAAGAGTTTTTTGTTGTTGTATTTTTGTTATAAACACATTATGTTCACCTTTAAGAAATCAAACATATTTCAGACATTGCGGTTGCCAAAGTAATTGCACTCGAAAGACAAGAAAGAGTGAGCAGAAAAAAAACACAACAACGAAAATGCGAACAATTGCAGCAGCAAAATTACATTGCCAAGGAAACTTGGTCAGAAAAATGATGATGCCAACATCACATCATTTACACAATATATTTAAGTACTGGTATGGACATATATCGCAAACAATTGCGTAAAAGGATGAGACTGCAAGGCCAGACTTTCATTTTAAGGCCTCTTTTACGAAGCGTTCATTTTATTCAAAAATTAGAAAACAAAAAAAAATTGCGTTTTTTTAATTATAAAAAATATATTATTGTTTGCAATATAACTCTCATTACCAAGTAATGTAATTTGTAAGACATAATTCGGTTTTAAAACGGATGGAAAGAGGTAGAGGGTTAAGAAATAGAGAGAATTTTGAAGAAAGATTATTGAGAAACTACTTATGAATATAGAAGGAATAGGCTTTGGATGCTGATATAATCAGTAACAAGCAAGACATTAATTTGTGTTTGAAAATACTACAGATTGTAAAGAGTTTCGATTGTCAGGCAATGCATTGCACGGAGACGTATTAATAAAGCTTCAATATAATACAAAGGGTAATGAGTTATCATTACCTTATCATACCTATTATAATTAGATGTCTTTTCCAAGTTCTGCTGGTTGTGTAACTTCTACTGTGAACTTTCGTTAATAGCCTGGGTGGCATCGATTTTCATTAATTTATAAAAAATTATGAAGGCACAAGAAAAAGCACAATGAAAGGCATTCAAGCACAGCATTCCAACAGGAACCAGAAAACTCCTTATCTATGTACTCGTAAAGATGCTGATCTATTCTAATTTTAGTAATTGAACTAAATTGGTTTGTGTGAAACACCCTGTTCACAAGAGCTTTTCCATAGCTGGGAACCTTGTAGAAGATAAAAAGATAGGGATACATTTTTGGCTAAAAGTCGAGTTTAGCTCACTGTGTTCCCGTTTGTGCCATAATAGGAAGACACTTCTTATTGAACTTGTTTCACCCAGTGCAGACACATTGTTAAAACAGAGTCACCCTGTATTACAGAATACCATTGACATTCTGGCAGTTAGTTTTTGCTCAAAACAATTGCGAGTTAGCAAACGACGCCCTCCCTTGAAGGCCTACGTGTTTACGGCCCCCATAGTGAGCCCCTGTTTCTTCATATGTAGGCCCATAAGACAGACTTAAAATCGGTATGCACTATGTTCGGCTTTTGTTGGCAGTGATTGACAATAAGGTATTGGGTCGTTCTCTTGATTACCGTATGCCACTGATGATGCTGGTGGCACTGGAGCCGATCATCATCCACATCACCATCAGCATCATCATGATTCACGATCGTTATGTTATGTTTTATGGCGTTGGTAATGTTTCAGGCTTAATGGTTTTGTTTTTGTTATTGTTGTTTTTGTGGTCTGAATGGCTGCGGTGCGCGTTGCGTACCGGCGTACACGTAACCAGACAACTTAATGAGTAAATATTGAGCCACAAGACGCTATGCCAGCCTCAATTTATGAACGCTACAGTTGCACATCTTCATCTCTGTGCGGCTGCCTCTGTGTGCCCCCAATCCCCCCCTCCTCCTGGCGGAGTGTGTTATTATTGACCATCATTTAACGGTAAAATTTTTTAATAATCACTTATAATATCAGACGTGTACATGCAGGCATTCGTTGATTCTACCCAGCAGAAGTTGCTGCACATTAAGAAGCCGAATAAATTTCAACATGCAAATGTTAGGTGCAGCCAGCAGCAGCTGCCTCAGCTTGCACCACCGTTCGACCGATCGTCTGTTTCTTAATGTTATGGCCAGTGTGTTTCTTCTTCTTCTTCTTTTATTTCGCAACTATTTAATTGGCGATATTTACTTTAATCATTTTAATGTTGCGATCTGCCAGTGTGGCCTTTCCTTTCCGTTAATTATTATGGCCTGGCAAAATTCAATAACATTTAAAAATCAATTTTGACACAAAAATTGTAAGTGGCATCCCACCTGCCAGCCAGCCAGCCAGCCTATTGTCATGTTCTCACAGGATACTCGCTCGAATTCCACGAAGGGAATTTCGAATGAAAGTACCTAGGGTACTTGTGAAGAATGTGGAAAAAAGCAAAGTTTTAAAACAAATTGCAAACTATTAAATATTGTTCACACTTCACAGGGTATTCATCACTCGTCACAATGTTTCACATGTGAAGTGTAATTTGCCCTGAAAAGACAAACACACACATGTACACATCTACACATACAAACACGGACACAAAAAACTTGAAAAACTTTCCAAAATGTATGAGGTTGCATGCGTGTATGTGTGAGATGAAATGTATCACATCGCATCATCACTTAAGGGTTTTATTTAATTTTATTTAACAGCAACAACAACAATAGCAGCAGCAGCAGCAGGAGCATAAAAGGCAACTTAATTTGTGCAGATTTATGTTCAACGCACATTAGGCGTGTTCGATAGGTGCTCGCTTAAGAAGCGAGTAAATTGTCATTAAGGTGGCTTCTTTAAATCTCTGTCGATATTTTTCCAAAAATATCCTTAAAGAATGAAAATAATATCCTGTATGGAAGAAAGGCCAATCGTTTTAAAAATGATATGATATCGCGTAATCTCGCTTAAATCATATGTTGAATCACTTATTTTTCTAAACGACACTTCCAACGATTTACATCGCAAAACGATACAAAGGTTCTGCAAACAAGAAAAAAACAATTTGTGACTTTGTTGACACTAACGTAGGTGCAAACACGCCCATTGTGTTGGGCGACATGTGAGATTTATTCAACATTCACCGGAGAAATGTTAAGTGCCCACATAATATGCGAAGGCATCCATCCATGCACTCGTAATTGGGTTTTCGTAAACAAAATAAGTTCGGCTAAGTAAAAGTTTAAATTAAATTCTTTCAATTAAAATTCAAATATCTGTGCGATTCTAACACACTCAAGGGAGACATCAACATTAAACCCAAAAAGGTTCTGAAAATGTTGTGGGTGTTTAATATTCAAGATTTTTAAACGCCATTTTCCTAACGCTCTATTAACCTTAAGGCAGAGCAAACCAGCAGTCTGTGGCGGGCGAGACTGATTTTTATAACAAGTGTTTGGCATGGAACGAAGCGTGATTATCATTTAACGTTATGGAAAAGAAAACGATGATCAGTGTTTACGACTTACGTACAATTGAGCACAGGTTCAAATCAGGGTAAGGGTTTCTAATATTATTTAGAGGTGTGTTTCCACCTCGTTTGTACTGGCAACATTAGACCATGAAAAAGCTTCTCTATGAATTGCATTAACGTTTCGAAGCTGGTACCAATCACTAGATTCGGGCAGTGAGTGTGAAATTAATATCGTATACAGCTTAATGATTTGAGAAAAATCTCCGTTTATTCACCTTAATAGGATGTTCAACGAAATATGTACATACATATATATAAAATCTTAATACTGAATGACCAAATAAGAATGGCTGGAACTCTATTTAAATTGAACAACAGCCATGTGAGGTATAAAATTATTACTTGCTACATTTATGCCATAATTTGGAAAATAATACATCATTCAAATAACCTTCACCGGCGTCTTGGCGGGGCTTTTTAAAATGACAAGGTCTGATATAAAAGGCGTTATTATAGTATGTCGACTGTTGACACCGAAGTTGTCCAAAGTGGCTGCCATATTAGCGTGAACTAGGAACCTGACGAGAAAATATTCGGGGGATGTAGAGTCGAATCATCCCTGTGGCATATTTCGTTTGTAAAACTGTTCCTTGACAACTGCGAGCGTTACGTCGCTTTTATGACATTTTGGCTACTTCTTGTTGGAACCTCGACAAGGCCATATCGATGTTGTCGAGCTCTGATCACAGAAAGTCACTCTATACAGAGAACTATGGACGGTAATGGTGTGCCCATCGTCATCAGCAATACTTGTGGATTGTTCTCGCCGAACCAAAAAATAGGCTTCGTCCGATAAGATGTTGTTTTGGCTGAAATCCGAAGGTCGAGCCACAATTTCATTAGCAAATATTGTCTTTAGTTAGAGGAGTAGTTATGGTCGACAGTCATATACGGGTGTAGGCCCAAACGTACGCCCGGTGATACTCAATAGAGGTGGTCGGTACTGAATCGAAATTTCTTGGTCTATTTCTTAACTGTCCGGTTGCCGGCTATGTTTTCTTCACTTGGTGTCAATCTTTGTCGAAGGTTAGAGGCTTAAGGTCGAAAAGACTGAACTATCTCTCAATCTTTTATATTGTGCGATTGAAACTATTGGCGACCGGTCCCATGATAAATGGTACAAGGTCTGATTGTCTGACCGGAAACTTAAGATTTAAAACTGCTGCATTAAAGGGTGATGAATGGTTTGACAGCTGGATAGGAAAAACTAACTAACTGGTCATCCTCACCGTTATTAAGCTGTTGATGCTAAACACATCACAGAGGAACAAGTGCTTTAATTACAGTCGTTATTGGACAAACCTAAAAGGAGTAAAATCTCTAGGATTGGCTTAAGGTCCGTTGAAGGAAAAATACATTTCTAAGCCATGGATACATTCGGCATAGGCGACATTAAAATGCCACACAGTTTTTCGTAGGGCCCTTAAACTAAGTTAAAGTTTAACTAGTACAACTCCCACTTTTGGGCGGGTGCTTCAGGCTCTTCTTTGGAGTTTCTCGACCGGTTACAAGGGAGGGCACTGAGGCTTGCTGGATATAGCAAAGTAGCCAACTCTGTTGTTTCACTCGAGTATCGGTGGAGTGTTCGTTGCATATCACTCTTTTAACAGGATGTGCTCTTCGGAGATAAGTGATCTCATCCCGGAGGTCAGAGTGTTCGCCCGCAACACCCGCTTGTCTAGGGGTTCGCATCGATTTGTTATTAATTGGCCTACTGATCGCACGACGCATTACAAGGAGAATTCGTTCTTCAGCCGTGTGGTCCGTATGTGGAACAGACTTCCCGCAGAGGTGTTTCCTGCCACGTACGATATGAACAGTTTTAAATCAAATGTCCATAAACATTACTTCCTCTTTCCTTCCCTACCCTAACCTATTTTCCTATTTTTATAAGGGACACCCCCTGAGTATGGGTCTTAATAAATATATAAAAAAACACAAAAACTGCGGCTAAATCGCTTATAAGATTTTTTTATTTCGCTTTCATTGTGGTTTCACAAATCAGTCATTAAATTTCTTTTCAAGCGGACATGTAAGTGGACCACGATTTTACAAATATAATTTAATTTCTCTTGGCCGGCTTCCAAGAATCAAATCCAATTTTACCGGTTTTGTTAGTACATTTTTTTGTAGTCTTACATTTCATTTAATTTCACGACTCTTCAGAAAAATAAACGTTGAAATTAGTTAACTTCGACAGGGCCGGACTAAAATTTTTCCTACCGAAAAATTCGATAACTCACATTATAACCGAAAAATTTAATTATACGACATGGCCTACACTTGGCTCTCATCACGTCTGCCAAACCGGAACCGTTAATCCGACTAAATGTTAGCTCACATTAAGTCGTATTAACGGTTATCAATAGATTTTGCAGTACAATAAGTTTCTGTGAATTTTCGAATTAGCAATGCCATCGCTTGATAAGCAAAACATTTTTTTTGTGCACTAAACATATCATTAGCCAATCTTATCTTCAATAATAGAAATTAAGGTTCTATGCCGATTTTAACACTCAACATTTAGACAAATTCTCATAATCAACCAAACAATGGTGGCAATTTGAAATAGGGAAGATTTCCGCTAAACAAGCCGAATCGAGTCAAAGCAGGAGAACAAAGTTATTAACCCGAGCGCCACAAATTATTAACGATGTTCGCTTTAACTCCAAGAGCTTTTTATCATTTGTCAAAGCGATTGGGCAACAGAAAATACGCACTAGAAATGCTGAACAAACAGATACCAACAACTCCTCTTGCTGCTGCCCCGCCCCTCTCGCCATAGAAAACAATAAAACGAAATAAAATCATTAACAATTTACAAAAGACCGTTAAAAAACATTTGTTGGCCGAAAAACTAAGAAGTATCATAGTTTTTGACTTGGCTATAGGGGAGGGAGGGGATCATTAACGTATATTTTGCCAAATATTAGGTTTCATTTATCAGCGGGCCAGCGAGCGAGTTGCCCAGTAAAACAACACGGAAAACGGAACTAAAGGTATACTTAAGTTAATCAGTATGTTGCCGTTGCTGTCGGTGGTGGTGGTGGTTAAATTGGTGGTGTTTGCCAGAGAAACTGCACCTTGCCTGCTTCCTTTAAGACAGGAATACGCACGTACGCTCGCTCGCTCGGTCTTATACACCTGAAGAAGACAGCTACCGAGCTAACCCTTATTAATGGCTTTCGAGAACGTCTTCTGGCCACTGCTAAAGAGGCGAAGAAGAACGAGAAAACAAACAATTGAGTCATTGATATCTTGCATCAACCAACCCCTTTTTTGGAAAGAACCTTCTCTAACACTTGGCCACTGGAGCTATTCGCAGCTATTGAATATGTAATGTAATGCACGTATGCTCGCTCGCTCGCTCGCCAGCGACAGTTCCCATCCATTGACTTTTGCATATGGCCATGAGTGTTCAGTTCCACGCAGAGCGTCGTACACGTTCGCATGGAATGACGGGGGGACGGACGGACGCCGGCAAGAAGGGATGAATGACTTTGTGCAAAGACGAAACTTTTAATTGAAGAATACGTATGGGACAGGGAAAAAATGTAGAAGGAGCTGAAGAAACAAGAAGAAGAAAAACCCCATATTCCAGCAAAACCGGCTTAAGACAGGGAGAAAGAGAGAGTGCAACATTTGGTCGTAAAAGTTTGCTGCACATACCCGTACTTGGGCATAATATTAAGCCACCTATCATTCGTCCATTTACACGATGCACAGTGGTGCGAAACTAAGGAAAATGTTCATAAAAATAATTGAATTTTTAGAATTGCAAAGTTATGCGGCTGCTAATTGGTCTACAAAAATACGGTCTTTACTCAGTCCGATTGAATTGTTTTTACGATATTTAATAATATTTTGAAACAAGTTTGGACCACACGTATATCAAAGATTCTTTTAAAATATTATATTCTGTGAGCAACAATTATGTTTCGTTTAACCTCTACTGAAGAGTGATTGGCATAATTAATTTGTCATTCTATTTGCAACACAACTAAACATTTATCGAAAACCCTATAAGTATATGTATATGTCGTAAAGTTCTAAGACGATCTAGCCATGTCCATCCATCCGTGAAAGCAATCAAGCATGTAAATCTAGGATCCTGAAAATTTTATGATAATGGCTAGTGATACTTAGCTGTTTGAGATTGTAAATTGGCGAAATCGGCGTAGGGAAAAGTTGTTATTTAGAAACACTTTTAGAATAGTTTTTTAACAAATCATAATTTTTTGTGGACAGACAATAGATTAAATGGGTCCTACTTGTAAGGACGCACCAAATTCCTTCAAAATGTGCATAGTTGCTGGTCTTTTTGTCTCATGTGACCGAAAACACATGGGTACTGAAACACATGGGTACTGAAATCAAAGGAAATTGTGCTATCAATCCAAATATGTGACGCGCCAAATAGAAAGAACCTAAGGGTAAAAACCAGTTTTGTTCTTTGGTGTACCATCACTTTCGTAAAACGCGCATATCTCTGGGAGGGAACACTTTTGGGGCATGGAATCGGTCTCATTCGATGCTCAGATGTTGCTCACATCAAAAAAAATGAAAATTGATTTTTTTACCCTTAGGTCCCTTTCTCTATGCGCTGCACATATAGAGTAATTTTAAAGTTTGGGCTGGAAATAGGAATGCACGCGGCCTAGCCGAACTTAACGTAGTTTTTACATATTTTTCTTTGGCGATCATGTGTAGGTTTTTCGATCCCCAGATTTCGAATAGGTTATTTTTCGAGAAAGTCGAAAAACTCAAACTGAGAAGCGATTACGTAGCGGATGATCATGTGGCTCTTAGTATTGAGGTAATTGAACCTTGTACGCGAATTATGTCAGGTATTGAAAATTTAATGAAGAGTCGAGTTGTTGAAATCGATGTTCCAGGACTGAGTCGTACACTGTCGGCAACGGCAGCAACATTTTCGTCAGTGTGCTCCGCACGACAGCAAGGGCCGTGGGTGTTGTTGACTAGCATGCCAGTCCCTCAAGTCATATTGGAGATATAATGTTCTATGCTGTTGAGATTTCGAGCGGGTAAGAGCTCCCACAGTCAAAATAATTTATGGTTATAAAAGAAACCTCCAGATGGACCACCCGTGACCCATCTTGAGTAGCTACTTTCTGGCAAGATGGTAGATATGCTGATATTCAGCGAATTGGATTTGGTCATTTCTGTGTTCAGCGATTTGCTCAGCGGTTTATGAACTCTTTTAAAGGGCAGAAGCTTTCAATCAGTCTGATGTCGCTTTACGCATATCGCAAATTATTCCGCTTCGAGACACTGTGTGTCATTTAAGTGTGTCTGTGTGCGTGTGCATGCGATTGTCGGAGCCACATGAGTATGTGGAGTACTCGTCCATGTTCATGTCCACTACCGTATATGTTGCAAGCATGTTGGGCATCGGGATCGCTACAGGTAACAACTCGTGGGCTATCTGTTCTGTTTTGCGTTAAAGTCGTATTCCTGTTGTTGTTGCTGCTGCCGCTGCTGTTGCTGCGACTTTTAAATGTGCACCTGCTCAAGTTTTAGTTTAGTGGCCATTGGTAAGTAAACATGTTGGCTGGATCTTGGGCCGGGTGTGTCTGTGCGACTGTGTGTATGTGTGGTTGCCTCTGGTTTCTTTCCTTCTACTCGCTTACTTTTTAGCTTTGAATCTGGTTTAGACGTTCATTGATGTTTTCAGCTCTGCTGTTGCTTTTTGTACTTTTTTCGCCTGTTTTTCGTGTTCTGCTGTCTTTTTTTTTAACAGTTTATATTGATGGGAGTCAGTGTTTTTTGTCGGGTTTTTAAGCCAAACTACGATATTTCATAAAAAAGACACTGGGAAGAAACAGGCAACAGTAACAGCAACAGCAGTGCTTCAGCTTTAGGTTCAGATACTCGTCCAGCAAAAGACCAAGGAAAAGTTAACACATGCTTCAGTTCGCAGTTTGGCGTATAAAGTTACTTTTGTGCAAACTACTCGTATGTATGCGAGTGTGTGCGTGCAGTTGGTGAGGATGAGGTGGTGGAGGTTGATGATGATGAGGAAGATGATGACGATGATATAAGGAGTTGCTGTGATTTTTTGATACGATTCTCAAAGCTGTGTTTTTTCAATTTCCTTTAATTTCCTTTTCGTTTTTTCCCTCTTGCTGCTGAACGTTGTTTTTTTCTTCTCATCTTGCTGCCAGTGGTTGTGGTTGCAGCGGCGTGGTGCAGTGTAAAGAGAGGACCAGCGGAGGTTGGTTTAGGTTTAGTTGGCTTTTACCTTGCTTTGGTTTGCCTGCTAAGCTAATATGAAGATGATAAAAATAATAATAATAATGATGACGTCGACATTGATTGCTTCCTGTGCTGCTAACGACTTGCGATGCGACGCGACGCATATGTATGTATGTTGCTGGTACTTGCTGCCGTGTCGGTCGGCTGTTGTTGGTATCAGTATATCATTAGCGCTTTAAAGCTTACAAGGGCCTACAATCAACACAGGCACCACCAGCGGGCAATTTGATTTTGTTGTTCTGGTTTTTGAAGTGTTTTTTTTTTGCTAAAAACATTTTCGTCCACCTTTCAATGGATGACCGAGCAGGCGACCAATCGACCGGCGGACAGACAGACGGACGGACTGACCGGCTTGTCCGGTCTTGGGTTATTTTTTTCCGTATCTGTATGTGTGTAAGTGTTTTTTTTTGTCGATTCTGGTTCTTTGATTTTGTGTGTAGTGTTTTTTTTCGGGTTGTATTGCAAGTGCGTAATGTTTGCTTCCTTTGAACATGATTTTATGAATGAATTGCTGGGCCCAAACACACATACACATGAACATACACATACACATGAACGAATAAAAAGGCCAACATCATCAATGACAAAATGTATGTTTTATTGCTGCAACAGACAATACTCATAGCAGCAACAACTACTACCACTATTAAACTTAATGTCAATATTGCTGCGGCGGTAGCAGCCGCACGGTAGTGGTTGTTGCAACACCACTCGGATGCAGAGGAAGTCATAAATTAATGGCGATAACTTTGGCAGTAATGCAAAATACACCTTAATACACTCACACACAGGCGCAATAAGTACTCTCTTACACAGACACACTTACCCTACACACACTAACACTTTCAGCCGTTGTTCATTGATAGTTTTCTCCAGTGTTGGCTTTGTCAGTTGAGGTACGAGAGTGTATAGCGTTAATTAAAATGAATTTTATTTATCAATAACTTTTTCCTGCCGCTACACTACACCAACAGGCCCGGGGTTATTGAATTATGACCGTTGCAGCAAAATGCAAATGAAGGTGTTTGACGAAACAGAGGCGCAAGTTTTAAAAGATTTTAATTTGCTTAAACAAATAGTACATTAAGTTATTAAAATTGAACTATGTCATTGATTTTTTTTGTCAGTGAACAATATTGATTTCCTTTCCATAATTTTCATTAGTTGATTTATTAAAGAGCTGCACCAAATTGACTTCTGGCCGTTTTTTGTCTCCCAAAAACTTATTGTAATGCCTTTGCTTTAAAATGAATAGTTATTTAATAAAAATACAACAATTTCTTAACAAAAATAACTGACTAATATGTTTAAAAAAGTTTACACTCCCCTGAATTAAGATGAAAAGAACTTAACTAATGTAGAGTTTAGTAATTTTTGAGAAACTCGGGTAAAAATGACCCACTCTCAACACTTTAACCTGAACTAAGACGAAAAGAACTTAACTAATGTAGAGCTCAGTAATTTTTGAGAGACTTGATTAAAAATGTTCCACTTTCAACACTTTAAAAAATATATATAGCAGATAACTCTAAGAAAAAGTTCATATCTGAAAGTAAAGCTCTTGAACCTTTCTGATATGTTCGGGAATGTGTTTCTGAAATCTGCAAAAAAATCCCCCACTTTTGACAGTTTGCGAAGGTTAATTTGTGTTGTTTAAAATTGATTTTCTTTTAATTAATAACGATCTGCAATTTTCAATTAATAATATTGAATATTGAAAAAAACGAGGACAGTATCGGGTTCAGCGATATCCCAGAATATAAAAAAGAAATGTCACGGGAAAGGGCACAGTAAGAAATGTCGTAATGGCAACTACAATATTGGCATATTCAAGCGAAAATATCTTTAAAAATAGTGTGACTAGCTTACATAGATTAATCAAGATTTTTGTATTGCCAAAAACATAAGTGGGTGTCAACGAACTTGATGCCGATAACATCCTCCTAGAAAGAGCAAGCGTTGACCTAAAGCGAGGCAATAGCAAAGCAGGTGCTCAACGGCTTATGCAGAAGTCATTGGACTCATGCCTTACCTTCTGGAGTGTTCGCTGATAAGAAAATGGCCCGTCCCTAACGAAGATCGTCTTGTGCTCTCTAGTGTGAGGGTATATTTTGACCTTATTAGGTTGTATCTTGGCCAGATTTGTTCAGATAGCTACCCGAGACCTGGAAATATCGCGATATCCTTAGGCTTAGAAGTTTATTTGCTTTAATTAAACAGCTCTTTTATTAAGATAGTGTAATGCATTAGGGAAATATGAAAATTGGAACATGGTATACTCTCATTCAGATTCTCCAAACTGTAACACTTAAGGCGGCTACGAGTATAATTTGTGAATTACTGCGAATTTGGCCATTAACGATATGCCAACAAAGATGTGTGATCTTGGAGTTTCTATATAGCAATTACATATGTATTTTTTAAGTCGAAACGGGTTGGATGGAAAACTTGTCCACTGGCTTTGGAACTGCACAGCACTCTCGAGAAGGAACCAGTCCCAAATAGGTTCCTCCCATTCCCTTAAAGATCTAAAATTACCATGTTCCTTTCAAATCTTGAGGGATACGGTTTAACTTCCAATACTTTATGATGAAAAAAAGAATCCCTACACAGCGTCGTAACTCAATTCCCAGACTCTGTTTTCAGAGCCGCATACGTATGCAAGCACATACATATGTTCAGGTTTAGTTGCTGACTTCATAAGTGTATCTTTCCGATAATTTGCATTGCATTGTAGTTAATAACATGTACTCAATAACATATGTACAAAGCAGATATAAAAAAGAAATAATAAATATTGTACATGTTTATGTTTCCCATATTAATGATTATGATGATTGAACAACAATTAGCATCAATCACCGAGTTATTTGATTTCGATTGTGTTTTCATTTCAAATTGATTAATAAAAACAACAAACAAACAATCAAAAAAAAAATTAAAAACCGGATTGTTTTCTATTTCGACGTGGCCAGTGGTGTTGTTGGCGTTGCTGCTGCGTCTGCCCTGTTACAACGACATTTGCTTATGTTGAATAAATATTAAACATGGCCTCTAAAGTCTGGGAACTTTATTTTTCACTAAAACGATACAAATCTCTGTAGTTTAAGGTCAATATTTTAAAGTTTTTTAATTAAAGATTATGGCCACATAAAAATGTGGGAAATGCGGAATGACAGTTGTTGGAAGATGTCATTCAAAGACAGCCACAACGCGAGAAGTCTTCGCGGTAGAACAGAGTGATACGTATTAAGATATCAGCTCTAATCACCGAAGGGGAAAAAAACATGGATTAGGGGAGTGCATCCCACAATGGTCTGGCTTTCAAATAGCAACTAAAGTATGCGAGTATTGAAAGACAGCCTTGTGCCATTCGCACCAAACAAGATTCACTCGAGCCGTGAGTGACGTTTACAAGCCGTCTTATCCGCATAAACTCCATCTATTCGCAGCAAATTCGTGCTAAGTGGTCATTATACGTATCGAGATGTTTTTTTGTTTTAATAGATTCTCAAACGGAAGCAACTGGTGAGAATTCCATAAATAGGCAAACACGAATGAAAACGCGCGGTACATGCGGAATATGATTAGTGCATCCGGTCAGTCGCTGTTCATCATTATGATTTGTGATGTCTTCATTGTAGAAACTTTACTTTTCGGAAACTTTATGTCTATAATCACACACACACATACACGTACTCATTCATTCATTCACACATTCTGTAAGCAAACTTGGCCAACAATGCCTCGTTTACGAACCCTAATTTTCGTAACCTACGCATTGTGGGGAGTGTTAATAGTCGTATTTAATTTATTCCAAAGTATTGGCTTGTGTTGAAGAAAAACATAAACAGAAAACTTTTCGAAAGGGAAATAAAAGTTGAACGGAACAAAGTTTGCTGTAAAGTTGGTAGTTTCGTTCAATAGAGTTGAATATTAATTTGGCCAGTCTGGTGATCGTCCGGTATTTTGTGAAAGTTCTAGACTTCCACACAATTTGGTAGCTGATTTTGTACACAGATTCTAATTAAATGGAAATTGTCTGCTTTCCTTTTTGTTAAAAGTGAACACGCGTAGTCACGCAAGTGGGCTCAGTTGTGGTTCTTGTTAAATATGGGCTAATAAAGGTTAGTGAAATTTTATAGGCAACCTTTAGTGGGTAAACTTATACTAGGGTCTATACTTAATAAAATTAACATTTATTGCAGCCAGGCATAGCTGTTTCAACGGTGTAAAATTACATAGCTTGCACTGCAGTAGGGGATTTTGTTTTTTAGTTCCGATGCTTGTAACCCCTTTAAGGAGATAGATCCCAGTTTTATAATAACGATCGATTCTTAATCACTACCTGACTCCAGAGGGACATGTCCATCGGACTGTTCCTTTATAATAGTTTCGAAGAAACCACGCACATTGTTCAGATTTGGATGAAAAACAAACCTTAACAAAATTGGTACATATCGGTATATATTTTGATTTTAGTCTATCAATTCCTGTGTCAGAACCAGCAGCTTGAGAGGCCAATTACATCAGAGTTTATCTTAAATTTTAGAATTTAGTCATTTTGTTTTTTTTTTGATTTGTTTTTTTTTTAAATTAAGCAATAAGACCCATGTTTTTGGTTGCTGTAATTTCGCATAGAACGTTAGGAGCGACTATGGCCAGAGTTGACCTAAAGCGAGGCAATACCAAAGCAGGTGCTCAACGGCTTCTGCAGAAGTCATTTGACTCGACGTCTTATCTTCTGGAATATTCGCTGATAGGAAAATGTCCCTCAGAACCGACCCTAGCTAAGACCCTAGAACGTTAAGAGCGACTATGGCCAGCTCTGATGAAGCTGGTCGAATAGTCCCGCGTAAGTCACATCTGATTTGGCATGTTGTCTCCCAACGAAACGCATTTTGAAACCGATTTGGCATACATATACCCAACCCATGTAAAATTGGTCCAAAAGGTTCTTATTTGCGGACTTTTAGCTATACTGTCAATATTTAAAATTAGTTCCAGCTCAAACATCGTAGTGCGTTATGTGAGTCCTAATACTAACCCTAATAGAATTGGACCATATACGTCTATGTTTTCGTATAGCCTCCAAGAAATATATTCCTAACGGTCAATAAGTCACAAAAAAGACCAACCTTAGAATCCCCTCGACAGAAGAGTGGTATAGGATATCATACATGGTCAGTCCCGCCAGACGTTAGCATTTTTTACTTGTTTTCATTTTTTTTTCTTTGTCACAAAAAAGACCAACCTTAGAATCCCCTCGACAGAAGAGTGGTATAGGATATCATACATGGTCAGTCCCGCCAGACGTTAGCGTTTTTTACTTGTTTTCATTTTTTCTTTCTTTGTGAGATTTTTCGCCACTTGATCCCTCTATCGAAAAGCGTATTCCGTGATCTTCTGTCTGAAGATCTTCAATATGAGCCGACATAGCCCCACTTATTTGTGTTACTTAGAAATGATATGGATGAAAACTAGCAGGAGAACTAAGAAGGGCTCTTTTCAATTGGGGTAATTTATTTCAGATATTTTAATTAATATAGCCATATTTCCTAGTGCAAATTTTATTCTATTTAAATTTTATTCTATTTAAAAAACGCTCTAAATGTAGTTTGTATTTTGTTTTGTTTTAATTTATTTTTTATTTTGTTTGATTTTAATAAATTTGTGCGCAGTTTTAGAGAAGTTGAAATTATTTGCTTGGATCTGTTCAATATTAAGTCCTACGATGTCTGTTTTTTTTTTGTAAGATCACAGTCTTCCTTCATCCTGTGGTCATTGGTTAATGTCATTTGCAGTTTTTTCATTAAGAGTTCTCAAAATGTTTTCAATTTTTAATAAATTGTTCTAAATCAATTTGGTTCTAAAACAAAGATGAGGCACAGCATTTTCTGTTTTATGCAGTCGTTTCGTTTTGTCAATGAAAATCGTGCATCGAACTTGGAGCAACCAAAACAAATTTCATAAAGGTTGGGGAAAAAAGCCCCCCATTTGACAAACAACAACAAAGTTGATATAATTAGCTTGCGGAGTACTTCACTCTTTTAAAGATACGAAAACATTTTGAATTCTTTGAATATATTTAGAAAATCTTCCAAAATCTACGAGTAGTTGTAGAACACATCGTCATCTTTATAGTATTCAACCTTGTGTTGACATTTCCTTAACTCCAGTCCGGTCCATTATTCATTCAGCACAACATGCGCCATTCGGGTTTAATTTTCATACAGCAAACTTGGAATTGTACATTTCATAAACGGCAACTGTTGTTGGTTGGTCTAGCATTAAAATGTGGTATCATTCACATTTAAGGAAAGTGCGGCCTTAGAAAAAAGCCAAACAAAAAAAAAACAACGGCAAATGGTAAATGTTCTTAAAGTCGTTTATGACCATTTTGAAATTATGCCTTGCATAGGCAAATGATTTCATTCCGTTTTCTCGGTTGGTTGCTTAATTTTACTTTTTTTTGTTTTCTCTTTAATTCAGTTTATCTCGGTGCCAGATTTTATCACACATAAATCATATAAACGCGCCAGAATTATAAAGCCATAATTTCACCATTACAAAATTATTATGAACGGACGCAATCGGGGCAAAGAAAGAAAGAGAGAGAGATTGAGACACACAGAGAGAGAGAAAAAAACGCAACATGAAAATGGTCAGAAGTCCATCGTAATGCGCATCATTAGGGCTTATCATTTACGTACAGTTAAAAGATCTGTTAAAAACTTAATCAAAGGCAACCCCCTCCAAAGAGTAAATATGAGGAAAAACAAACGACAGAAAATCAAATTTATTTCCAAGCTTGCCAGCTAGACCTACCTACTCGTACCGCAGACCAACTAACTAATTAACATTTCCACACGGTCAAACTATTAATCAGTTGGTTCTTTGGCCATCATTAAGAGCCCCGCTCCTCTGGACAAGAGAAAAAACGAATAGACGAACGAACTAAAAGGCAGTCAAAGTTTTAGCCAGACTAAGGCACACAGCCGGCCAGCCAGCCAAGCCATCAGCACAAAGCCAAAATTAAGAATTAAGTTAACATTTTCATACGATATGCGAGGACAGTTATGAGATGGATGCCCATCATCAATGACTCTGGAGCGGGATTGGGAGTGGGGATGCAAAGATATAAATGGATTTTTACATCATTAAGCAGAAGACTATGACGAAGACGAAGGCGACGAACGAGCAGGCAATGAAGAAATGAATAAGAAATCAAGCGACAGAAGAAATCTTAAGCCAAATAACAGGCAGAAAAAAGCTTAAGAAATTAAATCGACAACAGTGGATGAAACCAGTCCAACAACAAAAACGGCCCACGGTTTGTTTTGTATCTGTGAGCGCGTATGCCTGTGAGAGTGTATCCGTGTATGTGTGTGTTTGTGCTAAAGCTTAGCTTAAAGCGGTGGCAGGTTTCAGGGAACAACAACAACTGTCAGCCATAGTGGATACTACCACATGATGTTGTAGCTTTATGAATGAACAAATGAATGAATCTATGACGGCCGACGAACGAGCGTAAGGGGTTGGGAGGAAGTGTGAGCGCGAGTCTCTTTTGGCTTAAATATCGGTTACAAAACCAAACGTAGGCACCCGAGCACAACAAACACTCAGACACAGCATCACCAGCAATATATGTTGGTGCATTGAACGGGCGGACGGATGGACGAACGAACGGGTGGATGGATGGATGCTGGAGCGGCTAACGTTGTTTGGAACTGCGGCTGGCTGGTGTTTATTTGCCATGGTTCATATTGAATTTAATTTGAATTTATGGCCCAAGAATATGACTGAGCTAATGTTTTGCTCTCGCTATCTCTATCTATGTGTGCAAGCGAGTGAGCGTGTGTATGTGTGTATTATATCCATGTCCAATACGCACCTGGTTGTAAAACTAATGATGCTTTAAGCCGTTTGGCTTGCTAACCGGCTGCTTGGCTAGCAGGCTAACTGGCTTACCGCCGCGGCTTTAGCCTGATAGCTGGGCTTCTGACTCTTTTCGCTTGCTGAGCTGATGGCTGTTGTTCGTTGTTATTGTTGTTGTCTTTTGCGCAACAACTAGTAAAACATGTTGTAGTTTATAAATGCGAAATGTTTATTTGTTCGCTTGCCTGTGTTTGTTGGTTGGTTCTTGCTTTTGCTGTAATTGTTTTATGGTGTTTTGTGGAGGGTAAAAGGGGAGGTGGGCTAGGTTTGGGGGGCAAAACTGGCCATAATCACTACATGTGCTAGCTTCGCCTGTGTGTGAGTGCTTGTCTATTTCATAAAGAACTCTTAACACTTTGAGTTTTGTTCTTATTTCAGTTCTTGTTGTTTTTCTTTTCTCTTAATTCTTGTTCAGATTGATGTCGTTGTTGTTGTTGCTGCTGCCATAGAATTTTAGCTTGAATACTAATAATTTGTTTTGATTACATGTATGTGTGTTCAGGCCATGTAGCTGTGATGTTGGATGCTGGGGCATTTGTTCTAAACTTTGCACACACTTGAGTGCCGCAGAATAGCAGTTCAACGCTAAGGCCTAGAACAAGCGATCTTGCACAGGCCAAATTATAAGCATCAGCATAGCTAAGACTTTCGTTGTCTAACAGCTGTAGGAACCAGAGCTACTGTAAAATTTAGAAAAATTTGGTACCACTGGGTAAGACGCAGGAACTTGCAGAGAGAGATGGCTAATATGTAGTCACATTTCTTACAATGGTGGAGGGATATGCCACTCACCTCGAAAACTTGTCTAGAGTAAATAATATATAATATATAAGTATACTGGGTGGCACAACAAATGAGATGTCGGTAGTTGTTAAAACCACAAATTAGCATGTGGTTTTACCATTGAACATAAAAAGTTGGCGATCAGCAACGGAGAGTTTTATCCTCATTCTCAAGGAAACATGGGCCGATGAATTTTGTAGCCACTACAGCGCACCAAACAGTTGATTTGATTGTAGGTGACTGATGCAGATTCATTGCCCTTGGGTATTGAGTATCCCACAATCTACAGATTTGCTAATGGAAATGCGCATCCATAGACGTCAAAGAGTATTTGAAAAATCAATTTTTGGGGCTAATTGTGTAAAGCGAATTGTATATTGTAGTCTTTGTTGCAGATCTTACGGTCTAAATTTCCCAGAGTTCATTTATAATCTCAAAAAAATAAAAAAGTTATATGTGTCAGTCGGTCGCATTTGAGCCACCCTGTATTATTGATTGTCATATAATTCTAAGACTAATCTAACCATGTCCTTTCGTATGTCCGAATAATTGCAGGCGAATTAATTTTGAACGAAAATGGCTTGTAGTCATAGGCATGTACCCTAGGGATCCAAAAATATATCATTTTGGTTGAAACATGCAACTATAAGGACTATAAATAAAATAATTGTTATTTCAAACTTTTCATTAACGAAGCCTCGGTGGAAGGCATACAAGATCTGGCCGACGTCCTTCTTGTTTTATGCTTACTTTAAGCCAAAGAAAGTTAGGTAGAATCGGCTACTTGCATTTCCCATAGTTAGTCTATTAAGGACCGTGGTGGTACCTTTTCGGTTAGTGTGTAGAATAGCCAAAGTCCCTTCTAAATGTATATCTGATTTCCCCTTAACTTTTGCTACTGACATGCTCACACCTGTTGTTGGCCCCGTCAAGAGCAAATACTGGCATACAAACAAGCAAGTGTGTGCCTGTTGACTTCGGTCATTTGTTGATAGTGAAAAATATGACCATATCTATGAGAATTTATCCGTCTGATCGCACCGTCTAAAATGTCTGTTGTCTGTCAAACGGTTTGTTGGACGAGCGGTCGGTCGCTGTGCAGATACCGTTGCGGTATTAACAGTCTCTAATGCAAGTATGCATGCATGCATGCCACATTTTAAAAGTTAATCGTATACAATTTATTTAACTATACCAACATTCAAATCACCTATTGGCTCAAACACACTCACACACACACATGTACACCTTTACTCACACAGGCATAATTGTGGCAAGGAGAAGAAAAAAGAGCACTTGTTCTGTGTATTTAAGAAACGTAATGATTTTTAAATGCCACTATTGGCATTTAAATGCTGTTTTTTCTGTTTGTTGCCGCTGATGTCAATTGCACAGACCGCCAAGCAGCCAGCACTGGAAAAAGGCCAAATGAAGCCAAAACGGAAAAACCGATACAATGCCAATAAGTAACAAATAAAAGACAATGGGGAAAAACCCCCCCACCAAACAATTGAAATATTTATTATGCCAAAAAGATTGTTTTTTCAAAAAAAAAAAAATACTCCATTGGTGGTGGTGGTGTTTGAGATTTGTGTTTGATATACTCGGGGAAATAATCAAATTTCATGCTGCTTCATTATTAAAAGTGTCTGTTGCTGGTTGGATACGTTGATGGCTGCTGAATGGCTTCTAGCCGTGATGTTGATGTTGACGATGGTGGCGGTGGTGCTGGTGGTGGTGGTTTGTGGCATGGTCACACAAATCGTCGACAGAGAAACTTCAATTAAAAGGTCAACATAATCGTTGCACGGCATGGGTTGTTTTCGATGTTTGGGTCGTTTTCATTTCTGAAATACAAAATGTGAAGCATAAATATGGAGTTCTTAATACCAGCCAGCCAGCCAGCCAGCCAGTCAGCCAAGCAACCAAACATTTACACGTTGCATGATGCATTCAAGGGGAATGAATGAATGAAGGAATGCATTGAATTCATGTTGCAAGTGTTTTCAGTTAGGACCCTGTGTTTCTTTGTATCTGCTGGGTATTCGCCGGTGCTGCTACTGGCAATGCTGCTGATGATGGTGGTGGTGGTCGCATTGGTAGAAATATTCTAAATTATTTTTACGGGTTCACATGAAAAGGTCATTTTTTTTAATTTGTTAAAGTCTTTCATGTTTCGTCGTTGTTGCTTTTCGTTAATTCCAACACACAAAATGCGAGGGAGAAAGAGAAAAAAACACGAAAATAACGTCTTTTAGGTTCACTGCCTTTCAAAGCATTAATTATCTTTTATAAAGTTCAACAGTGTGTTTTTTAACGTCAGTTCCTTTCCTTTACAGTTGTATTTTGTATAATTAGTCCAAAGTCCGTAAAGCGACAATGAGGGGGAATGAAGGCTTTTCCAATTTTTTTTGAAACAAAAATTACAAAAAAAACAACAATAACAACTCTACAATTTTCCCTAAAAGGTAGCAGGTACCATTGAATTGTTTGAATACAACAAGTACATCC
The DNA here is from genome assembly GCA_963513945.1 of Hydrotaea diabolus. Classification (NCBI taxonomy): domain Eukaryota; kingdom Metazoa; phylum Arthropoda; class Insecta; order Diptera; family Muscidae; genus Hydrotaea; species Hydrotaea diabolus. The sequence continues at coordinate 99,033,788 of OY740720.1, read as the reverse complement.
AACAAGTAGCTCGGAAAAAGGGGGAAAACCTCATCACCACCGCTCAAAGAGGATATTAAGCCAGCAAACCCAGTTCTGCGTGTCTGTATAGGAAGATAGGACCCAAGTGTGGTTGTTCTTGAAATGGATTTTCAGAAATGTTGAATGTTTTTGATGGATTGTTTATTTCGGCTATTTCGCTATTCGATGGAATTTAATAGAATTTTTTTGTTGGTTGTTGCTGGGTAACATTCCATTTTTTTTTCTTTTTGTTTCGTTGGAAAAAATTGATTTATTGGGGAAATTGTCATATTCAGAAATAAGCTGTCTTTCCAAAAGTGTTCTTAAAAGGGTATTCAAGGGGACGTGCAACGAACGAATGAGTGACATGGGATGACAATAGCGCTGGGCAGTTGCCATTTCCATCCAACTGTAATTGGCCCAACGAACAATAAAGACAAATGACAATAATATTCCTAAAATAGGATTTGGATGAATACATTTTGTTGCCCGTGGAAGGTGTCTGGGGCATTCTGGCATTTATGAATAATCAATGGAGACATCCATCATGTTTTGGTGTATAAGAACTTTTTTCATTCTTTCTTAGTTGACTTGAGGTAGATTTTCTTACAAGCTCCCCAAAATAGACTGTGTCAGGGGCTTTTCATAAGAATTTGGTGTGAAAGATGGTGGTGATTCTTTCTATTTGACTTACAAAAGGGTATCTTTTGATAAAGGAAAAAATCGCCTTCACTGGCACCGTAAATACAATCGCATGAGTATCTATACCAGTGACAGAAAGAGAGCTGCTGGGTAAGTTATTGTTTGTACTCTGATACAAAGTCAGGCTAACTCAGCAATGTTAGTTCTTATATGGTTTAACTTAACTTTTCCTTGAATAATAATTTTTTTAAGCATTTTAAAAAGTATTAAGTTTCTTAAATCGCAAAATTGTAATGTTTTTGATCTTAAGATTAGAGTCTGGATTTTGTCTTCTTAAAGTCAAAAGTAGTCTTCAGCTGTTGCAAATATCTTAACGAGATGTCTCGGTAGTTTAACATTCACTTTTTTTTTGGTTCTTGGACAGAGGAAACATTAAAGGGAACACTAGAGTAAACTAGAGCTGGAAGGATCTATTTATCTTATAGACTCCAGGAGAATGTGTAACCATTGGTACGCCTCTTACCACCCGTTAACTCATTTTGCAGCTGAAAATCAGCACCTATGATAGGAGGTTGTATTCAATCTAGTCAAATGTGGGATAATTAGCACCGAAACCTTCTGGCACACTGGGGTATTATGACTGAAATATGTCTGATTGCAAGTCATGCAATGAGACTTGAATAGTGAGTCCATCTACTACTGGATGCAGAGCATGAGGAAAAGCTAAAAACAGGCCCAGATCAACATAATGTTCTTCCTGCTACAAGAAGATTTATCTGCCACTTTTACAAGGTCCAATCATGGAGATATCTAAACATGTTTTAACCTGAGGAACAAATGCTAATTTTTGTAGTATCACCTTTAAATGCTCCAGGATCCAGTCTTTTTAACGATAGCTTGTCACTCATAGTTGTTTTTTGCTGAAAAGAACAGCCATAGTGAATTCTGAACGGTCGAAAGTGTAAATCAAAAGCGAGCTAATTTGTATCTAAGACTAAACCTAGAGCACGTTTTTCAGCTCGTATTTAAAATCGTTATCAAGTCTTGAGCCAAAAAACAGAGGGTAAGAAATCAAGGCCTATTAAATAATTAAATTATACTAATGTGAGTAATGCAGAGAAGAAAAATATATTATCTATTAACAGATTTGTATTGATCAATGTATTGATCCTGTGTCGTCGTGGTCCCAGGGTTAGTGTGCATGACTATCATACAAGTTAACTCAGTTTCAAATTTTTGGCGAGACCACATGCAATTCTTTTCACCAGATCCAGCTTTTAAAGGCCGGTGACTTCCCGAGTATTATAAGTATATTAATCTATAAGTCCTGTACTTGCTTCTCTATAAAATGTGTTAGACCTTTAAAGCCGGCTATGCACAGGATGTCCCTTTCAGAGAAGTTACCCAGTTTGCAACCTATTGGGGTGTTGAGGGAAATATGTTTGTGGTGAACGCTAAAATTATCCAAGAGCATTAAAAAACCAGATGTTCTATTTTGGGAAGAAATAGTGTACAGTTTTATATTCCTAACCATATTATGGAGTCAACATATTTTTTAAACTACGACAAAGGTCCTTTCTTTCGTACCTTTCGAAATTTTTAGCTTATATCCTCATCTTTAAACAATACTATTCCTAGGTGGAACACTTTATTCCATTTCGTTGCACTCTTTGTTTCATCAGCTACTCAGCTATTTGCCAAAAATAATTACTTTAAATTAGCCCCACCTAATTCAGGAATTATTTATTGGCGGGTTAACTTTGGTTTGATACACTCCCGTAAATTCACATTCAACCACATTGGCTTGCCATCTCATGGTTCAATATAATTTAATTAAAAAATACTTCTTCATTTAGAAGAATAACCAGATGGTTACCCTTGAGTAGATATTATTCCTTTTAAATTGATCCTTTTCCATTTATGACTCTTGTCATCCCCCTCCTCAAAAAGAAAATAGAATAGGCGGCCTGTCCTCTCCAGCCTAAGCTGGTTGAAAATAAAACAACTTAATTAATTCAATTAAAATTGTTTTCTTCTCCCGAAATTTGGTCGGCAGAAAAAGGTTTTAATTTAATATATCATCGCATCTAATTCGGTTTAAAGCACAAACCCCGACTGTCAATCAAACAATAGCGCTAAAATATTTCTGAATTATGATAAAATCGACGAAAAAAGAAAGAAAGCGAATACATTTTCAACGAATAAACACCAGACAGCAAGAAGACACAGGCATGTCAAGAAGCTCATACGAAATAATGCTGGAGAAGAAGAAGAACACACTTTGGCATATTAATAATAAATAAAAACTAATTTAAAGATCAAAGTTTGAATGCGGACGGGAGAATTTGAGAAGCGGCAGCAACAATTATTGACTCATGCCTGACACTCAGGTCTGACACTGCCCCCGACACCACCAACCAGTCCGGTTCACTCGCGCACGCAATCAGAACTCACTCACCCATTGCCGTAGCACTGGCTGGCTGGCTGGCTGACTGGCTGGCTCCCGCACCAGCAGCCAAAGTCATCAACATCAAGACAGCATCATCAGCTTCAGCATCACCATCGAGCACATCTCGCCCTCTCCGAAGTTTGGAAATTTGAGGCTGATAAGGAAAGTATGGCGAATACAACAAAACCATTGTCAGACAGCCAGACATACTGACTTGGTTTCTGCTGTTGTTGTGGTTGCCGTGACGGTGCCCTGCGAATGGGTGAGAGTAAAAGCCGCACGCACCCCCACGCACATACACGCACACACACTCACGTCAATCCTAATTGAAGGCCTTAAATTATGGAAGTGAATGAATGTGAATATGAAGAAAAAATCACCCATGTGTGCAAGTGTGAGTGTGTTAATATAATTTTACATACATGGGTGTGTGTGTGTGTGTGTGTACTTATATATATGTGAACTAGGTTCATTTGTATGGATGTTTGCTTACACGCCAGCTAGTGTTTGGTCTTCCTAAAGTCACAAAGTTAAAATAATTATTTTAATTTGCAAAAAGAGCAACAACACTGGCGTGTGTTGGTATGCGCGTATCTGTGTGAGGGTGCGAGGGACTCAGCGAAAGACGGCGAAAAAGACAATATTTGTTATAACATCTCAATGGATGGATAAATTAATTAAACACGAAACTTCGTGTTTGTCGTTGTCATGGGACGAACGAACAAAGGAGACGAACCCAAAAGACGCCATAGTGGGTATGTACTACAAAGAGGACTTGAAAGGGATGACCCAAATTTCCTTAATTACTAGCATTACTTATGAGTGTCACTGTACATGTCTACATGTGTGTGTGTGTGTGAGAGTTCGTATTAGCAACATTATTATAAATATGTACATATTAATAAAGGTCCATTTCTTTTCGGGATTTAGTTGAGATTGAAGTCTGCAAGGACTACGTTTTAAGTGGGGTGGTTGGTTGAGCTAAAGCTTGCGTGGCAGTAGCTAATATTTGAAAGGAAATTTTGTACGAGGGTAGTTTGGAAACTGTTTGCACTGGAAATAAAAATGTAAACAACCTTGACTTAGATTATGTTAGGAGCGACAAACCCCGACGGTTCTTGTTCATTGTATTCCAACTAACAAAGAAATTGCAAAAATTCACAAACTTGAGCCCTCAGACATTACAAATGTTTAAGTAAAACTAAGCTTTGATATGGTGGATAATCTATCCGCTGATATGCGATTGGACTAAAGCAAGTTCGTTAAACGTGTTTGCCCAACTACTTTCAATCAGTAAATTAATATTTTAAGTACGGTGTATTTTAAAATAATTTACTCAATACAAATCAATGTATATTCAATTGGAATCACACTATGATTGCGAGGCTCATGCGTATATGGTTGTTTGTGTATCATACTTTGATTGTGAGGATCATAATATGGTTGTGGGATCATAGTATAGTTGCGGGAGTCATAATATTGTTGTGCCACAACCATATACTCAACAACAGTATGCTGCTATTCGAATATTTTTATCCCAATCATACTTATTTTCCTTTTTTCAAATACTCCACAAGCTAATTAGATCAGATTTATTTTATTATTTCAGTTAAAATATGTTTACATTTATAAAGGTGCCCCTACCCCACATTGGCATTTTGTTATTGTTTGTCATAGGGGGCAGGAAATGTAGGCCAGCGAATTTAAGTTTTCTTCTTTGTACATTTTGTAGTCATCAGTGTACATTTCGTATGCGATCGAGAGCTGTAAAACCTGCAGAACACAACGAGTACTCTCGTAACGAGCCTATGACGAAGGTAAATAGTCGATTTTTTAGAGCTTACGACCTCATCAGTAGTTCCCATATATTTCTTAGCTTTTCCTGCAACATTATATGTGACGCGCAAAATAGAAAGGGACCGAAGGATAAAAACCAGTTTTGTTCAGGACAGCCATTTTAAAGATTTAAATACGTGTATCTTTGGTGTACCATCACTTTCATAAAACGCGCATATCTCTGGAAGGGAACACTTTTGGGGCACAGGATCTGTCTCACTCGATGCTCAGATGTTGTCCACATCAAAAAAAAGTGAAAATTGATTATTTTACCCTTAGGTCCCTTTCTCTATGCGCTGTCACATATAGTATTCTTGACTCTTATCTTCTGAGTGCTTATCGCCCATACTATTTAGGTAGCCTGACTGGGTTTCCCATTTAAGTAGGATAAGAGGAATTACAAATACATTATAATGATTTGCCAACACTATCGTCGCGATCAAAGCTCAACTCCCGATTCAAAAGCGAATAGTTTTCCTTTAGTTTTTCATCACTGTTAGATGGGAGGTATGACAAAACAATACCAACAGAGCATTTTTGCGACGCAAACCAATTCATTGTTTTGACTGCTCTCCTTGTGTCGACCACAATCTTTGCAAGGTAAGCAACGGCATGTGTCAAGCTACATTCTGCACTCATGTCCTTCCACCCCTGCTATCACGCTTAATCTGGCCAAATTATCTATAGTTTATGACTACCTCAAAGTAATCTAAATTGTTTTGAAATTCATCTTAGAAGTGTTCAGACATCTCTAACGTATAGTCTCACCCTATGATAGGGATGGAGTACAACCAAAAGGTCAGACAATTTTGCAGCCACAATCTAAGTACCACACACATATCTATTCAACATCACCATTAATATTTAAGTAGAGTATGGCTATTTACTTTAACTAAAGTTAAGCAGAAACCTTCTACCGCTGTTCCCCAGGGCAACTTAAACTTGTTAAGATATGAAAATCTAAATAAAGAACATCAAAACAGGATTCTGGACCATTTATCTGTGGTTCGGCAAATACGTACTGGAATATGCAGCCACAGAGGAAGATGTCCTATCTTGTATACCTCCTATTGTACAGGCCTGCTTGAAATTTAACCGGTCTCTGTATGCAACAGTAAGCATGTGAGCGACTGCCTGAGTGTGTGTGTGTGAGTGTGAGCATAAAACGAGTTTGTTGATTAGCAGTGAAATTAAACGGATTTCCGGTGATATAAGTGTTGGCAGTATATTAGTTGATAACTCACATAAAAGTAATGCCTGAACTTTGTTGGGGTAATTGTATCTCTAGCTGCGTGCATTTGTGCGTCTGTGTGTGCATCGAGCATAAAAGATTCTCATTAAAATCAAAAGTTATCAAACTGTTTTCCACACAAAGAGACCGGCCTAAGAACCTTTAAGCTGGCTTCCATCTACAATGTCCGAGACTGAACAGGAAAAAGAAACAATCCGACTTACACACACACACTCTTGCCTATTTGCATGGATAGGACAAGTTTTTCCACTTCTCCAAAGAGGTTGCACTTCTCCAAAGAGCTAAAGTGTGTACACACACACACACACTTGCCATCATACAAAGTTCGCTTTCCGTTGGCTCTGCTGAGCTCTTCCACTTTAATAGACCCTCAATTGCCCACTTCCCCAGTTGGTAATAATATTCTTTGGGTCTTTTTCTATTTGCTCTCCTCGCATGTGTTTGTGCCTGACTACGAGAAACTACTTTAATAACCATTATGTCCTGGCCTAAAGTCCAGCCGAGTACACACGCACAGACGGACACTCAACGCCTCAATGCAGTACAAATGAAAACGCATAAAGCCAAACTGTAGCTACCACCACAACAACAACGACTGTAAGCCCCCCAAGAAGACGACGAAGAAGATGTACACACAAACGAGCAACTTCCAGGCCATTAATGAACCCGAAAAGTAAACCAAGACTCCAACGTACGGGCAGAGAAGTCAAAGGAAACGAACGACTGGAAAACCACTGGGCTTTGGTTATGTTTTTCTCCTTCACCGAGTCTCCGGCATTAGTTTGGTCATAGCGAACGATTCCAAGTCATTAACTCATTTCGTACCCGTTCGCACTCCAATGTCCAATGATGGCCAATAACCGAATGCTGTCGAGCGGGGAGGTGAGGGAAAAGCGCACTTTGTTTTTTGCTGCTCTCGTTGTTATTGGGCTCGTACGGCGGCGAGTATAGCATAACAACCAACAACAGCCGATATCAGGTTAACTGATAGTGTTGTTTGCAGTCATTGTCGTTGCTGCTGTTGTTGCTGTTGCTAGTTTCTTTTTGGTCACTTCAAGTAGTTTATGAATGAATGAAATGAAAATTGACTATGGCATTGTATGGCCGGTATGTGTGTGTGTGCCTGTAGTTGGCTTAGATAGTTTTTGTGTTATTGTGTGGCATGAATTTGGCTAAAATCGTTGTGTGTGTGTGTGTGAGGAAACTGGCAAAGGAGAGCAAAACAAACTAAACTAAAAGTGACCATTAGTGTGACATCCGGTGTGTTATTACCATACGAGCGTTCAACTCAACAACCCCCCTCCCTTTCCCTCACAACGACGCCAGTGTTTTTGTTTTAAGCCTTTTTTTTCTCGTATATAAGCTTTAGTTTGTAGTGTTTTTTTCATTTTGCTAGTGTTGTTGTCTTTCGGTTTTGGTCTTTCGTATTAATGGTAATTGCTGTTGCCGTATCTTCCATTCCTTGAACCGAAAGTGGTTAGAAGAAGAACGAAGTGACGTTGAGTTGTGCTCTTCCTTGTTTGCCTCCGAAGGAGCGCAGGAGTTGACAGTGGCTGAGGCCGATTGTCATGTGCAGATTGTTTGTGTATGTCGACGCAAATCGCCTATGCTTTTTTGTTGTTGTTCCTGTTCGTATGTCATTAAATATAGTATGTGTTTAGTATGTTGACATTATCACTTTTTGTTGCTGCTGCTGCTTCTTTTCATTGCAGTGACATTGTAGGCAAATATTTGCAGAGCTTGGCTTTACTTGGGTAGTTTTAGAAGGGATTATTTTCTTCTCCTTTTAAATAAAAAATAAGACGTCTTTGTGGTTTTCACAGAAGAAGAATGTTTTATCAAAACAAGAAAAAACTACAAGTGAAAAGGGGGAGTTATTCTTGGGGCTTACCTTAAAAGGCCGGGTTCAAAATAGTGGGCCAGAAAATCTAACGGAAGTTTCTTGCGTTTTTTTCTTATACGAGATGTTCTCATCTCCATTACTTACTGTATCAAAAAGTCATTTAAGGCACTTTCAAAGATGGCACTTGTAATGCCTAAAATCTCTTCCAGACTCTTTCCGAACCCTGTAAACTATTTTGACTACACCCATACACTTGTTGTGACCTTAACTGGAGTCCATCAATTGAAGTTCTTGTGTCTGTGGTTAAGGATCAACTGCAAACAATTTTCAGTAATTTTTGGTTTAAATGAAGGTGGTGGTGGCGGTGGTGACATCGACAAATGCTAGAAGCAAATGATATTTATAAACGAATACGAGGGGCTTTAGCCAGTAACGACTATAGATATGCCCTTCTCTTAAACACAATCACACACACACACACAGAAAGCAAATGACCATAAAACCTTCTTGGGAAAGTAAAGTGCTCGGCCGTTTATGTGTGTGTGTAAACCATAGTTTTGGTTCTTTATGAATGAAGTGAAGAAAAGGAAGCCGGCTAAGTGTTATTCTTCGGTTACATTTCAAAAAGTGCAGAAGGAACAAGAGTAAGAAATGAAACATGTCACATTTAACATTTGCTTCAACTTGTTACAGTTGAAGGAGTTTTTATTACAACAGCACAAAGCCTTGCACCCTCCCGATCGTAATGCTTGACCGACCGAAGCGTAGCATTCCCTCAGTCACTCACACGCTCACACAGACATTCAGTCACAGTGGAATTAATTGTTTTATGGAAACATAGACCGACCACAAACACATGACAAAATGTCCACCGAGTGAGTGGTTGACAAGCTAGCCAAAACTTAAGAAACTGAGCCAGTGTAAGCGAAGAAGGGATTTGGAAGATACTTTAATTCAATTGAAATTACTCACACACACATACATGCAGAGGGTCATATGTGGTGAGTTGCTTGGTAGTAGCCAACATATGGACAGACAGACACACGAACGAGCGTATGGGACGAATGAATGACTTTTTGGCCATAACGGAGATACTCACGTTTGCACGTTTAACAGTTTTTCGGTTGTTCGGCTAGCTGGCCGCCTGCTTACTGCCACCATTCCGCTTGTCTCGGAGAGATGACATTTTCATTACAATTACCATAAATTATATTGAATGTCGTCTCAACGGAAATGAATCGTGCCGACCAAACGGAGCGATGGTAGGCCCATTAAGTTGAGGCTAATAATCAATTAATCTATTGATCGCTGCTGCTGCTGCTGTTGTTGTTGTTGCTGTTAAACGTGATTGTTCATATGTACCTACACACACGCACATGGTGGACCGGGAAAGGGAAGAGGCGGACGAGAGTGTGTGATAATAAAGCTATGGGAATTGGTTTATTTGTTTGTTATCAATGAATACAATTCAGTCAATCGTCGTTGTTGAATGTACATTAGGAAAATGATTAGTGGGGTCCAGTGTACCTTAATGCCTTTCTTCCCCCCACTGGCCCAAGTTTGTGTGTGTGTGAGTGGATGACCGCCGGGCCACGTCTGTTGCTGTTGATTGCGTTAGTGGGATTACAGCCCATTGATTTCTTAGTTTATTATGCTAATCAGCCGATTGTTGCTGTTCTTTCCGATAGTGTTCAGAGCGTGTGTCTGTGTATGCGTGTGGGCTGGAAATATTAGGCTAGAAAACGCACACTCACACGCAACTTGGAATCGCTGAAGAGTGAATGCCTTTGTATGTTTTGTGAGGTCTGGTGTTAAACGTTTGGAAATTAGTTCACAAAACATATTTAGTTTTTACCTGCCGTGTACGATCCGGGCAGAGGAGACCGACTACGTTTTCTCATGTGGGTGTTTGGTGTTGTTGTTGATGTTAAATATTGCCGTCTTTCGAAAGACTCCGTGGGTTGCAGCGGGCACTACACAATGACAATGTGATGCAGTGGGTTGACGACATTACTAATGAATGTGAAAAATCTTAAACAAGACAAGCTTAAACAAAGCATATGCACTCTCTAAACGGCTAAATTAACCATTGTTTTCTCTTTTCTCCCCCGTATCTTTCCAGTCGCTGCAATGGTCGCTGCCCAGTCGACGCCCGTACAGAAGTTTCGGGTTACGCCCCATGATTTACAGATATTGGAGGGAACGGACACTTTGATGCGCTGTGAGGTAGCCAACCGTGCCGGCCAGGTCCAATGGACTAAGGACGGCTTTGCATTGGGCTTCTCGGCGGTGATTCATGGCTTCCCACGATATTCCGTGTTGGTGGATGCAATGAACGGAATTTACAATCTACAGATCAAAAATGCCTCCCTGGAAGATGACGCAGAATATCAGTGTCAAGTAGGCCCGGCCGCTGGAAATCCCGCCATCAGAGCGAATGCTAAGCTGAGTATTGTGGCTGCGCCCAGCTCCATTTCCATTGATGGCTATGCGCCCAATACCAAGGTGGAGGTGATCGAGAGGCAGAATTTGACATTAAAGTGCATTGCGGAAAATGCCAATCCGGCGGCGAATTTGGTGTGGAATAGCAACAATGCTCCGGTTACGGGGGGTAAGTTAGCAATGAATTTTTATATTTTTATAAAGTATATCACATATTTTGCAATAAGAAATTACTTTCTAAATTTTAAAAACATGATTTTTAACTGATGTTTAAGAAACTAGGGTGATATAGAAAGCAAAATTGACCAAAAATTAAACTTAACATCTACCAATTGCCAAGGAGAGTAATTTGTGTGGAATATATCAGTTGTACTAGGCTCATATAAAGCAGGCAGTCCATATAAAAAACAACAACGACTAAATAAAGTTTATCCCTTTTCATTCAATTAAAGGTTATGTAACAATATCAGCTTAAAAGGTTTTGCAAAAAAAAATTAATTTTGGAAAAAAAGGTTCCATATATCGGGTCCTGCTTCAATGCATTCTGATACTTAAAAGACCCTTTTTGCAATGTAACTTAATTCCATTTCATTAAGTAGATTTGAAGAATGCTGATAAAGTACGAGTACTAACCGTACAAAGCTAATTGATTTTAATCCGATTTTAAGCTATTACCTGTACCTATTATCTATGAACTATGATTTCATTTTCGAGACCGCCTTGACTGAATTCGCTGTTGCTTATTCTGTCTTGCATCGTTAAACTTCGGCTTATGCCTCTGAATCGTTTCCCTTTAGCATGGTTTTCAATGGAATATTATAAAAAAAATCCAATGGAACAAAATTTTTTGTCGAGGCGACCACAGATTTGATAGCTAATAGCGGCATTTCGAACAAAAAGCGTCGAAGAACCATTGTTCGATTGACTGTGACACAGTGTGCAACACTTGCTTATGGAACGCACTCTGGGTATCGGTTCAAGTAGGGCTTAGGTCATTGAATCGTTTCCTGATTATCCTCCTAGCATGGATCTATCTATATTGTCCAATGCAACAGTTTGGAATAGCAGTGGGGAAAAGCTTTGCATTATTTTCGAACGTAATGGAATTCCCAGCTGGTTTAAACTGTCCGATAGACAAGATTTTGGGCAAGAATAACATATGATTTGGACCAGCCTGTGAATATTCAAAGTCAAAAGTCCTATTCTTTCGGCGCCATCTATATGTGAAGTGTTGCAACTTCGATCAAATTTATAGCAAAAGTCGCTCTTTGTGTTGTGTTTAGAATTTATATCACAATAAGTTAGTTTATTTGACTACTTTATAATAAATTCATGTTGTGAAACATCTAGTACGAATTTATCCCTGCTATTGTCCTTAAATTAATGATTGATGTCAAGAATAGACCATTTCCTATATCAATATATGTGGCGCGCAAAATAGAAAGTGACCTAGGGTTAAAAACCAGTTTTGTTCAGGAAAGCCATTTTAAAGATTACGTCCCTTTCTATTTGCGCTTAAAATCGTCGACTTCACTTTCATAAAACGCGCATATCTCTGGGAGGGAACACTTTTGGCGCATGGGATCGGTCTCATTCGATGCTCAGATGTTGTCCACATCAAAAAAAGAAAAAAAATGAAAATTGTTTTTTTTTACCCTTAGGTCCCTTTCTCTATGCGCTGTCACATATATAGAGAATTTAAATATTTTGAAGGTTTGGCACTGCCATATCGCCAAGTTTTTTTTAGTGACAATAGCATGTTTAGTAAGTAAAACTCGGTGTATTTTCCCTGATTGAGAATGTTGGTAAGGTTAAGTTGCCATTTATCGATTGTGAAATGTCTCGAAAATATACATGAAATCCAGTCATGCTGTAGCAGAAACACGGTTAATGTAGCAGAAACACGGTATGAATCGGCTGCAAAACAAATTGCAAGATTCGAGTGTAAAAGTTGAACTATCCCTTTCCATATGAATAAGTAAGTGACGAACCTCTCTACAATAGGCCCGCATATTATTTTTAGGACAGAATATTGCAGCTCTAACGCAGCTCAAAACCAATATATATATATTTTTTTTGCATTGCGACCCTTGCATTCTGGCTGCTAAAACGAAGTAATAAATGTTAGACGACTTCATCGTATTTATGTAAAGGTGGCGTTTTAAAATAGGCGTAAATCTGCAAAATACTGTTCTAACTGAAATAGTATGTTTTATTTGTGGACGGCTTCGCGACAGTGCACTGCAAAATTCCTGAAACTCAAATGAATTCTTTGGAAAATCTAAAATACTCTAATACACCTAAATGAATATTTTTTATAAATATTTTATATATAATTTAATTTAAATTAAGTTATATACATACTTTTAATCATAACCACAACACTGCAAATGCCTCTTTACCTGCTTGGCATCATCTCCGTACATGGGCAAACAAAAAATAAAACGTTGCTGTTGTTCTTCTAGTTAAACCCCATGTCGAGATTACTGAAACTGCACCGAAACGCTATACAACTGTCTCGGTCATCACCATACAACCACGCGCCGATGATGATTACAAAGATTTCTCCTGTGAGGCCAAACATAAAGCTCTGCCTCCAGATGTACCCATGCGTTCGGGTGTACAATTATCTGTGCTATGTAAGTTCCCCCACCCCTTCCAACCAGAGGCGAATTCATATTGACCACCTCCATCTCTTTGCACCCGTAGATCCTCCCGGTCCACCATTCTTTGAAGGCTACACCCAGGGTGAAACTTTGCGAAGAGGACAAAATGTTAAAATAGCCTGCCGCAGCCGTGGCGGCAACCCTCCCGCCCAATTGGTCTGGTATAAAAACGGAGAAGTCATCAACTCACCACAGAGGTAAACTCATACACCATAGCCCCTATCGAACGTAGAACAACACAACAATTTATTTAACATTTCAGAACATCCGGACGTTTGTCGGAAAATGCCTATAGCTTTGTGGCCGATACATCGGACAACGGTGCCCACTTGGTGTGTGAGGCCAAGAATATTTTGTCCAATGCCGCATTTAAGGCCGAACTCAATTTAACCGTTCTCTGTAAGCATCCAAAGAAATTCGACGCCGTTATTTGTAATTATTTTTAATTATATCTTTATTCCGTTAAAGTTGCCCCCAAAGAAGTGGCCATCTCCGGAGCCACAGAGGCCAAGGTGGGAGATACGGTGCAGTTGACTTGCCTCACAGCGCCCTCCAATCCACCGGCCCGCATCAGTTGGTCGCTCAATGGACGCCCGCTGAGCAACTCGACATTTAAGACGCAAAAGAGCATAGAAGGTGGTTGGTTCTCCACATCCAACGTCTCCATCACCATCGACACCAACTCGCGTACATTTGTGGCTGTGTGTCATGCCCTCAATGTGGAGCTCACCCAGAATGTGGTGGGCTCGCACAGTGTCAATGTTCTGTGTAAGTTTATTGTCTTTTCTTGTTCTTCTCTCTTGTTCTTTTTCTTCTTCGACGACCATTAATTGAAAAGTGAATCGAAACGATAATTTATACGATTATTTTCTCCCCCATTGTCTTGATGGTTGTATTAAACACAGATCCACCCTCGCCACCCTTGTTGACGGGTTACAATGACGGTGATATCATCACTTCGGGTTCGGTTAAGAAACTGCAGTGCTCTTCGTCTGGCGGCAATCCACCACCGGCATTAACGTGGTATAAAAATGACAAGAAACTGAATACGCAATCCAAGGTGCAGGATGCCAAAATAAGCTCGGAGCTGACCATATTGGTAAATGCCTCCGACAACAATGCCATCTACAAATGTGAAATACAAAGTCCAGCCATTGAAATTCCCCTTTTCGCCACGAAAAACTTGAACGTCCACTGTAAGTATATGAGACACGCAAGCCTTGGACTATGTTTGCAATCTCTTGTGACACAATGACATTTCAGTTCCCCCCGAAACGGTTAAGATATCGGTGGAGCCAAAGAATCTGGTGCCTGGCATACGGGCGAAATTGATTTGTGATTCCAGCTCCAGCAATCCTCCGGCCAAGGTCTCCTGGTGGAAAGATGGCATACCGGTGGAGGGCGTCAATCTGTCTACTAAGCCCGGACTATGGGGAGGTTCAGTGTCCACGCTGGAGGTGTACGTGAATATAACCCAGGACTTGGATGGCATCGTCTACACGTGCCAGTCCATCAATGAAGTCCTGCAAAGGAGTGTCCACGAAACGGTTAACTTGGATATTTTGTGTAAGTATTAAAAAAAGAGGTTCTCAGCACATGGAATCTAAATAAGTCTCTTTAATGACCCCTGCAGATCCTCCCAAATTCGATAATCCCCAAATGACCACATACCTGGGCGTTGAAGGCGAGCCACTGCGTATTGAGTTGCATGCCACCGGCAATCCCATGACAATGTCCTACACATGGACCAAGGACGGCTTGCCCATAATGAGCAATGCCCCTGGCCAGCGCATAATATCGGATGGTGGCACTCTAAACATTAGCAAACTGTCTAGGAACGATGCCGGCAACTATATCTGCGAAGGTCTGAATTCTCAGGGCACGGCTATCATGGAAATACAAGTTGTAGTGGAATGTAAGTAAACACTCGCCGAAGGACAGGCCAAATGGACAAGGTTTTATTGTTATTTGCTTTCAGTTCCACCCACCATCGAATCGGTAACGGAAGGATCTAGCTTTGCCGAAGGCGAAGACGCTGTGTTGGCCTGCTCTATTATGGCCCGTCCCCTGGCCGCCGAACATGTGACCTGGATTAGAGCCGGCTATGACATGTCTCAGCGCACGACCATAACGTATGACAATGGCACTTCCTATTTGCACATCAGCAACGTTCAGCGTTCGGACATTGGCAACTTCACGTGTGTCGTCGACAATCAACGGGGACCACCTGCCCAACGGGATGTTTTGCTGGTCGTTCAATGTAAGTGGCACAATCACTCGCTCACTCGGGTGGGGTTAAGTGAAGTGGCTAATAATTAATTTGCCTGTATTTTGTTCCCATTTCAGCTGCTCCTGAACTGAATCATTCACCTGCTCATACGCGTTTTGCTGCTCGTATGGGCGAACGCGGTCGTTTGGTGTGCAGAGCACTGGCAGCTCCTCAGCCTAACTTTGTCTGGCGTCGCAATGGCAAAGACTTGAAAATGCGTCGCAATAAATTCAAGGCTTTGGAACGCAAGCTGGACGCTTTGACGCATGAGTCCACGCTGATTATTGAGAACACCTCGGCCGATGATTACGGACAATATGAGTGTGTCGCGCGCAATACTCATGGCCAGGCCAGCAGCACCTTGGAGTTCTCCAAGCCAACCAGACCCGATACGCCGCTGGAGCTGGTGGTCAACAATGTTACCGACACCGGAGTGGACTTGGCCTGGATGCCTGGCTTCGATGGTGGCTTGCCGGTTTATTATCGTCTGCGGTTCAAGGTCTATAATGAGGACAAATACAAGTATGTGGACGCCAAGCCAGGAAGTTTGAATATCAGCATTGAGGGCTTAAAAGCGGGCAGTACTTATGTGTTCTCGGTAATGGCCGCCAATGAGGCGGGTGGCAGTAAATTCTTGCCGGATGTTAAGCTGACACTGACAAAAGGTATGTCTAGAGGGGAATCGAATTTGTCGCCCTGGTTCTAAATGTGCTTGTGTTTTTTTTGTCGTTTTTGTTTTAGGCTCCCAACCCTATTCGGCGGAACTGAATGAAAAGGATGAAATGCCCAATATGATGATTATTGGCATCACATCGGCCGCCATGGTGTTGTTGGTGTTGAATGCGGCTTTGGTTGCGTGGTTTGTGATTAGGCGCCAGAACAAGAGTTCGACGGAAACGGAAACGCCCAATGATGACGCCTACTCCAAGGAGGATAATCAGTCCGTTTACAAGGTAAGTGTTAGAATAGCACGCCTTATAGGTCATCATCACATCACCATAACACTCATCTGCTTGAGCTAACCTGCCACATCCCTCAAACTAATTTTACACAGTTGCCAATTTCTGCTTTGCAGGCCGATGTCCAGAAGCAGGCCACCTCCACGTACCTGGTGGAGAATGTGGACATTATACAGTCGACGGCATACCCGCCAAAATACCAGGAGAGCTCGATGTGCACACCGCCCTACATGTGCAATCCGGACTTCACGCGCACCCTGCCCAATCCGAAGCGTCACAGCAATCGCTCGGGCATGCCCGAACAGATGGCCCGCTCCAAGGACGATCACATGCTCATATCGAATGGCATGTACATACCATCGCCGTCGCCCGCCTCATCGCTGGTCATCAAGGGCAGCTACATCTCGTCGCCGTCGCCGGCCCCGCCACCGGATGGTTCGTACTTCAACATGAGCGACAAGTATATCTCGTATCCACCTGTGGTGAGTATACGCGTTTGAAGCGAGCGCATTTTTTTCTCTTGAAATGTTCCTTGTACTAAAGCGTGGCTAATTTAGGCCTACTGAAGCATCAGAGCTGAAGCAGCAGTAGTGTCACCACAAATGGCCCGCAACAACTCTCATACCAATGGTGGAAACTCATAGAGCTTCTAACTCAGATTAAGTAGACTGAAGAAAAAAAAAACACAAACCAACAAACAAACAAAGAAACAATTCTCAAAAGAAAACGAATCAAAAACAAACTGAAATCGAAAATCGAATCAATTACAAAGTGTACAAACGCTACGAATTAAACAAATATCCAAAACTAAAAAACCCCAGCAGCGTGAGCTCGCTCTAGCGGCTGCTGCGGTATAAAGAAACTTGTTCTACAACAACAACACCAACAACAAGAACTGGAACATCATCTTCTTCGAAGGCGAAGAGATGTTAAGAAACCAAGAAGAAGAAAAATAAAATAATTCAAAGTTTGTGCTTTAAGGCTGTGATATCGAAAATACCTGCTCGGACGTTTGCGGCAGACACTGAAACGCAGCACCAGAATCCAGAAAGGGCCAAGTGCCGTTGGCACGCAATGCAGAGAAAAAAGGCGTCATCAGCAGCACTTTAGCCGCTCACAAAACATCGCTATTCCATACTCATCAATCATAAGAGTGGAGGTACGTACGGTCGGATGCCCGCACATTCTGCTGCCAGACACGAGAGCAGGTTTATTTTCACCCCGTAGTTTTATACTTTACACATTAACAAGTACACATACACGCATATAATTATATACAAACACACACACACACACACACTCAAGCTCTCATATATACTTATAAAAACAAACTCCAAGCGGCCGCTATCGCAGGATTTCAGCGAAACTTTTCTTCCTGGCAAGCGAGCGTTTCGTCGAAATTCTGTGCCCTTCGGCCGTTGGACAGCGATTATAGCTCGTATACATTTTTAGAAACCGAATAGTTCATAAATCATTTCTCTAGTATAACGTTTACTTTTTTTTAAGAATTTTACCTAAAACAAGAAGAAACTTATGGTTAGTCCTCGTTATCGTACACTCGATAACAAATGAGAAGCAAAATGTCCCTCTTAGAGCACCCCCGAATATTTCCACACCCTCTTCGACCCCTCCCTCTCCAACTTATACTTACTTCCTGTTGAAATCATTTTATCTCTATTTACAACAACAAATAAAAAGCAAAAAATCAACAAAATTAGCATTTAAGATAAAAGAGAGATGTAAGAAAACGTCGCGATTGTTCAAGTTTTTGTGTCTGTCTTGCCGTTTTTCGCTCCCCTTCTCTCTCTCTCTCTCTCTCGCGGACTTTTCGCAGTCACTCTCTGTCTGTTTGTCTGTCGGGCGGTCGGCCTTCGTGTGTGTGCAAGAAGGGAAATTTAACTGAAGATGACAGAAAGGAAAAACAGATAAAATGAAAATCAAATGTTTAGCATAATTATATTTACACCGAATTATACAAAACGAGAGACCCTCAGTTGGCAAACACACCCCCCAATCAAATCCCCCACCCCGCCACTATTATTTCAAAACCCACAGAATTGTAATTTAAATAACTTCGTAATCACGAAAACAATCAAGTCGTGCGTAGTAGTTCATGTAGTACTACGATACCACCCACAAATACAAGCTACAGGGTGAGTCAAAACTCGCTAGATCATCTATTCGAAATGAGCCTCAAACGAAAACGGCCTCCACCAAGTCTAGACTTCACCGAATGCCATGTTACAACTTACATTTCAAAACGGTCTGCTGTCTTTTGGTCCACTCTGTGCTTACATACATACATTCAGTTTAAAGCAAATCTCATACGTCATTAAATGGTAAGTGAATAGCGTAAATCTTTTTGTTTTTGTTTTTTTTTTATAATTTCTTTATTATCATAACTATTATCATTACGATTATTACAATTATAAGCTATTGTCTCCCTCTTTGTGTAAGCATTGTAAAAAGTATAAGTTTAAGTTAATTTTTCTCTTAATTATTAAAATGACAATAAATTAATTGGAAGCGTGATGCAGATAACAAAATTCCCCTCCACAAAGAAAACGAATAACAAACAAAAAAAAATACACACACAGAAAATATTGTATGTAATATTTAAAAACAAAAAATAATATGCATGAATGATTACAAGTGTTTCATTACTTATGGCCGTCAGTGTAAATCGATTATGATGTAATTGTAAATATGTTTTTTTTATATTTATATGTATATGTACCTACTATCTTAAATACAACAACTGCATATTTCCCAATTTAATTTTTTTTTTTAAATAAACTCAATTTTAAATACATCTGAATAAAAGAAAGTTCGATTTTGTGTTTTCTTTTCTTCGCTCTTTGTTCGGTACGAACTGATTTGAGTTTTCCGGGAAGGGGACTGCCGGTAAGTATGTACAATGCATGTCGGTAATGTTAGATGCACGGATGGTTGAGTGCGCGCCGAGATCATTAATTTCTCCTGGTCATATCCGAAATTAACTTACACACCTGAGCGCCGCACCGTACCCAACACGTCATTATTTAATGATTAGAAGTAGTAAATGTCAGTTGGCGTTGGCCAGGTTATGCGGCTTTCTTTGTGTGTCGTTGAATTTATGTGTGAGTGCGTGAATATATCTGGAGGCATTTTCCAATTTAGAAGCGGTAAATTTTCGTTACGGGGCCTTTAAGCTTTGGAGAATTGGGATGTTTTTTTTGGCATTAATTAGTCGATCATTAACAATTACTGGCCGGTATTGGGATTCCATTAAACAGCATCACGTGTAAAAGAGCAAGAAGATACTGACTTTATTATACACTACGAGTACTCCACTCTGGGATTAAATATTAGACATTTTAAAGTGCACTTGTATCGATGCAATGCAGAAGTAAACAAATCGCAGATATATTGTAATCGTCCGACTTAAGACCGACTACATGATACCTTTACCTCTCAACAGAAATATTATCGCCGTATCGTTGGCTTTCCCTTTGTAGGAGAGCCATTTAGAGCGATACTGTGGCAAATATCAAATGACACAAACCAAATGTCATTAAAATCAAGTGAAATTTTAAGCTCTTTGATCGGTTTTTTCTAAAACCGAGAGCTCTCATACCTATATGTGACAGCACATAGAGAAAGGGACCTAAGGGTAAAAAAATCAATTTTCATTTTTTTCTTTTTTTTTGATGTGGACAACATCTGAGCATCGAATGAGACCGATCCCATGCCCCAAAAGTGTTCCCTCCCAGAGATATGCGCGTTTTATGAAAGTGATAAGCGCAAATAGAAAGGGACCTAATCTTCACAATGGCTTTCCTGAACAAAACTTTTCATCAACTTTTCACTTTTTTGTTTTGATGTGGACAATCCCATGCCCCAAAAGTGTTCCCTCCCAGAGATATGCGCGTTTTATGAAAGTGAAGTAGACGATCCTAAGCGCAAAAACTGCCAATGGGATTTAAAATGGGCCATATTGCCAAGACCCTTCTGGTACCTCCCACACAAGTGGCACTGTTTCAATGCAGATACAAAGCCACACGAATTGTTACCAAGTGCATGAAATTCACTCAAACTGTGAACTCCGTTATATATTTATATAACGGCTCAGTACTGTGTATGCCAAGAGATGATGACACGCCCATTCTGGTACCTCCAGTGCAATCGGATCATTTCACTCATTTTTGCTATTCGCATTATAGTTTTAAAGGTATTCATACGATTCTGCTTAAAAATTGCAATTAACAGACAACTATAAATCAACTAGTTGCTGAAAATTTTGAGTCTTAGCCACGCCCCCTCTTATATCTCCCACACAATCGATACCATAGATTTGAAATTCACATAACTTTTTTCATTATATAAGAAACTATTTGATCTTTCGTTGGGTTTTTAGCCGTGTTTTACAATCTGGCCATACTTTTTTTTGGAGTTGGTGTTTTTGACAGCTGTCACTTGATTTATCCTCAGTTTGTTTTTGCCATTTTACAGTGCATAGACTTACTCCGGAACAACGTTATAAACAATGTTTGCAAATCGTGGGGAATAGGCCGAAAACAAGATGGCCACCGATCCTGTTTTTTACAAGAAAAATTTGTTCAGCGACAAAGCTCAATTTTGGTTGAATGGGTACGTTTTTTTTTACAAAAAATGTCGTATTTGGTGTAATGAAAATCCTCAAGCAATTGTTGAGACGTTGTCACATCCTCAAAAACCACTGTTTGGTGTGCTCTATGGGCAGAGGGAATAATTGGTCCATATTTCTTCAAAAATTAAGCCGGCCATAATGTTACAGTCAGTGGAAATGCTATAGAGCTATGCTTAATGACTTTTTTGTGCCTGAATTGGAGGTTATTGATGTAGACGACCTTTGGTTCCAACAAGACGGCGCTGCATGCCATATTGCCAACTAAACAATCAATTTTTTGAAGGACAATTTTATTGAGCGCGTTATCTCGCGTCATGGACCTGTGGCATGGCCTCTAAGATCGAGCGATTAAACACCGCTGCACAATTTTTTTTGGGTTTATGAGAAGTCGATTATCAACGCAGATTAGCCCGATACGTTTGACGCATTGGAAGCGAATATTTGTCGCGTTCTTGCTGACATAGGCCGGAAATGCTGCAAAAGGCTAACCTCAATAGCGTAAGTCTGTAACGGGATTTTAAAATTGTTTCAACTTCCATCATGGAGTGGTCAGAGAATGAGAACCGTATCGCTGTAATCGCGCTTTTCAAGTGTGAAATGAAAAAAACGATATTTTCAAAACGGTCAGGGATTAACCGCATGTTCGTCTACCGATGCATACAACTGTTTGAGACTGGAGATGTAAAAGACCGCCACTGGTCGGGCCGCCCACCCTCTTTTCGAACACCGCATGTCATCAAAGCCGTTTAATCAAGAATTCACAGAAACCCGCTCCGAAAACAGAAAATCATGGCCCGCAAAAGCCCATGAGCCGAATCATTAAAAGAGACTTGGGACTTGGGGCTTTCAAACGACGTAACGGACATTTATTGACTGCAAACGTCTTTTGGTGAAGCACGCTGATAACTTGCACGGAAAAATTTTGTTCACTGATGAAAATTTTTTACCGTTCAGGAAAAATTAAACAAGCTAAATGATAGAGTGTATGCGCGGAAGCATCTGAACTGATACCAAGGGTGGAAAAAGGGCATCACCCAGCTTCAGTCACGGTTTGGTGGGGTGTCTCTTACGATGGAGTCACTGACCTGCATTTCTGCGAACAAGGAGTCAAAACATCGACCAAAGTTTACCAAGAAACCGTTTTGGAAGCTGTTGTGAAGCCTTTTAACAATTTCCTGTTCCAAAACCAGCTATGCCAGCGTTCATTTCTTCTAAAGAATGGCCCTCAGGCAGTCCAGATTTGAAGACAAGGTTTGTCACAAAAGAAAAGATACCCAAACATTGGATCTTTTAGGACTGCTTAAAAGCTGTTGGGTTAACATCCTTAAAAACCAATATCTCATGAGCTATTAGCGATAACAACATATGTTGTTGGAATGAATAGAAATACGTCCTGGAGGATAATTGGGTGATGCCACGCCCCCTTTACAAAATCGCATTTCTGTCCAAACTAATGGACCGATAGTTATTAAATTATAACAGAACGAAATAAATGACTAGGATTTTATTATAGGCTGTGCATTAGACAATTTGGCCAAGGGGGCGTGGCATCGCACACATAACCCTGAACTCATGAACTAGAGGTATGACGATGATTTGTGAAAAGTATGATGTTGGCATAGATCGAAACACATTCCGGAGAAAAAGAGAGCGGTGATGCTCCCTATTTGAACAATTTTACTTATATGTAATGGTAAAATTGGACAAGGGGGTGTGGCACTGACCAAACAACACTGAACTTCAAAAATGCACGCACAAGACAATAATTCATGAACTATTACAGATATGACGATGATATAAGTAATATATGCTGTTGACATTTATAGAAACACATCCGATGACCGGTGCTACGTCCTCTTTAAACAATTACACTTATGGTCGAAGTAATGGACCGCTCATTATAACATTTGATCGGAATGAAATCAATGTTAAGCATTTTATGTTTGGAGTATTCTTTAAACATCATGTTATTAATTCCAAAAATAATTATTACTTGAGCAGTTTTTATTCTGGTTCGAGACCTTTTTGATTTCTTTTTCAGAATCAACGTAAAAAATTGTACAGCTGTTTCTAAACCCGCCAAGGTATTTCTTTAGCAGTCATTTGCAACGATTACATCGGCGAGAAATCAAATGACTTATGCGGGAGACTCATTTTTATTTATGAGAATTACCCTTTGAGTATAGTTTTCGAATAGTTTCAACTAAGAAAGATTCATTTAAACAAAATAAAATACATTTCGTACTGCATCCTTTTCGCTAATATCTCAATTTAAAAAAGCACTTAACCGAAATTAGTACATTAATTTTTTCGCTTTATTTTTTCTTTTCTAATAAAAAATTATATCAAACTAAGTCGCACTCAACAATTTCTAATACCAAATTAAATAATCAACTTTGAAAGCTCAAGAAATTTACGAAAAATTAGTTATGCAGATTTATCGCAAATATGTCTCCATTCAAACCATATTCGTCTTTTTCGATTTCGACTAATTTAAAAATTGGATTTTGGTTATTTTATTCAAATACTAAATCAGTGACTGATCGGTTTCAGGGAAAAATTTTTATAGGACAAACAAATTTCCATTGGTATCACTAGTCACAAAGTGAATACAATAATGCTGGTTCAAGAGATCGGTGTCAGATGTTGACTGGCAAATTGTATGGATTTCACGTTATTGAGATAGAAGCTGGAACAGTACAGACAACGATACATATATTAATATATGTAAAAATAATAATGTATTAATGTTAATGTTTATTATACTGTCGATATAAAATTAGAAAAAAGTGCTATAGTTGCGTCGAATATGCATTTATTTCGAAGAATTATTGTTGCCGTGACCATATGTAGTAACCATATCTTTTCTCTGCGTGTAGATGTTGGAACATTTTGATCTACGGATATCTCGATGAGGAGGTACGAAAGCTTTATAAAGCCCAAACACTTGAAAATGTGACGCTTTCGAAAATGTGACGTGACGCGAACCCTGGTCTGTTAGTTCATATGTTTACAAGATTCATGATTACTGTGACACAAAAGAAACTTTTCATTTTTTGTCATCTACGTAACCTATCTGTACTTATCGAAATCTATCAGTTTTACCTTTAAACTAAATCTACTACTTACACAAATTTTATGTTCTCTGGTGCTATTAATGAACTTTTGTATAAAACATTGTGCAGAGCAAGGGCACAAATGCATATGGCTGGGCACAGTGTGTAGTGCAGTGTTTTCAGCCCATACTATTATTTGGATCTCATGGGTATGACAAAAATTCGCATTCAAAAAGTTTATCCGCGTCTTAAACGCCAGAGTTTATTTTCCTTTTTATTTTTGTCAATTTAAAAATGTTTTGGGATGCGTAAGGTCAGTTGTAATTTTCTACGAACTGATATTTTTAGTAATCCAATATGGTTTGAGTTACTCCAAAGCCAAAATGAATGAAACAAGTTTCACCGCTAGATGAAAAAAAATGGAAATGCGCAGAAGGTATTGTAATAAATCGTTTCCCTGGAAATGCGCTGTGCGATGTTAAATGAATTTGAATATCACATTACATCAAATCCAAATCAAGTAAATAAATAAATGAAAGTAAATACGTTAAATTGCGTTTTCCTAATCTAAGTCACAGAATAAATTATAAATATGATTCCAAATTTACTCGTATATATTAATTTTATAAATAGATAAACCGTACCTCCTATTTCCTTTTCTGCACGAGTTAAATTAAATTAGGGCATTGATGAAAAACGGACGCAAATACATTCTACAAAAATATGTAAAAGAACCAGCCGCGTTCTAAATTGGGCCAAATGTATCTTAATCTGAACCGATTTTACTTAATTGCAATAGCGTTTGACCTTGGAACACTTAACTTATATTTTACCAAATTTCATGAAGATTGGACAGCTATTGCAACAGGCATCATTAAAACGTATCAGCTCGTTACTCCGAGTCGATCGTAGTTAGAAACTTCTGTCATGGAACTAACTTATAATCGGTCCATGTGTTAAAAGCATTTATAGGGTTTTTCCGATTTTCGAACCTGCAACTCTAAATGCCACATATTATATCTGATTGCGATCACATTTCGCATAGAGCGAGATGTGCAACCACAACTTTTATTTGGTAAAAATAGACCATATCAGTACGTGTTTCCAAAAACCGCCACATAAATATTTGTTCCGACTTATGGCCCTGCTGCTCTAAAAACCCCAAATTAAACTCGATCTCATGTTACGTCATGAGCAACCAATAAGGAGGAATAAGTTAACCTTTACCGGGAGTAGTTCTTGGCGGTGTATGTATCAAGGTAAAGTATCTGATCGGTTCAACTTGTTGAACCCAGTGCGATCCTTATTGAATATACGATAGGAGAATTCGTCTCCTTCGTGTGGTGACTCCTAGGCCAAAGTGTTTTAACATCCATGTATGAGGCGACATGGCCACAGGTTAAAGAGGTTGAAGTCTGGTTTGTAGCCCGTTTGTACGGAAAAAACCAACCCAACAAAAGCTACAAAAAGACAAAAACCCGAACTGTTGACGACCACCGCAAACGAATCAAGGACCACGATCTACGGATATTTACATGGATATGCGCCGACGGAAGATAAGGCCAAGGAGACGAAAGTTATTTTTAAAGAGCAGCTAGAACAAACATACGACCGCTGCCCTGGCCATTACATTCAAATCATTCTTAGGGATTTTAACGCCAAAGTTGGCAGAGAAGTTATCTTTGGCCCGACCATCGGAAAGTTCAGCCTCCATTGTAACACCTTCGACAATGAAATGAGGCTGCTCGGTTTCTCCGCTGCAAGAAACATGATAATTAGAAGCAGCAGATTCAAGCATCCCGAAATCCAGGCTACGTGGCTGTCCCCTGAGGAAACACGAGAAACCAAATGACGGTCGACATGCATGAAGCGTATTGGACTTAAGAACGTTTCAAACAGAAAACATCTACTCGGACCACTACGTTGTGGCAGCAAAGGTACTGACCAGATTTAGTGCTGCAAATGCTGTACGGATCAACAACAAGGGAAAGCTAGACGTCGAAAAGCTGCACTCACAACTGACAGCAGAAGCCTACTCTCAACTGCTCCTTGCAAGAACCCCTCCTACCGATGACATCAGCGCTCAATGGCTAACACATACTAGACTCCATAACAAAAGCCGCCAAAGAAGGAATGGGTTGCAGAAAGCGGCAAAAAAGAGACCAACGCTACTATGAGGTATGTAGGGCCGCGTCAGTAGCACTGGCGCCTATAGCTACACAAGCAGCGTGGAAGCGATATCGGGAGTAGGGAAGGAAGGTAATTCGTCTATTGCGAAGAAAACAGAGACAACTGAGGGAGAAAGAGCTGTACGGCAGCAGAAACGAGGCCAGAAATATTTGTCAACGAGGCAATCACCATTCGAAAGTGTCGACTACTAGCAAAGAAAGCTTCATATAGAGATGGAAATAAGAATCTGGTAACTGATAGCCGAGTATGCTGAGGATTTCGATAGAGTATTTTTCCAACTTAGTTATCGGCTGAATATCTTGCCGATGACAGCCACACGCTACTAAGTACAGATGATGGAGTCGAGTGTCCACATTCGAACCTGGAGGTCAAAACAGCAATAACACGGCACAAGAACAACAAAGCTGCAAGAGCCGACAGAATTCCGTCGGAGCTGTAAAAGTCCGGAGGAGAAAACTGATAAGGTGCATGCATCGGATATTTTGCACTATCAGGAAGACCGAACGCATGCCCGATGGTTGAAACCTCAGCGTACAATGACCAATTCAGGAAAAGGGAGACAAGATCGTTTGCGCCAACTACCGCGGAATAAGTTTCCTATCCAAAATCGATTCTTACCACCTCTTCATCGGCTATAAGGCTGCTTTCGACACTCCAAGAAGAGATACAATCTTTACACTGCGCCAAATCCTGAAAAAGACCCACAAGCAGCAAACCGATTCTTCCCACCTCTTCTAGGCTATAAGGCTGCTTTCGACACTCCAAGAAGAAATAAATTATTTGACGATGCAGAATGACACTGAATGACCTTTAAAGCCATTTACCAAGAGAAGAGGTTTAGACAGGGCAACTGCTGGAGCTGCGGCGAGACGAAAGAAAGGCGAAATTATTTCGGTCGGCAGTTATAACGTCGAAGTATGTAGAAGAGAAATTTTTATATGTTGGATCCGCCACAGATCAAAAAAACAATGTCAGCACCAAAATAAAAAGAAGGATGGCGTTGGCACAAAGATGTTTTGTGCTCAGTAAACAGCGTAGAAACAGAGCCGTGCCTTAAAAAACGAAGGTGTAATCTTTACCGACTTGCTGTACACTGATACTACCTGTGATTCTAAATGGCGCCGAAATATGGGTACTTTCAAAAGCGGATGAAAGTGTATCGGCAGTATTTGAGAGAAAAATCCTTCGTAAATTGACTGCGTGGGCGGTAAGTATATGCTTCGGAAGAACTGGGAGCTGTATGAGATGTACGCCGACACATCCAAGCCAGCGCAGTACAACGATTGAGCTGGCTTAGACATATTGGTCAAATGGAAACAATGGCTCTAGTCAGAAAGGCGTTAGACGATAATTTCCAAGCGCAGACAGGGAATACCGAGACTCCGGTGGAGAGACAAAGTAGAGGATGGTGGGAAGATTTTTGGTGAAGTTTGGTAGAAAGTAATTTCATTGCCCATATTCAAACGCTGTTTGACCATAATTTGCACAGCAGCATTTTAAAGATGGAGCACACGCTTCTTAGTCGACAATGTTATTTTCACTTCATGTCTCCAAATTTATACGAGTGCCGCTTTAAAACAGGCAAACACATCTTTGGCAGGTGTTGACATTCGAATCGCTGGCAAAATTCTGAAGACTCAAAAATCGGTCCCTTTAATAATATTCGATCAATAACTTACTATGGGATTATATCGCACCATATTTAGACATTGGTGTCATGTAAGTGTTTCTCCCGACATAAGTTGACTAGCTACAATTCAACGTCGTAAGATTGCCAGATTGGATCCTATCGAAAAAATTGTTAACTTGCATCAATACTGCGCAGGCAAGTACATACCAGTAAAGTACCAATAAAATTGTTATTTTTAACTAAAATTCAGTCAATACTCGAGATAAACAACAGAATTGGCTACTCTGTTCTCCTGGACAAGCACTAGCGCCAGCACCAGCATGCGGGCAAGTAACCCTAATGAAGACCTTAATGCATTTGGCCAGATAATCAAATTTTTCTCAGTTTTTTCGCCGAACATAGGTGGCGTGGTGAACGTAATGAGAAGGTGTATCTTCATTATATCAAAAATCATGCCGAATTATTATGCCCGCTAGAGAGTACGAATTCCCAACGATCACCTGTGCTCCGGAAATATAATGTCTCTTGCTAGTATTACAATCGTTTCTATTGGCAAAACGACACAGCGATATCCTCGCATGGTCCTTGTTGAATGTGTCACATATTGCTTGTCTCTTTACCTCTATTTCGAGTGGAAATGGCTTGACACAGTCTTTTCTGTTTCCTAGTTCGTTATCTTAAATGATTCATCAGATTTTCTATTCACTTATATTCTGGGGCATCATCTGATGCTGTTTCTCTTATTAATTCTCCTTCCAAGGATACACGAAAATAGCACACACAAAATATACTGAATGCGTGCTTTGCCATCGATTTACACGGCAGTTCCAGCAATAAAACTTTATTGGAGACTTTAGTTGAGTTCCTTTTTATCTTTAGAAATTCAAAAATGAACATCCTACGAATAAATGTCCGATGCAGATATCCTGATGGGACTGCAAGTGCTGTATTCTTCAAATTCAATTAGAATATTAAAGTTTTAAACACCCAGCATGATTAGATCGGCAACTCTGCAATTTGGCTGAATGCGAAGTATGAGATGTGTCATGGCTAAGGAGGGGATAATGAAACCAAACACATGGTATCCTTGTCAAAGATAAAGGACCACCACAAACACAAACAGCAGAAACAGAAGCAGTGAAGAACGTCATTTGGGTCTGCATGGCGTATGGCGTGTTTTCCTTTTGTATGAAGGAACAAATAAACAGAAAGAATAAAGGACGACATTCAAGAGAAAAAACCACATCCTTGTACATACAAACATCTATAAAAGTGTGTGTGTGCGTGTGTGTGTATGTAATGTATACAAACGATATTGTGATTAAAGCCGAATGTTGCAAATAGGACAAACGACAGATAATTTAATGAATACATATGAATGCCTGTGTGCATGTGTGTTTGTGGCTGTGACCCTGTGTGAATGAGTGTTTGTTTGTGCATTCAAGCACACATACAAATGCAACTCCAAAGAATTCATTAAGGTGGCGCAATGACTTCAGCAACAGCAATTCATCTTTTTTTTGATAAACTTGATTTTGTGGCAAACACATGTACTTGAACAGGGCGGTATTGGTGAAGGCATCCCATATGGTCGGGATGGATACCGCATTTCTGCGTGTGAAAAAACAATGCATTATATACTTTTAAATCGATTTAAGCTCATATCCAGACCATACCCTACACCCTTTATATGATATGAAGTGTTTTCTCAGTTGCTAGTGGAATCAGTGAATTCAGGTGTTCCGTTTTGTGATGAATCCATCCAAATAGTCTCTGTAATTATGCCTACCACCTGAAGATTACTAGAGGCTCGAAAACTAGACTGGAATAGAAAGTGTACCATGAATTTAATGACAATGCCATTTCCTTTAAAGCTCCCTTATCCATTTTAAACTGCCTGTTATTATAACGTCGAGTTAGTACACCCATGCTTATTTTATACTCACCTATCAAGGGCGGATGTGTTTATACCCTGCACCACTCTGTGTAACAGAGTATTATAAGTTAGTTTCAAGGCAAAAGTTTGTAACTACCGACAACATTTGGGCCAGTCCCACCTTTAAGAATACCGATCGACTCCGAGTCACTAGCTAATTCGATTTAACGTGTCTGTATTTACGTCCGTCCACCTTAAGCTTGTAATCAAACTGCAGCTCGCAATTATTGTCCGACCTTCATGAAAATTGGCAAAAATACGTTTCTTGGATCAACGGCGGAAGCTATTGAAGAAAATCAGTTTATATTGAGAAACAGCTCCCTAACTCGTGTTCTTCCGATTTTTTTCTTTTTAGCTCTAAAAACCACATATTACATCTAATCTCAATGAAATTTGGCATTTTGAAATTTAATTTTTTGGACCTTGCACGGACGTTATTGCCATTTAAGAAAATCGGTTCAGATCCCATACACATTTATTCATCCGATTTTACGTTATTAGTTCTAGAAGCGACATTCTGCGTCCATTCTAGACGAATTTTGGCACAAGTCAGATTTTTAGACCCAACACAGAATTCATAACTTCTGAGAAAGAAGGAAACCGGTTCAGATTTAGATATAGCCTTAACGCTTGATTTATGCTCTATGGGCAGAGGAAATCATTGGTTCATATGCCTTTAAAAATGAAGCCGCCCATAATTTTGCTGTCAATCGTTCCCCATTGACTACAAGGGCGACCGCAAAACTAACTGGCCTGGCACATTTTCTGTTTTACTAGCAACTTTTTTTTGTTTTTGTTTTTTAAAAGCAATTTTTTATAAGGCATCTGTCAAAATTTCCGAAATATTTAATGATTATTTTCTTTGTTACAGGTGATTGAAGTAAACAAGTTTTATAATTTTTGAAAAATGGAAAATAAAGAGTTTCATGCGGTAATTAAACACTTTTATATGAAAGGTTCTACGCCACAATTAATCAAAGATGAATTGGATTCTGTTCATGGTGATAATGCACCATCATACTCCACCGGGAAATCCTGGGTTCAACTATTTAAAATGGGTCGTTCAAGTACGGAAGATGAACAACGCTCTGGAATACCGAAAACTGCTACTACTATTGGAAACATTAGAAAACTATTTAATGAAGTGACTAAAGATAAACGAATAAAGCTCAGAGAACTTGCTGATATTGTTAAAATACACGAAAAACAAGTTTGGAGTATTTTACATGATGAACTCCATATGAAAAAGCTATACGCAAGATATGTGCCGCGTTTGTTGACTTTGCCCCAAAAAATCGTTCGTTGGACCAATTCCGAGGAACTTTTGCGATTTATCAGCGTAATCCAATAGAGTTCTTGCGCCGATTCATAACTGTTGATGAAACATGGATCCATCACTACATCCCAGAATGCAAAGAACAGTCAAAACAATGGATAGAAGCTGGTAAAAGTGGTCCCAAGGAGGCAAAAACTGTCAAGTCAGCAGGAAAAGTAATGGCCACAGTATTTTGGGATGCAAGGGGCATAATATTTATTGATTATCTTGAGAAAGGAAAAACTATAAATAGTGAATATTATTGTGCATTATTGGATCGGTTGAGTGTAGAAATCAAAATAAAACGACCGCATTTAGAAAGAAAAAAAGTTATTTTTCATCAAGATAATGCTCCTTCACACACTGCATTTTTAACTCAACAAAAACAGGCCGAATTACGATTTGAAATTGCAACGCATCCACCATATAGTCCAGATTTAGCTCCTTCTGATTATTTCTTGTTTCCAAATTGAAAAAAATTTCTCGGTGGCAAAAAATTTTCGTCCAATAGCGCGGTTATTGCTGAAACTGAGGCATATTTTGAAGGTCTTGAAAAATCTTATTTTTCGGATGGAATTAAAAAACTTGAAAAACGGTTGATGAAGTGTATTGAGTTGGAAGGAGAATTTGTTGAAAAATAAATAATAATAATTGTGTTGAAAAATAAATAAAAATAAATAATAATAGAGCCACGATTAATGACTTTTTCGTGCAGGCATTGGAGGATGTTGATGTGGTCGGCCTTTTGGCTACAACAAGACGGCGCTACAGCGTTGTCATTTTGGTGCTTTTTTCATATCCGTACCTGAACATTTTTGTAAAATACCCGTTTTTAAAAAGCGGGTATTTATGGTGCTTTTCACATTTTCTCATGGTGCTTTTTCATTTCTCATAATGTGCAATGACAACAGAAACTACATATACGAGTACTTATTTTCTTTAGGTTAGATTTTGGAAAAAGTCCAAAGAGTGAATTTAGCCTTCGATGCAGACAACGCCTGTCACGTAAAACTCTATAATGGGTTTTTTCTTCTTTGATTAAGAGTATTACAAACAGAATTATTGTTCCTTCGGAAAATTTTGATTGTTTAAAAGGTAATTTAGATGTTAGAAGTATAAACGATTTTTTTCATCTGGATATGATGTCGAAAAGTCCTGTAAAGATTACAACAAAGGCCAAAAAAATTATGGTGCAAAACTAAGTCAATTAACTAAGAAGCTTGTAACTGAGTGAAGATTAAAGCTTCCTAGAAATATTCATGTATTACAGAATTTGTCCTTAAAAAGTATACATAATATATTTAAAACTGACAGGAAAGGCGTTATAGACTTCATAATTAAACTTTGTATAAAGAATTTAGGGCTGCATAAATGGAATAATATTGAGAGAACAGATAAATTCTGGATAGAACTCGACAATTTCAGACACTTTTTTGATTTTACTTTCATTGCCGTATTCTAACGCTGAACTCAGCGAATGCTGGCCTTAAATTAGAAAATTTATGCTGTAGCAATTATACATATGAGCATATACAGTCAACTAACCCCCAACAATTCATACAAAAGATCTAAGTACTTTATCGAAACTGTTTTATGGCCTGATAATAATGACGAAGAATCGTACTATTTTAAACGGAATATTAATTTTTTGTGTGGAAATTTGATCATGTTTTTTTAACTTCTTCATCTCAATGCTGCTTCATATATATACATTAGGGTGGAGTGAAATTCAAAAAAAAAAGTTAACCTAGGAAAGAGATGTAGTCTGGGGTCCTAAAGAGGGGAAAAATAAAGAAAAAAATTTAAAAACATTTTTAGGGGTCGCGCCACTCCCTCGAAATTTGCAAATTATCGCTATTTTGGCGTTGATTTTAGAAAAATCCTAAAAAGTTTTATGTCAATAAATGTTTGCAATAGCGTAAACAATGAAATAAGGGCATGAACAAATTTAAAAAAATTTTTCTCATTGTTCAAAAATTTCAAAAAGTAAAATAAGTCAAATCGTCCCTTCTTCAGAAAATTGACTGAACAATGAAATCGCCACCAAAGCTACAAATAAAGCTACATATTAACTTTTTCAAATTATAAAAAAAGCATGTTTTCACTCCACCCTAATATACATATATATGCGTATATAATAAAAATATAGATCTAAAAATGCAACTGCTATATGAAATGAATTGTTTTGTTTTCGTTCGATAGTTTTTTTTATTTAAAAATAATTTTCAAATGGTTTTTTTTTACTCTTTTTTGTTAACATTTTACCAGCTTTTATCCCTTTTTTAAGGCTGGATGGTGCTGTTTCTTTATTAAGAATTGGCATCAATGCGGCGCTACATGCCATACAGCCACGAAACAATCAATTTATTGAAGTAAACTTTTGGTCGGCGCATTATCTCGCGTCGGTAGCCAGTGGCGTGGCCCCAAGATCGTGAGATTTAACACCGCTGAACTAGTTTTTGTGATTTTATGTCGAAGTCAAACTTTTTCTTTTTGAATACCACATGTCCAAAAAAAACATTCTTTAAAGTCGGCCCGACTTTAGCAACACCTTGCAATATTGATCTGGTACATGTGTCGGACCGTAAGTTTGCACTACTATTGTACTACAAATCCAAGTAAAAACATCTGACAAGTTTTTCAGCGGCTGTTGTTGATAACTATTAAGGAATTTTTTGTACTTACTTTTTCCCAAAATCGGACAGTTTCTTGCTTCGAAAATGTACAGGATGTTTAATTTAAACGACACCACAGTCGGTGAGGCCTTATCATGGGCAGAACAATATAAGAAACCGATTCGTTGGCAAAACTGAATTTGTTAACCAACCGAATGATTGTTATTTGCGAGCGTTGCAAGGATTCCTGCAACACAGCCGAATATTATTTCGTTCAATGGAATGTTTAGTACATGTAACATCAGTTATGAACTCAACTCTTTTAAATGAGCTTTGTCTTTACTTAAGGCTTTAATTAAGTAAAGTACAATTAAACAATAGAATCTTGCCATATCCGTCCGTGTATAAGTTGAAAGTACAATAGCTAGGATCTAAACTAGGAACGTATTATAAGCAGTTTTAGTTTTAAGGTACTAAAGGTACCTCTCAAAAAACGACGATGTATCTAGTAAAACTATCCGCTCTTTGATCGGTTATATTCCAAATCGGAAGGATTAAGCGTTTTTGTAAAACAATGGACTCATCAGGTGGAATTTTAGCGCTTTTACTGTAGTGGCACACACGGAGAACAGTTTCGTTGGCACAGCCGAATTTGTTTGCCAACCGAATAACTGTGGTTACTTCGTCTACTGCAATTTCCAGCAGCTCAGTTATTAAATATGTAAAATCTTTTAAACAAACTTTGAGTTTTTTGTGGCTTCAATTATGGGAGACATAATGAAAAAATATAATTTTGTAGTCAATTCAAGATAAAAATTAAATTATTATTTTTATTATTTTTAAAGACACCTGATGTTACTTCATCAGCGAATATTATTGCAATTTACGAAATGTTTTTATATAAAGTATATACAGGTACTATATATAAATATATGTACTGACATTTTGGCTTATGTGGCCCAGGTTAAAACAGGTAATTAGTAGTCATCATAGACATATGGGCTCTCAAATTAAAGCAACTATTTCCTACTTATCCAAATATAGATACATTTTGAAGTTTTGGCTGAGATAAGGGTTTAATGCATGTCCCGAAGGACCCAAAAAACGTGCTCTTTTTGGAAAATAACGACGTTTTTAATAGTTTGGTATATTTTTGTACTCTACACCACACTGTGGTATTATGACTTAATGCTGAAGATTGCAACACCTTGAAGGAATGGAGATTGACCCTATATTAAGTATACCGATAGGCTCAGAATTACTATCTGATTCCATTAAGCGAAATACGCCTTTTCATCTACCGTTTTAATCAAACTGCAGGTCGCAATTAAGCACATGGTACATTCTTCAAGTTTGGGCCAAGGACGAACGCTATTAAAATTGGTCAAAATCAGTCTATATTTTGATATCATTCATAGGGTTTTCCCGCTATCGAACCTACCGCTCTAAAAGACACATATTACTTATACATCCGATTTCAAAAAAATGTTCGCACTGAGCATTTTGAGTGATAAACAACCAAACATTGTGAAATTTGTCCATATCGTCAAAGTTTTGAATCGCTCCCACACTAAGGTCCCTTTCGATGTAAGGTCCTGCAGCGTCAGAAGCCACAAATTACACGCGATCAAGCCAAAATTTTGCCTGGTACGTTATGATCGATCATAACTAACGTGGGCGAAACTGGACCACATAGGTCCATATTTTTGTATAGCTTACATATAAGGGTCCTTCCCTATTTCGAAACCTACAACTATTAAGGCCACATACTACACCCGATTCCGACCAAAATTCGCACAAAGCATAACGAGTGGTCAACACATATCTCTAGCGAAATAGGACCATATCGATCACTGTTTTTGAATAGCTCCCACATAAGGATCTCTCCCGATTTTAGGTCCCGAAACTCTGAAAGCCACAAATTACACCTGATTATGAGGGACCACTAGTTAGCTGTGGTGAAACCACATAGGTCAATATTTACGTAGAGCCCCCATAGAAAGGTCCTTGCCGATTTCAGAACCAACAGCTCTAAAAATCAATTATTATACACTGTTCCGATCAAATGACAAAGGACTTTATGACAATTTTTCGGTCTCATAGTGTCCATAGACATTATGTCCTTGGACGTTGTAAGATGTCACCGTGCAGTTGATTTTGATATATGATGCAATGTAAACCTAAAGAGGTATTTTCCCAGCTGGATGGCATTGGTAACTTTAAGGGCTTTTGAAATATTTCAATTGAAATAATTATCACAGCTGTCGCCCTATAAGTCCAAGCAGGCATGAAAGTAAATAATTTCCAGAGACCTTCTGCAGGTCAATTTTCATAGACTTTATTTGCAATCTTGTCTGTTTGTAAAAGGTGAAGCGGTAGATCTTGTCTCTAACCTTAATCTGTGCTAATTAATATGATTGTAGACGACAGCAAGCATCTCTTGTAACTTCCTTGGTAGACCCTGCATGTACGATCCAGTCTTGTGATTAAAAAGTCACTCATCACATGATTACCGTGGCTGACATTTCGTTATGGTTAGGGGCTGATATATCAACGCTAACAATTGCTAGTCTTGGATCAAGAATTTAGTATCATAACTTAATTAGCGATGTGGTGGCAGATTTACGGAGGGCAATCACACTCCCACATAACGAATTCGGTTAGAGCCTCCATGACATCGATATGTTAATTTGGAACTAGAACGAATGCGTCGTGATTTACACCTACGAGCTAACTCGTATGTGTAGATGTACAGCTGGTTATTTTGGTTTAGTGGCCAACTTAAGGTCTGCCGCATCATCGACACAATTACAAATGCCAGATATCTGCCACAAGCATCAGACTGGAAATTTGGGATATAATGATGCGTCACGCTTAATTTGATTAATCAACAGAATCTCAGTAAGTGAACATCAACTGCTCACAATAATCCCAAATTCGGTTGTGCTTCTTGGCTGGCCAAGATTCACACACACGCACACACTCACATGCTTCGGGGTCTGTCTGTATGTGCGTGCGTGTGTGGGGTCATGAAACCCGGACCAATTCACTTGTACGCACCTGTGCGTCAACGTCTTGCGGCTTCTGGAACGTACTTTCACACTTAGTATCGCTCGCCAGTTGAGAATGGCAAAGATTTACTGCTCCTGTTGGGAGCTCTTTTGCGACATCGACAATGTATTTGAATGCTGGATAAAAAAAATGTTTAAAGTAAGTGTGTTTGTGCGAGTGTGAGCGAGTGAAGACTTCTCCTCTTCCTCGACGGAACGAGAAAAAATCCATTTTTACTGCTGTGATTACTTTCGGCCCGTCTCAAGCCGCATGGTTCTTGTTGTGAGCTAGCATGGATGTAATTCCATTTGGCTGCCGCTGCTGTTGTTCGGCCCGAGTTGGAGCCGTGATGAGACGAGACGGGATGAGTTGAACTGGGCTGAGTTGAGCGCTGTGTGTTGGTATATTTGTGTCGATCTGCTTCTTTATATTTTTTTTTGCGAACTGTTGTTTTTGTTTGTTTGGTGTCCCTCCGCCGCTTGGTGTTCCTCGGCCCCCATCGAATGCTACTACATGTGTTTATACATATATTCGTGGGAATTAATTATGCGATGCCTGATGATTCCCATGCCAAATATATGGCACACACACACACACTCGCAGACGCGCGAGCAAGCATGCACTGAACGAAATACACAAGTGTTTATTGCGGCTGTGGCGCTAGTGGCGATGGCGGTGTGGTGGTGGTGATGATGGCGATGGTTGTTGCACTTGTTTTGCTGCCTGTTTGTTCGCCCTGAACGAGTGTAGCCACCGCATTTGGCTTCATTTTATTTCATCTTGGAGTCAAGTCGCAGTGGCATGATATGGTGGCATGAATGATGTTCTCTTCGGCGGGGAGTCAAGTCGACATTTGTCGAGTATGATGGATGTGCTAGCTGCTGCACAGTGCTTTCGAACTACATGAACAATTTTAATTAATCCAATATCGGTTTTAATTACTCCTGAGCTTCCATCGTTTTACGCTCCTAGACCTTGGAATACGGGCTTTAAGGTGTTCGTCTTAAACAAGTAATGGTTTAAAAAGCAAATACTTAAAAAAGTACTCCTAGATACCTTCCTCCTCTTGACCGATTTCCGATCTTATGACCATCATCATGCAAAATTGTAAGATCCTTAGTTTGACGGCTATAGTGCCTTCAGTGCCTTTCAGCAAATCGATTGTAATGCTTGAGCAGTGGGACCGTCTTGTTGTAACCGCATATCGGCGATGTCAAGCTCATCCAATTCCGCTCTCCATTAACGAAAACATGACGATTGTTTTCATCGATGAAAAAATACGGCCCAACAGTAATTTTTTGCGGAAGCAATAGTGTCTCTTGAAGCACATGTGGGTTTGTTGCTGTCCAATAATGCATATTTTGTTTATTGACAAAACCAATCAGCAAAAACTGAGCTTCATCGCTGAAGATGATGAAAATTGGAGTAAGCGCTCTTAAAGTTGCGACCACCGACTCAGAATTTCGGTAGAAATTTTTAATTACTTTACACTGATTAAAATGTTGACTTCGACTAACGTTCTGACACTGAAAGATCATTCAAAAATGTTTGAGGGTGCGTTGTCATAAAGATACAAAATCGTTGTGTCCCTATTGGAAAACCCTTTATTAAATTATCAAATTTCAGCACGTAGTCATCATTTACGGGTTTGCTTGTCCTTCCAATTTATTATTTTCAGAAAGTTAGTATGAATGGAATATGGATAAAAAGAATTCCAAATTTTTTTCATGTTGTGTTTGCAATAGAAACATGATTATTAGAGCGAAATTACATGTTGTCCAGCAGTTCTGAAAAACAATTATTTTCACTTTATTCGCTAATTATAACCGAATAGCCGAAACCGAATCTCTGCTATAATATTATCTAAGCTATCATCTTATGATATTTGGAACCCAATTCCAATCAAAATTATTAACATTCAATGATTGCAACCGAAAGTTTTCCCCGTTTAATGGAATTTGTAAATAAAACCAGGCAGGACCATCTATAGGATACCCTTTACCTCTTTAGTTTACAGTATGAGTATATTCGTACGGAATTCGTGCCAGATTTTATAAGTAACCGGTTTTTAAATCATGTGTGTGGGAGTTATATTAAAAACATATATCGATTGGCCAGTTGACCGCACTACACAGTACAGATCGAATCCTTTTTTTCCCGTACTGTCCTATGTGGCATCGACTACAGGCAATTGTATTTCTCCCAAATACGACATCCAAAAAAATTCAAGTCAAATGTCCCCCCTCTGCTCCCTTACTTTCCACCCACCAACGCAATGTACAGCA
This sequence comes from Hydrotaea diabolus, assembly GCA_963513945.1. NCBI lineage: Eukaryota > Metazoa > Arthropoda > Insecta > Diptera > Muscidae > Hydrotaea > Hydrotaea diabolus. The sequence goes on along the minus strand of OY740720.1, from coordinate 98,994,704 downwards.
TAATATGGAGCATCACTTAAGTGTTGGTCAATAGAAAAACATCGAATTTGGCTTCTTAAGTTGCAGGGTCTAAAATGGGGAATACCCACTGCATTTCATTTTACGAGGGTTGGTATTTATATTTCGGGTCCGGCAATAATAACACAATAATTTATCATTGGAAATGGTTTTATTGTTTTTTAAAATTTTCTCCTTCAATTTTCGAAGCACTTTTTCCACTCCGATTGAGACTCCTCCAAAACATGATTTTTGAACGCGTCAACAGCGGCTTCGTGCGAAGAAAAACGTTGAACACGCATTTTTTTCCTGATGCTAGGGAATAACAAGAAGCCATTGGGTGCCAAATCAGGGTTGTACGGTGGATGCCCATCAATTCGACCTCTTGAGTGGTGAAATAGCTCACCGTTTCAGCTGCTGTGTGAGAGCTCGCATTGCCGTGATGCCAAATGATCTTCTCTTATTATCTTTCCTCATTTCTTCGAACACTGTTGGCAAACAGATGGTTGTATACCACTCAGAATTGACCGTCCCACGTTCCACTAAAGGCACTATGGCAACATGGCCCGTTATACCGAAAAAACGCAATCATTTGCTTCGATGTACTTCTTCCACGAACAAATTTTGTTGGATTTAGCTCGTCGTGAAAGAGCCATACGGTCGATTGCTGTTTTGTTTCTGGTTAATATGAATAGATCCGTGATTCGTCACCTGTGACAATATTAAACACTGCTTTTGAGCTACAGCAGTTATACTTTTTCAACATCTTTTTACACCAATCCATACGATCTATTTTTTGAGCAATCGTCAAATTATGTGAGATCCAACGAGAGCAACTTTTTTCACGGCCAAATGAACATACAACATCTTATAGATGCTTGTCAAACTAATGCCCAAGGATGCCTCAATCTCACGGTATGTCACATATCGGTCTTGCTTAATCAGTTCACGCACAGCATCGAGGGTTTCTAGCAAAGTGACCGAAGTTGGACGTCCTTCACGAAAATCATCCTGGAGCGAACGGCGTACGAGATTGAACTCTTGGTACCAGCGATTAAAAGTGGTCTTTAATGGTGCATCATCGCCAAGAATCGAAACAAGTTGATTTAAACACTCTTCTCTCGATAACCTACGTCGAAAATCGTAAAAAATCATCGCACGAAAATGTTCACGGGATAATTCCATTTTTTGACTGAGATGAATTTTTCATCACACTGTAAACAGAACAATTCGGCCTCAAATGATAAAACGTTCTGAGTGAAGCTATGATAAAACAGTTTGCAATGGAAGTCTCAGTTTGTATCTGGGAACACTAGTAATGTCAGGACCCGAAATATAAATAAATAGCAACCCTCGTACGAGTAACATGGGCAGCTGTGGAATAATTTCTTGGTCCCTTGCATGTGATATGACTAAAGCATCTTTCTCCCTTCCACGCAGTTTAAATATTTTTACTAAGATATACCCTATGCCTCGGTTTTTTTAACCGTCTTAAAATTATCGTGATAGGAAGAAATTCGATATCGATCAGGTCGGCACTTGCAAGGTTGAGTTAGTAGAGGAATTTATGTACTTCGGATGTGTCATAAACCAAAAGAAAAACAGGGTGGGCGATTTAACATTGAATCGACTGAAATTTTTTCAAATTTCTGGTTTTATTGGTAAGGTTGAACTTTGTCATTTAATAATGGAACACAATATCAGTCACGTGACTACCACAACTGGCTCGGCAGTACCTCATCCGATGAAACCAATTTTCGTTTGTTTCCGGTCGAATCTATTCAATGACAACTTCGATTTCTTGTTTCAACGCTTCAATGGTCTCTGAATGCTTTGCGTAACATATATCTTTAATGGCTGCCCTCAGAAAATAATCCAAAGGGCTCAAATCACAGCTTTGTGGCGACCAATTGACATCATAATTTCGGCTGATTATGTGATTTTCAAAACCAGTGCGTAAAATATCGATTACAAGCGGACCCGCCTTGATGAAATCAAATGTGGTCCATGTCATTCTCTTAAATTTTTGGAAAAGAAAAAATCGTTGAACATTTTGCGTTAACGCTTACCGTTAGCGGTAACGGTGCTAATTTTCGACGGAAATGGCATGAAATAAAACGAAGGATCGTGTTTGCCTTTATGTGCCTAATAAACAGTTTAAGAACTGAGCTCTCTCTCTCTCTCTATCTCTATCTATCTCTATCTCTCTCTCTCTCTCTCTCTCTCTCAAAAGACAATGCTGCATAAGTGTAGGAGAGTGGAAAATGCTTGGCTCGCCCAAGATTGAAGTGGTAAAAAATCAGTAAGTGCCTGGAAGCAGGCATAATTGTCTAGGCTGTGGCCGCTGAGAAGTGACTGCTCTAGGAGCTCGTCAAAGTCATCAAGGCAGACTCAAGTTAATCGATCCACAAAAATATAGAACGAGTGAGAATTATTTTTATGGAGCCACTGTAATAGTTTGCAGCAAAAAGTACAACATCACTGTGGCGGTGGCGGCCATGTTGATGGTGGCAGTGGTTGGTTGTTGCTGTTAAATGCGTCTTTTTGACACTTTACAACAATTTGACATTTACATTTATTTACACACACACATGTCTACATCTTTGCCTCAACTGCACCAACGGCTCTCGAGGCATAACTACCAACTCTGTTCACAAATGTCTTTTATTGTCCCAGCCCATAACTTTATTTCGGACAACATTTATGATTTTTAATAATGGATTTATATGGCGCTTTGCCCGCACCAAACTCTGCAGGGATGTTCCGACCAACCGACCGCCCGACCAACCGACCGCCCGACCAACCAACCAACCATCCCATCGATGTACAAACATCCATTCGGCTGCGGCTTCAAGTGCTTCTGTTATGCTTACGAGAACATCCATTTGAGCGTGTACATGTATCTCAAGTGCAGCATAAAATAGTTTTAATTTTCCCCCCTCCAGCTTGGGCTGTACTTTGCATATGCATAAATGCATTTGTGTGTGTGTGATGAGTGCATTTTTCGCTTTTTTCTTCTTTTTTTTCGTTAACCACTGCGACGGACCCCCTTTTCTTCTGGTGCTGCTGCTGTGCAACCACAACAACATATGTTAACATTGCAACAACATCATGTTGATGATGCACAAAGACATCATCGGAGAACATCCGAAATAACCGGGCGACCACAAACATTTAAATTATGATGATAAATGTTTTAAAATGTTGTAATTACAACAATGCCAGCAACAACAACATCTACGATTCTGCCCCCACTCTTGAACACACACACGCACATACAAATGTACATTTGTCCAGTGAAACATGATTGTTGCCTCTAGAATCGGCCGACAGACAGACAGGCACGGATGGTTGGCGTTGTTCTTTTGGTCTGAATCTTTCAATCATTCCGCCGCCGCCCCAGTTAAATAATTTGAAATGTTGTTACAATTTAACTTTTTCGTTCATGTTTTATCGTTTTTCGTCTAATGATGAGAACAATCATGACACAAATAAGCTCTTCTCTCAACTCCGTCCAAATTCGTCGTTTGTCGTTATTGGCGGCTCTATTGAATAATGACTCCGTAATGAGTTAATGTCATTTGCATACAACGCGCTTACGCTCGCTCAGAAAACTGCCTCTGGGGTCGCACTCTTCAGAAGCATTAGTCTAAATTTTCTTCGGCATGAACAAATCGTAATTGAAACTTTTAATTGATTTAAGTTAATTTTGAAAAATTGAAAACGTTTCTCTTGTTAACATCCAATTGACTGGGACTGGAGTAGAACAGGGCGTGTTGTTTTGAGAATTCTCACTGAAAACTTGAATATTTATTGGGTTGGATAGATCTTTTACTGAGATTGAAATTGTCAGCTGGGGCAGGCCACGAGAAGTTGATTCAAATGTCGAAATGGTATGTCTAAAGTATATATATAAAACTGTACAGCTGTCGTTGCAATTTCAATATTACAAATTTTAAAAATTTAGTGCTTTTCTGAAGTATTTAAAATTTTATTTCTCGAAACCAACTTGATATATTTAATTTTTTTTTTTAATTTTTTAAGAATAATCAAGGAAAAAAACTATAATCAGAAAATAGCCTATACTGAAATAAAAAATTCGGAAATGTAGTTTAAATAATTCAATCGCATTTTAAATAAAGAACACCAGCAAGATAAAAAATTTATTATTTACGAGAATGTAGGACATTTAATTATCTTTCAGAAACAGAAAAAAAATTATTATTCTCAAGTAGTTTCTGAGATACACCATTTTTAGTGAGACTGCCTTTTCGCCTAAAGCCAAAATGCAATGTTTACAACTGTTTTACTTTCTTGTTCTTCTTTATTTATGTTTTGTTTGCGTTTACGTCAATTACATATTTTTTTCTGACGTTTGTTTCTGTTTTCGACGCTTCGCTCGTTGCTGTTCTTGTTATTTTGCAAGCAAAAATATTCAGGAAAAAAATAATTTTTGTTGATTTTTGGCTAATCTCGTTTTCGAGAAATACAATTTCAAAAACTGCAATATATAATTGACATACCCTTTCGATGTTTGAACCAAAGATCAAAATCCCTGACCCACGATGTCACACTTCTCGTGGCCTGACCTAGCAATTACTCTAAATATTGGACTTTCTCTGGGGGGTTGGATGATTCCTTCAGGAAATGGACTTAAGTGATTTTAGTAAATATCCGTAAGGGCAGGGTCTAGGTAGGTCTCCATATTTTTATGGGCCGAGAAAGTTTTCATTTTGCAATGCAATACCGTGGAAATAAGTTAAAAGATAGTAAATATTCCTTTATTTTAGTGAATTATTGTTATGAGATGTCTTAAGTGAAATCGTATGGGAATTATTTTTGTAAAATATTTTGAACATACTATCTCTAACTTTGGAGCGTCCTTTGAAAAGAAAAGTTATAAAATGAATATTCAACGAAAGTTTTAAGAGTTTAAATGTTTTACAAAAACGTTGCCCAGTTTATTTCGGTGTGTCCTTTTAAAATAGTTTTTTAAATGTGTGTAAATATCGTATTTTAATAGTAAAAATGTTCTTTAAAAGTACTACTAGTAGCATTGAAGTAAATGTCGTCTTAAATTAAGCCAGGATATCTAAAAAATAATAGTCCTTTTCGTCCTTTTTAAAATAAAAATTGAAACTTTTTAATACAATTTGATATACTTGTACAGTGGTTTCTTAGAAGACAAATCTTTCACTTCTGTCGCTTTTTTTTTATTTAGCAACAGAGTTGTTTTCAGATTCCATGTCAGATCCATGTCATCAAGAATAATATCCACAAAATCATAAATGTTTTCTTTTTTTTTTAAGCCACGAACAAATTAAAAAAAGCAAGTTCAACTAACCTTTACAAAATCCAAAGAGTCCAATCGAAAACATTGCTGTTGATCACTGGCGCCCCTTGGAACATAAGGAGTGAAAACATCCACCGATATCTGAAAATACCCCTCGTCAAAGATGCAATTCATGACACCAAGATGATGCACAAATAGAAGCTCGAACGACACAGCAAAATATTGGCTAGTCAGTATCATTGTACCCCAAGCACGTCATGACTTTGGAGAAATAAAAGCCAGGTATTCTAATCTGGACCTGCGAGTATCTCGTCAAAGCATATCACTATTCTACGTCACGAGGTTTAAACCAAACACGGTTTAATGCTCTTTCAAGTGATCCTTAGAGAAGGCAACACGCCAAACCTACAACATAATTTTAAAAAAGCATTAACTCAAAGTCGCTTAAAATGACTATAACTTGCCCTATATTTACTTTTGCGTCATCCCTTGTAGCCCTATTGATCCTTGACCATGCTCTTCCATGCCCAATATCTGCCAATAATACTAATAAAACATTTTGTACATAATCTTTTCAAATGCACTTTAAATCAGTTGAAATTCATTACACTTACCTTAAATAAACTCTTGAATTATTCGCAGTAGCCCTGGTCATGCTGCTCCATGCCATTTATCGAAAGATATTTTCATTTTCAGAGATTTTTTAACCATATTTTATTTTTACTTTTATTTAGCCAGAATTGTTTGACAAATGATATAATATTAGTTTTTTGTATTTTAAAAGCAAACCGAAGTAAATTTTGGTATGCCCCATCTCATAGTTCAATAAAGAAGGTAGAATTATGCTAACAGCTGATTATAAATTTTTTCTCGTAGTAATTAAAATTGTCAATTTTGAAATTTGACAATTGCTTTTGTTGAGGTTTGTAAAAAAATACGTTATCCAGCATTCACAAAAATGTATTTTTGGCATTCTCTTTCAAGTGACTTTGACAATCTAGCGAACTATTTTTGTTGGGTTAATGACTATACCTTGTTTTTTGTACCATACAATAAAAAAAAGGTGTAGGCACGAGACCAACAATAACAAAAACAGTTCGCTAGATTGTCAAAGTCATTTGAAAAAGAATGCCACAAATACAATCTATAAGTAGTGTGAGATTATTTTAAGTGTATATTGTGTACAGCTCATTGATTTAGAAGAAGTTCCCTGTTTGTTCCACAAAGAAACGTTTAGAAAAACAAATACGTACCAACAAAAATGTATGCATTTTTACAATCTCAACATATTTTCATCCTGGGTGGAATTTGACAAATTCTTCTTTAAATAATCACAACTAGGAGACTTCCTTATCAACTGAATTCACTCGATGTTGTTGTTTACAAAGCAGAGAAAAGAACAGGATCTGCAATTGTGGAGCATGGATACAGGCTCACTTTCATTTTTGGCGGTGTTGTCAAACGAGAACTTCATTTGGTAATCATTAAGCTTTTGATTGATTTTTTAAGTGCTTAATAATCGCTTTAAAGGGACATGTGGCTTAAGAAAATTATTTAATTTTCTCCACTTCATCGTTTCCTCGGGCGTGTTGGTAACGCATACACAAAGCTAATTAAATCCGATATACAAGGACAGCACGCAACACTAATGAGATTATTGCCAATTACGTGATTGCCTCGATGTACCGTGTCCTTGAAGGTTGGCTAGGAAACCATGTAAGGTAGGGAGTATAAAACCATTTGAAAAAAGTTAATTGTGTTGACCTCGGCCAGTAGTAATAAACTGATTCTCCTTCGTCAATCCCAATCACATTTGTTGCATGTGTTTCTTACACGGATGGTCCAGGTACATGTTGTCACCGCCTACGCACAGTTGCAGGGAATGGCTGACTTTTCACATCACAGATTTAAGAAATGACATGACGCCGATTCAACACTTTTATTTCAGCAATATCAGCTACGTAGTTTAGGACGTGGAGCCTGGCCTTCTTGTGAGATAGACGTTCCCGGTCAGTAAGTATAAGAATTATAGCGTTCACAGCACATTGATTGGAGAGAAGTTTCCCTTGTTCCTATATGGCATTTTGTGAGAATTAAGGAAGTAGTAGAACACACTTAAAATTAAAGAAATTCGCTGCATTTCGCCATTCTATCTTTTAGCGCGAGAAAGCGAACAAAACTTGTTCTTGCGAATGCGAAAGCGGATATTCCAAAAATGGAAAGTGAAAGCGAATGTTTTATAAGATGCGAAAAAATCGCATATGCTAATATTCGTTACAACCCTATGTATGAGTTCTCTTTGGATTTTTCTAAATGCTTGTCATTGAACGAATAAGAAATACTGCAAATTTCACTACCACCAGAGCTACAACGCGTCTACTACTAATTTCTGGGATCCGGTGATAAACTTCGGCGGTTCGGAAACTTCTTAGCCTAGCACAAAAAGCGCGGTATAAACAGAAAAAAGTTAAGTGTTTTGGAAACTTCCATGTAAAGTGTTTTGGAAACACATGTTAAATTTAGTTTCGATCTGGCAACTCCTTCATATAGAAACAGGTGTTCACAAAAGACGCATCCGCCATTTTTTTACAATGCAAAAATTAGAAATGCGTGGTGTCATTAAATATTTACATAAAAAAGGTTTATCGGGACAAGAAATTCATAATGATATGGTGAATGTGTTAGGTGAAAGTGTTCCTTCATATGCAACAGTAAAAAATTGGGTTGCTGAATTTAAACGTGGTCGTACAAGCATTGAAGATGAACCACGTAGTGGACGTCCAAAAACAGCAACAACAACAGAAATTGTAGCCAAAGTGCATGATATGGTATTAAATGATCGACGAATAAAAGTGCGTGAAATAGCTAATATCATGGGCATCTCAAATGATCGAGTCCATTTAATTTTGCATGAAGAACTACATATGAAAAAGCTTTCTGCAAGACGGGTGCCGGACTTGTTAACAGTCGACCAAAATCGCATAAGAATGAACATTTCTCAAGCTTGTTTGGATCGTTTTCAGCGAAATAAAATGGATTTTAAGCGTCGTTTTATAACTGTTGATGAGACATGGATCCACCACTATACTCCAGAGACAAAAAAACAATCCAAACAATGGACTGAAGCTGGAGGAAGTGCCCCAAAGAAGGCAAAATAATTCAATCGGCTGGTAAGGTTATGGCAACGGTTTTTTGGGACTTCAAATTTATTTTATTGATTGACTATCTGCAAAAGGGTAAAACAATAAATTCAGAGTACTATTGAACCTTTTAGATCAATTAAATGTACAAATTCGAGAAAAACGTCCTGGCTTACAACACAAAAAAATAATTTTTCATCAAGACAACGCACCTGCGCACAAGAGTGTTTTAACAACGGCTAAAATCAACGAATTAAAGTACGAGTTGCTTGACCACCCACCTTATTCTCCTGATTTAGCTCCCAGTGACATTTACCTTTTTCCAAATCTAAAAAAAATCCTTGCTGGCAAGCGTTTTACCTCAAATGAAGATCCAATTACAGTTGTAAAGCACTATTTTGAAGACCTTGAGGAAAACTATTTTAATCAAGGGATATAATTGCTAGATAAGCGTTGGACTAAGTGCTTTGAAGTTTCAGGAGATTATATTGAAAAATAAAAATATTTTTGAAAAACTAACTATTCTCTTTCATTGATAGGCTAAGAACTTTCCGAACCACCCTCGTAACACTAGTGTATACCACAAGCTAAAATAAAGAACAAATGTGGAAGCCAGAACTATTAACTTTATAAAATACCTACAATGAAACCCAAAAGCCAACGATTTACAGAGAAACACTTCGACACTTGGGAATGGTTGTCAGAAAATGTTTTGAGATGGATTGATTCTGCTGCAGCAAGAAATATGGAATAATATTCCTATCGTATTAGACCGATAGAAAGAGAAACTAGAATTGAACAGAAGCTTTGAGAAACTTCCAAGGCATCCTGCACTTATAAATATATTGAAGCTACGTTTAATTTGCTGGGTATATCAAATCCTTTATATGGCTTCGCTAAAAGTGCTTACATGACTCAGTCCAATTGCGTCCAATTACTCGTACCCAAATTTCTTGGCAATCTGTTCCTTAGTGAGAGTTATTGTGTTTTTAGTAACGCTCCTCTTGTTATTTTTAAAGTATTGAATCAAAAGCAACTTGGTGTTTTAATTTGTCATTACTTTTTGAAGGGTATGTTGATTTCAAATGTGGACCCCCAATGGGGCTGTTACACCAGATAAAATTATAAATTTCCCTAAAATCATTTTGAGTCATCGAAACGAGCAGATATCAACAAAAAAAAACGTGTTGAATATAAACTGCATCAATTTTGTCCCTGAAAAAGCTCTGTTTCAAGTGGATGCCGCGTTTTATTACTATTGACCAAACAGAAACAAATAACGTGTTGGCGATTCGGAGCAGTATTTGGTCATGTTCAAACGTAACCAAACGGGATTTTTGAGTCGATATCTGACAATGGATGTAACCTGAATACATTACTGCACTCCGGAACCGCGACTATAGCGCCTGAAATCATAACTATTAGATGGAAAAGTTATGGCCATACTATTATCTGATGCGGATAGTGTAATATTATTCGACACCTTGAGTTGAGAAACAATTTGTTTTCTCAAGACAACAAAATGAAAACTACATTAATTGTAGTTTGAATTGCTTCGCATCCACCGTATTATCCAGATTTGGCTGCCAGTGACTAATAGTTATTCGCAGGTCTCAAAAAAGTTCTCGCCGGTCAAAAATTTTGCTCGAATCAAGAGGATGTTTATGAAACTGAGGCCCATTTTGAGGCAAAAGATAAACCGTTCTACAAGTATTGTACTGAAATTGATGAGAATTGAATTGAGAATATATTGATGAATAAAATCAATTACTCAGTAGGAACATAAATACTGTTACAAACGTTTTATGCTGTAAAATACCTTTATACATGAAATAACTCATGATTTGTTAGGCTTTGTCCTTACGCTATACGAGTATGCTGCATTGAAGCAAGAGCAGACGAAAGCGTTGGCTAGTACAGAAGCGGGACCCGAAATGAGGAAGAACACTTGAACGAGTTTAAAAGAAGAACATGGAACGATATGGTCCAATCTTATCTTAATTGACAATATAACGATCAAGTGAATATTATATGTGGCTTCTAGATCGGTAGGGACTTAAATCTGCAGCAACTTTTAGGTGGAATCTATATGAAATCATGGACACGTTCCAATTTTACCAGGGTAAGTAATAGCGGTGTTTTAGCGCACTAAGCTAATTTTGAGCTAGAACTATTGTAAAAAGTGGTAAGTAAACCGTTTTAGGGAGCCATAAAAGGACTTCTACCGATGTGGTCTGGACACAGCAGAGTTAACAATTTGTCGTTCGTTTGCACAAATTGAAGTAAGATTGGACTAATTTTATGGTTTCTAGAGCAAGTGGGCCTAAATCGGTCCGGCGTTTACTTCTAATTGCTTACAAGATCCCTAAAGCGTTTAACGTGAATGGCTGAAGCCTTATGCTAATAGCACCCACAACGGCTTGAGGACTCATAAATCTACTATTAATCAGACTTCTTTCTGAAAACCTCTTTGTCATTTCGACTGTCTAATAAGTTCAATGCTTTATGTTTACTTTTGATGGTGGAGAATTACAACGGCTGTGACGGCTGTGAAATGTTCTGTGAATGGATGACAATGGTGAGTCATTGATAATTCCCAAAGACGAGTTCGAGGTAAGTTCAAATGGCGGAAAGTCCAAGTGGAGCAAAACCTAAGAAACTTAGGTGTATTAAATGGGAGGACAAACGCACAAGTTCAAAGCGGGTGGAAGGACCACTTTAGGCGCAGCTAGAGATCTCCATAGATTGTGAAAATCCCTGTAAATTTGCTTTATTTTGTTAACTCTGCCCAAATGAACTGTTGAATTTCTCTTATTACATTCACTCTTTTTACTGATAAAGTAAAATGAATATCTAGCTAGAGACTAGCGGCGATGGAATAGAGTATCGAGGACGAATGCTTTAAGTATCGGGGGAATAGTCTCCTGCGATTATAGCATTAAAAAAACAATGATTTTTTTGGTGGGGACACAAACTTTGGCCGAATAACCATGGAAACATTTGCAGCTTAATTGGCGGCAAATCGTCATTAAGATTCCACTCGAGTTGTATTTCACTAAAGAACATTTAAAGGGCAACGTAACGTTCTGCCAGAGATTACGCCCCAGTCAGTCGCACAGGAACTAAGTCCTCGTCGCATTAATGCTTTTAATTAGTCCATGAAAATAATTTTACTTTTACAATTTATGAAGACATTTCCTTCTGGGAAATGGTCATATTTTCATTAATATTATCACTCCCAGTTGTGATTCCCATGATGTCTACAAAGTCTCGTGCATTTCATCCATCCACGAATACATGTGTGTATGTTCGTGTGTGTGTAAGCGACACGACACGGATGAACAGGATGTTCAGTTAAACAACTCACCAAAAAGAAGTGCTTGCTCACCGCCGCCGCCATCTAAATTGATAATCAAATTAGCCCATTCTCTCGGAGTTAAAGCCCAGGGAAGATTGGCGAAAAAGTACAAATAAACGTAGAATAAATATTTGTTCACATGGCTATAGTCACGCAAACGAAATTATGACTAAACTCTCACTTGAAGGGCATAAATTTACCAAAAAGAGAAGACACACACGCTAACAGATATACGGGCACTCCTGTTCGCCCGCCCGTCTTGCAGAGTAGGTGTTGCCACCAGACGCACAGACGACGGCGGGCATTAAGACAAACTTTTATTGTGTCTGGACAAAAAGCTAAATGATTTACAGCCCAAGAGTCGTTCGGTATAGCCCGCCATTGTCAAAGAGCAACATAAACTAAACACATGAGTAAGTAGCCAAGTGTAGCCGGAACAGTTGACACTCTAGGTACGTATGGAGTTATGAGGACCGATACAGAAAGAAACTAATTAAATGATTAATCCCCCACAGTTTATGAGTGCGACATGTATAAAAACGTGTCCTCTATTACCCATATCTTTACTTAAAACACACTCAGAAAAAATGCGCTAACTTAAAGGAAAAGTCAACTGAAATAGAGCGAAATTTAGTTTTATGTGAGACTACTTAAGTAAGTACACATTTACGGGAGAGGTCTTAGCACTGGGCCTATACCAAAACGTGGTCCGGTATAGCCAATTTTTATTAGAGCTGATAACTGAACCAAATTTCATCAATAATGCATGTACTTTGTAGCTTCTAGAGCAAAGTACATAAAATCGGAACATATGTGTAGGTAATATATCTAAATCTTAACCGATTTCCATAAAAGTCAACATCCTTTATCCAACAAACTTACTTTTGCAAATTTCATTAAGATCGGACAACAATTGCGTCCAGGTATCGTAAATTCGAATCCTCAGACGATTCTGGGCTGAGCAGTACGCAAATGGTGTATTTAGCTTAAATATATTATATATTTACGTATTTCGTACTTGATTTTTTTTTGCTTTTGTATACAACAACCACAAAACGGAAAACCCAACAGTAAAGAAAGACATGTTCAGGAAAATTGTGGTTCGTTTTGCAGGCTTTAAAAGCAGAAGGGCTTTACAAGTTGGTACTAAAAATACTACGAGTATTCAAGTAAAATACTTGTATTTTCTCGTTTCTTTTTGTCTGACATAAGAACTGTTTGTACTCGATACATAAGACGAGGTTACTTAATAGGATAAATGGGCCCAAGGACTATTTTCTATTTCAAGTTTCTTTAAAATTACGTAGTCGTAAAGGAACGAAATGAAAAATGTACCGGAAATGTACGCATATAATATTTTTGTAACATTTACCGGTTTACATATTTAAGTCCGAATCGGACTTTTATTTAGGATTGAAAGTTCAAGAGGTTTAATTTTATAAGTTTTGAAAAAATCCAGAGAAGTTAATGGAGCTGAGCAGAGTTATCCATGTACTTACTTTATTAATGAGTGTGTTCACTTGCTAAATGGGAAGTATACTTTTATTTTTCTAACTAGGAACTAAAACTAAGTTTAATTTTTCCCGGCATGGATCCTACAAATTTTAAAATATTCCCCACTTTCCGGGAAATGAAAAAGACCGGGAATATTTTATATGTTCATAAACGTATCTGGGAATCTATTGGGATTGTTAAAACTGTTATTTGGACTCACAATCAGTGTTGCCAGAACTTGGTGACGGAAATAAGCAATTTTTTTTTAGAAAAAAAGCTTTAAAACCGCCAGAAAAAAGTAAAAAAAGAAAATTTGATTTAAATTTAAGCAAAAAAAGCTTTAAAACCGCCAGAAAAAAGTAAAAAAAGAGAAAATTTGATTTAAATTTAAGCAAGCAAATTCATATTTTTTTTGCTTTACTATTGAATTGCACGATACAAAACACATTCTCAAGATTTCATATAACGAGCGACCAGAACTAGATGGAGTGATCGTATAAAACTTAAACTTGGCACAAGTAATCTCAGCAGAATGCGATTCTCTGATTAAAAATAAATTTTCTATAAAATCAGATGAAAAAACTACACCATTTTCATAACAACAAAATCCATATTATAAAATTGGTAAATTCTTTTACCCACACCCTACAGAGTAAGAGACTGTGTATCACTTGATTTGACTTAAAAATGTAGAACATCAAAATAGCGTATAAGATCATGCGGTTTTTTGACCCAATTTGTCTTGTGACTGTTGAAGTCATTCGAGCTGTGACCTGTCCCCCAGTGAGGGTGGATAACACGAAACATTCTAATGCAGTTACCAATATTTTTTAAATTCTGCACGCTTAAATCCACACCCCTTTTGGTTCACATACACGATCAACTACAGGTACGGAGTATAATCTAAAAAAACTTTTCAACAAATGTAGGCAAATCGTTTTAATTAATATTTCATCCAAATAAAGAGGTGGTTTCATCAGGACGGAGCCACTGCCCACACTGCCCGAGTCACAATGACACTTTTAAGTCACTTTTTTGGAGAGCGAATAATTTCCACAAATTCGGAAATTATTTGGCTAGCTCGATCGCCACAGTTGTCAGAACCCGACTATTTTATTTTGGTTATTTAAAGGAGCAAGTATATGTGAACAATCCCGAGACAATCATTCAACTCAAGGCCAACATTGTTGAAAAAATTCGAACGCTGCAGCCACAAATTTGAAAGACGTTATGGAGAATGCACTTAAACGAGCCCATCTGCGAAGCTCAAAACGGGGGCCATTTAAGTGACATTACTGAATAATTATTCTTAAAACTGAATATTTATTCTTGAAATTAGTTCGCTTGTACGAAATAACAAAAAATCGCTACCTGTGCGGTGGTTGAAAACAAATAGTTGTTTTACTAATTTCTAATTCATGGAACTTCCCTTTTTAATTTCTCTACCACTTTTTCTTTTGCAATGTTTCTTCAAAATCAACACTGAACAAAATTGATACATAAAAAATGAGAAGTAAATTAATATTAAGCTGGAAAACGGAAGTTTTGAACTATAATTGTTTTCTTTTTAAATGAAATTTATCGAAGAAAAAGACTTAGTTTTGTGGAAAATATTTTCAAAAAGCATGAATTTTCCAACATTTTGCTTCATTAGCATCACAAAAATTTCCTAAATCAATTTTTTAAAAAATTTTAATTGTTGGACAGGTCTCTAGAAATAATTTTACATATTGCAAAAATATCAATTAGTCAACGAGTAATAGCCAAAACACCATATAAACAATATGTTGAAAACTGCAAAGTTCAAAGGTCGATTAAAAATAAATTTCGAACTAACAAAAACAAACGCCGCTATACGGGTCTTCTAATTTAGCCTATATTTTCACTCCTCACTCTCAGAATCGACCTAACTTATGTCAACCTGAATTTGTTCCACAGTGATATTGTAGGTAGATTTGCTCGACAATGAAAAATTTGAAATCTAGTCACTTCCTTTAAGACCACCTAATGTTAAATGCACACATCGTTCCTTTCTAAGTTTCGGGAGCGATACGAGTATTCGGGAGAAGCGTAAATGAGCGGCGGTACATGCAACTGGACCAAAGATAAAGGCACGCTTTCAAATGCCCTTCGATCGCTAAAACTACGAGTACACGTTTTCTAAAAGTCTTGTCAAGTGTTTTTTGAATTACTTTTGGATTCTGCTAAATGAAATATTGAAAGAATATGGTCTCTAATCTGAATATGAACTAAGCATATTAAAACATAAAAATCTTAATCGGACTTTAATATCGCACTTTTTTAACTAAAAGGTACTAAATTAAAGTTTTCATTTATTTCGATTTTATGCAGCACTCAGAGGTCATTTCTATAAAATTTAAAATTATTCCATTATTTTGCAATAAATAAAAATATCCTATGAATAGGAAATTGCTAGTGTCAGTTTTATTCTTTACCAAACATTTGAGTAACTACGATTTTGTAAAATATACCTTAAGTTTCTCAGACTGCCTTAAATTTTTAGTAGAATTTAAACGGCTATTGTGGAAATGTGGACCGAATATCGTTGTTTCTATCTGCTGGCATTCCACAATTTTATAAATCTTTTCTAGTGGGTTGTATACTAAGTCTGGAGCCGATATGTATGTATATATATATATATATATATATATATATATATATATATATATATATATATATATATATATATATATATATATATATATATATATATATATATATATATATATATATATATATATATATGTATATATATATATATATATATATATATATATATATATATATATATATATATATATATATATATATATATATATATATATATATATATATATATATATATATATATATATATATATATATATATATAGATGTGTGTTTCAACTCTCCAATTCTTCGCTAAAAAAATAATATGTTGGCATTCTTTTAATATTGCCTATCACCATGGTGGCAATAATTTTCTGCGTTTTTTATTGAACCTAATTTCAAATATGGGACAAATCAAAAAAAATTGTTGGAGTAAGACTAAACGGCAGCCCTATATACACGATTAAATATTGTAGGCACAGTAAACAAAAGCTTAAAAAATATATTTCTATTATTTTTGAAAAAGAAGTCATAAGTAGCTAAATAATTTCAAAAAAAACTAAAAGATAAATGCTAAATCTAGCGGGAAAAAAGTTAAATTGGCAACTCTGCTTACAATGCTAAAAATATAAAAGCGTTGGGGTGCCCTCACCCAGAAAGAAACATACAAAAGGCACATTTTTGACCCAGCAGCAAATCAATTGTGGAAAATCGGTTTTGCTTTTTCTCTGTCATATAATAAAAAGGTGGTTACTTGGAAAAATAGGGTTTGACAAAGGGATGCACCATTTTCATATATTCTGCTGTGACCTGTCGCCGATGTCTGATTTCTTGTGTGAAAGTAGAGTACACTACAGACAGAATTAACAAAAATGTCAACTGTTATACAAATTTTAATTTTAAAAAAATCCCGGAAAGCGCTATAGAGCGAAATCAAATTATCACAAATTAGTTTTATTTTCAAATTTTTACGGGCAGATTTTCTGAGTGTAAGTAAGTATGTCTATCGTGTAGCAAATTAACTAAAAATATATGTTTTATACGAACATGTTTGTACGAGAATGTTGCTTAATAACCATTTATCGAATTTATACTGATGTGTCTCTAAATAGTATCGAAAAAAAATAAACCCGAGCACAATTGTCGTTGCCGAAATAGGCTAATATCGTCGAAATGCGACAAAAAAAAGTACAATTGTAGTATTTGGATAACGAAAGCCTTAATAAAAGTTTATATATTCAACATCAATTGAAATGGCTTTATAGAATAGATAATTTTGTGTCATTATTGTTTAAATATGATTTGGGCCAAATGGCCGTCCTACCGTTGACAGTAACATTCTGTCCATCATCGTCTCATAAAGCGAACAACACAGTAATGTACAGTGGATGTAATAGTACTAAGAGAAAAGCTTGTCGACAACTTTCACTCTAAATGTGACTTTAGTCATTTACGTACCCATTTAACCAAAACTGAGCTTCATAGTACATAAAATAGACGAGTCTATGATACGTTTGACGAACAGAACCATTATTTTAAAATGTTGACAACTTCAAAGCATTGCTCTCGTGTAAGTCAATCCATGATGAAATGGCAAGCCAAACTAAAAAAACAACTATCAACTGTAAAATCGGTTGTCAAATAAAACAGTGACAAACACAAAATTGGGATCCTGTAAAAAAGCATAGGTATGGAGTATCGTAACTTTCAACTGGCTCCTTGGCCTTGCTGCCAGTGCCAGCCACTTTGAAGAAGTACATTTGTGACGACGTTGTCGGTGTAACGGCATACATATTGGACAGAGTCTGTTCAATAGGCAAGTGTTGTGCCGAAAATAGCATCTTGAAATCTTATGGGATTAAAAATGGTTGATATAATTTGCTTGTAGGATCTTAAGGTCTATTCACACGATCAGAATTCAAATCAATACTAAAGAATAAAGTTAAAAGGTAAACTTAAAAATACACAAAACTTATTTCCTAACGCTTAAATTTCGCTAAAATACGAGTATCTTATTCGGGTATATGATTTCATCGTTATATATGCATAAGACAAAAGAGGTTGCCGCGTGTTATTATAGTGCCTTCCACACAAACGACCCTGTCAGGATTTTATTAAAATTCGTACATGGTACTGAAGTTGTGAGGTCATAAATATTATTGTGAGATTAACTTTCACTAGCGTGACAAATGGTTTGAAATAATTGCTTTAGCGCGTTTTTAACCTGGTCGAAGGACCTGACAGTTTTCCAGCTGGCTGTGTTTCTTTTCAGACCAGCATCATATACGCCAGCTACAATATGTTGCGTTAGTTCTCTAAACGTGTACATTTTGTCCTTAAAGAACACTTTTTTTCCACAAGTCCGATTTTTTCCCATTTACAATCCCAAACAATTAATGACTTTAAGCCAACATTGCGTAAACCTTTAGGAGCCGATATCACTCTTTCAATAAAAACACAAGTCTTGAAATTTTATGACAATCAGAAATACAGGTCTTGATGATTGAAGCGTAACCAGCTTTTCGTCGGCAATACTAGCAAATCGATAATGCCAGCTATGTCAAATTTATATCAATAAAAGCTGTTTATATTGTTTACAAGCTACCGTGAGCATTTACATCTTAATTTTATAGAAAAAAAGTTATTCAATATAAATGGAGTGTGATTATGTAAAATCACAACCATCTACGAGGTTGCTAAATATATTTCTGGCCTAATAATGAAAATGCGAAACCAAAGCAAAAATACGTTAGATCCAAAAGGAAAAATGATGTGCAATGCTGTCATGAACTTGGCAAATTTCCAAACATTGTGTCCTCTTATAAAAAAAAATCGTAGTCAAGGCAAAGGTGGCCCCATCGAGCTAAAGTAAATGAATTCGAATATTTTGATTATGTCCACATGATTTGAAATTTTAATTAATAAAAAATAATTTTGTCGTTTGGATAGGTATCACTTCAACATCCTAACCCTGTATATACATACATAGTGGACCGTCGGAGTTGAACCAAGTAAGTCCAGGTTCAACTCCAGTTAAGAACATTTTACAAGCTTCGAGCGAAGGGTATCCACCTCTTATATGCCGGCGACTTTCAGAGGAAAAGATTTATGTCTTTACCATGTAAAAACTTCTCTGCATAAGCCGTTCAGTGTCGGCGTTAAACAGTTGGTCCCTGCCAGTGTGATTCGGATATATATCGTGTATAGCTGACTGATTTGTAAGAAGTTTTCCCTTGTTTTTCAATAATCTCATTGTTGAGGGCCTTAGGCAAGTATGTATATGTGACAGCGCATAGAGAAAGGGACCTAAGGGTAAAAAAAGCAATTTTCACTTTTTTTGATGTAGACAACATCTGAGCATCGAAGGAGACCGATCCCATGCCCCAAAAGTGTTCCCTCCCAGAGATATGCGCGTTTTTTGAAAGTGATGGTACACCAAAGATACACGTATTTAAATCTTAAAAATGGCTCTCCTGAACAAAACTGGTTTTTACCCTTAGGCCCCTTTCTATTTTGCGCGTCACATATGTATATATAAGTATTTGGTAGGCGATTTAAAATTTAAGTCGACCGTAAAAAACCAGTACTGCTCTTCTTTAAAATTTCTGGTTTTATTGGAAATGTTGAACGTTGTCATTTAATAACGGAACACATTCAATAATAGCTCGGCAGTACTTAGTCCGATCAACCCAACTTTTAAGTAAATTTTCGATTGTTTCGGGTCTAATATCTTTAATGGCAACTTTAGTTTCATGTTTCAATGCTCCAATTGTCTCTGTACGCTTTGTGTAACATATATCCTTAATGGCTCCCAATTGACATTACAATTTTCGCTGATTATTCGATTTTCAAAAACAGTGCACAAAATATCGATGGTTGCGTAGGCTGTGTGACATGTGGCCCGTCCTGTTGCAACCAAACGTCGTTCATGTCATTGTCTTGAATTTTTGGAAACAAAATGTTTTTGAGCATAGCCACACTACCCGTCGACGGCGGTTCCTTGCTCATTTTCAAAGGAAAATGACCCAATGATGGCTCCAGGCCAAAATTAACAACATTCAGTGACTCGTTGTAGATGCATATGGGATGAACCCAATACTCGTATATGGTAATTTTGCTTATTGACATAGCCGAGATGAAGTTGAGTTTCATCTGAAAACACGATTTTTCTGTAAAATTCTTCATCTACTGCCAAACAATTATCAGACCATTGGGCATAGGGAAAACACATCGTCATTATTAAATGACAAAGTTCAACCTTTCCCATAAATCTAGAAATTTAAAACAATTATCAGGCCTTTTTTTAGCCGATTCAAAAATTAAAGTTTTAAATGGCCCACCCTTTATACTGCATTGGATCTCCGATCAATATTTCGCCGTTACAAGCGATACGTTATAAGTGGAATATAATAAACTCTGTTGAAAGTGTGCCATATAGTTCAGCATTATTGTATAGCCCCAAAACAAAGGAACTTACCAATTTAAGATCTTGCTTTTTTAAAAGTCACATATTACATCCGATTCCGACAAAATCGCGTAGACCGTTAAGAGCGACCGATATTTCGCCCTGGTGACTTCGCTCATATGGATGCATGTTTTTGAGTAGCTCCTACAAAGGTCCCTCTAGATTTGAAGTCATTTTACATTTCATTTACTCCAATAATGCTCAAATATCGAATAGTGGGTAGTGATCGACCATTAACAACCTTAGGCCGATTAAATAGCCGACGCGCAAAGGTCCCTGTCGATGTGGGGTCCTTTCGCTCTAAAAGTCATGGACAAATACTTTTCCAATTTGACGTCCTGTCGCTATTCAGGAAATAAATTTCAAAGCAATCTAGCTTAAATGAGGCATGAAGCGTTATGTGATACCTAAAATAGCTTTTGCTAGTGAAATTGGGCAAAGTCGGTATATGTTTTCATTTATCACTAACGAAATGTTATACTCTAGAAGTAATATATTAAGACCGATATTTCTCAAACTCCACAGAGATAAATTACATTATATCCGACTTCGAAATTTGTTTAGTTTATTTTTAACAAATTGAAAGGCTTCGAGTATTAACTGTCTCGAGACTCCGATCAGCTACATTTTAATAGAAGGCAATTGGCATGTATTTTGTGTTTTTATAGCGGTTTCGGGTCCGTGGCGACCTTCTCTGAAAGGTTAGCATCTGTTAAATGGCCATTTACTTTTTACCAACGTCGCCTATTCGATAAATTGGCATGTGGTACGGTTGCCTCAGAAAATAATGTGTTAAATCATCGGTAAAGTTGAAAAATGTTCTAAAAATTTAGGACTATTGAAATCGGCGTAGAAACTAAAAAATGGGTTAAATTTGAACTAAGTTGCAGGCGGCGTAGAGTACCCAAAGAAGGCAATACCGGATTTCCAGATTTTTGGGGGTGTTTGACAAATTTCACATAACAACTGTTTTTATGTGGCTTCTACTACACTGAAACAGGGTCATCTATGTGGGAGGTACCAAAAGGGGCGTGGCTTGGAATCCGATTATTTATCACCAAATCTATCCTATTACTATATTTTTAAGTATTGATTTTGTGTTAGATCGTATGAATTGCACTCAAGATATTAGACGAAAACCAAAAGTTGGATGAGGGTATATTCTCATCCTCATATAAATAAACCATCTCCTGCACAATTTAATTACAGGTTCATACGTCTTTTTCGCTGTTAAGGAACGATACTGTAGCTGGAGGCAAGAAGTGCGCGCGACGATCTCAACGGTTATCTCGGTTAAAGTTAGAAGTTAGAACATCTAATATTTTTCAGCGGTCTTTTTCATTGAAATATTAAGCAAAGAAGGTATCGGATGAGACCCGGTCCGCCATTATTTTGAGGATATACAGGCTTTGATCTCAATTAATTGTTGGACGTTCTGTATCTTTGGTTATAGGCTTCCTACTATATTAAGTACGCATAAAGTAAACTGGTATAATAACCGATATGAGACCTGCATTAAGCACCATTGTACACATTATATAAGCAATACCCTTCTCCTGGTTCCTCCTTAAAAGGGGATTATATCATTCCCATAGTTTTGCTCCTTTTCACTTTATACTTGGAGTTTTCGCACAATATTAGCAGATTATCTGAGTATTTCTATCTGCCTGTTTCAACGTCTACTGGGTGTTATCGACTACGTGCGTAGGTACTCCGTGGGGGGCTCGACATTCGATTTGCTAACGTAGCTGTACAGACATTGCGTGAGCAGTGCTGCTGTTTAAATACGCACAGATGTGGGCAGATAAGCTTCATAATCAGATATAAATACACACACTTAATATGCGACTTTTCTATGAAATAAAATCCAGTCATAAAAACCAACTTCATTGCTAAGATGGCGAAAAGAAAAACTGTATAAAGCAGATATACATACATACATACTCGTACAAGTGTACATATGTATGTGTACTCCCTGGAAAACGTACATAAATATTTTCGTATGAGTCGACTGTGAAAGTAATAAACATTCGCTGTAGGCAATTAAATTGAATTACAGCCATAATGTACCCCACGGATCAACCGATGATTATGAACAGTCGAATGAGAGCGTTTGTTTGTGAGTGTGTGTCAACATGTTTGCATACATATGTAAATTCATATGTACAATTGCTGCTGCTACATGCGCCGGAGTTAAACAAATAAGGCGTCAAAGTAGCTGCCACATAAGTAGTGTCAAGCATTTGAACTGCAAATTGACTAAGTCACAAACAGATCGATATGATGAGTAAATAAATAGACGAGGAATGACATGACATGACAGACCGACCGACCGAAACTTGCAACATGATGCACTCACTTGATGGCAACGCCGGTAGATGCAACCTTCGCTGTACGGATAATCGGCGTTTGTGTATTTTCTAAAAATGTTTGTTTGCGTCCCAACGCCGAGAACGTGAGTATCATGGCAAATGTAAACAGAGAACACTTCTCGATGGCACCACACGGGTGGGTACTCGCCGTGCCCGCACTCCTATGTGGCAGTAGTCACTTGACGGACTGACTAATGTCTTTCTGATTATAAATAATTTCGATTTATTTACACACGTTCGCTCGCACGCACCCACAGGCAGTCAAGTGAGGCCTACCCTGGCGTTGCACGCCCAAGATGCCACATCGCCGCTCGGTTGAATGCAGCACCCTGCTGAGAATGCACATAAACATGTGTCATTCCGGACACAGGGCCAGCGACACCACACAACATATCACAGCTCTATAATTAGCCTGCATCTTGCAAGGTCAAACGTTGTGCCCGAATGAAAGAACCAAAGGAGAAAAACACATGGAAACGTCATTTGTTTGAATTATGACGACGGTGGACAGTTGCCCTGACAACGGCCGCCCTTGAAATTGTACACGATGTGTTTACGCGGAAATGTTGCCAGACATTGTCTGGGCTTCTGTTGTCTTTGGTAGAGTCCTTTTTGGTGTGGCTTCCGAGTTTGTCAATGGACATGTCAATATTAGCACTTGGTGGCGGCACGGCTAACAAACTGCCATTGACATGGCGCGTCAGTGCCTGATGACAGTTTTGAAAGTCAGCGCCGTCAAGTGATGATGATATGTGGTCTAAGGCTAAACACTGATAATCACACTTTCACCGCTGTTCCGCCATTTCGTGCTTAATGAACTGTGTCGGAAAGAAGGCAAGACAACTAAAAACGTAAAGTCCGCACTGAGTTTGGAAACTCAATTCAATCGATTCTAAATTTCACAGAGTATAACAAATTGGCGAGACCTATCAAGGTGATTTGTCACCATAGACGGTTTCTCTACATTCTCCCAAGACCCACGAATAGTTGAATAGTTCGTCGTTTTTTAACGTGCAAATTGTAGAAACTTCTTTGTTGTAAAAGCAACTTCCAGTTCGGAATTGTTCAAAAATGTAAACTGTTCGCATCGTTTTTAATGGAGGGTAATTCACATCGTACCAGGGTACAGCTTTAGAAAAACAAACATTTATTATTGGAAATGGTTTTTTGTTTTTCAAAATATTCTCCGGGAAGATCAACATTATTTTACAGGCGCTCAAACCAATTTTAAAAGCAGTTTTTCCAATGCGATCGGGACACCTCAACGGCTGCTTCTGGCGTCGAAAAACGTTAAACACGTCATTGTGAGGGAATATGAGGAAGTTAGTGTGTGCCAAACAAGGGCTGTACGGCGGACAACCCATCAATTTGACGTATTGAGTGCTCAAATAGTCCATTGTTAAAGCTGATGTGAAAGAGTTCGCATTGTCATGATACAACTTTTTGTTTCTTATTTCGTCGAACACTGTTGGCAAACAGATTGACCACTCAAGATTGACCCCCTACGTTCCACTAAAGGTACCACACTGGCCACAGACGACCGGTTATACTAAAAAAAGCGATCGTTTGCTTCGATGTGCTTCTTCAACGAACAAATTTTGTTGTACTTATACATACTCGTTTAATTCCATTAAGGTGGACGTCCATCTACGGCTGAAATCAAATACGGGTCTTTAAGAAACTTTGCATTAATTTATATTATACATACTAGGTTTTCCAAAATCAGACCCTGCAGCTATATAAGCGACATATTGAATCCAATTTTTCTTACACGACTACAAGAATTACGTTCGTCGTGAAAACTTTTTGTTGCAATCAGCAAATATTACAAAACCGTGGTGGAAATTCGGTTCGACATCCTTAAAAATGATAGCTATAAAATTAGTATGGCAGAGCTAACTAACTATTACTAATGGAATAAAGCGAAAATAAGTGGTTGTCAGAACTGCCTTCTATGACAACTAGTAGTTTTGTGTACAAATTTTTGTCCTGTAGTTACAAAAAAATAGCATGAGGCTAAGTCTGGTGAGCGTCCCGGCCAGTTAACATCAGTTTAACATCGCCCCTCAAATAGATAAGCCGACCAGAAAGCATTTGCCACAACAATTCATGGTTACCCTTGCTGTGTGTACAGTGGTGCCATCCTGTTGGAACCTTGTTTCCTCTAATTGCATTGCCTCAAAAGCCGGCTGAAAAAATCCTATTTCATAGTTAAGTTCCGTTCGGTGTTCACAGTTACGGCAACAGGAAGAAGTAAAGGCCACTCTTAATATGGCGCACCACACAGTGACACGCTCCGAATGCAGAGGTCTCTGGTGAAGTTCTCTGGGATTTTTTTAACTCCAGTACCGCATATTTTGTTTGTTTACACACCCACTGAGGAAAAGCACGCTGCACTGCAATGATCGAGAGCGGTTTTGAAAAATGCGCTTCAACACAAAATGAGCTCTCCTCACGTGTCCAATGCAACTGAAAGGCAGAATAATACAAATCTCTCGTCAGTACCGCACTCCACCCTGTATGTGGGAGCTATATCTTAATCTAAACCGATTTTCTCCACTATCTCAAGGAACTTACTTGTGCAAAATTTCATAAAGAATGGATGTAAGATGTGACTTTAGATCTTAAAACATACAAATCTTATGACCTAAATACGAACCGAGGGACATAATTCTAAATCTGACGCGATTTTCTTCAGTTTTAATAGGATCCGTCCTTAGTCCAACAAAATTACTTTTGTCTAATTTCATAAAGATCGCACAACAAATGCGACCTGTAGTTTGAAGCACAGTGGGATGAGATTAAAAAAAATTGGAAATAATTCAGTTGTTTCAAAACTTATATTCGAATTGTGATGAAATTCCACACACTTGTGTTTTCGTTTTTAAGTTTTGAGTGTAGCTTCACCTCCTCGATATGCAGGGACGGAGCTACAGGGCCCCAATTTGGGCACCTCGAGTTTATACAATTTTGATGTATAAGTAGTATTTTGGTAATAACTGAGCCTGATACCAACCGAGTCATTTCATTTTAATTTTCTTTTAAAAACAAACAAAATTTCAATATAAAGAAAACAAAATTGCTAAGATATACGAGTACGTTTCAAGTAAAAAGTTATAAGCATTCAAACTTAAAAATTTAAAAAAAAACAATAACTTCAAATTAACTTATTTCTACAAAGTAGACGGAAATATCTTTTAGGTAAAGCA
The DNA here is from genome assembly GCA_963513945.1 of Hydrotaea diabolus. NCBI lineage: Eukaryota > Metazoa > Arthropoda > Insecta > Diptera > Muscidae > Hydrotaea > Hydrotaea diabolus. Next base: position 98,968,766 of record OY740720.1, on the reverse strand, counting down.
AATCCTATAATTTTTAATGATTGCTGTGTGATATGTTGCGCAGTCTTGGAAATCAAATGTCGCACAGTGGTCCAGGATCGGTTTCCATCAGTCAAAATTCTATAACTTTTGATCTAGTAAATATTTGTGAGTTCTGCAATTGTAGCCAAAAAGTCAATGATTTTTTTGAGCTTTTAACATATTAAATCGGGCTATTGGGTATAGAAATTTTGTCGTATTTTTCGGTTTTAAAGAAAAGTATTTTTTTTCGTTTTTAGTTTTTCTTTTCATATTGAAAAACAACTTTTAATAAAATGCGCAGAAAAATTGTTTCTCCTTATTGCAGATATTTAGTTTTTCAGGTTTTGAAAATTTAAAAAATGAGATTAAATTTTTTGACGTTGTCGAATTGTATCTCATACATTTTAAGAGCTATTGCACAATATTTTTTTATATCAAGTGTGGTTTCTTTTCTTAAATACAGCTTTAACATTTTGTTTGTGCCAAATATACTTTGGTTGTAGTAACTATTTTAAAAATAAGAATTTTAAAAAAAATATGACTTTGGACCAGCTAAATTTTTTTTCTTTAAAACTCTTTAAATAGTGCAGTTCCATTTTGGAAAGGCGAAAAGGTTCACAATTTTTGGGGGGTAATTTTTCCCGCCAAAAATCGCCCCCTTGGAATATAGCGTACAATTAGTTAAAAAAGTCAATTTTTTTAGTACCAAAAGGCGAATTACTCACATTTTGTTTAAAAGGTTTCCTTTCTTCTAATGCTAAATAGTATCCCAATCGGAGTTTGTTTGCCAGTGCTATGCCCCGAAACACCCCTAATAAATGTAGCAAATCGAATAACCGCAGGATAACAGCCCCCAGGTAGTATTGCAATTTTTTTACAAGTACGCATTGACATTATATACAAAATATTTACTTTTCTTTAAAATTGAAAAATACGAAAAGGAGTCTACTTCAGGCTAATTTCTAAAATATACGCAATAGCCCGTTTTTAAATGTTAATAACTCAATAATCCTTGACTCCTTGTAAACAACTGCCCTTTTTACAGAACTGAAAAATGTTAACTTTATTAAATGTTATATAATTTTGGCCGATGAAAATCGATCCTGGACCCCTGTGTGTTCCATTATTAAATGACTAAGTTCAACCTTCATCCAATAAAACTACACGCAGAAAAAAAGTATGGTTGAGGTAACAATATTCGAAGAGCATCATACTATTGTTGGTTATATGGTTGTGACACAACAATATTATGATCTTCGCAACAATAGTATGGTTCACACGGTACCATACTATGATCCCAATTACAATATTATGGTCCTCACAACAATAGAATTATTCACACACAACCATACTATGATCCCCACAACCATATTATTATTCACATTCAACCATACTATGATCCCTACAACCATATTATGATCCTCAATACCATAGTATGTTTAACGTACAACCATCGTATGATTTTCACAACCATAGTATCACTTACACACAATCATACTATGGTCCCCAAATTTTTTTGTAAAGATTGGGTTAAGTTGTTATTTAACAATAGAGTTTTATTAAGTAAGTTATGTATTTATAATAATAGGAGTGATTAATTAAAATGTAAAAAAAAATATTTATTTCAAATATTTCTGTTATAGTAATTCGTAGTTTGTTTCGAAAAAATTTAATTATTTTTACTATTATTGGGTAAGGTTCGTAAAAATAACATTGTCAAATTAAAAAAATACAATTTTGTCGGTTTGATTGCCGTAATCATGTAATTGTTAACATAAATCCATGAAAACAATACTTTTGTTCCACCAACCATATTTATATTGTTGCTACAACCATATTTTCATTTTTTAATTTTGCAACAATACTATTGTTATATTTCAACAATATAAATAATGCTGCAATCATACTATTGTCAAAATGAAATTCAAAAAACAATACTATGGTTGCGACGACCATACTTTTATTGCAGAGAACATACTATTGTTGCCGTGACCATATAGTAACCATATTTTTTCTCTGCGTGTAGATATTTAAAAATGATCAGAAATTTGTTTTGTATATCGTCAGTTTGCCGGGTTTTGTTAAACTTTTGATTCCAACGATAAATGGGCAGACGGACGAATGGACATCGCTCATTTAAAAGATGTAGTGATCCTGAATCGATCGATATAATAAATATGGAGTACACCTACACTATTTTTATGTGTTACAAACATAAGCAGTGTACCACTGTGTGCTGTGTGGTATAACAAAACATGTACGATTGAAAAATAATATTCTCTATCGCCAAACTCATTTCTCAATCAGGATATTTGGATTTGAAGTACTTAAACTTCATCCATTTAAATAAAACCGACAGTGGTTTTTCATTCAGTTGTATTTTAGATGCCACAAAATAAAGGCTAATTTGCTTTACATGCATGGAACTTCTGCTCAATGGATATGCTAACATAAGCACGCATTAATCACAAGTATTTAGAAATTTGCATTATCATTTTCAATTGGCTTAATTGTCAATATAAGCAATTCCTTCTAATGACACCTCAGTCTGAAAGGTGAATTTCTTGGAATTTCAAGTTGTGGTCTAAAATGATATTGAGGGACAACAAATTTAAATTCATTTAAATATTTCATTTCATATGATTTTATAAGAATGAATGGTGCCGTATTTGAAATTTAAAGTTATGTTTAGGTTGGTATTTGTCCAAATAAACTTTTCTTTTATGAGATAAATGCGGGGGAAATACTTATGTACCTTTACTTTACCTTAGCTACTAATTTTGCCCGATGGTTGTGGGCACGACAAATACAACTAAGCGCAAGATCAAATGCGGGTAAGAACCCTAAGACATGGAATAACTTATCTATAAAATGCGGTGTCAGTTGGTTCCAAGTTTTTTCCTTAATGCGATGTTAAGTACCGTAAGTGAGTAAAATTCTGATCCAACAATGTAAAATGTCAACGCTACTCAAATACCATAATTTGTGGCTTCTAAGGAGGAAGGACTTAAAATCCGGGGGGGGGCCTTTGGGTGGGGTCCCTTAAGACGTTAAGGCCCAATATATATGGGTTCATATTGACATAGACTGACTGACGGAAATCGCTCAATGAAATTAGATACGGACCTTAATTCAATCGGTTTAATAAACATGGGATATATCTCATATAATTTAGTGTAACGAAGTCATAATACCTTGTACCGCAGTGTAATGTAAGGTATAAAAACAATAACACTAATAAACTGCAAAAACCAAGTAGACTTAAGACATTATTAGTCTGTTGTGGGCCGCCATGATGTGATGGTAGTGTGAACGACTATGATGCCAGTGAGCCCAGGTTCAACTCTGGGTAAAAACATCTAACAATTTTTTCAGCGGTGCACTTCCAGCTCCTAAATGCCGGCGTCTAAATGAGTACTCGTAAGAGATTAGTCCCTAAGCCATATAAAAACGTCTTTATAAAATTCATTTGCCGTTTGTAGCAGACATTAAACTGTGGGTGGCCACAGTGGTTAGTGAGTATAAAAGATATATCATGCCCAGCTTACTGATTTGAGAAAAGTTTCTCCTGGTTTCTAATGGGATGCTGTGGGACTAAAGTAGGTAATCTGGAATTTTTACAAAATCTAACTTCGAACTGGCGGAGACCACCACAAACCGTCGTTCTGGATTTTAAAGTCATTAAATCCAAAACACCTCGAAATACTTGTTTCCGAACACATACGAGTACTCGTACCGTATATACGAAAATATATAGTCCCTCCCCCTCATTATCATTAAACATAATTGAAAGCATAATTCAATACAAACGAAAAGAGCAAGAGTCTTCAGAATTTCCAGATGTGTCTTATAGTCGGCGATGTGTTGGTATTGAAAATGGACCAAATCCGGCAAGAGACAATAACTTTACCCTTTGAAGGACTAAACAATTGCCATTTTTGTTATGAAATTTGATTTATTAACATTTAAACCAGCTTTTGTTAGAAGTGGTAGACATAGATTATTTAGCCTTCACATAAATGGGTGTGGTCTATATGCTCTGGGCCCAAAAACCGCACCGTAATGATCGGAGACATATGCGTATTAAGAGACAGTGATATGTTCTCATAATTCACAATATGTACCTTAATTAAGGATTTGTGACAATTTTGCATAGGGACTTGCCCATGGGGTCCTTCAACTATGGACATATGGTTATAAAAAAATCAAAAATTCCGTCACGAATTCGAAAATAACATTAATTCTAGGATTTGGCAATACTTAAGGTCTTGGACCATAGGTTAAAGGACCCTTTAGTGCTGAAAATGACGCATCGACTTATGGTTACTCAGAAACAGTGGAATTTACTGACTAATCCAAATATTCTCAATATGTAACAGCGCATAGAGAAAGGGGCCTAAGGGTAAAAAAAAACAATTTTCATTTTCTTTCTCTTTTTGATGTAGACAACATCTGAGCATCGAATGAGACCGATCCCGTGCCCCAAAAGTGTTCCCTCCCAGAGATATGCGCGTTTTATGAAAGTGAAGTCGACGATTCTAAGCGCAAATAAAAAGGGACCTACTATTTAAAATGGCTCTCCTGAACAAAACTGGTTTTTAACATTAGGTCCCTTTCTTTTTTGTGCGTCACATATGTAGTATAGTTGTCTGGCAAAAGAAAACTTATAGGATAATGTTGATCAAAAGTCTTCTAGTATCTTCCGATATGACCATATGTACGTATATAAGCAAATGATAATGAAACTCGAAATTGTAATGGGTCATTCGTCGTTAGTACCTAAAACCGGGATGGACTTTTTTACAGGGGTATATCAAAACATAGGTCCATTTTCATCATAGATGATTCTGAAAAGACAGGACATAAAATCGTCCAAGGTAATACGACGGAAACTTTTGCAGTCCCTCCCGTTGAATCGCCGATAAAAGCCTAACGTAGATACCCGTATGATCGTCAGAGCAGGGCACGTACAGAGAAGGCGTTGGATGGCTCATTAGCAACGCTTGTGCAGTAGTCGTTTGTCGCGACTTTCAGTGTCAGTGCATGCTTTCCAATCAGACAGAGTTCCGTAATTACAGATACGACCAGTGAGACGTCTGCGTTTCATATCCAGTCGGGGCCACTTTTGTCAGGATTGAACGCAGGAGCTGTGACTGAATCCCACCTATTATTAGCTACCCTCTCTATCGCAAAATGAGTTTTCTGGTGGCAAGGGGCATGCATATAAATTGAAGCTCCCCAGGAGTACGCAAGTTTCCTGGTATGTCGCTGTGGCCTGGCACCCGAATAGAAATATTGACAGATATCATTGATTTTTCCTGTCGGAGAAAATGTGTATACTTAACTACTGCAGTGAGATTAATGTTCGGCTATTTCCTTGACCTTGATAGTTACCAGGTAGCCTTCCTGGTATGTCCCTGTGGCCTGGCACCCGAATAGAAATATTGACAGATATCATTGATTTTTCCTGTCGGAGAAAATGTGTGTACTTAACTACTGCGGTGAGATTAATGTTCGGCTATTTCCTTGACCTTGATAGTTACCAGGTAGCCTTAGAGATATCTCTAGCCCTGGGTTAGTTTAAAATACACCGAAACCTATATAAGTGCATGGTACTTCTTGTCGAAACGTTGTTCGGCCAAAGTTTAGTCAACGGTGTTTAGGATGTCAGGCATCATATTTAGGATTACACTATTGAAGTAACGATTCGTCGACCACTTTGACATCTCTTACAATCGTGCGTGGTTGCCGCAGTTTGTTTACTTATGATGTCCTGGGGTAGCAAATGTAAAATAACATTTAGAGCTTCAGAAGGTGTGGTACATAACGAACCAGTGATACATGAACTGGCCATTCATTGGACCATATCTAGTATCTTGCAGTATGTGGACTTTTGAAGAGCGCTCCACCAGACTCTAACTCCCTATAGCATTATCGGTCTTACTAATGCAGTGTACAACCAGTGCACGACGCAAGGCGTACGGCTTCATCACTGTCCCGCAAGCATATATTGCCACTGAGGCCTTTTTCGCTTTGTATATCGCGTTGATCTTGAAATTCAACTTCCTGTGTAAAATCGAGGTATTTTGGCAGTGTGAGTGAAGGAAATTTCAGTTTCCCTCAATGAGATTTAGGATATTCTATCTTCTGGTAAAATTTATTCGGTCTTGGTTGGTTTTAACCCGAGGTTGTTTTCGATTACACAGTTTGCTAAAGTGAGTGGCGCTCTTTGTAGGATGTCCTTAAGTATATTCGGGAACTTCTCTTGGACTCGTCATAAGCGTAGGCAATAACTTCAACCTCCTCTAAAGAGAACAGTATTTTGTTCAATGCAAGGTTCCAGAGTAGAGGGGATAAAACACCACATTGAGCCGATGTTAGGTCGGCTGACACAAGCCTTCTTGTGAGAAGATTATGCAAAAGTCTACTAATGTTAAAGTTTCGTTCCAGATATTATAGTGCCGCAGCTATCGTACTAGGAGTTACGATCACCATCTATATACTTATACTTATGTATAAAGGCTACCAATGTGTTCTCCTTGGCGGCAAGTTATCCTTCTATGAAGCCGATCAGATCATGCGAAGCTGGCTATCTAAAAGTAACCTCCGGTCTACAGTTGGCTTAAGTGATTGTCAATCAGTCTCTTTAGAATAGCCATGGTATCAGCGCATTCTCCACTACCTGGTCCAGATGAGTTGAAAGGTTAAACTTTTTTTACTTACTTACTTAACAACAACCCATTAAGAATCCAGGAAATTCTCCCTCATAAATCATTCAGCTGAGCACGATTTTATTCTTATAAGAGTACTCACTGACCGGGACCTACTGTTTAACGCCGGCTATGAAAGGCTAATGAGTTTTATAGACAATTACTCGCAAAGTCACAGGCAATTACCAGGTGGAAACTCGACACTACTTATATAAATTGTTATATATTCTTACCCGGGATTGAACTTGGGTTTACTGGCACGATTGGCATTCACATTTCCACCACACTACGGCGGCTCCTATTTTAAAGCGTATGCTATTTTGGATAAGGTTAGTATTTTTCACTCGTGCCGGGTGAGATACAAGAGTGATATTTGTATAGTTTTCGGTCTGAGAGTTGTCCGAAAAATGGGTGTCCAGTGATTCCTCACTGGATTGAGTCTAGAATCTTCCAATACCTTGCGGCCTCCGATGTGTTTACTACCGATCTGCAAAAGTCAATTATGAATTTCCACTGAGCCTTCTTCAAAACACTCTTTGTTTTCTAAGCTCTTCTTAATAGTTATCTCAATTCTGTGAGACTGTCTCTCTTGTGGACTTGCCTTACAGCTCTTGTGGACTTTGCCTTAAAGCAGGTGTACTCGTACTATCTCTATCAATTGTCAAGCACATTGGACATATAACTTTGTACTTGATCTATGTCTTATACCTACTGTGCGAAGTTTTCGTCCTTTTGGCCATACCCACATATTTGAGCGAAATCCAAATTGATTAGAACTCGTGTCAAAAGCCACAGCAATTTCTTTGTAAATTGGCAGCTAAATTTCGATACAAATTTAAATCTTGTTCATTTTGTTGGTATTTGAGAATGTGATGTAACGATTGTGTAGATGTGATTTTAGGATTACATAATTATTTATAGTTCGGCGTATCTTGAGTTTGTAGAGCAATTCATTGGGCAATTTATTTTTCATGATATGCTGCCCTCCCGTCCTTCTGATTTCATATATGCCCTTATTGTTTGCAGCCAGTCTGTATACGCATTTGCTGCTTCCATGTTTTTTTTTCCTAAAGCCTAGTTGATGGATTGCAGAAAGAGATTTGAGGCATTGATTGGTGCTTCTGATTTGAGTTTTTAAAAACGTTTATTGGCATATCTAGTGTTTCAGTGCTTTATTAATTAGTTATTAGATCTGCCCCTTGAGTTTTCAAATCTTAAATTTCATTTTAATTTCCTTGATCTAGCGAATTTTTAATATGTCACACACTGTTTCACTGCCAGGGTTTGAATAGAAACTGCCGGCAGTAAACGCGCTGATAAGCTGTCCGTAGTCTTTTAACTTCTCGCTGTGGGCCAATGGGATCGTTAACAATGCCTTTATAGCTGTCCACTGGACAACTACTTATAGATAGGTTTGATTGCACTGTTGTAGAGCAGCACCTTATATTCGAGGCTCTGTTTTAAGTGCACCTTAAAGAGTTGAACCACCTAACGCTTTATTTGAGTATTGTTGGCTTTAGTATGACTTCGCCAGGTCAGTTGTCGATCAAGATGGATCATATTGAGAAAAGGAGACATTGTTTAGATTCAATACCGTGGAGATAGTAAAATTCAGTGTGAAAGTTGCCTGTGTGCATTTAGCTTCGCTGGCTATGATCCTCCACTCAGTTAGCCAAGATTTCACTTAGGTGTGATTAATTTCCGGCAATAAAACACAATAATTTAACATTGGAAATGGTTTTTATTATTTTTCAAAATATTCTCCTTTAACATCAAAACACTTTTACATGCGCACAAACCAATTTTCGAAGCACTTTTCCACTCCGATTGAGACACCTCTAAAACATGAATTTTGAACGCTTCAACAGCTGCTTCGGGCGATGAAAAACGTTAACCACACATTTTTTTTCTTTCTTAAGTCATTGGGTGCCAGATCAGGGCTGTGCGGTAGATGGCGCATCAGTTCGACATCTTGAGTGGTCAAATAGCTCATCGTTTCAGCTGATGTGTGAGAGCTCAGATTGCCGTGATTCAAAATGATCCGTCTTCTCTGATTATCTTTCCTCATTTCTTTGAACACTGTTGGCAATTGACAGTCCTACGTTTCACTAAAGGCACTGTAGCAACATGGGTGGCTATAAGGAAAAAAAACGCAATAATTTGCTTCGATCTACTTCTTCCTGGAACAACTTTTGTTGGATTTGGCTTGTCTTAAAAGACCCATGCGGTCGATTGCTGTTTTGTTTCGGGTTCATATGCATAGATCCATGATTCGTCACCTGTGACATTGTTATACAAATTTTTTTCACGGCCAAATGAACATGCAATATCTTATTGATGCTTGTCATACTAATGCCCAAGGATGCCTCAATCTCACGGTATGTCACATGTCGGTCTTGCTTAATCAGTTTACGCACAGCATCGATAGTTTCTGACAAAGTGACCGAAGTTGGACGTCCTTCACGAAATTCATCCTGGAGCGAACGGCGTCCGAGACTGAACTCTTGGTACCAGCGATTAACAGTGGTTTTTGATGGTGCTTCATCGCCGAAAGTCAAAACAAGTTGATTAAAACACTCTTGTTCCAATAACCCACGCCGAAAATCGTAAACAATCATCACACGAAAATGTTCACGGGATAATTACATTTTTTGACTGAGATGAACTTTTCAACACACTGTAAACAAAACAGTTCACCCCTTCTGGGAAGACTACGAGTAGTATTGTCAGGACCCGAAATATAAATAGCAAACCTCGTAACTTGTTCTTAAAAGTAATTCAAATGAAGAAAAAATACAATCATACAGTATGGTTGCCGTGATCATATTATATAAGTATTGCTACCAACCATACTAATATTGTTGGCACAACCAATATATTTTCATTTTTAAATTTGGCAATATTACTATTGTTACATTTCAAGAATATAATTATTGTGCCAATTAAACTATTGTCAAAATTAAATTCAGTAAACAATACCATAGTTGCGATGAACATACTTTTATGCGGAGAGCATATTATTTTTGCCGTGACCATATAGTAACCATGTTTTTATCTGCGTGTATTATCTGGTCTGTTGCTGTATGATTCGACTCTTTGATAGGGTAACTTTTTCTTTTTTAAGTATGTTGAAACAAATTTTTCGATGTGTGATATTTCTTTCCTGGTGCCACCTGTGTTATTAAGATTTTAGTTTGATTAAAAGTGTCCAATAAAAGTATTTCTTTTTCCAAAGGGAATGGTCGATCGGGTTTCAACTAGGAATTCACCTAAAATAAATGAAATGTTAAATAATAGTTTTTGTTGTATAAGCTACCCGCACCCCTTTTAACTTCGGCTACTTTATGCCTAAAATAAAAGTATTATATAAGTATAATGCAGTCTGATTTAGCAACAACAACCTATTCCTTTAGAAATATCTCCCTACATCAGATTTGTCTGTGGACATGACATCGACACCATGCTCCTCCGTTTTATCCTAGTCCCCACAGTAGTCTGGATCCAGAGGCTTTTACTCTAACAGAACAGTGTATGGGTTCGAAGTCCTTGGCGCCTTCTGGCAAGTCCCATTAGTTCTCTCGTACTAGATTTGGCCAAGTGGCCTTCGGTACAGTGACCCGATTCCAGCATCCCATCTCTGAGATACTCCTTTAAAAATATGTCTTTCTGAAAATTTTCCGCAAATGCTGTCGCAATACTTTAAAGTCTGTTGTGGTTAACTCTGACATTTAATTATAAATACTAGGACCCACCCTCATGAATATAAAGACCATATTCCAGCGACTGTGTCCAAGATTGGGTAAACAAAAATGCTAATGAATAGGTGTAGCTTAATGGCAATTAACTTTTAATCATTCGTCCAGTTGCCATTTGAGCCCCGCCAAATCTTGGTAATTACTTCCCAGGCTAATGCCATTCACTTTTCTTCAGTGTATTTGGACAGCAAATAATTTATAAAAGTGTAAAGTTGTGCCAATCGATTTCAAATTATATAGGATGGCAGCACGCTTCACAGTTGATTGCTATCGGAAACTTGTTGGCAACCGTGTACTCAACGCCATGATTTCCCGATAAAAATAGACTCAAACCGGACGAAGGCACCGATAAGCGACCATTTAGAAGGCACACAATCGTACGCAACATACCATGCATGATGGGTTGAGGGAAGCTAACGTGCACAGATCCAGGTGTAGCGGGCTGAAGTGGACTACATGGCATTGTAAGATCGATAGGAAGGAAACAAGACTATCAAATTATTTTCAACACAGTGATCATCTGTACGCAAAAGGGGGGAGGGTTTCTCCTCCAAAGTGGCCCATCGAAACTGGTGCAATTGAAAAGCGACAAAAGGTCCAGGCCAGAAAAGCGATAAGTAGAGATGGAGATGGAACAGAACTGAACTGAAAAGAACATCACAGCACATCATCAATTAAGATACAATCTGGTTTCTCTCCCTTAATTTCTGCGGCTGTACTGCTGCGGAGGAACTGGCGCGTATAATGATACAAATGGAAAGGTAAGCACTCTCCGAGGCAGGGAACCCATTCATTTCCATGCCACGCATGTATGTCCTCGGTGTGCATGCATTTGCTTACATTCAAGTCTAGGCAAGAACTCGTCTAGAGGCGTCAACATGCCGCTCATTTTATGAATGAATGGAAGTCCTTCGCTGGTGTTGGTCGTGAACAATGGTGTGCGTAAATGATGGACTAACACTGAATGAAGTTGCTGTGGTCACTGCACCCAAAAGTTCAATTGTGAACTGGCAATTGCACCTTTTACGCGCTTTTAGCTGCGCCACTTTGTCAGGCAAGCCAACAAATTGCATCACACTCACACACAACGCGCTCGGCCAGAAGGCAAAACCCGCAGCACTGGTTTTCCATCTTCATCCAAGCATCGCATGTACTTACTCGTTTGAATGTGCGATCACAGTTCCAAAAGAGCAAAGCGAAAAATATGACAGTTGGGTGGACGGGCGGACGCACGGTGGCTCGGTCGGCTGGTCCATTCGTCCGCCGTTCTCCATGAGATGTGGTTGGGCACACACACATCCATCCGTCCACCCATTCTGTTATTGCACTCAACTGCATATAAGCGATGCTTTGTTTATGGTCCGGCCATCGAGATGATCACATGGGCAACTGCACTGAGAGTCAAACCAAAGCAAACCTGTTCGTTCAATTGGAAATCGCATCTGTGTCCAAGATTGCACTTGTTGCAATCGCACAAGAGCTACTCCTAAAATCTACTGTGTATGTGTCGTCAGTTGCATCACATGTGTGTGTGTCTATGAGTGGTGCTACGTACGTACCCAGTCAGAAAAATACGAATGACCCAACGCTGGCGCTGTTTATTAGCAATGCCGAAGAATCAAAATAGTAGCTTTTCCAATGCTTTGCACAAGTTCCTTTAAGCTCTGCAGCAAGTGCAGTTTAGGTACTGCCGACATTTTAGTACTTTACTATTTGCGTAAATAGCATTTTCTTTAACTTAACTTTTTGAGAGTTTAACATCTCATGACAAGCATGAAAAAGTTGACAGACTTATTTGCTTTAAAACTTAATTACGTTGTTCGTTTCGCCGAGGGTTCTCTTTTTGATTCACTTAGCAGTACATAAGTAGATTTAAAAACTCGCGAAATGATAACGTATCGATAACGGTTATCGGATTTAGCGATCACTTCTAAAAAACTTCGGTACATAATCTACTTATGCGCGAAGCCTGGTATCGAATAATTGTGCTTCCTAGTTTAATGAGAAGTCAGTTCTACCATTTCTTTAACTGGCTATGGCCCTGACTCAGGCCTTTCCAGCATCGCATGTCAATTGGCGTCATTCGGTGTAGAAACATAAGCTATGAGATGATTTACAGTTAGTCAAGTTGTTATACATCTTTGATTCGTATTGCTCTATCGAAAGGATAGAGCAATACGACTTAATTTGGACTTAATAGCTTAGTTATGTTGTTGGTTTCTATGGTAATCTGGCAACATTAAACTAAACTGGGAGTAATATGGCAACTTTGTTTCTTTTCGTATAGACGAAAGATAAAAAAGCAAGAGGTTATATCGGCGAATTTGCCATAAGCAGACAAATAAAAACCATTAATTGTAATACAATATTCAATGAAATATAACAAAACAAAAAAGTGCTACACTTTTGCATTGTAAATATATGAAAACTGTCAATTCGAGTTATTGAAATATTGATTTATTTTATCTCTTGTGCATGATCTTGATACAAATTTGCCAATAAGGCCTATTGTTGTTTGATTCTTTTTTAGAACAGATAATAAACAATATATGTAAGTCTTTTTAAGCAGGAAGTAAGGCAATATAGGGCTGGTCCAAACTCTAACTCATTTCTTTAGCGACTAAAACTAACTTAGTTGTAACCTGAGTAACTTTCATTATAATTCTGGTTAAGAAACCCAAAACGGCTCGAGGCATTTTTCATGTATTAAGCGCTAAGTAATAATTTTCTACGTAATTTGTCCCACAAGCTGATAATTCCAATTCTATGTAATCATCTACAATTGGTACTACTTTGTATTGTCTGGGTTTTCTGGCTACAAGGGGTTGGAGGTGTTTATTCCGTTTATTCATTACGCTTGAAGCATCTGTCACCAGATCTCCCTTTCTTTGTCAGTACGAACTAACAATCTATACTGCTGTACATCACAACTTTTATATAAAAGCTTTAACGTGGATTTATTAACAGCAGTAGTAGTTTTACAAAATGTCAGTATTTGTACCACTTGCAATTTCTGCCAGGGTATTTATGCACAAAAGTATTATGTTCGGATGTGTATTAGTCCGGAGTGCTGTAATAACAGTTTAATCAATGCATCAATGCGCACAATCTAGTACGAGTATAAGATTTTTATGGTTATCTTAAGTAACCCTTGATTTATTTAAGAGAAGATCGTGACAATTCGTCCTGAGTGAGACACTTTCAAATCATTCTTTTGAATATTCACTTTTAAATGTTGCAAGAGCGTTTCTGATTTGCTTACCCCAACCATATGACAGTATGTATACTGGTTTCTTATCGTGTCCTACCGAAATATCCTGAAAGATTGATCTGAGACGCTTAAAAGATTGCAAGGATGAGTAGTTAAATGAGCTTTACCTTCAAAATTTAATTAAAAACGTTGTGTGTATGATAGTCCGAAAAGATTAATGGTCGATTGAAAGTCTTTCCGCACCATCCGACAAATTGGTTACGGCAAGTTGGTTTGGTTTTCACTTAGAGTGTCCGACTTTTCGGTTTTTATGTCTAAGTCCTGGCATGTCGGCTTCCCTGGTCTTTTGCTTTCAGGTTTTTCGTTTTTTTATTGTTTTATGTAAATGCAAAGAAAGTTCATAATTTGCACGTACGGAATTCCTATGTATGTTGCATGATCTTCATTAAATTGGTCAAAAGTTAGGTTTTTGGAAAACGGCGGAGACTGTTAGCATTTAAGAAAATCGCTTAAAATTTAAATATAGCTCCCTCACATATGACTTACATCCAATGTTGATAACATTTGGCACAATTTAGTTTTTTGAACTAAGAAAGGAATGATTGATAATAAAGTACGAGGGATGCTTTATATATTTCTGGACTAATAATGAAAATGCGAATATTTTTCATCAAAAATGGTTTATTTCATTTTCATTTTTCATTTCATTTATTGATATTCAAAAAGTAACCGAGCCTTTAGGCCTTATATAGTTACAAAATTACTTCAAATTTGTTTAAAATATACAAAAAAACTTAAAGTAAGATTAATCCATTTCATATAAACAAGCATTAAGTTAAGCATACGTTAAATAATGTTTTTTTTTTAATTATTTTATTTTATTTTGATATCCCAAATTAAATTAAATTTATTATTTTTCAAAGTATTCTCCAGCATGATTTACTTAGTAGGGACTGTTACACACGTTTTATGCTGTAAAATAAAAAGTACTGAATGTTTTTGGACCAAATATTTTTAAATATATTTACTGATATATATTGTTTACAAAAAGAATCTACTTATTCGAAATGTCCGCCTTTTGCCATTACACACGCCTTAAGTCGCACTGGTCTGCAGGAACCTCTTCCATTGGAAATTGGCCACAGCTCGAACCAAAGCAGTCTTAAGAGATCCAATGTTGGGGTATCTTTTGTGACAAACCTTGTCCTCTAAAACCGTCCACAATTTGTAATCCATTGGGTTCAAATCTAGACCGCCTACGGGACATTCTTCAGAGGAAATGAACGCTGGCAAATTGTTTCGAAGCCAGGCCTGGGACGTTCAGCTGGAAAGTCCATGGCTGGTTTTGGAACAGGAGGCTTCACAACAGCTTCCAATGCGGTTTCTTGGTAAACTTTGGGCGATGTTTTGACTCCTTCTTCGCAGAAATGCAGGTCAGTGACCCCATCATAAGAGATACCCCACCAAACCATGACTGAAGCTGGGTGATGACTCTTTTCCACCCCTGGGATCAGTTCAGATGCTTCCTTAGATGACTGCGCATACACTCTATCATTTGGCTTGTTAAATTTTTCCTGAACGGTAAAAAATGTAAATTTTGCACAGAAAAATTACATTTTTCTGTGCAAGTTATCAGCGTGCTTCACCAAAAGACGTTTGCATTTTTCAATCCTATTTTTTTTTAAAGCTGCAGTCAATAAATGTCCGCTACGTCGTAGAGCGTGGGTGGCCCGGCCGGCGGCGGTCTTTTACATCTCCAGTCTCCTCAAACAGTTTTAAGCATCGGTAGACGAACATGCGGCTAATCCCTAGACGCCGGAGCGTTTTGAAAATATCGCTTTTCACACTTGAAAAGTGCTATTACAGCGATACGGTTCTCGTTATCTGACCACTCCATGATGAAAGTCGAAACAATTTTAGAATCCCGTTACAGACTAACACTATTGAGGTTAGCTTTCAAAACCCGTATGACATTAACGGGGTATGTTCAGTTCTACTATTGAAATGGGTGTGTTCAATGTTGTAACAGTATTTATGTCCCAACTAAGTATACACTTTTGCATGCGCTCAAACCAATTGTCGAAGCACTTTTTTCACTCGGATTGAGACACCTTCATAACATAGTTTTTGAAAGCTTCAAGAGCATCTTCTGGCGACGAAAATCGTTGACCACGAATTTTTTACTTGATGTGCGGGAATAATGTGTGAGAGCTCACATTGTCATGGTGCACAATGATTCGTCTTCTCTTGTTCGTTTTTGGTGTTCATGCAATATCGAATGTATGCTGGTGGACGAAATGCCCAAGGATGCCTCTATCTCACGGTATGTCACATGACGATCTTGCATTATCAGTTCACGCACGGCATCAATGTTCTCAGGCACAATCTTCGACCTTCGTTTTTGAGCGAGCGTCAGCCTCGATTGAATTCATTAAACCAGTTTTTCACAGTGCAGTAGGATGGTGCTTCTTCGCCAAACAAAGATTTAAGTTCATCGAAGCACTCTTATCGTGATAATCCACGTCGAAAGTTGTGGAAAATGATTGCACGAAAATGTTCACGAGTTATTTCATTTGTTGACAAGTTGATTTTTTCAAGTCACTGTAAACAACACAAATGATGGTCGATGTAAAACTTTCCAATGGAAAGGCAACACTAAGTGATGCCTAGGCCAGAAATATGTATCAAACCTCTTAAATCGGTTCAGATTTTAATATAGCTCACACAACGGATGTTTAACGCATTTTAGGTCTTAAGAACATATGTCAACCTTGATGAAATTTTGTGGAAGAAAGTTTTTTTAAACAAAGGACGAATGCTGTTGACATTTAAGGAAATCGGCTCGAATTTAGATATACATACTCGTAGTCCCCAAACATTTGGGTACATAATTTGTTGCGGACGTTATGTTCTAAAATTCTAAATGAAATATTTTCCTAAAACCTTCAGCAAGACCCCTTTTTAGTAAGTGCTTTAATGTGTGATTTACTACTTTTGAAGAAAACAATATTCGCGCCGAAATTGCAGTTGCTGACGTTACAAAAACCGGAAGTAATTTTGGAAGTCAACCTGTATTTGCATTATATTTAGCGAAATTGGCTTAGTAACCTAATAACATCCATGTACGTAGGAATATTTAAGTATACTAAAATAGTTCTAACAAGGTTTAAAGATTCTTGGTTCAGCGAAAAATTTTAAATTCTTCTGTTGCGGTCGTTAAGTTGTGAACGTAAAACATTTTCCTACTTCTTATTTATAACTATACAACAACAATATTTATTAACTTCATCTTTCGTCCTTTAATAAACAATTCAGTTAAAAGGTATAATTGGTGACAAAAATTGATTTATATCCACGCCCACACATATGACCATGTTCCAGTTCAGACCAGAATTAACGATGAAATTGGCTTAAATTGTAAATTCCGAAACATTTCCATAACATCTATACCAACTATAGACTTTAAGAAGCGCCCCTCAGTCTGGTACCTCATACGTTCCATTCCGCCCTCTTCAATACTCGCATAATATTTTGAATACGAGGAATTGAAACCATAAACACGCCCCTTCTTGCACTTCCTAAACAACTTACTCTATCAGATCGTTGATGGAAACACATATAACTTCTGTCCAATTGCACAAATTTCGTTTGTATTCTGCAATATGATTCTACGAGTACACAAGGCGGAAATAGTTTACACGATCCACTTTACGTAGTACCTCCCCCAAAAAACGAAGCTTTATGCGATTTTATTGAAATCGGTACGCTTCAGGCAATCGTAGGGAAAATAAGTGGTAATGGATATTGATGTTAGACTATATTAACGACAGAAATTTTAAAATTTAGCCACTCCCTTAAGGGTGAATGCATGTACGTAGGATCCGCCGACTGCAACTTGCTCACTCGTTTTTGAACTGAAACGGTTTTGGTACAAACACTAGACGCAGACAGACTATCTTTATTACGAGGATTGCTATATATATTTCGGGTGCTGACAATACTTGTATTCCCAGATGCAAATGCATTTTTAGCATACCTTCACTCATAAATTTTTGTCATTTAAGGGCGAATTGTTTTGTTTACAGTGTGTTGAAAAACTCATCTCAGTCAAAGAATGGAATTATTCCGTGAACATTTTCGTGCGCTGATACCAAGAGTTCAGTCTTGGACGCCGTTCGCTCCAGGATGAATTTCGTGAAGGACGTCCTACTTCGGTCACTTTGCCAGAAACCATCGATGCTGTGCGTGAACTGATTAAGAAAGACCGTAATGTGACATACCGTGAGGTTGAGGCATCCTTGGACATTAGTATGTCAAGCATCAATAAGATATTGCATGCTCATTTCGCCATGAAAAAAATTTGTTTTCGTTAGATCCCACATAATTTGACGAATGCTGAAAATGTTGAAATGTTGATAAAGTATAACTGAGGTAGCTCTAAGGCAGTGTATAACACACAGGTGACGAATCATGGATCTATCCATATGAAGCCGAAACAAAACAGCAATCGACCGTATGGGTCTATCAAGACGAGCCAAATCCGTCAAAAGTTGTTCGTGGAAGAAGTACATCGAAGCAAATGACTGTGTTTTTTTCGGTATAGCCGGCTATGTTGCGACAGTGCCTTTAGTGGAATTAGGACGGTCAATTCTGAGTGGTATACAACCGTCTGTTTGCCAACAGTATTAGAAGAAATGAGAAAAGATAATAAGAGAAGACGGATCAGTTTGCATCATGACAATGCACGCTCTCACACATCAGCTGAAACGATAAGCTATTTGACCACTCAAGATGTCGAATTGATGAGCCATCCACCGTACAGCCTTGATTTGGCACCCAATGACTTCTTCTTATTCCCTGGCATAAGAAAAAATGTGTGGTCAACGTTTTTCATCGTCCGAAGTAGCTGTTGAAGCGCTCAAAAATCATATTTTGGAGGTGTCTAAGTCGGAGTGCAAAAAGTGCTTGGTTTGTGCGCATGAAAAGTGTATTGATCTTAAAGGAGAATATTTTGAAAAACAATAAAATCTAGATTAATTATTGTGTTTATATTGCCGGACCCGAAATAACCCATGTCAGTTGCGTGAAAATAATGTTGATGAAAAGCTAATAATATCAAGGCGGCGTAGAGTTACATACTTTGATATTCATATTTGTCTGTAATGAGTTATATATATATAACATATATATTTTCATAAATATATGTATTTTTTAAGCGAACTTTTATGTTTCTTTATAAAAGTAGTTCGATTAAAAAAATTACCAAAAAATCAGCAGTTAAATTTGTTTTTCGTTGCGGACTTTGACAAATTTGTGACAATTTTTTACATTAAATTTGTTATATCTTTCCAATGCGTTTTTAAATTTTTGTGTATGCATTTAAATATGTTTTATGTTTCTAATAAAACAAAACACATATATATTTATAAATCTATAAAAGATGTCTTTTAAAATAACAAATAAAAATACGAGGTAGATGTAGGAATTCACCCTCCATTCATAAAAAGACAACCGAATAAACTTATGCTTTAAAGGTCAAACATACACCTTATTATGCTATTGTCAAATGTATGTGCTTTTGACAACTTTAATTTGTCCTTGGTATAGCTCTTCTCGGATTTATCCATATGTTCAAGCGAACTTAATCTCTAGAAGCCACACATTAACCCAATCTTGATGAAATTTGGTTTAGTTGCCAATATACTTACTATACGGACATGGACATATGAGTATAAAACAACTAAAACATTTTCCCACGGAGCCAATAGTAAAATTACGTCTGCAGTTAATTAGGGCCGAAAATCATAGAAATAAACGTAACTAAAATAAAAATAGTTTTGCAGAATTTCAGCCCGGTCAACAGGTTCAAAACCCTGTTGTCAATTGGCTTTTCTGCACATTCAAAATTGCAGTCTATAATATAGTCGGCCTCGGCCGACTTAGGATTTAGTACAATTGTTTTATCAAGACAAATCAAATCCTAGAGGATATTAGTAGCATTAATTTTAATGTATTCTTAGGGTCTAAAAATGGGGTCAAATACTGCACTTCTGATTGGTAAAATATTTGTCATTCTTAGGCAAAGGCTTAAAGAGGAATGTCGGATAATGCCGGTTTTTTATTTAGAGAAAGCTCGATAGTCAGTTTTATTTTAAACACGTGCTTGAAATTAACTGCTTATATGGGCCTTGGCTTTCGAAGCCTATCTTATGGCTCTGCTGATCTATGAGCCTTAGCACTCGGTTGCAATGGAACTGCACAGAAAAATCTCCGAGGCGCCGCTCCTTTTATTTAGGCCAGAACAACTAATCTAGGGCTTTCTGACTAACCAAAGTATCAAACCTAACTCTCCGGCCAGACATCGTAATAAAGGACTACTCGAAGTTTTTGTTCATTACAATTTTGGATTATTAACCCATATCACATCTTCTGCTGTAGTCGTAAGACCTAACTTGAAAAAGCGTTTTGCCCAATTGTTGTAAATACACGCAGAGAAAAGATTTGGTTGTTATATGGTATGGTATAGTAAATTTCATTTTGACAACAGTATGATTGCGGCAATATTAATATTCCCAAAATGTAACAATACTATTATTGCCAAATTTAGAAATGAAAATATGGTTCGAGGATTTTTATTGAGTTTACTATGTTTGGTGGAATACTCTACTGTCGACTGTTTCTCGTTTCTTTGAAATCTGCCTGCACTTAAGTTTTTAGCCATTGATCATGGTTTAATCAAGTTAATTGCTTAGGTTATACGCATGGTGAAGTATAATTCACCCCTGCTTGCAATTAAAAGGCTTTTCGACAGCCTTTTAAATACTTTATATGTTTGTTTCTTTAATTAAATGTTCAATAGAAACACGGTCTCAAATCTGGCTATGAACTTATTGTAAAGTAATTTAAAAAAAAATTGCTTAATAAAATCTCTATTGTTGAATTACAACATAACCCAATCCTTATAAATAATTTTGGGAATCATAAAATGGCTGAGTAGAACCATGTTATGGTTGTATGTGCAAGATAATAAGGTTGAGTGTAACTCCATTGGCCTTAAACGGAACTTTTGGTTTAGCGGAACGCAACGAAGTCATGATTCAGATACTAGACATTCGTCGGACCCTTTCTTGCATCTTGCGGTAAGTGAGCTTCGAGCAGTCTTCTTTAATTTCGACAATAGTATCATTGGCGCATAATATCGATGGCCCTTATTGCTCTGTTATAATGTCGAACCTAAAATTTAACTTTCTGTGCAGAAATACACTGAGGTATTTTGCATTACCAGCGAAGGTCAGCGACGTTGCGAGTAAGATATCATTGCCTCAGCCTTGTTCAGGCTTCTCTATAAAATACATTAGATGTCCGGAGCCGACTTAGGTCCGGGCCATTACTACAAGTGTAATACTAGGACACCCCGGCCTAATGTATTTGTATTCTTACGTAGCTTCAAAAGCACGTTCGTTGTTTTGCATCTTCAATACAGCCACCGTTTTGCAGAAGATTCTGTTTTTGTGATGCAACGAAACGCATGTGAAGAAGAAAACAGCCACAACAACAGCAGCATCGGCGGAATCATAGGCAAGGAAAACCTACAAATTGATATTAAAACTAATCCAGAAAGTTAAAAACAACAACAGCAATTACCTGCTGTTCAACTTTTAAACATTTACGAGCTGCCTGTAAGTTGAACTCAATGAAACTTTACAAAGAAAAACGGGAAGGGGAGCTATACGTGGGTCGAGTCGAATATTATGTTCGCAGTTTTTAGTAGTGGCAAGAGGAAAATTTACGCTTTTAAAATGAGCATTACATTGTATTTATATAAGAACATACATACATATTTCTTTTGCAAGATAAAACATATTTATTAAATTAATCAAAACAGTGTTTTATCAGGGTACGGAAATGAAATCTCGCCATACATAAGGCATCAGCTCAATAAAAAACCAAAACCATGAAGGCTTCTTGCCCTTTATTTAGTGCTGTCGAATTCTATGCATTCAAGTGGCTTTACTTATAGGGATACGCTTCTATTGAAATATGAATATCAAATTTCAAATCCATTTATATTTTAACCTAATCATAGGATCTTACTAAAAAGCAACACTTTAGAATAGAGTTATGAGGTAAATTCCGATTCTTTATCGCCCAGCCCTTAGTGCAGTGAGAACAACACTTTTCGCTTGATGAATGCAGCAAGTTGTGAACTTGTCCGTGGTGTGATGGTTAGTGTGCACGAAAACATATAAACCCAGGTTCAACTTCTGCTAAGAACATCAAAAATTGTTCTGAGGCGGGTTCACATCACCTCTCCAAGCAAGGTTCAACTCCTGCCATCTAAATTTTTTTCAACATCATCTCTCTGAATGATTTGAGAGAAGTATCCCCTTGTCCCTAATGAAATGTTGTGGGAACTAAGTAATTATACGTTGATATTGCGAGGTGTTGCTAATGGAATGTCCAATAATACAATCTGAAGTTGAATTGATATAAACGTATGATCGGTTTACTGTGATTTGTATATTAGTAGAAAAATTAAATCATAAGGGTATTATATTTTACTGGCCATAACAAGCTAGGACTTAAAATATATACTAGATTAACCAAAAGATTGCACTTAGAATCCTAGTTACCGAACGAGCATAAAGGATATTTTGCAGAAGACAAACAACGAGCGAACAATTCTAAAAACACCCTTATACAGACCAAGCAATAGGTTGCAGAACCGACATTAATACATAATTAATTTCACAGATAAGTCAACTAGTTGGATTCCTTTGGGGTTTTTCGCGTAAAGAAGCATTTTTATACCCTTACACAGAGCACAGATTTGTTGTCATTGGGCATTTCTTCCACCAGCATACATTCGATATTGCATGAACATCTGGTTAAGGCACCTCTTGAAGCTCTTTTAGTTGCTCTTTAACCCAAATGCGGCAATTTTGTTGATTGATGTTGACTGCCGTTAAGCCAGAAATGGGCCTCATTACTAAACAAACTTTTGGGTGAAAACAGCGGATCTTCTCATTCTTATTTCCATAATACAGATGCACAATTGGGAGACCTTGTTGCGGTGTATGTCTTTCCATGATGAAATGGCAAACAAGAATGAAAAAAAAGTTTAACAGAACCCGTTTGTAAAAAATACCTCTAGATTGATCACCTGTTACTTCAAAAACTCAGTCAATTACTAACAGTTTTCTACAGGAAACGTGCCTTTAAAAAAATCATTGTTCGTACGGTTCCTTCACAAGAGAAAGTATTAAATCGTTAAGCTTAAAAATGTGGAACAAGTACGTATTTAAAAAAGTATATGTGACGCGCAAAAAAGAAAGGGACCTAAGGTTAAAAACCAGTTTTGTTCAGGAGAGCAGTTTTAAAGATTAGGTCTCTTTCTATTTGCGCTTAGAATCGTCGACTTAACTTTCATAAAACGCGCATATCTCTGGGAGGAAACACTTTTGGGGCATGAGATCGGTCTCATTCGATGCTCAGATGTTGTCCACATCATAAAAAGAAAAAAATGAAAATTGATTTTTTTACCCTTAGGTCCCTTTCTCTATGCGCTGTCACATATATTGTTGGAAAGGAGTAATTCTCCTCCATTTAAATCCACCCAGAAACTTAATATTGGTTTAAGTACTCAAAACCGGTTATTTAACCGAACTTCCAGATTTTGGGATTGTTTACGAATTTTTACAAGCTGAGTCTAGTTGTACTGCACTAGTCATGCAAGAAAAGAATTATCACTTCCCGAAATATTTTTTGTAGCACTGTGTAATCTGTCACATCCAAGTCCTCGTTGGCCGTAACAAGTGTTCTCCGTTAAAGAGTAAAAAATATTTGAAGATTATGACCATTACCCGACTATTGCGTCTTACCTGACTTGCTAACACTCTTCAATCTCTTCCAGCGTACTTTACAGGCTTCCATCCATTCATGATCATGTTACCAGTGCAACATCAAGCTGAGAATACCCCATCCATGTTCCTTCCGCAAATTGCTTCTGTACAGCATGTGATGTTGCAGCTCTCGCGCCGGCCTGTTCTGTGCGTATGTTGACGTCGCCTGCTTTTCCTTATGCGACTGCTTTGAAAATTCATTATTATTTAATGTGTTTCATCTTTCGATGGGCAGTTGCACGTCCGAGCACGTATGTACGAGTACTCGTATGTCTGCATGAATGCATGTGGTACTTGTAACGAGCGTGATCGTGTCGCCGTATCGGTTTGGAGTTGGAACAGGAAGTTCAATTGCGCATCCGCGCGTTCTCTGTCGTCATATTGGCGCTTTGATAATGTTCACTTTGCTCTTCATTTATTTCTTCAGCTACAGCAACACAGCAACATAACACCGGCAACTGCAATAGCAGTAGCGGCGGCAACAAGTTTAGTTTCTTTTTAGTAATTAGTTTGAGGGACCGGTTCGGTTTGCGTTTGGTTTTCTGGAAACGTTTTCACTGTTTTTCCTTATATTGAAATTAGTCTTTGATATAATTTGTGTTTTACGAGTTAGTATGTATATTTAGCTTTATCTTGAGTAGAGCCGGTAACATCCTGTCCACAGTTGTTTAGACTAGAGCACAATCAGAGAATGAAGCCGACACAAAAGCAACGGCGAAGGTCTGAGCGGGCATGAGTTATGGGTAGACTTTGCAGAGTAGATAACCTAGCAAATTAAAAATGTTGACGGTCACACTCGGTTGAGAGCGGTAGCTTGTTAGGGAAATGAACACTGTAGGGTAATTTTCCTAACAGGAGGACGAGCGGCCCAAACTAGAATGAGTGATTGTAGAAAACGGAAATTTGGCACAAGTAATCTAAGCAACAAATGAATTTTCACCCAAATCGGATGAAAAAGTTACTCCGTCTACAAATTGTTTTACCCATCTATTGAGATAGGGAGGAACATTTTTTTGAAAACTCGAAACTCTTTATAATTTTTGCTATAATTTTATGTCACAGGAAATTGAAATTAAATGCCACGTCCGTTTAAGCCTCTCTTACATGAGAGGTTTAAACACCATTGACGTTTTGCGGGAATTGGTGTCTGCGCCAATGAGAGGATAGATAATAAGAGAAGGCGGATCATTTTGCATCACGACAATGCGAGCTCTCACACATCACCTGAAACGATGAGCTATTTGACCACTCAAGATGTCGAATTGATGGGCCATTCGCCGTACAGTCCTGATTTGGCATCCAATGACTTCTTCTTATTCCCTAGCATCAAGAAAAAAACAATGCGTGGTCAACGTTTTTCAACGCCCGAAGCAGCTGCTGAAGCGATCAAAATTCATGTTTTGGAGGTGTTTCATTCGGAGTGGAAAACGTGCTTTGAATTTTTTTTTGTGCGCATTCAAATGTGCATTGATCTTAAAGGAGAATATTTTGAAAAACAATAAAACCATTTCCAATGATAAATTATTGTGTTTTTATTGCCAGACCCGAAATATAAATAGCAACCCTCGTAGCAGCTCAATTAAGTTTTATGTGGCTCGGAATATATGTCATTGAGATATATTAGAGATATATAAACAAATATTAATTTTTGTTACAGACGGGACAGTTTTTTTTAAATATCACTTATAATAATGCATTAACTTTATATAAGTACGAGTATACTTATAACGTCATTTTGTATACGAAAATGTAAACAACGAAATTTTTATTTATTTTTATTTTAATGCATCCATACTGACCATATTTAAAAGGTTTTTTTACTAAAGTATCTTTCAAATTTAAGCATCAGAAAATATATAAATTACGCCAATTTTTTGTAATTTATAACGGATACTCAAAAGTTCAACCTGAGAATATCATAGCTGCTTTTGGAAATCATTCATATATGTTTTATTTATAGTGTTTGTGTTGAACTGAAGAATAAATAAAATTATATAAAAATAAAAATTGTATTTTATCGATTATGCCCGCAGCGCTCCATGTGTGTTTTCTTTATAAGAAACCTTACGAAGGACCCATTGCTGTGGAAACTGTTGTTGAGAGCAAGGTAAGTGCTTATCCCGAGGATTATTTACTAAAAGGCCTAATGTCTTATAAACTGCATCCTATTGTGAATGGTAGAAATAAGAAAGAAAGTTTCAGTAGGTTGATCCGACTTACATATACCCTGACCCATAATTGGATTTAACGTCGCTCCGTCCACCATTGCCGGAGGCGTGCCGTTAAGTGTAGTATGTGTGAAAGGTAATATAATAGAGCAGGCATGTCCCATGTGAATACCAAAAGTGGGCGAAATGGCGCATTTGCACTGAAAGTGCCAGAAGGGGAATGAGAGTCACTTTTTTGTACTCCATTAGAAAATATTAGGTACGCTGTATTCTAAGAGTGGAGTGGTGGTTTGTTCTATGCAACTTTTGGATACTGTATCTGGTATGAGCCTCTAAAGTCAGATACTCAAAGGTTCAACCTGAGAATATCATAGCTGCTTTTGGAAATCATTCATATATGTTTTATTTATAGTGTTTGTGTTGAACTGAAGAATAAATAAAATTATATAAAAATAAAAATTGTATTTTATCGATTATGCCCGCAGCGCTCCATGTGTGTTTTCTTTATATGGAACCTTACGAAGGACCCATTGCTGTGGAAACTGATGTTGAGAACAAGGTAAGTGCTTATTCCGAGGATTATTTACTAAAAGGCCTAATGTCTTATAAACTGCATCCTATTGTGAATGGTAGAAATAAGAAAGAAAGTTTCAGTAGGTTGATCCGACTTACATATACCCTGACCCATAATTGGATTTAACGTCGCTCCGTCCACCATTGCCGGAGGCGTGCCGTTAAGTGTAGTATGTGTGAAAGGTAATATAATAGAGCAGGCATGTCCCATGTGAATACCAAAAGTGGGCGAAATGGCGCATTTGCACTGAAAGTGCCAGAAGGGGAATGAGAGTCACTTTTTTGTACTCCATTAGAAAATATTAGGTACGCTGTATTCTAAGAGTGGAGTGGTGGTTTGTTCTATGCAACTTTTGGATACTGTATCTGGTATGAGCCTCTAAAGTCAGATACTCAAAGGTTCAACCTGAGAATATCATAGCTGCTTTTGGAAATCATTCATATATGTTTTATTTATAGTGTTTGTGTTAAACTGAAGAATAAATAAAATTATATAAAAATAAAAATTGTATTTTATCGATTATGCCCGCAGCGCTCCATGTGTGTTTTCTTTATATGGAACCTTACGAAGGACCCATTGCTGTGGAAACTGATGTTGAGAACAAGGTAAGTGCTTATCCCGAGGATTATTTACTAAAAGGCCTAATGTCTTATAAACTGCATCCTATTGTGAATGGTAGAAATAAGAAAGAAAGTTTCAGTAGGTTGATCCGACTTACATATACCCTGACCCATAATTGGATTTAACGTCGCTCCGTCCACCATTGCCGGAGGCGTGCCGTTAAGTGTAGTATGTGTGAAAGGTAATATAATAGAGCAGGCATGTCCCATGTGAATACCAAAAGTGGGCGAAATGGCGCATTTGCACTGAAAGTGCCAGAAGGGGAATGAGAGTCACTTTTTTGTACTCCATTAGAAAATATTAGGTACGCTGTATTCTAAGAGTGGAGTGGTGGTTTGTTCTATGCAACTTTTGGATACTGTATCTGGTATGAGCCTCTAAAGTCAGACCCCAGGGTTGCCGATTACCGATATCGAACGGAAGAAATGGAGGTAGGGGTTACACCGTGATACGTATATGTATGCACTTGTGTCTGCAAATGTGCCGGATTATCACCGCCATTCGGGCCAATGTGCCAAGTAAAACTGGATAAGCGGTGGTCGTTTTAACCGTGTGCTAAGTAGTACGAATGGAGGAAGTAGAAGGGACATGGTATGTCGCTTACATATTAAATGTACGAGTTAAAAATGTGTTATCAATGTGAAGAATGCCAAACGAGAAAAATAAACTGCTCTGGGCTTGTCACACTGGCTGAAAGATGTCGTAGTCTCGATCTCGTGAATGCTGGGCAATGACAGAGAAAGCATGGATGCACACCAACTCAGAGTGCGAGTTGGTTCGGTTCAGAGCATTTCTGGTTCTTTATAGAGAACCCAGCTTCAGTTTTTTGTCAAATGTCCAGATGTCGGCATGGATGTGGAATATCAGGCTTATGTTTATTATTATTTCCATTGCCCTAGTAGAAATTGTACAAATTTCTCAGACAGTAGGTTCACTGCACCTTATCTATTTTTTATGTTTCACTTTTAAGCCATTGAAGTCCACCTAAATAATTCCGCATTGATCGACATCTAGCTTTTTCCGGTGCATTAACTAAGCATGAAGTCCAATTGGGCACAATTCAATGCATCAGAGGCCATTCCGCACAGAGTGGTTGGGTGTCTGTCTCAAAAGAATTCCCAGGGGTTTGAATCCTTCTTTGGTCCAGACCCTTTGTATACTGTTTATGGTGGTGACCCAGAGGTGAGATGAGAGAATGCCAACCTGTGGAGTTCCCTGAAATTTTGTCAGTAATATTTATATCGTTCCATCCATTTTTGCTTTAGCATATGACTGATGCAGGCTTTCAGCACCCGGTCTATGCTGAATTGCTCTAAAGATTTGATAAGGACGGTCCGATTTGTACATTATTGAATGAACCCTACGAAAGTAGCCAGGGTGTACTACCTCATGCAGTGCAGTCGCAACATACCTGTTTTTGACTTAATTACGTTGTTTAACATTCAACAAGTTGTCTGGTATTATGGTTTTTTCCATGCTATCCACTAAACGTTTCATGGTTTTTAGTAAAAATGACGTTAGACCTATTGGTCAGTATGCTTTAGCATTTGCATAGCTCGACTTGACTGGTTTAAGAATGAAGCCACTCTCGCTCTTAACCGGACCTTCGGAGTAAACGAGAAGAAGAGCCATACTCTAATGATGTAAGATTTATAATTTGATATGAGATCCAGTCTTTTTTGTAAAAGGGCTTGGCAACTTCCATCTGACCCTGCTGTCGTGAACGGCGGAGAAACAGTTTTCTGCTCTGCGAGCATATCGTTAGTGATTAAAGCTTCATGGTGGTGTGCTCTACGTGTTGTTCTAGCATTGTCGATTGCGAGTCGGAAAATGGGTACCATCAGAAGTCTTAGCATTTTTTACTCTTGTGTTCATCGTAGTCATATTTGCATCGATCAAGAACTTCTTAATATTCTTTAGGAGGAACTTTTCGTGTTTCTTATATTTTTGTTATGTTTAATTAGTTTTTTTTGGTATTTATTTTTGCACACAGAGAACATTCGTTGCCACAACCGAATTTTTCTGCCAACTGAATGATTGTGGTTGCATTAACTAATAAGGTGACATCAGTACAACCGAATGTTTATTGGCGCACTGCAATTTTAAGTGAATAGAATTGAAAGTATAGGTATACGTGACAAAGTATCGGAACCTCTATAATTTTTTCGGAATCTATATAAGCATAAGTATATATATATATGTATGTCTATATATCGCACTTGTATTTCAAATATTTAGTAATTTAAAGAAACAAGTTTTCTTATATACAGGTTATCCGCCGGAAAGGTTTTTGTTTTGCCGCCATTTTGGTAAACATTAGTCTTGACAGTTCATATGTGGCAGTCGTGAAGTAGAGATGTGGCCAATTTATTTTGGAAAAATATTCGAAAAATCGTTAAACATTTTATCGAAAATCAATCATCGATTACTCTGACGCTAAGAAAGTTACGTGAAATTTTTGGGAGAAACAACGTGCCAACAAAACGCACTATTTATCGCGTAGTGAATGATTTCGAAGAAAGCATTGACCACAAGATGCTGCAAGATTGGCTGAAAACATTACTGCTGACACGACGCCGTGTTAAATGTAATGAAAAATGTGCTCAAAAGGGCTAGCATTTGAGAGGCTAACAGAGGCGGACATTTATCTGATATTGTATTCATTCACATATATTGTATCAATAGCTTAAGATCCATTGAAAAAACAAAACATAAGTCGTTTTTATGAAAAAAGAGTGGACAAATTTATAATTTTAAGTATTGTTAAAGGAAACCTTGGAGTTTTTTAAGAAGAATTAAATATTAAAGATTTCTAGTACATACCATTTTGTTAAACAAGAACGATATGTTAGAAGTTATTAACTTTCCACTTTTAGCCCTATTAAACATTAAGAAGATACACCATCAGGTCCTTACTATATAAACATCAAACAATTTTGATTAAAACATTTTCTGTTCTGAACGATTGGTGAGACTTGAGAAAAAAAAATACCACCACCAATAATCGGTTACATCAATTAATTTGCTGCAAAACTATATGTTACCACTACCGCCAGTTGTGGCAACTAAGTATGTTTCCGCGTTTCATTAGAATGACCGATCTATTGGTTCTGTGCATAGTAGGTTGATTATATTTATTATTTTGAGGTGTGGTGAATAGAATATACTTTATAAATATTCGGTGATGGCAACGGAAATTCCACTTTTGCAACGGAAATTGTCCACCGTACACCAAATATTGATCGGAGACCCCATAAAGTTATATGTATATTATTGATCCTCGTTAAATTCTCTCTGTGTCCCTTGAAAACACTATAGGAATTGAACAAATATGGTCATAAGCTGATTGTAAATGCGTGAAATCTACACAGGAGGAGAAAAGTTTCCTATTTATTTGGTATTTTCTCATCAAATCATAATGTTTAGTTGACGGACAATGGTTAAAATGTGTGCTTTTAGTTAGAAAGCACTAAATACCTCAAAAAATGGCATAGTAGCAGGACTTTTTTGCTCATGTGGCCCAAAACACGTCCCGCTTTGTCAATATGGAGATACGAGTAATTGAAGTCAATTATGCTACTTATCAAATTATGGAGTATTTTTGAGGTTTTGGGTGAGATTAGCGATGGATGCAAAGGCCAAAAGGGCGCTTTAGTAGCGTCGGGACTGTGGAGGGCACACGCAAAAAAAAGTATGGTTGGGTGACAATATTCGAAGAGGATCATACTATTGTTGGGTATATGGTTGTGGTACAACAATATTTTGATCCTCACAAAAATAGTATTATTCACACACAACCATACTATGATCTCCGCAACCATATTATGAGTCACACTCAACCATACTATGATCCCCTAAACCATATTATAATCCTCACAATCATATTATCTCTTTCATACAACCATAGTATGATACTCACAATCATAGTATGATTCACACGCAACCATGCTATAATCCCTACAACCATAGTATGATTCACTCAACCATACTATGATCTCTAAATTTCTTTATAAGGTAATGTTGTTATTCAAAAATAGAGACTTTAACCAAGCATGTTTTTTAAAATTGCATTACAATTACTTCATAGCCAGATTTGAGGCCATGTTTTTATTGAATATATCATTCAAGAAACAAAAATATACTCGCATATTCCAACTGCAGTCGAAAATACTTTTAGTTAGCAGCATGATATGGCTGCTTTTATATGGTTGCTTCAACCATATTTTCATTTCTAAATTGGGCAATAATACTATTGTTACATTTCAACAATATCAATATTGCGGCAATCATACTATTGTCAAAATTAAATTCAGAAAACAATACTATGGTTGAGACGAAAATATTTTTATTGCGGAAAACATATTATTATTGCCGTAACCATATACCAACCATATTTTTTCTCTGCGTACATATAAGGTTCGGCCAGGAAGGACTTAACGTCGTTTTTACTTGTTTAGTTCCAACTGATTTTCAATTTATTTTTTCTCTGTAATTTTTCTTTTTACGAAGTTACCTATTATATTTTTTTAAAAAGCAGACTATCGAATTCCTCAGAGAAATCTAAAGCCGAATCTGTCTAACCGTAGACCTCTGTATGGAACGACATATCGAGAATTTATTTGAAATAAAAGTAACAGTGCGTGTTTTTAAGATGCTACAAGACTTATTTTGTACTGTAGAAGCTCTACCCAATCTAATTTCTAGGAAGAAAATTGAAAAAATTCAGATTTGTTTCAAAGTAATTGGACGCTTGTTTGAAAGACATTTTGTATGTTGGCCAGGGCCAAAAACGATTGTACTGCCAATGTAAGAAATTTATAAGGTAAAGTTGCCAATTGTTTTAGTACTTGCGTTGATAATGGGCATTATATCCATATCAAAAAATCTTCTGAACATATTCTCCACACGGAATCTGGCCACCTTTCTCGCAAACTGTAGGAGAGTTCCATATCCGATAAATAGAAGCGTTTTCATTCATAAACTCAACTGGCGAAAAAAGCACAGTCAAATCCAGTTTTCAATTAGAACTTAAAAGTTATTGTACTTTCACACATGTGCATCCGTACGGACGTGTACGTGTGAGTGTGTCTCGCTGTGTTGGTGTATAGTGGCGAAATGAGATACTCGCTTTGCAAGGAAACAGCAAACGCAAGAACAACGCTTTCTTACTACGCTCAACTTAAGCTGGTGAGAAGATTCCCGCACTTTTATGAATGAATGGACGACGGACGGATGGATGGCAGATGGACGGACTGGCAGACATGTTGCTTGCTGGGTTTCTTTAGATCAATGTACTACGATCGTTCAGCGTAGAGGTGTATATAAGTACATATGTGCCTGGGTAGGTTCGTCCGTCTGTCCGTCCGTCCGTTGGCGTGGATGACAATGGTATAGCTTGTGAATGAGATATTGTAGTCGGTTTGGTTAAAACGGGTTTGCGATGTGCTTTTCCCCTTCTTTGCCAAAGTTAAGCAACGTTCAACGTGTGCCAAGTGTCATGTCTGTAACAATGCTACCAGCCACAACAAAAGTATCTATTAGATCGACTACACGCTTCATACATACATGGATAAGTCTATGTACAAACATATGTACGCTCATACAGTCCCTGGCCATTGAAATGCCGCCGAATACAAGTACTCGAAAAGTTAGTCGTGAATAGTTTTAAAACCCCATTTAAAACGAAATTGTTCTTCATTAGCATACTCGATTTTTTACTATTGTTTAAGAAATGACTAACTATAGAAGAACGATGCTACTACAAGGACTCGGCCTTACAATAGGTTTGAAATTTGTTTTTATGATGGAGTTATTAAGAATTTATTGCAATTTTGTCAAGAAATTTAAAAATACGACTTCAGCTATTTTCCAATACTAATATTTCTCCATCGTTTTTAACCATAAAGAATGATAATCTGGTGGCAATCTTCATCAATCAAATATGTATTTAAAATATAATAAAAATTGTTTGAGAATATCTCGATCGGATTAACATGTTTTATAAATATTTAAATACACCCACTAGCACCGAACTACTATAATTAAGCAATTATTTGACCATATGTACAACATTGAAAAGGTTATTAAAGGGAAATTACCGAATTCACGAAATCAGTCAGCTTGAGCTGAAATATGTTGCAAATCATTCTTCATTTCTAGAGGGGAACTTTTCCAATCTTTTTACGACCCTACGAATACAGGGTTTTCCATTAAGGACATAACAATTTCATATATTAATAAGAATATTTAAGATATAGAGTTCAAATTTATTCCAGGTGTAGTGCAAACGTTACATTTTAAGAATGAAATTCGATTTCGGTCATATGATCACCACGAGCCCGTGTACGCCGATCTATTCCTTGGAACCAATTTTCCACCACTCTTGCACACATTTCGATCGGAACGCATGTTGTGTGGCTTGTGGCACCGTCCTGTTGAAACCGCATATCCGCGATGTCAATTTCATCCAATTCTGAGCAAAGATAATTTTTTAACATGGCACGATAACGCACTTCATTGGCGGTAACATGACGATTGTTTTCATCGACGAAAAAATACGGCTCTATTACTGCTCCGGCATGTCCAAAAATGCATATTCTGTTTTTTGACAAAACCACTTAACCAGCAATGAGCTTCATTGCTAAAGATGATTTTTCGATAATAATCTGGATTTTCGTGAAACTTTTCCAGAGCCCAATCGGAAAAGTTTCGGCGTTTCAAATGATCAAGAGGCTTCAGTTCTTGAGTCAGTTTGATGTTAAAAGGATGAAGGCCAAGATCTTGTCGCAAAATATTCCACAGTGTGGTTTGAGAGATGCCCAATTCCTCCGAACAATGTGGAATCAACTGATCTGGCTCATTTCAAACGGATATACTTACGGCTGCGATATTTTCGTCGCTTCGAGCGGTACGGCGTCTCTTTGGAAAAGAAACATCCAAAATTGAAAATTTCGTTGCAAGTTTATCCATTATAGCACGCACAGCCTGTCGGGTGGGACGATTATTACGGCCGAAAATTGGAGTTATGAAACTGTTGACTTCGAAATGTTTGAGGGTGCGTTGACATAAAGATATGAAACTGTTATGTCCCTATTGGAAAACCCTTTATATGTGTGTTCGTTACGGTGGGCCGCAAAAAATTTCTGGTGACATTAGCAGTTTTAATTGGTGAGCCAAACTTGTGGAATAGAGGGGAATAGAGTTTTCGTACCATGAAAAACTCAACGAAGTGAAAAATGACAGAGAGTTTTTCAAATCCTACGGCTATCTCGGCAGACTTTACAGTTTTAGCTTAAGGGCCCATAAACGTAAACATATTGGCAGCTTAAAAACGTTCCTTTACAGTTTTCCCCACAAATAGTAGAACGAGGTGACCAAGCGACATCCAAAAATCGCCCATGCCTTTAATGGCCGGACAAAAACTGCCTTTCACTGAAAGGGAGTTTTCAGCAGCATTTTTAATGAGAAAATGTGTCAATGAAGCCACTCTGAGCAAGAAATAATTTTTTAAGTGAGGTTATTGTCAACATCGAGCAGCTTCAAAGTCTAAACTTCGAAGCGATAACGAAGTGGAAGGTCATGTAACTATAATACGAGTAGATAAGTCAAGTGGATCTTATAGTTATCAAATAATAAAAGGTCTTTGTGCAAAAATCGTATCAATGATGATGAGGAAAATATTGAGTTTTTGAGATAGATGGCGATTCGCATACTCCCGGCCGCTGCTACATACTCATTATTGGTCACTGTAAGATGGTGAGTGCCTCATTTCGGCTTAATTTTCTTGTCAAAACAATCACTGTTTGGGCTTTAGAGCAATGACTTTGACAATATGTTTGCATGCCAGGTTCAAGAGTAAAGTGAATCATTTTTTTCACAGAAATGTAATACTACTAACTTTCTGTTATAATTTCGAAAAAGTTAGGAGTTTTCACTGTCAAAATATCATACAATACTTAATGAAAGATCCTATTCGCTTACAGCGGGCATTGTAATTTTTTTACTTTTTCGGATTTTCAAATCGCACCAAATATTTCCTTGTATGACATGTGAAAATAAAAAGAACCGCGCTTTTATTTTTTTTTTTGGTTTACATATCACTTCGAAGCAAATGGTCGCCGGTTTCTTCGGTAAAACTGGTCATGTGGCGACTGTTTTGCTTGAGCAACGTAGGACGGTCTATTCTGATTGATTCAAAAAACGAACAAGAGAAGATGAATCATTGTGCACCATGACAATGAGGGCTCTCACACATCGGCTGAAACCAACGCCTTTTTGACCGGCCAAAACGTCGAATTGATGGGTCATCCGCCGAACAGCCCTGACTTGGCACCCAATGACTTCTTCTTATTCCCGTACATCATGAAAAAATGCGTGGTCAACGATTTTCGTCGCCAAAAGATGTTGTAGAAGCGTTAAAAAACCATGTTTTGGAGGTGTCTTAATCGCAGTGGAACAAGCGCTTCGACAATTGGTATGAGCGCACGCAAAAGTGTATAATTCATGTATTCCCCAGCATGAATTATACACGTTTGCTTTGAAAAACAATAAAACCATTTTTGATGATGAATATTCGCATTTTCATTATTAGGCCACAAATATATATAGCAGTCATCGTAGGAAGCACGTGTTATTCGCAAAGATATGGTCTCTACTGGTAATCTCAAAAATTAATATACATTCTCGTATATTTAAAAAAATATTCTATGCGGAAGAAGTTTGAGAAGTTAGCGACATAAAATGTTTGTCAAATTTTAAAAAAGAAAAAAATTAAATCGCAAAAATCGGTTTTGAGTAGCCGAATAATTGCTTTCGGAGCAGTTCAGAATCCCGCTCGTTGTGGTTGGGTGAGTATTTGCCGCTAAAAAAGATACTATGCCTAGTGTGCAGTTTAATCGAGATAGGTTTTTGCTACCTGTCATGTATTTACAAGAATAGGGTAACAGCGACAAGTCCATATATTACCTGTGTTCTTTTCAGGTAACTAGCTTAGCTACTTATTTAGTTAGCAATATTGTTTTTTATTTTTTTAAGTAGGGACATAAATACTGTTACACACGTTTTATGCTGTAAAATAAAAAGTACTGAATGTTTTGGAACAAATATTTTTTAATATATTTATTGATGTATATTGTATCCAAAAAGAATCTATTTATTCGAAATGTCCGCCTTTTGCCTTTACTCACGCCTTAAGTCGCACTGGCCAATCGTCAATAGCTACACGAACCTCGTCCTTTGGAAAATTGGTCACAGTTCGAACCAAAGCAGTCTTAAGAGATCCAATGTTGCGGTGTCTTTTGTGACAAACCTTGTCCTCTAAAACTTTCCACAATTTGTAATCCAATGGGTTCAAATCTGGACTGCCTGAGGGCCATTCTTCAGAGGTAATGAACGCTGGCAAATTGTTTCGAAGCTAGGCCTGGGACGTTTTAGCTTTATGGGCAGGCGCAGAATCCTGCTGGAAAGTCCATGGCTGGTTTTGGAACATGGAACTGTTAAGAGACTTCACAACAGCTTCCAAAACGGTTTCTTGGTAAACTTTTCCCGATGTTTGATGACATGAGGTGTTCGAACAGAGCGTGGGCAGCCCGACCGGTGGCGGTCTTTTACATCTCCAGTCTCCTCAAACAGTTTTATGCATTGGTAGACGAACATGCGGATAATCCCTAGTGACCGGAGCGTTTTGAAAACATCGCTTATTCATTTCACTTTTTTTTTAATGTAGACAACATCTGAGCATCGAATGAGACCGATCACATGCTCCAAAAGTGTTCCCTCCCAGAGATATGCGCGTTTTATGAAAGTGATGGTACACCAAAGATACACGTATTTAATCTTTAAAATGGCTCTCCTGAACAAAGCTGGTTTTTACTCTTAGGTCACTTCCTATTTTGCGCGTCACATATGACATTAAAGGGGTATCTCAGTTCTACTATTGAAATGGGTGTGTTCAATGTTGTAACAGTATTTATGTCCCTACTAAGTAGTTATCGTAATTTCTCTAAATCTTAACAAGAAACATTGCCACTTTCCGTTTTTCCATCATTGTAATATATAGGAATGATATTATCCCGCTTTTTCTATTTTCTTTTTCATTCATTCATTTCATTTTCGTTTTGTATAATAACAAAAAATATATGTTTTTGATTTTTTAGTCAAGCTGGGTGTGTCATAAAATTTTTCTTGGTAAAAAAATGAGTCAGGCAACTCTAGCTTGTTTCGTTACCGATTAAAAGCCAATTCGCTTGCCCACCGAGTAACTTCCACACAAATGCTTATTTAGTAACCTGAAAAGAACATGGCTATTATGTCTGAAAACCCGTGAAATTCTTACAAAGGAATGTAATTGTCCATATATTTATAGAATAATGAAAGTTTAATTTCATTTAAGCACCCACACATATGACATTTTGCAAAATTGAACAACGGTCACAATTGAATGGCCAGGTGCTGTCTCCGTTAGTATTTTTATCTAACACACGCAGATCAATTTATTTATATAGAGGGCGTGGGTTGCATTCAACAACATGTGTATTTTCAAGACCCCCGTCTCCGACTTCGTCAAAAATCGATTGAATGCTTACATGGAGCCAAGCTATATCTCTATGTGTGTGTGTCTGTATATTCAGATCAGATAATCATAGATGCGATTATAATTTATGTTTGTTATACACAGCAAAAGAAACATGCAATAATTCATTCATTCTCATCTGAAATTGGCTGGTCCGCTGCTGCTGCTGCTTCGACTGAAGTTGCTGCTGCTGCGGCGGCAACAATTGCTGTTGCATGTGGCACAATGACAGCGTAGCGTACGTGCATTTATTATTATTAACATTTTAAGAATCGTTTATTTGTCTGTTTTCTCTCACTCGTGTTAGTTAATAACAGCTTGTCTGCGAAGAGAACAGGCTCAATGCACAAATGGCAGTGCATCCAGAACCAATGATCACCATGGCCACATAACCCTTTTTTGGGTTATTCCCATTGCAACCGGCAATTAGTCGCATGCACAGTTTCGTCTCGGCCAAGTGAATAGGTGAGAAAGTTGGTTTTATTCTGTTTCTTCTTTTAAGAATTGTTTGTTGGTTTTGTGAACTCCAGAAAGCCCATGTTTTGTCCTGCATTGTTTTACACCAACACCGCCTTCCTCAGCGTCGGCAGATGCTCCAACGCAAAACACTGCATGCCTGACTTTGAGAAGTCTTTATGTAAGCAGGTAGATAAATTACCATAAACATATGTACTAACTACAGATAAACAGACGTCTCATTAGTTAGTTACTAAAACAATGACCTGTGCTAGTAAATTAAGGTGTCCAACCCTTGTGCGTCGGGGGACACATGCTTTAAAAAAACTGACAACAAAATGAGAAAACCCGACCAGGGTCCTTACAAATGCATACAGCTCCTAATGACTTCTGTTATGAAAAGGCAGCAAGATTAGCAGACAATAACTTTTTGTCTTCAACAAACGCAATCGCAAATTGCCACATGTTGCTAAAAAATGTCCAATTTTAAATTTTTTGACATAATAGGAGATAGAACAAGCCAAAAACTTGCCGAATTAACGACGTATATGATTGTCGCCAGCACGACGCTACTAAAGAGCAAAAAGGGTCCGTCCCTATCGAAGGCATATCTTCAAAATTACTTTATCTGCTTTAATTTAGGTATGCATATGTCCATATTAACTATTAATAGCCCGTTCTTGCTATGCCGTACGTTTTTTGGGCCACATGAGCAAAAAAGTCCAGCAACTGTGCCCTTCTATGGGGTATTTAGTGCGTCCCAACTAACAACACCCCTTTTAATCATAGTCCTTTTAATCATGAAAATACTCAAAAAGTGTACTTTTTGCCGAGGTACATAAAGTCCCTTTAGGGGAAACTTTTTTCCCTAGACCGATTTCTCCCATTTACAATCCCAAACAGCTTATAAGCCATCATCATAGGAAACTTGGAAATTCGTTTGAATGCTATCGACGGCAATCCCACGACTGCCGGTTCTATGACCCGAAATAAACACTCTTCGGCCACGGGTATGTGTTCGGCCTCAATGGTATGTGTTTTTTGTTTGTCCATATTTCCGTTGTGGGAACACACTTCCCGGAATGCGTGCTCCGAATACTACTGGTCCGAGACGGGATAGAACGAAACCCCGGACCTTGGATCTGCTAGGTTCAGGGAGTATAGCGAAAAGGACTTTGTTGTCTCGTGCTGTGTTAACGTAGTTCGCACTGGAGCTCGGGATATGGTGTCCTTATGGCCGTCTACACTTTCGTCGTCATCATTATTCGAGTATGGGACTCCCTCGCAGTCTTCCTAGCACAGATTGCTGTTGCCACCAATTTTGCAATTAAATTGCAATAGCCTAAGTAACAGTGAGGTCGCTGCCATCAAAGGAAACTAAGCTGAATGCCACCTGCAGCCTGCACAGTTGTGACGGTTACAACATGCTACGTAAGGATCGCACCTGAAGTGGAGGTGGGAGACTTGCTGTCCCGTCTGTGCAGTACAGAACTATTTCGCCTGAGCTTGACTCTAGAGACCCATACATGTAATGTATGGGGGCAGCAGTCAAGTATGGAACTGCCGAGATAGAGCTGTACAACGTTTACCACCCGCCGGTTCGTAGCTGTGCCCCGCGTTATTTACCTGACATTAGCAATCTGCTACAAGGCAACAACCTTCTGGTCCTAGGAGACTTTAATGCTTACCACGAACTGTGGCATTCTCTCCTTGACAACGAACGATAGCTCTAGGTTCTGCACAGATAATGAGGACGCCCCTACGCGGATTATGGGCGATTTCCATAGCCAGCCAGACATTACTATGGCATCGCCTGGTCTGATCAACGGCGTCACCTGGCAACCCGTCATCTCACTAGGATCGGACCACTTTCCCATAATTGGGATTACCTGATTGGTATACCTTCAAAGATACCACCAACCGCAGCTTTAACAATCTACCCATTCCCTCGGATATTCGGGTAGCCGAGAACAGTTCCGGGCCATCATCACCACAGCAGCCGCCTGCTATATTCCTGCTGGTCGAATACCCGAAATACTACCGAATTTCC
Source organism: Hydrotaea diabolus (assembly GCA_963513945.1). Classification (NCBI taxonomy): domain Eukaryota; kingdom Metazoa; phylum Arthropoda; class Insecta; order Diptera; family Muscidae; genus Hydrotaea; species Hydrotaea diabolus. The sequence goes on along the minus strand of OY740720.1, from coordinate 98,928,749 downwards.
CAGCAGAGGCTGCGGGACTCGCAGATGAGCCTGATGACATTCGTCGCTCCAACCTTGCTGACCCTAGAGTTAGGGACCTCAACTCTGAGATCAGAAGGTTGGTCAACGAATATAAGCGGATAAATGGCTAGATCACTTAAAGTAGTGCAACGGACGATGGACACAGCGCTCTAACTCTGGAAGAAAGGATGATCGAAAGGCTATCAAGTTCGGTGACAGAACAGTGACAGATCCGAAGCGATGGGCGATTTATTTTAACAGGCTTTGTATTGACCACGGGTGCTTCAAGCATTTTTTGCCCGAAAGATGCGAACGTAATTGCAACACAGTGGAAAAAAATCAGACTTGCCAGATTGCCGCCCTAATAACATCTTCTTATGTCTTCTGAGGATCATCTAAATTAGGAGACGAAGGTCTTTATGCATACACAATTTCTTGCTAAGCAGTATCTGCTTGGATGTCTTCGCAGTAGTCATCCCAACCACCAACTCATGAACAGGATGCCACCGCCATCAAAACTATGAGGTAGTTCTGAACGACATTTGCGCCGGTCAAGTCGCAGCAGCAGTATCCTATAGCGTAAATGTAGTGCTTGGCGAACAGCCCCCGGAGATTTCACCAGAGGTGATGGCGCTACCTCGGCAGACGGGCGTTGTTCTAGCTCAGCTGTGAGCTGAATGGTGTAGCCCCTCAATTCGTGTTGGACGGAAATTGATGCTAACGTTCCGGACATTTGTCCCGCCTGCCATCAGGGCCCACATGATGTGCTGCACCTTTTCAATTGTCCGGCCAAACCCACTCAGCTGACCCCCAGATCTCTTTGGACGTAGTTTAAATGGCGCGTTTCCTTCACCGAAGAGTAGATGGTATACTATATTTGTCATTCCGTTTGCAACACAACGAAATATTGATCGGAGATCCTATACGAGGGCATCTATATATTTTTCTGGCCTAATAATGACAATGCTATATTTATCATCAAAAATGGTTTTATTGTTGTTCAAAGTATTCTCCAGCATGATTTATACGAGGGTTGCTATATAAACACATTTTTTATTTTTATTTCCATTGGAAAGTTTGACATTTTTTCGCATAAACGTACTCAGAACGTTTTGACGTACGACCATTATTTGTATTGTTTACAGTGATTTGAAAAAATCATTTTGACAAAAAAAAGGAATTAACTCGTGAACATTTTCGTGCGATCAATCGTCACACTTTTTGACGTGGATTGTCACGACAAGAGTTCATCGATGAATTTAAATATTTGTATGGCGATGAGGCACAATCCTATAGCACTGTGAAAAACTGGCTTAATGAATTCAATCGTGGCCGACGCTCGCTCAAAGACGAAGCTCGTGAATGCCGTCCAAAAACGCCGTTGTGCCAGAGAACATTGATGCCGTATTTCTGGTCTAATAATGAAAATGCGAATATTTATCATCAAAAGTGGTTTTATTGTTTTTCAAAATATTCTCCTTTTAGATCAATACACTTTTGCATGCTCACAAACCAATTTTCGAAGCACTTTTTCCACTCCTATTGAGACACCTCCAAAACATGATTTTTGAACGCTTCAACAGCTGCTTCGGGCCATGAAAAAGTTGATAACGCAATTTTTTCTTGAAGCTATGAAATGAGAAAAAGTCATTGGTACCAAATCAGGGCTGTATCAATTCGACATCTTGAGTGGTCAAATAGATCATCGTTTCAGCTGATGTGTGAAAGCTCGCATTGTCGTGATGCAAAGTGATGCAAATTTCCGTATCAATTCGACATCTTGAGTGGTCAAATAGATCATCGTTTCAGCTGATGTGTGAAAGCTCGCATTGTCGTGATGCAAAATGATCCGTCTTTTTTTTTTATTATTTTTTTCATTTCTTCGAACACTGTTTATATGCATAGATCCATGATTCGTCACCTGTGACAATGTTATACACTGCCTTTGAGCTATCGCAGTTATACTTTTTCCACATCTCTTTACACCAATCCATACGATTGGTGACAAAACGTTCTGAGTGAGGTTATGCTAAAAAATGTCAAAATGGAAGTTCCAGTTTGCATCTGGGAACACTAGTATTGTCAGGACCCGAAATATAAATAACAACCCTCGTATACCAATTCCGACTGTTAATTGATATTCCTGGTCATCCGTTCTTTATGTGTACCAATTTTCAGCGTTCTAGCAAAAGTATAACACTCTTGCCAAGTCCCGCCTGTTCACAGATTTTTTGTAAAAAAAACTTGCCAAAATAACCCGCCGAAACATCCCAGAAAATGTCATCAATACGGTTCAACGGTTTGGGAGGGTATTAGTGGCACACATATTTTTTAGATATAAATTGTGACGACGTGCGTTGGCTAGCTCATTACTGGAGAATATTTGGTTTCTATTAATCTTTTTCTGAAAAAAATTTATTTCCAAAGTTTCTTTTCAATCAAAATGTTTTAAATATTTTAATAGGACGGGGAAAAGATAGTTTTTCAAATTTCAAATTTTTTTGCTATTTCTGGTCAAACCAGATATTCGCGGATGATCTCAACTGTAAGGTACTTATTATTTGGCTTATGTATTGGTTATTAAGATTTCAGAATTGTTGTTTTATAATCTTCTAGGAAACGAGGGATTGATTTTGTTTCTCCCAATAAAAAACAGAAGAAAAAAACAAAAAGTTAACCTACAGCAAAGAATTTACTGGTTTTGTTTATTATGAAGCTTTTCTTATGCAGTCCAAATCTGAAATTCCATCACAAGCGATTACGAGCATCTGGTCGAGTGTTATTCTGGGATAGTGAATCACCGTCTAAAGCTCCATTTAAAGACAAATTCAACATTTTCAAGTAAACTATCTATTCCATAATCCTCATCCTTCTCATGTAACATTGCTGCTCTATTGACGTTTTGGAAATCCAAGTCATTATCTTCGTTTTTTTAAATATAAGTACTCGTATAACCAACATCTTTAACAAATAAGTTCATTTGGAGGGTATACATCTGGCTGTTCCAGCACATACTCTCTCAACATTATTACTATCGAACATTTAAAATTAACATTAATAAAAATGAATACGGAATCGACAACAGTCCTGCTCTCATCGTTGGAATTCAAGTATTGGTGAGTTTTACAATTATTTAACATTAAAATATTCAATCCCCACTTTAAGGTATGTGCTGAATTTCACTAGTGATTCACAATCACAAGTGATTGTCAAATCACCACTGTGAAAATTTGTTGTGCTGGACTTTACCAAAAATCTACAGTTTCGAAATTCTTTATGAAATAGAGTTACAACCACCTAATTTAACTTTTCAATTCCCATCTTCTTTTAAGTTTCATGAGACTCGTAAAACCTTGTAATCAAAACCACCATAATGTTAAACATTAAATATATGTGACGCGCAAAATAGAAAGGGACCTAAGGTTAAAAACCAGTTTTGTTCAGGAGAGCCATTTTAAAGATTAGGTCCCTTTCTATTTTCTTAGAATCGTCGACTTCACTTTTATTAAACGCGCATATCTTTGGGAGGGAACACTTTTGGGGCATGGGATCGGTCTCATTCGATGCTCAGATGTTGTCCACATCAAAAAAAAAAAAGTTTGGCTGTGCCGAACTTTGAATACCCTCCACCAGATTCCCAAATAAAACCAAATTTGGTGCGGAAGTGTGTTCTATATAGAAATCTTTATGTGAAAAATTTCATTTCGATAGGTCTAGCTTGTGGTGAGTTATCTTCATATTATTACTCAAAGCCCATGAGACCGTTTGTGTGGGAGGTACCAGTAGGGTCTTTCCGATCTTAGCCAAATTTAGCGGCAAAGTCTGTTCTAAATATTAATCTTTATGCCGAAACTTTCGTCTTGATAGGTCAAGTGCGTGGTGAGTTACTGTCATATTATTTTTCAAGGCCCATGAGACCGTTAGTGTGGGAGGTACCAGTAGGACTTTTCCGATCTCAACCGAATTCATCGTAGAAGTGCGTTGTATATAGAAATCTTGATGTGTAAAATTTCATTTCGATAGATCAAGTTTGTGGTGAGTTATAGTCATATTATTTCTCAAGGCCCATAAGGCCGTTTGTATGGGAGGTACAAGAAGTGGTGGCCCAATCTAAACCATTTTACTCAGGAAACTGGACGGATATATCCAAATAAAAAACTAATTTTTATGAGGTAGTGTCGGTTGAGGGTCTCCAACACCAACTTCCCGTAGAGCTATATAGCCCATTTTCAATACCAACCATGCTAGGTTAACTACACATGTTTGTGCTCCCTAGCTGTTTTCATGCAGGCTCTATCTTGTTTTCAACAGACGGACAGCCGGACAACATGGCTAGATCGTCTTAGAATTTTACGAGGATCAAGAATATATATACTTTGTTGGGTCTCCGATGATTATTTCAAGGTGTTACAGACAGAATGACAAAACTAATACGTATACCCTCCATTGTATGGTGGAGGGTTTAAAAAAAAGTTGATGACAAATTTTGTTCAGGAGAGCCATTTTAAAGATTAGGTTCCTTTCTATTTGCGCTTAGAATCGTCGAATCGAAAATTTATTTTTTTACCCTTAGTTTCCTTTCTCTATGCGCTGTCACACATATATTTTTTAAACGCATTTATTTGGTTGAAATTATTGTAAAAATTAACTTTTTTTGTTTAAGACTATTAAAAGACATCAAAATTTGTTGTGGAATGGTTTAAATGGAAGTTTGGCTTATATTTAATATTAAAACAACGGTCTTTATTGTCAATCACTTTGGTGTTTCAATGCAAATTCGAAGCACCAACATTTTAGTAATTGTGAAATGCAGCACAAGAATTTGGTCAACCACAATCACCCAGTCTGAAAAGCGAATTCCAGCACATACCTGATTTTCATATTGATATTAGGATTTTTAATTGACATTTCTATTTCAAATAACATGATGTGCGGAAATGTGAATTCAAAACCTTTTCTTCATTCTTTTTTTTTGTTTTTTGTCATCTCATTTCACTGAAAATTCTGATTTAGTAGAACACGCAATGTTAATATTTGGTTTTTATTTTCACATTGCCTATGAACATTTTTTAAAACTTTTAAAACACTTGCAAACACAATATACGAATTCTTTTTAAATTTTATTTCTTCCATTGAATAAATATTTTCCCATTTGTGATTGCATTCTTTTATACAAGGACAGGTTATTCTTCAGATATGCATATGTAAAGTATTTTATAGAATTATTTGATTAAAGTATAAGGTGATCTATCTAGAGGTATTTTTTCAGAACAAAAAAATATTAAAATTCAAATCAAGTGTGGAATCTTTATTGGTAATTTGAAAGGACAATTTATGACATTTATTTATTGAATATAGTTTCGTTCAAATATTGGCCGCTTCCAGGGCTTCCATTCTGAAGGTCCAATTTTGGATTTTGGACCGGTATGGCTTTAATCACACTAGTAATGTTGGCTTCCAAAACCTGAATCGTAGCTGGCTTGTCAGTATAGACTTTGGACTTTATGTAACCCCAAAGAAAAATGTCTAAAGGTATGATATCACTCGATCTAGGCGGCCAACTGACCTGTCCAAAACGTGAAATTAGCTGCTTTTCGAAATGACCTCAATAGATTCATTGTTTGAGCAGCTGTATGGCAAGTGGCACCGTCCTGTTGGAACCAAGTGTCGTCAAGATTGCGGGCTTCAATTTCAGGTAGCATAAAGATCGATATCATGGCGCGATAGCGAGCACCATTCACGGTTACGTGCCGGCCATCATCATTTTTTAAAAAATATGCACCGATGATTCCACCAGCTTATAAACCGCACCAAACCGTGGATCTCTCTGGGTATAATGGTACCTCTTGAACCTCTTCTTGTTGCTCTTCAGCTTTGTCGCTGAGCCAGAATGGACTTCATCACTGAACAATATTTTGGTCGAAAACTGCGGATTAATAATATACCGCGGATCTTGCCGTTTCTCACCGACCGCTCATTTCCATAATACAGTTGCCAACATTTGAAGGTAATTATTTTCAAAAAATAAATGCCATAAAATTTTCTTTCAAATTACCAATAAAGATTCCACACTTGATTTGAGTTTTTAAATTTTTTTGTTCTGAAAAAATATCTCTAGATGGATCACCCTATACAAGGACAGGTTATTTATTCTTCAGATATATTTAAAGCATTTTTTAAAATTATTTGATTAAAATGTAATGGAGATCATTATGGACTAAGTTTGCTTTTAATTATTTCACGAAGGACTTAGGTTACGATCATCATTTGTGCAAGAAACTATAAATACTTAAAGATTACAATGAAAGGGTTGGGTATTGATCAAAGGGGGTACGATATACCTAACCCTTATCATTTTACTTCCATATAATCTAAATCATTTAGTTTTCTATCTATACTTTTTTAGATTTTTCTATAATGGTGGTTAGGGTGTACAGCTAGCAAAGTTTTATAATTTTGTAGCGATCTTTAACCTACCTTTGAGGATCCAGTATTTAAGTTAGCAATAAGGCTCCAAGAAGGTAGGACATCAGTCGATAGAATGGCGCCATTTGTACAGTTAAAAACGGTTTTGTCTTTCATTTGCAAACTCGGAATTGAGTATCAGTATTGAGTCAAAACTCGGATGAATTTGAATGCAAAGAAAATCATTTAAAACATTTATCGCAAGATTTCCAGAAATACACACTGGAAAAGCTGAGCCACGCTTTAAAAAAAACATATACCACTTTTTATAATACTTTTGGACAATTGTCAGCGATTTTCATACAAATTACTGTGGCTATAACGATTTTTTGTATTACTTTTCTTCTTTTCTGGACTATGCTGGTCAAGTTGTATATCTTGAAGTAAATAAAACTAAACTTTTTCACCTTATTTAACTTTGGTTTGTTTCCAAGATATTCAGAAGAACTTCTTTTTTCACGAGTATACAACAGAAACTGAACGATTTAGAGGTAGAATATGAAAAGTATGGTATTAAAACAAATGTCTCAAAAACATGGCTATGAGAACTAATACTGGACACATCCAAACTTTAATAATATACCGTCAAGTAACGATGAGTTTGAGTCCAAGGGGCTTCATCGAAGAATAAACGTACGAAGTTCCGTCTATGTACTTTTGTTGCGTAAGTGTGATATTTAGCCTTAACAGCGAAAAAGACTTGAGCGACAATATTGCAGGAGAGCGTTTTTATCTGATTCATCTGAAGTATTCCCATATTTGCTATATCTTTGTAATTATTAATATTAAAGCTTAAGAGCGTTGCACAATTTCTATCGATTTTCATTAAAAAGCAAGTGTCGCTTGTGCCTTTTTCGCGGTAAGGGCTCGACAGTTGTACGCAGGCAAAGCGTGGAACGCTGCAAATATTAATAAAACACTGTCTGCGCAAACTATTAAAAGTATTTTTGCCAAACACCATTGGAACAACAGCACCTGCTGTTCAAATTAAACGTCGAAAATGAAGGTGGACCCGACGAAGACGTAACCAGAAATGGTATTGAGTGGAATCCGAAAATCAAAAGCACACAATTCGGAGAAAGAACAGGTCCTATGAAAAGTTTTCGCGTAGCGAGCCTCTGAATTTTTAAATGAGATGTGGGAAAAATTGTTTTTAAATTGTCATAACATCGGACAATGTTAAGATATTTTGACGGGTAAAGATGCGTTTTTTTAAATTAACTTCTTCGATTTCTTCTGTTGTTGTTACAGCAATTTATGTTGTATTGGAAGTCTTGTTCGTCTATGGGGTATCTGCTTCAACATGTAGATAAATGAAAAGCACTATTTGAACTTGATGCGTCGAAACAGACCTGGGGTCAACAAAGAGTGAGCCCCTGATTTCAAGCGGAACAGAAATCCGATACGTTGCCATCAATTCAAGCCCGATACGAATTGAGGCAGCTGCACCATCCAGATCTCGCCGAGGTAGCGTCTTCTCCTCTGGGAATATACCCCTATATTCACGCTATACCGTCGTTCGGACCTGCCTGATAGTTTCGATGATCTAAAGATTCCCCGTTGTATCGCTAGAACTCTTTCTAGACCTTAAGAAGTTGGCTGGGATGACTACTGCAAAGACACCCAAGCAGATGCTGCTTAGACAACAAGAAATTGTGTCTGCGCATGGTAAAGGTCTTCTTCTCATGAAGAAAGTCCTCAGAAAACACCGGCATTCTGGCAGGTCTGAATTTTCTTCCACTGCGTCATTCTCACGTTCGCTGACTACACCGGAGCTGCGTAGTTCGCTAAAGACTATGTTAGAGGTCAACAAGTTCTCTATGTCAGCTCCCCTGGTACTCGTACTGCTGACAAGTGACTTGAGGACTTGATCCTACCTTTAAGCTTATCGTATTTAGCTAAAACATGTGCAGTGGATCGAAATGGACTGTCTAATGTGACTCCGAGCTGTGTTTTGGTGTAGGTGGGAAGTTGACGTCATTGACTTTCACTTAAAGTGACAACCGCACATTTGCAGTGTGGCTGGCGATTTGGAGGTGGATAATTTCATATTCCATGCAGTTCAAAGCCGCCAGGTGGTGGTACTGGTATTTTAGAGAGGTAGAGGTTAAACAGAGCCAGTAATATCACTGCACCCTAAGAAACTCCCTGTTCGACTTCCTGTCGCCTCCACATATACTCGTAGTTTACGCGATGTCCTTGAATCGAATGACATGATTGACCTGTCGAAGGCCTTGGTAAGTCAAGAGGACCGCCCAGTCGTTGGGCTTGTTGTGGGTAAAATTGCGACTTATATGTGTGGTGATGATGTATAAAGCAGTTGTTCTGCTGTGATGTTTGTGGTACCCATGCTAATGATCAGCACATGGAAGGTGTTCGGTCAGGCTGGGGAGGATCAGTGTTTGAAGCGTCTTTGCTACTAGCGAAAGCAGTAGCTTGCGTCGTTGCCTGGTTTCAGTAGAGGTTTCAGGCAACAGGAACTTTGTCATCTACTCCACCCCTGGGGTACGAGTATCCAAGTACTTCAACATCATCATTGAGATTCCGTCGGGACCCATTGACAACTTCATCACTGCCACTTCGCTCTCAGGGTGCTCAATAAGAAGTTGGTTAAAGTATCCCGCGCACCTCTTAGGATCTGTCACTGTTCTATCACCGAACTCGATGGCTGTTCGATTATCTTTTCTTCCAGGGTTAGAGAGCTATTTGGCCGTTGTCCACAATTTACCAGTTCCGGAACTTACGTTGCACTGCTTTCAACGATCAAGCCATTGTTTCCGCTGGTATTCGCTGACCAGCCTACTCATCACAGAGTTGATATTTCTAATTCTTGGCTCAGTAGCATGGAGCCACGAATGTCTTCACGCTCATCTGCCAATCCCAAGAAAGCCGGTTCTATGTACCGGGTATACTCGGATTAATTCGACCAAGGTCTTTCATTACAGCAATATATTTTTCGTATTAGTAAATTTTTTCATCGTGGGTGTGGGACTGCCCTGGTATGTTACTAGCCTTGCGCCGGCCTCACCAGGCTCAGGGAGAACACAATCAACTACGTTGCATTCTGTTGTGCAAACCTGAAACGTAGTAAGTCATAGTCATCGCAGTAGTCGCTGTTGTCGTCATCTTCTGCATACGGGACTTCCCCAAATACACCACCAGATGGCGTAGAGATCGTGTCATACGGGATCGAAAACATATGCGGCATAATATACGAATAGCTCACTGCTTGTTTCAACTTATTCAAGGCAAGAGATATCAGCCACGAAGTAATCGGCCACATTCACCAAATGGACGAGGGAAGTAATACTCAGTTTAAATGTGTTAGACGACCATGAAGTAATTCCGACCCTGAATCATCCGAAGATTCTAGGGATCACATTATACAGTCTCTTCTCGTCCTTCTACCTGCAACAAAATGCAAAGTAAAAACAAAGTCCTCAAGTCGATTTCCAGCAGCACTTGGGGCTCAGATAAGGACAACATTGTCGCTTCATATACGATCGGTGATGAATTATGCTGTGCCATTGTTTCGATGAACGTCAGTGACACTCAATGGAAGAAGTTGCACTGCTGTCAGAACACCACGCTAAGGACATCAGGATCACCTTCATGAAGAGGCTAAGATGCTCTCGGTGCGGAAGCACTGCGGAGATGTCATCGGAGAGATCGACCGAACTTCCACCTGACGGTGTTGCACCCTTTACCAATACATGTCAGAATAGATATCTCGGACTTGAAAGAGGAGATCTAGTGATATAAAAGAGAACCGATAGATCAATGTGACTACAAATCACCGCTAAATAGCATACACAGGGACACGGTGTAAGCGGATATTAATGTGCACCGGATGAATGCTGCCCTCAAAGTCCATTCCACATAAGTTACTGACACGGAGAGAAGTCTTCCCAGGAAGACCCGTGTCGTGAAGCTGAGGTCAGGATCGTGCAGCCGTCTCAATTCCTATTGGCCACGAATTCAGACAACCACAAAGAACATCTGGCGGCATGTGGTCAAGGGCCACATTATACGCTGCACCTATTAACCTGCCCAGCAAAGGTGGAACAGGTGTTAATGACTTGTAGCAGATTTCTAATGTCAGGCAAAAAACGCGCGCACATCAGCCAATCGGCGGGATGTATACGTTATACAGCTCCACCTCGGTAGTCTTCGAATTAACTGCTACACCAAACTTTTCATGTAAGGGTCTCTAGAGTCAAGATCAGATGAGGTAAGTGTGTACTGCCCATTATGGTGTAACAGGAAAGCAATTATTGTCTCCGTAAACTTAGCTGAATGTGTTAACTTTATAATAAAGACAATCTATTAGATTTAACGTTAGTACTGAGTTTAGAAAGAAAATGTTTTAACGAAGTGTTTGTTTATGAATTATATTTTTGGATCGTTTTTTTTAAGTAAAGTGCATTTTGGAGTAAGCTGAATAAATAACACAAGGGACAATGTAGTATAATAAAGTTCTTGCTTTTTATTTCAAATAAATACTGTTACATTTTCTACTTTAATTTTTTACTTATGTATCTTCTTAGATCCCATAAATTCTCTTCTTCTAAATCTTCTGCAATATAAAGTAATACGAGTAATATTGAGCTAATTTTGAGTAGAAAAAAAATTAGAAATCGAAGGAGTAATTTAAATAAATATTTGTTTTAATTTTTTCCAACAAAAAAAAAATATAATATAATAATATTTGTATCAATCAAATCTTTGCATGTCAAATTATCTAGTTCAAATTGAAAACAATACACTGTAAATATTATTGAAAACTTCAGAGATACATACGTTGCGCAGAATGGCGTATCGGTTTCATCTGCATTTACGAACGATAAAGTAACCTAAAATCAGGACAAAAAAAAACATTTTTGTTGTATGATCGGCTTTGCAGATAATTCCTCATATTTTAAATACTTTATTTCATTCAATGCATCAAATGTTTTTAAATACTCGTACATTCCATGTTTCCCAAAAATTTAAAACAGAATATCACAAGTGCAACATTTTTCAGTTTGTGTTTCGTACAAATTGAGTTACCTTAAATATCACAGTTTTTCGTACAAATAATCCTACTAGGCAAATAATAAAATTACTTAATCAAGTTTTTGTTTGGTTAATTAAAATGCTATCCAGATATTAATTTGCAAGTTAATTGCTCGATTGTTGAATTTCACCGGACTGGCATCCAATTATGAAAAGAAAGAAAGACGACTTTTGATACACGCAAAAAAAATATGGTTGTGATGACAATATTCAAAGAGGATAATACTATTGTTGTGTATATGGTTGTGGTACAATAATATTATGGTCCTCACAACAATAGTATGATTTAAATACAACCATACTATGATCCTCACAATAAAAGAATGATTCACACATAACCATACTATGATCCCCACAACCATAGAATGATTCAAACTCAACCATAATATGATCTCCACAACCATAGTATGATCCTCACAACCATAGTATGGTTCACACGCAACCATGTTATGATCCCAACAACCATAGTATTATCACACACAATTAAACTATGATCCCCAATATTATTTAGTAGAATTTGTTTGAGTTGTCGACAATAGATTTGATCCCCAATATTATTTATTAAAATTGGTTTAAGTTGTCAACAATAGATTTGAATTATGGAAATTATTCAAAAATACATTAAATTCAAAATATTAGGAGTGATTTATTTCACAGTAGAAAAAATAAGTTTAAATAAACGTAAGCGTTTTTATTAAAAATATTTCAGATAAACAAAACCAAAAAAAAATATTATTGCATTAGATCCGTACCAATAACATTTGTTTTAAAAAGCATATATAAATGAAGAAAAATTACAATCATACAGTATGATTGCCGTAATCATATTATGGTTAACATAAAACGCAAAACACAATACTTTTGTCGCACTAACCATATTTATATTGTTGCTATAACCATACTTTCATTTTTAAATTTGGCAATAGTATTATTGTTACATTTCAACAATATTAATATTGCAGCAATTATACTATTGTCAAAAATAAATTCAGTTAACAATGCTATGGTTGCGACGAACATACTTTTGTTGTGGAGAACATATTATTATTGCCGTGACCATGTAGTAACCATGTTTTTTCTCTGCGTGTAGAAATCTATTTACAGTGTTTAGCATACAAATTTTGATAATAATTATTTTTATCGAGACGCCTAAGTTCACTTATTTAGAAAGAAACATCAACAGTTTAAGAATCACCTACTGTTGCGATAGGTTCTTTCGAGTTCCATTAGTCCATAAAACAATTGTATATTTTCGAAACAAAATCATATTGCATTTTCATTCATGGAGTTGACTTTTTTGCTCGTCTGCAAGTGGCAAATACTGGAGTGAGGGATAAAGTCAAAGTGCACAAACCATGATTGTCGCCTGTGGGTTGGGCATGACTGGTTTAAATTTTATATTCTCGCATTATTACTTTCTTAAGTTCTCATAGAATTTCTCACATTTAAAACAAACGAGCTCAAGTGTGACCGATAAATTTTCAATTCCCACTGCCACTAGAGCTACTGTTACCATACAATTCTGCGGAAAACAGAAACGGAAAAAGCCCATAAAAAAGGCACAGCCAAGAACAGTTTGGATTGGACTAATAAATGCATTCAAGAGCATAAAACATCATGCTCATACTCGTAGAAATATACATATGCTTAGATGGACTAGTACTTATGTGTGTGTTGGAAGGTGCATATTGACATGGCCACCAGGGATGGAAAATCTGTATTTCAGTATTGAAATGTGTATACGAGTAAAATTGGAATAACACAATGTTATCCTCAGAGAAAATGAAAACCATGGTTCAGATTCGTTGCCACAACCGAATTATTCGAAGCCCTGAATGATTGAGGTTACATCCACGATAATGTTTTCATTAATAAGAATGTTTTTTGGTACAATGTAACAAAGTATCAGAACCTAAACATTTTTTCTGGATCTTTATATTCATATACTTATATTACACTTGAAATTTAAAAGTCAAAAATATTCTTTTCTTATATACATCAATTACGCTGAAACACAAAAACGATCTGCTTGTTATCTCGCTAAAAGAGTGAAGAAAATAAAATAAGATTTTTAGAGAAAAAATGTTTTTTTGGAAAATAAAATTTTTAAGATTTTGAGTTGATGCAATTATATAGAACAACTGCGTTATACAATTTGTTATTTACTCACCACTAGTCGTCACCTTACTAAACATTAGAAAATAAAATAGACTAACAGGTTTTTTTTTCTTTTTTAAACTTCAGTCTTGTTTAAAATAATAATTTTTTATAAGCAAAATTTAAGTAAACGTGACATTATCATCTTGGGATATTTAAATATCCTTTGCTACTATTTGCGCTTAATTCCGAGTAGCATGAATTTATGAATATCTAAATATTTTTTTATAATGAGCCCACATTCAAAACAATTACCACCCGTTATTATAAATTATTTATTATCCATACCTTTAATTGGTTGCAACAATTAATTTTCTGCAAAACTATTGTTTGCCCCATATACCTGTTGTGACTGATTCTTTTTCTGTGTGCAGATAAAAAAAAAAACGGAAAACAGTTGCCCTTTTACCAAGGTGTTTTAAGTACTGGCCAACGGTCCGATTTCTTGAAATCAAGTACTAGCAAAAAGTCTAAGGCATTGATATCCATAAACGCTTGGCCGGTTGTATTTTACTGCCGAGGAAATGTTTGATATAAAACACGAAAAGTGCTTTGCCAGAACTTACTTGAATTTTGCTTTGGCAGAACACTCTTGAATGTGTCTTTCGATTGTTGAACAGAAAAGTATGTACAGGCAAAGCTTTCGTTATTGAACTATTGATCAGTCGCTACTAGCACCATCGGTACCAAGGTTTTGCCGGTGCTCTAATTTGAAGCATGGTAAAAACTCCAGAATGACCTACGGTGACTGCATTTCGAGCGCATTCTTTAGGAATATTTCTTGTTTTCTAAAGGGTGGTTAAATTTTAAGGGCCGATGTTGAACGTGACCACACCTAAATGTCAAGTTTTTTTCCGCATTTCTTTTAATATTTTTCAATTTCAGACAATGGAAAGATACACAAGCGAGCAACGCGTCTAAGTTATTCAGGCTTATTATGAATGTGATTGTCTAAAACACAATGTACACGCAAAGAGTGACTGTTTGGTGCGGTTTATGGGCTTATGGGCATCATCGGCCTGTATTTTTTCCAAAATGAGGCCGGTTAGGCAGTTACTGTGAATGGTGTTCGCTATCGTAACTTTTTATGGCCCGAATTGGAAGATATGGATGTGGACAATATGTGGTTTCAGCAGGGCGGTGCCACTTGCCACACAGATAATGAAACAATGCCTCTTCTGTGCGAGAAATCAACATCGGTCCTTAAAATTTAACCACCCTATACTTTTAGGGAGAATGTATGTGCCAATTGGCAAGGCCTTCAGGCCTATTATAGAAGAATAGCCACAGGTACGTACGTTTATTCGAAAACCTCAATAAGAGACCGCTGTCGGTATCTTGCAAAATCGCTTTTATAAAAAAAGTCTGTTGGTTTTAGTCTCCTCGATAACTCGTATTTTTATACAATACGTATAAAAATTGATAATCTGTTTTTATTCGTAATACAAATCATTTATAGTTTGAACAGTATTTAATTTCAACTTAAATCTCAAAAAAGGCAACGACTTTGCCGTTTACTTATTTGGTGGAATTTTTGTTTGTTTTTGCGGTCGGTTTAAAGAGCAAATTTATGTGGCAGATATCTTCACGCATTTAAGTAAAATGGCAAAATCCACATGAACGTCCGTTATGTTAAATATGTAACTCTATGGTGTTATGGAAACTTTATGGTCTTTTCCATCAGAGTTATTATATTATTATTATATTTAAGAAAGATTGGATTTAATGTGGGGCTGCAGGAGCGCCATGTCCGCAAATCGGAACATCTGTATGTGGACTTCAGAAACCAGCGATTGCTATTAGTTGCGCATTCTATCTAATATAAAGTATAGCATCCGTTTGGCCTTGAATTTCTTTCCAGTCTTTTTCGTGTCCCGGAAAAGCGGGAATCATTTTAAAACTTCCATGGCTCCCGGCCGAAGAAAAATTTCTGAATTTGCTTTTTATTAGCAAAGGTAAAAAATACTATCCATTTAGCATGAAAACACACTCCTTAGTAAAGTCGAAATTTAAATTGCATTGTTCAGCACCATAAACTTCTCCGCATAATTTTTGGCCCTTAATTATTTTCGGTTTTTGGCTATTCGCTCTTAAATTTTAAATATATTAAGAGGTTTAAATTCATTCTAGTACTGACGTTAGCGAGACCTGATCAGTTCCGGCTTGTAAGGTTTCAAATGGAATCGTTTTTTAACTTTGAAAACTTATTATATCAAATAAAAATTAGTAACTCCTATAAACTGTGTTCCTTCAGTTTGTCGTTACCTATTTGGTCACAGTGACAAATTTCGACGAATCTTGAATAAAAAGAAAGTTTCCGGACCTATTTAGCCTATTTTAAATACCAAACAGTTATCAGTTTGCAGACATACTTAATTTTACGTTTTATTCTAAGAATTTTTAAAAAAAAATCCGCTTTGTGATTTAAAATTCCCAGGATCCCGTCATGGAATTCCCGGGAAACGTTAATTACTGAAATCACGGGACACGAAAAAAAACCCTAATAAGGGCTTGTCTGTGACCTTAACAACCAAAGAGAAGGTTTGCATTTTGCAGACTACGCTTACCTCATGTCACATAAATTCAGCTATATGCAGTTGAAGGTAAATTATCTGGTGGCGGTTACCACCACAGTCGGACTTAAAGTAAATGTCGAAAAGACGCATGCCGTGTAAATAATTCGCAATGTCCACATTTTGGTATAAAATCAACGCTTAACACAAATAATTTAATTTATGATGCGTATACTTGGGTAGCTAAATGACGTTTGATGAAGGTGTAATAGAGTGCGTATTCAATATGTTGAAAAGGGACAAGATCGGCGTGCAGTTATCACAAGAAGACATGGCGATCTCTCCAAATCTCAACAAAGGGGAATATTCGGATCTCTAAAGTCGACACTGATTCAAGAAATTTTTCCTTTCTGCTAAATTCGTCGCTATGGATTTACAATTTTAAGATTTGGTCAAAATGTCGGTCCAATTCGATTTAGGTAGGCTTTGAACATTTAAAAGACTTAAAGAACCTCCGAAAAAAGTACGGTTCTTTTAGGTATTTGTTCAAAATTTGTAGATTATTTTTGTAGTGTAAAATCACTTAACTCATCCAATAGGGGATGTTTTACGGACCAACGGACTCTTATGGCCCAAATGACGATCCAAATGACCCAAACAACTACATAAGTACTAAAAAGTACAGGCTAATGGTGACTCAAAAATAATCTAATCTCCTTATTATGGATCC
Organism: Hydrotaea diabolus; assembly: GCA_963513945.1. Lineage (NCBI taxonomy): Eukaryota > Metazoa > Arthropoda > Insecta > Diptera > Muscidae > Hydrotaea > Hydrotaea diabolus. Next base: position 98,911,829 of record OY740720.1, on the reverse strand, counting down.
TAGGGGCCTTAATAAGGTCGGTTAGGTTAAAAAGGCAAACATTTAGAATTATGGGAAAACTTTATTGTTTTTATATCACTGAGATTTCGGTTTAGACTTATGGACCCCTGGGCCCAATGGAACGTCCGTTATAGGTATTAATATAAAATTAAACAAAAGCAACCAATTGTTAATGTGGACATATGCGTATTTAAACTGAAACCAATTTCTTATCGAATTCAAAATAGGATTTTTTAAAGTTTCGGCCTTACGGACCCGCGACCGTACGGACCGAAATTATTGAATTTTTTCTTGTTTTTTTTTTTTTAAAGAAAATAGCTATTTTATATTTAAGTTTAATTGCATCTTGATTAATTTTACAATTTTTAAAAGGAGTTATGTTCGGCCATTTTAATTTTTTCCGTCGAAAAAAGTTTTCCTCGTGGCAACGCATATGGAGAAGAAAATCTGTAATTAGGTGATTGTACGAAGTTTCCTCTAGATGGTGAATACAAATGAATGCTTTATAAACAGTTTTGAGACATCGTTTAAAGTACCAATAATTAAAATTTTTATCATAATGGCATAAATAAGGAAGGAAGGTATTTTCAAAAAGTGGCACAAAAGGTAAAAGGGCACAACAAGGATGACAATAAAAAGTGTCTTAAAAGTATTAACGCCGTAATAAGTGGCTAACCGTTAGTATCACAACGGTTGCACTTCTGGGCATTATCAAATCGACATTCCCAACCCTGATGTCTACAATTGCACATACATATTTGCATGATATTGCTGTAGCTTGTGTTGATGACGAAGATGAAGGGTTTGATTGTGACTTCTCAGTGCGGACGATGTGATTAATTTTGGTATCGGGTTGGTTATGATTATTGATTGTAATGGAATATTCCTGGAAACAAAACGGAATATTCGCATTTATTCTTCGGACCGACCTAACGCACCAAGAATTGCGGCAGGTACTCGTATCCTGTGGTAACGTAATGAACACACTCGTAGTTAGCTGGCGACCACAAGTGGTTAGTACGAGTACTTTTGTTTTTTGTTGTTGTTTTTTCCCCTCCTGTTTTACAGATGTTTATGTTGACCACATAATTGCCACAAAAGTCTGTCCATGCATGTCTGTGTGTGTGTTTGTATGCGTAGAGTATGTTTGCAACATGTTCTCAAATTCCTGTTCCCTTTTGTTGTGCTGCTTGCTGTTGCTGTGTAGTCTGTGCAGACTCTGGTTTTTTTGACCACCCATTTGTTATGGGGAGCTTACACTAGACCAGCATCTCTTGTGCTTCTTAAGTTTGGCTATCCAAAGCTCACAAAAGAACTCGCATCACCTGTTTATGCCTGGGATTTTAAAAAGCACTTTTCTGATTGTGCGTCTCATATGACTTTATCATATGTACATTCTAACATGCGTACATACATACGAGTAGGTACGTACACATATGTATGTATATCACATAAGATTTATGTACATTTTTGTTTTTGTAAATTACATCACGTACGCAATTTATGTGTGTATGTGTCAAAAAAGTTTCGTTGTCGAATGGTAACGGGGGGCCGGCCCGGCCGATGGGGGAATGGTTGTTTTACATGTGTTATTGCAACACACATACACACGCAACGGCGTGTATCCTGCATGGTGATGACGATGTTAAGGAGTCGATTGTTATTGCCCGTATTTTCGGCTGTGGTGTTAATGTTCTTTAAATTAGTTTTAAATTGTATCAATAAATAATTTACGAAAAGGATTTCCGTGTGTAATGCTCACCAAATTGTACACAACGGGGGTGGACAAATGGAAGTTTCGAGTGTTCCGTGAGTGTGTCGAAAGTCATTTGCAAGCACGTAGAAATATTAGGACCCTTTCCACACAAATCGCTTTGGTATGGTTTTGTAGAATCGTTTTGAATCAGTGAAATTATGTGATACAAATATTCTTTATATGCATTTACTACAAGTACCTTATGATGGGTCGTGAAAACAGATTAATACGAAAAAGTATTTAGTTTTGTTGTAAAAGAACTCTGAAGAAAAAAACCCAAAAACTTTTATTTCACACACAAGAGAAAACAATAAGTGCAATTTTGATTAAAAAGTGTAAATATTCAATTAAAAATTATTTAAAAGCTGTTTATTAAATAAACAAAGCATCTTTACCGATTACAAGAGGAAGATGCATCGCTATTTTATATAAAGTTATAGCTTTATTATACTCTCCACCGCACTCTGGCACAAGTTTAACATAGTACAAGCTATTATTATACCCTCCACCATAAAGGAGTTGATCGGAGACCTTTTAACATATGCGACAGCGCATAGATAAAGGGGCCTAAAGGTAAAACAAATATATTTTCACTTTTTCTTTTATTTTGGTGTGGACAACATCTGAGCATCGAATGAGATCGATCCCATGCCCCAAAAGTGTTCCCTCCCAGAGATATGCGCGTTTTATGAAAGTGATGGTACACCAAAGATACACGTATTTAAATCTTTAAAATGGCTCTCCTGAACAAAACTGGTTTTTAACCTTAGGTCCCTTTCTATTTTGCGCGTCACATATATATAACATGTTTTTTTGTATGTACGTTATTAATCTTTGTTATATTCTTAAACCATTTAGACATTCCCGTCTTCGCACAGAGGAAGAAGATTTGTTTTAAATCAGTTCTGCTTATAAAACCTGAAAAGCATTATTTTAGTTCTCATAATCTGAAGTCACAACATTTTTTCAATAGAAATCACTTCTTCACTTGTAATGTAGAGGAGTTTTTGTTACCGAGCAAATGTTCAATTTATTTTTTAAACATTGTAAATTTGACCGATACAAATCAAACATTATTGCTCGTTATAATTTGTTAGTTTACTCGAGTAGTATGAAGTATAAATATTTGATTTTTTCCAATTCAGTTCATTTACCGAAATTCTGTTGTTTCTGTTACTAAAATATACTTGAATATTTATAATTTTCTGGTTGCGTAAAGTTCGGATAATTCCAGATTGTAATGACGGTTCATTTTAATAAATTTTACAATTCACTGCCCCGTTAATAAAGCTAACCTTACACGGAGAAAAAAAAATGTTACAAATATGTTTGCATGCAATCATTTATTTGTTTGGAACGTTCTACAAAAATGTTAATGTTTGTTTTTCAGGTTAATAGGTCTACACAAATTCTTTATACGTTTGGGATAAACTTTGAGCATATTGAAATTGCATATGCTTGTGGAATTAGATTGGATTCTGTTTTAAAAAATGTTGAAATATTTTTATTACGGAATTTCTATAAGTTTCTAGTAATCGCAGAACGAATTCAAAAAAGAACATTAGTAATTTTTAGGAGAAGTGTTTCAGTGCAAAAAATAGAATTTGAATTAACTTTATAAGATTATTAAAATTAGTCGATGTTTAAAAAAAAAGATATGTGCTTAGTTTCGGCCGGATTTATTGTTGTATGTTTTGTTAAACATTGAATTAATTCCCATAATTTCAACAATTAGGTAGGTACTTATGCCGAGTTAGATTACCGCAAATATGCATATACCAGGGAATATTAATAATTCCGTGACTTTTCGAATACGAAACAGTTCATTTTGCAACAAAAAAAAAATATTTTTTAACATAATCTCCTATAAGATCAATATAGTTAGGCCAACGTTTCTTCAATTTTTGTATCCCTGCAAAAAAATAGAAATTTTAGAGGTCCTTAAAATAAGCATTTATATGATCAATAATTTCATCGTTGGATCTGAATCTCTTTCCACCGAGCCATTTCATTAGGTTTTTTTCTTCGGTGATTTTTTCGACATTTTCGGGCGTATTGACCTCAATCTAGAACTTCCAGCGTCATTTGTACTAGTCGACCAAAACGAAAGTCCACATTTATACCATTGAAGTCGATGCTGCAGAGTCCCCATAGTATTTATCAAGATTTTCCTTGGTTTGATTGGCGTTTTTTTCCGCCAATGGCGCACTGGAAATTCACTTTTTCCATTTTTACGGAACGGAACTCTCTCAAAATTTGACAGTAGTCTATTATCAGATAATACTTGAGGGAAGCAGTGTTGCATTTCATATAACTATGAAGGAAGTTGAAATTATTGATATGCCCTCGTATATGATTGCTCACAAGCATATGACTTAGAATATTGCTACCAACCTATAAACAATTGCTAAGACCCAAAAATATAAACATTTAAACCTACAAAAGGGTGAAAAATTATATACAAAAAAGTTAGGATTATTTTTAATCCTTCAGGCCACCCTGTACTATAAAAAGTTTCGAGTTTATATCAGTCATCCACCGAGTACATCGTTAGTCTCATATTAGGTAGCTTAATTATTACGAACACCTAAATAGCAACTAAGCAAGTAACTTGTTCTTAACCCTCCGTTATGCACATATTTCCAAAGTTGAGATCTTCACGTACTTCATTAGCGTGAATAGACTTTTAGTCAAGCAGTAAATGTCTGTCTGTCGAAATGTGTTATGTAGTCCAAAATAATATTTTCGTTTTTTTATTATTTATAAGCCACAATTTCAATCATGTCAATCCATTTTTCCAATAACTTGGTGACGGTTCTGGTTTTATCTAACGAATTGGATGCCTCAACCGTTAATAGATTGCTCGCGAAAAATCGACCCATCATGGTTCCTCGCAAAAGAGTCGTAACGGTTTCAAATCGCAGCCCCGAGGTGTCCAATCGACATCTCTGAGACTGTTGATAACACAATTCCACTTATTCGTTCAACAAGCGAGTGCAAATCGTACACGCCTATTCTGTTGTCCTTGTTCTGTTTCTTCCACCGCACAGTGGGAAAATTACGAAAAAAATTGGAAATAATTCGGCCATTTCGTTTGTAATGGTCCGATTTAAATGAAAATTTACATTGACCTTCTTGAAGTGTTACTGAGCTTAAGTTTTGAATTTCATGCATCTGTGTTTAACAGGTGCTGCACATTGGGCCCTCAAAGTTGGTCACCTCGAGTTAAAATTTTCTTTTTCAAGCCGCCAAAAGCGTATTTGTGGTCCGATCGTAATAATTTTTTCTGCTGGACAAACCCAACCAAAAATGTTATTACAAATTTTTTCATATCTCGTACAATAAAAAAGATATCGGGACTTAAAGTTTTTTTTCGAAAAATTTGCTTTGGATTTTCTGGGATTATTTTATTTTTGGGAATCAGTTTTAGGTGAATCGGGGAAAATTTAATCCTGGTTTAAAGAAAACACTTTGGTTAATGTTTTAAAAAAAGAATTGTAGCAAAATCACCAATAATATGAAAATGCCAGCTGTTCAAAGTCAACTATTGCGAAAAAAGTGGGATTTTGAGTGTTTTACGGCGAAAAGGTACCTTTACTCTTATGTCAATAACTTTAATGTTTCTTAAGTAACATACAAAAAATTTGCATTTATTTCAAAGAAAACTTTATGCTTAATACAAATAATAAGCAATTGTGACCCTAGTCGGTACTTTTCTTGCTCCAGGCGTCTCCAAATATGGGCATTTTTTTCAAAAAAAATTGAGTTTAAGCTCAAATAAAAAAAATCGCCACACTGCTGGCCCAATTTGGTGCTATAAGTCAGTTAACTACATATGTTTTCTAAAATCCCAAGCAAAGAAATTTTGCGGGAGGCCATTTCTAGGACAAAAAAATGAGTTTTTGTTAAAAAATCCCATTTCTGGGATTTTGTTTTCCCCTGTGTCAAATTTTAGAAAAGTGGCAACTCCAATTTTTTTTTTGAATAAGTTTTTCATTTTGTCACAAAAATATTGATACTACGTAAAAAAATCAGGTTTATATCTCCAACCAGCAAAATTTTACAGTGGTCTGAAATATTGACTTTTTTTGCTACCTTCACAAAAAAAAATTTTTTTCTCGTTTTTATCAATTATTATTCAACATATTGAGTTAATTGCATTCTTTTTTATAATCTGTTAAAACTAGAGGTAATTACCTTTCCATTGGTATATAAAAAGTATATCCTTTTACCTACACTTATAACAGCACGTGCGCTGGAATAAGACCCCTTTGAGTAAAATATTAATTTTTTTGGTAAATAGCAATTTCATTTTGTGAGAGATCAATGTTGTTGCATTTAAAAAAATCAAATTTACACATTTCCAATCGCAAAAAAGTAATTTAATTGTTGCAGATAGAAAATTTGAATAAAAAGATGCTATTGACTTCATTTTTTGTGAAAAACTTTTTTTTAAATAAATTAACATTTAAATAAATCTTATAATTAAAAAACATTAAACTTAAATGATTTTATTCCACGTCCAGCATATCTAATAAATCAGAAAATTCTTCTTCGTCTCCATGCGTCATTTCGTGGTACGAAGTCAACTTACTTCTCATGGAGGATAAAAAAGGATCTGAAGATAATAATAAACTATTAAGTAAGTCTTCGTTTTGTGCTATTCTTGAGCATTTTCTTGTGGAAAATTGTTGAACATATCTGAAGTCTCGATTTCTAGCTTCTTGTGGTTCTTCAGTTAACTCGCCTATAGGGAGAAGGTGAGACTCGATTATTTGTTTCCCATGGAACAGGACTCTGTGTATAGTTGGCGTTAGATCTTTCCAGGGATAGAGATCAGCAAGCATTTTTAAAATTCGTTCGGCGTAAACTCCAAATTTATCGGAATTAATCTTTTGTTTGGAATTCAGAGCTAAAAGCAATATATTAACCATTCGAATCAACTCCTTATTGATTCCAGTTATTTCTGCAGCTGTATTATAGTCTGCGAAGAATCTTCTGGCAGTGTTTCCATCATTTGTATTCCCAAAGTTCGAGCGTGGTTTAGAAATATTTAGGCCAGTTTGTTGTTTAAATGCATCTTGAATTCTTTTTTTTTCACTTGCTCTCATTTCATGCATTTCTTTGTTAGCTCGAATGTTTTTCCTTTCATTTCCTGGTATAGATTTATACTTAATGTCATAAGCAAGGTTTAGAAAGTGTTCTAGAAACCTGATTCGAGCATGTAACGGTGCTATTCCAAACTCAAGGGTATCTTCATTGACTACTGAATTATTCGAAGCGTTTGAAAAATTAACTTTGCTTTTATTGCAAATGAAACACTTCCAGCTAGATTTGTTTCCTGTAATATCGTTTGCGGCTTTTCCATCTACCATTGTCAGGAACATTTTAAAAGATATTGTAATAGAATACCTGTCGAATTTAAATGCAAAATCTTCTAATCTCGAAATATCATCTTTTAATTTGTCTGTGATGGCTTTAGTTAAATCACTCGTTTCTTTATGATATACGAAGGAGATTGGTCTGCAATAAATTTTGGAGCCAGGTGTTGGATTACGCCATATTGCTTCAGTAGGGTTTGATTTTCTGCGCGAAGTTGAAGGTAAGGTAGAGTCTAAATTTAACCTCAGAGGAACCAAAGATGCCATGAATACGCTCTTGAATTCGATCTGGGTAGATTGGCTATCAGAGCATTATTTGTATTCCGAAAGTGCTGACAAACCATCACATCCCCACTTGCATATTAATTGAAGATGGCTGTTGTTGATTTTTTTTAGTTGTTCCTCATTCAATGTTGTTATTATCCTACTGGCAGTATTTTGGAGAAGTAGTTCCAAACTAACGCTGCCGGCCTTTTCTGTAATTATCACTGGGTTTGGCAAAATTTCCATTTTTCGTTCCTTTATTCGGTTGTATGCGGGAAACATGTCACATCCTTTATCAAGCAGCATTCTTCTTAAATGAGTGTACTTGTTCTTACTCAATCCCAATTCGATGATTAAAGCTAATGCTTCTTCCTCGCTAAAACCAGGACATGGTGTTGCAATACTTCTTTCAATGCGTTGGAGCCGCCTTGGTGATGCTTCCGTTAACACGTCTGCAATTCTTTTTGCGCTAGATGGCCGATTTTCCACCGTCAGTAATTCCTTGAATGTATCACAAATCTTTGAAGGTGAATGATTTGCCATCTCAGCCGACAACCGTTGTTTCTTTGCCTTTGGACATAGATCGTCGTATTCCTTAGTAGGAGCACCCACTAAAGCAGGGACAGTTTTAAATTCAATTATACTGTCGAGCCACTCAGTTGGTAATCTTGAATAATTCCTGTGATACTTCTCCATGAGCCGGTCAAATTTTTTCAAAAAATTTAATACTTTGCTGCTTTCGTTAGATTGTGTTATCTCGCTATATGTTGACTCTATGCACTCTATTAAATATGCTACTCTGTTCTCCATTTTCCGAAGTTTGGTGTTTTTTAAAAATTCAACAAGTTCTTGAACAAGGAGTGTTATCGTCATGGCGGATTAATTTGTTATGATAAACCCATACAAAATCGGCGGTTCTTATATCAATACTTACAGGTAATCACAATAATATCCGCAATTAATACTTGACTAAAATACCAGGTATTCCCCAAAAATACATTTATAACAATGAATTTTTATGTACACAGGTACATTCGCCTAAAATGTTGCACAATATTCCGGACATAGGGGACAGGTATTCCCCCAAAACATATAAGAATGAATGTTTAGGTACCTAGATCCATACTATACAATACTACCCATTTTCCGTTTTTACACAATAGGTAAACAATAATGGTATAAATATATATATTTGCTATTTATGGATAGGTACGAGAATTTTTAAAATTGGTATTCTTACCTATAAAATTCATACTTTACTCAAAGGGGTCTTATTCCAGCGCACGTGCTGTTATAAGTGTAGGTAAAAGGATATACTTTTTATATAGCAATGGAAAGGTAATTACCTCTAGTTTTAACAGATTATAAAAAAGAATGCAATTAACTCAATATGTTGAATAATAATTGATAAAAACGAGAAAAAAATTTTTTTTTGTGAAGGTAGCAAAAAAAGTCAATATTTCAGACCACTGTAAAATTTTGCTGGTTGGAGATATAAACCTGATTTTTTTACGTAGTATCAATATTTTTGTGACAAAATGAAAAACTTATTCAAAAAAAAAATTGGAGTTGCCACTTTTCTAAAATTTGACACAGGGGAAAACAAAATCCCAGAAATGGGATTTTTTAACAAAAACTCATTTTTTTTGTCCTAGAAATGGCCTCCCGCAAAATTTCTTTGCTTGGGATTTTAGAAAACATATGTAGTTAACTGACTTATAGCACCAAATTGGGCCAGCAGTGTGGCGATTTTTTTTATTTGAGCTCAAACTCAATTTTTTTTGAAAAAAATGCCCATATTTGGAGACGCCTGGAGCAAGAAAAGTACCGACTAGGGTCACAATTGCTTATTATTTGTATTAAACATAAAGTTTTCTTTGAAATAAATGCAAATTTTTTGTATGTTACTTAAGAAACATTAAAGTTATTGACATAAGAGTAAAGGTACCTTTTCGCCGTAAAACACTCAAAATCCCACTTTTTTCGCAATAGTTGACTTTGAACAGCTGGCATTTTCATATTATTGGTGATTTTGCTACAATTCTTTTTTTAAAACATTAACCAAAGTGTTTTCTTTAAACCAGGATTAAATTTTCCCCGATTCACCTAAAACTGATTCCCAAAAATAAAATAATTCCAGAAAATCCAAAGCAAATTTTTCGAAAAAAAAACTTTAAGTCCCGATATCTTTTTTATTGTACGAGATATGAAAAAATTTGTAATAACATTTTTGATTGGGTTTGTCCAGCAGATTTTACTAAAATTATTACGATCGGACCACAAATACGCTTTTGGCGGCTTGAAAAAGAAAATTTTAACTCGAGGTGACCAACTTTGAGGGCCCACTGTGCAGCACCTGTTAAACGCAGATGCATGAAATTCAAAACTTAAGCTCAGTAACACTTCAAGAAGGTCAATGTAAATTTTCATTTAAATCGGACCATTACAAACGAAATGGCCGAATTATTTCCAATTTTTTTCGTAATTTTCCCACTGTGCACCGGTCTTTGCGGAAAATTTCACGTCGATAGCTTAATTCAAAATATGAATTGTGAACGGACTGAGCAGACCTTTGTGCGCAAGGGAGGGTTAATTTTAATCGCAAAAGTATAAACGTTGCTGGTCTCACGTGAACTTTGAACCCCGTCTGCATATGTGTATAGACAGGGTCTAGTTGCAACTGAGTGTGTATTTATGTTTGTGTCTGTGATTTTGAAACTAATGAAATACAAACAGCAAACGGAAACCAAATAAAGATAGAGAAGAAGAGCGAAGCACCGCCACAAAGCTAGGGAAAAAATCATTCCCGTCCACGTTGACTCGCATTTCAGGTGAATAATGAAATTAACAATTTTCGCAAATATGTGTGCACAGGTTTTTCTGTCTTTCTGTCTGTTCGCCTGACCATCTGCCGTCTGGCATTTACTCTATTCATATGGGTGTATGTATGTATACGTATATATGTTTTTATGTACGAATAGGTACGAGTACATACAGGTATATTTAGTAATAAAACAGCGATAGTAAATATTGTGAATAAACGAGCTGCCTTTAATCCAGACCGGATGTACCAGATAATAATATTTAGATTTTCTTATTTTTTCTCTTATTTGGAGGTTTTGTGCAAAACTTGATTTGCTGGAAGCACTACGTATAACAGAATATGGTGTTCTTTAGGAGTGATAGAACTTTTAGATGACACTTAACTCATTTTTTTGAGAATTGCTGGAATAAATTTTACTCACTTAATGAGGTCAGGATTCTGTACGACAATCGGCAAAATGTTCCGATCTCGGATCAGAATTCTTAGCGAGTTCATAACGAAAAACATATGACACGGTTGAAACGAATCCTGAACTACTTCTCTGAGATAATTCTGATGTTTTTGCCGACATTTCGAACCGATATCTGACCGAATTCTGAACTGTAGTCTTGGAAAATTCGAAAGGAAATTTCGATTTGTCGTATCGAATTCTGAACTTATTCTGAACGACTTCGGTCAGAATTCTGGCATTAAGTCTTATTAAATTCTGATGTTTTTACCGACATTTCGAACCGAACTCTGAGCTGATGTCATGGTAGATTCTGAATGTAAACAATCAAAAAGAAAAAAATATTTTTGTTCTAGAAAAAAAAAGTTGTAAAACATTTCAAAAAGCGTTCGAAACGAATTTTAGTTACAAGCAGGCGTGTCTGCAGTTTCCGAGAGCGCCACTTTACTATAATAATACCGCAAGCAATTATTGTGCTGTTACTATGTTTAGTGCTTATACACTTAAGGGCAACCATTTTTGCATTTAACGAGAACTGCCGGCAGTAGAGTTTTCCTCCGAACACAATAAAACTCCCTCGCACAGCTGTGCGAGTTCATTAAGAGAAGTCTGATCAAAAAATTCAAAACTAACAGAATTCGGGCCGAACTCGTTCAGCTATTTCGGAACATAATAAATAAAAAATCCTCAGACAAATTGAACAAAATTAGTAACGATTTCGGTAAGAATTCTAGATATAGTTCAGATATTGTTCAGAATTGTCTGATATCAGACATTATCGGCAAAGTTGGTTTACTGGGTAGGCTTACTCCTAATTATATATTTGTGGTATAACTGATACTGATTTTTAGTTTTTGTGCAAAGAAACCCCACAGAAAACCGATTTGACCTATTTTCGAGAGAACACTTAAGCCATCTACCATTAATATTCCAGCCAGTACTTTTCTCGCCTCAAGCAGACATCGGAACAATCGACATGGCTAGAAGGTCATAAAATTTTGCGACGCACAGTAGTCCACAACGAAAAAGTCTTTAGATTTTGAGCAGTAAACATTTTTGAATTTTGAAAAGAGGACAATTGTAGCCAAGGACTCAGAGCTTATTTCAAGCTATTGACATTCCATCTCTGATAATTGAGTACAGCTAAGGCGTTGGCTAAAATCGTCCTTCTTACTGAAATCAAACATTTTACTAGATCACAAGTTATAGACTTTTGGTCCATGGAAATTGATTCAGGACCATTGTGCGACGTTCAAGAGTTACAAGAGACGCATTTCGCCTACTTCTCTTTACTATTTATTGTATTGAAAACGAGTGGTTAAAAACATCGTTCACAGAATAAACAGACGAGGGAGCAATTTGGAAACTACCCACGCCCCCTACACTCAAGTAATGCACGCTAAAGCTTTCAGAAAAAGCCGTGAAAGCACTGCATTATGGAAGTGTATTTTAGGAATAGCCTCAGGTTAAAGAAGCTGATGTTGGGTTTGTAGCCCATATAGGAAAAACACAACAATACTGAAATCTAAAATAAAAGATGAAAAAAGGACCCTCTAACTGTTGACGACCACACCGAACGAATAAAGGACCACGATTTATGGATATGCACATGGAATGTACGAACACTCCTGCGACCGGGTGCCACTATCCAAATGGCGGATGTGCTCCAAAAATACAGGGTGGACATCACTGCCATCCAGGAAGTAAGAAAATGCGACATATAGTACAGATGCCATAGTTAGCACCAGTTTGGATGTGGATTTGCTATTAATAGGCGAAAACGTCATCTTGCCAAACGGCTGGGTACAATCCGCAGCAAAGCTGTTTTTTTACCACTAGCCTAGAAGATAAAAACGAGGAAGTAAAAAAAACTTTTATAAGGGTCTGGAACAAACCAACGATCGCTGCCCGGTCATGACATTAAAATATTTTTAGTGGATTTTAGTGCCAAAGTAATCAGGGAAGCTGTCTTTGGGCCGACCGACGACAAGTTCAGCCTCCAGGGTAACATCTCTGACAATGGAATGATGCTGATCGATTTCGCCGCTGCAAGAAACATGGTTATAAGTAGCAACAGATTCTAACATAACGCCATCACAAGACGTGGCTACCAACTTATGATAAAACAAGAAATCAAATCAATCATGTTGAGATTGACGGTGGGCATGCATCAAGTGTTTAGGCCGTAAGAACGTTCCGAACAGAAAACATCTATTCTGACCGCTACCTTGTGGCTAATCACTAGATTTAGTGCTGCAAATGTTGTACGTACCAACAAAAGGAAAAGCTTGACGTCGAAAAGCTGAACCAACACCAGACAGCGAAGGCCTACTCCACGATGCAAAGACCTTGCAAAGACCCCTCCTCTCGATGACATTAGCGCTCAGTGGCAACTCATACTAGACTCCATTACAAAAGCCGGCAACACTGACGTCTGTGGCTATGGGAGCTGTGTAGGAGCGATATCGGGAGTTGAGAAGGGTCTGTTGGCTCGAGGAAGGAAGATACAAATGGAAAGACGCCAATGTGAGGAGATCGAGATATGCGGCAACAGAAACGTCTCCAGAAAATTTAAATCCCATGACTGCTGGTTCTATGTACCGGATTGACCAGAAAAAGAACACTTTTCGGCCGGGGGCAGTCACCTCAACAATATGTGTTTTCTGTTTGCCAATTTTTTTGTCGTGGAAGCAGCACTTCCCGAAATGGCTGATCCGAATATTGCGGGCCCGAGTCGGATCGAACAAAACTCCGCTCCTAGGTTTGTCTACATCATCTTGCAACGTCTGTAAGGTGTAGTCGTTGCATGGAGTAGGTGCACATCAGGAGCTGTTCAGGACTGAACCACATCAGGAAGTACAGCGAAATAGACTTTGTTGTTATGTGTCGGAGCCAGTCAAATGTAGAATTCAGAGAAAGGAAGTTGAAGCCCTATAGAGTTAAACAAATAACGTCAACATCTCGACTACCAACTACCCCCAAAATTCTTGCGGTCACATCGAACAGCCTTTTTCTATCATCTGCACATGCTACAGCTATCTCTGATAGGTTTAAAGTAGGAATAATGTCTTCAATTCACTAGCCGGCAGTACTTGGGGAGCCAAAAAAAATTGTTGACTTCTTACATTGCGATAGGTCGATCTGTACCGAACAACGCAGCGCCGGTGTGGTCGGCGCAGTGGAAACAATTCAGACTTGCCAGAATGTCGCCCTGAGAACATCAAAAGGGTGTCTCCTTATGTCTTCTGAGGACTATTTGCATGAGGAGACGAGGGTCCATACGTGCGCAGACACAATTTCTTGTTGTATAAACTGTATCTACTTGGATTACTTCGCAGTTGTTATCCCAACCACCATTTCATGGACAGGATGCCTCCGTCCGGCAGAACAGGTATTATCTTCATAACCTAGAAAGAACGTTTCAGCGGTACACGAGAGAACCTTTAGATTATTGAAACTATCAGGCTGGTGTAAACGACATCCACGCTGACGACGTAGCTGCAGCAGTATCCAGGTATTGCGGGAATGTAGTGCTAGGGAGAAGTTAAAATAGCAATAACCTTTCTCTAAAACATCAAGCCGAGGGACAGATACCGTTTGCACCAACTTACGTCGAAATAAGTCTCCTACCCATCGCATATAAAATACTATCAACTCTACTGTGTGAAAAATCGAAGCCAAAACTTGCCGATCTGGTCCAACTCTAACACTGCGGCTTCAGGCCGAAATCGATACATATTACCTCCTCATCAGCTGCAAGGCTGCTTCAACACTCCGATAAGATATAAATTATGTGAAAACATGTCTGCGTATTAGATACCATCAAAACTTGTAAGCCTTTTTAGAATGGCACTGAGTGACACCAAATCCTTAGTTAAAATCGGAAGTGACCTTTTTACTACGACAAGAGGTCTCAGACAGAGTGAAAGCTTACCGTGTAACTTTTTTAACACATTAGTCGAGAAAATCGTAGAAAACGCCAGGGTAAACACCCAGGTTCACATCCTTCTTGCCTATGCAGACGACATTGTCGGCAGAACAGAGCGAAATGCAACTGGAACTTTTTCAAAGATTGAATTAGATTCGTCTTATTTGGGCTTGATCGTAAATAAGGCAACACCAGTGTTGCTGGTAACCGCGTCGAACGTCGAATTAGAGAGGAATTTATGTACCTCCGATTCGCATAAGCCAATAGAACGATGTAAGCACTGAAATAAAAGGAATAATCATGTTGGCAAAAATATGTTATTTTGGGCTCGGTAAACATCTTAAGAACAGAGTCCGCTAGAAGAAAACGAAAATGACCTGTGCTATCAAAATTCGATGAATGTGTATTGGCAGTCTTAAGAGAAAATCATTCGTAAAACCTACTGCCTCAGATGAGTAGGCGGGGATATGCGTCGGACGAACCGAAAGCTGACAACTGTATGAGATTTATCCCGACATGAATATAGTTGGCTTGGACAATTTGGTCAAATGAAAATAAACGCTCCAGCCAGAAAGGCGTTAGACAACAATTACCATGGTAAGCGCAGACAGAGAAGACCGAGGCTCTGGTGAAAAGACCAAGTAGAGGATGATGCGAATATCGTTGGGACTAGAAACTGGAGAAATCTCGTTCGAAGTGCTTTTAAATCGTTTAGTAGTTGAGCCAGCCTAAGTAAGTTAGTTAGTATTATACAACTGCTTCATGACGAATTTTTTTTAACTCTAAAAAATATTTCATCTAGGCTCACCCTTCCGTCAGTCTGCTGACACTCAGCGATTTTTAAATTACTCAAAATTCATCACATTAAAAAATTTCATTGTAAGCTCATATCGATTTATGCAATCGGGAAAAAATACCGTCAGTAAGAAATGTGGGTTCGGAATACATATTTTAATAAATTACCGCCGTTTTTGGAAAACTGTTGTGCGGTTGAGGACCTGATTTGGTTAGAGTATAAAACACACTTTTTTGTCTAACGAATGGCGTGCATACGAGTATTTTCTAAAGAACTGATACATACGATGTCACAAACGTCAACCGAATAACTGAGGTATTGTCTACTCCAAAAATCCATCATTATAACCGAATGCAAGCTCGTGCAATTTCAGTACATGGAACGCCGCCCATAAAATAAATGCTCTTTAAAAACTTTGGCTTTACATAAGCATTAAATCAAGTGAAGCCATATACAAGTCGCAAAGCATTTTGAGTTGATTAAACCGATGTACACACATTAAAAAGCATATTCCAATTACTACTTAATATAATTTTTATGCTCCCGAGAGAGATTTTTTTAGGCCAGGGAAGGGCAGTGCTTAATTTGAAGAAAATCAGTGCAGATTTAGATGTAGCTCCCATACACACATGTTCATCGGATCTTATGAAATTATAAAATTTGGCATACTTTAATTTTATGTACCACGAGAGAACGGTATTAAAGTTAAAGAAAATTGATTTAAATTTTGATATAGCTCCCACATATATGTTTGGCTGAGTTTTCTGCGTTTAGATTTACAAGCCGTACCATACAACCAATCTAGATGAAATTCAGCACCAGTAAGTTTTTTTGCTCAAGAAAGATCGTTATGCTCTCATGTATATATATTTATCCGAATTTATGTCTTGAGCTCTTGAAACCACTCTTACATCCAATCTTGATGAAATTTGGGACACGTAAGTTCAATGAAGCAGGAAGGAGTTATGTGAGTTCTAGGAGCCACATATTGCATTCAATCGTGATGAAATTTTGCACAGGTAGGTTTTTTGGGCAAATGGCGGACGCTGAGAGATTTTATTATAGTTCCCACACATATATTCATCCGATTTTATCATTTTAGCTCTAAAAACCTTATCTTGGTGAAATTTGTCACTGACAAGTCAAGGACGGACGCTCTTGGGATTAGAGGGAACTGTTCAGATTAAGATATATCTTCCATATATATGTTTAAACGATTTTAATAATAGCAATGACATTTTTTCACAAATTCAAATATAACATACGATTTAAATCGAAGTAAATTTAGGCCTCTCCAAGGGGTCCTAAAAAAACTGTTTCCTTTAAGGTTTTCTGAACTCCCAGAGGCGAAGGATATAATAAAATCGGCCATGCCCCACTTTTTAGTTTTTACAACTCTTTCTTTTTTATGATTTGATTTATGTTAAGGTAAAAAAAAACTAAGAGGGTTATTATAATTGATTGATTTGTTGTTATTTCCAATTGTTGGTACCAACGAACAACAAACGAAACAAAACAATTAGTTGTCACAACAGGCGTGTCGGATAACCAATTATTTGAACCTCCATCATATGTGACAGCGCTTAGAGAAAGGGAACTAAGGGTAAAAAAAATCGATTCTCATGTTTTTTCTTTTTATGATGTGGACCACATCTGAGCATCGAATGAGACCGATCCCATGCCCCAAAAGTGTTCCCTCCCAGAGATATGCGCGTTTTATGAAAGTGAAGTAGACGATTCTAAGCGCAAATAGAAAGGGACCTAATCTTTAAAATGACTCTCCTGAACAAAACTGGTTTTTACCCTTAGGTCCCTTTCTATTTTGCGCGTCACATATTCACTTTGTTATTCTCTTCGCAATACATCGAAATAAGGGTCGGTCGACCCTATAAAGTGTATATAATCTGAATCGACGTAAAATTCTAATATCATTTAGCCATATTCGTCGGGTATCTTCGTCTGTCTGTGGAAAGGTTCACAATTAAGGCTTGGCGGGTAAAATTTTGCAGAAATATCCTGAACTTAAAAACACAATATCTCATGAACTATTGAGATATGACGATGATATTTGAAACATATGATGTTGATATGAATTTAATACTGGAGAAGATGTGTGCTGTGCCACGCAACCTTCAATAAATCGCATTAATGGCCAAACTAAAAGACTATATTTTGAAAAGGGGCGTGGCGCCGCCTACTTAACCCTAAGCTTAAAAATAAAATATGTCTTGAACTATATCTTTGACCATGATATATGGAACATATATGTTGATATGGATGAAAACACATATTGGAGGAGGTGGAGGTGCCACCTTTCAGTGATCCTTAAAGATATTTAAAAGAGAGACAATATAGCATATTATTGATTACGAGGGCTACTATATGTATTTCTGGCCCAATAATGAAAATGCGAATATTTATCATCAAAAATAGTTTTATTGTTTTTCAAAGTATTCTCCAGCATTATTTATACACTTTTGCATGCGCTCAAACCAATTGTCGAAGCACTTTTTCCACTCCGATTGAGACACCTCCCAAACATGGTTTTTGAACGCTTCAACAGCATCTTCTGGCGACAATAATCGTTGACCACGCATTTTTTTCTTGATGTGCGGAAATAAAAAGAAGTCATTGGGTGCAAAGTCAGTGCTGTACGGCGGATGACCCAACAATTCGACATTTTGGCCGGTCAAAAAGGCACTGGTTTGAGCCGATGTGTAAGAGTTCGCATTGTCATGGTGCACAATGATTCGTCTTCTCTTGTTCGTTTTTTGAATTTCTCCGAAGACTTCAGACAAACAAATTGTGGTGTACCACTCAAAATTGACCGTCCTACGTTGCTCAAGAGGAACAGTCGCCACATGACCAGTTTTGCCAAAGAAACAGGTGACCATTTGCTTCGAAGTGTTTCTTCCACGAACAGCTTTCGTTAGATTTGGCTCGTCTTTGAAAACCCACGCGGTCGATTGCTGTTTTGTTTCGGGCTGATACGCATAGATCCATGATTCGTTACCTGTGGCGATCTTAAAAACGTCTTTTGAAGCACCGCGATCGTATTTTTTCAAAATTTCTTTGCGCCAATCGACATGAGACTTTTTTTGAGCGATTGTCAAATTGTGCGGGATCCAACGAGATCAAACCTTTTTTACGGCCAGATGTTCATGCAATATCGAATGTATGCTGGTGGAAGGAATGTTAAGGATGCCTCTATCTCACTGTATGTCACATGACGATCTTGTATTATCAGTGCGTGAAGGCATCAATGTTCTCTGGCACAAGGGCTGTTTTTGGACGACCTTCGTCTTTGAGCGAGCGTCGGCCATGATTGAATTCATTAAGCCAATTTTTCACAGTGCTATAGAATGGTGCTTCATCGCCCAGGGATGCCCAAGGACGCCTCCATCTTACTGTATGTCACATGACGATCTTGCATTATCAGTGCGTGAAGGCATCAGTGTTCTCTGGTTCAACGGCCGTTTTTGAACGACCTTCGTCTTTGAGCGTGCGTCGGCCATTATTGAATTCATTAAACCAGTTTTTCACAGTGCTATAGGATGGTGCTTTGTCGCCATATAAAGATTTAAGTTCATCGATGCACTCTTGTCGTGAAAATCCACGTCGAAATTTGTGAAAAATGATCGCACGAGTTAATTCCATTTTTTGCCAAATTGATTTTTTTAAGTCACGTCAAAATGTTCTGAGTACGTTTATGCTAAAAAATGTCAAACTTTCCAATGGATATGTCAGATGGCCAGAAATATATATAGCAACCCTCGTAAATTGTAATTGGACAAAAGGGCGCCCGAACTTTAAAAGGTTATATTTCCAAAACTAGTACTGATTTGTTAATAGTAGTTGGTTGGTACTGAAATAACCCCCCGATAGAAAAGAGGCCGGTCCCACGACCCTTTGACAAAATGTTCATATTGGAATATACATTCTGGAGTGTATAAGTATAAAAGCTTCGGCATGGCCAACTTAATTTGTCCACTTGTTTTTACCTCCTTTCATCAGTAGAACCGAGTAGTAAGTTATACTATTATCAAAGCTACCGTTGTTTGTTATGTCAAACCAAATTTTTATTATATTTATTGACATTCGGTGATTGCAACGGAGTATCATTTCATACAAAGGCATTTTTGTACTCAAAACCGAGCGCAAACTGACTTTTTCTCTCTGTGTGAATGCTATTTATTCACTACATTTTGGCTATTTCCTAAAGGGGATATCCTTTAACATTTTAATCTTAGTTGGTTGTTATCGCTGTCAAATCTGCCAATACTACTACTCCAACATGTAGTGAGTATTTTCTCTTTTGTTGCTGCAATCAGATGTAAACATTTTTCTAGTTTATCTAACAGATACTTTGCAAAGATTGGATAATAAACTATGGATATTAATTATGACCTGCAGATGACAATTACCAGCAGCATCTGACTGCCACTTGCAACAAATTTCAACAACCACCATTCTCAGCCGCTACCGCTTAAAGGCCATGCATTGGGATTTCTTGGCTCTAGTAAGTTTCGAAAAAGTTGTTAACTGCTCCTCGCACCTGTCAACATTGTAAGCACTTTTAATTAAATATTCTGAGCGTGTTGCGAGTGTAACCAATAATGCTACCAGAGTAATAATAATTTATTCGAATTGTCATTCTTTTTTCCATTCATTATTTAACAAATTCCACTTTACGGCCAAATATGTATGCACGTACGTAGCGTCAGAAGCTACAAGTACGAGCTTAATGCATAAATACCAAGCAAATCAAAGGTCCGCTCCCCTCCCCACCCTACCCGTGCTTCAGGCGGCTAATGTTTGCTGTAACATTGGTAATCGTCCCCCAGACCACAGAAAAGGATCAATTGTAGCGGAGCAAGGGGACGGACGGACGGAAGGGCATTCAATACGGAAAAGTGAAACATAAACAGATTCCATAAACAACAGGTGGCGCACAGCACAGACTTTCTTATCGTCTCTTTAATGGGGGCAACCAAATGGAGCCACGGAATGATTGGTTGACTGGATGCATGAGTGGAGGGACCAGGGAGATCGTTGAAAAGCGTCGAGGTGGAAAAATGTGAATTTGTCCCCAGCGCCAGCGTTGTGGTCATTGAATCGCAGTTTGAGTTAACAGCAAATAAAACAAACAATAAATTTGACTAATAAAATTGATATTTATTTCGGCTTCATTGGCCAAGTTTAATCCACTTGAGTTGTGAGTGTATATTATTCAAGCATAAATTCAAATTGGATTCGTTATTGCTTTCCATCACTTGCCGTTCGTGGTCCCCTCCCCGTCCACTGCTGCGGCTTCAGGTTTGGAAAAGTGCAAAAGTTTTGGAAAGGAATGATAAAGATTTGCCACAGACTGGCTGAATGAGATTGCCACCCTAACGAAAGGTGGCAGGTATTTATTTGTACCTTCAATGCCTCGATGCCGGGCAGTTATCGAAATGCTGCAGAACATACATTATGCCCCATGGAAAATAATAGCAAACGATTGTTGTGTAGCAGACCTTTTTTCTTTGAAATTCAATGCCGACCTCTGATTTAAGGTAAAGGCGACGGGCTCCACAAAAAATTGGGACAATAGCATTGAATTTAAAATACAATTTGTTTACATTGCGAGTACATTCTCCTACTCCGTCCACGGTCTATGCTAAATATTTTTTCTCAAACGTCGCAACATTCTCCTCGACGATTGTAATGCCATCTTAAATGTCAAGTACTTTAAGCACTTTAATTTTATGAATATAAATTATGAATACATTTAAAACAAAACAACAATAGGAAATTTTTGTCAAATTTTTTCGTTAGAGAAAGCGAGTACTCTCCAACACCACAAAATATTGATCGGAGATCCTATAAAGTATATATACTACTAATCTTTGTTAAATTCTAAGACGGTCTGGCCATGTCCGTCCGTCCATTCGCGTGTCTGTTGAAAGTACGACAGCGGGCAAATGAATCAACATAGGAAACATGAAATTTGTCATGATTATGGCTTATGGTCATAAGCTGTTTGGGATCGTAAATAAGCGAAACCGGCCTAGGTGGAACAACTTTCCCTTTAAGGGACTAAAGGAAAATCGTTTAAATTACACTTTTAGGAGTTTTGGTTAGCACAACATAATTTTTTGTATATTAACAAGGATTTAAATGGGTACTGTTAGTTGGAACGAACTGATTGCCGCAAAAAAGGCACAGTTGCTGGACTCATGTGGCCCAAAAAACGTCCCACATGTACTAAACGTATAGTTAATAGCCAATATCAAATAAAAGCAAATTGTACTCTCAATCCAATTAAGAGTTATTTTGAAGTGTTGACTGATACATAGCGCGAAACGGATGAATTTGATCTTTGCTAAAGTAAAAACACTGCAGTTTTTACTTGTTTAAATGTCTTGAATATTAACTATATCAAGTTATATATCATATCTGATGAAATTATCTCCCTTAGGTCGGTTTGACCGCATATCTGTAGGTAGCCCCACTCTTAATCAGAACCTTGGCCGATTTCTCGCAATACCAACCGATGTAGCCGAAAAACCATTATCTAAAATGTTTCATTGAGATCGGCTAATTTTTGCAACCTAGACTTGAATTTCAAGTCTAGGGGAGACGAATAGACAGTCAGACGGACTAGTCTAAATCGACTTAAATATAGTCCTGAGTCGATCATTATCAAGTTCGTAGTGTCTTTTGCTAATCTACTCCAGTTTTTCGAATTTACTCCAGCGATTCGAATCTCTTTAATGGCAACTTCGATTTCATGTTTCAATGTCTCTGTTGTTTCTGGATCCTTGCGTAACATGTATCCTTAGTTATCACAAAAAATAATCAAAAGGGCTTAAATCACAGCTCCGAGGCGACCAATTGGCATTTCAATTTCGGCTGATTATTCGATTTTGAAAACAGTTCGTAAAATATCGATGGTTGCGTTGGCTGTGTGACATGTGGCGCCATTTTCGTAAAACAAAATGTCCATGTCATTCTCTTGAATTTTTGGAAACTAAAATTCGTTGAGCTTGGCGCGGTGACGCTCAGCGTTGACATTAACGGCGGCTCCTTGCTCATTTTCAAAGAAAAATTTCCCAATGACGCCGTCAGCCCAAAATCCATGCCAAACAGTGACTCGTTGTTGATGCCTTGGCTTCTCAATAGTCGCACTGAATCCCATATGCGGCAATTTTGCTTATTGACAAAGCCACCTAATGATCATCTAAAAACACGACACGGTAAAATTCTTCAGTTTACTTCAAACAATCTTCAGTCCATTGGGCGAAGCGAAAGCTTATCGGATGGTGTTCCATTAATATATCACAAAGTTCAACTTTTCCAATAAAACCAGAAATTTAAAAAAAATGATTAGTACATTTTTACAGCCGGTTAAAATTTAAAATGTTGAGTCGCTTACCCTACATTAAAAAATCTACCCACTGCCTTGCCCAGATTTCGTATCTGTCTTGTCATCCAGCGTTTTTGCTTGGCTTATTTCCTGTCCCGGGTGGGGCAACTTTACTAAAAGAACTGTGTCATAGATTCTGTTAGTTTGGAGACATTATGGTCAATCTGTCCTAAGGAACTTTGACCAGTTGGTATAGTTCTTGTTCCTAAACTACATTGGGTTATGAGGTAGCCTCGAATTCGTGTCTAAGGCATGCTAACCCTGAACGTTGACTAGCCCTGTTTTGGAACATACCGTTATGCTTACGACATCTTCCCTGATTCTGTTAATAGATAAATGTAGCCTTGTTGCCATTTTAAAGTAGATAGGTTACATTCAGGAATTCTAGAAGGGCCTGCCCTCATGAGTTCAACTTCTACATGGAGAACGTTAGTACTCGTATAATGACTATAATTAATTCCTTACTAATGTTGCCGTTCTGCTCCTAAGGAGATTATGACGATTCAGCCATAGCGGCACATTCATCAATGAGTATGACAACAACAAAACTGCGCTTCAGTCACCGCAACTCAACGATAACGCTGATATACCTTATTGCTACTTGGTAAGCGAGAGTGGCTGCACTAGAAAGTGCTTCGCTACTGTTTTGATATACATATTCGAATGAATTAAGTTGATTGATGTTTGCAACCTACTCAAATCTTTATCTACTTTTTTAAGTAAACTAGAACATCCGTTATTTTCCCCATTAAAAAGAAACGCTAGAAGTTAGTACATGTACTCGTGGTAAAGAAACAATACGAAATTTAATGTTTTCTTAAAATATGATAAGATTTCCATAAGAACACTATTTTTGGTAGAATAATTAATGAACTAGGAGTGAGTGAACAATTTCAGCATCCGTTTAAAGGAAAGGAATTTCGCTTACCGTTGTTCTGGTCCAATTTCAACATTCCCAGAGCATTGTCACCACACTCGTATTCAATATTTTATCCAGCGACATTCCACCAGCAAAAGCTGTCTTTTACGTTTTTCATAAAGTACCCGCTACTGGGCATTTGCATGAGATCGAGCGACGGGCTAATAAATGAATTCTTTGAACCTGAATGAATTGAGTTTGGTCGAGCCAACCACCTGCTGTGACATCATGACTCAGGTCTGGTGGGGGAGTGTTGCCGCCCTCCCCCGCCCCCCATATCTGGTCGTGTTATTATTTGATTACAACGATTTTCTCGCTTAGCATTTTTCCAGTCGCTTACCACAATTAGCTGCTTTGTGCTATTGTGGAGCTGTGTATGTCTATCTGTTGGTCGTGTTGCTTTTTTTCTTCTTTGCTGGGGGTTTCGTTATTTGTCCATGTTCCGCTACCTCATTTTGTCTTCTGGCCGACTGTGTGCTGGAGCATGTAAACACACACACACACACATGCATAAATATGAGCATTTTCAAATGCTTTGTGAGTAAGTGAGTGTGTGGCACTTGTTAGCCATCCATCGAGTTGGTTATTGCCTCTTTATTGCTGGCAAATAAGTCACGCGGCGCTAACTTTCGACCGCTGCACCTTTTTGCACGAATTGAGATGCATTCACTTCGTCGGTCTGTGGGTCGCCATCCACGGTGCACGGTGGCAGCAGCAGTCCAATCTATGGAATGTTCCGCACCAGCACTGCAAAGTGGCAGCGTTTGCATGTGTGGCAGTTGCACGGTGTTGCATTACGCCGTCGTGAACTTCCATGGATGCGTATAAACGTTGGCGCGTGTGTGGCCTTAAATTGAGTGTTGGACGATAATCACTGAAATTATCATACAGAAGATTTAATTAGTACGATTGCCATTGGACAAGTCCGGATAGCTTTATTAGAAGGTGGCAAATTGCTTTAAAATCAATGCCGATAAGTTGCGTAGTTGTCGTTGCACACCTTAGAGTGTAGCCGAAAGATACTTGTTCTTTGTTTGCGCTCTTAAATCAAAAATAAAAACGCAATACAATCGACTTGGCATTTCAGATGACAAAGTTCATGGATTTTTTTTCAAATGTCCTTTTTTGAAGAACACAATCGGTTAACTGAAAAAGGTCGGAGTACGAGCGCCTAAAATTCGAAAACCGCTTGACCGATAAACACTTAACTTGGTCTATATGTAACCTGCGTCCGTCGGAAGGTTTCTCTTAAGTTTATTCCCGACAGATGGCGCTGTAATCGTGCTATTGGCATCTTTCGTATTTACGGTATTTTTAAATCAAATACGCGAATATATTTTTTAAGTAAAAAATCTTATTCTACAAATTAAATGAGGAATCGCTTAGTTGCAGCTGACTTGAGATAAATATCGTTGCGAGAAACTGTTTTTGCGCATTTACTTGTTTCCCCATCACGCTCGACTCAGTGAACCACAGTATGGTAAATGTGTTAAGAACTTTAGGCTTGGCATTTTTTGTAGCATATTGCGATATTTGTAATACTTATTTATGCGTAATTGATCTCCAAAACGTAAAAGAGTTAGTAATATCCGTAGCTAATGGATAAAACCCTCTTGGTCTTAAATAGACTCTCAAATTATACCATAACTTTAATGTAGACGCTCTCTAGGATTTGAGAATAACTTTTTTAAAAATTGTGTTAGTTTTTGTAGGGGTTTTGTTATTAATATTGACCTCTTATTTTATGTGGAATACAAATTTGCATTGCTGAAAAATATGCATAGGTTAGATTGAAAGAAATATGCATTAAAATCTACTGTTTAAACAAAATATGCAAAAACTATGAATTTCTTACCCAAAATGCATTTGAAATAAATTATGCAAAAATATGCACCAACACATCAATGGCATTTTGTTGCAGATGATAGATTCGCAAAGATACTAACTCACAAGTTACTCTTAGACTGACGACAACAAATATACATTTGCATAGAATTCCGATCCCCATTTATGACGATTAACATTTAGTTTTATTTGTTTATATTAGAATGTGTAAGTTGGATTTATTATTAACGTTTAACAAATTTTGTAGAATTCTGAAAGGTAATTATTTTAATTTGGATTGGAAATCAGCTTTTGTTCAATAAGAAAATTAAACCGCCAATTTGAACAAGAATAATGCAGAAACGGTCCAGAGAATGAAACACAGGGAGAAATACTAAAAGCCCATATCATCAAAAATTAAAAACAATGATGCTTAAGAGTGTAATTTTAATTCCACTTTTAAAATACAAGGACATGTGCAGTATAGAATTGGTTGATTATATCATTTACCACATGAAGACCCTACATTTTTGCATTTTTTTTGGGTAATGAAGAGTAACAAATCACTTTACGATGTAAGTACTATCATATAGAACGAATGCATGGGCGAGCTGTCGTAGCGTCCTTGAAATCATATCTGGCCAAAAATATTCAATCATTTGATTATTTAAACATGTAACAGAATGAAATTTTGGTGACAATTATTTGATTGCAAATAAAAGCTGAACGTGAATCGCATCAGTCATATCACGCTTTACTACTTATATAAGTATATACGTTAATTTTTTGGGAAGGATCTGATAGATACCCCATTAATATAAAACAGACTAATCAAAATACAGGTTACAATATCTCTATTATTCCGTGAGATATTGTTTTTTAAATTCAGTTTGTGTGGGCGTTGCCACGCCTTCCTTTTTCGATTTAGCCGCCACATAGGCTTTAACAATTTTCTAATCATTAATTTTATTCTGTTAAAATTTGGTGCTTTACTTTGGCCATTAATGTGTTTTTTCTGCCAACACTTGATTTTCCACTAGGATGTAATGGGTGATCCATCTAGAGGTATTTTTTCAGAACAAAAAAAATATAAAAATTCAAATCAAGCGTGGAATCTTTATTGATAATTTGAAAGTACATTTTATGCCATTTATTTTCTGAATATAATTTCCTTCAAATATTGGCCGCTCCGTCCTGGTGAAACCAAGTGTCGTCAAGGTTACGGGCTTCAATTTCAGGTAGCATAAAGATCGATATCATGGCACGTAACATGCTTCACGGTTACGTTTTGGCCATCATCATTTTTGAATAAATGTGCACCGATGATTTCACCAGCTCATAAACCGCACCAAACCGAGGTTTTCTCTGCGTATAATGGCACCTATTGACCTCTTCTAGTTGATCTTCAGCCCAAATGCGGCAATTTTGTTTATTGACTTTTCCGTTGAGCCAGAGATGGGCCTCATCACTGATCAAAATTTTAGTCGCAAAACGTTGCTTACCTAACGTTCATTTCCATAATACAGTTGCAGAAATTGGAGGCGTTGTTGCGTTGTAAGTCTTTCCATGATAAAATGGCAAAGAATACTGAAAAGAAACATAAATATAGTTTAACACAACTCACGCGTAATCGGTAAAAAAAACCCCATTGAAAAAAATACCTCTAGATTGATCACCTGTTATAAACGATTGCAATTTTCAATTCGATTAGCTTTTGTAATCAATATTACAAAATCTCGAGGACAAACGATGAGATTTTTTCAGAACTTGGAAAACGCTTTTTTCCATTGGTTACGTACAAGGTATTGGGTTGTATACTTATACAATCCAATACCAAGGAAAACCAAAAACATTGTTCATAGGTTGGCATTACAATAATTCACAAAAAGTTAATTTATATAGTCAACACAATTATTGAAGGAACTCATACGAACTATGGAAAATACGAGGGCAGATCAATAATTCCGTGAATTTTCTAACTTCCATCGTAGTTATATGAAATGCAACACTGCTGCTCCCATCAAGTGTCATCTGTTAATAGACAACTGTCACATTTTGAGATAGTTCCGTCATTTAGTTTGTGTTCAACAGCTGTTCATCAAATACAACCTTGTGGATTTGTTAAAAATGAAATTATTATTTTTTTGCGAAAATCAATCAAGGAAAATCAAAGCAAAGAAAAGCTTGATAAATACTATGGGGACCTGCACCATCGATTTGAATGGTAAAAAATGTGGTGTTCTGACTTTCGTTGTGGTCGCACAAGCACAAATAACGCTGAACGTTGTGGACGGCCAATTGAGGTCATTACATCCTAAAATGTCGAAAAATCCCCGAGATGGTGTTGTCCGATCGAAGACTAAAAGTGCGTGAAATTTTTGATGGCATTCGCATTTCATATGACTGTTTCGAGTTTACATGATCAATTATGTTTAAGAAAGCTTTCTGCGAGATGCGTGCTGCGATTACCATTTCATCAAGGTAAGGTACGGGTGCACAAATGTGCAGTCTCAATGACATTCGCCATATTCTCCGGATTTAGCCCCCAGTCACTACTTCCTATTTTCAAACCTAAAAAATGGTTAGATGGAAAGAGATTCAGCTCCAACAATTAAATTGTTGATCAAACAAATGTCTATTTTATGGACCTCGAAAAATCCTATTTTTTGGAAGGTATACAAAAATTAAATAAAACGTTGGACTAAGTAAGTTGAGCTAAATTTTTGTTTTGCAAAAAAAAACTGTGTTTTATTTATAAAGTCACGAAATCATTGATCTGCCCTGTAGTACCCGCTGCTGGTCATTTACATGAAATCGAGCGACGGGTAAATAAATAAATTCTTTGAACCTTAGTGAATTGAGCTCTATATTTCCTATCAAATATAGTCATCACAAATACTTAAGCAATTCATACGAACCATTGAAAATATTTCGGGGCAAAACAAAGTTTGCCGGGTCAGCAATTTATTTCATAAAAGTGTTTAAGGAAAAGGTGAATATTTACAGGCGTCTGTACATTTGAATAAGGGGACCATAAAAAAGAAAAGATCTGATCAATATTCAATGGGGGAACATTGTCATTTACCAAATTTTATTAAAATCTAATGACATTGGAAATTTAAAGTGACCTCTCCGAACCATTTACCACTACAAGAGTGGTCTGACTGCACACAGAAAAAAGGTATGGTTGTGGTGAAAATATTCGAAGAGGATAATACTATTGTTGGGTATATGGTTGTGGTACAACAATATTATGATCCTCACAACAATAGTATGATTCAAATACAACCATACTATGATCATCACAACAATAGTATAATTCACACATAACTATACCACAACCATAGTATGATTCACACTCAACCATACTATGATCTCCATAACCACAGTATGATCATCACAACCATAGTATGTTTTAAATACAACCATAGTATGATCCTCAAAACCATAGTATGATTCACACGCAACCATGTTATGATCCCTACAACCATAGTATGATCACACGCAACTATACTATGATCCCCAATATAATTTATTATAATTTGTTTAAGTTGTCGACAATAGATTTGATCCAAATATTCTTTATTAGAATTGGTTTAAGTTGGCAACAATAGATTTGAATTATGAAAATTATTCAAAAATACATTAAATTCAAAATAATAGGAGTGTTTTTTTTCACAGTAGATAAAATAAGTTTAAATAAACGTAAGCGTTTTGATAAAGAAAACTCTGGAACATGCTAGACATGAAAGGCAACTTTCTTTTCGCGTATTCAGACGACATAGACATTGTCGGAAGGACAGAAGTAGTTGTAACTGGAACTGGTGGATCTGGTGTTAAATGATGGCAAGACCAAAAGTATTCTTGTAAGTTGCAACATGGAGGAGGCAGAGGAATTTGTATACTAGCTTTCGGCGTGAACCAAATAATCGATGTCATCATCGACATAAAAAGAATGATCGTGGTGAACAATATGTGCAGTTTTAGTCTCGGTTAACATAGCCGTGTCTCTAAAAGCGAACAGCATGGGTGCTGTCAATATGAAAGAAGTTTTTGGAATTTTCGAGTAGAAAATACTTGATGTGCGGGGAGTACATGCGTCGAAAAAACAGTGAGCTGTATCTCGACATGAATGTAGTTAAGTATATGAAAATAAAGCGATTGAGCTTGCTTAGAAAAATTAAACACTGCGACCAGCGTTAGACGATAGCTGGCATAGAAATCGCAGACAGGAAAGATGAAGAATACAGTAAAGAAAGCAAGCGGATAATGCTTCGAATAATTTAACCGAATCAACAACAGGTTGTTGAGCCAGCCCATGTATGTATATACGAGTAATACAATTATTCACCTTTTATTTGGGACCAATAAAAAATATTCTAATAATATTCAAAATTAAGCTGAATCGATTCTAAAAATAATTATGTTTCTATCTGAACAATATTAATTGGGTCGATTCCACTTTCTCTTGTATATTACAAAAAAAAATCAGCATGTTAGTATACCTAATGTGGTGTTGGGTATAACAAAATCCATGATATATACAAAGTCAATATTTAGGTTATTTTCTCAATAGTTTCACTTAAAATTAAGACCAATAAACTAGGCAAAAAAGTTTTATTTCTATCAAGAATTGTTGAAGACATTAACAAAATTCTACAGAATTTTCCGTTACAAACAAATACTTTGAACTGCCTAATTTGTTAAATTCTTTACGGGAGTTGTATTTTCATAAAAACTCCATTACAGCGTGTTAAAATCCGCGTCCAACATTTTAAATAGTGTATCTAGCTAATGCCGACCTTCACCATCCACACACTGCTGCATACATTTTCTGAAGTTTTCATGAACTCTAACAAGCATGTCGACTGGTATTCTCCCAATTTCAGCCTCAATATTGTTAATTAGGTCTTCCAAGGTGTTGGGATGGTTGATATACTCCTTCGACTTCAGGTAAACCCAAAGGAAAAATCGCATGGGGCTAAGTCTGGTGAGCGTGCCGGTCAGTTCACATCACCCCTCAAAGAGATAAGTCGTCCAGGATACACTCGCCTTAAACAATTTATGGTAACCTTCGCTGTGTGAGCAGTGGCACTATCCTGTTGGAACCATGTATCCTCTAATTGCATTGCCTCAAAAGCCGGCTGAAAAAAATCCTGTATCATAGTCAAGTACCTTTCGGAATTCACAGTTACGGCAAGACGGTTATACTGGAAAAAGTAAGGGTCAATGATGCCTACTCGTGATATGGCGCTCCACACAGTGACGAGGTCCGAATGCAGAGGTCTCTGGTGAAGTTCTCTGGGGTTTGTTTCATTCCAGTACGGCTTATTTTGTTTGTTTACACACCCACTGAGTTGAAAATGTGTCTCATCAGAAAATAACACAATTGCGGCACAGGGTATAGTTGCAAGAATGTCTTCAAATCCTCCGTGTCCTCCGTGTCAAATAGTCCCGGGCTGACAATTGTTGGACCATGTACATTTTATACGGGTAAAATTTTAGTGCATCCTGAAGAATCCGGTGGAGAAAACGTCTGGAAATGCCAAGAGCAAGTGATTGCTTCCAAGCAGAGCGTTTCGAAGATTGCAGTACTGCAGCTCCAACTCTCTCGATGTTTTGTGGTGTTGTAATCCTTCTCTTAGGTTCCCTTCGTACACATGACACATTCCCTGCTGTTCTCAATGAAGTTACCCAATTTACAATTGATTGCCGTCTAGGAACAAGTGCGCGGGGGGAACAGGGAATCGTAAACGAAAAGCACGCTGCATTGCAACAATCGAGTGCGCATTTGAAAACTATGCTTCAAGACAAAATGACCTTTCCTCATGTGTCTAATGCATGATGGCAACTGAAAGGCAGACGAATACAAATACGAGTATCCCGTCAGCCACTATAAGCCACGCACACTCTCTATTCTTTTCGATCAACAGTGCCGCCAGAGCCTGCTGTGCAAAAAACCAAAGTCCCGCGCTCCACCCTGTATATGAAAAATAAGGGAATCAAACTTTAAAACCGCCCCTTGTTATAAGGACATCTGGAGTCCAAAGGTTTACTTATAATTGCATCTGCGACTCTGTTTAAAGGAAGAGCACACGAGATTATAGATTACGTATAGTTCAATAACAAAATGTTGAGGCGACCACCCGATATCAGGGTAAGTGTTTTCCTGAAGTTGACCAATTAGGAGGGAAGTAGTAATTCTCAATATTATAAGAGACCTCGGGAAGAAATATATCTTACGGAATGCGAGTGATTTGAATTTAAGCAAAATCGAAGTCTGTTAGTTATTCATTGTCATTTTCATGTTAGGTTTATTTGCAGCGTTGACTTTGACTATTTTAACTGGACAAATGAGCCTGCCTGTTTACTATAAGCAGTCTGCCTGGTAATTTCAGGGAATTGGCTTCATATTCTTAGGTCGATAGCGAGGTTTTTATACACGACACAAGGCAAGGGTCACCTTAATATTTTTTACATTCCTCCTCAAGTTCTATGTTGTATAAGTATATCACATAATATTACATTTTATCCTGCTAAAATATGACTGTATCAGTTTTTTATACCCTCTCCACACTATGGTGCAGAAGTGTTATGAGCCGAAACGTTGTCCCACACATATACTTATAGAACCCATTCGTTGCCGCAACCAAATTGTTTTGCCCACTAATTTGTTAAAGTTGTATAAACTAAAAAGTTTTTATCTGTACTACAGAATGTTAGTTCCTGACGTGATAGTGTCGGTAGAAGTGACAAGTATCATAACCTCCTAATTTTTTATGTTCAACTCGTTTATTAATTTCGATCTTTTGCTTTAACACATTGAACAGGGACTAGCCGGGTATACTTATAAATATTGAAATGTATAAGCAATTTACTTGTATGCTTCAAGTACACTAAAACATTAGACGATCATTTTCTTGTCTGGACGAAATCTTTAACCGTATGTTTACATGGTAGGTATTGTTTTAGTGATTCGCCTTTGTCGTCACTTAATACTTCTCATATGCAAAATCAAGCAATGTTTGGATCGTTAATTGAGTAGAGACTTTGTTGGCAGCACACTCACTCGTATATTATACGTAGTTAGAAGAAGTCCCACCCCAACGCCTCTTTCAAAAAAAATATCAACAAATTATCATAACAAAATAAAAACACCCCCAAAAAAATGTCGAATAAGTACGAGTATTATTGTTGTAATACTACTTTCCCACTATGTGCACTTCATTCCGATCGGCTTGTAGTTGCGATTGCTTGAATATTATTCAGTGAATACTCGCAGATAAAACAAATGGCTTACTACTTATATATGGTATGGTATATCTCAAAGGACAAACAGATAATTTTAGACCGGTTATTAATAGGCTTCCCATACACACCTTTGTGTGGCTTTCAAATAACTATATAAAGTTATATCCAAATAAAACTGTTTTGCGATTTGGGTAAGTTTTGGTGAAAGTCTGACCAATTTAAACATGTATAATTGCATAAAGGTACCATCACAACACAAATTCAAATATCTGGGTAAATTAAGAGATTCCAGGGCACAATAACTTCACTTCTGATTCAAAAAATAATTTCCATTCCTGGGCAAAAAGCTAAAACCGGAATGTCGGTGCTGGTTGTTTTTTCATTTAAAAAGACTCGACAGTTGTTTTTTTGGTCTTTTCCACTAGATAACTTGAATAATTTAGGTGAAAAAGAGCTACGTATGGAAGTTGTAGCCGTAGACGCATTAAAAGTCCTAGAAATGGGAGTATTCATTGGGTACAGAAGCAAAAAAAATGTCCCTAATGTTTGTAGACATATGTGAATCCAGAAACAGTAAAATTTCCTTACAAGTCTAATTATGAACCTATAAATTAAAAAAATATGTCAATAAGAAATAGTCCCTAGGGGTCCAAAAATAGTCTCCTTGAACCATGGACATATGAGTATTAAAAATCATACAATTCGGCTAATTTTAAGACCTTGAGCCATGGGTCTATTGTCCCTATGGTGCCAAAAATAAGTCCTTACGAACATGGAACATAGGGTACATAGATAAAGTAGAAGTTCTAAAAAACTTGAATGTCGCATTATTATTACGATTCGGCTGAATTGGATGCGTCGACCAATCGTCCTGGTTCTGGGACATATGAGTATCCATAAACGGTGCAACCTTCCATATTTCCAAATAGACCCATATTTAGGATTTTGATCAATTTTAGATTTGACCGGCCCATGCAGACCCTAGAATCAGCGTTCTTGAACATACAGGTAATAAAGAGCAATAAAGTTTCATTTCGAATCAGAAAATAACACTAATGTAAGCACTCTAGGGCACCGATAAACAGGTCGTTTCGAACATTTACAGATGGGTACTCAAAAACAATGGAATATTTTGAAGAATCTGAATATGACATAAATATAACAATTTGGCTGAATTGAACCACGAAAACCCGTCGTGGTTCATGAGCCCAGGAATCTAAAAATCGGTCGCATATGTTTTGGGACACATCGTTATCCAGATACGGCGAAACTTCTCAAAAATCCAAATGTATACCCATTATTAAAATTTAGATCCCTTTGGGATTTGACCGGACCATTAAGGCCATAAGGACTTAAAAAATTAGCCTCCTTGATCGATGGACTTTCGAATATGGACATATGGGTATTCAGGGAACAGGGAAATTTTATTAAGATACTGATTTTACGATTTGGCTAAATTGGAGGCCTTGACTTTTGGCCTAAGTGTCCTGGGGCCCAAAAACCTTTCCGTAATTTTTGAAGACATATGGGTATTCAGAAACAGAAAAATTGACTAAGACATAAATATTCATCTAGATTTAATATATGTGACAGCGCATAGAGAAAGGGACCTAAGGGCAAAAAAATCAATTTTCATTTGAAAGTGAAGTCGACGATTCAAAGCGGTAATAGAAAGGGGCCTAATCTTTAAAATGGCTCTCCTAAATAAAACTTTTTATCAACTTTTCACTTTTTTTGATGTGGACAACATCTGAGCATCGAATGAGACCGATCCCATGCTCCAAAAGTGTTCCCTCCCAGAGATATGCGCATTTTATGAAAGTGAAATCGACGATTCTACGCGCAAATAGAAAGGGACCTAATCTTTCAAAATGGCTCTCCTGAACAAAACTGATTTTTAACCTTAGGTCCCTTTCTATTTTGCGCGTCACATATGGGTATAAAAAAACAACTACAATTTTCTTCACGGATCCGAAAATAACATTATATAAAAACTTTAATTCTACAATTTGACTATATGTGAGGTTCTGGCCCAATGGTCCCTGTAGTGCCGAAAATGTTGTCCTTGGAACATCGGCATATGGTGGCAACGGTGGAATTTATGACTAATCTCAATATGATTTAATTTTTGAGATTTGTCTAAATTTATGCCGGAATCTACGGGCTCAATAGGGCCAAACAATAAAATTCGAGAATCTGAACAGGACGACGGTATATAAGGCCCCAAAAATGTAGTTTCGTCAAACATGGACCCACCACCAATATCCATATGTCCCAATACTGACAAAATCCATGGTGTAGAGTATAAAAGCCGAACTAACGAATTGTCCCATGTTTTTTAGAGAAATTGTAAAAAGATGGTTAAAGACGGTCGTTATTGGATTAAAATATTGTACTAAAGTATTATTCTATATATATAGGTCTATATAGGTCACCTAAAATAAAACCAGAATTTGTTCACAATAAAAGAGTCCAATTTGTTCTTTTTCAAAAAACGTTTAAATAGATTTTAAATGGGTACTCAAACGATAGCAAATTTAACTAAGAATCTAAAGAGAATTCGGCTGAGATTTGGGTGGGACTAATATAGGCAAGGGGCCCAATAACGGCCATTAGTAAATATGAATATATTCCTTATTCAAATTCAAACAAATTACGTTACGAATCCAAACATGGAATTACGAGGGCTGCTATATATATTTCTCATCAAAAATGGTTTTATATTTGGCTCGTCTTGGTCGACCTTCGTCTTTAAGCGAGCGTCGGGCACGATTGAATTCATTAAACCAGTTTTTCACATTGCTTAGGATGATGCTTCATCGCCATACAAAAATTAAGTTCATCGTTGCACTCTTGTCGTGATAATCACGTCGAAAGTTGTGAAAAATGATCGCGCGAAAATGTACACGAGTTAATTCCATTTTTGATTTTTTCAAGTCACTGTAAACAACAAAACGTTCTTAAAAACGTTCTGAGTACGTTTATGTTAAAAAAAATCAAACTTTTCAATGGAAATGCCAGATGGCGCCAGGCACACTAAGTGTTGCCTTGTCTAGAAATGTATATAGCAACCCTCGTACCATAGGGTCCCATAAACCATAGGGTCTTAGAAATACGATGCTTGTCGAAACCACCCACTAAATGTATTATACTTATATATGATAATTGTTATTTCAGCCATTTCAAAAGCGAATCCACAGTGGGGTGCATATAATCCTCGGATTGGTCAAACTAAACGATGTTTTTATATGTTGTAAATTGTATTGCAATTCCTAACCGATTTGTTTTTACAAATTTTTGACAACTTTAAATGGAAAATATTACAGAATAACTTTGTTTTATGGAAAAAGCAACAACACATTTATTTTACACCAATGCAGACATAGTCAAAAGTTTCGCATCATTGCTGTTTTGTTTTTGTCGCTACCTGTTACGTAATAATAAGCGACGCGAAAAAAGCAAATTGTTCAATGTGTTTTAACGCACTGGATATGCACTCCGTCCCGTGGTTGTGGGTATAAAAATGTCCACGATTAATCTTTCAAATAAAGAAAACATTTTCATTAAAAGTTAATTGTTTGTTCGGTAATGAAATTAAATTCTTTGTCAGCTTAAAAAACACCCGATACTTGTTGTTTCAGTCTCTGGCAAAGTTGTTTTTACTTGGTTTTTTTCCAATAGCCACACATCAATTACAATCTGGGAAAGAGTAAAACGCATCGAAGAGATGTAAACAAATGAACCACACCACATAGAGGAACAACAGCTATAGAGACTACAACTAATGAATATTTTCAACCGACACACACATGCACACAAGCTCACGCTACCACCACTAACACAGTTAAAGGCTCACTAAAAACCACGAGTGTATGATGCTACCGGTGGCTCTGATAGGGACGGCACTTCAGCCTGTAATCCAAAAGGCAGAGGGGCACGTCGGTAGGTACTCTCCAACAATAAGCCATTAAAAAAACATCGATCATTACAAATCTGTCCGCACACACATGGGATTATGAACGTCGGTAGCTGCTGCGAGCACGGATGTCGTACATGCCGATATTCCATTGAACTCTGCGATGTTTCGTACAGCTGCGATTTGTAGATGCAACTGCGGATGTGTGAATATTTGCATGTGTGTGTAGTGATTACAAGAGTCAGGCCGTGTTTATTGTTTCACACACACACACGTACGCACGTACAACGGCGCGACAAGTGCTGTTGTAACAAAACGACTACGATGCGCCTCGACTAATATTGATGACGCTCACTGGAGCGCATTTGTTATGGAAAAATAGTTTTGTTAATTATTTGCACATTTGTGTCAATCTACCAACACACACTCACACACATACGTTAGTACGGTTGGCATTACAGAAGGGTGCAAAGACCCAATGGCTGGGATGAAAAGAGTGGGGGGTCACAAGGAAAGTCTATAGAGACATGCATTGCACTTAATTGATACGCAATTAGCGAATAAACGTATCAACGTGTCCGTGTGTGTATGAGTGTGTGTGTGTTGGTACATGTGTCAGTGTGTGACTGACATATTTGCATTTGAATACAAACAATTGACACTGCTGCGACAATGTTTGACACACAACACGGTGCACCGTATGCCCTGGCCCACTCAGATGCGACACAATTTCAATGAGTCCTCAATTGTATGAGTATTTGAGCTGCTTGGTTGTCCATTAGTGTTATCAAAGGATTTGGCTTGACTATGTTCGGCTGTCTTTCATATCGATGTTCATTGTGAGATATTGTGTTGCGCTGGGTATTTGTTGGTAACATTCAAAAGACTGTCTTCGATGAATGTTCCTTAATGTCGTCCATTCTTGCGCCCCTTCTAAAATGAAATGGTATATTTCATATTTTCAAAATCATGTCGATGTTGTCCATTGTAAGAAAATAGGTGAGCTATCACTTACAAGTTGACGTCAAAAGCACCAGCAAAGGTTTTCTCTTAAATTTTAAAATTTGTTACAAATAGTTTACGATTTAATGGTAGTTGGATAATGGAGAAATGCGTTTTCAAACAACGATTCAGCAAATGAAAATTGTGGAAAATCGTGGGACCGTAAGATTGACTAATTTTTAAAGGAGCAAATAAACAAGAGGGCATATCTACGTTTGTGGAGCGGACTTTTATAGCTTTTCCGGTATATTGCTCTAGAAAATATACCAGCAAGTTAGATTCGGTTGATCGTCCACACATGTACCTTCTCCCAAAGAGAAGGGCCGTAAGCGCCGTAAATAGAAATATACGCATATTCTGTTGTTAAGTTAGTTACAATTAGGGTTACAAAGTCGAAGTAGAAAGTCGACTTTCGACTTGCTTTTAAACAAAAACATATATTGAAAGTCCACTTCCGACTTATTGACTTTTTGTCGGTAAAGAATCGATTGGTTAGTCGACTTTTATTTCGTTTTTTCCTATTCGAGATTTAAGTAACTTTTACATATTTACATTTTACTCCACCGTAGGGTGAATAATAAGATAAATATGTCTTTCCCATTGTTACACCACGAAATATTGAACTGAGACCCTATTTAGTACATATATACTTAGTAGGGACATAAATACTGTTACACACGTTTTATGCTGTAAAATAAAAAGTACTGAATGTTTTTGGACCAAATATTTTTTAATATATTTATTGATGTATATTGTGTCCAAAAAGATAGGCCAGTGCCTTAAGTCGCACTGGTCAATCGTCAACAGCTGCACGAACCTCGTCCATTGGAAAATTGACCACAGCTCGAACCAAAGCAGTCTTAAGAGATCCAATGTTGGGGTATCTTTTGTGACAAACCTTGTCCTCTAAAACCGTCCACAATTTGTAATATAATGGGTTTTTAATTTGGACTGTCTGAGAGCCATTTTTCAGAGGAAATGAACGCTGGCAAATTGTTTCGAGGCTAGGCCTAGAACGTTTTAGCCTTATGGGCCGGCGCAGAATTCTGCTGGAAAGTCAATGGCTGGTTTTAGAACAGGTAATTCTTAAGAGGCTTCACAACAGCTTCCAAAACGGTTTCTTGGTAAACTTTGGCCGGCGACCCCATCGTAACAGACACCCCACCAAACCATAACTGAAGCTGGGTGATGACCCTTTTCCACCCTTGGGATCAGTTCAGATGCTTCCTTAGATGACCGCGCATACACTATCATTTCGCTTGTTAAATTTTTCCTGAACGGTAAACATTTTTTCATCGGTGAACAAAATTTTTCTGTGCAAGTTATCAGCGTGCTTCGCCAAAAGACGTTTGCATTTTTCAATCCTATTTTTTTTAAGCTGCAGTCAATAAATGTCCGGTACTTCGTTTGAAAGCCCCAATTCTTTTTTAATGATTCGACTCATGGACTTTTGCGTGATGTTCATCTCACGGGCCATGCTTTTCTGTTTTCGGAGCGGATTTCTGTGAATTCTTGATTTAACGGCGTTGATGACATGCGGTGTTCGAACAGAGCGTGGGCGGCCTGACCGGTGGCGGCCTTTTACATCTCCAGTCTCCTCAAACAGTTTTATGCATCGGTAGACGAACATGCGGCTAGTCCCTAGTGGCCGGAGCGTTTTGAAAATATCGTTTTTTTTTCATTTCACACTTGAATAGCGCTATTACAGCGATACGGTTCCCATTATCTGACCACTCCATGATGAAAGTTGAAGCAATTTTAAAATTCCGTTACAGACCAACGCTATTGAGGTTAGCTTTCAAAACCCATATGAAATTAACGGGGTATGTTCAGTTCTACTATTGAAATGTGTGTGTTCAATGTTGTAATAGTATTTATGTCCCTACTAAGTACATTAATGATCGTCGCAAAACTTTAGGACGATCTAGCAACTTTCGTCTGTCCGTCCGTGTGTCTGTTAAAAGTACAATCGCAGTCAAACGAATTAACCTAGAATCTTAAATTTTGCTTGATGACGGTTTATAGTCATAAGCTGTTTGCGATTGTAAAAGGGTGAAATCGGCTCAGGGAAAAAATATTTATATATATAAAATATATATATTTAAAAAATATTTATAAATATATAATATTATTGCAAATCATAATTTTTGTGGACGGCCAATGGATTAAATGGGTATTGCCGGTTGCGCCGCACGTAATAACTCGTGCGTAGTTTCTGTATGTTTTGGCTTATTTGGACTAAAAAACGTTTCTTTTAAATTGATCCACGCTCAGATTTGTGAGAAGATTTCGGTATTTCCTGGAACCCATATGTCCACGTTGAAATTTTCCCGACTTTTGGTATTGGAGTCCATCACCCAAATTTAATTAAATGGCATAAATAAATTTATCGTGAGAAAATTTGACTGTTATTTGATAGCCCTGTAATGAAATCTGTTTTTTTGACCCCAAAACATTTTTATACTGATATATTACAACAATTAGCCTATATAATATAAATTGGTGCAATATTGAATGTTTGTCCATCGAAATATACTATATTAAGTTATGTTAGAATCTGATGTATTTAGAGCATTCTAGAGCAATTGTACCTAATATAACGATAGACTTTTGTACTGGGGCTATAACCAAAGGCAGACCGATATAACCCAATCTTAGCTGGTTACTAATCGATTGTTAATAACTGTGCGAAATTTCATCAGGATTGAATGTAATGAGTTGCTTCCGGGGCTAAAGACATCAAATCGGTAAAACATATGTGTGTAGGAGCTCTATCTAATTCTGAACCAATTTTCTACAATTCAATAACGTCTGTTCATGGTCCAAAAAAATAACTTCTGCTAAATTTCATGAACAACGACAACGTGCAGTTTGATTATAAGATTTTTATCGAATCAGGTGATTGGTACTCTAAAATGTGAGTTTTGCTCAGATATTTTTGGTACTTAGTTACATACATTTGCCATCGAACTAACTTATAATACTATGTAGCACAGAGTGTTGCTGAATATAAATATTTGTTAGGCTGGTAGCAAAGAGTCGAAAGTTTAAGTTTTTGCAACAAAAGTCTTTAAGTTGACTAATCGATTATCGATTTGTAGAACCTTACTTACAATAATTATTGTATGGAGTCTGCCGCAGAAGTCGAAAGCCTTAGATCTCAAAATTTCGCGAAGATTACCGACGACTTACACTGTCTGGCATACATATAGGTCAAGTACCAAATCGATTGACATATTTTCGAAAGAAACATATCAGCTTCTAAAATACAAATCTATTTGGATAGCATGTCAAGGCCTTGAATTCAAGAAATTCTAAAAGTCACGAAGCTTCTCTGACTGCTGGGTAATGCTAGATAAGAGGCGCAATTTTTAAGACCATTCTAATTAAGCGATCGAAAAGGCAGCCCAAATACAATCGACACTAGCCTATATGTTCGCCAATACCGGCTAGAAGGAGATTTATAGGGACAATTGTAAACTCTTTCATTCTTTATGAGTGTCTTGTATAAGCAGACGCGGGAGGAGAATCTTACTTTAATTTATCGATTAAGTGCGTTGCGAACAAAAAGTATATTTCGAACCAAACCGGATGAACAGATTTCAAACCACATCAGATAAAGAGACAAGAAAAAAAGCTGTTAGAATTGATAGGTAAGAGATCGCAAGAACAGTCTTAGGGAAAATGCGGCAAGCTAACAGGCAAAAAAAGAATTGCAAATACATCTCTACTTCCAAAGGCTGCGATAAGATTATGTGGCTCCTTAAAATCACATTAAATGTAAATAACCAAAATTATTTTATTCACTACGTAAGAAGTTGTTTTTGCTAGTGAAATTTTCAAGGGAACGTGCTTTCAATTTGTAAGGTATCCGGTACAAGCCCAAGCACTACTTATAGTACACATATACACAAGATCCTAATACTAATACTCGTATTTCCTAATACTAATCAGCACTCTTGTAATACCTAATTATAATCCCGTGGGTGAGAGTGGTTGAGAGGCCAACAAACGCAAATTGTATTCGCCAGTGGCGCGGGTCTCTGTTGTCTATGTAGACTCCACAATTTCTGTTCGCAAAAAAGACATTACCCCACAATCTAACAGCATTAAATTGCAGCACTGGATGGCCAATTGCCATAGCCGAGACGGCTGATATCACGAATACCAAGCTTGGCGAACAAAAGAACAATCCGGGCAAGAATCTTTTGATATTGAGCATCATCGTGCTGGATTCATGGGTAGCAAGGCTTGCCGTAAACCGAAATTGAGTTTCCAGCAGCGTTTATGATAAAGAAATATGGGGTAATGATACCACCGCCTTTAAATCTACACAAATTGTCATCTTCTGATCTGTGCCTTCAACTGCTGAGTCGATTGGATCTTGCAGAATAATAATGCTGGGTCAAAAAAAAAAACAAAATTTTAATCATGCTGGTGGTGGGCGAATGTTATATTTTTAATTTAACTCTCACATACAATGACAAAGCAACCTACGAAATTATATGCGAAATTTTGCAGAAGTCGGATATCAATTCCTATATGGCAAAAATGTTACACAGTGCCCGGCAATATTGGTTCTTCTGTTGAAAGCGTCCGTACAAACGTCGTACATCTCTTAGGATACATTTTAAATTCGATCAAGCCTAAGTTAAGAATAATACGTTATGGGAGACTATTAGCTATTTCTGGCGAAATTGGTCTATGATTTCACATAGAAGTCACATATCAAGTCGGTTTCTTATCAAATTCCAGACAGAGGCTCGCAGACTTGTGAATGGCAGAGTGGTATAAAGAATCACATAGTAGCGAATGTCGTCTTTAATTCGCATTTTATTTAAATATGAATTATATCAACAGTGCTTAGAACGACTGTCGGTTATAACGACTGCATTTTGTCAGCTCCCAAAAACAATTTGCTGACTGATTTTAGAGAATATTACCGATTGTTCATAATTAGAATGTTAACAGAATATAGAGTATTTACAAATTATTAATTTTTGAAAATACTGCTGTAAACAAGGTTCAACTTGATGGAGTCAAAATGAAGTGACAAATTCCCCTCTAAATCGAATCAATTTGAAATATTACCAAAATCAACTGGCTGCACATTTACATGGAATTCATGTAACAACCTCTTTCTTTAATATCACAATTAGGAAAGGAGCAACAATTTTGAACGCTTGCAAACCATAAATTGCCTCCCGCGTTTTTTGCGATTTATTTCGTGGTTAGTGGTATGCTAAGCCAATTGAGGCAAAAGATGATTGCGTTAAATTGTTAGTGAAGCAAAGCATCTCGTAGGCGTCACTACTTCCACACGTATCCTTACAACTGTGAGTGAGTTAACAAAAAAAAAAACAAAAACGGAAAACATGCAATGGGATGTGGTCGTATCCATAGTAAGTATGGTAATAATTCAAAATGGCGCCATTCGAATCGAAACTCTTTTGAACTCGGACGTGACCATAACATTTCGCACAAGCGAAATGCTACATGCGAAGCGCGAAACACACGTACGAGTACACCACCATGTGGAGGTAGGTACAATAGCGAATAATGCGTATTCAAAGTAAATCGTCGAATAAACACTTCTTTAAATGGAGGTATTTCCGCCACCACCGAACCGAAATTCCAACAAAGCGAAATCGGCATCAAGGAAAAGGGTTAAAGTGTTAACGCTTTTCAAAATTAAAATAAAAGCCACGATAGCACAATTCAAGAGCACAAATATTTATACACAATCCTCGTAGCGCGTACGTATGGATGTGCGCCTGCAAGTGCTAGTCCCCCTCCCCACCAGCTCTGGCCGAACGAAACGAAGCAACCCATTGTACAGTTGAAGTTTAACACGCGGTCGGATGTACAACAAGCAGGAAGTGCAATTTCAATGGCAATCATCGACGGTGCCAACAGCTGCCTTATCAACGGCAAAGAATCGCTCGCTCGTTCGTTCGTTGGTTCGCAATTCCTTTGCACACCATCTGATATGGACAGTCACACACATTCACGCATGCACGCATACACATGCATACATACGTGAAGTGGTTGGTCGTTCGGTCGGTCGGTTGGTCTTGTATCCTTGTACTTAGTCTTTGTGTGTGTGTGAGTGTACAGGGTTTGCGCGTACATGTGTTCTAAACCATTTTTATTGTTTTCACATTTTGTCCGTAATGGAATTCTGAGGTTTTTCTATGAAGAAATTTTTGCGCAGTTTTATACTTTTATCCTTTTTTTGGCACTCGATCGTACGTTTCCAGAAAAATTGTGTTAGCAGTTTTGTATTTTTGGTTTGCTCGTCGCGAAAATCTTAATGTAGTCTCCGCTCTAAGTACTTGTAACCGGTGGGCATTTTGTGAGAGCGAGTGTGGGTTTGTTGAACACAAACAAAAGGATTTTATGTCAAAAACATGAAGTCGAGTTGGCAGCAGCGTACCGAACAGTGGGGGATTTTGAAAAAACGGTTTTAATTGTTACTACCATACTTAAGCGTAGACGAATATTATTATTATATTTCCTTCATGTAACTTAGCTTTCAATTTTATATTCTGCGCTTGTGCAGGTATTTTTTCAATTTTGTGGCTAAAACCCCATTTTTAAAGTAGGTTGAAATTGAAAAAAGAACATAGATTACAAGATGAAAGGGTTAAAGTTCTACCAGCATAAATATGCAGTTTATTTTCTTAATTGCGTGACAGTGTGTTAATCAGCTGCAAAGTTGAATATTATTTTGAGTATAACAAGTTTTTGTGTACGTTCGAAAATAAAACACTTTTAAACGAGTAAATTAAAAATAAAAATAAGAAATTGAACGAAAAGCAAGTGCATGTTCAGAACAAACAAAAATATAAAAATTCAAATCAAGTGTGGAATCTTTATTGGTAATTTGAAGGGACATTATATGGCATTTATTTTTGAAAATAATTACCTTCAAATGTTGGTAACTGTAAGTTAACACGAGCAATATTTAAATCTAAATTCCTATTC
Source organism: Hydrotaea diabolus (assembly GCA_963513945.1). Taxonomy (NCBI): domain Eukaryota; kingdom Metazoa; phylum Arthropoda; class Insecta; order Diptera; family Muscidae; genus Hydrotaea; species Hydrotaea diabolus. Next base: position 98,867,125 of record OY740720.1, on the reverse strand, counting down.
AGCAATATTGCTTTTTTAATGTTCCCACACGGAACTTCATATTTTTGCATTGCTCTTCCCATGTTCATCCGCAAATCAAAGTTTCTCACAGTACCAAAACACCTGCACGGTATTTATGATTACGTTAACATTTTCTTTACGTGAGAAACTTTGTGGAGAATGAGAATGAAGGAACAACTAAATCAACCAAATAATTTCTATTTTACTTTTAAGTTAGTCTAGTTTTGACATTCAATTAATAAAGTTGCCCAACGGGCTTTTTTTAAAAAACCAAAAATCCTTAAAATGAATTAATTGTCGCCCAACGTGGGGCCCTCGCGCGAAGGAAGAAATTGATCCCGATATGAAGTTAATATTGTGAGTCAATATACCGATGAAGTGAGGGAACCCCAAAAAATAATGTCAAAGGCTATGTGCGTTAATTATCACACATAGGGATTGACGTGGATATCTAGGCATATACCCCACCAACGAGCGATGAAAGTTACAGTGCCGGAGTAGGGTCAAAATCCAAAAAGGACTAAGCTGTGCTATCTGTTGGTGTTAGAATAAGTATAAAAAAATCTTATGTAAAAAAAGGGAAATCTAAAAAAAAAAAAGATACAAAAATTTAAAGAATAAAAAACCTTTTTAAGAAAAAAAGGTAAATTTTAAATGAAAGAAAAAAACATAATAATTTGAGAAATTACAAATAAAGATTCGAGGAATCATATAAAAATTAAAAAAGTTATAAAAAAAAAAATTTCAAATAATTGAATTTTCAAAGAAAAATATTGAAAGTTAAATTTTAAGAGAAAAAAATTTATTGGAAAAATTAAAGAAAAATATAAAGTAAAATTTGTGAGTTAAACAAAAAAAAAAAAAATCATCAATTTCTAATTCAAAAAAAAAAAAAGTTAAATAAAAGAATTTTGTAATACAAGAAATAGTTTAAGAAACAATTGTGACACATTTGAAAATTTTTAAAGAAGGAAAGTAACAACAATTATATAAAGTAAATTTTGTGAGTTAAACAAACAAAAAAAAAATTCAATTTTTAATGAAGAAAAAAATTTTACATAAAAGAATTTTGTAATACAAGAAGTAGTTAATTAAGAAACAATTGTGACACATTTGAAAATTTTTAAAAGAAGGAAAATAACAACAATTATATAAAGTGTACGATTCAAACATGGCTAATCCAAATAATTTGATTCGGCCTCCGGTACTTAATACGGAGGATACCAGTGCTTCAACAAGTGGTGCGAACAGATCCGTTAGTGCAGAATTACAGGCTTTCATTACTGAACAAATAAGGAATGCTTTGGGGGAATACGTCCCGGCTCTAGCTAACGCTATAAGACGGCACGAGAGTGCAATGAACGGGACAGGGCATATCGAGAATATTGACCTAGGGCAATCTACGACAGAGGATGGTAAAATTCCTGACATTGTTAAATGTATCAGGGAGTTTTCAGGACAGCCAGGTCAGTTTGGATCCTGGAAAAAGAGTGTAGATAGAGTTTTAAAGTGCTACGAATCTATCAGGAACACACCAAAGTATTATTGTATAATACATGCAATTAGGAACAAGATTATAGGGGAGGCAGATATCATTCTGGAATCCTACAATACCCCTTTGAGATGGACAGACATTTCGACCTGTCTAGTAAATCATTACGCCGATAAGAGGGACCTCAGGACATTAGAATATCAGATGGGTTCCTTGAATCAGGACAATAAGTCCCTAATTGAATTCTATCAGGAGGTATACAGTCACCTTTCATTGATCCTTGAGAAAATATCTTGCATGGATATGAGCGGGGAGTCCATAACATTGTTTACGGCCTCTTATAGGGATAAAGCACTCGATACTTTTATTAGAGGTTTAAGAGGAAACCTTCCAACTCTCCTGGGAATTAGTGAACCAAAGGATTTGCCTCAGGCTCTGCAGATGTGCATTAAGTTGGAAAATCAGAACGTTAGATCGGACCAATTGAACGGACCCGGTCAGAAAACCTCGATTAACAACTATGCAAGGAAAGTTAATACCCATGATAACGGTCATAAGATAGGACCCAAACCTTACACACAGAATCGACCATTTTCTAACCCTCAGTATGTTCCACTACGTCAACACTCATATTACCCAATTTATCTAGACAATAATCCTAGAAGGAACTTTGACAACAGGGCAGGACAGCCGGTTTACAATAGCGGACCGCCTCCAAGACCTTTAGCACCCAAACCAATTCCACGTGCTGAACCTATGGATGTGGATTCTTCCATGAGATCGCGTAATATAAATTATATGAATCATCCAAAGGTTAACGACAGGTATGCTGGCAGGAGACCACCACCGCAGTATAACGATCCAAATAAGAAGCAAAGAAATTTTCACATAGTGACAGAGGATATAGAGAGATATGAGGAGGAGATTAGAGCCTCCGATGAGCAGTTCGAACAGACTCTAGAGGAATACATTGAACCATCCACCTTTGCAGTAGAGGAGGATATTGAGGAACAGCAATTAAATCATACGGACGTACATTTTTTAGGCAATACCAATCCTCCTTGCCGTACATCGAATGCAGATTTGGCACCAGAGTCCTAAGGATATTAGTGGACACTGGATCGAATAAGAATTATATTCAGCCAAATTTAGTTAGGGAACCTTTTGATAATAAAACACCATTTTATGCCGACTCACCAGGGGGGAAATTGAAAGTTACACAACACACGTTTGCAAGATTATTTGGTTTAGATAATATCACCGTGAAATTTTATTTACTTCCTTCACTTAAATCATTTGATGCAATTATCGGGAATGATAGTCTGAAGGATTTATCCGCTGTCATTTATACCGAACATGACTATATGATTATAAAAGGCGGAACTAGGATTAGGATAAAACAGGCCCTTTCGGAAAATGTGAATTCCATTCAATTAAGAAATAGCCACCTCACACCCCATCAAGATAGGGAAATAAGTGCACTCGCCACCAAGTACGCATCTTTATTCTGTGAGCCTGAAGAGAGACTTACATATACCACTCGGGTGATGGCCGAGATCCGTACAAATACCGACAATCCAATTCGTTCACCAAGCTATCCTTACCCAATGTCCCTGAAAGATGAGATAGAATCCCAGATTCAGACACTTCTTCGAGACGGAATTATTCGACCATCACGGTCCCCCTATAATTCTCCCGTATGGATTGTTCCAAAGAAGGAGGACGCATCTGGAACAAAGAAATACAGGGTGGTGATAGATTATAGGAAACTCAATCTTTCAACAATTCCGGACGCCTACCCGATCCCTAATATTAATGACGTTTTGACACAGCTAGGCGGAAGTAGGTTCTTCACCATACTGGATTTGAAAAGTGGTTTTCATCAGATTCCTCTTAAGGAATCTGACATAGAGAAGACGGCCTTTTCAATAAACAACGGGAAGTATGAGTTTACTCGTCTTCCCTTTGGTCTGAAAAATGGCCCAGCAATTTTCCAAAGAGCTCTTGACGATATTTTGAGGGACCATATCGGTAAACGATGTTTCGTTTATATCGATGATATAATAATTTTCAGCAAGGATGAGGATACTCACTTGAGGGACGTGGAAATAATTTTCGATACCTTGCAGAATGCAAACATGAAAGTACAGATGGATAAATGCGAATTCTTGAAATCTGAAGTTGAGTTTTTGGGATTTGTTATATCTGACCAAGGTATCAAGACTAACCCAAAACGGGTAGAGGCTATCTCTAGAATTCCACCTCCAAAGACACTGAAGGAGTTGAGATCCTTTCTAGGGATGACGAATTTCTATAGAAGTTTCATACAGGACTACGTCAAATTGGCAAAACCTCTCACAATTCTGTTGAGAGGGGAATATGGTCGAGCCCCTAAGACAACATCCAGTAAGATACCCATCAGATTGAATGACGATGCTCTTAAAGCATTTGATACACTTAGGAGGACACTTATGAATGACATTATACTGACATATCCGGATTATAAGAAAGAGTTTCAACTTACGACAGATGCATCTCAATATGCATTAGGAGCCGTTTTGTCTCAGGACAACAGACCAGTCACATTTATATCTAGGACGCTTACTGCATCTGAGGAACATTATGCTGCTAATGAAAAGGAAATGTTCGCGATAGTATGGGCGTTGGTTTCATTGAGAAATTATTTGTATGGTAGAGCAAAGATCAAAATATTTACCGACCATCAACCTCTGACATTTGCTTTAAGCAATAAAAATAGTAACCCTAAATTGAAAAGGTGGAAGGCAACATTGGAGGAATACAATTATGAAATGCACTATAAACCAGGAAGGTCCAATGTCGTTGCAGACGCACTATCCAGGTTGCCACAAGGGGACGAAATTAACGTCTTGACTGCGACTGTAAATAGTGACGATAGTTCTTCCGAGAATCTCATCCAAATTGCGCAAGAACCTATAAATGTTTAAGAATCAGTTATTTTTGAACATAGGGGAAACATCATCATACCAATTTCAAATAATATTTCCCACCTACCATAGACATGTCATTACCGAGCCTGAATTTTCATCTGAGAAGCTTAAGGATATTTTAAGAAGATATTTGAATCCGTCAGTTATTAATGGTTTGAGGACGGAGGAACGAGTCTTAGGAACCATCCAGGAAATATATCCTTTGCATTTTGCGAATTATAGGATAAGGTTTGCACGGGGATTTGTTACCGACCTAACGGTTGAAATGGACCAGGACAATGAGATCCTGAAGGAACATAAAAGGGCTCATAGGAATTCCAGGGAGAATAAGGTCCAGCTATTGAGGAAATTTTACTTTCCCAGGATGCAACAGAAGATAGACAGGATTGTAAAGCAGTGTAGGATTTGCAAGGAACAGAAGTACGAGAGACATCCTAATAATCCTATTTTACAGAATACCCCAATTCCACAGTACCCGGGACATATTGTCCATATAGATATTTACTATTCGAATAACAGGGTAATACTCACCGCAATTGATAAGTTTTCCAAGTATGCTCAAGCTAGGATAATCAATTCTAGGGCAACGGAAGACATAAGACAACCCTTGCGTGAGATATTGATGAATTTCGGGGTACCTGAGAAAATAGTCGTCGATTACGAGAAATCTCTCAGCTCTGCTCCTATACTACACATGTTGGAAGATCAACTGGGCATCGAAATTTTTAAGGCACCACCATACACTAGTACAGTCAATGGACAGATTGAAAGATTTCACTCCACATTGTCTGAGATAATAAGTTGCGTAAAGAGTGAAAGAATTCATGACTCTTTTGAAGATTTGTTGGACAGATCTGTATGCAAATACAACTATTCTATTCATTCGACCACGGGACGAAAACCTGTTGAACTTTTTTTTGGAAGGGGTATGTCCACAAGTCCGGAGCAGCTTCATGAAGCCAGGGGGGAGAATATAAGACGTCTTCAAGAGAAACAAGATGCGGGTCTCTCGTTCCATAATAAGAAACGGAAACCAGTGAAGGAATACACGGTAGGAGAGGAAATTTATGTTAGGACTAATAAACGAATAGGGAATAAACTGTCACCAAGGTATAGGAAAGAAATAGTTGCCGAGAACAAAAGTAGCACTATTGTGACTCAAAGCGGACAAATAATACATAAAGGACTAATCAGGAATTAATTTTCTTTCAGACTACTGCTGTGCACGCTGTGCTCGTCGGAAATACAAATCCTGGACTATACTAACTCTAAACTAATTACAGTTGACGAAGGACCAACACAGATTCAAAATGGCACATTCCGGTTAATACACGTATTGGATATCGACAGATATGAAACGCTGATACAATCTACCAACAATGACATACGGAATAAAATTGATTCGACAAATATATTTCAGCCGGCACTATTTCACGAATTAGCACAGGCAAAAAGAGCAATAGACAGACTTAAGGTTATCAATAGGGCCAAAAGATCTATTAATGCGATAGGCACTGCGTGGAAGTGGATCGCAGGCTCCCCCGACCATGATGACTTTTTACTACTGACTGATAAAATAAACAATGTTTTGAATAATAACAACAATCAGGTTGTTATAAACAGGGCAATTTTTGACAAATTGACAGAAATGACTAATCGGACTAATCAAATTGCGGGAAAATTCAGTAAGTCAGAAGAGAATAATATAGCACTTGACCTTAAATATAGACTAGAGATCATAAATAGGGAACTGACAAATATTGAATACGGAATACAATGGGCAAAAACGGACGTGACGAACTCGTTTTTACTTTCGGACTCGGAGATGGAGAGCATTACACACTATTTAGACCATGACAATATACCATTTATGAATTTTGATGATGCACTGGAATTTTCCGAAATAAAGATTGCTTCCAATGGTGGAAACATCCTATACATAATTAGTTTCCCAACAGTCGAAATTGAATCGTACAGAAAAATTATGTTACTTCCAGTAAGAGATGAACACACAATAAATAAAATTAATTTTAAGAAAATCTTAAGAAGAAAAGAAAAAATATTTGGCATAAAAACTAATTGTAAAACCTATAATAATATAAATATTTGTAAAAGAAATAATTTGGTTGATATTTCAAATGATTCATGCATTACGGCATTGTTACATAATGACATTTCCAACTGTTCCATAATGAATAACCAACACATTCCTGATGTGGAACAGATGAATGAAAACTTGATATTTTTAAATAGATTTAATGGGGAAATTTTGGTCAAAGGACAATGTTTATCTTTACAGGGGACATTTCTGATAAAACATCATAACGTCTCAATTCAAATTCGAGACAAAACTTTTTTGACTCAGGAGGAGTTGTTTTCGAATCCTTTGCCTCCACTTTTTCAACCTGGCGTAAATATAGAAAATACAGAGGAGGTTCTATCGCTGGGAATGATAAAAGAACTCCATGAAAATAATACGATACTAATAAGGACATTGGAGTCCGAAAATTCTATATTTATTTACCTGATCGTTTCAATCATTTTTCTGGCATTCGTATTCTTTGCTTTGCCATTGGCAGTCAAACATATCCTCTCTAAACGAACCCAGCCAATATCAAATCCTGAAATAACTTTTAGAGATGTTGAGGATATGATAAATTCTTCGAACCTAGAGGTTCGATCTTAAGAGGGGAGGAGTTAACACGAGCAATATTTAAATCTAAATTCCTATTCAGCAATATTGCTTTTTTAATGTTCCCACACGGAACTTCATATTTTTGCATTGCTCTTCCCATGTTCATCCGCAAATCAAAGTTTCTCACAGTACCAAAACACCTGCACGGTATTTATGATTACGTTAACATTTTCTTTACGTGAGAAACTTTGTGGAGAATGAGAATGAAGGAACAACTAAATCAACCAAATAATTTCTATTTTACTTTTAAGTTAGTCTAGTTTTGACATTCAATTAATAAAGTTGCCCAACGGGCTTTTTTTAAAAAACCAAAAATCCTTAAAATGAATTAATTTGTATTATGGATATAAGCGTTCGGTGAAAAACGAGATCCATTTCTGGCTCAACCGCGAAGTCAATAAACAAAATTGCCGCCGAGAAAACCACGGTTTGGTGCGACTTATAAGCTGGTGGAATCATCGGTGCATATTTTTTCAAAACTGATGATGGCCGGAACGTAACCGTGAATGGTGCTCGCTATCGCGCCATGATATCGATATTTATGCCACCTGAAATCGAAGCCCGCAATCTTGATGGCACTTGGTTTTAACAGGACGGTGCCACTTGTCATACAGCTGCTCAAAAAATGGATCTATTGAGAGGTAATTTCGAAAAGCAGCTAATTTCACGTTTTGGACTGGTGAGTTGGCTGCCTAGATCGAGCGATATCACACCTTTAGACATTTTTTTTTGGGCTTACGTAAAGTCCAAAGTCTATGCTGACAAACCAGCTACGATTCAGGATTTGGAGGCCAACATTACGCTTGTCATTAAAGCCATACCGGTCGACATGCTCGAACGAGTCATTCAAAATTGGGCCCTCAGAATGGAAACACTGAGGCGTAGTTGCGGCCAACATTTGAAGGAAATTATATTCAAAAAATAAATTTCATAAAATGTCCTTTCAAATTACCAATAAAGATTCCACACTTGATTTGAATTTTTATATTTTTTTTTGTTCTGAAAAAATACCTATAGATGGATCACCCTTTATAAGGAACAAGTAATAATTTTTGAGCAAGAAATGCAGTATGAAATGTATTTTTTTATTGTTTGAATGAATATTTTGGCTGGCACCAACTGTCATGCATTTTAAGTTTAAAAGTTTAAAATAATTTTAGGTGATACTTAAACGAAAGATGAACTATTCACGTGCAACAACTTAATTGTTTTTAATATTTGGTGACTTGGTAAAAGTAACAAAAGCGTGAAGGCTTTGACAGCCATGTTTAAAATACATTAGATAATGTACCCTTTGAGGAATATACTTACGTATTTGAAAAATATACTTCGCAGAATATGCAATGCACTCAATTAAGTATCCTGAATTGTTTTCCGAAAACATTTTATCCACTTTATAAAAATTTGACGGCAACCAATCAGAAATTAAGATTAAAATAAATTCTGATTACAAAAGAATATGCAAAGGTAAGAATCGTTTTAAGCATGTTGAGTTTAAGATTCTTAATATATTTGCAGCCATATTTTTTCAATACACGTTCGATGTGAACCAGCATTAGTTTTGTTACCCTACACCACTCTTTGGTACTGGGTATTATGACTTAGTGCTGAACTTTGCAACGCCTTAAAGGAATGAAGATAGAGAATATAATTCGACTCAGACTCAATATCTGATTCCATGGAGCAATGACCATCTGTCCATCTATCGTTGTAATTAACGTACAGCACACAGAAAAAAAGTATGGTTGTGGTGACAATATTCGAAGAGGATAATACTATTGTTGGGTATATGGTTGTGGTACAATAATATTATGATCCTCACAACAGTAGTATGATTCAAATACAACCATACTATGATCTCCACAACAATAGTATGATTCACACATAACCATACTATAATCCCCACAACCATAGTATGATTCACACTCAACCATACTATGATCTCCACAACCATAGTATGATTCTCACACCATAGTATGTTTCATATACAACCATAGTATGATCCTCACAACCATACTATGATTCACACGCAACCATGTTATGATCCCTTCAACCATAGTATAATCACTATTTAGATTTGAATTATGAAAATTATTCGAAAATACATTAAATTCAAAATAATAGGGAGTGATCTAGTACACAGTAGAAAAAAAATAAGTTTAAATAAACGTAAGCGTTTTTATAAAAATATTTCAGTTAGCCAAAGCAGCTTGTTCAAAAAATTTTAATTTCAATAAAAAAGTACTATTATTGCATTAGATCCATCCATACCAATAACATGTGTTCTTTAAAGCATATTTAAATGAAGTAAAATTACAATTATACAGTACAACCATATTTATATTGTTGCTATAACCATATTTTCATTTTTAAATTTGGCAATAATACTATTATTACATTTCAACAATATTAATATTGCAGCAATTATACTATTGTCAAAAATAAATTCAGTTAACAATGCTATGGTTGCGACGAACATACTTTTATTGCGGATAACATATTATTATTGCCGTGACCATGTAGTAACCATGTTTTTTTTCTGCGTGATGTCGCAATTATTATTTGATTTTGATGAAACTTGGTAATTCTTTAAGTATGGGTCAAGGACAAACCCTATTAAAATTGGTCCATATTTTGAAATCATGCATAAGTTTTCCCAATTTCTGAACCTACAGCTCTTAAAGCCACATATTTCATACGATTTTGACCAAATTTCGCACTGAGCATTAGGATTGAACAACACATGTCTGTCGTAAAATTGAACCATATCGGTCAATGTTTTCGAATAAGTCCCACACAAAGGTCCCTCCCCACACTAGAAGCTACACACTACGCCAGATCTTGCCCAAATTTTGCATGGTACGCTATGAGTGACCATTTATTAACAATAGTAAAGCTGTGGTAAAGACTATTCAGCGCCGTCGTGAAATTCTAAATCATAATAATTATAAAAGGCTTTTCGCACATATGTGTACAGAACATTGGTTAAAATTAAAAATAAAATATGTGTATGCCTAAGACGAACTCTAGTAAATTGAAAGTCAACCAACTCTAGTGACACTGGCGCCATACAAAATTATTTCTCATTTTAGGCCCTAATTAGATTTAATTATGGTTTCTAGAATCCACATTTAAATCTGGTTTCTAGAATCCACATTTAAATCTTATTAAATTGATGTTGCAATCCCTCAATAACACTTTTGTGTTAAAGTGGGCCTTATTGCTTCATGTCTTATATGGGTATTAATATTGAAAGACCTGGATTTTATATCTTAAGTCAGCCAGTTATTCTATTAAAACCATCCCCAAAAACTGATGTCCAGTCAGGTAGAGTGAAACATAATTCTGTTGGTTGGGATATAGGGACATTTGAGTATTCTTTATATGTGCAAGCACTTTCGACAAGAAAATGGTAGTAGAGCAATAAGGCTATACTTGTTATTCTATTTGGGAACTAGTGTTAACTTTGTTAATTTCCAACTCAGGAAAATGCCGACTTGGTAAATGCCGACAGTAAAAGAGAAATGTCATATATTGAAGTAATTTGGGAAGTACCTTCTTTTGCAAATTTATTATTCCGTTCATATCAAACGTCGGCTGCCACTAAGCCGCCGTCAAAGGCGACGTGGACCTCTGCCTATGAATTAGCACCAATAACAGGCAAGTGGGCAGAGCATTGGCAAATATGGACTTTTCATATGCTCTGCACCATTGTAAAATAATGTAGATTTTATCCGGTCTTTTAATTGTAGTGTTTAGCCAGTTCATATTCATCGGGAATAAGGTCCGATTTGTATAAACTGCTTTTCAGCAGTACGAGTAGTACAAGCAAAGGCAGCCCTTGCGGTGTTCCCGTGGGTTTAAAGACAAAGATCAATTCCGATCACAGTCATGTTTGGGTTGGTGTGTTACAATCTACAATCCAAATGCATTACAACAAAAGTCTTAAGCTTATTGACCGGTCCTTTTCTCAAATTATATTTTTCTTATTCGATCTTTCATTTAGGTTCTTATAAATAAGTGATATTTCCAGTAAAGATAACTCAGTAGGATTAAGTCAACCACCGGAAGAATACCATAATACGAGGATTGCTATTTTTATTTCGGAACCGGCAATAAAAACACAATAATTTATCATTGGAAATGGTTTTATTGTTTCTCGAAATATTCTCCTTTAATATCAATAGACTTTTTCATGCGCACAAACCAATTTTCGTAGCACTTTTCCACTCCAAAACGTGATGCAAAATTATACGTCTTCTCTTATTATCTTTCCTCATTTTTCCACACTCTTGGCAAACAGATGGTTGTATACCACTCAGATTTTACCTCCTACGCTCCACTAAAGCCACTGTTATACCAAAAAAAAAACGAAATCATTTGCTTCGATGTATTTCTTTCAGGAACAACTTTTGTTGGATTTGGCTCGTCTTGAAAGACCCATACGGTCGTTTGCTGTTTTGTTTCGGGTTCATATGCATAGATCCATTATTCGTCACCTGTGACAATGTTATACACTGCGTTTGAGCTACCGCAGTTATACTTTTTCATCATCTCTTAGCACCAATCCATACGAGCCTTTTTTGAGCATTCGTCAAATTATGTGGGATCCAACGAGAACAAATTTTTTTCACGGCCAACTGAACATGCAATATATTATTGATGCTTGTCATACTAATGTCCAAGGATGTTTCAATCTCACGGTATTTCACATGTCGGTCTTGCTTAATCAGTTCACGCACAGCATCGATGGTTTCTGGCAAAGTGACCGAGGATTGGACGTCCTTCACGAAATTCATCCTGGAGCGAACGACGTCCGAGACTGAACTCTTGGTACCAGCGAATAACAGCATTTTTGGATGGTGCTCCATCGCCAAAAGCCACGCAGAAACTCGTAACAAATCATCGCATGAAAATGTTCACGGAATGATAAACAAAACAATTCGCCCTCAAATGACAAAACGTTCTGAGTGAAGTTATGCTAAAAAATGTCAAAGTTTCCAACGGAAGTTTGCATTTGGGAACACTAGTATTGTCAGAACGAGTGTCAGGAAATATAAATAGTAACCCTCGTATTTGAAATAACTTTGGGGTTGTTTTGCATATAGATCATCACAGGTAAGTCCGATCGTAAACGGACAATATCTCATGAACTATTAGAAATAAGACACTGATATTTGGAATATATGATGATGGAATGGTGATATCGAAACTCATCCTGCAGGAAAAAGTGGGCGGGGCCAAGCGCCTTGAAACAGAATAAAATCATTGATTAGCGTATTATTATAGACCATTTTGTGTTTAATTTGCATAGAACCTTGAACATTGCAAGGCTATATGTGACAGCGCATAGAGAAAGGGACCTAAGGGTAAAAAAAAATCAATTTTCACTTTGTTTTGATCATCGAATAAGACCGATCCAATGCCCCAAAAGTGTTCCCTCCCAGAGATATGCCCGTTTATGAAAGTGATGCTGCACCAAAAATACACGTATTTAAATCTTTAAAATGACTCTCCTGAACAAAAATGGTTTTTACCCTTAGATCCCTTTCTATTTTGCGTGTCACATAGTTAGAAAACTAATGATGATAATATCTGGTATTTATGATGTTGGAAAGAAAGGCACCTTTGTAGAAAATAGGCTGGTGCCGCGCCACCATTATGAAATTTCCCAATTGGACCATAATCCGTGATGGAGGGTATTAAACTTAATTTGTTTATTTGTTTGCTTTTCTTTCGTCAGGGTCTTCCCAAATCAGTTTGTTGAAAGACACAGATAAGACACATATTTAATTTAAGCTTTTTATTTCTTTGTTTTACAGCAGTCATGCTTTGATTCATTTAGATTTATTATACCCTGCACCACTGAAAACTAAATTCAAAGGAATGCCGTATTAAATTGTAAAAAGTCTTAAAATAGAATTTGATTTCATAATCTTTTATGTGATCCGAAAGAACAATCTCAGACATTTGGACTATTTAAGAAGTCAAATCGTCGATCACTCTTTTATGCATTGACGTCAAGTACTCTAGTAATGTTGTCCTACTAGTAACTAACCACGAGATAAAGTAAAAAAAAACCGTAAGTGAATCACAATAAGAAGAAATTTAACAGTTATGTTTTCTCTTTCAGGAAACGTTAAATTTTGTACAAGTGTCAGCAATAGAATAAAAAATTCATTGTAAAAATAAACAATGTATGCAAACAAACGGCTAAGAAATACTAATTAATTTTTTATATTTTTTTCGAGGATATCGCCCACTGTGGGAAGTCTGTAGTGGCAATGGTGTTTGTGCGTGAATAAACAACCTTCATTTATTTGTTTACCATTGAGTTTGGGCTCATATTGAAATGATTTCGGGGTATATCAGCTCCAATTTTATGATACTCCAATACAATGTAAAGGTAAAGATTTTATGATTATTATAATGATACTTGCCAATAGCCGAGGCAGCGATTGAACGAGATGGCCATGGAGTGCGAGAAGGGAATATAAGTTGACGCTTTGGATCTGTCAGCTGTGGTGTTCGGAGGGAGTAATGAAAGCACATTGTCATTTTAAATATTTCATTTTATTGTCATTAACACTACAACTGACTCATGAAATATTCATTAAATGGAATTTCATTTACATAATGCTGACCTCCATTTGCTCCATGCGTTCGTTCACTTCGCCCCATGACCCGTGTTTTCCACCGTAATTTCTCCTATTCGTACTTTCACTTACGCATATTTCCTTCGCATCGAGTTAATGAAGTTCACTTCACAGCAGTTCACTGGTGTCCTGTTCGGTTTGCTCGAGTGAAGCTGGATGTTGAAAAAGTCGCTGTTTGATTTGAAATGTTATGACGGTTGCGTACCCAACAAATATCCAATTGTAAGGTTGAAGATTAAAACGGAAGTCATTTCGTTATTGTACCCTCATCACATTCCATGTTCTACGCTGTCCCCGCCCCCCTTGTCAATCCATTTGCCATTAACCTTCATTGAAACGCGCTTGTCGATGTCGTAGGCTGTATCTTAAAGGTAATTCAGGAAACTTTGCGAGGCAAAAATTTGCATTTTCTTTTGTCTAATTCGGTAGGCTGTTTAATTTTGTTGTTGCAAAGTGGTTCTGTGCTATTTGCTGTTGCACAGCATCTTGATGGCATTACGGCCAGAAGTTTTCAGCGCTCTTTTGTGTTTAATTGAAGATTTGTTTGTTGGCATTTTTAATCAGCGCTGGAGCTACGAAACCTGTGGCCCGTGGCTGCTTCATCTCTAATTGTGCAATAAAGTTTTTAATTAAAAATGATTTCATGGTAATTGAAAATTGGCCGATAGCAATTTGTTCTCGTTGAAGCTGTGGCACAATGAACGCCAGCTACTACAAGATACTGGCCATGTCCTGAGGTCCTCAATACTTTGTCAATGAGTGGTCCAACAAGACACAATGAGGTTATAATGTTAAACTAATAGTGTGCTGAAAGCGTTTCGCATTAAGAGCTTGTACTATATTTTGGATAGAAAAGCAATCTGGTTTCATGAATGTCTGCATAAATGAATTTATATGTACTCGTTTTTCTTCCAGCTGAAAGCGAATGAATCGTAAGGTATTTATCACATCATATGCCGACCAGTTATACATATTAAGAATCGTGCTAAACATTAGAGCAATAACTTAAAATAATAAAATCGTAAGTTAATTTTAATCTTTATTTTCGAACCCAAGTCAAAAACGTTTATCGAATGTTGCAACAAACAAGGGATCAAGTTTCAGTGGGTTGATACGACTTTCTTATACCCTCACCCATATACTGTTTTGTTTTTAAAACTCTCCGACTGAAAGGGGTGGGACATGATTTTTACATTTGTTAACACTAATATTAATTTCTAGTACCTACGGACTTTATACTTTAAAAGGGCGGCATGAACTTGTACAGTTTTGTCGTGGCAACAGTTTTGTCTTATGTAAGTGGAAAGTTGAGATTATCATATTGCAGAATGCAAAATAAAGTATAAGAGGAATTCATAAAATAAGGAAAACGTTATGTGGGCTTTAATCTACTCTCGGATAGTGTCATTTGTGTGGAAGGAACAAGAAGGGGCACGGCTAAGGTTTCAATTTTTTCGTCAGCTTGTGAAATCTATGATCGATTTTCTAATTACTAATTACCAATTTTATCAAAATCGCTCAAATCGTATTAAAACTAGAATAAAAAGTCAGGCGAGGTCGACTATATTATACACTGCACTTCAGGATGTTCAGCAAAGCCAAATGAAAAAAGGTTTTTGGCTTAAAATTTTCTCAGATTTAAAAACTATTGTCGTATCTGAATTTCTGAAAATGTTTTATATTTGTCGGTAACCATATTATGTCCACGTTCAGATGGACTGAATTTTCAGCCTTAGGGTCCGCCACCCAAATTTAGCGAAATGGCGGAAAAATACGATTTTTGGCTTCGTGAATTACTTTATAGTTAAATGATACCAATATGTCCATTTATAAGTATACTGGATGCCGTTTTTTTATTCCCTTAAATATTTGTCGGGTATTATATCACAGTTGTATAAGTGGAAAATTAAGTTCGACCGTGTCGAAGCTTATATACCCTCCATCATGGATTACGGTCCAATATAAAATTTTGTCAAGGGGCGTAGAAGCGGTCTCTTTTCTACCAGGGCGTTGATCTTTCCATACCACCATTATGAATCACCATGAATCATTGGATTCATTCTGTTAAAATATAAGTAAAATAACGATTGGTCCATTAGTTTGGCCACACGAGTAAATGCAATTTTCCTCTGGGATGTGTTTCGATCCATGCCAATATCATACGCTCCAAATATCAGCCTCACATCTAAAATAGTTTCTGAGATATTGCGTTTCACAGATCAGTTTTGGCAAAGCAAAAATTTTTACCTCTTGACCGTTCTGGGCCATTTTCAATACCAACTGTCCATCAACACAAAGCTGTGCAAAATGGTAACTACCCAGCTACAATAATGCGACCTGTAGTTTGCTTTCCACTGACAGACGGACTTGGCCACACGATTTTATAATTCTACGTCGATTCTGAATATAAATACTTTATGGGGTCCCTCACCAGTAACAAGTAATCAATATAGAGGTAGTTTTTTCAAAAAAAAAATTAAAAAAATTAAATCACGTGTGGCATCTTTATTTTACATTCGAAATGTCCTTTTATGCCTTTTTAAATACAGGTATGCTTATTTGGGAATGAAATAAAAAAATGTTGATCCTTAGAAAAATGTTTTTTATGTTTTAATTATATTGAACAGTAAAGGATTTTTTAAATTACATGGCATTAAATAGTGTATCTAGCAAATGTCTACCTTCGCTATCCACACACTGCTGCGTACGTTTTCTGAAGTTTCCATGAACTCTAACAAGCATTTCGACTGGTATTCTGCCAATTTCAGCCTCAATATTGTTAATTAGATCTTCCAAGGTATTGGGACGGTTCATATACACCTTCGACTTCAGGTAACCCCAAAGGAAAAATCGCATTGGGCTAAGTCTGGTGAGCGTGCCGGCCAGTTCACATCACCCCTCAAAGAGATAAACCATCCTGGAGATATTTGCCTCAAACAATTCATGGTAACTCTTGCTGTGTGTGCAGTGGCACCATCCTGTTAGAACCAGGTATCCCCTAATTGCATTGCCTCATGAGCCGGCTGCAAAAAACTCGTAGTCAAGTACCGTTCGGAGTTCAAAGTTACGGCTGTTACGGCCGAGCAGAGAGTTTCGGAGATTGCAGTACTGCTGCTCAACTCTGTCGATATTTTGTGGTGTTTTAATCCTTCTCTCAGGTCCCCTTCGTAAACATGACACATTCGCTGCTGTTCTCAATGAAGTTACCCAATTTACAATTTATAGCCGTCCAGGAACACGTTCGCGTGGGGAAACAGCGAATCGTAAACAGAAAGCACGCTGCACTGCAATGATCGAGTGCGCATTTGAAAAATACGCTTCAACACAAAATGACCTCTCCTCACGTGTTACAAGTTAGACAATACTGTCTATGATATGTTTGAAATAACCTTTGGAAGTTTGAAATAACACTTTTTTTTGGAAATAAAAAGAAATAAAACGAATTGCCTTTAAGAAAGAATGACAAAAACAAAGTTGGGATCTAGATTGAGACCACGCAAAATAGAAAGGGTCCTAAGGGTAAAAACCAGTTTTGTTCAGGAGAGACATTTTAAAGATTTAAATGCATGTATCTTAGGTGTACCATCACTTTCATAAAACGCGCATATCTCTGGGAGGGAACACTGTTGGGGCATGGGATCGGTCTCATTCGGTGCTCAGATGTTGTCCACATCAAAAAAAAAGTAAAAATTTATTTTTTTTACCCTTAGGATCCTTTCTCTATGCACTCGTCCACGGGGAGTGCTGACCGACAATTTTTTTGGAAACTGTTTACCAAAACATCTCTGTCCTTATAGAAGAAAGGTAGGACTGGCCCAAAGTTAGAACGATTTTAAGCATACAATCACTTCTTTGCAGTTTTATGATGGTAACTCCGAACTTTTCAGAACAAATTATTACAGTGCGAACGAAGTTTCTTTCATTCTTGTTCAAATATTTCTACGGTACTTCCAAAAGACCTAAATTTCCTTTTCGGCTGTACACTGCGCTGTGTTCAATTGAATCCCTCCACTAATGGCGAGTTAGTACGCCACAGATGTACTCGGAAATGTTGAGTGTTTGGGTTACTTATGTTCGCTGCTGCTAAATTAACACGAAATGATGACTGGTGGAAAAGTCCACATTTACATTTCTACAAAGTCCATTAGCATCAGCCGTTAAATATGACTTTTCCATAGAACACCCGCCGTCGAAATTGTAACATTGAATTGATCAAAGCAGCCCGAGCGGGAAGGTGTGGAGGCAGTGGTAGTGCGTCAGGATGGATGAAAATATCATTATTACCCATAGTCAGTCGTACGCCGAAAAAGTTATTGGTCCGTCCATTACGTATTTTTGTTTAATATTTTATCTTACTTTGAGCGGAGAGCAACCCTTTCGCAACGACGCACTCCGGCAGGGCCGCCAACAAGGGGAAGTCATTAAAATAATACTTTATTCTTGTATCCCTTTTCCTGTTCCTACCGCAACGACAGGGAAAAAAGTAGAGACTCAAAATGTAATTTTATTAAAATCCTTAAAAGCTTAACAGGCAAACCTTCATACCGATATTTACGCACACCGCTATAGCTGCGTGTGTGTATGTGTGTGTTCGTGAATGTATGCGTGTGACCGCCAGCGTATCCCGGTGCGTGGCTGTGTCTGTGTTACCTGGGTTACATCCCAGGGCGCATTAGTTTGTTTGTCAGAAAAGTATGTTGCTGATACGGTGACATCAGTACTCCATCATTGTCATCATCATGCATGAGCTGGTGTACCTAAATGAGCAGATGATAGAGTAATAGATGATACTCATATACACATCCATACAGATATATACAGGGGTTTCCATTAAGGACATAACAATTTTATAATTTAATAAAACAGAATATGTAAGATATGGAGTTTAAGTTTATGCCAGGTATAGTGCAAATTTTGCCTCTTAAAAATGACATTTTATTTCGGTCATATGACCACCATGAACCCGTGTACATCACTTTATTCTTTAGACCCATTTTTTCACTACTCTTGCACACATTTCGACCGGGACGTTGTCAATTTCACGTTGGATGTCGTCTCTAAGCTCGTTCTTGGCATAGACCAATGACTTGATGTGGTCCCATAAAATTAATCCGTTGAATCGCATGAACGAGGTGGCTATTCGACCGGATCATTTCTAGAGTAAATTGATTATAACGCGCGCTGTAAGGCTAGTAGCACGGAAACCACATATCGGCGATGTTAAGCTCATCAATTTCTGGCCACAAATAGTTTTCTAACATGGCACAATAGCGCTCTCCATTGACGGTAACATGACGATTGTTTTCATCGACGAAAAAATACGGCCTAAGCACACCTCCGGCATGAAAACCACAGCACACAGTAATTTTTTTGCGGATGCAATTGTGTCTCTTGAAGTACCTGTGGTTTGTTGCTGTCCAGTAACCCATATTTTGTTTATTGACAAAACCACTCAGCCAGAAAGAGCTTCATCGCTGGGCGATTTTTAGGTTGAAAATTGCAGATAGCGCTCTTAAATTTGTGACCACCGACTCAGAATTTCGGCAGTGATTTTTCATGATTTCTAAACGTTGCTCGTAAATGAACTTTAGCATGATGAAAATGCTGACTACCACTAACTTTTTGATACTGAAAGATCATTAAAAATGTTTAAGGGCGTGTTGACATAAAGATACGAAATTGTTATGTCCCTATTCGAAAACCTGTTACATGCATATGAATGTGTGTGTACAAGTGAGCTTATGTATTTGTGCGAATACATGTACACACCAATACTCGCAGGCAAACAATTTTACTCTCGGGCTTCTCGAAATTTAGCAATTTTCAATTATTTTATGAGAAGTTACCGAAGTTTTTTTCCTCACTCCCTCACCACCCACCCGTCGCTGACCGACCAGGTAAACATAATATTTCAATCCAACAGTTGATGTGGGTACAATTCCTCCTTCAGAGATCCACGTCGATATTCGTATAGGGACTTATGTGTGCGTGTGTGTGTGTATATGTAAGTGTTGATGTCATGGAAGGGATTTATTGTTTATGTTACCCTTTTGCCTTTACATTTGAAACATTCCGTAAGTCGGACGAATTTTCATCTTATTAAAGAGATTTAGATGTTGGCACTCTACGGTTGGCGATGTATTAATGGCCAGTGGGAGTAGAAAAAGTGGTTGTGAATATGAGCAATGGTAGTTGTAAGCAGATTCCAATACTGGCACTCTAAAACGAAAATGGTATTCAGGTTGTACAGAGCATACAAAAATTTAAATGGATGTGTGTCTGATTGTGTTTTAGCATTTTTACGATCGCAATTCATGACAAAGGTAGCTTACACAAACCTATTTAGCGATATTCATAGATACATACGAGTATGAAAGGAACCCTTTACAATACGAGGCGATTTATGATACTTAATAGCGAGCAAAGATAGATGAGTGTGACTCGGAATGGATTTTCCGTAACATCCCATAGAAAAGCAACTGGGAAATTTCGCTTAAACTAGTAAGCTGTGCATAATTTCTGTCATCGATTTAACGGTGCCATAAACAAGTAAATTTAAAACTATTACTTGGCTTATGAACAAATATAGTGTCGGTCAAATTTTCAAAATTTTGAATATTTAATATAACCTTAAATATCAAAAGGAGGGAATTTGGATTATTCAAATATGAAAGATAGCCTTGCCTACATCATGCATATTGAACTAGGAGTTTCTGTATGATGCAGGGTACACATCACACAACAATGGATCTTAAAGATCTATCTTCAATACATGGTCAAATTTGTAGTATTCGTAAGAAGCTATAGGAATCTACACAAAAAGTACAGCTTCGGTATAGACCGTATTTACGCCACTGCATTATTGTCTCTTGGACTATCTCACTGTTCTTTTGTGTTTACAAACTATGCATATCCTATTGTCGAATTTTAAAAAAAGGCTGAATTCGTGTCTGTTGTTGTCAAGTCCTGTTTGTGTATAGGGGATCGCTATCCAGATGGAGAAAACGCGCCATTTGAACTGGATGGGCCCACAGAGACCGTTATGTGGTTCCTGATGACAGGCGGGGAAAATGTCCGAAACGTTAGCATCAATTCATGCTCAAGAAGAATTGAGGCGGCTGCACCATCCAAATATCAGCTGGGCCAGAAACACGCGAGTCTGCCGAGGTAGTACCTTCGCATCTGAAATCTCCAGGGGGTGTTACCCTAGCACTACATTCAGTCTGTAGCTGGTTACTGCTGCTGCGACTTCATCCGCGTGAATGTTGTTCAGACCTGCCTGATAGTTTCGGTGAACTAAAGGTTCTCTCTAGTACCGCTAGACCTCTCTCTATCTACCTGGGCGGACCTATCCTGTTCAAGAGATAGTTGTTAGACTGTGTTCCTACTTTTGAGCTTATCGCAGATAGCTGTAGCATGTGCAGAGGATCGAAAAAGGCTGTCCAATGTGACCCTAAGGATCTTGGGGTAGTTGGTAGTCGGGATGGTGACGTCTTCGACTTTCACATTGACTGACAACCGCACCTCTGCGGTCCATGCAACCCAACGTTTCCAACTGGTTGGAAGGGACGTTTCTGAATTTCCTCGAACAGAACGGCATTCTAGACCGCGCCGAAGGTTTTTGTAAGGTCAAGAGCCACGAGGACGGTCATGTCGTTAGGCTTGTTCAAATTAAGGCCGTGACTTATGCGTGTGGTGATAGCGTGTAAAGAAGTTGTTGTGCTGTGCTGCTTACGGAACCCGACGCTCGCTCAAAGGTGAAGGTCGTCCAAACACGGCAGTTGTGCCAGAGAACATTGATGCCATGCGTGAACTGATAATGCAAGATCACCATGTGACATACCATGAGATAGAGGCATCCTTGGGAATTTCTTCCACTAGCATACACTCGATTGTTCTCGTTGGATCCCGCACAATTTGACATTCGCAAAAAAAGGCTCGTGTCGATTGGGGCAAAGAAAGAAGCAAATGGTCGCCTGTTTCTTCGACAAAACTGGTCATGTAGTGACTGTTCCGCTTATGCAACATAAGACGGTCAAATCTGAGTAGTACACCACAATTTGTTTGCCTGAAGTCTCACACATCGGCCGAAATTAGTGCCTTTTTGACCGAGAAGACGACAAGAGACAAGAGAAGACGAATCATTGTGCACCATGATAAGGCGAGCAACCACACATCGCCTCAAACCAGCGCCTGTTTGACCGGCCAAAACGTCGAATTAATGGGTCATCCGCCGTACAGCCCTGACTTGGCACCCAATGACTTCTTTTCTCGCAATATCGCACATCGAGAAAAAAATGCGTGGTCAGCGATTTTCGTCTCCAGAAGATGCTGTTGAAGCTCTCGAAAACCATATTTTGGAGGTGTTTCAATCGGAGTGGAAACAGTGCTTCGACAATTGGTTTGAGCGCATCCAAAAGTGTATAAATCATGCTGGAGAATACTTTGAAAAACATTAAGACCATTTTTGTTGATAAATATTCGCATTTTCATTATTAGGCCAGAAATATATATGTACTGGGAGAGACAAGAAGATCGGCCTGTACGATTCTCCTTTACTTGCGTCTTTGTCTTGCTTTATTCTGACCATTTTGCAGGCATCGGGAACTAAGTGAGTGGCTAGCGACAGATTAAACACATTGGTCATGTACTCTACTTCCGGGGTATCCAAGTGCTTCAACATCAGCATTGGGATTCCATCTGGCACCTTTGATGACTTTCTTTCTTTCCGATCATCCTTTCTTTCAGGGTTAGAAAACCATTTGACAATTGACCACAATTTAAAAATTCTTCACATTTTAAAATTAAATTGCACTGCTTTAAGTGATCTAGCCGCTTATATTCGTTGACCAACCTACTGATCTCAAAGTTGAGATCCCTAATTCTAGGGTCAGTAGGGTTGAAGCGACGAATGTCATCACGCTCATCTGCGGGAAATTTAGAAATTGGGTTTTGTTGTTTGCTTTAAAGAAAGAAAGATTCTTGCATCTATAGTGAGTATGAGTTTTCCTGTTTCCAGATTAGTTTCATCGCAGAGAGAAGTACCATTTTAAAAGCTTTGGTCCAAGTCTGCAGCCCACACCAACGACAAAACCCGCGTCTACCAGGCGGTAATGTGTTTGATTTAACTTCGCGGAGTTACTTTTCCTTCCCTCTATGACAAACAACAACAAACCTGATCGTATTAGATAGTGAAGTAATTCCTCTTTAAAGAATAATAACAGCCAATGATCACAACAAACCAAAAAACTCAAAGTAATGGCGTCATATTTCGAGGAAAACCCTATATTTTGCCTATTGCAAACTAGTTGCTATGTTTGAGCTTTTGCCTTTATTAAAGGTACTACGCTTTCTGCAATAAAAGCATGTTCGGCGCGTCCATAGTTTTTTTTTAATTTCATTTTGACAATAGTATGATTGCAGCAATATTATTATTATTATTATTTTAATGTTACAATATTATTATTGCCAAATAAAAATATGGTTGAAGCAGCCATATAAATATGATTGGTGCGACAAAAATAATGCTTTTTTGGTTTTATGTTAACAATAATAAGATAACGGCAATCATACAGTACAGTTGTGACTATGAACTTAGCATAACAGGTTTTATTAACCAACGTACACAGCAAAAAGTAACACACTTTACATTGCATGGGAGTTGTCCACAAAAAACGACAACAACAGCATACGGCAAGCGATTCAAATCTATGCGAAGTCCGAAGGCAGTGGGTTGGATTTTTATTGTGTTTACTTTTTTCAGTGGAATAGTCTACTTCCGGCTGGTTCTCGTTTATGAAGAATCTGCCTGCATTTAAGTGTATAGCCATTGATCTTTGTTGCTTGGGGTCTGAGGATGGTGAAGTGGCGTTCGTCGAAGCAGCAGTCACCCTGCTTGCAACTTAAAGTCTTTTCGACTGCCTTTTAAATAACTTTTTGTTTTCTTTGAATGAAATGTTGAATTGTAATTTAATTTTAAATAATTAAAGTATTAAAAATAAATATTGCTGAATAACAACATAATCCAATCCAAATAAATAATATTGCGGATCATAGTATTTTTAAGGAAATCATATCATGGTTGTTGGGATCATAGCACAGTTGTGAGGATTATATGATGTGTGTAAATCATACTATCATAATATTGCTGTGCACAACCATATACCCAACAATAGTAAGATGCTCTTCGAATATTATCGCCCAAACCATACTTTTTCTGATACAACGTCTCTACCACCTTCTTAAGAAAGCTTGGCCACAAGTGCTAAACTGAAAACGTATCTCTTTAAGACAAGAGCTTCATAGTACTAATGAGAAATACTTTTAGTGATGTCACTTTTTGAGTTTTCTGCAATTAATTCCCCAAGAGAATACAACTCACTATTATTACCTCTAATGAGAATCCACACTTTGAGCCACACGTACAAAATCGTTTGCAACAGAAACAGCTTTCATGTCATTTTGCTCCTGCAGTTGCGAGAATAGAAAAGAAGCTAAATGCACTCCACTAAATATAGACGACAAACTTAGTGTAAAAACAATAAAGTATCCACTATTAGTAGCATGGATGGATATTCCATTGAAATATAATTAATGTTTTTACTAAATTGCGGTTAACTTAATCAATAGATTGGCAGAAATGATGGAATATTGTTCCTTATGATGGCAGAAAAGTCATACCATACGTAGCCATTAAAATTATCTGTGTAATGAGGTGGTGTTTGAATGCCAAAGTTGTATTCTTACCCTAGCACACCAATTGATATTTTTGATCTTTGACCTTTAAATACCACATCAAAGAAATATATATTTTTAATGGAACTTCTAGTACGACTAAAGCACAATTGTGCCAGGTTAAATGTACGACTTCAGTAAAAAACGCATTAGCAGTTCGGGACCGGATTTTAACAATTGGCTTGTTCCGGAATAAATCGGCCGGTATACATTCTTTGGTATGTACTGGTTCAAATTCTAATTTACCTATGAGCTAAAGGAAACTAATCATAGATAACGAAGGCGTTTTCTGACTGGGTTCTGGATCTGTGGACCTAACGATGAACAGTTTATTGGGAGCGGGAAAAGTGCCGAAGTCGATGCATCACACTCTGATTTTTTTTAATAGTATTTTGTAAAGAACATTAATGGCAACACTCCACAAAATATGTGCTTCCATATTGTTGCTTTAATATCTGTTTTGGATTTTCTTGTTTTTGTGTAGGCTTTAATTTGGTCGAAGGGAACATTCAATGTCGTAGGGAAATTGAAATGTATTTTAACTTCATCGGTATAGAACTGTTAATCATCGTATTCCGATGTTCTGAAATTGCAATATAGTGGTATATTTAAGCCTAAAACGTTAAATGAAAATTCAGCTTTAAATATTCGCATTTTTTTAATAATTAATAAAAAGTTTTCACCAATAATCTACCGAAAACAAATAAACCAAGCAATTTTCATTGAAGTTTCTTCAAGAAAATATTAATTTTTAGGAAACAGAAAATGCAGTTTCGAAGTCGCCAAAATCGAATAACTATTTTAAGAAATCGAAAAATGAAAAATAATAAAATCCATATTATTCGCGGTGGTTGTTTATGAGTTATTTTTTTTATAATTGAAGACTTTTATAAAACACTTTCTTTAACTTATTTATATAAGTAAGTAAACTACTAAGTTTTTAAAATTCATGTTGTGTGGAGGATAGGCGTGGTAGGCGGACTTCTAAAATATTTTCAATTCTATGTTCTTGTGTTGCAGAAATTTCTAGCTTAACTCCTTCGACTTTTTGTAGCAGATTGTTTAGAAATTAACACGAATTTGGGTCTTGGTCCTAAAAACATTGAGTTTCAGCAGCACCACTGTAGGTAACGCCTTGTCTTTCCTATTGGGCAATGCAAAAATTGTAGTTTCACATATCGTCCCTTAACCGCAAAAAAGACTTATGAGCCAAAAACAAAATTGTTCAGGAGAAGGTTTTTTTTTTAAATATCTCCGTATTGAGGCATGCTGTTGACATGAAATTTAGTATGCAACCGTTATTTATACCGAAATACATAATATGTTAAAAAAACGGACAAATCTATAGAATAACGGGAATTTGTGTCGCATACGTCTTTTTCGCCGTCATGCTGGTAAGGTACTAGAATAATAATATGGCTCTTAAGCCCAAAACTTAAAAATAAAAAAGTCTGTTTGCCGTTTCAAAAATCAATTTATTTATGTTTTTGTAAGTTTTGCGAACGATTAACAAAGTTAAGGTGCCAATTACAGGTTTTGATAATCACACCAATCACACCAATAGGGCAATTAGGCTTTTAGATGTAAATTCTAACAAAACTTACAATTTCGCTTGGTTTCCACAACGCCATAAGTAATAACTTAAGAAAAAATTTCAATTTTCATTAATAATTCAATGAATTTCATAAAAAGAAAAAAGACTCAAACGCCAATCTGCTGTCACCAAAAATGTAAATAAAAACTAAAAGTGTTGTTAAGTCTTTATTGTTTTTGCTGTAAATTTATAACGGAACTACTTAGAGATAACACATTTTCAGAGATGGTCCGAATCATCAGTAATTATCGATTTTCATCAAAGAACGAAAATCGGGATTTGTGGCTCATAAGTCTTTTTTGCGGTTAAGGGACGATATGTTTGACAACTTTTTTGCAATCTTCCGAAATGATGAATGAACATATGTTAATCGACTTTCTATCGTCAAAGCTTAGGAACAATGATATATCAGAGCTGAGGTATGCTTTAAAGACGATTAATTGTACAATATGGACGATATGCTTCTTCTTTGCAAAAATTTAGAACAACAAACTTTAGAAACGCACAAATTCTCGGGTTATATTTGTCCACATTTGCTTGATTTTCCTCAAAGTTATTTATTAGGATGTTGTGAGCAATAGAGTTTTTTGATAAGTAAATTAATTAAAAATACATTACATTTAAAATAATAGGAGAGATTTATTTAAAAATAAAGAAAAAAACGTGAGCGTTTGATTTATTAAAAATATTGCAATCACACATATCCAAAGTAGATAGTTTGAAAAATTGTAATTTACATATAAAAAGTAATTTCATTGCATAAAAATCGCAACAATAACATTGTCCTAAAAATCATATCTTAATTAAGAAGAATTACAATCATACAATGTGATTGCCGTAATCATACGAGTATTATTGTTAACATAAAACACAAAAAAACAATACTTTGGTCGCACCAACCATACTTATATAAGTATAAAGTATATATTGTTGTTACAACCATATTTTCATTTTTAAATTTGGCAATACTAATGCTGCATTTTAACAATATTAGTATTGCCGCAATACAATACTATGGCTGCGATAAACACACTTTTATTGCAGAGAACATATTATTGTTGCCGTGGCCATATAGTAAACATATTTTTTCTCTGCGTGTAAAAAGTTTGCAATATGGTTATCAGGCTACTTATAACCTAACAAAGAGTAATATGGACCAAAATAGCAGAAAACCCATAGTGCTATACAAGTCAATTACAAACTTGTGTTAATTCCTTTCCTTTTGATCAATCTTCAGCCTCGAAATTTTTAAAGACATATTTCTTTGTAGTCGTTGTTGTGTTGTGGCCCGATTGACAGCTCTGAGCGAATAGTGCGTGCTTAGGGTCGATCCAGTGCACAGAACTGGCTGTCGTGGGATTGCGTGGGATTGTGGTAGCTACTCTTGTTTGCAGTGTTCAGATTTGAATAACTACACTTAAATAATTTTTAGTGGCTGGGTTTTTCAACACGAAAATGCAGGCAACTTTCGAATAAGAGATTTATCTCTAGATCCCTGTTAGTAAGTAAAGCAATTATATCATATTCATCTCACAGATTTAAGAAAACTTTTCCGCTTGTTACTTAATGGAATGTGAAGGGAACTAAGTACTGTTAGTGTTTAAGTTAAACCAATAACGGGACCCAAATGAGACCTATCTATATTTGACATGTGGCAATTTCTCAATAATATTTCTTTAACATTCCCACGAAGTACATCTTTTGGTCGGCCTAGTCCTACAGAAGTTAATTACTTGCTTAATTTAAACAACTGGCAAATTTTACGACACTTTAATGTTGAGCAGTTGAGAGTGTCTGGTCGTTGACGGCGGGAATGTGGATATTTGGTTTGCAATGGGAGTGAATAGGGATGAAGCAGTGCGTCGGTATCTGCTGAAATGTGCGTAGCATTAATTGTGCCATTAGAATTCATTTGCATTAAATACGTTTTACATTAATATTTAAATCAGAAGCACTTGAATTCGTATTTTTAATTATGTATAAACGTGGGTATAAACATTTTTTTTCACATCGCTTAAATAACGACAGATGTGGTCGTTAAAACAGCAGTCTTTGTCATATTTATTTAGTAGCGTGAATGAACTGTTTTACTGTGATTTATTTATATACGAGTAGCTCTGTCACACATTACACGGTATTTTGTATGGGAAATTATTTATGTTTTCTGACGATACATGTCTGTTTTACGAACATAAACGGCAAAAAGAATTACAAACACACATGGAATATGATTCCAGCGTTATCCTTGGCTCATTTCATAAAAATATAAAATATGTATGAAATATGTAAATATCAATGACCAAGCCCGAAAATGCATGGTTGGGTTTGAACATTTTCGGATTGGTGGTCGGAGGGTACTAGGATAAAATTGCTAAGTTCTCAACCAGTGGTCGGATTTTTCAATGTTATGACTACTTATATTTGACTGAAATGCATTTTTTTGGAAGCGAAATAGCACATTTATTAGTTTTTGTAAATTAACACAAAGAAAATTTTTGCATTTCAGTTAAAAAGTCACAACTTTGGAACGGTAGGACCTCTGGGAATTGTTTAGGTAGTTTTGGAAAAGGTAGGAGGTAGGGCTATCTTTTATGAGATCCGCTGTCATTTCGCTCCTTGAATTTTCGGGCATGGTTGTAGATAGACATATTTTCCTTGAATGAGCCAAGGAATACGCTGGTGAAATTTATCATAGTCGTGAATGTAACACCCAGTATACATTTAAACCTAAACTGACAATTTAGCAATTTTTTATTCACATTTAGCATATTTACATTAGCCCAAAACAAGCCACTTAAAATAGTTTATAATCCGATATCCTTTAAATAGTTTTTATAAAATGTAGCTCGGTATATCTTGCCAACCCGTGGTCTATATAAACAACGACTATTGCCCTACATGTTCAAGTCTATATACCCAAAACATATTTTTCTGCTTGTTCAATAATATTTAATCAAAATGTAGGACAGCAAAAATACAAGACACGCTTGTAACTTACAACTCTTAAGATGGTGACTTGAAATTTCCAAGCAGCGCATTGGCTTTGCTGTACCAAGTGAATACAATAACTTACCACTCGGATTGAAGAATATAAAGCATTTAAGCAACATTTTAAAGCATATATATTGCAAATGGTAGAAACGCATTAAATGTAATCGATAATTAGATGATCGGAGCAGATGACCTCTAAAAAAGTTTGAATTACACCTACAGCAAAAACCGCCGAAATTATATTTTATCCAGAATTAAGTCATGTTTGCTTGATCGTAAATGTAGAGGTCATCACTAAAGAGACATGCAGATAGGGATCCAAAAGACTTTAAAAATTAACTGGCAAAAAACACACAGAGTGCTTCGTAAAGCAACGCAGAGACAGAGACTTTCAAATAAAAACGAATGACATCAATCAAAGCAATCTAATAGACTGACAAACTTCCTACCTACTGTAGGCAACATCGAGTGGACTTCAATACAATTCTTCGAATGTACAGATAGCGATGCCGTGCTATCGATACCGGACTAAGCAGCTTCCGATTAACATTTCTCTCCGTCATTCCGTATGCAACACATCGAAATACTGGTCGGAGATCCCATAAATGTATACATTCTAAGTCGTCGGCCATCCGACCAAGTATCTATGGAAAGACTATTGAATCTTAGTGGCGGAAATTTTGTAGAAACACGAGTTCGTTGATTGAAACGGTATGTTTTTGGTTGTGAAAATAGGCCAGATCGGTTAAGAGGTATACCTATTCATTTTTTCCTTACAAGGACTTGTTCAGCTTCTATCAATAATCCTGAATTAAAATACTCTAGATCTAATGAACTATTTGAACTATGGGGCTTATATTGTGATAGATACTGGCTTGCATTGAAATACATTCCGCAAGGAGAATGGAAAGTGCAACGCATCTTTATAAAATCGTATTTACGGCCAAAGTAATGGACCGATCGTTAAAAGTTTTTTTTAGAAAATGAAGCCAAATATAAGTATTTGCATTTCATTTAAGTAGATTATATTGTGTTAAAATGGGAAAAAAGTTGGAATATATACTTATATGTTGGTATCAAAAGAAACACACCCCAATAGAAAAGAGACTCGTAGCACGACCCCTTGAAGCTAAGTTTATAGTGGACCGTAATCCACGTTGGCGGCTATGAAAGCTTCGGCACGGCCGAACTTTATTTGTCCAATTGTTTTTATGTAAAATGTACCACACTGTCAATCATTTGCGGAAAAATCATTGCCAAAAAATTAAGCTCAATTGTCCACTACATGTACGATACTTCTTAAATCCTAGAGTCAAAAGTCTCTCACATAGCTTCCCTCTACCCGCACGTTTAGAGGTTACGTAACGTTCATTGCTGGTTATGCTATTTAAATACTCGTCAGTATAGTTGATGATGTACATGTGTATAACTTATATTTACATATACATAGTATATATGTATGTGCAAGGACATACTTATAAACACTCCTACAAGAACAACTTGATGTACAATCCAACGGTGCGTATGAGTAATGCCAGAATTCGCTGTGTAAATGAATATGCGTCCATTAGGATAATTCAAACTGAAGTTTTGTGCTGTCAAACTTTCTTTCATTCCAGACGTATCGATCATTTACAAAATGTCTGACTGCCATAAAAAACAAAGCAAATGAATCGGACAAGCAGTATTTTGTTCTGAAAAAAAATTCAAAGCGTGAAATGAAGTAAATTTTTTTGAAATTCCCAAAAACTACGTAGTATTTTCTGTGTGAAAATTGATTTGGGGAGATACGATGTCAGTTGTTCTTTTTGATTCTAGCGTACTCAGCAAGCCACTTTTTGCTGGACGATCTGAATTACAGACTGCGTTAGAGTTTTACTTTGCGTGAAAGGCGGGGGCTCAGATTAAAATAAACAAAATGAAATGTTATGAATGCAAATTCAAGTATTTTTTATTATTAAATAAAATCAAATAAATAAATTTCAATTTTTCTTGGTGTATGATGGCTTAATAAAAAATAACAGAATTTTTATTTTTTTTAGAACCCGAGCACAACTTTTCAATACTTTCTTTACAGTTTCTGGTTCAATCTTACTAATAGTTTGCATAATTTTCGCATTAGGTATGTAGATCGTTTCTGGAACTTAAGCGTGTAATTGATGTGGCCTACAACACTCGATTATAACCAAATCGGTGTTCCAGATATCGCGATACACAGTGCTTAGAGAGCGTTTGTGAGACATGATTAGACATTGAGTAGCCTGTAAGGAGTAACCGCCTCCATTTGTAACAAACAAATGTTTATTTTGTTTTTGCACCACTCTGTGGAACAGGGTATTACAATTTAGTTTCATATGTAACTTCCAAAAATATTTGAGCCAGACCCAAATATATTCGATGTATAATCACCTGCTGATTCCATTTAACGATGTCTGTCTGTCAATCCGTTCGTTCTTTCGTCAATATGTCTGTCTGTCCGTTCGTTTGTTCGTTCTTTCGTCCGTTCGTTCGTCTATCCATCGTCTATAATAAAACTACAGGTCGAAACTGTTAAATTGTTTATGAAATTTGGCTGCAGGAAGTTTTTTGGCCCAAAACGGACGCTACTGAATTTGAAGAAGGTTCAGCATTGGTAACGAGTACAGCTTACACACTGATGTTTATACGCTTTTATGTTTTTAGCTCTAGAAGCCACATAGTGAAATCAATTTCGATTAAATTTAGCTCGAGTGAGTTTTTCTGGCCAGGAAAGAACGTTATTAAAATTGAATAAAATCGGCTCAAATTTAGATATGTCTTCCACACAAATATATTAATCTGATTTTGTTTTATTTTTCTCTAAGAATAACATATTGCTTCTAATTCTGATGAAATTTGGAGACAAATAAGATTGAGAGGCCAATGGCAGGTACTATTTAAATTGATGAAAATAGGTTGAGATTTGGGTATAGTTTTTACATATATGTTGAACCGGTTTTATGTTTTTAGCTCTAAAAACCACACATTACAGCCAATCTTGATGAAATATAGCAAAAGTACTTACCGGATTGAAATTGAAGAAAATCGGTTTAAATTAAGATAGGGCTTCCATATAAATGTTTAATTGATCTTTCCAAAAACAATGAAATTACCTCTGGGTAAATTTAGAGCTTGCACAAGGGGATCCAAAAACAACTTTCAGTTCGCTTTTCTGATCATCTAGATGTGCAGGGAATATTAAAGACGAGTTAACCATTTTTAGTTTTGATTTCAAGTAAAAAAATTTTGTGATTTTTGTAAAATTTTAAAATATATCTAAACGATGTTAAAAAAATGGTTTTTGTAATTTTTTTTTCTGCAGAGATAATTACCATTTGAAATTTTATTAAAATAGCTTAGATCTTATACAATAACTTAATAACCTATTACTGCCTGAACCGATTTGAATGATATTAGGCTTGTTGTAAAGTTTGTGAAAGCTCTTTCTTTTTTAAATTTGTTTTTTTTTAATATTTTTTATAATTCCTTATTCATATATTATTGTTATCAGTGTTCTGCCGCAAACTTTTTTTTTCTAAATTTTGAAAATTAGATTGAAGCTTTATAAATCAAATTGTAAAATAAAAAATGGCGCATTTTATAATTTGAAAATGTAGAGCATGCAAACATTGTCCCTCCTACATAACTACTTTATTTTTATTTATCTATATACTTATACAGGGTGAAGTGCCGAAATTTGCTTATTTGGGAATGAAATAAAAACAGTATGAACCTTAGAAAAATTTATTTTATATTTTAATGATGTTAGAAAATAAGAGAATGTTTTCGTGAACTCTAAGAAGCATGTCGGCAGGTATTCTGTCAATTTCAGTCTCAACATTGTTAATTAGGTCTTCCAAGGTATTGGGACGGTTCATATACACCTTCGACTTCAGATAACCCCAAAGGAAAAAAAGCATGGGGCTAAGCCTGGTGAGCGTGCCGGACAGTTCACATCACCCCTCAAAGAGATAAACCATCCTGGAGATATTTGCCTCAAACAATTCATGGTAACCACCTACATGTAGGCACTTTTATCTGAATTCCATGACCTAGGCCTGTTATTTTGATCTGATCACAATCTGTGTGTAGTCTCTGGCTGCAAGGTTTAACTGTAGAATAAAGTCTGATACCAATGGTAGTAGGGAGCCTTCAGAGCTGTGGTTTTGGCCTTTCTAGCCTTTCTAGCAGTTTATGCTATTTGGGGGTATCGTATACGTATGAAGAGTAACGTCTAAAGCTGTCCTCAAGTGGCGTTGGCCGTCTCATAGTAGCGTGCTCATAGTAGTGTCCTGACATTGCCTAAGTAGACAACGATAATTCCAAAAAATATCTTGAAATAAGTAAAAAACTTACGAAATTTGTCACTTTTTGTAGTTTAGAGTTGCTAGCTGGACGATCTGGTGGTACCTTTGTATGGGACATGCAAAGTGTTGTCAATTGACGCCTCTATCTCAGAATCCATCACAAGGAGGGATACTTTGTATCCCACGAGAGCCGGTTCTTCATATTGACCCAAGGCAACAATTTTTCGTGCAAGGGTTGTCACCCCTGCCCTACTGTGTATATACAACAATAACAACTACTGTAGATTCTCAGAACCCCCAATGCATCAAGTTTGGCGATAAAGCAAATCAGCAGGGCAATTGAAAAGAATTATTTAGATACAAGCACCTCCTGCCATCCTTCCTTTTCTATCTTTTGCTGTTTTTGTGGTGCTGTTTTTATCGTATGCACATCATTTATTTTGCGGCTTAAAAGTGAAAACGTTTTCATAATAAACGCAGCTCAAACGTAACGTAATTAGTTTTCCTTGCTCAGTTTTATAGCGAGGACAAACACAGATACATACGCATGTAGACCCAATGGCATACACTAACACCAATCTACATAAATATGAATACACACATCACAACAGTTACATTAGACTGGTTTGGCAAAAGTACTCTTATTATAATTTTCAAATCGATTTTTAACAAAGTGTAAAACTTATTTAAAATTGCAAAAAAAAACGTAGAAAAGTTGACAGGAGTGACGAAATAACCGTAGTAAGCAACTCGTCGCCACTGACTTCTAGAGGTTCTTGATTCGGGTGTACATTTTTTCATGGAGGCTATAGGAAAACATAGGTCAAATTTCATTAGAGTTGGTAGTTCGTCGCTCTTACCATCACTCCAGTTAGAAAATTGGGAAGGCTTTCTTATAGGAAGACCCTTTTTTAAATCCAATACATATTATTTTATGCCTTCCAAGATTTGACATTTAAGGAAGCCTTCTTTGCAAATAAAAAACGATCCCCCACACATTATTAAGTCGCTTCTCTAAGATATATAACAATAAATACTCAACTTATTCATTGAGGAAGCCTCAAAAAAAAATTATATTTTCAATAAGAAAGATCTGATAGAGTTTCCTGACTCCCTTCTCATAACAGGACTGGTGAGTGAAGACAGCACGGATGGTGTTCGTCGCAGCGATGTACAGTGATGATAAGTAGATAAAAAAAGAAAAATAAACAGCTCTTAATTGCAATAGGTACGAGTATATAAAAGACAACGTATTTGATTTGGACCAAGCTTTATTCATAAGAGAAAAAAAGTATTTTCAATACTTTCCTAAAAGCAAAGGGCCATTCGACACTTGACTTTTCTTATTAATGACATACGACTAGTATTCTATTTCTCTGTACTTTAGTAAGAAGTTTGTTTTTTACTAATGTACAGAGAAACATAATAAGAGTTTTATGTCACTATATTCCCATAAAGTATTTTCCATTAAAGACATAACAATATATATGAAAAATATTTAGGATATAGAGCTAAAACTTATTCCAGGTTTAGTGCAAATGTTACATTTGAAGAATTAAATTAGATTATATAGCGATCTATTTTATGGACCCAGTTTCCAATTTTCCCCCAGTCTTGCACACATTTCGACCGGAACGTTGGAAATTTTGCGTTCGATGTTGTTTTGTGCTCGTGAGCAATGACTTGATAATAAAAAGAAATCCAATGGCGTTAAATCGCATAAACGAGGTGGCCATTTGACAAGACCATTTCTCGAGTAACACTTTCACCGAAATTGCCTTTCAGTAAATCGATTGTAACGCATGCTGTGTGGCTTGCATGATAGCGCTCTCCATTGACTGTATCATTATTGTTTTCATCGACGCAAAATAGTCCAAATCACACCACACAGTCATTTTTGGCAGATGCAATTGTGTTTCTTGAAGCACACTTGTTGTTGTCTAATAAAGTATATTTTGTTTATTGACAAAACCACTCAGTCAAGAGCCACAAAATTGTGGCTCTTGCGTTGCTTCCAACGGAATTATTAAGAACTGCATTTCTTTTAAATTGTTTTAATAGAAGGCTAGCGGTATTTTGCGTCATCCCTAAAGTATTTTGAAATTCAGTGGTTAAATAAGGTAATCATACATCATATAGTTAAGTACATATATAGAAATATTGATCGGATTAAATCGGATCTAACAACTTCAGGGTTCATAATCAAAAACATTTTGAACAACGTCTGCATTTTTTGAGGCCTCTAATGAAATTTTAGTTTTTTGAAATTTAATTATATTTGATAGATTAATTCGCAATAAGGAATTTATTAAAAGTTGGCATTTTGCCATGTTGTGCGACCGTTCAGAAGCATTATCTTCAAAAACGGAGCAAATTCACTAAATGCAATAACATTTAAGAACCATCTCTTTTATTGGGGGAGGGGACGATTCTTTCAAAAATGGTCTAGTGAGAACATTTTTAAAGAAGAATCTTCCGAAGGCAAGTCAGCAGATGGAATTTTTGAGTTCCCGATTTTAGACAATGAAAACTTGTGTCTAATTTGTACGGACAAAGTTCCAAATATTGCCCTTTTTCCATGTAAGCACTTAAAAATATGCAATGAGTGTGACGTAAAATTAATGGCAAATGCAATTTCGAGTGCGTTGAAAAATACAATTTCTCTTCTTGCCGCAAAACAGTTGATGAATTTATGCAAGTTTTTGTGAAAAAAGTGAATTAATTTGTTTAAGTTTAACACATATTGTAAATAAAAGTAAATTAATTTGTTTCGTGATTTTGAAAAGCTATTGAGGATTTATTTGATTTATTTAATTTTAAAATTTGAGATCTTTTCAGAGGAAATAACGCTTTAAAAATCAGGGAGATATTTCATTCTGTTTAGGGCGTTATATCTTTCGTTGGGGATTTATTTAATTTTCAAAATTGGAGATTTATTTTATATGAAATAAGATCCCAAAATTGGAAACCTATTTCATTTTTTGTTTGGGGACTTATTTCATGGCAAAAAATAAATCCCAAAAAATAAATAAAAGTAAAAATAAAATAATTTAAAATTAATTTCTCAATAGGCAACATTTTTTTATATGCTTTCTGGAAGTCTATTTTCATTAGAAATCAGCGCGGAAGCTGCTCTGCAATCTAACCCTGTGTTAATTTGAAATGAGAGTAGAATGCGGCAAGTGTACCTCTAAGCATCCTAACAAGGGCTTCTAGAAGGCCTTAATAGGCCCTGCTGGGACATTAAGCTCTACACGAATATTATACATTTACTTGAAAAAACATTTAACCCTTTTTAAGCGGCAGTTTTCCACCTTTTAAATGCCGGTGTCTTTACGCTAAGCCATGTTAAATCTTTTCTTTATTAATACATTAGGCGTTGATAACCGGAAGTGTAGAGTTGGTCGTGGCCAGAAGTATAATAATCGGGCATTGCTCTATAATTCGGAAGTATCCCGATGTTCCTTCATGAATTATTGAGTAAAATTAAAATTCCTATGTTAAATTTGGGAATGACCGGATGAAATGTATGGTTTATTGTTCAGCAGGGTGTATGGAGCTGCCAATAAACTTAGAGTAACACGGTTTAGTAATGGGTCATTCACATTTGGAAGGATGTCCCTCAATTGAATCAGATAGAGACTGTGAGCCGATCTATTCAACTATAATGTGTATTTCTCCTTTTAAAGTGTTGTATACATTTGCACTAATTGCATTTGAATGTGAATAAATATTTGGTAAAATTTGGACGTCTCGTTTCATTTTTCAGAATAGGTATTTACCCTTCTTACTGTACGATATCGCTAGCACGAAGTTCTTGCAGGTACACCCTGCATCATTGGGTTATAGACAGCATTCTTTACCATTCGGTGGGAACGGTTTTTGGTACCGCACTTTTTCTTTGGCTGCTTCTAAAAATTAGTGCTCCCTAATATCAGCTCGTGATCGTTGGCTGTCCATTGTGTACGCTGCTTTGCGAGGTCTAGCATTCACTGTGCATTAAAATAAAAAGCTTTCGCTTAACCTAATCTGGTGCATATATTCGCATCTACTGGGTTATGATCCAAATCTATGTTGGTTCACCAGATCGCCCATGACTTATACTATACTCAAGACCCCTCATTTTTGAAAAACCGAAGGTAACAAATGTTAGTAAATAGATGAGTCTTAAGATTTTTCAATAAACAGAAAACCTGGTTTAACAACAGTACGGGTGACTCTCATTTTATTGTGTTATACAAACCCTTGCCGAAACTCGCAAAGTAAATTTCTTCAAAACAAATGGTAAATTCCCCAAGATATATTTTTTAATTAAGAGAGTCTCAAGATGTTAGTTCCATAACTAATTCGTATTTACTTATATAATCAATTTTAGAAAGAAACACCATTAAACAGACATTTTAAATGACCCACTTTAATGTGCATGCAAGTGAATCACATCAAACATCCATGTGTTCTCTCGCACATATCCAGACCATCTGTAGCGAATCCATTAATTAGTTTAAATGGAAAAGGCTTTATGTGAACCTATAGCGAGAGAGACAGAGAGTGGGAACCACTGACTGTGCAGGACATGTGATTCTGATGTGGCTTAAACTTTAGTGTGGGATATGGGTTTTCGCCTCGTTGTGGTTGTTGGTATTGCTGCTGCTGGCTGCTGTTGTTGTTGCTGCTTGCTCATGTTGCTGTTGTTTTAATAAACGTTGCTGTTTTTTTTTGCCATGTAACATAATCTATTTGCAATAAATGGCGACCATAGATCGAAATAATAAATTAAAATAGAGAGAAAGGGAGAACTTGGCTGCTAGAGAAACATCACAACAACAAAAGCAAGAAAAACACCAGCAGAAAATACGAAACGAAATAAAAGTTCTTCTGCACTCCGCAGCAAGTTGGTGTCGGGGGCTCGTGACGTGTGAGTGGGGGATGGGTGGATGCTTCCGCAACTGTATGAATATGGAGGGCGTTTTATGTAAAGTGTTGACTAGGAAAATGGAATTGTTTAAGGCGCGGAAAAGCGAAAACATTTCAAGGGACCACGAGACGGAAATGCGCATTAGTGTGGATCCCCCTGTGTGTGTGTGGCACATAGAAAACGAATAGAATGAACTAGCAGGGCGGCAGAACTACGGGTGCAGCTCTCCAACAAATTGTTATCAGTAGTTAAGGATTGCTTTCGCATAAACGCTCCCTTTATGCCGTTTCCGTGTTCTTTTCCGCCACAACCCTCCAAAGTCAAACTAATGTATTTTATGGCTTATGGCAGCAGCATCTATCATTGGTATTGTGCAACGACAAACTCGAAACAGCACGAAACATCACTCCCTAATCCCTCGTGCCCCATCCCGCTTGAGCGGACCCCATTAAAAACAACACCAGACTAACAAATCTAGGCAAGCGGTCTTAACCAAGCTGAAATTCATTATTTTGCGATACTGTTCAATTGTTTACACCAAGTCAAGTGGAATCCTCTTTAAGCGAATGCAAACAAACCAACTTCAGTTTGAACTTTTGTTTTGTTTTATGGTTAAAAAGTTCAACGATTATAATTTTGTTGTGCTCTTGTTTAAAGTTGTCGACCAAAAATATTCTGGGGTGGCGCCAGTCTCACACTCTCTAATCGCAATTCAAAGTCGCAAGGCTGATGATGAATTCAAAGTTTGGGATGTCTACTTCATGCGGGCATCTTAAATGTGTGGCCCACTAATCCGATGTTACTCGAGGGCCTTGAATGCAGGACCTGCGGTCTAACTGTATTCAGCCGCCCAACCCCAATAAGGAATGAGTGTGAAAAGTCTCGCTATTCCATAGGGAAGATTCTGAATAGAACATAAAAAATAAGCTTTCAATCAATTCTTCCAACTAGTGCAGACTTAGGTTAAGTAGAAGTGGCTGCCAAAATTGAAGCAAACATGTTGATAAATGATGTTAAAAAGCTCGACTTCACTGGACACATGAACCTTGTGCTTATCTAGGTATTCATCTACCGCCTCTCAAGTAGGCATAGATAATAGACCATGGTGGTTCCTGTAAAGCTTGCCTCTATGATTCCAGTACAAGATCGTATGTGTGCTCAAATTTTATTACATTTTGAGTTTCATTACATTTTGAAATTGTATTGAAAGCTCAACTATGAGTTTGTTTTTAAGGTTTTTGAAAATTAATGCTCTGACTTAATTCCACCACGGATGATAAATAAATTAATTGCAATTCAAAACGTATTTCCTCATGTGTTGCATTGAGTACCAGAATCGTTAATTCAAGAAAATGGTATTGAGATAATAAACGTATTAACCTCTATCGAATCACTTCTAATTCGACGGGTTTTATTTCTATCCTCGTCTCTTGATAACTTGAGTGAATTAGCTTAAATGAAGGAATATAGTATTATTTTTTTCATTTGGTATTGCATTGGAAAACGAAACCTTTCTCGTCGCATAAAGTATAACTGAAACCTACCAGGACAATGTCCTTTGGGGATTCTGTTTTCACACATGAAACTTTTTCAAAAAATGCTGTAATTCGTTAACCGATTTTAAGTCTGAAAAATTCGTATAAAAGGTGACGTCACTACATATGTTTTTATGTATTTCTATTTTTAAACCTCAAGTGAGCCGTGTTATGCCCTAACATACAAAATCCTAAAATGACCACAACTCATAAACTGGAAGAGCTAGGAACATGAAGTTTGATATAACTATTAAAATTTAAATTTGAGTCGGCTGTAAGAAAATACTGATATTTCCGGTTTTATTGGAGAGTTGAACTTTGTCATTTAATAATGGAACACAATATCATTCATATGAATACCACATTTGGCTCGGCAGTACCTCATCCGATCAACACAATTGTTCCGTACATTTTCGATTGTTTCCGAGGAAATCTATTTAATGACAACTTCGATTTCATGTTTCAACGCATCATTTGTGTCTGGATGCTTTTCGTAACATTTATCTTTAATGGCTTCCCACAGAAAATAATCCAAATGGTTCTTAGGCAAACTGAACTTTGAAAGCCTTCATGCCGAGGTCTCTATGCAAAATTCTTCTGAAAGAAGAAATGTCCACTTCCTGAGGATGATGGCGATTTGATGCTAATGGATGCTTTTCAATATTTTCAGCCACAGATATTTTCAGCCACAGGAACAAAGCACTGGACGAGAACGTACACAGGTAGGTTTGTCCAATAATGATCCATTTTCATGAACTAGCTTCACAAATTGACACACAAACTAAACTAAAGGACCTTTTCGAAAATTATCCAGATACATTTCTTACAGTTTGCGTTAAAGTCACACTACTTTGGAAGTAAGTTTTAAATATTTCACAATTTTGTTCGTCATATTTTGCAAATGTAAAACATAAAACTGAGAATAAAAATAAAAGTTATTCTACCGTTTAACGTCAAAGTAGTCGGTAGTTCAAATTTAAAATTTTAGCCCTTTACTAGTGTCTTCGACAAATAACTGGAGCGTTTTTTAAAGAGCGCTGTAGTGCAAGTAATTGTACTTACCTTGGTCCAACTATTTTTTTACAGCTTGGCTTGCACCTTTCACACATCAAAAAACGTGAAACGACCAGAATCCATAAACTATAATACTTATAGATGAGAATATCTGATTTGTAATGTTTACTCTTGTTGTTTAAAGATGTGTTGTGAGTTGTGGAATGAGCTGTACCCTGCCCTAATAATTGTGACCAAATACATATAATTATGGGAAGATCGTCTTGAAATGTACACAATATGCAGTTGTGAGCAAAGAAAATGTCATACAGTACACCGAAAAGAGTTTTAAAAGTGGCCATAAACAGCCTTAGAAATTAGTCGCATCCATAATTATATACTCGTATGTATGCCAATTGCCCTAAAAAGAGATGGAGAGGCCCGTACGCATAACTTATAAACTATCCTTAACTAGGTAGGAAATAAATCGAATTAAGTCTTGGGGAAAGTGAGCGGTTCATCAAATGTATATATTTTAGCACCAAATAGTAAATCACGAAATATTCTATAGCTAGAAGTAGAACAGAAAGATTCAATTGAATAAAAAAATTATTTTTTTCTTCTGTTTATTTCTCTAAACGCATTTGCGGGGCAACAAAACTCACCGTGCTTCAGCAGGCATACGTCACAAAAAACAGCTTAAATATCTTTCTAGGTCCTAAGTTAAAAAAATTGTTGATTTAATTCAGATATTTAAAAATTAAATGTCGATTAAATTTTTTCCGTGTAAATACATTCTTGACGTTAGAGTGCCTTATTACGTTGGAAATTTCGTATTGATTTTTGGAACTTCCATATCATTTCAAATTTCCCTACCCTCTCAGGAACATATTGTTCCATTTTGTGAAAAATACAAATTTTATGGCAAATGTTTATAACCGCCAAAAATATTCAGGCTAGATCCTTTAAGTATTTGGAACGATACAGACTATGAGCGTCGATTAAACTATGGTAGATGGACGAGCATCCATCTACTTTCCATTAAAAGATTTAATCTTAATGAAACAGAGGTTTTTGAACCAAGTATGAACACTAAAAAGAGATTTGGTTTTATTTAGATATAACTTCCACATATACGAGAATATACTTATAGCCGATTTTTTTCCCAACCGAATGTTGGGGGTTGCAAGAACTATCCATGTATTGCATCGTTACAACCGAATGTTGGTTGGGTAGACAGCAATTTTCAGTAGAGGGAAATTACACCTTCGGTTGAAGAAAACAAGTATTGGTTATCCCAACAGACTAAGATGATTATTAGAAATGAGTTTGTACAAGTATTGGTTGTTGGTACATGTTGTTATGATTGTTGTAAGTACTGTTTGAAAAAAAAATAATATTTTACCGGCTTGCAATGGGCCAACCTAAAAAAGTTAATTAAGATTGATAACAATATTTATTGTCAAGCGTTGGATTACCAAAGTGTGGAAAAAATATATCGGCACCAACAAAATTGGTTGTTGTTTCGAATAATAAGGAGGTCTTTCTATGGAGTTCTATCTGATCAAGTCTGAGTAATGTCACCTTATTACAATTAAGATAGCCAACTAAACATGCTTTAGTCACTACAATGAACTA
Organism: Hydrotaea diabolus; assembly: GCA_963513945.1. NCBI lineage: Eukaryota > Metazoa > Arthropoda > Insecta > Diptera > Muscidae > Hydrotaea > Hydrotaea diabolus. The sequence goes on along the minus strand of OY740720.1, from coordinate 98,824,588 downwards.
ATCTGTTGTCACCAATTATTATTGGTATTAAAGTAACTGTACATCACAATCGGTTGGTTGTCATAACCGCCAGATGTTGCAACCAATAGTTAAACTGAATTCGGTTTGTATAACTGTATTTTTGGCTGTGAACACCGTGATATGGTGTTAACAACCATCATATGAAATCTTGAACTATGTTGCAATCAATTCTATGGAATTTTGATTATTGAAACAGAAATTCGGTTTATCCAACTGATTTTTTGTAGTTCGGACCGATTTCCGACTGATTTTTTCTCTGTGTGTACCAATTCTGGAAATTCGAACAGTTCTAATATGGAGTTATGGGTACCAAAAAACAGTAAAATTTTCTCGCAATATAAATATGATAATTCCTGACGATATTGGCACTGTACTGATTTACTATTGACTTTGTCGCCAGTTCAACTGACCAATTATACCCCGGCCAATGCTCTCTGCTGTAGACATTTAACATGTGCTTGTCATTGAGAATTCATGATGAAATTATTTTTTGCAAAAAACAGTGTTTTTATTCGATAGTGACAGAATTATTGATATGTCCTCGTATCTTGTATCATAGGGAGGCGTTGGACTATGCAATCAGAAGTAGAATTTGATAATTATTGTTAACAGTTATGGATCAGTTAACTCGATTTGTATACTGGTAATACAGGAAGAACCTTGTTCTCACACTCACAAAACACTCAATTTGGGTGTCAGGTCAGCAACTGGGTCCAAAATAAAAAAAAAAAATGTCATATCAGTATAAAATTAGCTCGTATATTCCTGACTCTACAGTGCAGGGTAATATATTTGACCTTAGTTTTTTAAAAGCTTTTATTTTAAAATCGTCAAAATGGCAGCATATAATCTTAAAAGAATTCAATATGGCCAGCAATACTTCTTTCAAATCTGCCTGTATATGTATGTGCGGTATGTAGGTGTATTCAATTCAAACGTGATTTGTGTACTTTTATTACAAAAAGGCCCAGCTACTGCTCTTTAGCAGGCCCCGAAAATACTGTTCGTACTGTAATCACTGATTTTGAATTTAAATACGAAACAAGTTTCATCATTCGTGTGGCGTTTGTAGTTCCCGTAATTGAAGTGATTTTAAAAGTTTCGCTGCAACAGCTAATAAATTATTATCACGCAGCTAATAAATTATTTGCAATTAGCTGGGTTTTCAAATGTTGGTTGCACATTGGCACACAGTACCTTTGGCTGCTCACATTCAGCGACCATGTCTGACTGTCCACATGCCGCACTCTCGGTTCGTCTGCCCGTCTATTCGACTGTTTGCCCATGGTTACGAGTGAGTTTGTATGCGTGTGTGTATGTGTGAGCATTATCCTATCTCTTCCGCCAGGACTGTATGGATTCGAGTGTTTAAACATGATTTTTTGAAAACTTTTCGCGTAAAAATGGCAATATTTTATGAAAATTACCGCAAACTTTTTATGAAAATGTTCTGTGGGTATGTTCTGCGGTTTTCGCCATGGTGTCGAGTGCGTGCGACGGAGTGTGGCCACTACTAGCTACCAACACCATATCCCAGACTGATTCAGGATATATATATGCGTGTGGAGGAGGGGGGTGGGATATATGAAATCTTTTGCACGGTTATCTAATAAAAAAAAACCTTTCTAGAACGAGTACACACATCCACTCCATTCCACTTCCATACTTTACGCTTCCGTGTGTTGCTTTTTGTTTCTCGTGAAATTAATATTTTTTTGTTTTTGAAAAATTTAAAAAGTTGTTTGAAACTTAAGCGAGTTGAAGGAAGAACGCGTGTGTGTGCGTGCGCGCTTTAGTATGTATTAATATTCATACACATACAGACACACACTCTCGTGCATTTGCAAAGAACATTATTATTTGTTACGCTAAGGAGCTAAGCGATTTTGGCATAAGCAGCTTTTTTTAACAGTTAAAATCTGTTTCATGTACAGTTCATGCATACATATACTCGGTTCTGCACAAATACACTCACATGCAAAGGAGTACATACAATATGTATGCATATATAGGTAGATATCCCGAAAGTATGCATGTATATTTTCACACGTACACTAGCCTGGGGCGATATTTACTTTAGGGAGTGGCGTTGGTCCATTTTAACCAAATTGTGAGAGCATGAAAACCTATGACGAAGAATTGATAGGTAGTAATTGATTGTGTAGATTATAACCACCCTGTAAAGTTATTTCAATTGGTGGTTCGACCGAGCTGTATGGACCAGCGAAGACGTGTTTTTAGTGGGACTTAAGCGCTGTTTTCCATTTCCATCAGGCAAAAGTTTTTCGACGATTTTAAACTCGTAGAAACAAAAAGAATTAGACAGCATTGTAGGTTCCTTCAGCTAATACCTATTCGTTGTTGACCAAGGGGACCCTACGCAATACATCCCAAAATGCATGGCAGAAAAGGCATTACTGATTAAGAATAAGTAAAGTCCTAAGCTAAGGCAAGGGGACCCACACAGGACCACGATTAAAATGGCACTGTGCGTAAATGCCAATTATTACGCTGTGCCATCTAGAATTATTGGCACTACTGATTAAAGTGACTAACTACTTAAGCGGACAGTACCCTTAAAAAGGAAACGCTTTACAGATTAAATTAATTAACTTTGCACCAAACATATGTGGACCAAGGGGACGCAGGATTTGCAAGAAACTGTTTCTGCGCCTGGTGGTTGAATAACTTGTGAAAGTTTTTTCCCATTTGAAAACGTGACAGAAAGACAATATCCCTTCTTGAGGCTTCAACAACATTGGAAAATAGTGCAAACTTATTTTTAAAATGCTACCGCTGAGAGTGAGATACCTAGTCTTGGAATATTGATCTCGATCTTCACAACTCAAAATTCCACGCCTGATGCGAATTATGCTCAAAAACTCTGCGATCGAAGGCACTGCATCCACTTAGTTACGCTTCTCAGTTTGGGCAAAAAGGGCCAACGACTTCGCTCAAAATACATTTTTTCGAATAGAATTTTAATCTCAGCGCTAATGTTAACAAGCATATTTGTTGCATCTGGATATCGGAAAACCCAACGTGATCCTCCAGAAACCAATACATCCATAGAGAATGACAGTGTTCGGTCAGGATTTTAAAATGGAGTCATTATTGATCCGTATTTCTTGGAAAATACAGTGACATTTCCATTCACTTGTATTTTTGGTCGGAGAATGAAGATAGGTCCCATGGATGATCTTGCCATGCCAGGCAGCCCACGTCACACCTGATTTTGAGCGCTATGTTCGGTTATCGAGGTATCAGCAGTCTCGGCGATGTGAATTAGCCACCTCCGAGCTACGATTTAAGTGCGCTCAGAGAACAGATTCGTTGCCACACCTGATTGTTTTGCCAAACGAATGGTAGAGTTTTTATCCGTTCATTGGTTGATTGGTGGTCTGAAATTTTCAGAAAATCGAACTGAAAGAAACAACAAAGTATCGGAAACTCTACAATTATTTTCTGGATCTCAAATATCATCTTTCGCAATTGTATTTTATATATTTAGTGAATTAAAAAAAAACTTTTTGCTTATATACTCATTTTTTGAGCTATTTTGTTTATCTGTATACTGGCATGACGTTTTGTAGAAAAAGTGGGTTATATAGATATACAGGGGTTTCCAATAGGGACATAACAATTTCGTATCTTTATGTCAACGCACCCTCGAATATTTTTAATGATTTTTCAGTGAGTCGAAGTCAACATTTTCGTCATGGTAAAGATCGCTTACGAGCAACGTTTGGATATCATTTAAAATTACTACCGAAAATCTGGGCGGTGGCTCTGGCAAAGTTTCACGAAAATCAAGAATTTTATCGAAAAGTTATCTTCAGCTGAGTGGTTTTGTCAATAAACAAAATATGCATGTCAATAAACAAAATATGCATTATCGGACAGCAACAAACCCACATGTGCTTCAAAAGACACAATTGCATTCGCAAGAAATTATTGTGTGGTGGGGTTTTCATGCCGGAGGTGTGAATGGGCCGTACAACGGCCAACGAAAACAATCGTCATGTAACCGCAAATATCGTGCCATGTTAGAAAATTATTTTCGGAATTAGATGACTTGACATATGTATGTAGGGTTTATATATATATATATATTATATATTATGTATATATATGTGGCCTTTATAGAAATTTAAAATGTATTTTGTTTACTTTGCTCAAGACGTACTGATTTTGGGCAAGATTGGATATCATGTAGGGCGTCTTTAGTAGCCGTGCCTGAAATGTGGAGGCATCTCTTTATGTGGGCTACATACAAAAACAGATCTTCTTAGTTTAATTTAATTATGGCACTTTATTGATCGTGTGTAGCGTGCTGTGCAAAATCACTAATTTTTATCACTATTTATAGGGTGATCCATCTAGAGGTTTTTTTTCATAGGGGTTTTTTCAGAGTTTAAGCGTGGGTTGCGTTCAACTTTATTTTTTTTCCTTTTCAGTTTGTCATTTCATATTAGAAAGACACCGCAATAGCGTATCCGAATTATGGAAATGAGAAACGAGAAGATCCGCTTGGGCTGAAGAATAACCAGAAGAGGTTCAAGAGCTGTCATTATACCCAGAGAAAACCTTGGTTTGGGCAGTGGACAATGGGATGGTGGAATCATCGGTCCATTACGGGCCGAAGCCCGTAAACTTGACGGTATTTGGTTTTAACAGAACGGTGCCACTTGCCATACAGCTGCTCAAACAATGGATTTATTGAGAGGTAATTTTAAAGGGCAGCTAACTGACATGTATTCTTTGGATTAATAAATAAATTAAAAAATAGTATTTGACCGGTGAGTTGGCCGCCTAGATCGTATGATATAACGAGTTTAGACTTTTTTCTTTGGGCCACGTAAAGTCCAAAGTCTACGCTAACAAACCACCTAAGATTCAAGTTTTGGAAGCCAATATTACGCGTGCCATGAACGCCAAACAGGTTAAAATGCGCGAACGAGTATTCAAAATTGGACCTTCCGAATGGATACGCTGAGACTTAGTCGCGGTTAACATTTAAAGGAAATCATATTTAAAAAATAAATGGCATAAAATGTCCTTTCGAATGAACAACAAAGATTCCACACTTGAATTTTTGTTTTTTTTTTTTTTTTTGAAAAACTACCTCTGGACTGATCACCCGATATTTTTCCGGGCACATGCCTTTTTTAATACAAGCTTAACACGAGTATAAGTACACAGTTTTCGACTTGCACTTCAACGATGAACAGAACTAAGATAATATAAGTACACCCTGATCCAAAGTGTTGTGTGTAGTGTCTTAATACATTTGCATTTTAAATTATTAACTTCCATTTAGTTTTTATGTAAATAACATCAAAACTTAAAAAGTGGTAGGGTATATTCACGCATTGATTTTTTTAATTTCGAATATCCTTGAAATTGACCTTTCGTCAAATTGACAGAGGTGCACAGATGTTATATCATAACACTGGTGGATTTGTGCTCGAAATGAGACTCCACAGACCTATGACAGAGGCTATGACGAAGGCTATGTTATTGCATATGCTTACTGAAATTATGTTAAGATCACTTAAAACAAATATATCGTCAGCGCTCAGTACTGCTCCGGCCTAGTATACACACATGTCGGTGTATTATCCTGATTTTCGATGTGTTATATTCGCTCGCTGATTTTGATTAAAGACATGTGCTGAAAGTTAAATAAGATACAACAACGAGGTAATAAATTTCCCCTTCTCCGCGACTGTGAGCCCTTGCTCAAGTGTTCCATACGTGTGGAGGCGATATTCTGGTGAATTTATATAATTCGCCCTCGTGGCCCACCCACTGTGTCTGCCCGCTTCCACAAACGTGCGGTTGTGTATGTGTGAAAGCAAACACTTTCAAAATTTCGTACGTTGTATGAAACGAGACTACAAATTAATTTAGTTCCTTTTAGATGTTGTTTTATGTACGTACAATAACGTAATACGTACAAATTTACTAGGATACGTGCGTGTGTGTACGCGTGTAGGTGTGTGAATGCTTCACTGCATATGTGTAAGTATATTAGAGTGAGTTTTTCTATCAAACTTTTTCAAAATTGGCTAACAACGGCCCTCTAGTGTGGTCGAAGGGGAAATTGAAAGTGATAAAAAAGCTAGTGTTTTTTTCCAGGCGTTAGGAAAGTTTACACGCGGTACGGGTTAAAACTTTTGTTTATTATTTTAACACATGTAACACAGGGAATGGGGATAGTCGGGCTGACCGACATTACGATTGCTTACACCATTTCGGTAAACTGAGAGAGAGAGAGAGAGAGAGAGAGAGAGAGTGAGAACAAATAAAGTCTAAACAGCATAGAACAATTATGGTAAACTTAACGAGTAAGGCGTTTCGGGTTTATATCGCAATAGACCATTCCATGGGGGAATTGAAAAGGTCCAATTTGGGCTTTGCTTTGTTAGGCGATTTTATAATATACTACCCTTAAAGTTATTGCGTTAGGAATAAATATGTGTCTGCGCAAAATACAGGCGTATCACTAATTCCGTAACTTTTCGAACTTCCCTAGTACTTATATGAAATGCAACAGTGCAAGTACCGTCTGTTAATAGACTACTGTCAAATTTTGAAAGAGTTCCGTCATTTAGTTTGTGTTTAACAAACAAACTCGTGGAAAGTGAGTTTCGAGTGTTCGTTAAACATTATTTTTTGCGGAAAAATGCAGTCAATTAAACCAAGGAAAAGCTTGATAAATACTATATAATATTCAATGGTAAAAGTGGTTTACTGACTTTCGTCGTGGTCTCACAAGTGCAAATGACGCTGAGCGTTCTGAACGGCCAAGTGAGCTCAATACACCCGAAAATTTCGTACAAATCCACGATATGGTGTTGGCCGATCGAAGAGTAAAAGTACATGAGATTGTTGATACCATACGTATTTCATATGGCAGTGTAGTTTCGATTTTACATAATCAGTTGGGTTTAAGAAAGCTGTCTGCATGATGCTTGCCGCGTTTGTTCTCAATTGACTATAAACGTAATCATGTGACAACTTCAAAGGATTTGTGGCGTTTTGTAACTGTGGATGAAACATGGATCTATTACAACACTCCTTAGACCACAATGGGTTTCTCCGCGTAAACCGGCTCCGAAGATGGCCATGGTCCCTTTTTCGGCCAATACGGTGATGGCAACAGTTTTTTGGGATGCACGCACGATAATTCACATACATTACCTCCAAAAGGGAAAAACAATAAACGGCGAATATTATGCCAACTTATTGGACCAATTAAACGAGAATTTAAAAAAAAAACGACCCTATATGGTCAAGAAAAAAGTTCTTTAACATCAAGATACCAATTGGTGCGGCATCCGCCATATTCTCCAGATTTAGCCTTCACTGACTATTTTATATATCCAAACCTAAAGAAATGTCTCGGTGCAAAGAGATTCAGCTCCAACGATGAAATTGTTGATCAAACAAATACCTTTTTTATGGACCTCTTAAAATCCTATTTTTTGGAAGGGATACAAAAATTGGAGAAACGTTGCACTAAGCGTATTGAGCTTAGATTATGTCGATTTTTTTTTTTTGCAAAAAAAACTTTGTTTTAAAAGTCACGAAATTATTGATATTGTCTCGTATTACAAAAATCGGATATAACTTGTCTGCATAGAAGCTTTAAATCGGTGATCCCCATCCTTAGCAAGGGTAGTGTGTCGAATTTTAATAAAACAATATAATTCTAAAAGGAAATATACAAGAGTCTATCAGATTCCTCGATATCAGACGTAGCCAAGTGCCATATATTAAAAAAAATCGATTAAGAGGTATCAATAACACAAATGGTTTACCTTTGTATGTATATATTTATCGTACAACTTTCGAAGACAACAAATATTTTACTCTCCACTATAGTAAAATTTTGTCGTTCTCTTCCCACCATCGCGAAAAGCCGTACTGGAACCCAATATTAGTCGAGTGGTAAAGTGAAAGATCGCCTAGCCAACCGAAACAGCCAACTGATGCAAATGTGTTCGATAAATTGGATGGCATTGTCAAGTTCAGAACAGAGGGTGCGGTTACAGTAACAAATCATTTTCCCACTCTTTCTTTTTATGTTTACAGCTACTTACATATTAGTACCCTCCACTTGTTTGCCATTCCATTGACAACTCCTCTTAGTATTGATCATGGTCAAATTCGAAGTCGATCTAGCCATGTCGGTCCGACAATCTCTGTATCTGTTGAAAGCACGATAGCGGACAAACGAATAACCAAAGGATTATGAAATGTTGCGTGATAATGGCTTATGGTCAGCAGCTTTTAAGGATTGTAAATAGTCGAAATCGGCACAGGTGAAAAAGAGTTTCCATTTAAGGGGCAAAATGTACTTCGTCAAAAAGTGCACTTTTTAAATATTTGCTTAACAAACATAATTTTTTGTGGGCCAACCATTGTTAAAATTAATGCTGTTTCTTGGGAAGCACAAATTTCCAGCAACTATAGCCTTTAGTTGCTAAACGATTTGGCTCATATTACCCAATATTCATCAGGTAGAGTCAAAACAGGCGATCAATTGTCAAAACCGACTTATGTCAAAAGGAGTTATTAATGCGAATTTTGCTTCGAATCCAAATATGGATTTATTTTCATGTTTTAGCTAAGATAAGAGTGGAATGCATGAACAGAAAAGGCTCAAAAATAGCCATTATGTTCAACACAATTTAAAGCTAATTTCGCAACAAATCTAAAATTTGGCTGATATTATTGTCAGACTCATGGACCCAAGCTGCCGAAAAAATGGGCAGCAATAGTGAAATCATAGTGCATGATATATAAGATGCAGCCTGGTTGAACTTGACTTCATTTTAATTCATTTCTGTAGATCTGTAAGGGGTATTTTTATACCATTCCAAGCGCAACCTTATCTAGTTTTTTTGGTCACTGCACGATAAAGTCCAAAGATAAAAACAACCTGCTTCTTTCAGCTAACGAGTTTTATTGTCGACGAACGGTCGGCATTAACAATAGACCAAATTAGACCAGGGCGGAAAAAAACAAAAAGTTTTCAGAGAATTATCTCAGTATCATGATAGAAGGATCTATGACAATTATCTATCGGTTAAATGGTCGCCACGGCCTCGGTGGCATACCTCTATCCGATGGTCCATATTTTCAATGACTCTGCACTGAAAAAATAACTGTACATCAAATCAATGAAAAAGATTCTTCAATAGTTCTACATCAAATTGATGAACAAATTCATTGATTTAATGAATAAATTCTTCAATTTGAAGTATGACGTTTCTATGCCATTTTTGTGCGTTCATCAAATTGAAGTATTATTTTTCATCAATCTTTCACATTGTACATCAATATTTCAGAAGGGACAGCCAGAGTAAAAAAAAACTGCACACACAAATATACATACAAACATATAAAAAAAGGGTGGGTGACATAATAAAATTCCCAAAAATTATTCAAAAAAAATTTTCGTTCTGGGTTGACGGTTTGTGAGCTAAACTGGTAAAAATCCATTGAATACATAATTACTTGCTTGCATATTTCGTTTCTTCTTTAAAAAGCAAGTGTACAGTAAGCAGAATGCTTATATGCCTACCACCAAACAAATGAAAGCACACACTTTCATACCCTCTCTTTTTGTCTATACAATGCATTTGCAATGATTAGCCACTCCACCACAGACGTAGAAAAACAAATAAAAACAACAAACAAACACGAACAAACAAGTTGGGCAAAATCACAACTCGGTTGGATTTTTACTAGGGATGCCAATGATCTTGATTTGAAGAAAGAGCGAATAAAATATTTTGTGTATCTCAAAAAAATTAATAATTTCAATAAATATTTCACTAAAAAATTAGTATCTTAATTTTAGTCATAAATGCATCCATCTATAAATTAAGGTAATGTAAATTGTATATGTAGTGCATTGTTTTCAGGGTCTAGCAAATTTCTTCTAATCAGCGTATGGCAACATTGTCGGGTAGCAATAACAGAAGAAATCAAAGAACGAAAACGGAGTAGCTGTTGTTTCTTCTTGCGTTTTCATTCTAGTTTGTCATTTCATTGATTAAGTGATCGTTGAATAGAATGCGTGTTATAAGTGAGCGTAAACATCGGAAATAATATTAAAAGTGTGAAAGTGAAACTAAATTGAACTACATATACTAAATTAACAGTGTAACAAAAACAGTTTTAAAAAGTGTAAGTGTAAAAATGGAGTGTTTTTTGTGCAATGAACAGTTTTATCAGATTGAAACTTACATAGTTCATTTGAAAATTACGATTTGAAACATAACTAGTTTACTTCTTAATTTAAGAGTTGCTTTATGTTTTTATTAAATGAAATAAATTTTTTTTGATCTCTTTTGTTCCTCAACTCAGTGAATTCAGTACAATTAAACTGTTATTGTATTAACTTTTTTATATATCAATAAAATGTTAAAAATATTTATAATGTCTTTTCTTGTACATATGTATTATAGTAATATGAGTACATATATATATTTAAGGAACTTGTCTTGATATTACTATAACTACATGCAATTGAGTTAGAATGTCCGAGCTTTAATGTATAATGTCTATCAAATTGATCTTCATTGTTGCACAATTTTCAACAAATTGATGTAAAATTTTCATCAAATTGATGTAAATTTTCATCAAATAAATGTAGATTTTTTACCAAATTGATGTACAATTTTCATCAAATTGATGTAAAATTTTCATCAAATTGATGTAAAATTTTCATTGATGTACAATTTTCATCAAATTGATGTACAATTTTCATCAAATTGATGTACAATTTTCATCAAATTGATGTACAATTTTCATCAAAGTGATGTACAATTTTCATCAAATTGATGTACAATTTTCATCAAATTGATGTACAATTTTCATCAAATTGATGTACAATTTTCATCAAATTGATGTACAATTTTCATCAAATTGATGTACAATTTTCATCAAATTGATGTACAATTTTCATCAAATTAATGTACAATGTTCTTTAAATTGATGTATAATTTTCATCAAATTGATGTACAATTTTCAACAAATTGATGTGTAACTTTCATCAAGTTGATGAACAATTTTCATTAAATTGATGTATGGAATTGAAGAAATATTGATGAAAAGTTCTACATCAAATTGATGAAAAGTGTTGTAGGTTGGAAAATGAAGTACAAATTCATCAAAATGATGTAAAAATTCATCAATTTGATGAACGTTTTCTTTTCAGTGTGGAATATAATAAAATCTCATTGTCGTTAATGTGATAAATTATCTCAACCTTTAGCTTTTAAATTGTTCTTAGCAGTTGTGTGAAAATTTAAGCACAATTCTCCCGATTGTGGACACATTTGGTCGATTATGCTGACCAAAACAAGCACAAAGTGCACGAATGGCATTTTGATTTGGGCGCCAATTTTCGTAAAAGGCTGCAGTAATCTTAACGCGCTGCTCATTTGTGTACCTATTCATGGGTAAATTTGTCAAACACTGAAACAAAGAAATGTTAAACTAAGTTATGCAAAAAACTGGAAGTGACTACAATTAACATTAGTGCATTATTGTTGAACCACCCTTTAATTTTTAAATTTTCAGTAGAGGAAACCAGTTTTTACGAAGACACCAGAATATGAGTGTGTGTGAGTGAAAGAGTGGAGAAATCGTTTAAAGATTTAAACGATAGTTGCTGTATTCATACATTATTACTGCATAAACGCTAGTCAACAATAACAATAACTTTATTTATCCACTGTCTCAGTACACAAAGAAAATAGTATGGCTGGGGTGACAATATTCGTTGAGTATCATACTATTCTTGGATATATGGTTGTGGTACAACAATACTATGACCATCACAGCAATAGTGAAATTCACACACAACCATGCTATGATCCTTACAACCATATTATGATATAACTATGATCTTCACAACCAAAGTATGTTTCACATACAACCATAGTATGATCATCACAACCGTTGTATAAATCACATGCAATCATGTTATGATCCCTACGGCCATAGTATGATCCCACCCAGCCATACTATGATCCCCAAAATTATTTATTGGGATATAGTTATATTGTTCTTCAACAATACTTATAGATGTTTTTATTAAGTAAATAATTAAAAATGCAATAAATTCAAAATACGAAGAGATTTATTTAACAATAGAAAAATCCTTTTTAAAAGACTTAAGTGCTTCTTTTATTAAAAATATTTCAGTTAGACAAATTTAAACAGTTTGCTTTGAAAAATATTAATTCACAGATAAAACCATATTAACCATATTAGCATTTATAGAAAATACAATCATACGGTATGAGTGCCGTAATCATATTAGTTCTAACATAAACCTCATATAAAACTACTGCTGTCTCACCAACCACTTTTATAATGTTGCTACAACCATATTTACAATATTAAATTTGGCAATAATCTATTGTTGCATTTCACCAATATTAATATTGCCGCAATCATAGTAATGTCAAAAAATATTGTTCAAATAACAATACTGTGGTTGCGTCAAAGAACTTTTAATGCAGACAAATCTTTCGGATATGCTTGTGGCGAAAAACTTTGGTGTCGCCATTGTAGCAAACGAAATGACATATTTGTCCATTTCCCGTCAGAATTTAAGATAAAAGACTGCTAAACCACGTTCGTTTTTAATATATTTATTTTTATTTAGAAGTATAAAGGCTTCCGGTGGAACATTACTTTTTGATATGGCATTAAGCAAATAATAATCAGATGCTAGATATGGCGCCATAATTAAATTGTTTATAACGCACTGTGTACATCGCAAATATATATTTTCATATGAAATGAACCGTAAAATTATCTATTCTAATAAATTTTGACTTTTAGTACAATATTCTATTTGCAATATATTTCTTGTATTTGCTTTGTGGTGTTCTGCACAGTGCGATAAATTCTCTAAGACATTTTCTTTCAAAAATTAGTGACTTTTCTATAACGGAAGGAGAAATGTAAAGCCTTATAGGACAAGTGTATGTAATAATTGGACGCATTAAACATTGATAAATAACTATCTTAAGTATTTTTGTAATATATTTGGAGTGTTTTAGCTGGTGTATAAAAAATAAGCTTTAGTTGAGTTTTTATGAAACTTGTTATATAAGAAAGTGTCCAAATGGACGCCTAGATATTTAACAATCTTCTTATTTGCATTGTTAGTTATTCCAATCGTTGGAATAATTTTCCACTATTTCGAACTGATGTTGTAATTTATTTTCCATCTGACATATTGAATTAACCGCCTCATATATGCCAATGTCACTGGCGAATGAAAATATATTTTCTATATTATTTAGCAATTGAAGTAAATAGAGATTAAAAAGCCTAGGTGAGGTCACCGTACCCTGTTGTAACCCATTCTCTAATGAATATACTCGTATTTTCGTACATATTTTATCCCTGTGGGTTATAATAAATTTACGGTTGTGAATCATGTAATTAATTCAAATTATAAACGACATGGGGAAATTAATATTGGTTAGTTTGTAAATAAATCCTCGAAACCAGATACTATCAAATGCCTTTTCCGCATAAATGAGGCATGCCCCAGTGCTAAAGCCTTTATTCCAGCTCCAATTTATGTATCATGTCTAGGTATGAACTGCATTGACAGTGGAGTGTTTATATTGAAACCAAACTAGTTTCACAAAATATATTTGCTTCTTTGCATTCATTTTCAATTAAATTTTTAATACTTATTTTAAATATTTTGCTGATATTAGGCAGTAAACTAATAGCTTGAATGTTTTAGGGTTAACTGTGCTTTATGGAAATAATACTACTTTGACAATTTTCCACTTATATAGGGAGAGGAAATTATTTATCTTGTTTTTGAACAGTTGCAAAACTCCGCTTTTGGCATTTTCTTTATTACTGCGTTAGGGATAGATTCCACACCTGAAGAGAGTTTTCCCCTTAAATTTTTAAAAATATATCCAAATTGTTTTTTTTATAATAACAACTGTTCCTGCTTGGGCCTTGTTCAGGTCATTAAATAATGCTTGGTCATAATTTGATTTCGGTTATTTTCCATATAGATTTCAATATCTAAAAATCTTTTGAAGTAGTCAAGCACTTCAGAATGTGTAATGTTTTCATTGTCAATCTCTTTATGAAAGTCATCTGATTTAAAATACGCGCCTAAATAATCTAATTTTCAAAATCCTCTTTAATTGAACAGGGATTAAACCGGTTCAAGACCTCTTGCTTCTATATTTAAATAGACGACAAGTTTTTAACGAAATGGCAAAGTGACATTGATTTTCGTGGCTGCACACTACTTTTATCATGATTTCGGGTCCGTGACAACCCTCTTCAGAAAGCCTTGCTGCAATTGTTGAAAGTAAAACCGAACTCTATAAGGCCAGGCTCTCCACAAACGAATGAGAACTACTGTAAACCTTACTTTTCAAGTTTTCTTCACACAATTGCCCACGAAAATACAACTAACTCTTGCCACCTCTAAAGAGACTCCACATCGAGAGCCATCAATATATTTCTTTTACAACGTGTGTGTGTGTTGTAAAAAGAGTTTAGTTGACTATGTCAACTTCCCAATAGGACCAGTATACTATACGTAGACGCATTCGTATAGTATACAAACGATATAGGGATACTGTGCCCGTCAGTATACCTTTCCAATATACAGTGTATACAAACCGCTTCAGTGTATACAAACACAATCGCATACAAAGTATAGGGAGGTGTATGTATACTTGTTCACAAAGTATGTGAACAAGTATGGCGTTGCATCATCCACGAACATAAAATGTTCAGCTTCTTTATACAAAGTATGCGAAGATGTTTCATGATGCATCACCCACGAATGAAATTTTCTCACTTTCGTTACTTCATGGCGTTTCTTTATACAAAGTATGCGAAGATGTATGGAGTTGATTTTTGGCTCTCATATACAATCCCTGTATACTTTCCGAAGTATTCGGAAAAAGTCCTATTGGGTTGTGTGCCGTGCCATGCATGTACGTATGTTTAGCTCTTTAATTATAAAATCATTTGAGTAGTTTCGTTCTACTTTTGTTGGATCGAACCCTGCTCTTCCTAGGATGTTTTCTGTGTTCTCCGTCAGAAATATGTGTGCTAGGTTAAGAGGTTTGCCTTTTTTAAAGGTCAATTTTTATGAACATATATCCTGAGTCAGAAGTTTTTAATTTGGGACAATTTTTAAAAAGTAAATAAAGATGTTATAAATTAAAAATTGGGAAAACATATACTGGAAAAATGTATTCAATACTATCCCAAAATTGTCATCGATAAGAAAGTAATAATAAAAAAAATATAAACCATAAATAAGAAAATAAGTATGGTTAGGCTGATATTCGAAGAGCATCATAATATTGTTGGGTATATGGTTGTGGCACAACAATATTATGATCTTCACAGCAATAGAATGATTCACATACAACTATACTATGATCCCCATAACCACATTATGAATCACTTTTAACCATACGAGTACTATCATCCCCATGATATGATCCCCATTCAACCATACTATGATCACCAAAATTAGGATTGGGTTAGGTTTTTATTCAACAATAGCGATTTTTATTAAGCACTAGCTGAACGCGGCCCGCTGTGCAGGTCCCAATAATATTTTATGTTGTATCGCCTCGTGATTTAAATTGATGTCACTGCGTGAATTTGTGGATTTTTAAATCGTCATCGTGTATGCATTTTGAACCTCAGGCTGAACATGTTTGAATTAGAGCGGAAAGTTGGTTGGCAACAGAACATCATCGTCTCTGATCATAAGCGTTGGTCTCTCGACTATTGCGCAAATCTAGCATTCATAGATCGAATTCCTTCAATGCCTCTTCCCGCTTTAGTTTCTTGCAGTTTTTGTTAATTTTCCAATGGAAGTAGCTGCAATCCTAATAACCCAACAAAACCCATGGACAATTAAATAAAACAACGTTTTGCCTGCTTTGTCAGGAGCATTAAGGTAATAAAGGTATATAGATCTGTAGTAGTCGTTAACTGAATCGTACGCTGATTCTCATTCCAACCAAACCGTTAATCTCGTTGCTGTTTTGTCAGGATTATCGATAGAATGTACCGTGCGGAAGGACGATTTGTTATTCGTGCCAATCCATCTCTTGTTTTAGCAGCCTTAGACGTTGAAGCTCTGTCGTTTCCCTTAAAATTTTATCACAATCTTATTTCCGATTGTTGAAATAAGACTATAGGTCCAATAAATGATTATGTATTATGTATGTATCGCATACATCCAATTTTATATACTCGTAGGGTGATTCATTCGCTTCCAGGCATGGTCGTAGATGGACATATTTTTATGAAATGATTCAAGGAATTTGTTCAGTAAATCATACTGTATAAATGATTATGTTCCCACTCATTGGTCTTTTAATTATGCACGAATGGTTTTTATAAGGCTGGATGGCCATATTTTTCCTCTTTCTGTGGCTGGTACATCATCCAAAGAACATTTTCCTTTTTATGTTGTTTATCATATTTTACGCAGTTTACTGGCTTATAGGTTATGAAAAAATCCTTGGCAGTTTCTGGACTGTGGAATTGCAGGATGCTTCTGTTGATCCCCGTTAATGCAATGAAACATCAGTGTTTTGATTGGCTTCAGTTTGTAAATGTTGCTATCTTAACTTGTCTGAACCAAAACATTGGTAAAATATAACCTTTGTGGCTTTTTTTGTATAACGGCTTATTTTTATAAATTGTAAGGCATTTTCTTGATGTTCATTAAGAATTGAATTGGTGTCTGTATCGCCAAGTAGATCTTTTGAAGATACACTTTTGATAATTCGCCTTTCGGCGTTAAGGCATAACATTTTATTTAGGTCGTTTCTTAGTATGTTTTGACTCTTGTATTTTCAAGAAGATTATTAAGAGACAATGATTTATTATGCAGAATTTATTTATTTTAAAATCACTAGTTTCCAGTCCATTTTTAATTTTTTTTTTTTTAAAAATGTATTAATTGTTTTGTTTTAATATCGATGCTTCATTCTCTTTAAGTATATAAGTTTATTAAAAGCTCTTTGTAATGGTTTAATATTGAAAGAGTAATAAATCTGATTTAACTCCAGATAATGTCCGATAGTTATTGTCGAAGACACTATTTTACTCCGGTAATAGATACTGATCAATGTGTTGCGACTGTCGCTCATCACGGTCACGATCGACCATTGACCGCTCTACGTCGTTTTTTTACAAACAATTTTGATGAGGCTATTTTGATTTAATAATTACGAAGAAATGCGTTTATTGTTATTCCAAAGCAATTTCCTTATCAATGCAAATATGCTATTAATTTTATGATTAGACTTCATTTGCGTGTCGGATTGCAGAAAAGAAATGCCAATAGTTAGTATTTAAATGCACTTTATAACACCAAAAATTGTAATTGTTAGTTAATGATTTTTAGGTATAAAGCATATATTATAATATATATGGTGATCTAGATAATAATTATATATTAATAATTATATATGGTGATCTAGAGGTATTTTTTCAGAACAAAAAAAATATAAAAATTCATTTCAAGTGTGGAATCTTTGTTGGTTATTTGAAAGGTCATTTTATGGCATTTATTTTTTAAAAATAATTTACTTCATATGTTGGCAACTGTATTATGGAAATGAGCATTCGGTGAGAAACCGGAAGATCCGCTGTTCGACCAAAATGTTGTTCGGTGATGAGGCCCATTTCTGGCTCAACGACAAAGTCAATAAACAAAATTGCCGCATTTGGACTGAAGAGCAACAAGAAGAGGTTAAAGAGGTGCCATTACGTATACCCAGAGAAAACCACGGTTTGGTGCGGTTTATAAGCTATTTGTTAGAAATATATGAAATATACGTTATAGAAATATATATAAATATACTTTAAATAAAGAAATCAAAAAGTGCTATCATAGAGTAGTGAACAAAAAAAAATCTTGTCGAAAATTAAACTCACCCTAATGTTTTTATTACATGCATACATAATGTATGTATGAAGAACGTATATTTCCAGCGAAATTGATTCCCATTTGTTTCATCGCTTTAAAAGCCTCCGCCCACTTCATCTTGCTGGTCTCAACAGTCGGGAATCAAATGAGTTTTGAATACTACACATCGTTGTGGCCCCTGTGTGGATTGTCGTGATAGGTCCCTATATATAACTGTTCCCCTCATTGGTAGGTATACTGTTACTCTCAGGCTCTTTGCATAAATTCTGTATTCTAATATTGGCAACCACACTCACCTATTAAATCAACTACTTTGATGATATCACGTATAAAGGCCTAGAGACTTCATACTCGTACTGTTTTTTCATTGATTTGAAATCACTATATTTTAATTAACTGGGAGACTTGATATGTTTACAAGAAACTTTCTCCGAAAATTTAAATTGATGGATATGCAAATTTTATGACTTTGAAGCTACGAAAGACAAATTAAAAAGTGCGATCGTATAGTACTTTTGATTATTATCGTAAATATGTAACGAATCTCATATGGGAATCAGACTAACTGAGTAATATCTTACATATCATCCGTCAACGCTGGCGAAACCCGGGTGTAGTTAGCACAGCGTCCAGAGAAAGTATGTATCTAGTTACGGCAATGATGCAGACTGGGAAAAAGGAGCAGTTCTACACAGCTTTGTACACCTTTATGGATAATACTTACTCGTGTTTCAGTGCGTAACCTTGGCAGGTCTTTAGACTAGAGTTCCACGCTAATCTTGTGAACGAATCTTATAAGTTGAAGAGCGCTGTTTTGGTTCGTCAAGATAGCACTTATGAGCCGCTGGACGTAAGCAACGATCATACGCCGCGGAAGGTGGCGCAGACCTAGGGTCTCTCCTGTTTTAAGCAGGACACAGTACCCTGATACTCGTATTGTTATCATCTCTTATGCTTCCATTAAATCAAATTGTAAAGGTAAGTTTAAAATTTTTCGAAGCTAATTCAAACCGCTCCGGTCAGCAGCCGTATTATTTTCAATAAGGGTCATTGCAGCCTTAACACCACCGTGGTTCACATATACTGTACACTGAGTTTAAATATATATTATATTAACCTATTTCTTTACTTTGTGTTTGGTCTTTTATGTACTTCTGAACCAGTTTTTTTTATCGCCCATAATAATTCTTATCGAAACTTTTATTGTACTAGCAATAACATGCGGAGCTTGAAAGAACATGTACTAATTATCGTCGTAGTTCTCAGCAGAAGGCCTATGTGTAAATTTTGAATTTGTTTTTTATTGTCGCTTTTAGTAGTCCTATTGGTCATACATTTACCCACCATATCGTTTTTCGATATCTCTATTGGTTCAGGATTTTGAAAACGCATATGTGCATTGCTTTGTAGAACTTGTCATAAAATTATTGTAAAAGGCCTATGTGGCCTCTCCAATTTCTAAATCATTCAATTCTTTATGGTTAAATATGTTCCAGAACCTTAACAGTTAATTGCCAATTTATAAAACTACTTTGTACTAAATTTTGTCCAGATCAGACGATAAATGTGGCTTTAGAGCGTTTGAGCCTAATCTCTGTAATCGCGCTTCTGCGAGGTCTGATTGAGGAATAAACTGAGGCTTGGGGTTCTGTAGGTGGATTTCCTCGTGTTAACGGAACGTCCGCACTAAGTTTGCCGTTAACATGGGTTCCCTGGAGGATTCCGAGTCATTCAAGTTGGCTGAGCAGGAGTTTACGAGTACTGGGCCAGGGGTGAAAACCAGCAGCCAAGAGTCACCGCGGTAAGCAGTATTGGGAGTGGACCACATTCTTTTTTAACACGAATAACAGGGGCTGTATAAAATCATTGGCCGATATGGTCTAAACTATAAACTGATAATTTCCGTGCCATGAAACTACTTCGTGTCAAATTCCGTTGAGATCAGACTTTAAATCCAGTTTCTAAAGCCCCGGTCTATATCAAAACATTTACCGATTTGGCCTTTATTCAATATTAAATAGGCCTGTCCATAAGACAATTTCATACTGAGTTTCGGCAGTCTAGGTTAACCCGCCTTTTATATGGCACCGACTTCTATACAAAACACCCCCAAAAGAGTGATTTTTACAGATGTTGAACATTTTTTCCTCTGAACGGAGTTGGTCCATTATAAATCCCAAACAGCTTGCAACAACAAGACAGTTACCTGCGAAGTTTGGATTTTTTATTTTTATTATTGTGACCGCTATCGTGCTTTCAACAGACACACTGACCGACGGATGGTCAGACAACGCCAAAGCGTCTTAGAGTTGTACGCTGATATTTTTAGGTGTAGCAAACGAAATGCCAAACTTGGTAACCCCCCATCATAAGGTGGGGGATATAAAAATGCCTACATGCAATACAAAAAAGGACCTATATGAAATATTTGTATATAAGTATATTGGTGTGACATTCAAAATCGCGCCTTTAACTCAAAATTTTTTATTTAAAACGTCTCATATCTATATACAAAATGATTGCAATTCCGGAATTTTTCTGCAATTTTTTGGAAATTCCGCGAAATGAATAAATGCAACGGTTTTTTGGTTCTCCTGTAAAGTATCTAAAAAATGCCTTTTGCTGGGAACACCGAAAAAAGTATACTGATCCACTTTAATTTGGCAAAAACAGACGTTACTGGATTGAAAGAAATTGGTTCATATTTAGATATAGCTCCCACACATACGTTTTACCGATATGACGTCTTTAGCTTCAGAAGCCACATACTAGTATTACATCCAATCTAGATGGAGTTTAGCAAAGTTCCGTACGAACGATCGTTTACCAGGAACGATCGATTACTAGAATGGGTTTTATTGGTCCACCTTTTGTTATAGCCTCGGTACAAAGGCGTATCCCTTTATTAGGTACAACAGCCCTAGAAGACTCTTATTAGATTTTATTAGGTTTTATAAAATTTTATATAGTACGAGGGTTGCTATTTATATTTCGGGTCCGGCAATAAAAATACAATAATTTATCATTGGAAACGGTTATATTGTTTTTCAAAATATGCTCCTTTAAGATCAATACACTTTTGCATGCGCACAAACCAAACAAAGCTTTTTTTCCACTTCGATTGAGACACCTCCAAAACATGATTTTTGAACGCTTCAACAGCTGCATCGGGCGATGAAAAACGTTGTTCACGTATTTTTCTTGATGTTAGAGAAAAGGAGGAAGTTATTGGGTGCCTCCTAAGGGCTGTACGGTAAATGGCCCATCAATTCTACATCTTGAGTGGTTATTTAACTCATCGTTTCAGCTGATATGTGAGAGCTTGCATTGTCGTGATGCAAAATGATACGTCTTTTCTTATTATCTTTCCTCATTTCTTCGAACACTGTTGGCAAACAGACGGTTGTATACCACTCAAAATTGACAACCTACTAAATGCACTGTGGCAACACAGCCGGATATATAAAAAAAAACACTATCATTTGCTTCGATGCACTTCTTCTACGAACAACTTTTGTTGGATTTGGCTCGTCTTGAAACACCCATACGGTCGGTCGATTGCTGTTTTGTTTAGGGTTCATATTCATAGATCCATGATTCATTACCTGTGACAATGTTATACACTGCCTTGGAGCTACCGCAGTTATACTTTTTCAACATCTCTTTGCACCGATACATTGGAGCCTTTTTTGGGCATTCGTCAAATTATGTGGGATCCAACGAGTACAAATTTTGTTCACAGCCAAATGAACATGCAATATATATTGATGCTTGTCATACTAACCCCGAAGGATGCCTCAATCTCACGGTATGTCACATGTCGGTCTTGCTTAATCAGTTCAAGCAGAGGATCTATGGTTTCTGGAAAAGTGCCCGAAGTTGGACGTCCTTCCGAAATTCATCATGGAGCGAACGGCGTCCAAAACTTAACTCTTGAAACAAGCGATTAACAGTGGTTTTTGATGGTGCTTTATCGCTAAAAGTCGAAACAAGTTGATTTCAACACTCTTGTCTCGATAACCCACGCCGAAAAACGTGAACAAATCATCGCACGAAAATGTTCACGAGATAATTCAATTTTTTGTCTGAGAAGAATTTATCAACACACTGTAAACAAAACAATACGCCCTCAAATGACTAAACGTTCTGAGTGAAGTTATGCCAAAAATGTCATAGTTTCCAATGGAAGTTCCAGTTTGCATCTGGGAACACTAGTATTGTCAGAACCCGAAAAATAAATAGCAATCCTCGTATATAACGATAGACAAAAATCCAATCTTGGACCAATTTGAACCATCTATGCTTATTTTTTGAACATAGCACCATACAAATAGTTTGGGCAAAAAAAAAACGGTTCTATTATTCGGTTAAAATATTTTCTCACGAAGCCAAATATAAATTTAATTATGAAATTTGGCTAAATTTTGGTGACGGACTCAAGAGCCATAAATCGGGACAATTTAAACCTGGACATATGTGAACGAAAAAATAAAGAAATTTGCTCATAAATTTCAATGTGTCATTATTTTACAAATCTGATGAATTAAGGTGGGTTGTTTCTTATCCTCATGAGCCAAAACGCCAAGCAATCAATTTGAGGTGTTAGGTGCGGCGCAACCAACAGTTATCCATTGTTCGTCCACAAAAAATTAATGCCAGAGCAACGATTGCAAATTGTAGAAATATACTTTAATACAAATAAATCTTTCTGCGAAGTTCATATTGCATAGAGAATTGAGTTTTATAATGAAGCTCATTTCTGCTTTAACGACTACGTCAATAAGCAAAATGCCGTAATTGAGGATATAGCAACTCACAATAACATCCATTAAAATTGACCGTTTGGCACAGTTACTCGCTCGCGGCACTATCAGTCATTTTCATTTCTTTCGACATGAGAAAGGAGCTGCCGTTGCGGTAAATGACGAGCGCTAACGAGCCCAGAATTTCAAATTTTAGATCAAATATAAATTAAAAATTTCATTCCAACAATATTTCTCTCCCGTATTATAATATAAAGCTCTTGAAAAATACTTTTATAATCGGTCAAATTTTAGGTTGAGTGGATCTGTTGTCAAAAATAAAACTTATAATAGATTTGTAATATTTTTTCATCAACAGTAATGTACTTTACACGTTTAGATGAAGTTTGGTACATTAATATCGCCATACCACCAACATAGATTCAATTCACACTCAGTAATTTAGGGGAAATGGTCGCTTACAAATGCATTTTGTGTAAGCGGAGTCTTGTCTTTTATAGTAGATAAATGTTTCCTGGACTACAGTTCCAGAAGCGGGGAAAATTAAAATTCTCCGTACATTATTTTGCAGTTCATAGTTCTTTGTATACTACGAGCATAAGTACATGGGCTTTTGGTAAGGCGATAACTTTGTACCATTGACAACTAATTTAATAATATTTCACTACATAAGCGGGCACTAATCAAACTTGTCTATATTTGCAATCAGTAATTTCGCAAAATTTTATTCATTTGATACCATGAATTAATAGCTTCACGGAACATTCACCATTGTAGCGCTGCAGTTGCAGAAAATAAAAGAAAACGCCTTATTCGACCAAATGTAACGCCGTCACATGATACGATGATGTTGTTTCACAATTGTTCATTTTGTGCTTTGCGGGTGTCGATTATTATTGCATTGGTATTTTCCTACCAGTGTTAGCAACACTTGCAAAATAACACTTGTTTCAGCGCTTTATGATTTAGTGCGAAAATCCGATGAAACATGAGTCTCGCACTAAAAAGGAGACAAAGGGCTTCAGCGGCATCATCAGCATCTTCTCCAATATCAACACCATCACTGCAATGACAACCACAACAACAACGACATATTCAACAGGACGAAGAGCATGCATCGACTGACAAGGATAAAGGGCGAGAGATGGCAGCGATGATATCGAAAATAAAAACGACAGCACAGTGAAGATTTATCACGATTCTTCATCTTGTTGAGTGTCAATGCCTTTGGATTAATTTATATGTAAACAGAGCATCTGGCATGGATGCTTATTTTATTCGCACATGCGAGGGTGGCCTCAGAATTACCTCAGAGCTGGCAAAGAAAAATTAGTGTAGAATTGAGGGATTTCAGAGAAATTTAAAACATAAAAAAACGTCTACTAAAAACTGTGTAAACTTATATATTTGTACAAGGGCGACCGCCTTATATAAAAAGAACCGTTTTTTTTTGGAACTATTATTATTTATTTTTCAACATAATCTCCTTCCAACTCAATACACTTCATCAAACGTTTTTCAAGTTTTTTAATTCCATCCGAAAAATAAGATTTTGCCTCAGTTTCAGCAATAACCTCGCTATTGGACGAAAATTTTTTGCCACCGCGAAATTTTTTTAAATTTGGAAACAAGAAATAATCAGAAGGAGCTAAATCTGGACTATATAGTTGATGCGGAGCAATTTCAAATCGTAATTCGGCCAGTTTTTGTTAAGTTAAAAATGCAGTGTGTGAAGGAGCATTATCTTGATGAAAAGAACTTTTTTTTCTAAATGCGGTCGTTTTATCTTGATTTCTTCACTCAACCGATCCAATAATGCACAATAATATTCACTATGTATAGTTTTTCCTTTCTCAAGATAATCAATAAATATTATACCCCTTGCATCCCAAAATACTGTGGCCATTATTTTTCGTGCTGACTTAACAGTTTTCGCCTTCTTAGGACCAATTTTACCAGCTTCTATCCATTGTTTTGACTGTTCTTTGCATTCTGGGATGTAGTGATGGATCCATGTTTCATCAATAGTTATGAATCGGCGCAAGAACTCTATTGGATTGCGCTGATAAATCGCTAAAAGCTCCTCGGAATTGGTCCAACGGACGATTTTTTGGGGCAAAGTCAACAAACGCGGCACATATCTTGCGGATAGTTTTTTCATGTGGAGTTCATGATGTAAAATACTCCAAACTTGTTTTTCGTGTATTTTAACAATATCAGCAAGTTCTCTTATATTGTTTAAGACTTCTACGCAATACAAGAAATTACATAAGATTCAGTTTATTTCGTCTATCTTGAGTCACTTCATTATATATTTTTCTAATGTTTTCAATAGTAGTAGCAGTTTTCGGTCTTCCAGAGCGTTGTTTATCTTCCGTACTTGAACGACCCATTTTAAATTGTTGAACCCAGGATTTCACGGTGGAGTATGATGGTGCATTATCACCATGAAAAGAATCCAATTCGTCTTTGATTAATTGTGTCGTATAACCTTTCATATAAAAGTGTTTAATTACCGCATGAAACTCTTTATTTTCCATTTTTTCAAAAATTATAAAACTTGTTTACTTCAATCACCTGTAACAAGGAAAATAATCATTAAATATTTCGGAAATTTTGACATAGCTTTTAAAAACAAAAAAAAAGTTGCTAGTAAAACAGAAAATGTGCCAGGCCAGTTAGTTTTGCGGTCGCCCTCGTAGCACCTTTTCATTCTCGTATGTTACCCAAGATGCAGTTTTTGCACCACTGTATGGTCTTCGTTTTTGAAACTGCATAAAAAAAACTTAAATAATTAGGGAAATCAACATTTAAGAATGGTTGTTACTGTTTGGACATTTCGTACAAAGAGGAATCTAAATGTTAACTCAACTTAATTTACTGTCACGAGAGTAGGTCCCATGAAACCTGCTGTGCTAAAGATACAACGGTCCACTAACATGCCGTTTCAACGATTTACTTTTTAAGTTACAACGATTTAGCTTAACAACAGATAATAGGTGAATTAAACTTCAATACAGTACCAGCAAATAATCAATACTCGTACCCTACCAAATAACTTACAAGCGATAAGCAAGCAAAAAGGATCGTTTTTAAATTATTTGCTTTAATTTATTTATTTAATATAGGGTGATCAATCTAAAAGTAAATGTTCTTTCGAAAGGACATTTAATGGCATTTATTTTTGAACATAATTTCCTTTAAATGTTGGCCGCAACTACGCTTCAGGATGTCCATTCTGGGAGTCCACTTTTGGATGACTTGTTCGAGCTTTTCGACCGGTATGACTTTAATGACACGCGTAATGTTGGCTTCCAAAACCTGAATCGTCAGAATTTGGACTTTGCGTAGCCCCAAAGAAAAAAGTATATAGCTGTTCTATTACACGATCTTGGTGGCCAACTCACCGGTCCAAAACGTGAAATTGCCTGCCTTTTGTAATGACCTCTTAATAGATCCATTGCTTGAGCAGCTGTATGGAAAGTGGATCTGGCTTGTTAAATCCAAATGTCGTCAAGATAACGGGCTTCAATTTCAGGAAGCAAAAAAATTCGATATCAAGGCGCTACTGCGAGCTCCATTCACGGTTAAGTTTCGACCTTCTTCATTTTTGAAAAAATATGGACCGGTTGTTCCACCAGCCCATAAACCGCACTAGACCTTGGTTTTCTCTGGGTATAATGGCACCTCTTGAACCTCTTATGGTTGTTTTTCAGCCAAAATGCGGCAATTTTGTTTATTGACGTTGTCGTTGAGCCAGAAATGTGCCTTATCACTGAACATAATTGTGGTCGAAAACGGGTTTTCACCGAACGCTCATTTCCATTATACAGTTGCACAATTTTGAAACGTTGTTTCGGTGTAAGTCTTTCCATGGTGAAATAGCAAACAATACTGAAAAAAAATTGAACACAACTCACGCGAAATCTGTGAAAAAAAATGGATCACCCTATATCTTAAATTTGAAAAACATAATTTTATTCAAATAGATCGATATTAATAAAGTCAACTGTAAAATGTTATCTAGAGTGCTAGTTATTTACAAAACAATAATAAACTTAACTAATGCAAATGATACAGGCCTAGAGACTACATTGGTACAGAATTAATTTTCATCGGCAAAAGTCTTTACTTTTATTTTAGCAAACATTTTAGAGTTCTGTCAGCTATTTGAGCTCAGTCATATTATGGAAATAAACCCAAATGGTCTACTTTTTTCGTTATCTATTTTAAAAAAAGGAAAATTTGTTCATGTTCATGAAAAAGTCTAATAGCAGATTTTACTATATTTCATACATTTTATAAGCTATTGCACTTAATCTTTTATTTTATTTTAAAGTGTGGTTTGTTATCTTTATTCTTGTACCAATAATATTTTGGGTGCAGTGACTACTTTAAAATACGTCGATTTTGATAAAAAAAAAATATGACTTTGAACAAGCATAACTTTTTTTCTTCAAAAGTCTTTAAAGGATGCAGTACCAATTTGGATATGTTAAAGAGTTTTATATTTTTGAGGGTGAATGTTACATATAGTGCAAAAAGTCTCGTTTTTGTTTTAGAATATTTTCATATTTTTCTGAAAACTTTATTTTTTTTTTGTGCACATTACATATACGAGTAAAATATGTAAATACTTGTAATATTAATACGGATCCATTGCCTCATTGAAAAAGAAATAATGCCACGATTGCCCTTTACTTCACAAAACAATTAAACACCATTGGACTTCGTTTCCTGGACCTCAGAGAAAAGTTTAGTCTACGCCAAAAAGGTCAAGAATGTTTCAGCGCAAAATATCGAAATCATGCGTGTTATAATCGATTCACAACCCAAACCATGTAAAATTATTAATTTTGAAAAGCGTCATTTTCTATTCAAAAAACATATAATATTTGAAAGTAGAACTTAATCTAAAAATGTATCAATTTTATTTGAGCTATAAAAAGTGCGCAGATTAAGTTCGGCCGGGCCGAACCTTACCATATTGGTTTATGGTCCAATATGAAAAAAGGTGCGTGGCACCTCTTTTCTATCAGGATGTCTTTCTATCCACACCAGCATCTTTAACACGAACTACTATCGTCATACCAGTATAAGTTCGAAAAAGAAAGCCTTTTTTATTAATGCTTTATTTTGTATTATAAGATCCGCTCCATATGAGCCTAGCAATAGGTATACAAATCTTAAAGTAAAATTCAATAGAGAATCGGGACATGGATTTCTGTGCTATGTGGTTTTCTGCGTCTTTTTGGCAGGATTTGCATTAATATGGTCACGGTGGTATGTCAACTGTATTAGTTTGATATTTTTGTTTTATAGATTTTTATAGAACTCTTGATTGGTACGCGGTATTGTACGTACTACTGTAGGCCTTTGAGCGTTCACATAACTGAGAATTTGAAAACAGATTTTGCTTAAACCCTGTGTAGGGCCATATGTCAGCAATAACGCGCCGATTATTAAATTCCAAGGAGCCAATCGTGTCGGGACGATTTTACATAACCTCAACCTATTCGCATGCTAAAAAGGAACTTCCATTCAAAAGCTAGTTTAGTAATCTTAAAAAAGCACAGCTATTGCGTTCATAAAATTTATGCCACGGACTGAAAAACTGCTTTGTTTGCTTTTACTTGGCTGACTTACTTATCTTTCCCCATATGCCAAACAACAACAACAAACCTGATCTTATTACCTTGTGGAGTAATTCACTTTTTCAGAAAAAAATACCAAGAAATTAAAACAAAAACCGAAAAACAGAAAAAATAATTCGGACAATTTTAGTGTTTTTATTTTATGAAAGATAATGTGAAGTCCTTTTGAGTCACCCTAGGACAAAGTTGAGAAATAATGTCATTTTTTAAAATTGTTTATGTGTTAGCGCTAGGTCGGGAAATTTTGAGACCGCCTTCTACTGAGCCAAATCGTTCAGCACACATACTTATACACATCCATGCCTACAGCCGTATAGGTATGTTTGAATTTAATCTTCGTTCCTACATATGTACAATGGACATTGTACATATGTGTGTAGTATATCTATCCATGAATATATGGACATGTGTGTGTGTGTGTTTGACCAACAAATGATACATAATTATACCCGCATTAATACGCAACAATCATCTGAACGCTCGTACGGACGTATTTAGGGTTCATCTCACTCAGCCCGTTTAAATTGCACGTTAACAGCTCCTGTTATGCGAGTGTGCAGGAGCGTTTCGAGGCTGTTTTTTGTTTTTATCGAAATGCTGTTGTTGTTATTGTTTTTGCTGCTGTTGTTCAGTTTGTTTTCCTTGATTTGTTCAACAGCAGTTCAGCTCCAGCTCAGTACGGTTCAGTTCAGATCCTTTGAAAGTCGTACCTTCGTTGTTGCTGGCTGGTGTTGTGCGGTGGAATCATTGCTGCTGCTGCTGTTTAATTTGGACAAATATTTAAAGAGATACAACGAAGCATTAATGTAAACAATCTGCTGAAAACAAATATTAAGGTTTAAACGTTTTACAGCATCCCACAAAGCGAGTATCCCGTGCTGCATGCATCAAGTCCTCCTTTCCCTCACTGTCTGCCAGCCAGCCAGCCCAACCCGCCTGTTTGTCAGTGTGTGTGTGTGTTCATACGATGGTATTGCAAAGTTTTTGGCATCTACTCCTTTTAGATCCTTTGTGGATTGAACTCTTGCGTTGGCTGGCGCGCTTCAACAACGCAGTACCAAACAATTTCGGACCCTCAGAAATATGTACTTATGTCCATTTCAATATGCAGGGGCAAAGTTAATGGCTGCTGCCGCAGTGTCTGTTGCAAACCCTTACTTAAACATTGAAATTTATATTTAATGGTTGTTAAAATCTTTGGGTTGTTGCTTTCTGTTGTTGTTGTTGTTACAAAATTATGTATATTTATTAACGTTCGCATAAACAAGTGCATAATAAAATCGAGCGTACGCATGTACGAGTACATCGTCGTTGCCCAGCGGAATGTGCATATCTCACATTTTCGAGTATTTCTTTAGAAAGAGTTTTTCTTTTCGGGAAAATTTACTGCTCATGCCAAGGTATTTGTGTACGAGTATAATAAAATATTTCTTTTTGTTTATTTTCAACGATGGGAACATCGTATAAATTGTGGGTTATCACATAAAATACATTTATACTTTTAATGCGAAAAAATAAACGTTGAACGATGCGAGTGCACTCTAGATATGCCATGGTAAACCTTGCACTAACATCGAAAAAAGATTGCAAGTAGTGTCACCTCCTGTGCGATTCAAAGGGCAATTAAATGTTTCTGTAGTAAAATTATAAAAGTTTATCTCGTCGATTTACCGGACAGTGAACAAAAAAATGTTCTAGTTAATAATAATTTTTTGTATTGTCATTATTTATTTAAAATTGCTTGATTTCATTGTAATTTGGAAGTATGTAATTGAAAAGTATTACATTTCCCGATGACAAGATCGAGATCATGACACTGTTTTGTAAAAGCTCAAAGCGGTATGTATATCAAGTTGTTTTGTTGCTCGCTGAGAACTTTTTTAGGTTGATTTTGAGATTTGTTACTTGCTTTAGTTGCTTAGTAAATCGTAAGCTTTTTGGCTGTTTCATTCGGCTTAGGATTATAGAATTTCCAATGCGATACTTTATTTTCTGTTGAGTTTTTCCTTTATGGGTAATATGGAAGCGTACCTGAGATGGTAGAACTCTTTAGAGAAGTTTGCTGCTTTTGTGGTGTTCAGGTTTTTATACCCTTCCGTTTGCAAAACCACAAAATATTATTCGGAAACCTTTAAAAATATATAAAATTGGCTTTTGTCTGTACGTTCATACTACCTCAAAAACGGTTGCATTTTTGGCTCATGTGGCCCAGAAAAACGTACCGCATGGTAAAAACAGAAGATTAATAGTCAATATGGATATATGGGTACACAAATGAAAGCACATTTTGCTACAAATCTAAATATAGAGTAATTTTATGGATCTGGCTAAGATTGGGGTGGCATGGGTCGAAGTGGACCAAAAATTGTAAATTTTTTGTACGCTTTAATTAAGATGTAATGGTGGTGGGTACATAGGGTTCGGCCTGACTGAGCTTAAAGACGTTTTTACTTGATATTTTTTGAATATTATTTCCTTGTTGGCCGCAATTTGGATGACTCGTTAGAGCATTTCGACCGGTATGGCTTTAATGACACGCGTAATGTTGGCTTCCAAAACCTGAATCGAAGCTGGTTTGTCAGCATAGACTCCGGACTTTACGTAATCCCAAAGAAAAATGTCTAAAAATGTCACTCGATCTAGGCGGCCAACTCGCCAGTCCAAAACGTGAAATTAGCTGCTTTTCTAAAAGACCTCTCAATAGATCCATTGTTTGAGCAGCTGTACGGCAAGTGGCACCGTCCTGTGGAAACCAAGTATCGTCAAGATTACGGGCTTCAATTTCAGGTAGCATAAAGATCGATAGCGAGTACCATTCATGGTTACGTGCCGGCCATCATCATTTTTGAAAAAATATGGACCGATGATTTCACCAGCCTATATATCGCACCAGGCCGTATATGGCACCTCTTGAACATCTTCTTGTTGCTCTTTAGACCAAATGCGGCAATTTTGTTTATTGACTTTGCTGTTGAGCCAGAAGTGGGCCTCATCACTGAACAAAATTTTGGTCGAAAACAGCAGATCTTCCCGTTTCTCATCGAACGCTCATTTCCATAATACAGTTGCCAACATTTGAAGGTAATTATTTTTAAAAAATAAATGCCATAAAGTGTCCTTTCAAATTACCAATAAAGATTCCACACTTTTTGTTTTGAAATAATACCTCTAGATGGATCACCCATTACATCCTAGTGGAAAATCAAGTGTTGGCAGAAAAAACACATTTATGGCCAAAGTAAAGCACCAAATTTTAACAGAATAAAATTAAAGATTAGGAAATTATTAAAGCCTATGTGGCAGGTAAATTGAAAAGGAAGGCGTGGCACAGCCCACACAAACTGAATTTAAAAAACTAATATCTAATGGAATAATAGAGATATTACGCTTATGTTTAGAACATATGATGCTGGTATAGATTTTAGATTGAAACACATCCTGATAGAAAAGTAGTCGGTGCCACGCCCCTTAAAAAACTCAAATATGTGACTCAAGTAACTGGCAATCCTTATAAAATTTAACAGAATGATCTCAATGACTAGCAAATTGTTATAAATTATTATGTTATGGTAAAATGGGACAAGGGAGCGCGGCATTGCTCACACAACCCTGAACTTATAAAGAATATATCTCATAAACTATTAGAGATATGCCGATGATATTTAAAATATATTATGTTGGAAGGAACGAAACACATTATAGACTATATTGTGTTAAAATTGGCCAAAATGGCATTTCCTAGCCAATGCAACCCTGAATTTTAAAAGGCTAAGGTGTATATGATGTTGGTATGAAATAAACACACCCTGGTAGGAAACAGGCCGGTGCCACGCCCCCTTGACAAAATGTTTATATTGGACCAGAATCCACGATAGAGTGTATACGTCTTAGCTACGGCACCGCCAAACTGAATTTGTCCACTTATTTCTTATGAAAAAATGGATTTGTATAAAGTCCAACTGAAATATTCCGAAATAGAGTAAATGACTGTTAATACACATTGTTCGTGCTACATACTCAGTGATAGGGTTTTGATATAATCAAGCTTAAAAGGCAATTCCTTTATGGTACGAACGTCATTTGTAAACCTCAGCCACATTTTTAAAATTCTGACTATTTTAACAGCGTTCACCACCCATGAGATTTATGGGCCGCGTATTACATTAGGCCGATATGGAAACAAGAATACTCTTTCAACAAGTGCAAGTTTTGCTGAGTGTGCTGATCGGTCTGATTAGGCTGATTGTTGTCGCGGAACGCAATCATTGTGCACTCTTGTAATTAATTTATATGCTCTGATGACTTTTCCACAGGACAAGGGAAAATTTAGCCAACCTAAACTATCAGAGATAGGAACTGTTGTACGACGAAGTTTGAAATGCATTTAATTAAAAGTCGCAATAACTACACATTGGACGTGTGATATTTCAGCTAAACCACAATTGAGCCATTAGACACGCCTGTGCTCATACAATAAAATATTACGCTACTTAACATGAAAACGCTGTGAGTAATGTGATGATTTTATTATGCCCCCCAACAACAACAACAGCGGCAACAACTACAACACGGGCGACAGCAGCAGCAACAACAGCAGTAGAGGTGGCTGCGGCAACTCCAAATGCAACACAAGCAACGTTGCCTGTTCGTCGTTGGCGGTGCATGCAGAGTAAAAGGAGTAAATATAAAACAAAGGATAACGCACCCATGCTCACACACACATTCTCACTTACAGGCAAGCATAAAACCACCATTCTGTCCTGGCACAGTGGGAACAGGTGGCACGAAATTAATTGCTTCAAATTGTCAATACATAATTCGTACCTTGGGCTTTTGATCGGATGCGCTTTGAAGTATGTGAGGGCAGTTTGAAATGCATTCGACATGGCAATTATCGTAAATGACGTCTTTTAGATGCTGCTAATGAAATAAACACAGCTGCACAGTGCAGTATAGCAGCCATTGAAAGCTAAGAACGTTGGCAATGTTGAAATAGATTATAGCGGTGTAACTAGCTTAGTCACCTAGTTCGCTATTTATATGGTAATCTGGCAAAATTGAGAGTTTTATGGCAACATTGTATCTCTTTATGTACTCCAAAGTGGATTATACAACAATAGGTTTTATCGGATAAAAGCAAAGAGGAAAAGCAGGCAAGAGGAAACTATAAAATGTAATAGAATACTTTCTGAAATATAATAATTCAATTAGTTGCTGCAGGTTTGCTTTGCAAAAATGTGAAATATTTATTTAAACTATCAGATTGAGTTTATGTATAGTTTCCATCTCATTCACTTGTACCTATTACGAATTTGTCGATGAGACCTCTTCTTGTAAAACTATTTGTTTTGATACATAACAAGAAACATATGTATGTTTTTATAAAATTGTGTGCCTGTGGCAACTCTTACGTATTAGTTTGGCGACTTGAAGCCAACTCGCCTGTTAACGGAGTTACTTCCATGGTTAAATTTTAAGGGCCGATGACATTTCTTGCCACCATTCAGACCATTGATGGCGTTTGGAATGGTCAAGAGGCTTTAGTTATTGAGTCAATTGCACCAAGTAAGCCTATTCATCAACGACGAGCGTAAAAGGTGCAAGTGTTGGGCACGACGACGAGTTGAGGTTGACGGCTCTTTAGCCACACTATCGCAAACAGCAGCAATATTTTCTGCAGTACGAGCTGAACGAGCATGTATTGGTGTTTTCACATCTCCTACAGACCCGGTTTGCTCAAATTTTTGCACGATTTTTACGATTGTACGCACATTTGGACGAATTAATTGACGGAAAAAATCACGAAGTGCACGATATGCATTTTTATTTGAACGCCCATTTTCATAATAAGCCTGAATAACTTTAACGCGTTGCTCGTTCAAATTGAGTTAGTCTGAAATTGAGTATTATCAAATGAAATGAAGAAAATGTAAGAAAAGTTCATTGTTTAAAGTAAAATTAATTGAACATTTATGCGGGAGCTACATCTTAATCTAAACTGAAGTTCTCCAATTTCAACTGCGTCCTTACTCGACACAGGATCATAAGTGCCAAATTTCATCAAGATTGGATGTAATATGCGCCTTTTAGAGCTAAAATCATAAAATCGGATGAACATATGTGTGGGAGCTATAGCTAAATCTGAATAGCGTTTCAATAACGTTCGTCCTTGATCGAAAAAACTTACTCGGCCAAATTTCATACAAATCGGACAACAATTGCCACCCGTAATAGATTACAAACTTTAGATGGACTGACGGACGAACAGACAGACATCGTATAATGGAATCAGCAGGTTATTATGCGTCGGTAGGTGTACATAACAGTGGGTCTAGCTCAAATTTATGTTAGTTACAGATATTTGGCATGACACTTAGTTTTAATACCCTGATCCACAGAGCAGTGCAATTTATAATAATTACTTATGCCAAATTTCATTCAAATCGGAACACAACTTCGACTTGCAGTGCCATTACAGACATCGTTAAATGGAATCAGCAGGTGAATGGACGTCGAGCGGTTAGCCATGATGGCTCTCATGTAGGTTTTTAATTGACTTGTTTTTGCAAATCGATGCAAACACATTTTCGCCCATTTTATGCCAATAAAGCCAATTTCAACATGCCGTAGAGTGTACCTTCCATGTGCGTATCAGTGCTCTAAATTCAATATATTTTGAACGTACAAATATGTTAGTATAAGTATTGTGGCTTTTCGTATGTTATTCTTAACAAAATTACCTGTAGCTAAATTAAAATATTAAGTTGTCCAAGTTTTACCCGGTAAAATTATATTTAGAATTTATGTTTATTTGGGCATTAATGGATTTTGTAAAGAATTTATTAAATTAACATGAAAAATAGGATTATTTGCATCAATGTTTTCATTTTCTAATCCGTGTCCTCCATTACATCGCGGTAAAATACTTAATTAGAGGATCAGAAGATTCAAGCAACATTTAGAACAAATCCAAGTGTTGGTCTCTTATGTTGCAATTTCGAGTGTGTTGGAGTATTTTATGCACTCCCATTTTCCTGTTTCAGAAATCTCTTCCGACTACTCCTTAAGGAGGAAAATGGTAATATTTGGAAATATTTTTTACCATAAGGCAATGAACCTTATGTAAGAATGTTGAAAATTTCCTCCACCTTCTGTAAAATACCTCATATAAACTCAAATGTCTCTAACGTTTAACCACCAAATTCAGCAGCTTCTATTATTTCCCGAGAGTAGAAAGAGGTTAGACTTTTTGTAATCAAAGTTAAAGAACTTTTCCTATGTTGGTAATGCTTGGTGTAATTTGATGTTCAAAATACCGTTTGGCTGCGTTCCGTCATTCGTATTTCAATTTGCAGTTCGTTAGTGTTTTATATGCATAGGGTTGAGCGCGGTAATTTGCTGTTTTGCACTGCAGGTTGGGGCGACACTGTTAGTCGAAGAGAGTGGAGAGTGAGCGTGGCTTATAGTGGCTGACGGGACATTCGTATCTGTCTGCCTTTCAGTTGCCATCATGCATTGAACATGTGTGGAGAGGTCATTTTGTGTTGAAGCGTATTTTTCAAATGCGCACTCGATTATTGCAGTGCAGCGTGCTTTTCGTGTACGATTCGCTGTTGCCCCACGCGGACGTGTTATGGGACTGCAATCAATTAAAAATTGGGTAACTTAATTGAGAACAGTAGGGAATGTGTCATGTGTACGAAGGGAACCTGAGAGAAGGATTACAACAC
Organism: Hydrotaea diabolus; assembly: GCA_963513945.1. Lineage (NCBI taxonomy): Eukaryota > Metazoa > Arthropoda > Insecta > Diptera > Muscidae > Hydrotaea > Hydrotaea diabolus. Next base: position 98,788,428 of record OY740720.1, on the reverse strand, counting down.
CACAAAATATAGAGAGAGTTAGAGCAGCTGTACTGCAATCTCCGTCACGCTCTGCTTGGAGGCAATCACTAGCTCTTGCCATTTCCAGACTTTTTTCAGCCGGCTCTTGGGACAATGCAATTAGAGGATACATGGTTCCAACGGGATGGTGCCACCGCACACACGAATGTTACCATGAATTGTTTGAAGTAAATGTTTACTGAACAGCTTATCTCTTTGAGCGGTGATGTGAACTGGCCGGCACGCTCACCAGACTTAGCCCCATGCTATTTTTTTCTTTGGGGTTACCTGAAGTCGACGGTGTACTTGTATATCAACCGTCCTAACACCTTGGAAGACCTAATTAACGATATTGAGACTGAAATTGGCAAAATACCAGTCGACATGCTTGATAGAGTTCATGAAAACTTCAGAAAACGTATGCAGCAGTGTGTGGATAGTGAAGGTCGACATTTGCCAGTTACACTTTTTTAAAACATGTAATTTAAGAACTCCTTTACTGCTTAATATATTTAAAATATAAAATAAATTTGTCAAAGGTTCATAATTTGCTTATTTCATTCCGAAAAAGGCAAATTAACGCGCTCCACCCAGTATTTGTTTTAGGTTACACAAGACTTTTAACACTGCTGCTAGATTAAGCCCATTTGGTCCAATTTTTTAATCGTTTCCTTTATAACTTTTGAACGGTGATGTATATTGCCTTAATATTTCAGCTCACGTTTTTGTTTTATAAAACAGTGTTATTTCCAAAAATTCAAGTTTCTGACAGAAGCTGAGACTGAGCAAAATAAGAAGTTACGTATCTTGGATTAGGGACCATTTGGTCCAATATATTTTGTGAAATTAAAATATCAAGCGTTTTTTAGTATTATTTACAAAATATGAGTTTATTGGTTTGGGCTATTATTTGTTGCATTACATGCTGAGCAAAGTATGTTTCGGGATATTTTGCAAATAATCTTGCCGCAAATGGAACACTTGATGTCAGACTTAGACTTGCAGCAACTACAAATTCCTCTCTTTCTAGCTACCGAATTGGAAGTAGCATTGCTTGAAGAGGCCACAGAAACTGAGCATGCGGTTTTTATTTCAGTCAAAAGCTGTGCTGAGAACTGTTGTTGAGGTAATCTACTCCGTTTCACCATATGCGCCTTAGCCTGAGAAAGTGCCAGTTGCCGCAAGATCTCTGGTCTCCTGCGATTTCGATCAGCTGGTGCCCATGAAGCATCAATTTCATTCAGCAAAGAGTATGTACGCATTCAAAGCAGATATATCTAGTATATTAGCAAATACAACGTTAGGCCATCAATTTGTTTTGCGCTTAGTGGTGTAGGTGCCAATCATTTGGTCAGCAGTGTCAACGCCTCCTAGGGGAGAAAAAAAAAACATACGAAATTATAGATAAACAACAAAATAGCATACCTTTTGTCGAATTATAATAAGAAACAATCTCCGGCTTTTTCTTCGACCCATTCTCATCAACTTCATTTGTCCTGTGCATTGTACTTATCAATACCGTAGCTTTGTTTTTGTGGCTGATGTACGATACTAATGTCGCAATTTCATTGAAAGCAAATGTAGACTTGTACAATGGTTGATTTTTTACAGTCAGCAATTTCGGAGGAATGAAAGTTTTTTTTTTACGTAAGTTTTCTTTCAAGTAGTTTTTTTACCAACTCAAAAGTGGAAAAGAAATTGTCGCCTGTTATATTTTGTCCTTTCAAGCCTTCCGTCAAATCCAATACAACACGTTCTCCTTGATTCTTTTCAGACATTGCATTTTTTTTTGCAATATCACCACTACGAAATCTGTTGAAAAGCTTTTTATGCACCACGATGCACTTCGACCTCTACCGGCAGTCACTGAAAAGCTCACGAAGTATTAAAATGACATAAGTAGATACAGAATTTTATACTACATTGAAATTTTGTATAAAAAATGCGGTATGGACCAAATGGTCTCATAATCGAGGATTCGTAAATTTTTTTTAATCTAACAGCAGGGTTAAGTAGTTTTGAACACATCACAAAAAATGTATCATTAATTAAATATTTCCGAGTCTTCACCAGATCTAATATATTATTGTCTTAAGAAAATAAAAATCTCTATCTCCAATGCACATGTATAATGCGGGATATCTTTCTCCCGATGTTCTGACCAACAAAACAAAACATATCCCTGTGGATACACCCAGTCTAAGTGGCCAACTTTCTGAACCGGGATACGAGCTCTAACGGCCACAGCAGACAGACACAGCCACTTAGTTGGCCGCTACAAAAAAAACATGTTTTAATGCTGTCCTAACTCCTGCCGTTTGACAGAAACAAGATTATTACATTAGAATGACTTTTAAGGACATTCCACCATCGCATTGATATTTGAAATTAAAAAAAAATCCCTTCTGCGCACAACTCGTTCTTCTTTCTCTCCACTGTACGAGGATATTTCTCGTGTCCGTCAGCAGTTGCAGCCGAAGAGCCTAGTGGTGGAGTGGTGGAGATCCTACGGAGGCGAAGAAGAAAAACATTAACAATAATAATCAACAACAACATTAGTAATTAAGATATTTCGCATGGCTACATTTTCAGTTAAATTTAAATAAATGCCCGACGTTATTGTTCCGTAAACCGACCGAGCATTTGTTGGTTGTTCTGCTGTCGCTCGTTCGCTCCTTGCCCGGAATACTCATCAAGGAAGGAGTGGAACGTGCATGTTCCACAGGCATATACACACTGTCCCACACACAGCCATGCCGACACGGACAAATACTAAGAACAAATGTTTGACTCGGAATGGAATGAGTAGCGTCGGGGGTACGGCACGCACACTAACACACGGGTTTTCGGTGTATTTAACGTTGGAGTCGTATCTTTGTTTCCGTATCCGTTTGTTGCATTATTTGTGCATTTCAACGAGAATAAAAACAAAACAAAAAAATACTCCTCTAAAATGTTCTCACACACACACACACTCATACATACAGCCACGGCTGGGCAAGGAGGAATATTTAGCGCTCCAACTAAAGCATTGTTATGTTAAACGAAATGGAGCAGAGCGAGCCAGTTGCACTTAAGTCTGGTTTAATGGAGTGCAAGTTCCTCGTTTTTCTGCAATGGTATACGTGTTCTCTATGTGTGTGTGTGTTTGTGAGTTTGCGAATGTTTGTTTATTTTTGCCTCAAATATGGCCGCGACTGGGTGGCGGTGTGTGAGCTGGATGTGCCACCAAGAAAAGCTTATAAATTAAAAAGGATATATGAACATAGCGTCCGTAGTCGTCGTACGTTCGTACGACTTGCTATGCATGACTTGGAAATTGTATGGAAGGCGTCTTTCTGCCAGTTGGCCACAGATCCTTTGTGACTATTCCTACACGAATAATAACAAGCTGGAGCCAGCGATGTTTACATTTGTTTGAGTGCTTTGTTATTATAATTTCTGCCGTGATGCCAGAAAGCTTACCATAAATTTGAGCCTTCCTTCGGGCATGGACTACTTGTTGGCCTTCCATAATGCTCTTCAAACAAATTAACGAGCCGCGAAGAAAACATGAACTCAGCTAAACTTAAGGTACCCGTATTTATCACCGGGGCCATGGCTGCTGATGAACGAGTAATTAATGTACGTACGTGCGGATGTCTGTATGTATTTGAAGTTGTTGAGCGCCAGTTGACAAATAACCGGGCTAAATAAAATATTTCACAAAGACGAATGTGATTTGTTTGCAGAAGATGGCAGACGACAGAAGGAGAAAAGCAAACCGCAGCAACAAATTTCCGCGGCTTTCAATGTGACGTTCTACAAAAACAGCAGTGGTGGTCTGTAGCGGAAACTAGAAACTATGGCAAGAAATGTACAATGTTACTCTACATTTAGTTAGGAAAAACATGTAACCAGTAAGCAAGTTTTAGTCGGTTGATCCGACATACATTTACTCTCACCTATACTCAGTTTTTGAACTTATATGACCAAAAGGGGTGTGACAGGATTTTTAATATCTCGTCCTGTAGTTAATTTAAAATAAAGTATTTTCACTATCAGTGCCATAAGTGCACCAAATTTTTTTAAAATCCCATAAGGTCGTTTGTGTGCAATGTTCTAAAATGGGAGTGTCATCAACAATTTTCTTATGCACATGCAAAGATAATACAATTATGTGGGATGTACAAGAAAGGGCATGGTTAAGGCACCAACATTCTGTCGGCTAGTCTAACTTATAATTACTAATTTTCAGCAGATTCATATAAATAGTACGAGTATTCAAATAGTAATGCAAATACAAAAATTGGGCGGACTGTTGTATTTGCACTGCAGGTACCAGAATGAGTCGTGTTATCTGCCATTAAGTATTGCTTTTGAGTTAGATCGTTAGAACAGCATTAAAGATATTACATAAATATATGAAGTAGGTGCATTTGCATGGGGGTACTAGACTGGGACATGTCAAACGCCTTTTTCATATTCCGTTATTAAAATATCAAAGCGTTTACAATTTAAGCGAATTTTATACACTAGGAGACAGGTTATGTGTATTCTAGTATGCATTGAAATGGGGTCATATGTGTGGGAGCTACTAGTAGGGACATGGCTAGAAGTCTAAGTTTGCATTAAAGGGTCTCCGATGTCACCAAGTTTGCCTTACAACTCGATTCGTATGTATTAATTTTTGTTGAGATCGTTTAAATATTATTTACAATATTAAAAGAATACCAAAAGTACGCATTGTGTGCGGAAGCTTCCAGAAGGGGTTCGGCAATATAGCCAATTTTCAATGTCCTAAGCATCTTGGAAAAATATTACGTTATGCAGAACTTAAAACTTTTGGTTGCTACTATTGGTTGTTTCTTTAGAGAGTTATCGTGCAAACCAGTCGCAAAGACGGGCAATGGGACTTAATGTCATGAAACGGATTTGTTCCAAACTGAAATATTTTTTTTGGATTTTTTTTTTGATGCGTTACAATTTATGTCTGCATAAATTTAAATATACTATCTTACCTAGAAGGGAGAGAGTATAAAAAAGCCGGACATAAGTCGATCATGTGTATGACCACTGTGGTACAAAGAATCCTTTTTGCGGAATTTAACAGCAGGAGCACCTCAAATCTAAAAAGACCTAATAATTTAGGGCTATATAAAAGCATGGTACATTATTTTTTGATCATGATACATTTAACAAAATTTGTTCATTTTCACCACGGGTTACAAGACGGTAGAGTGAGAGTAGAAACCTAAAAAACGTGAATGTTCGAAACTACCAAAACTATTTAAGCTAGACCCATTTTTATGTGTACCGATCGACTCAAAATTAACAGCTGGTTCCATTTAACGATGTCTGTCTCGTCCGTCCATCCATCTAATGTTTTATACCAAACGACATAACACAATTGTTGTCCGATCTTCATTACGGTTCCACTCACATATACTCGTATACTCGTATTGTATGTATAAGTATATAAAACCGAATATATGTATTTTTCACTCTATAAGCCACATATTCATCCAATATTGATACAAATTGGCAAACGTAAGTTTTTCGGAGAATATATGGAGGCTATTGAATTTGATGAAAATTGGTTTAGATTGACATAGAGCTCCCACATTTCGTTTAATCCGATTTTGTGTTTTTAGTTTTAGAAGCCACAAATTACTTCGAATCTTTACAAAAATTAGCACAAGTATTTTTTTGCCCACGATCGACGCTTTTAAAATTGATGGAAATCGGTTCATATTTAGGTAAAGCTCCCAACAGACTATTTTTCTTTAGTTCTAGCAGTCACATGGTACTTCTAACCTTGATGTTGTCAGACTAAAGATTTTTGCACAAAGGATAGACTTTATCAAAATTGAAGAAAACCGGTTCAGATTTAGAAATCGTCCAAGACATATGTTCAACCGATTTTATTTCATTAGATATAAATTTCACATATTACATCCATTCTTGATGAAATTTGGCATAGTTCTTCCTTACGATCGATTAGTTACCAGCTCAGATAAAAATGGGTCGTATCAGGTCACGTTTCGATATAGCCCGAGTGCAAGGATTTCTCCCGATTTAACATACTTTTAGAATACTCATATTAATTCCGTTTTTAAACAAATTTGGTATAGAATTTAATGAAGGCTAAACATTGCACTATTGGACTATTTGGGCCCATTTTTTTAATATAGCCCCCATCTATATGGTTTGGCACCTAAAAAGGACAAATGGTTATCAAATAACCAATAGTTTTCTCCCGAAGTTAAAAATAATTTGTACCCTGAACCATATCAAATTTTTCATTTAGTTTGCATCTCCACGAAATATTGATCGGAGACTCTTTCATCCATATAAAGTATTGATCATCGTAAAATTTTAAGACGATCTAGCAATGTCCGTCCGTGTGTTGGTTGAAAGCACGCTAGCAGTTTATCAAATCATGCTAGGATCCTGACAATAGCTTGTGATCATAAGATTTGTGGTATTGTAAATGGGCGAAATAGGCATTGGGGGAGAAAAGTTGACAGACTTAATGAGATTTGCTTAACAAATCTAATTTTTGTGGACGGTCAATGGATTACATGGGTATTGTAAGTTAGGAAGCAGTAAATACCAAAAAAGCATAGTTACTGGAAGTTTTGACTCTTGTTACCCACAAGTTTAAACGGGCTGTGGGGTGTATAAACGGTTCGGCCCTGGAGAACTTAACAACGTTTTTACTTATTTTTTAAATAAGAGTGACGGACCCAAGGGACGAGAATAAAATTTTCCTATTAATTTAAAAGTGACATTATTTTCTTAGTCCCTTTTAAAAGGTTAAAAACGGCTTTCAATTGGCTTTTCTACACATTCTAAAAAGCCGGGTATAATTTTTAGTACCATTTTCACTTTAAAAACTCCTCGCCAACCTTACGATTGACGTATTACTATGTGCTGTAATTACTATGTGCTGTAGTATGTGGAATTTTTATAAAAATTTAAAATAAGATTGTAACTGTTATAGATAACGTTCGTAGCCAATCGGGTAATATTTTGGATGATTGTTGTCTGAAAAAAAGACACACGATTTCTTGTAATATCTCAACCCACAACAGATTCCTTATTGGTATGACCCAGACGATAGAATTGGGAACCTTAAAAGTCAGTAACCATTAGTTACTCCATCGTCCTCTAGCTTAGTTTTTAAATGGATGTTTAGAATGAGTGAGAAAAAAATTCCTGAGCCAAAGTGAGGAATTCTGAATCAGAGTCTGAACTGGTCCTTCGTAACGTGTCATACAAAATTTGAGAGACAAGACTGTAAATAGAGAGATTCGATTGGAAGAGACTATAAAAAAATTACAGCGCAATTTAAATTTATGAGAACCCTACATTAAGTAATACTTTGCGAAACTTTTAGAACAATAGACTATTTTATATCAACTGCCCACATAAAACAGATTCATTGTCACAACCGAATTGTTTGCTAAACGAATGATTAAGGTTACAAGTACCTCGAGTATTTTTTCATTACAACCGAATTTTAGTTGGTGCTCTACAAACTGTTGCTTACACAATTAAAGTACTTCAAGTATTTATGGGAAGCGTCATGACGAGGATAGTGTGGCAAAGATAAAGGATGATTTTTATTGGAAACAAAGTTGGTTAATCGATTGGCTTAAAATCAGTTTTAATAGAATTGTTTTAGTTTTAAAAAATACCATTAAACAACCCTTTTATGGTTATGATGAAGTTTTAGTTATCGCCACTTATAATTGGTTACTAAAACAAAATTTTAGTACGATTTTCGCGTTTCATTGGTATGACCGATTCCTAAGTTGTGAGCACAGTACGATAATCATATTTATTTCATATTATGGTATTTCGAACCGAATATCGACTACGATTAAAAACATTCGGTGATTTCAATCTAAATTCTTAGTTCCAACCGATTTCCAAAAAACTTTTTCTCTGTGTGAAGTAAAAAACGCTTAAGTCTGGCGAGGCCAACTTTATTATACACTGCACTCCAGGATGTTCAGAAAAGCCAACTGAGAATATATTTTTTGACCCAATCTAGCCAAATTTTAAAACTAATGTCATATTTGAATTTGTGGGAAAATTTCATTGTTTTGGGTAAACTCTATTGAAAATTATTGAGGGAGTTGGTCAAAACCAATTTTTTTTAATTTCAACAGCGCAAAAAAAGCTTAAACCACATAATCTGAAGAACATATGTGTGAAATCTATATCCAAATCTGCAGCGATGTCCTTAAATTTTAATTACGTCCCCCCTTGGTGCAAAAACCAAACGTGTGAAAAGTTCCATCATGATTGGATACAAATTGTGGGTTCGGAAGCTAAAAACATTAAAATCGAATGAACTTATATCTGGACCGTGGTGAAGTTAATTAGAATTTTTTTGTCAAACCGATCCTTTAAGGTTCATATTGGAGCAGAATCTTCAACTGCATACCCAGTACCGACAGGATGCCCGCAAGGATCATGTCTGTCGCCTTTATTATATAACATTTTCACATACGACTTTCCTTTATTGGACGGTTGCGAGTCATCAATTTTTGCAGATGACACTGCAATTTTAAGTTCGAATATTTATGCGAATGATATTCTGTCAAACCTCCAGACTTCCGTGGACAGAGTTATAGAGTATTTCAAGAGCTGGAAAATTATAATAAATTCATCTAAGTCACAATCTATTTTCTTCACTAGAAGAAGAAAAGCCTGTTTTGGGCCACAATCTGGAATACGAATAGATGTCATAGAAATAGAGTGGAAACCTAATGTCCGTTATCTGGGAGTTATTCTTGATAATAAGATGATTTTCAACGCTCATATTTCAAATATTGTTAATAGATTAAATATAACTACAAGGTCCTTGTATGCTTTCATTAATCGAAAGTCAAAATTGAACATCGAGAATAAAATTCTTGTATTTAAGGTAGTTGTCCATAGCATTTTGTTTTATGCTGGCCCAGCATGGCGCATTCGACTGTCACTTAAAAAGACTTCAGATTTCCCAGAATAAAATTCTCAAGATTATGTATGACCCCCCGCAATATTACTCAACCCTAAGGCTTCACTCACTCCATAATATTCCACTCGCAAAGGATAAATTAAATTTTATAACTAATAAATTTTTTGATAAATGTTTACACTCACGGTATAGTCATATAAATTCACTTTACTAATCAGCTTTTTTTACCAGTTAACTTCAGTATTTTAGCCTAGATTTAGTTTTCCCTCATAAAAGGTTTTCTGCTCACTTTTTCCTTAACTTATATAATATTATTTTAGGATAACTATATTACAAATTGTGCATATATATTTAAGTTGTAAAGTCAGTCAGACTAATCTCTTTGAATAAGTTTATATCAATGTATATTATTGTACACTACAAAATATTATCCTTACAATAAATAAACCAATTGAATTGAATATTCTTCAATTTTAATAGCGTCAATTCTTGATCCAACAAACTTTCTTTTGCTATATTTTATAAAAATCGGAAAACCTTTGCGACCTGAAGTTTGATAACAAGCTTCAAATGGACGGACAACGGACAGACAGACATACATGGTTTAATCGAATCAGATAGTGTTCCTTTATATGTGACAGCGCATAGAGAAAAGGACATAAGTAAAAAAAATCAATTTTCACTTATTTTTTGATGTGGACAACATCTGAGCATCGAATGAGACCGATCCCATGCCACAAAAGTGTTCCCTCCCAGAGATATGCGCGTATTATGAAAGTGATGGTACACCAAAGATACACGTATTTAAATCTTTAAAATGGCTCTCCTGAACAAAACTGGTTTTTACCCTTAGGTCCCTTTCTATTCTGCGCGTCACATATTTGGTATTTAGAAACATTTGCCATAAAACTAACTTGAAAATAAGTAAATTATCTATTTGGGCCATTTTATGTCAAGTGACCCAACTTTCAGAGCCGATGTTCATCCGATCAGTATGCAACTTAGTCCTACTAGATAGTAGTTTCGACACAAACTTTGAACGAGAACGGTCAAGGACTCTAAGTTATAATTATAATATTTCTATAATTCAATGTAAAAACAGTGTTTTTATTCCCGAGGAGGACGTACTGTGGGTATTTTTTGTATCGATTTGTATCGTTGAATAGAAAAATTTGTCTAGTCTGTCAGTATAAGATTTAAATTGACAAATTTTGTTTAATTTTTTTAATTGTACCCTCCACCATACAATGGAGGGTATATTAGTTTTGTCATTCTGTCTGTAACACCTTGAAATAATCATCGGAGACCCAACAAAGTATACATAGTTTGATCCTCGTAAAATTCTAAGACGATCTAGCCATCTTGTCCGGCTGTCCGTCTGTTGAAAACAAGATAGAGCCTGCATTAAAACAGCTACGGAGCTGAAATTTAGCACAAACATGTTTAGTTAACCTAGCATGGTTGGAATTGAAAATGGGCTATATAGCTGTACGGGAAGTTGGTGTTGGAGACCCTCAACCGACACTACCTCATAAAAATTCGCTTTTTATTTGGAAATATCCGTCCATTTTCTTGAGCAAAATCATTGAAATTTTGTAAATAATAATCTCTATATAGGCACAATCATCTATGTTAAAATGGTTTAGATTGGCCCACCATTTCGTGTACCTTCCATACAAACGGCCTTATGGGCCTTGAGAAATAATATGACTATAACTCACCACAAACTTGACCTATCGAAATAAAATTTTACACATCAAGATTTCTATATGCAATACACTTCTACGATGAATTTGGTTGAGATCAGAAAAGTGCCACTGGTACCTCCCACACTAACGGTCTAATGGGCCTTGAAAAATAATATGACAATAACTCACCACACACTTGACGTATCGAGACATAAAGATTTTTATATAGAACACACCTCTGCGCCAAATTCTGTTGAGATCGGAAAAGTCCTACTCCCACACAAACGGTCTTATGGGCCTTGAGAAATACTATGACGATAACTCACCACAAACTTGACCTATCGATATGAAATTTTCCACATAAAAATGTATATATAGAATACACTTCTGCACCAAATTGAGTATATATTGGGTAGCCTCTTTTGATACCACCCATACAAACGGTCTAAAGGGCCTTGAGAAATAATATGACGATAACGTATCACTAACTTGACCTATCGAAATGAAATTTAAAAACATTTATATATAGAGCACACTTTGATTTGAGATTGGGTAGTCCTTTTGATTTGAGTCCAATTTGATTTGAGATTGGGTAGTCCTTCTGATACCTCCAATACAAACGGTCTTATGGGCCTTGAGAAATACTATGACGATAACTCACCACAAACTTGACCTATCGATATGAAATTTTCCACATAAAGATTTATATATATTGCACCAAATTAAGTTGATATTGGGTAGCCCCTTTTGATACCTCCCATACAAACGGTCTTAAGGGCCTTGGGAAATAATATGACGATAACGATAATTCGGTAAAATTTCAAACGTATTCTACAGCTCACAGTCATCATGATGCTATAGTAATAGGCATTTAGTTTGTAGGCTTCTTAATTAGAAATATTGTGTGTAAATCATAAAAAAAAGACAAAAAAAGAAAATATGTCAATTTTAAGTAATAACAAATTATATTAGTTATATTGCTTTAAAAAAATTACAAAAATTAAAAAAATACTTTTTTTATTTGGGAATCTGGTGGAGGGTATCCAAAGTTCGGCACAGCCAAACTTTTTTTACTTGTTTTTTTCTAAAAAGATTTTCTATAAAACACCTGTTAGGCAAAATGTCAAAATTCGACATTTCCCTCTAACTCAGGGAGTCCTCTAGCTTAGGGAGTCCTTGACCGATCTCGTTCAAAGTTTGTGTCTAAACTATTATAGGACCAACCTTGGTACAAGTTGCATCCTGTTTTGAAGACATCGGCTCTAAAAGTTGGGTCATCTGACATGATATGACCCATATATATAAGATTGTTGAGTTACTGACTAACTGACTAATTACTGCCAAGGTCAAACGGCTGAAGCTTGACAAAGGAAAGGTGTATTTGAAGGATTTTGCAAAATTCACGATGTTCAATCGAAACGAAAATTCGAAGCTGAAAATTCGACTGGACATGTATGAAATACAACATTTAAAACAACCGACAAATGAGCGATAGTTCAAAATGTACAAGTGAGGTTGGAAAGTAGAAAAAAAGTAATGGGGACAACCAAATTAAATTATTATCAGATGGCAATTAAATAGAAATCCATTCAAAAGAAATCCAGTCTAAAAGGTCACTACAGGTTAAATATCAAAAACTAAGAGCCGCTAAATCAAATCAACAAAATGACATAAAAAAATAATGGAGATGAGTGAAAATAAAAAAAATGTCTTTATAAGAAGCTAAAACAATACCACTTGCAGCGAAGACGTCTCTTAACGTGGGGCGATGGGACATTCTGACAACATGGGTAAAAATACAAAGTGTAAAACAGCTGAAAAGGGAAAATAGTATTTCATGACAAATGTTGCCAACATTAGTCGGAACTGAATAAAGTGGAAAAAAGGTAGTAATAAACTTAAACAGGGGCAAAAATGACTTAACCAAAGAGAGTTTAAAACTAATCTGAGAGGTTGGAAAATAGATAAAAGTTAATGAGACAGCAAATCTAAATTAGTACCAGGCTATACTTAAACAGGAGCAAAAATGGCAAAGAGAGTTTAAAATTAACCAGAGAGGTTGAAAAATAGATAAAAGGTAAATGGGACAACAAATCTAAATCATTAACAGGCTTTAGTGATTAAATAGCGCAAAAACTATTAAATATAAGACTGCATTGATGGATTCTCAATAGAATACTAATAATCTGGAAAGCTATATAAAGGATAGTTCAATTATGCTTTGAAATTACAGTAATCCGCTCACAAAGTAACGCGCATTTGCAAGTTGAGTAAAGTAATTACATCGTACACAGCTCTCTGAGAGAAGTTCATCGTACCTTCCTGAATGGAATGTTGGGGGACTCATGTATTTGTTTGTAGATATTTATCGTTTATGGCGTGCTATGAGAAATTTGAACCAGATTTGACCTTATATGGTGCATGGGAGCGTCAGAGAATGAAATCGGGAGGGACCGCCGTAAGAATGCAATAACAAAACATAGATCGATCTAGTCCAGATCGCGTTTAATGTGATATGCAAAATTAGAGCAAGATCTTTATTAGTTTGTAGCTACCACAGACTTGGAGGCTCCAATCTGGAGGCTATATCAGAATATGTAGAGATATAGACATGAAACAGCACAATTCCGTTAATTCGTGCGATGTACACTTTGATTACAGTCATAAACCCTATTTTATACTGGGGATTCTATTAGTATCACGATTTGTCATTGGAAATTGTTTTATTGTTTCTCAAAATATTCTCAGTGAAGATTAATACACATTTGCATGAGCTAAACCAATTTTCGATGCACTTTTTCCACTCCGATTAAGACACCGCCAAAACATGGATTTTGAACGCTTCAACAGCTGCTCGAGTAGCCCTTTGTTTAAGCTGATATGTAAAACTTAATATCTTATTTTCATTGACGGTCTATTGTATCAGGTCGTGACTCCAATCTACTACTTCGCGGATGACAGAAACCTCTGTAAGTCGTATTTATCCAATCGAAGGCCAAGTCCATAAGATATTGAAGACATTAGACGAATTATGGATGAGATATTTAGCCGGGACTTACAGGCTATTCCCGATTGGGGTCGAATGAATAGAGTAGATTATAATACACACAAGACTTTGTGCTCTTTGTTGGCTCACAAACTATTCACTGACACATCTAGATCGTCATTATCTATCGGTGGTGTAATTGTTGAACAATCAGATGCTCTTGATGTCCTGGGCATGAAGATACAATGCGACGCTCGTTGGGCGAGACACGTATTTAAGGTGTCGAAAAAAGCACTCAAGTATTAAGGCTTTCTAAAGCGGTGCAAGATATATTTCATTTCTTCTGATCTCTCCAATATCTTTACAACCGATATCAAGCCTAAGGTGGAATAAAACTCCCATATATGGGCAGGTGCTCCAAAAACATTCTTGGAGGTACTGGACCGTGTTAAAAGGAGAGGTGACAGTTGGGTATCCAACTCAATTGTCTCTATCGAATTTCGTCGGACTATGGGTTGCGTGTCGCTGTTCTATCGTTAATTTTATGGTGTGTGCTACACCGACATTCGTCAACTTATTCCTGACGTGAAGATGTTCGGCAGGGATACGCTACTTTCCAGGAATGCACACCCATTTGTTATGGATTGGCCGGTTGACCGCACTATTCATTATAGATCGAATTCGTTTTTGGCCGCACTGTCCGTGTGTGGAGTCGACTTCCGGCGAATTCCAGAGACAAATGTCAATCCCTATTTGCCCCCTGAACTCCCTTACTGTCTACTCATCAAGGCAAATCATTACAAAATAGGGAACATCCTCTGAGTGTTGGTTCATCCTAAGTTCCTCTTAAGTCACTGCGGCCACATGACCGGTTATAACGAAAAACGCAATCATTTGCTTCGATGTGCTTCTTCCACGATCAACTTTTGTTGGGTTTGGCTTGTTTTGAAAGACCCAAACGGTCGCTTGCTGTTTTGTTTCGGGTTCATATGCATAGATCCATGATTCGTCAAGTACGACGATATTTTGCACTGAATTTTTCTAAATTTCTTTGCTCCTTTCGACTCGAGCCTAACGAGAACAAATCTCTTTCATGGCCAAATGATTATGCAGTATCATATTTATGCTTGTCATACTTATGTCCAAGGATTTCTTAATCTTACAGATGTGTACATAACCGCCTTTCTTCATCAGTTCACGCACATCATCGACCGAAGTTTAACGATCTTCATCCTGGAGCGAACGGTGTGCGAGACTTAACTCTTGGTACCAGCGATTTTCAGTAGTTTTTGATGGTGCTTCAGCACCAAAAATCGAAGCTAGTTAATTGAGGCACTCTTTTCTCGATGAGCAACTCTGAAAGTCTTAAAAAGTCATCGCACGACAACATTATCTTGTTTATTACATTTTTCAACACACTGTAAACAAAATAATTCGATCACAAATGACAAAACATTCTGAGTGAAAAAATTCCAAACTTGCCAATTGAAGTTTCAGTTTGCATCTGCCAACATAAGTATTGCCCGAACCCGAAATTTAAATAATAAGCCTCGTACAGCCCAGCCGTGATTTTAATGAGGTGGATGGTAATGAAAGTTGTTCCCACCTTCAGAGAGGGTGTGCGAAATTCATCGGTAGGTGTATTGAAATGTCGATGTTTAGTAGTCCTTTCTCGAATACTCCTTTGTTGAAGCTGGACTCATCACATTTGTCACGTGTGTCCGGGAACAGAACATTTGATAATATTTTCCATTAACCAGGGCTCGTTTAAAGCCCGTCTTAATAAAACTGGTGCGGACAATTTAAAGCAAGTTCAGCAAATGTAAGTCCAGAATCAAAAAAAAAAAAACTGCCACAGAATGATAATAATAAACACAACACAGTTTATCCTGCCAAAACATCGCATTCTTTGTCATTAAAGTGCCCCCAAATCCTCGGTGTATTTGGTTTGTACTTTTCTGGTGTTTTTTCCGTATTTTTTCTAACAAAACGAGCGAAAAATGCACACAGAAATATGGATTATTATTGTGTGTTATATTCCCATTCTTTGCTGTTGTGGTTAACCTGTGAGATGCGCCCGGAATTCCCACTGCATTTCTATGCAAGCAAATTGTTTTGTTAGTCGGTTACAATGGAGCATTTGTCCGGAGCCAAAACAGAAACAGACTACAAGTGAATGAATGGGCAAACAAAAGGAGGGCGAATAACCTAAAGTGAACCGCATCATAAACATGGAACACACGTGCATACACAGGATCAGTGTGGTCTCCATTTCGGGCGAATGTCTGTTGACGGAGGTCGTTGTCTTTCCAAATGACGCCCGAGTGTGTGATGTCATGCCGGAGACTATGATCCGTTGGGACAGATACTATGCAAATGAATGTTGAACTTTCTTGGGTCACTCAGTCTTCGTAAATGAAGCCTTCATAATGAAACACAGGATTAGGTGTAGTTTCAGCATTTGTCCTGTGTGAGTGCTCCTCTATCACCCGATCCGCGAAAATATAATAAATATTCTTAGTGTACTCTTAAGAAGGCACGAAAATTACTCACCTTGCCGTATTCTTAAGTGAGTTGTGGACGCTCAGTCAAATATTGAGTGGTAATTTAGTTAAAGGTTTGCGATATTTCCGTTTCAATTTATAATTCTTAATCTTTTTTTGTTTTAGTAGAAAATCGAAAAATTAACCTACAATTCTCAATTCTATGCGTTTGCTATCAAACGCCATAAATGTCTGTAGCAGAGCTCGCTTTGGCAGGACCTAATTCTCGGAGGCCTTTGGCCGTTAATCTCATGGGTCAAGGCCTACATTAAAACCAAATCGGTAAATTCATTTTATATGCAGTTATAAGGAAATATATTGGGTTTTGAGTACCCATATATATGTACATTGCTGAAGTAAACCGATTTTTGTGTCCCTAGGGCCATAATTTTGAAAACCCCTAAATGTTAGCACATATCTAAAATAGTACGAATTTCAACTGTTTCGAAATAAAATATTTTTCAACGCATTAGGGACCCTAGACCCATTGGCCCTGTGGCCTCAAATTTATTCAAGGTAATGAATTATTCGTTTTCCAAACCAAATTTTATTTATTTTTAGTTTTTATATGTATATTCTTAAAGGATTCCGTATTTTTGGCCACTAGGAACTACATTTACGGGACGGGCCGGGTTCCGAATCTTAATTATATTTTCATAATTGGATGTGTAAGAAAAGTGAATGGTTTTCTTGATATGCTTTGGAACCGTTAAAGAATCTATACGAGCCATAACTTCCAAGCAAAGCTATTGGGAAAGTAACAATAAATTTATTCGTGAGTTTTTTAAACCCTCAAAGGGAAACATCACGCCATTTTTTCTAATTTGGTGCAGTTTTATTACCAACCGATCTTAGTTAGTTACGACTCTTCGTTTGGACTTAATTGTGCTTTCGAAAGACGGATGGGCAATGTCCATTGGACACACATAGATTGCCTTATAATTTGTACTCAAATATTGGGGGAGATTTTTCCAAAAGACCAAGCCCATTTATAGGACGCGTTATTCCTCGATGCCTACAACTTGCAAGCAAAGCTATTTTTAAAGTTATTTAAGCAAGTTATACAGGAGAAGGCCTTCAAAAAAAGTGGTCAGCTTTTAGTCAATTAAAGCAGAACTTTTCCCTCTTTTGTCCGATTTGGTCCATTTTCAATTCCAACCAATCTACAACGATTAGACATCTGTTATAATTGCTCTTCTCGAAATTAGCAGATTGGCTGATTAGTGCATTCAACAGATAGACATGGCAAGCTGTTATATAAAAAAATATGTTTTTCGCTATGCATCGTTGGTCTATTAAACCAGTAAGAGTTAGTTCAAAGTCAGATTTGAGACCAAGTTTCTAAACTAAAATAGTTTTTTTTGCAAAATATAAACTGATACAAATAAGAACGTCGTTAAGTTCGGCCTGGCAGAACCTTATGTACCCTACACCGTAAATTCAAGTGATCCGTTTGTTACGTCCCCTTTAGTCCATGAGACCGAACTTCGTCTCTGCCGAATCTTCAAACCAAATTCATATTTGGATTCATAGTTAAGCTGCTTCAATTTGAATACCCATATTTATCAGTGGTTCCTTCTTGTGAACATCAAGTCCGTTTATTTTGACCCTTCAGCTTACACTTCCGGCCCTAATCTCAACCTTAGCATCACAATAAGTCAATATTTACATTCGTAGCAAAACTTTCTTTAAATAGTAACCCTATGTCCATATTGACCAGATCTCTCCGGTCCTTTTTGGCCCTATTTGAGCTTTGTCCACATTTAAGCCAATGATCGTCCACAAAACATTATGATTTTTTTTATATTATGTCAACAAACCATCACCATCATTCTTGGTTAGACAGACATGGCTAGATAGAATTTATATTTTCGATCAATATTTCGTCGTTTTTTTTTGAAACCGTTCGGGGGAGGGTTTCCAAATGTTTTATGTTGGGGTCTATAAATTTAAAAAAAAAAATCCTCTAACAGAATGACGGACTTAACAGTGACGAAATCTTATTGCTTTTTGTACCTTCACCATGTTTATGAAAAACCTGTTTTCTTTAAGTATATAAGGTTTATATCCAAAAATGGTCCTCTATTTACTAGGGTTGCTATTTGGTTTAACGACACGATCTATTCCAAAGTAAGAGAATGTTGAAATTCAAATGGGACGTTTGGAGCAGCGCTACTCAAAATCAAAACAAACTCTCATATTAAGGCTACATAAAACTCGTGGAACTATCAGTCGGTTGAACCGACTTACATATACTCTCACCCAACAAACTTACAAAAGAGCAATGAGGGTCACTGAAATTGAAGGTAATAAAATGGAGCGTGGCTAGGATTCTATTTGTCCGTCGTTGAGTAAATCTGCCAATACTATTCCTAGGTAATCATTTTTTCTACACTACACTGGGTTATGACTTAGTGCTGATGTTTGCAACACCTTAAAGCGATAGAGATAAACCCTATGGTAAGATAAAGTCAGAATCACTTTCTGATTCCATTCGGCGATATCCGTTGAAACTCGTTGTGATCAAAGTACAGGTCGCAATTATGAACCGATTTCGTCAAGACTTGGTGCATTCTTTAGGTTTGGGACTAGGACGCACTCTATTGAAATTGTTGCAAACCGGTCCATATTTTGACATCTTATATAGGTTTTTCCTGATTTCAGAACCAACAGCACTAAAAGAAACCCACTACGTTTACATCCGATTTCAACCAAGTTTCGCACAGATCATTATGAGTGACAAATACCCATCTCTGGAGAAATTTGTCCATATAGGTCGGTTTTGGAATAGTTTCCACCCAAAAGTCTCTGCAGCACTAGAAGCCACGAAGTACACCAGATCGCTCAAATGTAGGTTGGTACATTATGAGTGACAAATAATTAACAGTGGTGAAACTGGTCGATATTTTTGTACAGCCCCCTTTTAAAGGCCCTTCGAACCAACAGCTCTTAAGGCCACATATTACACCAGATTCCGAGAAAATTTCGCAAAGAGAGTTACCAGTGATCAACACATATCTCTGGTTTAATTAAAACATATCGGTCCATGCTTTCGAATAGATCCCACACAGAGCCATGTCAATAAACTCCAATAGATACGTATCCAATTAAATGAAAATTAACATATTTGAGAGAACATTCCGAAGCAAAAGGTGGCGTGGCTAAGATTACAGATTAGTCTAGATAGAACATAAAAAAACTTGTCATGTAATAGAATAAATGTCATTTATTACCGAATAAATGATATGAAGTTCTTTCAATATGAAAGTTTTTCGTTGTTTTCAGCAAAAAATATTTTCCCGGCCTCCCACGTCCGTTCTGGCTAGTACAATAAAAAGTGCCACATTCAAGTAGCCCAAGCAATTTTCACATGGAAAGAATAAACAATTATGTATGAATTATTCGATAAGTTGATCACCTCAGCCATATTTCAAAAATTCAATATTTTTAAGATGTCATTATTCAGACCGAAACAAATCACAGACACCAAATCATCTAACAGAAATTTATCGAGTTTGCCACAATCTGTTTGGAAAGCAAACGCAAAATCAATTTATTTCCCTTAAATTGCTACTTTGATTTCAATTGCCTCCAAGCTGGTGTCCATTACCGGCTCTCAGTTTCAGCAGAAGTTTATACAAGTGTGCGCGTATGTCTCCGTGCCCTATGGAGCTGTACGATATTTTATTTATTTATTATCAATATTGTTTCACTTTCGCCCGTCTTAAGTAACTACAAGTGTACCCATGGAGCAATAAATAATAATAAATGTTGAACATTAATTTAATTTTATGTTGGCACTCGTCACATTTTCAAACAGGAGCAACAGCTGCACACACCAAACATGTGCCACTGGGACGGTGCCCCATCTCGACCTGCTGCTCCTGTGGTTGATCAACCAACGAAATGATAATGCTGATTCCTCCCTAGATTCTATGTCAGTGTGAACGTGTATATGTGTGTGTGTGGTTACCACCTCACAGTCCTGTAAATGTTTATAATTTACATGGTGAATCACTCTATGGTGCATGGCTCCGGCTCTGACACGAGCCCGGTGCCCGGGTATCAGCAAGGAGTAGGAGGGGGCACCGGGGTGCTGCTGTCTATCAAGACAACTGTCACGAAGTGTCTCCTGCTGCTGGAGTTGTTATGCAAATGACTTTTAAATGCTCCAACCGGCCGGGCAAAAGTGTAAAACGACAGCAACCTCAACAAGGACAACAACAGTAACGAGAATTGGACATGTACTGACTGGATGCCGAAAATCTACAACAACAAATTATTGTTTGTTATAAAAATGTTGGCAATTTGTAAAGTGATGATGATGACAGTCTTTTAGTCAAAGAAAGAGAGAGAGAGCGAGAGAGAGGGAGTTAGGGAGAGCGTTGGCTGAGATAGGACGAAGGATCCAATGACGACGCTGTTAATTCCCAAAAGGAGTTAAAACATTGATAACAACACGCCCCAGCCAGAGTGACACAAAGGTTATAAAGATAAAATATAATTTTACAACGAATTGCCAAAGAACAATAAAAAGAAATTCGAGACAGTATCAAAGTTGGCCCAACCAACTCAAGGTGTTCCTGCTCCGCAGATACCGACAAACACACCCATAAACACATATACATATACATCCCTACTGCTCTATCTAAATCCACAAATGTCTCTTCTTCTTTTTCTTCTTCCAGGGTGAGTGCTTGGTTTATGTCTTCATTAAACAAGTGTCAAAGTATCAATTGCAGTATTTTATAAGGATTATATTTGAACAACGCCAGTCACCAACACCAGCCACACCGCGTTGGCAACGGTAGCAACGGCAACAATAAAAGTTGTTAAGTTATTTTTAATAAACTCTCCTTGCTCTCGCTTTCTCTCTCTTTCTGTGTCTATTTATCCTGTTCCACAAATCTAAATAACGAGCCAAGGTACGCCAAACCATGAGCTAGTGCGCCACACCTTAGCTATCCTAATGGTGTCAGCAAAGGAAAATTGATACCATTTTACTAGGATGTCGTCAAAGTCGTGCTGACGATACCAGTCCGAGTGTGTTTAAAGCTCGCGTCAATCAATATCAACCAAAAATCCCTGCTGGAGTTAAAAAGTTTTCTAATTGTTAAGACATTTGGTTTCAGACCGAACCTTTTCCTTCGTTCATCTGTCCGCCCTTCTGTTTCCCCATTCGGAGTGAATATCGATGTTCCGGCGAGAGGTCAAACACTTTTCCATGTAAACTGGCATTACACTCCATTGTTCAGCAAATACCAGCTACTGCAAGCGAACAGAGTGAATATGCCTTACAATGAACGGGCGGTGGGAACGCTTCATACAAAGAAGTCGCGCTGGCAAGTGCGCAGTCCACTATACGCACTGGTCGCCGTAAAAAACAGTCATAAAAACTAAAAAAAAATGCTCTTTGCATAATAATTTCAATTCTGTGAAAAGTGTGTCGTTAGAGTAAATTTCCTAGAATTAAAGACGAAAAACAATAACAACACACAGGCTGAGACTGCGGCCGAAATCGAGACGGCGGAGACTCGTATAACAGTCATTAAGAGAAACAAATAAAATTATTTTTCAAGAATAATTTTTACGAGAAGTTTTATTGTGCAAAAGTTAAGCCGCGTACACGTAAAGTTAGGCATGGCAAGGTCGAACCGTGTACGCACCCACCCCTTCACGGTAATAAGCATTCCACAGGGTCAAGGGTTATACTCTTGTACACTCGAAACACGATAACCCAAACAAGAACCAATGGTACGATTAGAAGTGTGGGAACGCTTCATCAGCAAGGAATATAGCTTACAAGACAGCAACACTGAGGCCTATGTCGACGCAAGCAGTATTTATAAGATATTGGGTGTTTTCTCTATCCCGAAAAAGAAGAGACTAATGGAGGTGCGTAATAAGATGGAGTTGTACGGCATAAAAAACGACGTCGGACAAGTTAATCAACTAGCCAAACACCAGACCAAAGATTCGTATACTGGCATACCTCTAGTGTGCTGAGGATCCTGAAACATCGATATTCCCCAATCCAGGAAAATACTTAAACAGGAATTACCGCGCTGAAAAACAAAGAGCCAATTGAATACCGGCGAATCTTTTGAAACCGGAGAGGACGAGCTCGAAAGGTACATACCAAAGCTAGTTTGCACTATGTGGAAGACGAAAGCATGCCCGATGACTGGAACCTCAGCGTACTATTTCCAACTTACACAAAAATAAAAAAGACAGCATGTGCCAGTTATTACGAAATAAGTTTCCAACTCACAGTAAGAGTGTGGCTTCAGACCGAATTAGTCAACAAGCGATAAATCCTGGAAAAATCCTCCAGCAGCAAATCAATACATGATACCTCGCCATCGACTACCAAACTGCATTCGTCACTCCGAAATCGGTTGAGTCCTTATATTCGCAACCATATCTGTGTATTTGAGTCCATCAAAATTTGTACGCTTTTGTAGAAAGGCTCTGAGTAACACCAAATCCTTAATTAACATTGGAAGTGACCTCTTCAAACCATTTACTGTAGCAAATGATTCGAGACAGATTGACGGCTTTGCGTGCCAATGTTTATTAAACGGGCGCACTTAACTTCAATGGCCTGTCGATACCGAAAATAATTAAGTCTGGAAAACTGCATGTCCATGTCCATGTCTTAGAATTGCCCAAAACAAAGATCCTTCCCGATTTGAAGTATTGTCGCTCTAGACGTCACAACCAAATAAACTAACGAAATTGGATCATATCGGTTCATGCTTTTATATAGCCAGCATTTCCATATTTCACATAGTCCTACGCAATGGGAGGGAGGTTGAGGTTCTGTCACTCCAGAAGTCACAAATTAAATTCGATTGAGCTCAAATTTATTATAGTTCGTTATGTGCATATTCTAACCTATCGATCGTAAGGTTGACCATGATGGTTCTTATTTTTATATCGCCACCATACAAATTCCATTTAGGTTGTTATTCTCTGTTATACAGGATCCACATTTATTTCGATGAAGCTCAAATAAAGAACAGAGCGTGTAGAGAATTTGGACCAGATCGGTCGATTTTTTCATATATCGCCATCTTAATACGTTCCGCCTGCTTTTGATAAACTAATTTAAGTCCAAACTTACTTAAACTGTAGAAAGTGGCACGTATTCTTCTTTTTAATAACATAGCTGGTTTAGGATATCGCATAGTCGGCCATTAATCTTTTTTATCTATTTTTTAATCCTTTTTATCTATTTTTATACTTTATTCTTGAATTAAATTTTGTTTAAATTTATTACGCGTCTCTCTGTACTGTTGCTCTTCTAGGAGATGGATTTTGTAAAATATAGGGTGATCCATCTAGAGGTATTTTTTCCATAGGGGTTTTTCAGAGTTTACGCGTGAGTTGCTTTAAACTTTTTTTCCTTTCAGTATTGTTTGCCAATTTATCGTAGAAAGACTTACACCGGAACATCGTCTCCAAATTGTGCAACTTAATTATGAAAACGAGAAACGAAAAGATCCGCAGTTTTCGAACAACGGTTTATTCAGTGATGAGGCCCCTTCTGGCTCAACGGCAACGTCAATAAGTAAAATATCCACATTTGGGCTGAAGAGCAACTAAAAGAGGTTCAAGAGCTGTCAGTATACCCAGAGAAAAACTTGGTTTGGCGCAGTTAATTGGCTGGTGGAATTATCGGTCCATATTTTTTCAAAAATAATTTTGGCCGGAACGAAGCCGTGAATGGTGATCGCTATCGCGCCTTGATATCGGACTTTTTGCTACCTGGAATTGAAGCCCGTAATCTGGACGGTATTTGGTTTTAAGAGAACGGTGCCACTTGCTGCTCAGACAATTAATATATTGAGAGGTCATTTAAAGAGCAGTTAATTTCACGCATTTGACCGGTGAGTTGGCCTCATAGATCGTGTTAAATCACGAGTTGAGACTTTTTTCTTTGGAGCCATGTTAAGTCTAAAGTCTACGCTGACAAACCAGCTAAGATTCAGGTTTCGAAGCCAACATTACGCGTGTCATGAACGCCATGCCGGTCGAAAAGCCCGAATGAGTCATTCAAAATTAGACCTTCCGAATGGACACGCTGAGACTTAGTCGCGGTTAACATTTGAAGGAAACTAAATTTAAAAAATAAATATCATAAAATGTCCTTTCTAATGAACAACAAAGATACATGATTTGAATTTCTGTTTTTTTTTGTTTTGAAAAAATACCTCTAGACTGATCACCCGATATAATCATTCATATTTATCTTTAACAAATTATCCGATACGGTAATGTTAACGAAAACTATCAAATAGGGCGACTATCGACAGTCTCGCGTATGCAGCGCGCAGTCATGAGTCATGAGAACAGACGGAGCTGGAGCTTTTACTACTATTAAGATCCAGGTCCGTGTGGAATTTAATCCACAGGATTTAAACTTTTCTTAGTACAAACCCATTCCCTATTTATGACATTGCTTTCAAAGCCTAAAACACTTGCTCTCACAATGTCCAGAATTAAACTCCCTTTGGATTAAATTCCGGATTGGAAGACACTTATCTTATTTTGGGTATGAATACAGAAGAAAAAATTCAGAAAAAAACTTTCCTTTAGAAGATATAAAGGAAAATGTAAAAGCATGACCCTTACGTTCGGCAAAAAAATAATCCGAAACTATCTTGCAATAATACTTTATACTCGTTAGTGTATGGTGAACTTTTGGGGTTTTTAAGGTACGGCCTACTCTACACCGTTCAAAACGACTTGATGCAGCTAGTGAATGATCCGACACATATTACGTGCCTTCAAATGCACCAATACAATATTCGTACCATTTTCTTAACTTCTTAAAAGTACAAAGTTGATGATCTTGTAACTCTTGGTCATTCCGATCATTGCATTGTTTCAGCAGCTTTTTGATAATGACATGAAGGCTGCGGCTAAAATGATCTAAAATTTAATTTTATTTGGAATGAAGACAGTTCTTCCGAATAAGGTTAAACCAGGCATGCATGGATGCTGTCAAATCGAAAGAGAAGGCGCTCTGGAATTGGCGTTTAAACAAAAGTGGGAATACTGAACTGCTGCGAAAACAAGCAACAACTTCGTGTGTTACAATGCTAAAGCTTAAAAAGTATCGCCTCGACCAACGTCTACGTAAAACAGATTTTTCTTTTCCCAGGGGAAGTATTAGCTTTTGGTCGTTTGTAAGAAGAGTAAAGGATAGATCTTGATCTATCACTACTATTGTTAAGGACAAACAGCATTCACTTACATGGTTGATATAACTAATCTATAGGCTGAATTGTTTGCGGGGAAAACTATCCTTGCTGAAAAGCATTCAACCACTACCCTTGATCGAAATGTATCTAGTTTTATGCCACATATATTTTTTCGAACGCTAATAGTTAAATGGGTTCTTGCAAATCTCGATGTAAGCCAGTCTTCGGAACTGGTTGGTACAGGGTGACTGATAAATATTGATACATAAAGGAACTTAAATACCTTTTTTTCTTTTATAAGTATATGATAAAGCTCCTACAATTTTTTTAAATATAGCTTAATTAGTTTTAAAAATAATAAAATTACAATACTCCCCCTGCTTGATGATGCATGTGCGGCATCTTACTAAAAAGTTGTTGTGAATGTGCAATGTCTGTCTGCTTATACCCATATGAGCAGATAAGCTTCTTGTCGAAACTCTTGGATTGTTTGGTATGGCAGCAGCTACGAGTATAGCAGCGATTGTTTCCTCCGTCCGAACTGAAGGGTTTCGATGGCAAGGTATTTTGTTGACTGCCCCATGCTCGGCAAAATTATTAACAAGTCTCATTATGGTCCATCTGCTCGGAAGATTGCCGCCAAACGTGCGCCTATACTCTCTTTGAACCGAAACTACGGACTCCAGTGCGTGTTAGCGGCGGACAATCCAAATTCTTGTGCAGTGTTTAAAAAAAAAATTAACCTGATTCATTAAATAGAAACAAAGTTATTAAATTTTTTTGGTAGCTGATTTCATCAGCCACCCTGTTTTTCGGCACATGTTTTATGTAAGTGCTCTTCAACACAAACCCGTTCATGACGCAGCGTTTTAAATCTAGCCTACCAAGCGGAAGTCTTCCCAGCGCGTTGCAAGTTTACAACCGTCCAACCGATCTTTAAAAAAGCGTGAAGCCCACATGCTGCAAATAATTGGCCAATTGCGATTTGCTCTGCGCTCTTCAAGGGAATGAACTGCATGACGAACCACCATCGGCTTCTGAAGAAATCGCTCTACGAGACCTGATGGAGTTCTTGTCGGAGCGATGGAGTCGTTTTATCCACCAGTTCGGTAAGAGTAAGTTCGTGGCTTATGATATCTCCAATGGCTTTGCTAGATGCTGGCATGGTGCACTCAATTAAAAGCTGGTCGCTTTGGCTTCGGTAATAATTTTGTTCGATTTATGTCGAGCTCTCCCAGATAATGCACTATACGATTTGTGTAGATGTATTCTCAGCCAGTGAACATAGGCTGACCGCATGTGTATCACTGGGTACTGTCCATTCTCTATCCCTTTTTCTTATTTTCATTGATGATTTTTGGGTCTGACCGTGAATTCAATCTACTCATTTGCGAATGTCCGCAACCTCTGTCATTCATATTCATTAGGCAGTAGGCCGAGTCAAGAAATTAAGAAGGTGACTTTTAAATGACCCTGATTTACTAGCCATTTCCGAATGAGGTCGAGTGAATGGAGTCGATTTGGAAGCTTTCAAGACAGAGTGCTGCTTTCACTCTGCACTCACATATCCAATAGTATCGTCAATTTCTCCCGATGGTAGGAATATTAACAAAGTGATGCTCTTGATGTTCTGGGCATGCAAATACAATTCGAAGAACCACTCAAGTGTATAGGCTTTCTAAAGAGGTGCAAGAAATAGTTCACTCCTTTTGTTGTTTTCCATGTATTTTCAACTTTCATTAGGCCGAAGATGGAATACAACTCCCATATATATGTATATGTTTCAAAATCAACCTTGGAGCTACTTGACCGTGGTCAAAGGAGAGCGATGCTGCTTATAAATCAGCAACCGTTCATGACGTTATTGCCTAAATATCCATTTAGTTGGCGCTGAGCCAGCTCACACCTTCTGATGTTGCTCGGCCTGAAAGATCGTTTTATGGTGAGGTTGGCGGAAATAAATCTTGGTTTACGGTTCGACGATGTATAGTCCTTATCTCGACCTTTCACTAGCATCGAGCCATTCGCATCGAGCCATTAACATCGAGACCCATCGGGAATCTGCGCTAGGGTGCCATTAATCCAAGTTTGTTTGTCTTGTATCAAGGTTTTACACTCGGCAACTACTGTCGTCTTAGGTATCTGATTGGAAACTGCTGCCATGTCGTTTGAGCTACCGTCACCTCGATTATTTTCTGGCCAGTAGACTGCAACTGGAAGAAACACCTTCATTTATATTTTTAACGCCTTCAATTTAGGCCTCAATTATAAATGTTGATCTTAAGACGAAAAATAGTAAGTAACGAAATATAAAGAGCATCGATTATGAGATCTGTTTCTTAGAAGATTCTGCAAGGTCAGATTTCATATGTGACTTCTAGAGCGGGGCTATATAACGACATAGATCGACATGGCTCAATTCTATCTGGGAAAGTTTTTGGTCGCACTTAACGCTCTAAGGCATATTTGTGAAGGATCAATTTAAAAATGTATCCTGTATTGATGCATGCCATTAGCTCAATTGTCGAGTTTCGGGTATAAGTCATCCGGAACGCCTAAAATCAAATTTAGTCAGACTTTTAGACCGGCAGAGCCTAAAATAGGGAATAAATGTTGTATATTCGCAATAACTAATTTCATATAATTTTACCAAGGTAAGTTACAGATTGTATACAATGCACAATGCTAATGTTCAGCAGAATGGGATTCAATTAGTGAATTTGTGACTTCTTGGGCAGCTGATCTTCAACTCGCAAGGGGACTTTGTATGCGGCTATATGAAACATGAACATTTCATTGGAAACATTGAGTTTAATAGAAGCCATGTACCGATGCGGTATAATTTCACTTCATCGCTATGATAAATTCGTGCAAGTTCAGATAAATTATTCCACATCCAAAGCGAAAGGGCCTCAAATTGGCTAGGAATTTTGTTAACAGGTAAGAACTTACTTACTTATAATATACTAACGCGTTATACTAAGTAAAATTTAATTTGTGACTTCTAGGGTACCGTCAAAGGAGCTTTGTATAGGGGCAGGAAGTTACTTGATCCAATTATACCAAGGCTTGTTCTAGATCTCATTTAACGTTATAGATTTCTCTATGCGCAAAAAAACTCATTATGTTATATATTTGATAATGCTCAACCTAAGCGCACTGGGTTTCAACTTGTGACATTGCAAATGGGGTCTATTCGAATACATGGACCGATAAAGTCCAGTTTCATTAGGGTCTCGTTCGAGATCCTGTACAACGCTCTAGGCTACATTTAAATTAGTTTGGATATAAATTCCTCGCCTTGAGCTATAGGTTTTAGGAATTACCTTTCTATGGCGACTTTTCAATTACATAGACTAATGCGGTCTAGTTTCGACCTTTTTTTCTGGCCGCTTATAAAGTTCCAAGTAAAGTTTAAACACAATCAGATTTTACTTGTGGCCTCTAGAGAGACAGGACCTCATACTGGTTGCGACCTATGTCTGGGAGCAATATAAAATATTGAACCGGTATTGTACAATATTGGTCGCTCGTAACGCATTGTGCTTAATGCAATATAAGGCTTTTAAATACTCGTACCTCGGGCCTTAGAATATATAAAATTCTGGATGTCTTCAATATTCATATTGTGCCTGGTTTTCCCAAATACTCCAACGATTTCACTTTGCTGTCCAGGGCTGTGTAGCTTACATCTGGGCATGAAAATCAACTGCGCTCTCATTTAATAAACTGGAAAGTGTTTGCATTTTAATGGACTCTTTTTCTTACATTAAGCCCTACGACATGAAGGCAGAACAACAACGCCGGTCGCACAGACAATGCTCGTATCCCACTTGCACATATTTTCCATATTGGGACGTTTTGTTTTTAATACGTGCACACGCAAAGGCGCGACAATTAAATTAAAAATAATTAAAACGAAAATCATGAAAATGGACAGCATGGAGACCATTGACCCATAACTTCTGCAGCACTCGGGTGGTTCGTGAGCTCCCATAGGGCCGCAAACACATGGACGGACGCACAGAAACGCCAAAAGCGAAGAAATGTTTCAGTGTGCGTAAACTTGTCGGACTGTCCGACTGTCTGTCTGTACGTTTGCTTATCGGATTGCAACCATCCGCCACAGATGCATATCCAAAGCTGGAGTGCGGCAGTGGATGATGGTGGTGTGGCTATTTGACCAAATGAATTAATTAAAATTTATTTATTGAATGATATTCCGGCGTCTGCCGCTGTTCATTCATTATTAAATATTTTAGTTTTAAACTTTAATTTTAACTCTTCTCGTCGGTTCAGCAACCACTAAAGGCACCACCACTACCACCGCATTCGCGTAACCTCATGTGAGTTCAGAGTCATACACACACTCACACACACGGACAATAGCAGCATTTTTTGTGGTCCGTTCATTGTAACATTTCGAGGCACGAGCACTGCATGAACCGTCAATTGATGTGGCCATAAAAGATGAATTGCTGTAGATACAATTAAAGACGCTGTCTTCTAAAGCCACAACGGAAGTGTGCACTCTGATATGCATCACCACCACCACCACTGAGATGAGAGCGATGTCTTCGGGAGATATGCGTGTGTCGGAATCCACTCCATCATTGGACAATGTCGTCTACATGAACTCCAACAAATTTTACTTACTCATTTGGATTAGTGGAACATTGCCATCGTTGTAACTTATTGCTAGCTAGCTGCCAGCGTTCTAATTAGAAGCCAGGGATTATCCGTAGTTTCCCCTTTTTGGGCCAATGACAAGAGCATGTGGGTGTTTGGGTGTGATCTCTGCGCGGTTTATATGTAAAGCGATGTAATTTAGAGCTAGTTACTGAAATCCATTTAAGGAGCAGTGGATTTTATTGTCTTGTTACTGTTCATTGCCTTCCCATGGGATCAAATAACAAAAAATTGAGTATGTCAATTGTTGTGTATTCATCCTCCGTATCTGATTTAATAAATTGATATGTACTTCTAAGGGTCAGGTGTAAAATAGCATTGGATGGCGGTAACTAAGCGAGTTTGTATTTGACGTTTGATAATGGAAATCGGAATCTATGCCTGATTTATTATTAAATTAAAAGTTCATGGAACTTAAGCCTGAGTTGTAAGTCCTATCGTATTGGGATCTAGGTTCAAAATTGAGAAAGATATGATATATTTGGATTCGTGAAAACCTTTTTGTTTCCATATCTCACTTGCTTAAAGAAAATGTACGAGTATTACCTCAAAAATTTCAAATGTTCAGTATACACAAAAAATCTGTTTGATTAGACATTAAAACATAGAGAGGGTCAAGCATATTTTTTTTTTTTGAACCTAGAAGATTTTTACAGTCTGCAGATGTATAAGTTAGAAGACGTCGGTTTTTAAGACCTTTAAGTGAAACCAAATATGAATTTTCTTTGGCCAACGCGTTGTACTCCAAATGAAGGCTAATTAAAAAAAATAGTACAAAAATTATAAAGTCTGGCGCGGCCGACTAGATATACCTTATACTACCTTCCACTTGTGGATGTTCAGAAAAGCCAACAGAAAATAGGTCTTTAGACCCCTTTGGACGGACTCCAAATTAACACAGCTTCAAAAACTAATGTCTTATTTGGATTTGTAAGAAACTTCATTTCATTGCTGTTAGTTAGAGCGGTTAAACAAACATGTGAACCTTCTTCAATTTCAATAGCGCCAGTTCTTTGTCCAAAAAACATACTTCTGCAAAATTAAATCAAGATTGGATGTAATGGGTGATCCAAGTAGAGATACTTTTTTCAATAGGCTTTTTTGACAGATCACGTGTGAGTCGTGTCATGCTGTCATGTTATTTTTGTTTAGCATTTCATCATGGAAAGACTTACGCCTGAACAACGTTTACAAATCGTTCAACTTTATTACGAAATTTCACGTTCTGTGAGAAATGTGTTACGTTCAACTTATGGTTAACATAATCGGCCTACTGAGCGTACTATTCGCAACACCATCACCCATCGTGAGACCCAGCATTCATTATTGGATATTCGACCAAATAGACCACGTCCAGCACGCAGTGAAGAAAATGTGGAGAGTCGATTCGGCGCCGTTCGCAGCAACTCAGACTGACGCCGTTCGCAGCAACTCAGAACGACTTGGGGCATTTTACGTCGAGATCATAGAACTGAATTGAAAGAGTACACAATACAGCTTGTGCAAGAACTGAAGCCGCCCGACGTTTCCAAGCGACAACGCTTCGCTCTATGGGCTCTTGAAAAGTTCCAAAAAGATCCGACGTTTTCGAGCCAAATTTTGTTCAGCGATGAGGCCCATTTCTGGCTCAATGGGTATGTAATCAAGCAAAATTGCCGCATTTGGGACGAAGAGCAACTAGAAGAGGTTCAAGAGCTGCCACTTCATCCAGAAAAACAACGTTTTGGTGTGGTTTGTGGGCCGGTGGAATCATTGGTCCATATTTCTTCAAAAATGATGCCGGTGAGAACGTAACCGTGCCATGATAACCGACTATTTGATGCCTGAAATTAAAGCTCATGATCTCGGCGACATTTGGTTTCAACAAGACGGCGCCACTTCCCACACATCGCATCAATGGAAATCAATGGATTTATTGAGAAAACACATCGGTAAGCAGATAATGTCACGTTTTGGGCCGGTCGATTGGCCACTAAGATCGTGTGATATCACACCTTTAGACTTTTTCCTGTGGGGATATGTAAAATCTAAAGTTTATGCGGACAAACCCGCTTTGATTCAGGCCGTGGAGCAAAACATCACGCGTGTCATTCGCCAGTTACCAGTCGAAATGCTCGAACGAGTCATCGAAAATTCGGCTCAATGGATGGACAATCTGAGACGTAGCCGGGGCCAACATTTGATAGACATAATCTTCAAAAAATAAATGCCAAAGAATCTGCGTTCAAATGATAATAAACATTCCCCATTCAATTTGAATTTTCTGTGTTTTTTCATTAAAAAGTAGGGAACCTCGGAATATATCAAGCGTTAATAAGTGGCTTCTAGAAATAAAAACACAAAATCGGATAAACATTTATGTGGGAGCTATATATAAATCCGAACCGATTTCCGCCAATTTTAATAACTTCCTTCCTGGGTCGTTAAATTTGGCGATCGCCAGATTTGTAAGCACCCGACTATTTTCTTTGGGGTTATTTGAAAGAGCGAGTGTATGTGTATAAGCCCCAGTCAATCCATCAACTCAAGGCCAACATTGTTGCAGAAATTCGAACACTACAAATTTTGAAAGATGTTATGGAAAATGCTCTAAAACGATCCCATCATTGCGAATCTGAAAACGGAGGTCAAATAAGTGACATTATTTTTCATACTTTACTAAGTGTAAAAAAATTTTCATATTGTATATTATACCGGGTGATCAGTCTAGAGATATTTTTTTCAAAGCAAAACAAAAATTCAAATCAAGTGTGAAATCTTTGTTGTTCATTCGAAAGGACATTTTATGTCATTTATTTTTTAAATATAATTTCCTCCAAATGTTAACCGCGACTAAGTCTCAGCGTGTACATTCGGAAGGTCCAATTTTGGATGACTCCGTTCCATTACCGTCAGGACTACGGGCTTATCAAGGCCCGATAGCGAGCACCATTCACGGTTACGTTCCGGCCATCATCATTTTTGAAAAAATATGGACCGATGATTCCACCAGCCCATTAACTGCATCAAAACATGGTTTTCTCTGGGTATAATGACAGCTCTTGAACCTCTTCTGGTTGCTCTTCAGCCCAAATGCGGATATATGATTTATTGGCGTTGCCGTTGAGCCAGAAAGGGGCCTCATCACTGAATAAACTGTTGCTCGAAAACAGCGGATCTTCTCGTTTCTCCTTTCCATAATTCAGTTGCACAATTTGGAGACGTTGTTCCGGTGTTAGTCGTTCTATGATAAAATGGCAAACAATACTGAAAATCAAAAAAATAAGGTTTAACGCAACTCACGCGTAAATTCTGAAAAAATCTCTATAGAAAAAAATACCTCTAGATGGATTACCCTATATGATCTAAGAAAAAAAATTAATAGTCGATCAGTAGGACTTAAATTGGGAGAGAACTTTAACCTTAAGGCTTTAATTAAGGCAAATTTTACTACCAATCCCAAAACGAGTTTAGAGTAATTTTGATGTTTTGGCTAAGATTACAGACGGTCGCATTGGCCGAGAGTTTCAGAAAACGGATTTTTTGCTCTTTAGTAAAGTAGCGTCGTTTGTTTTCACATGTTCTTTCAAATAACTGGTCTTTCTGGCACCTTGCAACTTTTTATGTAAAAATTGCTGACTTTTAAAATAAATCTTGGTCGTTAAACAACATATCCTGTCGAAAGGATCGAAAAAGTACGAGCATATATAAATTCTTTAGCGAAATTTGACTTTGAAGTTGAGAAGCTATGAGATCTACATGCATAGAATATAGCTTGGAAAACATTTGAAATAAATGGATATTCATTCTCTATAGCCGGCCATATTAAAAATGGATTTGGATTATGTTTACGACAAATATTATTTGATAGTATCGTATTTTTATTTTCCAGTAAGCCGATGTCATCTTCATCATCTTCCTAGATATTTAGGATACCTCTGCCTATTTAATTTTGCGTGCTTCACAAGCATACCTAGAACGCATTTATTTAGGATATTTAGCTAAAAGTCGATTAGTTGAGAATACAAATATACTACCCTAGTAAGTACCTAAGTAACCTAACTTACTTGTTTTAAAATAGAATCACAAAATAAATAAACGCTAGCTTAAAATGGATACCCAAGTGGTTGGTTGAAATGAGAGACTTGCACCCCCTTTATAAATAGAATATTCATACTCGTAGAGTAGCCATGCTTGAATTTAAATTCAAATAACAATTTATTTGCAAGTCCTTGTGTTTTTTATTAAAAATCTCCTCAAACAGACCCTTGCTGCTTTAAACTCAAACGAAAAAACAAAAAACAGAAATTACATCGCATAAAATATCATCCTTTCAGAGAAATAAATTGTAAATTTGTATTTAAAGATAAAATATTTCCGGGTTTGTTCATTATTTATCTTTTCCACTTCAATGACGATTTAACATTTCCTCATAAATTCCTCGCAATGTTTATTGCTCGGGGTTCTTGTTCTTGGAGTAGCCCTGGCTCGTAAAAAGTATGAAAGTGAGATGCGGGTGCTGGTGTTTTTTTTATTACATCGACAAAGGAATCGCTTTCCCTCAATCAAAAACTGTCAGTCATAGCTGCGTGCTCGAATCTGGGACATACCACTAGATATACAAACAATGTATTGGGGTAAAAAATAAACATGAACATTTTGAAGGTAATATTTCATTGTGAACATCAAAGCGACGCAAAATAGTATATCTCCACTTCACAAGTGCAGCTTTTTCCGGCGTCCTAAATTCCTTTGGCTACAATTGATTTCGATGATAATGAAAGTTAAACAATATCCGCCGCTCAAGTAACCATTTCTATGGCGGTATGTGTGTGTGTGTGTGTTTGCGTTCGTCCGAGTGTTTGAGTATTTTCGCCTCTATCCATACACATTTACCGTGCCAAGGATACAAATTCAAATTCTACGCCGGCCCCTCGCTAGGGGTTGTCAGCAGCAGAATACGATTATTTTTACATCCACCACAACCACCAGTAGCAGAAGCAGCAGCAGCATCGCCACCAACACCACCACGATAATATTTTTAAAATGAAAACTTTTTTTGTCCGTATCGTTCGGTTGGCCTTGCTTTGATTCATTGTGTCGTCTGTTTTTGAGAAGTCCAACTTCAAAGCATTCGAGAAGGACGAAGCCGAGCATGATTTGCGGAATTGGCAGTAAATAGTGAGAAACTTAACGTTAAGTACAACTTGAAACAATACAAATTTCACTTTAAGGCATCTAAACACACAATTAACTGTCATAGTTTTTAACGTCGAAGCTACTGCAGCTGTTAAGGCAAATCTTAGTAAGTATTTGAAGACGGGTTATATCAAATAAGTTTATTTGTTATAGGATAGATTTTTTAAAGTTGTTAGCAGCTGGACCTCTTGCTGAGGACAACCACTTCTTACCAATAACTGATTATGGGATATAAAGTCCACACCGACCCAGAAAGGGGTCAAAATGCAATAACGCGGCTTAAGAACAGCAAAACCCCAGGAGTTAACGAAATACCGGAGGAGTTTATAAGACCGAGGTAATAAGTCTACATAGCTTAAAGTTCTGGACGCGTCCTGGCCCATGGGCTACCAAATGATAAAAACCACCTCTTCATCGACCATAAGACTGCTTTCGACACTCCGACATGGTATCAACCAAGTTGTACACGTTTGAAAAATAACACTGAGATTAAATACTCAGTTAAAATTTGGAAGTGACCTCTTAGAACTTTTAAACACTAGCAGAGTTCTTATAGTGTAACTTCTTTTAATATTAATATTAAATATTAAGAAAAGAATCATAGGGATCACAGGAACAACTAACAGCATGTGCCACATCCTTCCTGCATATGCAGGCACTATAGATACGAGTATTATGTAGAAGACAGAACAAGATTTAAATGAAGCATTTTCACGAATCGACTAACAGCCGACTAAAATGGGCTTGGTGGTTAATAAGAATAAGAAAAGAAAAATGTTATTGGCAACTGCTTGAGCAGCCGCGCCATTAAAGCAAGACGACGTCGTTTCCGCCGCCATAAATCACACGGAGAAAAAATATATTGTGCAGGAAACATATAATTGTATGCAGCATTTTTTTTTGTTACGAAACGGAGGTGTGGAATCTTGATCGATACAAGTAGCCCGCACTACAAGTATGCACGATTCGCCATCTCTGGCGCTTTCATACTAAACCATAACCCCCACAATTCCCACTATCCCTCGCAGGACTGTCATAAGGTATTACTTCGTCGTATCATCGTTGGATCTTAATTTCACGTTTCGAATGCGTTCCGCCCTTCTTAGTTCCTTTAGCACTTTTGCTATGTGCATTTCGACCTTTACCCTATTGTCAACACTCTAGAGCATTAATTCCACAATATGTTGAGGGCCCGGAATGTCCATACGTGAAGCGCTGAATCTTGGGCAGCTGTCATGTCCAAATCTGTGAAGATATTTCCTAAGCAACCACGCCCTGTAAGAAATTGCGTCAGGTAATAGTTTAGCCCCTTTGGGACCGATTTGCCCAGTCGGAGAAGGTGCAGAATGCTCCAAACATATTTGTGTTTGGAAAAACATAATAATAACACTTCCACAAATACACACTTATGTTCATTTCCTTTTAAATGTGTTCGGCCTCGACTACGTCCAATAAAAAGTTCTGTGTTAAAAACGATCTAACGTTTTATATCACAAAATTGAAATTAGGCAGGAAACATAAATATGTTGTAGAAATGTTCGCAAAGATTTATATGCGTATGTGCAAACATAAATTTGTTTGCACCCAAACATAAATATGTTTGCAGCAATGTTCCCAAACACTCATATATCATTGTTTGCACCCAAGCATTAATATGTTGGCGGCAATGTTCCCAAACATTCATATATTTGCGGTGGTGTTTCCAAAAATGCATATGCTTGTGTACAAATGTGTATGATTTACATATCTTTTTCTCCGTGTAGTACTGGGGTATGTTACAATACAACTGTCAACGCTCCTCCATGTGACCTGTGGGTTCGAGCACTATCTTACACCCTGGCTTCTCTATGGGTCGTACCACCCGGTTGGTAAACGCAACTTCACGCCAAGCATTTTCTTTACCTGTGATTTGGGTGTTTAACCATACCCACCGACAAACTTTTCGAAGGGCCGTTCCAGCGAGTTAGGCTAGAACAACAGTTCAGACCTCCCACAGCACTTGACTCAAGTCTCTGGTCCGACCGCGTTACACTTGACTAATTCCAAGTCGTTCCTAAATTTTCTAACTGGAAGCATCTATGTCTTACACTTAGTATTTGCTCTATGCCACCTTCAGACATAGGTGATGAATAGGAACTACCCAAAATGTTATTGCAGAGAAGCCCTTCTCAATCCTGCGGGGTATTTCGAACTAAGTCAGTCCTCTGAGAACATGGCGCTTTCTCGAAAGACAGAGATTACACTTTTCAAAACACTAATGCTCCACTTGCTTTTATATGACGCCAAAGAGTGGGACCTATCAAGCGCGTTAAGTTATATTGTGAATGTGGGGAGTAAAATTCTTAGCAAAGTTTACGTCTCCAGCTATGTAGGCGGGGAGTACATGTGTCTGTGGTGTTAGTTTCTATTCGATCAACATGTTCTAGTCAAAGTTATCGCTGTATTTTGATTACACTAATGTCGGTATACAAGTAAGTAAGTACAAGTAGTAAGGACAGCACACGATTGATTTGAGAAGTATACTCTCCGTTTAGGCATGAGGGTCTGCACATTTTAAAAAAAATCTTGCTCTCGTCTACATGCAATAATACTACTTCGTCCAATTTTAAAGGTATCAATGTTTCGGGCCATTTAAAGGCACCGGTAGAACGTGTGTATTGTGAAGTGTATTTTAGGTCGTTCAAAAGAGTGCTCGGCTCACAAATATCATCTATTTGCCAGCGAGATCGGCGAATCGCGAACTCTTCACAGTTGTCTAAATGATATATGTCTTGTCCTTATTATTCACTAAACTCGTTTCAGACCAGTTACATCTTGTTCTGTTCCCCCGACAATGCCTATGTCGCCTGCATACGACAGGAGGTGTTAATTGCGCTCTTTTGATTTTCCCCGAAATTCTTTCCATCAGCTTGTGGAACAAATTACACGTCCTGTCTAAGAACTCCTGCAGTAGGGAATGGTAGCGAGAGGCTACTTTCGATTCTAATTTCCAGGGTTTGCACAGTATGAAGTCGATGATTGATTAATTCATCCTAAAGCCGCACTAATTTGATAAGGCTTATTCACTTTGCGGTTGGAGCAAATGGTCTTCTTTGCCCTTTCGCAAACAACTGTTGTAAAATTTTCGTAAAGTAAGCTTAATCTTTCTTATGTTAATGTTTTAAATATTTATAAGTTTTATATCCTACTTTCCTGGTTTGCTGCTACAAGATATTGGACCGAATCACTGTCTGCTGTGGAAACTTTCTTTTGTCCAACACGCTGGATGCATGCTGGCCGGCCTTCGTTTGCAATATTGTAATTTTGACTCGTTGCCTTTTCATCAGATGACAGCCATGCAGCCTTTTGGATATCGCGATGTTTAAATCTGCCGCTAAAGTATACTTATTACCAAGTTTGTCATTGTCATTTTACTGTGGAAAGTGTTATCATGGAGGCTTAATTTTTCGACAGTCGAGCAAAATATACCTTTCTTCTACGTTCGGCGATTTAGAAGGAACGAATTTTTGTCATAAAATCGTTCATTAAAAGCTTTCGTAGTCTCTTCGTTCTCATCTTTAGTCGGCGCATACGCGCAAATTCGGCTAGTATTGACAAATTTAGCTTTGATGCGGATTGTGGACATCCATTCTTGTACCGATTATCGTCTCGGTAACCAATGAAAAGTATCGAAAACGAACTCATTAAAATAAGCAAAAAGAAGTATCGATACCCTATCAGTCTCAAAACTTAATTACTCGGTTTCAGAATAATCAGTACCGAATAACTTATATTAAAGTCAAAGATTATAAACTGTAGAAAATGGAAGACAGAAGATAAACTGGAAATGTTTCCTCTTTCCAATATCGTAAATGCACAAATTCTCGGGTTATTTATCCACTTTCGTTTGTACACAATGACAAAAACTAAAACCCAAAACACAGAAAACACCAAGTTCACACACTTTAAATACAAAAAGTAAACAGCTTTCCCAAAACGATTGATACTCATATTGTGTTTTTAACTTCTTGTAAAAGCTCATTTCGCCCAGCTTCTTCAATTTATCGTCTTTGTTAAAGTCTTCTTCATAAGCCAATATTTATGACGATTTTTAAATCGAATGTCTACCAAGGCAACCTATAGTTCTAATGATGCGAGTATTGACTTTAATATTCAAAAATGTAGCCAATAACAGTGTCTCAGAAATTGGACAAAGTTTTTACGAATACAAAAAGAAACGACAAAAATTCGGACGGGACGAATCTAATAAACCCTTTAACAACTTTCGTATTTATGGACGCTTTGACTTGATCGGATACTTTATGAGTCGATGTGTCTAAAAGCTTGAATCCAGTTTTAGTTAATTTTTAAAAAAAATTCCTTATTTGAATTCTTAGTGAAAATTGTATTTTTTTTGTTGAAACGTCCGAATAAGATTTTAAGACAGATCTGGAATATAAACGTATATTTCAAAAAAAAAAAACGTAACAAAAAGCTAAAATAGAGTGTCTTAAACTATGAGAAACACTACACAACTCTGTTATTCAGTGGACTAAACGCCTCCGTCTGGAGCTAGAACAAGATTGAACTAAATATGTAACTTCTAAAGCAAGGAGGACATATTTCATATGTCCTTTTTTAACACAGACTAGCTCAAATAGCTCACAATATTTTTTATTTGAGTTAGATTGTATATGTGACATTTAATTGGGGTGGACCATAATTCAGGATAGACCAGTGTCAGTGTAGAACAGTGTTTTTATTTCTGCGGTGGACAATTTAAGTTAGGCATGTTACATACTCGTACTGTTACAAAGGTTAATTTGTCTAGTTTCTCAGTATATTATTTATTGTAAAGTTTTAGAAACACCTACACTAAAATAGGAAAAAAATCAAAATAATGCATATGGTAAACATTGAAAAAACGTTGTTTTGAGTTTCAAAACATTTTTTTGGTAGATAAAAAGGTCACAACATCCCACTACGAGACCATAAAGCTCTTAAACGAAAAGACCTAAGCTTTCTTTTCAGCAAAAAAATAGGTCTATTTTTTTTGGAAAAAATATTTTTTTTTCAAATTTCTTTATTTGCAATCTATTTACAAAAAAACAATAAGCAAATCTACTGATAAATTAATAATAAATTAATTGTTAAACTCTAATGAACTTAACAATATATGCATTATAAATTTTGGATTCAGTTCTTATTAAACATGTAGATTATATAATTATTCGTCTATATCTATAAAGGATCTTATACGTGGTATCTCTTTTTATTTCATTTGTACCATCTAATACATTTATGGAAAATACATTAGGATTTCTATTCAGTTTGTTTCCATAGTTAGAACTAAAATGTTTTATTTCATCCTTTACTGTAGCGACACTAATGTCATTGTGAATTATATTATTCTTAAGAAACCAAGGATCATCTGAAATTTGCAACCAGTACATTTTTGCAAAAAAATTAAAATATTTTTTTTTAATTTTTTCTAAAATGATTGAATAAATAGCTATCTAAAACACTCTCTAGGTAATAAGTTAAATGGCTGCGAAAATACCTGTTAGGCCGAAATTCCCTTTAACTCAGAGAGTCCTTGACCGATCTTGTTCTAAGTTTGTTTCTAAACTACCATCTAATAGGACTACCTTGGTCCAAGTTCATCCCGATCGGAAGGCGTCTATTCCAAAAGTTGTGTCACTTGACAAAAATATCCCCATATAAAGTATATTTTGCATGATGATGATGGGCATAAGCTGTTTGAGCGAAATCGGCCTAGGGGATAGAAGATTCCTCTTAAGGGACTAAAGGTACCGCAAATAATAATCTTTTTGTGGACGAACAATAGTGAAAATGGATATCGTTAGTTGGGACGCACTAAAGACCTTAAAAAAGGGCATAGTTGCTAGATTTTTGGCTCGTGTTGCCCAAAAAAAAACTTCCCATAGTCAAAACGGGCGATTTGCTACGAATACAAATATAGAGTAATTTTTGAAGTTTTTTGTTCAGCATTTTTTTGAGGTAAGGGTCGGATAAGGTTTTTTGAGGTAAGGGTCGGATACATAGGGCCTACAAATAAACCATT
Source organism: Hydrotaea diabolus (assembly GCA_963513945.1). Taxonomy (NCBI): domain Eukaryota; kingdom Metazoa; phylum Arthropoda; class Insecta; order Diptera; family Muscidae; genus Hydrotaea; species Hydrotaea diabolus. The sequence goes on along the minus strand of OY740720.1, from coordinate 98,747,115 downwards.
TATTTTTTACGCTTTAGTGGCGTACAGAAGGTGGTGGATATAAAAGGTTCGGCCTGGCCAAACTTTAAGACGTTTTTATTTGTTAACCATCCGATATTTATCCCGTGAATCTATTGTTGCAACATTCTGCAGCGTCGCGTTAAGCGCAGTATTTGGCGCTGTTAGAATCTTGACACCCGTCGTACTATGGGTGGCGTGGGAGCAGTGCTCCGAATCTTACTTATACTTTAGCTGATGCCGACATGCAGTGGAGATACGAGTATATTTCCACTTTGCCCTATTATCATCAGGAAGATATGCGTGCTTGCGTACGCAGCTTCTAGATTTCTAGCTTAATCTGTGCACTGAAGTGAATGCGTGCAGTTTGCCTTTTATAGCATCGCCAATTAAATTTCGCGTTTTACGGTCCAAGGGACACGGCAACTTATGGATGTTCTATGTCATGGCTTGGTGTGTTGTTGAATTTCCAAACTCTTTATGTCGCTAGTCAATTTTTCCATCGGAGAATAATCTTTATGGCGAGTAATTCTGTCTATTTTTAATTTAGATAAATATTTAAATGATCTATGGTTTAAATTACCTAAAATTGAAATGTTTCTAATATCATAGCAAATTTTATACATACAGCAACCGGATTTCCGATTATTTTACGTTGAAATAATGACGATTCAATATTTCGAAATTCAACTCTCTGTACCAGTTGACAACCCTGCCGTAAAGAAGGCCGCATTCAACACAACTTCTGTGTTAGCAATTATAAGCTGTCTAGTATGAATGTTAAGTTTCCCATATCAATATTTTAAGGTGCTGCAAATGCTCCGAAGTAGTGTTTAAAACGTTGAATACAAAAAAGGACGCTTGAGAAAATGGGATTTCATCATCATCTGGACAATTAAAAACTCAAAAATGCTCTGTAATTTTATTCACTCAAATATTTCATTGCACGAGTGAATCGAACGCGAAGCCAAGAGTGTGAGCAAAGTGCAGCCATTGTGCGATGCGGGTTCATACTGTTTCAGCCAAGTTTACAGTTTTTACATTTTGCCCTTTGGAACTTCTCTTTCAGTCACTGGCAGGAGCATGATGACTATGACGATGTTGCTGCTGGTGCTATAGCCACTGATGCTGGTGGTAGTTTTTAATAAGCTGTATAGTGTTTTGAGATTGTAAAATAATTGATTTTGAAGGAGCCTTAATCGGATTATAGCTGTTTTGCAATTGATTATTATGTTCCATATTCATGCACACATACATACAAACATGTACACAATTCGTTGTTGTGTTTGTGTGTTTGCTTTCTTTTGTTTCGTCTGTCTATCGCCTCCTCGATCCGTCCGCCGGTCCGTCCGTCCGTCCGAGCGCTCTTGATTGGCCTTTATACAAATAAACAAAAAGCCAACAACTAGAGGTAGAAATTGTTTGCACAAGTGGTGGAACACGACTGCGGCGTTGGGCGAATGAAGGAGTTCAAAGAACAGGAAAAGCTTATGGCTTACAATTGAATCTTTGGCAGGAATAGCTGTACACCACGCTTCTTCTCCAACTCTAGCTGTGCCTCCGACTCTTTCACTTTTCAATCTCTTTTTTTAGTTCGAAGGAGTTAAGCCTCTACTCATACAGCTGTTTCTTGTTTGTGGTACTTGAGAATAAAAATTGATTGTTGTTTATGTATTGGGATTTTTATTTTTTTCCTTGTACTGCTGCTGCTTTTTTATTATTATTTTTGTTGTTGTTGTTGTTGCTGCTGCTGATTGTTGAGTGGTAGTTGAGTTGGTAGCAAAAGTTCGTTGCCAATAAAAGAAGTCAATAAATTTCCAATATAAATCAATACATTTCGCAATTCTTTGTCGATTTCATAAACACAGAAGATGGCAATTTAGGGTCCAGCATGGAGCTCGTCTCTTTATTTATGGCCGCTTATTTGTAAACTGTTCGTTTTTCATACACAACAACAACCGCACAATGTAGCAGGATTTGGAGAGATTTGGTTGGCAAAACGAACAGATCATGACAAGACATTACACCTTTTTTACTTTCGTCTAAGTCGGCCACTGACGGTCACCTGATTTAAGATTAAACTGACCAAAAAGTGATATCAGATTTTAATGCAAATTGGTTTGTGGTCACACTCAAAACAAACATCAGAAAAAATCGTCCATACTGGTCCATCTTTTGACATACTCTCTAAAAAAGTGTACCTAGATTATACTTTAGAATTTTCTGTCATATACAGGGTGTTTTTTTAAACGTGTGGTTTTTAATCTGGTGACACTTTTTTGGAGTTGGTCTTTTTGACAGCTGTCACTTGATTAAAGCTCAGTTTGGTTAGCAATTTTATACTTATAATGAATAGACAAAACGAGATGGCCACCGATTCTGATTTTTACAGGAAAATTGTGTTCAGCGATGAAGCTCACTTTGGTTTGATGGTACTTTAACGAAATTGTTGCATTTGGAGTAGTGAAAATTCGCAAGCCTTTGTTGAGACGCCGTTACATCCTCAAAAAGTCAAAGTTGGGTGTGCTTTATGGGCAGAGGGAATCATTGGTCCATATTTCTTCAAAAATTAAGCTAAAGCCATGATAATTGACTTTTTTCGTGACTGAATTGGAGGATGTTATGACCCTGGGTTCCAAGACGGTGCTAAATGTCATTCAGCCAATTAAGCAATCAATTTATTGAAGGAAACTTTTGGTCAGTATACTCACTCTCGTCGTGGGCCTGTTGTGTGGCCTCCAAGATCGAGCGATTTAGCACAGCTGGACTATTTTTGTGGGGTTATGTGAAGTCGCTTTGTTACGCAGATGAGCCCGAGCCCGACTTGTTCATGTCGGCTGGAATTTATTCGAGCCGCTTGCCCAAAATCATGGCAAACCCTATCTTTATAGTAAAGCTAAATTTTTGGCCATAACATTAAATTATATGCGTTTTATTTCTACTTGAAACCACACGTCTAGAAAAACACCCTTTAATTAAGCATATAGTGAGGGAACGATAAGGTAGTCTTTAGACATTCTTTACAAGTGTTTTACAAATGGTGCGCAATCCATAAAAAATTGTATTTGTAATAATAGAAATCGTCCCAATGTGCGCTGTCATAACGTACGAAATGCAAGGGGCATTTCACTGACTCATATCACTTGAACTAAGAGGTCCTTGTGAGAGGATACTCTGAAGACATGAGAAGTCATTATTGTGAAAGCAACCTCCTGGTTCGCTTTGATGGTTTTTGTGTCCGCAAATAGGCAATTTTCATCTCTACGGGCTTATGCTCTTATGGGTAGCTGTGAACAATTTAATAGGAATACAATATATAAATTAAGGTAAGCAAAATTGTTGTCTGAAGTAGAGTTTGCTGCAGCTGTACTTACATATGTACGAAAGGAACTCTTCGCAAATCGTTCAACTTCTGGACAAGTGAACGAGTTAATATATCAATCACTTTTATGTATGTTCGATAATTGGTTTAACCTTTTTCTGTGTTGTTGTGTCCAAATCCAACTGCTACGTATTTAGTACCAGCTTTTCACTTTATCTCTAAAAAAGTAATGCCAGTAAATAAGTCTTTCCTTTGCTAATATTCTCGATGGCAATAGATGACATTCCTCGCTCCTGCTTCAAAAAGTCAAGAATATTAGAAATAAGATACTTTTGGAACTAAAGACTTTAAACCGTAGCATAGCTAAATTGTTGAGCTATGAATTTGAAGGACAGATTTATGCACAAAAATTAAGAATCGCAGATTAAAGACATGTCGTTTTCACTTCATGTCTGCCAGAGTTTGGCGCAAAGGGAAGAAAACGTAGCCACTCAAGCGGCCAAGACCTAACCGGACTACTTTTCGTGGTTGGTTAGCTTTGAATGCACATCAGTGTAAGATTATACTCACACAGTAATTCAAGCTAGACAATCATAGACACCTCTGGAGGAAGATCCGGATTTTGGTCTAAAAACCATTAAGCCCAATTTTGGCCCAACGGCAAACCGAATATACCAGTGGGCCGTATTATTCCTCCCCATGTAGACTTCGTATTAAAGCCCATTCCAGACACTTCAACCGCTTTTCATTCCACTCTGCACTTCCATGACTGTCAGTTCTATGAGCCAGATTAAAACGACAGGGGCGACTGACTGCCCTCAACAACATGTGTTTTTTGTTTGTCCGGCATACCTGCTTCTAATATTATTGTTCCGAGCCGACATTGAACAAATCCGCGGATCAGTGCATTCGTTGCACGACGTGAGTGCAACCGTTAGTAGGTGTGATCGTTGCATGAAGTAGGTGCACTTCTGGAGCTGTTCTTGTCTTAACTACATTATGGAGTATAGTGAAACTGACCTCTTGCTGTACCCACTCTCTGAATTTTGTGTCATCGTCGCCGTCGTTGCCACTCAGACCTATCTCGCCTAAGTTTCATTCTAGAGACCTATACATAGAACGTAGGGGGTAGTTGTCAAGTCAGGATGAAGCTCTATAACTTAGCTGTCCACGATGAAGCTGAATAACTTATACATTACGCGTGTTGGTAGCTGTGGCCCTCGTTAGTTGCTGACATTATAAATCTGCTACTAGGCGATAACCGCTTCGTCCTAGAAGACTTTTATATACGCCAAGAATTGTGCCATTTTTTCTGGACAATGACTTAACGATCTGCACTGTGAATGAGGAAGACCCCACATGGATGATGGGTGATTGACACAGTTCGTCCGATATAACTAAGGCATCGCCTGGCCTGATCAACGATATAATCAGGCAACCGGTCATCTTGTGGGATCGGACCACCTTCGAGTTATCCTCTCCATCAGCAGAGCATCCGATAGGTTAATCTCTGAACGTCGTACGAGTACTTATCTCAATAAAAAAAGGATACCTTTAGAGAAGCGACCAATCGCAGCTTAAGTGATCTACATATTCTCGTGGATGTTTGGGTAGTCGAGAAAAAGTTTGAGGCTATGATCAAGGCAACAGCCGCTCGCCATATTCCCGCTGGTCAAATACCCGACATAAGAGCAAATTTTTCAGAAGTAGCAGCGGGACTCACAAATCAACGTTATGGCATTCTTGGTCAATAAATACAATCGGAACAAATGACTAGATCACTTAAAGCAGTGAAACTTGAGTTCCGGAATTGATTAACTGTGGACAACGGTCAAATTGCTCACTAACTCAAGAAGAAAGTATGGTCGACAACCTATGTATACTTATATGTTCGGCTACAAATCAGTCCGAATTGGTGGTTAAGTTATTTTTACCGCCTTTTTAATAAGCACCCAGAAAGCGACAAGGCGAAAAGGAGAGTATTGCATCGAATCCGCACTCTTCGAATCGAAGATGCGTTATCTAAATTTACCGTTGGTGAAGTTACCAATGTCATCTACTGCACAATGTCATCCAAGCAGCTCGACCCAGACGAAATTTCTTTACTGGTATTTATTCACCTGTATAACCCGGAAATAGAGTACATGACCTAAAAAGTCGTTGCTTTCAATGATGATTCTCTGTATTCTTTTACTGTGGATTTTATTTTAGATATCGTTTCATGCCATCTGCCGTATAAACATCTTATCTAAGCTACGTCGATGTCGATAGGAATTATTCCTTCAATTTTAACTACTACTTAAGCGATCTCCATAGCTTGAAACCCACTGATCGCTCGCAGAACGCGTCGTCGGTACATTGAAGTTAACTTATTTCTGATAGTTTTTCTTGCTACTGGAGATGCGTATAATTTCACTGGGCAGCTGCTGGCTTTAGACTTAAAGGTTGGGTAGTATAAATGCAAGCAAGTATAGAATACGGTTATATACTCAAGACTAAAAGTTGACTTTTTGACTTTTACATAAACAAATAAAAAGACGTCTTTTAGACTTTTTCGTATTATAAAGTCTACCTTTAGACTTTTTATACCCTCCACCATACAATGGAGGGTATATTAGTTTTGTCATTCTGTCTGTAACACCTTGAAATAATCATCGGAGACCCAACAAAGTATATATATTCTTGATCTTCGTAAAATGCTAAGACGATCTAGCCATGTTGTCCGGCTATCCGGCTGTACGTCTGTTGAAAACAAGATAGAGCCTGCATAAAATTTAGCACAAACATGTGTAGTTAACCTAGCATGGTTGGTATTGAAAATGGGATATGAAGCTCTACGGGAAGTTGGTGTTGGAGACCCTCAACCGACACTACCTCATAAAAATTAGTTTTTTATTTGGAAATATCCGTCCAGTTTCTCGAGAAAAATCACTGAAATTTTGCAAATAATAATCCCTATTCAGGCGCATTCATCTATATAAAAATAGTTTAGATTGGGCCACTATTTCTTGTACCTCCCATACAAACGGTCTTATGGGCCTTGAGAAATAATATGACTATAACTCACCTTGACCTATCGAAATGAAATTTTACACATCAAGATTTCTATATACAACACACTTCTACGCTGAATTCACTTGAGATCGGAAAAGTCCTACTGGTACCTCCAACACTAACGGTCTCATGGGCCTTGAAAAATAATATGACAATAACTCACCACACACTTGACCTATCGAGAAAAAATTTTCTACAGAAAGATTATATAGAACACACCTCTGCGCCAAATTCTGTTGAGATCGGAAAAGTCATACTGGTACCTCCCACACAAACGGTCTCATGGGCTTTGAGTAATAATATGACGATAACTCACCACAAGCTTGACCTATCGAAATGAAATTTTTCACATAAAGATTTCTATATAGAACACACTTCCGCACCAAGTTTGGTTTTATTTGGGAATTCGGCACAGTCAAACTTAACATTTTGTACTTGTTTTTTATTAAATTGGGATAGTAAAACAAGTTTTCTTTGTATAAAAAAAGTTTAGTTAAAAAAATTAGAATGGGTTAAAAACTAACAAACATCAGTTAATTCATGTAGAATATAAATTATTTATATTCAATTTTTTAAAAGTTTTAAAACAAAGTTCATTTTTTAAAGCAGTCGATTATTACGTATACATGGAACCATATTTTCGCATCAATTGATTTAAAACTGATAATCGTATTAAAATTTTTGCAGTACTGCATGCAAAATTAATCTCTCACGCAGGACAGAAGTGACAACGAGGGACAAAGTTTTTTTTTGCTACTTTTGCAATTAATGGGTACTGGCTTTCCATTGTTCTTCATATAAGTATTGGATTAGGGGTTGTTTTACGACAAACAGGCGGTGTCTTTAAATAGTGGTTTAATTGTATTGGAACAACAATGCCATCATTATGGTCTTTTTTGCTCCTACGAGTAGTGCTTACAGTCTTGTCAATTAACCTCCACATGCAATCCTCTTCGTTGGCCTTAGAACCCACAATGGGGTATCAACAGTTATTCGAGAATTTCTGAGCTCGTTGTTTTTCAGTTCGCCTTAAAAAATAATAAAAAAAAATATTATTTTAGTGTTAGCATACTTACCGACTTGATTAATTGCTCTAAAATAATCTAAAACATTTTAAAGGCTTACGTTGCCACTACAATAAAATAAATCTTACATGTAGTATGTATCAACATCTGAAAATAAATGAAAGTGTATCATAATTCAGCAATACGCATTTGCTTGGATGACAATAAAAGATATTTAAAGTTTAAATAAAAAGGCGTAAAAGTGGGCATGAAAAGTTTACTTTTAATGTTTTAAAAACAAAAAGTCGACTTGCCTAATTTGACTACTTTGTACCCAAAAGACTATTAATCGATAAGTCAAAATCGACTTATAGAACCCTAGGATCGAATTCCATCTCTCCACTCTCCAAAGTATCTGAAAAACTCCAACAAAGGTTTCTTACATTTTCCAATTTGCTTTTAACAGGACGCTATTATGATGGCCCCTTGCGGATTTCCTATGGAAATTGAATAATTTTCGTTAATGTTCACCTATAGAGGAAGGCTATTTTATCGAGACATTATTGGAACGATTCGACCAGAGCTTCCGGCCTGATAAGGATAACTTATTTAAGCGTCTTGTTAGAGATGTTGTCAAGGCCGGGGGACTTGGAGAAGCCCCAGATTCGATTTCTGGATTATCATGGGTTCTCTACTTATAGTTCTGCCGAAGCCGCCGTTGGATGGTTGTATGCGGGAACAGAGTTTTGCAACATTTAAAGGTATGCTATATGAAAACATCCTTGACCCTTTAGCTATTTTGTTACTCTTTTTTAGGCTGTTTTCCATGGGTTCATGTCTGAAAGCTCTTCTATTTTCGACCACTTCCTTGTCAACAAACGGTATGTTCTGACGAATGTGATAACAATCATAGTCTCGCAGTCTTCAGTCCGTAAGGTTTTCTATTTGACCGTTTTTGACAAAGATTTCTTACAGACTGAACACATTGAAATTCGTACTTCTACAGTCCCATTCTTGTACATCGAAACTCCCTACAATAATGACAGTTGACTTTATTCTTCTTTACTTTATTCCAGATTCGACTATCTTCTGAAATTCTCAATGTAACCAAATCGATTAAGTTAATTTTAAATCGTATAAAAACTAAATTATTAACATTTTTCGTATGTCTGTACGTTTGTTAGCTCAGCTGTTTTGAGGTGGTAAAAAATGTTTTTGGGGTTGGAGTAAAAACATTTAAGTTCCTTAAGCAGTGATTTTAATAGTAAAACCTCAAAGACTGGAAAAGTATATTTTAATAAGCAGCATTTCAGATAACCGAAGTACTTACGTGTAACTAAGCAGTAGATATGCCCACAATCACTTGTATGGAGATTATTTCTCAGGTATGCAGGTATGTGTATACGAGGTCCGACCAAAAACTAATAGTCCTTACCAAGATTTTTTTTATTTTTTGTGCGAAAGTACTTGGGCCAGGAGCATTTTTGACAGGAATCGTTATCGCCAAAGTCGCTGGTGGCTACACGCAGAGAAAAGATATGGTTACTATATGGTCACGGAAATAATAGTATGTTCTCTGCAATAAAAGTATGGTATGGTATGTTCTCTGCAATAAAAGTATGCAACCATAGTATTGTTTTTTGAATTACATTTTGATAATAGTATAATTGCGTCAATATTAATATTGTTGAAATGTAACAATAGTACTGTTGCCAAATTTAAAAATGAAAATATGGTTTTAGCAACAATATAAATATGGTTGGTCGGACAAAAGTATTGTTTTAATGGGCTTTATGTTAACAATTATATGATTACGGCAATCATACCGGCAAAATCGTAATTTCTTTTAAATTTAACAATGTTATTTTTACTTATCTTACGCAATAATAGTAATAATAATTAATTTTTTTCAAAACAAACTACGGATTAGTATATCTCAAATATTTTTAATAAATGCTTTTTTACTGTTAATTAATCACTCCTATTATTAAGAGTTCAATGTATTTTTACATAACTTACTTAATAAAATTCTCTATTGTTGAATAACAACTTAACCCAATCTTTACGAAAATTTTTAGCGATCTTAGTATGGTTGTGTGTACTATGGTTGTGAGGATAATACTATGGTTGTACGTTAAACATACTATGATTATGAGGATCATAATATGGTTGTGGGGATCATAGTATGGTTGAATGTGAATAATTTTATGGTTGTGGGGATCATAGTATGGTTGTGTGAATAATTCTATTGTTGTAAGGACCATAATATTGTTATGTGGATCATAGTATGGTTGTGTGTGAACCATACTATTGTTGTGCCACAACCATATAACCAACAATAGTATGATGCTCTTCAAATATTGTTACCACAACCATACTTTTTTTCTGCGTGTAAAGAGGGTATCTGTTTATAGGCAGGATACGATTATTGAGATAACCTCGTAGTTTGACTTTTGAAGTAGTCTTATGACAATTTGTTTATGAAATGTGTCAATACCAAAAACACGAATATCCATTTAATTCGCTGAAATTAAAGGTACTATCTAATGGATGTCGCACCAGGAGCGCATACAAAATGATGGACTTTCGTAAAATACATTGAATGCGTGATTAAACAATGACAAGGGTTCTGCCAACTTTAGCGTTTTGTCGACGAATGGGTCACATATGTCCCATTTCGTTTTTTCTAAATTACGGGCACATTGTTTAATGGATTTTGGCCAATCAGTATTGTTCGACAAAAAACAAATGCATTCTTTGAGTTTCGTGTTAAAATTATGGCTCTGTTGTTTCAATTAGGTTAAGGGCGTCTCAAAGTCAGAATTTTGTATTTTTTGTGCAATTTTATTTTAACCAAATATCTCTGGTTCCGAAGGAATCTGGTGGAATAACTTTTAGAATAATGTAAATTTATTGATCAACGCATTTTAAATTAGTTCGATAATTTTCACGGAGGGGGGGGGGGGGTTCTGAAAAATTGCATGGGACATATGTTTCCCATTCGCCTTCAAAGGTAAAAATTAAGAAGATTTTTTTAATTTTTTTTGTGTAGTTTAATTATTTATAGTTAAAAAACGCAGACAGCACAAACAATTCAGAGAAAAAAGTAATCAAAAATTTAAAAACTTAATTGAAAATATTGAGATTCCTAAATGGTTTATATAAACTCAAATCAAATTGGAACTCAGTTTTGATAATTTTCCAAATAAAACACACATTGTTTTTTTACATGCGAAATTGTGTTTGTTCGATTTTCGATTCCGTTTTTGTGCAACAACAAATCGCTTCCTGACTCGTCCTTCCGTTCTTGTTTGATAATGTTCAGATAAATCCGGTACTGCCCCAAGTTTTGAGCGTTTAACTGATTCTCGCGGTGTCGAGGTAATACCATCTTAAATTTTACCATAAATTATTCCATATGCTCACCTATTGACTGGCATTTGCTATGTTTAAATTTGTTTTCAAATGCTGAGTTAAAATGATTTGTTTTTGGTCTAATTTGAAAAGGCTTGATCGTATGATGGGTCGTCACAGCTAGTCTGTTCAGCATTGTAAACAAATTGTAAGCTGAAAAGTGTTTTATCGAAACGATCTCGAGTCATAACTTTGGAAATTAACGGTACTTAATATATTTCCATCGTTCAATCTTATTTCGGGTAATCTGTGGATAATCGCTGCTATACTCATCCCAAAAAACTCGTTCAACTCTTTTTTATTTATCAACAAAAAAATATTGTACTTTTCTGCTCGCAATAAAGTTTCGTTTGGTGAATTATGTTGGTTTATTAATTATGTTAGTGTGTCGAAATCAAAAAATGTATTGAAGACTTCTGAAGAAGTTGGATTCTCTTCATCAGCGCTAACATTTGGATTTAAAACCTACATGTATCGGGAGATCAATCTAAAGGTATTTTTCGGCAAGTGGAGCCGTCCTGTAAAATCCAAATGTCGTCAAGATTACGGGCATCAATTTCAGGTAGCAAAAAGTCCGATATCAAGGCGCGACAGCATGCTCCATTCACGGTTACATTCCGACCATCATCATTTTTGAAAAAATATGGACCGATTATTACACCAGCCCATAAACCGCACCAGACGGCAGTTTTCTTTGGGTATAATGACACCTCTTGTTGCTCTTTAGCCAAAATGCGGCAATTATGTTTATTGACGTTGTCGTTGGGCCAGAAATGTGCCTCATCACTGAACATAATTGTGGTCGAAAACTGTTTCTCACCGAACGCTCATTTCCATTTTACAGTTGCACAATTTCGAGACGTTGTTTCGGTGTAAGTCTCTCCCTGATGAAATGGCAAACAATACTGAAAAGAAGGCCATGGAAAAAATAGTCAAGATGGATCACCCCATATGTGTAATCGGGGTAGATATAAGCTGCCGAAACGATATTTTGATAAACTTTTTTCAATTGAAATTGAAGTACAACTTTTTTGGCATCTTTAGATTTGCCATTGACGCACCTGTCTTAGATTTTTTGCTCGTTGAAGGTTTTTCGGAATATCTTTGGTTTCGACTCCGTTCGTTAAAACCTTAGAAGCATCCAATACGAGTACACCTACACCTTTGACTTCTATATTAAACACATTTTCTTCATTATCCGATGCGATCAAAACCGATGCAATCTGCTATAATTAAATGAAAACTAAAAACACAAATTTACGCACAAATTGCAGCATTAAAACAGTTTGACACATGATTAGAAACTAAAAGCTTAAATCGTTTTTTAATTGGTTTGCATATTAAACAACACAACACTTTGGTGCAAATAATTTGTTCCCAAATATTTACCTTCGACGACGAATGGGGCACATGTGTCCCATCATTTTTCTCATAGAAAGAATAGAAATTTTTAAATTTTGACACTTTAGTCTTTAAATGTTTTGTTTCCGAGTAAGAATCCTCAATAAAATTTTGAAAATTTCTAGCGGAAAATTCCTCGTCCTCAAAGGCTTAAGAGTGCTGGTCATTTGTTGCTAAGAGGCACAGCCCTGCGGCTTAAGTAGCTCGGTCTCGGTGGTAAGTTTATTTCGTCTCTGTGCGAGATAACCATACTTTAAATCGCTTTCAGAGGGCCACAAATTAAATAAAAAAAATTGATCCACAAATTAAATACATATTTTACCTCTCATTAAAGACCCATACAGGTTAGGTAAGTAAGCGGGCCGGTTATAAAAGCTCAACCCTTTCGGGATACCTGCTTCATACTGGAGGAGATTGTATATTTTGTTTTTCTTAACAAACCTTCAGCCGAAACACATGTTGTCCACATAAATGTCATCCAATTTAACCCAAGACAGCGCATAGAGAAAGGGACCTAAGGGTAAAAAAATCGATTTTCATTTTTTTCTTTTTTTGATGTGTACAACATCTGAGCATCGAATGAGGCCGATCCCATGACCCAAAAGTGTTCCCTCCCAGAGATATGCGCGTTTTATGAAAGTGAAGTCGATGATTCTAAACGCAAATAGAAAGGGACCTAATCTTTAGAATGGTTCTCCTGAACAAAACAGGTTTTTAGCCTTAGGTCCCTTTCTATTTTGCGCGTCACATATGATTCTTTTTTATCATCGTTATGTCAGTTTCGCTTAATGTGTGGTTAGGGCCAGTCATCGCAATAATCACTATGTTAAAAACTGCTAAAGGTCCACATTCTAAACACCATGTCCATGTTGAAGAACTGCTATAAGCTAGTTGATGCCTCAGTCAGTGGACATGAAATTGATCACATGAAATCCCTTGTTTCGATAATAACTTTTTACAGTTATTATCAGTGCAAATTGATCTGGTTTCTTAGGGTTTCGTCTTCTTCCCCGGGCTAACTTTGAAGGATTGTCTTCGAACACCGTATTCACATTGAAGTTGTTGAATAGACCCTTTGATGTAAAGGTTCCTGATTTTACCATTGCAACGTTTTTTTTTTTGATTCTGGCTATCATTCCACACTTGCAGCGGCGGGGAAAGCCTATTCGATAATTTGTGGTTCTGATGTACCCATTTTGTTAGATCCCCGCAGGAACCGCTTCGACAACAAGTAGTTGTGTCGGCTCACGGGTAAGATCTTTGTCTCCGATGACAAAAGATACAACCTTTTCTCTCATTCATTTGACGTTGGCGCCCGATGTCAGATAAGAAATTGAAATTCAAATATGTATGAAATTAGTTTTAAAACCTGTCCAAGGGACTCCAAATGGGCTTTTTAAACCCTACACCACACTGTGGTACAGGGTACGTTTGACTTAGTTCTGATGTTTGCAACACCTTAAAGGAAAGGAAATTGATGCTATGTTAAGTACTCGTATACCGATCAACGAAGAATAACTACCGATTCCATCAATCTATGTCTGCCAGTCCGTACAGGTCGAAATTACCAACCGATTTTGATGAAACTTATTACATTCTTTAAGTTTGGGTCAAGGACGAACCCTGTTGAAATTGGAATTGGGTCCATATTATGATATCATACATAGGTTTTTCCCGATTTAAGAACCTAATGCTATAAAAGCCACATGTTACATACGATTTCGACCAAATTCCGAACAGAGCATTTCTTTTGACGAACTCCCATCTCTGGTGAAATTTATCCATATTGGTCAAGTATTCGAAAAGGTCCTTACCGATTTACGTTATGAGCGAAAATTTATTAACTGAAACTGGATCATATACGAGGGCGACCGAAAAAGTAACTGGCCTAACATAAAAAGAACCGTTTTTTTGGAATTATTATTATTTATTTTTCAACATAATCTCCTTCGAACTCAATACACTTCATCAAACGTTTTTCAAGTTTTTTAATTCCATCCGAAAAATAAGATTTTTCAAGACCTTCAAAATATGCCTCAGTTTCAGCAATAACCTCGCCATTGGACGAACATTTTTTGCCACCGAGATTTTTTTTTAAATTTGGAAACAAGAAATAATCAGAAGAAGCTAAATCTGGACTATGTAGTGGATGCGGAGCAATTTCAAATCGTAATTCGGCCAGTTTTTGTTGAGTTAAAAATGCAGTTTTTTCTAAATGCGGTCGTCTTATCTTGATTTCTTCACTCAACCGATCCAATAATGCACAATAATATTCACTATTTATAGTTTTTCCTTTCTCAAGATAATCAATAAATATTATACCCCTTGCATCCCAAAATACTGTGGCCATTACTTTTCCTGCTGACTTAACAGTTTTCGCCTTCTTAGGACCACTTTTACCAGCTTCTATCCATTGTTTTGACTGTTCTTTGCATTCTGAGATGTAGTGATGGATCCATGTTTCATCAACAGTTATGAATCGGCGCAAGAACTCTATTGGATTACACTGATAAATCGCTAAAAGCACCTCGGAATTGGTCCAACGGACGATTTTTTGGGGCAAAGTCAACAAACGCGGCACCTTTTTCGCGGATAGCTTTTTCATGTGGAGTTCATCATGTAAAATACTCCAAACTTGTTTTTCGTGTATTTTAACAATATCAGCAAGTTCTCTGAGCTTTATTCGTCTATCTTTAGTCACTTCATTAAATATTTTTCTGTTTTCAATAGTGGTAGCAGTTTTCGGTCTTCCAGAGCGTTGTTCATTTTCCGTACTTGAACGACCCATTTTAAATTGTTGAACCCAGGATTTCACGGTGGAGTATGATGGTGCATTATCACCATGAACAGAATCCAATTCGTTTTTGATTAATTGTGGCGTATAACCTTTCATATAAAAGTGTTTAATTACCGCACGAAACTCTTTATATTCCATTTTTTTAAAATTATAAAACTTGTTTACTTCAATCACCTGTAACAAAAAAAATAATCATTAAATATTTCGGAAATTTTGACAGATGGCTTATAAAAGATTGCTCTTAAAAAACAAAAAAAAGTTGCTAAGAAAACAGAAAATGTGCCAGGCCAGTTAGTTTGCGCTCGCCCTCGTATGTCCACATTTTCATATAGCCCCCATACAAAGTTTCAGATTTTAAAATCTGCAGCAATAGAAGCCATATTTTACATCCGATTCCTACCAAATTTTACATACGATGTCTACAATGTCATATAACATTTTACCATATCGGTCCATGTTTACCAATAGGCCCCCACATAAAGGTCCCTCTCGATATGACGTCCACCAGCTCTAGAAGTCACAAACTTCACGCAATGGCGCTCACATTTTGCATGGTACGTTTGTTTCGAGCGACAAATAATTAACTCTAACATATTGAGTCAGACCTTGATCCAGCTCCAGATAGAGTTGTTAAATCCTCTATCTGGAGTTGGGATCACTTAATCGGCCACGTACAACTTTATCTTTTTTACCTATTTAAACATTTAGTAGTGCGAGGTATATGTAATACAATAGCACGCCCAACTTTAGCTAAATTTCTGCAGGATAGGTTAGTGTCAACTTAAAACTAACAGAGTCTGCAGTCCGATTTGTCGGAGCACTTACAGACTTCTTGGGAGCTTTACTAGGTTTTACTCTTTTTTTGTATCCGTGGCTTCAAGAAATGTTCGACTTATAAGAAATGTTGGTACATAAGGTAACATTGCCCATTTGGACACACAATATGTAGACTCTCTTTCAAGAATATGTACGAGTACAGCATAATTTAGGAAAAGCTCACTGAATTTTCTATGTTGAGTTTTAAAGTATAAAGGATGGAGTCAAATTTTGCGTTCGGCACAGATACATTAGGCTGAGTGTATTGCAAACAGCCCTCGTACATAGCCGAATAGCAATAAACCTAACAGGATTCAATATACCAGTAGGTATGTCATTTTATAATGTATCCTTTTTTGAAAAATATATAAAAAGAGGTGCCATTTTTAGGTCAACCCGATTTGTGATCTCGTTAGTGTTTTGCATTTGCCAAACTCGTCCACAAACTGTAGTGAAGAAAACAAAGTTAAGACGCCACTAGACTGCCATAATCTATTCTAAGCCAATTACTATGGATGTTTTCGTAAGAGCAGGAGAATACTCTTAGTGACAGATTAGTCGACTACACTTATTTTCATTTTAAATTCCAGCTACTGACGTCGCTATCCTTTTCGAGGTGAATTCTTAAGGTCATATGCTTAAAATCTCCCAGGCTAAAAATAAATTGTACACATTGAATATTCTAACATTGACGAGATGCGTTCGGTTTTTCCGTTTCTTCCTTCCTCCCTTCCTAATGCTATTTATTCATAAACATGTTTCGCTTTTGAAATTCCAGAGAAACCTTCCGATGCAAAGGCCCCGTCCGTAACCCCGCCCGTGTATTTCGATGTGGGTGTGAAATGGAGTGAAAACGTTCCAACATGGAATTTATGAAATGCTTCTTCAATTCTACATTCATCATTTTTCCGGCGAATGGAACACGGGTGGCGATATCGAGAAATGGGACGAGGCCGAGGAGGAACGGCTAAAATGTATGCAGACGTGCATAAACAAGATTTATTAGGTTTCAATTGTTTCATATTCTGTTTATACTTATGTTCATTCTGTTGTCGGTTTTGGCTTAGTTATCCCTTCTTATCGATTTTCATTTCATGCTGATGGTTGCCTCATAGATATGGTCCTATGCGGGTGTGTGTGTGAGTGTATGTATGTCTTTGTGGTTGTATGTGTGTGTCTATTCAATTTGAAATTAAATTTTGTATTAGCCCCGTATTATCGCTGACGTTGAGAATGACTCTGTCAAAAGGGATACACTCCACGACATGACAGTGGCAAAAGGGGCTCATTGCTACTGTTCTTAAACTGTGAAGTAATCCCATTTACTGGCGAGGACAAAGGTGATGGCGGGGCACAAACTGTCTGCCACATGTGTCTAGCAACGTTTATACTCGTGTGACGTACCACGCACGTATGTTCGTAAGTCTGTAGGAGCACTGGTACCAACCAACATATCGACGATGTCGATGACTGGTATATTTGGGTGTCACAGACTCGAAAAAATGGCTTATCATTCCGACAAAGTAAGTACGCGACAACAAGTTGGAGTGTCACACATCCACACACCGACGAGGACACATCTGTGCTTCCAAGGAATAACGACTTATGTGTGTAATTTCATTACCAATCAGGAGATCACTTTTAGGTTATTTTTGGCACAAGTAAACGTGCGAGGACTGTTCAGCAAGCTGATGTTCTAAGTTGCAGTCTCCATGAGGATGTACCACGGGATCGTGACATATCCCGCTAATTCGGGTTAGGAGGTATCCATGAAAATAAGATACACATGCTTAAATGTCCTTAGAAGTTCAAAGACGTTTTATTTTAGGATAACAAGTATTGTATGTATACACTCTGTTCGCTGAATATGCAGAGCAAAAGTATGATATTTTATTGCCTCTTTTTAATCGAGTTCATTCGGGACTCATACGTTAGCAATGGCATTTCAATCGAATTCCATTCTTAAAATGTAACATTTGAGCTACACCTGAAATAAATTTGAGCTCTTTATCAAAAATATTAATTTATGTTTCGAGCTGCTCGAAGGTCCAAAGTGAGAAGCGATAAAGAATCGGATAAGCATTAAAAGCGAAAAATAATCTTTCCTCAAAGGTCGTATTAGGCTGGAGTGTGAATATTGAGTTGTTGGTATTGATGGCGTATCTATGTTCCAGGGCTGATTCGCAGATACTGCGCAACGTAGGAAAAAGAGAACCTTGAAAGTTGTCTACTAACAAGCTAGGCTCACGAACATTTTGCAGAAACTTGCATACAGCATGCGCTGTGGGTACTTGAATTGACTGGAATTGACTTATTTCCTAACGTTGCTGAAGCGTAAGGTTATTTAATTTTTTATTTCCTTCTTGTATGGAACTGCCAAAAAAACATCATGAAAATGGGGAAAATAGCACCCCTTGAACTATTGTAAACGGGGATTGAGCCCCATGGGTCTGTAAGACTGACTCTTGCCATATTTGGATTTGTAGTGAGATTTGCTTTAATTTGTCCGCATATGTCCTAGTTTCACTGTTTTTACTATAAGATTTCGATCAATACGCCAAGGTATTGCAACCGTAGTGGAAAATATCGGAGACATTCCACATCATGGTAAAGTGTAAAAAGTGTTAGTTTGGTTTTAATCAAGAATACGTTAAATGGGAAATCTTATGTTGGGACGTAATTTCCTTTGAATTTGTAAATTTGTTTAATTTGTGCTGAATGTCTTCACACGTGGAAGTTATTTCCTACCGTTAGTATTCTCTGCCGTCAGGCGAAGCAACATTACTTCCAATATCAAAGTTACTTAGGTTGGCTTTAGAACTCTGAAGATTTAAACTGCGAAAGGGCAAAGTCAACATGTGTTCACAGCACCACAATGCGGCATCACAGCGCAATAATTGTAAAGTGGAATGCTGTAGAAAATGTTTAAAGGAATGCCTTAAATACTTTCGAAGACTTTTAAAACTTGCGTTATTAATTTTGAGACGGTTGTAGCGTTGTCGTAGGCTTAGATATCAAATAGTCATAGCACACACACACAAACACCCAGACACCTGTATCTCTGTTATGTACGCATGTGGATGTGTGTGCGAGTGATAAGAGGGCTACCGTGCACTTGAAAAGCTCTCAATTTCTATTGTGTGCAATTCTAGACAGCAATAATTTTTGACATGCCTCGACTTCACATCTCGGTGAAATCTTTCCTCATTCTCAGACCCGCATACGCAGGGACGTTTTGAATCTTTACTGGGCGCAGACAAACAATTTTTATGATGGGACACTTTTCTGTTTTTCACGTTTAACGATAATGTCTTAATCTGGTTACCGCATTTTTAATATGTTGTTATGGATACTAAATAAAATGTTAACTCAGTATCAGAATTATGCAGAATAGTCATGACTCAAGTTTACTTTTACAACAAAGTATCACCTTTAAAATTACAGGCCCCATACAGTTTTCTCATAATTAAGCCGACCCTTCAGATGCGCACACCCATACTTGCGACATCCTAAAGATACACGCTTATCGATGGTTATTTTGTGACGGTGACTTTTGTTATGGCTGATGATTATCACTGATGCTCTTGAGTGTATACGCTCCAGTGGATGCTTTGTCGCATCGGGCACAGCAGGTAGACGGCACGGCCACTGGTGATAACAACGACAAAACAACGTCATCGACTTTGTCATAATCTCGAGTAGCCTGTGTAGCCGCCAACGATGTCATCATCATAGACATCGTACATACACTGGCAGACAAAAGTATTGGCACAGCGAGTGCGTTGATTTGACCGCAGTTTACTGTCAGGAAAAGCAGACATTTGGTGTATTTCAGTTGAAAAGCTAAAAAAGATGTTTTTGTTCCCGCTTTATTAAGCGGTTTTGAGTAAAGGTTTTGTGTATGACGCTGGACAGTGCTGCCAAATCCATTGTTTACTGATTTTATACACACAGAGAAACAAATAGTTGGAACTTCAAATATTCCATTGCAAAAGAGAAATTTCCGCCTGTGTAATCTGACTTATCTCCAAAACGAGGTGCTTCCACTACGTCATTTAGTGCGGCCTGGTCGATTCTTATATACCCTCCACCGTCCCTAAGCCGCTAAATCGCTAAAAATGGTCGTTTTTGGGTCGTTTTCGGTTTTAAAAAATAGTCTTATACAAACTAGAAGATGGAAAATTATAATCTACAAAAGAGAACACGTGAAAAGATTGACTCGGATAGGCTGACTTTAAAATTTATCAATTATTCAGAATATTCCGTTCCTCTATCTGAAGTTTGAACAAAGTCAAACCTAATACTTTATGAGATTTCTAAAGCGTAAGGGACTTATTTTTACTCAGAACACGTTCTGAGCCCAACCGAGTTAAATTTCTTTTATAGCGGCAAAACCTTTAACAACCGATGATCGTTTGGATCTAGTTTCACCAGAGTTCATCAGAGGTCGCTCAAAAAATGCTATTCAAAATTTTTACACTATCGACTGTTATCGTATTTCAGATTTAAGATCAACAGGACCTTGAATTTGGTGAAGCCTTTGTATGGGGACTATTTTAAAACATGTACGAATTAAATTCTACCAAATGTGGAACTCATATTAGATAAACAAAAAAACATATGTGGCAGCGCATAGAAAAAGGTGCCTAAGGGTAAAAAAAATCAATTTTCACTTTTTTTTTTATGTGGACATCACTGAGCATCGAATGAGACCGATCCCATGCCCCAAAAGTGTTCCCTCCCAGAGATATGCGCATTTTATGAAAGTGTTGGTACACCAAAGATAAACGAATCTAAATCCTTAAAATGGCTCTCCTGAACAAAACTGGTTTTTACCCTTAGGCCCCTTTCTATTTTGCGCGTCACATATACTGTTGAGGTGACTGCCCCCGGCCGAAGAAAATACAGACCTGGCAGAATGTCGCACAGTGCTCTGTTCCCATATAGCATTGGAAAAAATATGAAGAATTTTCAAAATACAATGATATTTCTAAATGGATTATTATACGTTGATTTCGAAAATGTTATCGGTTTTTATGTGACATTCGCGGTTTTCTTGTAAAATTTGGTTTTTACTGAATCATTTGGAATATCAACTAGGCCGGAATTTACACGATGATCTGCTCTCAGTTCGCTGACATCCTAAATTACATGAATTTAAAATTTTTGTAAAAAAACAACAACAAATTTAATAAAGCAAAAAAAAATTCACCGAATTATTTGATGTATTTCGCTTTCTGGAATCTAAAATTGAGAATTTTTCGATTAAAGAATTCATCAGACCACTTTTTAAAAAATGAAAATCGAAAAGAATCGGACAAAATCGGGGAAGATTTCCAAACCAATTTGTTGTGCAAAAACCAAAATTTGTGCGACTCCTTAACTATTCAAAAATTATAAGTCAATTCGATTTCGTCTAAAAAGGCGTCTTTGACAAATATTTTCGTGCAACTACTTAGGAATTTTAATTAATTCTGGATACAAATCGCTCGCTTTGAATTGCTCTGGAGCCCAAAAACTCTATTTCTATGCATTTTTCTTAGTTAGACTATTACATTCTAAGCAGGTAAGCAGGTAAGTTTTCTGATTTGCGTTAAATGCTTGGGGTCTTTGCAGAAGTCATGCATCCGTCCATGCATATCAGGTCTGAAATAAATTTGCTGTACACCTTTTGAGAACCAAGGACGCTATTGAAATTTTACCCGCTCATAACATACCATGCATAGCGTTTAATATTCTACAGCTGTGAACGCTAAGCGAAATTCATTCGAAATCGGATGTAATGGCTTTTAGAGTTGCTGGATCTGAAATCAGGCTAAGCCTATTGCTCGTTCTTGGCCCAAACTTAAAGAATGTACCAAGTTTCATCATACAGATGGAAAGACGGACATCACTCAGTGGAACCAGATAGGGATTCTGAATCGATCGGTATAATTAACACAGGATTTATCTTAATTTCTTTAAGGTGTTTCAAACATCTGCACTAAGTCATACTACACCGGACCAAAGCGTAGGGTAAAAATAGGTTTCTATATGAGTATATTCTAAAAGAGAGTCTACCATCCTCGCTATTAAACATAGATTCGATGCAATTTAGATAGTTTTATCGGTATCAAATCGAAAATGTGTATAATTGCGACTCTATATAGATCTGCAACTTACATAGGGGAACACATCGATCAACGTCCATTGAAAAAGTTTGTCGATTACTATAGGATTATACTATATATCGATCGATGGTTACGAGTACATATGACCCCTTATTTGAGACTCTTTCGGTTTATAAATTTAAAATCGACTCTTGCTAAAATCAACCTTGTTTTAACGGAAATATAGCGGTCCATGTTGTTGAAAAGGTCCCTTCACATTTAGGACCTTGCCGCTCCAAAGGTTACATTTCAAATCAGGTGTTTAATATCGAACTGAAGCGTTAGTCATCTGTATATCACAGCGGTATGGTATGATATAGTGAGTCCTTTCGAGCGAACAAACAAAAGGACTACATCATAATAATATTTTATTTAAAATGTCTTAGGCATCCGAGGCCGACTTTAAATTGTTGGTCTCGATCAGTGAATAAAGAAATTATTTGGTGCAAAGCTCATTAAATTAGAAAAGTGTCCACAGTTGTTTCTCAATGGGATATTGCGGGAAATATGTACGATAACCACCTTAAATGTTTCCTCCTAATCGATTACTCTAGTCCAAATATTTTTGTCCATTAGTGTAGCTCGCAGACATAGAGAAAATGAGGAGAAATAAAATTTCTACGGCGTAAGAAAAGTCGCTACTACGCCGCCAATGACGATGATGATGCTGCATTTACTGCTGCTGCGTGTGCTGTGCGATGGTATGCGTTGGACTGATGTACTTCGTCGGCATGTATTGCTGCTGCTATCTTGACGGCCGTCTTGCTTCTCGTCTTCGTGCTCCTCCTTTTTCAGTTTCGATTTATTTGTCTTAAATGGTCATATCATCGAGGGGTGTCTCGAGGTACGTGTGAGATTTTGACTTTGGTTAATTAACGCGTTGCCAGAACTTCGGAATTTGCCAATCATCATGTTCTCTTGACGTGAAAAGGAATGTCGCATATGTCGCATCACGTTCATTCTTTCCTACACAAGAACGTTTCAATGTGTGTAGTAGATCCGCCTGAGTTTCAGTGCATTTTGTCAGCGTATGATGCACTTGCTCCCAGTACTACGGATCTGCCCTGTGACATTGTGTTATCTACAAACAGTGGTATTTGCCAGCGTGTGTGTGAGTGTGTGCGTTTCTGTTATTTGTTTTCGTCGTTTATGAATCTATGATGAACATGCTGATGTTGACGGTGTCATTCTTTTGGTCGTCCGATGTGTCAGGTTTTGGGTTTCGTATTTTCCCACATTTCAATGCAGTGTTTCGTCACTGGTGTTTTTTTTCCTTTCTCTCTTGTTTTTGGAAAACACGGTTCGTTTGTGACTTTTTCTAATCTACTTTTCCAGTATTTGTTTTGAATCGAATGCAAATGCCTAGGCATGAGCATCATAATGTCGTTCAGTCGCCGGTGGGAGTTCGTTCCATTGACTAGAGTCATTCCTCACTGAAATCTGTTTGTGTGTGTGTGCGTGTTGGTTAATTATATTTGAAGCCTCGTGATAATTACCTGTTCCATTGTATGTGTTGCGTTTTGGTTTGGACAGTCAATGTCATTCATTGAATTTCTTGGGAACGCTGCATATTCGCTTTTCAACGCATTATTTATTTATACACTGTAAAAATTATTTATATAAAAAAAATCTTTTTTATTTTTCCCCAAAGGATTTGTTTTCCTATTATATTTAAAGAATTTATATTATATTAATAAAAATTGTATTTATATTATTAAACTTGCGCATATCTGATGAAAATATTTCATTGAGGAAATATCAATAGATATTACGCAGTTTTTTTTTTAGTGTACTTAGTGTTTTTTGTGTGGAAAATGTGATAATGTTCACGATCCGGATAGACAATTTTTTTATTTTCATATCTTAGACATAGAATGGAAATGCACTAATTAGGACATCCTTCTATATCCTATCATTCACTTTTAAGTCACTTCGATTTTATTTAAATTCTCGTACTACTACAGCTTGAGTAAAATTGCATTAATTTTTTGCCAATTTTGAATAAATGTAGCACAACTGTACAAAAAAATTCGGTATATACCGAAATACGCCAAGAAAACTGTTAACATTCAGAAGAGATCAATGAAAACCCTTACAGGAGTCCTGATTGACACTGCTTAATTGGCACTATGGCGGTGCACATCGATATTCCCTGTAAAGACTATTGTAGAACTTGTTAAGACGTAGAAGGAGAGGAGTCAGTGGTACATGTGTATGTACGGGTGCTCAAAAATACATACTTCACTGCCAAGTATTGTGACCAGGTCGATATAGCAGATGTACCTCACCCATAAACATTTTTGTAAAGTCATGCTGGTTATGAGCTGCTCGAACCAGCTGATAACCAACGTGGCATTCGCGTTGGAACCAAATGGAACTCAACCTAACCTTACCTACAGAAAATAATCGATTATTGTTAAATTGATGGAAAATGAGCACTTCAAAATTAAATTAATATAAGTCCTAAACATACTTCTTTCGACATATCGTCAAGCTTTTGAATATAAGAAAAAGCCAATTAAAACAAATCAAAAATAGTAAACAAAGCCAAAGTGGGGCGTAGCCGACCATTTTATATCCTGCGTTCCTGGATGTTCAGAAAATCCAACTGAAAATATGTTTTTGGACCCAATTTATCCAGATTTAAAACAAATGTAATATTTAAATTTATGAGAAAAAGTCATTGTTTTCGGTAGAATCGGTTGAACATATATGTAGGAGCTACATATTAATCTTAGCTTATAGTTATAGTTTTGCAACCTTATCAGAATAATGCTAGAAGCTATCATTATGTGACATTTTAAAGATCAGAATCGAACAGAATTACGTGACAACATTAACTTCTTACTTTATTTCCTCACCATGCTATTAATGAACAAACGAGGAAGTTTTTCTAAATAAATAAACTAAACACAATATAATTAATTTTAAACAGATTATGCATTTTATAGAGAAGCTTTCACAGGTATTACAGTTCAATCTCTTACTCGTAAAGAAGACGGTATTTACAAGATGGAAACTCGCTGCTAAAGAAATGTTTGATGTCCCGGGGTTGAACCCAGGTTCCGTGTTCACTAAAGCAAAATGCAACCACCTCAAAGATATAGCGGCAGTCGTTGTTCTTTTATGAGAAAAGATATTCTTTAACATTTTGGATCAAAGATAGACTAATCAAAATAAACCAGTCTGCTCGATGTACCGTGCCGAAGTTTATACACTCTCCATCGTGGATTTCGGGGGTTGCTATTTATATTTCGGGTACGGCAATAAAAATTCAACAATTTATCATTGGAAATGGTTTTATTGCTTTCAAAATATTCTCCTTTATGATCAATACAATTTTGCATGCGCACAAACCAATTTTCGAAGCACTTTATTCGCTCCGATTGAGACACCTCCAAAACATGATTTTTGAACGCTTCAACAGTAGCTTCGGGCGATGAAAAACGTTGACTACGCAATTTTTTCTTTGTGCTAGGGAATAAGAAGAAGTCATTAAGTTCCAAATCAGGGCTGTATGGCGAATGGCCCATCAATTCGACATCTTGAGTGGTCAAATAGCTCATCGTTTCAGCTGATGTATAAGAGCACTCATTGTCGCGATGCAAAATGATCCGTCTTCTCTTATTATCTTTCCTCATTTCTTCGAACACTGTTGGCGAACAGACGGTTGTATACCACTTAGAACTGACAGTCCTACGAGATAATTTGCTTCGATGTACTTCTTCCACGAACAACTTTTGTTGTCTTGAAAGACCCATACGGTCGATTGCTGTTTTGCTTCGGGTTCACATGCATAGATCCACGATTCGTCACCTGTGACAATGTTATACACTGCCTTTGATCTACCGCAGTTATACTTTTTCAACATCTCTTAGCACCAATCCGAGTGAGCTTTTTGAGCGTTCGTCAAATTTTGTGGGATCCAACTAGAACAAATTTTTTTTCACGGCCAAATGATCATGCAATATCTTATTGATGCTTGTCATACTTATGCCCAAGGATGCCTCAATCTCACAGTATGTCACATGTCGGTCTTGCTTAATTAGTTCACGCACATTATCGATGGTTTTTGGCAAAGTGACCGAAGTTGGACGTCCTTCACGAAATTCATCCTGAAGAGAACGGCATCCGAGACTGAACTCTTGGTACCAGCGATTAACAGTGGTTTTTGATTGTGCTTCATCGCCAAAAGTCGAAACAAGTTGATTTATATACTCTTGTCACGCCGAAAATCATAAAAAATCTTCGCACGAAAATGTTCACGGAAAAATTCCATTTTTTGACTGAGATGAACTTTTCAACCCATTGTAAACAAAACATTTCGCCCTCAAATGACAAAACGTTCTGAAATGTCAAAGTTTCCAATTAAAGTTCGATCTTGCATCTGGGAACACTATAATTGTCAGGACCCGAAAAATAATTAGCAGCCCATACGGCTCAATATGAAAATGTTATTAAGGGGCACGTGACCTCTTTTTTTTATCAGTGTGTTTGTTTCCATACCAACTTCATATATACTAACGACTATCGTCATATTGGAATTAGCTCACGAGATATAGCCTTGCAAAGTATGGACCGGGCCACGCCCTTTTGTCCAATTTTAACACGGTATAATCTAAATAAATGTGATCATTGATTTCACTCTGTACGAATAAAACATACTTGCTAGACAATTATTGTGCAGTCCAAGCTCTTTAAGACTTCGGAGAAACGAACGCCGTGTTTTCTAATCTGTACTTGTGCTTCATCCGTAACAGTAATCGCGAACACACGCGCCCGAAAGACTGTGTAGAATTTCTACGTCACGTGACTTAAATGCTCTTATACGCCCCCTTGTCTTATTTTACGCCTAAATAGTCTTCAATAAATTCGAAGTCATTGATTTCATTCAGTTAAAATTTTATAACAATCGATCAATTACTCTGTCCAGAAATGCAATTTTTTTTAAAAGCGGAGTAGCACCGCATTTTTTTCTCCAAAGTGTGTTTGGTCATATGTCTAAAGCCTCATATCTCTAATAGTTTAAGAGATATTAAGTTTTTAAATTCGGAATTGTTTATCTTTCCAGAGGTTAACCCAGTCCCTGTTGACACAGTACTTCTCGACCGATCTGGCCCAGTTTCAGTTTTAATACCAAGTATTTTAATCCATCAGCACGAATTTCTATCCATCAGCACGTGTTTTTCCATAATTTTTAGCCACCTAGCTTGAACAGGGCGATCTGCAGTTTGCATTCCACAGACGGCCGGACATGACTAGATAATCTTGCAATTTAACGACGATTCAGAATATATATACTTCATCCTCCGACCAGTATTTTGAGGTGTTGAAAATGGAATGACACAGTGAATATACCCTTTATCCTATGTTGGAGAGTAAAAAAAATGAAGTACACACAGTTCGAATCTTATAAACCCTTCACTGTATTTTCCTAATATTTTTGTAAAAAATAACAGATATTTAATTTTTGCCCTACTAAATGAAATTGATTTGGTTTGAAACCACAACCCATAATTCTTTCGTAGTAATATTGGCTGTAGTTTGAGAATCCATAATTCATATCGCTCTCTTGTTTTGGCTAAGTCGGCTTTTTGGGGGTTCATTAGTCCCAGCAGAAATTACACTAATATAGGCTCAATAATACACAAAAAGCAGTAGGCGAAGATGTAGTACTTTACTATTCATGAACAATTTTAATTGTATTTTATGCTGCTAACTGGAAAATGAGTTTAAACTTTGTGTACTGCGACCCACTTTAATGTGCGTGTGATTTCATTAAGATCACTTCGCTTTGTTAAACAAACACTTGATGAAACGTGCACACTGCTATCATCGCTCGCTTGTTTGTATATGAATCAACGCCCCCTTTATTTGAAAAACATTATTAGCAACAAATGTACGTATGGGGTGTACTCGTATGTGTGAGTTATAAAATGTATCTACAGTAGGGTAGTCCCAAGTATAGGAAATTTATTCAAAGGCAATGCCCGACAAGGAGCGGTTGGTTGGTTGCCACAAATCTATAATAACTTTCAAGGGAAACATAGCCTCTTCTGTAACGCCTGATATATGACATCTTTCGCCATCTTATTGCATGTTTTAGGCGTCATGTCGATACCATAATTATCTAAAGCCTTACGAAGCTGCCAGACAAAGATCAAACTAACAGCAAGGTTATAGCCACCAGTAAGAAATGTCGGGCGAGACCGGCTACATGATACTTGCAACACACGCTGTAGAATTTGAATATGTTTTCAAGTATGCAATACAACGTCACAAACTTTATAACATTGAAATCTGCCATATGCCTGTTAGACCCAAAAATCGAGAGGTAGCAACATACAATATGGAAGCATTTAGTGATTTCTCAATATTTTAATACCAACCATTATTGGTTGAAAATAATATATATATTAGATGACGTTTCATGAAGACCGGTTCATGTTTGCTACATAGACTGTGAGTAAAAAAAAATTAAGACAGACGGACAGGTATATATTGTTTCAGAAAATAATTCGAAGTTGATCGGATAGGTCTATCATACTTTTTTCTGGGCGTAACAAATCACTCACATACCACAGTACACATTAGGTCACATGGGACTCAGACAAGGAGTAATTAAAGATACGAACAAGTAAAATAAGTAGAGGTCCTTGGGGCCGACTATCTTACACCACTCTATTGTTCAGACGATTCCGCGTTCTGAAATCGAGAAATTGTCCGTCTGTCCACTTTTCGTTATAATAAGAGTACAGGTCGTAGATCGTATGTAGCATAACGAGCTTTTGGACCTTATATCGGGAGGGTCCATTGCATTAAAGCTGTACATTGAAAACTAGCAAAAAAAAAAAGCTAAAGTGGGTGACTTTGTTATGCACTGCACTTCTGGTTGCTTAGAAAAGCCAACGGAAAATACGTTTTGACCACCTTGGACGGCTCTAAATAAAACCAGATTTTAAAACTAAAGTCATATTTAAATTTGTGGGAAAATTTTATTGTTTGGGAACTATATCTTATTCTGAGCCATTTTAAACTGCGTCCATCATTGGCACAAGGAAATAGTAAAATCGGATAAACAAATAAGGTATATTGGAGTTATATCTAATTCTGAACCGTTTTTTTCAATTTTAATTCTTTCTGCCATTGGTTCAAAAAACTAACATGTGCCAAATTTTATCAAGATTGGAAGTAATATGTGGATTCTAGAGCTAAGAACATAAAATCAAATCAACATATATGTGTAGGAGCTATATATAAATCTGAACCGATATACTTGAATTTAAAAAAAATCCTACCTTGGTCCTAAAAACTAAAGTGTGCCAAATTTAAATAAGATTGGATGCAATAAGCGGAAAAAAGAGCTAAAAACCATAAAATCGGATGAACATATGTGTGATGTGTAGGAGCTTTACCTTTATCTGAGCATCCGTCCTTGGTACAAAGACTTACTTCTACAAAACGTCATGAATATCGGACAACAAATGCGACCTGTAGTTTGATTACAAGCTTTTGAAGGCTTTATTGTTTAGCTGTGAGTAAGGAATTAAATCACCTCTTATGATTCTTCTCTTTATTTCCAGGCCTTATACTAGTATTATGCTGATGTAAAAATATTTTGTCTTGACCCGGATTGTGGCTAGTTGACAAGATGTCGTAGCCTGTTGTTCACCACACCCAAATTCGCACTTGTTGTATTGACAGCTGTAATATATGTCGCGTTAGTTTTTTGTTGAATATGATTTGTCCTGTCTATCGTACTTACTGATGTCAGCCTTATATCTTTCGAGGACTTTCGCCAGCTGCATTAAGGGATGGGACATCCTGTTGCATATCCTCAAATCTTGGTTCTAAAAACTTTTGCGGTTGTCGTCAATAATTAGGAAGATCCGGTTTTTAATTCTTCGGTTTTTAAGAAGGTGGCTTGCGGTACCATCGCACAGAACCGTATTTTTTAACGTTCTTATAAAGAACGCATGATACATGCTAGCTCATTATCCCAATCGATGTTGAAAGTAGCTCGATGCATTGGCTACTCTCGGAGGTAGGTATTCCTTTGAGATAAAGAATTACCAAGATAGGTACTGGATTTTGCCGGGTTAAAACCAATTACGGCCCTATGCTCCATAACTGAGAAAAAGGTATATATATGTAAAACCAATCAGACTGTTGCATGGAGTCACAACAAACCCTAAAATTGATCCATGTTTTGAAACAATACAATTGTTCTTTTTAGGTACAGAACCAGTACCTCTGATTGTGATCAAAGTCTTACATGAATTACCAGTAACCAACTCTGTGAAAGGGGCACCTTATATATTTATGTTTTCAGATAGCCCCCACCCAAAAGTCTCTTCTGATCTGAGGTCCTGTGTCTATAAAATTCACAACTAAAATCAGATCTTGCTCAAAATTCGCAGGTTATGTTACTTGCGGACAAGGAAAACGGATCCACGATTTAATCCCTTAACCCTTTCGCATCTGCAGGGATACATATGTCCCAGCAAATGTTTTAAGACGACTGAATTTAAAAGTTTACACTCAATATGGGATATATGTGTACCAAATCGTCGTTTGGAATGTTGTCTAACGGTATTTACTTTTTTGGTTGTCTTTCTGAGTTATTTATGTGTTTAGTTTTGTATTAGAAGTTGTGGAGTGCAGTCGCAATTGACAACAAATTATTGTTTTTCCTAAATAAAAAATAATATTATCAAGAAGGAAGTGTTCTGTACTTAAAATAAGTGGAAAACGTTATTACTGGAAGTATTTAGTAAATAGATATTTTTTTATAGGTTTTTTTTTAAGTTTTTCGCTGCGGGACATAAATATCCCAGTCGTCTTTTTTGAGGGGACATATATGTCCCACCAGTCCTGTAAACTTTTTTACTTTACTTTTATTTCATACAAATAAATGATTTTTTTTTATTTTTATTCAGATAGATTGTTTTTCTTGTAGCTAATATTTGTTTCAAAAGGCTGTTGGGACATATATGACCCATCACAAAAGGCGAATGGGACATATTTGTCCCACCCCCTCCAGCCCGCCCCCAGAATATATTTAAAAAAAAACTTTTAAATCATACATTTCAGACTCGATTAAACGTAATATATTTATCAAAAGTCATTTAGTACTTAAAACTGAAAGCCGCGGCGAAAGGGTTAAGCACTACAAGCACTGTTTAACATCGAATTTTGCTAAAATTTAACACAATGCGTCATGAATTGTCTTTAACCGACTTAAATAAAATTGGATTAAGTTTTGCTATAGCCAAAGACAAAGGTCATTACCAATTTGAGGTGCTTTCGCTCGCTTATATCATATGTTGCCGAATGTTTTACACTGTGACGGTTTGGGTCTATGATGAAGGCTTTTGGTGCATGTTTTGGTTTAAATCCGGTTCTGCTTATATTTGGTATAGAACGCGTTGAACGAGCAACTCTAGCGAAATAAGAATATATCAGCCCATATATGCGAAGAGCCCCTACAGAAGGGTCTTTCTCGATTTAAGACCATGCAGATCTTGAAACCACATATTAAGTCCGAGAGAATCCCGCGGTTTCACAAACAAATCACGTAATTTTTAAAATTGAAAATTTATACAGTTAAAAATTGTATGTGACCCACACATAATTTTTATTTTTTGAATATTTAATACACCCTGTTAAAACAAAACAACGCAACGAAACATAAAAACTTCAACAATGAATTACCAACACTCTTAAATAAACCAACTAAGTTTAAGCGAGAAGCCAGGCCATCAACAACAGAGCAACAAAGAGTAAATGTAAATTAACATTGCATTGTACGAGTACATAATTGTAATGCAATATGGATTTTATAGCTCATTAAACCAAACTTGGAGATATGCGCAGAGAAGAGATATGTTACTATATGGTCACAGCAACAAAAATATCGAGCCCTTACCAGTAATAGATGTAAGCACCACTGGCAATTTTATGAAGTTTGTTATTTACATTTTACAACGCTCTTAAGCTTAAATACTCATATTAAAAATTAAATATTTACAAAGACAAAGCAAGTTAAATTGTACCACATGAATTAGACAAAAAACCCATCTTCTGTAAAACTTTCTTTTTTGCGCCTACGTCTTTTTCGTGGTATTCTCGATATGTTCTCTGCAATAGAAACATGTTCGTCGCAACCATGGTATTGCTTTTTGAACTTCATTTTGACAGTAGTATGAATGCGGTAATATTAATATTGTTGAAATGTATTATTTGCCAAATTTAGAAACGGAAATATGGTTGTAGCAACCATATAAAATTGGTTACTGCGACAAAAGTATTGTTTTTTGGGTTTTATGTTAACAATAATATTATATCATACTATATTTGTGTATTACACATACTATAGTTGTAAGGATCATAGTATGGATTTGGGAATCATAGTATGGTTGTGTATGAATCAGACTATTGTTGGGATGATCATTGTTGTGCCACAACCATGTACCCAACAATAGTATGATGCTCTTTGATTATTGTTACTTCAACCATGTTTTTTTTAATTATTGGTAGATGTCACAGATGATCCGTATACAACGTGCTCATTTAGTAAAAAAAAATTGGTAGCAAATAGTGAAGTAATGAAATTTCTCTCCTTATCCCTTACCGACGAATATAAGTTGAGGATCTGATAAAATTAGAAAATGTCTCAATACTAAAAAAATTAGAAACCAGTTTAAAGCGTAATTGAAGTGAACTAGATTTCTTGGATATAGAAGGTGTTTGAGTTACATACTTGCAAGCTTCATACAGCAATTTGTTGATACTTCAACCCACAACCGTTTATTGAGAGATGCTTTCCTTCGGCGAAATCTTGGAGCAATGATCATTTATTATAATCGATTATCACTTTTTGACGGTTTTTTGTTTTGGTTTAGTTATTTTTTCCGTAATGATTATTAAGAATTAATGGATTCGATTTTGTTTTAGTTTTTTGGTCTTTTTCCCGGTCTTTTTCATTTCCCAAAAAATCGGGAAAAAATTTAAAACATCCCTAGCCAGAAATTATGGAATCAAAAATTGGCATCGCGTTTATAGAATGCTACCTATTTAGGAAGTAAATACACATACGTATTAATAACATAGAAACATGGAGTAAAGGTAAGGATTTGTATGTTTTTTTTTAAAATCTCGTGATCTAGGCAGAAAATTACCCGCACACGTTAAAAACCCTACCTATATCCAACACTGTGAAAATTAGACTATATCGGCCCACGGTATCATATACTCACATGCACTACATAACTCCGTTTAAAAGCATCGCCCGGATCTAAAGCGGCCCTGACTCTCAAGAAGACCGGGCAATGGAAGGAGAAGTCAACAGTCGACGTTATCCTACTGCTGAATTCTTTATAGGTACTTGATTATTTCTTTGAAACTATGTCAACCGAGCATTATTAAAAAGGCCTGATCAACCTTCTATCCAACGCTGGGACTCTTAATGTGAGCACACTCGTACGTACATATTGCTGAAGCAAAGTGATGAATTAATATTATTATGAGCCATTAAATAAAGTTAACACAAGATGACGAAGACGACTAAAGTTTTAAACACCGAAGCAAGCATGTGAGAAAATACACCTGGAGATATTTTGGAATTCTTTTTTTTTATTTCCAACATCAAACAGGGAAATTGTAAACAAGGCGTTATCTACGAAACGCTCATACATATCTTCTCCATGATTTGAAAACGTATTTGCGTATGTCAGTCGGAGAAGTGCACTTTTTACGATAATGAGGTATAGTTTACCTACTCTTGTAACTCCTACTGAGATGAGAAGGTTTGTTTTGTCGAGCAAAACATTTCCATTCATACCCGCACTCGGATAATGAAGCTTATGGCGTACATAAATATATATGTATGTACACTTATTTGTGGGACTGTTTGTAGGGGACACACGGTGTGTTTGAAGCTCCCGTCTCGCCGTTCTCTGTGTGATGAGATTTATCAACTTTTGGATATTTTTGTTCTTCTATTTTGCTTCGCCGTTTCTTGGCGTTGTTCGTGTTGTTGTTTGTTGTATTCATCATTTTCTGTTCGTATTCATATCTTTTCACTATTTACGATGTTTATCTTGTTTGTTTCCTTTGCCTGCTCCAGTCGCAAGAAATCAAATTGAAAAGAACGAAATACTCCAACATAA
This sequence comes from Hydrotaea diabolus, assembly GCA_963513945.1. NCBI lineage: Eukaryota > Metazoa > Arthropoda > Insecta > Diptera > Muscidae > Hydrotaea > Hydrotaea diabolus. The sequence continues at coordinate 98,712,991 of OY740720.1, read as the reverse complement.
TACGATTGTCATAAACACGTTATTTTGTCGCTTGAATATGTCTGTCAGTCTGTCTGTATGTATGTGTAGGTACTCGTCCATATTTATGTATGTACTATGTAATGTTGGTAGGTGTGTATATGCACAGCAAAATTATGAAACGAAAAGTGCGAAGCAGCATAAATATGTATGTACACTGAAGGATATAAGTGATGCTATAATTTTTAAATAACAAAGAATTAAAAATTAACCCTTACCCAATACGTTCAGACGGACCCATCTTTTTTTGTTGTTTTTTAAATTCAAATAATTATAAGCTTATACTATAACAAACAATAGTAAAATACAAATAAATTTCTAATATACTATAAGTACACTGTCCCCAGATCGGGCTCTCAAGTACATGTTATATTATAATATTAAACTTTTATTTGTACATTTTTTAAATTATAATTAGTCGCCAAAAGTGGTACATTTGTATTTAGAAAAATAATATTGTAATGGAAAATTTAAATAAAAAACACTACACTTATATTAACTTTGTAAGGCATAAATAAAAAGCTGTGTTATTTGTATTTGGAAAGCCACCAAAATCTTGTGGATTTTGCTGCAAGTTTTATATCCTTATCGGAGATGCTTGTACAAAATCTTATATCATTACTAGAGTAAGTTAAGTCTCGAGTAGCTTTAATATTTACACGTCCGTTTATATGGTATAACACTGGGATCCCATTTTGGTTCTGAATATACTTTTTACTGTCAAGAAAAATAAATGTCTCGGGGTGTGCCCCGCATCGTAAAGTAGTCTCTAAGTATTCAGAACTTGTATAATATGAAGCCATAATTAAGTTATTATCTATGTTAGATGTACATACATCGTAAAATGTGGTTTTTTATTAGGTTAATTATAAAATTATCAATTCTAATAATATCTGCTTGGTTATATAATCGTTTATTTGACAAATATTTTTTAAAGTCGGTTTATGGGGATCTGTACAGAGAAGTGCACGTTCTTAAACATTTTCTTTCAAATACCAGTATTTTTTCCATGTAAGAATTGGACAACTATATGTTAAGATAGGACGAATCACGGTTTGGTACATTATTATTTTTACACACGTAGCTAGGTTCGACCAGGTATTCAAATATTGTATTTTTTTTTTAAAATAGTGTACATTTTGTGCCTCAAAAGTAATAACAACAAATGATCACAACAAATCAAAACAGTCAAAGAATGTAATAAAAGGAAAGCCCGCCTTTATTGTAGAGACAACAACATCGTTGTTTTCGTATGTTCTCGTACTGAAAAAATGTCAGTGGGACAGTCTGCCAATATGGTAGGAATTGTTTCTGTGAGTCGCTTGTATCTCGCTCTTCGACAATAACCATACTTCGCATATGCAAAATCAATGCATGCTCCGTATATATAGATCGTTAAAAGTGTAGAGGCCATGTCGGTAGCCCACATAATGGTTCCGAAGAGCCGTGCCACACCAACAGCGAAGCGTGCGTATACCAGAAGGTGATGTTTTTGCTTTAACTTCGCTGACCCTCTTTTCCTTCCCTCTATATCGAACAACAACAACCTGATATTATAAGCTTGTGGTGCATTTTAAAAGTAATAACAAATGATCACAACGAATCAAAAAACTCAAAGAATGGAACACCTTTTCAACCCTTTCTGATTTCGCCAATTTCAAACCGAAAGCAGTCTATGGCTATATGACATCGTCGTCTAATTCAAGGACGGCTCCGGGCTCCGAAGGGATCCAGAAATACCGTCCGCCTGATCAAAATACATACCTTAGACAAGATACAAAAACTGCAATAGTGAAATCATTTGTTAGCTTAAAAGTGCCTGTTCAGTTCTTTTAAAACAATTACTGCAAAGCTTTCTGATGAAGGTCGCCAGGTACCCCAAATCGCGACAAAAGCAGTGTCTTCTTTTAAAATGTAGATGCAAAAGTTGTGGATCCGGTAAGTCCCTGTTCAATATGTTAAAGCAAAATACGCAAATAAACAAACGAGCTAACTGTACCTGTACTAGCTGTACTTAAATCTTAAACTGGAAAAATTTGTTGTTGTAGTCCTTAAATCACTTAGTTTGGATAAAGGCTTATGCATGATAGATATCCAGGCTCGGTACTTAAACGACTACAACAAATTATTTTTCGATAACAACTTGACAATTTTTGTGAGCAAATGACTTAATTATTGTGGATTTGCTGTCTACTCTAAGGTATACTTACATATTTAAACTTATATTTTATGAATAATGTAGGGATTTGTGAAAAATCTACTGGTAGCACTGGATTGCGGTCAAATGGATCGCAATACTATTTCAATGAACTCACACATCTGGCATTAAGAATGTCTCACTGTAGACTACAAAGAAATTTCAATTTTGACGCGAGGCTAGTCAATTCACGGGCTTCAGCGGAAATGTTTTCTTAAAAATGAAAATGTTTTGAATTATTTTTGATTGTGATTTGTGCGACAACTTTTCTTTTTAATCAATTTTATTATGTAACTAATCAACGCCAACTCAAATTTTCTCGCAAAATATATAAGATATAAAATCGTTAGTGTTTTTTTTGTTGCTGTTGATTTGGGTATTGTATGAGGAGTGTTAGTCATACCGTCCGTAGTGCGGTGACTGCCAATCAAATCAGTCCAGTTATACAGTAAAACAAACATCTTAATTTCTCATATTTATACGAGTATCATTACTTCTACCCATAAACGTTGAACTACTATTACGATTTTGAGCAACGTCACCTTAATTACCATCACATGAAATATTTAATTCATAGACTCAATGATAAGGATATATTTCTTATATTCTCCAGCGAATAATTTTACTATGTAAGTAGGACTATTTTTATTTTGCGCCTTAGTAAAATTAACGACGTAATTATTTGTTACCGTCTTACTCATTTCAAAGCGTTTACGAGCGGTATAAAGAAGTTACAGACGTACCCACCGTTCCCTTCTTTCTGAAATTGCAGTAAAATCAAAAATACTCATTGTTCTAATACATTTGCCCGCCAGTGTAATTACTTGGAGCAATGAATGTCAAACACAATATGCGAGCAACAAAGACGCTCGTACAAAAAAGTACGCACAAAACATAAATAAACAAATAGTAGGAGAAAATAAGAAAAACAAAAACTCCAGAAAAAATACAACAACGGGCAATAGACAGATCCTGTGGAACAACAAGTGGTGGGAGTGGATGGGTGGGTACGTGTGCCCCACTCACAGACTCTTGCTTACATTCCCTGGTATATTATTTAATAAATTCACGCTTGACAACCCACACAAGCATATCCTCCAGCGCCACCCCCACCACCGTCGCAGGACCACAGACCGACCCACAGACAGTCAGTCAGAGTCATATGGAATCAGTTTCAGAAGGATATTAATGTCGATAAACACGTACATGTGTGTGTGTGTGTGTGTTTGTAACTTTTGAACAATTTCGTTGTGACTGACAAGTGTTCTGATTACAAGAACCACAAGGCGAACACTCTCTTACCCGTCCCGCGCACGCACTCATGAGTGACTTTGGCGAAAGGAAATGAAAGAAAGAAAAGAGCGGTGTAATGCAAACAACATTTATGAAGTTCAGACAGAGACTCGCAAATGCTAAACCCAGTCAACGCCAAAAACATTCATCCAGCCACAACGACCACAGATCAACAGGGATGGAAATTGATATATGACTGCCCTCTATTTTTAGCTCTGCGATAATAATACGTACAATTAATTGACAAAATGGACAAATGCGTAATAACATCTTAACAGATTTATCTTTCCCAGAATCTTCTCTAATTTGATTTCTTAAGATTAAAGACAAAACGAAAACATTAAGAGACTCATTTTATAAGGAAACAGACAAGCTTGTTTGTTGGAAGTTTGTGAACTGATAATGCTACATATTTCTTACGTCCTCAAAGTTCGTTTGCGGCTTTTCCATATTAATATGACAACTGCCTTACAACATTTTAATCGATTGTGGTTTACTTAGTTTTACATACATGAACTATTTCCTTCTTGGCGACTACTCTACCTTTTTAATAAAAAAACTGAAAAAATTAAAATCACAAAGCAAAGTCGGACTTATTATAACTTCTAGAGTGCTTGGACTATATGAAACGAGTAAAACGAAACTGGAAAAACTAATATTAAAAATAATCGAATTATGCGTAAAAAGGACCGAAAGGTCGGAATCAGGAGATTCTGCGACTATATAAATACATAGATCAATGTAGTCCGATTTCACCAGGACTAGTAATAGGGGGCTTATAACGCGCTATGCTCTATTTATGTAAGATCGAATTTATAACGTATTCTGTATACCGGCAGGACTTCATATCAGAAAACTGTTTTGTATGTGGGCTATATCAAAATATAAAACAACATGGTCAATGATTATCAATCGCTCTTAAGGGTCATTAATTCACGACTGGACAAATTTCACCAGCGTATTCCTTGCCTCATTACATGAAAATATGTCGATGCCCGAAAATTCAAGGGGCGAAAGGTCTCTCAAAATATAGGCATACTTCTTACCTTTCCAAAATTACCTAAAGGAAGCCCAGAGGTCCTAACGTTCCAAAGTTATGACTATTTGATTGAATTGAAAAAAAATCCAATTCGCCCCCTTGCATTTTTGGGCATGGTCGTAGATAGACATATTTTCATGCAATGAGCCAAGGAATACGCTTGTGAAATTTGTCCTGTCGTGAATGAATCACCCTGTATAAAAATATGAACACGTTCAAGTTGCACCAAAGACAATTATTGATCACTCATTTGGGAACTATCGAGTTTCAAGTTTATAGCCTAACTGAAAAACAAATTAGGAGACACATTTATGTGACTGCTGTTCTAAAGCATGGGCGGATATAGTCAAACTTCTCTATGAATTTAAGAAAACTTGTATAACGAACTTTTGCTACCTTGACCCAGATCGAATCGGATCGCATTTGTGAGTCCCGAACACCAAGGTTCTTAAATGGGGACTTACTAACACTATGAACTGGTCCGCTGTAGTTGCACCAGAGATAATTATTGTGAATTGCGATTTCACTTAAGACGAATCACAAAAATTCGCTTATATAGGGTGATCCATCTAGAGGCATTTTTTCAGAACAAAAAAGAATATAAAAATTCAAATCAAGTGTGGAATCTTTATTAGTAATTTGAAAGGGCATTATATGGCATTTATTTTTTGAATATAACTTCCTTCAAATGTTGGCCGCAACTACGCCTCAGAGTTCCATTCTGAGGTTCCAATTTTGTATGACTCGTTCGAGCATTTCGACACGCTTTAATGACACGCGTGATGTTGGCTTCCAAAACCTGAATCGTAGCTGGTTTGTCATCATAGACTTTCGACTTTACGTAACCCCAAAGAAAAATGTCTAAAATTGTGTCATTCGATCTAGGCGGCCAACTTACCTGTCCAAAACGTGAAATTAGCTGCTTTTCGAAATGACCTCTCAATAGATCCATTGTTTGAGCAGCTGTATGGCTAGTGGCGCCGTCCTGTTGAAACCAACTGTCGTTAAAATTGCGGGCTTCAATTATCAGGTAGCATAAATATCGATAGCATGGCGCCATAGCGAGCACCATTAACGGTTACGTTCCGGCTATCATCATTTTTGAAAAAATATGCACCGATGATTCCACCAGCTTAAAAACAGCACCAAACCATGGTTTTCTCTAGGTATAATGGCACCTCTTGAACCTTTTCTTGTTGCTCTTCAGCCCAAATGTGGCCATTTTGTTTATTGACTTTGCCGTTGAGCCAGAAATGGGCCTCATCACTAAACAAAATTTTGGTCGAAAACAGCGGATCTTCCCGTTTCTCACCGAACGCTCATTTCCATAATACTGGTAACATTTGAAGGCAATTATTTTCAAAAAATAAATGCCATTAAATGTCCTTTCAAATTACCAATAAAGATTCCACACTTGATTTGAATTTTTATATATTTTTTGTTCTGAAAAAAATACCTCTAGATGGATAACCCTATATAAAGGAATATGTACTATTGTTAAACTTAATTCGTATTGTATTGTATTTCGAAATAAAAATTTCCTGGGACAAAAAAATAACTAAGACCTACCACGACGCCGTCATTTGGGGATTTAAGCATTTCATTCCTGAAGGAAGTGTACACCACCACAAAAAGTCCGCAATTTGGTTACATAGTCTTAACTCGTTGGTTCTATTCTTGCATAAGCACAATCATATGTGCATATTGGCATCAACCCAGCCGCAGAATAATCTGGGTTGACTCTTTGGCAATTAAGCTGATCGGTGATTTCTGAGTCTTTTTCGATGCTGGACAACAGTAAAATTTCTTCAGTTCACACAAATCTGGTTGCTTGAGACTTAAACTGAAAATTTCCACAGTACTATACTGCCGTCCTAAGAAACAAAGTCACAAATTGCCAAAATTGAGTTACGGGCAGATTCGGAACTGTGAATAAGTTTCTGATTTTTATGTTAAACATAAAAGTCCTATTTTTATCTGTAAATAATTTAAAAACGTTAAGCAAAATGGCCACATCTTTTAGAAGCCATCATTACTGGTGATTCTTTAAGTAAAAACTTTAAGTCGAACAGGCCGACAATGGGGTACCACACACCAATCTGATGTTTAGAAGACTTCTTGCCTCTGTCTGGATATTTGTCAATTTCACCAAATGATGGGTGTTGGTCGATCGTTTCGCTCTGTGCGAAATTTGGTCAAAATCGGAATAAATATGTTTCTTTAGAAGCAGCAGGTTCTGAAATCGGGAAAGGACATTGTATGGGCTTTATACGAAAATATACAAAAAATTTGATGGGGTTTCATTCCAGAGCTGTAGGACCTCAAATCGAGAGGAAACTTTGTATTGGAGCTATTCGAAACACGGAGCTAAGGACTTGTGAATATTAAAATATGTATGGATGTGGATTTCAATAGGGTTTGTCCATGGCCAAAACATGAAGCGTGTACCGTATTTCATTGAAATCGGTTTATTACTGAGACCTTTACTTCGATCAAAACGATAGTAAGACAGCTGAACGGAGGACGGACATCACTCATCGATCGGTATACCTAACTTAGGGCCTATCATTATTCTTTTAAGGTGTTGCAAACATCAGCACTTACTCATAGTACCCGGTAACACAGTGTGGTTTGTGGTATAAAAATTCAGAACTCCTACAGTCTGTTAAATCAACTGAAAGTCCCAAATTCCCCCTTTTGCACCAAACTTGTATACTGTCTATAACGATCGTGACAGATTTTAAATGGACAGAACTTCCAAAAAAACCAAAGTGTTTTTTTTGGTTTAATCCTTGAGTGGGTAAACTTTTCCGGCCTTATCGCTTTAACCTTATCGCTTCAACCTTATCGCTTCAAAATTGTGGCCAGTAGTTTGTCTTTCACAGAACTCCACGGCCAGCATCTGGAACGCACAAATGTTTTGAGCTCTTAAAGTCGGTGTGGGCCATTACCTTGTAAGTACAAAAGTGCGGAAAAGGTTAACTGATGCAATGTTAGTACATCACAACACCAAAGGAAAGACAGCTACGAAGCTACTTCAGTTGCTCCTTCTGATGACACTAGCGCTATATTGCAACACATACTATACTCCATAGAAAAGGTGCCACAGTAAAAATTGGTTACCTAAAGAAACAAGAAAGGAATCAATGCACAAAGGTTCCACCAAGCTCCACATTTCTTGGCAAAAACTCAAAACTTTTATTTCTAAATTTGTTGTTGCAATATAATTGGACGCATTGAAATATTGAAAATGCAATTTGTTTTTGTAAGCACGTAATAGCCGTTAGTAAGCGACGCGATATAGATCGAATGTTTTAGTAATGTTGGACTTTTAAACACGTGCGGTAATCTTGTCAACATTCTCTGGCAATAGTTTTCAATTAAGAGAAAAATGTTTACCAACATATTTGATTGGAAATTAAAGACGATTCTAAATATATGAATTTTTAATAGTGAAACATTATATGAAATGTATGGTGTTGAGAAAAAAGGCAAACTTTAACATAACCTCAAAGTCTTAAATTTGCAGTCTCAATAAAAAATATATTAATGTAATACTCAAAACATTAATATTATTTAATAACATAATTATAAATAAACAAACTACTCTGATATGTTATGAGTTAATTTTGATAAAGGTCTTTCTACTTTTTGCCCCTTTTTATTAAACATTCTTTTTTAGGCAACATTTGCTTCAAAAATTGCTATCTTCATCAACGTTTAAAGAAAAGGCGTGGAAGCGAAGATAAAAGCAAAAATTGTCATTCCAGTTTTTATCTTACAGATGCAGTGAAATGCTCTTCAGAATCTTAGCCATGAGATGTTTCGAGGTTTTAAAAACCTTCTTTACAATTAAGTTAATCGCATTGGTTTCATAAACAGTTCTTCTATTTTTTACATTTCGTGTCCTAAAGAGAACCAAAAATTCGTTTTTTTCTGTTAAATTTTTCGAATATACATCAGAAACAAACATTTTCCTGTGTTTTTATTTATATTTGCATACCCTGTAGCGCTCTGTGGAACAGGGTATTATAAGATAGTTTCATGGCAAATGTTTTTAAATAATAGAAAATCGGCTGTTCATCAGATTTTTCTGCTTTAACTCTAGAAGCCACATTTTACATCCAATCTTGATGAAATTTGTCGGTAAGTAAGGAGATACATTATTGAAACGGAAGAAAATCGGTTCAGATTTAGATATAGCACCCACACACATATGTTTATCCGATTTTATGCTTTTAGTTCTAGTTGGCACATATTACATCCAATCTGGATGAACTTTGGCACAAGTCAGTTTTTGGACCTTGCACCTGGTCCAAGGGGACACAAAAACCTTTTTTTTAGTTGGCTTTATGAACATCCGGAAGCTCAGGGTAAAATATAGTCGGTTACGACCGACTTTAGCTTTTGTTTAACAGTTTGTGATTTTATTATTTTTCGCCTCCTTTTTTTAAAATTTGATAAGAATCGCAATTATAAAGCAAAGCCTGACTGAAGAAAAATACCAAAAAGGGGCAATTTTTTGTAAGAAGTTTTTCAGAGTATAACGGTTTACATCAGGGATGTAAACTTCAGCTGAAACGGGTCTTAAAGATAAACCAAACAGCTGTTAGAAAAATGTTTTCGAACGGAACTAAAAACCGAGAAAAATTAGTTAAATATAAGTTCGGTTCACAACAAAATTATCGAAACCTCAAACTCATTTTGACATGAATTTGTGTACATGTTGCGTATTTTTTTATAAATGTATCTAACTTTTTCTTTTGTTGTTAAAGTACATACACATGCTTTAACTCTTTTTTTATTTTAAAAAAATAATTTACACAAAACATCTAAACACATCGTAAAGTTCGGATAGACCCAACCTAATATACCCTCCACCATCTCATTGCAACAAAACATCGTATTTTTAGGCTCGTTCGGCCCATGCGTGCGTGTTTGGATTCGTACCAAAATTTTCTTAAATTGAGTACACATATGTCCATATTGACGATTAATCGGCCGTGGCAATTTGATTGCCAAATAAGATAAACAGTCTAGCAAATATGGCCTTTTGCAGGTAATTTTTCGTAATTTCGTAATTATTATTTGCTAAGCAAATTTTCCAATAATAGAACTTTTAGTACTAATAATAGAACTTTTAGTGAGGTACCTTTTTCGCCCTTGGCCGATATCGCCCATTTACAGTCCCAATTAGCTCATCATAAGCCATTATCATAAAAAATTTTAGCATCCTAGGTTGATTCGTTTGACAGCTATTAAAAGCCACTCGGACGGTCGGACATAGCTACATCGTCTTAGAATTTTACGACGATAAATATTTTATATACTTAAAAGCTTCCCAGATCAATATAGCATCTACAGTTCGGTGGAGGGTATTACATATTGTTTTCCTATGATTTTTAATAACTTTTGAACCATTACTCCGGTTCAAGAGTACCCAAAAAGCCGTTCTAAAGCCGAACCACTGAACCCATGGTTTGCATCACTGATATTAAATGTCCATAGTTCAAGGGGGCCAATATTTGGGACTCTATGTCCCATATGGTCTAATCTGAGTCCCAAATCTTTACAATATTAGGTACATATTTGGATTTTTGAGATAGTTTTACTGTTTTAGATAGTCATTGGGGGACAATTTTTGGGCTCCGGGGTCCAATGGCCACGCCCATTTATGGAATGTTTAAGGTGTGCATTCCTACGACTTTATAATTGAAGTTATAAATTTATTGGCAGCGTTTAGCAAAAAGTTTTCCCAGAACAGATTAAGTAAATGACAATAAAGCATTGTATAATTTTGTATACACTCTATCCTATGATGGAAAGTGAACAAATTAAGGTTGGCAGAACCGAAGCTTATACACCCTCCATGGTGGATTCCGGTCTAATATGATAATTTGGTTAAGAGAGTGTGGGACGGCCCTCTTTCTATCAGGCCACGTTTCTTTTTGCATCAACTATGATATGACTATAGTTACGAGATATGGTCGTTCAAATAGCAGGGTTGTATGAGCGATGCCACACCATATCGTATAACTTTAACATAACATAGTCTATAATAAATTTCTATTCATTGTTTTCATTCTGTCTTAAATTTCTTTTTATATTAACTTCTATCGTCATTTAGTAATAAGTTCACGAAATATGGTCCTTCAAAGTGCAGGATTGTAGGAGCGGTGCCATACCCTTTTGTCCAACTTCAACATAACATAGTCTATAATAAATTTTCATTCATCGCTTTCATTCTGTTTCAATCTGCCTAAAATCAGGGATGTGTGGGTTGGCCGTACCTTGTCAAATAACATCGTAATGGATCCCACAAATATTATCTTGCAGAACGTAACATGATGTGAACATTTCGTAACGATCGGAGTTGACAGTAGGGATACTCGTTTACGAGTATAAGCTAAAAAAAATTGAAACAAATTGTTAGGACCATGCCAATCTTCTTATATAAATATAAAAATGTTATGGTACTGACCGACTCTTCGCACAGGTTAACGTCTGAAGCTAGAATCATGAAATTTGGTGGGACCTACACCTGGTCCGAGTAAAGACGCTCGATAGGGATGGATTTTTCAAAATTCGTACCTTAATGGGGAAAAGACGATACAAATTTATCCCTTAAAGTCAAGTTATTAAGGCGATGCCAGGACCAAACGTTGGAGCTAGAATTACCAAATTTGGAAAAAGGTGTCCCATATAATTTGGATTTGAAGTAAAAAGGGATTTTTTGAAACTTGAAACTTACGGGGGTAAAAGGAGATAAAATTCGTACCTTGTCATCCAGAGCACCTAGAAACATAAATTTAGACAAGTATTTCCGTTTTGACAAATAAAAAGTGAATGCGAAGTTAATTTGACAAATTCATCATATAATTGGAGCTAAAAAGTGTACATAAAGTGAAATGCAGGATATAACAAACGGGGAACTTTTCTCAAATCAACGGGGAACTATTCTTGTACACACTGACCGCCACCTACTGGTTCACGCCTAATGCATTTATACAGAAGCCTTAAAATGTACTAGAGCTTAATCTTTTACTCGTAAAGTTGCTGGCATTTAGGAGGTGGAATGCAAACCGAATTGAATTCGAGCTGGGTTTGAACCGAGCCACATCACTTTTTGTGTCTATGAACCGAACAGTAAACAAAACCGCTGTTTGAAAAAAATTGTCGAACCGAACTAAAAACCGTCAACACGTTTTTAGTTTTTATGTGCATGCCTTAGATTTAAATGCATTTCTTATTTTTAATAAGAATAATTTACATCAAAAAATATTTTTTTCCTATGATTGTTGAACCGTGGTTAAAACCATTTTTGAAAACGAACCAGAGATTCGGACATGATCTAAACCGAACCAACTCTGTTTTCCTGGTGTAAAGCCGTCGCAAAAAATGTTATAGAAGTACGAGTAGTTATCCGAATCCGAAACTGGGCTTACTTGTATGATTGTCGTGCACACTAATGATCACACCACGGCGGGAACCAATGAAAAAATTCGTAAGTTCGGCAGGACCGAGATGATTGTTGGAAGTGGGTCCATGTAAGACAATAACATATTTTCGGGTAAGAGATTTATTTCTTAGCCATGTCAAAATTTCTATATAAAATGCATTACTTATCCTTTTAAGCTGACGTTAAAGCAAGTGAGTAAAGGAATCATATGTTCAACAGCTTACAGATTCGAGAAAAGTTTGCCCTTGTTCCTTAATGAGATGTTGAGCGACTAAATAGCTTAAAATGATTTACAGGCAATGAAACGGTTCAACGGATTGTGATACGTTTTGCTTGTTTCCCTGCCCAGCCCTGTCTAAGGGTATAGGAAAACAGATTTGTACAAATCAAATACTCCCATTCCTGCATATTAGAGGGGTTGGAATACGAAAGCAAAATTGCATTTTGCTTGTTTGCTATTTTTCGTTTTACAAATGTGACGCAATGCAGCGAGCAGAGCATAAAATTGCATACTTGTCCATATGTAGCGATTTGTAAACCAAAAATCCCCAAGAATAAGGAGGGAAAGGAGAAACGTAAGAAATATACACGAAATTTATAAACGTCATCGTTGTTGTTGCCGCTGTCAATGCTGTGTTGCATAAAAAATTAATTGTGGCGGCACTCAATTTGGTTGCTACATGGCCATAAACCAGTAGCAGCAGTCCTTTTTCGAGTATTAGTATCGCATTTGCTTGAAGATTCAATCAACGAATTCACAGCCAACCAACCCAACATGCATTCGTCCATAAATACATGACGGCAACCAGTCATGTCTACTAAACACACAAGTCTTATTAGAAGAATTATGAGTATGCCAACAGCTTAAGAATTACAAGGAGTTCCTCATTTGCCGCCTTGCAAGTTACAACACACATGCACCACACTCAACACTGGCTGACCTGTGAGCTGCAGCATATGTTGGTTGGATCTCGAATAGGTTGTACATAAATGTTCGACGGTGTCCAACTCATACAAAACATTTGCAACATTTTCCCAACCGGTTGGAAGGCATCATGTTGCATCACAGCATACGCAATATGTGTGATGTCTGACACAACATCAAACATATTAAGAGAAATTTGGCTTCGTGTATTTATTCTTGATTCGCAGCTACGGCCAATCGAACCGACAAAAATTCGAAATTATTTCCGCTTAGATAATTCAGCACAGCCCAACATATTCAGCAACATCGAAAAGACAGTATTCGAAAAACCTTGACTGGAAAATATATGCAACTCGCTCCAACGAATATATTTCCAAGAGACTCATGAATTGTGAGTATAAATTCCGAATGCCTCAGTGAGAGGCAATCTCTGAGATACATCGTCTTTGGCTGAATATGTGAAGAGTAGCACTGGCTTCTCTAATTAGTTGTACTCTCTAGTTGGATTTTTGATGTTTTCTCATCTGAAATTGTCTTGTTATCAAAAGAGGCACTGTTTGTTGCGGCGGGCAATTGGACACAAATTTCAGTGTTCTTCAAATGGTGGACAACGAACGACCACTGGAGGGGATCACATTTTTCCGCTGCAACTCGATTATGTTTTAGGATATAGTGAAGTGTTTAGATTTTGATGTTTTAAAAATCAAGTGAACATATGCACATTTCAAAGAAGAAGAATAAAACTATTAGTATAGGATGCATTCTACTGGCAATGTAAGAAGGCCAAGATATTCCCTGTTAATTGAAAACAGTTGGTGGATGTCAGCAAGTTCATTCCTAATCGAAGAATTTGTGGAACTAAATCAAAATAGTATCCCATGATAGAGGAAATGGTAGGAAGGGCGAGTGACAACCCCGTTGTTGGCGTGTGATGACATCTGATCCAACTCTATAAAACGTAATACATCCACTGTAGGTAGAACAAACCAGACCGAATTTTGACACTTTGATAGAGCGAAACTATTTTACAAGAAATTCATATTCATTTAGCTCATATTTATACCCTCAACCTACTAGGGTGGAGGGTATACGAGTATGTTAATCATTTAGTACACCATTTTTGACAATATCCGTTTATGATTTTTAAGTCATTTAAGTCATAAACGTATGTAGTGATAGTTGGAGTATGAACTTCGAATGCAGTTACTAAGCATTTTTAAATTGTATTCATTATCATATATAGGGTGGTTAAATTTTAAGGGCCTATGTTGATTTTAAATAAAACACGAATTATTTAGGAAATTATTGCCATTTCTTTTTATTATGATAATATTGGTATGGTTCAATTATGTATGGAACAAAATATCGGCCAAATGGCCGCCGCGACTTCGGCGGTACACCTCCATCCGATGGTCCAAATTTTGAAGACGCTGAGGCTTAATTGAGGTTCTATGCCGTTAATGTGCCGAATTATCTCATCATTTAGCTCTTGCATTGTTGCTGGCTTATCGACGTACACCTTTTCTTTCAAACAACCCCAAAGAAAGAATTCCAATGGTGTCAAATCACATGATCTTAGCGACCAATAAACATCGCCACGACGTGAGATAACACCGGCATTGTATTTGTCGCGCAAAAGAGCTATTGTTTCGTTAGCTGTGGGGCAAGTGGCACCATCCTGTTGAAACCACATATCGTCTACATCCATATCTTCCAATTCTGGCCATAAAAAAGTTCATTATCATTTCACGATAGCGAACACCATTCAGAGTAACGGCCTCATTTTGAAAAAAACATGGCCCGATGATGCCGCCATCCCATAAACCGCACCAAACAGTCACTCCTTGTGGGTGCATTGTTTTTTCGACAATCACTCTTGGATTATCATTTGCCCAAATGCGGCAATTCTGCTTATTGACGAATCACTGAAGATGATTTCTTCGAAAATTGATCATCCACTGTTGCCATTTCTTGCCACCATTCTCGCTTGTGTATCTTTCTACGGTTCAAATTGACTTAGTCTGAAATTGAGAAGTATCAAATGAAATGCAGAAAAAGATTGACGTTTTGGTGTGGTTCACATTCAACATCGGCCCTTCAAATTTACCCACCCTATATAGACAAAGCTATGTACTATTTTTCTGCTCGAGTAATAATTTTAATAATTCACAATTGTATTACAATATTATTGCTAGTAAAATGGGAGCAACCATCTGATACCTCATTAGTAGACCTCGGATTTTTGAATATATGAATATTTTTAAAGGATCATTTTAGGAAAAATCTGATTGGGCCAAAATTCGTTTCATTGAAAATAGAAGTATAAAACATATGCTATTTTTTTTTGCATATTTGCATAAAATGCATATGCCAAAAATATGCAGAAATACCTTAATATAAAAAACAAATAAAACTCTGATACTGATAGTTTAATTAAGCTTCTTACATGTTAAATACATAAAACTAAATTCATGAAGTATTTTTGTCTTAAACCAAAGATGCTAGTTGTGGTTAAGGTAAAGCCTCAATAACTTAGACTGCATAGCATAACCGCAATAGTTAAGGCATTAAGGAACAAAAAGTATCACTTTTGATCACGTCTAAAAATCAC
The DNA here is from genome assembly GCA_963513945.1 of Hydrotaea diabolus. Classification (NCBI taxonomy): domain Eukaryota; kingdom Metazoa; phylum Arthropoda; class Insecta; order Diptera; family Muscidae; genus Hydrotaea; species Hydrotaea diabolus. The sequence continues at coordinate 98,697,449 of OY740720.1, read as the reverse complement.
CGCTGTTCTCTACTCAGGACAAAAAATAGGAAAATAAATTGTTGTAGCTGTTCTAGTAGTTAGCCTGGATAGAGTCTTATACTCGATATTTATCAAAATAACTAAAAAAAAAAATAGTTTGACTTTTTATTTCTTAAAAAATGAGTTCACTATTGTGGTGTCGCTACTCAGTCTGATTTATCAAGGCAAACCCAAAACAGAACTTTTATTTAATGTAATTGGTATTGCAATACATTACTAACATTTTTCCTACTGTATTAATGTGAGGGTTTGACGTTTTCCGCCAAAAACCGCATGATGTTAGTGGTGCGAATATATGTTTAGTAATATTAACATTTGATATGGGTTTAATATCAGACAAATTTTCAGAGCCGACATTTAAAATATTATTGACTTTTAAAATAGTACTACACGGGTTGTTATATATATTTCTTGCCTATTTTGTGTTGCCTGTCGCCATCTGACATTTCCATTGGAAAATTTGACATTTTTTAGCATAAACGTACTTAGAACGTAAACAACACATTTGTGTTGTTTACAGTGAGTTGCAAAAATCAATTTGACAAGAAAATGGAATTAACTCGTGAACATTTTCGTGCGATCATTTTTCACAACTTTCGACGTGGATTATCACAACACGAGTGCATCGATGAACTTAAATCTTTGTATGGCGATGAAGCACCATCCTATAGCACTGTGAAAAACTAGTTTAATGAATTCAAACGTGGCCGACGCTCGCTCAAAGACGACGGTCGCCCAAAAACGGCCGATATGCCAGAGAACATTGATGCCGTGCGTGAACTAATAATGCAAGATCGTCATGTGACATACCGCGAGATAGAGACAGAAATTTTAAAGAAATACGATTGCGGTGCTTCAAAAGACGTTTATAAGATCGTCACAGTTGACGAATCATGGATCTATGCGTATGAGCCCGGAAAAAAAACAGCAATCGACCGTGTGGGTCTTCGAAGACGAGCCAAATCCAACGAAAGTTGTTTGTGGAAGAAGCACTTCGAAGCAAATGATCGCCTGGTTAGTCGGCAAAGCTGGTCATGTGGCGACTGTTCCGTTTAAGCAACGTCAGACGGTCAGTTCTAAGTGGTACACCACAATTTGTTTGCCTGAAGTCTTCGAAGAAACGAACAAGAGAAGACGAATCATTGTGCACCATGACAATGCGAGCGCTCACACATCGGCTCAAACTGGCGCCTTTTTGACCGGCCAAAACGTCGAATTGATGGGCCATCCGCCGTACACCCCTGACTTGGAACCCAAGAAAAAATGTGTGGTCAACGATTTTCGTCGCCCGAGGCGGACTTCTTTAACAATTCGTTTGCCAGCCTAATCGATTCAGCATCTGCTGGGTTGATGTTTCAAGAACCTAAATATATATGGTTACAATGTTGATCGTTTATAAAATTAATGAAATTTTACCTCTCTAGTTTCCTCAAAGATATCAGCATAAAATAATGCCGCCTTTAACCATGTACCACATCTTCAAATTCAAGTGGCTGTCCCATTAAGGTATCATCTTTTCCAATAATTCTTTACGAGATTTTAGTAATTTCCAGGGCAATTACAGTTTTATTGGCTACATATTTTAGTTCAGTGGAAACTTGAGTTGATTACCACAATTTATTTTCTTCATCTAAAAGTATTTTCTTTTTGATGATACCTTTTATTACCTAATGGATAATAAATAACCTTTTTACTAGGAACTTAATATATTCTGCAAGCATACACTTAATAACCTTTCGCATATATTTCACGAATATTTCCTCTTGTGTGGCTAGACAAATCATATCTGCGGATTTTTTTTTTAAACTGGTAAACTAATATATATCAAGATATACGTGCTCCAACAATTTGAAATTATAAATAATTTAATTATATTGCCTCTTAAGGTTTTTGTGTAGAATTGTACTCTAGAAGCTTTGTCAAAAACCAACAACATTATGAGTGCCGCAAACGCGCTTGGCTTTCACTTTTCAGTCAAAAGAATCGCTGACTTTTCGAACCTGAGTCTTGTGTATAGATTCGTGGACATCTGAGAATCACATGCCGATCATCTGAGATTCATATCCGTCCCTCCAACTTACGAGTATATAGTAGTGTGAGGTTAAGGAACGGACAAAAGATTACATACGAGACTAAATATAACGAAAACAAGTCAAAAAGCGATATCAGCATCAATAGGGATAATACAGTACATTTTAACGATACTGAAACGTTGGGAATAACAACAAATAATTCTGCCAGACTAAAGATTTTATACGCTCTACATGACTAGCGTTTCAAAATAAGCAGTTTTGGCAGAAAAGGCTGTTAGTCGGGAAATTTTAACACCATTACCTTACTAGGTAAGAGGCTTATATCATTTGGTACGGAAAAAAGTGTAACGCTTCGAAAACAGCATTTAAGACCCTATACTTATATATGCTGACATATCAATAGTTCCGTGACTTTTCGAACTTCCCTCGTAGTTATATGAAATGAAACACTGCTCCCATCAAGTAATATCTGTTAATAGACTACTGTCGAATTTTGAGAGAGTTCCGTCATTTAGTTTGTGTTAACAGCAGTTCAAATAATACAACTCGTGGATTTTGTTACAATGGAAACAAGTGAATTTCGAGTGCTCGCTCATTTAACATTTTTTTGCGGAAAAATGTCAACCAAACCAAGGAAAAGCTTTAAAAATACTATGGCGACTCTGCACCATTAATTTTAATGGTAAAAAAGTTGTGGTCGTACAAGTACAAATGACGCTGTACGTTCTGGACGGCCAATTAAGGTCAATACACCCGAAAATGTCGAAAAAATCCACGATATAGTGTTGGCCGATCGAAGAGTAGAAAGAAGTGCGTTAGATTGTTGATGCCATACGCATTTTATATGGTAGTGTGGTTTCGATTTTACATGATCAGTTGGGTTGAAGAAAGCTCTCTGCCGCATTTGCGCTCAATTGACCATAAACGTAATCGTGTGATAAATTCAAAGGATTGTCCATTATATCCATTACAACACTCCGGAGACCAAGCAGCAGGCTAAAAAATGGGTTTTTTCGGTGTGAACCGACTCCGAAGAAGGCCAAGATGACTTTGTCGGCCAATTAGGTCGGCCCATGCAGCAGTTTGCATGGGATGCACACGGGATAATCCACATCAAATACCTTCAAAAGGCAAAAACAACAAACGGCAAATACTACACGCAGAAAAAAAGTATGGTTGTGGTAACAATATTCGAAGAGGACAATACTATTGTTGGGTGTATGGTGAAACAACAATATTATGATTCCCACAATAATGGTATGGTTCAAATACAACCATACTATAATCCTCACAACCATACTTTGATCCTTACAACAATAGTATGATTCACACGTAACCATACTATGATCCCCACAACCATAGTATGATTCACACTCAACCATACTATGATCTCCGGAACCATATTATGATCCCCATAACCATAGTATGTTTCACATACAACCATAGTATGATCCTCACAACCATAGTATGATTCACACGTAAACATATTATGATTCCTACAACCATAGTATGATTACATACAATTATACTATGATCCCCAAATTATTTAATAGATTTGGGTTAAGTTGTCAACAACAGATTTAAATTATGAAAGTATTTAAAAATACATTAAATTCAAAATAATAGAATTTATTTATTTAGCAGTAGAAAAAATAAGTTAAAAAAAACGTAAGCGTTTTTATTTAAAATATTTTAGTCAAACAAACCCAAAGCAGTTTGTTTGAAAATTTTTAATTTCCATATAAAAAGTAATATTTTTACGTTAGATCCGTAACAAAAACATTGTTCAACAAAGCATTTTTAAATGACAAAAAAATTAAATCATACAGTATGATTGCCGTCATCATACTATTGTTGACATAAAACCCAAAAAACAATACTTTTGTCGCCCCAACCATATTTATATTGTTACTTCAACCATATTTTCATTATAAAATTTGGCAATAATACTATTGTTACATTTCAACAATATTAATATTGCGGCAATCATACTTTTGTCAAAATTAAATTCAGTAAACAATACTACGGTTGCGACGAACATACTTTAATTGCGGAGAACATATTTTTATTGCCGTGACCATATAGTAACCATGTTTTTTCTCTGCGTGTATTTAAAGAGGATAAAAAAATTACACCATATGGCCAAGAAAAAAGTTTAGTTTCATCAAGATAATGCACGGGTGCACATGTGTGCAGTCACGATGGGTTACGAATTGGTATTTCATTCGCCATATTCTCCGTTTTTATCCCCAGTGACTATTTCCTAATTCCAAACCGAAAGAAATGGCTAGGAGCAAAGAGATTCAGCTTGAACGACGAAATTATTGATCAAGCAAATGCCTTTTATGGATCTCAAAAACCCCATTTTTGAAGGATACAAAAATTTGAGAAACGTTGGACTAAGAGTGATGGCAGAGTGCGCGCTTTAAGCAGAGCCGAGCTGAACTTATATCATGCTTATATGAAATTTGGGTATGGCAGAGTTAGTGCTGAAATCGGCGATGAGTCGCCACTGCTTTTACTGTTTTTGCGGTGTGTTTTGAGTTTTATATTTATGAATGTTATTATGTAGTTGATATTTATTAGTCAAAATTTGGGTTAATCAATAATGTGATGAATTAATTAATCTAATAATGGAAATTTCTGATTGATCTGAACTATTAATAATCAGTTAATTATACTTATAAATATGATTGATGTCAAAAATTTGTAAAACAAAACAGAGAGAATTATTTCAACAGTATCAAAACGTCAAGAACCGTTTACAAATTACAAATAACTTAAATCTTTACACATACAATGAAATATCAGCACCAATAAGTACGAAAGAACGCTTTAAAACAGTTTTCTTCCATTCAATCAGCTTAAAGATAGAAATTAATTAAGTAAATTTAAGGTCAGCAGCCATGGTTATAAAAAGCCTAAATAACTCTACCGTTTCTTAACTAACAGTTGGATTTTGATGAAATTTCACGCACTTATATTAGAGCGGCCCCACAATATGCAGGGGCGGCGCTACAAAGCCCCCAAGCAAGGCACCTCGAGTTTATACAATTTTAAAACGCGTGTAACTTTTGTATTTGTAAACCATTTGAATGATTCCGCTAGTCGAGACCTACAAAAAAGTGTGTTACACCTATCCATTATCTTGTATAGTGTCTAGGAAAGAAGTGCTGTGCAATTGTGCTTAAAAGGAAAAAATGCAATCGAACGGCATAAACATGGAAAATTACACTGAGATATTGGTGAAAAGTTTAACCCGTCGTCTGTAAGTACAATTCGTCGGGCCACGATTGAGTTTTGAAATGACATTATTAGTTTGGGGGAACATGTGGTGGGTCCATGTTTAACAGGACATAATTTTATGAGCCATATGGACCATTGAGCCATCGGTCATGGTTTATGTCTTATTCAGGTCCGTGAGAAAATTTCATTGTTTTTAATACGCATATGTCTATAGGTAAAAGGGAATATTTTTGGGCGCCTAGGGCACACACAAGCCGGTCCGAGTCACGAATTGGCCCAAATTTTAAATGTAGCTACATATATATTTTGATTTGGGCATATATATCGTTGTTTCTAGTTACTCATATGTCCCCGAACATTAGGGGAAGGGTTTTGCGAGTCTATGGCCCCAGCCTACGACTTCCAGCAAAGCTAATGCAAAAGTTGAATTTTAATGCTATATAGTGTGGGAGTAAACAAAATGTTTATTAATTTTTTAAGTCCCACAACGGCGAAACTTTTTTCCATTCTGATTTGGTCCGCTTTAAATACAAATCGATCGACAACCCCAGCTCTGTTTGTTTGGACTTTATTGTGCTCTCAGCACAAAGACGCAGAAACGAATAGACGGGCGTCACTATATCGTCTTAGAATTTACGATAATCAATAACGTTCATATTTTTTGAGTCCTAGACAAATATTTCGAGATGCGACAAACGTAATGAGAAACTTGAGTGTATGTATATACACACCATCCTGTTGTGGACCGCACAAAACATCGAAAATTCAGTTTTCGTATTCATTGGCATTTCAATTTAAATCCCACGACAATAATGCGTAATGTATGGCCTAAGAATTACATCGCCACCTTTGACCATTATCATCAGACTGAAGTCTGACCTTTCGATACAATATTTGGGCATGTAGATCTCAAATTTCTTACATTCTCTCGCACTTTTCTAGTTCACTTCGGCGAAAATTAGTTATAATTCTTTGCCCTACAATAAATTTACGATTCCTCGTTTTCCCTTTTTACTACTGACAGAGTTTAGTGGATTTCGTTGCTATGCCCTGAAACGTAGCTTATGCCGTTTTTTTGTAATTCGAAATATAGTTTTTTTTTGAATAGTTGGTCAATACATCTCTAATATTAGAGCACGAACAGTAGCTTATGCGTATTAGAAACCGCATCGGTAGTGGATGCGCACTAAAAATGGATTTTTTTTAAACTTATGGAATCTAGTGGCACAAAATACATCCCAACAATAGTTTTTTTTAAAAAAACATAGACATATAGTGATTCAAAGGCAATAACATTTAGTTGTTATTCAGAACATAAATCGATTCTCTAGTGCGGCAAAGCTACCAATTGTAAACGAAGGCACTCATACGAGTATTAAAGCAAATTTCACTACGAATCCAGTTTTGTATTTGTTTTAAAGATTCAAGTGAGACTGGTCAGGCTCGTATCTCCTTGGGGTTCTGCCATGGCCGTTTTTTAGTTAAAAAAGGCGCCAAAATGTTCTCGAATGAATTAACGGATTCCCATATTAAGACAAATGTTAACACAAATCAAAATATCGATTTTGTAAGCTTTAACTAAGACTCGTCTTGTCTTACGGTTCCGTTGTTTTAGTCATAGGGGCTTTAAGCCCGCTAGTCATCAGAACTTTGCATAGGTTCTAAAGTATTGCAACAACACACCTTCCTATCAATCCCAGTCGAATAAGTGTGTCGAAAAATTGACAAACTATCCCAATAAGAAGCTTAAATTCCCGAGAGTGCTAGAAGATGCTTATTATTATTTTTATTAAAACTGGTCAACTTCGATACTAACTGACTTCATTCCCGAAATATCCCATTACGGAACAAGGTGAAACTTCATTCAAGTCAAGTCGAAACAATTCTTAAACTCATTGACCGGGAGCTACTATTTAACGCACGGCTCCAATAAGTTTTTTCTTTTTTTGCTCTGCTTTATTGGGAATAAGTGATTTTTACAGTTCGACCAATCTATTTGCTTTGCCTACATTTTCTTATATTCTTTAACTCTCAAATCATAGAGTACTTTGAAGATACATACGCAATCTGCTTGTTTATGTGTGTACAACTGCAGAGGAATTCGCCTGACTAATGATTGAAAATTCTCCAGCTACCATCCATCAATACAGTATTCATGCGATCCGATTGGATATCACGATAATTAGTCAACAAGCAATAGTTTCGATATTAATAGAATCAATAGAAATCCTTTGTTGCGCATACATTTGATTTATAAATTCCCATCACGAATATTAAATGCCATGTCTGGCGAAGTTTTCACATATTTTTTGTCCTTAAAGGACTCTTGATTGATTGTCTTTTAACAAATTTATGCACATTCGTACAAAATGTTAATGAACTGACAAAATGCTTTTGAGTCTACAGCATTTTTTCCTCAACTTTGCCCTTTATTTGGCTGTACGGATGTGCTAACAGTAGATGTCGCAAGCATTTAGACATGTTTTCGGTGAATTTACACAACAAATGTGCAGTCTTACTCGTTTTGATCCAGAAATTTAAAGAATTTAATTACACAATTCTAAGACTCTTATTAGAAAAAAAAATTGTTTTATTTGAATTTTCTGGCTCGAGGTCATTAACAAATTCAAAAAAACGGTGTTATCTTGTAATTTGTTTTATTTTATTAATTTAAAATCTTTCGATTGTCTTCAACCTCAGCGAAAACGAACTCAAACACAAAAACCGATTGCAATACAAGTAAACGAATGTGGATTGGATCTGAAAAGAGGCCTTCTAGAAGGACTTCTTATACTCGTATACACATTTCCAGCTATGTAATTTAGTCACTTTCAGTTTTGTAATTCATTGTCTCGTCGTATTCAATTTTGCCAATAGTCAATGACTCAAATGACAAGAGAATGCACTTCAAACCTGACACTGACCAAATCGCTCACATATACAGAAATTATGTTTTAAAATCGGACATAAGCTTTTAGTAGCAAGGAAGCCATAAACCAAAGAAGTTTATTATTTTTTTTCATATGTAATTCTTATAATAATTGTGTCGTTTATTTTTGTATTTAATCAGTTTTTGTGCTAAAGTATATATTCCCTGAAGATGATCGTCGAAGACGATCGAAATATTGGAAATAAATAAAATAAAACAAGTCACAATATAACACCAACACCTCTTCTTTGAATTTGCTAATGGCCTTGAGCCCGACAATTCGAATCCAAAAAATATGTATAATATAGGGCAACAATAAGTAACCAACAAAAAATATATTTTCACTCAATATCAAACTTTAACACTTTGGTAAAAATTCTGGTAAGAGAAAATTTCGGCGAAAACGAAAATCATATCGGGTACCAAAAGTTTACTCGTACACGGGGGATTGCATCGATGCATAGCTTTAACTTCAACTACCTAAAACATCCCTTTAGGTATAAATATGGTCAATCTCAAAATCAGTGAACTTTGAACGATATAATTCTTCTGCACACAGGGCAAAATTCAGTTGAAAATCGGTCCAAACTACGAAATTTCTGCTAGTCAGGAAGACTTTCAGTTCCATGTTGACTTTTAGAAATGTTAAAAATCATAATGGAAATTCGGTTTGATGTACCATTTACGTTGCCTATATTATGGTGCATGCAACCGACTATTTGGCCACATTTTATTCAAATTAGTGTTTGCCAGAACCGCCTATAGTAGTAACTTCTAGTTTTGTATAGAACTGCAACCAACAATTAGTAACGACCACAAATTGTTTTACTATAGTAACAACTAATAAAATAATTTATTAAAAAAGTTATACTTATAATGGCGTAATTTCAATGTTTCTCTGAAAACTCGTAGCGCCAGAAAGGAATTTAAACTATAGCTTTCTCAAATAGCCAAGCGGACCCGAAGAAGTTAATCAATGTGTTTCTGAATTGCGCAATTAAATGTTTTCCATGCTTCGTTACATTGTTTTTATGTAACTTTGAGGTCTTTAATAAAAAACTGAAATTCAAATATCATTTCATTTTTCATAGGTTTTTACTGTGTCACGTCCACCTCAACACTATTAAGTTCCTTTGAACTAAAAAGATACAGAGAACATTTCATTATATCTACTAACATTCGGTTGCACTAATGGAAACCTCAGTCACTATGTTGGCAACTAATGAATCAATGAATAGCAATGAATCTGTTCTCCGTGTGTATTTACTGAAGAAAAGCCTGAACACAACAGTGCCGTTGTCGTACGGCGAACAGCCCTTTGTCATGTGTTTCATATAAGCGAGCACATTTGGTTGGCGGACGCTCGTGACGGTTGTCGACGTCAACTTAAATTCTATTTTATTTTCTTGTAGTTTTTCCAACTAACGTTGCCACCTAGTTACAAAAATATAAGTTTTGGATAGTAAGTTTCACGAGTATTTTCCAAACATTAATTATTTTTTTGCAACTTATTGACATTTACAGGCAAGTATCATGCAAAAATAAAGTTTCAATAAAATTTTGATCAAATTTAATAGAAAAAAAAATTTGAAACAAATTATTTTTAAAAAACAACGACTAGATTAGACTGCAGACGATAGTTCGCTATGCGACATGGTTGTGTTAAAAAATGCCATACCCATGGTTTATCGAGAAGCTTTTACATGCCTTAGATATAAATCGTATACTTGTAAAGTCGCCGGCACTTTTGAGGTGGTAAAACCGTCGCAGAATAAATGTTGATATTCTCATTTAATTTTGGTTCTGTGGTATCTTGTGTAACAGCAGAGCTCACTACCTATCGACCACAAAGAAATTCGGTAAATAGTTGTATTGACTGTTAAATTGGTGGTTCAGGGTTGCAAACGGGGAAAATTGTAGCAAGATATTTTTTGTTGAATATAACGTAAAACATATCAGAGTAGTTTTGGTTCTAATGATTTGATTAAATAATCTTTAACATTTTTATTATAACATTAAAGTATTATTATTGAGACTGTAAATCAAAGATTTTGAGGTTATGTAAGAGTTTCCATTTTTTTCTCAACACCATACATCGTATAAAATGTTACGCTATAATTATTAATATATTATATACTATAATTATTAATATATTTACAATCATCTTTAATTTCCATATCGAATTTGATGGTAATCCTTTTTCTTTTTTTTGAAACCTATTGCTAGAAATTGTTTACAAGACTATCGCTAGTGTTTAAAATTCCAATAGCACTGTAATGATTCGATCTATTTCGCGTCGCTGACTAACGGCTATTACGAGCTAACAAAAACAAAGTGTACTTTTCGATATTTTAAAGTGTTTACAATCTTATTGCAACATCACATTAAGAAATAAAAGTTTTCAGTTTTTGTCAATAAATGTGGTGCTTAGGACATATGTGCAATGTGCCGGAACATTTGTCTTAAAAAATAAGATCTCTTCCAGGAAGGTTGAAAAATCGAAACCATATTCTCAGGAACTTTAACCCCTCGAAGATTATAATCAACTAGGACAGCTTTTTGGCACCAAACGCGCTACTCTCCAATACAGTAAAGCATAAATTCACTTTAGATTTAAATGCCAGTATCCAACTGATGAATGCCTGATGCATAAAGTGGTGTTATGGAAGTGTTCACGACTATCTGCCAGTAAGCCCAGGTTTAACTCTGGGTAGCAACATCTAACAGTTTTCAGCGGCAGGTTTCCACCTTGTAAATGACGGTGACTTTACAAATCAGTTTTATCTTAAAGCAGGGATATAAACCAATTTGATTCTGGGTCTTATCAAAAAAAGTAATTTAAACTAAGGTATAAACCTAAAAACGAAATAACGTAACGTAAGCAGTGTTGCCATTAGCCTACACAAAAGAGCCAAATAGTAAAAAAAATAAACTTAAAAACATATTTTTCTGTATTTTTATAATATATTTTTGGAAAATTTAATATAATTTTTGGATGAACTCAATCAAAAACAAGGTGAAAATTAAATTAAATTTATAGTCTTTGCAATTGAATTATATTTACATTTACTAAATATGAAATATTTTTAATACATATTACAGCTAACATACATGTGTCGCCAGGAATGTAAACTGAAATGTATGGGTATGGCATTTTTTAACAAAACTTTCTAAACTTATTGTCTTAGCTGACTTAGGTACATTTACCAAATATTAAGTAACATTTACATAGATGCATATTTATGCAAAACAAACTTACGAGGTATGGACTTTTTTATTTTGTTTTGCGTTTTTTGGTCCAAAACTTTTTTCTAACATTGGTTTGGCTAACGACTCGGTTAAGAGGCTAAAAAAGTAAAAGGATCGGTTCAAACCCGGTTCAAACGGTTTTGGTTCTGTTTGCAACCATCTCTATAAGTCATGCATTAGCCGTATGTAGCCAGCATTAAACAGTAAATCCAATCAGGGAGTACTCGAATTACAACTTAAACCCACACAATGCACTTGTTCAAGGATCTTGTATAGGAAAAATTGGAAAAATGATGAGAGATTTTTAATGAAATAAATTGAATTAATCAATTGCTTTTAATTCAGTAAGAAATGAATTATTTTATTTTAACAAACACTATTCAGAAAACCCCACTTCGGTTATGATGAAATTTTACTTATCATCCCCAATAACTGGTTACAAGAACAACATTTTTGCAAAACAATCGGTTGCCATAACCACCAGTTGTCGCAACTGCATTATTTTTACCCGTTTCATTAGGATGGCCGATCAATTAGTTCATTACGATTAAAAACATTCGGTGATGGCATCGGAAATTCCAATTGAGTTCTAACTACCCTTTCTTCTCTGTGCAAAGAAACGTTTTATACAATGCTGGAAAAAACAATTCTCTTTATGCCATATATAAAGTAAATCCGAAAAGATGGAAATCACTACTGGGTTGTGGTAAAAGGAGACATAGGATTGTGACAGAAATCATCACAGGGTACTGTCGTAAGATAGCTGATTGTAGTGATGGCGCTAAACAGGATAAACCACCATCGGAACGATGACTTTCCGTTCTCAGGAGCAGATTTCTTGACCACCTCGATCAGTTAGCTAAGATGATTCTGACCCAATTAACCAATTTTATCAACAAAACTCTGAATACTAACTCATCTATATGTTTCTTCGCTTTTCCTACACAAACCTTCTACATGGACCCAAAGTAAAATCAAATTCCATTGATTCTAACCTAATGGCATCAGCAAGCAATAAGTTATATTTAATACGTATCACTAAGTTTGCAAAATTAAATTGTGGACATTTCGCTGATCCATTACACAACCCCGTTTATTCCTGGAAGAGAGGCAATCTGTTAAGTGCCCATGAATCATTTCCACGTGGTTGTAAAATTATCGTCGCGAACTGGAGCACAGTGGAGTCCATCTTTGTTTATTTAAAATATTTAAGATTGAGATCTATCCATTTGTTACTTTTCAAAGGTGATTTTTGTTTCAAATTACATAGGGACCTGTCTGCATGTCATTACGTAGAATTGAATATTTCGTAGACTAACGTGTTTGCCTTTACATTCCTTTAGGAAAGGGACAAGGACAAAACTGTTTGCTGGAAGCGATGTTATTTATTTTCTTACTGACTTGAGCGTAGAGTTTAAATCCGGATCCAAACTTCAATACATGCATGGCATTTCTTACCCAGGCTCTTGACATTTCGACTTCGAGTGAGAACAGCTTTTCATCTTATGAAAAATTAATATTAGGTTTGTCAAAATATTAACGACGACCACTGTATCTATACGTACAAGTCGGGTATGAGGTCGAGGGTAAAACTCAGCACAAAAGCTTGCTCAATAAAAAATTCATCTAAACTCAAGAAAGAAAAAAAGAAAACCCCAAATGAACAATTTTCAAGTATTGACCAGCATGACTTTGTCAAACAGTATCGAAAACCTAATCATCCTAATAAATCAAATTAAAATTGTGGAAAACTATTTAAGAGATACTGAGGACATATCACACACTCATCTTGAAATACTTTTAAAAATAAATACAGACGAACATACTTTCAAACAAAACTCATATCTTTATGTGCTACAGATGTGATATTTATGTGCACATGTACTTACAGCGACAAACATACTCGTATATACCAACATATGCTTTACTCAATGTCTATGTATTTGCAGTAGGGTGGAACGTAACAATGATGTGGCAATTTAACGTGATTGTATGCCGTGATGGATTTAGCAACGGCACTGAAGAACGTTACAATGCTGCGCCTTGGTGTTGTCTGACGGCAACAATTTAAGACATCCTTATTTGTTTTTACACTCTAAAAAAGTTACTCTAGCAATAACATACTTAAATACATTTCAAATTTATTTTATTTATTAGAACATTTACTCAATTAGGGTATGTTATGATAAATATATATAAAAGGTGATCCATCTAGAGGTATTTTATCAGAACAAAAAAATATAAAAATTCAAATCAAGTGTGGAATATTTATTGGTAATTTGAAAGGACAATTTATGGCATTTATTTTTTGAATATAATTTCCTACAAATGTTGGTCGCAAATACGCCTCAGGGTATCCATTCTGAGGGTCCAATTTTGGATGACTCGTTCGAGCATTTCGATCGCTATGGCTTTAATGACACGCGTAATGTTGGCGTCCATAACTTGAATCGTAGCTGGTTTGTCAGCATAGACTTTTGACTTTACGAAACCCCAAAGAAAAATTTCTGAAGGTGTGATATCACTCGATCTAAGCGGCCAACGCACCTGTCCAAAACGTGAAATTAGCTGATATTCGAAATGATCTCTCAATAGATATATTGTTTGAGCATTTGTATGGCAAGTGACACAGTCCTGTTGAAACCAAGATTACGGGCTTTAATTTCAGGTAGCTTAAAGATCTATATTATGGCGCGATAGCGAGCACCATTCACGGTTACGTTCCGGCCATCATCATTTTTGAAAAAATATGCACCGATAATTCCACCAGCTTATAAACCGCACCTAACCGTGGTTTTCGTGGATGGCACCTCTTGAACCTCTTCTTGTTGCTCTTCAGCCCAAATGTGGCAATTTTGTTTATTGACTTTGTCGTTGAGCCAGAAATGGGCCTCATCACTGAACAAAATTTTGGTCGAATACAGCGGATCTTTCCGTTTCTCACCAAACGCTCATTTCCATAATACAGTTGCCAACATTTGAAGGTAATTATTTTAAAATTAAATGTCCTTTCAAATTACCAATAAAGATTCCACACTTGATTTGAATTTTTATATTTTTTTTGTTCCGAAAAAATTCCTTTAGGTGGATCACCCTATATTTACACTTTACTAAAAACAATATTATATGAACCTATTGCCAAACAAATACCAAACACATTTCTACGATAAAGGCCAACTAAAATGGAGTGAGGAGATACAAGGTGCCATATGCTAGCCGAATTTGCTCAATTTAAGTTTACTTCAACTTAAATGAAGTCCTTTAAGGAGTAAGGAGTTTGGGTCCGTCTTAAACCTTTGCTTCTGAATGGGTAGTATGGCCTGTTTGATTAGCAACTTCACGTCAAGCTAAAGCTTTACCAAACAAATTGGATATAAACAAAACCACCGCACTTACCACCGGCTAGAACTTAAACTCTGCCTCGAGACCATCCAGTTTGAGTCACACAAAATTTTGAAACAAACACTTTAATATTTTTTTATATTACAGGTGAAAACTGGGGAACCGTGTTAAAAGAGGTCACAGTAGACTTTCAAATTTCAAAAGCCAATACTTATATCTAATTTATATTGCAGCACTGGCGATATACTAGGAGTAATGTTGGAAAGAAATAAGTACAACCGTCTATAAGTTCGGCCAGACTAAATCTTATATACCCTCCACCTCCCTACGTTTCTAAAGCGCAAAAAAAAGTTTTCCATTTTTGAGCCCTTTCTGTCCATGCAGCCGACCTTATTCTTAGCAAAATTACATTGTATTTGAATTCGTAGCAATTTTTTCTTTAATTTGGGTACCCATACATCGATATTGACTATTGATCGACTTTGCGGTATGTTTTTTGGGCCACATGAGCAAAAAAATCTAGCAAACATGCTCTTTTTGATTTTTAATCAAAATTATGATTGGTTGAAAGCGCTGTAGCAACCAAACGAATTAACCTAGGATCGGAGAGGGAAATGTTTCCCTTTGGGAGACTAAAGGTACCCCGAAATAGGTACACTTTTTTAAGAATTTTCTTACAAAATCATATTTGTTTGTGGATAGACTATAGCTAAAATTGGTACTGTTAGTTGGAACGTAGTTAATACCTAAAAAAGGAGCATAGTTTTTGAAGTAAATCGCATCAGTCATAAATATATCTCAGAAATGGTTCGTAAAATTTGAAACAGTTCATTACTTGCGATCAGTTACCAACCAGCGGTGGCTGAGAATATACCAATTTGAACAATAACCAGTTGTAATGAATTTGGTTCATATTTTAAAAAGTCCAGGACCCACACATACGCCGAATCATTTTTAATATGGACCAAAAACCAAATTTTTTTCTCATAACTGCGAAATATGTTAGAATTTTTAATAGGTCTATATGGGTACCAAAAAGCATTAAAAATTTCTAATGAAAGCCACAAGCTGGCACACTGTGACTTTTGATATAGATAAAAGTATGCTAAAGTAATAGAATTTTCCAATCTTCCATTTAAAATTAAAAAAAAAAGTGTAGGACCAATGCAATTTCTTCACAAAGTAAAATAAGTAACTTTGTAAAAAATTGCAACTTTCTGCAGCATGCCTTAGATTGTAAGTTGTCATAAGTTAATTGTGCAATTCTGTTTTACCCTGCTTGCCTTTAATCTTCGTCCTTCAAGGCATATTATCGCATTTATATAAATAAACACATGTATTGAAAATTCAATGATTATCTGCTTAATCAAGTTATCTATCAATTTTTAAATATTGTATTTTATTCTCCGTCCCGACTGACTTAAGATTCCATTACTTGTTTCTTAGTGATTAGTGAATTATATCGTGCCCATATTCGAGAGAAGTTTTCTTTTCGTACTTTATTGAAATGTTGGAGGCAATATGTTAAATTACCTCAGCTTGGAAATGCTAGATGTTACATCCGGCTAATATTCACACTAGCACGGCTGAGTTCACTTTTAAGTATGCCCAGTATTATTGCGACCTATGCTTCGCCATGTTTAGTAAATCTTAAAAAAGGCCATATTTGGATTTATTAGGAAATGCCACTGTACGTCGTTGTTTTTACCTTGAGTACTGTTTATACCTTTTAGTTCATATTAAAAACTGATCGTGGATATGTTTCCTCTTTAAACGATTTTGTTCATTTTCAATATTAACGGATCTAAAACATTAATGGCGGCAACATTTTTAAAATGTTACAACAAATGGCACACTTTTACTGCCACTTTTAGAGCAGATATAATTGCAACACTTTAAGAAGAGAAGAAAGTCTTGTGAAACAAAGTCTCAGACTAAACAATTGCGTTTGACGTTTTTGCTAATATTCTAAATGTGCGCGTTTAATTTTGTGTGGGTGGTTGAAAATGACGACATTGTAGATCATCGTCAACATCAGCAAAAAGTGAGTGCAGAATATGCCACACTTTCATTTGCATATCAAGCAGCATTTTGACAAACAAAATCAATACTTTTATAGTGTTGAACAATTTTAACAACCAAACACGAAAATAAGGTTTAGTGCAACATGCAGAAAAAATGTAACATTTTCTTTTTTAGACCATACGAATAGGTATCTACTAATTTGAAAGACGACAGCTCTTTTCTATACTTAATAGAGTCGCAGATCATTTATCACGGCGGCCCACCCAACATTATCATCGCCAAATAAAATTTGTAAACTTTTTCTAGAGCTACTTTAATTTTTGTCCGAACGAAAACGTTTTTCGTTCCACCTTAAGGTGCATACACGCGTATGTGTGTATGTATATATCAAATGCTGGTGTCGGTGTGTTGTTGCTGGATTTAATTTAATTTTTTTGCACATGTGTCACTTGAAAACGTCACAAGAATGTCTTGTACACACGTATAAGTACATATGAATGCCCCTCTTGCCAAGATGACTAACTCCACTTTTAAGAGTTTCCAATATCGCTACAGGAATATAGCTAGAATTTGAAATTACAAATCCCTGATTTGGTTTATTTTTGATGGAGTTAGTCAATTTGACATGCGCTGAGCCATACGTATGAGCGTTTGTGTGAGTGCGTGTCACTCAAAATGAGAATCAACTCATATTAAACATACATGAACATGCTATTTGCCACATGCCGGGCATTATCAGGCCCAGCAGGAGGCTTCACTCTTTCTTGTCCTTGTTTCACACATCTTCGGTGCAGTCCAAAAACACGCATGCACGCACATACTTACAACCGTAATGACATGTAAAATTTGTTTAAGCGAATACGAGTACATGTGCAGATGTATTTATGACCTGGTACAATTTGGAATGTACTTACTTTGTTGAAAATTGAAGGCGCTTTATTGCGGGCGCAATTTTGTTTTTAATTTGTTTGGGTTCACTGTATACATTAAGGCGGGTTGTGCAAAAATTTGTCTGTCGTTATCATCTTCAGAAAATTTGCACAGTTTTTCTTTTATTCTGTCGTTTTTACTCTAACGTCTTTTTTCTACACACAGTGAAAATGTCAGTTGGTATTTCGGCCGAACTATAAAAATTCAGTTGGCCGACAAGACTTTCAGTTACAATCACCAATGGTTTATAGTCCAGATGGATATTTGATACTTAAGAGCGGGTAACTTCAAATATAATGAAGATTGCTAGCATTAGAAATTCCACTGAACAAATACAAATATAAGTACAAATACATACAAAATAAAAATCTTATCGTAATTAAAAATGTATAACAACAAGAGAACAAATCAATTTCGACTGGCCGATGCTAATATGCCCTCGGTAATGGATTTCGGTCCCATAACGTTTTGCCAAGGGGCGAGGAAACTTCCCCTTATGCTTCAGGTTGTGTTTCTCTTCATACCAATGTTATATATATATACAAGCAGACCAACTACTATCGTTATACCAGTATTAGTTCACGAGGTATGGTTTTTTACACTTTAGACTCAGGTGCCATTGCTTTTTGTCCAACTTTAGCGCAGCAAACATAGTCTATAATAATTTACTAGTCATTGATTTCATTCATTCTGTTAAAACGTTGTAACAATTTGCAGATTCTTCATCATGAGGATTTCCTTCCAAGGAGGGAGGAGGTTGTGGCCCGGGATTGGAAATGCTCAGTCAGAGCATGAATGCAGTTCGACAGGTATGGACGGTTTGACCGAAGTGTTGTGCAAAACATCTGGAAGGTCGTTCCCGAGTACATGTAGGCCTTGCTTAGGAAATGTATACAGAAGGGTACGTTTCCACGTAATTGAAAGACTGCCAGGGTCGTAGTCCTCCTAAGGTCGCCCGATAGGGTAAGGAGCAATCCTCGCTCTTATTAGGGGATCAGTCTTCTCAGAGGATTTTGTCACCTGACTTCAGGAGAGGTTAGGAAGCGAAGGATAGTGTTAGGACTTCGTAAACGAAGTATGTGATAGGTGTGTTTGTTGATTTCAAAGGGGGGTTATTGTCTGGGGGGTGAGAAATTCCAAGTCAGGGTGATGGTACTAAGTCAGTATATTATTTTTTAATTTATTTTTAAGATTTAATTTTTTTTTCTTCATAAATTTATTTCTAATTGCAAAAATGTTGATTTGGTAGAGAAACAGTATATTAATGGATTAAAGAAAATGTAATTATTAATTTTTCTCAATTTATTTCAGCAAAATCGAACTAGTCGTTCTCGAGTTATGTCAAACTACGTTTTTGCCAACATTTTACAACTAAGCGAAAAAACATCAAGATAAGGAAAAAATGTAAAAAAAAAACTGGCACATACGAACGCAAAACCCTTTGAGGGTTTTAATATACTGACCTAGTACCATCACCCTGACTTGGAATTTCTCACCCCCCATTGGGCTGTTGTACTGTGTTATCTACGCTAGACCAGTGTGCTTGCTTGGTTGACTGAGGTTAGCTGTCAGGAAATTGAATGGAGAAGGCATTTTTCTGCCAGACGGGCGTATACGGTAGGTGATACCCCACCGATATTTTCTGGGTTTTTACGCAGGGTTCAGCAACGCGGTCTAAAGTGCTAGGTTTGTGCCTATGCCGATGACCTGCTCATCCTGGTTGAGTCTCAGTCTCGTTCTGCGATGATGAACACAGTAAGTGCTTGGGGCACGCGTGTTGCTGTTGAGGTGGCAGAGACAAGTCTGTGACAATGTAGCTGAAAGGCGCAATGTTGCAGAAATGGCATCCCATTGTTAGATTGGATAATGTGGACCTTCCGAACAAGACGCTAAAAAGTAACCTGTGCATAACGATGGGAGAAAGGGTGAGTTTCCTACCTCATATTGATCGCTTGCGTGAGAAGTTGACCAGCGTAGTGTAGGTACATCGTATTCATAGCTGAGTGGGATCTTAGTAGATGTGCTGTACGCGTAAGGTACGGTGGTCTGTCCGTTGTCAGTGTACCTTCTGAATCATCGGTCTGGTATGAGACAGTCAGGTCGGCTCTCGGGATTCGCCAGAAAACTTCTTGTCAGAGGGTTGTCTTATTGGCGTGTCTACCAGAGAGTCACACGGTCTCTACCGAGGCCCTAAAGTAGTGCGATTCTGTAACTTTTTTTTAATGATAGTCGGAATGGTTAAAAATGGCTAACAACAATATTGCCGACTTTGCAATTCAGTTAATTTTTTAACGATAGTCGTTACTGTAAAATCAGCTGTAGTTGTTAAGTAAACGAAAAAAAAATTGTGTTGCAAAGAATTCGATAAACTGTTTTGAACGTGTTGAAAATGTCTTTTGAGTATTTGGCATATAATTTGTCGCGGAATGAATCATTAAATCGTGTTCCAACAGTTGATAGGCGCTTGCTCCGATATTTAGATAACCCATTTGAATTGATTGGAACCGAATTTCGGAAGTCTAAGCTTATCTCCAGACATAGTACTTGTTTTTAAGCTTGATGGCAAATTAAGAGGTTCGAGAAATACAGCAATTTCGACTGAAAAACGGGTAAACTCGTGAAAAGGGTCATATTTGAATTAACTTAGAAGCGATGTTTTGCTAGGTTCTAGCTGCCATGAGATTCTTTGCAACGGGATGTTACCAACGGTCCGTGGGAGAGCAATGGGGATTATCAATTAGTCAAACGTCAATTAGTCGTTATATACATCGTGTAACGGACGGAATAAACGGCTCCATGTTTTTTGCAAAGGTGAGATTCCCAATGCTCGCCGTTGGTGCGGCTTCATTTGGGAGCGGTCAATGTCGCAACCTGTAAGCCAAGAATATTCAATTAATATTATAGAATAATTAAATACAATTTATTTTACTTACGTTTTCTAAAATTAAAAAAATAAAACGCTCCTAACATGTGGTATTCATTTGTTTTGCGTATTCATTTGTTTTTTCGTATTCTTCTTTGTACTTTTCGCTTTTTTGACAGTTCGTTCGCCAGAGATGCCTACTGAAGCCAAAAAATTGTCTACCGTTGTTGTAGTTACAGAATCACCTAATCGTTACTGCAAACAGAAAAAGATGTTGACAACTTTAGCAATTCTTGTTATTGTTTAAAGTTACAGAATCGCACTTCAGGTGCTGTTAAGTGTAGCTCCTCTTGACATTAAGGTACTACGTTGCCGTATTCCTTTCAATATCAAGAAAAGATTGACAATGCTGCCTAACGATTGGGTGTTAGAGGGGGTGGAGAGTATCGCCGCTCGGGATCGCAAAGCGCTGTTGAGTTAGTGTGTCATATCTAGATGACAGTCTAGATGCGATGCCAGCGAGACCGGCCTTAAACATAGTTGTCGTTCGACGTGGTCGAACGGAAGAGGTAGGGATAGACCTCTCTCTGAGCGGGAAGGAAGCCATGTCCAAGTACATCATGGTTTAGACCGTAATGTAGGCACTTTGTGTATGCATATGTACGAGTACTATTTTCAGTCACCTAGATTCAATAAAGTGACCATTATTTTTGTTTTCAGAGATAGACAGACGAATATGGCCAGATCATTTTAGATTTTTACGACGATTCAGAATATATGTACGAGGTCTCCGAACAGAAATTCGGGGTGCAAACCACCTAACTTTATTTCTGTATGAGGACCAAAGATTTGCAGCGGTGAAATGCATAAGCACTGCGATTATGATTCACTCACACTCAATCTGCATCTATTGTATTTGATTCGCACCTAATTTTTTTTCTGCTCGAATGTTGAAATTGTTTGCAACATAAATTTTATAAATTAACATTTGTCTACATACTATAGACCGCAGTGTTCAAACAAATCGGCCAATCCGCTCCAGAACAGTATGATTTAAAGGAAGCCCAAAAATGCATTTTTTGCCATTTAAAAATTTCCCTCACGATTTTGAGGCTACTCGTAGATGAGCGCAACCATGCATAGATTGCGGGGGCAGTGCTTACTTCCACCGCTTTTTTATGAGTAGACCACAAATCAGAAAAATGCCTCCGCATACAGTGAATGCCAATGTAATTTGTTCACGAATCCAAGTAAAAGTCTCTAACTTTGAATATGCGGTTCCATAAAGTTAATAAGACGTCCTTACATCTCCAATTATTTTGAACTTTTTAGGATTTGAAAAAAAAAATATGGAACACATTCCCTAAGGAATGTTTAACAAAGATAAAAAGCACACACCCACTTTACTCCTTTGTATTTATCGCAAGCATAATGTGGTAACTACTGACATTAAAGCATCAGCTAATGTGTGCAATTTTACACATTCCTATGGTAAAAGATGTTAAAGTTTTGTAAGTTGCTAGTTTCGGGAAAACTGCGAATAGGCCATACAAAATGTGCAACAAAGCGGTGTCCAGTTATTGCTCGCGAACCCCTAAATTGTATATTGAAAAGTCTGGTTAACGGATATGCGCTTGGAATGTACTCCAAAGGTTAGGTACACCTGCCTGTCTACCGTCATAACAAGTACACGGCTAACATCGCCACCATCGAGGAAAAACTACGAGAAGGACACTGCGTTAACATAATGAAAAACTACAGGTGCCAAATGAACAAGCACCACTTCAAGGAGTTGCTGTGAAAAAAGTATACGTCACATAATCGCGCAGTGCTGCAAAATAAATTTCCATCGGTCAAAAAATATTATCAAAAAATAATATAAATATTAATATAAAATTAATATAAAATAATAATAATATAAAATTAATTCACTAGAATTAGGAAATACACAGATGTTTGAGGTTCATTAAATACAGTAGGACCGTGATAAATCGTACCTCGTTAATTCGAAAATCTCAATAGTTCGCAGCAAACTCTAGATCCCATGAAAAAATGGATTTTATTCATAAAAATGCTATACATTTTGGTCCCCTCGAAAATGTGTATTTTTTCTGCAATACAAATCCTGCACACAGAAAAAAATCAGTTCGAAATCGGTCCGAACTACAAAAATCGATTGAATAAACCGAATTTCTGTTGCAATAATCCATAGTACTAATGTTAACATGTATATCACGGTATTTACACCAAATAACACAGTTATACAAACAGAATTTAGTTTAACTATTGGCTGCGACAACTGTCGGTTATACCAACCAATGATGTACATGTTACTTTGTTACCAATAACAAGTGGCGACAACACTTTAATTCTTTGTAGTGATCAAACCCTGTTTAGTTGGCTGTTATACGTAACATAACATTGGTCGTTCCAACAACAACATATAAAACCTATAATTGTTTTAAGTCAGAACAAAAACTTTGTTTACGACGAAAACATATATTGAAATCCCCGAAAAATTTCACACACAAAAATGGTCAGATAGCTTATGTTTCTTGGGTTAGATGGCTAATGCCTTTAAACGATACTGCCATATATATAAACGAACTTTAATAAACAATATATACAAATATATAAATAAAAAAAAGTGTTTTTGACTTAATCAGAGTATTCGCCATAGCTAGACCACCTTATAATTAAAAACAACGACCATTTTTTTTTTTGGTTTTTTCCCTAATTACAATCACCCAAATATTGTTATACTTTTACAGTACAAGATCGGTATTCGCGACTATCCATTATCACGACCGCCCGGTTATCGCGACGGCTTTATTATTAACATTGCAGGCTCTACATATAATCGCGACAGTTTACTAAAAACGGTGTTCCATTTTCGCAACTTTTATTCAAAAAGTCTTACGCAAAAATCAAGTTTGCTTTCAGACGCGACGCGTAACCCAGTTGAGGAACTAAAAAGGGATGATGGTCTGATTAAAGCAATAAATCAACCACCCAATTGCACCGCTCTTATTCAGCATTTAGATCAAAACTGCTCACCCACTTGCTTAATGAGTTGGGGACAAATTTGGAGCTCAAACTCAAAAACTTTAATCTCAAAAATGCAGTTCAGATTCTAGCTACGTCCTGGGGTAATATATCCCGGAAATCATTGCTCAAGTTCGGTAGTGAATGGAGTGAAGAGGATAACATGCATTTAAATATTTTACAAAATATAATTCAGGAAGTAAACGAAGATCTTTCAACTATTGGAGGCAAGGTATCAGTAATCTAACCAGTGAAGGTGGTTACTAGAACTGAACGTTTGTTAACTGGACTAACTGATGGCCAAATTTAATGAATTTAGTTCATATGACCGAACTAATAAATCTAATTGAGTTTTTATGTACAAGTGGACCGATTTTCTGCATCAAATTTGTGTAGTAAAGTTTAAAAGTTTGACATTTTTTAGCATAAACATACTCAGAACGTTTTGACGTACGTCCATCATTCGTGCTGTTAACAGTTACATGAAAAAATCAATTTGGCAAAAAAATGGAATACACTCGTGAACATTTTTCACAACTTCCAACGTGGATTATCACGACAAGAGTGCATCGATGGACTTAAATATTTGTACGGCTATGAAGCATCCATCCTATAGCACTGTGAAAAACTGGTTTAATGAATTCCATCGTGGCCGACGCTCGCTAAAAGACGAAGGTCGTCCAAAAACGGCCGTTGTGCCAAAGAACATTGATGCCGTGCGTGAACTGATAATGCAAGATCGCCATGTGACATATCGTGAGATAGAAGCAAACTTGGGCATTTCTTCCACCAGTATACATTCGATATTGCTTGAACACCTGGCCGTAAAAAAGGTTTGTTCTCGTTGGATTCCACACAATTTGCTCAAAAAAGGCTCGTGTCAACTGGTTCAAAGAAATTTTGAAAAATTCCTTTAGCGGTGCTTCAAAAGACGTTTATAAGATCGTCACAGGTGACGAATCGTGGATCTATTCATATGACCCCGAAACAAAACAGCAATCGACCGTGTTCGTCTTCAATGACTAGCCAAATCCACGAAAGTTGTTCGTGGAAGAAGCACTTCCAAGTAAATGGTGGCCTGTCTCTTTGGCAAAACTGGTTATGTGCCGACTGTTCTGCTTGAGCAAAGTAGGAGGTCAGTTCTGAGTGGTGCACCATAGTTTGTTTGCCTGAAGTCTTTGGAGCATTTCGGAAAACGAACAAGAGAAGACGAATCATTGTGCACCATGACAATGCGAGCTCTCACACATCGGCTCAAACCAGCTCCCTGTTGACGGCCAAAACGTCGAATTGATGGGTCATTCGCCGTACAGCCCTGACTTGGCCCCCAATGACTTTTTTTATTCCTTCACATGAAGAAATAAATGCGTGGTCAACGATTTTCGTCGCCAGAAGATGCTGTTGAAGCGTTCAAAAAGCATGTTAGGAGGTGTCTCAATCGGAGTGGAAAAGTGCTTCGACAATTGGTTTGAGCGCATGCAAAAGTGTATAAATCTCGCTGGAGAGTTCTTTGAAAAACAGTAAAACCATTTTCGATGAATAATATTCGCATTTTCATTATTAGGCCAAAAATGTATATAGAAGCCCTCGTATTAAATCTCCGATTGCTGTATTAAAGTAAGCATTTCAGAAACAGTTCATTTGAATTTTGTTTTGTTTGAACAATCTAAATGGAACAGCGAAGGCTTGACAGTATTGGTTCCGAAATAAAATGTCTATGCGTTTGTTTAGGAACTCCATAAAAATGATTTTCTTTCGGCTACAAACAAATATTGTTAATACAACTAATGAATCGTAATGGCAAACGCCTTCTATGATACCATGCCTTCTTTGGTATCATGCCTTAAATCGACGCAGTTGTTTTTAACCACATGAAAATTCGTTATACTTTTAAAAATAATCGAGTATGTGTGTTTTTAGAAAAATCGATTAATTAGTTTTTCGAGATTCTTAAGAAAGTTACATTCTCAGAACATATAAGAATATATTTTACTTCATTAGAGCTACCTTTACAAAACCTGCAGTAATAC
Organism: Hydrotaea diabolus; assembly: GCA_963513945.1. Lineage (NCBI taxonomy): Eukaryota > Metazoa > Arthropoda > Insecta > Diptera > Muscidae > Hydrotaea > Hydrotaea diabolus. The sequence goes on along the minus strand of OY740720.1, from coordinate 98,671,736 downwards.
AATGATTTAAAGAATTCGGAAAAACCAAGTATTGACTTCATTCCTTAATTAGCACACCCTATTACGCATGAAACTATCTTTATAATTATTCCATTACAAGAAATTCCAGTATTCTGTAAATATTTAATTTGTCAACAAATTTTTTTGAGAGTAGTGCTATTGCCAAATTTTTTTCGGTCTTCGGCATAAAATAGCATAGTTAGTAAAATAGACGTTAATTTCGTCCGGTAGAGCTAAAATTGAGTTTTTCTTAATTTCCGGTTGTCTAAAAACCATTGTTAAAAACTTACAAACAGTTTATGTTATTGTAGTAGTGTCTGCGTAGAGAAGCCCTGTCTTTTATTGATTGTTTTTGGCGCTTTATTCAAAGGCTTAAGGAAAAAAAAAAGCTTCAGTGCGCTTGAGGCTTAGTCCGTTTTTGTTTTTAATATAGATTTGGTAAAAATTATAACCGATAAATTTGTTATAGAGATTATATTCTGATATTGGGACAGCGGATAATATTCCAATCGTCAATTCCAATAGTGAACTAAACATGATTTGGTTGCTACAAAAAACGTATCTGTTGTCACAACCAATTATTGGCCCAAAGTATCATGAACTTTAGAACTGGTTGGTTGCCATAACTACCAGTTGTGATAACCAACAGTTTAACTGAATTCGGTTGCTGTGAGTACCCTAATACTATTGTAGCAACCATATTTTTGTTATGTGAACCATGTAATAATCACTTCCGTGGAATGTTGGTGATTGCAACAGAAGATCTGTTTTTCCAACCGAATATTTGTAGTTTAGACCGATTGCCAACTTATTTTTTCCTGTGTGCAGATAAAACAAAATTAAAGTGGACGATACTATGGTTTTATTGTTTTTGAAAGTTTTCTCCAGCATGATTTATACGTACATGCATGCGCTCAAACCAATTTTCGAAGCACTTTCTCCACTCCGATTAAGACACCTCCAAAACATAGTTTTTGAACGCTTCCACAACATCTTCTGGCGTTGACCACGCATTTTTTTCTTGATGTGCGGGAATAAAACCAAGTCATTGGGTGCCAAGTCAGGGCTGTACGGCGGATGACCCATCAATTCGACGTTTTGGCCGGTCAAAAAGTCGTTGGTTTGATCCGAAGTGTGAGAGCTCGCATTGTCATGGTGCACAATGATTCGTCTTCTCTTGTTCGTTTTCCGAATTTCTGCGAAGACTTCAGGCAAACAATTCTAAGTGGGCAAACCCACTTAGAATAGACCTTCCTACTTTGCTCAAGCGGAGCAGTCGCCACATGACCAGTTTTGCTGAAGAAACAGGCGACCATTTGCTTCGAAATGCTTCTTCCAAGAACAACTTTCGTTGGATTTGGCTCGTCTTCGAAGACCCACACGGTCGATTGCTGCTTTGTTTCGGGTTTTTAGGCCAGGCAATATCGAATGTATGCTGGTGGAAGAAATGCCCAAGGATGCCTCTATCTCACGGTATGTCACATGACGATCTTGCATTATCAGTTAACGCACGGCATCAATATTCCCTGGCACAATGGCCGTTTTTGGACAACCTTCACGACCTTCGTCTTTGAGCGAGCGTCGGCCACGATTGAATTCATTAAACCAGTTTTCACAGTGCTATAGGATGGTGCTTCATCGTCATACAAAGATTTAAGTTCATCGATGCACTCTTGCCGTGATAATTCACATCGAAAGTTGGGAAAAATGACCGCACGAAAATGTTCACGAGTTAATTCAAATTTTTTGCCAAATTGATTTTTTCAAGTCACTGTAAACAACACAAATGATGGTCGTACGTCAAAACGTTCTGAGTACGTTCATGCTAAAAAATGTCAAACTTTCCAATGCTAAATATATTTCTGGCCTAGGCCAAAAAATGTATGTTAAAAATATACATATGTAAGTATATCTAAAGTAAAAAGACAATTATATATTTAAAAAATACATACAATTTGGGTTCAGCTATCGCCAAAATTCAGTTTTCGCGACAGGTTTTTTGTAATTAGTCGAGCTTGCATTGTATATATTAATAAATTATTTTCCGATTGGGGCATCACTGCAATGATAAATATTCTATCCAAAGACGTATTTATTTTTTTTTAATTTTTTTATTCATTGCAAGGCGGTAAAATATCAATTTTTATCAAAGAGTACAACAATCGATAGTAACTAGCAATCTATAATAACAACCATTACCTGTACAAATTCATTTCAAATAATCATCTTAGTCTGTTAGGGTTACGGAGAATTGTTTCTTCAACCGAAAGTGTCAGTTCCCTCTACTGGAAATCGCTGTCTACCCAATCAACATTCGGTTGTAACGATAGAAAACATGGGTAGTACGTGCAACCACCAACATTTGGTTGGCAAAAAACTTGGTTGTGGCAACAAATCTGTTCTCTGTGTGTGCAATAGCTTCATTCAAACTACAAAAACGACAACGTGATGATATTTACAGACAGCCAATCAGCGATCAAGGCACTGTCCTCGAGGACAGTCATGTTACGATCGCTTTTGGAGTGTTAAGAACTAAGTGGCACAATAGAATCGTATGGGCCCGGGACATTCTAACATTGAGGCAACAAAAAAGCTAACGAACTTACAATAAATGGGTCAGCTAGACAGGGAACTAGCAGGGACAACGCCATTCATTTTCAAGATTAAATTAACTCGTAGACCTTGGTCGCTCACAAAACGGCACACCAATATTATTTGTGAGTACCCTGATGAATGAAGAACAAAAAAGTAATTCATTATTAGGAAACTGAAATAAACAAGATGATGGGCATTCTTACCGGCCACTCACCACTTAGGCACACCTCTTCCGCATTGGAAGAGTGGGATCAAACATGTGCGAGGCATGCAAGAAGGACAGCAACACCTTTGACCACTTTCTCTGCCAACGCCCAGCTTTCGCGATATCGAGACTACAACATCTTTCGGTAAGTGTGATAAACATAGAGCACGTAAGTGGGATGTATTGAAGGGAGATAAAAAGTTTTGTAAGCGACGCACAACGCTTTTAATGAAAATAAGTGACAAACCATTAAACAAGAGCGCACAACTCGAGAGAACCTTCTACTTCACACAAACTAACGCTTAATAAGCTAAGGACGGACTTTTTTTTATCAAATTGGTCAACTGTGAACGATCGTATTCCTACAATCCCCAACTAGAACCTACTGTTAGTGAAGAAATATCATGGATTTTTACCCGCAAGCATTATGAGGTGAGACTAGCCCTCATCACACAAGTACCGAATTTGAACCTATGTATCTGTGTGATAACCTATGTACAGAAAAATAAGATACCACTACCTCTGCCACTCTGCTACTTCTTCTACAATGTAGCTTTAATAATTTCTGAGGTGAGTCGCTTTTTTCATCGGTATGGCATCAACACCCCCACGTCCTTCCTTACGATGACGTTAGTATCCCACAATCCCAGAAATGTAATGTGACTTTATATCATTTAATTGATGCTGTGAATGGACTTTACCCACATACCATTTCCCAAATTAACGCCTAGTCGGTGGAATTGTTTGTTTCAGCAAAATTGTATTTTAGGGGTACTCGTGTATGGATAAATCACGAGTTCGATGACACACTTCGAGGGACTGACCCAAAATATAGTTAAAAAGATCTATTGTAAGTACACTATACTCCACATACACACACAGTCTCAATCGTGTAAATCTAGGCACCCGTATGTGTTAATGTTTGGAGGGGTCGTTGGGAGATGTACATTGTATAGAAATCGCATTTTAGTAGTTTCAGATACATTAAGCAAGGAAGGGGGGTTGGTGATGGTGTTTGGACCCTAGTGTTGCTGCAGCACAACAAGAACTGAAAGCTTTTTAATGCTCATACGTACTCGTACACTTTGCCTCTATTACACAAATAATGCTTTCTAATAGAACGAACGGCCGGACACATTGTAAATGGATATAATGGTGGACACGTACGGACGCGTACACATGTTCCCCATGTCCGGCTTCAATTATAGTGTGAATACACGTGATATATTTCGCTTCCATCCTTTTTGTGATGTCTGTGACATAATTATCCATCGACCAACATAATGTATTGGGAATGGCTGCGATGAAATTCCAGTAGACGAAGGGCTACTTACTACATAGCTAAGTGCACAAATAACAATGGCTGCAATTTGTGTCTAAACCAAATACCCCACCCTCGCATAATGTCAGTAAATTGATTATACTCCTTAAATCAGGCAATCAACATAGGGTCCTTTTAGGAAACTCATCAAAGATGACATACTGTCCAAAATTATGTTTAGGATGGTATATTTATGAGGGTATTTAATTGGTTTTTATCCCAAAACAAAATTTGAGATTCATATAAAGTGTATATAAGTGTTGTTCCCTGTATACAGTCTACTCTCGATAAATTGGAACTCAAGGGACCGCAGAAAAAGTTCAAATTACCAAGAGTTTAAATAGCCAAGAGCGAGGAGGGAATTCAAGTTAACAAGAATTTAATTAAATTGTAATTTTTATTCCCATACGACCGCTGCTATAAATATGCGAATAATCATCATCAAAAATGGTTTTTATTATTTTTCAAGGTATTTTCCAGCATGATTTATATACTTTTCCAAGCGCTCAAACCAATTTTCGAAGCACTTTTTCCACTTCGATTGAGACACCTCCAAAACATGGCTGTTGAACGCTTCAACAGCATCTTCTGGCGACGAAAGTCGTTGACCAAACATTTTTTTCTTGATGTGCGGGAATAAAATGAAGTTATTGGGTGCCAAGTCAGGGCTATACGGCTGATGACCTATCAATTCGACATTTTGGCCGGTCAAAAAGGCTCTGCTTTGAGCCGACTTGTGAGAGCTCGCATTGTCATGCACAATGCTTCGTCTTCTCTTGTTCGTTTTTCGAATTTCTCCGAAGACTTTAGGCAAACAAATTGTGGTGTACCACTCAGAATTGACCGTCCGTACGTTGTTCAAGTGGAAGAGTCGCCACATGACCAGTTTTGGCGAAAAAACAGGCGACCATTTGCTTCGAAGTGCTTCTTTCACGAACAACTTTCGTTGGATTTGGCTCATCTGCGAAGACCCACACTGTCGATTGCTTTTTTGGTTCGGACTCATACGCATAGATCCATGATTCGTCACCTGTGACGATCTTATGACTGTCGTTTGAAGCACCGCGATCGTATTTTTTCAAAATTTCTTTGCACCAATCAACACAAGCCTGTTTTTTGAACGATTGTCAAATTGTGCGGGATCCAACGAGAACAAACCTTTTTTACGGCCAGGTTTTTCATGCAATATCGAATGTATGCTGGTGGAAGAAATACATAAGGATGCCTCCATCTGACGGTATGTCACATGATGATCGTGAATTATCAGTTCACGCACGGTATCAATGTTCTCTGGCACAACGGCCGTTTTTGAACGCACGAAAATGTTCACGAGTTAATTCCATTTTTTGCAAAATTGATTTTTTGAAGTCACTGTAAACCAGTCAGTAATTTTCTTTTGAGTTTGCTACTTAAATCTTTATCATTGTCCAATACATTTTCGATAGTTGGAGAGCGGAAAAAAAATCGTCACTTGTTTCCGTTCTTAGGGCGTATGGTAGTCAGAGCTGTCCGTGACTCACTCAATGTGCCGGTTGCTCTTCTTCTTTTTCTTCCTCGTCCAAATCCAATAGCTCAGCATCGGTTTTAGTACCAAAGACACTAGAACACAATCTTGGAAGGTTAATTCTCCAAAATAAGGTAGACGTGACAGTTTTTCGTTTTTTGTTGGCTAAAGTCCACACTTTGTAAGCAGTTATAACAGGATGTGGGGTTGACGTTTTTTTCCAAGCCTTATCGGTCATGGTTACAGCGGTCAGAACTGTTATGTTTGCCACATCACTATTTTCAATGCTGTTGGGAGACAATATTTCCTTGGAAGACACTTTCAAAATACTGTATACAAATGCTTTGGTCTAATGTTTGCAATCTTGATTTGGCGCTAGGTGGAAAATACATCAATTTCACGTGATTTTGTCAATATTGGTGGATTATTATGGACAATGCAGTTGTCCTTTTTCATTTCATTGTTAACCGTAGTCAGCCATTCATTAAACAACTTCGTCTGCATTCATAATTTTTTGTTTGAATGATAGTCTCCAACAGAAATAATTTTATTCCATGAAAACAGCGTAGTTTTGTAGATTTCCCAATAATGAGGGACTTCAACTTTTGAGATCCGTCCATGTTACATGCTAGAAGCAGGGCTGCCAACTAATATCAATGAAAAAACGTCGTTTAAAAAAAATTGTCAAAATCGTAGTCACACAAAAGTTAGACAATTTTTACTGTAGAATTTTAATTTATTTACGAGTGAAAACTCTCGCAAGATTTATGATCACAGTTCCTAATAACAAAATGGAAATTCATTCATCAACGAATTTTATACACAACACCACTTGTTGGACATGTTTTGCCCTTGTGAAAGACGACTTTCGTACTTATTGCTCAATTTCTGATATGAATTGTATATTTTCATTAAAGCCCATATCCAGGGTTTCAAAAGCTAACGCTATTTTGGATAAAGTCAAGAGTTTGTTAATTTTCCCTAGCTAAAAAAACTCCAAGAAATATTAGCTTAAGCTACAGCTTTTAAACATGGCAGCTAAAAATTTTCACAAAAAGCCTTAGCAATAGAACTGAAGAAAACAAGAAGCAGCCTTTTTTTAGCAACCTGATTGCTGCTATGTGGTATTTTTAGGGCTGCAGCTACTGTGCGCAGCAAAAAAAGAAATATTTATTGTTGAGTTCAGTGTTGATTTCCGAAGTTGCCCATCATATGAAAAGCATTTGTTGCGCATTTTAAAATGAAAAATTTAGCAAAAAATATTTCTATACTTAATCGGCATAAGTGTATCAAATACAGGGTGGGCCAAAAGTTACCATGGGGTTAAAAACTTTAATAGCTTTTTCGTTTATTTTTTTTTCTCAGATTACTTATATATAAAATGGAAATTTTTTTACACTAATTATGAAAAATAATGTCACTTTAATGAAGAGCGGCTTCGCAATGATGGGCTCGTCTTAGAGCATTTTCCATAACATCTTTCAAAATTTGTGGCTGTAGCGTTCGTATTTTTGCAACAATGTTGGCCTTGAGTTGAAGGATTGTCTCGGGCTTGATCACATACACCAACTCCTTCAAATAACCCCAAAAGAAATAGTCGGGTGCTGACAAATCTGGCGATCGCGCTGGATAAATAATTTCCGAATTTCTGGAATTTTATTCACTCTCAAAAAATTTGACTTAAAAGTGCCATTGTGTCTCTGGCAGTGTAGGCAGTGGCTCCGTCACGCTGGAACCACACCACAGGTCTGTTTTCAAGAGGAGAACGTAAAAAATGTTCTATCATAAACCGATACCGCTCTCCATTTACGTTCACAGCACTTCTTCATTCTAGAAGTGATTCTTGCAGATGTGATCCCACACCAGACTGTACACACACCATACATGGAACACAATTGGCGTTGGTGAATGGCTCGTGGATTTTCAGAACCCCAGATCCTTTCTTTATCACTCATGCGTTTGCGTTAAAATAATTGGTTGCTGATTGAAATAATAAAATTCTATTATTCTGGTTCTTTGTTCAGTTGTGAATATCTCCATTATTTATTCTCCAAGTGTTTTTTATATAATCTGAAAAAAAATATAAAAATATATAAACGAAAAAGTTATTAAATTTTTAACCCAATGGTAACTTTTGGCCCGCCCTGTATTTATAAATTTTTATTTTGCCAAACAGAGAAAAATTATAGAATTTGTATGCAAACATATTCTGTTTTGACTGCTTACGACTTAAACAAATTAATTTAAAGAGATTAAGTTAGTAGTTGGACAAAACTATAATAGGCATTACTGAGGTATTCATAAACTGTTGTTTATCGTCCTTGAATGGATTCTCTTTTATAGAACAGAAAAAAAATCTTTTAAAATAAAATCTTTGTTTTAGCAGTTTTTGTCACTTAATTTTTAATTTTTCTCCCTCTCTTCTGCGTTAGGAACACCGAACATTGCACACATTTTTCAGCTGCAAATTCATCGTCAGCTCAAGTTCGCTAAAAAAAAAACAGCATTAAACTTATTTTGTATTTTAAGCTGCCTTAATACGTATTTTGGGCTGCAATTCAAAATATGAGCTGAGCTAATTTGTTGAAAACAAAAGCTGAACAGTAGCGTTAGCTTCCATTTACAATAAAGGTTGAAAATTTTAGCTCAGCTTAAGAAAGCCTACGTTGAGCCGACATCTGCTTTTAAAGACTGCCCATATTTATAAAAAAACTAAAAATAATTTGTTCTGTCTTTCCTTTCCTTGATCTGGCACGAATGTCAATCGTTGCCTGAATATGTTTATCTTAATAAATTATTGCAAAAACTCGAGAAGCACTTTCATTTTGTACTACTCGTAGAAACTAACCGAATCCTAAGGTTTGTAATAATAAACTTTTGCAAATGTACAGGGAGAAGCGCGCTAATTTGCTTTTTGCACTGCAGGCTGTGGGGGCACTGTAAGTCGAATAGAGTGGAGAGTCTGCGTGGCTTAAAGTGGCTGACGGTAGATTCGTATTCGTGCCTTTCAGTTGCCATCATGCATTGACGCGCAAGAAGAGGTCATTTTGTGTTGAAGCGTATTTTTCAAATGCGCAGTCGATCATTGCAGTGCAGCGTGCTTTTCGTTAATGATTCGCCGTTCGTCCACGCGGACGTGTTCCTGGTGGTTCATTTGGTAACTTTATTATTTTTTTCAGCCGGCTCTTGAGGCAATGTAATAAGAGGATACATGGTTCCAACAGGATAGTGCCACTGCACACACAGCGAGGGTTACCATAAATTGTTTGAGGCAAATGTTTCCTGGACGGCTTATCTCTTTTTGGGGTGATGTAAACTGGCCGGCCCGCTCACCAGACTTAGCCCCATGCGAGTTTTTCCTTGGGTCACCTGAAGTCGAAGGTGGCTATCAACCGTCCCAACACCTTGGAAGACCTAACCAACAATACTGATGCTAAAATTGGCAGAATACCAGTCGACATGTTTGTTAGAGTTCATGAAAACTTCAGAAAGTGTGTGGATAGCCAAGGTCGACATTTTCCAGGTACACTATTTAAAACCATGTAATATAAAAATTCCCTTACAGTTTAATACAATCAAAATATGAAATAAATTTTTCTAAAGTTCATCATTTTTTTTATTTCATTCCCAAATAAGCAAACTTCCGCGCTCCACGCTGTATTAATACTTCCTCTTTCATTTTCGGCGTTTTTACACTAAAATGATGTCAATCGACTTTTGATCAATTTTAAGTTTAAAAATCGTCGCAACGACAATAAAATCGTCAAAAGGTCGGTTTTTCTGTCTTTGCTCAGTTTTCCTCCATGGCACTTTTCGTCTTTGAATGTCTGGGTGCGATCAGAAAGACATTTATAGACAAGTGCCGTTTCGTCTGTACAAATGAATTGAAACTGTTTCTTAGGCGATAGTCCTTCAAAAGTTAATTTAGCTACCCAATACGTTCGAAACAAATTGAATTATATTTTTAAAATTTGAAAGCCAGACCTCACTTGCTGCAGACTCTTTAATACCAGGAGACCGTGCAAAAGACTTAGCTTTTTCCTTCAACATGAAACCGCCAACTGAAACGTATTGTGCTCTACACTGATGAATCCACTTAAATAAGCTGTCCTTAAGAAGGAGAAGTTTACCCTGACGTGACTTTTTCTTACTCGTACTTAAATCGTACTTAAAATGTCGAACTTTTTAACAACATATTTTTTTAAATTATCCATCCTCGACAGCTTGAATCACACGATTCTTATCACTTAAGGAAATACACTTGTTTTTTCTTGAACTAACTCATTTCGATCCTTTAGAAATAACACACTTTAACAATTGACGGCGACCTCTTTCATATATTATTGATATAAACACTATGAGTTTAATATACGTGGGAATCACAGACTTCGACTTAAAGACTTCAAATAATACACTCCAACTTTTAGAGAGCAGAAAGGCACGTCTTCAAATTATAGAATGTCGACGAGTAAGAAACCAAGCCTACAACCTAAAATTACCGCAGGCAGCAAATTACAACGATTTTTTTCATTTATCGAGTATTTTTAAGGGAGAGAGCAAACGCTTTAAATTATCGAGTTATTCAAAAAACGAGTTCGAAATATCGAGAGTCGACTGTAGTGACTTGTTAAGCACACACTCATTCCCTCCTTAGAGGCTAAAGGCGCTGTGCAACTGACTAGAACATTTTAGTTTTCTCTGGCACTAATTCATTAGGTGCACCCTCAAAAAGGCTAAGGTGTTCGCGACAGCTTACATAAGAGGCCACACCTCTGTCTTGAGCATTTTTCCAGTACCATCAGTAGAACGATGGCCTCATTAATACAACTTATGTTTGAATTCGAGCAAGATTGTCATTAAACTAAGGGCAAAATGGTATAAATTCGAACCTGGGTCGACTTTATGATACCATACACCACTGTGACATACAGAATACATATCGCTTCTGTACATAGTTAAACAAATATCTGATTCAAAATGCGGCAGGTCCTTGTTTTTATAAAAGGAAATTTATGCAAAAATTGAATTCACCAGTACACACGGAGAAAAAATTATTTCGAAATCGTTAGAAACTACAACAATCCGTTGCAAAACTAGAGTTGTCATTGCAATCACCTAATGTTTATAATAAAAAATGTACGTTCAGTTCGACAAGGTTAGTTGGTTGGTGTGAAATAGAAGGGTGAAACAGGAAGGACCTATACGAGCACACTACGAGTATAAACTTCAGCCATTACTTACTTACTTGTTGCGCGCTCTTGTTCGACGGTTTGTCGATTTACTTTCGTTAGAGACGTTCTGTGTCGTTTACGGCTCTAGGTTCGCACATAAGCCAAAAGATGTTGTAGTCTAGATCTCGCAAATGCTGAAAATGGATGCAGACAGTGCTGTTGTAACAACTATATATTCATTTTGCAGTCTTGTTCGTCTATGGGGGTTCTGCTTCGATATGCAGGTGGAGGAACCGCGCCATTTGAACTGGATGCGTCCACAGAGACCTGGGTGTCAGCTGAGTGGGCTTGGCCGGACAGTTGAAGAGGTGCAGCACATCATGTGGTCCCTGATGGCAGGAGGGGCAGATGTCCGGAACGTTAGCATCAATTCGTGCCCAGTAAGAATTGAGGCGGCTGCACCATTCAGATCTCAGCAGCGCCAGAGCCACGTCTGGATGTCATCCTAGCATGCCGCGCAAATTTTTGATCTCACTCTTCCAGTGTGGAAAGATGTGCCTTAAGTGATGAGTGCCCGTTAAGAAACATTTTTTTTATAAGTTTGTTATTCTTCTATCATTGGGGTCTCCCCAAAGAGTTTTGGTGACTTTGCCCCCATCGATTTCATTTCTGCTCTTATTGCTTGAAAAGGAATGACGTTGTCCATGTCAACATCATATCAAGCTGACCCTTTCCTTCCTAGTTTGTCGGCTTTTAAGTTTAAAACCTGTTTTTGAATAGCCCCACACAAAAGGCCCCCGGTCCTGAAGCTCTAAAAGCCACAAATTATACGCGATCAGGCTAAAATTTAGTGCGTGTAACAAATAGTTAACTCTCACATAGTGGTGCTTTATCCCCTGAACTGCAGATTGGTGTGGGGTAGCTAATAGTCGACCACGCCCGACTTTGTTTTACTTGTTTCAGTTAGCATTACTGAACATCTGGAAGTGCAGGGTGTATTTTAGCCGGCCATGCCCGACTTTAGATTATAATGGTTTGTGTTACAAAAATTAGCAAAACATTATCATGCCCCCTACCACAGTATGGTGTAGAGTGTTATAACTAAGCCCTCGTATAAAACTTCTGCTTTTTTAAAGCCTTACACACTGTGGAACAAGGTTATTATGTGTTTGTGTAGATGCTTAGCGTATGCAACGTTCAGAAAAAAGTGCGTTTGACTCATTAAAAAATTAGATCGGTTATACTCAGAAATTTTATGTGAGTCAATATAAACATGCCTGTCTGTCCATAAGTTCTTATAATCAAAAACTGGTTCGCAAATATGAACCGATCTCGATTAAACTTTGCACACTGGGAGAAATCCGTCCATGCTCTGATATAGCCCCTACACAAATGTTCCTTCCAATTTGGGGTCAAACTGACCTAATAACGAAAAATTTTATCAGATTTAATGAAATTTGGTTTGTGGTGTTACGAGTATTATGTTCTCAGAATAAAAAATTTCAGAAAATAGACCCCATCGATCAAATTCTTCATATAACCTTTCAAACTGTTAAAAATTTCACTAGATTTAACCCTGCGGTCAATAACCAGGTACCCGGGTACTTTTTTCAACTTTTAAATGCTCTCATTTCTTTAATAATAAAGATAGGGTAATGAAACTCAGGATCGTCGCGATTAAGGTGTTTATAAAAATTATTGTTACCAAAAAAAAAATAATTGTTAAAATGACTATAAATTTTATACATACGGGTGTCAATGACCGAGTACTCCGGTACCCACATACATTTTCTGCTTGTTGTGCCCCACAGTTAACCTTTCTTTGTCAAATTTTTAATTGAAAACACTATTTTTTATTTTTTTAATTTAAAGTAAAGTTTTTACTTATTTTTTTTTAAAAATATTGTCATATTTTTTCATTTGATATATTTAAATGCCTTGAATGTAAAAGCAAGGTTAGCTATAGGGCACAACAAGCTTATCACACTCGATGCATGATTTGCCGGTTTTTCGTCTCATTCTCTCAGGTAATGCCAAGAACAAATAACAACCTCCAGTAACAGACTTTCTTTCTTCCAGTAGTTGGAGGTCGATGGTTGTTCGCATCTTACCAATGTGTCTACTGATTTTCCCAAATAGCATTCAATGGTAGATTTGCAGGAAAAATGTCGCGTAATTTGTCTATTTACAGCCCACTCTTTAATAATAGGAATACAAAGCTCCTCGCTGAGTCTCTGTAAAAAACATTACCCTAGAGTATTTTTGTGAGGTATGGTTTCGTTGTTTTGATAATAGATCAGGTATGTAGAAAATGTGTTAATGTCTATTATATTATACTTATAGAATAATGATAATGGTCATCTGTTAGCCTGCCGTTGTGTTGTGTATTGGCCCAGCATTTGGCCCATAACATCTACACCTCCCTTTGTTTAATTGTCAAATATTACAATTTCCGGTTTCCCGTTGTCGCCAATAGCGCCGCCGTCGTGCATTGTGGATAGCAATATTACTGAATTAGTTTTACTTTGTACATACGAACACATTGTGACTCTGTTGGGAAAGGCAAATGTGGATGACCGAATAGCTCTTTTTTTAACTGCTTTCATAACATCGGGAATACATGCTTTATTTCTGCGTAATGTTCCCACCATTGTCAATTTATTAGATAGCAGATGTTCTACCAAGGGAAGAGTGGTAAAATAATTACCCAAAGTAATGTTACGTCCACTTCCATGGAATGGAGCTGTCAACTCTTTGACAACTCCTTCTCCTTGTTCAGTCTCACGACCCATTGCAAGTTAACCGGTGTACAGTTGCCCTTCGAAGGGATAGGACTTCTTTGCATCACAAATCCACCAAACTTTAAACCCATATTTTGCGGGTTTTGGTGGAATATACTGCGTAAACTTAGTTATGCCTCTGTAAGGGAAGAGCTGTTCGTCGATCGTAAGGTGCTCACTTGGCTTTTATTATACTGCAAGATTTGCATTGAACATTGTCCATATATCGCGGATTGGTACAGCCTTGTCTGTAAGTGCTCTTTGGCTTCTGGTGTTTGCATCGTCAAAACGTATAAAACGCATCAATGGCCAGAATCTGTTTATGCCCATTGTTGCCCGGTACAAAGGATAAGATGTAATGGCCCACAAATCTTTCGCATTATCGTTGCTTGAATGATTTGCGCCAGTCTTTATAAATATGCCAATGAAAGCGTTCATTTAAGTTACTGTTTCATCTTAAATTAATGTACAATTTCATATCTAAGGGCCGTTTGCACATTTTATGTTAGTACAGGGCCTATAACCTGAGGTTAGAGTTGTTGATACACAACTAACAATTCAGAGATATTACTTTTGTTTAGAAGTGAGAGTATCATAAAGGTGGTCTCACACGACTTAAAACTTTTCTTACGAGTACTATCAATCAATTGTGGTTTTGAGAAAAACAAGTGCAATGTATTTTTAGTTTGCTTTGATATACTCATTAGAGACACGATAAAGCATATTGCTACTAGCTAGCAGTTTATTAATTCTTAAAAATCTAAAAAAAATATATTAAAGGATATTCATTTTAATACAATTAAAATGTTTTCTAGTCAATGTTTTACAGATTATAGACATAGTTTATTTTGCAATGAACGCATATTTTGGGGCAGCACCACTTGCCCTATCTAATATTCGCAGCAATGACAGCAATTGCACCAAAAGAAACTAACCTGGGAATTAAAAACTAGTGCGTTTTAAAGATGTCTTCCATATCGAATAGCCCGGTGAGGTCGAAGAGAAAAGTTCCAGCGAACAAAACAGGACACAGGATATCCATGTTCTTTCATTGCGCTCTTTCTCTGTCACAACTTTTGAAATTGCTCGTATATTTGCAGTAGTTTATAAACATTTTATATACACATATTGTGATCAAATTCAGCAACAACAAACAATTTCTCAATAAAGTTCGTGTCGCCGTGCCAACAGGTAATAATACTGACAACGCAGTAATGGATTCGAAAGAAAACTTATCATGGACACGCTGTCGTTTGAAGTCGACGAAGTGGAGTGCAGGCAAAACAAAATGTCACTGTTGCTGCGGAAACAGGTATTTGCCAACACAATATGTTCCAAGACAGCAGAATAATTAAATTTCATCGCAGATTAACGAAACTATTTGCTAGGAACACTGAAGCAGAAATCCTAGAAGAGCAAAATAATATGATTGGTTTCATCTTATCTTTATGTCTCGTATAAATTATGAGCTGCGGAGTTTCTCAAAATTAATTACATTTTCCATACAGAACTCGGCATTGGAAGGAATGCAGTATATCTATAACTGAAAATCATTGATAACAAATTCGTCGGCGTTCACTTTAGATGGCGTGGTTCTACTCATTAAAATAAGTTACAGTCAAATACAGTTAAGCGGAAATGAAAAAAATTGGAAATTTATTTTTTACTTATGCAGGATTTTTAATAAAATGGGCTTCGGATAAATGAACGTTTTTAAACGAACTGAGTATTTTGAAGTGGATTTCTGAAACGAAGAAAATGTGTACAATTTCAGTTTAGTTTTATTTATTTAATTAAAAATTACAGTTCATTTTATTTTTCTTCGCGTACATTTAAAATTGAATGTTTTCTTTTTGCATCCAACGTTCAAGTCAAAAATGGCTTTGGTATTAATAATGGGCGAACATTTTTTTTCTTTCCTTTAATTATTCAGATTTTAGCAAGTTTTTAATTGCCAATCTCTTAAATAAACTATGGAAAATTATGAAATATTACAATGAGTTTATATAAAATATATCTTCTTGTGACATTTTTTAGATTTGTTTCGATAACTTGACATGCAAAGTTTTTCACACTAATTTTTGCCAAGCTCTTCATTATGGGAAAATGTGTACTGGGTATATACTTATACTTAAATGTATATACTTATACTTAACCATTATTGAAATGAGATGGCACAATATTTTTTCATTCAAAATTTTCTCTAAGGTGGTGTCTTACGAGGGTTGCTATATATATATTTCTGGCGCCATCTGACATTTTTATTGGAAAGGTTGACAGTTTTTAGCATAAACATACTCAGAAAGTTTTGACGTTGTTTACTTACAGTAACATAAAAAAAAATTGGCAAAAAAATGGAATTAACTAGTGAACATTTTCGTGCGATTATTTTTCACAGCTTAAATCTTTGTATGGCGATGAAGCACCATCCTATAGCGTTGTGAAAAACTGGTTGAATGTATTCAATCGTGGCCGACCCCCGCTTTAAGACTAATGTTGTCCAAAAACGGCCGTGGTGCCAGAACATTGATGCCGTGCATGAACTTATAATGCAAGATCGTCATGTGGCATACCGTGAGATAAAGGCATCCTTGGGCATTTCTTCCACCAGCACTCATTCGATATTGCATGAACACCTGGTCGTACAAATGGTTTGTTCTCGTTGGATCCCGCACAATTTGACAATCGCTCAAAAAAGGTTCGTGTCGATTGGTTCAAAGAAATTTAGAAAAAATATGATCGCAGTGATACAAAAGACGTTTGAAAGATTGTCACAGGTGACGAATCATGGATCTCTGCGTATGAGCCCGAAACAAAACAGCAATCGACCGCGTGGGTCTTCGAAGACGAGCCAAATCCAACGAAAGTTGTTCGTGGAAGAAGCACTTCGAAGCAACTCGTCGCCTGTTTCTCCGGCAAAACTGGTTATGTGGCGACTGTTCCGCTTGAACAACGTAGGACGGTCAATTCTGAGTGGTACACCACAATTTGTTTGCCTAAGTCTTCGGTGAAATTCGAAAAACGAACAAGAGAAGACGAATCATTGTGCACCATGACAATGCGAGCTCTCACACATCGGCTCAAACCAGCGCCTTTCTGACTGGCCAAAACGTCGAATTGATGGGTCATCCGCCGCACAGCCCTGACTTGGCACCCAATGACTTCTTTTTATTCCCTCACATCAAGAAAAAAATGCGTGGTCAACGATTTTCGTCGACAGAAGATGCTGCTGAAGCGTTCAGAACCATGTTTAGAAGGTGTCTCATTCGGAGTGGAAAAAGTGCTTCGACAATTGGTTTGAGCGCATGCAAAAGTGTATAAATCATGTTGGAGAATACTTTGAAAAACAATAAAACCATTTTTGACGATAAATATTCGCATTTTCATTATTAGGCCAGAAATGTATATAGCAGTCCTCTTATTAATTAAGATAATTTTCGTTTAAGCGAATTACAGTGTATGGGAAATCACCCAGAATAATCGCTACTAAAATTTATTTTCGATTAAGCGATTTTTTTAATGTTTGTGATGTGCGCTTATCCGAATCCGACTGTACTTCTTAAGTGAGCCAGATTGACTCTTTGGCCTTTCTTTGGCCGGGGAAATCGATATATTTCAGATTCGTTTATGACACCTTCACTTCATGAGCCAAACTAGTCTATTATCTTGGTGCTTAACCAATGATCTTTTGAAAATAGGCAGGCGATCATTTCATTCTTTCTCTGTAGTATATGAGCGAAGTTTAAATATAAACGACTAATTAAAAACAAGTGGACAATTCGGTAGTTCTGCCGGGCCGAGACCTTTATATTGTCCACCAAAATTTCGTTGTAGTATTGCATTTACGGTACTATAGGATATGGTAGTTAATGTTCATCCATTGTTTGACAGAACCACATTTTTGGGGTCATATGTCCCATATCTCCATTGTAGAGGGGGCCCTAGGAAGCCCGCTGATTCGGGCCTTACATTTTGACAAATCTTTACAGTATTTAATGTATATTAAGCGTATTAAGATTAGAGAGAACACTTCACTGTTTGTGAGCAACTATAAGTCGATGTTCGAAGGCACCTTATTTTCGGCACTCTAGGGGCC
The DNA here is from genome assembly GCA_963513945.1 of Hydrotaea diabolus. Taxonomy (NCBI): domain Eukaryota; kingdom Metazoa; phylum Arthropoda; class Insecta; order Diptera; family Muscidae; genus Hydrotaea; species Hydrotaea diabolus. The sequence continues at coordinate 98,654,064 of OY740720.1, read as the reverse complement.
TTCGAACTAATGTTGTTTTCGGATTCCTGCCTACAATTCTCCCTTAGATGATCGATCGAGATCGATTTTGGGGCACCTATGGGCAAAATTGGCCTAAATCTGAAATCTAGGTACATATTTGGAGTTTTGAGAAATCTCGCTATTTCTGGATATCCATATGTCTCTGAACATAACGGGAATGTTTTGGGCCCACGAGCACGTAGACCACGCCCTTAGGTCTTTATAGAATTCCATTTTTTCTGAGTACCCATATATCCTTGTTCGAAATGACCAATTTTCCGGCACACAAGGGACCTTACCCCCATGGATCAAGGACTTAAAATTAGTCGAATCCTGCAAGTAATATGATATTTGGATTCGTGGTTAAATTTAAATGTTCAAGGAGGCCGACTTTTGAGCCCCTTGGACCCATATGGATCGATCCAAATTCCGAATTGGAACAAATCTCGAATATAGGTACATATTTGATTTGGCTTTAGAAAATTTTACTGTTTCTATATTTCCATATGTTCGCGAACATTAGGTGACGGCATTCGGAAGCAGCCTTTGGTCAAGGCCTCCAATTCAGCCAAATGGTATAACTTACGTCATATACATTCATCAGAAAATTTCCCTATTTCTGAGTACCCATATATGCACGTTAGAGGTGATATTTTCTCCAGCTCCCTAGGGTCTTTAATACTATGTGCCAGGGCCTCAAATTTCTTTGAATCCTAAAATTAATGTGATATTCTGATTTGTGACGAAATTTTATTGTTTTTTAATACTTACATTTCCAAAGTTTAATGAGGCCATTATTGAGCCCTTGGTCCTGTATGGCCCGCATCCTAAATGCGTCCAAATCTAAAAATCTACATATTTGGTTTTCTGAGAAGATTTCACCGTTTCTGGATACCCAAGTATCCTAAGACTACGCCCATTTATAGGAAGAATAAAGAGCACTTATTAGTTATTTATGTAAAAGTCAATTGAAAGTTTATTTTTTATTTGTTTTTTATAAATCATTTAAATCATGTGTTTTTTGATTTTTATTTAATTACTTCGCAAAAAACATTTATTTATTATGTTATTTAATTTCTCTCACGATACCGGACTTTTATTTATAAAAGTCAGAGGACAATTTTATTTATAAAAGTCAGAGGAGAATTTTTTTATAAAAGTCACCTATAAAAATGAAAATCATACCGTGACTTTTATTTTTTAAGCCGCAATAACAAAGACGTTTAGCTTATTTCACTAAAGGAGTCATGGGAGATTTATACATACATATATATTCTCGATCTGCTCAACAAGAATAATCGACGGGAATAAAACAAGGGACAAGAAACGGAACAAAAATTGCTAAAAAGGGATAAAAAAAATGATCGAAAAAGGACAAAATTATGCAAGTGCCAAATGAAAATTATGTTAGCGGGATGCGGTGGAAACAATTGGGAAGGGGGATAGGAACAACAATCAGCAATTATGCATAGCGTATGAGAAATAACAAAAGTAAATGGGTGATGAAAAAAACGAAATAATATTTGGAAATGCCTTTAAGGCAATGGCGACAGGCGTTAAAGATGAGACTTGAGGGTCCAAAAAACGGGAAAATGGGTTAAATTAAAATATCATTTTAGTTAACAGAAAAGAAGGAAATGTTAAAAAAGGTGGAAAAGGACAAAAATGGGCCAAAACGAAAAAATTAAAAACGGACATTTTAAAATCAACTGGATTCGTAATTTCCAGTTGATTTTAAAACAATTGGAAAATTCACAAGTTTGGTCGGACTGATGATTTTATACTTTCCACCATTGATTGCGTTGTCAATTAATGGTGGAAAGTATTGACAGGGTTGGGGTATTTGGTCGTTGGTGGTGGGTGCACGTTTACCAGAACTTAATTTTTGGAGTCCTATAACCTGTTGTCCTGTTCAGACTCATAAATTTTATTATTTTGAAGAACCTGTTGATTTATATATAGACCAATCTTAAAGATAGTTGAGATTAGTGATGACATTCCACAGTTTCGAAGTCACCAAATTTCGATGTTCAAAATGATCTTATTTATGGAACTCAAGGGTCCCTGACCTATCGTTCAAGGCATCAAATATGGTCGAATTGTGGAATAAATCTTGTTTTCGGATTGGTGGTGATACGTTTTGCTGTGTTTTAATACCCATATGTTCATAGTTGAAAGAGACCGTTTCTTGGACCCCTATGGTCCGGTAAGAAAATTTTACTGTTTACTTTTACTTTTTAATCGAATAATTTTGCTGTATAAAAGTAATATTTGAATTGTCAGTAACTGCTGCCTTAATAATTTTAATTATATTTAAAATGGAAACAAAAACTTTAATTGAAATGAAAGGCACTTCCCAACAATGTAGCGCTAAAGTAATGTTAGGTGACTTAAAAGCGATGTCAATATAAAATATTACATATTCAAATAAACACTTTGTAAAAACAGAACTATTTTTTTATTTTTAACAAAATGGAATTCAAACCACATTTCGACTTTACTTATAAGCCACCTGTCACAACTTTTGTGTCAACTTGTATAAAGGGTTCGCTTTACTTGTTTGAAAATATATGTCCTCTACCTCTAAATTTTCCATAGGCGATTGTAACATAATTTCAAAGGTATCATCAATATCCCAAAAATACCACATACATATGTATTTTTCAAAAAACGTGTTCAGTCCCGGTGTGGGAAAATTTCCAACTAATTTAAGGACCTTCCGTTAGAGCTAACAAAAATTTATAGAAATTAAGTTCCAAACACAAAAAGCCCCATGAAAACGAGGTTTTTGTCGATTTTCCCCTCGCTCTGCTAAGTTTTAGCACTATCTCCATTTAGCACTAAGTTAATTTCGTCCTTCATCGAGCTTTTTATCCCTTAACAGCACTTTTTTATTCCGGCTGATTACTCTTGTTAAGAAGATCGAGAACAAATATGTATGTAATGGGTGATCCAAGTAAAGATACTTTTTTCAATAGCCTTTTTTTGATAGACGACGTGTGAGTCGTGTCATGCTGTCATGTTATTTTTGTTAAGTATTGTTTGGCATTTCATCATGGAAAGACTTACGCCTGAACAACGTTTACAAATCGTTCAACTTTATTACGAAAATTTACGTTATGTGAGAAATGTGTTACGTGCACTTCGTTTAACTTATGGTCAACATAATCGACCTACTGAGCGTACTATTCGCAACATCATCACTAGGGTTCCTATACTGGAAAAAATTCCCGGGAATTTTTTTTTCAAAATTCCCGGGAAATTTTCATCGGGAATTTTCGGGAGTTTTTATTTTAAACTTTAAGGTAGAAACACAATTGAAACGAACGACGAATTTCGCACAGCACGACGAATTTGTCGGTACAAACTCGTCGCGTAAATTCGTCGTATGAAATACAATAACGACGAACAAAAATAAACGTCAATAAACGTATTTGAAGTTATTTGCAATTTGTATACACAAATAAATAATCGCAAAATATGAATCAAAGAATTTTGTGTTTTGTAAAAGTTGTGAAAATTGTAAACATCATGTTCATGATGATACAAGCTTTTCTTTTTTGTACGGCACCAATTTATACGTCGTTCGTCGGCGTAAGAAATAGAAATAAACCTATCGCACAGTTCGTTACGCACGACGAATTTCGGTCGACGCACTGATTGTGTGCATTCTCATATAAACAAATGTGTTTTATTTTCGACGACGAATATTCGCAACGTAAAATTCGTCGTTCGTCCCAATTGTGTTTCTACCTTTAGTATTTTACTTTTTATTGGCAACCCGGTTCATTGTTTTGGTACGAAAAAATGCAACACTAAAACACAGCTGACTGTCTTTTGTTATTGTGTGTTGTTCCATTAATGTAAATATGAAGGTTTTGCTCTTTTATTACAAGTGGATAGGTGTTCTTTTATAAAATAAATTACTTGATTTTCAAAAATAAATGTAAATATTCTCAAGTTGTGCAAAATAATACATAACTTTTTTTAACAAGCGATAATTTTTAGACTGCTATGGATCGTGTTCAATCTCCAGCTTGGAAGTACTTCACCAAGAAAAACGATTTAGCACAATGTTCCCTGTGCCCTAAAACACTGACGTATAAAGGTGGAAGTACAAGTGGGTTAACACGACATTTGGAAAATGTTCATAAAGTCAAGCCAGATGCTGTTGATGTGATTCCTTCAAAAAAGAGCAAACCTGATTTAAGCATAAAACAATTTTTGCAACCAAATCAGTCCATGGAAGAGATAGTTTCTCGAATGGCTGCTTTAGACGGATTCACAATTAATGCCATTACTGAAAGCAGTTTTATAAGAGAATCTCTACAAAAAAGGGGCTTCAATCTACCAAAAAATGTTTCATCGGTAAAAAAATTAGTTTTATCATACTTTGATACTGCTAAGAAACAAATAATAATGGACATACAACAAATAATTGAAAATAATGGAAGATTTTCTGTTGTATTAGATGAATGGTCTAGCATTAAACAACGAAGATACCTCAACACATTTTTGTATGGGCCATCAGATAATTTTTTTAACTTGGGCTTAGTATATATCCCAGGGAAATGTGGAGCTATAGAAATAAGAACTATGATCGAACAGCAGTTGCAAGAGTTTAATATTAATTTTGAAAAACATATTATATGTACAATTTCTGATGGACCTAATGTCATGAAATCGTTTGTCAAAAATAGTCCAGTTTTGGGTATTTTTTGTTTAAATCACGGTATACACCTTGCTGTTATTGACGTGCTGTATAAAAAAAGAGAACATTTGGAAATGTCAGAAGAATCCGATTATTCAGAATATGATGATGAATTTGAAGTTTCAAGTTATAGCATATCTCCAAACTACTGTGAAGTTTTAGACAACACAAGAAAAATTATAAAAGTATTTAAAAAGAGTCCATTAAAGACAGCATCATTACAACAGTATGCTAAAACAGAACTTGGAAAAGAAGTTCATTTATGCAGCGATGTAAAAACTCGATGGAACTCGATAGTTGTTATGATTGAAAGTTTTTTGAAATTAAAAAATGCCATTAAAAAATGCCTAATAGACTACGATTTGGCTGAGATGTGGAATGAAGACCATATTCCAGTTTTAAAAATGTTGTTTGAAGTCCTTCATCCAATGAAAGTAGCAGTGGAGGCTCTTAGTCGAAGAGATTTTAATCTAATCATTGCAGAAATTATTCTTTCTAAACTTTTGGAAGAACTTCAAAATAAGAATAATTCATTATCAATTAAAATGTTGACTTCATTAAAAACAAGAGTAATTGAAAGACGAGACATACAAATTTATTCTTTGGTAAAATATCTACACAATTCAGATGACTACAATTCCAAATTCTTTTTTTACACTCCAAAATCAAGTCTTTTTATAATTGCTGAGGAGATTTTTAAACGACTTTTTGGAGACGAGCCAAGCAGCGAACGTGTGTTTTCTGTTGCGGGCAATATAGCAACAAAAATAAGAAATAGAATGTCTGATGAACTGTTAAATGCTCTTATAATATTGAAATTTTTTTTTTTACAAAAAAAATAATTTAAAACTTTGTTTTTATACTTTAAACAATGTACAAATTGCAATGTACGATCTCATAATTTAAACTTTTTAATTTATATTTGTTTTGTTGATACCAATGATTTTTTTTTTTTATGAATAAAGGAAAAATCTTTATTTTTATGTTGTTAAGTGTTTTGTGCATTTTTTTTATTTTTGAAACTTAAAAAGGTAATTTTGTAAATTTTTAAAAATTCCCGGGAATTCCCGGGAATTAGCAAAAACAATTTTTTTCTCCCGGGAATTTAAAAAGTTCGGGAATTTAGGAACCCTAATCATCACCCATCTTGAGACCCAGCATTCATTATTGGATATTCGACCAAATACACCACGTCCAGCCCGCAGTGAAGAAAATGTAGCGGCCGTAGCTGAGAGTGTACACCAAGACCGTGGAGAGTCGATTTGGCGCCGTTCGCAGCAACTCGGAATGACTTGGCGCATTTTACGTCGAGATCTTAAATTGAAAGCGTACTAAATACAGCTTGTGCAAGAACTGAAGCCGCCCGACGTTCCCAAGCGACATCGCTTCGCATCATGGGCTCTTGAAAAGTTCCAAGAAGATCCGACGTTTTCGAGCCAAATTTTATTTAGCGATGAGGGTCATTTCTGGCTTAACGGGTATGAAAACAAGCAAAGTTGCCGCATTTGCGACGAGGAGCATCCAGAAGAGGTTCAAGAGCTGCCACTTCATCCAGAAACAACAACGGTTTGGTGTGGTTTGTGGGCCGGTGGAATCATCGGTCCATAATTCATCAAAAACGATGCCGGTGAGAACGTAACCTTCAATGGCGACCGTTATCGTGCCATGACAACCGACTATTTGATGCCTGAAATTGAAGATCGTGATCTGGGTGACATTTGGTTTCAACAAGACGGCGCCACTTCCCACACATCGCATCAATCAATGGATTTATTGAGAGAACATTGCGATGAGCAGACACTTTCGTGTGATATCACACCGTTAGACTTTTTCCTGTGGGGATATGTAAAGTTTAAAGTTTATGCGGCAAACCAGCTTCGGTTCAGGCCTTGGGGCAGAATTTAAAAAATAAATGCCAAGAATGTTCTTTCAAATGATAATAAACATTCCCCATTCTATTTGAATTTTCTGTGTTTTTTTTTTCTTTAAAAAAGTAGGGAACCTCGAAATGGATCACCAGTTATATATCTCCCATGATTCCCTCCTTAATGATATTAGGCAAATGTCTTTTACATTGCGACTTAAAAAATACTGAGTGACGTTTTTTGCTGACTTTTATAAATAAAGTTATTAATAATTGTTATTGTAAGAGAAATAAAATAAAAATCAAAAATTATTGTTATTTGCTGATTTTAAAATTTTTTATTAAAAAATAAATAACTTTTATGTCAAGAGCAATTCAATAAAAAACTAAAAAAAACGTTAAAGATTGATTTGTATGATAAAAGCTAATAAAAAAATATTAATATTAAAATCAAGTGTGGAATCTTTTTTGGTAATTTGAAAGAACATTTTATGCCATTTATTTTTTGAATATAATTTCCTACAAATGTTGGCCGCAACTACGGGTTTCCATTCTGAGGGTCCCATTTTGGATGACTCGTTCGAGCATTTCGACCGGTATGGTTTTAATGACGCGCGTAATGTTGACTTCCAAAACTTGAATCGTAGCTGGTTTGTCAGCATAGACTTTGGACTTTACGTAACCACAAAGAAAAATGTCTAAATGTCATCACTGAACAAAATTTTGGTCGAAAAACGTTGCTTACCAAACGTTCATTTCCATAATACAGTTGCACAAATTGGAGACGTTGTTGCGGTGTAGGTCTTTCCATGATGAAATGGCAAACAATATAAGTACTGAAAAGAAACAAAAATAAAAGTTTAACACAACTCACGCGTAACAGGTAAAAAATCCTATTGAAAAATACCTCTAAATTTATCACCCCTTAGCTGTTACTTAAAAGTTAAAATTAATCAAACTGACTTAAAAGTTAAAATTTATCAAATTACATGTCAAAAAATTAAAAATTTGATCAGGACTTATTTAGTATCCACAAGGTCAAATAATTCCCCTTTATCACGATTTGCATCATTTGCAATAACAATCGCCACCTATAAGTCAAGTATCTGGAAAGTTTAAGGACTCTAGCTCCTATCGTTTGGACTGAATCGGGCTTTCAACAGACGGACACGATCAATATTATATACAGGGTGGCGCACTAATTGTGCTACAAAAATAAAACATAATAACTTTTTTCTGTGGCTTATTCTTTACCTTATTTGGAAGGTTAGTATTTATATTTATTAAAATGGGTGTGTGGGACACCGAAAAAATGATTTGGATAGTGCAGCGATAAAATGGTTTAAAGCCCTGCATTTCCGAACAAAGGGAATTTAGGCGGGAGTTTGGCGGAACTCTCCCGAATAGATCGACCATTACGAGGCTAGTAAACATGTTTGCCGAATATGTGAGCATCGCACGAAGACCGAACCATCGAGATATATAATTAAAGTATATATTTCGATAGCTAACAAACGGTATGACAAACTTTAATATACCCCCACCCTATGGTGGAAAGTATAAAATGTAGACAAATTAAGTTCGGCAGGGCGGAAGAATATACGAGTATTTCCGCCAACATGGGTTACGGTACAACTGAAAGTTTTTGTCAAGCGGACGTAGCACCGCCCACTTTTCCGTCAGGTGTATTGTATTGGTATTCTATGCTGGAAGGTATAATAATTAACATGGCTCTGTTCTGTATACCATAAATACCATAAAAAATGTGCACTGAATAAACAGTAGCAGTTTGTAGCGGGTCACTCGTATCCGTTAGAGCGTTGACCATCCATCTATCCCAAAAGTGGACTACAGGAACCCGCCACATTCCACCAAACGATTTCTACTTTTCCGAAATAATGTTCTAGTACAATTGGCATAAAATTATATTTCCAATAAAGAAAGTGTGCACAACTTTCGTACATAGAATCCCATATCCAAATCCTGGTAACAACAATAAAACAAATTTTGTAAATGCTTTTACGCTTAATGGATTTATCTCTTACTAATAAAAACTTCTCTGCATTAGCCATTTGGAGCCGGCGTTAACCTCTAGGTCCCTGTCAGTGGGTATATAAATAATGTGGTGCACTGCTCACTCATTTGCGACAAGTTTCCCCTTGCTCCTTAATGGGTTGTTGTGACAATTAAGAAAATAAGTAAGCGAGCTAAGGAAAACTCTCCTCCGCAAACGTACAAATGGCGATTTCGAATTGCAAGCACCGCAATTGTCCACTAGTTATGAATCTTCAATGGCAGTAGGTTTCTTTAAATATGTGTGAAGTAATTTACCGCACTTGTCTTAAAGTACGTTAACCTTTGTCGCTACCAATATTTCCAAAAGTCACTATAGTACACCAGTGGGGCGTGAGTAATCCGACCAATGGTTGGTGTGCGTGTACCATTATTTTGTGAAATTGAAAAATCTTTTGAATAACATGTTAAGATAGAATATCTCCAGCCGAATTTATCTTGCCACGTAGCATACCAATCCGAATACCGGCAAAACCTTTGCGGGACAGGTAGGAAGGCTGAGCTGGAGTATCTACTTCAGAACTGGAGCAACACACACACACTTGTAACTTCATATTTTAATTAAAGGCTTTGCAAACACCGATACCTGGTGTTAGAATAACGAAATAGATACGTTCGTGCCACGGCGGCGCCGACAAGCTGCTCAACGCATCTCAGCTCCTTGCCGCAGCCTTTGTGGTGGCATTTCTAGTGGTGAATGGCTCTAATTTGCTTAACAAAAACATTGTGTTTTGGTCTTGTCTAAAAACGCCGAAAGGGCCGTTGTGTTGTAATGTTGCATTTGAAGGTGATGTGGAATGCAACAACCTCAGCATCCGTAAGAGTGTACTTGTGTGAGTGTGTGTACGAGTATGAGTGTGGGCTTGTTTGCAGCAGCTTAAGTCTAGCTGGCTAGATGTGTGAGCGTGTATGTGTGTGTTTTGGTAATGTTGTTGATCTTAATGTTGCTGTGGTTGCACTTTGCCAGCAAACTTTTCTCAACTCTGCAATGAAGTGCCCGCTGTCGGCTGTTGGTAGTGGGCTTATGCGGAACAGTGACTGTGTGTTTGTGGGCTGACTCCGGGTTGCATTTAGACGCTGCTAGGAAAATAGTACATTCAACCGTAGCCACATCATTACCATGTCTATAATCCTGGGACTTACCATGTAATAGCAACAGTTTCATAATCATCGTCAACATCGCCACCACCAACAGCGTCATCAGAAGCATCGGTATGCGTGTGAGCCATTATCACGCCAACGAACGTATGTGGAGGCTCTCATTACCTCACACAAGTCTTGTAAGCTTCCCTCTCTAGCCATCTCTTTTTCTTGTTGTAAATTCTTGCTTCACCTGGCGAACTGCTGGTAATCTTGGAAAAGTTTTGGATTGAAATTTGAGTTTATGATTGGAAAAGGTCTGAGTCGCACATTTCACTAAACTATATTTGACTGCATTTAATATTTTCGAGACAAACCTTTTTCGCTCAAAATTATGACAGCAAGCCAGTATCGCATTAAGTTTTAACAACGTTGGAAAAAAATACAAACTTATTTGCAAAGTCAAAAAGGGTTTGGCCGAAATGAGGCAACTGCCAAAGGCGCGTTGTATGCAAGTCTGTGCAAAAAAATTGTGAGACTGCCATGCTAGTGGACAACAATCACAGTATCCGTCGACATGTGATGCACACTAATGAAAAGTCACGTATTAAGTGCGATCTGGCTCAAACAGGGGCTTAAGTCTTTTGAATCACATAGTGGTGCAGGGTATCTCAAAGTAAATCTGAACCTTTTCATAGCCTCATTACACTGTGGTACAGGGTATTACGACTTAATACTGATGTTTGTACCTTAAATTAATGGAGATGGACCCTATTTTAAGAATACCGATCGACTCAGTTTTACCATCTGATTCCATTGAACGATGACCCTCCGTCCGTCTGTCAATCTCTCGTTGTATGAACAGATCTAATTATGAACAGATTTCGACATAACTTGTTACATTCTTCATGTTTGGGCCAAGGACGATCCATATTAAAACTGGTCCACATTGGTTAATATTAAGATATCATGCATAGATTTTTCTCGAGAACCTAAAACTCTACAGCCACATATTACATCCGATTTTACCCAAATTTCGCACAGAGCATTTGAATACCCACCAACACCCATCTCTGAAAAAATTTGTCGATATCGTTTTTGGACCAAGTTTTCACATAGTTCCCACACGAAGGCCCCTCTCTGTTTTGGGTCCTGTAGCTCAAGAAGGCACGAATTAAACCCGATCAAGCCGAAACTTTGGATGTTACATAAAGACCGACCTTTTATTAACTTAGAAAAACTGGACTACATAGGTCTACTCGTATGTTTTCCTATAGTAAACACACTAAGGTCCTTCGTGATTTCAGAATCTGCAAAAGCCATATTTCACATCCGTTCCCTGCCAAATTTCGCATGGAGCGTTACGAGTGACTAACAAAGATATCCTGTAACATTCGACCATATCGATTAGCCTTAGAAGCCACAAATTTCAACCCATCACTGTCAAACTTTGTTTGGTACCTTATGAGCGCAAACAATAAACTCTTACATATTGAGTGTGACCTTCCCACAGCTCGAGGCAGAGACCTTGCTCATGCTTCAGACAGAGATACTTAATCATCTAAATAGCAGAGTTGTGAAGGGCGTCTCAAAGTCGGTCAATCCCAACATAAAATGTTGTTACTTGTTTTCATACTCCACATCACACTGTAGTACAGCGTATTATGACTTTATGGTGATATTTGTGACACAATAAAGGAATCGAGATACTTATTATAGAACCGAACTATTCAGAATCACTATCTGATTCCATTAAGCGATCTCCGTCCGTCTGTCTATCTATCTTGTAGCAAATGCAGCTATAAACCGATTTCGAAACTTGGCACATCTTTTAAATTTGGTCCAAGGACGAACCCTATTGATATTTATTCACATCGGTACATGTTTTGATATGATACATACGTTTTGTCCATATCAGAACCTTCAGTTCTAAATGTTGCATAGTTCATCCGATTCCAACTAGCCGTGTTTGCGAATAGCTCACATGCAATGGCCTCTACCGATTTGTCCAGCAGCTATAAAAGCTAATAACCAAAACCGATTACGTTCAAATCAAACATAGTACGTTATGAGGGCCCAATAATTAATTATCTGTGGGGGAACTAGAACATTTAGGTAAGTTTTTCCAAATAGCCTCCACACAAAGGTCCTTTCCGATTTCTGAACCTGCAGCTTTAGAGACCACATATTACACCCCATTGCATTGAGATTTCGCACAGATCGTTCCCAGCTGAGGTCCATCGGCTCTAAGGGTCATATTTGTAAAAAAAGTACAATTAATTTAATCTCTAGACAAAGGCGCGTGTCTACTAAATAGACCGCATCATAGCAAACTTTTTATTTTTCAAACTGCTGCTGGAAACGTCCTTTTGCTTAACAATGAGTGCTACACGAAGATGAATGGAATTGAACGATTTTGAATTTTAGCAGGATGGAGCGCCATACTGTCAACGTTGCAATAGATCTTTTGCCCGTTTAATTCCTGTTATCAGTCATCGCGACAATGTCAATTGGATATTTCGGAGCTGTGATTTAAAGCAGTTATTCTAGCTATTCAGGCACTTTGCGCAAATATTAAGCAAGCTTGGACTACCCTGTAGTTAACGCATGCAAATTGCAGTTTTGGTACATATTATTAACGAGGCCCAACAACGACAACTGGCTAGTAATAAACGAACAGTTTTTAAACAATTAGAGAAGAGATTAATTCGGCTCCTGGTCCGATATCGCCCATCATTTTAGGGTCCTAACTTAATTCGTTTAACGGCTATCATGCCTTTTTGACAATCAATCATATATTTGCCTAATAGGGTATCCGATCTCTATTTCGGAATAATAAATTTCGTATACACTTCATTCAGGCTTCGGCAGAGAATATAAAGTTACCTGTTTACATTCTTTCTATTCAACCCGTTGTTGAAATGTCCTTAACCTTTTGTCAATGCTTGCACGCACATAACTAATAACGAGCAGATACATAGGACCGATATGTTCGTATACATGGACCTACATAAAGGGTTTTTCAAGTTTTTCTTCAGTTTTTGTTCTGACATTCATTGGTGGCAAAAAAAAATATGAAGAGGTGGCACAGCCATTTCAAATTATGTATTATTATGATATCGTATTATTCCAGTTGTTTGCGGCAGAGAGTTGTCAAGCGAAAGTGAAAAGAAAGGATTGCTGCTGTTACGGACAGGGCAAAAGGATTGGGAACCCACATTTGTCAATATCATTGACACAGTTGTGCGAATTGAAGTTATCACAAGTGGCTCTCGGTTTGTCTGTCCGCCCGCCAGCCCGGCCAACTGTCCTTTGGACCCAAGCAGATCCCATCAAATGCACACACAATCCCACTGTGTGGGGAGGGGTTGACAAGTGTTTCTGAAGGTAAGTCTGCAGCAGCCAGTCAAACAATCCCCACCCATAGATCCCATGTAAACTCAGTCAGGCAACAACATGGGAACGATGTCACAGTTTGTCAACAAATAAAGTGTGGAAAAAGGCATCATTTTGTGATTTATGACACTTTGTCATGCGTCGGTCGTACAACGTTAACGTTGTCAAACTCAAGAGCGGCCATATTTGACCCGTCCCTCCCTCTGTGCGTGGTAAAAAACATTTTTCAGTTTTCGATTTCGTTTTATGTGCCAATTAAGCTTATAAATAAACTGATTACAACAAAACAAGCGCTAGAAATAACGACGAGCCAGCAGTCAGTGGCTGCCATGATGGGGGTCGTGCTATCGGAAAGTGCGTTGTCATCTGTGGTTGGAAACTGCAAGATTCCCACAAGACTTTGTGCGATGGGTCATGATTTGGCCAATTTCTGATTTTCATTTAAGCTGATTAGCTTCGGTGGTTGTGAACGAACGAATTTTAATATGTTTATTGCGAACAAAACGAAAACATACGTCCAAGTAAGTCCATGCGTACACAAGAATCTTCCAGTACATTCAAGTGAGCAGATGTAGGGGAGTGGTGTGTAAGGCGTCCCGGGTTCGACTCATGAACTGTTACCTTAAAGCTAGACAAGTCAATTGAACAAAATCGGTTTAGATACAGGTCCCATACATATATAAGTATGCTTATCCGATTTTTCCGTTTATAGCTCTAGAAGCCACACCTTACTTTCAATCTTGATGGAATTTAGCATACAAAAGCAATGCAATATCTTCAAAAATTCAAATGTGACATTAGTTTTTACATTAGGTCCAAAAACAAAGCAGCGTATAATGTAGTCGACAACGGCCTACTTTATCTTGTTTAAATTGTTTTTTTTGATGAAAACTTTTACATGGCCAAAAAATGCATTAAGGGTGGATTGACGGAAATCGGGGTACTATGAAAGACAACACTACAATATATCAGTCAAAGTAGTCAAATTTCCAAATATTGATTTTATACTCTTCACCATAGGATGGGAGTATATATTTATTCTGTCATTCCGTTTGTAACACATCAAAATAACTATCTTCATATAAAGTATAAATATTATTGGTCGTTATAAAATGATAAGATGATCTAGCCATGTCCGTCTGTTGAAAGTACGATTTTGTCCATACGAAAAGAGATATATGTCTTTTAGTCGGCTTCGGGTTCGTATTGAAAATGGAACAAATCGGGCAAAACGGGATGAAAGTTCCTTCAAGGAACTAAACAATTCCTGACTAGTTTCTTGACATTTTTTCTATGAAATTTGTTTAATTAATATAAAAATCAGCTTATTGTGGAAGTGGTAGGGATAGATTCGCTCACTTTCCCATAAATAAGCGTGGTCCCATTTCCTTATGTTCGGGGAATTATGGGTATACAGAAATGGAGCAATCTGTAATTTAAGATTCGATATTCGGACCATATACACCCAAGGGACCAAAAATCGGCCTCCTTGAATTATGTATACATGGAAACTAAAAACAATAAGATTTCGCCACGAATCAGAATATCATATTCATTTTACGATTCAAAGAAATTTGGGGCCTTGCCGCATGGGGGTAAGGTCAGTAGGGCCCAAAGAGACGCAAAAATCGACCTTTTGGAACATCGGAAATAACGGTATTAGAGAACAATTTAATTACGTCACGAACTAGAATATCTTATTTTTTTGCGATTCGAAGACATTTAAGGACTTGACCCATGGGGCTAAGGGGCCTTGGTTTCCGAAAAATGGGTCCCTTCGAAAATGGGTATATAGGGCACTCAGAAACAGTGTATTTTTTGGAGAATCTGAATATGCGTTACATTTTATGATTCAGCTGAATTAAAGGCCTTAACCAATTGGCGTGGTCAATTGCCCCTGGACCTAAATACCTCCCCCTAATGTTAGGCTGCAAATGGGCATCCAGAAACAGTGAAATATTCGAACCAATCCTAAAATGTACCTATATTTAAGAGTGTGCCAACTGGCGACTCGGACCGGCCGATATGGGCCGCAAAAATAGTGGAGTTTTCTAAATAATTTAAATTTAGCCATTTTGGTAAATAGGAGGCCTAAGTCTATGGACCCTGGGACCCAAACGGTAATGTTTGGAGAGGTATGGGTATAGAAACGGTTACGTTTTTTTACTAAACTCAAATACAGGGTGGGCCAAAAGTTACCATGGGGATTAACAATTTAATAACTTTCTTGTTTATATATATTTTTTTCAGATTATATAAATAACACTTGGTAAATAAATAATGGAGAGAATAATAGAATTTTTTTATTTAAATCAGCGATCATTGATTTAACGCAATGTGGTGAGAGATGAAGCTCATTTTCATTTGAATGGCTTTGTTAATAAGCAGAACTGTAGGTTCTGGGGTTCTTAAAATTCAACAGCCATTCATCAGCGCCAATTGTACCCCATAAGGTGTACAGTAAGGTATGGGATGACATCTGCAAATATCACTGGGCCTTACTTTTTCGAGAATGAAGATGGAAGTGCTATAACCGTAAATGAAGAGCGGTATCGGTTTTTGATAGAACATTGTTTACGTTCTATGTGAGATGTGTATATAATGTATATAAATAAAAATTAAATACAAAATATAAGCCGTAGTGTTCATTTTTTATGAACCAAATTTCCTACATAAGTCAATCCGTTTCAGAACAGCAACATTTTTAGTAGCCCAAAAATTAATTTTGTGTCCCTTTTAAATGTTTCAACCCTAAACATGTAAAAAATGTTAAGTTTGGCTGTGCCGAACTTTGGATACCCTCCACCAGATTCCCAAATAAAACACAATTTGGTGCGGAAGTGTGTTCTATACAAAAATCTTTATGTAAAAAATTTCATCTCGATAGGTCAAGTTTGTGGTGAGTTATTGTCATATTATTTTTCAAGGCCCATGTGACCGTTAGTGTGGGAGATACCAGTAGGACTTTTCCGATATCAACCGAATTCAGCTTGGATATAGCGTTGTATATAGAAATCTTGATGTGTACAATTTCATTTCGATAGATCAAGTTTGTGGTGAGTTATAGTCATATTATTTCTCAAGGCCCATAAGGCCGTTTGTATGGAAGGTAGAAGAAATGGTGGCCCAATCAGCACCATTTTTACATAGATCATTGCGCCTATAGAGAGATTATTATTTGCAAAATTTCTGTGATTTTGCTGAAGAAACTGGACGGATATTTCCAAACAAAAAACTAATTTTTATGAGGTAGTGCCAGTTGAGGGTCTTCAACTTCCAACTTCCCGTAAAGCTATATAGCCTATTTTCAGTACCAACCATGCTAGGTTAACTACACATGTTTGTGCCAAATTTCAGCTCCCTAGCTGTTTTCATGCAGGCTCTATCTTGTTTGCAACAGACGGACAGACGGACAGCCGGACAGCCGGACAACATGGCTAGATCGTCTTAGAATTTTACGAGGATCAAGAACATATATACTTTGTTGGGTCTCCGATGATTATTTCAAGGTGTTACAGACAGAATGACAAAACTAATATACCCTCCATTGTATGGTGGAGGGTATAAAAAACAAGTAGAAACGTTGTTCAGTACGGCCAGGAATTTTATATATTTTATATTTATTTTATATATCGTTCCTGTGCAACTGTAGCGCAAAAAACACGTAACAACGCCGTTAAGTTCGGCCAGATCTTTTATTTCACCCAAAGCTTCAAAATTACTCCACAATTTGATTCTTAGCAAAATTTTCTTTTATTTAGGTACCCATATATCCATGATGACTATTATTCGACCATTTTAAATATGCTGGCTTATGCTTTAAGAGCATAAATCGTCTTAAAATTTTACGACGATTAAATATATATATACATATTTTATTGGGTCTCTGATCTATATTTCGTGGTGTGGCAAACGAAATGATTAATCATGTATAACAGTCACACTTTGGTGGAGACTATAGTGACAAATTTGAGCGTTTAATTGGTCAAACATGGTGTCCCACAAATTTTTTAAAAGTGTCCCAAACTGCAGAGCTCTTCCCTACAATTATGTGATTGGATTTTTTTTGTTAGTACGCTCAGACACACACACATGGGTTTGTTTTGCTGATGTAATTTATAATTATGTTGTTTGTCCGTCTGTCTGTCTGTCTGTTTGTTTTTGTTGCAATACCCATGCGAAGATTTGATGTAAGACTCATGTCAGTTCAGTTCGATTTCATACCTTAATTTTTCTGCTAAGACCCTAATGGAAATACGTATGCAAGACAAAAATTGTTTGAAATTTTCAACACATCGGCCGTTATTGTTATGGAGTCGCGTCAAGTATTTTCGTACAGTTTCAGCTTCATTTAAGTCCGCAAAAGCAGCACAAAACAGGAAATAGGGAAAGTAAAGTTCATGTCGACCATACGGAAAGCTACAAATGGAATGGAAATTAATCCCTTGTGCGAATGTGGCCTCAGACTCGAGTAAAAGGCGACAATGTTCGAAACACACTACTTTAAATACTTCGATATACTTTCAAATATCGGCATTTAAAGTTAGAATGACGAGAAGGATAAATAATTTCGTTTCTGGCACGCTGTATTGTATCCTAGGAAATGTAAAGGGTCGACGATTTAATATTTTCAATTTGAATCGGCTGTAAAATTTCAAATTGCTGGTTTAATTGGAAATGTTGAACTTTGTTATTTATAGGCCCGAGCATACTAAAGTTATTTTTTTAAACCGCTTCTGCTTCGAAAAATGTTACACACTGTTTCCTATGAGACCCCGCGCACCAACGCTTTTAAACGCCAAAGCGTATTTGGTTCTGCAGCGTTTTTAATCAAAAAAGCTGAATGCAGCATTTTAGCTATTTCTCTGCTGCATATTTTCGGTCTTGAATATTTTTTTTTTTTATTTTCAAGTTGACATTTAACTTCAGTTTGTAAATATTCAAACAAATATTTGAATATAGTAAACAAAAGTTCTCATGTTTTATATGTGAAAAAAAACAAAAGTATCATTTACAGAAATTTGCTGCGACTAAACTGTGTTGGTGTGAGCCCACTCTTCCGCTGCTTCACAGAAATAAAACGCTCGTTTCTGTGTGCTTGGGCCTTAATGGAACTCCATTCGATGCGTTTTCGCTTCGACCTATGGGCTGAAGATTGTTTGTCAGGAGATGAAGAATTTTACCGAAAAATCTTGTTTTCAGATGAAGCTCATTTCCATCATGGAGGCTATGTCAATAAGCAAAATTGCCGCATATGGCCACAGCGAGTCACTGTTTGGTGTGGATTTCGGTCCGGCGGCTTCATTGGCGGCAATGAGCAACGAGCCGCCGCGGAGCGCTGTTACCGTCAATGGTGAGCGTTACCGCGCCATTCTCAACAAATTTGTGTTGCCAAAAAATCAAGAGACTGACATGGACGACATTTGGTTTCGACAAGACGGGGCCACATGTCACACAGCCAACGCAACCATCGATATTTTACACACTGTTTTTGAAAATCGAATAATCAGCCGAAATTGTGATGTCAATTGGCCGGCTCAGAGTTATGATTACAGCCCTTTGGATTATTTTCGATTAAAAATAAATATTACGCAAAGCATCCACAAACAATTGAAGCGTTGAAACACGAAGTTGCCATTGAAGAGATTCGACCCGAAACAATCGAAAATATACTGAAAAACTGGGTTGATGGGATGAGGTACTGCCAAGCCAGTTGGGTATTCATGACATTGTGTTCCATTATTAAATGACAAGGTTCAACCTTTCCAATAAAACTAAAAAATTAGAAAAAATGATCGCTACTTTTTTTACAGCCGATTCAAATTTAAAAAGCGCCAACCCTGTACGTATAGGCTTAAGAAAAGGAAAATAGTACATAAGAAGCCACAATTTGGCTTGGATTTAGCAATAAATGTTTGCAACGAACTTTACACCAGTAGCGTAGAAAAATTATTTTGATTATTTTAAGGAACTTTATTTATAATTGTGATATTTATTTCGGTTGAGGGTTTTTTTTTAAATATCAAAATAGTCAGTATTGAGGAAAATGGTTGTTCGTAGTGGGTCCATGTTTAAACTCACCAAATTTTCGGGGCACAGTGGACAATTGCCACACGGCTTAATTAATCCAACTTAGTCAAATCGTAGATTATTTTCATAATCAGATTCGTGAGGTGTTCCATTGTCTTTGAACACCCGTATATCGATTGTTGAAGGGGTTCGATCTTTTCGTCCGTTGATCCGGACCCGCAATTTAGTTTATAAATTCCACTGCGTTTAAGTATTTATATTTCCATGTTCAAGAACCTAACCTCAACCTCAAAGAACCTATTTTGTGGCGTCCATGCGACAAGACCTAAAATCTTTTTAAATTGTGGAATTAATGTAAGGAAACAAATAAGCCGATAAGATTTCTAAATTGGCCCACGTCATAAACAGAGGTACATACTCGGATCAGTGAGGTACCCATATGCCCCTATGCAATATTATTCTTTGGACTTTAAATTACTCTTTAGGGGCTGAATTCAAGTAGATCCAGACCCAAAATTTTGACATATCCTAAAATTGGACGCATATTTAGAATTATGAAAAAATCTATCCTATTAGTACACATACATATGTTCTTTTTCAAAAGGACATATTTTTTATCGCTTAAACATATGGGCCAAAGCCTTAAATTTCATTGAATCGTTAAATTAATGTGTTATATTGATTCTTGGCTAAATTTTATTGATTTTTAATTCCCATAATATGGGAATTAAAAATTATATATGCGAAAATTATGTCCATTAAAGAGGCAGATTCGTGAGCCTTTGGGCCCATATGGTCCGAATCCCGAATCGGCCCAAATCTAAAATATTGGTACGAATTTGAATTTGAGAATTCCCATATATCCCTGAATATAAGGGGACGGTTTTTGGCGCTCTAAAAACCCAGGGCCCAATGACAACGCCTACTTATATCGTACACAGCTCACAGTTCCCGTTTTTTCCTTAATGGGATATTGAGGGACTTACATAGGTAGAAAGTGTTGGGACTAAATGGTCGTTATTGGGGCCACAATATTCCATATGATCAAAAGCCATCCATATTTTGGATGTGTTAAGTGCGTCTCTACTGGTCTCATCTAAAGAGTAACGTCGTCATTTGTATATTCTCCACCGAATCATTTATACTAAATTTGATGATGCCCAACAACCTCCCGTATGTTCAAACCGGGCCGTCAATAAGTAGCCAATATGAACAATCATACGAGGGAAACAGTTCTTACCGTCGGCTGATCGTGGGGTCGGATTCATAGGCCTAAGGGGCCTGCAACAACAGACCACTTTAATCCACGGTATATTATACACTTATATAAGGTTCTGCCTGGCCGAACTAACGACGTTTTTACTTGATTTTATTAGAACATTTAATTATATCACATTAGATCCTTTTGCCGAATTCAGTTCAGTAGATTCTATTTCAGAGCACGTTGTTGCGCGTTTCATTCAGAGTTTAGGCTTCTTAAAGAAACAATGAAATGTAAAAACTCCTAAGAACTCGTTGTAGTGCTTCTATGAGCCAAGTAACAGCATCTCAGGTGTTGCAAACTTCTGCTCAAACCGAGAATACTGGCCAGCGCAAGCATACAGCAGAACATGACAGTGAACAGTGCACACGGATGCGGTCGTGGAGTAAGAAAGTAACGAAAATACAACAAATTGTAGCAAATTGGCATTGCAGTTCCATTCGCATTTGAATGTAAACTAATTTTTTATTGATTTCACTGCAGTTTATTTCCAATCGTTACAATAGACGCGACATTTCTCGGACATGTCCTCTGGGAGTTTTGTTTCTGTTTGTGCATACACCATTCTGACATCGCCATGGATGTACCGACAGACTCTGGCCGATTTACTTTTTGGAAATGGCATACATAGTTTACATATGTATATGTAGACACATACTTGTATACACGAATGCTCTTGTATGTATGGATTAAAGTATATTTGATTGTAGAGAGTAGATTGTTTACAGCGGTAAAGGGAAGGATTCTGCGATGCCGTCTAAAAGGCCTTCTTATGAAGCTCCTAGAATTGCTCCTACTTACAATTATTAGAGGCAAGATTGGAGAGCAAAGCCTTTCGTGATCTCTTTAATTCCTATAGGTCAGAACTAATGGTATTCTACACGAAGAAGTAAAACATGGTTAGGGTGACAAAATTAGAAGAACACAATTGTGGCAACCATATAAAAACTTTTAGTTGAAATATTTTTTTATTTTTTTCTTTATTCGCCATCATCGCTTACTTCCTTGTCCACATCACTTTCAGCTGCTAGATTTGGTTTAACTGAGAGAAACATCTCTATCATTTCTGGCAAAAATAAAGATAACTTTATTTTATTTTTAGTTGTTGAGGCACTAAGAAGTGGATCTGAGCTCAAGATACACCAATTTAGGATGTCCACTAGAGAATTTCCTTGCCTGTGAGCTCGAAAATGTTTGTTGCGAGCCTTTGCTGCCTCTTCAGACAGTTGTTCTATAGGCAGCAACGCATTTTCTTTTATTTCCGATCCATGTATAAGTACTTAATGCAGTGTAGGTGTCGTAGGGGGACACAATTTTACGTATAGTTGTGCAGTTTCTTCGGCATATTTGTTAATTTTTTTTGTTGGATATGCTGTATCCGCTTGATATGACCTCTAAAATATCTTTAAGTCTGAAAATCAGCTCGTAATTAATACCACTAATTTCATAGGCTAATTTCGGGTCTTCATAAAATCTCTTGCTTGTATTGCCGTCATTTTCATTCCCAAAGTTTGTTCTGGCATTTCCACTAATAATCCTGTTTTATTGCGGAATCTTTTTTGTATTTTAAGCTTTTTCTCCCTTTTGATCTTCTGTTCTTCTTCCGCGATACTTATTTACTGGCAATTTATATGCTTAATGCAAAATGCTTTCTGAAAATCTAATTCTCGCATGCAAAATAGATAGGTCAAATTGGTTGCTGCTGACGTTTTTCTTTTGTCGTCTAATTGGTTAAAGTCCTTGGAAGTTTTTCCACAAACATAACAACGACTGGTAGATACTGTACCAGTAGCTGCGTTGCACACTTTTCCTTCTACCATTGTCATAACAAATTGGTAGTTTACATACAACTTTTTTTCACCAATGTTAACCTCAGTCGCAATAAGAGAATCAATAGAATTTTGAACGAAATTAATTTCTTCAATTGTGACATCATTTGTCTCTTTGATGAATCGGGAGCTTATTGGACGACAGCATCGGGGAGATGAAGAGTGGGATTTTGCCATAACACCTTTTCATTATTTTTGCCACAAACTAATCGTACAGGTACAAAGCAGCTTTGGAATATATTTCCATCCGAGTCACCTTCATGTTCCAGTTTTTGCTTAAATTGTGATTGCTGAGATTCGTCACATCCCCATTTGCAAAACAATTTTAACGTTCTTCGGTACTGTTCTTTAACTGTTGATAAAACATCCTCCAAGAATATCTACAATCGCCTGCCGGCAATATCGACTACAGCATGACCATTGCCGACCATTAAATTTTTTTTTAGGGAAACATATATACGTAATGAAATATATAATATTTGAAACATTCCATGCCTATAGATCGCTATTTTGCATTTGGGGAAAATTAAATGCTCTAAAATTAATAAAAACTTAACAATTTCGTAAAATCGCAGAAAACAGAAACATTTCGCAGTTTCTAATCATTAAGTTTGAACTTTAGTTTTTATGGGTTTCTGGCAATGGTGGTTTTTTTAAACTTGAGATTTTGATTTTTAGCTGCCCAGATCATCAAAATACTTCTATGTACGCTGGCTTCTAACGGCTAATGCATTATATAAAAAAGTTTATACATGGCTTAGAGATAAATACTTTACTCGTAAAGCTTTAAGAGGTGCAAACCCGCCGCTGAAAATTTTTAAGATATACCTGGAGTTGTATCTAAGTTTACTAACATAATAGCCGGGGACACCACTATCGCACTACAGTAGCCCACAAAAACCATTATTTTGTCAAGATATGTTCCCTCACAATGATATAATGATTTCCACAGCTATATTATGAGCACACACAATCAAAGTATGATAACCACAACAATAATATCGTATCAGTCACACACCACCATGGTTGCGGGAATCTTACCACAACCATGGTAGGCAAACCATAGTATTATTTCCACAAGAAAAAAAATTAAAAAAAAATTTATTATTGAGAAATTAATTTAAAAATAACATAACTTTTATTATCGCACCAGCCAACAAAACCGAATTCTGTATTATGTAGAGCCTATTGCTGAGATGAACCGTTTCCGAGCTGCCTTTACTCACGAGACATACTTATAGAATTATGCTTCCAAAAGAAGACAGACAGGAATAATTATTGTTCTCGTGTGTGTCAAGACTGAACTCAAAACTGAGTATCGGATGAGTTACCAGAACTTTTAAGAAAGGGCAAAGATAGCTTTGTGAATGCATAAAGGAAAAGAAGGCCTTCTTAAAAATCTATTATAAGCAGGCCTTGGATATTTCCCCGCTGGATGGTACCACATTCGTGTGTGTGAGATAGAGAATGTGGCTATAGTTCGAGTTCCTGACAATGTATGGTTGAGTACGCCAGTTGACTTAAACGACCGAAATCCTGCGAAATTGCCAAAAATTTGCCAAAGCATTTTTTTCTCTCTCTGGCAATTTTCCACAAGTCACACAAGGTTTTAACGCCCATCATGGCTGACGAACAATAAAAATGTTCAGCAATTATGGTTAAGACATATTTCCTATTTTTCTTTTCGTCCTGCACATCATGTCCCTCTCAGTGTCCTGCGCCTAACTCTCGCACTCGTTTGGATTCCATTTATTTTAGCATTCATTCTCGTACTGGCGTGTGTTCTGCATGCTTGTGTGTGTGTGAGCGAGTTTGCAGTTACAATGTTGGACTACCTACAATCATCCGAAGGAAAACCCCAATAAGTGGGAAATAATGATGGCTTCGAGAAAGTCATCTGTTTGTTGAATAGTTTTACAAAAGTAAATATCGTAAATACATACAGACAGACCGACAGGCTGGCACAGAGACATAGTTCCAACGATCGGAAGATACAAAACAAGTTGGATGTCTCTTGGTGGTAGTGATGCTGCTGCTACTGCTGCTGGAGTCGTTATGCACCATGAATTATTAAGAATTGACCTTATTCCAAGTTAATGTAAATGTTGTGTAAATGCTTAATTCCAATAATCGTTTGAACGTTTGTATGTAATTATATAGAAACGAAAATGTGTCTAAGTAAATCAGTCCTTACACATGTACACGTGCTCACAGTCCTTTTTTCCTATATGTATGTATGTATTTGTACGTACGAGTATAAGAATGATAGAAAACGAAATGCAAATTCAACAAGAACGGTACAGGGTATCATGTTACTACAGACATACATATGTCCCATTGTGTGCGGAATAATACGTTATATCAATGTCGCTTCAATTTTTGATGACTCGGTCCAGAACAACATAACGAAGATTTTTTAATCGCAGCGGCCAAATGATCAAAAATCGCCGTGCGGTAACCTAGCATCCGAATTCATTGCTTCTGATAATTCTATATGCTCGGTAGTTGTGAAACGATGCTGGCGGAATGGCAACCTATAAGAATATTTTGACTGCTGGGTGGTGTTGTTATCTTTGATTGATTCTAAAAAACTACCACTACTATCTGGTCACCCTTTTAGAATTAGGACATCTTTTCTTCATTCGATTAGTCGGCAAAAAGATAATGCTCGTATTTTCTCGACTATGGTTGTCGACTGCAAAATATATTTGTCAAATATTTTGGACATTGTTGCTTCGATCTCCATAAAATAGAGTGCTCCATATGGCGAAGTTGATATTGAGTTTGCCATTTTATTTAAAATCCTCATCGAAAAACCCATTAAGTTACTTGTTTGCATTGTTTGTATATATGTATATTTAAAATATAGGAGGATCTATCGTTGCCAGTAGCCTTAAAGGCCAATCGACGGAAATATGTCATCATTTTTAAAATTTGTTTCATTCGACCCTATGATTGCTCAAAAGCAATGAGATTTTTCTCACAGATCCTCATATTCCAGTATTTTACAGATTTTACTAAATGCGATGATCAAACCACAAGTTTCCGGGGCAATACAATTTCCTCAAGAACCCACGAATGCAGTTATTTGACAGTAATGGGTTGTATTACTGACTGATGCTGTTGAAAATGAAGAAAATCGGTTCAGATTTAGATATAGCTTTAGCACACATGTTCCACAACAGATTTTATATATTAAGTTTTAAGAGCTGCATAAATCATTTATAGTAAAAGATGGACTAATATGAGTTTCAGACCTAATTGATGACCTTTAGAAGGACAATGAGACATTTATGTTGATCTATATGAAAACATCGTCATGGGGGACCTACACGCAGAGAATAATATGTTCTCTACAATAAAAGCATGTTCGTCGCAACCATAGTATTGTTTTTTGAATTTCATTTTGGCAACAGTATGATTGCGACAATATTACTATTGTTGAAATGTAACAATTTTGGTATACAAAAAAACATATACACACAATACAGTGAATGGTTGTTTTCCATTAAAAAAACAACAACAATCGGAAGGTAGTTCGAGGGATTTTAATTGTGTTTACTTTGTTCGGTGAAATACTCTAATACCGATTGGTTTCCTTTATTTAAAATCTGCCTGCACTTAAGTATAAAGCCATTGATCATGGTTTAATCACATTCGCTACTTGGTGTCTACGGATGATGAAGTTGCATTCACCCCTGTTGGCAACTAAAAGTATTTTCGACTGCCGTTGGAATATATGTTTTTGTTTCTTGAATAAAATGTTCAATAAAAACATGGCCCAAACCTGTCCATGAACTAAATGTAATGCAATTTAAAATTACTTGCTTGATAAAAATTTATTTTTTAATAACAACTCCCAAACCTAATAAATAATTTTGGCGATCATAGTATGGTTGATTGCATTGTACTATGGTTGAATCACACTATGGTTGTGAGGATCATACTATGGTTGTATAAGAAAATACTATGGTTGCGAGGATCATAATATTGTTGTGGTCATAATAGTATGGTTGAGTGTGAATCATACTATTGTTGTGAAGATCATAGTATGGTTGAGTGTAAATCATACTATTGTTGTGGAGATCATAATATGGTTGTGCCACAACCATATACCCAACAATAGTATGATCCTCTTCGAATATTGTCACCCCAACCATACTTTTTTTCTGCGTGTATGCATGGTAGTTATATACAAATTGGACCAGTTTTACCTAAAATATTTGGTGGTCGTTTTAAACTTCCATGCAAAATTTGAACACGATCTGACGGACGGAACCTTTGAGTTGAGTTATTCGAAAATAGGAACTGCTGAATTTTAATAGTAGCAGAGTTGGATATTTTTCAGCCGTAACGCCTTATTCGAAACTTGGTCAGAATCGGATGCAATGTGTGGCATCAACAGCACAAGGTTCTGAAATCGTGAGAAACCTGTAAACTATATCAAAACACGGAACAAGATTGACTAATTTCAATAGGATTTGACTTTGGCCCAAAAGTGTTAAATATACCAAGTTTTGTCGAAATCTGTTTGAAGTTGCGACCTGCACTCCTACGATAGATTGCCCGGCTCAATGGAATCAGACAGTAATGCTGAATCCATCGAAAACTTAACAAGGGGTCTACCAACTTTCCTTTAAGGTGTTACAAATGTCAGTTGTAAATCAGAATACCCTGTCCGATCACACCTTATACCTGGATTTTAGAGTGGCAGGATTACAAGTGAGATGGGTCACACCAATACATGGAATTAAATGGCTTAATTATGTCAGAATGGGTTAATAATATACACAGTATGCCAAGAAAGTATTTTGACAAAGCAAATAAAACTATTTTCTATGCTTAAAGTAATACATTTTATTTAAAATTTAAATTGTTTTTTTTGGTTATTATAATTAATTTGCCTAAATGCTAATGAATCGCAACAAAAAATAACTAAAGTTTGAAGGAAATCAAAATATAAAAAACAAAAGTTTTTTTACATAAAGTGTTTTTACATGCAACTTGTTTTATAATTCAACTAAATTAAGCGTTTTTACGTTAGAATTTTTAGCTTAGTATGTCCACCCTTAGCATTTATTAAGGCTTGAAGTCTTTTTTTCATAGAAAATATTAAATTCTGCATATCATAATCATTGGGTATTTTATTCCACTCTTCTTTTATTATAGTTTTGAGCTCCGTTCGATTTTTCGGATGGCGTTTGGCGACTTTCTTTTTCAGATAGGCCCAAATATTTTCAATTGGGTTCAAATCTGGGCTGACGTATCCAAAACTTGTCCACAGTTTGGAAGAAGCCACATCCTTACACTATGCTCATTATGCTTTTGATCATTATCTTGGAAAAACTTAAATTTCGGATAGTTGCCCGGGGAAACCAAATTTATTTGCACTATTTTTTAATTGATCCTGAAAAATACTAAGGTACTGTTGCGCATCCATAGTGTTCTCGATAAAAACCATATATCCTACCCCTTTGCTCGATATACACCCACAAAACATGACAGAAAGTTTACCAAATTTTACAGTCGGAATAATATTACGAATTTCCAAAGCTGTAAGTCTCTTACGCCACACTCTGTTGGGCCCATCATTAAAAGGAGCATCATTTTTTTTAAAAAATTCCGTCGAATTTTCTCAGCAAAACACGCCCTGTTCGCTCAGAATTTTTCGTGGACTACCGCTCGTAGGCCCTGGCTCCAGTCTATCCTCATTTTTGGCGCGATTTAAGATATTATAAATTGTTTTCCTTGTTAAAAAAAATATCACGAATAACTCTTGGACACCTCTACCCTCTTGGTGATTATAGTAAATCAATTGTGTGACGTCAAGGCATATCAAATTTAAAGTTACTAACGCAAAAATTCGGTACTTAAAATTCAAAACTCTTGATGCTCACTGATGATCACTTACAAAATATCATACAATCACTCAAAAATGAAAAAAAACATACCGGTAAATGCATACCACTTTGCGAATAGTGTATCGAAAAAAATTTGAAATCTCATCTTATAACAAGAAGAATAATTAGAAATATATTTTTTGTTTGTTTTGTCAAAACACTTTCTTGACATACTGTAGCTCAAATTGAAAACTTATTCGATTAAGCGATGATTGTCTGTCAATTTGTCTGATTTTAACAATATTGTATATTGTCTATGTTCGGACTAAGGGCAACTCCTAATACAATTGGTCAACATCTGTCCATTAAGGCCCTGCCAACCCAAAAGTCGTTTAACATAAGCTTGGTATGAGTTCTTTATGATTTGAGATCCTGTCGCTCTATAAGCCCAATTATGAATCCTAGCTCAGGAAAACCTTGGTTAAATCAGCCTCGACGGAATACATCCCATTATCTTAAGGAGTCTCATTTAAAGACCGACATTGCTCATGTTGTGGACTGATGCCTGGAGTCTTCTGAATATTAGAGTGGCGTTGTATATCTTATGGTCGGCCCTGTCTGCCTTTAACTTATATTATTGGTTTTCTTCGATTTCAGTGTCCAAGGTTGGCTTGCAGTTACTGTACTCATACACACAGGCATACATATATATATATATATATATATATATATATATATATATATATATATATATATATATATATATATATATATATATATATATATATATATATATATATATATATATATATATATATATATATATATATATATATATATATATATATATATATATATATATATATATATATATATATATATATATATATATATATATATATATATATATATATATATATATATATATATATATATATATATATATATATATATATATATATATATGTATTAGAATGTCCCTTATTTTTCAAAGTTATTGTGACGCATACCCTCTATATAGTTTCGTATAGGCCCAATATACTCATAAAGAACACTATAAACAAATATTAGCCCTCTCTAAGAACTCTTACCCATGCCAACTTAAAATGGAAGGAAGCCCACACAATTTGAAGTGATGACTCGTGAACTATTTTATGAATTTTGAACATTTTTGAACATAAATATTACAAAAAATGAGATCATTAATTTTTTTTAAAACGATATATTTTTACATAATTTCAAATAAAGAAAAATTGAGGGCAAAACCTTTTTCTGAATTTATATTTGTAAAATTTCAAATACATGTAACAAAGTCGTGAATGTGTAAAAAGAATGTTTATACGGTTATAAACAATATTATACATACATTTTTCAATTTGATGATGAGAGTTTATGTAGTTATAGTTAAAGTAAAATTCTCTACATTCTCTTATCAATTGAAAAGTAGAATGTGTGTTATTGTTATAATATTTTTGGATAAGCCTGTACATAAAATCTTGAATTTTTTCGTAACCGGTTCTTCTTTGAAGAAGGTCTGTGGAGTATCTTCATCTCAGGTTATATATAATACAAGACACATATTTTAAATAATTTGCAGTTTTTTGATATGCATCTTTGCAGCTTTACACCATATGGGAATTGCAAATGTTAGTGTAGGTCTGATAATGGATTTAAAAATTAGATGTTTATTCTTTAAGTTCAGGGACTCCTTAAGACCTTTGAGGTTCGTTTGACCGTGACGTCGATATGTTCCGCGAACTATTTCATAGGAACTGCAATGATGTGTATAATAAGCATTTTTTTAAGGAATTCGAACTCTCATTATACACCATTATTTACACACGACTCTATTTATGGGCTTAGCCGAATTGAGGATTTTGGATATCAGATATTGCTTTTGTCAGTTAATTTTCTTCAACACAATAATTTCTATTGCCAGTATGTTTGTCGGGCGCATTTTCTAGGGAGAGTACGATATCCGTGGCATCTGGAAAATTAGCTCAAAATAACAACAAAAACTTAATTAACTATTATAGCTTTCGAGATATCGGGCGTTAAAAATTCAAAAATAGTTACAAATTCATGAAATTTCCAAAAAAATCATCCAAAATTGTTGTTTTTAAGTAGAAATCCTCAAAATATACAGAACAAATTACATACAAAATGCTTGTATCTCGCCTCGTTCTCGAGATATTAATATTTTGCCATCTAATCGGCAAGTTATTTCTGTGTTGTTTTATAACATTCCCGAGGTGAAGCTCACTGTTGGTGATAGTCCAAATCTTGTAATTGTAGAGTGCATTATATTTTGGACAAAGGCGAGAATACCAACAAATGCATTACCCAACTGCGTCAAGAAACTCGTCGCTTTGAACCATGTTTGGAAGGAGCTGTAAAATATTTGTAATAATGATAAAAGACCGAATAATTATAAACAAAAAGAAAAAGCTATTTGTAAGAAAGCTCAAAAGATGTAAAAAAATGTAAAAATTGCTTTGAAAATGCACATGATCATTTATTTGATATTACACATGCCGATGCCTTAGAAACAATGCGAATAGAAGAAAACAAATTGTTTCTTATAAATCAGAGAGAACCAGGACGACCGGGTTGCTTAGCAGGTGTAAATAAGAAGTTAGCTGATAAAGAACAACGGTTTATACAAAGAAAAAAAAACGATGGACGATTTTCTGTCAGAAAGGAAAATTATTATCTCGTTTGCAAATCGATGACAGTTTCCTCGAAAAAAACGCGTCTTATTAGGAAAATAATCCTGCTTATGTAGAAAGCCAAAGAAAAGTACGACACCTGAAAGTGTTAAATGACACTGCAGAGAGAGCTGTGAAACTAATTCACGACTTTCACGGACTTATTACGGCTGGAGAAGAGCAGAAACAATTCCTCTTGCGCTGTGTACAAGAACACAGAAATCTGTACCAAAACTTTAAAAAACAGCCTCTCAAGAGATAATATCCTAGTTCAAAGTTGTATATTTTCTATATACTTTAATAAATACATTAGTTTTTATCGCATTTTGTGCTTAATTTACTCTGATTGATATATGTATGTAAGTATATATGATTTAGTATATTAAAATGGACTATAAAATATTAGGAAAAATAGTACTTTCTTTAAATTTAGATGACTCTGTCGGCACCTGTTCCAATCATCGTAGAAGTACCAAATTTTATATTTATGTTAGTTTTTGCATTTCTAAAAGATATGGTGGGTTTGCGTTTCAAAGTTAGAAAAAACAGTTTTTTTTATCATATAAGGGACACCCTAATATGTATGTATTGATATGCATAGTAAATATAAAATTAACAAAATTTGTTCAACAAATGGTTAAATAACATTAAGTATTTATAAAACCACTTCAAATGACTGGCCATGTATCGTGAAAGGACGACGAGGGTCAAATGTGTCTAACTAAAGGGTTGGCACTTAGGCCGGTGCATTTTAAATGAATCTAGAGTGAGGGGAAGATCGTAGCCGATATCTTTAGGATTGATGACGAAGACCTTTTTTATAAGAGGACGCGCTGGTATTCACATCCTTGTTGTTTAACACTTTTTGTCACTTCTACGAAATAAAACACATCCTTTGTCTTTAAGTTGATACAATATACGGATGTTGTGAATAAAAAGATTTTAAAGGGGTCAAGCCTTAAAGAAGACATTTCAATGTTAAATAATTTGTAACTCGACTTATAAAAGCCTTCATTACACATTTAATGCATACAAAATTAACCAGCAAATGGGTTCAATATTCAAAGTATCTATTCTTATTTTACTAGCCACTTAGAATCACTATAGAAGAGCCAGAGCGAAACTTATATTCCGTTACTAAAGCACAAAAAGTCACTTTTTCGGCCAATGCGTTCGTTCCTTACCTCTGCCGAAACTTCAAAATTACTCTATACGTGGATTCGTAGCAAAAATTGCCCCATATGCCTATTTTTGGGGACGTTTGGCAACATGAATCAAAACTTCCAGTAAATATGCTAATATTTTAGTTACGTAGTGCGTTCCTACTAACCACCATTGAGTTGAAACGCACTGTGTATAGGAACCATTGTGTCTCTTTACAAAAAAATATGATTTATTAAGCAAATACGCAAAACAGGATCCTTAAGTCCCTTAAAAGGAAAGTTTTTTTTCTATGGTCCGATTTTGCCGATAAGCCATCATCATACAAAAGTTTCAGGGTCCTTGGTTGATTCGTACTTTCAACTTCCATTTGCAATAATATCAACTTTCAGTTGCAATTAGTCTCATTCCATTCGCATTCGGAAAGTTCGATATTGTATCACTGTGTAAACTAACATGGTAAAACTGGATAATATAGACCCATACTTTCAATCGACGATTATGGAGGTTCATAAAGCTAGTGTGAATCAAGAATAGCAATTCCCAGATTCCTTTCGTCCACATAATAGCTTTAAAATTTGCCAGATGCAGTTTCGATTGGCTTATCTATCTGCACCATTAAACTACTAAAAACGTCGTAAAGTTTGGCCAAGCAGAACCTTATGCATATATAACCTCCACCGTCCGTGCAATACAAAATAGCATGATTTTTGGATTTGTAGCAACATTTGCTTTAATTTACCCATATGACCATGACGTTTTTCGCATACGGGACGTTTTTTAGGCAACACGAGCAAAAAACATCCAGGAAATACACGTAGAGAAAAGATATGGTTACACTATGGTCACCGCAACAATACTATGTTCTCTACAATAAAAGCATGTTCGTCGCAATCATAGTATTGTTTTTTGAATTTCATTTTGACAATAGTATGATTGCGACAATATTGCTATTGTTGAAATGTAACAATAGTATTATTGCCAAATTTTGAAATGAAAATATGGTTGTAGCAACGATATAAACATGGTTGGTGCAACAACAGTATTGTTGTTTAAAATTTACGTTAACAATAATTTGATTACGGCAATCATACAGTATGGTTGCGACTATGAACATAACAAAACAGGTTTAATAGAGCATACATGTATGTGTGTGCGTATGTTTTTTTGCTATGCAAAAAAAAACACATACACACAATACATTGAAAAGTTGTTGTCCATTAAAAAACAATTACAATCGAAAGGTAGTTCGAGGGATTTTTATTGTGTTTACTTTGTTCGTTGAAATACTCTAAAATCGACTGGTTCTCGTTTATTTAAAATCTGCGTGCACTTACCTTCGATCATGGGGTTTAATCACATTCTTTACTTGGTATCTACGGATGGTGAGGTAGCTTTCACCCCTGCTGGCAACTAAATGTATTTTTGACCGTTGGAATACATATTTTTGTTTCTTGAATGAAATGTTTAATAAAAAGATGGCCTCAAATCTGGCTATGAAGTAATAGTAATGCAATTTACAATAACAAACTTAATAAAAATCTCTATTTTTGAATAACAACAAAAACCAATCCTAATAAATAATTTTAGGGATCATAGTATGGTTATGTGTGAATCAGTCTATGGTTGTGGGGATCATAGTATGGTTGCGTGTGAATCATACTATGGTTGTGAGGGTCATACTATGGTTGTTTGAGAAACATACTATTGTTGTAAGGATCATAGTATGGTTATGTGTTAATCATACTATTGTTGTGAGGATCATAATATTGTCGTGTCACAACCATATACCCAACAATAGTATGATTCTCTTCGAATATTGTCACCCCAACTATACTTTTTTTCTGCGTGTATGTACTTTAGTGCGTCCCACAGTGGCTGAAAATCGTTTTCGTTAGCCAAAATTCTGTAACTTTTGAACCGATCAAAATATTTAAGTTATTTTTTTAATGGATAGATATTTAGTTCAGCTTGACTCAGTTTTAATTACATTAAAATTGATTGAGGACTTTTTATGGAATTCTAGGTCACAGTTAAACTTTTGATGTTTTTTTAACTTTTAGAGTGAAATATGGGTTTATTATTTTTTTATTTATTAAAAAATTCAATATTTGGATTTTAATAATAAATATAAATATTTTTTGTAATAATGGAATTTTTTTAATGTTACACTCAAAATATTTTTTAGACTCAAAAAAAATAGTAAAATCAACTGGAGATTTTGCTATTTTTACAGAAAAATTAAAATTTTTTTGCTTTTAAATTTGTTTACACTCAAAGAATATATACACTTAAAAAAACGTTAATATTATTATCTAAAAATCTTGCTATTACTACAGAAAAATTTATTATTTTTTGCTGTCAAATTTGATAATTTTAAAAAACATTTTAATTAATTACTTAGTAGGGACATAAATACTGTTACAACATTGAACACACCCATTTCAATAATAGAACTGAACATACCCCGTTTATGTCATATGGGTTTTGAAAGCTAACCTCAATAGCGTTAGTCTGTAACGCGATTTTAAAATTGTTTCAACTTTCATCATGGAGTGGACAGATAATGAGAACCGTATCGCTGTAATAGCGCTTTTCAAGTGTGGAATGAAAAAAACGATATTTTCAAAACGCTCCGGCCACAAGGGATTAGCCGCATGTTCGTCTACCTATGCATAAAACTGTTTGAGGAGACTGGAGATGTAAAAGGCCGCCACCGGTCGGGCCGCCCACGCTCTGTTCGAAAACCGAATATCATCAAAGCCGTTAAATCAAGAATTCATAGAAATCCGTTCCGAAAACAGAAAATCATGGCCCGTGAGAAGAATATCACGCAAAAGTCCACGAGTCGAATCATTAAAAAAGACTTGGGACTTTCGGCTTTCATGCGACGTACCGGACATTTATTGACTGCAGCTTTTTAAAAAAATAGGATTGAAAAATGCAAACGTCTTTTGGTGAAGCACGCTGATAACTTGCACAGAAAAGTTTTGTGCACCGACGAAAATTTTTTTTACAATTCAGGAAAATTTAACAAGCTAAATGATAGAGTGTATGCGCGGTCATCTAGGGAAGCATCTGAACTGATCCCAAGGGTGGAAAAGGGTCATCATGATTTGGTGGGGTGTCTCTTACTGACCTGCATTTCTGCGAACAAGGAGTCAAAACATCGGCCAAAGTTTACCAAGAAACCGTTTTGGAAGCTGTTGTGAAGCCTCTTAACAATTCCCTGTTCCAAAACCGGCCATGGACCATAAGGCTAAAACGTCCCAGGCCTGGCTACGAAATAATTTGCCAGCGTTCATTTCCTCTGAAGAATGGCCCTCAGGCAGTCCAGATTTAAACCCATTGGATTACAAATTGTGGACGGTTTAGAAACAAGGTTTGCCACAAAAGATACATCAACATTTTATCTCTTAAGACTGCTTTGGTTAGATCTGTGGCCAATTTTTCAATGGACGAGCTTCGTGCAGCTGTTGACGATTGGCCAGTGCGTCTTAAGGCGTGTGTAAAGGCAAAAGGCGGACATTTTGAATAAGTAGATTCTTTTTGGATACAATACACATCAATAAAAATATTAAAAAACATTTGGTCCTAAAACATGCAGTACTTTTTTATTTTACAGCATAAAACATGTGTAACAATATTTATGTCCCTACTAAGTAATTAATGTTAAAGACATTTTTTGCAATAGATTTTAATAGCATTTGTAACAATGGTAGGTTCTGTTTATTATTATTTTTTACTTATACTATGTTTTTCGTACTTAAAGGCAATTGTAATTATTATTCATTTGACTCAAATATTGATTGCAAATATTCCATATTTTGTTCTGTGCTATTTCTGACGTTGCGAATAATATATTAAATAGATCTTCATTTGTGACAGCGCATAGAGAAAGGGACCTAAGGGTAAAAAAAAATCATTTTTCACTTTTTTTTGATGTGGACAACATCTGAGCATCGACTGAGACCCATCCCATGCCCCAAAAGTGTTCCCTCCCTGAGATATGCGCGTTTTATGAAAGTGATGGTACACCAAAGATACACGTATTTAAATCTTCAAAATGGCTCTCCTGTACAAAACTGGTTTTTACCCTTAGGTTCCTTTCTATTTTGCGCGTCACATTTGTGGAATTTCGTGAAATTTGTCTAGTATTGTGCTCTCTATAAAATCTGTAATCCTTGTTTCTTTTTTCATGAGCCTCCCTCCTCTGATTGTTCTCCAAGTGGCACCAAATGATATTTAATGACATCTTCTCCATGGTAAAGGATTTTGTGAACTGTTGCAGACATATTTCTCCATGGGTAGTTGGTTGTATATATTTTTGCAGTTTCCTTTGCATAATCTTCAAATTTTCTATAGTCGATTTCGGCATTGCACGCAAGTATTTCTAGGTTTTTAAGGCTTAAGTCCACTCCTGTTATTTCAGATTCTGTTTCTGGACCTGAAAAGAATCTTTTGGCGGTATTGGCATCATTTGTATTGCCTGACCCTTGTTTTGGCGATCTATAATCAATCCAAATTTTCGATATTCATCTTGAACTTGTTTCTTGTTTGAACTTCGTAAATCTTTGTTGGTTTCGTTGTTTCTTATTGATCCTAAAGACCCGAAATCCAAATCATAACTGATTTATAGTATGTGTCGTATTCTTGCATGTAGTGGTGATAATCCAAATTCATATGCTTCGGTATTATCTAATGATTTTGTCGGGACTTGATTTAATTGGGTTGATGTTGCTTGGCATATAATTCAGCTGGATGCAGCCTTCGTTTTAGTCAAAGCCTGACTTACTTTTCCTTCTATCATTGTCAGCACTAATTGGTAGCTTACTTCAATTTGCTGCCCATCTTACTGTAATTGTAACGGCTGTAGTGTTGCAATTTGGGCCTTGATATGACTAACTTCTTTCTTAATGGCATCATGTGTTTCTTTTTTGAATTCAAATTTGATTGGCCTGCAGTATTTCGTAGAAGATGGTGTCTCATTTTTCCAAATATCCATTGTTTGCGTTCTACTAGTCGAAGGCTCTGAATCTTCCAAAATCTTTTTCAATGGCAATGATACAAATGATACCATGAACATATCTGAGTCCGAAATATTTCCACATACAACTTGTTTGAATTATTTTTGTCCCGAAGAACCATCACATCCCCATTTACAAAAAAGAATTAACTTTGTGTTTCCATATCTCTTTAACTCATTTCTTGTTATTGATTGTAGCAAGCGTTCGGCTGTGTGATCTAGTAGAGATTGTAGATGTGCCTCTGCCGAAATTGGTGTGATTGTAATAGTGTCCTTTGATGACAAGCAGTCCATTTTAACAGCGGTTATGTGATAATACTTTTTATATAAAACTTTTGTTAACTGTAGCTAACTTCGGTTTTTAGTGCTTGGCGAAATTAGCTATTTGTTCTTGTATTTCAGAGCTACACGAATTTAAGTTTAATTTTATTTTAACGTAACTAAGAACATCTTCCTGGTTTTTGTTTCTAAATTACTCTTCGACCAGTTCTTTATAACTGCAGCTCTCCATATTTTTCTGAATATTTGTATTTGCTTCTGTTATGTTTTATCACTTGCGAATATACATACGTCCGTACAGTTAAAGGGTTAACTTATTACTGAGTAAACACTTATCGAAACCGTAATTGTATAGATTTTTAGATACGAGTACATGATACTCACACATTGATTTTTAATTTCATAGCAGGTAGTACCTTAATTGAACAAAACTGCACTTGTTACCAACACCTTAATATCAGGTAAAACTAATTGTATTTCGCCAATATGGAGTTGTTTTTATCTTTAGTGGTTTAATGTTGCGATTATTGACACATTTATAAAATTGTTTATGAATTTGGTTGACCCTAACATTTGATTACAGGTAAATTTAGAAAGAGATCATATCGTCGTCCGAGGGTTTAAGTGCTCCATACGCCATTTTGACAATTTTGAGTTGGGGATGCACTCTTAGTTTTCCGACCTCAAATTTTTCAAATCTGCAATCCGTTTTCAGCTATCTCTTCTCGTTGCTGAGATAAATCGTGTCCATTATGCCCTATATCTTTCAAAACAGAACTTTTTTGTGCTATTTTGATCTATACGCCATTCAATGGCGTATAGAGCAAAATTTCAGTGCAAAATCTTGAAATTGATTATTGCTGGACATTTTGCTCTACGTGCAGTCGTTAGTTGCATTTTTGCTCTATTGCAGTTATATTGTTGAAGAATTATTAAGTGTTCTTCCTTTGATATAGAATACATTTTTCTATTCTTCCATTTACTAAAATAAAAGTTCTTGAATATATTCAAAATAACTTGTTCATAATTAAATTTAAAAACTCAATTTTGCAGTCTCATTACCAAACAGTAAATATAATAAAAAAGGTTGCCGGAATCAATTACCAACACCGTTAAATATTTTTGAAACAGAGTTAAGTATTATTAACAGAAAAGGAAAAATTCAAAATGAAAAAATTTCTGATTTAAAATTTTTATTCAATTTTATATCTGAAGCAGACAAAAATTATTACCTAACTCAAATAAATTAAGATTTTAATTTTTTTATTATCATTTTGATATATTCTATAATAACTTTGTGAATAGTTTTTATTTTTGTTTCGTTACCTTAATATAAGAAGGCCCAACTTATTGTTTTGTCCATCAAATGTTTGTACAAAAAACACTAACTCATATAAAATCTATAAATATTATTGTTGTTTAAAAAATGTATAACTCTAAATGACACATTATTTTTATATAAAATGTGAGTTTATAAAGATTTTGTGCCCTTTTTATTACAGATTTATGACGCTTTTTTTCTTCTACTGCAAAACTATATTTTATGACTTAGAGCATTTTTATATTAAGGTGACGATATATACTTTATAGGGTGTGCGCGCCCGCGTCGATGTAATAAGTGGACTGTATCTTCGGAGTCGGTGTTTGAAACTGATCTTTTATTCTTGAATATAATTATTTTACACTTAGAATATTTCTAAATTTCCACCCCTACAAACAGGGAATGGAAACAACTATAAACCTACTAATAAGCGGGAAGGAGACACCAAGCTTGAAGCGACAGATAAAGCATGTTTACCACCCAAGCGATAAGGACGGCACATTACTCGGTGCTGGGCTGATAATAACCACATGCTTACGGTTTCATTGACGACATGGCCTACGTGACAATGCGCATGTGCACCGTGGGAACTCATTAAGTTCATGTGTTTTCCTTATTTCCCCCTCAGGGAAATTACCATGTACATATCCTTGGAAAATCCCCACGCAGCCATCGATACCTGCGTCTTGGGTTCATGTTGTTATCAGCTTGGGCATCAGTTATGATTGTGTCTGCTTCTTCTAGCTGCGGAAAACATTAGACAAGTAATGGATTCGATGTTCAGTTGAGGCCGCTTCTTTTTATGCTTCATTTATGAACATAGGGTCTCTGATCAATATTTCGTAGTGTTGCAAACGGAATAATTAATTTAGCATACCATTAACTCTTCGGCGAAGGGTATACAAATATGCCAGGACCCAAAAACCGGGAAGCAAACAACTCATTTTTTAACAGTTTAAATGCCAAAGTCATAGCAAAAGGAGTTCACACACATCAAGCTGAAGTAAATGGATTCTGAAATTTTAATTACACAAAAAAGCTTAATTCGAGCGCGGCAGACTATTTGAAAAGCCGACTAAAAATTCATTTTTGGATTTGCTTGGGCAGGCTCTAATTTTGCCAACATTAAAAAACTAATTTCATATTTAGTTGATCATTGTTTTAGGTAAAATCGATTGAACATATTTGTGGGAGCTTTATCTAAATCTGAACTGCGCCTCTTTAATTTCAAAAATGTCCTTCCATGGTCTTAATAACAAACTTGGACGAAATTGCAACTAGATTGAATGTAATATGTGGCTTTTAGAGCTTATAACAGAAAAATCGGATGATGATATATGTGGGAGCTTTATCTGCACAGCTAAAAACATAAAATTAGATGAACACATGAGTGAGAGCTATATCTAAAACTGAGTCTATTAACTTCAAATTGCATAGCTTCTGTGTTTGGTACAAAAATGTTATCAGGGCTGAATATAAAATGTGGCTTCTAGAGCTTAGCCGGAAAAATCGGATAAACATATATGTGGGAGCAATATTAACATCTGAACCGATTTTCTTCAATTTTAATAACGTCCTTCCTTGGTCCAAAAACCAAAATGTGCCAAGTTTTATCAATATTGATGTTATATGTGACTGCTAGAGCTAAAGATGTAAAATCGGTTTAACATATATGTGTAGGAGATATATCGAAATCAGAGTTTCTACAATTTAAAAAACGTTCCTCTAAACCGATTACTTTTAGTTTCCATAGCTTCGGTGTTTGGTCCAAAAAACTAAAATGTGCTAAATTACATTAAGAAGGGACATACTTCACCCAGCCTTGATACAACTTGGCACGTAATAGTTTTAATAACCAAGGATTAAGTTCAGATTAAGAGCTCTCCCATACATACGTTCATCCGATTTCATGTTTTTGTTCTGGGAGCCACATATTAACTCCAATCTTAATTAATTTTTGGACCAATCACAAGCTATGGATATTGAAGGAAATCTGATCATATTTAGATATAGCTCACACGTTTATGTTCAAACGGTTTTACCAAAAGCAATACAATTTTTTACAATTTCAAATATTAAATTAGTTTTAAAATGTGGATAAATTTAAGGCTCGCCTTTGGATGGGATCAAAAACCAATTTTCAGTTGACATTTACTGAACCCCCCACAAATGGCCCTTTTTTCAGAAGATTAGAACTCACATAACTTGTCAACTGCTATTCGTTTATACTCGTATTGTGAACACTGCAATAACTAAACAACGGCTTTGCACTCACATATAAAACAAGTAAGTAAGTGCTATAGTCGGGCGTGGCCGACTCTATGATACCCGCACCACTATAAATGTGATTAAGTCTCCTGTTAATCGAAAGCACTCGTCGCT
This sequence comes from Hydrotaea diabolus, assembly GCA_963513945.1. NCBI lineage: Eukaryota > Metazoa > Arthropoda > Insecta > Diptera > Muscidae > Hydrotaea > Hydrotaea diabolus. The sequence continues at coordinate 98,613,103 of OY740720.1, read as the reverse complement.
ATTTCTATCTGTATCTATCACGCAAGCACTAAGCCTTTATACCCCATACCACTATGTGGTGAGGGTATAACAATTATATTTGGTCCACATTTTCATACCTTGTTTTCGGACCCAGTGCTCTCCCACGGACGAGATAAATCATTTGGCTTGACATATTTAAAGTCCTGAGGCAATTCCCTGTCATTTGAGGGGTCACACTAAAATCCGGGTAAACCGAAACTTTTGGACCCTCCTAATGGACCCTGGGGCCCAAACAGGTCGAATTTTTTTCTGTATTTAAAATTGTAAGATAATTTCCTTTCATTTAAGGGGTCACACTTATATTTAAAATCATGGGTCCATTTTTTGGGTTCTGAAGGCCCCGTAGGTCCGAGAGGCGGGTCCAACTATTTTTTTACATTTTGTGGTCAGTTCTACATCGAATGGCATATTTTTTTAATTTGTTGACCAATACACGCGACATCAACTGGATTTGGACCAAATCCGGGAGTTCCTTTGTATGGGGGGTCTATCAGAAAGTGCTCCGATTTGGACCAAATTCAATAGCGTCCGTCCTTGTCCCAACATATTACCACATGCCAAGTTTCATCAAGATCGGTGCATAAATGCGACCTGTACTTTGATTACAAGAATAGATGGACATCTTTACATCCAGCCAGCCAACCAGCCAGCCGGCTAACCAGCCAGCCGGCTAACCAGCCAGCCGGCCAGCCAGCCGGCTAACCAGCCAGCCGGCCAGCCAGCCAGCCAGCCAGCCAGCCACCCATCCAGCCAGACAGACATGGCTAGATCTACTCAAAATTTAATTCTGAGCAACTTTCTCTCTGGTCCCGGTATTCTAACTCGATTCCTTCGATGTGTTACAAACGCAAGCACTAAGCCATTATACCCCATACCACTATGTGGTGCGGGTATAATAAATGGTTGACACGCCCCATTCTAGTACCTCCAGTGCAATTGACCATTCCTGCCACTTTTGGTATTTGCATATCTATTTCAATGCTATTCAAACGATACTGCTTAAAATTAGTAATAAGATAAAAAGAGTGCTTAGATGGATTAATAGAGCCTCTGCCATGCTTCTAGGCCGTTCTAGTACCTCCCACACAAAGTAACCCTGCATAACCCACATAACTTTTTCCGCATAAACCACTCAAATTTTTCTGCAATATGCTTATTTTATCTTATACGCGTTGAGGATAAAAAGTAGATACCACGCCTCCTCCCACACAAACTACCTTTTACGAGATTTCTATAAAATAGGTACGCTTCAGACAATGTAGGACGGAATAAAGAAAAATATTAAATCTATATATGGGAGGGCGTTTTTACTATTTTTGTTTGTTTTTTAGTTAGCAATTTTTAGGATGAATTATTAATCAGACACAGGTAGTGATGGGCATCTATATTTTTACTTACTATATATTGTTGCATAGCGTATTTAGACGATTCTGCTAAATATTCAAGTTTAGATATTGCTACAACAAAGCTCTCGCGTCGCCTCTATAACCAATTGATGAGTGCTTTATTTACGATAAAGATCACTTTTAGTTAAATCCTTGCACGCAGAAAAAAAGTATGGTTAGGGTGACAATATTCGAAGAGTATCATATTGTTGGGTATATTATTGGGGCACAACAATATTATGATCCTCACAACAATAGTATGATTCACACATAACCATAGTATGATTCACACTCAACCATACTATGATCTCCACAACCATTCTATGATCCTCAAAACAATAGTATGATTCACACTCAACCATACTATTATCTCCACAGCCATATTATGATCCTGACAGCCATAGTATGTTTCTCATACAACCATAGTACGATTCTCACAACCATAGTATGATTCACATGAGTTCACACCAAAATTTGAGGCCATGTTTTTGTTGAACATTTCATTCAAGAAACAAAAATATATATTCCAACGGCAGTCGAATATACTTTTAGTTGCCAGCAGGGTGAATGCTACATTACCATCTGTAGACCCCAAGTAACGAATGTAATTAAACCATGGTTCAATGGCTATACTCGTATTCTAAGGGGCAGGCAGATTTTAAATAAACGAGAACCTGTCGGTAGTAAAGTATTTCACCGAACAAAGTAAACACAATAAAAATCGCTCGAACTACCTTCCGATTGTTGCTTTTTATAATGGACAACCATACGGTATGATTGCCGTAATCATATTATTTAAAACAACAATACTTTTGTTGCACCAAACATGTTTACATTGTTGCTACAACCATATTTTCATTTCTAAATTTGGCAATAATACTATTGTAACATTTCAACAATATTAATATTGCCGCTATCATACTGTTGTCAAAATGAAATTCAAAAACAATACTATGGCTGCGACGAACATGATTTTATTGTAGAGAATATATTATTGTTGCGGTGACCATATAGTTACCATATCTTTTCTCTGCGTGTGTGAAGAAGTATTTCATTTGGTATGGTTACGAATCAGTAGAAAACAATCGATAGCAGCAAATAATTCAAAAGATGGCGATTGATTAATCCATTGTTGCTCCAGTGATGTGTTCATGCTTTAATATCATTGTAGAAGATCAGTTCCGCCTTCATAGATTAGATTAAATTTGCTACAGGAATTCAAGTTGTGTACGCCATCATCATGAGCTATTTCTGTTTGTGAAATTGAAAAGGGACCATTTTTAGAGTGGCACATTTTAATAACTTCCTTTGTGTTTTCTATTTTTTGTTGCAATCTATTTTTATATCCTAGGTATAATAATTTAGTTTTATGGCAAATGTTTGTAACTACCAAATACATTTGTGCTAGACCCACCAAGACCGATCGACGCATATCACCTGCTAATTTCATTGAAAGGCGTCTGTCTGTCCACCCGTACATCCAAAGCTTGTAATCAATCTACTGGTCACAATTGTTGTCCAATTATCATACAATTTGCCAGAAGTTGCATTTTTGAACCATGGACGAACGCTATTGAAATTGAAGAAAATAGCCATGCTGCGATGCCCCGATGCAATGTACGGCATTCTAGCTGCACAGTTCGGGACACTCGTTTCACTTGTCAGTTTCCTCTATATTCAATGCTAGGTACTTCAACGGCAACCTCATTTCTTTTTACGTCACACTGGCCTGGTACAGCACAGAGTAACATGTTCCCGAAATAAGAGCTGGCAGCCTGGGTTCACCTATAAACTAACCAGGGCACTGTTAGTCACTGATGGCCTGTTCGTTAGTCCATATTATTGATTCATCTTTTCTAACGATTGAAAAAATCCTATCATTCTTTTGGAAACCGTGAAATAGAAAAAATATATAAGTAAAATCTAATGATAAATGGTGAACTGACGCTCGAAATTCATTCGATGGTATCTGTAAAAAAAGGATGTCTGTGCACAGTATGGAAATATTTAATGTAGCGCAATTGTTTCGTGTTCATTGTTCAAAAGAACGAAAACATACATATGAGTGATTCCACGTTTGTGAGCTCATCACTAACAGACAACTTCTTTGTTGGCGAGAGTTCGATCAGCAATGAATATAGACAGGTCGGCAAACCCGAACATCCCAGAACTGGAGGGGCTAGAGTGAAGGGTCACCTTCACAAGGCCAAATCGCATAAAGGAGTTAATTGATGGGATTTGACAGAAGGAGCCTTTTACGTGTAAAAGGGGTCCTAACGGGACAATGTTCAATCAAACCAAGTCCTATAGGATGGGACAACAGTTCCTCTTCTTTTTCGGTCGAATAAGTGAAGTGGTAATTCATAGAATTTTCAAAATATATATATGGAGAATATATAAAGTCTTGGGGCCGAGATACCCTTCACCTATCTGTTATTCAGAAGTCAATGACAATGATATACGGATGTGGCCAAAACAAAAGCAACTAAAGCGAGTATTTTAAAAATATATTAAAAACAATTTAAAAAAAAAAAATAGTGTAAAGGGGTTTCTAATAGGGATATACCAATTTCGTATCTTTATGTCAGCGCACCCTCAAACATTTCTAATGATCTTTCATTGTCAAAACGTTAATCGAAGTCAGCATTTTCATCATGGTAAAACTTCACTTACGAGCAACGTTTGGAAATCATTAAAAATTACTGCAGAAATTCTGAGTCGGTGGTCGCAACATGCTTACTTAAAAAAATCATCTTCAGCGATGGCGCTCATTTCTGGCTGATTGGTTTTGTCAATAAACAAAATATGCGTTATTGGACAGCAACAAACCCACATGTACGTCAAGAAACACAATTGCACAGTGCCCTATGTATTCGTCGATAAAAACAATCGCCATGTTACCGTCAATGGAGAGCGCTATCGTGCCATGTTAGAGAAATATTTTTGGCCAGAAATGGATGAGCTTGACATCGCCTTTATGTGGTTTCAACAAGACAGTGCCACTAGCCACACAGCATGCGTTACAATTGATATACTGAAAGGCAAATTCGGTGAATACGTTATCTCTAAAAATGGTCCGGTCGAATGGCCAACTCGTTCGTGCGATTTAATGCCGTTGGACTTTTTTATGGGACAACATCAAGTCATTGGTCTATGCCAACGAGCCAACAACTATAGCTCAGAGACAACGTTCCGATTGAAATGTGTGCAACAGTTTTGAAAAACTGGTTCCAAATAATAGATCGCAGTACACGGGCTCGTGGTGGTTATAAGACCGAAATCGATTTTCATTCTTAAAATGTTTGCACTTCACCTGGAATAAATTGGAACTCTACTTTATATCTTAAATATTCGGTTTTTTTTTATATAAAATTGTTATGTTCTTAATGTAAAACTGTATATTTATACCCTACACCACACTGTAGTACAGGTTATTATGACTTAGTTCTGATGTTTGCAACACGTTAAAGGATTGGAATTGGCCCTCTATTAAAATGGAAAAAGGCTATTATTTGATTACATTGAGCGATGTCGTGCCGTCTGTCCATCTATTGGTGTAATCAAAGTACAGGTCGCAATTATAAACCAAGTTTGTGCCAAATACGAGCCCATGGCACATCGGTCGAAATTGGTCGAATTCAACCTCACAGAGCATGTAGAGTGACCAACACCCATCTCTGGCGAAATTTGTCTATATCGGTAAAAGTTTTCGATCAGCTTTCACAAAAAGGTCCCTCTTCATTGCAAGTCCTGCAGCTCAAGAAGCCACAAATTACAACCGATCACGTCCAAATTTTGCAAGGTATGTTCTAAGCGACCATTATTTAACTGTAGGTAAACTGGGCCGACCACATTGGTACATATTTGGCAAAGTCTCCAAAGTTTTTTTCCGATGTCAGAACCTTTAGCTGTAAAGTGCATATATTACACCCGATTCTGACAATTTCGTAAACAGCATAACGAGTGGGCAACACATCAGCCCATGTTTTCCAATAACATCCACACAAAATTCCCTTCTGTCAATAAAAAGACAGCGATGTTTCTTATTCGACTTCAGTAATTAGAATGGTCTTTATTCTGCTTAATACAACTTTTTATACACAGATCCGGATATCCTGCAACTTACAAACTACGAAATAAAATATATCCAGTGAAGGATCGATCACATAAAAAACACATGTACTGATATGGGATCGATCACACTAACATCGTAAAGCATTTTCAGTTGAACTCGGGTTCAACCAACACCCACACTCACCGAAACAGCGAGTGTAGTGATGAGTCCTAAACAAACTAAGGACTAGTGACTGCCATCGTTATGCTTCATGCTGCATGTTTTTATGGTGGTCACATCATAAAAACAATACTGCATAAACGACTTGTGATACAATTAAAACACGAACAATAAATGATTTACGATTACTTATAATGTAACTAGGTTTTAAAGAAATGAAATTTTATATACATATGTTACAGTATTCTGCTGCGCTTCTGATTTCTGGACCCGCCACAAATTACATCCTATCACGCCAACATTTTGCATGGTACGTTACGAGCGAACATAATTCACTGTGCTAAACTAGACAGGTATGTTAATAAAGGGTGCTTTTTTCAGGGGTGTGATTTTCAAGAAGAAATAATGAGATGGCCAACGATCCTGATTTTAAAAGAAAAATTTGTTCAGCGGTGAAGCTCACTTTTGGTTGAATGGAGCATTTGGAGTAATGAAAATCCACAAGCCATTACAAGCCATACATCCTCGAAAAGTTACTGTAACTGGTCCATATTTCATAAAAATGAAGCCGGTCATAATGTAAGTACAGTTAATGGGGAACGCTATAGAGCCATGAATTATGATTTTTTCAAACCTGAATTGGAGGATGTTTATGTGGACGACCTTTGGTTCCAACAAGACGGAGCTACATGCCATACAGCCAACGAAACAATCAATTCATTGAAGAAAAACATTTTGGTGAGCGCATTATCTTGCGTCGTGAGCCTGTGGCGTGGCCTCCAAGATCGTGCGATCTAAATTTTTCACATAGTCTATTGTCTAAGCTGATAAGCCCGATACGATTGACGCCTTCGAAGAGAATATTCGGCACGTTATAGCTGACGGTCCCAAAAGGAGGTCGAAAATTGATGCTCTCGGTTGGCATTTGTTTGAGCCAGCCGCGGCGGCCACTTGTCCGAAATCATTTTTAAATCATAATGGCAATCCCTTATCTTTATACGAGAAATAAAGCAAATTTCTTGGCCTTAACATTAAATTAAAAGCGTTTTATTTCTTCTTAAAAACACACGTTTAAAAAAACACCCTTTATTTGTACTTAACGGTTGTTGTTTGTACTTAGTTGTTGTTGGATGGACTACTGAAATGAATACTAGATGTTTGAAAGTCGTAGTACGAGATGACTATTTTGAGTATTAATTGTTGTTGCTGAAATGTTGATGCAACACGCTGCCAGAACTGCAGCAGCTGAGAGAACGCAGATTGGTAAATTTCCTCATGTGGCACCTGTTACTACAGCTATTGAACTCAACGGATATTATGTTTCTACGGATGACACCTTGGCGAACTGATCACTTCCATTGGATTCTGTGAGCAGCTTGCTGAGATTTGCTTGCGGTATAGGTAAAGGAGCGTAAGAACTCGAGAGTTACTGGCAACAGTTTGCTATAAAACTTTGATAATTGAGGTGCGAGATGACATCTGAGCTCCTCATCAGAAACCACTAGTTGTTGCGAAGGTTTCATCGGACTGAGGTCGAGTTTGACGCAATACGTCTGTAGCAGACTGAGCAAATCCAAGTGTTAGGACCGCGATTAGAAGAATGGCGAACAAGGACCCGCCATTTTGTTCACTGGGGAAGAAAACTTTAGGTTAACATAGCTTTCGCTGAGTTGACAATCTGTGGTGGGTCAATTATGTCTGATTGACTTTTCAATTATGTCTGACACTTGTGCCTTAGTTGAAACGAAATATTCCGCTTTAGGAATGAGAAAAATAAATCCAAATTTAATAATGTTCACAACACTATCTTCTGTTCTATAATTGTTACTGGAAAGCAAAGTTTTACATTCAATCGCTGGGAGTTTGTGTTGAGAGAAAAGCAAAATATTTTGCATATGCGATTTCGTTTTTCCAATATTTTCCATTGCTGATTTAGTACATTTTTTCATGCCACTATTTTTGAATAATTTTATTACTTGACTTTGCATAATTTTGTCTGCCCTACTCCATTTTCATCCAAAAATACCTGATTCGAAAGCCGAGTACTATCAGCTGTCAATATTTAAATAAACTCGTGCATTCCCAAAAAAAAACTTCAGATCACTAGATTTATGATGGAACAGCCTATACTTTTGTATAAAGGTATCCATGTATACACGTTCATTTGTGAACTCCGTGTTGCATTATTCCGTATACTGCACCGTGCCATGCGGGTGGAGCAGTTCATCTTATTCCATTTTCCGCATGCAAACATGGCTGAGGGGACAAGGTGGTGCGCTATATGCAAACTTATGTTACATTACGCGTAACAGATGCTTTGCAAATTCGTACTCGTATGACTCCTTACATCGAACGTCGCAACAAAACTCGCAAAATGTAACGAGGACACAAAAACATTAAATATATTGATAAGGGTGTTGCAGCAGCCGGCAGCACCAACAGCGGGGCAAGAAAGACAGCGCCGACAACAGCAACAACAACAAGTGATAAAGTACCAGCATAAGAAAAGTGGCAGAAATCGTAACAAAATTTGAACAACAAACAGCCCAGCCCGTCCTCCGGCGCACCCCCACTCAGTATGTGCCGCGATGAAGAATGATGCTGCTGCAGGAGGAGTACAAGTGTTACGGGTTTCACTGTTTTCTTTTTTTTTTAGGCAAAAGTCTTGTGTTTCGTGCTCAACTCCTACTCGCCGTGCCGCCTGTAAGGAATATCTATCAACAGGACTTGTCAAGATTGCAACAAAGGAGTGCAATATTCCTTGTGTTTGTGCAACACTTTCAAATCGAGCTGCTGCCGCCTTTACAAGCGTATAACAAGCCGTTGATTAAATTTCAAGCGATGCAACAATAAACCAAACGATGCGCTCGTATGGGTGATACTCCTTGTGTTTTGGGGTGGGTGAACGAGGGGCCCACTCTTTGTTCCAGACACGACAAATTTGCAACAAGCAGAGCGTTGCAACTCTCGTTGCAAATGTAAAATACTCTCCAAAATGAAGACCCAAAATAAAGCATAAAGTAAGTGGCAAGAAGGAGTACGGCGTGCACTCCTTCTTCATCGTCTTGGTGGCATAGATGTTGTCCTCCTGGCCGGTTGTTCAGCATGCCAGACACGAAGGCATCGCTCATATATTATTTATGCCCATGATTCGTGTGTAAACATTGTTGTCCAATTATGTCTGTGTGAGAATGTTTGCATGGGAATGTCTGCACTGGAAAGTAGCCTTGCAGCTGGATCCTAAGCAGTATTGCCAGCAAAGCTTGTTGTCTATGTTCCAGTTCTACAGGCGAAATTCGTAATAAAATTAGAACTGGGTATTCTTTTTTATATTCTTTAGAAATAGATACATATCTTCATGATTGTTACTGTGAAATTTTCATTTTTTGTTTGTCATACAGTTTCTGCACTTCGGGCCTTGACAATATGTATTTCTAAGAGAATGCCATAACTCGATTGGTTCACATGTTAAGTGAGTTTGAAAGGAAAAATTTAATACTAAATATCCTGTGAAAAATTATTGATCTTATGTTGGCAGCTTCATAGACAAACCTCACATAGACCATTCAAGATCCCTAGTGTTACTGCGAGCATAGGTTTCCCAGCAGACAGATGCACAAAATTATTAATACTAAAAATGTCGGTACCATTTACTTAAAATGGGGCAATAACAAATCAGGTGTATAAAGCTACCTCTTATAGCCACAGATTCTGCAGAAGTCGTTGGACTTGATGACTAGCCATCTAACTTCCCCAACCAGGCAGTGTGCCGTTAGAAACGAATTATACTAGCAAATGTTAAGTCTCGTTCCCATCTAAGCAAGTTCATCCGGTTTTCAGTTGTCTGGGCAACTGTCATATGTGAGGGCAGCCATATGAGTCTTACATATATTAAACTGCTCAAAGATCTCATTTAGACATCTGATGCAGTCAAATGCAGTGTGTGTAGATATCTAATGGCCAGTGTTGGTAACTATGTACTAACACCATTGTTTCGACCTAAAAGGCACTACAACTTTTATATTTTCTTTATCTACTTAGATTGAGTTCCCGATAGTTTAAGTCAAAGCATGTCTTTCAATTTCCTGGTATTCCGCTACCCCATTCAGCCCTGGCATACCTGCAAAGTTCCTCACTTAGATGTTGGTATGAAGTCCACCATTTCACCACATCTTGTTATCCTCATGTAGCCAAAATATTAGTACCACCACAGTGAAAGACGATTCAATCGTAATTTCGGTCTGGTTACGGCCTCCCTATCCCTACCTACCTACTTGCAAAGACTCAGTTGATGTAGTCCTCATGCTCCGCTGGTTTTTAAGACCTTAGATAGTTGGTTGGTAATATCTGTCGTTCATTGAGACGAAAGGGCAGATTTACATCTAAAATTTTGTTTAAATTTTGAAAATTTAAACTTTTGAAACTCTAGCATAGAACGAGTACCATTTAGGATAAAAGGATTCAAATGTGGTTTATTGTACTAGTTAACTAGTTAATATCCAACTATGTCTTGCTTGGGTTAAATGCTGACAATACTAGTGTTCTCAGATGCCAACCGGAACTTCCATTGGAAACTTTGACATATTTTAGCATAACTTCACTTAGAAAGTTTTAAGGGGGAATTGTTTTGTTTACAGTTGTTGTTGAAAAATTCGAAATTCAGTTGTTGAAAAATTCATCTCAGTCAAAAAATGGATTATCCCGTGAACATTTTCGTGCGATGATTTTTTACGATTTTCGGAGTAGGTTATCGAGACAAGAGTGTTTAAATCAACTTGTTTCGAGTTTTGGCGGTGACCACCATCAAAAACCACTGTTAATCGCTGGTACCAAGAGTTCAGTCTCGGACGACGGCCGTGGCCTTCTATGAGTTACCCTACTCCATTATGCTATTTAGAAGATTCAAATCGGGAGCGACCTTTATGTAGGGCCATAGACCATAGACCGATATGATCCACATTTATCACAGATGTTTGTTAAACGCATGTAATGATTCATGTTTAATTTATTCGGAATCGGATATATGTATGTAATATGTGGCTTTTTAAGCTGCAACTTTGAAATCGGGAAGAACCTTTGTATAGGGAGAATATGGACCTACATGGTCTAGTATCACAAGAGATAACGCACCATGCTTAATTTGAGAGTAGTCGGGTTTACAGTGTGGCTTCTAAGGCTGCAGGTTCTCAAATCAGAGGGGACCTTTGTGTGGAAGCTATTCGATCGGTGTTGGACAATGTCACCAGAGTAAGATGTGGATTGTTCGTAATGATCTGTACGAAATTTGGAGAGAATCAGATGTAATGTGTGGCTTTTAAAGCTGTAGACTCTGAAATCCAGGAAATAACCTATGGGATCGCCCTTAGAGTGAACTTGCCTAATGTACCAAGTTCCATTGAAATCAAAGACCATTATTGAGATAACTGTAAACCCCTTTAAAAAATAATAAGGAAGAGGAAAATGACTAAGTTAGGAAGGACAAATAATAACGGGATTATAAGTATTTAGAAATCGTTAGAATAATTTGGCACCCATCTCCCTACACGCAGAAAAAAAGTATGGTTGTGGCGACAATATTCGAAGAGGATAATACTATTGTTGGGTATATGGTTGAGCTACAACAATATTATGATCCTCACAACAATAGTACGATTCAAATACAACCATACTATGATCCTCACAACAATAGTATGATTCACATATAACCATACTATGATCCCCACAACGATAGTATGATCTCCATAACCATAGTATGATCCTCACAACCATAGTATGTTTCATATAAAACCATAGTTTGATCCTCACAACCATAGTATGATTAAAATGCAACCATGTTATGATCCCTTCAACCATAGTATGATCACACACAATTATACTATGATCCCCAATATAATTTATTAGGATTTGTTTTAGTTGCCGACAATAGACTTGATCACAAATTTTTTATTGGAATTGGTTTAAGTTGGCAACATTAGATTTGAATTACGAAAATCATTTATAAATAGAAAAAATAAGTTTAAATTAACGTAAGCGCTTTTTATTAAAAATATTTCAGTTAAACAAAGCCAAAGCAGCTTCTTTAAAAAAATTTAATGTCGATAAAAAATTTCTATTAGTGCATTAGATCCGTAAGAATAACATTTGTTCTTAAAAGCATATTTAAATGAAGAAAAATTACAATCATACAGTATGATTGCCGTAATCATATTATTGTTAACATAAAACGCAAAACACAATACTTTTATCGCACCAACCATATTTATATTGTTGATATAACCATATTTTCATTTTTAAATTTGGCAATAATAATATTGTTACATTTCAACAATATTAATATTGCAGCAATTGTACTATTGTCAAAAATAAATTCAGTTAACAATGCTATGGTTGCGACGAACATACTTTTATTTATATGAGAGCTTTAGGCTCTCATATATTGTAAAATATTATAAAAAAAAGTTTAAACCTACAAATACCTCAACGAAGTAAGAGTGTCTACCTAACCTAATCTATCGCCGGTATGGAACTCGGAAAGCCGTCGACATTTACGGACTCTGAAAAGTGTTAGGCTCTGAAACTGGCCTACTTTTGCACACTCTCTATCACTTTACTGCGACCTTCTGCGATCATAGGTAGTCTACTAAGTTTGTAAAGTTCCTGGAGGTCTATTCAAATCCCAGAATAAAAACTGCAACACTTCTGCATTCGGTAACCCGTTGCAGCCATGAAAAACTTCTCATTTTAATGATTTCAGCGAAAGTTGCAAAGTCTACATTATGGCTGTGTGTATAAAAGTTTATTTTACATTATTACCGTAGTTTTATTTTTCTTCATTTCGTTAAATCTAATTTAGACATTTTTATGACTACATTTCTTGCACAGATACTTTCCAGTGTACGCTGCGGTCATTGTCACTTCCATGAAGGCCTTTGTGTCTGCCTCTGCTCCTGGCCATGCCTTTGCTGGTAGACAATTGGCAACGCCCGTTTACTAGGCAAGGAAGGAATAGTGATTTGTCTACGGCGACGTATCATTCATGCATCCAAACAATTTACAACAAACTTTGGTTAAACAATGGCAAACTTTGCGCTTTATTAAAACACAAACAAATCAACATCAGCGGCAGCCACTTGGCCGTGGACTAAGTACGAGCCAGAGATGCCAAAGTTAATACATTTGTACCTTTTTGAGACATTTTCTACATCGAAATCGACAAAAAGGGTCTTTTTTGGTACATTTTAAAAAAGGTTCTGATTTATTGTTTCTTATGACTAAGTGCGCCACACCTTCAAAGAATGGACCCCATTTTTAGATCGATTGCAAATCACGATCTGATTCGATTTCGCCATGACCGTCCGTCTGTCCATCTAGTGTTGCAATCAAAGTACAGGTCACAATAAAGAACCGATTTCGATGAAACTTGGTACATTATTTCAGGTTTAGGTCGTGGACGACTATTAAAGTCCATATCGTTGCATGTTTTGATGTCATAGAAACGCTTATTTCCGATTTAAGGTCCTGCATCTCTAGAAACCACAAATAAAACATGATCGTACTCAAGATTAGCATGGTAGCTAAGTAACACTGGTCAACACATTTGCGGCAAAAGGTTTGATACCGTAGTTCATTTAGGGCTGCTGATCACAAATCAAGCCTCCGATTTGCCCGATTCGCTAAAGTTTAGATGGTATTAATATAAACCGTTATATTCGTTTTTTTTAATTAAAAAGAACCCTTACTGCTTTATTTGTAAACTGGTTTTTAAAAAACTTGAGTGAGGCTTTTTTGAGTTTTTGGTTTGTTGTGATCATTTGTTGTTACTCGTATTACTGTCTTGAAAGAGGAATTACTCCACAAGCTAAAAAGATCAGGTTTGTTGTAGTTTGTCAAAGAGGGAAGCAAAAGTAAGTCAGCGAAGTAAGTCAGGTTTTTCAGCTAAGAATTGTATATTCAAAATTCTACAGATATTTCGAATTTTCGTTACAAAAAGTTACATTAAGCTGCCTACATTTTTTATATTCTTTACCAGGGTTGTATTTTGATAATAAAATATTTAAAGCGTATTTAAATCAGCGTCTAAAAAGCTTACAAACTTTACAAACCGACTAAATTTGACAGAGTAATTAAGATTTAGTCATTTTTTCAAATTGTAATGTCCTGTGTAGTTAAGTCTTGTAAAACTGGTTAACCATACAGCATTATACGAGGCCAGTAAGTATCCCTTTTGGACCCTATAAGTCCACGTTTTCAAATAGACCATTCCCATAGCCATTGATTAAGGTCTCTCCCATGGCACCATATTGGTTTATCTATTGCTATAGACTTCATACAAATTACTATTGCACTATTTTAATTTAAAGTCCTTACTCGATCAAATAAAGCGTAGGACGTTAAGTGTGACCTATAACTTTTTCTGCCGAAATTGGACCATTACGGTATTTTCTATTAGCCCCACCGACAAAACTTTTTTCCCACTCTACACGCAGAGAAAAAATATGGTAACTATATGGCCACGACAATAATAATATGCTCTTCCCATTAAAAGTGTGTTCGGCGCAACCATAGTATTGTTTTTTTAATTTAATTTTGACAATAGTATGATTGCCGCAATATTAATATTGTTGTAATGTAACAATACCATTATTGCCAAATTTGAAAATGAAAATATGGCTGTGGGTAATATAAATATGGTTGGTGCGACAAAAGTATTGCTTTTTGGTTTTTATGTTAACAATAATATGATTACGGCAATTATACTGTATATTGTATTTTTCTTCCTTTGGATATGCTTTTTAGAACAATGTTATTGTTACGGATCTAATGCATTAATAGTTTTTTCTAAATGGAAATAAAAATTGTTCAAACAAATTGCGTTGGCTTTATTTAACTGTAATATTTATAATAAAAACGCTTACATTTTTTAAACTGATTTTTTTCTACTCTTAAATAAATCACTCCTATTATTTTGAATTTGATGTATTTTTAAATAATTTTCATGTTTCAAATCAATTGTTTAAAACTTAAACCCTTTCTAAAAAATAGTTTTTGGGATTATACTATTAATGTGTGTGATCATACTATGGTTATAGGGATCATAACATGGTTGCTTGTGAATCGTACTATGCTTGTGAGAAACATACCATGCATACTACGGTTGTAGGTGAAACATACTTTGGTTCTGATGATCATAATATGGTTGTGGAGATCATAGTATGGTTGAGTGTGAGTCATTCTATGGTTGTGGGGATCATCGTATGGTTATGCGTGAATCATACTATTGATGTGAGGATCATAGTATGGTTGTAAGGATCATAGTGCGGTTGTATTTGAATCATGCTATTGTTGTGAAGAACAAAATATTGTTGTGCCACAACCATTTACGTGTATAATTGTCACTCTCAGATAATCACCCACTTCTGACTTTAAATTCTTACGCTCGTTTAACTTTTTTTGTTTTAGTTAAATTGATTTTTGGTACCTTCGTGATGACGAAAAAGTACATTTTCAAAGAGGGAAAAGTACAAAATGGAAAAACCTGTTTTACATCCCTGGTACGAGCGAGTAATATGAAAATGGCACTTGAATTGTTACCGCCGTATTTTCGAGCAAACAACTGGCAGGTTAATCGAATGGACGACCTGAGCGTTTTCTTTGTTCATTCTATTCAAAAGATAAACACAACAACTAATTATGGTGTTAAAGAACGTGAAAGCTAATGACGGTCGGACCGACAAACGGCCGGACTGACTGATGTGGGGGACATTTGTCTGACACGTCTGAAAACTTATGCATTGTAATAAATACAATGAAACACCGGGAAGTTGCGTATGCACGACGACAAATTGATAACAACGAGTACAACGATTTTTGCTTACCGTTTAGGACTTTGACTCCTCCCATGAGGATTATTAGTAATGAACCCAGCTCATGCCGGCGAAGTGACATTATTACAAAAAGTTCCGAAGGTTTTAAATACTTGACACATGAATTGCGTATATACTCGTATAACAGAAAAAAGTCTTTGTCCAAAATTGACTGGAAAATTTCTAGTTTTTTAATTTAAATATTGAATGAATTGAGGACAAAAAAATTGAGGCACTGGTGCGCTTTGAGCAACATAGAAAATCCGATATAGCTTAAATATATGAACCATTCCCAGTCAAGCCGCGCAAAAAAATTTTCATAGGAAAATATCTTAAAAATTTATTAAAAAAGATATAAACGTTTAAATTTGTTGAGACATTTGTAAAGGGTGGACAAGTTTGAAAACGCATGCATTAATGTAGTTTAAATATATGAGTCATTCCACGTCAAACCGGACAAAAAATGTACATAGTGTACACTAGAACTGGGTAATTTGGGGCTACAAAATGGGCGTGGCTAGGAATTCAATTTTGTGCCAACAAGTTTATCTCGTAATTGTATTACTGTGTCATACATATGGAGTAAAAATTATCAAAGGTGTTAAAGGAATACCAAAAGGGGACGAAATGGTATATTTGCACGCGTCGTAAACAGAATGGTAAGGACAATATAGCCTATGTTCAATCTTATCGGCTGTTTTGAAAAGATGTTTGCAGATGCAAAATTTAAAAACGATTGATTACTTATTACAAAAGTTATCGTTCATATCAGCATTACAAACGTACGAACGGACTTGGCTCAAATTACCTTAAATGTCATAAAACGTGATTAGTAAATAAATATGAAGGTTTTAAAATGATTTTTTCGATGCATTTCACTTTTTGTCCGAGCCGCATAATGCATTTTTTAAGAGGGTATATATCATTTGGTACGGACAAAAATTGTAATGCATCGAAAAAAACATTTTAGACCCTACATATGCAGAGTAATAGGCTATTTCCACTACGGTCGCGTCCACGTCCGCGTCAACAATTTATCGAAAATTTGTAATGGTGTATCCATTGTGTTTTGCTTCCACGTTTGCGTTCAAACAGCTGTTTGTGTTTATTTGTTTTTTTTATTGCGGTGCGAAAAGTTTATGGAGTTAAATGATATTATTTTGCTAACCGCAGTGGAAAATGAGGATCGAATGGTATTGCGCCTAATGGAAATGAGATATAATGTTAAGACTGCTGTCCATTCAGTCTTTTTGATATCTGAAATAATTGAAAAACTAAAATTATTTTAAACAAAAGCAAAAATACTAACTTACCTCCTGTTTTTTTGCATTTTGGCTGTGGCTGTTTAATAGGCTGTTTCCACTACGGTCGCGTCCACGTCCGCGTCCATGATTTATCGATAAATTTGTTATGGTGTTTCCATTGTGTTTTGCGTCTACGTTTGCGTTCAAACAGCTGTTTGTGTTTATTTGTTTTTTTTAGGGGTGCGAAAAATTTTAATATTTTTGTGGCCCAACTAGCGCCTGCTCCTTTCTGCAATAAACACAATCGATTTAATTCCAAAAAAATATTGGTATATAATTTATATTTAAAAAATTACCTTTATTTTTTCGTTAAATTGTCCAGTTTATTTTTTACTTCGGCGCCAGTCACTCCCAACTTCTCGCCCATCTCTTTGTGTATGTGGGTGTTTTTCCGAGCACCCCTCAGGCCATCAATGTTTTCCTCCCAGAGGTCCAACAGATGTAGTGTTGTTACTGCTGTCCATTCCGTCTTTTTAAATTCTAAAATAATTGGAAAAATTAATATTATTTAAACAAAAGCAAAAATATTAACTTACCTTCTGTTTTTTGCATTTTGGATTTTTTTTATTTATACTGATTGACAGATGTTTTCATAGGTATGTGCAATTTGCGATTTTGCCATTGATAGGTATGGGTGGGTTTCGATTGCAAAAATAATCGATTTTATAGTAAACGCGACTTATCGATAAACGCGTCCAATATGAACGCGACTTTTTCCCATACCTAACTGCCTATGTTTTTTGTATGGGCCTTAACGCGCGTTCATTGATTTTTGGATGCGGACGTGGACGCGACCGTAGTGGAAACAGCCTATAAGTCTATGCTGATAGTCAGCTGTTTTAATAGGGATGTGCAATTTGCGGTGTTGCCATAATTAGGTATGGGTGGGTTTCGATTGCAACAATAATCGAATTTATAGTAAACGCGACTTAACGGAAAACGCGTCCAATATGAACGCGACTTTTTCCCATACCTAACTGCCTATGTTTTTTTGTATAGGCTTTAACGAGCGTTCATTGATTTTTTGACGAGGACGCGACCGTAGTGGAAACAGGCTATAAGAGATTTATATCTAAGACATGTAAAAACTTCTCTTTAAAAAGCATTAGTCGTCTGGAGCCGGCGTTAAAACTACGTCCCAGTTAGTGATTATGAAAATTGATTTGTGCACAGTTCACTAATTTGAGGGAAGTCTCCTATTTCTTAATGGAATGTTGTAGGCCTTAAGTAAGTAGGTATATGTAAGTCCGTATCATGCAATATACTTTTATATCAACCTGGCCCAGTAGCTAAGGGTATACAAATCAGAAATGATGGTCGGTTTTAAATTAAAGCTAAATAAGTTAAACCCTGAAATAATTGACATGTTATCTTTGTCAAATTTCATCGATTTTATGAATTTTAAAACAAACATAAAACTCGATTCTTATCTACGCCAATTCTGATACCTCCTATACAAATGACCGAGTTCTCGTGCAGATTAAAAGCCTAAATCACTTGTCATAAAATTCACTTTAATCGTACATTGCGTTATATTTTTATTACGGCTTTGTTCTCGCCCACGAATAAAATCGTTGACATTCTGGTACCTTCCATACAAATTCACCATGTTGGCCACTTAAAAAATTCGCCTTATACGAGGGCTGATATATATATTTCTGGCCTAATAATAAAAATGCGAATATTTATCATCAAAAATGGCTTTGTTTTTCAAAGTTTTCTTCAGCATGATTTATACACTTTTACATGCGCTCAAACCAATTGTCGAAACACTTTTTCCACTCCGATTGAGACACCTCCAAAGCATGGTTTTTGAATGCTTCAACAGCATCTTCTGGCGACGAAAAACGTTGACTAACCATTTTTCCCTTAATGTGCGGGAATAAAAAGAAGCCATTGGGTGCCAAGTCAGGGCTGTACGGCTGATGACCCGTACAGATGTTTGGGCCGGTCAAAAAGGCGCTGGTTTGAGCCGATGTCTGAGAGCTCGCATTGTCATGGGGCACAATGATTCATCATCTCTTGTTCGTTTTTCGAATTTCTCCGAAGACGTCACGCAAACAAATTGTGGTGTACCACTCAGAATTGGCCGTCCTACGTTGCTCAAGCGGAACAGTCGCCACATGACCTGTTTTGACGAAGAAACAGGCGACCATTTGCTTCGAAGTGATTCTTCCACGAACAACTTTCGTTGGATTTGGCTCGTCTTCGAAAACCCACACGGTTGATTGCTGTTTTGTTTCGGGCTCATACGCATATATTCGTGATTCGTCACCTGTGACGTCACCTGTGACGATCTTATAAAAGTCTTTTGAAGCACCGCGATCTTATTTTTTCAAAATTTCTTGGCACCAATCGACACGAGCCTTATTTTGAGCGATTGTCAAATTGTGCGGGATCCAACGATGGAAATGTCAGGAGGTGCCAGGCAACACTAAGTGTTGCCTAGGCCAGAAATATATATAGCAACCCGTATTAAAAAAAAATTAAATATTTTTTAACAGAGATATGAGCATTAAAATTTCTGCAATACTTGGAAACCCCGGCTAAATGGTAAAACCCTAAAACTATAGATAGTATCGATAGTTTTTTTTGGCGCCAATACAATTGTTTTTAATGACTATCGATAGTATCGGTACAAATGTCATCACTTTCATATATGTTGGGACACGGCGAATTTTGGCAAGTAAAATATAAAGAATACTAAATAAAGATTATTGACGAGCTCTTATTTCAAAATAGGTAAATCTAAAGTTCATTTAAAGGTTCTGCAAGTCATGTCAACAAAATGACAACACTAAAAACCTGTTCCACAAGATATTAATGCATTCCAGCCACTTTGACGGAATCTGAAAGAATGTTCAGCAAAGCTGGCTCTATAATTTCTGCCAGAAGAACTTACTTGAAATCCAAAAAAGTTGACATGCTTCTGTTTCTCAACAACAACTATTGGATTACCCAATAATTTTAAATATGAACAACAGATTTTATGAGATGCTTGAGATTCAACACAATAAGTAAGTCATTTACTTACAAAAAGCATCAGTTTGGTCTATATACAAAGGAAAACTTCAACAGCTCTTGACTCTAAGAAAAAAGTTTGTTAAAATAATGTGTTGTACCCGTTTTGGTACTTAGCCTTGATAGGCATTAAAGAAAGTGGCATAAATAAGAGTTCTAAACTGACAACAGTTTTGAGAACTTTAAAAAGTGCTGCTCTGTCTTTATAATACTGCTCTGCCATTGGAAAGATACATAACTAAAAAATTGTCTGTTGCATCTAAAGCATTTTGTAAATTAACCCATTAGGCAGAAAAACACTTATTAATAGTTTTTTGCATTGACTCGTTTTGACAAATAATGTTTTTTTAAAGTTTTGTAATCTTTTATTAATTGTCCGTGGGTTAAAAGGGGACCATAGACCATTAATGAAATCTTGACAATCGGTAACACTTGATTTTAACGTGTTCGTATATGTACATATAAACGTACGAGTGCTAAGAACGTTTTGACGTACGACCATCATTTGTGTTGTTTACAGTGACCTGTTTCACCCTTCGGTGGAGGGTATAAAAACCCAAAGAAATTTTTGTTTGTTTAATTTATGCATCGTCCCTATTAACTAACGCTATATTTTTTCTGTTTTCCGATGAGTCTATCTAAGCTCCCAATACGGCTTCAACTCAGCTTGAGTCAAAATTAAGCTACGGGTCACCTAGTACAGCGCAATAATATTATTAGTGATGACAATACAATACTCATTGTACAATTGTTTTCTTTAATACAATTTCTTCTTTAACGGCTGGATCATGAATACCGATATGCGTTGCCATCGTCCGCTGATATGTATAGTCGGTCGTGGGGAGAGTTATCTGAGAGTAGTTGATATGTAGAGTGCAGTTGGCTTATGGCAAGAGTGCTCAAAATCCTGTGGTTTTCCGTAAAACCAACATTTGTTTTTTTTTCAAAACAGTGTTGAAAAAAGCCGACTCTCGGCTGTGCAAGTTTTCCATTGCGTTTGTAACACCTCGAAATACTTATCTGCGATTGCATGCAGAATATATATTATTGATCGCCATAAAATTCTAAGACGACCCTCGACTTAATCCAAACATAGAAGTATGTCCCCTAGTGTTTGGGTATCCAGAAACGGTAACTTCTTCTTGAAACGATAACTATGCACCTGTGTTTAAGAGTTGTGCCAATTTAGAAGTCGAATCGGCCTATATGGGTCGGCCTAGAGGTCCGGTTTTGGACACTGTAAGTGTGGCGTGCGCTGTAAATGTAGGCTAACGATGCCCATCTGTCTCTTTTTGTTATAAGTTATAAGTATAAGTTACGTGTTTTGTGGCTATTAAGTGGGTACGTCTTTTAAAGGTTTAAAATGAGTTTCCATGGGACCTGATGGTAAATGCCATTCAACTGTCACAACAAGTGTATAAAGTTGTTGGTTCTTATAAACCAATTTTTTGCTGCTGCTTAATCGATTAACCTCATTTCGTTTCAGTTAATTTTTTGTTAAACTGACTAAATATGAAAACTTTACTTTATTAACAGCTTCAAAATATTATTAGAAGTATTTCATGTAGAATCCCTATGCTAATGAACTACTACGCCCATTTGAAATATTTTCTCAGCTGATATATTTTCTTTATTAGAGCATACGTACGTCGATTTTACCAAATTAAACTCTTTTATTGTTGGTAATTATACTCGTATAGTTCCTTTGAGTGGCTTGAAGGAGGTACCTTGAAAAATGCACTTTTGTAGCTTAACGGAGGAATGTTTATAATATCCGGCCATGACAATTTAAAGCACGCTTTTACTTGTTGTTATTACACTTGATTTCTTTCGCAACCTTACTAGCTTCTTCTATTGATCATCATTTATTCATATTACCTTAAACCAACAAATATGTTTAAATAAGAAAGTTACGTTTATTGCAGAAGTTACGATTTTAACGCCTGAGCCGGTTTAACTGAGAACTGAAAATCATGCGGTGCCGACAGGGAGTGCATATCGCATCCCATAATTTTGCGTGTGTTTATCTGCGCACAAATGAAAAGCAAGCCATTGTCGGCGAAGCCGTTAACATGGATGGCACACTGTGCTGTAAATATCGTTCGTGTGGGTGAACACATTCAGGTGCACGTGGATACACTGGATGGTTATCCACAAAACCAAGCATATAAATACGCACTCACCAATGTTGCTAACTAGCGAAAGGCGAAAACGCGACACTACTTATATAAATGCAAAACTATTTTGCTTATAATTAAATTGCATAAAGAGAAGCTAGTACGAGTACTAGATGGCCCCAATAAAACTGAAGGGTTCACTAAAAAGGCTAGGAAGAAGTTACATTGTGGCTCTTGCTCTATATTGCTACAACCTTATCTTAGGATTATTCTCAACTTGCGGACGCAAAAAGTTTTCAATCATAGTCTTATACAGAGCACTGTTAACGGTTTCTGGCCACATATTCAAAAAAATATGGACCGATAACTTTATTAACCTTAACACCACACTAAACAGTACATCTAGAGGGGTGTAATTAACGTTGTTTCGATCCAACTTTCATATCATAAATTTTCAATTTGCGTTTTTCAATTTACGTTTCTCAATTTCAATTTTTATTTACGTTTCTCAATTTGAATTTGTGTTTTCTTAATTTTAGTTTCTTAATTTAAATTTGTATTTTCTTAATTTCAATTGGAAATGATGTAGAAGACTATATTCGAATTACAGAAGTAAACATAATACGAGGGCAGATCAATAATTCCTTGACTTTTCGATTAAAACACAATTTTAACTACAATTTTTTTTTAACATAATCTCCTTAAAGATCAACAAACTAAGTACACCGTTTCTCTAATTTTTGTTTCCCTTCTTAAAAAATAGGATTTTTCTAGGTTCAAAAAATAGGCATTTGTTTGATCAATAATTTCATCGTTGGAGCTGAATCTCTTTTTACCGACCCATTTGTAATTAATTTGTAATTAGGAAATAGTCACTGGGGCTAAATCCGGAGAATATGGCGGATGAGGTACCAATTCGTAACCTAATTCATGCGATTTTGTGCATTATTTTGATGAAATGGTAATCGCGACAAGAATCTAGCAGACGGCTTTCTTGATCAACTGATCATGTAAAATCGAAAGCACACTACCATATGAAATGCATATAACATCAACAATCTCACGCAGTTTTACTTTTCGATCGGCTAACACTATATCGTGGTTTGTTTTTGACATTTTCGGGTGTATTGACCCAAATAGGCGTCATAATAACTTGTGTATCCACAACGAAAGTCAATAAACCATTTTTTACCATTGAAATCCATGGAACAGAGTCCCCATAGTATTTACCAAGCTTTTCCTTTATTTGATCCACAGTTTTTTCCGCAAAAAATAATGTTTAATTAGCACTCGAAATTCTCTTTTTCCCATTTTTAATAAAATCCACGAAGTTGTATATTTTGAACAGCTGTTCAACACAAACTAAATGACGAAACTCTCTGAAAATGTTACACTAGTCTATGAACAGATGGTACTTGATCGGAGCAGTGTTGAATTTCATATAACTACGAGGGAAGTTAGAAATGTCTCGGAATTATTGATCTGCCCTCGTACGAGTTTAAATGAAAAGTACAAAAAACAATAGAGTTTACGCAGAGAAATGAAAGGGTTACTATAATTACCACGGCAACAATAATATGCTTTCCGCAATAGAAGTATGTTTGTCGCAATCATAGTATTATTTTTTTAATTTATTTTTTACAATAGTATTTATATTGTTGAAATGCAACAATAGTATTATTGGCAAATTTAGAAATGAAATTATTGTTGTAGCAACAATATAAATATGAATGGTGCGACAAAAGAGTTGCTATTTGAGTTTTATGTTAACAATAATATGATAGTGGCATTCATACCGTATATCTGGAATATTTGTAAGTTTAGAACAGTGTTGTTAGAACAATGTTATTGTAGTTATTATAGTTATCATAAGCGAGTTATTGTGTAAGCGAGCAACAATACTTATAGATTGTTTTCGACAATCATTGAATTGTTACGATGGACATCTTGTTTTTTGTTTTAGTTAAGTCTTTTTACTACAAGGATCAACTCGTTTGTTGGTGGCAATAAGAGTGTAATAAAAAACAAGTACAGACGTTAAGTTCGGCCGAACTTTATATACCCTTCCCCGTCATTTCGCTACTAAAGTTGTCAATTGGTCCGTTTCGGGCCATGCGTACGACCCGAATCTCAGCGAAAATTCCTCTATATATGTAGCTGCTTTAATTTAAGTACATTTGTGTCCATATTGATTATTTATCGCCCGTTATGTCCATTAGGGCTCGCTTGAGCCAAAACGTCAACAAAATTCCACACTCGGAATTTGAAAGATAGAACATACTGTGGAGTTCCCTTGACGGGATACGACACCAAGGGAACACGGACGGACAGCTCAAAAATGAGTTGTGGAACAGGTGTCTTTTCTGAGGAAGCGCTCATATCACTCTCATTAAAACTGCCAGAGTATTGAAATTTTTTCAAGTGGAAATACTGCCCACAAAAGGAGCAGCACTACGTCGAAAGTCAAGCATCTCTCCTAGCACTAAAATCCAGAATCGCAACATCAAACTTATGAGACTGTCAGAAAGAACTTGATAAGATAGGTCGTATATCAAGAGTAGTTCTCAACGAATCCCAGGTCATATGGGACTTGAGGGCAATAAAACTGGAGTCGTTAAAAGGTAATTACTACCTATCATAAGCAGAGACCAGGTGAGTTAGGGATTGAAGCATGTCGTATATCCAATAGCACTTACCTACAATAGAACTTCCAAAGAACAACGTTACTTACCAGTTAATATCGAAGAAAGACAAATCGCTGTTCTTACTAGTTATTTCTCAATTGGAAATTTTGCAAATCGATTAAAACTCAAAAACATCGACCATTATGGCATTAACAATAATGAAGAAGTGGGGACTGTTGAGCGCCTTCTCCTGCACCTTCTTCCTGCATTAATACAACCTAGACTTAAAGCTTAAGGTCGACCTTGTCGAGGTGACATAGATAGGTCTTGGAGACCTTTTAAAATACCTCAGGCTGAATACAAAAAGACAAAGTAATAACAGTAACTAAACGAGTAGTGTGCTTTTTAAAACGATATATTTAAATACTTATTGAGGATAAAGAACGGCCTTATCTACCACGTTAACCAAAAAAGCAATATAAATTTAATACAAAATTATATTAAATTAGTGATGATTTATGCAAAAATAAACGAATTCGATTGATGTTACAATTTCGCTATATTTTACAGCAACTTTTTTTCCCCAAAAAATGCTTTCCTTTATTCATTAAAGGAATGAAGAGCATGCAAATGGCTGTATGTGCATACTTATGTATACGAGGGCGACCGCAAAACTAAATGGCCTGGCACATTTTCTGTTTTACTAGCAACTTTTTTTTTTGTTTTTTAAAAGCAATCTTTTATAAGCCATCTGTCAAAATTTCCGAAATATTTAATGATTATTTTCTTTGTTACAGGTGATTGAAGTAAACAAGTTTTATAATTTTTGAAAAATGGAAAATAAAGAGTTTCGTGCGGTAATTAAACACTTTTATATGAAGGGTTCTACGCCACAATTAATCAAAGATGAATTGGATTCTGTTCATGGTGATAATGCACCATCATACTCCACCGTGAAATCCTGGGTTCAACAATTTAAAATGTGTCGTTCAAGTACGGAAGATGAACAACGCTCTGGAAGACCGAAAACTGCTACTACTATTGAAAACGTTAGACAAATATTTAATGAAGTGACTAAAGATAGACGAATAAAGCTCAGAGAACTTGCTGATATTGTTAAAATACACGAAAAACAAGTTTGGAGTATTTTACATGATGAACTCCACATGAAAAAGCTATCCGCGAAAAAGGTGCCGCGTTTGATGACTTTGGTCCGTTGGACCAATTCCGAGGAGCTTGTATCGATTTATCAGCGTAATCCAATAGAGTTCTTGCGCCGATTCATAACTGTTGATGAAACATGGATCCATCACTACATCCTAGAATGCAAAGAACAGTCAAAACAATGGATAGAAGCTGGTAAAAGTGGTCCCAAGAAGGCGAAAACTGTTAAGTCAGCAGGAAAAGTAATGGCCACAGTATTTTGGGATGCAAAGGGGTAAATTATTTATTGATTATCTTGAGAAAGGAAAAATCTTTAAATAGTGAATATTATTGTGCATTATTGGATCGGTTGAGTGAAGAAATCAAGATATAACGACCGCATTTAGAAAAAAAAAGTTCTTTTTCATCAAGATAATGCTCCTTCAGACACTGCATTTTTAACTCAAAACTTACGATTTGAAATTGCTCGGCATCCACCATATAGTCCAGATTTAGCTCCTTCTGATTATTTCTTGTTTCCAAATTTAAAAAAAATTCTCGGTGGCAAAAAAATTTCGTCCAATGGCGAGGTTATTGCTGAAACTGAGGCATATTTTGAAGGTCTTGAAAAATCTTATTTTTCGGATGGAATTAAAAAACTTGAAAAACGTTTGATGAAGTGTATTGAGTTCGAAGGAGATTATGTTGAAAAATAAATAATAATAATTCCAAAAAACGGTTCTTTTTATGTTAGGCCAGTTACTTTTGCGTTCGGCTTCGTATATTCACATTTACAAAATGTATACAAACGATCAAAAACAAATTATTTTATTTATCATCATCAAATCAATGGAATGAAAGCTAATTTACACAATGGCTACTCCCAGTTTTATTTTAGTTAACGGGCCACATCCGTCAGTTTTATTTCGATATCGACATGACAAGCTCTTTGTTGTACAGTTTCTATACTAGTTTTGAAAACTCTCTATTGATGGAAATATCTTAGCTTTTTTGGCGTCAAATATGTAGCTAAAGTAGCAACATTAACATGTGCTTTACCCCGGCAGACATGCGGATGTGTGCATGAAAGTACATGCTAAAAACACAAAGTTGTTGCTCGGTTGTTTTGTGAAATGTTTTGCGGTTGAATGTCCTCTAAAACGGAACAAAATAAAAAATACGGGAACAGCAGCGAAGCATCAAAACAGAGTTAGTAAATCCCATATTTTTGCGGCTAATGTTTCCTGCTTACAAAGGCGTCCTTAAGTGAGTGTTTTTTTAAAGATTTAAAAAGTGTACCACTTCCACGTTGAAAATTAGTGGAAAACTACTAGTTTTTTCCTCCAAAACTACTTCTTATTGACAGTCTAAATAGCTCTAAGCGTTAAATGAATTGTAAATGCAAATACATATGTAGATCCAGCAGAACTCTTTCACGATCTTATAATATGATGTCCTTTCTTTATCTACTTTCGTGGTCAAAGCAACCCGCCATTTTCAGACTATTTCCATTTAAACATAATCTAAGCTAAGTTACCGGCGTATAGGTAATGAGACTGTGGTAAGGGCTGTTATATTACGTCTACTTATGAAAGCAGTTAGTGTTAGCCCATGTACTAATTTTTAGCAGTAACTCATATGAGTATCAAAAATATTATTCGAATAACAATAGAGGGGTGTGTTATACATTAGATTAGTGAATGCTGAAAAATTATACCATATCGGTCCATATCTCGAAAGCCACGTTTTAAATCCAATTTAACTGAAATGGAGCAAAGTGCTTATGTGTGATCCATAAATATGGCTGCTGAAATTAGGCCCAATAAGTATGCCATTACCGGTCTAGAAGTCAAATACGGAGCTCAAGCATCAGAAAGAGGCGCAAAGAAGCTGAATATCAGAGTAGTTGAGAAAACCTAATATTCAGTCACGGTCGATTTAAGTCTTTTTTACTTTTTCCTTTCTATAAAAAATTAAGACAGAGTCGTCTAAAACAAATCTAGTAATTAATGAGAGCAGCATATATATCACTTAGGTAAATACGAGAGAGTTGCAGCCACTAAAGAAACCCGCTCTCAAGTTACAATAACAATATAGGAGTTCATCGCTAAAGACGACTTATATTAGCAACTTGATTCTATATGACCTTGGTAAACAGATTAAGAACATTTGTAAAACAAATTATTAAACGATGTCTGTTTGTCTATCTGTCCGTCCATCTAAACCTTGTTATCAACAACAAGTTGCGATTGTTGTCCGATCTTTGTTAAAATTTTCAGAAGTACATTTTTCATCCACGGACGGACGCTATCAACACTGAAGAAAATTCTTTCAGATTTAGATATAGATCAAAAAAAAAAAAAAATGAAAATTGATTTTTTTACCCTTAGGTCCCTTTCTCTATGTGCTGTCACATATGTTTAACCTATTTTATGATCTTTGCTCTAAAAGCCCCAATAACTTTTAATCTTGATAAAACGGATGCCATTGAAATTAAAGAATGTCAGTTCAGATTTGAATATACCTCCCACACAAATGTTTAGCAGAGTTCATACTTTTAGCCACATAGAACATCAATTATAGTTGAAATTTTGCACAGTTCGTAAAGAGCGTTCAGTTATCACACGCAGAGAAAAGATAGGGTTGCAATAAAAGTATGTTTTGGGTCACGGGAGATTCTTAATGAAATTGGTCCACATCGGTCCATATTTTATTGCCATACATAGGTTTTTCCCGATTTCAGAATCTACAACTCTTAAAGCCACATATTACACCCGATTCCGAACTAATTTCGTACATAGCATTACGAGTGACTACCAAAGGGTGATCAATATAGAGATATTTTTTTCAAAAAAATAAAAAAAAAAATACAAAATTCGAAATCAATTGTAGAATCTTAATTGTTCATTCGAAATGAAATGTTATGCCACTTTTTTTTGAATATATTAATATTGAAAGATTTCCTTCAAATGTTGGCCGCAACTACGCCTCAGGGTGTCCATTCTGAGGGGCCAATTTTGGATGACTCGTATGAGCATTTGTAAGATATGGCGATATGCTCAAAATGCGATGTAAGTCTTGGCTAACAATAGTGAAAAAAAATTTTAACGGGTGATCTAGGATGATCACCCTTTAAACATTTGAAAAAATTTGGACCGATGATTCCACCAGCCCATAAGCCCACCATAAACTAATAGTGAAAGAAGAAAAAGTAAAGCTTAAATTGGCTTATTTTGGATGACGTTGTGAAGAAAAACTTATTGAAAATTACCTCTTGGTTGATCACCCTATATCTTTGGTCAAATTGGACCAGGTTAGGTCCCACACAAAGGGCCCACCCGAATTGAGGTCGTGCTGCTCTAGAAGCCACAAATTAACCGGAACACGTCCAAGTTATGCATGGTAGGTTAGAGCCACCACTAATTAACTGTCTGAACTACATTGGCCATATTGCCCACACAAAGGTCCTTTCCGATTTTAGAATCTGCAGCTTTAGAAACTACATTTTACATCTGATTTCTACCAAACTTGGCATGGAGCGTTACCATCGACCAACACCCATGTTCTGTAAAATGGGACCATGTTGGTTCATGTTTTCGAATAGCTTCCACACAAAGGTCCCTCCCGACCTTCTGCTTCAGAAGCTACAAATTTCATTTTTACCACACCTTCAAAGGCAGTACCAAATGACAAATGTTGTTTTGCTAAAATCTCGATTTCTACCAAGTGCAAGTGCCTGATTCAATTTAGATATTCTACAAGTGAAGCGGACGTTAAATGCAAAAACAATAAACAAAAAAATCACTACAGATAGAAGATCACGTAGAGTGTGTTCGAGTATATCCTGTACTCATGTGCGTATGCATGGAGGTAGACTGACTCATGTAGTTGGAAGTGTGGCGCTTACTACATATTCGCAACACTGCTTAAGGTTGTATCTTTGCCGACACTTGGGTTGGCTTTCATGAAAAAATAAACCACTTTTGCCACTGCGAATGCAAAAGTAAAAACAAAATTAAAACGTTCTTTAACCCATACACACAGATACACACACCCCCACACGCGCACACACACAATCACAAAGAAGTGAAATAAAAGCTCCTTTTGCAAACTCCGGATAAAGTTAAGTGCACGTGCATTATTTTAATGCCACCTGAAGGAGTGTTGAGCTGCTGCATCTGGTGTACGCGTGTATGGAAATGTGTACACACTTTTCCATTCAAGGCAAACATACACTCGCACTCGCACATGCGACTGTTATCCTGTGGTACACACACACACACATGCACAAGGATATGTGTGGGTAGGTATGTGAGGCGCTTTGCAGGCGCTTTGTTTGTGAAATTTGACATTATTCCTCGAGGCAATTTTACGCGCAAAATGTAACGACAAAGAATAATGGAACATGCGAATGATACGAGCAAGGCCCGAGCACAATGTAAAGGAAACAGAAACGTTGTAAACGAGTCACATACCAGACATCTTGAACGGAAAAATCCATATCATTTCAATATGCATCAATTCGAATGTTCCCGGATAATGTAGGCAGCGATATTTGACGCCGTCGACCTTTTTGCACTAGACGGGAGCCCTTAAAAACAATGAAGGATTTTTTTTGTTTAAGATTGTTGTGATCATTTGTTGTTATTACTTTTGAAAGAGGAATTTTTGTTTTTGAAAATTAATTTTGGCTTGTCTATAAACAACGAACGCGATTTACGTATAACCTTATTTTGTGGGAGATTATATGTTATAACTTACATATATAATTAAGGATGGAAAATTATTTCTTGCATAAAAATAGAACAGCTTTGTTGCACAACCGATCGTTGGAGGTTGTACGTTACTCTTCATGTGTTCTATCGCTTTAACCGAATTTTGATAGGGTACACCAAAATTTTCAAGAGAGGTAGGTAGCGTACACTTTCCGAAAAGGAGACAGAGGATCGGCAACCCTAACTACTTAGTAGGGACATAAATACTGTTACAACATTGAACACACCCATTTGAATAGTAGAACTGAACATGCCCCGTTAATGTCATATTGGGTTTGAAAGCTAACCTCAATAGCGTTAGCCTGTAACGGGATTTTAAAATTGTTTCAACTTTCATCATGGAGTGGTCAGATAATGAGAACCGTATCGCTGTAATAGCGCTTTTAGAGTGTGAAATGAAAAACAGCGATATTTTCAAAACGCTCCGGCCACTAGTGATTAGCCTCATGTTCGTCTACCGATGCATAAAACTGTTTGGGGAGACTGGAGATGTAAAAGACCGCCACCGGTGGGGCCTCCCACGCTCTTTTCGAACACCGCATGCCATCAAAGCCGTTAAATCAAGAATTCACAAATGAATATCACGCAAAAGTCCATGAGTCGAATCATTAAAAAAGACTTGGGGCTTTCAAACGACGTACCGGACATTTATAGACTGCAGCTTTATAAAAAAAGGATTAAAATGTAAACGTCTTTTGATGAAGCACGCTGATAACTTGCACAGAAAAATTTTGTTCACCGATAAAAAAATTGTTTACACACAAAATGATAGAGTGTATGCGCGGTCATCTAAGGAAGCAGCTGAACTGATCCCAAGGGTGGAAAAGGTTCATCACCCAGCTTCTTAATGGTTTGGTGGGTTGTCTCTTACGATGGGGTCACTGAACTGCATTTCTGCGAACAAGGAGTAAAAACATCGGCCAAAGTTTACCAAGAAACCGTTGGAAGCTGTTGTGAAGCCTCTTTCCCTGTTCCAAAACCAACCTTAGACTTTCCAGCAGGATTCTGCGCCGGCCTATAAGGCTAAAACGTCCCAGGCCTGGCTTCGAAACAATTTGCCAGCGCTCATTTTCTCTAAAGAATAGCCCTCAGGCAGTCCAGATTTGAACCCATTGGATAACAAATTGTGGACGGCTTTTGAGGACAAGGTTTTCACAAAAGATATCCGAACATTGGATCTCTTAAGACTGATTTGGTTCGAGCTGTGGCCAATTTTCCAATGGACAAGGTTCGTGCAGCTATTGGCCAGTGCGACTTAGTGGTTACAAGTATTCTTTAAATTAAATTTTCGGAATTTAAAAATATTACTTTAAAGTTTTATCTAACACTTTTATTTAATTTATTAGTAGTTTCTTAAAAACTTGGTTTATGTTTTCGATGTAATTAAGTTTGAATCCACAAAGGAACGATGTTCTGCATCAAAACGGGACATAAAATTAAGTTTTTGTTTTACATTGTCTAAAGCAATTTAAAGATTAAACTGATTATGATAAGATGCTAAAATATCAAAGTCCACACTGAAACAAAATTAGTTGGAAATCGTATGGAACAACAGAAATTCCATTGCAAAAGAAGAATTTTAATTGCACTTACCAAATCTTAATAGTCGTCATGGATATTCTGCTCGACATACCACAAGATGATAAAAAGAGATAATATGTATCGTACACACAACTTATTTATCGGTCACACTAATAAAAAGATGAATCTAATATTTAGTTGGCCAGAAATAGTTGGAACACTCAGCCAGAAATAGTTGGAACAAGTGGTGGCATTGGCAACCAATAGTTTTGAAAAAATTTTGTTTTTGTAATCAATTATTGGTATTAATCAACATTTTTAAGGATTTTTGTTTTGTTTTAAACATACGTTGTTTAAATGATATAATTAAATTTTTGCTCTGATTAAGCCAATCAAATAACCCATTTTTCAGTATTCTTATTCTATTCGACTTGACTCTATCTATGGCTTAGAGTACTTAAGGTGTGTAATCAACTAGTTTTTGTGGACAAGTGTATGGGTTTTGAGACTCAAACATTTCTTTCTGTCTCTGGTGAAGTTCATCCAATTCTGGCCAAAAATCATTGTTTTCACAATTGTTTTCATCCACAAAATACGGTCCTATCCCACCTCTGACATGAAAACCACACAACACAGTAATTTTTTGCGGATGCAATTGAGTCTCTTGAAGTACGAGTGGGTTTGTTGCTGTCCAATAATTCATATTTTGTTTGTTTACAAAACCACTCAGCCAGAAATAAGCTTTATCACTGAAGATTGGGGAAAACGCTCTGATAGTTGCGAGCATCAATTCAGAATTTCTGAAGTACTTTTTATGATTTCAAATCGTTGTAAGTGAACTTTACCATGATGAAAATGTTGACTTGAAAATTTTTTTTCGTTTTGTTTCTATTCTTTTTTTGTGCGTTTTCTAAACTGTCTGTTTTCATCTTTAACAACGATTTTAAAGTGACTAGAACCGATAAATCATAATAAAGATTAAATTTTATTTTTAATGGTTTATTTTATTGTCCAAAAAAATACAATCGGTTTGAATTTTTGCCCAGCGCCATAATGCCATTTTAGGGCGATCTTGCAACATATGTGTACATCAATATTCGTCTAGTAATTCAAATTATGATCATATTTATAAAATTAGTTTTTTAACATTTTTACAAAGGAAGCAAAACTACAATAGAAGAAGCTTTTCGACGCCATCGAGGATATTATTTTTAATGGAATGTTGAAAACTAGCAATTCTTTCAACAGATTTCAAATTGTCTGGAAAATTATTATGGGCAATTCCACCTGTAAAATCAATTCTTCGCTTGGTGCTGCACCTAGGTACCCTCAAGTTGCTTTCATTTCGAGTATCAAAATTCCCTTGATTTTGAGTGACTGTTATTTCGTGATAACCATTATCATGAATACATTTTAATACATACTTATACATTAAAACATTATACCGACAAAGTCCATATACTGCTTAAATTTGTTTTGCCCACATCGCTATATAATGAAAGAGTTCAGTAATTAGCTAGTAAACTATAAATATCTTTCAACTCCTTTTTCTGCAAAAATTGGAGAGATTTTAGATAGCTTTTTCTTGGAATATGAGAATATCTCAATGACATGCACTTGCAATAAAATTGAGCTTAACACCGATAAATCATTAACGTCGACGCCACATATAATTTAAGTTTCAACTTGAAAATAATTCCAATAGCCAAGATTTACATATAAAGGATATGAAAAGAAAAATAGTTTTATATCCTTTATATGTAAATCTTAAGCTTAATTGTCTTGTAAAGTTATTCCAAGATACTTCAATCACTAACTTTAAGAAATGGACCTCCCATCAACATGCACACTAAAATCGCAACTGTTAGCAGGAAGTGGTCGGAATCGAACAAGCTAATTCTTGTCAGGATTAAAATTAAGCAACCTGTTCAATCTAGGAAACTCAAATACTATTGCAACATCCTTCTCTATTCTCGCCTTTAACATGAGATCATAGTTGTAGGGATAAAAGAAACAAACTGCATCAGAAAATATATATAAATGACCGAATAGTATATCATTAAAATTAATTGAGAACAATATTGGTCCTAGTCCACTTCGGTGGGGAACCGCATACTCCACAGATTCCAACGCATTTTTGATTCATTTATTTGCACATACTGTTTCCTGTTAGACAAAAAACTTTCAAATAACAATTGTTCCTTCCCTCTTACACCATAGTATACCAATGTATTCAGTAGAATCTAATGATCGACAATGTCAAGAGCATTGGCAAAGTCTAAAAATACTCCAGCTACTCCACTTTGACCTTCATTCAGGCCATTGCATGGATATTTTACCGCACTTTTCTGGAGCTCAATTGAAAATCATAGATAAGTAAGAGGATATTCACCAAGTCTATCATAAACAATTTTCTCGAGATTTTTTCTAAGGTAGATAAAATCGCAATTGGACGATACTTATACACATTCAAAGCATTCGATACTTTGGGTATAGGCACTATTTTATGGACCTTTAATTCCTCTGTGTAAATGGACGAGCTAATCATTCTGTTAAAGATGTCCACCAAAAAAGGTAAAATTACTTCCCTGCATTCATATTTGGTGAAATATTATCATACCCAGGACTCTTGTTAATTTTCATATTCAATATCATCCTATTAATAACATCGCCATCAATGTTATCAATATTGAAAAAATCTGTGACCAAGAAAGAGTGCTCAAAGGATTAAATGAATCCTTATGATAAACTGGAATTGACCGTTTAAGTCCGAATCAACCAAATGTCTACTCGTATGTAGACAATTAACTTTCCCACAATCACTTGGCACTCTTCGACCCTCTGAATCATTAAGATTTATGACGTTTCTGCCTAACAATTGATTTATTAGGTAAATACCAACCTCTCTTCGGATCCTTTCCTACTCTCTCCATATTATCAATGTACTTAATAATTCTCTCTACAATTATTATTAGCATTATTATTATTATTGCTATTCAGTTTCAACACCTCATCCATATACTGAATGAGGTGTTGCAATAACGAATAATATGTTACAACAGCGAACTAAACTAGGGTTGGTTACTACGTGTAAAGAACTATTGTCTCCACCAATTATGAGTACCAATGGAACATTTACTATATGATTGGTTAGTTTCCATAATCATCAGTGGTGGTAACCGATGGTTTTACTAAATTCGGTACTGCGGCAATACTTAATATTGCCGTAGCTACCATCTTTATATATTTCGTACCATGCAAACGCCAATATCATTCAATATTGTGATAGCACCAGAAAGTTTGTTTATCGAAGAGAATTTTTGTAGCTCGGACAGATCCTGTTAGAAATCGGTCCATATCCTCAATTTCTGGCCTCAGATAGTCCGTTATCACCTCGCAATAGCGAACATTATTCACGGGTCGAGGTAGTCGGTTCTTCTGCCACATTATCGCAAACAACATTATTGTTTCCGCAGAACGAACTGGGCGAGCATGAACAGGTGTTTTCACATTTCCGTTTGGCTAAAATTTGCGCAGAGTTCTTCCGATTGTGGAAGCATTTGGTCGATCAACGGCCAATTTCATAAAAGGCTTCAACAATCTTAACGCGCTCAACTATTTACATCATTATGGTTGAATTTGTCAAACACTGGCCGTTAAGGTCTGACTTACAAATAGCATCGTGCATTATGTTGAATCACCCTTTATTATTGGTGTTTGTCCATCGTCATATGCGGAATTAAGATGGGTGTTCTATAACGGTTGTACGAAAATCGGGAGGGGCCTATGCACATGGGCTATATAAAAACAACGATATCTCCCAATTTTATGGGCTGGTACCTCTTCGAAAATCGGTTGAACATATTTGTTGAAAAATCATCTAAATCTAAACCGATTTCCCTCTATTTCATTAACAACGTGCCTTGGTTCAAAATGCTGACTTGTGCCAAATTTCATAAAGATAAGATGCAATATTATGGTACCCAGTACTAAAAACGTAAAATCTAATAAAAATATATGTGTAGGATATATATCTAACCGATTGTCTCCCTTTTCAATAGAGTCCGCCATTTGTTCTGTTCTTTGTACTTACATGTGCCAAATGATTTAATGTGGCATCTAAAACTGAACACATAAAAATCGAATGGACATATTCGTGGTAGATATATATCAGACCGATGAATGCGATCTGTAGTTTGAGAACAATCTTTAGTTTGACCGACAGACAGACAGCTAGTGATTCTGAGTCGATCGGTACACTTTAAGGTTGGTCTAGCTCAAATGTTTTTGGTAGTGACAAAAAAGAAGGGTATCAATGGCGAATCAAATCGCCTGTGATTGTAGCGTGAGGTTTCACCATTATCTGATGATAAATTAGAAAATTTGCCATACAAGATCCTCAGCACATCCGACGTATTCGTTACAGATTCCCATTTGTATCTCTACACAAAGCTACCCAGTTGTTGCGGGATTTAAGCTCTCACGTGTTTTGCACCAAAATACATATTTCATTTCTGTAACGATATGAGTCGGTCTTATGTACACTCCTTTTGTTTCGATTACTTTTCTGAGACAATTCCGGCACGAGTATTCATAACGTTACATCAGAGATGTATTGAAGCCAACAAATGGAAAGTAAATGGAAACTTTTAAATGGTTTGGGAAATCTTCTCCTTTTACTTTCGCTTCTACCATCGCTCATTAAACACTCAAGAAATAAACGTTGCTCCACGTATTTGCATTGAAGTTGTCGAAACAATTTGGACTTGAGCTAAAAACTGCAAGTTACTTGCAGACTTATTTCCCCCAACATCCCATTAAGGAATAATGGAAAAACTTCAGTCGAATCAGTGAGCTGTGTCCGATATGCTTATTGTCCTCATAAATCAGAAGCAACTGAAAAATGTTTAAGTGCAAATGACAGATGCCGTTTATAGAGAAGATTTACAAGGCATAACGATCAATCTCTTACTCGTTAAGTTTCTGGCATAAAAGTATATAAGTATGTATACTTACCATCACACCAGGGCTGTTCGCCGTCTCGTTATAGGATTTTAACAAGATCGGAGTTTGCGTGGGACTTTTAAAACGGCACGTCCTCAAACCTGAAGGGAATCTTGTATAGGCCATAGTAAACTATATCTGGATCGACATTTGGTCTTTGATCTTTTGAGAGATCATTTCGAAGAGCAGCTTATTTTTTTGGACCGGAGAGTTGGTCGCCTAAATCGTGTGATATCACACCTTTAAAGTTTTTTCTTTGGGGCTACGTTCAGTCCAAAGTCTATGCTGACAAATCAGCTACGATTATGGTTTTGGAAGCCGACATTTCCGTGTTATTAACGTCATATTCTCGAACGAGTCATCCGAAATTGAACCCTTAAAATTGACACCTTGAGGCGTAGTTGCGGCCAACATTTGAAAGATATTATATTAAAAATAAATGCCACAAAAAATCCTTTCGAATGAACAATAAGGATCCCACACTTGATTTAAGTTTTTGTTTATTAGGAAAATACCTCTAGATTGATCACCCTATATTAGGTGTTTAATGCAAAACAAAAACAATTTCCAACTTTTTTTATGTAAAACTACCTTTCTGTACCCGGCGTTGCTCGGGTATTAGGTTTCAAGAAAACACAAAGGTTTTAAAAACATTTAATTTTTATTGATAAAGGTTTTCTTCAAAATAGTCTTTTGTACATTTATTATATACATATTTTTACATGTCTTATGGATGAGTTTTAATTATATCTATCTATATCTATTGCGATGTAAATACGCTTTTATATACGACATTGGTTGTTTTTCCATTAGTTGCCAAAACGTACAAATTCTTACCACTGGGAACTCGGGAGCAAGCAACATATAATTGTCCATGGGAAAAGCAATGTGCCTCC
Organism: Hydrotaea diabolus; assembly: GCA_963513945.1. Lineage (NCBI taxonomy): Eukaryota > Metazoa > Arthropoda > Insecta > Diptera > Muscidae > Hydrotaea > Hydrotaea diabolus. The sequence goes on along the minus strand of OY740720.1, from coordinate 98,575,195 downwards.
AAATGTAATCCTGCTACATTCAACGTCTGACCTTGAGCTTTGTTAATCGTCATTGCAAATGCCAACTTCACGGGAAATAGCAAACGCTTAAATTGAAAGGGCAAATCAGTGGGTATAGGGGGTATTCGAGGAATTATGACATTTTCTCCTTTTACTGAACCAGCCAAACTTGTCGCACCAATAATGTTACGACTAAGATGCGTTACTCGAAGCCTTGTTCGATTACAAAGTTTAGGGGCATTAAGATTTCGCACTAATATAATTGGGACACCAATTTTTAATTCCAAGTAATGCTAAGACACACCATTTAATTTGATAGAATTAAGGAACTCGACTGGGTAGGTTGTGCAATGTTCTTGATCCATGTCACTGTCTACTGATTTACATATCTGATGGTTGATTTGGGAAATGTTTGAATATTTTCATTGATGTTAGGGTAAACTTTAGATATAAGTTCTTCCTCAGATTGCTGCTATTCTCTTCGTAGCAATATTTCACCATTTCCGTCAGCTGCAATTTCTCCATTTCCTATTTTAAGCAGTTCGGCAGCATGTGATCCAGCATTATCGTCATTGTGAAGGTGTACGCGCGTGTTAGTAGTGAGTCTGATTTTAATTGTGTGTTCCCATAACGGCGAAGCTTTGAGACATGCGTTGATTTCATCAGCTGGAGTTCCCCTTGGAATAACAGGAAGGGTTTGGCGAAAATCTCCTGCAAGCAATACGATCATTCCTCCCATTAGGGTATTACGACTTCGAATATCTTGTAAGCTACGATTTAATGCCTTAATTGCGTGCTTATGCGACATAGTGCACTCATCCCACACTAAAAATTTGCACTATTGTAGTAATATACCTCTACTGCTGTTCTTAGAAACATTGCAGGTTGGAGCTTCTGTTTGCGCTAAATTTAGAGGCAACTTTAAAGCTGAGTGTGCAGTCCGGCCACCATTGAGAAGCGTTGCTGCAATTCCAGAGGAAGCAGCAGCTATAGCTACATCGGAATTCTTTCGTACCTGCGCCAACAAAAAGTTGAGAACAAATGTTTTACCAATTCCTCCTGGGGCACCTAAAAAGAACAGGGCTCCTTCCTCGTTGTTAATCTTTTCTAAGACTCTGCCTATGACAAAATTCTGATCTGGCAGTAATTTAGGAATCATTTCCGCAACAAAACCATTTTAAGCCAAAATATTGTAGTCCAACTCCCTGGATAGTTCATCAGACGCCACTTGAACTCGATTTGGTCTTGAAACTTCAAAGCAGCTCAAATCTTTTCCAACCATTGAGATCAGTTTATATTCAACTAAAAGCAAGGCCTTGATGAAGATCGCATCACCAAAGGTTCGATCGCTGTTTGTTTGTTGCTGCCTGTGTAAAATATCTTCCGATAACGAATTCTTATATCGCTCCCAAAGATCTAATATATTTATTAGATACACTACAATTGCATAATATAATAGCAAAAAGCTCTCTAATTGTTGTAGCAGATGAACATAAGACACCCCTTTTCATAGCTAGGTCCCATTGTGCGTCATTTTCCATTAATCCCAACGTCATTTTCCATGCATCTTCACATGCTTCTCGAAACGTTGCGCACTGATGCCCGTCAATAGTTTTGAGATCAGAGAAGCACGTTGGTCCCTTTATATTGTGCAACAACATCCTTAGGTAGTAACATTCCAAATTGCTAACATGTACTGTGTATACACGCCCAAGACAATCTGATGCTTTAACTCCAGACCAGCAATCAACTAATACACCCTGCTTTCGCCGTTTCCACGCTCTTTGTGTCGTGTTCCATGTGCAGTGGAAATTTCGGAATAAAAAAGCATCTTGGCAAAGTCATCTGCTTAGCAAAAATGATGTCAGGGTTGTTCTAGGAGCAGTTAAACTTTCTTTAAAAGTTTGCTCGTTGAAATATACACGCTGTCCATTTTCCAAATGCACGGCCAAGTGTATCATACTGGGGTATCTTTCATGCAATGGAAAACTAAGTAAGCGCCAAGCAGCCTCATTGCTGCTAATATATCTTCCTGCTTTGTAAGCTTGCACTTCATTTCTCAGTTCGATATTTCCGGGTTGCTGTTGGATATCAAAAATAGCATGGTCGCTGCCTTTGTTGATATATTTGCAGATGTATTTGATAGCCTTCACTGAACTACAGTATTCGAGGTTTATGTGCGCATTAAATGCTTTAGACAACAACGGAGAATATGGTACAGAAGATGTCGGATTTAACGTGATTATCGCCGAAATGGCCTGAACCACGGTGTGCCATCACACTGGGGCCGTAACAATGCGACGGTCAACGCCCCATTGGATTGATTCCGCCGGTACCAATTCGAAGCATGACAGTTATGGGTCATAACTTCCCTCTTGGTTAGGGGTCGAGGACTATCTAAGCCTCTACTGTTCTATGGGTCACAGCACCCGGTCGCAATGCAACTCCACATCGAACCGAAGTTCTCCCCGCGATTTGGGTATAAACCACAGCCACCACGATACTCCCCGAGGGCCCGCACCATATAGTCAGGCCAGAGCAAGTTGTGGGGGCTCCTGACTACCCGCGGTACCAGATTTAAGGGAGAATATGGTACAATCCATGTATAATCAATTGTAGTTTCTCTTGACGCACCACGAATTTTAATTGTTGAACTTTGACCGCCGTCATTTGGTGACCTGCGCCTGTACAAAGTATAACCGCTGTCGTAATGCTGAGTTTCCTGAAGTAAAGCTTTCGGATAATTTTTGGTGCATTTTTTTCATGCAAGGAGAAAGTGGGTTTAGAACACCGCAGGGTCCATAAACTATATTCTTCAGAACGATATCATGCAGTTCATTATCAACTTCTGGATCAGGTATTTCGCAGAAATAATTTGATCTATTTGGTTTGGACGTATTTTGGTCTTTAACCAAAGTAGAATGTGGACATGGGGTAGTCCGCGCTTTTGCCACTCTATTGAGTACATGAAGCACTGGTGATCTCCAAAAATCTTTCCTTTTGTCAACAGTGCAACAAACTTAAGGACCTTCTGACGAAAAACGCGTGCGATAAGATCGTGTCTATCGGTTGATTTTTGTCCAGGCATTAATTCTTCGGAAATCTCTTTCCAAGACGGATTACAAATAAACGCAAACGCATCCTGGGTGTACTCATGCAAATACCTCGGGCTGTTTATGAATGATGATGTCAAAATTACAATTTGACCTAAATCATGAGGATTGACATTTCCATCATTTCGTACGGCGTCCTGCAAATGTATGTACGATTCTGCTCTTTTTTTGATTAAGAGCTATGTATCGCAGCCGTTCGCTTTCCATCTTCACGTACATGTCCACCAAGAATTTATGAAAAAGTTGCCGATATCTTACCAATAAGTTGAAAGAGGTTTGTCGTAACATGATGCGTAAAAGCGTAGAAATCTATGCATGAAATCTTTTTATTTGGAAGAACTACTCTAGTAATTGGGTTGACTTGGGAGATTTGGAAGTGATAGCCTTCTTGTCCTGCCCAAAAAATCAATGGATATTGAAGAGCGTCATAAAAACGATGTGTATCAGACACGCTTTTAAAGCCATCGTCTCTAGCATGAACTGCAATCTCACGTGGCGATTCATGGTTTCCAGCTATTAACGCCACAATTTCGTTGACTACAGGAGCATTATATCGTCGTTCGTGTTCACCGTTTGGAGTTCGATCAAAGTGTATAAAAATTTTGTAGCTTTCATACAATCATACTCAAAGCATACGATCATACTCAAAGGTTGCTTCAAATACACAGACCAACTAATCCTTTTTAAAATGCGTCGTCGATCAGCCTGTCGTATACATTCCTCAGCACGCCTGGTAGTAATCTGTTCCAAGGTTTCCGCGGCTCTTAGTGCAGAGCGATGTCAGGTTTGATAAGAACGTCGAAGATCTGTCGCGTCCGATGTTTCTGCAGCCCTCAGCGCAGCCTGTCGTTGACTTTGCTGAGATCGTCGAAGATCAGCAGTCTCTGAGGTGGCTGCGGTCCTTAGCACAGCTTGACGTTGACTTTGCTGAGATCGTCAAAAATCAACAGTCTCTGAGGTTTCTGCAGTCCATAGCGCAGCTTGACGTTGACTTTGCCGAGATCGTCGAAGATCAGCAGTCTCTGAGGTTTCTGCGGTCCTTAGCGCAGCTTGACGTGGACTTAGCTGAGATCGTCGAAGATCAGCAGTCTCTGATGGTTCTGCAGCTTTCAGCGCTGCCTGGCGTTGAGTTTGCTGAGAACGTCGAGTATTAGCAATTTGAGATCTTTCAGATTCTCTAACATTCCGCAATGCCAAAGTTGCTTTGGTCACTTTGGTAAGAGATGCTTTTTTTCTCAGTGGCGTTTTTACTTAAATTTTTAACTGCTCAGATTTTGTATATGATTTTTAGATTAGGTAACACTTTTTACACATCCGCATACTTTAATGTTTGAATGAACAATGGTACTGTAAGCGACTAAAAACCAATATCTAAATAAAAAAACATGACACCTACCTTCCCTTTTTGCAAAAAAAAAAACACATGTCAATTCAGAAGTACCACGCCTTCCTGTCCTTTGTGCATAAAAATGCGCTAAAATCCCAAAACTCAATTCAAAATTGAACGGACCTCACCTTTTTCTCCTGAAAATGGAACATCTTAATTCATGTAAAGAAATATACCTGTTTTGTTAAAAAAAATATACCTGATCCATTATACAAAAGTTAACCGCGAATATCTTTGAAGGGAAATTTCCCGTGAAAAGTTAACATACCTAACAAAAAACGGTGTTATGTGTCTTACATACTGAGGACAATTTTTTGTTAAATTTGAAAGAGGTCAACATTTTAGCTACTTGTAAATTTTGCATGCTGTTGTGACGGTATATATTGCGTAATACTCAGAATAGCAAAGCTGTACTGTTCCGAAGGACAACATGCTGAAAATGAAGATTGCTTGGGAACCCAATTTTTTGGCCGAGATGTGACGATTGTAAAATTTGAAAAGGATCGGAGTAGCAGTTCATCCGTATTTACTTGGGGGATTGTATGCCCTCTGTCTTTTTACAGTTTGATGTATGTGGGTGGGGCCACGCCCCCTTTTACAAGCTTGATTTCAAATACTCTCTGGGCCAACTGTAATATATTCTAAAACTTTCATGAAGATCAGACTCTTATTATGGCTGTTAGTTATAACAGGTATTTTAAAAAGGTGCCATTTTTTCCCAAAAAAAACTGTTGCGTCATATCAGTAGTATATGAACCAAACCTCACATTCCTGCCTCTAATAGTCTGGGAGATATCGTCATTTTAAATTTTGAAGTGTGTGGGCGGGGCCATGCCCCCTTTTCAAACATTTATTTCAAGTAGCCTATGCATATCTCTAGACCAACTATAACATACTGTAAACATTTCAGGACGATCATACTATTATCATGACTGTTAGAACTATTTCTTTAAAAAGGGGCATGACGCATTTTTCCAAAAAATATTTTTTATATTTACCAAACGGAATCTTTCTACATCTAATAGTCTATGAGATATAGACGTTTGAAATTTTGAGGTGTGTGGGCGGTGCCAGACACACTTGATTTATTAAAAATTCAAGTACCCTTTTTAATTCTGAGGTGTAGGACTATCTTTGAGCAAAATTTCATGAAGATTGGTTCATCGGTTTAGACGCCATTAACGCACAAACAAACAAATAAACAAACAAACTTTCACATTTATAATATTAGTAGGATTCGCTAATTGCCAAATTTATAAAATCACCACGGAAGGAGCTTGTTTTAATTTTTCCAAAACAGATGCGATGGAAATGAAATGTCATCACAAGTAGCAGAAGTGCCACAAAATGATGTCCTAGTTTAGAACATAAAATGAAATATCGCGCTCTATGAAAGACTCTTTTGGAAATTAGAGTTTTTGAACAGTCGGATTTGACACCGCAGCCGAGGTATTTTATAACGTCGTTTTTAAATTTGTCCACTGTTTACAAATAAAAATCAATTGTTTTAAATATTTAAAATTCCCTAATCCAAAGTGCTTTGGTCGAATTAGTTACGACCACTACATTTTAGGATTTATTTTTTAAAAAAAAATATATTACCATAACTATTCGAAGCAATCGTTTTATTGGTTTCAAAGGTAGATGGGGAATATTATTGACCCTACAAGATCTCTTGTTATCTGTGTTTTATCAACCTTTGGACATTGACTGAAAATAATGTTACTTTACGTTTTATTGAAAATAGTTTCATTGTCCAACCAGTACTTTTTCTCATAATTCTGCTAGCATTTGCATTCTCAACCCTGGCAAACTTAACTTAATAAATTATTGTGATCAAAAATGTTGTGTGTATTACGCACAGATGGAATGTGCAACTTAAAATACTTGTGCAAAATGGTATAAAAATTATCCCAATACCCAAAGTCGTATTAACATACGCTTACTAAATTAAATATTTATAAATGTTATTGTATGCATTCGAACGTACATACATATATGTATTTGCATAATACATATATACATGCAAATATATATAAGTATATGACTATGCAGTAGGGAATGCAAAGTATAGAAGCGGGGTTATTCTGGCCACTCACAAAACCTAGTGGTTGAAGTTTCAATGTACAATGGAAATTTCCATCATACAGACTGATATTTAATGAAACTGTAATTATTGGCGGATATGACAATTTGTAAAAAAAGTGAATTTTCGATCTTAATAGCTACACATATCAGTTGTAAAAACCTCTCCGTGAAAAATAAAACAAATTTAATTTTAGGGCATTGCCAACTTTGCTTGATAATAAACAGTAACACCTCACCGTGGAACAAGAGTTGCTATTAATATTTCGGATCCAGGTTAGACTAGTGTTGCCACATGCATGACTTCACTCAGAACGGTGTGTCATTTGAGCACGAATTGTTTTGTTTACAATGTGTTGAAAAACTCATCTCGGTCAAAAAATGGAATTAACTCGTAAACATTTTCTTGCCATGATTTTTTACGATTTTTGGCATTGATTATCGAGACAAGAGCGATGAAGTGATGAAGCACCATCAAAATCATGAAAGTCGTCCAACTTCGGTCGTTTTGCCGGAAACCATGGATTAAACTGATAAAGAATAAGCGACAATTGACATACTTTGAGATTGAGGCATCCTTGGACAAGCATCGATAAGATATTGGATGTTAATTTGGCAGTGAACAAGATGTGTTCTCGTTGGAACCCTCACTCTTTGACGAATGTTCTAAAAGGGCGCGAGTCGATGGTAGCATAACAAATTTTGAAGAAATACAACCGCGGTAGCTCAAGTGAATTATAACAGGTGGCGAATCGTGGATCTTTACATGTACCCGAAGCAAAACTGTAATTGACTGTATGGGTCTTTTTAGACGAACCAAATCTAACAAAAGTTGTTCGTGAAAGAAGCACATTGAAGCTTATGATCGCGTTTTTTTTCAATATAATTGGTCATGAGGTCACAGTACCTTTAAAATGGAACGATGAGCTGTCAATTCTGTTTGCTAACAGTTTTCCAAGAAATAAGGAAAACAATAAGAGAAGGCGGGTCATTCGCATCACGACAATGCGAGCTCTCACACATCAGCTGAAACAACGGGTTATTTGAGCACCCAAGATGTCAAATTCATAGGGCATCCTGATTTGTACAGCCCTGATTTGTCACCCAATGACTTCTTTTTCCCTCATATTAACAAAAAACTGATTTTTCAGCGACGCCCAAAACATCTTCGAAAATTGGTTTGAGCGCATGCAAAAATGAATTGATCTTTCCGGAGAATATATAGCCATTTCCAATGACAAATGATTGTTTATTAGTGATGGAGCCGCAACTTCGATTGCGCGACTAATAAAAAGCGACTATTAACCAACTTGCCTTATGGTTGCAATTAGCCCCCATACAAAAATCGTTCAAAAATTGTCAGCCACTTCAAAAGCCGGCATGCATCAGTTTCAGTGAGGAAACTTGCAGAAACAGACTTAGAAGCAAAATAAGGCTACTTTGCGTATGCAAGGGCTGTATGTACAAATGGCACTCAGGCGCAAAATGCTTCTGCTGAAACAACGACTATCATGCAATTAGGCTCATTGTAGTCGTTCTTTGTGTCTGCCGCCGACTTTACGAGTTATAGATTTTTCTCTAGGCCATACTTGTAGAGTTAAACTGTTCTCTTGGATCTCATCGATAACATCGCAATAATTGTTCAAAATTTATATTCACCGACGCTAGCTCTTGTGCAATTGATTCAACCTCTCGTTGTGCAAAAATGTGTGCTAAATTCCATCAAGTTTGAATATGGGGCTTCTAGAGCTAAAGATAAAATCGGATGATTGAACCGATTTTCTCTAATTTTAACAACGTCCTTTCTTGGTCCAGAAAACTTTCATAGACGGACAGCCAGACATCGTTAAATCGTATCAGCTTTTGATTTAAGTCAATCGGTACAGTTTAATTTAGTTCTAGCTAGAATATTTTTTTAGCAAATTTGTAGCAAAATTTTTTTATAACTTTGTGTGTTTTTATTAAAAATAAAATTTTAGTAATTTTTTTTGGGGCAAAAAGTACTTTTCGTTTAACCCCAGTACCATTTTGCTACAGCCGTTTTTCATACCTGGTTTAGAACAAAAAATATAAAAATTCAAATCAAGTGTGGAATCTTTACTGGTAATTTGAAAGGACATTTTATGGCATTTATTTTTTGAATATAATTTCCTTCAAATGTTGGCCGCAACCAAGCCTCAGGGTTTCCATTCTGAGAGTCCAATTTTGGATGACTCGTTCGAGCATTTCGATTGGTATGGCTTTAACGACACGCGTAATGTTGGCATCCAAAACTTGAATCGTATCTGGTTTGTCAGCAAAGACATTGTTGGTCTTTACTTAACCACAAAGAAAAATGTCCAAAGGTGTGATATCAGTCGATCTAGGCAGCCAACTCAACTCTCAAAACGTGAAATTAGCTGTTTTTCTTAATGACCTCTAAATAAATCCATTGTTTAAGCAGCTGTATTGCAAGTGGAACTGTCCTGTGGAAACCAAGTGTCGTCAAGATTACGGGCTTCAATTTCAGGTAGCATAAATATCGATATCATGGCGCGATAGCGAGCACCATTCACGGTTACGTTCCGGCCATCATCATTTTTGTAAAAAATATGCACCTCTTAAACCTCATCTTGTTGCTCTTCAGCCCGAATGCGGCAATTTTGTTTATAACCTTTGCCGTTGAGCCAGAAATGGGACTCATCACTGAACAAAATTTTGGTCGAAAACAGCGGATCTTCCCGATGCTCACCGAACACTGCTTTCCATAATACAGTTGCCAACAATTGAAGGTAATTATTTTCAAAAAATAAATGCCATAAAATGTCCTTTCAAATTACCAATAAAGATTCCACATTTGATTTGAATTTTTATATTTTTTTGTTCTAAAAAGTACCTCTAGATGGATCACCCGTTATAAGCCGGAACAAATGAAAAATACTTTTGAACTTATTCTTCCTGCCACTACATTCTGTTTCAGAGTAGAAGCATATGTTGCTGACATTTGTAACACCCTCTTCTATCCCAGAAAATCACAATATTTACAGAAACCATCCGCAATGACATCTCTAAATTAGGGTTCTAAAAGTCGATTATCGATTAGTCGCCAAATGCTTTTTGTTGCAAAAATGTAAAAAGTCATGATTGAACTTTGTTTTTAATTCTAAGGGATTTATTGATTTTTGCATTCTCTTTACAAATATATATACCCTCTATTGCCCTGTGTTACAGAATATTTGAAGTTAGTTCCATGGCAATTCTTGTAACTACCACAACTATTTTAGAAAGACCCACGATCGGCTTAGAATCTGGATCAGCTGAATCAATTTAAAGCTTGCAATGAAAATGCAGGTCGCAACATATGTCCGATCTTTATGAAATTTGGCAGAAGTAAATTTTCTCGATCAACAACATACGTTATTACTTTAAATTGAAGAAAATTGTTTCAGATTTAGATATAGCTAATACACATATGTGCAACCAATTTGATATCTTAGGGTCCAGAAGTCACATATTACATTCAATCCTGATGATATTTGGCACAGCTTACTACGATCGATCGGTAACCAGCTGAGATGAATATGTATTATATAACAACATATTGCATAAACTATTTGAGATACGAGGCTGAAATTTAGAACATATCGTTTTGGCATGGAGCGATCGTTACAAAGTTTTTATAGAAAGAACTGAAAAACTATGCACTATTATAGACTATGTTATGGTAAACGTGGACAAGGAGGCGTGACGCCTCACACAGAACCCTAAACTTATAATAACTATATTTCATGAACTAATAGAGTTGTGACGATGGTATTTGGAACATATGATGTAAGCATGGATCGAAATACACCCTGAAGGAAAGGCGAACCGGGACAATGGACCAATGGCTATCGATTCTTAACAGAATGAAAGCAAATATTAGAATTTCGATGTATAAGTAGATTATAATGTGTTCAATGGGACAAAAGTTTATGGCCGCGCCCATACAACTCTGAACTTTAAAAGGCTATATCTCGTGAACTAATACCGATATGACGATAGAAGCTGGTGTATAAGAAGTTAATATGGAAAGCAACACACCCTGATGGAAGAGCGACCGGTACCATGTCCCCTTGAAACAAATTTCCCATTGGATCGTTATCCAATAAATGAAATAAATGGAAGGTATATAAGCTTCGACATGGCTGAATTTACTTCATCCACTTAATTTTATATAGCCCCTTACAAATTATGGTTATCAAATAACAGTAACATTTTCTCTTGAAGCCAATCATTTTTGCAATTTGGCTAATTATAGTAGACGGAATCCAATGACAAAATCCGATACCAATATATAATTACACTTTCTCACAAATTCGAATGTGTCATAATTTTAAAACTTGGATAAATTTAGGGCCCTTGGAGGGTCCAAACATCTGGTTTCAATTGTCTTTTTACACATTCAGAAGTTCAGGATACTTTATAGGGTTTCCGCTCCATATGTTATGGTGTTACAAACGGAAGAGAAGAATATAGAAATTTAGTATTCCATCCACTCTTCGGTGGAGCGTATAAATATGTTTAAGTGACAAAAATCTCGAATAGTCTAAAAAGTCTTTTAAACGCCAAAAAGTCGCTTGGTCGTAGGTCGACTTCTAATATTTTTTTGTTTAAAAAAAGTCGAAAGTCGACTTTTTGATCCGACTTTGTAACCCCATTCTGGATTTCACATGCGCACATATGTGTGCTACACTTGCATTGGCACTTCGTTAACCGAAATATGAACACATGTGCATTAAAAGCGAAACAAAAGCCAATTTAAAGCCGTCACATAAGTCGCAACAAATGACCGCTATTAGAAAATAAATTATGTTATTAAATTTAAAATAATGCAGCCGTTTCGACCCGACCCGGCACAGCGCCAGACACAAAAAACTACAACAACGGCCATAACACAATGGAAATGTTGTTCGCCCAGCTTTTTCTGTTCCGGGGTTTTCCATTTTTTTTGTATTTGCGCTCGCTCACAGAAAAGGTTAAATAAAATGTTAATGCAACACTAATTGTTATGTTTTATTGTTGTCTTTTGTGAATGGACGCCACGCCCACTCCAAATCCACTCGCCCACGCCCAATTGCGTGTGAGTGTGTGTACCATGCATGGAGTTGTAAGTTTGACCGTATGGCTGCACTTGTATTGTTCGATGTGGTGGTGTATGTGCGTGGTGCCACACTTTCATTCATTGGCTGGAATTTGATTTACAAAAGTTTAATCATCGGCTTATGCCGCATAATGTGGTGACAATTATTTGTTGTTCTGCGGTCAATTAAAAATATTACAAAAGTCTTATTTATTACCGATGTACGAGTAATAATTTACGCCATTTTTAATATTTTGATTTATTACACACAAATTACTCCGTATTATTGGGGTCTTCTTTTTACATTATTGTGCAGCAGAATCCATAAAGAGTATCACGAAATGTCAGCACGTCTCATTGGAGCACCGGGATTGCACCACACGAGTTATCAATATTGTGGCTAGCCAATAGTCGCAAATATATCATAATATTTATTAGCCCTTGATTTTAGTTGGGGAATACAAATTCACTCAAATCATTTGGAAGGCAAAGATACTCTTGGGGTAATTTGCAATGGCTTAGATTTGCGAAGATCTTATAAATTTGATCGCGTGTGCAATCGTACATACAACAATACAACTGTTTCTATAAAAGTCTTTTGAAGTTCGAAGCTGGTTTTAAAAAGAAGATCCCAGTTACTGACAATAAAAGTAGTTCGTGCACACCTCACTTATTTAAGAAAATTTCTTTCTTTGTGCCCTAATAGATCATTTAGGCAGTGCAACTGTGACCGTGATGAGAGTCAGACGCATTGCGAACGTCAGTAGCAATTTTCGGTGCATTTCTAAAGCGACTTACGTCTTTTCCAATTATTTACATTGGTTAAAAGTTATTTTTTTTTTTCTTTAATACAAGTGTTGATAATACAGTAAAAACCCAGAGGATAAACAGAAACATTTAATATGAGTGAGCTGTTTGCTCAAAACTCAGATAAAGAATTACAATCAAATCTGCGATCATCCACTAAAAACAACAACAATGAAAACGACAGAAAAAGAAAGAATAGCATAAATTTACCATCGGCTTCCAAAGTGTTCAAAAACAACTATTACGCCCTGCTTGACATTGAAAACGACACTCAATGCGACAAAGCATTACTACAACAATTTGAGAAACATGTGAATGAGTACAAAGTAAACGAACCAAGTAATAACTCAAATTCGATTCAAAACGTAAACATAACAACAAACGTGCCAAACAAGAATAACAATAAAACAGATAATACTAATAACACAGTGGTTAATGTGGAACCAAACAAAAATAAAAAAATACCACCAATAAATATTATAGACATTGAAACTAAACAACTAATCCATTTCATTAAAAACGGTTTAAAAATAAATGACTTCAAAATAAAAGAATTCAGAGATAAAAAATCTCTGTTTATGAACACTCTTGATGACTTTGCAAGAGTCACAGCTTATTTAAAAAAGGCGAATGCCAAATTCTATACTTTTACTCCTCAGGGTATAAAAACAAAAACATTTTTATTAAAAGGTCTAAATGCCAATATGGAAACGGATGTAATATTCGAAGAACTTCGTAAATATCAAGAAAATGATTTGACATTTTTGAAAGTTTCCCAATTCTCGACCAAACTATCTGTTCAAAATGGTTACAACTTACCAATATTTCTGGTGCAATTAAGCCCAGATAGCAATATTAATAAATTGAAGAAAATTAAGACATTACTTCATCTATGTATTAAATGGGATACATTAGAACGTCCAGAGATACCTCAGTGTAGGAATTGCCAAGGATTTTTCCACAGCGCAGCTAACTGTTATTTGCCAACAAAATGTGTCAAGTGTAATAACCCACACGAAAGAGGAAAGTGCACCTTATCAATAGTTCCACTTAACGAAAAAGATAAATTATACTGCGTTTTATGTAAAAAATTTGGCCATCCAGCTTCCTACAAAGGATGTGAAGTTTACAAGTCATTACAACAAAAAATTAGAACTAGAAAACAATCTATATTAGAAAATAAGACTAATATGTATAAAAATAATGTTAACTCAAATAATACTTTTGCTAGCGTCGTTAAAGGAAAGGATACGTTACCTGATGAAAACGGGTTTGCAACTAATGCGCTTCCTAACACATTTATGCACGAATTGAAGAACATGATGTTAAATTTAACAAACCAAGTAGTTAATTTACAAAAACAGCTTCATCTACAAACATCACGTATTGATGCAATTTTTTCTATGTTAGGGATATGAATCAAACACATAACTCGTCTAACGTAGTTACCAAATGTCTGAAAATATTTCAGATTAACGTCAACTCTTTAATACAACAAACAAGAAGATACGATTTGCAAGTTTTTTTAGATACAAATAGACCAGATATTGTCTTATTAAATGAGACAAAACTAAACCCGAGGCATAAGTTAGCTTTTAATAACTATAAACTTATAAGAAAGGACCGATTTGGCGCAACAAGAGGGGGCGGAACGGCAATTTTGATTAAAGACTGTTTCAAATACAGCACGTACTCCAACAGGGCTTTAGACTCTTTAGAATATCTTGAAACATGCATTGTTAGGGTGCCTATATCTTCCAATAACTTTCTGTATATAATATCGGCTTACTACCCAGCAGGAAATAACAACTTACACTTTCGAACTGATTTTCAGGGACTTTTTGATTCCCTGAATTTGCAAAATGTTAATAATTTCTATATTCTTGCCGGAGATTTAAACTGCAAGCATCAGGACTGGGGTAACATAGGCGATAATCCAAAGGGCAATAGTTTACGACAATGGCTAAACGACAATGAGTTAGATTTTAGATGTAGATTGTATGCATCCATAGAGCCCTTTTATCCACGCACTGGATCATTCCTTGATATTTGCATCGCAGACTGCAGACTAATAATAGAAACGCATAACAATACCACCAATAGCTTGAGAACATTCGCTTACGACAGCGATCATAACGCACTGGAAATAAAGGCGTCAATGATCAATGAAAGATATTGGTTTATTCCAAGGAATGAAAAGAATGATTGCAGATTCGATTACGCCAGGACTAATTGGAAACATTTCGAAAGATACATTTCTCAGAGAATAAATTTAGAGACTAGGATACCAAACAATAGGAATCTAACGAATACGGAGATATACACACATATTGACAGGCTGCATAACTTAATTACGGACACAATTGCAAATATTGTCCCGAAATTGAGGAAAGGTGATCCTTATGCGAGATTTTCCACAACCATAGTCAAAAAACTACACTCCGAGAAAAGTAAAATTGTGACATTGCTTAAAAGACATAACAGACTAGAACAACAACTAACCCAAGTCAGCATAAATTTTCTCAAGACAAAATTGAGGCTGATAAAGAAACTTTTAAACGAAAATTTTACAATACTGCTTAATAGAGAGTTGCATAACAGACTAAGTCAGATCGATCATAGAGATCCTGTGGACATGTTTAAACAGATTAAAAGTAAATTCAGGCAATTTAGACCACTCAATCTACACAAAATAATAATTCCAACAAATTCATCAAATATTCTTAGAAGAGCAGGAATAGAACCATCGCATCTAGTAATAGATAGGAACAATTTTATAGTTACAGATTGTAACGAGATGCTTGACGCCATAGGGGCTCATTTGGAGTCAATCCATTCCTACAAACCTATTGACAACCAGAATAACAATCATGTATCAATAGAAGACACTTTCAATAGTTTTTTGGCAACAAAGCACAATTTCGAGAGTAATCATGGTACTGTTACTATATTCAATGAACAGCTAAAATCCGACAACCTTAGCGAAACAGAAGCTGGTAGTTTTTTCATAACCAGTGGAAAATTGCATTTTATATTTTCCAAACTAAGGAACAAATCTTCATCGGGTATAGATAATATACCAAACATTATCCTGAAAAGACTTCCCAGCAGTTTAGTAACGGATTATTGCATCTTGTTTAATAATATGTTAAACAATTCTAATTTTCCAGATATTTGGAAAATGGCGAAGGTAGTACTTTTACCGAAAAAGGATAAGGACCCTTGTTACCCCAACAACATCAGACCTATCAGTTTACTACCAAATATAAGTAAGATATTTGAAATATGCATTAACATGAATATTATTGAATTCTGTAAAGAAAAAGGATTAGTTAACGATCGACAATTTGGGTTTAAACACAATCATTCAACAGTTAATGCAATTAATTTGCTGACGTCTAACATTAACTGGAATTGGAACAGAGGTTTATGTACAGGTGCTTGTTTTATAGACATGGAGAAGGCATTTGACAGCATATGGATCCCAGGGCTAATAGTCAAACTAATGCGATACCAATTTCCGATGAATATGATTATACTTATATATAATTTGATATACAACAGGAAGTTTTTAATATGTCACCAGGATAAAACGAGTAGTAATACCTTCAGAATTGTGAATGGATTACAACAAGGGACGGTGAACTCGCCAACTCTCTTCAATCTATTTCTGATGGAACTCGTAGAAAAGGTTGAGAATATTATATCATTTGCCGATGATATCGTAATATACCATGCAGACAGATCGATAGAAGGTATTAATCAAAGCCTTCAGGATTCGTTTAACATAGTTATACAATTTACTACCGACTGGAAATTAAAAATTAACATAGGGAAATGCGAAGCTATTCTGTTTCGCCCACCGGTCGGAAAATGTAATAGTGATGTAAGAAGGAACTGGAAATCTTTCGGTATAAAATCGAACAATACGAATGAGAATATTCCGATCAGACAGACTGTTAAATATCTGGGTATACACCTGGATAAATTTTTGTACTTTAATGAACACGTTAACGAGATAATTAGGAAGGCAAAGAGAGCATTCTTTTTATATAGGCCGTTATTCCATTCGAAGTATATAAAGCCCCAGAAAAAGACTGTAATGTATCAAACACTAATTAGGCCGGTCATAACTTATGGCTGTCCTATCTGGTTCAACATATCACCCCTATACATGGAAAAAATAAGAGTTTTTGAAAGAAAATGCCTAAGGGCATGTACTTCGCTTTACAGATCTCGACAAAGTAATTACACAAAATACATATCTAACAAACGACTATATACTACTGCAGACATTATCCGTATTGACAATTTTATAATTAACCTTATCAGGAATCATATTTTGCGCTGCTCGCTCAATTTAGATAATAATTTGATAAGGGCCCCTTTTCATACTAACGAGGAATATTTAAAATACACTACACAAAAAGGTTTCGTCCCCCCAGAGGCCTTTATATACATAGACAAACAGAAATTCATACAGGACCAGAATGGCCTACCTATATTTTATCACATATATAGAAGGGCTAATGTGAAATCAGTGCAATGTCAACCATTCCCTGATGACGATATGCGATGCGATACTAGTTTGTCGGAAAAAGATGCTATGTTACCGTCGAAAACCAAAAAGTTTTGGTGGCTTTGTGAATAACTTTTTACATGCGTATGTATCCTTTCCTTTTAACTGTAGACGAGATTTTATATATATCTAGAAATTGATAAAAAAAATGTAATGTTTTTGTATCTTATTTTTCATTACACTACTTAAATATTCAAATACCTGTTACCTTAAGTAAATTAAAAAATTTAGCAAATTGTACAAATGCAAATTACTTGTTAAGAACTATACTCGAGAGCCCGATCTGGGGCCATTGTATTTACTAAGAATTCTGTTATATATACTATTGTTTATTGTAGTTCCGAATGCTCACAAATTCTTTCAAATAAACAACAATAAAAAAAAAAATCATTTAGGTGGGTAACCACGTAAGTATGGGTCGATTTTAAAGCTACATGAGAACTAGCGATATCGATAACAATTGTTTGACAGCTGATAACGTCAAACTACGATGACATTCTTGGACACTAAGGTTTGGCAAGTCATCATGAATCGTTTGACGCCAGAACAGCGCTTCCAAATGGTGGACATTTACTTTGGAAAAAAATAAATCTGTTCGCAAAGTTTAAAGTGCATAGAAAATTACGTTTAGTGATAAAGTTCACTTTTGTTTAAACAGCCTTTATCCATGGCGGCATCATCTGTCCCTTTTGATTCCGAAATGAGAAAGGAGCTGCCATTAACGGTGAATGGCAATTGCTATCGACCCATGCTGACTGTATTTTTGTTGCCTGAAAGGGCGTGTTACTTACAGGTTTGTCAGGGATGTTAGGTTTGTTAGCGGTCATCCAGATTTTAGCTTTGGCCTTTTTCTCGGCTTTTTGCTGACTGGTCATGGGTCCCTCAATGCATTTTTGCACAAGAGGGCCCTAAGCGATAGGGAGTCGTGTGATTGTGGTGCGGTTCTTGAGGATTGGTTGCATGTTCACTGTGAATGTACTCTTTATGAAAGTGTTAGGGATTTAGGTCGGTTAGGAATTGAAATGACGGACGGACTGTGGGATGTTAGAGGGATGGTTGCTTCACAAGAGGTTTTGGCCAGAGCGAATGAGTTCGCAAATAGGGTTTTCTCGATGCGGCGTGCTAGGGCGAGTTTAGCAGTATAGAGTAGAGGTTGTTTGTTGGTTTTAGGATGTAGGTGGCTATGGGTGACCAGTCCCATGTTGTATGGAACAAAAACTGGGAGTAGCCTTTTGGTTACGAGGTCTGACCGGAGACTTAAATCTGGTACCACGGGCAGTCAGGAGCCCCTAGAACCTGTTCTGGCCTGACTATATGGTGCGGCCCCTCGGGGAGTATCGTGGTGGCTGTGGTTTATACCCAAATCGCGGGGAGAACTTCGGTTCGATGTGGAGTTGCATTGCGACCGGGTGCTGTGACCCATAGAACAGTAGAGGCTTAGATAGTCCTCGACCCCTAACCAAGAGGGAAGTTATGACCCATAACTGTCATGCTTCGAATTGGTACCGGCGGAATCAATCCAATGGGGCGTTGACCGTAGCATTGTTACGGCCCCAGTGTGATGGCACACCGTGGTTCAGGCCATTTCGGCGATAATCACGTTAAATCCGACATCTTCTGTATTTTTGTTGCCAAAAATTAATCAGTTAAACATCAGTTGGTTCTAACTAGACTCTGCAACTTAACAATGGATTTATTGCAAAATCAAATTGCTGACGACTTCATTTCCAGAAGTGTTCCGTTTCACTGACCGCCTAGTTCGTGTGATTTAACAGCTCTGGATTACGTCTTATGGGTCTATGTTCAGTCATTCGTTTATGTCGACAATCCAGCAGCTCTTGAAGCATTGGAAGCCATTCCTTGTACCCTCCGATCAACAGTCCGAAAATTTTCAAACCCCCTTTCATTTTCGGGCATGATCGTAGATGGACATATTTCATGAAATGGTCCAAGGAATACGCTGGTGAAATTTGTCATGTCGTGAATGAATCACACTGTACATATAAACTCTCAGTTGACTACTTTAAATCTAGCAAGTTACATAAGGTATATACTCGTACTCGTACTGTAATATAGTGCACTTATGATTTCATATCAGTTTTCCGCTGACGAAGTAGCGATACTGAGTCAACCGGTATAATAAACTAAGTTGCCGACTTTTGACTTTGGTAATAAAGGGAGGGCCTTTTAGAATTTCATATTTGAACTACCGATTAATTTTTATTTTCAGGTTTATGTTTGACATTTGCAAAATGGGACGCTCTATGCTCGAACAAAATTGGGAGTCTGAGTCTTGAGTTTTTACCCTAAACTGTAAAAAAATTACTTTTAGAATTTTCGGAAAGAGATCGGCCTTCAGTTCAGTTTGTTCTTCAATTTGTGAAGTGATTTCATGAAAATGGATCGTTATTGGACAAACCAATCCGAGTACTTGCTCGTCCAGTGCCTTTAATCGAAAACATTGCTGCTGTGGCTGAGAATTTCCAAAAACATACATCAACTCCTCATCGTTCTTAGGAAGTAAACATTTCTTGCACTTCTTTGAGAATAAGTTTGCACAAAGACCTCGGTATGAAAGCTTACAAAATTCAATTGGTCCAAGAACTGAAGCCTTATGACTATCCGATGCGTTTTTGCTTCGCCCAATGGGCTGACGATTTTTTGGCAGGAGATGAAGAATTTTACCGAAAAATCGTGTTTTCAGATAAAGCTCATTTTCGGCGGTCATGTCAATAAGCTAAATTGCCGAATATGGGGTTCAAAAAACACACGTGCCTATTAAGAAGCCAATGCATTCACAGTCAATCTTGGTGTGGATTTTGGCCTGGGAACATCATTGGGCGACTTTTCTTTGAAAAAGAGCAAGAAGCCGCCATTATCGCCAATGGCGTGCGTTACCGAGCAATGCTTAACGAATTTTTGTCTCTAAAAATTTAAGAGAATGGCACGGACGACGTTTGGTTTCAACAAAACGGGGTCACATGTCACACAGCCATCGATATTTCACGCACTGTTTTTGAAAATCAAATAATCAGCCGAATTTGTAAAGTCAATTGACCGCCACGGAGCTGTGATTTGAGCTCTTTGGGTTATTTGCAGTGGAAAGCCATTAAGGATAAATGTTACGCAAAGCATCCAGAGACAATTGAAGTATTGAAACATGAAATCAAGGTTGCCATTGTAGAGATTCGACCCGAAACAATCAAAAGTGTGCTGAATTATTGGATTGATGGGATAAGGTGCCAGTTGTAGTATTCATATGCATGACATGTGTTCCATTATAAAATGACAAAGATCATCATTTCAAATGAAATTAGAAATTTGAAAAAATTATCAATAATTTTCTTACAGCCACTTAAAAAAAAATTAAATTGCCCACCCTGTATTTTCAACCAAGGATGGTCACTGTAGAGAATATAGGTTAAGATTTATATAAAGTATAGCTTCCAAATATATGTGCATCTGATTTTTATGACTTTAAATTTAGATGCCACATCTTACATCCAATCATGATGCAACTTAGCACGACTTAGTTTTTAAGGCCATATGTGTTCCATACAAATGTGTTTATCCGATTTTATGTTTTTAGTTCTAGGAGCCACGTATTGCATCCAATTTTGATGAAACTTGGCACAGACAACTTTTTTGGAGCAAGGCCAGGCGCCAATAGAATGAAAGAAAATCACATATGAGTCATTCCATGCCAAACGGTACGATTTTGGGCAAAAATTTAACGCAATGATTCCGATTTTTATGAAAATTTGCAGATTTGGTCCTCTAGCAATTCTAAATAATCCGCGATTAGAAAAAAAAAATATAATTTTTTTTTTCAAAAGTTATGACCAATTGAACTTTGGTAAAATGGAGATTTTATCAAAGAGGTGTGTTCATTCAGTCGCATGTAACTCCGGAAATACTTGACCGATTTTACTCTGCTATACCTTATTTTGAAGGTAATTTTAAGCACTTCTAAAATAACGAAACGGTATGGCATAACGCCATAGAATTTTTTAAGTTTGTATCATTTTAATCCTTTTATTTCGATTTTGAAAATGATTACATCTTTTTTTATTTTTGAAATTTTGCAGGCGTATTCTTACAGGTCTGTTTTACCGACTGTGTAAGTTTTAAAGTGGTGAAATAATGCGTTCTATTTTTAAAAATTTTTTTTTACCTTATACCTTTTTCACTTCCATGAATATAGAAAATATAATATAGAAAAAAAATACTTTTTAATAGTTTATTGACACAAGATATAACAACAACAAAAAAACAAAGAAAAAAAGAAATAAAAAAATGAGTAATGAAATAAATGTTATGCCTTGTATACCATCTTCATACAGTACTGCTCAGAAGATGATGTTGTCTGGACTTTCATTATTTTATCGGGTTGTGGAATGAATGCATGGTAGCCAAGAGTTCCAGAAATTGTTTTCGCTTTTTCAAAACGCTCCTTCAGGTGTTTCGCCCTATCTTGATATTGATAGTTATTGAAGAATTCTGTATGAATATTCTTCACGTTTTTATTCACCCAATCATAAAATTTGACGGCACTATTAATGGGATTTATGAGGCTGGACAAGCTTGCACGTGCTGCTAGTCTTTTGACTGTTCCTCCCAGACCATCGCAGGGCCATTTGCCATGAGACGTTGCAAAAAAATGCCATTCCGCTGGTATTCCAAAATCTTCTACGTGGAACGTCAGATTTAAAAAGTTTTTCTTGTTTTTGTATTGTGCGCTTGCGCCATCAGAAAAGTAAAATATTTTACTTACAGGTCCTAAGGTTTTCTTTAAAAAATTTACAAGCCCCTCCTGGAATACGTGCACGGCTATTGTATCATGTTTTTATTTCTTTTTTTCTTTGTTTTTTTGTTGTTGTTATATCTTGTGTCAATAAACTATTAAAAAGTATTTTTTTTTCTATATTATATTTTCTATATTCATGGAAGTGAAAAAGGTATAAGGTAAAAAAAAATTTTTAAAAATAGAACGCATTATTTCACCACTTTAAAACTTACACAGTCGGTAAAACAGACCTGTAAGAATACGCCTGCAAAATTTCAAAAATAAAAAAAGATGTAATCATTTTCAAAATCGAAATAAAAGGATTAAAATGATACAAACTTAAAAAATTCTATGGCGTTATGCCATACTGTTTCGTTATTTTAGAAGTGCTTAAAATTACCACAAATAAGGTATAGCAGAGTAAAATCGGTCAAGTATTTCCGGAGTTACATGCGACTGAATGAACACACCTCTTTGATAAAATCTTCATTTCACCAAAGTTCAATTGGTCATAACATTTAAAAAAAAATTTTAAATTTTTTTTCTTGAAACACGTATATAATATTTTTAAGAGAAGAATGCATACACAAACTAGTTAAGCAATCCAAGCTTGTGATGTAAAAAATGCGTACCGTTTGGCATGGAATGACTCATATGTTCATTCGATTTTATGTTATTAGCTCTAAAAGCCACATACTATAACTACATCCAAACTTTGCATAAGTAAGTTCTTTGTGCTAAGGACGGTCGAAGTTGAAATTGAAAAAAATTCGCCTCAGATAAAGATATAGCTCCCACATGTATTTGCTTGGCGAAGACATATTAAGGCTAATTTTTGTTTTTGGGGTTTTATTTTTCCTTCTTGATATTTTTGACTCTTGGTTATCCGTTATCTGTGTAATTCGCTAAGCTAAATATATTGTGCCTTTCCCTTTGAAATATACTGCGAAGGGTCCCCTTGACCCCTATCCGTAGTACTTTAAAATCATGGTACTTCGTTGGGTATTTTTGGCCCCCTTATGTTAAGTAGTTGGTAAGTTTAATACGTAAAGCCTTGCCTTCTTTCTGAAGGGTACTGCCTGCAGTGTCATTTAAATTGTGGGACTGCGTAGGTTCCTTCTGACCCGCTTAATTTGTAGACATTTTTTTTAGAAGCGCTTTTCTTTCTGTAAGGTACAGCATAAGGTCCTCTTGGCCTGTCGTGTAACTGCGTAATGTCCTCTTAGCCCACTTGAGTAGTAAGTAACTTTAATCAGCTGTGCCTTCCTTGAAGATGGTACTGCGTAGGGCCCTTTTGGTCAATTTGCTGCAGTGCCACTTTAATCGTGGTACTGCGTAGGGTCACCATTGCCCACTTTAGTAGTCTTGATCCTTAATGACTCTTGGCCCACAACGATTAGTGATTAGCTGAAACAGCCTACATCTGATACAAAAATATCTCATTCGGTATTTCATTAAGAAATCATAAGGCGGACAGAATCATATAATGTACTATCGCACATGTTGATCAACTTATGGAGCAGATTCCATATGAAATAAATGTGGCACCGCCCACTTTTTCTTCAAGACAGAAGAGCATAGGCAGCTTTTATTAGATATTCCAACACACTAGATCTGTTACCAGATTTCCAGTTGCAATTCTACACGAAGTAAGCATACCAGACTTTCGTATGGTGTTTAACTCATTTCTTCCATCGGCACATGTGCTTAGAATAGGCTAATGCACAAGTAGAAACATTTTTGTGGATTGTGGCCCGCCGTTCAAATCCAAATTTAAACTTGTTATAAATATTGCAATTATTAATTTTCTTTACGTCATGTCCTCTTCCATCTAGCCTCATGGATGACGATAATGTGAGCCATGTAGTTTTGGAGGACATCCTTCAGTTGGATAGACGCAGCTGCTTGCAGAGTGTTCGTAAGTTCCAAATAAGTGAGGTAGGGCTGTTTCATCATTTATTTTGTTTTCGTGTTTGCGACAAACCCAACTTAAACCTATTTGACATGGGACCAGTTAGCCTCTTACATGTTAGCTGTTAGCACAGCCCCCATTAGGGGAGAACTCAGGTGACCCCATTTTCTTCAAAAATGCTTGCCCTTATATTCCAAAATTATGCTCTCACTGCAATTTACCAGAATCTGTGATTCAAATATTTGCCTCGTTATGACTTCTCCATGGAATGTGAATATCTGCTGTGAGCATAAGCATATAGACGCTTCCCAAACTCTGTACATGTGGTCTGTACACAAACTTATGTACATATGTACAGTAAATGTACATAATTATATTACATTCGCTACAGTACATATGGCAAGTAAACATTTCATTCCTGCCGATAATGAAAGTATGGGCAAATGAAAGTAATTTCCATTGTACGAGTGTTGCATGACGTTGACACGGGCTCTTAAATGTCTTGGCGGTGGAAAACTTTTAATGAGATTCCTTTGAATGGGGCAAACAATCGAACAGAACAGATTGGGAACTTTAGCAATATTTGTTGAGCTAAACAGAAGCGCATAAACGCCAAGGATGCTGCTTCGAGTCGAACAGCGATAAAGCGAAACAAAAGGTGCACAAAGGTGAATCAATCCATTGCCATTTAATCTGCGAACACATCAACAGCACGGCCCCATCGGTCGGTCCATCGATGGGCGGCGCAGCGCCAAGGAGGCCGCCTATACTAGCACAGCAACAATGAGCGCTTTTTGATAAATATGCGATGCCGCAAAATAAATGAAACCTGTTAAGTGAACCTTTTGTATTTGTCAATGGTGATGTGCTGCCGATGCCATAAATAAAGATGTTTCTTCGTCATGCTAACATATTGCCATGCTTTGTTCATGTCGCTTGCTGCTGTTGTTGTTGTTGTCATTGTATATCACCAACACATGTATACTTATACATGTGTTAGTAAGTGTGTGTGTGTTAGGTACATTAGGGTGGCATATAGGTAAATTTAGTTTATGCAGCGCTGCGCAAAGGTTAGACACATTAAGGGATTTGTTCTTCAACATGGAGATTCCTCGAAAGAGAAAAGAACTAAACCTTTCAATGAACGACCGGGGATTTTCAAAATACAGATGTGCAAATATGCCAATTATGATTTTATATATGCTTGTTCTAGTCTATAATTTATCTACTTTCCAGATATGTGGGTTACATAGGGTGATCCATTTAGAGGTATTTTTTCAGAACATAAAAAATATAAAAATTCAAATCAAGTGTGGAATCTTTATTGGTAATTCGAAAGGACATTTTATGGCATTTATTTTTTTAAAATAAATACCTTCAAATGTTGGCAACTGTATTATAGAAATGAGCGTTCGGTGAGAAACGGGAAGATCCGCTGTTTTCGACCAAAATTTTGTTCAGTGATGAGGCCCATTTCTGGCTCAACGGCAAAGTCAATAAACAAAATTGCCGCATTTGGGCTGAAGAGCAACCAGAAGTGGTTCAAGAGGTGCTATTATACACGAAGAAAACCACAGTTTGGTGCGGTTTATAAGCTGGTGGAATCATCCGTGCATATTTTTCCAATGATGATGGCCGAAACGTAACCGTGAAAAGTTCTCGCTATCGCGCCTTAATATCGATCTTAATGCTACCTGATATTGAAGCCCGCAATCTTGACGACACTTGGTTTCAACTGGACGGTGCCACTTGCCATACAGCTGCTCAAACATTGGATTTATTGAGAGGCCATTTCAAATGTTTTGGACAGGTGAGTTGGCTGCCTAGATCGAGTGATATCACACCTTTAGACATTTTTCTTTGGGCTTACGTGAAGTCCAATGTCTATGCTAAAAAACTAGCAACGATTCAGGGTTTGGAAGCCAACATTACGCGTGTGATTAAAGCAATACCGGTCGAAATGCTCGAAGGAGTCAAAATTGGACTCTGAGAATGGAAACCCTGAGGCGTAGTTCCGGCCAACGTTTGAAGGAAATTATATTAAAAAAGAAATACCATAAAATGTCCTTTCAGATTACCAATAAAGATTCCACAATTGATTTGATATTTTTTTTTATTTTTTTTAGATGTCTTGAAAATGAAACAAATAATGCTAGAAAAGAAATGGAACTGGTACGCGAAGACTACAGCTTCAGGACGAATGATATATTGCAGTCGACACTACCAAAAAACTTGAAAATAAGTACCACTACAGTTTTTTTTAAGAAAGTATTAGATGCAATCTAAACATAAAAAGATTAAAATATCCTTAGTTTAAGCACTTACAAATAGGCTGATACAGAGATCACTTAACCAAAACAAAAACTGTGAGATAACAAATATACAGCTCCGTCACAGAGCACAATTTCGTTCGAAAGTGAAATCAATTCGGCATTGTGCCTCTACAGATAACCAAAAACGCAAACATTTTGCGTTTTAAAAACAGTTGGTAGAATTGTAGTGAACTTAAAAATGTAAAGGAGAAAAACAAGAAAATTCTATTTACTCTATGTTTATTGAATAATGTATTTTGTCAAGTTTAAACTACCAGAACTTTTACTTGTTAAAAATACATTTGAATAATTTAGTAACGAAATATGTTCGAAACGGAAAAAGATATCTTACTCTGCCTTCCTAACTACTCTTTTTGTACAACATTGCCTTATGTTTAAACAAAACTTGATAAAGGCAACACTTAGAACTAAATCTACAAAGAGGAAGTAAAAACAGCGGTTTTTCCTATTCTTTTCTCATACTCGTAGAGCTGCCAAATACGAAAGCTGTGACAGGGCTGTTAGATAGAAAATTGTACAGTGTACATACCGAAACTGACAGAGATCCGTGCTCTAAAAAACATAATAAACGATGAGAGAACGTCAGTAGCGTACAAGCCCAATGCGACACTTCAAAAACTCTTCTCAAAAGGAAAAAAGACAAGTAACAAGCTCAGAGTAAGCAATGTTGTATACGAACGTACTGGCAAAGGAAAGGAAGAAAAGTGCAACAAAGAACATGAAACGACGTACGAAGGGAAAAAAATCGACAGAATTAGCTATACACATAAAAGGGAGTAGACACGAGTCAACTTTCAACGTGTAAAAATACTCGACAGAGAAAATTTAGAGAACAAACGATAACACTTTAGAGAGTCTAAGAATACAACAACGAATTCAGAACTCAAAAAACACAAAAGAAAACAAAGGCAATACAAAGGTACAATACTCCGTTCTAATACTTTGACGAGAAAAGATATTTCTAATACTAGTACGAGTATTAAGTTCAAACTGTGATATTTTACTCTGTGATTATTTGCATTATTAATGAATTATGTTGTGAAGTCCAGTTTTTTTTAAAATAGTATAAATAATTATAAGATGTTGAATTAATCGTTAGTTGAAATGCCATACTAGAACATAAAAACTACAATTAAATTGGGAAAAAAATTTTCAAATTCTGCCAACAGGCTTTTCAATCAAAAATTTTCTACTGCAGATGCTGGAAAATAACCGGCGAAATGCTGGAAATCAAGCGAAACCTGACCACAATTAGCTCAACAAAACAAACAAATGAACGAATAAGTTTTCCTATGACGAATTTAATCTACACTGACAACATACCACCTTTT
The DNA here is from genome assembly GCA_963513945.1 of Hydrotaea diabolus. Lineage (NCBI taxonomy): Eukaryota > Metazoa > Arthropoda > Insecta > Diptera > Muscidae > Hydrotaea > Hydrotaea diabolus. The sequence goes on along the minus strand of OY740720.1, from coordinate 98,547,761 downwards.
AAACAAATTTATTCAAAACCTTAAATATTTTTGAAAAACCTAGCATGACGTAAGAGGCATAGACTTTTTAAACTAAAATATTTTTTTTCACTAAAATAGTCAAGATGACTGGGGAACATAAAAATCGTAACAAAAATCATATGGCAATAATATTTTCCAATGGATTAAAATGACACTATGTATGATTTGGCAATAGAATCGACAAAATTAAATTTGTCCATGTATTTATTAGTAAAAACTAACAATCAAATTATTTATGAAACACAACTTAGTTCAAGTGGTTGCCTTGGCTAACTTCGCAGTAGAGCATTCTGCCACTCCAAGACCTGGTTGATGGTTTCGGGCAGTAGCTCACGAATAACTTGGATGATATTGGCCTAAAAAGCCTAAATCGTTTCTTGATTATTGGCATAGCATCATTCCTATACGGTTCCAAACAAAAAAAGTCCAAAGGATCAAAACGCTGCTCCGAGGCTGCCAATTGACATCGCCAAGAAGGCTGATAAAACGATTTGGAAATTTGGTACGAACAAGTTCGATCGTATCATGTGCTATCTGGCATGGCGCGTCATCCTGCATGAACCAGAGATCTCCATTTCTTTAATTTTAGTTAAAAAATCGGTTAACATGACCCTCTACCGCTTACCGTTGATAGAAACGTTGCCAAATTTGCGAAGAAAAATAGTCCTATGCCAATCTTCGTGAGTACATTCGATTTTCGACAACAACGAACAAGTTTTCCACAACCCTAAACTACTATTCTGTTTGTTAACGTAACCGCGGAGATAAAAAGATGATTTTTCGCCTAAAACCAATTTAAGCTGCCGTAAGTTTTCATATGTTCCAACGACTCATTCTTTTGGCGGCGGTATGATACTGATTTTCTGCCAAGATATCGAACGGGATACAGCTTTTAAAATCAGCTAAAGTCAAAAGTAGTCACTATTTTATAACGTGCACTTCTGAAAGTACATGAAAGCAAACAGAAAGTCGCTTTTTGGACCCCCTCGGACGGGCCCTAACTGTACAAAAATATAAAACTAATGTCATACATGATTTTGTAGGAAAATTTCATTGCTTTTAGTCGGTTGAATATAGTTATACGAGGGTTGCTATTTATATTTCGGCAATAAAAACACGATAATTTATCATTGGAAATGGTTTTATTGTCTTTGAAAATATTCTCCTTTAAGATCAATTCACATTTCTTTCCCCCCAATAAATGTTCGAAGCACTTTTTCCACTCCGATTGACACACCTCCAAAACATGATTTATGAACGCATTAACAGCTGCTTCGGGCGATGAAAAACGTTGACCACGCATTTTTTTCTTGATGCTAGGGAATAAGAAGTAGTCACTGGGTGCCAGTTCATGGCTATAAGGTGGATGGCCCATCAATTCAACATCTTGAGTGGACAAATGGCTCATCATTCCAGCTGATGTGTGAGAGCTCGCTAGGTCATAATAGAAATTAACCCGCAATAATTTATGTTAATGTACTTCTTCCTTGAACAACTTTTGTTGGATTTGGCTCGTCTTGAAAGACCTATATGGTCGATTGCTGTTTTGTTTCGGGTTCATATGCATAGATCCATGATTCGTCACCTGTGAATTTTATACACTGCCTTTGAGCTACCGGAGTTATACTTTTTCAACATCTCTTTGCACTAATCCATACGACCATTTTTTTGAGCATTCATCAAATAATGTGGGATCCAACGAGAACAAATTTGTTTCACGGCCAAATGAACATGCTATGTCTTCTTGATGCTTTTCATACTAATGTCCAAAGATGCATCAATCTCTTTGTATCTCACATGTCGGTCTTGCTTAATGAGTTCACACACAGCATCGATGGTTTCTGGGAAAGTGACCGAAGTTGGACGTCCTTCACGAAATTCAGCTATTAACAGTGGTTTTGATGGTGCTTCATCACCAAAAGTCGAAACAAGGTGATTTAAAAACTTTTGTCTCGTTAAGACAAGAGCCGAAAATTGTAAAAATCATCGCACGAAAATGTTCACAGGATAATTCCATTTTTTTGACTGAGATGAACTTTTCAACACACTGCAAACAAAACAATTCGCCCTCAAATGACAAAACGTTCTGAGTGAAGTTATGCCAAAAAATGTCAAAGTTTCCAATGGAAGTTCCAGTTTGCATCTAGGAACACTAGAATTGTCAGGACCCGAAATATAAATATCAACCCTCGTGTGTGGTAGCAATATTTTAATCCGAACAGAATTTCTGCAATATCAACATAGTCTGTCTGTCCTTGACAGAAGGAACAAACTCGTGCCAAAAACGTGCAAACACTTTGCTTCTATAACATACAAATCGGATGAACATATAAGTATACCACCTTTTCCAAACTTTAATAGCGTCCGTCCTTGGTCATGAAAATCGGTCAAGAATTGCTACCTGCCTTTGATTACAAGCTTTCAATGAACGAATGGATGGACAGACAGACATCGTTTAATCGAATTAGCTATTGAGTCTGAGTCATTCGTGCACTCAAAGGTGGGTTTAGTATAAATAGTTTTCGTAGTTACAAAAAGTTGCCATTAAAACTTACTTATAATATGTTCCTTAAAGTTTAATTTAGGATTTCGATCGATGGTCTCAAAAGCATTAAAAAATTTGTTTTTAAATTGTCAAAATAAAATAAATTTTATCAAGAATTTTTTTAAGAACTTCCATTTCCAATAAAGTTTTAAACAAAAGGTGTCACTGTGATACGAGATGTGAGAAAAAATAACTCAAAACTTTTACAAACAACCAAACGACTACAAAAACCAACAAACGGTAGGAGCGATAGGAAACAACTTCGAGCTTGTGCAAGATCAAACTTTTCATAATACTTCGGGTAATTATTGGTAGCACATAAAGCACTATGCTGCATTTGATTGGATGTACAATATGGCCTTCACCGCGGAAGGACCTCAAATCGAGAGTGTACTTTTTGTGGGGGCTTTTTAGAAACTAGAACCAATCACTCGTTTACGAAAAATAGTTGTACGTCGTTCGTTACGTTCCGAGCGAAATTTCGTTGGAACCGGATGTAATACAAGTATGTGGATCATAAGGTACCATAACACGTTTGAGAGTGATCGGGTTATATTTGTATTAAATCGGGAGGGTCAAATGAGAGCTATTCGAAAACATGAACCGGTATGTTCAAATTTCACCAGCGAAAGGAGTTGATCGTTCGTTATGCTCTATGCGGATAATATGTGGCAGTTGGTTCTAAAATCGAGAAAAACCTATAATTGTTGTTAAAAATAGACCGATCAGGGCCAATTTCAATAAGGTTTGTGCTTGGTCCAAATTTGAAGAATGTACCAAGTTTCATCGAAATCGCTTCATACTCGTAACTGCGATTATTGTGATTTCAACGGTAGATGGGCAGATGGACGGACGGACATCGCTCAATGGAATCAGATTGTGATTCGGAATCGATCCGTATACCTAACATAGGGTCTATATACATACCTTTGAGGTGTTGCAAACATCAGCACTGTGTTATAATACCCACAGCGTGGTGTAGGCTATAAAAAGCCTGTGTAACAATTTATCGAAATATGAAAAATGCCTCCCTAGTATACGCTCCTTATATACATGTGTATGTACACGCAATAAATAGACAGTGTGCTGTGTGGACACAAGTGTCTGTATGCGGAAAACATTTACATAATTGTTATTTATAATTTTCTTTTTCATTAGTTTTGCGAGATTGAATAAATCAATTTGGCATCAATATGCCAAATCAATTAAGATTACTCATACGTCATGATGTACAACGGAGCGACCTCTGTATGTTCGTATGTATGTATGTGAGTACGTATGCAGACGCATACGTATCGCCGTAACGTATCGCACTGTGATAATTGTTGTTTTGTTTAGTTATTTATTGTCAATTTGAACTTTTACCAATATCAATTGAAAAACAATTTCTCCACCCACAGCTCGCCTACTCCTGTTTGTGCGTGGGTACTTCCATGAGTATTTAGCCACATGTTTGTGCCATGTGCCGATCGATTTGCAAAACATTGAAATTGTATCAATTAATCACTCAGTATAGACTGCACTAAGATTTGGTTTCTGCAAGTCCAGGTTAATATCGCCAAATGCGGAGTAACAAGGGGAAAATGTGTATAGTTTCATTCAAATCGACAAAGTTGTGTATGCATCGTTGTTAAAACAGAGTTTTTTACTCGCCATTATCTGCTCGTTCTTGTTGGAGTGACTCTTCAATTGATTTTTAAATTTCCACAAAAGCCAAATGAACTGTTGTTTTCAAAACATCATATGTTAGAAGAATCACAAAGGAGGAATCTGATATCCATCTGGTACCGTTGGCGTAACTACAGATATTATATGGTGGTCTAAAGAACCATTGTCTCACAAGTGCACAAAACTAAAAATTGTATCTACGGAAACTATTTCCGAGGGGAAATAGTTTACCTAAACGTTTACCTAAGTATACTGAAAAACTTAAGAGGACGCCTTAGATTTGAATTCCTTTTAAGGAATGAGCCAACTCGCTTGGACAAATTTAAGTCTGCATCAATCAAGATCTCGCCAATTCCTATCGAAACAATTTAAATTGAAATTGAAAACAAGTAATAGGGTGGTTAAATTTTAAGGGACGATGTTGATTTGGAATAAAACAAATCAATTATTGTCATTTATTTTTATTATGATAATATTGCTACGAGTGTGGTTCAATTATGCATGGAACAAAATATCGGCCAAATGGCCGCCGCGACCTCGGCGACACACCTCTGATGGTCCAAATTTTCGATGACGCTGAGGCATAATTGAGGTTCTAAGCCGTTAATGTGCTGAACTATCTCACCCTTTAGCTCTTGAATTGTTGCTGGCTTATCGACGTACAACTATTCTTTCAAATAACCCCAAAGAAAGAAGTCCAACGGTGTCAAATCACATGATCTTGGCGCCCAATTAACATCGCCTATTACTAATTATTGAGAGTGATGGGGTTTAATTTTTGGATAGACCTTTGCTTAGAGACTATTAGAATTATGGGCTGATACTCGTATAGTTTATTTTTCCCTGAGATGGGTGTTGATGGCTCTTAACGGTCTGCACGAAATTAATCGTAATCGGATTTAATATGTGGCTTAGAACTATAGGTTATGAAATCGAGAAAAATCAAAGGAAGGAGCGACGTGGACCAAGACCTGTACTTTGGCGGTAACGATAGATGGACAGACGGATGGACATCGTGCAATGTAATCAGATAGTGACTTTCAATCGATCGGAATACTTGACATGGAGACGATATCTATTATGTTAAGGTGTTGCAAACATCAACACTGTACCAGAGAGGGTAAAAAGCACGGCAAGGCAGGGGAAATAGCCAATCTTGAGAAGCATAAGAACAACTGTTTAATTAAGTCCGAATCGTAATGATAGCAATGCGGAAACTTACCAGCCAAGAGGTTGACAATTTTAGTGAAGCGTCTTAAATCTACACATTTCTTAAAAATATTTGTAAACTGACAGCAGATTTTGTCGGTGTAGGAAATAAACAAATCGAAACTACAAAATGGGACCACGGATGAAATTCCTACAGTCGTTTAAATTCGAATATCCAAAAGCAACCGCCCGGTATACTTCCACCTCTAAAGGTTTTGGATTAATTTTGAGCTATCACAGAAGCTTTAACTTAAAGCAATTGTGGAGTTTTCACCCAACTCGGGCTATGCTGATGGGAAGGCATACTTAACAATAAACGTAGACCCAATTCACCCATCCGCTAAAGAGTTAAATATTTACTATTATAGTGCGTTAGGTTAAACGTTCTCAGAAAAATATTAAATAAAGAATGAAAACATGCAGACAATTTCTAAGTTCGGCCGGGCTAAATCTTGAATGGATTGCTTTGTAGAATGGAATTGACTGTATTGGGGGATACGATTGTTCATTCTTGCTTGCCAGAACTACATTTTTGGGGCCGTTTGAACTGTTATCCTGTTAAGATTCGTGAATTTCATTATTTTGGAGAACCCAAAATAGGACTCCCTAGGGCAGATTCAGGGCTTTTATTTAGAAAATCTTAAAAAATATAGCACATTTTGGTGAGTGAGGAAATTTCACCTTTTCTCAGCAAACATATGTCGATTTTTGAAGCGACCTAATTTCTACTTAAGGGACCTTTAAATTATTGGGTATTGGACCTCAAATGTAATCGAATCGTTGAATTATTGTTTTTTCGGATTCGTAAAGAGAATGTTGTTGCTTTTTAATATCCATATGTACATAGTCGAAGGATCACTTTGGGCAAGTCCGAATGCAAACTTGTGTCAAATCTTAATACAGGTACATTTTTTGGTTTGTGAGAAAATTGTATTGTTTCTGGATAAACATATTCCTCCGATTATTACAGGGCGGGTTTTGGGCCCCAGAGCACATAGATTACGCTCATAGGACAAGGCCTCCGATTGCTCAAAATTGCAAAATTAATACTCACATTCTTTATAAAATTCCACAGTTTCTGGATATTTATATGTCCATGATCGAAAGAACCAATTTTTCGCCACCCTCCACAGACCCATGGACCAAGAACTTTCGAGTTAATCGAACCGTATAATTAGTAGGATATTTTTTATCTGTGGCGTAATTTACGTAGGCTGATTTTTGGGACGAATGGCCAATATGGTTCAAGTTCCAAATTGGCACAATTCTTAAATATAGGTACATATTTGGATTTGCTAGAAAAGTTTAATGTCCTTATATGTCCTTGGATATACGGAGACGGTATGTGGACCCCAGGGCCCATAGACACGTCCATAGGTCAAGGCCTTGAAATTAGCCGTAGGGACCTAAGGGTAAAAACCAGTTTTGTTCACGAGAGCCATTTTAAAGATTTAAATACGTGTATCTTTGGTGTACCATCACTTTCATAAAACGCGCATATCTCTAGGAGGGAACACTTTTGGGACATGGGATCGGTCTCATTCGATGCTCAGATGTTTTCCACATCAAAAAAAAAGTGAAAAGTTAATGAAAAGTTTTGTTCAGGAGAGCTATTTTAAAGATTATGTCCCTTTCTATTTGCGCTTAGAATCGTCGACTTCGCTTTCATAAAACTCGCATATCTCTGGGAGGGAACACTTTTGGCGCATGGGATCGGTCTCATTCGACGCTCAGATGTTGTTCACACCAAAAAATGAAAAAAAAAATGAAAATTGATTTTTTAACCCTTAGGTCCCTTTCTCTATGCGCTGTCACATATTCAGATTTTCATTAAATTCTACTGTTTCGAGGTACCCATATATCCATGTTCGAAGGATCCAATTTTTCGGCGACCTAGGGACCTTAACATGATTGGTCAAGGGCCCAAGTTTTTCGATTCGTTAAAAATGTGATACTTTGATTCGTAGCGAAATTTTATTGTTGTACCTATGTGTTTTTATTGGTATACGCACATGGATCTATACGAGCCTGGGGGCCTTTATCCCATGGATCAAGGTCCAAATTTCTTCGCAAAGTAAAAGTAATGTGACATTCTGCTTCGTGACTACCTGTATGTCCATAACTCAAGGAGGCTGATTGTTGGAACCTTGACGCTATATAAGTACATATTTCTATTTGTGTTTGTCCCTAAAAATAAGGGACGGTTTTTGGGCCCCTAGGGCCCCCAATGACCAAGCCCATTTATGGAAAGTCAAAAAACTATGCCTACAGGTTCCGAGCTAATTTAAAAGTATAATGTTAAAAAATGTTAAATTTGATCAATACTTTTAAAAATATTTTTGCCTTTTTCCCGATTTGGTCCATTTAATATACCAACCCATCGCCGAGTATAAGACATATATTTGGAATGTTCAAAGACTCTAGGTCTTTTCGTTTAGATACATAATAGCAATAATAGAGGCTTAACAAAATGCTGCCTAGTGTCGGAAAAATTAGATGTTGAATCCCTAGTAGTAACAAATAAGGCATTCTGAGCTACATAATCGCATCCGTGCTAAAAGAGAAAATAAAAACAATAATCGAAAATTATTCAGTCTACTTAAATGGCCTGGCAAGTGAATGCTAATGTCCATAAACGTTGTGACAAAAGGGGCAACGAAAAAACAGCCGAATAAGTAAGGAATAAGTACGTCGTATTTTAGATCAGGCTTTAAGCTGATAATTAAAACTATGGGTGTTTCCAGAGAAGGTTGACATATCTTCCGAAAATAATATATCAAAATAATGGTGTTTAAGTATCATATTATAATACTACTCGTAATTTATTATTTTTAAAGCTTTTGCAGCTTTACTGTGCTCTTACGACGGTAAAACAGACTGCAATTCAGAAATTGCTCTTCTACTCTCATGGCAACTTTATATTGAAATTGTTCTTTGCTTGTAATTTTGTTGTTAACTTTTTGTTTAAATCACTCTTACAACGGAAAATGTTTTACGCCATTAAATATGTAAAACAAAAAGTCAGCAAGAAAAACAATGATCGATTAACAGGGTTTTTCCAATTACATTTATTTATAATTTGATGCCACGTGCGCGTCTTAAAAGTATCACTTCTATGTCAATAGTCGAAATTTCGAATTTAAATAAAATTTATATAAAGAAATACCAGAACCCGGTCCACGTTGCTGGTCCTAAAAACTAATGTCACGCATTTATTTATGGATCCATTAATTATACTTAAGAGTGCATGTGGAACCAGTGACTGTACCAGCAATCAGAACTTCCACGCCTGATGTTCTGAAATCAGAACATCCACGTCTTTTATAAATTATCGTCCATGTCTTAATTATGGCGAAAATAGTAATTCATTTAGAATTTCCCAATTTCAATTAGCGTTTCTAAAATTTAATTTGTATTTTCTCAAGTTCAATAAGCGTTTCTCAATTTCAGTTTGTATTTGTCACAATCTGTGACGATCATGAACTGCAGACTATTTAATTATATAACAATTGTATGACAATAGGCGTGTTCGATTTTTTCTCTTTTATTAAAGGAGTAATTAGTCGCTGAGACGATAACTTCAAGACCTTACGAGATATTAATGCAATTTTTTTGTAACTAATTGACCTTATCATTATCAACCATTTAATTTATAAATTTGGAATTTGTACAAAAAAATAATATAAGCGAGTAATATCCAAGCCCGCTAAACCCGCAAAATGAGATTCTTGAATAACTTTTTTCAATACATTTCTGCGATCTTTGCAGCGAGATGTCAATCAAACATAGCCTCTATTTTCAAATAAGACTATTTTTTCTGATTTTTTTTTTGTCTGGAAAAACAGTTAATGTAACTCTGCCTTAAGCCCTTTAACCTGTAAAGAGTAAAAGCGCTGCCAATTTCTGTTGTTTAATGTTGACATAGGCTATGGCAATTGCTCGGTCACTGGTTTAATGCTGTTCAAATTGTACGACGATAGATTGATTTTTACCCACCATAATCAGCACGTGTTTCTGCTATACCAATATGTTCCTAATCAATGCATTGTAAACTTACATACTTCTCTTAATAGCACATTAAGGAAAAAACGGACAGCTACAGACACACTAATAGTCAGTTAGACGTAGTTGGCTCAAGGAACGAACTATAAGTCTAGGTCAGTATGTAAAGGAGAATCACTTATATGATACACAGCTTATTGATTAGAGAGTACTACTGTTGGAATTTACTGCAAAAGAAGTCTTATATTAAAACAGTTTAGTACTACTAAAAAATCTAATAGGCCGACTGTGAGGGACTGTACAACACTTTGTTAATAAAAAGTATCCGTACCTCTTACCGGAGTTAACGATTTGCGCACTTAATATAGACCCATATGGTTCAATTTCACCAGGTATATGTCGCACTTTTTTCAATACTTAATTTTTTGAAGTACTGAATCTGCTCCTATGTAGTCTTACAATAAGTATACGAATCGTAAGTATATTTCAATAATGAATCCTAGTTTCGATTTCTTGGGTTATGAGGTTCTCTGCGTATTGTAGGCAGGATTTGCCTTTTTTGTTCTAAATAATATATAACTACTATAGATGACATGTCTGAGAGTTTTAAGTCTGGTTTGGCTTAAACCTCGCGTTAAAAGGCCGGAGGACCTTCACAGTCATTTACAAAATGTTTGCAACATTTTTGTAGAGCGAAGGACACATCTTATGTATGTATAACGCATAACTCTAGAAAAGAAGAGTGCACGACATTAAAATGGTTGGGTTGCGGTATTTTGTACATTATGTTATTATGTACTGAGGTCTTTATCGTAGGTGTTTTCATAATTAAGTTTAGGTTAAAACTCGGGAAATAGAGGCGGTGGTCTCTAAAGTCAGACATTTCTGTAATTTAGGTATTGTTGGAGTTTTGTGTTGACTGTTTTAGTCACGTATTAGAGAATCCAAACCTCGTTTGGTTTAATCCTCGTGACGTAAAATAAAGAATTCTACACAGTCTTTTTGGAGTTGGCATTCGAATTTGAATGTGGTTTGCCTTGTTGTTGAGAATTTTATACCGGGTTCGATTTAAGTCAGACATTTCCGCGATTTCAGTGTTATAGGATTTTCTGCCGACTACTGTAAGAGTAACTCTTTAGAGCATTGAAACCACGTTTGGTTTAAACGTCTTGAAGTAGGATGCAGAATTCTACACAATCTTTCCGGCGCATGTGTTCGCGATTGCAGTAACAAAAAAGCACAGGTGCTGATTAGAAAACCAAAGTCATGAAGCGCTTGGACTGCACAATAACTGTCTAGCAAGAATGTTATTGTGCCGTTGGAGGTTCTCTCTGTACTTTGTTTTGATGTCCTAAATTGCCTTTTTAACGAGGAGCATTTTTACGTTTAGATGGATGTCTTCTTTCTATATACTCGTATACTAAGTGGCACCATTATTCAGCCGCAATTTCTTTGATGGGCCCTTTGAATTTTGCCGATATTGCTCGAGCTTGAATTTGTACATAGCTGAGCACCATATAACCAAATAGGTTTGATTGCACTGTTGTGTAGCAGGACCTTATATTCGAGGCTCAGCTTTGAGTTCGCATGAAGAAGCCAATGAAGTTTATACTATACCTTTATAGGTATACCTTTAGTTTCAGCTGAGTCTTCTTGACTTCGGTATGATTTCGGTATGGATTCCAAAGTAAATAACATTATCAGATTAAGAAAAAGGGATTTTGATAAGTCTTAATATCGGACAATTGCTAAAATTCAGTGTAAAAATAAAAGCACAGAGTTAGCATTTAGCATCATCGACTTTTATTCTCCAATCAGATAGCCATGATTCTACTCGCCTTAAACGAACATCTAGATCCATAGATGCAATTTTCTGATTAAAGCGAAAAAATTTGATGTTAGTACATTTGGGCTGGCAGGGATATCTACTGTAAACCGAAGGTAAATAATAGGCTTTGGACACTACCCTGGCGGTTTACCTGTTCGATGGTGCTGTTATCTTTCAAGAATCCAAGCTGATGGTCTTGTAATATATTATATTTCAAATCGTTTAAATAAGCAGGGAAGCAAATTGATCAGTCTGCATGAGGAAGGTAAAGCCAGAAATTTCCTGGCTTTAGGAAAGTAACTATGTCTCAAAATTAGTTAAATAATTTTGCCCGGAAATAAGGAAGTTCCAAGATCATTTTAGGTGTGGCAAGATCGTTTACAGATGCTTTACCTAGTTTCTTTAAGGACATGCAGAATCTAATTTGCGTTTGCAAAGAATATAACTACGGCAGAAACTTTATCATCTGGTTGAAGGAAGTCGCTATTTACAGGATTTGAGAAAAATACCAGGACCTTGAATGCAAACAATTTTAGAGAATTATTTTTCCGGCTAAAAATTTTATTTTTACACTATCCCTGCTGATATTATTTTATTTGAATTAATTTCCGAGAGATTTTTTTTTCACTACCATTCTCTTCGCGCGCCTGATTATTTTTGTTCAAACCTAATGAACTATGCTTCAAGTGAGCTAGAGCGAACTTGCTCTAGTGCTTCGGATGTAATGATTATAAGTCAGTTAGAATGCACTATGTAAAATTTGAGCCAAATCGGTCTTAATTTGTTATATTTAGAGCGGTGCGCCGCAGCGGGTCTTTAACTCGGGAGTGATCTTTAGTTGGGGGCTGAATGAAAACATAAATATTGACCGACAAAGTCGCTCGTAACCCCTTATACAAAAGTGAACCAATGGAAAAAAATCAAGTATTGACTGAAAGCTGAGCAGAAATAGACGGAAATCGCTGAATGAAATCTGAGAGTGATACCAAATCGATCAGTATTCTAACATTTGACTATCTCCATCCATTCCAAATATCAGGTCTAAAATATACTACCCTTTACCTCAACCAAATGGATAACGAGATTTTGAAAACCTAGTCGATCTTTGTAGTTCGAGGCAACAGTTGTATAATTCAGATCACGTTTAGCGGAAATGGCCCTACAGCAGATCACGTTTAGCGGAAATGGCCCTACAGCATACTTTAAAAAATCGTAATAGGTCTGCGCTTTGCTTGAAAATCAACCAACTATATGTAGTCCTTGTCCTCTGTGTACCAGAGAGGCGTATGGCGATCATACAGTAGGTCTCTCCTTTTTAAATAGTTGGTTTGGCATTTTCTGAGTGGGTTATCATACGTCTGAAGGTACTTTTATAAGTATTCATTTTTTAATCCAACAAAATATGCCCACTAAATCTAACTAGACCCATTTAAATCTAACTAGACCCATTTAAATCTAACTAGACCCATTTATTTATATACATTTCAATATACAATTGTTTGTATGATCTGCTTGCAATGTTTTTAATGCTTTCCAATTTATGTTCATTAGTATTGCTATTTATTAGTTAAAATAAGAGCTATCAGTTTATTTATATACTAGGATTTGCCGTGTTTTTTAGGGGTAACTAGCTTAGTTACCTAGATAGCTTGCAAAACAGTAATCGGGGAATATTGAACAAAATTGGGAGTAATATTTCAACATTTTTTCTCTTTGTATATTTCAAAGGGATCTACACAACGAGACGGCTCATCGGCGAATCCGTAAAATTCAGTTAATAAAAAACTATTAATTGTTACACAAAATATAAAGCATTACAATAAATCAATTAATTGCGAAACTTTTGCTTTGCTCAGTGTCTGTGGACACCAGTTTGGGATGATTTATAGTATTACTCATCCCATCTTGTACAGATGAAGCAATACGTATTCGCCAATGACACGTCTTCTTGTTTGATTAGTTTTTAGTAAAGAGAACAGTGAGGATGTGTCATGTTTGACTGTTTGTTAAAAAAATCAGTGAGGTAACTCTTATTTGTTTCTTTAGCGAGTTGAGCCAAACTCGCATCCCAACCGAGTAACTTTCATACCAAATGCTACTTTAGTAACCTGAAACGAACACAGCTATTATTTCCCCGTTTTACTTTCAAAACAGCCCACGTTTGGATGTGTGCAAAACTATGAGCAACGAGCAAATGAAAACAACAAACACTTGATATCGCTTCGTTTCGCTTCAGACGAGTATTATTTATTTTATCACTGGCAAAGTTTTTATGATAACCGGGGCAACGCAATTGTTGAAAGTTGTGTGTTGCAAATGATTCACTCGTGCTCGTGCACGGATGTTTGCCGGAATTCAAAATCACAGTTTCGAATGTGTCAAACACGATGCTGCCAATTAAGTTACAACTTTACACTTTTCCACAAATAAATGAAATTTTGATGTGAATGTCAAAAAAATAGTTTTGTGCAGTTTTGTTTTCCATTTAAAGGATGCTCGTTTACACATACACACACATATATTCTATTCCGACGTATGGCAAACTTTAGATTTGTGTTTTGTGGTTTAAAAGTATCCAGAGAACCGCACACTGCTAATGGCAAAACAATGGTGAACGACAAGATTAGGGGTCGGTATGTGGAGACTTATAAATATGTCTAAATATATAAAAATATAAAAGAAGTACATGTAGTCCCATGAGATAGCTCACGGGGACTTCATGTGCACATCCTGTAAGTATACAACGGGAGTTGTAGAATTGTTGAACTATCAAGTTGTTTTTTATTATAAAAAATGATCAAGATTGTCATTAAATTATCGTTGGATTTTAAATTGATTATCCTCTAGCAATTTATACGTTACGCTATCCTAAATTACTCTCTTTTTTTAGGCCGATTGTGCACTTCTTCTTACAAATAGTTGTGATGCACTTCGGTTATTTAGATCCTAATAGGTTGTAATACCTATGATTTTTGAGATTTGTTTTGCTTGGCGTTTCAACCAGATTCTCGGCGATTTATTTCTGCTGTTTCGTGTCCGTTGGCATTTAACACATTTGTAGGTGCAAGGTATAGATCCTTATAACATGCTTATGTTAGGATATAGCTCATAAATATCGTGAGCTGATTAGCGTCTGTACAATCCCATAACGCAAATTGCACGTAATCTATCCGATTCGGTCACACTTTTCGTCTTGTGAATATCCACCACATTTTCGTAGAAACTGTCTTTTAACGTGAATATGGACATATGGGTACACAAACTGAAAAAAAACGCTTCATATATGATGCTTTAAATAATATTGGGGCTCGGACGCAATGACCCTAGCGTCTAAAAAACGGACATTCTAGTCGAAGCGCACGGCCAACTGTACATATGGTTATGTGGGAAATGAAATTAAAGTAAAATTCAATGCGAACACTTTTAGGAGATTGTTTAAAATTTCGTTATGTTTCTTATTTAATTTTCCGTTGCTCCAAACGTTAACATAAACTTAGCAAACAGCACACAACAGTTTAATTTCGGTAAGATTTCACTTGTATTATTAGTAGATTTCACTAGTATACCCCCAGGAATCGATTTGGCACCTTTCTCAACAACTTGTCTTGACGTATGGAACAACTTGGAGAGTTTTACGGAAGGATCTTGGTTTGAAAAAAATAAAATACAAAATACAGCTCGTGCAGAAATTGAAGACTAACGAAGTTCCTGCGCGTCACCGTTTTAGTGTTTGGGCTCTTCAAAATCTCGAAGAAGATGCGCTGTTTTCGACCAAAATTTTGTTCAGTGGTGAGGCCCATTTCCGATTCAACGTCAATAAACAAAACTGCCGCATTTGGGCTGAAGAGCAACCAGAAAAGGTTCAAGCGGTGCCGTCATATTCAGGGAATACCATGGTTTGGTGCTGTTTATGGGCTGGTGGAATCATCGGTTTTCAAAAATGATGATGTCCAGAACTTATGGTGCTCCGTATCGCGCCATAATATAGGACCTTTTTGCTATCTGAAATTGGAGAAGAATTTTGTATCATGCAACAAGAGATACTCGAATAAATTTATATACAGGAAGCATCGTAATTGCCTCTTTAGATATACGCCCTAAAAAATATGGGACGTTTCGTGGAAAATCTAGTTCAGTATGCTCTATCCAAGGAGTTTCCGTTAAGCTAGTCAAATGCCAATTATTCCCCTTCGTAGTGAGAAAACAAGATGATAACCTGGTCAAACCATTTACTTAGGATCAACTACTGGTATTCATGAGGGCTAAAAATGCATTTTATTTTTGGTTTTGCTTACCCATTCGATTACTAAATTTATTAAGAAGAATTTCCATTATTACACTGTCCTACAAATCGAGAATTTTTTTTAGAACAGAGTCGCGACCCTAAACTTCTGAAAGGGCAACTAGTCATTGTTTGTGTCGTGAGCAAGCACTGGTCCCCTCATATATACGTACGAGGGCGACCGCAAAAGTAACTGGCCTAACATAAAAAGAACCGTTTTTTTGGAATTATTATTATTTATTTTTCAACATAATCTCCTTCCAACTCAATGCACTTCATCAAACGTTTTTCAAGTTTTTTAATTCCACCCGAAAAATAAGATTTTTCAAGACCTTCAAAATATGCCTCAGTTTCAGCAATACCCTCGCCATTGGACGAAAATTTTTTGCCACCGAGAATTTTTTTTTAAATTTGGAAACAAGAAATAATCAGAAGGAGCTAAATCTGGACTATATGGTGGATGCGGAGCAATTTCAAATCGTATTTCGGCCAGTTTTTGTTGAGTTAAAAATGCAGTGTGTGAAGGAGCATTCTCTTGATGAAAAAGAACATTTTTTTTCTAAATGCGGTCGTTTTATTTTGATTTTTCACTCAACCGATCCAACAATGCACAATAATATTCACTATTTATAGTTTTTCCTTTCTCAAGATAATCAATAAATATTATACCCCTTGCATCCCAAAATGCTGTGGCCATTACTTTTTCTGCTTACTTAACAGTTTTCGACTTCTTGGGACCACTTTTACCAGCTTCTATCCATTGTTTTGACTGTTCTTTGCATTCTGGGATGTTATTCAACAGTTATGAATCGGCGCAAGAACTCTATTGGATTACGCTGATAAATCGCTAAAAGCTCCTCGGAATTGGACCAACGGACAATTTTTTGGGGCAAAGTCAACAAACGCGGCACCCTTCTTGCGGATAGCTTTTTCATGTGGAGTTCATCATGTAAAATACTCTAGTTACTTCATCAAATATTTTTCTAATGTTTTCAATAGTAGTAGCTGTTTTCGGTCTTCCAGAGCGATGTTCATCTTCCGTACTTGAACGACCCATTTTAAATTTTTGAACCCAGGATTTCACGGTGGAGTATGATGGTGCATTATCACCATGAACAGAATCCAATTCATCTTTGATTAATTGTGGCGTATAACCTTTCATATAAAAGTGTTTAATTGCTGCACGAAACTCTTTATTTTCTATTTTTCAAAAATTATAAAACTTGTTTACTTCAATCACAGAAAAGACAAAGAAAATAATCATTAAATATTTCGGAAATTTTGACAGATGGCTTATAAAAGATTGCTTTTAAAAAACAAACAAAAGTTGCTAGAAAAACAGAAAATGTGCCAGGCCAGTTAGTTTTGCGGTCGCCCTCGTATATAATAACACTCTCCAACAGCGTTTTTGGAACAGAGTCGCGATGGGGTCTAAAACATATGATGGAATCATATTTTGATGGAACTATAAGTATTTTATGTTTAGTTATATACAGCAAATATTTTTTGTGTTTAGGGCAATGTCCCCAAACAATATTATGTTGTACAACTGTTCCTAAAAAGTAATTTGCTAATTAGCCGTAAATGATTTTATCTGCAACTTTGGTGTCTTGTGACCCCTACTGAAATTTTTCGGCAAACAATTTTGTAGAATATTTTGATACTTAAATGTCCTTTTTTAAGGGTCATTTTTGGTTTTTTCGAAAAAAGGATCAAATTAACACATAAGGAGAGGACTTAGAGTACAACTGTTCCTAAACAGGAATTTGCTAATTAGCCGTAAATGGCTTTATCTGCAACTTTGGTGTCTTGGTGACCCCTACTGAAAATTTTCGGCAAACAATTTTGTAGAATATTTTGATCCTTAAAAGTCCGTTTTTAAAGGACTTTTTTTTTGAAAAAAAGATCAAATTAACACATAAGGAGAGGGTTAAGATCTAGAGGGTTAGAGGGTTAAGATCTACAAAAATATTCCACATAAAATTTCACTATAGAACTCTAACTTTTTTCATCTAACATTATGCTCTCTACGACCAAAAATGAAAACTTTGACCCACTGTAAAACAAAACGATGACCAGCTGAACTATAAGTTTGTTTTACAAAAATGATCTAATCAACATGCCCTTTCAGAAGTTTACGGTCGCGACTCTGTTCTAAAAAAAGTCTCGATTTGTTTGTCAGTGTAATAATGGCAATTCTTAATAGATTTAGTAAAAGTTTTGTCCCATTAATACAATGCAATCCGTAATAAAAATTCACCATAATTTTAAGTTTTCATATCTTAAGGTAAAGGTTTAATATTTGGTTTATCTTACAAAAGTTCTTAAATAAAGATGAATTACAAATTATGCTGCTTAGAAAACTTAAAACTATTACGTATTATTTTAATTTTATATAATATTAGTTATGAACAGAATAATAAAATTTCTTAAATTTTGTTTATAAGAAAAATATCGTTATGAGTACCCAACATCGCTTGCTCCCGGCACTTACTTTTCATATATTCTTAAATCTCGCCTTATCTTACGCTGTTAATGATTTTAAAAGGCAAACATAAACTTAACTTAACTGAAAGTATTCCAACTAAGCCTATTCACAAAGAGTATATATCCTCTGCAGATTTCTATCTCTAGCTCTATGAATTAGGGCGCCTCTTTTTCTATTACCCAGTGGGTTTCACTACAATGCTGCATATGAGACATCATTATTTTCCTTCTGTAGGTTATTTTCTATGTCTTATATCAGTTTCAATTTGTTCTTGGTTTCTTTATTTGCCAAAGACGTTTGTTGCGAATTGTTGGTGGCCACCACTTTCGCAATATATATCGTATACATCCATTCATTTACGACTAGCAGCAATTTTTGCTTGAACCCAAAGCAAAATTCAGTTCCATATAGCAACACTGATTTGACAGAGACGTAAAATATTTATATTTTAGTAGATTGTTGGACTTTTTTTTGCTCTTCTCCTTCGTCGAAATCTATAAAGATCAGATATAAACATGAATAAACCATAAACCATCAAACAAAGGCATACAACAAGTCATGTATTGGCTTAGGTACACACCCTTAGGATATGGGTCCTTCTTGTTACACCCCTTTATTTCAAACCAACCAACCAATAACTCGCATTACGATCAACAGACTGTTCGATTCGGATACATACTTTGTTTATGTACTCGTATGTGTGTTAAGAGTCTCAGATATGTCTAGGATTTCTTGATTACTTTTTTTGGTTACCGACGAAGTTATTGATACGCCTTACCAATTGTTTCTGTGTCCCAGGTCACCCTTTTCTGAAGTCACCCTTTTTTTGGCAATTATATGCTGACGATTTTTTTAGTTCAATGTGTATATATTTCTGGTATAAGAACTTTTACTGCCGCATAGCGTTTATTATGTCGGTCTGTGTTGGACGTACCGAATAAATGTCAATTGGTTCCAACCAGATGTGATAATTATCGCTGCTGAATTAATACTAAGGCTAGTAACTAAAATTTTGAATTTTAAAGTTTTTGTTGCTGGTAAGTTCTCATAAGAAATACTAATATTTTATTAAATCTGTTAATTCGAGTAAAGCAATACAGAGCAAAAACACGATCAGTTTCAAATAATTACAAAATAAAGCAATTGAAGCCTTTCAGTACCAATTTGATTTAAAGAGTGGAAAACTATCCATAAGACGTATTATTCTCTGCAAAAAAAGATTTCATCCCAAGTATAGTTGGCAAACAAACACTGGTCGGAGATCAAAATATTAAAAGTGAACAAAGAATTTGTGTAGCCCCCGGATGGATGTTGTCGTAAAACGCTTTCCTTGTAGAATTTCGTGATGGACTCTATTGAACCTGATCGAATTTACATCGCTATTGCCCAATGATGCTTAACATTCACGTGTTTGTACCCTTAACACCAAGCTGATATGATAATTTCCGTACTTCTTATTATTCCATTTGTTTGGAAATGCCACGAGAGATCTCACCTCCGCCGAGAACGGAAGGTGACTTCGTGCAGGCAGGCGGGTGTGCAGTGGCTAAGAGGGGATATTACTTTTAAATATGCTTTTGAATGGAGTCACTTAATATTCATGCTGTTGACCCAAACACGTAAATCTAAACAAACGCCTCCTGTTTTCACCTGATAAGATGTGTGTTGTTGTTGCTGTTGTAACGGCAATAGTAATTTCCAAAGACACGTAAAGAAAACATACGTACGTGCGTTACAGAAAACCCTTTTACATCTTCTTTTTCTCCATCATCGCCTTTTAACGTTTCACTCCGTGCCACACACACTCTCCCATGGGCAAATACACACAAACACACACCACATCAATTGATACACGAGTATTGGTATGTGTGTGTGTGTCTGTGTATGCGTTTGTCTTCCATAATTTGGCGTTACAACCGTAAAATTACCTCACGTACGATGCTCGTCTCTGGCAGATCGGAGCAGCGTCCAAAACGAAGCACACAAAAAACAACAACATTTAAGTTTTAATAACATTTATGATGCAAATGTATCTCAACTGCTCGCATCTCACATCCTTGCTGGATGGCCGACGGCACGGTCAGGGTCGGGAGATTCCTAGATGACTCGGATGTTTGGGCGTTCGAATGCTCGGTTGGATGCCTCGCTGGACAGATGATTGCCGGGCGCTAGGACGGACGGCATGCTTGGCCTGTGTCGTTTGCCTGGGAAAATTGCTAATCGATCCTTTTGGAAAAATTCAAATTAAGTTGTGTTATTATAGTTTTGGCAAATGTTTTTGTTGTTGTGATTTTTAGCAATAATTCGTTAATGGACACATCGTAAGGAATGCCAAATATCCATGTACACTGCCAACACATACACATGCTAACCAACGCACGCACACACACACGTAAGCATTTATTGTATCTGTGTGTGTGTGTGTGTGGAAAAAATTAAGCCTTTGTATATATTTAAATGGAATTTACTCTCGTACATCGAGTTGTGTTGGTTCGATTTAAAGGATAAAGGGATTTTGATGATAATTTGTTGGCAAATGCATAATTCAAAATTACTCTATTGAAATGTAAACGAACGAACGACCCTAATAGCCAATTGTGAACCTTAAATACAAAATCTTCACACAACAATGTGTTTAATAGGCAAATTAAAGGCATACAGTAGAACTTCGATACGCACGCCAGTGCCCAGGTGACCGCAATGCACCGTGTGGCTTATTTTTGCAGAGCAGTTCCATATGCGAATTATTATTATAATATTCAAAATAAATACAACGTTTTTTTATTTATGATGTGCACATATGGATGTCAAAGTATTCCACAAGGATGGCGATGGCAATCTTCACGCCCTGTGCGAATAAAGCGAGGTCTTTGTAAATAATTCGCCTCGGGCTGGTGCGTGAAACGTTGAGACTGATGGTGAGCTGATGTTCCAGAACCGAGCCGAACACTCGCGGGTATGGCACAAACATTCTTAGTGTCTACCGTTCGACGAAAGGGACCAGAAGTGTTGCCCAATAGCATGCCAGTCTCACGATAAAGTTCGCACAAGCTTTTGTTGAGCAGGCAAGGTGGGCGCCTCATCCCTTTCACAGCCCCAAACTTGAAAATAAGTTTGCATTATTTCCGTTGTTCAAGCTTAAAGCTATTCATTTCGTATCACGGAGAAATGAAAACGACTTTCTTTCAAGATGTCGGACGGCACAGAGCCGTCCCGGTCAGAATAACATGTAATTAAAAGTAAATCATCTAAACGGACCACCGCTACTTGAAAGTAGTCCTATGGTAATAAGTTCGATTTGTAGCCGATTTGTATATGAAAAAGCAAGCATTTAAATTCCATTTTATTTTTTAAGGTTTGGGCAGCTGCAGCTACGCTGCGTTTTCTTAACTTCCGGTAGTCTAAAAAGTACTGAAATATATGTTGAAAATTTTAAAAAAAATTAATAAGATTGTAAAGATTGTAAAGAAAAGTCCGGCCATCAAATTTTTGTAGAGTTGTGCGTTGTTTTCAATTGTTTTAGTACAGCATTGCAGTTTTTGTTTCGGCTGTATATTGACATTTTACTAATAATTTTTAATATTGCTTAAACAAGACAACAACAATTTGTTCAAAATGTTTCCATAATTGAAAAAGAAGACAGATATCTGCAGAAATTTTCCGAGCTTAATACGTTTTGGTGTGTGCCCACTAGCGTATTCCTCAGCGTTTACATTTTTAAACCACTTCGCAGAAAAACCGCTGCTTTTGGTGTGATCCAGCCTTTACACAAAACTTTTTAATTAAATTATCAATTGATTGGTTCTTTTAAGAAAAAATGTTAAACTTTTATTTTTATATATTTCAGCGGATAGATTTTAGCCGATTTGAGTGGCACCGGTAGCTTATTTCTAGCCTTGAGCGCTGACAGTATCGGCGGCGGCGAATACCTAGAAAAAATTGTAGGCGCGTGTCGCAGCTCCCAATCTTTGCCGAAAGTCGATCTCATATACGTACTGTTTGGGCAAAAAACGAATTTGACCTGTAATGTATAGTGCGGTCAACCGGGCAATCAAAAACAAACGGGGGTTAATTCCTGGACATACCTTCGCATACCTTCCAAACATCCTCACCTCAGAAATAGGTCGACGGATGCCAGAACACACAGCATGAAAGTAGGCATAAAACAACGTAACGCAACCCGTATAGATATAAAAGAGATCAGTTAGAGTGAACTTTTTATTTAGAAGCCTTACCACTTAAGTGCTTCTTTCGACACTCCGCCCG
This sequence comes from Hydrotaea diabolus, assembly GCA_963513945.1. Lineage (NCBI taxonomy): Eukaryota > Metazoa > Arthropoda > Insecta > Diptera > Muscidae > Hydrotaea > Hydrotaea diabolus. The sequence continues at coordinate 98,525,452 of OY740720.1, read as the reverse complement.
AAACGCGTCATGCCCAGGACATCAAAAGCATCTGATTGTTCAATATCCATATAATTGATAGAAATAGACGAATTAATGAATCGTTTGTGGGATTATAAGCAGCACTGTGTCTTATGTTGAAATCTACTATATTCGTTTGGCCCTACTGGGATATGGCCAGTTGATCTCGGACAAGTATCTTATTAATAATGCGCCTTTTGTCTTCAGTATCTTGAAGACTAGGCCAACGATCGAATGTATATGAGTCGCAAAGGCTGCTGTCATTCGCGAATGAGTAGATAGGATTCTCGGTCAGACGATCGTCAATCAAAATATAAAAACGATAGGAAGAAAGGACACAAACCTGCGGTTAACGTATGCTCGTTGGATGATAACTCATCTCTGTTCGTTTTGAATTCGTTTATTGAACTGATACAAATATTTTCCGATTGAATATACATACAACAATAACGTACTAGATCAAATAAGAAAATCTACAAGGCATTTAAACGCAAAGTGGAGGTTTAAATTCATTCCATTTTAAATAATCTCGTATTGTGCGATCTCTAAGAAAGCTTGATATAAATATGGCAAATTTATTACCGACACCAAAAGCAATACTCTTTAATAAGATTGCACCGTGTCAGACTCTTTCGATGGCTTTGGAGTTATCCAGAGCCACGACCTTACTCCCACCAAACTTGTGGGTAGACCGACAGTTCGGTATTGGCGTATTTGCGTGAACACCAATTTCTTACCTTTTGAGATTTGACAGCATCCCTGAATGTCTGGTTAAACTAATTGATGGCTAGCATAGCCGACATTACTTCATTTGGAATAATTTTGTTTTATTCCAAGTTAAATTATATATCGACCATTTCAAGTGCAGCATTTATATCGTTAGCAAACTTTCCAATTGTAATGCTGCAAAAAGTGGTTGAGCTCAGCCCAATGCGCAGGTAAAAACTGTCCGCTTTGGGAATGGCATCGAAGCGGCGCGAAAAGCGAAAAAACAAAAAGGCATGCTGAAACAATGCACTGATCGGAAATACCTAAAAGTGCAAGTACATTAACTTCGTTCTTTCAAGGAAGAAAAAGTCAAGAATGTTGTGTTGGTGCCATTCGGCACACGGAATATGTGTCGGTTCATTCACTAATTGCATCAAGTCTCGGCGTATTGGTCCTCCGGAATTGTATAGGTCGAATTAGAAAGCCAGCCGGAATTATTGACATTGAAGTCCCCAGCCACTACAATTTCACTATCGGAATAACTCTTCAAAACTTTCGTTATTGAATCGGAAAGCGTGTCAACGTCGACTTCGTGTGAAGACTTAGGAATTTTATGTATTCTTTTTTTAATAAAAACATAAGTTTAAATTTTGAGGTCCTGTAAACAGGACACTGGATCACGAAACGAAACGTATATGATTTGTTTCATGTGTCACGACATTTTTTAAAAAATGTTCAACGGTGTTAAATTGCAGCTGGTAGGATTTAATATTACACTTTTTTGGTATGTATCGTTGGTCTATGACAACTGTTACGAGTATGCTTAGTTCATAACCAGATTTACGACCATGTTCTTTTGAACATTTGTTCTAGGATAAGCCAAAAAGTTTTTCAAAAAGCAGGCGAAAAGGCTTTTAGTGCCCGACAACTTTTTCCCAAATCTTTTTAATTACACACTTATAGTATGTACGAGTATACCGAATCTGATGTTCCTAATTTTAATAGTTTAAAAGTACTGTTCGTTTGAATTTTTGGATATATGAGCGGTGCGATGCCCCTTTATACTTATATAATCGAATTCGATAATAGTATTTGACAATTTTGTGACTCACAGAAGCATACTAATAATATTTCAAGACGATCGGCCTATAGATAAAAACGATACAGCATTTACAAAATGGCGTGGCTTCGACCACTTTTCCCATCGACTTTTTTCGTGACCTACGAAAAGCTTAAATACCAAACCTCATGTTCGTAGCTCTTGTAGTTTTTGAGTTATGATCATTGAAATTAGTGGTGTAAGAATTGCACCGCTCGCTAGAGATATAACACGTAAAAACATCGTTAAGTTCGGCCAGGCTGAACCTACTATACCCTCCACCTTTCCTACTCAACTAAAGTGCGTCTCTACTAATAGTACACGTTCTAACCGTCTACAAAAAACGATTTGTAAAGAAAATACTTAAAAAAGTGTATTTTTTACCGAGGTACCTTTAGTCCCTTAATGGGAAACTCCCCCCCCCCCCCTGGACAATAAGCCATCACTAAGCGAAACTGTAGGTTCCTTAGTATTACCGCCTTCGATTTTTATGAAGATCATTAATACTTTATAGGGTCTCAGATCCGAATTTTGTGGTGTTGCAAACGATATAACAAATTCTGTATACTACCATCCACTCATCGGTGGAGTAGTTTAGGAACCTATAAACAACAAGCAAACACAAATTCATTTATATGTGTACTTGCTGACTCGGAAAAACATTGTTTTGCCTTCAAATTTTATTTTCACTGACAGTCTGGTTCCGTTGCAAAGTCGTGGTGACAGGTGCACTGAACCGACATTTCAATTATTGTTCAAATACCGTTAACAGGGGCAGAAAGAATGGATTTTTATTTTGTGATTTGTATGGGAGGTACCACCCCCACACTACACATAAACCATCTACAGACAGACGTACCCTAAAATTGTGTACCAATTGTCAGCCTTCTAGCTCAAAAACAGTTTTATAACGCCTCCTCAGCGCACACTTACTTCAAAATTTAAACTTTTCTTTTTTCGTAAAAGGAAGTGTTCTTAAGCGGCCGTTTCACATTTCATTATTATATACTTTATGTAGGAAGATATAGCGGACAATGGTAGACACATTTTTGTGTTTTATGTACAGGGTGGTCCAACTAAAAAGCACAATGTTAGTTGTAAATAAAACCAAAAGATTTCAGATAATTATCTTTATATTTTTTATTGTGATAGATTGAAATTTCGCATCTGTGATGATCGTTAAATTGTTGGGCATAACGACGCACAGTGAGGTATTTGACTACCATAACGGCGCATAATTAAAAAATGAAAATAGATATTTCCGATTATATATTGGTACACCATAATTGTATACAAAATTCTACATCACTAATTGATATAATAGATAAGATATGTTGTTTGCTTCTTCTTTTGTATTCCGTTAAAAGTGGAAATTTTGTCGATTTGAGAAAGTGTGTTCAGTTGTGTCTATTTAACCATTCGAAAACTAAATTTTTGGTATGGAACCTTTAACTTCAGGTATTTTAGAACAAATATACATATCTGTTGTCAGTGAATATGTGGCGTAAGTATTTTTAATTACTTATGGAAAAATGGTCTTAATTTAAGGCATTTTTAGTATATTTGTAAATTTTTAAAAGGGTATCGGGCAAAACCTCCCCAAAATTTTGTAGATATTTATATTAGAATGTGGGTACCTCTATAATTAACAAAAACATCTTGCGCGTTTTTCGCCAATTCTTGTATTTACAGATTTTCTAAAAATATTCACATGTATTCAAAATGTAGAAAATAAACAGTGACTCTATTTTATTGTGTTTACATTTAAATAGTTGTTGTAAATATTGTTGTTGTTATCTACTTAAATATTTGTAACTAACGGTGCATTACCATGCACCCTACAGCAAACAAAGATATTTTGAACAGGTTTCTGTTAAGCTCCGATCCGATAACACAGTACAACAGCCAATCTGGGGGCGAGAAATTCCAAGTCAGGGTGATGGTACTAGGTCAGTATATTAAAACCCTTAAAGGGTTTTGCGTTCGTATGTGCCAGTTTTTATGACCTTTTACATTTTTTCCTTATCTTGATGTTTTTTCGCTTAGTTGTAAAATGTTGGCAAAAACGTAGTTTGACATAACTCGAGAACGACTAGTTCGATTTTGCTGAAATAAATTGAGAAAAATTAATAATTACATTTTCTTTAATCCATTAATATACTGTTTCTCTACCAAATCAACATTTTTGCAATTAGAAATAAATATATGAAGAAAATTTTGCCAAAAAAAAATTTTTTTTTTTTTTAAAACATATAAATCCCAAACGGAAAAACGTGTAGAGTCTTATAACTTTCACGAAAATTCACATAACCTATAAACAAAATGTGACATAGATCATAGAAATCGATTAACGCGTTCTGCTTTTATTCAAAATTAAGTAACTTCACTTAATTGTAAATAAAAGCAGAACGCGTTAATCGATTTCTATGATCTATGTCGCATTTTGTTTATAGGTTATGTGACTGGCGTGAAAAAACTGGCACATACGAACGCAAAACCCTTTGAGGGTTTTAATATACTGACATAGTACCATCACCCTGACTTGGAATTTCTCACCCCCCAGACAATAACCCCAAAAATGTTCCACAGTGTAATTATCAGCAAAACCAAACTACCGAAAAAACGATTGCACACCCTTCCAATATCAGCTTTGGAATTACTTATTCCACCGTCTATTGCAATAAATGGTGAAAAATATGAAGATGCTAGCAGTGATGATGAAACTGGAGATAAAGATTAATGAAATAGATAAGGTATGATTATCAAAACACGTTCCAAAAGGAATATATGTGACGCGCAAAATAGAAAGGGACCTAAGGGTAAAAACCAGTTTTGTTCAGGAGAGCCATTTTAAAGATTTAAATACGTGTATCTTTGGTTTACCATCACTTTCATTAAACGTGCATATCTCTGGGAGGGAACACTTTTGGGGCATGGGATCGGTCTCATTCGATGCTCAGATGTTGTCCACATCAAAAAAAAGTGAAAATTGTTTTTGTTGGTACCCTTAGGTCCCTTTCTCTATGCGCTGTCACATATAAAGATTTAAACCCGTTTTCTTTTCACACATTAATAAATTTGCGAATACCATTATGTTTTGAAGCAAAAATTTTCAAAATACAAAATAATTTACTTAGTAGTTCTTTAATAAAAATATCAAAATATTTTTTTATTAAAATATATGTAGCTTTTATTTCATTCGTTCATAACTTATAAAAAGTATTACATAACACAATGTTGGCAAGTTTATCCTCATGTTAGTTCGAATTTAAAATTAAGTTACGGCCAACATATAACAATTTTTTTCTGTTGAAATATCTGTAAGGCTCTAAGAAGCCGGTCAAATGTTTGGGGATTGTATAGTATGTTGCAGCATCCATATTATTTATCATGGTCGATGCATTAGTTTGGTATCTGAGGGGTTTGCAATCACAGAGTATTATTGATATAGCGTTATGTCGGTTGAAAATATTTTTCCGGCTGTCGGTTTTAATTCTTTCTCGGCCGATTTTAGGGCAATTAACGTTAAAAGATGGACCTCTTTGAGGGCTATCATATTGATATTTTAGGGTTCCGCGTGAGGTATGCACATTGGAAGTTATAGCACAATATCGGATGTAAATATATATTTTTAAAATACTATAATCCATATTGTCGCCAGTTGATTACCAAATTTAATGAAATTAACTGCAATAGACAGGTCACAGGTAGGGTTATCAAATTGGTCTCTGAAGGCTCCACGTGGGGTATACATATCGGGAGTTATAGCCCGATATCTGCCTTGAATGGGTCCTGGGCCCATCAAGGCTTTCTGGAAGCCCTTCTTAGGATGCTCGGAAACATGCTTGCTACATTCTACCTTTATTTCATAGGGTAAGATTGCAGAGCAAGGACTTTCACGCTCCTTTCTATTGCAAGACATTCCAAAAAGCCTGTACCAAATGGTCTCACAGTTTGAACATACTCGTACGAGTATAAAAATGTCTTACTCGGAAATTAATTTTAAATAACTTAATTTTCACGTTTAATTATTTTTTAAAAGGCCTTCTGGCTGGCCTTCTTAGAGTAGCGACATGAGAATGTGTGGCGGATTATTTTTCATTTGAAAAGAAGGCCTTCTGAAATGCCAAATTTTAGAAGGCATAAACGAAATTGTATTGGATCTGAAAAGGGACCATCTTTTATGAGAAGGCCTTGTCAATTTTCCCACTGGGGAGCCCAGCAAAAACCCTCATTACCAAGTAACATTGCTATTAAGTTTAAATCAAATGTCTTTACTTCCTATTATTCGGATTTGTTTCGAATTACTTTAACATGGTATTTCTGCGGTGATTTGAACATAGAACACTTCAGTTGGTACACGCAGACATATCCTGTTCCACAGTCGGCCATTTTTTTCCTTACAGCCCTTATAACAACAATTTTAAATTTATGATATGGCCTGCGGGCGAGTTTGAGTAGAAGTAAAATAAGAGAAAACTGAACGACGAAAATGAGTTTAAAGATTGTCCTTTTAATACACTTAATCCATACATTATACTGATAAGTTAGTAAGTGGAGGGAAGTAATGAGTGATAATTATCTGGAAATGCTAATGACTAGTGTTTGCTGGAAAGCTTTTCATCACCCTAGAGATATTTACACATTTTCAATATCGTCTTATCAACGAACCTTAATTATGGGTGGGCCAAAATCTACCATGGGGTTTAGAAATTTCAAAAATTTTTCGTTTATATATTTATTATTTAAATCTGCGAGCAATTATTTTAACGCAAAGAGCATATCGTCGACATTTCAACGTCAGAATTTCGCCATCTGGTGCAATGATTCGTTGCTTAGTTGATCGTCATCACCAACATGGCACCGTAAGAAATTTGCCCAAACCGGTATTCCACGTTTAAATCGAGTACAGCTAAGTGTTTACAAAACACCAGAAAGATCTGCCAGAAGGCTAGCTAGGAATATCTTGTACGACACTACGGCGCATTTAAAAAAATTTACTGTAAACCCATACAAAGTGCAATTGGTGCAAGAATAAAAATCCGCAGATCATCGGCAAGGTCTAAATTTTGCAGTTAAATTTCGACAGCTGGCCAGAAATGAAATCTACTTTATTGAAAGAGTGATTATGAGTGATGAAGCTCAATTTCATTCGAATGGCTTTGTTTATAAGCAATTCCAATTAGGTTTTCGGGCTCTGAAAATCCAAGAGCCAACGCCAATTGCACCCAATTAGGGCTATAGTATGGTGTGGGATCACATCTGCAAATATCAGTGGGCCATACTTCTTCGAGAATGAAGATGGAAGTGCTGTAACCATAAATGGAGAGCGGTATTGGTCTATGATGGAAAATTTTGTACGTCCTGCTCTTGAAAACATACCTGAGATGTGGTTTCAGCAGGTCGGAGTCACTGCCCGAGACACAATGGCACTTTTAAGTCGAATTTTTGGAGAGCGAATAATTTCCTGAAATTCGGAAATTATTTGGCCAGCGCGATGGCCAGATTTGCCAGCACCCGACTTTTTTCTTTGGGGTTATTTGAAGGAGCGAGTATATGTTAACAAGCCCGACACAATCCTTCAACTCAAGGCCAACATTGTTGCGGAAATTCGAGCGCTACAGCCACAAATTTTGAAAGATGTTATGGAAAATGATCTAAAACGAACCCATCATTGCGAAGCTGAAAACGGGGGTAATTTAAGTGACATTATTTTTAATAGTTAGTGTAAAAAATGACCATTTTGTATACTATATAATCTGAAAAGAAAAAATAGCAGACGGCTAAGTTCTTAAAGTTTTTAACTCTATGGTAAGTTTTGGCCCACCCTGTACAAACCTAAATATCATTTATGATGTGACGTTTTTTCTTTCGGTGTAAGACAATGCAGCAATTTACATAAGACTCTTATGTGTATTTTCACCATCCTTCTTTAAAGAAGGCATATCTTCAATTACAATTAATTTTCCAACAAATGCATAAATCGGTTAAATCATTAAATACTCATGCATATGCATGCATTTAAAAGTATATACTACATATTTCATGTGTGAGTGTATGTGGACAAACAGGACGTCTGAATTGTACATACGTATTTAATTACGTTTATTACGCTTTTAATCTCTTTGGGGCAAAGTACCTACTTACAGGATGTTCCGACACTCGCATACAAAGTAGAGTGCGTGTGCGTCGTCATAATGAAAACTGATTGAAAACATCACATAATCCATTATAGGACATAAAGATAAAAAGCTCCGAACGAAATCGAAACTTTAATTATTTACATGTTTATGACAATTCATAATCCTTCTCAATTACGGCATTAAATATGTATTTGCGACAATTACCTAGCTCGAAAGCCCCCACACAGTTGTCCAGGAATGTGCGGACATATATACAGGGATACAAATATACGTACGTACAAGTGAAAGAATTTAATAAATTCAAATTCTTTGATTAAATAATTGTCAAATTTAACGACTCTGCAAAGCTCTGCAAACATTTCAATTATTGGAACGATTCGGTCACGCTAACCGAACAAAATTGTGGTGTTGGAAAAAATTTGATTTTTCTAAAACAAATTAATCCTGTAGTTTTACTTTACGAGTTCTTACATTGCAAGACATCTTTTGGTAAGAGAAAGTGCGAATGTGGGCAACCCCAAGACGGCTCATCACACCTAGTTACGCGGTAAAAACAACCCTTTGTCAAGTAGCGAGATCCATGAATGAAACGCAAATATGTGTTTATTTTAATTTAGATGACTCTATTTACTCTGCGCTGAAATATACGCAAATACTCGTAGATCCAATTACAATGGTCGAAAAAGAGTCTGAAACACACAAATTTGAAGAACGATGCAATTTTTCCGAACGCCACATAGTGCTCCGTTTTCTTGTCAAAAATCAGAATACTGGCCTGCTTCGAATTTAAGCTTTTTTATATTATTTAAATTAAGAAAAATCTGCAAATATTTGTTCATAAAAATAAATTTTGTTTTGGTTCCAGAGCCTTTCAAAAAAGCGATTTATATTCAGAATTATTTAATATTGTAGTTACGTTCCTGACTAGTTGCACTGAAGTATTTGTTAAAAACGCATTTATAGACAGAATAGAATTGGCTTTTAATTTTTGAAATGTTAAGGAGTGGTACAAATTTAGCTATTTTTTTTAGATCTTATTAATATTATGTTTTATTAATTTTTTAATATTTGATTTTTTTAGATAAATATGTAAAAAGTTTTATTTTTTGATGGTAAAATAAAAAAAAGTCATAAAATTCGGAGAAAAATTTTTTGAACAATAAATGAGTTTCGACACTCTTCTTTTAGAAAAAAAGAGAAAGATGAAAAACGATTTTGTACGATTATTTTAGATTTTATTTTTTAAAAGTGTCTATATAAATTTGTTTGCACAATAAATTAGTTTGGACTTTCGTATATTAGAAAAAAATCTTCGCCGATTTTGCCCGATTCTATTTGATTTTCATATTTAAAAGGTATTATTGAATGATACATAAAAACCGATAACAATATTTAAGATCAATTATGATACAATTATGATTCAGTTTCATTGTATTCCGAATTTCTAATTTCCTTATATTTTTGTCCAATGGGAACGGAGCACTGTGCCCCATAAGCTTTAGCGTACAAAACCTTAGCTCAAGACAGTGAATAACATGCTCTCTCGTACGTCCAGTTTAGGACCATCTTTGTAGAAACCTAGTATGCTTTTCAGCCCTGGTTATATGGAACAATGGCGGAGAAGATCTTCATAAAAGTAGGTGGTTGTTGAGCAATTACCACAATGTGGTATAGTTTCCAATAGGGACATAACAATTTCTTATCTTTATTCCAACGCACCCTCAAACATTTTTAATGATCTTTCAGTCAAAGTCAACATTTTCATTATGGTAAGGTTCACCTACGAGCAACGTTTGGAAATCATTTAAAATTACTACCGAAATTCTGAGTCGGTGGCTCTGGCAAAGTTTCACGTAAATCCAAAATTTTATGAAAAATCATCTTCAGCAAATAATCTCATTTCTGGCTGAGTGGTTTTGTCAATGAACCAAATATGCGTTATTAGACAGCAACGGACCTCATGTGCTTCTAAAACCACAATTGCATCTGCAAACAATTACCGTGTGGTGTGGTTTTCATGCCGGAGGTGTGATTGGACCGTATTTTTTCGTCGATGAAAACAACCGTCACGTTACCGTCAATAAAGACCGCTGTTAGAAAATAAATTTGGACCAGAATTGGATGAGCTTGACTTCGCCGACATGTGGTTTCAACAAGATGGTGCCACTAGCCACACAGAACACATTACAATCGATTTACCGTAAGGCAAATTTGATGAACGTGTTATCTCGAGAAATGTTCCGGTCGAATGGCCACCTGGCTTATAGGTTTGAACGCCATTGGATTTATTTTTTTGGGGCAACATCAAGTCATTGGTCTATGCCGATAAACGAGCTCAGAGATAACATCCAACGCGAAATTATCAACGTTCCGTTCAAAATGTGTAAAATTGTGGTGAAAAATTGGGTGCAAGGAATAGATCGCTGCACACAGGATCGTGGTGGTCATATGACCGAAATCGAATTTCATTCTTAAAATGTAACCTTTGCACTACACATGGTATAAATTTAACTCTATACCTTAAATATTCAGTGTTTTTGATTGATTTTGTAACACTCAGAAAAAAATTATACCGATTCACTAAGAACTATTTCCTGATCCGATTTAGATTTGTCAGTTTGAACACCTCTTCTTGTAACTAAATTCTAGGTCTCAAAATTGAGCTAATGTTAACGAAACTTTCAACATTATTATGGTTTTGGCTAACTATGGTCGGTCAGCATTAAAATTACAATAGTTTCATCAGATAATTTCGATTGATATTTTGATTTAATGAATGTACACAATCCTTGAATTATTACTAATATATTTCTATGTACTTAGTAGGGACATAAATACTGTTACACACGTTTTATGCTGTAAAATAAAAAGTACTGAATGTTTTTGGACCAAATATTTTTTAATATATATATTGATGTATATTGTAACCAAAAAGAATGTACTTATTCGAATTGTCCGCCTTTTGCCTTTACACACGACTTAAGTCACACTGGCCAATCGTCAATAGCTGCACGAACCTTAGAACCCAAGCAGTCTTAAGAGATCCAATGTTGGGGTATCTTTTGTGACAAACCTTGTCCTCTAAAACCGTCCACAATTTGAAATCCAATGGGTTCAAATCTGGACTGCCTGAGGGCCATTCTTCAGAGGAAATGAACGCTGGCAAATTGTTTCGAAGCCAGGCCTGGGACGTTTTAGCCTTATGGGCCGGCGCAGAATCCTGCTGAAAAGTCCATGGCTGGTTTTGGAACAGGGAATTGTTAAGAGGCTTCACAGCTTCACAACAGCTTCCAAAACGGTTTCTTCGTAATCTTTGGCCGATGTTTTGACTTCTTGTTCGCAGAAATGCAGGTCAGTGACCCCATCGTAAGAGACACTCCACCAAACCATGACTGAAGCTGGGTGATGACCCTTTTCCACCCTTGGTATCAGTTCAGATGCCAATCCCATGACAGTCGCTTCTATGTTCCGGATTGACCAGAAACAAATGCTGCCTATGCTGTATCAACGTAGTTCACAGTGGGTCTCTGCATTTGGTGTCAAAACCGCCGCCTACACTTTCGTCGTCATCATCATCCAACTATTATTTTCCTGCTATTAGCAATCTACTACAAGGCTTGGTCCTAGAAGACTTCAATGTCCACCACGAATTGTGCATTCTCTCCCAGACAACGACCAAAGAGCATTGCTTAGGCAGAACAAATTGATAGACCTACGTTATGCACAGTGAATGAGGACGCCCCACGCAGATTCGGGGGCGTCCTCATTCCATGTGCTGATCATCAGCATGAGTTAAGCACGCAGCACAACAACTGTTTTACACGCCATCATCATACGTATAAGTCGCGGCCTTAACCATTTTAAGCCCAAAGACAGAACGGTCCTCGTGACTCTTGACCTTACTAAGGAATTCTATGTTCGAGGACATTACAGAAACGTTCCGTCCGCCTATTTTGAAAAGTTTGGTCGTAAATTATATTTGTATTATTAGGGGTCAGTCAATTTAGAGACAGGAAAAGCCAGTAGAGTTAAACAGTTGCCCAGGGTGGGGTGTTATCTCAGGCACTTTTTAACCTCTACCTCAATTCTACTCTAAAACTCCTAAACCACTAGATATCGTTGAAATTATAACGTACACTGATGATTGCACAATTCTGGCGCCAGGACCTAAAGTGGACAACATATGCGAGAAACTCAACTATTTCCTCACTGACTTTGCACGCTACTTCACTGTTTACTGCATGCACCGCAGAGGTTCGGTTGTCACTTAATGTGAATGTCGATGACTTCAACATCTCGACAAGCAACTATTGCAAAATCCTTGGGGTCACATTAGACAGCCCGTCCGATCCGCACATGCTTCAGCTATCTTCGATAAACTTAAAAGTAAGGACAATGTCTTCAAGTCACTTGTCGACAGTACTTGGGGAGCCGACAAAAAAGCCTTGTTGACCTCTTACAAAGCAATAGGTCAGTCTGTAGCAAGCTACTCAGCGCGGGTAAGTGCGAAACAGAGAAAATTCAGAACTTCCAGAAAGCTGCCCTGAGAACATTAACAGGGTGTCTCCTTTTCCCTTCTGACATGAGAAGACAAGAGCCATTAGCCTGAGCAGACTCAATTTCTTGTTGTCTATGCAGTATCTGCTTGGATGTCTTCGCAGTAGTCATCTCAAACACCATCTCATGGACCAGGCAGATCAGATACGAGAGAGTCCTAGCGATACTAAGGAGAATCTTTACATCATCGAAACTATCAGGCAGTTCTTAACGACATTCGCAGCAGTGTCCGGCTATAGGGTGAATGTAGTGCTATGGGAACATCATCCGGAGATTTCACCAGAGGAGAAGATGCGAGTCGTTCTGGCCCAGTTGTGATCTGAATGGTGCAGCCGCTTAAATTCGTATTGGGTGCACATTGATGGCAACGTTCAAGTCGTTTGTCCCGCCTGCCATTAGGGAACACATGACCACATCAACTGTCCGGCCAATTCCACTCTGCTGACCCCATGTCTCTTTGGACTTATCCAGCTCAAATGACACGTTTCTCTCACCCGGATATCGGAGCAGATCCCTTATAGGCGAACAGGACTTACAAAATATATTGTTGCGACAACAACAACCGCAATGTTCCTGATGGAGACTTCAGGATCAGCATGCATTGGTTTATCTTGGGTCATCCGCTATTAGCCCTCGGAGGCTCTGAACGCAGTACTACACATGATCCTGATTGACTTATACTTATATATTACGGCTATGGAGGCTTGAAGCGCCATTAGTCTGCACTCAACCGGAGTGCAGGACGCCATTCCAGCTGAACTTAAGATATCTACAGATTATCGGAAGTGTTAGAAAGAGTGGTGCAAAAATGCACCATCCCTTCTAACGTATCATATTCAACTCGCTCTACCTCGAGAACCTCTCATACGACTTCTTACGACTTTGGTATGATCTTGAATGTAATATGTGACTCCTAGAGCTAAAAACGCAAAATTAAAAAAAAAAAAAACATATGTGTGGACGTCCAAAAAAACTGACTTGTTCCAAACTTCATATAAATTGGATGTAGTATGTGGCTCCTAGAACTAAAAAAAAGCTAAGGCATAAAAATCGGATGAACAAAAAACTAACGTGTGTCAAAAAACTGACGTGGGTCCAAAAAACTAACGTGTGCCAAATTCCATCAGTATTGCATGTATAATGTGGTTTAAAGAGCTAAAAACATAAAAATCGGATGAACATATATGTAAAAGCTATTTCTAATTCTGAACCAATTTTCTTCAATTTCAATTGCGTCCTTCCGGACCATAATTGCTACCTGTAGTTTGATTACAAGCTTTAGAGAAAGGAAAGATAGACAGACGGATATCGTTAAATGGATCAGCAGGTTATTATACGTCGATCGGTACACTTGAATGTGGGTCTAGCTCAAATAGTTTTGGTAGTTTCAAACTTTTGCCATTTAACTAACTTATAATACCCTGTACCACAGAGTGCACTACTCTGTTGTTAAGCCTCGATAAATAAGACTGGATAGAAAACTCGTACTAGTGTAGTCAATTTTTTCGCCTTAACGAACCATACAAGATTTGAACGTGATCGGGTATAATTTGTGGCTTCTAGATTTTCAGGACCTCAAATCGATAGGGACTTTTTTTTTTAAAACATGGACCGAGATGTACCAATTTCACTTGAGGCATGTGTTGGGCACTAGTTGCACTGTGCGGAACTAGGTCGGAATCTGGTGTAATATGTAGCTTCTAGAGCTGTAGGTGCTGAAATCGGGAAGGACATTGTATGAGGACTATGCGAAAATATGGCCGTATGTGGTCCAGTTGTGCCACATTTAATTTATGGTTGCTCATAACGTAGCGTTCAAAATTTGGGCATAATTCGTTGCTTCTGCAGCCACAGGATCTCAAATCGGGAGAGACCTTTGTACCAATATGGACAAATATTGCCACAACTGGGTCACTCAAAATGCTCTTTGAAATTTTGTTAAAATTGGATTAAAGTGTGGCTTTTAGAGCTGAAGGTTCCGAAATATGGAAAAACCTATGTATGATAACAAAACATGGACCGATATTGACCAAGTTTTTTAGGATTTGTCCTTGGCCCGAACTTGAAGAATGTACACGCAGGAAATAAGTTGGCTATATAAGAAAAGGATCATACTATTGTTGGGTATATGATTGTGGCACAATAATATTATGATCCTCACAACAATAGTATGATTCACACACAACTATACTATAACCCCCAAAACCAAATTATGAGTCACACTCAACCAAACTATTGTCCCCAAAACCATATTATGATCCTCACAACCATAGTATGACCCTTACAACCATAGTATGACCCTTACAACCAAAGTATGACCCTTACAACCATAGTATGATTCACACGCATGTTGTTATTATCCCTACAACCATAATATGATTCCACTCAACCAAAATTTTTTTTATATATTCAAAAGGCAGTCGAAAAGACTTTTAGTAAAAGCAGTGGTGACTGCAGGGGTGAATGCTTCTTTACCATTCGTAGACCCCAAGTGATGAATGTGATTAAACCATGATCAGTGCATCCATGATCATAAGTGCAGGCAGATTTTATATAAACGAGAAACAGTCGGCATGTACTGTATCGTGTGTACGTTTTTTTTTGGAATACCATGTATAGTCTTTAAAACCTGTTATGCTTTGTTCATAGTCTCAACCATACGGTTTGATTCCGTAATCATATTTTTGTTAACGTATCTTTAGAAACAATAGTTTTGTCGCACCAACAATATTTATATAGTTGTTAAACCATATTTTCCTTTTTCAACATTTCAGCAATATTAATAATCGTACTGCTGTCAAAGTGAAATTCAGAAAACAATACTATGGTTGAGACGAACATTCTTTTATTGCAGAGAACATACTATTGTTGCCGTAACCATATAGTAACTATATCTTTTCTCTGTGTGAATGATTACAACGATAGATGGAGAGACGGAAGGACGGTTATCGCTCAACGGAATCATATAGTGATTCTGAGCCGAGCAGAAAAATTAATATAAGGTCTATATTTATTCCTTAAATGTGTTGTTTACCTCAGCACTACGTCATACACGCAGAAAAAAGTATGGTTGGGGTGACAATATTCGAAGAGGATCATACTCTTGTTGGGTATATGGTTGTGGCACAACAATATTATGATCCTCACAACAATATTATGATTCACACATAACCATAATATGGTCCCCACAACAAAGTATGATTCACTCAACCATACTTAATCCTCAAAATTATTCATTAGGATTGGGTAATGTTGTTATTCAAAAATAGAGATTTTTATAAAGCAAGTTATTTTAAATCGCATTACACTTAGTTGCTAGCCAGATTTGAGGCCATGTTTTTATTGAATAAAATCAAGAAACAGAAATATATATTCCAACGGCAGTTGGAAATACTTTAAGTTGTCAGCAGGGGTAAATGCTACTTCACCATCCGTAGACCCCAAGTAACGAATGTGATTAAACCATGATCAATGGCTATATACTTAAGTGCAGGCAGATTTTAAATAAACGAGAACCAGTCGGTAGTAGAGTATTTCACAGAACAAAGTAAACACAATAAAAATCCCTCGAAAAACTTTCTGATTGTTGTAGCTTTTTATAATGGACAACAACATGCACTGTATCGTGTGTATAAGTTTTTTTGATATATCATGCATGCTTTATAAAACCTGTTTGGTTATGTTCATAGTCGCAACTATACGGTATGATTGCCGTAATAATATTATTGTTAACGTAAATTTTAAACAACAATACTTTTGTTGCACCAACCCTGTTTATATGGTTAATATATAAATTTGGCAATAATACTATTTCAACAACATTAATATTGCCGCAATCATACTGCTGTCAAAATGAACATATTATTGTTGCGGTGACCATACAATGGAGGGTATATTAGTTTTGTCATTCTGTCTGTAACACCTTGAAATAATCATCGGAGACCCAACAAAGTATATATATTCTTGATCCTCGTAAAATTCTAAGACGATTTAGCCATGTTGTCCGGCTGTCCGTCTGTTGAATACAAGATAGAGCCTGCATGAAAACAGCTAGGGAGAGAATTTGGCACAAACATGTGTAGTTAACCTAGTATGGTTGGTATTGAAAATGGGCTATATAGCTCTACGAGAAGTTGGTGTTGGAGACCCTCAACCGACACTACCTCATAAAAATTAGTTTTTTATTTGTAAATATCCGTCCAGTTTCTTGAGCAAAATCACTGAAATTTTGCAAATAATAATCTCTATATAGGCGCAATGATCTATGTAATAATAGTTTAGATTGGGCCACCATTTCTTGTACCTCCCATACAAACGGCCTTATGGGCCTTGAGAAATAATATGACTAACTCACCACAAACTTGACGAAATCTTGATGTGTAAAATGAAATTTTACACATCAAGATTTCTATATACAACACACTTCTACGCTGAATTCGGTTGAGATCGGAAACGTCCTACTGGTACCTCCCACACTAACGGTCTCATGAGCCTTGAGAAATAATATGACTAACTCACTACAAACTTGACCTATCGAGATGAAATTTTACACATCAAGATTTCTATATACAACACACTTCTACGCTGAATTCGGTTGAGATCGGAAAAGTCCTACTGGTACCTCCCACACTAACGGTCTCATGAGCCTTGAAAAATAATATGACAATAACTCACTACAAACTTGACCTATCGAGATGAAATTTTCTACGTAAAGATTTTTATATAAAACACACCTCTGCGCCAAATTCTGTTGAGATCGGAAAAGTCCTACTTGTACCTCCTACACAAACGGTATCATGGGCTTTGAGAAATAATATGACGATAACTCACCACAAGCTTGACCTATCGAAATAAATTTTGCACATAAACATTTCTAATTAGAACACACTTCCGCACCAAATTTGGTTTTATTTGGGAACCTGGTGGAGGGTATCCAAAGTTCAGCACAGCCAAACGTAACATTTTTTACTTGTTTTTTTTTTTTCTAGGGATTTGTATACCCTGCACCACTTCGAGAAACAGGGTGTTGCGAGTATAAGTAAGTTTCATGGCAAATGTTTGTAACTACTCCTACCAAAAACATTTGAGCTAGAGTCTACTGATTGACTCAGAATCACTAACTGATTCGATTAAACGACGTTTGCCCGTTGGACCATCTAAAGCTTTTTTCTTTACTGGGATCTAAGAAGTTTTAGATCCAGAAATTTAGCTAGGCGAGCTTTTTTTTGTAAGCATAGTGCTAATTATATTTCCGCCTAGGCGGAATCTTAGCTAATGGAACACTTTAAATTAATTTTCTGGTATTAGTGATTTGTAGAGTTCAGTTGTTTATTTTTAGTGTTAAGTGATTTATGCGTCTTTTTCTTGTTATTAGTAAATTTGTTTATTTTTGTCAATAAATGTAATCTCTTGTGAAAAAAATCATTATGTTGTGTGGAATAGACGAAAAAGGAAATTAAGGAACATAGTTTGGGGGCAAAGTGTGTGGGAGGAAAAAAATCAAGCTCCCTTGCCAAAAGGTGTATTTTGTGTAATCGTTTTTTTTTGGCTTGGTAATTTCTGATATAGGTTTTAAATTTGTATTTTTGTTCCTTTCTCCGGGCTAACGTTGGAAGGGTTGGGACCTTCTGGAATTCCGACAGTTAGCTGAAGCCGCCTTATTTTTAAGTCTCGGTGGATTTTTCATTTCTCATAAACCAATTTTGGATGACTAATTCGAGCATTTTGACCGGAATGGCGAAATGCTCGAAAATCGCGTTTTTGCGGTTTATGCAATGCCCCTACTTTTAGCAAGATATAGAAACGAACGGGTTCGAAAACTGAACTGCCCCAGTAAATATTCTGATACTGCCACAGTACTTTTTTATTGCACTTGTACTATGTCAGCGCTGGACCTTAGGCATATTCAGTCCAAGTTGGTACATAGTCGAACATGCATATTTATCGTGTATCCAGTACGGAAATGTATGTTGGTGTTTAACCAATAACCGCAGATAAAATGTATCTAATTTATATTGCCATTATTACAGCGATAATGTGTATATAGTACATATGGTTTATAGGGACGATTGTATACGTATGTATGTAACATAAATATCTGTGTATGAATGTACAAGCATATCTGTTTGTGTTTTCCTACATAAATACTCGCACATACGAGGGTAGTTTAATGCGTAGACAGTCTGAACATTTAAACTAATTTTTTGCAAAAACTTTATATAATTAATTCCTCACCAGATCATTGCACTTTGCGTAGTGTTTATGCTTGTAATTCCTCCAGATCACTAAAATGCATATTAGGTCCCACTTTATTTAACAATTTTTTTTACTTTTGTTGGATTTGCGGATCCATAATTCGTTACCTGTGACAATGTTAAATACTGCACGAGCCTTTCATTTTGATCATTCGTTAAATTATGTGGAATCCAATAATATCTAATTGATGCTTGTCATACCTATGCCTAAGGATGAATCAATCTCACGGTACACCACATGTCGGTCTTGCTTTATCAGTTCACGCACAGCACCGATGGTTTCCGGCAAAACGGCCGAAGTTAGAGGACCTTCACGAAATTCATCCTGGAGCGAACG
This sequence comes from Hydrotaea diabolus, assembly GCA_963513945.1. Taxonomy (NCBI): domain Eukaryota; kingdom Metazoa; phylum Arthropoda; class Insecta; order Diptera; family Muscidae; genus Hydrotaea; species Hydrotaea diabolus. The sequence goes on along the minus strand of OY740720.1, from coordinate 98,506,354 downwards.
GCGGCCGAGACTGAACCCTTGGTACCAGCGATTTGTGTGTATGATGGTGCTTCATCTCCAAAAGTTGATAATCCACTCCCAAAGTAGTACAAAATCGTTGCACGAAATTTTTTCACTGGTAAACTCCATTTTTTACCGAGATAAATTTTTCACCACACTGTAAACAGAACAATTCGCGCTCAAATCACAAAACGTTCTGAGGCAAGTTATGCTAAAAAATGTTAAACTTTTCAATGGAAGTTCCAGGTGCACCTGGCAACAACAGTATTGACTGATCAATAATGTTCCGGATCAATAGTATCCCTGACAGACGACAGCGTTAATGTGCTTTAACAGACTTAATGCAAATTAACTCGAGCATTAACTCCTTCCAAACTGCATTAACTCTGTCGTAAATGCACAAAATCAAACTGCATTTAGGCATTTCAATCTGGCAACAGTATCACATTTTATTAAAAATTAACACAGCTGTAATTAAATCAGCTGTAAAGTTGTTTAAGGCTGGTAGCAGGGATGATACATGTGGTTGGCGAATTGGTACAAAACAAGACAGAGAAAAGTACTTTTTACACTTTCTACACTCTGTGATAGGGTATTATGGGATAGTGGCGATGTTTTCAACCCAAAAGTACAATGATATAGACCCGATATTGGCCAATGATGGCCCAAACTAAGGCCTTTCTGGTTTCTGCTTAAAATCGGCAGCTAGAAATATTACCTCCAACTCCAACCAAATTTTGTACAGAACGTGACAAGTCACAGTCCTTGTTTTGGAATAGCCCTGCACAAAGATTCTTAAAGATTCGTGTCCTGTCGGTAAACCTAATGCAAATCATATCGCCCAATATACCAAGCACTCAGATTTGAGGTCCTGTCTTTCCACAAGCCACATTTAACATTCGAGCTTCGTCAAATTTAATGTAGTGCAAATATGGAATGTCTATTATCAATGTTAGTAATATTGGAAAATATAGGTCGACATTTTTATGTAGCCCCCATATATAGGTAAATTCCGAGGCCCGGTCTACAATTCCTATATTATATCCGATCTCACTCAAATTTAGAATAGGGCGTTATGAGCGACTTAAGCCAAACCTACAGAAGCTCGACTATATTGGTCCATCTTTTGAAATAGTCCTGCCGCCTTTTACGTGCTTTCATTTCAATTCTCTTCAAAGTATTTTTTATTGCCTTAGGCATTTATTCAAGCAATAAGAAATACTTTGTACATAAGAAATAAAGTGTTCAATTGTGCAAAATTCACTTTTATCGGGATACTAAAAAAAATATCAAATGAGTTGCGGGAGTACATCGGTACTTTTCTAAAACAGAAAGTACCAAAGTATCAACTTTATCATCCCTGGTTGATAGTGTATTTACAATTTTTACATTGTGGGACAATTCAGCTAAAATAATTTCAGTTTTTTGTTTTCAAATAAATTTTTGTATTTTGCCAACAGCATAGCTGCTAATCGTTATTTCTTTCTTTTATCAATTTATATCGAAGTAAATGGCAAAAAATAGTTGCCAAATAGCTGTTAAAATTAAACAGCTGTTTACTAAAAGCAGTCGCCCAACTTTTTTGATATTTTGCTTATCTTAATTTGTTTGTGGACGGACATTGGTTCAAATGGGTACTGTTAGTTGGGACGCACTAAACTCGCAAAAAGAGAATACTTGCTGAACTGTTTGGCTCATGTGGCCCAAAATACGGCCCGCATGGTCGAAACATTCGATAAGTCGACAATAAACTTATATTGGTACTTAAATTCAAGCAAACTTCGCTACCAAACCAAATATACTTATAGAGTAATTTTAAAATTTTGGATGAGATAAGGGAAGGAAGTATTGCCGAAAGCGTAAAAAACGGACTATTGTTGGTCTCTAGTAAAGTAGGGACGGTGGAGGATAAATAAGTTACGGCTTTCGCGAATGTACAATTTTTTTGACATTGAGTACACACGTGATTATTCTAATAAATCACGAAATGTACTGTGTACGCTATTGCTAGATGTAAATTTTTTAAGGTATGAACTTTATATTCATAACATAAATGGTACAAATTGCGATTTACAAATATCGAAATAATATTGACGCATAGGAAAAACGATGTATATTTTAAAAAGTTGTTAAAAGATAAAAAGTAATCCAAGAAATATGTTTATTATTTCAAACTGTTAATACTGATATATACGAGCACAACATGGTTGACTTGAATTTGCGATATGTATTGTTTGTATAAACGTACCATTTTACTAACGCATACTTTGAACCTGAAATGACCCAAAACGGTGATCAGCCATAGTTTTTTGCTTAGAAAAGCCGACCCCGATTTAAGTGGCTAAAATCGAATTTGTGAAGCAGCCATTATATCAGTTGAGCCATCTCTGTGCTAAAATTATACTCTTGTCACTGGCGTAATTCTGCAGTAGTACAGGTAAACCCGATACCCGATAGACAGTTAATAGCTGACTTATTTATGACTATGTACACATGTTTAAAATGACTCACAAAAAAGACTCAAATTACAAAATTCTTTACTCTTTTCATGATCGGAAGTCACACTCATTTGATACTCCTGTTCTGTCGGTGATCAACTCAAAACAATTTAATTCATTGTTTACTGTCTTTGCTCCCGAAGAACCTCTGTCATTCGTATTCATTCGACCGTAGACCGAGCCTTCAAGATATTGAAGACAAAAGGCCAATTATGGATGAGACACTTGGCCGGGATCTACTGGCCATTTCCGAATGGGGTCGAGTGAATAGAGTAGATTTTAATGCACGTAAGACACAGGCTGCTTGTTGTCTCACAAGCGATTCGCTGACCCAACAATATCGTCAATTTCTCTCGATGGTACGGATATTGAACAATCAGAAGCTCTCGATGTTCTGGGCATGAAAATACAATGTGACGCTCGTTGGGCGAGACATGTATTCGAAGTGTCGAAAGAAGCACTCAAGTGCATAGGCTTTTTAAAGCGGTGCAAGAAATATTTCACTCCTTCTGATCTTTTCAATATCTATACAACTTACATCAGGCCAAAGATGGAATACAACTCCCATATATGGGCAGGTGCTCCAAAATCATCCTTGGAGCTACTTGACCGTGTTCAAAGGAGAGCGATGGTGCTGATAGGTGACAGTAGGGTATCCAACTCTATTGTTTCCCTTGAGCATCGTCGGAATGTGGGTTGCGTGACGCTGTTCTATCGTTACTTTCATGGTGTGTGTTCATTAGACATCCGTCGCCTTATTCCTGACGTGAGGATGTTCGGCAGGGATACGCGACTTTCTAGGAATTCACACTCGTTTGTTATCGATTGGCCAGTTGACCGCACTATACACTACAGATCAAATTCGTTTTTCGCTCGTACAGTCCGTATGTGGAATCGACTTCCGGCAAATGTATTTCCCACTAATTGCGACATCCAGAAGTTCAAGGCAAGCGTCAACAAACATTACTCCCTCTTTCCCCCCTCCGATCCATTAATTTCCACTCCCCAACGCAATGCACCGCATGTATAGGGGGCATCCCCTGAGTGTTGGTTTTTTAAAAAAAAAAAAAAAAATTTGGCCAAAACAAGTCAAAATGAGACGTTTTCCCATACAAATTCAAGTGATGAAAACGTCTCACTTTGACTTGTTTTTGTACGAAAGAGGAACGAAAACGTTTCGCACAGGTGATGCCACCTTAAATAAAGTGTGTCATCTCCAAAATGATCGTTTTTTGTATCGTTGGTTTGTCATCTCAAGGCAGACATTTTTAATGAACCGTCAAACATATTTGGTGAAATAGATATTTTAAAAAAAACTTAATTTAATTTATTCATTTGTTTAAGAAAAATATGTATTTCAGTATTTTAATAGTCACCACGTTGTTCTTTGTTTGTAAACAATAATGAACTGTCAAACGAAAACCAAAACGAGAATGAAAACGACCACAAATTGTGTGAAAATTGGTTGAGACGTTTTGAAAAGTTTCGAGCGAAAACGAGAATAAATGGCCTAATGAAAATGCAGTATTAGTTGACGAAGTTGATGAGTCGTTTCCTAGTCCAAATTTGACACAATATTTTTGGAGACATTTTCCTGATCAATAATTTAATGTTATTAAAACTTAATTATGATTTTATACAATGAGGCGTGACACCGCAATTATTTTCCATTGAAGTTAGTTTTTCCTGCACCAACAGTATATTTACAAAATCGCGCTTTTTACCTCTATCACGGCAGTAGATATAGTCATACGAAATTATGAATTGTGTAGGTGCAGCAATGTACTTTTGTCTGATCATGACCTGATATAGCCTTTTTAATTATCTTATACAACAACACATAGTGTGAAAATTCCCTGGCAATTAGCGCTGATAGTGATGACAGAGAAGCCGAAACCCGCTAAAAATATTTGAACTACACGCATATTTCTAGATGCTGATTCAGATCTCTCAATGTCAAACGTTTTATACTCCCTAGCTTTTAATGTGGCGTTTTTGGTTATTTTTTTGTGTTTCGATAAAAAAGACTGGATAGCAAAACCGCAATAGACAAAGACTAGTACTTCTAGCTTCTCCGTTTGACACGAACAAAATTGAAGTTTTTTTTTTGACAAATGATTATTGTTATCGCGAACCAAACACACTACTTATATTATCGACATCGCTAGATCGTTTAATATTTTTACTTTGATCAACAATCAAAAGACTTTGTAGGGCTGCAGATTACGATTCCGAACAAACGGACTGACTATGTGAATATACCACTCATCCTATGAAAGAGGGTATATCAATTAATGTCTTCGAAATATCATTAATGCAATTGTTTTTAAACGTCTGTCAGCAACTTAAAAATGTAATTTGTTTAACTTTTTTACAATGTATGTGCAATGTTTGAACGGAATCTTGAAAAGACCCGAATTACAATAACTACAAAACTTTTTACTCTAATCATACGTATAAGTCGCACGATTGTTTGACGTTTGTCACAAAAAAAAACGGACTTACACAAATATTTTTCTTGGGAGTTTAATGTGTAAGACTCACGTCCGAACGTAGTCGCGATTTTTTCTACAGAGCAAAGACAAATTGCATTGTTCGTTTAAAGAGTAATACAACTTTTTTGATATGCTGATCATCGGCAGAGCAAGAGTTTCAAAAATGTGTGACTTTTGCTCACGAGTTATACACACAAAACTAGGGGCTCTCCTAAAAGTTTTGATTTTCTTGTTACTGCTCAGGGAAAGAGTAAAAAAGCAAATTGTCTGCTAAATAAAATTGTTCGGGGGTATGAGAGCTACATTTTTGAACTATAACAAAAATATCGAGCTACAATGCTAATATCAAAAAAAATACCCGATTTCCTAAACATATGAAGAAGTCAAGCCGCAGTCATCGATCAAAAACACCCTAGCCACAGCCGATACTTATTCCATGTCGGCTTCACACTTTTGCCTTTGGATGTTAGCATTTGCTGCTTATTAAAGCGTCCTCGTAGACTATACGAGTAGATATTGTCGTACATGTGTTATTTGAAATGAATTAAGTTTGTTTTTTAACACCATTTCACAATTAGCGAACATAAAAAAGTAAAATTATTATTTCCGTTGACATTGTTGACATCGGCTTATTAATGCGGTGAATTAATTTAAATAAATTAAAACCAATTAAAATGTATTAATTTCATAATCCACATGAGCCCACGCAACAAAACGCCGCCGAAGAGTAAATCAGTGCAGTCAACCCTCGCTCGGTTACCGCTCTCTCTCTCTCTCTCTCTGAATAAGGCCAATTGATGGTTAAGGAAACAAAACTTGTATCCTCACGCCAAGAGTTGCCAGCAATCCCTTTGAACCGAGAGCACCGAACCCACTGTTTCCCTCTGGAAAACAATTGTTTACACTTCGACGTGCTGTTGGAGGAAAAATCAATTCTGCATTTGAAATTAATTCTATGTAATTATTATTTATTACAATTGTTGTGGATATCTGTTTTGGATCTATCTTTTTTTACAAATACGATTAAAATTAATAAATATTTCCCCATAAATTAGTTACTAAAAAACAACAACATGCCGAAGTTTGACTTTTAATTACATTTAAGTATGCGGAGCAAAAAAAGCAACAACATTATGACTAAAATTTAATTTTTGCAAATGGAATATTCATAGATTTACTTTGGCAATGAATGAATAATCTGCCTGTGAATAAATTACACCAAAACCAGACAATTTTCAGCAACTAATGTGTTATTCATTGGAAGATTATAGCCAATATGCCGGAAGGATCAAAAGCCAATTAAAATTGTTATACCGCAAAGACTTACATACGAGTATATGCCAACGTAGATAGGACTGTAAACGAGAAGACGTTTTTGCCCTTCCATTCCGGCGCTTTACGCCGCCGGTTTGTTTTCACCAAATTTTCAATTATTCTAAACTAAAAGAAAGCTCAAATGTTGTGAATAAATGACTTCTTCGCTAAATTACTAAGAGATGCAAAATATAGTTTTCAGAAAACCCTCTTTAAATCATAATACAACAAATAGAAATATTGTTCAATTTATCTCAACAATTTTAAGGAACTGATATGTACTGGAAAAAGAAGCATTTTTATGATTTGGTGCCCAGCTGTTTCCTTAAAAATTTCAACAAAAAAAACAGGAAGATCACGGCGTCAATTTCTTATTAATCAAAGTAAAAAAGTTTCATTGAGAAGATTCCGTTCGTCTGTCTGGCGGTTGAGCAAGGTTGGACCTTATATCTAAATTCTAGAGCAGGAGGAATATAGTTTGTTGGTGCTTTAAGAAAATGTTGACCGATTTGGCCCAATATCTAGATTGGCTTTAAAAATGTATCATTTATAGTAACAGGATTTACAATCGAAAAGGTTAAATAGGGCAGCTTAAAAGATAGACCAATATGCTTGAGCTTCGGCAGGAATGTATATAAGTCGCTTAAAATACAAAATCAAACATGCAATACATATGTAATTTTAAATATTTTTTTTAATAAAAATCACTATTGTTGAATAACAACGTAACGTTATCCTAATAAATTACTGTCAACGGTGGACGTTACCGCGCCATGCTTAATGAATTTATGTTTCCAAAAATTCAAAAGAATGACATGGACGACATTTTGTTTGAACAAGACTGTCACTCAGCCAACGCAACCATCGACATTTTACGCACTGTTTTTGAAAATCGAATAATCAGTCGAAATTGTAATGTCAATTTAACGCCTCGGAGCTGTGATTTGAGCCCATTGGATTATTTTCTGTGGTGTGCCATTAAGAGTAAATATCACGCAAAGTATCCAGAGTCAATTGAAACATTGAAACGTAAATTAACGATGCCATTGTAGAGATTCGAACCCAAACAATCGAAAATGTGCTGAATAAAGTGGTTGATCGGATGAGGTACTGCCGAGCCAGTTGTGGTAGTCATATGAATGATATTGTGTACCATTATTAAATGACAAAGTTCAACCTTCCCAATAAAACTAAAAATTTGAAACAATTATTAGTACTTTTTTTAAAATATCAAATCGGCCACCCTGTACAACGACCATATTATAGCAATAGTATGATGCTTAGCGAAGATTGTTGCCCTAACCATTTTTTTCTGAGTGCAGTAGCTGGATATGAAACCCTTTCCTTTCAACAATAGGTATCAATAACGTCTAATGAACAGCTTGACTTTAAATTTTGTGTCGTTAAGTTAATACAACATTAATAACCACAACCACCCATTTTTACTACCATTGCCTGAAGCGTACCGATTTTATAAAATGTCATGAAATGTGGGAGGTACTTACAGGTTAATGTGGGGCGTGACAACCATTATTTTCTTATGTGAATACAAAGATGAAATAAACATACGGCAGAATACAAGCGAAATACTTGCATTACGTTTAAAGTTTTGTGCATTCGCGCAGAGAAAAAATATGGTTACTTTATGGTCACTGCAATAATAATATGTTCTTTACAATAAAATCATGTTTGTCGCAATCATAGTATTGTTTTCTGCGAGGCATGTATTCGAAGTGTCGATAGACACTGTAAAATAAATATTTCACACCTTCTGATAGTCTCCATAAATATACAACATACATCAGACCGAAAGTGGATTGCAACTCCCATATATGACCGGGTGCTCCAAAATCATACTTGGCACTTCTAGACCCTGTACAAAGGAGAGCGATGATGCTTTTAGGCGATAGTAAGGTATCCACATCAATAGTCTCCCTCGAACATTATCCTAATGTAAGTCGTATGTTGCTGCTCTATCGTTATTCTCATGGTGTGTGTTTATCAGACATCCGTTGTCATATTTCTAACGTGAGGTCGTTCAGCAGGGATGCGCAACTTTCCAGGAATTTGCACCTGCTTATTATCGATTGGCCGAATATCGAATTTCTCCCTTCCTCTTTCTCCCCTTCATTCCCTTCTTTCCACTCACCAACGCATGGGGGCTACCCCTAAATGCAGGCATACAAAAAATTATCCTTTTTCAAGTTTTCTCAATTGATTCAAAATCATTAAATAACGATCCGCATTACACGGTAGCAGTATTTCGAGGTTAATGTGCTTCAGCAAATAAATATGCAATCGAAATTGGTTCATCCTTGATGTAGGAGAGGAAAACGTGTATAATTGTGATGAAATAATGTAATTGCATAGGATAGTATTCAACGTTTAACTCAATTTATCTGGGTGCATAAAATAAACTTGAAACTTGTTCATTTGCCTGCATTGTGTTTTAATTGGAGATTTATTAGCTCCATTCAACATGTAGATTTTTGTATTTTTCAAATTTAATTTGTTCTTTATCTACCCTCTCAGTTACAATGTGAGTTTTGTAAAATTGATTTCATTTACAGCGATGCGAAAGGACGAGGATGCAGGATTCGAGCCACTGACAAAGTGGAAATATTCTTTAGTGTCCGGAGAATTCATTATACCCATCGTGGAAGGGATGACGACAACAACCTGTGTTCAGTTCTGCCCTGTTCACGAATGTGAGTGTGGGGGCATGCTATTACCTTGCCAACTGCTGCACTAACGACGATACGGCGAATGTGCTGGTAGCAGATTCAGGACGACCATTACAAAATCAATTAATTAATTGGTAAAATTAAGATCTTTAATTACATTAAACGGCATTCGTGCAACAATTGCCAATTGTCCAGTTTCCTGTACAAATATTCAATACATCGATTTTTAAAAGAGAGCAAAAATGAAATTTCTTTCGGTTAAGGCGCCTTATAAGTACACTAATTCCGCAGTACATATCAACGCCACTCATCGATTGATATTGGGGGACAGAAAATAAGTTAGTGTGAAAAGGAGTTGGTAGATTTATTTCGACACATGCCCCACGACATACGCCTTGGTCCTCAAGGGCCTTTCATTCCATCCACCTAACATGGGTCATTGGGTGGGATAGTGCACGAGTTTTCGATTTCGATACGGTTGTGGGGTTTGGAAAAAAAAATGCATGGGCCAAAAAATGAGGAAGGTGGGATCGAGGTCAAAGGTCGTGGAAAAATATTTACAAAAAGCCATGCAACTACCTAAGAGTCGCACCTAGAAGTGTAAAATGTATGACCAACCCCCATTAATTTTTTCCTCCCAATATTTTTTCCTAGCATAACTATCCCCTATCTCCACCCCTAAGGGGGCTTCCCTACGAAAAAAATATTTTTTTTAAATTTTCGGCGACGGTAATATAAATTTGCCCTAACGATGATGAAAAATATTGTTAGTTGAGGTCGTCGCCGAAAGTCGGAAGAAATATTCATTATATGAAAAAATTACATTAATTTGACTAACATTTTCGAACTATAAAAAGTTTCGAGTTTTAAATACATCTTTTTTTATTATTAATAAAAACGAAAATAATTTATCAAAAATAACGGAAAATTTAAACGAAAATATTATTTTGTGGGGAGTTTTGTTTGGTCGATTTAAGTGCATTTTGAATTGGACTTTTCTTATGGCTTAGCGATAGAGGGTATTCATGACAAAAACTTGTATGTGGACTCCCTTAACGGTTGAAGATAAAGTGTGGAATTGTTCTGAGAAACTGTTGGAATTGCAGAAATATTGGGAGTTGGTCTTACATTTAACTCCTCTAGGGGCTCTTGGGGTATTTAAAGCGGTGTGGGGGTAAAGATAGGGGGAAGTTATGTTTAGAAAAAATATTGGGAGGGAAAAATTAATGGGGGTCGGTCATACATTTTACCACTCTAGGTGCTACTCCTAGGTAGTTGCGGGGCTTTTTGTGAATATTTCCCCCCATCCCACGACATTTGACCTCGATGAGATGTCACTTGCCCCGATCCCACCTCCGCCCAATTTTTAGGTGAGTCATACCCAATTCTTACTACTAAGAATCTCCATACAACTCTATCCCACCCCTAATGGGTCATCTCCTACGAATCGTGATGTAATGTCTGCAAAAAGTGGTAAGTAGCAAAGGTAGTTCTTCTATGTTTCGTCATCCTCTTCGCATGCTCTCCAGGCGCTGTTCTCTCTTTTCTCTTCTTATGTACTTATAGAATAGTCTCTATGTAAGAGTGTCCTGTATGAACCATCATGACCTTAGTAGTCTCCACTTAAATCGGGTTCTGCAATGTTATCGTCCGGTTCGCCTCACAGGATCTCAGATGCCTTCCCAACGTGTTGACTAATTCACAATGTGCTGAGGGTGTTCTTCACCCATATTTTCCACTCGGATCGTATATCTCTGACAGGCTTCTCATTTTTTTTGTTTCAACTTCTGTGAGCTTATCCAGCTCAAATGCAGGGTCTACCGAGCTAAGTCGAGAGCCACACATTCAGACAAACAAGCAACGTATGTGATTTCTGACAATCTCTCATCAGGTTCCGTTTCAAGATCACGACGGCGAGGCCAACAACACTAATGCGAAAGCTACACCAAAAAGATCACCACCATGCTATCCTAGCTACGCCTGCCCTCCAGCTTCCCATCACCATATATAGAGCCTGTATATTCTTCCTCCAGGATTATTGGACAACGTATAGCAGGCTTTATGAAATGCAGGACCGTTGTTATAGGAGCACACATTTATTAACCAACAGAAAAAAACAATAGACATGTTAGAAAAACGAATAATAGAATTTATTGAAGGGACACTCGTTCTCTATCTTTAAATGGAATTCATTTACTTGCAGAACGAATTAAGTTTGTTTGTCCCAAAGAGCTTTAGGGAGACAAATTGGTACAGATATAAACAAACACCAACGAATATCGGTAATGCCGTCCATATATCATAACGAATAGTTATGCCCATAACTCGCCTCTAGACTCCGTATACCCTACGGTCGCACAAAGGTAAAATGAAACATGTGTGGTGGATTAAGAAGTGCATTAATATTACATTGGACTGGGAAAAGTACATATAACAGCAAAAAATCCACAAGAAATATTTGAGATCTTCACAGAGGACATCTTGGAAACATTTCTGTGATAGCATTGAAAATACATCGTCCCGACAACGTAAAGTTCTTTTGGTGGCTTCCGTATCTTTAGGCTACTTACAGGAGTCCAATAGAGGTTGAACATCATCAAGTGCTGAATCTCTATTCTTCCTACTCTCCGGCTAGTTCGGAAAGTGGGACAAAGGAACTCTACACTGTTCGGTAAGTATCCTCAAATACTCCAGCCCCGATAAAATATCGACAACATAGATTAAACATTTTGACTCCGTGACTCTAAAATCTAAATCGATCTTTCCGTCAAATGGAAAGAATCTAATAAGGTTTTTATACCCAAAGCGGAAAACTACTTCTGACCTATTACGTTCATCTGATCGAATCCTTTGTTACTAGGAGACTATCACATATAAACATACTTGAAAACGGCGCAGCACAAAGAGAAATCGATACTCGATGTCGATCAAGGGCTTAGCGAACATACTCGTATACATTGACTACTTACAAAAAATGGTCTAGCGTCACTCTAGGTCTCATGGCCCTCACATAAAGTGGGTTAAGGGGAGTGAAGTCGCGCTCGTTCTCGATAAACGAGCACCAAAAAGTATTCTTTGAGAGCTAGAAATAAATTCTGGCGTACAAGGAAATAGCTATCGATCTGCAGTGATGTACTTCAGAACCTGATCCGGAGAATTTCTAATGGGCATCAGAAAACGGGCTGGGAGTGAACGCTGTAAAAATAACTCCTGTGTACTCTTTGCTAAGAAACATCGTACTCCGTAAATTGAGCCACTGTCGCACGGCAGCAAGAGGATCTCTCCAAAAAATAATGTCGAGAATCTTTGGAGGGCAGTGCGAATTAGAAAAATCTACTTTTCTTGCTCGTCTCCAACAAATTAAAGAAGCACATTGACATGAACGCACTTCCTCTACTGCGAGAACAGATGCCATTCTTTACAGGCAAATAGCGACGACTTTAACATTCCTTCTCTAATAAACTTCACACATGTTTTTATTCACTATCGATGGTTTCGGTAAAAACATTATAACTTGCACATATGTTGGGACACTGCGAATTTGGGCAAAAATATGTAAGAACAACAATACGGAATTAAGTCAGTTGTGTTTAACAAGTTTCAATTTTGTTAAGAGGAAACATCCAACACTACTTGATTATCAGAAGAAATATAAATAATAATATTATGAAACTCTTTTGATACATAACCCCAAAAATGCACCCAAAAAGAGTGACAGTTTGGTGCGGTTTATGGGCTGGCGGCACCATCGGGCCGTATTTTTCCAAAATGAAGTCGGTCAGGCAGTTACTGTGAATAAAGTTCGCTATCTTGAGATGATAACGAACTTTTTATGGCCCGAATTGCTAGATATGGATGTGGACGATATGTGGTTTAACAGGACGGTGCCACTTGCCACACTGCTAACTTAACAAGGGCTCCTTTGGCGACAAATTCAATGGCCGTGTTATCTCACGTCATAACACAAATTCAATGGCCGCCAATATCGTGTGATTTGATACAGTTAGACTTCTTTCTTTCGGGTTATTTTAAAGAAAAGGTGTACGTCGATAAGCCAACAACAATTCAAGAGCTAAAGGATAAAATAATTTGGCACACTAACGGCATAGAACCTCGATTATGCCTCAGCGTCATCGAAAATTTTGACCACCATCGGATCGGATCAGTGGTGTGCCGCGGAGGCCATTTGGCCGATATTTTGTTCCATACATAATTAAACCATACCAATATTATCATTATAAAAAGAAATGACAATAATTTCGTAAGTAATGTGTGTTTTATTCAAAACCAACATCGGCCTTTTAAAATTTAACCACCCTTTATATCCATATTTTAGTTCAGCCCGCACACGAACATCCCTCCCAAATTGAGGTCCGATAGTCGTCTCTATCAAATCCGATATCCCCATCCTAATATGTCCCGCCCACTCTAGATGACATATGTTAAGTCCAAACTTGCTGAAACTGTAACAGAGGCACCTCTTCTTAATAACAAAATGGTGTAAAATATTTCATATTTGGCCAGCCCTATTAACCTTTTTTACTACAAAACAGGGTGATGCATTCACGACTGGACAAAATTTCTAAGTTTTGAATCAGTGGTCGGATTTTGCATTTTAGTCAAATAGTCAAACCTTTGTTACATTGGGTTTCGTTTAGGTAATTTTGGAAAGGTAAGAAAAAAATCCGAGCACTGGTTCAGAACTTAGCAATTTTACCAAAGTACTTTCCGACCACCAATGCGAAAACTTTCAAACCGCTGCCATTTCGCTCCTTGCGTTTTCGGGCATGATCTTAGATGTACATGTTTTCATTAAATGAGCCAAGGAATATGCTGGGGAAATTTATCCAGTCTTGAATGAATCACCCTGTATATATAAAAATGGTGTAAACAAATGTACGAGTATAGTAATTCATCAATTCGGAACGGCTGGACCGATTTTGGTCCAATTTTTTCAGTTGTTCGTAATCTCTTAGAAAAACTCGGAAAAATGTTTTACATTTTAAACGAAGTAAGACTAGAAAATTCGTTGTGAAGCTTGGAAAATTTTGGACAATTGTGAAATTCATTGTGATAAAATACGTTTTGCGTGAATTTCTGGTGGAGAATTTAACGAGATAAATAACAAATGGCGTGCTGCGTTCAATGCCATAATCCACATTCGCCGTAAAAACGGAAATTGCACAAAGCGTATATATAATGAAAATGCAAACTTTCCAGTGGAAATGTCAGATGGCGATAGGCGTGTTGCCTTATATATATATCTATATATATATATATATATATATATATATATATATATATATATATATATATATATATATATATATATATATATATATATATATATATATATATATATATATATATATATATATATATATATATATATATATATATATATATATATATATATAAGGCAATGGCATAGAACCTCAATTATTAAGTTCTGAACCAGTGCCCGGATTTTTTTCTTACCTTTCCAAAATTACCTAAACGAAAACCATTGACTAAAATGCAAAATCCGACCACTGGTTCAGAACTTAATAATTGAGGTTCTATGCCGTTAATATGCCGAATTATTTTATCCTTTAGCTCTTGAATTGTTGTTGGCTTATCGACGTACACCTTTTCTTTAAAATAACCCGAAAGAAAGAAGTCTAACTGTATCAAATCACACGATATTGGCGGCCATTGAATTTGTGTTATGACGTGAGATAACACGGCCATTGAATTTGTCGCCAAAAGAGCCCTTGTTAAGTTAGCAGTGTGGCAAGTGGCACCGTCCTGTTAAACCACATATCGTCCACATCCATATCTAGCAATTCGGGCCATAAAAAGTTCGTTATCATCTCAAGATAGCGAACTTTATTCACAGTAACTGCCTGACCGGCTTCCTTTTGGAAAAAAACGGCCCGATGGTGCCGACATCCCATAAACCGCACCAAATAGTCACTCTTTTTGGGTGCATTTTTGGGTGTTACGAGTATGTATCAAAAGGGTTTTATGATATTATTATTTATATTTCTTCTGATAATCAAGTAGTGTTGGATGTTTCCTCTTAACAAAATTGAAACTTGTTAAACACAAATGACTTAATTCCGTATTGTTGTTCTTACATATTTTTGCCCAAATTCGCAGTGTCCCAACATATGTGCAAGTTATAATGTTTTTACCGAAACCATCGATAGTGAATAAAAACATGTGTGAAGTTTATTAGAGAAGGAATGTTGAAGTCGTCGCTATTCGCCTGTAAAGAATGGCATCTGTTCTCGCAGTAGAGGAAGTGCGTTCATGTCAATGTGCTTCTTTAATTTGTTGGAGACGAGCAAGAAAAGTAGATTTTTCTAATTCGCACCGCCCTCCAAAGATTCTCGACAATATTTTTTTAAGAGATCCTCTAGCTGCCATGCGACAGTGGCTCAATTTACGGAGTACGATGTTTCTTAGCAAAGAGTACACAGGAGAGACAAATATGCACAGTTCATCCAGGCTAAGACGAATGCTTCTATCTTCGCTTGCTTTAGGTGAACATTAGAGGTCCCAAATCCTTCGATTCCCTGCGTACTGTAGATGGTGTGCTATGCTGTTTGATCATCATAGCCACATGTCATCCACCGAACCCGACCGCATTGTTGGACAAAGATAAGGACGACATGGCTGAAGACTTAGAGTTTACACGACATCTTTGAATTTCGAAATTTACGACGAGATGAGCTTATCGTGCTTATCGTTCGATGAATGACGGAAGACCATGATCGGGAGCAAGACTATGATCGAGATTAGATGACCGAAAGGGTTCGAAGAAATATCCCGCTGTTGAATGCCGAGCAGAAGAACGTCTACGATTCGCTGATGAAGGTTGTAGACGATGGAACGGGAAGCATTTACTTTCCCGATGCTCCCGGTGGGACAGCCAAGACGTTCGTCATTCGGCCGAGATCTCAAATTGCGTTGGCTGTTGCATACTATGGCATTGCTGCCACATTGTTGTAAGGCGGTCTAACTGCACTTTCCGCTTTGAAGCTGCCGATGAATTGTCTCATGATAGACAAGCCAATGTGCACAATGACCAAGAATTCGGCGAAAGCGAAATCGATGCGACAATTTAAAATCATCATTGCCCTTGTGGAATGAATGCACAATGGCGCATAAACGTGCTTTGGAGGCAGTTGACCGAACGATGAAGAATTTACGAGGTGATTCGAGACGATTTGGTGGGGCTATGATATTGCCCCAAAATAAAAATCTAGATTAGATTAGTAACGAACAATACTAGCAGCGAAGATTAAGGCCGTCGCTAGCTTGAATTTGTCTACTCAAGAGAACTGCATTCGTTGAAATCCACGAATTCCGATTATTCGAACTGATCTTCCATTCCAATTTAAGCAAATTCAGTTTTTTCGATGGTAATCAATAAACTGTAAGGCCAATCGTTGGAAGTCTTTGAAATTAATATCGAATTTCCCTGTTTTTCGCACGGTCAGCTGTATGTTACCTGTTTGCATGTTATCAAACCGTCTTCGTTGATTGCTATTGCGCCGGACAACAGATCAAAAAACATCGTTTATCATATCGCCCTTTACTGATATTGATTCTATTTAAATAAACTCATTGAAATTTGAACTATCTGTTATTTTTTATTACTCTGGATTAATAACCTAAAAGCGTAAATTATAATTCTCAATAAGAAATTTATAAAGCCAGAGTACTACTAAATTTTACAAAATGGTATTTTTTTATTTCAACATGTTTTTTGACTATGTCAATTAAGTCTATCAATGTTTTAATCTTTTTAATGTCCTTTTGTCAGTCTGGTCAGTATGTCAATTAGAACGCGTATGATTTCTTTCTTTAGTTTTGGAAGAATAGTAAGGGATATTTACTGGCATAGACCTTACTTTTTACGTAGGCCGACAGAAATATTTTAGTCCAATGGTTTCAAATGGCGAGATGTCAGTTGAAACCATTTACAGTTGTTTGCAACAGCTCTATTGTTTCATGTTCTTTGTAATAAGATTCACCGTCTTGTTTATCTTCGTAAAATACATAGTGTCTAAAACCATGTAGTCTTATTCAAAAAATGTATGTAATCCTGCTGTATTAAAGGCCTCGTCTTAACATTGTTTCACAGCAGTCAGACGACTTGCACAACGACGAACAGGTCCTGCTACAGCTTCATCCAAACCAGTTTTTTTTTTTTTGCAGAAAACGGCTTATTGGTCACTCAGAAGATTAGTGATCGAAAAATTCACGCAAACTACTCTTAAATATCTTCATTACAATTGAATAACTCTTTAGAAGCATATGCAGAGCTCAAAATGGAACAAAAAAAACAATTAATTGCCAAAGATTTTGATATACGTAGTATATAATATCCTCTTGACTATACAATATTATCAGTCTTAAAAACAGGGATGCAAACCGAGCCGAACCTGAACCGTATCACTTTTTTTGACTGTGAACTGTACCGTACACTAATCCACAAAATTTAAAAAAAGGAGATTCCGCTCTAAAAAAAATAAATCTATTCTATGTGCATTAAACGTTTTATTTTATAAACGTACCCAACTCTTTTTTATATATTTCGTTTTTAATAAAAATAAATGACATTTATCAAAAAATATTTCTTCCCAAGATTCTTGAACCAACCCAGACCCACGGTTTAAGAGAAACTAAAAAACAGTTGCTCTGAACCATTATCGTCCCCACTTAAAAATAATAAATGACTTAGAAATTAAACAATACTTCACGAAATTGAATTTTAAAAATCTTGTGATTTTTTACAGCTTCCTAACCGTTGACTTTGTATTATAGTCTGCGCGTAGGGTGCAAATCCATTGTCGACATGTTCTGGACGTATGGGTGTACTTGGCTGTATATACGAGTATGAATAAACCCAAGGTTCAAGTAGCACCAAAGTGAAGGATAACATTCAATAACGACAACGCCATCATCGTCCTCGTCTCACGCCGTGAAGGATGACGATATGTCAAGTATCCACGTGTAGTATTTGTATTGCGAGCATTCGACAGTGAATCGCCATAAGTGAGTGTGGCTGGGTGTGTGAGGTGGAGTGATGGTGCTTGTGCGGGTGCGTGGTCACATGTACGTACACATGCATCCACAGTCGAAAATGTCTTTGCGTGAGGGTGGCAGACTGCCACAACAGCTCGACTGAGATACTCTGGTATGTATTAATTAACTCATTAAATTGATTTGTTCTAAAAGATAACCACACAATTCTGCTGCTGTGTTCACGCATCTGTTTTCATAGCAGAATTAAAGATTAATTAAAATGTGATTGTATTGCAGTAAAACGGATTTTTATATAATATCTTTTACTGAAATTGGGGACAGACTATAGAGAATTTTAAAATAAACCCATGAATGTTTACAAGTTCATAAGTTCCATATGAAGAATGAATGGTACATGCACTTCAGTTTGTATACCTTTTCGCCTCACACAAGAGGTGGCGATACACCGCCTTTTAATAACGGAGTAATTCGAAAGGAAATTACTATTAATGTCCTTACCCTTCGGGGTAAGAGGGTATATATCATTTGCTACAGACAATAAGTGTAACGCGTCGAAAAAAAAACATTTAGGGTTCTACATATGTTTTGACTAAGTCCGTTTCACGACTATTTAGACCATTTGCATCATGTCCGTCTGTGTTGGTGGTTCGCACAATAACTTTCGAAAGGAGTAACCAGTGGTGTTTAAATTGTGCATGTCGTAATTTGTTTCTAAAACTGCCTATGTACTTGAAATGGACCTTTATGCCCCACCTCCCACTCAAATGTATCATTTCGCCCACTTTGGGTATGCTTGTCATATATAAGTACTTATATTTGCTTATACTCACACGAGCTTATCAAATACCAATACTTATACAAGTCTATTTAAAAGGTAAACTAAGCTAAAAAAAATTTGGAATCTAAGCCGCGCCCCTTCCGGTATCTCTTCTAGTGCAGATAAGATGTTTGTGCTTAAATTGTGCACACTCTAAAATTTTTGTAACAAAAAAAAAAATCTGGTACTTTCAACGCAAATGCACCCGTCCAGTCCGCCCACTTTTTTTCACATAATATTTGCATGCTATAAGATGGGTGGCCGTTAGGGTGGAAGGTATTAGAATAGACTTGGCAACCGACTTTGTCTTATGTGTGTACTACGAAAGGAAATATTCATACAATTGTACCTTTTTCACGTCGAAAGTTCCGAGATAACGGGTTTTCCAATAGGGACATAACAATTTCCTATCTTTATGCCAATGCACCCTTAAACATTTTAATGATGCTTCAGTGTCAAAACGTTAGTCGAAGTCAACACTTTCATCATGGTAAATTTTACTTACGAGAAACGTTTGAAAATCTTTAGAACTTACTACCGAAATGCTGAGTCGATGGTCGCAACTTTAAGAGCGCCTACTCCAATTTTCGACCGTAATAATCGTCTCACCCGACAGGATAAGCGATGAAGCTCAATTCTGGCTGAGTGGTTTTGTCAATAATATGAAACATTGGGCAGCAACAAAAACCCACATGTGCTTCAAGAGGGACACTTGAATCCGCAAAAAATAATTGTGCGGTGTGGTTTTTATGCAGGAGGTGTGATTGGGCCGTATTTTTTCGTTGATGAAATCAATGGCCATGTTAACGTCAATGGAAAGAGCTATCGTGCTATGTTCGAAAATTATTTTGGCTAGAATTGGATGAGCCGATGCGTGGTTCCAACAAGACGGTGCCTCTTGCCACACAGCACCCTATATAATCGATTTACTCAAAAGGCAAATTCTGGGAACGTGTTATCTCGAGAAATGGTCCGCTCGAATGTTCACCACGTTCATGCGATTAAACGCCATTCGATTTCTTTTTATGGGGTCACATAAAGTCATTCGTCTATGCCAACAAGCCAACAACTTTAGACTAGCTCAGAGACAACCCTTACGCGAAATTGCCAACGTTTCGGTCGAAGTGTGTGCAAGAGTTGGGGAAAATTGGGTCCAAAGAATAGATCGGTGTACACGGGCTAGTGGTGTTCATATGACCGAAATCGAATTTCGTTCTTAAAATGTAACATTTGCACTACACCTGGAATAAATTTTTGAACTCTATATCTTAAATATTCTGTGTTTTATTAATATCAAAAATTGTTATGTTCCTAAAGGAAAATCCGTTACAATCACAAACCAAAAATAACCGCTGCGGCTTGGGGCATATTTGATACATTTTACAAAATTTTTGATCAGTTGTTAAACACAGGTTTAAAAGGAATGGATATAGGCCCGCGTTTTTATTATGCCCATCGATGCCCGTGAGCAATGCCCTTCCGTCAGCTATCCATCCATAGTAGTAAGTAATGTACAGGTCGCAATTAACTACCGATTTCAAAGAATCTTGATACATTGCTCAGGTTTGGGCCAAGGACAAATTCTGTTAAAATTGATGCATACCAGTCCATGTTCTGATACCACACAATGGGTTTTTTCCGATTTGAGGAGCTGCAGACAAATAAACACGATCTTACTCAAATTTTGTGGTACTTTATGAGCGAAACTAGACCCTAAAAACAGGTCTACTACCATTTAATAACACACAGATCTAAAAGCCACATATATAAGTAGCATTCGATTCTGACTAAATTTCGCAAGGAGTGTTGGAAACTATCAACACCCATTTCTGGTGAACTTTAACGTTATCGGTCTAGCACTTCCGCAAATCTCATACCCAATTTAAAGACAAGAGACTTAAAACTAAATTCCAACCAAATTTCTCCGAGCGACAAACACCCATCTGTGGTAAAATTGGGCCGATTGGCCCTCGCCATATGGACCGTTGTCGCTTGCTTGGTTCATTATTTGCGACACATAGTATAAGTATAAGTAATATCTTGAAAAACTTGATCATGCCAGTTTATGTCGTAGAATAGAATCATTAATTCAATTTGACCAAATAGGTCTATCTTGTCGAATAGATCATAACCCACATAAAGGTTGAGGTTCAGCAGCTCTAGAGTTAACTAATTTAATTCTATACCTTTTGATATAGGCTCCTTTGATTTGACCTTTTCAATCTAAGCTCCTGCTGCTATAAGAAAATCATTTTATATTCAATTTAGCTTTAATGTAGACTAGAGTGTTAAGTCACTAGCGTCACTCTTTAGTCCATCGGGAAATAAGATGGTTGTATCTGCAACAATAATAATTCCTGTATCATCAGCAAAGGTTGCAATGGTTGAATTTGTGGTTTGAGATATATCATGCGTGTATAGGAGATATAGTATTGGACCCAGAATATTTCCTTGTTCGAATAAGCCTCTTCTACATTTACCCTAAAGAAGCGGCCCTTTAAGTACGACCTTATTACGTCTACACACACTTTAGGTAACATTCCGGAAAATTTTCTTTCTTATACTTTATCAAAAGCCTGTGATACATCCAGGAAAACAGCGGAACATATTTTTCTTTCTTCAAGAGACTGTTCGATTATATTCGTTATTCTGTGAAGCTGTCAATAGTGGAATGATTGTTTCTAAATCCGACCTAAAGCGTTGGGTTTAGATTGTTTCGTTCTACTATAAAGAATATTTTTTCGAACAATTTCGTTATTATGGGTAAAAGAGATTTTGACCTGTAGGATGTCACTTCTGTTGTTGGTTTCCCTGGCATTTGAATCATCAAAACATCAGCTGTTTTCCAAGGGTAAGGTGCATATTTCATTGAAAAGTAGGCATTAAATAACTGCGTTATTCTATCAATGCAATTTGAAGTTAACTGTTTAAGTAATTCTGTCGTTATGAGATCAAAACCAATGACCAATGAGATAAATGTAGCTTTTGTAAAAACAAGAACGATATTTTTTCGTTGTTGTTGTAACAGCAATATATTTATTTTGAAGTCATGTTCGTCTATGGGGGATCTGCTTCGATATCCAGGTGAAGAAAACGCGCCATTTGAACTGGATGGTCCACAGAGACCTTGCGGTCAGCTGAGTGGGCTTGGCCGGACAATTGAAGAGGTGCAGCACGTCATGTTGTCTCTGATGCCAGGCGGGAGAAATGTCCGGAACGTTAGCATCAATTCGTGTCCAATAAGAATTGAGGCGGCTGCACCATCCAGATCTCAGCTGCGGCAGAATTACGCGCGTCTGTCTAGATAGTACCTTATCCTCAGGTGAAATCCTCGGGGGATGCTCCCCTAGACCTGCATTCATACGGTAGCTGGATACTGCTGCTGCGACTTCATCGGCGTGAATGTTGTTCAGACCTGCCTGAAAGTTTCGATGATCTAAAGGTTCTCTCTTGTACCGCTGGACCTCGCTCTGTAGATCATGAAGATCGTACCTGATCTTCCTGGGCATGCCTCCGTCCAAGAGATAGTGGTTAAGATGGCTGCTGCGAAAACACCCTAGCAGGTATTGCTCAGACAGCAGGAAATTGTGTCTGCGCACGGTAAGGACCTTCGTCTCCTCATGGCAAGCGACAGATTGAGCACTTTGGCCATGTACTCTACTCCCGGGATATCCCAATGCTTTAACATCAGCATTAAGATTTCGTCCGGACTCAGTGCCTTTGATGACTTTGCGCTGCGGATAACATGGGCAACTTTGCCAACGGTAAATTGTAGTGGTGACTCTTTGACTCGAATAGCGCGGATACGACGCAATACTGTCCTTTTCGCCTTATCACTCTCTGGGTGCTCAATGAAAAGCCGGTTAAAATAACACGCGCACCACTTCGGATCTGTCACTGTCACATCCTTCCTTTCAAAGGTAAGAGAGCGATTTGACCGTTGTCCACAACTTACCAATTCCGGAACTTAAGTTGCACTGCTTTAAATACTCTAGCCATTTGTTCACCTTATATTCGTTGACCAACCTACTGATCTCAGTTTTGAGATTCCTGATTATAGGGTCAGTAGGGGCGCAGCGACGAATGTCAGCAGGCTCGTCTGCGAGTCCCGCTGCCTCTGCTGGGAAATTTGGTCGTACTTCGGGAATTCGACCAGCAGGGATATGTCGAGCGGCTGATGCGTTGATGATGGCCCGGAACTTTTTCTCGGCTTTAATAATCTATAGGTAGATTATTAAAGCTGCGGATGGTGGCTTCTCTGAAGGCCTCCCAATCGGCCTTTTTTGATTGAGATACGTACGGCGTTCAGAGGTTATGAAGTCGGATGGTCTATTTATGGAGAGAATTATGGGAGGGTGGTCCGATCCTAGTGACATAACGGGTTGCCAGGTGACATCGTTGATCAGGCCAGGCGATGCCATAGTAATGTCTGGCGAGCTGTGGCAGTCGTCCATAATACGCGTGGGGGCGTCCTCATTCACTGTGCAGAACGTAGAGCTATCAATTTGCTCTGCCAAAGTTATGCCCCTCTGGTCGTTGTCTAGGAGAGAATGCCTCAGTTTTTCTTTAAATGAATGAGAATGTATCTTATATTGATAAATGTTTTATTTAATGTCGGCAATTATATAAGGAATACAATAACAGATAAATGTCTGTTAGCCTTTTGAGCATTCTCACACATTTCACGCTATATTTCATTAATTTCATCACGAATATTTTGTTTGAGTTGCTTAAGCCTTTCTGGCTTGTTTGCATAAAACTTGCTTTTCAGATATCACCACAAAAAGAAATCCGGAGCATTTAAATCGGGCGACCCTGGAGGCCAATCAACAATACCATTTCTTGAAATAATTTGTTACGGAAAGAGGTCTCGCAGTAATTCCATTGTAATCCTGGCTGTATGCGATGTGGCACCGTCTTGTTGATACCACATGTTAAGCAAGCCCAAAGCATGCAGTTCTGGCATTAACAAATTTTCAATCACGATATCGCTCCCCATTGACAGTTACCGTTACGCCGTTTTCATTTTCATAGAAGTACGGTCCAATGATTCCTCCTGACTAAATTGCACACCAGACTGACACTTTTAATGGATGCAAAGGTGACTGATAAATAATTTGAGGGGTTTCCATTGCCCAAAACCGACTATTCTGTTTATTCATTACTCGTAAGAGTAATGCTGTAACATCCTTTTGGCATATGTACGGCGGCGTAAATGGTCTTGGAAGAAGCTCTTGTTTCAACTGAATCTTAAATGGAAACAAATGCAGATCCTTGTGCAAAATTATGGCCATAGTTGTTCTTTGAAGACCAAGCACGTCGTCGAATTGAGTTTGATGGATTGTTTGAGCAGCAGTAATGTTTTCAGTCGATCTTGCAGTACGTTGTGGTCCGTGTTTGGGCCTATCAGCTACAGATCCTCTTTCTTCGAAATCATTCACTACACGATAAACAGTGCGTTTTGTTGCACGTTGTTTTTCCCAAAAATTGCACGTAATTTTCTCACAGTAATCGATGTTTGATTTTGTTAAAATGTTTTAACGATTAAAACATAATAAATTTGCCACGTCTCTACTTCACGACTGCCAAATAAGAACTGTCAAGACTAAAGTTTACCAAAAAGGTATACTACAAAACAAAGTAGTATACCTTTCCGGCGGACACCCTGTTTTTAAAAAAAAGCAGAGCTGATTTCGATCCAGCCTAATTACTTCGACCCAGCCTAGTAAACAGCCCATGTAATGAGAACATCTCAGCGAACTGATTTGGTTTCAATAAAAAACTTTAATATAATCAATTAAACAAAAACGCTACAGTTATTCCCTGAATTCGTCCTAAAAAGGGTCAGCCTAATGTACGCTATTATGCACTTATTTTATTATGCTTATTTTTATACAAATGTTTTCGCTTGTGGAGGACCAAGTAAATGGAATGACCAAAATAGCACAACACTTTATATGAAGTGTTGCCAATGTTGCTCTGGCCGTCACTGACACAAAACAACAACAACATGGAACACTAACAGAAACAGCACTAGAAACACCAGCAACAACCGCAGCCGCACCAGTAAAAAATGGAGCACAACTTCAGCAGAACATGAAATGTCTGGAATGTTCAACTTTTTGACAAATTAAAAGTGTGCTGAATAACTTTTTTTGTTTCGCTTTCGGTTTTAACTACTTTTTGTTCAGCAGATAATAAACAAACGGACGGACGAACAGCAACACAGCCCAAATTCCAAATTGTAGGACGAGTACAAACAAACAGCACACTTAACTTGTTTTGGGGTCGAGACTGACAGTTATGCCCAAATAAAAGCAACAACAAGTTGGGGAAGTTATACAACAACAATGCACGGGGATCTGAACACACAGCGCTCATTCAATCCAGTTGTGGTTGTTGGCTGGACGATAATGAAGTACTCCTGATGACGGACGAAGGAAACCCTTTTCGCAGTCGACGGCTGTGGCAAAGCAATTGTAAAGTTGCTTTTAAGTGGTGTACAATTATTTATGTGTGTTTGTGTTGATGTGCACCTCCACTCAAATCGGTCTCAATAAAAATGACAAATTATATTTTTTCTACAAATGTCTCTGCTACGTGTCAATTAATCTTAATGGCATAATAGTGTTTCAGCTGCCAGGACGACCGGTTGTGGTGAGTGATACTAGATCGCCACAACAAATAGGATTGCTCCAGAAAAAAGGGTAATTTTCAATTTTAAAATGACCACTTAGGAAATCTAGTATGAACCGTTTTTGTAAAAGACTGAAATATATATTTCTATTGTCCCGAGTGGTGCGAGTCGTAGGTCGCGGAACAATAAATTAGTTGCCACACTCGAATTTAATTGCACAGCGAATTGGTACGGTTGCCTGTACTTTCCAATTTCCATCATTACAACCGAATGTAAGTTGGGGCACTGTTATTATCAGTACTTGGAACTAAAAAAGTGGGTAGAAGCGACTTCCGGACTGGAACTACTTAGCGTATATGAGCCTTTGTGTTTTAACCATATAACGTTTCGGTCTTTAATACTTAATAATTAATGAATCGAAGGAATTTCTTAAACTGACCTTACCGCCCGTTTAACCGGCATACAAGTGGAAATTACAAGTGTTTACAGTTCACTTAATACAACATCAAGTTAAACCCAATACCAACAAGTACAGCCGGCAGGCTGGGAAGAAAATAATATATCTTTTATTGAAGCCTTTAGAGAATCTAAAATTGTATTTCAATCCATTCATAGATATTTCAAACGAATTATTTTGAAATCAATTGATTGCTGACATTCGTCTTATGTCTTATATTCGCTTGGTAGAAATAAATCCGATGGATTAAATATTTACAATATTTACCAATTATTCGACCACTGAACAATAGTCTATACATTTTTTTGATTGCCACAACTATCAGTTGCAACAGCCAATAATTTGTATGCTTTCTATTGTTGTAACCAACTGATGGGTTTATATGGACCATTATTTGATCATAAAACCATCGTGATAACAAGTTTATTTTAACGCAAAGAACTCCTTTCCAATTGAATATTAATATTCCCGACCACTACCCAATAAACATTATAAACTTACTATAAATTGATTATAAACTTACATTAGTAAACGTAAGCTTGGAAATTCTTTATGGTAATCATTGTAACATGTTGATTTCCAATTATCGGATAAACAAAAAGGGTCCCTTATTCTACAATTGTATCCATGCTTGGAAAACAATTGGAAATCAATTTGAAAAAACAATATTTAATAAATCATGTGGAATGTTTGTTGTAAATGTGTATATTTGTTTGTTTCAAAATTGGATGTAAATACGATTGTAAATACGGATGTGGCGACGATTGTAATTTAAGCAGGCCAGTATACTTACGAAAGTATTGTAAATGTCTATTTTAGTACATCTTTTACAAATCTATTATAAATACATTACAATAAATTTGTGAATTTTAATTTTCGTAAACTAGTTTGGAAATAGTGTTTGGAAAACAATTGTTAATAAACTAGTTTACGTCAATGTTTGTTGGGTATTCAAACAGTTTTTTATCTATATGTGAGTAAATTTTAAATTCTGCAATGAAGTGGTTACTTTATGAAACCGATCACTATCTCGCCAAATAACGTAGCCAAAATAGAGAATACTTAATAACAAGTAAAAACGTCTTTAATTTCTGACAGGCCGAATCTTTTACACCATACACAGTCAATATGACAGAAAGAACAATTATCATATTTATGGTCCCTATAGTCGCTTGTTTTAATATGAAGCCCTTGGGTATGTTACTTATTGCCAAATCTTATAAACGATATTTTTATTATTTATTTAAATGTGACTTGAAGAGTTTTTATTCTGAACTCTAAGAACAGGTGCTCACCAAACGTTACTGTTTTTGGGCGTGTTCCTGGAGTGGAACAAACTCCAGAGAACTTCACCAGAGACCTCTGCATTCATACCGCGTCACTGTTTGGGGTGTGGGCGCCATATCACGAGTAGGCATCAATGACCCTTACCTTCTCTAGGATAACCGTCTTGCCGTAACTGTGAACTCCGAACGGTACTTGACTATGATACAGGATTGTTTTCAGCCGGCTCTTGAGGCAATGCAATTAGAGGATACATGGTTCCAACAGGATAGTGACACTGCATATACTGCGAGGGTTACCATGAATTGTTTGAGGTAAAAGTTTCCTGGACGTCTTATCTCTTTGAGGGGTGATGTGAACTGGCCGACACGCTCACCAAACTGAGCCCCATGTGATTTTTACCTGACGTTGATGGTGTATATCAACCGTCTTAACACCTTGGAAGACCTTATTAACAACATAGATGCTGAAATTGGCAGAATACCGGTCGACATGCTTGTTAGAGTTCATGAAAACTTCAGGAAACATATGTAGCAGTGTGTGGATAGTGAAGGTCGACATTTGCCAGATACACACCTTACTGTTCAAAATAATTAAAATATAAAATAAATGTGCTTAGGGTATATAATTTTTTTATTTCATTCCCAAATAAGCATATAAACGTGCTCCACCCTGTACAACTTACTCTTACCACCTGAACAGAGACTTTACAATGAGAGCCATCAATATATTTATTTTACAACGTGTGTTGTGAAAAGTCTCAATGTCACTTTGCCATTTTGTTAAAAACTTGTGTTCCATATATTTAAATGTTTCCTAAAAGGCCGATATAAAACAAACGAGGTAAACAAATGTTAAAACATGTTAAAACAGTGCAAAACAGTTGGCAAAGCTAACTCAACTAAACTTAATAGAGTACTTCAATAAGCCAGAAACAACTTAAAATCTCAAGGATAAGATAATTCGGCACATTAACGACTTTGAACCTCCATTAAATCTCAGAGTCATTGAAAATATGGGTACAGGTATGCCACCGAAGCCGTGGCGAGTATTTGGCCGATAGATCCTTTTACCATAATAAACAATTAGCATTTAGTTGGACCATCCTTTACTAGTAATGTGCACTCCAGGCATGTAAAGCCCCTGAATACTTAATAAAAAGTATAGATACGTATGTGTGGTTAGCATGGAGACACTTCGTTAGGTTAAGCCGGGCCGAAGCTTTTATACTCTCATTGATTGCGTTGTATAAGGTGGGCGATTTATCTTTTTATATTTGAATCCGATGTAAAAAAGTACTGATATTTTTTTTAAATTTCTGATTTTATTGGAAAGTCTTAACTTTGGTTCTTAATAACGAAACACAATTTTACTATTTTTGAGCAGGCTGAAGGAATTTAGACAAATCTCAAATGTTAATGCATGTTGACATTAGTGAGAAAAGGGCAATTGTTGTGGGTGGGCTTATTTCGAGGTTCAAAAGCACCTCACATTCAACGCTCTAAAGACTTTTGACCTAAGCCTAACATAATCATAAAATCGACCGTGGAACTGATGTTATTTTTGACATTTGATGTCCATAGTTAAATGGGGCCAACTTTTGTCATGCCATGTCTTCCAAATCTTAAATAAATGTATATATTTGAATTTGTGGGAAGAGCATGCTGTTTCTGGATACCCATATATACCCTGACTTTACGGGATGGATTTTTAGCCACTGGTCCTATAAAATACGTCCAAAGGACCTCAAATCCAGTCAAATTGAAAAATTAATGTTCAATTGAAATGAAGTCAACAAAATTTCATGGAATTTAAAAACCCACATGTATCTTATTGTTCCAATAACGATTCTTAGTCTGATCATGTTTTATGAAGATTTCAACATAAAAAATCAATAAGTTTTAATAACTGTTTTTGTCTTGGTCTTGGATTTTCTGCATTTGTGTTAATTTTTTGTTTTGCTAGTTAATATTCCAATATTCGATATTTCGTTCTTCTACGAAGAACATCATTTGAACATTAATTTTTTAATAAACAAAAATCAAAAATATAGCTGAAAATACACCGCTATCTTTGTCATGTAGTATTACGAGTAATATTCAAATGTGATACTAAATAAAACAATTTTTATTGTTTGTCAAAAAAGGTCAAAGAAAAAAGTAATTCTACATATCCTACAATTTTGAACGAAATGAAATGAAACAAGTTCCAAAATTAATGTTGAATTTCAAAGATTTTCTAGAACCTTTTTTTAGTATATGGCGACAATAAATTAGCCAATGTCTTTCCACTTAAAAAATAAAATATGTTACATGCATACATATCTTATTTTTTTAAGTGTGCGTACACTTTTGATCTGAAAATATGTGTATTTTAATGTAGTTATGCATTTTTTTCGTATCACAAGTAGGTGATTTAACCAAAATTTGTCTGGGGTTTTTTTCAACATAACCACAATGCATTAAAAAAAACTAATTTAAAAACTGTAGTTTTCAAATTTCAAGTGATTTTTCGTTCTGTGCTCCCTTTTGAATATGGATTTGCGGCGCAAACACAAACTCATGCAGAAGGAACACAATAAAAACACACAGACAATGCATACATGTGTGGGTAAATGTACAAAGGTATGGGTTGCAAAGCCAGAATGCTGCGGTTATCATGTCCGGGGATATAGATGTTTGATGTTCCAATATTAAAATTGTGTACATAGGTTTTCGACTCTTATAAACCAAAATTATTTTTTATTTTTTTTTTAACAATACTCGTACCAAAAATATTAAACTTTTAATAATTTAATTATTACATCTTTTAGGTTTCTAATATTGCTCAGAAAAAAATTAACTTCAATTAAATTATTCGTTTGTTTTATTATTTACTAGCTGACCCGGCCAACGTTGTTTTGCCTTCAAATTTTATTTTCACTGAAAGTCTGGTTCAGTTGCAAAGTCGTGGTGGATTCATATTTTGATGAAGAAATGCAGTTGCACCGTGCAAATGACAGTTGCACGGGATACAAATTTTATTCAAATAACTGTTGCTGGAGCCGAAATAATAGAATAAGGTATTCTGATCATTTTATTGAAATCTAAAAAAAGAATAGAACAATAAATGTATTCAATTTAAGGCTGCACGATACACTTCATTTTTTGATTTCTGCATAAATAAATAGTGAGGACGGTTTCCCAACTCGAAAACATGCCCTGTGAAAAGCATGACATTTCCAGATTTATGCCGCACACTTCCAGCGGCATAAACCTTGAAATGACTTGTTATGGTCATCGCAAATGCAAGTTTCAGTGGGAACTGAATTCGTTTGAACTGAAATGGCAAATCAGTTGAAGTCAAAGGAATTCGCAAAATTAGACATTCTTCTCCTTTGAACGGCCCTTTCACTATCACATTGTTCATTAGCTTTATCACAAGCAGGCGAGTTTCATTACACAGTTTTGGTGCAGATTTCGTAGCATAATGATGACAGATCCAACTTTAAGAAACAAATGATGAAGCCGAATTCCACTGAATATTTGACGACATCGTCTTTGTTTTCAATGTGATCGATCGATTTGTATGAAAGCTATTCTCCCGGAATTTGATTTCAAATCGTCCAATTTAAGTCATTGAAATCAGTATTTTCGCTAATAAAATGAAGCGTGCGCTCAACCAATGGTAGTTACGATGTTCTGATAAACATTAGTGATGAGTTCATCTTTGGTTGAAAGAAATTGGCAAATGGTAGGTGCAATCGATATTAAACCACTGGAAGTATTTACTGGAATTTCTCCATTTACGATTCTCAGCAGTTCTTTTAAGAAAACTTCTGCGGTTCTCAATGGAATAGTTTTCACGTATCGCCACAAATAGGATGACTTCAGGCATGCATTTAATTCATCTGATTTCGGAATCACGGGAAGTGTTTGTCGGAAGTCGCCTGCCAACAGTATCCTCACGCTACCAAAGCGATTATTATTGTTGCGCAAATCTTTCAATATTCGATCGAGTGCTTCTAATGATCGTTTGTTCGCCGTCGTGCACTCATCCCATATTATCAATTTACAATTTTTCAACCCTTTTGCAATGGCTGATTGCTTTAAAAAGTTGCCAACAGGATTTTCGTTGATGTGCTGGTTTAGATGAAGCTTTAGTGCTGCATGTGCGGTTTTTCCACCTTCCAACCGTGTTGCAGCAATTCCGGTAGATGCTAAAGCAATACCACTTTGAGCACGTATTGCTGCTAACATCAATGATAGCAGGAACGTTTTCACTGTTCCGCCGGGCGCATCAAGGAAAAATAGTCCAGCATTTTCATCATCGACAGCCTTTATCAGTGTATTATACGCACTCATTTGTTGTTTATTCAACAGTGGAATATTTGTTTGTATTTGTTGTTGAAAAGTTATTGTGTCGTAGGAACGCTCACGTTCCAATTCACGATTTCATCTATAGGGTGATCTTTCAGAACAAACAAAAATATAAAAGTTCAAATCAAGTGTAGAATCTTTATTGGTAATTTGAAAGGACATTTATGGCATTTATTTTTTGAATATAATTTCCTTCACATGTTGGCCGCAACTACGCCTCAGGGTTTCCATTCTGAGGGTTCAATTTATTGACACGCGTAATGTTCGCTTCCAAAACCTGAACCGTAGCTGGTTTGTCAGCATAGACTTTGGACTTAACGCAACCCCAAAGAAAAATGTCTTAAGGTGTGATATCACTCGATCAAGGCGGCCAACTCACCTGTCCAAAACATGAAATTAGCTGCTTTTCGAAATGACCTCCAAATAGATCCATTGTTAAGTTAACTGTATGGCAAGTGGCGCCGTCCTGTTGAAACCAAGTGTCGTCAAGATTAAGGGTTTCAATTTCAGATAGCAAAGAAATCGCGCCATGATATGGTTATTCATGGTTACGTTCCGGCCATCATCATTTTTGAAAAAATATGCACCGATAACTCCACCAGGTTATAAACCGCACCAACCCGTGTTTTTCTCTGGGTATAATGGCACCTCTTGAACCTCTTCTTGCTCTTCAGCCCAAATGCGACAATTTTGTTTATTGACTTCGCCGTTGAGCCAGGAATGGGCCTCATCATTGAACAAAATTTTGGACGAAAACAGAGGATCTTCCCGTTTCTCGACTAACGCTCATTTCCATAATTGCCAACATTTGAAGGAAATTATTTTCAAAAAATAAATGCCATAAAATGTCCTTTTAAATTACCAATAAAGACTCTTGATTTGAATTTTTAAATTTTTTTTGTTCTGAAAAAATTCCTCTAGATGGATCACCCTAATAAATATATAAATGAAATGTGTTTTGTTACTAAACCATCATACCAAATATTTTTCAAATGCCGGTTTCATGCAAACTACACATAAATCATCAACAGACCATCGTAACCTAAAATTTTGTACCGATTGTCAGCCTTCTAGCTCAAAAAACAGTTTTGTTACGCCTCCTCCGCCCACACTCCAAAATTTCGATTATGAACAAACCCCCAGAAGGAAGTATCCAGTTTTCCCCAGTCGTTTTCAAGTTTTAAGCGGTGTAGCAAAGCACATTTCATTTTTATATACTTAATGAAAAAAGAAAATTGAAAAAAATCGAAAATAAACCTGTCGAAACACGCTGGGTGGTAAAAATCAGACATTTTCAAATTTTGATATTTTGAAGTTCTTTTTTTATTTTTTTTTAATTTTTTTTTAAAACCCGTGCTGAGAAAATACCTTTCCAACAAAGTACAAATCATCAAAATCGGTTTGGCCAATCTCGAGTTATGGGATTACATCGCTTCGGACACTTTCTTTTATATACATATATAGATTTAATTGAGTGCGTGTGAATAGAAAATTATATTTCCTTACTTAAGTCCCACAAGTAAGGAAAATGTATAAACGTCTATGGTTCCTTAATGAAAATTAAGGAACCAGGGGCGACTTATCTAAAATCACCGATATAAGCGGGATATACTGTCTAACGTCGGCGCCGGATAATGCATTTTATATAGACGTTTATACATGGCTTTAAAATAAATCTCTTAGGCGCCAAGTCGGCGGTATTTACGATCTTGAAAATACATACTTGTAATTTTATATTTATTCGAAAAATTGATTAATGCTTTATCAAATCAAGCGACTCAATTAAGATCACTTTCTGTATTCGTATGATGTCCGTCCTACAAATGGATCGTAACGAGCGACCATAGCCTTGATATGCCTAGTTA
Organism: Hydrotaea diabolus; assembly: GCA_963513945.1. Taxonomy (NCBI): domain Eukaryota; kingdom Metazoa; phylum Arthropoda; class Insecta; order Diptera; family Muscidae; genus Hydrotaea; species Hydrotaea diabolus. The sequence goes on along the minus strand of OY740720.1, from coordinate 98,472,906 downwards.
TAATGGACCATATCGATTAATGTTTTCGAATAGTCGTTATGCAAACTTCCCACCCTATTTAAAATTCTGCTGCTCTTGGTGACACAAATTATGACGCATCATGCTTAAGCTACAGACAGGGGTGCCATTTAATAGTAGAGTGGTGTAGGAAAATCGTAGATGGCCAAGCCCGACTTTAAATTGTTTTACTTATTTTTTGTCGAAGTCCGCAAATTTGCGCATTTGGTATTTATACTCGTAGTTGGTCATGTAAGGGCTCAAAATTATTGGTCTTAAAATATTTAGGATCGTAGACAATATTCATGGAAATAATTAAAGTGCCCATTTGTTATAAAGTTTATTGAAGAAAACTTTTGTAAAGACACTAAAGTAACTGTAAAATAAGCTACGTCATAGCTCGAGCACGATAGAACCAGTAAAGAAACACAAATCTTGGTGAGAAACTTGTTGTAATGATACATGAACAAGTTTGTAATTCTTAAATAGAAACTACATCGACCCTGAAGTATTACTTATGAGACTCCACAACACTGAAAATGTTGTGTTCGCGAAAAATACGTAATATTTCAAAAAAATTAAGACAATTGTCTTATTTTTTCAGCTAAAGAGACAGTTCATAAGAAATACGAAAACAAATCTAAAAATTACGAAATCTTAAAAATTATGAAATTCGTGATTTTTAAGAACTTTACGAATAATTTTCTTATATTTTAATAAAGTAGTAACATAATTTATACGAAATGTTTCTTATTTTTTACGAACTTGTGGCATATTTTTAATGAAAGGTTTTCATAATTTTTATAATAATTTTTCACAATAAAATTCTGAAATTCTCTTATAAAAATAATACAATTTTTTGAAATATTTTCACAAAAACTATAAAACTTTCTCATGAAATAGTTTTTCTGTATTGTTTACATTTATTTGGTCTTTTAAAATTATATTGACTTGAACATTGAACTTAAACGTAAACAATAACGAAATGCATTGGCTAAGGTTTTTTCTTAAACAATCTCAATCTCAAATCAAAAAACTTATACTACTCGTATATGTAGTCTCATTCAACTAACTGAAAATTACCCTTTTACATATGCACAAGCAAAAAAATAAGTTCTAAAATTTACTTTTCATACGAAATAGGAACATTTTGGTAAAGCATATGAAGCAAAAAATACAAAATTTCTACGAAAATTGCGAAATTTATGAGAAGATCTTCCAAAAATTATGAATATAATTTTTACGATGATTTTGTATGAAAATAATAAACATTTCATAAAACATATGAAGGAAAAATAACAAAACTTTTAAGAAGCTTTGTGAAGAAACCTGCAGTAAATTCGTAAAAACTTCTTCAAAAAATATACTAAATGTACGAAAACAATAATAAGCAGAATGTTTCGTAAATAGTAAGAACATAATTCTATTAGTGAAGCAGAGACTTTAACTTAATTAATAAATTGAAAGCAAGTAAACTTGGCACCGATATTTCAATTCTCTAAAAGCCAGTTCTATATGTATCGGGTTGACCTGAAGCTGCAATCATTTGGACTAGGCCATCACTATGTGGCCGTTATAGCAAGCAACACTGATTATTAACATTTTGGTTTACCAATTTGAACTAGTAGGATACAATTTTGTGTGTGCCTTTTTCATTTTTCATATAAACTACAGCAAAAATTACGACAATCGACGTAGGTTTATAGTTAATGATCATTAAATAATGATTGCTTTTTCTTGTGGTCAATAATTCCTACAATAAACGGAGGGAATCTGCGAATGACTCATGATACTTTATGCCTTCAACATTACACACTATTTTTTTCTTAGAACTTAAATAATATGATCTGCATTGTTACCAATTGAAAGAAGCTTGGGAAGTTTGCAACAAAGAATTTGAAAAATAAAGAGTGAGTTTTACTAGAAAAATGATTTGAGATAAATCTAGTAATGGAGTTTTTTTATGATACTGATTGTACCTAACGACGTTTTTACTTCTTTTTATTGATTTATCTTGAATTTATGAGAATAAATTAGTTGAGAAGGAAAAATGATTCTTGGGTTATTTTAGCAGGCCAAAAACAGATTTTTCTATCCACGAAATAAACAACAATATACACACAGCTCTGTCTATTTTATATGCAGTTTGTTTTTGCAAATTTTCGCGACCTTCTCTAATGTAAACACATATGTTTATATGAGTTGGCTGTGCGAACGAGTGGTCGAATGTTCTGTGCTGGTTTTCATACGGTATACGAGGCCCGTTTTAATTTGTTGGTGCAGTGATTTAACATTTGTTTTCCCTCCACCTAAGAGGGTATTCCCTCCACCACCACACTCTAAAAGGCTACAACAACACGAAATATTGATATGAGACCCTATAAGAGGTACATATTTTCGATTGTCGTAAAATTCATAGACAATCTAGCCATTTCCGTCCGTCTATCCGTGTGTCTGTTGAAAGCACGATCAGTGTTACCGTTTTATCACATAAGTTTTAATTTTGATACTTTTACCTGCATTGATGCTCTTTTGCCACTTTATTATTGTGATGCTACGAATATTTATAATTTTTTGATACTTTTTAATTTGGGGTTTTCATCTATTTGTCAAAAAAACACTAGTCGAATTTTAATAATGACAACATTAACCAGGGTGATTGTTTTATATTGGAACCCCATTGGAAGTTGGTAACTGTCTTTATATAGACTCGATGCAAAATGTTTGCCGAACTCCAATCTTGTCACTCTAGAAGCCAAATATGAGGCCTTTAAATTATTGCAATGGATCAGTTGGTATTCGTGGTAAAGGTGCACGTTGTTGGTCCATGTACAAATTTTCATACCATATAATGCGTCACGTTAGTTCCGCAAAGTTTCTTACAATGGTTCATGTTTAAATCCCATGTTGCACAAATTTTATGCAGACAAGTCGAGGTAAAATTTCTTCAAAAAAAAACAGTTTATTTAACACAAACCTTTGCATGTGGTAAACAAAGATATGCTTTATCTTCAAGATAAGCTGTGAACTGATGCGTTCCAATTTCCACCTTTCAGGTTTGTAACCATAAAATATTTTTATAAAAATTTACCGCAGCGCCAGAGTTTACTTTGAAAAGGTTTTGTCTGCCGTTTGCAAACATCAAGTTAGGTATCGGCTTGGGTGCAAAACTCCATGAATTTGCTGATAACGAGCAAAGACAAAAAAAAATACCGAAAAGACAACGCCACTTTTTCAAAATACATACGCCACTTTTTTTTGGAGAAATGCCAATTTTGTTGTACGAGTACTTTGAAGAATTGTCAGCGGAACATTGAGTATTAGCGAATCAACATACGATCCTAAAATTGTGTCAGAATGGTCAACAGCTCGGCACAGAAGCAAAAATGTTTCCCATTAAGGGAATAAAGGGACCTTGATAAAAACTTCAATTTATTGGTTATTTGTTTAATAAATTATAATGTTTTGACAATGGTCAAAATGGGAACTGTTAGTTGGGAGCCACCTAATATCTCAAAATATAGCATATTTGCTGGAAGTTTTGGCTCACGTGGTCCAAAAAACGTCCCGCATAGTCAAAAACCGGCTATTAACAATCAATATGGATATATGGGTACTATAATTTATTCTGCAATGCTTTCAAAAATAGAGTAATTTTGTTTAATTTTAAGCAGATATTAGGGTACAAAGGCTCAAAAATGGGTCATTTTTTGCGTTTTTGTATACTGAGGCTGTGAAGGGTATACAAGGTTCAGCCTGGCCGAACTTAACGACGATTTCATTGACAATATCTGGGATTTATTAGTTTGCGGAATTCAACGTGGTCTTAGAGGCAGACAAGGAAAAATCTGTCAGCAAGACGTGACCCACGTTTGTTGACACACAATCCTTTGTTTTTTCAGAGCAATTTTAAGCAAGACAATTCAAAGCAATCGAATGAAATGCGGATGACCATTGATTTAACAATTCACTTCTGAGCGAAAGTCACAACTTAAGCAATGGGAGGAATAAGTGCTCAGACAGAAAAATGCAAAATGATAAAAGACCGAACATATGTAAACAAACCAAAAATATATTTAATAAGGATTGACACGCCCTAATTTGCAACGCATGTATGTATACATGTATAACACACACACTCTGTGCTTTTGCATCTGTGGTTTTCAACGAAAGCCCATGCAAAACGGAATTGGTGGAAATGATATTGAGTTATGAAGATTGCTCTTCGCACAGTTCGAAGACTATGCGCAAAGGGCAATTCTCATTAATCATAAGGAGACTCCCGTATAAGTCATTTGGTTTGTGGCCGAAGTAATCTTTGCCAAAGACTGCTGAAGAAAAACCTTGGCGGGTTTAGAAACAGCTGTACAGTCTACCTTGCAACCGTAGCCGATACAGTTCACCAATTTTTTACTTGATCCTGAAAAAGAAACAACAAAGAGGTTTCGAACCAGAATAAAAACTGTTCTACGTAGTCATAATAATAATAAAGACCGAATAAATGTAAACAAAACAAAATCATGTTTATTTTAATTTTTTTCGGTATCAAAAACCCGTTTATCCTACAAAATTCTCTCGGTTTTCTTTGCTAATCAAAAATGCGAATTTTATAAAAATCGGCCGATGGTTTACGGCGAAGAACCGGTTTATTTGGTTTCAGATTACGGTTTTGGACACTCTTTTACTGATTGTGTGCTACTTTGAAAAGCTAATTCATTTCATTTCCTAATGAAACCTTTTAAAAGTTTTTGGATGTTCTAACACTGTTTTTAATGTTTTTACACAAATTTGAGCACGGGTTTATAGATATGAATTTTAGCAACTGCACCACGACGGCCCACATGTATTCATTAATATATTGTGGACGCTTCGAGAAAGAAGCACTGGCAATGCATTGACCTTGCCAACAGTTCACGAACGAACGCAGATCAACACAATATATTTCCCTGTCAAGTAAGGTTTGGTATTTCATTTGACAACTGACAAAGTGCTTTCTGTTCCATTTTCCAACATTTCTCTAACACAATCGGATATGCTATTATTTTGGGTGTTTTGCCATTATTAGCTGGCACAGCTCGCCGATTTTATTTTTCTGTCTAGGTACGTTTATGCAAAGTGAGACTAAGTTAAGAAACAAAATGAATTTAATTGGGTTCTCCTGTTTATACTCGTATTACCTATCGAACTGCTCTCGTATGTTGCTAAAGTGGATTTGCGTTTTGTGAACGAATTTGTGAATGAAAAAATGTAGACCAAAAGTGAGACGAAATATGGTGTCAACACAGCGAGTGTTGGTGTTCGAGAATTTTGTTAATTTACTTTTGTTTTTGAACATTTTCGCTTCTTCTATTCTCCAGTAGAATTTAATTATACGACACATGAATGTGGAAATTGGGCAACAGACTTCGAAAATTCGATCAAACCATCAGACAACTGACCAGCACCCAAGTAATGAATGTGCACACAGACAGCGCGAAATCCTTGAATTGTGCGGCAACCCACAAAGTTTATTTCACACTTTCGAGGAGTAAGAAATCGCATGTAAGAACATTCATATTCGCAAATTGGTTAATTGACGAGACTCATTTGTGACTATTAAACAAGTACTAGCCTCTGACATTTTCAATGGCGCACTGTGGATCACATTTTCAGAAGACGGTAACCAATATTAAAGTTATGCCACTTATTTAAAAGTAAATACCAATGAAAGTAAAGCTATCAACCATTTATGGACCGATTATCTAACTTTCGCAAGGCGTACTAAAAAGGAAATAAATAGACGTGTCATAAGTTACATATGTCATTTTACAACCGTTTGTAAAAAAAAGTTTAAGTCTACGAGATACGCTACATCACTCTGCTATTGCGAGGATTATGCACTTCTGTCTTGAGCAAGATCGGACTCAATATGTTTGAGTTAATTATATGTCGCTCATAATGCACCACACAAACTTTAAGCGTGATGGGGTAAAATTTGTGGCTTCTAAGGCTGCAGGACCTTAAACTGAGAATGAATTTTTTGAGGGAAACATTCGAAAACGTGGACCAATATTGCCTAATGTTACAGGATATGGGTATTGGACGCTCCTAAGGCACCATACGAAATTTCGCAGGAGACGGAAGTAAAATATGGTTTCTAAAGCAGCAGATTCTGAAATCGGGAAGGACCGGGGTGATCCAGTACAGTGATTTCAGTTCAGTTAATTAGGGGTAGCTCATAACGTAATATGCAAAATATGGCCGTGATCAGGTGTATTTTCGCTTCTTGTGTGAGAGCTGTTCAAAACTAGAGCTGTATGTTCTAAAATCAGGAAAAACCTATGTATGATATCATAATATAGACCGATAATTGCTCCCTGTAGCTTGCTAGGCAGACAGACGAACATCGCTGAATTGGATCAAAAGGTGATTCTGAGTCGATAGCTATTCTTAACATAAGGCCTTTCTCCAATCCTTTAAAGCCTTGCAAACATCAGCACCTATAGTACTCTGTAACACAGTGTGGTGTAAAGGGTAATGCAGGGACCAACAACTTTTACACGATCACATACAGCAGGTTCTGACTTGACATATAACTTCTATACCTAACAATAAGAACAACAAGACAGTGCGAAGGAAACTCAAATAATGAAAACTCTGCAAGGAGGCTGATTTCCGATCCAGAAATTGCAGCATTAATTACAGGTGTATATCATAAAATAATAAAACTACATATTACAAGTTATATCTTGTAGCCGAATGACAAATGCAGAGTATGCTACTGGAAAAACTTTACTTTTAAAAGAAACATACTCTTGGAGATATATAAAATCCACAGTTCATAAAATGTTTTACCATGGAGAATAAATATTTTGACATAATATGCGAAAAATATTTTTTTTATTTGCAGTATGTTTCAATATACAAATTTTTAATGGGTTTTAATACACAATAATTTAAAAAAATTATGTAAATTAATAACTGTAAAGAGGAATTTACTCCACAAGCTAATTAAAATCAGGTTTGTTGTTGTTTGTCATAGAGGGCAGGAAAAGTAAGTAAGCGAAGTAAAGCAAACAAATTACAGATTGATAGACTCGTCGTTGGTGCGGGCGACTTATCAATACTATTATGTGGGCTGCCGACATGGCCTCTACTCGTTTAACGATCTATATATGTGACAGCGCATAGAGAAAGGGACCTAAGGGTAAAAAATCAATTTTCACTTTTTTTTTATGTGGACAACATCTGAGCATCGAATGAGACCGATCCCATGCCCCAAAAGTGTTCCCTCCTAGAGATATGCGCTTTTTATGAAAGTGAAGTCGACGATTCTAAGCGTAAATAGAAACGGACCTAATCTTTAAAATGGCTCTCCTGAGCAAAACTGGTTTTTACCTTAGGTCCCTTTCTATTTTTGCGTCACATATACGAAGCATGCATCGATTTTGCATATGCGAAGAATTATTGTCGAAGAGAGAGACACAAGTGACTCACTGAAACAATTCCTACCAAATTGACAGACTGTCCGAATGACGCTTTTTCAGTACGAGAACATTTTACTTTCTTTCATACACACACGTATGTTGATGATTTGAAAGTTTCTGTTTATACTCGTAGAAAAACAATGATGTTGTCACGACAATGGAGATAATAACAACAAATGATCACAACAAATCACAAAAACTCAAAGAATATTAACTACGAGGGTTGCAATATATATTTCTGGCCTAGGCAAAAACTAAGTATTGCCTGGCTCCATCTGACATTTTTATTGGAAAGTTTGACGTACGATCATCTTTTGTGTTGATTACAGTGACTTGAAAAAATCAATTTGGCAAAAAAAAGGAATTAACTCGTGGTGCTCCAAACTCGTAGTGCTCCAAAAAAATCGTCACTAATGACGAATCATAGATCTATGCGAATGAGCCCAAAACAAAACAGCAATTGACCGAGTGGGTCTTCGAAGACGAGCCAAATTCAACGATAGTTGTTCGTGGAAGAAGAACTTCGAAGCAAATGGTCGTCTGTTTCTTAGGCAAAACTGGTCATGTGGCGACTGTTCCGCTTGACCAACATAGAACGGTCAATTCTGAGTGTTACACTACAATTTGTTTGCCTGAAGTCTTCAGAGATATTCGAAAAACGAACAAGAGAAGGCGAATAATTGTGCAATATTATAATGCGAGCTCTCACACATCGGCACAAACCAGCGCCTTTTTGACCAGCCAAAACGTCGAATTGATTGGTCATGCGCCGTACAGCTCTCACTTGGCACCAATTACTTCGTTTTATTCCGCCAGAAGATGCTGTTGAAGCGTTAAAAACCCATGTTTTGGAGGTGTCTAATCCGAGTGGAAAAAGTGTTTCGACAATTGGTTTGAGCGCATGCAAAAGTATATAAATCATGCTGGAGATTACTCGTACTTTGAAAAACAATAAAAGTATTTTTGATGATAAATATTTGCATTATTAGGCCAGAAATATATATATATATATATATATATATATATATATATATATATATATATATATATATATATATATATATATATATATATATATATATATATATATATATATATATATATATATATATATATATATATATATATATATATATATGTATATATATATATATATATATATATATATATATATATATATATATATATATATATATATATATATATATATATATATATATATATATATATATATATATATATATATATATATATATATATATATATATATATATATATATATATATATATATATATATATATATATATATATATATCTATATATATATATAGCAGCCCTCGTATACAGGGTGTTCGTCGGGAAGGTATACTTATTTGTATGTTTATAATTTTTGATTAAATTAAAGAGAATGGACATTATATTGATAAATACTTTTTTTTAATGTTGGCAATTATGTATGGAATACAATATTAGATAAATGTCCGCCTCTGTTAGCCTCACAAAAGCGAGCCCTTTTGAGCACATTTTTCATTACATCCTCACATTTCATTTCACGCGTTATTACATTAATTTCATCACGAATATTTTGTTCGTTTCAGCGTTTCTGGTTTGTATGCATAAACCTTGCTTTTCAGATATCCCCACAAAAAAAGTTCAGAGCAGTCAAATTAGGCGACCGTGGAGGCTAATCAACATCAACATTTCTTGAAATAACTTTTTGTGGAAAGAGGTCTCGCAGTAATTCCATTGTAATCCTGGCTGTATGCGATGTGGCACCGTCTTGTTGATACCACATGTTAATCAATCCCAAAGCATGCAGTTCTGGAGTTAAAAAGTTTTCAATCATGTCACGATACCGCTTCCCATTGACAGTTACCGTTTCGCCGTTTTTATTTTAATTTTTCATAGAAGTAAGGCCCAATGATTCCTCCTGACCAAATTGCACACCAGACTGTCACTTTAAATGGATGCAAAGGTGACTGATGAATAAATTGAGGGTTTTCTATTGACCAGAACCGACTATTCTGTTTATTTTTGAACACTTTCTTGAGCAGCAGTAATGTTTTCAGCCGATCTTGCAGTACGTTATGGTCCATTCTTGGGCCTATCAGCTACATACCGTCTTTCTTCGAAATCATTCACTACACGATAAATACTGCGTTTTGTTGACACGTTGTTTCTCCCAAAAATTTGGTTTGGTTGGTTTATCGAAATTTTGTTCATAATAATGTTTACCAAAATTGCGGCAAAACAAAGTAGTACACTTTTCCGGCGGACACCCAGTATATTGAAAATATCTGCAAAGAAACTGAGGTCTATAGCAAGCAGACATACTTATACCAATGATATCTTCTTTTCCAGTCCGATTAAGATACATGGGTAATTTAAAATAAAATCGACTGCACACCTGAAAATTTCCTCTTTTATTTCGCATCTCAGCATCTCAAAGTTGACCTAGAAGTGTATTTTTTTTAGAAAATATAGCAATGTTAGAGTTCAAGCATATTGAGAAAGCGGCATCAGAAATAAACAAGTGGGGATCCGTCTAAAAGACACTGATACACAGCATGTGGTATCTTTGTTCGACATAACCATCTTAATTAAGGAAATATCCATGGTTCTTACATATTTCAAAAAAGTAAATTTGTAAATTTTTTTCCAAAATTTACCTAATTTGTTCTAAAAGTTGTGAAAATTTTAGAGTGGGTTCGTCGTTGGTTAAAAAATTATAGAACTGTCAACAGAGCACTTACTTAAATTTACATAGGAACCCATTTAACTTTTTTATAATTGCCGGTATTTAATGCAACAGTAAAAAATTCTAGAAAGTGATACCATCTTCTTGTAAGTCTTGACAAGGATAGGGTGATCCATTTTGAGGAATTTTTTCAGAACAAAAAAAAATAAAAATTCAAATCAAGTGTGGAATCTTTTTTGGTAATTTGAAAGGACATTTTATGGCATTTATTTTTTGAATATAATTTCGTTCAAATGTTGGCCGCAACTACGCCCCAGGGAGTCATTTCTAAGGGTAAAATTTTGGATGACTCATTCGAGCATTTCGACCGGTATGGCGTTAAAGACACTCCTAACCTGAATCGTAGCTGGTTTGTCTGCATAGTCTTTGGACTTTACGTAGCCCCAAAAAAAGTCTAAAGGTGTGATACAACAAGATCTAGACGGCCAACTCATCGGACCAAAACATGAAATTATCTGCTCTTTGAAATAACCTCTCAATAGATCCATTGTTTAAGCAGCTGTATGGCAAGTGGCACCGTCCAGTTGAAACCAAGTGTCGTCCAGATTACAAGCTTCAATTTCAGGTAGCACAAAGATCGATATCATGGCGCGATAGCGAGCACCATTCACGGTTGCGGTCCGGTGATTCCACTAGCTTATAAACCGTACAAAACCGTGTTTTCTGAATATAATAGCACCTCTTGAAACTCTTCTTGTTGCTCTTGAAATGCGGCAATTTTGTTTATTGACTTTGCCGTTTAGGCAGAAATAGGCCTCATTACTGAACAAAATTCTGAACAAAACATTTGAAGGTAGTTATTTTCAAAAAATAAATGCCATAAAATGTCCTTTCAAATTACCAATAAAGATTCCACACTTGATTTGAATTTTTATATTTTTTTTGTTCTGAAAAAATACCGCTAGTTGGATCACCCTTTACAACAGAGAATCGGCTTGTGAAATTTCCCAAACGCCCCCAAAATCTGAAAATCCGGTTAAAACCCCCGTTTTGACTAAGTTGATAAACAACTGATTTTTAATTTCTCGATTGATTTTAAAAGAAAACAAAATATATATCAAATATATTTTGTTTCCGACATTGTCGCCATTTATTATTTTATGAGGGAACCGTACGACTGGACAGTTCCATTAAATTGTTCTATGGTTGACAACGCGGAGTAGTTCTTATTCACTTCTTAAGTTTACTCAAGTCGCATGCATAAACTGATAAGAACATATTTTTCTTTTTAATTCGGCAATAAAATAGTTCTAAGCATAGATTACCCCTGATGATGAACGACGAAGTCCGTTCGAAATATTGGGTTATTTAAAATTAAATAAATTATAAAAATACCAACATCTGTTTTTTGCTTATGACCTCAAGCCTAACAATAACTGAAAAATATACAACAAAAGGTCAACTATACAAATACTAATAGATAAAACATAGAAATGATTTGGTCACCTTAAAGAGAAGCCGATGATGCTTAACTAACAAAAGAAAACGCTCACGTAATCATTTTTGAGTTGACTGAGTTGATATGGTGATACCGATGAATTATAAATGTATTTATGTACATCTATTGGTAATCAATCTTAGTTGTAAGAGTGTGAGTTATCGAAGCCCAAAACCGAGCAGAGCTTTCTGTTAAACCGCTTTCCGGTTTTGTCAGCTCTAGTTTTTAATATGCAAACATGCAAGTACGACCAGTGAATTCTGGTTCATATTTGCGGAAATTTAAATATAAATTACAATAAATTTTATTCTTATTTCTCGCGACTACTCTTTTGTTATAACCATTAAATAAAAATCAGATTTATCTATGCAACCACACATACACTCGCAAGCATGTGCGCAAATAACACAGACAAAAATAAAAGTTTTAAAATACGATAATTGAAAATGCAACGAACCATAAAAACGAAAAAGCACAAAAAAATCAAACCTTTCATATTAGCAAAACGACACATTCACGCTTACATGAGTAACACTGTACTTCGAGCGGAAACGGAAAGGCCTTCCAAAAAGAAATAAAAAGAATTAACACAAGGTTATGTTGAGGATCAGTGTTTTGGGCTCGCCTTTCACTTGACCTTAGCTGGGTCTAAAAAATTGAGGAATTTCAACCAGGTCCCAAGGTTAACAAAACTGTTGATTAGCATTTATATTCTTTATTAATTTTGAAATGAACTTCGTTTTATACCCTCCGCCATTGGATGGAGTGTCTAAAAAGTTTGTCGGCCCATTTGCAACAGCTCGAAGTAACCATCGAAGACTCTGATCGAAGAGTCGTAAAAGACGTTTTAACTATTTCCGTTTGTTTATCTGCAGAAAGCACAATAGCGACCAAACGAAATAATAGATTATTAACACGATTTGAATTGTAATAAGGACAAAACACTTTTTAAGAGTTTCCTATTCATATCTGCATTAGTAGTGGACGAACCATAAATGAAATTGGGATTGTTAATTGAGTTGTAGACCGCCGTGGTGTGATGGAAATATGCATGCTATCATGCTGGTTAATCGCTCTAAAAATTCAGCGTCGGGTTTCTACCTCGTAAGCGACGGCGACTTTACGAGTAAAACATTAATCTCGAAGCCATGAAAAAACTTCTCTATAAAAATGCATAAGCCGTTCGGAGCCAGCGTAAAACAGTAGGTCTTGGCGAGTGAGTATTAAACTTGAATCGTGCAGAGCTCACTGATTTAAAAGAAGTTCCCCTTTGTTCCTTACTGGGATGGGACATAAGTAATCAGGTTGAGACACTTTTAATGGATGGATATTGGACCTATTGAATTTACACGCCTAAACGGCCTCCAATGTTTCTAACAAATATGGACAAAATGTAAAAATAAGTTGCCTTTTTCTAGTTACTTATGTTTTTCTGTAATGCGTAATCCGAGTTTGAATCTGTAAACTTTCCATGAATGGTGACATTAACACCTATGATTTTATGTATTTCGATTTTTGATACCTAAAGTGGGCCGTGACACGACCACACACAAAACAGGCGTTATACGACGAGAGCCCATCTTTATACATAAAAATGTAAAGTTCGGTGTACGAGCGCCTAAAAGTCGAGAATCGATTGACTGATTAACACCAAACATGAGCAATACGTTAGCTTTGTTTCGGAATGTTTCTCATATGTTTGGCCCAATAGGTGACACTATCTTCGATATATTTTTATTTTTTGTATTTGATGATTGGAATCAAATTTACATAATAAATATACATATGGAAAATTTTGGGTAATCAAAATTTGGTAATTATTATATTTTGTGTGCAAGAGAAAAAAATAATAATCGGAGAGATTTACTAAAAATCTAACTAAGTACTGAAAATAAGTTCTTGATATCGAAAGTGTTGTGGTTTATGCTGTGAATGTTTGCGCCAAATCGTCCCATGTACGGTTTCCATGTACGGTAAGTTGGGACGAAGACGATAATGCGATCAAATTCTTTGAAGAAATAAGAACGAACCAACGCCGTAGTTGGTTATTTTCTTGGCGAAACAGTCAACATTATCCTTATATCAATGGTTATGAAACTGGATCGTGCTCATTATTGAATCATTCTGGCAGATGTGACTTCTGAGATTGCCACTACATAAGCAAAAGGGGGCTTACACAGCTTAAACTTCCATTTCAATAGTAGCCAACCGATTAACCGGCAAATTATTATTGAATATGAAGAAATTAATTATGAGATGGAAAAACAAACCAACTTTGACGGTTACCGGTTTTTAAATTAATTAAAACATTGACGATAATTTTCTTATTCCAGCAGGATATTCGCTTAGCTCTTAATGACCCTTCCGCCCTTAAAGGCCCTTTCTCTTACCTTTCCAAAATAACCTAAACGAAGCCCAAAGGTTCTACTTTTTTTTGAATCGAAATAAAATTGGCATTACAGTCAAACAGTCATAAGTTTGGAACGGTAGGACCTCTCGTTCCCTGATATACATATATGTGATACCAAAATTTGAGGATATTTATTTCATAGTACGACACAAAGACTTGAAAGACAGTGCGACTTTATGGATTCAAAAAGAAAGAGACCAAAACTTGTACAATGTTAAATATTTTATTTCAGAATAATTAAGAATTCAGTGTGCATTATTCGGACAAACACTCGTGTTCTATATTTGTTGCCATTCTTTAACTTTATCGATCAAACATTATCTTATTTGGGAACCGTATATCATTTTGTTGAGAAAGCTAGGGACTAAAACCTCTCTAACTAGCAATCTATAGTAACAGATCTCGAAATAATCAAACAAATCAATAAAAATGAATATTTTAGGGGACAATTATACTTACTGATATCCTTGCCCAGAACCACATATTAGGATCCAACAGTGATCCAACCTTGTGTTATTTGGGACTGTCGGGTAATTGTTGCTTTAACGGCATTTGTTTCAGATAAATCCCATCTAAAGCCTTATGAGCCTTATTTAAAGATCAGTGACATAAACATTTTTTTATTCTTTTTAATAACAATTTTAATTTTGATACTTAGGTATCTAGATCTAATGCCGGATATCATTATATCTGGCAAATGATATGATCAGATAAAGGCTAATCTTGCTAAATATAGTCATATCTAGGGCTATACGTAATGAGAATTAGTTACACTAAATTATATATATATATATATATATAAGGATTTAAGCCGAAGAGCGACTCATTGAAACATTCCTTCCATTTGCCCGACGGACTTTTTTCAGTAAGAGCCATTTGCTTCTTATTACACACGTCCGTACTGTTTAGAGTGGCGCTTGTTAAATAATACCAATAAGCCTGTATGACTTTTTTCCATATGGAACTGGTGTAACTTTATCTGAAGAAAGTATTCTAGAATGAGAATGCGATTTGCAAGATGAGACCATAATATAAGTAGAGAACGACAAAGGAATGTGTGGGGATCTTTTGTAACAAGCAAGTAAGACACGAGATGGTCTTCAGGCCTGGCAAATTAGCCCACTGACTATAAATGTTTGTAGATGTAAGTATATTTTTATGTATAAGCCTTAGTTACCTGTCAGTCTTAAATGATGCTAACTACGAGTATGTGGTTGCAATTGTAGTTGAACTGAACTATTCTTACCGGGGGTACATTTACGTAGTACCTACTAACAAATTTACGTATGAATAGATGTGTGTATATGTATTTAAGAGAAAATAAGTATGGATACCGACGATATGATCATATCGGAGTATCTTGTCGAATACGGAAGAATAAAGTACATCTTACAACATAGACACGGTACACGTAACCCACCAAACATTTGTGTATGCGAGTGCGCATACGAGTGCACTGTGTATGTGAGGGCGCATTAAAAAAGTATGCCAAATTCCGCTTAAACTTCAGTTGAGAAAGTATTAAAAAATGCAAAAAGACATACGCTTTACTTCCCGTCAAATTACAAGTTTGGTTCAAAAACATTACTTAAATCCAATTTAAGAAGTATTCCTTATGTTTAGTTAATAATAGTGGTGATTTTAGTTAAGCCTCTTTAACTTAGACTCGTAAATTCCGACGACTTAACGAAAAAGAGTTTCATCTACAGGCCACATAAAAACTTGTCTTTAAAATACTGTTCGGAGTCAGCGATAAACTGTAGGTTACTGTCTGATGAGTATATGAAATGTATCGAGCACAGCTCACTGAATTAAGAATGATTTCCCCTTGCTCCTCAATGGGAGGTTGTGGGAAATATATAAGTAAATCTCTACCAAGAATTAGCATGTACTCTTATCCAGTATTAAAACGCCAATAATGAATTATTTTCCTTACTTTTTTTAAGAATCGAGTACAGAAGGACCTTTTGTCCAGACGTGATCAAAATTGGTAATTTTTGCTATAAGTTCAATCTACGCTACCTAGGCTTAACCTATTACACAACTTATAACTTAAATGCTATTAGCTTAATTAAATTAGCCATGGCAGTACGTATCGCTACATTTTTTTCAGAATTAATGTACGGCATGTAAGCCGGTAATCGGTCAGAATGCCCAGCGGACGTAAATCCCAATTCTTTTCGGGCCTTATGACCGCATATCGGGCGGACAAAACTCCCAATTTTCTTCTGGGCATTATGACCGCCTCTTTTGCTGTCAAAAGATTCAATAAAACACGGACACTTAACCCAAAATTTGTTGAGCCTTATGACCGCATTTAGAGGGAACATAAAGCCCAGTAGTAATAATTTTTGAACTGTACTCCTTCTAATTGCCAAACAAATATTTCTGTGGTTCTTAAAAGAATGCCCTCGAATGACCAAGACTTTATAGATATTTTTAGAAATTTTTTAATTCCACTACGAATTCAAATATGGATTTATTTTGAAAATTTGCTTGGGGTTAGATATAAGGGGCCCAAAAATAAATCCTTTTCCAAGGATTCGGCTTAACGAAGTTTTTGGTTTTGCAATGATAATTAAATTAGTTATTTAAAGACTTAAGTCATTTAAATAAAATATACGTACAATTCATAAATCGCAGTGTGTAACGTAAAATTCTGAAGTATTAAATCAAAAAAAAAAATTCGGAAAATTCTATACAATAACTAAAGAAACAAATCGTCTGGTGAAAATCGATTTTTAGCTCTTCCGGTTCGAGTCGAAGTTGATCATACCCAAGCAATGGATGAAAAATATGATAAGAACCATTTTATAATTGCAACATTGTAGATTAGCAACTGATTTTTTGCTGCTTTACGTGTTGAAATTTTGATTTTCTCTGAATTGACAAGTTTTATTGGGATCGTTTGCGTATTTTCATTAAATTTTAAACTTAACGCATGAATGACTGAACGAATGAAATACAACAGAATTTTTTTTCATTGTTCTCCTAGTACCTAAGTGGGCCATAAACATATCTCTGGTTGTAGTTGTACGGTGTCGATGTAGCTGTCGGGTGGTAGCCTAAGTATTGCAAACATATGTACGAGTATGTTTGTAAGTGAGTTCATAGAGATGCTTATAGTCGGCTATGAAGTACAAAGTACAGTGGTTCAGATTCATGGAAAGGTGCCTTAAAAAAATACACCCATCAGTTGGACAGTCTGTCGATATGGTAGGAATTGTTTCAGTGAGTCAAGCAATGATTCGTATATTTGACAGCTCATAAGGGACCTAAGGGTAAAAGAATCAATTTTCCTTTTTTTCTTTTTTTGATGTGGACAACATCTGAGCATCGAATGAGACCGATTCCATGCCCCAAAAGTGTTCCCTCCCAGAGAAATGCGCGTTTTATGAAAGTGATGGTACACCAAAGATACACGCATTTAAATCTTTAAAATGGCTCTCCTGAACAAAACCGGTTTTTACCCTTAGGTCCCTTTCTATTTTGCGCGTCACATATATACAGTATGTCACAAAAGTATTTTGCATAAGCTTATATATGACATTTTCTTTATGTTGCTTTGAAAAATTCGTAGATTCATCGAAAAATCTAATGCAAGCTTTTAGCTATTGATTAAAATGTTTGCTTCCTAATACAAATACCAAAAAAATTCAAACGAAAGCCAACTCAATTGTGTTTTTCTTGATTTGAAAATATTATAAATTTCAATCTAGTACTCTCCAAAGTATTTTGCTGTGATTAAAAAAAATCGTTTACTGTTGTAGTTTTGTGTGGTTTCTTCTTGTTTTCTATTCTGCTTGGTTGAGTTACACTTGTCGCGTGTGTTTCTATCGCAAATAGTCGTTATTTCAGTATCTTCGTGTGCATTTCTGGAGTTTTTTCTTATTAATAAGCCGAAGGGTAAAGAGTTGAACTTTTCTGAAAGAAAAATTATTTTATACGTGCACAACCAGGGTACACCCATAATATATATATGCGAAATGTTTGAACGTTGTCGCCAAACAATAGAAAACGTTATTAAGCGTGCAAAGTATCGCGGTAAAATCGAAAATAAAGCACGCGATGGACGTCCAAAATTACTGTCGGAGAGAAATGAAAGGAAAATTCTCAAAAAACAGGGAAAATCCGCATTCATCGGCACCAAAAATTAACGATAAACTAAGAGGAAAATGAGACGGTCAGAAGAGTACTCAGATCCAACAACATCAATGGTAGAGTGGCAAGGAAAAAAACTCTTATTTCGGATATAAACCGGGAAAAGCGGCTTTCTTTCGTGGCGCTGCACAAAAATAGGGACATTGAGTTTTGGAAAAATGTGATCTTTAGCGACGAAAGTAAGTTCAACATTGTTGGCTCGGATAGACGACGAATGGTGTGGCGTAAGCCAAATGAATTCCTTAACCCTTAAAACTTGAAAGCGATTGTAAAACATGGACGTGGTTCTTTAATGGAAAGGGGATGTATGTCTGCCTCAGGAGTCGGCAATCATTGATGGCATTATGGACAGACACGTATATTTGTCCATTTTGAAAGAAAACCGCCATGCCAGTGCAGAAAAAATGGGTATTCCGAGAAATGAATTTTATTTTCAGCAAGATAACGACCCAAAACATATAGCTGTAGACGTTAAACTGTGGATATTATACAACACCAAACATTTACCAACCCGTCCACAAAGTCCGGACATGAATCCGATAGAAAATTTGTGGTCCTTCTTGGAGGAAAAAATAAGAGGACACCATATTTCGTCATACATCGTAGATTAAGATAGTTTTTAATTTTTTTTTACATAAATGTTACGTTTAAACCCAGTTTACTCTATACTCGTACCAAATAAAATATGAATTATTTTTTGTTTAAAACTTATTTTTTTTGGACTTTTGTTTTTAAAAATATGAAGTTACTTGAAGGCAAAATACTTTTGAGACTCACTGTAGATCGTGTTATGAGCAGGACCTTGTCGGCAACACACATATATGGTATTGAGAAGCCATCCCATACTAACGGCGAATCGTGTGTCTCACTCAAAAAATGGAATTATCCCGTTAACATTAGTATGACAAGCATTAATGAGATATTGCTTGTTTATTTGACGGTGAAAAAAGTTTGTTCTCGTTCGATCCTACATAATTTGACGAATGCTTAAAAAAGACACGTATGAATTAGTGCGAAAAGATTTTGAAAAAGTATAACTCCGGTAGCTCAAAGGCAGTGTTTAACATTGTCACAGGTGACGAATCATGTATCTATGTATATGAACCCGAAACTGAACAGCAATCGACGGTATATGTCTTTCAAGAATAGCCAAATCCAACACACATCAGCTGAAACGATGAGCTATTTCACCAGCTCAAGATGTCTAATTGATGGGCCATCCAAAAAATGCGTGGTCAATGTTATTCATTGTGTCTCAACCGGAGTGGAAAAATTGCTTTAAAAATGGTTTGTGCGCATGCAAAAGCGTATTGATCTTAAAGGAGAATATTTTGAAAAACAATAAAACCATTTTCAATGACAAATTATTGTGTTTTTATTGCCGGAGCCACTAGGGATCATAGGACTTTACAAGATTTCTCCACTCATTTCTATCGTTACTTTGTGTTTTATTTTCGTTTCATGACAAATCCAGTTTTCTTTGTCCTTCGCCACGTAGTCGTCCTCGCCGTCTACTGTCTTGTGGTTTCCATTTAAGCGCTTTGGGGTGGTTTGCGCAGAGTATGACCGATTCATTTCTTCTTCATTGTATGTATTTTTATTGGCGTCTCGTTTGCCTTCGTCCAAGGGGGTACTTTTGATACAGTGTTTGGCTAATAATTTGCAAGAATTTGTTTATTTGGCCTTGGATCTTTTGGATAAATACGTTTGTCGACAGTCATGTTTCACTTTCATACAAAATCGGGGATTTTACTCATGCTTTGAATATACGTAATTTGGTGTGCGTCGAACGCCATACATGGCTTAGACTGCCGAATGCGGACCGGGTTTTTCCTATTTTGCCCAGAATGTATTCGTTAATACGCCGTTAATTGTCATTATGCATTTCCTAATCATTAATCGAAAATTTGTTGGTGTTATTAACGTTCATACACATCGCTTGGATTTTCTTAATATTGACTGTCAAACCGGCGGTTACGGATAGGGTTACCAGCTCGTACAGATGTGTATATGCGACATAATGGAAGCATTATCCGCATAGTCGAGGTCTTCAAGGTGGTTATGAAGATTCCACAATATCCCTCTCCTACTATTGCAGTCATGTTGTTGTCTAGAGTAACCGCGAAAATTAAGGGCGTTAGGAAGCGCCCTTGGTGTGCACCAGTATTAGCAGTGAAGGTTTAGCCATGTATTCCACTGCGTTGAACTAGTACCCTTGCTCCATCGAGCATTGTGCGGTCTCCTTTGCTTCTCAATGCTTCCCATATTGCACTGCGTTTGATGAAGTCAAATGCATTTCGAAAGTCGATAAATTCTAGGTAGAGAGGTATTCGCCATTTATTCGACTGATCGATTATAATGCGAAAAGCGTTTGCCTGATCGACACAGGTTTGATGTGGGCGGAATCCTACATGCCGTCACGTAGTAATTGCTCGAGATTTAAAATAATCGGTTTTTAAAATAACACAGACCCTGGCACCCAGTCGGCCTATATGACCTCCAGAAAGTGATGTAAAAAATGAAAATTTAAATAAACATTTGACATTCAGACAAATTGTCCTCGCTCTTCGATGGTACTAATTCGATGATTGGCAGACGCTGTCGTAAAATAAGATTTGAGCAGGTTGTCATAATAAGCAACGAAAACACGCGTCTACCTGGTGGTGTGTATGCAATTTCTTCGCTGACTGTGATTGCCCCATTTGACAAAAACAATTACTTCTTTTGATCGTTCAGCTTGTCAGTATTTTACTCATAAACTAGTGAAACAAACGATCGACAACGAAACAAAATAGAAAACATTGAAGTCAAAAAATCTACGGAGCCAATGTTTTTAGGGTTCGACGACTAGTATACTCTCGTGCCAAGGTTACCTAACGACAAAACTCACTTTGCGTATTTAAAACTAAGCCGAAATTTTAATAATGTTTTTTTTTGATATTTTTCATACGTTCTGCTGGCTTTAAAGTATGTTTAATGGGATGGTGTACCTTATAGTTTGACAGCTACAAGACATCGTTTACGTGGACAACTTCTGAAATACAGCAATTGGGCAAATACTTGCATTTCTATCTGATCACTGTTTACTTTAAGAAACATATTCGTTCTTAGCGTCACTGTTACTGGTGATATTTCAGGTAATCAATCATTCTTCCTTCTTGTGTGTGAGATGGCGTTTTACGTGCTATGAAACCCATGAGTTGTTGTGTCACTGTTTTCTTTTTTCTTGGCCAAAGTACCAAGCGAACATGAATAAGTAATAAAAATCTTTGACTTTCGAGCGACATTGACGATCTATTTTACAGGGGAGTTCTGCAAAATTCACGCAACTACGTTCTGACTCCGGGTCTTCGGGCGACTAGCGATTGAATATACATATTTAGTTGTAAAATAAAGAATAATCGGAATAAGTAATGGTATATGCGCTTTGTGCCAAGAAAACAGGAACTTAATAAAAATCTCTGCTCTGGAGGTCAATTAAGCGCTATAAAATAGCAGTCGTATTCATAAGAAAAAGTTGTTCGCTCCGTCTAACGTGTGAACAACTATAATGTTTTTTTCGGCCTAAACGGAGAGTTGGTTTAAAACGTTTACCAACTACTAACTAAAGCGACCCTCTCTGTTTGGTCCAGTACAACTCAGATTAAATTGAATTGAAGACAAAGTATCAAAGCATTGGTTAGTTGCCGGAACTCATTATACTCGTACATTAAGAGTTAATTCCTTCTTTTATAAAGCGTTGTCAAACGGAGTTTTCTAAACTGTCAGCATATTCGTTTTCAATTGCATTTTTTATGATTATTTTTTGCTCGACAATATGTTGTATTTTACAAACTGATTTTTTTTTTGTCAAAAACACAACTGTTTACAGTTTGCATTTGTTCCTTTCGTAGGTAGCCACTTGTTAAACATACATTGTTCTAAGGTGGTTTAAAAAAAACGATAAATGTTGGCCGTATCTAACTTTAGGTTATGAATTTTATAGTGGTTGTATACAACGGCAGGTAAACGATAATGCCAAGTTGGGTTATCGCCTGGCAAAAAGCTTCCCAGAAGTTTAGATTCCAAGTTTCTAAAGTGGTTACAATAAATGTCTAATTTGTTTATCATGAGGATACGTGCGTAAATTATATAAGGAGGTAGGCTACGCCAGCACTTGAGTATGATTAAGGGAGCTTCTACAATTCTTCATATGTGACAGCGCATAGAGAAAGGGACCTAAGGGTAAAAAAATCAGTTTTCATTTGTTCTTTTGTTCCATCCAAGAGATATGCGCGTTTTATGAAAGTCGACGATTTTAAGCGCAAATAGAAATGGACCTAATCTTTAAAATGGTCCTCCTGAACAAAACTGATTTTTAACCTTAGGTCCCTTTCTTTGTTGCGCGTCACATATGTAGTAAAGTGGTCACACTGTGAACACCTACACGATGTCTGATATTGAAGCTGAAATGTTTTTTTCTAGATAAATGGAATATTAGTTATATAGCCATGTTAGATGCGGGACTGACTGTAGTGTATCTAACGAATATATATTCTGGGCAAAGAAAAAGTACAGGCGGAAACAGGGGCCATCGATGGTGGCGATAAATACTCCAGTCTCTATCAAAAGGGATACCAATGCCATAAGGATCTAGGCATTAACTATGAACTACCTACCCCCGTTAATTAGCGCCTGTTTCTCCAAGATGGAGCAGCAATTTGTCACCAAATTAGTCTCTGCATCCAGAATAGAATCATTGGATCCTATGGGATCCAATGGAGGCAGAGAATATATCGATCGGGTCCTTGGGGCCCTGGTTCGTCTTTAGAGGCCGCTCCTCTATCAATGCAACAATGAAACTACGGAGACTCAACTACAGCAGCGCCTGTTTCAAGCTGAAGTGGAAGTTTCCTACTATTGAGCTGCAAACCAAATCGAACAAGCCGAGGTTCTTCGATACCAGCTACCTCAAAGGCTTTAAATCTAGTCCTGTCAAAATTTATACTTAGGTGTTGATAAGGCGGTACAGACTCATTCTACCTCTGAAGCAACTTCAAACGAATGATTCGATGCCCTTTAAAGCATCTGCATCGGGTTCCACATCCACCACCTCAGCCCAAAGGCGCACAAATCCTTCCTAGGGCGTTTGTCACTTGGGTTCCGCCTACAAAATAAAAGGGGCAAAACCCATATCGGGACACATTATCATAAGGCCAAATTTCGTTACCAGTAAAAAAAGCATCCTTTAGTTGACGATTTATGATCAAATTCAGCGTCAAAAAAGAAAAAAAAAACATTTATAGATATATAAACAAATATTCGCACAAACTACTCCCGTTCGTTTGTCTTGTGCATTTTATTTTTTAATAAAGCGCGGAAAATCTGCGAAGCTACACGTAATACGAGTATTTGTGGACAGACACAACACAAGTAGGAACCCGTTACAACTCGTATGAAGAAGGTTTCAGAAGCAAATAATGCTAACGGTAACGCAATGCTGCATGGTGTAGCAACAGGAGCCGCATGGTAGACAAATCGAAATGATGAAAAAGGATAATAAGCGCCTTTTTCGACAAATGAAACTGCACGAAAAAACAGTGTGGTGTTGTTTATATATGGTTTCGCCACAACAAAAGTATAATTCCCACAAGCATATAATTTACCATAGTTAACCATACTGTAATCACCACAGCCATATTATGGTCCTCGCAGCCATTGTTTGTTTCACAAACAACCATAGTATGATCCCCAATGATCGCCACAACCATAGTATGATCCCACTTAACCATAACAACTTTATCCTTAAAATTATTTACTAGAATTTTTTATGTTGTTTTTTAAAAATAAAGATTTGTTTTAAGTGAATTATTTAAAAATACACTTGATTGAAATAAAAAACAGTAGTTTATTCAACAAAACAAAGAAATACGTTTAAAAAAGCGTTTCTTTTAATAAAAATATTTCAGTTATTGAAATTCGAAGCCGTTTGTTTTGGAAAATTTAATTTACCTATAAGAATTTATCAAGCAAAACGCTTTACGTACTTGCGTAAGTCGAATTAAGACCACATAAAACTTTTTTTTTTAAATCGGCCTTTAAAATATTATTTCCTCTATAAATACAACTAAAACTAATGGCCTGTTTCTCCATGTCGAAAGAACGCATTCGTTTGCCTCGCACACGAAAGAAATATGATTTGGGTTTCTCTCATTACATTCTATGCGAACGATGACTCGAACGACAAGTCGAAAAAACACATTACAGCTTTCTCAAAAAAAAGCTGTTTCTCAAGCTCGAACGAGTTATCAACTCTGCGAAGCAAATTTCAAAATCGGTCACTTGCTATTTTCCTTTCGTCTGACAAAAATATAACGGTATATAAGTGAGGAAGTACTCGTACTTACGCCTACACAATTTAATTGGATTTTGTAGAAACATTTAATAAATCTGAAAAATGTGGATATGGCAACTCAATTACGTAACATACAATAATTGACTCACTTTCGTTGTTGAGAAACGCAAATTGAGGCGAATTCGAGTGACTGACTTTTGTTCGCTCATGTTATCGTTCGACATAGAAAAACAGGGTATAAATGTTGATCGTTTCAAACTATCCGAGCTATGTCACTAAACTAGAGTTAATCACAAATGCGCACAAGTAACAAAACTTTATGTTAAAAGTTTAATTAAACTTTTGTATTGAAAGAATACATTTTAAAATTTTTTGCTTCGTAAATTGTATACTTGTTTTAATTCTTTGATTTAAATATTTTCTAATGCATGTAGTTAAGTTTATTTTCTTCTAAAAATGTTTGATCTTATTGAGACATGAGTTCAAGTTTTATAGCACACATTGTATATTTTCAATTACAGACTTATTCCGAGCCGTGGAATAAGTCTGCCGTGATTATTAATCAGTAACCATTTTTTCTCTGCGAGTAGAAATAGAATTGCGTATGGTGAGACGATTGAAATGATCATGAGTAGTAATGGCCCTATACAAAGATATAAACTCCTGTAAATATAAAAATAAATATGTGGTGGCGGATAGTGAGTATATGGAAAGAACATTTTCCAAACTATAAACGCCAAATACTATAAAGTCTCTAGAAAAGGCAAGTGCCACATATCATTTATTTCTCGATTACAAACAAAGCCGCCTTCGATACTTCAGTAAATCTACACAAAATGCTGGTTGCTCGTCAACATCTATGACAGCTTTGATTTCCTTTCTAAATCTAAAAGAGAAACAAAAATTATTAATTTGTCGTCTTAGAAAACACAAATCTTGTTACGAGTAAACATTTTATTTTTTTTTGTAAAATTGGACGAAATTTTGTTATGGTTGAGAGATTGTAATTTAATATTCTTTAAAACCACCCTACAGTTTTTGACCTGCTCTTTAATCGAGCTATTGGTCTCTCATATTTACTTCTTAAACGCTGCTCAAAGGTCAATGTCAGACAGGTTTAAATAAAAAGGAAAAGTGTTTAATTTTAATAATGAATTCAGCCAAGTGATTCATATCCAATCGAGATTGTTATTGAACTTCTTATCAAACATTGAGCTCATTATCCCAGGTACACACGAGGCAACCATCGACAGTAACGTGTTGCAGCAACGTGTTTTGTTTGTTCACAGCACACGTAACTGGGTTGAAGCAACTGAAGCCTCGTGTGTTTCTAGCAGAATGTTTTAATATATCGGTATAATTTCAATTCTGTTCCTTATTCTATTCCTTGGAAACAATTTTGGCATTTCTCTCCCGCTTTCATCCATAAATTCAATTGTAAGGTTAAATTCCAGTTGCAACTGGGAAATGCTGAGTGAAATGCTAAACCAACAGATATGACACTATAGTAAACCTAAATATCTGAACAGGTTCGACAAGTACCATAAATAGTACAAAATGAAGATTCACATAAAAATACTCAACTTTTGTAAATACATCTTGATTATAGTTTTTTCTTTTTGTTTCTATTTATTTGGTCTTTTTCATTATTATGACTTGAACAGTTTTTATTCTGGTTCGAGACCTTTTCTTTGATTCTTTTTCAGAATCAACGTAAAAAGAAATTGGTGAAATGTATTTGCTACGGTTGCCAGGCCGACTGTACAGCTGTTTCTTAACCCGCCAAGGTTTTTCTTCAGCAGCCTTTGGCAACGATTACTTCGGCAGCAAATCAGATGACTTATACGGGAGTCTCATTTTAATTAATGAGAATTGCCCATAAGTCATAATCTTGATTATATTTAAGACTACCTCTACTAAAATCAAAGCAGTAGTACTTTAGTGGAATATTTCAACCCTAAACGAATATTTACACAATTTCTTAAAAAAAAACCAAAATGAGTTAGGGACCATGTCGAACTTAGAGATAGATAATCTCCATATGTGACGCGCAAAATAGAAATGGACCTTTGGCTTAAACCAGCTTTGTTTAGGAGAGCCATTTTAAAGATTAGGTCCCTTTCTATTTGCGCTTAGAATCGTCGACTTCACTTTCATAAAACGCGCATATCTTTTGGAGTGAATACTTTTGGGGCATGGGATCGGTCTCATTCGATGCTCAGATGTTGTCTACATTAAAAAAGAAAAAAAAATGAAAGTTGATTTTTTACCCTTAGGTGCCTTTCTCTATGGACTGTCACATATGATTTCCGTTGCATGTCTATTCAGCATCACTAAAAATTCGCCAAAATAAAGGAATATGTATAAAAATTCACGCACCACCAAAATGCGTTGTTGTTCTTGTTGTCTAAGCAGGACCTGGTTGGCTGTCTTCGCAGTAGTCATTCCCACCACCACCTCATGGGCAGAATGTCTGCGAATAGACAGATCAGCTTCGATAATCTAGAGAGAGAGAGGTCCAGCGGTACAAGAGAGATCCTTGAGATTATTGACACTACCAGGCATGTCCGAGCAACATTCACTCTAATGACGTCACATCAGCAGCATCCAGCTATAGCCTGAAAGCAGTGCAAGGGAACATCCCCGGAGATTTTACCAGACGCACGTGGTTCTGGCTCAGCTGAGATCTGAGTGGTGCAACCGCCTCAAGTCGTATTGGGCGCGAATTGTTGCCAATGTTCCGGACGTTTGTCCCGCCTGTCATAAGGGACCACATGACGTGCTGCATCTTTTTAATTGTCCGCCCAAGCCCACTTAGTTGACTCCTAGGTCTCTTTGAACGCATCCAGTGCAAATGGAGCATTTCTTATACCTGGATATCGAAGCAGATTCCGTATATAAGCGCAGGACTTTCAAACCGCATTTGATTAAATTTTAGTTTAAAGGTCGTCAAAATAACGATAAATCGTCAAAATTGCCAGCCCTAAGACAGACCAACATCATTAAATCAAACCATCAGGTGATTTTGCGTCTAGTGGCACACTGACATGTACTCGTAGACGCCATTTTAGCTATTTCTTGAGAAACCACGCGGATCTAGTAAAATGAAAGTATTGAACAGCCACAAAAGTATTAAAATCTGTATACAAAGTGCGAAAAATGTTGTGTAGGCCATTTTGCGACGACGACATTGACACACTGGACTGAACAAAATATGAATTTTCGCCATACCACACGCTATTGTAAAGACAATACAATTATTTTGGCGACTTTTTGAATTCACACTAAAGAGAGCACACCGAGCCACTGTGGCCGACTTGGGTTTGTGAACGGAATCAGACAATTCACATTTTCCACACAGTTACCGCCACTACAAAAAGTACAAAAAGACTTTGTGTGGAGTCTCAACTTTTTTGTTTTTATGACATTCGATTAAAAAACTTTTTTGAAAATATAATGCCAGGTAAAATGTTAAAAAGTAGAAACACAACCTGCGTTTGGGCGAAAGCGAACTTGTTTTTCGTCTTCAGCGTGCAGTCGCCGGTTTTTAACTCATCCAAAAAAGCGGATTTTCATAGTTTTTCAATTAAAGTTTTCACAGTCATTGATTTTATTTAACGGCGTCTCTTGCCTCCCTCTCCGTTCGACTGACAGTTTGCTCGCCAAATATTTCAATGTGAGAAATGGCTATAACTTTTTGAATGCCAACGTTAACTTCTTCGCCTTTTTTGTCTCTGGTTCTTCTTGTTCTGATGCTCCGTTGGAAGTTTACTGTTGATGCGATAATTGAGCTGAACATCCGACAAATTTTCGCCAAAGACAATGCAAACCAGCAAAAATCATAGGATCGATGAGCAGCGAGTCAAAATCATGGGGTTTTTTCAAGCAAAGTTCCTTTCAGTTTATAGAGAATGTTGTGCAGGGGATGACAGAGGGTAACAGTTTTAAGCATTAGGGAGAGATTTAAAAATAAATATTGTATAGGGTTATTTTTTCAATAGAGTTTTTTCACATATTACGCGTGAGTTGTGTTAAATTTTGTTTTTTTCTTTTTAGTATTGTTTGTTTTTTGCAAGAATTGAAGCCAAACAATGTTCATGTGTGTCGCCGTTTCTGTGTTTCGACTCTTTAAAAGCTCGAAGAAGATCCGCTGTTTTCGACCAAAATTTTGTTCAGTGATGAGGCCCATGTCTGGCTCAACGGTACCGTCAATAAACAAAATTTCTGCACTTAGGCTGAAGGTCAACCAGAAGAGGTTTAAAAGGTGCCATTATATCGGAGAAAACCACTGTTTGGTAGAATAAACGGTACATATATTTTTTAAAATGATAGTGGCCGGAACGTAACTGTGATATCGGGCTTTTTAATGACACGCCATTAGGTTTCAACAGGATAGTGGACAAGAGAAGCTAATTTCACGATATGGACCGGTGAGTCGGCAGCCTAAATCGTGTGTACCTATACTTATAGACTTTTTCTTTGGGGCTACGTAAAGTCCAAAGTCTATGCTGAAACCCCAGCTATATTTCAGATTTCTGAAGCCAACGTGCTCGAACGAGTCATCCAATATTAGAGAATCAGAATGGACACCCTGAGGCGTAGTTGTGGCCAACATTTTATGGAAACTATATTCAAATAAAAGATGGCATATAATGTCTTTTCAAATGAACAATAAAGAAACCACACTTGATTTTCATTTTTGTATTTTTTTCACGATATAAGCCATGCCGTTGTTTCTGAATAAAAAATTTACACTTTTGCGCTGATATAAAAAATACACTTTTGCAATTGTCTTACGAGAATATAAGTAGATAAAAACGTGACTATAAAGAGCGATTTGCAGTAGTAGCGATCTTTTCCATTTATTTGGCCGGTCAGGAGCTCTCGTAGAGTATTATAAGTTTAGTGGACCCTGTCCGACTGAAGGCTTCTATACTTTTCGTATATGATTTTAGTAAAGTGGGAGCATTAATTGTTAATGGTCACTTGTTGATGTCTTTCTTTAAAGGCAAGAAGTAATCGCTCTCTAGGATAATATCCAATTTAAGCGATTCTATTGAGGTGGGAAAAATACACTTAAATTCAACCACCAATATTTCCTTAAATTTTCAAGACTGTGCAAACTGAATGATGCATGTGTCTTATCAGATCGCCTCGTTGGGGCTACAATATTCGAATAACAACAATAGTATGATTCACACTCAACCATACTGTGATCCCCAAAAACATAGTATGATTCACACGCAACAATTTTAAAATACCGTCAACCATAGTATGATCCCCCGCAACCATACTATGATCCCCAATATTATTTTTTAGTATCGTATTAAGAAAATATTTAAAATTACATAACAATTAGTTGTTAGTCAGAGATAGATCATAATCACTTTATCTATAGTGGTTGTCGCTTCCTACGTCCCTACCTTTGTCAGCCGAATTGGCCTTATTTGGTTTAGGGGAGTAACCACTTCACCATCGTCTATAATGGATTTTGCTTTTCTTAGTAGGAAGAGGATTTTGTATCCAGTTGACTGTTTTAAAGTCATAATCAAGTAACAAGTATTAGGAAAAGTCCTAATACCTGCTTGATCTGGTCAGCTACATAAAGGCCCAGAGTTCTTATGGTGGCCCTAATAGACATAGAGCTAGCGTTTAATAACGTTACTTCGGGTATCAAAGGAGGTTGATGATCTGACGATGAGGCGAAGACGAATTATAGCCAAACTTAGGGTATCAGACCTAGAAAAATGTTTTTGTAGGGGAGCACTTCAGTGAAGCATTGGTGGTCTTCCCAAATTTGGGTCAAAACCTTGTACTGCAAGATAAGCTTTAATTGCTAAAGCTGATGATGTGTTTAATGTAGTGAGGAAGAAGTTTTCGATTATAACGGCATCTTTTACTATGGCAAAGTGGACTGGAAAACGGTCTTGGAGTGAACTCAAACCAAACAGAATTATTTTAATTTTCTTAAAAACACAAGTTACTGAATGTGAAACTTGTCTCCTTGAGGAGCACTGAATTCCCTTTCGTTTACAAAATACCTCAGTGAATTACTTTACAGAATGATGAACTTCACGCTCAACATCATAAGAGGGTTGATATTTTTAATTCGGGTCTAGCACAAAAAACAATCATTTATCATTGGAAATGGTTTTAATGTTCTTTAAAATATTCTCCACTAAAATCAATACATTTTTGAGATACCTCCAAAACGTGGTTTTTAACAGCTGCATCGGCGGCGAAAAACGTTCACCACACAGTTTTTTCTTGATGTGAGGGGAAAAGAAGAAGTCAAATCATTCCGGCAACTTAAATGTTCAAATAGCCCTTTGTTTTAGCTTATGAGCGAGAACTCGTATTGTCGTGGTGTAAAATGATCCGTCTACTATTCTTGTTTTTACCTTATTTTATCGAACCCTGTGGTTAAACAGATGGCTAAATGCCACTTAGAATTGACCGTCCTACGTTCCACAAAAGGCACTGTGGCCACATGAACGGTTAAACTGGAAAAACGCGATCATCAGCTTCCATGTGCTCATTACATGACTAACTTTTGTTGGATTTGGCTCCTCCATACGGTTAATTGCGGTTTTATTTCGGTATTATATATACATAGCTTCATGGTTCGTCTCCTATGATAAAGTTATACAATGCATTTGAGCTACCGCTGTTATATTATTTCATCATTTCTCTGCTCCAATCGAGCCTCGTTTTGAGCATCCTTCACAT
Organism: Hydrotaea diabolus; assembly: GCA_963513945.1. NCBI lineage: Eukaryota > Metazoa > Arthropoda > Insecta > Diptera > Muscidae > Hydrotaea > Hydrotaea diabolus. The sequence goes on along the minus strand of OY740720.1, from coordinate 98,441,612 downwards.
TATATGACTAATCAGAAAAAATCTTATTTTTCCATATGGCAACCACACTGGTATTTCCAGGACCCGAAACATAAATAGCAGTGTTGGTTTATGATATCTTGTTTTTTACGACACTTATTGTCGGGCCAAAATCTTCTATCTGCCTTCGATAGCTTTAACATTTCTCAGAAGATTTTGTATGTCTTAGATACAATTTGTATGTCTTAGATAAATGACCGCATTTGTGTTTCAAGCTATCGTAAAACTAACTTTTGGGGTCTTTGTGATTCTTAGCAAAAATTTGGTCGCTAATAGTTTATTTAGCAGCTTTACTTTTAAAGTTTCATGGCAAAGTGCTTTAACGGTCGGACGACAAACACAACTTCAACTTCTTCTATGACTTGAGGATGGTTACAATTCTAACATGTCCAATGCTGCTATAAACGGTTCTACGCCACTGTATCCCAGGGGGTTTAAGAGAGGACTTGAGATGCGGCGAATAAGAATCGCGCTGGAGTTCGCCAAGTTGAGGCGATCAGTAACTATACTTTGTGGCTTTAGTTGCGATTAATCGGAGCCCCCTTTTAAAATTGTGAGATTTATGAGTTGGCAAGAAATTAAAGTTTCCAATACCTACATGTTTCTAGCTGCTGACATTTGATTTAGCTGAATCTAACATACTATCGTAAAATCCCAGATTCCGTCTGGGCATTGACATCCCTAGGACACAAGAACACTAAGACAATAAATGGAATAGTTACATTTCCCCTAAAGTCCATTCAAAATAAAACTAATTTCGTTTTTTGTTCTTCTCGCTTGAGTTTTGTTTCCAAGAATAGATGAAGAAAAAATTAAATTATTTTTAATACATTCAATTAATTTCAACAATAAATGTCGCCCATGTCCAAACGTACACAGCCATACAAACGAATGTACATATGTTCGCTCATTCGCTCCCGTATGTACTCGTCTGTCTGACTGTTTTCACGTACATATGCATGTATGTGTGAAGCTACCCCAGGATCTGGGAACGAGAACATGGAATGAAAGTGCAGCAAAGATTAGTATTCGACTTGTTACAACTTTAATTAGATTTTGGTAAAAGTCCAACATGTAAAGTGTGGTTTATCAACATGTTGACACACTTCTCAGATTAGAGAGTTCTTTGCAAAGTCATACCAGAGCATGTGGTGGTTTTTTTTAAACAAAAAGGATTGAAATTGCAACAGAGCTGCCAGATGTTCAATACTTTATACTGATACAGAGACAAAAGGCGTAGACTAAAAAAAAAAATGACAACGTTCATTTAAGACAACTTTAAATTTAATTATTCAGGTCGCTAAGAAAAAACACTTCCCGTTTACTCGATGTCGGCAGCAGCCAAAGAACGATTTTGATACATTTCCAAGGACGAAAACTCTTCTGTGTACAAGAATTCTGTTCAAAATGCAAAGGTGCAGAGCGTTGCGACAGGAGTTTTATTATACTGATAAAGTGAACAGTACACTATTTTAGGAGTTCCAAATGTCGTGTTTTGTACATTATAGGCCCAAAAATCTGCCGCCTTGAAGTAGACTAAAGCATATGAGTATTAAAAAACACAACTATTTTCCTCAGAATACTACGTTAATTTTTCGATTCTAAGAATTTTGAGCCCTTGACCGATGATAGTAAGGTACCAAGGGCGCTGAAAAATATGTCCTTTCGAACATGGACACAAGGGAACCTAAAAATAGTGGAATTTTCTGGCGAATCTTAGTATTCCATAATGTTTACCATTTGGCTGAAAGGGTGGGGTCTTGACCTTTCGTTTTTAGGTCCAGGGTTTGGTTTCTCTCCCTTTAGTTTGGAGACATATTTAAAACACTGAAATGTTCAAACAAATTCAAATATGCACCTACATCGAATATTTGTGGCAATTTGGTACTCGGCTCCTGGAATTATGAACATCTGGGCATGTAAAAACATTAATATTTGGTATCCAAATATCATATACATTTAACAATTTTCGAACCACAGGTTCAATACGGTGCCGAAAAATTGAGTCTGAATAAAACATTAATTTTCTAAATATGTCCAAATATGTACCCAGATTTCCAGTTTTGCACTCTGACTTTCCCATAGGAGTCCAAAAATCGACGTACTTCAACTATATCCAAATCAGTATTAAAAAACACAAAAATTTTAGTTACGAATCCGAAAATAACAATAATTCGACTATGTCTTGGCCATTAGGTAAAAGATCCCTAGTGGGCCAAAAATGAGGTCACTTTGAACATCGACATACCGTTACTTAGAAACAGTGGGATTTCCTCAAAAATATGCTTTGACTTTTAAGATTTGTCTAAGATTTAGGATCCAATCTTCGGATAACCTAAGCCCCCTTAACAATGAGCATATGGAATCTCCAAAGCAATAAAACTCACGAATATGAACTGGCCATGGGTGCATGGCACCCCAAAAATGTAGTTCTGTCATACATGGAAGAACCATATTCCCCAACACTGTCAATGCAAAACTATAACGCAATACATGGCGATAAGTGGAAAAGCTTTGGTCCGGCCGAACATACGAATGTATGAAATATTATCTGACAACTACAAAAAGAAGAAATGACTGGTCATTTTTGTTTATCACTATCAATACGGACCAAAAAGTGGGCAGTAGCACGGCCGATTAAAAAATGTTAAAAATAATGGACCGCTGGTTAAAAACTTTTAAAAATATGTAATTTTTAATCCAAATTTGTCGTAGTCTGTATACTTAGTTGTGAGGAAACATTTTTTTACAAATACGAGGAGCACCAGGCAAAATTTTGTTATACTAGATCTAACAATAAAATGGTGAATTTTTGAAAAAAATTTCAGGAAATTTTGTATTTTTCAATATAGATGATCTTAGAACAACTTTATTTTTAGACGCATTTCAATAAAAATTGTTGCAATTATTGGAAATTTCGGGCAAATCGGAAAAATCTGAATTAAGATGCAGTCAGGTCAAATTTTAGGATAATTTTATTTCATCCATAGTTGTTCATTAAAATTCGTTTCTAGGTTATTTATAGGTTGTGCTTTTTAAAATCATTATTTAATTAGATTATAGAAATCCAATATAAGCACTTGAAGTATATATTTATTAATCAAAATCGATGTTTAAACTTTTTAATTTGGCTGTATTGGAATAGTATGTTGCCCTATAATGTTGTACAACCTAAAATACAAAGCAGTCATTTTGGAGATTTTAAGTTCAAAAACTATAAAACTCATAATTCAAATTCTTACCTTGAATAAATGTTGCACTTGCTTTTCGTCATTTGTTTTTTTTTGTTGCATTCCTGAACTAGATTAATTCCTCTTTCGGCCCTGTCATTTACAACATTTCGATTTTGAAAAATATTTGTTCCCCTTGTGTAATCTGTAAAATTATTATAAAAATGAGGGAAAATGTCAAAACTCTTCAATATTATCATGGTGTTTTTCAAAAATAGTTCTATTTAAATGGTGAAAAATCCCTAGAATAAAATTCGGAAATTTTCATTTGTAAGAAGTAGCAATTTGGGAATATTTTCTCCATTATCTATGCAATCAGTAATATTGATAGAAACAAGAAGATCGTCTTGCAATAATTGCTACTGCTCCAGGTTTAGAACATATTAGAGACGTGCCTGAAATTCCATTTGGAAAGGGATTGACAATTTCTTCTGCAGTGTTGATGCTTTAGAAAACAAAAACAAATTTTAGAGAAAACAGAAGCATTTGTTTTTAAAACAACTGCGTCAAAAGCTGGCGCTTGCACGCTATAAGAAAAAGGTAATCTGGAGAGATACATTGTTGCTAGGTTGCAGGCACCACATTTATGAAATTGTGTTAGCTGGGGTGTTCACAAAGGCAACAACTGCTAGAGCAACCACTGGTCCGGAAATTGAAATTTTCGAAAATTTTAAACAACATTGGCCAGTTATAAAACAGGACAATTTTGTTGTGGGAATGACTCATTCTAGAGCTGATAAAGCAGATTTTTTAAATTTTCTATACTTGAATATTCGAGAAACTTTCCCGAAAAGTGATTTTAAAGTTTTTTTAGAACTAATTTTTATATTTCTCGTTGGCCGAACTCCAGGCGGTATAAAAGTTAAAAGCCCGGTGCTCTACATCATGCAAGATGGAGAGTGAAGGTCATTTACACCTTTAAAATTATATTTTTTCAAAATCAATTTTCATATATTTAAGAAACTGAAGTCAGTGGTTTTTATCAACGGAAATGGATTTATTGTTTTTCAAAATATTCTCCTTAAAGATCAATACACTTTTGCATGCTCACAATTTTCGAAATACATACTTCTTTCACTCCGATTGAGACACCTCAAAAACATGATTTTTAAACGCCTCAACAGCTGCTTCGGGTGATGAAAAACGTTGACCTAGCATTTTTTCTTGATGCTAGGGAATAAGAAGAAGTCATAAGATTCGACATCTTGAGTGGTCAATAGCTCATCGTTTCAGCTGATGTGTGAGAGCTCATATTGTCGTAATGCAAAATGACAATAAATTATTTTGGCTCCAACGAGAACAAATTATTTTCACGGCCAAATGAACACGCAATATCTTATTGATGCTTGTCATACTATTGTCCAAGGATACCTCAATCTCACGGTATGTCACATGTCGGTCTTGCTAAATCAGTTCACGCACATCATCGATGGATTCTGGCAAAGTGACCAGAGTTGGACGTCCTTCACAAAATTCATCCTGGAGCAAACGACGCCCGAGACTAAACTCCTGGTATCAGCGATTAACAGTGATTTTTGATGGTTCTTCATCGCCAAAAGTCAAAACAAGTTGATTTAACACTCTTGTCTCGATAACCCAAGCCGAAAATCAAAAAAAAAATCATCGCACGCAAATGTTCACGGGATAACTCCACTTTTTGACTGAGATGAACTTTTCACCACACTGTAAACAAAACAATTCGCCCTCAAATGACAAAAAGTTCTGAGTGAAGTTTTCTGGTTTGATTCAGATAAAGCTACATTATATGGTTAAAAATTTCTTCGTAAATTAGAAACTTACAAATTTTTGAATAAAATATTTCTGAAAAGGTTATTTCTAAAATAGTAAATCCCTATACTACCTAAGCGAGGAATGTTGTCTTTGCTTTTTTTGACGGAATAGTAAAGAATGAAACTAAAAGTAAAGTGATTGCGAAAATGACTTTCAATGTCACTAATTGCGTAGAGGATTAAGAAGATATTCACAAAAATTGTCCTATCGAAATTTAAGAAATTTCATTTCCAGGGATTTCTCCACCATTTAAGAAGATCTATTATCGAAAAAAACCATTTAAATATTTAAGAGATTTGACATTTTCAGGGATTTTCTCGAAAAAGTCCCGCATTCTTGAAATAACTTAGAAGATTACGAAAGTGGAAAAAATATTTTCAAAATCTAAATGTTGTAAAGAGGAATAAAGTGAGTTGAAGAATGCCTCGCACGACAAAATAACAAATGATGAGGAGCAAAGGCAACATTTATTCAAGGTAAGAATTTGTATTATGAGTTGTTTTTTGAACTAAAAATCTAAAACATGACTGCTTTGAATTTCAGGTTGTACAAAATTTTAGGCGGCAAAGCCAGTTTGAAAAGTTTAATAATCAATTATAATTAACAATTCAATTCAATTCAATTCAATTTTATTTATATATATGGTAGTACAAAGATTTCTTATGGTCTAAAAACTAAAGAGTTCAAGAATAATTCTTTTTCTACTTAAATATTAATAATCGTTAATGTGTTATTTGAAGTATATATATAAAATTGTAATGGAGGCAAAAATGTCAAAAACCTATTTAAACTTTTTATACTAAACTATTACTAACCTAATCTAATTAAGCTCTAAGTAAGCTCGTTTATATGAGAGAAGACAGAGGACAAGCACCTGTCATGAAACGATGTAGTAAGTCTGCTTAGCCTGTCAGTAACTAGTTCCACATTAGCAAGGGAGTGGAGAGAAATTGTTGAATAGAACCACGGTAAATTGAAAATAAGCTTAAGTAGTTTATTTTGTAAAACTTGGATTTTTCGTATATGGCAATTTGCACTACTAGACCAAACAGGGGCCGCATAGAAGATAACAGCCTGAAATATCGCCTTAAATATAATCATCTTATTTGCAATAGACAATGAAGATTTTCTATTTATAAAGGGGTATAACATTCTAATTAACATATTGATCTTGTTGGATATGTAAGAAACATGGTCTTTAAAAGTCAACTTGGGGTCCAGCATCACTCCCAAATATTTTACCTTATTATGCCAATGTATCTCGTTACCATTGATATTCAAGCTATCTGCGGAATGAAGCACGACTTTCGTTTTCTTGAGAAATAAATCGCCTGTATTTTCTCACAGTTTATCGCTATTTTCCATTTGTTGAAGTAGGTTAAGAGTTCCCCAATGGCAGATTGAAGGTTGTGTAATATGGTCGAAGCAAGTAACCATAATTAACAATTAGATACTTCAAATGTTTATATTTTATTTCTTTGGGCTAATTGTTGGTTCAAGACATTTATGTTGAAAAGTATAAAATTTCCCGAAATTTTACCTCAATGGATTAATCTAGTCGGCACGGGGGATATCTAGTACGTTTTATGTCAATTTGTTAGATCAAGGTTAACAAATATCCGTCCGGCTTATTTCAAATTTGCAAAAAAGACGGTCTACTGTATAATGTCATAAGTAGAGAAAGGGAAGTGGTATTTCGTTGTTATAATGGCTCCTCTACACGCGTTGATGTACTGACTGTGGACCGCATACTATGATTGAGAGTATACAATCTTCAACCCGACTGTATTTAATTTAAAACTTTTATGGAGGTTTTTTGGAATCTTTAGAATGACGTACGGTATAATTTAGTCGTTTGTGATTCAAGCCTTGGAAGTCAACATGTAAAAATACTGCAGACCATTTTAGAAGGTATAATCGAATTTTAGACCTTTTAAGTAGAATACCTACGGCGTACTCGCCGCTTTAATTTCAGTGAAATTATCTACGAAAATTTGTTCTATTTTTGGTATTTTATTTAAAATTATAAAAAGTTCTTAATTAATCTATGTTTATGAAAATTGTTATAAAAATGCTTATATACTAATATTTTAAAATTTTTTATACTTTTTAATTTGTAAGAAAGACCTTCACTGGAACTTATTCCTAGGATAAGTATCCAGGCATATATCAGTTTGGATACTTATAAATAATGATCATTTTAACGTCTTTAGTACAGTAGACCATTTTACCCGTTTATGTAAAACTGATTCTTCTTTCATTTGAGTTTGTTGGACAAACTATGTCAATAAATACTTAATCCTTGGGATATAGTCATTAACACAAATTTGAGAACCGCTCCTACTCACAAATAATTTAATTGACACTCACAACCCCGATTTTAGGGCATTCTTAACGCCCGCAGTGTTTTCCTTCTTGATTTCCCGCATGGGGGTTCGTTTGTTCATCTGCAGCTTCATCATTTTATTTTCGTCCGCGCACTTGGTGGTGATGGCATTGCGCACTTCCTTTTCCGAAACATTGCACTTGCGTGTCACCGCAAAGATGATGTCATGTATGACCAACGGGTCGAGCATTTCTTTCAAGGGTTTGCCGTGATCCTTAAAAGCCGGAGAAGGTTTACCGGTCATGGAATGCGTTGCCAACGTGTTGCGGTCAAATATGGCCATGAGCAATTTCCTCGTAGCAATAGACGCTGAAGTCCAAGTCATAGCGTCATAGACTTTAGCCGGTATGCGTGTGTTATTTGGACCAATGGAGACCATGACATTGCCAGTGTCTATTTTCTTTTCCATTTCAACTCCGCCGTTCAATTGTGTAGGTGTCGATTTCAGATGTGGGCTGGAGTTGGGACTTTTTCTTTTAACCGGCATCTTTTCGCTCTCTGATCTATTGTTGCTACGTCTTTTTGGTGGCGCTGGAAGTTGTTGGTTTGAAGGACTGTTGGAATTGGCATTAACGTGTGAAGGTGTCAATACTCCACGTTCATTAAAGTAATAACTTGATTTTTCCGCTAGCGAGTCGTTCTGATATACCCCCAGTTTCCGCTTCTTTCTCAAGTTATGTTCATCGAGACAAACCGATTCGTTCGAATTGGAGTTTGCTGGAAAACTCGTTGTTGTTTCCGTTTTGACTTCCACCTCCTCTGGTGCCAGGCATATTTCCAGACGACCTGAGTCTGCAGAACTATTCAAATTAAGGGCATCGTCATCTTCAGCCAGCTGGATTTCAATAGGTTCACCATGGACATCATCCGCACCTTCGGCTATTATGGTGTACTTAATACTCTCCATGGGTGCTGATCCCACTGTGTGCAAAGGATATATTACAGAACTGGTGGTAGTCTGATGCGTGTCCTTTTTCACGGGACTTAACAGGGTTATCTCCTCAGTTATTTGGTGGCCTGTCGATAGGGACTGAACCGCTTGAATTTGGATGGGCTTTACTTTCTGCTGAGGCGGCTGCTGCTGTTGCCCAAGCAGAGCTGAGGTTCTTGCCGATGTTGCGTGTATTTGCGAGAGTAGTTCGCTGTGAGCCTTGAGATTCTCCTCCAATATACGTATCTTTTCTAATAGCTCGTTTTCACGCTTCGACTGTTCTTGTTTATTTTCCAGCTCAAATAGGTATCGGAAGTCATCGTCAGTAGTTTGTGACCAGGCATTCACCATTAGAGGGCGGTTGTAATTATCGCCCGGTTCTGGGATGCGCTGAAATTTGTTCGCAGATCCCACCATAACTTTGGCTGGCATATTCTGTTGGGGGTTTACTATTATTTGCGTTGATATCTGCAATGGAAGAAAGTTTCAAATGTGAATAATGAATGGAATCTTACAATGACAGTAAATTATCTAGAACTAATGACATTGTAAACAAAGAAGTCATTTGTTGCTGCAACCGAGTTAAGTGCCAACTGAGATAGTTTAACTACCTGTTCTGTTTTGATTTTGGTTGTGATTACAAATTTTATGCTTGCGACTTTTTACAATTTTCGAAATTTGACTATTTCCCTGCCTTGGTGCGATAGTTAAGCAAGTAAAAACAGCTTCAAACCCGGGTAAGAACATCTTAAAATGTTTAGTGGCGGGTGTCTCACCTCGTATACACCAGCGACTTAACGAGTAAGAGATAAGTCTCTAAGCTGTGTAATAGCTTAAATACATTAGTTTTTCGAAGTCGGTATTAAGCAGTAGTTCCCAGATTTCGAATGCAAGATTTATAATATGCACGGGTAACTGATGCGACAGAAATCTCTCTTTCGTTCTTTAATGTGATTTTGTAGGAATTATATTCTTCGTCCGTTTTGCATAAATAGTGTCAAAACACTAATTTTGAAAAAATACTCTTTATGCTAATAGACGTTTATTTTGTTATCGCAGCCTATTGTACATTTTACCTTAAGCATTTTCCAAACAAGCTGTTGTAGGGCTAATTTTATTGTGCAATTAATATTTTTTTCCTCAAATGAAATTTAATTTCGTGTGAACCACGTCGAAATATTGATTGGACACGATTGCCGTAAAATTCAAAAATAACGTTTGGTCCAAACGAGCTATCAATAATAAATATGAATATATTTTGTTTAGGTAAATTTCACTACGAATAAAAATACGGATTTATTTTCTTTTTGTACCGATTACAAAACTATCAATTCAGCTTAAAGCTATTGAGGTAAGTAAGAATGTGTGTTTAGCCTAACAAAAACTCAGTTGTGATTTTACAATATGTATGATCTTAACTGAACATATCGTACAAGCAATAGGAATAAAAATATTTTACTTACAATTCTTGGCTCCATTGTTTCGTTAAAAAGTTAAGCCGATTTAAAATTCAAACTAGAAAAAAGACACAAAAATCACAAAACAGAAATAACTCAATTTTCACTTTTCAGGCACAAGTGCACGGATGCTCGTTTAGTGCAATACTGACTAGCAACACGATTGGAACTGTCTTTTAAAGAGATGCTGATGCGGCCGCCAATAAGTACCTCTGGCATGTGTTATCCTTTGTACATATCCTACCTGCGTTTGCCGTTATTGTTTCGGGACGAAAGTGATCACCATTAGCTTGGATTTATGTTTTCATGTGTGTGTATGTGTGTGTCTACCTATTCTAATTGAAATGTGCAAGAGAGACCGACGGCAATAAAATCCTATTTATCCCTGGCAAGTTGGATTATGGCCAATAATTATTAGGCACTCAACGGTATTTACCTGAGGAGCACTCGAGCTATTTCTTACTAAAATTCCAACAGCTGGCCTAATCCTGCTACCGCTTAAGCCTGTTGGAGAATTCTTAAGAAATACATGGAATTCATGAGCAAATGGTCATCCTTCCATCATGGGCTGTAATCAGCAGTGGGATTTTAAATAGTGGAATTGTAAACACATATATTGCGTTTTTATAACCTACACCGAAGGATGAATATACATTTAAACTTGTCATTCCGTTTAGAACACCACGTAATATTGATCGAAGGTCCCAACAAGTATATGTGACAGCGCATAGAGAGCATAGAGAGAGGGTAAAAAAAATCAATTTTCACTTTTTTTATGTGGCCAACATTTGAGCATCGAAAGAGACCGATCCCATGCCCCAAAAGTGTTCCCTCCCAGAGATATGCGCGTTTTATGAAAGTGATAGTACACCAAAGATACACGAATTTAAATCTTTTAAATGGCTCTCCGGAACAAAACTGGTTTTTACCCTTAGGTCCCTTTCTATTTTGCGCGTCACATATATTCCTTAGAATCATAAAATTCTAAGACTATCTAGCCAAGTCCGTTCTTGTGTTTTCGAAAGAACGACAGCGTTCAAATGAACCAATCAAGGATCCGGAAAGTTTTCATGATGATGGCTTATGGTCATAAGCTCTTTGGGATAGTAAATGCCGAAATCGACCCAGGGTGGAAAACGTTTTCTTTAAGGGGAATTCTAATAATGAGTCATTTTGATGATGGGACGGACCCATGGGCCAAAATCCGGACCATTTATTGCGCTTAAATTGGCGGTGGAGAGTACTTGCCAACGTTTTTACTTACGACTCTTGGATTCTACTTGCATTTATGATGCCAAATGTTAATTTTGCGAATGAGTTATTAGGACATTTTCGAATAATAACCAGTTGGTTTACCCGATGGCCCGGTTACGTTTAAGTACATACAAATATATGACCGGTTTGTTCATTAAGGGCATGACAATTTTATATATTTTTAGCTCGTTTGTTTTATTTCGGTCTGTTGCTTTTACACATTGAACAGGGATTAAACCAGCATAAGACCTCTTGCTTCTATACTTAAATAGAAGACAAGTTTTTAACAAAAATGGCAAAGTGACATTGCTTTTTGTGGCTGGACACTACTTTTATCATGATTTCGGGCCCGTGACAACCGTTTTCAGAAAGCCTTGCTGCAATTGTTGAAAGTAAAACCGAACTCTATTCAATTTTATATATTAATAAAGCACAGAATATTTAAGATATAGAGTTCAAATTTATTACTGGTGCATTGCAAATGTTACGTTTTAAGAATGAAATTCGATTTCGGTCATACGACTACCACGAGTCCGCGTACAGCGATCTATTCCTCGGACTCACACACTCCGACCGGAACGGTGGCAAGTTCGCTTTAAATGTTGTCTCTAAGCTTGTCTACAGTTGTTGGCTTGTTGGCATAGGCCAATGATTTGATGTGACCCCATAACAAGAAATTCAATAGCGATAATCGCATGAACGAGGTGGTCATTCGAACGGACCATTTCTCGAGATAACACGTTCACCGAATTTGTCGTTCAGTAAATCGATTGTAATGCGTGATGTGTGGATAGTGGCACCGCCTTGTTGAAACCACATATCGGCGATGTCAAGCTCATCCAATTCTGGCCAAAATATGTTTTTTTACATGGCACGATTGTTTTCATCGACAAAAAAAAATCCGGACCAATTACACCTCTGGCATGAAAACCACACCACCCATTATTTTTTTGCGGGTGCAATTGTGTCTCTTAAAGCGCATGTGGGTTTTATGCTGTCCAATAACTCATACTTTGTTAATTGACAAAACCACTCAGCCAGAAATGAGCTTCATCGCTGAAGATGATTTTTCGATGAAATTCTGGATTTTCGTGAAACTTTGCCAGTCGCCAACTCAGAATTTCGTTAGCAAATTAAACGTCGCTTGCAAATGAACATTTTTTTGCAACAATACAGGTGACTACGAATCAGGCTTAATCTCGATGACATGTAAAACTTTTTATAAAGTCCATCAGTCGCTCAGTGCGCATTTTAGATTGCATCTCTCTGTTTTTTACTTTTTTCTTGCCAAACTTCATAAAGTGCGGACAACAATTACGACCTGTAGTTTTCTTCAAACCACAGTATAGAGCAGGGTACAAAAAACGAAAGTCGAGCGGCACCAACACTCCTTTTAGACCACATTGTCACACATTTTCAAAGCAATAGCTTAGGTTTTCCATATTTTACGAAGCAAACACATGCTAATTCTCTGGGGAAACCGAGCTTAATTTGTTTATTTAGTATGAGGCAGTTACACATGCCAAAACCAAATTATATTGAAATCTGACAAAATAATGCGCTCTTTGATCGGCTGGAACGGAAATCAAGAGAAAGGGCTTTATAAAATCATGGACGGATCTGTTCCATATAGTCCCTTGCGGATTATCTTTTCCAGCGCTTACCTATTCTATGTACCAAATTTATTCTATGTTTATACAAATTATTGCTACGTTGGTTGTCCTGTCCGATTAGTAACTCTGCAAACCACATTTAATTGAAATGTGAATAAATGTTAGTTAAAACTCGCATGGCCTTAACGTGGGCATGGGCAAATCAGATTTTCGAAAACGTTTATCCTGTGAGCGAACTTAAGTGACAAACTAAATTTTATTTAAATTTGATAAAAAAAAATTAGAACTCGAAAATCAGCTATACTCCAAATCGGGAGGTACATTGTATAGAGCTGCGCTGGATCGTTGACAGATCCGGTTAATTAGCCCTGTGTGTAAACTAGTGCTTTAAACCTATTTGTCCGATACTCAAAAAATACATAAGATATAAACAAATGGAGTTATGACAATGCCTCCGTAAAAGGGGAGTAGAAGATGTTTTTTAAGCTTCATAAAAACTATAGATGTAGATAACTATGGTCTGACGGCTGATAACGTCAAACCGTGTCGACACTTCTGTTCAGTATGGTTTGGCAATTCAAGTCTTGATTTCTAGTTTAATGGCTGCGTCCATGAGAGAAGACAATTCTCAAGCCAGTCATTACTTCTTCGCCAAATAAATAAGCATCCGCAGTTACAGTGAATAAAAGCGAAATCGAGCAATGCTGACTGCAATTTTGTTCCCAAAATGAATCAACTGGACAGCAATGGCATTTAATTTGAAAAAGACGGCGCAACTTGTCATACGTAGAGCGCGATTAACAATCGTGCAAAATTAATTTGGTGACAAATCTTTTTCCAGAAGTGGTTCTGTTCGCTGCCCCCTCATCTATGACGCCAAACGGTCAGATTTAATGTATAAAAAGTGAATAACAGGGCTGATCGAACAGACCATGTTACTGATAGCCACGGTGGACATATGCCGGAAATCACATTTAAAAAATTATCCAGCAGATTGTAATAAAAGATGTCACCACTATTTATTCTCTTTCTCTATACATTCTACTTAAAAAAACATTAACCTATTTTCAATCAGTGTGATATGATTCTTTCACTCTCTGACTTGAAAAAACTTTAACAAATCTTCCTACCCGCTTTTAACTAATTTATCGAACCCTCTAACAATCACATCACGTCGGCCCACAACTCACTTTATTGTCAGCCAATATAAATTGAAGGAATGCCATTACAGCTCATGTGGATGAGCACCGGTTCAGTTGAATTTTCATTTATTTCAATTTACAAATTAAATGTAATTTCGTTTAAGAGCATTTTAAATCTACTCATGATTATGGTTTTGCATAAATCTTTTGGAACATATTTATGTTGATGTGTATGTATGTTCATACATGTATATGAGTTCATACATACATATGTATATACACAATTTGCGGTTCAGAGTAAAAAAAATGTAAAAATAAGTAAGGTTGAAACGAATACTTTATACCCTAGAAGGCCCAAGTTTATTTCGAGGGATTTCCATCTGCTGTCGTGTTGGTTAGGCCGCCGCAAGTTGTTTATATTTTTTGTTTAGTTCCGGATTGTTTTAATTTTCGACCCCTTCACGACGAAAACCAATCTAAGTAACATACATGATACTTACCTTAGTCTTCTAGAAAGAAGTGAGAAGTTTACGAAGTATAAGTCGGGCGAGCCGACTTACATATAACCTCTCTGCATGAGGAAGAACTAGGACATTGGAACAGAGGGGTGATAATTCGGTCCCCCCAAACTCAATTGCCAACTTTTTTTCTTTGGATTAACATATGTTGCGGAACTGAATAACAAACTCTGTTTTGGTCTAGACAAATGCTGCCAGTGTTGCCAACTATTCCGAAGCAAAAATTGTTTCGAATAAAATGTCCACAAAACCGTTACAGATCTTGATGAAAAAAAACAAAATATTCGCTACGGAAAGAAATGAAAAAATAACAAATGAAAACGTCCTAGGGTTTGGCCAGGCATAAACTTCTATAACCCTCCAACGAACCAATATTACTAAAGGTCAAATAATTTTACTTTTTGGGTCATTACGGTCCGTGCTCAGCCACAGCTTCAAACTTACTCTATCTTTAGATTGGTAGCAAAATCTGCCACGTGAGGCTAGAAGTCCAGCGGCTTTGACCTTTTTTGAGGTATTTAATGCATATCAACTACCTGTACCCATTTTTACCATTGTCTTTCCATAAAAATCTGATTTGTTAAAAAACTACTAAAAAAGCATACTTTTACCGAGGTACCTTTGGTTTTTTAAAGGGGAACTTTTTCCCCTTGGCTGATCTTGCCTATTTATTATCCCAAACAGCTTATGACCGTAAGCCATTATAATCCAAAATGTCAGGAGCTGCATTAGAGCTTTCAGCAAACACACAGACTGACGGGCGTGGCTAGATCGTCGTAGAATTTCAGGGCGATCAATAATTTATAGGGTATTATAAGGTCTCCGATGAATATTTCGCGGTGTAGCAAACGAAACAAACTAGGTATACAATCCACTCTTCGGTCGAGGCTATCATAAAAATGACTAAGCATAGTAAACTAAAGGGCGGCCCAACAGACAATTATCTTTATATTTCTTCTTATGATAAAAGGATACATGAAAAAATATCGGCTAAATGCCTCTATCCGATGGTCCATAGTTTCAACGAATCTGACACATAAAAGAGTTTTAATGTCGTTAATGTGCCGAATTATCTCCTTAAGCTCATAACATAAGGAAAAGGTGTATCTCTATGACGTACACCTTGTTTTAATATCCCCCACAGAAGGAAATCCAAAGGCGTCAAATCACACGATCGTGGCGGTCAATTAACATCGCCACTAAGTGAAATTACATGGTTTTTGAATTTCTCGCGCAAAATACCTATTGCGTGGCAAGTGGTACAATCATATTGGAACCGGATATCGTCCATATCCTTAATATCTGGCCACAAGAAGACCGTTGCCATCCCGCGACAGCGACTACCACGCACGGTTGCTGCTTGGCCGACCTCATTTTCGAAGAAGTACGGCCTGATGACGGCGCCAGCCCATAAACCTTAGCAAACAGTATCTCTTTGTGGATGCATCGGCTTTTCAATAATCACTTGAGGATTCCCATTTGCTGAAATTCGAACTGTTAACCAATCCACTGTGAACACATTTGGTCATTTTGATTTCAATGACCATTTTCGTAAAGGCTTCATCAATCTTAACGCGCTGCTCAACGCTTAAACAAAGAAATGACAAATTAAGTACAAAAAACTTGACGTTTAAGGTGACTCACAATTCGCATCGTACAGTAAGACTGGGTGCTCCAGTCATACTGTATTAACAATTTGTCTTCAAGTAAAAATTAAAAAATTAAAAACATATGTGACAGCGCATAGAGAAATGGACCTAAAGGTAAAAAAATCAATTTTCATTTTTTTTCTTTTTTTTGATGTGGACAACATTTAAGCATCGAATGAGGCCGATCCGAAAGTGTTCCCTCCAAGAGATATGCGCGTTTTATGAAAGTGAAGTCGACGATTCTAAGCGCAAATAGAAAGGGACCTAATCTTTAAAATGACTCTCCTGAACAAAACTTTTCATCAACTTTTCACTTTTTTTTTGATGTGGACAACATCTGAGCATCGAATGAGACCGATCCCATGCCCCAAAAGTGTTCCCTTCCAGAGATATGCGCGTTTTATGAAAGTGAAGTCGAAGATTCTGAGCGCAAATAGAAAGCTAACTAATCTTTAAAATGACTATCCTGAACAAAACTGTTTTTTTACCTTAGGTCCCTTTCTATTTTGCGCGTCACATATGTTTCAGATGAAATGTTAAAATATCCTGATATTTTCCTGTATTATCAATATATAAGTTTATATCTAAAGAGAAGACAAGTTACTTCTTTAAAAATTCCAGGGCCAATTGATACTAAAAACGAAATAATATTTTTTTGTGAAAAATCCTACAGGCTTTAAGCGAAGGTAATTAGAATCGCCACAGAAGCATTTTGTTTTTAAAATCGCTACTTTCTCAAAACAGTGTTTTCTGCTGTTGAAAAATCACCTAAACAAGTGGAAAACCACCCAGTTGGCACCGCTCAATGCTTCTTCGCCGTTTTGAGAAATTGTCCTCATGTTTTATGCTCTCTTTTATATGTGTAGGTATAATTGTTCTTTTATCCGATGCGGCTGGATTATCTCGAAATCCTAAAGGCCTATTATTAGCCTACCTATTGGTTAGTCAAACAGCATGATAGACTTTATATACCTATTCTATTCTTTGGCGGATGGTACATACAATTCATTTCGACGCAGAGCGGAGTGGAATGAAGTGATCATGAATATACATATATACATACGTAGGTATATACATTTGTATGTATGTGAGCCAAATAAAAAAATTAAACGAAAAAAAGCTTAGCAAAAAAAATGTAGTTTATTTAATTTTTTCTTGCACAAAATATGCCGTCGTATGCACACACGCACGAACACCGCAGGACGCCATTCAAATTCCCGTACGCCGAATTGGACTCGCAAACATATTTCATTGTTAATTTCGGGATTAATCTCAGATTTGGTACGTACAATTTTCCGCCATTTTGTGCCTTTTGCTGTTCCTGCTTTTGTGTCCATGTATTGACGTAAGTGTGTATGTACGTATCGTGTGGCTTTTAAACGCACGCACACCCTACCCTCGTTCATATGTACATACGTACATTTTAAAGTAAATATTGTTGAATGTTGTAGAAGTTCTACAATTCACCTTTTTATCCTGCAATTCAGTTTGCTCAGGCTGGCAAACCGAGTTTTACAGTAGTCCGTGATGCACACTCATTTGTACTCGTACATGTGTATGTGGCATGTGGAGTCCATGCATATACAGAATCGTGTACCTTCATGTATCGTATATTCATATATGTACTTATGTACATACCCATAATCCAAGTGAAAAAATTGTGGACAAACGATGTATAAATTGAAATAAAGCCAAAATTTAATAGAATTATTTTTAACGCATCCCAAGTCAGCTCCGCCGAATCGTTTTAAGTTTCGTATGTATGAAGAGAAGTCACACATACGGACGTTTAAAAACGAACCTGTTCATTATTGGGTAAAATGAGCTCATTTATCAAGACAAATGCAGGCATCGATTAATTTTGAAAGTACCATAAATTTACATTTTTCATCGAATGACTACTGTCATGGGCGGCGATTGGTGAACTTAATCGAAACGTTGAAGAGTGGGGCAATTCAAATAACGATGCAAATAAATTTATTTTTTCTAAATGGCTACACATTTCCGATTTAAGAATAAACGGAAAACTTCTCGCAAATCAGAAAGCTGAGCACGGTATAATTTGTATTCTCACTAACTGGGACCGTTTATTCTAAAGCCAGCTTTGAAAGGCTAACCCAATTATAGAGAAGTTTTTACATAAATCACTGATTAAATTCTTACTTGTCGATTTGGTGGCATTTCTGGAAACCAGCAACTTGATACTTTTAGATTGTCTTTACCTGACTTGTGCATAGGTTTACTTGTATGCTAGTCATCACACTTTGCACCACGGTGGCCTTCAATTTCAAACTGACTGTTCTTATTTAATTGAATAGATTTAGCTTAAGTAATTGTGAGTTAATGGGAGATGAACAGCGGGGCTCCCGATATGGAAACGAAAGCAATTAAGGAATAAAGTTACAGTCGTTTAAGATTGGATTTTATTTATTTATTTGCAATCTGTCCAAGAACATTAAGCAAATTTGATAAGTTTAAGTTCATAACAGATAATTGTACATCAATATATACAATTATACTATATTATAATCTATAACGATACAATACGTATACATTTGAATTTATTCTGATATTCTATTGTATAAACTCTTATCTAAAAGGTAAATCAAGTACATGGTGCCGTTGTAATCTTCTAGTTTCATATCTTGTATCTAAAAGTGATATAGCTAATGGATTAGAGTGATTTCTTAACCTTTCGATATATCTGGTGCTATAGTTTCTAATTTCATCTCGAATAGTTGGTATTTCAAGATGCTTGGAAATTTAATCAGACGTAAATAACTGTAATCTAGAGCTTTCAGAATATATAGGTAAGTATTTATTGTACAAATAGCTTTCCTAGTAAAATTCTAATTTAAACGAGTCCTTTTCATCCCTTTTTATGAATTTTATTTTGGACATTGAACAGGGATTAACCAGCTCAAGACCTCCTGCATCTATCTATTTAAATAGAAGACAAGTTTTTAACAAAATGGCAAAGTGACATTGATTTTCGTGGCTGCACACTACTTTTATCATGATTTCAGGTCCGTGACAACCCTCTTCAGAAAGCTTCGCAGCAATTGTTGAAAGTAAAACCGAACTCTATAAGGCCAGGCTCTCCCTAAACGAATGAGAACTACTGAAACCTAAGCCTACTTTTCAAATTTTCTTCACGCAATTGCCCTCGAAAATACAACACACTCTTGCCACCTCTCCAGAGACTCCGCATTGAGAGCCATCAATATATTTCTTTTACAACGTGTGTGTGTTGTAAAAAGTTTAGTAGATTCTTTTGGGTTAAAATGTTTCATGTTTTTCGCATAAGTCTTCTAAAATGAGTTCAATGCATTTTCAAAGATAACGAATTCTTTAAACATTTTAAAATAAAAATTGTGATGTTTGTTCTATTGAGTTAGTCCTACTTTAGAAAGTTATTTCAAAGTCAAGAAAAAACTAAATCTTTGTTTTTCGTTATTAATTTAATTTATTTTCTTAATATTTCGATCAACATCGCCGATCACCTTCAGGGCATATTGAAATTTAATTCTGTCTTCGTTTGAAAGCATTCGTCATCTTTTTTAAGACTATTAATTTATCATTTTTGTTCGTTTTTATATTATCTTCTATTGTATGGAAGTTTGTCACTCCGTTTTAAAATTTCGAAATACCTATCTGCGAACCTATTTATAGTATTGATCGTCGTAAAATTATACGACGATATATCCATGTTCGTCTGTCTGCTGAAAGCACGCTTTAGTCATAACGAAAAGAACTAGAGCATAATAAATTACCAGATACATGTTTTATGGTTGCACGTCGGTTGGTGTTAAAAATTTACAAAATCGGACAAAAGTTCCACTTTTAGGGACTAAGCAAAGTCCGGCTCTAATTTTTTTTTGAAATTTTTCGCTATGTACCTTTAAGTTGTAACTGTTGCGGCAATAAACGACCTAAAAATGGGCGTGCTTTGGGGCCATGGACCCCGAAACCGTCACCTAATGCTCGGGGACATATTGGTATCCAGAAACGTTGTAACGCTAATCCAAATGTGGACCTTTATTTATGAATTGGGCAAATTTGGGATTTGCAGTGGCCCAAAAATCAGCCAAGTTGAACAACTGACATATGTGACGCGCAAAATATAAAGGGACCTAAGATTAAAAACTAGTTTTGTTCAGGAGAGCCATTTTAAAAATTAGGTCCCTTTCTATTTGCGCTTAGAATCGTAGACATCACTTTCATAAAACGCGCATATCTCTTGGAGGGAACACTTTTGGGGCATGGGATCGGTCTCATTCGATGCTCAGATGTTGTCCACATCAAAAAAAGAAAAAAAAAATGAAAATTGATTTTTTTACCCTTAAGTCCCTTTCTCTATGCGCTGTCACATATGGGTATTAGAAAACAATAAAAATTAGCACATCAGAAAATCAATCGGTTTTTAGATTAGAAAAAATTTAAGGTCTTGACCTATGGGTCGTAGGTTCCTAGGCTCCGAAGAAAGGTTCCTTCGAACATTAAATCGAACATGGGTACGCTGAAACTCTAAAATTTTCTGAATCATTTTAATATGACATCAATTTTACGGTTTGGCTGAATTAGAGGCCTCGCCCTAACGTCCTGTAGCCTAAGGAGACATAAGGGTTTGTAGAAAAACTGAAATTTGCTCACAAATCCAAAGGTGTACCTTTAGTTAAGATTTGTACCAATTTGGAATTCGGTCCATGTGTTTTTTAGGGGACTTCGAATTATGGCTATTAAAAAAAATAAAATTTCGTCAAGGATAATAATATCATATTAAATTAATTAATCGACTAATTGCAAGTCACTGAGCCATGGGTATACTCGTAAGGTCTCTAGGGTACCGAGAAATAGGTCCTTACAAAAATGGATCTATGTAGACTCGGAAGCAGTGGACTTTTCTAAAGAATTTAATTTCACAATAGAACCAGGGCTCCAAAAGCAGTCCCGTAATGTTCGAGAAGATATGGTTATCGAAAAACATTAACATTTTCTTACAAATCCAAATATGTACGTATATTTAAGATTTGGGATAATATTATACTCGAACCGTTCAATAGGGGCCCAAAAATCGGCCTCCGTCAGCTATGGGCATATGGGTACTAGAAAACCACAAATCGTATAATTGCAAATCCGAAAATAAAATCAATTCCACATTTCGATTAAATTTGAGGCATTAGCCCATAGGTAAAATGTTTCTAGAGTTCCTGAAATAAGGTGCTTTCGAACATGTGGAACTTTGGAATTATCTCATTAATCTCAATATGTGTTAACTTTAAAGATTTGTCTTAGTTTAATAGCGTAGACAGACGGCAGAGTTAATTTGCATTTAAAATTTACTAATGCAAATTAAAATTTTATGGTGACAGACGACAGTATCTGCTTTTAGGTAACTGCATTTATTTTTTGTCATTTACATCGATATAAAATGAATAAAAGAAAGAAATTAGATTAGCAACTATGTTATTGGCGAAAAATCGAAATTTATTTGAAGGAAAGCTCAAATTTCTTTTGCAGAAATAGGCCCACAATGGGAAAATTGTTCATGCACTACCAACTACAAATCTAAACCTTTTGCTACAGGTTGAGATCGCAGTTGGACACTCTGAAATAGGAGCAAGGCAACAGATAGGCTTTCCAAAAAATAATATGAGGTTGGACACCAAAATGAGCTTCTGTATTCCACTCGAGAAAAGATAGAAATAGCATTGTTCGCATTGGAATCGTCGGCGATATATACTACTGTTGGTAGCTTATTCGGTAAGGGACGCAGTACCGTTGGTGAAATTGTTATATATTTTTGATTTGATAACAGCCGCTGATTGTAAGTACAGCGGTTGTTCATGCACTGAATGGTTCTTCGGAAAATGTCGACCAGCTAAAAGAAGACACAGAGATACTTTTTTCTTTGCGTTTCCCGAGATGCGTTAAAAATGAATCTATTTTTAACGTATTCTCTGTATTTTAAAATTATTAGCCTGTGTGTGCACGCCGTTATGCTGGCTCTTATTTACGGGCTCCTATGACCTTTTCGGCCCTCTTCAACAATCGACATATGGGTTCTTAAAAACAATTAAATTTTCTTCTCGAACCTGAATAGAGATAATGTTTCATCGGGGCTTAAAAATTTAGATCTGTCAAACACGGACCGACTACTAACGGCCAGTTACTTAAATCCTGTCAATGCCGTACTACATTGCACTGCATGGTGGAGAGTATTAAAGCTTCGTCCTGGTCAAACTTAACGACGTTTTTAGTTATTTAGTTATTAAATTGTATACATGAGTTATTTTTATAATATAAATGGTTGCTATTTATATTTCGGGTCTGGCAATAAAAACACAATAATTTATCACTGGAAATGGTTTTATTGTTTTCAAAAATGTTCTCCTAAAATATCAATACACTTTTGCATGCGCACAAACCAATGTTCGAAGCACTTTTTCCACTCCGATTGAGACACCTCCAAAACATGATTTTTGAATGCTTCAGCAGTTGCTTCGGGCGATGAAAAACGTTGACCATGCTTTTTTTCTTGATGCTAGGGAATAAGAAGAAGTCACTGTGTGCCAAATCAGGGCAGTACGGTGAATGGCCCATCAATTCGACGTCTTAAGTGGTCAAATAGCTCATGGTTTCAGCTGATATGTAAGATCTCGGTTGTATACCACTCAGAACTGACCGTCTTACAATGTGGCAACATGGTCGGTTATACCGAAAAAAAAACAATCATTTGCTTCGATGTACTTCTACCACGAACAACTTTTGTTGGATTTGGGTCGTCTTGAAAGACACATACGTTCGATTGCTGTTTTGTTTCGGGGTCATATGCATAGATCCATGATTCGTCACCTGTGACTATGTTATACACTGCCTTTGAGCTACCGCAGTTATACTCTGTCATCATCTCTTTGCACCAATCCATACGAGCCTTTTTTTAGCATTCGTCAACGCCAAATGAACATGCAATATCTTATTCATGTTTGTCATACTAATGCCCAAAAATGCCTTAATCTATCGGTATGTCACATGTCGGCCTTGCTTAATCAGTTCACGCACAGCATCCATGCTTTCTGGCAAAGTGACCGAAGTTCGATGTCCCTCGCGAAATTTATCCTGGAGCGAACAGCGTCCGAAACTGAATTCTTGGTAGCAGCGATTAATACTGGTTGTTGATGCTGCTTTATCGCCAAAACCCGAAACAAGTTGATTTAAACACTCTTGTCTCGATAATCCACGCCGAAAACGGGATAATTCCAGTTTTTGACTGAGATGAATTTTTCAACACACTGCGAACAAAATAATTCGCCGTCAAATGACAAAACCTTCTGAGTTAAGTTATGCTAAAAAATGTCAAAGTTTTCAATGGAAGTTGCAATTGGCATCTGGGAACACCAGTATTGTCAGGACCCGAAACATAAATAGCAACCCTCGTATAAGGGTACCAAAGGAAATAAAATTTTCTCACAAATTCGAATATGACATTCGTTTTAAAATCTGGGTAAATTTAAAGCCCGTCCATGGGGCCCAAACCCCTGTTTCAGTTAACATATCTGGACATCCAGAAGTGCAGAGTATAATATAGTCAACCACGTCCGACTCCACACATTTTTTCTACAAAATATGTTGGGACAATATGTTAGAAGGGACCCATGCATCCCACCTTAATGTCGCCATAACTTAAGGGTAATTCCATATGTATTCCATTCATACGAATTAATTTGGATACCTTGATGTCTGTATTGATTATTGATCTCAATAGCATGAGCTATGATGTGTAGAAACTAGTTCTTTGTTTCAGATATTGAGTGCTTCCCTACTTAGAGTATGCATTGTTCGACCACAAAAAATATGACATGTAAATATACAAAAATTGTTTCTCCCTGGTTCTTTAAGTCGACTATGGGGAACTTCGCCGATTTCTTCCATCTTCAATCTCAAACAGCTTATAACCATAAGGATGCAGCAGACTTAATATTTTCTCCAATACATTTTTTGAGGTATTGCAAATGGAATAACAAATTTAGTATACAATCCGACATTTGGTAGAAATTTGCAATTGAAATTTGCGGTAAGCTCAGTTCTTCAAGTATGGCAGTTGTTCAAAATTACAATACACAGACTCCCCGTAATTGAAGCTAAACAAGAATATCCGAAGTCGGTTTTGAAGAATAGCAGATTTACCTGGATTAGCACCTTGACATATTGTCTGGTAGTATAGTACATATCACTGCACAGCGCTCGTGTCTCTACAATAAACGTCGGTTTCCAAATAAATTTAATTATTAACCTACTGTCTACGTCTACATAGATTTCACAACAACAAATCCGAGTAGTTCATTGATTGTAATTAAAAGTTGTTGTTTTCGTTTTTTCATTATTAGCTGTGCGAAGAAGCCCAACAGAATGAAAACACGGGCGATAACGTCAAAACAAAAACAAAACTTGACCTATAATTCACTTTCCATTCTATCCGCACACCTGTGCTTGTATGTGTGTGGCCGGACGGACATCGTCTGTGTGTGGGTACGTCACCTGCCTTTGTGTGCGTGGCGTTGGCGGAGTGTGCAACAAAGCGTACAAAGTGCCTTATCAGCAACAAACGCGGCAACAACATGGAAATGAAAAGGAGGGACGAGGGACTTTCAAAGTTTGTTTGGTTACGGTGGTCTGTGTTGGGTGGCTGGGTAGCCAAGAGGTTGTTGGGAGTAGACCCGGCCCTCTCCAACCGTGTGGCAATCTCAATTGGTGCAAAAAGAAAAATGTTGTTTGAGTATCTTATCGTAAATGTACTTTTAATTTGTAATTTGTAATTGTAAGTTGGCTTAAATGGAAATTAACATTTATTTTCCACTTTTAAATGTTCATTTTTCTTTTCGGTTTGTTTGTTAATTGAAGATTTGCACATTCCTTGATTTTAAACTTAAGATAGCCACCACCATCCAACCCGCTATCGCCACAGCCGTGCCAACAGCATCAGCAACAACAAGAGCAGCGACAGAAGTGGAAGTGGATGTAGTAGCAGCTTCAATTTAAGGGCAAACCATAAAAACGAATACGCAGGTAAGTGGAAGTAAGTACGAGTATGTATGTATGTATACGAGCCTAGAAGCGTACATTGAAGTAATTTGTTCGGGGAACTACAGAGCACAGTGTGACACTAGATAAAATCATGTGATCCTTTCACCCAGCTATGGCGTTTAATACAATTAGACTTGTGCTTTATTTCTTGGAGGAATTCTACACTCCCACGAAATGAATCTTTTATCAGTAACTATCAATATGGCGCGCGTAATGGAAGAATAGATGCTACTTTTTGCAGTGAATTCGAGTATTTTTTATATCAACTAAAAGAATTGTTATATAAGTAGTATTTTGTGTAGTATGTAGTGTTTCTGTCATTAACAAAGGGAATCGGAAAAACTTTTGATGGTTTTCAGTTAATACTGATAATTTTCAAGTCGATACTTTACTACTTATAAACGTTTCTTTGCTGTTCGACCTTGGTTCAATACCTAATAAATTCATTAGAATATTCTTCTTTCCTCCACAGGTTTGTCAAATTTTTGAGATGTCATTGCAACAATATTGGAAAAATATTTGGAGCTCATTAAAAACTTGCCTATGGGCAATCCAAGTTTTTTCAGAATTGTCGACTAATTTTGCCATAGAATAGGTTATTTTTGTCATTTATTAGTGGTATTCTGGTCCAAATTCCTAACAACAATAAGATTTTCTTGTGCAAAATTTTCGCCATGTAGTTTTGTTTTTCATTTACCAATGCCACTTTTAGTTGTAAACATTGAAAATATCTAGTAAAAAAAGAGGGCAAGCTTTAGCTGTAGGTCCAAATTACATATACCCTCACACATAGGCGTTTTATTTTAAAATCCCTCCTGAGATGGGAGATGGATTTTATATATGTCGCACAGTGTCGCGTGCGTGGCCAAAATGCTTAAACTCGATGTCGAAAATGATTCCAAAATACATCACAAATCGACAGCAAACAGTTTGATTGTGATGCCTTTAAAATATTTTTTCGATACTTTATGTCGTTTCGGAGATATGAAGTCTTAAAATTCAAGTTATTGGTTAATGCGTTAATAACGCGTGATCCATTTCGAGGTTCCCTACTTTTTTAAAGAAAAAAAACACAGAAAATTCAAATTGCGGAATGTTTACTATCATTTGAAAGAAAATTCTTTGGCACTTCTCAGATGGTCCATCCGTTGAGTTCAATTTTCGATAACTCGTTCGAGCATTTCGACAGGTAAGTGGCGAATGCCACGCGTGATGTTTTGCTCGAAGGCCGCGTAAACTTTAGATTTTACATATGGCTTCAGGAAAAAGTCTATCACATGATCTTGGTGGCCAACCGACCGGCCCAATACGTGAAATTATCTGTTCACCGAAGTGTTCTCTCAATAAATCAGCCGTCTTCTTGAAACCAAATGTCGCCGAGATCACGAGCTTCAATTGCAGGCATCAAATAGTCGGTTACCATGACACGATAACGGTCGTCATGGATGCTTACGTTCCCACCGGCATAATTTTTTAAGAAATATTGACCCATGATTCCACCGGTCTACAAACCACACCAAATCGTTGTTTTTTCTTTTTCTAGATGAAGTGGCAGAGCTTGAACGTCTTCTGGCAAGCTTCAGCTGTTGGTCCCAAATGCGGCAATTTTGCTTGTTTATATACCCATTGAGCCAGAAATGGGCCTCATCGCTGAACAAAATTTGGCTCAAAAACGTCGGCTTGGAACTTTCCAAGGTCCCATAGAGCGAAGCGATGTCGCTTGGGAATGTAGGGCGGCTTCAGTACTTGTGCAAGCTGTATTTTGTACGCTTTCAATATAAGATCTCAACGTAAAATGCGCCAAGTGGTTCCATAGGTCAATCCGAGTTGCTGCAAACGGCGCCGAATCGACTCTCCACAATATTGGTGTACTCGATCAGCTACGGCCACTACATTTTCTTCACTGCGTGCTGTACGTGGTCTATTCGGTCGAATATTAAATACTGGATCTCAAGATGGGTAAAGGTGTTGCGAATAGTAAGCTCAGTAGGCCGATTATGTTGACCACAAGTTGAACGAAGTGCACGAAACAAATTCCTCACAGAACGTGAATTTTCGTAATAAAGTTGAACGATTGTAAACGTTGTCTTTCCATGATGAAATGACAAAAAATACTAAACAAAAATAATATGACAGCATGACACGACTCACAAGTGATCTGTCAAAAAAAGGCTATTGATAAAAGTATCTCTACTTGGATCACCCATTATTACTTAAAATCAAGAAAAATTTACTTGTGTTTCTATGGGCTAAATTCCGATTTATTTACAAATCTATGGCCAGATGAATAATCTTTATGTTAAAACAATATACTATAAACGGCAACACTGGTTTTGGAACAAATATTGCCCATGTGTAATGAACCATTCGAAGAGTTTTTGAGTTCTTAAAAAATACATGGGTTTTTTATCGTCATCTTTATTAGACTGTGAAAAAAAAGTTCAAACTCAAAAATTTTCGGTATTATTTGCTCAAAGTAAGACGTTTCTGAATGTATTAACTCCAGCTGCGGAGAGGTCCGGACTTATCTGTTAAAAACATCATTGAAAATAGTACAATTTTACTATTTGTAGCTAGATAAAAAAAATGCACGAGGCCAGACATTCTAGGAAGTTTTACTTATAAAAATTTTGCCGAACATTTTTTGCAAAAACGGTTGAAGGAGTAGACAAAGCTACATTTTATCACAGTTTCAAGTTTTATGGGCAACATTTTGGAGAGGAAAGAACGTCTTTAAACCAAAAATAGGAGACGGTGATGTTTTCGATACCACTTGCAGTGTTGTAAGTGGTAACTAAGTTTTTTAGAATTTTGAAATGGTAGCAATGAAAATTATTTTGAGTTCGCAATAAAAATTTCAAACATACCAGAAAATATAGCAGAATTGCAACAAATCACGACTTAATAATAACGCACAAACTCCAATCTGACCGATCTATATCTACGGCCAGCAGGAAAAATGCTTTCCCCAAGTATGTGTATCCTGGATGATATTAAAGACTATATATTTGAAACAGGTGAAAATGTGAATCCTGCAATCGATAGTACCGCTTTGAAATTTGAGAAATATCGGAAAAATAATCTAAATGTGATTGAAACAAACTTAATATTTCAGGACATGGGGGGAAGTAGGCGTATCCTTTGACGGGCTTAAACCAAACTTTGTATTTTTTTTTCTTTTTTTTTACTTACAAACTGTCTACGCAATTTTTTTATGGCCGTAGTACATCTCCTTCCATTTTTGGCGAAAGCTATAAAGAAAACACGACATTGTATGTCGTCGATTAGTAAACCAAACAGTTAAATTCATAGCAATTACATTTTCGATAACATTGCCTAATGTGTATCGATTTTATCGAAATCGCGTAAAGTTTCCTTTGTGTTTGAGGTACTAGAATGTCCAATGTCTGTACCAATTAAAAAAGGGATATGGTGGAAAACATAATGTAAGCGAAATTCATACATTCAATGAATTAGAAATACATTAGGGTAAAAGATGCGCCCAGGTAGTGTCATTTGTGTCTGCAATAAAGGGTGGTCCGACTAAAACGAACGACGTTAATTGCCAATAGTATAAAACAGTTTTCAGAAAATTATCCTTATATTTTTTTAATTATGATACAAGCATCTATGAAAGTTATGTGTGAAACAAAATATCGGCCAAATGCTTGCCACGGCTTCGGTGACACCCCTCTATCCGATGTTCCATATTTTCAATGACTCTGAGACATAAAAGAGATTCAATGTCATTAATGTGCCGAATTATTTAATCCTTTAGCTCTTCAATTGTTTCCTGAAGTTCACTTTTTTCATATTCCCAAAAAAGGAAGATTAACGGCGTCAAATCACATAATCGTGGCGGCCAATTAACATCGCCATGACGTGAGAAACCACCGCCATTGAATTTGTCGCGCAAAAGAGCCATTGTTTTGTTGGCTGTGTGTCAAGAGGACCCATCCTGTTGGAACAACATATCGCGCAAGTCCATTTTCTAAATTTAAGAGCACAAAAATCTGGTAGAAACTCGCGTAGCGAACAATTTCACGGCAACTGCTTGGCCGAACTCATTTTCGAAGAAATACAGGACGATGACGACGCCAGCCAATAAGCCAAACCAATCGATCGCTTTTTGTGGTTGCATCAACTTTTCAACAATCACTCGTGGATTCTCATTTGCCCAACTGTAGTAATTCTGCTTCTGAGGTGAAAGTGTGCATTGTCGCTCAAGTTGATTTTCTTTGCAAAGTCACAAAATGCATTTCAAATTAAAGGCCCATTTTCGTAAAATGCTTCAACAATCTTTGCGCACTGCTTAGTTGTGTACCTCTCCATGGTTGAATTTGTCAAACAATAAAACGAAAAAATGGAAAGTTAAGTTGGGCAAAAGTGTGACTCACAATTTACATCGTGAATTGTCACTTTGTGTAGTTTCCACTTACAAATTTTCAGCAGAAATCGAAAAGTACATTTTCACCCTTTAACAATTTATTTTTCGATTCCGTTTTCAAAGTCAATTTTATTGAATCAGTAAAGGGAACCAATTAAAAAACTGTTGGACGGGCCCCTTAGAAGATGCTCCACACCTCTCTGTTACTTAACCCTTAAATGCATATAGTCTCAGATTTTTGCGAAAATGATATATATAATGAAATCCTATTAAAAAATAATAACTGCGTTTAAATTTTTGAAAAAAAAGTTATTTTGTTTATTTTATGAAGAAAAACTTGGTTGTATCTTTTAAGATACAATATGCACTCCCCGCTAAAATAACAACACATGAGAAAAACAAATACTGTTTACGATTTGAATAACAAAAGTTTATTTTTTATAAGTTGTATACATCTATATATAGACATAAATGAAAAATATTTAATTTTATTGGTTGTGGTAATTAAAAAAGCAGTTTTTATCAGCCGTGAGACATAGATTTAATTCACACTTACTGCAAAACATCTTTGTTTGACCTGTGCAACCTGGCATCTTGCATCTTCCTTTCTTACTTACGAGCGTCCAATGTTGTGTTCCGTCTAGTCTTACATCTTCGGGAGGTGGTACTTGCGAATTCGGCTTTTGTTTTTTTTTCTGGATTTCAGTTTCTATGTTTGGTCGTCGACGAACTGTAGTATGTTTTGATGAATTTTTATAATTGAAAAGTGAATCTGCCACTTCCAATTTGAAATCTATCAATCGTAAATTTTTTGTTTTTGCTTGATCTTGGTTAATTCTTTTGTAAAGAATCCATGCATTGATGCAGGTCATATCTAATAGGTGGTAAAACAATCTGTTTGTCCACTTTCTGCTTTTTAGAGTTATTTTGTGGCGGCTCATGGAACTATCCAATAGATCGACGCCTCCCATATTTTTATTGTAGTCTTTCACAATTTGCGGACAAGAGACCGTTGTCGATTTGTTTTGCTTTTTGTCAAATCTACTAACAAATAAACTTTCATTTGGCGTGATTGAGGAAAAGGGTGGCTTAGTTCCTATATAAGTCGAAACTAAATTGACAATTTTTGTATCCTTCCATGAAATAGAAGTCACATCTATACCATAGATACTAGCTACAAACTCCTGGCTGGTTCCTCGTTCAAACTTCATCATTGTTTTTTCTTCTGGAAGCTTGCAATTTTTTATCCTATTCCGTCGGATTGTACCAACAGAAAGAATTCCCTGGGTTCTAAGGTGTATAAGTAAAGGAATTGTAGTGTAGTAATTATCAAAGTATAATATGTAGTTTTTAAACTTAGGAACTTCACGAACTAACCTTACTACAATGTTTGCAGATGCTTGCAAATTTGGCTCTTCTGGGCGCATAGCTTCATTTGCTCCGGTATAAATTTCGAACTTGTAAGCATACCCTTTAGTATCACATAACACAAAAAATTTAAATCCCCACTTTTTAGGCTTGTTTGGCAGATATTGTTTCATATAGCTGCTCATTTTTGTCGAACACATTTGTTCATCTACAGACAATCTCGCTAACTTGGAAACAGAACCAAATGTATCATTTAGGGAGTCAACAACCGGCCTAATAAGGTAGAGTCTATCACGTTTCGGATCGTCGCGTGGTAGGTTTTTTTCTTTGTCATTAAAATGTAGATATTGCCTTATTTTTTCGAACTGGTTTACCGTCATTTGCTGCTTTATAACGTCTACTGATCGGTCATTATTGCTTGACCAATAATCTCTGGTATTTGGTAAATTGAAATACGTCATGTAAAACATAACACCAATAAACTTTCGCAACTCCGAAATACTAAAGGAAAACTTTTCATCTAATCCAGCATACCGTAGAGTTTCTTCAACTAAAAGGTTTTCTAAGCTTTCTGGAAATAAATAGCTCCAAACTTGATAAGGAGTTACTAATGATTGAATATCATCACTGAGAGAGCTATCTCCCCGAAAATCTACTTCTTTACTATGAAATTGCAAATTACCTTGTTTCCAGATTGTTTTTACAAATGCTGAAGATTTAGGATCTACTTTTATGTCTTGAAATTTTGATGGAAATAAATTGAATGTCGAAGAACTTGTCTGAAGCTCTAAAGAATGATCTAGGGAAGCAGAAGGTCCTGGTATAGATTCAGAATTTTCTTTAGAAACAGGAGAGTTAGAAATAACCAAATTAGAAATAACTAAATTTGTGGTAGCACATTTTGTAAGTGCAGGTGACCTAATTTTTTTTGAAGTAGAAATTGGAGTACTGGTTTTAGAAAGGTTTGAAGAAGAACATTTTGCAGTAACAGGAGACAGAACAGAGGTCGTGGACTTGTTATCATAAATTGGAGTACTGGTTTTAGAAAGGTTTGAAGAAGAACATTTTGCAGTAACAGGAGACAGAACAGAGGTCGTGGACTTGTTATCATCGTTCATTAGGGCAATAAACGAGTCATGAATTGAGTCATTCAACTCAAAACTTAGTTCGGTTTCTTCAGAATCGATATTATTATCAATGAGTAACACGTTTTTTGTTTTAGTGGAGCATATTTGTGGAATTTCCCTTTCATCATCACTGCTTTCATCAGTGCTGTCATAAGGAAAATCTTCACTGTTGCAAAGTACTTTGCATATTTCATCATCGGTCATTCTTGTTTTTCTTTGAGTAAAAGCGTTCATAGTTATGATTTATATGTAAATAGAATAACAAAAATTCTAAATAGATAAAAGCAACCTCACAATCAAATAATTGCACTGAATAAAATTAAATTATTTCCGTGGCAACCAAAGCAACCTCTCGTATCAAACGACTGAGAAAGAATAAAAAAAACCCAAGTAAGTGCACACAAGAAAAAAAAGCAACCTGTTCAAATGTTTGTGTTTTCAAATACAAACACAATGTACAAAAAAAAAAACAAAGGAATATTTGAAATTAGTGCGGAGTGCATAGTGTATCTTTTAAGATACAACCACTAAAAGTGATTTTGCAACTAAAGTTGGGGTCGCATTTGTTGAAAATTTTATTTATTATTAAAATACATATCACAGAAGGACATATTAATTTTTTGTCTAAATTAAAAATACTATTATTGTTAAAATGTGACTATAAAAATGGCTTTTTCTAAAAATATATGAATTTTAAAATTTTGAGTTTAACGTTATGTAAACCTAATAAGCTAAAAACAATTGATATAAGTATGATTCAATATGATAGAAAATATAGTTCTGAGTAGTTGCTTACAATATTTTTTTAATTTTGTAAAGAAATTAAGGAATTACACTGTTTTTTCTGGTTGTATCTTTAAAGATACATCATGCATTTAAGGGTTAAAAGATTTTGGAGTTTCACTAAGGTCGGACTTTATTCTTCTATAGAAGACACTTATAGGTCCAGAAACAGTTATAGGTCGCACAAAACGCTCTTTACTTCATTTAAGGTTGATCAAATTTAAAATATTTACTGTACAGCGGCAGGACTTCAAATAGGAAAATATATATCAAAAGAAAGACCAAATTAGTTTAGCTTCGATGGAAATGGTTAAAACGTAGTATGCTCAATTTGAGGAAGATCAGATTTAGTATGTGACTTCAAGGGCGACAGGACATCAAATGGGGAGAGGCCTTTGAGTTGGAGCTATTCAGAAACATAAACTGATGTTAGTAAATGCGATATTTTGTAATGCGAAATCGGATGTAATCGGTAACTTCTGAAGTGGTAGCGCTTTGCATTCGGATGGTCATTTCTATGGCATTAATGTGGGTCATTTTCCAGAGATATTTATAATTTTCAGAGATAATGTTTAATTTGTAGTTTTGAGGGCTGCAGAAATCAATTCGGAAATAACCTTGGTATTATATTTAAACTATGACCGATATGGATCAAGTTCAGTAGCGTTTGTCCTTGGCCCAAACCTGAATAATGTTCAAAGTTTCATCGAAATCAGTTGATAATGGCTACCTGTACTTTGATTACCATGATGGACGAACATATGGACATAGCTCAATGGATTCTGAAAGTAATTCTGATTCGATCGGCTCGAATCGAATTATCATGGCTTTACACTACACAAAAAACCGACTACTAAAAACCAGGGATTTAGCTATTTTGAGAAACCGGCTGTTTAGACAAACACACAAACCGGACTGTCGTTTGGTCGGAGTTTCGGTTTTGGACACACTAGATGTAATATGTAACATCTTTAGCTAAAGACATAAAATCGGATGAACATATGTGTGTATGTGGGAGCTATATTTAGATCCAAACCGATTTTCTTTACTCTCAAAAACGCCCTTTCTTGGTCAAAACAACTAGCGTTTATTAAATTTCATCAAAACATTTATATCGGATGAACATATGTGTAGGAGGTATCCAAATCGAAAACGAGTTTTTTTCCAGGGTCCATCCTTGGTCCAAAAAACATACGTCTGTCAAATAGCATGAATATCGAACAACAATTGCGACCAGTAGTTTGATTACAAGAGTGACGATTACAAGCCCCATAGTGGTAATTACAAGCTTATAATCGACGGATAGACGGAAAGACAGACATTGTTCAAGATTATAAGCCGATCGGCGAACGATTACTAACATTTGTCATATTTATTTGCCATTAAACTACGAGTAACATTTGCTTCGAAACTAACAAACATTTGCCATTAAACTAAGTTATAACATCCTGTCCCCCAGAGTGGTGCCGGGGATACAAGGTTTTAAGTACGTTCGGGCAATTAAATGGGTCTGACCAAAGGATATTCAAAGAATAATGTTTACAGGTTTTATACTGCTGAAATATGACCGATACTGACAAATTGATTCTAGATAAGTTACAAAGAATGGCTACATGTGCAGTTCCTGAATATCACAAGAAAACAGAATGCTGCATCACGTCAGCATGGTTAAGAAAGCGTCCCTAATTGTCCATAAGTTTGACAGTGTAATCCACAACACGATGCCTGACATTTCTGGTATTGTTGACCATACACTAACCGGGCAAGAACGCATGGTACTATCGAACTTCTGACATCAGGACGTGTGTCGACATAACACTAACGGCTCAAAATACAGGGTGGAGTGCGGTAATTTGCCTTTTTGCACTATATGCTCTGGCGGCAATGTTGGTCAATGATAGTGGAGAGTGTGCGTAGCTTATAGGAGACAGGAGATTTGTATTCGTCTGCCTCTCAGTTGCCATCATGCATTGGGCACGTGAGGAGAGGTCATTTTGTGTTGAAGCGTATTTTTCAAATGCGCACTCGATCATTGCAGCGCAGCATGCTTTTTGTTAACGATTCCCACGCGGACGTGTTCCTGGACGGCAATTAATTGTCAATTGGGTAACTTTATTGAGAACATCAGGGAATGAGCCATGTGTACGAAGGGGACCTGAGAGAAGGATTACAACACCACAAAACACCAAGAGGGTTAGAGCAGCAGTACTGCAATCTCTGCAACGCTCTGCTCGGAAGCAATCACTTGCTCTTGGTATTTCCAGACTTATTTTCAGCCGGCTCTGGAGGCAATGCAATGGGAGGGTATATGGTTATAACAGGATGGTGCCACTACACACACAGTGAGGGTAACCATGAATTGTTTGAGGCAAATGTTTCCTGAACGGCTTATCTCTTTGAGGGGTGATGTCAACTGGCCGGCACGCTCACCAGACTTAGCCCCATGCGATTTTTTCCTCTGGGGTTACCTGAAGTCGAAACACCGTTCCAATACCTCGAAAGACCTAATTAACAATATTAAGGCTGAAATTGGCAGAATACCAGCCGACATGCTTGTTAGAGTTCATGAAAACTTCAGAAAACGTATGCAGCAGTGTATGGATATATATTCAAAACCATGTAATTCAAAATTCCTCTACTGTTCAATATAATTAAAATATAAAATAACTTTTTCTACGGTTCATGATTTTTTTATTTCATTTCCAAATAAGCAAATTTTCGCGCTCCACCCTGTATAGCAGTCAAGCAGGTTCTAAGTCTATTGCAAAGATTTGTTTTAAATATTTCGCGGAGACTACCTAATAATCGATGAAAGTGTTTTTTATGTAAAGTAAAAGTAACAGCTCAACTGTCATCATATATTTGCATTGTGTCTTAACACAATGGCTTACATTCACCTTTCATCGAGTTGCAGCGACATGCCTCTGACCGGCAGAGCAGACAAAAGACAATTTTCATACTTGGTTGTGTCCATCTTAGCCAGATTAGAAGTCCTTTATATTGCAACTAGCAACTATATTGCAACTTCTCTCAAAACTGTGAGAATGAAAAGGGGTGCATAAAATTATTTTTACGTGTCGTTTTCTAATTGACGGACTGGGATATAGACCTAGCAGATATCGGTATTGACCATCTTACGATCTTATCTCCATGTAATAATGTATAAGAGTGGACATTTGAAACTAAGTGCTTCTTCTCACACCGTTATTTAATTTTACCTAACCTAGGATAAATCAATTTGTACTTAAGGTAACGTCTACAAAAAATCTGCAAAATTAAATTTTTTCGTTTGATAAAATTTCTCCTTTGAATGGGCCCGAATCGGGATAAACCTTTGTGTTGGACTATTTATTAATCGAAATTCGTCAATTTTTACCAGGATTTCAACAATGGATGTCCGGACGAATAGGTCCGTTGTTACAAGTATCTACTTAGAAAAAGTAAACTCGAAGGCACCCTAAACCGCAGAATTACATTTTATAAAGTAAGGACAAAAGGGAAGTCAGCTTCAAACTCAGTTTTAGTCTTAAAGTACGATAATTTGCTTAATTACAATTGATTTATTGCTTACTTTTGAGCCGCTTACTAACACATCTCGCTAGTTTCTAGACCCAATATACAGGGTGCTCGCCGGGAAGGTATACTACTTTGTTTGGCCTCCATTTTGGTTAACATTAGTCTTGACAGTTCATATTTGGCAGTCGTGAAGTAGAGACGTGGCAAATTTAAAATGGAAAACTATTCAATGAATCGTTAAACATATTATCGAAATATATCATCGATTACTGGGACGACGAGAAGGTTACGTGTTGGGAGAAAAATCGTGCCAACAAAGCGCACTATTTATCGTGTAGTGAATGATTTCGAAGTAAGAGGGTCTGTAGCTGATAGGCCCAAGCATGGAACACAACTTACTGCAAGATCGGCTGAAACTATTACTGCTGCTCAAGAAAGAGCTTAAAACAATCTATCAACCTCAACGCATTGCTGAATGTAATGAAAAATGTGCTCAAACGGGCTCGCATTTGTGAGGCTAACAGAGGCGGACATTGATATTGCATCTGATATTGTACTCCATACATAACTGCCGACATTATAAATAAAACCATTTATCATTATAAGGTCCATTCTCTTTCATTTAATCAAAAATTATAAACAAACAAAGTAGTACACCTTCCCGCCGGACACCCTGTACAATTTATACTTCATCAAAAACTCCTACAGTCAAAGCGTTTTATGTATTGCTATGTCCAATAACAAGTACTTCTAGTATAGCGTGTAAAATCACTTCAGCGTTTAGTTCACCTGAATCCCACTGTAACAAGTCAAAGTAGAGAAAGGAAAAAAAAGAAATTAAACGCCGACCAAATAATTGTACAACAAACTTAAATAATTTGCCAATACAACAGAACACGATTCTTATGCAAATACATTTTTTTTGTTGAAAAAAGTTCATTTTAAATAAAAGCCAAACTCCATCGACTGAAAGGTGGACATTTCGACTCGAGATGTGTTCAAAACTTCCTGCGCCAGAGGGTGGCAAGTGTGAGCCGGCAGTAGACGACTGAAGAATGATTGTAAAAATACAAATTCAGTATAATTAAATTGATTAAAAAGTGCCTTAAACAATAACATAAACACAAATGTTGTCTGCATTAGAAAAAATGTAAAGTTTATGTTTGTGCCCCTGTCCTTTCAGCATAACGTTGTGTTCTATTTGTGTGGCGTTACGTTCTATTTTCAGCATTACCCACAAAAACCAAACCAGTCAGAATGAAGGCCACGAAGGAACAGAGAAAAAAAACAATGAAAATATGTTCGCTTTTTCCTCGAATACAATCGTAGCAATTGTGAAGGAAAGACTGAAGGATCCAAACCGACAATCTAAATTTGCCTCTGGCAACTGTTTGTTCCAATAAACATAATCCGACGTCGTTGCTGTTGTCCTTGTTGCAGGCTCTACGCCTGTAAAAGGGGTAAACACGCAAATTATGCAGCGCAGCCATTGCAGGAAATACTAAACACACACCCAAACTCATATCACATCCTGTGGTAACTAAATCATGGCAGACGAGCGGGTAAATATGCCAGGGTACCACAAACAATATTGAAATTCCTTTGAAACCAATCGGCGTTAAGCGTATTTTTCCGAGTAAAATGTTTGCGTTGCAACGAAAGGTACGCGGTGCCTGCACTAGTGAGCTTTATCCGTCATTCACCTGGAGTAGTGCTTTTGTCATGCATTTTGGGGGTTTTCAATTTCATTACTTTGACAACGTTTGCTTTGGGTTCAAAAGGGTTTCCGAGGTAAAATGAAATATCGATAAGTTGCTATTTCAAAGCTAATGACCAAAGATTTGATTTTCATACCACAGTGTTTTTGTTATGACACTTACAGAAATGACACTTATTGTTCTCCAAACTTTGAAAACAAAAAAAAAATTGGCAATACTAAAAGAAACACTAGTCGTTGCAAACGATATTAAGGAAAACTCTTGTCCATTTTCTAAAAATTACGAGTCCTCTGGCTGGTAATAGAACTAACTACCACGAACCAACAGAGTGGTGCTACTTAACAGCACCAACAGTGATATCTAAAATGGTTAGTCAAAGCTATACAAACGTTCTGGCAAACGCGAAAAAACGTAAAAGGGGCGAAAGTCGCGACCTCCACGCAACAGCCGCAGTCTATTTATGTCAACTCGAATTTTTAAGTAGTTGCTTTGTAGAATAATTAAGTGTACACCGGGTTATTTTACTAATTATCTTAATTCAGAAAAATTATAAAAAAAAAGTTGGACAGAGCCGTGTTAAAAATAAATCGGAGCTGAAGTTGGAGTTTGAAAATTTCGACCAAAGTCATAGCATGAGTCGAAGAATGTACCCGTTATCGATCAAAAGATAATATTTCAATTCAAGTATTAAAACCAGTGGTCAATTTAAGTTCGATCGTGCATTACGGTCCAATTTTGTCAAGAGGGCGTTGCACAGGCCTCTTTTGTATCATGGTATGTGTTTTTCCATACCAACATCATATATACCAACTATGAATATACTATCGTCATATCGGTATAATTTTACGAGATATAGCCATTTAATATTCAGGGTATGGGCGGGCCACGCCCTTTTTTAGCACCATATAATCTATAATATTTTGTTTTAATTTTCTTTATTTGAAATCAATTTGGTTAAATTTTAAAGGCCGATGTTTTATGTGAACCACACCTAAACATCAAGCTTTTTTCTGCATTTCATTTGATTTTTCTCAGTTTCATACTCATTCAATTTGAACCATGGAAAGATACACAAGCGAGCAACGCGTTAAATCAGGCTTATTATTATTCAGGCTTATTATGAAAATGAAAATCAATTTTCGAAGAAAATAATCTTCAGTAATGAGGTACATTTTCACTGTTTGGTGCGGTTAATGGGCTTGCGGCATCATTTTTTTCAAAACAAGGCCGGTCAGGCAGTTACTGTGAAGTGTTCGCTATCGTAACTTTTTACGGCCCGAATTAGAAGATATAGATGGCACGAGGGCATATCATTAATTCCGTGACTTTTCCAACTTCCCTCGTAGTTATATTAAATGCAACAATGCTCCCATCAAGTACCATCTGTTAATTGACCACTTTCAAATTTTGAGAAAGTTCCATCATTTAGTTTGTGTTTAACAGCTGCTCAAAATATACAACCTTGTGGATGTTGTTAAAAATAAAAAAGGGAATTTCGAGACCTCATTAAACAATATTTTTGGTGGAAAAATAATCAAGCCAAGGATAAGTTTGATAAATACTATGGGTTCTTTGCACCATCGATTTCAATGGTAAAAAAGTGGTCGCGCAGCGCTGAATGTTCTGGACAGCAAATTGAGGTAAATACACCCGAAAATGTCGAAAATCCAAGATGTGGTGTTGACCGATCGATGATTAAACGTGCGTAAGATTGTTGATGCCATACGCATTTCATATGGCAGTGAGGTTTCGATTTTACATGATCAGTTGGATTCAAGAAAGCTGTCTGCCGCTCTCAATTGACCATAAACGTAATCGTGTGACAACTTCAAATCATTTTTTAGAGTTGTTTAACTGCAATTCGAATAAGTTTTGTTACTGTGTATGAAACATGGACCCATTAAAACACTCCGGAGACCAAGCAGCAATATAAACAATGGGTTTCTCCGGGTGAACCGGTTCCGAAGAAGGTCAAGGTGACTTTGTCGGCAAATGAGGTGATGGTAACAGTTTTTCGGAATGCACACAGGATAATCTACATCGATTTCTTCTTAATGCCAACTTAACGAGGATTTAAAAAAAAAATCGAACCCATATGGCGAAGAAAAAAATTATTTGTCATCAAGATAATGCATGGGTGCACACGAGTGCAAAAATGCATTAATTTGGTTACGAATTGGTACCTCATCCGCCATATTCTCCGGATTTTCCGCCCAGTGACAATTTCCTATTTTCAAACCTAAAGAAATGGCTCGGTGGATAGGGATTCAGCTCCAACGATGAAATTATTAATCAAACAAATGCCTGTTTTATGGACCTCGAAAAATCCTATTTTTGAAAGGGATAAAAAGATTAGAGAAACGTTAGAATAAGTGCGTTGAGCTAAAAAGAGATAATGTTAAAAAATATTTTGTTTTGTAAATAAAGCTGCGTATTATTCGAAATGTCACGGTAATTTTTACATACGATGTATCTTTAATCTTCTTATTTTAGCACTGTCGTTTAATTGTTGCTAACAATTTGGTGTGCTTATTTAATCTAAGGAGATAATTTGCACTTTGTATTTTTTGTAACTCTTTTGAAAAAGGAATTCTAAAATCTTTATTTACATTCTCATTTCGCACAAACCAAGTAGCAATGACTAATTATTTTTAAGTTTCGGGTTTTGAATCGCTGCAACATTTCAATAATTTGCCATTGGTTCACACAGGTTTAAGAACTGAAGTATTTTATTTTCAAGGCTTAATTGTAAGATGGGTTCTAGTACCAAGAACATTGTTTTCATTTTAATACGAGTATTAAGTTGTTGGCCTTTCGATTTTATTTGATCCTTCCATATCAATCATCTACTTATTTGCAAACCAAGGTACTATTTTCGCCTTTCAGGAATTGGAATTTTAGTACAGTTTAATGTCGGAGCTGGAACTGTTTCTGTACTTAAAGTATACGTGACATGGACAGATTTATCTGGATTAACTCTGATGTTCCACTTATTCAGCCACTAATATAAAAGTCATTGATTTACATTAAAATTTAATAACTACACTACTTTACAAAATAAAATTTTTTTCATGTACATTTGATGAGAGGTTACTTTTCTAATGTATTTCCATCTGCTGAATTCAAAAATCAAGGTAAAAATTTTACCATTTTATTTATTTCTTACAGGTGTAAATATGTCTCTAAAAATCCATTTCTTGCATTCGCATTTGAAATTCTTTCCGGACAATCTTGGTGACGTGAGTGACGAACACGGCGAGAGATTTCACCAACAAATTAAGACCATTGAGCGGCGCTATCAAGGATTTTGGAATGAAGCAATGTTGGGAGACTATGTATGGTTTCTAACTAGAGAAACGGATCCCAAAAGCAACCGAAGACAAAGCAAGAGCCACAACTAATCCAAACACACAAAAATGTCAAATGTCGAAAAAAATAAAATATTCGGAAAATATGGGATTTGGACTTATTCACTCAATTGCTTATAACTTTGTCATTTTTCGGCCGATTTTCTTGTGGTTGGTCTAAGTTCTTACGTTAAAGTGTCATCTTTACGAACATGAAGAGAAACCGGACGTTTTTCAACGGTATGTACTTTTCCGCCGGCACAGGATTACTCTAAAATATGATTTTTTTGAAAATTTGCCCTATTTTCATCGATTTATTTTGAACCACTTAACTTATAAAAGATCCAATTATACATGTTTGTTCGTCTACTCAATACCTTGCATTTAAGTACCAAGAACGATATAATCAGACATTTCTAGCTCGAGATATGATTTGTGAAGTGAAAATTTTACCTTGATTTTTGAATTCAGCAGATGGAAATACATTAGAAAAGTCACCTCTCATCAAATGTACATTTCCGGTGTAAACTAGTGCTATCAGTCCATGACTTTGACCTTAGATGCAATTTTTCAAAAAGGGGCATGGCACCACCCATTTTTCTTTCTGGATGTGTTCCATCAATGCCATATTCGTATGATCTAAATATCATCAATAGATCGTGAGATATTGTCTTTTTAACTTTACGATTAAGTGGGCGGTGCCGCGCCCCCTTATCCAATTTAACATTGGAAAAAAATTGCCTAGTTATTAATTAATTCAGTTTTACCTTCACAAAGTCTTTAATAATCGCCTAGTCATTGGATTCACCATGTTTAAATTTTATAACCATCCGTATTTTATTTTGGTCATATATTCGATTTTGTAAAGGGGGCGTAGCTTCGCTCACTTTTTTCTGGGATGTGTTTCGATCCATACCATTATCAAATGTTCCAAATACCAGCCTAATATTTCTAATAGTTCATAAGATATTGTGATTTTAAATTTTGTATATTGATTTTTCTACCGGTTGACCTAGTCCTTGTGAGGGGAATATGTCAAACTTTCGACCTTCATGCTCCATTTTTATTACCAACCATTTCAGTCCATCAAAACATGTTTTTGCAAAATTTTAGCCAAATAGATTTAATAGCGCTTCTTGTAGTTTACTTTCGACAGGCAGACGGATATGGCTAGAACATTTTAACGACAATTCAGAATATAAAGGGTGTTTAGACGTGTGGTTTCAAGAAGAAATAAACACATATAATTTTATGTTAAGGCTAAAAATTAAGCTTTAATGATAAAATAAATATAAGGGTTTGCCATTGATTTCGGGCAAGTGTTCGCCGCGGCTGGCTCTAATAAATTCCAGCCGAGAGGACCAATTTTCTACCAATTTTTGTTTATGAATTGGATTTAAATCTTGCTATAAATACAAAAAATAAAAATACACAGTAGGCAGAGCCACCTATCGGGACTGAACTTAAGAGAAACCTTCAGACAGACGAAGCTAACTTATTTCCAAGGTTTGGTGCGGTTCTCCAGTTTTAGGCGTTCTTAGATGTTTATTACATTTTTATATTTTAAGTTGTTATGGTAAAATTCGACAATGTGCGTGGCACTGCCAACACAACCCTGAATGGGGCGATGATATGATGATGGATTGAATAACAATACATCCTGGTGGAAAAATGGGCGGAGCCAAACCCCCAATTAAAAATCGTCATTTGTGGCATACGTAATAGACCGATCGTTATTAAATTTTTGTATACAAAGTTCGGTCCCAACAAACTTAATTTGTCCACTTGTTTATTTTAGAGACACGAAAATTAACTTGCAATTTACGAACACACTTTTGGGTACAGTTTTTATACTCTCCATCATAGGATCGGAGTACTTAGCAATTTAACACTAATACCCTTCGGTAACCAATCCGAAAATTTTCAACCCGCTGCCATTTCGCCCCTTAGCGTTTTTAGGCATGGTCGTAGATGGACATATTTTCATGAAATGTGCCAAGGAATACGCTGGTGAAAGATGTCCAGACGTAAATGAATCATAAGTTTGTCATTCCGTTTGCAACACATCGAAATATTTATTTGCGACCATATAAAAAGTATATATTTTATCTATCGTTAAAACATTCTAAGACCTGTCCATATGTTCAAAGCACGATTCAGTTCAAGTGAAAAAAACTAGACTTATTAAACTTACCGGAAATAC
The DNA here is from genome assembly GCA_963513945.1 of Hydrotaea diabolus. Taxonomy (NCBI): domain Eukaryota; kingdom Metazoa; phylum Arthropoda; class Insecta; order Diptera; family Muscidae; genus Hydrotaea; species Hydrotaea diabolus. The sequence goes on along the minus strand of OY740720.1, from coordinate 98,398,090 downwards.
TATGTCTTATAGTCGGCGTTTGGTTGAAATTTTAAATGTCCAGAAACAGTGAAATCTTCTTACACATTCGAATTTGTACCCATATTCAAGGTTTCGACCAATTTGTTATTCGCACGATATATGCTGAAGTAGCCCAGAAATAGGCTTCATTAACATATGGGTATTTCCAAATAATTAAATTTCATCACGAATCAGAATATAACATTATTATTACGATTCGAAGAAATTTGAGGCAAGTAAGATCCCTAGTACATTAGACCGAGAGAGCAATTCGGTCTCCTTGAACTAAACACATATGATTATTAAAATACATTAAAATTTGAGGCCTTGACCAAGAGGGATAAGGTTCCTACAGCGCTCTAAAAATGGTAACTTTGTGCATATGAGGACTTAGAAACAGTGGAATTTTTTAAGAATCTCAATATGACAACAATTTTATAAATTGGAAGCCTTGACGTATGAGCGTGTTCAATGGGCTCTAGTGCCTGAAAACCGTACCAAACAATTGTGCAAATACGAGGGCTGCTTTATACATTTCTGGCCTAATAATAAAAATTGCGAATATTTATCATCAAAAATGGTTTTATTGCTTTTCAAAGTATTCTCCAGCATGATTTATACACTTTTGCATGCGCTCAAACCAATTGTCGAAGCACTTTTTCCACTCCGATTGAGACATCTCCAAAATATGGTTTTCGAAAGCTTCAACAGCACCTTCTGGAGACGATGTGCGAGAATTAAAAGAAGTCATTGGGTGCCACGTCAGGGCTGTACGGCGGATGACCCATCAATTCGACGTTTTGGCCGGTCAAAAAGGCGCTAGTTTGAGCCGATGTGTGGGAGCTCGCATTGTCATGGTGCACAATGATTCGTCTTCCTTGTACGTTTTTCGGATTTCTCCGAAGACTTCAGGCAAACAAATTGAGGTGTACCACTCAGAAACAGCCGTCACATGACCAGTTTTGCCGAAGAAATAGGAGACCACTTGCTTCGAACTGCTTCTTCCACGAACAACTTTCGTTGGATTTGGCTCGTCTTCGAAGACCCACACTGTCGTTTGCTGTTATGTTTCGGGCTCACACGCATAGGTCCATGATTCGTCACCTGTGACGATCTTATAAACGTCATTTGAAGCACCGAGATCGTATTTTTTCAAAATTTCTTTGCACCATTCGACACGAGCCTTTTTTTGAGCGATTGTTAAATTGTGCGGAATCCAACGAGGACAAACCTTTTTTGCGGCCAGGTTTTCATGCAATATCGAATATATGCTGGTGGAAGAAATACCCAAGGATGTCCTAATCTCACCGTATTTTACATGACGATGTTGCATAATCAGTTCACGCACGGCTTCAATGTTTTCTGGCACAGCGGCCGTTTTTGGACGACCTTCGTCTTAGAGCGAGCGTTGGCCACGAATGAATTTATTAAACTAGTTTTCATAGTGCTACAGGATGGTGCTGCATCGCCATACAAAGATTTAAATTCATCGAAGCACTTTTGTCGTGATAATCCACGTCGAAAGTTGTAAAAATGATCGCACGAAAATGTTTACGAGTTAATTCCATTTTTTGCCAAATTGATTTTTTCAAGGCACTGTAAACAACACAAATGATGTCGTACGTTAAAATGTTCTGAGTACGTTTATGCTAAAAAATGTCAGACTTCCTAATGGAAATGTCAGATGGCGCCAAGCAACTCTTAGTGTTGCCTAGGCCAGAAATATATATAGCAACCCTCGTAGGGGTATCCAGAAAAAGTGAAATTTTCTAACAAATCCAACTTAGTAGCTATAATAAAGATTTGTGCCAATTTAAAAGTCGGAACGTATGGATATGGAAAAGGATGCTTGATCCATGGATAAGTTCTAAGGGTGCCAAAAACGTAGTCCTTTTGAACATGGGCATATGGGTTCGCAGAAACAGTGGAATTTTATGTAGAATCTGAATGTGACATTAATTGTAATAAATGGATATTCATTCTCTATGGCCCTGCATATTATACATTGTTTTGGATTAGATTAACGATAAACTGGTGAAGTCTTGATAATTCTATAATTCTATTGTCCAGCAAGACGATACCATCTCTTTCATCTTGATGGATATTTCGATCCCTGCTGCCTTTATAATTTGTGTGTCATTTAACTTTCGGGCATAACAAGAACACCTTTAGAACGTATTTGTTTAGGATAGACAGGCGAATAAAATAAGAAATTGTAGCAGTAAAACCAGAAAAAGGTCAAAATCAAAACGACAATTAGTCGACTTTTTCGAAATAAAAAGTTGACTTTAATTTTCTATCCAACCCATGACCGTCTCCGTCATTCCATTCTATATAGTGGCCTTAGTATTTTTACTGACAGACCACGTCGGCTTACATTTTGAGATGATTTTGATAATACATGCAAGAAACGAATTGTAATGATATTTGACTAACTTTTAATGACAGTATGTCCATGTTTATTATGAAACGTTTCTTAGGATCATAGGTGATGTTTTATCGAACCGAAACGTTCGGCCGTCATGTCTGTTATTAAAATTTTAATTGGGTCTAAACTAGAGTGTAGAAAAAATTGCCGTTGTAAGAAAACCAGCATTTCGGGTCTTTTTGAAAACCGTGTTTGAAAAAACCCGGCTGTTGGCGGTTTCTTTAAGTAAAAACTCGGCATTAACCGACAATCCGGGTTTGGCATTTTCTCTAAGAATAAAACATATTTGCATATCTTAACTGGTAAAGTGAATGATTAGATGCCTTAGTGTCGAAAAGACCTTTATTGTCATACTTTAAATGGGTAAGAAACTCGCCTTTATGGCATGAAGGTAGTGGTTGTGATACAATGGTCACTTTTGGTAAGCAGAACTGGTAAAGTGGATAATCCCATTTATAGGATCAAAGAATGTATTAAAATCAATTGCTATGAAAAAAGGTTTATTTTTCATTTAAAACTGAACAAGTAAATAATCTAAATAAAGGATTTTGAGCCCCTTGATCGGCTCTAAATTCATCCAAATTTAAAACTGTCACATTTGAATTTGTGAGAAAATTTCATTGCATTGCTCATACATATGTCCATTTTAAAAAAGGGCATTTATGGTCCAAATTGGTCCAAAAATGATTTTTTGTCCATTCGAAATCGGAGATAATATGGCCGTTCCAGAGCGGTTGTATGACCGACTTTTATTTGAAAGGATTGCTGATCAATCATTATGTACTGTGCCACATTTTATCAAGATTGGATGTGATAAATAAATGTTAAAGCCAAAGACATGAAATCGGTTAAACATATGTGTGGAGCTATAGCTAAATCCGATTTCTTCAATTTAAACAACTTTAGTCCTTGATCCATAATACAAACTTATGCCAAACTTCAGGTCAGCAATTACGACCTTTTGTTTAATTACGTACGGACAGATAGACATCGTTAATCGAATCAAACGGTAAATCCGAGTCGATCGGTACACTGAAAAGTGTGTCTAGATCAAACAATTTTGCTTCTTACATATTCCGTAAGTGCAAATTATGAATTTTCTTTGCTTTTTTTAAATACACGTGTTAGATCTGCTGCGTTTTTGCCTAAAATCGGGAGATACATTTGTATGGCAGTCTTTGCAAATCGTAACCGATTTTCTTCCGCATTCTTTAAGCAGACAAACAAAAAAAAGCATTGGGCAAAGGAGATTAAAGATGACCTGCATTAGACAGGCAGACGTAATCGTTTGGCTAAATTCTGAATCGTTCGGAATTCCCAAATTTTTCTAGAAACGAAAATAAAACTCCGTTCTACAGAGTGGTATAATTTAAATATTATTGTTTCTCTGAATTATTCCTAAAATACAATGGACAAATGTAGGCGCAATCATGTGCGTCTGATACGATTTTAATGAGTTTTGTAGTGCTTATCTGTGTAAGCCTAATTGATTTTTGATATTGCCCCTACAGAAAGCCAAACTAGTATTTATCTGCACATCTTTATCCATTTGTGTATGAATGTGTATTTCGACACAAGTCCATTAGAGAGATACGTGCCAGAGAATAGACACCCCTTAATAGAGAACTTGTGTCACTAGGCCCCCGAAGTGAGTGAGTTGTGTTTGTCTGCCACATGCGACGTCTAATCATGGTTTCGTTGTGGGCGTTTTCATAACAGATTCACCAACAAAATACTTAATCAGAGCTAACAAAACAGCATAAATGCCATAAATTCTCTGAAGTTTATGAGAAAACTGATTACATTTTCATAACTAGGGGTCGGAATGCTATGCAAATGCATACTTGTTGTCATTTATGCGAAAGTACATTGATCAGAATATCTACGCGAATTAATGTTTTTTTAATAAAAGCCATTGATTTGTGCCAGTTATTGAATATTTTACCAAAAATTTATATTTTTGTATATAAATGGAAACATTTTAATGCATATTTTGCTTAAAAACGTGAACGAAAGCGTTTGAAATCGTATTGCACTTGTTCAACAAAAGGATATTAACTCAAAAGTTACAAAATTATGACATTTCTAAGAACACGTCTCACAGTGCACGATGAGCATGGAACCCCGATTTTGTAGCCCAAAGTCCAAAGCCGGAAATTGGAAGAAAAAAACAAATGACTCAAATCAGCAGGAATTAAAGAAACTGCTGTGTACATTTCGTTGAGTTTCATCAATAGGTTCGTTTTATACAGTTCGAAAAGTCATTTATATTGTCATCCCATTCCAGGAAAAAATCACGTTTTGTATTTAAAAACGAAAGCAAAGAACACAATATCTAATTGAATATATATTTTGTCATTGAATAAAAATAAAGATTGGAATCAATTAATTTACATTTGTCTGGGGGTTTTTCAGTTTTAGAGATGTTGGCGCACGCAGTTTCCCCAAACTTGGCTGTATTTTAAACAGATTTCTGCAGACGCGTTTTTGTTCGGGCTAAAAATACGCCTACTTTTGCCCTAATTGATAATGGTCGTGATTTCTCACTATGGTTAGGTGAAAAAGGAATGAGTTGTTTGACTTAATGAAATTTTGCACTGCAACTAATACAAAGTTTGGTTCAAATCGGGCAAAGAACACCACCTCCACCTCCCTTTTATACTCAAAAACATATACTCTATATTTGCTATATAACTTTAAGCACAATTCCACAAAATTCCACATATACGAGGGCTACTATATATATTTCTGGCCTAATCATGAAAATTCAAATATTTATATTAACATTTATCGGGAATAAAAAGAAGTCATTGGTTGTCAAGTAGGGTGGAGTGAAATTCCAAAAAAAAAAGTTAACCTCGGAAAGAGATGTAGTCTGGGGTCCTAAAGAGGGGAAAAATAAAGAAAAAAAATTAAAAAAATTTTTAGGGGTCGCGCCACTCCCTAGAAATTTGGAAATTAACGCTATTTTGGCGTTGATTTTAGAAAAATCCTAAAAAGTTTTATGTCAATAAATGTTTGCAATAGCGTAAACAATGAAATAAGGGCATGAAAAAATTTAAAAAAAATTTTCTCATTGTTCAAAAATTTCCAAAAGTAAAATAAGTCCCTTCTTCAGAAAATTGACTGAACAATGAAATCGCCACCAAAGCTACAAATATTAGTCGATTATCCTCATATTTGCCTCAAATACTTTTGTTTGGGCACTGAACAAGCTCAGACTTTTAAATTTCGAATAAGCTAAGTCGTTAATTTTTAGGATTATTCTAAAATCAACGCCAAAATAGAGATAATTTCCAAATTTCTAGGGAGTGGCGCGACTAGGGTTCCTATACTGGAAAAAATTCCCGGGAATTCCCGGGAATTTTTTTTTCAAAATTCCCGGGAAATTTTCATCGGGAATTTTCGGGAGTTTTTATTTTAAACTTTAAGGTAGAAACACAATTGAAACGAACGACGAATTTCGCACAGCACGACGAATTTGTCGGTACAAACTCGTCGCGTAAATTCGTCGTATGAAATACAATAACGACGAACAAAAATAAACGTCAATAAACGTATTTGAAGTTATTTGCAATTTGTATACACAAATAAATAATCGCAAAATATGAATCAAAGAATTTTGTGTTTTGTAAAAGTTGTGAAAATTGTAAACATCATGTTCATGATGATACAAGCTTTTGTTTTTGTACGGCACCAATTTATACGTCGTTCGTCGGCGTAAGAAATAGAAATAAACCTATCGCACAGTTCGTTACGCACGACGAATTTCGGTCGACGCACTGATTGTGTGCATTCTCATATAAACAAATGTGTTTTATTTTCGACGACGAATATTCGCAACGTAAAATTCGTCGTTCGTCCCAATTGTGTTTCTACCTTTAGTATTTTACTTTTTATTGGCAACCCGGTTCATTGTTTTGGTACGAAAAAATGCAACACTAAAACACAGCTGACTGTCTTTTGTTATTGTGTGTTGTTCCATTAATGTAAATATGAAGGTTTTGCTCTTTTATTACAAGTGGATAGGTGTTCTTTTATAAAATAAATTACTTGATTTTCAAAAATAAATGTAAATATTCTCAAGTTGTGCAAAATAATACATAACTTTTTTTAACAAGCGATAATTTTTAGACTGCTATGGATCGTGTTCAATCTCCAGCTTGGAAGTACTTCACCAAGAAAAACGATTTAGCACAATGTTCCCTGTGCCCTAAAACACTGACGTATAAAGGTGGAAGTACAAGTGGGTTAACACGACATTTGGAAAATGTTCATAAAGTCAAGCCAGATGCTGTTGATGTGATTCCTTCAAAAAAGAGCAAACCTGATTTAAGCATAAAACAATTTTTGCAACCAAATCAGTCCATGGAAGAGATAGTTTCTCGAATGGCTGCTTTAGACGGATTCACAATTAATGCCATTACTGAAAGCAGTTTTATAAGAGAATCTCTACAAAAAAGGGGCTTCAATCTACCAAAAAATGTTTCATCGGTAAAAAAATTAGTTTTATCATACTTTGATACTGCTAAGAAACAAATAATAATGGACATACAACAAATAATTGAAAATAATGGAAGATTTTCTGTTGTATTAGATGAATGGTCTAGCATTAAACAACGAAGATACCTCAACACATTTTTGTATGGGCCATCAGATAATTTTTTTAACTTGGGCTTAGTATATATCCCAGGGAAATGTGGAGCTATAGAAATAAGAACTATGATCGAACAGCAGTTGCAAGAGTTTAATATTAATTTTGAAAAACATATTATATGTACAATTTCTGATGGACCTAATGTCATGAAATCGTTTGTCAAAAATAGTCCAGTTTTGGGTATTTTTTGTTTAAATCACGGTATACACCTTGCTGTTATTGACGTGCTGTATAAAAAAAGAGAACATTTGGAAATGTCAGAAGAATCCGATTATTCAGAATATGATGATGAATTTGAAGTTTCAAGTTATAGCATATCTCCAAACTACTGTGAAGTTTTAGACAACACAAGAAAAATTATAAAAGTATTTAAAAAGAGTCCATTAAAGACAGCATCATTACAACAGTATGCTAAAACAGAACTTGGAAAAGAAGTTCATTTATGCAGCGATGTAAAAACTCGATGGAACTCGATAGTTGTTATGATTGAAAGTTTTTTGAAATTAAAAAATGCCATTAAAAAATGCCTAATAGACTACGATTTGGCTGAGATGTGGAATGAAGACCATATTCCAGTTTTAAAAATGTTGTTTGAAGTCCTTCATCCAATGAAAGTAGCAGTGGAGGCTCTTAGTCGAAGAGATTGTAATCTAATCATTGCAGAAATTATTCTTTCTAAACTTTTGGAAGAACTTCAAAATAAGAATAATTCATTATCAATTAAAATGTTGACTTCATTAAAAACAAGAGTAATTGAAAGACGAGACATACAAATTTATTCTTTGGTAAAATATCTACACAATTCAGATGACTACAATTCCAAATTCTTTTTTTACACTCCAAAATCAAGTCTTTTTATAATTGCTGAGGAGATTTTTAAACGACTTTTTGGAGACGAGCCAAGCAGCGGTAATGATTCATCATCTTGTGAAGAAGATTTTCCGGTTTCATTTCAAGACCAACTGGAAAAGGCTATTTGTAGTACTAGAGATAAAGTAACTAAAAAAAGAAAGCCAGATAATGTTTTAAAAAAAGAGCTTAATGTATATGAAGCTACTGGTAACAGAACAACCAACTTGGAAAATTTGTATAACGCTTTAATAACCATAAGGCCGACATCAACTGAAAGCGAACGTGTGTTTTCTGTTGCGGGCAATATAGCAACAAAAATAAGAAATAGAATGTCTGATGAACTGTTAAATGCTCTTATAATATTGAAATTTTTTTTTTTACAAAAAAAATAATTTAAAACTTTGTTTTTATACTTTAAACAATGTACAAATTGCAATGTACGATCTCATAATTTAAACTTTTTAATTTATATTTGTTTTGTTGATACCAATGATTTTTTTTTTTTATGAATAAAGGAAAAATCTTTATTTTTATGTTGTTAAGTGTTTTGTGCATTTTTTTTATTTTTGAAACTTAAAAAGGTAATTTTGTAAATTTTTAAAAATTCCCGGGAATTCCCGGGAATTAGCAAAAACAATTTTTTTCTCCCGGGAATTTAAAAAGTTCGGGAATTTAGGAACCCTAGGCGCGACCCCTAAAATTTTTTTTAAATTTTTTTCTTTATTTTTCCCCTCTTTAGGACCCCAGACTACATCTCTTTCCGAGGTTAACTTTTTCAAATTATAAAAAAAAGCATGTTTTCACTCCACCCTATTGTCAAGTCAGGGCTGTACATCGGATGACCCATTAATTCGACGTTATGGCCGGTCAAAAGGGCGCTGGTTTGAGCCGATTTGTGAGAGCTTGCATTGTCATGGTGCACAATGATTCGTCTTCTCTTAATCGTTTTTCGAATTTCTCCGAAGACTTCAGGCAAACAAATTGAGACCGTCCTACGTTGCTCAAGCGGAACAGCCGCCACGTGACCAGTTTTGATGAAGAAACAGGCGACCATTTGCTTCAAAGTGCATCTTCCACGAACAACTTTCGTTGGATTTGGCTCGTCTTCGAAGACCCACACGGTCTATTGCTGTTTCGTTTTGGGCTAATACGCATAGATCCATAATTTGTCACCTGTGACGATCTTGTAAAGGTCAAGGTAAAATTTTTTTGCAACAATCGACACGAGCCTTTTTTTGAGCGATTGTCAAATTGTGCGCGATCCAACGAGAACAAGCCCTTTTTACGGACAGGTTTTCATACAATATCGAATGTATGCTGGTGGAAGAACTGCCCAAGTATGCCTCTATCTCACGGTATGTCACATGGCGATCTTGCATTATCAGTTCACGCACGCATCAATGTTCTCTGACAAAACGGCCGTTTTTGGACGACCTTTAAGACCTTCGTCTTTGAGCGAGCGTCGGCCACGATTGAATTCATTAAAACAGTTTTTCACAGTGCTATAGGAGGTGCTTCATCGCCATACAAAGATTTAAGTTCATCGATGCAAAATGATCGCACGAAAATGTCCACGAGTTAATTCCATCATTTTGCCAAATTGTTTTTTTCAAGTCACTTTAAACAACACAAATGATGGTCGTACGTCAAAACGTTCTGAGTATGCTAAAACTGTCGAACTTTCCAATGGAAATGTCAGATGGGGCAAGGCAACACTTAGTGTTAGGCCAGAAACGTATATAGCAACTCTCGTATGTGAGTTGCTCAAATATGTATAAAACCAATCGAATGGGAGTATACGCATTTCTTTAAATATCCTTGTTAAAACAATGATCACAACAGATGCAAATAGTGCACAATGCTATGAAACCCAATTTGTTGCTAAGTTTCAGTATCAAACATATTTCTACTCTTAACAAAAAGCACTAGAAAAGTAAATATTACGTAAAACTAACCTTATTATGAACTCAGGAAGGAAAAATGTTGATCAACTCTGACTCCAAAATGCCACTTAATCTTTCAAGTCTTCAGTAAAAAAATCGAAAATCATGAGTTATCTGACATGTGGCAGACGGTTAAGGCAATGATGTTTAGCTAAACTAATCAGTTTTGGGTCATGTCTAATTATGTTACCATTTTAAATAATAGCATTTTTACTTTAAATTCGTGATCGCCGGATACTAACCATTTACTATTAATTTGCAAAAATTTCAGCTAATTTGAAAATATTTTGAGAATTTGGACTTCAAATTCGTAATTAAAACATTTATTTCTAAAGTTTAAACAAATATCGCTATGAGTTATGAATTTTAGTCACTCAAACCTGTCGAACAATAATTCCTTTGTGTTTCGGAATTCGTTTGTCGCTGGCAGGGCTTATACGTATATGCAAGGTGGCGGTACAAGCTTCAGTGATAAGCATGTGCTCTAGTACGCTGTATGATTGTGTCCGGCTTATGGTTTAATAATAAGACATCATTGTAGGAACTGCTTTTTTAGTTAAACCCATAATAGTTGTGGGCCAAGGGGACCGCAGTACCACGACTAAATCGCACTGCAGGCAATGGGTCAAAAGGACCCCAAGCAGTACCTTCTCCATGATTATGATATGATTATCTGCTTCCGCGCTCCCATAGGTGTAAGAGAACAGTTTTCTGCCCTTACTGCAAACACACCTAACCTTTTTGAGTTAATTTATTTTTTTAAACAAGATCAATATGTAGGCTATCCCATATAAGTACCAGGCTTGTCATAACTAAATGACAAAAAAAGCTAAATTTTTTCCAAAAAAAAAAGTGAAAAAGCTTAAGTCAATAAAACTAAAAAAACCTTTATTTTGGTAAAAATATATAATTTTTTGTTATGTATGTATTACTAAGAACTGGCCAATTCGACTTTACTTTAAAAATTAAAAACATTTTCAAAACATAACTTTAGGTTCTTGTTCATCTAGAGGTTATTAACATGAAATCTTCAATTTTTTATTTTACGAAAAAAATCTGTATTTAGCTGTATAACAACATTTTTACTATTTATTAAGGCAAACTGATAAACACCAAAATCAGAAATTCTCGAATAACTATTGACACCCCATGTTGAAGTCAAACATTTGATATAGGGGTTCCTTGACAAGATTTTAAGCACTAGGCTCGAAAAATGAGGTAAATATGATACTGGTGTTCCAATACAATTGAAATTCTATCTGAACACACCGCCTGTTTTTCGTAAACAAACTCTAATCCAATACTTAAAAGGAGAACAATTTTCATGGTTAGAAAATTCAACCATAGAATAGTTAAATTATCTATTATTATTTTTCAATACCAGTCAACAACAAAATGTTCAAATTAACCTTATAAAACGTTGACTTATGAATTATGTTTATTTATAGTTCAGTATAGCGAAAAATGCCTATTTCAATTGTCCGCGGGACCGAAGTGGCAAATATAAAATCAAGGTACATATTCCGATTTAAGAGTTATTTTTACGGTTTCTGGGTACCCATATGTCGTCAAACATTCCGTGAAAGCTTTGGGTCTCAAGCCACTAGGACCACGCCGATAGGTCATGGCCTCAAATTTAGCCAAATTAGGAAAATAATGTCATATTAATGTACTTCATAAATTTCCACTTTATGGAGTACCCATACATCCACTTAGAACTTAGACCCAAAGGTCAAGGACTTAAACTTAGTCGAATAGTAAAAGTAATACGATATTTGGATCTGTGACAAAATTATAATATTTTTAATACCGATACGTCCATAGTTCACGGATGCCGATTTTTGGATCCCGAGGGCTCATATGGACGCAGAGAAAAGATATGGTGACTTTATCGTCACCGCAACAATAATATGTTCTCTACAATAAAAACATGTTCGTCGCAACTATAGTATTGTTTTTTGAATTTCATTTTGACAACAGTATGATTGCGGTAATATTAATAATGTTGAAATGTAACAATAGTATTATTGCCAAATTTAGAAATGAAATTATGGTTGTAGCAACCATATAAACATGATTGGTGCGACAATAGTATTGTTGTTTATAATTTTCGTAACAACTAATATGTTTACGGCAATCATATCCTATGGTTGCGACTATGAACATAACAAAACAGGTTTTATAGAGCATACATGTATGTGTGTGCATATGTTTTTTTTTGATATACCAAAAAAAACACATACACACGATGCAGTGCATGGTTGTTGTCCATTATAAAAAACAACAACAATCGTAAGGTAGTTCGAGGGATTTTTATTGTGTTTACTTTGTTCGGTGAAATCCTCTACTGTCGACTGGTTCTCGTTTATTCAAAATCTGCCTGCACTTAAGTATATAGCCATTAATCATGGTTTAATCACATTCGGTACCTTGGGTCTACGGAGGGTGAAGTTGCATTCATCTCTGCTGGCAACTAAAAGTATCTCCTACTTTTGTTGGAATATATATTTTTGCTTCTTGAATGAAGTTTTCAATAAAAACATGGCCTCAAATCTGACTATGAACTTGCTTGATACAAATCTCTTTTCTCATAGTATTTGACCATATTATTTTCCTCATACAATGGTTGTATGAGGAAAATACTATGGTTGTGAGGATCATAATATGGTTGTGGGTATCATAGTATGGTTGGGTGTGAATAATACTATTGTTGTGAGGATCATAGTATGGTTGTGGATATCATAGTATGGTTGAGTGTGAATCATACTATGGTTGTGGGGATTATAATATGGTTGCGTGTGAATCATACTATGGTTGTGAGGATCATACTATGGTTGTATGAGAAACATACAATGGTTGTGAGGATCATAGTATGGTTGTGGAGATCATAGTATGGTTAAGTGTGAATCATACTATGGTTGTGCGGATCATAGTATGGTTATGTGCGAATCATACTATTGTTGTGAGGGTCATAATATTGTTGTGCCACAACCATATACCCAACAATAGTATGATCCTCTTCAAATATTGTCACCCCAACGATATTTTTTCTGCGTGCAGAATGTGGTTTTTTAAGCTGCAGACTCAGAAATCTGGAAGGACCTTTGTGTGAGAGCTATAGGAAAATATGGACGGTACCAAGCATAGTTTGGGCGTGATTGGGTGTACTTTGTGGGTGGGGCCTTTGTGTGGGATCCATTCGAAGGTATGATACGAGGGACCACAGGAGATATGTCGTGAGGCTTTGTGAAATTTGTTCGGAGTCGGGTATAGTATGTGGTTCGAAAACTTGGTCAGATATGGACAAATTCCACCAGAGTGGATGTAATATGTCGCTTTTTGAGTTCTGAAAGCAAGAAAAACTTTTTTATGCTAAAAAATATGGACCCATGTGGACCAATTTGAACAGAGTTCTTCCACCGCACAAACTTGAAGAATGTGCCAAGTTTCATCGAAATCAGTTCATAACTGCGAACTGTACTTTGAGTACAACGATAGATGGACAGAAGGGCAGAAAGACGGACGGACATCTACTATACTTTACACAGGGCCTATCTCCATTCCTTTAAGGTGTAGCAAACATCAGGCATATGCAATAATACCCTCTGTGTGGTGTAGGGTATAAAAAGTACTTAGCAGGTTAGCAGTCTTCAGCCCATATGTGGGCTGTTCGTCGATACAATTTTAAAGAGCATTTTAGAACAATGTCATTTATTTGACTTGGACTTTACAGGAGAGGCCACAAAAAGGCAATATGGGCTGGGACATGGAGGCAATCGTATTTATTTGACATCACCTGACAGTGTAGATTTGTAGAACAAAAACAAATCAATAGTTTTTTTTTGTTCTACTTCATTCATAATGTCTGTAAAAAGTAGGAAACTCATTATTGCGATGGAAAATACATTATATAGGCTGATGCATCTAGAGGTATTTTTTCAGAACAAAAAAACAATATTAAAATTCATATCAAGTGAGGAATCTTTATTGGTTATTTGAAAGGACATTTTGAAAACAATTAATAATTATGGAAATGAGCGTTCGGTGAGAAACGGGAAGATCCGTTGCTTTTGACCAACATTTTGTTCAGTATTGAGGCCTATTTCTGGCTCAACGGCAAAGTTAGTAAACAAAATTGCCGCATTTGGTCTGATGAACAACAAAAAGAGGTTCAAGTGGTGCCATTATACCCAGAGAAAACCACGGTTCGGTGCGGTTTATAAGCTGGTGAAATCATCGGTGCATATTTTTTTCAAAAATGATGATGGCCGGAACGTAACTGTGAATAGTGCTCGCTATCGCTCCAAGATATCGGAATTATTTCTACCTGTAAATGAAGCTCGTGATCTTGGCGACATTTGGTTTCCACATGACGGTGTCACTTGCCTTAGAGCAGCTCAAACAATGGATCTATCAAGAGGTCTTTTCGAAGAAGAGCTAAGTTCACGTTTTGGACCGGGGAGTTGGCCGCCTAGATCGTGTGATATGACATCTTTAGACTTTCTTTGGGGCTACGTAAAGTCCGAAGTCTTTGCTGACAAACCAGCTACGATTCAGGTTTTGGAAGCCAACATTACCGGCTGAAATGCTCGAACGAGTCATCCAAACTTGGACCCTCAGAATAGATACCCTGAGGCGTAGGGTCGGCCAACATTTGAAGGAAATTATATTCAAAAAATAAATGCCATAAAATGTCCTTTCATATTACCAATAAAGATTCCACACTTGATTTGAATTTTTATATTTTTTTGTTATGAAATAATGCCTCTTAGATGCATCACCCTATATATAAATTCTTAAAATATTCGCAGCCCACAGGCGGTGTTTGGACTCAGATGGCGATTTGTACGTCATTTTGTGTCCGGGAGTCCACAGCCACTATATGGAGTGTTATAAAGAAACACCTAAAAACAGCCCCCTTATTTTAAAACATGTGGGTATTTTTATAAACCCCTAATATACAGATGTTTGCAATAAAAAACAATTGTCGTATTAGGCAATTCTCTTGGACGGATAACCTCTCTATATTTAACAGGTCATAAAGAGATGACAATAATTGGGATATTTTTCCACAAACGTTTTTTTTTTCTCCGTTCAAATAAGTCTTAAATGTCCCATTGCTGTGATTTTTTGCCTGCAGTATTGATTCGTATAATCACTTGAATGTGTCAAGACTTTACTACAATAAATAACTTTTTGTTCAAAGTAAATCATTCAGCAAGATAAATTACATGCAAAAATTTCCATTTGACTCAGCAAATGTTTTTATTCTTTGCTGCTCAGTCATGGAAATCATCACTTAATTGATTTAAAGAAAAATGTTTAAGTCAACGCATTGAGGTACGAAATTCAAAATAGTTTTACGGTTAATCGCACACATTTCAGAACAAATGAAGTGCACTTAATCGAAAAAATATGACTGCAAATGCAGCTGGTATTTATGGCAGGATACATTCGTCATTGCGATAAAAATACAACCGAGTCGGGAACCTGTAATAGTTACAAAAGTTCAAGCACCGATTTATTTGTATGGTAATATGGAACAAATTTCGAGATGAAATCATATGGTTTTAAATTTGAACTCTGGGAGATACCGGAAGGACGTGGCAAGGGACATAAAAATGTTCCACAAAAAGAAAAGTAGATCTGAATTTTGAACATTTGATACAAGTTATGTAGGCTTTCTTTATACCCTGCACCACCCCAGTGTAAGTTAAATGCTAATTCTGTGTCACTACCAAAAATATTTAAGCAAGACACCTTTAAGTACTCGTATACTGGTACCGATCGACATAAAATCACCTGCTGATTGCATTTTACAATGTCTGTCTGTTTGTTCGTCATTCTGTCCACCCAAAACTTATAACCAAACTACAGGTCGCAATTATAGTCCGATTTTCATGAATTTTGACCAAGGATGCCATTGAAATTCGGAAAATCGGTTCAGATTTAGGTATAGCTCTCATACTTTTATGTTCATCTGAGTTGATGTCTTTAGCTCTAAAAGCCACATCTAACATCCAATCTTAATATAACGTTGCACGATCATAGTATGGATGAGTGGGAATCATAATATGGTTGTGTGTAAATTATACTATTGTTGTAAGGATTATAGTATTTTTGTGCCACGTATAGTATGATGCTCTTCAAACATTGCCACCCCAACCATACTTAAATAAAGATACATACCTGGATTTGTTTGAAAATTTCGCTGTTTCTGGATACGGGTTGCTATTTTTATTTCGGGTCCGGCAATAAATTTATCATTGGAAATGGTTTTATTGTTTTTCAAAATATTCTTCTTTAAGATCAATAGATTTTTGCATGCGCACAAACCAGTATTTGAAGCACTCCGACTCAGACACCCCCAAATCATGATTTTTAAACGCTTCAACAGCTGCTTCGGGCGATGAAAAACGTTAAACACGCATTTTTTCTCATATTTAGGGAATAAGAAGAAGTCATTTTGTGGCAAATCAGGACTGTACAGTGGATGGCCCATCACTTCGACATCTTGAGTGGTCAAATAGCTCATCGTTTCAGCTGATGTGTGAGAGCTCGTATTGTCGTGATGCAAAATGATCCGTCTTCTCTTATTATCTTTCCTCATTTCTTTGAACACTGTTGGCAAACAGATGGTTGTATACCACTCTGAAGTGACCTCCTACGTTTCACTAAAGGCACTGTTGCAACATGGCCGGTTATACCGAAAAAACCCAATCATTTGCTTCGATGTACTTCTTCCACGAACAACTTTTGTTGGATTTGGCTCGTCTTTAAGGATTAATCGGTCGATTGCTGTTTTGTTTCGGGTTCATATGCATAGATCCATGATTCGTCACCTGTGACAATGTTATACACTGTCTTTAAGCTACCGCAGTTATACTCTGCCAACATCTCTTTGCACCAATCCATACGAGCCTTTTTTGAACATTCGTCAAATTATGTGGGATCCAACGAGAACAAATTTTTTTACGGCCAAATGAACACGCAACATCTTGTTGATGCTTGTTAACTAATGCCCAAGAATGGCTCAATCTTACGGCATGTCACATGTCGACCTTGCTCAATCAGCTCAAGCACAGAATCGATGGTTTCTGGCAAAGTGACCGAAATTGGACTCCTTCACGAAATTTATCCTGGAGCGAACGGCGTCCTAGACTGATCTCTTGGTACCAGTGGTTTTTGATGGTGCTTCATCGCCAAAAGTGGAAACAAGTTGGTTTTAACACTCTTGTCTCGTCAAAAATCGTAAAAAACCTCGCACGAAAATGTTCACGGGATAATTCCATTCTTTGACTGAGATGAATTTTTCGACACTCTGTAAACAAACCAATTCGAGCCCAAATGACAAAACGTTCTGAGTGAAGTTATGCTAAAAAGTGTCAAAGTTTCTAACGGAAGTTCAAGTTTGCATCTGGGAACACTAGTATTGTCAGAACCCGAAATATAAATAGCAACCGTTGTCCCAATTGGTCGAGGACTCAAATTCAGCCAAATGGTAAACTTTATGGCGTTTAAGTACCCATATGTCCAAATTTTATAATTGTTTAACGGCCATATGTTCATTAGACCGTACCTTAAAAAAACATTTGCCGTACACCGTTGAAATATTTATGAAAGGCAGTTATGAAAAAAAATTTAATTTTTTTGCCGAAGGTAAATTAATCATATCTTCTGTATTTGTAGTCGAATAATTCATATCGCTACCTTAATATCAAAAGGCCCTAGCTCATAAAAAATAGCTTAGCAGTAGAAGAAAAAAAGTCATCAATCTGTAATAATAAGAGCACAAAATCTTTATAAATAATAAAAAATAAATAAAAATAAATAATGTGTAATTTAGAGTTAAACATTTTTTTTT
This sequence comes from Hydrotaea diabolus, assembly GCA_963513945.1. NCBI lineage: Eukaryota > Metazoa > Arthropoda > Insecta > Diptera > Muscidae > Hydrotaea > Hydrotaea diabolus. Next base: position 98,380,346 of record OY740720.1, on the reverse strand, counting down.
TGAAAAAAATAATATTTATTGATTTTGTATGAGTTAGTGTTTTTTGTGCAGACATGTCATGAACAAAAAATGAGTTGGGGCCTTTGAAGGTGCTAAAAACTTATATAACTTAAAAGTGGTCTGTTTTACCAGAGCCTCTTGTGTCCACAAGCCCAACCATATTCTCCGCCAAATCTTCAATATTAATCCATAATTAAATTCTTAGGGAAATTTGCTTTATTTAAGTACCCATATGTACATATTGACTATTATGATCGTACAGGCTACATGAGCTGAAAAGTCCATCGACTGAACCTTTTTTGACATTTCGCATTTTAATCATTCTTCGTCTACAAAGAAAATATACTTAGGTCGGCAAATACTAAAAAAGTGCAGTTTTTTTTCAAGATTTTCTTTAAACAAAAAGATTTTTCTTCTGGGCCGATTTCGTGCATTTGAAAAAATGAAAGTTTCAGGATTTTAGATATGGGGTCTCCTATTAATGTTATTGAGGTATTTTTAGAGTTCGTAGCCGTCTTATGGCAATGGGTTTCCGCCTGAGAGTAAAAAAAAAGTTAAATTGTCCACAGCTCAATGATTTCTATTTTGCCTAATAAGATGTGAAAGGAAGTACATAATTTGTTCGTCAATAGTATTTTTGACTGTTGAGCAGTCGAAACGCCATTGCATTGTTAAATAACGAGAAAATAGTAGACCTTTAGTTTATTCTGTCCACCTGGAATACATACTACGCTCAACTCTAGGATAGTGGGCTTTTTTAGCACAAAAAAAACTGTCACGGAGAAATGTTCCAATGGCACAAATTGTGAAATCTGAAGTCTTACTCACAAAAACGAATGATGCGGCCATGAACACGCTGTATCATTGACGGGGAATAGATAAAGCAGCAACACAACCAACTCTCCATGAGGGGAACCACCGCAGCAACGCGCGTCCCATTATTCAAATTTCGTGATATAAAATTGTACGTACACGTTTATAGATAGAGAATATCTATACACTAAGAGGCAAAAGAGTGACTCACTTCATCCCGTATAAGTTGTTCTTTTCATATAACATGCGACTAGTAGCTTACCACGGTAAAACTGGATCACATTAGTTGTGTTTATAAGCTCAACATACTGTAGTATAGGCGTATTATGAGATTTTTCTAATGCTTGTCAACCGCAGAAAAAGCTTGATAGCGCCGTTTAAAATTATACCAAACGACTGGAATTATTTTCTGATTCGATTTAGAGAATTATGAGATGACCTCTATGAGAGTACCCCAATTTTCGGTTTTTGGCTAATGAAATTGTCAGAAATTATTCCAAGTTTGATATTGCCTTCATACTGACGATCCTTCCGATCCGAAACTAAACAATCGCCAATAAGGGATGAAATAAACGTAAAAATGGTAAAAGTACTTCCTGAAGTGACTATTAAACAAAAGTATTTATTTTTAACAGCATTTACGCTACGGTCATTTCCCACAATCATGGAAGTAATGGTTCTGTATTGGTTCTGGTTCCTAATCCTGGAAAAGACGCAACTCGAATTAATTCATATCGACTGATAAGCTTGCTATCAATTCTGTGTGAATGTTTGAAAAAAACCTTACATATCGACAAATTGCGTTAACTCCGACCATCAGTTCGAATTTCGGAAAAAACAATAGCACAGTAAACAAGTCCATTGTATAACAACTTCGATAAGAGAAGCCCATGAGAACAAAGAGTACTGCTCGGCTCCATTCATAGATATCTCCCAAGCCTTTGACAAAGTATTAAAGACTTTTGTTGAAATTGCTATGTTGAGTGTTACCAGACAATACGCATAAACTGTTCGCGAGCTACTTATCCAATAGGTCGTTCATACTGGTGTCCCTCATGAACGCCATATTCTATGCATTATGCAGGGTGTCCGTCGGGAAGGTATACTACTTTGTTTATAATTTTTGATAAAATGAAAAAGAATGGATCTTATATTGACAAATGTTTTATTTAATGTCGGCACATTCTCACACATTTCACGCGGTATTTCATTCATTTTATCACGAATATTTTGTTTGATCTGCTCAAGCGTTTCTGTAGCTCGTTTCTGTAAATAAATAAGTAAGTTACCGATTTATGTGAGTTTGAAAGTTACCGATTTCGTGATAACTGCTGTTTCTGTACGTTGAAATTGCTAAAAATCGATCTGTGATGTAAAGAAACAGATGGCAAGCAGCTTTTTATTTGCATTTGTTTTCATGTACAAATATTTTGTATTAAACACTGCTATTTTAATTAAACTTATATATTTAAGCGACATAACTATAACATACCTTCTCACTCATTTTGTTAAAAATATGCAAACAAATAAAAAAACAAGTAATTAAATAAGCTGACAGTTGGTGTTGTACATTGCAAATAAACAAACATTTTCATTCGGTTATTTTCCATTTCCATGCCGATTTCGTTGAAACCGGTTCATAAATTGTCGTAAATTTCAACACACTGCCATCTTAAATGTTTATGTTTTGCTACCTTTATTCAAACACAATTAATCCGTGGTAAAACAATTTAAACATATTTTTTTAATCAAACATTTATTTGTATAAAATAACATCAATAAAATTGTATTTGGTTCAAAATATCTATGATTACTCGCTTCCTTGGCTTAAAGTCAGTGAGAATATTACCGATTTCAAGTTGAGTCACTTTTCTTACTCGCAAAGAAACACGATTTACGGCGTAAATAGTCTTGTGGAAGAAGCTCTTGCGTCAACTGAATCTTAAATGGAAACAAATGCAAATCCTTGTGCAAAATTGTGGCTAAAAATATTCTTTGAATACCAAGAATTGAGGTTGATGGATTGTTTTGAGCACTTTCTTGAGCAGCAGTAATGTTTTCAGCCGATCTTGCAGTACATTGTGGTCCATGCTTGGACCTATCAGCTACAGACCCTTTTTCTTCAAAATCATTCGCTACAGATAAATAGTGCGTTTTGTTGGCACGTTGTTTCTTCCAAAAATACCACGTAACTTTCTCTTCGCCACAGTAATCGATGATTGATTTTGATAAAATGCTTTAACGATTAAAACACGTTGGTTTATCGAATATTTTTCCACAATAAATCTGCCGCGTCTCTACTTCACGACGGCCAAATATGAACTGTTAGGACTAATGTTTAGCAAAATGGCGGCAAAACAAACTAGTATACCTTCACGGCGGACACCCTGTATCACCATACATATGAACTGTTAGGACTAATGTTTAGAAAAATGGCGGCAAAACAAACTAGTATACCTTCACAGCGGACACCCTGTATTACCATACATTAGCACGCAGCATTCTGCCAAGTGTACGTATGTTCTGGAACACTGCCGAACTGGACACCATGCTTAATGTATGAGTCATGAGACCTGACAAAATGTTAGAACAGGAGGGCATGTAAATAAGGTAATCGCTAACATTCGAAAAACAAGGCTCGCCTCGCCGAACTACGGCCAGAGCAAGCTGCATTCCTTCCCGGAATAATCTGTGTGGACCACCCTAATGGCCCTAGGATTATCGTCAAGAAGTCCGTAAAGTGGCGATCGTAAGTCTACCTCGTGTTTATCGATTTTTAAAAGGCTTTCGACACCCTCTAACCACCATGGTCTGCTCTTCGCTGCAAAGGAGCCTCAGAGAAAAGCATCTTTCTGGTAGACACTGTAGTTTGATTCATACTGTCGGGTACTGCACATTGATCGAACCCACAGTAAAATTGCAGTCAGAAGAGGAGTAATACAGGGATTGCTTTATCACCTTATTTATTCAACATCGTTCTGCAGAGGCACATCGTCTCCAGAACTTCGACCATGCGCATGATATCAGCTTTCTTGCACATATATTGAAGACATAGGCCCATATGGGTCCATGTTTTAAATGGGTCAGATTTTCTGGACAAAACAAAATTTATAGTTGTTTTTCCTTATATATTGGAAGCCATATTTTATGCGCCCACACAATTTTTATATCGTAATATACCATACCAAATTTGATTGAAATTGGAATCGATACCAAATTTGATTGAAATTGGAATCAATACTCGTATGGATGATTTACCGATGTTGTATGTAATAGCGGGAAAGATCTTTATACTGCGGCTTTACTAACACGTGGACCGGTATACCCATTTTTATCTGAGCTGATTGATCATATTGAACTGCTCCAAATCTCATCAATGTTAGATGCCCTATGTGGCTTCTAGAGTAAAAGACATAAAATCAGCTGTACATACTAGTATGCGTGTAGCTAATCTTAGTTTTAGCCGATTTTCTTAAAAGTCAATACCCTTTGTCCACAAGACTTACTTCCGCCAAATTTCAGAAAGATCAGACAACAACATTAGCGGAATGACTATACATTGGTCGACGGAGTGAAAGACCCGCCCACACTTGGAGAAGGCTGATTAAAGAAAAACTTTGTTGTGGCATTCGAAACGACGAAACTTGAAGCAACACACACGAACCTTACATGTCCTAAGGCAATCGGGCGAATCATTAGCGATATTTTGCATACAGAACAATTCTAAGTTGGTTCTGCCCGACTTTAGACTGCACCTACTTATTTCGTTTATTTTTGTTTTTTTTTCTGTCGAATTGCCACGAAAAATACACTATTTTGCTCGATAGTGTAAAATCTGTATGTCTGTCTGAATGAATGATGTACGTACGTATCAACGCTTTATGTGGACGCGACGTGCTTGCTACGGCTTCCATATTAAAATGTTTCGATATTAATAACTATATAATATTTGTGCGAATATTTGAATAATTTCAACAATAATATGATTTAAGGATTTGTTTATGGTCATGCGTATGTATGTATGTATGCGTATGTAGGTTTGCTCGTATGAATGTATGTGTTGTGTGGCTGATGTTCCACTTTTGCGGGCCAACAATAATATTTAACCTTTATCCTTTCGGATCTTCAACGCCACAACGGCGGAACAGACACACACACACACTCACACACATACTCGGATCTGTCTGCATATGTTTATGTGCGTGTGTTCATATGTGTGTGCAGAAGAAAACTTTCTGCGGATGGGTAGCTGGATCTGAGCTACGCAGACCCACTAAACGCTGTACAATATGTTTTGTTGCCGAAATCCATGAACATTTTCCGGTTTCTTTTTTTATTAAAAATGTTTAATTTATGAGTTTTTCTTTGTCTTTAATACGCTGTTGGGGAAAAACTCATCTCGTTTACGAGACAGGATACGCTGGCGTGTTATGGCTTCAATGTGGTTCTTGCCTTTTCCGTGTGTCTGTGGCGATGTGGGGAGAGAACCCTTTTTTCGGTGCGGCACGCAGTAGTGGATGGATGGATGTATCCTTTAAATATCCATCCATCCCATTTGAATATAATAGTATAATTTTCTTTATATTTTCTTTGTGATTTTTTTTCGGTTTACTGAAATTTTTATGAGTTTCAATGTTGGTTTTCCTATGAATTCATTTTCTTTGAAGCGAATTTATGCACATGTGTGTGCTCTGAGCGTGAGTGTGTGTATTTTGCGGGTTGGTTTGTTTGTTCTTGCCGGAGTTTTCATATGAATTGATTTCTAAGGAGCGAATCATCATAATGTGTTATAATTTTTGGATATATTTTCTTATACATATATTTATGTGTGTGTGGACGTGGGAGTGCAAACTTACAAACAGACACGCGCTATAGGCACAGACAGTACCCCGCCAAACGCTTTGGCTTCCTCAGGATTTGTGTAAAATGTTTTTGACGATTTTACATGTTTTCCTTGCAAAAATCTCAATACTCAATCCGAATTTTATAGCTGAATATTTAGATCTCCCTGGCTCTAATCGGTCGTATAAAAAGGCTACGAAAATGTAGCGGCCGATGCGGAGAGTGTACACCAAGACCGTGGAGAGTCGATTCGGCGCCGTTCGCAGAAACTCGGACTAACGTATGGAACGACTTGGCGTATTTTACGTCGCGATCTTAAATTGAATGCGTACAAAATACAGCTTGTGCAAGAACTGAAGCCGGCCGTCGTTCCCAAGCGACATCGCTTCGCTCTATGGGCTCTTTGAAAGTTCCAAGAAGATTCGACGTTTTGGAGCCAAATTTTGTTCACCATTGTTTGTAAACAAACAAAATTGCCGCTTTCAGGACGAAGAGCAACCAGAAGAGGTTCAGAGCTTCCACTTCATCCAGAAAAAAGCAACGGTTTGGTTTGGTGTGTGGGCCGGTGGAATCATCGGACCATATTTCTTCAAAAATGATGCCAGTGAGAAGGTAACCGTCAAGGGCTACCGTTATCGAGCCATGATAACCGACTATTTGATGCCTGAAATTGAAGCTCGTGATGGATTTATTGAGAGAACACTTAGGTCGATGGGCCGGTCGATTGGCCACCAAGAACGATTGATGTTACCCCGTTAGATTTTTCCTGTGGGGATATGTAAAGTCTTAAAGTTATGTGGACAAACCCGCTTTTGCCAGCAATAATTTATTTTCAATACTCAGTGGAGAACCACGTTTTATAAGTGGATATAACATATTTCTTGCAATGTAAAATTTCTGAATTTGTCGTGCAATATGCAAATCAAAAAGTAATTTTTTATCCAGATAGACTCCCAGATATTTAATATTATCGCTCCATTCTATACCTATCCCATTTATTGTCAACTGATTCGATGGGTAAAAACAAGGATGGCGTTTTCGACTAAAAACACAGCTTGTGTTTTGTCCTCATTTATTTTTATCTTCCATTTGTGGAAGTAATCTAATATAGAGTCTAAAGCGCGTTGAAGTTTAGTCACTTTATTGTGTCCATATTCATGCGAGAAAAATAATGAGGTATCATCCGCATATGTTGCACATTCTCATCCAAACAAATTAGGCATATCTGAGCAGTACAATATGTATAAAGTTGGACCCAAAACAGAGCCCTGGGGAACTCCTGCTGGAATTCCGACCAAATCGGAGTAACTGTCATTGAAACAAACACAAAAATTCCTGCTTCTCAAAAAAGCATCGATAATTTTTATGAGATAAAGGGGACAATTTAACTGAATCATTTTATATATTAAACCACTGTGCCATACCGAGTCAAACGCCTTTTCAATATCCAAGGTGACCATTACTGTGGAAAGCCCATTCTCAAAACCCTTCCTAATGTGGTTATAAATCCGTTTAATCTGGTGCACAGGTTGAAATCCAAATTGAGTTTGAGGAATTATACTACGCTGCTTCAGAATCTTTGTAATCTTAACCTTCAAGACTCTCTCTAGAATTTTACTGAGACTGTTTAACAGGCTAATAGGTCGCTAGCTTTGTGCCAAATTTGGTGGCTTGTTCGGTTTAGGTATTGGTAAGATTTTTGCCGTTTTCCATGTTCTGGGGAAATATTGAAATTTAAGGCAACTGTTTACAATGTAACACAAAAAATTTATTGCCGAACCGAGTTTCACTGTATCGTTTATTTAAAAAATAAGAGTGACTAGAAAATAATAAACATAAGGTAATTCAAAAAGCTTTTAAAAAAATATATTTTTTTAAAGCAGTCTATTCATTTACATGGAGCCTGGAAGATATTCATATTTCGATTTTTGGAGAAATTTGGCTCCGAATTTAAGTAGCAGTAAGAACTGCATGTGAAAACAATCTCTCACACGAGACAGAAAATGCAAGGATTGCCAAAGTTTGCTACTCTTGCAATAAATGGGTACTTGCTTTCCATTATTCACCATATAAGTATTCGATTAGGGTTTGATTTACGACTTCCTTTAGTGCTTCAATTGTACTGGAACACCATTACCATCAATCAGTAAAGCCTTTTTCGCGCCTAGTGCTTACACTCTTGTCAAGGAACTTCCACATGCAATCCTTTTCGTTGGACGAAGGGCCGCATCAACATTCGGTAATGAAAGTTTTTTTATCCAATTTCTGTTACATTTTATTTTTAAAAGTTGTCCTTCGAAGGTTCCAAAAGTTCTCCTCCTTTTTTGGCACAAATGTCCTCCTTACCAAAAATATTTGATTACACTCACCGACGTTCTTGTTTTTTAAGCACAGAGTTTATGTTAATCCCCAACCATATGATATTTTAATATGCTAAAATGGGTTCCCAAACTAATAATATGCTTGTGTTAAACAATTATGCTGAAATACAAACATATACGAGTAAATGGCTGACAAATGAGTGCAAAAAAACTTTTAAAGACTACGAACAGATGAATTTTAACTGATCGAAGCGGCTAATAGAAGACTATTCCTGATGAGTCCCACCATCATTTATGATCATAAAAACAGCGCATTTAGGAATATTTTAATCGCCTATTATGTTTTTTATCTTATAAAAACTCATTTGTGCAATTAACTTACAGAAATGATAAATTTGTAGCTTCAGAAAAAATCTATTTTTATTTATACGAGTAAGTTTCCAAACATGTGAAGAAGGACCGGAAGGACTACCTTTTTATAACGAATCCTGCTTAATTTTAGACGACTTATACTCAAATGACAAAAATTGTTCTTTAGTGGAACATTTTAACCCAAAAAATAAAATTTTCCACTTAAATTTACCAACCAAATTTACGAAATTTAAAAGAAGGGACAAAAGGCACTTTAAAATTAGGGATATCGGTTACACGTCTTTGGTGACCCCATTAAAATTAACAACATTATTGTAGAACATGAAAATACTCAAAACTATCGTTGCTTTTCTTGAAAAAGACCAAAAGCACACGCCAAACTAGAAGTAGATTTTACTAAAGACATCTCATCACTAAAATTCTCTTGCATGACGGAGTATGTATTATTTCTTTACTTATTTCATAAGATACTGAACCGCAAAGTGAAAAATTCCTCGACCCATAAAAAAGACCGAGACCTACCAGAACCCAGTCCTATTTATATTACCCTTAGGCTTTCATTTCCGAAGGAATCATTCACCCCACAGAGAAATTCTGAAATTGTTTTGCATAGTGTAATCCGAAGGATATACAGAATTTGTTTGCCTTTTCTTTTGGCGGGGTACTGTAATCGAATATGTATAAATGAAGGCTGCTGCTCGACTAGCTCTCAAGGAACTAGTGTTTGGCATTGAATTTAAATAATAAATCAATGCAAATACCAACGTTAAAACTGTATGTTTGATGCCACACAAATATTCATTCATTTAAATTACTGAATTTAATTTATCGATAATTCTCACATAACTCGGTGATTAGAAAAGTTTGGGTTGAATATTTGGCGTTTTCGTGGATTACTTTGCAGACTTTTGACTGTAATGCCTCTTTCTACAACTGTGCAGGGAAAACCTCGGATAACGATTTTTTAGGACCTGAGGAACCTTAGTACTCTTATAAACCAGTAAAAAGCACGCGCATAAGATCACAGCTCGTGGAGTTTTATGTAGGTTGTGTTTTATAGACGCGTGGTTTTCAAGAAGGAATAAAGATAAGAATTTGCCATTATGTTTTAAAAATGAATTCAGGCAAGTAGCCGCCGGGCTGGCTCGAATATATTCCAGCCGAGTGTCCCAATTTTCGACCACTTTTGCAGCATTGTGTCGGGTTTACCTGCGTAGACAAGCGCCTTCACATAACCCGGCAAAAAATAGTCGAGCGGTGTAAAATCGCACTATCTTGGAGGTCATGCCACAGGCCCAAGACGCGTGATATTGCGCTCACCAAAAGATTCCTTTTATAAATTTATTGTTTCGTTGGCTGTTTGACATGTAGCGCCGCCCTGTTGGAACCGAAGGTGGTTCACATCAACATCATACATTCAGGCACAACAAAGTCATTAATCATGGCTCTATAGCGTTAATAGCGCGGCTAAATTTCTGCTAAGGATGTGATTAGCCACATAAGCAAATAAGCATTTTTTGGAATTGTTATCAAAATTCCATTATATCGTCATTAGCTCTGCTATAGTAATATAATTTTCAGTTCAGAAATATAAGCATAAATAAATCGTTATCCGATGTTTTGCTCATCTCATATTTTGCTTTTTCAGATACTTTTTATTATAAATTTCGTATACCCATACCTATTTAAGTCACTTCCAACAATGATGGAAGTAAGATTGAAAATGTTTCCAATTAAGGCCACAACATCTCTGCAGGCCTTTTGTTGCAACGTAACAAAGTGCGCTGTAGTGTCATGAGCGTGGCGAAAGATGCGTGTTTGAGTTGCAAAAAAATATTTACAGTGTTCGAAAAAAGATGGCACCTGTAAAATTATTCCACAATATCCACTAATAGACCTTCGACCATAGAATGGAATGCATGTTCACTTGTACCCCGATTCTATAGATCGGGGGTTGTAAAGCGATATCTTTGACCGCCTGACTGAGGAGAGCAAACTTTAGGTGACAATACCTTGGTGGCTATCATTTATCAAAGGTACGAGGGCGACCGCAAAACTAACTGGCCTGGCACATTTTCTGTTTTACTAGCAACTTTTTGTTTTTGTTTTTTAAAAGCAATCTTTTATAAGCCATCTGTCAAAATTTCCGAAATATTTAATGATTATTTTCTTTGTTACAGGTGATTGAAGTAAACAAGTTTTATAATTTTTAAAAAATGGAATATAAAGAGTTTCGTGCGGTAATTAAACACTTTTATATGAAAGGTTATACGCCACAATTAATCAAAAACGAATTGGATTCTGTTCATGGTGATAATGCACTATCATACTCCACCGTGAAATCCTGGGTTCAACAATTTAAAATGGGTCGTTCAAGTACGGAAAATGAACAACGCTCTGGAAGACCGAAAACTGCTACTACTATTGAAAACATTAGAAAAATATTTAATGAAGTGACTAAAGATAGACGAATAAAGCTCAGAGAACTTGCTGATATTGTTAAAATAAACGAAAAACAAGTTTGGAGTATTTTACAAAATGAACTCCACATGAAAAAGCAATCCGCGAGATGTTTGCCGCGTTTGTTGACTTTGCCCCAAAAAATCGTCCGTTGGACCAATTCCGAGGAGCTTTTAGCGATTTATCAGCGTAATCCAATAGAGTTCTTGCGCCGATTCATAACTGTTGATGAAACATGGATCCATCACTACATCCTAGAATGCAAAGAACAGTCAAAACAATGTATAGAAGCTGGTAAAAGTGGTCCCAAGAAGGCGAAAACTGTTATGTCAGCAGGAAAAGTAATGGCCACAGTATTTTGGGATGCAAGGGGTATAATATTTATTGATTATCTTGAGAAAGGAAAAACTACAAAAAGTGAATATTATTGTGCATTATTGGATCGGTTGAGTGAAGAAATCAAGATATAACGACCGAATTTAGAAAAAAAAGTTCTTTTTCATCAAGATAATGCTCCTTCACACACTGCATTTTTAACTCAACAAAAACTGGCCGAATAACGATTTGAAATTGCTCCGCATCAACCATATAGTCCATGTTTAGCTCCATTTGATTATTTCTTGTTTCCAAATTTAAAAAATTTCTCGGTGGCAAAAAATTTTCGTCCAATAGCGAGGTTATTGCTGAAACTGAGGCATATTTTAAAGGTCTTGAAAAATCTTATTTTTCGGATGGGATTAAAAAACTTGAAAAACGTTTGATGGAGTGTATTGAAGTGGAAGGAGATGTTGAAAAATAAATAATAAAAATTCCAAAAAAACGGTTCTTTTTATGTTAGGCCAGTTACTTTTGCGGTCGCCCTCGTATATTCGTGTTGAAAATGCTACTACTGAAGATGGATGGACCGGTAAAAAAAAAGATTTTCCCTCCTCTGCTTGACTATCGTATAATTCTTAGCATTATAGCCAGCCATGTCTGATTTATAATTTGTCGGTCGGTAAAGTGAAAACAACAGACACTAATGATGAATTTCCAAATGGATCGGATTGGTTAAATGGTAAACATTTTATAAGTCCACCTCTGATCATCAATATCATCAATAAATTCATGATGATGTTGGTTGTCGTGATACAATTTCAAAATAAATTTCCCATCATTCTGCATTTCTGCTAGATTTAATAATGCGTTTCTCAGCTAATTATAATTGTCCACTCTTCTCTCATTTCTAATTGAGTACAAATTTGATCTTTACATTCTAATACCCTTCATCACACTGTGGTACCGGTTATTACGACTTAGTGCTAAAGTTTGCAAGACCTTTAAGGAATAGAGAAAGACAATATTTTTTTAGACAAAAAAAGGGGAGTTTTAAGATGTTTTTGTAAATACTGACGCTGAATTATGCTTTAAAAATGGATCGAAAAGGCGACAAACACGATGTGAATTTATAAACAAGTAAAACTAGCAGAATTTGTATTTGAGGCAACTAAATTAAGCTGTATAAATTAGATCTCGAGTATACTCTAGAATTTAGCGCAAACTGAATATTCTATCGGCCTAGTTTTCACACTATGCCAAATTGCAAAATAAATTATAGTCGGGCGTGGCCGTGAGATGCCCCGAACCATTCTGCTATTTAGAAGATTGAGTTCATAACGTACCATACAAAATTTGGCGTCGTTGGGTGAAGGTTGTGGCATCAAAAGTTGCAGGATCTCAAAACGGAGGTGACCTTTGTGTGACACTTATTTGAAAACATAGTCCGATATGGTCCAATTTCACTCGTGCGAATTTAGTCGAAATGAAGTTGAAATCGTGAAGGACTTTTGTATAGGGCCTACATGAAACTATGGACCTATATGGACCATTTTCACCACAGGTTATTAACTGTTGCTCATAATGTAGCATGCAAAATAGTCGACTGTAAGTTGTGGCTTCTAAAACTGTACGACCTCAAATCGGGTTCACCAATATAGAGAAATTTCAACGAGGAACCAGGAGTTGGTCACTCGAAGTGCTCTGAGCGAAATTTGGTCGAAATCGGATGTAATATAGGACTTTAAGAGCTGTGGGTTCTGCAATCGGGAAATGCTATGTATGGTATCAAAATATGGACCGATGTAGACCAATTTCAATAGGGTTCGTACTTGGCCCAAACTTGTAAAGTCTCATCAAATTCTGTACTTTGATTACAACATTAGATAGACAGACATCGCTCAATGAAATCAGATACTGATTTTAAGTCAACCGGTATACTTAACATATTGTCTTTCTCTATTTCTTAAAGGTCTTGCAAACTTTAGCTCTAAGTCGTAATAACCGGTACCACAGTGTGATGTATGGTATTAGAATGTAAAGATCAAATTTGTACTCAATTAGAAATGAGAGATGAGTGGACATTAATAATTAGCTGAGAAACGCATTACATTTTGTGCGCTTGATATCAAAATGGCCAATAATCCCACCTTGGCAGACGTACTCGCTGCAAGTGTTATTTTTAAGCGATTAGGGTATTATGACTTAGTGCTGATGTTTGCAACACCATAAACCGATTTCGATGAAACTTCAAGGGCTAAACCTATTAAAACTGGACTAAAACTGGCCATAGGTTTTTCCCGATTTCAAAACCTAAGCTCTTAAAGCGACATCATACATTTGATTTTGATTAAATTTCATACATAGCATTACGAATTACCAACACCCATCTCTGGTGATATTTGACACAATCGGTCTACCTTTTCGACTAGCTGATTTGATTTGAGGTCCTGCTGCTCTAAAGGCCACAATTTATACCCGATCTTGCCCAAAATTGGCATGGTTCACTATAAGCTGACCTCATAGATCCATTTTTTTGTATGGCCCCCAAACAAAGGTCCTTCCAATTTCAGAATCTGCAGTTTTACAAGCCACATTTTATATCCGACCATCAGATATGTCCTGTAACATTGGATCGTATCGGCCCTTATTTTCAAATAGCCCCACACTGAGGTCCGTCCCGATTTGAGGTCCTACAGCTCATGAAGCCACAAATTATACCCGATCACGCCCAAAAATTGTATGGTACGTAAGAGCGACCAATTATGTAGTGTGGGGAAACTGAACCACTAGATCCATATTTTCGTAAAGTTCTATATAAAGATCCTTTCCGTTTTCTGAGCCTACAGCTCTTAAAGCCACATATTTCATACGATTCCCGCTCATGCTTAAATTTTGTATGGTACGTTATGAGCGAAAAATGATTTACTCTAACATATTGAATCTGACGTTGCTCATGCTACAGACAGACGTGCTTACGTAATCCTTTGAAACAGTGTGGTGTAGGATATTATATAGCCAGCCACGACCGACTTTGTTCTCTGTTAATTTCCTGTTTGTTTCCTCATTTTTTGTTATTTTGTCATTTGTTGCCCTTTATTCTGCATTTCTATCGCCTTTCTTTTAAGTTCTATCGCATCTGTTTTGGCACTTCTGTACCAAATTTATTTTTTCTTTGCCTAATTTGTATACCTATCATTATTTTCTATGTCATTCTGTTCATTTAGTATTGTGTTTTTCACCTATTTAAACTTTGCCAATTAAAGCCCATTTCGAATATCCTTATGCTTCGTCCGTTTAAGCTGGTTTTTTCTGTTATCTATCCTGTTGATTTTATATTGTTTTTCTCGCATTTTTCGATATTGCCCATTTTGGTCAATTTTACTGTTACTGTTTCATTTTTACCTTCTTTGACAGTTGGTTTGACATTGCTTGCTCCTGTTTTTAGTTCGTTTATTTTGGCCCTTTTCTATTTTCTATGTCATCCTGTTGATTTTATAATGTTTTTCTTACATTGTAATAAATTTCGCTTTTTACCCCCCTTTTTCCCCTGATTTAAAATTTGTTTTTCACACATTTTTCTATTCTTGCCTTTTGACACTTTTTTATTCCTATTCCTTTATTCTAAGCCTTCCTGTTCTCTTTCTATTGTTTTTGTCTCTTTTTATATTTGACCACTTTTGATCATTGTTCTGTTGATTATAATAGCCATATTCGAACTTTTTTTTAATTCACGCTTTTGTCACAATTTCGACACCATCTTTTAATGTTAACCTGTTGATTTTTTCTTATTTCGGTAGTTTTTGGCCCCTATTTTATCTCGTTTTGTCCCCATTTATTTTTTTATGTCATACTGTTAATTTAATATTGTTTTTAGCACATTTTTCTATTTCGTCCCTTTGGTCCTTTTTCATCACTTTTTATTCGTATTTCCATTTCTGCTAACATCCAATTTCTCACTTTTAAATATATTGCTCGCTTTGGCCCTTTTATTTCTATTTTAATTTACTATGCCATCCTGTTTATTTAATATTGTTTTACTAACTGTTTGAAATTTCGCCCCTTTTTGGCCCATTTTTATTCCTTTCTATCCCTAGTTCAATCACATCCTAGTTATTTATTAATATTTATCTCGCATTTTGATTTTTAACCATTTCATTCTTTTTATTTCAATTTCCTGTTGATTTTTAATTGTTTTTGTTATATCTTAATATTTCGCTCTTTTTCGATCCGCTGGTTTTTTCTCTTTTTTATTCGATTGCCATCCTGTTAATTTTACATTTTTTTTAATTCCTCATTTCACTCTGTTTGATATTTTTCCCCCCCCCTTTATTCCCATTTTCTAAGTCCTTTGATTAAAAATAGATTTACAAACTTTAGAAAATTTCTCCCGTTTTGGCCCTTCTTTATCCCTTTTATCTTCAATTTTATTTTCCATGCCATCCTGTTAATTTTATATAGGTTTTCTCACTCTTTGACATTTTGCTGGTTGTGGGTCCTCTTTTTATACCTTGTTGTCCTTTTTTCTATTCTCCAAGTGATCATGTTGATTCAATATGATTTTTAGCACTTTTTTCTACTTCGTTTTATTGGGGCTATCTAACATGTAGGTTCTGAATTAGGTAAAGCCTTATTTATTATATCCAAACATTCAATAATGCAAATCAGTTCGTAATTGCGACCTGTACTTAAATTACAACGGTTGCCGGTCGGATGGACGGACATCGCTTAATGGAACCAGATATCGATAGAGTTACTGAACATCTCCTTAGTCACAACCGCAATGTGGTATAGGGTATAATAAACTTTGCGTTCTAAAGTGCAATGAAACACAATAAAAGAAGGTAATAATTTGTCTGTCACAGAATAGTGCTGGGCATTTTGTGTAACTAAGTTTTCTGGAAAATGCTTGCCACTGCCAAAAACATTTGATTCAGACCGGTATTTTAGTGTAACGATCGACTTAACATCACGAGCTGATGCGATTTAACGATATTTTTCTTTTCGTCTGCTCTCTTTCTTCAAGCTTGTAATCCAACTTCAGGTCGCTGTTCTGGTCCGAACGTTTTCGTACCACGAATAGTTTAAAAAAAATCTGCCTAGATTTAGATATAGCTTTCGCACACGTTCGATAAAAAGTGTTTATATCGGGCCACGTTTTTATATAGCCTCAGTACAAAGGGGCCTAGCGATTTTAGATATACCAACACTAGAACACCCGTGTTAATTCCTATTTCCATCATATTTGATATAGAATATAACGATTGACAACAAACAATCCCCGATCAAATTGGACAATTGGTTTGGGGTCCAAAAATCGGAATTTAATATACATGAACGCATGGGTTCCAAGAAAGAAAGAGATTTTCTGATAAGCCCAAACCATTATTTTTAATATCTGTGTAGATTTAGACCCCAGCCTACTGGTACAAAACCCAGTTTTCTGCTAGCTATACCTTGCATTAAGTGGGACTGGACTGTTTTACTAGTTCTATCCCCACTAAATTCTATGAATCTATTGCAACATTGTTTAAATCGTGACCAGTTCTTAACTGGCGACACTGTGCACCATGGCACGGTCATCTAATATAATACTTGTGTTTTCTTGTTGTGTACTTATGTTGTTTTTGGTTTTCTTTTTGTTCGGCGTTCTTCGCTATTATATTATAGTTCTTCTCTTCTGGGTCTTGGCTGCTTGATCTAATGTTAAAGGAAATGCAAAAATCTTGTCCTCGCAAGGCATCAGTGGCTACATCATCGCCGAAATGGAGCGCAACACAACAAATTTTCAACAAGGACATTTTTATTGTGTTGCTTTGTGTCTCCTTCAATGTATAATCCTTGTTACAAAATAATTTATTTTCTGTGTTAAAGAACAGCCCATACAAGACACAATAACACGCTCATTTTGGGTACGTATGCCTGAATGTACTGCTGTCTGTCCGGCTGACTCTCGGCGCTAGTATTTTTGTTGAGTGTACAAAGTTTGAAGGCTCAAAAGTTGCTTGGACAGCCCAAAGGGGTCGTGTTGTGCTCGCTGCAAGCTGCACACAGTTGGCGTGTGACAAATGTCATTCTATGCCCATTGTATTTTCGGTCCTCAAAATAATAATTAACCTCATATTTCGTGGCTTAGACTCCGTCTTCAGTGGAATAACGACAACAATTTTATATCATTTTATAAACTCCCGTTTGCGGACCGCAATGAGCGGAGCAAAATGGTGGGGGCGGGGGGAGCAAATCTTCGCGTTTTGTTATGCTGTGCCACCACGTTGTGTTGTGGCATACAAAATGCATAAACATAAATCCTTTTTGCCACATTGTTCAGTAGCAGCAACAGCAGCAACATTTTGTTATTGTACATTTTCTGAAACACGGAAATTTATTGTGTTCTCTTAGATTCCTAGCAACAGCTATTGTAGAATTACACACACAGGCACACACACACTTCCAACATGAACAATTCATGAGCAATGAATACGCTTTCCTGCAATGCGTACATACGTACGTACTTTAGTTGCTAGCAGCAGTGGAAGTGCTGCTAGTGTGCTGGAAGAAGATTCTAATGCTCTTCCCGTTGAAGCCTACCCAGTGACGTTTTTAATCCAACACAATTTCTGCAATATTTATGAGCACAAGTCCTTATGCAGACACGGGAAATATGGTCCATTCGTGTAATCCTTCTTCTTGGCAGCAGTGCTCCTTCGTGGCAGTGTCCTGGCAACAATAGATGTCTTACAGATTGATAACGGATGATGGTCAGAGGTGAGGTGTTCCATATCAGGTGCTGGTCGTTATTACTTTGGATGGCATATTAATTATTAGAAATTATTTCCGCACATCATTGAGAGGCGCTGCGGCAGCAAACATCTTTCCGGCCATTTGATATTTCATTAATCCCCAGAGTGGTATTTATCACGAAAAATTCCTCTGTGGCCAACAGAAATTCAAATGACATCACTCATTTTTAGCTTGGCTTAAGAAATACGTGAATTGCCCAACCCACTTAAAAAAATTAGCAATCTGCTATGCACAGTGGTCTGGACAGTTTACATAAATCAGTTACAAAGTTTATACGATGGCTTTAATTAAGAGAAATGGCAAAAGATATATGCTTCTTTTTAGACATTTCGCGAGTTGATGTCGAAATTGACGCAGCAGTCAAGTTTTTTGATTTGTTTTTCGTATGTTTTTGTCTCACGCCATTGAGGTTTTCCCGGCGTCGCCGCCGTAAACAAGACTTGTGACGGCGGATAATTTGCAGATAAAAAGTATACTGTTAACGGAGGTACGTTTAGTCCCTTAAAGAGAATTTTTTTCCACTGGACCGACAATTCCAAAAAGCCATTTTTATGCAAAGTTTCAGGATCTTAGGCTGATTCGACACATGGGCAAATTGACATGGCTAGATCGTTTAGAATGTTTAGACGATCAATAGAATATAAAAGTATACTTCATGGGGTCTCCGATCAATATTTCTTGGTTTTGGAAACGGCATGGCAAATTTAGTATATCACCCACCCTCGAGGGGAGGATATAAAAACAAAACGACAAAACAATTTATTGACGTTAAAATGAAGGCGGTTGCCTTATTAGCATAGAGGACAATATTTCTTTATTAGTCCCTTGCTTTATTCCCCTCACCGCACTGTGGAACACTGTTTTATAATTTTGTGCCGAAGTTAGTACACTTCAAAGAATAGGGAGTAGGGTATATTATAAACGGAACGTCTGTAGTCCTTTTTATACCCTCGCCTTACTACGAGTAGGTAAGTGGCTTTATATCATTTGGCACGGACAAAAAGTGTAACACATCGAAAAATGCATTTTATACACTACATAAGTTTTTACCAAATACGTTGTATGACTTTTTACCTCATATGAGCTAAGTCCATCTGTCAGTCAGTGTGGCGGAACCGCACGATAACTCTCAAAAGGAGCAACTAATCGGTTTCAAATGGCGCATGTCTTAATATTTTTCTAGGATGTATTTGATAATGGCCCATATTGCCACATCCATTTTGAAACCCTTACGCAAATGTACCATTACGCCTACTTTTGGTTTTCTTTAAATGTCTTTAACGCTGTTCATACGACCTAACTCAAAATCAAATAATTTGACTCCAAGTCAAGCCCCTTCCGGCACTCTTACAAAAATTACTTTTGTTCAGTGCAGATTAGAACCCACATAACTTGTCACCCAGAGTGTGAGATTCGCTTAAATTATAAACACCGTAAAATTTTTATAATGGCTTTGTACTTGCAAATGTTGTACCCCATTCCGGTACAACACATAAAAAGGCACCATTCCGCCCACCTTTTTTTTTCTTGAAATATCCTTGCTGGAACTCATAAGATCTAACCAAAGATCAACGCTTATGACCACAATTATAAGGTTAACTTGGTGAAACTTGATTTGTTTCATGGCCACACCCCTTCTGGTACCTCCTACAAAAATAGCACTGTTTCAGTGCAAATAAAAAGCCACGCAACATATCACTCAGTGCGTGAAATTTGCATGAATTGTGAATTTCATTATACAGGGTGGCCGATGTGGTTTGAATATTTAATAACATTTTAAATTTATTCCTATTTTTTATTTTTATTTCAGTATTTTGTGAAGCAAGCTTGGTGAAATCGTACACTACACAATAGAAAAGCGATCAGCAACTGTTGAATTTTTTAAAATCAAGAGCCAATTGTTTTGACGCAGCGTGCTTATCGCCGCTTCTTTAATGTGCGTACTGGACCTTCAGAACCAACAATAAACCGCTTGGTTGGAAATTTTCGACAACATGCTACAGTAAGACAGCTGAAGTCCACGTACGTTCCACACTGATGAAAATATCCAACGTGTCGTGGATAGTGTGCGGGACAGTCCAGAAACATCAACAAGAAGACGTTCGGCACAACTGGGGCTATCGCGAAATGAGCACGAATATGCGCAGCCGAAAATGGCCTCCACTTACGGGATATAATTTTTCATACTTACTCGTAAGCCAAATTAATGTACTATGAGTATATAACAAGAAATAATAATAATTAACCAATAAATAATAAAGATATAAAATATTCAGAACACAAAGGTAGTTTTGTGCCACCCTGTATTTTTAAAACGGCTTTATACACGTATACGAAATGAGTAGATGACTCGCCCTATTCTGCTACCACCCGCGCAAAAGCACCATTCCGCCCACTTTTGGTATTTGCATTTTAATTTTAATACTTTTCATACGATTCTGCTAAAAATTATTAATTAGAAAATCGAGTATAAATTAGACTAGCTGACGAAAATTGAAGTCTTAGCCATGCCCCATGCATCCTGGCATCTTTCACACAGACTGTACTATCCAAGTGTAGAATGGAATTTTGAATTATATTTCCAGCAACTTATGTATTTCATCTTTGTATGTGCATGAGAGAAAAGTAAAAAGAACGCACCATTCTAGCACCTTCCACTTAACCGACCCTTTACGAGATTTTGATGAAATCGGTGCTCTTCAGGCAATGGAGGACGAAAGGAAGGAACATTTAAATTTCATATATGGGTGAGGGTACTCGTATATGTAAGTTCCCAGCAAACCAAACATTCAGAATTCGGTCAGAACTCTGTACGACAATCGGCAAAATGTTTCGATTTCGGATCAGAATCCTTACCGAGTTCGTAGCGAAAAACATATGAGAGGGTGGACAAGAATTCGGAACAACTTCTCTGAAAAAAAAAATCCTCAGACAAACCGAACAGAATTCGTAACGATTTCGGCAAGAATTCTCGATAGATTTAAGATATTGTTCAGGTTGGATCAACCTTATGAAGCTTCTTGAAGCTGATATTGGTTCGGATTTAGATATAGGTTCCACGCATATGATTAACCGATTTTACGTCGAGCCGATTTCATGTCGATAGATCTAGAAACTACATAAAACATCCAATCTAGATGAAATTTGGCAAGGTTTATAACGATCGATTGGTAAATTGCTCAGATAAAAGTGGATGATATCGGTCCACGTTTTGATATAGTACAAGGTTCTCTTCCTGATTTTAAATATGACCGCATTAGAACTCCCATTTTTGCAATTTGTCATAGTTTGACATAGACATACCAACATAGGGTTTCAAAACTAATGACATCTTCTCACCACTTGAAAATTTGATATTATTTTAAAATCTAGGATTATTGAGAGCCTGCTCTGGGGATTACAAAATCTCGTTTTTAATTGGCTTTTCAATACATCTGGGAAAACAGGGTATAATACATTTAGTCGGCCATGTCCGTTTTTATCTTCTTAACCAGGTTAACCCTCCACGGGAGAGTGGATGGTACATTAAATGTGTCGTTCCGTTTGGAGCACTACCAAATTTTGACTGGAGACCTTATCTTAATGTATTGAGATGTAATGTTCTTTATACGAGCGCCTAAGACTCGAGAGCCGCTTGATCGATTAACACCAAACTTGTGCACTATGTAAGCTTTTTCTGTCGGAAGGGCTCTCTTAAGTTTGGTCCCGATATATGGCGCTACCTTTTCTATATTTACAATTTTTGTAGTTATGGTGCGATTCTAATCAAATTCACAAAATCAATTTTTTAATTGCTTTAAGTTTGTTGTTCACGTTTGGGAAATTTAAAGGAATCAACTAAAAAAAATGTGTGTGCAAAAAGAACAAATAATAAATCGGAGAGAAATACCTAAAGCCTAACTAGGTACCGAATGATTTGTTGAACACAAAAAAGTGTTGAAGTTATTCTTTTAATCGTAAGATGAAACGAAGACGTTAATGTGATCAAAATTAAGAACGAACCCACATCGTAGTTGATTAATTCTCTTGACAAAACAGTTGAAATGTTCATTATCTCATTGGTTCTGAGAATAACACATGCTCAGTAATGAATCATTCTGGTAGATGAACCTTTGAGGCGACAGCCGATGTTCGCAATAATCAAAACATTGACTATAATGTTGTTATTCTAGCCGGATCTCCATTCCAGTTTTTTCTAGAAAAGTCAAAAGTTTACGAGTATATGCCCTCTTTAATGACAGTTAGTGAATTCATAAATAAATGCGTGACATTAGTTTTGGGGACCAGCAGCGCGGGCCGGGTTCAGCTAATAAAGTATATGTGACGCGCAAAATAGAAAGGGACCTAAGGTTAAAAATCAGTTTTGTTCAGGAGAGCTATTTTAAAGACTAGGTCCCTTTCTACTTGCGCTTAGAATCGTCGACTTCACTTTCATAAAACGCGCATATCTCTGGGAGGGAACACTTTTGGGGCATGGGATCGGTCCCATTCGATGATGTTGTCCACATCAAAAAAAGAAAAAAATTAAAATTGTTTTTGTACCCTTAATTCCCTTTCTCTATGCGCTGTCACATATATATTATTAACTGTCTTAAAATTGTATGACTATCAAGCTATTATGTTCTTGAAGACATTATTGGTGTCAAAAAGCATGTTTGTTAACGGCACATGTGGTCCTGAAAACGTTCGAAATGTTAAAACGGCCAACAAACTGTCATATTGGTACACAAATTTAAACACATTTTGCTATTAATTCAAATAAATAGTTATTTTGAAGGCTAAGCTGAGATTCGGGACAGACGCATGGGCCAAACAACTTACCATTTTAGTGCTTTAGTATCTAAGGTATGGTAAGAGGTATACGTACACTTAGTAGGGACATAAATACTGTTACAACATTGAACACACCCATTTTAATAGTAGAACTGAACTGAGAAGCTAGCCTCAATAGCGTTGGTCTGTAACGGGATTTTAAAATTGTTTTAACTTTCATCATGGAGTGGTCAGATAATGAGAACCGTATTGCTGTAATAGCGCTTTTCAAGTGTGAAATGAAAAAAGCGACATTTTCAAAACGCTCCGGCCACTATGGATTATCGGCATGCTCGTCTACCGATGAATAAAATTATTTGAGTAGACTGGAGATGTAAAAGACCGCCACCGGTCGGGCCGGGCCGCCCACGCTCTGGTCAAAGACCGCATATCTTCAAAGCCGTTTAATCAAGAATTCACAGAAATCCACTCCGAAAGCAGAAAATAATGGCCCGTGAGATGAATATCACGCAAAAGTCCATGAGTCGAATCATTAAAAAGACTAGGGATTTAAGGCTTTCAAACGACATACCGGACATTTTTAAAAAAATAGGATTGAAAATAAAAACGTTGGTGAAGCACGCTGATAACTTGCACAGAACAATTTTGTTCACCGATGAAAAAATTTTTACCGTTCAGGAAAAATTTAACAAGCAAAATGATAAAGTGTATGCGCGGTCATCTAAGGAAGCATCTGAACTGATCCCAAGGTGGAAAAGGTTCATCACTTAGCTTCAGTCATGGTTTGGTGGGGTGTCTCTTGCGATGGGGTCACTGACCTGCATTTCTGCGAACAAGGAGAAAAAACATCGGCCAAAGTTTACCAAGAAACCATTTTGAAAGCTGTTGTGAAGCCTCTTAACAATTCCCTGTTCCAAAACCAGCCATGGAATTTCCAACAGGATTCTACGGCGGCCCATAAGGCTAAAACGTCCCAGGCCTGGCTTCGAAACAATTTGCCAGCGTTCATTTCCTCTGAAGAATGGCCCCCAGGCAGTCCAGATTTGAACCCATTGGATTACAAATTGTGGACGCTTTTAGAGGACAAGGTTTGTCACAAAAGATACCCCAACATTGGATCTCTTAAGACTGCTTTAGTTCGAGCTGTGGCCAATTTTGCAATGGACGAGGTTCGTGCAGCTATTGACGATTGGCCAGTGCGACTTAAGGCGTGTGAAAAGGCAAAAGGCGGGAATTTCGAATAAGTAGATTTTTTTTGGATACAATATACATCAATAAATATATTAAAAAATATTTGGTCAAAAAACATTCAGTACTTTTTATTTAACAGCATAAAACGCGTGTACCAGTATTTATTTCCCTACTAAGTAAGTATGAGTTTCGGCCTTACTTAACGAAGCTTTTACTTGTTTGGCATTATCTGCTTATTGCAAATCGTGGCAATTCGATTATATGCTGGTGCGATTCCAGATACAAGCTGTATAAGCCTTATCTTCACCATGAAACTCTACTTAAATTCCTGCTTGTTGTCATGTCAATTACGAGTCTTATTAAGCCTTGTCTTTCCACCGTACCTTTCGGATGGCGGTAATAATTTTCGAGGGGGAAGATTTTTATCAGCAAATCACCTTTGCGGGTTTTGCAACATTAAGTTGTTTCGCTTTCTTCATTTAGCTTTCATTGCTGCAAGATTTTCATGGAAGTAGCTTACAGAGCCGACGCAATGAACCATGTTTTAACAATCTCAAATCAAAGCATTATATACGTTACCTCACTGTCCCAACGGATGTTGGAAATAGCTAACAGAGTGTCACCGTAGCTATTCTCGGAGGTCTGTATCCAGTTTGATAATGGTTGACCAAGATAAATACTGGGTTTTGCCTGTTATAAACCAAGGAGACCGTTGCTTGAAATCCAATATACCTGCATCATAATACAACGTTTTAATTAAAGTAAATTTTTTAAATTTTAAGTTATTTCATTTTTTACGTGTGGTTTTTAATCTGGTCACACGTTTGGTCTTTTGTTGGTATTTTTGACTGTTGTCACTTGATTTAGGCTCAGTTCGGTTTTCCATTTTATAATTAAGAGACTTACTCCGGAATAACGTTTGCAAATCGTGGTGAATGGGCCCAAAACGAGATGGACACCGATCCTGGTTTTTACAAGAACATTTTGTTCAGCTATGAAGGACACTTTTGATTAAATGGGAACGTTTATAACCAAAATTATAGTATTTGGAGTAATGAAAATTCACAAGCCATTGTTGAGACGTTTGATGTGTTCTATGGGCAGAGGGAATCATTGGTCCATATGCCCAATGAAGCCGGCCATAATGTTGCAGCCAATGAGAAACGCTCAAGAGCCATGCTTGATGACTTAGTCGTGCCTGAATTGGAGGATGTTGATGTGCACGACTTTAGGTTCCAACAAGACGAAGCTACATGCCATACAGCTAACGAAACAATCAATTTATTGAAGGAAACTTTTGGTGAGCGCATTATCTCGCGTCGTGGGCCTGTGGCGTGGCCTCTAAGATCGTGCAATTCGACACCGCTTGCCTATTTTTTGTGGGGTTATAAAAAGCCGCTTGTCTACGCAGATAAGCCTGACACGATTGACCCCTTGAAAGAGAGCATTCGGCGCGTTATTGATGAATTGCGGCCGGAAATGCTGCAAAAAGTGGTCAAAAATTGGGCCTCTGAAGAGGCGGCCATTTACCCGACATCACTTTTAAAACATAATGACAAACCCCTATCTTTATTATAAAGGTAAATGTTTGGCCAAACCATTAAATTATATGCGTTTTATTTCTTCTTGAAAACCACACGTATGAAAAAAACACCCTTTAATTTTGCTTTACACAGTGGTTGTAAAGACTACGAAATTCAAAATCACTTTTTGCTGAAAATGTCCACCTTTTCTAACCCAAAGTTCAGACCATAGATTTTTGTCAGATTGTCGTGTCTTTGCGATGAGTTTTGACGGGTGAAAAGCAGATTTTTGATGCTGGATTGCATGTAAAGCTGACGAACAGATCAGAATGTCCATATTTTCAAACATACGTCATGGCATCTTGTGCATATTTCATGCATAGGACGCGGTCTGCGTCGCCATTTGATACATATGTGACGCGCAAAATAGAAAGGGGCATAAGGTTAAAAACCAGTTTTCTTCAGGAGAGCCATTTTAAAGATTAGGTCCCTTTCTATCTACAGGGTGGACCAAAAGTCACGCCTGCGTGTAAAAACTTTTTTGTTTATTAATATTTTTTATTTTTTTTTTTCAGATTTTATTCATCGATTCGTGTTACACCACCATGCAAAATTTAACGACTGAGCAACAGTATGGTGTGGAGTGACATCAGAAAGAGTTATAGGGCCCTACTTCTTCGAGGATGAAGTTGGTAATACAGTAACGGTGAATGGGGACAGATATCGCGATATGCTTAATAGTTTTGTACGCCCTGAGGCAGCCCACAAGTGGTTTCAGCAGGATGGAGCAACAGCACACACGGCCCGTGCCACAATGACGCTTTTAAATGAAATTTTTAATGACCGAATTATCTCAAAAAATTCAGAATTTAATTGGCCAGCACGTTCACCGGATTTAACTGCCCCTGATTATTTTCTATGGGGTTATCTCAAAGAACGAGTGTATGTAAACAAGCCTCAAACTATAGAGCAGCTAAAGAACAACATTGAAGCTGAGATCAGGGCAATAGAGCCTGAAACCTTGCGTGCAGTTATGCAAAACGCCTGTTTAAGAGCCCAATTGTGCATCGATGAAAATGGTGGTCATCTCTCTGACATTATTTTTCATAATTAAAATTTAGGTCATACAAAGATAATATTATATTTAAAAAAAAATCAATAAAAAATAATAATAAACAAAAAAGTTATTCAATTTTTACACGCAGGCGTGACTTTTGGTCCACCCTGTATTTCTATAGAATCGTCGATTTCACTTTCATAAAACGCGCATATCTCTGGGAGGGAACACTTTTGGGGCATGGGATCGGTCTCATTCGATGCTCAGGTGTTGTCCACATCAAAAAAAGAAAAAAAATGAAAATTGATTTTTTTTACCCTTAGGTCCCTTTCTCTATGCGCTGTCACATCTGTAGAAATGTACAAATCTTTTGGTGTGCCAACTCTGTTACTTCGTGCGGGTGATTTTCGTTAAACTTTGCCCGTTATAGCTCGATCAACGCAAGCCATAAATTGAAAAAAGGAACGTAACTTTTTGGTTTGGGTTATTGCCCAGTCGGCACTTAACACTTACCAAAATGCAATTATTGTTGAGCATTAATAAATTCTTGACTCAGCTTGCATTCTCCTTTTGTGCTCAATTATATTTTAATAATGGCAAATGGCTTACAAAGTTTGCAATCCCTCAAAAATACTAAAGATATTGACATATTTGAAGGAATTCGGTAAAAGATTTCCGTCATTAACCGTTGAATTCGGAAGTGGAATTCCTCTGTGTAGCTTTGCGTATACGTATAGTTTGATATTGTGAAAGGTGGTTCGAAAAGTAAGCGCTTTTAACGAATTCTAAAATTAAAAATCGACCGAAATTGACTTACCGTTTTAGTTATTTGTTTTAGAGGTAACTGAACTTCTAAAGTGGGATTCCTCAATGCAATTTTAAACGGGCTCCGCGATCTTCGAAATCGTCAGTAGTACATTTATATGGTATGTTTGTTGCAGGGTGGCCCAAAAGGTTATATGGGGTTTTATAACTTTTTCGTTTACGAGTATATATATTTTTTTAGATAATACTTATATTAATAATACTTGGAGAATAAATAATGGAGAGATTCACAACTGAACAAAGAACTAGAATAATAAAATTTTATTATTTCAATTATTTTAACGCAAAGAGCATATCGTCGACATTTCAACGTCCGCATTTCGCCCACTGAAGCAATGATTCGTTGCTTAGTTGATCGTCATAACCAACATGGCACCGTAAGAGATTTGCCTCGAACCGGTAGACCACGTTTAATTCGCACTACGGAAAATATGGAACATGAATAGCAAAGTGTGAACGAAACACCAGAAACATCTGACAGAAGGCGTTCTGCTCAGCTTGGAATGTCTCGAATGTCACTACGGGGCATTTTTAAAAAGATTCACTGTTATAAGGCGCAAGACTTAAAACCCGCAGATCATCGGCAACGTCTAAATTTTGCAGTTAAATTTCAACTGCTAGCCAGAAATGAAATCAACTTTATTGGAAATTTGTTTATGCGTGATGAAGCTCATTTTAATTTGAATAGAATTGTTAATACTCGTAAGATGAACTGTAGGTTCTGGGGTAGGTGTATGGTGTGAGATCATATCTGCAAGTATCATTGGGCCTTACTTCTTCGAGAATGAAGATGTAAGTGCTGTAACCGTAAA
Source organism: Hydrotaea diabolus (assembly GCA_963513945.1). Taxonomy (NCBI): domain Eukaryota; kingdom Metazoa; phylum Arthropoda; class Insecta; order Diptera; family Muscidae; genus Hydrotaea; species Hydrotaea diabolus. The sequence continues at coordinate 98,352,241 of OY740720.1, read as the reverse complement.
TGGAAAGCGGTATCGGTTTATGATAGACAATTTTGTACGCCCTGCTCAGACCTGATATGTTTTTTCAGCAGGACAGAGTCACTGCCCGAGACACATTGGCACTTTATGTCACATTTTTGGAGAGCAAATAATTTCCAGAAATTGGGAATTTATTTGGCCATCGCGATCGCTGATTTGTCAGTACCCAACTATTTTCTATTACTCGTATATAATGTGAAAAAAACATAACAAAAAATGAATAAACGAAAAATTTATTAAAGTTTTAAGCCGCATGTTTACTTTTGGCTCACCCTGTATAAGTACCAATTTTCATCGCTCTAACTCAAAACATCACTTTTGCAACGTCATGAGCTGCAGTAAAGTATATATGTACAAATTTTCAGCTCTCGAAAAAACACTTTTGCCACGCCCCAAAAAGCCAAAAAAAACGAAAATCTTAAATCTGGTTTTGTATTATTCTTTCCCGTCATCGATATATGTACGAATTTTAATTTTTTTTTCTTCTGGCATTAAAAATCAACCACGACCTCCGCCCCCAATTTTTCCAAAAAAAAAATTTACAGAAACAACCGCGGTGCTAAGCTAAAGTTTCCCCGAAAATTTCATTTCTGTAGGTACCATACATTATCCAATTTTATATCCAGTATACTCGTACTTATAGATAAAATTATTGAAAATCATTTTTAAATTCTATAAAACCATAACTAGAATTCGATAAACCCATTTTGATCTGTGCATCATGTTTCGAATTTGGCTTTCTGTGTAACAGTAGCGCTCGGCCATCTGCTGATTTCTATTCGGTCACACTGCCATTTGTTCCGACTTACATACTGTAGTGTGTCGCTCGTGGGACTTCCCAGAGTCAACATCACATCAGCCGAACACATGCTAGGAGTTGTCTTAACCTGTGCCTCCTTGAAGACATCATTTGACAGCGAACATAATCCACGTTAAGGAACACTAATAAAAAATTAAGTAATTAAAAATATTATGAAAATGTAGCTACGTGCCGTGGGCATTGTTTATGAGAGAGCTTTGTGCTTTTTTCGGATGCCGTTGCTGCAGGGATTGGAACGACCATTGACTCGGGCAGTTTGCTTTTGTTGCAAAGACTTTTCAAATTTAATTTATTGTTTTTGTTTGTCGAGAAGTTTCGCTGTACTCGCCGCCTCCTCGGTTGCTGTTGTTGTTGTTATGGCTGTTGCTATTTTTGTAAGCGTTTGTACGGAGCAAATTAATTACTTTTAATGAAAGCGTACTCGCACACACACACTCATGGCAGACAATTCCAGGGATAGTAAGATGCTGCAGATAGCACAGATTGAATTGGGAACGCGAAAGAATCTTCGTCCTGTCTGAGCAGCACGCTCATACGTTTAAAGGAGCACAAATGATCAAAGATGGCAAATTGTTGTGACAGAATTTAAATATGCAAAAAAAATAAAACTCTACAAAATATTATTTTTTAGCTGAACACAGTAGCATCTAAAAATGGCACTGAATCTATTCATACTTACTTACTAAGTCTGGCTCCACATGCTCTTGTTGGTCCTGACCTGCTCAATAAATTATTTATAAACACCGCACTCTTGGACGTGCTTTCTCCAATTTCGAATCTCAGAGAACTCGCATCATCCTCTACTTGGTTTCGCCACCGGAGTCTCGGTCTTCTTTGTCTGAGCTTTCTTTGGTGGTTATTGTCTAACTCCCATCCGACCGACTTATTCGGCCTGAAATCTCACTGATAAGGTTGTATCAGGTCGGCTAATACGAGCTTCAATCTTTTTACTTAGTATAGTTGATAGTATTTTATACACGATGGATAGGAGACTTATTTCGCGGTAGCTGACGCAAACGAGATTATCTTCCTTTCAATGAATTGGGCATAGTACGCTGAGCTTTTTATCATCGAGCATAGTGCAAACTAGCTGATGCATGCACCGCAGTCGTAATTCCGTCAGCTCCGAGTACAATGTTATTTTTGTGCCGGATCATTGCTGTTTTGACCTCAACCTGGGTTGGTTGTGGGCATTAAACCATATCATCTGTGATTGGTATCTTGTGGCTGTTATCAGAAAGGTATTCAGCAGCCAATAATTTGGAAAAATGTTCTTTCCAGAATCTTAGCTCACTCGACACATCAGCTACCAGGTTCCCATTTCCATCTCTGCACGAGGCAATGCCAGTTTACAAGTCTCTCGTCTGTTGTTTGACTTATTCCCGATCTGCTCTCATTGGCAACTCAATCTACCCTTACCGCAACAGACAATTATTATCTTTTCATAACTCCCGATAATCTAATCTAACATAGCGTCATTAGATCCATTGTTGCCTTATAAGCTATATTCTTTGCTTTTGCCGCGGCCCTTTTTTCAGCCCTTAACACTGGTTCCTGTTTGCCACTTTCGGTAACCAAGAAATCGGCTTTGAAGGCTTTTTTTGTTGTAGCAACACAGGTAGTGCCGGGGTAATAGCCCGGTGATACTTAGAACCGGCTGCCGTGGGATTGTTTTGTTATGAAGCCTAATGTCATCCGAAAGAGGGGATAGCTTTGCGGAGTAGGCTTCAGCTCTATAAGGCCAATACAGCTTTTGTCGGTCTTGATTTCTCTTGTTTTTGGTACGTACATCTTTTGCAGTCCTTGACTAAGTGCTTACCTTTGTTGCTAAAAGGTAGTGGTTCAAATCCAACATGATTACAACATGATCGATTTAATTTATTTCCATCAGGTGACATCCATGTAAAATTACCGATATTGTGATGGTTAAAACTTATAGTTTAATCTGGCAGTGGGGTAATTGATTAGTATCATTCGATTGTCGAAAATGGTATCATGAGGCTGAATTTTCCGAGGATCGGGCCGAAGATATCTTCCCTGCCCTGCCAACATGGCATTAAATTTCCCGAACACTATTTTAATGTCATGTTCAGGGCAGCGTTCTTAGGTTTGTTCGAATATATTTTGCTTTTCGTACTCATATTTCTTCAGCGCTTGTGCAAAAACTATGCTAATGTTAAAAAATTTGGCTATTCATTTGAGTACTGTGGTGAACCCTGGTACAAAACGGTAAATTCACTTGTTTACAACAAATCCACATCCAAGTTTATTATTATTTTTTTCGTGGCAGATGTTCTAAATGCCGCAGTTATCAATTTTTCTTACGTCATGTCTCTTTTATCTAACTTTCTGAATAGTGGTGAAGTAGGAAGCACTTGGTCTCAGAAGTGTTCATACATTCCAGATGTATATACGTACATACGTAAATCGTGATCCTATATTCGTTTGCGATTGTTATCAACAGTAAGGGGGTCCGGTTTTCATAATTTATTATCGATTTCATTGTAATTGGGTTTCAGTTGTGGGCGACAAACCCAACATAAACCTTTTTGATCTAATCCCGTGTTGCCTCTCACATGTTAGCCATTGCTTTGACGGATGTCAAAAAACCATTGTCCAGGAGTTAATACGCGGAGGTCTGTGAGACGACTTGCGATGTGGTCAATTAGTTCGCTCTGAGTTCACCAGTCGAACCGGTCCGATACTTAACCTTACGACATACACCACCAACAACACCCAGATCATAAAGAAGTTATTATTCTTCGAGGTCCTCGAATCTATTTTGTTGGTTAGGCTATTTGGGAAGATGTGCCTTTTGGAAACTTTTGATTTTTAATTTTTCTTTAAAAATAGTCTCTCAAAAACAAATAAAATTAATTTAATAATCAGTAGCCTGGACGTGCCAAATGTATAATATTCTACACCACTGTGCTATTCAGCAATTCCGCGCATCTGTTCAGAGTTCAAGAAAAGGACGGGACTTATATATTGATCATATTTTGACTCCTATTCGGGGTGGTATATATTTTGTAAGACATATATGGCCAAAATGTGGATAAGAGGGACCAAATTGGTAGAGACCATGTACCGATAGTTCCTGGTAGCCCATAATGTACCGTGCGAAGTTTGAGCACGACCTAATTTAACTTGTGGCTTCGTGTGAATATACCCTAAATCAGGAGAAGCCTTTGGGTGCAAAACATAAACCGATACAATCTGACCTTACTTATTAGCTAAAATTGGCAGTACAACCTATAGTACGACCTATTGTTGACCTGCCTTTAAAAACTACTTCACTTTCGTACAACATTTTCATGTCTCCTGCCCCGGTCTTTCCTCTATTGGTATTCTGCAAAAGTAGTCTCCTCACACCTTTCTTACTCGAAAATTGTCATTCCTTTTATCGTCATGTCCCAAATGAATTTTAGTGCTCCCAACCAAGATTATTTCGGGATATATGGTATGGTTAGTTCAAAGTTTATACTCTCAGTTACTCCAGCTGTGCCCATGGATTTTCCTAAGCATCATTTGCCCTTACTTGTTGATAGTTGTAAACGCTCACCATCATACTACGATGTGCCATTAACTAAATTATTAGGATTGACTAGATGAAAGAAATTTGAAAAACTTTCCACACATCTTTAAGTATCTCCCATATTAAACGTGAGAATTTGCGAGAAGATAAAATATTTTATAAAACTAAACCGTACCTATACTTTTCACCATTGGGTCCGGGTGCTCAAAATCCTAATATCGGGTACATATGGGTATGCAGAAACAGTGATGTTTTTTTAAAATCGAAATATGTACCTATATTTATGATAAAGAACTCAGATCTGGTCCATCGACCGTTGTTTAACATGAACATACTAAATTGAGTATGGCCGGGCCGAGGATTATATACCCTCATGGTTCTGGTTCAGTACGAAAATTTTGTCAATGGGGCGTGGCACAGCTTACTTTTCCATTCGGGTGCATCATAACCAGCAATTACTTTATTCATATCGGTATTAGTTTACGAGATATGGCCTTTCAAACTTTAGAATTGCATGGGCGGTGCCACTTCTCTACCGGTGTGTGCTTTGTTCCTCAGCAATGTCATATATTTATTTCAAATATCATTATTAAATCTGTTACAGTTTAGGAGATATCATCTTTGTATGTTCAGGGTTGTATAGGACTTGCAACGCTCCCTCGTCCACTCACATCGTTAAGTATCCGAAAAATACTACCAGGCCGAAGTGTGAAAATGACATTGTATTAACTTTAATATTGGCGAATTCAAATTATTGTCAAATTGACTTTTTAAATTATGTTATGGTTGCTACAGACATATTTTTATTGCCAGGAACATTTCATTTTTTCCTTGGCCATATTTGAGCCATGTCTTATCTTTGCGTGTAGGGTGCCAAAAATATGTTTACTACAAAGCAGTAAACTTTCCCTACAAATTTAAATATGTCTTGAATTGGACTGGATTGGAAAAATATGACCCTTAGGCTACAGCAATATAGATCCTGTCAAACGTGGTTATATGAGTACCTTCAAACAATGACATTTCCTTATCTAAATAATAGACCTGAGGATTTTTTTTTAGTTTAACTTGCGAGTATTCAGTCTTAAATATATAAAACATATATTGGTTCAATCAACTTTAAATGATTTTCATCGAAAAATTGCATCAAAATAATGGAAATTTGTATTGTGTCAATCGAACCTAGTAATGCTGAAATATAAAAAAATGATCATTAAGTGAATGAACAAACTCATTAGATTGATGAAGATTTTTCTTTCAGTGTCGTATACTTTTCTTAACCGGTGCATACGTGCGTGAGAGTGTGTGTGTGTGCTTGATAAACTACTTTGGAAGCGTTCAACGGCACATCCACAGCACAGCAGAGCACAGCTTAACAACAATTTTAAACACAATCTACAAAACCTCAAGGTAAAATTTTCATTTAACCAATTGTCTTTGCCAGAATATTTATGACACTTTGGGATTGATGACAACCTGACATACACACGCACACACAGCACGTGAAACTCCGTCACAGACACTTGCACACAAACACGCACACACACACGAAGTAAAGAACTCGTCTGTTTGGGTATTTTGATAATTACATGTATTTAGAAGGATGTTTAGCTCCTTTTTGTGGTTTCCATTTTTATTTGGGGGTAGGTGAGGACGGGGAAAAAGGAAACAGAGTCTGTGGCAATATTTTAGCATTCCGTCAGAGATCAAAATAATTGTTTGGAAAGTGTTGAAGGACTTTGTTGTCACAATCAATGATCTCCGTGATGTTCAAGGAAACTGTTGAAACTTCTTGATGTGTCTTAATAATCACATTTGTATAAATTATACCGAAAAACTCGATAAAGCATAAATACGAGTATATACTTGTACACATATCATATGCCAGCATATGTACGAGTATAGTTATGTAAAAGTACATATGGATACATGAATGTGAGTGGTGAAAATTGAATGTCTTTCAAATGACTGTGGCACACTCCTGCAGAATGGATCAAATACAATTTAGGTCCTTACACGCTTCTGTCCCATGATTAATTTATATTTTCCTTTAGATTGGGTCTTTTTCAACGTAAGCGCTTGTGAGAAGCTGGGGGGAATTAACTTACACTTAAACCGGCATGAAATGGGGAATGCATAACGGACGCTTTACTTATTTGATTTACTTAATATGCATAATTAGGAATAAATAAAACCTAATTCTCAAACAATTTAATGCGTAAGTCGTTCAAAGTATCTTTTTTCGTAACCCTCAATCGGAAAAAGCCAAATATATACACCCTCTACCACAGGATGGATGGATCCTATTGGGTCCTTTGGAAACTATCAGAAATAGTTTACCCAAATTGACTAAGAACAAGTAAAAACGTCGCTTAGTTCTACCAGGCTCAATTTCATTCATCTGCTACGATGGATTTACTATTAAAACAGCTGATATAACAAACATCATATAATTATAGTTTCAACAGTCGCTTTGGTTAACCAAAACGTCATAGGGTCCAATTTGTAAAAATCTTTGATTTTAAATTCGCTGTCGTTGCGTCTTTCAATGTCTAAAGCGTGCCGATTTTATTGAAATTTAGTAAAGGGTTGTTTGAGTGGATGTTACTAGAATGGGGCGGGATATCTATTTGCAAAAATCAAAGTTCAAACGAAATGCACGCATTGTGAAAAAGTTATGTGAGTTTTAATTGACGCTCGAAAAGTGTCATATATGTGGGAATGGGCGTGGCTAGAAGTCAAATTTCCTGTCTCCAAATTAACCCTGTCATTAGAAATGGGGATAACGGGCGAAAAATGGGAAGGGAGCCCGTATATTCGGGCTTTAAATTTAGACGAATTTTAAAAATAAAACCACATTGAAATAAGTGAGGAAACAAGTGTCAAATCAAAATAGTGGCATAGAAAATATAAATTGGGATATACTCGTAAAAGGTTAAAAAACGGGCGATGTAGAAAAAATGCGAAAAACAATGTAAGAACAACAGGATGTCAAAAAAAGAGAATTTGGGTTAAACAGGGCAAAATGTTTTAAATGAAGCAAACAGATTTTAATTAAGAGAATAAGATGTAAGTATATAAAGGAAATGCAGACAAACATGGTCCTAAGCGGAAAAAAGGAAGAACAAGAAAAAACAATATTCAATCAGAGCGATGGCATTAAAAATATAAATGCGGGTTGTCCTAACAATCCAACAAGCGAAATATCGAAAACTGAGTAAAGCAGTATCAAATGAAGTTCCAATTAATCCGAAGATACAATGGAATGAAATGAGGTCAAATCGGATCAGTCAGGTCAAAATGATTGGACATTGTGATGTCATAGGTAAACATACAAAATTTAACACGACAGAAAAGGGAAGGAACTGATTGAAGTGGAATGAAAGGGGGGCAATAAACCGGCCCGGAAATGGTTAAAATACTAAAAACGTAGAGAGGCAGTTCAAAATTTAAGGTTGGAAAATAGAAGAAAGGTAATGGGGACGGAAAACCTAAATTCAAACTAAGCTTAAGAGATTCAAGTGCCCAAAAACTACTAAATACCAGACTGATTTGTTGAGCGCTCCAAATAGTTGTAATGGATTTTTGGTCTAATATGATAGATTTCCGCTCACGAAGCAGCTTTTATTTGCTAGTGTTATATTCAATTGTAGCGTTGACAGACTGATCGCTTTCCAGGCAAAACGACTGCGACTAGAATCATAACATTTCTTCAACAAAGATGAACTGTAATATAGTTACGTTACTGTCAGTATTAAAATCAATCGTAATATCCAAAGTCAACTACGCCTTACCTTTATACGGGCATTCACCTAACAATCAATTAAGGAAAATAAAAACGATAATAAATACCGCTCTTCGATATGCCCTGGGTGCTTTCCGTACCACTCCAGTCCACAACATGCTTTTTGAATCGGGAATAGTCCCATTAGAAACTCAAACAAAGATTATGACAGCTAAACTATCCAAGACAATAATATTCAGCAATAACACACTTATTCAGGAAATAACTAAGAAGTGCAAAACTTCAAAGAAAATACCTAAACTTCCTTCCTCAATTCACCGATGCCTCAACTATATCTCACAGATAGAATCCACTTTATCAATACCCAACAGAAAAAACACCCAACACCCACCGTGGCACTTAAATCCTTATCAAATCAACACCAATTTAAACAAACTGAACAAATGCAATACACACCCTAAGATATATAAGCTTTGTTTTGATGAAATTAAAAATAATCTACCCGGATACAAATTTATTTTTACTGACGGGTCTAAATCCGAACACTGTACTGCCTTCGGTATTACCACAGAAGACACCACAATCCGATCAGGTCTACTACCTTCTTACAGCTCAATATATACCGCTGAAATTACAGCAATATATGAAGCCTGTATTATTGCAAAAACCCAAAGGGGTAAATTTGCTGTTTGCTCTGACTCCCTATCAGCATTAAAGTCGATTGGAAACATATCCAATTCAAATTTCTACACCTCACATATAAGAAATATAGTTATACAGAATCATTCTAAAATTATGCTTGTTTGGGTACCCGGCCACTACGGCATCAAAGGTAATGAATTCGCTGACGAAGTAGCAAAAAATGCAAGCACAGCTCCACTAATATCGTTTGCCAACCTCAACCACAAAGACTTAAACAACCATATATGTCAGTACTTTGCACAGACCTCGACAAACTACGACCACACTTCCCAGTGGTATAGAGATGTAAATCCACATAAAACTAATTTACACTCCTACTTAAAAAGAAACACTATATTAAATAGGTGTGACACGATCAAAATACTTAGGCTAAGACTCGGACATTCTAAACTTACACACGGCCATTTGCTAAAAATCCAAATCCCATCTATTTGTAACTGCCTGCCTGATAACTCTTCCAATCCTAAACATTTTCTGAAAGATTGCCAAAAATTCAATAATATAAGAATAAACTTATTTGGACAAAACGATCCTTTAAAAATCCTGACAACTTTAACCTCTTTGGAAATACAACAACTAATTGATTTTCTGAAACAAACGTATGTGTACAAATTAATATAAAGCCGCTGATATTCCACCAAAGTGGTTTAACATAACATAAGTTACTAACATAGAATTAAGTTATAATTTAAGATATAAATGTACTATGTATATATAAAAAAAAAAAAATTCAAATTACTGTTGAGCTGAAGGCCTAGATGCTATTGCTCACTCCTCACATATTAATTGATAATTTGTAATTATGAATTAATATCTTCAAATAAATAAATAATAAATAAATAGAATCATAACATGTGGTAGGTAGTTGAAGGTCCAAATATAGACGCTCGATAGTGATTTTTCGAAATTCGTACTTTAAGATTCTAAAATCGAGTAGAAAACATACCTTATAAAGTAGAGATTTATCCATGTCAGGAACAAACGGTTGGAGCTAAAATTACAAAGTTAGTCCCATATAATTTGATTTGGGAGTTAAAAGGATTATTTTGGTATGTGTACTAGTTGTGTGTTAATTTTGACCTTTTATTCAAAGAGAAAGCAAAATGTTATTCATCATCTTCAGACCCCAACAGCGAATGCGATTAAACCATGATCAATGGCTATACACTTTAGTGCAGTAGGTTCTAAATAAACGAGAACCTGCCGGCAGTAGAATGCTCCATCGAACAAAGTAAACACAATAAAAATCCTTCGCATGCTTGAATAACATTGTTTGAATAAAATGTTTTGAAAGTTAAACCTTAAGGGGATAAAAAAGGATAAAGATCTTACTTTCGAATCCGGAGCACCTAGAAACGTGAGGTTATTTCCGTTTTGACAAATGAAACATGTATGCGAAGGAATTTTGAAATATTTAATTGCAAAGATCAAAGTTGGAGCTACAAGTTGTAAATACGTGTAAAATGGGTATTTTTACTCTTTCTGATTCTTTAAATAGCAATTTGGTATTTGGGTGGTATGTCCGTTGAAGACGCTGGTAACGAAAACTAGAAAAATTTGAAGCGTCGAATCAAATTTGTGAGGTAAAAATGATAAAAATTTAGTAGCGGTTGTTCTTTTTTGTAATCACGAGGATCAAATATTTCACAACTATTATTCAATCGCGAAGCTATTTCTATAAAAAGGGTATACAATTAAAAATTGGTATAAAAAGGGCAAAACGGGAAAAAAATACGGTAAAGAATAGCTAAAAAAGGTCCATCCACCCTTCGGTGGAGGTTATACAAATTACACTGTGGAACATTTTTGGGGTTATTGTCTGGGGGGTGAGAAATTCGAAGTCAGGGTGATGGTACTAGGTCAGTATATTAAAACCCTCAAAGGGTTTTGCGTTCGTATGTGCCAGTTTATGAAGAAAATTTTGCCAAAAAAATTTTTTTTTTTTTTTTTAAAACATATAAATCCCAAACGGAAAAACGTGTAGAGTCTTATAACTTTCACGTAAAGTCACATAACCTATAATGATTTGATTTGGTAGAGAAACAGTATATTAATGGATTAAAGAAAATGTAATTATTAATTTTTCTCAATTTATTTCAGCAAAATCGAACTAGTCGTTCTCGAGTTATGTCAAAGTACGTTTTTGCCAACATTTTACAACTAAGCGAAAAACATCAAGATAAGGAAAAAATGTAAAAGGTCATAAAAAAAACTGGCACATACAAACGCAAAACCCTTTGAGGGTTTTAATATACTGACCTAGTACCATCACCCTGACTTGGAATCTCACCCCCCAGATTGGCTGTTGTACTGTGTTATAGTATATGGATTTTTAAGAACATTTTAGAGTTTTAGGATGCCTATAGGCATTGGCTGAGGACTCCAATTCAGCCAAATCTTAAAATTGATGACATATTTAGATAATTCAGCAGATTTCAGTGTTTCTGGATATCCATAAGTCAAGTCGTAAAACTGTTGCTGAGCACCCACATGTCAATGTTTGTAAAGACATTATTTTCGGATCCCTAGGACCTTAGACCTTAAATTTCTTCTAAACGGAAAATTAATTTTCTGATTTGTTCATTGTTTTTAAATACGTCCATGTCCATTGTTCTTGTTGGCCGACTTTTCGGTCCCTAGGGCTTATATGCTCTTAAATAGTGGTCCATATTTGGATTTGTAGGAAAATTACACCGTCTGGATACCCATATGTCCCTAACCATTGCATTAATTTACCAATTTAGCCAAATCTTAAAGTTAATGTCTGAAGAAAATTCCACTTTCTGATACCCATAGGTCCATGTTCAAAAGAACCTATTTTTCGGCATCCTAGGGACCATAGATCCATGGGCCAAGGCCTCAAATCAGTTCAAATCACAGAAATAGTATATAAACTTATATAAGTATGCATTCAGAATTTTGTATTGGGAGAACACTGCATATCAAGATTTTTGAGAACATTTTAATGTTTCTACATACGTACTCATATGACCCCGAGTATTAAGGGGAATTTTTGGGGCCCCTAGATCCAATGCACACGCTCACTTTTAGGGCGTTTACTGCGTATATGGCAAATATTCCAAGCGTTGCTATTTTCCAATGTAGTTATTAAAGTTTTATAGTAGAAAGGTTCAATAAAAAATGTTTTCCCTTTTGTCCGATTTTGTCAATTTTTAATACCAACACATCAGCAACCATAGGACATAAGACTGGGAATTTAAAGGCTTCTAGCTCTTTTCCTTGGACTGATACGTGCTTTTAACAGATAGACGGACATGGCCATATCGTCATTAAATTTTCCGACGAACAATATTACATATATACAGGGTGATTCAGTCACGACTGGACAAACTTCACCAGCGTATTCCTTTTTCACCAACCTATTTTATTTTAGTCTTACCTCTTGCCTTTCCAAAATTACCTAATCGAAGCCCATAGGTCCTACCGTTCCAAAGTTACGACTATTTGACTCAAATGCAAAAAATTATTTGGGGTTTATTTACAAAAAACAAATAAATGTGTGCTGTTGTTTCGCTTCCAACAACCTTTCCAATGACAAACAATTCGCAGAGATCAGTATTATACGCACCATAATAGAAGTCGGTTAATTATTAGAATTCCGCTCATTCAAAACTGGTCGTGATTGGGGTGATAATATTCAAATATCATCATAATATTAATAGGTATATGTTGTGGAACAACAATACTATGATCCTCACAACATTAGTATGATTCACACACAACCATGTTATGATCCGTATAACCTTAGTATGATCCCACTCAACAGTCCTGTGATCCCCAAAAATATTTATTATAATTGGGTTATATTGTCAACAGCAGAGATGGGTATTAAGTAAATAATTTAAAAATAAATTAAGTTCAAAATAATAGGAGTCATTTATTTAACACTAGCGAAAAACAGTGTTAAAAACGTAAGCGTTTGATTAAACAAAATACGACTGTATATCAATAATTCCATGACTTTTTTAGCTGAATGAACACAGCCCTTATTAAGTAACGTCTGTTAATACTGTCAGATTTTGAAAGAGTTACGTCATTTAGTATGTGTTTAATAGCTGTTCAAAAAACACAACCTCGCGGATTTACTTAAAAATGGAAAATGGTGAATTTCGAGTGTTCATCAAACATAGTTTTCTGCGAAAAAACCGACAATCATACTAAGGAAAAGCTTGGTAAATACTAGTAAAACAGTTAAAAAGTACAGGTCGCAATTATAAATTGATTTGCATTCTCAAATGTTCGGATATCATAAATAGGGGTTTCCCAAATTCAGAAACTTCAGTTTAAATAGCCCCAATAGAACGAGGTAGAAAAAAGCGCTCAAACCATATAAAATCAACATAATGACTTAGAGAGTAAAACAAGGACAAAAAGGTATAAAAAAAGCGACCGAATCCAGCAAAATGTCATGAGCGAGAAAAGCTGTATAAAATCAACAGGATGGCATGAAAAATAAAATGGAGAATAAAGGAATAAAAAGGTACAAAACGGAAAGAAGTGTCAAAAAGGTAGTAAAGCAATTTTAAAGCAAAGGACATAGAAAAGGAGGAATAAATTGGATATAAAAAGGGTCAAAAGGGGTAAAATAAAGGAAAACAAAAACTTTTTTAATTAACAGGATGGCAATAGAAATGGGGATAAAAAGGGGTAAAAACGAGCGGACTGAAAGAGGGCGAAAAATGTAAGAAAAAACAATTCAAAATCACAGGAAATCAATGCCCTCGTAATTATACGATATGCAACTCTGCTTCCATCAAGTACCATCTATTAATAGACTACTGTCAAATTTTGAGCGATCTCCCTAATTTAGTGTGTGTTTAACAGCTGTTCAAAACGTACAATCAAACCAATGAAAGGCTTGACTTTCGTTGTGTTCGCTCAAGTACAAATGACGCTGAACGTTCTGGATGGCCAAATAAGGTCAGAGCACCCGGAAATAACGAAAAATCCACGATATGGTGTTGGCCGAACGAAGAGTAAAAGTGAGTGAAACTGTTGATGCCTTACTCATTTCATATGGCAGCGTGGTTTTGAATTTACATGATCAGTTGGGTTTAAGAAAGTTGTCTGCAAAAGCTGTGCCGCGTTTGCTCTCAATTGACCATAAACGTAATCGTGTGACAACTTCAAAGGATTGTTGGAGTTGTTTATTTGCAATTCGAATGAGTTTTTGCGGCGGTTTGTAACTATAGATAAAACATGGATCCATTACAACAACCATGGCAACAGTTTTTTGAGATGTACGCGGGATAATCCACATCGATTACCATCAAATTGGAAAAACAATAAACGCCTTTTTGCATTTGTGGTTTTCAACGAAGACACATGCGAGCGTAACTGGTGGAAATGATATTACGGGTTGAAAATTGCTCTACGCACAGTTCGAAGACTGTACACAAAGGGTAATCCTCAGTAATTCAAATTCCCTTATAAGTCATCTGATTTGTTGCCGAAGTAATCGTTGTCAAAGACTGCTGAAAAAAACCTTGGCGGGTTTAGAAACAATAGTAAAGTCTGCCAGACAAGCAAGCCAAAACATTTTAATTTTTTACGTTGATTCTGAAAAAGAAACAACAAAAAGGTCTCGAACCAGAAAAAAACTGTTCAAGTCATAATTTTTTAGCGAAAATTCTAAAAGTCACGGAATTATTGATATGCCTTCGTAGCTTTATGAATGTCAGTTCAATTCATCAACATCATTTCAACGCAACAGACTTGTATTGAGGATAGTCAGCTAGTCTTGTGCAGGTACCATATTGATCTGCCTTGTATTAATGCTACTTACATTAACTGCACTGAGCCGAAAATAAAATGTATTGTTAAAATTTTAATGGTCAATGTTTGATAACGAAGACTATAGTTGAGTTAATATTGCATAAGATTGGATTTTTCAAGAGAGTGATGCAGAATAATGTGACACATAAACAAAAATTTAAAGATCATTCGGCTTTGTTGTATCGGAGTTTTTGATCTGCTTTGTGTTATACTCGTACTAAGTTCAGAATTAAGTTACTCGAAGTTGCAACGATTGCGACTGTTTTATTCCCCCCACTCTTTTTGCTTTCTTCCTCTGCTCAGAACGTTTGTAATTGTGAGAAAGATTATAAGACGCTCTTTTAAAAAACCACCATCAAATACATATGCGAGCTGTACAATCTTTGCTTTTCGCACAGTTCGAAGACTATGTGCAAAGGGTAATTCTCATTTATCATAATGGGACTTCCGTATAAGTCATTTGATTTGTAGCCGAAGTAATCGTTGCCAAAGACTGCTGCAGAACAGTCTACCTGGCAACCGTAGCCAATACAATTTAACATAAAAAATTGTAAGATTAACTAAAGAGGTAACCAATAATTAGTTAACTTAACAATAAAAATGATTTCTATAACAATCTTTATAGCTAATAATATAAACAATTTCATTGTTATATGGAACATGTACTATGGAATTTTAATATTAACATTTTTCATGGTTAAAAACAACGCATTGTTAAAACAACAATAATTATTTTTAATATTAAAAAATTTAATAGATAAAAAACTCAACAATTAATTGTTAAAACAACAATAATTATTTTAAAATTAACAATTTTAATGGTTACTTTTATTATATAATATAATACAAGTCAACAACAAAATGTTCAAATTAACCTATAATATAATATATAACGTATATTTATGGTTAAATTAACCTTATATAAGGTTATTTTTTCTTCTTAGTGGGTATGATCTCAAAAACGCATGAGCAAGTTTCATTTGGATGATCGGGCTTACATATACCCTTAACCTTTAGGGACATGTCTTGATTATATATTTGCTGTCGTTAAGTTAATCTAACATCAATCCATAACCACTCATTTTTATTACCGATTTTAATGTAATCAAATGAAGAGTACTTTATGTGGGAGGTACAAAAATGGGGCATGGACACAATTTTTGACCTATGCGTGTACAAAGCTTAAAAAACGTATTGCAGAATACAAGGGAAATACATGCATTACGTTAAAAGTAATGTGAGATTCAATATACGCTCGGATAGTGTTGTTTGTGTTTGAGGTACAAGAAGGGTGGTGATTATGAATCAATTTCTCGTCAGGTAGAGTACATTATAGTCGATTTTTAATTACTATTTTTTAGCGGACCTACCACAATTTCAGCAAATTCCATGCATTAGGTGACGAGTTATGTTAGTTTTAATCCGCACTGAAACAGGGTCATTTGTGTGGGGGGTACCAAAAGGGGCGTGGCCGAAAATCAATTTGTAGCCACCAAGTGTACCTTATAACTAAATTGTTAATAAATGGACATTGAAGTAAATGAATATTGTTGTTTTATTTACTTTAGTAATAAGTGGGAACTGAAGTAACGTCAGCAACGTCTTCAAGAACACGTTTTCAATTTTTAGACAAATCAAGAATCTCATTACAGCTATTTAAATATCCTTAAATAGACATCTTTCTTCAACGTATATATGACGCGCAAAATAGAAAGGGACCTAAGGGTAAAATCCAGTTTTGTTCAGGAGAGCCATTCTAGAGATTTAAATACGTGTATCTTTGGTGTACCATCACTTTCATAAAACGCGCATATCTCTGGGAGGGAACATTTTCAAGGCATGGGATCGGTCTCATTCGATGCACAGATGTTGTCCACATCACAAAACAGTGAAAATTGATTTTTTTTTACCCTTAGGTCCCTTTCTCTATGCGCTGTCACATATTGATTTTTTTGTCACTACTCAAAATACAGCTTGACGTTCAAATCTACCTTAGTTTTTGTAAAATACTCAGTGGCACTGTCGGCACGAATATTGTTTTTCACAAAAATAGTTAAGTAAAATTTTGAATGGCATTTCAAAGTACCTTGAAGAAAGTGGTATCTGGAAAATATCGCTCTCAGGACGGAAACGGGGCTAATATTAGGAAAATATAAAAGCGTACGAGTTTAATATCTTGAACACAGAATTTACCCTTGCGACACATTAAGAAAGTTCATATGTATCCCCTACTCCGATCCTTTTGATAGCCATCATTCGATCGATTACTATAGCCAATGGTATGGGTAAAATTCTCAAAGAGTCCTTCAAAGACATGCTTAAGTAGGCGTATTCTTATTTGTATCAAGCAATACAGCCTCCTTGTGCACTTACCATGTACATGTGGGGTCATTGCATATACACTTACGTGTACATAATTCGCAGGCTTAATCCAATATATTACAGGCCATCATAATAACATTTTGCATTAAATTCATACGTTCTGTTTCGGGACGAGCTGAAATAAGTTTTAACGCTAACACACACTTACCAAGACGGAAAAGTTCACCCTCGCCCCACATAATGCGGCTGCTAAGCATTGGCCGTTTCCCCTTTTCTGAAAATATGACCGGAAATGTACAGTCCTATAACCATAACCACATCAAATGGCTTTAGTTTTGTTTTCTGATACTATTGAAGTGACACAAACGCCATTTACGTACGTAAAAATACAACTACACAAATGTGTACAATGCGAGTGCGAATGGAGCTGTCCCTGCAAACATTTTTGGCTGCGGAAAAATCTCGATTCGCCGGGACAATGTGAATCGCCTGAGTATCCCCTGGTGAAAGTAGGTGTACGTACGCCTTTGAGAGATTCGATAGCAATTCCTAATCGATAAAAATATTTGTTGACTAGATTAGTAAAATAATGAATCGGAAGTGATTCGCTAGAAATAATAAATTACGATGGAATTGCATAGAAGGAGGGTTGGAACACCATGGCATATTTTTAGTCCCATATGATGTTTGGGAAAAATATAAAGAGATTAAAAATTTAAAAAATGTGACAACATGGCCTATGTTGAGTCGAAAATGCTGTTTTGAAAATTAAAAGATATACTTAATGTAAAAGAGTTCCCTCGCCTATATATGCATCTTGAATTTTCCGTACCTCCGTCTTCCTTTGCCGCAAGCCAGCCGATAAAGGATCGTTGATGTAAAAAGAAACGTGTGCGGTTCACGGTGTAGAATCAAAGGAAAGAATATCATCATAGTAGAATAAACTTAAGGACTGTGCCGCAATTGTTTTAATTCTTTACTCTCTATTTTTATTTTTTCCTTTGAACAAAAACATTTCTAGTAAAAAATTCCACATGTTCATCTTTCACAGCTAAAATGACACTTTTGACAAGCTCTCTCATACTTGTAGGTTTACAATTAGTTTCACTTGAATTGCGACTGGGTCGCTTACGAGATGTCTAAGCGATTTTGTGTGGCAATGATAGAGCGTAGCAACCACAATGCATCGCATGGGCAATGGATAAGCAATCATACGTGTTTCTCTCAGATTACGAAAATATCGCTAGGGCGATGTTAATGTGTTTCACCGAAAAATAGACGCTAGGAAATATAGTTAAAGAATCGCTTAAACAATGATAATGCGAAGCACCCGCGATTTAGATTGAATCGCAGTAATCTCACTCGGCCGATTAATCTTGCCAGCATCCATCATTCAGCTGGTTGCTGTGCGATTCTTAGGCTTGTATATCTATCACTTAGGTAATGGTAAAGCGACCCATCCTCCAAACCTTCGTCGATTCTATTCGCGGACATTTCGCGCGGCCGATCCACGAACAATCGTGAAATTGTTTGCCGGGGTATACGTGTGTAGTGGCACACCAACGCACACATACAATTTGTAGTTGGAGAAAGACTTTCATTGGTCACGCTTTCAAAAAATAATCACACACTAACGCAACTGAAAACAATACCAATAAAACAGCATTCAGACGAATCCAGGCACATTTTCTTTTACACACACACACATCTATGGACATGAACTCTTTGCGAAGCTTTGTCACTTGTTTGGCTACGTCCTTGTAGCTACGCTTCACATTAAGTTTGTCATGCTTTTTGTGACACGTCAACTACCCTATAATTTAGTAAAAGGCACTGCAATACCACGAGTTAGTATACCCTTACCGTGCTGTGGCACAGCGGTATTAAGAATTTGTGCTGAAGTTTGTAACGCACTGAAGGAGGTCTTCCAAATTTGATTTTTTGAGTTGATAGCTGTTGAAATTGGAGGAAATCGGCCCTTGTTGAAACTTTCACATGTCTCCAATTTACTTTCATATTGGATATATTCGTCTTTTAAAAGATTTTATGCTTGTCTTAGGAAAAAAACTTAAAATTTTGTCTTAGGAAAAAAACTTAAAATATGATCCTTTGTTAAAGCAGGGTAAAGAACTATAAAATAAGTTAAGCCGATTCCGAAATATTACTCGTACCAAATGCGTATAAACCAGATAAATTTTCTAATATTTCGCAATCAGCTTAACCAATTTCATAGTTCTTTACCCTGTTTTAACAGTATTTCAAATTACTAAATGTTATAAAAGATTCATCAACAATTAAGTTACTTTTTCTTCTTTTTAACAAATTTTTTTTTAAAATAAAAAGTACTGACTGTTTTTGGACCAAATATTTTTAATATATTTATTGATCTATATTGTATCCAAAAAGAATCTACTTATTCGAAATGTCCGCCTTTTGCCTTTACACATGCCTTAAGTCGCACTGGGCAAGTGTCAATAGCTGCACGAACCTCGTCCAAAATTGTCCACTGCTCGAACCAAAGCAGTCTTAAGAGATCCAATGTTGGGGTATCTTTTGTGACAAACCTTGTCCTCTTAAACCGTTCACAATTTGAAATCCAATGGGTTCAAAACTGGACTGCCTGATGTCCATTCTTCAGAGGAAATGAACGCTGGCAAATTGTTTCGAAGCCAGGCCTGGGACGTTCTAGCCTTATGGGCCGGCGCATAATCCTGCTGAAAAGTCCATGGCTGGTTTCGGAACAGGAAATTGTTAAGAGGCTTCACAACGGCTTCCAAAGCGGGTTCTTGGTAAACTTTGGCCGATGTTTTGACTCCTTGTTTGCAGAAATGCAGGTCAGTGGCCCCATCGTAAGAGACACCCCACCAAACCATGACTGAAGCTGGGTGATGACCCTTTTCCACCCTTGGGATCAGTGCAGATGCTTCCTTAGATGACCGCGCATACACTCTATCATTTTGCTTGTTAAATTTTTCCTGAACGATAAACATTTTTTCATCGGTGAACAAAATTTTTTTGTGCAAGTTATCAGCGGGCTTCACCAAAAGACGTTTGCATTTTTCAATCCAATTTTTTTTTTAAGCTGCAGTCAGTAAATGTCCGGTTCGTCGTTTGAAAGTCCCAAGTCTTTTTTAATGATTCGACTCATGGACTTTTGCGTGATATTCTTCTCACGGGCTATGATTTTCTGTTTTCGGAGCGGATTTCTGTGAATTCTTGATTTAACGGCTTTGATGACATGCGGTTTTCGAACAGAGCGTAAGCGGCCCGACCGGTGGCGGTCTTTTACATCTCCAGCCTTCTCAAACAGTTTTAGGCATCGGTAGACGAACATGCGGCTAATCCCCAGTGGCCGGAGCTTGAAAAGCGCTATTACAGCAATACGGTTTTCATTATCTGACCACTCCATGATAAAAGTTAAAACAATTTTCAAATCCCGTTACAGACTAACGCTGTTGAGGTAAGCTTTCAAAACCCATATGATATTAACGGGGTATGTACAGCTACTATTGAAAGGTGTGTTCAATGTTGTAACAGTATTTATGTCCCTACTAAATATAGTATTAAAGATATAACGCGAATACTAAAAGAGGTCTTTATAGTGCATTTGCAATGGAAGTACCAGAATGGGGCGTGTCGACCTTATATTCATTTCCGAGTATAAGGCCGTTATAAAAATATTACGGCACTCACAATGTAAGCGAATTCTATGTATTACCGAACAAATTATATGGGTTCAATTCTGCTCTGCAACTGGTATATTTTTGTAAGAGGTGCCAGAAGGGTCATGACTAGGACCTAATTTTTTGTTTTCAAGTTTATCTGATAAGTGTGTTATTGGGCCCCAATTTTTACACATGTATAAATTTTCAGGAATAGGAGACACGATATGAAGGTTCTAAGATGAACTGAAACAGAGTCATTTTTGTGATAGGTATCAGAAGGGGAGTGGCTAGGGATCCAATTATTTGTCATTAAGTTAAGTTAACATCTCTATTTTGATTTTGAGATAGATCGCAGGAAAAGCATTAAAGAAGAAGAACACAAATGTGGGTGGTGTAATTGCATCGATGATACCTGAATAGGAAGTGTAATTACAAAGGCTCCCAAAGATTTGGGGCCTCAGTAGCATATCTCATATCTTGCAAACCGTTCCGAATTTCGATCATACTGTGAGCATACTTCAACAATGTTGAAATGTGGAAGTAAAGAAAAAACAAATGAAATTAAAACATTTTCGGGACATTTCTCACTTTTGGAACTACCTAAGCGATACCTAAACGGTGTTAAAAATCAATCCTAGGAAGTTCATATGTGTACCTTCTTCAACATATTTATGCAGAAAATCCTGCAAAATGCAGAAGAGAAGAAGGCATTAGACGGCACTTACCACAATCCAACGACAGCCGGTTCTATTTACCAGATTGACACGAATTAAACACTCTTCGGCCCATGTCAGTCACTTCAACAATCTGTGTTTTCTGTTTGTCCATCATTTCGTCGTGGGAGTAGCACTTTCCGGAAAACCTGCTCCGAATATTACTGGTCCGGGATCGAACAAAACCCTGGACCGTGGATCTGCTCGGTTTCTTAGAACCGTATAAACCATCGTGCAACGTCTGTAAGGTGTAATTGTAGCTTGAAGTGGGTGCACTTCAGGAGCTGTTCAGTTTTGAACCACATCAGGGAGTATCAGCGTAGGCCGCAGTGGGTCTCATGATTTGCTGTCATCGTCATTGTCTACACCTTCGTCGCCGTCGTCATCATTATCCAACTAGGAGACAACCCCGCAATCTCGATCGCAGCAGCAACATGAAATACTGATTGCAATTTAATGCAATGGTCTTCGCAGCAAAATCGTGAGGTAACATAATTTATAAGCCGGAGAAACATCAAGGTCGCCACGATCCAGGAAACTAAGCTTAATGCACGAGAAGTGGAGGTGGAGGACTTGTCTTCCTGTTACACCATTCTGTGCAGTACAGACCTATCTCGCCTAAGCTTGACTCTAGAAAACCACCCATGGAATGAATGGGGGTATCAGTCAAATCTAGGACTGTCGAGATAGAGCTTTACATCCCATTTATACATCCCACCGCTTGGTAGCTGTGTCCCGCGCTATTTGGCTGTCATAAGCAGTATGATAAAATACAATAACAGTCTGCTTCTATGAGACATTAGTGCCCCACATGAACTTTAACATTCTCTCTTTGACAACGACCAGAAGGACATAGCATTGGTAAAGCAAATTTATAGCTCTACATTCTTTACAGTGTATATGGACGCTGCCACACGCGGGTTATGAGCAATTGTTATAGCTCGCCAGACATATGTAACTATGGCATCGTCTAGCTTGATCAACTACGTCAGCTGGCAACCCATTTCGTTAGGATCGGACCACCTTCCCATAATCCCTAGTAATCTCGGAATGTAGAGCGTATCTTAATCAAAAGAAGTCTGATTGGGATGCCTTCAGAGAAGCCATCAACCGCAGCTTTAGTAATCTACCCATTCTCTCGGATGTTCAAGTAGTCGAGAAGAAGTTCCGGGCTATCATCAACGCAGCAGCCAATGTAATATTCCTGCTGTTCGAAAAGCCGAGATACGAACTTGGGATCTCAACTAGGATGGTTAATGAATAAAAGCGGAAAGAATGTCCAAATAACTTATAACCGTGCAACTTAAGTTACGAAATTCGTAAATTTTTTATACCGCTCAAATTGCTATAACTCTAGAAGAATTTATGATTTGAAAGCCATCATGTTCGGTGACCGATCCGAAGCAGTGCTAGATCTTTCAATCGACTTTTTATTAAGCACCCAGAGAACGACAAGGCATAAAGAAGAGTTTTGTTCCGAATCGAAGATACACCACCACAGTTTATCGTTCAAGAAGTTGCCAATGTCATCCAAAGCGCAAAGTCATCGAAGTCGCAAGGTCCAGATGGGATTTCAATGCTGATGTTTAAGCACTTGCATAGCCCGAAAGTTTAGTACATGACCAATCTGTGCTCAATCTGTCGTTAGCCACTTACTTAGTCCCCGATGCTTGAAACATGGGCAGACGGGTACCGCGACAGAAGCCAGGCAAAGACTCAAGCAAAGGAGAATCGTACAGGCCGATATCTTTGTTTTCGCCAGAAGCAAAGACGCTTGAACCACTGCTCCTTTCCGTCCTCCAACTTTTATGTGCTGATAATCAGCATGGGTTTCGAGGGCATCATAGCGCACCAACTGCTTTAAGTCGCGTCCTTAACCAGAACAAGACCAACGGTGCCTCTTGACCATACCAAGGCTTTCGGCACGGGTAATTGTACCACTCAGTTCGAAGATATCGCAGAAACGTTAGTTTAAACGTTGGGTCGTAAACTATATGTGTGGACGCCAGTCATATGAGAATTTGGAGACATAAAGTCGGAGCCCCGTCGTTTTAAATAGGAAGTTCTCCAGGGTGTGGTGAATATCTCCGGCACTGTTAAATCTTTACCTCTCAAAAACTCCTGCACCAGACGGCGTTAAAATTGTGTAATACGCTGATGATTGCACAATTTTGGCGTCCGATTCTAAAATGTATGACATACGCGAGAAAATTAAATGTTACCTCACTGACTCAACATGCTTCACTACGAGGAATATGAAAAGATCCACCTCAAAATTATCAGCCACTCTATTTACTGCATGGACCACAGAGGTACCGTTGTCACTTAATGTGAAAGTCGATGACGTCAGCTTCTAGACTACTAACTACGCCAAAATCCTTTGGTCCACATTGGACAGCCTCTTTCAAACCTCTGCACATGCTACAGCTTTCTGCGATAAGCACATAAGTAGGAACAAGGTCCTTAAGTCACTAGCGTCAGGTCCTGGGTGGCCGACAAAAAAACATTGTTTACCTATTACAAAGCGATAGGTCGGTCTGTAGCGAACTACGCACCACCTGTCGGAGAACGTAAGTACAACGCAGTGGAATAAAATTTAGAATTGCCTGAATGTCGTCCTGAGAACCACAACTGAGTGTCTCCTTATGGTTTGTGAGAACCATCTGCATGAGTAGACAAAGGCTTTTACTTTCGCAAACAGAATTTTTCGTCTCATGGACAGGATGCCTCCGCCCAGGCAGATTAGGTACGATCTTCATGCTCTAGAGAGAGAGGTCCAGCGGTACAAGGGAAAGCCTTTAGATCATTGAAACTATCAGGAAGGTCTGAACAAAATACACGCTGATAAAATCGCAGCAGCAGTACCGAGCTGCAGTGAATGTAGTAGTTGACCCTAGAGGAAGCACGTCCAAGACCGAAGTGTTCATAAGTAATTTAAAATCATTGATCGGTACCGGAAACAGTTGTTCCAAAAGCTTTTGTCACTGCAATTTAAGAGATGGAAGCCGCTCAATTCAAAGAAATCCCGTGCAGTATTTTTATGCGTTTAATCGCTTCATCCATAAGTTATAGAACGTTAGGAAGATGATATGACTTTAGTTTTTCTTCCTGATCAATAGTGTGTCCCGGAGTCGAGAAGAATCGTCCTTAGATTTCCCGCGATATACATTTAATATATTTACTCTATTTAAAACAAATATAACAAATTAATAAAAACAGGCGACCATTTGCTCCGATGTGCTTCTTCTTAAATTTGGCTCGTCTTCGAAGACCCACACGGTCGATTGCTGTTTTGTTTCGGGTTCATACGCATTGATCCATAATTCGTCACCTGTGACGATCTTAAACGTCTTTTAAAGCACCGCGATAGTATTTTTTCAAAATTTATTTGCACAAATCGACACGAGCCTTTTTTTGAGGGATTGTCAAATTGTGCGGTATCCAACGAGAATAAACCTTTTTTACGGCCAGGTGTTCATGCAATATCGAATATATGTTGGTGGAAGAAACGTTCTGAGTACGTTTATGCTAAAAAATGTCAAACTTTCCAATAGAAATGCCGGATGGCGACAGGCAACACTTAGTGTTGCCTAGGCCAGAAATATATATTAACCCTCGTAGAAATATATATAAATAAAACATTTATATGAAAAGTTTACAGGAAACCTCGGGAATCAGAACAATCATGTGGTACTTGCTTGTGAAATCTTAATTTTTTGTAGTCGAACAATGTGCTCTACTTATATGTAAGGGGTGTTTTGTGTGTAGCTTATACTCGTATGATATACTCACTCAACCTTTAATTCTTTCTTCTTCCCAAACATTCTGACTCTTTAGAACGATCCATGAATTTAAAGTCCTTTAAGCACCGTAGGACCCATAGCATGCGGTTGTTATGTTACCATAACCTTTTTACACTCGTCTACAATTTTAAAAAGTTATCCGAGTTGTACAAGTTGTATCAGGACCTTTTCACAAAAATCTTCCTTAGTCTTGGGGATGCTCAATATCGCTCTGACTTTTGAACTTAGCTGACCTTCGCCACAACCCATTTATAGACTATTGACAATATTATTTCATACCTTCTAAAACGGGACTTTCTCGGGAGCCTTTGTACATGGATTTTTTTGATTGCTGATTAAATTTTCCACAATCAAACTGCCTATACATAAAAGTAATTGGTTAGATCTTCTGCGCCGAAGCAGCTAAATGCTAACGACTTTACAAGTAGGAATGTATAAATGCATTAGCCATTCGGAGCCGGAAATCCGGTAGGTTCAGCTCATGGAGTGTTTAAATTAAGTATATCCTGTTCAGGTTACTGATTTGAGTGTGAAGTTCCCCGACTTAGTCAGAATAAAATGTTAAGGGAAGAAATTAAAAGGACCCGAGCCTCGAGTTAAATCTTTTGTATAGTGACTACACAGTTAGTTGTAAGCCTGTACCATCTTAAAAAAAATGACATCGACATATATACAACCAGGCCCTTCATTACAACTTTTATTTTGATTGCAAGTAGAGTGAAAACGATGCGCCCAGACCAAAATTGAATATCGTTCGTTCTTTTTTTTACAATTGTCCTGGTTGTTGTTGTGGCGTTTCCATCCATTAGGCACACAAAGCTGGAGTCTATGTGCCACAGAAGTGTCAGTGGAAAAACTTTCGACTTTAGTGTAAAAACTGCAACGACACTTGAACTTTTAATGTTGTCGCATTTCCTTTCGAAATTTCAAACCTTCACTTGGTGGTGCGTATGGGAGTCTGCTCAATTTTATTGATTGTGAGTGCGTAGAGTCCCAGTATGGTTAAGCTACGTCTATCCCTACCACCTTCAGACCCGAAGCAGAAGATTCACTTTCCTGCTGTCCGATGCCAACCATTCGGCGGGCATTAATGGTTAACATCGGAATCGAAGAAAAGACAGGCGAAAGACTTCTTAACTTTGGTGATGCAAAAACTTAAATTAGATATCGTGAATGTATTTGCCGGTTTTGTGTCTTATTTACGAACGTCTGTGTAGATGATAAAAAAAAGTTTTGATGCAATTTTCCAATATTGTGCCAAATTGGAGTTTCAGACGATTGCCTGCAACATACATATATTGAAAACATTAAATCGGACAGAAGCAGTGCTTATCGATGCCTTCAAAAGCAAGGTTTATAAACTCGAAACAAGCTTTGTACTCTGGCTAGCTTGATTCGTATTTAGAAGTTTTATGCTCGGTAATTTGACTATCGTTTCCCCAGGACAAAATGTTTACATTTTCGTCAGCAGCGGGAAATGTCAGAGCTAACTGCTATTTTTGCTTCTTGAAGAAAGCGAGTTAACAATTTACTTGCTTACAAGTATAATCTTGCGTAATGGTAAAGGGACTCGATTGTTCCTGGAATCGACGTAATGTAACATTTTTGTTACCATACCTTAAACTTAATTTAGCATTACTTGGACACATTATTTCATTTCAATAACTAGTATGTCTTATCAGGCAGAAGCGTTCTGAAGCAGTGTTGCTTCAGAACGCTTCTCCTACCAAAATTGGTACTTTTTTCATTTGGTAGAATGATTGTCTAAGCCTATTTTGGCAGGTTTTGCAATAAATATGTATTTACTTAAATGAAATTTGTGTTAATGCGATGGCAAATATGTTATTGGTACCTTTTTGCAGACATAATAACAAGGCCTAACATAACATAATTGATAATTAGTCCATATTCCGTACGTACTACTTTTTGCCACAGGGTAAGCGTAAAATTACCAAATGAATACATAAATAATTTTATTTTGGACGCACAGTTCGAAGATTATACGCAAAGGGTAATTCTCAGTTATTCAAACGAGACTGCCGTATAAGTCATTTGATTTGTAGCCGAAGTAATCGTTGACAAAGACTGCTTAGAAAAACCTTGGCGGGTTAAGAAACAGCTGTTCATTCTGCCTGGCAACCGTAGCCAATGCATTTCGCCAATTTTTTAGTCGATTCTAAAAAATAAACAACAAAAAGGTCTCGAACTAGAATAAAAACTGTTCAAGTCGTTCTCGAAATTTTTTTATGTAATTTGCTATTCATATTTCCATGTTTGAAGGGACTGTATTTTGTGCCAGTAATGAGTCAATTTAGTCTAGGAATAGTTGTAAGTCCATCGTAATGTACTATACCAAAATTAATCGAAATACAAATTTATGTTTAGGTTTTCTAAGCAGTCAACCGATATGACCCATTATCATCTGAGACGGTTACTGATTGATCGTTAACAACATTTTCCAATTTCTTTAGGATTGGAAGTAATTTGTGGCTTCTAGAGTAAAAGATCTTAAATCGATTGATCATATGTTTGGGAGCTATATCTGAACCGACTTTGATACATTTCAAAAGCGTCAGTCCAAAAAAATTACTTCTGTCATTTTTATTACATACTTGCCCGACGACAATTGTGACCTGTAGTTAGAATAGAATCTTTAAAAATGCCGCAGACTGAAGGATAGATAGACATCGTTAAATCAAATCAGCTGATGATACTGTGTCGATCGGTACATTCAAAGCTTTAATAGTTTTAGAAGTTTTTGGAATTTTCCGTTACACCCTGCGTAACGAATTGTTAAATGGCTTTATAATTTTTGGTATGTTTTAATTTAATTTGGTAGGAAAAGAGCTTTGCCAGTGACAACACTGGTTCTGATCTAAACGAACGTCATCTTCCTCGAGCATACTTTGTAATCCACTAAGGATGCCGCCGTGGAAAATGTTCAGTGTGCACGATTATCATACTCGGATGCCCAGGTTTCAAGTCCGGGTAAGAAATTGAACTTCTTTCAGCTGAGAGGTTTGCGGTGAATGAACAGCAACATATTTGCCTACATCGACGTAGTCTGGAGAATCTACCAACTTCGCGTTGTATGAGACACGTGCGAATAGTCTTCTGCAGCAAGTGCTTGGGCAAATGCAAAAGAGAAGGACCGTTGGCACGGTGGAAATACCAAGTCCCAGAAGACTGGACGAATCTAAGTATAACCCACTGTATACAAGATTAAAGGTCATGGGACTCTATACATATTGTGGCTAAAGACCTGCTTAAATTGAGGACATCCATTTAATTAAATTTAGTGGTTTTCACCCAGTCAATGAATAAATAAATTGTCTCGTACACACTCTACTGAATCGAGAGCAGTTATACATTTGCTTTAAATGATCTAAGATAATGTGGCTTGTCCCAGGTGTTTAAGCCTGCAAAAAGCACTCTACTCTGATCCGATTAATAACATTTTGTAGGTATTTTCTCTATATTACTTTGGAATTCTCTCAGAATAGTATTACCAGCCACCAAAATGACATGTACAGCATAGATCATTCACCACAACGAGTATCGATTGTGACGCGATGGTGTGGCTAAATTGATCTTCAGATAGGTGTTCTTAGGCAGGATCCTTGAAACCTCACTCTACACTTTACTATCTTTTCTTGCATAAACTAAGTCGTGCATTTTCATCATTAAAGTGTGTCACCATGGCCGAACATAGAATGGTGCATGTAAGCGGGCAACTTATTTACCGAAACTAGCCAAACAAGACCCCTCAGTTCTTTGAATGATGACTACTCTTAAACTATAAGAGCTGTAAGAGGTTTGCACTAATCGGTTACAAAAGGTTTACAACTCAAAATTCTGGCAGATTATTTCGATTTCAAAAAATAGATATATAAGTATCTCCCCTATGCCAGTTGCCCAGTTCGCTTTTTCGTTATATTTTCAAGAAATAACCCAGAGAAGTTGTTAAAACGTAGCTGCTATCAGAGATTAGATGTAGTATGGCTCCATCGATAATTACTTGCTCACTTGTTTAATTATTCAACCAACCCTCAGAGGGATGGCCCAAATTTACAGTACATAGTGTTCTGTACGGATAGGTTAGTAGAAATTAATAATAGAAGTGTAGCCGTTGAAGGAATATTATTATTCCTTCGAAACATCTAAAATGATCTTGATCCTGCGAACATTACACAATAATGCTTATGCCTTTTACACTAAGGGCAACCGATTCCTCGACGATTGTTTCATTGATTGAACATTTTAAAGATGCAAACACATGAACCTTTATTATACAGCAGTCAACATTTGTCCTTGCAAGATTCTGTAAATGAAAGATACACTAGGGTAATTTCTTCAGAAACCATATCATATCTAGATAGTTTACAAGTTACCTTTTCTTCATAACACATAGTGTTGAGGAATAGTCATTTGAATGACAATCATTTAATACTTATAGTTATAATGCTAACCCTCTGTTGTGATAGGGGTAACATTGGCAATAATCAGACTGCTGAAAACTGATGGAAGTGTACATGATTATCATGCCTGAAAAGCCAGGTTAAACCACGGGTAAAAATATCTAACAATTTTTGGCAACCAACCAATTCTAAAGTGCATAATACTTTGCACCAATAATTGGTTGTGACGACAGATAAGTTTTTTGTAGCAACCAAATCCTGTTTAGTTTACTGTTGTAACGTATTTTCCGTTATCCTAACATCAAAATATCATCTCTTTACTACATTTATCTGTTATAATTTCTACCAAATCTATATTTTAAACAAAAACACATTTAAGGCTTGGGCGCACTGAAGCTTTTTTCATATGCTACGTATTTTTCTACTTCCAGCAGTCTAAAACCCTTTAAAACTAGCGTCAAAATCTTAGATCTTTACTCGTATTTATACGCAGACACTGCAATAAAATATACTTTTTGTAAGTTTTTAACATATATTTCCGTGGTTTTTCGATAACCGGATATTATGAAAAAACGCAATTTAATCTGCCAGACTATGTAAATTCGAAATAAACGTTAATTTTACTAGCTATGCTATTTTCACCGAAGGTAGGAAAAAATTTTGCAACAGCATCATTTAAAAAAAAATGTTGACAATTATTATTTTACAGAATACAGGAATTTCTTGTAATGGAAAATTGTAAAGATAGGTTTATGCGTAATAGGGGGTGATAACTTAGGAATGAATTCAATACTTGACTTTTCAGAATTCTTTAAATCATATTATTTCTGCTGGTTTTGTACTGCGTCGATTTGATGTAGAAGTCGTTTGCCATTACGATTTGTTCGTTGTATTTAAAATATTTGTAGCCAAAAGAAAATATTTTTCTAAAGATTTCCTAAACAAGCGAATAGTAACATTGGATTTCGGTCCCAATACTGTTAAGCCTCCGCTATTCGATTCAGATTGTTTCAATAAAACAAAATTCAAATTATCTGCTTCTGAAATGTTTACTCTAATACAGTATTTACCGTTATGACTTAGAGATATAGTAATATATTGTGTCGAGTGAAAATTGATAAAAACACTAAGAGAAATTATAAGCATTTTATAAAGAAAAAGCATTTCGCCAAAACTTCGAACTTACTTAGGAATTTTAATCATAATGAGCTTTTTCTTCAGGTTTCTTCGGACACTATAAAATCGAAATTTCACTTTATGGTCTACTATACCAATTTGATGCAGAAAATCGGTCCACTTGTAAATACAAACTCGATTAGATTTATTATTTCGGTTATATGAACCAAATTCACTAAATTTTACCATTAGTTGGTCCAGTTAAAAAAACGATCGTGGTTATGAAATCCGATGCACAGAGTACTTCTAACTAAGCAATTGTAACAACAACCAACACATGTCAAAATTCGGTAGCAATAATCAACTTAAATGGTTAGGTTAACGATACTTTGCCTCCTCAACCGATAGGGTCGGTTGCCTTTACTGAAACTTGCCGTGAACCCAATCAACATTCGGTTGCAGCATTGGAAAACATGGATAGTACGTGCAATCACCAACATTCGGTTGGCAAAAAATTCGGATGTGGCAACAAATCTGTTCTCTGTGTGTAGCGACGCCTTTGTGAAGACATTAGTTTCTGTGTACCCATACGTAAGTGAATCATCATGTAAACCGGGAAATATAAGATTCAAATCGGTGTAACTCTGAAGGAAACATGGGGTCATGTGTATTAGGGTGGAGTGAAAACATGCTTTTTTTATAATTTGAAAAAGTTAACCTCAGAAAGAGATGTAGTCTGGGGTCCTAAAGAGGGGAAAAATAAAGAAAAAAATTTAAAAAAAATTTTAGGGGTCGCGCCACTCCCTAGAAATTTGGAAATTATCGCTATTTTGGCGTTGATTTTAGAAAAATCCTAAAAATTAACGACTTAACTTATTCGAAATTTAAAAGTTTGAGCTTGTTCAGTGACCAAACAAAAGTATTTGAGGCAAATATGAGGATAATCGACTAATATTTGTAGCTTTGGTGGCGATTTCATTGTTCAGTCAATTTTCTGAAGAAGGGACATTTGACTTATTTTACTTTTTGAAATTTTTGAACAATGAGAAAATTTTTTTTAAATTTTTTCATGCCCTTATTTCATTGTTTACGCTATTGCAAACATTTATTGACATAAAACTTTTTAGGATTTTTCTAAAATCAACGCCAAAATAGCGATAATTTCCAAATTTCTAGGGAGTGGCGCGACCCCTAAAAATTTTTTTAAATTTTTTTCTTTATTTTTCCCCTCATTAGGACCTCAGACTACATCTCTTTCCGAGGTTAACTTTTTTTTTTGAATTTCACTCCACCCTAATGTGTATCCATGTCAACACTTTTTTCGACTGTTTGGGGTGACAAAGTAAACTAAGCGTCTACACTATTCATTTTGCCTTTGAGAGTACAGACTATACATTGTATCAGAAGGGCTTAGATATAGTTCACGGATATAGCTCCGTCTTTTTTTCTTCCTTTTTTAGGGTGGATGAATATTCAATTTCGAGAAATGAAATTGAATTTCTAAACTTATGCTCTAATAAAAGCAGAAAATCCCACCTAGCAACTGGTAACGGGATCACGGATGTACATACATATAAGCGATATTTCGATGATCTTTCCAACTTCTTATCGGATCGGGACGAAATTGGATTTGTTGGAACGACCATCGAAATATTGGTTATATGTACATTATATATATATACATATACACACACATACACAAATATATAAAACAAATAAAAAATAAAGTTTAATACAACTCACGCGTAATCTGTGAAAAAAAATCATCTTGAGGTATTTTTTCAACAGATTACGCGTGAGTTGTATAAAACTTTATTTTTTATTTGTTTTCAGTACTGTTTGACATTTCAGAAATAATTGCCCGAGGTATATTTGGTCAGTAGTACTGGTGGCAAAGTCACTGGTGAATCAATACAGTTTTACTATCGACATTTCCTACAGGGAAGTGACATTTTTTCTGAGTTTCGCATGAATTCAGCTTCGATTTTTGAACGTTTTTGACTGCAAACGTACATTTACACAGAAAGCCGAACCCTACATATGTTACCAATGTTGAATCACTAAACACATTTAATTAATACGTATGTAGGTATTTACAAATGTGTATGCATATTTGAATGGGTGTGTGTGTGTATGTACTTATACACATGTATAATCGAAAGTCTTTCGTATATTCTGGTGGACATACACACACACACATGTCCGAAAATCGTAGCTCAATAAGATGAACATTATGCCTTTATTGAGATGTGTATGGATGAGAGTCTGTTCGCACGACATCTCTTCCTTTTCCGCTCCCACCAGCGCTAACAGTCAGGAAAACTTAGACACACACACACAAACGCGCAGGGTACACACACTTGTACATCGTCTACACGAACATAAATAGTAAGAAATTCAACATTATTTTTCTTGGACCAAAAAGCAATGTTTACGTTTTAATATTACGGACAAGTAGCTTATGTACGTGCGTGTGTACATCCATTCCCTACATACATACATACATACATTCATGAGTGTACGAAGTACACTCACGTGCACATGACCATCGCAACATTAAACACTCGCATCTGAAGGAGTCCCAAACAGTTGGTCGAGTGTTTGCTCCACACTACGACGCCACCTACTCGCACTACTCTAGAGAGAATGTTACAAATGATGCGAGTGTGTGCGTGCGTATGTGTGCTTCAGCGAATATACACGCATTCATAAGTGTGTGTGTGATCTAGAAGCGTAATTCATAATAGATGACTAACAGGAGCTCTCTATACGATACGCGAAACACGATACGCAACATATGTCCACCGTAATAAATAGTATGCGATAATTGAAATAATAATGGCTGGGAGGATTAAAAGATTCGCCAAACTTTTCATTTTTTTGAAGCTCTAAACGATGTGCTCTCGTGTGCCGTCCCGTCCCGTCTGACTCTTGTTGGAGAGAACTGACATAACTCACTCTCAGCGCGGCGAGAAATTCCCATACACGAAATTGTTGTTTGTGCGAGAAGTTATATCGAGGAATATAGTGGCATATTTGTCAATTATGTCAAGGGATGCGGAGGTAACAATCAAGATTGGATGTGAATTTCATATACTTATATATTGTATAAGTATTTTTAACTCCATTTGGGCCAGGAAGCACACACAGATTTTATTGGTGGAGTTTTATTTCACCTACATACAAATGGGATTTTTCAGTATTTGTTTATATACCCACACTTGTGACGGTCGGCGAAATTCCAGCTTCCGTCTGACACTGCGCACTGATGTGCAGTGTAACCTAACATTTCATGTGTGTGGTTATTCTGCGAGTGCCACTGGTCAATGGGCTGAATATGTGAGAGAGTGTAAACAGAGAACATTTCCAGTTTGACTCATTCGAATTTCGAAAGTGAAACTGTTGTACGATTGCCGATTGCATGGCTGACGAATGTGGCACACATCGGTGAGGTAGACACATGTGTTTGGTGGCTCTCACCTACTCTCTTTGGTTAAACAAGTCTTCCGAGCTCTCTGGGGTCTGTGACATTTTGGTAGGTTGTACTCAGTACATTGCTCAGTGGACGCATATGCGGCACACACTCTCTTACTCTCGCTCTCACGGCTGTCCACAGCCTCCACCATTGTTGAGTCTTGTCAAGTGTTTCGTTGCGTGCGTTTACACGTTGTTCCTCTTCTGAGTGCGAATATGTGGCTCTTGTGAGTGCCTTCGACGTGGTGAGTCGCGAGAGCCGAGCTAGTGTGTTTTAGCTGTTGCGCTGCAGTTTCGAGTTTTGAGAATGCCTATGCGGAAACTGCCGTTAGTTCGGTTTTAGCTCTGAATCGGTATTGACGGTCATTTCAACTGAGCTACGCGCATTCATTTCATTTTGCTTTCAATATCCAAGTGGAAAAACAAAAACACCAGCCATCACAAGTTCTTCTTTCAGAAAGTTTCGACTGTCACAATTCATCGAATAGGAAAATTTCTCTCCTTGTGAGGAAAAGAAAGCATTTCAAAAGTGATAAGTAAAAGAAATATGATATAGCACGCACAAAATCAAGTGAAAAATAAATACAACAAGAAAAAGTTCATGGAAATTATCATTAAAGAGCACTGCCAAAATAAAGTGAGTGTGTAGTTTTTCGTTGCGGTGCGAAAACTAGCAAATCCTGTTGTGAAATCCGTTGTATCTGGAAGATGTGAATGGTTATTAAACGTTCGTCAGAGATGCGGTCTCGTCGGTACGACGTTTCCCTGTGAATATCTGAGTTTTTGTGTACGCACCCGGACTGGGATGATGTGTCGCCTTCGTGGTCGTTCTATGCGTTTATTTTGGTCGTAGTCGTTGTGTACGGTCGCGTTTATCCTGCGGAATTTTGCGAGAAGAAACAAATGCGTAAAGAGCAAAAACAAACAAACAAAAAAAAGAATAATAAGAAATAAAAGAATAGAAAATAAGCGAAACAAGTACAAATTTTGCACAATTTCGTTATTTGATTTTCCCTTTTGGTGTAAATATGATGGTGATGATGATGGTGATGATAGTACAATAAAACAAAAAGAAGCAAGCGAAACACGAAAAACACAAGGAATACAAAACAGTTTGCGTACTTGCTTGGCATTTATCAAAAGAGAAACGACTCATGTTTTCCTCTAATGTTGTAGTAAAATAAACGAAAAGCTACAAAAACAAAAACAAAACGGCAAACAACGAATTACAAAAGGAATAACAACAACACGGTAGCAAATTAACTGTACGAAACAAGTGTGTCGGTAATGTTTGATATTGAAGCGTAGCAGTGGCACGTTTATGGGTCTTAATTAGCAGCTCGGATAGTTTCAGCTGATGTAAGCATTAAATCAAAAAGGATCCTAGCATCGAGCAACACACACGCACAGTCGGAGCCTTCGACACAAAAACGCGTACAAACAGAGCTGGAACTAGCAGCGGCGGATACAACACACACACACACATACACGAGTACAAGTGGTGGCATGAAAACAAACAGAAATTGAAATAAACCCCGTTCCGCACTCTGGTCACCAACCAACAGAGTCACAGCCATCCATATGTTCCACGTATGGTATGTATACACAGCCGTGCGAAGGAGCATGAGTGAGTGCTAAGAGCTCACCGTCAGACGACGACCCCCACAATAGTCGATGATTTCGTTCAATTTGATGGCTTTTGGATTCACGCGTTGCCAAGGCTAACATCTAGGCAAAGGCATCGTAGTAGCATCCCATTGAAATGCCTATAAAAAGGCGTTTTTTATGACCGTAAAACAATAAAACAACGTACAAACTGAGCTGAGTTGGGCAGCAGTAAACTGAAGTAGGACACAAAACTGCCGAACGAAACGAGGAACTGAAAAGAAAAAACTGAGTAACTTGAAACGTGGTCGGTCACTGGCCGCACTGTGCCGGCAGTAGCGCAAAGAGCTGTAACTGCCCTGTGGCTCTGCTTTATGCTGTGACTAAGCAGCACAGGGTCGTTGCCTCTAAATACGTCGAAAACGGAAAGCGGCAATGCAAATCCTAAAAAAACGAAAAGGAATTCTTAATAAAATGTCAGAAATGCCAACAGCATCGACATTTCAATTTTAAATGTGCCCCCCACCCCCCACGGCAGACAAAAGAAACCCGAAATCCACAACAACGGCAAGAGATAACCAACCAACCAACCGACCCGACCGAGCGGCAAGCAACAAAAAGGAAAACAAAAACAAAGGTTGTTATTTCAGCTTTATGAGGATTACAAGTGCGGCAACGACGGCAGCTCGAAAACGGAATTAAAACGTTTCTTATTTCCTTTTGCTGCTGACTGACTGCTGGTCCGCGTATAAGTGCAAGAGTGTGTGTGCATGTGTGAATAATGATGTTCTCATCATCGCAAATCATCGTCACATGTCGCTCTTAGCGCTCCTTCTACCAAAGACAACCAAAGCTTTGGAAACGTTACAAGCTAAACAACAGCAAAACAGAGCTATTACCAATCAAGCCACAAACAGCTACGCTGCAACCAGCAACTGAACCACTACCACTCTGTCTGTCACTCTGCCACTGTCGTCACTAACTGCTACGAGTAGTACTGCTCACTTGTCAGTACATCAACAAAACAATTATACTTTGGTCGCATTTAACAAAAACAAACCAGCAAAACATTTAAAGTAAAAAAAAAACAAAACTCTTCATATTGCCACAACGATCTACCCATTCTACGTCCAGCTGTTGGTTGTTGATGTCGAGCAACATGGAGGCATCAGCAGATTCTTTGCAAACGCCTTTTGCGTTACCAACAAATACAAGTGAAGCTGTAGCAGCAGCTGCTGCTTCGAGCAATGCATGTCAGCATTGTCATCGTCTCTATCATGAGAAACGCTATCAACAACAGCAACATTACCACAGTCATCATCACGAGCAGCAACACCAGCAGTCGTCGCTGGAGCAACATCAGCACTCTCGTCGTCGACATCCTCATCAGCAGCATGCGCTGCATTGGATTAAAAATCTTCATTTCGTCTGCTTTGGTAAGTGCAACATTCGGAATGCATAATTTCAATTTTTCATTTTCATTTCATCGTCCTGTCCTGCTTTCTTTCCTTGCACTCCCCTTCCCATTCCATTCCATTCCACCATACCCTGCCCCACGATGCCATACATTAAAATAATTATTTTCCCCATTCTGTGAGTGAGTGAGTGTGTGTGTGTGCGATTATTCCCTACGTAGCGACGGAGCAATAAGCAAAGACTAAAGACTGCAGCGAGTGGCACATGGATGGCAAGCCATGTTGCATGTTGCACTACTGTAGCAGCAACAGCAACAACGATTTCAACATTTGTTTATGCAAATCATCAACAACAATGTGTTGATGTTCGTGTCGGTGTTCTCGTTGCTGTAGATGGATGATGACACTAAAACAATTCCATTCTATCCGTGCGTCGTTGCTGAATGCCTCCATCATCCACCAGCCTGCACCTGTTTCTCTTGTTCTGTCTGCTGACGGCTTTTCTATTTTGCAACCGACATTACTCTTTTGTTGTCGTAGCGACGGTGTCGTTTATGTTGCAAAAGTCAATGCACTTGAAAGCAAAGAGGATAAAAAAATCCCTCAATGTTGCATACAAGTGCCATTTGTTAAATTAATTATTTATTGCTGCCAAATCGCTGTTCTCGTCCTCTTGTTGTTGCTGTTCTTGTGTCTGCACCAACAATCAATGAGTGTTATTTTGAATATGTGGGCGTTGCAACGCTCTTGAAACAGTTCCAACCAGTGCTGGGAAATGTAGTACTGGCGTACCATTTTTGTTACATTTGCAAATTTGGCAGTGCAATGGTATTCCCCACACTTTTATACACTCCACCGTAGGGTGGATGGTGTATTAAATTGATCATTCCGTTTGTAATATAACAAAATATTGATATAGGATCCTAAAGTCCCATTAGGTGGTTTCTGCTAGCGTAAAACTGTATTAAAGGACTCACCATCTTCAATCTGATTTGATTAGAAAGATTTACGTAGATTTTATAAATATTTACTTACCGAATCAAAGTCAGCATCAGATTATACTCAAATGTAAGTCTTACTGGGTTAGTACCTGTAGAATATGCTGCGTTTAAAGCTAATGAGATTTTCAGCTTAATTTTCTTTCATAAAAAGGAAAATCCAAGAAGGAGTGTTTCCTCATTCCTGCACAAGGAGTCAAACAGAAGCATAGAAGATATTCACATTTTCACCCCCCCCCCCTTTACCAGCACGACTCCTGCAGTAATCATAAGCTGATTTAGGGTTTACGATGGCTAAGGCAGCCAGTTCGTCGAGCATTGTTTGCCTAAGGACTGCCAAATGTGAGCTTGCACTACAATTTCTCTTTTACCGAAATTAAGCTCGTATGCAGAGTGAAGAAAGAACATAAAATATTGTTCCAAATTCAGATGAAGAGGTGAGGTCGATGGAAATTTCCTTTACTCTTCCTATGTAAGGCTACTAAACAGTTCGATTTGAAGTAATTTTCACTGATTACAGAACTGTAGTGGCAGACAGGTGCTTTTTATCTATAATCTACAGGGACATATGACATTTTTATGATTTTTAAGAATTTCTGAGAGATTAGAATTCTCTCAGAAGTGGTTTCATTGCATGTTTGCATTTATTTTATAAAGCTATTCATATGTTTCTTCTTCGAGTAGAAAGTGGTCGGATTTCTTTTCAAATTACCTAAACGAAGCCCAGAGGTCCTACCCTTACGAATTTATGACTATTTGACTGAAATGCATGCGAAATGAATGCACGCATTTATTTATTTTGTAAATTAACACAAAACAAGTTTTTGCATTTCAGTCAACTAGTCAAAACTTTCGAACGGTAGGGCCTCTGGGCTTCGTTTAGGTAATTTTGGAAAGAAATTCGACCAGCTTTTACTTGTACGTTGTTGTAGGGCTATATTTATGAGAACAAATCCTACCACTGGTTCAGAACTAAGCAATTTTACCCTAGTACCCTCCGACCACCAATCCGAAAATTTTCATCCGCTGCCATTTCGCCCCCCTTGCATTTTTGACATGGTCGTAGATAGACATATTTTCATGAAATGAGCCAAGGAATACGCTGGTGAAATTTATCCAGTCGTGAATGAATCACCCTGGTAAAGTGTAACGCATAAAAAATTACACCAGACCCTAGATATGTTTTCGCCAAATTCGTTTTTTAGTTTTTTGCGTTATTTGAGGCATACCAATCTGTTTCTGTGTGCGGTGGTTTGCATGACATTTGGAAGGAGTCGCCATTCATTTTTAAATTTTTCATATCCTAATATTTTCCCAAAAACCGCCTACGGGATGGGATGCAAAATGGTTCATATTGCCATACCCCTCCTGGTACCTGCCAAACAATTGTACCATTTCGCAAGATCTAACCAAAATTCATTAGTTATGAATTTAGTTTAAAGGTAAACTTGCTGAAAAAAAGGCCACACCCCTTCTGGAACCTTCTATACAAATGACCCTGTTCCAGTATAGATAAGAACTTACATTACTTGTCACCTAGTGTATGACATTTGCTTAAAAGATGAACACATAATATAATACCCTACACCGAAGAGTGGACTAAATTTGTAATTCCGTTTGTAACACCACGAAATATTGATCGTAGACTCTAGAAAGTATAGACTATATTATTGATCAACGTATAATTCTAAGACGATCTTACCATGTCGGTCCTTGTGAAAACATGATAGCACTCAAACAAATCAACCTAGGATGCTGAAATGCTTTGCGAGATGATGGCTTATGGTCATGAGCAGATGTGGGATAATAAATGGGCGAAATCGGTCTGGGGGGGAAAAAGTTTCCCTTTAAGAGATTAAAGGTAAATTTGTAAAAATTATAATTTTTTAAGTAATAACTCAAAATCATACGGGACGGGAACTGTTAGTTGGGATGCACTAAATACTACAAAAAGGACATATTTACTGAACTTGTAGGCTTATGTAGAACAAAAAACGTCCCGAGTGGTAAAAACGGGCAATTAATAGTCAATATGGGTATTTGGGTACACAAGTTAAAGCAAATTTGGCTATTAATCGGAATATAGATTAATTTTGGCTTAGATAAGGGTCGGAAGCATGTGCCGATGAGCTCGGAAACAGGATACATTTTTGTGCTTTAGTTTCAAAGGTACGGTGAAGAGTATATTATGTTCGGCCTAGCCGTTTTTTTAAAATAACTTTGTACATGCGTACGGAAAGAATGATTGACACGCTCAAATGCACCATTCCGCCCACAATTTTAAAATTATTTTTGCGACTCTGCAGAACATTAGTAGTTAGAAACAGTGTTAGCCGAAGAAACAATTGTCGTAGATCATAGTATTGAGGAGGTTTCAAATAAGTCACTTCGCCATTGCGTGCAGCATTTAAAAATTGTGGAGCAAAAAACGGACTTTCAAGAAGTGCACATCTTAGACCGTCGCGGCTGCCCGAGTTCCCCGAAATTATATTATAGCTTTAATGGCTAACAAAATTCTGCGAGGATGAAAAACGTCGAAGCATAGCGAATTGACAGAGGTGTGGTGCGAAATAACTATACTCTTAGGATCGGTCATCTCACTTTAAAGAAAAGTTATAATTTCAAAACCTTAAGGGTAATGTTTTGAAATCATAACCAGCATATCTACTAAATGTTTAAAATTATGGTCATTCACTGAGAACGCAATAGGGGCACTTCCATTTTATACTCGTGTCAACGGAATTCATTACTTTTGACAGTTCTTATCACATCGGTCTAGTGACATCCGCTCGTTTGTTACCTCTTCTGCTGTTTTTCCAGTCTCGTTGACATCCTCTTCTCGTAAAATTGTATTTCTACACCTCCCCCGGTGTATTTGTGTGAATATTTCATTATTTTCCAATTTTATTACACAAAAAAAGGCGCCATTAAAAGCCGCCACTATTACGTTTGGGGTCTTTCTTTAGTTTATTGACCATTTATTTCACTTTGCATCTTTAGAGGCGTTGTTCACCGGGACAGCACAGCAAACGAATGAGAGTCAATTCTGAGAAACGAGACTGTCATTGTGGATGCCACCACTCCGAATGTCCACTTGCCGCGCCGGAGTTGTCAGGGTCGTAAAATTTTGTGGCAGACCAATGAGCCAGCCGCGCGGAGTTGCGTCTCTGGCCTTTGTCTCGTTCATTGGAAACATTTCAATTTTGTTTTATTTGCAAAATATACACGAGAGTGTAATCGTTTTAAAGTTTACGATGACGCTGGAACAATGGAGCAGTGTACATTAAACAGACCGTTTTAAGTTGACATGATACGTACGGCCTACAAATTAAAGGCAACAGCAGCAGGCCACCCCCCCGCACAGACAGGCGGAGGCGGCGACGGAGATAACCAACAGATTTGAAGTTGGGGAATTGAATCTGAGGATGCACTTAATTTGGGAACAGAACACCGAGCATGAATATGATTACGGAGCAACATGGAGCGCGTTCGTTCCTTCGTTTGCTTGCTACGCACTTTTGTGGGGCGTTATGTGCCGTGGAATTGATTTTGGCTGCTGCCTTTTGTTGTGTCTGCTGTGTTGTTGTTGTTGCTGCTGGTGTGTTGGACTACAACACCAGCTAAATGGCCATTTAGTTGATGTAACTGCCAGCATTGCTGTTCCTTTCCATTGTCGCTTATGTCATATTCACAAGAAAGTCAAACTGATTAGAAAATCAATGGCAGCAACACAAAACAGGAACAGACGGGCGGGCGGACGCACCGACGGACAATGTGATTCCGATATCCGCTATTTGTAAGTAATAATGTTTTTTTGATTGGTTGTCGTTGCTCATGTTCGGTCGGTCACTGCTGCCTCTAATACTCGTAATAATCATCATCATTGTCCTCAGCGTCATCGACGTTGACTTCGTCACCGCCGTCATGTTAGAGTCACCCGTGTTTTGTGTAACAAGTCATGGGACTCAACAGGGGGAAACTGGTTTTTATGCGTTACGTGACATAACAAACATGGTGACTTTCTTTCCGTCCGACCAAAAAGAGACCAGAACCGACAGAATACAACCGACCGCAAATTGTGGTAGCGCCAGCAAAGTGAATGGAAATGGTGGCATGCCAACCATGCCTCTAGTGTATGCCTCCCTTCATACGTTTGAATATATTCCAGTGTACGAGTATGTCAGTCAGGTTTTTTAAACGTGGCCCCATATAATTAACGGATGTACAATATTCCATCAATTTCAAATGTCAAACTAGCGAACAGGTACGGATAAACCACCAGTAACGCAGTTTTCCACAAACAGGTTTTAATCTTCATTAATCTACTTTTAAATCTTCGAGAAAATATCCTTGTTTTTGGGGATAAGCAGTAGCAACTGATCAAATTTTACTTGTACAGATGAGATTTATCTGGCCTAGTCGGTGTGAAAGGGAGTTTAATTTTTTGATCTATGGAATAAGAAAGCACTTTCCAAATCAGAGAACAAGAGTTAATGCTTAGCGAAAGCGTTCAACTGCTGTTGTTGCTAGTAGCGGGAATTTTTATTTGGGCACTGCAAACTTTAATAGACTTTTTTTAATGGAGTTTGGAATATCCACGTATGAAATAATTAACTTACTTAATACTGTGCCAGTATACAAGTGTAGCTATTAAAATTTTGGGTCCAGCAGTAAAAAACAATCAGTTACCATTGATAATGATTTTTTTTATTCCAAATATTCTCCATGAAGATTAATACACTCTTGCATGCGATC
This sequence comes from Hydrotaea diabolus, assembly GCA_963513945.1. Classification (NCBI taxonomy): domain Eukaryota; kingdom Metazoa; phylum Arthropoda; class Insecta; order Diptera; family Muscidae; genus Hydrotaea; species Hydrotaea diabolus. Next base: position 98,309,341 of record OY740720.1, on the reverse strand, counting down.
AAACTAGTTTTCCAATCACCTTTTCCACTTAGATTGCGACACCTCCATTACATGGTAGATGAACGTGTTAGAAGCTGCTTCGGGCGTCGAAAAACGTTGCCCACGCAGTTTTTTCTTGATCTGAGAGAGCAAAAAGAATTCATAGGGTGCCAAATCGGGGTTGTACGGACGTTGACCCATCGATTCGACTTCTCCAGTGCTGAAATAGACCATTGTTTCCGCTGATGTGTGAGAGCTCGCATTGTAGTGATGAAATATGATCCATCTTCTCTTATTGTTTTTCCTTATTTCTTTGAATACTGTTGGCAAACTGATAGTTTTGTACCACTCATATCCCAAAAAACGCGATCATTTGCCTAGATGTACTTCTTCCACTAACAACTTTTGTTAGATTTGCGTAGATCCATGAATCGTCACCTGTGAAGGTGATATACGCTGCATTTAAGCTACCACGGTTGCCTTTTGTTTGATCATTAGTCAAATTATGTGGGATGAAACGACACAATTCTTAAGGGCCAAAAGAACATGCAATATCTTATTGATTCCAGTTATGCTAATGCCCACTGATGGCTCAATCTCAAGGTATGTTACATGCCGGTCTTGTTTATCAGGTCGATGGTTTCCGTCAAAACGACCGAAGTGGGACGATAAATTTCGGACGACCGATATTAATCCTGGAGCGAACGGCGTCCGATGCTGAACGATTTAAAGTGGTTTTTGATAGCGCTTCATTACCAAAAGTCGAAATAATTTAATTGGGATAGTCTGGTCTTGATAGTTCACTCTGAAAATCGTAAAGAATCCTCGCACTAAAATGTTCACGGGTTAATTCCATTTTTTGACCGAAATAAATTTTTCAATATACAGTAAACAAAAAAATTCGTTAAAAGTGGTACACTAGTATTACCGTGACCCGAAATATAAATAGCAACCTTCGTACTTTGATGCCTTAGCCTTGCCGCCATTGAACTCGTTGAGGTTTTATGATTTTGTTTGCCATGTTGGCACCAAAAGGATAAATAATTACACCCAACTATACTTTGATAAAAGTATCCAGTAATTCCGCTAGAGGACTGATGTGTGAAGTAATTTCCAGAAGTTCCGAAAATGTTAAAAGGAGATTAACAAAAAGGCGCTGACTACTTGTCACCCTTTTTAATCATTTTCAAACAGAATGTATACTAATACTTGTTAATTTCAATTTTGGCAAGAAAGTTCAGTCGGTTGAACCAACTTATATACACCCTCACCTGGATAAATCTTACATTTTCCGTTGTGAAGGTAATCTTAGATTAATACATGGTGGGCCAAATATTACCATGGGGGTTAACAATTTTAATAACTTTTTCGTTAATTAATTTTTTTCGATTATATAATATAAAAAATGAAAATTTTTTTTACACTAAGTTTGAAAAATAATGTCATTTAAAAAATCCCCGTTTTCAGCTTCGCAATGATGGGCTCGTTTAAGAGCATTTCCATAACATCTTTTAAAATTTATGGCTGTAGCGTTCGAATTTCTGCAACAATGTTGGCCTTGAGTTAAAGGATTGTCTCGGGGTTGTTTACATATACTTGCTTCTTCAAATAACCCCAAAGAAAATAGTCGGGTGCTGACAATCTGGCAATCACGCTGGCCAAATAATTTCCGAATCTCTGGAAATTATTCGCTCTCTAAAAATTTGACTTAAAAGTGCCACTGTGCCTCGGTCAGTGGCTCCGTCCTGCTGAAACCACATCTCAGGTCTGTTTTTAAGAGCAGGATGTACAAAAATTTCTTTCATAAAACGATACCGCTCTCCATTTACGGTTACCGCACTTCCATCTTTATTCTTGAATAAGTAAGGCCCAATGATATTTGCTGATGTGATCCCACACCATACTGGGGTGCAATTGGCTTAGATGAATGGCTCTTGGATTTTCAGAACCCCTGAACCTATAGTTCAGCTTATAAACAAAACCATTAAAATGAAAATGAGCTTCATCACTCATGCGTTTGCGTTAAAATAATTGATCGCTGATTTAAATAATAAAATTCAATTATTCTGGTTCTTTGCTTTGTTGTGTATCTCTCCATTATTTATTCTCCAAGTGTTATTTATATAATCTGTTATTTACAATATAATCAGGCTCACCCTGTATAAGCACCAGTTTTTATTACTATTGCCCGATGCGTTCCTCATAAAGGATAGTTTGGGTAAGAGGTACCAGAATGGGGCGTGGCACCTATTTTTGTCTATGCGTACACTCATATTAAATAACACATTTAAGAACACATTATTAAAGCGAAATTCATGCATTAGGGAAGAAGTCATGTGGGTTTCAGCATACGCCATGATACTAGAGTTATTTGTGTGGGAAGAACAAGAGGTAACATTTTTTGTCTAGTAGATTACTTTGTAAGCTATTTTCCGGTTACTTATTCTCGGTTGAATTAAATAAATGGTAAAAAACTGTTAGGCCAATACCAAAGTGGACGAAATAAAACATTTATACACGCAGAGAAAAAAATTAGTTGGAAATGATTTTTTTTTCTCTTTAAATGAAAACAACGCGACAAAGCGTACCCCCAACAGCGAGCTTAAGAACATTTCTAAGCATATCTGTCAAAGCACAAATTATTTTCGAGCTTGCCAATTTTGCGAACAAGGTCCATCCAGCCTATATGAGAATCAAGGCGAATGAAATATTTAACTTTTTTTTGAAACATTATTTGTAATGGCTCGAAAATGTTGGAGGATGGTGCCAACGTTACTGCCATAAAAGGAAAAAAATAAATTATATTCCGACTTTCTCTGTAAACATCTTTTTTATTTTCTCTTATAGTTCATTTAAAAAAGAAACAGGTGCTTTCTGTTGCATTTAATTACAATTGCAGTGCACCAACCAACATTCGGTTATACTGATGGAAACTGTATACTTGATGCAACCTCAATTATTCGGTTCTCTGTGTGTACAGGAGGTATTTTATTGCTCCGAAACTTTTTAAATAAAACTAGTTTCAGTCGATTTATTCGACTAACGTATACTTATACACTCACCAATAGATTAGTTTTTACAGTTTCGGTCGTTAAGTATACCGAACAATTATTCGAATAATTATACAATACGCGGAGTAAAATTAGTTGGAAATCGGTTGGAACTACACAAATTCCGTTGCAAAACAAGTTTTTCTATTGCAATTACCAAAATGTTTATATTCGCAAAAGATATTTGGTTTGGCAGACCTCAAATGATCATCGTATTGTACACTCATCTAATTGATCGGTCATACCAATGAAACATCGAAAATGTATATAGTTGCCACAAATGGTGGTTGTAGCAATCAACAGCATTGTGAAGGTTGTGTTGTTGTTACCAATTACTCCGAACAACAATTTCAAACTTTTTCAAAATTACGGGGTTCTGACAATGGACTGTGAAAGAGAACAAAAAAAAGAAATAAACGTGTGTCGGCGTTTTTATAGATCACATCCAAATTTCATTTTATTGCCGGTTAAAGTTTACCAGCTCTAGTCTGTTCTTACAGCATATCTCTATATAAAACTATGCTTTCTTTATAACTGAGGTATTAACTCTCTAAGTCCCTCTCATAATGACATTTTTTTGGCTTTATTCTAACAAAATGTAAAAAACACAAATAGGCGAAGGGCGGGGGTGAAATATTTTACAAAAATATTGGCCATGAAATTTTACTTTATATGTCAGAACACACCAAAACGTAAACACTAAAAATCAATTAAATTTAAGATTCCAATCCAGTGTCAGAACTCCGTATTTTTTTTTTATCGAATTGTACTGTGTTTAAGGTGATGCTAATTAAAATTACAGCATATTAATGGATTTTTTTGTTTTTGCTTTTAATAGGCGTTATTAAAGTTAAAAGCCAATTGATAAATCCACTTTTACCAGTAAAAATCTTCCATCATAATTTTCACTTTTTCGTTAGATGACCCTCGCTAAGCTGTAGAGTTCTTGAAGAATGTAAGCAAAAAGTTTTTTTTTGTCTATGATGACAGTTTTAAGTTTTTTTGCTAAACAAGTGCGGCATGTGGATTTTAAGATTCAAAAATTTGTGGAGGTTCGGATTCTTCGTAAAATTATAGAAAGTTGCATAGAACCAAACAACATTCGGTTGTAGTGACAGAATACTCGAGGTACATACGAGTACAATCTTAGCCACTCGGTTGACAAAATAATCGGTTGCGGCACATCTATTTCCTGAATCGTACTTATTTTCATAAAATCTCTTAAAGGGTCGTTAGTAAGGTACTAAAATGGGGCGTGGCATCCATATTTTTATACAGTCTATTATAGAGTATATTCACTTTGTCATGCTATGATTTTTCACAAAAACTGTAATAACTCAGGCATTATCAAAAAATCTACCACATTAGAATCGTTACGGTCCGTTCTTAATAGCTTTGTTCACTAACTTGTGGAGGAGCTCCAAATTGGGGTATAATTGGCCGTTGAAAAACAACATTTAGATTTCTTTTGGCTGCAACTTCCACAATATTTATAAATTATAATTTACATGAATGATGCATTTCTTACCAATTAATATTGATCGTTTTTAAGTGACTCTAATAATAACCGAAGTTGAAGGCAAATTAATGAACAAATATCTGATAACTCGAAAACTATACGTCATGGCCCAAAACAGACATTTAATTCGGCCTCAGAAGTACATTTTATAAGTACATAAGGCTCAGTTGTTTTGGCCCTAAGGAGGAGGATGGTTATAGGACGAAAAAATATTTGTTGGTACCTCAAGGTAGAATGCAACGATAAAAATGATTTTCATTTGCTTACGAGTGCTCTCTTTTTCTTGTTTAATCCTGAACACAATGCGTAGGATTTTGAGAAGTAAAAGAAGAAGCGCTGCACCGTACGACAACATTTTGTTTCAAAAATGTTCACTGAATTGAGAGAAGTTCCCCGTTTGTTCCTTAATGGGCCATTGAGAGAACTAAGTAAGTTTAGCATAAATGTCAAAATGGGCAAAATGATATATTTTAGTTATTCGATGAAAATGCATTGTGCCAAGTCGTGCTAAATGTAAAACAATACAAACAAAATGCATCTATTTAAAAACTATAAATTCTAGCGCTTAGCTCCAACTAAACGTTTGCTAGGCCAATCAATGCGTTGTGAGACATTTACCTGTCTTCCGGTTAACCATCTTCGGCTTTTGAAAAATGAAATGCCATTTTCTATACCACTTTCCTCGGTTCGTCAGGCATACTTGGTTAGACTTTAGAACAACTCGCAAGTTATCCCTCACTCTAGAGGTATTAAGGGAAATATATGTATGTGACTCCAACACTTTACATTTGGATAAGATCCTTTTCAAATGTTGAACAGATACCACAGCTGGGAAAAGGTTTTCAAATGAACAATACTTATTGCAAGCTTCCTCTTACCTAGCCAACATACGAGTGAACCGAATATTCCAATTTGCTAAAATGTTCTCCGTGTTGTTAATGGAAACTGTTTCGTTTCCGTTTTGCCGGTTGGTTGGTTGTTGGCCTGTTTTGCCTCGGTAGGTTTTAAAAGTGAAAAGGGAAGGATTCTTATTAATTATGCTCATTTGTGGTCAACGAAATTTAAATGCAGAACATTTTCTCGAGCAAATCAGTCTAATGATGAACTATAAGCAACTCGATGGGAAATTCTCCTTTTTTCATCTGCACGTTGTGAGTGAGTGTGTGTGTCCTTATACTTTTCGGGAGAGTAATTATGACCAGTTGTAAAGTGACCCATAAAAGTCAAGACTTGATTTGATGGATTTTATCATTTCCTACCTTTACCAACATGAATTGTTGCTCTGTCCATTGTGTGGGCAGAAAACGGTAAAGGGATGTGTGCATGTGTGGGTGGAAAGGACTCGACTCTTGTCCCCTTTTCACATTTCATTCGAACGTGTGAGTGAGTGTGTGTGTGACAATACACGTCACATAAGTTGCAAAGAAAAGCCGGTGACACTTTTAAACCGCCGACCAGTTTTGGTTTCAGATCCAGAGAACAAATACATTGGAGCGTGTTTGTAATTTCTTTCTGGCCAACTCAAGTCGGTGGGCCAGGCACCTCTGAGTTTCGGTCCGACATTTACTTTTTACACACACGCACACTGGGTGCGTGCATGTGTGTGTGTGTCGGTCTGTACATGTGGTGGCGCACTGATGGTGGCTGTGTTGGTGGTGGCATAATATATGCCAATCGTGAAAATTATGTTGCGGTCGAATGGGTTAATATGTGAGTGCATAAAAGCGGTTGCGTTTTAAATATGTTGCGGTTGCCGTACTACGAACTGAAATGTTATTAAATTGAAATAGGGTGCATCTGTGCCCCATTTGACACATTTTATACTCTGCTCTCCTTTTTTATTATACATTACCACACGCACACATAGCCACACATGTTCATGCGTGTATGTCCTATATACACATGTGTGTATGTCTGTTTAGTTGGAGAATGGGGCACTTTAGTCGGTTTACATTGTGGTTTCACATACAACATAAAATTGCTGGGGATCAAATGATGTGCTATGTGTCATTTAATCGGGTTTCTCTGGTGTCATTAGAAAATTAAATTTCATTTTATATTTGGACATTTTAATAATTTATTAATTGGTCATTTGCGATTTTGATTTATGCCCATGCGGCGCCGTTGTTCTCGCTGCCAACAAATTCATTTAAAAATCAAAGCTGCACGAGCGATTTGGATTTGCAATGTTCGAAAACAATAAATTACTTTATACTTAACTGGCGCACATACACACACATACAGTGTGTACATGTCGCTCAGTTACGACGAGACTGTCACAACTCACAAAAAAATCATTCGATTTATTTAAGACGGCGTGCTATGAAAACTGAATATTTGAAATCAAATAAATTTATTATTTGAGTTATGCTAAGCAAGTAGATTTTAGAGAAAAATAATAATAAAAAAAGGTTTTGCGTTATGGCATGGCGTTTCCAGCCAAATGCACAAATATAGCAATTGGCTTTCTATGGGAAAAAACATAATTCGGCTTCAAACGCTTAGCCGTAACACTAGTGCTATAGAATAGTAGTACTTCTCTCTATTGTGTAATATCCTTTGTTGTTATTTGAAAGATCTCCATTAGGAGGAATTTTGTTCAATCAAAAACAAGTATACCCTTCACCGGCCATCCTAGCTATAGCTTTATAGGCAAATCTACTTAAATACTATACCATCCACTCTTTAGTGGAGCGTACAAAAGTGACGTACATCAAAACCGGCGATACGCATGTCATAATTCCTTCCCGAATCAATTCCCCTAAAAGCTGATCAGTTAGCTTCCTTCGGAGTTTTTCGCTCTTAATTAATATAAATACCCTGATGCTTCAGATATGTTATGGCTTTCTAAGAAAATTATTTGCTTACTTTACGTAGCTGAGTTGACTGACACCGCAGAAGAATAGTATTCTCAGATTTAAACTGACACTATGCAACAATATTTCGACCTTTCTCTGCGGGTGGTTGATTCTTTCGCATTAACGGCTTAGGTGGTTCCAGTAAATCCCCAAAAGGACAGGGTATTTTAGGCCTCAGTTATTTTTATGGGTAGGGAAAATTTTCAATTTGCAATGAAATATCATTTTAATTAAGTAAACAACAAGTACAACAAATCGTTAAAATTGGCTAGGCCAAACCTTAAATACCCACCACCGACGGAATTGTGGTCCAGGCGCCCATCCTTCATTTCAGCCAATACTTCATAACCCTTTATATTTGTATTCGTAGCAAAATTTGTTTAATTTCGGTACCCATATGTCCATATTGACCATTAATCGCCCGTCTTGACCAAGCGGAACGTTTTTGGGCCACATTTGAGGTTCGAGTGTGTAGACGCACTACTACTTATAATATTGAAATGGGTGAGTTCAATGTTGTAACAGTATTTATGTCCCTACTAAGTAACTAACTTACAGTGCGCTTTATAACCATTGTCCGTCTACAAAAAATTAAGATTTGTTAAAGAAATCACTCAAAAAATAGTACTTGTTACCAAGGTACCTTTGGTCTCTTAAAGGAAAATGTTTGTCCTCCTCGTCCGTCCATTGTCCATTAGCCATAATCATGCAAAATTTTAGGATCCTAGGTTGATTCGTTTGACGGCTATTGTATCAATATTTCGCAGTGTTACAAACGGAATGACAAAGTTAATATTCTTTCATTTTTCCGAATTCCCGTGATGAGATGTCTTGGCTTGTCCCTTAAGCCTGTTTTCTAAAAAACGTGATAAAAGGACTTTAAAAAAGAGTTTTGAGATTGTTTAATTCCTACAAAACAATGCTAGAGAGACTATGACTGGGAACTGTTATTAATATTTTTAAATGGAAACTTAAGAACGTGGTTTTATTTAATGTCGGCTTATTACCAGTTAATGTATTATCATGTATGAATATATTTATTTAGGAGAATACGTAACTTTTTCATCAGAACAGAGGTTAAACAAGTAAAATTAAATTAAGTTTGGCCTGGCGAACTTTGCACAATCCCAACCTTGACTTCGCTATTGAAGAATAACAAACAGAAAAAATAAAAGTAATTGCCGATTTTTTGTTACCCTTGGCAAATCATTAAAATAAATCTCTATTTGCCAAAATGTTCAGCAACAATGGCTGCACAAAAGGGACACTGTTTTCAGTGTATGACTATAAACCATAATTTTTAAGATCCTAGGTTAATTCGATTGACCGCTATCGGATGAACATAACTAGATCGATTTCAACAACATGCAAAATTTTAGGATCCTAGGTTAATTCGATTGACCGCTATCGGACGAACATAACTAGATCGCTTTACATTCATACTTTTTAGAGTTGATCTTTCATGTTAAATAATAAATGTAGTAGAAGAGAAATTGTCATTAAATAACAGATGCAATAATTATGACCCTAAGAACATCAAAGAAAATGCCGGCACATTTCACTAAGCTGAGTGGCACGAGGTACGAGCAACTTTGTTTTTTTTTTTGCAAATAAAGACTTTGCCCATGTACGAATAAAATGCCCCATCTACTCATCGCTGTAAACAGCCCTCTGACCGAAACGAGCATTCTTCTGGTGTGCTTTTGCACGGCATATAGTAACCATAAAAGAGAGAGAGATTGAAACAAACAAATAGAATTCCGTGCCGAGAAATTCTTGTAATTCTAATTTTTCTCCATTATCCTTTGAGGTTTGCTGTCAACAATGCAATGGTTGTCGAATGTCAAAAGTTTTGCCGGAAGTTTTATTGTCAATTGTTGCTTATTGCATGTTGTACGCATACCAGAACAGCTCAGACCAGGCCAAGCGGCTACACCAACACATTCAGCCAGCCAACCACCAAATGTCATCTTCCAGCCATTATTCCGGCAAAGTCAGAGCCATTCTCCGTGCGACCCAGCAAGAAAATTCCCCCAGAAACTCACTACAAAAGCACTGCCACGAGGCGGAGAGAGAGAGAGAGAGAGCTGAAGTACATGAAGAGAATGTGACATTACCCATTACGCAGCACAATTTGTCACTTACACTTACAGACAATACACACATACTCACTCGTAGTATATGGCAGGGAAAAAGTAACCGAAATACGTATACGATTCCTTGCCACAAACATCATCGGAACAACAAGAAGGCATCAAAGTGAGCCAGAGACAAGTTTGTAAAAGGATTTCGCAACAATAGTTCAACATTGCAGCCGCAGAACAAAAGGAAAGTGTCACAAGTTTCGTTTTAGCTCCTTATCCTTCCGAGCATCCTGCACTGCACTTTTGTGCGAACGACGGGTATTAAAACCTATTAAATATTTAATGAGTGTATCTTTGTTATTAAACTAAATACGAGCAGTCGTTGTCGCAGCGGAGCGAAATGGGCGGTGCGGTGTCCCTGGAAACTTTTCCAAAGACTACTTAAACTTTGTTTTGTGTTATAGGCGGCAGACGCAGTTCTCATACACGCACACACATTCCGGTCGGAAGGAAGCGGAAGGACGGCTCAGAGGGCAAGAAATCGCAAAGATGCCATAAAAATTTAATCTGTACGCCATGTGTCAGGCGTAGGAATGATGCGTACATATGTGCAACTGCGAGCATGTGTCAAATTATACAAAGACATTGTCACACATTTGTGGCAACGCTTAGTCTGCTATGAAACGGGCCTCACCAACACCAACGCAAGCACACTCGCTCACATACGCAGTCACTTACGATGCCCCCTTCATAGAGACTGAGATTGTCATTTAAAATTTCCAACATATGGGCGGGCGTTCGCACAGCAGTCACATGAACGATGAATTTGTCAGATTCGCAGGAGCGTGATGCACTATCCTGGCATGGGTGACAGCCGAGTGGGTCGTTGTCGGTCGTATCATTGCCCCGTAGTGCGTAGTGGCAACAGCAGCCGTACCGCAACTAGAAGAAATCGTACATGTGAATGACAGACGAAAAATTCTGTTGTCTCTTGTCAGATGTCAAATCATTGGTAGATAAGACCACATATGTTTAGTTGATGTGAAACTTAATGCACACATACACATACAACCTAACTCACACATTCACCCGAAACATCGGCATACTTCTAGGTCCATGCAAAAATGACAACACGCACAGAGCAGTTGTACTCCTTGTCGTTACTCTGGCCTTTTTTCTGTTCTTGGCGGTGCGATAATACAAATCTATTACGGCTTTATCACTTGTTAATTAAACGTAATTTAATGAATGTCTGCTAAAGCGCTGAGAATTTTAATAAATCTGACATCAATGCTGAAATCGCATTGGGTGCGTTCATTTGGCGTCAGTTGTTTCGTATACAATTATGGGATACGCTACAGCCGGTCAAGTTTTGTGCCAAATCAAACTGCATGTTTTAGTCGGCTAAGCAGAGTCTGAAAGAGAGAGAGATAGAGAGAGAGAGAGAGAGAGAGAGAGTGTAGCGGGATAAAATGACGCTGATTTGTAATCAAGAAACAGTGACCTAAAAAAGTTTACGTACACCCAAGATTGAGTCTCAGTTTTAAGTTTGCGCTATGTAGTCGCTGAAGTTAATGCACCTTAAGCTTCACCTAAGTCTTCTTGGCTTCGATATTAAGTCTCCTGGTTAGCCGTCTCTCTAGATTGCTGCGCAGGTATATGCGAGCTATAACTATAAACTTTGTGATTCGAATGGTCTCATTTATTTTTGTCTCTCCATATGTGGTTGTCGCTCCATAAGGGTAAAAAACAGTTTTGTTCAGGAGAGCCATTTTAAAGATTAGGCCCCTTTCTATTTGCGCTTAGAATCGTCGAATTCACTTTCATAAAACGTACGTATCTCTGGTAGGGAACACTTTTGGGGCATGGGATCGGTCTCATTCGATGCTCAGATGTTGTCCACATCAAAAAAAGAAAAATAAGTGAAAATTGTTTTTATTTTACCCTTAGGTCCCTTTCTCTATGCGCTGTCACATATTCGTTTCTCTGATTACTGTAACTAGTTTCAAGATGCCTAGACATGACCTCGGATTTTATGCTATTTCGTGAGCTGAAAACGCATTTTGATGGTATGCGATCTGTTCATTTGATGATTTTATGTGACTTGGTTTATTTTTTTTAGCGATATTGAGAGTATTATATCGCGGCATGAGTTTTGATAGAGTAAAATAGCCCAACTACTACCGAATGAACCTTTAAGAACTCTAATTCTTGTTTTTTTCCATTATTATAGCACATTAATGGTGTCCCTGCTTTTTTATTACCACTACTCTAGGCGTATGGCATGCATATAATTCTCGTTAATTAAGAGTAACGCTTTGCTTAAGTATGTAGGGTATGGTAGTATTGGCTTTATATTTAGTAAAACTATCAATTGATGGAAAGTTATATTTTCAGTTGAATGTTATATTTACAGTTGAAACTTCGAAAATTTACAAAGAAAATATAAAATGTGTTATGCACAAAACAAAATCAATAATGGTCTCATTGATGTAACGCACAAATAGTTTTCGTGCAGCTGTAGGGTGCTTTTATTGAGAGAAATAATGATATTCGTTCGTGGAAATACCAAACGAAATTCCCTCAATTTTCTTATCCTCGTTGCGGAGGTGTTTTGATTATGCACGCCAACGCCTTACGAAAAGTGAATGTCTGTGTACATAGCGTGTATGCCACTGAGATCCTTGCCACCTTTGGCTGGTCCACATCCACATGTATGAATGTAGGTTACCACAATGTCGGTGCGGATACACATAGAGACGCACACGGCCGCATTATCCCCCACTTGCTACTGTTATCGCTCGTGTCCGGACATGTACTAAGCTGTGGAAACATGTTTAATTACTGTTTATTTTTGCCCAAACACAGACGCGCGCACAGTGCAAACACCAGATTTCACTGTGTTCCGTTTAAGAGAAGTCGCAACGACAGAGGCGAATACAAAAACGGACCAAAAACAGTTCAAATCAGCAACGGCTGCAGCCCACTTGAAATATTGTAAATTACTTTCAGTTTCTTTGACGAAAACACCAAAACAAAAACCCAAACTGGCAAGCATGCCAGGGTTGTCGGTTACGATATTTTCAATGTTGTTCTTTTAACAATTCGGATCGTAATGGGACATTTCTTGTCACAAATGTGCTTAAGAGCTGCTTAGTATTTTTTAAAAAATCGACTACGGAATTTTTAAATGTCCTGTTTGTTGTTCTTTCATCAGTATATTAAAACAACTAAATTCAAATTTGTTTATTTTATTTTCTCAGTGGACTACGGATTCTTTGACTACGGAAATTTTAAACGTCCTGAGGATGGTCCTTTCAGCACTACACAATGTAATGATAAAATTAGATAAGAGGGCGTGGCACCACAGAACCCTGTACTTCGAAAGGCGAGATCTCGTGAACTACTAGGACGATGATATTTGCAACATGTTATGTTAACATAGATCGGGCCACATCCTGTGGAAAAGGTGGACGGTTCTATGCCCTCTAAAAACCAATGATTTTTTTGCCAAAGTTCCGGGGTATAACTCTCCTTTAATTTTTAACAGAATAAAATCAATGATTTATATATTGTTATAGATTATATTGTTTTAAAATTGGACTTTAGGGCGTGGCTCCACACATACAACCCGGAACAATATCTATATCTCGTGAACTAATACCGATAGGACAGTAGAAGTTGGTATATAAGATGTTGACAAGGAATGAAACACTCCAAGGGAAAAATCAATTTTTCATATCTGCGAAATTTATGTAAGCTTTGTACCTTTAAAAATTGTCAGTGTTGCACAGCAACTAGTGCGTATTGCGACAGTAATCTTAATTTTCTGTCCTTGCATATCGTCCATCTACAAAACGACTCTCAGGCTAAGGATTAATTCATTTAACATGCTTTAACCCATAAATAGGTACTCGTATTCCAGAAGGCACGCGTCCTGATCACTTATCTAAAAAGACCGGCTAAAAAGCATGTTGTAACCTATCGGGGAAATTTAAAAAATATAGCATTCAATTAAGATTTGATACGCATTCGTTTATTTCTTTCAATATAAGGCATTTCATAAGGCCTTATTTGGAATTGAAAAATGATGGCGCACACATTCTTATGTCGTTTCTTTCAGAAGGTCTTCAATAATTTCAATAAGGAATATCCAGTTGGATTAATTTATAAAGAAAACATTTGTGGTTTCCTACTTGTGGAAGGCATGATGCCATGTCTGGTGAGTAAAGGCACCTCGAGTGGTGTTTACACAGCAATGGAAGTCATGAAATATGTTTGCTTTGATGTCAACACTTAATTATGTGTTGTGGGCTAGCCCAGCGATGGAATTGTCAATGCCTAACAAAATGAAACGACTTGGAAAGCCTTCTTCTTCCTTCAAAAGATGTTGATACACATTCCATCCTGGCATTGCCTAACAAAAAGAACCGACTTATAAAACCTTCTTCTTCCTTCAAAAGATGTTGATACACATTCCATCCTGCCTTTTCAGAGAGCTTTCTTAGAGATCGCTCTATTAGAGTTGTTGTTGATGGGTTCTCAGCCAACAAACTTAGGCTGGCCGCAGGTGACCTAAGGGCTGTATCGTTTCTCCCGTTTTGGGTTTGACGCTGAATCCAATATACTCTATCGCGGATGACAGCAAACTATGTCATTCATATTCATTTGACCGTAGGCCGAGTCTTCAAGATATTGAAGACTCGGCCAACTTGGCCGGGATTTTCTGGCCATTTCCGAATGGGGTCGAGTGAAAAAAGTAGACTGCAATACGCGTAAGACACAGTGCTGCTTGTTGTCTCACAAGCGATTCATTGACCCATCAGTGTCGTCATTATCTATCGATGGTATGGATATCGAACAATCGGATGCTCTTGTAAGCACTCAAGTGTATACTTATATGTATGTACGAGTATGTATACACAGAAATTCAAGTCAAATTCCAATAAATATTACTTCCTCTTCTCCCCCCTGAACACCCATTTTACTTTCCACTCAACAACGCAATGCATTGCATGTATAGGGAAAAACACCTGAGTGTTGGTCGATTAAAAAAAAAGAAAGAAGAAGACCAAATAACATGCCTTCTAACACCTTTCTAATTAGCCGATGGCCATTAAATTCCCTATCTTCAGGAAGGCCTGTAAGCAGACCTGCTTTAAGATCTTTCATATCTTGGAGTTCATAAGAAGGCTTTGCTGAGATATTCATTTTCCAGCTAATATTAATTTTGTTATCCACCTTTAAACTGAGTGGCGTTTTTAAAGCCCACGACCCCATAAAATTTCTGGATTTTTGTGAAAAAAAATCCCAATTGACATCCCTAATGCATACAAACATAAATAGTCATGCACAATTTGATCAAATAAAAGTTTCTGCTTTTTTTGACGTGTTTTTCTTTAAATGTTTTATCAATGCTGACCAGTTTAGTTTTCATCGGAGTGTGTTGGTTGTGTGTGTGCTTGCCTCTTTGTCCATCCGTCCGTCCGTCTGTCTTTGATTTCTGTTTGAATGAGTTGAGCAATTTTGTGTTTGTGAGTCGTCTCTGTTGAGCGTTTGTTCTGCTTTTGTGGGGCGTGTAGGCTGCCAAGTTATTGCTCACTAGGACCGTTGTTGTTGCTGTTGGTGGTGGTGCTGCTGCTGCTGATGCCGCCGTTGTTAGCTACTTGTTATCTGTTTGTTATGGCCCAGCGTTAGTTTCAGACTCCACTCCGTTAGCCGTATTATCATCAATTCGTTGGCTTTCAACTACAGATACCAAGTCGCATCCACACACCGCGACACATGGAGGGTACTGCGGACTGCATAGATGGATGTGTGAGCATTCACTCGTAAATAAAAAACCAGACAGCGCCTCCTACATGCCATGTTCTTTGACACTCTCTGCTGCCGCCACTGATGCTGTTCGTTGCCTGGTTACTCTCAAATATCACTGCCATCCTCCTCGTCGTTGACTTTGTTGGTGTTGTTTTTTTCTGCTGTTTTGTTTGTGTCTTTTGCTCTTTATTCTTGGTACGAGCATTATTATTATTATTACGAGTTTAATACTGTTTTGTTGCTGTTGTTTTTTTTTAATTTTATTGTGTGTATCTCCCAAAAGTGAAAAGTTGGCGTGCGCTGTATCTGGATTTCTCGCAGTGTTTTGTGGTGGTGTGTGTGTGTGTCTGTGTCCACAACAAGTGTTTTGTGTGTGGGTTGCAATTTTGTCCATGGGAGACAACAAATGACATAAACTATATAAAGCCTCCAACAACAACAGCAGCAACGGCAGCAACTACAACGTCAGCAGTAACAACGCTCACAGAGAAATTCAATAATTTTACGCAATTTGTCTTAGAAATAATGAAAAAGACCAAAATGACAAATAAAACAATGACAACGACAACAACAACAACAACAACAACAACAACACAAGACTAAATATATATTAATGAAAATTGTTGTTGTTGGTCATACATTTTGGGCGAATTCACTGCTCAGCTCAAGTGAATGATGGAGTTGCTAGCTGCTGCAGTGGGCCAGCGAGTGTATTGCGGCTGCTGGTGCTGTATGACTGTCAACTCTTTCCAGTTCCAAAGGGCGCCCGCGTGTGCTTTTGTCCATCTATGGTGGGAATGATGAAATGTTGTTTGGTTTCAGTGCGAGCAAACGAACCGGCGAATGGGTACGAATAATGTCTGCGTCATTCCTGTGTAAGAATGTCGCTGTTGTCGTTAGTGATGAGTGTTGTTTTGCTTCTTTGTGAATGATGGCTCTTAAAGGTTAAAAGCCATTAAAAGTGATTATTTTATGCCTTTGCCGGGCGGGAAAGGGGAGGGAAGTCATTCAGTCTGGGTTTTAGGTTTATTAATAAATTGCTGCGCTTGGAAAACAGAGAACATGCGACATTGTAATCTGCATTACGCCAAATCTCAACGGGAATGCTTGTAATTATAAATGCGTGTCGAGTTTTTCTCGCTGTTTTTGCTGTTTTATGGCAGACAATTTATCGCACAAAACGGGAATTGGACATGTTGATCACTTCTCCAATTGCCATTTCGTTGCTAAGTACATACATATATACATATATATATGTATGTATATGTAACCGTTAAATCAATTTCTAAGTAAGCAATTTGGACATGGCCATAGAGAATGCGCTGGATGGATGGAATGGATGTATGGACATGTTGTATAGGAAAACAACAGCGATCGACAAAAAAAGAAAAATGTCTGTAATGACGCCCTAGATTTGACACAAAAAGATAATATTAGGCGTGTTCTATTGGTACCCGCTTATTAAACGAGAAAGTGGTCGCCAAAGGTGATAATTCAAAACTTTACAATACATTTTTAAAATTTCTTTGTATATAATAACTGATTGGCTGTATACGTCTTAAACCGTTTGATTTGACATTTGGCAATTTGTACAAAAAATGATATCCAAGAAATACTATTAGCAAGAAAGAATCGAGCTTAAAGTCGCTTAAGATAACTCTTTAATAACTCTCCTCCCAAAATATTTAATTATTTAATACAAACGGATTTTAACGCATACGTATTGTCTATAGTTTTCTATAAGAAAGAACAGTTTTATATTCTTGTACAATTGGGTAAAGTTATCGCGTTAGCGACCTCCTAAGCGAGTTGCCAAAAGAACACGCCCATTGTCAGTGTGGGAATATCGTTACAATGCGTTATTGCGCGGAATACCCTCTACAACTTTTAACGATCGTTTGAGGATTTCTTTCTGCATCCATTTGGAATATCTGGACGTCCATCTAATATAATAATCAAAGCGTCACATATGGGTAAAAATATTTAATAAGATAATTTTTTTTGCTCGAAGAGTTTATAAAACGCTTATTTATAATCCTATAAATGGCTGCTATATTTTTTTGGGGCTTTACTAAAAATCGTTCTTTCCTGAAACGGATTGACCAATTTGTACGAAACTTTGGTATATAAAAGAAAACACTAGATTTATAGCTATAATTTATGATTTTTTTTTAAAATTTTAATTTTTTGAACATAATTTTTATAAGTTGTGTAGTTTGCGATTTTTTTTAAATTAAGCAAATTTTAGCATACGTCTCACAAATCCAAAACAGTAATTAGAGTTTTAAGACCGGCCTAATTGTTGAAGTTGCGGGAAAAACACGTAAATCGTTTTTTTACTTTATTTTTTTTTATATATACATTTTTTTAAATGTTTATGGTTGGCGATTTTTTACGAAATTTGCAGATAAAGTTATTATATTGAACTATTGACTATTGGACGTACGTTTTTACCTTGTGAGCTTTTTTGAGGCACGTTAGCCGAGACGTTCATTAACTTTTTTTGCCCCTTTTTATGTACAAGGTGGGCCATTTAAACGTTTTAGTTTGAATCGGCTGTAGAAAAAAGGTACTGATAATTTGTTCAACTTTCTGCTTTTATTGGAAAGGTTAAACTTTGTCATTTAATAATGGAACACAATATCATTTATATGAGTAGTTTGGCCAAAAATTGTATATTTTCAAAAATAAAAGTTGAATAACTCAATCAGTTTCTAACGGAACACTGAATTGTAATAACACTCTCTTTATTATTCAGTTCAAAAATTGTTCGCTTCCTTTTAAAGAATTCTGTGTAAATACGCATCCAAATTAAAAAATTACAATTTTTTTTTAAAAAAAAATGAGTTTACAGGAAAAATACTCGTAAACAGATTTTTTTCAGTGTGATTTTAAAAGTATATACACCAATAGAAAGGCCGCAGCTGATATTCAACCTAAAATCGGTTGATATTCAACCAAATTACTGGCATATAAGTGCGAAAACCGTTTTTTACCCGTAACTCCTGATTTTGGAGGTGTTTAGGAAATTTCAAAACCGGTTTCTTGTTGTACTCAGCAAGGTCTACAAGAAAAATAATATCACTTCGCAGGTATTTTGACTTCATTTTGTTTTGTTACACTGTGTAATACAACACAATATCATTCATATGACTACCACAACTGGATCCACAGTACCTGATCCGATCAACCCAATTTTTAAGTATATTTTCGATTACTTCGGGTCGAATCTCTTCAATGACAATTTCATTTCATTTCATTAATGCCTCAATTGTCTCTGGATGCTTTGCGTAACATTTATCCTTAATGGTTTCCCACAGAAAATAATCCAAAGGGCTCACACAGCTCCGAGGCGACGAATTTACACACAATTTCGGCTGATTATTCGATTTTGAGTAAAATATCGGTGGTTGCGTTGGTTGTGTGACAAGTGGTCCCGTCTTGTTGAAACCAAATGTCGTCATGTCATTCTCTTAAATTTTTGGAAACAAGTATTCGGTGAGCGCTGTAACGCTCATCGTTAACGGTAACATCGGCTCTCTGCTCATTTTCGAAGAAAAAGGCCCAATGCTGACGACAAACAAAAACAGAGACTTGTTGTGGCTGGATCACTGGATTGTGTGAGGATCCCGCGACTGCCGGTTCTATGTACCGGATTGACCCGAAACTCTTCGGCCAGGGGCAGTCACCTCAACAATATATGTTTTTTGTTCGTCCATTTTTTCGTCGTGGGAGCAGCACTTCCCGGAATGCCTGCTCCGAATACTACTGGTCCGAGCCGGGATCGAACAAAACCCCGGACCTTGGATCTGCTCGGTTTGTCAGAACCGAATACACCATCGTGCTACGTCTGTAAGGTGTAATCGTTGCATGGAGTGGGTGCACTTCAGGAGCTGTTCAGGTCTGAACCACATCAGGGAGTATAGCGAAGCAGACTTTGTTGCCTCATGCTGTATCAACGAAGTTAGCAGTGGGTCTCTGGATTTGGTGTTATCATCGTCGTCTGCATTTTCGTCGTCGTCGTCATCATCATCATCTAACTACGAGACTCCCCCGCAGTCGCCCTCGCAACAGCATCAACACATACAGCATCTTACACCACAGATTGCTGTTGCCACTCCTGACAGTGCATCAATCTTGCAATTTAATTGTAATGGCCTACGCAACAAAATCAGTGAGGTCATAGAATTTATGAATCGGAGAAACATCATGGTCGCCGCGATCCAAGAAACTAAGCTGAATGCCACCTGCAGCCTGCACAGTTGTGACGGATACAACGTGCTACGTAAGGATCGCACCAGAAGTGGAGGTGGGGGACTTGCTTTCCTGTTACACCATTCTGTGCAGTACAGACCTATTTCGCCTGAGCTTGACTCTAGAGACCCATACATGGAATGTATGGGGGTAGCAGTCAAGTCTGGAACTGCCGAAATAGAGCTGTACAACGTATACATCCCGCCGGTTGGTAGCTGTGCCCCGCGTTATCTGCCAGACATTAGCAATTTGCTACAAGGCAATAACCGCTTGGTCCTAGGAGACTTTAATGCTCACCACGAACTGTGGCATTCTCTCCTAGACAACGACCAGAGGGACATAGCTTTGGCAGAGCAAATTGATAGCTCTACGTTCTGCACAGTGAATGAGGACGCCCCCACGCGGATTATGGGCGATTGCCATAGCTCGCCAGACATCACTTTGGCATCGCCTGGCCTGATCAACGACGTCACCTGGCAACCCGTCATCGCACTAGGATCGGACCACCTTCCCATAATTCTCTCCATTAATAGACCACCCGATTTCATAACCTCTGAACGCCGTACGTTTCTCAATGAAAAAAGGCTGATTGGGAGGCCTTCAGAGAAGCCACCAACCGCAGCTTTAATAATCTAGCTATTCCGTCGGACGTTCGGGTAGCCGAGAAAAAGTTCCGGGCCATCATCAACGCAGCAGCCGCTCGCCATATCCCTGCTGGTCGAATACCCGAAGTACGACCAAACTTCCCAGCAGAGGCAGCGGGACTCGCAGACGAGCGTGATGACATTCGTCGCTCCAACCCTACTGACCCTAGAATTAGGGATCTCAACTCCGAGATCAGTAGGTTGGTCAACGAATATAAGCGGAACAAATGGCTAGACCACTTAAAGCAGTGCAACTTGAGTTCCGGAATTGGTAAGTTGTGGACAACGGTCAAATCACTCTCTAACCCTGTAAGGAAGGATGATCGGACAGCTGTCACGTTCGGTGATAGAACAGTGACAGATCCGAAGCGGTGCGCGTGTTATTTTAACCGGCTTTTTATTGAGCACCCAGAGAGTGATAAGGCGAAAAGGAGAGTATTGCGTCGTATCCGCGCTCTCCGAGTCGAAGAGGCACCACCACAATTTACCGTTGGCGAAGTTGCCCATGTCATCCGCAGCGCAAAGTCATCAAAGGCGCTGGGTCCGGACGGAATCTCAATGCTGATGTTAAAGCACTTGGATACCCCGGGAGTAGAGTACATGACCAAAGTGCTCAATCTGTCGCTAGCCACTCACGAAGTTCCCGATGCCTGGAAAATGGGCAGAGTGGTCCCGCTACTGAAGCCAGGCAAAGACGCAAGTAAGGGAGATTCGTACAGGCCGATCTCCTTGCTTTCTCCAGTAGCAAAGACGCTTGAAGCACTGCTCCTCCCCAGCCTGATCGAACACTTTCTTAGTGCTGATCATCAGCATGGATTCCGCAAGCAGCACAGCACAACAACTGCTTTACACGCCATCACCACACGTATAAGTCGCGGCCTTAACCAGAACAAGCCTAACGACAGGACGGTCCTCGTGGCTCTTGACCTCACAAAAGCCTTCGACACGGTCAATCATGCCACTCTGTTCGAGGACATTGAAGAAACGTCCCTTCCGCCCAGTTTGAAACGTTGGGTCGTAAACTATATGTGTGGGCGCCAGTCATATGTAGAATTTAGAGACAGAAAGTCGAAGCCCCGTAGAGTTAAACAAGGAGTTCCCCAGGGTGGAGTTTTATCCCCGGCTCTGTTTAACCTCTACCTCTCTAAAATTCCTGCACCACCAGACGGCGTTGAAATTGTGTCGTACGCTGACGATTGCACAATTCTGGCGTCAGGACCTAAAGTGGATGACATTTGCGAGAAAATCAACTATTACCTCACTGACTTAGCACGTTTCTTCACTGCGAGGAATATGAAAATATCCGCCTCCAAATCATCAGCCACACTGTTTACTGCTTGGACCGCAGAGGTGCGGTTGTCACTCAATGTGAAAGTCGATGACGTCAACATCCCGACCACCAACTACCCCAAAATCCTTGGGGTCACATTGGACAGCCTTTTTAGATCCTCTGCACATGCTACAGCTATCTGCGATAAACTCAAAAGTAGGAACAAGGTCCTCAAGTCACTTGCCGGCAGTACTTGGGGAGCAGACAAAGAAACCTTGTTGACCTCTTACAAAGCGATAGGTCGGTCTGTAGCAAACTACGCAGCACCTGTATGGTCGGCGAACGTGAGTACGACGCAGTGGAAGAAAATTCAGACATGCCAGAATGCCGCCCTTAGAACATCAACAGGGTGTCTTCTTATGTCCTCTGAGGACCATCTACATGAGGAGACGAAGGTCCTTACCGTGCGCAGACACAATTTCCTGTTGTCTAAGCAATACCTGCTAGGATGTTTTCGCAGCAGTCATCCTAACCACCATCTCTTGAACAGGATGCCTCCACCCAGGCAGATCAGGAACGATCTTCATGATCTAGAGAGAGAGGTCCAGCGGTATAAGAGAGAACCTTTAGATCATCGAAACTATCAGGCAGGTTTGAACAACATTCACGCCGATGATGTCGCAGCAGCAGTATCCAGCTACCGTGTGAATGCAGTGCTAGGGGAACATCCCCCGGAGATTTCACCTGAGGAGAAGGTACTACCTCGGCAGACGCGCGTGGTTCTGGCGCAGCTGAGATCCGGATGGTGCAGCCGCCTCAATTCTTACTGGGCACGAATTGATGCTAACGTTCCGGACATCTGTCCCGCCTGCCATCAGGGACCACATGATGTACTGCACCTCTTCAATTGTCCGGCCAAGCCCACTCAGCTGACCCCCAGGTCTCTGTGGACGCATCCAGTTCAAATGGCGCGTTTCCTTCACCTGGATATCGAAGCAGATCCCCCATAGACGAACAAGACCTCAAAATAAATATATTGTTGTTACAACAACAACAACAGGATCACTGAACCTCATATGTGGCAATTTTGTTTATTGACATAGTAACCGAGGTGCAATGATCTGTACAATTTTTCATCTCCCGCAAAACAATCTTTAGGCCATTTGCCAAAGCGAAAACGCATCGGATGTTGTTCAATTATTCGATTATGACAAGGTTCAACCTTCCCAATAAAACCAGAAATTTGCAAAAATTATCACCATGTAATATGTGCGCTCCAACCTCCATGTAAACTATTGTTCGCTCACAACAAATTAGCAGGTTACACAAAAATTCAACAAATTATGTTTTTAGTTTAAAGAAAATCTTTTTCTCCCTAGTCCCAGTTCGCCCATTGACAATCTCAAACAGCTTGTGACAGAAAGCCATCATCATGCAAACTTTAAGAATTCTATTTTAGTTCATTTGACCGCTATTGTGCAGGCACACGAACGGACGAAAGGACATGGTCTTAGACTTTCGATAATATATTTACTTTATAGGTTCACCGATCTTTATTTCAAGGTGTCGCAGTTTTAAGCATTTGAACTTTAGAATTTAAAAACGGTTGTGAATTTGCCATTCACTGCACTCTCTTCACTTCACAGTTACTGTTGTTCAAGTTGCCTAAAACGGAAGCTATAGAATTCGTGCGCAGTTACTAGCAATTACTAACCCAGAAGGTAGAGAAAGCTAAACATTGTTAAGTTCAGGTTGTTCTGCTAATAGACATGCTATTGGCCTCGGTGCCAGTGATGGTGAGTTCCGTGGCGGTTTCAGTCGTGGCTCTTTTCAATATGTTTATGGAAATATTTGATTTCGGCAGGCTAGCATAAAGACCAAGAATATACAAGTAGATATAAATCTTTTAATTCGCAAAAAAGGATAAAAAATATTAAATAAATAAAAATAAAAACAGCATAAAAAATCCATAATATATTTGCGGTAATCTTTTCATTGTTGTATTGTTGTAGAAATTACAGTATGGTTGCGGAAATCATTATATGAATGCGTAGGCTCATGTTGCTGCTGAGTGCAGTAAGAATGAGGTTGCGTTGAATCATAATATGGTTGTGTAAGTCAAAATATTCTTGCGTGAGTAGGATCATTTAATGGTCAAATAGTATGACATAAGTTCGCAAAAAGAGTCAATCGAGGTTTTTTTAAAACCTCCATACAAAAAAGTCTTAATCCACTAGACACATTTTTTAAAAAAAAAAATCAATTAGAGATACAAGTTTGGTATAACAGCTCAGAGAATTCTAATAGAAGTCCATAAACGTTTGTTGGTCTGCTCGCGTTTGCCAAACCCGTTAAACAACGCAACAAGAAATTGAAATGTCTTTAATTGCCTCCATACAAAAAAGTCTTAATCCACTAGACACATTTTTTAAAAAAAAAAATCAATTAGAGATACAAGTTTGGTATAACAGCTCAGAGAATTCTAATAGAAGTCCATAAACGTTTGTTGGTCTGCTCGCGTTTGCCAAACCCGTTAAACAACGCAACAAGAAATTGAAATGTCTTTAATTGCGGTTATCTCAAACTGTAAAATTGCCACCACCACGAATTGTCAAATTGGATTCCAATTACATCCTTTACAAAATAAATGGAAATATTGTCATCTTCACAGCTTTATAATCATGTGCCTCAATTAGTGTGTGAAGACATACTACGGCTTTCTAACAATATTCAATCAAAATGGGTAAACAATAAATAATTCCATGAATCAATAACAATATGTATGAAGTATAAACTTTTTGTTTGCCGGGCTGTGCGATGCCTCAGTATGTGTATGTGTGCCAGTTTGTATGTATGGATGTACATCCGTACGGATGTATGCGTGCGTTCGTTAGAATCCTGTGTCTTATGAATACAATAACAATGAGACGAATTGTGCAAAAGGAAGTGAGTGCTCCTCTGACGGCTCCTGCTCCAGATGCCCACCCCAAATTCGGCCATCAGTCAGAGACAACACAACATCCTCTTTAGAATTTCTGATATGCTAAAGCCCAACATAGACGTACGAACCACGCACATATAGGCACAGAGAAAACGGTGGGAGGAGAGAGAGAGAGAGAGAAAACGTGAGAGAGAGAAAAGTACAGCCTCATGCACAATACGTCCATGGATGCCACCACCAGCATACGCTTTATGTTTAGTCAATGAATATACTATTATGCAAACACAGCAAGCCACGGAGATACAAACTCTTATATAGTCTGACGTGTGAGTGTGTTGGTGGCCGTATTAGAGTGTGTGTATTACGCCACTCACACAAAGATATATGTGTACCTATCCAGCGGTATAACTGACAAGGCCTGCTTGTAGAAGATCTTCCAAAAGACAGTTTTCAGTCTCAAACATCATTTTTGTGGTGTTCTTAACAGAAAAGTCAGCAAGAAAATGACTTCTCAGTGATCGGCCGGAAAGTGGCGTCCTAAAGCTTTGTAAATTTAATACCCGTTCATAGTATTTTTTTAAGGCCTTGGTATTGTCTGCCTCAAAAGCTTCTGTGCAAAATCGATCATGCGATAGCATCTCAGTTGTAACTAGTATTATCTAGTTATTTAATGAAGATGTGTGGACCGCCATGTAAAAGGATATCTCTAAGCAATTAAAACACTTTGTGGCCAAATAAAGGTACTGTTAGAAGGAGGCTTTCAACAGTAGATGCCGACTTATATGTGTTAAATGAAGCTTTCGTCCAAGCTTAAAATCAAATTGCCTATTCCACTATGTCGAACGTTAACGGGAGAAATTTGCGAGAGAATGGTGGATGCGGAGCAATTTCAAATCGTAATTCGGCCAGTTTTTGTTGAGTTAAAAATGCAGTGTGTGAAGGAGCATTATCTTGATGAAAAGAACTTTTTTTTTCTAAATGCGGTCGTTTTATCCTGATTTCTTCACTCAACCGATCTAATAATGCACAATAATATTCAATATTTATAGTTTTTCCTTTCTCAAGATAATCAATAAATATTATACCCCTTGAATCCCAAAATACTGTGGCCATTACTTTTCCTGCTGACTTTTCGCCTTCTTGGGACCACTTTTACCAGCTTCTATCCATTGTTTTGACTGTTCTTTGCATTCTGGGATGTGGTGATGGATCCATGTTTCATCAAAAGTTATGAATCGGCGCAAGAACTCTATTGGATTACGCTGATAAATCGCTAAAAGCTCCTCGGAATTGGTCCAACGGACGATTTTTTGGGGCAAAGTCAACAAACGCGTCACATATCTTGCGGATAGCTTTCTCATGTGGAGTTCATCATGTAAAATACTCCAAACTTGTTTTTAGTGTATTTTAACAATATCAGCAAGTTCTCTGAGCTTTATTCGTCTATCTTTAGTCACTTCATTAAATATTTTTCTAATGTTTTCAATAGTAGTAGCAGTTTTCGGTCTTCCAGAGCGTTGTTCATCTTCCGTACTTGAACGACCCATTTTTAATTGTTGAACCCGGGATTTCACGGTGGAGTATGATGGTGCATTATCACTTTGAACAGAATCCAAATCATCTTTGATTAATTGTAGCGTATAACCTTTCATATAAAAGTGTTTAATTGCCGCACGAAACTCTTTATTTTCCATTTTTCAAAAATTATAAACCTTGTTTACTTCAATCACCTGTAACAAAGAAAATAATCCTTAAATATTTCGGAAATTTTGACAGATGGCTTATAAAAGATTGCTTTTAAAAAACAAAAAAAAAGTTGCTAGTAAAACAGAAAATGTGCCAGGCCAGTTAGATTTGCGGTCGCCCTCGTATATCTCAATCAGCAAGTGTTACCCGTTGAATACCACCCTTCATGAGCCAAAAACAAACTACCTCTGCAAATTTCACTCAGACCAGACAAAATTTGTCAATAATAGTCTTTTACATAGACACTCATAGCCGATCGCTGTTCTTGCTTAAATACTTTTAAATGTTGCATGTTTCCAATTAAAACGGTTTGTAATACCCTGTACAGTAAATGAATCTCCGCTCAATTTTAAAACTCCTCTAAGACTCCTAATTTGCTAACATTTTTATACACATTTTTGCAGCCCATTTTTAAAGGTTCTCTGTTGCTGGCGAAAGATTTTGATCCTGTATTCATGTCGAGAAAAACGAGGAAGGTAGAAGTCACTGTAGGTAACTATCCTTGAAGGACCTCACAAGGCCCTATGGAGTTTTTGCCCGTGTCGCTGGATACTACCCAATACGTATCCGTTAGTATTCATTGAGATGTATGGATGGCATGGAAATATAGGCCACAATAACGCTTTTGATTCCACGTGAACGGCACACTGTACCACCAATCGCAGCTGGCTGTGTGCGTCTGTGTGACACGCATACAAATCCGCAAATTTTGATTACCTTCCAGAGATTATTCCGTGTAACGTTACTGAGGTATGAGCAAGGCAAACTCAGAAAGTTGTGAAAGTTTTCGCCAAATCTTCCATAGATGAAATTTGTATATGTACGGCAGTACTCAAGGATACATTGCAGTCACACTTACACCTGCACAAACACAGACACACTCAAACGCACAATGCTTTTATTTATAATAAATGTATTTTTTAAACTAAAGGAAAAGGCATGAAGGCAATAACTTCCAATTGATTACATTACTCTGAAATTTCTCTTACACGTTGTGGAGCGTATAAAAAATTCATAAATTTAAAATTATGTACATATGTATGTGTGTGTGTAAGTGTACGTACGCAGAGAAACTAAGGCACTGGCACAACCGTCACCCTTCACCAAAAATCCGACTAGAGCTCATGAATAAGAAAAAGAAGAAATCGTTATATAGGACACCCCTAAAATGCTGCCATATTGTCTTACGCTAGGCAAATTTTCCTCCAAAAACCTATTAGGCAACAAAAGGGGGCGGGGATGGCGCATAAATGAAGTTGTTAAGTGGAGCTTAGTGAAGCGCAATAGAGAATCTAAAAGTAAATGTTGCGAAAACATGCAGAAGTGACGCATATGGAGTTGGGCATGCAATTGACATGGAGGGTTTGTAAAAGACTCCTGGAAACGGAAACGGCCATCTTTTCGCAAGCCATAGACGAATTTAAAACATTTGGCATTAAGCCGAAAAAGACACAGAAAATCAATCAAATATTCCTTGTCTGGATTTTCCATGGCGATGCTTAATTATCATTGGTATCATCAATGACAAAACTGGCCAAGTTCTCTCCCATACCCCGACCCTATTCACAGGTTCCCGCATTGATGGGGAATATGGAAATTTGTTGTACCTTTAACAAAGTGAAATTGACATTTTATTGCCGTTGCTGTAGCCGCTGTGTCATTGCCGTATTTCGCATGGGTAGTGGTGGCAGTGAAGCTCAACAAATAAATTGAATTCTAATGCAAATTTCGACAGAGACAGAATTGAAACGAAACAAAACAAAACGAAAACAAAATGACAACAACATGGAAATGCTTAAATCTTTTGTCATTCGATGTCATTCGACTTTGGCCACGTCCGCTGGCTGCGTATGCCAACAATGGAAATACGTTCCGTCAATTGGACGGCGGGTCCGTTGGTCGGCCGATCAGCCAGTCAGCCGAAGAGTGACAAAGTCTTGTTGCGGCGCAGACCACAAAATTAAGACATTTACAAATTGCTCCCAAACAAAAAGTTCGAATAATTTAAGCACGTGATGTGGATACAACATTTTCGAAATGGCAAAATGTGGCCCAATGCTGAGGGTGGCAGTGCTGGTGCGGGTTCTTTGCGTTCGGTCAATGAATTGAATGACAATAAAAGTGTTTGACATTTCTCACAGCGAAATGAATTGAACGCTCAGCATAATGATGCATAAATTTGTCCCAATATAGTGTGGGGCATCTATAAAATCGATTGTAGATTGGTTCGAAGAAGGATAATGGATGTCATTCGGTTCAGGCCGAGAAGGCTTATGTGACAATAATCAAAAATATTGGATTTTTTCACCCGCAGTCACTCCTATGACGAAAATTGTATCAACATAGTTTGAAAGTGATACTCAATCCTAAGCATTAGTCTTGCTTCTCTTTCTTTACACGAGACTGACGGAACAATGTATTCAAGACGCAGAGAGGTCATTAAATCCAGAGTGATTTTTTGCATCTTTTTTTGGTGTCAAGACTGTAGTCTAAGCATCGCGGCTCACAACTTTTATTAAATCAGACGTCTAAAGAAAAAAATCGAACGTCGTTTACTTTAAAGACTCTGTTCATGTGGACCTCTCCTGAAGCTCATCGATGCAGTTAACGATTTTCGGTTAAAATGTATCTTCAGCTATGACAACCATTTGCATTTGGGCCAATTCTTTAATTACATTTACTCTTTTGAGGCACAAAGAATCGACGTACCACCAACTATCATTACTTCCATTCAAAGTCACTACTTTTATCGCCTCAGATTTCGTGATGACGGCGTACGAGCCTCGTTCACTAATTTTTTGCTCTGGCAAATTGTACAGATTTGATTTTATGATATGTGCTTGCAACAGAACTGTGCAACTACGCACGGAGGTTGCGTTACAGTGAGTACTTCAATGAAAGAGTTTCTGGTTCGCTGGATGGCTGGCAAAATCGCCTGATTAGACTTCTCTACCCTTCATTCTCTGAAGATTTCTGAAGTTACGGATTTGTTTTTAATTTCACAGAATCTGAAAGATCTCAATGGGACCATTCGTGCGAAGACCTTTTATATGAATTCCTTGCCTATTCGATTGAAAATGTGATTAGAAGTTAGCACATGGTCATCAACGATGTCTAACCCGATTTGATCGATATAGTCTGCAAAAACTGCCAAATGTAGCTGCGATGCGACCAATATCCTTCCCTGCTAAAACAAACGATATTTCCGACAAAACACGAGTAATCTTTACCCGGTCGAACTAATTTGACAGTTTCGGCAGTGTTTTCATTAAAAGTTTTTCCAAATTCTGTGTAGTATTTGTACATCCATGTTATTACATGTTATGGGCGTAGATATGCGGCGTGAGGTGAGACCAACTTTCTTAAGTATTTTGAATGACGTACATAAATTAAAAGCCGCCTTATAGTTATTAATTGTTTTACTACCACCTCTTTTGGAACCCTTCGATACGTTTTAGAGAATCGTTTGTGAATCGTTTGGGGGAAACGCGGTTTCAGAAAAAATTAATTGAGAAATGCAAATTAAAATTGAGAAAAGCAAATTAAAATTGATAAATACAAATGGAAATTGAGAGACGTAAATTGAAAAAATTCAAATCGGAATTGAGATACGCTAACTGAAATGGAGAAAATACAAATTGAAATTGAGAAACGTAAATTGAAATGAAGCAAATACAAATCGAGTCTGGTAAATACAAATTGATATTGAAAAAAAAAACAAATTGAGAATAAGAAAACACAATTGAAATTTTATTTGTATCTTGAAAATTTCTTTTCAGCAGGCATTCCCTCCAATTCGATCGATCTTTTATAAAAAACTTGAATCATGGCTCGCAAACTCATATGCATACACATTTTGCGCATTGGGATGCATTTTTACCTTAGGTTCCATATGTTTTTTTCGCTATATATTTTAATTGGATAAACCTAATGGTCCTACCTAAAGATGTGTAGCTGTTGTATTGTGAAATACGTTACAAATACACCAGACGGTGATGTGTTTGCTTTACTGACCAACTTTTCCTTCTCTCTATGACAAACAACAGCAAACCAGATCTTATTAGCTGGTGGAGTTATTCCTCTTTCAACAAAACAAATAAAAAAAGAAACTTATAAATACAGTGGTGTAAATACAATAATTTAATTTATCTTTCAATATCAATTCGTATTTTCTTAATTTCAATTTGTATTTTCTCAATTTAAATTTGTATTTTCTCAATTTCAATTTGTATTTTCTTATTTCCAAATTGAATTTTTCAATTTCAATGTGTATTTTCTCAATTTCAATTGGAAATGGTGTAGTTCTACTTGCCTTGCATAGAACGGACCTTGTTTTACAATAACTCAAATTATTCTTATATTCAGTTTTGAGGTGTGTGTTTCTAGGCTGTGGCAAACAGAATGATAAATGAAAACAAAATTGAAACGAGAGAAAACAAATTTTGCGCCATTTTCAATGGAATGTAGTTGAACCTTGCAAGCCAATGTCTTGGGGGACTTGTTTTGTATGCGATATACAAACGACTTATGATCCTTTGTATCGAACGAGCAGCGTACTCCTATTTGAGTGACCTCCCAAACACACACAAACACAGATACACAAATTGAAAATAATTGAGGAAATTACGAACACAAAATCCTATTAAAAGTTCATTGGCCCCACAAATTAAGTTTGACAAAAACTAAACTTTATTTTCAGTCACACCAGAAGAGACGAGTTTCCCCGTACTCGTTTCATTAAATGAATTTATTAGAGCAATTTTCAATGCTCTCTGCTGTATTCGGTGCTGGCATTGTCGTTGTTGCTTCTGCTTCGATGGAAAAATAGCTGCAAAACGGAAAATGGAAATTCTACGTACGAATGCTTCTAAGCCCCTCTTAAACAAAATGTTTAATGTCTTTCTTTAAATATACTCACATATGTATGAACATATATGCTTATATATATATATAAATATACATAGATATACAAACACCATAGTACATGTATGTTGTGCATACACATGTACATCCGCTTTGAATATACATAAATGTATACTCCATACGGTTGGAATGTCTGGGCAGAGACACCACATATGGATATCTTTCGAACATAAATATGCCTGGCAATCACAGTAGGAGAGATCCTACAAACAAAATATTCAACCGAAAATAACTAAAACTGCCTCTTCGGCACCACAAGTGCATATGTCAGTCTGTGTGTGTGTGTGAGTGTGGTAGGCATTTTCCGATCCCCCACATACACTAACAAAAGCTCATGCCTAGAACATCAACACATGATAACATTAAAGAGCATAACCTAAAATATATGCAAGCCAGCCAGTGCATGGGCTGTTAGTCCGTCCATCCGTCGTCTACCCTGAATACAATGACTCTGTGTTAGAGAGTTTCTCCTCACATCTGTGCCCCTGCAAACAATTTGACGATTGTTGGATTATGGAACGTCGGCGCGAATATTCGCGAATCGTATTGACGAAATTTGGAAGGGTGGGTAACTTAACCAATACCTTAACTATGAATCCCGCTGCAAATGGCTGAGCGATGCTGGGAGATTAAACGTTCGATCTAGATTATCCCGTTTTTCTCCGACCATCATTCGCATAATCATTGTTCATGCGATGCTTTCGCCATTCTTCGTGACTTTCATTTTACAATGAATCGCACAAATAATAAAAAATTCGCAATTTTAGAGAAGCACGCACGATCTCTTATCCTTTACATAGGCACTGCCCAAGTAACGCCTAACGAAATTATTGCCTAAGCGATATTTTCGCAGTCTGAGAGATCCACAGAAATAAAATTAAAGTGTAGAGAATGAAATCAATTCGTTTTATCACAAAACTGTTATTATAAGTAAATTGCGCCATCCTATACTTTCTTTTACTTCGATGGTATTCTTTCGAGTAATTAAATCCTACGCAATTGCTCTTCTATCATCATTTATAATTATTAAAGAATCGCCATTGATTCACCACAGAAATTAATTTACGAATCTCGTAAATCAATATCATAATCGACTAGGAATCGTTTTGAAGAGTTACCAACTAATCTTCTTGACGACTTGCTTCGAACTCGCCGCCGTGCAATGCACACGATTCTTCCTAGTAAATCGCTCGAATACAATTACTTTTACCAGGGGATACTCAGGCGATTTACAGGCGATAATCGTCGCAATTGTACTCATCATCTAGGGGAACCGACCGAGTTTCTTCCACAGTCGAAAATGTTTGCTGGGTGCATGTTGCATACAGCGCGTGCAAGTGTGGGTGTGTGTGTGTAATGTATTTTTTTGTTGGCTGTTTGCATGTTTATGCACTTGCACACGCACACACATACTCGTACACATCCATGGGCAAAGCAGTTCCTCAAAGTGCGTTCATATTTTTTGTTTTACAGATAATGAAATGACCTCCCACAACACAAATGCTACAGTCTTCTCAAACATTTGCTGTAAAATGCTGTACTTTCAATTTCTGTTCTAAAGGCATAAATACAAGCAAATCTCTGCGTGCCCTCCACTCTATAAATAAAAAAGGCAAAATAAAATGTGATAGCCTACAGAGTTTTCCTTTTCGGTTTTTAAATTTATGGTATTTTTTTCATTTACATTTTCTAAATAGAGAAATAGAGTGCGAGCGAGAGATGTTTGGTAGTAGAATGAGTTGGTCAAAGGCGTTCTAATGTATGCGATCGTGTCCCTCTTGAGTAACATATTTGACTCGGCGATGATTTGATATTTAACTCTACTCAATGAATGCATTTTGTATTATCGACGAAATACTTCATAGATTCTTTGAATACTTCCTTGTCAGACAAATGCTTCTTTCAGTTTACATATTTTTTAATGATTTTTTAAATCGATGTCTAGGATATTTTTTACCATTCATTGCATTGGTTCAATTGTTTTGGTAAAATTTAAAGACTGTACAGTTTTTTTAATTACTTTCATAAAATTCTTCTATAGATAGATCAGTCACAAGGGTCCATTTTTATATTTCTACCCTATATCACACAGTGGTACAGGTTATTATAACTTAGTGCTGTTTGTTGTGTGTAATCAAAATACGGATAGAAAGTATGATCCAATATTTAAATTGTTCCATAATTGCATAATTTGATATGGCATTCTCGCAAAGATCCCTCACGATTTGATGCTCAATTTTTCTGGGAGCCACAAATGAGAGCCGTTTACGCGAACAGTTTTCAACTACTACTTTAAACTAGACCCATATTTTTAAATGGCTCCTAAACGAAAGTTCCCCGATTTATGGTCCTGCCGCTCTAGAAGCTGAAAATTAAATTCGAACTGGCTGAAATATCGTATGTTTTGAACGACTAGTAAATATTTCTTGTAAAATTAAACCATATAATTCCTATATTTCTTAAAGCTTCAATGAATGTAAAATTTAGCCACTTCACTCGCCTAATTTTACATTCGATTATGCTAAAACTAGATTATTTTAAAAAAAAATATGGGAGATCTATAACTAGTCTTGGTTAAATTGGGTTAAAAAGTAGGATGGTCTCATCCAACTAAAAAAATAACTTTCTAATACCGATAATCTGGAAATAAAAATATTAATTAGCGCCGATTTAAAGGAACCTTATCATTCTAAGACTTCCTGTACTACTTACTTAATTCCCACATCATCCAAGTAAGGTAAGAGGGGGAACTTCTCTAAAATCAGCTCCAAACTGTCCTGACTTCAGTGCAGTGGATAATATCAACTAACCTTAGCAATAAAAATATTTCACTGAGAAATAAAACTACAAACTTTCAGCAACCACCTTGGCTTAACAATGCAATTCGCAAGCTAATCGACATAAGGGATTTTGCCTACAGGAGATGGTAACAGTTTTGAGCTGGGCGACTGCAGGAACAGTATAAATCAATAAGGCGCGAAACGATATATGTCATTAAGATAGCCAAAATAGAATAGAATATAAGGTTAAATATAAATTCGCTGCTAGTTTTACGAAAAGATGGAAAGAGGTTAGAAATATGGAAAACGGGAAATCAGTTGATAACAATCCGATCAACGTCAATTTCGTTGACTTGCAACATTTATTTACTAACATTGATAAACCAATAGCCCCGTCAAATGTGTATTCTAGCTCCATACCCACTAAAAGATGAGGTGAAGCCCTTACTTTCGATTTAGTTTTCAATGCGTCTACCAGTACGATGAACTGCTAGCCTATAATTGGCATAAAATTAAATGCACCAGGATTATATGGAATCGTTCCCCTATTTCTAAAACCATTGTAACCACTTTTACCGCCTAATTTATTAAACCACATATTATTATTACAGAAAAAAGGCGAAGATAATTCCCATTCCAAAATCAAAGTTTGAGATATACTCGTACCTTCTCTATCGAGAATTCTTACCGAAATCGTTACGAATTCTGTTTGGATTGTCTAAGGAGAAGTAGTTCCGAATTCTTATGTTTTTCATATGTTTTTCGTTACAAACACGGTAAGAATTCTGATCCGAATTCAGAATTCTGACCGAATTCTGAACGTTTTGTTTGCTGGGTATTTCCATACTACCATTTTTTTGAAAGGTTTTAGAAAACATTATCTACACTTCTTCACTTATTTGTTCAGGAATATAATCTTTTAACGGCCTGATATATAAAATATAATCTTTTAACGGTCTACCAATCAGGCATCCGCATTGGTCGCATATTTAGACATAATTGAGAATATACGGCTCAATATTGCGCACAATTATTTAAGTTGTCTAATACTTTTGAAACATTCAAAAACATTTGATTCAGTGAAACATTCAATTCTGACCTAAAAATTAGAGAAGATTTTTTAATTTTAGTGACGATACGATCGGTTTAATTGGACCATATTTAACAAATAGAACTCAATTAGTTTGTGTAGGTGGTACATCATCTGGGATTTTAAATTTGAAACGGGGAGTTCCCCAAGGCTAACTTCTTCGTCCCCATGTACTTTCGCTTTATGTATATGTCATAGCGACAATACCACAGGATTCCGACACCGTCAACAGGTATAGTATGTTGCGCTTATTGTGGTATGCATAGTGTTTCATTCTGCCTGACATTCGATCCCTGATTGCTAAATCCTACTTTCTTTTTATGTTGCTCTTCTGTTGTGAACTTTTGGCAAACTGTGACGCTGTCCATAAGCATAAATTTAATGAAATCGAGCGTTTTTACTGGAGGCCACCACGATGCTTTGCAAAGGCCCTAAGGTCCGTTTATGGACGAAATGGTGCTCAATTGAATGAAATGCATATCTTGAATATTTCAAAAAATATCCGTCCAGTAGCGGATTAGGTCCTAAGACTCCTGCAGTTTGTGAACATAACAAAAAAATAAAATATACCATTTGGCGTCTTATTTTAAATAAGACCATACAAATATAAATCATATCACAACAGAAATTTCTAACTCTGACTTCATTTGGTTCAATAAACCTAAATAGCTTGGAATTGCTAATTGTTCATTATTACTTTATTCCACTTAAAGAAATTATCATGGCCCCAACTGATTTCTACCGAAATGGTTTCCCTGGTTTTAGAATTGCGCCCACCTTCCCCAAATACCCCACCAAATGCCAGTATACCAAAAATAAGAGTGATTAATTTGTAAACGAATCGAGAATGACTTAACGAATGGTGAAAAGAACAATCGAAACAAATCAAAAGATGATGCATAATCTGATGGCACACAGACAGACGGATAGACGGACAGACAGACAGACGGCAGACACAAGATACAAGAAATTAATCTCAGTGATAAAATGCTAAAATCTGTGTTAAATAAAACTGCCTTTTTCTTTATTGTGCACTCGTATTGTGTAATGTGCTCTAGAGCTTTCACATGCCACCCGCTCCAGGCCCTCCTCCAAGAGTGATCACATAAAGAAAATGAAGATGATGAAACAAAGTGGACGTCGTCGAAGTAGAAAAAGAAAAAAAAAGGCACAAGAATAAGAACCACGGTGGGATACGTGAATAGCTGATGAAACCTTTGAGTCTTTGTGTTCATCTTGGAGGAGAGTACAATGGCCAACGTCAAGGGTGACTTGTGTTACTCCGACAGACGAGAGCAATCGCTGTAGCGATACCTACACACGAACGCAAGTGCATGTGTGTGTACTGGGCCGTGGTAGTGCATCACCGACATTGTTTTCCCACATGTAGGCACACGCAGTCACACTCACACTCGGATTACAGCGACACAAACGATAACAACATGTACACGGCTCTTCAAGAGGTATCATGTTGCATCATGTACAAGCACACACACACTCACGCATGCATACATGTGTGCAATTGTATATTCGAGCGAGCGGGGCTCATGATGCACACAACACTCTTTAACGTCTTTGGCAAGAGCCCGCAACCCACAGCGAACAAAAGGACCTTCTCTATTACATGTCGCCAATTAAGGAACAGAAAAAAACAAACAAGGACCTAAAAACACGAAAAACAAACAAAACAAGCAACAACAATTAATTTTCACGTTCGTTGTTGTGGGCATTGTTGAGATTGTTGCTGCTGTTGTTGTTGCATATAGTAAATCAAAACAATTGTTGATTGACACGCGTTTAGAGGGCAGCTCGCATCATTGTCTGTCAATATGAACTGCTTGGCGTTGCTGTCACTGCCACTGCCCTTGCTGGTGCCGATTGTCGTGTTGTTGCTGCTCTTGTTGTCAACCCCTAGTTGGATGCAATTTATAATAATAATTGAAAACCTTTTTGGCGGCTACTGCTGACGCCGTTGTTTTGTGGTGTTCATGGGCCTCCTATGAATGATTGCACTCGTGCAACTGAGTCAATGATGCACGACCCGAATACGTTCGCTGCACCTTCAACAGCCTGTGCAAATTGAGAGCAACTGTACCGTGTTTGTGTGTGGTTGTCAAATCAAAATCCAGTCAATATTGTATCGAAAGTGTTGAATGGATTGAAAAATGGATTCTACGCGAATATGACAGATGACAGCCTACATCAATTGGACAGCAAACATCAATTGGTTGTTGGGAAAATACAGTTGAAGAGCTTTGATGACTCAACCAGCAAATGTTGCCGAGTTCTGTTGGCTCGTGATCGATCTTAATGCATAGGATTTCGAATACTATTCGATGCTTTCCAATGTTAAGGTCTTCCCATTATTTTTTCTAAATATATACTGGCCTAATTAACATTCCCTTTTGTGTGTCTTTTATTGCATTTCATACAAAAATATTCTCGATTTTATTTAAAACGTCAATTGTCATAATACCGATTAATTTAAATTGTTGTGCCATTGTCGAGAAGGTAACCAAAAGGGGAAAACTATTGAACATATTTCAGATTGAAAATCAGCCGGATCGGTTATTTACTAAATATTGTGAAGAAATACATTCATTAATCTGGAGTTTATTAAAAATATTAATCGTCTGCTATAAAAAAATATTACCATTTGCCTTTTTTACAATTAGTGTCAAAATCTATAACAATTTGTATGAAAATTGTATGAATAATCTGCTGCACTTAAGAGCAAACATCCGAATATTGCTTGCAGTGTTGCTTTTTACAGAAAAAGGCAACACAATAAAAATCTCTTCTTTTTGTATAAACTTCTGCGAATTATTAAAATCATCTTATCATCTTTTCAAAATTACCAAAAATTATGCCTTATTCAGATAAACTATTTATTCATACGTTTTAATTGGGTGCTTCTTTTCGATTCTTTGAATTTGATTAAAATTTTTATCAACTCGGCAAAAACATTCTTTGGTTGATACTAGTTTTTTTTAACAACGATTTTAGTTGATATTTATGGCTTGTGATTTTTTCAGTTTAGTCACCATTCATAAACTGAAAAGTATGATCACTCAAAAACAATGTATCAACTTTCTCTATTATTTCGGAGTTTTGGCCAAATTAGTGACCCAGATATCAAATTATATAATATATAGGTGATATATAATTTGATATCTGGGACACAAATTTGGCCAAAACTCCGAAATAATAGAGAAAGTTGATACATTGTTTTTGAGTATATATATCTCGTACGTATATCGGGTGATCAATCTAAAGGTATTTTTTCAAAATAAAAAAAAAATCAAATAAAATGTGAAATATTTATGGTTCTTTCGAAAGGACAATTTATGCTATTTATTTTTTGAATATAATTTCCTTTAAATGTTGGCCGCAACTACGCTGAAGGATGTCCATTCTGGTGGTCCAATTTTGGATGACCTGTTCGAGCATTTCTACCGGTGTGGCTTGAATGACACGCGTAATGTTGGCTTCCAAAACCCGAATCGTAGCTGGTTTGTCAGCATAGAATTTGGACTTTGCGTAGCCCCATTCTATAGCTGTGATATTACACGATCTATGTGGCCAACTTACCGGTCCAAAACATAAAATTGGCTGGTCTTCGTAATGATCTCTTAATAGATCCATTGCTTGAGCAGCTGTATGGCAAGTGGAACCGTCCTGTTAATTCCAAATATCGTCAAGATTACGGGCTTTAATTTCAGAAAGCAAAAAGACCGATATCACGGCGCGACAGCGAGCTCCATTCACGGTTACGTTCCGGCCATCATCGTTTTTGAAAAAATTGGGACCGATTATTCCACCAGCCTATAAAATGACCAGACCGTGGTTTTCTCTGGGTATAATGGCACTTGTTGAACCTATTATGGTTGCTCTTCAATTATGTTTATTGACGTTGTCGTTGATGGTAGGAGCGAATTGTATTTTCGTGGTCGTGCTATTGTGTGAATAAAACTCGAAAAGTGAAATTTAGAACTGCAATTCTCATACGCTTGGTCTGGAACTGGTCTTAAAGAGTTCAGTTTTCCTTTTAACAGGTGCTGCGAAGCTCTCTTATGAAGGTCATCAGGGACCCAAAATCACGATATAAGCACTGTCACTTAGCCATGTAGTTAACAACTTGCCTTCAGGTGCAAGAGGTCTCGAGCCGCTTAGTCCCTGTTCAATGTGTTAAATATTTGTAAGTGCAATTAAACTCGCGGCATGTTCCAAGGTTCAATATTTTTAGGATTCCTCCTTATTCGTGCTGAATCTTTAGATGGCACTGCTACTTTCCACAGCTTTTTTAACGTCTTTGGTTACTTGTGCAAACGGGCTTCGCAGGGAATAAAATAATCGACATTTTCTATCAGATTTGTCTTTATTCCGATACTTTGTGATGTATGGTCGATACCATTGATGTATGGCAGATTAGAAAAGCCACCGGTTATTCTGAGGTAAGTTCGTTACATGCAGAATATTTAAAATACAGAAAATGGTTTTGAAAAGTATGGATATTTGTCAACCGTGACCGAAAAATATTTCTTATCAAAAAGATATTTTAGTCGCATATAGTGCTTAAGAAATGTTCAAATTTTATTACTTTTTTTAAGCTTTACCAGCCTTACTGTGTTGTCACGAAGGTAAAACTGCCTGAAAATTAGAAATTGCTCTTTCTCTAAAATGCCAACTTAACATTGGATTTTTTCTTTGCTTGTAATTTTTATGTTAACTAACATCTTTCTTCCCACGGAAAAACCTTTACATCATTAAATAAATAAAATAACAAGCCAGCAAGAAAACAATGATTGATTAACTGGGCATTTCCGTTTCTATTAAATGTTTGTATGACTTCTATGTCGTGCATTGCCTGTTGTCGAAAATTCGGATTTGAAGAAAGTTGTACCTAAGTACATAGAATATAAAAGAAAAATGCCTACAAGTAAATACAATGAGACGAAATAGTTGCCTATCACACTAAATTCAGTTGTAAGTGTAGTTTCCTGCAATAATTTTATTTTAGTTCTTTAGAGGGGACTTTGTATGATTTGGTCCACTTTCAACACCAACCGATCTCTTACTATAAGACATAGTTAGAGGACTTTAGCCCTTTTTTGTTTGGACTAAAAGTAACTTGAGCAGATTGGCGGACATGACTATTTCGTCTTAGAGTTTTACGACGAACTCTAGAAGCCCTAATTAAAACCGCGCGCGTCAATTTTCGAATTGAACGTTATCAGCGATCAATAATTAACTATATCGAAACTGGACCATTCCATAGTTCAAGGTTTAGAACGCATCTTGCTATGGAAGCCACAATTTATATCCGATTTGGACCAAATTTTGTATAATGTGTTGCGAGCGAACAGTATCTAACCCCGGTAAAATATCTTCCACATGCATAGTAGCCTCCCATGTTTTCAAATATTTTGCACACAAATTTCCTTTCTGAGTTATGGTTCCGCAGACTAAATGTCATAAATTAAATCCGATTCTGCTCAAACTTAGCATAATGCACTATGAGCTACCTACAAGCATTTGACTTAACCTTGACCACATTCGTCCATCATTTGCTATAGACCTCATACGAATAAGTTTTCTAAATTGAAGTCCTGTCTCTACACATGATAAATTTAAAATTTCATCTAGCTGAAATGAAGCATAGGGCGTTATGTTGAAGCTATAACTATTCCTATTCCTGGTAAAATTGATATGCCACATCTGTTTTTTTAAATATCCCAAAACAAAACATATTTCTCCCGATCTAGTTCGGGACCGACTTTGCACAAACTCCGTAAAGAGGCGCAAAATATTTTGATTATTAGAGTAGTGTACGGTATCTCACAGTCGACCTCGCCAATTTAACGTTTTACCTTATTATGGCTTACCTTATCGCTGTTTAATAAATGCAAAAAATGAAAGAAAGTTGGGGCCTTTAAAAAAATGTAAAAAAAAGTTACACTTCCCGGCCGGGATATTGAGCATCATCATAACTCTACTTCATATTGAAATGAGTTGCATCAAACAATTGTATCGATTCGCAGGCAAAACTCGCATAAATTTCTGTCGCATAATGAACACGCCATTTATTAATAAATGTCTTTCGATTAAGATTTCAGTGAATCTCAACTTTTACATTAAATATATAAGTATGTATTGCTACAAAAACACTACAAAAATGCCTTTCTAGACGGTAAGCGATGAAAATATATTTAAAAAGTATGCAAAGTCTTCTACATGGATTCAGCAAAAGCTTGGCGAAGATATCTACGACTATTTATGGTTTACATTACCTTGAAATGATTACTCATTTCACTTTGCATTATTTTTGCGCATAACTTACTGATCTGCTCATAATAGCTTAAATAAGTGTAAAGGCCGAATATCGAAGTTTTTACTTTTAAGCAGAAAATGAGAACTGAAGCAGTTAAACTGAGAACTGAAGCAGTTAAAATGAGAACTAAATTGAAAACCGAAATTCTTTACTTATACTTAAGAATCAAAAGCTGAAGAAATTCACATATTTAAAGATGGTTGTTAAGGCCTTTTACGTAAATAAAGTTTGTTAATACAGCCTCTTTACTGTTTTCAGTCTTCTAAGTATTGCGTGCTAATCGCAGAAGAAGTTTCTTTTTTATAAAGATATGTGACAGCGCATAGAGAAAGGGAGCTAAGGGTAAAAAAACAATTTTCATTTTTTTTCTTTTTTTGATGTGGACAACGTCTGATCATCGAATGAGACCGATCCCATGCCCTAAAGTGTTCCCTCCCAGAGATATGCGAGTTTTATGAAAGGGACCTAATCTTTAAAATTGCTCTCCTGAACAAAACTGGATTTTAACATTAGGTTCCTTTTTATTTTGCGCGTCACATATAGATTTATTTTTGATATTAACGAGCCGAAAATACAATGATTTTTTTAACCATGTGTCTGGTTAAATTTTTCATGGTAAAGGTTTGATAACGAAGGCAAAATAACGTTATATAATTTCAAATGTTCATATAAAATAGTTGAGTGAACATATAAGATTGGTTTTTTCAAGAGAGAGTCAGAAAATTGTGCGACAAAAACAAAAATTTAATGATCATTCGGCTCTATTGTATCGAAGTTTTATATCTGCTTTGTGTTATACAAAGTTCAGAATAAAGTTACCCGAAGTTGAAACGATTGCGACTGTCTTATCCCCCCACTCTTTTTCTTTTCTTACTTTGCTCTAAACGTGTGTGTAATTGTGAGAAAGATCATAAGACAATTTATCCCGCTCTTTTAAAAAACCACCACCAAATGCAAAGCTGTACAATGTACGCAATGATTCTGCGCTATGAAGATTGATTTTCGCACAGATCGAAGACTATACGCAAAGGGTAATTCTCAATAATCCTAATGGGACTCCCGTATAAGTCAGTTGATTTGAAGCCAAGTAATCGACTGCTGATGAAAAACCTTGGTGGGTATAGAAACAGCTGTACAGTCTGTCTGGC
Source organism: Hydrotaea diabolus (assembly GCA_963513945.1). Taxonomy (NCBI): domain Eukaryota; kingdom Metazoa; phylum Arthropoda; class Insecta; order Diptera; family Muscidae; genus Hydrotaea; species Hydrotaea diabolus. The sequence goes on along the minus strand of OY740720.1, from coordinate 98,266,907 downwards.
AACCGTAGCCAATATATTTCACCAATTTTTTAGTTGATTCTGAAAAAGAAACATCATTATGGTCTAGAACCAGAATAATAACTGTTCAAGTCACAATAACGAAAGAAGACCGAATAAATGTAAACAAAACACAAACATAATTAGCAGGTTAATTTAATATTGAAAATTGTAACAGTAACTATATTTCCGGTTAAAAGAGTTAACCAATAATTAGCTATCTTAACAATAAAAATGATTTTTATAACAATCTTTATAGTTAATAATATTAACAATTTTATTCTTAAATTGATCATGTATTGTTTCAATAAATTAACTATGAGATTTTAATATTAACAGTTTTCATGGTTAAAATAATGCATTGTTAAAACAACAATAATTTTTTTAAAATTAACAATTTTAATGGGTAAAATTCAACCATACAATAGTTAAATTAACGATTATTATTGTTAAATACCAGCCAACAACAAAATGTTCGTATAACCGTATATAACTTATAGACTCTAAATAATGTTTATTTATGGTTAAGTTAACCTTATATAAAGTTATTTTTCTTCTCAGTGTGTTATAAATTTCTTAGTAGATTTTGTACCAGCGACTGCCAAATTTATACGTGGATTTGGAAAAACTTAGGTTTGAATTTAAATGGCGCGAGCTTTAACGTAATATGCAGTCCTGTGAGATTGGCATTCTGTTTTTTTAAACAAGCATTAAATTATTCTCTCCGTATAGAGATTTATAGAGGAAAGTAAAATGGAGATTTTGCTTAGGTTTACTTTTTGGCCAGTTCATTTCGCAACCACTTCCTTTCAAACGGACTATGTGACTTCGTGTGATAGTAAAATACATTTCTGCGATGTATATTCCAAACCGAGTTTCATATGGGGATGCTTCTTCTTGAATTTATGTTCAATAATCCCCTAGTCTAAAAAAGACTACACATAAGCGATCACATCTTCATTGTTGGTTGTCTATAATGGATGCTTTATTAGTGACAGCTGCATAGTTCACTTCAGTTTCAAGAGTTTAGCTCTTGTTATTCGTTGAAGAGAAACTGTTTTAGACATCGACCGCTTACAAGCTGCTTATTATTTCATTTAGTTTTATGATTAAGTATGCCGAGCAGAACTTAATTATTGGTGGCAAATAAGACGAACTTACTTATTTCTTTATTATTTCTAGTTTCTTTAGTCTGCGGTTTACGATGGCCACACGAAAAGCGAAAACCTTTTTTAAGTTTCAACGCAACATATTTCTGATTGACCGATGACTTTTAACCACAAGATTTAATGAGCGTCTCGCATTGTGTATGAAGAAAGACTGGGAAAACAGGGAAGCACGCCAACTGTGTAGGACACTCAAGCTGCTACCTGCTTATAAATGTTGGTCATCTACATGGGAGCGCTACTCACGCACAGATGACCAGAGAGAACTACGGGAATTTTGAAAAGCATACAACTCATTGTTGTGTGGAAATGCATTTTATGTTGCGTGGAAATAACACTTTGTTAATGAAAACGCAACTCGAATCATTTATCCTCCACCTCCGTCTAACGCCACTAAAACACAGCACGTAAGGGAACATTCCCAGGTAGGCAAAGGATCAGCGCGAAAAAGATTTTATTTGCGCACATTTTTTTCTTTGTTTGCCATGTGAAAGTTTCTCAAGAGTCAGAAACAATTAAAAACTTATTACAACTCATCAAAATCGGAAGTGCACAAAGGAAGGATGGAGATGTGAGACGTGAACATAAACATCAGAATAAAGCAAATGTGCTACAAAGTCAACCTGCAACATGAGGGAGCGTCTTCCTCGCTGACACCAAAGACAATGCCAACAATGAGTATAACAAAAGAAGACAAATGCAGCCAAGCATTAAGCAAACGATGGATGATAGTTGCTTTTATGCTGTTGTTGTGTGGTGGCAACACTGGGGCATTCATCAACGAGTTCCACTTGCACCATCCAACCATTAAATTCTCATACACAAACACACACACACTCCGATTGCCATGACCAGGTACGGCTTAAATAGGGAGGGGAGTTGTCGTCGTTTGTGACTTTTAAGTGAAATTACTGAAGCGTGCCTTACTTTGGTCCGGCGTAAAGGTTTACAATTTTCACACGCTGCACCGGGCAAATAAATGAGTCACCGAGACGTGTAACTGTGTGTATGGGGCCGGCCGACCAACACACATTTGCTGGCTGGCCACAAAGCTAAGCCATTCCCGGCCAGGCCTGTGGAGCAGTAGCCTGTTGCTGCCCGTTCAATGGTCGGCGAATTGGAGTGTGAGGTCAGCCGGCAGGTCATAATCGTCAGCGACGTCATCGTAAGTGCTCATAATGTTGGTTATTAATGTTTGGCTGCGTTTTAATTTAAATGGGCCAGCCAACAAAGTGCACTTGCACTTGTGCATATGCGAGCAGTTGCGTTTGCTGCTCGACTCCTTCTTCAAGTTGCCAATGGTCAACGGCACTACCCTGGACGGCGGCTGTTGCAGCGAGACACCGGCAACAACGAACTAAAAAATTAATAATCATAAGAGCAATTATCCTGCGGCTGGTTACACACATTCGTATCCATTCGCATACCGACACAAATAGCAACAGCACAGCAGTCGTATTCGTTTTATTTGTGGCTAGCAGAGCCCAATACCAACAAGAGCAACAACAGCAACAACGACATCAACGAAATATTAAGCAGGTGCAAATTATAATCATTTGCTGGCATGGCCATGGCGGCGTGGTATAATGCTCCTGCCAACCACAATACCGACATACAACAACCGATTAAACTTTATGCTACACAACAAATGCGAGCGTAAAGGATTTCTTGAATCCTGTGTGCAAAGGATGCCAGCCAGCGAAAGGCCTACACGGGGCAGGTGTTGCCACCACACACAGTGCCTTACAAGTCTAGAGCACAGTACACATTCTCCCTCGGAAAGGTTTCGGAGATACCCGCCCTGCTGCTGTGACTTCACAAATTGGGCTCCCAAGCCTTTTCCATGCCTTCGGCGCTTTGGAGGAATTTCAATAACTTGAATCGCTGGCATATTTTGTATTTTGTGTGCCACAGACAGACTGAGAGGCCGACAGAGCTACAGATGCCAAAATTGGCATCTGTCACAGTTGGAGATATGAATGGCTCCAATTAGGTTTCATGCCATGTTCGTGAGCTTAAGCATTAAGCACGCGCTTAAACGTCCTATTAACGCGAGTCGTCGTCGCACATTCTCCTTCTCTGCTTTATGGCAGCTGCTGCTGTGCCTTTGTTGCATCATCTCCATTCAACTACGCCAGTCAAAGCGTAAACATCTCTTGGCGTCATGTTGCATACATCAATAATACGAGTGAATGAATGCACCAACACACACTCTCGCACATACATGACTTTTCTATCATCGATACGTGATTCGCATACGATATTTTGAGTTCTCCCCCCACCCCTCTACAATACAAAGTAGGCGCTTGCTTCTAATACGATTCTAAGCGCTCGTCAAGCAGGCATTACGAATCATTCCGGGTATTGCAACACTAATTCAAACACTCTGTCTGTCCGTATATCGTATATCTGCCACTCGGTATCTGTTGCAGCCGGTGTTGCCCCAGTCAGCGCCAATGAATTCAGCGAATGGTGCTTGTCTTAACGATTGTTGTTAATATCGCGTCTGGTTGGCCGGCATGGCTTGGTTGGTATTAATGAGTGTCTTATGTGTTGTATGCACTGATTTCCGCCGGCCAGACATTTGAGACGATATGAAATGATTAAAAGTTTAGCTTTTTTCCTCTGTCGCGCCTCTCATATACACACGTTGGTATGAAATGCCGTTATCCAGACACAAATTCAATTAATTCGAGAATTGGCTCTTTTGGAAGAGATGTCGACAGCGCCATAGCTACCGGGGAAATGGGTTAAAACATGATTATTCCGTTCTTAGTCTTATTGCATTCGTACAGTAGCAGAATGCTGGATCAACGTGTGTGTGTGTGCTGGGAATTTGTAATCGATAGCTGAGCTAAAGACGAATTAATGCAAGTATCCGATTAGTTCAAATATTTAATCACTGTGAGAGATATTAGCTGTTTTTCACTTATCCGGAAAGATCGAGGGTTGACCGGGATAGGACAGCCACTGCTGTTAGATGCGTACGTACGTATTTTTAGCCAAACAAGATTAAATTTTGCAATGTAATGGCCTGAATGCTTAATAAACCGAAACGACTTTTTTAAAATATGCCAAGCTAATCTCTAACTGCCAGTAGGGTACGAGTATATTTTAATGAAAAATAAAAATTACTCGTATATTATTTTTCGAATTGATTGGCTTAAAACGCGGTCGATTCGAAATATTTATTTTGATTTATTTCGGATAAAAATGTATGAATATAGTTACGTCTGTAATAACCTACTCTGGAGGTGAAAAAAATACTAAATTATGGTTATTATTAATACCGACCTTTGTTTCGCACTGAACTCGCAGCAATTAACATTTCTTGCCACACAGAAAAAGTCGTTGGGAAAACGGTCCGAACTACAACAATTCTGTTGGTCGATAACTTAATCGCTAAATACTGATAGTATTGGCTAAAATTCGTTTCGACATACCATAATATGATTGCTATGAAATTAATCGTATTATGGAATATACAATTAACTATTTGGTTATATCAATGGAATGATTTCCATATTAATGGTTGTCCAAACCGTTTTTGTGTCTAATCAAAATTGTGAGTATATTTAGGCACCTACATTTGGCTATGACAACAAATAATTTGCTCTTAAAATTCAAAAGAAAAGGTTGTATTAAGGGCATCTAAGGGCTGCTAACGCAAACTTAAAATATTCACTTCTGCAAATAATGAGGGCTGAGAGAAAATTTCTTAGCAGAATAAGCACTCGTTCGTTCTCTTGCTTGTTGTGAGACCAGCTGTTTTAGGATTCAGATTCACAGGATTTTCATATACGAGGGTATCACCTTCTACTCCTACTTATGTTCTCACAGAGTTCTGCCGATGTTTGTTAGTAGCGGTGTTCTGTTTAAGAGTCAGGACCAGTATGTCTGTATGTATAATTGTATATCAGTATGTATAATTGTGAATAAACGACAATACCCCTAGCCGTGCTGAAAGCTGATTGAATTTAAGAAAACTGTTTTAAAGTGTTTTTTTGAGGGGATTGTGGCTGATATTTGATTGTATGTGTAAAAACTGAAGATATTTATAATTTTGATACTGTTGAAATAATTCTCTCTATTTTGTTTAACAAATTTTTCGAATACTGAACAAAATTATTCAAATTTGATCAATCATATTTACGAGTATACTTGACTGATTAATCATAGTTCTGATTAATAATTATTAGATTAATTAATTAGTCACATTAGTGATTAACCCAAATTTTCACTAATCGATTACCATTTTGTTTTATGTTTATTTTATACATTTTATAAACACCAATGAATAACAAGACTGTAGTCTATATTTAATAAACACTATATTTAATACACACTCATTATAAAAATTCAAATCAAGTGTGGAATCTTTATTAGTAATTTGAAAGGACATTTTATGGCATTTATTTTTTGAAAATTATTACCTTCAAATGTTGGCAACTGTATTATGGAAATGAGCGTTCGGTGAGAAACGGGAAGATCAGCTGCTTTTGGCCAACATTTTGAGTTCAGTGATGAGGCCCATTTCTGGCTGGACGGAAAAGCCAGTAAACAAAATTGCCGCATTTGGAATAAAGAGCAACAAGAAGAGGTTCAAGAGGTGCCATTATACCCAGAGAAAACCACGGTTTGGTGCGGTTTAAAAGCAGGTGCAATCATCGGTGCGCATTTTTTCAAAAATGATAAAGGCCGGAATGTAACTGTGAATGGTGCTCGATCGTGAATGGTATCGATCTTTAGGCTAGCTGAAATTGAAGCCCGTAATCTTGACGACACTCGGTTTCAACAGGACGGTGCCACTTGCCATACAGCTGCTCAAACAATGGATGTATTGAGAGGTCATTTCGAAAAGCAGCTTGTTTCACGTTTTGGACAGCTGAGTTGGCAGCCTAGATCGAGTGATATCACACCTTTAGACATTTTTCTTTGGGCTTACGTAAAAAAATAGCTCGAACGAGTCATCCAAAATTGGATCCTCAGAATAGAAACCCTGCGTAGTTGCGGCCAAAATTTCAAGGTAATTATAAAATGTCCTTTCAAATTACCAATAAAGATTCCACACTTGATTTGAATTTTTATATTTTATTTTTGGTCTGAAAAAATACATCTAGATGGTTCATCCTATACAAAACACATAGCAAAAACAGCGTTAATTTCAGCATTCACACTGCCATCGCCTTATTTCCTTCAAGCATGAAATAAGTTCGACTTGGCTTGGCTTTGAGCGCGTACTCTGCTATCACCCTTAAGCTCTCCATAACCTCAAATCATGAAAAAATGTGTGAACATTTTGGCAATTCGGGTCATTAGATGGTGCATACTCTTCCTTATCTTCCCTTCGCAACGTATCAGCACCAGCCACAAAGGGGCAGTCTTCAACTACAGAATGGCTCTCTGAGACGATCTTAACACTTTATTCCAGCATTTTAATTAGAAACTCTGTGGCCAAAATGGTAATATTGATGCTGAGAGTCATTCTTTTAGGAATTAAGCAATCGATTATTTCTGGGATCAACCGAAAAAACGAAAGCAATACTATGAAAGGATTTTAATTTGAACACCTAAAATATGCATCCGAAACTAGATGAAAACGCCTTGTATCATCGAAACTGTCAGGCAGGTCAGAAAAACATTTACGCCGATGAAGTCGCAGCAGCAGTATCTAGCTACCGTGTGGGAGAGCATCCCCTGGAGATTTCACCTGAGGAGACACGCGTGGTTCTGGCGCAGCTGAGATCTGGATGGTGCAGACGCCTCAATTCTTACTGGGCACGAATTGATGCTAACGTTTCGGACATCTGTCCCGCCTGCCATCAGGGACCACATGGTGTGCTGCACCTCTTCAATTGTCCGACTAAGCCCACTCAGCTGACCCCCAGGTCTCTGTTGACGCATCCAGTTCAAATGGCGCGTTTCCTCCACCTGGATGTCGAAGCAGATCCCCCATAGACGAACAAGACTTCAAAATAAATATATTGTTGTTACAAAAACAACAAAAACGCCTTGTAATACCATTACTATAGCAAATCGTAAGGACTGCTTACCCTGGTTAGAAAGTCAACTTAGAAATTGGATTTTAGTTTTTGATCGAGGCTATTCCGTTGTCTTTCTAAAGGTTCGTGCAAAGTTAATGTAAAGGTTGATTCAATATGACCTCATTTTTTGCCCTCGTCCTACAGTCCTTAAGCTCTGGGATCTATTTGGGCTTAGTAGATTACACCCTACTTTAACCATACGTGTGGCTCCAACGGAACAAAACCAATGTCGTTAAATCACAACACCGCGTCGGCCATTTGATCTCGTTGTTTCGTGATTTAATGCGAACTTCGCCTTCAATTTAACCACATACAAAATATTATAATCGTATATTATAATCACCGTAGAAAAGGTTCAATCACTATGCAGAATGGCGAATTGAAAATTGTCGCTGCCTGGTCCACACATTACTACACAGCAGCAACATGCAGTTTCTTTGCATTTTAGCACAAAACGCCAAATTTCTAATCGAAAAAATCGCACAACGAGAGAAATGCGCATCCTTCAGAACGACAATTTTAAAATAATAAAAACATATGCCTCTTAATATTTACGCTGTGTTTAACTGAATATCGCTTCATGTGTTCGTTTGCCAAAGCATTTAGCAGCAATTGTTTGAAAAAATATAAAAAAAAAAACATTAAATTAACAAACGACAAATAGCTGCTGTCAAAGACTGTGTTAAAATGAACTCACCCTGTATATATCAGCAAATCCTAGTCCATTATAGAGTACGTGTACTTTGACTTTTTAAGTAAAATTTCAAAGTCTACTAAATATTTGTGCCGAGTTTTATCGAAGCAGTTAACTACTGAACTCCTCGTAACCCTTTTCCTACTGTGTCACAGGGTTGTGTAGTTTTTTTACACTCGTATGACAGGTCTTGACCGAGTAGAATATATTTGAACTCTTCTTTATCGGTAATAGTGTGTCTGTGTGTGTGTGTGTATCGTAAAAAACAATGTCCTTTCTTTACTCATCTTGATAAGACGCAACATTGTCAAGAGTTGTTGATACACTTAAGCTTATATCCAACCATGCGGATAAGCGTGTTGAAAGTACAAAACAATTGATGGCATGTACGAGTACATATGTAAATACATTAGGGAGTACCTTAGTCTCTTATTTTCGAAATCCATTTCACATTCCTTTCCCAGAAAAGTTATTGTTAGAGAGTAGTTGTAGTCCCATACTCGCCAATTGGTGTTACTTACATTTTGAGTACGTAAAGAACGTAAATTGTCCTCAGGTTCTTAACAAGGCCCGCAGGGACCTATTTCTATGGAATTTAACAGAAAGACTTATTTTTTTAAAACAAAAATATTTCTATTTTTATATTATTTACCAATATCTTTGTTAAATGAATTTTAGAAAGTATTTTGATTTAATTTAATAAAATTATTAAAAAAAGAAGTACCTTAGGGTCTTATTTTCTAAATCCATTTCACATTCCGTTCCCAATAAAGTTATTGTTAAAGAGTATCATATGTATGGAATGACAACTTAAAATTTGTAGTCCCATACTCGTCAATTGGTGTTACTTTAGCCTGAATCAAACTTCGAGTATACGCAAAGAACGTATATCATCCTGTTATTTTTAAAAGGAGTTTTGATACGATTTTCTTGTCTGGAAAAATAGTCACGTACCTTTGCCATTAAATTTGAACTTGGGGTTTTCTAGAGTAATGAGTGAACCAAAAATCTTGAATACTACGTAAAATACGGCCCACCCTATTACATGCGTTCGTAACTGTACAATGAGCTGATGTGCTCTTGGATGTGTCACAATCAAAAAGTATATAAAATCTGATTTACAGATTTCGATTTACAAAAATTGTGCCGCTGCCGACCATGAAAGTGTGCCAGCCGGAGGTGGTCGGATGTGCAGGTACGTTTCGACAGCATTGTCAGAGCAGCGACACTCTTGACATTGATACGAGTAGCATTTGGCAAGTGAGACCGGAGCTTAAAAGCTCATGTCGAGGTGTAGGCTTTCTTAATAACAGCTACATGAATGCAGTCTTATCGTATCCCAAATTTGCTCTATTTTATGGGAAAAATAAAAGATTTGAATCCAGACTCGCTTGATACGACTTCCAACTGTTGTTTTTGAATTCTCCAAGTGGCTTCTATTGTTGTTGTTGCTCATGCTGCTGCTGATGTCTACTTACGATTATTATGTTGTGTTGACTGCCTTTAGACATCAATGAAATGAATATTTGTACGAAATTTGAATTTGCTCAACAACGTGTAGCCACATCGGGGTTGCGTGCCTACCGTGTGCGAGTGTGTGTATGTGCGTGTGTGACCCTTTTCCGGATGTGGTTATAAATGTGTACGTGCGTGCATTGTGCCTGCTTTTGGGGTAGCTGCCGGAATCCTTGACAATGTTCAAAAAGGACAGTGTTTTACAAGTTGTCATATGCTAATAAAACATTTTGGAAAACTGTTTCGGGCGCCTATGCATCATGAATAACAAGTATGAAGATAAATAGAAGACGGCGGGTGTAGTTCACCGGGTTACACTTGGGAAAACTTTTTGTTAAAGTTTGTGGTGCAAATCCATATGACAGAAGAGGGGCTTAACTGGTAGTATTGGATTGTAGGAGTAAGGGAAATTGAGAATGACTCCACCTGCCATATTTGGTATTGATTTGTTAATGAACAGTAGACGCCGGGCCAGAATGTAGTTTCTTTTTAAAAGTTCACTAAAAACTTTAGACGAGTTTGAGTAAATAATGGAAAGAAAAGTAATTAATTTGTTTATTTATTGCAGTAACAGGGCTCTACCTATTGTTCTGGGATATTAAAAAAAGTATCGTTACCTGAGACGCTGTGGTGCGATGGTTGAAGGTACACGACTATAGTAAAAGTAAACCCACCTTTAACTCCAGGAAAGAACATCCTACAATTTTTAAGCGGCGGGACTCCATCTCATAAAAGTCACCGACTTTACGAGTAAGCAATTAATCTCTAAGCCACGCAAAAACTTTTCTAAAATTTTCATTTGCCGTTCGGAGTCGGCGTTAAACAGTAGGTTCCGGTCACTGACTATGAGAATTATATCGTACACAGATAAGTGATTTTAGAGTACTTCCCCCTTGTTTCTAAAAAAGATCTTGATAAACTTAAGTACTGCAATCCGTGTTGATATTCAGCATATTCGAAAAAAATGAAATTTGCTTCTAAAGCTGTTGAATATATTTTCGTTGTTTTGTAATTCGCGAGAAGTGGACATAAAACTGAAGTCTAAGATTTCGTTTGCCGTTGTATATTCCTGGCATCTGCATAATTTTCCATTAACAAGTCAAAGTGTAAATTTTATTATTTCGTCATTTTGGATTTCCTGGCAAATTTGAGTTTTGAGTTTTGTATAGCCATGCCGCTCTACATGTCGTATATTAATTCTAATCCTAATAGCACCGATTCGTCTTTAAATGATAGTGACAGCAGTCCTAGAAACTCAAACCTGCCATGAGCTATACAATTAAACGAGGCCGATACTTGGCAGACGACGTTTCGTCCAAGACAGTAGTTTAAGTAGAAACCAAAAAACTCCTGTTTATCACTTGGTTTATAGAAAGAAAATATGAAGTCCCCTACCAAAATGTAGAAAAAGTTTTCCTTCATCTTAAAATCTTGTTATTATATCCTTGTACATGTTCTTTCTTTTTAATTTTAATTTCTTCGATAACTGCGCTAAAAAGATCATTGCTCAAGGCATAGTTAAGATTAATGAAAAGCAGTTTAGAAACACTGGTCGACAAACAGTATTTTTAAAATATAGGCATATCGGACAATCTATTGCATTCAATTTTAAACAACTATATCGTATCTTTAGAATTTGAATGGGGTTAAAAGATGATTTAAGTGCACTCAAACCATGCTTGTCTCTAGCATGTCTTCAGAAATGTGACTTCAGAGAGGAGTTTATGTCATACTACTGCACAAGAAAAATTAGTTGAAAATCGGTTGGAACTACAAAAATGACGTTTTCAAAGAAGAATTTAATGGAAATTAGATATATTTCGACTGTATTTAACCACGTTGGAGTAGTGCGAAGGCCGTCTCCAAATTTAAGGTCAATGTTCGTACTAGAAGCTCTTAGACTTTGATTCAGATTCACAAGACGGTAGACAAACAAACACATCCCATTGGCTTTAGGATAAATTCTCTGCCTTTCAGCATAACATATACCTTGTCTAACTTCCTTTATTTCCCAATATTTCAAACTAGGGTTGGTAACACTCACCTTCTCACAGCAGCTTTCACAATTCCACTCAATCGGAACATGCTCCGAACACACACATACACTCCGGGTCAATACTGTCGGCCTGTGTAATTGGCAATAAACTCATTTGGCCATGATGTCTGCTTTATTGGCAGAATTCAGTTCAATTGCTGGATACTTTAAAAGTTTCCAACATTTTTTTGCAACGATTTTTAACTTTCATTATCCCCAATCCATATTGACAAATTAGCCCGACAAAATTCTTGCTGTTGCGGTCGATCGGTGGGTCGGCATAGGGGGTGGGGGCACATGCTGGTGGGCTTGAGACAAAATGGATTCTCATCGCTCTAATATGAAATATTAAAGTCTTAATCATATTATGATTACAATGACTTTGCCATAGGCCATAAAAATATTATTGTAACTTTTTTCCTTTGCTTTCTGCCATTCAGGACGTTTGCTGCAGAGGGGGTGTGTACGTACATACGTATGTATGTGTGTGTGTATGCGTGTGTGTTTGTGTTTGAAAGGCAGCAAGCACACAAACAATTTGTTCAATATTGTTTAGAAAACAGATTTACAAATAACTTTTGCCATCACTCGCCCCTTTGCCACCCAGCACCCCAACGACTGCGGTAGCGGTAGACATGAGACAAAAAAAATAAGAGAAATAAAGGAAAAAACACAAAATAAGAAAAATATGGAAACTTTTTTGCAAGTTTGCAAGCAAATCAAAAGCGATTGTTAAAATATTTCTTCTTCTGGCCATGTATACAATATCATATTTGCTAAGAAATATACTACGCTCGTATGTGCTATTTTGGAACGAGCAGTCGAATGGTTGGTCGCTAGGCCCGTGGTTCGGTTGGTCTGCAGGAAATCGATGAAAGTTTGTGGCCACAACAAGAAACAATATCCATAAGATACGCATACAGCATATATTTGTATATATGAATTAGCAAATGGTCATGTTCATGTGGCACCCACACCCCTACGCTGCCCGAAATATCTGAGCATTCACACAGATGTGGGTCAGTGCGACCAGCAACTACTTAAGAATTCCTCAAACACATGTTCGCCCTTTTCGCTTAGTGTTGTTGTTTCCACACAGGGGTTGGGAGGTTAAGGAAGACTGGCTTGCTGAGGCGAGCTACAGTTCACATTTCTATGGATACGTTACGTTGGAAAGCTCATCAAGTGTTTAGTGCTACATACTCACACATATGCATGAGTATGTGTAAGACGTTTCTCTATGCGTGCGTGTGTGTGTGAGTGTATATGTTAAGGTATGGAAGAGGAAGAGTCACCGCACACTCCCATATCGAAGTGAAACGACCATTGAACCTTTCATTGGAATTTCGGTGAGCTGGTGGCAGAGATGGTGTTTGTGTTGTTGTTGGTGAGGGGGTCGATACTGTTTTGAAAACAATCAAAAATAGCAAAGAAAGCTAAATTCGCCAAGATGCTGATAGCGCAAATTTTTAACAAATTTCACGCTTAACAAGCATACGAAAATGCTCCCACCACATGCGGCATGGCCTGTACAGTATTCGACTGAGAAGAAATTACTGCGTTCAACACAATCTCGCTAACGGAGGCAACAGCGTGGACACGAGGGTACTTAGCTATAATGGGGTTTGTATTGCAGAGTATTAAATGCACTTTGAGAAATGTTAGTGCTGAAAACGAAGACTTTGAAAATCTTTAAATTTGTGTAAAGATTGTGATAGAGCAGTTGTATGGGCAAAATTATTTTTGATTGCTATAATTCTCAGCGCTTATGTGCCTGTCAGGTTGTTTATTTTAATTTGAGGTTTGAATAAGTTCTGCTTAAACTGCTTCGAATGGCATTTGACATGCTTCAGTTTTCTTTTCTAGTAGAACAAAATAATTAAGGAATTTGTGATTGTTTCTCAGTGGCCGCATGTCATAAAGTAGTGCAATTGCCATGGACATTAATTTTATTAAAATATTTTATAATTGTTTTTAATAAAAAAGACAAAGATATATAATTAAGAAGGGACAGTCGAAGAACTTGCACAATATTATAATCATTCTGAAGGGAATGCCTTCAATAGTCCCTTTTTCCAAATCGAAATATTGGAGTCCAATTTTAGTGGTTTTTGTGCGTTTTCGGCGTGTTATAAATTCCACAGATTAATGGGCATGGACTTTAGACGTTATATCTCTTTCAAAAGTGTTATAACGTTTTAAGACATTTAGACATTTATGCCCCTCAGACAAAGTACTGGAACCGTATGTACTATTTTTGTTTACTACTTAAGTTCATCAACATCCGATAAAAGGACAATGGAAAACTTTTACTTTACGACTTGTACTCACTGACCGAGAACTACTGTTTAACGTCGGCTAATGCATATCCCAGAGGAGTTTTTGCATGCATTGCGATTGAGTTCTGACTTCTAAAACCCATATTCAACTCTTCCCAGGAGTTTAATATGGGTTTACTTCTATGATAGTCCTTAACACCAACCATGTGGCTTGGTCCGAACCTATGGGTTTGATCAGTTTGTTGCTGAAAATCTTAAGGCGGAGAAACAAGAAGATTCATTAGGACATAAGTAGGATTGACTCGGCGGTCATTCTCACAGGGAACTTTTTGGGTAATATAGATTTTATTCATGGGCCTTACACTAGTGAAAAAGTAGACTTTGTCGATATCACTATTACTCCGATCCGAAAAATTGTTGGAAATTTCCACTGGGAGTATTCTTTAAATAGTTTTACAGCATCCATGGACAATTTGTGACGGCTTAAATGGACATTGTGTCATTTTAAAAAATGTCTTAATGTCAATGGCACAAAGTCCACACATCTCTGGAAAAGTGTTAAAATCGAGCATGTTCGTTTATTCTCGAATATCAGAGTTTTACTAAAATATTGAGGGCAGTGGTCAATCTAAGAAGAGACTTACGCATACACCCTTCTAAAGTTCTGGGGTCAGTCTAATATGAAATTTCTTTTTCTTTTCTTTCTAATTTTGAGGGGGTGATATTTAGTTTTGTTCTTTTAAATTTTAAAAACTTTCAATATGTAGTTTTGGGGCTTTAAAACAAGTGCAATTAAAAAATTAATCTATCCTTGTGTCCATTAATTCTACTCGTCATATCTATAGGTTGTCGGATGTTGTTCCACTGCTTTAGTTTTTTTTGTAATGTTATGGAGTCGCAGTTATAGATTTGGTAATATCGGCGAAATCGCAACTGGCTTTAACTCTGACTGAATGCAGAAACTTTATTAAAAGGAAAAAGATTAGATTGAAAAAAATATGTATTTAAAAGATTATAAATTCATTAAAGAATCACTAGTATTTTTCTGTTTGCATATTCGCAAAAGAGCGTTTAACTGTTGACTTAGAGGTCATTTGTTGCTACCACACAAGCAGTATTCTACCGAGATTATTTTATACAATCTCGGCGATCAGGTCAAGTCGACACTACGTGAGATGACAATTATTTAGATGAATGACTAAGTTAAATGTCCACTTTAGCTGTATGGCATGTATCACATTTCCATTGGAACCACATGTCGTTCACATCCATGTCATCCGATTTTGACCAACAGAATTTGGTTTTCAATGATCAGCGATCATCGTTGTTGAAGCCTCTGTGAATAGATATCGTCGAAAGTTTGGAAATGTTTTTTGTTCATGGAGCAGTTTATCCAAAAATGGTCCAAAAATCGTTCTAAGGAATATATTATCTTCGCTTATATTGTATCCTTTGGTGGATTTATTGATCATGACTACAATACGACTAGGAAATACAATTTTGACACCTCTTATTGCTAAAAACCATTATGAAACACTTTACTAGGTTCCCAAAAAACGATTTGCCATTGGGGTTGGGACACGTGTTTGGTTTCACAACGATAAATATGACAACGCTTAGCATACTCACGTTTGATAGTCACATTCGTAACACATGGGGTCTATTCAGACCACACTCATTATTATTACCCTCGTTTTTTGTCCTGAATTTTTGCATTCATCGATAGACAGAACATTTGTAGGAACATACCAAAGTTTCAAGTCTCTAGATGAATGTATTTTAATTAGAATCGAAACAAGGCATGTCCTGTCTCGAGTCACAATTTTTTGGCCGCATACTGTACTCAAGCAAGCATTCACAATGCGTTTACACCCCTCGAATTTCATTTGGTATCGCAGGACTCCCAACTCAGAGCAGACTATCAAATAAATGTATGAACGTACGTTTGCCTGTGTACGAGTATATTTGTGTATGTGTGTAGGTAGGTTTTGAGCTCTATTGTGTCTTTGTTTAAAGGCAAAAGGAATTTATGTCAGTTTTGAGCATCAAAAGCTTAAAAACACAGCAACTACGACTTCGGCAACAAAAAACGAACGAAAGCAAATTCTTTGAAATTTCAATTGCATTTTTACGTTTGACATCTCAAGACACCCACCCACCAACTCTGTCGCCACAGCACCAAAAACAAAACCGGCAAATATGCCGATGTATAATTTCACACACATTCCATTCCGTTCCAATCATGTTGTGAGTGTAGGGGGAATACGCCCGTGTGTGCGAGCGCTAAGCCATACACGCACACACTCACCACCCCGCCCAGCCTGACACACGCACGTACTTAGGCACTTGAAGGCAAAGAGAAATAAGAGTGAGCAGAGAAAAGAAAATCAAACCTATGTGAGTAAAATGAAAAGAATGCTTGATAAGAGAAGAACGTTTGACAAGGACTTACGCAGGATTCAGAATGTCTCTTGTTCGCTGCTTTCGAATATTTTAAATATGATATGGGCTCTACGCTTTTTATCGCTCTTCCTTTCGTCTTTGCCTTTTATAATTGTTGGTGACTAAGTTATTGTTGTTGTTTCGTTGTACAGATTGCGTCCGTGAAAGTTCTAAGACTGCGGATTGGGAAGATTGGAAAGTGCGCAGTTTTTTTTTTATTTGTTGGAAATGAAAAAATAGACGAGTTCCTGGATCTTTATGCAGTTTCGATGGGATTTTTATTTTGTAAGGATCTTAGTGGTCCGATTTGCTGGTCGGGACAGGCAGGATGGTGCTTCCAATAATGTCACGTGACTGCATCGGTGCACTCACATACGAACGAGGAAAACTTACAAATTTATTTTTTTAGTTAGACGTTTTTATGCCTTATTTGCTGATACACAAAAAATCCACATTTAGTAGATTTTTATCGAAATCTTTTGGTTCTGCAATTGACAGACAAAATCCGATGAAAAAGTTGACTTTAAATAATTGTAAATGGTCCGAATCAAAATGCTGTATACCCAAAGTGTACTTACTTATTTAAGCAGACTCCACAACCTCATGCTCGTCTTGAAGTGCTAAATAAATTATTGGAAGCACATCTGACGTCGCGCTTCATCTAGTTTTTCAATTCCCAAAATTGTTAGAGGCCAGAAAAAAACTAGGACAACAGCCTATGGCGGGCGAGACCGGCTATATTATACCCTGCTCCACAGGATATGGAGGGAGTGTACCCATATTACTACGTTGTAGAGTGTCTGTTGTCTGCCCTTTAGTTCCAAAATTAAGCCAAATCGACAGTATAATGGCATATTTGGAGTCGTAATGAAATTCCATTCGTTTTGAGTACGCATGGGACTACGGTTTCCACACAAAATTAAGAAAAATCTTTAAAATAAATACATATATTGCTTATGCATATTTCCAAATTAGTGGAGACCGAGGTCCCTTGCTTTAAAGGGTTCTAAAATTACAGAGATTCCATCATATTTGTATTTGTAAGGAATTTTAATTTGGTATATAAAGATGTATAAAAGACCGTCTAGGGCTCATGGGCCCGGCTTTATATTGACCCAGATTTTAAAGAAATGCCATCAGGTTTGGGGCTATATCCAAAAACGGATCTGTATACAAAATAGTCCCGGAATAGTTGTTTATCAATCATAATGTACTTTACCTAATTTTAGCGAAATAATGTGTGTTCTAGAGCTGTTGTATCATCAATCGGGTGGGAAATTTTCGTCTATCGCCACGACTCACTTGAGCGAGTTACTGGTCGTTCATAACACAGTAGAACACATGATTTCGGGACTCAATTCTGATAATTGTTTGTGAAAGTAGCCATCATTCGTTTATTTGGTCAAGGTACATAAAATAATAATTAAATAATTAATTTGAAGTTAGTTAGTATCGTATAGGGGAAATTGTCACGGTTTAGGCTTTTTTGTTTTTCATAACTCGAGAACTACTAGTCCGAATAAGCTGAAACAAATTTAAAGAAATTAAAAATGACAATTCCTTGAATATGTTCATACAACGTTTCGCTACATAAGCAACAGTTTCGCAGTTATAAATAAATATATGAAGGAAAAATATTTTTTGCCTAAAAATTAAAGTTTTTTTTTTTTAATTCTTGAAAAATACAAAACGGTAAAGAGTGTCAAGTTCTATTAATTTAACGTAAAGTCACCTACGAACAAAATGAGACATAGATCATGAAAATCGATTTACGCGTTTCGCTTTTATGCACAATTAAGTGAAGGTATGAATTTCAAAAATTTGCTCGAGATATGCACAAAATTCTTTGGAAAAAACGTTGATGACTTTTTTATTGATTCTTTATTTTGCATGAAAATAAACATTCCAATTCATATTGTAGCTATTCTTAAACACAAATAATGATATTTTTATGTGTCACCTGAAAAATGTTGTACTGTGTAACGAACTGTGCCATCTTTTTCAAAGCGTGTGGCTTCAAGACCTGAAAAACGTAAAATAGGTTTAACATATATGTGGGAGCTACATCTTAAACTGTTTCCGCCCTTGGTCCAAAACGCGTACTTGTGCCAAATTTTATTGGTAAAGAAAAACAGTTACGACCTTCAGTTTGATAACAAACTTTATATGGACAGCGGACGGTTGGACAGACATCGCTAAATAGAATCAACTGGTGATTCTGAGTCAAATAAAAACCTGATCGTCTAGCTTTTTATTAGTAACACATCAATTTGACATGCAACTAATTTATTATACCCTGTTCCACGTGGTGATGCCTTTTATAAAGTACTTAAATATAGGCATTCGATAGTGCTTCAAAATTGTTTAAGCTGCATTTTTTATGTATTAGCTAAAGATAGCGCTGGTGGCTCTGGTAATTTGTCCAGTTTCTAGCTTCTTGTTCTGTTCACAGAAAGTATATGTGTTGAAACAAACAAATATTTTGCCGGTACAACCGATTGTTAGTTTGTGCAATTGCAGTATGTGTGACTGAAATTATCGGTAGAAGTGCTTTTTTAAGCAAGCATTGATTTAGATTCAGCTTACAGCTGAGCAAAGTTCACACATCTAATGTTGGGTTTCTGCATGAATGTACTATTGTGGTAAACAATAAAGTTTACTTTATTCTATTAACATACAACGTGATTCATTAACGACTGGACAAATTTCACCAGCGTATTTCTTGGCTCATTTCATGAAAATGTGTCCCTTTACGACCATGCCCAAAAATGCAAGGGGGTGAAATGGCAAAATGGAAATTTTCGGACTGGTGGTCGGAGGGTACAATGGAAAAATTGCTAAGTTAAGTTAATTTTGGAAAAGTAAGAGGTAGGGCTATCTTTTAAGAGAAATTTAGCAATTATCCCTAGTACCCTTCGACCTCCAATTCGACAATTTTTAAACCACTGCATTTCGCCTACTTTCATTTTCTGACGTGGTCGTAGATGGACATATTAGAAACACGCAGGTGAAATTTGTCCAGTCGTAAATGAATCATCCTGTATATAACCGTACCACAAGATCACACAACCGATTTTTTTGCCAACTAAATGATTGAGGTTGGGTGAACTATTAACGTAATGTTGGCTAATGAACAACAATTGTCAGTAAGTGAAACTCAATGTAGTGGTAGAAGAGACAAAGTTTCGAAACCCACACAATCGTTTTTTCTGGATATAAATATCCATGCACCGCATTTAACATGTGCGAGTATATACCCAAGGTAAACAAAAAATATAGACTCTAATGTCGTTCTTGATAAAAGAGTTGAGAAAATGAGAAAAGATTTTTGCGGAGAAAATGTGATTTATTGAGGATAAAAATTTGAAGAACTGGTGATTGTGACAACTAAATATTTTTTGTGCAATACTGTGTGTACAACACTTTGATCATATTTATCATCTAGTGGTATGTCAAACCGAATATCCGTTACGATTGAAAACATTCGGTGCTGCCAACGGAAATTCTTCTTTTACAACGGAATTTTTGTAGTTGCAAACGACTTTAAACAAAATTTGTGTCTGTGTGCATGATAGCTTTCATGTTATGGTGTATCGAACCGTATTTCTAACGAAACAGCATCCCATGTACATAAAAAACGTCTTACGCTAAGAAAGTCGGTCGGACAGGCGGTCATATGGAGATGGTTCTGTTAGTCTGTCTTGTCTTCGTTCTTCTGCGATACTCACTTTTTAGGCAAATTATTTCAAATGATCATAGAGCAAGTCGACAAAAGACAACAAAACGTATCCACCAAGTGGTGTAGTGTACGCAAAAATCGTTGCTAAATGATGTTCCTTGCGAGTATTTACTCTTAAAAATAAGAAGATATTCTCGTTCAACAAAATTATTGTATCTCGGATTGGTTTTCAGACGACTTTTTTTTTATGTAGTTAAAAACCAGTCGTATTGCGCCCCGATGCAATGTGAATGTCTGGTTAAGAACTGGTGGGGTTCACCGATCAAAAAAATAAAAAATAATGACTCCGATGATGCCCGATGTACCTCTAAGTAGCCTTATAAATATTTTTTTTTTAATTTTCCTCTTGTATACAGGCAAGGCTTAGAGAAAATACTAAACACAATTTAAATAGACAACTAAATTATTGATGATGAGCACTATTTGTTCTCGCATATATTTTTCGCAATAGATGATTTCAGAAAGTATATGGTATAGAAATGTACTCCAATTATAAAAGCCAATCAATTGTACTTAATTTAAAAATGAATGAAACTTTAGACAACTAACTTGGCTAATACATAAATCTTCATGTTCATTTTTTGGTTAATTTATATGAACTTTTCACAAGATATCTCTAAATCTCGTTTGAATGTGTGCGCCTGTCGATGTCTAGGTTGTGGGAAAAAAGTTATTGCAAAATAAATAAATTTCGAAATACTTTCTGTTGACTTCTGTTGCCCCTCAAGTTTTGCCCACACCCACAAAAGTCAAAATTAAATTTTACAGTGGGATATAGCGGAGATGTGTACGGTGTTACCCACACTTTCACACATAGTCCCACATACATTTATAATTCAGCCGCAAATTATGTTGCTCTTTTTTCTTTTATGTGAGTGAAAATGTCTTGCAAATATTTCACATTTTAACGTAGTCACATAATTTTTGTGAAAATGGGCAAATTTGCCGGAACTCGACATGACATCGCTTGCCGCGTTGCTCTGCTTTTCCTTTTTAATTTAGCTGCAAATGAAGAAAGCAAAATGAACGACCGCGTCCTCGTCCTGTTCGCGCTACATATCTACTTATAAGGAACTAGACCGTCGTACATACTCGTACATTGATGATTAAGTACATTTTATCTCACACTCGAAAATTCGGAAAAGAAAATTTATTATCATTTAGGCAAATATTTTTCAAACAGAAAACAATTTCAGACTCACACATCCATTTGCATTTACATGCTTAAAGCCCCCCTACATTTCGACAAAAACTGAAGAGAGCAAAAAAAAAACAAAATCTTCTGAGATGCGGCGGCAGCAGCAAACTTATAGACAAAACCCAGCGACATCAACAACAAGAACAACAGTTCAAATCGGTGGGGGAGTTAAGCACAATAAACAACAAAAACAACAAGCGGGACGGCAAATGAAAACAAACAAGAAGCCCTAATGTTCTTGGAGGCGCACAAGAAAAAATCCATGCAAAAAAGAAATCGGTGGGAGAATATTTTTGAGGAAACTCTAAACTGCTACGCCAATGCACAGTGGTACACATTACTGTGGAGGGCAGTGAGAAATCTGTAGTCTTCAAAATATTTGCAACAATTTAATCTTGCATCTCATATCCTTAAATAGCAAATTATTGTCTTGATACTCGATAAGCATGAGGATGACAACCTGGCTTGTCTTTTTGTCTATACACTGGATATTTTTCTGGTTGCATTACTGAGTCTTAATCAAAATGTACCTCTTGAATTCTAAAGCAAACACTTTGAGTTGTGTTTTGTATAAGTTGCGTCTTTGAAAAACGCACAAAGTGAGAAATTGTGAAGGATTCGAAAAAAACATGTAGACATGGTCTTTCATCGAATTAGTATGAGTAGCCGATTAAAAACTGAAGGAGAATAAAAGAGAGCCCTGTGACATCGTTGCGTTTATAGGACCGAGTTTAAGGAATCACGATATGAATTTAGAGAAGTCTGTACCGATAGCAGAATAAATCAGCTTTAATATGAGTACGCCACCCACACTTTATAGTGTGGGTGGCGTACTCATACTTGCAAATATGGTAATCGTTAATCCCCATACTCTTTAGGACCTTTTGGAGTGCGGAGCAAACTGCAATTCGGAGGCAGTTTTAATTGATTGATTGGGGGTAACTATCTTGAGATGGCAGCTTCTAGCCCGCAACAAATTCCGCTGGCAAGGGTGATCCATCTAGAGGTTTTTTTTTCAAAATAAAAAAATACTAAAATTCAAATCAAGTTTGGAATTTTTATTGTTCATACGAAAGGACATTTTATGCCATTTATTTTTTTAATACAATTTCCTTCAAATGTTGGCAACTGTAATATTGAAATGATCGTTGAGCCAAAAACAAGAAGATCCGCTGTTTTCGACTAAAATTGACCCGCTTGCGATGCAGCGGGTCAAACAATGGATCTGGTGAGAGGTAATTTCGAAGAGCAGCTAATTTCACATTTTGGACCGATGAATTGGCCGCCTTGATCGTGTAATATCACACCTTTATACATTTTTCTTTGAAGCTACGGAAAGTCCAAGTTCTATGCTGATAAACCAGCTATGATTCAGGTATTGGAAGCCAACATTCCTAACATTTGAAGGAAATTATATTCAAAAAATAAATGGGATAAAATGAATAAAAAAGATTCCACAATTGATTTGAATTTTAGTATTTTTTTTTTGAAAAAAAAAACCTCTAGATGGATCACCTTATAGCTAGTAATGCATTTAGGTCTGCAATGCCCCACTTGTACCGCTCTGACTTCTCGTAAAAAATAGCCGAAACAGATAACTAGGAACATTTTCTCTAACAGGGTCTGGTTAATGATACCGGTTAGGCCGATTTCCTGACAAAACTTCTAGCTAAGAAATTAGACATGCTAACCTGGTATGTTAGCCGCTGGGCATCGTTGCTAAAAATAGGGATTACAGAAAACTAGTGCACTTTTCTGACAGAGCAAATAATTTTGACAAGTAGGTGTATTTTGTATGTAAGCTTTAAGCGTTTAAGTGCCCTTTTGCATAAGACGAAAAAACAATTACCCTACCGAAACGCTTTGAATTGAGTTGTTTGTTGTGACGCTAAGTTAAATTTTCTTTTTTAAGCGTGGTGCATTTTTCGCCAACGCAGCTTCGCAAAAACACATATCAACAAACTACGTTTATTTTTGATGTTTGATATTACTCGTACTGACGTTATCAGGCTTAAATTGTCGGATTTCCTTTTATAAACATTCAAAAATGTATTTGTTTTTTCTTAAGTGCATCTAAATAAAGAATTTAAATAAATGCAAATCGATCTACGCTTCTCCAAATATAACTTTCCGTAGTTGTTGTTCAATGCGGGAGTTGTTGGTTTGCCACTTTGCTACCCAGCAGCAACAACAAAGGCCACATTTATTTTTGGCTCGCTTTTTTAGTGCTCATCTTCTCCTTCTATTCAGTCTTTAACAATAATATGTACATTGTTTACATACATACATACATGTATAAAAATAAATTGTATTCCATACATACACATACAAACGCAGAGAACTGCATACATGTTGCATGTTGTTGTGCAGTGATGGCAGTGGTGGTATGTTGCCGTTTAATCTCTCTCATAGGCATTATTTTTATTTGTGCTCACTTTGTTTTGGGGAAATTGTTGTGTTGTTTCCCAAAATATCAGACATAAATTGTCCTGTTTTTTGCTCTTCTCTTTTGGCGTCCCGCACACAGACTGCGAGACCAACTCGGAGCTTGCAATGCATCACATGCGATGCATTTCCAATTTGTGCTCGTAGTGTGGCCTCTCGTCTCTGCCGTGCTTGTTGTTGTTGTTGCTGTTATTGCTGATATGGGCTGCTGTATGTTTTTGTTATCGGAGGGAGTCTCTCTGGAGCGTGTGTGAGTCAGTATACAAATGCTATCTATTGTGCTTGAGTAGGAGCTGAAGGAGCAGGAGTTGCTCTGACTGCCTGGCTGGCTGGCTAGTATCGTGTTTGGGGTAATTTGTGTTTAAAAGTTTTAGCCCATTAATGCCATTAATAATTCTGTCATCGTTTACCGCATTTGTTTGTTTGAGTTTTTTTTCTGCTGTGATATCATATTTTTGGAAATTTATAAATAATCAGCAGCATTGGGATGTGCATTTGAAATAGGTTCTATGGATACACAATTAATGTCCTCTGTGTGTTCCGTTTCTCAGTGGGAGAATATTAAGAAAGTCTTGTGTTCGGTTTTCTTCTATCATATAAATTCTGCTCGAATTTAATACTATAGTATTTTCAAATAAAGTTAATGCTGGGTTTACATAATTCGATATTGGACAAAATATTAGACAAAGCTGAAAATAAGAGCAGCATATTATAGTAAACACATCACTCGCTTACACATTTTGGAAACAACAAAATTATTTCCATAATACACTGGGCAGCAATTGTCTCCGGAATCCAAAATTTAAAGGAAATTAATATTTCTGTAAAGGCTGTATTAAACCATAATTTTTCTGGAGCTCGCATTTAAATGGGACTATTGGTAACTGATCCAGTTCCATACCGTACAAAAGTATTATTATTGAATCAGAAGCACCCCAAAGCTCAAAAAAAAATGAAGTAAAAGTGTTCCGTTAAGTTTTTAAGGATTATGTTATGCAAAAAGCATTCTCTTTAAATGTATCCTTTAATATCCTTTGAAATTTCTTACAAAATTTTTTGAAAAACAAATATCCAGATAACATAAATATTAAAGAACTAATTCCAAAGTACTTGCATCTTTCAATTGATTGCAAAAATACTTCTTGAAAGGATAGTGGTCGTATTGACAACTCGCTTAGAAGGTCGCTAAAGCGATAACTTCACACCATTGTACAGCCATATACAAATGATTTTGTTTACAGAAAACTGTCGACAATTTGCATTAATAAGCTGGTACCACTAGAACACTCATGTTCTTAACATTCGTTCTTTGATTGAAGTAATAAAACAAAATTGCTTTAAATAGCATTAAATTTCTATCATTCATCTTAAGCCAACAGCGAAATTGAAACATTAATAGAACTATTTTAAAACATTTTTTATTATGTAATCCTTTAAAAGAACAGAAACATCCGAAATAAAAACTGTAAACGTGATATGCCTTCGCCAGGTCCACAGTATCATATTAGATCCAAATGTAGATATTATAAAATGTTTACTTAATACCATTTTTGAAGAGATTTTAACTAACGAGTTGTCTCCAAAATCCCTTTACAAAACAAACCTGGATCTTCTCTAAGTAAGCAGTGAATAATAAATTAACAAGGTGAAAACTTACCGCCGAAAAATGCACGATGTTCTTCTCCGGCGTTGAACTTCGACACAGTAAGATCACACTACGGTGGATTACCGCAGCATATACGAGTAGTGCGTGAGATTTGATTATTTTCTGTTCTCTCATGATAGTTCGATAGCATCAAGATCTTATACGACTCTTGTATAAAGTCTATATGTTCGATCAACAATTCATAAAGAAATGATTCCCTAGAAAATGATAAGATTTTGTGCCCCTGAAAACCGATAGCACATCACGAAAGCATATCACGAAATTGCTACATAATTCCCATAACATCTCAATAACAAGGGGAAAAGGGGAACTTCTCTGAAATCAGAGAACTTTACACGAATAAATCTAATACCCATTGACCCTTAAATGCCGGATATGTTCGGCTAATGCATGTTTAAGAGAAGTTTTTACATGGCATAAAGATAATCTCTGGAAACCGCCGCTGAAAACTTGTAAGAAGTTCTTACCCGGATTTGAACCTGGGTTTACTGGAACGATAAGCGTGCACGCTGCGCAGATAATGTTATGGTCGATATTTCTACATATATGTATCAAACTTTAATAGATATGGCGGAATTTAAGAGGCCTTTAAAGTTATTCTTATCGACTGTTCTAGCGTTCATAGCTGACACCCACTGTAGTCCATATAAATGTGTCTTTATGCAGACTGCAATGTAGACTATGTGATTGTTATCATGGAAGTCTTATCCAAACTAGGAATTCTGTATCGAGAAGTAAATGCAAATGAGATCTTACTAGCCTTTTCTTGAGTGCACTAAACAGCGTTTTTAAAACTGGCACCACTTTTCCGCAATGGCAGCTGCGGCAGGCATTATAAATGATTCCAATTTAAACGGATAACTAAGCAGAGACAAACCTCTAGCAGCAGATTAACTTCAACAGAATATTATTTTCTTATTTTTAGAAAATTTTTATTATTTTTTTTTCGCAAAAATTAACCATAAAACTTCTCATTTACATATTATGTTGAAAAAAATCTCATTATCAATCATTCGTCAGCTGCTGTAACAAGAACTTTCAAGTGCGCTCTTGAACCGCTGTCGCCTCCACCGTCCCTCTACTAGGCCTGAGCTGCACGCTGTCCAAAGGACATCACTTGACAGCAGAACTTAATGCTGTTTTTTCTTCTTTTTTTGGTGTGTTTTGTTTTATTCAGCATGGCTGCCTGTCGTTTTACCCAGCCCAACGCTACCACTTATAGCATCACTGTCATTTGGGGATGACAACAATGACGGCGGAAAAATGTATGCAACTTTAATTTGTTTGTCCACTCTTTGGCCAGCTCAGACGCGAATAACGAAGTGTCATGGCAGGAGAGAAGCAATTGATAATAATTATAACTTTAAATAAAGTTCTTTTTTCCATCGACACCTTTAATTTGCTGAAGATTTTGTAGTTTTACCATTGTTGTTCTTTGTAGTTGAGAATGCTGCAATCTCGGTGTGTTTATTTGGGAGCAATTGAACTTGTATGTAGTGGGCAACGAGTGATTCTGTTGGTCAGCTGCCCCTGTTGCTAGGAACTTTGTGGAAAACCATACATATGTATGTCGTACATACGTAGACATAAATAGATTATGTTACCACCCCCTCCCATACACATCCATTCAATACCACACAACAACACATTTAAACAAGGACATACATTTACATGTCGCACTGTTTTAGCGAAAAGTACTAACTCAAAAATTTCAAATATTCCGTAGAGGCAAAATTTATAAAATGAGATGCATGGATTTTATTTGACAAAATATTTGAAAGGCCATTAAAACCAAAAAGCCAAAAAGTCTTGTCTTTATATTGCGCCTTCACTTACGGCTTT
The DNA here is from genome assembly GCA_963513945.1 of Hydrotaea diabolus. NCBI lineage: Eukaryota > Metazoa > Arthropoda > Insecta > Diptera > Muscidae > Hydrotaea > Hydrotaea diabolus. The sequence continues at coordinate 98,239,845 of OY740720.1, read as the reverse complement.
AGTTTCAAATTCCAAGAGGTGATGTTAGAGGGCAGAGCCTTTACATTATTTAAAATAACAATCCATTTTATACATATACGGCAGCGGAAAGAAAATGACATATATTTTATGGAAGACCTCCAAAATTATTTAAAAAGTCTTCCCGCCACGTCTTCATTTCCAAAAGGACATGGTCTTACCCATTCCCTTCTCTCAGATAGTCGTTAGTAATGAGATATATTTTTGTGAAATTTATTTCAAATCTGTTGGATCCGGTGGGAGAAAGACTGAAAAGACTTCCAAAAGATAGAAAGAAACAAGACCTGTGAGAAGGTATTGCTGAAAAATCAGAACTACAGCGAGAATTGTTTTTTATGTCATGTAATATATATTCGCTTGATCTTTGTGACACTTTTAACTGTCATCGCCATCGAATTGGTTTTCAAAACCTCACTACCGGTTTTTGCAAAGGCAGCATGATAAAATTGGCTGCGTCTGTAGCCTACCTCCGAACCATTTATGAAAACTTCATGGTACTGAACCCCAGCTGAAGTTGCAGATCACACAAGGCTTTTAATAAAGTATCTTGTTAAGGCGTTATGATAATAAGTCCTTATGCATATCTCCCGATGTTATCCTGTGTAAGCATAAAGCGGGCTTTTATCAATGTTAATCCGGTTGGGAGAGCTAAGCCAGCTTTTGGGGTTTAAGTTCACGATCCGACCCTATTGTTGGATCTGCTAGAAATATTGACGAACTAGGATCATCAGACTTTTCGGCTGCGGAGTTTCGATAAAATGTTAATTACCCTCAAATACTAAACCATACTGTGAATAACGCGGTGCTATCCCTAGAGAGTTTTAGATATAGAGGTACGAAGAAATTTCCGCATCCGCTTATTTCTGAAAATTTCTGAAACGGTCGTAGAGTGAACCTAGCGTAGGCAATTGGTTAATAGTGGACAGCGTGCGTAATTTATGGCACACAATTTTGAAAAAGGTCATGTCTAAAAGAATGGTGGTTGTAAAACATCGCATTGTCCACTGCGAACTTAGACCGATCATTCGAGTTTTTCCTGTAGTAAATGATTTGTCTGTTCACAGGTATTAAAGCAGCTGCAGAAGACATCCTCTTCTGCAGCTGCTTTGATGATTTCATTCTATGGCGCTTCTGGGCAGATTATTGCTGATTGTATTTGGCTGGAAGATTCATAGGACGAAATACCTTTTTTGCAGCACATTAGATAAGGCAGTATCAGTGGACAGACTGCTACCGCTATGGAACTAAGATTTTGTAAATTACCGCATAGTACCAGTGAAATACTTGAAAAGATGTTCGATGTCCGAAGTTCGAGGACCACACTTTGATGGCAGCACTTTTAGAAAAGGTACGCTTGCATGGTCAGCTGGGGACGAGGTCCTTACTGGTCTTTCTAAGCCAAGTTTAATCTTCAAACGAAATATTTTACGAAATAATTGCCCATTTATACATCTGTTGAAAACACTATTGAGTTCAAATAAACTTTTTGTCAAAACAGAACTAAATGGTTGGCAATTCAAATTACATCTTGTATATGTACCATGTCATTACACTTACAACTTACTTAGAGTGTAATGAGATTTCATTGCCTAACAAGGCAAGTAGTATCGTGTTGTACTTACAATTACTTATGACTTATAGGGGGTTATAATTATATCTACTGAAATTTTGCTTTATTTACCCTGCCAAAACCGGCATTTTATAGAGAAGTTTTTACACGACTTAGAGATTAATCTCTAACTTGAACAGTCGCCGGCAATTATAAGGTGAACTATAAAAAAAGTTGACGCTAAAAAATTACTAACTGTTTTTACACACAAAACTTCGACCATGGCGGCCCACGTGTGGGAAATGTGAGACAATGGTTTTGAATAAAATAAATTAGTTTTTTCGTTTTTTTTGTTATTTATTCGGTCTATTATCATTATTATGACTTGAGCAGTTTTTTTTATTCAAATCAGATTAATTGGTCCGGAGGGATACACATCTTAACTGAAGAAATGTCCTCAAAAGTGTTGGTAGCCTCTCAGAGCCTTTTAACCAATACCATCTATTAATCTACGTGTCTCAATGAGTCGAATATTTAGATTCTAATGTCACTATAAAAAGTAGTGGGGTTTTATAATTCTTTTCCTACTAGAATTTCACAAATATTTATTTATTGTCAGGCAGAACTGTATTTTATGGTCAATGTTAAGGCTGCTATTAAATATTTGGATTATGCATTTCTGAACCCAGCTTCAACTTTAAACAGCCACGCACTTTCAATGACATTTTGCATAAAGCAAATTCGAGGGCAGCTAATAAAAGATTGCGTTCGCTGCTATCCCTTAAAAGGCTGTCCATTATGATAGTGCTCTCCTGTGTTAGAAGGCATGCAATGAATTTTAAGTTTGCGGCCGACGACTATTGCAAAAGTTGTGATCATCTCCCACACTAGTGACTAGCAGGATACCAATAATGGGTTCGTACTACTTTGAGAGCTTAGAGTTTAAAATGGTTCAAGAGTTTTGCCTAGGGATATTTTTGCAATTTTCGGCTTTCGAGTTGAATTTGAATAATAAAGTCCCTCTTTAACCTAACTGAACCTTGCTATCATCATTCGTCTTTAGTTCTATCCATTGTTATGGGAATACTGTTCTCTATAACATCACATTGCATGAGATTATGTTCATAATTACAAGGTTCCACTGTATACCAGGCTTTCTCATCTAGATTGGTTAGCAGAGATTCTCAGAATTCCACATTCAATCATTTACAGACCAGGCACACCAGCAAACTTACAAGTAAAGCCCAGCCACACTCAAGGGACAAAGGAAATAATTGCTAAATAACATGAACAAGGCATAAGTAAGAGAAAGAAGTTCTAAAACGAAATGAGATTGAAATGCGGGTTGCAAAAACTAATGCCCGGTATTGTGTTGCAAACATTCATACAGAAGGCAGCATTTCGTACCCTTGCGCTCACAGAAATCTGTGCATGTATGTATGCATGCATGAGTGTAGCACAATCCTTGACTACGCTGACTATCAGCCATCCAGTCGGACGGATGGCCGGACTCCCATTGAAATATGACGCTTATCAAGAAAAAAAAAGGAAAACAGAACCAAAAAGCAGTGAAATTGTTTTAAAAAATTATCTGCGAGCTTGGCCAATCCATACAGTCCATGTTCCTTGGTCACGGAGAAACCAGCCAGGATCTTTGAAACCATATATATGGTGTGGGAAGTGTTGCATACAATCGGAGTGGCACGATAGCAGCAGCATAATCGGTTCATTCAAATCGGCGTTAAAGATTCATTTGGTACTTCTGTTGCTTCACGCTTCGCAAAGTTGTATTCACATCTAGCTCTGTCCGAGTAGTGTCGGTGCTCCCAAGTTCTGCTGCTGGTCACCAGATAGCTTGGCGCGGTTCAGTGGAAGTGTATATCCTGTGCTGTAGCGGAGTTTTGTGTCTGGAATATGTTTTTGTTTAAACGGGGAGTTTTCTCGAAAAAAAAGCTCTTGTGATATGTTTGCTTTTCATTAAAACGTTTGCCTTTGTTCTATCGCCATCATCATCAGCAGTAGCAGCAGCGGCAGAAGTAGAAAAGTCCTGGAATGGAGATTCCTCTTCTTTTTTCCAGCAATGTCGAAAAATGCTCTTATTCAGAAACATTATGCTTTTTGTGTTGGTGCACAGTTTTTTCATATTCACTTTGGTTTGCGATTTTCCTCACAGGATTTCTATTGTGTATTGTTTCGTGTTTTACGGGCCATGTTCTTCGAACAAACCAAGCGGCCAACCTACCATCGGCAGCCTCCTGCCACCGTTGCAGCAGGACTAAATATGGTCATCGTCCTGTCGGTTGGTGTTAATGGCCGGCATGTGAATTTTTTTGCCAAAATAAAGTAAAAACAAAAGCGAGCAACGAAGAGACGAGACGATCAAAAAGAACGGAAAACATTACGAGGCACCACTGTGAGCATTTGCTTAACAAATGTGTTCTGGAACAGAAACAGACAACTTTTAAACATTTAAGTGAAACTTCCATTTGCATTTGCTTTGTTTCGTTTCGTTTTCGGGTTGGACGTACGAACATTTGCCATAGAATTCTTAATTAAATTGTATTCGAACAAAACTAAATTCGGTCTCCCGACATGACCTGCTGCATTCATGCTACCGACTAAAAAACAAAAAAAGTTGTCTGCCACCTGAACGGCGAGGTATGAAAATCACGTTTGTAGTTTTTACACCAAAGCTAAAGCAGTCCTAATCTTTTGAATTGGTTTTTATTTAAAAATACATCGATGTCAGACTGCTAGTTTGTGTTTTGCTTTCGCTGGCAAAACAGGGTTCCGAATGTGGCTAAAATTGCAAGAGGACAGTAGGAGAATCCTTATAAAACTAGTGAAATGTTGGTATAACAAACGTAACCGAAAAACTGGAGATGACAGAGGGCCATATATTCCCCGTCATTCCAGTTAGAGGGGCAATTCCCCAAGCAGTGTGCTAACTCCTTAGATGTTTCATTACGGGAGTTGGTGCGACGTCTTAAACTATCTGAAAAGTGTGAACTCTCGCTGCAACTCATGGAAGTCGAATTGCTTAAAGGAACAGTTTACCTCGTGGCTTATTAACCAACTTGGGAGCTACGGATAGACCTAAGTAAAATCATTTTCAGCTCAGATCTTCTGCTAAAAGAGGATATCTGAGACATTTGCATACATTGGCCATGAGTAAAGCTAAAACTTCCCTATACCTTTATCAACTCTCAAGACAATTGTGAATCCGAGGCAGCTACTGTGTTAAGCAGTGGGTGGTAAAAATTAATCGTAAAAATTGTAGCGCAAGAGAGAAATTATAGAAGAAGATACACTCTCGAAATGCTTAACATTATTGACGTACCTAATGAGAAGAGAATTAATTACAAAACGGACACAGATGGGATCGCACACATATATAGAAATGTGGTGCATAAGCACAGACGCAAGCTGAAGAGTAACACTAATATCAGTTGACAGCGATAATCAGACGGACGACATTGTTTTGTTAATGTAATTATTTTTCAAATATTGTGTTAATGTTTTGTTTATTAAATGTAATCATGTTTTGTATATTTTGTCAGTGACTACCCCTGAAGATGATTGACGAAGTCAATCGAAATATTGGGATAAATAAAAATTAAACAACACATAGAACAACGAGTTTAAATAAATGACCTCAAGCCGAAAAATAATTTTATAAAATAACAACACCAAAGGTCAACTATTCACTTACAACAATCGTACATAATTTTACTACAACCCATAAAAAACAGAGAACGAACTTTAGTCATTAAGCTGCTCAAATCAGGACGTATTTTTAAGATCGGATCTCAACGGCTGATGCAATTAAAGATACGTTTTGACATAGCTTTAGGAATATTAGAGTCGCCGCTATTTACTTTAACTCTAAACCACTGAGCGAATGTGACTGTAGAATTCGTATACTCACTAATCCAGGGCTTATTGTGTGATCGTAGCGCACACTACGGTGGGCAGGCTGACTTCAATTTTACCAAAGTATAAAGAAAAGTTTCGGTGTCCCTCAATGCTTAGTACGAGATACTAAGAACCCTAGGTTTATGACATTCGATAAATGGGAAACCCTACGACTGTGGGATATATCGAACTACTTTCAGTGACAGCTACAGAGTGAAAACACACAAGGTTAGTTTATGCAACCCATCAGCTGTTTGTTCTAAAATTTAGGCGTGACGTCGTTCAAATTGAGCAACGCTGTAAGTCTTATTAAAACATAAGCAACATCTCGTATAAGAGAGAGAGAGAAAGAGAGAAAGAGAGAGAGAGAGAGAACAGAAAAAATGTGCTCTTATTGGTTTCTTAAAAATAGACAAACAATCCTACCATTTATAAAATTGTAAAATGCTAAACACTTGATACTCTATGCTTCATTCACATTTGCAAATGAAATGCAAATTCATTGGAAGAATTGAAAATCCAGTGGATAGTGAAGGGTGTTCAGTAAAAGTGCTCTTTTCAAATTAAGTGTCATTCAATTTGCAAGTGGCACCTCTAAAATTTAGCAGCTGTCACATATACGTATGTGACGTATTTATTTCATTGCTTTACGAAAGAGCAACACGTTATAATTCTGAAAACTTATTAAAAACCCTTGCAACAATTGAATAATTGCAGCAATAATTTCTAGAAAAACAACTTCAAGAAATTCTGATGTCTACTGGCCACCAAGGTCATTCAATTCAACGCCGTGAGGTTTCTTTCTTTGTGGTTTTGTAAAATCTCGGGTTAATGCGAATAAACCAGAAATAATTAATTCCTGAGCTCATAATAATAAAATATACAACTCCTGAGTTTAAGTCCGATGATGAACGCATCATCGTTCAGATACTGCCACATCTCTGTGAAAAAGTCATGGAAAATTTCATAAAATTAGTAATGGCCTATCATCAGAGCCTTCGAGCTATTTGACGGTAGTTAAAAATGGGATTTGAAGTATCTAGTATCTTAAAGTATCGAATTACCTGCGGTTTGTTTGAAATTTCATGCACATGCGAATGATATCAGATGAGTCTGTTGCGTTTGATATTAATTTTTAAATGCCTTAGGTAATGTTGGTGAGTTGGACATTTTTTAGCATAAACGTACTTGGAGCGTTTTGACGTACGTCCATCATTTGTGTTGTTTACAGTGACTTGAAAAAATCAATTTGGCAAAGAAATTAACTCGTTAACATTTTCGTGCGATCATTTTTCACAACTTTCGACGTGGATTATCACGACAAGAGTACATCGATGAACTTAAATCTTTGTATGGCGATGAAGCACCATCCTATAGCACTGGCTTAATAAATTCAATAGTGGCCAACGCTCGCTCAAAGGCGAAGGTCGTCCAAAAACTACCGTTGTGCCAGAGAACATTGATGCCGTGCGTGAACTGATAATGCAAGTTCGTCATGTGACATACAGTGAGATAGAGGCATCCTTGGGCATTTCATCCACCAGCATACATTCGATATTGCATGTACACCTGGGTTTGTTCTCGTTGGATCCCGCATAATTTGACAATCGCTCAAAAAAAGGCTAGTGCCGATTGGCGCAAAGAAATTTTAAAAAAATACGATCGCAGTGCTTCAAAAGTCGTTTATAAGATCAACACAGGTGACGAATCATGGATCTATGCGTATGAGCCCGAAACAAAACAGCAATCGACCGTGTGGGTCTTCGAAGACGAGCCGAATCCAAAGAAAGTTGTTCTTGGAAGAAGCACTTCGAGGCAAATGGTCGCCTGTTTCTTCGGCTAAACTGGACATGTGACCACTGTTCCGCTTGAGCAACGTAGGACGGTTAATTCTGAGTTGTACATCACAATTTGTTTGCCTGAAGTCTTCGGAGAAATTCGTAAAACGAACAAGAGAAGACGAATCACTGTGCACCATGACAATGCGAGCTCTCACACATCGGCTCAAACCAGCTCCTTTTTGACCGGCCAAAACGTCGAATTTATGGGTCATCCGCCGTATATCCCTGACTTGGAACCCTTCTTTTTTCCCGCATGTTTTAAAAAAAATACGTGGTCAACGATTTTCGTCTCCAGAAGATGCTGTTGGAGCGTTTAAACCCCATGGGTGTCTCAATCGAAGTGGGAAAAGTGTTTCGACAATTGGTTGGAGCGCATGCAAAAGTATATAAATCATGCTGGAGAATACTTTGAAAAACAATAAAACCATTTTTGATGGTAAATATTCGCATTTTCATTATTAGGCCAGAAATATATATAGCCTCGTTCAATAGCTGTATTTGAAATTGCTTTTGATTATATATTTCTAACATTTCTTTGGATATCCTCACAAAATTCCCTATATATTTTTGGAGATTTCCAAAATCAAATCCCACGTGCGTTTTGTTCAAACATCAAATCCCAATGGCTTGATGACAAAATGCCCACCTCTGCTTAGTGTGACAGTGGAAATATAACTGAGAAGTGATTCTCTCAGCTGAACTTTCTCTGCCTAAAGAAGAGGATAAGTTATTAAAAGAGATACAGAGTGCGGCTCGACTCTGTTAAAGTATTCTCAAATATTTTTACAGAAGATTTAAACTAGGGCCGTATTGGGAAAGTTTTATTTCTGTCAGAAGTACTATTGAAGAGCTTTGGTGTTTGAGGGCAAAGCTCTAATTTCTCAATTGGCGTGTTATGGGAAGAACAAATATTTTGCCTTTAAATGCCACGCCAACACAAGACCTGATAATACCGAGTGCGCAGCGCCTCTGTAAGAATGTTCTCAAATATCGTATGTTACAGGAGGATTAATACTACGAGAGAGTAGGAGAATTGTATTTCTGTGAGAAGTACAACTAAAAAGCTTTGGTGCTAGGGCGTGGTGTAAAATAGTATTTCCGTCTTGGACAAAAGGTGAGATTTCAGAACCAGACTTCGATCAATTGTGTGAAAGTCATACTGTACCATCTGTTAAATGCATAATCACTAATACAGGACAAGTAATGTTTTTTTAATGATACTTCTCTGCTCTTACGGTGTTCCTACTTCACATCTAGACGACACTCTTAATTTATCATTTGATATATATGCAGCGTGGGGCATTGTGAAATTATGAAATAATTGGTCAGCTGTGCTCCTTAATGTTGTCACCATCACTTTGATCCATTTCCGCAACCTGACTTTAGTCGGTGCTTTTCCTAACGTCGGTAGTCATGTTGACGTAAAAATTAATTAAGTTATCACGTGAAATGTAAATCGACATCAGTTTGAGCTTAGAAAGGAAAAAAGCCAAAACTCAACGAACAAACAAACAACTGTCGATGGGATATTTCTCTTTTTTTGATTCCAAATATCAATATATCATTGAAATAAAAAATGTATATAAAATAAATAATTTTATTTCAAACTGACGTTGTAAATTCGTCTGCCCCAACACCGATCGCCCGTGAACCTCTAATAGTTTAAACAGCCAGTTATATGTGTATGTGTATATGTGCGGACATATGTATTTTCAATATGTATTTCACAAATTAATATTTAATTAATTTTCATAACGTTTGCTCTTATTACTTTTTTGCAGTGATATCTCTTCTGTTTGCCGCACATTTGCCCGCGTTCTGTTCTGGCCAGCAGCAAAAATTCCGTGTGACACCGCACGACCTGCAGGTGCTGGAGGGGGCCGAGGCCATGCTACGCTGCGAGGTGACCAATTTGGCCGGTGCTGTGCAGTGGACCAAAGACGGCTTCGCTTTGGGGTTTTCGGCGGTGATACCCGGTTTCCCTCGCTACTCCGTGCTGGGCGATCGCCAGCAGGGCGCCTACCATCTGAGAATTTCGAATGCCTCCATCAACGACGACGCCGAGTACCAGTGTCAAGTAGGTCCCGCCCGCCTCAACTCAGCCATAAGAGCGAATGCCAAACTCACCGTCATCTGTAAGTATTGCAAAAATAAAAATTAATTACTAGCGACAGGTGTGTGTACGAGTATGTATTTCGATTGCTGGCTGATGTCATTATCGTTATTGCTTCCGACAATTGTTCTTCTTTATCGAACTGCTGCTGGCACCGATCCATTGCTGCAGAATATGCATTTTCTTCATTTTGCTTAGAGGCGCGATGGCAAAGCGATTCGCGCTGAAGCACTGAGCGCCATGTCACCGTAGAATACGACTTCTTTGTAGTCGTGGAATAAAACATCGCTGCCATTATCAGTGTCCTTATGTTGTGCCGACGAAGCGTTCGATTTGAAATGAAATGTAATCAAATTGATTGGATGAGTTTATGGCTTTTTTTCGTTTCGTTTTTTTCGGCTGTGTATACATGTTGTCATTGTCGGAGTTTAGGAGGCAGCAGGTTGTCGAAATAGGTCATATCACATGACGATTCGGTGTTTTATGGCAATAATTTAATTGGAAATGCTCATTCAGACAATTTGATAAGAATCGAATGCTGAAAATTGTATTTATTGCAAATTCAATTATTGATTGTTTCATATGGTCGGTCGGCCACAAACCCTTGAATTCCTTTTTTCACACACACACACACATACTTACACACACTCATGTACATCTATGCATGTATTTCAATTGTAAATATGCAGTTAAACAATTGCAAATTGAATTTTTTTTAGAAATGCTGGTCGAAAAGAATCGATAAAAACTCTTATCGGTTTGTTTTGTTGGAGATTTACAGGAAATTCCACACAGCAGCATTTAATCCAAACTGAATTTACGCAAAGTTTAGATTGATTTAAATTGTGAGCAATCATTTCTCTATTATAAATGAAGTGCTGGCTCTTATTTTTACACAAAAAAGGTTTTCTAATTGTGGGTGCTCCGAGTTTGACAGCCTGTATGTGGCCATCTTAGTCTAGAAAAGTCTTTTAAATCTCCGGTTTATTATGTTGTCCTTAAGCCCATATCATCTTGCTAAGATTGGGCAGAGAAGCAGGTTCATACTACAAAACTTTGTCATCAAAATAAGTTTGGCTCAAAAGTGATATTTTGCAACGAGACGTATATTTGAAAATTGCAGCCTGAGTGACGATTAATGTGATGATTAGTGTGCGCGACCATCACACCAAAGTTCAAAGCCAGATATGAGCAGCTAACATTTTTGCACTGCTGGTACTTTTTTAAATCCTGCTACTTTAAACAAAAAACATATATTTATCTTGTCACTACCGAATCTGTCGGCATCATTGTTCCTGTTTCCATCTTGATCAAAACATCATGACCATCCACAATGCGAAGTTGACGTAAATCGCCTAATAATAGAGTGCATAGATCCGCAGCTAAATGTCAAAAAGCCGCATTCGGCAAATCCTCAAAATCAACTTCAGAGTAGTTTGGCCTCTCGAAATCTTGGCACTGTGTGAAACCATGGCGGATATTTCTACGAATTGACATTCTTACATGAAGGAACACTCGACCCTTTTAAATAACACAAGAACTTTTTATAATTCCATTCCATTAACATTGACCAGCCATCACGCCAGAAATCGATAATGTAATATTTTTTTTTTATTTAGCCAATATCCTAATGCAAAGAATACTTTTACAAATAAAATGGCGTAAAAAATGAATGCAGAAAAGCCAATTGACTTAGATTTATGATAGATTTACAGAAAAGTCAATTGACTTAGACTTATGATAGATTTACAGATATAGGATTCCAAAAAAAAAACAATTATATTTTTTTGTTAAAATACTTTATAAGAGATAAGGACATGGGCATTGGCTTAGAACCTCCAAGATGAATAGAACATAATCACTTTTTCCAATCTAGTGTTGAGTCGATTTTCATACGGTCGTCATTCATTTGAAAGTACAGCCAAATCTTATCTCATATTTGAATTTGGAATAAATTTCGTTTTATTTGAAAACCGATATTCCATGGACCCATTTTAGTACCTTTTCTAGCCTTTTCTTTTAGACCCTTTTCAAAGCTCTGTAAGAACTTGCAATATTTTAAGTGCACGATGTCTCTAATTAAAGGATTTATTTTTGACCCCTTCGGGTGGCGCCCAGGATAAAAATATTAACCATTCTTACAAATAATAACACAAACGTGCGATACGCTGAATTGTGTTTTTGCAACACACAGAAAGCCCTGGGCCGATTTTAGACATTTAAAAGGCTATAAATTAAGGTATGGCCGGGTTGATCAAAAGTTCTAGAACGGACGAAAAGGTACCTCCAGAAATGAATACGTGAGGAAATGACATTGCTCGACTACGCTTGGTCCGGCTCCTAGATTTTAGTGGCATACTTAAATTCGTAAGGACATTTGTGTATGTCTGTGTTTATAGGACTGGTTTTTTGACATCGAGGCACATTTAATGGGGGTTATAGCATACTGGGACTGTTTATTGATCTATAGTATCATACGGTGCCAAATTTAGTCCTGATCGAAATTATTATGGTTTCTCTGGGCCTGTTTTGCCCTTAAACAGAATACCCTTGTATGTGGTGATCTATATAAGACATGAATCGATATAACTTATTTGTATTAGAGTGTGCACCGGATCGATCGTAATAAACAGAAACTAAAGTCAGAGTGCGTGCTCCCTTGAACAAAGAAACGTACCTTGAGGCATTTTCATTTAGATCTGACAACAATTGCTACCTTAAGTTTGATTTAACTATAAGATCTGCAACAGACAGACTGACGGTCAATCATAGTTTGTCAAGTCGAATAATCTAGTGGTTGCAGCAATCACAACCTATGTTGTTCTCACGATAAAGGATGTTGTTGCAATGTTTTGAAAAACACCCGTTCTTTAGAAATGCAAGTTATATTGAGTTTTCCTTTTTTTAAGAATTGACATTACGTATTATGTTCTTGATTTTCTACACTTCTGGGGTGATTTACTCTTTACCACCCTTTAAACTTCCATAAATAAAGGGGAGTTACAATAAATACGACAACAAAATTACCAATATGAATAAAATCAGCATCATCACGTTTTTAATTCAATTTAAAATTTAAATGCCTCAACCAGAATTTGCGTGCATATTAGGAGTGGGATAGAGCACGAGTTTTCGATTTTGACACGGCTCATCCCCTTATTTTGTGGGGTTAGGAAAAAAATGCATGGGCCAAAAAATGGGGGAGGTGGGATCGGGGCAAGTGACAGCTCATCGAGGTCAAATGTCGTGGGAAAATATTCACAAAAAGCCCTGCAACTACCTAGGAGTCGCACCTAGAGGGGTAAAATGTATGACCGACCCCCATTAATTTTCCCTCCCAATATTTTTTAGCCATTTACGAGTACTTTCCCGTTAAGACCAATGAGAACGTACGAGGGGACGACGTCTTTTGGCAAGACGGAAATTAAAATGTGGTTTTTGAAATGAAAGGACCTCAAATTGGGAAGATCTTGGACCGATTTGTCTAATTTCACCATATTTATTTACTGCTCGCTCATAGCCTAGTTTACGATATGTAAGCAAAATCGTTTTTAATTTGTAAGTCATGGTCCCTACACCGCAGTGTGAAGTCAGGTATAAACCATAAAGGGATACCTCACAAGAAATATATGGATTATCAACCAAAAAAGAGAGCATTTGTTCGATAACGTTGCTTTTCTTGGTTATTATAAAATTATGTTAGGTTTCAGTTTAGTCAAATAAGGACTAAACTAAGCTCAAATAAGGAAACAAAAACTTTTGTTAGTCCTGCTAAAGGAAACAGAATAGTAGTCGAATTCATTTGAGTAACTACTAAGCTTATTTACCTAGTTTGCTTGTAATATGGCAACATTAAGCAAAATTGCAAAAAAATATTGCACCTGTTTTCCCTATGCATATGGAGCTTTCATCGGCGAATTTGTCATAAGCAGACACTATAGAAAATTAATTCTAATAAAATAATTAATGAAATACAATAAATCATCTAAACTTGTGCTTTGTAAATACAGTGTGGCTTATGAATATTGTTACATTAGGAAACTTAGATAACTTTTTTTCAGTGTAAGGAATTCATATTTCTTTTGTTCGTGTTAAAGCTCATTCAGTTTTATTATTATTATATTATATTATTATTGTTTTGTTTTAAAAATAATGTAATTTAAATGCCCCCCTGCTCATTGACGCATGTGGGGCATCCTAGCAAAAAGTTGTTCATTACTGCTTAAGAGTTGAGACAGCAATAGCCGCCATTGTTTCTCGAATGGATTGCTTTATTTCATTTAAATTTGTTTGGGTTTGCAATAACCCTATAAGAAAAAGGCGACCTGGGGGGCCAACGGAATGTGGAGTTTCTGGATATCAGCTTATTGGGAAATTTTCGACGCAATTCTGTCATAACAGGCCGGGCTATGTGAGGAGTTGCACCATCTGGCTAAAACCACACAGAGCTGAAAGAAATTCTCATTTTGCTGAATTCTGGAGAGAAAAACTCTTAGCATGATCAAGTAACGGTCTACAGTTACAGTAATGGTGTGGCCGTTTTCCTCGAAGAAGTAGGGCCCGACCATGCAGCGTGATGAAACTGCACACCACACTGTGACACAAGGTGGATGCAAGTCTGTCTAATAGAGTATCTAGGGGTTGGAAGCACTCTATGTTCGAGAATTTTGTTTATTTACGAGTATGTTGCTGTTTAAATCGAAGTTGGCCTCGTCAGACATGAAAAGACAGTTCAACATGTTTCCGTCCTCTTTCACAATTTGAAGCATCTTTTGGCAAAATTCCAAGCGAGTTGTTGTAACAACAATATATTTATTTTGAAGTCTTGTTCGTCTATGGGGAATCTGCTTCGATATCCAGGTGGAGGAAACGCGCCATTTGAACGTTGATGCGTTCACAGAGGGGGTCAGCTGAGTGGGCATGGCCGGACAATTGAATAGGTTCAGCACATCATGTGGTCCCTGATGACAGCCGGGACAGATGTCCGGAACGTAAGCATCAATTCGTGTCCAGTAAGAATTGAGGCGGCTGCACCATCCAGATCTCAGCTGCGCCAGAATCAAGCGCGTCTGCCGAGATAGTACCTTCTCCTCAGGTGAGATCTCCGGGGGCTGTTCCCCTAGCACTACATTCACACGGTAGCTGGATACTGCTGCTGCGACATCATCGGCGTGAATGTTGTTCTGACCTGCCTGATAGATTCGATGATCTAAAGGTTCTCTCTTATACCGCTGGACCTCTCTCTCTCTAGATCATGAAGATCGGACCTGATCTGCCTGTTCAAGAGATGGTGATTAGGATGACTGCTGCGAAAACACCCTAGCAGGTATTGCTTAGACAACAGGAAATTGTGTCTGCGCACGGTAAGGACCCTCGTCTCCTCATGTTGATGGTCCTCAGAAGACATAAGAAGACACCCTGTTGATGTTCTGAGGGCGGCATTCTGGCAAGTCTGAATTTTCTTCCACTGCGTCGTACTCACGTTCGCCGACCATACAGGTGCTGCGTAGTTTGCTACAGACCGACCTATCGCTTTGACGAGGTCAACAAGGTTTCTTTGTCGGCTCCCCAAGTACTGTCGGCAAGTGACTTGAGGACCTTGTACCTACTTTTGAGTTTATCGCAGATAGCTGTAGAATGTGCAGAGGATCTAAAGAGGCTGTCCAGTGTGACCCCAAGGATTTTGGCGTAGTTGGTAGTCGGGATGTTGACGTCATCGACTTTCGCATTGAGTGACAACCGCACCTCTGCGGTCCATGCAGTAAACAGAGTGGCTGATGATTTGGAGGCGGATATTTTCAAATTCCTCGCAGAGAAAAAACGTGCTAAGTCAGTGAGGTAACGGTTGATTTTGTCGCAAATGTCATCCTCTTTAGGTCCTGACGCCAGAATTGTGCAATTGTCAGCGTTCGACACAATTTCAACGCCGTCTGGTGGTGCAGGAAGTTTAGAGAGGTAGAGGTTAAACAGAGCCGGGGATATAACTCCACTCCACTCCTTGTTTAACTATACGAGGCTTCGACTTTCTGTCTCTAAATTCAACATGCGAATGGCGCCCACACAAAAAGTTTACGACCCAATGTTTCAAACTGGGCGGAAGGGACGTTTCTTCAATGTCCTCGAACAGAGTGGCATGAGTGACCGTGTCGAAGGCTTTTGTAAGGTCAAGAGCCACGAGGACCGTCCTGTTGTTATGCTTGTTCTGGTTAAGGCTGCGACTTATACGTGTGGTGATGGCGTGTAAAGCAGTTGTTGTGCTGTGCTGCTTGCGTAATCCATGCTGATGATCCGTACTAGGAAAGTGTTCGATAAGGCTGGGGAGGAGCAGTGCTTCAAGCGTCTTTGCTACTGGAGAAAGCAAGGAGATCGGCCAGTACGAATCTCCTTTACTTGAGTCTCTGCCTGGCTTCAGTAGCGGGACAACTCTGCCCATTTTCCAGGCATCGGGAACTACGTGAGTGGCTAGCGACAGATAAAGCACTTTGGTCATGTACTCTACTCCCGGGGTATCCAAGTGCTTCAGCATTGAGATTCCGTCCGGACCTAGTGCCTTTGATGACTTTGCGCTACGGATGACATGGGCAACTTCGCCAACGCTAAATTGTGGTGGTGCGACTTCGACTCGGAGAGCGCGGATACGACGCAATACTCTCCTTTTCGCCTTATCACTCTGTGGGTGCTCAATAAAAAGCCGGTAAAAAAAACAAGCGCACCGCTTCGGATATGTCACTGTTATATCACCGAACGTGACAGCTGTCCGATCATCCTTCCTTACAGGGTTAGAGAGCGATTTGACCGTTGTCCACAACTTACCAATTCCGGAACTCAAGTTGCACTGCTTTAAGTGGTCTAGCCATTTGTTCCGCTTATATTCGTTGACCAACCTACTGATCTCGGAGTTGAGATCCCTCATTCTAGGGTCAGTTGGGTTGGAGCGACGAATGCCATCACGCTCGTCTGCGAGTCCCGCTGCCTCCGCTGGGAAGTTTTGTCGTACTTCGGGTATTCGACCAGCAGGGATATGGCGACCGGCTGCTGCGTTAATGATGCCCGGAGCTTTTTCTCGGCTACCCGAACATCCGTCGGAATAGCTAGATTATTTAAGCTGCGGTTGGTGGCTTCTCTGAAGGCCTCCCAATCAGCCTTTTTTGATTAAGAAACGTACGGCGTTCAGAGATTATAAAATCGGTCTGCTGCGTGCAGTTTGTTGGCCATTTGAATTTTATATGGGAATAAGTCCAAATCTGTGACTGCAATGACAGTCTGCTTATACTCATTTGGGCAGTTAAGCTTCTTGTCAAAACTCTTGGATTGTTTTGTATGGCAGCAGCTACAGCAGCGATTGTTTCCTCTGTCCAAACTGAAGGGTTTTAATGGTAAAGTTATTAAATTTTTGTTTGGTAGCGACTTTCATCAGCCACCCTGTATATGTAAAATTTCTTTGGATTATTACACTCAGAGTAAAAATATAGTTAGAAAATGTCACGGCAATAATAATATATTCTCCGCAATTAAAGTGTGTTCGACGTAACCATAGTACTGTTTTCTGAATTTGATTTTGACAATAGTATGATTGCCGTAATATTAATATTTTTGAAATGTAACAATAGCATTATTGCCAAATTTAGAAATGAAAATATGGTTGTAGCAACCATATAAACATGGTTGGTGCAACAAAAGTATTGTTGTTTAAAAATTACGTTAACAATAATATGATAACGGCAATCATACCGTATATTTGCGACTGTGAACATAACAAAACAGGTTTTATGGAGCACACATGTGTGCGTATGTTTTTTTTTTGGTATACCATTTGAAAAAAACAACAATCGGAAGGTAGTTCGAGGGATTTTTATTGTGTTTACTTTGTTCGGTGAAATACTCTACTACCGACTGGTTCTCGTTTATTTAAAATCTGACTGCACTTAAGTATACAGCCATTGATCATAGCTTAATTACATTCGTTCCACGGATGCTGTACGTTTTTCCTGTCTTTAAACGCTTTAAAGCCAACTCGAACGCTTGCCGAGTTAATTTTATAAAAATTATAATCTGAGATGTTCACAGTTAACGTTACTTGCACTCGAGAATTTTAAGAATTCGAATTTCAGATTTAAGCTATAATAACTCAAACCGAAAGCATAAGTTGCCAAAGCTTAACTCTATTCTGTTGTACCTCAGTCCTTTTAATAGCCTTGCAGACGCTGTGCTCTGTACGGCTGTTATAGTAGAATCTTCAGCAAAATCAGAAAATTCCAATCTTATGAATAATTGATTTTTTTTTCGAAAAAATCATAATTTGCAAAATTGTATTTACATATAAATTAAAAGAGTTGTAAATAATTTCTTTGAATAATTTCACAGAAACACAGAATTTCATCTACCAGCGGTGTGTGTCCTGGAAAATTATAAGAATTTTAACTTGTTTTCATAAACTGGAACTTATGAATAAGAATGACGGCAAACATAATATTTAAATTAGTGGCTTGAAAAAATTACTAAAAGGTTCAAAAAAGACTAGTCCTGTAAAAAATGGCTACATTCAAGCATTTTTTGAAAATTTGGGGTTCAGCGAGGTTGCCAGCAGTATACTAATCCTGGGCCAGTTTCAAAACTCCTCTTAAAGTTGAACATTTCTTTAGTAACATGCTCCATCTTATACTTTATAAAATGCTAGTACTTTGGCTATAGATTGTAGGAACGGCAAGAGGTTTCTTATTTTTTTATTCTTACATATTCGTGGACGAAATGGTAATAACGACAGGTTAAACTTGGGTTTTCTACTTATATACTTATATACCCCTATATAAGAAAAGTATATACTATAAGACCACAAATACAGAATCTACAATTCGTACAGTTTCCACAACTTGAATATTTAAAATATATAATATGTTTTCGGTACCGCGGGCATCGGAAAATGTCTTTATCCAGGGGCAGATGGTACAAAATCCACTTTTGCATCCCTGGGACACATCTCGCAACTGAGATTCGCATGCCGAAAGGATAACGATAATAAGAGCACGAATAAAAGGGGGAATGAAACAACAGTTTTCGTTGTTGTTCTTTTTATTCTTTGATTTCCTTGTTTCGTTTATTCTGTTGTTTTCGTTTCGTTCCATTCTTTATTTTATGAAAACGGTCAAATTTCCTTTTGCAAATAACATCAGGAAATTGACCCAAAAACATAGAAAGTGCAGGAACAGCCGAGAGTATGGGTGAGAGGGAGGCTGAGGGGGGTAAGCCGCCAACAACACTCAGTGAACGGCGAAAGGCGCTTACATTGTCTTGCCAATAAAAAGGCAAAGAAAGAACAAATGGAAATAAACGAATAACGAATATTTAAACGAATAACGCTGAGGAGTACAAACGACGACGGCGACGAGCAAAACAGAATGCAATAAATGTAAAGCAATAAAGGCATAAATATGACTTAAGGGTAACATTTTAACGAGTACCCCAGAGCCTGTCAACTTTAATCGTTATTCGCCGAAATCATCTTGAACGCTTTGCACAGTTTTCGCTTTAGTCCCTTTTACCCTCGCCATAAAGCCCTTTTTACCCACCCCGGCACTAATTTCCAAAGCTGACAACAAACAAAACGAAGCAAAGAACAACGAGTCATTGGGGTTCTTTATTTCTAGACATTTACCTACTCGCCTAGAGTGATGAACTCTAAATTTGAGTACCCATATGTCCATATAGAATATTAGTCGCCAGTTTTGACCATACGGGCTGTTTTTGGACAATATTAGCTGAAGCGTGCAGCCACTATGTCCTTTATTGTGTATTAAATGCGTCCTAGCAAGCAGTATATATTTGAACCACAGTTCGTTTAAATAAAAAAATATAATTTGTTAATCGAAGACTCAAGAAAGTGTACTTTTCCGAAGTACTTCTAATCCCCTAAAGAGAACTATTTCCCTCTGGCCCAATTTCGCCTCATATAAAGAGCAGTTCACGATACAATTGGGAAATTTATATCATTTACAACTCGGAAGATACTTTAAATGGTTGTTGGAACTATTCCTAAAGCAAACGTCCATTTAGCACTCGATGTTTACGTAAACAAACAAAATTGCTTCATTCACAGCTACTTGGTTTCCCATCAACACCATGAAGGTGCGACACAAATACGGAGCCCTGTTGTCACTTGATAACCGGCATTTTTGCTCTTCAATTCAGGATTTCGAATTCTTATGGCTGCAAAAGGACATAATTACAAGCGTCAATACTGAAACGATTTTGTCTTTACTTTCCACCTTTATTCGTTCGAGGAGGTCAAACCCTCTAAACTAGCGGTTTTCGAATAAACCGAGTAATAACCGGTTTTTTAAACTCGCTACTTATTGTTCTAGTTATTTTACTACCAACAACCAATTCGTCGGCTAGGGCTAGTGGGAGGGGGAGATGAGAAAATTAATATGCTTGCGATAATTTGTTTCGTGAAATTTCTGCCACATGGATGTAAATCCAAAGGTAGTCAGTATTGAATGGCCCGGGTGTGCGTTTTTTCGAGCACAAAAGGAATTTTTGGGATATCAACAGCATCAAAATTAAAACAGCCCGCGGTTGTAAACATGCACACATACACGCACACTCTCGTGTACATGTACTACTATGTGTGTGTGTGTGTGTGAGTGTGTGCTTGAGTTTTCAAAACAAGCATTGCCGGAAACTTCAATGAGAATTCCAAAACAAAACTGATGTGTTTCTAAAACGAACTACACGCATGCCCACCTTTATGCATACTTCATGTGTATGTGTGTGCGTTTAAAGGTTTGTATCTGTGTTCTCGGATATTTATGCAGAAAATTGGAATATTTACATGGATCCGAGTGGGTGTGTGGCCAAATATTTGGTGAAACTGAATCTTTGTCACATATGTCTGTGTGTGTGCGCATATCTACCAACATGTGAAATATTGAACAAAAAGTTTTCATTCGTGGCAATTTGAGCGGAAAAGAAATTGAAAAGGAAACTCTTTTTCCACACAATAACACTTGTACAACAACAACTGGTACGCCAGCGACATACCACCGTACAGCGTTGTGCATTTGTGTGAGTGTCTGCGCCAACTACTGTGTCTTCTATCTCTGTCTGTCTCTCGTGCTCGTTGTGTGCGTGTGAAAACAACGCGGCTCCCACAGGCACACATCCGCCCGTGCATGGGTGTGTGTATGTGTGTGTGGACGCTGTCGAGTTGTCACCAGCAATGAAACATAATAAAAAGAAAATTTAAAACCATTGTTATGTGGCACTTTGTGAAATTCAATTTCAGCTGCAACAGGAACAGCAGCTCCATCCATGGTGGCGGCAGCATCAGCATCATTTAATGCAAAAGGTACATTTTGGATTTCAATTCAACAGCACCACAAAACTCTCCCGCAAATAATGTGATTTTCGAACATATCAGCGATTGCGACAAAGGTTCCTTTGTTGCCATCTCTGCAAGGACCAGGGATGTCCTACCCAAGCATGCCAACGTAGTGATGCCAATGCGTGCGCCAGTTAATCGTGGAATCTCAGGCAGATAGCAGATAGTTTCCAAACAATTGAAGCGGCGATTAAAAAAGCGACTCTTCTATTGGATTTTGGGTTTTCCTATTTGTTGCATACTTCCATGCTTATATTTGATGTCGCTGTTGTAGTATCTTAATGGGGCACATTCAGTTTTGATCCCGTAATGCCCACGCATTTGAGCCAAAGGATCTAGAACATTCCTACTGATTATACTCAAAGGAGTATTCGCAAGGTTCCAAAAAGATTACCTTATAAATTAGCTGAGTTAAAACCGACTGTTACGAATGTTTCAGTTTTTGGTCCTTGTCTACAGTAGCTTTATTAAATACACTGTGGAAGAAAAAAATAAGGTTCTGTTAACGAATTTTGTTTAAGGTGGAATCAAAACATAAAAGTGTAAAGGCGTTTTAAAAGTTTAAGTGTGGATGTCTTTTTTGCGGAGGTCGTATTCTCCTCCTTTACTTTGTTATCCTTACATTTTAGGTACAGAATGTTTTTAGAAAGATTGCTTAAATTTTTACGAAGAACATTTTTGTGGAACATTTTAAGCCCCTAGCTCCTCAATGTAAGGGTTTTTTGGCCCCTTTTATGGAAAAAGGTTAAAAGACACCCCCTAAAACAGGCCATAAAATTCTACTATAAGTCTCTAAAAACACCAAAACTCAGAACTAAACTTAAATGCCTGAAACAAGTCAGAACTTAAAATCAATTTTGGGGTCAATTTAGTCCCATTTCCAAGCTGAGCTACGAACATAATTTTGCAATGGCTGGTGTGAATTTAAAAAGTATTTCGGTTTAAATTTCTCTATAAGTCACCGAGCAAAAGAAAGCTGTATACTTATATACACATAAATAATATTATAAAATATCCTTTTGGTTATTTATTTTTCTATATTAATTATTTTTTCAGCACGTTTTGCTATCGTTTCTCATTAAGTCGCTATGACTTGGGGTCGGAGATTAAATATATCCTGAATTACATTCTGATTTAATCTATCTGGAGTGCAAGACTTTGAGGGTTGTCAGTAATTCGTTATCCTTTGGGAAATCCCGCTCAGAATTTTAAAGAGATTTCTATTTTTTAAAGTCTTCTATCTCTGCCAGAAGAACTCCACAAAACTTTTGTACTGTCTATTTTCGGAGATTCTATAAAACGTTCTGTGTCGATTTTTACCACTATTTTAAGAATAACCAACTTTTTTAAAGAAGAGAATTCTTGATTATTTTAATCAGCATATATCATAAATTATATGCCCCAGATTTTATGAGATATGTTATTCTATTGACAATGCTCCCATGGCTTCTAGAGCCTGCGACAAAGACCTACATCCAAACAAAGAGTAAATGTTAGCCGCTTAATTTAATATCTAAAATCATTGCGTCCGATGAACAGAGTTGGTCAGTTTATCTTAGGACCCCACAAGATCCAAGCAGATATATATAAGTATATACAAGTATATACTTTTTTGTATAATCATCGAATTCTCTGCGGAGTTATCGATGCAAATGTCGGGCGTAGATAAAAAAATACAAATTTTAAAAGCTGTGTAATGTAATTTCAACCAACCAGTTCCAATCCACATTTTAATCAATAGTTTTGTGGTTTTCTAGCGAATTCAAATTGGAAATTTTAGTGAAAATTCTAGTTTGTAGATTTCAGGAACGACAATCTGCCAACCCACGCCGACCACCACCTCCCAGCGCGTTTCGGCTGCATTGCAAAATCTCCTCGTGCTCCCGTTTAAAAATGGATGCAACCCATGAGTGGCATTTGGATTTTATTCTGCTTTTACGAAGCGAGTAGCGGTAAGAGCACCACACTCCTTACACACACATCCACAATCTCATCATGGACATATTTTTGTACGATTTTGGGTTTACTACAGATTGGTATACAACTTTAATGAGATGTTTGTTTGGTTTCCTTAAATTTAGTTGAGTTTTCGGCTTAGCCGTTGATTGTTAGCCCGATAAAGCCCGGTTGAGGCGTTCTAACTGCTCCAGCTTACTACGTGCACGTGTGACCCGTTGCACAAGGACACAGCAAGAGAATAGTGTAGAGTGCCAGTTATTGTTTTTTTTTATGCCATATGTACAAGGGTGGTAAATAAAACTATTGATAGCAAGTGCTTGGAGCAGTGAGCAAGTTGCAATACTGGACACTTTTATTGTTTGCAATTGAAAGTTTCCTGGCTGTCGTTGAGTATTCGTTTCGTGGGTGTTTGCATTCTCGGCAACTCTCAACACTATCATTGGTTTTTATGGTAAGAAATTACTTACAGAAGTTTTCTTTGCATTGTTAATGGCACCCCCAAACACAGGGTGGAGCGATTCAACTGGTTGACTAAGGGCAGAACTAAAAGGCCAATGTTCAGCAGTGGCAAGGGGGCAGATTAATCGATACACTCTCTGTCTGAGCAGTTTCCATTCACATGCTATCTTTAAGGCAAATCTGGAGTATTCTCTGCTATTGGATGTCGGCAAAAACAACGACTTTCGGGCTTACTTTTTGCTGCGCTGATACAAAATAAAAAAGGACATAGTGTGAGGTCAATGTTTTGAATAATTCGATTTGGCAACTAATTTAAGGAGCCAGAAGTCTCTCTCACATTTACTTTTGTGGGGTTAAAACGAAATAAAGAAGTGTTCAAAGGAGTTGTAGAAATGTTAAAAATTCTGTTTTCCTGAAAAAGGAAGACAAATTAATGTAATCTCTCCAAAATCACTTCGTTTCGAAACGAGTCAAAAAAATATATTCTGTTTGCTCTTTTTTTTTGAAAAGAGTAAATTTGTTAGGTGACGGTTGAAAAAGGATATTAATTACAAATTTTTCTTTGAATAGGTCCTATTTATTTTCTACAAAAGCAAATCAAATTTCAATTCTAGGCATTGCTTAAAAGATCTCCAATAGCAAGCAACTTGTCAAGTAAATTCGCCTAAAGGCGCCATAAGTAGCAATTGAGGTTAAAAATTATGCCATTCGCCTCAGAATAACTTTCTGAATCTGTTTGGGAATATCCGTCTGCCTTTCTGTACATTTATTTATGGAGTCGAAGTGTAAGTCGCAAGGTGTAGGGCAGTCTTGCTTTAAATGGAAAGCCCTTGACGGCAGCGCCTCTAAACTATGTTTATTATAGTTTTTAGATATAAGTAAATAAATAATAAAAACATATTTATACACTTTGTAATTCCAACACCTCGAAATACTGGTCGGAGACCCCATATATTTTCTCTCGCCGTAAAAATCTAAAATGATCTAACCATATCCGTCTGTTCATCTGCCTGTCTGTGGAAAGTAAACTACAGGTCTCACTACTGAAGCTAAGGGGCTGAAATATTATAGACTATGCTCTAAAATGGTTGGTATTGAAAATGGGCCAGATCGGTCAAAGGGTAAACAATTTTATTCTACCTGTACATGATCTACTATATCATCACTATCAACGATCGGAACGTTACGAAATTTTCAAATTATTATTACGATCCGCCTGCTAAAGTAATGGCCCGAAAAATATCAAAGACAATGGAGTGTGGCGCTGCAACTTCTACTCTGAATTATCAAGACCTAACCTCGTGCCATAATATAGATATGAAGATAGTTATTGGTGATATAAATTAATATAGGATCGTTGATGGAGAATATGTAAGTTTCGGCTAGGCCTATCTTACTTTGTTTTCATGTTTTCAATGAAAGGGGCTCTAACCAAATTTTGTTTTCCCGACTCGGTGATGCAGTTGTATTTTCATACCTTTAAATGTTGAAAATATACTACATATAAAGTATAGCGGTCTATTCAGAACCACTTCTTAATTTTATTGTGCGATGTCCGTCCGCCTATCTATCAATAGTACTCAAAGTAAAGGCCGCAATTATGAACCTATTTCAAAGAAACCTGGTTTATGGTTCAGGTTCGGGCTTGATATATATTGGGCGAAATATATTGAAATTGCTCCAGATCGGTCCATGATTTATTATCATACACAGTTTTTTCTCGATTTTATAACTGGTAATTTTGCAAAAAAGGGGTTAATATGGCCCAATTTCTCCATAGTTTCGCAAACAGCGTTACGAGCGACCACCATACAAAGTTCCTTTCCGATTTAAATTCTTGTAGCCTCAGGTTTAAACCGACCACACTCAATTTTTATATGGCAATTATGAGCAACCAATAAATAACTCTGGTGAAGCTGGACTATATAGGTCCATGTGTTTGTACGATATACACATTATTCATTGGTCCTTCCCGATTCAGAACCTGCTACTTTGGAAGCCACATATAATATCCGATTTCGATCAAAGTTGGAAATTGGTTCATATTTTTGAATAGCCCACACGCAAACATCGTTCCCGATTTGAGGTCGTGCAGCTCAGGAAACCATTCCAAGTTTAACATGGTGCGTTATAAGCAACTATCATTTAGCCTTGTGCATGTTAATCCATGAAGTTGCATTATACAAAACTTCAGACCCTGCAGCTCTAGAAGCCATATACCAAAGGCAAACTTGTTTTTATTTCACATAAAAAGTAATAAGCAAATGATAAACTACTCCAGTGAAATTGTACCATATCCGTCTGCACTCTGATAAAGACTTCATGCAAAGGCCGTACCGATTCGAAGTCATGTTGCGCTGATCTGGCCACTTTCCTTACTGAGTCAACGAGTCTCAGTAGGGTAAGATATGTCGACTCGGTCCGACCACTTATATATTTCTTGTTTTCAAAAGAATGTTGAGGGAAATACGTTGATTATGTGGACTACAGCTTTTTCTCCTACACGATAAAATCGTCCCCAAAAAATACCATTACAATTTAATCGGTCAGAGTATCCCTACTTTGTATATGTATTACCCATTCTAAAGCATTACCAATTTTTTGTAGTGCTACTTGCTGTTTGCTGAAAGAGCTCACAATTGCGTCCACTTTCCTTTAGTTCTCACATATTTTTTCACTGCCAAAAAATAAAACGAACGGCCATTGTTTTGTTGATGGCATGTCGTATAGGAACCTTTTTCACTCTGGCAGACTTAAACTGCTCCAATATTTACGAAAAAGAATGGAAAAATATTCATAATTTAATTCTCTTCCAATTCTTTCTGTGCGCTTTGGTACTGACCTCCAACATTTCTGAGATTGTGCATGAAATCGATAAAATTGTCAGTGGCTGGATGGAGTGTGCCATCCGTAACCATGGCCTGGCGCTGGCACCCGGCGACTGCCGGCTGTTGTGGGGTGGGGGCACAATTTGTTCTTCCATATATTTATTAAAACTGAATCTTATACTATATGTAAATAGAGTGTGTATGTATGGATGGATGAACATACATACATAAGTGGGCATTACCACTTTATAAGACTTGCTTCGTGACATTTTGACGATTTCGGAGTCACAACTGAGCCCCTCAAAATACACAAACAACAGCAACAACTGGCTGCCAGGCAACCGGCGTGTACTACCATTGACATCATTGCTGCCGCCTTTAATGCACCATCGCTACGCTGTTGTGTGGTACATGTGGCACGCTCACACACACACACACATTCACAATCTCCTGTACGCTGTAAAGGACTCGGTGCCCTAAAAACAGTTTGCATACACGAGTACTACAATGGCAAACAGTAAATAATTCTCTGCGTTCGCGTCTGTGCTAGTGTGTGTTTGTGTGCACATGTGTCAATGTGTACTTTCAATTTCACATGCACGCACACACACACACACAGGGGCATCCAAAGGATCATACAGAAACGCGTGACATTGCTAACGCGTTTACATTTTTCTCAATAGCTTGAGAATGTGTTTTTGGTTTTCTGCTTTGTTTTTTTCTTTTTATTCTCGTTTTGGTGATTCGTTCATCGCATTATATGCGCCTAAAAATTGGCTTTTTATGTCACGAGCTGGCATAATAAAATAGGGTACCAAATGCTACTGATGTCGCAGCTCGCCGCCACGACAGTTGACAACGGCAACGATGGCGCTGACGATGACGGCCATGATGGTGATGAAGATGATGATGGGCGACGGGTGATGCGAGATGGCACATCCAGATTCTCTCATATTTTATTACTGATTTTATTCAGTTGTTGTTGCTGTTTTTGCTTGCCTCTTAAGATATTTATCATCGATACAAGTACATACATACTCATGTAGGCATGCCAGCGTGTAGATGAGCCTGGAAGGACGGGAGAATATTTTTGTCGATGTGAAAGGGAGATGGGAAAGTAAAAACCTTTTAGCTCCTCGCTGTACGTTCTGGAGAAAAACACTTACACTAACGCACACTCACATATTCGTAAGGCGATAATAAGCATGTGCATATGTGTGCTGCACAGCAGCTTTATGTCAGTGTATGTGTTATTATTTGATAATTTCACATTTCGGCTTGGTCGTTGTTAACGCTGTCTTTTTGAAAAAGGCAGTTGTTTAGTGGCGGATGCAAGGACACCTACTTGGGAAAATTGGGATAGTTGAATACTTTTGGGGTGGACTAGAGTGGATCAGGTTATTTCTTAAAAAGAAATATCGGCTCTAGGCACTGTAGAAGCTGCAATGATAGTGGACACCTTTGGCAGGGCATGTCGAGTCTACAGGAGCAACGACTCACTTATCTAAGAAGCAGATTCTTACAGGTCACTACAGGCTTCTTGAAAGTCGCTGACTTTTATAATGTGGTGACATATTGATAGTATTAAATGCTTAGAATGCTCGATGAGTCCTTACTAATTCGTATCCCAACACTTTATTTTATAAACCAATCTTTTACTTTTTCTCCTTCTATTTTATTCTTTAAATGGTATCACAAGGATGTAGTCTTTTCGGCAAAAATACACTGCGGAATCCTACTCAACTAAGGAGCTTTTTTTCAAGGCTCCTTTGTACTCTAATCAGTAAGCAATTCATGCACACTGGCGTTAAATTTCGAGCCGCCTTCTTTATGCTGTATGGACATTTTTGAACAACCCTGGAGTGTCAGCTGTTGCAATAGATATGGTCTTGTGCCATATCGGAGCACTCTGTGGCAACTATTAAAACTGAAGCTCTTAGAAAATTAAACTCAACAAAGTTCGCCTTTCTGAGTCTACCTCTCAAATAGAGCATGTCTATCTCCAATTTATAAATGAAATCTCGATCTTGAAATATATGATCCTGTAGGTTTTAGGAATATATCACAAAAACCTACTACGTATTCTATTTGTAAGGGCGATCGATCTTCTGCTGTATAGAAGCATTTCTTTGGAAGAGCCACTTAAATGTTAGGGCTCAATTCAATGCGATTTCTTCTTATTGGATTTCTTCAACCTCGTGAGCTGAAGTAGACAATTCCTGTTAACTGGTACGATATAGTAGCTATACCCAAGTATGACATTCATAGAATATCGCTAATTGAGCAATAACTGTGGCAGAGCATAAGACAACGCTGGTCTCAACATGAATGTGCAACGCTAAGTAGAGAAAAAGCCTAGGTTTATTAGGCAAGTTTTAGCCACAATTTTGTGATATTTTTTTAAAATACTCATATTTTCAAACGTGTACGAGTACATTAATATAAATAGAAAATACTTATTTCTCCATTTTTTGATTGTCAATTTATTCTTACTTTTAATGAATTTTCTAGTTTGCCCGTTTCTACGATGAAGCAACATCGATCGAGGAGTCGCTTGATGTTCTGGGTTGGAAATTGTTTGGATTTAACATTTGAAAATTTGTTATTTAAACTCAATTGTTCGGCTACTTCTTAAATGTTCTACTCCCCGCATAAAGGTTAAGTTTTAGGTCAAATATTTAGAGCAGATATTCAGTTTAAAGGAGGATACATATGTCCCTTAGTCATACATTAAGATGCCAAATAAAGTTTATACTTTAATTCATTTGATTTGAGATCGGACATTGATTTTACGTTGGCTATTTAGAAGCTATGTCCCGGAGCTTTCAGATCAATTATGACAAACTGTGGAACACAACTTCGTAAGACCTCAGTAATGAAGAACAAAACCTCAAAACCGATACTCTAGTCTATGAAAATCCAGTGTAAATAAATCCTTACACGCTTGAGACTAACAATGAGAAAGTACACTTGGTCAGTACAGGCGAATTTGTAAATACGGGGCAAATACTCGTATGTTGCAACATACTCGTATGTTGCAGAAGCCGTTGTACATAGACGGATTAGAAATTCACCATCAGCGCTCGTAGGTCGATTTAATGTGATTCTATCCGCTACGGCTTCAACCACTGTGCATCGTAGTACAGGGGTACGCTACAATACGGTTACAAACGTTTCTTAAGATTTACTAGATATTTTTAGTGTGTTGGCATCACCTACCTCTTGATGGGGTGTAGATGGGGTTAAGGACTATATTACACTTTTCCTAGTCCATTGGTCGTAGCACCCGGTTAAAAGAAAGTGCGATCAAAAGTGCGTTTAACCACAGCCAACGCTAAAATCCTCAAAGTTTGGTTCCCTGCTGGCCAGGATATAACAACAGTTTTGGAGCCTCTGGCCCTACCTTGTCGTACATGACTACCTTTAGTAGGAGCTTCACACACTCTGACTGCTCCAAACCCGGTCGAACATGACTACTTCTCGATCGAGCTCCACACACTCTAACTAATAGCATCAGTTTCTACACTAAAGATTAGCTTTATGCCACCTTCAAGCATAGAAGTGGAATAGGACTACCGAAAATGTAATTTAATCTTGCGGGAGTTATTCGCCCCTGCAGATCATAATTGTACAATAGGTTCGTACAGATAGAGAATATTACATTTCTAGTAGTCATGTTAGTACACAACTAAAAACGATGAGTCATTCTACACCATGCAGACTTTAACTCTTGTGCTCAAGAGAATAAAAAGGCATTATAATGCGTCGACCATCGACACTTGGGGTTCCTTGACAGATGCATATGCAAGGTATTATGTATAAACAATTCCTCTCGCCTTGCTAAAGGGTTGAGGATCATATTAAACCTTCACCTTTCAACACTGATGTGGCCACAACAGCCGGTTGGTTCACAGCCAAAACTTTACCAACGACTCTAGGCATAAACTACAACCAACACGAAAGAAAGAAGTTTCCAGCTCATTAGGCACCAGTTTAGGGGTTCTTGATTTCCCACCATACCAGATAATGGACTTTGGTTAGTTATCGTGTCGATACCAAATTTACTTAATCTATACCAAAGATTCGCCTCATGGCACCATCTTAAGCAAAAGGATAAAATGGACTATCGGAGATGGATTTCAAACTGAAAGGGGCGCCTGTGTGGTTTTAGCTTTCAAACATCATAAATAACGTACATATAAGTATAAATCACAGAGAGGTAGTTTTCCGCCTTTGTTTCGGGTAAGGTCTGGCTTTTAAGGAATGACTTTGAAGGCATTAGTTCAGGACTGGCAACAGGTGTAATTGAACAGCTTCCCATCCCACTGACACCATTCACAACTCCTTCCATGTTTCAGTGTTGCCCAATTCTCTTTAGTTTTAATTTCACTGGTTCGTGTCTCTGAAGTTTCATTCGCTTCTATGCTTGTACCAGAGTTATGACATGCTGCAAAACAGGCAAATCTGGGCACCCTTAAATCAATTCTCTCCCACTTGTGTGCCTTTAGGACGCAGTCTGGTTGAACATGTTCGAATGCGAGTGCGAGTATCTAAAAAGTCTGTGGACGTGTCTGAGTTTGACAACAAGTGTGACAAACAACGTGTACGACGTTAAATCAGTTGACAATTTATTTTACATATGTGTGTGTGTATGCGTGCGAGAGTGTGTGCTATTCCCACCTGACTTTTTTCCTTAGACATTATGTACCTCAAATTTATACTGTGTTATGCAATTTTCTTTAAAGGAATTATTCATAAGATAGCATTACTACTCTGTGTGCGTGTGACTTTATTTGTACGTTTGTGTGCGTTCATTAATAACCAGCGGGAAATGAAACTGGGTCCTTCCTTTTCCCGCTGGGCCCTTTTAAGGCCTCTTTTAGGATGCTAAGAGGCATGCTTGCCGCATTCTACCCTAATTTCAAACTAACACAGGGTTAGATTGCTGAGCCAGGCCTTCCACGCTCCTTTCTATTGGTAGGCCTGTTGAATTTGGAATTTGGGCCTACGACCTTCTGGTTGCTCCTCCGATATGCTACGTACTGGTCTACTGAACCAAATTGTGTTGTAACGTCAAACGGTTTATATACTCGTATGTTCACTGCCCATCGCTGTGGAGAACACTTTCCGTGCTATCTTCACTCGCAACGCATGAACTGTTCACTGGAACTCTCTCATTAAAAATATGATGGCCCTTTTGCAGGCTTTCTCAGAGAATGCACCAACTAATGAGTAGAGGAATTATAACAAGGCCTTCCAGCAGGCCTTCTTAGAGAAGCGACACGAAAGTGTGTGGGGGATCATTTGTCATTTTTAAAGAAGATATTCTGAAATGTCGAATTTTGGATGTCATAAACGAATGTGTATTGTATCTTAAACAAGGCCTTCTAGAAAATCCTCTTATGAGAAGGCCTTGCCAATTTTTCGGCTTGGTATACGTGTAGGGGTGTGTGTGTGTGTGTTGTAGCTCATTATGAGTTCGTTATTTGATGTGGTCTCCCATGGAACTGTATTGCCGTGTATTAGTTTGTAGCTAACGTCAACAAAGCCATTGTGTGTGGCTGTTTGTTTGTATTGGCATGCCGTAGATACTATAAAGGAATTAAAGGTCGTTGCTTATGCAATTTCTAATAACTGGCTCGGATGAAAGCAGATGTTAGAATCGAAGAGAATTCTTAACAATTTTGAGCAGAACAAAAGAAATGATCAGTTATTTATGAGGGTCGTACAACTTGCGGTTGTTATATAGGGCGATCCATCTAGAGGTATTTATTCAGAACAAAAAAAAATATATAAAAATTCAAATCAAGTGTGGAGTCTTTATTGGAAATTTGAAAGGACATTTTATGACATTTAATTTTTGAATATAATTTCCTTTAAATATACATTATAAGTATACATTGCAATAACGTCGTTTTAAGAAATGCGACTGCAGAGACGTTCAAGACAAATCTCAAAATTTAATTATGCTCCAACAACGAATTTGGCAGAAACTGGGTAACGTCCATGTAATGGAGATCGTTGAGGAGACTATTTTATAGAACATAGCTGCTAGATTTTGAGTAGATTCGTTCAGGCTCGAAAGAAGCAATCTTTAGAATGAGTTCATATGGTTTTTTGTGAAATTTTACTGGCTGCTTGATTGGGAAATGAATGGTTGAAATGTGTATAATTGATTCTAAAAAGGATAGGGTCCTGGTAGGTATCAATTATTGTATATGGGTCTAGGAATTTTTTATTTAGCAATGCAATACACATGCAATAAATTTAAAAAAATAGTTCATATTCCCTCATTTGACCGAATTGTCGTAATGAGATGTCGTAAGTAAAATCGTATGGATATTATATTTGTAGAAAATGTTACTATCCTATCTATCTACACGTAGAAAAAAAGTACGGTTGGGAAAACAATATTCGAAGAGTATCATACTATAAGTATTGTTGGGTATATGGTTGTGGTACAACAATATTATGACCCTCACAACAACAGTATGATTTAAATACAACCATACTATGATCCTCACAACTATACTATGATACCAACAACAATAGTATGACTGAGAATTAACCCTACTATGATCTCCACAACCAAAGTATGATTCACACTCAACCATGATCTTCACAGCATTATTATGATCTTAATAAATATAATATATTTCACAGACAACTATAGTATGATTCTCACAAGCATAGTATGATTTACATGCAACCATGTTATGATCCCTAGAACCATAGTATTATCACACACAATATTATTACGACTCCTAAAATAATTTATTAGAATTTGGTTATGTTGTCACAATAGATGTGAATTATGAAAATTATTTAAAAATACATTAAATTCAAAATAATAGGAGTGATTTATTTAACAGTAAAAAAAATCATTATGAGAAAACGTAAGCGTTTTTATAAAAAATATTTCAGTTAAATACTCGTAAAGCCAAATGTCTATTTTGGTTTCCAGTCTGAACAAAACTTAATTATGTCACTGAGTAACTAAAAAAAAATAAAGTAATAAATTTATGATCTTAGAAAACATTTTTTTCAAAAATTATACTTTTTTTAAAAGAACAAAAAGGACTTTTTAATTTTGAAGACATTCTGATTTTATTTTAAACGACCTATACAAAATGCAAAAAGTAGCACTTCGGTAAAAAATTTTAGCCTAAATCGATCAATCTAACCCACATTTCTTCAATTTCTTTAACAAAAGGACACGCTTAAATTAAAAATATCGGTTTTGCGTTTTGGTGAGCACTTATGAAATTAACTTTTTAACATTTTCGTATAATATAAAGTTACTTAAAACTGCCTACATAATACTTCCTCGGTTCCTCTATAAACAATAACTAAGACTTACACGAAGAACAAAAGAATGGTTGGGATAACAATATTCAAAGAGCATCATACTATTGTTGGGTATATGATTGTGGCACAACAATATTGTGATCCTCCCAACAAAAGTATGATTTACCTACAACCATAGTATGATTACCACAAACATATTATGATCCTCACAACAATAGTATTATTCACACACAACCATACTATGATCCCTACTACCATAGTACGATTCTCACTCAACCATACTATGATCCCCACAACCATAGTATGATCCTCACAGCCACAGTCTGATTCACACTCAACCATGTTATGCTCCTCACAACCATATTATGTTTCACATACTATCTGCCAAATTACTAATTAGGTTTGGGTTATGTTGTCAACAATTCAGATTTGTATTATGTTAATTATTTAAAAATACATTAAATTTTAAATAATTGGATTAATTTATTTAACAGTAGAAAAAATCCGTTTAAAAACGTAGGCATTTTATTTGTTAAAAATATTTTAGTTAACAAAATCCAATGCATTTTTTTGAAAAATTGTTATACGAGTAATCATATAATATTGCAAAATCATAGCAATAGCATTTTTCTAAAACCCATTTTTAAATTAATAAATATTACAATCATACAGTATGAGTGTCATTATCATAATATTGTTAACACAAAACCCGAAAAACATTTTGCTACTATTGTTGCTACAACCATATTTTTCTATATAAATTTGGGAATAATACTATGGCTACATTTCAGCAGTATTAATATTGCCGCAATCATACTATTGTCATAACTAAATTCCAGAAAAAATACTATAGTTGCCGTGACCATGGTAACCATATTTTTTCTTCTTGTCCTTTAAGGATTTAACTATATCAAATTGAGTCTTTCATTTATCAAATTTTTTCCGAAATTATGTATAGTGATAGTGTAATTTGCCGAATGTCATTTTGTCAAGTTCATAGATATTCTTGCTCTAAAGTTTTATGTTTACTTAGTAAAAGGTAAAGTTATCGCATTCTACGCACAGGATGGCTGATTAACTATTCATTTGCAGCCTACGGTCAATAGTTATCTTGCATTGGGAGTCGACTATTGAGTACAACACTTGCTGTGCAGTGACTTGCGTTCCAACTATGTTGGTAACAGCTCCCATGACCGTCTTTGATAAATTACAGACGATTCAGCATATTCAAAGTGGAAAGACATGTGAAAAACCCCTGAGATGATGTGTTGCCTTTTACAACCGAATCGCTGACAAGAATTTCGACAATTAGGAATTGGTCATGTTTATTAGCAAATGTTTTTTAAAGCCATTGGGGCCGCATTTAGGGCCCCCGGAGTCCATATATATGTCCGATAATATCCCCATTTTTGATATATTAAATGAACTCATGGCTTGTCCAATAATAAACCACTATGATGATTTGATGATAGTATATTCTCGTACAGACACTAGACTCAGCAGCGCAGCCGGTCACAACAGACTACAGATATTTGAATAAAGCGAGAGAACATGAAAATAGATAATTGAAGAACTGTAATTTAGGAGAGAAAAAAAAGAATACCTATTTTTGGTTACAAAATATGCTACAGGGTAATGAGAGGTCACTACCTAGTAATGCAAGTCACGCTGATAGATTTTTGCCTGGAAAATGCATTCATTTACAGCACCAAGATTCATGTCGATTGCTTACGAGAGTTATAAAGCTAGAATTCTTAGCGGCGAGGATTTTCCTTACTTTATAAGGAATCACAAAGCAGGAACTGCATTTGGACTTGATAACATTTCTGTAGAGCTTTTAGACCACAAGAGATGTGTTTTATTGAAAATTTGGTTGGGTATTTGTCTCTAAATTGTTGTAATTTCTTACGCGCTATTTATGAAGTATTTCAATTTATAAATACAATTCGAGCAATTGCCTGTGTTGGCAATTGCTTCAAAGTTAATCAGCGAACTCTAAGGCTACATAAACATAATGAAATTTGTGAAAATTTCAAAAGGAGTGTCATATTAAGCTAGAATTTTATGCCCTTTGAAAACTCACGATGCTCCGTATTCTACAAAACAAAGAAGGAAAAGCAAAATGCAAACATAATTTTCAAATACATTTCGTATTATATTTTTGTTCAGAACTGAAAAAAACTGAAAAACAAGAACATCGACATGAAGTTCTTGTTTTTCAGTTTTTAATTTTAATATTTGCAAAAGTTCAGTTCAACATTTTGTTGTGTTATTTGCCTTTAGTTTTATGGCGATGTACGTGTGTTTGTATGTGTATGAGTCTGTATTTATGAGTATGTGTGCAGGCAGCGAGTGCAACATAAAAAGGCAACAGGAAAATAATTTCAAAAATTTCGGCGGGACTGCGAGTGCAAAAAGATCAGCGTCGACAATAGCCGGGCGACTAAAGTTGCTGCTGGTTGCAGTTTTTTTGTTGAGAGCAAACATTCAAAAATATTAGAAACACACACACACATACAAGACCAAACAGTAAAGGGACGTACACTCACACATGTGTGTGCGAGTGTTTCACCCACCTCCTATGAAAGAGTTGCACTGTTATGTAGTTTCGTTTTCGGTGTGCATGCACTTTTTGTGAGTATGGGAGTCTGCATGTGTGTCCGTGTGAGTGTAGTGGAATCCTTTTGGCAATTAATGCTACGCTCGTTTCCTTTTTTTGAACTGTTTACTCAAGAACAACAATAATAGCAGTTACTACAGCATGTGTGCCCGTACATGTGCATGCTCTCATATGTGAATGTAGTTGTTATGGGTGTGTGTGTGTACGAGTCCGTTTATGTGTCATCATAGTTATATCACGCTCCCAGCACTCATCACTAACATTTGTCCTGAGCAAATGTTCACAAAATTGGATTTGTTGACAGAACATGTACATACGGACGCACACACACAAACATACTCGTATGTGTTTAAGAATGCCCGTATGTGCAGCTTCTGTTTCTCCATCCAATCTCTGTGAGTGTGTGTGTGTGCGTGTGTGGCGGTACAGTCCATGTTGTCACTGCAGTTTTACGCTGCTGCTGTTTTGTTTAGTGAACGACACAATTTTATCAATTCAGTTCGTCCTGATTTAATTCAACCCCATTACCTACATCTGTACAAACGCTTTTGGCTTGGTTTGAGGCAACGGCGGCGTTTGCCTAGGACAAATAATATGCTGCCATTTACCGAGATTGTTGTTATTACACGAAATCAAATTTCATTAATACTTGTATGGTTCAGACATGTACACTTACTGTCAATTTAAAGTAGTCACATACATTTATTCGCAAAAGTAACATGTAACCGCGATATTAAATTTGTACCGTCTGTATATCCCGCGGAGTGTAATTCTCTCTATATTGTATCACCCTCCCCATAACGCGGCATTTCCATTCAGACAAGGTGAGTCCTTTTAAGTCTCGATTACTAGATGAAAACTTTTTGAAATCATAACTGGGACTGTAAACCTTTTAGTGGCATGATAAATACATGAGTCGGCAGTTTTTCTTCCTATTCGTATTCCTATTCGTCATCGGAATATTGACGACCAATATAATTACAATTATTAAATACTCCTTTACATGTTTACTTAAGAAATTGCAGTTTTTCCTAAGATACCGGCAAATAGGGACGCACTTAATAGATATACTACGTATTGGATTCAAGACCATTCCTAAATATGTACAATCCGTAACCTCTTCTTCCGCCATTTCGGGAGTTTACATTCCATTCACTACTTCATGATGGTTTGCAATAGTTTTTATAATCACTTAATTTCTTATGTTTAGCGTTTTCTGATTCCAATTGTTTGCGGAATCTTTGTACCCTTCTTGGTATATTGACACTACGAAATATTGATCGGAAGCCCTACTAGGTATATATAATATTGATCGCCATAAAATTCGTTAACGATCTAACCATGTCCGTACATCCGTGTTTCAGTTGAAAGCAAGTAAGCGGTCAAACGATTCAACATAGGATCCTAAAATGTTGTGTGATGGTAGCTCATGGTCATAAGCTGTTTGGGATTCAATAGTCAATAAGGCTACTCAAATGAAAGCACATTTTGTTATCCAAAAATAGAGTAATTTTAAAGGATGCATAAACCGAATGTGCCCAAAAAGCCGAACATTTTTTGCGCTTTAGTATTGTTGAGACGGTGGAGGTATATAAGTCCGAACTTAACAATGTTTTCATTTGTTTGATTTAAAATATAATTAAATATAAGTGGTTTAAATGGTTAAAAATCTTTAATCCATACTTGCTGGTTTAGAACACGTCTCTTCTTCTTCTTGCCCAAAGCCACACACCAGCTCATTGGGAAAGCTTTATATTTGTCAAAAATGGCTTCAGAGTTTCAGTCGTATTTAATATTTATATTTTCCAGTTTTATACAAAATGCTGATGCTTGTCGCTGTGACATTTTTGTAGAGTTCGAGTATTATTAACACCAGGTCCAAATGAAGCAAGGGCGGAAGTTTCACCACGAAAGTGCGCCGAAATTACAAGTAAGATACTCGTATTGATGGTACAATAAAATAGTGCACAAAAAAAGTTGTCCCCATATTCTTAAAAAGTTTCAATAGTTTTAAAGAAAATTTTTATAAGCTTCGGTAAAATTGTGTGAATATGCACATTCTACTTCAACCGACAAAGCAGTGCGTGTCATTTGAATTTTATAAAAAATATTTCGAAAATATAAGTGTCATGAGAGCATTTAAATTTATTTTTTGAAGACTTCTTTATTTAATTGCAATCTATCGTCGGATAATAAGCAAATTT
Organism: Hydrotaea diabolus; assembly: GCA_963513945.1. Classification (NCBI taxonomy): domain Eukaryota; kingdom Metazoa; phylum Arthropoda; class Insecta; order Diptera; family Muscidae; genus Hydrotaea; species Hydrotaea diabolus. The sequence continues at coordinate 98,201,654 of OY740720.1, read as the reverse complement.
GTTCAGAATAGATTATGGAACAAATACAATCACAGATTGATATTTACTTTAATACGTAAAATCCCAATAATAAATAAAAAATACTTCAGGCTTAAATATCTTCAGCTTATCTTCATATTCTAAACGGCAGGCCCAGAACGTGAAGCCTCTTCAAACGCCTCATTTAGAGGACAAATCGCAAGTAGAGTCAGATGTGAACTTAGTCTAGTCAGGTAATTTCCAGAGAAACGTTTTATTTCATTTTTTACGGGTGGTACATTTAAATCGTTGAGTATAACACCATTTCTAACGTACCATGGTGCATTCAGTATTAGCCGTAATGTTTTTGATTGAAAGCGCTCGTATATTTTGACATTTGAGTTTGAGATTTTGAGTTTGAGTTCCTTAAAGATGTATTTCGTATACCCGAACCGATTTTAGTAGTGATTTCTAAATAAGTAACTTGTTTTTCACGCTGAGCTGGGATTTGGTCCTTGTAGCCAGTATAATTTCTTGAACATTACATCAAGATGCTCTCGCTTAGTTTTTATGTGCATTCGCAGATATCTAACGCAATCTGTCATTGGAACTATCCCGCCATTTAACGTGACTGGTGGGCAATCGCCTACTCTGTTTATAAAAGTGACATGTTTTGATTTGCCCGAGTTCACCTTTATGTTCCACTTTAAAAGCCAGCGTTGCAATCTATAAAGCTGATTTTGAGTTTTGTACGATGCACTGCTCGCTGAGGTTATTATCCGGTATTGGCATATCCGATGTAAATATGGTATACAAAATGGGACCTAGGACACTGTCTAGCGGTAAACCCGCATTAATCGAGAGAGTCTCAGAGAAGTCATTGTTGTGCTTCACATAAAATAATCTGTCCGACAAATATGACCTTCAAAGGAAGTAAAAAGGTGTTGGCAGAAAAGTTTTTAGTTTAAACTTAAATTTTAAATTAAATTTTTACTTCTATGTTGGTAAATTTGTAGCTAAAAATTTGTAGCAGGAAAACCAAGCAGAAGGGCCTACTTAATGTTAAGATTAGTAACTGCTAAGATAGTTTAAAAGACCCCGTGCAAGTTGATTCTCAGTATAGATTTAATAAAATCGAACTACTGTTCTGGACCACCAGGAGCTGCACAGGAATAGACATAGCATATATGTATATTTAAGTAACTCGTGGACTAAGATAGCCCTACAGGACCATCGGTTGTACTATAGTACTGAACACTACTACATACATAATGCTAGTACTAACTGTGCCAACACGGCACTTCTTAGTATTTTGATACAAATTGTACGCTTTCAGATGGATTTTTAATGGACCTATTGTATTTTACAGGCGTTAAATTTGGCCAGACCAATTGGTATAAATCTTCTGATTTGAATAGGCTACTGATATTGACAAATGATATTTACATATCATATTTATGGCCCCAAACTTGCCAAATCATTGGCAAGACTGTCTTTTTTTACGAGAAATATGTATACTTTTTTTTCTACGATTAATATTGACAAATGACAAATTTCGAATGCATTTCATTATATGGTAGAGGTTACCAAGAAATTATCTGACGTAACAGTTTTGTGGCCATATTCATCAGTTTTCTAAAGTGTGAACACTTTTGTTTTATAAAGAAATAATTCAAAAACATTTGGTTTCATCGTTGCCTAGCAAATTGAGAATTTGTGTCTTGGCAAGCACAAATGTCTCTTCACAATTAAATTGTAGTCAACGACTTTGCGAAATAAATGAATAGTACATAGGTGTCAGGTTTTCCGAATCCTTCATATTATAGTCATTGCATGACCTTTAAAATTACAACAAAGGCGACAACGGTCAATATAACAAAACGCTTTAGGGATATATTAAGGTTATCTCTCTCTTAGTTACATGTTTACTCATATTGTGAGTCGCAGATTCAGCTTGTCGTGGAAAATTGGGAACTGAAAATAGATACAATTTTATAAAACTAGAACAAATTCCTCTTTGAGGGAATTAAAAATATCAAAATTCCCTTTTGTGTATGTTTTCATAGAAAACTTTATTTATTTGTGAAGAAAATTAGATTTGATTCCTACCACTTTGGTTCCTTATGGCTAAACTACTTCGAACAAAATTTGCATTAACATAACTCAATGTAAAATATTTCCTCCCCATCAAATCTGAGGGGAATAATGCCAGAGTGGGCTATTCCACATTCAGGTTTTAAGGATTTACTTTAAAGAAGATTCAAATCAATAAATATTAAATTTAAAAACTAATTTAGTTTTCCAACAAGTCAATTTACAATACAATTTTTAGTGAAGAAAAAAGTGATCTAAATCACGAAACAACAAATGTACTTTAGCATTGGCTTATTCATTTGTTGGTCACTACCCCTTCCCACACCTTACCAGTGCTACCGTTTTGGTTTAAATGTGGTCGGAAAAAACTAAAAAATTTTAGTTTGGTCGGATTTTTGGGAATTTTTGCCTTGATAAATAAGACGAAATATATAACAATTAACAGGAAAATAAAACTGCAACAGTTAAGTCATTTGTTAACAAAAAGGCATTTTAGAAAAATAGTTTGTTGGGTTATTCAGCTTAAGTACTAAAATGGGTACTAAAAATTAATTTGTTTGACAACTAATACTTCTGGACTGTTCCTTTACACACGAACAGCATTGACACTTTTCGTTATTAAATGACTTTCCTATTGCGGTTTTGTAAACCAGTCTTAGTTGTCCAGCTTAACCTAAAACACCACTATTATCAAGCGCATAGAGAAAGGGACCTAAGGGTAAAAAATCTATTTTAATTTTTTTTTCTTTTTTTGATGTGGACAACATCTGAGCATCGAATCAGACCGATCCCATGCCCCAAAAGTGTTCCCTCCCAGAGATATACGCGTTTTATGAAAGTGAAGTCGACGATTCTAGGCGCAAATTGAAAGGGACCTAATCTTTAAAATGGCTCTCCTGAACAATACTGGTTTTTAACCTTAAGTCCCTTTCTATTTTGCGTGTCAAATATACTCGTATCAATTACTTTTTAACGGTGTGGACGGAGTGGGGTTTAAAATAAAATTTAAAATAAAATTAAAACTCTTTTCAGAAAACACTCTCCATCTCTCACGAGCAGACTATAATAGAACAACAAAAACCATGCAACTGACCGAACTCTTTCTCCCACACACACATCTTAGTCTTCTTCTAATTCACAGAAAAACAATAATATAAGTAGGAATTGTTTTTGTAGTAAAGATTAATTTAATTGTGAACTTTTTAGCTTAAAAAGTGCACAAAATAAAAAAATAAATTTGATTCTGCACATCTATAAGCCAAAACCTATTCAATGAAATAATTTTTTTTTATAAATTTCGTCCATTAACTACCCTCAGCCGCTTTAATATACTTATAGTAATTGGAAAAATTTAAAACTTTTTCAAAAGAAATACAAATTATTCTCTATTTTCCGTAAAATTCCCAAGTACCTAAGGGTGTTTTTTTTTACAATAATCATAGATAATTGGGACCCGATACACCCATAAGCAAACTGGTCCCATTTTCTTTAGCTCTGGGGTAAGGCCACTTGGATTCGTTGAAACCCTCAATGGTGTTGACAGCCTGCACTCAATTGCGGTTAGATTTATGCGCTCGTTCAAAATATTATTCAAAAACATTCCCGCTTACGAAATGTTTTCGTATTTTTTGTTTCACAAAAATTTACGTACTTACAATCATCGCCACCAGCAACACCTCAAGGCAACAGTTTGGCTCAACTTATGTACACCTGCAACAAAAAGTCTCTTCTCAAAATACACAAAAGAAACAAACACATTGCGAAGTTTTGTGTTAATTTCTGGCTTTTTTGTTGTTATTTGGCTCAGCGTGAATAACAAAGAATAAACTTCCATGAAAACTTACAACATAAGTTGCGAAGAAAAGTTCGGGAGCATGGAGGGAAAAAAGTACACGATAATAAACAATCAACACTTGTTGTCAGACGAAAAGCGAAACCCTCACTCACGTACCGGCCGTCCAATAGACAAACAGATGGCAGACAGACAGACAGGCGGGCGTACAGGCGGAAAGACGGACATGATCGGCAACAGTACATTATAGGAGTGTCAGACAAAGGTGCAAAGTATTCACAAAAATCCTGCATAGAAAATACATGGTTGGAGGGTGAGGGCCAGGCGAGGCGGCCAGGTTCGGTATACCAGGGTAGGAGTAATGGCTTCGTAATGTATTTGTATTTGTTTGTTTCAAGTACACCATGAACAAATTACTTGGCAAATAATGGCAAAAGTGTCATATCAAAACGGCACAAAAAAAAATAATTGTGAGCGCAGAACAACATCCGCGGAGGAGCAGGAGCATGGAAAGTTGGATGAGGAGGCAAACAAGCAGCCAGCATCACTTCAATGTACTCGAAACATGATAATGATAAGCATACATTCATTCATGCCACGGTAACGACCCCAACCCGCCCCTTCCACTCCCCTCCGTGAGGCGAGCACATGCGAGTAAGTGCGACAACATGTAACGTACACCGTAATGGGTGGGTATTCAAATCCGACAACTACGGCGACGACTACTCGCATGCCAAGAAACCTGCCCCGTGCCTTGGGCTGCGCCAAAGAATTCTGAATTCTGCCACAAGTCATGGTACAACAATAAATTCGTGCATTCAGATTTGTGCATGAATCTGTGAATCGTAACAAAACGGAGGGTATTCAGATTCACACTCTCAGAAGGCTGCACAGCAGGAGAAATCTTAGAACAAACAGGTTGAATGTCCTGCAGGACGCCCGTACCCCATATGTCGTAATGCAAACACAACACGTGCATGGGTGTGTTTTGGAGCCTCGAGAAGCTGGAATAATAACAAATGCAGCTGCATTTATCTGTAGAATGTTAACCTTTCAAATGCTTCAGCAGCTCCATGAATGAGTTCGCTGAGCAAATACGTGTACGCTGCCAATGGAAGGAGGGGGAGGGGAAAATTAAACAAAACGAGAACACAACAGATGAATAATCAAAACCAAAAAAGAAATCGAGAATCATAAGAACTTGATAAATATGCACTAACACAAAGATACATTTAAATATTGCACACTCTTGCGTGCACATGTGCAAATATTTATCTCCATATGAATGTATGTATAAGTATGTATGTGGGACGGATGTAAAGACCAAGCATACATTTTGGTGTTTGCAAATGTTGCAGGTATTGGCTTTCGTACTAAGTAAGAGCCACATTCAAATTTTCATCACTAAAGGTAAATTGATTCTCTTTTGAAATTATTAAAAAAAAAAACAAAATTACGTCTGAAAAAATTAACAAATTTTAAACCAAATGAATGCATTCACACCCGAAAATTTTCCACACTGTCAACGTAATTTGCGCAGTAGCGATTCGGGTGATTTTGTCACCAGCTAAATCTGGTAACCTTTTTTTAAGTTGTTTAAATCGAGAATTATCGAAGGGTTCGAAGGGGCAATGAGAGTGATGACAAGTAGTATGAGCATATCTCATGCAAAAGTTACTGCGTGGATAAATCAGGACAAACAATTTGAGCCAAGTCCAACTCCTCGGAGGTGCCTAATGGCTATTATACTCATGTATGAATACTCATTTACATCGTCCATTTCCCACCTTTTAATCCATCCCTACATGCAGAGAAAAAACATGGTTACTATATTGTCACGGCAATAACAATATGTTCTCCGCAATAAAAGTAAGTTTGTCGTAACCATAGTATTGTTTACTGAATTTAGTTTTCACAATAGTATAATTGTCACAATATTAATATTGTTGAAATGTAACAATAGTATTATTGCCAACTTTAATAATGAAAATATGGTTGTAGCCACAATATAAATATGGTTGTTGCTACAAAAGTACTGGTTTTTGGGTTTTATGTTAACAATAATATGATTACGGCAATCATACTTTATGATTGCAATTTTTCATCATTTGAATAAGCTTTTTAAATCAAAATTAAAAATTTTCAAACAAACTGCTTTGGCTTTGTTTAACTGATTTTTAATAAAAACGCTTGTCTTTTTTAACTGTTTTTTTCGCTGTTAAATAAATCACTTCTATTATTTTGAATTTAATGTATTTTTGAATAGTTTTCATAATTTAAATCTATTGTTCACAACTTGACCCAATTCAAATAAATAATATTGGGGATCATTGTATATTTGTGTGTGATTATACTATGGTTGTAGGGATCGTAACATGGTAACGTGTGAATCATACTATGGTTGTGAGGATCATGCTATGGTTATATGTGAAACATACTATGGTTGTGAAGATGTCAATATGGTTATATGTGAAACATACTATGGTTGTGAGGATCATAATATGGTTGTGGAGATCATAGTATGGTTGTGTGTGAATCATACTTTGATTGTGGAGATCAAAGTATGGTTGTATTTGAATCATACTATTATTGTGAGGATCATAGTATTGTTGTACTACAACCATAAACCCAACAATAGTATTATCCTCTTCGAATATTGTCACCAAAAACATACTTTTTTTTCTGCGTGTAGCAATGCAGAGTGATAGATTTTTTGATAGATATGGAAAGTGAATGGAGTTGACTATTTTTCGGTTATGTGCCATAATAATGGCCAAATTATTATGGCAAAATTCACTAAAAATTTGTCATATTTGACAACCTTCTCTATCCCTCAGGGTTCAGATTAAGATTTTTTTAAGAGGGCGTGTGAGCGGCTACTTTTCCCCTAATGCGTTTCTTTGTCATATGCTAATAGTTCATGAGATATTATAGCTTTTAGAGTGGCAGGTTCTCAAACCGGAAAAGCGCTAATATATTCTAATTTCATTTTGTTATTATGAACAATTCTCAACTTGAGCAAAGTCTGTGTGGTCCTCTGAACGATAAGATCCATTTTCATCAGATTAAATTACTGATGTTTCATACAAGTTTAAGCAAGATTGAATTTAATTATGGCTTTTAGACCGGCAAGACTTTAAATCAGCAGTAGTCCTTTGCCTTGGCCCACAAAGGTCAATATCCACACATTGAGTACTGGTATCATACAATGTTTTGTGTGAGTCGGTCATAATACTCATATGTGGTTTCCAAAACAATAGCTTCGAAACTAGAAAAAACCATAGCTTTGCAGTTCCTAGGTAATCCTTTGTTATAATAATTTAAATTAAGGTCACTGCGTGATTTTATGGATTCTTAACTAAAAATTGTAAATGCATTTTTAACCTGCAAAATAATCTAATATTTTGCACGAATCAGGCCCCATAATTAATAAAATATGAAAGGTTCTTCTTTTTGAAATATCGTAATAAATCTTACTTTGGATTTTTAAAAGTTTTACACAATTTTGGTTCTATTTTTCTTAAAATTCTTTCTTTTACACATACCTTAAGCTGGCAAGTGTGAGCACTGCAAAAATATATTTGTGTCTCTTTGCTCTACCTCGAGGTTCATATACATTTTCATAGTCCGCTGCCATTCAGCGGGTCTATATTTTGTTAACAAACCTTTCTTTGTTAAAAACATTTATTTTTTGATTTTGTCAACTTTCGGGACTAAACTGACGAGAAACCATCCGACAGACTAAGGTAATATGTGGACGAAGTTTGTATTTAAATGTCAAGCGGTTTTTAAGTTTAAGGCGCTCGTATATCGAACATTCGCAAGAAATTTCAGATTTACGGTGAGATCGGTTAGCATTTTCGTCCTGTACTTCTGTTACAACAATGGCCAAGCAGTCAGCCGTTTCAAAATGGAATCGGACAGTGAGTCTGAGGCAATCGGTGTGCAAAAATTGTAGGAACATTGTCGAACTGGTGGGCAAATTTCAGACGGCTTAGCCGTGGCTTTGCTCGAACCATTACGAAGAAGCGAAGAGGACCATCAAATCTTTTCTGTACAAAGTTAGTGTAAGAGTTATCCAATCTTCACTAGCTGGCGTTTTATACGTTGGATCGTTTTACAATTTATAGAAATTATTTTCTATATCTTTAAAAATGTTTTCTTTGCTATGAAAAAAAAAACAACAAAATAGTTTCAGTCGTAACAGCTTTTGTAAAAGTTCAGTTCGTGGCCTATTCGTCGTTATCCTTACACCAAAAACAACTGTCATCTCAATAGTGCTAAAATGCCTTTTGTGAGCGAACACTTTTTGTTGGGTTGAATTCAAAAATGATCTCGAAACGAAAACAAATGCTGACGAATACTTTGAACACAACGATAAAGTTAAGTACACGTGCATTATTTTAATGCCACCTGAAGGAGTTTCCACTTTTTTGTTTGTTTGCTTGTGCTTCTCTACTTGTGCTGTTTGTGGCTGGTTTTGTTCCATTTCCCTATCCACCACCATTGGCATATCCTTCACACATGCTCATACGTTTAATACAGTTCTTGTGTCGTAAGCAAGGCAAGATGGGTTTTCTTTCTCTGTGTGGGTTTTCGTTTCGACTGTAATGCATTTAAGCAAACGATAGAACAAAACAAACGAAAAATGCGCTCTCCACAAACATGAAATGTGTCTGAAATGTGGGAGTGGGAATGCGCGGATGTTTTGCGTTGAAACGGCAATTGTTTAAAATCTTTTGAAAACAGAGAACGGCAACAACAACACCACCTCCAGGGGGGGGGGGTAGAAGATATAATGCCAACATTAATATTAAACAATTTTACACACACACACATACTAACACAAGCAAACACACATACAGTGCCATATCCATCCACACATCTTCTCGTATAAATAAACATTTCTAGAAGCGAAAAAACAACGCAGAGAAATAAAAATGCACTGCATACGAATTCATTGCATGCATATTCAAATATAATAACCGACTCTATTCCTTGGATTTACATACATACAAACTCACACACGCACAGATCCGAACGCGAACGCATACATTCACAGCTGCGGCTGAGAGCTCATAAAAGAGGCTTTTGCATTCATAAACAACACAGGGACAGCAGAGAGCATTTGGTGGTTGAATTACGACTGGTACGGACTTCTTGCGATCGTTTTTTGATAACATGTCGTATAGAACTAGTTGAGGTTACTCCCAAATTAAACTTAGCTTATGGCATCTTGGAGAGGTGTGGCTCTTAACGCCTAGCCATTCAAAAATCACATCTTAAATCCAATTTGATTTTAATTGCGTAACGATGAGACGAGTTTGATCAGTCTTGAGGTTGGTAGACTTATTTCTGTTTAAAAAGGGAAGAGGTTTCGGCAAACCCGTTATTGCTTAAAAAATATACAAATTGTGATACTGAGTCCGTAATTGTTTGAAAAATAATATCTCTATTCATTACCTTGCGTTCCTAGTTGTGTCTTTGTACATCCCTATATATAATATAGGAATTTGACCATGGTCGGAGTTAGTTAATGACTTCTAGACACTAGGGGACATATTTCATATATCGACCGATATTATTCAATTTCAGTTTTAGCCACTATTTCGGCTGCTGTGCGCTCTAATTTATGGTATGCTTGCAAGTGTAACAGGTTGTTAGAGGGTCTGTCCCATTTACCAAGTTCCTGAGGTCCTCCTAGCTAGCGCCAGTAAAAGTCCTAAAAAAAGGCCCTACGTAGGTACGTCATTCTTACTCTTCAGCATGTAGGGCATATGTACGAGTAGTCCATTATGGTCTTCTCTTCCAAGAGTTTTCACAGGTTTGAAAATGTCCTGTCGATGCGGAAGAAATGTTAGCGGAGAAGAAAGTCCCATTAGGTATGCGCATTAGAATGTTCAGTTCAGCTTAATGAGCTTCCTTGTCTTTTTTCGTCGGGATTATTCCCATGAAGTTAATGTCGTGTATCCTTCCAATGATGGTCGCCATATTCTGCTGCCTTTAGCCTACAGTACCGATTCGGCTCTGATGGTTTGTAATGGTACCTTGTTGTCCAGGGCAATGGTCTCCATGACAGAGCCCTCCCTAGTCATTTCGTTAGCTTTTATGTTTCCTTGTATGTGAAGGTATCGCGAGACCGAAATAATCCTAAGTTTGCATATATCTTGTCTTAACTCTTTCAGGTTTGGTGGTTAGTTAACTAACCACCTGCTTTTGCTCGTATAAAACTGATTGTGTGCCACATATTGTCAAATTTTTTAAATTCTTACATTTTTAAAGCCACCGTTAATCATTTGTTGCGAGACTTTGTCGCTAGAGTGCACTGGTTATGTTTTTATCTTTACTTAAACTTGGGGAAATCCCTTGATTTTTAACCTGTCAGTTGTGATTGAAATAAAGCAGCATCAAGTGTTTATAAATCAACGAGATCAGTTGTGTTTATTTATTTGGTACTTGTTTTTTTGTTTTGTGATAACATATATATAAAACAATAGCATTATATACTAAATATAACGTAAGTAATGTGGTGGTTAGCTTACTAACCACTGTGACTATAGTACATTCTAAATAATCTGTTTTTTCACATAATTTTCTGTTATGTATATAAATAGAATGACGCGCGTACTGAATGAGCAAGACATCGTAGACATTTTGAATGCAGATATACCTTCCGATGGTGAAAGTTTGTGTAGTTTCCAATCAGACGAAGAAATAAATCATGACCAAGAAACCGATTTGATGGTACTCGGCGACATGCCTGCAGAAATGCAGTCAGAACTTGAGGGTTCTTTTGAATTGGATGATAATATTCCTTTATCAAATTTTGATACTTCTTCCGCTGGTCAGTTACCTAGTATGAGCTCCGGAGTGTCGCAACCAAAGTGGAAAAAAAATTATCGGATGGAAGAACTGTGTGAATATACAGGAGGCGGAGGTATCCCTGATGATATATTAGAAATAGAGAATATAACACCAACAAAATTATTCCATATGTTTTGGACACCAGATTTGACTGAAAAAATCTCTTTTCAAACAAATTTGTATGCTACACAGAAAGGAGCACCTTTTACACCTACTACACCTGAAGAAATAGAAGTATTTCTAGCTCTCAATTTAGTTATGGGTATAAAAAGATTACCAAGCTACAAAGATTACTGGTCTTCTGCAAAGTTCCTCTATGCATACGCCCCAATAAGACATGTTTCTCTGATTTTCATCGAAAATAATTTTTTTTTATTTGATTTTATTTTGTTGCAACCGCTACGGTGGTTAGTTAACTAACCACCCTATATTCCAAAAGCCTGAAGCAAAACTTTATTTTTTTCTTTTATTTTATAATAAATAAACCTTTATTAAACCAAAAAAACAGTTGTTTTGTTTATGAAATAAAAATTGTAAAACTGTGGCCCAAAGAGTTAACCACGGTTGATGACAAGGCCCTAAATGCCGCTTAACTGTCCTTGAAAATTACAATGTTTGTAAGTGGATGTGAGGTATAGAACATTATTTGTGATTCTTTTAACCTTTGCCTTAAACATTGTGTTATTGTCATTCAGTCCGATTTATTTCCCTTCATTTTAATTTTTATATATTTAGTAGCCTATATCCGTGTTCCCATTTACTCCAGATCTACTACATACGTGAAGCAGTGAACCCCGGGGTGTCATTGATCAGTGACTTCCCTGCCCTTGAAACTCTGTTTGGGATAATTAAAGTACATGTTGTCCCTTAAGACTTCTGCGGAATACTTCGTAATACCCGTTCTTTAAAAGTAGGGTTATCAATTTTCTCCAGAATTTTTGGTGATATCTCCTCTGTTTTTTATAAATCCTCTTACCCAAAGTTTGTGGAATTATTGTTGCAAGGGCCAACGCGTACTTAATATGAAGATCTATAGCAGCCATATTAAGTACAGCTTCCGTGGTCTGTCTGTGCAGAGGACGTACATATGGCATCGCTTATACCATTGGTAGTTTTATGACATTTGGATAGAGCGATTTCAAAATTTTTAGTGTTAAAACCAATTTTGGGTCTGTTGCTCTTCTAAATAGCGACCAACATCTTTAGTCTCAAGTTCATGTATCAATCATAATTCATCGACCGAAGGCTGTTGTATGCATACTTCCTCAGTTGAAAATAACACCACGCGTACACACATTCATATTAACAAACAATCATCTATTCGAAAAAGCTTGGCAAGCAGTAGTGGCAGCAGCACTGGTAGTCATTCAACATTTGTTACCTGCAACATTTGCATCTGAAGTGTTATGGTTGTGCGGATTCACTTCCTCTACTGTACATGTGTGTATATGTGTAAGAAGGCATACATGTGTGTGTGTGTCTAGGAAACGTATGCTCATGTATGCATACATAGGTAAAGTTATGCAAAAACAAAACTGATTTTCACTTACACCTTTTCAGCCTACTTCTGTTCTCTCCAAGTGTTTTTGCACACACTCACACACACACGTGACGCAATGCACACACACGAGTATATGCATGTGTATGGGAACAACAGAGCTGTGTGCGTTTAATTGCAATGGTGTTAACAATTTGCCTTCAGCCAGGAATCCATGTTTCCCCTTCCTCTTGGATGGTTCTTGTTCTTCGTTTCTTCTTTTTTAGTTTTTCTTTGTTTTTTTTTTGTTCTTCTTTTCGTGTTTGTGTTGTTGTTGTTGCCTCGGTCCCTTATTAGAAACTGTGTGCAATATTCATTGATTGAAGAAAATTGTTTAATTGTTTGCTTTTCCTTGAGATGATGGCTGTACACACACACACACACACACATACACTCTCATAGTTGTATACAGACCTGGTTGGTTGTGTTAGTTCAATCCGAACATTGTTTCCTAATTAATTGTGTACCGTTCTCATGGATATTGTTATATCATGTGTTTTTTTTCTTTCCTTTTCTTCTTTTCTGCAGCCCCACCTTCCTCCATTGAAATACAGGGTTACGAGAACAACGCCAAAGTGGAAGTCAGAGAGAACCAGGATTTATCTTTGAAATGTGTGGTGTCGAATGCCAAGCCTGCTGCACAAATTGTTTGGTATCGCGGAAACGTAGAGTACAAACCGGGTAAGTTTTAATGGGTATTATTGGTAATTTATTAAGTGTATCTTAAGTGGAGTCTTGGGTGAAATTATTTCATGCATGTATTATAATTTAAAGCGGTCTGTAGAAAGAAAATTGTTCAACTCTCTAGGTATTCAATCTAAAGTGATTGTTTAACTTGAATGCAGACAGTAGGCGAACCTCTTTTAACTAGAGTCTCTACGAGGTGATTTAAGAATGATAGATTACTTTTGGTACAACGTGTGCCTAATATAATCCGATGAAATGTTAGGTATAATTTAGTTTGAGAAATTCATCAGGCTATGAAGGCATATTAATTTCTTTCTCTATTTCGTTCATTTTGACGTTCGATGTCAACTCTAATATCTGTTTGTAAATATGACAGACAACAAGAAACTTTAGAGTTATTAAAAATGAATTATTATACAATTAGTTTTGTGTAAAACGGGTTGTAAATTTAAAAAAAAAACATTTTTTGCCAAATGTCTTAAGGGGATTTCCTATCGATAGCTTAGAATATCCACTGTAAATAGCTTGAAGAGCAAAAGTCTCATTTTTTGAACGAACGTCAAAATTATTAATCTCAAGAGAATCTGTTTCATTTTGAACTCATTTCTTCTCGACTCTTATATGCTTATACACAAAATAAAATATGTCTAGCATTTCCTGTTGGCGATGAAGTAAGCGCCCAGATGAATAATTAGTAAACAAAAAACAATAATAAATACCAAAAATATTTGTACCCAGTATTTTTCCTTGGACTCACTTTGTGCTTGTTTCATACCCCAACAAGTGGACAATTCGTAAGTTCTGCCAGCCGAACTTTCTACTTATATATTCTCCGCCATGGAGAGCGTTAGACTGTGGCACTGGCTGTATTGGGTGATATAGTTGTTGTTGTTGGATCCATGTTTCACCCTATGAACCATTATCCTCCTCAGATCCGTGGATTGCATTGCCTTAGTGAATTGCATTGCCCCCCTCCGCAAAGTCGGGACTTATATGTAGACAAATCATAAAAGTTAAATATATTACGATTAGTAAGGAAATTCCACTGTCAATACAGATTCCAAGACGGTTCGTAAAACTATTGCTATTTTGGGATTCTAGGCTAAATTTGTGGGTCTTTTTTTAATACCAATAGTTACAGGAGTCAGCTTATTGGGCCCCTATGGATTGGCCCAAGTACAAAGTGACACAAATCCTTAATATTGGTAAAAATTTGATTTTTCCTAAAATTTCTTTGTTTCTGGATACCTATACGAGTAGTATATGTCTCCAAACATTACGGTTTTTAGGCCCCATGGCTTTTATATCACGCTCTTTGGTTAAGGCCTCCAATTTGCCAAGTCGTTAAATTAATGTCATATTTAGATTGACCAGAAAAATCCACTTTTTATGTGTACCCATAAGACTATTTTCGAAAGAACAAATTTATCGTCACCCTAAAGACCCTGACCAAATGGGTCATGGCCTCAAATTTCTTCGAGTCGTAGTATAATACGACATTCTGATTAGTGACGAATTTTTATTTATTTTTAATAGGCATAAACTCATGGGGCATATATGGTCCGTATCCAAATTGGTACACATCGTGAAAATAGGTACATACATTTTAGATTTTTGAGCGGATTTTTCCATTTCTAGTTGCCCAATTGCCCCCGAACATTTTACTACCTGCTATGGCGGAGAATATTTCAAACGGGGTTTGTTTATTATACGATGCTAAAGGAACTGTTTAGCGCACATGCATGACCCATGAAACCACGATAAGAAACTAAATAAGCCTTGAAGTAGTCGCATGAGAAGTCGCAAATCTATAAAATGTAAAGAATCCAAATAAAGATTTATGAGGACAAAATTGGGCCTAAAAACGATTGCCCGATAAATAGCATAAGTTAACTTTTTACGATTGAAGCCTTATGTTTACAGCATCATTAGCTGTAACACTTGTGTTGTTGCCTAGTAAATATATAGCTGGCCCAACTGAAAAGCCCAATAAAAATTTAAATTGTAAAAACTAACACAACAAATTTATTATTTTATGTTATTTTACCTAATAGAAAAATACATGGCAAAAATATATGAAAATGGTTTCGGACATATGGACGTTAATGTTATTTCTTACTTAAGTCCCTGAGTATCCCGTTAAGGTACCATGGGGAACTTCTCTCTGTTAGCTGTGCACGATTCAATTATTGTACTCGCTGGTTGGGACTTACTATTTAACGTCGTCTCCGAATAGATGATGCGCTTTACAGAGAAGCTTTTACATGGTTTAGAGTTACATCTTTTACTTATACCTGTAAAGTCGCCGACATTTACGAAACGGAAACCTGCCGCCGAGAGAATTTTTAGATGTTCTTACCCGGAGTTAAACCGGGATTTACCGGCACCTAGTAGGGACATAAATACTGTTATGCAGTAAAATAAAAAGTACTAAATGTTTTTGGACCATATATATTTTTTAATATATTTATTAATGTATATTGTATCCAAAAAGAATCTACTTATTCGAAATGTCCGCCTTTTGCCTTTACACACGCCTTAAGGCGCACTGGCCAATCGTCAATTCTAGCCGGCGTAGAATCCTTTGGAAAGTCCATGGCTGGTTTTGGAATAGAGAATTGTTAAGAGGCTTCACAACAGCTTCCAAAACGGTTTCTTGGTAAACTTTTGCCGATGTTATGACTCCTTGTTCGCAGAAATGCAGATCAGTGACCCCATCGTAAGAGACACCCCACCAAACCATGACTGAAGCTGGGTGAAAACCCTTTTCCACCCTTGGAATCAGTTCAGATGCTTCCTTAGATGATCGCGCAAACACTCTATCATTTTGCTTGTTAAATTTTTCCTGAGCGGTAAACATTTTTTTATCGGTGAACAAAATTTTTCTGTGCAAGTTATCAGCGTGCTTCACCAAAAGACGTTTGCATTTTTCAATCCTTTTTTTTTAAAGCTGAAGTCAAAAATGTCCAGTTTGTCGTTTGAAAGCCCCAAGGGCCAAGTCTTTTTTAATGATTCGACTTATGGACTTTTGCGTGATATTCACCTCACGGCCATGATTTTCTGTTTTCAGAGCGGATTTCTGTGAATTCTTGATTTAACGGCTTTGAAGATATGCGGTGTTCGAACAGAGTGTGGGCGGCCCGACCGGTGGCGGTCTTTTACATCTCCAGTCTCCTCAAACAGTTTTATGCATCGGTAGACGAACATTCGGCTAATCCGTAGTGGCCGGAACGTTTTGAAAATATCGTTTCTTTTTCTTTTCACACTTGAAGAGCGCTATTACGGCGATACGGTTCTCATTATCTGACCACTTCATGATGAAAGTTGAAACAATTTTAAAATCCCGTTACAGACTAACGCTATTGTGGTAAGCTTTTAAAACCCGTATGACATTAACGGGTATGTTCAGTTCTACTATTGAAATGGGTGTGTTCAATGTTGTAACAGTATTCATGTCCCTACTAAGTAGTTATCTCTAAGCAATACTCATATGAGTACTCTTTAGATTACAGATAAAATGTTTATGAAACGACTCTATATGGATGCTTATTTTAACAGAATACACTTGTTTAAAGGCCCATAAGATACAAACTGGCAACGACCAAACCAAAGCTCCGCAGCGGTCAGACCCTCGTTAATTTTTTCCATCACGACGTAGCACCGCGTTAAATTGCAACATCTTTTTGGATAACTGAATTATGGCTTTAAGTTTTAATTTCATATTGTCAAAAAGGGAAATGTTGTTACCACTTTCAACTTCGCAATGCAAGTGTATTTTTGTCGAATTTTAATCTCTTCATTTTTCAATCCATGT
Source organism: Hydrotaea diabolus (assembly GCA_963513945.1). Lineage (NCBI taxonomy): Eukaryota > Metazoa > Arthropoda > Insecta > Diptera > Muscidae > Hydrotaea > Hydrotaea diabolus. The sequence goes on along the minus strand of OY740720.1, from coordinate 98,184,908 downwards.
TTTAAATAATCCAATTTTATTTGGTTTCATGCCTGACCGATTGGTCCATTTAAAAGCTTTTGTATGAAACATCTCAAGAATTTCATTTCCACAAACTTTCATCATCATCTATTTTTGCAACAATTTAGTTTTAGTAGTTTTCGTAACTCGATGATCTCCTTCCGTCCCTTATTGTACAAGTATAGGTTCGTTAACGAGACTTTGCGAAAATTTTGCAACAATTACGCAGTAAATCAGCGTTCCTAATCTAGAGATTTGCTCTTGTCCCCGGTGTCATGCCATCACGCTACACCATCACTGACTGCCCTTCTAGTCATATAAATTTATTAATAAAGAAAGTAATTCCATGTCTATTGCATCTATAACATTTAATCACATCACGGTGACAGTGGTCATAAACCTCAGCTATAACAACGGCAGCTCCGGCAGATGAGCAGAGTAGACTCCGACGAACGGCACTAAGAAAAAGGGCGACAAAAGGGAGAGGGAGAAATATGAAAAAATATACAAATTATCGTCATAATTGAAAACCATTAAATAAAATGTTCTCACACAGAAAAGTTTACCTTTATCTAGTGCAAGTCAACTTGTTAAGTGAACAACTTTTCTCTGCTCGCTATGTGTGTGTGTGTGTGGCTAGCCCGTCGCGCTCGTCCCATATCCGTGGCGCTTTTAACGTTTTTGTTGTTTTGCTTTGTTTTTGTACACGTTGATAGCAAAGTCATCATAACTCATGTTAGTAATTGTTTTGGAAGTTGGCAAAGACCAACAACCGCACACACACACAGACATTCGCACGGACAGATGAATGTAATGTCGACGTTATCCTTATATACCACCGCAACAGCTTTCCAGCGCAGAGTTGGAGAGCCAATCGACCAGAACGGGGGCAGTGGCAGTGCGGCAAAATGAATAGTAGACAGAATTTTAAAAGGCAAAGATAAACATTAATTTATTTTATATCCCGAATAAAAACACCGACTAAAAGCGGCGAGGAGCGGCCTAAAATGGAAGCGAGCAAAGCAAACATACATTCAATCTTGGACACACATACGCAGACAACGCCACCATGCCAGCCTGCTGACGGACCTCGTTATTAATAACGAAAGTGTCCTCGAAACTCATCAAAAATCTCCGTTTTTCCGTTCGCATTTTGGTGGCTGCAAAGGTCGTCAGATTATAATCGAGTAGCGAGATACTTGAGACACCAACGAGAATATCAGCAACCCAGTATCTCACACATGCTGCTCCGACAGCGGGAGAACGACAAAATCTGACAGTAGCCGACAACGAAAATATGGACATGTCACATGCATAAAAGCAAATGTACAGCCTCAGGATATTATACTAGGATCGCTGTGGATGTTTATTTTTTTAGAGGGCGATATAGGAAAGGGTTTTAGTAAATATTCTATACTAAATTAGCAACTGTGTCTTTGTTGCTATCGTTCTGCAAAATCTTATGACTTCCGATTTAGTCACTTAATAAGCTTTTGCTGTAGGAACTTAGCCCATGTTATTATAACTGGGACTTCTCGTTTGATTCTTTCAAACAGCGAACGAAAATGCATTATCGCCCATATGCAACACGAATTGAACTTTCAATATGCAAATTAAAAAATATTTGTAATGTCCTTACAAAAATTATTTTTCTTTCGCCAACTAGCGGTCATTTCGTCTCAGAAGAATTGTATTTTACACACTCGTACTGGTTGGAATTCAAGAAAGTTGGAATAATTATTAATCGGAAACCTTCGGTGTCCAGAAAGGCGCAAAAATCCTCTTCGGAGTAATCGGGTTTTAAATGTAGCTTCTGTGGTAGAACGACAAAATATTTCCCCGTCAAATTTTTAAGAGACCTTTTAAATATTCATACGCTGTCGGGGTTTGAATTCATTGCAAATGGTGATTATAAATAATCTGATTGACGCACTGGATACTTGTACGAAATGCTTAGGAGCGTTTACAAGAACTAAAAGGAGGAAATCAAGAAGCAAAAAGTATATATTACAAAAATGTATTAATAAATATAACCATCTGCACATGTTTTCTAGGGATAATAAGTCAGATTTCTAGACCAGAATACTCTATCGGACAACAGACAAAGCGATCACGGAATGCATGTTTCAATTGGAGCAGTAGTCAAACAAGTTCCAAGAACGAAAGGCACTAAAAACTTAAGTTACTACAGTTCATTTTTCAGATCAACGAGTTATTCAATTATGACATCCTGGAACACATGCTTTTAAAAGTAGACAATATCAATGTTGCAATTTAACTTGATACTTTCCCATTATGTCGCTGACAAGGGTCGGGTATGTGATAGACGGCGTCGGTCGCTCCTACTTCCTACAACTTAAGCACCCCTCAAATATTTTACTCTGGGGCTACGTCACATTTTATGTTTTGATTCGCTCTATGCTATCATATTTTACTGATCCATCCAAAATTGAACCGACTGCTTGAAACAGAGCCCGTTATTTAGAGTGGTACTTTTTGTAATCTCTTATTCCATAAATCCATTATCAAGATTGAGTCAAAATCACACATCCTATCTATTTTTCGTATTCTGTCACCCTAAGAGAGCGATGAAATCTGTAAAACAATGTCTGTTTCTCTTCAAGACGTAGTAGCAGATTGTACTTATATAGTCATACTAATTCCACGAATATAATTATTCATATAATTTATGTAGCTGGCAAACTGTATAGCTTAAACTGTAACTTATTAGTGACCCCATTAACCTCTGAGTAATTATAGATATATAGCGTGTGAGTCCTACATAATTGTCTTTGTTATTGCTTTAACCATTGAGCAACTGTGCGACGATGTAAAGATCTTAGCTTACAGTTGCAACGTAACGCCTCATAGTGGCACCATTTTTCGTGCGAATCGGACTTCAACCGCAGCCATCAGGATGAAACTAGGTCTGGGGCTTCTAACTACCCTAGACCAAGAATACTTCGTGTTCTACTTTTGGTCTTTAAAAAGGCAGGGCCTAAAATAAAGTTTTTAGTTATATGCTATTGAAGCGAAAAATTCGTTATCAATTATATGTATGCCCCCAGAAGGTTAACAGGAGGCCAACTACGTCCACATTAATATTATAATAATATGGCGAAAGTTATGCGTGAATCTTACGAGTCTGAAATTTAGAAGTAGTGTGTGTGTGCTGTACTCCACATCATACACTACATAATAAAGTCTGAAATACTGGCTTTAGTTTTCGCGCTAGTCTTTAGGTATTGTTTGAAATTAGACAAGATTCTACCCTTTGCCAGATAAGTGAAATACATGATTATTTTTGTCAATAGCGGTATGCCCCCACACAAAGGGAATGAAGAGACACTGAAAGCAATGGTAAGGAAAAGTATTGCTAAGAGACTACATAAGGCCCGGACCAAAAACAGGTGAAAAATATCACTAAATGCAAACCACGTCTCATCAGCGGGTTAACTCAGCATTCCAGGAGAGCTCCGACGACATTTATGGATGTCGCTTTCATAATATGGACTGGCTGACCATTTATTCAAACACCCTTTCTCACCCTAATCGGTTTACTCAGCAGTAGCAAAATTCCGACTTAGAAACAGTTCTACCATGTTACACTAGTCGGACCTCACGTTTAAATATATTACACTTAGAGAAAAATTTGTTTGGACTTCGATTCTTGTACTATAATTTTGTTGAACGAGTAGATTTTATATTGCAATCGCCAAATGTTAATAATGTTAATGGAAATTCATGAATATCATGAAAGTTTAATAATATATAGACACAGACAACAGAGTATTTAGTAATACTTATCTATTGATGTCCAAATTAATGATTGCCAGCAACTAATCATTTTTTTGTAAACTTGTTCGTTGGTATCTACAATTAGTAATGGCAACATATAATTGCATTCCTATAAACAAAAACTTATACTCGTAAATACAAAATCCTAAAATATAAAACACATTAAAGGGGCTTAAATTGTCGAAATGAAGAATGTTTCGTCGAAATGGAGAGTGAATTGACTTATTCGGATTGCCAGGCGGACCAGAAAAATACAGGTTGAACTTTGACAACTTCATTTTTATCATAAATTGACCATATAATGATGTTTTTTTTTAATATGGCTTTGCATAATTGTAGTCCTTAGCGATGTGAAAGGTCCTTAAAAAGTAATTTCTTGTAGTACCCGAAGTACTTGGTTGTACTGATGGAATGCTTGCAGGATTCGCAACTACAACCATTCGGTTGGCTAACAATACTTGTTGTGAAAACGTATCTGTTCTTTGTGTTTATGAATTTCTCTCTCATTTCAGTAATTTCCAAACTCACTGCTCGAACAGCACAAAATCGGCTCAGAATGGCGAAAGATATTTCATGAAAAGCTTTTTGCTGAAACTTCCCTCCCTCGTTTCCCTCGGGTAAGACGGTATATGTGATTTAGTATGGACAAAAAGTGTAACGCACCGAAAAAATCATTTTTTAACCTTCATATGTTTTGACCAAATCCGTTTCGTTACTTCTGCGGTTTGTTCGTACGATAGCAATTTAAAGGAGCTACAATCGTTTTTAAATTTTGCACGTTGTAATGTTTTGCTAAAACTGCTCATGAGATTAAAAATGGGACTTCTCACACAAATTTAGCATTACGCCTATTTTGGCTTTCTTGAATTATATTAAATCCTATTCACACGATCTAGACTAAATCAGTAACAAAGAACAGGATAATAGGCTTGTTTTAAATTGCTGCCCACCTTCATGTAGTTTTTGTTCGTCCGCGACTTCGGGTGCCTTGTGGGTTCCACTCAATGGTTGCATGGCGGATTTCATCGTAGGGTTTTCTTATGGTGTGCCCTAACCATGTCAGTTTTCGCCGTCGTATTTTGGTATTTATATCATCTTGATGTTCAAGTTTGTGCAGATCATCGTTAATGATTATTCGAGGTGATCATATTCTTCGCATTTTTTGCAAGCATGTCTTGGTGCAGATTTGAAGCTAGCGTTTCATTTTTGTAGTAACAAACCTCGTCTCCGAACCAACACAGTACCTTTGTCATGGAGAGAGTTCGTTCGATTTCCAGATATTGTAACGCTGGCGAAAGACATTTCTGGCCTTTGATATTCATTTTTTTACATCTGCTAAGGAGCCTCCGTCAGGTGCTGATGATGCTGTCCAAATTACAAAATTTGTCGACGTGATCGATGGGTATGCGTTTGATGTTGTTGAAGGTAGTAACTTTCTTTCGCAGCTGCTAAAACGAGGAAGTTGATTTTGTCTTGCATGTGATCTTTCGTGGATGTTAGTGGAACGATGTCATCGGCGTAGTCAAGACTTTCGAGTTGTCTGTTGACTCTCCAGCTTATACTTCTCTTAACGCTCGTTATTTTCTTATTTTTCCATCTAGTATGGTGGTGAACAACAAAGCTGACAAAATACAGCCCTGTTTGACTCTGGTATTAAATGGTTTACTCTTACTGCCGCTATGAACAACCCTTGCGTCTTGATTCGTCGTGTTGCGTATTAATGAAATTTATTTTACTTCTTTACTCCTTAATGCCGACTATATGCCGCTACGAACTACCCCTACGCTTGATCCGTCATACTGCGTCTTTATTATTTTTTTTTTTTGGTTTTACGGTGTATCACATCGAAAGTTCTCTTGAAATCGATGAATGACAGGTATTACGTTGAGTTGTATTCATTGCATTGCTCTGTAATCAACCCCTTATGGTCGATACAAGATCTATTAGGTCGAAACCCAGCTTGCTATTTCTGGCGATTCCACGCCAGTTGTTTAATTTAGTGAAAAAAATGAATTTCTAGCCACGCCCCTTTGGTATCTTCCACACAAATGACTTTTGTTCAACAAGTGCTTGAAATTTGCTCAAATTATTAACACTGTAATATTTTTATAGCAGCTTTATACTTGCATACCAAAAAAGCGGTTGACACGTCCCATTCTGGTGCCTTCCATACATTCTGACCACTTTTTTATTCTTTATATGTCTTTAATTGTGCTCAAACCAACACTTAAGACCACAAGTATAAGACTTACTTCGTGGGAAATGATTGGATTCCTAGCCACGCCCCTTGTAGTACCTTCCACACAAATGGCACTGTTTCAGTGCTGATTACAACCCACATTACTTGTCACTTATGAGGAATCCATTACATATTAATACCGGCTTTATAAATGTTTACGATAGAAGTGGATGACATGCCCCCTTCTGGTAACTCCAGTACAAATGAACCATTCCGCCCACTATTGGTATTTGCATGATAAATTTTATTCTATTCATACGAATATGAGAAGGAAGGAGAGCGGAAGGAAGGAACATTTGTATTCCATATGTGATCGAGAGAAGTCGGATCAACCGACTGTAACTTTCTTACTTGTTTTTGGTTTACTCGTATTCTTTTAAAATTTCTAAATGTGTTCTTGTCTCAAACAAGGATTTTGTAGTGGCTAGAGCAGAAAAATTATAGTAGGAACTCTATTCTGACGTTGGGATAGCCAAAATTATGTTACAAGCCCCATTTTGGGTAAGTTACTTCTAGGCTATTAAAAGGCAATGTCAATTAGTCAACGAATTAAATTTTTGACTTCGAACTTTAATCGAACAATCGACATTTGTATCCGACTTTTTCCGATTTTTTGCTACAGGCTGAACAAATATTTTTTCCCTGCACGACACTGTGAAAGAGGGTATCAAAAGTTAGTTTTATAGCACATATTTAAGATAGACCGCCTTTGTGCTTCAACAAGCACGAGGATGGACAGACAGAGCTATATTGTCTTAGAGTTACGACAATCAATAATATATTATAATATTTTATAGAGTATCCAATCAAGCTTTCGTGGTGTTGCAAACGGAATGACAACTTTAGATTATCATCTACCTATCGTTGGGTGGTACTAATTAAAACTGTGTTAAGTTTATTCAAGGAAAAGTCGATAAAAAATGGCAAATCGACTTTTTATCTCCAAAAAGTCGAAAAGCCGGAAGTCGACTTTAAATATTTTTTTTTTTAAAAAAGTCAATAGTCGACTTTTTGCATCGGCTTGTTACCCTAGATACTACACGCAGCTTATCTGTTGTCACCACCAATTATTGGTACCGAAGTACCATGTTCTTCATAATTGGTTTTAGGGACCAATAGTTTTAGGGAATCCGGTTGGTATAACCAATTTATTGGCTATGTGTACCGTAAGCTACCACCTAAAGGTATGTTAAACCATCTTTCGATCCATACCATCAAATGTTGGTGATTGCAACACAAAGTTTATTAATCCAACTACATTTTTGTAGTTCGGACCGACTTTCAACCGATTTTTCTCTCTGTGTAGAGATGAGTGCCTCACTATTTTTAAGAATTAACAGCTATGAGGTACAGTCGTCGCTGAAATCTGTGCGATGTTTTCATATTTGCATCCTTAGTGCATTTGCATATCTCCGCCTATAGAAGGGCTTTGACATTACACCATTTTAGAGAATCAAAAGATAAGTTGGAATCAAAATACAATCGGAAATCAGTACGCGTTAAAACGATCGGTTATAGTTTTGAGTTCACACCCAAATTCTACATCCTAATCGAATGGACCAAATTTGTAAGTACATGGGTTCAGCAATCCTGTTATACAAATTTCCTACAACCCTGTATATACTTCAATATTGCGGTCAGTTGTAATTCACTGACCAGAAGCTGTAGACGTTCATGTGAGTATAAGTCAAGTTAATGTTAAAAGCAAATCATAAACATTTGCCTGATGAGTTAAATGGTTAAATGGACATGGAAGCCTGTGTGTGTGTGTGAGAGAATGAGTACGTATGCGTTGATGTGTTGTCTTAATCTTAGTAACGTCTATGGCTGTATGTGAGCACGAGTGTAGGAGTCTATGGCATACTGTACAAGGACCACATTTGATGACGGTGCTTAAATGATGATTTTTGGACATTTTGCAAAAAGAGAGAAAAGCAAAGCAAACCAAACAACAGCAACAACGACAAAAACAGAAAAGATTAAACCTTATGTCTATCATGGATGCGAATGTCTATGTGTGCGGGAAAGCAGAATGGCTATGCTGTATTTATGAAAAACGTTAATGTCAATGAAGACCATCATAAGGTTATTCATTTCTAGACTCCTTCACATACACACACACAGTTACTCTAACCAGGCAGGTTTTGGAGTGTACGTGTGTTAAGGTACACAGTGTCATTGTAAGTAATGTGAAAAATGTGTGTGAGTATGTATGTGTTTGCGTGTGAGACAGCCGATAAAGTAAGAATTATATTTAAAATGATAATCATGATTTTTATGGAAAATAATTCTGCCTTTAAGCATGTCACCCGATGTAAATTCACATTAAGGCTGTCTTGCTTCTTCTACTACCAACCTTACAGAGACACGCACATACACACACATATACACAGACATACTTTGTGGCCACCACAAGCACATCATTGTCAACATCGTCATTGTGCTCATCATCACCATGAGCATCATCGTCCACACCACAGTCATCGTCGTATCATTCGCCCGTACAGACTTTGCTCCGTCTGTCCACAATTGGGGTGTCCGCGTGCGTGTGTGTGTGCGTGATCTCCTCATCAGCATCATGGTAATGTAACAATTTTTTCTGTCATTTGTGCGGATAACGAAACCATTTAGACACAGCTGCCATGATGTGGAACAATGGCCGTTCGTTGGAGCCCCAACACCAAATGAGAGAAAAGTGTAAAAATATTGTGTGAGAAAGGCAACACGAACAAAAAGTCCAAATCGCACACGCCACGCACAGGATATTTAAATGCGAAAATCTCCACCAGCAACACAAAACAAAAAAAAATGATGAGTTGTGATTATGGTGCGCACAGGAGGCACCACAAGTCAAGCCAAAGTTCATCCAACCAGCTGAGAAAGCCTCCGCTTCTCGTCATGGTGGAGGTAGGAACCTCATCACTGCTGTCACAGACATTGTTCGACAGAGCTACTCCTAACCATCATCGTCCTTGCCTACGCATTGGATTATTAATGTGTCCTGTCGTGTGGTGAATGGTGATTGAAGCCACCATGTCAATTCGAGTGCATGCTTGTTAGCTGGCACACATTCTATCCCCTCCCCTCGCTCAGCCTCTCTGACGCTCGTAGTCTCGCTTTCAGGGTGTGTATGCTACAGAGTACCTAATTAATGTAACCACATCGCGCCGGTTGCATTAATTCGGAAATGCAAGTGGTATTGTCGTCATTATCGTGTAGCTCATATCGAACTTAATTTCCTTTTCATTGTCGACAGTCCACTTTCGTTTTCCGACACAGGCACAAACAACTCTATGATATTCATTGCGTTTGCTTTGAAATGGGAATAGAAAAGTAGCAAGTTTTAAACAATTTCTCTCGTGTTCAGTTGTCTTTGTGGTTGTGACGTAAATTTATCTCATTTATCTCTCCTTGGAAAACGTGGCACGAGCCATGCATCCTTGGCCTGAACTTTGGAGAAACAAAAACTTTTGCCAGCGTCGCTCTAGCTCTGATTCCCCCACCCTCCGTTCTCATTTATCCTTCGGTGCTAGACACGCACGCACATAGACACATAAAAGTTTAAACTTATTATTTCCACTTTGTTTATAAAGGATTGCCAAATGCGTTTATATATGTATGTTCGTATGTATACTTATTTCATGTCATTCAAATGGATATACAAACAGACACACATTCATTTGGTGTATACACGCATACAAACAAGAACTTTGAAAGTGGAAAAGAAGTCACAATCGTGCGTTTCACGTTGCCAAACGTGAGATAAATAAAATGTGCTGAAAGTTCTTTTTAATAAATTTAATCAATACTAAAATACCAACAACGTCGTCTTCACAACAGTGAACATTTCTACTACAAGTAAGGCATTTTCTCTACTGGGTCATGTCTCATACCGGCGAAACTTCGGAAATTCCATATGGACAGTCACTAAATCTTACAGCTTTAAGTGGAGACCATTAACACTGCGAGGGCTTAAATAGGTCATATTCCATGGCTGTACTTAATATATTTGCCTAAATCTTGATTGTCTTGTCATGTGTTAACTGTGAGATTCTCATCCTTCTGGTTAAGAGGGTGTCATATATCATTTGGTACTAAAGAAAAGTGTAACGCATTAAAAAAGCATTTAAGGCCCTACATATGTTTTGACCTATTTTTTTGAAAACTGCCTATGGGACAGAAAATGGGGCATATTTACGCCTAGTTTGGTTTTCTTGAAGTACATTTAATTCTCTTTATGCGATTTTCCCAAAATAAGGAACTGAAGGCAGGGTTATAAGACTAAATTAGTGACAAATATTTGAATTCCTGGCCGTGAACCTTCTGGTACCTCCCACACTTTTGTTCAGCGCAGATGAGAACCCTCATCTTAAATTGTAAACTATTTAATTTGAACAGGAGAATATTTTTATAATAGCTTTCAACTTGCATTTTTAAGAACGGATCGAGACGCCCCGTTTTGGAACTTCCCATACAAATGCACAATTCTTCACACTTTTTTATTCTTGAAATAACTTCAATGAAACTCATACGACCTTATCCAAAAACCAATACTCAAAAATGAAAATGAAACCCACTGTTTCAGTTCAGATTCGAACTCATAGTACTTGTGGCCAAGTGCGTGAAATTTACTTAAGTCGTGAAGTTTAATATATTTTTATAATGGCTTTATACGAGGGTTGGTATTTATAATTCGGGTCCGGCAATAAAAACACAATAATTTATCATTGGAAATGGTTTTATTGTTTTTCAAAATATTCTCCTTTAAGATCAATACACTTTTGCTTGGGCACAAACCTGGTTTCGAAGCACTTTTTCTACTCCGATTGAGACACCTCCAAAACATGATTTTTAAACACTTCAACAGCTGCTTCGGGTTTTTTTTTTATTTTATTTTCCTGATGCTAGTGAATAGGAAAAAGTCATTGGGTGCCAAATCAGGGCTGTGTGGTGGATGGCCCATCAATTTGACATCTTGAGTGGTCAAATAGCTCATCGTTTCAGCTGATGTGTGAGAGCTCCCATTGTCGTGATGCAAAATGATCCGTCTTCTCTTATTCTCTTCCGCCATTTCTTCGCACACTATTGGCAAACAGATGGTTGTATACCTCTCAGAATTGCGTTTCACCAAAGGCACTGTGGCAACATGGCCGGTTATACTGAAAACACTAAATCATTTTCTTCGATGTACTTCTACCACGAACAACTTTTATTGGATTTGGCTCGTCTTGAAAGACCCATACGTTCAATTGCTGTGTTTCGGGTTCATATGCATAGATCCATGATTCGTTATTATTCGCAGTTATACTTTTTCAACATCTCTTTGCACCAATCCATACGAGCCTATTTTTGAGCATTCATCAAATTATGTGGGATCCAACGAGAACAATTTTTTTTCACGGCCAAATGAACATGACATATCTTATTGATGCTTGTTATACTAATGCCCAAGGGTGCCTCAATCTTACGGTCACGTGTCGGTCTTGCTTAATCTGTTCACGCACAGCATCGATGTTTTTTGGCAAAGTGACCGAAGTTGGACTTCTTCGCGAAATTTATACTGGAGCGAATAGCTTCCAAGACCAGCGATTAACAGTGGTTTTTGGTGAAGCTTCATCGCCAGAAGTCGAAACAAGTTGATTTAAACACTATTGTTACGATAACCAACGCCGAAATCGTAAAAAATCATCGCATGCAAATGTTCACTGGTTAATTCCATTTTTGAACAGAGATGCATTTTTCAACACACTGTAAACAAAGCAATTTGCACCCAAATGACAAAACGTTCTGAGTGAAGTTATGCTAAAAATGTCAAAGTTTCCAATGGAATTACCAGTTTGCATCTGGCAACACTAGTATTATCCGGACTCTCATAAACGTGCACGAAAATAATGGATATACGCCCTATACTGGTACATATAAGGCAAATGAACCATTCCGCCCACATTTGGTAGTTATACGGTTTTGCAAAAAATAGTAATTGGCTTATGGAATATAAATTACACTATCCGGCGATCTTTTGAAGCCATAGGCACATATCTTCTTGGACATTCCACACACACGGAACTATCCGAGCGTAGATTGCAGCCAACATCACTTTTTTCCTAATGATTAAATTTCTCATGAGTTTTGTTTCCTGCAATACTCGTATACTTATTCAAAAGAAAAAGAGTGGATGGCACGCCCCATTGGATGACTTAAGGAAGGAAAACTTTATTCTAATTTAATGACGAGGGTATAATCGAATGTAAGTCGGATCAATCGACTGAAATCTATTTCTGTGGCTATTATAGCTATCCGTAAAAATTGTTTTAACCCCTAACGCTCTTTATCCTGGTTGGTGCTTTGAGTTTTATTTCAGTAAGTAAGATTTTTGGCATACTTTAAAAACTGCATTTATAAATCCACTATTTTGGTTATAATTAATGCTGAAGAATATTAAAAGATACCGGATGAGCTAAAATTTAATCTGTAACTGGAATATAAATTCAGACCACATTTTGTAGCTGCGACACAATTTAACTGGGTTTAATACTCACGCACATATTATACCGAAGCAGAGGTTTGAGGTTTTTCGTGGAACAGTGGTTAAATACTGATTTTTAACTTAGCTTCATGCTTAATCTCTATCCTACCTTAAGATAGCTCCACAACGTCTGTTTGGTCTTCCCAGTTTGTCAAACTTTTGGGGGCTATCCCCTGTGGGTAATTTCAAGGATTCCCGATTTTTGCTCCTCGTAAAGGCCGCCGACTTTTCAGTAAGTGATTGATTAATCTCGAAGCTACCGAAAAACTTCTCGGAATAATGTATTTGGTATTGTCTACCATACACGGTCCCAAATGAGACGTAAAGAAAATCAAATTGGCGTCATTGGTCTCTACACCTTTTGTTCGAGGCGATCTTTATAAGGCCATCATAATTGACGTTGGATGAAATGTAATTCCCAACAATACGTCTCATCGAGAAACAAATCTAGCGTCATAATGAAGTTGTTGTACAGGAATTTTCAACGTTAAGTCATTTTTAAAAGTACTGTGGAATGGCCAGCAAGATAGTTCTGTCAAACGCCTCCGAATTTCGTTATCAAAACAAGAGAAAAAATGTTTAAATTTCATCTCGATTTAGCTAGTGTTCCATCAAAACCATTGTTAAATTTGGTTGACATTGGTTCACGGTGCGTATACGTAACGGCTGGCGACGAGTGCAGTACAACCGGTTACTTATACGTCACGGTGTCCAATGACTTGGCACTTGGCACACAGCGCACAGAGCGTGCCCAGTTTAGAAATTCCTTTTCGCCCTACAAAACTTTTGTAGTTCTTTTACAAAAGCCTTAACTTTTCACACATAGCTGAACGACCACATAGACTGGCACGTGCAAGCTGACGACTTATCAGCACAAGTCTGGCTTTTATTTGTTGCCAGCGAACGACGAACACTTCCGTAGAACAATAGAAACGCTGCCGTGGGACGACGAAGAGTAGAACGAGGCGCGGTGGAACGAACTTTTGTATCATTAGTTGTCGCCGAATGAATGCTGATGAATTTGAATTATTTATAACTTAAGTGTAACAGTCTGCTGATTGAGTGCCTAGAGAAATTGTTTGTGAAACTTGTCGCAAGTTTATCATTTGTGCAAATTGTCAAAATGTCGATTGTGATAACGAAAGTCCAACAATAGAAAACATGTAAATTTCACTTTGAAACCAATCGACGTTTCGGCAGTTGGATAGCAGGCCAACACCAGCACCACAATATCCAGTCAACATAAGATTCATTCCCTGGAGAGATTTTCCCTACTGCCCTCTGCGCACTGCCGCAGCAGGGATGAGTAGTTGTAATTTATGAACCGAAAATTAAGTAGAAAATAATGTTTTGTTTTACATTTTCACAATTAACTGCGGCGGCCGGCCTCCCATCCGGCCATCATTTAAAAGCCCCAACTGCTCGGGGGGTTTATTATAATATTATAAATTTTCAAATTATACATTTTGCTTTATTTGCATGTGCGTATGTATGTCTAAGCGTGTGTGTGTGTTGGTTATTACCGCTTATAAATCATTTGATGTTGTTATATGTACCGTTCATTACATTTTTGTGTGTTTTTCTTTTGCAGAAAATCGCAACGATAAAGTTGAGGAAACCACGCCGAAACGTTTTACCACCACATCCAGCTTGAAATTGAAACCCTCCTCCGATGACGATTACACGGAGTACACATGCCAGGCGAAGCATAAGGCGTTGGCGCCAGATATGCCAATGCGAGCCACCGTACAACTGTCCGTTCTGTGTAAGTGAATTTTAATTTAGACATTACTCCGCTCAGTAACACCACCGCCCCTGTGGGCGGGACCACTCTCCATTGTACAATGAAAATTCCAATAAATTCGTGTACGAGGTAGGGCTTTTGCTCGCTCTTAATTTTCTGAGGATTTAACGTTTGCAAATTTGCATAATTCAAATGAGTCGGTATTTCATAAAAATGATGTTGAAACTCCACCACTACACACACACACACAAAAACACAGCATCGGCATCAGCATAAGCAAAGGTGATGTAGATTACAATGTTTATGCATGTCTTTGGGTGGGTGTGTCCCTGTCCGTGTTTGAAATTTTGGCTCATTAAAAATAATTTTGCATAATTTGCACACTACAACTTTCATCGGATGCACACTGCACTGGCCTGGCGCTCATTAGGGGCAGGAACTCATCTGGCACTAGCCCAGTTGTCTCTTTACCGCCCTGCCCAGCGGTTTTGTCGCTGTTGCACGATATTGCCGCTGTTGTTGCGCATTTATAGGATTGTAATAAATACTTTTAATATTTGCGAGACATTCATATTTTTAATGTCATTTCGTTTGCACCGCTGCATGATATGTCCGGTGTACAATTTATGTTAATCCCCTTTAATTGGTCCTCGTTTATGCTGAAATAAATATGCAAATTTTAAACAACGGCAAAAAAAGCTAAAGAAGAAACCAAAAACACCAACAGCTACGGACGACATCAATGGACACATTACGATAGTGCAAACTGACAACAAAACAAAACGAGAACAACGGAAACAGCAAAAACTGCATTCGCACGCACCGCACAACCACACTGACAAGTAAGAGATCCAGCGAAGACGAGAAGCTGCGGAAATTAATAAACATTTGCTTAATTTTCGCTTGTAAATAATAATCGCCAGGAAAGCAGAGAGCCGGGGAAACAGCGGCGAAAAAAAACAAACGCCATATTAATATGAATACTTAATCATCATTAAAATTTTGCTGTCTGCATTTTACGATGCCGGCGAGATGAGAATTGATTTAATTGGAGGGTGGGCTGCTGTGTTGGTTTTCCTTAATGACAGATAAATTCCGCACAATTCTCAGGCCGAGCAAATATTTTATAATATACATTACATCGACATATGTACGTGTATCATATTAATACTCGTAGTATTTATGTGAGTATTTGTAGTTGTTTCGAAATTTATGACTACACAGTACAAAAATGGATCACAAGCCGTCGGACCACTGTGCAGGAGGACCGAACTGAGAAGTATAACGTACGTTTAATACGATTCATGCTTTACATGAAAAAATAAGCAGCTGTTAAAATTATATAGTTTCACCTGTTGTCTAGAGATTAAGTTGAGTTCTATAACAAATGGCACTGAGCCCGAAATTTGCACTTAGTTGCGATAGCCATTTACAGCGAATACCTACAAGTTCGTTATATCTCTTAGGCCAACTCTGTGAGCTTTAGTAACTAATTAAAGCTATTCATTTTACTTCCTGAGCCTTATTGTTCACTGTCGACCCCCAACTGGCATGTACAGCGAGTTGAAAATGCCGGCGTCTTTAGCAGTAAGAGATTAATCTCTAAAACATTCTCTTATAAATAATTATTTGTACTTTTATGTTAACAAATATAGTACTGGTCGCCATTTTGGGTTATCATTCCATTTAAAATTAAGAAAGTAATAGGGGACCCTCAGTTACATTGTGACCCAGCACAATATAATTTGTATACTCATTGACCGGGATTAATCCCAAGCGATTATTTATTGTTTCCCGTAATTCCAATGTGGACCATAGGGACCCAGCAAACAAATTCCGTTCATGGCTGATAAAAGCTAACAATTGTATTTCCCTTTAGGTCATCATCATTTCGGCATCGAGTTGCCTTTTCCTGGTATGGTATCTAATTTTCGGCTACCATGAAGGTTCCACTCAAGTGCGGCGCGTGAGAGGTCATTATGTTGTGTCCACGCCAATTTTATTTGCGTTTGAGAATTTCTGTTGCGATAGGCGAATAACTTGTGGTAGACCAAAAGTTGGTCTTTAAAATACTTGCCGGGCATTAGAAATTGACGACACTGTTGGATCAGTGAGTCCCTTGTGAGCAGCAGTTTGTCTTACACGGATTAAAATCTACACTATTCGCTTGATCTAGAGTGTTAATACCAAAACCACTAGTAGGTTCTCAAAAATGGCTAAAACCCGACATGTCGGTTTTCCCGGGGTTTTGCTGTCGAGTTTTCCTGCAGAAAATACATAATTTGCCCGTAAGAAATACCACTTTTATATCCTAAACCACACTGCGAGACAGGGAACTAAAAGTTATTTTTATGGCAAATGTTTGTAACTATGAAAAATATTTGAGCTAGACCACCCTTTAAGAGTGCCGATAAACTCAGAATAATAAGCCATCAGCTGTCCATCAAAAGCTTGTTATCACACAACAGATCGCTATTGTTTTCAGCTGATTTTATATTTTTAACTCCAGAAGCCACATATAAACATTTAATTACACCCAATCTTAGTAAAATTTTGCACGGGTTTTAAAGAATGATAAGCTACCAACTCAGATAAAAATAGGATCAGTGTTCCGATTTTAATCAAATTTGAACATTTCTACGTCCAAAATTTTCTAAGTCGAAAAACTGCTCCCAGTATTTATGGGCATGTGGGTGTCGAATAACCGAAAAGCCAAAATTTAAAACTTTTTTGCCTTTTGGCTAAATCTGGGGCATGGGAAATAGTGAAATCTTCTTAGAAGTTAAAATGTGAGGTATTTCAAGGGTCCAAAACCCTGCTTTCAATTAGGCTTTTTACACATCCAGAAGGTCGGGGTCGGAAATGCACGACTTTAGTTTTTTATTAGTTTATTTTTAAAAAAAATCTGTATTAGTGGCTATTGATTACTGCATTCTAATAGTCTATGAATGGGTTCAATCAGTTTACATCCGAATCCGATTTCGATAATGGGGAAAAATTTTTCTTACCGGTCCAAGTTTTCGAATAGCTCCGACAAAAAGACCCCTTGAGATTTGAGGTCCTGTAGCTCCAGGAGCTACAAGTAAAGCGCTTTAGACTCTACATGCTTTAGACTCTACAATTCTACAAACCAAATTATATTGAAACCTGATGAAATTTGCCGCTGTTGGGTCGATTAGACCAAAAATATGGAGGAACTACTGTATGGTTGATATATCAAAATTTGGATCGATCTGGCTTCATTGCAGCGACATTTAGTAATATGCAATGCTTATAAGAACCCCAAATCAGTAGGTATATTTGTATGGGGCTATATCAAGATTTGGACCGAGTTCATTTGTTTTGAGCGACGTAAGTCCTGTGTGCAAATTACGCCACTTCGTTGAAGTCTGATGAAATATCCCGCTATTTGGCCAGTTAGACACCAAATCGGGAGGTACATATGTATGGAGCTATAGCAAGATATTTACTGATATGGTCTATTTTTAGAAAGTTCAAGCCAAATTTCCTTAAAATCTGATAAAAACTTAACACTGTTAGGTCCATTACACCCAAAATCGGGAGGTAGCCCCCATGCTATTTTCGAACTAGAACCGAGTTCTCCCAATTTCAGTACCAACTATCATTAGCCGAAAACAAAATAACCTTGAAAGTTTTATAGAGATTGGTTCATAATTGCACCCTGAACTTTGATTACAAGAATATATGGACAGAGTGACTGACGAACGGTCTTAATGGACTCTAACTAAATCGACTAATAGTGAGTAGGAATGTATAATTTTAAGTCCATTTGCATTTCAGGAGACGATATGATGTATGCGGATATTCATTTGTCAAATAGTCGGTTATCATGGCGCGATAACGGTCGCGATTGTTGGTTACGTTCTCACCGGCATCATTTTTGAAGAAATATGGACCGATGATTCCACCAGCCCACAAATCACACCAAACCGTTGTTTTTTCTGGATGAAGTGGCAGCTCTTGGTTGCTCTTCTGGTTGCTTTTCGTCCCAAATGCGGCAATTTTGCTTGTTTACATACCCATTGAGCCTCTTCGCTGAACAAAATTTAGCTCGAAAACGTCGGATTTTTTTGGAACTTTTCAAGAGCCCATAGAGCGAAGCGATGTCACTTGGGAACATCAGGCGGCTTCAGTTCTTGCACAAGCAGTATTTTGTACGCTCTCAATTTAAGATCAGGGCGTAAACTGCGCCAAGTCTTTCCATACGTCAGTCCGAGTTGCTGCGAACGGTGCCGAATCGACTTTTCACGGTCTTGGTGTACACTCTTAGCTACGGCCGCTACATTTTCTTTACTGCTTGCGGGACGTGATCTATTCGGTCTAATATTATTCAATAATGAATGCTGGGTCTCAAGATGGGTGATGGTGTTGCGAGTTTTCGTAATAAAGTTGAACGATTTGTAAACGTTGTTCAGGCGTAAGTCTTTCCATGATGAAATGCCAAACAATACTAAACTAAGCAAATAACATGACAGCATGATACGACTCAGACGTGATCTGTCAAAAAAAGGCTATTGAAAAAAATATCTCTACTTGGATCACCCATTATAAGAGCTTTTTGCAGCGGTGCAAGAAATACGTAACCTACATTCGATCAAATGGAATAAAACTCTCATATCTTTGTGGATTTTTCAAAGCTATCTGTGTGATTTTTTGACTGACTGTGTGATTTTTTGACAAGGCAGGCTAGTCAGTCAGCAAGATAGCAAATTCTGTTCAACACGAGCAACGGCGAAATGAAAGCTACGTTGCTGGAGTTTAGAGCGTTTGTTATTCAGCCATGCTGCCCTTAAGTGAAATAGACTTTGCTTTCCTAATAGGCAAAGTCTATTTCACTTTATTAAGAGATTCAAGTCAAATGTCCATAAGTTTCATTTACTTCCTCGTTCCTTCTCTATCTAACCTATCTTCCCTCAACCGACACAGTGGATAGTTCTTAAATAATCAAACAAAAAAATAAAACGACGCTATTTATGCCACGATAGTTTATTGCTATTCATGTTGGCCATCCCATTTTATCCAAAGTTATCCCACTACCTTTGGGCAAGTTACACAGCTTATGCCGTTATAAAATACGCTCGCCTATGGTTGGTAGACTTCCCCAAAACATTATTGACCATTTTGCAAGCATGATTTGCATAACAACTAATCGTAAACGATTTCAAATTAATTATGGAAGTCTGGAGATAATGCAAACTCTGCACTATAGGCCACAACACCTGTGTGGAGGTGTGAGTGTGTATGTGTGGCTAATGCAATCGAATTGTTTGCGCAGGTAAAAGTGCTGTCGAAACTTTTTTGCCCTAAAGTGCCTGAAGTTGACAAAAATTAGTATAGCAACAGCCACGCTCCTCACAGAGGAAGCTTCACTGAGATGCAAACTGTGGCAAATGTGCCAAATTTGCAAAGGGCACACGGGCTTTTCATAGATTCCCCCAAACAATTATTGACGTCATGATGGCTAAATGTGCAATAATAATTTCTAGACAATGCACTTCCATAAGTACTTGTACGTTCATGAGTATGCGGTTGTGAAGCTACTGTACTGGAGTGTTTTGCACTCGGTCAATTGCTGTGCTATGCTCTAAAACGGACGAGGGGGCGCTTAAAAGAGCCGGGTTGGTTACCCACATGTCAGACCTTTATATGATGAAAATTGTTTATCAATATTTTGCCAAAGCAAAGCGAGGAGTCCTCCGGCAATAATGTGTGAACATTTTATTCATTTGCGTTTCTGCTATATCATGGCGCACACATACTTGTACAGCTCACAGTCGTAGCATGTCCTTTACCAATGCACGGCCACATATAGTTTTCCATGTGCAAGTAACATGGAAACGGACCACCACTAAATTGTGGATGCACCACAAGGTCTGTATGTGTCTGGATCTGTATGGGTTTTTGGTGTCGGTGTGCAACTGCCATAAATGCGAGTACCTTATGAATATGCAACAAATTCAATTTAAAACGGCGGCAAATAATGTGGCAGCATGCGACAGATAAATTCAATTATAATAAATTTCAACGGTTCTCCCACCGTACCGCACATACCCATTCTCCATTTAGGCCGGGAACACCTGGCCGTAGGCTATTACACGCAAACGGACACTTGAATTATGCTGCGAATGCTGCTCCATGGCAGTAGTGATGGGACAAGCCGTGGCCAACGTTGCATCGGTAGTGAAATCACATGTCGACCACAACAACGGGAAAAAATTATGAAAATTTTACAATTTTTTTAATGGTACATTCTCAAATGGTCGGAAATTCTCTAATTGTGGTAGTTTTGTGGTAGGCCACACACATACATACACACGCATAAACTCACATATATTTGCTGAGTTGTATTCTGCAGCAAGAACGACCGTATGCGATCCTGCGAGTGTGTTAGTGTTTGTGGGTATCATATGGCTATAAATGAGATCTTAATTATGTACGTTTGTATGTGTATTTCTGAGCCCGTGCGGATCTGTGTGGCTTATATTTTTTAAGCCTAATTGAATTAAAAGTTTAAAATACAAACAAGTAGATATGTCGTCAAGTTAGGCCAGGCCGAAGTCTTTATACACTCCACCATAGATTGCGCTTTAGTATGGCATTGACAGAATGGGCACGGTGAACCAACCATTGTCTTATTTTTATTCACAAAGAAAATGTCATTGAAGAGGGCCGAAAGGATTATAGGGAGCTCGTAGAGTAAAGCTTTTAGACAAAACTTAAAATGTAATGGGTATTGAGATAAGTGACGATACGTTTTATCGTTTTTTAACCCCAAATGTCCATAGTTGAAAGAAGCCGACTTTTGGGATCCTAGTACAAAATTGGTAAAAATCTTAAATATAGATAGATATTTGCATTTGTAAAACAATGTCACTGTTTCTGGAAAACCATGTCTGCCCTACATTGCGGGTCGAATATTGAGCCCCAGCTCCCATAGGTCAAGGCCTCTAGTTTAGCCAAATCATAAAATTCTTTGGAAAAGTCCAATGTTTCTGAATATGACAAGGTCCACACTCGTAAGGACTTTTTTTTGGCATGTTATTAGGATCGTGAGCAAATTGTATTGTTTTTTTTACACATATGTCCATAGTTAAATGTGGCCTATTTGTATGCCATTTTAGCCGGTCCAAGTTTTAAATTTGCACAAATCTAAAATATAGGTATATTTTTGGATTTGTGAGAATTTTTTTGTGTTCCTGGATACCCATATGTCTCCGAATGTTACGGATCAGTTTGGTGCCCCACAGTACATACACCAAGCTTATAGGTCAAGGCATTTAGTTCAACAAATTTGGTAAATTGATGTCATAATCAGAAACTTCAAAATATTTCACTGTTTCCGAGCACCCATTTGACAAGGTTCGCAAAGACCTATTTCTCGGCGCCCTGGGGACCTTAGACCCCAGTACAAATGTTATTCTGATTCGTGACAAAATTTTATTGTTTTTAATACCCATACGTACATAGGGGCTGATGTTTGGACCCCTGTGCCTTTATGGTTCCCAATCATAATATGGCCTAATGTTTAAATAAAGGTACATATTAAGATTTAAGCGAAGATTTCACCCCTTCTGTATACTCGTGTATCGCCAAACAAAATGGGACGGTTTTCGGGTCCCTAGTGCCCAGGTCATAATGACCACACCCATTTCTATGCCTACCACCTCCAAAAAAGCTGATTTTAATCAAATTTCATAGAACAAATGTCAAAAAAATCAAAATTTGATCAGGACTTTGTTTAGTCCCTTAAAGGGGTACTTTTTTCATTTTGCCCAATTAAGTCCATTTTCAATACCAACTCAACGCCAAAAAATTTGAAATTTGATCGGAACTTTTTTTAGTCTCTTAAAACGGAACCTTTTTTGGTCTTGGGCGATGTGGTCTATGTTCAATATCAACCCAACGCCTACTATAGGACCTATGTCTGGCAAGTTTAAAGACTCTAGCTCTTTTCATTTGAACTGCATCGTACTTTCAACAGACGGACTTGGCTAGACCGTCTTACTTTGTAGATTAAGTATTTTGATGTGCTACAAACGGAATGACAATTTGAAATGTACTCCAATCCTATGGTAGAGAGTACCAACAAAAACGCTCTTACACACTCCTTTGCTATAGAATTGTATACGAACACACATATGTTGTTACCGTGGTACACGTGTATGGCATGTCTCGGAAACATGTACTTATATATGTGCTGTACTTTTCGAGCTTCGAATGAATGGACACTTTAGGTACGAGGTTGGTAGGAGCAGTGTGTTAGAATTACATACATACGAGTATATATGTGTGATACCAGAAATATATGTTATTTTATTGGGGACTTCCTTTGTCGAATTTAAATGAAGTAAAGTAACGCAAACACCTTTTAGCTCTATTTGGCTGTTTCAAACTAATCCTGCCCTGGACCGCACCAAACTGCCTGCAGAACACATGCAAGTTTCTTGCTTACGCTGACTTCTTGATGATCTTAGTCTGCTTTATACATGCATTACTAGAGTTTCGGTTTTTGGCGAACTTCCTTCAATCTTCCTCTACTTGATACCTCCACTGGATTCTAGGCCTTCTCTGTCTGTATTTCCCATGCAAGTTTCAGCCTAATCACTGTAGTTAAATGCGCTTAACTACATTAATGTAATTATTTTCCTTGTAACAAAACTCGGAACCACTTCTTGTACTTTACATATAACTGCACCATTCTGCGTATGTTAGAGCATTTCGAGCATATACGAGAAACATTTTAAAATATCCTTGTCTTACCAAATAGAGACCTATTCCGCATCCCATTCCCAGTTTCGGTATGCGGAAAATGACTAAAAGTCCTGCGGCTACAACTTACATACAGAGCAGGACACGGCGTCCAGCTTGATGTCGAAAGTAATGACGACGCAGATCATAATAATATTATCTCTATCTTGGATAGACGGTTGCAGCCCCTCAGATATGCATATGTTTAATCTAAGGAGTCGGGACTGTAAAGACTGCAGCTAACGATCATTGCCACCGGATTTTTGGTCAACTTATTTAAATCGAGGTAAACGGGCCCGGTGTAGTAGTCCTATGCATCTAGGGCCTATTACTAGTTTCTGCTGGTGTACACCTGATATCTATCAATTAAAAAAAATCCGATATCGATAAAGCGATTTACATAACTTAGTTTTTGGCTAATAATAATCGCTATTGCAACTGTGGAAAATCCGTCTATACTTTGATATAGTCTCCGTAAAAATGAACCCCCCCGATTTGGGGTCAATATATTTTGATAATGAGTCTAGCCGACCTTACAGAGGCAAACTTCGTTGAATTGCACACACAAAATCTACGATATAGGTCCATGTTTTGATATGGGGGCTATATACAAATATTCCTTCTATTCTACTACTTATATACTCTACAATATGTAAGATCGGTACGTACCACACAAATCGTCATGTAGGATTTTTTTTTGTAAAAAACAATAATCTTATTTCACAATTCATTTGATAGGCTGTAGGCATCACACAAATTATCCTCAAGATTTGGGGTCCAATCGACCTAAGAACGACAATTTTATCAGATTTCGATAATATTTGATGTGTGTCATTATTGTTTACACAGAACATAGGATATGAAGCGCTAAGATTCGGTCATACCTGCCGATTTGAGACATAAATTCTCTTACACGTTTCATTCCTTTTTTAAAAAACAAATAAGAAAGTTTTAATCGGCTGATTTATGCACTGTCCCTCACCCAAAGGCCTTTCATTTTTATTCCCCCCGTTATAGGATAGACGGTATATTCACGTTTTCATTGCGTTTGCAATACCTCGAAATACTGGTCGGAGATCCCATATAATATATATATTCCGACTGTTCGAAAAATTAGATGAACTAGCCATGTCCGTCTGCGTGTCTGCAGAAAGCAAACTGCAGGTCACACTATTTAAGCTATGTGACTGCAGCTTTGCAGTACTATGTGGACTGAAATCGTTGCTACTAAAAGTGGGACAGATCGGCCTAGAGCTAAACAAGGACTGGATCATCCTCTGGAGAAATCAACAACCTTGAACTTAAAAAGTTAATACCTCATGAAGTTTTAGTGATATGATGATAATATTTGGAACATGTAATGTTGGCATGGACCGAAGCAGTTCCTAAAGGGAATGTGGGTGGTGGGACTTCCCCAGTAAAACGCAGATTTAATGGCAAAGCAACATTCGTACGGTTTAAATTTGCAAAAGTATGAAATAAATAATAGCATTATTGTAAAAATTTGACAAGGGGGCCAGCCCGACCATTCAACAGGCTATATTTCTTGAACTAATAACAATATATAATAATATAATAGTAGTTGCTATGTATGATGTTGCTATGTAAAGGAACACACCCTGATAGAACCCACACAATTTTCATACCAGACCGTTATCTATGATGGAGGGAATATAAGCTTCGGCACGGATAAACTTAATTTATCCATGTCTTAAAACTTATCTGTCTGAAATCAGCGAAGCTAGATTTTAAATGTGCTCTCAATAACTTTACCTAACATTAATATCCAACCATTTACATTACCATTGCCTGAAGCGTATAGATTTTAATAAAACCTTGTAAAAGGGTCAAATCAGCCATTGCTTACTGGTGTTTTTCTTTGTGAAAATAATGTTTAGTGGGCTCGTCAAATGTTCGCTTACCATTGCCTGCCAATGTATGTATGTATACGAAATTTATAATTTGACATAAATTGAAACGTTTATTTTATTTAATGCAACCATTAAGTTAAATTTATTTAACTGATCATACGATCCTCGCATGTCTTTCCAATAGACCCGTGTAAAATGTGTGGCTTCGCCAAAAAACAAATGAGTGTATTCGGAAACATAGCTACAGTCATTTGTACATATGTTTGGTTTAGTATCGTATGTACTCGCTGGTAGCCGGGAACACACAGCGTTTATTCTAAGCTCCCCCCCCCCCCCCCTTAGCGAAACATAATATTTGTAAATTTATGCTTCTGTGGCCTCCCTCCACCATAAATGTCCAATTGAAGAACAAAAATCCCACGCAACCAAAATATTGCGAATATTATTTTAGCCGCACACAGGTGTTCTGTACGGAGTACAGAGCTCCGCTATACAGAACCCAAGTACACACGCACACACATAAGCTCGCAAGGCCATAACATCCACACGCATGCATTTGATATCTGCATTTATGGCGGACAGCCTACAATTGTCGTCCAACGGAGGAGAGGACTTATTAATGGTCATTTAATGTTTTGGACAAAAAGGGGCGCGTCGGTGTGTGTGTGTGTACACGCCCGCTTCGTGCGAGCTGGTATGTTTTGTGTCCTGGCCAAATGAAAATAGATTAAAACCTAATTAAATACTAATTGTATTTATTGCGGGCGATATCGAAAGCATCCTTTGCCCGAGTGCATGGGTAAGTGTGTGCGAAATTGCCGCATATATTAATTTATTCATACACATGTACATTTGTGTGTTTGTGTGTGTACTTGTATTTGTAGATACACTTGTCCATCTATTGCAGATACATGCCAGAACATATTGAATTGTTTATGAATATTCATATGGAGCCACGTTATTGTTTATGTGTTTCCAAAAGGTTTTCAAAATTGTAAATTTGTTATATTGGAAAACTGCTCACTAGGAACAAACAAATGAGTCGTTTATATTCCTGACCATGTATAACATATTTTCGTTTCACAAGCGTTTTAATATCCATTCAAGAGCAAGCTATTTATTCAATAATGCTTGAATGCGAGAAAATTTCATTAATTTGTCTTCAGTGTACCAAGAGTATTGATTTTCAGTGTCAAATCGATTTTACTCACACAAAAATGCAGACATCATAACGCAGAGTCCGCCAGTCTGGCCCCTTTCTTACCCAAGAATGATGTTTTTATATCCTTCATGATTGCCGATACCTTGATCGATCAAGAGTTAAAATTTTAACCTATAAAAGCACTGAATCAACCTAAGGGAAAATCACTGCCATGACTATATTGTCGTAAAATTTTAACATTATATTACGTTTTGTCAGGATATATATGCAGGGCACAATGGTATTTATTATAAGTATAAGTTGAGCAAAGAACGCTCCCTTTAAAAAGTGGTCAGTGCCACGCCCTCTTAAAAAATCGCCCTAATGAACCGAGTGGCACTGCACTTTCAACCCATAACTCACAAACTAAAATCGGTATGTTGGTGGTAGTTGGTATGTATTATGACACAGCCTGGTGGAAAAGTGAACGGTGCCATGTCCACTTGTAAATGTCTTAATTTTGGTCAAAGAAATACACCTCTTATATAAATGAGATTGTATTGTAGGTCATAAACAATACTTTCTTGACTGGCTAGAAGTTGTAGCTATATCGACTATGATATTATGGAGCCAAATCTCTGATAAATGGTTTATAAACTCAGTCCGACTGAACTCGATTTATCCACATCTTTTGCTTAATTAATGATTATTATGTATAAATTATACCTTAGGCACACTGTAGAACATTTTGTGCTGAAGTTGCCATAAGCAAGTGTTCTAAACTCATTAAAAATTCTAACGATCGACTCAGATTTATTTTCAGTGTTGATTTAAACATGTCCGTCTGACTGATAAAGTGTTGTTGAAAATGTTGGAATAAACTTAGATTTTTATTTTTCTTCTAATTACGGTCTTTATAAAAATTGGGCATTTGTGCCGAACTAACAGCGGCCAATGTCATTAGATTAAAAACACAACTCATGTTGAGTATTCGTATTTTGCACACAAAATAAATATCGTTAAAATCAACCAGTTCGCTGCAAGTCTTAAAATAGCCTCCATAAAAATGACCTACAGATTTGCAGTCTAACCGAACTAAAACTTAATAGAACTAAGAGCGGTACATTTTGCCATGTGTCCAAGTTTATTCATGGTTCAATGTGGAATATCCCTCATATATCACGATTTGTTACCCAATCTATCTTTTTTTACCCTTAGGTCCCTTTCTCTATAGTCCAAACAATATGGTGAACGGATGTATAGTTGGCATCGGCCAACTTTGGACCTTTCTTACTCGTTTCAAGCATTTATACGCATATTACGTATAAGTTATTTACTAGAAAATATATCCTCTTGTCTTAGGAATTGTATTCAACTCATTACCAAGAATTGAGAAATGCCCGTGTAGCGATATTAATGCTTTAAGTTGTCACAGAAAGTATCCTGTAAATGGCATTAACACTATATACCACTGACCCATCTCTCAGACTGTTTTTTGATATATGCAATATATACTGTCAAGACAGGTGTTGCATTTTATTGGTACCAAGTCTTACCAACTTTCAGTTCCTTCATTCTTCTTCTTTATTTAAATAAAAATATACATATTTTTTCCTTTTTCTTCGTACTGTTATAATAATCCTATATTAATATTATTTCAGATCCACCCGGACCACCATACATCGAGGGATACACACAGGGAGAGACATTGAGACGAGGTCAGATAGTTGAATTTATTTGTCGCAGCAGAGGTGGCAATCCACCGGCACAGCTGATATGGTACAAAAACGGTTCCCAGATACGCATGGCATACAGGTAATGACCAAACTGAGGATTGATCAATAATCTAAACCCAAAGACTACACAAATGTTGACTTATGACGAGACGAATGGATGTATCTCATACTCCTCCCATCCCAGTTCGTTGGCAAACGTAACGATGTCAAAACCTCGACTGTCGTGGCATGAGAAGAGCTTTTCTGTTTATGTTCCGAACAATCCTTTAAGTCCTTCGGAGCAAATTTTCATTACGGCAATATTTTGCAAATACCCGTCGCACGAAATACTCAAATTCATTAATGAACTCTTTGTGTGACACAGAAAGTTTCACATTAACAGTTATTTGAAAAGTAATACGGATTTTAATTTTAACTCCAAGTTGTGCTAATATTACGTTATAAATAGCGACGCATATCAAAAGATACACGACAACATGAAACACACAGCGCCAGCAGAAAGTATCTCAAACTTTAATAATGAAAATTTGCACAAACAAAGTCCCCCCTTTTTGCGCGACGCACAAGAGGAAGCGAATCATCAACGTCAAAGTCAACATTTGTGTTTCAACTTGAGAACGCCAACCCCACCACACTCCACCACCATCCACCGCTGTAGGAACCTATTCTACTCTAGCTATGTATCGTAGTCGTTCTCCTACGCGCACTCCATTTTGACTTATCTCACCGATACGTATGCGTTTGTTTCTCTTTTTCTTCCGCAGAACGCTGGGACGTTTGTCGGAAAATGTTTACAAGTTCACAGCGGAGGCGAACGACAATAAGGCCCGGTTTTGGTGTGAAGCGAGTAACGTTATGTCACAGACACCACTCAAAGCTGAAGTTGATCTCACTGTTCTGTGTAAGTTTACTTTTATATCCATCCAATCCATTCTTCTTTCCAGCACAGCGATAACAAAACTAAATCCAAAAACAGCGCCTGCACGCACAGTGGGGTAAGTTAGTAGGAAAATTAATTAAAGGAAGCGCATAGATAGCCTATTCAGACTGGCACAACTGTATTCGTTTTGCACAAAAAAAGAAAAAAAAACTAAAGACCTGAAAAACTGCTAGTTTTCAGTCAGAATAAGACCTAAGGAAACATTTTTGAATACGGGATTCTATACTTTTTACATATTGAATTAACAAACATAACTTGTATTAGTGAGTCAAAATTGCCGAAACTTTTGTATGTTTAAATATTTCTAGATATTTTTTGCTAAAACTTCGTGGCAATAGAAAACATGCATAGATTATTTTTTAAATTTTCTTGTCGACCAGAAAAACTGCTAGTTTCCATTCCTATTCAGAATAAAACATTTGAATACGCGATTCTACACTTTTTACACATTTCATTTAAAACAAGTAAAAAATGTTAAGTTTGGCTGTGCCAATTTCCAAATTTGGTGCGGAAGTGTATTGTATATAGAAATCTTTATGTGCAAAATTCCATTTCGGTAGTTCAAGCTTGTGGTGAGTTATCGCCATATTATTTCTCAAAGCCCATGAGACCGTTTGTGTGGAAGGTACCAGTAGGACTTTTCCGATCTCAACCAAATTCAGCGTAGAAGTGTGATGTATATATAAATCTTGATGTGTAAAATTTCATTTCGATAGGTCAAGTTTGTGATGAGTTATAGTCATATTATTTCTCAAGGCCCATAAGGCCATTTGTATGGGAGGTACAAGAAATGGTGGCCCAATCTTAACCATTTTTACATAGATTATTGCGAGATTATTATTTGCAAAATTTCAGTGATTTTTCTCAAGAAACTGGACGGATATTTCTAAATAAAAAACTAATTTTTATGAGGTAGTGTCGGTTGAGGGTCTCCAACACCAACTTTCCGTAGAGCTATATAGGCCATTTTCAATACCAACCATGCTATGTTAACTACACATGCTTGTGCCAGCTCCCTAGTTATTTTCATGCAGGCTCTACCTTGTTTTTAACATACGGACAGCCGGGCAGCCGGACAACATGGCTAGATCGTCTTACAATTTTACGAGGATCAAGAATATATATACTTTGTTGGGTCTCCGATGATTATTTCAAGGTGTTACAGACAGAATGACAAAACTAATATACCCTCCATTGTATGGTGGAGGGTAAAAAAATTCAACTTTTAACCAACTTAACTTGTATGAATAGGTTAAAATTGCCAAACTTTTGTTTGTTTAAATATTTCTAGAGGTTTTTTGCAATAGAAAACATGACGGAAAAAACTGCTATTTTTCCGTCTGAATAGGAAACATTTGAACACGCGATTCTACACTTTTCACATATTTCATTTAAAAATGCAACTTTTAATCATCTTAACTTGTATGAGTGGGTTAAAATTGCCAAAATTTTGGTTGTTTAAATATTTCTAGAGATTTTTTGCTTAAACTTCGTGGCAATATACTTTTTTTAATTTTCTTGTCGACACTTTAATCAGGTAGCGTGACTAATCAATCCAAGTGACATAAACCGAATCATACGAATAAACCACTGCGAAACTCCTCATAGGTAGGTCTGATACCAATGAACAGGTTAGAACTGGTTCGAGATACCCCTGATCACACGCACTACCAGATGTACAAATGCTGTTGATTGACGTTGACACATGCACGACAAATGCGGCACTCTTCTTTGCTGAAAGCTTTTTTGTAGACAAAAATACATGTACAGAGTAATCCTTACTGCCCTTTTAGATGCTAACGATGTCAACTGTACTAATCTCTCTCACTAGATATTTTTAAATCGTTTTGGCTAATAAATATGCCAATAAACTGCAGTAGCTTAAGATCGTATGACTTAGATTACCATTATTTTAGACGCATCCGAACGGCTAATAAATATTAAAGAGAAGTTTTCTACATGGCTTAGAGATACTTCTCTTACTCGTAAAGTCGCCGGCATTTTAGTAGATGTTTTCTCACCGGGATTCTAGATCGCATGACTTAGATTACCATTATTTTAGCCGCCGGTTAGTCATGCAAAAAACGGGATCGAAATTCGGTCGGATCCATTATTTTGGAAAATTTAAAGTATGTTAATTTTCATGGAAAAAAACAGGTCAAAGACAAAACGATTTGGTCGGACAATATTTATAAATCGATTTTTGTGAAGCCCGGTTAACCTGAGCTTAGACCTCAGGTAGTTTGTTTCTGTAACAGTTGATATAATCCGGTACGTGACAAAAATCAATCGAAACTATTTTTCTGTTGATTAGAGATTAAAAAAAGTATTTTTTAATGTAGCGAGAAAAACTTGTCTTTTCGTATTGTTGGTATATTAGAAGTGAAATTAATCAATTTAAATTCCCCATATATTTATTCGATCGGTTTTAATCACATTGTCTACCTTCGGTGCTTGGTGGACCCATCGCTTAAAGATCATCCCATTATTGCACTATCCGACTTTTCTTTAAATTTTAATAAGACATTTGCGAACGTGCGTCTGAGCTTTTACGATAATGTGGAAAGTATCCGTCTTCGCTTAAATGTGCCTTTCATACTTACTTAATTCTCACAACAAAGGAAAACTTCCCTCAGATAAGTAAGCTGTGCACGAGACCTATTGTTTAGCGCCGCATCCGAATGGCTAATAAATATTAAAAAGAAGTATCCTTCATGGCTTAGAGACAATTCTCTTACCCGTAAAGTCGCCGGCATTTTTAGTAGATATTTTTCACCGGGATTCTACGTAGGTTTACTTGCTCTCTACCTTCACACCATGGCTTCCCATATACCTCAACAACTAACATTAAATTTAAAATTCCAAACTTCCAAAAATTTTAATTTGTAGACCTCTTTCAGGTTCCTCGCCCATGTAAATTTTTTTTAGAGAACAAGATTCCGCCTTATTGACGACGCCCTTGAGTATCTGCGACCATAGTGTACAGTCATTTTTGCCTATTGTAACCCATGCTTAAAGGGACAACAATTTATGAGGCTCTTCATTGTCCTTGCCGTAACGTAACACTGTGCACTGTTGCAAATAGTAACAGTGTAAATATGTAATAGCAACATTGCCGCCAACAACAAGCGATTCTCATCGCATAACAACGAAACAAAGCAGAAACAACACGAAAACAACTTGTGTTTTATAACTTTAAGGATATAAAAATTCTGCTGAATGTTGCTTGTTTGTTTTTCGACAAAAAACAAAAAAAACATACCGGAGGGGTGACGCTGGTCCTGCTCCTGCAATCCGCACACTCGCACTCACAGTCACAGCGTTCAGCTGTTGAAAAAACACTTGATATTAATTGTGTTGTGCGCAGCTCCGTTCCGCGCTCCGCACTGTGTTTTGCCATGCTGGATATGTGTGTGTGTGTGTTGTATATTTGTCGAGAGTTTATTTTACGAGTGCTGAAAAATATTAACATACAAACGCTTTCCATAATGACTGTCAACAAATATGTAATTCCAGCATAACTTAGAGCACTGTGCTGTGCAGCTGCAAAGCGTACACCAAGTGGCTGGAAAGGAGCGTGTGTGGATGCCGCTGTTGCTACTTTTGGTACAGCAGCCGGCAGTTGTAGTTGTATTCATCAAATCAAGTATTGCAAGTTGTTTCCTTGAGTTGTTACTTAGTTTCGTAGTTTCAGCGCAATTGCTTTTGTTTGTGTTAAGTTTTGTTAAGCTTGACGTTCTACGGCATTCATGCCTGCCAACAACAATGACTTTGTGTGCTCGTACGAGTTCATATGTACCCTACAGCATCAACAACAAAAACAATAATAGAACACAAACAAAACAACAACAGCAGAAAGATAGAGATATCATTAGGCAGCGGAAGTATGTGTAATGAAATCCCCAAAGAAAACGAGTTAACAATGCCTGTTCCGGCACTGCCACTGTGTACTGTGTGTTTGCTCATCTCAGTGCACACTAGTGTAGTGCTGTCTGTGTATGCGTGTAGTCCTTTAGTGCAAATAGAATACCCACATACACACACACGACACACACACTCATAAGATAGACGCGCACTAAGCACACTAGTATACGTGTGTAGATGTGTATCTTTACGGCTCATACATGTGTATTTAATAACCTTTTAAATATTCACATATCGCCGCTCTGCATGCACGAACGGGCAATTGATAGCAAAATGATTCCACAAGGACCTGCGTTGCATTGAATTTGTTTTGAATACTCCAAAATGCGAATAATTTCACTTTAATAGACAAGCGATAATAGACACTATTAAAATTCTATAATTCATACGTACTACGAGTACACATGAACATACGGCGTGGCGTGGTTGGGACGCCATTTGTGTCGGTGCTATCGATCGACATGTGTGCGATTCCGGCGGGAATCCCTGGCATCACAACAAACAGGACAATTTGTTCAAATGTAACTGACTGATAACGAGTCGAAACAGGTGAAATGCGTTGAATTTGACACTTGAGATTCGAAAATTGTGCAAGTGACTTCATGTTCGCCAGCACCGCTTGTTGTCTTACGCCTGGTAAATTTTTGATACGCTGACAAATTTAATTAAATGCGAAAAATTCCCTTCGAATGTGCCCCCTCTGCATTGTTTTGTCACTCTGTTTGAATAGATTTGATTGTCGCAGTTTAATTATTCAGTCGGCTCACATGTAGATTGTGTGGTATGTGGCAATGTATGTTTGTGTGTATTGTATGTCACCTTGCAAAGGTAATATTAATAAAAAAAAATTAAATCAGTCCATTTTTTTTATTAGCTACTAAAAAACCTTAAAAATCAAAGTTGAGAAAAAGTCAAGAAATTGAAATTTGGGCTACTCGAAAATGATTTTATTGATTTGTCGTAGTGGAATTTTTTCCCCTCATACCAAAAGCTATCGAAACATCGATGGGACAATATCGACAAATTTTTGTCCTTACAATTTTTTTTGCCCTAATAAAGGGTTTTACATTAAGGACATAACAATTTTATAGGTTAATAAAACACAGAATATTAAAAATGTAGAGTAAAAATGTCTTTCAGGCTAAGAATTTAAATAATTAAATTCGATTTCGGTCATATGACCACCACGAGCTCGTGTACAGCGATCTATTCTTTGGATCCAATTTTCTTGAGATAACACGTTCACCGAATTAGCCTTTAAGTTAATCGATTGTAACGTGTGCTGGGGGCTAGTGACACCTTCTAGTTGAAACCACATATCAACGATGTCAAGCTTATCCAATTGTGGCCAAAAATTATTTTCCATCATGGAACGATAGCACTCTCCATTGACGGTAACATTACGATTGTTTTCATCGATGAAAAAATACGGCCCAATCACACCTCCGACATGAAAACCACACCACACACTGATTTTTTGCGGATGCAATGGCTTCAAGAGAAGCACATGTGGGTTTGCTGTTGTCCAATAACTCATATTTTGTTTATAGCTGAAGATGATTTTTCGATGAAATATTGGGTTTTCGTAAAACTTTGCCGGGGCACGACTCAGAATTTTGGCAGTCATTTTTTATGATTTCCAAATGTTGCTCGCAAGTGAACATTACCATGATGAAAATGTTGGCTTCGACTAACGTTTTGACACCGAAAGATCATTTAAAATGTGAAAATTGTTATGTCCCTATTGGAAAACTCTTTATATATATTGATCGTTTTAAAATATTAAGACTTTCTAAACATGTTCTGTGTGTCTGCTCTTAACAGTTTAGCGAATCTTGAAATTTTGCGTGAAAGGGAACAGTTTCCCTTAAACAAGGTACTAAAAAGGACGTAAGAATTTGCTTAACAAATCAAAATTTGTTGTGAAAGAATAATGTTAGAGAGAGGTACTATTATTTGGGACGTACTGTTAAAGGGATACTGTAAATTTCCGTTTTGGGCTAATACGTCTCAAATAAGATCAGAATGGTCAAGGCAAGCAATAGTCAATAGTACACATGGGTACTCAAAATAAAGCATATTTAGCTAAAAAATTTAATATAGAGTAATTTTGAAGTTTTGACTTAGTTAAGGGATGACAAATAAGTTGAGTTTTATTGATATTAAAAATGTGCCTTATTTCCGCATCGCTTCTGACACCTACCACACAAAGTGCTATTTCGGTCCCTTTTGGTATTCCTATAATGTCTTTATTAATTTTTACACTATCTGACAAAAAATCCAAACTTGAGAGAAGAGCTTGTTATTAAACGTGTTGATAAAAACTTGGTTCCTAACCACAACCATTCTGGTATATCAAACGCAAATGATTTTTTTCATTACAGATTATAACTCGCGTAGTCACCGGTTGACACCCTGTGTATGAAATTCACTTAAATTGTGAAATCCGTACTATTTTCACAACGCCTTTATACGCGCGTACAAACCCGTAAATTCTCACACTCCATCTTGGTTACTTCCATGCAAATGCACTCTTTCAACAGGTTCTGCTAGTCGGATAATATTTTTAATTTTATTCATGCACCCCTCAAACCTAGCATACCTTACCCTCAAACCTGAGCTTAGTTAAACATAAATTTGTTTCTTTTTACTACAGTAAGGAATATGAGTCCGTCACAAGATACGTTCTATAGGTTCGATCTAATTTAATTTGTTGCTTGATTTCATTCCAATGAAGATGTACAATAAATAATTAACCTTCGAGCTGTCTTCCATGGGCCGCTACTTTGCGGACTCCACTCAATGGCTTGCTCAGCGATTTGGTTATTGGCGAGGTATGCAACAGATCTAGCACCATTAATTGACATCGGTACTTGTTAGTTTCAGATCAGAGCTGGGCGTTCGTTATTGTCCTTGGCAGTATTCGCGAGGGATGTTTCTTAGAGATACGCTTACGAATATTTAAAAGTTTCACTCCAGTTTGCTAACTTTCCAGCCGCTGGGTTTGTCTAATATGTTACACGGTTGGAATTATTCCAACTTCTCAAGTGTGCTACACCTTGCACCCATAGGTCTGCCGATTATTGGTATTTATGAGCATTCTTTCAGTTTTGCTAATCTTTTTTTACGGCGTAATGCAAGCTTTGATTGTTGAAATGCTTACTTATAGGCAAGCAAGCATATATCATCTGCATAATCCAGATCCGCGGTCTGCCCTCGAGACCGTATGTAATTCTAATTTTGGCTAACCCAGTGTTCGCCATGGCTACATTAAGCACAACCACCCAAGACTTTCTTCAGAGCTGGTTTTAATTGAGTTGATCAGTTGTTTTGCTAAAAGGACCTCTTAGGCTATTTTGAAATTTTTTCAAAGAATCTATAAAAAAGAGCCGTTCATGGTAAAGGAGATAATTAGTCGCCTCAACCACCTGAAACTTGCTCGATAGCAACTTTCTTAGCTCAACATTTCATTTGTTCAGAAGGGCTTTTCTTTTAAATCATAGAATCTAAGGAGAATGTCCCCTAATATTTACCGCAACGCCGAAGAGCTAGTACATTTTACAGATAAAGTATTGCTTAGAGATTTGATCGAAACTTCGCCGGCATTAACAAGGTGAACAAATCGCCAGTGATAAATCTCAATTGCTCTCGCAAGGACTTTAACCTGGACTACAACAACGTGATAGTCGCTTAAAGAGGATTTACAAAATGTTTCAAAAACACTGGCTAATGCTTGGAGTGCCTTCTATCAATTTGCAAAAAAGGGGCCCTGTTCTCTTAATAATAATAGCCCATGCAGCTTTCTCATACGGGACCCCTTTCAGTCTTATAAGATTTTGACCTTGGCAATCTTTAAGTATGCCGCTTTTGAATGTTCGTAATAAGTGTATTGTTCTTATTAGACAACCATCGCAAATATTCAAAGTCAAATGAATAAATTTAATTTAAATTAAATTACAGTCCATTAACTCCGTTTTCACACTTGCGTTAAGTAGCGCCAGGTGAAGCTGTTAATTAGTTTAATTAAAATTCAGTTTTTATTTAATTTAAAAGGAATGCAAATCGATGAGCTCGTTGCGCTAATTGACAGGCATTAGAACATTTGCGAAAGCATAATTTTAATGGTTCCTACATAATTTCGCATTATGCTGTAGACATTCTCGTCATGGTGTGTGATGAGTTGAGATGTAGGCTAATCACAATTTGTGCTGGTGCTGGTAACTCCCACTTAATGGCGTTAAATTTAATGTTTCTGGTTGTTGGGGGTTTGGATCTCATCATTTCGATTGGAGTGGGACTTTTTATAAGTATAAGTACATGTTTAGTGCTTCATTGCATATGTATTTGTGTTCGAATTGTCACAAAAAATTAAGTCTTTTCAAAGTATGTCATAGGAAAAGTAAACTAAAACTGCAAATTTGTAAAACGACACTTAGGAAAACAGCAAATATGTATTTATATTCTGGAAACCTCTTGCAATTCTAGATCTAAGCAATTGTGTCTTAATGAATAAAGTTGTATCAATAATATATGAGATTACAATTACCTTGTATAGATAAAATGAACTCTTTAACCGTTTTTTTTTCTTACTGCTCAAACTCTTGTTTAATACTTAGTAGGGACATAAATACTGTTACACACGTTTTATGCTGTAAAATAAAAAGTACTAAATGTTTTTGGACCAAATATTTTTTTATATATTTATTGATGTATATTACGAATACGAAATGTCGGCCTTTTGCCTTAACACACGCCTTAAGTCGCACTGGTCAATCGTCAATAGCTGAAAAATTGGCCACATCTCGAACCAAAGCAGTCTTAAGAGATCCAATATTGGGGGATTTTTGTGACAAACCTTGTCCTCTAAAACCGTCCACAATTTGTAATCCAATGGTTCAAATCTGGACTGCCTAAGGGCCATTCTTCAGAGAAAATATACGCTGGCAAATTGTTTCGAAGCCAGGCCTGGGACGGTTTAGCCTAATGGGCCGGCGCAGAAACCTACAGAAGAGTCCATGGTTTTGGGAACAGGAAAATGGTAAGAGGCTTCACAGCAGCTTCCAAAACGGTTTCTTGGTAAACTTTGGGCGATGTTTTGACTCCTTGCTCGCAGAAATGCAGGTCAATGACCCCATCGTAAGAGAAACCCTACCAACCCATTAAGAAGGGTGATGACCCTTTTCCACCCTTGGGATCAGTTCAGATGTTTCCTTAGATGACCGCGCATACACTCTCATTTTGCCTGTTAAATTTGTACTGAACGGTAAACATTTTTTCATCGGTGACCAAAATTTTTCTGTGCAAGTTATCAGCGTGCTTCATCAAAAGACGTTTGCATTTTTCAATCCTATTTTTTAAAGCTAAAGTAAAAAATGTGCAGTACGTCGTTTGAAAGCCCCAAATCCCAAGTCTTTTTTAATTATTCGACTCATGGACTTTTGCGTGATATTCATCTCACGGCCCATGATTTTCTGTTTTCGGAGCGGATTTCTGTAAATTCTTGATTTACATGCCCGGCCCGGCCCGATCGGTGGCGGTCTTTTGCATCTCCAGTCTCCTCAAACAGTTTTATGCATCGGTAGACGAGCATGCGGCTAATCCCTAGTGGCCAGAGCGTTTTGAAATATCGCTTTTTTATTTCACACCTGAAAAGCGCTATTACAGCGATACGGTTCACATTATCTGACCATTCCATGATGAAAGTTAAAACAATTTTAAAATCCCGTTACAGACTAACGCTATTGAGGTTAGCTTTCAAAAACCATATGACATAAACGGGGTATGTTCAGTTCTACTATTGAAATGGGTGTGTTTAATGTTGCAACAGTATTTATGTCCCTACTTAGTAGAAAAACTATCTCGAAGCATAACTAGAAAATGACGAAATAGTCATAGCTGAAGAATAGGGAATTGTATTCATTATGTTTATGTAAATGTTGTGCAATTCTCTAGAAGTAGATTGAGCAAAAGTAATTGCAATTAGAAACAGAAACACATTTCTGGGAAGTGATACTATATTTCTTGTTGGTCTTGTCGAGTAGAATCAGAATCGATTTGTAAAATGTTCAGAGCACTGCCCATAGAATCCGGTTAAAAGCTGCTTTGTGTACTTTTACCTACTTATAGGCTTTTAACTAAGTTAATTCTCTACCGATTTTTTGTTTTACGTCCTCTTTTTCGCACTGTGTTAGCATTCATTGAGATATAGACGTAATTTTTAGAGTTTGCGAGTCACACACAAGTAACCCAGTTTCGAAGCCAGCAAGGAATATCTAACATATTTCGATACGTAAATATTGGATGTAATAGTAAGGGAAGAATACCCATGCCATCTAAAAGCTTCTCTAAAAGGTATATTAGCCGTTCGGAAAATGAGGATACGAATTATTTTGGGCACAGCTCACTGATTCGAGAATCGTTCCCATGTTTGTTCCTTTATATATTGCAATACGGCCAGTCCTGCGTCATGTAGTTGCGATATAACCCCCGTTTCTTCTCAATAAATCAGCACAAATAAACAAAAACCAGTTGCAGAGTGTGCCTTTGACTGTCGACAGAGGCTATGTCGATTAACTGTTAACTTAACCACAGATACCGCATATTTGCTAGTATTTACATACGTAAATCGTTACATTATTTGTCTATTGATGTCGTGTTGTTGTATGAAAAACCCAATATGTATGAAATCTATCTTTAACTCTACTTTGCTCATACCAAGACTTGTCGTAATAACCACTTCACGCAGGAAAAAAAATATGTTTTAGTTGACTTTTTTCAGAAATTATCATACTTTTGTCGTCGCAGCCATATTATAGCTTCCTGTTTAATCGTGATATGGTCCTGGTGACCATAGCATTAGTAATATATGTTCGCTCACAACAATATTATGATATCCACTTAGTATGTTTTCCATAACCAGAGCAACGAATATATAAGTATAATAATTGTGACCAGTGGCTATACTTATTAGAGCGGGAAGCCACGTAGTTAACGAGAACTGCTTGTAGTAGTTTTCTTTCACTCACAAAGTCAACACAGTAAAAATCCGCTAACACTCTTTCTGGATTTGCAGAGACTAGAATCGTTTGGCTAGTATTGTGATTGTCGTTGATAAATGGACAATGAAAATGCACTGCAACCCGTATGTATGTGTACGAGTATGTGCATGTATGCGTGATGTTTAGTATCTTTGTTATTGTTGTTGTAACAACCATATTTCAATTTCTAAAGTTATCAATATTTAAGATTCTAATGATTGCCGCAATCATATTATTGTAAACTTATAACTCAAAAAACAATAGTTTTGACAAGCTAATTATATTAATATTGTTCCCACAACCATAGTTTCAGTTCGAAATTTGAGAATTATTCCAATATTTTAACATTTGGATTGATAAGAACAGTTTCCCATCGTTTTTAGCGCTGTGTTACCACTCATTGAGACAAATCCTATTTGAAAGGGTTCTTGCGAATCTCGACGTAAATAAGTCCCCGGGCCCGGATGGTATTTCGGCACTTGTCCTATGTAAATGTTCCTCGACGCTACCCGTCCTTTAAGCAAACTTTTTAACCTTGCTTATATTGCGTGGGTCTTCCTAGCGTGTTGGAAGGTTGCCAATGTTCAGCCAATCCCTAAAAAGGACGAAGACAATAATCTTGCAAATTATCGGCCAATCGCGATTTGCTTTGCGCTCTCTTAGTTAATAGAGAGCATGGCTAACCA
The DNA here is from genome assembly GCA_963513945.1 of Hydrotaea diabolus. Classification (NCBI taxonomy): domain Eukaryota; kingdom Metazoa; phylum Arthropoda; class Insecta; order Diptera; family Muscidae; genus Hydrotaea; species Hydrotaea diabolus. The sequence goes on along the minus strand of OY740720.1, from coordinate 98,144,497 downwards.
CCATCTTGTGAGGTATTTAGAATCGAACGACATGCTCAGTGATCGACAGTATGGCTTTCGTAGAAATCTTTCTACCTGATGGCTTCTTGTCGGAGCGCTGGAGTTGGTCTATCCACCAGTTTGGTGAGAAGTAAGGTTGTGGGTCAGGATATCTCCAAGGCCTTTAATAAAGCCTGGCACGGTGCACTCTTATCAGAGCTGATCGCTTTTGGTGTCGGTAATACTTTCGCTCGTTTTATATCGATCTTCTTAGGGATCGCACTATAAGAGTTGTTGTAGATGGGTTCTCTTCCAATAAACATACGCTTACCATGTACCACAAGGCTCTGCCCTTTCTTCCTCTTTATTTCTTATGTTCATTGATGATCTGTTGGGTCAGACCGTGAATTAATTAGATGACAGCAACCTCTGTCATTCAACCATAGGCCAAATCATCAAAATATTGAAGACAGAAGGCTATTTATGGCTGAGACACTTGGTCGGGATTTACAGGCCATTTTCGACTGGGGTCGAATGAACAGAGTGGATTTTAATGAGGCCAAAACGCAGTGCTGCTTGTTGTCTCACAAGCGATTCGCTGACCCAACAATGTCTTCAATATCTGTCGCTGCTATGGATGTTAAACAATCAGATGCTCTTGATGTTCTGGGCATGGAAATACAATGTGACGCTCGTTGGGCGAGCGAGACATGCATTCGAAGTCAAAAGAAGCACTTAAGTGTATAGGCTTTCTAGAGCGGAGTAAGAAATATTTCACTCCTTCTGATCTTTTCAATATCTATACGACTTATATCAGGCCTAAGCTGGAATACAACTCTCATATATGACAGGTGCTCCAAAATCATCCTTGGAGCTACTTGACCGTGTTCAAAGGAGAGCGATGGTGCTAATAGGTGACAGTAAGGGTATCCAACTCAATTGTCTCCCTCGATCATCGTCGGAATGTGGCATGTGTATTGCTGTTCTATCGTTACTTCCATCGTGTGTGCTCCGCTGACATCCGTCGACTAACGCTAGGATGCCAGCCAGGATTACGCTACTTTCCAGGAATTCACAACTGTTTGTTATCGATTTGCCAGTGGACCGCGCTATACACTAAAGATCGAATTCATTACAGTTCACATTATTAGGTATGTAGGTGGAATTCTAGGTGTGCCCTGTATTTGCTTTAAGTTTGCTGTCCAAAAGAATTGAATCAAATACAATAATTTGTGATGTCAATTATTTCCAAATTTGAAAGCGATTTCAGTTGTTATCAATCATCACCAAAACTGTGTGTTTCGCCACCTTCTTCATTTTAAATAATTATAAGTATAAACACCTTTCAAATCAATGGAAGGCCTCATTTAACACATCTGCAAAGTGGTACTAAACGTCACCGATGTCTTATATGGTTGACCATTCATTCATTCGTGTTGGGGCTGAATCATGATCTCAAATTATGTCACTAGCGCGATATCGCGTTTTGGTCATTTGTAAAACACGGGGGCGGCATATGTGCGTGCATATTGCAGCCTCTTCCGAAATAAGCATTTTTTAATCAAACAACAACACAGAAGACCGATAAGGTCACTTTTGGCCTCCATTCGTTTTTTCAAGCATAATCAAGTATTTTTGATATATGACAATCTTTAGGTGAAAGCAAAGAAAACTTGTATTTCTACAGCTGCTAAGCGCAAATGAATTGCTTGTAAATATGTGCAGAGTGTTGGCGTATGTTGTACGAGTGTGTGTGTGTGTGTGCATTTTGCCACGATTTCCTCACTTCGCTAGGTGGTTTATATGAACGTGTGTTAACAGAAGTCGGGGCTTTGTGCATTCGTACCCAAAGAAAAGTACACATGAAATGTTGGATTTCGTGCAACAAACTTTGTGGAAAACCAACAACATCCACTAACCCGAACTGAATTCGTTTTTCATAACCTCCGCTATAAAATGGAGCGGCCGCTTAGTTTGAAGATATATTTGCGATGTTTTGGAAATATTCGGCTGAGATTGTGAGACGGAAAATGCGCGCCCGTCTAAAAACTCAAAAAATTCTTCAAAGACTACAGCGAAAAACATTTCTTTTAAATTAAATACTGCGGACTTGTGAATAAACACGAACTGGCAACATTATTTTGATTGAACTTTAGGAGAGCAATATGTAATATACTTATAGAAAATCAATTTTCAAAAAAAGAGTGCTTTACACAGAAATATGTTGCCCATTTTGATCTGACCTAATGAAATAATTAACAATAAATCCTTTTATTAAATTTTAGTAGATGATCGGTTTAATTGTGTGAATAGGGTTTTAGCATTTGATAAATGGCAAAAAATTAATTTCAAGAATGAGATATTTTCAGTTTGAGGTCCGGTACATACCTCTTAAGATTTTAAAACGTGTCTCAATTATCGCCTCTAGGTTTCTAGAAAATTAAACCTCATTATTGGCCAGATATGTTGAAAACAAAAATTAACTTAACAAAACCTAGAAACATTTTCAAAGTCGTTGTAGATGACGTGTGGTTTTCAATCTGATCACACTTTTTTTTTGTAGTAGGTCTTTTTGACAGCTGTCACTTGATTTATGCTCAATTTGGTTTGCCATTTCATAATGAATAGACAAAACGAGATGGCCGCCGATCCTGTTTTCTACAAGAAAATTTTGTTCGGCGATGAAGCTCACTTTTAGTTTAATGGGTACATTAATAACGAAAATAATCGCATTTGAAGTTATGAAAATTGCCCGAAAACTTTTTTAAAACATAATGGCAAACCCTTATCTTTATAATACAGCTAAATTCTTGGCCATAACTTCAAACTATATGCGTTTTTTCTTCTTGAAAACCTCACGTCTAAAACACACCATTTACTTGCTAATTACTTACCTTACTCCCATTATTCTCTCACGATCCCATTAAAAACAACCAGGGAACATATTTGAAATACTCGTTTTATTTTTTTTTTGCTCATTGCCCAGGACCATTGAGAAAAACAGGGAACGTCGCTGAAATACTCGATGTAATCCTTTTGCTCATTGGCGAGTACCAACAGTTAAGTGCCCCGGCTCCGATTGGCAACTGCATTTTATAGAAAAGTTTTTCGGTTAACGTACCCTGTGTACAGTCTAGAATCACTCTCTGCCGCTTATAGCATTTTTTTGAGGATTGCCCTGAAGGATTGCCTCAAAGCATGTTATTTACTATGAAGTTGTTGAAGGTTTCCGCGATTGTGCCAGAACGAATGCCGGTCAGATCTACCTGATAGACCACTCGATCTAGTGGTTTTCTCTTGTAGCGCTGGAACCTCTCGATCAGCTCCGGACATGCTAGTGTGTATGTTGGGTATTTGAAGATGGCGAATCAGCACTTATTTTACCGTTTCTCGTAATTCTTCGGTTTCTGCTGACTGTCTCCTGCGTTTGACATGTGTTACTCGTATATATTACGGGGAGCCACGTAATGGCGAAGACTGGAGGTTAGAAAGTGATAGTTAAAGCGTTTTAGAAATATTTACTTAGCAGATTGACAGTGACATACTAGACGAATTTAAAAAAAATCGATTTAGAATTTATTTTACAAAATAAAGATAAGTATCGTTCAAGTGCCGAAGTTTATTTTTTAAAAACATTTTTGCTTAAAATTTTTCGGTATACCTATACGTCCTATACGGCGAGGTTTTTATACAACCCAGAGTGGAAACTTTAGTCCAGTAGCAATTAAGATCGCTTTTGGCAAAATTACTTCAAAATAAGTCCAAAAATAAGAACTGACTTTGACATTGTCTTTGCAATCTACCACTGTGAGCAGTTAAAAAATTCTTCGAGGTTGCATGGAAGATAAAAACCATAATTCTGAGCCGTAATTTTGATAGCTCTACACGCAGAAAAAAAGTATGGTTTGGGTGACAATATTCGGAGAGGATCAAAAAATATTACAACACAACAACAATATTATGATCCTCACAACAATAGTATGATTCAAACATAACCATACTATGATACCCACAACCATAGTATGATTCACACTCAACTATACTATGATCTCCACAACCATATTATGAGCCTCACAACTATAGTATGTTTCTCATATAACCATAGTATGATCCTCACAACCATAGTATGATTCACACGCAACCATACTATGATCCCCAAAATTATTCTTTAAGGTTGGGCAATGCCGTTATTCAAAAATAGAGATCTTTATCAAGCATGTAATATTAAATTGCTCTATAAAACCTGTTTTGTTATGTTCATAGTCGCAACCATACAGTATGATTGCCATAATCATATTATTGTTAACGTAAATTTTCAACACAAATTCTTTTTGTTGCATCAACCATGTGAATATGGTTGCTACAACCATATTTTCACTTCTTAATTTGGCAATAATACTATTGTTACGTTTCAACAATACTAATATTGTCGTCAAAATACTGTTGTCAAAATAAAATTCAAAAAACAATGCTATAGTTGCGACGAACTATAGCACCGCGCTCGAAGAGAACCGCGCTCGAAGAGAACGGTCGTTAAAAGAACTCCTCTCGGAAATTAATTCTAATAAAATAAAATAAGCAGGGAAAGTGCAAAAAATAAACTCAATTGTCGGGAAAATAATTATCTAAAATTGTTTGAATTCATTATAAGTATTAACTTGTAAGGAATTCAAACAGTTTTTTGACAAAATAAAAATTTTAAGTTGAACAACAAACCCAGTTGTGTAAGAATCAGTAGAATCAGTGTAACAAAACAACCAAAATTAAAAAAGGCACACACACAGCTAAACAAACCCACAGCTTGATGAGCCATCGTCTCACTCAAGAGTTGGAACAACGCAGACACTCTTTCTGCAGTGTAAGTTCGCGGAATGCATACTTCGCGATAAATGCAGATGTAAACAATGGAATGAGAGAGGTAGCGCCACTAAGACAAACTCTCTCACCAGGCAGTGCTAGCAACAACAGTAATAACAAAGAAGGTGGAAACACAGCGAACACAGAAATAACACACGAAAACAACGACAAACCATTAAAGGCGGTACAGACAGGCATGGATCGCTACATTACTATAAAGCGTAAATCCAGCCCAGCCAAAGGCAACTCTAACAAAAAAAGTTGCAAAACTGTGAACGGTGAAGAACCAACAACGTCCGTCACGGGTAAGAACCGGTTTGCATTGCTGAGCGAAGAAGAACCTCAATCTTCTACCTCGGCAAATGCCGCAACTCCAAGGCCGCCCCCAATATACCTACGTGAGAGTAGCTCAAATGAGCTAGTAAATATTATTGCCCAAGTTGTTGGTAGTGGTGGCTTTCACATAGTGCCAATAAAGAAAGGGAACATTAACGAGACTAAAATTCAGGCATACACCGAAAACGGCTTTCGCGCTATTTCTAGTTATTTTAACGATAGAAATAAAAATTTTTACACGTATCGTCTTAAGAGTAGTAAGGGTATCGCGGTAATCTTAAAAGGCATTGAATCATTTGTAGGACCAGATGAAGTAAAACGAGCACTGGAAAAAGAGAATTTTAACGTTCACTCCGTGGTGAACGTTCTTAACAATAAAAAGGTTCCCCAACCAATGTTCAAGGTCGAACTTCAACCTGACTCGCGGAAACTAAAGAAAAATGAAGTTCATCCTATATACAAACTTCAATATTTGTTATAAAGAAGAATCACGGTCGAAGAACCCCACAAAAGAAATGGTCCCGTTCAATGCCAAAATTGTCAAGAGTATGGACACACAAAATCATACTGCACTTTGCCAACCGTTTGTGTTGTATGTGGTGATCTACACCAATCGTCCGCCTGCAAAGTTAAATCGCAGGAACAGAAAAAGTGCAGTAATTGCGGGGAACAACATACCGCAAATTACAGAGGTTGTAGGGTTTACAAAGAACTTAAGCGTAAACTAGAAGAGAAGCGTAAACTCATTTCTAACCGAAACGTGCCGAATCCTATAATCGACATCCAACAGACTCCAGTTTACTCTAGCAACAGAAACGGCATTACAAACGGTATAACATACGCGAATGTTCTAAGGGCGCATACACCTAATGCCCCAGTGCAACAACATGGTAACTCTGAATCAATGATTCAACAACTGGTACAGAGTATAAACATGTTCATGTCAACTATGCAATCAATGATGCAAGAATTCATGCGAAACCAGAATCAGTTAATTCAAACTCTACTTACCAAAAAATAGGCACTCTTAAGATATGTACATGGAACGCAAACGGTGTGAACCAACATAGACACGAACTGACCGAGTACCTAGATCGGCAGAATATTGATATAATGCTACTATCAGAAACTCATCTCACAGACAAATACAATTTTCAGATACCTAATTTTAGATTTTATGGTACTCATCACCCCGACGGTAAGGCTCATGGGGGCACTGGTATCCTAATACGTAAACGAATGAAACATGAAGTCGCTGAAGGAGTCTCACAAATCTACCTCCAAGCGACAACAATTCGTATCCAGATTCAAGGTAGTTTTCTTACCATTTCAGCAATATATTTCCCCCCGCGGTTCGCGATATCAGAAGATATACTTCTGAACTTCTTCAATGGTCTCGGACACAACTTTATTGCTGCTGGTGACTACAATGCCAAACATACGCACTGGGGATCCCGTTTAGCAAACCCTAGGGGAAACCAGCTATATAAATGTCTAATGCGAGGTCAAAATAAATTGGACTTTATATCTCCCAGTCAACCTACATATTGGCCTTCTGATATTAACAAAAAGCCTGACTTGATAGACTTCGGTATAATAAGAGGAGTTAGTAAATCTAACTTATCTGCTAGTACCTGTACTGACTTATCGTCAGACCACTCGCCAGTTATATTTCTTCTTCACGGGAAGACAGTACTTGTAGATGACCCACTAAGGCTTACTTCATACAAAACTAACTGGTTAAAATACAGGAAGTACATTAGTAGTCATTTAGATTCGAATCATCTAATTTCTAACGCGGATGAGATCGATAACAACGTATCCAACTTGAACGTAATCCTGGAACAGGCGGCCATTCACGCTACACACAGACAAATAAAAGTGACAAATAGTTTGAATACTTACACTAACCGGGAAATAGAGCACCTTGTAAGTGAAAAAAGGAGGTTCCGTCGCGAATGGCAGCGAAATAGGTCACCAGCGGCACGACTAAGACTGACTGAAGCTACTAAAAGGTTGCAAAGCGCACTTAGAAAAGAAGACAGTAGACAGCAGGCTAGTTTCATTGCAAGTTTAACTCCGACTGCTTCAACCAAATTCTCATTATGGAAAACATTAAGAAATACTAGTATGCCCACCGAAACGCAATTTCCAATACGCGACGCAAATGGCAAGTGGGCAATATCAGAAGAGGAAAAGGCCAATGTTTTTGCAAACCATCTATCACAGGTATTTCGCCCAAATCCTGCAAGTAGCGACATCCTTCCACCTGTTGATAAAATGTCTGCCGTAATTCCATTGTTTACTAACGCAAATGAAGTTCTGAATGTCATTAAAGAAACCGTGAATCCAGGTAAAGCACCTGGATATGATCTTATCACGCCTAAAATGATCTTGGAACTTCCATATATTGCTGTGAAGTTCCTGGCAAAATTATTTAACTCTATTTTGAGACATGGGTACTTTCCTAAAGTGTGGAAAATTTCTCTGATTCAAATGATTTTAAAGCCAGGAAAGGACAAATCAATACCTTCCTCGTACAGGCCGATCAGTTTGCTTCCCTGCTTATCCAAACTATTTGAAAAAGTTCTTTTATCGAAAATAAAACCGTTTCTCGTGTCAAATAACATAATACCAGACCATCAGTTTGGTTTTCGCGAAGGTCACAGCACTATCGAACAAGTAAACCGTCTGACCCAAGCAATTGAAAAATCATTTGAACGGCGAGAATATTGCTGCGCAGTATTCCTGGATGTTGCTCAAGCATTTGACAAAGTCTGGCACTTTGGCTTGACCTACAAAATTTGCAAATACTTACCGGCAAATACGCATCGAATTCTTGAGTCTTACTTAGAAAACCGCAGATTCAGAGTCAAATGTGGACAACACGTCACCGATGACCGCGAAATACTAGCAGGTGTTCCCCAGGGAAGCGTCATGGGGCCTATCCTTTACATTCTGTTTACCGCAGATATTCCTACCAGCCCAAACGTGCTAACATCCACTTTTGCCGATGATACCGCTTTAATGGCCACACATAAAAAGCAGGATATTGCATCTATGAATCTAGGTGTACATCTCAGACGAGTAGAATCTTGGCTCTCTGACTGGAGAATAAAAGTCAATGAGGCTAAATGCACACAGGTAACTTTCACACTGAATTTTAGCACTTGTCCGACATTGAAATTAAACAATATCCCTTTTTCTCAATCTGATCATGTTTCATACCTTGGAATCCACCTGGATCGCCGACTCACCTGGAGAAGTCATATCGAAGCCAAGAAAACTCAACTGAAACTTAAGGTCCATCAACTTCACTGGCTCCTAAACGCGAACTCAAAACTAAGCCTTGAATATAAGGTCCTGCTATACAACAGTGCAATCAAACCTATCTGGTTATACGGTGCCCAGCTATGGGGCAAAGCAAGCTCGAGCAATCTCGACAAAATCCAAAGAGTCCAATCGAAGACATTGCGGCTTATTACCGGTGCCCCCTGGTATATGAGGAATGAAAATATCCACCGAGACTTGAAAATACCTCTCGTTAAAGAGGCAATTCAAAAAATCAATATAAAGCACAAAGAGAAGCTCGAACGTCATGATAACATACTTGCTAGACAATTATTGTGCAGTCCCAGATCTTTAAGACTTCGGAGAAACGAACGCCGTGTTTTCTAATCTTCATCCGTAACAGTAATCGCGAACACACGCGCCCGAAAGACTGTGTAGAATCCTTTTCTACGTCACGTGGCTTAAACGCTCTTATACGTGATCTTAAAACAGTCAATATCAATCGCGGACGAACACTCAAAAAAGACTGTGTAGAATCCTCCATTCTACGTCACGTGGCTTAAATGCTCTCATACGTGATCCTTAAAACAGTCAACGCGAAAAACCTACAAAACCCAAATTACGTCGTCCACTCTGTTATTCTAGAGTTATCCGTTATACATACATAACTAGAGTTCTTCACTCTACATAATATCGCGAACACTCTGTAAATGACTGTAAGGGTCCTCTGGACCTTTATCACGAGGTTTAAGCCAAACCAGGTTTAAAATCCTCACGTGTGATCCATACCAGTTATATACTATTTTGACCAAATTAGTTAAAATTCCTGCCAATTAGCAGAGACCCACATTACAAGAAATCCATACTAGGATTCATTATTGAATTATACTTAAGATTCGTATACTTATTGTTAGGCTCCTTTGGAGCAGATTCAATAATTCAAATAAAGCTTATATAAAAAAAAAAAAAAAAAAAATGTTTTTATTGTGGAGAACATATTATTGTTGCGGTGACCATAGTGTGACCATATCTTTTCTCTGCGTGTCGCAAGTCAATCTACTTTTTATTGTACTACCCCTAAATATGTCAGTGCGTTCAAATTATTTTCATATAACGGACAAAGTCAAGAAATCAATCAATTATAAAGGTTACAAATTTTATTTTTTGATAGGTTTTTTTTTATATAATCGATGATATTTTATCCGGAACTGTTTTGGTGGAACTGTTTTGGTGGTAACCAGGAGTCCTGTAGTGTTGCGTTGACAAACCCAAAGTCTTCTCTTATTTTCAGTGCAGGTGCTTTAGTGAAGGTCATTAAATTCTAACCAGGTTTTTGTGGCCACTCGGCATCTCAGTTGCATTCCTTTAACTGAACGATCGAATAACAAGTGTTGAATATAGCTGGATAATGTGGGTGTTACGGCTGTAACATGAATAAAATGACAAGGCGGGAAGCTAGCGCGCAACAAGTACTTACATAAAAGCGTAGAGTACAGAAGTACGGGCTTATGTACAAACGTTTGTTCCTATGAACATAATATACTTATATAAGTATATTATTACTAGAATCACTATTATAGATCACATTATACATACCGCAGTTGTTGCACTTCCTCCGTTCTTCCTTCTCATTAAGATGAGGGTGTGGTTTTTAACAAACTACGATTACAATAAACCTAGGCCAGAGCTAGAGCCCTTATCAAATAACACGGTGGTACAAAATTGAATGAACTAGAAAAACCTGGGGTGTGATATTATTTTTCTTGTAGGTCTTGTCGAGTTAAAGAAGAATCCAATAGCGAAATATGCCGGACACCTCCAAAATCCGGATTTACGGTTAAAAAACGGTTTTTGTACCTTTGCGCACTTATAAACCTATAATTTTGTTGATAATGATCCGATTTTCAATTTATTTCTAGATTTGAAAAGAAAAAACTGAGATCTTTCGAATGGTATCAAGAAAACTTGAGAAATTTGGGTGTTGTTGTCCAGCAAACACAAATTTTGTAGATTTTTCAGTCAATTGCTTATCTAAACCCAAATATGCGTTGTAATCGTAATAAACGTACTTTTTGAATAAATTAAATAGTATTATAGTTTCTTAATAAAATAGTGTAAGAAACGTTACCAAAGTTGAACATTTTTTGAAAAATCTACAAAATTTGTGTTTGCTGGACAATGACATCCAAATTTCTCAAGTTTTCTTAGATAAATTATATATCATTCGAAAGATCTCAGTTTCTTCTTCCCAAATCAAGTAAGAAGTTGAAAATCGATCATTATCAACAAAATTATAGGCTTATAAGTGCGCAAAGGTACAAAAACCGGTTTTTTAACCTAAATCCGGATTTTGGAGGTGTCCGGCATATTTCACTATTGGAATCTTGTTTAACTCGACAAGCCCTACAAGAAGAATAATATCCGGTCCCTGGTTTTTTGGACTGTCGCACCGTGTAATCTATTCGCTTCTTTCTATTGAAATGCCTTTGATCGGGCAATGGATGGATGCCACTCTGAAAGAGCCCCTTGATGGGCTGGTCTTTGCACTGATCACGAAAATATGAGAACTGCGATTTGGTTTAAGCCGTAGGGCTGCTTTTCTACCCACTAAGATTTCGATAAAAAAGTAAACTCCATAAATCCAAGAGTCCAAACATGTTGAATATTTATAAGTTATCGAATTAAGCAACGATGGCTCTTTATTTGGTGCAGAAAACATAAGATTCGACTTAGCCGAGCACTGTTTGTTTAGTTTGAAATTAAATGTATGCCAGGGTATTAGGATTCATTTGCTAGAACGCGATCTTGTTTGTGTTGCCGTTGTTGTTGTTGCTGGTGGCATTTGTGTATTCTAAGATTTGTTGCCTGCTTTTCCACAAAACTCTTGACACATTGTTGAGGTTATGGAGCTTGTGTTTCGTACGCATGTATGTGTGTGTCTTATGACATGGAACGTACATAAGTCGTTGTTTCCATTGGTATGTGTGTTAGAGAGTTGTGTTTGTGGTTTTCGGAGCGTATTTCCTGTTGCTTGCTGCCAAAACAAATTTCACAAAAACAACAAATGCAGCAGCAACTGCTAACGGCGTAACCAAAAACAAAAAACAAAAGAAACAACAACAACCAGCGAACCATAAAAAAGCAAAAAAATACGTTTACATATTTTATGATGATGTTTATTCTTGATGAAGCGCAAATGTATTTGCTGGCTTGATAATCGCACACAAAAACAAATAATAAATAAACAAACTAACACATACCGGCACGGACACGGTCGCAGTCACGGATACACACTTCTGAGTCACACACACACATGAACATTAGGCTGGGTCACTCATTAGTCAAATACGGCTGAGTTTTTGGAAGTTGTCGTAAAAAACAAATTCTCATTGACTAGCGGGGTTTCGCCTTTTGTGGGTTAAGCATTTCATACACTTCAACTAAGGAATGAGTGTGTACAAAATTTGTCTTTGCGCATCACATATGTGATGCGCAAAATAGAAAGGAACCTAAGGTTAAAAACCAGTTTTGTTCAGGAGAGCCATTTTAAATATTAGGTCCCTTTCTATTTGCGCTTAGAATCGTCGACTTCACTTTCATTACTACTCACTATATTATAGTGATCGGACAGCCATAAAGTATAGATTTTGTATAGATTCTGTCTTCGTAAAATGCATATGGCATCGTCCGTCTGTTTATGTATTTAAATAGAGCCCGAGCGAAAAGAGCTCGGACCTTAAAACTTTGCAATCCGTTGTCTTACATTCATAAGCTGTACGGATGGTCAAAATAGGCTCAGCGAAAAAAGAAGAGTTTCTCTTTAATGAATAAAGAGTATTTTTGAAAAAATGTACAATTGCTTGAGTATTTTTTCATCATTTCTTTATTACTGTGTACGAGTCGAGGCTTCACTTGGTGGAGCCCGACTTAACAGATGCAAAATGGGAACAGTTTGGACCTTTAACCTTTTGTGCGCCCAAAACGTTCATTATGGGTATACCAAATATTGTCAATAAACAAGGACATATTGGTCGTGTTCTTTTCAGGTAACTAGCATTGTTACCTAGTTAGTTAGCAATATGGTATTCTGGCAACATTCAACAACATTTTGAATCAGATGGCAGCATAAGCTCTTCAAAAGCTTGTTAACAAACAAAAAAAGGCAACGCAAATTGTGGAAAACGAATTTTGTTATTTCGTATAGTTTTGTTAACATTTTATTGACAAATTTAATTTCGTTGGTAGGCATTTCTTTTTCGCTGGGGACATTCAAATGTGTCCTCTCTGGCTTTGTAGCAAGCCAACAGCATAAACGTCTCGTCCCTGGCCCACAATTTTCGTTTAGTCACTCCTAAATTAATATAGCTACTCGTACATCGAAATTTCTCTCAATCTTAACAATAAACATTTTCACTTACCGTTTTTGCATCATTGTAGTTTATTTTCTTTCATTCTATTCATTTTCTTTCTTTCTGTATCAATAACAAAAAACATATGTTTTTGATTGTGCTATACAAGCCGGGCGTCCCATAATATTTTTTTTGTTAAAGAAATAAGTCAGGTAACTCTAACTCGCTTCTTTACGGAGTAACAGCCAACTCGCTGGCTTACCGAGTAACTTCCATACATATGCTTGTTTAGTAACCTGAAAAGAACACTGCTATTATCACTCGCAGTAAATTTTATTCGAAAAATGCATGTATTCTCAATACGTTCTCGTGGTCGGACCCATGGACGTTACAAATAAGCAGTCAATTGTAAATTTGTGTGGCCATTTTTTTCTGTGAATCCAAATGTACGAACTGAGTGAGAACCCGACATATACGTAAGCAATCAGCACTGCGGAAAATCAATTCCTCTTCATAAACCTGTGATAAATGTGCACTTTTTTAATAGTTGCTTAACTGATCTCTAATATTGGACGAACTATGGCAAAACTTAATGAAGATGCGCTAAGTTTGCGACACTCAAAATAGGGACCAGTATGTATTGAGGTGGCGAGTGTAAGTGTAATTTTTAAGTATTTATGTGGCCCTAGTCTTTCCATCTGAAACATTATGGAATTATTGCACATTGTTCGTCTTAGTTTGCATCCTACTGCGTAATTTTAAATCTAATCAAGTTACATTTTTGGTAGTCTCTTACAGCAACGATCCATTCTAATATACGTATGTAATATAAACATTATTATCACCACACACATACATATGAACATCCATAAACGCGTTCATACATATATCTTGACAAAACGTGCGAATTCATACGCGAGGTATTTTGAATGTAAGTTTCGCTTTCGTTTTTCATGTTTCGAGCGCCACCCAACCTCTTCCATCAGTGAAAATGCGACAATAGTTAAAAAAGAAGAAAGAGAATAAATTTCGGAAAGAGCAGCTACAAAATATAGGAAATAAAACAAACAAAAAACAGCCACGATGACAACAACAACTGCCGAAAATGTGTGGAAAACAACAGAAAAATAAAATATAAATAAATATTCGTCGTAAAGACACATGCATACTCGTACATATGTACGGATGTACAGACATTGGCATACTGACATAGGTCTTCTGCCTGTGTGTGTGTGTCACTTCTGTTTCCGTGTGCCTGCATCTGTGTCTGTTTCTTTTATAACACATTTATATGAGTATTATAAATTCAGGACCCTATGCCACGCACCGCCTCTCCTCGGTAGGCAACAACAAGCCCATCCGAACAACATTACAAGCAGCAGCAACGGCAACAAAGTGGAATACTCTCTAATGCTACTTATACTGCATATTACTTATCTATCAAAAATGTTGCTCGCTTATAAGTGTGTGTGTGTGTGTATGTGAGTGCTGTTGTCTATTTTGCGTACACGTACAACCAATACTCGGCATACATACGCACTCCCGCAGTCGTCCTTTCGTAGGATACTCACCCATACGAGTACACCCACCAGCACAGCGTACGACGCTTCATTCACGTATGGATTTATGTTACTTTTATATGAAATGCGGTACATATTGCTTTTAGTTTTATTTATATATTTTGTGTTCTTTTTTATTTTCCTCCCCCTCATGCCTGGGGTGTCTTGTGCTAGTGCTTGTGTTCGCTCTGCTTCCTCCTCGTCCTTCACAAGTTATTGAAATATTAAAAAGGATAATGCTAGGATGCCACACATACACCCAGGACCAAGTAGCTGTTATGTGTGCCAGAGTGAGTTTATGTGTGGATACATGCACGTGTGGGTGTGTACATCTGTGTGACTTATCATTCTCACACATTGAAACGTTATTAGAAAAATTAAATTCAAAGCTGTTGCTGTTTTATAGCTTTTACATTGCCGAGGTGTATGTGTGTGTGTAGGTTAAGGTGTATGGGTGTCTGTGCGTGGCTACAATGAGGAACAGCTTCTTCGCGTTTGCTGTAAATCCCCCACCTTTCCTTACTCCCTTACAGCAATGGGTAGCAAAAGTATACATCATTGACGTTTTCTTCAGTGTTGCACCTTTACGCAATTGATGCACATACACGCGCAAATTGAGAACGAGGACTCTACAGATCTTGCAAAGAAATTGCTTGTTACCAGTGACACTGACTGCGTTATTAGTTATAAAGTATGTTGAATTGCTTTCAAGTAAAAAGATTTGTAAATGTATTGCTCGTTTTCTTCACAGTTCAACGGATTTGGCATGAATAACCCGTATTTTCCAACAGAGGTGTGTACTCCTTATACTTGCTTAAAAACGGAATTTGCCACTAAATAATTGCCTAATCATTTATGTAAGTACTTTCCTACACATTGCGTTTTTACAGCGACCTTCAAATCAAGGAGTTGTAGGCTTTATAAGTTTTACTGACTTAACAATAGGGAGCAATTATTTTAAGCCGGCTGCAAACGGCTAGCGGTGTTTATAAAGAAGCTTTTACTAGGCTTAATTCCTTAATCGAAATTCATTACACACAGAGCAAAATAACAAAATTTTGATGTTGGAAAAGAAGTATTTCAATTTAAATATCATAATGTCAATAATCATGGCGGGTAATCGGTGGAACGTACCTAAGGATGATAGCTATGCCAATATTATAGGTTAGACAACTTACCGACCAATTATTGTTTGCCGCCAATACCGTCTGTTGTGGCAACTAATAGTTTTGTATAGAACTGTTCAATGAATGAACAATTCGTAATGGCAACAAATTATTTCGCTCTAATAACCAAACACTGCAAATCTTAGAAATAACTTAATTGTAATAAAAAAAGTTATGGCGGCCGAATTTCAGGTTGTTTAAAAGGATAGTCAAATATATTTCCCTTCGATAGCTTAGCAGACCCTAAAAATGTATCAATATGCCCTGAAATTGGAAAATATAAGTTGTATCTTGCCTAGACTGGTTTTAATTGAAGCTTCAAATCCTTATAACAATATTTATTTTAAAACTGAATTTACTTGTTGCCACTTCCACCGAGATATTCAGTTACATTAACTGAATATTTCAATACTTCAACTAATGTTCGGTTGCACTTATTAGAACGTTATAGTACATGCAATCATTGGGTTGGTAAAAATAATCGGTTGTGGCAACGAATCGGTTCTCTGTGTGCAGCAGATTCAAAGTCGGGGTGGCACATATCTCAATGATTTAAGGGAAGTATTTCGTCTGTTACTTACTAAGACGTTTTTGTGGTATTTTTTATGACGCTCTGACTTCTGGGTTCAGTATAGCCTGTCATCCAAAGCGATTTCGAATTTCCGCCTTCTTCACTCATCTTTCTTGCTTCTATAGGCAATGATTATATTTCAATACGATGGATGATGAGTATTGCTACATTAAAAAAGTTAAATAACTTTTTTTCAGTGTATTGAATTCATTTTTCTTTTACTCATGTTTAATTAAATAAATGCTCCCTGCTCGTTGATGCATGTGGGGCATCTTAGCAAAAAGTTGTTTATTATTGCTTGGAGATTTGAGACAGGAAGGAATAGCCGCAATTATTTCTCGAATTGTTTGCTTTAGTTCATTCAAATTTGTTGGCTTTGCTTTGTAGACTTCCTGTTTGCAATAACCTCAGAAGAAAAAGGCGGCCAACGGGAGCCAACGGAATGTGGAATTTCCGGATATCAGCTTATTGGGAAATTTTTGTAGCAATTCTGTCATAGCAGGCTGGGCTATGTGAGGAGTTGCACCATCTTGCAGAAACCACATAGAGTTGAACGAAATTCTCATTCGGCGTTATTCTGGATAGAAAAACTCTCTCAACATGCTCAAGTAACCATAACGGTGTGGCCGTTCTTTTCGAAGAAGTAGGGCCCGACAAATGCAGAGTGATGAAACTGCACACCACACTGTGACACGAGGTGGATGCAATACCGTCTCATGGAGTATCTGTGGGTTGGAAGCACTCCATGTTCGACAATTTTGTTTGTTTATGTTGCCGTTTAAATCGAAATGGGTCTCGTCAGACATGAAAAGATAGGTTAACATGTTTTCATCCTCTTTTACCATTTGAAGCATCTTCTGGCAAAATTCCAAGCGAATCGGGAAGTCTGCTGCATTCAGTTTGTTGGCCATTTGAATTTTATATGGGAATAAGTCTTTGTGCTTTATTGACTGCAATGACAGTCTGCTTATACCCATTTGAGCAGATAAACTTCTTGTCGAAACTTTTGGATGGTTTTGTATGGCAGCAGCTACTACAGCGATTGTTTCTTCCATCCAAACGGAAGAGTTTCGATGGTAAGGTCTTCTGTTGACTGTCCCATGCTCGGCAAAATTGTTAACAAGTCTCATTTTGGTCCATCGGCTCGAATGATATCAGCCAAACGTGCGCCTATACTCTCTTTGAACCGAAACTACGGACTCCTGTACGTGATAGCGGCGGACAATCCAAATTCTTGTTTCAGTGTCCCAGATATCTCTTTTTGTTTTGTTGATTCTAAAAATTAATCTGCAAAGTAAAAAAAATAACCAGCTTCATTAAATAGAAAAAAGTTATTAATTTTTTTTGGTAGCGGCTTTCATTAGCCACCCTGTATACTGCACCTAATATTTGTCACTGCCCGACAACATACGAGTATTTCCTGCTACCGAAGATATCCAACAGAGAGTACCTCGAATTAATTAAAGAAGCTCCATGCTCCATGCAATGCTTTCCAATGGGATCGGTCGGATACAATGATTTTTAGTTACAGGATTGTTGTAGAAAAAAGGTGATCTATGAAACTACTATTATTTTTGTCTTGAGCAGTTAAGTTGGAGTACTTCAAAAATGAAAATAAAATGATTACGCACTAGCAGAATTTGAACCACGTAGAGCAATTATAGCCCTTAGTTATGGCTAGACGATACAAGAAGCAACTCAGATGTTAACTTTTTTGCTAAAAATTCCTCGAAGCCCTCCAGTAGAATCCGCTATATCAAAGACATAGGAAAGTACCTAAATCAATGCAAAAGCAAACCAGAAAGTCCTCTAACGAAATGAGAGATTTCGCAAGGGACAATATTGAATGTAAACTATTTTTGTGAATATGTTTTTAATATTTTTGAATGTGTTAAAAGAATTTTCAAATGTTCCTCTAGAAAGGATGGTGCAAACATGAACCTCTACTCTGAATCTATTCTTATTATAAACATCGCCATAGTTTATAATGAGAAATAAATACAGAAAATAAGGAAGAAGTAAACAAGGTAAAGTCGAATTAGCCGACTTGCATATATCCTCATTCGGGACATTGCTCGAATGCAATACAGAGGAGCAAAGTGTGACGTTTCTTACTGAAAGAGAATACAAAAAAATGGGCGATATGGTAGATGTGTGTGGGAGATACAAATTTGATCCATTTCAAATCTCGAAGGCACGAGTGATGACTTATCGCCAGTGCTAGGCGCACATTATCATACCAAAAACATATATATTCTCCCACCCGTTAGTACGGATGGAGAACACGTAGGAGAAGTGAAGCTTAAATTTATTAATTGGCTTAAGTTTAAGTTATTGTTGTATTTGGTGTCCGTTCCATCTGTACAGTAGAGCGTACCACCTGAAAGGCAGAACAAAGTTCACCGTACACCATCGAAAATAAAGTATTATTGCAAGGGACTTTCGAAAATATTTTTTTTTGCCGAACGTACGGGACGCGCTTTTACATTTTCCTTTATATCTTCCGCATTTACAGCCGGATCTTAAAGTGTAATACATCGATGTTTCCCCAACCACTGGCAATTTACGGAAGTCGGAATGCTTTCCTCTACATATGTTGGATTTGTCAGTTGCAGACAAAGGTTCAAGAGGTCATCCGTTCATCGAAAATAACGGATATTTTTCAACCAGAGAATGTTTTGTTACCGATGATAGCAGACAAAGATCAACAAGTGCGTTCAGATGGGTGTGATAAGATATTATCAGCCCACAACGAATCAACTGGATGCATTCGACAAATGTTCGGTCTAGAAGTTCACAATTTCGTCAATCTTGATAGTGACTCGTACTTCAAATTAGAATTGTCTTTCATCCTTGTCATTATTCATTTGGCATTGCGATCTGTTTAGTCATGTAAGATCTGTTAAATCAGAAGGGATCTTTTAAGTCATTTGGGATCTGTTAAGTCATCTGAAAGTCTCCGCTTTAATTAAACAGTCAGTCGTGATAGCTCCTATTGCAAGTCAAAGTCTTTGTCGTGAATTCGTTCTTTTGATATCAAACCAGAACCAGTTGACCCGCTCCATGCTTGCATTGTGCCTTTGAGCTATAGTTTCTTCTACTCGTATGTCCCAAAGAATTGCCAAATTGGCTTTTAAATCTATCTGTCAATTGTACTATAATGTGAATAAGGTTTCAATTCTGGTAATTTACTTAGAAAATAATAAGCCACTTTTATCGACGTTGGGCGATAAACAAAGAAACCACTCAGAGACAAATACACACTAAAGGCTATTGTTTTAACTTTAGCTTACATTTCTTATTATTTTGGTTTAAGCCAGAATTGAACGATACGAGTATTAAATAATTGCTAATGAAGGTCACCGAATACTGTCGGAACCCTGAACATTGTCCACCATTTGTAGTTAACATCCCATTTAGTTCTCTAGTGCTCCATACATAACATAAATTATGCCTAATTCCATGGCCAGATCCTCAGAAGCCACATCTCATGAATACATATTTACCCGTATCGGATACTAAATTGTTTTAGCGTAATCATTTTTATTAAGTCAACAGAGAAGGCCCAGTTGCCAGCTGAATTCAACAGAGTGTATGCGTATATATACATATGTATATGTGTGAGTCTGTGTATGAGAGTATATGTAGATATTCATCATAAATCAAAGTAATGACTCTACACAGAAGGAATACCAATCCAGATACGTATAACGAACGTACGAAGGGCGGGGTGCGATTGGTCGCAATACTTATGCCACCCACTGTGGCGTGCGGGATATGGTCGTACCGGCGGGTGCTACGTGCCTGTATTTTGAATAAACAAAGCATCTGGCCAACTTTATGATGCTGTTAAAATATTAATGAATTTATGAAATATAAATTATAAAAAATACAAATTTATCACGTGTTATTTTACTTGTGTATGCATGTGTATGGGAAACGTTTTATTTAAGCTCTTCTCTCTATATCTTCCTTTTTGGATTTTCCATTTGCAGTTGCTCCTACACACGTCTCCATATCGGGCAGCAGCGAGGCTCGCGTGGGCGATGTGGTGCCACTTACATGTACAACGGCTCCCTCTAATCCGCCGGCGGAAATCAAATGGATGGTTGGTGGTCGCCAGATACGGAATGCGACGTCACGCACCACCGTCAGCCCCGAAGGTGAGTACCTTTCTTTCGTATTTGTGGTCACTGCTGAAATACGGCAAGGCCGTTGACGACGGCAGCCTCGAATATGCATATTTGATTACATTTTATAATTATCTAAATTACATTTGTACTGTTTTTATCCCACATCTTTCTTTTTCGCTCCCTGCTGTACACATGTCATACTGGGCGATACTTCAGGTGGCTGGATTACCATTTCAAACATAACGGCTGTCATTGAGCCCAACAAACGTTCGCTGGTTGTCATCTGTCACGGCCTCAACATGCAGCTTACCGAGAATGTTGTCTCCACGCATACAGTAAATGTTTTATGTAAGTACAAGTAGAAGTAGAAGAAGACGAACAAGAACAATCAAGACGCAAAGATGCAAACAACACAATGCGATATTTTATTTATCCTTAAATTTACACATTTACATAATTTAGCCGAGTGGCAAATGCTGCCGTTACGAATGGGAACCTTTTATTTCGTTTTTTTTTTTGTTTAGAAATTTCAATTACTCTGAGTGTCTACGACTTTCTATGGAAAATTCTGGGCGAAGATCTAATGCGGCGGCAGTGGTGATGGTGATGGCGAGGGGTCGTCACCATCAAATCTGGCCTGCACCACGGCTTACGCGAATACTACGGCAGCGAGCACTTACTGTGTGCGTCGCGTAAGTCTTTTGCATGTATGCGCATAATTAATTTGTAATCCATTCATCCGCGTAACGTGCATTGTACAGTTGCCAAATACTTAAGTAATAATCACAGTCGGATGGATGGCTGGATGCAAGCAAGCTTGCTTAGGTAGTCACAGTTGATATCACTCATACTCCCCCTGGTACGTCAGCACATGCTGGATGGGGGTGCGGAATCTACTAGTGGCGAGATACTAAAATACCACTTACACACTCCAACAGTTTCGTGGCGAATGATACGCCTACACTAGGTGTATGTGCAAATGCAAATATGCTTTTGTGTGGCAAAGGAACTATTCCTTGCTGTCTTTAGCCGCAACAGCAACTATTTCATTCCACGATAATGATTTTAGTTGCTGGCCACAGTCTCTTTGTTGGTGACTTTGCACTTGTTCTAGGCTACTTCAAATACAACAGTTGAATAGAAGGTACTGTGTGGGCAAATAGAATTGAGCTTTATGTTTCTTGAAAGCAACTGCTGTATGGACATTCCTTTTGATCACTCCACAACAAGTAATTTTAAGAAACAGCTTCCAATGATAACTTGTAATTTTGATAAACACGGGTGTTTACATCAGGGCTGTAGAATTTTGCAATAATCGGATCACTACGGGTTTGAAACGACTCCGGGCTTGGGGTCTTCGAAGAACTTCGGCCTCCGACTAAATATAATTGTTTTTTAAAGGAAATTTTAGAATGAAAACTGCTGTGGTAAGTTCTTCTACATTTTAAAATCAAACTTCAACGCAGCAAGTTCAACTGAAAGTTAAACAAGTGGACAATTCGTAAGTTCGGCCGAGCTGAGTAATATGGCATTGCCCGTTTTGGCTTACTGATGGTGGTCCATGTTTGACAGAACTACATTCCTGGTATCCTATGAACTGTTGTCCTGTTAAGAGTCGTGAATATCAGTGTTTAGAAAATCCCATATGTCCAATGCTGACGGGCCCTTAGGAAAAAAAGATACCGGCCTTAAGTGTAGATAAATATTTTAAGTTAAAACATTTTGTGTTTAGTGAGTCATTCTAGGCACCTTGGACCTGTGGGCTAAGACCTTAAATATAGTTGAATTAACGTAATGTTCGGATTCGCGATGAACATTTTTGCTCATAGCTAAAGTATGCCGATTTTTGGACCCCTATGTGCAAGTCCGAGTGAAAAGTTGACCCAAATCTTATATCATATAGGATTTGGGAAAAATTTACTTTTCTAAATATCCATATGTGCCCGGACATAAGGGAACAGGTTTTGGACCTATATGGCAGCCCTAATTTTTATGTCATATTTTGATTCGTCAGAAAACTCCACTGTTCTGCGTACCCACTTTTCCAATTTAAGAAGGACATATTTTTCAGGAAGGACATATTTCCAATTTAGGAAGGACATATTTTTCAGTGCCCTAAGAACCTTATCCCGATGTGTCAAGACCTTAAATTTATTAGAATCGTAAAATTGATTCGTGGCGAAATTTTACTGCTTTTTAATATCCATATCTCCATAGTTCAATGGCTCAAATTTCTTCTAATCTTAAAATTAATATGGTATTCTGTTTCGTGACGAAATTTTATCGTCTTCTAGTATCCATATGTCTATAGTGCAAGGAGGCCGATTTTTGGCCCCTTGGGCCTATGTAATTTCAAATTGGTCTAAATCTTAAATAGAGGTTCATATTTGGATTTGAGAGAAGATTTCGCCGCTCCTTTTTGGTGCCAATGACCACACCTATTCATGTGAAAGTTAAAGAGTATACGCCTACTATTTCCAAAAAACAGATTTATAAGTTATTTAATTAAATTTAATAGCAAAAAATATCAAAACAAAATAAATTTGAGAAGAACTCTGCAATGCCAATCCATTGCCGACTATAAAACGGGTCAGTTTGAAGACTGACAGACAGGCTAGATTTTTTTTAGAATTTTATGACAATCAATAATAGTGGAGGCAAAGCCTTGTTAAATAAAACTAAATAGCAAAACCGCAACAGTTAAGTGATTTGTTAACAAAAAGTGTCAATTAAGTTAGTGTCCAAAAAGAGACAAGAAGTGCTCCTCCTCAAAAATTAGAAAAGTAGAAAACATATTTTTTGTCGGCATTTTAGTACTTAGCTTGGATAAAGATCGAGTATAAACTTCTTTCCAGGCTAAGTAACAAAACGCCTATAAAAGAAATATTTTCTAAAATTTTTACTCGAGAATCAAGTAAGTCAGTACTTTTGGATTTTTTTATTACAAATCACTTTACTATTGCGGTTTTGCTAGGAAGGACACACTATTATACATTCCCGTCTTATTGTGGAGTGTTTTCGAGTTTACAGTCTGATAAAAGGAAATCGGTTAATGAAGGAGAACGATAATGACAGATAATGTTGTCTTTTTGCGAAAGTCTGTGTGAAGAAAAAATTATGTAGAGTCTAGGAAGCAAGGCAGCTGCAGAAACACTCGTTAGTAAGATTAACAAAGCGTCCATAATTGTTCAAAAGTGTGACAGTGTTATTCATATGTACCTGGTATTGTTGCATGGTGCTGTCGATTTCCTGGCAACGTATGCCGACTTAACTCTGACGGTTCAAAATATGATAAATAATGATATGGTTTAAATATATTGCAATGATCTGGTCCACATATAGCGCGGAGAATACCTAATTATCGATGTGTTTATGAAGGTTTTATTCTGTATTAAAGAAAGGTAGCAGAATAGCTGTGCTAACCGCTTACTTGAACTAAGGATAAGTATAACAGCTTACTGCCCAACGGACATCATATACATTTTCATTTTGTCGCTACACAATGGCTCTCGTTCACCATGTTTAGGCGTTAGCCCACAGGGGCATAATAGGAACCAGCACAGCAGATGAGAGATGTTGTGCATACTTGATTGTGTCCATCGTGTCAGGACACTGTCTGATTAGAAGTCCTGCAATTAGTATTAAAGTTGGCACTAGCGACTAATTCAGATACTGTGAAAATGGAAGGAATTGCTCATAAAATCTTCTTTTCACGTTTCACCTTCACCGAATAGACTGGGAGCTAGCCGAGATTGCATATATCGATTTTGTCTATCTTATGATCTAAGATATAGGAAGGAATAAAATTGTTTGGGCAAAGTTTGGCTAGTTTTCGTGGCAATGGAATGGAAAGTTGAGACTACCCTAACCTAGAATGAATTAATTTATACATAACGTTATGTCCAAAAAAAATATCTTAAAAATTTAATTTTTTCGTTTAATAAAATTTCAATTTTTTCCGGAGTCTAAGTCGAGCAAATTGTTTTTAACTCCTCCGATTACGCGCAAATTTACAAATCTCTGACTCCACAGTCACTCGATTATAAAAATATAGTAAGCTCAGGTAGGACAACTTAGGTTTATCATTACATTTTCTTTTTATCGATTAAAAAATAAATTAAAATAACCATTAACTAAACCCTAAGAGTCGTTTATTGTTCTAAAATAGGCAGTGACATATTCCGTACCCCGTACATGGCTCTTATGCCCATCGTCACTACCATCATCGTCAATATAATCATCGTAACTATCATCATCATCATCACTATCATCGTCATCATCACTATCATCATCGTCAATGTCAACTCCATGATGAGCAGTGCTGCTTTTGTCAAGCAGAGATGATTATATCATAATTCCCCACATAATTTCGTTTCGTAATTATTGTCTTTGATGGGAGAAAGTGGAATGTTTCTAATGTTGCCGTTGCTGCAGATCATTGCGATGCCTATGCTAGCCGCTTCGGCTGTATTCGACGGTTGTTATCCTTTTGATACATTTTGTCATTGTAAGTATCAACAGACGGGCACAGTGGGCACCAAGAGATAATTGAGGATGACAAACATTTTGTATGGACAGTCTGCTGTGTATGTGTGTAATTACAGATCGGAGCCCTGACTGGCTGATTATGATGACAAAGACGTCATACGTCCACAGAGACTGTAAGCGTCCACGCCATTAGAATGACCTTCTGAGTTCAAGTAACTGGAGTTTCAGAGAGAAAACAAAAACACTTATTTTTTGAGATAGTTGTGATTTCTGGTTTAAAAGAAGACATGTTTCGATTAAGTAAAGAATCAAATAACCATCAAATGGCTTCCAAGGCTTAGATTAAATGTCAATACTATTTCTATCAAATTTTCCATGTCTTTTTCACACAGATATGGCTGTATCTCACCGATAAAGCGTTTTATCTCGGACTTGAGCGTAGAAATTGTTTCTGGTTTATTCGCATAAAGTCCAGATTTCTCAAAACTCCAAAGAAAGAAATCTCATGATTTTGCCGGCCAGTTGACCTTAGAATTTCTTGAGATAATTCTTCGAAATATGCGAAAGGCCACAGCATAACACTATATAATTTTTGTAATAAATTTTCTCAATTATAAAGCGTTGTTCTTTCGTAAAGCTTTCCATTTTTAATAATCGGAATAAAAATATGTGACAGCTGCCAAATGTCAGAGTTGCCACCTGCACAATGAAACCAAACCCTTAGATCTCAGACATTTACGATTTCCTTTACGATTACTTATCCAGCGTTGCTAATATCATAAGGAGCTCACTGGGAAATTGTCTCAACTCAGTGAGCGTTGTTTTGTATAGTTCGTTTACTGACTGACCTCTTATTCAGAAAGTCGTGCGTTTGACTTTGAACCTGTACTTACTTGCGTTTAAGTCGAGATAAAATCCAAGATTTTTGGCAAACGCTGTTTTAATTCTGGCGAAGGGGTCGATTTTTAATTCCAAATTTTTCAAAACCATGACAAGCATCTCTGCCGCAAATCCAGCAGCCTTGCCTCAACAGGGGGTTCTGATATATATTAGGAAATGTTCTAAACAGAATGATAAAATAAGTTTACACTCCATCCTATGGAGTTTTTGAAAAATATTAAAAGCCAATTACAGTTTCTATAAATTTATAGTAAAGGAAAATTTTATCAACGAATTTCGTAGGATATACTTCAGCTTTTAACGAAACTATTGGCAGGGTTTGTAAAATTCATACATCACAATAAACAAAAACACGATTACAAAAAGAAGTCTTACCTACCCACATTACCAACATATCTACTTTATCCTACGTTGCGAATAGTTATTCGGGGAAGAGTGACAAAGTGAAATATTTTGATACGAGTACACTGGTTTTGAATAGTTTACGAGAAGGAAGCTCAACCGCAATTGCTATTTGCCTAGTAGAACGTTGTGTTTGAACGAACAAAATAGTTGGATTTAATTAATTTTCGATGTTTGAATGCAGTATAAAATATACGAGTATTACTGTCCGAAAGCGAATATAAGTTTGATAAAAATTCTACTTTTTTCCTCATTTGTATCTGAGATTCTGAAATTTAAAACCAGTACCAGGAAAACCAGTATCAATTGCAAAATGATTTTTACATAACAAACAATTATATAACCACTCTCCTTCCGGCACCTCAAACACAACAGCAGATACTAGGTGCGCTCAAATTAAAACCCATATTACATTTCATTAAAACCGATGAATTTCGAGCTTGGAGCCAAATATTTATTAAACTTTTGAAAACGATTAAGGTGGAATTGGTTTCCACGCCTCTTCTGGTACATCCCGTACAATTGGCCATTTACATAAATTCATTATTTAATTTTAAAAGACATTTCACTTATTTTTTCAAAGCTCGAAATTCTATTAAATATGTTTGTCCCTGGAAATTCTTTTAGATTGTCAGGTCCGTCCTAGAATCGCCATTAAGAAAGATTCAATCAGTCCACTTTTCAGATCTGTTGAAATTTGAAAGCCTTTCAAATTTTAACGTGAGGTTTACTCGGCAAAGCAAATTGGAAAGTTAAACACATTCTTTATGAACCTTTAATGACAATGACCCATTTTACTCCTTTGCAATTTTTTGAAACAATGTCCTAGAGAAGCTTTAGAAATACAACGTCTTTGGCTGAGGGTTTATGTAAGCCGGTACAGGCGACAATAATTTGCTCACTAGTTTCCTTGTTGTTATCATGTCATTTCAAACAAAAAATATGGTTGCGGAAGGTTGTAGGACAATTCAATTGTTCACTTCACTTCAGAAAAAATCGTAATTCCTTTAGAGTGCTATTGAAAAAAAATGAGGATATCACCAACTTACATTAAAAATATTTATCAGGACCGTATGAGAGAGTCATTCTAAATGCGATTATTTCCTTATGAATTAAAACACAACATTTATTTCTTCACTAAATTTTTAATCCGGATTTTTTGCGATTTATTTTAATCCGATAACGAATACGGTTATCAGAACGCATACCCTAATACTAAAAATGGCTGTGTTAATATTTACCATAGCATATCTTGGGAAAAAAAATTAAAATGCGATTCTTTTTAAGGATTTAAGCAGGATTTTACACAGAATTTTTGTGTAAAAATATTGGAGAGACTATATAAGTGAGAGTCTTTCTGCTTTTAATCGAATAGTTAAAGTCGAAAAAAAGTCGTTACAGAATGCCTAATTATAAAAAAATAGAAAAGAAATTGCTCACAAAGTATGTGTTTCAAAGAATCAAGAATTATCAAAGGTTTATTAACAAAAATTAAGTTGATAAAAACTAACTTCAGTATTGACTAAAGTTATTTTGAGCTTTTTATACATTTTTTTTGTTTGTCATTTAATATTAATAATAAATTTACAACATTTGTAATTATTTTTGTTTGAAGGACATATTTTTATCTTTAAACAATTTCGGAAATTTTTCATATTTTTCCTAACGTTTTCATTTTTTCCCTTCAAACATGTTTTCATTTTTTGTATTATTTAAAGGATAAGATGTTCTAAAAAGACATCGTTTCGTATATCCCGCGAAATTTCCTACAGAAATGCAATACTTTCAGCTTTAGATAATTTTACGATGTCAATATCACAACATGGCCCTAGCTTATCAAATTGCACTGCAATAGCGTTTAACACAAACAAAGCCCTGTGTATCTGTGATTATTCGTGAAGAAAATAACAGCAAAGGGGAAATATCTGCATATGTTCCATCCACTCTGAAGAGTAATTGATTGTGCCGGTTGTTCAGACTAAATAACGGAAGTTATTGTAGTTTCCCGATGCGTGAGGTTTATACCATTGCCCTGTCATCTTTTCACGGTCAAGTCATATTCCGTTTATTTCACTTAAAGTTGACTTTGTTTGTAGACTTTGTTTGACAGGTCTTCTATTATTAACAATTGAATCCTTCGTTTGTGCGAATGAGCCTACGAATTATTAAAGCCTGTTCAGGTTAAAAACTCGATTATTTAGTTGAGGCTCCAACTATGACGCTAATTTTTAGACCGAACATCTGCAATGGACTGTATGTCGTACTCTGCCCACTGTGAAGTGATATTTAATATTTGAACTATCACCCTTTGACCTTGTTAATACCAACTAGAGTTTTCGCTTTAACTGGCATGTCGGCTTACACATTTTTTGCTGTTGGGGTTTCGGCATTTTTGATGCTATATGTAACATCAAAGAAAATCCATAATTTGCCCGTACGGAATACCTTTGCAATACCCCGTTCCACTCTGTGCAACAGGGTATGGTAAGTTAGTCTTATGACAAATGTTTGTAACTACCCAAAATATTTGGGCTAGAACTATCTATAAATGTATCGATTGACTTAAAATCACCAACTGATTCGCTTTAATAAATTCTCCGTCCGTCTGTTGCAAATTTAAAGCTTGTTATCAAACTAAAGGTAACAAATAATGGCCGACCTTTATGACATTTGACAGAAGTAAGTTTTTTGGTCCAACGACAGACGCTGTTAAAAAGAAAATCGGCTCAGCCCGATTTGGGGACCTTGTATAATGAACACGAATTATACTTGTTAATATGCTATTGTTTATTGTAGTAAAAAAAATTATAAGAGTTTTCATTCAATAAACGATTAAAAAAAATCGGCTTAGATTCAGATATAGCTCCCACATATATGTAAGTTTTTCCGATTTCTGTCCTCAGCTCTAGAAGCTACATATTTCATCTGGTCATGATAATATTTGACACATTTCATTATGATCGATTTGTATACAGCTTAGATAAATATAGGTCATATTGGACCACGTTTCGATTATCCCCCGGTACTGATCTAGAACACACTAATCAAGTATGATTTTGGTCAAATCAGGTAAAATATATTACTATGGAAAAATAACAATTATGGACCATACATGCCCCCATTTGTTATTGTCCACATACAGATGATATGGAGGTACAAACAAAGGCTCTTTTATGGACTTATGGATACCAAGTAATTAACATAATCCTATTTTTGCTATTTGGCTAAATTTAAGTGACGGACGAAAATACGTCCCTTGGACTTTGAATTTTTTCACAAGTTCAAATGTGATATTATTTTTATGAACCCAGTTCCTTTTTAAATAAAAATAAAAATCTCGTTTCATCGCAATTGATTTTAATGCATTCTTAGAGTCTAAAAATAATGTTGATCACTACATTTCCGAAGGGCAAAATACTTTCCATTTATAGGCAAAGGGCTTAAACCGGAACCCGACAATCATTTTTTTTAAAACACGGTTTAAATAAAAACTGAAGTGCCGCTTTTCTAAAGGTTTTAGGGACACTCTTATACCGACGTCTTTAAGAGTAGAATGCTTACTACTCGGAGACACATTCCTCGCTCGTTGAGGGAATCCTTCGAATTATGTCCTCCTATGGTACTAAAGACTTAGAAGTCCAGCTATCGCTTAAGTCTGAATCTGTCTGTGACTTCCGTTCTAGAGGGGAGACCGTTTAAGTTTTGTGCTAACCACATAAGTTGAAGTGCTTGCCACAACCAGCGGCAATTTGTTAAACGAAATCTGTTGAAAATTCAAATATCCTTAAACAACAAGAGGTAGCCTATTTGCAATGATAAATACTGTTTGAAATGGAATTAAACATTTATTTCAATGCGGATGCAAAAAGCATAAATTATGAATGTTCTCGTATACTCGTATTTCTTTGCTATTTTCATATTCAAATTCCGTGGGTATTCGAAAACATGGTATCGCTTTGCCACTGTCTTCTGGCGGCGTGGTGGAAGGGGAGGCGAAAAAGAAGAAGTAGAAAAAAGTTAACGTTTCTTTAATGTTCAGCTATAATTGCAGTGAAAGCGGTTCCATCCAACCAACCATCCATCCATCCAACCAAACGACCGTTGAGCTCACAAGCCATTGTCTCTGCTCCACTTAATGGCGGAGGGGAAAAATGGCTAAAGCTAATTGCTGCCATGTCTATCAAAATGCCTGTAAATGAGATGAGTTGTTTGTTAACCACCCTGCTGCTAGCAGGCAGCATTTCCTCCCATCCGGCTGTATCCGCTGACATACCCCGCTCTTCCCGCCTACCACCACCGCCTACACCACTGTGTACTCAAATAAAATCATTAAAACAATATCTACCCCTTTTTTCGTTTTTGAATGTGTTCCATCACAATTTGCAGGTTTCGTTTTTTTCATATTTTGCTGTGCCTTTTTTATTATCACTTCTGCTAAACACTTAAGCCCCCATTTGTGTTTTGGGTTATTTTCTCTTGCTTTTTTATTTTTTGAAGGCTCTAATGAAGTTCCAACGTTGATTAGGCGTAAAAAATGTTGTCACACATACTCTTTTTCCTCCTATGCCAAAAGAACAAACGGCCCAGAAAGCCCTTCATAATAAGGCTTAATTCTGTACGGTGGCAGTGGGTTTCGGCTGATTCTTTTTTGATTCCTTCTGGTGCACAAAGGGTTGAGTTGTTGTCGTCTTGTCGCCTGTCAGTTGTCAGCTTCCCCTGCAAGTGGCAATTCCCTCCCTTTTCAACTGCCATTGTTTGCTTATTAAATTCAGCGTTTAGTTTTGTACTTGGCCAAGTGTCGGTATGTATACGCGAACTTATGTACGTCAGTGTAGAAACAATGCGTACAATGGAGTGAGGTTGTGGTGGAGATGGTAGCAAGGATGTGGTGTGACTGTATGTGTGTGGCATGTTGAAGTAAATGCATAGAAAATCCAGTAATAAAACAAGAGCAAATTATCACAGCAGGATCTCTGGTGGCAATAAGCAATATTTGTATCTTAAATGGCACAGTTGTCATAATATCGGCTACAATGTTGCCATGTATCCTACACTTAACACAGCTCCATTTCAACGGGTGTCCCTATGCTGTCCCCCACAGTACAGTGGATGCCGTGTCTTTGTGTGCTGGTATTTGTGTGCGTCCTGTTCTGCAACAATGTTGTGTCCAGCAGCAACAGCTACAATAACGTGGGATTTCTGAGGATGATGGTGTTGGCACTGCAAACGCTGCTGTTCTCACATTGAAAACATTTTGATTTTTTGAGTTTCTAGCGCTCGCATCAGATCCACTTGTATGTGTAGGGAGTGGACAACAAATGTTTGCAACCCATGCAGATGGTTTTGTTATGCGTACCTACGTTCTTAGACTGCAGAAAAGGATTCGTCGCGTGCTCAAGACTGTCCTTGAGTCGTTTTCGTTTGGTGATACTGTGGATCAAGGAAATTTTACAAAATGCGTGTAGGATTTAACTCACATTTGATGAAGGCTTGGAGCAGGCACATATTGTCTATCATGCTTTGCTAAAACTTGACTGAAATTCGACTGCTTAGACTACGTGTTTATAGATATCATGTTTCGAACTCTCAGACAAAGATAGTCGCAACGCAATGCGTTTTCATGTCGTTAAAATTTAATCCAATGTATGAAATCCATCGTTACGATGGAGAGAAACCCAATTAAATTATGACCAGAAAGCTGCTGGAAATAAATTGAAGATATGGCCATCACAGAAGGCCTATCTATTTTGCATTAAAGGAAGGGCTTTGAAAAAGTGCGAGTATTTCGTACTGAGCACGCGACGATTTAAAAAGTTCTTTTCCATTATTAAGCTGTCGCAAGGTTAGACTTGATCACCTCTCGCCATGAGTCGCCATAAAAAAATACAGGATTGAAACATCACATTCGGTTAGAGAAAGCTTTTTTGTGTTTGCGACACGGAATACATTAGTATACTGCTGTTTAAGGCTCAATTACTTCCCCAAAAGCCCTAGTCCTCTTTTCTAAATTGAACTTAAAAAACATATGACTACGAAATATCAAGCATCAACTTAATCATTTAATCGACCTAGTATCTGCTGTTCTCCAAATATTAAAAACTGATTACCGGAAAGTAGAATTGGCCGCAATAAAAAAGTCAGTGCTGTGAAAATTGCCAGTTTAATGGTATATAAGTAGAAGGGCTGTCTTATAATTTTCGAAGAAGAATATTGGCCTAAGGCTACAGCATAAATTATGCCCATTCATATTGTTCTTGCTTACTCAGTAAACGAATGCGCAGATTGATTTTGTTAGTAATGTTGAGGTGATGCAAATGCAACCAAAGGCAACAAAACTGGTACTTTTTATAAACCTCCCGTTCTATTCGTGGTTTTCCGACGCCTGTAGGTTGGGTAGTTTTTACAGAATTTGTCCTACGAAATTACCTTTGTTGATATTTTGAATTCTTGCCAGAAAATGTCAATATAAATTCGTACCAAAAAATAATTTTCAATATTAGAGATAACCTACGATATAGGCAGACTTTGATCGGAAGAATTATCCATATCCACATCCTTATCGAATTTTCTGGATACAAGAGATACAAGAGAGTCACTAACTAGCTAGCTGTATCTTAAGCTGACAGAAGCCAGCAAAGACACTTAGAAGGAAATTTAGTTGTAAGTACCATTTGTTTAGAATTAATAGGACTTACATACATACGATAAATGAATAGAATAGTTATTATCTTATAAGACTCTAGCACATATTTGTTTGGCTAGCTATAATTTCTTAAAAAATGTTAAACTGATCTAACAGTCGCTTGTCTGAGAAATGTTTTTCCTTATTTTAATTATTATAGCTGATATCTATTTCGGATGTTTAAAAAAAAATATTTTCATTAAGTCGCGTTAGGTTAAGTTTAGCCTGCATAATTAAGCACACTTAGCCTATAATGGCCATTGACGCCCTAGTAAACTCTGAAGCTGGCCACAATGAATAGCAGCAAGCTCCTATATATCCCAATACAATGGAAACCTAATGTGGAACAACTGTCTAATCGTCAGAGCCGAACATCTGCAGAGGAGATGTTTTATGGAATCCTTCTTCGCTTCATATTTTCAACTTCTGCAAAAATCACTGGCCGCTCCTTTGAGTGTCATTGCGAGCTTTTCAATCAGACAGTGCCTCAGCATGACGGCTTCAACTAATGAGAAATAATGTCTCGATAGCGACTGCAGTATTTATGGGCGTTTTATGCCCAGGTCATGCTGCTAGTCTGAACACAGCCTCATTTTTATGTCCGCTTTTCACTCGTGCCGTACAGGTTATCCTCCGCTTAATTAATTTGCATCTACAGTTCCCTCTGCTGTTGATTTGCGAATACATCTCCGGAGTTAATAATCTAAATATTTTATGGCAGCTTGACTTTTACAAACTATATTTATACCATTTGTGATGAGAACATTATGTTTCAGCCATTCAGTTACTTTTTTGATCTAAAATCGTTCTTAATGGACATTATTGTTAATGTTTTTTCAACCAATTGATACAATTTCTTGACTGGATGAGTTCTACTTGTCACTTTGTTATAATTTGTAATAATACACGATTGAATATTTCTCTTCATTAGTTTTTCGCACGAAACATACACAGTGGGAGAAAACAGTTTATGGCCCTGTTCATGCCTCTTTTCGACAACAAGAAAATTCAAAAACAGCCACAAATAGATTCAATTTCGTGAAAAATAGTCACAAACAAGGAAAGACGTCGTTACGGTCGTCCAAATCGAACTTATAAACGCTTCACTGTCTCATCGTTACTAAAGCGCAAATAGGGTCCGTTTTTTGGGCCCATGCGTCCTAATCCCAGCAAAAATTTTAAAATAACTCCATATTTGGATTGGAAGCAAATTTGTTTTAATTTGTCCTAATTGACTATTAATAGCCCACTTTGACCATGCATGAAGTTTTTTGGGCTACAGGAGCCTAAAAGTCCAGCAACTATGTCCTTTTTGAGCTATTAAGTGCGCCACAAGTAACAGTACCCATTTTATTCATTGTCCGCCCACAAACAGTTGTGATTTGTTTAGAACATACTCAAATAAGTTTCCTTTTACCGAGGTAGCTTTAGTCCCTTTAAGGGAACGTTTTTTCCCCAGTGCCGTTTTCGCCAATTACTATCCCAAACAGGTTAAGACCATAAGCCATCATCACGAAAAATGTGAGTATCTTAGCTTGATTCGTTTGACGGCTATCGTGCTTTCAACAGAGATACAGACGGACGTGCTCTATGCTGGAGGGTCTAAATAGAATGAACAACGAATTGTAATTTAAAGAATTATTAGGTTCCAATAATAATGCCATTGATTGGGGTTTCAAGATTCTTTTCCCAACAGCACTAATGTGACTTAATTGAAGTATTTTGAAATAATTCAATAAAAAAAACATTCATGTTGGGCTTTGAATAAAAAATTGGGCTGATATTCAAAAATTTCAGAGTGCTTTCCAAATTAAGCTTTTTGCAGCTCAGCTACAGTTAGACCCAACAAATAATATTAATAAAAACAATGTTTGTGCAAAACGTTATAAACCATCACTTGCGGGTAGATACATATTCGTCCTACTGGTTTTGGCCAAAACTTAGGTTGGTTCTTTGATTGTTGATGAGTTATACCATCGATGAGATGTACCACTCGATTTAAAATTACTTACCCCTAACACATGAGCATCGTATTGAATAATAAGAGTCATATTATCCTTTAAGTCACAATATGCCATCAGAAATGTCAGTTTTTTTCAATTATGCACAGCAATTTAGTACAAAACCTGTTTAAAATAAAAACCGTGAAAAATATGCAAGTCACAGGGTGGTTTTGTCAATTATTGTTCTATATTATCACTGAATTCTTAAAAAAAATTAAACAAATGACGTTTTAAGCCCCATAATGAGGAAAATTAGACTCAAAATAAAAAAGAGTCAAGTCCCAAGAAATAAGTCATTTTGACTCGTCAGAGTTATCAACGGCAACGCGGGGCGAAGGGTGTTACGCGTAGGGGCGTATAGTCAACAGATATAAAGGTATCACGTTTACGCTCGATTGTACCCATATAGCGGGTACAACAACAACAACAGCCACACACAGTTCCCATTAAAAAATATATGGATTAATCCATAATCGAGCAATAAAGAAGTAATGAATTGCTCATCAATTTGGAATAATAAACGAGCAATCCAAAAGTATTTTTTTGCTTTGCTCAAAAGTTCGTCAAAGTTAGAAAGTTTTTTTTGTTTGGCATAACTGTTGTTTAACAGATATTTTCGTCATTCTTGCCTAAAACTCCCTTTAT
This sequence comes from Hydrotaea diabolus, assembly GCA_963513945.1. NCBI lineage: Eukaryota > Metazoa > Arthropoda > Insecta > Diptera > Muscidae > Hydrotaea > Hydrotaea diabolus. The sequence goes on along the minus strand of OY740720.1, from coordinate 98,109,136 downwards.
GCTCTTTCAGGAGATAAAAAAGATTGCTCCCCTTGTCCTGCTTTCTGAGATCAGAAAGGAGGCGCGCCTTAGGAGCTCAAAGGGAGTGATCGCTTTCGCGGACATGCGGTGTTAAAAAGGTGTACAAAATGCATGAGGCTGGACGTCTTATGGAGTAATCCATTGCTCGCAAATGAGCGATCCAAGATTAATGTTTGGATGATCCTATTTTTTACTGGGTTTATAACATATTGAAGAATCCTACTATTCAGCGCAGGAACATCTTTTTTTGCTGTCCAGAACGCGTGTTATGGAAATTTAAAACGTTGGCATCACTGGCACATGACATTTGATGGCAAAGTTGTAGTGAAATAAATCAAGTTACTATCTCTCTCTTTATCTCTCTATTACAGTTGTATGCCCTGTCACCGATTGAACTAAGGCACTCGACACTGGAAGATAAATACAATCGAACTCAGCTTATGTTTTTGTCTGTTTACAATAATGGCCATAACACCATAATTTAGTGTTTATCAAGAGTTAGAGTACTTCAGGAAATCGCTTTTAAATTTTCAAATGCGAGTATCGGCTCTGATGGGCTTTTAAGTAACATAGCAACATTACAATAATCAACATATGTGTAATATCTTTTATCAGCATCTGGTGAATATTGCTAGGCAGATATAAATTAATGATCCTCTTCAGATCCAATTACCACATTGCTCCACGAGCGTAAATCACAGTTATTGCTTCCGCCAAAGAAAGGATGACATGCTTCTTATCAGCGAATCAAAATTCAATTAAGCTGCCATTAAAAGTATTTCTTAGGCAAATATTCGTATGCCAATTGACATCGTCGCTGAGGACATGGGGATTTACGCTTCACGATTGTTTTTTGTCTGCGACTGTATTTAACTGTTCCCACGGCGCTGTTATGTAAGTCTTAAAGCGATACGAACATTTCGGTGTGTGCCTGGTGCTTAACATCATAAAAAAGAAACACCTTTAGCCCCGACGCAACGGTGCGATGGCAGCGAAACATATGAGCGAGGAAAACGAATAACGCCCAATAAAAATAGCAAAAATCATTTGTACACACGTGTGCCTGCGTATTCGTCTGATGGCTTCGGTGCACTTTATAACCGAATGAAAAATATGCCAAATTAAATTTCGCAGATTTATTCCGTAACAGCCGGAGGGCTGCCAGCCACCATGCCTGGGTGACTGAGGTGGGCGGGGCCGAGGCTGTTCCAGTGTACATACACACACACTAACGTTGGTCTCCCGCTGTCTAATACCCTTTTAAACATGTCAAGCAATTTAAAACATTTATTGTCTGTATTTATTTACATGTATTATATTTTATGTCGGCATTACAAGCTGCCATTCTGTGCCAGCGTCCTCTACTCCGCTCCGCTCTGCTCCGTTCCATTTCGCAAGAAGGTGACTTTGTGTCGAGAGAAATCACTGGCGGAAATGAAAGGCAACATAACGCCATAAACAAAGAAGTTAAAAAAACGAACGTATAATGAAATAAAAGCAAAAGATGTTATGAGCGTAACCTAAATAAACACGTAAGGAAACGTAAGAAAATGCGAATGAACCAAGTACATTTTTGGCAAATTACTCTTTAGCAGGCAACAAACGAAGATTCTGTCGTGATCATATTTTAAAGCAAATAAAATGTGACTTTTTTGCGGAGGGCAAAAAAACAAAGTGTCCTTATTGCGAAGCGATGTGCAAATGGATACAGGGTACATACATACGAGTGTATGCGTAAATATATATATAAAGATAGCCTGTACTAGGAATGCCAAATGTGGAATTTCGAAGACTTTTTCCCTCGAGCTATTCCTTTGAATTAGGCTTTCAAAGGGCTGATTTCAGCAGCAGGTTATACCAACATTATCTTCTCACCTAGAATCTATAAAAAATCATTCCATGAAAGTTTTATAGTAAGAGTGAGTAGTAGGTTGCATATTATGCCCAGCTCTTTGGTTGAGCAAATTTACCATCGTGACTTGTGCGGGGAAGTTTTTCGTTGTGAGCGTCTCGAACGTCATCCCTACGATATGTTTGAGTGTGTGCTAGTAACATTACAAGATTTTAATAAACTCCAAGGCACTAAACGGAAGCCAAGGAATATTTGCGCTTCCAAGAAATGTCTGTAAATGATACGAGTATTTGTGTAATTGTGTTAAAATGACTAGCAATTTATTAGATGAATCTCAAATTAATTCAATTGCAGTATTTTCACTAACAATTAATATTAAAGAACGTATTAATATAAACGTCGTGCTAGTATATTTACATATTATGTAGAATAAATATCTAACATAGCCAATGACTTGCCGAAGATCGTGGGCATGAGACCTAAATTATTTGAAATGAGTTTACGCAAAAAAGGCTTAAGGAAAACATGAATTAAGAGTATTATAAGTTAATAAACTTGGTGACGACAGAAACAACAAACTTTATCTACAAACCTTTAAGGTAATAAAATCCATGGCATCTACCAATAGTCGCGATGTCTGCCTGCATAGCTTTAATATGATTTCATGCCAATCGATGCCATTTAAACGTGATTGGCTTGGCTTTATATGCAGAAAGGAAATGACATCTACTTGCGTTCTTAAATAAGTTCATGCCACAAAAAATACCGTGAACCTCATTACAAATGAGTCTTTTGTGGCAGCCAGTAAAAGATGAATTCTTTCATTTGTAAAATTTATGATCTTCGCAGATACTCGAATCAAATGAAGTGACCTAAAGTGAAGCAACGACATTTGTGTCTGTCAACATCCGGCGTTAAGTTTATTATTGACTTGGCATTATAGCCGCCACGATACACAGTGGGTATAATAAGGTCGGCAATATACGTACAGAGAAGAGATTTCTCCAAAAGACGTGTATTTAATTATTAAAACAGTGAAACGTGTACAGTAAAGTGAATTGAAACAATTGCTGGGAGTGGTAAAGTAGCATTACTTCTCAATTATAAAACTGTTGTTCATTTTATATATTTGGTGTAGGATTCTATTTGATATGTTTTTTTCTTGAACTCTGAAACCTTCAACAGCAAATGAGTACCATTTTCACATTGTAATATAAAGGCAGTCACTTGTTACCATACCAACGATCGCACAGTGGCTGGAAAGTAGTAATTATATTTATTCTTCTGCACCCAGATTGTGAAAGGAACCACTCTCAATATTTTTTTTTGTTTAAATTTCTCTGAATGACTTTGGAATGTGGATTTAATTTTATGCAGCATTTAAATGTCCGGCCGTCCATACGATAGCATTTAAATTGATGCGAACTTCATACTCGAATAAAACGATGCGGCATAAGTTCATTAAAGCGAGAATAAAAGCAATAAGAAATCGTCAAATAAAAAAAATCGTCAGAAAAAAACCATCGAGAATGAAGAAATCTATAATAAATGTAGCAGAAAATAAAAAAATGCGAATGGAAAAATAAATGAATGAATAAAATACTTTGTTTTTCCAACATTCAGAGGATTCCTTTTTATCACACTCATTCCTGCTTCCTCTCACACCCTCTACTAGAGTGGCAGAGCGAGAGAGGGAGTGAGTGAACTGAAGTGGAAGTGAGTTTCACGGCAAATCCTTGGGGTCGAGTATCTTATTATTTTTAAAAATCATTTACATAAATGCTGGCGAAAACAGTGTGTTGTGTGTTTGTGTGTTCCCTTCTGAAAATGCTGAATGTGATGCCCCTCACCATGCGGCCAGCCGTATATCCAGCGTCCATCAGTCCATCCATCTGTGGTCCATCCTTTAGCAATTGCATAAGTACGATTAAGGAAATGGTGAAAGGTCGCATATTAATGAGGCAATAAATAAATGAATTTAAATGTTGTATAAATGGAGTAATAAAGTAATAATAATGCGAATTATTTATTAAGTTTATTTATTGCCTTATCGGGGAAAATAGCAGGCCAATAGCACCGGTGACGTTTGTGTAAGCATTTCGATGTATTTTTTTCGAAACTAACTACAGTAGATATAATTAAAGCATGTAAAGCCGGCTTAGAAGAAAATATCTGCAGGCCACGTCGACACAGTTACATCTACAGGATATTGATACCTTTTTAAATATTTTGTTCTATAATGCAATTACCAAGAAATTTGGCCAATGTACTGCTCTGAGCTTTGAAACTCTTTGTGTGCCTCAAAGCTTACTGAAGCTAAAACTAGTCCGTATCGCCAGTTTTTTAAATTTGGATGACCCTGTATCAGCAAAATTGTGCCGTTTACTTCATCCTTTGTTGCCCATATCCATTACGCACTGTGGAACTTACTTAGACTGGTTCTACAACTTCATGTTGGTCCTGCCCTGCTCAATAATTGATTTATAAGCACTTCGTTCGTGAACGTGCTACCTTAAGTTTCTAGTCCCAAGGATATAAGTATAATCCTCCACTTGGTCTCCCCATCGGAGTTTCGCTCTTCCCTGTCTGTGCTTTTCGAGGTATTGATCGTCTATCGCCTTTCTCACGGTTCGCCTGATTTGAGCAATTTCTTCTTGCAACCTGACTACAGAAAGTTGTTAAACATCGTCCTTTACTGAGGACCGTTGATAGTAACGGTGTCACCTTCATCATTTCGAAAGAACTAAGACCCGGTAATACCATCACGTCGTATATAACACCGAACAGCCAACATTGTGGTGCAGTGATTCGTAGGTTAACAAATGACGCGTGTGAAAATTTCTTTATTTGACCAAAATCAAAATCCGCCGGCAACAATTCTACAGCCAACGACACTAACTAACGACATTTTTTTAAATTTCCTTAGGCGTAGGCCCAAACTCACTTGTAGCATAAGCCTGACACCCTGTGGCTATGCCAATTTGAACAAATCTGCTCGAATTGACTTGTGGGGCTTGGGCCAATGGAGTGAACAGACGCATTTTTCATTTTTCCACTACTTTTTCCATACTTTCGCCGTTACGCTGCGGAGATTCCGCATTACCTTGATTCTCTGGGAAGACTAATTGTCTTAGATCTTGTTTCTTATCGAAGGGTGCGAATAATTGAGTGTCAGTTTTGTGGGTATCAAAAGCTGCTTTACCACAGACAAAGAAGTAGAACTACTGAAATTGCTTTACTCTGAGTTGTGGTAGAATTTGAAGAAGATCTGTTCTGTTTTATATTTAAATGGCCTTAATCGACTGTGGTAAATGAAGATGTGGTTCACATGAGCCTTCATCGATTTAATTTGCCACAGTATTCTGCACTCACTGTTTAGGCGTTTTTAACTACAACGTAAGCATTATGTCAAACAAATTCAGTAGCTGATTCCAAACCCGAAATTTAAGTTAAAAACGAGATGTGACAAACGGAATACATCATACTCAGTCATCGGACCCACTGGTCTATCTCAATGTCGTGGACTAACATAGACGAATATCGCATATGTTGGACATTGATGAACCACAGCATCAAAGTCTATTACTGGCTATGTACAAGTCTACTGCTGCTAGGCATATTTTCAGATAGGCAATCAGCATGTGATTATAGAGGCTATGTCTGAAGGCATAGCCTTTAAATGAGTTTTACTAAATTGGCTGCATCAAAGGTTTTGGTTCACACATATTTGACATTGTAAGTTGGTCAAAGATATGCTAAAAACGTAAGAAGAATTTAACTTTGAGCTAGTACGGAGAAATGGTCCAAATACACACAGTAAGCTGGCCCATTTTCGAGCCTGCCCTCTGACTTTTCCAACATTTCCATTCGATTCACTTAGTTAGCTGCTAATTAATTTCACATGTATATTTCAATTATATTTATTCAATTTCTTGGAATATTGACAGTTTGACAACAATGTGTTACTACACTTGAACTACTGAGCGTGGGCGAAGTTGCTTTATGAAATTCATAAAATAGGCCTTTATTCAAATCAACGGTAGAAATTACATTTCAAAAGAATCCTGTGAATTATTCACTACTTGCTCGTACATTTCGAAAATGTGCGAAATTTACCAGGTACTTTGCTCACTCCTGATATTCCGTCATTACTTTTGGGGGTTTGCTCAAAAACTCTGAATTGTTTTTCGGGGTAATTGAGTTTTGCTCTCGGTCCTGGTTGTTGGTGCGGCTGCTGCCGCTATCATTGAAGAGGGGAACGGCGTTCGAGTGTGTTGTAAATTTGTGCCTAATGCCACTTAAAATGAAAATAACGTTATTCCACTTTGTTTAGGCCCTAACAATATTCTAAGCATCTTGAAATACGAAAGACGTACTTGAACAAACAAATCTTGTGTATTATTTAATATTCTTCGTAGACGTACATTTGCCATAAACACACGCACACACAAATATAAATTCGGTACTACATACAAATGGAAGTACTGCGACTACAGTCGTGTACGTCTTAGATGGCAGCATTTTTGCGAAAACCATCCTCAGATCAGAATCATATACCTATACGTCGAAATAAAGAAATGAATGCAAACCGGCGTAAGGTACGACAAACTATTAGAATCCCTTTGTCAAAGATGCGCTATTGCAATGGGAGACAAATAGATTTTGTGGTCTCTATGGCCCTTGCAATAATTTCTAAAGGTAGTTTGGTTTGACTATATTTGGCACCTATGGTCAATGTGTCCAACCAGGCCTTACTGCATATGCATAGCTTGATAATCTTCGACAACGACAAGAGCTTGTCAACGTCCATGTATCCGGTGCTAAGAAGACAGCACTTTATGCCATCGAGCGATGCAATCCAAAATTTGGGGTTGGATTTGATATAAATAAAAATCACAACTGTGCAAAGAACAGTTGTTGTTTAAATGAAATTTGGTTTCCCATCATACTTTTCTGGTCACCAAGACTATTGAATAGGAAAATATCGGTGGTGAGATAAATTATGGTACTTGATAATAATACGAGTACAATTACTTTTAGAACTAAATTTTCACATGCATTTACCTTTTCCACAAAAATTTGTTAAATTGAAAATTGTGTGCTCTCCTCAGTCCGGACAAATGTCTTTAAAGTAGACGTTTATAAAATTCAAACAAGGTATACCACCGTATTACTAACTTAATACCCTCAACATCCCATGATGGAAGAAGAGAAAACTTCACAAAAATCACTTAAGTGGGCACGATATAATTCTTGTAGTCATTGCCCGACACCTACTCTTTTATGCCGATTCCAAGCGGCCAATGCATCTCATAGAAACTTTTTACTACCATACACCAACTACATTTCATAGATGCAACTGTCATCATCTCGTACTTCTTTCTGTTATAACAAGTGGAGAAATTAAGTTCGGCAGCGTCGAAGCTTATCTACCCTCCATCATGGACTGCGGTCCAGTATGAAAATGTTGTCTTTTCTATCAGGTTGTGCTTCTTTCCATACCAACATCATATATAACAACCACAATCGTCTTTGTTTGGGAGATGCCACGCCCGTTTGTCCAACGTTTTCATAATATATTCTTAAATGATTGCCTAGTTACTGAATTCATTCTGTTCAAATTTTAGAAGATCGCTTTATTAATTTGGCAATAGACGCGATTTTTTTTGGGGGCTTGGCGCTTTTCCTCCAGTATGTTTTTCGATCCCTGCCAGCATCACTTGTTCCAACTATCAACGTCGTAAATTGCGGTTTTTAAGTTCAGAATTGTCGATTTTTCCAGAGGATGGCTGAGTCCTTGTGTGTGAAAAAAGTTTACCTCTTGACCGAATTGTCCCTTTTTCAACAAGAACCGCTTTTCCATTATCAATCAACACGTTTCGGCCACCTAGCTTCAATAGTGCCACCTCCAGTTTGATTTCCACAAACTTACAGACGGACAGGGCTAGATCATCTTACAATTTTAGGTAGGATTGTAACTGTATATTTAATGGGATCTGGTATTTTCAACACCAAATGCTTCAGTCCATCAACCTAAGTTTCTGCAAAATTTCAGCCATCTAGCTTAAGTAGCGCGGCCTGTATTTTGCTTACTGCAGACAGACATGGCTAGATCATCTTAGAATTTTATGACAATTCAGAATATATAAATTGTATGCTGTCACCGACCAGTATTTCGATGTGTTGCAAACAGAGTGACAAATATATATTCTATGATAGAGGGTATAATAATGGAAATCCATCGACTAAAATCGATGTCAGTTTGGTATTTATTGTAATTAATTCGTAAATAGGATTTACGCTGTATGTATGCTTGTCGATTGATTTCGCTTCTCGTTATTTCAAGTTTATGCTCTGATTCGTTGGAATTTTCATGTCGTCAGCAAAGTTTTCGTCTCTCTTGATTTCGAATTTTTGAAAAAGACCTGCGACGGAAATTCGGTAAAAGTATGCCAGAAGGTTCTTGGGTGCTTTGGAACACTTTAGAAATGCATCGTAAAGTCCTGGCTTATAAATCTTCAAGGAGCTCTTTCTCGAACCTCTGAGTGCTTTTAACAGACACGTGGACAAACCGACAAGGCTATGTCGCCTTAGAATTTCACAACGATCGATAGCATACGAGTATGTACTTTAAAGGGTCTCCAAACAATATATCATGGTGTTGCAAACAGAATGACATGAGTATCGCTTGACTTATTCTGCACTGCATTTGCTTAATATAAAGAAGCTCTCCGGATCGGCGTATTTAACACCGTATTTTTTAATCCTTCGTTAACCGTTCTACTCTCGTCGAAGCCTTTCAAGTGTGTGCTAGATTTTTGCACACGTTTAAGCAAACGTTTGCATGCAGACACTAAGTAGGCTAACACACAGTACTGTACATAAGTATGTATGTACAGTGTACATATGTATATAGTTTGAATCAGAAATCTTTTCAAAACGTTATTTTTTGGAAGACGCTGACGAAGAGCTAAAAGACGACAGAAGTACATTAGCATTTTGCGATGGAAAAAGGGGCAAATCAGGAAAAAAAACGAAACAATCTTTTTTTTCGAGCTGTGTGCAATTGTGATGTTTTGCTGTTGTCGTTGTTGGCTTGAGTTGCGCTTAGAATTTAATCCTGTTTAAAGTACAGAACTACACGCATATACACAGACACCAGCAGCATGAAAACGGGGAACGACCAGGCAAGACCGAAGGAAAAACCGGGGGACACGAAACAAAAGACACTGGCAGATACGAGACAAGAAACAATTCGGTAATGTATGCCCGAATATGTTAAGAAATCCTTTCCAGTGAAATAATGTTAGATAAACAACAACAACAAGGAGTAAAGCACCAACGGCAACAGAAATACGAGTAGATACAATGGCCAGGGGGAAATTTGGGGTGTAGAACAGGACAGCCTGACTGTATAATGATGAATTTGTTAATGCCAAAGTGTTTCTAGTCCTGCTTACTTCACATTGGGAACAGCAAATCTGTTGCTTGCACTTCAAATACTCCTCTTTGGATTATGTTGCTGCTGTCGTTGGTTTTTGTTGTAGCTTGTTCGCTCCCCCTCCCCCCTCTCACTCATTGTAAGCATTATTGAAGATAATGGAATACAAATTTTAAGCCTAATCCCTACAAAAATATTTTCCTAAGGAGCATTTTCAATTGAAATAGAAAACTCGCAATAAGACGTTTTTTGTTTGTTGTCGTTTGCAGTTTTCTGATGTGTTGACGCTTTTCATCTTGTCTAAGAACAAAATGAAATTCATTAAAAATCTGAAAGAGGACACAATTTCAGGTTGTTGTGCCTTTTTTTCATTGTTGGTATTTATTTCCTTTAATTAAAAGAACTGCAGGACAACACTTGAGACAGTTGTGTATGAGAAAATTAATCAAAGAAATCTCAAATTAATTTAACCTGAAGTTATCCGAAAATTTGTTCAGAAATATTAAAAAATTTCACAGGACGACGCTATACTGATGTTTGTACCACCCGTGAGTTGCTTCGTTGTAAGAAGGCAAGACCCATTTGCGTTAGAATTTCTTGTCTAGCCTTACGCACAACGTCCGACTGTCAGTGGATGGCAACCCGCCTCTTCCACGATCTAATATGCCAGTAAAGCTTGTAACTCACGTTGAGGCCACTAATAATACACACAGAGAACAGATTTGTTGCCACAACCGATATTTTTGCCAACCGAATGATGGTGGTTGGAAGAACTATTCATGTATTCCATCTTTACAACCGAATGTTGGTTGGGTAGACAGCAATTATAAGTAGAGGGAACAGACAGTTTCGGTTGAAGAAAAGTATTGGAAATCCTAACAGACTAAGATGGTTATTGGAACTGAATTTGTGCATGTATTGGTTGTTGTTATAGATTGTTGGTTATAAGTACTTTTTGAAAAAATTTAATATTTTACCGCCTTGCAATGGGTCAACTTAAAAAATTGAATTAAGGTTGATACCAATATTTATTGTCAAATTGGTTGTTTTTTTTTAATAAAATAAAAATGAGGTCTATCTGATCAAGTCTGAGTATTCTGAATTCTGAAAATATTTTTTATACCCTCCACCATACAATGGGGGGTATATTAGTTTTGTCATTCTGTCTGTAACACCTTGAATGAATCATCGGAGACCTAACAAAGTATATATATTCTTGATCCTCGTAAAATTCTATGTTGTCCTGCTGTCCGTCTGTTGAAATCAAAATAGAGCCTGCACGAAAACAGCTAGGGAGCTGAAATTTGGCACAAACATGTGTAGTTCACCTAGCATGGTTGGTATTGAAAATGGGCTACATAGCTCTACGGGAAGTTGGTGTTGGAGACCCTCAACCGACACTACCTCATAAAAAATATTTTTTTATTTGAAAATATCCGTCCAGTTTCTTGAGCAAAATCACTGAAATTTTGCAAATAATAATCTCTATATAGGCGCAATCATCTATGTAAAAATAGGTTAGATTGGGCCACCATTTCTTGTACCTCCCATACAAACGGCCTTATGGGTCTTGAGAAATAATATGACTATAACTCACCACAAACTTGACCTATCGAAATAAAATTTTACACATCAAGATTTCTATATACAAAACACTTCTACGCTGAATTCGGTTGAGATCGGAAAAGTCCTACTCGTACCTCCCACACAAACGGTCTCATGGGCCTTGAAAAATAATATGACAATAACTCACCACACACTTGACCTATCGAGATGAAATTTCTACATAAATATTTTTATATAGAACACACCTCTGCGCCAAATTCTGTTGTGATCCCACAAACGATCTCGTGGGCTTTGAGAAATAATACGACGATAACTCACCACAAACTTGACCTATCGAAATAAAATTTTACACATAAAGATTTCTATATAGAAAACACTTCTGATGTTGGAATAATCAATATTATGTTACAATAGCCAACTTAAAACAGGGTTTGGTCACTACGAAGAACTAAGTTGTTGTCACCATCAATTATTGGTATTAAAGTAACACATGTATATCCCAATTAGTTGGTTGCTATAACCGCCAGTTGTCGCAACCAATAGTTTAACTGAATTCGGTTTGTATAACTAGGTTTTTTGGCTGTGAGTACCGTGATATGGTCGTTGCAGCCATCATATGATATCTCGAACCATGTTACTATCAATACTTTGTTGGATATTGAAAACGGTTTATCCAGCTGAATTTTTGTAGTTCGGACCGATTTCCGACTGATTTTTTCTCTGTGTGTATGAAGTGCAATAACTCGATAGCAATAATGCAATATATATGTACCTACTTTTAAATGCAAAATAACAGTTTTATTCATGCAAATAGAAAACGTTTTGAAAATAATTTGTGGTTGTATTTTTGGTTTTTGAAATCCACTGGAGACAGCTTTTCACTAGTCTAGCGGAGAATTGCATCGTTTTCAGTCAAAAATTATGGTGATCGCAGAAGTTGCTTGTTGGATATAATGAAGCATTATAACTTTTATTGATTAAAATTAGGCTGGCCCGGCTGCGATCAAGTTTGTACTCGTATGTATTGCTTCTCTTAACGACATGACAAGCAGCAAATTTGAGTACCAGGGCACCGGGACATACCATGGAATGTTAAGGCCGATGATCTCACCAGACCTTAGACGTTTTACTCGATGTAAATTAGAGGGTACCCCGCTCTCTACATACAAGCTCAATCTCAAATTAGAAAGTCTAAGAGAAGCGAACGAAAGATAAGCTGGAGTCCGAATCAAGGGGCGAGCCATATTTGACAGCGGCGGCAGCTGAATGACTAAACTTACTCAACCGGTTGAGCGGGTTGAGCCGGTCCAAATGATGTTTTTATACTTTGTGCAAATAGTATGACAAGATGTTAAGGAAAAATGTAGACCAAGTAAAAACGAACGTTTTTTATATTCATAGATATCCTTATTTTATTGTTTCCCAACATAAAACAACATTGTCTTACGTTATCGCGTAAACGAATTAAGTATCCAGTAATCTTCATGTGTGTATTCTACATAAATCGCCCGAAATCAATAATATCAACCTCTGGGACTGATATCTGCATATAAGTAGCCGTGATTACGAGGCATTGCTGGATAGACTGTCATACAGCAAAATTGAGAGTATCAGCTGTTGAGCAGTAGAGAATGTTGAAAGTGTCGATTGCCAAATACGGTTGAGCACGACGCATATATCTGAGAATATTTCAAGTTCTAAGACTGATAATCCTTCTTTTTGATAGTCAGAGCACAACAATAGGAATCACAGAGGATTTCTGGATAGGGCTTGTTTCAAAGGGAAAGGTTTGATAGGCTCTAGTCAAGAAGAATTTAAAAGTTTCAAGCTACATTGTGAGGCTATCATGCAATGCCTATCACAAAAGATCTGTCTCGGTTGACAATGATTCTCAATGGACAAAGAGTGTTAAATAATTGGCAGACGCTTTAATTAACTCACCTTATTGGCACCGACAAATCTGCTGCTAACGTGGAAAGGTGGTAGTTCGCCTTGATGTCTGCTTTATACAGCCTGTCCTGCGGTCGCTGATAAAAAGAGACGCTTTATTTCAAATCACTCACTACTCTCGAAGTATCTGTAAGCTGATAATTCTGATTTTTATTTTCAATTCTGGCATTTTTATACTCCTGATATCACTCAATAATTTTTGGAACAGACGACCTTGCCTTTTCTGGAAGTCCAGCTATTGCTCCAGTTAGAGTCACTAGTACTGTCAGCTTATGTGCATTATTCATAGCTATTTAATGCTTTCGTATACAAGGCCGGAATTATATATTAAAGCTTATAATCTTTTCAATAATAACGACATGAAAATAAGTAATGCTTTTTAAATTATGCTGTAATTATGTATTATTTTGTTTGCTGTCACAGTTGCTTAAAAAAATTACATGCACGGTATTTCTCAAAAGGTTAAAAAGAAATAAACCAGTTTTTAAATCAGATCAGCCGACATGCAAAATACCTAAACTTGTATTCTATCCACCCTACCGTGAAGGAGAGTTGTTAATCTAAACGCATCTTAAAGATATGCGAATAACGTTTGCAGACTGAGTTGAATGCCGACGAAATATAGGTGGAAATAGAGTAGAGAAAACAAACTGCAATAAACGCAACTTGCGAACGGAGCAATTTTATGGCAACGCAGTTATTTGTTAACATTTTCAAATTCTCATTTAAAAAGTTCATAAAAACCATAAAGCTTGCACCAGCCAAACGCTACAACAACATCAACTTCATTTGGATGTTGTTACACAACAACATGGACACTAGTAGAAGGGACAGACAGCCAGACTAGCAACTCGTTTAGTGTGAGGGGTGGGGAGGAAGCAGCAAAAGGACATTCATTTCATATTTGCTGTTGTTTTGCTGGTCTTCTATGTACATGTGTACTTGCGCTCGAAACCCTAAAATCGCCCTTTTGTGCGGAAAGAGAAAACAAAACAAGAAATTCTGAAAATATTATGTGTACTTGCATTTTACACACACACACACACACACTCAGATGCCGGCAGATATACGGACATAGGCAGGAAGGCAGCAATACGGCGTGGCTACCTTTCCTACCGACTTACCTTCGTCACAGACTTGCTTGCATACAGTTACACTTGTACACACATACACACCCGAATACACATACGGACATGCATAGTGGTCCGCTTTGAATGGATGGATGGGTTCTCCATTCAATGTTTGCTCAACATGAATGCGGTTTAAGCTTAAATGGAATGCACTGTTTACATTTCTCTTACCAACACTGCCACTCGTGCTCATACGCCCCCTCATCCATCTGCTGTTTTTTTTACAACTACACACACACACATATACATGTATTTGCGTGTGAGTGTGTGGAAATGCGTGTCTGTCTCTCTGTCAGTTTGGGGAGTTGGGCTTTTTTATTATTCCCCCCTCCTCCTGCACAATAGAATAACTGTAACTAAAAAGTGTTTCAGTGTGTTTTTCATAAATACTCTGCAATATCGGCCACAAAATACTCTGTAACTATTGAAATTGTTGCCGACGCACACACATACACCTATATAGTCAAAAGCCAAGGCATACAAAGGTTTTTCTCGGCACACATACACGCATATGTGGACATGTCTGTAAGTAGGACATACAAACAAGAAAGTGTTACAATAGCCTTGCAAAGTATGTGTATGTATGCAAGTACACACACACAAACACACACAACATATATACATTTATACGTACATGTGTATGTTATGAATGACGCTAAAGTGTAGCGAGTGAATGCAGAATGCATTTCCACCATTCGTACACATCCCAATTGTGGCGATGATGATCTGCCAAGAGTCAGAGCGGCGGAGGGCGAGAGGATGACATGTGATACCGTAAAATAGGTGAATTGTATTTAAAACGCCCGACTTGTGGCATCAATTAAAAATCACAAACAAAGACCATAGATGGCGGGCGTGTATCCGCTACCTCACAAAGAGTGAGAGAGAGAGATTGGGTGAGAGACAGAAGGAGCAAAATCTAACAGTTGGCATAAACTTGCATTCCGTTTTGTGTATGTAGATAGGTGTTCCAAATACAGCGAAATTATTGGGGGGGGGGGGGGGGGGGTGATTTTATTAAAAACAAAACTGTTAAGACCTATTATTCTTTTGCGTCCTTTGTAGGTTACACTGCATTTTAAGTATGAAAGGCAGCGGAGGCATAAAATGTAGGTTATCACCTAGGTTGGATTTAAATTCAACAACTAATTGGTAAAACTGTAGGGAGCAAATTTGGATTTCGTAACACATAGAAACTGGGGTTGTTCTCAACCATTTTGCAAGCACTTTTTAGCAAAAGCTTTGAATGCATTGCTTTTCGTACTAACAGGATTTTCTCAACATCAAATTAAGGAACCAATGGCGAAATTCTCTCAAGCTGTTGTGCACGACCGTGGACTTCTGTTTAATGTCAGCTGCGAAGACACCATTTAGTAGCAAATATTTAAAAAGCTTAAAGTTTAGTTTATTAGTCGTGCAGTCGCCGGCATTTAAGATATGGAAAATACGCCGATTAAAATCTTTATTTGACCATTCCAAACCTTTGGTGCTCGGTCCAAAAACTGACTTGTGCCAAATTTCATTTAATATTGGATGCAATAAGTGGCTCCTAGAGCTAAAAACATAAATATCGCATGAACCTATATGTGGGAGCTATATCTAAATCTGAACCGATTTCTTCGATTTCAGTAACGTCCATCATTGGTTCAAAAAAATTAATTTGTGCAAAATTTTACGAAAGTTGGACAACATATACGGCCTGTAGTTTTATTACAAGCTTCAGATGGACGGGCAGTCATATATATGTAAATGGAATCAGCAGGTGGTCATATGTCGATAGGTATACTCAAAGGTGGGTCAGAAACTAACTTATAATGGGCATGAATGAAGCCAATTGATAAGCACCTATATCGATGTACCACGCACACACATTCGATTTCAGTTCAATCAATTTATCTACAAAA
Source organism: Hydrotaea diabolus (assembly GCA_963513945.1). Taxonomy (NCBI): domain Eukaryota; kingdom Metazoa; phylum Arthropoda; class Insecta; order Diptera; family Muscidae; genus Hydrotaea; species Hydrotaea diabolus. The sequence goes on along the minus strand of OY740720.1, from coordinate 98,093,272 downwards.
TGCAATACCTTTTCTCTCGATTTAGGCCGTGGCACTAGTGGAATTGAGCGAATAAAAGTATTTAAGAAAACTGAAAGGCCGAGGTAAGTAAAATCATTAGTGCCCAAAATGGGCAAAATGTGCTGAAGACATGTTAAAAGGACATGAAAAACCCCATCCTTTTACCACTGCTGGCCAGCTTTTGCTTTGTCTATGTCGAGACTCCACTACGATGCAGGCAAATGTACACCACCCAAATTTTTTTTTTTAAATTTGCAATCCAATCTTGCTTGATTTTACTGTGGCTTTGTGCGACCTATAACTAACCCATATGAATTAGACGTTTTATGTAGCCACCTTGCAAAGATGCTTTCCCAATTGGGCATTACCACTTTTAAATCTGATCTAGTTCGAATCTAGGGTGGTATAGGATATCATCATATAGTTGGCCCTTTCGGCTATGCAATTTTTACTTGTTATATTTTCTATGTTTTTTGACAACCTGACATTTTCTAATTTTTTTTGTGTACATTTCTTAATCTGATCTAAAATTTACGATTAACTCAGTGATAAGAGGAAACAAATTTAACTACACTTACAGAATTGAACCTCCATGTCATATCTATAAAATTAAAGGTAACCCCTGGTTGGGCATGCCGTCCAATTTAACTTCCAATGGGAAATTCAACGTATACGTCTTATAAACGAACTTTCAATGAATATTATTAATACGCTAGCTATAACTTGTGCTTAAAGCCGACTTACAAATCGATGGCAATTCAATTTCGTCCAACTAGTGCAGCAACTTACCTAGGGATTTAAAAATTAAACCAAAAGGTATTTCATTTTAACCAAATTGGATAAAACTCAGCATATTTGGGAAGCATATTTGAAATTCTTCGAAATATTTCCATTTGTCGACGTGGTGGTATATAAACCCGTGTACATGCTCGTGCAGTCATGGACACATGTACAGGACGACATTGTCCTCTGACTGATGGATTGTTGCATTCAGAGCAACCCCCTTTGACTGTGTTCAGACCGTTCGGCCTGTCTTCTATCTGTCTGATCTGAATGACTGTGTTTGATTGTCTTAATATTTGCTAATGTGCTAGTTGGCAGGTAGGAGGAAGAAAATACAATACACAACATGACCAGAGTACAGTCCTTGACGACGATATTATGGCGCGTTGGCTTTTAGGCGACTGAATTGAAGTTAGTACCGTTACATAGAATAACATAAGCTAAAAATATTTTAATACAATTATTGTTCTATAATGTAGTATGGAATCCAATTAAAATAATACCCTCTACCGAAGGATGGATGGTATATGAAGTGTGTCATTTCGTTTACAACACCACGATGTGTTGATTTTAGACCCCGAAAAGCATATATATATTCTTGATCGTCATAAAATTCTAAGATGATGTCATGTCCACTCGTCCGTATGTTGAGAGAACGATAGTGGTCAAACGAATTAAACTAGGATACTGAAATTTGTTATGATAATGACTTAGTGTCATAAGCTGTGTGGGAATGTCAATGGAGAGAGGGGCCGACTTAAGTACCTCGCCAAAAATTACAGTTGTATTTAAGATTTGGCCTGGCTGAAATTAACGACGTTTTTGTATGTTTTTATTTTAGCTTTGGTTCAGCAAGGTCAGATTTTCTAAAATGCTTAAAATGCAACAAAACAAAATTTCAGCAGCATTTGTTAAAGACAGAAAGATGGTCCGACCACACCAAACTGTCACTTCTCTAGATGCATTGGCTTCTTGTCGAATAATCAGATATTTTGGAACGTTCCAAATATAATACTCAAATAATATGTTGTTTGTGTAGCACGATACTTTGAACTTCAAAATTTCCAATAGGGAATCAAAAATGTATTTGTTGAGTTTTTGGTTAACTTCGATTGAGAAAGATTGCCGTTTGGGCTGAAAGTTAAACATTGTATAGTATTCAAAAATCTAAGTTTTCATTTAGTAACAATAGTTAGATATGCTCCTAAACTCGTTACATTGCATATATCTGCGGCACTATGATTTGAGTGGAAACTGTACTGAAATGTACGCTTATATACTTGTATCATCCCATGCATACATTAAGTTTACACAAACACACACACATATTAAATGCGCTGATGCGGATACGGATAGGGACAGAGATCAGATACGTAACTTGACAATTGCAAAGAGTTGTACATGGCAAACGCGTTTAACTGAATTATCCTGTTTCGTGTCACTCTTCATTTGTAGCAAATACATATTTCGAGCATGTTGAGCACGATGACTTTGACTTGTTGTTACCGTATGTGTCGGTTGCCGCAGTAGTTGCAGGACAACACCGAACAACGGACATACACAGACATACAGTTGTATGTAGTCATATGGAAGAATACATACTCATTCATACCTGTTACGGTCGTTTATATCAAAAATATAGTAACATTGCCTCAACAATGCCATTGACTTTGACGAAGGTGATGCCAATGTGCCCCCCGGCAGTGGTGGTGTTTGTTCCAACAACGACACCAACAACCAAACGTATCTAGATGTGTGGCTGCCAACACACATATATGCTGCCCACCCCTGCTGCTTAGCAGCCTTAGCCTTTGCCACATAAGTAACGGATATTCGAAAGCCGCAATTGTACCAACAGTGACTTATGAGTTGTCAATTCACGTATACGTCGGTGTATAGGAGAATCGGAACGAATACACTAACTCACACACACGCACACAGTCTCGCACGCACTCGTCTGACACATTTAAAATTAATCAAGACAAAGGGAATCCTGTAACTTTCAACAACTCTTATCCTGTGAATATTTGTTTATTCATAGAGAACCGCCAGAACCGGTTATTCGGGTTACTTTCGTACAATGACAAATAATAACTTCAAACTCCTGTCGCTTCTACATTGGACCGCTTGAAAAAGGTCTTGGAGATCCATAAGCGTCCGATGTTGTATAATCGTTTGGTTAAATTTCTAAAAAATTAGTAAGCAGAGCGTGGGTCACAAATTAAATTTGAGTTAAGGACGTTCTGCATTTGAATATGGATAGATTAAAATATAATTTCATTCCGATCGTTGTCATTCAAAGAACCTATTTCAGTGTGAGTACCCAGTTAAGTATAAGTAACAAATTTATAAAACACTCAAGTTTTATTTGTTTTTAATGTCAGTCTTGGCTAGACTGTGCTACTTTGTCGAATTATTCAGTTTTTTTCTCTACTAAAAAATTAAATTTTTTGCTGAAAAAAGGCTGACCACTTAGCCAGACTAACCGGCTTACCACCTTACATATGGTTAGGATAAGGAATTCATAAACTACGGAATGGCTTTAAATTACATTGCCATGTTCACTGGTCAAGATATTTACATTTGACCCTTAAAAACACAAAAAATAAAGTTTTATTAATCAGTCAGACATGGACTCACTCATTGTTCTGCACAAATATGCATGGCCTTGGTATGAAAGCTGTAGGGCAGCAAATCTTGCTGCAAGCTGGCGGTGACGTTCTGAGTTCATCCTAGCATTCTTAGAACACATTTTCTCGCTACATGTATTAAACTTTCAATAAAAACATGTCAATACTCGTACCATAGACCAGGTACGAGTATTTGCAGTTTGAACAAGGACATGACTTTAAATCTGAAAGATTATTTGTATTACAATTGGCAGGAATTGCTCAGAATCATATTCAATTTGTGACTTCTAGATAGACAGAACCACAATTCGGATGGGATTTGTATGAGGGAGTACGAAACATAGACATGGTACCCAATTGCAACTGGGTTACTAACAGGACTCCTACAACGCACTATGCTTAATCTAATAAGATCTTATATGAGAGGAAGGGACTCACATCGGCAAATATATATTTAAATGGGGTCTATTCGAAAACAAGTATATCGGTCCTTGTTTCCAGTTTCACTAGGTTACTAACCGGTCAAACATATCACACCATTCAAAATTTGAGCAAATTGGAAGGGAATTTTGTGTGGTGGCTACTTGAAAACATGAAGCGCCATAACCCACTTTCAGCAGAGTCAGTCACACTACGTATTATTCGAAATTTGTGCGTGATCATATTTAAGCTGTGGCTTTAAAATTGTCAGGACCTCAAATCGGGAGGGTCCATTCTAATCGGGAAACGCCTTTATATGATATGAAAACATAAACCGACACAGACCAGGATTTTCTCGGAATCGTAACGATAGATTTTTGGAAAATATTAGGTAGTAATGAAGGTAGCTGTGATGTTTTTTTTTTTTAAATAACCAACACTCAGGGGATGCCCCCTATACATGCGGTGCATTGCGTTGGCGAGTGGAAAGTAAAGGATCGGAAGGAGGAAAGAGGGAGTAATGATTATTGACGCTTGCCTTGAACTTCTGGATGTTGCAATCAGTGGGAAATACATTTGCCGGAAGTCGATTCCACATACGGACTGTACGAGCGAAAAACGAATTTGATCTGTAGTGTATAGTGCGGTCAACTGGCCAATCGATAACAAACGGGTGTGAGTTCCTAGAAAGTCGCGTATTCCTGCCGAACATCCTCACGTCAGGAATAAGGCGACGGATGTCTGATGAACACACACCATGAAAGTAACGATAGAACAGCGTCACGCAAACCACATTCCGACGATGCTCAAGGGAAACAATAAAGTTGGATACCCTACTGTCACCTATCAGCACCATCGCTCTCCTTTGAACACGGTCAAGTAGCTCCAAGACTGATTTTGGAGCACCTGCCCATATATGGGAGTTGTATTCCATCTTTGGCCTGATGTAAGTTGTATAGATATTGAAAAGATCAGAAGGAGTGAAGTATTTCTTGCACCGCTTTAAGAAGCCTATGCACTTGAGTGCTTCTTTCGACACTTCGAATACATGTCTCGCCCAACGGGCGTCACATTGTATTTTCATGCCCAGAACATCGAGAGCTTCTGATTGTTCAATATCCGTACCATCGATAGAAATTGACGATATTGTTGGGTCAGCGAATCGCTTGTGAGACAACAAGCAGCACTGTGTCTTACGTGCATTAAAATCTACTCTATTCACTCGACCCCATTCGGAAATGGCCAGTAGATCCTGGCCAAGTGTCTCATCCATAATTCGCCTTTTGTCTTCAATATCTTGAAGACTCGGCCTACGGCCGAATGAATATGAATGACAGAGGTTACTATCATCTGCAAAAGAGAAGATTGGATTCACGGTCTGACCCAAAAGATCGTCAATGAAAATAAGAAATAAAGAGGGAGAAAGGACAGAGCCCTGTGGCACACCTGCGGTCAGCCTATGTGTGTTGGATGAGAACCCATCTACAACAACTCTAATAGTGCGATCTCTAAGAAAGCTCGATATAAAACGAGCGAAAGTATCACCGACGCCAAAAGCCATCAGCTTTGACAAGAGTGCACCGTGCCAGACTCTATCAAAGGCCTTGGAGATATCCAGAGTCACAACCTTACTCTCACCAAACTGGTGGATAGACCGACTCCAACGTTCCGACAAGAACGCCAACAGGTCTCCGGTAGAGCGATTTCTACGGAAGCCATACTGTCGATCACTAAGCAGGCAGTTGGACTCTAGATACCTCACAAGATGGTGGTTAACCATGCTCTTCATTACCTTGGAGAGCCAAGAGCAAATCGCAATTGGCCGATAATTCGCAGGATTATTGGCTTCACCCTTTTTAGGGATCGGCTGGACGTTCGCAACCTTCCAACACGCTGGGAAAACTCCCGCACGGTAAGCAAGGTTGAAAAGGTTGCGTAATGGACGGGCTAGCGTCGACGAGCACTTACATAGCACAAGTGTCGAAATACCATCCGGGGATTTATTAACATCGAGGTTCGCAAGAACCCTTTTAACTCCACGCGTTCGAAAAAATATCTGAGGCATGGAACTTGATACGTTTTCGATCGCGGGGAGTGGTTGATTGCTTTCCGGCAAGGAAGAATTTCCTGCAAATATTTCAGCCAAAAGGTTAGCTTTATCAACCGGGTCAGTGAACTAAGGTTCAACTCCGGTTAAGAAGGTGTAACAACTTTTCAACGGCTGGTTTCCTCCTCATAAATGCCAGCAACTTTACGAGTAAGAGATACATCTCTAAGCCATAAAAGCTCTATAAAATTCAGTAAATATAAGAATTATATGGTGCACAGCTCACTGACTTGAGACAGGTTTGTTAAGGTCACATTAAGTAGTTACGAGGGCATCTCAATAATTTCATGGTTTTTCGAAAAAACACAGTTTTTTTACAAAAAAAAATTCTTTCAGCATAATAACCTTTTATCTCAATACACTTAGTCCAGCGTTTCTCTTTAATTTTTGTATCCCTTCGAAAAAACAGCATTTTTCGAGGTCTATAAAATAAGCTTTTGTTTAATCAATACTTTCATCGTTGGGACTGAATCTCTTTCCACCGAGACATTTCTTTAGGTTTGGAAATAGGGAATAGTCACTAGGGGCTGAATCCGAGGAATATGGCTGGTTAGGTACCAATTCGTAACCCAATTCATGCAGTTTTGCCATTGACACTGCACACGTGTGCATTCGTGCCTTATCTTGATGAAATGGTAATCGCGGCACGCATCTTTCTTAAGCCCAACTAATCATGTAAAATCGAAACCGCACTGTCAAATGCAATGCGTTCACACTCTTTTACTCTTCGATTGGCCAACACCGTATCGTGAATTTTTTCAACATTTTCGGCTGTATTGACATTTGTACTTGTGCGAACACAACGAAAGTCAGTAAACCACCTCTTTTACCATTAAAATCCATGGAGCAGAGTCCCCATAGTATTAATCAAGCTTTTCCTTGGTTCGATTTAAGGTTTTTTCCGCAAAAAAATTATATTTAATGCGCCCTCACAATTTAATTTTTCCAATTTTATTAAAATCCATGAGGTTGCATGTTTTGAACAGCTGTTAAACTCAAACTAAATGACGAAACTCTCTCAAAATTTAAAAGTAGTCTATTAACAGATGGTACTTGATAAGAGCAGTGTTGCATTTCATAAAACTACGAGGGAAGTTGGAAAAGTCACGGAATTATTGATGTGCCCCCGTAGTACTTCACATAAAACTTATTATAAATGCGTTAATACTTATAAGTCATTTTGAAGGCGATTTAAATTTTTCACATGAACGAAATGAAAACCAGCCTTAAAAGATTAATCGCGTTAGTACTTTGGAGTTGGGTTCAAATTCTAGGTCCCAATTAGTTATAACATCGTAGACAGCTACATTGTCAACTGAATACCACGTGCTGTGGGGGCGGGGGCATAGTTTAACACAACCCACCATTAGTTGCTTTAACAATATATAAAGATAGAATTTTCTTTAAACAAAGCTTAAACAATAATCAAAATTGTTCTATTTTTAGATGAACATTTGATATGTAATATTTCAGGAGCAAAGATCCTTCTATAATTATTTGCTGTGATCAGACAAATATGAAATGTAAATGACAGACAGTCCGTGCAATAGACAATAAGCGAAGGGTCTTGCTCTTGATCTGAGTTCCCTGAACTCTGCTCGCGTGGTGGCTAAAATCGTTCGCAGTATCGCATGTTTGCCAGCAGCATGGATGGCATTAATCCTGTGGTGTGGATGTGCGGCATTCTATGTCGAGAACATACAACTTTTATGCATTCTCATATTGTAACCTTGATGATTATAAATAGATAAGAACGAATGCGAATGTTTTTATGACACGCTTTAAAAACGAGAGTTCTTCAATGTGTAGGTACTTTGTTGGTAATGTTTTCATTCAGGCTACAAGAGCACTAATTAAAATTATAATTTCGGCATCAGCCGCTTCTCTTCCTCTTGTCCGCCTATAGCCAGCCAGTCACCACATCTCTGCTCGCCTCTCTTCCCCTGGCGGCCTGTCTTTCTTTGTGCTTCTGTTACATTTTACATTGTACTAGCGTGCGAGTGTGTTTGTGTCTGTATGCTTATGAACATTATGCTTTCATGTAGTGTGAGTGGCTGCGTGTATGTGTGTGTGTATGTGAAAGAGAGCTGTATGAAAAATAACAGATAATATGCTTGAATCCTTCTTAATCACTATAAGACTCTTTGATATGCTCCATCTGGCGTTTTGTATCGGTGTGCCGGCATTAAGGTGACTGTGTGAGTTGGTGAGTGCCAGTGAGTGGGTTTGTATTTATGTGTGGGTAATATTCACTTGCGGCATTCTTATTATAATTTTTTTAATTTTTACAACTTTTCTGGGTGTTGCGTTGGTCCCTTCCTCCCGCGCTCGCGTTGGGTGCCCAAATCCACTTTAATGTTTTTCGGCCATGGTACGTTGTAGGTGCAAACCTTTTATGTTCTTATATATGTATGTATCTGCAAGTAAATGTGTGTATGGCTGTGCGTTGGTGGATGTTCACTCGTTCATATCTGTAGCCATTCGGTGATGAGCTCATAAACTGTAATTGTGTGAATTATAATTTTACCTTCATAAAAAGGGATGGTGGTCATAGAAGAGGATGCGATAAGCACATAATTCAAGGACGTTATGGCAAACGAACTTTTTCCTGAAAATGACTGCTGCTACAATATGATCCATACGCTGGCACTTAGCAATTTTTTCCGGTGGTTTTTTCACCTAACCAGAAATATATCGTTATGAGCGGGGAATGTGAACAGCTTTTGTTTAAAGTTGCCTTACACTCGTATCCTTAATGGGCGACGAATAATTTACGTGGAGAATCACGTTTAAGTAAGGCCGGTCAAAAGGTTATTCTGACCGTATTTATCAGTAATTGACCGAATACATGTAATTAAATTTGAGATATGAATGGTACGTAATTTACGCAACTGATTGTGCTGGAGCATTTACACAATGGTAATTCTGATATAGGCACGTGAAGGATTGTGCGGTTTATGTCACTCTTTAGACATTTATTATTACAGTCGTGCTGAGTTTGAATCCGATTCTTGAAAATTAGTCAGCCATGGGTAGAAAAATCACTACTTCGGGAAACGTAGTATGCATTTCTCAACATGAATCAAAAACGTTTGTTTTTTTCTCGCAATTAAGAAACTGAAATGAATTGAAGGTTAATATGATTTTATTATTAACAAGATTATTTGCTATTTTCATATCATTGTGTGTGTTTAGGAACACTGTTAAGTTTAGAAACTAAACACTGTTTCTTTAAAAAAAACTTAATCGGCATTAATCTTTTTTGGATGCAGCATCAATATCTTATTTTACTTTTATTTAAGGGTTATCTATTTTGGGGGTTTAGAAGCAAACGCAAACAAGTAAAAAAGGTCGAAGCAGGGGGTGGCCGACTCTACACATGGAGGGACCTTTGTTTGGGAGCTATTTGAAATTATGTACCGATTTGTTCCATTTTTACAGGGTGTTGATTCCTCGTATAGATCCATGCGGAATCGGATGTAATATGTGTTTTAGAAAGCTGCAGGTCCTGAAATCGGAGAGGATTTCACCAGACATATTGATTGAACATCAGAAAAATTTGGTAGAGATCGAATGTAACATGAAGCTTAAAGAACTGTAGGTTCTGAAATCGGGAAAACCCTTTATATGGTATCAAAACATGGACCAATCAATAGTTTTCGTCTTTTGCGGAAACTTGAAGAATAAACCATGTTTCATAGAAATCGGTTAATAATTGCGATCTGTACTCAATTACAACTACAGATGGACAGACGGAAGGAGGGACGGAGGTTATAATGTCAATGTCAATAGTACAAAAATGCAACAATTATTTGCATAAACTCAATCCTTTGCGTATACTTAAAGTCCAGCGGCAGAAAATCGTTCATGGTTACCAAGGGACCAATTTACGTTCGAAAAACATAGAAAACCCGTAGTAAATGAGAAATAGCGATGCTATACTAATTCGAAACTTGATCATTTGATATCGATGCCTTATCGTTTTGCAGAAATGTAGAGGTAAATAGTTCAGGCCTGTGTCACCTTCAGTCTAAATGACGCATCTTTTAGTGCGTTTTGTTATTAGCAAAGAGTTTCAGATGCATCAGTTTTTAAATATCCAAAGCTGTAGTCAGAGAACCAAATCACAATATGTACCATTAGCACATCGAGTGTAAGCTGACATAACTTCTTGTGTGTTTAAAATTTGAATTCAAACCCCATCAAAAGGTGCAATAAGATAAGCCAATTGAATATTGTTCGATGTTTTTACACCTGTCACAGATCCAAGTTGTTCAAGTTGTTGTAGAACCTATTACAAAATCAGAATTTTCGCTGTGTGAAAGAGAATTATAGCGTACATAGCTTGCGTGAAAGAACGCTTAACTGTTTGTTAGATCCTGCTAATCCTAAGAACCGAACTTTTTTTTTTGTTTTCAAAACATTTCCGGAGAATCTCTAAGCCTTTTCTGATTCACCATTAATGAAGCTGTTAACGTCCACAGTGACGTTTTGTTAATTAACTCAGCCCATTTTGTGTTAAATAAATATTCAGCTCTACATTTGTTGGGCCTGTTGTAAGCTGATTCTCGAGATTAAATCATGGGAATTTCCATTGTGTTTAAATCAAGTCCTTTTTACAGATTGTATATTGCACAGTTCAGTATTGTGCATATCATAGTCTGGCTTCTAAATTCGATATTGCCTGTTTGACGTTAAATACTCGTATTTTCTATTACCAGATAATGTTTGTTTGTATTTTTCATGCTTGCACTTGCATCGCCATATTTAGCAATTTGATCGCTTTTGTTAAAAAATAAACCATTTTTTCCTCTTTTGTATTTTCTGATTTTAGATCCACCTTCGCCGCCAATCATATCGGGCTACATGGAAGGACAAATAATACCAGCTGGCTCAGTACAAAAACTGTTGTGTGTTTCATCGGGAGGCAATCCACTAGCCACACTGACATGGTACAAAAACGATAAAAGGGTAAGTTTTAAAATTGAACACACAAAAGAAAAAATCGCTGAAAAAATATTTGGTCACTGGAAAAACTTGTGAGCAAAGGCAGACCTTGTATGTATGAGCAGGTGATATTACAAACAACCACAAATTAATTTCGCAACAAATTTTAATTAAAACTGTAAGCAGTGACGAAACGAGTGTTTGAAAGTCAGACTAGAAGTATTTTAAGTACTTCTACTATTGATAATGAGCTTTGCGAATGGTAACTCAAATTTGTGAAATCATTACAAATTAGTTTTTTAAGAATTCGACCGCGTGTACGTGGTCTGAGTAAATTTAAAACTTCTTTCATGTCTATGGGAAATAGATCTTTCTAGCTTCGGCGATCCCATAGATAACACTGATATGAAACTAAAAATAATCAAATTGAGCGCTAGAAGTTAGATATTGGAAGAAAAATGTGTACTTTATTGAAAACAGATAACAAAGTTGATTAGAGCATGAACATCTCAGTGAAAATATAACTAGATTAACGATAATCTGGCTTTACATCAGTTATTATGAATAGTAATCTGAAAATGGTCTCGTTGTTTTGGCAAGTAGTTTTATTTATATGTCCGTTATTAATAAGCAAATCCTCAAGGAGTACAGTTGACGATTTCTGTATCGACCTCCAATTTAGAAAGTATTTAGTTACAGGGTAGATCATTTAAAATTTTTAAATTTGAATGGGCTTTGAAAGTAAGTAATTATAATTTTTTCATATTTAAGGTTTTATTAGAAAGGTTGAACTTTGTCACTTAAGAGTGGTACACATTATCATTCACGTGACTGCTACAGCTGATTCAGAGTTTCCTTTCCGATCAACTCAATAATTCGGTACATTTTCGATTTTTTCGGGTCGAATCTCGTCAATGGCAACTTTGTTTTCAACGTTTCAATTGTTACTAGATGCTTTGAGCAACATTTATCCTTAATGGCTCCCCACATAAAATAATTTAAAAGGCTCAAAGCACAGCTCCTAGGCGGCCAATTGACATCACAATTTCGGCAGATTATTCGTTTTTCAAAAACAGCACATAAAATATCGATGGTTGCGGTGGCTGTATAACATGTGGCCCTGTCTGTGGTCCCTGCCATTCTCTCTAATTTTTGAACGTTAAGGCCGCTAGCTTTTTGTGTATGCATTGGCTTCTCAATAGTCACGTGTGGGTTCTCTGAACCCCTCACGGCAACCATAATATGTTCTTTGCAATAAATTCGTCGCAACCATAGTAATGTTTTTTGAATTTCATCTAAATTATGATTGCGGCAATAATCATATTGTTAAAAATGTAGCAATATTATTATTCCCAATTTAAAAATGAAAATATGGTTGTAGCAACAATATACTTAGTATGGGCATAAATACTGTTACACACGTTTAATACTGAATGTTTTTGGACCAAATATTTTTTAATACATACGAGTATATTGATGTACGAGTATATTGTATCCAAAAAGAAACAACCTATTCGAAATGTCTGGCTTTTGCCTTTACACACGCCTTTAGCCGCACTGGTCAATCGTTAATAGCTGCACGAACCTCGTCCATTGGAAAATTGGCCACAGCTCGAACGAAAGCAGCCTTAAGAGATCCAATGTTGAGGTATCTTTTTTAACAAACCTTGTCCTCTAAAATCGTCCACAATTTGTAATCCAATGGGCTAAAATCTGGACTGCCTGAGGGCCATTCTTCAGAGGAAATGAACGCTGGCAAATTGTTTCGAAGCCAGGCCTGGGACGTTCTAGCATTATGGGCCGGCGCATAATCCTGCTGAAAAGTCCATGGCTGGTTTCGGAACAGGAAATTGTTAAGAGGCTTCACAACAGCTTCCAAAACGGATTCTTGGTAAACTTTGGCCGATGTTTTGACTCCTTGTTCGCAGAAATGCAGGTCAGTGACTCCATCGTAAGAGACACCCCACCAAACCATGACTGAAGCTGGGTGATGACCCTTTTCCACCCTTGGGATCAGTTCAGATGCTTTCTTAGATTATCGCGCATACACTCTATCATTTTGCTTGTTAAGTTTTTCCTGAATGGTAAACATTTTTTCATCGGTGAACAAAATTTTTCTGTGCAAGTTATAAGCGTGCTTCACCAAAAGACATTTGCATTTTTCAATCCTATTTTTTTAATGCTGCAGTTAACAAATGTCCGGTACGTCGTTTGAAAGACCCAATTCCCAAGTCTTTTTTAATGATTCGACTCATGGACTTTTGCGTGATATTCATCTCACGGGCCATGATTTTCTGTTTTCGGAGCGGATTTCTGTGAATTCTTGATTTAACGGCTTTGATGACATGCGGTGTTCGAACAGAGCGGCCCGACCGGTGGCGGTCTTTTACATCTCCAGTCTCCTCAAACAGTTTTATGCATCGGTAGACGAACATGCGGCTAATCCCTAGTGGCCGGAGCGTTTTGAAAATATCGCTTTTTTCATCTCACACTTGAAACGCGCTATTACAGCGATACGGTTCACATTATCTGTCCACTACATGATGAAAGTTGAAACAATTTTAAAATCCCATTACAGACTAAAGCTATTGAGGTTAGCTTTTAAAACCCATATGACATTAATGACATTCAGTTCTACTATTGAAATGGGTGTGTTCAATGTTGTAATGCCCCTATTAATTAAATACGGTTGGTGCTACAAAATAATGTCTTTTTGGAATTTATGTTTAGAATAATATGATTACCGGCAAAATTAATTTTGACAATGTTATTGTTTCTAACACAGTGCAACACGAAAAAATATAACCATATACGGACACCACTACGTAATAAGAGACCAAAAAAAGACCGTACTTTTTTTCTTCATGTCATAGCCACCGAGACGATTATAAGCTTCAGCAGTTAAATCCCTGCCATTGAGTCCATGTGAGTTTCATCGGTAAAATCCCTGCCATTGAAAAAGCATCGGAAGGTGTTTAACCTTTCCAATAAAGCCAAAATATTTAATAACTGAATTCAGATACTAGATATTTTCTATAATCTATTGCATCTATAATGTAACAGAACAGATCTTTAAGATTATCGTTTGCATGGTTTAGGATATTTACTAGCTCAAGTTCTGTGAAAAAGATTCTTCGAAAAGATTTTAGTAGTCAATGACTCGAAACAAGACATTTGGCCTTAAAGTGTTAAATACTCTTTCTTTCACTTAAGTTGCACATAGAGCAAATGCGCGACTATCGTTCATCAAAGCGAGTTCCGTTCAGTTCCAAAAGGTCGGCTCTTATTTGATGATTTATCTGATAGATGTAGTGTTATTATTTTTAAAATATACGTAGTAATTTAGTTTGGAGTAAATACTATTCGTCGTTGTTGCTCTTAGTATTTGCTGCGCTCGTTCATTACTCTGAAGACCGTTAATTATATCAGTCCTTAGCATCTCCTATTCTTGCCTGGTCACAGATTGGGTACTTTGATTTGTACCGACTTCCGTAAAAGTACCTTTGTTAGGGTATTGTGTACCTACCTCTCCATGGTTGAATTTGTCAAATCCTGAAACAAAGAAATGTCAAATGAAATAGTCTTTGTAAGGCGCCGATAAAGATAAAGTTTCATTTAAGCCATTTCATTTAAGCCATTTTTGATGGCAAGCCAACCGATAGAATATCTGTACAGCTGTATATATACGCCTGTTTGCAATATTTGAGAATTTTTCCATCGCTACAAAAATAAACAGTTGTGCAGCAGTTTATTCCGACCGATTTCTTTATTTCTTTCGAGAGTTGATTACACTATCGGGATTTGCCATTTTTAATTCCAAAAGTTTTTTTATGTCCTCCGCACGCAGAAAAAGGATATGGTTCTTATATGGTCACGGCAACAATAGTACGAGTATGTTTTCTGCAATTAAAGTAAGTTCGTCGTAATCATAGTATAGTCTTTCGAAGAATAATTTTAAAATGTTACAATAATTTGATTACTGCAATCATACCGTATGATTATAATTTTTATTAAATGCGAATTTTACGCTACTTTTAATTAATTAAACACAGTGTTTTTCAAACTCTTAAATAAATCACTCCCACTTTTTTGCATTTAATGTATTTTTAAATAATTTAAATGAATAACAACATAACCCAAACCTAATATTAGTCACTTTTTTCTTTGTGTATGGCCTGGTCGAACTTAACGAGCTTAAACATTTTGTCAAAATACAAAAAAAATATCGTCTTAACACTCTGTATCTGACAGTCAATTCCCGCTTATTGTAAATGAGATAAAAACATTTCGACACTAGCGATAGGAACATTTTGATATGTTGTGTTGGTTTTTCGAAAGTGACCAAATACGCCTCTCAACGCGCCTTTGAGGTGAATGCATTTGTAGTAATGAACCTTGGAGGCATTAGGAGCCCACCTCAAGGGCTTGATCTGATCGAAGAGCACACTTCCGTCCCTGCATAGCTCACAGATTTGAACAAGTTTCCTCTGTAGCTTGCTGATGGCATGAGATTGAAATAAAATTACACCAGAATATTGGGCAATGAAGCGAAATTGTTTTCCAGTTAAATTAAAATAAATAATGGTACCCCAATGTCCTTTTGCCGGTACAAAGGTACGTAACACATATGAACGATTGTACGTGTGCATGTGATGAATGCCCAAAAACGTGTCCCTCTCAAGAGTGCTTATTAATGTGGGCGACGAGAACAGCGTCAGCAACTCCATGTCGGTATGTCGTAATTTTATGTTCGGACATAAAGTTGCTTTAATGAAAAACTTTGGTCACAACATCTGTAGTTAACCTGTGGTTGTTTTTTACAGCTCCACTTTCACACACACTTACACTACATACACACACTGGGCGAAGGGAGAGGGGGACGGGGGTGTCATATGCTACTGCCACATCCTCTTAAGTAATAAGGACGTAATGATTTTTTAAATGCACAATTAAAATGCTCTTTGTTTGTATGATAAAGCGATAAAAACACAAATTTCAAACAACTATTAAGGCACTTACTAGCCCCCGACGATGACAACACTACTGAAGAGGACGATGTCCTCGTCGTCCTTGTTTGACAATATTTTACCTGTTTGTGGTAGTTGAGTCACAAGGATGTCACCTTTAATTTTAGCTGTTTTTATTTTATTCTTGCTATTTTTACAACCAAATTTTATACAGTCCACTCCACGCCACTCCACTCCACCATGAGAATGCATGTGGACGAAAGCAGCGTAGGGTTCCTGGGCATGATGTAGTGTTCGTTCTGGATTCTGACACATGCAAAACCAGCCATTGGACGAGTAGGTACACACTCTCTGGTGCTGTTCGCTGGCGGCGTACGGCATGTCCTCGGATAGCCGTCAAGCAACCTCACCTCAACTAACTAAGACAGGGGCGAAAGACGTGTTGTGTGAGAATGTCGGACAATAACACGAATGACAATTAAGTTCAAGCACAGTTGACACCGAACCGTCCTCACTGAGTGTGTATGGGTGTGTGAGTTTGAGAGTGTGTATTCACTTTAGTAAATATTACACGCATACATACGCACTCACCGCTGCACACGCATGTAAAATTACAACAACTTGTGGAAAGCCACATGCTCCTCCACACAAGTACGTACGTATGTATGATGCTGCATATATATTTTCACTAGCTACACATGTACAGCAGATATACGCTAAAAGCACACACACAAATACGCATGCAGCTATAGAATATATTTGAGGTGCGGGTGTGTGTGTGTTGCCTTTGAAGCTTTTAGTTATAGCATTTTATGTCTTACTTAGTCTTATATACTTAAAGTACACATACTTTGTTTATTTACTACGCACATACTAGCACTCACACACACACAGATACACTTGTCGCTATATAGCATGGCATATATGCACACATATACACCCACACTCACATGCACATGAATGTACTTACATATGTTTCCAAACATATTAAGCTTTGTATAAACATTCTTAGTAACCTAACAAAACTTTGGCATAATTTAGATAGTTTCCGCACCCCACATTCATAGATACACACATACAGATGTACAAATCCGTTTCCATGAAAACAGACAGCATAAGTGTGCATACATTTTGTATACACATATACAAATATGAATACACTTGGTAGGTGTGTGCACATTTGTGTGAGTGTGTGTGATAAGAGTTTGCCAGAAAATCCCTTGAAAGGTGGGGTTTACATGCGGTATCCTAGGAGGAAGGAGCATTACCTGTTTAGTGGAATTTCAGTTTTCATAATATTTATAACGGAGTTTTTATTGAAATTCTTTATCTTTGTTAATGACATTGGCAAACATGTTCGTACATGCATATATGTACATGTGTATGCCATGCTGTGTGTTAGATCATTTGTGGTTCAATGGAAACTTGGACAACTAATGCGACAAGAGGACCAGAATGTTAATGTGTTGGGTATGTCAGTCCTGAAACCACGGGATTATAAACCCCGATGCCAGTGACTTTACTCACCCGTATCTGGCCTTCTCTGCGTTGGCTTAAGACAGTAGGTCCTGTTCAATTATTTTGAGAGAAGTTTTCAGTTTGATCCTTATTGGGGGAAATCAATTTAAACATTTTCGAGTGATTATTTTTAAATAGGCACCTGCCCAAGGCAAAGCTTTCTTAGGTCCTTGAGCGGTAATGTTGCCACAAAAAAATGTGGATACTGCCTACATTACTATTGGTGAGCCAAGTCTTGTCGCTTAGCGTGTGTGGCCCAAGTCCATAAATTCCGGACAGTGGCAGAGAAGATCTTCTGATGTCTTTATCTCCTCATCCTTGCAACTCCTACTTACTTGATTGGCAGTTCTCGGCCGCAGTAGGTCTTTAGCGCCAAATATGTTCAAATTCCTCGCGCTTTGATCTTGTGCGCTTTAGAAGCTTGGCCTTGATCTTAAGAGCCAACAAACTTAGAGGACACGAAGCCTTTCAGGCCTCCGTGATTGTAGTTAAGAATATAGGCGGTCCTCGCTCACCTTCGCACGAAATTCTTAACCAGTTGGAAAGGTAATGACGATTCTTTGGGGTGGCTTGGGCTAGAATATTGCTGAACTCGAGCGAAATGGAGATAAGTATGATGCGACTCAGCTAAAGAGAATGGGAATAGTAGATATAGAGGGCATGCGGGAAGGATGTCAAAACGTCAGAGCACTAAGTTTGATACTGGGGACGATTCAACCAGACTAGATGAAGAGTAGGGGCAAAAATTGGAAGACACATAAAGACTTTACTAAAAGCTGAGAATTACATACTTATAAGTACAATCCTATCATACAATCATACAATGATACTATACAAAATTAGAGATCAGAACAGGTCCTAGGTCTAAGTATGTCGTAGACGGTGCACACATTTTCCTTGGATCTTACGGCCGCTTTAAAATCAGCTAAAAGTAATACACCTCGTATGATATTGCATAGTTGTAAGCTTGCGGCGCAGCAATTCATTTGAACATGTTTTGGGCATTTTTACGCCAATCCGACCGTTGTTTGGTGTCAAATATCCCCCACGTAGCCCCCGAACATTGCTCAAGAGTATTACGAAGGAGCAAACTATTGCATATTCGTCTAAGGTACCACAAGCGGCTGGCTAGGTCTGCGCTGACAAAATAATGTATCCAAATTATTAAGAAGCGATAATTGACAGCTTCTGCATAATGTAACGTTTATTTTGTATTGGAGGTACCAGCATAGGGCGCGCCAACAACGTACGTCATACAAGCGTAAAAATATAAGGTAGAACAGTGTGGCAATCTTGTCTCCACCTCTTGAGTAGGGGCGCTTTACACATCTAAAGTCTTTGACTAAATGGGATTAAAGATAAGAATCACCTCCCTCATGCATTGGGCTACCACTTGCTACGATCTCAGTGCGCTTACTGACAATCCCGACAAATAAATAAACGCTCAACCTACAACTGTCTTGCAAGCTCCAGTAAGTTCTTATTTTCCACATAATACTCAACAAACAATCGTACATACATACATACGTGCATACTGAGCAACGGTGGGGGGAAATGTAAGGACTGTCGTTCGCACTGTCTGTCGTGCCGAAAACCAACGTACTTGGATGTGTGTTCGAACGGCGAACTAGAAATGCGATTTAATCATTTGCCAAGTCGTATAACCATAAAAATCACTTGCTCACAATTTATGCGTTTTCTTTTAATTCCAGATAAACTCGGTAATACGCACTGCCGACAAGTCTGTCTCGGCCGAAATTACAATTCTGGCAAATGTAACGGATAATCAGGCGCAGTATCGCTGCGAGGCAGCCAACACCGCCACCGAGATACCCCTGTTCGAGTCGACCACCCTGAGCGTACACTGTGAGTAGTGGATCAAGGATCTGCGAGCATAATTTACATTGAAAGAATTAATTTTATTGTTAACACACGAACAATTGCAGTTGCACCCGAGACCGTTAAGATACGCATTGAACCGGAAGAGCTGAAGCCAGGCGTTGAGGCGACCATAGTGTGCGACTCCAGCTCGAGCAATC
Organism: Hydrotaea diabolus; assembly: GCA_963513945.1. NCBI lineage: Eukaryota > Metazoa > Arthropoda > Insecta > Diptera > Muscidae > Hydrotaea > Hydrotaea diabolus. The sequence goes on along the minus strand of OY740720.1, from coordinate 98,073,861 downwards.
CACCTGCGAAGTTGTCGTGGTGGAAGGATGGCATATCAATTCTGGGTAAGTTGCTTGGTTTGCGGCGAAATGGGCTGGCGAATGGATCGTATGGAGTGGGTAGAGTGGTGGCGTATTCTATTATGAAGCCAGCAAATTGTTAAAGAAGTCAAAAACCCCAGAGCAAGTGAGGTTTGTTGTTAAGCTGGAAAAGTGCCCAAATTATTGGGTTGTTCAAAGGATTGTCATTGTTGTCAAAAGGAGCACACAAACAAAAACACGGGCACAACAGAAAAACCAGTGGTGTGGCCACATGCCACACAAGTTGGAGTAGTCCGTACGAGTCGTGCTAGTTCTATTGCCGCTCCACGCCGTCTTCAGTGTTGCACGGAGTGGCGCCGGCCAAACTTGTAGGTTGGCTGCATGTTTGGCTGTCTGTGAATGCCTGGCCTGGATGGTTGCTGGTCGGCAGAGGCGTAAACCTAAACCTGCTTTGTTTGTGTGGTCCTGCTGTATCTGTTCTCATTCTCATTCGTTTGGCTGAGGCTAACAACATTCCTTCAGCTCGTCCGTTTCACTCCGTTTGTGCGAATGTGGCCGTGAATGCAAGTGTGTGCGTGTGTGTTTGTGCATGTGAATGTGTCAGGAGCATAGTTTTGCAAAAGAGGATGTTTGCTGCATTTTCCAAGTTGAGTACAAAAATGTGAAATATGTACTTACGCAAACTTCCGGCTTGCGAGCAAACTCCGCTCTACCAACATCCCCCGGCCACTTTGCTTCGCCTCGTCGTCTGCATTATTTCCATGTGGCAATCACCGTTAACATGCCTTTTACTTGTTGGGCTTCCCTCTGCCTCGCCAACAACGTGCCGTCTCCGCCAACAACGTGCACTTCCTTAGGTATAAATAATACATCTAAGCCCGGTCTGTGGGGTGGTACCGTCTCAACGTTGGAATTCAAAGTAAACATAACACAGGAAATGAACGGCGTAGTTTACACATGTCAAAGTGCCAACGAGGCACTGCAGCGCAGTGTGCACGAGGCCGTAAGCCTGGATGTGCTGTGTAAGTATTCCAAAAACAGAGAGAGATAGAGACGGAGATCTTCACTCCGAGACATGTAAACCATCGGGGAAATGTATAAATTGTATTTCACTCTTATCTCGTCCTTGTGTCACGTTGATGCTGTTGTTTAGATCGGCCCAAATTTGTGCCGCCACCCTCGTCGACAGCCGTCGGCGTAGAGGGCGAATCCTTGTTGGTGGCTCTGCAGGCCAATGCCAATCCGATGTCAATTACCTACACCTGGTCAAAGGATGGCCAGCTGCTGCCCAGCATGGCCAATGGAGTGGAACCACGTATCTTCGCCGAGGCATCCAAGCTGAATTTCACCAAATTGCACCGCAACGATGCCGGTGTGTATGTGTGCGAGGCGCGTAATTCGCAGGGGTCTGCTCGCATCAATGTCACCGTTGTGGTGGAATGTAAGTACAATACATGTAAACCGCCTGTTAACCTTCTCGCCGCAATTATTTAAGTGACGTTCTTTCGTTTCGTTTCTTTCATTCTTTTCGTGTTTGTCTGTTTGTCTGTGGTGGTAGATGGCACAACCATTAAAACGGTTTCCGAGAATGTGATTGTCAATCCCGGCGAAGACGCCATGCTGTCATGCACCGTGGAGGGCAAACCTCTGAACGAAGATCACGTCAAATGGGAGCGCTTAGGTTATGATATGACAATAAAGACATCGTCGACGTTTGCCAATGGCACCTCGTATCTGCACATCAAGGATGCCCAACGTGAAGACGTCGGCAATTTCCGATGCATTGCCGACAATCGTGTTGCCAATCCCACCAGTCGTGATGTACTGCTGATAGTCAAATGTAAGTGTAACCCGCCGAAAGAACAACAACAAAGTCATAAGCATTTTTAGTTTGGCTTTGTGTTGCTATAAGTTTCCTTGTTATTCGTCCTTCGTTACAGTTGCTCCGGAAATTGATAAATCTCCCACATTGCTGAGGGCAGCCAGTGGTACTGGCGAACGCGGCCGTTTGCCCTGTCGCGCCCAATCCTCACCCAAGCCCAAGTTCATTTGGCGCCAGGAAGGCAAGGATTTACCGGTTAATCGTTCCTATAAATACGAAGTCGAGGAGAAGAAAATCGACTCACTTACGTACGAATCCATTCTGATCATCGAGAAGGTGGCGCCCGCCGACTATGGTGCCTATGAGTGCGTGGCAAAGAATGAACTGGGCCAAGACATTGAACCAGTCCGCTTGGACATAACGTCGCAGCCGGATACCCCATTGAGTTTGAATATACTGAATGTTACGCATGACTCGGTGACAGTGGCCTGGACTCCAGGTTTCGATGGTGGCCTTAAGGCTTCATATAGAGTGCGCTATAGGTAAGTGCCTATCTTAAGGCATAAAATAAAATTAAAAAGGTTGCTGAATAGAGCAGAATGGAATGGAACAGAACAGTAGAAAGGAAGAAATGTTGTTTGCCAACAAAGCTTCTATAGCAGAGGAGAAACCTAACATTCTAGTCATTATTTCGATCTGAGCCTATGTCTAAAATTTTAAGATTTGTATCATTTTATGTAAAAAAACGTTAAAATGTCGGATAGGCCCGTTTAAAATAATTTAACTGGGAGTTATGCTTAGTAGGGACATAAATACTGTTTCAACATTGAACACGCCCATTTCAATAGTAGAACTGAACATACCCCGTTAATGTCATATGGGCTTTAAAAAGCTGACCTCAATAGCGTTAGCCTGTAACGGGATTTTAAAATTGTTTCAACTTTCATCATGGAGTGGTCAGATAATGAGAACCGTATCGCTGTAACAGCGCTTTTCAAGTGTGAAATGAAAAAAGCGATATTTTCAAAACGGTCCTGCCACTACGGATTAGCCGCATGTTCGTATACTATATTTATATCTCCTATTTTAGCGTGTCCTTTGGACCCATTTTAAAACGGGTTTTTGGTTTTGGTCTACCTAAAACTAAATCAGGATATTTTCATGACAAGTAAAAAGCCATGCGGGACGTTCGATGGGACGGACACACGAGACAAAACGTCCAGCGACTGCGCTTTGGGTATAATTCATGTTACAGTTTGCATTTTAACCATTATCCGTCCACAAAAAAATATGATTTGTTGAGCAAATACTCAAAGAAGTTTCACTGCCGTGCTGTTAGTCACTTAAGAAAATCTCTTCCCACTATGCCGATTTCTCCCATTAACAACAGCTTGTGATCGTGGGTTAATTCGTTTGACCGCTATCGTGCTTTCAACAGATAGGCGGGATCACGGACATGACTAGTTCGTCCTAGAATATTACTTATAGGGTATTCGATCAATATTACGTGGTGTTGCAAAGGGGATGAAAAGTTAAGTATACCATCCACTCTGGAGATTATAAAAATACGACACCGATATGATATAATTACACCAGTACTAGTTATGGGTAGAACAAGCCGCTCTGTGCTTCATTTGATCAAGATTTAATTTAAAAAGTACCCTGGACCAGGACCTAAAGTCTTAAAGTTAGTTTTTGTGGATCAACTCGTATTTAATTTGTTACATCTAGAGCGGCAAACCCCAAATTGCAAAGGACATTTATGTAGATGCTATCTATATGAAATCATTAACCGATATAGTTCAACTTTACCAAGGATGGTATAAATTTAATGGTCTATGCCGAATCGCTGCTCTTAGAGCGGCAAGTTCTCAAATCGGATTGCAACTTTGTGTGTGAGCTATTCGTTATCATGCACAGATATAGTCCAATTTAGTCGGACTTATCTACAGGACTCGTACAACGTACAATGACTAATAAAATCTGATCTAATTTGAGGCATGACCCTAGTTGAGGTGCCTTTTTCGGCGCTATATAAAAATATGAACCAATATGGTGATAGATCTATTAAGCTCACCGCAGTTAGGCTGATGTCAGAGTGCGTTGGAAGAAGCATAGATAGTTCTTGCTATAGCAATGCAACAAGATGTCTGACTGACAGCAGAGCGAGTGAAATATAAGTAGTTTATTGCATGGAAGCGCACTTCGTGTTTGATTCTGTTAAAGTAGTTGTGTTTACTATAATTTGTATTATTTTACCGGTCCCGAATGGATTCGGATGAAGAGTTGTTATGTCCAGTAATACGTCCAATGTATTATTTTCGTAGGAAATTCCACGAAATAAATACAAATAGCTTGGGAAAAGGGGATTTTTACACTGTGTACAAATAACTAAGGAGACATCCTTAACATTTTATGATTTTTTCAATAATGTTACAGACACACTTAGATCCACAAAAATCCCAGTAAGCAAAATGTGTCGAAAAAGACTCTAAAAGTAATTTAAAAATCTTGAAAATCCATCGATAGTATAACTGTTCTATGAACGTTGTAAAGCTATTAAGCAGAGTCGAAATTGTATACATCTTCGATTCGATGTCGACCAAAATATCCACGTTTTTCGAATGGAAATTTATTTGATCGACTTCTTATCGATTTCGATAAAAACAATCTAGTTAAATTAGACCCAGTACTAGTTCTAATTTTTTATACATATCGTAACGAAATCGGATCAAATATTTTTGGATGTTAAAACCTATATCGATGCAAGTAAATTATTGGAATAAAATAACTATTTTGATTTCAACTACATTTTTTATTAGACAAATAGACTTTATTAAACTACATTTCTAACACAAAGTTTACTGAGAGATTTCACCGACAGAAAGTTTCAACCTGATTGCACGGGAACGATTTGACTTATGCGACCAATTTATCCACTACTAAGATTCTTGCATAATTGCCTTCAGTTAAACAGACCACGTTTCTACAGAGTGTCCATCTAGAAGGTATACTACTTTGTTTGTTTATAATTTTAGATTAAATGAAAAAGAATGGATCTTATAAAGATAAATGTTTTATTAAACGTCGGCTATTAGCCATTCTCACACAATTCACGCGGTGTTTCATTAACTTCATCACGAATATTTTGCAAAGATGACAGATGAATAATTTGGGGGGTTTTCCATTGCCCAGAACCAACTATTCTGCGTAATGGTCGTAAATGGTCTTGTGGAAGAAGCTCAACTGAATCTTAAATGGAAACAAATGCAAATCCTTATTCAAAATTGTGGCCAAAGTTGTTCTATGAAGACCAAGCTACTAAACACGATGTCGAATTGCGGTTTATGAATTGTTTTGAACGCTTTCTTAAGCAGCAGAAATGTTTTCAGCAGATCTTGCAGTACGGTGTGGTCCATGCTTGGGCCTATCAGCTACAGACCCTCTTTCTTTGATATTATTCACTATACGATAAAAAAGTGCGTTTGTTGGTACGTTGTTTCTCCCAAACATTTAACGTAACTTTCTCATAGTCCCAATTTGATGATTGATTTTGATAAAATGTTGGTTTATCGAATTTTTTCCATTTGCCACGTTTCTATTTCCCGACTGCCAAATATAAACTGTCAAGACTAATGTTTACTAAAATGGCGGCAAAACAACGTAGTATACCTTCCCGGTGGGCACCCTGTGTTTCTTACAGATATCGGTATTTGTGGTATCTAAATTAAGGATAGAAACTATTTGCATTAGATATAAATATATTTGCGATTATTTGCACTTAGCTAATTCCGAATTCCTTAGTCCGTTCCACCAATGTTATCGAAATTATTCTTGAAGAAAAATGTTCATGTATATAATTTTGAAATTTTTGAATGATATTGCTTAAGAATTTGCGCATAACGACCGATTAATGCTCCAATATTAGTAATATACTCAATGACGAAGAAATGGTTAAAGTATAATGGAGTTTACAGATTAATCTCTTAGTAGATATGTTGCCGGAAATTGACGCTAAAAAGGAAAGCGGTCCATTGCTGCAAGTTGAGTCTGTTTTATCTGCGTGATTGTCATACATACCTATCACTATAATTTCAACCACGATTCAGAAAAAGGAAAATATATTCACGCACTTTTGCATTTTCAGCATGGATATTCGATTTTTAATTGCCGAATTGCATTTAATGTCACGAACATGATCACGAGCATCCCCTTTCCAATAATACAACTCACTAGTGACTAAACAGAGATGTTTCATATTTAAATTAGAGTAACAAATACATTTTCGCAGATTATGAAAAGATCGTATTATCTACGATCACAATCGCGACCTGCACTTGGATTACAGACAGGAAGTAAGGCATCGATAAACCTAGTGATTCTTAATCGATTGGGCGGATGTGATTACAAATATATGCAGAGCATGTGTAATAGCATGTTGCACAGAATTGTTAAGGGTAGAACGGCCGTATTGCTATTATTATTCCGATAGAATAAGTCATTCTATACGTTAATGTAGACATAATCGTCAGTGAATTTATACTTACGGTGGAATACAACTATTTTGAGTTGTACTCGTAATAGGTCGAATATGTGCATACAATAGAATTTCGGAGTTCCATGAAATGTTAAGCTGGAATTGAGGCTGCTACGAGTTTGAATTTTATTGCTACTCGTACTTAATATAAATCGATTCTAGTAAGACTTCACTGAAGTTATGGAAAAAGTCCCTAAAAATGCATGTACAGTGATTCGAACTTTGTTCGACTTTGCAGAATTTCTCAACGAAAAAAATGTTGTGAAAACTACATAAATTACATTGCATTCAAATCAGAGAAATATTTTGATATTTTTTCGAATAATATAAAAACAGAAAAATGGTCCTAAATATTCATTGCAATCGATCCCTCTTAGACAAGAATTCGCAGCTCTGTTCGAGCACTCGATATTTGCCAAACTGAAGTGTCGACTTTAATCCGAAATGGAGGCAAAATATTAAAAAAAAACTTCGACATAAAAATCTGAATAGAAAAATTGCTTACTGGTATATAGAAAAAGAAACACAAAGAAACAAATATAAACAAAACGAAGCGATTTCATGCTACAAACCTTTTCATCAACTATGTTGTCGCTTCAAATCGGTGTTCGCTTTGCTCCCATTCTGACATTTGTTCCGCAATCTGATATCAGACCTACATAATTGCAACCTGTACGGATGCACTTCGAAATCAGATAGTGATTCTGAATCGTTTGTTGTGATTACATAAAGTCTATATAAATCACATTTAGATGTTACAATAAAACGTTTACAACAGACAGTAAATTCGATTTTAATGCCGTTAGTTAGTCATTCTACCTTTAATGCTATTGCTCACCCTTACTTGATACATGCTTCGGGTTTCTAAATTATTAATTCCTTTCTATTATATAGAAATTCTGGAAGTGTAAATTCATTTACCATCTGGACCGCTATGAAGACACTGTTGGGCAAAAAATTGATTACTTGATTTAAACCGCATTTTGGTCCCTATGACTACCATGTACTAGGTATTTAAGGGTGCTTCTATACTTGCTTTGGGATCTCAGAATCCGCCTATATGTTTTCTCAAAGCGGTTTTTTAGCCTGGTCTTTTAAATGTTATGAATTAGTTTAACAAATATTTTAAAGTCAATATAGTTCACTAGTTTCAGTGACATTCCATTTGTGTCGCTACTTTATAGAGGATAACAACTGATAGAGCTATATTTTACAAAAGAATAAAGCCTTGTGGATCGAAAGAAAATATTTCCGAAATAACTTGAAAGCATTTTTCGATCCACCTCGTTATTTCTATGATTTTATGAACTGTTTTTTTTTTAATTTTTTTAGTTGATTTCGGGTCGAACTCGAATCTGCAATTTGGCAAATTTTGAGGCCTCGAAGAGAGCCCTAAGCTGATGACTAATGCGAATCGATTGGAATGAATGCTACGTTTTTATTTAAAAAAATAATACAAATATCGAAATGTTAAAGATCCCACGACAGCCGGTTCTCGCGTTGTCATAGCATTATCTACTTTTTTTCTTAACTTGCAAAACTGTATTTATTTTTCTGAAAAATTCATTTTTATTGATTAAATATCTAACTATCGATGTTCTAAATGCAAATTTATTATGGAAAAGTATTAATTTTTAAATTCCATTATGCTTTTAGTAGTTCGTCATCATTGAGCATTAGGCTAATACAATTTTCGGAAGTTGTAGGAAAATTGCTAAACAAATAAAACTTTGATTCTTTTCGATTGACTTTCAAAATATTGTGTAGAAAAATTTCAAAATTTTTAAGTAGGTAAGGTTTTGTGTCAAATTAATTTTTCTTCAACAAAAAGTTTAGGTGGAATAAGGTTGAGTTACTTGAAATATATGTATGTCCATAGTGCACTATCTCAGATATCTTTGTGTCTAAAATTCAATGCAATGTACTTTAAATATTAATTTCAATTCAAATTAAAATCAGAGATTTCATTCCAATGATATATTTTTTTACCGATATAAGTTAAAATATCAAAATAGACTCAGCCGATTTTGATCGGTAGATATATATTATTTGGAGCTTATGTTGTGTCAAATTTGGCTAGATGGGTAGTCGCGATCAATGGGTAGTCGATTAATGTATCGAATAAATTTCGTTTCGAAAAAACTTCCATATTTTTGTCGATGTCGTATTTAATTGCGATTCTATATAGCTCTGCAAGGTATACAGAAGAACACACCTGATATCTATTCAATGTACATTACGATATCGATCGATTTCTGAGATTTTACGAATTGATTTTGACATATTTTACCTACTGGGAAGTCTTTACTTTCCTTTCAAGACTTTTAGCCATAGCCAACATGCATTTAAAGATGTTTTCAGGAATATTTTAGATCTCTAACCAAACTCTATCCACCGCTGTGAAGTTCGTTACCTCGGGAGAACTTAAACATTGGGTGCTCTCCAAAAGCTCTCCAATGTTTTTATCCGATTGGATGACATTTGTCTTTATTAAACGTGCTAGTCGCTAACTACGGCAAACGTGTCCGCTTGAGTTTTTAGAATCTCCTATAGTTTAAGAATTATGTGCAAACTCAAAAGAAGTAGACACGTTTTTTCGGAATGTCGGGAACATTAAAACACAAATTTAAACCAAATAAACTTATGCAAAAAATTGTCGCTACACTCTCTTATATAACTTCCGATTTTCGTATCACGCTCTACTTGAAATGTAGGCGGCAAAGAGCTAATTTCTTTGCTACTCTTGACATCACATGCCCTCAAAAGATGGTGGTCTTTTTTTGCCGAACAGACGCATATGGCCACATCTGTGAATAATGTCGGAATCGCCTTCCACTAGACGAAATTGTTGCAAATAAAAGTGTGTTGCCTCGTTCCGACTGAGTGGTATGTCAGAGACATCGACGTTGAAAGCAACGCAGGCTAATTATCTGAAAAATCATTTACATAACTGCGACTAATGTTCAAATTTCATTCTGCTCTTTTCTTCCTTCATTATTCGCTGTCTCATTTTCATTTTCGTCCACGCACACAGGGAGGCGAGCCGTGAGCAGTACAAGTACATTGATGGCCTGCCCAACAGTCATAAGCTGACCATAAATGGTCTCCGCATGAATACGCTGTATCTGTTTTCGGTGATGGCGTACAATGATTTAGGCGAGAGTAAATACTTGCCCGACCTGCAAAAGGCCCATACCAAAGGTAAGTCCAACAGCGTTCAGCGAACTCAATTAACCGGCAACCGGATGGGGAACATGCTAAGCCCGCGTGAGGGTGGGAATTTGCGAAGGCAAAGTGCACAAATTAGCCACGTCCATGGAAACTAGAACGAGAGGGGCCAACAGCGAACGAAGCGTAGCAACGCTGTAAGGACATTGATTTATTGGTCGCGTCATCTGCATTTTACGAGCTTCCTCATGCACTGTGTAGGTGCTGGAGTGGATGGGTGGGTTGAGTTGGCAACACCCATGGCGGCTACACTGTTTTGCCGTCAGTCAGCGTGTTCGTCGTTTGTTCCCCTTTGGCAGGGAATGCATAAACTGCGTCCACCCAGCGTATAAACTCTCACACACGCAAGCATACACAGTAGTTAAGAGTTCATTTAATAAAATGAATACACACACACACAACTAGTATCTATGTGCGAGCTAGTATATGCGTATAAAAGTTATACATATATACACCTACTTATATGCATATACGTATATTTAGATACATAGTCAGTAGTAGTAGTAGTCGCAGTCAATGTGTCTACATTGCAGTACATACATATGTATGTATGTACTCGTACTAGTTGTGTGTGTGTTCTCGTTAATGTATACATATATTTATTTGTATGTGTCTTTTTTTAATTTTGTCTTTTATGCTGCATTTGCGTTGGGGTTACGTTACTCTGGTGAATTTTTAATAATGCCACAGAAGCACCGCCGCCATCGCAACCAGCATCGTCGTTGGGCGGACCGCCCACAACCAGTGCCACTCCGCTGGGTGGCACCTCGGGCTTACTGCTGCTGGTTGGCGTAGCATCTGGCATAACAATTGTGGCTCTGAATATCCTCATCATAGGTTGCTGTCTGCATAAACGCAATCAGAAACGTCTCAAACGAGGTACTGTACGAATGCTCCGCATGAATCTCTATTTGCCCATAAGGTGTACACATTTTCATACACACATACATACGTACGTACGTATGTCTGTTTGTCTGTATGTCGTAGTAGTATGCCAGTCTATGTTTGTGTAGCATACTCGATGTATAACAGGGTTTTTGCCATCCAAATTTGAAGTCTGCATTACTTCCTTCCGTCTATTTGAAGAGATTTTTATTTCAAACCTTTTCTTTTCGTCGGTGTGCGTGTATGCGTGTTTAATTTTTTTCCTTGCTTCTTAATACAAAAATAAACGACAGTTTTATTTTGTTGTAAACCTTATTATTTTGTTTAGTTAATTTTATTTTCGACTTTTTATTGGGAAATTTGCCCTTTTTTCGCCGCCCTCTCTCCGCCTTTCCTTGGGAGCAGTCCTACATTTGAACGTCTTTATTATCACCTCTTGACGTGATGTGCCCCAGGTCCTCTTGGCTAACCATTGCCTTTGTGGCAACCGTGGCGGGATGATGTCACCGTAAGGGAGTGCGCTCTCGTGGGTCTTTTAACTGGTTTTGTGCACTTGTGCTTCATTATTTTCAACTTTGCCTCGGCAGAGAATCAGCTGTTCCTTCGATGTTCGACTGATTGTTTTCTATTAGCGAACATCTTTTTTGTATCCTCCTCAATGCCATCATTTCGATTGTTCGCCCTCCGTTTACTTAACATTTTATTTTATTTTTTGTTTCTCCCTTTTTTGGTTTCTTTCATCTTTTTTTATTATCATTTTCCATTCCATCCATCCATCCATTCATCCATCCAACGTGTGCTCGCCAATTGTGGCTCTCTGCCATTGCGGGTGTTGCGGGCTTGTGTGTGGGTGTTTCTGGAAATCCCTGAAGAAGGTCTCGAGCTGCTACCAGCTGAATTAACTGAGAATTCAAATACACCAAATCTGGTTATAATTGGCATTTCACTGGCAGCTTTTGGCTTTCTTTTGGTTAATGCCGCTTTAGTCGGCTGGTTTTTCGTTCATCAAAGGCGTAAAAAAGGTTTGTCGTTTTTTTTATTTCATTTCCATTTTTTTTCCTTTACATTTTTTTTGTTCTTTTGTTGGCATTTATCATTTTGTTGTTTATTAGTTTATGACTTACTTGGTTGTTATCCGTCCGTTTCTGTTCTGTTCCTCCTCTTTTTTATGTATTTCATTTTATCATATAATTGCGCTTGTCTCTATGTAGTGTCGAATGTAGGTCAGTTAATTATCTGTGCTCTAATCCAAGTTCGAAACAAACATAATTCCTAACAACACTAATTAGTTGAAGTCAAGGTAAGTGAATAACACCATTCAAGTTAAATTTAACATTAATGCCATTCTCGTGCAATATTCGCGTATTCCGTAATTAAACAAACTCCTACAAAAATAATGATGGGATATCCTGCCGAAGGATACTGCAGTAGAACTGAGATATGCCTCAGTGGAAGTTGAAGCGGATAAAGAGTGCTACGGGGAACTGCTTCGATCCAAATCTAAGTAAAATTTACTAACTCTGACGCCGAATTTTTATAGAAATAATAAAGGGACAAATAACGATAGAATTGAATATATATTTCGATTGATTAAATCTGAATGGACCTTCGAAGGTACATAGTGTCTGGTTTTCATTCTAGTAAACTGTGCCGCAGGTATCGAAGTCGAGTAGGTAAATTCTGGAGCATCAGTACCTGATATCAGATTGGATTTTTTATGGCTTTTTATTAGAACACACACCAATCCGAAACATTTTCAGTACAACTTCCATGCACCAAATATCATACAAATCGGATAAAATTTTCGTCTTTCATATCGGTTAGAATCCAATCCGGAGGTAGAGTTGCAATTGATGTGTTCCCCGCCAAAAAAATCTCATGTACAATTATTAGATGTAGTACAATTCAAGTATTGTACAATTCAAGTATTTCATAAGGTCAACTTAATGTTATTTGCTGCACTGAAACTAGTTTTACATGGAACCGAAAATATTATTGGAGATAGTTCGAAACTGATTCTTTAAAGTAATACACTTAGCTATCATTTTCTGGCTAGAGTTACTATTGGAATCTTATATACACATAGAGAAAAGTGTTGTTATCTCAACGAAATATGCTTGCCAACAGCCGAATGTATATTCGTGTACTGGAATTTTCAGCACAGAGAACGTTATTTACAAAATAAGTAATCATGCACAAGCTTTGATTTCACTTAAGAGTGACAAGTTTGATCATTGGATTTACCTCATCGGGTCCCCTTGACATTTAGAAGAAGATTATGCAAATGCCTTTACGACATATATTTTTAGTTTCTTTTTTGTTGAGTAAATGGATATCCTTTCTTATTTGTTGTACAGATTTGTTATAATTATTACTTGTCATTGCCAATTGTTGGTTTTATTTGTCATTGCTGATTGCTGGTGCCAACGAAAAATTCCATACAAAACTATAAGTTGCCACATCAGGAGGTTCTGAAACCACTTATTTGGACTTCATTTTAATACAATAACTGAATAGGCAGTAATCTGTTCCATGACATCGAAGATATCATCTAATGGCACGTCGCACTGAATTTATAACCAAATTATTAATATTTCGTGATTTGTTATATTGTCCAACTCAGTTTGTTTAGTCCAAACGGATTGCTGGCCGTCTTTTTCTTTATGTGTAAGAAACCAATAGCGAACATGTCTCAACTCCAAAGTGCTTAAATGCAAACCATTGATCAGCAATACCGTCGATCGAGCCAAAGAAAAATTAACTCTCTTATTGATGAACTCAGCGAAGCCAATGATGAACTTAGCGAAGCCTATTGTGATTATATCTCTGGAAACTTACAGGTCTTGATGATGGACAATAGCTATACAAAATCTTTATTTTAAATATACCCCCTTCAGACAGCTTTCGAATTTGTCATCATTGCGATTCGTCAATTATAGTTGGAATATATCTTAACTCTTGATAAGTCGAGTTGTCTCTAGAATGCAAGTTAAGGAAAAATCTATACTTAGGACAAAGTTTCTTTTGATGAACAATTTTGTTACATCCAATTGTTGTTAATGAACTTCGTTGTAAATTCAACAACTATACTTGGGTGAAACCCCAAATATTATTGATAAACGACCCACAATTTTTTTACTTCCCCAAACATGTATAAGTACTTCTGTCTTTGGAGTGCTTACTCCAGTTGTCAATACCAATGATCCTCTTATCATCCTTCACTTGGTGTTTCCAGCACAGTCTTGGTCCTTCCTGTTTTACTCCCTGTGGTAGTGAAATGATAAGAAAGCATTGTTAAGTGTAATCAGCAGCAGAGGGATCCGTTCTAAAGCTGATTGCTAAGTCCAAAATAGCACATATTTAGCAACACAATCCTTCGTCTTAGTTTCGTACTGACATAATTTTTAAAATACTTTCGTCGCTGCGCCTTTACAGCAGTTCATCATTCATTCCAGCATAATTTTTGTTTTGTGTTGTCCTCATTAAAATTAACAACCCAGACCCATTTTAGGCGACTGCAATAAACATTTTGAAATAGCTTTAATTACAACCCACGATGTCTTCCCTGACAAATTCTATGTTTAATTATCCTTTGTTTTTCCGGCAGTTTCTCCGCCGTAATTTCTTTATCAAGTGAAATGTGTTCAGTAGAAGACTAACAGATTTGTGAGTTGATTCTTTGAATTGTTTACTACACTATTTTTGATTTTTGTGGTTGAAAAGTTGTCAATGAAGCTGTGAATTGTCTAGATTGTTGAATACTTTAACAACTTTAAGAAAAAAATATGTGGCGGTTAAATCGATTAACTGCAATTCATGGGAGGCAGTTGATTTTTAAAACATATCTTTAACAAAAGTCATCATATTGAACATTTTTGGTTATACATGCAGTCTTTTGCAATATCAAAGTACGATAAATATTATTTTAAGACTGCATACGACTGTCAAACAAGCGAAACAATTTACTACACTATTTTTGATTTTTGTGGTTGAAAAGTTGTCAATGAAGCTGTGAATTGTCTAGACGTAGCAACATCTTTAATATTTTTGGCTTGTTTTTCAATCTTATCATTGCCGGCGGCTGTACGAGCTAAAGTTTAATCTCTAAATGTTTCTAGAAATGGTTAATAGCGATTTTGATCTTATTTTAACCATAGATACCAAATAGTGTTTCAGACTTCTTATCTGCACAGCTTACTGGTTTGTAAAATTACTCTACCAGAGAATACTCGTAGGTAGGACACTATTATTTGATTGCTTGTTTTGTGAAACAGATAATGGTAAAAAGGGGTTCTTCCCATTAGGAATATTAGTTGAATTTACTAATGAGGGGCAATATGTGTCGAATGTCTACATATGTCTTTAAAATTTTAATAAATCGCGAATTTTAATAAAAAATTCTACAAAATAATTAAAAAATTTCATAATCAAATATAGATTTACACTTACGAACATAAGTGTTGGCACAGATAGTAGCATTACATTAAGTCACTGCCCTGGTATAGAAAAAAGAAACGAATGCCAGAATGCAGCTTACAACTAGTTAGGGATTTTAGGTCTTGCATATAGATCTTGCACTGACTAAAGTACTGAAAAGATGGCAGCATTTTTGCCTTCCTGCTTTAACACAACCTTGAGCAGAAGTCACTGTGCAACTACTTTTGCCTGCTAGTGTATATTTGCATATACACCCAGCAAACCAAACCTTCAGAATTCGGTCAGAATTCTGTACGACAATCGGCAAAATGTTCCGATTTCTTACCGAGTTCGTAACGAAAAACATATGAGAGGATTGACAAAACTTCTGAACTACTTCTCCGAAAAAAATCCTCAGACAAATCGAACAGAATTCGTAACGATTTCGGTAAGAATTCTCGATAGAGTTCAGACATTGTTCATAATTGTCTGATATCAGACATTGTCGGCAAATTTGGTTTACTGGGCATATGCTACGTATATGTGTTGTATACTTATGTAGACAAAACAAATTCTTTGTGTGTATAAATTTCATTCCCACTCACTCCTTATCGTTCTCTATTTGAGCCTGCTACTTCTTCGTATTTTATTTCTCTTAGCTATGATCCGGAAATTAAATATCCTTCACTATATAAACTAAGAAAACAAAACAACAACTACTACCTACACAAAAAGTTACACCCATACATTCACGCTAGGGAGATACAAACAACATTTACACCAACACGCCCATGCATACACTCACATACACATGGAGACTCGCTCAGCTCAGCTTTGGTTATTTACGTACACTAATGTGTTTATTTAGAACAGGAATCTCCTGCTCTCGCTCGGTCTGTATCCGCTGGTCCTTGTGCAGCCGGTGTTGCAGGACAGGGCCATTATATTGATTTCTTACTACGGCATTAATAATACAACCAGTGACTTGAACTTTGCGTTGGAAAATCATCAGGAAAAATATGGGAAAACTAAATAATGCCTCCTATCTAAAGTGCTTGCTGTAGTGGTTGTTCATGCTGTTCTTGCTGTTGTTGCTTTAACACGAATTCTGTGTATTTACCAGCACTTGAGCAGGAGTAGAAACAACCCAAACAACAAACAAAATGTTTTCAATTGGGGCCAGGAAGAGCCATTCCAAGTCCGCCAAGTCGGGGGCGCGTTGAAATTTGTGTATTTCATCGTCTGACTGTTGGTCTGTTCGTTTGTTATTTCTGTTTTCTATGCGAGCTGTTGATGTTTACAAAAGAAAATAGTTTTATCTCCAATGGACTCTAAGCAGGATTACAACTGCTCGCAATATTGCGCCAGCGACATCAACAGGGCAGCATCGTGGCAATGGTGCACAGTGTTCTCCATTTACACGGCGAGTGGTGAAAAATAAAACGATTTTTTGTTTTCAAATGCTATGATCTGAAATGTCCCAAGTGGCACACATTTATAGAAGAAATATATTTGATGGATATCAATCATTTTCAAATTAATTAGAAAAAGTCAAAGTATACTTCTATCAGTGAATCGACATAAATGACTGTAACAAAAGGCACATGGTTCGTTATGGCTCGTTTTATTTCTAGAAACGATTATTTGAACAGAACGTTTTTGTGGGATGAGACGAAGGGTAGCGCAAGTTGACACATGTTCTATAAAAATATTTGCTAGTTTTTATTTACCCTGCACCTTGGATTCGATATTGAAATGACTCGATTTTTGGATCCTTGGATACCCTTCCCGACCCCAACCTCAGCCAAATCCTCAAAAAACTCACATCTCTATTTGTAGTAAGAACGTTATAAGATCGGTCCATTAGTCTATATTATATACTATTATATATATTTTTCCCCGATGAACACCAATACCCTTAAAAGTACAGACATAGGTAGACCGCCTTAGAACTGATTGTGACTAAGCAATGCTGATGCCATCATGCAAATTAAATTTACCTAATCATTAAATGTTTTTACTGTTACTGTTTAATATGTCCGTTGTTTCTACTGGCTGGCTGGACTGGCAAGGTTATAGCGTCTGTGGATAATGTCGCAATTGTAGCTGCGGGGAAGTTCCCCATGGTCCTTAGAGACATATTGCAGATTCCACTGAATAAACTGGTAAGAAGGGCTAGTAACAGCGGTCCTGGCATTAACCGAACCAAAATCGAATAAATGATATTCACCAGAATACATGTTGTGCCACAAACAGTTTGACATCCACCTAATTTGGGTTCCGGCGAACAGGGTAATGGGAATATCGGAGCAGGCGAACTAGCAAGGAAGGGGATGACACCACAGATACTAGTACGATAAGAGCTGAACTTTTTGGTGCTCTATTATACAAATGCAGGCTTAAGGGTATTAGCGAATATTTTCGTTATTTTAATAACCGATTTACAATGTATGTTTAGTCGTCATTGTTCGATAAAAGGTTTGAATTCTGAAATTCTGGATAGTTTCGACAAATGACCCCAAAGTCCCCAAACTAAAAGTGTATTGTGTTTTATTAAAACACCTAAGCTAAGTCGTTTAAAGATTTCGAAACTTATTTGCCAATTTTGGACCTGGTCTCCCAACATTTTCGGCCAACACCAGCAGCACTGTGAGACGTTAAGTTTTTTGTCGGTTATTTGCATTGCTACCGCTTTGCGAATGAAAATAGAATTTGCGACTAGCAAAAAGCGACGAAAAAAATTTAAGAAAATTAAAAATGAAAAACAGCGTGTATACCCAACAAACCAGTCCCTAAGCGTAATATAACAAAATTGGAGAATACACTTACTACTAACAAATTTCTACAACTTTTCTTAAACATACATCATTTGAACACATAGATTTCGTAACAAAGAAAAACAAACACAAAGTCGTCAACTATACGCTGCTTGCTTCACACATAAAGTACAACGAAAACCGGTTTCGTCAGAAACAAAAAAAAAACCCAAAGTCGCTGCGACGTATATGATGTGCCGTTATTTGTACACATGCATTTTGTTTTCTTTTTTAAAGTTCTCAGTTGTCTTGTTCATGTTGAATTGTAAAGTTGTAAGTTGGAAAAAGTGAAGAAATTAAAGAGAAGTAACGTTCACAAACGTTTCACAAACGTTTTCAAAGCTTACATTACTAAGCTTGTTCAAAGCTTTCATTTGTAAGCTTGTTTAAAGCTTACATTTCTAAGCTTATTGTATATTATAGACTAGCAAGCTTATAACAGGGTTCAACTTTGTTTATTATATAATTGTTACCAAGCGTATTACTATAGTTTTCACTAACGTTTTCTAAGCTTAAGGCTTATGATAGTAAGTTTGTTACAAGTTATTTCTAAAGGGTTTTGGTTTGTTGGGTAATGACGACAAGGCTTACCACACAACATTGCCGCATGACACGATAGTTACTCAAACAGACAAACACATGGAAACAACTGTTCGGTGTGGTGGTGTGTTTGTGTGTGTGTGTATAAGTATACAACTACCACCGTACATACCACTACCGCCTAGAACAAAAACTGTGTGCATACACACCGACGAGATATTGCAAGAGCCTCTGCACACACACCCATACACTTTCATAAGAGTCACCTCTGTATGTAACTACAGGAGAGGAAGAATAACAGACGGAGATTTTATAGCGACAGGCTCTATAAAATCCACCGCAATATGGAACCTACTCCCGATGTTGCTCGCTGTTATGCTGCCTCTTTGTAATCCCCGAAGGCAGGTTTGGAGATGGCAACTAGCAATGCCGCGCTACCAGCCAACCGGCCTTTTTGTGGTTGGTTCCACGGGAAATACTGTTTTTATGCGAGTCGATGGCATTTGTTGTGGTTTATAGCTCTGGCCCTCGTACAGGCAGGCGTACATACGTTCGTTGTCTGCTGTTCATTGCCATTCCCATCGTCGGTCGTTGGTTGTTTGGTTGCCTTGCTTTTTGCCCATGATGTTGTGGCAAGATTATCATTTTTCACTTATGTCATCATCCTAGCATAAATACATTTTGTAAAGCTAAGGAATTTAATCTTACCCACCATTCCCTTCCCCTATCGCACTGCCACAAGCGCCCTTCTATCGGTCCATAGCACAAGCAGCTAGCACTGCTGCATTCCCGCCCAGCTCCATCTGACGAGAATGACGAAAAACTCGACAAACACCAACCATATTTTCGAAGGCATTAAAAAGCACTCGCCTCCCCTGCCTGTTGTCCTCCCCATCGGTGAATACTCGTCTGCATACAATGCCAACAAACAGCAACCACAACAAACAAAAAAAAGTTATAATCTCTAGTTTATGCACAATACCGAAGAATATCTTTACATTTATTCTCTAGAACACTCAACGCTCCACACCACCCCCCCCACTCTTGTAAGCACACCAATGTTCTTCATTCATTTCTAGTGTGTTGTTTTTACGTTTTATTTCGCCTGTGTGGGTGTGTGTATGTGTGTGTGTGAGTATGTTTTTTAGCAGCCATTACTACTAACTGCACACATACATACTTAGCCTATTGTTTGAATTTAAGCTGATAAAGATCTACAGCAACAGCGGAGTACATAAAGCATCAGCAATACAACAAACTAATGTTGAGCAAGTAGATCACAGGCTACAAGCACGCAACACACACACGCGCACACATGCATGTACACGTAAACATGTTCATGTCCTTAAAATCGCATTCATATCCACTGAATTCAGATTTGTTAACAAAACAAGGAGCAGTTGTAACTTTGAAATCCTGAAATGTGTGCTTATATCCAACGCAAGGCAATTCAATAGCAGACCCTGCAATGCATTATGCTACCCCAGCAAATCCTTAGTCCTTTCCTGGCGATATGGGAAAGCTTTTCAGTTGCCCGTCGCCAGCAACAACTTATGCTAAGCCCTGCTCACATGTGCGTCTGTCGTAAGTCACAAATGAAAAGCGCAGCGTCTTTTACCATAGCTCTTTGGCTTGCACACACATACGCAAACACACTCTTGCGAGTCTTTTACACGGATATGTGCGAATGTGGTGTAAGAGCGAATCACTTTGCGCCTTTTGAGTTTATACAAATTTTGTACTCGTCGTGTCCTTGTGCTAGTGTGTGTGTTGTTCAACTTTAACACAGGATGTTGCAACATCAGTCTTGCCGGTTTTTCTTCCGGCTTTGGATTTTCTTTAGCATTTTAAGGCGTATTAGCATGTTTATGTTGTTTTTTTTATCAAACCTAACAAGTTGCATAATACATAGGGATGTTCGCATCGAAACCGATCTGGGGGCTTTACCTTGCTAATACCGGATAATCGGAAAACTTGAGAAAATGCTTTGAACGTCTTTGTGAGTGAACTTGAATGTCTTGGCATCGACGCTTCCGGGAGTGAATTTAATACCCTCATTATGCCCTCGCCGTACTGAGAAGGGGGGTTAAGTGACCAAATCCGTTTAATGCCTTCATAAGTCATTTAAGCCAAGTCCTTCTGTGCGGCTGGTTCGCACAATAACTTTCGAAAGGAAGTTACTAATCGATTTTATATTTTGCATGATGTCGCAATATTCTCCCATAACTACATATGGTCAGATTGTCGCATTGTCAGATTGTCGCACGCCCTCTGGTACCTCTCACACAAATGTACCAGTACGCCCACTATTGGATGTTAATATTATTTACCAGCAGCTGCACTGGAAAAAACCATTTTGCATTTTTATAAAATTTCTTGTTGACCTTAAAGTGACAACTTTGGCCTTTACTTCCACTCTTGGTGGGTTCAAGGGTGCTTTTTTCTATAGTGTATGAACTATTGAACGATCAGAAATATATTAACGACAATCGGTTAACATAGAGGGCCATTAAAGCTTTTGGGAAGGAAGTGAAGTAGCAAAGCGAACATCAGCTAGTATTTCTTTTCCGAAATTGGACTGCAATTAACTTACTTCGTTCAACAGCCTGTTAAGGGGTAATCGAAAAACTTGTCTACGCGGATGCTATTTTTTAGAGACATTGTGTAAGCCTTTTATATATTAGACTTTTGCTTGTAATGTCGCCGGCATGTTTGAGGTGCAAATATGTAAGATATCCGGCTTTTACACTGGGTTAGTTGTGTAAGATTCAGGCAGACCTTCCATTACACCTAGCCGACTGTATAACACCCCATTTAATTTCGAAAGAAGGTGGTTTTCCCAAAGTTAAAGTATTAACCAATGAAAATTTACATGTCGTTGTAGATAGCCCTTTGCAATATCGTCCGTGATATCAGCAACAAAATAACAAGGAACAATCTTGGTTTTACTATTCAGGCGACAATGCTTCTCGTATGGCCGTATCGATGCGGCTTTGCATACATTCTCTTAACCGGGTTTCTCTTATGATCCTTTTTCCACATCTCTAGCATTTTTGCTGGCAGAACAACTTTTGGTGTACTCGTATGTATGTAAAAGTTGATGTGCATATGTGTTCGTGACAACATGTTCTGCTGCTGAAGGACGCATACAAAATATAATTTAATGATTTCAACGCATTTTGAAACCACTAACGAGGAGTTGTGTTCATAAACAATAAACTTTAATATTTATGAAAAATGTACAAATCGAGTTTAAGGCATACTCATACACAGTCGCTGATGATGAACATTGGCTACGAATTATTACCACAGGCTGTGAAAACTGGTAAAATATGTCAAGCCACAACGTTTGTCATAACTCAAAAATCATCAATTTTCGAATTCTGCATTGAGCCTGACTCAACTCTACTTACATACGTAACTTTAACACAAGTCGGGGCACTTTAATGTTCGTATATACTTGTATACGCATGTGATTTAAACTTTGGCGAATTCCGTAATAATTCCAATCGTACGATTGTATTGTTTGCTATTTCCTTATAATAATGCCAAAACAAACACCATCTTAAAAAGTTCTTGTCCACGAGTCTCTGTGATTGCGACGCCGGGCAACACTGGCCACTTTCTCGGCCAGTCAGGGTATCTCGGAATCCTTGGGAGTTTTTCAAATGCCAAATTGTTTGGAATTTTTACCCCTAAAAAAACACCACACTGCATGTGAATGCGAATGGCAAAGTAACAAAACGCCAGGACACCAAACAACAACAACATTTACAACAAAAAATAACGACAAATCGCAAAAACTTTATAAAATGTCATGTAAGTTTTATGGCGGCGAAGCAAAAGAAAACATAAGACGACGACGTAAAAAATGTGTGAAGATTTTCTATACAAATGTTCGGGAATGTAAGCCAAAGATAACAGCTAGAAATATATGTGTCCGTAGTCCAGCAAAAATGTTTAGGTACAGGTTTTAGCAGCGTTTTCGAAAATGTATATACTTCCGGAGAAGCGCTGAGGGCGAATTCGTAGTTGCAGACAAAAGAGGACAAGCTGTAACAAATTAAATCCCATCTCCATAGGAGCAAAGCACGTTCAGATCTGCCTCAAACAAGCAGAAAAAATATGGTTAATATATGGTCACGACAGCAATAGTATTATGGTCGTTGCAACCATTGTATTGCATTTGTTATTTGACAAAGTTTACTTTTCCACTTTGTCGGTATTCCTTACAAATCACTCTGATCAATTTTTTTTTTAGAAATTTCGACTGTGACCTCCATAGATGTTGTGACACCGTGTGTCAGACGTCAGATTTAAAAGTCAGTCAATGCCAACAGATTTCATAAATGTTCTTGCTGTCATAATGTCCTTGGGCGTTATGACATGCCATTGATTCAATTCCCTAAACTAAAACTGGTAATGTAACGTCTGCTTCAAATGAATCTACTAAATCCAATAGGTTGGAAAAGTTTTAAATGCTTGCCGTGTCCGTCGCCTGGTCCGAAGTTATATCTCGTCAAGCATGCCTATGGTGACTTCGGCTCTTAGTCCAATGTTTGGTTGATTTTTCAGGCATAGTTTTAGTCATTTGCATTTCTTCATCAAAGAAGGCGCTTTAGTTTTACAACCTTTCAATATTTCGTCTTCGCTGCACTATTCATTATCCCAGTCAGATCATGGGTTCAGTGGGTTTTGGATTCCTCTTCTATCAGAGCTTTGTGGCAAAATCTGCCAATCTCAAAATAATTGGCTATAATTTGTTTTGATACCAGTCTTGTACTTACTGATGTGCATCTGAAGATGCATTGTACTTACGTACTGTAGTTGTACGATACTTATACTGCACTTGTACAGTACTTGCACTATGATTGTACAGTACCTAACTTTACCATCCTTGCTAGATGGTTAATTAATTAATTATACATTTCAAGTGCATATCTTAAAATAGTAGAAGTTATCAATATTTGAGGTCCGTTTTTATAAGCCCCATTAAAAGATGGAGTCGTTTGAACGGCATCACCTCGAAATATTGATCAGAGACCCCACAAAAAATACATATTCGTAACCATCCTAAAATCTTAGAATTGAAGTCTAATCCAACTCATATATGTCAGTCAGTGGAAAACAAACTACTATTCGAATATGGAAAAAGGCTGTCGAAATTCAACAGGGATATGGGCTTGTGCCCTGAAACTATTAGTATTGAAAATGGGCCAGAGGTAAAAATCTGTACTACTGAAGGAGCGAGTCAACCTCTTAAAAATATACCTATACTTGTCGAATTTTTGGAATTTTTTGCACTTTTATGCCACCATTATTACCTCTGACCGGTCCGAAATTGTCATATTATGTTACGTTCGACCAGGAAATATGTGTAGCATGTATTACGTCATCTTTGGACTAGGAGTTGGGGCACTGCCCACTACACACTGCGCTTGGAAAGAGCTTATCTCGTAGACAATTACAGGTATGACGATGCTATTTGCAACATATGATATTGAAAAAGTGTGCGGGACTACGGTCCCTTTTCAAAATCTGCAAAATCGTTCTAATAGACAAATTATGGACCGATCGTTATAAAGAATGAAATTATTGACTTGGCAATTATTTTAGACTATATACGAGATACAAGGCAGTGCCGCCGCCAATGTAACTCTCAAAATATGTAAGCCATAGTACCGGTACGGCGATAGTATTTATTGGCCCACTACGAATCAGCTAACGCCAGCATCTGTGCAAATTGCCTACCCTCCTTTGCGACGGAATCTCCCTATTTACCTAAAACTTCTCGACTAACTGTTGGAAGAAAGGAGTAGCAGTAACCAACTCGCCCAGATGTTGGACGCAAACTGTTTGTAATGAGCATTTGAGTATGTGTAATGATGCAACGATAGACTTTTGACCTGACAACTTTAAGGAAAAGACCATTTGAGAGACTGACCGGAAACTTCTTGTGTGCAAAACTATTTGTAGCAGTTGCAGCGTTAAAAGTAAACATGTTGCATACATTCACCGCTGCGACCAGCACGACCGCCGCCAACAGCCAGGAAAAGTTCTTCAGTCTTTTTGTGTTTTAGGGGCTCAGAACGCAAGACAATGAAAGAACAAGAGGGCGGCCGTTAGGGCGGCGGCACTTGAATGCATTGCAGGGCCAGGAATTCCATCAGATTCGTATACACACACACGCCCCCTGGTGTATGCGGGAATGTGTTCAAGTTTTGAAACTTTTGTTTTTATGTCACTCTGTTTAAAAAACTATATCGTTGACGCCTTTTTGGCCTTTCTCAATTCAGTCTGTCGTCTCTCTGCCCGTAAAAGATAATGATTTGATTTCACACTTGTTTAAGATTGTTTTTTTCTTGTTTCTGCCTAGGCAGAAAGTACAAGCGATGCTACTTAAAAAGTGCTGATCATTAAGTTTCTGGTGCTTGTTTCGTGCGATTGTTTTTCTTTTCGTTCGGTGTGAGTTGGTTGCTCTAACTGAAATTACATTTTATTTGACATTCCGAATTTTTGTACAAAAGTCATTCGAGGAACTATGAAACGTATAGAACATTGTGAAAACTTTTGCTATTATTTGACAATGCGATGCTATTTTTCACTAGAATTTTGTATGTTTTTTCCTTTGTTGTTATTGGCAGCTTGAAGCGACAAAGGAGGAAAAAATAGTTACCTTGCGTACATAAATACGAGGGTAGATTGCATTCACATAAGTTCGAATTTTTCATTTAAGGATTCTATAAGGCAGCAGTTTTGCACCGCATTCCTTCTGCCTTTGAGACAGTCACTTGTTAGTTTACTTGCTTAGCTTATCTGCGAAAACCTCGACACACAGTTTGAATCTGTATTTTGAAGCAGATTTAGTTTCTTAATTAGGCATTAGACGGCCTTAAGAAGCTCTCTCGGGACCCTAGTCTGCTTGGGATTGTAAATCAGGCAAAATCTGCCCAGCGTAAAAAAATCTTTTTAAGGGACTAAAATTAACTCTGAGAAATGAACACTACGAGTATATTCTGTATTTCCTTGAATTGCTCTCATTACTTGCCGGCGATCCAGAGCTGAGCCTCTAAAATGGCATTGCTTTGGACCAATGCTTTTTTTCTTTTACTAGAATTTAAATTCAATGTAACGGAACTTCAGTAGAAACATGGTTTGAAATCTACCTATGAACTAAGCATTCCAGCAAGGTTCAACTACATTATATTTGAGAAACATGAGCAAACTTAATTTGTATCAAACAATACTTCTTTGATTCATGTGGTTATGAAGTCCAACAACTACTCGTATTATGTAGTTGTAAGTACTGATTTGAAAAAATATGGGATGTTGTGGGAGTTATGCACGTAAGACTTAAATAAAAAATTGCTGTCATGCTTAATAACAACCAGCCAGTGGTGTGATAGTAGTATGTACTACTATCATAGAAGTAAATCCGAGTAGAGAATCTAACATTTTGTCCAGCGAAAGGTTCTTAGCGCCATAATGCCGACGATTTCATGTATACGATTAATCCCAATATTAGCCATTCGGATATACGAATTATATCGTACACAGCTCAGGTAAAGTTTTAACTTGACGTTGAGTTGCAAATTAACTGGGTGCTTTGGCCCAAAGTGTAGAAAATGGTCCAAAGATAGTCTTCAATCAATCATATATCGTTTGAAGTACTACCCGCTACTATTTATTGGCTCCTCCATATACCCAGAGTGGATTTCACTTCAAAGGGTTGTGACGAACAAGTATCAAAACCTCCTGATAGATGATCTAGTAGAACTCAAGGGCTTGAAATTAAGTCCATGCTTTTTAATTTATTTTCCACCTGCAGCACTGTGCTTGTTGTGGGATCGGCAAGTTTTCAATCCACTTTCGCTAACTTAAGATTCGAACTAGCCGAACCAGCAGATGTTATCGTTTTTCATTACTGTTCCGCCTGTCCATGGCATTTTTCGTTTCAAATAAAAATTAGTTTTTCTCTTTTCGATGAAACCTGAATTGTGTAAACGACAATTTTCCGTATTTTGATAGCACACACACATACACACATTCGTCGGTTCAGATAAAAATACATATATTCTATACGTATATATGTATGTTTTTATATACACATAAATGTACATTTAGAATTAGGACACACATAGGTTTGTCTCCGACTCTGGCCATCTGATGTTTATTGATTTTCATCGTTTGTTTTTTGTGGGTATTTACAGAAGACTCTTAATTAAAATTTTACAAAGTTCGTCCGATAGTTTGTGCCTTTTTTTACTTAAACTGACCGCACTCAAATGATTGAAAATTAAGAGTGAACACAGCAGCATTGGCAGTGACAAGCAGAGCTGCTGACAACAACGCAAAATGTGACAATATTTCAGTTAGCCGCATCTAATATGGACTGATTTGATTGAGGTTTTTGTGGTTGTTGCCTTTTCTTAATAACTGACTGAATATTCGAATGTATTGGTAAATACGAATTGTGGCCGAAATATGTAAATGTTAGCTGTGCTCTCAGGGAAAACGACTTATGTACAATTACCAAAGATTTCAACCAGGAGAGCAGTCATACGATATTTTTATGAGTCGCTGAGAAGGGGTGCCATGACTAATGTATTAATTATTAAGTTTTCCAGTTAACACTGAAAATAAAAGATGCAAGCTTTTTTTAGTTATGCTTCCTTGGTAACGCCAAAGGAAGCAATAGTCGAAAGTTTTAAATAAGCTCAGCCTTTTTTTTAAAATTGACCTAGATTGTACTCTAGCATTAGCTTTAAGGAAGGACAATTTTTCAATTAGGAGCTATAATGAATTTTAAAATTGTTTCATTCTGTTGTCAGCACTTTCATCGCCATCATCTTCAGTTCCTGCCTCGGCTGCAGCTCCTCCAATGGGAGTTTTGTGCCAAAGCTTTGGAGACCGAGGTTCAATGTTATAAAATATGTGTACCATGTACAAGTGGCTTTGTTCGCCCTATTGTCACTGTTGTTGTTATTAATAAAAGTTCAGAGAAAAGTTTCATCAAAGCCCTCACACAGTCCGTTCAGAGGATAGTGTTGGCGTCATAAGCGGCTACAAATGTGAGAAGGATGTATAGTAGTTCGTATTTTGCACTCCTATCTCAATATTTTCCTCTTTGTTCTGCGTCCATTTTGTGTGGGCTGAGTTACTGGCTCGACAGCCTTCATGCTGCAGTTGAGTTTTTATGATTTTTATTTCAATTAAAGAATTCCAAATGAAACCTCTCGTAATATGAATTTTCACCGGATCGCCCCAGAGCAAACGAGGGAACTGCGAACGGGGAAACATTTCTGATGAAAAAATAATCTAAGGAAGTTTCGATAACTCTCATAAAAACGGATGCAAAAAACGCTTATAAATCGGACGGCGTTTCAGTTCGACTAGAACACAGAAAAAATGTCGAGATGAGAAAGGGAAGTGGTCAAAGTGGTAAGCGGTTTTGTAGTTTACAGTAAAGAGATATAACGCATTCCTTCCTTTCCGGCAGCGACTTGTACGGGATGTTAAGGCAACACATGTACGTCTATCTGCTTGTCTCCTTCTCTCGGTCTCTGTATGCGTATGTGTGTCTGCGGGAGAGTGAAGATTTATCTGTTGTTGAACAAAGTTAGCAAAACGGAAATTTTCCAACAATTGTCGATAGATTCAATTGAATTACATTCATTCCTCTGTGATATTTTCCAGCAATTATGCGCGTACGTCATAACTTTGTATCTGAGGCAGCCATTCAAGTGTTGCTGCGCATCAAATCGATCTTGATGAACTTCGAGTACTGTGGTGGTGGTGGTAAAGAGGTCGAGGCAGAGCGAGGGTGGGATTGGTGTCAATGAATGATGAATGGCTTGACAATTGGCATATCCTCGGCACAGACATGAATTACACTTCAAATATTTAAAATTACATTTTGTAGTTGGTTTCCATCGTAATGGCAGTCTGTTTCATGCACCGTTGAATACTTTGTATATAAGTAAATCCCAGTTGAACAGTGCAAAAATATTCAGTATTCAGTGGAGTTTGTAATGAATGCATGGATTTTCTACTGGAAAATGTTACGTGTACGTAGGATGTAAGCTGGTAGCCTGACGAGTGCTTTGAGTTCGATGGCTTACGTTTTTTATGCGTATAATTATTAATGAAGTTGTTGCAATTGTTTTAAGATATTTATTGTTACCCCGTATGCCATCACTCGTTCGGTGTCATGGATGGTAAGCAATTTAAGCTAAATCGCATAAATTTTCGACTTATAGGTCGATTTTACACTGAATACTCGTAGAATAGTACGTTGGTATTGGGAGCCAAATGAAAACATAAGCAGAACTGACCTTTTTTTTAAAGGTTCGTCAATTATGGACAAATATTCACTGATTTTATATATTTTCCGCTTTTATCATATTTTCCGAAACAATTTTGACCAATTTCTAATGCGAATTCTTGGTTTTTTAAAATTTATTTCAGCTAAATCGGACGAGTGGTTCTCAAGTTATGTCAAACAAAAGAGCCAAAAACGTGACAAATTCCCCTATACGATACTTACTAACTTCAAATCGATATATCTCGATTCCTAGATGAGACCCAACGAAACGCTGGGACACGTATGACCTTTTTTTGACCGATATAACTTTCCCCGGTGGTTTCATCCCAAACCGATTGTGGCTGTCGCACAGTGTTATAGAACGCATTGCATTGTCGTTCCGTCTAAGAGAGAAGGTGTTGAATGGATTCCTCCCCATCCTCAAAGCGTCTGTAGAAGTCGTTAGTTGCAATGACTTTTACATTTGTGGTCCTTAATCGAAGTAAAAAATGTGGCTTGTTATAATTTCCAATGAGCTTATCGGTGGCGAAACGACATGTCTGGGTATTCATGTACGAGTATACTGTTGGTGCCTTAACATTCGAGATATTCACTTAATATTATCACGCTTACACTTGTCCTAGGTGCGATGTATTGCCTGCGCCTTTGTAAACATGATGTTGCCCGACTTCCGGTATATTTTACGTGGCGTTTTGACAGCTGTGCGAAATTTCGATAATAATGCTGAAACCCAGTGCCTGATGCAATGACAAACTTTGCAGCTGGATGATACTATTAACTTAAAGAAGCTCTCGAAATAAAGCAAATGACAAATCTATCTATGCTATCGGTGACACTCTTTATGTTTTTTTTTGCTTTTTAATGATTTTTTTAATTTTTTTTCAAAATTTGAAAAAAAAACACAATTTCCACATGAAATGAAATCGATATTGTACGATTTCTTATTTGTTTGCATGTTGAAAATGTACCTGTTCGAATATGTAACATACTTTACGTCTGTTCAAGCAAACCAAATTGGCTCGACGCCCTACTCTATGCTCAGTCTTACATAAAAATTGGTTTTAATTCATACCATTCTTACTGACTATTCAGTGTAACAATTCTCCAATCTTAGCCTATGTTCTTTTTAAACGGGTGTAAAATACAACAATGGGTGCATATGTAAACTGTTTTAGTTTTAGTATTTTGTTTTTATCCTTATGTCTAATTAAGCATGCAAAAAGATGAACTCGAATAATGGACTCTGATTGAGTACTTTACAGACATATTGACAATATCGGCATCAAAGTTTTCCCCACTCGAGCAGTCAACAAAACTTATTCTGCTTTTCTCTTGCCTTCTGCACTACCCATTCGCTTTCGACTGGCCCTCAATCTTAATTTACATAAAGCCAAGCCATAGTTTCTTTGTTTAGTCGACATAAAGACGAATGTGTTAAATAACAGCAACAAAAGCCAAACACAAAAAAGACTTGAGGAAATTTTTGGGGGAAAACTCAACAAGAGAAAAGCAAACAAACACAAGCCACCGGCTACATACATGTACAAATATACACACACACACAAACAGATGTACATGTATTGCATTTCAGATCCAACACAATCTTAAGTACATAAGTTTTGTACTAAATTTACACATTCATATTTTCCGAAAAACACTGACTCTGACACTCGCTCTCACATGCAAAAATCACTATGTTTGTACGCGTGAGTGTGTGTAAGTGAATGTATGTGAAGCATACGCACACACACATGCACAGCTACTTGCATAACTTTAAAAATTGCATGTAAATAATGGTGATGAGTTAGTAAGTTGTGAAAAAGCTTATTGTGACCATGAGTTTTTCAAGAGTTCGTACACAATTTCCACACTTGCAAGGCCTTCTCCTAGGAGACATTCTATAAGGCCTTCTTTTCAGCTCTATTTTTCTAGAATGCCTTTTCTCAAAAATGATCCGTCGAAAATTCGTGTGTCCCTTTTTTGAGAAGGCCTTACAGAAGACCATGTACTTAATACATACAACTGGGTTAGGCGATTACAGCTTTACCATGTTTTTGTGTGAATCTATTTGTAGTTGATAAATTCACAATTAAAGTTTTGAGAGTCCCTTTAATTTAGCTCGGTGTGACCAAGTTTTGCCTTCAGTATGGCCTTCAAACCCTTAGAAATGAGTTCAGTACAATGTTTTTCTTCAGCGCACCCATACTGGCTACTTTTAGTGCGACTTCGAAAGCCATTGTGTGGACGAAATGAAGTGTGGTACATGGCATTTTAACCATTCTCGGCTCGGACCAGCTTTATGAGACGGTGCCGACTCATGGTCTTCTATGGAAGTATTTGCGTGTCCACGGCTCTAAAGCTGCTTCCAAAACATTTTCCCGATGAAGACGATTACACAGCATCCATCGGTGGCCACAACGGCCCATACCATTACTTGCGATGGAAAATTACTTCGGGTGGCCATTTTCGTCAGTGCGTTCAGTTAAGTGTTATTCATGACCATTTTGAGAGTTTATTAACAGCTCAATAGGATAATTATTTTTTCAGAGAACTCAATGTTTGGAGCTTGTAAGACATTGCCTTGAGCTCATTTCGGGAATATGCGTCGGATGCTTCGCTAGACTATTTTTTGGTTATTTGGCCATTTTATTACTACATCGACGTAGATTTTGTTCAAGTCCAGTCTTCTCTTACCTAAACCATTTCCTGTGAAGTTGCTGTTTTTTCCTCCACCGCCATAGCGTTTGGCAATGCTGCCTATATCATTATAACTACTTATGTTGCAATACACAAACCTTTCATTTACTTCAAGCTCTATAAAAAGGCTTTCTAGAAGGCCCTGCTGGGCCCTTTCTTCTCCCGCTGAAATGTTTGGCCGTATGTGTTTGTGAGTTGTGTTTGGACGTCCGTGTGTATTTTGCCGAAGTCTGGGGAAAAAAGTTTCCTAGCCATGCTGTTGTCGAAAGTCGTTAAGTAGTTGCATGCGATTACACACGAGTGTGTGTGTGTGTGTGTGTGTGTGTACGTACGGTGACCGCCAAAAGGAAGTGCATACGCATGCATCCCCACTTTTAAAATTCTTTTGTTGATTCAATTTTGAACCGATACCACCCTGTACAATATATCTGACCACGTCAATTTCGACAACTCGAGTCTGAAACATGTGAATTTCATCTGATAACTTGGGTGCTAAAGGAATCCAATTCATATTAAAGATATTGAGTCATTTGTCAAATTACAATAAGACGCGCTAATATTTACTTTACTCGAATATGCCTTAGAGTTGTTATGGACTTGGTCTTCTTACATACCACAACAAATATTTGTGTATATACAAGGGATGGGTTCGAATTTGCTGTATCCAAGCCACCATTACCGTCATTTTTAAAACTATTTAAGATAAATACCTTCGTTTGCTGCATTACAATTTTGAGACAAATAAAAAATAAAACCAATGGATAGCACAAAACCGACAGCACAGTACCGTGAATTTGAGATGAAAACTCTTTCTAAAGTAGGGCGTATTAAAAACCATCAAATAACATAGTTTTATATATCAAATGCAATTCATAAACTTTTCTTTGACGGTTACAGTGTATCACCACTAGAATGTACCTAAATCAGTTAATGTTACAGGGATGGGCCTTAAGCAAGGCGTATTAAAGGGATAATTAACCAAATGTTTCTCACTTTTATGTAAGGGATACATTTCATACCCCTCACAGCAACAATTTTAAATCCTGAGCTAGATTATTTCCTTGCAAAATCCTATTAAAATGAAAAAAATAAACTTTTAATTTAGTTTTAAAGGATTTCAATATACTATCCAGACCAGACAGGTTATTATGACATAGTACTGATGTTTGCAACACCTTAAAGAATTGTAGATAGACTCAGAATCACTTTCTGATTCCAATGAGCAAAGTCCGTCCACCTGTCCCCTTGACCGTCATTCTATCGTTGTAATCAGAGTACAAGTCGCAAATATAAACCGATTTCGATGAAACTTGGTGCATTCTTCAAGTTTGGGCTACGGACGAAGCCTATTTAAATTAGTCTACATCGCCCATATTTTTATGTCATAGATAGGTTTTAACGATTTCAGAATCTATAGCTCCTAAAAGCGCATATTACATCCGATTTAATTTAATTTCGCACAGAGCACTTTAAGTGACCAACACCCATCTCTGTTTCAAGTTTTCGAATAGCTCCGATACACAGGTACTCAACATATGTTTATTCAGTGGTACTGTCATACATAAATATTTCTGTATGAAGCCTTCTTGTATAGTACGATACATTAAAAGCTACGGGGAAATTTGATCTAAAATCAAAAAAAAAATAATTGGATGAAAGTATATGAATTGAAATGAAAATTTTCTAAACTATAACGTTTAAAAGGTTATTGAACTAAAACTTCTGTTTTGGTGTCGTCACAAAAAATGTATGAAATACCAAGTCCATTGCGATTAAAATATGTTATGTGCATAAAAAGTTTTTATCTTAAAAGTAAATCAGTATGCGTTCGAAAAATTACTGTTTTTACGGACTTTTAGGAGGTAGAACAGAATCCGATAAGCTAGAAGCAGCTAATGAAGAGAGGACCTTTCCACCTAAAATTTTCTGGGTTGAGTCAAGCACCGTCTGGGCAAAAAATGCCTCTGTTGATGAAGTCGGAATGTCGACTAAAATCATAGATTTTACACAATCCTACATCGACAGTGCGAATAAAGGCCTCAATTATTTCTCATCATTGGTAAGAGCAATATCGTATTTTGTGAAAGCCAATGTCGTTTTCATAAGAGAAAGCTTTTCTGTCTACCAGTAATACAGATGTTAGGTGAGAGAAACTTTATTTGTGCCCTCATTGGAGGACATCTTACAACACATCCTACGGATGCTTTTATCGAAAAAATATCCTATGATAAGCTGCCCAGGAGAGGAAAATTATTAAGATCTGCCAACGGCGACAGTGTCGGGAGTTTCCGGTACGCGTGGCCTGTTTTGGATATAACCCATTCATTGTTTCCTAGTCAGTTTCTTATTTTTAATGAAAATGTTTTATAATCTAAATTAAAAATGTCAACTTTCATAAATAGATGGTCAGCATAAAACCACTTCATTTTGGGGTTCTTTAAAATTTCTTTCTCACAATTTGCGTGATCTTGGGGCTTTACGACATCTACTGAATTGGGCCAGAAAAGCATACAATTTTCCACTAATTTTTACAAACAGTGACTTAAATATCTGGTAAGACCGAGTGCTTTTTATACTCTCCACCATAGAATTGGATTATATAGTATACATTTTTCTTTCCGTTTGTATCATCTCAAAATACTTGTCTGTGAACCTATAAAGTATATATAATATTACTGATCGTCGTAAAGTAGTGATATTACTTGGGGACATGTGGGTATCCAGAAATAGTAAAATTTTCTCTCAAATCTATAATTTAGATTTGGGTTAATTAGAGAATAGGAATGGCTCATAAGGGTCCTAAAACAGGTCCTTTGGATGTGGAAATATCGCTATTAAGAAACATGAAAATTTCGGCAGGAATTCGAATATAACTTTATATCTACTATTTGATCTAATTTAGTCAATTTTATATATTGGAGGCCAATATCTATGGGCGTGGTCTACTGACACTGTGGCTCAAAAACATTCCCGGAAAGTTCGGAGACATATGGGTATTCACAAAAACACCGAAATTTTGTCAAAACCCTAAATATGTAGTATATACATATTATGTACCTATATTTAGGATTTGTGCCAATGTAAAACATAGACCGGCCCATATGGACCGGTGTTATAAAACGTAAGATTTCATCACGGATCCTATTATCATATTAACTTTAAAAACGACTATATTTATGCCACTGACCTAGGTGTATATGTACCTATGTTGAAGATTTGTGCCAATTTGCAACTCGGACCGGCCCATATGACCCTTAGGGGGTCTAGAAATGGGCCACTTTTTACTATGGACATATGGGTACTAAAAAAAACGTATCGGCAGGAATCTGTAAATAACATTTATTCCACATTTCGATTATATTTGGAGCCTTCGCCCAGAAGTCAAACGTCCCTGAGTTCCGAAAATAAGGTGCATTCGACTATCAACAAATGAATGCTCAGATATAGTGGAATTATCTCATTTATCTCAATATGAATTAATTTTTAGGATTTGTTTAACTTTAACGGCCGAACATACGGGTCCCTATGACCCTTTCGGCCCACTTCAACAGTAGATAAATGGGTTTTCCAAAAGAACAAAGTTTTCTTCTCGAACCTTAATAGGACAATGTAACTCGTAAATGGGGCCTCAGGAATGTCAAACATAGACCAACGACCAAATACCCAAATCCTGTCAATAATGTACTGCAACGCATTGATGAAGAGAAAAAAGGCTGGCCGAACATAAGGACGTTTTTACTTGTTTTTAATTAAATACACTTAAAACCCGTGATTGTTAGCAAGAGAAAATTGGAAAATTTTAAGAGAAGAATCACAAAAAAGGAACATGGGAAATAAATAATTGCTGAAAGCATTGTATAAATTAGTACATACAAATTTATCAGTTTGTATGATCTCGATAAAATGTAAATAACAAATTAAAAAAAAATCTATTTAAGCATTTTAATGCCAAAACACTTTAAACGTCGGAATAAATGTCTGTACATTACCATCGCAAAGAAAATTCGATCCTTGGCTGTAATCGCTTATTGAATCCGTATTTATTTCGGCTACTTCCAGTACTGACTATAATCAAACTTTTTTCGGTACAGCCTTATATACACGTTATTTCTGCACACTCACATAACAAGCGTCACACAGTGGTCGAAAATCAAAATGTGTTGTTATTGTAACTTTCACATCCAATTTCTAAGTGGATTGAAAAAATTAAAACCAGTCTTTGTAAATATTAATACAATTAGTATTAAATTATAGGTCGTTTTCCCGCCCACTATGATGTCAAGTTGCGCCAATCGATTGATTTAAATGTTGTTTTTTCCAAAATACCATTAAAACAGGCGTGATCTTAAACCATTCAAACTACATTGTTGTTTGAAATGAAATTGTTGAACATTGAAGGGTCAATATTGTCCTATGTGCTTATGCTTGTGTATGAATTAGTTGTAAATTTGTTTGTATTAAAAGACAGTTTTGTAGTTGTTGGTAGGGATATTAAAGTTGTTAGTACTCACTCTCTTAATACTAAAGTCCCTCAACCTCCCATAAGGAAGTTCAGTGCTCAAATCAGTGAGTTGCGCACGACATAATTCTTATACTCACTAACAGGAAGCAAAAGTTTGAGCAAACCGGGTATGTAGGAGATGTGAAAACACCAGTGCATGCTCGTACAGCTCGTACTGCAGAAAGTACTGCTGCTGTTCGCGATAGTGTGGCGGAAGAGCCGTCCACCTCAACTATAAACATTATGCATAAAGACTTGCATTTACACGCTTACAAGGTGCAATTGACTCAAGAACTAAAGCCTCGCGACCATTCCAAACGTCATCAATGGTCAGAATGGCGGCAAGAATGGCATCGACCCTTAAAATTTAACCACCCAGAAGTCGTGTTTTTTTACAAAATGGCAAACTGACATTGATTTTCGTGGCAACACGAAGTTGCCGGCATTTTTTGGAGGTGAAAACGTGGTGCTGAACAATTTTTAGATGTTCTCGAACGGGATTGGTTAACTTGTAGAATAGTTTTGCATACTAACCAACATACCACGGTAGCCCACTTACTCGCATTATACTCAAGCCGATATGAAACATGTCCAACTCTGTGGGCCTCGCAAGACTTTGTTGGAGGTCAATGCCTCTATCGAATAAACGGTATGGACGTTATTCGCCTTGAGACTCTTGATCGTATGGGAATTATCTGCTTTTCATCGATCTTTACACGCACCTTACACAACAATTTAATAGGGGCGAATCACGTTTATTAGACCTTCACTTGACGAAGGCAAGATGGACGATTTACTTTGGAAATATGAATAAATGTGTTTCGGATCATTATCGAATTGCAAATCGACCCGTTTATGGCATGTGTCTTTCAACACGCTGTCTTTGTAAAATGAGACGAGAAATTAATACTTTGTGGCTTTTTTGTCAGGTTCAATACGATTGACAATCTTGTGAAAAAATCACAAAATAAGCTTCTCCCTTTTATGCGTAGATTGTACTGACTTTTATTTTTTTTTAAACATCGTTACGTATCCGCCACGTGACACTTCTTTAATGATTACATAGGCTACGTCGAGTATCACAATATGTGAAGATATATTATGGTTTTAATGTGTGTTCGTGTAAAAATAAGAAATTATTTTCCAAGTCCTTTTTCGAACTAAAAACATTGACTTTCACTTTTCTTTTGCAGTTTAACAGGTAACTTACTTAACAAACAATAATAAACGACGAGCGAAATCCACAAAATTTATTTTCAAATTTGCTCCACTGTGCGGCATTGCGCTCCATGATCCGAACATTTCCACTTGGGAGCGTTTTCTTGTTTTTTGTTCTTATTTCTTTACATATTTGGCTGTTTTGATGCATGCAACGTTTGACTTATGAGTTGATTAACTTTTGACTTTTGACTTCCAACCAAAAAACACCACTAAAGTTTGATGTGTACACAATACAAACATATACGAGTATATGTACGTGTGTATACATATTTATATGGATGTTAGTATATTTGTTTTTATGTACATGTGTGTGTGTGTGGATATACACAATATTGTGAAAAATAACGAAGGGATTATGGCAAAAGATTCAATAGGATTCATTTGATGTTCAGCACAAGAATGGGCTTGTGGTGA
The DNA here is from genome assembly GCA_963513945.1 of Hydrotaea diabolus. Lineage (NCBI taxonomy): Eukaryota > Metazoa > Arthropoda > Insecta > Diptera > Muscidae > Hydrotaea > Hydrotaea diabolus. The sequence continues at coordinate 98,036,439 of OY740720.1, read as the reverse complement.
GATTTCGAAAATCACTTCGATGTTTTAAATCTTAATAAAAAAAATATACAAAGTGTTCTTATGTATACTCGCCTGAGGTATCCATTAGGCAGCAGAATAAATTTACCTGGGCCTTTGTTAAAGAGGTCTAAAAAAAAAACAGGAATTTTCCGTGAAAGGAATTCAACATTATTGGCATTTGCGACCACAAAATTTTCGCCACTGTCCTACTGGCAGTCGCTTGCTTCAAGTTAGTGTATGTTAGTTGTCATAAGGCATGCCCACGATCATTTGTTGGCTAATGTGTGAAAAGAAAGACTTTCTTTATGCTCAAACAAGGACATATTGATCGAGCAGAATATTTATAGGTAAAAGCCCACTCCTTTCGTACAGAAGACTGTCAAACATCTAACAACGGCAAAAGCTCTATCTTATATAGTTATGAGGAATCACTGATTTGAAATAACTTCATCGTTGATTAATTATTGGGATTTTTAAGCGAAATCTTCGAGGCGTTCCAATTTTCGCCGTTTACCCTTTTACCCTTTTCAACCTGTAAGGTAAGGGAATCGTTAATGGAATTGGCTACTTTAAAGAAGGCCTCACTTGCTTCGCCACTGTTAACCTAATCCGCTGGCGTGTGTGTTTTAAAACATCTTCGTACATGAGAGTGTGTGTGTGTACTTTGAATTCAATATCATCAGGTCGATAGTGAAGTCTCTGCCGGCCTTGATTTTGCCAACTTTTGAAAATGTTTTATTCATTTCAGCCTTTAATAAAGTTCCCCTGCAAACGTATACATTTCACAGAAATTGACATTTTCATATTTTTCCTATCGTCACGTTGATGGCATTTCCAACTCTAGCTCTGAAAAAGGATATCTTTAGCTATCCCGAACACAAATACCCGCACACTTAGATACATCATAACACGCACACAAACACCCACAATAAATTCTTGGAAAGGCATTGCTGATGAAAACTCACTAGAAAAACTATTTGATTGGAAAACTCACTGAAGTGAAAGCAAAAAGCAAAGCTGAGAACAGAAAAAAGAGTCCATCGAAAGTGTTTGCGTGTGATGGTGCGAGATACCCTCACGCACCCGGACTCACGCCCACACAAGGCCGAATAGTGACTGTGTCAAGTGTTGACTTTGTCGCCTTAAAATATCCACTGCTGTGTTTGGTGTTTGTGCTTCAGCACAAAGGCACCAATACACTACCATTTCTAAAATGTTTGCAAACACACACACACAAACGGGGAAAGTGCGAAAAAACGCTTGCGAAACCATTAAATCTTATAAAATAGTACGTCTTCGAGCATAAAGTGTAACAATTTAATCATGTCACTCATGAACCATTTTCCCAGGCATGAGGCTTGAGAGCCTCTGCGGACGCTGGAAAAAAGGGGTCATCCCGGTAACTTGTCTTTATACACTTCGTTTTTGTTGCCCATCTTTTTTTGTTCTTCTCCTTTACTTGAGTTGGTGCGTTTCATGTCCTATAAATTAAGGCCGACATGTTACCGCAACCCATAAATAAGAAATTTCCATAAGAGTGTGCAAACACACAAATGATTGGCTACGTGTTGGTGTCTGAGGTATGTGTGTGTGTTCGTAACATACAGTAAGTAAGTGTTATTAGGCGCTCTTAAGACTGTATGAGCGGAAACCGCCTTATATTTTCATTAAAGCATTATGCCTCGCTACGCTCCGAATGTCAAGCAAACAAAATTATGTCAGCAGATGCTGAGAATAATTTTCACATAATTAAGAGCTCTTCTTAAAAAAAGAATGGAAATTAGTTAGTCCCGGTTATTGAAATAGATTCGACACCGGACTGCCAACGATACCGCGACTGGAAAAAAGAAATATGCTCATTTAAACACTTTAACGAACTGAGAACGTTTTTGTTATTTATAAACACAAAATCTAAGAAAAGGGCTCACGTATATTTTCTGCCTGACAGTTGTGGGCTGCAAAAGGCGAATAATAGGAGACAGTCGTGTAGTACGCATTAAAAATAAATTCTATCCCCCCTTTCGTAGAATGCTTAAATTAGTTATGCTACACTGGGAGCTGCAGGAGAATGACTACAGCTGGCAAATGCTTATATCTCGACCAAAGTTCACGTCGGCCGGTACTCAAGTACGTTGAACCAATGGTTCGCATTTAGCTGCAGAGTCCCAAAACGAGGCACAAAGTCTTAACGCAAACATAAACAAAGACCCAAAACAAAAAAAGAACGCTGCGTGGTATCTGCGTAAACATCTCTATTCTCAGAGGTGGATGTTACACAGTACGTCATGCATTCATTATCTACCACTTATGATATCCAATGATTTGTTATAATCAGACTATTGAGTTTTTACTAAAATTCCATTAGGGGTACAAGTTCTCTTACATGAGTCGAACCCATTTGGTCGCAAAATCCTTACGAAGGAAAATCTCGACTCTACGTTGGACCTTTAGTTTTTCATTTTACTACACTCTTGGGTGCTAGCGATAGTGACAGCGTTAATGGTGAGAGAGAAGCTTTAAAAAAATCAGCATTGCAGAATTCATTAAGGACTGTTTTAACGAGCCTAGAATTGCATCGAGGGCTTACGAGCTCAATCTTAGTTTTGAAGCTCTTGGACTAGCAATCATAAAAGGGTGTGCAATTTGTGCATGCTAGATTAGAGGAAAAACCTGGCAACTTTGGATATTGCTCGAATCGGTCTGGTGGATAGACATGCAGCAAGACTAATAATATTACGTTTAGAAGATGGAATAAAAAGTTGACTACTCTATATGATCGTGTCCGGTAGGATATCACAAAAAAAGTAGGGAAATTAAAATAAATGACTTGGACTTTTTTAACGTAATACGAGCTGTAACATGCTTAAAAAAATTACCAACCACAATGAGGTTTAAGATATTATTGGGGTCATTATGGCCTTGGACATTGTGGCGCTTTTAATAGTGGCGAAAAGGCTGTGAACATGTTGTCCTTTGACATTTATTTCGTTGTGTTTATTTCGAAAGTTGATCGATGAGTCTTCTGGTTGACTATGAATGAGTGCTAAGTTTCTCTTTTTGTTACCATAAACGATTGCGTTTTAGAACACAAGTTCATAAGGCGCCGCATAAGGATTGCCCATTTTTTCAAATAATGAAAGTAAAAATAATGAAAAATAATGACTTAAAAATAAAACATCAATCGACAAAAAATGGATTGGTCCAACCATTTGACCACTTCATCAATTTATTAATAACAAAACGACAACGCTGGTGCAAAACTAGTCGTCTGCAACTTAGCCTTGTTACAGCATATTTGAGTGGGGCTAGTTGTTGAAGTCGAAAGTCAACACCACCTTCAATATGTCTACAAAGGTCAATTTATTGAGATCTCGTCGAGACCGAATATTTTAAATTGGACCGACCACCTTCTAGATTCTATTGCATATAAAACACAATCCGTGACACGTAGTAAATAACGCTCATACGCCACCATGTACAAATTACAAATCATATCGGTCGACACTGTAACTGTACTCTGATTAATGGATTCTAATTTTTTTCAATTTAACGTAGCCTACAACTTCCCCGAAAATTGGACATAGCGTAACCATTAAATTTGTATGGCAGACCATGAAAACGAAAGAGCTTCTTCAGGTGTAGAGTACACTTCAGTTGATTTCGGTTCACTGTAAACAGTTTTAAATTGAAACATTTTTCACTCTTATGGATGTCATTCAATAGTCCTACTGCAGGAATGCTTCCTACGTACGTATGTTTGTGCACAGTTATGTATGGGATAGGGACTGCATAAATACGCCGCTCCTAAGTGATCAATATGCTAGCCTGCTGCCGTTTCTTTACTCGCCTCTTCCGTCCGTTTTTTTTTGTCTGTGTGTGTGTGTTTGTGTCTTTTCTGAAGATTTACAAATATTTGCAATCACATGACCATCATTATTGTTGACATTTTAAGCATTTCTTCCATTTGTACTTTGAAGGAGAACTGCACATGAACGAATTCCGGTTGCATCATTCATCTGACGTCTCGTGTCAATCGCCTTCGCCTGCCATACCAGCAAGGAAATCTGGGCAGAAATTAAGGAAATCATATAGAATTGAAGCAATAACGGCGACAAACAGCGCAAAAAAGGAGAATGACGAAAAACGAAAAACTGAAAACGGAAAAGAGATATTAGAAGTTGAAAAGGAAGTTGCACTCATTTTGATAGGGAAGGATATGGTCAAAGGGATACCTTGAAAGAAATGGACAATGGAATGGAAACATACACTCTTGTGCCATACATACGCATGCGATAGAAATGTATGTGCTTGGCTGTGTGTCGGTATATGTGCTTGGGTACAAGTGTTTGTCGGAGCTGTTGTCCAAGGTTGATTGAGAGGTGGAGAAGTATCATCATCATTTCATTGTGAGGAAGAAGGAAATAAAAATCATTTGATTTGCTTTCCTTTGTGTGTCGCACACACACACACACACATGAGATAACGAAACTGGTTAGAAAGGACATGTTCCAAATGGATTGTTAAATTGTTACAGTCGAACAATGACCAAAGTCAAAGACGTATGGCTGTTTAAGAAAAATATGCTCTCAATCAATTTCAGACATCGAAATTGATAACCACTCCATATTGTTCCCAATGAGTGTGTGTGCAAAGGGATGATAGTCGAATATTAGAAGTAGCTCAAGCAGCTGATGGCCTCTCTGCAGTCTGGTGTAGGCGTTAAACCCGTAGAGGGAGTGCTTGCTGCTCGCCTGGCAGTAAATCATCAATAACTTATTTGGAGTGCAAGTGACATCGAACAGTCCACGAACCCACAACGACATCCGCCATTCCTCCACTAACTTTCGGCTTTGTCTACACATCCGCTGTTGTTTATGCCACCACTGCTTCATCGCCTCATCTGCTTTGGTTGTTACTTTCGTAGCCATTGTCTTTCATCTTCGTCCAATGTCAGCCATATGATCTGGTTTTATTTCCCCCCTTACAGAATAGTCCTATCTGCCTGTGTTTGGTGAAGTTAATGTGTGAGTGAATGTATTCCTAATCTGCCTGTGATTCATAATTCAATTCGATGTGTTTTGGCCAGAATGAAGCGCGTGCAGCTGTCCATGATGGTGATTTACTCCAATATTTCATGAGAATTATTATCATACCAACACTCGTATCACAAAAGAACCTATGGATGTGTGTGTGCTACGCGTGTGTGTGTGTGTGTAGGTCGAACTTCATACAGATCCTAGCATTGCCAACGTCCCAGCTATTATGTGAGCAGAACCTCGAGTGCGGCGCTTAGTCTCCATGCAATTTTGCAGATGGACAAATACACGCATGCACGCGCACCTACAGAGACGGTATATTATAATACTTTAAGCAAACAAAAGATATGGAAATTTATATTCTGCAGAAGTATTAGCTACTTGGTGAATTTAGTCGGAATTGCTTTGATGCCCGCACCCGGAACAGCCAGCATATAACTGCAGAAAAGTTCAGCTTAGTTTTAGGAGGATATCATAGTTTTCCCCTCTTACGCTCTCTCTCTCTCGTGAGCTTTTGTACCGACATTAAATTCCATTTTTCTTGATTTTTTTTGAATAAAATCTCTGCTTTTTCATTTGCTGTTCAATGTCTGGCATTCGGTTGCAAGATGTCTATTATATATGTATATATCTATTATATATGTATGTGGATGTGTGTTTGCATGTGTATAGGTCGTACGCACCAACACAGTGGCAACAACATGAAAACTGTGTGACTGTATCAGATATTCAGAAGCTTTGTCTGACGCAGTTTCTTTTATGATTTTGCTGCAGATGAGGGCAGCAAGGAAAGGAACGCCGGAGAAAGCAAAAATGAAATGTTTTCATTTCAACACTGACAGCATAGCAGAGATTCCATTCCGTTCTGTTCCACTCAGCTTTTGGTTATTCCACAAGGAAAGAAAGATGAAATCACTTGCAACAGTCACACATACATATTTATGGTATATGGCAAAAGACACTTGCAACAAACAGTTCAGTTTCACAAAATATGCGAAATGTTTTCCGGATTATTTTGCGATATGCAACAGGAAATATTTCACAAAAGTTTCCCGTAAGGTTCATGAACACCCCCCCCCCACCCCCCCAACGACATCTTCTGCTACGTTACATAGCTCAAAATGCATTCATTCTTATGTTTTATTGAGTTTTTTATGCTTCGGAATCTTCATGCATGTATATGTAGATTTTTGAGGGCCTAGTGCAGGTATTGTCAATGTCGAAGCTTGTTTAGTATTGTCGGTTTCCGTTTGCAGTCCCTTGGCGAGGAATAGTTTATGTTCTTACCTGGCTTTGTAATTGGGTTCTGACTTTTCTTCCCCTTTGTGTAATTTTCATTGACGATCTTTGAGGTCAAGCCTTGAGTCCAATCTACTCAATCGCGGATGACAGCCTCTGCTGTACAAATTCTTAAGATATTAAGAATGATCGTTAAGATATTAAGAATGAGACAAATATGGATGAGACAGAATATAGTGACCATTTCTGAATAGTGTTGAGTAAATAGCTTCGATTCAATGCTCATACGACACAGTAATTTTTATTTTCTATCGATGGTTTGGACATTGAAAAATCTGATGCTCTTGATGTTCTGTACATGAAAATAGTACAATGTGGTATTCCTCCGGCGAGACATGTATTCGTAGAGTCGAAAAACCTCTGAAGTGTTTATGCTTTTTAAATCGGTGCAAGAAATATTACACTGCTTCTGATCTTCTCAAAATCTCTACAACTTACATTAAGCCGAAAAGGGAATACAACTCTCATATATAGGCAGGAGCTTCAAAATCTTCCTTGGAGCTTATTTCCTGTGCTGCGGGGAGAGCGATGGTGCTGATAGGTAACAGGAGGGTATCTTACTTTACTGTCTACCTCCAGCATCGGTCGGTTGAATGTTACATTCAATGTGTGTCCTCATCAGCCACTCATCGTCATCTGTTATCAATTCGCTAGCTGATCGCACTATACACTACAAGTCGAATTTATTTTCGCACAAATAGTCCGTAAAAGTTTTCCAGCATATGTATTTTTTAAAAAGGTCGACAGCCGAAACATCAAGACAAGTGCCATAAACACTATTCCTTTCCGTTTCCATTCTTTCATATCTGAACTGCCCTTATAAAGGACAACCTCAGAGAGTAGGTTATAAAAAAGTTGTCATACAAATCCTAACATGACTTTTTTAACATGTGTTCTTAAAGACTGAGGCTAATCCAAAGAGTCCATCTGGAATAGGCTGATTAATCTCTTTTGTATGACTAATTTGACTGAAATACCCCATAAAATCCAATTGCATACAATTGCTACCAAACACATACTTTCCATTGTATTTATGATTATGTACATCACTCACACCCACACAAAAAATAGATTCGTTGCCACAACCGAATTGTTTGCAAACTAGATGATTGATGTTGCATTCACCTCGAGTACAACCGAATGTTAGTTGTGCTCTTTAATATTCAGTAATTGGAATATTCAGTAATTGGGGGCAACATACCAAATATCAGAACCTCCAGGAAAGAATTTTTGGATCTAAAAATCCGCATGCCACACTCAGAGCCAAAAAAACTTTTTGCACTTACAATACTCCAAAACATAGTGAGGGTCATGACGGGGAAAAAGTGGAAAGGGTAATGGAAGAATTTTACTGACAAAAATTGCATTACCAACAAATTGGATTGGCTTAAAGTCAGTAATAATCGAATTAGTTTATTTGAGTAACGCCTATAGAAACCAAAAAAATAAACAGCAACCAACAATAAATATTTTGTGGCAACTACATATTGTTGGTATGACCATTAACTAGTTGTGTCTACAATACGATATTCATTTTAATCATCTTATGGTATATCGAACCGAATATTTATTACGATTATAAACATTCGGTTACTGCAACGGAATTTTTGTTGTTCCAACCGATTTCCATGATGAAAATGTTTTCACCCATTACTCCAAATGTCGGCAATAAGCATTGTCTTTAATATGACGCGGTTATACTTTTATCGCTTCTTTCTCTTTATTGAATTGACTGGAAAATACGAACAGAAAATTACAATTTTCAATGATTTCTTGAAAATAACAATGGCATTTTGACATATCCGCTTGTATACTCACACAGCTGCATGTACGCTCACATCCTTATCTCTGGCATTACATTGGAAAGTATGTACTCTGCTTGTAGTGGGAATCCACCCGTACTCCCGGCCAGAACCCAGCAAGCTGTTCCAAGTGCCGCGCACACATTGGCAATCATGGCTGCTGCGGTTATGGGCTGCAATTCGGAAAAAACACGTCCCTAGTCCGTGCTTGAATTGAATTTTAAGGAAGTACAAACACAGCCACGCAAAAATAAGTTTACTGTCTTCTTCTATTATACATTGCAAACACACACAAGTGCTCGTTTACATGTGTACGTACATATTTTGTTTGTATTCTTTCCATGGAATGTAATTTTTTGGTCTTCGGTTCTGCTAGCGCCTCCGAGTGTTTCGGACTCGCTTACTTGAAGGAGCGAAATTACTAATTTTTGTGCCAATCGTGCAGATTTGTTTGTTCCACTGTTTGAAGGAGGCAGCTGAGTCATTTCCTAATAATAGACTTGTATTGAGACATTAAAGCTAGTAAATTGATTCCCGCAAAATTCCAATGACAGGGAGATGAACGACATTTTTGAGTAGTTTTAACTAATTATGATAGTTTAAGAAGAGTTCCTCAAAAACCCAAGAAAAGCCGGTTGATACTTTCCTATTTAAACTTTAAATTTTTTCTTGTGAAAACTTTTAAGTTTTTCCGAAAAACGTGCAATTTTTGTTTTGTGCCGAAGAATTATAAATTAGATGGCACAGAACGTTTCTTCTTAAGATTAATCGATTTCCCACAATTAAGCAATTATGTGCCAAAAAATGGTAAAAATTGAAAAAAAGTCTATGGAAATTAAATTAATTTTAATTTTGTTTTACAATTTTGATATTATATTTTTATTTTGATGGTATATGAAATTGATCATTCCGTTTGCAACACCACACAATATTGAACTGTATATACTCGTATATACGAGTATATATATACATATATATTCTTAATTGTCGTAAAATTCGAAAACGTTATAGCCATGTCCGTACATCCGTGTGTCTGTTGAAGGCTTGATATCGGTCAAACGAATCAACCTAGGATCCTGCATTGTGAAAACGGTGGACGATCAATGTTTAAAGAGGCTCTGTTAGTTGAGACGCACTCCATATGACAACGTTGGGGCCATGTGGCCCAAAAAGCTTGCATTGAATTGTTCTTTACCATGGTCATACCAAAAAACTTTAGAGGTTAAGCTTTTTATGATATCGCTTTCGTAGTGAATATGTTTTATGACTTTAGAGGCTAAGGTTTTTATGCTATCGCTTTCGTAGTGAATACGTTTTAGGATCACAGATTCAGAACTCAAAGGAATGTTACGTTTATGTCAATACAATTAGATTCCTATTGCTTTAGAGGCTCCAACTCAAAATACAATTCAAATCCAAACGATGACCACTTTTATTTTTTTAGGGCACAGAGGGAGGCCCTTGAATCATTGATTAAGCTTGTTGTTGTAGTTTTTCAGAAATTATGTATATTTAAGTGTGGACATATTGTCGTTCTCATACTTTTTTGATCCAAGCACCCATTTCTGCTATGGGAGAAATGAGCTATTTAAGTTGGAAATCAATTTTTGTTCCAATGGACCGATAGAATTTCTCTAATTTTTCAATTAAGGTTGTGTAAAGTATCCAGGTTGGTTTATGTAAAATTTCAAGATATTTCACAAAGGCAGGAATAACATCTATTCCATTTTGTATACATCGAAAACTGCATTTTTGTCCTATATCCAACTTTTTGTTTTTGCCGCTTTTCACTAGTCGGATAAAAATATCCAATAATATGGATCACACAAGCACAACAGTTTCCTGCTCATCTGTGGTTCCTTTGAGTTGTCTTAAATACAAATTCAATATCTATCGTTTTGCTCCCTGTGGGGACTTGAAAAGAGTCAGAACAGAATTTTGGGTTAACGGTTACTTTGCTAATGGAATAAAAACGGTCAGAACAGAATTTTGGGTCAATGGTTACTTTGCTAATGGCATAAAAACGGTCTTTGTTGATAACTGGATCTTTGATGACATTGTCACCTAAGACATCAGTTTCCGAAAACATATTAAGGTCTGAAATATACTTTTGTTTTTAAACAAATTTACGTTTAAAGAAATCTTGCCACTCACTTTTTAAATACGTCATGGGTTTTGCATACCTGTTAGTGAACAAAGTTATTTATTTTTAAACATTTCAAAAACCATATCGTAAAATGGCCCACATGGAAAGGATCACTTCAAAATCTCATCGACGTTAAGTGCGACTACCAAAATAGGAAATATAGCCATTAATGTATCACTTGTCTCGAAATTTAGATTTTTACACAAAACACAACACTGTCGATATTTGCAACACCTTCAACGATCGACACAGAATACATATTTAATTCGAAACATCCGTATATTCATCTAACTTTGTAAAAAAGTTCAGATTGCAAATATAAACCTATTTCGACGAAACGTATCAAAACGTTTACGACTGGGCGAAGAAAGTCTTCTAAACTTGGTCCATGTTTTTATTCTCCACCTCTAGAAGAGTTAGATCCGATCCAGGTCAAATTTCGCACACTGCAATATTAGGCAACATTCATTTACCCAGGTAACGTTGTGGCTATCGGTCCATGTTTTGAAATAGCAATACAAAGAACCTTTTAATTTGTGATCTTGGTGCTCTACCAACAGAAATTTAGTCCGCCCTTGCTAATATTTTGCATAGTAAGTAAGGATTAACGTACAACTAACCCTACCGAAACTCGATTATATTGGTCTTTTTTTTTCCTAAGGTGTTTTGAGGTCTAAACCCCAATTATGCTGAATTAAATCATTTAAGCTAAGTTTCAATTTCAAGTTACTTTCTCATCGTCACAGTAATCGATGATTGATTTTGAAAACATGTTTTAACGATTAAAACACGTCTCCAAGTCTCCACTTCATGACTGCCATTTATACCTTCCCGGCGGACACCCTGTATTATATTTGTTTACCCTTACTATGGAGTAAGGTCTGGGTTATAATTCGCAGTTGGCTACTCTTAACCCTTTAACTATATTTCATGATACATGAAGTGTTTCGGAAAAAATGTCTTTACTAAGTTTTATGGTTTCCACTAATTTTCGTATAAAAGATAAATTATGCACATGGATAAAAACAGTGTAACAAATTTATGTTTGTTTTTCACAATGTAATTCTGATCTAAACTTAATATTTTTGGAAATTGACCACAAATTACAACAAAAATAATATTAAAGTTAATATGGACCACAAAAGCATCACTGTATCCCAAAAACCGAACGAGTAGGAAATAATTGTTTTTGAATTTCGAAAATTCAGGTCGAATTATCTAAAATATTGTTAACTCAACAATTTGAAAATGGCGTTTGCATCAAAATAGCATGAGGGCGACGATATTTAAACAAAACCAAAATTCTTTGGGCCAAATTCATAAAATTTTACGAAAGTTTACTAATTTAAACTTGCTTTATAAGAATGTTCTTTTAACCTATTGTAATTTTTATGAAAGTGGGGTATGTATACGAAAGGGAGAGGGCATTTTTCCGGTCACTACACCGTTCAGGGTATGATTAAAATACATAACCAATCCAAATTCCTGGGTCCTACCAGTTTTTCTATATCTGCTTTCGAGCTATTCGCAGACAGAGAGACTGATATGAACATAACGTTTTAGAATTTTACAACGATACAGAATATAAAAATCAACTTTGTAGTGCTTCAAATCAGCAAGCCCGGCATGGTTGCTGATTTGATTGACTCCAAACGAAGTGCCTAGAGGAAGTTTATGATGCCCACTGTGCACTATTACGATTTACTTCTCAACCAAATGATATGGCATCGTTTGCTATAAATCAAAGCGGGAAGCATTTCGTAAACATTTTACGATCATTTGCTTTATTTTTTTGAACAACTTGTCTGAGTTGTCCCTTAACTCGCTTTGGAATTGTACATAAACCTCTGCGATAGGGGGTTCTGCTTCCCCCAAAATCGTCATATACCCTCTGCGCCCTCTGGAGCCATGCACAACCGGGTGACGTCCGTGTCTTCATAAATAATACGATCGGTTCTTTTTGCCGTAATTGACCAATGAACAATACGAGTATTTGTATTGGTAATGACCGAGCGAAGAATGTGTTAATATTTTATTCATGGCACATCGTCCGAATGATAATGATGCCATTTGAAAAGTAACATCCTGTTACGTCTTCAACTACATAGTGCAGACTCTGGCAAAACGTACGTACGCTACAGCCACAGCCAGGGCAGCAGTAGCAACCTCGCATTTCCTTTTCCTGCTGTTACTGCTGCTTGTTCTTGGCGTTACGTTCTTCTTGTATCAGGCATCCTTTTTTCTTATTCAAAGTTGTCGCTCTGTCTTGTTTGTATGAAAGTGTGTATATGCGTGTTTGTCTGCTCGTCTTTGCCAGTTTTGGAGAATGCCACTTCACTGACTACACTGGCACTCTACAGCTGGCACTGAGAGTTCATTGCATGTTTCGATGGTAATTATCTTCTAAGAAATTTGATCGCTTCGTCAAAGGGAGTTCTGCAAATTCGAAAGATTTATAAGAATCCTGCGTCAATTGGTTGGCCATCTAATTTCTTTCAACAGAAATTAATGATATTGAAATGCAGACATTGGTTTGTCTGACACGATTTGATGAATTTTTCAATCGCCGACTTGAAGTGCCTTTGTACTTTTCCATTGATGGTTTGTCTGTCTGTTTTCTTCATTGCCAGTTCAACTTTTTGCCAGACTGTCGTAGCAGAGAAGTAGGGTGTCTGTTGCTGGGCTTTTATTGACTCTTATGGTTTGCATTTTCTGTTTTTTTTCATCTTCTTCTTCTCATATTTGTTTTTTGCTACATGTTTGTCCCTGAATAGACTTAGTTCTTTCTTTGCTTTCAACTTTTTTGTTCATGCCACTTTTCTATTATAGACCCCACTCACACCCTGCCAAGCACACACTCTCGTGCACACATACACATTTTTGTGTCATTTTTTCGTATGTACTCGTATTGAGAGTGTGTGTGTTTGTTTGTGTATGTATGAGTGCGTAAGTGTATGTCAGTATTTGCGTTTAGAAGGTTTTTTCTGCGTCTTTCGTTTAAATTATTTATAAGAGTTTCTGAGGGAACACAGAAGCAAAGCAAAGAAAAATACATGGAAAATGGTTGATATTCTTTTGGGTCGTCTTAGCCGGTCGGTCTAAGAGGTAAACCTCAAATTCGCCCGATGTTTGTTTGTTTGCATGCAAGTGTGAGTAGTTTTTCTTCTGTGTGTGTAAGTGTGTCGTTTTTTTGTCGGGGTTGTTGGGTCAGTACCGACCAACGTGATGTAGTGGTGTTGGTGTGTGATGGAAAGGGGCCGGGGAAGGTTGTTAAGTAGCATACCTAAATATTTTTTAAGTTTCATACTTTGTCCATTTATTTGGGTTCATATTGTGTTTGTCATATGCAAAACGATTACGGAGGAAAATGCCTACAAATGGTTTCTTAATAACATTTTTAGGCAAAATGGAAGCTTTCTTCTTTTCATCGTCCACCTCATGTGTGTTTGAGTGTGTTGCTGTATGTGTGCTTGTGTAAGAGTTTGTATGTGTGGGTTTATTGGGCTATTTGTTGGAGACCTTTTTCAAGCTATTATTTATTAAAAAACATACGAACAAGAAAAATGTCCTTAGAAAAATGTCTTTAAATTTAAATGTCATATGCTCTAAATATCCTCCGTCCAACGAGCCCCGACTCGCACATCGCAACATAGCAACGTGTTTTTGTGGGGTTTTCATCATTATCATTGTCGTCATTATTTATTTCGTTTTTATAAACCTACCACTTTCGTCCCTTTGACTTTTTGTTGCTCTCGCTCATTATGGCCAACTTGTGTCCTTTTTTTGTGTGCGTATGTGTGTGTGATTCTACCAGCCCAGCTTAAGGTAACAACAAAAAGTAACGCAAAACGAAAACATTTTTTGCCACAAATTACTTTTATTGAAAGGCTTTTCATCCTTTTCGCTTTGCTGCCCCTGCTGCATACCTCTGTCTAACAAGTAAAACCCGAATAATGGGAAAAGGAATCTTTTGAACTATTAAGATCTGTATTTATGCGCACGTGGGTATCCGTTGGCCAAGGACCGAGGGGATGTTTCTGCGTACCCTACTTATCAATAGTTCATTCAGTGTCATCCTTTTTGCCTTCCATCGACATGTCCTCGTTTTATTGAATTGTCCAGAATTTATTATGTTTTACAATTTTGAATAAAAATAATTATTTTTCAGCGCAACAACACAAAAAATCCCCATAAATTACCAGCCAAACGAGGATGGCGGCTTGAAATGTGTTTCTATTTGTGCTGGTCTTTTTTGTTTTTTTTTATCCCTTTTTGACATTATTATTATTATTTGGTTATTTACTCGTTGTGCTGGCGTGAGTTTGTATGAGGTTCGGACCGCGTTGGACTGAATGTCCATAATATTCAAATGCGCTGCTCGTTAATGCATTTATCGGCAAATGCGTGTTGGCTGTGCTCGTGTCAATGTGCATATTTATATGTGTGTGAGTGCTTTCATGTGATTTTGGCTTGTATTCGTACATGAATTCATACATATCGACTATTCCATACCAAACTGACCGATAAGGACATTTTAATGGGTTATATGGCAGAAAATTTAAATTATAGAACAACTGTTTTAAAAACACACCTATTATTAACTTGGTTTTGCACCTTAATCTGATTTCTACGAAAGATTTCATCGTTTAGGCACGTGAAGATATCTGCTTTGAAAGAACTGCAGGGCGTATCTGATACCGGTATACCATCATGGATTCCTGTCCAATATGACAGATTTTTCTAGGGGGACTGGCACCTCCGAATTTTCCACTAAAGGTGTGTTTCGTCTATGTGTTTTAAATACCATCGTTATATTTCGTACAGTCCATTTTCAACCACCTGCCTTAGGTGACCTGTACATTGATTTTTACAACGATTTAGAATATATAAAGGATATACTTTACAGTCGAGGTCTTATTAACGGAATGACAAAGAAAACTTCTATGTTAAATTTTATAACAAGTGTGGTGTATAGATACTTTACTAAATTATAAGACTAAAATCAAGTTTAAAAGTAATCAAAGAATAAAAAATAAATATAAGTATAACTATATCTACGACGGAGATTTGAACTCCAAACTGTTGTAATAATGCTCTTGTTTTTAGACACTGTGCCCCTGACGGAATTTCAAAGTATATTGTGAATAATAGAGACGGAGAGTTTAAGTACCATAATTACTTTTCAATTGAGGGAGAGAACTGAACGTTTCCAAAAAGTAAACTTCAAATACTCATTAGCCTTCTTGTTGGCTCCTGTTTCCAATACCAACGACTTCCATAACGTCCTCCACTTGTAAACTTTAAAAGACTGCTTATTCATGTCATGCTACGGGGTAATGAGACCTCATGCTGATAGTAATAAGATGTAATCGTTATCATTAAATTACAATGTCTTATATTCCTGTTGTAAACAGGATAAAGGGAGCAGTTTGACAATATGTCACTCGACCCGTCACTTACGTACGAGTACTTTATTCCCTCAACATGCACCACAAAGGAATCAATGGGGAACTTCTCGAAACAGTGAGCAGTGCACGATACAATTGCAATACTTACTCACCGGGCCCTACTTCGTTAAGTCGGTTACAAACTAATAGCACCTTTCAAGAAGCTTAAAAATGCCTTAGAGATTAATCTCGTACGGCTTGACTTGACGAGCATTTAGGAGGTGGAAACCCCCGCCGCTGAATATTTTTGTAAATGTTCTCATCCGGAGCCTAGGTCAACTTGTACGATAGTCGTGCATACTAATTATCACACCATGGCGCCCACGGTGGTATTTTAAACAGTTTTCTTAAAAAAAGAGGAATGACCCATATTTTGTGGGTTGATTTATTATTTTTAAAATATTTACACGCTGGCAAACGGCAACATAACAACAACTCGAATACATACACAAAGGCAAACAACAACAATTCAAATAGTAAATAATGCATATTTAATTAAAGATCGTACGCAAACATCAAAACAGGCTCTCTGTTTGTTGAAGTCGTATGTGTAATCATATTTAGATGGCTCATAATTGTATTTGAAATTCACTCGTTACTGAGAGAAAGCATTTTAGCTGTTCCAGTAATTATCGTCTGTATAATCTAGGGTAGAGTGTAAGTGTTAATCAAAGTGATGTGCATTTCCACCCCACTGTGCAGTATCACTGGTCTCGTTTTTGTATACTCTCCATCATACGATTGAGGGTATATTCAGTTTGTGATTCCGTTTCGAAATCCTTGAAACACTGCTCGAAAACCCTATAAAGTATATATATTCTTCTCTTCTATTTGGCTCGGCCAAATATTTCTTTCTCTTCCATATTTGAATGTCGTTATCAACGTTTTTAGTCAGTACAACAATATCTTTATTGAATATATGGTGAATTTGTTTGTTCTAATCAATTTTAATTTTATTTAGCATTTTTGCTTAATAATCCTAATACTTTTCATATTGTTTTGAAATTAAATATGTATATGGAGACGAATGGAGTAGTTAGATGTATTAATTGAGTCGATGCCATGTCACTTCTTGTACCTACCCTCATAACTATTTCCCTTATGCATAAATTTCGCTTGAATTTTGCATTCTGAAATATATTTATTTTATCTTTGTGCGCTCTCAAGAAAAAAGTATAAACCAAGATCCATTTTAGTATGCCTCAAATAACGAAGGGTGGAACGTAGGAAAAAATTATATATATATATATATATATATATATATATATATATATATATATATATATATATATATATATATATATATATATATATATATATATATATATATATATATATATATATATATATATATATATATATATATATATATATATATATATATATATATATATATATATATATATATATATATATATATATATATATATACATACATACATATATGTGTGGGAGTATATGTAAGTCGTATGAACCGACTGAAAGCGTTTGTACTTGTTTCCACGAGAGCATCACACCTCCTACTTTACCACCAGGATGTGGTTTTTATACCAACATTACATGTGCCAAATATCATCGCCATAAATCTAATAGTTCTTGAGATGAGTTCTCACTATGTGCAGAGTTATTATGCCCTAATATAACTGACGAATATTTGCCTATCGAAATTAACGTGATATTTAATCGAAACCCACCAAAAATATGTCATACGAGTATATATTTTCTTTGGAGTGTTGAAAATAAAATTTTTGCAGAGGTGAAAATTAAAGTTTTACCTCTTTATCGTACTGGCTCAGTACAATTACCAAAAGTTTCAAAGCGTCAAGACATGCTCGCAGAAACTTCAGCCAACTAGTTTTAATGTTGCAACCTGCAGTTGGCTTTTTACAGACAATAGATTGTCTTCGATTTATACGATGTTCTTATAATGGGGCGTTTGATACATTTAATCATTTACTAACTTTCATAGAGTTCATTTATTTGGATGACACCTTTCGAGTGTTTTGCCCTAGAGTTTTCAGCCGATAGAAATATAAAGCGCTCCATGTTAGAGTTTGTCCATTTGGCGATCACTTGCAGTTTAGTACTTTTAAGTACATAAAAACGACTTGTAGTAACCAAACATTAAGATTTGACAGGATAAATCTCAGATTCAGATGCATTTTTCGATAATAAAAGACTCCAAAGCATGAAAGGTCCAAAACATTCTATTAGCTTGGTTTAGAACCCGAGTCGATTTTCTGGATTCGGATCCGTTTGGTTATATTCTATAAAGTATCGGTAATAAATAAAGCAAAAAAAAATGTAAACTTTATGGCTCTCAATTTCGATTGTGACTTAACAACGACCTTCAACAAACAAAAACATAACTTTGTTTCTTAGTAATCACAATTTTGAATTGAAATCGCATCAATGATGGACTTCCTGTGAATGCTTGAATGTCTTCCTTATCACGGAAGGACTTATTCCATGGCGAACGCCAATAAATGAGTCCAGATTCGGGTGGGTTCTTGTTCATGCATAACTTCGTTATATCGCTGACTACCAACAGATTAAGTTTTTTTTCCACAGAATTGATTTATATCGTTATAGACATATGAAGACTCAGCAACACATACAGGGACATACGAGATAGATATCGAAACTTATAAGATAAATGTCTATTTAATTTATTATTTATAAAAAAAAAGAAAATCTATTGAATTCGTACGTATGTTGGTTGGTTGGTCTGTGCAAGAAAACCTTGTGTCGGCTCAATGTATTTTCAATTCAATTCAACTAATTTATCTAAACTACAACAACAACAACAACAACTGTAGCTGTATCAGCACCAGCTAAAGGAAAGTTAGTTCGGTGTATGAGAGTGCGTATGTACGAACAATTTTAAATTGATTGATTTCCCTTTTGTTGGCTGTTGTTGGTCGTGGAGTAAATGGAACACTTGGAAGGTTTTTAATACAATGTGATGGATGGAACAAAGGAAACGACCGAATATTTGCTCTTAATGAATTATTTGATTAAATTAAATTGATATGAAAACATTTCCCCCTGCCATCTCTCTTTCGCTTTCCTCCGCTCTCACTATAACGTTATATGTCGCTTTACCGATATCCAAGCTATCTAGAGCGATTGTATGGGATGTATGTTTTTCCTAGAAATTCATTAAAATGAAAAAGTGCTGTATTTGAAATAAATTTATTATGTTTTATTGAGTTTTATATATATATATATATATATTTTAACCACTTCTGAGGGTAGTTTGAATGAACATTTAATGCTGCTTGCAAAAACCCTGTTATACCTACGTCGATAAATGTATTCTAGAGTTTATTATACATTTGTTTTTTTTTTGTTTTGTATTATAAGTTATGATAAATGCATGTATTAGTAGTTTCGAAGTTACTCCTTTTTTTGCATTGTTTTTGCATGTTGCGTACATTGCCCCGAAGTTAATTGCAGTGTATGTCTTTGTCGTATTGTAATTTATGGTTTAATATTTGGTAAATTACAAACCAAATGTGTAGTTTCAAATAGTTTATTTTGCACAACAACAACTATAAAAAATATTTTATACAATATGCTCATGTATTTGCTTTCTCTTTCTCTCTTTTTTTCCTCGGACTTCATTCGACTGGGCGCCTGGAATAATGAATCATGATGATTGCTGTCATAAAACAAAACGAACAAAAATAAAACAAAAAACGCAAAACGCAAAAATAAAACGCCAACAATGCTAAAAATCAAAATGGTCGAATGAAAATACTATATCACTGTGATGACAACTGTTAATAATCACCGCAATATTGAATGTGCCGCGCCATGATGTTATCGTCACCATCATCGGCATAATCTCCTTTCGCATCATGGCTGGCTGCTGGATATCGCCACACCATCATCATTGCCGTCGTCGTCGTCGTTGCAACGATTTGTGGCTTAACCATGCGGCATGCACTGGAATTGGTCGCCACTGTCTTGTTGTTGCTGTGTGACAAAAACAAAACAACGACGGCACTAACGCCACTAACAACATCGAAATAAAACAAATCTATCCATCGCTTTTTACTCGTGGTCCTCGTCATTATCGTCGTCATGGTTGCCATCATCATTACCATCAACACTATCGCCATGTGTTAATGCATTTATATTAATAAAAACGTTAAAACGTTAAAAACATGCTCTTTCTCACACACACACGCACACACACACTCACTCGAATTTCTGGTCATGTACATGCACACAAACATACACGCTGGCTTGTTGTGTACACACAACTCCATGTGTGTGTATGTGTGGTATCGCTGGATTCGGAATGGTTGGATGACTGAATGTGTATGTGTTCGCGCTTTATTGCATTTGGCTTTATGCACACATACATACGCACACACACACACACATACCAACAAACGAAATGACAATAATATTAACATCAAATGAAAAAATGACAAATTACTTGGAACAACCGACCGGAATTCAAATTTATGCCATGGGAAATGGTTGAAATGACATAAATTTCCAACTCACACTCGCACACAAACACACACGCGGCTATGGGGATGCAACAATAACAACATTTGCACTTTTATTTATGACATTTCTGTTTAAACAACCCAAATACCTGGCCGGGTGACCACCATTCACGATGATATCTCTTTGGGCCGTTTTATTTGTTTCCCCCTCGTTTTTTCATTCTTTCTTATTTTACCCCTGGCTGACTTACGAAAAAACACACTCCCTCACACACATATGCATACACCCAAACTTCTTGTTCATTCACTGCTCTCTATCATCCTTAAATAATTGAATGTGAATTTTTACTCAATTTTTGCGCGGATGTTCATTTTTTGGTCGTTACTGTTTTTTTGTTTGTGCCTTTTTATTCGTTTCTTTTTCGTTCTGTTTGTGTCTGTGGTTGGTGGCATCTATTTGTTGCTGCTGCAACTGCCACCGTGTTGTACCGTTCACTTCGTCGTTTTTTCCGCTGTATGCATGTCATGTCATCGATTGCCCCGCCGTACCTTAAACCCCCCTGAACTAAATGGCTGCGTCTTTCTGACGCCGTTTTTATTCTTTGTTCGACATTCACCATCATTCGCCATTTGGGTGCACATCGAATGCCATCGCATAAAAAAATCGACAAACTGAATTTCGAAATCCGCTGTGGATTGTTATGTCGCTGCTGCAACAATATCTGCGGAACTCGCCCGCTTGCACCACTCTGTACCGTGTGCCATCGTCCGTACGTACACCCGGGGGCCGTCGGGGGAACTGTTATCTTGTTTATCTTGCGGTTTCTAACGTCGTCTCCTGTTGGTGCCGTGGCTTAACAAAAATGTACAAATCAATACTCGTTACTTGGGCTGTCATTTGCAATTACAACCTTTTCAATATTTGAACTTCGTGCCTCTTTTGACATTGTCTCCCATCTGCGGATTTTATGCGTGCGTGTTTTATGGTGTGGATTGGAACCATAAACAGCTGAAACAGCAAATCAACCTGGCAAAACTGCAACTATAGAAATGTATGCACCGAGTTCGTACAACGATACCGTTACGGGCGAGACCTTGTCGAGCGTTTCCGAGAAAAGCGAATCATATTCGAATGACGGCAGCCAAGGAGATTACATTGTAAGTACTCGATAAACAGAAAACAAAAACATTTTTTTTATTATATTTCATATTTAAATTGTATCAAGAAGAGATTATTAGGGTGTAACTCAAAATATATGTGTATTATGGTCCTAGGCAATATTATGGCGAAGGTACGTTTCGGCCACTTTTGACGGTAAAGTTTCGACTGCGAGAAAAAAATGTTTCATTAAAAGGGAGAGTAAATGTCGAGCGAAACCTTCAATTTATGAAGAAAAGTATCATGGTACAAAAGGAAGAAAGTGTAATAGAATTACTCGTAGCTGAAACATTTTTTTTCGGAGCTAAATTAATAGCAAAATTTGACATTGAATATATTGGGATTCAATAGAGACAGTTCTTAAAACTGTTACGACGACATCAACGGTTGATGTTTACAAGTATAAATTGTATATCAATCATTCACAATAAAATAGTTTCGCAGCGACTTCACGTGAAAGTCATTACCTGTAAGTGAAGTATAAAGTAAATACGTATTGTCTTCGAAAATGTTGAGATTTAATAAAAATATAAAAACTATTGGGAATAAAATCCTAGGGGTAAAAACAGTATTTTGTAAACCCTCGTAAAATAGCAATGTTCTGCAAAAAAATCTTAGTTTGGACGAAACCAACTGATGCTATGTAACTGTAACTGCCAATTGTATCACAATTCTGCAGCTTTTCCACTCAAATTTGCACAGAATCATAAAAAACGTACTGTAACATTTCCAATGTGATATATATGTTCGACGAAAATTGCCTGAGTTATAGCAGTTTTTGTAAAAAATCAAAGAAATGTTCACGACATCTCAAAACTGACAGTAAGTTCGGATTCAGGAGATAATTTTACATAATGGCCAGCTGGTTTTGTCGAAAGGAGGGCTCAATAGTTATTTTTTGCACAACAGTGTAATTGATATTCGTTTCAATTTCGTAAAAGAATTATCTCCTTTTTATGTTTTATTATAATGAAAACGCCTAAAACTAAACAACAACTTTGCCAAAAAAAATAATTAAATAAAGTAGTATACGGCAACCATTTCGTCCATTTTGTACGTCTTGTGTCAAAAATTACTGGCAACAAATATCCATGCTGATAGACCGAAAGTGTCAAAAGTGTGTGTATTTTTAAAAAATGTGAATGCATTGAGTTTTTCGAACATGTACATTAAGAGCAGTTCGAAAAAATAAACTGTCGGTTTAGTCCAACGAAATAATCAATTTATTGAGGGAAACTTTTGGTGCATACTACGCGTCGTGGGTCTTTGGCATGGCCTCCAAGATCGTGCGATGTAAAGGACTATGTAAAATCGCTTGTCTACGCAGATAAGATCGACACGATTGATGCCTTGGAAGAGAATATTCGGCGCATTATTGCTGCATGCAGACGGTCCCAAATGGTGAAAAAAGTGGTCGAAAATTGGGCCTATCGGCTGGAATTAGTTCGAGACAGCCGCGGCAGCCACTTGTTCGAAATTATTTTTAAAACATAGTGGCGCACCCTTGTCATTATAACAGCCAAATTCTTGGTCATTACACTAAACTCTATGCGTTTTATATCTACCACGTTTTATAAACCTCACGTCTAAAAAAACACCCTATATTAAAGGTTATCTTAAACAATTACTGGCAAAACTAGACCATATCCGCCAATGTTTTCATGCAGCACCCCGCCCAAAGGTCTTTACCGTTTTGACGTCCTGCTTCAGATTTTAAACTTGATTTTTATTTCATGATCCGTTGCGTACGGCAAAGTAACTTTAAACCAACAATGCTAAAATTGGAAGATGTCCTTCTGTATTTTCGAATAACGCCCATAGAAAAGTGTTCTAGTTTTGAGGTCCATTTGCTTCAGAAAGCACAAGTTTAATCCGATCTATCCCTTATAACCAACCAAACTGAAAATTGACCATATCGATGTTTAAAAAACGGGGACTGCATCTATATCGATGGTATTCATTGTAATCAATTTTGGGCATTGGGCATGCGATCCCACGACAGCTATGCACCATACCGACCCGGTGGAGAAATTCTTCGGCCAAGAGCTCTCACCGCGTTAGTATGTGCCGCTAAAAAAATAATGTTGGGCAAGCACACGCAGAGAAAAGATATGTGGACGGCAACAACGGTAGTCATGCACACTTGCATCACACCCTGACTGCCCACAAATATTGTTGAAATGCGGCAATAGTATTATTGCCAAATTTAGAAGTGAAAATATGGTTGAAGCATCCGTATTTCTTGTAATATGATTCGTGCGACAAAAGCATTGTTTGTTGGGTTTTATGCCTACAATAATATGATTACTACAAACATACCTTATGGTTGTGAATACGAACTAAGCATAACAGGTTTTATAGACCAGCGGTACATATAAAAAACACACACACGGTATACTTATATAAAAACACCATCATACGGCTATCGATGCAAACCAATGCGAATTCAGAACGCAGTGCGAGAGATTTTTATTGCGGTTACTTTGTTTGGTGAAATACTCTACTGCTGACGGGTTCTCGTTTATTAAAAATCTGTCTGTAAAGCCATTGATGATGTTTAAATCGTATTCGTTGCTTGTGGTCTTTGGATGGTGAGGTAGCATTCACCGAAACTGCAATCATCCCTGCTTGCAACTAAATGAAATGTTCAATAAAAACACGGTCTCAAATCTGACTATGAACTAATAAGAATCTCTATTGTTGAATATCAGCATAACCCGATCCTAATGAATAATTTTGGCGATCTTAGCATGTTTGCGTGTGAATCATCCCATGGTTGTGAGGATCATACTATTGTTGTATGTGATACACACTACGGTTTTGAGGTTGATAATATAGTTTTGGTGGCCACAGCATTGTTGATTGTGAATCATAACATGGTTGTGGGGATCAAAATATGGTTGCGGGTGAATCACACTTTTGCTGTAAGAATCACAATATTGGAATATTGTTTCACCAACCATACTCTTTTTCCGCGTGCAGACTTTACATAGAGAGTCATCATTTCGTCCGAACGGACTCCGGAACTGATAGGGCGGCGATTTTACTTTTTCTCCGCGAGCAGACTTTTCACAGAGAGTAGTCATTTCGTGCAAACGGACTCCGGAACTGATAGGGCGGCGATTATGGTTCAGAAACTGGCAGGATTGAGGATAGTACCTGTCTTGTTGTTGTTTTGGTCATGCCATGTAATGATCTGCATATTATTGCTTTCACGGCGATACCCTACAGAACTATGTACATGCTTGATCCTTGCCAACCCGTTGCTGTCACAGCCCATAAGAATTCTCAATAAAAAGGAAACAGAAATCCTTAAGGCATTCCATACGACGTATGGTAATTTATAGCCAACATTGAACATGTGTATACGTGTGATTATGTTATAAATGTCTGTAGCTATGGACACACATACATGCGTACACACATTAAGGAAATATCGCAATAGATTTATTGCGCGTCATAACTTTTTCTGGTAAACGCGTATCCTTGAGCTTATCAAAGACGGACGCGAAGAGCAAGCAGGGAACAACTGCTAACACCGGCTGCTGGAACCGGGTTTGCAAGCCACGCGGCTACTCGCAGCCTCTGCCCTCGCTGAATATTCACATAAAACACGACGCGATAGTAGGTCGATAGTGTCTGAGGCGTATGTGCTTTTATAGGATCCTTTGTAAAATAAATTAATACAAATCAACAACAAATACGAAATACTGTGCGTGCGCGCTGATGTCCGTGCAAATATGCATGCTTCGATTAATTATCATGCCGAGCACTCTTAACACTGGCTCTGGTCGGCAGTCACCGGAGTAGTGTAAGGCGGAGCCCATGCAAATGATCAGCGAGTGCCACGCCTCCCTTCGGCGAATGTTTGCCATTTGCGTTGAGGAATTTACATAAAGATTGATTTGTATCCTATAGAGCGTTAATAATGCAAATACATTTCATTTCGACAACACAAATTCTTTAATTCGAATTTGTGGAGTTGCCTGCGATTCCTTACCATGGTTGCCATGATTTCGCGATGTCTGGGTGCTGCTCTGCCCTCCACGCACTCTATGCAGACACGCATAAATCCTGAGGCGTTGGAGCGTGAGTGTGTAGTTTAGTACGGAGTGTGCACATACACGCACAGCCATAGATACATACATACAGACATACGAGTATACACGAAATTCCAGATTAAAATAATAAATTATTATAATAATTCGAAACGATTTGTTAGTTCTAAATCATGCTGGATAAGCGGTGGCGTGTGATTAATTACGACTGACGTTGAAATGTTCATTTGTTTTAGTTTTTGTTGCTTTGCTTACTTCTGCTTCGGTTTATTTCGTTGGTTTCATTGGATTTGCTGTAAGCTTCCGACTAAGTTTCCTTACATTTCTCAGCAACCAAATCAAATCACCATCCGTCCGTCCATCTCTCTGTTCGTCTTTCTGTCCGTCCGTCTGTTAAGACTGATACTTCCGTCCCACTGTCTGGCTGACTGCCTATTGGATTTCGAAGAGCGTTCAGTTCATTTTGAATGATGGCGGCTGAAGCTCTACTATCATTTTGTTGTTGTTATTTGGTACGTTCGTTTGTTCTTCGCCCCGTTGCCACGTTTTTTTTTTTGGCAGTCGACTTTTAAAACGTTGATGAGTGGCTGCTGACTGAATTCTGCATAGTTGATTACATCATTTTAACGATTCCCCCCCCCCCCCCCCCCTACTTCATCCCCCTTCAAGTCATTGTTTTGTAATTGGGTATGGACTTTTCTGTGGCTCTCCCTCGCCGCATCCCGCCATCCTAGAGTGAACGTAGCTCTATCATTAATGGGGGAGGTAACGGGTGTAGGATCCACTTTCGATGGCTAACATTCGGAGAAGTGGCATCCGCAGACCATGACAACATGTTCCATACCAGTCGAAACTAATTTGTGTCTAGTAACAATGACAAATGAATACAGCTAGATAGCGGCAGTTGATAACACACCCCCCCCACACCTTTCTTCACTCACGTGCTCTTACTTACGCCCCCTCTCTGCCAAGGATATGACGCTATTTTAAAATCCAACAATTGATGCATAATTTTTCACTATCTCAAATCTGATTTGAATTTTAAAACGAGTTTTGTTGTCATGGTTGTTGTTATTGTGACTATTGTCCTTGTCACTGTTGTCACATTCAGCTAATAATCTGCGCCAATTATGTCAATATCTGCTCATTTACAAGGAAGGACAGCACTAATAACACAAAGTGTAAGCTATATAAAAGTCATACAGATATCCTTGCAGTAAATCCACTCAATTATTTGGCAGTGGAAGGGGCGAATACCCCTAATTATAAGGTTTGAGGAGAAGCATCTGGACGGCATCGTGGCTTAATATTTACTTGCAAAATATCATGCTATTGCAGGCTCCGCGACATCTTCTTCGTCCTGGCCTCACCGACAAATGTTTTGGAAGCACTACAGTTTTTGAAGTGCTTCCTCCACTTTCCATTTCAAGGCAAATCGCATCATACTCCACTTGTCTCTCCACGGGAGTCTGGGTCTTTCCTGTCATATTAATAATCGTGTGGGCTCTTACCTGCAGATTGACATGTGAACTCGCCGACTACGCAGCTTGAGCCGTAAATATTACGAGTGAATTTTCTCGAGATTTCAAGCACTTAGCCATTTAGTAAATCTGACTTCTTTGACATTGATAGTATAATCTAGATTAGAATCAGAAGTGACACAAAGTTCGAAAGTTACAAATCCCAGATTGCATTTGTCTTCGATCGCAATCACCTGATAACAATAAAGCGTAAATATATATTCTAAGGATAAATTTAGTAACAAGTACTAACGAATTTTTACTTCGGCCTTGAGAAGAAAGAAATCTCGTATTTTGTAGCACTTACATGCATCCCCCAGTAAGCATTGTTCATGGAACTTCCCAATAGTAAGTGGTCTGTCCATTATAAAATTTGTTTCGCTTTAAGCCTGTGCCAGTCCATTATTGAGAAGTTGTTACAAACCAAGCCTCTAGATTTTAGCAACGTCAGCAAAATCTGCTCCAAATGTAGAATTTCGGGAATTCGAAGGTACATTTTATAATTACATCCGGATCAGCTAAAATCTTAAAATAAACATGTAGATACAGGAGGTCTGGAGATGGTTAAACTTTCTGCTCAGGACGTTTGTATCTTTGGCCGAAGCTTTGAAGCAGGGACGTATCCACACTAGCAAAACGTTATTTCATTTACTTATAGTATGAAAATTGAAACGTCAGCGTTTTCTTCGATATCTCATAAATCATTATTCCACTTTCACATGTTTTACGCAAGAGAACGCAAAGAAATTATAATCGGTATTTAGAGGCTATTTTTACACACTCGTAAAATCTTTAATCGATTTATCAAGTAAAAATGTCCTTTAGTTCGCCCTATACAAAAGATTAAAAATTGTCCTTTTTTGACCTTTTCGGACCATGAGCCCGCTCTCATCTCAGCCAGAACTTCAAAGTTACGCTACAGATTTACAGAAAAGTTTGATTTATTTTCAGTACCCATATGTCTATAATCGCCAGTTTTTAATCATGCGGAAACGTTTTTGGGCTACATGAGCCTTTTTAGGTATTTGCTTCACCTTTTGAGGTGCGTCCCAAGTTACAGTACTCATCTTAACCATTGTCCATCCACAAAAAGGAAAAAGTGTAAATTTATTTAAGGTACCACCCTTCGTTGGAGGTTATAAAAGGCTTGGACTTTAAAGAAATTACCTCTCTTAACATACAGTCCATCCCTCTACTTCCCTATGGAACATTATTATTTTTTGAGTTTATATACATTTGTTATCTAAGTGCGATATACTGGCCGCTTGACAATATCGAACAGATCTTTGAAAGAAAATATATTTCAGTTCATAGTAAAATAACCTTTTGTAGATCGATTGTGCAGACAATATGGCCGTTTTGGGCCCACTCGGGTCCATGCGCTCGAGCTCTACTCTCCAGACGGATTTTGTGAAAAGAATTAGATTAACTTTGACTGAACAAATACTTAGTATAAGTATGCATGTTTTCGAGTTGGTGTTTTTTTGGGAATATGAAACCCATGCTTTGAGTCATGTGATCCACAGAATAGTGAGAATTTTGAAGGCTTTCATCAACGATCCTAAGATAAGCCACATTTTTTTCAAAAAAAAATAATAGAAATGCTAAAGTCATGCGTGGCCGACTATATTACACCCTGTACCATTGGATGTACTGAAAAGCTGACTGAAAAGATTTGAAACTATCTGGTACTGTTGGTCAAAATAGAGTTCGAAATACTAGAAATGAAGAAATTCTATTTCTTATGAGTGAACACATAATAATGGAAGGAGTTTTCTGCTGGGTCCTGCACGGCAGCTATATTAGTCTAATCGTTTCAATTTTGTATTTTATTCATTACACGAAAATTCAGGAAAAAGTATGCGTAAGAAAATCTTAGCTTTTTCAGCGGTAGTTTTTCACCTCGTAAACTCCGACAGGTCAAAGATTCTACACGAGTTCCCCCTTAAAGCCTAGTACTCTGTTCGATTTTTCATATGAAATGCTCCATATAAAAATAAAATCAAACTAAACTTCTAAGAAAAATTGTTGCCGAAGTTTTATTCTGTTCATAATGTGAAAAAACATGAAATGTTTCTGCCAACAATAAAGCAACATTTGATTTTATTGAATGAAACAATGCATTGGCAATTACTTCATATTAATTATAAAAGAACAGCAGAAAAATTTTTCATTTCTTTCGGTCGTGATTAAGTTTTCCTTAAAAGTGATGATGGAAAAAAAAAAATAAAACGGAAAAATAAAAATTTAACGAGAAAAAGAAACGGCAACTAATAACAGCTGTACATACTCAAAGACAGATTTGGGATTAAAACCATGAGTTGCATTCCAACCGAAACGCAATGAAATTATCTTGGAAAGAAGTCGCAACGCAAATGTGCCAAAGCGGTAAGTCACAAAGAACATTTCAATGTATTAGTACATATGTATGTACATAATTATGTATGTACTCGTATGACAATGTTGCTCACTTTAGAGTAATAAACGCGTTAATTTGTTTTAAAACGCTGGGTTATTATTACTTGTAGCTTGTCAAATTTCGTTAATGAAATATCTGATGTTGCTTTGATGTTTCACAATTTGAGAACTCGGCTTAAGGGGATGTCGAGGGGGGGAAATGTCCATATCTGTTTTCATACAAAGCTGCTTAACGACAAGGATCGTACAAAGGTACATTTTTAAAACAAAATGGTAAAGATACAATGTTGTTTTATGAATATTTTCTATTTCGATGTTGTTAAGCAATTTTTTACCAAATCAAGTTCGTGTGTGAATAGAAATTTAAAATAATTTTCAAATTGCAGTTGTTAGAATTAAAGTAATTTTCTCTG
Organism: Hydrotaea diabolus; assembly: GCA_963513945.1. NCBI lineage: Eukaryota > Metazoa > Arthropoda > Insecta > Diptera > Muscidae > Hydrotaea > Hydrotaea diabolus. The sequence goes on along the minus strand of OY740720.1, from coordinate 98,006,675 downwards.
GTAATTCTCCTTCTTTTCCATGTTCTATGCTTTAGAATCCCTTCACCTAAGGAAGCCATTTATTACGTCCTCTATGGTTTCATGTTGACACTGCAACCGCCTCCAATCTGTCGTGTAGTATTTAAATGCTCCTTTTGCGGTGACCACATTGCAATGTTCTCATTTAAATGACAAAAAACTGACAATCAGTTATTTTGTTGAAAAATAATTAATATTTGTTGATGAATTAAAAAAAGTAAAAAGAATTCTGACGAATATCAACAAAAACCCACTGCATAATCTCAGTGTTCGTATGTGCGTGTGTATTCGTTTGTGTGAATATTCAGTATTTGCCAAAGATCAGTCGACCGTGTCCTACTGCATATTTTAATATTTGGACCAAGAAGAACAGCGGCCAACCGCATGCAGACCATTCATTCACAGATATGGACATTTCGACTTTTCCATGACTCCATACTTCGAATTTCGGTCATCCTACGATGCAAACAAGCTGGGAGTTCTAAACTTTTGACAAGTGTATTATGTTCCAGCAACGACAAAAGGATACAAAAAAACCCAAAACGACCGCAAATCCGCAAGAACATAAAATGTAACAGCGTACGAGACCATCAGTGTACAGCAGAAAACATAATGACGAAAATGATTATGAATAATAACCGGCAACAAGAACTAAATGAAAAGACCGGGCACGAAAAAAACAACAGCAAGAACGCCAAGGCAAATATGCTCGAGAATTAAGAAGAAATAAAAAGAAATCATCCATTCAATGGATGGATTTCTGAAGAAAAGCATCAAAAGGCGATGAATGGAAAGGATAATGCTTTGCAGGATCAGGCAGGCAGGCAGACAGACCAACCGACCGACCGGAAGGAAGGAAGGGAACAAAATTCATTAAAATTGTGTGAATGTAAACGGGTGGGGCGACAGGGAAGGAGAAGTACAACAGAAACTTAGGGGGCGAACTAACGAACAAACCGACAACTGCACATAATTAATCATTTCACATAAACAAATCCCACAACAACGAAGCAGACAACAACACATTACAACAACTACTTACCAACTATAGGAATAATTAAGATTTATCAATGACGAGAGTCAATATTCGGAAGAGTCAACTTAAGGCGCTTATAAATGCACACAACCACATACACACACACACACACCATCAACTATCCGAAACAAAGTTTGCCAGCTATTGACTTAAATATTTATAGAATTCTCAAGCCCCTCGCGGCATTGGGTGGCGGAGATTGAAGCAATTTAAGAAGAACTTCTTGTTTGGTTGCTTAAATACGGAAAGCTAATATTTGAAAATAATATTTTGTCTTGTTCGGTCTTCTTCTCTTCTTGCAGGACGAGGCTCGTAAAAAAGCAGCCTCCACATATCTGGTCGACAATACGGACTTGCCACCACCCCGCTACCAGCAGGATGGCACGATGCCAGCTCTATATCCTAATAATATGGGTAAGTACACAAAGAACATTTCATTTCAGACATGCATGCTACATATGCCTGCCGTCCACACATACTCGTGGCAATGGACGGACTGGCTCAGTGGTGCAGCCATCCACACTGGCCAACCATCACAATGTTTTTACCTTGTTTGCTTCTTTGGCTACAAAGAGAGAAAATCATGGTTTAAATGTCGGTTGGCCGGCCGACCGGTCGTTTGGACGGTCGCTTGATTGCCTGGTCAGTTGTATGGATGGATGGAATGCAGCAGTTGCTCCGGCCAACAAAGTGGTGGCAACACACACACTCACACATGCATGCACTGTGTTGTGGTATAATACTGAGGCCGTTATGGGTCTGCGACCACACGAGTTATGACAGTAGTTTATTGGCCCAAATTTTTGCATTGTACTACAGTCGGTCGCCCCGCTCACCCCGTATGCATTTGCGTGTGTGTGTTGTTTCCAACGAAAGTCCTCTGTGCTAGCCAGACCATTCGACGGATGATGGCTACAAATTATCATTGCACAAACAATAATCAACTGGCCAATTCATTAAAGTACAAGTACATACGATACATATATACATATATATATATATAGAGAACCGAGTTGTATTGAACGTTTGCCTCGCCTAATCCTTCCACTTCCGCCATATGTGTAACATCGGCATGTTAGATGAAAAATTTAATGATTAATGTTCGCGTCTGTGTCTGCATCTTTAGCGCTGGTTGGAAAATTAATCAGAGCCCATGGGTGAAGACCGATAAATGCTTGAAAATCTGTTACAGAGAACGAACAAGCCTAAGCAGAAGAAAACAACAGCGCAGCGCAATAGCATCCAAAGCAAGCAACCATTTGAGTTAATTAACTTGTTCGCTCTGGTGTTTTTCCCCAGTGCCAAAGAACTTTTGCATTGCTGCTTTTTTATGACTGAGAGCGTTTTTCATTTCATTTTCATTCGCCTGCACTGTACTCTGACTGCGATGTTCTTTGGCTCTGTGCAGAATGAAGAGCTCTTCTAGCAACCCTCGTCTTTCACTTGATTTCCTTTTGAATGCAGTTTTTCAATCCGATTGAATATTTAATTGTATTCATCGCCATTGAGATGATGTGAAAATTGTTTTCCCTTTCATTCCATCAGTGCGATTTCTTTTAGCACTTCTTTTCGCGCAATATGATATGATGGGCATATCAGTGTCCAGCTCTTATGCAGCTCTGCGTGTGATGCATCTCAACGCTGGAGTTAATTGGCGAAGGGCACTTGTGTGCAAAAACTCCTTTACATTAAATTAAATTCCTTTGCAATTTAATCTACACAGATTGATTTAGTTTCACAGCGTGCACCATGCACACAGATTTCATGCAATATTCATGGTGGGGCGGAGGGAGGTGAACTTTTCCGAGTTTTGAACGAAAACAAATGTTTTTAACTGATAGTTAACTCAAATAAGGGTCGACTCACGTTCAAATTATTTTTTTTTGGCGGCAAAGTATTCCGATTTACACCGGGGTTTCTCCTTTATTATAACAATATTTTTTAAAACGATTTTAAGAGGCAAAGAAAGGAGTTATAATACTTTGAACTGACCTGGAAGCCATATGAGTTCCAGGGCAGAGTAAATTTAGCCTTGACTTGAAATGTCGGTTAAAATTTATTTCAGTGTACTAGTAAGACATTTTTATAAACTTAAGTCACAAAAGGACATATTTACATATGTTACTAGACCCTGCTTGAAACATTACGTCCTAATTGGAAGCTCTGTCGCTCTAAAAACAATGCTTGGCAATGACGCCACACAGCTGCGTGTGTGCACCTGGCATTATAAAACCCACTTGTGTAATTTGAACTCGATAAACATTTGCACAGTTTATTGAAGTGCACCGATAGAGAACCCTTGTGCGATTGGAGCTCTTTACGCCAACATAGCTGAATCTAGTCGATAAGGGTACTGCTGTTATGAAAGAATTTAAAGGAAAGTGCAGGTTATCACATAGTCGACCGAGTCCCTCATTATATGCATTGCCTCTGGCCAATGCAAAATTAAAAATTAAAAAAAATCATATAGTCCTATTTGGTAGACTAAATAGGAAACATTTACAATACAATAAAGATGAATAGGTTTTTTCTTTGAACGATTTCTAGCCGGTTTTACATAAAACAGGATAATGCAATTTTCAAATAATGAGAGCATAAAAATAAATTTTGTAGGGCATTAACATTCTTGCCAAGTGTAGCAGAATTACTAAGGCTTATGGCCCTCTGCGGTACTATAAAACCACTGAAAACGGATCCTTAGTTGCCGCCGGTTCAATTATTTGAGAGTCCGTTTAATGCGGTGTGCCTCCCGAACATTATTTTTTAAATAAATAGTTAGCCTTTGGATTTATTATTTTTAAAATTATTTTCGGCTAGAGGTCATGTACTTATATTTAAACTCGATGTTGTGTTTTTGGCTTAATTTTTATTGGTCCCAACATTTCGATTGACTTCGTCAATCATCTTCAGGGGTTCTCACTAATAAAACACAAAATATGATTACATTCAATAAACAACACATGAGCATAACATTTAAACAATAATCACATTACAAAAACACTGTCGTCCATCTGACTATCGCTGTAAATTGATTTTTGTTCTAAGCTTAAATCTGTGTGCGGTCCCTAGAAAGTGAATAAGTGGGAACTCAATCTTTATTTAAGTTAGAACCTCAAGTTCAGATCAATCTTTTAAACAGAGAGTTAGTATGTGAAGAAAACCTTCATTGCCATGCAGCTGTAGTCGATGGTCTCAATTTAAGACGCATTGCCGTACTATCAGCCAAACATCACCTTCTAACGTCAGAAATTATGTATGAGATCTCAGCTCTTGATATTAACAGCAGTGCTTGCGATTCGAAATCCAATCAGGGACCATTAGTGTAATTTCATTGAAATTGTATGGGCTTTTTCTCATCCTTACAGTTGCTGCAGCGTTTGTCGCAACTCATTGCATGCCTGCCAATCGGTCTGCGTGCCATCATGACAGATACAATAAGTCTAACGTCAGGTCTTGATAGCGAAAGCAGTGTACTAAAGCGTTTCATATCCTATTTATCTCGCATCCTGTTTAATACATATCACATCATTTAAAAGTACTTTCCCAGTGTAATGTTTAACAGCAAAGGTACTCTTCTAATGCCAACCAGACCTTGCAGTATGCATGTTGACTATCCAATGCTAGTGTGCAGTCTAAACTTGTTCTACAGTAACTGTCAATCAGTCACTAACGTGCTTTCATTTGAAATTATGGCAGTTTAGTACGAGTATATGGAAAATCGTTAAATCCCCAATCGAAATTTTTTCCCATCATGCGAAAAAATATGAACTGCGTTGATGCAGCTAGGCCATGGAAAACCCGTATGTGTGTCATTCTATAAATATCTTTCTGGACGTTTTGAAATACCCGCGCAGTTTCCTGAGACTGTCTAATGTGCTTCGTTTAAACTCCAGTGAAGTGATTTATACTTTAAGCCACTGCCAGATAATTTTAAAATAAAAGGCTCCGGGAGTAAATTCGACTGACTTCGTCAACAGATCTGATTTGATTGGTTCTGCAAAGAATTAATCCTTAAAAAATACACATATTTACAAATTAATGTATTGTTCATTGTTGATATTAATTCGTATATGTAAGAGTATTTTCTACAAATAACAACAATACATGCGATTATCTGCTTAACTTGGATTGATTGATTTTAATTTTTTCTGTGCGAAGTTTCACATTTTGCCACAAAAAAATCCATTTTGCAAAATAATCTCTTTCAAGGTTGAAGATTTATTTGAATATTAAGAAAAAAATATTCTGAAGAGCTGAACCCTTCAATTGACGACCGAAAGATATTAGCCTTACTTGCCTATGAACCAATTACAGTATCTTGCATAGTCTAGTTAGTCTTTACTGCTTAAAGTAGGCTCCATATAATTAATATGAAAAACATCAGTTTTTTCAATGTTATACGAGTATGTAAGGTTACGATTAGAAATGTCACCGAAAAAAATATTCAAATTTTGTAAAATCGATTTGAATTTTAATAAATTCCCGAACTTATTTTTTTTATATTTGAATCTTAATGACATGTGCAAAAATATGAAAAATTCAAACTCAGTTACAAAGTTCATTTACATGAATGAGAACTACTTTTTTGTTTATTCTTTGGACGACATAGCAAGTACAAGTGCAATATGTGAAAGAGTCTTTTATCTGGTAGATTTTTAAACCAATTATTGTTACGGATACACAAGTTGATGTATATCTCTTTAAAAAATAAAACACATTTTGAATTATTTATAAATTTCAATGCATATTTAGAAAAACTTGAAGATGTTACGAACAAAGTACTATAGCCCATACATCAGTACGACATGAGGGATGACGTCGAATTTGAAACCAATTCGCAATTGGAACTGACAACGCCGTCATGTATTTAAAAATGTGCAAAATGATACTCTGGCGTGTAATTCCAGAGGATCCCATACACTAGCGAAAGCGGAAGTTACATGCCTCCGACACAGACAGTCTCTTGATTGAAACAACATTTCGATTTGTTGTTGGAAATAACTAAAATTTGCATAAACAAATTTAACGTGCCTTAAATGGGACATACTGAAAGCATACCTCAATTTTGAATAAGGTGTGTTCCGTGTCCCTGTCCCCTGCGAACTCCCGGTGGAATACGACGGAATGTGAAATGTGACGAAGCGGCGACAGTAACACAACAAAGTACAATACAGGCAGACATGCCTGACGTACGCAGCGACATATGATGGCAAGGAAAAACAATCTACGTAACGTACGAGTTACTTAGATGCGACGTGCGACGTGCGACGTACGACGACGACGTTGTTAAACAAAGAGCAAAGGAGTAAATGCAATTTCATACCGACGCATCCTACACATACTCGCATGACGGCTGAGCGAGCGAACAAACGAGCACGGGGAAATGCTGCCACTTTGGTGTGCTGCAATTTGTTTCGTATTATTCGCACATCAACAGAAGGTACCACATGTTGCCGTCGTTGTGTGGCACACGGCGTTTGTACATTTGTCGTTGATCCTGCTGCAGCCAGCCAGCCACCAGGGATTCCGTGTAAATGAGCAGCGGGCTCAGTGCACGGTACGTATCGTACGAACGAGAAGAACTTGTTCGAGTCGTCGCCAACTCGCCATGTTCCTTTGGAAAATGCCATCAAATGAAATGCCACAAGGCTGGCAAGATGTTTGTAGTGCTGAGCTACGAGTATATTTGATGCAAGTAATCTTCTCCAGATGCATATCCACACTTTAATGGATCACAATGTAATGCCGGCATGTATGCCACAATGCAAAAATCATTTTTAAACAATGTGGCCTGTGGAAGAAATATGTTGAACGAAATGAAATTGCAAGATGCCCCAGATCGGATAGGTGAGGCAAAATCGAATGCATTTTCAATATCTTAGGTAATTGTGGAATTAACTTTATTCAGGAACGAAAAACTCACACTCAAGCCACGTGCGTACGTGTATGAGGGACAGAGTGAAATATTACAGTACAATGCATACAAGGTTATGTTCATACCTTACACTATAAATGTGACGCGCAAAATAAAAAGGGACCTAAGGGTAAAAACCAGTTTTGTTCAGGAGAGCCATTTTAAAGATTTAAATACGTGTATCTTTGGTGTACCATCACTTTCATAAAATGCGCATATCTCTGGGAGGGAACACTTTTGGGGCGTGGGATCGGTCTTATTCGATGCTCAGATGTTGTTGAAAATTGAGTGTTTTACTAGGTCCCCATCTCTATGCGTTGTCACATATGTAAAAAATAAAAATGGTGCAAAGTTCGACTGAGCCATATTCTTCATATTCACCACTAGAATGTGCCTTGTTTAATAGATAGAGCCACTTACATAGAAATGAATTTGTTCACTCTTGCAAAGACCAATTTTTAAATCATATTCGTGAGTTCCTTATTAAATTAAATTTTCCTTTTGGCTACCATACATGAATATTTACAGTGAGTTCATCACCAGACTTCTACGATTATATGGGACCTGCCAGCCACATAGCGTAAAAGAAGAGGACAAATTAAGTTCGCTCGGGCCGATGATTATATAAGTATGCCCTCCAAGGATTATATACCCTATTACTTTTGTTCCAAGGGGGCGTGGCACCTGTCTCTTTCCTAGCAGGGTTTGCTTCTTTTCATACCAACATCATACATACCAACTTAAATCGCGGCACCGCCCACTTTTTCTCCTGGATGTATATTGATCTATGCCAACGTCATATGCTCATCGTCATATCTCTAATAGTTCTGTAGTTTTTGTATTTTTAATTTCAGAATATATTGTGTTCAGGGTTGTGTGGGTGGAGCCATGCTCCCTTGTTAAGTCTACAATAATAACCTATTTATTCATCGTTTCATTCTGTTAAAAATTGTACAACGATGGGTCCATTACGTTAGAAATTGATGCTGTTTTTTAAACCTCGTTGCATCGCCCATCATATGTTCCAAATATCATCGTCATATCTCTAGTATTTCACAAAATATTATCTCTTTATCTGCAGGGTAATGGATTTTACCAGAGATCGACTCAATTCTTGTGTGGGGAAAATGTTTACCTACTGACTGATCTGCACAAGTTTTGCCAACTTGCTTCATATTACGACCTAAAGCTTGCCTTTTACAGACAGTCAGAAAGACATCGCTAGATTATCTTAGAATTTTACTAAGATTCAAAATAGAAATACTTTATGGGGTCTTCATCCACTATTTAGAGGTGTTGCAAACGATGATGGAGATTACATAAGTAATAAATGGATATCGTACTGGAATGGACCTTATTGGGGATGTTCATATGTCGATGGGATCTACTTATCATCGTCTTGAGATGCTAGATAGGTATGAAATTTTTCCCTATGTCATATTTTAGAAGCTGTAACATATAATCATGTTTTGTTTGTCGACTATACCATGGCCATCTATTGGCCACCACGATAATGCGACTTAACGCCCTTTAAGCATTCAATTTAGGTTACGTTACGGCGTTGGTTTTCGATGACAAGTAAATCACTTTTAAAGAATTTGAGGCATACTTTTGACATGGTCAAAAATTAGACCGAATTCGCCGGCAGAGACTGCTGTTGATATGAAATGACATCCCATACAAAATGGCATAAAAGTGTTTTCACAATAAAGCTAGAATTAATTTGAGAGCTCCTACTTTTCTGTTTTACTATAAATTGATTTTCCTATCGTTCTCTTTTAGTCACTTGTAAACAATTCTAGAATAAGGTAAAGCATCTAGGAAACGTGTAAAATTCTAGTGCAAACGTGTGTACGTACTCGTAGACTTTTATTCAGCTAGAAAAATAAATACAACATAAAAGAACGTGTACAAGGAGACAGAGCCAATATGATACCCTTCATTGTTCCGGTAAAAAGCAAACTCGTCGTATCTGTACGGAATTAAACAAGATTAATGATGAATTGGTAGGCACCTTCGTATGGGTGATATATATTAAAGCATGGACCTTCGCCAGAGGATGGTTTCATGGTCATCATAATTGGCTGAGTCCATTTGTAGTATTACCACATTTATACTGTTCCTAGTAGGACGAAAGGGTCTTGTTTCTTTTTGTCGATATTATTTCATATTTACGACTTTTAATTTAACAATTGATGGACCAACATCACTCAATCTAATGAATTAGTAATTCTAAGTAATTGGGACCTATCTAACTTTCTTTCAAGTGCTAAAATATCAGAACTTTGTAGAAATGACTCTGTACCTCAGAGTACAGTAGATATAATTATGCTTAGTAACAATTATTAACAGAAAACCTACTTCTATTTATAAAGAATATCAAATAGCATATGCAACTCTGACGGTTTGCTATTGTCCACAGTCCTCTTTTCTACACGTCCCAAATCTAGCAACCACTACGCAATTATTCATACCCGTAACTCTACTGACAGAATAACTTCTTAAGCGTTTTTGAAAAATCAGTCCGACCGCTGTTATTTCAACCACCTTTGCAGCCACTTCGTGGTATCCTTTTTTGGGGGGCAATTTTGCTGATGTCCCGACAAACCTTTGTCTTTTCAATAATTATGCATGGTCGCGTCGCGTCCTTTGCATGTTTGGATGCTTATGCGAATAAGTTCTTTGAACTAAATTTTGTACATCGCATTGTAGTTGACTTACAGCACTATGAATGTTTCAAATGTTGAAAACTAAACAGCAGCAGTGCAAACAACAAATTCGGAACTGGCCTCAAAAGACAGAAAATTTTTTTAATGCACTTCCAGATGCTTTGTCAATTTGGCTGTGAGGTATTTTTTCTCCTTTGTCACTTTCTTTTGTCCTGCATTTTCCTATGAGAAGGCCAACATTTTGCAGCATCATTAAATCTAATAAAAACACATTTGCATGCCGATGAGTCGACGTCACTTCGGGTGCAAACGCTGATTGCACGAATATCTATGATTTTTCCATAAATAGATATCCCTTAGATGCGAGTCATTTAGTTTTGGCATGACATAAATTCGCCTCTGCCCAATTGGCCCAATTGGCCCACTTTGTGTTGTCCTAATGTGCTGTCTTGAGAATATCATTCGACAAAGAGTGGCTACGACACATACACACTCACTATGGACAACGTGCAAACGTTCACGTATTGATGGCCTTGTACGTTAGTTCTGGGTTCATTCTCTGCGTTTGTATGTGACGTCAGTATGTCTGTGTGTATGTGTGAGTGAGCGAGTGGGTAACAAGTCGAACGAACATCGTTTTGAATCCATCAACATATTTCTTGTGCTTTGTTACTTGTTTGTCTTTTCTGCCATTACAAGAGATAATTTTTGTTAACAGAATATTGTTGATTTCCTTTAAACATGAAATGTGTACATACAAGGCACACGCACATACCTACAAACATACACATTCACATATATATACAGATACGTACGTACAGATATATTCTAAATACTCAACGGGAGTTGTCATCTTGTCATCCATTACCCGGAGGATACTTTTTACATTAATGTTTCACAGAAACAACTACAACAACGAAGGCAACAACAGCAACACAACAAATAATGCTCAAAGAAATGATGACAAGGAGAAACAGAAGACGAATAAGAAGAAGCCGAAGCCGAAGCCGAAGCAGATGAAGAGCATCATCAACAACAATATCGTCTACAAGCACTTCATGTACATTTGTATCCTTCCATCTGTCTATACGCCTGAGTTGGGGTTGTTGTTAGTGTGCGCCTGTGTGTTTGGCTGTACACACACACACATATTTCCTATGTTCAATTCGAAATATGCTCTAGCAATCCAATCCAACAAGCAACGGCGGCATCAGCATCAAGAGCTGCAGCAGCAGCAACAGCAACACAGTTTGACTAACAAGAAATGCGCCTTGCGACACATATTTTTATACATACATTCGTACATACGTAATTCTCGACGTAGTACGCAATACATACTTACAGTAAAACCTGAGGTGCTCGTTAGCAAGCAGCACAGCGAGCAAGCGAGCATGCGACCGGGCGACATAAAAACGAAATTCGCAAGGAACCGAGCAGAAACATCCTATTCCCTAAAAGCACTGAAAGCGAAACAACCCATCCGAACCAGTCAAAATATCAAACATACCCATAACTAGTACATTCATATTGCAAGATTTCCCGTTTGCCTCCATGTGCCATTAGGAAGACTTTGCAAAGGGTAGTATGGAGGGCATTGAAGGGTTCATAGTTTTATTCTAGCTTCCCCCCCCCCCCCCCCGACCGTATCGTACTGCAATTGAACAATACGAAAGGAGTTCATGTTCTTTTTTTCGGTGCTTGGTGTTTTGTGTAGTCTATGTGTGTCATATTCTCCCATTGTTCATCCTTTTGTTTCATTTTTTTTTTGTGTTTTTTTATGACACACTCCAGTTTAAAGGGAAGCCGGTAATGGGTGTGTTCCTGCTTTAAAGTGGTAAATGTGAATGTGATGAGAAGTTTAAGGCCAAAGTAGCTATCCTTTTACTAGACTAAATTTAATTATACTGATCTTAAATGGACAGAGTGCAACAGATAATTTTGTTTTTAAATTAGGTAAAACATATGAACAAATTAATCTTTGCCGGACCGAGTTTAACAAGATCGGCCATAGTATCATACTCGAAACACCTACAAATTGCCTTTCAAGCTGGCAGTTTAATATCTAAATGTCAGTTTAATATCAATTTGGAATCATAACCTAATGAAATCTTAACCAAGCTGCGGATAATAAATTGCATAGTTCTAAAATTAAATCTATCAAATACTTTCATCAAAATAAATTTGTTTCGTGTGTTAAAAACCATTGTCAGTTGGTACAATCCGCTTATTATCAACTTCTTCACCAGTGTGCGTTTCCATTCTAATGCTGTGGTCTAAAGATGTGGTCTTTCTTAGTTCACAATTCTAGGAACGGTGCGATTGCCTTTTGGTCTGCCTATCACCTAATGTAGCCGGGAATTATCACGATCCGAATGCAACATAATGCGAAGTTCAAGATCTAAATAAAATTTTAAAGGGTCGCAAATCGATATGTTACTAAATTTTTGCCATTGTACTTCCATTAGTAAGTAAAAAATTTTCTGCGCCATGTTGATCAACTCTAGCAGTAACAAGTAAAAACTTCGTTAATTTCTGCCGGGCAGAAACTTTCACTATCAAAGCCCAAAAAGATTTCTTTTGAGCCCTTTTAGCTCATGCGTCTAACCATAACCTTAGCCAAAACTTCAAAGTTAAGCTATGTTTGGATTCGCCTTTACTTTAATTTGATAACCCTTAAATCCAAATTGACTATTTCTGGTCCGTTCGGAACTAGAGGACCGTTTTTTTGGGCCATGTGAGTCAAAACGTCCAGCAACTATTCAATTTTTGATATGTCCTAAAAGATTGTGATTTGTACAGAAAAAACTGGAACAAGTGTAATTTTTCCTGGGGTACCTTTGGACCCTAATAGGGAAACTTTTCCCTCTTTTAATTGATTTCACCCATTTACAATTCCACGGCGTATAATAATAAGCCATCATTAGCAAACATTTCAGGATCCTAGTAAACTTTAGCATAGATTCCACTCTATGGAGGAGGGTATAAAAATGCAAGTTTTGGAAACATAACGCTACTGTGGCTTCCCTTTTCTCGACGACAAGGGTTTTGAAGCTGCATATGTGCCAAGCAGAATGATAGAGGCATAAAAAGAGATATTGAGCCTCTACACTAGTGATACCCATAAATTTAATTTGCGCAACACTCGTGGTGGATAGTAAACATGCTTCTTTAGCCTAGTCGACACACATAGACTGAAAGCATCCTCGCGTTTTTTTTGCGTATCGTGGGTAATCGGCTCTGGCTTTGTTTATATATTTTGTAAAAAAAAAAGTCATTCAGTTGCTGTCTAGTGCTTGTCGTCACGTACAGCCGCAATATGTGATAATATGTGTGTGGGCATCACAGCTATACGCGAATTAGTTGCAATAGAAGTTACAAGCGACATAGAGTTACAGTAGCCCACACGATTGGCATCTTTTGAACAAGTGTAGAGCCTTCCGGTTGCATAACCACCACTATTGGATCAGTTCACAACAGCTGAATACGCTGATTTCAGCCTATAAAGTACAGTGTCCGCCAAGAAGGTATACTACTTTGTTTGCCGCCATTTGGTAAACATTAGTCTTGACAGTTCATATTTGGCAGTCGTGAAGTAGAGACGTGGTAAATTTATTTTGGATATTTGTCAGGATTTACATCTTTTCACTTATATCAACGCAGAGAGGAAGGTTCTCCTTTAACACTAAAGAGGCCTAAAGGTACCTCTTAAGTGTTAAAACTTAAGCTTTACTCGATACTTTTCGGAAAAACAGCCTTTACATAAGCATTCATACATGTTATCGCCATACCCTCCAGCAAACGTTGCGGGAACACACCTCATGTTAGTTCGCCGGCATTTAATGTAAATGTCTTCGTACATTTGAGCCAAATACTTCATGTGAAAATGTTGCACGGAATCTTGGAATCCTGTAATGTTTTTCGTTGACTGCTCTCGAAAATGAGATTTTATTGTAGTGTTGCCTCAATTTTGTTATTATTGTGTACATTCCGGTTTTATGTGTGTCTATTTCTGTCTTCCATTTCTCCATGCTACCCTTTATGTTTGTGCCCGGGCGGAACGCTAAGGATACAAATGGGGAAATCGTTTTCATACAATGCCATCTTAAATATTTCACTAATAACTTTTATGACATTTTTATTTTTTCCTTTTTTGCAAAAAGTAAAAGTAAAATATTCTTAATTGAGTATGTTCTTATTTGTCATAGTTACGCAGATAAGAAGCAATTCTTCCGTAGGATATAGTTGAACCCTTCTTTGTTGAGATGCTGAAAAGGTCGTTTGCATTATATGTGATTACAATTTCTTATGGATGTTCGTTCTTTTTCTTTGATTTCTCAAAATATTAACAACTCACTCGAAAAAGGCGTTTGTTTGAATAATGGTTTCATCATTAGATCAACCAAATTGGTGGTGCAAAATAGCCGACATGAAGTCGTCCATAATGCCAATGGTCTCTGCAACCACATATGCACTCTTGCGCCGATCGAACAAGATTTCTCAAAGTTCACCAAGACAAGTTTTTTTTTGGGTTAATGACTATCGGAGTAACGGAGCTACAAATAGCTACCATACGCTGTATTCTGCTAACAGATTGTAGGTGACGGGAACTTTATGGATTTTCAACTAACCCATGTACGAAATGTATCCTCAAGGGCCGCCCTCCTAATTATGTTTTGTATCCTTTTTATATATCTTTAAGACGAAAAATTTGTTATGTCTGCTTTAAGTTATTATTAATATTGTGTAAGAAGACAGTTTGTAGATGACATCGGCAGCTATATGAGCATTTGGCCAGAATTTATCGTAAGTTCAATCATTGTGAATGAATTCAGTCAATAAGTCCTGACAATCTTGCCGTATATTTGTTTTTGCAGCATCAAGTGTTAGTGGAATTTTGACATAGACTTCTGACACGACAGCAATTCTAAAAGAAATCCTTGACCGCGCACTGCCCAGACGAAGTTATAATGGCTATGATTGTAGAACGTCGTCTGGCCGACGATGACAGCTCATAGTTATGTCCAAGACACTACGTGGCCTTTTCTTCTTTTACTAGTTGTTGAAAACTCTTACAGGTAAAAGTTAGAGATGTCCTTGAGTCTACTTAAGTCTTAGTATTGGCAAGCAGGAAATCAGTGCCGAACGTCACGTAACGGCAAACCCAAGGTTAGTTTAGAAGGAGTTGTACCTGTGCTATGTTAAGAATTTACTTTGTGGAACATCCCCTCCGTGATTGATATACGCCGCAAGTTCTGTGGCAGATCTATCATTTTGGAAGCGGAAAGTTCTTCCAGATCTTCAAGAAAGTTCTTCCACGTTTCATCCCAAAACACTGCTTGGAAGCAAAAAGGACACATACTACATTCAAATAAAGAAACTTACGCTTTGTAACATGCTGGCTCCACCTATGCCTTTTCAAGGCACTTAAGAATGCCCAAGCGCGACATTAGATGAAGCTATGTTGTGGGTGTTCGACAGGAAGGTCCTTTGCAAATTCTAAAATTCCTGCTGTGGTACAGTAAAGGATATACGATAATACCCCCGTAGCAGTACAAGGACAGGAATATTGTTACGCGTGTCAAATACTGCGATTGCTCTGGCAAGGCAATGTCGGTAGAATAAACCAGAGAGCTGCAGAACTCAAAAAACAGAGATGGCCAAGACTTCTGTGTAAGGAACACGTAAATGAAGACATCAAAATTCTTGCTACTATGAACTGGACTCAGAAGGTTAGGGCAATTGGAAAACATTTCATATCCTTGCGTAGGCTAAGCTCAACTCCTTTAAGTTTCAACAGAGATGTATTTTGTATACATTCTATTGAAAGCAATTAGTTAGTAGCACCTTGAAATATTGTCCAAGCACCCAGGAAGTGTTCGTCCGTCCGTCCTCATGTCTGTTGACTACACCAATCAAGTTAAGCTAGGGACACAACGATGGCTTAAAAGTATAATTTTTTTAAGGGATTGTAAAAGGACAAAATCCACCGAGGGGGAAGATTACTAGTTTCGACGTGGCTAAACTTAACGAAATCGCTTTTCTGAAAAATTCTGAATTTTTGAGCACTTACACTACGTTCCAAACTATCATCATTTACAAGCTCCTACAATTGAACGGCATTGTAGGAATTGAATTTGCCAAATTAATTCTTTTCGGGGAAATATGATAAATTTCACACGTAAAACTGTCATTGAAAATGAAGATGAAAGCAACAGTAACGACTAGGAACATGGAATGGAAGCAGAAAACATAATCAGAGAATGAAAATTACCCTGAAGCATGTTATTAATTTAGTATAAATTAAGACACATAAACATCAACATGTACAACAACGAACTTGTATATGTATGCGCTGTCGTATGTGGTTGGGAGTGTGTGTGAGCGTATTAGAAGATACAACGTCGGAAGACACATCCATTGACACACACGCACATGTGGCAGGTAACCAATAGCAGCAACAACTACGCGTCGTATGTAACTTCAAATAAAAGCAACAAGCTATGAAAGTCTTAGAAAACAACACAACTTTAGGAATTTAATACAGACATACATGCACTCATACATACACAAACACACATACATCCACACTAACACATGGGTGCGTCCAATTTGTATTAACAAATTTTGCGCTGAAACACTTCAGCTACGGATACGGCAATGAAAGTGTTGTAATAAAGAGATGTGAAGCAAACAACACGCCCTGGAGCGGAAGGAGAGGGGGATGGTAATGAGTACGAGGCATATCAAAACCAACAACGCAAAATAGAAAACAACAGGGGGAAAGAAGCAGCAACAACAAAGGCATTGTTTATTAAAGTTTCTTAAGACATGCAATTGATATGGTTGTTGGTACAGTCGTATGTGTAACAACAACGCACACGTACACAAAGGACGTCTTCATGTGTTAGTGAGTGGCTCTTTATCCTCGCGTGACTATTGCGGGATCTACGCCTGCACAGAGTCGCACAATTTGTTTGAAGCCGCAAATTAAATGAAAATGAATGTACGACAGTTAACTCAGTGGAAGTTGCACGAGTCTACGTTTCACTCCTACGGTAAAAAAGTCCCATGGTTTCTTGGCATTTGTATTCTAAGGAGACGGTAGCTGTACCATTTCTTGCAAAATTCGTCCCAGTCTAGTATATAAATATATATGAGCACTATAGGAAGCTTAAAACTTTAGGCAAATAAATCACAAGCACATCGTACGTCTATAGTTCATTCTATTTGCCGAAGAGCAGCCAGCAAGACAGACACTGAACCGTGTGGAAGCCTCCGACATGCCCTCTCGACTGTCAGTGAATGCCACGCATTAACTTCAACCAAAACAACTTAACATTTTACTTTCGTAGCTGATCCATTGTGGCTGTGTGTTTGTGTGAGTGTGTAGTTTCTCACAGGACTTAAGCATGTGGGCCACGGTGTGAGAGGGCGTCTTATCATGGCAAACTCGCATTTTGTATTTCTAGTACTCGTATTTAGATGCTTCCCTTACAAATAACATGTTGATGGGTAGCAAAGTGTTGGCAGGTGGAGCATGCCACATCTACCTACCACCAGCTCGTCTCGTATGCAGAGTGAAATGGAGAAAAAATTTAATTTGTTTGTAACAACAATTTGTCGCTGTCTATGCGCTGTTGCTATTTGTTGCGGTTTACAAGCACCTGCTGTTAGAATTTCTACATATTAGCCGAGAGCTTGTACCTCGACGTCTTCACCCAACCATGCACCCTACCATGGCGGTAGACATGTTACATGTTGCGTTTGCGGTAAACATATTCTCCGTCCTTCCGTCCACCGGTAGCACTGTCTGTTCACAATTTATATATTTATATTCGTTGCTGCCACTTGTGAAGCGAAGATGGCGGGCGTGGTGCGGTCTGTTGCCGATATTGTCGCGAGGCCAGGCTTCATTGTTCGCGTGGGTGAACCGCGCAACTTATCTCTGTGGAAGGTGTTTAAGGTTTAATTATTTAACATGATGACTCAAAGGCTGCCAACTCGGTGTGTTTGCTATTTGCTGAAAATTATAAATCAACTAGAATTTTCATTACATCTGACATATCGCATGAGCAGACGTTGTACCAACGATTATAATGGCATACGCGGAGATGATTAAAGTGAAGTAAGCATTTTAGAACATCTTCCAATCAGCTGATGTGGCTTGTGTCTTTAAATCCAACGACAGCGAGTGTTTTTAGTTGGCCTCGTGTCACACCATCGCACCATCGATAATGTGGCAAAAGAAAAAACTGCTCAAGATATTGCGATTTTTCCTATTTAAGGACGCACCATTGTGAAGTGAAATAATATGAATGGACAAACAATAAGCGACAATAAAATCCAGACATTCACACAATGTGAAGCAGCAAGCAAGGACAAAGAACTGCATGCAATGTACTTGAAAAGGCAGCTAAAAAAGGATGCCATACAAAGAGCCCGTGCCGAAGCGCTGGTCACAGCTTATAGAGTAGTCGAATAAAAATCAAACGCCAACTACCCACAGAGAAAGGGGAATTACAAGGCAGCGCGCACTCAGCGTCGTCGCAACCCATCACGAACACAAACTGCAAAAATTAATGTGCACCATCTTTGGTTCCTGCTGCTTCTGCTTCTGTGCCGCTGCCTTAGCTTGAGCTCTGCCAGGGACGCACTTGGGTACAGGTACTACAAGTGGAGCCAATAATGCCTGGCCAGCAATAACGGCAACAATTATGAGTAGAGTTTTATTGAAATGTAAGCGAGCAAACGTTTAAAAAACGAGTATGAGTTTTACACAAAAGGAAGGAAATGGCATTGAACAAGCACTTCCGCTTCCGTCGTGTTTGCCATCATTACTACCCGAAGCACGACTACTAGAAGCAGAAAGTGGAGCCATAACGGCATTTGAGGTTGTGTATGCAGTAAAACAGCAAACGATAAAATTCACTTTTACAACTGTTCACACTCACAGACACAAACACATACACGACCACATATACGCACACATACATATACAATCCGGCCAATATGCAAGTGTTGGTACTGGAACGGAGTCAGTGTCTACAAAACAATCGCAATAAAAAATATACAAATTTTATGAACAGAATTTAATCAGGCCATATGCTCGTATTTTTCGACCTGAGCCGGACCGAAACAGTTTCCAAATGTTTCAAAAATTTAAGTTATTACCAGCCAAATGCCACATATGGACGGATAGCTGTTTGTAAGTCTGAATGTTGGTGAGTGCCTGCCGTGGGTACGTGTTGCAATAGCCATTAGTTGAAACACTTAGCTAAGCAAAAAAGGGGAAAAATGCTAAATGGAAACTATCTGCCACGTTTGCTTTTGTTTGCAACTAATACGAGTAAATATTGTAAAAATCTTCCACTCATAAATTAGTTAATAACCGTACATTTTACACAAGAGTAAGCTTACAATATGAAATGTATGTTACATGAATACCGTATGAATATGTTAGCGTGTGATGTCTGGCTATGTTGCATTTGTATGATAAGTTTGGTGGATAACTTTTTGTTAGGCCATTGGTGTTTTTTCGTTTACTTTCGAGTCTCTTAGTTGGCCGCAATACTTTCATAATGGGAATTTTGTTTTCCCCTTTAGCAATTTCTTAACAGGATATCTCACACGACGATGGAAGGCAAACATAATATGATTTTTCTGATCCAAGATATGACATAAGATCTTGTAACACCCTGTTTTAAGTACGATATTCGATAAGTCGCCTTTTAAAAAAAATCCGCTTCCAAATCTTCAGCCATTCTGTAAACTACTTGGATCTCAGAGGCGCGGATGTCGTTTAATGTAAATGCTGATGACGTCAGCATCCCGACTACTCACTACCCCCAAATCCTTGAGGTAACATTGGACTGCGATAAGCTGGAAAGTGGGAACAAGATCCTCAAGTCACTAGCCGGCAGTACTTGGAGAGCCGATAAAGAAACCTTGCTGACTTTTTACAATGCGATAGGTCGGTCTGTCGTGAAATACTCGTACGCAGCGCCTGTTAGGTCGGCGAACTTGAGTACGACGCTGTGGAAGAAAATTTAGACTTGCCAGAATGCAGCCCTGTGAACATCAACAGGGTGTCTCCTTATGTTTTTGAGGACCATCTACATGAGAAGACGAAGGTTCTTACCCCAGTATCTGAGTAATCACTATCTAATAGACAGGATGTCTCCGCCAAGGCTAATCTATGATCGACAGAGAGAGGTTAAGCGGTACAAGAGATAGCCTTAAGATCATTCACGCTGATGAAGTCGCAGCGGCAGTATCCCGCTTTGCTTTCAAACATCCCCGGAGATTTTACCAGAGGCAAAGACGCAACCTCGGCGTTTCCCTCCCCTGGATGCCGAAGAAGATCTCTCATAGACGAACAGACTTTCAGTACTACATATTGTTGTCACTCGTACAACAAAAACAACTAATATTCACTACTCAGAAGTTTAAACCATTTTAAAATACTTCTTCGGGGATTTGAACATTCACCATTTTATGTTAATAGACTAGGGATAGAATAGGGAATATTCACAAAACCGGAATTGTAACCGTTTTCCCTGTGTCAATAGCTCTAAAGAAGACGTTTGTGTCTTCTTATTTGTTATAATTTTCAAAAGCTACAATATTGCGTTTATGGTGCACGCTGTCTATCCGTGACGTCTGTAAAATTTGGTAGACTTTAAACCAAACCATAGTTTGGAGGCCGCTGCCCATCCTGTCGCATCCAAATTTCATTTTCTTTTGTATTATCACCCTGCCGAGTCTTTTAAGATCGAAAAAGCAACTTTATACGATTATTTCCAGGGTATTATAACTATAAATTTTTTTGGGAAGTTAGAAATTGCTTGTTTGGATCCAACAAAAATGTATTCGAGTATTAGAAAAATAAAATAAATATTTCTGTATATAAAAGAAGTTCTTTAAAATTGATGTTTTAGTCAACAAGGTATTTTCGCTGATATTCTTACAGTGACTTATTTTGCTACAAAACTGAAACTCCTTCATAGGCAGTCATCCTTTCCTATGAGCAATATGTGGTATTACTTGGTCATATATTCCTGAACATTTCCTCGCAAAGGCAGAGCAGTTACAACTGAAGTTGACCTGTTCTACAATCTTTAACACTCTGAATTCCCTAGAGCTAGACATAAAGATCATCGTCTGTACTGTTTGACCCAAAAACCCTTTATTTTGTGTTGGTCCGTCCTTGAGACAGATATATGTAGATACCATGCCAATAATTTGAAATGTATATAATGACGATTTGTGCTTTTAAAACTACATCTATGTTCTCGAAACAGCCGTCAAAGATGTCTAGTAATAAGATTCTACGAAACAGACGATTTTGCGTTGAATGTTGGTGAATTTAAATAGTTTTTAAAGATTCAATCAGACAGTTAACAAACATAATTATGCAAACCATTTGACTGGTTTTTGTTTTAATTTTTTTCGACCCACTTTTGTTTTTGGAAAAATAGAATATTTGTCTGATGTAGAATTTCATATATTAAAATGTTAGCTTAATTATCGAAAGACTCCTCGTGCATACTCCTATAAGAGTATAAATTGTCCATGTCCATACGTTATATTGTGAGTTGTTGTTAGATTTGATTATTTCTCGATAATATACACCGGACTTATACAGCAAGAGGGTATTAAATCAAAGTGTTCAGTAGAAGCTAAACTTTGTATGCATATACACCTAGTTCTCCCGCCGATTTTTGATAAAAAGAGACCAGCGAACGATGGTTAGAGCAGTCTACTGAGTATCGTTTATCTGCAATAAATGCAAATTTACAAATGTAGAGTTAGTACCCTTTTGTTAACTAAGTGTCATCTATATACATACACATCCATACATACGTTTACATGTATTTTTTTACATGTATTGTGCTACTAGTTTCACACATCTATTAAAAAACATAATTGCACATTTATGAAAACCTATCAAAGCAACAACGCCCCATGGTGCTTCCCTCAGCTTTCCAAAACGAAACAATATCTTGTTGCGCATAAAACATCATAAAACTGAAATTCGGATTGTCATAAATAAAAACAAAAGGCATCTCTTATTCAAAGCTTCTTTTTTATTTTTTGGAAGCTTCCTGTCAGTAACGGCAGGTGTAATAAAAAAGCAAAACGAGAACGTTATGGAGTTTCGTCTGTTTTGGTGTGGTTGAGATTAGGAACGAACGTCATTAATCTGGCGCACTGGCTCGAGCGTTTGAACTGCAAAAAATATTATACAGCTTAAAATTTTGGCATATTGAGGATCATCCTTTCTAAGATTACTCCTGAAGAGAAGAATTCTTATCTTACAATCTATTAATAATTTAAAAATAACTTAGTAAATGGCGTTTTTTAACTAAATATAAGTTAGAGCACGAAATTGAAGTTTTTTTAGAATATAATTTTTTATTTTAATCTGATTATTAGTCTCCCACTTTGAAGTTCGGTCGGCTCAAAATTTGGCTTTCTGTTTACAGCACTCGGGCCTTATGTAGATAATCTTGCTGCAAATGTTGCGTTCTTAATCACCAATTGGTCTTACTGACAAGCACTGACGACTACAAAAAATTAATGTTTTTTAACAAATCGTTTGTGTCAAGCCTGGTTTTCTACTGAACGACTTTACTGTTTCAAGCCCGCGATATGGGATAGCACACGGACTCACTCACCACCTTTATTGTGTAAATTTGTACACGTGCACATAGTTGTCAATTTTTGCACAACCTCACTTTAAATTACTTCTTCAGGGATTTGAACATACGAGTATACCACTTTGTGTTAGTAGACACAGACATTTTATCAATTTTTGGCACAACCGCTGTCCTTCTTATCTAATTTTGTAGGACTGTCGACAGAGTTGAGGACCTTTTGAAACTTATTGGTGTTTCATTTATCGGGAATGGCGAAGATAGGGAGTTGTGTAGACGTTATATATTCACACTTTATTGTGCGGCAAAGGCACAACTTCTTAATGAGATCAATTTTTCCGCTCACATTCTCAATGTCATAAGGTGCATGGAAAAACAGGAAACTTTATGTAATTTTTAATTTTATGCAAAAGTTTGATACTCTTTAGCATATTGTATAAATATGTATGCGTGTTTAACACACATACACTAATACCCTTCAAAATATACCTACCAACAAACATTTATACATTTGAAGGTTTTCTGTAGCAAGTGATTGCTGCCACTTCGAGTGTCAGAGCAGTGTAAAATTTCGGTTGTTTGAACTGAAGGAGTTGCAGTAACTGCGAGCATTTTTCGTAGACCAGTGTTTTATTTCCGATTAAGTGGTTGCACTGAAATGTTGACATGATTTGTTTAACCGTTTAGCTGAAACAAGCCAATTGAATCACTTTCCTTAAAAATTGGGGAAATTGTCCCAACTATGTGAGCGATACAGTTTATACACTCACATGAAGGGACTTAATAATTAACGGAGCACTGAACATTTTTAAGACTTGCCACTTACCTGTCTAGTCGCCGGTATGAATTGTTTTAATTTAAACCAGGGTTACTTGTGCAAACATACTATCAATCACCCGATGGCGGCGGCATATTGATTTCACCTTTTAAAATTCAATTCTGTTTGCTGCGCTAGTTAGTATGCACTCCACGTTGCGTATGCGTAATTATAAATTGAATGCAAGCATATTAAGCATACGTCGCGGTGGCCTCGAAACACTCACATGAAGGGACTTAATAATTAACGGAGCACTGAAGATTTTTAAGACTTGCCACTTACCTGTCTAGTCGCCGGTATGAATTGTTTTAATTTAAACCAGGGTTACTTGTGCAAACTTACTATCAATCACCTGATGGAGGCGGCATATTGATTTCACCTTTTAAAATTCAATTCTGTTTGCTGCGCTAGTTAGTATGCACTCCACGTTGCGTATGCGTAATTATAAATTGAATGCAAGTATATTAATCATACGTCGCGGTGACCTCAAAACAAGCGGCACACAGTGATTCAAAACAAAAAAATATTGTGGAAACGAGTCTCATTATGCAGTTGTGTTTTGTCGTAGACCCATGCCAAGAACAGAAGCCGAGAATCACCGCTCCGAAGTTGCAAGATCGGCTGTGAAATAACTTAAAATGCTCATGAATAACACCGTTCTTCTCAGATTTTGATGACAATTGTCTTTTCGTAAAGCTCTGATCAGTGCCAACAGAAAAGCTAGCGTCAGGTACTTGAAAATAAGGAAGAAAACATTTGATAATATGCCTCTTAGTAAAATCCCTCAATTCCTAAAATGGTGAAAGAAATCCCAAAAATTTCGCCAGTTTGCTCATAGCCCAGTTAGGGCTTTTAGGGAAATAAGCAGTCATATATAAGTAAGGTCGTTAAAAACTGTGTCGACTTGAGTTGCGATACTGGCTTTGCGTTTTGAGAACTAGTAGCCTTGACTATTTGTGTTATGAAAATTGCGCATTTTTGCAGTAATCCAATAAAAGTTTTTTGCTCTGTACATCTCCGTAGCGTTCTCTTTTCAAAAAATTGAATGTTTGTCATTAGTATTTTTCATTAGCAAGGTTTTACTGTTTCGTTTTTTCATAAAAGTTTGGAAGTATTGTTTATGTTTAAATTTAAAATCCCAACGAGTTTAACTCTTGGCTTTATTAATATTTTTAATGTAATAGGCATTATTCTTAAAAAAATCCACCATAACAATTTGGAGCGTGGTCTCTGGTCCTGACTCTGAACAATCTGTATCCGTACTTTTAATTAAAAGGGGCTTCTGCGCAAATTTATGTGCATCAATTCCCTAATTCGAACCTTATTTTGAGACAAAAGTGCAAAAAGTGATGTAGTCTTAAATTATTTAGTTTAGATTAAAAGATATCAACAAAAGCGCATAAGGAGCTATAATGACGCAATTTATATCAGCATATAATCGAAGCGAAATTGTTCAATTTGATATTGTACGGATATTTACTATTCGTTACTATTAGCGTTACACAACCTTTGTTTCCATGTTGTATTTAGCATTTAAAGCCATATTGAATACTGCTGGCAACAGCGATATGATTGTTTCAGGTAGTGCATAAAATATGTTAAATTACGTCCGAACATATTATGCCTTTCCTTAGCTAGTTTTTCATAAGTTTAGAGACACGTTTAGAATTTAAAAACTCCCAATTTAATGAATTGAAGAGAATTGTGAAAATGCCACGAGGCAAATGCATTTGTCTACAATCTGTATAAAAGGACATTTCCTACTCTTCCATATATAAACGAAATTTGATGCTGTCTGTGACCTTTAGACCTCCTTAAACTGTTATTGAAACATTAATAGGAAGCCGCTGGCTTAGGACACCAATAGGAAAATAAAATCTAAAAGAAAATTCAAATATCATGTTAAGCAAATTTAGCTCTTATTTCAAATCGTATTGAAAAGTTTTTTGTTTTTTCATATTCAGCTGAGATTTGTGCTTTTTGTGTCACCATAAATGGTAGCTTTCCTCTTGAAATACTCTTATGATCGTCAAGTTTAACTCATTATTTGGCACTAAAACTCTGTTTCCTAATATGAGCTATACTCATTGAGCACCCCCAAATGATAGTATTGCTGGAGTACTAAAGGAAAAACTTTCATATTTTCTATCGAATTTTGGTGGTAATTTTTCACTTAAATTTCAATCAAACTTTTCACTAATTTACGGAAGGATTTTTTGTAAAAAAAAAAAACCAGAATCTATTTTTACTATTTGCCAAAAACCAAAAGTTGTGAAGATATTTACAATTGACAACTGAACTCTGAAAAATCATGTCATTTATTATAGACAGATTTTATTAACAAGTACAAAAGTTAAAGTCGGGCGTGATAGACTTTACGATATCATACACCACTCTGCCATCCAGAAGATTAAGTGCCCCTGCCTGAGGTAATTATTTGTAGCTCATTAAGAATGTACAATTTAAGCATGTCTTGTGTCCAGAGGGGTGGGACGTCTATAGAAATTATTAGTTACTGGTCGCTCATAACGTGCCATGCAAAATTTGGGAGTAATCAGTTGTAATTTGTGACATCTTCAGAAGCAAGAACCCAAATGAGAAGGGAGCTTTGTATGGGTAGTGAAAAACTTGGACTGACATGGACAAATTTCAGCAAAAGTGGGTGTTGGTCACTCGAAAATCGCTGAGCGAAATTTGGTCGAAATCAGATGCTTAATAAGGCTTTTAGAGCTGAAGGTTCTGAAATTAGTAAAAACCTATTATGATACAACAATATGGACCGTTGTGGACTAATTTTAATAGGGTCCTTGGTCCATACCTGAAGAGTGAACAATGTTTTATCGAAATCGGTTTATAGTTGCGACCTGCACTTTGATTACAATGATAGATGAACAGGCGGGCGGACATCACTCAATGGAATCAGACAGTGATTTTGAGTTGATCAGTAGATTTTTGGCATCTCTTAAGGTGTTGCAAACATCAGCATAATACCATGTACAATAGTTTGGTGTAGGGTAAAAATGAGAACATGCAAAACAGTGAAATTCAAGTACTTCCAAATAAGATAGAAAGTATGATTCTTACTACGTTTTGCACTAAGCCGGATGGTTTTTATTTAACAACTCTAACATTTTTTCTTGAGCAGTGCTTTGGGCTTCATTTTTTAAGACTTTTACCACACCTTAAATACAGAAAAAATTAGGTGTGGCAACACCATGCAACAATAATGACATTTGTTGTATTTCACTTTTTTTTTTGGTCTTTCACAGTTCATATGAGATGTACTCCTAAGTAGTACGCTCAGCCGCTGTAAAACTTAAGATGAAGAGCGTTTTGACACATTCCAGTGTCAAATTCAAATATTTTTTGATTAGCATTTCTCCAAAAATATCTGTAAAAACACTAAAGAACTGAAAAGTATTTTAAAACTATACGAAAACACAAACTTAATAGTTGTCAGAAAAGCTCAACATTTAAAAATCATTTACTCATACAACCACTGATTGGAAAAACTGATTGAAATTGATGGTCGGCTAATACGAGTATGTGGATTTTGGAGTAATATCCAATTAGCCTTTAAATATGTGATAGAATTTCCACATCCATAGGCCACAATTGAATTTTAATTAAGCCAATGCATGCCATGTCGGCGCCACGAACGTCGTGCAGGATTTAGCTTTTTGCAAGGAGTGACAATTTACAAACTGTAGAACTTGCATACCTTCAGGGAAGAGTAGATATTTGTTTTGCCTTGGTTTTGTATTTGTTTCTCAATAGATATCCGCCGGATGTTCAGTGCAATTTGTGGGTGTGGCGGCTTAAACAGAAATCTATTAAAAAGAGTATTCATTCAACAATTCATCGGGACGCATTCATTGATATGATTGTTATTGTTGTCGGTCTAGATAATTGTTGCAGACTGTATATTCGTCCCGATATGATAATACTGCATACTACAGGGCTAGGAGAACGGGAGGAGGGTGGCACGAAGTGGCCAGTTGGATGTGGCCAACGCTGTTGTCAAGCGATTAGGTCTGCCGGTTGCTAGTTGGATTTCCGTTTCATTTGAATGGTTTGCGCTCATTTGAAAAGTGTTTCCATTTAATTGCATTCATTGCAAATTATATTTTATCCAATTGCATTGCAACAAAGACGACGACGTCAGCAACAACCAGGACACCAGCGACATTGCCGTTAAGAACGGCCAAATGCTTTATCTCCCGGCACTTGTAGGTATGCAGCGCTAAGGCGCGGACGCGGCTGCCGTTTGTTGCGATTATCGTTGTCGCTGACGTTGTCACACTGCAAGGATATTCAGTTCTTTGCTTCTTGCTGGC
The DNA here is from genome assembly GCA_963513945.1 of Hydrotaea diabolus. NCBI lineage: Eukaryota > Metazoa > Arthropoda > Insecta > Diptera > Muscidae > Hydrotaea > Hydrotaea diabolus. The sequence goes on along the minus strand of OY740720.1, from coordinate 97,979,228 downwards.
GGTGGATGCTTTCTTGAGGGCGTTGCTGGAGCGAAACTAAAATTTCATTAACTCGTCCGTTGAGCCAAAGAAAATAATTACGTTCGTTGTTTTTTGTTTACTTTGCTTTTTGGTCTGTGCGCTTTTTCGTTCGTCCTCCACCTAAGTGTAATTTTCTTTCCGTTTTGATTCGCTCGTCCGCCAGCTGGCTGTTGGTAATAAAACGATACGAGAGTGGCTGGGGAAAGCAAGGAGGGGAAAGGGAAAAACAATGTGGTTTTATAATTAATGCATTTACTTTCAATTTTTGATTGCAAATAGCAGCAATTCCATGGCTGTGAGCAAATACACAGACAGTCGCACACACACCGACAAGCATGTGCACACATACACATACTTTAAGCACTTGATTTCGTTTCGGCCGTAATGGGAGTTGTTGCCACATTTAATTGAAGCGTTTGTGGGCTCCAGCCAACCGATTTGATTGCGTTTATGAAATGCTTATTAAATTCGCAATTATTTCATGTCCATGTTCACTTACTCAGATTGTGTATTTCCTTTATTTCACAGTTAATGCGCGGACATTGCCACATCCACGGCACAATAATGCGGCGAACATTATGGATCACCGAGCACGCGATGATCAGATGTTAATTAACAAGGCTGTTTATATTCCGTCCCCATCACCAGCGCCCCCACCGGATGGCTCTTACTACAACATGAACAGTGACAGATATCTCTCCTACCCGCCAATGGTAAGTAGTCAGCGACAGTGCATGCCAGCATCTCTATCCGTTTTCAGGTACCTGCGGCTGTAGTTCGTGAAATGACCCCGAACGTCTCGTCAACTGTCAATTGACACTTTGGCGTAATCGAAACTGTGACTCTGGCAGAGAGCGAGACGCTCGTCGTTGTATGCGACATTCTTGAGCACGCCGGCCATCGACCATGACAAGCAACGGCAGTCTATGGGAAAAGTATGCAAATTAATTATGAACATTTCCAAATGAAATTAATTTTCATTTCAAAGTTTTCACTCAATGGTTGTGGTAGCAACAAATTGCAAACTATACGAATGCATAGACACCCATGCCCAATCCCAATGCCATTGCCATTGGGTGCCACATGAGCATAAAGCAGATGCTGCAGCTCTAGCGGCACCACCTCCACCCAATTGCAGTAGCAGCAACATCATTGCAAGTTAAAATTAATAAAATTATACAAAGAAAACGGAATTTAATTTATGCCAAAACTTTGCAATAGTTCACCCTCATTACGTGGTACGAAACAGCTCAAGCTGCTTCTTTCTGCTGAATCGGCAGCTTCAGCTGCAATTGGAAGTTCTGCTGCCGAGCGCTATGCTCGCGAACAGCCCGGAGTGGGGGCGGAAACAGAGAATGCGGCTGCCAACAACTGAACGCAGAATTTCATCAGAAAAACGGAGAGAACAATTTAAAAATGTGCGCTTCGGAGGAACAGAAAAAAAGAACTTAACTAATTGCACGATATAATCCAAAACCATGATTAACAATAAATAAAATAACAACGAAGACTTACTCCTCGCACGGGAGAAGCGAGCGCGGCAGAGCAGTTGGAGTAGCACTGGAGTGCGGTGTAGTGGAGTCCTTCGAGATAATAAAATCAAATGGCTGAAAATGTTTGAATGGCAAAAATGTGATGAACATCAAAGTTTTTATGGCCATTTTTTGCTTGTTGGTGTGTGCAATTGTTCTTCCATTCCAAGTCAATAATGTTGAAACTTCTGTATTTCCGACTTTTTTTCGCTTTAATTTGGATGGTTTTAATTTGGCGCAGTTCTGTAATTGGATCCGTTTTTCTACGCATTGCTCGTTGTAATGCTGTGAATAGGAAAGTACTTTGGGAGAGTTTTTATATAATGCCAATAATTAAGAAGCAACAGTAGTGGCAGCGGAGTGCCATCTACAAAATTCTTAAGCAAAATTATCTTCTTCATTGGTTTAGCAAGGCCAGTGCCGAAATGCTCGGAGAGAAATCCATTCCTATGTTTGATATTAGATATTGGGAGAATTGGGTGTTATTAAGCAGGATATCCCCTGTCTATGCGTTGATAGTGCCTTGGTCTATCTCACGAATAATTTGTTCGACCCTCACACAATCATAAATTAAATTGTTTCTGACGGCGTCCAATTGCAGCTTTGTTGTATCGAGACGGTTGATAACACAATTACCAAAAGTAGCGCGCAAAAGATCCAATGTGGCATGGGCAGTTTGGTACGGCATACCTTCCTGCATAAACCAATGAATGCCCTTGTTGCGATTTCCAGTCGTCAGTCACAGAGGTTTATTTATTATGCCTCAGTTGACCACTCTGTTAACCGAAATGGAGTTTTGAGGACCATTTTTAAATAAAAACAGGTAACAATGTTAAATTCGGGCCTGTCCGACCACTCTACCAATCAGAGGGTTAACCAACTCTGCTTGGAGCTTGAGCAAGTTCGAATTCAATACGGTAGGTTTGATTGTATGTCTCTAATAACGTACCATACAAAATTTAAGAATGATGGGATAAATTTTAAGGCTTCTACAGCTGCAGGACTTTAAACCAAGAAGGAAATATGTGTGGAAATATTGTGGTGGTCACTCGTGATCTGTGAGAAATTTTGACGAAATCATGTGTAACATGTGGCTTTTAGTGCTGTATGTTCTAATATAGGGAACGACCTTTGGACCTTTGTATGAATGCCGTACGAAAATACGTGTGACCACACTTAATTAATGGTCGCTCATAAGGTACTCTGTATCACAGTGTTCTGTAGGGTATTAATAGACCAATGATGCTACCGGTCAAAAAGCTGCACCAAACTGTCACTCTCAGAGGATACCTTCGCTTCTTTGGGGCTTTGTGGTCACCAGCAGCGAAAGTCTGGTAGAGGAGCTTCATATTTATATGAACCTAAATTCGTTTAGGTGGTTTTGCGTTCTTTTCTAAATCAGCCTGTCTTCTCGATGCATTTCGATAGCGAATTAACAGGTACATTTGTAATGTATCGGATATTCTAGATATAGGGCAGACATGAAACATGTGCTCAATCGGTTTAACCTTGTCTTCATCAAGGCATCTCCTGCAAAAATTTCTTTTTGAGATGTTAATACCCTGGGCCATAGCGTCTGTAACGCAAAATCCCATTTTAGAACTCAAGTGAGTGTCCTAATAGACCTTTTGCTAAAAGCTAGACCATTTGTCCTGTTTCGGCTAATGCTTCACCAAAAGGTTCATTTGACTGAACAACCATATTTCAAATTCGTTCTTGACCCTGCCATCGTGACTCTATAGTTCATCGAATTTCATGAATATATCCGAGGCCTCGACTTCGCCCACTGTTTCGGAATTTTTCTAGCACGCTCGTCCACCAGCTCAATGCCAGGAAAGGCAGACAGGCATCATATATTTGCGATTCTTAAATTCAAGCTTAGGGGTTGCCTGCTGTCCACCAAGATTCGGAATTTAAAAGGTAATAGATTACTTTTCAAAATCTGTCTAATAACTAAGTCAATGACGGAGATCTCTGCGCGACAGATCTTTTCAAAAATGTATGGTAAATGTATGGTTTGCTGCTTAATTCTCCTTACTGCGTACCTTACCATTTTTCATTCTCAACCTAAGAGTAGCTTTCGTCACGCATGCCTTGACATAAACCTTCGAGGGTTTCATATCCAGTATCCCTTCCAGACCTGCTTGTGGTAAAGACTTCATCGTACGTGTGATGCCTACACAGGCCAATCTCTGGATTTTTGCAAGACTGCAAAGGTAGGACTTTTTTCCTTCGAAGTCCATCAAAGCAAAGAGTTATACGTCAGACTTGACATGCGAATGCCTGTGTACATCCAGTTGATCATTCTAGGTTCTCCATCATCTTCCAAACATCGCCCTGTAGGCGTAGTAAGCGCAAAGTGCCTTCCTTGCACTTTCCTAAGTGATGCGTTTCCCGTAAAGTCGTTAAATAATTTGTCAAAACAAATTTACAGTTTGTGTAACTGACGTAACTCACTTTGGATTTCCGGGGACAATATTTGTCATTGGTTATTTTCGGGTCAGTTTTTTGGAGTCAAACAATAAGCATATGATTCTTTGAGGATTTATGCGAAATCGTCGCATGGATTTTTGTGTTATTCAGTTCAGTTATTCAACTATGACATTTTTACTAATTGAGTTCATTGAAATCGATATGCATAAATATCACATTTCCGATATATATTATCAGCTAGGCTAGTGGAGCTGAGTTCAAGGTAAATACCGTATATTCCTTAAACTAAAGGCTTTGATATCAAAAGCTATGATTCTAAAAAGTGTTCCACTGATACAATAGAGAATTTGCACGTGTTCGTGAAATTTAATGCTTACGAATTGAGGTGTGATTCCAATACTGACTGATGGAAATAATTAAAAGTGAAATATGTTGTTGGTTAGTATTTCTTTGTCGAAAATGGTCTCACTGGGTTTGAAGATACAATTTGTATTCTTAATTTTGGCTCACTGCCGTTAAGCACACAATTTTCTCACACCTATCACACATTCTTCGGTGGATGCTTGCCGAATGTCCCAATTACTTGCCGTATTCATGTTTCTAAGATAACCCACATTAAACTGTAGATCTTTAGTTGCTTTTGAGTTCAAAAACATAATTAAAAGCCTGACTCAAAACTACATTCTCTACATTCTGTCTGCACAAAAAAAATCCATGAATCTCAGAAAAATACGGTTTGACACAAACTAAGTAGTCAAAGTAGTTTTATGTCTGATAAAGCAACACACGGCGAAAATTCTATGTATATTGACACCAGAAAGCCGAGGGATTTTCTTACCTCTGCACCTGTCTCCGAGTGAAAGCATTTGTGCACAACACACATAACTTTGTTAAGAGCTCGCATGGTTCTTCTTTTTTAATGGATGTTGGTAAAGCGGAAAGTGACTTCAAATGAAACTGTCACAGACGACACTTTCCTTAAATCACACAAAGGCATAAGGTCCTTTGCACAAGGACTGCATGTTGGTGTTGGAGTGTGTCTCTTGTATATTGACATTAATCCTCATCACCCATAAAATAAAATAAATAATTAAGAAATCGCATTGGAATGAATGAATGAATGAATGTCTGCAATTATTACAATTATCAGCAGAAACATCATCATTCCGAGCTAAACATTCTCATCTCGCTAACATCGTGTGTCAAGATGCAACCCGTGCAACTTTGATATCATTCACAACAGCTCAACCGAATCTGGTGTTTATTGCTTAACACTGGCTGGCTGCGTAAGATTTTGTACCCCATGAGGGGGGTTACAAAAAAAACGCCACTTTTACTTGTAAGTAACCATGGAAACGGTTTTGCCTTATCCTGAAACGCACTCTTCAAACAGTCACCGCAACTTACAGTACTTAGTCCAAATTAGGCTGGCGCACAAAATATCCTTTGCACTTTGACAATCCCTGGCGTCGTGGATTTTTTCAGCATTCAAAGCTAACAAGTCTAATTAGCATAACAAAGGCAATGGCTGGAGTTGCCGCCTCAAAAGAGGAATTGCATGAGTCTTGCCGCTGCACCGAAAAAGGGTTTCAACAGCCACGTTATGTGTTGACAGCCTGTAAAATGGTGGCTAGCAGAAGCTTTGTACCACGTAACACGCACTCCATACACATACACCTGGCGTGTTCGATTTCTTCTTGTTTCACTTGCAGCGGTGGCATTGTGGCCTTTTCAAGAAATTACTTTTCGGTCCATGTTTATCATAAATTATCTGCAAAGCCAAAAAGCTGTATGCGGCAGACACATGCCGGCACAAATACTATAGAGCTGCATACATTTATTAAGAAATATTACGACAATCTTCCTGCTCGTGTACTCAACATGCACGACCATAAATAATAAAGTCTGATTTCAAATTTATAAATTTTATATTTGGCCCACAAGAAACCTGAAAAATACACGCCCCGAAAAAGAAAACCCCAAACACACGAAACACAAATAAATAAAATAAACTCAGCATTTCAATCCTTTTGTTACAGCCGAGTTCCAGGAACCGTTCGGTGGCACGGGGCTTTGGTGGTGTGGATTGTGCAAAAAAAAACTTAATAAAAAATTCAATTTAATTTTTTTGGGGTTTTTCATTTTTTTCCCATTTTGTTTTTTGTTTGGTCAAATCCATTGTGGCTTAGAAATTTGAACCTTTTGTTGTACAAGTCGTATTTGGCGTATGTCCGTTGTTCATAAACAGAAACAGAGACGGCAGCAGCACCAATGCCGACAAATCGTACAATATAACCAGACACATATTATTATTTGTTGCTATTGTCGGCGCTGTTGTTGTAGTTGGTGGTGGTGTTTTCTTAGTGAGATCCCATACAAATACATGGAGCTGAAATTGAATTATTTGATAAACATCATTTGGTGAAAATTACGACAGCCTTCACTTGTTTTTTGCAACTTTTTTCGGCCTTCTGGGACAACCCTATGAGAGTTCTTTGTGTGCAAATGTCATTCATCCAAATCCAAAGCATCGCTTCGAATCGCCTCGCACCGAACCGGACTGAACTCCCTGTCAGCTCTCTCTATGTCTCTGGCCGCCCTAGCCCCCCAGTCCCTAGTCACGAATGATGGCAATAAATATGGCTTGTTATGATGCCACTTTTTCCTTTGGTAGGTGACCAATATTTTGTGGTTGAAGGCTCCTTTGTGCGTCTCAATATTTTATGTAAATTAAAATTCTACTTTGTTTTCGACTTGTTGGAGCAGTGACCGAGGTGGAGATAAAGAGGGGGGGCAGACGACGACTATACTACTATATGATGTTACTTTGTTTCAACTTTTTATGTTTTATGCTTTCTATATGAATTGTAAATGTTTTAAAGTATTTTAAGCCATTTATACTCGTTTAGACCTCTAAAAGACAGCCAATGACCATTGAATTACGATCGGTGTCTTGACTTTATCCTATGGTGCTACATTTTAGTGGGCAAAAGTTATTTGAAGGTCTGCGAACAATTATACGGATTTAACAGATCGTTTCTGTGTTTAACGTGAGTTTCATTATATACGAACTTAGTCAATTCCACTTTAAAAGGCCAAGACGAGACCCATCCGAATCAATCTGGATGTTTCCACTTGCCTCGTTAAATACCCATCTAATACACGCATGCAGTGCAACTCCACCCTGACCCAATGTTCTAGCAGTGAATAGGGTGTAAGTCATTGTCACTACGTTACCCCTCTAGTAGTCTGACCAGAGCATGGGCTCCTGTGTGGTTTCCTGTAGACAGACCACATAACCAAGTGCTACTCCTAGTTATTTTTCTAGTCATGATTGGACTGTTCACCCGTAAGTCTAGCTCGAACATAACAATCGATTTGATAATTTAATCTTATGCCTGAATTAAGCGAACTGAACTTAGAATTTTCTATTGACTATAAAGAAGTTTAAAGAGATGCATTGAATTTTTGCGACTCATTTGGTTTCGCTTTCAAGGCGCGCAAGTTTCTATCCAACCTCCACTAACAGAAAGTTTTGTGCACTCTGCAGCATATCAATGAATTTAAATTCAATTTGAAATTCAGGTATTCCATTGGACATTCAGAAAACATATGGTAAAATTCAAAAGATTAGTTTTAGAGTACTCGATTTGAAATTCAAAAGCCGCATTTGAAATTCAGAATATTTTTATGTAAATTTAAAAGAAACCAATTTAAAACTTGAACTTCAAAAGAAATATTATGAGTTTTAAATGGAATTTTCTGAATTACAAATATAATATTCTAAATTTCAAATGGAACCTTTTGAATTTCAATTATTGTCTTTTAATTTCAAATGGAATTTTCTGAAATTCAGATGGAATAATTTGAATCAAAATTGTCTTAATTTAAATTACAATGTAAAAGTCCAATTGATGGTTTCAGATTTTTAACAAGGTTTTCTAAATTTAAAATAAAATTTCTGAATTTCTGAATTTAAATTGATATTTTCAAAATTACAATTTAAATAGGTGTGCTTTGTCATTCCGTTTGCAAGGAAACCCTTTTAAGTATATATGGATATTCTTAATCTTCGTAAAATTTTAAGCTGATCTAGATATGGTCATCTGTCTGTCTATGGAAAGCAAAGTTCATCAAATATGTTCTTGTCCGTCGTAATGCAAAGACCTAGACTGGAGTGTGATGCCATCGTCAATTTTTATTTCCAGCCATAAACTAAGTACCATCTAACGAATGTGTTGAAAATTTCCAAAAATTACACAGATACACACACATACACTCACTCGCTCTGTATCCTCAACTCCGTCCGAGTCTCTCTATACGAGTTTGTGTCTAAGCAGTTAACTAGATATATACAGTCATTGAAACATACATAAATAACCATATATTGTCGAATATGTATCGCAACGTATACGAGTTTACCCGTATGTATGATATTCGACGAGTCTTGTTGTATATCTTTTACGATGATAGGGGAAAAACAATTTTATGTTTCTAATAAATTAAATTTTCAACTACCCACACATTCAAATGCATACTCTTACATGTATGCGTACACTCACACATGGATGTATACATTTCTAACACTGCCATCGATACGTGGTTTATGATCCTTCGCAGACGAGCAGTGTTTCAAGTTTCGATTTTTATTGTATCTCCCTGCGCCAGTTCAGTCTGCCTGGTGTGAACTTCAACATTTGGTAGGGGTTTCATTTATCGTATTAAATATTTTCTTTTGCCAATAGTTATTTGCCATAACATAACATTTTATGCACGGTCTCACGCTGGACAGAGTCATGATATTTCCTTAGTATGGCCTTTTTTCCCTGTCGGACACTTAGTCACACTAGTTTGGCGTAGTGCGGCAGCGGTTAACGCCGATTGTGCCACTTTATGATGTGCCAATGTATCAATACGTCCATTATTTTTATTAAACTAGGTCCATTACTATAAAACACATTATTCTCCATAAAAAATGTCCACACAATAAAACAGAGACAACAGCACAAGGCGAGATTTGATGTACGGGATTAAAATTTTTGCAGGAGAGAAATCAGGAAATTTTGTATATATTTTATTTTTGACTCATGCAACTGATTTATACATGAAATACTCGTTTATATTAAAGGAAAATTAAAGAAACTTGTAATTGTGTATAAGACAATTTAGAATAACGTAATATAAGTTGTAATAGAATTTAAGTTAAAAGGTGTCAATTATCTACAATTCGAACTACTCTTATCGATTTTTTGCGACAAGTTCAAGAATTGGAATGTTGAAGGCAGTGTAAGTTTTGTTAGGTTATTGCAAAGCATCTTAATTAAACAGTGTTTATAAACCTTTGCATGTGGATAACTCAATGGAGATATACTCCAAAAAGGGAAGCAACAACTTTCTCACAACAGTATTTTAGCATCAATCTATCGCTCGTCCGATTTTCTTGTGCCTGCCTGTAATACGAATTTTTCATTTCTCAAATTTCCCTTTGATCTTTATGATTTGAAGTTCATTCAAGTTTTCCAATGCAATTTATCAAGTCTATGAAAAGGAAGTAATCTCACGGGCCTAGATCTGGAGAATATGATGGATGTGATGCAATAAAATTGATCTAGCCTTATTCACTCTTTTTTCTCCGGGATCGTATAGACAAAATAACTCATTTGGATTACATTAAAACTTGGTCAAATATGGAACTTTTATGTCTCTAATCTGTTGTCACCAACCGCGGCAACCAAATTTTCTTTTCGTATGCAACTTAATCTGCTCTGTCAGCCATCAGGCAGCTTATTTAGCACTCTCGACATATAACATAAAAAACGGATTAAACTTTGACCGGGCCCAACAAGAAGAGTGCTTCTAGTCAAAACATTACTTAATTTATTTATAGGCTCTAACTTGCTAGTTTTAACGAAAGGATTCATATTTTAAAGTCGCTAGGGTCCAAACAAGTGGTTTGAATGGTCTTGAGCCAATTCTAAGCCAAAGCTTTGAAGAAAGTCCATATTTGTATTTAATGTAATTGTTCAGTTGTCATTCGCTGAATAGTTTTTTGGAAAGGTCAACCGAATAATGAACACACAGAGGAAACTGTTTTCTGCGTTTGTCCCATGAACCTGCTGCATGTTTATAACGCATTCTCTGCATTTTAGAATTATTTGCCTGTATGCTCGGGACTTCGGTGATAAATCGTAGCGTACTTGGGATTCTGGGTGCATTAGAAGCATGTGCCTGCCTTATGTACCATCTGTATTTCATGTATTATCCTTCAGTATGTAAATTTTGTTTTAGAAGAGTAAGATACAGTTTTTATAATAAATAAGTTCCACCCATTAAAAAATCGAAGTGTTGAGCTGTTGGAATTTTGCTCCATTGCGAGAGCATTGAAGATGCGGTGTTATTAGAACTAATAGCGATATTAGTTTAAATTAGGTTTCCAAATTTACTTGTGGTTGTTTTTTGCCATTATGATCTTTAAAATTAGTTCCGTGTTTGGATTCGCAGTAAAATTTGCTTTAAATCGACACCCCATATTAACACCCCATTTCGACCATGTTTCGACCACAAATAATTATGATATGTAAGTTCTTAAAAAAGTGTTTGATTTGCAGAGTTAGCTCATGTTTCCTAAAGTAAAACCTTTCTCTATTTGGGCCGAATTTTTCTATTTACAATCCCAAGCATTGGTGTGCAAAATTACAGCATCGTAGCTCATGTCGTTTGAATAATATCGTGCTTTTAAAAGACACACTGATAGACGGACTTGGCTCTTTCGCCTTCGAATGGTACTATATCCTTTACAGCGATCAATATTTTAAAGTAGAGCATTCTACAGTCTGAAACTTAAGCACTAAGTTATTTCAAAACTATACCAAAACTATATTTCTGGTGAAATTACAAAACAAACTGGGCGCTCTAGTATAACAGCGTTGCCAGATATGACCAATTTGTGACCGTGTAATCTTTAGCGGAAAATTTAAGCGCTAAAAAATAACGTCAATTTAAATTTGCCTTGGTTTCTTATGTAGTTATTACTGGAAGTAGTAACAGATACGTCAATTTTAACTACGACATCCATAGCGTTTGCTTAACCCAAGCTATCCATTTTGAAATCCTATTGAAAAATGTTACTCGACTTTTATGAAAATCATATTTATTGTGTTTCTTAGGGGTTATTATTAAAAGTTTAAGTCGGAATCGTATGCCTATCACATTGCGAAACTAAACTACCGGGTTGTCCGTCTGTGACATCTAATATGGGTTGAAGCCAGAGAGTTCCAAAAATTAAATGTGAGAAATATTGCCAGTATTTCCGAGAGAGAAAAATATTCGGCCGCTTTTATAAGGCATTTTCTCAAATTGGTCCCAAAAGAAGTTCTTCGTTTTTTCATAAAGGGAAGTTAAGTGAAACTAGATAACTTTAGCGTAAACTTTCTAGGCGTTTTCTTTTCCAAAATGATCGAATGTTAAGCTCGGGTCTCCCCAAAAACACATTCAATTTAATTTCTCCTAAATTACTTGGCTGGCGCCTTTATGTGTTGCAGATACCACCGGCTGTTTTGTGGATTTCTTTGCACTTTCTTACGACACAATTTCAGATAATGGTTGGACATAATTATGTCCACATAGAATGGATCGCATTGAGTGAACGGAAGCAGCCGCAACAAAAGTAATCTTTCCGATTGTTGAAAGGATTTCCACACTGTTGACTCTGTTACCAATCGCCAGAGTATCTGTTTGTTCTGCCAGCGTTCATTCATTTTCGTTTAGTCGCACAATGATGTTCGTTTTAATTTCTAACTGCTTTTCGTATGATTCGACACAAATCAAATCCATTTCATATCGACAGTATTGTATGAATCTGCAATGCACACACTTACAGCAACTGCCACTTCTCCATCTACTCGCACTAATACTACTACTGCTGCGACTACTTCTACTACCACCACCACCACTACTACGACAACTGCAGATGCTGTGCGATATTGTGTACATAAAGTTTTGGCTATATTGTGTTGTTGCTATTATTTTTATAAAATACTTACGGTTAAATGATGCCATAGAAAAGCTTTAAATTGTTTGACGGTATCGTATCGTCATTCCAGCCAGCACACAGGCAAACACTCTCCCACTCGCACTGACACACACACGCACACACACACGCACACACACTCTCGTTTGTACAAGTAATAGTGTTTAGTATAGATTGTGCGCCATGAACCCACCGAGTGCCCCCATAACCTTCCCCTCTACATTCTCATCCTCCGCCAACTTCCCATCCTACGATTACCGATCAGAGTCAGTTTATTTGGTTTGGTCTATTGTATTTCTGTATTTTATAAAGTTCAAATCGAGTATTGCCGCACAATGGATGATGGCTGTTTGTTCCTTTCATTATTGCTGTTGTTGCTGTTGTGTCCCCTCTATTTCTTCTTCTTCCTACTCTTCATCATCTTAGTCGTTTTATAGTTGTTGTTGCAGCATTGTTCTGTTACAAACTGATATCGTTCCTTAGCCGGAGTAACACAATGGCCTAAGCTTTAGAGGATTTTAGTAAAAGTGAATTTCTTGGTTCTTTACTTTTCTTTATCAGCCTCGCTCGTTGTTCTCGATGGCGCTGAAGGGGTGTTTGAAAACTTTTTTTTGATTGAGTATAAAGGAAATTAATCCATTAAAAAACGAATTACCGTTTTTCACTGATGAAGACAACGTTGACGATGGGCGTTGCGAAACCCGAGTTAAAGAGAGTGAGAGAGACAGCAAGGTGGCATGAGACAGGAGTTTCCTGCGCTTCGCTTCAGATGCGACGAATACTGAAAGTTTCACAAACTCCAAAATAAAAAAAACCGAATTTCAAATCGAAAATAGCCTAGTTAGCCACCCATGAGCAAATCCGCCTGTGCCTTTGGAGACTGCCAACTCAAATGTTATAAATCGGACGACAGTTATTGCTTAGACAGCAGTACTAAGGAACGGTCGCATAAGCATTGCTGCTGACAAGCACAGATAAGCTTCTAATGAATGTGCAAAAGAGTCTAGAGGCCACAGGCAACTTAATTGTGAAAAAAGTTTTGTGCTAAGTAGCGTTCCCTTAATTTCCAAAGTTAATTGTTATAAGACAATAAAAAGAAGAACAAGCCGAAAATGCAAAGGTCGATCAAGCCCGAGAATGAGATACCTTACTATGTCTGGAGTTGCTGTGTTAGAGAACGAATTTCAAATTTATCTAGCGAGACAGACACATTTCCGGCTATTTAAAAATGAATAGGTTACTTTTACCGCTCTCTACTTCATTTGTGCTCGATCGAATTTAGATATATCATTAAACTTTACCGTTTTTTAGAAACTAATAAATCACATATTAACGCAGCACTCAAATTGAAAATGTCATTTGTATCTGGGCTTTATCAAAAGATGGACCAACAAAGGAAACTTAGTTTAGGTGCTGGTCGAAAAAATCAACCGAAAAGGTTCAAGTCCAGAACTGGACACTGGAAAGCATTATACGGAATTTGGTCAGAATCGGAGTTAATAAGTGATTTATAGAGTGGCAAAACTTCAATTTGCGAGGGACTTTTGTGTGGGGTCTATTAAAAAACATGTAGCGATAACGTGTAGTAAAACGATGAAGTCCAGATCTCATGTAAGCCAATTGCGACAAAACTTTGCAATAAGAATAGCTTAAGGCAAGGACGAGCTTTTTTTAAATTGTTATATACCGATGCTTGTTCTAGTACAGTCCCTCAATATTAAGACCCATCCGCAGTGAGAGTTAAAAATAAAATGCTATTTTCTTCAATTTTGGTTAGGAACCATAGAACTCATTGGCCATGTCGGTCTCAGTTTTGATCTAACCCCATTGAAAAGTTCCTCCCGATTACAGGCACAGCAGCTCTTGAAAACTCATATAATGAGCAATCTCGCTTAAATTTAGAATATTGCCTTTAAAGCACGTTGCACATAGTCCATTTCAAAATTCGCCTATGTTGCTCAGTTTTCACAAAGTACGTCATTAATAACCATCCTCGGTATAATTGAAGCACATACGAGTAGTTCTATGTATTTATATTGCGCTGTACAAATGTCCACTGAGGCGATGTTTCTACAGTATTACAGAATGCTTAAGGGCATTATATAGTCACTTATGCCCAACTATAGCTTTTTACTGGGTTTTCCAGTTTTTTCAATCGGATTGATTAAGAGTGAAATGTTCTACGCAAATTGTCTACGCGACTCGGACCAAAATAAACAATTAAGCAAGTTGAGCTGCTCCTGTTGTTAGAATTTTAAATTCCTCCGACTGACCCATTTTTTCGCAAACCCTAACGATTAAACAAAGCGATCAAGAGACTTTATAGCCTTATTAGTAAATGGTCTCTAGACGTTTGCCTTTTATGTCTTATTCTGGCAATTTTTTAAACTCCGGGGGTCCCATGTGTTTTAGTTATATAATGTATATAAATAAAAATAAAATACATAAGCCTAGAAGTGTTCTCTATTTGAAATAAAAGCGGTAATGGTAACGCTTTCACAAACATATAGTCTCGTCAGTCCGAGCTACAATTTTAATTTTTGATGAAATTACCTTATCCTTAGTCATAGCACTGAAAGTACTTTTATGCCAATATAATTGTTGTCCTCTCTTCGGTTTTACTTGGCTCCTTTTCTCAAGGAAAAAAGAAACAAAGAGTTTCCCAATTGTTTACGTAAGTATTTGTATATCGCACCCAAACCTATCTGGGCATTGTTGTTCATTAAAAATTTTCTTAAATCGTCTTACGCTCATCCACAGAATATTAGTCCATTTCCATTAAACTCCTCGTCCTTACTTCCCATATGGTAACTCCTAAAACACCGGAATCACCCTTATATCATATTAATTGATAGCATCAACATGTTGAAAATCTTAAATCCTTAATCATCACATACGATAGACGACTTATCTGCAATAGTCCAGTGGAGAACATAAATCGTCAACACTCACAACTGCAGATTATTGGCGAAAATCCCAGTGGAGTTCCAACAACTCGCCCAACCACCTATTTTCCGTAAGTCGCTGAGATTAAGGGAACCCTTCTAAAATGGCAACTTTGAACAAACATATCTTCAAATTATTTCGTCTTAAGTTGATCAAACAATGCATACGTAGGCATTTAAAGCCAGCTTAATATTCTTACGAGTTTTAGGCCTTAGAAACTTTTATTATTTTTATAATGTTCTTAGCCAACCACTGTTACCAAAAGTCTTAAAAGTTCTGTTCTTCCCCGCAATTGAACGACACAGTCGTCTGCTTAGGCTGTTCGTTGTCATGGGTTCCTTATGAACACCCGGATCCTACGTGCGTTTCCCTCGCACCAACGTGCAGATGAGGGAGTAAGACATGACTAAACTTTTATTACGCCAGAGGCTTTACGTTTTGTCGCTCTGCTACTGCTGGTGTTTTTTGTTGTTTGCCGCCTTGGTGGAAAGTTTTCGGTTGAAAGCGCCAGAAGAGAAGGAGTTGAAAGTTTAGCTAAACTTGTAACAAATTGTTTTAAAGTCATTTTCCTACCAGTTGGTATCGTTTAAATTGAAAATGGAAAGGCTTTAGTGTTGCCAAATGTCATACTTTGTCTGTATGTGTGAACGTTTTTTGTTTGTTTGTTGTTGTTCTCTTCTCTGGAAGGTAGAATAAAAGTTGGTTTGTTTGCTTGTCTGTCTGTCTGTCCTTTCGTCTGTATGTGCAAAATGAAAATAAAAAGTTTGTGGTGTTAAAACTATTTCTTAGTTTATTTATATTTGAAAATAGTTCCGCGTGTAGGTACTTCTCCATGCAAAACCAGCTCCTGCCGTTAACCCTCTGAGAGCAGCGGCAACCAAGCATATTTATTCCTTTTGCAGTCAGCCCTGGGGGTCATAATGGGTTCCTCCTCTTAGTCGCAAATGAACACGGATCTACTCAGTTTGTGTGGTCCAGCACGTGCGGCGTGATCTACAAGACCACTTAACTAAACCATTAATTATATTTTCAGGTCCCATTCACCTCGCCCCGTCACTTACGCTCCGACATCCTCTGGCAGACACAATATCACTCATTCTCACTCTTTTTTTCCGCAGCCACTGGTCGAGTTGCAAATGGTCTTGCTAGAATTTTGTAAAACTACAACTGAGCGGTAACAAACCGACATCAAACTTATTTCATTTGCTTCTTCTTGTTATTTTGGTACAGGGTTTCAATTTTCACTAGATTTTTATGGCTGGCAAATTGACCACAACAAAAAAAAACTGGAAAGAGTAAATGTATTCATAAATTCGAACATATATATACATTTGTGTATATGTATGTCATGTCGGGACATTAGGTTATATCAAAGAATTATCGCAAAAGTTTGGCAGGCCTATTGCATCTTCACTTTTGAACCATTTCGAATCTTTTTAATTAATGTATATAAAATCGCAATGGTGCCTTGGGACGTTTCTCAAATTATATACACGTGATCAATTGCCCTTAGAACTGCTGTGCTAACCTGAATAACCTGCTGGAATTGAAAATCAATTGGGTACTACGACCCATAGATTAGCCGAGATGGCCCTTAACCACAAGGTATGAAATGCCCAGACAAGAGATCCATAGATTCGGACCAACATATCTGGTAAGTGCTGGTAGTCGATTTGTAGAATACACAGTGATTGAAGCCGCAAGTCGAGAATTACCTTAACACCTTAGCTCTGTTGTTTTACAAATCGGCAGTATCAAAAAGCATGAATGAAGCATATTTAAATAATAGGGACAAAAAGTCCAATGTCGGTATCATATGTCACACAATTCCGGCAAGTAAACAATAATTTATAATATTTTCTCACAATTTGTTAAAAAAAAGAGAAAAAGGTTTACGATACAGCCTAATGTACATGTTTGTGTGTCTATTTGATTACAGCTATACAAAACATTCAAGTGTTGTGCCTAATGAAATGAAATATCATTTTGACATTTTTGAGAAGCTGCCATGGACATGGGGAAGCATGGCAACATTTATTGGTGTTGTTAACACCACCGAAGGACATCAGCAATATTTACATTGTGTTCTGGCTTTTTTTGTTTTCGGTTTTCAGGTTTCTGTTTTCCATTTTGTTTTTGCTCTCACAAATTACTATTTGTCCCAGTTTTGTTTATGTTTGTTTGCGTTTCGTTTCCCCTCTGAAATAATTGTCAATATTTGAAATGTGCAAATATGCATTGCATTGGAAAACATTAATGTGCGAACAACAAATTACAAAACTTGAAAAACATCGCAAAACAAATCAATCGGAATGCGAAAGTAAATATTTGTCCCAGCCGCATTTTAATATCGCCATTGGGCATATTTTGCCATTTGCCAAAGTCATGCTGCAAAAGTTCAACGAACGTATACTTAACGTACGAGTTCATTAAAGCCCATTGCTCATACGTCACAGCGCACGGGGAGTGAACAACGGGGAGAGAACAACGCACGCAATGCATACATCTGGCAACAGAAGGGGGACTATGTCCTCCACTTGTTTACTGACCTTAGAGTCCTTTCAGTATACATAACAAGAACAGAACAATAAGTTTTAAAATTTGTTATACTAAATTTCAGATGTGTAGTTTCTGGACACAACAAACCATCGGTTGGTCCATTTAAAGAAAAATTTAATTACCTAGAGAAGGCATAGGTGGGTGTAGACTTTTAAACAGCAAATAACTCACCTGTCTCTTATCTTATAATTACGAGACACCATATTTGTGAATTATTCAAATGCCAGAGGCGCAAATTTTGTTAAAAATTTTACTTTAATTAAATTATTTTTATTACGTTTAATTAAAATTACTAGTGTGCACACATCTCTTGTGTCGTGTCTCTATGCTTTGACAACCCAAATGCCTGGTTCATTTATTTCATATTAATGGCACATTTGTATCATATATATTTGATTAAAAGTTATTTATTTAATTAGCATTTCTGTTTTACAAAATAATATGAAATTTGTTATGACTATGTCAGTTTCTGCGGTGGGGTGGAGGGGTGCGGGTGCAGAGTTATCAAATTAAATTGTTATGGCAAACCATTCATTTGTGCATTTATCAAAAATCATTTTTATTACGTTTTCATTGAAATTTTACGATGTGTTTTATATTAAATTTTAATTTGTAATAAAAACGCATACAACACATTTCGGTACACAAATTAAATTGCAATAAGTTGTCCGTAAAAAAGGTAGTTATATCACTTTTTGGGTATAAAAGGGCATTAACTTAAAAAAATGTGCGTTTTTGATAAAGGGCGAAAAAGTATTTACTTTTACACTTGAAGTACTGCATTACACAAGATGGACCATTCTTTTCTGACGTAATGGTTGAAAAGGGTGAAAAATATTTACAGTGGGTAGAGAGGACCACTGTTGTTCTTCTGTTATAAGAAAAAAATTAAATTGTTGGGCTTAATGTTGCGGATGGAAATTTTTTGGAAATGCCGTATTTTATAGAACAGCCTTAGTTATATATACCCTCTAAGAAATTGCAATGTCAGTCAGTCCGTTGGAAGCACAGTCAAAATAAATGACATTGGAAACTGAATGGATGGATGGCATATAATGACATAATATAATCGTATAAAATAATCGACCGACAGTGGAATTAATTCATTTAACGGTAAACACCTTGAGTAATGGTTTTACTTAAAACGATAGCCCTTAAGAGGGTATCATGTCGCACTGAAGAATCCATTGCCCTCGTCGAACGTAGCATCTTCGAAGATCGGAATCATCATCATAAAGCAACGTTGTGAATTACGTGGTTTACGGGTTTCAACTCTTCTTGTCAAAAAAGTGATGCAGCAATGCAATAGAACAGGGAGTTTATTCGGTTAATGCTCAGAAACAAGGTGACTATTGATCCAAAATGTTACAACAATTGTTAATAAAGAAGATCCACTTATTTTAGTTTAAGCGGTCACATTATACGCTCTCCAAAATTCTTGCATTTGGAGAGCAGATATTCCTCAAATCATTTTGCAGCGTTTCAAATAGCGTCCACAAAAAGTAACCATAGCGGCCAGCCAGAAAGTTCGACTAACCAATGAGCGATGATCAAACACATTTTTGAATCTGAATCTGTGGTTCAAACTATATGGTTTCGGTTTGGAAGACTTCTATCGCGGAGTTATAACCGATATGCGGCTTTAAATACGGACTATAAGTAATAGAAAATTGGTTCTTTGTTGGGAAGCACAAAAGCCTGTCTTCCGCGAAACTATCAAAAATTGTTGCTCCTATTTGAGAAGTAACATTCTTTAACATCCTACTATAGGACAAACGAAGAACTTGTGTGCAATTATTGAGCTTTGTATGATGCAATTGGTATCAATCACGGTCAAGATCTTAGGTTTTAGACAGGCTCTTAACTGTTTTTGTTTTTTAGAGAAAATTAATTGTTTTCTCATAAGGTTGCCGGTAATAACAAGATAGAGAAATTGGCGAATACAATATCAGACGTTCTTGCCTAGCTTACCTAAAATAGGTTTCCCGCTTTAAAAGACGTGCTCATTCTAGTACTAAGAAAGAAAAAAATGGGAAAAGGGAATGAGGTGAAAGAAATAATAAAGGCTTAGAAGTACTCGGAACTTCACTAAAGAAGTCGAAATTGCCAGCAGCCTGTTCGAGGTATTCAAGGAATTGGTTTCAAGGTTGATGAGTCGTCCTTTATGTACTTAGTAGGGACATAAATACTGTTACAACATTGAACACACCCATTTCAATAGTAGAACTGAACATACCCCGATAATGTCATATGGGTTTTGAAAACTAACCTCAATAGCGTTAGTCTGTACTTCAACTTTCATCATGGAGTGGTCAGATAGTGAGAACCGTATCGCTGTTATAGCGCTTTTCATGTGTGAAATGAAAAAAGCCATATATACAAAACGCTCCGGCCACTAGGGGTTAGCCGCATGTTCGTCTACCAATGCATAAAACTGTTTGAGGAGACTGAAGATGTAAAAGACCGTCACCAGTCGGGCCGCTCACGCTCTGTTCGAACATCGCATGTCATCAAGGCCGTTAAATCAAGAATTCACAGAAATCCGCTCCGAAAACACAAAATCATGACCCGTGCGATGAATATCACGCAAAAGTCCATGAGTCGAATCATTAAAAAAGACTTGGGACTTGGGCCTTTCAAACGACGTACCGGACATTTATTGACTACAACTTTAAAAAAAATATAATTTAAAATTGCAAACGTCTTTTGGTGAAGCACGCTGATAACTAGCACAGAAAAATTTTATTCACCGATGGAAAAATTTGTACTTCAGGAAAAATTTAACAAGCAAAATGATAGAGTGTTTGCGCGGTCATCTAACGAAGCATCTGAACTGATCCCAAGGGTGGAAAAGGGTCATAACCCAGCTTCAGTCATGGTTTGGTGGGGTGTCTCTTACGATAGGATCACTGACCTGCATTTCTGCGAACAAGAAGTCAAAACATCGGATAAAGTTTACCAAGAAACCGTTTTGGAAGCTTTTGTGAAGCCTCTTAACAATTTCCTGTTGCAAAACCAGCCATGGACTTTCCACCAGGATTCTGCGCCGGCCCGTAAGGCTAAAACGTCCCAGGCCTGACTTCGAAACAATTTGCCAGCGTTCATTTCCTCTGAAGAATGGCCCTCAGGCAGTCCAGATTTAAATCCATTGGATTACAAATTGTGGACGGTTTAAGAGGACAAGGTTTGTCACAATAGATACCCCAACATTAGATCTCTTAAGACTGCTTTGGTTTGAGCTGTGGCCAATTTTCCAATGGACGAGGTTCGTGCAGCTATTGACGATTGGCCAGGACATTCTGACATTTCGAATAAGTAGATTCATTTTGGATACAATATAATCAATAAATATACTCGTATTAAAAAATATTTGGTCCAAAAATATTTAGTACTTTTTATTTTACAGCATAAAACGTGTGTAACAGTATTAATGTCCCTACTAAGTATATTGGGCAGCACAGTAAATGTTTTACTGATTATTTCTCTACAGCTACATTTCAGCTACTATCAGGCATATTTTCTATTGCCTATGATGGCCCTTGCCAGTATGCTAAGTCTGTTTTTACCCAGTAATAAATTTGATCTTTTTAGATTTACCTCTGGTCGTAAAGAAGGAGTAATTGTATAGCTTTGTATAAATTCCATTTTAGACTCATTGGAATATTTGATATTTATTGATATAATTTGTAATTCTCCGAACGGGATTTGTATTTGCTAGTTTTCACTCAACTTGCCGATTTTGAGACGTTCCTAATTCATAGGCCTGCCATATAGCCTTCGGTGTTTTGACTGCGATCCCAAACTCACGATGTTGCTGGGTTTTGGTGACGGATTAAATGTTCCGTTTGGACTTTGATTTATTATTCCAACTTAGGGCTCGCATGACTGAGAACCTAAATTTTTGTTTTTAAGGATGCTGAAATCAGCTGGGTGACTTTCATAATATTAACTGCCCATATGCATGCAGTCTGTGAAATTAGGAAAATCGCAACACAACTGTCACTATAAAACAAATGGTGCGACAAATGCAAATCTTGTAAGAATTTAGAATAGTGTTTGTAATAGCGACGTTTATATAGTTGGTCTATAAAAGTTATCCTTACTAGTTCAGAGTCTAATTTAAGACCCAGATTTTTATTGAATTTTGTATAGAATCTGATATTCGCATATACCTATGAACTTCCGGCATATTATTAGGATAATATTACAACCACCTGCTGTCCCAAACAATATTAATATAGAAAATTTCCAATAAGTATTAATAATTGGTAATAAATGTTACTTATTTTGTTTTTTATAACCAAAAAATCCACCAGGAGCGAATAATTAGTTTGTTTACTAACGATAGTTACTAATGCCTTACTGCATAAACGACATTCGTAAGGTATTGAGATTTTGAACTTGACCTTTTACTTACTCGCATTCGAAGAAATTCTCCTCGTAGTCACAGGACTCAAGCAACTTTCAGTCGATAGTAATTTCTGTTAATTTGATTTCGACATGATAAATTCGGTTGCACAATTGAATGGCAGGGGGCGCGGCGATCATGAAAAATGCAGCACAATGAAAATGCATCCCAAATATACTTAAATATATGTACTAGCATGTGTACATGACTGTTGTAATTCAGATATTTTAAACGTTTAATTTATTTTAAACGTTACGTCCCTGCAAACAATATGACGATTGTTGGATAATTGATCGTCCGGGCGAATACTCGGGGTATCGTTTTGGCTAACCATGGCTGGGGATGTATAGATTTGTGAGTCACTAAATCGCTAAACAAACAGTCCTACCGAAGATACCGCAACTCTCCCTGGCTTTCATTTGATGATGTATCACATTATCAATTTTAAGTGTAACTTTGGGTTTTTTCTAGCCCTCATTTTGTGATAAATGCATTACTATTGCCTTAACAGTGGTTTTGCTATCTAAGAAAGTCACGCATGGTTGCTTATGTTTTGCCTATGCGATGCATTGTCGAAGGTACGCTCTACCGTTGTCTCAGCGATGCTTTCGCAATCTGAGAGAACCACACAAAATCGATTAAACATCAACAAGGCGATACAGTCGTAGTTTGAGAGAAACTTACTGTAAATAAAAGAGTATGATAGAAAAATGGTCAAAAATGTTAGTAGTTGTTTTTTAGAACATTTACAAAATTATGAAATATTTTAATAGAAATCTTTTTGCCAATGGACAAAATGAATTTAACAGATTAAAAAATTAAAACTTTCAATTTAATAGTTTTAAGCAAATCGGGCAGTCGTATAAGTTGTCTTACTTCAGTAATTGTTCTATGTAATTCTTCTTTCCATTGGCATTTATTTGTTCTTGCGGGTCGATTTCGATTCGCCACAGAGATTGATTTACGAAACTTGTAAAAAATGTCGTAATCGATAAGGACTCGTTTTGAAGAATTGCCAATGAATATTCTCGTCGATTCGCTTTGGATTCGGCACCATGCACACGATTCATTCTCGCAAATCGCTCGAAGGCGTAAAACTATTTTTATCAGAGAATACTCTGGCGACAATCTCCGCGATTGTACTAATTATCCAGGCGAATCGTCCGATATTCGCCAGTGGTTGCAAGTGTTGGTATACTTTACGTACGCACACCGCATTACACGTTCATACTGTGCGTATACAAACACTCACACGCTCGCATGATGTCAATAATGATGAAAATGCCAAAAGCAGCAAAAAGCAGCAAAAAGTCCATCGGGCAGCAGTGGAAACAAAAGATCCACACATGTCACATGGATACATGGGAGGAGCGTGGTATATGAGTGCCATAGTTCTCTCTCTCCCACTCCCTCTCGCTCTCTCGCGACCCAAACACACACACACACCCCAATGTGAGCACACAGTGGGCACATGTCTTTTGTACATTTGTTGACTCAGCAACACAATTATGTTACTGTCGTCCTTTCAGTTCAGTTAATTGCTGCTTCCGTTCGGACCCAACCCGTCATTATAGACGGACTTCATTTCCATTATAATGAGAGCACTAAAGCCATGAGAATTACATCACCGAGCGTCCAGTGGCACTGGCGCTGCTTCTGAAACTGTCACTGTTAGTGGCAGTGACACTTGTACACATGGGCATGTTTACTTACTGGCCTGGTTGGTTGGTTGGTCGCCGGTTCGTTACTGTTCTGACTCCTGAATTCGTTCCAATTTTTTACTTATTCTTTAACAACTTGATTAACGTGTGTGTATTCGCTCAAGCCATTGCAATCAGTTTCAGTTACATTCCTTTTTTATCGTCAGAAGCGGCCATGAGGGGTGGCCTTCTTTCGGCAACCCTTTATTTGGTTAAGTGTGACAAATGAAAGACAATTTTGAAAAGCGCAATTGATGTGCATCGTTCGTCCGCTCCATAGTGAGGGGAAGTTTCGAAATAAAACCGTAGGCAATGCAAAGTGGTCAACCTTGATCCGTATGGCTTATTGACGCTTCAGTGCATCACAAACATTGCATACATAAACTTTGGCCAATACGAGGTGCGTCTTAACGAGTAATGATGGATGGATGGAGAAACCGTGGGCTGAGACAGAACCAAAGATCTCTGCATGCTGAAGTGCTAGACACGGTGCAACTTCAGAATATTTCTTTCTGCAGAAACGGAGCAAACCCGGAAAGTTGTGCAATGTGAAAACCTTGAAGAAAATCATTCTGACTATTTACCTTTAGAAGAGAACTTTGACTGAGACTATGTGTCGAGGTGGCAAAAAACCACGAATATGGACTGATAGTTATTTATTTCTGGAGATGGTCAGTGTTGCCTTCAGACTAACTTAAAAATATATTTGATAACGATTAATATTTAAGAGTTCGCATTGGACTATCGTTTTAAGTTACTGCTACTTATTTAACAGCGGAAATTCATATTATTGAATTTGATTGACCGTAATAAACTGCATATATTGAGGTATGTCCAAGTTATCGTATCCTGTGGATATTATTTGCCAAAAATAGATTTATCCTTTTGAGCGGGGATGCTCCTACTTCTTCAAATGATTTCTATCTTTATTACGTAAAGTATGAAATGTTAGTCAATCAAAAAAAAAAATCTTGCTTATATTGCTTATATCATTTATTCTTATAACACAAATTTCTTCTGCCAGGTGGGTATCTCTGAGTTCCACCGAGAAGGCACACTCACAATCAGAGATGCTTTTTTACTTAAATAGCCAAGTTACTTTGAACAAGTTTCAGTCGGTTGATCTGAACCTTACCATGTATGAAATTTAAATTTCTCTTCCTTCCGTCTTCAATAGCCTAAAGAGTGCCGATTTTATCGAAATCTTGCAAATGGTCGAATGAGTGGAAGGTGCAAGAATGAGGTATGGCATCCTCATATATCCAATGCGCGTACAAATTTGATATAATCGTAAGTACTTATATATTGCAGGAAACAAAACTCAAGAAAAATTCATGCATTAGAAAACAGTTGGGCTCCAAACTTTAGTCAGGTTGTCTAATTTAGTCTAATTTTAGTCAGGTTGTCTTATTTATATTCTATTTGCTAACTTCTCATTTTTAGCAAAATCGAATTGAAATTCCAAAAAGTGGGCGGAATGGAGGTAGCAGAATGTGGCGTGTCATCAACTCTTTTCATACCTACACGTGTACTAAGCTTCTATAAAAATATAATGGAGTTAACAACTAAAGCGAATTTCATGCACGGTGTCACCAAAGTAGCAGCTATCGCCAAATTTTAATGTCCACTATACGATACGTTCTGATATACCGCCATCCCACCTTGTGTCTATATTAACATAAGGCTGGTCTCATAGGACCATATATTCACTAGCGATATTTTAACTGAAGAATAAGCACTCATGCCTGTGATTCTATCTAAGATAATGTATTCCTTCACTCTTTGAAGTTGGTGAATATTTCTCAGTCTTCACCTCCTACGATATTGTCCTTTGAAATACGCAACACTAGTCGATGATGGCAAAAATGCTGCCAGTTTTTACTTTTTTTTAATATATCAATGGAATTACCGTATTAATTTTCTGAACGAAAGTTCCAACTTCCATTTAATTTCTAGGTGGTATAATTAATAACAGTACTTGTGGAAATTAAGTTTTGGTCTAGAGTAATCGGTTGCACCCGTTATTAATCGAATCGAGGTAATTCAGCCTGCCGAAAGCCAGGCAGTGTCTTACTCCTTTGATTTGCCCACACCGTTGACCGAAAGACTAGGAACAAATAATAACTTAGCCCCAAATGCTTTCTTCACTCAAGAATAAATAAATCTAAAGTATTTCAATCTATCTAAACTTATAAGTTAACTGACTTCAACGGAGGGTCTAGTGTTTGGAAAAATTAAAACTTATAGTAAAAGAGTCATGAGGCCATTTTCAAGTTCGGGCAGAATCAATTTCAACAATGTTTTCTGTGTTTGCACATACTTTTCTATTTTTCTGTACAACGGGTGTCCATGAGAACATGAGAAGAATTTAAAAAAGCTCGCACAAAAATCATTCATTTTGTTTTGCAAACAATTTTCAAATTTAACTATTATCGGTTAGAATTACCAGTTATGCCAGGCAGATTTTTATTTAATAGTAAGTTTCCTTTACCAACCAATGGTAGGCTTAAATGACTATTGATCATGATAATAAACGTTTGGTGATTACTACAGAAAGTCTTCTAATTGAACTGCATTTTTTGCTGTTCAATCCTATTTCCAACTAATTGTTTCTCTGAGTGTTCTTTCGAATTTGTTGTAATTTTTAAATTTGAAAATTTAAGCACCATCTGCACTATTTTGCAGATATATGCTGTGTAATAATTGGACTTTTCAAGACATGCAACAGACAAATATTAAAAATTATCACTATGCAAAATACTATACGTTTTCTCTTCTTTATTCTGTAAAAGTAACAAATCGAGTCTGTATCAAAAGCAGTCAGCAGCAACCCGGACAGGCAGCATTGACAATAATCGACGATTCGAGTCACGCTTACTGACAACATCAACAGCAGCCACAACGGCAACAGCAAGCAACGAACACTACCAACAACGACAGGGACATCGGCAACATTAGCATGCACTTCTGCACCAACGATGGTGCAACGGCTGATACTAGACTACGGAAACAAGTGAAAAATTATACAACATTTGTTAGCGCCGTACTGCATGCGAATCAACCGCACCTTCCGTTTCCTTTGGGCACGAGGAAACCCACACCTACCATCGGCACTCCCATTCGCAGCATTCAGCCGCCTGACTTCGATGACATATTAACTACTACGACCCAGCAACTGCATTAGCAAACAACTACAACTTCAGCAAACAACAAAACGAGTCTCATTCTCAGCGAATGGAGGCAACCGCCACGCGTTGCTGTAACAAGGAACAGCTGCAGCAAAGGCAATCGAGTTGAACTCGTTCGGAAGCCACAGTCTGTGTTCTTCCATAATATTTTACGTTGTACTCTTTTTATGGTGCTGCCTCTTGCTGCTGTTGTCGCTGCAGCCCATGTTTGCCAAGTTGCCCCTGTCAGTGTATTAAAATGGCAACATTTATAAAACCGAACAACTTTAAACGATGACATGAAGTTTATGTTTGCAACAACATGAAAGAAATCTCGACTGGCGTTAGGCAAAAACAGAAAACCTCAAATAACTGCGATCAGCAAAAAAGGATACAACAAACGCTTGAAATTCATTGAAAACTATTGCTAAGCATAAAAAAATAAAAAAAAGAGGAACGCCAAGTGGAAAGCCGTATGAAAGGGGGAGCCATATTAAATCGCATGTCCCCCAACATAATAAAACGCACCATCTGGAGGCTGTTGTTTGGTGCAGGGTATGAAATTAATAAACAGAGATGCAGTGATTGGAAACCCACAAACAGTGGATGACTCGTATGCCACGTATTTGTTTACTTGCACATAGACTCCCTTGTAGTCACTGGCTGAATGTGGCGGTGCCATAATGAAAGTTTTGCTTGCCAGAAGTCTCTAGCCACGGTAGTCTTCGATATGTGTGCAGATTGACATTTGCTTGGAGCGTGGGCTAAAAAGTGGACAAAGTTTTTGATTGATTTTGAAGTTCATCATTAACATTTGAATTGAGAGTTGATCCGTTGCCGGTTTGCCAAAGTTTAAAATTGTATTGATGCTTCAAATAATATTTGTTGGATCTAATGCAATTTTCCGGGAGAACCTAAAGGATTGATTCACCGATAGCGGGAGCTGAGGTGATTTGCCTTTTAAAAATGTAATGACCATCAGAACGATACTAGACTGAAGAAAAACTACGAGGTTGCAGTTGTGTGATTTCCAAGTGCATACCCAAAAAGAACTAGCCAAACCAACTACATACATTTTGGTGTAGCTAAGCAGAGGACACAAATGTGAAGCTTTTCCACATGCATTTTAGTCAAGTCAAGTTGGCAACCAGCCCTACATAAGTGTAAAATTAAGCGGGCCCTGGTTCGGTTATATGGTTGTTTCGAACACTACTCAGCAGCCTCAAATCCGGGTAGAAATGCCTTAAATTTATCTAAGACGGTTCGAGTAAGCGATTTTTCTCCTATCTATAAACTGCCAGACTCACTTTAAACAGAACGAAATTGGTGAGTGATTATAAGAGCTATTTTGCGCTTTCCATACTGAGGAGAACTATTGAGTGTCTTTCAGTCTGAACTTTCCAGGTGGTGATTGGTTTAAGCGCTCTAAAATATGTAACAAGTTATTTGTTGTCTAAAATATTCGAACTCATTAAAAACTGCAATATTAAACAGCCTTGAATATATATTCCTTGAATATCTTATCAAAAATCTTTGAGTGGGATTCGTTTGAAGTTCCTATACTGTCAGAGCAATTTGAATAAATCATCGTTAATTTCGATTAGTGGCCAACAGTGATTCCCTTTTGACACGATTATTTCTCTTCACCTTTTGGTCATTTTATTATAAAACACTGCACTGTTTATCAGTCGTTCCATATAAATAAAACCACACCAAAATTTTGGTGTGTGTGTCAATGTTGCAATGCAACGTACATTTACAAATACCTCAAAGTATGGAATATTCGCTAAGAATGACAGAATATGTTCCAGCTTGATTAAAAGTAGTTAATACTAAGGACAAAACCAAATTAAATAACAAACGGGCAGTTTTTAAAAATTTGTGGGCCAAAAGTCATCGTCTACACAAATTTTTTTCCAAAATTGCAAAGTCATGCCACTGGTCTTCATTCGCGTTAGGATTCAATGACCCATATATGTTGACGTAATCAAATTGTGCAGTTCTTACTTTCAAATGTATTGTATATTAGAGTGCCCTGTCCTAAGTAAAGCCAAAAATGTACCAAATTTAGCCCGCTAGAAGAAGTCAGTTTCAAAATCTCTTTAGTTTACCTCTAGAGGTTACAAATCTCTGTAGATTATAGGGGTTTCTTTAGCTTGCAAAATATCAAACTAGCAACTAGCTTGTTAGCTGCAGCTTAAAATTCTAAAATTGCTAGTGAACCCCAAACTAAACAGCTCAAAAAAATGGAAAGCTGCTATTAATAAAAGCGAACAACAATAGAACGAAGTGATGAGCTGAAATTGTCTGTTTGGATAGTACCACAAATTATTGAACAAACTGGCGGGGAAAGCAAACAAAATAACGAAAATATAAAGTAGATAACGTTGCAGCTATTAATTTATTTACTTAGTTCACTCAACAAAAGAGGAAACTCTTCTCAAATTTGTAAACTGCGCACAGTAAAATTCCGATACTCTCCGATCGAAACATACGGTTTAAATCTGGTTCCGGACATCTGATGTTTTTAAAAGCGTAGCATGTAGACTAGATTAGAAGAACTAAAATCAGTGTTAAGTTTAAACGCAATACATTAAAACGCATTTCTGACTGGAGCGTTCCTTTTAATTTGACTAATATGCCGAATCTAGCGTAATCCTTTTACAGCTTTTACATTTTACAGCTAATTCGACGCATACCTTTACACCTACGCATCTGAAGTGGTTCTGTCCATATTAAAAAGTTATGACAAAATAGGTACACACCCTATCCTTTAGTGAACTTGTCTCAAATGTCGTATTAAAAAGAGGACAGAAATAATCATGAGTCAGACATTGGTACACACAAATCAGGCTCATTGCATATGGAACAACTCATATGGCGTATTTGTGAAGCCTGCCAATATGGATTGTTATGCGAAAATCCCAGCAAAAAATGCCTAGCAGATGCATGTGTGTGTCACTCGAAGAGGAATATACTCACATTCTTAAACGAATTTATGTTTATTAGATTGGGTCGAAAAGTAACTGGAATAAAATCTATAACACACATTTTATAACGATTCTATAAATAACTTAAGAATATAAACATCGTGATAAAAAAACTGAACACTCTATTAAAAAATTCGGCATGTTTTTTTTAACAAGCAAAAAATTAGCTTTATTTTGCAGAATATGTAGGATTACAGACTAATGTAGGATTATGCGAACACGCATAAAGTTTCTGTCAAATTATATTTTTGCTTGAATTTAAAACTTTTCCTTTATTGTTTTTAATTGGAAATATGGTCAATATTGGAAATAAAACATATTAATTTTTTTTTCAAATTTTTGTAGACGTTTTGTCGGTTTTTTTCCGACATCCTGATTGTTCATTGGTTCCTATTATAAATTTATTTTTTTGATTCGTATAATGAAAATACTTTTTAAAAATAAAAGTTTGTTTTGTAATAACTATTTTTTTAGGGTAATTTAAGCGGATTGCTCACTTGTTAAATGTAAATACCCACGTTGACTTAACTCTTATTGATCTAGACCACAATCAAAAGGTTCAGATTGTTCCTAGATTGTTGGGGATTTCGCATGACTTTTCAAAGATTTTCGATGTTTCTTTTAAAACAACTTTCGAAGAACCATTTTAAACGAGCTGATATTCTAATGTTTTTCTTAAACGTCTACCTTTCCTTATTACAGTCTAGCACTTTCCATTTAATGATGTAAATATTAGTCTATTTTTCACAATAGCAAGAAGTTCACTTTACACCTTTGTATTTTAAATAAATTAATATGTTTTGAAAAACGCCAACTGAAAGATTAATTTTCACCCTTCCGTATTACAGAAAGTATAAACCTACTTCAAAACTTTTGTAGTTTTCTCAAGTTACTTCTCGGAAAAGCTGTATGACCTCGCCTTAAGTAGATGAATATGAATTCACTAAATACTTGACCTAAAATAGATGTCCCCAGCATGGATAATAAATATTCACCTCAAATTTAAGTTTCACCAATCTTCTTAGTGACAAGCCACGATTCATTTTTTGACCCACTTTAATATGCAGCCTTGCTGTGTTATCAATTTTTGGGGCTTAAGCTTGTTGGTGGCTCTGGCTCACAAACTTTACTCTTGACTGCATTAAATTTCCCTGCTCATGAGGATTACCGCGTTTGTTCTTGTTTTTTTTTTTTTGGCACTCCACCCACCCTGTGAATTTGACGCACATCAAACGAACGGTGGTGGATGTGGCGGCACTGGCCTGACACTGCTTTCGTATAAATCGTAATCGTGGCCAATGGTCATTTGTGCTATGTACTGCTTGTAGGCCGTGCCGAGTGTAATACAATAATAACAACAACAAAAATCATATTTGCCCGAGCTTATGTATGTACAGAAACTTGGGGGAATTGTCGATTTCCCCCTCAGTCGATCCCGTTTTATTTCGTTAACTGGTTTGTTTTAAATTTATAACGGTATACATACATCAATTTAAATAAATTGAAGTTTTTAAAAGGACAATATCCACCTCCATATGCATATTTAAACTACACATACAATAAATATATTCAATCGAAAGCATGTCGCACACATTCTCAAATATGTGTGCAAGTATGTGTACGTACACATCCACAGGCGCATATATATGTACACATATGGGTACATATTGGAATATGCTTGGGCCCATGCAGGACGCTGTGTTTGTGTGTGTGTGTAGCCGGCAAAAATAAAACCGATTGTCTTCAATTTGCGAAAAGGGTCGTTTGCAAACAAACTATTCAATAAAGCCCCAAAGAAAACCAAATGAGACAAACCCATTTAAAAAACTCTCTCTGGAATCGTAAATACAATTCGACCTGCAATTTGCGTTTTTGATCGAACAAAAATAAATATAAATGACCGTAAAGAAAGTTAAAGGGGGGGACATTTTATGGGGGTAACAATTACCACATGTAGTACTAGAGGATACGGCACCAATGATTTTCCATCAAAATCGATTTTCAAGAAAACAAACCTTAAAAATATTTTTAGAATTACGAAAATGTTGCTAATATGTGTACGAGTACTAATAAGTGTACTCGTATTAGGGTGATTATTTGGTCTGGCCTACTACGTGAATGCCAACAATGATCAGAAAGAAAACAAAAATCCTATTTTGTAAGACTTTATTTTTAATTATGCTTAAAAAGCCGTTGTCCTAGCATCATACACAGTGATGCAAGTACTGTCAAATAGTCTGTTTGCTAAAAATCAAATATTGACATAGCGTTCAAATTGATGACATTAACATAAACTTGGAGCATCGTATTTCAGACTGATTGGAACATATTGGAAACACGAAAGATGAGGCGCTTAGAATGCGAACAAATAAAACATTCATCCACCCTGAGCCGGAAAATAGCTTTTGGTAAAAATAACATTGCCTTCATTTTATGAACAGTTATGGATGAAGTAATTGACACTTTGGTACTTTTTAAAATTTGTTGACGATCATAAGTACTGCGGTAACCCTGCAACTATTTTAATAAAAGGCTCTTAATTTTTAAAACAGAATTTCAGGATTTTGTTAACAACATATTTATCTCTTGCCTTTTACACAGTCTCCTAAAAAAATGGGTTTTCAACAAAAAGGGACTTTGTTAGGATTCATTAATACCAAATTGTCATTCTTATTTATCATCCCTAAAATAAGTACTTGCAATTAATAAACCGTCCGTCAACTGTTGAAAGTCAGTGCTTTTTACCATATGCCACCGGTACCAATTGCTTTTTTGGAAACGTTCGTAATTTCTTATTAGGCAATCGCCTTCAAAGGCAAAGGGAAATAACTTGTTGTAAAACACATACGAGTATATCACCGCACTTCTTTTTATTCCCTCAAATCAAGCAAAAACTGCGAAGTCAGGGTTTTTCAATGACCGAAGCAGCTGTAAAAGCGTTTAAATACCACGTTTGGCAAGTGTATCAATCGGAGTGGAAAAATAAATCGAAAAGAAGTTTCGGAGCATGCAAAAGTATATTGATCTTGTGGGATATATTTCGAAATACAATAAAACATTTTCCAATGGTAAATCATTGCACTTTATTCCTGGACCTGAAATATAAACAACAACCATCGCATATCTCTGTAAGAGAGTGCGGCATTATTCAGTATATTTAAGTACTTCTACTGATTCATTATTATTGAACAGCGATTAAATCGCAACATTTAATGAAAGAAATGCATTCCCAGCATATCACACTGCTTTCACAGTCCCATTGGTTCAGTTGCTGGAGAACATCTCTCAAAATGTTCCATTTCCATGTTCCATTTAAATTCTATGTCTTAAAGGCTATAAAACTGAGCCGAATATTTTTCGTGGTGTTAACTACTAGCCTAGACCTACCATTTTATAAAAAAATGTTTTTACCGCCCAAAGGTTCGGGGGTATAAATTAACAAATTAAAAATGAAAAAATGAAATTTTGATACATTTGAATAAACCATGTCTTTTGATAGCCATTTTTAAAAGCGTTGAATAATCGACAAAACATTTCGGATTTTACTCAATAGATCTACGAGTTTGGGTTTCTTAAATAACGTTCATTATTTCTAACGATTTGTAAAGATGATTGCATTTAGTAAATTGATTTACAAAGCATACAACTTTATTGAACGGTAAATTCGCGTTCGACTTGCACAAACCAACTGATACCCATAATGGATACTAGTCAAACCGTCTATACATCTTATCTATCTACCTAAATACCTTCTTCTTTCTCCCTAAAACTCTTCACTTTATATACTGCGATTATCACTCTATCATTCCGTTTGCAACTCATCGAAATACTGGTAGGAGACCCACTAAAATATATATAATCTGATTCGTCGAAAATTCTAAAATGCTTTAGCCATGTCCGTCTTTCCGTCTGTCTGTCTGTGGAAATCAAACTATAGGTGGTACTATTGAAGCTAGAAACATGCGTTGATGGACTGAAATGGTAGGTTTTGAAAATGGGCCAGATTGGTCAAGAGGAAAAGATGATTTTTCCCTCACAAGGACTGGTTCAACCACTGGATATTAGTAATCCTTAACCTACAACAGATTATCTCAGGAACTGTTAGAGATATGACTTGGCTATTGGCTTGGATCGAAAATAAAAATTTTATTTTTGAAATATTGAAATTTTATATTTGACCGCAATCCATGATGTCCACTTGTCTTAGACCGACATAGCAGATTATTATCTTACTTAATTCATTATTCATACAAATATTAGTCCCTTAATTTGCCTTAATCATTTAAACTGTTATATGTGCAAAATATTCTTTACCCACGACTGCAATGTCTATACAGATTCTATTCCCCCACGTGAATACAAAAAGTAGCTATAATTCACAAAAATTGAAAAACTTTTTTAAAATATTAAAAAAAATATGCCAAAACAAATGACCCTTCAAGCTGCACTACGGAAGGTGAAATTGACTTCAAATCTATGTAAGCCCTTTGAAAATATCACATTGTTCCACATGACATCACTCAGATACCTCTGGGTCTGTGCTCGCATCCGCCTAATGCTACGTTGATTACCTTGAGGCCACATGATCGGTTACGAGACGTTTCAACTTTCTAATCCTCTTTTTCTTCCAGAAACCAAAATTTAGTTTGTCACATTCAAAGTTGAGCCCTGACATAAAGACATGCAAAATATATTTACTTCTTTCCATCAACTCTGCAACTAAACCTTAGCCAGTGCCAGCTCTGCCATGCCTTCCACTCTGAATACAAGAAGAATGCGAAACTGAAGCAGGATTGAGAAACTAACTTCACCTCCAAGTCCATCGTCAACAAATAAACTATTTAGAGGTTGCTGGGAAAGTAGATATGACATTCGGGGTTTTATCCGTATCTGTCTCTCTCTCTTTTCTTCCAGTTCGCTTTTCTGGGGTTTTTCGTATTTGTTTCTGGCTATCCCCAAAGTAGGGAGGAAGAAGCTCATCGCATGCAAAAGTTTTCCCATTAAAATGTCGGTCTGTATAAATTTTCGCAAGAAAATAACGAACAAAAAGGACTGCGGTATGAATTGCTACTGAAAAAAGGACATAAAACTATACAAATTCGAGTGTAACTGTGTGCTTTATTACACTTTTCAGTTTTGTTTTGGATTATTTTGCTGGCGGGTGGGACAACTGAATGCGTGTGGCCCTAGTCCACAAAAAAGACATAATTTAGAACGACTCCCATCATATTTAATTTAACAGTATTTCTGGAATGTTCCGAGTGTTTATTTTTAATTATGTTCCTGTTGTTTCTTTTACAGGATTATGCTGGTCAAATCGATTTCACACAACCCATGCCGATGGCCCACCTTCAGCCCGTGTCGCAGGCCTCTATGATAAGTGGCACTATACTGACGGCAGGACCACCCATGGGCAATGGTGGCACCGGCACCTTGAGGCGTGGCATCCTGAAGGGTGTGTCCAATGTACCACCGCCGGATGTCACACATCACACCACCACCAACATGGGCGGCATGCATATGCTGCATGACCTGCACCCCCTGAATATATCATCTACCTCGTCTACCCTGACCACAACATCGAGCGTTGGCAATGGGAGTCTCATGTCGGTGCCCAGTTCGACGCCCAAACAACCGCAGAGCATCCTCAAGGATCCCAATCGCAACAAACAGCACCAGCATCAACACCAGCACCAACACCAGCTTCAGCAACAGCCCGCACTGATAAACGCAGGCATGGTGGCAATGCCCGGACCACCAGGCAGTTTGCAAATGCTAAACATCCCCACTTCGGCCGGCATCAGTAATAACCTGCTCATGACCGCCAGTTCAGCCTACGATTCCACAAATCCTCACAGTCTAACCACATTCAATGCCGGCGGCGCCACCGTAGCATTCACCGATGCCGACGGTCACCTCGTATAGCTGTAGGATGCCTCACAAGGGGCCATGTTGACGGTAATCACGGAAACGACACCACCACCACCGCCCCGCTACTGAGAATGAGGCATGCAATTCTTCTTCGGATAAGTATAAGTCAAAATTAGTCGTAAGATACCCAATCCTCCTAGTGAACCTACAAAAGTATCGAAATATATATAGATTCAGTGATACATACGTATAGTGTATGTCGGGATATATGTGTTGGCGGTTATATGGATGTCTAGCTGATGTACTCCGAAAACCAAAGCAAAATCAACCATCACGGCAGCTACACATACCAAAACACACATGAAATGACAACAAGATTACGTAGAATTAACAAAAGCCAAAAAAAACAACGAATGACTCTACAAAAAGGCGAAATATTTTTTTGGCCTAGCCAATCATGTTCGATCCTCGATTTGCTCTCGGTCGTTGCGATGCAAGCTTCCCATTTAGCTTAAATGTGCAGTGCCAACTGCTTGTATTAAAGTCGTTCTTCGCCTGAAGCAGTTTCTAACCGGGCCGAGTAGGAATTCTTCTCTATCGCAGCTTAAGCGTGACTGTGCTTTATAAATGGTAACTATTCATAATATATCAATGTTGTCGGCATGTTTTGAACATAAAGTTTTGCTTTAAGATTTTGAGTAATCCCTTACTCATAATGATATTGAGATCAGTTGGCTAGTTTCTCAAAAATATAGCAGAAGCTTCGTACACTGTAGTGAGAGACTGGAGTTAATTTCATCATATTGTTCTCAACTTGCAATTTTAGTTGGATAGCGTATGATTTTTTTTTGTAAGCCGACCACGGTTTAGTAAACTGTGTACGTGATTGTCACACAATAACAGCTAGTTCAAAGCGTAAAAATATCTAAAACTCTCAACGGCGGTTCATCTTGAAAGAACACGGAACACTCAAAATGTAATAGCTTTATTTTACCCAAAGCAAACCAATGCGTTATTGTCCTTTGGTTTAGGTGCCACGACCTTTTTTAATAAAATTCGATGACTTTTCCCAGTAAGAGCTTAAGCTCTAATTCCATGTTTAATATGTTCTATGCAAAACAAATTTGCCTTTCCGATATCTTAAAGCTGTCGGTAGGGACAATTAAACATAGAAATTATATTGCGCAAAGTAAGAGAAGATAAAATTTAAAGAGTATAACGGTGTATTTAGTCAAATAAACTTGGTTCTTCCACAATTTTAAGCCTTTTCCTTCACACACTACGCTATAACACCAGAGGTTTGCTATGACAGCCGGTTCTATGCACCGGTCTGATCCTATGTTCTATGTTTGTCGCTACCACAACAACAACAACCGGAGCTATTTAATGGGACTTCTCTGGCAAAGTTGTTAAGTTTGATAGATCTCCGATGTTTCTTCAACAAGTGCGCATATACAGAAGCTTTTGTACCAGGCACACTTTTAAAATCCAAGTCGGCACAAATCATAATATAATTTAAATTAATGTTGAATACAATTAGCCCCTTAGTATAAATTGGCCGATTTACACATATTTCTCGATTTGGCTCCTCACATATCAGCAACTCTCCCCAAAAAGAGGGCTTGCAATGGCTTATTTATGCTAATAATGTTCCCAATTGACCCTGCCAACGTTTGCATGAATGATTCTGTTGAATTCATGTTTCTTTTCATCTTTTCAGTTGGTGCCGCCTCAGACCGAACCCTGTAGGACCTTCTCGTTTGTAGTCCATGTTTAGTTTATAAATCTGCCGTTGATGTAAACTTCCAGATTCACTCTTTGTTGCTGATTTTTTGGCCATTAAGCTTGGCTGTAATGGCCAAAATTGTTCATTTAGCATCAAGGAACATCAAGTGGAAGAGAGTACGAGCACTTCGTTGTTTTTCATTGCGTTTGATCAGCAACAACGTTCTGTAAAACAAGACACAGTGTATCTTCAGTGTGCACTCCGATAAGTTACAAATTAGTTTTTATGTAAATACATTTATTCACTCACACTCGCTCAAGTGAAAGCAAAGCGAACGAAAGTCCGGCTAACGCAACACAGTGGCCATGTTTCAAGGCGGGTGGTAGCGAACAAATTAAAATTCAAACAATTCTCGATGCGAATTGTTAAACAATAAACGCATCGCGGTCTCCAGCTTCCGTTTCCGCTTGTCGCTCAGTGCCCCCGACAGAGACTATTGCTTCCACGAATGGCCAACTTAACGAAAAGAAACAAAGCGTAAAAGATTTATGTGCTCTAGTCGCGCCCGTAAACGACTGCCAGCGTAGAAACGGGAGAAACAGAAGGCACGCTGTAATGATAAAACAAAAATAAGTACAAAAGCATTTTCGGAATATTTTCAGTGAAAGTCGGTTCCCTAACGGCATCCGCGCTGATGCCGGTATTGAAATTAATGCTTGCAACGTAATTTTCAAAGGGACAGCAGCCGAACAACATGAACTACACGTTTGACTTCAAATTTGACACATTTAACATGGCGTAACAACAACAACAACAACTACACAACTCACACACACAAGAGAATGGCAAGGAAACAAAATGTAAATTTTGCCGAAATTTGAACACTAATTGGATTGTAACAAGAACTCCAAAAGTCCACAACAACAACTAACAAGTGAAACTGATCTCAAAACGCACCGAAAGGAGCACACACACAAACACAAAGCCAGGGACCGACATTACACCAACGTAAAGCACAGCAGGTTCATTGTCAACGTTGTCGGTTAGAGGGCGGCCGTACCGACCCGGCCACAATTACAAGAAACATCAATAAATAGAATCCCATTGTCTCTTCTGTCTGCCTTACCGGGGTCACTCCGTTGGTAGCGACCACCCAATCGACGATGCTGACAACGACTACGTCGTCCTTTAATTTCTTTGAGCAAAACGTTTTAAACACTAACCCACTCCCAGAGATGCCGAAGCACTTGCACCCAAGGGATTTGCGAAAAATTACGTACTTAGACAAATACACTCTTACATACGCAGACACACACACACAATCTCGTTCTGGCTTCTGACTTTAAGCGAGCCACTAAACAAGCTTCTCCGTCTTCGACTGCAGCATCCCCTCCCTCTCCCTTAAAGAGCATCGCCGTCACGTCAAGCGAAACTGCTCGAATGGCCAAAGTCAAGCCCCGCAACACGGCATAGCGCAACAACACAAAACTAGTTGTAGTACACTCAACCATTTAATTCATACATCGTTTACTCTGTTATGTTCTTTTCCATTTTGGCTGTTTTCCCCCTCCCTTTCTGTTGTTGCTGCTGTTGTTTATTGCGTTGTTAAAGTTTGCCAATGCCGGCTGAGTTTACCTTTTGTTTGCCCAGGCAACTTTGTGACATTTTCTGCGTAACACTTGGCGTAACGCCACAGCTCCAGCGCCCCCACTCCCCTACCTGCCTGCCCATGTAATCCGACCCTAGTTCCCTATAATATCATTATGCGTATATGAAACAATTAGCCCCCTTTTTCATATTTCTGTTGCGCCCACGCGTGTGAGTGTGTGTGAACGTGTGGGTGAGACCCCCACCTACCCCGGGCCGGTCTTCCGCTGTAAGGAAAACAACAATTGCTACGCCCCAATGAGTGCTCAAGGAGGCGTTAAGGAAAACTCACGTGAAAAAAAATCACTTACAAAATGTTATATTAAATGAATTCCACAGGAAACATTTCATTAAATGTTTTAAAGTGCTTAAATTCCTGCTCGTACTTGTGTTCGTTCGTAATGGTTCCTTTCGACATGCCATGCCACACTTCAAAAGTGTCGTCAAAAGAAGCCGAAAATATGAAATATTTGTTGTACTCCGTGGATTTGGATAGCCCAGTTAGCTAGCAAGTTGCCAGTGCCAGCTGTGAGAATCAGAAATTCGAACAAAAACCAAATATAATCGAAATTTGTGCACCAATTATAGGCGAATAGCAGCAGCTCGTCTGAAGCACAACCCGCTGTTGCAGTTCGACCATGACATCTAATCCTTTAATAATTTTTTTTAATAATTCAATCGAGAAAGGAAAACAGGTGAGCATGGCTCTATAGTGCCCGCCGTACTTGCTGACTCTCGTTGTTACAGCTTCACCAATAGAGTTATGGATATCGCAATGAGGCAAGTCTTAGCACCCGTTTGCAGTTTAACTCCACACCGGGATGAATCTTTTCAGTTTGAACCACAGCCGCCACGATACTCTCTGTGAGGCCACATTTAATTGTTAGATCAGAACAAATTTTGGGGATTACGCGTGGTTAGACCTCGTAACCAAAGGCTACTTCCAATTTCATTTAAGCATTTGTCTCTCCTGCGATTTGGGTATTAATCCACAGCCACATCGCAATTCTCCGAAGGTCCGTTCCCAGCAGGTCAGGCTACAACAACAATGGTCTCCGGATTACCCGCTGATCAGAGACTTGAATCTCTGTTCCAAACGCATAGAAAATAAATAGCACAATTCGAGATGTATTTTATCTTGCAAGGGAGCAATTGGGTTTAACTTAACTGATTCAGATGCCCCGCTCGATAGTGTGGCCATTTGACTCGCAGTGTTTTCGTAAAAATAAGTCCATCCCACAAGAAGAAAAAATAATGGTTGGGATAACAATATTCGAAGAGCATCATACTGTTGGGTATTTGGTTGTGGCACAACAATATTATGATCTCCACAACAATAGTATGGTTTACACACAACCTTTACTATGATCCTCACAACAATAGTATGATTCACACACAACCATACTCTGATCGCCACTACCATGTTGTGATTCACACTCACTCATAATATGATCCTGACAACTATATACTAATTCTCACATACAACCATAATATGATCCCCACATCCATAGTATGATTCACACGCAACCGTACTATGATCCCGAAAATGACATGTTATGATTAGGTTATGTAGTCATTCAACAGCAGATTTTTGTTAAGTAAATTATTAAACAATTCCAGGAAAACCATTAGGGGTGGTGGTTTCGTAAACAATAGGAAAGATTCGTTCAAAAAAACGTTAGAGGTTCACTTATTAAAAATAAATCAGTTCTACAAATCCAATGCAGTTAATTTTGAACAACTTTAAATGGGTAAGATTGGTAACAATAACATTGTTCCCAAAAACATATTCAAATTTATAAAAAAAGACAATTATACAGTATATTATTTTTAACATAAAACCCAAATAACAATACTTTTGTCGCATCAACCATATTGATATTGTCGCTACAACCATATTTTATTTGTTAAATTTGGTAATAATACTATTGTTGCATTTCAACACTATATACTTATATATTGCTGCAATCATACTATTGTCAAAATAAAACATACTTTTATTTCGGGGAGCATATTATTGTTGCCGTGATAATATAGAAACCAAAGCTTATCTTTATGTGCACTTAAGAAAACAATGTAATTGCGAAATATATTTAAGAAGCTTTGTGTTTTAGAACTTTTAATTTAATTAATTTCAACATTTTGCATTTATTGAGAAGCTTAGCGAAGAACCCCAAACTCGACAAGTCAGCGGCATTTGCAAGACAGAAGCAACTGCAGTTT
Organism: Hydrotaea diabolus; assembly: GCA_963513945.1. Taxonomy (NCBI): domain Eukaryota; kingdom Metazoa; phylum Arthropoda; class Insecta; order Diptera; family Muscidae; genus Hydrotaea; species Hydrotaea diabolus. The sequence goes on along the minus strand of OY740720.1, from coordinate 97,937,976 downwards.
ATATGCAGATTTTATTTCCTCAGAGATGGAAATAAATGGAATCTTAACTAATTTTCCGAGGCTGAGATTCTGGTTCGAATAAATTTAAGATTCGGCGAATGGCGTTTCGATGACAACTCTTAGCCATTTGTGGAATAGCAATTTCAGTAGCAGTTGCAACTACGCAGATGCTTCCACAAAACTAGGTGAAATGGGGGAAAATCTCATCAGTCGTTATGGCCGGTGGCAATCTCATTTATTGCGAACAAATTGCTGTACAAACGAGTATAAACCCATTTCTGATTACTCTTCAAATTAAAACAAAAATGCTACTTTAACTCGATGTTTAATTACTCGCGTGTAATGCACTACAAACAAATACGTGTGCATACACATACATTAAGTCGGGTCGCTCCTCTCAAATCAGTGAAATGTGCACGATATAATTTTCCGACACACAGGCCGGGATATGTGGTTTAATACTGGCTTTAGGCGGCTAATGCATATTCTAGCGAAGCTTTTTAGACAAACCTGACCGGCATTAGAAAGTAGCAATATCGGCAGTTGAAAATTGTTAGATGTTAGAATTACCACGGAGACGTAGTGTGTCTGGGTAGGCTAGGTTCAAAGCCTTTTTGTTAAATAGGGAGCAAATAACGCATTCTATTGCACGACCCAATCTAGTGCACACCCTACCGTATGTATGCATTTACTCACAAATGTGTGTTTATATAAACCCACAAAGAGCCCCAACAACAGCAGAAGCAACAATACACACTGTAAAGTTTTTCCTGTAAACAATAAGAACGGCTAAAGTTAAAACGTTCAACATTGAAAAGTGCAAATTAAAATGCAATTAAAGAGCACCAAAAACGTGAAAATCCCACCAATTGCCTTTTATGTTTATGTCGGACAAATGATGATTGCATTTAAAGAGTTGCGACTAAAAGCAAATTTAAAGCGAACTGATTCCTTCAAGGACGGCAGAGGTGGTTGTATTGGCTGATTCAAATGATAAGTGGAAGGTATAGTTTGAAGAAGCGGTGCTTGGCTTAAATGATGTGAACAAGTATGGGTATTGAATGCGGTGGTACATTTGTCATGCAGTTTTATGGTATTTGAAAATATTAGTTGAATTTAAAAATTTTCCAAATTTTGATTATTTTGAGATACAAGTATCACCTGCGGCGAGATCATGAAAAAAATGACCAATAAGCTAACTGCCCTTTCAAAAATATGAGGGTGGATTAAAAAAACCACCACATTTTGTATTTTATTTTATTTTTTAATACGCCGTACAATTTTGTGCTGGTTTCTGAAATATAAGTTTGACAATTTTTAAGGAACATATCCTATGGGTATATTTCTAAACATCCTTATAATGCATACATGCTCTAGAACTTTTGCAAAATGAAATACTGGAATTTTTGAGCAGCAAAATCCCGCACTTAAAACTAAAGAAACAATAACAATAATCCAAAAAGTAGCTTTTGATCCCCTCCAGAACCGTCGAATCTGCTGGATGGCCAATTGAGTTCACTACACCTGATAATGTATGATACATTATGATTGAATAGATTATAGGCATATTAAAAATTTAACTCGCTGCTTTCGTTGGCTTAAGAAAATCCTTTTGCTACACTACCGCCAAATTTGATATTAATTAAGCAAACCTACAGTTGTGAGGCAACCAAACAATGACAACAAATTGACCTACCAGTTCCTCATTATGATCCAGATTATATTTTGGTATTTCTAAATCCAAAAAATTATTCGACGGATAGGCATTTCCATTCAACAACTAATTCGCTGATCTAAGGATTGTTTGACTGTGAGAAATTAGATGTAAAAAGTGATACAAAGGAGCGATTTGTGTTGTGTGTTTGGAAGCCACGATATGTCATTTATCAGCAAAGAGTGTCAAGTTTAATTATGCATGTAGAAAACGTTTTGCAATAATTGAGTTTCCAAAAAAGTTTATATACTCGTAGTACCCACTTTTTCTTTAGCCTGGAAAACTATACCATATAGTTTTCCATGCAGTCTCAGTACTTAACGACTACAGGAAATGAACATTATCCTTAAATTTTGCATAGTCCATTACAACATAGCTTTTTCGATGACGAAAATAAAATTTAGCACTGTTTGGTGAAAGAATTCTAATCTAATGCGTTTTTGCTATCCAGTCTTAGCGAGCGAGGCTTAGTAAAAAACACAACTATTATACATACTACGTTGACAAATAAGGATACTCTGAAGTACATGGGTAATTTAAGTTTGTGCAGATGTTTGTAACTTTCAGAAAAAAGTGTGACAGACCCGATCGACTCGGAATTATTTTCTGAGTCGATTTTGACACCTTCGTCTGTCCACCTATTTATACCCTGCACTACTCTATGGAACAGGGTATTATAAGTAAGCTTGTAACTACCAAAAATATTTCAGCTAGACCTATTCTATTTAACGATGTCTGTCAATCCGTCCGTCTGTTCATCTAAAGTTTGTAATCAAACTATTGGTCGCAATTGTTGGCCGATTTTTATGAAATTTGGTAAAAGTAAGTTGTAGTAAGCTATTGAAATTAAAAGAAATCGGTTCAGATTTAGACTTAGCAACCGCATACTCGTATATGTTCGTTCGCTTTTTATATTCTAGCTATAGAACCCACATCTTAAATTTGATATTTTGATGCACTTAGCACGAGTATGTTTTTTGGGCCAAGGCAGGACGTTATTGAAATTGAAGAAAATCGGAGCATATGTTTATAATATATGTATATATTATAGCTTTTATGTGTTTAGCTCTAATTTATTACATGGAATCTTAATGAAATAAGGCACAAGTTAGTTCTTTAACCAAGCTCGACCTCTGTTGAAATTATAGAAAATCGGCTTGGATTGGCATAAGCTCCTAGATATATGTTCTGAGCATTAAGAAAATAGTCGGCCATGCCCGAATTTACCTTTGTTCACTAGTTTTGTAATCGAAGTGTAGGTCGCAAATATAAATCGGTCAAATTTCTGATATAGGCCCCTAAAAATCCCGATATGGCATCTTAACGACCTAACAACCGCAAATTGTATTAGATTAAAATTATTTTGCAGCAGACAAGTTAAACATTATTGAAAATAGCTCTGATTGGTCCAAATCTGCCTATATCCACCGTACAAATGTACCTTCCAAATTCGGGTCAAACCGAACTAACATCAGAAAATTTCATCAGATTTGTATGCAATATGCACACAGAAAATACATTACTGAGAATCATCGTAATCATCAAGTAGTTGATCTCGCCCGACTAAGGACTTTTCTTACTCGATTTTTCAAAATGTGTCTTACATTTAAAAAGCCAAGGATTTCTGGGTCCATCTTCGTAATGCGAAGTTTTTTTTCATTTTCAACTATTAAACATACATATGTATGACTATTTGGAAGTTAATCAAAATTCTGACATTCCGAAAGAGCGCACAGAAGCCATACTTCATCAGACTGGCTGCGGTCTAGATATCCATCCGACTCCGGATGTGAATATGTGAAAATGATAAAAATCGATGTAATAAAAATTCAGTCATGCAAACATCATCATGAAGGGAATGGAATGGAAAGCAAAGCACAGCAAAGGCGATTTGTGTTGTCTTGTTTCTTTTTGTTTGTTCTCGAAATTGAGAAATAAATTAAAATGCTTATCAATTTTTCATAAATTTATGTATGCACACACAGACAAAATAAAACTTTACGATCTTCTTCTTTTTTGGCACTTTATGCGATATTAATGAAAACGACTCACACACACACATGCGCACCCAAAAAATGATAATAACTCTGGCAGTGGCGAATACATGCTTTCGCAAACACACACGCTCACATCATCACCCCCGCTCATACTTGAACGAAATGTCAAAGTTATGTTTTTTTTTTGTTGGTCTTTTGTTTTCTGTTAAGATTAACAACAACAAAACCGGCAAAAAGAAGAAAGCAGCAAAAACAACAACTACAACAGCAACAGCATCAACGAGCTGAACCAATGATGAAAATTGGTTTTGTATATAAATATCACTCGCATACAGACAGACCGATAGACACGCACAGACGCACACATGCTTATGTACAGACAGAAATGCGAATGTTCAAATACATACACGTACTCGTATGTATGTAGGTGTTTGTGCATATATGCGTGTCTGTGAGGGCATGGCCGTACACATACGATGGAATATTAAAAATTATGCTAACAAAGCAAAAAATACCATAAAATGAAATTTAAATAAAAACACTTTCCATTTAATGTGCGTACAATGTGCGAGTGAGCGTGTGCGAGTACGAGTATGTGTGCGTATCCTTTAAAACATTAAAATACAAAAGATAACGATAATGGGGCAGATAGATGTTGGTGGTTATTGTTTTCTGGTCTCCCTTTTTTTGTGTGAGTTTGTCTCATCGTCGTCATTACTATGAATCTATAGTGGGTACACTCGTACTTTCGCATAAGTGTGTGCGTATCTGTGAGCGTGTGAATAAAATTAGACCTGCCCTTCCTTCCCTTCGCCTGTTTCTTAAGCCGTATCCATTGTCTCAGAAGATAATGATGGCGATGATGACTATATTATTAATGGGATGAGTGTTATAGAGGGAATAGTATTAGATTGTTGCTGTTGATGTTTTTTTTTATCAAATGGAAGTCTATTAAAATGAAATTTTAAACACATATCCGGGTATACGCTACGACATGCCCTTATTAAAGGAGTATCGCAATTGTGCGATCTGGGAATTTAAAAAGAAAACGCATCGGTATCATTAACGCTTTGAATAACCTCGCATATGTGAGTGTAATGTGATGAGGAGTGTCACTCACTTGTCTTGGTGTGACATGTGACAGGGCATTGCCAGTATTTTTTTGTTAATAATTCACAACTGGTGGTTGGCTGCAAAAAAGCTTAAAACAGAAACCATCAATTTTTTGTTTTTTGCTGCGGATTAGAAGTGAGGAATCTTTATATATTTCTGGTGCCCCCAAACATCAAATACTGACATGCAGGACTGCCGTTAGATTTTACTTCGAGGGACTTGGTAAACAATAATGCTCCATTTGATACAGCCTTCTTGAGTTAAAGATGTATCTCTAACCCCTGTAAAGTCATTTCTATAGTAATCAGAAGCGTTTCGATCAATGAGTGTACGAATGTACTTTGGACAACCGATTAATAGTTATTACTTAATGAATAACACGGTAAGGTTATTCAAAATCATCTTAAAACATAGCATAGAAACCGTGAAACCAGAATATGAATATAATCTACGTCGATTTCAATCTCAAAAATCTAAATATTTTAACACATGGCTATCAAAGTAATATTTGACTAATTTAAGCGTAGACTGATTAGCGATATCGTAGTAAATTGGAGTCCGAATGAATAAAGCGTTTGCCTAACCATTCGGAATAATTTGTTAATTATTATAATTGCAAATATAGAGAAATCATTAAATTTATAATTCTCTTCTTCTGACAGAATTTCACCGTCAACGTTTTTCAATGTTGCCCTGGGACTACAGTGGCAATATGGTTTACTCAAACTTTTCTTGATCGTAATTTCTACGCTTAGATCCGTTTGGGAAATGTTAAAAAAAAGCTACATTGATGTCGAAATTTACCAAACAGCCTTCATTATTAGCTCCGTATATGTTCTATTTAGTGTTTCGTCTTATGGTCCCAGAATTACTTGACCTATCAGAGAGTTCAAAAAATCTTCAAGGTGCTTAAAATAGTCCCCAGTTATATTTCCCACCACTTAATTAAAGACCACAATTGCATCTTTGGAATTTGAAAGAAACAACCTTCGTACGGTTTGGTAAATGTGGAAAGTAAAATGATTCTGTCTGTCAAAGTGCAAAATTATACATTATTCTGGTAGCTTGATGGCATAGCTTTTTCAATTGAGAGTTTTCACATTCGGCTTCAAATGCTGAGACCTCAAATGCTCAGACCTCGTTCGTCAATTTTATCTGACATCAATATTTGAGAGTTATCGGCCACTAGGAGTTAAATTTTTAGCCCCTAAAGCCCAACACTACGGTTCGCTAAGAATATGCATACTTGTTGAAAAAAGAAAAACAAATACAGTCTTTGTAAATTTCTTATAACCTCTTAATCGTTCAATTCTAAATTTAAATATTTTCCTGTAAATTTGTATAGAAAAGCAAAACATGTGAAGCATATCAAATTCGGTCGTATAAATTTGGTTGTTTCAGTTGTTTCAATACATACTCTTATGGTGGATACACACCGGCAAACCGTCACCGGCAAACCTCAAACCATGATTTTATCAGCCACATGCATGGGTTGTTGAGGGATATAATGACATTCTAAATTTCAACTGTCGTTAATGACAAAAGTTATCTTAAATGCGTTCAAGCTCATTTCACTCACAATCGACAACGACTTTTCGGAAATTTCCCAAAAAAGATTGTCGGATAAACATTTTAATGAATTTCCAACCCCCCCAAAAAAAATAAAGAAAGACAAATTCTCATACATACACGAAAGCCATTCCTTTCTAATGAAAATTGCATATTTATCGGCAGTGAATTGAAAAGGCAATGAATTGAACTCTTCTTCGGAGAGTTATCATTCGCCTCCACAAAGCAGCAAAACCTGCCAAATCATCACTTTGCTTATGGATGGCGCTTAGAGGCTGGCAGAGATATAGACCAAAAAACCTAGATGGCAAAACACGAAAATCTTTGCCAAACTGTCGACAAAGTAGGAGGAGGAAATCCAAAGAAATCTGATAGTGTCTTTAGAATGTGAGCAACAAAATCCTTGCACTGGATGGAGTACTTACTAAGCACAAATGAATGACAGACCGACGAGTAAGATGAAGCAAAGTTACTCCTTTTATTTTGTTGGTTGGTTGGCACATTATTTATCTATTTCCATGCAGCAGCAGCAGCATTACATGGACAACTTTGACTAAAGAGCTGAGCACTCAGGACATCCAACAAAGGAATATAGAATAGAACGATGGATGGCTGGCTGAGTTAGCTGTGTTGGATGGAAGGATGGTTGGATGGATGCACTGTTGAAATGATAAAAATGTTATCAATCTTAACACCCAAACGACTTGAAGAAGCCAACATCTGTTACCTAAGTCAACAAACAAACAGCTCACATACACACAGACACACATGTACAACTACACAAAGGCAGCTGCAAAACCTCTAGTCACAGTGATCAACATTTTCCGCCGCTCCTGCCAATGTGTGAGTGTGTGGTTCTTTCTTCTGAATTTGTTTGAATGCTGAAGTGGAAAGAATGCAAACCATTGTGGATTGCTGCATAGTTGCTGCCTCCATATCCTTTGCGCCAGATGCTATCGTTTAAGAACTGTTCTAGTCAGTAATTAACAAATGGTGCTGCATGTGTGTCTGTGTGTGAGTAAATGGCAACATTTAAAACTCATTTCACCTTATATGCATACACACACACACATTTTAAACGCAGTATGTCTCTGTGAGCGTGTGTGAAGGTGTGTGAGTTTGGGAAATAATAGCACTCATTTGTTATTTTATTAAATTTTGTGAATAATTTCCGCACGTTTGTTTGTTTACAAATTCGTATTCAACTGCATTGTTTTTAATATCGACTGCAAAATTTCCATCTCTGCCAGCTCAATGTTATTGCATTTTTCTACTTCGTTTTCCTTGGCCCCTCTTGTGCTTTTATTGTGGTTTGCAATAATTAAAATTCGAAAAGTTTTGGCTTTTCTTTTGCCATTTCTCTTTGACGACAAACAAAAACATTCATACAAACTGAGTCAATGAATGCATACTTAGGCAGGGCAAAAGGTGGCCAGATTTCCGATGAAGCATCTAGGGGTAAAAATTAAAAATATATATTTACTTATTTAAAAGTGCAAAGGATTAAAAAACGCTTAAAATCTCTAAATTCCGGCGTCTATACGAGTGAGAGATTTATCGGCGTTATTCAGTAGGTCCCAGTCAGTGAGTATAAGTATAGAATCGTGCACTGATTTGAATGAACCTCCCCCTTGTTCTTTAATGGGATGTTATAGGACGTAAGTACGTATGTTTTGACCAAATCTTATATCGTACCAACGGCCTCCCTAACTCAATATTTGTATATGTGACGCGCAAAATAGAAAGGGACCTAAGGTTAAAAACCAGTTTTGTTCATGAGAGCCATTTTAAAGATTAGGTTCCTTTCTAATTGCGCTTAAAATCGTCGAACACTTTTGGGACATGGGATTGGTCTCATTCGAAGCTCAGATGTTGTCCACATAAAAAAAAGTGAAAAGTCGATGAAAATTTTTGTTCAGGAGAGCCGTTTTAAAGATTAGGTGCCTTTCTATTTGCGCTAAGAATCGACGACTTCACTTTCATTCGATGCTCAGATGTTATCCACATCAAAAAAATGAAAATTGATTTTTTTTACCCTTAGGTCCCTTTCTCTATGCGCTGTCACATATGCTGCTCCAAGGAATTATTGTCATTTTTAGCAGTTTCTTCCTACACACTCTGGGAATTTAAACAAAGGTAATCCAATAACATCAAGTCAGTTCTCTATCCATCTATGGTCACCTCGACAGAGCAGAAGATATTTTCATAAAACAGAAACCTTTTTTTCAAAGGAAACCATTTTTCCCATTTTCTTTAAAAACCTGAAAGTATTCTCTTTATTTTTCTTCTTTTCCCGGAAATGTACAAACACATGTACCCGCTTGTGTGTGTGTGTACGGATACGTATTTATGTAGGACAACATGCACGTTTTTTAATAGGACATTCACACTTGTGACTATTAGACGCTGGCACCAACACACACTCAGCAAGTACACGTGAAAGGGCAAAAGTCGCCATGTGTGTGGGGACAAGTCAATGCTGTAAATTTGTCGGCCGGTAGTTGTAATAAATATTTAATGAACACTAATTAGAGAAATTGATTTGCTCTCATTTCAACATGAACGAACTGCTAGCACTGTCTGAAGAAGTACATTTGCAGCAAACTATGGTGGGTGTAAACCTACAGGATAATTTGAGTTCTTGCGAAAGGACTTTCCCACCTTCCGGCTTCGTTGTATTTCGACCTAGAATCCATTTGTTTCAGGCAAATGGCATCTCTAACAAGTGATACAGTCGGAATTTTTAATGCATGTGGTTTTGCAAAATGATATTTTCCAATAGACAATTCAGGACTTTGCCAGGCCCATTGGAAATATAACATGCACTTTGAAAAATTTACAAAACTGCCTTACATTCTTTATACTGTTGCAGCTATCTGAGAGAATTTTGCCAGATTTATGTGTAGATATATTCATTTGAACTTAACAGCAAATGTTTGTGTGAAACACTTCCCTCCTATAGAAATTGTGCAGACATTCCCTATGCCCTATGCGGAGTCCGTAAGCGGAAGGAGGAAAGCATTTTTGTCGTTGGGTGATTTGGAAATAAGTTTCTGCTTACAAATTACAAATGCAATCTCTGTTGCAAGTTCCAACCAAACAACACTACCAAAAGGGGGAAGCCAGTGCTCAACATTCAGAATGTATCAATTTCCCTTTATAAATGTATTAATAGTTACAACAAATTAAAGTATCGCCTCAGCACTCGACAAGGCTCAGGCACAATAGAGATACAAATGTGGCTACTGCTGCCCAGTGTCCTGGTACGTCATGGAGCTATAATTGCACAGATGACCAATACTTACAGCTGCAAATGCAAATTTGTTGATATTGCATATTTGCCAAAGGATTCCTTTGTGTCTATTACGGCTGATGGGAAAGTGTATTGGCCTGTACACCAGCTGATTCAAATGATGATTTGCACAGTACGAGAAGTCGGACGACACATTGCCAGACAGTAGGAATTTTATTTTGTGTGTGTGTGTGAGTGTTTTTTTTGTTCATCTTCGGTTTTCAACTATATTTATGTGGATGAATACACTTACCTAAATGAGAATGAACTAACAACGTATCCTGGTAGGAAACTCAAAAAACAGACCACAGACGAGAACAATGCCACCCCCACAAATGTTTAGTTGTTAGACAGCTCTAAAAAGGATTGTATTCTTTTTTTAATTTTGCTTAAACAGACGTTTGGCAAAATCAATAAAATATAAAGTCGATGCCATAAGCAGGTGTAAGGGTGGACGGCAAGGAAACGAAGACGCGCTGTGCGATCTAACAACATACTACCTCAGTCCTACAGCATCCTATTAAAGAACAATGGAACAACTTTTCTCAAAGTTTTCTCACTGATCTGTGTACTGTTTAATTCTTGGCTTCACTGGCCGCAGCATACTGTTTAACGCCGGCTTGGCGCGACCAACCCATTTTTTAAAAAAGTTTTTACATGGCTTTAAGAATAATCTCTTACTCGTAAAATCATCGGCATTTTTCACGTGGAAATCTGCTGCTAAAAATTTTTGAGTGGTGAGATGAGTCAACTTGGCTGGGCACCTAAAGAGGTGCATGCGGGCCTGTTTTGCACGCTGGACATGTGCTCTGCGTTGTGCCGCTAATCTGGGCCCTATATGAATTGATGCGTCTACATGATCCTGAACTGAGTTCTGCCAAGACTACTCTTCTTTGTCTAATAAGCTGGCGGTCTTCTGCTGCTACGAATGGTGGATTAAAAGATTGGCCAATGTATAGGTGTGAATACTACGAGTACTTAATCCAAGTATAAGTAAATACTACTGATCTAGAGTCTCTCTATGGGCCTGTCTACAATCTAGAAGTTAGAAAGGCTCCGGTGGTGACACCCAAGTAACTAGGTACTGCATCGACGACATTCTGTTGTGTTGACGAACGGATATGATCTTTGCATTCGCATATAAATGGTCTTTCGCACAGGTAAGGAGGCAACCTTTTCTCAGTTCTCAGGGCGATATTCAGGCCGTATTGATAGCTAACCACAGGTCAGCCTATCGCTTTGGTTTCTTTATCAGCATCCTAAGTGCTGCTCGCAAGAGTCTTTCGGATCCTATTCCTACTTCAAATCTTATAGCAGATAGATGTGGCGTGTGCGGACGACTTAAAATAGGCTTCTAAATGTAAGCGCAAGAGTCTTAGGTTATTTATTTATTTTACGTTCCTATTCCAATATCCTTGTGGTGGACCAAGTAGCAGAAGATTCAGTAGCGGATATTTTCATATTCCTTGCGTAGAATAGGGCTGCAGGATCAACATCGCCGCCGAAAATGTCAAGACAACTTGGATGAATGCATTGATATGCAACACAGCACCAAGCTCTGCTAAAAATGATGATTGATGGTGTTTAAGATGACTTTCAATTACTAAAATTCAATTAAACATTGTGTTGTATATAAAGTTCTTTCATAAAAAAGAATTATTATGAAGCTAAACTTTTGGGGGTGTTTACTTACATCTCTATCTGCATATAAGAATCATATCGAATTTTTATGGACCGGCTATGGAATGTTGTCAGCCGGAACTATGAAGCTTTAGAAATCTGCTGATTTTTATAAATTTTACCCTGCAACAAGACAGTTCTAGTATCTTTACATTGGTTTATGGAAAGAACTCCTTTAAAGAACTGCCTACATGAGTAGGATCTTATGTGACGATGGAAAAAATGTACATATAATTTGTGCTGCATTCGCAAAACAACAGGCACTTTACAGAATGCACTGCTGCTGTTTGTTGCTTGAATGTGTGGTTACAAATCAAGAGCTAAATACTTCTACCGCCAGGACAGCAGCACAATCCTGAGAACGATAGTCTCATCAGCAACGACATCGGCCAGGAGTTGCGTACAGTGTCCCATAGTAAAGATTCTTCTCTCAAATACACCCATACAAATGCAAGAATGTATCTATGTATTTGAGTTTGTTTATTTAAGCCTTTATGTTCTTACTCCGACAGTAGGTAATTACAATGTTCACATTTCATTTGTCCCCTACATGTACGAAAAGACTTCTCGTAACTGGAATACCAGTAGAAATGGTTTGACCATAGTCTGATGTCTTTCCGGACGCATACTTTCATCGCAATCCTGCCTGGTGCCAGCGTGGACTCCTTCGAGCAAACATGGGTAGAGCACAACTTTTTCTACCGATAACTATGCAACTTTTGATGTACGTGCTCGGAAGGGGTTCCCTCACTACTTACGGCGTGACTTGCAACTATGGGTTGGTCTGCTTGTTTGCGCTCCAGCTAGCAGTTGCCAAAGATCAAATGATATTTTATTAAAACTTGTAATAATTTCCTTTTCCAATGTAGCACGATAACAAAGCTCCCCCAGAAGAAATACAAGAATCTACCAAGCAGTAGTAAATGGGGTAAATCCTTTCTAGCAACACAGACACAGGCACTCCTACATGTCTACTCATGTATGCGCACACATATTTGAACGGATAATGAAAAGAAACATTTGAGGAAAATCGGCAGCGAGTTGGACGGGGCGAAGAGGCACTGTGCAAAACGACACAAAAAATGTTTTAATTTACATGCTATTATCGTTTGAACAAGCTAAACGTAACACTCATACAGACAAAGCGGCGGACGGACGGATGGATGGAGCGACCGACCGATAGACGTTCTTTGTCGCAGACATACAGGGACACTTGGGCATTTGTCGAAAGTATAAAACAAATTAAAATTTAACTAGTTTAAAGGTTAGAATGGCAAAAAGGTTTAAGGATTCACACAAAAACTCAGACGCCGTACAACCGAATTCAAACGTTAATGTCTTTTAAATTCTTGCAGTTTTGCTACATCACTCTGTGGGAGTTTATGACTGTGTGTGAGTAAGTTAATCTTGTCAGAAGGTTATGTACCAGTGTGTGTGTGTCTGTGCCTGATACTGTATGTGTGTGTGTGTAATCAAGTGAAGTAAGCATTTTAATATGCATTTAAATGTAATTACCACCAACAATCATGAACTCTACCACTGTTCATTGTACGAGTTAGTCAATGCTTCCACTTACCTCTCGTACCACTCCAGTCCTGCATTCGAAATTCGTTCAAACGAATACAGCAGCTGCCTGCCATTGGCCATTATCACACAAACACATACACACACAAATATTTTATTGTAAGAGAGACACATACACACTCAATCCCGTGATTACTTTGGTGTGCTCTTCTCAAGATGTATAAGTATACCAGTGCAAGACTTATGGAAGGCATTGTCACCGAACGACCGACCGAAGGATGTCTTAAAGTCAGAATTACGTTAACGTTGCATGCAAATGAACGACGGACGTCGTGGAATGTCCTGTGACTTCATTTGTGGCTATAACGAATGTTATTCACCACTTGTGGATCTCCACAGAGATTAAAATACAAAACTCGAATGGGAATATGTTTCCGGCGTTGTAATTAAAAAGTGTGGCTAATGTAATTGTAAGGACATTCCAAATGCAATTCGAACGAGCAGCTACATTTACAATTCTTTATAATTCAAATGTTATCGTAGTTGAAATTTAATAGGTTGAATTTAAGATTTCCCTTTGACTACTACAGGACTAAAGAGATGCAGTCGAGTTCCTTGAACAATAATAGTCAAAAGTAGTGCCACGGTCTAGTAGGCAGCATTAAGAAGACATTTCTCATTGAAATTTTTGGTCATTGAAGCTAGCTATCATATTTCTGCGTGACTACTCAAAACCTTAGATGAAGGACGGCTGAAATATTTTTGAATTTCCTTCAATTTGCATATTCATGTCCATGTTTATTGTGGCCGCTTGCTACGACCATATGGGCTATATTTCATCTTTCTATTTGATGTTCCACAATGAATTTGGATAATTGGTCCGAATAGTTTAATGCTCCACCCATGGAGTCAAAGTAATCTCTAAATTCCACAATAATGTTCTGATATACTGCTTCCAATGAACACTAAGGCAATTATGGGTTGGTCCGCATGGGTATGGCTTAATCAAATTAGAATATTACGATAATGCTAGGTCCCATATAAGTATATAATGAAAGTCATCGGTAAGGGAATTTGCAGCTTGAACTGACAATTTGAACTAAATAGTTTGAAAAAAAGGTAGATTTGTTCCGCCCCTAACTATTTGTGGTAGTATTAATTTATTATTTTCGAAACTCTGTGTATTTCACATAATCCTTAAGTGTCAGGGTTATGCCTGTTAAATGGTCATCGCCCTTAAATCGAAATCAAATACTGCAAAGGTTGGTAAAGGTTGTGCTGTAACGTTTCGTCGTCCCCCAACACTCCCTAAAGACGCTGTTAACTAAAAATCCCATCCTGAGTAGATGCGCATGCAAGACTGTTTGTCCTGTAAGGACATCCTGGATCCTCGTAATTTCCATATTGCTCAAGTTCAACAATGGTCTAGTCTAGTCTGCCGAGTTCCCTACCGTCACCTTAAGTATTCTCTAGTGATACAATTCGTTATCATCCTAGATCCATTCACCCATTACGTCAAGGCTCTTTGACATCCAGATGATTGATCTTACATTTTTTATAGTAACAGCTATTGGAAAATTCATAAAGTTGTCATTACTCAACAGCCAACTAAAAATACTAACTTTTAAAAAAGAACTTTTCGTGTTACTAATGGTTACTTAAACTCTTTCCAATAAAACGAGAAATTTGAAAAAATTATCAGTACACTTTTTTACAGCCGATTCAAATTCTAAATATAAAATCGCCCACCCTGTAGTTCTAAGGTCCAACTGAAATGGTTGTCCCAGAAATTTTTATTTAAAAATAACATTGTTGGACAACTTGGTTGTACATTTGAAAAGTCCTTTAAGTAAGACTTGAAAGACTCCTGTTATTTATAATAAGTAGCAACATAGAATTTAAGGTTAAGGTTTTTTTTTTCACTGCAAAAGTGATACTTAAAAATATTAGTGACTTCAATCAATTGTTTCCTCTATGAGCAACCAGTACTCAGTCAGGCGCTTATTTTAATGTTACATACAAGTACATCAAATTATGATGTGCTGGAATCTTTTAGTGAACATTCTTGGTTCTTTTCCTTCTGGAATTTTTTCCTTAACCCATTGTCAAATCTATAATTAACTACACTACCCCTCCAAGATAAAAACACCACAATGAAGTTCAAATCTGTTCTTTTTATAAACGAGTTTAATTGCGCACAAAGCAATAAAGATATGATACAACATCGTGGTCAGAATTCCACACTCCGCGTATGTTCGCCAACTATTGTTGCTGCACTTTTGTGCTACTGGTTTCAGTAATGGACAGCATATGATGTGGTCGAGGCATAAACCTTTACGTAGATTTCTACTCACTTGCTTTTGGTTTTTTTGCGTCACTGTGCTGCGAGAATGGCACTTCATGTCGGTAGAATGAGATATGAACATGAGGGAGGATATCCGCTATTGAATAATTGCGATTGTGATTGCGGCAAAGAGATAAATGTTAAATGAACAGGAAAATAAGAACACGATAATAAAAGCGAACACACTCGAAACAAAATGATCGAAGCAAAAGGAAACACAAACCAACCAACTCCACTCTATAATTATTTCCCACATCCACGAACACCAGCATCATCATCAGCAGCTCCCACCTACATCCAGGTGCGTGGCTAGACACTGACAATGGCTTAAGTATAACATGCAATAACCGAACACCAACAAGCATAAGCTCAAAAGAAAATTATAAATAAAAGGGTGAAGAGTAAATAAATATTAAAACAACAATAAACTGTAGATGAAGGAGACATGCACACAGTCGAACAAATAAATATAATCGTATTGTGTGTGTGTACGCATGTATGTGTGAAGTCAATATCAAGCGAATCAAATTTGTGTGGCGGCAATCTACGCCTGACACACACACATAGGCAAACCCTCCCAAAGACAAAGTGTATTTAAACGCAAACAACTGCAAATGTAAATAATTTTAGTGTAATTCTTCTATTCAGACGAGTGATTTCAATTTTTCATAGAACTAGGTAATAATAATAATAATAATAATTATAACAATAACAACAACAAAATAATAATACTAATAACAATAATAATAATAATAATAGATGTAATGAATTCGAAATTAAATTAGAATGAGATTGTTAAGTTTTTAGCATTTAAATTAATTCAAGTAAATACAATTTAAATAAAGTAGATAAATTAACAAAACAAAAAACAAACCCTCCTCCACCCCCAAGAACGATAGTTAAAACTTAAGAACAAAAACAAACAAAAAATCATACAAGTCGTAATAAAGCAGAACTAATGTAAATAAAATACGCTCATCGTCATTATTTGTTAATTAACCTTTATTTCTTCAATTTCTATCAAAAGCGAACCGTTAAAAAAACTTTTATCAAATCCAAAAAAAAACTTAAAAACATTTTTATAAAACCATTAAATCTTCCAAAAAAAAAAGAAAGAAAGCAAGAAAAACAAATATGTAATACTAGTAATACTATACTATAAACTGAATAAATCATCATTTCAATTAAGTTTTTATTATAGCGGCAACAAAAACGCATCAATGCTGATACAAAAAATAACGCGTGCGCAAAGTACATGGGCATTGGTTTGACTGCAACTCGCATTGCACATCGTTCATTTAAGAGAAGACTGTCATAACTCAAAAAATCCTCTTGCCGTGTAAAACGACTCTTAAGTATCTTGTCGGTTTTCATAGAGCATAAGGCAATACTAAAGCTTAAAGGGTCTTTCATTCTCCATCGTTTGAATCACTTTACGATGGGACTTTAAAACGTATTTTCTACAACAGCTTTAACAATGTATTTACGCATTCCGAGTTAGATATGCTTACATTAAATATGTTGACCGAGAAAAATCACTTTGGCTCCAATTGGTTGAAAGTAAAAATGTCACAAATTTTCTAGTCTTGAATATCAGCCTTGAAATGCGAAAATGTTTAAATGTTGAGCATTTGTTTATGCATGATATCGCATGGGAGTGTAATCTGGGTAGAGTATTTAAGTTCAAATTTTGAGTTATGTCGGTCTACTCGTCAATCAACCATAAAACCCCACAAGAAAAACAGTCAAAATGTGTGTACAGTGTAACAAAAAAGTATAACAACAGCACTTACACGACAACAGCCTTTTAATCTGATTGAGAAGAAGTAAGTAATTTTTAGTATTCGACGTTCTATATGAACCTACAGTTCTCTGTTACATTTTTTTTATCAGTATTTTGATTTCAAACGACTTATTAAAAATATAATAATAACGATTTTCCAAATATATCTTTATAAATATCATATACCCAGAAAACTCTTTGTCCGATAGCAATGAAACGTTTAATAGATTCACAATTGACAAAAATATTTTAATACAAACTGTCACACTATATTTTATTTTTGCCCCCACCTTTTTTGCGACAAAGCTCATATTTACGCAAATATGTTTTTTTTTTTTCGACCAAATAGTAAGCAATCCCACTATAACGTTTAAATTGAATTTGTTCTAAAACACTTAGGTTTATTAGCCTATAGTCATTTGAGTGGTACTTCTTCGTCCTTTCTAACAAGGAGTAAATGAAAGAGTGAGTGAACGCAAGTCAACCTTGGCATTTACAATTTTAAATTGATTACTCGTCCATAACGACTAACTTTTTTGTTACACTGTTTAACCAAAGCCGTAAACAAAAAACCCATTTCAATTTCTATGGAAAAATAAAACCAGCTTACCTTTATTACCCGGCTAAAACTCAAACAGAAAAACTGACAACATGAGTTACTACAAACGAATAAAACTAATTTTAAAGCGGAACAAAACCAGAAGAAAGCTTCAGACAAATGAAATTGAAATAAAACAAACTTACGGTAGGACCTTTGCCACACAAAAAGCAAGAAGAAAAAAAATAATAGAAATCACACAAACCGACCGCAAAGAATTGCCCTCATCTATAAATAAAGACACCCACACACACACCCTCATATGCTTTGACGCAGGACAAATTTGCCCACACATACATATGTACTCGTATATTAGCGTATCCCGTCAACAAATCAAGTAAAGTCACTCAAATGACGCTTACAGTCTCGGAGAGAATGGAAGAATAAATACTCGTATTTAAAATTGTTCTAGTCTATTCAATTTTTCATTTCTTAAGGTTTATTTTAAGTTTATAGTGAGCAACATATTTTGTTTATCTTTCTTAAACCAAACCAACACAGTATTTCTACTGGATAAGTTTCATTAGTTCGCATGCCATTTAATAGTGTGCAGTATTATGCAATTTGTGCTCCCAAAATTTGCAAAGGATAAAGTGGACCACAAAAACACTACACCATTTATATCAAAATGTTCAAATGCAATGAAGTTCTTATAAAACAATTCATTAGTTTTGCTGTATCTTTATTTTAGTTACTTTTCTCTCCTTAGATTGATAAGCGTCATTTGAGTCAATTACGCCAATAAATTCTAAAATACTCGTTTAACGGGACACTCTAATGCACATACTCATATCTATGTATGTGTTTATGTTCATTTGTAACATTTAGTGAAACGGAAAAGAAATCTAGCATTAGTCCTTGTATAGACAAACTGGCTTAAAACGAAACCAAAAAACAAAAAAAAACAACAATACTCTCAATTTCTATATTTCTCTCTCTATATATGCATATATACATATATATGTGTGTATACATATAACTAGATCTCGGTATTTGTCTTTGTAAGTACATACATATAAACTATATATATATATATACTACACACACACACACACAAACATACTGACAAATGTATATGACAATATGTTTTCTTTACTTTTCTTTTTTTGGTTAATTTTATTTCCCTTTTTTCGTGTGCGATTTGTGGTGTAATTCTTCTGTCAACCCCCTCCCAGCTCCGCCGCCACCCTCACATAGTTTATGGTAATTGTGTCTATTTATGTATTCGTAATGATAGCAAGTATGTAAGTACATACATATGTACATGAATATACACGCAAATGTACTCGTAGGGTGTAAAAATTGTACGAAAGGAAATTCTGCGAAATCTTTTTTTAATATTATCTACTTACGACGATGATGACGAACTCGAATAGTATATAAGTATAAAGTATATATTTTTTTTAAATAAAATAACAATATTTGTTGTATTAACCATAATTTTTATTGCGTGTACTCGAAACACACACCGACAGACACATACACCAACACATACACAGAGAACGTGAAAGATTCGAAAGATGCCAATTTTAGTACATAATTAAATAAATAATAAATTAATGTTTATGTTTTATGTTTATGGCATATAAAATATTTATAAACGCCTAATGTATTTCTATGCAAATGTATTATTGTACCCGTAGTTCTAATCTAAGCAGAATTGAATCGCATCGAGTCTTTACGAACTGAGTCAGTCAGTGGCCGAATGTCCCTTTACATTTTGGAATTTATTTCAAGTACTTGGTTTAATGTCTTCCCTCTATTTTGAATAATTATTTGTTTTAAGCACACACTTACGTTTATACATACTTAGTTAAATATATATGTATATCTAATTATTATGTATTAGCGTTTCGTTTGATTTTCGGTTTTGTAGTTTTAGATGTATAATAAATTCATAATTCTTGTTCTAATTTGAATTTTCGTTTGAATTAATCATTAACCAAATATCAGCCTTAATTAATACAAACAATAACGAACAACAACAAAAAACAACAACAGCAATGTATGTAAAATAATTGTAATCAACATGAAAATAAAGACAAAACGAAATACAAAAAACCAACAACATAAACAAAGTTTATTAATTTAATTACGAAATGTTATATTTTACCAAAGAGAGTGTTTTTGTTTTAAGCATTTTTTTGTTTTGTTTTGTCTTATCTGTAAACCAACAACCAAAACCTATTTATGTAATTGTAATTAATAACAACAACAACAACAAAACAAAATTAAGATAATTCGAAAAACCCAAAAACAACAAAAAAAGAAAGAAGGAAGGAGACAGATGAAAATGTTTCGTTGTTTATAAAAATAATTATATACGAATATTTAATATTAAATTCTATTGGTTCTCATTTTATGGGTTTTTGTTTGTTAACAAATGTATAGGATGTTAACTGTCCAGCTTAAGCCTAAACATTGGTTAGACTGAATTTTAAGAAAACAAGAGAAATGTTTAATAAATGAATTTAATAATATTAATAAAATGCGTTGTCTTTTATTACCTAATGCGGGCCTATGCTTCAAACTAGCTAAGCATGAGGGAAGAGATCCTGGCCGATGAAAGATAAAACTCTATGCTTATAACTCATACAAAGGGCTGTTTTTGAGTTCAAAAACTGCGGCTCTGGAATCCGCTTATTACATCCGATTCCGAACCAATTTCGCATGGTCCATATCGGTCCAAGTATTCGAATAACCCCCGCTTAAAGGTACCTGCCGACTCAAGGTCGGGTCGTTCTAGAAGGAACATATTAACTTCGGCCGTGCTAAAATTTCGTATGGTAAGTAATAATCGACCATTAATCATAACTCGAATAGCCGCTGTCATAACTCTAGTCACATATTAGGCACATATTTTCTCTGACCTTCCTTAGATTTCGCAAAGGCGTGTTCTGTGTGGTAAACAGGCGTGTTGGTACTCACTTATTAAACGAATGAGTGGTCGCTAAGGCAATAACTTCTAATAGTTAAGATAAATTTTTGAAATTTCTTTATTTATAAGAACTGATTGGCTTTATGCATCATAAATCGTTTGACTTGAAAATTTACTTAGAAAAAAAGTTATTTGAGAAATACTTTAGGCGAGCAACAACCGATCTTGCTTAAACTCGCTAAAGATTATTCTTGAACAACTTTCTTCCCAAAAGTTTTCATTATTTTAAACAAACGGGTTAAGGCTTGGTTCATTTAGTCTTACAAAAATTGTATATAATATTGGTGATTGTGTCTTACAGAATAATCGGGTTTGTTAAATTTTGTTGAGGGAACTATGTCCTTATAAGTAAACAACAGTGGTTGTGGTCCTGGAATTTACATAATCCTTATAGAGTTTTGTTAACTGAAATAATTCTTAAATCTAAAGAAACTAAAAATAAAACAAATACAATTACGAGCAATTATTGGGTTTAACGTAAATTGTCTATAGTTTTCTGTAAACAAAATCGATTCTCTATTCTTGTACAACGGTGTGAGTTAACGTTTTTTCGACCTCCTAAGCGATCTGCCAACAAACCACTGCCTATAACACTTGTATAAATGGATCATATCGGGGTGTGTTTTAAAAATAGCCCCCATACGAACGTCCCGAGAGACAGTGTGGTTCTTGTAGAAGTTATTTTTAAATCAAAAAATATGAACAACACTTGTTACGAGGGTTGCTATTTATATTTCGGGTCCGGCAATAAAAACACAATAATTTATCATTGGAAAAAGTTTCATTGTTTTTCAAAATATTCTCCTTTAAGATCAATACACTTTTTCACGCGCAGAAATCAATTTTCGATGCACTTTTTCTCACTCCGATTGAGACACCTTCAAAACATGATTTTTGAACGCTTCAACAGCTGCTTCGAGCGATTAAAAACTTTGACCACGCATTTTTTTCTTGATGCTTGGAAATAAGAAGAAGGCATTGGGTGCCAAATCAGGGCTGTATGGTGGATGCCCATTAATTCGTCATCTTGAGTGGTCAAATAGCTCATTGTTTCAGCTGATGTGTGAAAGCTCGCATTGTCGTGATGCAAAATGATCCGTCTTCTCTTATTATCTTTCCTCATTTCTTCGAACACTGTTGGCAAACAGATGGTTGTTTACCACACAGAATTCACCGTCTTACGTTCCACTAAAGGCACTGTGGCAACATGGCCGGATAATCCATAAAAAACGCAATCATTTGCTTCGCTGTACTTCTTCTACGAAGAACTTTTGTTGGATTTGGCTCGTCTTGAAAGAGCCTGCTGCTTTCCTTCGGGTTCATATGCATAGATCCATGATTCGTCAACTGTGACAATGTTATGCCTTTGAGCTAACGCAGTTATACATTTTCTAAGCATTCGTTAATTTGTGTTGTATCCAACGAGAACAAACTTTTTTCACTGCCAAATGAACATGCAATATCCTATTGATGCTTGTCATACTAATGCCCAAAAATGACTCAATCTTACGGTGTGTCACATGTCGGTCTTGCCTAATCAGTTCACGCACTGCATCGATGGTTTCCTGCACAGTGACCGAAGTTGGACGTCCTTCACGAAATTCATGCTGGAGCGAACTGCAATCGAGACTGAACTTTTGGTACCACTCTTGTCTCGATAACCCGCGCCTGAAATTGTGAAAAATCATCGCACGATAACGTTTACGGGATAATTCAATTTTTTGACTGAGATGAATTTTTCAACACACTGTAAACAAAAAAATTCGCCCTCAAATGACAAAACGTTCTGAGTGAGGTTAATAAATGTCAAAGTTTCCAATGGAAGTTCCAGTTTGCATCTGGAAGTACTAGTATTGCCAGGAACCAAAATATAAATAGCAACCCTCGTATTTGTTTATTCCGCCCGAGGTGGGTAATTGACATCGCCGAACAGACTAATTACACTATTACCAAGGCCTTACAAATTTGCTTATATCGCCTCTGTAGCACTCACCGTTAACCGAAAAAAAACTTATGTCCAGAATTCATGTCCAAGAGAGAACGAGAAACATGAAATCCTGACCAAAATTTTGCTAGAAACTAGTGCAGATACTGGATTTCACAAGACTACGATAGGTGCTCCTTTAGGTCCTTTGCAAACCAGAATATTTACAGGAACCCTAGGGACTGATTGGTAAAACGTGACTTCCATCTTCGCCCGAGTAGGAATGTCGTTTTTAGGGTCTACTCTCTGAAATTTTTGTCGCAGTTGGCTTCTCTATAGACTTTCTCCACATTCCATGATATACAGGGTTCTGCACTAAGGACATAACAATTTTATACTTATATATTACTAGTAATAAAACACAGAATATTTAAGATATACTTTAGAGTTTAAATTTATTCCAGATGTAGTGCAAATGTTACATTTTTAGAATGAAATTCGATTTCGGTCACGTGACCACCACGACCCGCGTCCAGCGATCTTTTTTTGCACCTAATTTTCCACTACTCATCACATATTTCGACCCGAGCGTTGGCAATTTCGACTAGCCGCTCTCTGAGCTCGTCTAAAGTTGTTGGCATAGACCAATGACATGATGTGGCTACATAAAATGAAATCCAATGGCATTAAATCGCATGAAGACTATTCGACCGGACCATTTCCCGAGATAACTCGTTCGCCGAATTTTTCTTTAGTAAATCGATTGTAAAGCGTGCTGTGTGGCTAGTGGCACTGTCTTGTTGAAACTTCATATCAGCGATGTCAAGCTCATCCAATTCTGGCCTAAAATAATTTTCTAACATAGCACGATAGCGCTCCCCATTAACGTTAACATGTCGATTGTTTTCATCGACGAAAAAATACGGATCAAACACACCTC
Source organism: Hydrotaea diabolus (assembly GCA_963513945.1). Lineage (NCBI taxonomy): Eukaryota > Metazoa > Arthropoda > Insecta > Diptera > Muscidae > Hydrotaea > Hydrotaea diabolus. The sequence continues at coordinate 97,914,560 of OY740720.1, read as the reverse complement.
CAGCATAAAAATCACATAACACTGTACATTTTTAGGGGTGCAATCGTGTCTGTTGAAGTACATGTAGGTTTGCTGCTGTCCAATAACGCATTTTTTTATTGACAAAACAAACCACTCAGCTAGAAATAAGCTTCATCGCTCATCTTGTTGGGTGGGACGATTATTACGGCCGAAAATTCGAGGAAGCGCTCTTAAAGTTGCGACCACCGACTCAGAATTTTGGTAGTAATTTTTAATGATTTCCAAACGTTGCTCGTAAGTGTACTTTACCATGATGAAAATGTTGACTTTGACTTACGTTTTGACACTGAGTGATCATTAAAAATGTGTGGGGGTGCGTTGACATAAAGATACAAAATTATTTTGTCCCTATTGTTATTTGCGCCAAAACTCGGAACAGCCCATGCGAACCGTAGGAGCCCGAAAATCGGCATCTTTGAACCATAGACAAAGGGGTATATAAAACATTCAAATCTCGTCATGGATCCAAATGGTATATTAATTTTTCGATTCGATTAACTTTAAGTCCTTGGATGATGGGTTAAGGTCCTAGGGTGGTCCTTTGGAACATACACTTATGGGTACTCAGAAACTGTGGAAATTTATGAAGAATCTGAATATGCCATTAATTTTACGATTTGGCTGAATTGGAAGCCTTGAGCTATGGGCTCTAGTGCCCAAAAACCCTTCCGTAATGAATAGAGACATAGGGGTATCCCAGAACAGTAATATTTTCCAGAAAACCAAATACGTTCCAAGTTTAAGGATTTGGGTCAATTTTGCACTCGGACGTGCTCATTTGGGTCCCTTAATTTTGGGCATATATCCAAAATAAAATTAATTTTACGATTCGACTATATTTAAGTTCCATGCCTCAAAGGTCAGAAGTGCCTGTAGTTACTCAAAACATGAATATCCTCACTACTAATTGTCCAATTTTTTTAGGTAGAATTCATATATATCGACAAAAAAAACTGACATCTCAAGTTGCCACCTCTTATAGTTTAACGTGTTTGTTATCACTTGTCATTATTCTAAAACTAGTTATTGCCCGGTGCGCTGTGCTGCCTCATACATGCTTTTTACGAAATAAACAGAAGAAAAGAAACGTTTTCGGCTTACATAAGTTTACTTTTTACTTGAATTTTCCTGTAGTACTCGTGAATATAGAATATTTCGAGTTTTACCATCAGGTGAACAGATACACGTTTTTTCGAAAAAATTAAAAAACTGGTATAGCACCTCCAACTTTTCCCAAGACCTCCTTCCTTCCTTCCTCTGATAGTTTACATGTTATGTTTGTTTAAATTTTGTAAATGTGTGGCTGGCCCCACCTTTTTTTTGTAAAATTGTATCCGTATTTAAGAATGTGCTGACCCACGGTGGCATACTGTTGAAATTTGAAGGCATTTATCTTACAACATTTTAAAAAGGGAAGCGTGACACCGCCCTCCTTTCGCCTTTAGATAAGTCGCTCACTTTATATGAGTGCGCTGTGCACGATATAATTCTTTTAATCACTGAATTGGACCTACTGTTTGTGACCGGCTCCAAACGGAACGAACGCACGAATAACACATGTCATAAATCGTTTGTTACGCAATCTAATGGGTTATTTTAGTGCCCGATTGAAAACTCCTATCGGTATAGTTCATGATTATTTATTTGCCTACAACAGCATACTCCAATACTGCACACATGTCAGGACGATCTGACTACAATTATATGCATTACATCGTTTACTAAAAATATGTATATCTTTACTAGCGTTGCCATTTTAGCTTTGCATGCAACCTTAAGCTTTTTTATTAGCCTTTTTCATGAAATCATTTAGCTTTGTCTTTCTACTTTAAATGGAAATAATATGAATTAAATCTGTTATTCTGTATTTTTAATATAAAAAGCACTTTAAAATCAGATGCAGAAAGTGCATATTTTAAATGAGGTTCTATAACAAACGGAAAATTATAGTTACTTGGTGACAGACGTTGTTCAAAGTTGACCACGTTTTATATTGTGTGCTGGGTTATGTTGGCTAGTTGTTGCACTTTCGATTGCTGCGTGGGAACATACTAAAATTGTCCCTATACCTGCATTTTAATCTGACAGAAAAGGGTTGAATGTCCATTTTGGTTACCACATATGTTCCGCGCGTGGCGACAAGGATCTATAGAAAACCAGCAGCACACACACACAAATATTTTTATATACACTTTATTGTTTAAATGTACAAGTGAAGATTTCTTCACAATTAGTTAAGAAAGAAATTATTCTAAATGTTGGAAATGACCTAAGAGAAGACCTTAAAACTTTTCTCCAAAAAAATGTACTTATATAATTGTATTACATATTTAATTATACAGACATTATTAAAAAAATGTAAATATAAGTATATTATTTTCTACTTGTAGCTTTGAATATATTCACTTTCATATGTACGAGTATATTGTGGATTTGTGTAAGAAATTAGTACAAATTTGTTTCTATATTTTTATGCATTTTTGCATTTTTTTCATTGCTCATCTTTGAAAATGTGAGATTTATAATTATATTTTTTTGATTATAAGAACGGCAGCCCAGGTTGTGGCAATTTCTAAAACGAATTATCCCCAATTATGTTTTGAAGGTTTAGAGTGTGTAAATTAAAGTTGCTTAAGAAGTTTAAACGAAAATAAATCGTCGTAGTATTCAGCAGAAGGCCTATGTTTTTTTCGTTCATTGTCGCTTTTTGTAGTTTTTTAGTATCTTTATTAATTTAGCATTTAGAAAAAGGACTATGTGCATTAGGCAGTACCTCAAAAAAAAGTTCACCTTCGAATATAAAGAATAATTTCAAGGTAGTTTCGAACATTTTTTTTGGTTTTTGTCGAACGTAGGTGTCGCTGTTAAATGTTTCTTTATATCTTCAGTCGGGTTTTAAAGTGTAATACTTCGATGTTTTTGTCTTAAAGATACCAATTTTTCTGTTTTTAAAGTCATTGACCTCATGAACACCCTTCTTATACTTAGCCGTCATATCTCAACTTATACAGCAATAATTGAGAAAGTAAGTTAAACTGAAATAATAATTTAATCAACCATATTTCGACGTGATTTCAGTTGGCTGCATCTTTGCCTGTTCTCAACTTTAGCATTTTTTTTTGTTTTGAAGTCTCTCAGTGTCATTTTACAAAGGCGTACAAGTTTTGATGGTATCCCATAAGCAGACATGGTTTCAAATATTTTATCTCTTAGTGGAGTGTCAAATGCAGCGTTATAATCTATGGAAATGCAGTATGTATCAATTTTCTGCTCGTGGTCTTTTTCCAAAATTTGGCCCAGAGTAAATATTTGTTCGATTGTTGACTTATTCGGCCTAAGTCCGCATTGACACGGCTGGATCATGTTTCTAGTACTTTATACGCGATGGATAGGAGACCTATTCCGCGGTAGTTGGCGCAAACGGTCTTGTCTCCACTTTTGTGAATTGCGTTCGAATCATCGGCATGCGTTCGGTCCTCCAGATAGTGCAAATTAGCTGATGGATACACCTTATCAGCTCGTCTCCTTCGGACTTATACTGTTACGACGGTATAAGTCCGGATTCTCCTCCCTTCTGAACTCTCGATATCGCGTAGCCATAGGCCTTGTATGCTGTCTTCTTTGCCTCTGTCTCGGCCCTACACTCCTCATCGTACCATTGAGTCCCTTTTTGTGGCAATCAATAACCTAATTCTTCATCGGCTGCTTTAGTATGTGTTGTTACTAAGCGCTGCAAGGAGCTTCGTGGAGTCATCCTTTTTGAACGATGTCCTCCCTTTTTTTTAAAAATATTGAAATTGGTCCTCCTTATGCTACATATTTAACTTGTAGAATATACATTTTTGACATATTTCAGACGTATTTGACATCTAAAAATAGTGATATTATAAAAGTGGTGTTTGTTGTTATTCCTCGATAATTAATACTGGATAGCAAACCCGAAATTGTTAAGTCAATTGTCATCAATCCCATTATAAAGGGTTTTATTTTAACTTCGGCCTCCACACACTTAATGTCGTATTTCATGTTTTGTTATAAAAATCTATAAAAATCTAAAAAAAAGTTGGAAATTCTCCTTTTGTTTAAAAGTTTATAGTTGTGTTAAATGGAATATCAATAGCATTTACTGGATCTATAAAAGAGAATACTCGTGGGAATGCGACCTATTCGCTTTTTGTCACATTATTATATGGAGAACAAATCTCTGGAATTAATTCAGTGACAACGCAAACCTTCTTGTGGCCATTTACAGGCGACCGCTGAGTACTCGCTCGTAATGCCCGTACATACATATTGTAATAATGGACCTCGAAGTGTCACTTTTAACCAAATTTGAACGCCATAAAATATGAATAATGGACGCCAGTAAATTGTTTATTTTATGCGAGTTTTATTACGACACAACAACAGTTTTGTCGTAGCGGCAAGTGAGGCCGCAAAGGTGAAGGTGTGCAAAAGGCAGCACCAACAAATTTATGGAAATGATGTTGTTATGTTTCATTTCGCAAAGTACGCCAAGTACCAGGGGTTTCTACATTTCAGCTCTGATTTTTATTTACTAAATACATTCACATATACACAGCTACATACAGTAGGGCACAACTACCCAGCAAACCAAATGTCAGATATCAGACACTTCTGAACAATCTCTGAAGTCTTTCGACAGGATATTTTGTTCGGACACGTCTGAACGATTTCTGATATCTGTTCCCGGGGGATATTTTTTCTCAGATAGTTCTAAACGAATTCAGCAATTCTGAACTATTTGTCTGGAGCGTTTGTTTTGTTTCTTGTTTGCATTTGCTTTGTGGACGAACAATGGGTATTATTTGCTATTTGAGGATTTTTTCATTGCTGCATGGCGGACGACATATCTTTTCTTTAGTATTTTAAAATAATTTGTGATCATTCTTTTTTTTTATTAAATATATTTCTTTATTTCTCAGCATTGTCTTCTTTCAGCTTAATACAGAAAGTCGTTCTGCGAGTCTTTAAAAACGTCCAAATGCTAGGTAGGCGGTACTTCAAAATTCTGCCGAACTGCGAATGACGAGACGGCAAACACATTTGAATTTCATATGTTCAGAGTTCGGTAAGAATACTAAACGTAAATTCGAATTTCCCTTTAGAGTTTCCAAGATTTCCGTTAATAGTTCGGTCATATATCGATACAATATGTCGGCAGAAACATTAGATTTCTTTCCGACAGTTAGTTCATCGAACGCATCAACCACTACATGTATTTTCAGTAACGAAGTAGGTCAGACTTCGGATCCGAAATCGAATGCATTTGCCGACTGTCGTACCGATTTCTGACAGAACTCCGAACGTTTGGTATGCTGGGTACATAGAAGCAAACCAACATTCTTGAAATTGAGTCACAAACAAGCCCAGACAAACACTCATTCATACACGCACACACACACTCGCTGAGCGACGGCGTAAGCACCATGTGTCCTGCTTCATAGAATGCCAGCCAAGTCTAATCAAATTAGATTTTATTTGATGTAATAACGAAATTTATTGGAAACAAATTGAGGAAGTTGGAAAATTTATTACCGAAAACGGCCATAAACCGAATAAACCCAACACATAACGCCTGCGAGCAAACCAACCATGCCGGTGCTCACAGGCAGGCAGCGGGCAGCAGAGGCCAGACCTTACGCACACACCACACATGTGAAAATCCCTCACAGAAATTCGACAAAAGGTGTACAAAGTTATGTGCTAAAATGTCAACGTAGCCGAAGAACTGGGGGCTGGTTTGGGGGTGGGAGAAGGGGAATGGTTCATAACAAATGGTTGCCACCATCATACGACAGGTGGACATATTTATTGTCTCGAAATGTATCAATGTGGCCACTATTGAGGTGCCCGGAAAAGGCAAGTAGCGGCGAGGAAGCAAAACTCGCTATTAGCTCAGAGGAGCAGAATGGTATCACTTTTTAAATGGTCTCTCGAGTGGACGCACCGCCACAGCTCCACACACTCACACGGCGCCAGACAACAACGCATACTGCGTGCGAACAACGTCAAGGCCATTGGGCGAGGACGTAAACGAGAACACAACGACATCGGACAGTATTAAGAAAGAGCAAATAAACAATTGAAAAGGCAAAAGAAAAGAACAAAACAAACACAACAAAAGACAAGTTAATGGCAAAACTTACAAATCAATTTTCACCGGAAGTTCGCTAGCATGCAAACAAACGAACGCAACCACTCCGTCAACCTCTAGCCCACCACATCAAAGGCACCTTTACACTACATGTACACATGCACTCACACACACATACGTACACACCAACACCAACCCAAAAGCAATAATGGCATTCTAGAGCAAACACTTGCACGGCAGCAGAGTGAATTTTTAATGCTGTGACAAGTGAGAGATCTAAAATCTTTTTTACGGCTTCGCCAATACCCGTCCAATATTGCCAACCTAAGCAATGTCGAAGTTTTCGAAAGTTTGATACCAAAAAAGTAAAACCTTCCAAAAAGGCAGCAGTGCCCAAAAACCACGCCGCAGTTTACCTTGCCTCTGTTTCAGAGTTAAACGGTGAGGCAAGGACAACAATCTGTGGGTACCCGATATAAAATCAGAACATCGCACTTACAGCAGCTCTAACTATGGCTCACTATTTTGCACATACAGTGGGCCTAAAGGGTGAACATAAAAAAATTCGGCGTTAGTACGGAGGTAGGACCTCAATCGTCTGATAACAGGTTACACATATTTATCGTGTTCATGACGTAACGCGGTAAGTTCTTCGTCTGTCTTTCCTATTTGCCATTGCTTGCACTTCTCTTCCCACTCAATTTCGACAGTACCGCAGAAAAGTAGGGTACCGAACAACGCACAACGCTGGGTCACGATGAGTACTGCACATAACACAACACAACAGAGCATAACATAAATAACAGACTGTAACTGGAAGCGCCTATTCCGACGAAGGGAAGGAGAATTGCGTTCGCTTAACGAGAATGAGGCGTACAGGATGAGACATGATGCCCGAAAATTGTATTCAAGAGTCAAACATCAGACTGAAGACATAGATAAAGGAAAATACTCTTTAGAAATAGAAATGGAAATCTTGCGACAGATACGGCAATTGTACTGAGCATATAAAGAGAAAACTTTCGAAACTATTGAATCCTATAGGTAGGTTATGTTTGAGAAGAGGACCCAACCCAGCTATGGCTACAATCAATATAATAAGAATGCATTTGCCAAAAGTCGTCTGGTTGAGCTATTTAAGGCTGATGGCATAAAAGAAAGCATACCTTAAGATAAGAATCTGAGTTTTCTGTATCCTGTTCATAAAAAGAATGACCCAACTGACATAAGTTGCAAAATGAAGTGATTAAGATTAAGTTAGTTTCATGCCAAATGTACTTAAATACCAAAAACATTTAAACTCAACCCACCTTTATGTTTATCGACTCAGAATCACCAGCGGACTCGATTAATTAATGTCTGTTTGCTGTGTGGGCAAACAGACACCTTATCCAACTTCAGGTCACAATTTTTGACCAATCTTCAGTCAAAACGGCTTAGGACGGACTCTATTGAAATCGACTGAAAGTAAAAGCCATAACAAGCTTTAGGCGGTGGCTCCAACCGCCCGATTTTACATACTATCGCTCTAGTAAACCAATTTGTATCATATAGGCCTACTTTTTGTTATAGTCGCTATAAAACTGGTTTATGTGCCCAAAAAGGGATATTTAAAAATTCTCAATTTTTCTTAGGAGGCCATATACAATTATTTTTGAAATTTGGCTAAATTTGTGAAATAAAATCTAGTGAAATTATTTTCACAACCAGGGTACATTTCGAGCCAGTCAAAGGGGTCCAAAACCCTGTCTTCACTTGTCTTTTCTGCACACTCAGAACTGCAGGGTATAATATAGTCGGAAACGCCTACTTAGTTTTTTTCAGGTTTTTATTTGTTTTTTTCAGGTACGATTGCTGTCATATTATTTTTTTAAGAACTGTTGGACATTTTGTCATTAAATGCCTTACACCGCAACAACGGTTCCACGTTGTGCGCAGTCTCTTAACATCTTCTAACTAAGTATATGGCGAATTATAAGCAAGCATCTTGGTTTACAAGCTTACCGGGTTCTTTCCGGGTAGTGCTTCTATTTTTCTTGTATAATTTGCCGAATCGCTTTGTAATATTTTCCAAACACGCCCTTTATCTTCAAAACCAGCTTAAAACCTGGCTTGTCATACCTAAGCACACTTATAATCCTGTAACTTAGTTGATTATCTACTTACAATTTTGCTCTATTTAAAACATTTTTAAAATTATGTTGTATTTTTTTGGCAAACGCAGTTTCAATACACTTCTTCTTAATTTTGCCGATGTTTTCAAAAAATCGATGACTTAATTCTGAACTATGCTGAATCTAAAAAGTGCTGTTTAGGTTGGATTTTTTTTAGCACTGATCTTCTCAGTACACATCGTATTTTAGTTTGCAGGTAAATTAGAAAATGAAAATGTAGCATATTTAAAAATATAATTAAATTCAGTTGTTATACATTTTATTAACAATATAAAACAAAAAAATATTTATTCAAGGAACACATAAGTAATCTTAATTATTCAATATCAGAAGTTAACAATTATCCATATTCTTCAGTGCTTTTGAGTTGCTTATAGAATTTTTTGTAAACTTTTGAAATTAAATTTTAGTCGCATAGATCTATGAGGTCTTTACGTTTTTTCTAAGATATTGGGAAAGAAGATGTGTATGCTTTAGGTATGGCTTCTGGAAGCGATATTTCCTTTTGTTGTCGTTTTTGTCATCGTGTGTTAATATTTCTTTGTAATCGTTCTCAAACTCATATTTGTAGTACGAGTATACCGTAGTTTATATTTTTTTCTTTTAACAATCTTATTTTATATGAATCTTAATATTTTGTATTTTTACGTCATACAAAGGATTTGTTTGCTTAGCGTTATTCTGACTCAATGAAAAGTTTTTGGGAAATCCACACGTAAAATTAGAATACAATTGTTGTTTTTTCCACCAAAATTATCAGACCAAAAATTGTACTTAATTGTACCGGTATTTTCTGTTTTCATTAATATAAATCAGAAAAGACAGCTTGCGACTTCTTTTGGGCCTTTCATTGCAGTTGTTTCAACCCACACGAAGCATGTGGCTTGTTGAAAATTAAGTTCAAAGGTAGTGAAATTATAGGCATGCAGTATTCGCTTATAGTAAAATGTGCTTTCTTCGTCACATCGCACAGTCGTCGGAACTGTATGGAGTTAGCGGCCAAAACTACTTCCACTGTAGGTATCAGCGTGAAACTTTGGTCACGGCTTTATAAATATGTCAGAACTATTTACTGATAAAATGGAACTATTTACTGATAACCCCCCCTCCTACCGTACCCAGGCACCCACATTTACCCCACGTCAGCAAAAACTTGAGAAAATTTACGAAACTTGTTTTTAATTCATATGTTAACAACTTGTTTACAAGATTAGTTTAAAAATTAAAAATAGTGATAAATTTCATATAAAACAAAATGTAATACAAAATTATAAAAGGGTAAGGAGGGTTGCCTAAAAGTATGACGATAAATACCCTTTGAAATAATAAAAATAAGAATTAAAAAACATTGCGTATTCATTTTTTTATAGCAGTTTTAAAATTGTTGATATTTAGTCTGTTTTTTTAGTAACAACACCCCTTAAACGAAAATCGACTTCAAATTAATCTAGCAATTCAAAAACAGATTTTAATAAAATTGATTTGTCCTTGCATGGTAACTTTCGTTGTCCCGTTATAAAAGGATCCGAAGTTAAAAGTAAACGGTTAAACAAATCGGTATTTGTTGAAATGCGTGAAATTTTACGCGTGTGCTGGAGTCGAAATTTCTTTATATCTTTGTTTCTGGACTCTGCAGCTTCTTCAGAGAGCTCTCCAATCGATACCAGTGCATATTCAATAACATCTGAAGCATGAATTAAAATTTTGTGGACTGAGGGGGGAAGATAGTACCAGGAATATTTATTTGTCAGCTCCTTAGCAGTGTCCAGTGCATATTTCCTAAATTTGTCGACATTAATAGTATACCCTGAAGACAAAGCTTGCAACAATGTTGCACATCTCTCAATTACTATTTTATCAATGCCTGTTATTTCTGCAGATAAACCAGCATTGTTAAAGAATTCTCGTGCCGTATTTCCATCATTGGAAGACCCACTCCCTCCAGTTTTTGGCTTGTCGACTATTAGTCCCATTTTTTCTCGGAATTGTAATTGAATATTCTGTTTTCTCTTGAGCATTTCTGCTTTTCCTTCTACAGACTTAATTTGCCATTATTTTTGGTCAAGCCTATACGATATATGAAGAAAGTACTCAAAAAATCTAATATAAGCGTGCAAAGGTGACAATCCAAATTCATAGTGATCTATTTTAACTTCTTTCTGCAGACTTTTTTCAATATTGTTCATTTCGGTGGGTTTTGCATTACATATATAACACTTTGCGGAAGAAGTTTGAGTTAAGGCATTACACACTTTACCATCCACCATTGTAAGTTGCAGAATATGGTCAATATTTATCGTTTTCTTAGCATTTTTGAATTTTGTAGGAGTTAACTGTTCAATTTTCTTCTTGTAATATGACTCTTCGTCGATGGACAATTGAACTGTCTCTTTTTTAAATTGGAGCCTGATAGGACGGCAGTAGCGGGTTGACGATGGTCGAGGATTTTTCCAAATTATTTTGGCGATTTGAGCCTCATCTGGTTTTGTTACTAGTCGGAGCGGGACATATTATGTTACAAATAAGTTACTATCATCCAAACTTTTATTTTCAACTTTCTGTTTGTACTCGCTGTGTCCCGAACTGCCATCAAAGCCCCATTTTCCTATTAATGTAAGGCTGTTTACGGACTCATCCAAAACTTCATTAATAACATCGCTCTGTAGTTCTAATATCCGAGTAGCGGTGTGGTCTAATAGACTTTGAAGTTCAACTTCAACGTGAGATTCGCTGACAGTTATTTTGTCTGGGTAACTTTTCTTTTTTTCTTTCAAAATGTTATCGTAGCAAGGTAAAAAATGATTTTCAAGTTTACTGTTTATAAAGCTTCTTATTGTCAAATATTGATGTTTTGTTAAACCTGCTTCAGTTATAAGCGATATAACTTCACCACCATTTGCTTGCAAAATCGTTGGGTTTCTTTGTAAGGTAGCAAATCGCAAATCATCAGCGGCGGAGACATCAATTTCTTCTATTTCTGCTATAGTCGTCGCTTTGTCCTGTTTGTCCTCGATCTTTATTCATGTCAGATGTTTGTAAGTTTAATAAAATCGACTCCACTTGGGCAAGCCAATGAGAATATTTGTTTTCAACTCTTGTTTTCATACGATTGCATTTTTGCCAAAATTCTAAAAATTTTTTGCAATTATAATTTAAGCATGTTTCTAATTGACTTTCTTCAAATGTGAAGCCCTCATTTTTAATATAGCTTTTTACGGCATCCTTCACTTTTATAGCTTTTTCAGCATTTGTACCTCTTTCTGAGCACCAAATATCAAAAATGTGTGAGCGCGGAATTTTGCAATTATAAACTGTGCCTATTGCAGAAACAATTTATAACAAGGATCAAATTAAGAAAAAATTAAATTAAAATTGGGTAAAAAAACAAAAAATAAACACATTTCCTTACATGCATAACAATAACAGAGCAACGCGAACATATATTAACAAACACCACACAAAAATTCATATTTGGACATAAAAACAACGAGGCGGGTTGGGTCTGAGGGGGATAACACAAAGACGGGCAAAAATGTGCAGCTGATATTACCAATTTTAGAATCTTGAAATATTACCTAGTAAACCAAAAAAATCCCATTGGAGACTTCAGGGGGGAACACAACTAAAACTCTAGTTAAAATTTACATATATGGACAAACGAACACTAACAATGACACTGGAAAAAAATTAATTCTATAACAAATTTACAACAAGCTTAACACATTGTTATTATTTTAAAATATAGTAAATACCATTTGATTCAATATTCATTTCGATTTATTTCAATAGAAGTTTCTTTTCTTTTGTTTTAATTAATTTTAAGTTGCGCTTAATTTTCCACTTTTTCACACTGCAAAAACCAGCTGCTTACTTACTCTCTCTTTTGAAGCTGTTCTTAAAGGGTACAGATGGAATAAAACAGAAACAACTATAAATTTTAAAACCTTGATTTGTTAAGAAACAGTGATGCCACACTTGGTGACAAATTTCTGACTTTGATTTTTTTTATTTTTGGCCAATGGGATCGACCACTGTGCATCGGCGACGTCAATATTTTCTGAAAATCTAAGCACACAGTGATAACATTTCGGTTAGTGAGGCTTTTACGTTTGTCAATATCTTTGCTAAATAAATGATGATTGAAGTCAGGGTCAGTAATTTTCTTTTCATCTTCATATGAGTTTCTATATGTTTCGCATATTTCACACTGGACTTTTTTTGGAATATAAAATGACAAGTGGAAAGACTCCTGGAAAGTATATCAATATTGGTGTAGTGTTGTTTAATGGTTTGTAAGAATTTTCGGAAAACCATTTTTCGCACAAGCAGTACATGTGCTTCTAATACGAGTAAGAGAAACCACGGTACAGGAAACTAATTCTTCCACTAAACTCCAAACTATTCACACTTTTCCCAAAATTCCTTAACGATAGGAAAGATTTTTGAAAAGCTATTGAGTGTACGCTTAGAAGCAATTGTAAAGGCTAAGAACATAATACCAAATCACTAATTTGTATTCCGCAGAAGACATTCTACAATCGAACAGGTTCGTGGAGTCACTTACACTGTGAGATCCATAGGTCACACATCAAAGATAGATTCTACGGTCCGTAAGTATTTGAATTTCCAAATGACAACAAAAAGTTATACATAATTGAGCTGTGGCATCGTCTGGAATCTAAACATTGAAAATCGACGTACAGCGCATTCACCACTTAAGCCCCATTAATGAAAACCGACGAAGTTAGACTCTTTTTGTGCGTACAGCGAAGGATCGATGTTTTGTGAACAGTCCCTTTACGGGTGCAGGCCCTTAAGGCGTATGTCGAGCCAGCCATTTGAATGATAGAGCTAGAAACTGTGACCAAGGTCTTAAACGATTTGTATGTCAAGACGCGCTACTAGCAAGGCAGAAACATAAATGAAACTGCATTCCCTCACTAATAAGAATGTTTGCATTTCTTAACCATGCCGAAAAAAATAATATGTACACTAGAGCGTACCAGGTTACAAGTAAAAAAAAAAAAAGTTCGCCGTACACCTTCGAATATGAAGAATTATTGAAAGGTAGTTTAAAAAAAAAATTTTTTTTTTTATGCCGAACGTAGGGGTCGCGCTTTTACTTTTTTCTATATAACTTCTGCATTTATAAACGGATTTTAAAGTGTGATACATCGATGTTTTTGTCTCGACGAGGCCGTTTTTTTTTTCTTTGAAGTCATTGAGCTCAAGCACCCCGCGCGAGCTTTAATTTTCTGATATTAGAGTGGTACATTAGGGTAGTAGCAACTGAGATATGATGGGTAAGTACCAGAAGGGGGTGCTTGAGCTCAATGACTTCAAAGACAAAAAAATCGGCCTCGTCGAGACAAAAACATCGATGTATCACTCTTTATCCGTTTATAAATGCAGAAGTTATATAGAAAAATGTAAAAGCGCGACCCCTACGTTCGGCATAAAAAAATAAAAAAAAATTTTTTGAAACTACCTTTCTATAATACTTCATATTCGAAGGTGTACGGCGAACTTTTTTTTTGAGGTACGCCCTAATGTACACATTTCTTTTTTTAATTTTTGAAAAAAAAGTTAATTACGCTCACCCAGTATTTATGGCAATAAATGCATTTTAAATTGCGAAAACATTTCTTAATCGTTTAATGATCACCGAGACTATGACATAAATCTCTTGACGCTCATGGTCGAAATCTCGAGGATTTCAGAGAAATGACCGACTATTGGGTTGAGCTTAGTGCAATCAAACAATCGATAGTTTATTTTTGCTACAAAATCGATAGTTTTTATTCACAATCGACAGTATCGTTACTTGCACATCTGCTGGGACTCTACACGAATTTGAGTAAATAAAGATAAACATAACCGAATTAAGTAATTTGTATACAAAAAGCGTCAATTTTGTTTAAAGGAATCATCCAATAGCACTGGACTGTCAGGAAAAATATTAACAATAAGTTTTTATAGTCGTTTTGCTTCTAAGCCTCGAAAACTACCGAGGATAATATAGAAATAAGGTAAAAATAATATAATATAAATAATATATAAAAAGTTTTGAGTAGATGGTTTACCTGGACCTTATAGGTCCATGAAAAAGAAAGTATTATTAATGGTAAATTAAGGGAAAATGTGATAACTAATTTGGTAACAATTCCGCCAAAAACCTTGCAAGGCAGTTGTGCCAAAAAAAATTTAGTACCTTTTATTTTAAAAAAATAATATCGTCATTTTTTTACTTGCAGATCAAAAACAACAAACACAAGTCGATAAGATATACTTTTAAATGGAATGAAATTACATACCGATATTAAATTTCCTCATTTAAGGAAATTTAAGGTTAGGCTCTTCAAATTCCAAAGGACAAGATAGTCTTGATAGTCTTCCGCCTGTAATGCTGGAGATGTTAGTGCCGGACGATGGGGTGGTTGAAAGTAGTATGCACGACAATGTCACAGATACACCCCAAAAGCCATAGGTAAAAAAATGAGTGTAAGATCAGAAAAACAGACCACACATGTCTCACCTCTCGACACCCTAGCAGCAGAAATCTGCATTCAAATCTGCATTCCACATTTTGAATACTTGTTTGTTTATATTCACTTTGTACATTTGATATTACTATAAAATTGTTGGTTATTTTTATTCAAAACAAAACAGCTGACCATTAAAAATCGAATGTTCTCTCCATTGTTATAGCCTTCCTCCAGTATTTCGAATAGGAGGACTTTCTTCCAGGGAAAAATGAGTTCCCAGGACTCATCTCCCTGGAAATATTTAAAATTGGGCTGACACTCTCCATAGAAAAATACTTCCCGATTTAAGGCCCTATCACTTTAGAAATCACATATTGCATTTGATCTTGATAAAATTTGCATTGTGCGAGGCCGGTAAGTACATGTTGTCGAATAGACCTTTATAAAGTTTCACACAAAGGTCCCTACTGAGTTTAGATTGTCCGACCTAAAAGTCAGAAATCAAATCCGATTGTGCTCAAGTTCTGTCAAATATTCGTTATATTCTTCTGAAGCTTCATCTTTTGGGTTAGGCCACCGTATCTGCTTTCCGTTTTGAAGTCCCTGCTTTAAAGGATACACTTTAATTTCGATTTAGCTTAAATGAACTCCAATAAATGTTCAAATGGTGTAGTGTATCTAGGGTATGTAAAACTACTTTCGTATATGTTCATCGTATTGTATTTTTTATACCAAATAGTAAATATACCACTTGTATATAAGAAATTAATTTTTCTTTTGCTAGGTTAAACCATGAAAAACGAATAAATAAATCTCATGTTTTTTTCTTGACTGTTTCTCTATATTCATGAACTCAATTTTATTTTAATTTATTAAACGTCTTTGTGCACTATTTTTCATTCAAAAAATAGATTTTGTATGATAAGACAATAATTTCTATATACTTAGTACAGACATAAATACTGTTACACACGTTTTATGCTGTTAAATAAAAAGTACTGAATGTTTTTTGACCAAATATTTTTTAATATATTTATTGATGTATATTGTATCCAAAAAGAATCTACTTATTCGAAATGTCCACCTTTTGCCTTTACACACGCCTTAAGTCGTCAATAGCTGCACCAACCTCGTCCATTGGAAAAATTGGCCACAGCTCGAACCAAAGCAGTCTTAAGAGATCCAATGTTGGGGAATCTTTTGTGACAAACCTTGTCCTTGTCCTCTAAAACCGTCCACAATTTGTAATCTAATGGGTTCAAATCTGGACTGCCTGAGGGCCATTCTTCAGAGGAAATGAACGCTGGCAAATTGTTTCGAAGCCAGGCCTGGGACGTTTTAGCCTTATGGGCCGGCGCAGAATCCTGCTGGAAAGTCCATGGCTGGTTTTGGAACAGGGAATTGTTAAGAGGCTTCACAGCAGCTTCCAAAACGGTTTCTTGGTAAACTTTGGCCGATGTTTTGACTCCTTGTTCGCAGAAATGCAGTTCAGTGACCCTATCTTAAAAGACATCCCACTAAACCATGACTGAAGCTGGGTGATGACCCTTTTCCAGCTTTGGGATCAGTTCAGATGCTACCTTAGATGACCGCGCATACACTCTATCATTTTGCTTGTTAAATTTTTCCTGAACGGTACAAATTTTTTCATTGGTGAACAAAATTTTTCTGTGCAAGTTATCAGCGTGCTTCACCAAAAGACGTTTGCATTTTTCAATCCTATTTTTTTAAAGCTGCAGTCAATAACTGTCCGGTACGTCGTTTGAAAGCCCCAAGTCCCAAGACTTTTTTAATGATTCGACTCGTGGACTTTTGCGTGATATTCATCTCACGGGCCACGATTTTCTGTTATCGGAGCGGAATTCTGTGAATTCTTGATGTAACGGCGGCCCGACCGGTGGCGGTCTTTTACATCTCAAGTCTCCTCAAACAGTTTTATCGGTAGACGAACATGCGGCTAATCCCTAGTGGCCAGAGCGTTTTGAAAATATCGCTTTTTTCGTTTCACACTATAGTTTTTTTTTCTCATTTCCACTCCATGATGAAAGTTGAAACAATTTTAAAATCCCGTTACAGACTAAAGCTACTGAGGTTAGCTTTCAAAACCCATATGACATTAACGGAGTATGTTCCGTTCTACTATTGAAATGGGTGTGTTCAAGTATTTATGTCCCTACTAAGTACTTTCTGACCAGCACCTTATGACATTACACATTTCTTAGAGATCGTTTACCGCCTATTGTCCTTCGGTGAAGCAGACGGTGCCCACTGTCAGCTTGATAATATTCAATTCTCATGATGCTTGTGTAGCGTCTTCCTTGTATGTCCATACATAAGTGTATCGACGCTCACTCTTGGCTCCGTCCTCCAGTGTGTGTGTGTGTGTATGTGGATTATTTGCTCTTTCCTGCAGTACGGGTATCTAACAAATCTTTGCTTCATCTTCTTTTACCTTCATAGTGTGTAACTTTTACAATACCTTTTTAAACTAAAAAGTCAAGTTATAGACTCTCAGGAGTGCAGTTATATGTCAGTATAAGCGGAGAGCGTGAATGGGTGTGTCTCAATGAGCACACACGCTTGCAGAGCCGTAGGACACACATACTATTGTGGTGAGTCTGTGTGTTGTCGTATAGACGGAGATATTGGCTGCCCGCATATGTTGGTATTCGGCGAGAAATTGAATTTCTCTTTAAACTTATGGGATCACATTAATTTAACAACTCCGCTGGGTTCACTTAAGAATGACAACAGTGTTATGAGGATACCTTTTGTCAGTCGCAGCCGCTACGGCCACGGGCAGTTTGTATGTGTGTGCAGGCCTGTGTGCCACGCACTCATGTGTTGGACTAAATCCTATCAATATTTTTTATATCCATATTTAGTTTTCCAAAGGACAAACATACGCACTCACACACACACACACACCCATCACTCACATAATTCACGCTAAACTAATTCCTTTAACGGATCATTGATTGAAGGCACGACTATGGCTCACATGCATACACACATGCTCACGTAAAATCACTTATACCCCCTTAAACACTTACGAGTATAAGCGCACATACCCAGTGTTGCCAACTCCAAGACTCAAAAAATAGCTAGATTTGTAATTGAAAATCGGTAAAAATGACTTAATAATCAAATGACGCAAATATTAAGTTTTTTCCTAAACAAATTTAAATAATTTAAATTTTAATTTAAATTCACGGTTTAAAAATAAAACATCTATTCAATCGACGCTGATCTGCTACGCTTTTCATAAAAAACCGTTGTTTAAGTATTCTTTTTCTTTTTCATTTGCTACATACTTCTACTTCAATAAAAAAAATTGTTTTTGTTTACTTACAGTACATTTGAAAATGTACACTGAACCTTCCACGTCCGCGTTCGACCAACGCAAAGACAGAAACTGAATGGCTAAATTACAACTTTCCACAAAGCGATTCCAAAATTTCGTCAAGCGCTCTATTCTTAAACATTGTGTGACTGAAATGTCAAAACGCTGTATATCGAGTCACCTGAGTAATTCCTGAACATCAATTTTAAGTGCGGCCATAAAACGATTCTGATAACTTTGGTGCTCTAACTAAAAGCTTTATATTATGGATATCCTTCAGACATCCCTTACATAACTCTGTGAGGTGTTTTATTACATTCACATAAATAAATAATATATCATATTCAGATTTATCTTAAATTTTTTGACACCTTAAAAACAAAGTGGAGTTTCTTAAAACACTTTACCAATATTATCAGAAATTCCATTTTCTGGCAAATGCACCAACCAATATTCGGTTTACTGATGGAAAATTTATTGTTAATACAACCTCAATCATTCGGTTGGCAAAAATATTTAGAAGTGACAACAAATCTGTTCACTGTGTGTAAAGCCGAATACTAGGACCGTAAAAACTTTTAGCGACAGGTTGATAAACGGTATACAGAAACTTGTTGATATACAGCAATTCATGAATACCCAAATTATATTTTAGACTGAGTTATATATTAGAGAGAGAAACCTGTAAATATCATTTCCTTGGTCCATTTTAGGTAAAGTAAATTTAATGGCTCTTTTAAATAATTTATAGCCATCTAGGTTTGTTTTTATTTCTAAATTACCATGGAGCCCAGAGTGCTCCATATTGTCAACAGACATCATTGTGTGAAAAAATTAATATTTCAATTTGGTTTTGTGAAATTGATCGATTTAAGCTCGCGCACTTTCACAGTTAAGAGTGCTTAAGGTGAGCGTTCTTACATCTCCATGTCTTACTTATTAAAACAGAATTTTGAAAATTTTAACATCGCAGCTTTTCATCAGATTCACCCTCTAAAAAAAATAGTACACACAGGAAAAAAATAGTTGGAAATCGGTTGAAACTACAATGATTAGGTTGCCAAAGAGGAAGAACTGGTGGTTGTGGCACTCGAAAGTTTTGCAAACATTTTGTTTGTAGCCAACTATAAGTGATGATAACTAAAACTTCATCATAAACGAAATCGGGTTGTTTAATTATTTTTTTTAAAAATAAAATTATTCGACTTTTACTGATCAATCCAATTATTCGAAACCTTCAGAAGTTAAAAATCCTTATACTTGGTATGTTTTGCAAATTTTCAGTTCCAATAACTAAAACTTACAGAGCACCAACTAATATTCGCTAGTAGTAATGATGGAAAATTCGGTTGTGACTACGAATCTGTTTTCTGTGTGTACCTATTTCTACTGCCGTTTTTTTATAAGCTTTCTCAGAAATGCAAACGAACAGCTGAAACTTATTCAAGAAATGATTTTACACGACTATTTTTCGCTTCATCCGCCTTATTATGGTGTATATCTTATTTTAGTCACACTAGAAGTTTGCAAAAGCTCTGTGCGATCTCTTGTGACTCTCACCATTATATTTTTTTAATTATTTTCTCCTTTTAGTCTTTAAACATTATTTTTGGTTAAGCAAGAACGAATTCAGTTTTTTTCTTAATTGTTTTCCAGGATCCGAGAAGTGTTCATTGATAACTCTGATTCTGTTAACTATAGTCGCCACAAGCGTTTGGACATTTTCTATAAAATTGGCAACCATATCGCAGTTATTCAAATTGAATTCAGTTTAACTATTGTTTGCGAAAACTGGCGGTTATGGTAACTAACCAATTGTGCTATACAAGTTACTTTGGTACCAATATTTAGTGGTGACAACAGATTAGTTCTTTGTAGTGACCAAACCCCGTTTAGTTGGCTGTTGTGACATAATATTAGCTATTCCAACATCAGCATATCAAACCTATAATATTTTATCGGGTTTAGTCACAAAAAAAACTTTGTTTACGTTAAAAACATACTTCGAAGACCGCAAATGTATTAAAACAAACAAAAAAATGTTTAAGTTTCATGGATAAGACGGATAATGCTTCTAAATTATGCTGCCATATAAATAAACGAACTATAAATACAAAATAAACAAAAGAAATAAAAAATAAAAAACAGAAACAGGCCACCTATAGCTTGACAATAGATACAGTTATATATCCTAGTTAATTCATTTCCGGTTAAATAGAATGCTTATCAAAACATTTATCTAGTGACGTATATATTTTACTGATCAATTGACCCAAGATGATAAAATATTACATTTTTTTTAAAAAATAACTTATAACCAACAATCTATAGCAATAACCGATACAAATTTAGTTCCAATAATCATCTTAGTCTGTTAGGATAACCGGTTCTTGTTTTCTTCAACCGAAAGTGTCAGTTCCTTGTACAGAAAATTGATGTGTACCCAATCAACATGCGGTTGTAACGATGGAATACATGGATAGTTAATGCAACCACCAACATTCGGTTGGCAAAAAATTCAGTTGTGGCAACAAATCTGTTCTCTGTGTGTAGTAATCGTTCGTAGGCTAAGCTATTAAAAGTAGGCCAGTAGGTTTAATAATTACATCGTGCAGTGTACACATATTGCTCGTTATGGGTGTGAAATGGTCACTTTAAATGTGAGGGAGACCGATTTTTAAGTTAACTACTGAATAAAAATGCTATAATTACGCTTTTTTAATATTATTGAAATATTTTATTTTAATAATAAGGGTGTTTTTTTCAGAAGTGTGATTTTCAAGAAGAAGAAAAGCGCATATATATACTACGTATCATAAAAAAAATTAGACACATTAAGTTATCATACACAATAAAATGATCAAAAAAACATTTTATTCAACAAAAATAATTCATTTACACTTTATGGTTTTCGTTTAATACTGCGCTTGCAAACTTATTGATGTTTCATAACTATAGACACACTTTTACAAAATTAGATAAATTTATTTTTAAAAACTCAAATAAAATAACATTAATTAATAGTGGGTAGGGCATCCTTTATTTTGAATAAGTTCAAACATTCTATCCCTCATACTGTCTATCAAATTTGTTCGCAAATCTATATCGATTGGCCACCATTTATCGATAACCACTTCTTTAAGGTCAAATACAGTCTGGTATTGGCGGTTTCTGCATAGACACAACGGGCCAAAATTTACCATATGTTCTCGATTGGTTTCTGGTCAGGAGAAAATGCGGTCCCTAGTTTGAATATTTTTTGATTGCAACCTTTTTTTGGGTATGGCGACTTTTATGAACTAACGCATTAAAAAAATTAGTACTTCATTTTTGCTGCTTTCTTAAAATGGCAAAAATGTATCTTCCAAGACTTTAACGTACTCCACTGAATTCATCCGACAACTAGGAAATGTCAAATCAAGCATACAGTCGCTACAAAATGCTCCCCAGACCATTAATAAACAGCCACTGAAATTTCATTTTGAGAAATATCGTGGTTCCTTGCGTATATCTCTGCAATAGCAATTGAAACCATCTGGACCATCAAGATTGAATTTTTCTCATCCGAAAAAACACCTAAAAAATTAAAGGAGTTGGTAAATTAGAAAAATGAAAAAAATCAATAATCATGAAACTTGCCTTGTTGCAGTTTGTTTGAAAATTGTTCTTTGCAAAGTCCAGGCGTTCTTGTTTGTGACGGTGGAGTAGTTTTGGCATTGTCATAAGCTTTTGTCTGGTAATTGTTCCGGACTCCACTTATCGTAGGTTTTCACAAATTTATGCCACAGTCATTAGCAATCTGGGAAAGGCTTTTCACGGAATTGCTAGCAGCGTTAATAACACGGCGTCTGTCTCTCTGTGATAGCTTTTGTTGGTCCCCCTGTTTTGTTCTTCCCGTATCCACTGTGATTTTTTGCAAAATTTCCTACAACTTTATCCGATCGACTAATTTTTCGTCCAATTTCTCGATAGCTTAAACCACTTTCTAAAAAGCTAAAAATTTTCCTTTTTCAATTTCAGTAAGGTACGTACCAAGTGCAAGTTTGTTTAACTTTACAAACCGAACCAAAACCAAACCAACTTGGTTTTAAATTTGTTGACGCAACTTTTATTTAAACTCATTTGAGTTGGTTTTATTACAATGCGTCTATACTTATGCAACTCTAAGAAATACAGTTATAAGTGGAAACGTTCTCAATTTAAGGAGATGGTGGCTCAAATTTTCAAATACAAATATACCATTATAACGGGTGATCCATCCAGAGGTATTTTTGTCAATATGGTTTTTTTTCGCCGTTTGGCGTGTTTGGTTTCAGTGTTTGGCTCTTCAAAAGCTCGAAAAAGATCCGCCGTTTTCGACCAAAATAATGTTCAGTGAGAGTCCCATTTCCGGCTCAAATAATGATGACCTGATCGTAACCGTGAATGGTGCTCGCTATCGCGCCATGATTTCGGACTTTTTGCTTCCCAAAATTAAAGCCCTAATCTTGACGACATTTGGATTCAACAGGACGGCTCCACTTGCCATACAGCTGATCAAGCAAATGAATCTATTAAGAGGTCATTACGAAGAGCAGCCAATTTCACGTTTTGGACCAGTGAGTTGGCCGCCTAGATCGTGTCATATCACTGCTATGGACTTTTTTCTTTGGGGCTACGCAAAGTCCACATTCTATGCTGACAAAACAGCTACGATTCTGGTTTTGGAAGCCAACATTACGCGTTTCACCAAAGCCATACCGGTAGAAATACGCAAAAAAGTCATCCAAAATTGGACCCCCAGAATGGACACCCTGAAGCGTAGTTGTGGCCAATATATAAAGGAAATTTTATTCAGAATATAAATGGCATAAAATATCCCTGCGAAAGAACCACAAATAATCCACATTTTATTTGACTTTTTGGATTTTTATTTTGAAAAATACCTTTAGATTGATCACCCGATACTACCACAATAAACAAAAAAAGGCCCATAAAAATATTTCTTAAACTTTAAATAACACAGAAAATGTAATGCGTCTATAGTTATGATTCGGATTGTATATAAAATATATAATAAAATGTTTGGTCAAGACTTTAGCTTTAATTTAAAGATAAGGGTTTTCCATTATGTTTTAAAAATGATTTTGGGAAAGTGGCTGGAATAAATTTCAGCCAAAAGGACAAATTAAAGAATTATTTTTGGAGCATTTGGATCCGTATGTCAGCAATAACGCTCCGAATATTCTCTTTCAAGGCGTCAATCGTGTCAGGCTCACCGGGCGTAGACAAGCGACTTCACATACTCGTAACCCCACAAAAAATAGTCCAGCAGTGTTAAATCGCACGATTTTGAAGGCCATGACAAAGGTCCACGACGTGAAATAGTGCGCTCACCAAATGTTTAATTTAATAAATTGATTGTTTCGTTGGCTGTATGACATGTAGCACCGTCTTGTTGGAACCAAAGGTCGTCTACATGAACATCCTCCAATTTGGGAACGAAAAAGTCATTAATCATGACTTTATAGCGTTCTTCATTGGCTGTTACATTATGGCCGGCTCCATTTTGAAAAAGTATGGAGCAATGATTCCCCCTTTTTTAGGATATTACGGCGTCTGAACAATGGCAGTACTCCAAATGCGACAATTTAGGTTATTTGCGTACCCATTCTACTAAAAGTAAGCTTCATCTCTGAACAAAATGTTCTTGTGAAAATCAGGATCTGTGGCCATCTCGTTTTTGGCTCATTCACCACGATTTGCAAACGTTGTTCCGTAATAAGTCTATTCATTATAAAATGGCAAACCAAACTGAGCATAAATCAAGTGACAGCTATCAAAAAGACAAACATTGAAAAAAGTGTGGCCAGATTGAAAACCACAAGCAAAACACACGCTTTATCAATATTAATTTAACTACTATTAAGAAGAGATAAAAGCAAAAAAATAGCACTTACGTATAAATTGCTTTTGCTTTTAACTCATAATGGTGCCACTTAAAGGTCCGAAATTACCTGTGGTGGCCAAAGCCACCGTGGATAGAGGGCGTTAATTTGGAGACATTTTCCGATCGAACTAAAAAATCCACACATTAGAAAACGATTTCGTTTTTTTTACCCACTTCAAAATATTTGTTTGAGGCGCCAAAATAGTGTCTTATCAAAAAAAAAACCAAAACAGAAAATCTATGGACGACTAAATTTAATTCAGCAATTGGCTTTATGAAAAAAAAACGCTAAATCTAGCCAGAAAACTATTGAATTGGCAACAGTGCACATACGATTTTGCACTAAGGCATAGCCGTGAAGGACACCTAGCCTCGTATTCATGCACACATACCAACGCACACACATTTACCTAGTTCGTGGCGTTCAACGCTTTCATCGCTAGTGGCGCATGAAGAGAAACCCAAGGATTTATTTGAAAGTGAATTCGCGTGGCTGCTGGCAAAACTGATTGCAGGGGGCCCTAGTGGAGGGTTATCAAGAAGCAGATGTCAATTAATTGACATTGATAGTAATGATTATTTTTAAACCATAGATATGCGAATATGAGTGTGTGGCTGAAGGGTTAAAACGCTGTCGGCGTTTAAAGCCATTTTACTAAATTCATAATTTCCACAATGTGTGTGTATAGGTGGGATTTTCTAAAGTAGCCAAGTCGTCATGTTGAGCTGAGTGGGTTCTCGCTTGAAAGCAAGCTTACTCGGAGGTCTCGTTACGATACCATGTAAAGAGGACAAAAGTAGAAGCGGAAAACAGATTTTTTGGTACGAGTAAAAGAAAGAAGGGAAGAATGTGTGAGTCATTCCAGCCTGAAGCGAATTTTGTACAAAGACCTTGCGTTATTCGCTTAGTTTTGTACCACAACCATATACTCAACAATAGTATGATTCTCTTTGAATATTGTCACCACAACCATACTTTTTTCTTCGTGTAGTAAAGAGGACCTTTAGAAAGTCAGTCGTAAAATTTTGTCCACCCTAAACTTTTAGGTATAAAACTCTAGGAGGAAATGAATGTATTGCGGCGATGAAGCTTTATTTTAAGACCAATCCATTATGCCATATTTCTAAAAAATTAAGTATGATAGATTGACCTTGCTAAATATCCAGACAGAGGTTGGAAAGCAGTGTGGTGTAGGGTATGTTATAGCCGGCATGACTAATGTCAAGTCTTTTTTACTTGTTTAGTAGTGTTCCTGACTCCATTAAGCTCTGTTACTGTTGGTTGCAAATCGGCTTAACCTGTATATTTGAATTGTGCAGACGGTACTTTCTCAGAAGCAGCTGTTATTGCGTTGTTTAAAACATCAGCAAAGAGTGAAACGGCTGACTCTATGTCATCTGGCCATCATAAGGGAATTTCTCCAGACAAGTGCGTGCTAATGTATTTCTTATTCTTAATGTAGTTTGCGCGCTCATCAGTAAATAAAATGCTCATTCACTTGTCTTATGTCAAGCTAGTGAGAGTGATCTGTTCGAATATCTAATAATGGACAGCAGAAATTGTTTGCCGCTTTATTTTTCACTAGCGTGAAGTCAATTAAGTCAGGGGATTTGATTAGGTCTGGTGGCCAATGTGATGGATCTCAGCTAAAACAGCCTAGAGCTTAGATGATATTACGGCATTCAGTAATTGTCTCACTCTTAGTGTAGTAGGGCCTGAACCTCAGATCGTGTGCTTAGAGTTGTAATCGCCAGACGCTACAAATTCCGGGCAGAATGTCTAGATGTAGTTCATATATTGATCCTAAATATTGGGGGACATAAAATTGACGATATAACGTTTTGATGGCAGCGATTTTAACTAATGTCGCTTGTATATGGTTCATCCTTTATTATAATTATTGCTGTGCGGCCACATGTCCTGACACTGGGATGTTTAGTGTCGTAGGTAGAATAGCCATTAATTCTGAAGGAATTTCTTATTGTAAAACATGTCTCAGAAACTAGAGTTATCGATTTTTTGATTTTGAAGAAATACTTCCACTTTGAGCTTTTGTTGGCTTAAGTCATTCGCATTCCAATATAAAGTAGCACAATTATAGGTAGATCGCTTAGAAATAAACACAGAACGCTATCGTGGGCCAAACTATTTTCACAAAGTATAGAGAGATACAATTTTGCAAAGTATTTAAGTAAGGGGCATAAGATTTGGATTTTTAAAGAAATAAGTCTTGGGGAAAATCGGGCAGTTCCAAGTCCGTTTTACCATCGCCAACATTGAAACCCAATTTCGACTATTGAATTATACTCGACCTTATAGAACACATCCAGCACGAAGTATTTAAAACGTAGCGGAAGTAGCTGATAGTGGATCTTGGTTTAAAAGCGTACAAAATACAGCTCGTGCGGGAACTGGAGCCTAACAACTTTCCTGTGCGTCGCCGTTTTAGTGTTTGGGCTCTTCAAAAGCTCGAAGAAAATCCGCTATTTTCGACCGAAACTTTGTTTACTAATGAAGCCCATTTCTGTCTTTACGGTAACGTCAATAAACAAAATTGCCGCATTTGGTTGAAGAGAGTAACCGTGAATGGCGTTCGTTATCGCACCATGATATCGGACTTTTTGCTACCTGAAATTGAAGCAATCTTAACGACATTTGGTTTCAACAGGACGATGCTACTTGCCATACAGCTGCACAAACAATGAATCATTTAAAAGGTTATTTCGAAGAGCAACTGATTTCACGTTTTTGACCGGTAAGTTGGCCACCTCGATCGTGTAACATCACACGTTTAGACTTTTTTAGGGGTACGTAAAGTCCAAAGCCTATGCTGACAAACCAGCTACAATTCAGCTTTTAGGAGCCTAAACTTCAGACTGATCTTCGTTATTTTTTACTGGATATAGCTGTATGACCGGGGGTTAAAATAGAATAATTAGATTTTTGATATCCCAAGTGGGAAGTGCTAGCCCTAAAAATTTAAATGATCATATATCAAAACTATAAGAGCTAAAAATATGAAGTTTAGTATACAAGCTGTTGGTATGTAGCGAAAAACGTCGTGAAAAAGTGGACGGTGCCACGCCTCTTTTTTTAAAGAAATGTATTGACCATAAATAAGGACAGACGTCTTTAAATATACTGTTACTATTACCGCTGTTGTGGGCGAATAAATTGTAACTAAGTAGTTACAGTTCCGTTTTTACAAATGGGTGTGGTACCGCCTACATCCAAAAATGTTAAACGGCCTGAAACTTTTTAAGTTAGGAACATCGGATTTGGAATATCTTGTTTTCTAAAATACAGAACTTTTCAAGGTAAACACATCATTATGTTTGATAGGCAAAATACTACACACCTATAAAAACTTATAAAAACGATTTTGTCATAAAAAAATACGATATTTTGTTATATTTTTACGTATATCAATAAAATGAGTTATCTAAATAAAAAGGAAATACAAATTAATCTTATGTTCTAACGAAGTCAACTGCATTCAATCAAAACAGCATTTTCCAGGAAAGTTTTCATTTCGGCCACCAGTTTATCCACTATAGTAATTGTTTTACTCTTTTCCACCATTCGATTTTGACATCTACATAATACAGAATACGATTATTTTTTCTTGTCAAGTTAACGAATTCCTCGATTGGTTACACAAGTTTAAACGACAAAGACAAACAATTTTGACAACAAATATTTATTTATACTCGTAATTGATTTTGTTTAAATAGTTGATAATTTTGTTAAATATTTGTTGGTTTATCGTTAGGCTTGGAAGTCTTAATAAAAACAATTATAATAGGCCCTTTTCAATGGTACTTGGTTATAAAACGAGTAAGTGGTCCCTAAGACGATAACTTTAAAACTATACAAGGCATATTTGGAATTTATTTATATACAAGAACAGATTTTCTTTATGCAAAATAATCCGTGTGATTTAAAAATTTGTAATTTGAAGAAAACAAGTTATTCAAGAAATACTATAAGCGAATAATAAACGAGCTCGCTTAAACTCGCTAAAGGTCATTCATGAAAACCTTCTTTCCAAAAATGTTAATTATTTAAAACAAACATGGTTCAGCGCATATTGTCTACAGTTTTCCGTAAATAAAATCATTTTTACATTTTGGTACAATAGTGTGAACTTATCGCGTTAGCTACCTTCTAAGCGAGTTGTCGATAGAACACGGCCAATATTTAATATTTGTTTGTTCCCGATATTTTGACTAACTTCGTTGACAAACGATTTTGTAGAAAATAGTCTGACTTTTAATCATTAAATATAAATATCCCCCCAGAAGATGGTATAATTCTGAAATTTCTTCAACTGTATTTGTTAACTCATCGTTCGATTAATTTATATTCTTGTGGTTCACACCCCCTAACTACCTTAATATGTTTTTTTCTTATTTGTATCTACACGCAGAGAAAAGATATGGTTAATATATGGTCACGGCAACAATAGTATGATCTCTGCAATACTATGGTTGCGACGATCATACCGACGAAATCATAATATTTTTTTAATTTGCCAATGTTTTTGTTACGAATTTTACGCAATAATAGTACCTATTATATGTAAATTAAATTTTTTCAAAACAAATTTCTTTGGATTAGTTAAACTGAAATATTTGTAATAAGTGAATTTTTTCTACTGTTAAATAAATCGCTGATATTATAAAGAGTTTAATGTATTTTTGCATAATTAACTTCAGAAAATTGTTAATTGTTGAATAACAACTTAATTCAATCCTTACAAACAATTTTGGGGATTATAGTACGGTTGTGTGTGAGTCTTACTATGGTTGTATGTTAAACATACTATGGTTGTATGTAAAACATACTATGTTTTTATGTTAAACATACTATTGTTATGAGGATCATAATATGGTTGTTTGGATCATAATATGGTTGAGTGTGAATAATAATATTATTGTGGGGATTATAGTATGGTTGTGTGTGAATAATTCTATTGTTGTGAGGACCATAATATTGTTGTGGGATCATAGTATGGTTGTGTGTGAACCATACTTATGTGTGATGATCATAATATTGTTGTGACACAACCATATAACCAACAATAGTATGATGCTCTTCGAATATTGTTAACCATACTTTTTTTCTGCGTGTACAATTCTGCCTCATAGCTTGCACACGAAAACATGCGTTTTGTTAGAATTTTAATCAAAAGAAATCCAATTATTGGAATACCAACATTTCCAAACAGTCAGATTAATTGTTCACGATATTATTTGCAAACTTACTGACAATGAACAGTTCAAAGTTTTGTGGAGCTTGAAGATTAACTTGGAGTTGCCGAAATTCGCGGAGTGAACTCACCGGAGTGAACTAAAGGTTAAGCCGTTCGTACCTGCAATTTAAGATTCTTACCTTACGCAGAAAAAAAGTATGGTTGGGGTGACAATATTCGAAGAGGATCATACTATTGTTGGGTATATGGTTGTGACACAACAATATTATATTCCTCACATCAATAGTATGATTCACACATCCCCACAACCATAGTATGATTCGCACATAACCATACTATGATCCCCACAACCATAGTATGATTCACACTCAACCATACTATTATCTTCACAGCCCTACTATTATCTCCACAACCATATTATGATCCTCACAACCATAGTATGTGTCTCATACAACCATAGTATGATTCTCACAACCATAGTATGATTCACACTTAACCATACTATAATCCCCAAAATTATTTATTAGGATTGGTTATTGTTGTTATTCAAAAATAGAGATTTTTTTTAAGTATGTTATTTTAAATTGCATTACTTTTAGTTCATAGCCAGATTTGAGGCCATGTTTTTATTAAACATTTCATTCAAGAAACAAAAATATATATTCCAACGGTCAAAAATACTTTTAGTTGCCAGCAGGGGTGAATGCTACTTCACCATCCGTAGACACCAAGTAACGAATGTGATTAAACCATGATTATTGGCTATATACTTAAGTCCAGGCAGATTTTACAATAAAAATCCCTCGAACTACCTTCCGATTGTTGTTGTTTTTTAATGGACAGCAACCATTCACTGTATCGTGTGTATGTGATTTTTTTGTATATCACAAGAACATACGCACACACATACATGTATGCCCTATAAAACCTGTTTTGTTATGTTCATAGTCGCAACCATACTGTATGATTGCCGTAATCAAATTATTGTTAACGTACATTTTAAAACACATTGTTGCACTAACCATGTTTATATGGTTGCTACAACCATTTTTTCATTTCTAAATTTGGCAATAATACTATTGTTACATTTCAACAAAAGCAATATTGTCGCAATCATACTGTTGTCAAAATAAAATTGAAAAAACAATACTATGGTTGCGGCGAACTTGCTTTTATTGTAGAGAACATATTATTGTAGCGGTGACCATAGTGTAACTATATCTTTTCTCTGCGTGTGAAATTTAAAGTCAGACAGTGATAGGTCTCTCCTCGGGGGGCCACGTTCCAGAAGAAAACGATGGATATATAATATTCGTATGATTCATGATTCCACTCGTCATTGCTTTTGTGTATTCACATGTGCATGTTTGATGAGATCAGATTACTCATATTTCAGCTTTCGAGCGCCTGCACCCGAATTATGGATAAACCATTAATGCAAGAACATTGACTTAATGGCTTAGGTTGTTAAAAGTTAGACACGATTTCAATAATGTCATGGGACGAATGGCACATTAGTTAGAGGCAGAAATGCATCGTTAAGTGCGCTTAATTAACGATTTTTACGTCGGTTGGGTAGGTGTAGTTATTTGGATGTAGACAACGTCTGCATTGAGCTACAGAGGAATATATCTATTTTCTGTTTTAATAAGTGGAAAATGTGCTAATACTAAGGCTACATAAAATCCCAATACAAAGAATATACTAATTCTAATAAGACATTACTTGTGGTACTAAAGAGATTTTTGAAGAAAACAATAGAGGGAAAGGCAATTAATTTATATGTGCAGTAATTCGAAATTTTGCTATCTTTACAAATTCTTAACGAAAAAAATAATTCAGGAAATACTACTCGTATACATTTGTTTTGCTGTCGTGTCGAAATGAGTAACCTTTCAATATATTTCGCAGAATGTAAAAACAGAAAAAGGGCTGAAGAATTCATAGAAACCGATTCGAATTAGACTTCAAAAAAATAGCCTTTTCGAAGAGGGGAAAATTGCGAAAATGTAGAGTGACATAGAACCGAAATAGAGTCCGAACATCGAAAAATCATAAAAAAAGTAAAAGGGAAACGAAAAATTGCTTATCTTTGGTTATTTGCAAAGCATGTTGTACTAGCCTCTTGCACGGAATGGTATAGGGACGATAATAGTATTGCTAATAATAATCAGATAGAGGGGTTATTCTGCAACTTGAAGTGTACTTGAAGTTTCTGCATGCGTATTTTGGTATTCCAAGAAATGTTTCTCTGAAAATGAAGCCCCTAAGAAAACTAATGCAACAAAAAGATAGTGTTAAAAGACATCAAAATTAGAAAAAGTCCATGAATTTGAATATATAACGTCGAACTTTATTTAACTTTGCAATATATCGCAATGATAAAAATTATTTATAAAACTCCATAAATTGTCATTGCTATCGATTAGAAATAGACCTACATTTTGATATTCATTCGAAGAAAGTAAAAATGATCACGAATATTCGTGACAATCGATTCTAACTAGTGAACAATTTCTGGCTGTTTTCGAGGAATAAAATTTTCTGTACTAACTGTATATTCGACTTCGAGTCAAATTTGGGAATAAAGCTCAAAAAAACATCGATGTCAAGAGCTGATTCGAAAACTACTTACTGGAAAGGAACAATAAAAGGACGACCTAAATTTAAAAAAGCCACATGTGAGCAATAAGTTAGTTCGGCCGAGCCAAAACTTTCTTACTCTCCAGCATGGATTGCGTTGTGGCGTTGGCATGGACAGTATTAGGGGCTACGATTGCTGGTGCTGGGACCATGTTTTACATTTTTTGTGCCCTATGAACCGATGTACTCTTCATATTCGTAAATTTTATAGTCTTGGAGACTCCATGTATCTATTGTTGAGGGGGCTCTAGGGAACCCTATATTTAGGGCCTTAAATTTACACAAATCTTAAAACTTAAAAAGTATTCAGATTCGTTCGGATATTACACCACTTCTTAGTAACCATATGCCGATGTTTGAAGCGACCTTATTCTCGGCACTCTAGAGAAGTTTGACCTATAGTCCAAGACCTTAATTATAAGTATAGTCAAATCATTGAATTAATGTTAATTCGGATTCGCACCGAAAATTGTTGTTGTTTGTTATTACACATTGAACAGGGATTAAACCGGCTCAAGACCTCTTGCTTCTGTATTAAAATAGAAGACAAGTTTTTAACAAAATTTCAAAGTGACATTGATTTTCGTGGCTGCACACTACTTTTATCATGATTTCGGGTCCGTGACAACCCTCTTCAGAAAGCCTTGCTGCAATTGTTGAAAGTAAAACCGAACTCTATAAGGCCAGGCTCTCCCCAATCGAATGAGAACTACTGTTGTAAACCTTACTTTTCAAGTTTTCTTCACACAATTGCCCACGAAAATACAACTCACTCTTGCCACCTCTAAAGAGACTCCACATCGGACTTCGTTCGAAGGTACCTTAAATCTTCAAATTTATGTGAAATTCAGATTCATGACGAAATTTTTGTATTTTCCAGCAATTACGACATCCAGAAATGCAAGACGAATGTCTTTAAACATTACTCCCTCTTTCTCCCCTTTGATCCCTTGCTTTCCTCCGACCAACGCAATGCATTGCATGTATAGGGGTAAACCACTGAATGTTGGCTAATTAAAAAATATGGTTGTGGCACAGCAATATTATAATCCTCACAACATTAGTATCATTCCAACACAACAATACTATGACCCTCACAACCACACTGTGGTGCTTACGAGAATAGTATGAATCACACATAACCATACTATAATCCTCACAAACATAGTATGTTTCACATACAACCATAGTATGGTTCTCATAACCATAGTATGATTCACACACAACCATATTATGATCCCTACAGCCATAGGATGATCACACACAATTATACTAAGATCCCCAAAATTATTTATTAGAATTGGAT
The DNA here is from genome assembly GCA_963513945.1 of Hydrotaea diabolus. NCBI lineage: Eukaryota > Metazoa > Arthropoda > Insecta > Diptera > Muscidae > Hydrotaea > Hydrotaea diabolus. The sequence continues at coordinate 97,881,325 of OY740720.1, read as the reverse complement.
TATGTGCCAATAATAGATTTGAATTATGAAAATTATTTAAAATACATTAAATGCTAAAAATATTTGGGCACTATTTATAGGATTTAAGAGGTTGGATAAACTTGCACATGCTGCTAATCACTTCAATGTTCTTCCTAAACCATCGCACAGCCCTTTGCCGTGAGATGTCGCAAAAAAATAATGTTACGCCTTTATGGCACTTGCTTTTTATTGAGTTTTTTTTTTGCAGTCAAGATCGATGAAGATCGATGACAAAGCAAAGCAAATTCATTTTATTTCCAAATTTACAGAAATTTTTCATGCTTGTGTAAAAGGTATTTTGAAAAAAAAAATTAAAAATATTTAACCCATTGTTTCTCCACTTCGAAATTTGCACAGTCACTAAAAAAGACTTTCCCAATTTCAAGAAAATTAAAATATGTAATCAATTTTAAAATTATAACAAAAGTTTATTACGCTAAAAACATAAAAAGGTCCTGCAGGACGATATTATTTTTATATTTTACGTTTAACAAAAACTAAAATCAATTTCAAATTTAGCTTTAGTACATTAAAGTCGGTCAAGTACTACAGGAGTTACAAACGAGACATAGAATTCTTCAAAACTAATTCAGCAAATTTGATTTACAATCGGAGTCGTTGCGTTAAATTTTTACCTGAAATCGTACCGTTTGACATGGAATGACTCATATGTATATTAAGTTATTGATTCCTATTCTTTCTAATTTACGTCGTACACACATTTCACTGTGTTTTATATGAGACGTTGTATATTTTTAATTACACATTTTTTCTACCGAGAAACAAACTGATTTATTGCAGAGAAAGACGACCATATTCTAAATTATAAAAGTTACACTCATATGGTATGATGGACGTAATCGTGTTTTTATTAACATAAAACTCAATTACTGTTGCTACAACTATATTTTTTTTTGATTTTGGCAAAAGTGTTATTATTACATTTCAGGAATATCAATATTGTCGCAATCATACTATTTTTAAATGAAATTCATAGAGCAATACTGCAGTTACGACGAACCTAATTTTATTGCAGAGAATATAATATTGTTGGCATGACCATAACTTTTCTCCGCGTGCAGATGCTATATTTTTTGACGTTCGCTCAATAAGTATAAAAATAGCACTCAATTTCTAATTAATAAAAGTTTTTTCGGTTTAGATTCCAAAAGTCTTTTCATTCACACCTGACTGCAATGTTTGTATTAGCCACTGTGTAGACAGTTTTGTTATCGTGGATCTTAAATTTCTGGAAAATACAGATTTTCATAAAACCCAAAAACACTCCGGAACCATTTGAACACAATTCATAACAAGCATTGCCTTGGTGATGTAAAACGGATTAAAACATGTTAATTTTGAAAAGAATCGATTTAATTCGTATGTACCGAATATGAACTCACAATAACACATTTGCCGAATGTATCTCCAGAGGCAACTTAGTGTAAACAATCCCATCAGTTCATTACAGATCTGTCGGCATCGATTGGGCCAACGTGCGCCCGCAGTGTATCTTTCAACATAGCCCAGATGCTCGCGGAGGATGTCCCAGTTTGGTTCATTCGGGTTTTAATAAACTCCCTTAAATCTTCATTAAATTCCGCTGTCTTCCCTTCGCTGGGCCGATTTCAAAGGAGAAGCGCTATTCGCGACGATTGGTGGCGCGGCGCGACTGAAGGGGCGAAATAAAAAGTACTCTTTAATTGGAAGTTTTGTAATTCAGTTGGCAGGACATAAAATAATATTACATTATGTAAATTTTTCGTTAACCTACCACAACTTTGCAATAAGTACTCAATACAATGGATGCCGTCGTTGTTGTTGCTGATGTTATGGTCCTTGTAGTGGCTGAGGTAGTAGTGGAGCTGTAGTGGGCGCTGGTGCCCGTAGGGTGTGGGGTTGGTGCGGGGAGAGTGAGCGCGCTCACGGCTTAAGTTCGGCCAAGTAACAAATCCATTTGAAGTGAATGGCGAACGTAGTGGTTCCCTGGATGGTACTTAAGTTGATTTTACAGGAGCGAAATATGCCAGCGAGTTTGTTGAAAACTCCTACATTAAAACTTTACAATTTCGAAGTAACTTTTACACCAACCAAAATAAATAGGAATCTTCTTCTTTTGTTGTACTATTGCTTTTCTTTTTCTTCTTCTTGCAATGGCCTGAAATAATCTTCGGACAAAAAGAGATATAAAAGCAACTCAAGGATTGTCTTGTCCGTAAGTCAGCAAAGTTGCCGGCGCACAAAAGGCCTTTCAATTAGTTCGATGGTACATTAACCGAATAACCACCAGTAAAAGAATGAATGAGTGGCAAGCAAGAACGGCATCACAAAAAAAGTACACAGCAACACCGAAACAAAGTGAAAACTGTTAAGCCATTCAGACCAATGTAAAAATTTAACTGAATTTGGGCTTAGGCAAGTTTAGCCATGATTTTCTAGATTCACATTTTGTTGGCGTTTTTTTTCTGTACATTTTGTTCCTTTTTTATTTCCACTAAAACCAACCGAGCAGGTGAATTTGTATGCTTTGAATACGAAACTCATAAAAAATAACACAAACATAGCATCAGAAGAAGTTCGTTCGCCCAACCTGGGCAAGAAACGAAAAAGCAGGACTCACTGTAACTGAATACGAAAACAGAACCGGTGAAAAGCAGTGCGATTTGAGTAAAACTTTTTACGATTTTCATTAGGGAAAGACAAACAAATGGGTAAGTTGCCGAGTTGCCAGTATTAATGCCGTCGTTGGTAAGTCGGACTACGTTTCGTTCGTTTTGTTCGAGAACTCTTAAGGAAGGAACATGACCCTTCCATCGCCACAACAACAACGAAAAGTGGCAATACTCGGATAAGGAGAAGAAGGACTTCATAATATTCATGGCTTACCGCTTACGCGATGGAGGGAGGGAGGGGCATTAACACACCGTACACAACAATAACAATACCAACAAGCATTAACAGCAAGAATAGCGCCAGCTAGGGAACGCGTGAAAAGTTTGGTAAGTAGTCGAGCATTACGGAAGTTGAGAAGAGACAAGTTTTGATAACCCCATGTCGTGTGTTGTTGGCATGACACTTCATTCATTAGACATCGCACAGTCGAACGATTTGCACAAAAAACGAAAGAAAACGAAATTTAACAAATGCCCGTCACGCACCGTACACGCGAATGAGCAACAACCGGATATTTAAGAATATATTTTATATATCCCAAGTGGGCCATTTATTGATTAAGTCTTATCTACGGTAAACTACAAAATGTTTTGACCTTATTTGTATATTTATGATTTTATTGGTTAGGTTGAACTTTGTCATTTGATAATGGAATACAACAGCATTCATATGACTACCAAAACTGGTTTGGCAGAACACCCATTTGTGATTGTTTCGTGTCGAATCTCTTCAATGGCAATTCCAATTTCATGTTTTAAAGCTTTAATTGTCTCTGGATGCTTTGCGTAGCATTTATCCTTAACGAAAATTTAACAAAAATTCGTTAAGCATGGCTCGGTTACGCTCGCCGTTGGCGGTAACGGCGGATCCCTGCATATTTTCGAAGAAAAAGGCCTAATGATGCCACCAACCCAAAATCCACACCAAACATTGACTCGTTGTGGATGTATTGCCTTCTCAATAGTCACATGTGGGTTCTCTGAACCCCATTTGCGGCAATTTTGCTTATTGACATAGCCACCGTGATGAAAATGAGCTTCATCTGAAAACACGATTTTTCGAAAATATTCTTCATATCCTGCCAAACAATATTCAGCCCAGTCGGCGAAGCGAAAACGCATCTGATGGTGTTCCGATGGCTGACAAAGTTCAACCTTTTCAGTAAAACCAGCAATTTGCAAAAATTATTAATACTTTTTTTCCACAGTTGATTCATATTTAAAGTTTTAAATGACCCACCCTATGTTTATGGCAGAAGGATGAGGTGTACATTTATTTGTATTCTTTTCATCGTCTTTATATACAGGGTGATTCATTCACGACTGAACAAATATCACCAGCGTATTCCTTGGCTCATTTCATGAAAATATGCCCATCTACGAATATGCAAGGGGGCAAAAAGGCAGCGGTTTAAAATTTTCGGATTGGTGGTCAAAGGGGACTAAGGTAAACCAGAGGTCAAAGGACTTACCGTTCCTAAGTTGTGACTATTTGACTGAAATGCAAATTTTTTTTTTGGAAGCGAAATAACATCACTCATTTTTTTTTGTTTTTGTAACAAATAAATGCAAATTTGCCCAGTCGTGAATGTATCATCCTGAATAAAGTGTGCAATTCGTAATTAGAAAAAAGAGATACATCTGGCTGTCATATTATTGTGGCTCTGCGAAAAGTCTCTAGAAAGCCCATTACACGCAGAAAAAAAATGGTTAATATATGGTCACGGCAATAATAATATGTTCTCGGCAATAAAAGTATGTTTGTCGCTACCATAGTATTGTTTACTGAATTAAATTTTAACAATAGTATGATTGCCGCAATATTAATGTTATTGAAATGTAACAATAGTATTATTGTTAAATTTAATAATGAAAATATGTTTGTAGCAACAACATAAATATGGTTGGTGCGACAAAAGTATTGTTTTTTGGGTTTTGTGTTAACAGTAATATGACAACGGCAATCATATTGTATGATTGTAAATTTTCTTCATTTAAATATGCTTTTAAGAACAATATTATTGTAACGGATCTAATGCAATAATATTACTTTTTGTGTGGAAACTAAAATTTTTCGAAGAAACTGCTTTGGCTTCGTTTAACTGAAATATTTTTAATAAAAACTTTTACGTTTTTTTCAACAGATTTTTTCTACTTTTCGAATTTAATGTATTTTAAATAATTTTCTAATTTAAATTTATTTATGACAACTTAACCCAATTCTAATAAATAATATTAGGGATCATAGTATAAGTTTGCGTGATCATACTATGGTTGTAGGGATCATAACATGGTTGTATGGATATGGTTGTGAGGATCATTCTATAGCTGCATGTGAAACATACAATGTTTGCGAGGATATTTGAATCATACTTTTGTTGTAAGGATCATACTAGTGTTGTACCACAACCATACCCAGCAATAGTATTATTCTCTTCGAATATTGTCAGCACAACCGTAATTTTTTTCTGCGTGTAATTGGCCAAAACCAATATCAGTAAGGTCGGTTCACTCTCTAATGAAATATAAACCTAATGATGGTCCTCGCCTGTTCGCCAAAGCTCGACTATAGCTGGAAGACGCTTAATGGACTCTTTCCTCTCTTCGTCCTCGCAGCTTCTGCAATAGTAGCTGGTCTACACTATAAGTCTGATGTAGTAGTCATGTAGTATTTTGACAGATATGACTAGTAAGAGGCCAGGTTCGATAACGCCAGCAGTATGCGAAAGCATTTCATATATAGTAGGCGCCACATTTGCCTATATTGAACGCTGCTAGTGACTGACCACCTATTATTAGCTTCCGTATACGCTCTCTCCGCAAAATGAGTTTGAAGGTGGTAAGAAGCATGCCTTTCGATTCAAGCTCCCCTGAAGTCCGCAAGGTAGTACCAAGTGCTGCTAACTTATTTGCTCTACAGGTCCCAAGTATGTCCCTGTGGCCTAGCACCAAAATGAGGTGAATGTTGTTGTTAGCTGATGTTGAGTTCAGAGTTCCAAATATTAAAAGGCACACTGACTGTCTGTGGTGAGAATATTATTTCTTAGATACACTACAGTGATCTGGTAGTCTGCAAGCTGTATCTAGCCATAGTTCCTTTAAAAAACACCAAAACATACTTAATGGTTGGAGACTTTAGTGTAGAAAACGACATACGTCCTTTTACCCGGAGTTCGGCAGTTATGTACATGCGTCTCTGTCTGATACTTTTTGTCGAGAAGCGGTTCTGCTAGAGTGTACTCAAAGAGGCATGAAATGTTAGGTATCATGTTCAGGAATACACTGTGGCCGTTATCCTTCATCGACCATTGTGACATCTCTCTCAATCTTATTGCTGTGGTTGCCTCAGTTTACTTAATTATAATGACCAGGGGTAGCAAATGCAATATTACATTTAGTGTTTCAGAGGGTGTGGTAAACAACGCCCCCGTGATACACAGACTTTTGAAAAGCGTTCCACCAGACGATAAGCCCATTAAGCATTATCAGTCTTAAGGGGATACTGCAGTGTATATCCAGTGCACAATACATGATCTCATTGCTTACATATCTATATAACAGTATACACTTAGGAATTTGGCGCTGTCAGTTTAGCGAATTTTAGACCGCTTTCGGCTGTCCACTTTGTCATAGTAAGAAGCGCTCTTTGAAGGGTGTCCCTAAGTATGTTCGGAAACTTCCCTCTGGCTAACCATATTTCATTGCAAATACTTATTGTATTACAAACAAAAATACAAAAAATTTAATCTGTACTTTTTTATCGTAAGGCCGGTTTAGTCATTTCAAATTCCAACCGATTTCGTGGAATCGGTTGGAATCCGGAAAGTTTGAAACTCTAGATCTTTTCGTTTGGGCTGAGTCGTGCATTCATAAGACGGAGAAACGGGCATGGCGAGATTGTCTTATACGTTTACGTCGATCAATAATATACATACGAGTATGTACTTTATTTAGTCGCAGATAAATTTTTCGAGGTGATAGAAAAGGAATGGCAACCCTATATATACGCCCATTCTCACATTGGCATAACACTAATTTATGCGTTTAACAACCGTATACTGGGTGGGTGATAAATATTGCTACATTAAGAAACTCAAATAACTTTTTTGTTCAGTGTATGGAATTCATTTTTCTTTTATTTATGTAAAAGCTCATTCACTTTTATTAAAAATAGCTTAATTAGTTTTAAAAATAATAATAATTTAAAATCAGGTGCAGTAAGGACAGGCAACCTGGGGGCCAACGGAATGTGGGGTTTCTGGATATCAGCATATTGGGACATTTTCCTCTCAATTCTGTCTACCAGGTTGGGCTATGTGAGGAGTTGCACCATCTACAGAAACCACACAGAGTTCAAAGAAATTCTCATTCGGCATAGTTCTGGATAGAAAAACTCTCTCAACATGTTTAAGTAGCGGTCTCCAGTAACCGTTTTCTTCGAAGAGGTAGGGCCCGACAATGCAGCGTGATGAAACTGCACACCACGCTGTGACACGAGGTGTATGCAATTCTGTCTAATGGAGTATCTATGGGTTGGAATCACTCCAGGTTCGACAATTTTGTTTGTTAATGTGGCCGTTTAAATCAAAATGGGCCTCGTCAGACATGAAAGGACAGTTCAACATGTTTTCGTACTCTTCTACCATTTGAAGCACCTTCTGGCAAAATTCCAAGCGAATCGCGAGTCTGCTGCGATCTGTTTGTGACATTTGAATTTTATATGGGAATTGGTCCAAATGTTTGTGCATAATGAACCGAAATGACTGTCTGCTTATATCCATTTGGGCCGATAAGCATCTTGTCAAAACAGCTACAGCTACAGCTGCTGCCATTTTGTGTGGCGATTGTTTCCTTCTTCCAATTAAAAGGGTTCGATGGTAAGGTCTTCTGTGGACTGTCCAATGCTCGGCAAAATTGTTTAAAAGTCTCATTATGGTCCCTCTGCTCGGAGGAGGGACCATAATGCGACTTTACTCTCCTTGAACCGAAACTACGGACTTCAGTGCATGATAGCGGCGGACAATCAAAATTCTTGTTTCAGTGTCCCAGTTATCGATTTTTATTAAATCTAAAGTTCAATTTGCAAAATAAAATAAAAATTAACCAGATTCATTAAATAGGAAAAAAGTTTTTATTTTTGGTAACGGCTTTCATCAGCCACTCTATAATATAAGTATATATAATATCAAACTAAACGCAGCAATGAATCGGTTAAGAACTTTAGAAGACTATTAATTTTGATGGCCCATGAGAGAATGTCAAACTGTCGCATAACCCATGAAATATTGCACTATTTATGCCGTTCCATCCGCTTGTTCCTTAATGGGATGCTGCGTCTAAGCATATGACTAATCCAGTCATATGCTTAGCACCCCGTCTACGCCAAAAAGGAATTGGGATTGGATTTATGTCTTATTTATTTATTGAAAATTCTACACACGGGACTATATTAGCTTCAAATTTTAGTACAGGTTGTTCATTGAACATATAAATATTGTTAAAAATTATTAAGTAAACTAAATTATTTAGTGTTCCCTCCGCTTGACTATATGGTTATAAAAATGACTAAAATACATCGAAACATTTTCAGAACGTTTTGACGTACGACCATCCTTTGTGTTGTTTAAAGTGACTTGAAAAAATCAATTTGGCAAAAAAATGGGATTAACTCGTGAACATTTTCGTGCGATAATTTTTCACAACTTTCGACGTGGACTATCACGACAAGAGTACATCGATGAACTTAAATCTTTCTATAGCGAAGAAGCACCATCCTATAACACTGTGAAAAACTGGTTTAATGAATTCAATCGTGGCCGACGCCCGCTCAAATACGAAGGTCGTGAAGGTCGTCCAAAAACGGCCGTGGTGCCAGAGAACATTGATGCCGTGCGTGAACTGATAATACAAGATAGTCATGTGACATACCGTGAGATAGAGGCATCCTTGAGCATTTCTTCCACCAGCATACATTCGATATTGCATGATTATCTGGCCGTAAAAAATGTTTGTTCTCGTTGGATCCCGCACAATTTGACAATCGCACAAAAAAGGCTCGTGTCGGTTGTTGCAAAGAAATTTTGAAAAAATACGATCGCGATGCTTCAAAAAACGTTTATAAGATCATCACAGGTGACGAATCATGGATCTATGCGTATGAGCCCAAAACAAAACAGCAATCGACCGTATCGACCGCCAAATCCAACGAAAGTTGTTCGTGGAAGCATCACTTCGAAGCAAATGGTCGCCTGTTTCTTCGGCAAAACTGGACATGTGGCGACTGTTCCGCTTGAGCTAGGACGGTCAATTCTGAGTGGTCCACCACAATTTGTTTGCCTGAAGTCTTCGGAGAAATTCGAAAAACGAACATGGTGCACATTCTCCTTGTGCACCATGAGAATGCGAGCTCTCACAATTCGGCTCCAACCAGCGCCTTCATCACAGGTGACGAATCATGGTTCTATGCGTATGAGCCCAAAACAAAACAGCAATCGACCGTATCGACCGCCAAATCCAACGAAAGTTGTTCGTGGAAGAATCACTTCGAAGCAAATGGTCGCCTGTTTCTTCGGAAAACTGGTCATGTGGCGACTATTCCGCTTGAGCTAGGACGGTCAATTCTGAGTGGTCCGCCACAATTGGTTTACCTCATGTCTTTGGAGAAATTCGAAATACGAACATGGTGCACATTCTCATTGTGCACCATGACAATGCGAGCTCTCACACATCGGCTCAAACCAGCGCCGTTTTGACCGGTCAAAACTTTGAATCTGCGGTACAGCCCTGACTTGGCAACCAATGACTACTTTATTTCCCGCACATCAAAAAAAAAAATGCGTGGTCAACGAGTTTCGTCGCCAGAAGATGCTGTTGAAGCGTTCAATTACCTTGTTTTGGAGGTGTCTCTATCGGAGTGGAAAAGTTCTTCGACAATTGGTTTGAGCGCACGCAAAAGTGTATAAATCATGCTGGAAAGTACTTTGAAAAACAATAAAACCATTTTTGATGATAAATATTCACATTTTCATTAGTAGTCTAGAAATATATTTAGCAGCTCTCGTAATGTAACACTTACAGGTAAAAAAGTAACATACAATTGTTAGGTATCATTTCAAATATGTATAAAATTCATCTCATTAAAATGAATGAAAGCTACTAAATATTTTATGTGTGGAACAGAAGTACACACATATACTTGTATATATGGGTCATTCCACGTCAAGTGACCCAACTTTTAGCACTGATGTCTTTCGATCAGGATGAAACTTGTACCAAGGTTAGTCCTATTGGATAGTAGTTAAGCCACAAACTTTGAACGAGATCGAACTCTCTGAGCTAGAGGGGGTCGAATTTGGACATTTTAGCTTAACAGGTGTGTAACTTGTTATCTATTGTTCCTAACAAATTTTGTCTCGGATTTCAATTTGCACTTTATTTTGCAAAATCAAAAATCAGAAAGAGTATCCCATAGACTGGTTGAATTTGTAAAGAACTGCCATTCTGACATGAGACTATAATGTCTAAATAAAATCAACCTTTCCCTCTACTAAATCTTAAGTACTGTAGACGAACTTAAAGATGTCCTAGTGACCTTAGTTTGAGCAGATTGTTAGAAAAATACCGTACATACGAGTATAGAATGACGAAATATGTCCGTATCTGTGCAACCCATAGTCGTAGCGTGTTATGTTTTGAAATGTAGACTTCAATTTTCTCTTGCTCTGGCTGTCTCAACTGACAAATAGATTACATCCATTTAATGAAACTAACACTAAGTAGGATTTAGCAAGAAGAATTCTTATTTTAATAGGTGTGCATTATTGGGTTTTCCAGAAAGTTCTAAGCACTGAGTACGCTCGACCACATGCATAGGTTATATGATTAGCCCACGTTAGTGTGTTGTTGAACATTTTATCATTGGTTTTGGCATGGATTACTTTCTCTATTGGTTGGTTATTGAGAAGTAAATTTCGTTCGAGATTTCGTCTTGTTGTTCTTTTTTGAACAACGAGATATTTAGATTTGTTCGGATTAATGCTTAGGCCATTGGTCCAAGTATATATATGGTGAAGGTCATCATATAATATTCTAAGATATTGACCAGTTGATCGAGTGTCACAGCCAAGATAGACTTGAGCATCGTCTGCATTCATTACCGCGTTTTAGTTGAGAAGGAAGATCATTGGCAAATACAGAAAACAGTAAAGGTACTAAGATGGATCCTTGTGAAACTCCTCATTTTAATTGCAAGGTTCTTGATTTTCGCTTACCGATTTCTACATATTGAAATCTATCATCAAGATAGAATGAAATTACTGGGCTAGCAGCTTGCTAGAAAATATTAAAAATCGCTGCAGTTTGCTGCATAAAATGTGATCCGCGGTGTCAAACGCTTTTGAGTGATTAAGGAGTACTAAAAACATTATGCTTTCGTCATCCAAATCTTTTCTAATACCTTCCGCAACATCAACAAGTGCTGTGACGCAGCAGTTTTTACTAAGGAATCCAGATTGCTTATTGCTAAGATAATAATTTCTATTTAAAAAATCGTTAACTAGTTTGTGCACGAGTCTTTCAAAACCTTTCGCAATGACAATATTGCAAAAGGCCTGAATTCAGAGTTGGAATTCGGTAGAGGAATGACTTTCGCATACTTCCATTTGGTAGTAGGAAAACAACTAGAACCAATTACGTTGATAAACATATAAGTAATTATCGGAAGGAGGTATGGTAAAAGCTTTTTTAAAAACTTTGGGTAAATTTAACCAACTACGACAGCGTTTCATTTATTTAAAAGTTGACTCGAGAGAACATCCGACTCTACACTACTACGTACAAATGAAAATTAGTCATCCAAAATGCGATCATTATTATTATTATCATAGAGAAAGGGAACTAAGGTAAAAAAATCAATTATCATTTTTTTCTTTTTTTGATGTGGACAACATCTGAGCATTGAATGAGACCGATTCCATGCCGCAACAGTGTTCCCTCCCCGAGATATGCGCGTTTTATGAAAGTGAAGTCGACGATTTTAAGCGCAAATAGAAAGGGACCTAATCTTTAAAATGGCTCTCCTGAACAAAACTGGTTTTTAACCTTAGGTCCCTTTCTATATATATATATATATATATATATATATATATATATATATATATATATATATATATATATATATATATATATATATATATATATATATATATATATATATATATATATATATATATATATATATATATATATATATATATATATATATATATATATATATATATATATATATATATATATATATATATATATATATATATATATATATATATTTATATATATACATCTTCGGGATCTTCATCACAAGGTTTGGAAATATTTGTTTTGCCTTTACCGATTTTGTTTGCCAGGTTTTTTTGTTCCTAAGACAGATGGGAATTTGTTTCCGTAAAACGCAGGGCGTCGAATTAGGACGTCGGTATGTACATAATTGAAATCAGCCTCTCTTTATAAAAGAAGCCAGGGTGAATATGCTATAATCTAATACAGCTCTTGTCGTAGAAGGGCCATCTAGTCCTGCTGTCCTAAACGCAAGAAGTTGTGTAGTGTTCTCTAGGTCATATCATTTGTGATTAAACCATCACGACGGTCTGTCCTACGTGACTGATGGTCTACCATTGCGAGTTCCAATTCGCCAGAAGTCTTAGCAGTTGTTCGCTTGTGTCCGTCTTAGTGCCATTTGCGTCGGTCTGTATTTCCGGCTGACTGTGGGGTTTAAAAAAGGAACTTATATATAGATTCGTATATGTACTTATAGATCGTTAAACGAGTAGAGGCCAGGTCGGCAGCACAGAAAAATGGTATTGAAAAGTCGCCCAAACCAACATCTTACTTACAACGTTGACTTACTTTTCCTTCCCTCTATGACAAACAACAACAAACCTGATCTTACTAGTATTAGCTTGTGAAGTAATTCCTCTTTCAAAAGTAATAGCAACAAATGATCACTACAAATCAAAAAACTCAAAAGGAACTTATTAACGTTGGTCATTCTGTCGACCTGTTCACAAAATAAGCTGCAGACCCTACATTTCGCGTTTCTTGTGGTTTAGTTATATTCTATAAGTTTATATTGATATTCATCCCTGTCTATTGCACTCTTTTTGCGTAGTGATCTATTAAAAAGTTTACACACTGGCTTGTCCTGATTTCGTATTTGCCCTGTAATCCAGAGTTTTTCCTTGACCGATTTCCTGTCCCGGCTTAGGCAACGCTTCTCAAAGAACCGTGTCAGAGATTCCGTATGTTTGTAGACTTCCTGGTCAAACTCTTCTGGCTCTGAGGGGGTGCGACTTAATTTTCCTTAGGAAGCAAGTTTGTTTTTTCCTTGTTCGTAAACTGTTTTATGCAAGAAGGCGGGCTGGAAAGAGTAAACATTATATATAAAGAGTAAACATATCAGAGAAGAAATGCGTGTCTAAGATATGCCATCCCTGAACGTCTTATAGCACAGGTTTAACACATATCGTTATGTCTATGACATCTTCCCTAATTCTGTTACCATTACTAAGTGTTAGTAAATCGTTAGAAACAGATAAACCCAGAGAACCCCGCAGCTGTTAGTTCCCTTGCTGGACGTGATTAAAATATGATCATGTATCCCGCAATCAGGCGATTAACAAACTGTGTCCAAGTCACCCACCCCGTAAGTATTTGTCTTGCAGTCGCTGGAAATCGACGCTTGGTGGCCTGCAAGAAAACCACTTGCTGCCAATAATGGGATTATACACAAAAAATTTAATTTCTTCTTTGACTATTTCCATATTTGTTTATTGTATCAAATTTTTGGTCCGGAAAAAGTGACTTAGCCACCCGCGCTATATAACAACGCCAGTCCACCACCCCTTACCGAGGATGGGAGAGAGGGGTTTATTACCATATACGCCACCACCCCACCTAGTATGAGCCCGTTTGTACACTGGTATTTGCTGCGAGTAACTCGAACTTATGTACCAGATAGATTCTGAACTACTGTGCGTTGCTGTATGTACAAATACGTTAATTAATAAGAACTCTAAACATTAGCCTAGTTTATTTGGGCTTACGGGCTTAGTTGGCTGGCTAGTTTGCAATATGGTTATCAGGCAACATTAAACAGAATAAGAATAATATGGCAACATTGTTTCTCTATGAGTATATCAAAGATAATCAACCCACAAGAGGTTGCATTGGCAAATTAGTCAAAAGCAGGCATTATAAAACTATAAATTGTAAAGAAAATTATGAAATATTTTTTATCTTAAATTAATTAACTTCAACACTAATGCATTGTGTAAAAGTGTAAAATGTCTTTGAACACTCAAATTGATTTGATTTCAACATTCACTTAGTCCTCGTGCACATGAATCCGGATGGTTTAGACCTCTTATTGTTTGAGCCCTTTTTGATAACCAAAACCATATATTTGTATACCATTTATAATAGTATAGAGGGTACACTCGCTTCTACATTAACTTTACTTTATCACTTTGCGACACCTCGAAATACTTAACCCCCGAAAGTTTATAAATAAAGGGTGTTTTTTATTGAGGTATAGAACTTCGAATTGAAATAAAACACAAGAAAATCGTTTTAATGTCCATCAATTTGGCTTTATTGGAAGGATAATTTTATGCCATTAATGTTTAAATATGATTTCGGGCATGTGGCCGCAGCGGCTGGCTCGAATAAAGCCAATTCTACAGGTCCAATTTTCAACCACTTTTTCGGCATGTTGGCAATAACGCCACGAATGTTGGCTTCCAAGTCCCCTAACGTGTTTCTGGTTTGTTGGCGTAGACGAGCGACTTCACATATCCCTAAAGAAAATAATCCAATGGTCCATGTTAACCGATCCATGGTTAACCGAATTGATTGCTCTGATGGACGATCCATAAAATGGACGGAGCTTGCGGTGAACTTCGCGAACTGAACCATTACTTTCGAAATAAATTTGCACGATTTGCAAGCGTTGTTCTTTTGTCAACCTGTTCATGATGAAATGGCAAACCAAACTAAATATTAATCACTTGACAGCTGACAAAATGGCCGCCAGTTAAAAAAGTGATGCCAACTTAAAGTTCTATACCCCAATAAAAAACACCCCTTAGATATATTCTTGGCCTTCCTTAAATTCGAAGATGATGTAGCCATATCCATTTGTCTGTCTGTGGACAGCTTACTGCAGGTCACACTACTGAAGCTAGGTGGCTGAAATTTTGCAGATTTATGTGCAGATGGACTGAAACGATTCGTATTGAAAATGGTCCAGATTGGCCACACAAACACAGAGTCTACCCCTGGAAAAATCATTATATTCGTAGTATTTTTAGGCGTTTTTGTTTATATTTCACCACTGACACCGGTTGTTTCTCAATATTCACATTAAGTTACGTTTGCCCAGATTAAGCTTTCAAGGTACAGTATGATCTGATTGCACAAGGGGCGTGGCAGCGTTCACACAATCCTAGTCTTACAAAGACAATATTTTATGAACTTTTATAGATATGTCAATGATATTAGAAACATATTATGTTGGGACGATGATCGAAACACATCCTGGAGGAAAAGTAGGCGGTGCTTTGTCCCCTTTTAAAGATCGCATTTATTGCCAAAGTAGTCATCAGCCATCAGTCGTAGAGGATCGAAAAAGGCTGTTCAATTTTACCTTAAGGAATTTGGGGTAGTTGGTAGACGGTATGTTGACGTCTTCGACTTCTACTACATATGACTGGCGCACACTCATATTTTTTACTGCCCAACGTTTCAAACAAGGCGGAAGGGAAGTTTCTGCGCTATTCTCGAACATAGTACCATGGTTGACCATGTCAAAGGCCCTGGTAAGCTCAAAAGCCATGAGGACCGTCCTGTCATTGGACTTAAACGTATGGTGATGGCACGTAAACAAATGTTGGCTGTGCTGCTTGCGGCTCCCATGCTTATGCTTAGAGTCTTTGCCACTGGCGAAAGCCAGCTTGTAAGATTCTCATTTGATTGCGTCTTTCGACTTTAGTAGCGGTGCCACTTTGCTCATTTTCCAGCCTTCGGGAACTAAGTATACGACAAATTGAGCACTTTGGACATGTACTCTAATTCCGGGGTATCCAAGTGCTGCAACATCAGCATTAAGATTTCGTCCGAACCCCGCGCCTTTTATGACTTTGCACTGTAGATGACATAGGCAACTTCGACAACGTTAAATTCGACTCAATGAGTGCGGATACGATACAATACTCTCTTTTTCCCCTTATCGCTCTCTCGGTGCTCAATAAAATGTCGGTTAAAATAACTCGCGTATCGCTTCGGATCAACAATAATGAATTCACTTAATCAAAAGCTGAAAAATGGTGCTAATCAACTTTAACTTAAGAAGCTAATCACACACTTATTGATCCGCCATCGTATGTTATAAACAGAGGATCATTTTCCTATGTCAGTAAATTACATAATCGTTGAACATTGATAATAATACTGAGCAATCTCCGAGTTTTGAGATGTATACACGCGGGTTGAATGCGTCCAGAAAGAAGAAAAAAATATATTTCATTACACTTTGTTAAGGGCCAATATTGGAGCCGCACTGTCTGAGGGAGGGCCAACTGACATGAAATTATATAAGATTTGCACTCAGGCACAACTACTGTTCAGAATGCTATTCATACTTTAATGACGATATTGTTTTTATCTACATATTCTGTTGTTGGCGTTTCTTTTTTTGTTGTTTCTCATCGTCTTTATTTCCTTTTCTGCTGCGTTGCTGTTGCCAAAGTTTATATTAACAAATTATCACATGCTGAAGGAAAGTATCTGAAGCATCCAGTTCGTACTCGAAGAACAAAGGTCGAAATCATGTCACATTACAAAGTTTCAGCAGTCGGTTTCGTTGATGGCAACGCGATGAGTGGAGAGGCTGTGGGGTCGTGGCATGCATCTGTCGCTCCTCCTTCCCGCATTTGTACGCAGTGGCAAAGTTGAAACTGTTAATTGGATTACACGCTTACACAACACACTTTCGGTAGCAATTGTATTAAGGTAAATAAAAACGACAATAATAACAACACATGAAGGATAACAACAACCACTCCCGCCACTCCTCGCCCCCTTTAGACTTTCATGCATGTCTATATGGCACAGCCGTAAAGGAATCTACAACAATGAACTGCCTAAACAATAATTGACTTTTATTATTACCAGGATTTCTTTACACACACACACACATGCAACCTTTCATAGAACACTGGCAGACAGTGCGCGTCACGTGGATAGGTTCACTTATTTGAAAAGCCAATAATAGCATTTGTCCCACACAATGCAATGCTGTCAATAAAAAATAATGGCGATTTTAACGAAGCGTCGGTATCGCCAAAAACCATTTGGTAAAAAAAGTGTCAATTTTGATAATATATGTTATGTCAGAAAGGGTGATTCAACTAAAACGATAAGATATGAACATGGAACGCAAACGGTATGAACCAACATAGACACGAACTAACAGAGTACCTAGATCGGCAGAATATTGATATAATGCTACTATCGGAAACGCATCTTACAGACAAATACAATTTTCAGATACCTAATTTTAGATTTTATGGTCTCAGTACCTCGACGGTAAGGCTCATGGGGGCACTGGTATCCTAATACGAAAACGAATGAAACATCAAGGCGCTGAAGGAGTCTCACAAAACTACCTTCAAGCGACAACAATTCGTATCCAGATTCAAGGTAGTTTCCTTACCATTTCAGCAATATATTTCCCCCCGAGGTTCGCGATATCCGCAGATATACTTCTGAACTTTTTCAATGGTCTCGGACTCAACTTTATTGCTGCTGGTGACTACAATGTCAAACATACGCACTGGGGATCCCGTTTAGCAAACCCTAGGGGAAACCAGTTGTATAAATGTATAATGCGACGACTAAATAAATTGGACTTTATATCTCCCAGTCAACCTACATATTGGCCTTTTGATATCAACAAAAAGCCTGACTTGATAGACTTCGATATAATAAGAGGAGTTAGTAAATCTAACTCATCTGCTAGTACATGCGCTGACTTATCGTCAGACCACTCGCCAGTTATATTTCTTCTTCACGAGAAGACAGTACTTGTAGACGACCCACTAAGGCTTACTTCATACACAAGTAACTGGTTAAAATACAGGTAGTCACTTAGATTCGAATCATCTAATTTCTAACGCGGAAGAGATCGATAACAACGTATCCAACTTGAACGTGATCCTGGAACAGGCGGCCATTCACGCTACACACAGACAAATAAAAGCAACAAATAGTTTAAATACTTACACTAACCGGGAAATAGAGCACCTTGTAAGTGAAAAAAGGAGGTTCCGTCGCGAATGGCAGCGAAATAGGTCACCAGCGGCCCGACAAAGACTGACTGAAGCTACTAAAAGGTTGCAAAGCGCACTTAGAAATGAAGACAGCAGACAGCATGCTAGTTTCATTGCAAGTTTAACTCCGACAGCTTCAACCAAATTCTCATTATGGAAAACATTAAGAAATACTAGTATGCCCACCGAAACGCAATTTCCAATACGCGACGCAAATGACAAGTGGGAAATATCAGAAGAGGAAAAAGCCAATGTTTTTGCAAACCATCTGTCCCAGGTATTTCGCCCAAATCCCGCAAGTAGCGACCTCCTTTCACCTGATGATAAAATGTCTGCCGTAATTCCATTGTTTACTAACGCAAATGAAGTTCTGAATGTCATTAAAGAAACCGTGAATCCAGGTAAAGCACCTGGATATGCTCTTATCACGCCTAAAATGATCTTGAAACTTCCCTATATTGCTGTGAAGTTCTTGGCAAAATTATTTAACTCTATTTTGAGAGATGGTTACTTTCCTAAAGTGTGGAAAATTTCTCTAAAAGGACAAATCAATACCTTCCTCATACATGCCGATCAGTTTGCTTCCCTGCTTACCAAACTATTTGAAAAAGTTCTTTTATCGAAAATAAAACCGTTCCTCGTGTCAAATAACATAATACCAGACCATCAGTTTGGATTCCGGGAAGGTCACAGCACCATCGAACAAGTAAACCGTCTGACCCAACATCCACTTTTGCCGCAAATAAAAAGCAGGATATTGCATCTATGAATCTAGGTGTATATCTCAGACGAGTAGAATCTTGGCTCTCTGACTGGAGAATAAAAGTCAATGAGGCTAAATGCACACAATATCCCTTTTTCTCAATCTGATCATATTACATACCTTGGAATCCACCTGGATCGCCGACTCACCTGGAAAAGTCATATCGAAACCAAGAAAACTCAACTGAAACTTAAGGTCTACCAACTTTACTGGCTCCTAAACGCGAACTCAAAACTAAGCCTTGAATATAAGGTCCTGCTATACAACAGTGCAATCAAACCTATCTGGTTATAAGGTGCCCAGCTATGAGGCAAAGCAAGCTCGAGCAATCTCGACAAAATCCAAAGAGTCCAATCAAAGACATTGCGGCTCATTACCGGTGCCCCTTGGTATATGAGGAATGAAAACATCCACCGAGACTTAAAAATATCGTTAAAGAGGCAATTCAAAAAATCAATATAAAGCACAAAGAGAAGCTCGAACGTCATGATAACATACTTGCTAGACAATTATTGTGCAGTCCAAGATCTTTAAGACTTCGGAGGAACGAACGCCGTGTTTTCTAATCTACTCTTGTGCTTCATCCGTAACAGTAATCGCGAACACACGCGCCCGAAAGACTGCGTAGAATTCTTTTTCTACGTCACGTGGCTTAAATGCTCATATACGTGATCTTTAAAACAGTCAATATGAATCGCGGACGAACACTCAAAAAAACACTGTGTAGAATCCTTTATTCTACGTCACGTGGCTTAAATGCTCTCATACGTGATCCTTAAAACAGTCAAAACGAAAAACCTACAAAAACCTAAATTACGTCGTCCACTCTGCTATTCTAGAGTTATCCATTATACATACATAACTAGAGTTCTTCACTCCACATAATATCGCGAACACTCTGTAAATGACTGTTAGGGTCCTCTGGCCCTTTATCACGAGGTTTAAGCCAAACCAGGTTTAAAATTCTCAGACGTGTGATCCATACCAGTTATATACTATTTTGACCAAATAATTAAAATTCCTGCCAATTAGCAGAGATCTACATAACATGAAATCCATACGAGCTAGGATTCATTATTGAATTATACTTAAGATTCGTATACTTATTGTTAGGCTCCTTTGGAGCAGATTCAATAATTCAAATAAAGCATATATAAATAAAAAACTAAAACGCACGATGCTTATTCTTAATAAAACAAAAATTTTGTAGGCAATTTTCGTATACATTTTTTTTTGATAGAAGGATCTATGAAAATTCTGTGTGAAACAAACTAGCGGCCAAAAGCTCGCCACGGCTTCGGTTGCATACCTCTATCCGATGGTCCATATTTTCAATGATTCTGAGGCAAAATGTAGATTCAATATCGTTAATGCGCCAATTTATCTCATTCTTCAGCTCTTGAATTGTTTGTAGTCTTATTGACGCACACTTTTTCTTTTAAATATCTCCAAAGCAAGAAGGCCAAGGGTCTCAAATCACTTGGTCGTGGCGGCCAATTAAAATCGCCACAGCGTGAGATGACACTGCCCTTGAATTTCTAGCGTAAAAGAGCCATTGTTTTGTTGGCTGTGTGACAAGTGACATCGTCCTGTTGGAACCACATATCCTCTTGGTCCATACTCGTATGCTCCATTTATGCCCATAAGAAGTCGGTTATCATCTCGCGATAACGAACAGGCACAGGTGTTTTCACATTTCCCTTAGACCCAGTTTGCCAAAATTTTAGCATAATTCTGCCGATTATGGACATCGATTATGCTGTTCAAACAAAGTGCTCAAAATGCATTTTGAGTTGAACTCCCATTTTCGTAAAAGCCTCAAGCAATCTTAGCGCGCTGCTCAAATATGTATCGATTGTTGAATTTGTCAAACACAGTTACAAAGAAATGACAAATTATGTTGGGCAAAAAACTTGAAGTGAAAGCGTGACTCACAATTAACATCGTGCCTTATGGTTGGACCAACCTTTATAAGGGAAACGTCCAGAAGTTAATAATACTCCCAACAAAAAATAAATTTGAATTAACCATTTTACAAGGTAGCCCGATAAATATATCTATTTTTACAAAAAACGTTCCCTATGATCTTGAGCATCGTACTGCCATTCCAAGTTACTCAAATTTCATTACAATTCAATGTATGATTTGTTTTAAATGTGGTCTCGGTTATGTGGAATCCTAATATGAATTAGTAAGTAAGACGTATGGACCATAGAGGCCCAAGTAGTATATTTTGTCGTATGGGTACCCATGTTGTAGTAGAGTTTCTCTTAAGATTTGTCAGGATGATTCTTAGGACCCACGAATATCGTTCTTTAGATATAAACGGTCCTGTTGACAAAATGAGTTTAGTGACTAAAAATTCGATTAATATTAGCTATTTCAATAGCAAATCTATGGTGTTTTTACACGCTGTTTTTACAGATCCGGTTTAAACAGCTAGAAGAGGTCATCGATAGCTACATGTGGAAATTATGATATGGTTGTTATGGTTTGTTGTTTGGCTCTATTTCTTTAAGCATTCCTGGCAAGAGAAATGGAATGGAAAGTAAGCGAGCACTTCATTGATCATCCAGTCATAATATTAATACAGTAAGCAGTGGAGTACCTACACATTCTCCTCAAGAGAAAGTATCAATCCAAGACTTTGATGTTTTAATGAAATCATTTCTATCCACTGTTCTAGGGCTTATATTATTTTATATATATGTGCATTTTCTGACTTATCACCCTGTCAATACGCTAAGCTGATGACGTGGGCATCTTCATTTCACATAAATTTGGTCATGAAATTCTGACAGAACTTCAATGTGCACTCAGCAATTTAGTCTAATATTATTATAAATGGAAAATCGAACTGAATTATGAGAAAACACAAGCTATCCTTTTCTCAAGAAAAATAAAGACGAGTTTTCTCCCGCCTTCAAATTTAATCGGTAATAGTAATAGTATAATTTGGTAAGAAAACGTGAAATACTTAGGACTTTCCTCTGATAAAAAACTTACCTTTAAATCTCATATAACAAATGGCATTGACAAAGTAAACTTCTACATCAAAATACTATATCCTAATAATAAATGTGACCCGGCCTATGAAAAGGTGGCGTATGCATCAAAAACTAAGAAACCACTTCTTTAAGTCATAAGCCACCTTTTCATAGGCCGGGTCACAAATAGAAGATCTTAATTAAGCAATTCAAACCAGAAAATAATAATAAAATTAATATTTTAATCCAATGAACTATATGGTTGTCCTGTATGGGGGACCTGTGAAATATCTCATAGAAAAAACCTCAAATCTGCCAAAAAAATGTCTACTTAAAATGATGCTAAATCTGACATGGCATTACTCAACTCAATTGCTACATCAAGACAGTAACACCCAAAAACATCATGTAAAGTGTCGGAAAACGTTTAAATATCGAATTTTTACAAAACATAAGTAAAAGTCTATGAAAATTTCTGGCATCTGGAAATATAACAGAACTTTGTAGCAAATTATTTATATGTGTAAACTGGAAAAATGCTCAATATAATAATGTGTACGACTCTTCGCTGATATTTATGCGCAATTTCTTCATAATCTTTATCACTTTCACCAAAAATATTCTCGTCATCATTCACAAGATGTTGCAACTGGTTTTTACTTTGAGTCTACAAAAGCCTTTAAAGAGACGATGATATTCTTTCAGAATTATAGGCCGTTCCTTTTTTACCCTGACTCTATTGGCTAAAGGGTTATATACTCGTATGTATGGACAAAAAGTGTAACGCATCGTAAAATGATTTATTAAACCTAAATATGGTTTAAATCCGTTTCATGATATTTAAAGTGGTTTAAGCCATGTCCGTTTATGCGGCTGGTTTGCACGGTAACTTTCTAAAGGAGCTACCGATCGTTTTTTAATTTTGCATTGTATCGAAATATTTTTTTCAAAACTGCCTACGGGATTGACACCTCCCTTTTGGTACCTCACACACAAATAAAACTGTTTCTATGCAGATTAGAAATTATTAATTATCAAAACCATAATAATTTCGAAAAAAAATTGTAATGTCATATAAAAAACTAGGTTGACACGCCCTATTCGAGTACCTGCCTTGCAAATACAGCATTCCACCCTGTTTTCATACTTCATTCGCTCTAACTCAAAAGCAATACTCAAGAACAGAGATATAAAGTTAACTTGGTGACAAACACCTGGATTAATAGCCACGCCCCTTCTGATACCTCCCACATAAATGAACCTGTTTCAGTGCAGATTAGAACCTACATAACTTGTCGCCTAATGATAAAGTTGTGAAAACCTTAATATTTTATAACAACTTTAGACACATGTACGAATAGAGTGGATGAAAATTTCAGTCGGGTACCTTCAGGGCAAATGCACCATTCCGGCCACCTTATTTTATAATAATTTTTATACAATGCCTACGACTATGATGCAAATTATTAATTAAAAAATCTGTCATAAGTTTGACTAGCTTAGGAGAAATTGGAGCCTTAGCCACGCCCTTCTTTTACCTCCCACACAAACTACACAATACAAGCGTAGATTGAAATCCACTTTATCAATAATGCATGAATTTCGCTTGAATTATCTTCCTCCAATATTTATATTTCATCTTTGTATGCGCATAAGAATAAAGTTGGACCATGCCCGTTCTAGTGCCTTCCACTCAAACAACCTTTTACAAGATTTCAATAAAATCGGTACTTTTCAGAAAATAGATTAAGAAACGATGGACACATTAAATTCTATATGTGGGTGACGGTATATGTAAGTCGGATTAACCGACTGAAGCTCTTTCACTTGTTCTTTGTGTCATCGCTAAATCTGATACTGAATTCGCACTATTCGCAAAAAGTTACAGGAATATTCAGGAAAAAATCCATTTATTAGACCCGAATGGCACTCTTCTTCATTTAAAAAAATTTAAAATCAAGCTTTATTTAAAAAAGTCGTAACATATTAGTCAAGTTGTGCTAAAAAGGTCTTATGTGTACCAAAAAATTGTATCCGTTATACTGTCAAATCTACATCAAGTTCAATTGGTTCTTCTAAGCGTATTTTAGGTTTACAGTCAGTCCTATTAACAATATTAAGTATTTTCATTCCGATATCTAAAATTATTTTGGTAAAATTGTTCTTAAAAATATTTTTTGGCTCAATTAGACCCAAAGATAGTGGAAGAGTTAAGAAACGTTTTCCGCTTGTTCCTTAATGGAATGTTGAGTGATGCAAAAAAATAATTGCACCATTTTTGTTGTCCCAGCTGTAATTTGACGATTTTAATGTCTCCTACGCAATTAAATTTTCAAACGTACCTGTACGTATAATTCAGACTGTTTGTATACACTGAAAACACACATACAAAGCTATATTCGTACGTATGTATATACCAACCGATATTGAGGCAAAAAGAGCCGTTTAAGATAACAAAATAAATTCCATTTACAACAATTTAAGGTAATGTGATTACACGCCTTACCCAAATGCGCGGTGGGTGGGGTGTTTACATAATTGACAAACTCTAAAATTAATGAGATCATTTTATACGGGCCCGGAAAAACTCTCGAAACAAGACTATTTCCGATAGAAAGGAATCGACAGATTGCGAGTGTATGTGTGTGTGTCTATGGCGGCACCGTTTGTCGCATTTAAATGTTCCACTTACTCATACATACACAACGAATTCATAAGGCTCATTTAGAATTGAATGCAGTGTCCTGGCCAACAATGATTTTCTTTATTATGCCTATGGGACAGTAGTCCTTCGAATAAATTTCAATACACATGGGCTTGGGAAAACGAAGACTTTTCGGCAGAAAACAATTAAAACAAGTTTTTTTACGAATCCAATTTGTTCCCCTAATTTGATAAGCTGGAACAAATACGCACACACACATGTTGCCTCTTGCCCGTATTACCATGAAGTGTTTATCGGTTATTCGGTTATTAAGTGGGTAAATGTTTTCTTTGGGTACTTATGATCAAATCTCGACTGAGTCTTTTTGGTTCTAAGTTTTAAAATATCTCCATTGTTAGAGATATATCTCCAAGTAACCACTAGATGGCCCAAATAAGACTGAAGTGTTCATGCAAAGCGTACAAAGAAGTTCCATTGTGGCTCTTTCTGTATGTGCAGTAGCTCCATCTTGCTGGAACAATTTGCTAGGATTATTCTCTACTTGCGGTCTCAAAAAAATTTTAATCATAGTCCCATACAGAGCCCCCTTAATGGTTTCCGATAGACCATCCTTATTTTCAAAAAAAAAAAAAAAAACTGGAGACCGATAACTTTATCAACCATAAAACCGCACCAAAAAGTACATCTGGAGGGACTGACTCTGACACTGATCCCTGTTCCTCAAACAGTAGACTATCTTTTTAATCATGTTGTTATTGGGTGCTCTTCTGACATTAAAATAACGACAATTACTTCGTTGATTTGAGCCTATAGGAGGCAATCTGTTTTGTCTTTTCCTGGTTTTAAAATCATTTTTATTATAGGAATTTTCCATGTTTGGGAAAAAAGGCTATTGCAAGGTATTGCATTGAACAAGTTTGTGAATTACTGAATAGCCACGAATGGTAGCTCAAGTAACATTTTAGGTGTTATTGGTTCGTGGTCCTGAGGCTCTCCCTGGTTTAATAATGACCTTTAACAATGCAGTTGCTAGGAAGTAAGCGTCAGTCTCGTCATTATACACACCTTTGGACTTGGACAAAAGACTTGGCTCAGTTGATTAACGTAAATATCGTCTTTTTCCGTTCGGTTCTTGCTCGTTCGCCGTTTTCTATTCGCAAAAGAAAATTCGCCTCGATTAGCTGACTCGTGTTTAGTAGCTCCCCAAAATGAAAATTTTTCGAACCTGTTAGAGTCAGACTTTCAATATATTTCGAAATATTATAATGCTAGCCTTCCCTGCTGCCCTCCCCTTAAGTTTGTGACGTTCTTACGAAAACTTTACCAAAGTTACAGAAAAATGTCGTGATTAAACTCAACAACGGTTGAGGACAATGAAGACATTATTTTCCATGTGAAAAATAGGACAAAAACGGCGATAAATTCAATTATCTGAAAGTCGGCCAGGACTAGATCAGTTTTTACCACCAAAGTCAATTAATCGATAAGCTGAAAACTGATTTATGGAACCCTAGTCTTGTCAACTTAAATTACATGGCTCACAATGGTTTCTTAACAACTCGAACCCGAAATTTAACTAAGCGTACATCGACTGAATTGTATAACATCAAGAAACAGAAGCAATATGGGAGTTTCATTATAAAGGAGACTAAATAAAACGCATGATGCTAATGGCAATAAAATAAAAAGTTTCAGAGAATTATTTTCTTTTTTATTTATGATAGAAGGATCTATGACAATTATACAATAAGTGAAACAAAAGATCAGCCAAATGTTCTCCACGGCTTCTGAGACGATCATATGATCGGCGCGGCCAATTAGCATCACCACGACTTTAGATAACAGGTCCTTTAAATTATCTCGCGCTATTGTTCCGTTAGTTGTGTGGCAAGTGGCAACATCCTGTTGAAACCACAATCGTCCCTGTCCATATCCTGAATTTCTGGCCACAACAAGTCCTTTATGATCTCGCGATAGCGAACATTAATTACGGTAACTGCTTGGCCGACTGATGAAGTGCCATCCCATAAACCTCACCTAACAGTCACTATTTGTGGATGCATCTTTTTTCAAGAACCAATCGTGTCTTCTCATTTGCCCATATGCGGTAATTCTGCTTTTAAACGAATCCACTGAGGTGAAAGTGTGTCTGATCGCCAAAGAAAAAATACTGAAAAAATAATAAATGTAAACAAACAATGTTTTGGGATGATTTTTTTAAAATGAAAATAATGAATTAAAAATTAAAAGTGCTAAAACGGAATGCAAGACACAAAATTTCTATTGCAACTCCTTCATTTAATTTCGCCTTGTACATGTGCTTTTATGTGTTTCTGTTTTCAAACAAAACACAAGTGAGTGATTTTGACGTTTGTGGGAGAACGAAAGTAATTAGGACTACCAATTTTATATTGAAATTATTAGGTCGTTTCTCTAGCAAGCACTTTCTTTCGACTTGTCGTTCTGATGCTTGTAAGTGGCTTCGAAATCGGCTGTTTGTCCTTTAGAAAGCGTGCTAACGATATGGTTCGACATCGTGGCTAAGGCTGTTACTTTATTTACGAGTGACTACTCTCCCAAGCTATATGATCACCATTCTTCTTGTTTCTCAAAATGGGACATCATTCTGCAAAGAATTTATGTAAAGAGTGGTTAAATTTTAAGTTGTTGCATTTCATTTGATATTTCTCAATTTCAGACTAACTCAATTTGAACCATGGAAAGCGAGCAACGAGTTAAAGTTATTCAGGCTTATTATGAACATCAATTTTCGGAGAAGTCATCTTCAGCGATGAGGCTCATTTTCACCTCAGTGGATTCGTCAATAAGCAGAATTGACGCATTTGGGAATGATAATCCAAGAGTGATTGTCGAAAAAACAATGCACCCACAAAGAGTGACTGTTTGGTGCGGTTTATGGGCTGGCGGCATCATCGGGCCGAATTTTTTCCAAAATGAGGTCGGTCAGGCAGTAACTGTTAATGGTGTTCGCTATCGTAACTTTTTATGGCCCTAACTGGAAGATACGGATGTGGGCTATATGTGGTTTCAACGGGATGGTGCCACTTGTCACACAGCTAACGAAACAAGAGCTTTTTTGCGCGACAAATCAACATCGGCCCTTAGAATTTAACCACCCTTTACACAACACCACTTGTAGGAATGTTTTGTCCCGGTAAAAAACGATCTATAAGTATATTGTGCTTATTATGCCGACCAGTCCCACACTGATGTTCCGTGCTATACGAGTATGTACTAATTTTTGGATTAATTTAAATTTGGGTAAAAGAAAATATAACAAAAAAAACACCGCTTTGGTCAGTAAGCTGCGTATTTGTTATTTTAATAAAAAAAAACAAATTTTTAAAGAAAATTTGCCAATGAAGCATCATTAGCCAATTTTTTCAAACTCTCCCTCTTTGACGTGGGATCGTGTTTCCCGTGCGAGTTTTTCGATGCCCAGGTATGGCAGTTTTGTTTATTAAGTCGCCGAGCTAAAAATGTGCTTTGCTAGAAGAGATGATTTTTCGAGCAAATCGTTGTTTATTTCGAGCATCTCTAGAAGCGATACCTTAGAGGATGGTCGTGTGGGTTCAATTGCTGAGTCAAATTCGGGTTATCATGCCTGGGTATGTCTTTATTTACCAAGAACGTTGGTCAGCACTTCAACTAAGGCATTGAAGTTCTTTTTGGGGTATTACGAACACATCATAAGAAATATATCAAATCGTAAATAATCCAAGAGCACAAGAAACTTTTCCTGATTAGGGTTTTGCCTTAGATACTGGTCAGAATATTTAATACGCAACTTAAAAATTTATTTATTGAACGATCCTATGTATTCGTTTAAAAGACTCCGTTTATTTTTTTTTTGGGGTGTAGACAATTTTTAAATGACCAAAAAATTAATTTTTGGGCTTAAATAAAAACCTTGCTGTTTTTAAAGGGCTTGACCGATTTTTACGAGCACTGCACCCAATTTTATGCGGTTAAATTGTATTTTTTATTTAAAAAAAAATTATGGATTTTTCAAAAATTTAATTTTTTTTCAATGTTTGTGGTCCTCGACTTTTTTAATTTTTAACAAAATTGCGCATTAGTACTTTTGGGATCGCCACAATTGACTATGTTCCGACTAAGGACGAACCCTATTGAATTTAGAATTTATCTGTCAACGTTTTCAAGTACCTTTCATACAAAGGACCTTCCCGATTTGGGGTTTTTAGAAGGCACAATTTACCCCCCGTCCATGACCAAATTTGATAGAGTATGTTAGAATTTCTTTAGAATATCTGAGATCGGTACTCGATGCACATTTTTAACAACATTTTCATTAAAGCTTTTCCCACAAGCCAACATGCAAAACGCTCAGTAACCTACATACATTTTTTCAACAACCCTCCAAAAAACAACAAAAAATGATAGCAGCGTATTAAATATTCTGACTCTACTGCAAACATTACTGAAAAGTTTTTAAGGCAAGCATATAGGATTCATCTCTATTCGATCCAGAAAATATTTTGAAGAAGAAAATGAATTTTGGGTGGATCCAGAACCCACAATAAGCAACATATCAAACGTAGTATTTAAGTCACAATGCTATTCGCAGTCAACTAACATGCACAGGTGCAGGGTTCAGCACTGGAATGATTCAGGACCTTGAATTTAAAGACAATAAATTTATACCGGCTTTCATTTGCTTTCCTGGTCATTTATAAGCGACGCTGAGCAATAGAAACGACCAGCGGTATGTTTGTGTGCTGCACCACTTGACTCCAATGAAACCTCTCTCGCGGTGCTTTCTTTTTTCTGCAAGATTAATGTGCATAGAAAGATTTAAGAGAAGTTTCCCCTCTTTCCTTGATGGGCTGTTGTGGGACTTAAGTAAGAAGATACCATAAGAAAGCTCAAACTTCCGCTGAAGGAAAAAAACTGAATATTAAGAGTACGACCTTAGCCATTACTGCGGATGCTGTCGCTCCTCCTCGTAGTTTTATGTGCAACAATACCTTCGGACTACTGGTGGTGTTTATCAAGAACTTTAAGTTTTAAGCACGCACAGGTATTTCGAAAGTAGTTTGTGAAAATTCAACAAATATATGGCTACGACAGTCAAAGCATTACACTTAAGTACATCAGCTAGAGAAGGTGGGTCATTTGCTGCTGCTGGAAGCCGTTCGATTTTATAAAATCCTCCATAAAATATTCCACGCATCTCCGGAAATGATTCTAACCAATTCACTGGCATTTTATTTGTGGAAAGGCAGTTAATACATTCAATAAGAGCACATTAAAAAGCTCATAACCATAGTTTTTCATATTTCCGTTGAGTAAGTTTGTTGGTCCGTCTTCGAAAATATTAACTATGTATGTACGTTAGGGCGGGTCACGTGTATTTATGATCATTTATAATATTTTTTTTGTATAATAACTCGTAAGCATTAATCAAATCAAAAATTATAAGACTCTACTTGTATTTTAAATAAAACGTTCTTAAGTCGAAAAATGGAAAATATGACAACCTGGACTGGAATTTTAATTGTTTATTTTGATTCAATTTAAACATTTTATTCCACCAACTCATACAATCAGCACTAAAACTAGTTTATTAAATTTTCATTAAAATTCCATAAGGAATTTATTTATATTAACAAGTAAACACGTAGATTACTCCGCCAGGACAATCTTTATTGTTTATCCGCCGTGACATCGCTTTTGAGGCACATATTACAAAAATAGCCTGGAACCGTTGGGTACATGAGTCCGACCATATCTTCATCCAAATCTTCTAAAGAATTCGATAGTTGGATTTGTTACGAAATTTTCGTTGATTTAAGTCACTATGTTCTCGTATTCACCGGTAATCCCGAACAAACCCAATCTCGACCAAAAAGTCCAACAAAATCCATATTTGGATTCGTAGCAAAATGTAGAACTCTAAAATCGGTTGAGCCAGTTCCGAGAGGCAAGCATACGAGTAAAAGTTTACAATTGAAAACCCGATTTCGACGGGTTTAAAAATATTAAAGGCCCATATCACTGTAAATAAATTTGTAAATGACAAAATAATTGAATTCTAGGGAGTTCACCTTTAAGCAGAGCCTCCATTTTGACTATCCTTTTATTTTGGTATTTTGCTTTCTTGCTCATCTACCTATATATATGCCATTTGACTCAATTTTGAAACATAGTTAATTTCCCAAAGCGTGGAAAATTTCTCTTATTCAAATGATTTTAAAGCCAGGAAACGACAAATCAATACCTTCCTCATACAGGGCGATCAGTTTGCTTCCCTGCTGGTCCAAACTATATGAACAAGTCATTTTTATCGGAAATGAAACCGTTCCTCGTTTCAAATAACATAATACCAGACCATCAGTTTTGATTCCGGGAAGGTCACAGCACCATCGAACAAGTAAACCTGACACAAGCAATTGCAAAATCATTTGAACGGCGAAAATTTTGCCGCGACGTATTTCTGGATGTTGCTCAA
The DNA here is from genome assembly GCA_963513945.1 of Hydrotaea diabolus. Taxonomy (NCBI): domain Eukaryota; kingdom Metazoa; phylum Arthropoda; class Insecta; order Diptera; family Muscidae; genus Hydrotaea; species Hydrotaea diabolus. Next base: position 97,850,341 of record OY740720.1, on the reverse strand, counting down.
ACAACAAAGTCTGGCACTTTGGCTTGACCAACAAAATTTGCAAATACTTACCGGCAAATACGCATCGAATTCTTGAATCTAACTTAGAAAACTGCAAATTCAGAGTCAAATGTGGGCAACACGTTACCGATGGCCGCGCAATACTTGCTGGTGTCCCCAGGGAAGTCTCCTGGCGCCTGCCTATCCTTTACCTTCTGTTACCGCAGATATTCCTACCAGCCCAAACGTGCTAACATCCACTTTTGCCGACGATACTATTAAAATGGCCTTACACAAAATGCATGATATTGCATTTATGAATCTAGGTGTCCATCTCAGACGAGTAGAATCTTAGCTCTCTGACTGGAGAATAAAAGTCAATGAGGCTGAATGCACACATGTATCTTTCACACTGAAGTTTAGCACTTGTGCGACATTGAAACTAAACAATATTCCTTTTTCTCAATCTGATAATGTTTCATACCTTGGAATCCGCCTGGATCGCTGAATCACCTGGTGAAGTCATATCGAAATTAAGGAGACTCAACTGAAACTTAAGGCCCAACTTCACCGGTTCCTTAACGCGAACTCCAAACTAAGCCATTAATATAAGGTTCTGCTATACAACAGTGCAGTCAAACCTATCTGGTTGTACGGTGCTCAGCGATGGGGCAAAGCAAGCTCGAGCAACATCGACAAATCAAAAAAATTCAATTGAAGACATTGTGGCTGATTACCGGTGCCTCTTGGTATATGAGAACAAAAACATCCACCGCGATCTGAAAATACCCCTCGTCAAAGATGCAATTCAAAATAACAAGTTGATGCACAAACAGAAGCTCGAACGACACGGCAGCATATTAGCTGGACACTTACTATGTACTCCAAGCACGTGAAGACTTTGGAGAAATGGACGCCAGTTATTCTGGTCTACACCTGCGAGTCTTTCATCGCAGCATATCGCGAACACACGAACGCAAAAGACTGTGGTGCAGAATTCTCATTTCTACTTTACAAGGTTTAAACCAAACGTTCTCACAAGCGATCCTTATTGCAGTCGAAACACAAAATGAAAAGTATGGTTATAGAGGCCTTCACTTCTATTTCAGAAGGTTCAAACCAAATCTGGTTTCAAATTCTAAGTTATGTAAAGGCTCAAATGACGCTCAAAGGCCTACAGTAGTGCGTACAATACTGCGCATAAGCCTAAAATCGACTCTACCTATTAAGAATTTTTTATAACTAGAGTTCCTCACTCTACAAGCCTTGAGTTCTTTACTCTGCAATCAAAAATACCAAACTAATACAATTGACATACTCGTACCACTGTGACCAAATTAATGCAATTCCTGCCACAAAGACGCAGAGAACCGCATAACTCAGAAATCCACATCAGGATTCTCTATTGAATTTTACTTAAAGATTCGTATACTTATTGTTAGACTCCTATGAAGTAGATCCAATAATACCTAGTACAGCATTAATAAAAAAAAATATATATATACTTTTGTCATACTAAAGCAAAATAGCAAATGACCGATTTTGACATTTGCTTCGCAGAGTTGAGAAGTCGTTTGAGCTTGAGAAACAGCTTTTTGTGAAAAAACGGTTACGTGTTCTTTCGACTTGTCGTTCGAGTCATCGTTCGTGATGTGATGAGAGAAACCCAAATCATATTTCATTCGTGTACGACGCGAACGAATTCCTTCTTTCGACATTCAGAAACAGGCCATAACTATTCCGCTTAACTATGCCGTCGATTGGTTGGAGTTGAACTGATTATTAGACAACCTCGAATTCAACCTATAGATATAAAAGGTCGAATATTCATTATTTTTCTACAAATTTGTAAAATTTAAATCCGCAGACATACACCAAAACATTATTAAAGAAGAATATTTCATAATATTTTCAAAAAATTAAGTCATGTGTTTTTATTTTTGTCCGGTTTGGCATGGAATGATTCGGTTGTTTATGGTTTTTTAAAACAAATTCAATTATTCGCTTTAGTGTTTAGCTCGGTTGTTTTATTTCGCTTTAGTTTTCAACAGATTTTCTCGCTTGTTAAATAAAACGTCTCTAATTTTGAAACATGGTTTCTTGCTCCATTTCCCAAATATCTTGCTCGAAATTTACGTTAAGCACCAGAATCTTTGAAGGATTGTTTGCACAACATCAGTTCTTTACTCAAGGTACCCCACAGTAAACTTTTTTCTCCCAGGATTTTTTTTATTTAACCACGGTTTCATGGTTAACAACTTCATGTCATCAAACTTCACACACTCATACACCTTTGAGTAAACAAATGGAAGAAGCTTTGAAGGAGCGAATCGGAGGAAGAAGAGACTTTACGAATTCACCATAATAATCTAACAGTACTTATGTAATCACAATATTATATAAATTTATTTCAAAACGCTTACGTACGAAAAAATTTAATCTCGCAACGGCGTCGACAAATTTGCGAAATTGGACCGTATTTCTATAAGGTGGTCCATCTAGAGGTATTTTTTCAGAACAAATAATAAAAAATTCAAATCAAGTGTGGAATCTTTTTTGGTAATTTGAATGGGCATTTGTTTTTTGAATATACGTAATTTCCTTCAAATGTTGGCCGCGATCACGCCTCAGGGTTTCCATTCTGAGGGTCCAATTTTGGATGACTCGTTCGAGCATTTCGACCGGTATGGCTTTAATGACACGCGTAATGTTGGCTTCCAAAACCTGAATCGTAACTGGTATGTCAGCATAGACTTTGGACTTTACGTAACCCCAAAGAAAAATGTTTAAAGGTGGGATATTACGTGAAATTATCTGCTTTTCGAAATGACCCCTCAATAGATCCATTGTTTGAGCAGCTGCATGGCAAGTGGCACCGTCCTGTCGAAACCAAGTAGTGTCGTCAAGATTACGGGCTTCAATTTCAGGTAGCATAAAGATCGATATCATGGCGTGATAGCGAGCACCATTCACAAATACCTCTAGATTGATTACCCTTTATTAGTGGCATTACGACATTTAGATTATTTGAAGATATTTAAAGTGATGTAACACAAGGAACAAACACAGCAATAGTATGATTCACACACAACCATACTATGATCCCCATACCTATGATTCACAGTCAACCATACATGGTTCCAAAAATAGATTTAACAATTGTTTTTTATTAGAAAAAAGTTATTTGAAACTACATTAAAATCGAAAAAAATATGATTTATTGCACAATAGGAAAAAATCTTCTAAAGAAGCAAAGTGTTTCATTTATTAAGTGTTTCATCCTGCTCTACAATTGTAAAGCAGTTTGTTTTAAATAAGTTTATTTTACAGATAAAAAGTACTATTATCGCGTAAGATTCGTATAAAGAACATTGTTCTATAAACCATATTTAAACTAATAAACATTTGAATCATACAGTATGATTGCCGTAATAAAATTATAGGTAACATAAAATCCAAATAACAATACTTTTGCCGCACCAACCATATTTATATTGTTGGTAGAAGCATATATTAATTTTTAAATTTGGCAATAATACTTTTGTTACATTTAACAATATTAATTTTACCACAGTCATTATATTGTCAAAAATGAAAAACAAATGAAATGCAACGTACATACTTTTATTATTCAAAATAAACCACTGATGGACCATCAGCAGCTGCCCAAAACTAAGCGAAATAGTACATTTGTAGTTGATATGTAGAAAGCTGTAATTAATAAATTGCGTATACCCAGACATCCGGATCATCATATAGGAAATACTTCAATGATGTGATTCCTCAGTTTTGTTCAATGACTGTAAATTGATTTTTCTCCGCATGGTGCCCGACCCAGTTTAATATATAAAATGAGAAAGAAATATGGACGAGGTTCGAGTATAATGGTAGTGCTTTAATAACACTTGGTAGGTATACTTACATTAGCATACAATTCTGAATGTGAATTCAATGGCGTCATAACAGTTTAACAGTTTTACCATCCCTTCATACATATTCAGAATGTGGTCTGTTTTAAACGTGTGAATTCGTAGAAATCGCATTAAGTATTCAGTTAAAAATACGGGTAAACGTCTAACAAAAAGTGTGTATAAAGTTCATCCTTTAAAAATTTATCGAGTAGAAAATCTTCAGTCGTTTGATCCGACTTACATATACCCTACCCTATGTATGGGTTTTAGATTTTCCTGCTTTCCGTTCTTAATTGCCTGAAGCGTACCGATTTTATTGAAATCTCGTAAACGGCCGTTTGTTAAAAAAACATGTTACAGATTACAAATTTCAAACGAAATTTATGTATTAGGGAAAAAGTTATATAGGCTCTGTGGCGGTAGGTTTAAGGAGGGGCGTGGCAGAGGCTTCATTAAGTCATCTAATTACTCCATCCATCTCCATCCAATTACTTAATTTCAGTATTAAGATAATTGTGAAAATACAAAATCTGAGCGGAATGGTCATTTGTACTGGAGGTACCAGAATAAGGCGTGTCATCCACTCTTTTAAACGCGTGTATGCAGATGTTGGAAAATATTATAAAGTGTGCAGTCTAAGCGAGGTTTTTCTAAAAGTTATGTGTTCTAATCTTCAGTGAAACAGGGTAATTCGCGTCGAAGGTACTGGAAGGGGCGTGGCTAGGAGTCCAATTCTCTGTCACCAAGCTTGCCTAATACCTCCGTTCTTAAGTACTGATTCTGAGTGAGATTGTGCAGATATCAAAAAAATACCAAAAATGGGCGTTTTACATATGTGGGATGAAGAGGTGTGCCAATATTGCCCATTTTCAAAATTCAAAAACGATTGGTAGCTTCTTATGTATCGTATTTATCTGAAACTGCATACGAAATTTTAAATGGGCTATATAGCTACACCACTTCTGGTACCTCCCACACAAATGTGCGGTTACGACTTCTTTTGGTAATCTTGGAATATCTTTAACCCAGCTTAGTGACAAATAATTAGATTCCTAGCCACGCCCTTTCCGGTACCTCACACACAAATGACTTTTGTTCAATGTAGATTAGAACCAGCATAATTTGTTACCCAGTGCGTGAAATTCGCTCTAATTATGAACATCATAATATTTTTATTGCGGATTTATACTTGCTGATCAAAAAAGCAGTTGGCACGCCCTACTCTGGTACCTCCCATACAAATGAACACTTCTGCCCACATTTTTATTCTTGCAATATCTTTATCGGTACTTAAACGATCAAACCTACAATCAATACTTTAGACAACAATTACACGCTTTCTTTACCACTCCCCATCTGGTACATCACAGGCAAATGTACTATTCCGCCCACTTTTGATATTCGCATAGTAGTTTAATACTATTCATATGATTGTGCTAAAATATAAATAAGACTTGCTTATGAATATTTGGAGCCTAAGCCATTCTAGCACCTTCCACTTAATGGACCCTTGGCGAGATTTCCATATAACCGGTACTCTTCAGGCAATGGAGGTCGGAAGGAAGAACGCATTTAAATTCCGTTTATGGCTAATAGAGCTGTCAAACTATCGATAGTAGTCCCATTCGATAGTTTCAGTAGTTTTCGTCAAGTCTATCGATAGCTTCGAATAATTTTTAAGGATAAATATGAATGATTGTTTTATGATACTTAACAAAGTCCATATCTTAAAAGAGAAACAGTCCGCAAAGCCATTTAATAAATTTAAATAAAATTTGATTGAAGAATAAAGTATAAACTCATTGAGTTTTTTGATTTGTTGTGATCATTTGTTGTTATATTTTTTCAAGGGTGAGTTTCTCCTCAAGCTAATAAGATCAGGTTTTGTTGTTCTTTTTCATACAGCGAAGGAAGAGTAAGTCAGCAAAGATAAAGCAAACACATTAGCGCCCCGCCACTTTTCGCCGTTGGTGTGGGCCTATTATCAATACCATTATGTGTGCTGCCGACAAGGTCTCTTGCTCGCTTACGATCTATACTTTATATATACGAGTATATGCGAAACGTTGCATCAATTTTGCGTATGCAAATTATTATTTTCGAAGCTGAAGTCGGAAGGGCTGGCTATGAGATACCCTGCACCACTCTGATATTTAAAAGAATCCGTGTCTCTGTTTAGAGTTTGAGTAAGTTAAGACGTAATATGTGATATCAAAAGCAGCCGGGAGATAGTCAGTTTGGTATATGTGAAAACGTAGGCCGATTTGTTTCAAATCCACTAGGCCTAGTTATAAGGTACACTTTAAGCGCTATTCTTTATTTTAGCTTCATGGAAAATAAAGCGTATCCTGCCTAGCAGGGATTTCAAATCGATACGGAAATTTGTAAGGAGCATACCAAAAGATCTACGATTATGGTCACACTTTGTTACAATGGTTTGGAAGTTGTTCATAATGCACTAAAATAAATTTGAAATTTATGGAATTGTAAAACATGCTCCAGGTCATTCAAAAGGATCCCGACGACTCAAAACTTTTAACAATCTATTCAGTTTACAAACCTTATTCAAACTTTTAAACTAGTTAGTTTTTGAGGCAAAGTTCGATACAAGAAACCCAAATTATTTTTAATATATTTTGTGAGATTCAAATAGTATTCTCTTAACAAAATTAGAAATTTTACTAATTCGGTACTGTTTACCTTTTTTTGCCAAAATTCGGTGTACCCCAACATATTTCCAAGTGATGACGTTTTTACAAAAGACGATAAATTGTACAAGATGGACGATGTGCATCTTCTTTGCAATAATGTAGAAAAACAGCACTCGGTAACGCACAAATTCTCGGGGTTATATTTCCACACTCGTTTTATCACAAGAACTCAAAAATTAAAACACAAAAAACACTAAATTTGCACACTTTAAAAACAAAACAGTATTCCGAAAATGATTTTTCCTCAACTCTGTTTTTCGATTTCTCGATAAACTCTAATCTCCAATCTTGTACAATTTATTGTCTTTGGTTTTTTGGTCTTAGGTAAATGCATGTCGGATCATATATATATGAATACATCTATTTGAATTTTTGTAACTATTTGGCCAAAGTTTTATTTCGCGAGCTGTGTAAATCCAGCAATACAGGTACCAGTCGCACAGTTTTTGACTTCAGGTCTTTGACCAAGCGGACAAAAATACGAAAACTACCTTAGCCATGACGCTAAAATCGTTCTCGATAATTTGAATGCCAAAGCTGTAGGGAAGGTGCCTTTGGCCCGACCGTCGGAAAATGTAGCATCCATGAAGTCTGACAGAGTTCTAAAATTCGATTATCAAGTAGTCGTTTTGTCGTGATCGACTTTTGCGTGCGAATTTAATCGGATAATCTACTTCTGCATTCGACTTTCTGCTACCTGCTAAACAAATATTTTCAGGCTGCACCCCTTTGAAGATTGGTGGAAGCTATTCCCTCTATACCCAATAATGTTGCAATGGCTGTCTGAAGGTTGTAAAGGTGGTGGTTACTGAAATTGAAGCAAACTTAGAAATAACTCCCACTCATATGTGTAACAGATTTTTATTCATACGTAGCTTTAAAAGTCTTATAAACGATTCGTAACGATCGAATAGTTACTTTTTCAGATACAACTCGAATATTTCGGTCCACGTTTCAATATAGCCCCAGTAGAAGGGTCACCCCTGATTTTACATAAAAGCTCTAGAACACAATTTTTAATAAGACCAGATTGAAATTGGTCTATTTTTTACGGCAGCTTCCATACAACTGACTTGGAGCCGAAAAGGCATCCACAGGGCCTTATGAAGGGATAGGTATTATATAAGAGAGACTTTTTAACATGAACGTGCAAAAAAATAATAAAAATTTTCTCACAAATCCAAATGTGACATCATTTTTGGCCGGCCACTTGGGCATGGCTTACTGGTTTATTATTTTACATAATTTTTCGTTTCAATTTTAAGTCTACATATGAATGAATTGTTTAAGTATAAATTAAAACAAGCGAGTAAAAACTTGTTAAGTTCGGCAAGGCAAAACCTAATATACCCTCACGGACACTTAAGCGCAAACAATGAACGTTTGTATAACCACCTTCGCCGGCTTCGAGCGGCTAATGCATTTTATATGGACGTTTTTACGTGGCTAAGAGATAATTCACCTGCTCGTAAAGTCGCTGGTCATCGCACTTTCAGAATTGAGCTGATGTACATACATATGTCTCATAGTTTCCACGGACATTCGTCAAATGAACAGAGATACCGTTCATGTTATGTGCTCGGACATTTCAGGTGGGTTATGCAGATATTTGCGGAAGTTGTCAACATTTTTATTTCAAAAGTCATGGACATATGGGTAATTAAATTTAAACAAATTTATTAATTTTCGTAAACTTGAATTGAGATTTTGGCTGAGAAAGAAGTAGTTATCGACAACGTTTTAACTTGTTTATAGGCTACAGCACTCCAATCTTATTTTTAGATTTCCTAAAGAGATGTCGGGGCAGACATTTGTTCAATACCATAAAATAGTCGTATATTCAATGTAGCTACGCAGGTCTCACATGAGTTATTCTTGAAGGTCGGTATACGATTGAGATAACTGATGACCATGAGTTGTACATGGGTTTGCCAACATAAATCTTCAGAATTAAAAACTGTACTTTGTCTTTCATTGAAAATTCCATTTTTTTAAAGTTTAACATCCTCTCCAACCAAGTTCAAACAAATTTCTGAAATTTTAACGTTGCAGCCTTGTTTTACAACGAAACCGTTACACTAAAAACCCACTCTTATGGGAAAAAAGTATTTTGTCTCGACGTATGGAGAAGAAGTACTTAGATGGAAATATTTATAAATTCATCTTCCCCATGGAGTTAAATTTGGCGGATCAGAGTTGAAGGGGTTGAGAAAAGAGCAATAATAAATCAATTTGTAAATTTGAATTATGTGAAAAGTTCGAGCGATTAAACATTTATGTATGTTTGAGAATACATTTTTTATTGTCCGGAAACGGAAACCGAGCATTAACTCCTGCTGCAACCAATTGCACGAGGCATAGAGTTTACGATTTATTTGTGGAAAATTAATTTTATTATTATGATTTTAATGATCACTTTAGAACCACTCTCACTTTTAAATCTAATGAACCGTGTTCCGACTTGTTCACTGGTGGCGCGTTCTTTGTTGGCACCGGCAACAAACAACGCTCGAATGGAACCTTTTATGCAATCTCCTCAAGGATGAAATTTATACGCATCAGAGCCTTATAAAACGACATAAAACAAATCCCAACAAGAAAGTTTGCAATTCATTAACGCAAAATATTCATTGTCTTTTGCTGTGGTCGCCGCCGTATCGCTGCTGACGCATCTGCTGCTGATGCCGTAATTAAAACAAGGGAGTACTTCTCCGCCTGCTGCGGCATGGGCAACATGTCTGCCGTAGCCACATGGAATGGCTGGTAATAAAAAAGGAGAACACGACTCCATACGGCGAACAGAAAACATGAAGCGAAAAAAAAACTAAGAAAAAAAAATAAAAACTGCTAGAAGAACAAAAATAATAAAATCAAATTACGTATTAGAGCAAATGAATGGCAGTACAACAATAAAAAGGCAACAACGAAGGAAGCACACAGTAAAATCAACAAATGCTTCCACGGTGCTGCGGTGCAGTCAGTAATTAAACAAACGAACTTGGAAAACTTGAAAATCATAATAGGGATCCGAATTCATAGACAGAGACTGGAAAGAATGCAATAATTATTCGGAGGTCGCTTACAAGCCTCGAGTTTCGGTTTTTACCTATTGACCATCAAGAGACACAAAACATATACGAGTACATTGGCCGTGTTCCACTGGCAACTCACTTAGGAGGTCGGTAACGCGATAACTTTACACCATTGTACAAGAATAAAAAATGATTTTTCTTAAAGAAAACTATAGACATAATTCATATTAAAAAAGATAATTAACATTTTAGGGAAAAAAAGTAATTCAAGAACTACCTTAAGCGTGTTTAAGCGAGCTCGGTTATAACTCGCAATACTTGCATATTTTTTTTCTACAAATTAAATATTTTTAAGTTTATGATGCAGATGTCGTAGATAGATGCGAGATTTTTTTTTACACGCATTTGAAGTTGGTGGTTTTAGAACGCTGTCTTAACAGAAAAGATCAAAATTTGATAAAAATAATGCTTATTTATTTTTATTATCCTGGAAAGTTGTGGTATCATACTGTTTTTGTAGTCGAGGAATTCGTTTTTAATATTTAGTTTTACCTAAACTCACGCTAGATGGCGCTGTCATTCAAATGGTGGTATTTCTTGTATATTTTCATAGAAAAAACGTTGTATTTACTTTTTTAGGCTGAACAATCAATTTTTGATGTTGGCTTCATTATAAAACATATTTCTGACGATATTACGAAGCACATTTTATTATTCTCAGTAAGGTACTATGCAATTTGTGTTAAGAAAATTGTGTTTTCTATTGGAAAAAACAACTTTTACTATGTGTATGTGTTATTATTTCTTATTTGGATCCGCTTAATCATCATCACTATCACTGACAATTTGCATGTTTGAAGTAACAAAAGCTCCAAAAGTAATTGGCTGTGGATCTCTCTATGTTTCTGGTTCTTGCTCGGTTATTCTCATTAAACACCAGCATTAATCACCTAACATACTTATAGAATCTAGTTTCTTTTCTCTGTACTTAGTTTCCATGGTTAAAGCTACTTGAGGGCTACAACGTTCACCCTGCTCATCAGATTCGGTGGAAAGTTGGTTATCAAACCAATCCATTTGGTGATTAAGAAAATGACTTTCAAGAGACGTTTACCTCTTTGTGCACTATCTGCTTCTTGTTTTTTACCAAGAACATTTTCAATTACGTCTTTGATTCGTCTTTATTGATTTTGATCCAAAGAATTATGAAAATTATTATTTTTCGATAAACATATCTGTAAAATCTTATTCCATCATGCTGTTTCTTTTTATACCCTCTACCAAAGGATGATATACTTTATACAAACTTACGGGTATCTGCGACCATATAAAACATCTTTTAAACTAAATGTCAGAAGATTCTAAGAGGATCCTTGTCAACATCAAGAAATAAATGTTAAAAATTTGAATTGAAAGAGTCATGTTTCTATTAGTTTGCCAACGTGTTTTATAGAATAAAATAAAGTGTTTGTACTGATTAAGTTTACAATATATAGTTTCAGCTATGTTTTGGCAAATTCTTAATCGAACGAACTATCGGTAAATCATTTAGAACATCAATAAAATCACGGCTATGCTCATTTGCGAAAAATACGCAAATCCCTATTCCTGTACGGGTCGGTGCAATATGAATTGCCCTAATGCAAGTCTCTGGCGAGCTCTTCCACAGTTAATTCGCGAATCCCCATTCGTGTCTGGCGAATCGCCTACTTGAATCGCGTTTAACTATTCGCAATAATTCGCCAGAGATTTGTATAGACGAACAATGGGCTTTTCTTTATGAAAAATGAAATGACAGCCATTCGCTGTACACCAGACAGCCACACACGATTGGGGATTCGCGTATTTTTCGCCAATGACGATCGTTGTAATTGAATTCATAGTCCGTATGATTCGCGCGATGCAAGGTGCGATCATATAAAACGCATTGAAGAGTTCATTCATTTCAATGTGTGTGTGTGAACGATTACATTGGAGAACGATTTTATGTACCTAAACGCACACACGTCCATGCAAAACCATGTACATACTTATCTTATTGTCAGAATACAAATAAAGAAGCCGGAGCAAATAGTAACAGCGACGACACCGTCCCAGTGAAGCAATCTTCGGGGGACACACCACAGCAATGCTCGGTCGGTTGTAATATCAGGGCAACGAATGTATTGCTTGTTGTGGTTGTTGTCTCTAATGCTGTTACGGTTGTTGTTCTCGCGCGAGGTAGAGTGCCGCGGGGTGGGGCGATAACAGCAGCAGGAGAAAAAGGCAACATTTTCAGTGAAAATCAACAGTTTCATAATGCCATGAACAACCGTGATGATAATGAAGTCACCGCCAACCCAGAAGGGCGGCCGGGATACATTCACTCTTTTTAATTGGTTCACAGACGCACACACACACGCGCTCGCGCTCTCATACATACATCACAGGCACAAATGGAAGAAAGCCAACCAGAAGTACACAGCGACATTAAAACCTAAAAACAATATTTTGAAAACCCCGCGAAACGGTTATAAAACAACACACAAAACCCCCACATAAAACAACGCAGCCAAAGATAATAATTTACTTCAAGAAACAAACAGACTGAACGCTGGAGCGGGAGTGGGTGTGGATGTAAGTGTGTGGAGCGAATTCTGCCTTCGCCGCAGACGCTGTCAGCAGCTGATGTTCTGGCTGCAGGGGGTCTCGGGACCCACCGAAGTCATCGTTTAAGCCAAAGATACGCCCTCACTCGGTTGCCTTTCAAGAGCTGATGAGTTTTTGCGATTACAACTGGCGCTCGCAGTCGCCATTAGAATTCGGCCGAAAGGGGGCATTGAATGCTTCCATTACGTTTTCGAGTTGATGTAAATTTAAAACGGAACAAAGAAGGCAAAAATTAATCTTTAATTGCTGTTTCGAAAATAAACCCTGGCAAGTGTTTTATTTGCCCGGAAAGTGAAACCCGTAACATTAAGGACTTGTGGTTTTCCTTTTAATGGCTGTCATACGCACCAACTATCAGGCTCCGGCACAGACACAGACACTGGAAAATTCAAACAGGTACCCTGAAATAATAATTATCATAAAATCTATTAAATTTGTACAAGTTGAGCAATTTAGAAGCGCCTTCCTACCTAGCACTCCATGGCGTCCACATCCTTTCCCCGCCGTCTTTTCGACCGAGTGTCCGTCCGTCACACTCTTATCTGTCGTCCTCTTCAACATTAGTGAACCACAAAGTAATTATTATCACGCAAACAACCGCAGAAGACTTAAAGTGTCAACAGTCTTCGAAGTGCGAGGACGAGAAACAGTTTGTCAAAAACTCCCACCATTCGCCGGAATAAATTCATGCGAATTGCTTGAAAGTTATATGAGTCGTAAATTAAAAACTAACTGTTCTGTAACCACCGAACACAGAAACCCACGCTTTGCAAGATGCAGCCCGTCGCCATTTGATACAAATTTGTTCCATAGCTCAATAGTAAAAACGCCATACAGGGAAATATTTGAAATATTTCAATAATAGCACACAATAATCTTACAAGTTTTACCTGCATGCCTAGCGGGGCAATAACTCGGGCATTGTCTTCAATACTAAGACTACGGGATATACTCGTATCTCTTACTCGTAAAGTCGGTGGCATTAACAAGCTGGGACAAGAGCGGTGTATTGTGCGGATCATCGTTAGAGTATCCAAAGCTTCGATTACTTTATGTCGAATTATCAAAAGAACCATTTTTATATAATGCATATTTTCTAGCAAACCGGGATATAAAACGCACACATAGCATATTTTTTGAAGGAGGAATTATCCCACAAGCTTATAAGATCAGGTTTGTTGTTGTTTGTCATAGAGAGAAGGAAAAGTAGGTCCGCGAAGTGAAAGCAAACACCTCATCTTCTGTTAGACGCGTTCATCCGACGTATATGCTCCTTGCCCAAGCAGCTTTAACGCTACATGAAAGCACAGGTAGTATCAGTTAGGTGTAAAGTATAATCTTTGTTTATCGAGAGACGGCTTTGTTCTTAAGCTGTTTACCGAGCCTAAAATAACACCAACATGATCCTTCGTTTTATTTCCTCTACTACTTCGATGTTGCAACTGCCGGCAGAAACTATCCCGAATTTCTTTTGTCACTGCGCCTCTCTAGCAGTTGCCAGCATCATTTTGGTCTTGCTCTCATTCACCATTAGGCCAACCTTACGCTACTCTAATTCAATCTTTACAAAGCTCTAATTGCATATTGCTCTTTTCTGCATACAATGGACGTATTTGTTTGAAGCTCGGATATGAAGAGAGTTTTAAAGTTATAGCCTTAGCGACTACTTGCTGAGGCGATATCTTTAAACTTTGAGAAAAAAAAACTGTAGACATGTCGTTAATTCGCAGAAATTCACTCCATACATCATAAACCGTTTGATATGAAAGGTTGGAATTTATAATAAAAAAAATGTATTCAAGAAATACTTAAAACAAATAATAGCCGAGTGCGCTAAAAGGTCTTTCTTGAACATTTTTTTTCCTAAAAACTCAAAATTTTTTAAAACTAGCTGTTTATGACGTAAATTTAAAATACTTCTCTGGCAACAAACCAATTTTTCTATATTTGTACAATAGTTCTTGCTTGCTTAATGGCCGAACAACAAAAGAAAACGCCTAATGTCTATGTCGTCCAGGGCTGCCAGCCCAAATAAATAAAAAATTGTCGTTTTTTTAATAAGAATCGTCAATATTATTTTTGCAAAGATAATTCATCGTTATATCGTCCTTTTCCGAGATATCAGTACCAACTAAATAAGATCAAAAAATATTTTGAATATATATAAAGGGTGATCCATTATTATTTTTTTAGAACAAAAAATAAATAAAAATTCAAATCAAGTGTGGAATCTTTATTGGTAATTTGAAAGGACAATAAATGACATTTGTGTTTGAATATAATTTCCTTTAAATGTTGACCGCAACTACGCCTCAGGGTTTCAATTCTGAGGGCCCAATTTTGGATGACTCGTTCGAGCATTTCGACCGGTATGGCTTTAATGACACGCGTAATGTTGGCCTGAATTGTAGCTGGTTTGTCAGCGTAGACTTTGGACTTTACGTAACCCCAAAGAAAAATGTCTAAAGGTGTGATATCACTCGATCAAGGCGTCCAACTCACCTGTCCAAAACGTGAAATTAGCTGCTTTTCGAAATGACCTCTCAATAGATCCATTGTGTGAGCAGCGGTATGGCAAGTGGCACCGTCCTGTTGAAACCAAAATTCGTCACGATTACTGGCTTCAATTTCAGGTAGATCGATATCATGGCGCGATAGCGAGCACCATTCACAGTTACGTTCCGGCCATCATCATTTTTGAAAAAATATGCACCGATGATTGCTTATAAACCGCAACAAACCGTGGTTTTCTCTGGGTATAATGGCACCTCTTGAAAATCTTCTTGTTGCTCTTCAGCACAAATGCGGCAATTTTGTTTATTGACTTTGCCGTTGAGCCAGAAATGGGCCTCATCACTGAAGAAAATTTTGGTCGAAAACAGCAAAATTTCCCGTTTCTCACCGAACGCTTATATCCATAATACAGTTGCCAAAATTTAAAGGTAATTATTCAAAAAATAAATGCCATTAAATGTCGTTTCAAGTTACCAATAAAGATTCCACACTTGTTTGAATTTTTTTTTGTTCAGGAAAAATGCCTCTAGATGGATCACCCTATAGATAAAAGTAATAAATATACCATAAGTAATAATCTGTTTTTTTTTCTAATAAACCACCATATTTAAAAAGAAACCAAAAAAGCATTTTTTATTTTCCCCTTTCTTGATTTGGCTGGAATGTCAATCTTCGCCTAAATGTTTTTGTCATAATAAATAATTGCAGAAACACGTGTAGCACTTACATTTTTCTTCTACGAACTTATCGAAGCCTAAGGTTTGTCTTTCCAATCATTTGGAAATTTAAATATGACTTTCGTCATTTGACATAATGAGTTTTTAAAAATCGTAATTTTTGGTGCTTTTACACTGAAATGTCTTCAATCGTCATTAGTCAAATTTTAGGTTCAAAATCGTCAAAATGACGATAAACTGGCAGTCCTGATATCGTTTGCCTACGCGACAAGGATGTGGACGATCTATTAACTTTTCCGTCTTCTACGATATTGTCCATAAGCTGTCACCCTGTCTGAAACCTCTTGTCATAGTGAATGGTTTATAGAGTTATCTTCCAATTTTAACTCAGTATATTCTTGCAAAGGCGTACAAGTTTTAGCGGTATCCCAACGTAGGTTTTTTCTATGATTAGGCGCATTGCAAGGATTTGGTCGGTTGTTCGCATATTAAGCCTGAAGCAACACTAATATGGGTAGATCAGGTCAGGGAGTTTGGGCTTTAATCTTTCACACACTGACGTTAATACTCATAGTACTTAAACACGATGGATAGGAGACTTATTCTGCGATAGTCGTTGCAATCGGACAGGCGTTTGGTTTTCCAGATAATGCAAACTATCTGATGCATGTACCTTATCAGCTCGTCTCCTTATACAGTTCCGTCGAAATAAGGTTGACTCCTGCAATTTCTTTCTTCTTGCATCTTGTTTTTATTACTTTGCCATATTCCTAAGTTGGTTCGATTGCGCGAAAATGTGCATAATATGATCAAAATCGGACCTAACAAAATATTTGTTTAGGCGAGGCCACCAATGGGAACGAATTTGTCATACGAACAATAACAAAGCGGGAGATGGCATTATTTAATTTCAGATTGGTTGAAAATTAGTCAGCCATAACGTTTTATGCAAAGTTTGAGCAAGATCGGATTCTATATGTGGCCTCTAGATAGTCAGGACATTAATTCGGTATGGACCTTTTTAGAGAATCATAATATTTTTGATTGATTGACATCATATTCTTGATTCTATTAATATTAAGTTTAATAGAGGTTGCACAATTTGTTTCTAAATTGAGTTCGCTGATTATATTTTATGTTACATTTACACATAACATTAACATGTTACATTTACATAAAACAAATTTATTTTAGTATGGAAATTGCGATTATTATCAATTCAGTTTTCTCAGTAAATTGTGAACAAAAACAAAAGTAATGAACCGATTTCAATTAACCACAGCTAACTTCGTTCGAAATATGTAAAAATACATGATTTTGAAACAAATTTTTAGAATTTTTTTTATAAAATTTGTGTGTTTTTTCTTCCAAAACTTCATCGATATCTCTGCAACTATATGGCATAATTAAAGACAATATTAACACTAGGGAGGATTGATGTTTTTGCACAGAGCTTATTTTATTATATTTTACTCAAATACAACATTTTTTTGGAAATAATTCTGCCATTTAAAAAATCTTTGTCCGATTTGGTTAGAAAGTTGTACAGACCTAGCTGCACGCTGAAAAACAGTATGGTTGGGGTAACAATATTCGAAGAGCATCGTACTATTTTTGGTTATATGGTTGTGGCACAACAATATTATGATCATCACAACAATAGTATGTTTCACACACAACCATACTTTGATCCCCACAACAATATTATGGTCCTCTCAACAATAGAATTATACACACACAACCATACTATGATCCCCACAACCATATTATTATTCACACTCAACCATACTATGATCCCAACAACCATACTATAATCCTCACTACCAAAGAATGTTTCACATACAACCATGATGTGCATTATCCTCACAACCATAGTATAACTTACTCATACACACAACCATGCTATAATCCCCAAATATGTTTGTAAAGATTGGGTTAAGTTGTTATTCAACAATAGAGATTTTTATTAAATAACTTATGTAAAAATACATAAAACTCTTTATAAAGAAGTGATTTATTTAACAGTAGAAACAATTCATTTATTGAAAATATTTAGGTTATACTAATCCGTAGTTTGTTTTGAAAACATTTTAATTTATATATAGAAACTACTATTATTGCGTTAGATTCGTAAAAATAACATTGTCAAATTAAAAATAAATTACGATTTTGCCTGTATGATTGCCGTAATCATGTTATTGTTAACATAAAACCCATGAAACGATACATTTGTCCCACCAACCATATTTATACTGTTGCTACAGCCATTTTTTTCATTTGGCAACAATGCTTTTGTTACATTGGTCAATGTGTAAAAACAACAGACCGAAATAAAACAAACGAGCTAAACATTTCAACAATATAAATATTGCCGCAATCATACTATTGTCAAAATTAAATTCAAAAAACAATACTAAGGTGACAACTATACTTTTATTGCAGAGAACATACTATTGTTGCCGTGACCATATAGTAACCATATTTTTTCTCTGCGTGTGATGTTACTAAACTTAAGTCGGGAGGTGAACTCTTTCTATATTAAAGAGGGCCAAGTTGCGAGCAGCCGAACCAAATAAATTCGGGTCCATAAAAAAATCAAGATCTGCCATATTTGTATTTGATTTCCGGTATACCGACGTTTTTGCATGACCATTGTGCTAGTAGAGATTTTTTCAGCATTGCTCAGTGTTTTACTTATAATTCAAAAAAGCTTTCTTAGATTTGCACGAAATAGAATTTTACATACTTAACTGCGGTTTCTTGTACTAGTAAAATGTATAAAGGCTGAAAGTTAAAATTTTTAAATAAGGGAATGTTAAAAAAAGGTCCCAAATGTTTTGCTTTTAAATAAAAAAAACATATCAAGTATTTTTTATTTTCTGAAAGATAACATAATAAATATGAGCGTTGCCAAGAAAAGCTAAACGAAGTTTTTACTCGTTTGACTTCTGCAATTTGATAATGGCAATTTGTGATTTGTTTGTGATTTATAACCGTTGCTAGTCTGAGTTTATTATACAATATAAGAGAATCTAGACTCGCGTACGAGCCATAAAAAAGAAACTACATCATCGTGATAATGCATGTGATCAAACCCAACTTAGGATATATAACAAAAAACATGTATTAAATTTTGATTGCTCGAACTACTTTAGATGATGACAGTGTTCTGTCTTCGCCTTCGTTCTATGCAAACATTCCATACGAACACTTGTTGCAGTTTATGAGTCTGATGACTTACCGCGTCCTAACCCAGGAATGTATCCAAGGAACTGAGCGTTGTGTATAGCTGTGATCAAGTGCCTGCAGACGCTCTCACGCAGAATACAGCCGATATCATGGACGTAACTCTAGAAAGTCGTACTAAAACGCCGCGGATGAAATCCAAACAGGACTTAAATTGTAAGCCTTTTCAATTTAAGCAATCGTTTTGTATCGTGGTCTCATTTCCTTAAATGAAATGCATTCTTTAAAACAACCGAATCGTATGCATGTTGTTCATCAATTAAGTTCAGACAGACATTGGGCAAATAAGCCCTTTTATACCCTCGAACGTAGCATGGTGGTGTATTCACTTTGTCATTCCGTTTGGAACACCATCAAATAGTAACCGGCGAAACTATGAATAGGTGAAATCGGCTAAGAAATAAACATTTTCCGAATTCGTTTTATCTTGATTTCTTCACTCAACTGATCCAATAATGCACAATAATATTGACTTTTTATAGTTTTTCCTTTCTCAAGATAATCAATAAATAGTATACCCCTTGCGTCCCAAAATACTGTGGACATTACTTTTCCTGCTGACTTAACACTTTTCGCCTTCTTGGGACCACTTTTACCAGCTTCTATCCATTGTTTTGACTGTTCTTTGAATTCTGAGATGTAGTGATGGATCCATGTTTCATCAACAGTTATGAATCGGGGCAAGAACTCTATTGGATTACGCTGATAAATCGCTAAAAGCTACACGGAATTAGTCCAACGGACGATTTTTTGGGGCAAAGTCAACAAACGCGGCACATATCTTGCGGATAGCTTTTTCATGTGGAGTTCATCACGTAAAATACTCCAAACTTGTTTTTCGTGTATTTTAACAATATCAGCAAGTGCTGTGAGCATTATTCTTCTATCTTTAGTCACTTCATTAAATATTTTTCTAATGTTTTCAATAGTAGTAGCATCTTCCGTACTTGAACGACCCATTTTAAATTGATGAACCCAGGCTTTCACGGTGGAGTATTATGGTGCATTATCACCATGAACAGAATCCAATTCATCTTTGATTAATTGTGGCGTATAACCTTTCATATAAAAGTGTTTAATAACCGCACGAAACTCTTTATTTTCCATTTTTAAAAATTAAAAAACTTGTTTACTTCAATCACCTGGAACAAAGAAAATAATCATTAAATATTTCGGAAATTTTGACAGATGGCTTATAAAAGATTGCTTTTAAAAAACAAAAAAAGTGGCTAGTAAAACAGAAAACGTGCCAGGCCAGTTAGTTTTGCGGTCGCCCTCGTAAATGTATTTTTCGAATATTTTCTGCCGTTTTTGTCTTATATTTCATCCCTGTAGACACCGTTCACCATGAAATTTTCACAGATATAACACCTCGTCACAATTCGTTTACAGGATATTATAGATAATGATTTGGAAGAGACGCGTAGCGCCAATAGCACTCAAAACTTATAAGTCATATCTTTTGATTTTTTAAAGTTATAAAGTTAAGATTTGGAGCATATGAACTTATATTATTGATATAGAAAAAATAAGAAAACCACTTATGTCGGCCAAAGTGTCGATTATGATACGACGAAAAGCAAATCCCTGGTAGAGGGTATATAAGATTCGGCCTGGCAGAACTTAATGCCGATTTGACTTATTATTTCAGGGCTTAAATAAATGTTAGGAGTTTTGACGTAAAAGTAATTAATTTATACAAAAAAAGTTTAATACTAAAGTATTTTGGCAGAATTTCACTACAAAAAGCAAAATGTGAAATAGTTATTTCAGATGAATTTGCACGAGCAGGAAATTTAATTTAGAACCTCAATTTCTTAATAAAATATTCTTGGAATTTTCTGTAGATTTCGTTTTTGCTTTATGAATTCTTCACTTTTTCCCACTCTTACAAATTGACCCCTAAGAATTTGTAAAAGAGAATAAAGTGTTCGAACTTAGTGTTTCAATTTTCTAGCGCTCTAATGATGGTGCACAAATACGTATAAAAAACACCGTTATTTGTGCTTTACTGCAGTGCGTTGTTCTTCATTATTGCAAAGAAGAAGCACATCGCTCATCTTGTAAAGGGTTTACCATTAGCACATAACAATTTTATATATAAATAAACACAGAATATTTAAGATATAGAGTTCAAATTTATTCCAGGTGTAGTGCAAATGTTACATTTTAAGAATGAAATTCGATTTCGGTCATATGACCACCACGAGTCCGTGTACAACGATCTATTCTTTGGATCCAACTCGAGATAGCACATTCAACGAGTTTGCCTTTTAGTAAATCGATTGTAAGGCGTGCTGTGTGGCTAGTGGAACCGTCTTGTTGAAACCACATATCGGCGATCTCAAGCTCATCCAATTTTCTAACATGGCACTATAACGATTTCCATTGGCGGTAACACGAAGATTGCTTTCATCGACGAAAAAATTAGGCCCAATCACACCTCCAGCATGAAAATCACACCACACAGTAATTTTTTGTGGATGCAATTGTGTCTCTTGAAGCACACGTGGGCTTGGTGCTGGCCAAATAACGCATGCTTTGTTTATTGACAAAAGCACTTAGCCAGTCCAGAGACGATTAATTCGGCCAAAAATTGGAGTAAGCGCTTCTAAAGTTGCGACCACCGACTCAGAATTTTGGAAGTAATTCTTAATGATTTCCAAGGGTTGCTGCTCGTAAGTATACTTTACCATGATGAAAATCTCGACTTCGACTAACGTTTTGACACTGAAAGATCATTAAAAAAGTTTGAGGGTGCGTTGTCATAGAGATACGAAATTGTTATGTCCCTATTGAAAACCCCGTTACAATTAATCGCCTTTGCTTTTTACTAGTTTTTATTCGAAGATATTTTCCGAGTAAACTAGTGTTCAGACAGGCGCGACACAAAAAATACGCAACCGCAACGACAGTCGTACCTTCCACGCGAACACCTAAGCTTTGTCGTCGCTATGATCTACATTTTTTAAAAAAATTTACAATCCTGAGGAAGTTTGTAAATATAATTTGACTTTTAGTTGCCTTTTGTCGAGTCGTGTCTGTCTGGACAGTACTTAAATGTAGAACATTTTCAAGACAATAAATAAACAGAATTTATTATTCACCGTCTATTCTTTTATTAACTTAAAAAAATTACAAGTCAAAAAACGAAATAAAATGGACGAACCCTATTGAAATTGGTCAATATCGGACCATAGTTTGAAAGCATATCCGCTAAAGGTATTTCCAATTTTGGACCCCGCAACTCTGAAAGCTACTGCCAAGCCTGATCAAATATTGCATGGAATGCTAAAGGCCCCCAAAAATTAATTCTAGTGAAAGTGAATCTTATCGACCCATGATTTCGAATATCACCCAAAAAAAAATCTCTCCGATATAAGGTGTTGCCGCTCTTAAAGACACAAATTCAATCTGATCGCTGTCAAAATTGTAGAAACGTAGGTTATGAGGGACCATTAATTAAATCTGACGAAAGTGGTCCACCACTATCCATGATTTCATAACCCATACAAACGTTCTTCCCAATTTGAGGTTCTGGCCTCCTACAAGCCTCATTATGCTTTTAAACTTGATATAATTTTGTGTATTGCATTCATGAAGACCTGATTGGATTTTCGATTGTTCCAATTTTGCATGTTATCATTAAGTCAGTTAACTGAAAACTTACTTTATCTTTCCACGATTTTTTATAGAACTCAGACTAAGATCCTTACCTATATAGGGTTATGCACTTTATTGTGCTCAAATTCGCATGGAACGTTACGTGCAACCACCATCCTACCACGGTTAAATTGGACGATGTTTGTTTTCCCAGTCCTCATGAAAAGGACACCCCCTGATTTTAAATCCTTCCGCTCTATAAGCCACATTTCAACACAATTTTTTTTTCAATTACCCAAATAAAATCCATTCTGATGTGAGACCTTTTTCGCTCTCGAAGCTAAGATCGTGCTTAAACTCAGAATTGTTCGTTATGATCCAATTTTAGCAAACACTAGAACAGGTCGACCGTGTTGTGCCACCTTCTGATGTAGCCCCGTACAAACGTTATTTCCAGTTCGATGTATTTCGAATAATGCATACAGCCATCATACTTTCTCCCAATGAACCTAAAGGAACATCTGAGGAACTTCTCCTTATTCTTTTACTTACTGATCGGGATCAACAGTTTAGCTTCAAAGAGATTAAGTATTATATAAAAAAGTTTTTACATGACTTAGAGAATACACCTAATCCTGTTTTTACACGGTCTTTTTTTACACTATTTTGAAATAACACGGTCGACAGAAATAAACTTATCCTGCTTTTACATGTTTTTCTAAATAGCAGGAAAACACTTATCCTGTTTTTACACGTTTTTTTAGACGGAAATAAAATCTATTTTGAATTTAACTGTGATTTTATCTACATATGCATAGTTTTTTCTCTCTTCAGCACTGCCAGTTAATAATAAAGTTTTGCCACTGTTTCCACAAGGAACTGCCATTCAAATATTATTTTTCTGTATATTTTTTAAATATGGCAACACAATGTGATTTTGACATTTCATTGCAAATTATACCGATAGTTAGGGGAGCTGTGAAATTTCAATCAGATCTACAATCCTGTATGGCTCGATACAAGGAACTGTACAAAGAACTCTCCAAAGTAGGATCGCAACGTACTATAACTGAATTTGCTATTAAAATAAATAAACCTGTGCCTGAAACAAGTTCTGATATGCAGTTACCAATGAACGCAGTTGAAGATGTGGACGTAGATCTGAACAATTCTACTGACGAAACAGATATTGCTCCAACGCAGCAGAAAAGAATGCGCTTACATTCAGAAACTAATACAGAATAGAATTTACCCTTATACCATTTTTTATATTTCTATACAACTTTTTTATGTTCCTTGCATAGGAGATTTTTTTGTTTTTAAATTGGATTTTTATTGCTTAAAAACTTTAAAATGATTTTATTTTTTAAGTTCCTTTATATAAAATTAGTTCCTTTATATAATATGTGAAATAAAATGGGCATGGTATACTGAAGAATAAAATTTATGTTTATTTTACCGAATTATGTATTAATTTTCGTAGGCTTTCTTGGTTTGCTGAACCAATCTAACATTTTTCCATTAAGTAGTGTCTTTATTTACACGATTTTTTATACACGATATTTTCTGGAACACATGTACCGTGCAAAAACAGGATTAGGTGTAATCACTTGTCAAGTCACAGACATGTACGAGTTGGAAAATCTGCAGCTAAAAAACGTTGTTACCAGGACTTTAACCTCGGTAAAATTGTGCGACAGTTGGACATACCCGCTAACCAGCGCACTAATAAGGCCCACATGTGCACACGAGAATTATTATTTTGCGTCCTTTGATGTACTTTGGTGAAATCGAACCATATTGGTCCCAAAACTTAAAAAGTCTGACCTTGATCGAAATTGGCGTATAGTACATACTCGTATAACATAATGCGCCTGCCTGACTTTAGAATTTTGTGTTTTTTATTTTCATTTGTATGACTGTTTAATGGCCTGTTGACGTGCTCGAACGACTGCTTGGGTTTATCTAACAACCCTCAGTCGAACGAAAACCAAGTCACTCGAAAACGTAAGCATTCCAGTACAATTTTGGTTTATGCAACTCTCTTCGGCCTCATTTGGTCGAACAGAACTGTCAAAACCAATCACTTGTTTTTTTTCGTTTAGCTGAAAAATGGAGGCAAGCATCAAAAAATGTTTTCAGGCCTTTGTTGAGACACCGCCCAGGAGTAGCAAAACGGAAGCGGTAGTCACACCAACCAGGCAAAGCAACTAACAAGCCAGCGACGTTATGGAAGAAAAAATAGAAAAAATAGCAGCTACCAACAGACCACCAACCAAACCGAATTGTTTACATTTATTTTTTACATATTTATTTATTTGTTTACATACATAAAAATTGGCATTTGTTTGCTCTCTCTCTCTCTCTCTCTCTCTCTCTCTCTCTCTCTCTCTCTCACAGCAGCTGATATCATTAAAGAGGCAAAGTTGTAATTATTTTAGTATATTCACAATAACTTGAGGGTTTTTGGAAGTAATTTAAGGTCCAATTAGTCTTGACGGTAGTCAATTAGCTGTTTGAGTTGGGGTTGCATTTAACATTTGTTAGAGAGATAACTACAATTCGACGGTAGACTTCTGCAGGTTGTAGAATCAACCGTCAGCTGTCAGCCGTCAAGACTTATTGGACCTTTATTCTTACGCTATAACGTACCCTACGTTCTTTTATGTAGGGTACTATATAGAGCTGCTATACATATTTCTTGCCTAATAATGAAAATGCTAATATTTATCATCAAAAATGGTTTTTAGTGTTTTTCAAAGTATTCTCCAGCATGATTTATACACTCTTGCATGCGCTCAATCAAACCAATTGTCGAAGAACTTTATCCACTCCGATTGAGACGCCTCCAAACGGGTTTTGAACGCTTCAAAAGCATCTTCTGGCGACGAAAATCGTTGACCACTCATTTTGTCTTCTCTTCTTTTCTTCTCTTCTTTTCTTCTCTTCTTCTTCTCTTTTTTCGAATTTCCCCGATGACTTCAAGCAAACAAGTTGTACGAGTAGTTTACCACTCAGAATTGACCGTCCTAGCTCAAGCGGAACAGTCGCCACATGACCAGTTTTGACGAAGGCGTCCGATTGCTTGGAAGTGCTTCTTTCACGAACAACTTTCTTTCGATTTGGCTCGTCTTCGAAGACCCACACGTTCGATTGCTGTTTTGTTTCGGGCTCATACGCATAGATCCATGATTCGTCACCTGTGACGATCTTATTATAGTCTTGTAAAGCACCGCGATCGTATTTTTTCAAAATTTCTTTGCACCAATCGACACGAGCCTTGTTTTGAGCGATTGTCAAATTGTGCGGGATCCAACGAGAACAAACCTTTTCTGCGGCCAGGTGTCCATGCAATATCGAATGTATGCTAGTGGAAGAAATGCCCAAGGATGCCTCTATCTCACGGTATGTTACATGACGATCTTGCATTATCAGTTTACGCACGGCATCAATGTTCTCTGGCACAACGGCCGTTTTAGGACGACCTTCGTTTTTTGAGCGAGCGTCGGCCACGATTGAATTGATTAAACCAGTTATTCAGATTGCTATGGGATGGTCAAAGCGTTCTGAGTACGTTTATGCTAAAAAAAAGGGCCAGAAATATATATATATATATCAAACCCTCGTATACATTTATGAAACAATTGTTAAATATCGCACCCTATATATCTTAATCAGAAGAGATTTTAATATAAAGTCATTGGCAATACAACTTCAACTGAGAAAAACTTTTCAAATCCATCACTTAGGAATTAAATGAGACCAAAGTAATGGAGTTAGAACCGCATGTTTGTCTTTTACAGTGGCAAGATAGCAATTCGAAAAGAAACATTTTGTATCGGTCGTGTTACGAATGCGACTTCCGAAATTTTTGTATGACGGAGAGTTAAGCAAAAACGGTAACATAATGAGTCAGCAGTGCTTTATACGACGGCAGTTCAATAATTGAGTGACTTTTCCAACTTGAAATGAAATGCAATACTATTTCCATCTAGTACAATCTGTTAATAGACTACTGTCAAATTTTGAGAAAGTTCAGTCATTTAGTTTGTGTTTGACAGCTGCTTAAAGCATAAAACCTCGTGGATTTTGTTAAAAATTAACAAAAGTAAATTTCGAGTGCTCATTTTACATTAATTTTTGCGGAACAAAGCGTCAATCACACCAGGCAAAAGCTTGATACATACTATTACTGACTTTCGTTGTGTTCGCACAAGTACAAATGACGCTGAACGTTCTGGATGGCCAATTGGGGTCAATACACCCGAAAATGTCGAATAAATCGACGATATGGTGTTGGCCGATCGAAGAGTAAAAGTGCGTGAGATTGTTGATGTCATTCGCATTTCATTCGCTAAGTATTCGTTTCTATTTTTTTGAAGGGATACGAAAATTGGAGAAACGTTGGACTAAGTGTATTAAGCTAAAATGAGATTATGTTGAAAAATATTTTTTTTTTTTTTTGCAAAAAATGAGTTTTATTATTTTTATTTATTTATTTTTTATTGTTATTTTTATTTATATAAAAGTCCCGGAATTATTGATCTACCCTTGTATATTTGTTATACTCGCTGAACAGCTTATGCTTTTATAAAAAAAAAACTTTTACATGGCCTACAGATTATAATCGTGATTTTAAATTTAACGGCATTTAAGAGATGGAAAGTAGCGCCCTTAAAAAATGGTTAGTGGCTCCAACCTGGTTAGTTGCTTACTTGTGTGATATTCCTACACACTCTGTCGGTGTGTCATTTTTTATACGGTTGCCTATTGAGAACTTGAGGCTGATTCAAAAAAGAGTACGTTTTAAGACGAAGGATTATTTTCCCCACTGGAAATCTATTCATCAAATAAATAACAAAAAGTCCAAAGTAGGGCGGGGTAGACTTTATATGTCCTCACAACATTCTTTATATACCATTTAACTCCAAAGTTATATCTCAGAATGTTTCGATATATTTAGAGCTATTCCTGATTATGGCCGAAAATGTCAAATTTTACCATAGTTGCTTTTCAGTGTATGCTCGTACCGTACAAGAGAAATTGGAGCAGATTCAAATATAATATAGGGTGATCCATCTAGAGGTATTTTTCAGACAAAAAAAATATATAAAAATTAAAATCAAGTGTGGAATCTTTATTGGTCATTTCGAAAAGCAACTAATTTCACGTTTTGGACAGGTGAGTTGGCCGCCTAGATCAAGTGAAATCACACCTTTAGACATTTTTTTGGGGGTTACGTAAAGTCCAAAGTCTATGCTGACAAACCAGCTACGATTCAGGTTTTGGAAGCCAACGCGTGTCATTAAAGCCATACCGGTCGGAATGCTCGACCGAGTCATCCAAAATTGGACCCTCAGAATGGAAACCCTAAGGCGTAGTTGCGGCCAACATTTGAAGGATATTATATTCAAAAAATAAACACCAAAAAATGTCCTTTCAAATTACCAATAAATATTCGACACTTCATTTGAATTTTTTTATTTTTTCTTTGTTCTAAAAAAAGTACCTCTAGATGGATCACCCTATACATATATACATACTTAGTAGGGACATAAATACTGTTACAACATTGAACACACCCATTTTAATACCCCGTTAATTTCATATGGGGTTTGTAAGCTAACCTCAATAGCGTTAGTCTGTAACGGGATTTTAAAATTGTTTCAACTTTCATCATGGAGTGGTCAGATAATGTGAACCGTATCGCTGTAATACCGCATTTCTAGTGTGAAATGAAAAAAGCGATATTTTCAAAACGCTCAGGCCACTAGGGATTAGCCGCATGTTCGTCTACCGATGCGTAAAATTGTTTAAGGAGACTGGAGATGTAAAAGACCGCCACCGGTCACGCTGCCCACGTTCTGTTCGAACACCGCATGTCATCAAAGCCGTTAAATCAAGAATTCACAGAAATCCGCTCCATAAACAGAAAATCATGGGCCGTGAGATGAATATCACGCAAAAGTCCATGAGTCGAATCATTAAAAAAGACTTGGGACTTGGGGCTTTCAAACGACATACCGGACATTTATTGACTGCAGCTTTAAAAAAATAGGATTGAAAAATGCAAACGTCTTTTGGTGAAGCACGCTGATAACTTGCACAGAAAAGTTTTGTTCACCGATGAAAAAAATTTTACCGTTCAGGAAAAATGTAACAAGCAAAATGATAGAGTGTATGCGCGGTCATCTAAGGTAGCATCTGAACTGATCCCAAGGGTGTAAAAGGGTCATCACCCAGCTTCAGTCATGGTTTGGTGGGGTGTCTCTTACGATGGGATCACTGACCTGCATTTCTGCGAACAAGGAGTCAAAACATCGGCCAAAGTTTACCAAGAAACCGTTTTGGAAGCTTTTGTAAAGCCTCTTAACAATTCCCTGTTCAAAAACCAGCCATGGACTTTCCAGCAAGATTCTGCGCCGGCCCATAAGGGTAAAACGTCCCAGGCCTGGCTTCGAAACAATTTGCCAGCGTTCATTTCCTCTGTAGAATGGCCCTCAGGCATTCCAGATTTGAACCCATTGGATAACAAATTGTGGACGGTTTTAGAGGACAAGGTTTGTCACAAAAGATACCCCAACATTGGATCTCTCAAGACTGCTTTGGTTCGAGCTGTGGCCAATTTTCCAATGCGACTTAAGGCAAAAGGCGGACATTTCGAATAAGTAGATTATTTTTGGATACAATATACATCAATAAATATATTAAAAAATATTTGGTCAAAAAACATTCAGTACTTTTTATTTAACAGCATAAAACGTGTGTTACAGTATTTATGTCCCTACTAATATATATATATATATATATATATATATATATATATATATATATATATATATATATATATATATATATATATATATATATATATATATATATATATATATATATATATATATATATATATATATATATATATATATATATATATATATATATATATATATATATATATATATATATATATATATATATATAAACAGTCACAGAATCAACAATATGTAGAAACGTTTCATGGGGCTTGGAACTGGTTCTGTATAAGCAACTTCTCTGCCTTAAATTTCTGACGAACTTATTGTAAAAAGGATGTAAGAATTTTTATTTCTGTACGTTCTTCGTACATTAAGTTTTGCTTTGTTGCATAAAGATCGTCACACTGAACTCGAAGTTGGACTTTTGCGAACGTACAGTGCGTGTTGCGGCAGTAAAATGACGCATTAATGCGCTAAACTTCATTTCGAGCGGATAAGCTTTACAAAATGCTCAACAAACTCGAGTGTGTCTCAGATGAATACTATAAGTATATGCTAAGGCACATGTTGCCACTGCTTCCGCGTCGTCTTCCTTTTTCGGGACACAATCTTGGGAACATCATTTATTTGCTTCATTCGAAATGGCAGCCAATGCAAACAAAGATGACCGACTCCTTTGCATTGACTCAGCCCACGTTCGGCACTCTTGTCCTTCTGCTGCGGAAATTGCCAAGTTAAGCCAAGGATGCAACGCAGGTTTGTGTATGTGTGTGCGTTGTGAGAGAGTTGGTGAGTGCCAGCGAGTTTGCTTGTTTTAAGGTTTATGGAAGGTTATGGCAATAAACGATAAAGTAACAAAACAAAATTAAATGAAAAGCATTTTAAATAAATTTATGAATAACAATAAACAATGAATGCGCAAAATGCGTCTGACTGCACAATAACCACGCCAAGTCAACAACCGTCTTTGCCTTCTACTACTTTCCTGCGCACTAGGGATGTAACGAAAGTAGGTTTAGCTAAAGTGAATATTGAAATACACTTCTTTGCGCATGCAAAAGCGAATATACCAGATTTGAATATTGTGAATGCAAAAGCGATTAAATATATTTCTCATTTTGAATATAATTTTTTATGAATATAATTTTTAAAATTAAAAAAACTACAATTGCTTGCAGTGTGCCAGACACGTTTTCATTTAAAAATGCTGAGTGAGAACAAGGCTTTATTTACAATTAATGTAGTTCTGTGGTAAATATAGGGTGATCCATCTAGAGGTATTTTTTTAGAACAAAAAATATAAAAATTCAAATCAAGTGTGGAATCTTTATCAGTAATTTGAAAGGACATTTTATGGCATTTATTTTTTGAATATAATTTTCTTCAAATGTTGGCCGCAACTACGCCGCAGTGTTTTCATTTTGAGGGTGCAATTTTGGATGACTCGTTCGAGCATTTCGACCGGTATGTCTTTAATGACACGCGTAATGTTTGTCAGCATAGACTTTGGACTTTACGGAACCCCAAAGAAATATGTCAAAGAGGCGCGATATCACTCGATCTAGGCAGCCAACTCACCTGTCCAAAACGTGAAATTAGCTGCTTTCGAAATGACCTCTCAATAGATCCATTGTTTGGGCAGCTGTATGGCAAGTGACACCGTCCTGTTGAAACCAAGTGTCGTCAAGATTACGGGCTTCAATTATGTAAC
Organism: Hydrotaea diabolus; assembly: GCA_963513945.1. Lineage (NCBI taxonomy): Eukaryota > Metazoa > Arthropoda > Insecta > Diptera > Muscidae > Hydrotaea > Hydrotaea diabolus. The sequence goes on along the minus strand of OY740720.1, from coordinate 97,819,553 downwards.
ATAAAGATCGATATCATGGCGCGATAGCGAGATAAAGATCGAAATAAATATGCACCGATGATTCCACCAGCTTATAAACCGCACCAAACCGTGGTTTTCTCTGGGTATACTTATAATGGCACCTCTTGAACCACTTCTTGTTGTTCTTCAGCCCAAATGCGATAATTTTTTGTATTGACTTTGCCGTTGAGCCAGAAATGGGCCTCATCACTAAACAAAATTTTGGTTGAAAACAGTGGATCATCCCGTTTCTCACCGAGCGCTTATTTCCACAATACAGTTGTCAACATTTGAATGTAAATATTTTCAAAAAATAAATGCCATAAAATGTCCTTTCAAATTACTGATAAAGATTCCACACTTGATTTGAATTTATATATTTTTGTTCCGAAAAAAAACCTCTAGATGGACTTGAACTAAAATATTTTTTTGCAAGGGCTAATATCCCAAAATTGGCTTTGGCGAATGCGCAATCGAATGTTGCGAATAATTCGCATATGCGAATATTCGTTACAACCCAAACACGCACACACCCATGCAAAGATAACAAATGCAACTCTGCTGTGCAGCTATGCTTAGAAATGCTTCCACCAGCTTTCTTACTTTCAAATCCGTCCTTGATTATAAACATACACTCGCTCACACGTATGTATGTGTGTCTCTGTGTGTATGTATGTGTGAATGGTATCAGCAACATAACAGCTAAAACTAACAACAGCATAACTAATGCTATGCTTCATTGTTTAAGCATTTTTTTCTCGGCGATGGTTGTTTGCACACTTGCAAGAATGCCAGTAATGAAATGAATGCAAGTAACTTTGCCCTCGTAACTCGTGCCACAACCGTGTGAACGGCACGGCGCCTCATGTGCTGTAGTGTTGGGAGGAGAAACATTCCTTACATGGCCCTTATCCTTAGGCCAAGTTAAGACTGTGTGGCAGTGTACTGCTAGGGAACACTCTGACTTTGAAAGCTCCGAACAACTGCTGCATGTCGGGTTAAATTTAAATACGTATGCATAAATATGTGCATAACTATTAGGGATGCCAAACGAGGATCAGTTTCATAACTACTGCAGTTATGATATTACAATGGTTTGATTCCAGCGTAATTTGTTTTATTTATTATTTTTTCGTTACCACATAGACGCAATTATCAGTACCACCCAAGCACGGGCATAGCGTCCAGTTTCTAAAAAGCAAGTACTAGCAAAGCGTCTTGAGCGATTACAAGAATCCGCACATGGTCAGTTGCATTCAATAGTGTTGGGACAGTGTTGTGAATACAGAATGTAAAGTGATTTGCAAGAATACTAAAGAATTATAAATCCTCGCTTATCTGGCTATATGCCAGAGCACTGAAAAGTATACCATGCTAATGTTTATGCAGCCTTTTTTTATCGAAAATTAGATTACAGATAAAAAGTCACTTATCAAATGTACTAGCATAGGTTAGCTCAGTAATGGCTGCCTCTGATGAGGCAAAATAAAAAGTCAGTACATCTTATAACTTGGACCCATTTCGAATAAATTTTGTATGGCAATGACATTAAAGCACATACTTTCTTATTGAGAAATATTATTAAGAAATATTATTAATATTGTTAATATGAAGTGTGTTGTGTGGAGTGTTTTGCCGCACGGCTAATTACGAATAATTTCCATAGAAAGCTTTTTTCTATGGCTACGCGAGAAGTGTTGGTGCGATATCAGGAGTTGAGGCGGGAGGTAAATCTTTATTCTAAGGAAAGAAGAGACACATGAAGTGACGACACTGAAAGCAGATCGAGTTATACGGCAAACAGAAAAGACGCCAGAAAATGTTATCAACGAATCAAACACCAGCAAAAGCTCGACTTCTAGTATTGCTTTGTGTAGAGGTGGAAATAGTAATCTGGTAACTGATGCGTCGCGTTAGCTGAGGATTTGGAAAGAACATTTTCCAACTTTTTATCGGCTGAAGCAATCACTGATGCTAGAGTTGAATGTCCACCTCCAACCCAGGAAAAGCTCAAAAGCGCAATAACCCGGCACAAGAACAACAAAGCCGCAGGAGCCGACGGAATTCATGCGGAGCTGTAGAAGTTCGGAGGAGACAAGCTGATCAGCAAGTTTGCACTATCTGGAAGACCAAACGCATGCCCGATGTTGAGGTTCCTCAACGCGCTAAGCCCAATTTACAAAAAGAGAGACAAAACCTTTTGCGCCAACTACCGCGATATAAGTGTCCTATCCTTCGCGTATAAGGTACTGTCAAGTACACTGTGTAAAAGATTGAAGTCCAAACTCGCCGACCTGATCCTGATCGCATTAGTGCGGCTTCAGGACGAAAAAGTCAACAATCGACCAAATCTTTAGACTGCACCAAATCTTGGAAAAGACCCAAGAGCTGCAAAAAGACACTTAGCACCTCGTCATCGACTATAAAGCTGCCTTCGACACTCCGATAAGCGATACTCGTATATTATTTGAAACAATGTCTGCCATCAAAACTGTACGCCTTTGATAAAGCCACTGAGTGGCACCGATTCCTTAGTTAAAATGGAAGTGACCTCTCCAAACAATGCAGTACAACAAGAGGTCTCAGGAAGGTTAAAAACTTACAGTGTAGCTTCTTTAACATCTAATGGGGAAAATCCTAGAAAATGCAAAAGTTAATACAAGACCAAGAGCCACATCCTTTTCCCGTATGCAGACGACATTGTCGGCCGAAAAGAGCGAGATGTAACTGGAGCTTTTTGAGAGATTGAATTAGAGTCGTCTAAGATGGGTCTAACAGTAAATGAGGACAAGATCAAAATGATGCTAGCAACTGTTAGAGATGCGCCGCGATGGAAGAAAGGCGAGCTTGCTTTGGCCGACAGTTGTAACTACAGTAAAGGAATTTGTATACCTCGCATCCGACATAAACCAATAGAAGGACCGTCTTCCCAATAGCTGTTATTTTCGGCACGGTTATTACTCGTATTATTGTTATTTTTTTAAAGCGGCTGAAAGAATTTTGCCAGTCTTAAAGGAGTATATGCGTCGGACAAACCGAGAGCTGTATGAGATGAGATGTATGCCAAAAGCGCAGCCAGGGAAGACTAAGACTCCGGTGGACAGACCAAGTAGAGAATGATACGGAGGTCATTGGAATTAGAAACAGGAGGAAGCACGCTCAATGCCGTAGTGCTTTTAGATCATTTATTGAGCAGGCGCGTACCAACAAGAGGTTGTGGGGACAGCCTAAGTTATTAAGCAAATAAAAAGTTCAGCCATAAATATCATAGTATCATGAGAAATAGTCTATATTATTCATCATTTATAAGCTTGGCTCATTGAGAAAAACGGGTGTTCGCAACGTACTATTTACATGAACCTGGTGCTATCCTACCCGCCGCTAACTCAATGCCAAAAAAACGTATAACCGCCTTGCAGCAAACTTATACACATAAAGGATTATCAGTTATATAAGTATTATGCGAAGAGTCAAGATTTGCAATATTTAACAGATGTTTCAGCGCTTTTATTAATTTAACGAAATATAAATTTGATGTACATAGTACGTGTAGTTTCTCTATTTTTAAGATAACAATAAACAAAAACCAATAAAAAAAATGTTGACAAAAACTAACAAAAAATGGAAACATGTACTCTACGGACTTACTTATAAATAGGTCAGTTAGTTGCTACCGTATATTTGTCAGTTACATGTGTAACTTTGACTTATTGAGAAAAATAAATCGTATGTTAATTTATCAAAAATATTACCTGAAGCGCCAAGCTTTACAATTATGAAGCAAATATCTTAAACATTTTATTTAGCTAACCGGGTGTTAGTCTACTCGGCAACTTAAGCATATGTTTTTAAAAACACCTTTAGAATGATTTAAAGTAAATCCGTACGATTTTGTACGAAATGTTGGAAATATTGCTTGTATTATAAATTAGTTCCAAGAAACACCCAAAACCTTTTGAGCAAGATATAAATCCGTCAAACCGATGTCGATATATAAGACTTTAAAAGCAAACATATCTGCTGCATTATCGAATTTTCACCCAAGTTAATGTGCCTATATAATTCTAAACAAGTCTTAAAGATCTTAAGACATGGAATGGCTCGTATTTATGGTTATAGGAGAGTGCCGACCTGGGTCAAAAAGAGATTTACTTAAAGCATTCCATCACACTTTTGTTGTTTATTTCTAAGTACTTTCGATGAAGAAACCACATCTAAAATCATTTCAAGCCATTTCAAGACAAATTTATCAATTCGCGGACTTGAAGATGATTATCAAACCACAGTTTCTGTGGCAATGTGATTAAAATCAATAGAAAACTCTGGACATGGAGAAGTCATCAAAACCAAAAAAAAATCCAATCTAGTGTAATGGCAAAAATACGCCCTTATTTCCTCTTTGTATATTTTTGATTTAGCAAATTTTTTGCAAGTAGTTCACTCTACGAGGGCTGCTATATATATTTCTGGCCTTATAATGAAAATGCGAATATTTATCATCAAAAATGGTTTTATTGATTTGCAAAGTATTTCCAGCATGATTTATACACTTTTGCATGCGCTCAAACCAATTCTCGAAGCACTTTTTCTACTCCGATTGAGACACCTTCAAAATATGGTTTTTGAACGCTTTAACAGCATCTTTTGGCGATGAAAATCGTTGACCACGCATTTTTTTCTTGATGTGCAGGAATAAAAATAGTCATTGGGTGCAAAGTCAGGGCTGTACGGCGGATGACCCATCAATTCGACGTTTTCGCCGGTCAAAAAGGCGCTGGTTTGAACCGATGTGTAAGAGCTCGCATTGTCATGGTGCAATTTATCCAAAGACTTCAGGCAAACAAATTATGGTGTACCTATCAGAATTGACCGTCCTACGTTGCGGAACAGTCGCCACATGAGCAGTTTTGCCGAAGAAACAGGCGACCATTTGCTTCGAAGTGCTTTTTCCACGAACACTTTCGTTTGATTTGGCTCCTCTTCGAAGACCCACACGGTCGATTGCCATTTTGTTTCGGGCTCATACGCATAGATCCATTATTCGTCGCCTGTGCCGATCTTATAAACGTCTTTTGAAGTACTGCTATCATATTTTTTCAAAATTTCTTTGCACCAATTGGGACGAACCTTTTTTTTGAGCGATTGTAAAATTGTGCGGGATCCAACGAGGACAAACCTTATATTATCAGTTTATTTACGGCATTAATGTTCTCTGGCACAGCGGCCTTTTTGGACGCCCTTCACGACCTTCGTCATTGAGCGACCGTCGGCTACGATTGAATTCATTAAACCAGTTGTTCACAGTGCTATAGGATGGTGCTTCATCGCCATACAAATATTTCAGTTCATCAATGCACTCTTGCCGTGATAATCCACGTCGAAAGTTGTGAAAAATGATAGCACGAAAATGTTCACGAGCTAATTCCATTTTTTTCCAAATTGATTTTTTCAAGTCACTGTAAACAACACAAATGATGGTCGTACGTCAAAACGTTCTGAGTACGTTTATGCTAAAAATGTCAAACTTTCAATGTCAGATGACGCCAGGCAACACTTAGTGTTGCCTAGACCAGGAATATATACCTTATATTTCTTCTTAAAGACTTCCCCCATTAAGTCTTAAAATTGCTCCTCTACGCCAAATGGCTGCAATACTATAAATGCCCAATTTAGAAATGAAAATATGGTTGTAGCAAACATATACATATTTTTTGAGCGAAAAAAGTATTTTTGTTCAGGATTTACCTTTACGATAATATGGTTACGGTAACCATACCGTATGGTTGTGACAATGAACATAACAAAACAGGCTTATGGACCTACTTTCATACACGTATGTGTGTGTTTTTAGGTATACAGTGCTTAATTGCAGACCATCATAAAAAATAACAACAATCAAAAGGCAATTGGAGGGATTTTTATTAAGTTCACTTTGTTCAATGGAATACACTACTACCGCCTTTACGAGTATATCATTTATGTCAAATCTGCTTTCACTTAAGTATATATATTAAGTATATATTAATCACCTCAAGTGATAGTCAACGGATGGTGAAGCAGCATTCACCCGCTGCAGTCACCCCTGCTGACAATTCAATGCCTTTTGAATATATTTTTGTTGCTTTAATGAAATGATCAATAGAAACATGGTCTCAAATCTTGCTATGAACCAGTTGTAAAGTAACTTTAAAACATTTTTTAAAAAATTTTCTACTGTTGAATAATTACACTGTGCGACAGCCACAATCGGTTTGGGATGAAACCACCGGGGAAAGTTATATCGGTCAAAAAAAGGTCATACGTGTCCCAGCGTTTCGTTGGGTCTCATCTAGGAATCGAGATATATCGATTTGAAGTTAGTAAGTATCGTATAGGGGAATTTGTCACGTTTTTGGCTCTTTTGTTTGACATAACTTGAGAACCACTCGTCCGATTTAGCTGAAATAAATTTTAAAAAACCAAGAATTACAATTCCCTTAATCTGTTCATATATTATTTTCCTTTACAAGTAATAGTTTCCAAGTTAAAAATAAGCGCATGAAGAAAATTTTTTTTTTTTATTTTTATTTTTTTTTAAATACATTTATTTTCGGTTTCTTATGTGACTTTACGTGAAAGTAATAGGACTTGACACTTTTTACCGTTTTGGATTTTTTATGAATTAAAAAAAAAAATTAATTTTTAGGCAAAAATAATTTTTTTTTTCATACATTTATTTATAATTGCGAAACTGTTGCTTAAGTAGGAAAACAGTTTAAGAACAGATTAGAGGAATTGTAATTCTTAATTTTTCTAAATTTGTTTCAGCTAAATCGGACGAGTGGTTCTCGAGTTATGTCAAACAAAAGAGCCTAAAACGTGACAAATTCCCCTATACGATACTTACTAACTTCAAATCGATATATCTCGATTCCTAGATGAGACCCAGCGAAACGCTGGAACACGTATGACTTTTTTTTACCAATATAACTTTCCCCGGTGGTTTCATTCCAAACCGATCACTGACCCTTACCATTTGTCGCAGAGTGTTACATAACACAATCCTAATAAATAACTTTTGTGATCATAGAATCATAACATGGCTGCGTGTGAATTATGCTATGGTTGTGAGGATCATACTATGGTTGTATGTGAAAGATAATATGGTTGTGAGGATCATAATACGGGTCTGGGGATCATAGTATGGTTCAGTATGACTCGTAATATGGTTGTGGGGATCATAGTATGATTGTGTGTAAACAATATTATTATGAAAGGATCATGATATTGTTGTGCCACAAGTATATACCCAACAATAGTATGATTCTATTCGAATATTGTCACCACAACCATACTTTTTTTCTGCGTGTATTAAATAACAAAGTTTAACCTTCCAATCAAAAGTTTAACCTCATGGGAAAATATTCAAAATCATTTTTTTTTAAGAAAATCGGCTTTGTAAGATTTCTAAAAATTCCCGGAAAAAAAGGGTAACTAAAACTACAGAAATCCCAAAAACCCGAAACCTTATGGTTATAGAGTGTATTTTTAGCTAAACCCATCGATGGAAAATTTAAAAATCTAGATCAGCCGATAGAAACTTGTTCACTTGGTTTTTAATTTTATTGTTTAATTAATTTGCATTAAGAAGTTGGAAACACAGGGTGTTTTTTACCATATCCCCATATATCGCTAATACCAGACGAGATATGACGTTTGTAACTAAAAACTCTCTAGAGTTGTGCAATGCAATGAAAATTCCCCAAAATTCCATTCAGTAATAATAACGGTATTTGTAGAATTCCCTCTTGGCATTCCTGTTAACATAGCCACATATGCATACACATGAATAACGTTCTCGTATGCAGTAGCTTTGTACATGAAGAAGTTTGCTGCAAGCCTTTACTGCAAACGAAATACATTTAATAATTGTTCCAGTTACGCTTTAGCCCGCCCAATGAGCGTTGTAAGCATTCGAGCGGCTGCCTCATTCATCCGTTAATGTTAACAAAATCATTAGCTTTACATTTCCTTCGTAGCTCTTTTTGATGTGACACAAGTTTGGGTGAAATTCCGTTCAATTATCGTCAACGCCATTTTAATTTGTCTATTCTCGTACAGTAGATTTAGCTGGGTTAGCTGCTACCTACTCGCGTAAGTGCGAATTTAAGATAACAGCAAAAAATGAATCGTTTTTGAAATTTTGCTCGAGTTTATGTGCAAATAACTTCATTAGGAGCCACTCATATCATAACAAGTGACCTGGTGATTGAGCTTAGCTTAGGGTTAATACTGTTTACGATATTATGTTTAAAATAGGTAATTATAAAATAAACTATGTGAAGAAAGTGTACGCCCCTTCTAGTACCTCACACACATATGACACCATCCGAGCATAGATGAAACCCACATAAAATGTTCCCAAATGCATAAATCTCGCTTAAATTTTTATTTAAGAAAATGTTTATTTCATCACTGTACACATTTCCGACAAACGTGGCTGTCACGCCCCTTTTCAGAACCTCCTACGCAAAACGAAATATTTACGATATTTCAAGATCAAGTGGCTGACAGGGGCATTGTTAGATTTTAAAATTAAACAGCTCTTGGGTGCGATAGTATTAAGCGACGGAAACTTGCTTTCTTGTTTTACCCTCACCTTACTAGGTAAGAGGATATATATCATTTGGTACGGACAAAAAGGTAACAAATCGAACAAAAGTAATTTTGAGCCGCATATGTTTTAAAAAATTCCGTTTTTTGCCTTTTAAAGTCATTTCAGCCATGTCCGTCTGTGCGGCTGGTTCACACGATAACTCTCGAAGGAAGCTACCAATCGTTTTTAAATTTTGCGCTTTTGGTATTCTTGTAAGATCTTCAATACTATTTGCACAATCTCACTAAAAATCAATACTTTAGAGGTATAAGGTGAACTTGGTGGCAGAGAATTGGACTTCTACCCACGTCACTTCTGGCACCCCCCACACAAACGACCCTGTTTCACTGATAATTAGAACCTACATAACTAGTATATTGTGAACACCCTAATATCTTAATAATGGCTTTGTACTCGCATTTGAAAATAAATGTGGACACGCTCCATTTTGGTACCTCCCATGTAAAGCACCATTCCGCCCATTTTTGGTTTTTGTAATATATCTCATTCATTCATTCATATGATTTACCTCAAAATTTATGCTACGAGTGAAGAACATATTTAGTGTTCCTAAGTACTGGAGACAAATAATTGGATTCCTATCCACGCCCCACAAAAATTACCCTGTTTCAGTGTAGATTAGTACCCATATAAATTGTCTCCTTATATTGCTAACCTCATGAAATTATTATAGCGGCTTTATCACGCTACGAAAAGTGTTGATGAGACGCCCATTCTGATATCTCCAGTGCAAATGACCATTCCGTCCACTTCTTGTACTTGCATAATAATCGTCATACTATTCGTACGATTATGCTGATGGAGTATTAGATGGAGATGGATAGAGATATCAAATAGACTAATGGAGCCTCTGTCGCGCCTCTTTTTGAACCTTTCACACAAACGATCGTTGACAAGGTATATACAATTTATACATGGATGATGGTATATGTAAAGATGATTAACCGACTAAGACTTTGTACTTGTTTATAAACAGCTTTATACACGAGTACGAGTGGATGACACGCCCATTTGGTGACCTCCTATGTACGCCGCTTCTTGTACCTGCATATGGCTATTTTTTCTATTTCGGACAAAATTTCTATTTTCCATGCCACCTACTTTATTTGGTATTATTTTTCTTCCGTCCGCTGTGGTCCATTTTTGTCTGATATTTCATCATTTTGGGCCCGTATTCACAATTTTAAATGATTTGATATTGTTTTCTCGCTTTTCTCTTTTCTTCACTTTTGGATATATGGCCAGTGGTGGCCCTTTTTATCGTTTGCCCTTCCCATTTCATTCCAACACATGGTGATTGATTATTTTTCTATTTATACTTACAAAAAGTTAAGCGCATTGAATAAACCATTTTAGACCCTACATATGTTTTGACCACATCTGTTTCACGACTTTTTATGTCTTGCGGCTGGTTCGAACGATAATTTTTCGTAATGTCGATAGGATGGGTCATATTTCCACACCCCTATTGGTATCTCCCACACGAATGTACCATAACGCCCATTTTTTAAATATTTTAACCGCTATTCATAAAATCCCAAACTCAATAATTAAAAACAGAGATATAAGCCAAACTTGATGACAGTAATGAACAAATGAACGTGTTTCTGAGCAGATTAGAACCTACATGTCTTGTCTTCCAGTGCATTAAAAACACTTAAATTGTAAACACAGTAATTTTTTAAAAAGGATTTGAACTTGCATATCGAAAGAGGGGTCAAAAGGCCCATTTTGGTACCTCCCATACAAATGCACCATTCCGTCCATTTCTTTAATCTAAAATATCTCTAACGCTACTCATACGATCTAATCCAAACTCAGCACTTATGACAAGAGTAATAATGGGACAAAAAGTGCCCCTTCTGGTACCTCTCACAAAAATGACACTGTTTCAGTGTAGATAAGAACACACATCACCTGTCACCCAGTTCGTGAAAATCGATTAAATTTTGTTTATACACGTGTACGAAAAGAATATTTGGCACGCCCCATTCTGATACCTCTAGTGCAAATGCACCATTCTGCCCTCTTTTGGTATTGGCATACAAATTTCAACACTTTTCAAACGATTCTGCTGAAAATTAGTAATTAACAAATGGAATATAAATTGGACTAGCAGACGAAATTCTTGTACCTCCCGCACAAACTATACCATTCGAGCGTAGATTGAAGCCATATAACATTTTCCTAATGCATGAATTTCAATTGAATTTTGGTTTTTGCAAAATGTTTATTTTATCTGTATGCGCTTAAAAACAAAGGTGGATTACACACCCTATTCTAGTTCCTCACACAGAAACGACAAATTGAGTGAGGGTATATTATGTTGGATTAACCGACTAAAGCTTTTTTAATTTTTTATTTTACTTATTTTAACCCATACAGTTTTTTTTTTTTTTTTTTTTTTTTTTTTTTTTTTAATGAATTAAGGTCGTTAAAAGAACTCCTCTCGGAAATTAATTCTAATAAAATAAAATAAGCAGGGAAAGTGCAAAAAATAAACTCAATTGTCGGGAAAATAATTATCTAAAATTGTTTGAATTCATTATAAGTATTAACTTGTAAGGAATTCAAACAGTTTTTTGACAAAATAAAAATTTTAAGTTGAACAACAAACCCAGTTGTGTAAGAATCAGTGTAACAAAACAACCAAAATTAAAAAAGGCACACACACAGCTAAACAAACCCACAGCTTGATGAGCCATCGTCTCACTCAAGAGTTGGAACAACGCAGACACTCTTTCTGCAGTCTAAGTTCGCGGAATGCATACTTCGCGATAAATGCAGATGTAAACAATGGAATGAGAGAGGTAGCGCCACTAAGACAAACTCTCTCACCAGGCAGTGCTAGCAACAACAGTAATAACAAAGAAGGTGGGAACACAGCGAACACAGAAATAACACACGAAAACAACGACAAACCATTAAAGGCGGTACAGACAGGCATGGATCGCTACATTACTATAAAGCGTAAATCCAGCCCAGCCAAAGGCAACTCTAACAAAAAAAGTTGCAAAACTGTGAACGGTGAAGAACCAACAACGTCCGTCACGGGTAAGAACCGGTTTGCATTGCTGAGCGAAGAAGAACCTCAATCTTCTACCTCGGCAAATGCCGCAACTCCAAGGCCGCCCCCAATATACCTACGTGAGAGTAGCTCAAATGAGCTAGTAAATATTATTGCCCAAGTTGTTGGTAGTGGTGGCTTTCACATAGTGCCAATAAAGAAAGGGAACATTAACGAGACTAAAATTCAGGCATACACCGAAAACGGCTTTCGCGCTATTTCTAGTTATTTTAACGATAGAAATAAAAATTTTTACACGTATCGTCTTAAGAGTAGTAAGGGTATCGCGGTAATCTTAAAAGGCATTGAATCATTTGTAGGACCAGATGAAGTAAAACGAGCACTGGAAAAAGAGAATTTTAACGTTCACTCCGTGGTGAACGTTCTTAACAATAAAAAGGTTCCCCAACCAATGTTCAAGGTCGAACTTCAACCTGACTCGCGGAAACTAAAGAAAAATGAAGTTCATCCTATATACAAACTTCAATATTTGTTATATAGAAGAATCACGGTCGAAGAACCCCACAAAAGAAATGGTCCCGTTCAATGCCAAAATTGTCAAGAGTATGGACACACAAAATCATACTGCACTTTGCCAACCGTTTGTGTTGTATGTGGTGATCTACACCAATCGTCCGCCTGCAAAGTTAAATCGCAGGAACAGAAAAAGTGCAGTAATTGCGGGGAACAACATACCGCAAATTACAGAGGTTGTAGGGTTTACAAAGAACTTAAGCGTAAACTAGAAGAGAAGCGTAAACTCATTTCTAACCGAAACGCGCCGAATCCTATAATCGACATCCAACAGACTCCAGTTTACTCTAGCAACGGAAACGGCATTACAAACGGTATAACATATGCGAATGTTCTAAGGGCGCATACACCTAATGCCCCAGTGCAACAACATGGTAACTCTGAATCAATGATTCAACAACTGGTACAGAGTATAAATATGTTCATGTCAACTATGCAATCAATGATGCAAGAATTCATGCGAAACCAGAATCAGTTAATTCAAACTCTACTTACCAAAAAATAGGCCCTCTTAAGATATGTACATGGAACGCAAACGGTGTGAACCAACATAGACACGAACTGACCGAGTACCTAGATCGGCAGAATATTGATATAATGCTACTATCAGAAACTCATCTCACAGACAAATACAATTTTCAGATACCTAATTTTAGATTTTATGGTACTCATCACCCCGGCGGTAAGGCTCATGGGGGCACTGGTATCCTAATACGTAAACGAATGAAACATGAAGTCGCTGAAGGAGTCTCACAAAACTACCTCCAAGCGACAACAATTCGTATCCAGATTCAAGGTAGTTTTCTTACCATTTCAGCAATATATTTCCCCCCGCGGTTCGCGATATCAGAAGATATACTTCTGAACTTCTTCAATGGTCTCGGACACAACTTTATTGCTGTTGGTGACTACAATGCCAAACATACGCACTGGGGATCCCGTTTAGCAAACCCTAGGGGAAACCAGCTGTATAAATGTCTAATGCGACGTCAAAATAAATTGGACTTTATATCTCCCAGTCAACCTACATATTGGCCTTCTGATATTAACAAAAAGCCTGACTTGATAGACTTCGGTATAATAAGAGGAGTTAGTAAATCTAACTTATCTGCTAGTACCTGTACTGACTTATCGTCAGACCACTCGCCAGTTATATTTCTTCTTCACGGGAAGACAGTACTTGTAGATGACCCACTAAGGCTTACTTCATACAAAACTAACTGGTTAAAATACAGGAAGTACATTAGTAGTCATTTAGATTCGAATCATCTAATTTCTAACGCGGATGAGATCGATAACAACGTATCCAACTTGAACGTAATCCTGGAACAGGCGGCCATTCACGCTACACACAGACAAATAAAAGTGACAAATAGTTTGAATACTTACACTAACCGGGAAATAGAGCACCTTGTAAGTGAAAAAAGGAGGTTCCGTCGCGAATGGCAGCGAAATAGGTCACCAGCGGCACGACTAAGACTGACTGAAGCTACTAAAAGGTTGCAAAGTGCACTTAGAAAAGAAGACAGTAGACAGCAGGCTAGTTTCATTGCAAGTTTAACTCCGACTGCTTCAACCAAATTCTCATTATGGAAAACATTAAGAAATACTAGTATGCCCACCGAAACGCAATTTCCAATACGCGACGCAAATGGCAAGTGGGCAATATCAGAAGAGGAAAAGGCCAATGTTTTTGCAAACCATCTATCACAGGTATTTCGCCCAAATCCTGCAAGTAGCGACATCCTTCCACCTGTTGATAAAATGTCTGCCGTAATTCCATTGTTTACTAACGCAAATGAAGTTCTGAATGTCATTAAAGAAACCGTGAATCCAGGTAAAGCACCTGGATATGATCTTATCACGCCTAAAATGATCTTGGAACTTCCCTATATTGCTGTGAAGTTCCTGGCAAAATTATTTAACTCTATTTTGAGACATGGGTACTTTCCTAAAGTGTGGAAAATTTCTCTGATTCAAATGATTTTAAAGCCAGGAAAGGACAAATCAATACCTTCCTCGTACAGGCCGATCAGTTTGCTTCCCTGCTTATCCAAACTATTTGAAAAAGTTCTTTTATCGAAAATAAAACCGTTTCTCGTGTCAAATAACATAATACCAGACCATCAGTTTGGTTTTCGCGAAGGTCACAGCACTATCGAACAAGTAAACCGTCTGACCCAAGCAATTGAAAAATCATTTGAACGGCGAGAATATTGCTGCGCAGTATTCCTGGATGTTGCTCAAGCATTTGACAAAGTCTGGCACTTTGGCTTGACCTACAAAATTTGCAAATACTTACCGGCAAATACGCATCGAATTCTTGAGTCTTACTTAGAAAACCGCAGATTCAGAGTCAAATGTGGACAACACGTCACCGATGACCGCGAAATACTAGCAGGTGTTCCCCAGGGAAGCGTCATGGGGCCTATCCTCTACATTCTGTTTACCGCAGATATTCCTACCAGCCCAAACGTGCTAACATCCACTTTTGCCGATGATACCGCTATAATGGCCACACATAAAAAGCAGGATATTGCATCTATGAATCTAGGTGTACATCTCAGACGAGTAGAATCTTGGCTCTCTGACTGGAGAATAAAAGTCAATGAGGCTAAATGCACACAGGTAACTTTCACACTGAATTTTAGCACTTGTCCGACATTGAAATTAAACAATATCCCTTTTTCTCAATCTGATCATGTTTCATACCTTGGAATCCACCTGGATCGCCGACTCACCTGGAGAAGTCATATCGAAGCCAAGAAAACTCAACTGAAACTTAAGGTCCATCAACTTCACTGGCTCCTAAACGCGAACTCAAAACTAAGCCTTTGGTTAAAACTAAGCCTCTGGTTATACGGTGCCCAGCTATGGGGCAAAGCAAGCTCGAGCAATCTCGACAAAATCCAAAGAGTCCAATCGAAGACATTGCGGCTTATTACCGGTGCCCCTTGGTATATGAGGAATGAAAATATCCACCGAGACTTGAAAATACCTCTCGTTAAAGAGGCAATTCAAAAAATCAATATAAAGCACAAAGAGAAGCTCGAACGACATGATAACATACTTGCTAGACAATTATTGTGCAGTCCCAGATCTTTAAGACTTCGGAGAAACGAACGCCGTGTTTTCTAATCTTCATCCGTAACAGTAATCGCGAACACACGCGCCCGAAAGACTGTGTAGAATCCTTTTCTACGTCACGTGGCTTAAACGCTCTTATACGTGATCTTTAAAACAGTCAATATCAATCGCGGACGAACACTCAAAAAAGACTGTGTAGAATCCTTCATTCTACGTCACGTGGCTTAAATGCTCTCATACGTGATCCTTAAAACAGTCAACGCGAAAAACCCACAAAACCCAAATTACGTCGTCCACTCTGCTATTCTAGAGTTATCCGTTATACATACATAACTAGAGTTCTTCACTCTACATAATATCGCGAACACTCTGTAAATGACTGTAAGGGTCCTCTGGACCTTTATCACGAGGTTTAAGCCAAACCAGGTTTAAAATCCTCACGTGTGATCCATACCAGTTATATACTATTTTGACCAAATTAATTAAAATTCCTGCCAATTAGCAGAGACCCACATTACAAGAAATCCATACTAGGATTCATTATTGAATTATACTTAAGATTCGTATACTTATTGTTAGGCTCCTTTGGAGCAGATTCAATAATTCAAATAAAGCTTATATAAAAAAAAAAAAAAAAGTTTTTTCACTTCTGGATATCTCTCACCTTTTGGAATTTTCATCTATGCCTATGTTGATTTAATATTATTGTACGAGTATTTTATTATTATTATTTTATCTCCAAAACTTTTACCAATATTCTCCTGTTGTTTTGTTTTACTATTGTTTCCCACTATTTGTCATTTCGGTCTTTTTATTCCATTTTACTCACTTTTAGTACCCTCCGCCAAAGAGTGGATGGTATACTAAATGTGTCATTCTGTGAGCAACAGCACGATATACTGATCTGAAACCATATAAAATATATATATTATTGATCGTAGTAAAATTTCTATGTTGTTAATAACACTCTGCGACAAATGGTAAGGGTCAGTGATCGGTTTGGAATGAAACCACCGGGGAAAGTTATATTGGTAAAAAAAAGTCATACGTGTTCCAGCGTTTCGCTGGGTCTCATCTAGGAATCGAGATATATCGATTTGAAGTTAGTAAGTATCGTATAGGGGAATTTGTCACGTTTTAGGCTCTTTTGTTTGACATAACTCGAGAACCACTCGTCCGATTTAGCTGAAACAAATTTAGAAAAATTAAGAATTACAATTCCTCTAATCTGTTCTTAAACCGTTTTCCTACTTAAGCAACAGTTTCGCAATTATAAATAAATGTATGAAAAAAAAAATTATTTTTGCCTAAAAATTAAATTTTTTTTTTTTAATTCATAAAAAATCCAAAACGGTAAAAAGTGTCAAGTCCTATTACTTTCACGTAAAGTCACATAACCTATGACCAAAATGAGACATAAATCATGAAAATCGTGAAAAACGTGACAAATTCCCCTATACGATACTTACTAACTTCAAATCGATATATCTCGATTCCTAGATGAGACCCAACGAAACGCTGGGACACGTATGACCTTTTTTTGACCGATATAACTTTCCCCGGTGGTTTCATCCCAAACCGATTGTGGCTGTCGCACAGTGTAATTTGAAATAGGATGTTTAGAGAAAATATGTATGAAAGAATGAGGAAACAATTCTTAAAAACAATGGCATATTTGGATTCGCGAGTAAATTTCACTGATACCCATCGCCATGCTATCGCAATAAATTGATAACGCCCAAAGTAGTATTTGTGGCGCTCAGAGGGTTAATGAAATAGCCGAAAAATTATTTTATTTGAATAACTTTCAAAATAGAGGCTTTTGGCAATTGCCACCATTTTGAGTACAAGTTGTCTTTTCAACACACCTCCTCCACGTTCTCTCTGTCTGTGTGTCAACCCCTTGGTCGGTGCAGTCACTGTCGTGCATATGCGGGACAGTAGGATAAATGTTTGACTTACAATGTCAATGCTCAGCAGATATCGACTGTGAACTGTTCAAAAATAGCCACACAGATACACATCGACGACGAGCATGCCAAAGACCGCCGGTGCCGCCGGTTCTGTAGATTTATTTACGGCCAACAGACCACCACCGCCGCCACCACAAAGACCACCCCCTTAACACTATCGCGGATGCGGTGTCGTTGTCGAGTAGCTCTGTGTGCGTGTGCGGTGTACGGGTATGTGTCTGTGTGCATTTGGAATTTTGATTGCATTCGTGTTTTCAATTCATAAATTTTGGTTATTCATAAACATTTCGTTTTAGTCGAAAATTATTATTTATGTACGAATTCTTGGCGTGGTGCTTTCCGGTGAATTGGGATTATTTTTGGGTGTTGGCATCGGTGTTCTTTGTATTTTGAGAAACGGCATTTTCATTCACTTCTCAGTTAATACAATTGGCCGCAATCGAAAGGTTCCACGTGAGCTAGATTAAGCAGAATTCCGTATGCATGCGTCACTGAAAGAAATTTTAAATGTTTATAAAAATTAATCTTGAGGACGGTTATGTAACCATCATGGCTTTGTTCTTCTGTCAGAAAACATTCAGAATTCAAAATTGTATAATAGTGACCTTTAAGTAAAAAATTAAATTACAATAGCTTAAATGCCCCCATTAATTTGCAAAATTAGTTGTTATCAAATGTTGTATCTTTACATGAATATTTGTTTATATGTGACCCTGCCTATGAAAAGGTGGCTTATGACTCAAAAAAGAAATTGCGAGAAACAGCTGTTGAAGATAAACAATGCATTTCTTCAGTTTCTTAGTAGTTTTTCTTTTGCATTATGAACAGTCATGCCCAAAAGGCAACCAAAAAAGGCAAAAGAGCATAAATGAGATAAGTTAGTGTGTGTATATAAAGAGCGATGTTTTTCTCAATGCAAAGCACTAACCAGTTTCTGACCAAAAAAATCGTGTAAGTGCTCAGATTTAAAAGCAATGCTGAACGAGTAGGGCGTGTGTCGCTTGTGAATAGCGACTTTCTAGTTTTCACCACGTAAAAGAGCGTTTCAAAAACTACCGAAACCAAAAAAAAAAGTGGACAATTTTTTTTGAGTCACCTTTTCATAGACCGGGCCCATATGTATATTCTCACAACATAACCCGATATTAGTTTTACAACTCTCCCCCTAGGCAATACAAATGTAATACCCCTCCCCGCATGGTAGATAACAAAATTGTTGGTGTTATTTAAGGAGAATCATAAAAATCACAAAGACAAATTTTAATTTTCAATGAAACGTGTACCTTTCAATTTGGGTAAAAGCTGAGAGTAGCTGTCTGTTTAGTTAATTAAAAAAGTTACAGTCGGTTGATCCGACTTACACTTAAGGTGCCCTAGAGGTTCCAGAATGGGGCGTGACATCCACTTCTTTCATACGCGCATATGAAGCCACTGTAAAAGTGTTATGGAGTTCGCCATTTAAAAGAATTTCTAGAGAAGGCGACAAGTTATGTTGAAACAAGGTCATTTGAGTAGGAAGTACCAAAAGGGGCATGTCTAGGAATTCCGTGTTTTGTCAACATGCTTACCTTATGACTTTTCTTAAGTTCTGATTTTGAATGATATTTTTCAAAATGAATTTTTGAAAAAAGTCAAGAATTTCAAAAGTGGGCGGAATGTTCATTTGTATAAAAGGTACCAGAATTGGGCATGTCAACCACTTTTTTCATAAGCCAGTACAACGCCGTTAATAAAATATAACGATGTTCTTAATAAAAGTATAATCGAATTTTACGCACTGGGTTAAGTGGGATCTAATCTGCACTGAAATTGTGTCACTTGCATAAAAAGTGCGGAAAAAGAAAGTGGCTTGCGATAACACGTTCACCGAATTTGCCTTTCAGTAAATCGATTTTAACGCGTGCTGTGTGGCTAGTAGCACCGTCTTGTCGAAACCACATATCGGCGAGGTCAAACTGGCCAAAAATAATTGTCTAACATGGTACGACAACACTCTCCACTGACGGTAACATGACGATTGTTCTCATCGACGGTTGTTTTAATTGCACGAGAACCACACAATTGCGTCGCATATTTTTGTATATTGACAAAACCACTGAACCAGAAATCAGCGATGAAGCTCATTCTGGATTTTCGTGAAACTTTGCCAGATCAAGTGACGATGAAGGCCAAGATCTTTTAGCAAAATACGCCACAGTGTGGTTTGATAGATGCCCAGTTCTTGAGAACGACGAGGAATCGGCTGATTTTGCTCATTTTGAACGGATACACTTACGGCTGCGATATTTTCGTCGCTTCAGGCGTCTCTTTGGCGCCGGAACATCTAAAAGTGAAAATTTGAACATGACTTAACTTTGAACAAGATTTGCCGAACGGGGCTTCAACATGAGTTACTTGGGTATGAGTCGAGTGTTAGTCATAACCAAAATTGTTTAATTAATTGTTTCTAATTATTAAGAGTGAATAATCGTGATAATACTTTACATAGTGAAGGAGTCTAACAAAACGACATTATAAAACCGCCATCAAACTCTTTGGGCACAATTGTCTTAGTAAACACGGAAAATGTTAGAAATAGGTTTACATGCAAACATTTATGTGTTCGCAACATGCTACAAACATTTAAATGTTTGCGTTTCAGCATAGAAGGTATACACAAATATGTTATATGCTTGGGACAACATTCTTCTATATTGAAATATCCTATGAATAACAAAAATTCTGTGTTAAAAAATGTAAAAACGCAAGTTTGCACGCTAACATATTTTTAACATAACTTTTTGTCCGTGTAAGACCTATAACTCCACGGTTGAAAGACCTAATGCTAAATAATAAATACCAGTGACATATAACTTATGTTATGGCGCTGAGGTCGGATAATTTCCGGGATCGAATAAAAACATGCTCAAAAAACTGTGAACGCGACTTTGGGATACCCTACCCTGCTCAGTAGTTTAGAAAATTCCGTGCCTCTGTCTGGAGAACCTTTGTACCAGCTGTATAGTCTGTCTTGCAACAATCTAATAAACACCACACTCTGGGATACCCTACACTACTCTGTAGTTTAGAAGATTCCGCGCCTCTATCTGGAGAACCTTTGTGCCAGCTGTACTGTCTGCCTTGCAACAATCCAATACACACCACACTGTGGCACAGGGTATAACTTAACACCCTAATATACCTTAGAATGACCGAACGACTCAGAATCGTCTCAGAATCTATCTATCGTAATCAAAGTGGACGCAATTATGAACCGATTTCGATGAAACTTAGTACATTATTCATGTT
Source organism: Hydrotaea diabolus (assembly GCA_963513945.1). Lineage (NCBI taxonomy): Eukaryota > Metazoa > Arthropoda > Insecta > Diptera > Muscidae > Hydrotaea > Hydrotaea diabolus. The sequence goes on along the minus strand of OY740720.1, from coordinate 97,798,948 downwards.
TGGGCAAAGGACGAATCCCATCGAAATTAGTCCAGATGGGTCCATATTTTGATATCATACATACGTTTTTCGCGATTTCAGAAGCTACAGCCCTTAAGGCTACATATTACATCCGAGTTCGACCAAATTTCAAAAGAGCATTAAAAGTGACGGACACCCATCTCTGGTGAAATTTGCAACAGTTTGCAACAGCTCCTACACAAAAAATTTGTATTGCTCAAAAAGTTAATAAATCGCTTCTATACGATCACGAGGGTTGCTATATAAATTTCTTGCCTAGGCAACATTAAGTGTTGCCATCTGACATTTCTATTGGAAAGTTTGACATTTTTTAAAAGTACTCAGAACGTTTTAACGTACGACCATCATTTGTGTTGTTTACAGTGACTTTGGCAATAAAATGGAACTAACTCGTGAACATTTTCGTGCGATCATTTTTTACAACTTTCGACGTGGATTATCACGACAAAGCGTGCATCGATGAACTTAAATCTTTTGTGGCGTTGAAGCACCATCCTATAGAATTGTGAAAAACTGGTTTAATGAATTCAATCGTGGCCGACACTCGCTCAAAGACGAAGGTCGTCTTAAAACGGCCGTTGTGCCAGAGAACATTGATGCCGTGAGTGAACTGATAATGCAGATTGTCATGTGACATACGTTGAGATAGAGGCATCCTTAAGCATTTCTTTCGCCAGCATTCTGGATTTTCGATATTGCCGTAAAAAAGGTTTCTTCTCGTTGGATCCCGCACAATTTGACAAGCGCTCAAAAAATAGGATCGTGTCGTTTGGTGCAAAGAAATTTTAAAAAATACGATCGCGGTGATTCCAAAGTCGTATATGAGATCGTCACAGGTGACGAAACATGGATCTATGCGAATGAGCCCGGAACAAAACAGCAATCGACCGTGTGGGTCTTCGAAGACGAGCCAAATCCAACGAAAGTTGTCCATGGAAATAGCACTTCGAAGCAAATGGTCGCCTGTTTCTTCGGCAAATCTGGTCATGTGGTGACTGTTCTGCTTGACCAACGTAGGATGGTCAATTCAGAGTGGTACACCACAATTTGTTTATCTGAAATCTTCGGAGAAATTCGAAAAACGAGCAGGAGAAGATAAATCAGTGTGCACTATGACAATGCGAGCTCTCACACATCGGATCAAACCAGCGACTTTTTGACCGGCCAAAACGTCAAATTGATGGGTCATCCGCGGTCCTGCCTGACTTGGCACCCAATGATTTTTGTCGCCAGAAGATGCTGTTGAAGCGTTCAAAACCCGTGTTTTGGAAGTGTCTCAATCGGAGTGGAAAAACTGCTTCGACAATTGGTTTTAGCGCACGCAGCATAAATCATGCTGGAGAATACTTTGAAAAACAATAAAACCATTTTTGATGATAAATATTCGCATTTTCATTATTAGGCCAGAAATATATATAGCAGCCCTCGTTTTATCGTATTAATGGCCGGTATCGGTATAATATCCTGCACCACCCTGTGCAAGTTATTTTCATGCAAAATCTTTGTAACTACCAACAATATTTAAGTATACGGATCGACGTATAATCTCCTGCTGGTTTCATTTTCCAATGTCTATCTATCCGTCCGTCCATCTAAAGCTTGAAATCATATTACATGTCTTAATTGTTGTCGAATTTTCATGAAATTGGGCAGTAGATTTTTTTTGGTTTTTGGCTGTTGATACTGAATTTTTTATGTTTTTAGCACCAACTGCTTCACCTAACGTTCAATCTTGGTGAAACAAAGCACTAGAAAGTTTTTTTGGACCAAATTGAAAAAAGCTCTTTAAGCCACAGCCAAGTTAGTTTTTTGGACCCACGAAGGAATTAATTAAAATGTAAGTAAATCGGTTCAGATTAAGATATAGCTCCCACATATAAGTTCATCCGTTTTTATGACTCCAAATGCAACAACCAAGCTTGATGAAACTTTCCACACGTTGGTTCCTTAGACCAAGAACAGACTAGGTTGAAATTTAAGAAAATCACTTCAGACTAAGATATAGCTGTCACATATATGTTTAACCGATTTTGCCAACAACAATGAAATTTTCTCACAAATTTAAATATAACATAAGTTTTAAAATCAATATAAATTAAGAATTAAACGGGCTACAAAACCTATTTTAAGTTGGCTTTTCTGATCATCCAGAAGTAACGGGTTTCCTAATAGGGGCATAACAATTTCGTATTTTATGTCAACGCACCCTCAAACAATTTTAATGATCTTTCAGTGTCAAAACGTAAGTCGAAGTCAACATTTTTATCAAACTTTCAGAGTGCTTACTCCAATTGTTGGCCGTTATAATTGTTCCACCCCACAGGATGAGCGATGAAGCTCATTTCTGGCTGGAGTGGTTTTGTCAATATGCCAATGCCACATGTGCTTCAAGATTCAATCGATTTACTCAAAGGCAAATTCGGTGAACGTGTTCAATCGTCCGGTCAAATGGCCACCCCGTTAATACGATTTAACGCCAATGGATTTCTTTCTATGGGGCCACATCAAGTCATGGGTCTTGACCTTTAGACGAGCTCAGAGAAACATCCTATGAGAAATTGCCAACGTTCCGATCAAAATGTGTACAAAAGTGGTGGAAAATTGGGTCCAAAGAATATATCGCTGAAAACGGGCTCGTGGTGGTCATATGACCGAAATCGAATATCATTTTTAAACTGTTCATTCTTAAAATGTAAATGTAATACAGGCACACTTTAAACGTCCAAAACATTCAATTAAAAATACTTGTTGTTTGATTTTAAAAAATATAAAATAGTAGCCTATTCTAAAATAATAGAATAGGCTACTATCCATTTCATTTTTGTAAATGCATTACCTCAGCACATCATTCCGTTTAAATTTTTTTTTTTAGTTTTGTGACAAAAAAAATATTTTTTTGAGAAGGTAATTTTGTGAATATATCCAAACAGTGATTAATTGATTCGAATTTTTTTTTGGTAAGTAGTATGAAGTGTTTTGAAGTGAAATAAAGTGCTTGACAAAGCTTTTTTATGTTTACAACGCCTACTGACGCTTGCCCACCCCAACCGTCTGTAGGCAGGCGTATGCAGCGCGTTCAAAAAAAATTACAGTTTTTCAAATTAAATTTTTGAACTGATGTAAACGTTATATAATTTGTTCAATAGAATAATGTCGCGTTTTGACAGTAAACGCAAGTATGACTTATCAAAGATGCCAGACAACGAGTTTCATGATTTAAGGACTTCTGCGAAGATAGCGACGAAGAAGTAGGAGCCAATGACTTTGATAGTGATGACAACGTCCTCCTGATCCTGATTATGCAGGTCGAAACGAAAAAGGCTGTACCGTGTAACAAAAGTATGTCAGACCTTGAGCTTTCTTTAGCTTCATCTGCTCGTCCTCCGACGGACATTCAAAACAGATCTGAAGCTGAAAATTCTTCTGCCGTTGAAACGAATACTTAAAAAACTGCTGCAGGTAAGCAGAATTATGTCGCAGATGAAATTAGTACTCCATTTACCAGTCGTTCCCGGAAAATAGCACGACTAGCATCAGTAGAAGATTTCCAGGAAAAAACAGAACAGTCCTCGGGTCACTTCAAACGTAATATTGGACAGCTTCGTAATATAGGGTGATCCATCTAAAGGTATTTTTTCAGAACAAAAAAATATAAAAATTCAAATCAAGTGTGGAATCTTTATTGGTAATTTGAAAGAACATTTTATGGCAATTATTTTTTTAAAAAAAATACCTTTAAATGTTGGCAACTGCATTATGGTAATGAGCGTTCGGTGAGGAATGGGAAGATCCGCTGTTTTCGACCAACATTTTGTTCAGTGATGAGGCTCATTTCTGGCTCAACGGCCAAGTCAATAAACAAAATTGCTGCATTTGGGCTGAAGAGCAATAAAAATATGTTCAACAGGTGCCATTACCCAGAAAAAACACGGTTTGGTGCGGTTCATAAGCTGGTGTAATCATTGGTGCATATTTTTTCAAAAATGATGATGGCCGAAACGTAACCGTGAATGGTGCTAGCTATCGCGCCATGATATCGATCTTTTTGCTGCCCGAAATTGAAGCCCGTAATCATGACGACAATTGGCTAATTTCACGTTTTGGACAGGTAAGTTGGCCGCCTAGATCGAGTGATATCACACCTTTAAACATTTTTCTTTGAGTTTACGTAAGGTCCGAATCTATGCTGAGAAACCGGTCGAAATTCTCGAACGAGTCATCCAAAATTTGACCCTCAGAATGGAAACCCTTAGGCGCAGTTGGGGCCAACATTTAAAGGAAATTATATTAAAAAAATAAATTCCATAAAATTCCCTTTCAAATTACCAATAAAGATTCCACACTTGATTTGAATTTTTGTTTTTTTTTTTGTTCTTGAAAAATACCTCTAGATGGATCACCCCTAGCATAAAATTGATTTTGCGAAAAAAGAACCTTCAACTTCATGCCGAAGAGTTGGCATTCCAAAATCCAAACTTGAACGAGTCTTTTCACTTAAAAACACCGTACTATTGTTTTGCATACTTTGTTGATGAAAAATTGTTAGATTTAATTTCTTCAGAAAGCAATACTTATGCACGACAGAAAAAAATAACTCGACATTCTCCTACAAAGCACAATATCACCGATACTCGTATATAAGAAAATACATAGGTATTCTAATTTTCATGCCTGTGTACCCTTATCCAAATGTGCGATCTTATTGGGGAAAACATTCGTTTGATGTTATACGAAATGCCATGACAGGGAATCGGTTCGACGAAATTCGAAGCCATATACATTTTGCTGATACTCGTAGTTCTAAACGCCCATCTAGAGATGCCGCGGAATACGACATTTTATACCATATCCGTCCCATCATCAAATATATGAATGCTTGCTTCGTCAGGGCCAATGGTGCAACGTTTGAGCGTTGACCAACAAATGTGTGGAACCAAAATGTCTAAGGCGAACATTAAGTCTATTGTGAAAAAGGCCAAATTCCGTTGTGTATGTCCATCAAAAAATCTTGTTTCCAAAATTCCATACTTTATAAAGACCAGAACTTCATGATATTTCTGTATAAATATAATTACATATTGAATTGTCTGTTAAAATTGTTTGATTTTCTTACTTTTACCTTTTCTGAATAAATATAACACTATTTTTCATTATTATAAATTCATATAATTTTTTCGAAGATTTCTGCATGAGGCCGCCCAGAGACGGTAACAATTTTTGGAGTTAAAAGGTGACGCCCACTCTTGAAAAATTTGTTTTAAGTGGATTCGTGTTTTATAGCCCAGTTGTAGTTTAAACAGTAATTTTAATTCAACAAATCTTTTCTATTCATCAGAGGGTTAAATATTCTGTTATTTACTATGGTTGCTATATATATTTCTGGCCTGGCGCCACCTGACATTTTCATTGGAAAGTTTGATATTTTTTAGCATAAAAAATCAATTTAGCTTGAAAAAAACAATTTGGCAAAAAAATGGAATTAACTAGTGAACAGTTTTGTGCGATCATTTTTCACAACTTTCGACGTGGATTATCACGCATTATGCATCGATGAACTTACATATTTGTATGGCGATGAAGCACCATCCTATAGCACTGTGCAAAACTGCATTAATGAATTCAATAGTGGCAGACGCTCGTTCATAAACGAAGGTCGTGAAGGTCGACAAAAACGGCCGTTGTGCCAGAGAACATTGATGCCGTGCGTGAACTGAAACTGGAAGATCGTCATGTGACATGCCGTGAGATAGAGTCATCCTTTGGCATTTCTTCCTTACGATTACGATTTTCGTCGCCAGAAGATGCTGTTGAAGCGTTCAAAAACCATGTTTTGGAGATGTCTCAAAAAAAGAGGAGAGGAAAAAGTGCTTCGACAATTGGTTTGAGCGCATGCAAAAGTGTATAAATTATGCTGGAGAATACTTTGAAAAACCATTAAACCATTTTTGATGATAAATATCGCATTTTAATTATAAGACCAGAAATATATATAGCATCCTTAATAGAAAACCCGTAACTAGTATAAAAAAGCCGACCACGTGCGACTTAAACATTTTACTCGTTATTTTACTCGCTGCTAAACTCTGTGGAACGGGGTACTCTAATTTAGATTCATGGCAAATATTTGTAAATTCCAAAAATATTTGAGCTGGACCCAACAAATCACGTCCATCCTTCTAAAGCTTGAAATCATACTACAGGTCGCAATTGTTGTCCGATCTTCATGAATATGCCAAAAGTAATAGTTTTTGGACGGAAGCCTTTCAAATTGAAGAAAATCTGTTCAGATTTAGATATAGCTCCCCCATATATGTTCATCCGGCTTTATGTCTTTAGCTCTTTAAGCCACAGAAAGGATGGTCCAATCATAATGCACGATATTAATTGTCGGCCACGCCCGACTACAGTTTTTTTACTAGTTTTACTAGCGGCTTATTGTGACATATGGGTCTAAGTTCGAATATGGCACCAATACAAATATTTCTTGATATTTGGGATCTAGCCTACCTAACAGCTACAAATGTCGACAGTTTTAAACAAAATTTAGTTTGTGGAGTTTTTAGGCACTTATGACAAAACATTAGACCATGTCGGTCCAAATCATGACAAAGCGCCCATTCAAATAGACCTCTCAATGCGAGGTCTAAACGACCTAACAGCAGCAACTTTTATTTATTTTACTTTGCACACAGAAATAACATAATGTAAAATCGACAAGATCAGCCCATGATTAAATATAACCTCAATACAAATGCACCTCAGTTTTGTGGTTCAACCGACCTAAGGCTAAATATTTTATGTGTGGTATTATATCGATCCATAGATCTAACCGATTAAAAAGCAGAAAATATAACTTTATTTCAATGACATTTCTTTTGTTTTATTTGTGATTTGCGGCAGTTTTGTACCAATTGAGCAATTTATATTTCGTATGCTTAGGGGAAACCAACAATTTGGAGATATTACTTTAGATAAGAGGTGACGATATTGTGTTGTCTGTCTCACCCGTCATACTCGTAGTGATTTACTTATTCGTTCTTAGTTCTGTATCATGCATGTTTTAGTGATGAAAGGATTTCACTTTCATCTATCATCAAACAACAAAATCAAATTTTAATTGATTTCTCAATGTAAGTTGCATTTGAATATTCAAACGCCCTCTACTACAACATACGTAGAACCCAACTAATAATATTTCTCGTAAAATAGCCTAAAATCTATTACAATTTTAATGAAAATTAACATACGAACTAAGTTAAATTGTGTTATTTTCTTGAAACATGCGATAGCCGCATGAGAATCAATTGCTACATTTTGCTAATACAAGTATTTTCGAAAAGGTAAAACTCTGTTAAACGAGAGAACACTGTAGCTGTGGTAATACCCCTAAATGCCGTGCTCTGCCACGTTCCTACAAATATTTGAAGACTCTGTGATTTTGTGGTGTGAGTACTTTGAGGAAAACGCTCTCTTCACTGGGAAATGCAAAGACCGGATACCCGCCATTCGAAAGATTTACACATTTTCAAAACTCAAAAAAACAAAACGCGGCGACGAACAAACACAATACCGCTCCCACTACTACCAAGCGTTTCATTCGCTTTTAGCGTGCCACCAAAACAGCTGACATGGGAATAACCAAAACAAGCCAATATCAAAACAACAAGCATACACACCAACCCCCTACACACCCACACTTCCCACACACAGCACGTTCTCCTGGCGAGCGAGCGAGCGAGCGTGCGATGGAATATGCAAGGCAAACTATAAAACAACGATGAAAAAGAGCCAAATAAATTCACATACACTCGCACACACACACACACATGCATACATAGGCACATAAATGAGAACGAAAGAACGTTCATCCGTCGCCAATAGTTTCCGCTGTTTGCCGAACGACTTTTTCAAACGGCAGCGAGTACACAGCACATTAGTCTAAAGAGAAATATCGACACGAAAAGTAAGTCGCCTCCTTGTGGGCCGTAGCGAAACGGGTGTCTGTGTGAATTCCAATGAAGCAAAATCTATATGTATCCCTCGAATTCATGGAAAACGTGGAAAATCCATAGCAAAAACCACACAAACCGGAGTGTAGTGCGATTGTGAAACACGTGTGCGAGAAATTCCGACGAGTTTCGCTGTGCAAAGGTGCTAAAATCCCTTTTTTCCTCTGGACCAGAAGGAAATTTTCAAAATTTCTATCAAAATTATGTGAATTTAGAAAATTTTCACCGTCCCAGGCCAGTGCGAGTGTTATTTTTGGCATGGTGCGAGCTGATCGGCAGCATTCGGCGGTCGGAGTGTCTAAATATAAACACACGAATAGCTCGCGCTGAAGCAGATTTTCCGAGTGCTTGAGAATATTTTGTGAAAACTTGTTGAAAAACGTTCAATTCTATTCGAATCGAATCTAAACGAAACGAAACACAACAGAAAAAACCAAAAAGAATAAAAAAAATTAAGTGTGTGCTTTTGAATGTGTGTCGACCAACCAGCCAACGCAACAGGAGCGGGGGTTTGGGCATTGGCTGGCGTGAAGTGTTCATCTCCCCCTTAAAGGCAGTGACGAACTTTCTGCAAAGAATCGGACCCCTGGATTACTGGTTCTTTGTGGAAGTTTGCCACAGGAAAAGTGAAATCATCCCAGTCAAGGATGCCATACGAGTAATGAGCATAGCAAATAATAGATTTCTGTTTTGTCCACCAATTCGCATCTTGTGTTACGAATAACACCAGCAAAAGGGACACAAACATAATCACACAACAGAGAAGGAAACCGTCTGTGGGTATACAAACGAAAATAAACGTAACTTATTCGCCTAGCATCGTAATGCCTTACGAATACTAAGAGACAGCGAAGGAGAGAGAATGACCATAGAGAGCTTGTGATGTAAAGGATTAAAGAGCTTTCTCCATTCCAGGCAAAACATCCTGTCGTTCACAGTTTGAAAGTTACTGCCACGCAGTCGTCGCACATACGTGAGTATGTCCGTACGTACATGTGCGTACCCTCCCCATACATAACAAGAGGCTACAACTTTGTGGTTTCCCCCTGGCCCCTTGACATACACGGAATGCCCTGCTTATGAAATCTGAACATTTGTTTTTGAACATTTCAAGTGCTAGCATTTATTTTTATTCCCAAACGCCGTGCTCCTCGTCTTCCGTCGTCCGTTCATTTTTTGTCAATTCTTTGCATATGAAAGATATCCGCAGTCACCAGCTGAAATTCAGCTCGTAAGAACAGAATCCAACGTTCGCACCCGTCCGTCCGGTTCGGTTCGGCCCGTACATATTTATTGTATTATTTAAACGCTTCTAACAAAGTGCTCGCAGTGAATACTAGACGCTAATACGAATGTCTGTATGTGAGTACATTCACATCATCCTACACGAAAATACAATAAGTCTCAAATGAATATCGTCAATGTCATCTAATACAGTGGGTACCGTATAATTGTTACATACGCCACATTTCAACGACCACATGGCACGTTCCTTATTAATGCAGGAGAAACATGTGATATTTAGGCAGAGACAAATTGTAGGCGTTTTTAAAAAAATTATCTCTAGCAAAGGAAAATGCTTTGCCAGTATTTCCATCTGTTGAACATAATTGATTTACTTCGTTGGCTTGCAAACACATAAATGCAACTCCGCCTTGGAGTTAGTATATTGGAAGTTTCAGGAAAATCAGACAAGTCATTAATGAATAAGGTAAAGAACAAAGGGCCAATCCTTGGGGAACACCACGAGATATCTCCAGAGCCCTCGATCGTTAGTCGTTAAGATATATGCACTGAGTGCGAAAGGATAAGAATAATGAAATTAGATTATATGCAGAATCGGAAAAGTAGAACAGTTTATTAATCTTTTTCAATAGAATATTGTGGTCCACGGTGTGAACGGCTTTGCTGTGATCTAGGAGGACTAGACCTTGTTTTCATTAAGCCCTTGGCAAAGATCTTCAACAACATCGATTAGAGCAGTGGTGCAGCATCTTTTCTTCCTAGAGCCAAATTGTTTACCGGTGAATAATTTATGCTGTTCAAGATACAGGGTGATTTGAGGCAAAGATCTTCAACAACATTGATTAGAGCAGTGGTGCAGCATCTTTTCTTCCTAGAGCCAAATTGTTTACCGGTGAATAATTTATGCTGTTCAAGATACAGGGTGATTTGAGTATTCATTATACTTACTTATACGTTAAAGCACTTTCGTCAACAATTGTAGTATAGCCATAGAGCGAAACTTGTTGTTCCTTTTGGGATGTTTGGCAGTTCTTTGCTAATTCCCAACCCATAGAAAAGGCCGACTTGGTAAGAATAGAATTTAAGAGAAATGTGAAATATGGAAGTTACTTGGGAAGTACCATCTGTTTCTACTGCGTTTGACTTCAGAGTCATCGACGCAGCGAAACGAGGAGTCCTGTTCCATTAAAACGGGGTGTAGATCAGAATAAACCTTAATAGGATTGCTTGAAGATGTTAAGTAAGCGAAATATTCGTTTAATTTACTCAGGTTTACGTTTGTTACCACATTTTGTTTAGTTCTAATACTAATTTTACGAATCTCTTTCCACTTAGATTTGCTGCTTAGCGCAACAACGCTTCCCAAGTCACTTCCATATTTCCACATTTCTCATAAATTATATTTGTACCGAACTGTTATTTTTGTTTCGGTAATATTACCAGCTCAACGAAAAAATCATTCGTCATCATGGCAGCGATTAAAATAGATGGTTAGTGTCACACCCTCATATATTAACCTATCATTTCGAAAGCAGCATTTATCTGCAGTGGATTTTAATTGTCCCAAAGGCGACTTGTTGACATACCCTGCTCATATCGTACCAACTTACAAAATTTTTGTTGGCAAATCGTTTTGCATAATGCACTTTTCCACTAAAGGAATTTAAATCAAATTAAATCAAGCTTTTTCACTAAAGGCAATTAAATCAAAGTTTTCACATTTCCATTTTATTTTTTAAATGGTAACAAGTAAACAGCTTCCACCGTTTATTGCACTCTTTTATCAACAACTTTGTAAAAAAAATGATAAAGCTGAGAGTGCTCACTCTTGTAAATTTAGCCTTTTTCCGGCTAAATGTAGCTGTTTTTTCATTTCACTACTAAAAACTGGCTTCTAATTACCTAATTTTCCAAGGTTTTAAAACTACACTGGAAGAAAAAACGTGCTAACATCAAAATTTACGTCCAAAAACAAATCATTTAAATCTTGATACGAGTAGTCTGTTAAATGTGAAAATTCTTAATACAAGAATAAAATCTTAATTTTTTAAGATCGCATTCATACACAATCTTAAAAGTTTGAAACAGCGCATAGAGAAAGGGACCTAAGGGTAAACAAATCAATTTTCATCGACTGAGACCGATCATCGACTGAGACCGATCCCATGCCCCAAAAGTGTTTCCTCCCAGAGATATGCGACTTTAATGAATCTGATGGTACACCAAATATACACGTATGTAAATCTTTAAAATGGCTCTCCTGAACAAAACTGGTTTTTACCCTTAGGTCCCTCTCTATTTTGCGCGTCACATATATTCGTAAAAATTTAAGAACACAATCTTAATGAATTTCTTGATTTGAGATCGGATTTCAGAATATTTTTTTCTTAAAAATTTTAATTTGATTTTTAATTTATGTCGAAATAAATCTCACTTATTTTTTTTAAATAGTGTATTTATATATACATGTATTTGAAAACAATGAGAAAGCGCAATAATATAATAATACACACTCTTTCCATTATTGATTGAATGTAAATCGTAAAGATGACTAACAAAATCAGAAATCTTAATAATATTGATTTTACTCAGTAAAGAACCAACTTCATTCGACTGGAAGTGTCTTTCGAACTTCATTATTTGGATTGCGTTGCAAAGACCATAAACTTCTAACTAAATAATAGTTAGCCAATATAGTGTTCCTTTAAATGTGATTAAATTTTCTCCGACCTGGTGCTCAACTGACATTGTCCATCAGCCAGCGTCTCACAGATCACTCAAAGGCACACTTATAAGAACTACTCCCCTAAGTTCTGATAATTTCCATTATTAAATATTACTTTTCATCGTTTTGCAATTTATGACCCTACACACGTTAGTTATAGTATATTTTTTAAATCAATTCCTAATGGAAGAAAACGTTCTTAAAATTAAGATTCGGTTTTTGATTCAATGAACCCTTCTAAAAATTTAAGATCACGTTCTTTAATTCTTTGTAAATACTAGCAATCCGCACTACGCCCCTTCTATTGGCCTTAGCTTCTTCATAATATTGTGACAAGTGTCTTTAAATCTATTTTCTTCACGTTCGATTTCAAATTCCATCACACTTTCTGAAGCTACACATCTTAACGTAGATTAAATCGATGGGAACAAACCTTATTTTATAACATTTTACATGTACCAGCTTAAAACGTTTATGTTGTATTTACTGCAATAATTACCCAATGGAAAGAGAAAAAGAAGTCTCGACGTCCATTATTTTTGGAAGAATTGAGTTATTCCCCTGTATAAGTACACAATGAAATATATCGCCAAACCCACACTCCCCACAGCTAAAGCGATTGTTCAGAGTTTAAAATCCGATGCTACAAATTACAACAAGAACTAATATCCCAAAAGTGGTCTTGCTATATATGCCCAAATCGTTCCAGTAGTACAAAGTACTCGAACTTCTGACATTATTATAACATGTACAAACTGCCACAACAATTAATAATACACATGCATCAATTTTCTCCGACCTGTTGCTCAAATGATATTGTAAACTTATATTGGGCCAATTTAACCCACAAATACAGTATGCGGTATTATATTTAAATACAGGATAAGGGTTAAGAATTTATAAGTAAACGTGATATTTTTAAATGTAAGCTCAGATTTGTGAACATTGTAGGGTCATGTACAGAGAATAATTGTTTGTTATAACCACCAATAATTGGTAACAGCAATTACTTTTTTGCAGAACCATCGGTTGCCACTACCACCAGTTGCGGCAAATACATATTTTTTCGGATTTCAATGGAATGGCCGATCTGGTGGTGGAGTCAACATTTTTTCATCATATTGGGGTATGGTGAATCAAATATTTATTCGGATTATAAACATTCGGCGATGGCAATGGAATTGTTGTAGTTTCAACCGATTACCGACTGATTTTTTTCTCTGTGTACAGTCGCTGATAACTTATCTAGATCGGGACATAAAAAGGGTTCCTGTTTATAAATATTTCCTAAATCTCCGATTGAATCCATGTATGGAATCACACGTTCGATAACAATTGTTTGTCTTTCCTTTATCGTTAGTTGGCATATTCTGTTGGTGTAATTACATCCCTGCTGTAGCTGTGCGATATCTCACCTTCGGACAGTATTTGTTTTGTAAATTAGACACTTTTAAGGTGATATCTATTTGCAAACCCATTAATTTCAGCGTCTACCTTAGCATTCTCCTCCAACCAGTTGCTAATTACACATTAGCTTATTAGCTCATATGTGTCTGTGTGGGTATGTGTGTGTGTGTGATCCGACATATAATCTAATGTTTGATCTCATCTCATTGTACTCGTTTGCCCACAAATAACTTGGAGTGCTTAGCGTTGGAATAACTCGTCAGGACAAGTATTTATATATTCCGCTTAATTAGCTCTTAAAGGTCCATGGATGCTTGGCTGGTGGCCACATACCTTCGTACGGACCCGGACCAACGACACATGGCTGTGTGTGTTCGCAGCACAAACACACTCTTATGTCTACACCAAAGGCGAACTGCTGTATCGGGAAGTGTGAGCAGCATGAGCGTGTGTGTGTACTCATACACGCTTGATTAGGCGTGCCTGTAGTGGTAGTCAACGATGTTAATGTGACCAACACAACACAACCGAAAACCAAGTGGAGCTTTGGCTATTGCTTTAGATTAAAGCAGAATCAAATGATTTCCAATCGATTTGTTAACCATATAAAGAAGTTAATTAAAGGGCACATCCACAAAATCACATACAAAGGGTGGAGCGCATATGAGTATCTTTATGTGTGTGTGTGTGCATCTTAGTACAAACGTAGTGTGTATGGGAGCAGTTTGGGCTAATGTGTGTTAATATGAATAATTAATTAGACTTTACCTATTCACGTACACACATTAGAATGGGTCCAATCAAATCCCCTAAATAAGTGTTTGGAGGTAAATTGCATAAAGACACGTTCAATAGCAACATAATGTGGAAAATGGTTTCATAAATCGTAAAATCCTTTAACAACACTGACTTGACGTGAATGCAGATCTTTAAACATATTCAATTTACCGACCCACCTTAATAAACATGTAAATATGAACACGGTAAAATTGTTTTGTAAAAAACAGTGCGTATATCGGCTTTCTCAACAACTTAAGTCCTTGAACATTATTGAGACAATTGAGAAACTAAGGAAACTACTCTCAGTAAGCAGTGCACGATATAACTCCTATGATTCTCGCAGACCAGGACCTACTGTTTAATGTAGCCTCCGACGGCTAATGCCTTTTATAGAGAAGTTTGTACATGTCTTAGAGATTAATCTCGTGCTTGAAACACCATCGGCATTTACGAGGTGGAAAAACCGCCGCTGAAAATGCTTTAGATGTTTTTCCAAATTTGAACCTGGGTTGACTTGCATGCTAGTCGTACGTACTACCCATCACACCACTGTGGCCATCAATTTGTGTACATCGTATAACCTGTAACTCGGTGCGAGATACTTACATTGCATTCTGTAGCAGTTTTCCTTATAAAAGTAGTCCAATCCTGAAAAGCTGTATTTCGCGTAGTTTTATATAGGCTTGTCGCAGAGGAGATAACTTTTTTAGCTTTATTTCGCGAAGCTGCATTGCCGAATAATTTAAGAGGGTTCCGTAACCTAAAACAATCCTTACGAACATTGACATACATATAAGACAAGCCAAATATTATAACAATTTGCTGATAAGGCTAAATTTACTTTTTTAAAACAAAATCATACTCGTATGGGCAGCAAACAGTACTTTTTACTTATAGAAACACTCGTACATGCGTATTCTCACTAAATAAAACTATGCTTGCAACCCAAATATAAATTTGCCACTATATAATTTTTTCGATTTTCATCCAGTAGTTTGTAAGCTTAATTCAGATGGGAGAATTTTAGGAAAAAAAATTTCATGTATCAAAAATGCTAGGGCATTCACCACTAAAATTGTATCGCAAGTGCTCCATCATTTTGATGTAAATTTGAACCAGTGACTTTAGTTAACCTAGTTTTTTCCATTTTATACATTAATATTACGTGAGCAGGACAATAATTCCGTAGTTATATCAAATGCAACACTGCTCCCATCAAGTACCATCTGTTAATAAACTGCTGTCATATTTTGAGAGAGTTTCGTCATTTAGTTTGTGTTTAACAGCTGTTCAAAACAAGAAATCGTGTGAATTTTGTTAAAAATGGAAAAAAGTAAGTTTTGAGTGTTCATTAAACTTTATTTTTTGCGGATAAAAACCATCAATAAAACTAAGGAATAACTCGATAAATAAAAAAAGTGGTTTACTGACTTTTGTTGCGGTCGCACAAGTACAAATGACACTGAACGTTATAGACGGTCAATACACCCGAAAATGTCGAAAAAATCCACGACATGGTGTTGGCCGATCAAAGAGTTAAAGTGCGTGAGATTGTTGATGACATACGCATTTCATATGGCAGTGTGGTTTCGATTTTCCATCATCAGTTGGGTTTAAGAAAGCTGTCTGCACAATGGGTGCCGTGTTTGCTCTTAATTGAACATAAACACAATCGTGTGACAACTTCAAAACATTGTTTGGCGGTGT
Organism: Hydrotaea diabolus; assembly: GCA_963513945.1. NCBI lineage: Eukaryota > Metazoa > Arthropoda > Insecta > Diptera > Muscidae > Hydrotaea > Hydrotaea diabolus. The sequence continues at coordinate 97,783,054 of OY740720.1, read as the reverse complement.
TTAACCGCAACTTAAATGAGTTTTTTTGGCGTTTTGTAACGTTTTGTGTAGATGACACATGGATCCTTTACAATACGTACTTCGGAGACCACGCAGCAGTATAACAATGGGGTGAACTGGCTCCGAAGAAGGCAAAGGTGACTTTGTAGACAAATAAGGTGATGGCAACATTTTTTGGGATGCACGCGGGATAATCCACATCGATTATCTTCATAAGGGAAAATAATAAACGGCGCATATTATGCCAACTTATCGGACCGATTTAACGATGATTTAAAGAAACGACACCATATGGCCAAAAAAAGTTATTTTTCATCAAGATAATGTTCGAGTGCATACGTGTGCAAACATGCAAACATGCATGAATTGAGTTACGAATTGGTACCTCGTCCGGTACATTCCTCCGATTTAGCCCTCAGTGGCTATTTCCTATTTCCAAACCTAAAGAAATGGCTCGGTGGAAAGATCTTCAGCTCCAAAGATGAAAAATCCTATTTTTTGGAAGGGATACAAAAAATGGAGAAACATTGGATTAAGTGTATTGATCTAAAATGAGATTATGTTGAAAAATAATTTTTTTTTTGCAAAAAAAAGACTGTGTTTTATTCGAAAAGTCCCGGCATTATTAAATTGAAAGATTTCGTATCCATAAAGCAAATTGACTAAAAATTGGACATTAAATAATATTTAAGTACAGCCAACAGAACCGGCTTATCACGGGTCATTATTGCCAGGCAACAAATTATTCACGACAATATAAAGGTGACAGAGAGTTAGTTTTTATTTAACTTAGACCTCGAAAACGCACTTCAGTTTAGGTCCTCTCGTAGATCTCTTAGATCTATTGTTGTTTCCCCGAACTTATAGAAGACTAACTCAGTTTAAAAAAATGGATATAAAGTAAAAAAAGGCAAGAGGAGAAAAAAGTAAACATATAAGTATATTGTAGATAATCAGAGAACCCACCTTTTTTAAGCGAAAAGTGAAGCATATCCCACCAAGTACTCGGGTAATAGCCTTGACTTCAAAAGTCGTATCACACATTACACTGAATGCAATTTATAAAAACACTTGCATCTGCAAGCCTCACACATCAAATAATCCAACTATTTTTAAGCGTTTCTTTGGAATAGTTAATTTGCCACAATGCACAACACCGGAGGCGGCGAAAAGCAACAACAACGGGTGAAATTCAATTGCGAATAATATCTCTAATTAGGCGGCATTCTATGTTAATTGGCCTTCTTTGCCATTCTGGTGGAACTAATAACCTAATGAAATATCGGTAATTATGGATGCATTTTATGCATGCACTGATGAAAACACGAATGCGTACATCGGCATATGTGTGTGTGTGTGTGTAGACACACATTTTATTAGCTTCAACATGCAAAAACAGCACACACTCACACTGAAATGCTCTTTTGCACAACACCCAGCCAGCATTTTGAGAATGAGACTTTTTAGACTCCCCTGCACGATTAAAATACGCTTACAAGCGTTCTTTTTCAGATCATAAAATACTGTTTTATCGAAAGAAAATGGTACCGTTACTTCATCAGGTTGGAGTCATTTGTTAGTCGCAATTACTCGTACTCGTCATGTCGACTCATTTGTTAGCATTCGTAATCGTTTTCAAGTTATTTCTAAGACTTTTAAAAAATACAATCATTAATTGATGTAAATTATTCAAAAAAGTTTATTTAAATAAATGGTTGTACGTAACAAAATATAAAAATAACTTATTAAAATTAAGAAATACTTATGTATATACAAATCACGTTCATAACACTTGACTTGATTATTCCATCCGATCCACCCACAGAGCTTCTTTTCAGCAATAATCTTCAACAGTTTGACTTACTTTGCTTTTTTCACTCACTTTGTGGAAACTCAATTTTTCTTAAAAATATAAATTGCACTTCACACCAACATTCGACTTTAATAAATTCGAAAAATCACAAAATTGAACGTTTAGGTTAAAAAAAATACTAATTCGTCAGTCACATTACAAACACATTCAAGATCTATTCGTGATTGTTGTATATTTTGTTATTGTATTTGTTTTACATGCGAAAGTGATTAATCAATTTTTGGTCAAACAAATTCTCGAAGAAGACTCAGAAGAATGATTTTTGACAAAATGATCGACAGGGCAAGAGCAAAGCAACGTGGCGGCAACAGTTGTTTAGAAGACTCACACCGCCATAGGCAGATGACATCCGCATCACACATACGCAGACACACACACATACATATCGTACATTCATTCCGATTCATTTATAATCATATAGATTTTGTGCGATATTTCCGCCTGTATGTATTTACGTATGTGTGCTTTTATGTGAATCCGGGATTGAGGACGGGATATTAACTAGTTTGCATCATTTAATTCCACGACTTCACTAAATTTTTTTTGTGCGATCCCGCAAATTTCCTAAAGACCAACAATAAATAAATAGGGGGAATAGTGAAAAAACATAAAACTAAAATATTTCTTCCATTAAATATTGTAACTTTGTTGGACAAAGCTTGTGTTAACAAGGATTAATTTCATCTTTTAAATCTGGTATCTTATTGAGGAAATTATATCAGAAATTAAACAAAGTTTAAATGAAACCTATTGATACGAGTAAAAAAGAAAATATATGTAATTTGAGCACATTTTATACTCGTATTCTGAAAATAATATTGTTTAATAACAAATTTTAAATTATGGGCCGGTTTATTATCTAATAATGTTATTTTTGGCTTCGTGATAAAATTTAATAGTTTTTTGTCCATGAAAACTGAAAGCCGTTTTTTGGCCCCAGCCATTTTTATGGGGAAGGGGAATATAAAATCTTAACATGACGAGCAAAAAATTGTTATATGTTCCTTCACGGAGTTGAACCTGGACATTTTTAATGATAGCCGTACTTAATAACTATCACACCACTGCAATCATATCTGTTATTGATTCGCTGATCATGACACGAAAACGAAATAAGAAATTGGTCAGGGCCAATTTTTCATACTTTGATCAAGATTTAAGTGTTTTATAATCTCCAAAGAAAGCAACGACAAACTATAAGAGTTGATGTACGTTTTACAAAAATAGAAATAGAAATGTTTTAAAACCAGAATTACTTCACACACTAACTTCAGTTAGAGTAGAACGGACACCTCCAAAGTATGGCGAAAAAAAGCTTTAAATTTCAACCGGAATATCTGAAAAACAGTTTTGCGCTCAGGAGCATTAAATTTGTATTTATCGATATTTTCCGACGACTGTAATGATGCTCAACAGCGTAACACATTTTCCCACAGGCCGGCTCCTATATTTAATATTTAATTATCAATTTCGATTATCATTCGACTCTTGAGTGGTATCTTAGTTCATACACACAGAGAACAGATTGTTTGTCACAACTAAATGTTGTTGTAACCGAATGATTGTGATTGCTTGTACTGCATCTATTCTATCAATTCTATGCACCGGATCGACACAATGAAGATCGCAATTATTGTCCGATCTAAAAGAAAATTTGCAAAAGTAAGTTTTTTTGGAATATGGATGGACGCTATTAAAAATAAAATAATCGGTTCAGAATTATCTAAAGCTCCCATACATACATAAATAAAAGTTTAACCAATTTTATGTCTTTGGTTCTAAAAGCCACATATTAAGTCAATCTTCAAGAAATTAGGCACACGTTTGTTTTTCGCACCAAGGAAGGACTTTGCTAAGATTACAGGAAATCGGTTCACATTAAGATATAGCTCCCAGATATATGTTTATCCAACTTTTCTGTTTTTAGCTTTAGAAGTTTACATCCAATGTTGATAAAATTTGGGACGAGCGTTGTTTAATTAAGAGCTCCCACATATAAGTTTAACCGATTTGACCAAAAACGGTGTAGTTTACTGACAAATTCAAATATGATATATCTGGGTAAATTGGACCCAAAACCTATTTTTAGTTGGCTTTTATGGTCATCCAGGAGTACAGGGTAGTATATAGTCGGCCACGTCCGACTTTAGCTTTTTTTAGCTTTCCAGTGTACCGTTATTCTATTGTCTAATTCAGATTTACAGAATGGAGTTTTTAGAAAATGTTGAAATTTTCTCTCCGACAATAAATTTATCAATTTATTTATATAAGTATTATACTTCTGTCCCCATAATATTTTTAAATATAGCTAATGCTAATACGCACTCATAAACATTGAGTTTTTTGATTAATAGACCTAAATAAGCTGTTATCATTGCCAATTGTTGGTCCAACAAACAATTCTATATTGACAATCAGTAATTTTATTTTTTTCCATTGTTGCAACAGATAAGTTAGTTGACTGCACTATTATACCATCATGGCAAACATATCGAGCCATAAGCGCTAACCTATCGTAAGTCAAATTTTTGGAAAAAAAATTTTATTGCTGAAAAATAATCGTTAGGACAAGCCTCATCGTTTTGTATTTTTAAAATGACAAAATTATTAGTAAAACATCAAAAAAAAAGCTTTTGCATTTTATCGTAAATGATTGTTTAAATTTTATTGTGTAGCAATTTTATCGTAAGTCACACATCAAATTGCTGCAGCAATCGCAAATGTGTTCAGATTTTTTTTTTGTTTTTTGATACAGTTATATGAGTAGGTAGAAATCTTAAATTTTTGCATTAAAACATTTGCATTTTTAATAAAGTTGTTTGAAATAAATAATAAAAACCGTCTCCTGTAAAATTTGCATTTTTTCACTTACGATAGGTTAGCGCTTATGGCTCGATATTATGGTATGTTGAATCGGAAACAAGAAGCTAACGAAAGTCTTTTAGTCCAACTGATATTCATTCTTTCTCTGTGTGTACATTAGTAGGATTTTTACGAAAGTTACATTCGGGGATTTTTTTAATATTTCCCGCTTCAACGGGAATTTAAAAAAACCGAAGGAGGAAACTCTGCTGCGTATGTTAGCTACAGCGACTGGGTGGTTTTTATTAAAAAGCACGTGTTTCTTGTCCCCTCTTACCAATACACACCCGATCAAGTGTGAACGTATGCGCGAATGTGTAAAGGCATCTGTGTGTGTGGCAGTGTAAAACACTCGTATAATGTAATTTGAACTTGTAAGTGGTGTAATTGAACACGTACAATGTATTGTGTACGCACGCATTTAGAGGAAGCGAATTAATACATTCCCACGTATGTGTGTACACATGTATGTATGTGTGCATGTATATATGAGTAATTTAAGGATATATACCAGGGTGTGGGTGAGTCGTATTGGCCAATATGAAATTGAAATGTCTACGATACCATATCATAACTCAGTCGATAACCAGCAGTTTCTCATATCTAAAGGAACACACACACATACAAATGCGAATGTGTCAAAATATCGTCTTCACAGATTAGACTTCGTACTGAAAAAGAACACACATTATAAGAAAGTTAGCACAATTACCTTTTGTGAATATTTGGTAAGAAAACACTTCGTGTCTATGTTTTAAATTAATCGGTTGCCTCCTCTTAAAAAGCTACGAGAATCGACGTGGAAGTTCCTTCATGAACGCACAACAGATTCCTCTATCCTAAGTTGCTGCACTGACAAATTAATTTGGTTATTTAATAAATACTGTCAACGAAAACCAGCCACAAATCATTTCTGTGTATGTTGCGAAAACTTGAAGGGTAAAAGGGATGTGTGCAAATTGAATTGATATTTGAAAACCTGCAATTTCTTATCACAAGGCTTCCACCGCACGCACACACACACAAATTCAGCGGAAGATATGGTATGGTGTGCGAGTTGTGCATAAATCTGTACATGTGCGCGTTATTAGCAATCAACTCGTGCTGCCTGTAGCCTTGATGTTTATGAGAAACTATGTACGACTATGACTATGAGTGTGTGTGTTTGTGTGTGTTAAATAGGAAACAATTGCAGCATTAATTAGGATTCGTATTATGGATGTATGCGCACATGTACGGGTGTGAGTGAATACCCGCTTCGCGAAAATCACGTGTGTAATTAAGCAGTCGCACTTGCGTGGGCGTTAATTAATGCAAATTGAAACTCAACAGCACACATACACAAACACGCACACGCACAGAACTTCCTACAGTGACATTCAATTACAGTGTTGTCATTCGCCAGGACGATTATCCTAAAGAGATTTAAATCATCCCATCAATTGCATCATTTCGGCCTGCCGAAAAATGTCTAACTCAATGGAACTGCTTGGGCCGGCGGGTACTTCGATTGGCTTAATGTGATGACCTACATTCAAATTGTTTTGAGTTATTCAAATATACACATCAGAATTATGTAGCCTCATTGGATTGTTTCTCCGCTGGTTTATATGATTTATTGATCGATTGTCTGTAATGTGACACAAATCCCCATGTAATCGTTTCTCCTTTTGTGGGGCTGCTGTAATGTCCATATTGGAAGTTGTTCACTTCGGTATTGTGCATAAGTCAAGGATAATACTCGTCATATTTCCCCATTCACATTCGAAGTGTGCATATTTTATTGTTCTGAATTTATCGCATTTGCCAAAAGACTCACTTACAGTCGTAGTTAATAACATTGTAGTACATTTATTAAGGATATCTTAAATTCTTAACGCATTTCAAAGATTTTCATATAGACATACTCGTACATACGTAGGAAACTCTGCTCAGGACAGAATTTAAACTTTTAAATATCAATACGCACGTATGTGCGTGTGTGATTGTGTATGATGTGTAACATTAGTTATTGACCACAAGTGCCCGTAAGACAAAATGTGTCATTATGGGCCGAAAGGACATTAAGAACAAAATGTGTTGTCTTGCTGCCGCTGCTCGACACTGTGTCTGACAAATTGACAGTGGCAATATATGAAGCAGCCGGTGCTGCTTTAGTCAGGTTGGTCTGGCTTCTAATGCGTCTAATCGGAGCCATTAATGTTAAGTAACATCAACACATGCCATGGACCGAGCAGTTTGTTATGCTTACCTGCATCCACTCCGACATACACACAAACAAACACATTATTAGTTTACAGGTGTTTGCTCGACAGGATCTGAACATAATCCTTGAGTACCCTCAATGTGTTCAATGAAAACTCATTTTAAACGTCGAAATGGGCAGAATAATCATTGTTAAAACTAATTAAGTTGTCCACCATTACCATTTGGGTGTAGGCTGTTGCTAAATTAGTCCACACTAGAGGATAGATATAAGTTTCAATTCCTTTGAGTTTTTTAACTCCAGTGCAGCCGGTTTCCAATAATTCTATTAATAAAAAGGAATCACATGCCGTATTTTGGTAAATCTTAGCTACACGGAGAAAAATGTTTTTTGGCTGATGGACATGTTATCTTACCAAAGAAGCTAGCATTCCTCACAGCATGTGAGAAAAGTAACTCTATTTTGATATACATACTAAAAACATGTCATTGTTAATGTTTATTTCTTTTTATACAAAAGTTACCCCTGATTTTATAATTCGGACGTAGCACCCGTTTCGTTTAAACAATATGCAAAAATTGAATCATTGAACTTTTCTATTTTAATTTCAAAAGGTTTTTTGGAATATTTCTTAATTTCTTAACGAACGAATTGGTAGGATTTAGATATGTGTTTTTTCGTTTCGTCTACTGACAGTTTGGATGTTCTCAGACAATTGGCTTTTTAAGTAAGTAAAAAAAAGTAGCCGTGATCTCAAGGAACAGCTTGCCTGGCAGACATGCGACTAAAATAAGAGCACCTACTCTACTCGACTCTAAGCGAAGCTGGAAAGGAGCCCATACTCCTTTTCGAACCTCTTCGGTATTCACATTGATTGGGTCTGGCCAGAAGGAGCAATACAGTATCAAACGGAGGCCCAATTCGTGTTTCTGAAAGCTTGTTCGTCGCATTTGGTTTGTGTTCGAGTCGCCGCCAATTACAGAGACTTAACTCGGCTAATAATTTTAGCCGATGATATTTAATAGAATAGATGGTATACTTGAATCAGGCATCCATAGTTAGCACACACTAAACCTCTGGAGTATAAATCTGTGATTAACCCTCCAAAATGTTCCGAAATTATCTAAACACCATTTGTAAAGCACAAAGAGAAGCTCAAACGTCATGATAACATACTTGCTAGACAATTATTGTGCAGTCCAAGCTCTTTAAGACTTTTGAGAAACGAACGCCGTGTTTTCTAATCTGCACTTGTGCTTCATCCGTAACACACGCAGAAAAAAAGTATGGTTGGGGTGACAATATTCGAAGAGGATCATACTATTGTTGGGTATATGGTTGTGACACAACAATATTATGATCCTCACAACAATAGTATGATTCACACATAACCATAATATGATCCCCACAAACATAGTATGATTCACACTCAACCATACTATGATCTCCGCAACCATACTATGGTCCTCTTATACAACCATAGTATGATCCTCACAACCATAGTATAATTCACACGCAACCATACTATGATCCCCACAACCATAGAATGATTCTCACTCAACCATACTATTATCCCCAAAATTATTTATTAGGATTGGTTTTGTTGTTATTCAATAATAGAGATTTTTATTAAGTATGTTATTTTAAATTGCATTACTATAAGTTCATAGCCAGATTTGATGCCATGTTTTTATTAAACATTTCATTCAAGAAACAAAAAAATTCAACGGTCAAAAATACTTTTAGTTGCCAGCAGGGGTGAATGCGACTTCACCATCCGTAGACACCAAGTAACGAATGTGATAAAACCATGATCAATGGCTATAAACTTAAGTGCAGGCAGATTTTAAATAAACGAGAACCAGTCGATTTTAGAGTATTTCACCGAACAAAGTAAACATAATAAAAATCCCTTGAACTACCATCCGATTCTCGTCGTTTTTTAATGGACAACAACCACTCACTGCATCGTGTGTATGTTTTTTTTTGTATACCAAAAAAAACATACGCACACACATACATGTATGCTCTATAAAACCTGTTTTGTTATGTTCATAGTCGCAACCATACTGTATGATTGCCGTAATCAAATTATTGCTAACGTAAATTTTAAACAACAATACTAATGTTGCACCAACCATGTTTATATGGTTGCTACAAACATGTTTTCATTTCTAAATTTGGCAATAATACTATTGTTACATTTCAACAATAGCAATATTGTCGCAATCATACTATTGTCAAAATGAAATTCAAAAAACAATACTATGGTTGCGACGAACATGCTTTTATTATAGCGAACATAGTATTGTTGAGGTGACCATAGTGTAACCATATCTTTTCTCTGCGTGCAGTAATCGCAAACACACGCGCCCGAAAGACTGTGTAGAATTCTTTTTTCTACGTCACGTGGCTTAAATGCTCTCATACGTGATCCTTAAAACAGTCAACACGAAAAACCTACAAAACCTAAATTACGTCGTCCACTCTGCTATTCTAGAGTTATCCGTTATACATACATAACTAGAGTTTTACACTCTACATAATATCGCGAACACTCTGTAAATGACTGTAAGGGTCCTCTGGCCCTTTATCACGAGTTTTAAGCCAAACCAGGTTTAAAATTCTCAGACATGTGATCCATACCAGTTGTATACTATTTTGACCAAATTAATTAAAATTCCTGCCAATTAGCAGAGATCCACATTACAAGAAATCCATACTAGGATTAATTATTGAATTATACCTAAGATTCGTATACTTATTGTTAGCAGACTCAATAATTCAAATAAAGCTTATATAAAAAAAACCATTTGTTGCAAACTGTTTAGCATCAATGCGCCAAATGTGACTTACCCTAATGTGCAGGTAATTTTCGGCTTTTCGTGAGGCACCAATGATTTGTACACTATTAAGCGTTATAAATATTTGCTTCGAATACTGGTGCGAGTAATCACAGTATAACACGACATCCCAAACACCGCGAAGTTAATCAAAGTTCTCTTCCCACCTTGCTTAACTATCAATAAATGTGGAACCGAAAATGTACGAGTATGTGGTGATTTGCTCGTAAAATATGTTTTGGAAATTCGTCAAGGCTCCTCTAAAGACAAACGAGCTACAAGGTTATACAAGGTCTTGTAAGCGCTTCCATTCGCTAGCTTAAACTCTTGCCGTGCACATACGTTAACCCACATACAGTTAAGGTCAAAAACATAGGGTCGCTTGAAGATATTTTAAAAGATACAATCAAACGCTTTATTCATTTTATTTTATATATCCTCTCAAAATACTCGTAGTTCACTCAGAAAAATAACATAAAAAGTTATCAGATGAAAAACAAAATTATCTATAAAACTTAGGCTTGAGGGCTCATCTTTTAGAAGTTTAACTATCACATTGTAAACCCGAAACGAATTGTTTTACACAACTCGAAGTATGTTTTGCATTGTTGTCCAGTTGAAATATTTATTATAAGGTCATTTTTCATTGTTAATAGAACAGAATTAATTCGCTTAGGATATGGCAAATTAACTTCTGCCATGCTTATAGATTTTAGATGTGTAAGCACTTCTTTATTTTTAGGCTGTTTAACCCACTTTTTCTAGCACTACTAATTACATTAGTTTAAGATTCGTCTAAATTTATTTTAGTTCAGGCATATCTCGCAAAAAATTATTCAAACGGCAGTCGAAAAGATTTCTTGTTGCAAGCAGGGGTGACAGCGGCCTTCAGACCCCAGCAACAAATGTGCCTAAACCATGATTAATGGATATATGCTTAAGTGCAGGCAGATTCTAAATAAACGAGAACCAGCCGCCAGTTGTGAATTCCACCGAACAAAGTGAACGCAATTAAAATCCCTAGCACTGCCTACTGATTTTGCATAGGTTTGCATTGCCAGCCATATGTGATGTTTTTTATAATGGACAACAACCAGTTAAGTTACATACTAAAAAAAATTAAAAAATACTTTAAAAGTTGATACTTTTGTTAGACATAATTTGCCGTTAACCCTATTTTTTGTCAGCAGCAGCATTTCAAAATTGTCTCAAATTTTGAAAATTATTACTAACCCTATTTGTTTGTCCCTGATTGTATAAAAAGTGAAGGCGAAATTTTAGATCTACTGCATCATATCTGAAATTAGACAAGTTTCAACTACGAAAATCAAACTTGCCCCAAGGTGTTCATCAAGGACGACCTTTATGATGTGTCGCGAAGGGTTAAGCGTTTAATTTCACGAGATTGTATTAAACTGAGCGAGCTGCGAGAATTATGCTTTCCTTAACCAGCCTAGAAATTAAATTGTGTGCAATATCTCGAATTCTAAATGGGACATTATTTCACTTTGATACCTCTTTTCGGAAATAGTGTTAATCTTTGCTAAGTCTACGTAAGATCTGAGAATATAGTCCTTTTATTTTGTTATTTTGACACAGCTAAAATTTGACTTTCTGAAATACTAACAACGACTTAAAGTTGTGCAATTTCTGACTAATCACTCGAGTCCTCTACATTTTTGTACAAATGTAAAAGGAAGAAGAAAAGAAGGAAGAATCCGAATCTGAAGATGACGATATGGACTTTGCTCTTTTCGATTAAATTCGTAACGGCCCCAGCCTTTCACAACAACAAATACAGCAACAGCAGTAAGACAACAACAACAATGGTCATATTCTTTTTCAAATCACTTGAATTATTGAGGATATATTTGAGGCTTTCGCAAAGATCCTGCTGCACAATAAATGGCATTTTTATAAATTTATCGATTCGCCTGTTTTGCCTGAAATCCCCGCCACCGTTCAAGCTATCCGATGGAATCACAATCACTTTGCATGTTGTGCAAGTACATGCGATATGTTTGAATTGTGAAAAATGTTAACATAATATTTGTGGCACTGATTTCATTTCGGCCGCCATGCCACTCGATGCCTCGTTGGAACGGCAGTAGTGCAAAACAAACGAGCGTGCCACCACACAGCGACGATGGAAGGGAATGAAGAATACAAACCAACAGAAATACAAAGCAAAACAAATACTGAAAACCCGTACAAACATATGTAGAGTTAAAAGCGCATTTAACCATGTATCCTCTCATACTACAGCCAGATAGCCAGCTATCATGTCGACCGACCGACCGACCGACGGACTGATGGCCGGCCATCTGTGCTATTTGCCGAGACAATATTTGCTTTGTTAACTCAAGTGTTGAGAACTTCTCGTGCTCGGAACCAAGTCTTCTCAGCATTCAGAACAACTAAAACATCGTGTACATCTATTATGGCATCTGCCTTTTGTTGTTGTCGAATCAAATGCAAATACATGTACACACGCGCGCACACACGCACGGACACACACACACTCACCATCTTGCCAGGGAAATGTGAACGAGAAGGAATCTTTGCGCTCATCAGCTTAAAATCAGTGAAGCCCAGCAAAAGAATTACTGCGAGTAGAGAGCCATATCAGCGCTTAAAAATTGCCAGAGTCGGCCAAGACCGCACATACATAAATGGACACACACACACACCCAATCATATAGGAGAGTGGATATGTACGTATGAGTGTGTGAGATGCATACAAACGGCTGCGAAAAGAAAGCGGGGAAAATGATACAATATGCACGAAATATTATTGTATGAAAACCATCAGAATGTTTTCCATGGAAAGTCTAGCTACCAAGGACAATGACAACAATGGCATCTGACTGTGCATACATGTCTGTATGTGTGTGCGTGTGTGCGTATGTGCATGCTGCCTTCCTCCTGCAACTGCAACACATGACGTAGATGACGAATAAACATGAAAGAGATGAGAAACAATCAGTGTACAACGCAACTCTACACGACAGCGTCGAGTTAGTACGAGTCAGGAAAATGTCAGTACATACTGTTAAAAGATTAAACGAGCCATGCAAATCCCTTTTGTAATATGGAAAAAACAAGGACCAGACAGCGGCGTGTTGTGCGCTGCAACGACAAACGACAATAGCAACGGCAACGACAGCAGCAGCAGCAACAATGACAACAACGCTGTGCAAACAACCACTGACCACACATTGGAATGACGAGGAGCTCTGGATGTACGAGTACGTACAGTGTACGCTGGCTGACTTTGTTGCATGTGAAACAATACGAGAGCAGACAAGCGACAGTTGAAGCAACATTACAAACGTAACCGTCGCACTCACAATTGCACACTCGTATGCATGAGCACATGCCAGCTCATTGCCCTAGTCCACAACATTCACCCACATTCAGATTGATTCTTAAATGCAACACATTAACAAAAATGTCCTTCAAGGTGGAATAACCCTTCCAAAAAACAAGCAGACATTCAATGGTCCACCGTGACCTACCGCAGGATAACCCTTGTACACCACCGTTGGGAAATATACTTTGGCTGGAACAGTTGTTTCATGAATTATCCATAGATTCAACGTCCTACCGGGTAAGAAGGTATCTATCAACTCCTACTGACAATAAGCGTTAAGCATTTAAAAATGCATTAAATACTCAACAAATAATTGACCAAATCCGTTTTATTATTTTTTATCCAAAGGAGCTACGAATCGTTATTAAAGTTTAATTGTCGTAATGTTTTTCTAAAACTGTCTATGCAATTGAAAATTGACCACATATATCTCCCATATAAATCTACCAAATATTGGTGTTTTTGAAATATATTTAAGGTTAACATGGTGACAAAAATAGATTCCTATCCACGCCCTAATCCAGTGCAGATAAGAACCTACATAGCTTGGGTATATATATATATATATATATATATATATATATATATATATATATATATATATATATATATATATATATATATATATATATATATATATATATATATATATATATATATATATATGCTAGCGGAGCCCGGCGTGCGTTGCTACGCCAAAGAAAGAAACACATATGTATATCAAATGTGAAAATAAATTCGTGTAATTTATTGTAATGCTAATGGATACACAATATTTTTGGTCGTACCGTTGGGTGTATAAATGTACAAATTTTTTGGTGTACCAACTCTTGAGCAAGCAACATACAATTAGCCGTGGGAAAAACATGAATGTTGCAAATTCAAACCAGCAACAGTGAGGGATTGCCCTTGTGCTTTATTTATGGTCATCGCTAAGCCAAGAATCAAAGGGAACTGAATCCGCTTAAACTCGAATGGTAAATCATTCGTAATCATCGGTATGCGTGGGATCAGCACATCTTCCGCTTTGAATTTGCCGCTGATTATTGTTGCCTCGATCAAATTTGGTGTCAAATTTTTAACGATCATCCTGGTTCCGTTGCATAGCTTTGGGGCTTTCAAGTTTCAAATAAGCATCACCGATGACCCAACTTTCAATGACAATATATGTGGTGGCATTCCTGGTGGCTCTAGTGAGTTAAGAAATTCTGTTGGGTAATTTACAGCTTCTTCCTGATCCATCATTGTGTCGATTGAATGATATTTTTTCGATTCTCCGGGCAATTTCAATTGAATTTGTTCATTTAACTTCTTGACATCATCATTTTTAGGTGCTAAAATTGCACGTTCGCAGAGCCAATCTGAATTTTTGTAGTTGTTGATTAAATTTGGGAATACATTTTCTAAAAGGGCTTGAATATTTGGTAGCATTTGGCAAAAGTTGGGCGAAAATGAAATCTTATATGTTGTGGGATCAGTTGGAATTTTGCCATTTCCGATCTCTAAAAGTTGTTTTGAAAAGGTTTGGGCAGACACATCTTGCATTAAATGGACACGCATGTTTGTTGATAGTGTAATTTTCTCAATTCGCTTCCATAAATATGACGCATGCGTTTAGCTCATCGGCAGGTGTTGATCGAGGTATAACGGGCAAAGATTGTCGAAAATCACCAGCAAGAAGTATTAGAGCACCTCCCATCGGTAGTTGTTTCCTTTGAAAATCGCGCAGAGTCCGGTCAAGTGCTTAAAGCGATTTTTTATGGGCCATGGTGCATTCGTCCCAAATGATGATTTTACACATCTTAAGGACTGTGGCCATACCGGATTTTTTGCTAATGTTACATGTTGGTGTTTCCGTGTGGTTCACATTCAATGGAAGCTTAAGTGCTGAATGTGCTGTACGTCCACCATCCAGTAACGTTGATGCGATTCCTGATGATGCCACTGCCAGTGCCATCCTGGAGCATCTAGAAAAAAATTCCACCATTTCCATTGGCTACACGTTGCATGACTTTGTCATAGTTGGAGGCGAGCTTCACGTTGCTCGATGGTTTCAGCAGCTCTTGATGTTGAAGCTCTGTGACAGTTTTGTTGAAGGCGAGCTTCACGTTGCTCCACGGTTTCAGCTGCTCTTGATGTTGAAGCTCTGTCGCGGCATGATTCAAGTCGCGCTTCACGCTGCTCAACGGTTTCATCAGCTCTTGATGTTGAAGATCTGTCAGAATTTTTTTGAAGACGAACTTCACGTTGATCGGCGGTTTCAGCAGCTCTTGACGTAAAAGCTCTATCGCGGCATTGTTCAAGCCGAGCTTCACGCTGTACAATGGTTTCAGCTGCTCTTGACGTTGAAGCTCTGTCGCGGTTTTGTTCTAGTCGCCGTTCACGTTGCTCGGGCGTTTCAGCAGCTCTAGATGTTGATGCTCTGTCGCGATTTTGTTGAAGTCGAGCTTCTCGTTGCTCAACTGTTTCCGCAGCTCCTGCTTCGATAGTTTTCTTAGTCTTTGATGGCTTTTTTCCAATCGATGCCTTTTTTGGCGGCATTGTTAAGACGAATATACTTTTTTTAATTGTTGGATTTAGGTACAAAGATTATTTAAAGATCTTTAAAGAAAATCACAGGCGTATTGTCAAATTGAAAAAAGGAACAAATTCAATCGTTTGCTGAATGTTAAACAAATTTTGAAACTGACAACATAGACATAACATAAAAAAAATGAACATAAATTTTCATTTTCAATTTGAAATCTGGTTTTAAATAGATCTTTCCCGTAGTAGATCTTCTCCGCCCACAAAGCCAAAATCTAAAATCCGATATTAAATTAGTCTTCTCCGACAGCAGTAGTATATAAAAACCAATTGTGAGCCTTCTTGCTCAAAAGCAGCTTTGCCACGCCCTCTCCGCCCACAAACAGAAAATTTAAAATCCAACATTAAATTAGTCTCCCACATCAGCAGTAGCAAATATGTACCAACTTATAGCCTTCAAGCTTTAGAAAACACTTTTGCCACGCCCACTCCGCCCACAGACCAATTTTTCCAATGAAACTTCACAGGATCCCCCGCTGTGGTATGCTGAATTTTCAAAACATACATAGTCACATACATCCATTTTTGATATATATAGAAAGAAGATATATATATATATATATATATATATATATATATATATATATATATATATATATATATATATATATATATATATATATATATATATATATATATATATATATATATATATATATATATATATATATATATATATATATATATATATATATATATATATATATATATATATATATTTATGCACCATACCGCCTTTTTTATTTTTTGCTATTCGCATAATAATTTAATACTCGTAATGTGCATGCGATTCAGCTGAAAAATAGTCATTTGAAAATCAATTACAATTTACTCTAGCTGACGAAAATTTGGAGCCTTAGCCACACCCCTTCTTGTACCTCTCACAAAAGCGATACTATCTGGGCGTAGATTAAAACAGACATAACTTGTTTTCTAAGGCTTGTTAACTTGTAAAATCCATAATTTATTTAGTTTATAATAATGATACCATTCAGTTAAACATTTTTAAGGATATTGAGGTCATGTTACACAACACAGTGAGAACCCGGACTGTAAAGTGTCGTGTTCAAAAATCTCAGAGCCAATTAAAATGTAAAGATACTGTTGCCGAGGCACCGACCAGCTGTGCATGCTGTCCACAGATCACTGCTTATTAAATTTGCTTTCCTAATGCTCATTTTGTTGTTGTATGGACAGCAACCTCACTCTATATACCGTGTGTGTATGTGGTTTTGTAGCGTAGCATTGGTCTATTAAACCGTTATGCTTAGTTTGTACAAATGCACATACACACTACATGAATACAGACACACACGAAGATATAAAGTATGGTTGGGCGGACAATATTCGAAGAGGATACATGGTTGTGGAACAACAATACTGTGATCCTCAGAACAATAGTATGATTCGTTCACAGCCATACTATTATCCCCACAACCACAAACCATATTACGGTTCAAATATTTTAGTTTTACGAATCGAAACAAATTTTAATTTACAGATAAAAAGTACTATTATTGCGCAAGATTTACAACAATAACATTGTTAAACCAACCATATTCAAATTTATAAAATGTACAATCATGCAGTATGATTGTCGTGATCATATTTTGTTAAAAAAAAAAACTATGATTTTGTCGCACCAACCATAATTATAATGTTCAAACAACCATTTTATTATTTTGAAATTTGCCAATTTCACTTCAGCAAGTGCCAACTTCAGTTCAACAATTTTAATACCGCCGAAATCAAAATATTGTTAAAATGAACCAATGCTACAGTTGCGACTAGCACAATTTCCTTGAGGAGAACATGGAGTTGTTGCAGTGTAAACAATATCTGTGCAAATTTTCCACTTGCCAGAAAATCATGGTTTAAAGACATTTGTAGCGCATTGATGTATTTACTGATTTTTAATTTATGCCTTTTCGATGTTTTTAATAGTTGTGTGCTCCTAAACTGCCCTCCTGTCACTAAGCATCTACCCTACATTCTTAGTCAGTCTTATCTGTCACTGGGACAAGTCGACATATTGGAGGAATATGGTCAGACAGATTAATGCACAATTATGACAGGACTATGCAATTGGGATGGTAGCGGATGAACCCTTAAAAGTCAACGGTAGCTCCCAAAAGCTTTCAAGAAGCCTACGCTCGTGCTTATTCGAAGAAGAAGAGTAAGGTTCCACTAAGCTCTCCTTTGTCCTAACAAGCCTTGGAGAAATCATGGCAAACCCGTCAAAAAAGACATGAACTTAACTCAAAAAAGGAATATACATATCTGAAAAGGTCGCGGACATTTGTCAAATCCTCCCATTTCGACAGCAAGCTTCACATGCCTGGGAGGGAGTAATTTAGTTTAGACGTTATTTTAGAATTCTTTATGAGGCTCTATGCTCCACAATGAGTTAAGCGGTAATAAAAAAGATACTAGTGCAAATACCAGGGTTCCAGTTTGCAGGTTTCCAAAAAGAATATACTCCCGTTTCGACGGCATGCTTCACATGTCTGGGAGGGTGCAATTTAGTTTGTTTAGAGTACAACACACA
Source organism: Hydrotaea diabolus (assembly GCA_963513945.1). Lineage (NCBI taxonomy): Eukaryota > Metazoa > Arthropoda > Insecta > Diptera > Muscidae > Hydrotaea > Hydrotaea diabolus. The sequence goes on along the minus strand of OY740720.1, from coordinate 97,764,763 downwards.
CAATTGATTTTTTTAAGACCGATGGGTTTGTTCTTCTATTTGTCATATTGACCTCATTTCAATAATTGACGTACAATTTATTATTTCAATTATGTTTGATTTTCAATATGGGTATTCACTTCTGAAAACTGAAGGGTTCAGTAAAAAGGTTACGAAGAAGCTCTATCGTGTCTCTTGCTGTAAGCGCAATGGCTCCACCTTGCTAGGACCGATAACTTTATCAACCAGTAAGCCGCACCAAACAGTTCATCTGGAGGGGTGTAATTGACGCTGATGTAATATTCTAGGATTCTGATACTGATACCTGTCCCTTAAAGCAAGAGACTAAGTTCCTAATCATGTTGTAACTGGTTACAGTTCGGTTGCTTGATTGAGTTGAGATAATAGACTTGCCAGAAGAGTAAAAAAATCAACAATTTTGGCGCGTTGCTGTACTTCATATGTAGCCATCATACATCTCCTTAAAAAATCTATATAATCATCAAAAGAGAAAAAAACAATTAATATTTTAAACCCTTTTGTCGTATTCGGACCACTTAGTATTACGAGGGTTGCTACCTATATTTCGGGTTCGGCAATAAAAACACAATAATGTATCATTGAACGTGGTTTTATTGTTTTTCAAAATATTCTCCTTTAAGATCAATACACTTTTGCACAAAAAAATTTTTGAAGCACTTTTCCACTCCGATTGAGACACCTCCAAAACGTGATTTTTGAATACTTCAACAGCTGCTTCACGTGATGAAAAACGTTTACCTTGCATGTTTTTTAATGATGCTAGGGAATAAGAAGAAGTCATTGGTTGCCAAATCAGGGCTGTACGGTAGATGGCCCATCAATTCCACATCTTGAGTGGTCAAATAGCTCATCGTTTCAGCTGATGTGTGAGAGCTCGCATTGTCGTGCTGCAAATGATCCGTTTTCACTTATTATCTTTCCTCATTTCATCGAACACTGTTGGCAAACAGATGGTTGTATACCACTCAATGCCTTTAGTAGACGTCTTACGTTCTACTAAAGGCACTGTGGCAACATGGCCGGTTATACAAAAAAACGCAATCATTTGCTTCGATGTACTTCTTCCACAATTTTTGTTGGATTTGGCTCGTCTTGAAATACTTATACGGTCGATTGCTGTTCATATACATAGATCCATGATTCGTCACCTGTGACAATGTTATACACAGCCTTTGAGCTACCGCAGTTAACTTTTTGAACATCTTTTTGCACCGATCCATACGAGTCTTTTTTTGAGCATTCGTCAAATTATGTGGGATCCAACGAGAACAATTTTTTTCACCGCCAAACGAACATGCAATATCTTATTTATGCTTGTCATACTAATGGATGCCTCAATCTCACGGTATGTCACATGTCGGTCTTGCTTAATCAGTTCACGCACAGCATCGATGGTTTCTGGCAAAGTGACCGAAGTTGGAGGTCCTTCACGAAATTCATCCTGGAGCGAACGGCGTCCGAGACTGAACCCTTGGTACCATCTATTATCAGCGGTTTTTGATGGTGCTTCATCGCCAAAAGTCGAAACAAGATGATCTAAACACTCTTGTCTCGATAACCCAAGCCGAAAATCATAAAAAATAATTCAATTTTTTGACTGACATGAATGAATCATTCAACAATTCGCCCTCAAGTGCCAAAACGTTCTGAGTGAAGTGATGCTTAAAAATGTTAAAAAAGTTTCCAATGGAACTTCCAGTTTGCATCTGGGTACACTAGTATTGCCAGGACCTGAAATATAAATAGCAACCCTCGTATAAAAACAAATTATTCGGAATATCTTAGAATTCAAAAAAAATTATATAAGTACCATATTTTTGTTAAAGAATTCTAGTGAACTAAATAAAATAAATTAAAAAAATTTTGATGGCATCACTGATGTGTTCGATTTACAATGACTTTGTTTCATTGACCCAAAGAAATAATTTTTGATATTGAAATATGCTTATATTAAAAAATTATTCTTTTTGCGTAAACATTTTCAGAATATGAAAGAAATTTTATCAGTGTAGTGCTTGCTTATGCCAAGAAATCTTAGCATGTTAAAGCAGTCAACGATATTATGATTCCATTCAATTTCTATTATGATGTCTAGTCTGTCCATAGCTTTAATAAAGATTTGTACGCTGCTTAGAACGAACGTTGGATTGAAGAGGAGAGGCACTAAAAGTATCACCAGTTTCCAAACGAACGTAAAGTGTTACATTTGTGGAAAATACTAATGCATTCCGCCATTTCTTTTGCCCTTGAGGATGTCTTCGAAGTGTTTGCTGGGAAAAGGAATTATTAATTCTCCTTCGACCGATAGTTGTTACTTTAGCAGTTATTCTGAAATGGCATTTTTTGGAAGTGAATACTCTTTTCCTTACACTCACCACCACATTTCATCCTACGACCAGACAACATATCCTTTCCAATTAACAGCACTTTTTTACTTTCACTTGCATTTACCGGAATATTTTGCAAACTGTCCACAAATTCAGCAAACCCATTCAGAAACTGGCATATGCAGCAAGGGTATCACCGCTCAAGTTCCGGACACGTTCCTACTCGTACAGTTGTGTAGCTGTAGTGGTTTCTGACAGTGGTCAAAGGAAACATGACACATTTTATATGATGGCCGAAAGTTACCTCCCCCAATGCATGAAGCATTCTACACACACACGCACACTCTCGGACATCATGTGCTGTTCCACACCCGTAACTCCTTTCAAGCAACAAATCATAACTGCAGCCAACACCTGCAGCAGGTCGAGTTGTTACTGTGCCACACCACTCGCATGTGGTTGTAATGCACTTCAAATATTTGTTCCGAAATGTTTTCTAATTATAAATGTGTGCCAGTAAAAACATACAAGGACTTTGTTGAAATACATAAGTCCTTGGGGTTCTCAAATTTACGCCATAGTCGGGTTCTCGCAAATGGGATATAATCGATGGTTCACGAGCGGCCTGCGTGTAGAACTTTGTACTGAGCCCTCGCTGGTGCAGCACAGTACCGATGCATATCTACGTACCTAGTTTGTGGTAAATAGTTGTTTCAGGCTTTTCGTTTAATTTATAAATTTCATTAGAATATGCAGTCTGCGTTGGAATTCCAGCACCAGGTTTTAGCCAGTGGGAGATTTCATGTGCCTGCGAATATCCAGCTGGCTTACACAAAACTTCCGCAATGCATACACATGCCGCCGATGTACGTGGGAACTCAGCATAGTGCAACTATGTTGCACACTAAAATAGACAAGCATATGTGTGCGTGTTTGGCTGGGTTTAAGCCGCATTGCGTTTTGCTCCGTTCCACCCCCTCGCGCCAGCGCTACCAAATAACATTCATCCCATCTATTGGAGTTGACTTGTTCCGGTGGATGTCTGTCAATTAGTACCAGTTTGGTTCTTTGGAGTGTTGACCACGATACTGACATGTTGGTATTAAGCAGATGCTACGCTGGACACGGTGGCAATGACTTAGTTTGCGAGTGGTTTAATATTCATACGCAACGCAAATGTGTGCTTGCCTCTGATCCCTGATGTGAAAAGTGCTTGCGCCACATAATGTTTGAACCCACAGTGACCTAATCGGGGAAAAACATTTTTAAAACCTATGCCTCAAAAAGTGGTATCACTCTGGCGGAAACTTGAAAAAATGGTATAACTCTGCCAGCAACTAAAATACTTCAGATTTGTCGGTCGGTGGTTATGTTTGCATTAAACAAACTTACATTTGATGTCGTTGAACTCGATGATAACACCGTGCGGCATAACTTTTTACATACGTAAGCGTATGAAACCATATGTAGTAGAACAGTTTTACATTTCGTGATCTTGTTTCCTTTTTAAAGGACTTTTTATTTTCAAAGGATATACAAGCTTGAACAATTTATTTTCGTACTTTTTCAAGTCCCACAACGGCGATATGGGTTTCGAATAAAAGAGAAGAATCCCAGTAGTTTTTTATTTGTTAGGACGATTTCATTCGAATTTTTGGTCTAGAAATATTCTTGAATATTTCCTACGATTTTCTTTAGAAATATATATATATATATATATATATATATATATATATATATATATATATATATATATATATATATATATATATATATATATATATATATATATATATATATATATATATATATATATATATATATATTTATAAACAGGGTGGGCGATTTAGCATTTTAAATTTGAATTTTGTCATTAAATAATGGAACTCCACCAAATGCGTTTTCACTTCACTCAATAGGCTTAAGATCGGTAGCTATGTCAAAAGCACAATTGGCCCATATGGCGTTCAGAGAAGCCCCACGACACACCCTGTTGCCACGGTGAGCGTTAACGCCTCGGAGCTATGATTCAAGCCAATTGGATTATTTGCTGTGGGGAGCTATTAAGTATAAATGTTACGCAAAGCTTCTAGAGACAATTGAAGCGTTGAAACATGAAATCGAAGTCGACATTGTAGAGAATCGAACCGAAACAAACGAAAATGTACTGAAAAAATGGATTGTTTGGATAAGGTACTGCCGAGCCAGCTGTGGTAGTCATATGAATGATATTGTGTTCCATTATTAAATGACAAAGTTTAACCTTTTACAGCAGATGTAAACTTAAAAAGTTAAATCGCCCACCCAATAATACAGTATGGAAAATGTACTGTTGATAGTTTTGTAAACATTATTACGTTTTGGTACAATTCTCTCTTGGCCATCAGAGTATTATAAGTGGTATTTTAGGTTTAGCTTTAACTAAGACAGAATAGCAAATCGACAATAGTAAAGTTTTGTGTTAAAAAATATGACAATTTTTTTAATTTCTATCAGAAAAGTCCCGCGTTTCCCAATTCTCAACGAAAAAAATTAGAAATATAATTTGTATCCGTTGTAGTATTTAGCCTGGATTAAGGCTTTTACTTATAGCTTTTAATCCATGCTAAGTGCTAAAACGGCTACAAGAACGAAATATTCTAAAATAAAATTTTAAGAAAGTTGACACTTTGTTAAGGTGTAATTTTGCTCCCCCATTTTTAACCAAAACACCACTTTTCTCTGAAGCTTTTGGAAGGCAACTATAAAAACCAAGTTCATTTCAATAATGGCTCAAGAACAATTAAATACAGTTTCGATTTATAAGTAAACCCTATTGCAAAAACACAATTTTGAACCATTTTTCAATCTATCCATGGTACAATAAAGAAAGTAGAGTTATGCAGTCAGCTGATTTAAAACTTTTTATTGTAAAAATTTGACAAAGATAGTTCTTGAAGTTTGTAAAGCTTAATTTCTAAATCAAACATTCACAATTATCATCAAACATTCACAAAAATGTATTATTGGCATTTTCGTTCGAGTGACATTGACAGAACAGCGAACAGTTTATTTGTTGTTGGGTTAGTGACTTTACCTTGATTAATCTACCAATATTACAAAACAGACCAGTTTGGCAAAACATAAAAATAATTTTGGTACACTCATGTAACTTTTAGTACAATTTTGTGGCCGTTGTACAATTTTAAAATTGTGAAATGCCATCACAGCGGTACATGTGTATGCGATGTGTTGTTTTGAAATTTATGCCGAGTACACCCAAATACCACCGCCACACAATTTGTAACGCAATTGCGCCAAAGTTTACATTTTGATCGGGGCCACGTTGCCAACCCTTTAGCTACAACACTCTTTATGAATATAATTATTTAAAACGTTTTGTAAATTTAAAAACGTTAATTAACTAATGAACGTTTTAAAGCTCTTTAATTGTCTTTTTGTGAATAAGACTGCTAAGATTTAAAATCGGGCACATCAAAAGAAGGGTTCGTGGAAAAGTACTGCTCCTAGTACAATACACGAGGTAAAGTCACTAGCCCAACAAAAAATAGAGAGCACGCTGTACTGCAAAAGTTAAATAAAAAATTGAGTGCTGTGAATGTTGAAAAAATATTGTGAATGTTTGAAATTGAAATGTAGCTTTACAAACGTCAGGAGTTGTCTTTGTCAAATTTGAATGTTTAAATTTCTACGAGAAAAATTGTAGATCAGCTGACTGCATAACACTTCTTTATTGTACCATGACACCACTCAAGACAAAAACACTTAGCAGAAAAATATTCAAATTATTGCTAACCATTTTCTTATTTTTTACACTGAATATTCAAATACACATTGACTAAATTTTGAAGCAGACGCCCATACCATATCTTTTACTCTTAATTCCAATTTTCAATTTTCGCTACAATTCCAAAACAGAATAGTATACAGCATAATACCTATCCACACTTAGCGTCGCCGATTTCCCAGCATACTCGTACATAATATTCTCTGGGTGAAGAACTCGAGATAACGATGGTTATCGAATTGTTTGACATTTTAATCGACGATGCTTAAAACACATGTCTTTTCATAAGAATCACTTGCACTCTGCCGGCAGACAAACCGAACGCAATGTTAAAAGTCAATTGAACTTTAACTTACGGACTCTGACCCATTTCAAAGGAATTGCACTCGATTAAAAATCCATGTCAAACATCAAAAACTCAGATATGAGACGACTGCAAGCAGACAGATGAACGAACAGACAGACAGACATGTGTGAAACACAATCATCAAAACCCCATAAAATGACTCAGGTCTGTTGTGGCTCGGTTTCTTGGCCAAATGCCAGACAACGCTTTTCTTTGCGAACGCAAAAATTAAATTTTCTATCAAACGTTTCATTCAAATCGCATTCATTAACAAAACACACACAAAAGAGAAGAGGATGCGAAGAGAATTCTCTTTGACAATGTGTGTCTCTCCAACAATTAGTAACGAGTGCCGGAGAGAAATCGTGTCTCATTCCACCGCCACGGGAATTTATAGCGAAATACTGATGAAAGAATTTGTGCCACTCGCAAACAGCTGACCGACAACGAGTAAAAGTGTAAAGCAAAACAAAATGCAAACAAATTCCTCGAGTACTGCTCTCCGACGAACATGCGCACCGCACTGGGTGGCCGTATGGAAAGCTTTGTGTATAGTCGGTTTGTTTACATTCACCGTTATCTCACATCGACAAGCAAAAACATGTGTTTTGACCAGGGTTTAAAATGCTAACGCAATTTTAGTCGAAAGTACAGAATTTGTCAATTAGTTTTAGCATAAAAAAGTCAAAACTAATATGCGAACAAATGCTAAAACTAAATTAGTCGTAATATTCAGTTAGCGTTAGCAAAATAAACTAACGCTAACCAAAATATGCATATATTATTAGCAATGGAAGAAGAAGCAACTGCTGATTTTGCTAACGTCTTTGCTAAATTGTGCTAATTTGGTGACTAATTTCGACTTGTGTGTTTGGTTCGGTTTTTGTGTGTAACCGAAAATTGTGTTCGGCTCGAGTACGGTGTTGCCTACCTTTGATAGACAATAAGTTGTGTTTTTAAAAAATCGCATGAAACAATATTGCTGTGCGTTTCTGTAGCTGTTAAAGGTATATATATAAAAACAAGTGAAATTAATAGCACAGAAATAATTCGAGGTAGGTACTCGTATATATTTACATATTGTTTATACATATAATATAATGTTATGTACAATGACTAATAAATCACTGCATAATGGAGTCCACATGGTTAGATCCGTTTAACTTCCAACGGGAATGTTATATGTTCCACATTTAACATTGGATTGAGGAGATGCATAACGAACTCTGAAAATGCTGAAATAATAAATATTCGTAGAATAAATAGTATGACTGTTTAACCTAATATTCTCAATATTTTTCAAACATACATATTGAGCGTTTTAATAGAAAAATAGTCCATCATTTCGCGTTTATTTAGGGCATTCGTTCAGAAGTTATTGACACTGTTCGAAAACGGACAAAGAGAGAAAATAGAAACACTACGAAAGCGTGCTATTGCTCTTTTGACTCATTGAAAATAGTGGGAATGAGAGAGATAATCAGATTGTGTGAGAAAATGAAATTTTTATCATAATATTTTCAAAAAATTTATTTTATTGGTTTAGTTTCTATTGAACGTGCCTTTTCATCCTTGAAACTTGTACTTGCTGACAACAGAAGTCGGCTTAGAGAAGATACTCTGGAAAATCTTTTATTAGTAAAGCTTAATCCTGAGTTTCTGCATACAGCCATATCCGAACTTGACCTTTGTGCTGATGAATAAATATTCTGTACAATAAGATTCCGTTTATTATAAAAAAAAAGAATTATTTTTATTTTCCATATTCAACTAATCTCATTTCCTTTTGAATGTTCTTTCAAACTAAAATAAATTTATATTTTTTTTTCAACTAATGTGTTTAACAATTTTTTAATTTTTGATGGCTATTTATTTAAAAAATCTTGTATCAGAAATCCCCACTACGGTACCACTATTGGATACTTTGCGTCATGTTCCGTTGACAACACTGAAACCAGCTCAAATTTTTTGCTAACGAAAAATGGTTAGTCAAAATTAGCAAATTTTTAGCAGCACATTAGTCAATTGTGGTTAGCAGAGGTGTGTCATTTTTTTGACTAACGCTAACGCGAGCTAACGTTAGTCGGACATTAGTTTTAGCTCTGGCTTGTGGAAAAGATTGTTAGCATTAGTTTAGCAAAATGATGCTAATGGTTAGCGGACTGGTGCTTTTAAACCCTGGTTTTGACGCATTCTTCTGTGGTCGTTGTGACGGAGACGACCAGCACCGGTGACTTTCAAACTGTGATGTGGGATATTCGCTTGGCTCTCGTCTTCCATCAATGAAACCGTGAATCACCCGCTAGACAAACGGCTGCCAATGAATGTCTCATTTGTTTGTTTGGGTGTGTTTTGCAGCTATTTTTAGCGACGTAATCGGCACACTGTGACGTTTGCATCGCCACGACCAGAGGGAGGGACACCATGCCTCAAATGCCTTGCAAAGTGGACACAGCACTTCCGGTTTATAAGCGCGCGCGAATGTGTGAGGGGATTTTATCGCGTGTGGATTTTGCACCCTTCGCACACCCCCGTTTAAAAGTGGATGACATTTAATTTGTTTACCCCATTCGTTTTCTAAATGCTTTTTCTTTTTTATTTCTAGATTATTTTTTTCATTGACATCCATTCTGTAGCCAACAAGGGAAATTTGCGGCGCATAGCTAAAAAGCAAACGAGGTCAACAAACTGACTGCGTGCGTTTACACGCAGAGTTTGTTGCATGAATACCTGGACTATTTGTTGGTTATCTTGAACATTAACGCCATCTAATTATATTTGAATTTTGAGTAGATTTTATTTAAAGTGAACATCGAGCAAAACTTGAAATCACGCCTAAATTTTGGATTTGCAACTGTTGCTGAGGCTGAAGTCATTTTTTGGTATTAAGCAAAAATGGCTGAAGCTGAAGGAGGATCGGAGCAGGATGATGTTTCATTCTTGAGGACGGTAAGTGAAGATTTTTTTAATATTCAATACAAACAGTGGACTCTTACTAATATTAATTTACAAAAAAATAGTACCTTTACTCGAATACCATTTAATTTAAAATATATGACGATCTTATCGAAATACGTATACTTGCACCGGGGTTTATATTTTGCAGATAATTTAATATCACTCATACGCCACACAATCAGATGATCGTGTGCATTAAAATGATATTAACTCAAAATATTTACTTTGGTACACTTTTTTGACTTCCTTGAGTACTTAAAAACATAGAAAGGGTAACGAGAAAACGATGGAAAACTGGTACAATGGGTTGGGATGGCTGGATGTCGTTTCATACAAAAAAATAAGAGTTGTAAATATTAGGTCAGAAAGTCGTTTTTGTATCCGAGACCACTTTGTGGATCAGGGTTTATAAGATTTATGACAAGTACTTGTAATAGCTTAAAAGAAATTAAACCTATTTTAAATATACAAATCGACTTATATTTACCGGCTGATTCGATTGAACGATGTATGTATGTCTGACAGTCCGTCCATGTGCAGTTCATCTAAAGCAAACTACAGGTCGTAATTGTTTTTCTTTGTTCTTTTCATTGACCTAATTGAACTAAGTTCGTCGCTCTTGATAAAGTTTGACACAGTTCATTACGATAGACATTTAATCAAATCTGTTATACAAGTCTTCGTTATAATATAACTCCAGTGCAAAGATTATACCCGATTTCAGATTCAACCACTCTACACGCAAAAAAAAAGTATGGTTGGGATGACAATATTCGAAGAGGATCATACTATTGTTGGTATATGTTTGTGGCACAACAATATTATGATCCTCACAACAATAGTATGATTCACACATAACTATACTATGATCACAACAACCAAATTATGATTCACACTCAACCATACTATGATCTCAACAACCACACTATAATCCTCACAACAATAGTATGATTCACACTCAACCACACTATTATCTTCACAACCATATTATGATCCTCACGACCATAGTATGTTTCTCATACAACCATAGTATGATCTTCACAACCATAGTATGATTCACACGCAACCATGCTATTATCCCTACCATACTATGATCCCAAAATTAGTTATTAGGATTGTGTAATGTTGTTATTCAAAAAAAGAGATTTGTATCAAGCAAGTTATATTAAATTGCAATACAATAAGTTAATAGCCAGAATTAAAGCCATGTTTTTATTGAACATTTCATTCAAGAAACAAAAATTCGTATATATTCCAACGGCAGTTGAAAATACTTTTAGTTCCCAGCTGGGGTGAATGCTACTTAACCATCCGTAGACCCCAAGAAACGAATGTGATTAAACCATGATCACACGCAGAAAAAGAGTATGGTTGTGGTGACAATATTCGAAGAGGATAATACTATTGTTGGGTTTATGGTTGTTGTACAACAATATTATGATCCTCACAACAATAGTATGATTCAAATACAACCATACTATGATCCTCACAACAATAGTATGATTCACACATAACCATAATATGATCCCCACAACCATAGTATGATTCGCACTCAACCATACTATGATCTCCACAACCATAGTATGATCCTCACAACCATAGTATGTTTCATATACAACCATAGTATGATCCTCACAACCATAGTATGATCCTCACAACTATAGTATGATTCACACGCAACCATGTTATGATCCCTACAATCATAGTATGATCACACACAATTATACTATGATCCCCAATATAATTTATAAGAATTTGTTTAAGTTGTCGACAATAGATTTGATCCCCAATATTATTTATTTGAATTGGTTTAAGTTGTCAACAATAGATTTGAATTATGAAAATTATTCAAAAATACATTAAATTCAAATAATATGAGTAATTTATTTCACAGTAGAAAAAATAAGTTGAAATAAATGTAAGCGTTTTTATAAATATTTCAGTTAAATAAAGCCAAAGCAGCTTGTTTAAAAAATTTTAATTTCGATAAAAGTACTATTATTGCATTAGATCCGTACCAACAACATTTGTTCTTAAAAGCATATTTAAATGAAGAAAACTTACAATCATACAGTACGATTGCCGTAATCATATTATTGTTAACATAAAACGCAAAACACAATACTTTTGACGCACCAACCATATTTATATTGTTGCTATAACCATATTTTCATTTTTAAATTTGGAATTAATACTATTGTTACATTTCAACAATATTAATATTGCAGCAATTATGCTATTGTCAAAAATAAATTCAGTTAACAATGCTATGGTTGCGACGAACATACTTTTATTGCGGAGAACATATTATTATTTCCGTGACCATGTAGTAACCATGTTTTTTTTGCGTGCAATGGCTATATACTTAAGTGCAGGCAGATTTTAAATAAACGAGAACCAATCGGCAGTAGAGTATTTCACCGAACAAAGTAAACACAACAAAAATCTCTTGAACTAACTTCCGATTATTGTTGTTTGTTACCTTCCGATTGTTGTTGTTTGTTTTAATGGACAACAACCATTCACTGTATCGTGTGTATGTGTTTGTTTTTTTGTATATCAAAAAAACATACGCACACACATACATGTATGCCCTATAAAACCTGTTTTGTTATGTTCATACTCGCAACCATACTGTATGATTGCCGTAATCATTTTTTTGTTACCGTAAATTTTAAACAACAATACTTTTGTAGCACCAACCATGTTGCTGCATCCATATTTTCATTTTGGCAATAATAATATTGTTACATTTCAACAACAGTAATATTGCCGCAATCATACTGCTGTCAAAATGAAATTCATAAAACAATACTATGGTTGCGACGAACATGCTTTTATTGTAGAGAACATACTATTGTTGCGATGATCATAGTGTAACCATATCTTTTCTCTGCGAGTAGAACACCCATATTGATTTTGATTACGATATCATAGGTTATTTTGTTCATATGAGACAAACATGAAACTAAAATTACCTGAACCAATGAAATTTCCTTACAAATCCAAATATGAAAGCAATTTTTAGATTGTGGTAATTTTGATTCCGGTTCGTACTTTAGGGCCCCTTTACTATAAAATAACAATGAAATTCCTCAGGAATCCGAATATGTTTTTATTTATATTATATGTGGGAAAATTTCAAGATTAAAAAATGCTATGCTATCTCAGTTTCCAGCTCAGTTTTCTAGAACAACAACTGAAATTACCAGCAAATACATTTATGAAATTGACAAAGTGTACAACATCCGTACACGTTGGGAATTCCATTTGTACAATGTACGTCATTACCAATATTACTCGTACTCGTACATATGGAAACGGCCGTTTATATACCAAAATATGATTAACGTCTATTTCAAAGTGTCAAACTAACGAAATAAATTATAAAACAATTCATAAAGTTAAAAGGCAATTTTGATTAAATACAATTTCCAACTTTCGGAACCATTACGGTTCATGTTTTAAATGAAATCACAAATTAAATCCGATTGTGCTCAAAATTATCATAGTGCGTTATGGGCGACTTATAGTCGAAGCCGAAGCTATCATTTGACAATAATATTACTTATAGTAGTTTCCAGGTGATGAGGAGGATGAAATTCATGAAACATACATACCTTCAGATTTCTTCAGATTTTTTCTTCTACGAGTTTACACAACCGACTCTAAGTTCAGAAACCTACACTTTAAATGTACTTGCGAGTTCTTTTATTAATACAAAAGAGCATTTACGAGAGCTGTCACTGTCAAGGACCAACAATCAAACGCAAACATTGAAAGGCGAAAAACAAAGAGAAAAAGCTTCTCTATGGTTTAAAAAAAAGTATTTAATTTGAAAATTCGCCCTCTTTAATCTATGTGGAAGTCGTGCACATTAACCATCGCTCCTCGGTGACCCATTAGTTTTTAATGATAGCGCTACCACTAGGTCGTATATGGCGCATTCCCGAAGTCTAGTGTTTTTTACCACATTTTTGAGCATTATGCTGTATTTTATCAATGGTTGAAGATATCGTTAATGTGAGCTTTACTATACGTTGCATTAGGAAAAAAGAGTCTAGAAGCATTTAATCAAACGATATCCTTCTCCAGAAAAACATGTCTTTAGTCTGTTGGAAAAAAGTGCCAGTCAAACATCAAAGCTCTCTAGCGTCCGTTTGACCGAAGTATTTTTGCCGTTCTTACTCCTTGAAGTAAGGACAAACGATGTAGTCGGTACACAAGCCACACTAGACAGAGTATCTTTGAAGATGAACCTTAACTGTGGAAATATTTTTATTGATAGAATTGATAGATTTATTGAAAATGTAACAATTCACTTAACAGAATATTGCGGAACAGCAGCACAGATACTGGCCATTCGGTTCAAAAGCTGCAACAGAAAAGTCTAAGAAGGTCATAGACCAAGATATATGCCTTTTATTGTCTACAAGTGTTTTGCTATGTTTCTTTAGTCCGACGGCGATCATGTGTTTGGTGATCAAAACTGTTCTCTTAGTTAATAGTCAAATTTTAGACAAGATTTCTATAGAAACTTTTATCAGAAAGAAGCTAACAAGTTATTTAAAACGAATCGAACGTTTTTTAATAGTTTCGGTTTAACCATGATCGATGGCTATGAACTTAAGAGCGGGCAGATTCCGAATAAACGAGAAATTGTCGACAGTAGAGCATTCTACCAAACAATGTAAACACAATTAAAATCTCTTATACTGCCTTTAGATTTCGCATAGGTTCGCATCGCTATTGTTGTTGTTTTTAGAGAAGACAACGACCATGCACCCTATCGTGTGTGTGTGTGTGTTTTGGTTTGTGTCGTTGGTTTATAAAAGCGGTTGTGCTTAGTTCACAGTCAGACCACGTTTTAATAAAGTCAAAGGACACAACACCAACTTCCCAGTACATAAGTACTCTGCAGCAGCAAATGTTTTTTTTATCGCGCCCTGTATTATGCGGGCGCATTTTACCACTTTGAATATATGCGGCACGAATACGATCCATGGTTAGTTGAATTAGTTGCTTAGACGAACATAGACAAAGCTCAAGGGAACATGCCCAATCTGAAATATGATTTTCGAACTTGCATGCGTTGATCTGGCGTTAAAATATTGATGATGAATTGGCAAACCAGTCTGATCTCAAGTAATGAAGTCCTCGCCAGACCCTACCAAATTATGATTGTTTAATCTCTACAGAAATGGGAACCTCTAAAAGTACAACCTGTATGGATGCATCCTGGCTGTCGTGGTATTCCCTAAATTCTTCAAAAATGGTCACACGCGTTTGTATACAATCTCACGTAAGCATTTACCGGCATCAATGGTAACGAAAACTTTTTAGAATGTGTGGGATGTCCCCTTCCGGTCGATCGGAGTGAAACATTAACAAAATCTCAAAGAATTTATCCATAGACCGACCTCTGAATGTGATTTCTTTTATTGTACTCGAATGAAACTTAAAAATTCTCAAATCTTCGCACTTCTTTCCCCCAGTGTCCCTAAGCAGCCTAAATCAACATTTTATTTTTTGCTATTCCAAAACAATCTTAAGATGTGACTTGATTTTTCATACATTCTAATATACAGGCTTCTTAAAAGTACAACTCTTTTATTTTTTTATCATCACAATTTGATTCTAGGGCATTTGGCTAAATCCTTAGATGTAAACTCCTTTACGCCTTTGGCCTATCTTTTTAATTTCTTTAGGCGATTGATATAAAGCGCTGCAGCATGAGCCACAATTCAGGAATTAACTTTGTAGTGAGGCTATATAAAATAATAGAATCCACCAGCGTTGGTTTAAGATAGCTCAAAACGCAACAAAATTTGAGTTAACATTTTATTTCTAGAGCAAAGAGCTTTAAAGCGGATTGGACGTGGTAAGGGGTATATTAAAGAACAGGGACGTATGTACCTGTATGTTACTTATCTTTAACATTTTTTCATTCTAATACCTTGTGCAGATTTTGATCTAAATAGAACTTAGTTTATGCAGCCTCAGTAGCCCAAATCGGTAGGGGTCTTTGTTTGCAAGCTTAATCACCTTACGCACCTATGGAGACCAAACTTTTTAAAATCTTTGTCCGAAACCTGCACAATATCCTTCAATTTTTCAGAACAATCGATGGACATTGAATCAGAATCAGCTAACATTGATGTAATCTGGGACGCAATTCCATACAACTGAAATTAAAACAAATCCAGACGTTGCCGGTTTGTGTTGGTGTTTTCCTTTTGGGCTAAACAGCAGCAGCAACACAATGGCGTGGAGTACAACAAAACTACATTGAATCGAATAAAACACTTCATTAAACATAACAATATTTAATTTAATGCTCCCAATTTACCGACTCCCCTCCTTCTTTTAGCGAATGCGACAAGTACATCATAAACTGGTCGAGCCGGCTGCACAAGTAGTGGCTGTGGCAGTTGTTGTTGCTTCTCGGCTTGAATGCTGAAAATTGTTAAAAATTCTATTATTGTCGGTCACAATACAGCTCTATAATGTACGGATGCGAGAATACTGATGTGTACACATGTATGATTTTTATGAGAGCCAGGAGCGGACTGCAGGATCCATTCCAATTCGATTTGTATGGCAAAAAGGCTTTAAGCAATCCCAATACTTACATTATTATATATTTAATCGGAATACACTGCTAAGCATGATTCCGAATTAAGGAGTTTGTGTCTACGTGAAGTTATCCAGGTTCAAGGTCGGATAAAAACCACTGACCATTTTTCTTTTCATCCTTCTAAATGCTGGCAACTTTACGAATTAAAGTTTAATCTCTACGAATTAAAAAAATAAAACATTTCTAAAAGTAATGCTTTAGTAGGCAATTAACTGTTGGTCCTAAGGTATTGGAATTATATCTCATCAGGACCACACCAAGCATCGCCTTATCTATGAGTGCAGCAGCAAATCCCAAGCTGAATGAACTTGAAAGAGAGCCGGGTTCTTCAGCTTTTTGTTCGACTCAACGTAACATTCAACTACGTTGCCTTGGTTTTTTTCTGGAGATTTCTTAAGCATAAGCTTTGACTTGTCCTCGTTAACCTATCTTTTTCGATTCCTTCTAACTTCACTTATTGCAGGCGTTGTATGGTAATTATAAGAAAAATTGCATGGTTGCGGTGACAATATTCGAAGAGCTTTATACTATTATTGGGTATATGGTCGTGGCACAAAAATATTATGAACCCCTCAAGCATACTATGAACCCCGCAACCATATTTTGTAACACACTCAGCATAGTAGCATATTTTGCATACAACCATATTAAGGTACCTACAACCACAGTATGATCTTCACAAACATATTATGTTCCCACTTAACCATACCATGGCCTCAAAAACTATTAATTCGAATTGGATTATGTTGGCTTTCAACAATAGAAATTTTTATTAAATAAAGTATTTTAAAATACAAGTACTTTATATTAAATTCGAAATAAGTTCAGTGATTTGTGTAAATTCAAAAAAACGTGTTTCATTTATTAGAAATATTTTAGTTTTTCTTTATATTTATATATATTCGGTCTTTTATCATTATTATGACTTGAACAGACGGAATTGGTGGAAATGATAATGCGCGTTGAAAATTGATCTACGCACAGTTCGAAGACTATACGCAAAGGGTAATTCTCATTCATAAAAATAAGTCTCCCGTATAAGTCATTTGATTGTTGACGAAGCAATCGTTGCCAAAGACTGCTGAAGAAAAACCTTGGCGGTTTTAGAAACAGCTGTACAGACTGCCTGGCAACCGTAGCCAATACATTTTACCAATTTTTTATGTTTATTCTGAAAAAGAAACAAGAAAAAGGTCTCGAACCAGAATACAAAACTGTTCAAGTCATAATGAAATATTTTAGTTAAAAAAACGAAGCACTTTCTTCCGAAAATTTTTAATTTACACATAAAGATTTATTTGGCAAAACCGCTTAATGAACTTGCTTAAGTCCAGCTAATTCCGCTTAAAACTTTTTTTTAAAAATGTTATTTATAATCTTTCCAGTTGAGGACAATTAGCAAATTTTATACCTTCAGTCTACTGGTTTCGGCTGTATCATCCATCAATGATATAGCCAGTGGGTTGCATTATTGTTTCTGCACATGATTCAAACGAAGTATTGAGTTATGAATCAATGTTAAAAATGTTATCGCTTTTTTGATAGGTTTTTAATGACTTTTCCATCAATTTGGACATAGCCAGGAGATTTCGTACAATTTATTCTTTACGTAACTTCATGAGGGGAAATACGAGTATGCTATATGGGCCAATCTACTGGGCAAGGGCTATCTAGAAATTCGTATACATGTTGATCTTTACTATTATTTGTTGATGTATGAGGCTGAAATGTATTCTGCAAATGAAACTATTCCGCTTTGCTTTTATAAGTTTTGCACCAAATTACTCTTGAATTTTTAATAGGAATATTTCTTTTTGTTCATCGTTTTGAGTATTTAGTAGCTCTCCATTAGCAAACGCTCGTCATTTGGTGCTACATCAAGACATTTTAAAAAATCTTGAAATTGGTAATTTTTCTCTAGAAGAAGCTTTGTTTTCAGTTCTTTGGTGGCTCTGTTATAAACTTGTTTGTCATTTGGATTTCTGGTGTGTTGCCACTGTTTTATCATTCGCCTTTTATTCCTTATCATCTCTGTAATTTCGACATTACCTATCAGTTGTTGCGTTTGTTCGTTGTTAACCACAGGTTTTGATAAAAGCCGAGCTTCATGGATCAAGTTATTAAAAGATTCCACAACATCCTCTAGGTCAGAAGCAGACTTTATTGAAACGCTGAGATTGAGATTTTGGTCAATCCAATGAGAAAAATATTTCAAGTCAGTATTCGAACTTATAACTTAATAGTTCTTTTATAATGTGTGAAAAAAGTGTTTAAGGTTATAAGTATTGGGGTAAGCTGAGTTCAACACTATCAGATATTTGAAAAAATTGACAAGGTATACCATTAAAAACTACGAAGTCCAGCATCTCAGAAATTCTTCTGATGCTTGGCATTGAAATCGCTCTCCAGCAATAAAGCGAGTTCCGAGTTTCCTAAAAAGAAGTCTTGGTACTGGTCACATGTAACAGAATATCGTTGAGGGAAATAGTTTGCGCCAAAATGTACATCCGCATTGTCGCATTTACTTTTATGGAGGCAGCTTGCAATAATGGTTTTCTTACTTCATCTGATACTTCATATTTTATGGATGATTGTGTGCGTTTTCGGCAGGAAGATTTGCTATTATCAAATCGTTGCCTTTAAATCTGAAGAACGTTCTCTTCGTAAAATGGGTTTCTGATACCAGAAGGATGTCCAATAGATGTGAATGCAGAAACAATTCTAGCTCCTGTGTGTGGTTGGAAAGCTCTTAGCATTTCATATTGCAATTTTTAAATTGTTCGTTAGTAAAACTGACATCATACTTAGAAGCGTGTCAGTAAGCTCAATTTGCTTCTGTAAAAGTGTCTCAATTTTATTTAAAGATGTAGAATCGGTTGATTTCAAAGCTTTCAAATATGAGAACTTTCTGTTTTAATTTGGGTTATGGACCGTTTAGTTGCTTAAATTTTGAAATTTCCCATCATCACATGAAAAGCTTGTATTTCTTTGGCGGCTACGGTAGCTACTGTTCTGAAGCTTCCTTTTCATTATTTTTTAGTAAGCAGCACAACCTTTGTAATTAGCGGGGTGGTTTTGCAAACAGTTTATACACCGCGCTGGTGCATCTCTACTTTTAGAACACTTTGTTGTTAGATGACCTCATACACATTTAACACTGTTAACAGATTCTTTGCAATAAGTTCTTGCATGTCCAAGCTCCTAACAACGATGACATTGAACGAGGTCATCGGATTTTCATGGCGGCTCCACCCCATCTATAGCATTGTTTATGTGCCTTAGGTCGTAAATTTCTTTATTATTTTTGTTTGGCTTAATCTTAACAAAGAACATTGGTAATGGTTCCTGAGTAACTCGTTTACGTATACGACGGCTACTATACATATTTCTGGCCTAGTATTGAAAATGCGAATATTTATCATCAAAGATGGTTTTATTGTTTTTGAAAGTATTCTCCAGCGTGATTAATACACTTTTGCATGCGCTCAAACCAATTGCCGAGGCACTTTTTCTACTTCGATTCGGACACCTCCAAAACATGGTTTTTGAACGCTTCAACAGCATCTTCTGGCGACGAAAATCGTTGACCACGCATTTTTTCTTGATGTGCGGGAATAAGAAGTCATTGGGTGCCAAGTCAGGGCTGTACCGCGGATTCAAAGTTTTGACCGGTCAAAACGGCGCTGGTTTGAGCCGATGTGTGAGAGCTCGCATTGTCATGGTGCACAATAATTCATCTTCTCTTGTTCGTTTTTCGAATTTCTCCGAAGACTTCAGGCAAACAAATCGGGGTGTAGCACTCAGAATTGACCGTCCTACGTTGCTCAACAGTGGAACAGTCGCCGCATGACTAGTTTTGCCGAAGAAACAGGCGACCATTTGCTTCGAAGTGCTTCTTCCATGAACAACTTTCGTTGGATTTGGCTCGTCTTCGAAGACCCACACGACCGATTTCTGTTTTGTTTCGGGCTCATACTCATATATCCATGATTCGTTACCTGTGACGATCTTATAAACGACCTTTGAAGCACAGCGATAGTATTTTTTTAAAATTTCTTTGCACCAATGAACACGAGCCTATTTTTGAGCGCTTGTCAAACTGTGAGGGATCCAACGAGAACAAACCTTTTTTACGATCGGTGTTCATGCAATATCGAATGTATGCTGGTGGAAGAAATGGCCAAGGATGCCTCCATCTCACGGTATGTCACATGACGATCTTGCATTATCAATTCACACACGGCATCAATGTTCTCTGGAACAACGGCCGTTTTAAGACGACCTTCGTCTTTGAGCGAGCGTCGGCCACGATTGAATTCATTAAAACCAGTTTATCACAATGCTATAGGATGATGCTTCATCGTCATCAAAGATTTAAGTTCATCGATGCACTCTTGTAGTGATACTCGTAGTCCACGTCGAAAGTTGTGAAAAATCAACGCACGAAAATGTTCACGAGTTAATTCCATTTTATTGCCAAATGGATTTTTTCAAGTCACTGTAAACAACGCAAATGATGGCCGTACGTCAAAACGTTCTGAGAACGTTTATGCTAAAAAAATGTCAAACTTTCCAATGGAAATGTCAGATGGCGCCAGGCAACGCTTAGTGTTGCCTAGGCCAGAAATATATAGAGCAACCTTCGTACTGAACTGTTTTTGCTATCACTCGTATTTGCCCATCATTCATAGATTTGTGGTTAAATTCAACAGAAGGAATTACTGTAGAAAAGTTCTTTACCATAGCACTAACGTTTGCCACATTTTGGGTATAACTATTTGTGGAGGTTTAGGGATTACATTTTCAGTGAAGCTTCTTCATCGTCATTTACATCAATGTCATTGTCGTTATTGGCAAGGGCAGAAAACCGGCTGTAGGATGATGGTATTTTATTGTTGGATGCAATTGCATGCAGCGAATGATAATTGATGAGCATTGATGCTAGCTTAGACAAACTGGCAATGCTGTTGTTGGGTTTTTGCATTACTGGCATCGTTCATGTTGTTTATGTTAACACGTTTGTTCATACACCTTTTTGGCGATTGACTGCGATCTCTTTTCTTTGCATGTACCACCTGCCAGTTCACATCGTTTTCAGCACCTGCGTCGCTTCCGTCCATTGTTGGACAGCTCATTCCGAACCAAAGCGACAAATCGGATTTTTACTCTCTTATGCAGAATGGCGTCATTGTAATAAGACGATTTCTTATTGTTTTAATAATTTATTGTTTAAGGAACACAATATTCTGTACGTGCTTACGCAGTCACTGTAAAATGCCCGTTTAAAACATAAAAATTAGCTGATAAGCAGCTGAAAGAGTCAATTTCTTTTATTTTGATCATCATTGTGGTGGACAAAGGTGGTTTAAATGTTAATGGGTAAGGATGGGTTAAAATGGTAGCCGCACGAAGCATAGCTCACTTGGGTCCATGAGTAGGTCCCGTTTTAATACCAAGTACCGCCGCAAATAATACGTTCTACGCTATGTGGCCACAACCTCTTTCATCCTTGAGACAGCCTGTTACTAGAAGTCGAATGTTTTAATAATCAAGAATATCATTTTCTTTTATTTTATTGAAATTAAAAAATTGGCATAATCATACTATTATTGCGAACTTATCATACTTTTGTCACGACAAAAAGATTCGTAACAGTTACATTATTCTAACAACCACATTCAGTTTAGTAAAAATTACAAACATACCATACTATTATTGCAGTAATCATATTATTGTCAAAATCAAAACCCAAATAACAAGACCTTTTTCGCCCTAACCATATTTTGATGTACAAAACTGGTAACAATACTATTTTTAAAATTTAATAATATTAATATATGTGCGGCAATACTGTCAAATACTACTGTCAAAATTAAAAAACAATACTATGATTGCGACAAACATACTTTTATTACAGAAAACTGAATATTGTTGCCGTGAGCATGTAGCATATCTTTTTTCTGAGTGTAGTGTGTGCGGCCATCACATATGGAACTTAGCTTTAAAGCCGGGTGAGAACATCTAAAATTTTCAACGGCGCGATTTCCCCTCACGTAATAAATGTATATTCTCTATTTTAAGACAAGTTTATGATTCGTGGAACGAACGTATATATTTGCCCATTTTTGGTATATTTCCCATACTATTAGTCTGGAACATAAAAAACGGCTTCCAATATACATGGTCAAATGATTGTTAAATAAAAAAACATTTTTCCACGAAGCCAAAACAGTTTTGTAGTTTGCTAATCTTGGGGTGACGCAGCCCAATGGTTCGGACTCTTAGTCCTCCGAATAAACTCGTACTTGGGCAATATACGAAAACAATGAAATGTTCTTAAAAATCCAAAGATCACATTAGTCCCAGCCCGTAGCAACCTGTTTTCAGTTGGCTTTTCTGCACGCACATCCAGTAGCTCAGGATATAATTTAACCGCCCGCCTTTATCTTTTTAACTATTTTTTTTTACTATCGCGTCGAAGGCCTCCAATGTTAAATCCTTTACAATTCCGCTGTCGGATGGCCTATTTGTGCTTAATTTACCATATGAATTTAACATGTTGTTATCGTTTTGTGTTGGGACGACAACAACCGCGACAATTCCGCCGTCGGTTAGCATTTTTTTTTCTCGTCTTTTTGAATTTAGTAATAAAATTTAAATATTTTACATGCTAACAAACAAATGAACACATTTCATTGGAAATACTCGTATTGCAGAAATAAACTCACAAAAATGTTGTTAGCCGTTGTCATTATCGCCATGAACGTCATCGTCGTCCTTAGTGTCATCGCCAACGTCGTTTTCATCCTCATTATTGAGGCGGTAAGTGGTGGTGCAGTGGTGGTGGCGGCATATTAGCCCGGCTTACTTAATACGCTGTGATCTTTTTATTGACGTGGCGTAAAAATGCCAATAAAATGGGACATTCAAACGAATGATAATGTTGTGCTGCGAATAAAAAGGGCATACGAATGTTTCGCCATCGAATCGAATCCGCATCGTAACCGCGGCATACGACAATGGCCATGCTATGATTTTGGCCAATAGGTTTCCGATGGCAAAGCCAAATACTCACGCAAAACATTGTACGTTCGTTCCACGAAACATAACATAAACGGTCAGATTGGTTGAGTCGCAAACTCACTCACAGATACACATATTAGAGCACGCATGTATATGTGACTTGGTGTGAACAGCATTGCACATTGCGCTAGCACAATCACTACATATGTCAAATGTGTCTTATGTATATTAAATTGGCAATCCGTTTCAGTGCAGACTGTTTTTGAATATAAATGATCCTTGGTCCTTAGTATTTAACGTAAGCAATTGCGCATCGACTCCAAAATCTAGGGACTTCCTCATGTCAGTCTATACTTGCTATTCCGGATAAACATTCGCCAACTTACTGAGATAAGGATGAGTGACGCGAAGCGGACTAGTAATTAACTCAAAATAATTCGAGCTCATAGTCTTTATTAGAAGTTTAAGGATACCCGAAATTCAGCCAGTTATATCCCGACGGATATCACAAAGTACCTCGGGATCATTTTTGCCATAAAGCACAGCATAAACACAATAAAGCCAGATTGACTGCTATAGAACATCTATACAAAATATATGTAATGTCCATCTTAAGGTGGAACATAGCAGACTGACGAACGATAGAAATGGGTGTGAACTATGGTCCGAACTTTTCGAAACCTTTTATATCATTAACGAACAGTCACACTGGGAATGATGACGGGATGGCACATTAAAAGCATAGGGAAATCCTTCTCGGATCACACAGCTATTTAATAAAACAAAAAAATGGCTCACCTCATTTCTGTAGTTCACATGTTGAATTGTTCGGAACTCACCATCAATAAATAACCTTTTATGGTCAAATATTATTTTACAGAATTGCCTGAATGGAGTAACCTTCCAGTTGGTTACTGCGTCTGTGCTATTTCAATGCCCACAACTGCATGCACACACACGCCATCATGTCGCGTAGCTGCGTAATGGAACACATACTAAACATATTAAGGACGAATATTCAAGTATGCACGGTGTGATACAGGTGGTTAATACAAGTAAACTATTCACATGCGTACGTGAATCATTCGTTCCCCATAAAGTGGTCGCCTTTGTCGCAAATATAGAGATGTGCAATCTTGGCAATAATCAAAGGTAACTTTCGTACTATGGCTACGTACACAATATCGTAATTCCGTTCACGAATTCTGAGATAGGTACAGAAATGTACAGTCGACACATGCTTAAAGATTTGGCACATACCTAGTAAGAAATTAAGGATGCTGCCAAAAAAGGAGACCTGGTGGCGTTAATACAAATAAAATAGTAATGGTAAAGTACCGGGTCTTAACGGTTGGCCACAGGTTCATAGAAGCATGTTTTGCCAATACTTGTTTTAGAAAACACGTTCACCTGCTTATCAAATTAAAAAAGTGATGTTCAGGCTAAGTGTGGATTATTGTGTCATCTGACCGCTGCGCGCAGAAAAAAAGTATGGTTGAGGTGACAACATTCGAAGAGGACCATACTATTGTTGGGTATATAGTTGTGACACAACAATATTATGATTCTCACAACAATAGTATGATTCACACTCAACCATACTATTATCTTCACAACCATATTATGATCCTCACAAACATAGTATGTTTCTCATACAACCATAGTATGATCCTTAAGTGCAGGCAGATTTTAAATAAACGAGAACCAGTCGCTATTAGAGTATTTCACTGAATAAAGTAAACACAATAAAAATTCCTTGAACTACCTTCTGATTGTTGTTTTTTTTTAATGGACAGCAACCATTCACTGTATCGTGTGTATGTGTTTTTTTTTTGTATGTCAAAAAACATACGCACACACATTCATGTATGCTCTATAAAACCTGTTTTGTTATATTCATAGTCGCAACCATACTGTATGATTGCCGTAATCAAATTATTGTTAACGTACATTTTAAAACACAATACTTTTGTTGCACCAACCATGTTTATATGGTTGCTACAACCATTTTTCATTTCTAAATTTGGCAATAATACTATTGTTACATTTCAACAAAAGCAATATTGTCGCAATCATACTGTTGTCAAAATGAAATTCAAAAAACAATACTATGGTTGCGACGAACATGCTTTTATTGTAGAGAACATATTATTGATGTGGTGACCATAGTGCAACCATACCTTTTCTCTGCGTGTGGGAGAGCATTTTACGTTGAGTATATCCAACATTTCTGCATCACTCCATTATAGCGAATATTGATGTTAAAAGTATTCGATTCTTAAGAAAATGGCCAGAACTTACACAACCATATATGGTACAGGACCCAATGGTTGTCGTTTGTATTTTTCTGTTTTTTTTGTAATTGTGGCAGGTCGTGGTGTGAGCTAGTTTGCTCAACTATCACACAAGACATTTTCAATATAAAATCCATATAACTGTTTTCTGCAAATGCAAAAGCCTTATGATTTGAATGAAGTTTCTCCGTTTATTCCCCAAAGAAATGTTAATGCAAACACGTTATACGATATATAAACGTAACTATGGTGTTTAAGCAGTTGGTGGCATATTCTGTGCTGTGTTGGTAATACCGCTACTGCCTTTTACGATGATTGTGAGTTAGTTGTGAACTCATCTTTGTCAAGTACAGCAGTATCTGTCGCAGAAACTAAACATTAATTGAAATTTATTTGTTCTTTTTAATAAAGTCTTCCTATGAATAAAATTAATATAAAGCGTGCTATGAATCACGTCAGGAGTCAACCCTAGCAAATCGAAAATGGGCACTAATGCAGTACTAAACGCCCACAAGAAAGCAAAACCGCGTATACCCTTCTATACTCGCAGAGTGTAGATCGAGGAAAAATAGAGGTTACACGCGTATGTATACCCACATATATCGCCGAAGTCTGATAGATCGAATTAAACATATATGTACACACAGTGTATATAATTGTTGCCATAACCGATTTGTTGCCTATCGTTAAAACCGCACGTTGATTGGGCACACAGCAACTTTCAGTAGAGGGAACTGATACTTTTGGTTGAAAACAACAAGTATCTGTAATTCTAACAGAATAAATTGATTATTGAAACTGAATGTGAGCATGTATTGGCTGTTGTTATAAATTGTTGGTTATAAGTACCATTTGAAAAAATTAGCGCCTTGCAATGGGTCAAGTGATCAGTAAAATTAATATGTCTTTGGGTAGATGTTTTGATAAGCATTGTAATGATGCCCCAATCTGAAAAGAATTATTAAGGGTATATAACAATATTTATTGTCAAGCTTTAGGCGTTACTCGCGAAAAGTGGGTCACCACCAACAAAAATGGTGGCTGATTAGAATAATACGCAATCAAGTCTATCTATGGAGAAAATAGTTCGCTTATTTATAAGAGAGCATCATTTGGAAGCATTAACCGCCTAGCCCATGGTACAATAGTTCGCTAAACTGGCCAAGTCACTTAAAAGAGAAAAGAAGGTTGCGATAACCAGCAGTCGTCGCAACCAATAGTTAAACTTAATTCGGTTATTATAACTGTGTTATTGGCTGTGAATTATGTGATATGGTTGTAGCAACTACCATATAATATTTCGAACCATGTAACCATCAATACAATGTAATGCAGGGGGAAGGGTTGAAACATATCCTATAGGAACATAATTTGACCGCTTATAACTCTTTAAATATCTTTTTTTCTACTCTTACGATTATACCCAAAATCAATACTTAGGACCAGAGTTATAAGGTTATCTTCTAAAAAAAATACAGTTTGGGTTTTTTTTTAAAAAATTAGAATTCTGAAAATTACAGCAGTGGCAACATTTTCAATACGTTTTTTTTTAAAAACTTCATAACGCTTGTTCTAGTTATGATATTTTAGAGAAAAATGTTAAAGAAAAATTGTTTAAAAAATTTATTTTGTAAAACTTAATTTAATCCGGATAGTTAAAAAATTTCTCAAATATCATAACTAGAACACAAGCTATGAGTTTTTTGAAAAAACGTTTCGAAAATGTTGCAACTGCTGAAATTTTCAGAATTCTGAAATTCTTTATTTTTTTGATCATCAAAGTGAAGCTAAATTTCGTTAAAATCGAAGACCTGCTTGTAAAAAGTGATCGGTCTCAGGTGGAATTGACGTATATGAAGTCATATTTGCAGGATTTCAGAGAAATCTCCTAGGTTGGAACTTTTTTTCTATTTTTTAACCGTTTGTAAAGCTTTTTATGTGTTCTTCATCCGTGGGAATGGACCATGAATGGACCATAAGACGTTGTCTTTATAAGTTAAGGGTTGGTTAAGGGTGGCTCAAATGACTTAAAAGCCATGAAACGGATATGGTCAAAACACATGTACACTAAGACTTGCGTTTACACTTTTTGTCCGAAATGATACTCGTATATAGCCTCTTACCCAGTAGGGCCATGGTATAATTAATGAGGCGGAATTCCATATAACACAAAGGATACATCGCTTTATTGAACGCTACACATCAGTGCTGGGATTTTGCAAAAGGAAACTGGGATTTCTGGAAGCAGTCTTTATGGAGCACTTACTACTGCAATTCATTTACTTATAAACATTTCTTTTGGCGACCTTTGCGTAAGCTGTTGTAACGCAGAAGAACAGAATTGAGTGAGACAACACTTGTGCCAAGGTCCAAGTTTATGGAAACGACGAATTATTCGTGCCGTTCCTTGACGACCTGGACTAGGCGTGTCGCTGATACGAGTATATATTGACGATTCCAAATGTTTCTAAGGCTCTATGAACATTTAGTCAATCTTCTCTGCAGCTGTCGTCCACTCCACCCCAAACTTTCTAATTTTTTCTCCCACCAATATTTTCTTTCAATAATATCATAATAGGCCTATTAATGATTGTCGAATCTACTCTTGCAAGCAAGCGATCTGCCTATCCTAACCATAAACATCGAGTAGCATCACTACCACTCACATGTACTTGGCAGATCTACTTTACTATTCCAGACGTGCCCAATATTGTTCGCCGTTGTGTGGACGGTGGAATGTTGGTCATGTCCTTTAATGCGCCCGCTCCAAGCACACACGGGTCGACTGGGAGAAATAGTCAAACACGAATAGCATTGGTGTATTATCGTCATCTTTGATGCCTTTGGTCGTTGTCCTAATGTTGGCTGTTGCTCCCGATGCCACTCGCACAATTGTTGGTGTCCCCTCAATACGACTGTTTGTTATAGGCCAATTAATTGGAAAAAGCTTAAGCATTTTGGCATGTTTTGAATTTTTAAAGCTCGACTGTTTGGGTTCGTGTGTCTGCTTGGATGCTACCCTGAAAAATGGATAATTGCCAAAGGATAGAACACACACACACACAAACGGCGTGGGTGTGAATTTGAAAGTGGATATTTGTGTGTGCCTCTATGTGAGTGGGGATGTGTCAGTGTATGTGTTTTACTATGTCGACTGCACACGCTTTTCTAACAACTGTTTGTCTGTCTGTCCGCCCGTACGTCCGTCCGTCTGTCTGTTGGATATCTATTACATTGAATACTAATGATATTAGATGTTAACTTAAACGTGTTGTTATTGTTTTTTCTTTTTGTCGTCACACACACCAAAACACATGAGCGTACGTACATGTTGTTGCCGATTACCCCGCCCCTTGGCTCTGGCGCAACACGAGAAGGGTCCTGTTCTTCATTTTGTTTTATACGAGTATGATTGTGATTGTAATTCTAAATGCTAATACTGAAACGATATTTTTTGGATCATTAATTTTTATTTTTATCGACGATATGTTAACATTTACTTCCCACCTTCCCCCCCCCCCCTTGCAAACTAGCGGAGATGCTTTAATGTATTGGTAATTTGGCTTCCTTAAAAGACTCACCTACATGCGCCTCAAAAGGACATTTACTATTCTGTGTGTGTGTTTGTGTGAGTAAGTGAGTTTGAGAGTTTCAATGCCGAAGCCTGTTGGGTTCGGGTATTTGTGCGCTTTCTTTAATGCATACATAACTAAGTAATACTTATCATTCATTCGTTTATCTATTTATCCGTTTGTTTATCTGTCCATTTCACTGACTCTCTGTCTGTCTGTCTGTTGTCTGTTACTAATAGTATGCGTGCTCAACATTTATGATTACACCCACGGATTGTTATTATCGTCGACCTCCCCAACCCAGCATCATCGTTGTTGCGATGCTCCACCGCTGTACTCCCCTCTTTAGTACGCGGGTATTCGAATGTAATTGCTTGGCTTTGTCTTTGGTAATTGCCAGACTTGTCAGTATAATTTCTGTGCACTCTCGGAAAACGACTTATGTGCAGTTAACTAACTTTTATGCTAGATACACTCGAGGCTACCATCGAAGTAACGCGTTGCATCAACATGTTGTGGTTGCTGACTAAACAGATGGCATAGGCTAATATACTACTTAAGACTTAACGTCGACTTTTAGACTTTTCAATTATTAGTATAAAAACGACTATTAAAGACGACTTTTGGCGAAATAAAAATGCACTATTTTGGAATTAAAAATATTTTTCTTTGTATAATATGTTTGATAATATAATTTGTATAATATGTTTTTAAAATTTTACAACAAATCATATTTTATAAAGCTGTCGGTGAATATACACGGAACCACATGTCGGCATCAATTGATCAAAAAAGAAAATAGCAATAGGAACTGCACTCGGAAATCATCTTTCATACGGGACAGAAATGGCAAATATTGACAAATTTTGTTTTAGCTACTTTGGCAATTGTCTCCATATAAAGTATTGAATTATTTTGGTTTAACGTCAAAAAGATCACAGATTCAGATCATTACGGCTTTCTTCGCGCCTAGTTCTAACACTCTTGTCAAGGAACCCCCATATGCTATTCTCCTTGTTGGCCTGAGAACCCACAATTTCTTCTGCCACATCAACATTGGGTATCAAGAGTTATTCGAGAATTTCTGATTTCGGTGTTTATCAGTTATAGAGCTGAATATAATTTCAGTGTTAGTCACTTACCGACTTGATTAATTGCCCTAGATAAATCTAGAACATTTTTAAAAGCAAACGTTGCAACTACAACAAAATTAAACTTTAAAGAATTTCTCAATCGGCGAAAACAATGAAAGCGCATAATAAATTTATGCAAAACGCATTTTTTGGATGACATTTTAAAATATTTGAAAAATTTAGACCTTTTTAAAAACAAAAAGTCGACTTACCGACTTTGACTTTTTCACACCCAAAAGTTGATTAATCGATTAGTGGAAACTGGACTTATACAACCCTAAGATTGCAACGCATCTACACACGAAGCAAGGGTTGCTTTTAAATGGCTGTATTGCAGCAATGGTAGCCTCGTGTGTATCTAGCATTAGAAATGTTTTTTGCAGCGATGTTTCACAAACAGTTAGTCGACATTCACAAACGTAGGAAACATACCTCCACAATACGGTATACGAAGTTATGTCCTATATGTGTCCTCAAAAACAAATATTATCCGCAATATGAAGCTGAACGTTAAGCACGTTTTTGACAACCCTATAGATTTAAACGAGTGAAGAAATTCAGTTTAGACGGATTTATATAATAGTCGGTATACATGTAATCGCCTTTCAAGGAGCCATTACCATGCCCTGACAGTTTTCGGATCAAAAATTTCATAAATAAAGAAAGTAATATGTATAAACCCTCTACCAAAGAGTGGATGGTATACTTAATTGGTCATTCCGTTTGCAACACCACGAATTATTGAGCCGAGACCCTATGTATATTATTGATCGTCGTCTATCGCTTAAAGGACGATATATAAGCACATGTCTGTCAGTCTGTATAAAGAACTAAATAGGTGAAACGAATCAAACTAGGATCCCGAAATTTTGTATGATGATGGCTTATGGGTCATAAGCTGTTTGGGACTGCAAATCGCTGACATCGGTCTACGAGAGAAAGAAAGAGAAAGTTTCCATAAGACCTAAGCAGGTAGAAAGCCTCAGCTTTTTTCTTCACTACCTTTAATGGCAAAAAATCGAGTTCAAATTCAGCAACCTTATAGAAAGCGTTATTCGAGCTTGTTAACACCCTATGTATTTAAGCATTTCACTTTAAATGTATCGAGCAACTAAAAATTAAATGCCCTTTAATCATGTTTTACATTTATTTTTATTTACTTGTTATTACTCATTTCCTTTAGTTACGAAAAGTAAATACAATTGCCCATTATACCCTGCACCACTCTGTAGAACAGGGACCTTGCACATAAAGCGTATAATCAAACTACAGGTCGCAATTGTTGTCCGATTTCCAAGAAATTTGGCAGAAGTAAGGTTTTTGAACTAAGGACAGACGCTATGGAAATTGAAGAAAATCCGCTCAGATTTAGATATATCTCCCGTACATATATGTTCTTTCGATTTACTGTCTTAAGCTTTAGAAGCCACATACAGGGTGTACGCCGAGAAGGTAAACTACTTTGTTTGTTTATAATTTTTGATTTAATGAAAGAGAATGGATCTAATATTGATAAATGTAGGCAATTATGTATGAAATACAATATCAGATAAATGTCTTTTGAGCACCTTTTTCATTGCATTCAGCACGACGCCGACATGAGGTTGATGAATTGGTTTGAACACTTTCTTGAGCAGCAGTAGGTTTTCAGCCAATCTTGCAGTACGTTGTGGTCCATGCTGGGGCCTATCAGCTACTGACCCTCTTTCGTCGAAATCATCCACTACACGAGAAATAGCGCGCTTTGTTGATTCTCCCAAAGATTTCACGTAGCTTTCTCATCGTCACAGTAATCGATGATTGATTTTGATAAAATATACAACGATTTATCGAATATTTTTCCATAACAAATTTGTCATATCCCTACTTCACTACTGCTAAATATAAACTGTCAAGACTCATGTTTACCACAATGGCGGCAAAACATAGTAGTGTACCTTCCCGGCGGACACCCAGTATTAGATTCAAATTGATGCAATTTGGCTCACACTTGTTTTTTTTCCAAGGAAGGACGTTATGAAAATTGAAGAAAATCGGTTCAAATTTAGATGAAGCTCCCACAAATGCATTCATACGATTTTATAATTTTCAATCTAAATGAAATATTTAGTTTTTTGGAACAAGAAAGGAAGTAATTAAAATTAAAGAATTTTGACCAAGCGCCGAAGTTGTGGAAATTAAAGGAAATCGGTTCAGATTAAGATATACCTCACACATATATGTTTAACCGATTTATGCAAAAATAATGAAATTTTCCCACAAATTCGACTTAGACATTAGTTTTAAAATCTGGCTAAATTTAGAGCCCGTCGGAGGGCGTACAAAAATTATTTTCGGTCTAATTTTCGCTGGAGGTTATAGGATGCTTTTAAAAGAAAAATCTGTTAAGTTAATGTCGAGCAATTGGCCACGGTCAACATAATTAAACTCGCCTCAAGAGACGCTGGACAAGTATGTAATCTCAAGCGGTTTAATAAAATAATATTGTATTCCTGATATACTTACTTGCTTAAGTCCCTCAACATCCCATTCTAGAACAAGCGAAGAACTTCTCTTATATCGGCCAGCTGTGCACCACATTCTTCCTTTACTAAATGAGCGGGCGGCAGCTACCGTTAAAAGCCGGCTCAGAAAGGCTTAAGTATTTTTTAGAAATGTTTTTACTTGGCTTAGAGAATATTCTCTCACACGTTAACCGCCCGCTGAAATTTTGAAACTTTCAGATGTTCTGACCTGTATTTCAACCTGGTCTTACCTGTATAATAGTC
This sequence comes from Hydrotaea diabolus, assembly GCA_963513945.1. Taxonomy (NCBI): domain Eukaryota; kingdom Metazoa; phylum Arthropoda; class Insecta; order Diptera; family Muscidae; genus Hydrotaea; species Hydrotaea diabolus. Next base: position 97,731,897 of record OY740720.1, on the reverse strand, counting down.
CTGCACGTTAACCATCACACCACGGAGGTTTACATTCCTCAAATGTTTTATTTTAAAAATAATGTCTAAGTCCAAACAATTTATTGGAAACAGAATTTATACAACAAGAGCTACGTTATGCCTACTTTAAGGACTACAAATTGGTCACTTTTGTATACCATCCTCCGAAGATTGGATTGTATATTAAATATGTGGCAACACCACGACGTATCTATCCATGTCCTTCCGCCCGTCCGTGCGTTCCTCAGTCAGTCTGTTGAAAGCACGATAGCGAACAAACAAATCAACAAAGGAATTTTGTATGATAATGGCCTATGGTCATAAGTTGTTTAGGATTGTAAATGGGCGAAATTGGCCAAGGGAAAAAAATTCCCTTTAAGGGACTAAAGTAGCTTGGTAAAAATTTCACTTAATTAAGTTTTTGCTTAACAAATCATGAGAGCATTTAAGCTACGTCACGTGGCTTAAATGCTCTCATACGTGATCCTTAAAAGAGTCAACACGAAAAACCTACACAGCCTAAATTACGTCGTCCACTCTGCTATTCTAGAGTTATCCGTTATACATACATAACTAGAGTTTATTCCCTCTACATAATATCGCGAACACTCTGCAAATGACTGTTAGGGTCCTCTGGCCCTTTATCACGAGGTTTAAGCTAAACCAGGCTTAAAATTCTTAGACATGTGATCCGTACCAGTTATATACTATTTTGACCAAATTAATGCAAATTCCTGCCAATAAGCAGAGATCCACATAACAAAAAATCCATACTAGGATCCAAAAAAAATCATTATTTCTGTTGACGGACAATTGTGAAAATAGGTATTGTTAGGTGGGACGCAGTAAATACCTTAAAAAGGCAAAATGGCAATTTGTAGTCTTACTTGTGTTATAAATGTTTCAAAGTGTTAAAATTAGAATGCCGTTCCTCGTTCACATGAAAAGGGCAAGTCTTTCAAATACCTAACCAAGAAGAAATGGCTGAAGAGATGGAGAGGCTGCAGCAGTTTCAGACAAATCTAAAAGCAGATTTGACAGTAAACAAACTCTTATTATAGAAAAGTCACCAATTGTTAAGCACAAATGTTGCCGTTCATACGCTACTATATGACACTGGCAAGTACTGCCATTTTCAGCCACCCCCTTCACAATTGAAGAGGCCTTTTCGATCCGTTCAATGCCCAGTCAGAAATTCACCTTTCATTAAAAATCTCTTGCCAATTGCCAATTCGATTTTATGAACGAACGGTGCAGCCCCTACATATGAAAAAATGTCAGCGTGAAAAACTGACGACATCACACAAATTGCTCATATTCGCAATATTCCGCTGGCTGGCACTCACACCACCGATTTACGATCGAACTCAAACGAGATTTGACAATCTAATGGAAAATTCATTCAAATTCGATGCCATCCAATTTCACGAGCACGGCAACCGGAGTACGCGTGTTTGGATTTACTTTTTTTCATTTTGATAACATTCACTATCGAAACTTTCTTCGAAAATGTTCGATTAGCAATAGCAACGTGTTTATGGAAATCAATAAAAACTATAAACGAAACGACCATCAAGCCGAGCCGTACAACAAGGCCAACCAAACGAAATCCCCAATCGACATTATAAACCCACCCAGAGGAATCGAGATTTCGACGTTTGACTGACATATGCGGGCGGGCAGAGCGACAGAAACGATGGCGACACAGACGGATGAACTGTCACATATGAATGCACACACACACATATACACACCGACGTATGCAAAATAGGACATGGCACGACTGAGTACAAAAGTGGGTCGGTGAGGGCGGCAACGGTGGTGTCATAAAAATTTAGAGATTTTTTGTTGTTGTTTATTATTTGTTTGCAGGAGTTGCCTGCGGGCGCTGCTTATGCTTTTTGAATAATGTACTGTTAAAAAGGCGCTTGCGAAAAAATAAACTTTGGCTCCGCTGTAGTGCCACCGTGCGGTTATAAGGACGAACTCATGCCCGTCCGTCCGTCCGTCCATCCCCACCTATATCGGCTGTATGGGGTGTTTATGTAGCCAGGATGAGTGGTTGTGCGAAAGGTGACTATGTGTGTGTGTGTGCACTTTTTGTTCTCCTCAGCGCCAAGGACATGGAAAATAAAATTTTATTGCAAAACGAATTTTCCACTCGACAAAACACAGGGAATTAAGTGGCTATAACATAGTAAATAATATACGATATATGCAAAAGGAAACACTCGCACACATGCAAATCTCCCCACCCGTCTCCGCGTTGTGGTGCGTGTGTGTACGTTTTGGCTGTTCCGAAGGAAGTGTGCTCGGGTTTAGGCCAGAGCACGGGGAGCGGCAAGAGGTGAACGAGTGCTTCACATATGTTGACACTGAAGGATCCGACCGAAATGGAAATCCAAAGGCACAATAAGGAACTGAAGGATCCGACCGAAATGGAAATCCAAAGGCACAATAAGGAATTTCGTTTAAACAACAACCTCTGAAATCTAGTGACACGCATACAGAAACACCTATGTGTATATGTATAAAAGTTTGTACGTGTGTGCATGTGTTTGTGCAAAAGTAGTCCTTTCGTTGATTTTGGAACACACACACACACCACACACGTGTGAACAGTGGTACCCTACGTCCGCACAGAAGTACCAATAACATCATTGGTAATAAAATATTCGAATATTTATTTCTATTGTATTGAGTTGTGTGCTCGTGTGTCTGTGTGGGTGAGTGGCTGTATGCATGTGCCAGCGTCTGTTTACATTTGCACCACAATTTATTGACATCTGAAAAGTTGTATGAATTCAAATGTGAACGAGCGTATATGAATACTATATCGTCACTTAAATAAACTGACATGACCGACTGATTGACCGAACGACCGGCCATTCCTTCGTAGGCGTCCATATTGATTTTATGTTTTCGGATTTAATAAATATCTCTTTCTTTCTCTCTTTCTTTGTCTGATTTATGGTGGTTGCCACTACAGTGCTGTGGAGTCCTTAGCAGATTTGATCAGTTTCCTCGCTAGTTTGGGGTTTGTTTGCTTTGTCAAAGAAGTGGAAAAAAGGTTTTTTAGCCAACAACACCCCACACCCTAAGCCCTCCCATCCCATCTCATTCCATTCCACCCCAGGCAATGACAGAAGTGGGCAGCATTTAAATATTAATGGGGCCAATTGATTTTTCGTCTGAAATTGAATTGGATGTGTTGGAATATAACAATAAAACTATTTTCTACTTGTGTCCCTGGGACGGTATAATATACCGCCCCAGGGACACAAGAAGAGATATTATAGAGATACCAACGGAGACAGGGACAGAGCGTGACAATTTAAATAAATCTCAATTTGTTAAACACATTATTATCCTCTCAGAAAACAACAGGGGTACGAGCGTATTTCTCTATCATTATTTATGTAAAAGATTTCAATGAATTCGGGTGGTACCTAAGATAGATTTACATCAACTTTTATTTCATACTGACAGAGAACAGACCGTTGTCACAGCCGTATTTTTCTGCCAACCAAATGAGTGTCCTTGCGTGTATTTGAAGCACTCCTGTAGAATTCTTAGTATATGTAAATCATTTCTCTCTAACTAGCTAGTCTTATTAAAAATCGTAAATCATTTTAAACTCAAATTAAGATACAAAAATATCGTTTAGTTCTGCGAGGCCCTTTTGATCAACCCTAATATCAGTCATAACTTTTAAATAAATCTATACTTGGATTTGTAGCAAAATTTGCTGTAATTTGAGTTGATGACAGTATAACCACACACAAAGAAAAAATTAGTTGGAAATCGGTCCGAACTACACACATTCTGTTGGATTAACCGAATTTATGTTGCAATAACTAATATTCCATTGTATTGATCGTATCATAGTTCGAGATATCGCGTGATGGTTGCTACAACGATATCACATTATTCACAGCCAATAATACCAACTGAATTCAGTTGAACTGTTGGTTGCGACAACTGGCGGTTATGGCAACCAACCAATTGTGACGTACATGTTACTTTGGTACCAATAATTAATGGTGACAACATGCGTATTAGTTCTTTGTAGTGATCAACTCCTGTTTAGTTGGCTGTTGTAACATAATATTAGTTATTCCAATATCAAGATATAAACCCTAAAATATTTTATTGGTTCTAGTCACAATAAACTCCATGTTTACGACAAAAGCATTATCGAAATACGTAAAAAACTATTTTCTAGAATAAATAACCAGGACTTACTGTAATTTGGTGACACCGAAATTCTAATAAAAATTTTCGCCATAGACCTCCGTATTATTCAAAACAACAACCATTTCTGTTTGGTGGTCCCCGATTACGGCCACCCAAAGCTTTACAATAAATATTATTTCATACCCCAAATAATTCTTTTCAGATTGGGGCATCATTGCAATGCGTATCAAAACATCTACCCAAAGACATATTTATTTTACTGATTACTTGACCTATTGCAAGGCGGTAAAATTCTACATTTTTTCAAAAGATGCTTATAACCAACAATCTAAAACAACAACCAATACATGTACACATTCAGTTTCAATAATCAACTTATTCTGTTAGGATTACAAATACTTGTTTTCTTTAAGCGAATGTGTCAGTTCCGCCTACTGAAAGTTGTTGCGTGCCCAATCAACATTCGGTTGTAACGATGGAATACATGGATATAACGTGCAACCACCAACATTCTGTAGGCAAAAAATTCGGTTATGGCAACAATTCTGTACTCTGTGTGCATGTCTGTCTCTTGTAAAGCACGATTCAGTCCAAACGAAAAGAGCTAAAGTCTTCATAATTACCACAACTTTCGACTCGCCGGTATAACGGTGGATGCTCGTTTTATTTTATGTAAGGCGCCTATCTGACCAGGACTCTCTGCTTGGGTTTTTTGTTTGGTGTAGAAAATTAGTCCTCTTTGGAATTTGGTATTTAACTCGCTCTAGTGCGAGCTATTGGGTGGCGGGATGTCCGGTCTCCTGTGACCCATTCGCCTACTGCCATCAGTCTTTCTGCTGTGATATCCCGATTGATATTATATCAAACCGGACAAAAAATATTCCACATGTCTCCAATATTTTAAAACAGTTGGGATATTATCGACTTTGAAAAAATTGTGTACGTGTCTTAGGGAAATTAACAGAGATTTTTGAATTGAATTTCTGCAAATTCTTTAAAACACGGCTAACTGACTCATACTCATATCTAATATTTAAGTTCATATTTGTTATTTCAAAATCGCTTAACCGATTTTAGAGTTCTATAACTTGTTTTAAAGTTTTTGGGAGTGATAAAGAATTCATAAAAGAATAGATTATTTTTTCGTTTTTTTAACCATATTTTAATTTGGGCTTGTTTTTTGAACATAATTTTTGTTTAAATATCTTGAAAAACGTTCTAAAAGGGTTTCTTTGTGTTGTATTTTTAAAGAAATGTTCAACATAACCACAAAACTAACATACTTTGGACGTCTGTATGGGGTAGTAGAATGGGGAGTGGCAATCCCATGTGGGACCGAAAATAGGCTGTTTATGACTTTTAAAGTCATAATACGGATTTGAATTGTGTTAAATGTTTTTTCAATGTGTGCCACTTTGTATCCATTCCAAATAATATATACTCGTACCTCTTATCCAGTAGTGTTAGATTATAAAAATCAAAAATCCGTATGCAGAAATGAAGAAACGCTTCTTAGTTAACAGTACTATAAAGTTTCATAGGTTTTATGAATTTTAAAAAATGATAAAATTGGATCCTATCCACGCTCCCTTTTGGTACCACCCACACAAACGACCCAGTTCCCACATAACTTGTCCCCTAGTATGTACTCAAATAGTGGACACGCCCCATTCTGGTATCTCCTGGGTAAATGTACCATACAAGCGGGCAGTTTTAGTATTTGCATAATATCTTTAATATTGTTTATGCTATTCTGCTAAAATTGATTAGTGCTTAAAAATATGATTATAAAACACAATAGTGACCAAAAATTGCAGTTTTAACCACGCCCTTCTTGTACGTCTTGACTTTTCCATTGAATTCAGCTTTAATTTGGTTTTCTGCCAAACGTTTAGTTCCCCCTTGTCTATTCTTAAGACAAAGTTGATTGCCACGCCAAATCTACTACGTCCCACACAAACGTCTTACGTATGTTAGTTACATGGTTATGTTGAAAAATTATACAACTAATTGTTTCTCCCGAAAAAAGATTTTCAGAGAACATAGAAAACAAATTTAGAATAAATGTTAATATATTCTTAGAAAAAGTAGGAATGAACGATTTTCTGAAAATCGAGCTCAAACTATGAAAAAATAATCCATAGTGAATTTCAGTTAAAAGAATAGTCTGTTAAATTTGTCTGTTAAAAAATTTTTAAGATTTTTTTCCCTCAGTCACGTAATAAATCTATCTGAAAATTGTCAGAAATATTAGAGTAAAATAAACAATTTTATGTCCGCTTTAACGTGGAACTTATGACTCTTGTGTAAAGTGTACGTAACTTATTTTGCCACAGTATACACGTTGTGCAGATAGCTCCGCTAATACCCAGGCACCAGGTTCTCTGCATTTCATCTAATTTTTTAATGTCGCACTTTTTATATATTAAAGTCCACCAAACTATTGTATGTACTAATTTGCCTTACGAGGCTGCTATATATATATTTCAGGGCTAATAATGAAAATGCGAATAGTTATCTAAAAAAATGGTTTTATTGTTTTTGAAAGTATTCTCCAGCATGATTTATACACGTTTGCTTGCGCTCAAACCAATTGTCGAAGCACTTTTTCAACTCCGACTAAGACACCTCCAAAACATGATGTTTGAACGTTTCAACGGCATCTTCTGGCGACGAAAATCGTTGACCACGCATTTTTTCTTGATGTGCGGGAATAAGAAGTCATTGGGTGCCAAGTCAGGGCTGTACGGCGGATGACCTATCAATTCGACGTTTTGGCCGGTCAAAAAGGCGCTGGTTTGAGCCGATGTGTGAGAGCTTGCATTGTCATGATGCACAATGATTCGTCTTCACTTGTTCGTTTTTTGAACTTGTCCCAAGACTTCAGGCAAACAAATTGTGGTGTACCACCACCAGAATTGACCAGAATTGACCGTCCTACGTTGCTCAAGCGGAACAGTCGCCACATGACCAGTTTTGCCGAAGAAACAGGCGACCATTTGCTTCGAAGTGCTTCTTCCACGAACAACTTTCGTTGGATTTGGCTCGCCTTCGAAGACCCACACGGTCAATTTCTGTTTTGTTTCGGGCTCATACGCATAGATCTATGCTTCGTCACCTGTGACGATCTTATAAACCTCTTTTGAAGCACCGCGACCTTCGACTTTAAGCGAGCGTCGGCCACGATTCAATTCATTAAAACCAGTTTTCACAGTGCTATAGGATGGTGCTTCATCGTCATACAAAGATTTAAATTCATCGATGCACTCCTGTCGTTATAATCCACGTCGAAAGTTGTGAAAAATGATGGCACAAAAATGTTCACGAGTTGATTCCCTTTTTTGCCAAATTGATTTTTTAAGTCACTGTGAACAACACAAATGATGGTCGTACGTCAAAACGTTCTGAGTACGTTTATGCTACAAAATGTCAAACTTTCCTATGGAAATGTCAGTTGGCGCCAGGCAACACTTAGTGTTGCCTATGCCATAAGTATTTATAGCAATCTTTGCTACGCTTGTATAGAGCCAGAATGTTTGATTGATCTCCTGCACATTGACAAGCATCACTAAGCTTTATTCACGCAGTTATCTCAGGTAACTCTTCCTTAGAAGCGAGGTTCCTGAAAAGTTAAAATCTCCGTCTTTCCGTAAAAAGGCATATTTCGGGATGCTCTGGATTTGGCCCAGTTGAGCGACAATTCCAATCGATCAGAGGCCATTCTGCAACGGGTGATTGGGTATCTGCTCCTCGGAAGTGTTGCTACGTCGTCAGACGGGTTTGAATCCTACTTAACCGTATTATATTGTCTATGGCGGAAACCCATAGAAAAAATGAGAGGATGCCACCCTGTGGAGTTCGACGATAAACTTTGTCTGCAATAGTATCATTTGTCGTTACATACGCATAAAATCCACCTGCCACTTCCAGTCTTTCTGTTTCCATATTACGCTAAAAAGATCTAAGGATTGGATTCGAATGTCGGTATTTACATTATTGAGGCTACCTCTATGTCTATTAAGATGCCTAGGGTGTATATGTTATTCTTACTTAATTTGTGGACAGCTGAATGGCATTGGTAGCTTTGACAGCAGTTTTTTCCCCAGCCGGAGTCGGGGAATGGTAACTTCGCACTTATCCACAACACCACACACTTCAACAAGTCTACCCGATAAGGCCAGACTGGGTGCTGGTAAGCAGTTATGGAAATCCGCGCTCTATTCTTCGGAGTTTTGTCACGTGGAAATGTGTTCAAACCACTGTACAAACATTATGTTTGTACAGTGGTTTGAGTGCAGTTTTTAGAAAAACAAAAAGAATCCTGCTGATGATGTGGTGTTAATAATTATTGACATGTGTCCTTTTGCCAAACTATTTACCATGAATCGAAGTCAAATGCAGTTTTATCCCGTTTGTATGCCTGTGTGCGTGTGGTATAAGCTATGCAAACGTGCATTCTTTGATACACGCACACACACGCAAAAACACAAGTACGGAATGGATGCCGACAATACTAATCCGGTGTGATTTGTGTCGAATTTACCTTTTAATGAAAATAAATCTAAAGTAAATTATATAATCCCACTTAATACGTTTAGATAAGCATTTGAAAATCAAAGGGAACAACATGCCACAACCTGCATGTGGATCGAGTCAATGTCTGTGAGTGTTTGTATTTTGTTGCGCCTAAGCCAAAATTCAAATGCATGTGTACACACATACTCGTACAAACACCCTGGCTTTTCTATAGTACATACAAGCATGTACGTATGCATATTTGTATGTATGTATGTGTAACGACATATGGACGCATTTCTGTTCACATGACCTGTGGGAAGGATGCACGAATGTGTGGTATTCATTTTCGTATTTGCATGAAATAATATTTAAATGTATGCTCACACACAGATACACACTCACACACATGCATATATAAAAAATGGCATGTTTGAGTGAATGTGTAAATTGTTTATTTGTGTGGAAACATTGATTTACAGGCGATTGGCCCCAAACGATCATGGTCACATTTGGCATTTAAACGTATGGATCGGATTTAGTTGTCAAAAACCTGCGAGGACCACTGCACCCCCGCGTACACCCCGCACATACACACGTACATTTGGCGCACAATAAGCTCGATATGTACATATGTGTGTGTAGATGAAAACAAATGCTTTGTAGGTGAAATCAATTGTTCGAATTGGCAACAAAAATCTCATCTCGCAAATAAAAATTGATTCATACGTCACGGCACTCAGGGAAAGCGTATTCGCATGAATCTCCACTCCATTTCACTTTCCTTCGAACTCAACAGATATCCGCCATTTCAATGAATTTCAATCAGCGAGAGAACTTTTAAAATTGAAAAACTAAAATATATTTTCAATGAATGTCGTTGAACTTTCACAAAAATAAATGTCAAAATTTCGATGCAATCTTCACTTAAGCTTTTGTGGTAAAATGAATTTCTTAACGTCAAAATGACTTCGTTATTCGCACCAATATCTTTACAATAAATCAGTAAAGTTTTATGGTTGGAATATCAAGCAACGAAACTATGAATAACGAAGTTAACATGTCATCGACACTGAAATACACTAGTAGCAGTCAATCCCACGACAGCCGGTTCTACGTACCGGATTGACCCAAAGAGCCATTCTTTGGCCAAGGGCTGTCACCCCGGCATATAGTTGCCGCTACAACAACAACAACAAGTAGCAGTCAAATTTACTGTAATTGTAGTTTCTATGTCAGCCACCATTTTGTTTGTCACTTTGTCGATATGTAACAAAAAGCTTTCCGTTTTGAAAAAAATAATAGATTCAGGAGGTCTCGAGTCCCTGCTCAATTTGTTTCAATAGTTTTTGCTAAGCCCATTAAAAACCCACCAAAAGAAATAAAACAGGAGCACATGTTATGTTCCTATGATTTTTGCAGTGGCTGTCGTATGACGTTTGGTGCTTAATTTTATATTTTTGTAAACTCGTCAGCAGTGCTCTGAAAATTATTTTTTAACATTTTTACTTGATATCAATAAGTAAACCAGTGCTTGGTAAGGTATCGCCGAATAGATTAAGGTAAATTGACAGCCGCCCGAACCTTATCTTATTTGGGTCCATAAATAATACTCTTTGCGAATAATTCGTCCTGTGCTCGTCCATGTGCCACAGCCGCCGACTATAATTAACTTGATGTGGCTATATAAGTAAACCAGTGTTTGGTGTGCCAACGCATTCATTGCAAAGCATTCTAACGTGGTAAGGTTCAAAAATTCACCTTCAAAAGAGCTTCGTACGATGTGGATAAACATAACTTCTGGTCATTGCATTTAACATAACTATTTTATCCTATAGCAAGTAAAGAACTAATGTCGGGCGCAACTCTACACCACTATGTAATTCAGAAGATTCAATTTCGATTTGAAAAAGTCATTTGCATAAAGACTGTATCAAAAGATGGGCCAATATGGCTGAGATTCGTTAGGAATGGTAATCAGTCGCTTCCACCACTGCTAGAGGGTTAGGTTTACAAATCGGGATATACCTTTGCATGAGGGCTATATGAAAATACGGACCGATGTGGTCCAGTTTTACAAGCGATGTTACTGGTCGCTCAAAACGTACCATCCGTTTTGAGCGACCAGTTTTTTTAATATCTATATCTCCATTATTCAAGGTCACCGATTTCCGATCCTTCTTAGACTCATATGGGTCAATCCCACTTCTACATTGGCACAAGCCTTAAATATAGGTAAATATTTGGATTTGTGATAATATTTCTGTGTTTCTGGATACCAATATGTCTCCGAACATAGGGAGACGGTTTTGAGACTCCAGGGCCCATAGACCACTATATGTCCCCGAACATAAAGTGACGGTTTAACACGCCCATTTATGGGCAGGTTTAAGTATCTAGGCGTACCACTTTCAGCAAACTGATTTAAAAGCTTATTAATCAAATTTCATTAAAAAAAACTAAAAACTTTATCTGGAATTTTGTTAGTCCCTTGAAGGGAAACTTCTTTTCGTGTCCCGGTTTGGTCTAATTTCCTTTGAAACCCGATGACGACTTTGAGACATGTACGAGTATAAAGCAAGTTTTAAGAGTCTAGATTTATTCATTCGTCGACGATCAGTAATATATATAACTTGTACGGTCGCAGATAAATATTTCGGGTGTTACAAACGGAATGTTAAACTTAAACACAGTCCCATCCTAGGGTGAAGAGAATAGCCACATCCAGTTAATTATAGTCGGCGGCTGTGGCCATGTGGCACAGGACGAATTATTCGCAAAGAGTACTATTTATAGACCCAAATAAGATAAGGTTCGGGCGGCTGCCAATTTACCCTAATCTAGTCGGCGATACCTTACCTCTTCCACAGATATTGTCGGTTTAAGTTGTTAAATATATTTTCTGTGGGTAGTTTAAATTGTTCCATAAAGTTTTCTTTTGTCCACACCAGCCATTTGTGTCAATTTATATATGGATAATGTCCATACAAATGTTTTTTTTAAATTTTTTAATAAAATTATATTGCCATTGTTACTATCAAAAGCTGGTGGTTGCACATTAAGGGCTTTTGTTCAACCGACTTTTCATAGTTGGAACCGATTACAAACCAGTTTTCTTTTCCTGCAGTGTCCATTATATTGATGCACACCGATTTCATCCGATACAAAATCATAACGAACGAACTTGACACATGCAAATGAGTGCACAAACAGACATACACACACCCACCCTTGCACAGTGTTACAAGTTCATGCGCTCATTCTAACACACATTTAACATTTTTTCAGTTTTTAATGTCCTGAGGCTAGAACGGCCTTGATTTTCCGTATTTCTCATGTAGAGACCAGCACCCGTATGTGTGTGGGCACACATATGTACGTTGTTTGTTGTTGCGGAAGGACATAGAGAATAGAGTAAAGGAACTAGGAAAGCAAACCCGGAGATAAAAACTCGTAGGGTAAGGCATAAACACATTCCCACAATTTGCAGTGCAAAAAGATTCCAATTGCGACCACATCCTGTTGCTTTAAGTTTTATCGTCGAGGGCATCATAGTCACACACACACGCGTATGTCCTTGTTGTGAGTGCGGGCCTTTGTCTTTCCTACATGTTACCATCCCCGGATGGCTGAGTTGTTATAAATTTTGTTGGGGTCAAAAGGAAAAAGTTAATTGAATTGATTCTGCTTTCCTCAAGCTGGCTGGCGTACGTGCGTGCGTGTGTGTTTAATGATTGCACAAACACACATACTTGTACCGGCTTCAATATGATGATATTATGAAACTTTTTAAATTTTATGATTTAATTTCTCTGTTCCCTTTTCAAACACAACTTCCAACAAAACTAACACAAAGTATCCAGTGTATTTCCTTTAACAGTTTCAACAGTGATGGCTCAACATTGAGAACCTTTGGCCACACAATCCCCCATTAAATCAGGAAATGTAGGGTGAACTGTTAACGGTAGAGGTCACACTTGCCATAGAACTGGTGTATGGCCATAGACTATAAAAAGGGCCGACACTCTCAGACAGATGCGGATTTAACCTTAAATTTGATTGGAGGCCTTAGATTGTTTCTCACCTCTAAGGTGATCTTATCTCTAGTAAACCTTATGAGAACAGATGCCTCGTTAAGTAAATTATTTATGCGACCGAAATTTATGTCTGATCATATAAATTGCATTTACAAAATACATTTTTAGTATGGGACAACGTTATGCCACTCGATCTGACACAGATGGGTACTCCCCTCTCTTCATCCGTGATCAATCTCCGATTGAAAGTTTTTTGAGAAGCGAATGAAAACTTGCATAGGTCCTGGCTGACCTGCAAGACTGCCAGGCTAATCTGACCTAAGCGCGATCCCAATCACTCTAAATCCGTAATATCCACCTATTGGTTCAATATCTATATGTAAGTATCTGTAATCACAAGGTAATGCTTGACAGGCAGTCATAGTTCCCAACGAAGAGTGTCTATCACATCAAATGATCGTGTTCGGTTCCGTATTCGAGTTCAAGTTCCAGTGTATAATACTCCTTCCCGGACCTCTCTCAATGTTTAATGTGTTCTAAGTCGACAAATTTATAACTGTTGATTGCTTCATCAGTTAAGAAATTGCTTAAATGATTGGAAACAAAAATAGACACAGATGGTGCCCAACATTAAGCCATATCATCAAGTATAAAATCTGCAAAGCAATTCATTTTTATTCTTTCTCTAAACCACTAAAGTTTTCGCTCATATTACCTCAATTTTTTGTAGGAAGGAACAAAAGGGCACCCCTACAGAAATTAACTGGACAACATTTTTGTAAAACATATGAATACTCAATACTCCTGTTAAAAAATTATATTTTAACTTTTCTTTGAAAAGTACACGCCAAACTTTGAAAATAATTTCCATGCGAAAATTCACTGAAATAAAGGAATATGTGGGATTTTTTAACTTAATTTACACCATAAAAAACTAAGATCCTAGTAGGTCCTGTCCTTTCGGGGATTTACTATACTCACCTAACTCTTTCAATTTCTGGAGGAATCGTCCACCCCCAAAACAGTGTTGCACAGTGTAATTATTACTGAGTCGTCTTCACCATCGAAGTATTTAGAAGTCAAAAGGTTGGGAAGTGTTCTTTCAATTTACTCAGTACCCGTTACCTTATAGATTTTCACTACTAGGGCTCAAAACATTATCCACGCTCTTCGGATGTTTGACTTTTGTACAGAATTTTCCGGCATCGTTTGTACATCGAAAACTACTTCCACTCACGCAATTCTATTTTTCGTTTATTCAATCGCAATAGGAGCTTCTTCTCCATCCTTACCGTTTGATATCTTTTCCACGCTGCTCTCGTTGCTATACACTGCAGCATTGTGTTATGGGCAGCATTATGTGCTTCTGTAGGAAAGCATTCTTTGCTGAGTGGAAATACGTTTCCACAGCGCAGTTATATAATTGGGCGTAAGAGCGCTTTCTTATAGGTATGGAACTCAATGGCTATCTGGCAGCGTCGCGGAATATAGATCTTTTGATCAAATTTAGTTTATAGCAATCACAACACCTTATCTGCGAATCTTCGATGCTGCTAGGTATTGATCCTATACTATGTTGGCACCTGAGATACCTAAAATATTGAATTCACTAGAAGCGTACCTTCCATCTTATTTGATATCTTGTTTTACGATATAGAGACAACCAGTAGTCTTGTGGATATTTCTGCAATGAAATCAGATGCAGCGAATTACCATATTACGCGATGCGGTGAAAGTAGTCACCATTTTTGGAGGTATTTCCGTGTACACTGAATTTTCTGCCACTGGATCTCCCTCCTTACTGGAATCTAAAGAGACCATGTCGATGCCGCATGTTTACCTCGAATCCACACCCAAACTTGTGCTAATTGTCATATGTGGGCATTTCCAAACCGACATGAGGGTTCGTTCGCACGAAAAAACGCAAAGAAAAAAATTGAAGAGTCGTCATTTCTAAAAGACTTTTTTATATCCACGTAGCTATTGAGCTATTAACAAGATAACAACTTGTTTATATTTCTCGCTGGCCTTGCTCTTTTCTTTCGCATGCTCATGTTTGTAACACCTTAAATGGGGGGAGATAGACCCTATGTTAAGTATACCGATTGAGCGATGTCCTTCCGTCCATCCGCCAGTCCCTCACTCGTCGTTAACAAAGTATAGATCACAATTGGAATTCGCCTGACCGTCACACTTCATGGGCGGCATCGATGAAAGCCTTATATTTTTCGTGGACCATCGCTAGCTGGATAGAGACACCTTCGGAATAAAGCGTTCGGACATTGCAGGTGCATATCCGAAAATAATAATTCTTATATGTTTATGGGAACCCTTAATAGTCCCTATTGTAATTCTTTGTTGTTTTCGTTGTGGCTTTTTACTAGGTCCTTAACTCAGCAGGTGTTTAGAGGTAGCTAGCCACTTTGGCTAGGTAAAAAGGGGTCAGACTGTAGCTTGGTATTCAACATACCCGATCGACTTAGGTTAGCTTGCTCGGTTTATTGAAGCCTGGCGCCAGTCTCTCAGAAGGCTCTACACAAATTGCAAGTCGCTATTATTGATAATAACGAAACTGAAGTAGTCGTCCTTGCATGTCTTCTATATAGAAGTTTGTACTATTTTGAGAAGCAACCACCCTGAATCACTATTTTTCAAGGTCATCTAACATATAAAAGTATTATAGTATGCACAAGAGAATTTTAGCCGGTTAAATTGCAATATGATTTCGCGTTGGATTTCCAACAACCGACGGTTACGTTGCAATCGGGTTTAAAGTTGCGGCTTGCGGAAAAACCCATTGTTGAATTTAACATTGAATTTCCAAAAAATAAACAACCAAATAAAGGCGACCCAAAAACTTAAATCCCAATAAATAACAATGATAAAAGTGATTCCATTTTTCATATTGGCCAAGCCCAAGGAATGGGAGGATATGCTTTTTATTGTGCCATTACTGTAGCCTATCATATCCTTTCTGTGTAACACAGTGTCCGTTGCCATCTGTCTTAGGCACTTTTATTGTGATATTCATTTCATTTTCCTTTTCTCTTTCCCATAAAAAAAGAACAGGGGAGAATATCTCATAATATTTTATCGTCCGTGTGTAATTGATTTTATATGGTCTCGTTTGTGTTTTCGCCTGTATGTGAAACGAGGATGGGCGGAGGGGTCCTTCATATGTGTACATGTGTGCATGTATTTGTATGAGTACGTGTATCTGTGTGTTGACTCGTTGAGGAAATCAATTTTATGCGTATTAACTGAGAGACGGAAGAGTGTTATTTTCCATCAGAACAAGTGGGCCGTTCTCATATCGATGAGCCCGGAGTTAGATATTAATAAACGGAAAAGGACTTCACAGGGATTTCATGTGTGTGTGTGTCCTTTGGAGTGCGCTTCGCATTTCCACAACATTATTAATTCTTTAATAATTGAAACTGTTTCAGAATAAATCGTTTTTTCTTTTATTCGAACTTGTGGAGTTCGTTGCATCTAAATGCCTCCTGTACTTCAATTTAGAAATGTCTCCTTCACATTCAGCGTTAAGGTGATTCCATTTAGATTAAAGTCTAAATTACCACCAACCACGTAACAAATACTGCGAAAATTCACGTGACAAACCTATTTCCAATTAAATGACGTTTGTTAAATCTTCCCTTATGTTATAAGCTTTTGCCATAGGGGGAATTGCATCTTGATGGAGAACAAAACTTAGATGGTAGCATGGCACGGAATCAGAGCGAAGTCTCTAATTCTAGAGTTTCTGAGAAATCTACTGAACATATTCCGGTTTGCGTTGATACAGAATGCGTGCATCCCCTAGGAGCATCTAGCATGTATGTCTCTAATAGACGGAGGACATCTTTTGTTGAACGGGTTTTTATATTCATCAGTTAATACGCGATTTCATTGAAAGTCACTTAACTGCCATCGAAAGCTTTCAAAACCTCCAAATTTTGCATATTTCAACAATTCTAACGCCAGTAAACATAAAAATGGCACTTCGCCAACTTTGTATAAACTACACCACACTGGGGTACACGATATTATGTTCTTAAGGGAAAGGCAAGAGGACCCATGTTTATTATGCCGTTCATTTCAGAATCACTATCTTATAACATTGATATGTCCGTCTTTCCTTCGGTACATCTATCGTTATAATCAAAGAACAGGTCTCACATATGAACCGATTCCGATGAAACTTAGTGCATTGTTTGGGTTCGGACCTAGGCAGTGGTCTATATCGATCCATACAGCCCAAACACTTGAATGCTTCTTCCTACACTTCAGAAATGTGTTTGTTCCGATTTCTCCGATTTCTCGGTCTCCCCAATCCATCCACTGATAGTGCAGACGATGCTTAGCTCATTGGCCGTTGATGCATTTATTCGACCCCACTTGCGAAACGACACTTAGACCTGCGCAAAATCCTCGTAAGGTATGTCAGTCATATTTTGACTCATCGCCTCTGTATCTGAGACTACCGGTCTACTGTCGAGCGAATGTAAGTGACAGGTAAACCATTTGAAAAGGAGAAGGCAAGAGAATTGAGCCATGCGGTACCATTGCATCTATAGCACACACATCAGATTCAACAACTCGTATATAGCGATTTTGAGAAAACTCAATATAAATCGAAAGGAATTTGTACCGTCAGCAAAGGAAAGCGCATGTCACACCCCACCGAACGCCTTGAAAATATCTAGAGCCACTACCTTAATTTTGATCCTGCAATGAATTGATTGCCTTCACGACGAAAGTCGTTGAGAATGATACTTGACTCAAATAATTTACAAGACAGTGAATCATCATACTCTCCATCAATCGAGCGGTAGTTGTCAGGGTTACAGAAAGGGTACCCTTTTTTGGAAACGGTCATAAATTGTGAATCTTCCAACATGAAGGAGATAATCCTAAGCGATACAAGAGGTTAAAAAGATTGCGGAATGGACGAGCTAAAGTACGTTTTATGGAGTAACACTGATGAAATTGGACAATGTCAGTTGATACCACCCCCTCATCTGTGTCCGTATTTTCGAATGGCCCCACACAAACGTTCCTCCATAATTGGGGTCTGCCGCGTGCAATTGATACGAGGGAATATCAATAAGTGCAATTGATGCGAGGGAATATCAATAATTCCGTGACTTCTCCAACTTCCCTCGTAGTTATATGAAATGCAACACTGCTTCCATAAAGGATTATTTGTTAATAGAGTACTTTTAAATTTTGAGAGGGTTCTGTCATTTAGTTCCTCGTGGATTTTGTTCAAAATGGAGAAAATGAATTGCGAGCGTGAGTTTGCTGATGCCATACGCAATTCGTGTGGCAGCGTGGTTTCAATTTTACATTACAGTTGGGTTTAAGAAAACTGTCTGCAAGATGTCTGTCGCGTTTTCTCCCAATTTACCATAAACGTTATCGTGTAACAACTTCTGAGGATTTTTTACGTTGTTTAGCTGCAACTCCAATGAGTTTTTTCTGCGTTTTGTTACTGTGGATGAAACATGGATACAGTACAATACTCCGGAGACTAAGCATCAGTCTAAACAATTGGTTTCTCCGGGTGAACCGGCTCCTAAGAAGGCCAAGGTAAAAAGTCATCTGGTGAAACCATATACATATGTAGTTATATGTTTTCATATACTAGTCCCAAGGCTCCCAACGCTCTAGAAAGCGACCTTGCTCAAACTTAAATAAAGACGCGGATTGTTCGGAATAGCAGAGAGGTGTAGGATGTCTCATAGTCGTCCCCGCCCGACTTTAGTTTTTAGATGCGCTTAATGAAATCATCCCTAACAACGTCATTTGGTCTTAGATTAATGTCACAATGTGTCAGGACATTAAACCAATGTCTACTGCACGGTTTAGCCTTTGAAAACTTAAATTTCAATAAATTTCAACAACACGAAAATGTTCACAATTTTCTTTGTGTCTGTGTGTTTGAGTGTAGAGCCAAAGCCAATTGTTTAGTATTCTCAAGGTTTGTGTTGAAAAGACATTTAATTATGTTTCATGCGCACGTCTGAACATCCGGTTCCACCTTAGAATGTCCATATGTCACACACACACATATACTAACAACACACTCACACTGACTGAAAACAAACTAAGAAGAACCCCATTAGTAGGATACATGACACATACGCAGTTTATTTTCGAAATGACCACTGAAGGACAATATTCACTCCGTCATTTGAAATGTTGAGCACGAAAATAATAAACGACGAGTATACAAATCCGAAATTCTAAAAATCCCATTCTCCCGGCTCGTCGGAGTGACTGGCGGTGCCAGTGGCAGTCGATGTGCTTATCAAAATTCTAAAAACCTCAACGTAAAAGACAATACGGGCCAAATTCAATTTCGTCAACACAAAAGGCCTTTTCAAACAATCCAGCCACTGGACCAGACCACTCAACGACACTAACGTCACAACAACGACAACAACAGCAAATTCACCACCAACGACAACAACACTGACGTTGTTGGTGATGAGCAGCAGATGTCCTCTAAAGTTGTTACCTTCATGCATCCAACTAGCAACATCTACACGTAACACATACGGCTGCATCATTGCACATGTATGGACGGACGTCTACATGCATGTACAGGACATATGTACATACATTCCGATATACCTTGGATCCATTCGCTGTTTCGGTAAATCAGATGCAAATGTGCTTTAACGCAACAAAGAAGTTACATAATTACCAACATTAGAAGTCTACACCAGACAGACGGCCAGTCGACCAGCCGACCAACTTGCCGTTCATCCATTCCATGGACGTGCAAATGCTGCCGCTACGTGCAGATGTACTACATCTAATGGATGCGAATGTCCGTGAACAATACCTGCCAAAGGACACTTCGGGATGCTCTTAATGAATCGCACGCAGCACAAAGACTGTCTCGTTGCAACAGAAGTAGACAGCCAGGCCTAATAGGTCAAATTTCTGGAAAATATTTAGATTCAAGCACCTTTTCAAAGTGGTTGGGTGTATGTGAGTTTTCCATGTTTCATGAGAAGACCTGTTCACACTGTTCAGTGAATGGGGCAACTCTATCGGATAGTAGGAAAATTATATTTTGTGGATAAGGACAGTTCTTAAAGTGAAAACTGTGTGTCAGTTTAAAGTGGTCTTCGCCGTTTCATATCAAGTATTCAAGTAGGTTACCACCCTATGACTTGTTGCAACCGGTTGAACGAAAATACACGCCAAGTCTTACCTGTAATTTGAGTTTTAAGTATAGAACCACAGTTCTAGGGGCTGCTGATCAGCAACGGTACCAGATAAGGACTCTTCTCCGACTACTTCCAGTTTGAACTCCACACACTCTACGCCACCATCGAACATCGAAAAATAAAAAAAGTATCAATCACACGACAGCCGGTTTCATGTACCGGAGTGATCCGAAGAAACATGTCTACCGACACACAGTGGCCGCTACTTCAACATAAACTTTTAGAGATGTTTTCTAAACTTGCATGAAAACTCTACGTTCACCTGTTAAATTCTTGTCGGTTATCATCTCGCAACAACGAACGCCACCATAATCCAAAACAACAACAATAACTACAAATAACAGAAAAATAACGAAAACACATAAAATCAACAACAATAGAAACAGACAATTTCTCAACAAACACAACAAATATTTCATATATTAATGCTCATTAATCGTCGTGCATTCGTTTCCCTCTCCCCCTCCCTTTTCCCATCCAGTTCGTGTAGTGCAGTTGGCTCTCTTCTTTCTTTGTCGCTGTCCGTCCATTGCTTAAGGCATATCACTAAGCATTGGATGGGATCAACAGCGGCAAAGGGGGTAAGATCGACAACTGCATTTGCACACAGACACTTGTTTTTTGTTCTCTGGTTGGCGTAATGGTGAAGAAATTTAAAATCCATTTTGCCAACATACGAGGGTTGCGTGCGAATTTTTTCGCTGTGTTTTCTCATATTCATTTTCATAGGCCTGATGTTCTAGCTCTAAGTGAGACTCAGGTCCGTGAGGATTCTGATCCACAGGATTTTCACGTTCCTGGGTACCACACCCTATCTCTTTTTATTTCTCACAGAGGTCTTGTGGTATATGTACGTAATGACATAGTGTTTCAGAGCCAGCAACACTTGAACTCACAATATCCAGAATTTAACTCCCTTTGGGTTATGTTCAGGATTGGAACACACGTACTACATTTTGGGTTTATTTATAGAAGTCCAAACTCGGAAAGGGAGGCTTCCCTAAACGGCTTTGACGCCCTTTCCGATTCAATATCGAAAGTTTTGGAGAGTTATCCAGAGAGTGAAATTGTCATTGCTGGAGATTTCAATGTCCATAATTCCGCCTGGCTTTCACATTCGAGCCATACAACTCCGGAGGGCAAATACGCCGAGCTCTTCGCCGCGCAAAATGACTTGACGCAACTAGTGAATGAACCGACACATATTCCGTGTGTAGAAGGGCACCAACATAACATTCTTGACCTTTACATAACTTCGCACCCTGAAAAGTACGAAGTTAATGTACATGCACCTCTTGGTAACTCCGATCACTGCATTGTTTCAGCATCCTTTCTGTATTCCGCTCTTCGTGTCGCTTCGATACCAGCCCCAAAGCGGACAGTTTTTTCTACGAAAAGGCACGTTGGGATGAGCTCAACCACTTTTTCCAGTAAATGCTGCGGCTGAAATGATCCAAAATATAATTTTATTTGGAATAAAGACTTTTGTTCCAAATAAAATTACGTCGGCTAAACCAGCCAAAAACAGTGGTTTAACCAGGCATGGAGGAAGCGTTCAGAAATTGGCGTTTAAGCAAAAACTCCATTACTGAACTGCTGCGAAAACAGGCAAGCGCTTCGTGTGCTAGAGTGCTTAGGCGTGAAAAATTTCTGCACGAACAACGTCTACGTACAAAGGTTCTTACTTCTCCCAGGGGAAGTAAGAGCTTTTGGTCGTTTGTAAGAAGAGTAAAGAATAGTTCTTCATCTATCCCAACTCTTGTTAAAGACGACCAGGCATTCACTGACCCGGTTGATAAAGCTAACCTTTTGGCTGAAATATTTGCAGGAAATTCTTCCTTGCCGGAAAGCAATCAACCACTCCCCGCGATCGAAAACGTATCAAGTTCCATGCTTCAGATATTTTTTCGAACGCATGGAGTTAAAAGGGTTCTTGCGAACCTCGATGTAAATAAATCCCCGGGCCCGGATGGTATTTCGGCACTTGTCCTATGTAAGTGCTCGTCGACGCTAGCCCATCCATTACGCAACCTTTTCAACCTTGCTTACCGTGCGGGAGTTTTCCCAGCGTGTTGGAAGGTTGCGAACGTCCAGCCGATCCCTAAAAAGGGTGAAGCCAATAATCCTGCGAATTATCGGCCGATTGCGATTTGCACTGCGCTCTCCAAGGTAATGGAGAGCATGTTTAACCAGTATGGCTTCCGTAGAAATCGCTCTACCGGAGACCTGTTGGCGTTCTTGTCGAAAC
Source organism: Hydrotaea diabolus (assembly GCA_963513945.1). NCBI lineage: Eukaryota > Metazoa > Arthropoda > Insecta > Diptera > Muscidae > Hydrotaea > Hydrotaea diabolus. The sequence continues at coordinate 97,709,656 of OY740720.1, read as the reverse complement.
GTTGGAGTCGGTCAATCCACCAGTTTGGTGAGAGTAAGGTCGTGGCTCTAGATATCTCTAAGGCATTTGATAGAGTCTGGCACGGTGCAATCATATCAAAGTTGATCGCTTTCGGTGTCGGTAATACGTTTGCTCGTTTTATATCGAGCTTTATTAGAGATCGCACTATTAGAGTTGTTGTAGATGGGTTCTCATCCAACACACATAGGCTGACCACAGGTGTGCCACAGGGCTCTGTCCTTTCTCCCTCTTTATTTCTTATTTTCATTGACGATCTTTTGGGTCAGACCGTGAATCCAATCTACTCTTTCGCAGATGATAGTAACCTCTGTCATTCACATTCATTCGACCGTAGGCCGAGTCTTCAAGATATTGAAGACAAAAGGCGAATTATGGATGAGACACTTGGCCGGGATCTACTGGCCATTTCCGAATGGGGTCCAGTGAATAGAGTAGATTTTAATGTACGTAAGACACAGTGCTGCTTGTTGTCTCACAAGCGATTCGCTGACCCAACAATATCGTCAATTTCTATCGATGGTACGGATGTTGAACAATCAGAATCTCTCGATGAAAATACAATGTGACGCTCGTTGGGCGAGACATGTATTCGAAGTGTCGAAAGAAGCACTCAAGTGCATAGGCTTCTTAAAGCGGTGCAAGAAATATTTCACTCCTTCTGATCTTCTCAATGTCTATACAACTTACATCAGGCCAAAGATGGAATACAACTCCCATATATGGGCAGGTGCTCCAAAATCATCCTTGGAGATACTTGACCGTGTTCAAAGGAGAGCGATGGTGCTGATAGGTGACAGTAGGGTATCCAACTCTATTGTTTCCCTTGAGCATCGTCGGAATGTGGGTTGCGTGACGCTGTTCTATCGTTACTTTCATGGTGTGTGTTCATTAGACATCCGTCGCCTTATTCCTGACGTGAGGATGTTTGGCAGGAATACGCGACTTTCTAGGAATTCACACCCGTTTGTTATCGATTGGCCAGTTGACCGCACTATACACTACAGATCAAATTCGTTTTTCGCTCGTACAGTCCGTATGTGGAATCGACTTCCGGCAAATGTATTTCCCACTGATTGCAACATCCAGAAGTTCAAGGCAAGCGTCAATAATCATTACTCCCTCTTTCCCCCTTCCGATCATTCACTTTCCACTCGCCAACGCAATGCACCGCATGTATAGGGGCATCCCCTGGTTGTGGGTTATTTAAAAAAAAAAAAACAACGAACGCCTTTCAAGTTACTGCTTGGCCAAACTTATTTTCGAAAAAGTACGTCCCGATGACGCCGCCAGCTCGTAAACCGCACCAAACAGTCACTTTTTGTGGATGCATCGGCTGTTCAACAATCACTCGTGGATCACTCTTGAATAAATTCACTGAGGTGAAAGTATGCCCCGTCGCGAAGAGCACAAAATACATTTTGATTTGGACGCCCATTTTCGTAAAATACTTCTTCGCGGAATTTGTCAAGCAGTACAACTAAGAAATGCCAAATGGGCCACCCAACACACCGACAAAATGCAGGTGCCTTCAAACGATATCAGATCGCTGTTGCCTGAACTTCCACTTTAGCCAAGTCAAAATTTAGCCAAGTTCTTCTTAAAAGGCGAGAAACTTCTCTTAATTTAGAGACCTGAGTATGACATTATATTCATAATGAACCCCGTTAGCTATTCCACGACAGCCGATTCTATGCACCCGATATAACCCGAAGCAGCAAATTTTCGGCCAGGGCTGTCACCTTGGCACAATCTACAACATGTCTCTCTGTTCGTCCGTCAGTTTTTTAGTCATGGGAGAGGCTCATTCCGGAGTTTCTGTTTCTTACAACGTCTGGAGTGGGTATATCGCAGGAGCTGCTAGGAATCGCAGAACATCTTTGAATAAGTGAGCTGTGCACGAGGTGTTTATTACGCTTACTGACCTCCCGTTTAACGCTGGCTTCGAATGGCTAACGCAAAAGAGACGGTTTTATATTGCTTTGAAATAAATCTCTTACTCATAAAGGAAAACCTCATAAAGGAAAACCTGCCGTTAAAATGTTTTAGATTTTCTTAGCCTGTCATTGCCCTCTTTAGAAGTACTCGAAGTCTGGAAACTGGGCAGAGTGATTCGGCTACTGAAATCAGGAAAAATGCTAGTATGAGAGAATCGTACAGGACGATTTCTCTTCTCATGTCTGTGGCGAAGACACGTGAGGGTCTCCCTCTCCCGAGCCTAAGTGGACAATTTCCAATTGCCGAGTCGCCAACATACATTCCGTAGCACGACAATTGCCTTGCACGCAATAATCACGAGTATTAGTGACCGACTAAATCAACACTAGCCGTGTGACAGGACAGCTCTTGGCATCCCGAAGTCCTTCGATACAATCAGCCATTCTACCTTCCAGCTAACACGTCTCTTACACCTTGTTTAAAGCTTTGGGTCATCAACTGCATGTGAGAGAGCCAGTCAAAGCTATATAGAGTTAACCAGCGAGTAGGGTGATATCTGCGGTACTGCTAAAAATCTATACATATTTCGGCAATTTCGGAGCCACCTGATTGCGTTGAAAGCATATCATATGCTGACGACACTTTTCTGCTCGTTTTGGCAGGTGCTTTACTGCTAGGAACCTGAGGATATCCGTCATTAAATCATATGCCACACTACATGAATCGCAAAGGTATGTGAGGGTCAATGACACATCAATCTCGACGACCAATTACGCCAAAATTCTTGGTGGCACTTTTAATTGTCTTCTGAAGTCATCACTGCATGTCGCCACTATCGGTGATTAGCTAAAAACTAGAAACGAGTTCTAAAAGCCGCTGATCGGTAGCACTTCAGACACTGACAAAGATACCTTTTTGACCTCTTATAGAGCGAAAGGTCGGTCAGTTGTGAAGAGTGCAACTCCAGTATGGACATCGAATGTAAACGAAATGCAGCGAAGGAATATTTGACTTGTTCAAAGGACGCTCTGAGAACTGCGACAAAAAAACTTAATTTTGCGAATTTCTTGAAGATCCGACAACAACAGCGACCTGTAGTTTGAAAACCAGCGTTAGAAAGACAGCATACGGCCAGATGGGCGGACAGGCTGATATCCGAATCAACTGGTGATTCTGAGTCGAGCGGCAAACAGAAAGATGGGCCTAACTTAACTATATTTGATATTTACGTTTTTCGCACTTAAATAATTAGTAGGGACATAAATACTGTTACAACATTGAACACACCCATTTCAATAGTAGAACTGAACATACCATCTTAATTTCATATGGGTTTTGAAAGCTAACCTCAATAGCGTTAGTCGGTAACGGGATTTTAAAATTGTTTCAACTTTCATCATGGAGTGGTCAGATAATGTGAACCGTATCGCTGGAATAGCGCTTTTCAAGTGTGAAATGAAAAAAGCGATGTTTTCAAAACGCTCCGGCCACTAGGGATTAGCCGCATGTTCGTCTACCGATGCATAAAACTGTTTGAGGAGACTGGAGATGTAAAAGACCGCCACCGGTCGGGCCGCCCACGCTCTGTTCGAACCCCATATCATCAAAGCCGTTAAATCAAGAATTACAGAAATCCGCTCCGAAAATAGAAAATTATGGCCCGTGAGATGAATATCACGCAAAAGTCCATGAGTCGAATCATTAAAAACAGCTTGGGACTTGGGGCTTTCAACGGCGTACAGGACATTTATTGACTGCAGCTTTAAAAAAATAGGATTGAAAAATGCAAACGTCTTTTGGTAAAGCACGCTGGTAACTTGCACAGAAAAATTTTGTTCACCGATGAAAAATTTTTTACCGTTCAGGAAAAATTTAACAAGCAAAATGATAGAGTGTATGCGCGGTCATCAAAGGTTTCATCTGAACTAATCCAAAGGTTGGAAAAGGGTCATCACCCAGCTTCAGTCATGGGTTGGTGGGGTGTCTCTTACGATGGGATCACTGACCTGCATTTCTGAGAACAAGGAGTCAAAACATCGGCCAAAGTTTACCAAGAAACCGTTTTGGAAGCTGTTGTAAAGCCTCTTAACAATTCCCTGTTCCAAAACCAGCCATAGCAAGATTCCAGCAAGATTCTGCGCCGGCCCATAAGGCTAAAACGTCCCAGGCCTGGCTTCAAAACAATTTGTCAGCGTTCATTTCCTCTGAAGAATGGCCCTCAGGCAGTCCAGATTTGAACCCATTGGATAACAAATTGTGGGCGGTCTTAGAGGACAAGGTTTGTCACAAAAGATACCCCAACATTGGATCTCTTAAAACTGCTTTGTTTCGAGCTGTGGCTAATTTTCCAATGGACGAGGTTCGTGCAGCTATTGAGGATTGGCCAGTGCGACTTAAGGCGTGACATTTCGAATAAGTAGATTCTTTTTGGGTACGATATACACCAATAAATATATTTAAAAATATTTGGTCCAAAAACATTCAGTACTTTTTATTTTGCAGCAAAAAACGCGTGTAACAGTATTTATGTCCCTACTAAGTATTATGAATTTTCTTTGTTTTTTCAAACAACAACCAAAATCCACGAAACCCTACAGCAAAAAACTGACATGTCGGTTTCGGTAGCACCAAGAACCTCTTAGTAAAAGTACCTATCAGGCAGGTGTGATCGACGTTCACTCTGATACAATCTCAACTTTAGAGTAAATGCCGTGCCTCTTTTAAAGGTTGTGCAAAAGGAAATGGGGCTACTCCGCCAAACCAGAGTGGTATTGGCCCAGTTGAGATCTGGCTTGTCTAGTCGCCTTAATTCGTACTTGGCCCGAATGCCACTTGCGTCGCATGCAGCATGGACCACACGACACGCTACACATGTTCAGATGCCCAGCCAAACTCACTTAACTTTTTTAACAATTCGCCACATTCCTGAACCTGAAAACCATCTTTGCAGAGACAGCTTCACAAAACGGAATAAACGGCAACAACAGACTCAAATAGCCACGCAGGATCCTTCCTTTGAGCTAGACTGGATTTAATTCGGAAGGGGCTTTTCTATGTGGGCTACTTAAATCCACCGATAGTCCAACTTCACTACAGTTGGGTATTAGTCGCTTAGTACGTGCAATATGTGGCTTCTAGTGCTGCGGGTTCTAAAACCGGGAAAGGTCTTGAGCTATATCACACCATTGAACGATATGGACCCATTTTATCGGATTGACATTGCTTAATTGAGTCACATAGTGAATCTGAATCAATCGGTATCATTAACATGAAGTCCCTCTCCTTTCCTTTGACGTGTTGTCAGTCAACATCAGCACAAAGTCAAAATACCCTGTACCAAAGTGTGGTATAGGGTATAAATAGAAAAAAATCATTCAAGCGCATGCAACAAGTGCATATTTGCACATTTCAGACGGAATGAATTCTGCAAACTTGTGCATTCTACTCGTATCATTTACTAGTACAGCCCGTTAGAAATTAATTTGTAATTTTGAAAGAAACAAGGGCCGCACGCGCTTTATAAATGCCCATAAGTACAAATGTCACATGACAATACAAACCATGAAGCACTAGTACTCGTATGTGCACTAACCGACAATTGTCATGATTTATAGTTGGTGTCACATTGATTTAACTGAAGCTCACAACAACTACAGCAGCCGGAGTAGACAAAGTAGCTCTGCTATGTACGTGGCTTTCTCCATTTATTGGCTTTTCTTCAATGTACTGGGCATCAACACATAATTCATTTTATACGCATTGTGATAACTGCCTCAAGGCCACAACAACGAATTTTGACTTGCCCAGCAGATGCTCTTGTTGTTGTTGTTTTTTCCGTGGCCATGGCTGGCTATTAATATGTACTCCTGAGGTGAACCCAAAATAAAAGATGTTCCTCACGATGGCTTTAAATAGGTATATCGTACTTTCGCACTCGACCCCTCCGCCGCCGCTGCCGTAAGAGAAACCGACGAAGCAAGTATCACGAGGACGTAGCGGGGCCATTAACTGCTTAACGTGCCAATTATTTTATAACAACTTTATTGAAACTCTCGTCGACAAAAACAATTTGTGTAACAACTGCCGACGAACATGGTGCCATCGCCGTAGCCACCAACAACGGTAGCTACGACCGGTAGCAGCGACATCTGTAGGAATAATGACCGCAAAAGGCGACGATATTATTTGAAGAACAGCAACAACAATTAGATGACCCACAGTGGCAGCATGAAAGCCAACAGCAACAACAACTCCCCCATTCGTTGAAAGGCACTCCGCTTTCCCTTTCGAGAAGAGGTTGTGGAGACCCCACAAATTCCTTAGCACCGCATCTTGTGTTCGCACACACACACACACAAAAGCAGCAGCAGCACGAAGAGCATTGAAAGGCATCCCAGAATTTATTGTTAATGTCATCAGCATCCCCATACACACAGCGCCAGAGTAAACGCCAACCCATGAACTGCAAATTCGTAGACGGGAGACACTCTGACACCTTAGCAGGCCCACCTTTAACCAGCATCATCAATTTGTGCTGTGGCGCATTAAATAGGTACGACAAATGTATTATGAATTATAGCTCATAAATCCAATTCGGTGGCAACAATTTATGACCCATCAAAGTTGCCAAACGACAGCACAAAAACAGCCAGGACAAGCATGTTTGGGGTGACTGCAAATAAATTCGTGTTAGAGGCTTGATTTTAATATCCTGCCTCCGTCCCCAGCCGACTTGCAGCCGCACACAAGTAATCATCTTGAAATCTGCAACATGGGGGAAGTGTGTCTGTGGGAGTAAAGGACCTTGCGAATACTGCTCAGGCATCAAAATACATTCGGGTACATCAGGAGTCAACTGACCTTTGTGAATAATGTTACGTCATAAGTCGGCTGGTAGGCGTTTGGAAACCATGACAAATTAGTACTTTTGATCGGGATCCTCTCACCCTGTCCATTGCCACAGTTGGAATTGGATGCTGATGTGGGAAATTCTCGCTGCAAATGCTTTCAATGATCTTATGCGAATTTGCCATGATCTAAGGATACTTTCTTACTCACACGCAGAGTAAAAGTCGGTTGGAAATTAATTAAAGATCACCAAATCTTTGTAAACTTCCAACTTTGTGGACAGCATGTAGTATTGTAACGCTTATACGAATTTGAATACGCTGTCATGGGTTACGGGTCACAGCGATATACCTGGCAATGCGATGGCGGACGATTTTTCCAGAATGGGATCTAGAACAGTGTGCGAACCAGAAACCCAAGACATACACACACTGCTGATCGAACTGATGAATGCAATCGGGTCAAGGTGGAACTCAACTCATAGCTGAAAAATATTCCAGTATCCCTGGGAGACCCAAAAAGGACAAGCGAAATGTTAACATTCGGAAACGATCGAAGACAACCCTATAGGAGTCCGCACTGCTTAATTTGCACTTTGGCACCGCGCATGAGCATCCCGTGTAGAGTCTGGCCTCCGATTTGGCAGTGTAACTGCTTTATTTGTGAACCGATTTTCAAAACCTTGAATAACTCAGTCAAATTAAATCGGATTGTAAAGTTTTTTGTTGTATTTATTGAAACAACAACACCAGTAAAAAATAATAAAAGCGCTGCATGTCGTTGAAAAGTTCAATTTCTCTTGAAAAATCGGTTCACAAATGAAGCAGTTAAGGGTCCTTTTATTCCAAAAAAACACCCCGAAAATAAAGGGTTATCTGAATATCTCCTAAACTAGAGCGAATCTGGAAAATAGAACTAAAGCTGACTATCAAAAGTTCTGCAGCAAATTTAATGTTGACCAGGGTGCTGTGCTTCGTCTCTATGACTGAGTGTATTCCAAAGATGGGTAGCATTCGTATAGAACTGTCGTTCTGAAATGACACTATAATGTCTTAATAAAATCAATCTTTTTCCTTCACTTAATATTGAGAACTGTATACGTAAGAAAAGTTATCCAGGTTGCCGTGTACACTTTACATAGCATTGGGTAAAAGCATTATCAATCTTTGTTTGAGCAGATTATTACAGAAGATAATACTCGTAATATAAACACGTTACATACTTTTAAATTATGGCTTAAGTTCGAAAGAAGGCTTTATTTGATGACAGTCTAAAAAAACTTGATGTTGACAGTCTAAAAAAACTTTTACAACTAGACATTTCATTGACGGTGACATTCACAACTGACAAGCACACCAGTGTTCTCTCTTTTTTATTAGATGTTTTCAAATGTTCTCCCTTACAAAGATTTGATGGCTTTACTACAGTATATGTGACGCGCAAAATAGAAAGGGACCTAAGGGTAAAAACCAGTTTTGTTCAGGAGAGCCATTTTAAAGATTTAAATACGTGTATCTTTGGTGTACCATCACTTTCATAAAACGCGCATATCTCTGGGAGGGAACACTTTTGGGGCATGGGATCGGTGTCTTTCGATGCTCAGATGTTGTCCACATCAACAAAAAAAAGTTAAAATTGCTTTTTTACCCTTAGGTCCCTTTTCCTATGCGCTGTCACATATTTGTTTAAAATTTCACTAGTTTTTTTTAATAGTTTCTTTGACAAACAATATCAGTATACGAGTACTTAGTAGGGACATAAATACTGTTACACACGTTTTATGCTGTAAAATAAAAAGTACTGAATGTTTTTTGACCAACTATTTTTTAATATATTTATTGATGTATATTGTCTCCAAAAAGAATCTACTTATTCGAAATGTCCGCCTTTTGCCTTTACACACGCCTTTAGTTGCACTAGCCAATCGTCAATAGCTGCACGAACCTCGTCCATTGGAAAATTGGCCACAGCTCGAACCAAATCAGTCTTAAGAGATCCAATGTTGGGGTATCTTCTGTGACAAACCTTGTCCTCTAAAACCGTCCACAATTTGTAATCCAATGGGCTCAAATCTGGACTGCCTGAGGGCCATTCTTCAGAGGAAATGAACGCTGGCATTTTGTTTCTAAGCCAGGCCTGGGACGTTTTAGCCTTATGGGCCGACGCAGAATCTTGCTGGAAAGTCTATGGCTGGTTTTGAAACAGGGAATTGTTAAGAGGCTTTACAACAGCTTCCAAAACGGTTTCTTGGTAAACTTTGGCCGATGTTTTGACTCCTTGTTCGCAGAAATGCAGGTCAGTGACCCCATCGTAAGAGACACCCCACCAAACCATGACTGAAGCATTTTGCTTGTTAAATTTTTCCTGAACGGTTATATGCATCGGTAGACGAACATGCGGCTAATCCCTAGTGGTCGGAGCGTTTTGAAAATATCGTTTTTTTCATTTCACACTTGAAAAGCGCTATTACAGCGATAGGGTTCTCATTATCTGACCACTCCATAATGAAAGTTGAAACAATTTTAAAATCCCGTTACAGACTAACGCTATTGAGGTTAGCTTTCAAAACCCATATGACCCTAACGGAGTATGTTGAGTTCTACTATTGAAATGGGTGTGTTCAATGTTGTAACAGTATTTATGTCCCTACTAAGTATATAGTACAAGTATATGTACACATATAATACGTATACGTATCCGTGCAAAAGAATAATTTCGGTTGCAATCACTAAATGTTTACAGTGGTAATGGACGACATACCGCAATATGATAAATATGATCATCGTATTGTACACATAACTAATTGATTGGTCATGTGAAAAACCGCAGAAAAGGTATTTACAACTGCATGTTGTGGCAACCGATAGGGTTGATAACAACATGTTTTTGCAACCAATTATTAGTGGTGACAACTAAAATGTTATCATATTCAAATCTGGTTGTTTAGTAACAATTTTTATAAAAGGCTTTATGATATAAAACAATTCGATTTTTACTGGCCTTAGGCCAATTGGTTAAACTAATAATTTCAGTAAAAATCTGATATAATTCCGCGATCCCTCCCAATGTTTTACGTAGGGTACTTTCGCTAAGTGAACAATATTTTTTCTCTTCTTATGTTCCACCGATACTTCAGTTCCAATTGCTGAATTACAGAGCACTACTTAGCATTCGGTTGTGCTGATGGAGTACTCGAGGTACATACAACGGTTGCGGCAACGAATCTGTTCTCTGTTTGTATCGCTTATACTTTTTTTAGAATGGATTAGCACCGTTTTAAGAAAGGAATGTACATACTTAGTTCTTTTGAAAAATAGATTTTAATACGGAGCTTATAAATACACGCCTAGTTTCGACGAATGCATAATTTAAAAATAATAAATTTAATGTCTTTCTGTTCAACATACAGCTTTGATTGCATTTTTATATAGGCAACTAATAATTCGATTGTATTAAGTTAATGCTGGCAAACTCATTAGTGGCCGCAACTGCCGGTAGTGAAACATAAAACTGTTTGTTCCTAGAAACCAGCTCTTGGTAATAACTCTGTTCTTATAACCAAACAACGGGATGCCAACATCTGAACCAAACGAAAATCACAACATCAGACTTAATTATACCCTTAATAACATCAATATCCTATTAAGAAATAAAAAAAACATAGAAAAAACATCGACTAAAAAGCGGTTGAAACTATAGAGTAATCCATCTAGAGGTATTTTTTAAAACAAAGAAGATATAAAAATTCAAATCAAGTGTGGAATCTTTATTGGTATTAAAAGGACATTCTATGGCATTTATTTTTTGAAAATAATTACCTTCAAAATGTTGGCAACTGTAATATAGAAATAAGCGTTCGGTGAGAAACAGGAAGATCCGCTGTTTTCGACCAAAATTTCGTTCAGTAATGAGGCCCATTTCTGGCTCAACGGCAAAGTCAATAAACAAAATTGCCGCATTTGGGCTGATGGCAACAAGAAGAGGTTCAAAAGGTGCCATTATACCCAGAGAAAACCCCAGTTCGGTGCGGTTTATAAGCAATCATTGGTGCATATTTTTTCAAAAATGATGATGGCCGGAACGTAACCGTGAAGGGTGCTTGATCGCGCCATGATATCGATCTTTATGCTACCTGAAATTGAAACCCGTAATCATAACGACTCTTGGTTTCAAACAATGGATCTATTGAGAGGTCATTTCGAAAAGCAGCTAATTTCACGTTTTGGACAGGTGAGTTGGTCGCCTAGATCGAGTTATATCACACCTTTAGACATTTTTCTTTAGGGTTACGTAAAATTTAAAGTCTATGGTGACAAAAAAGCTGACAAAAAAGCCATACCGGCCGAAATGCTCGAACGAGTCATCCAAAATTGGACCCTTAGAATTGAAACCCTGAGGCGTAGTTGCGGCCAACATTTGAAGGAAATTATATTCAAAAAATAAATGCCATAAAATGTCCTTTCAAATTACCAATAAAGATTCCACACTTGATTTAAATTTTTTTTATTTTTTTTTGTTCTGAAAAAATAACTCTAGATGGACCACCCTATACAACAAGCATAGACGTCGTTAAGTTCGCCCACGCCGAACGTTTTTGGCGCCCTTTCGGCCTATGTGTCCAACCCTCGTCTTAGGCAAAACTTTAAAACTAATCTTTATTCGGACTCAGATTTGTAATGTTGGCTTACAATGTGTTGCAGTAAAAATAAAAAGGTTTTCGGAATTATTAAGAAAATAAACTTTGTTTGGAAAAACGTGCTTGTATTGGGATAAAAATGCTGCTGCATCATTTTTTTTTAAATCCAGTAATTTTTAAAGCCGCTTAAGAATTAAATGTTAAATATTGTAAAATTGTTCGAGTTTATTAAATAATTATAATTAAGTTTGGCACTGTATACTAACAATTAGCACAAAATGCTCCGTCTCGAAAAAAAAAGTAAAATAAGCTAAGATAACTGGTGCACTTATTTACTAGCATGTAAATTCTTTAATAAACGGCAACTTTCTCACAAATCTAATATCCACGAAACAAAAATTTTAAACTGCCAAGTGGCCGCAAATGTTTTCGGTTTTTATCTCTGCCAACAAATTAAAGGACATCTCACATAACTACAGCGTATCATTTTAAACAAAATATTTTAATTCTCAAATTTCACATTTATGACAGAGGTACATTAGGGTAAATGTATTGCTGTAGATAGACAAACCTAAACAAAGGCTCAAGCGGCTGGCCGAATCACTTGCATGTTAGCGACCACAACTGCAATTGCAGCGTCAATGCCACCACCAATGTTTTCATTTACAATCACGGCCGAAAACACCACAACATCGCGGTATGACAACACGGACAGTGTGCGTCATTGCAAATCCACACGCCACATACAAATACCCTTCGACATACTACAATAGAGTGGGTCAGGATAAACAGTTGATGAGGCCTCCCAAAAAATTAGTTCTTAGTAGTTCTTTCATTGTGGCTCTAAAAATTATTGGGCTTACATTTGCAGACACATACGAATTGTGTTCAAAAGATCGATCGTTGACATCTTCTCGACACATAACCATACTATGATTGCCACAACCATCGTATGATTCTCACTCAACCATACGATGATCTCCACAGCTATATTATGATCCCTACAACCATAGAATGTTTCACATACAACCATAGTATGATTCACACTTAGCCATGTTATGAACCATACACCATAGTATAATCACACACAATTATATCATGATCCCCATAATTATTTATTGAAATGGAATAAAATAAATATGAATTATGAATTTTTTTAAAAAAAAAATTAAATTAAAAATATTTGGAGTGATTTATTTAACAGTAGAACAAACCAGTTTAAAAAGCGTAAGCGTTTTAATTAAAAATATTTCAGTTAAACAAAGCCAATAAAATAAATATGAATTATGAATTTTTTTAAAAAAAAAATTAAATTAAAAATATTTGGAGTGATTTATTTAACAGTAGAACAAACCAGTTTAAAAAGCGTAAGCGTTTTAATTAAAAATATTTCAGTTAAACAAAGCCAAAGCAGTAAGTTTGAAAAATTTTAATTTTCATATTAAAAGTACAATTGTTGCATTAGATCCGTTACAATAACATTGTTCTAAAGCATATTCGAATGAAGAAAAATTACAATCATACAGTATGATTGCCGTAATCATATTGTTGTTAGCATAAAACCCAAAAAACAATACTTTTGTCGCACAAACCATATTTGTATTGTTGCTACAACCATATTTTCATTTTTAAATTTGGCAATAATACTAAAGATAAATTTCAACAATATTAATATTGCGGCAATCATACAATTTCAAAATTAAATTCAGAAAACAATACTATGGTTGCGACGAGCATACTTTTATTGCGGAGAACGTATCATTATTGCCGTGACCATATAGTAACCATATATTTTCTCTGCGTGCGTAATTTATGGACGGTTTAAGAGATGTTTAGTAGTACGAGTATGTGCGACGATGTGATAGAAGCAGTAAAAGGAAAAGTTTCTGAAAAAGTCTATATCAGAAAACTCTCGTAGAATGAGTAGGCAAAAATCCTCCAGGAGGCAATCTTATCAAGGCCGAAATGATTGTCTTTCACAGGTGATGTTTGATCAACTTAAGAGCATTACAACCAGCATTCGCATAATGGTTGGACCAGGTCGAACCCTTTGTACCCTCCACCGTCCTTTAGCTACTGAAGAGCCAAATTACTCTATATTTGAATTTGATGTTTACTATATTAACTATTGATCGTTCGTTTTGACCATGCGGTTCGTATGTGGTCCAAAAGTTAGGACAAAGGGAAGGTTAAAAATATTCTGTTGCTGATTTTTCCCGAGCTTGACCCCGTGTTAGTGAGGTGAAATTTGTTGCCTCTTTACCGATCTGGTCCATTTTCAATACCAAGACAGTAAGTCAGAATATTTTGTTGCAATATTTCAGCCACCTTGCATCAATAATGCCAACTGCAGTTAACTTTCCACAGACAGACAGACAGACATTATTTGATTATCTTAGAATTTTACGACGACTCAGAATATATATACCGAGCAGTACTTAAAGTGCTGCAAACTTAATGACGAGTTAATATACCCTCAATTCCCTGATAGAGGGTAAAAAACGGAATTTTTAGCTTGTCATCACGAGCTTGTCGTACACAACTGCTAAGCTGTAGGCATGGCGAATTTATGTCGACGTATAAACACATATTAAGTAATTGTACGGGTCCTGATTCGTGGTACTGTGGCCAAGCTGAGTTTGTGGCTATTAAAAAAGTAGCAAATGTCTGGGATAAAGCTTTATCACTCCAATGACACTAAAATAATTCGCTAGAAGTAAAAGTACCTCAGGATTATGTCGACCTGAAGTTAAAATCGAGCAGTTTGGGCTTTTTAAAAAAAAAGGATCAAAATCGACAAAATTTTGGACGCTAAGTCAGGAAACTATAAAAACATTTCCGGAAAAATGACATCTCATTGAGAAACAGGCGGATCCGTTGTCATGAACGGCGCTTCTGTCAGAGGTCGCGTTTATACAAGGCCTAGTGAGTGCAAAACATTCTCATGTCAAGATCGACCGTAACAACTGTTGTCGTAATCATGACAATACACGGTCTGCCTGGTCTATCTGGCTGTCGTAATGTGACCTTAGAATATGACCAGCGATTTTTGCCGTGTCCTTGCGAAAGAACTGTGTACTTTTTAGCCTCACAGATTGACTCAACGTTAGGCATATACTAGTATTGGCTTACATTTGAGCTTTCGATGGGCGACTGGTACTAGGGGCATTCCACTGCAAAGAAGTGCAGCTTCTTAATCAGTCTGCTAGAGATCTCCACATTTATCTGACCTTAAATAACCGATGTAAGAAAAAATAACCGCGAAAATGGACAAAAACGGATGTTTATCCCTTTGGATCAAAAACAATCTACAATACGAAGTTCTTTTTTAAATTGTGCTACCACATTTGTTTCTGGAACCTGCGACCCAACTTAAGCTCAATGGCACTCCAGCTAAGCGCCACAAATAAGTGTCGACTATACATACTCCGTCCAGCCACTAAGGAATTACGGAAATGTTTCGTAATATGCCGCACTGTGCTGAGCATTAATTGGATGCTGGATGTTTGAAAGCACTCCCAGTGGCAATGCGTCCGACCAATGTGTAAGAATGGCATTCGATTCAGTTTTCTTTACTGTCAGCGTTATTAATGTTCATTGATTGTGAGGCTATGCAATCGACCAAACGACAATTATCCAATTTCACAGCGGCGCGGTGTCCAACGCAGTGCTAGCAAAGTTACTGTATACACCTGACCTGGCCTGACCTGACCAGAGACCACATCATCACACCAGTCTTATTGTCGGGCGGACAATGGCTAGAGGAGTTTGACATAATGGCGGAGGTCCAAAAGCAAACCCGTAAAATCAATCGATCAATCAACCTGAGACCACAAATATTGTGCTGAAGTGTGTGCGTGCATGCACGAGTACTTGCATTTGTCGCCAGGACACGCAAGTGTTGTGGGTCATTTGTAAGTAAAGCGCTGGCGTCAACCGTAAGTATGGCTGGTACAATTACATTCGATAACAATCGATTGACTATGATGCCGATGGCGACCGATTATAATCCTCCTTTATATATTCCCACTAACAATATGCCGGTATGTGTACTGAGTTCTCTTATTAATGTCTCCCATTTCATTTTCCATTTGCAGGAGGACATGGTGTGCCTCTCGTGCACGGCAACGGGAGAGCGCGTCTGTCTGGCCGCTGAAGGTTTTGGCAATCGGCACTGTTTCCTCGAGAACATCGCCGATAAGAACATACCACCCGATCTATCACAATGTGTTTTCGTCATCGAGCAAGCATTGTCGGTGCGTGCCCTGCAGGAGCTGGTGACGGCCGCCGGATCAGAAACTGTAAGTATTGAGCGTCTCATGGAATGTATGGGCTTTTGCAAATCAACAAAACATACATCCACGCATAAATAAAAAAAAAACGTTGAGTGACCCAGCCCTAAGTGTGTCCCAGTTATTCCAGATGCTACTTAATACTGGCAGCAGTTCCATAAGCATGAGGGGAGGTATCCCGTCTATGCTAGGCAGTAGACTTGTTTTGCGAAAATCTGTTTTTATTACACTCTTCGTGGGGAAGTCCTAATATAAATGTTTCGTGGAACGGATTTGAATAAGTTGAGCTTGAAAAAGGTTGACGAGGCCAGAAAGTCCCACGAAGAGTGTTAGTCAAGAGTATAAATAAAATTAAGGCTGGACTTGTCCCATACTCCATCTTTGAGTCATCCGTAAGAAATTCGGTTTCCCATCCAATCTTTACGGACTGAAGGCTCAAAAGCTCTTGCGGAAGTTCAGTCTGCTGTAGCTGATATTTGCTTGCTTAAAACGAACAAAAAACGACGAGCTAGAAATTTCAACAAAAAAACTCCATCTTTGAGTCATCCAACCGTATTTTGTGTATTTACGATTTTTATAAGAAATTCGGTTTCCCATCCGATCTTTACGGACTGAAGGCTCAAAAGCTCTTGCATAAGTTCAGTCTGCTGTACATAGCTGATTTTTGCTTGCTTAAAACAAACAAAAAACGACGTGCTAGAAATTTCACAAAAAAAATTGTCAAAACCCCTATGGAGTGAATTAAATTTGACTTTATTATAATATTAAATAAAGCTTAAATCGACTAGAGCCGACTATGAGATACCCTAAACCGCTCTTCAATTTAAAAGATTCCTCGCATCTGCCTGGAGTTTGAGCAATGAGATTTCTTTGTATGGATCTAAATGAAAGCATGGACCAACAAGGACCAATTTTACCAGTGTTAATTCCAATTTACTATAATAAATATGAGCAGGAACGAATGTAAATGTTTCTTCTAAAGTGTCAAATCAGGGGTGACGTTTGCTTGTGGACTATGGAAAAACATGGACTGATATGGTCCAGTATTACTACTGTTGATTACTGGTGCCACGTGACGCAGCGCTTAAAACGATGAGCACAGTGACATTTAATTTCTGACTTTAGAGTGACCGAAATCCAAACGGGAATGAAACCATATGCAAACATGGACATAGTCCAATATTTACCAGGGTAAGTTAAAGCTCTGTAGGGTATCGTATAATATGCCACTCTGACTTTAGTATTTTTATGTATATTATTTATTTGTCAAATAAATGCTCACTCTCGATATTTGACACTGAAATAGGCGTCTACAACAACGATCCACTAAAGATAGCTCACGGGCGTTCATATCTTCATACACATGAATACTAGTGAACAAAAACGAACGAAACTGCCGAATCGGGTACAAGAATACAAGCTTATAGTAAGGTGGTATGTATTCGCCGATCCCCGGTCTCGAGTGCGAGCTTTGGGTTGGTTCGCTTATAAACTTTTTGCTAAGTCCTACACTATCGTTATTGATTGAAACGAAATATTTTTTTATAAACGACTAAGAATTTTCTCGTGTTTATTTTTTTTTAGTTGAAAACATACATAAGGACGATTGTGTTGTCATTGACACTTTGTCTTTTTTAATTTCGCGAAAATTTTTTTTGGAAAATAAAGAAAGTGGTATTTCATAATTGTGTAAAGTTTCAGAAAAAGTATGAAATATTTTAGGAAAATTCGGGAGAAAGTTAATGAAATACTTTTTTTCAGTGGATGACTGATTAGTTTGTATTTAAGTATAAAATTTATAACAAATTTTAATGATAATGTCTTGTATTGCATATATGTATATCCTATGACAGCAATTTATATATATATATATATATATATATATATATATATATATATATATATATATATATATATATATATATATATATATATATATATATATATATATATATATACGTACGTCTGTATGTGTGTACAATGACGCATGGTCCATTTCGTTGTATAAGGATACCTCCCCTCGCCTCTTATGGGATCATGGAAAAAAGTTGCTACACCACAATAATCCAACAATCTTGGGTGTTGTTTAATGGTTTGTGCAAGTGGCGCGCGCTGTGGTGGCTCATGCATAAACATGTCTGTCGCATGAATATACATACAAACGAAGGCATATACGCGCGAGCAGCACATCAATACGTGCACATCCTTGTGCATCCAGCATGTCCACCCATACATATATCCACATACTGCTCACTTATGCCCCGTGCACATACCCAAACAAATGTGTATACGCATACGTACATACTTGCGTGAGTGTATGTGTGTATTCTTGGTTGTGATGCATGTGCCGGTAATGTGGTTTTCGTTAAATCATATTAAAATATTAAGCCCAGCCAGTGGATGTTTTCCTCCAAGCCGACACTTCACTTGGACCGATTTTTCGCGACTCTAGAGTAAAAGCAACAAAATGAGAGACGAAATATTAACAACAACAAAAAAAGAAATACGTAACGCAGAAAATAACGAAAACAATCCTTTTACGCCGCACAATTAAATTTAATCCTTTTTAACAGTTTCATTTCTGTCCGTCCTTGTTGCCGAGAGTGTGTGCAGTACGCGCACTTTCTCTGTGTGTTTGTTTACATTACTCGTATACATACGTCCTCCTTTACCTACCCACGTTAACATGTTTTTTTCTCTCTTCTCTTTATTTCCATACAAATTGTGTATCCTTGCATATCCTTTGGCGCTTAAACAACCAACCAAATTTCCCTCAAACGATATCATCTGCATCTGCAATTATAAATATTTTGGACTTTTGAAATTGGCGGAAATTAATAATAAAACACAAACAACAAAAAAACACCACAATGATAACACAAAAATTCAATACAAAATTTATGTCAATAACAAATACTCACGCCCTGCGGCCACCTCTGCCTGCATTATAACCATCGCCGCTCCCACCACGCTCTGCACTATTAATACTGCTGCATTTCAATATATCGAATTTTTAATTGTTATCGTGTCTACTGTATTCTATTCAATATTTCCCTTTTCTCTATTTCGAAATATTGCGAACCAATACAATCATATTTAAACCGAACCAAAAACATACGCTATTTTCCAAATCAATCAAATGCATTCCCAAACCAAAACCCAAACGAAACATGTGTTGTGTCTCATCAGGATCCTCAATTTGTAAGTATACAGAAAGGTTCTACAGAATCACGCACTGATTCGCAATTACTCCGCTTACTTTGATTTTGGCTAACTTCTTGTTCAGTTCTTATTTTGTTTAACCGCGTCTGTCTGTCTTTCCGTTTATCAGTTCTGTATCTCGTGCAACTCTTCTTAAGTGTATCTATCTGTCATTCTTTAGTTTTGATTTTGGCAAAATTCGGTGCATTTCATTGCTTGGATGTTGGAAGTTATTTGGGATGAACGGTTGCAACAACTAAGAACAATCTGTAAATTAATCTGAATCTAATCAATATTTGATGTAATTGTAACTGTGTCGTTTTCTCTATAACTTTCTGTATATCTTTGGTGTCGTTAATCATCTCGTATGTAATTCCAAACACACACAAAAACAACTAATATTTTGAGAACCCACCACCCTATATTCATCCACAGTATAATTGTCACAGGTAAGGACTTCACACTAGTGGACTCTGGTCTACATCAAGCCATAGTGCAACAAGCTCGGTGATAGCAACGAATAGATTGCAAATGCTAAGTTTATGCTATGCCCGACGATTATTTCAGCCAAGGGAGAGCCACATACGCCGACGTTTTATGGAATATTAATGCTGATGGCCAAGAAAAGAGGCAATCGATGTTGAGAGAATCCTCTTCTGACTTTTTTGAAACAAAGATAACAAAATGAAGAAGAATGCAGATTTCGGAGAACCCTTCGCTAACTGAGGATTACATCGAAAGTATTAATGAGAACGACTTAAAATTAAATACGAGAATGTTGCGGCTTTAATATACCTCCAGCTGAGTAGTCGGCACTTTTTTGTCCCCCAAGGCTTATAGACATTCCATCTTATAAGACAGCTGTGAACACTACAACCCTTATACCAGAGACCATAGGATGAAGTACCATTGAATTGGTCTGGTGTTATGGCGTGGTGCTTGTTTGCAAAAGCCTTTCTCATCCAATAGCAACGAATTGATATTTTTCAAACACCACGCCATAACACCACAACTTTTTAACGGTACCAGATATTTTACGCCAACTTTAAAGAGCTTTTTTATAGCTTTTCGGATTAATCTGGCCACTATTTACCGCTGCAGGAAAACAAATTTAAAAACTTGCGACTTTTTATAAGACTTAACCGCATATAAAATACATGCAAGATACACGGACGCACTACCTGTTAAAGGATTGCAATTATTCGGTCTGTGTACGATACCTTAGGACTTCGAAGATCGTAGATCCTACAACCAAAAATATTCTGGATAAATAACGAGACTTACAAGCAAGTACAACTAACCGATATATGGATATCCCTGACAGAAAATCCGTGAATCATTAAACAATAACTTTCCACCACACCCCATTAAAGAATAAACGGGATCTATACAATTTATATAATCCCTGACTGGGATCTACTATTTAATGCCAGCACCGAAAAGATTTTCCAGGCGCTGAAGAGTTTTAAATGTATGTATTCGAATTTGAACCAGGGCTCACGAGTTACCATTGTGCTGCACATCATCGCGGCCGACCTTTACTTCGAAATAAAAAAGACTTGCACTGCTACGCTGATCTAAGTTGGAGCTATTGAAAACCTAAGCATCGAACAAAACATCGACTCTCGTTCATAATACGGCCATTTAGGCTAACTTTTAGCCAATCACATTTCACTGACAATAAGCGGCGGTTATGCAATAAATGTGTGCCGTTTAAAGTAATCCCTTACCAAATTCCCTCAACACCCCTCAAATAACTGAGCTGTACCTGCATTACTTCATATACTCACTGAACGACACCTACTGTTTAAAGCCGGCTCCGAACGGCTAATGTCTTTGACGGCTGTATATAGGGTCATTTGTCTGGTCGTACACTAACCATCACACCGTGGCAGTCAAACACAATCTCTTAATCCAATGTAAGTTGGAAGTCACAGGGGTTCAGGTACTTGGAAGGTCCAGGTTACTGTGGCATCGATAACAATGAATAGGTTAAAAAATTATCCAAATCTAAGTCAATCCATATGAACAACGCTTTGGTCAAATTGATCCATACCATTCATATCAGTATGGCTCCAATCAAAAGTGAATAAAGCAAGAGAGTATGAGATTATCTGGATAAAAGTAAGAATCGAAAGGGGAAATAAAAAACCAAACAACCATGAAGTAACCCTTTAAGCACTGCTTTTTTAAACTGGCCGTGTATTCCGAAGAGGAACTAGGGGAAACCATCTAACGGGTGTCTCAGTGATAGTGCAGTTTTACATTTAGTGTCATATTTTGTGCAAGTGGCAACTCTGAAATTTGCCAGCTGTCAAATACAATTAATTATTATTATCAAAAATGAAGAGGCTGGAAAAAAATGATAACAAATATTTAGAAAGTTATGCCGAGCCCGCTCGCAATCTTCGAAGAATTTTCAGTCGAGACATCAAGTGTGTCAACCATTTGAGGAGGGGTCATGCGATTTAACGCCGTGCGGTTTCTTTCTTTGGGATATACTTATAGTTAACTATCGGATTTATGCGGATAAATAGAAACAACTCCTGAGATCAAATCCACTGCGTCATTGGTAAGATACAGCCACGTCTCTGTGAAAAAGACATGACAAATTTCATAATAAAAGTCTAATGGCCTGTCATCAGAGCCGCGTGGGCCATTTGAAGGACATTTTATTCCAAAGTTAATCGGAACATGTCTTCTTTACAATCCAACCAGATATTTCTCGGCAGACTGGAAACGAAGACAATTCCCAGCCAGAGAACTTCACTCTTTTGGAAGCTCTGGTCGGATCTAAAGATGCCATGAGGTCTGAAGCAGAGTTTCTCATAAGGAGATAATCTTAGCATTAGACCCCATAGCATGATGAGCTGAAAATTCTAAAGGCTGACTTAGATTGTTGGCAACAAGGTTCGTTGGCGGAATATTATCGGAGAACTAACATGGCGGAAACACAATTCTGTGGGTAAACTTTCTCAAGCGAACTTAGTTCAGGAGATGCAGTTTTTGGAAATATGTATATATAATATTTGGTAAAAAGCGTCCGCCCAGAGGTCACAGTAGATTTGATAAATGATTTACGAGAACTTGTCAGCAAAACGACGGATCTATAAACTAAACCTTAATATTTCGAAGCCACAGACTTAGCATTAGTTGCAATTCGTAAACGGACCTGGAAGATGAAGGAGTTACTCATACTGTAACCGGCACGACAACTCCCCTAGGCATCCACTATGATTTAAACATGACTTAATCATGGGGCTTTTGTATTTCGATTCCCATGCTTTGACAAGGAGTGATCTCGATGGAATAAAAGGCTTCTACAAGGAAAGTCAATAGAAAATTACGATCTGACGAGGATGCTCCGAAAGAAACTATATGCGGCATAATTCCATGGAAACAACAAAATGAAGAACCCTAAGAAGAACCGGCATCTCGCTAATAGTAATACAGAAAGACGAACTCGAAGATGGCTTATTCAAAGAATGGTGGTGTGGAATTTTCATAAAATATTCTACTCATCTAGAAAAAACTGAGAATACATGCAAATCGTCTAACAAAGTTTGTTATTTTCCCGCTCCCATTCGTTATAAAATGAATCGCTTGCCATTCACTTCCATTGCCTCGGTTGCAGACGAATGCTTATAATTAAATCTGATTGAAGTATCTAATGAATCTCCAAACGTCATTCGAAACCATAGCGGAAATGCACTTGCTTCTTTTTTCTTCTTCTGAGTTTTCTTTTGTTTCCTTTCTATTAACCTCACAGACGCTTAAGATAAATTGTGTAACAAACATTCAAGTTGATAACCCAGGAAACATTAACCCTTTGCTAACCCCCAATGAGGTGCATAGAGTAGATAGAAAACGCTGACTAACCTAGATGAGATTGTGTTAGTGAATACTCCAACTCCTACCACCACCATTGACACTCTATTGACTTTCACACACATACACACACCAACACATTCCTCCATTCATTGACACACTCACAGCCACTCTCAGTCGTTGTTTGTTTTATTCTTCTTCTTTTTATACGTAGAATGTTTTTCGCCGTCGAATGAATGAAATTGAAATTGAACTTCCTTTAGCAATGCTCGCAGGACTGAGTCAAAAGTATTAACATTGAAATTTTCTATTTCTCTTCCCCCTTTCGGTTTTGGTTTTACTTTTGAAATTTATTTGGTGCAGGGCAAAGGGACTGGATCCGGCCACAGAACTCTGCTCTATGGTAATGCTATACTGTTGCGACACAACAACAGTGACATGGTAAGATCAACAACAACACATACTCTCCCACTTACACTTACACACATACCGAGACAATTTAACGTAATCCTTGACAATTGAATTGATACCTTATCTTTTTGGTCGTTCGTTTCTCGTGGTTGTTCCTGGGTGCGTTGTGCAATACAACAACAACAACACCACCAATAGTATCTAGCCTGCCTTTCGACATCATCGTCCAACGACAAATTATCGTTCGATGTCGGCCTGCAGGAGCACAGTCAAGGTGAGGCATGCTGGTGGACCGTTCATCCGGCCAGCAAGCAGCGTTCCGAGGGTGAGAAGGTGCGTGTGGGCGACGACTTGATTTTGGTCTCTGTGGCAACAGAACGTTACTTGGTAAGCTTAGCTCGCTCGGATTACGTGTAAGTCAAGCCATGCGCTTTATTAAATTTCTCATTTCTTTGACGTCTGTGTGAGTGCAGCACACGACCAAGGAGAACGAGCAATCAATTGTGAATGCCAGTTTTCATGTCACGCACTGGTCGGTGCAACCCTACGGCACCGGCATCTCCCGCATGAAGTATGTGGGCTACGTATTCGGTGGCGACGTTTTGCGTTTCTTTCACGGCGGCGACGAGTGCCTAACCATTCCAAGTACGTGGGGACGTGAAGCAGGACAAAAGTAAGTAACAGCATAAAAAAACTACTCATAATCTATCGTAAGGATAATCGTTATAATTACCTCCGTCATCACACTCCTTGCTACACCTTGAAATATTGAATCATCGTTTAATTTGTATGGGTCGCTTTGATCAGAAAGTTGGATCGTCGATTGGCAATTGCTACACCTTGAAATATTGCATCATCGTCTAATTTGTATAGGTCGCTTTGATCAGAAAGTTGGGTCGTCGATTGATAATTGTGTTCGTAATGTGCATTACTGATTCTTAGGCATTGCGCATTGCGTACGCAGACAAACACAAACATTTGGTTCACGAGTCTAAAAATGTTGATAAGTTATAGAGTTTACTGTTTTCAAAATGTCATAACTTCTTATACAAAGTATCCTAAGAATGTAGTTATTAAGCAAATACTGTCTTTCGTATCTCTATACTTTGTAAGATCCCATTAATTTTTGTTTTCTTTCTTATAACGTAAGCACATTGGTTTAATTTTAGGAAGCGAAAATGTAAGTCGGAAAAATTAAAAGAATACTTAGCTAACTAAAAATTAAATAAAAATAATTGAAACATATAAAGTTATTAATTTGAGAAGTTATAATTACAGCGCAAATCTTAAATGCAGAGTTTTAACGATAAGTGAATAAAATAATACAAAATCAGACCGACTAAGCACATTAAATACGTAACACGACAAATCAACTCTTTAACAAGACAAAGTCAAAGGTGATAAATGAAGATAGATCCAACCTAGTTTGCCAAATCAAGTGCAATTGTGACGAGTCTGACATATACCGAAATGTATACTTACTAGACTAGACTTTCATTCCAAAATGGGATCAAAATCTGTAAAACACTTGAGGAAAAGACAGCCCTCCGAGCACACTGTAGACGTAGAAAAAGGTATGGTTGGGATAACAACATTCGATATTATTTTCCTCACAACAATTACAAATTCACACATAACCATACCATGATTTCCACAACCATAGTAAAATTCACACTCAATCATACTAAATTCTCCACAACCATAGTTTGTTTCACATACAACCATAGTGTAACCCTCTCAACCATAGTATGATTCACACGCAACCATGCTATGATCCCTACAACCGTAGTATGATCACACACAAATATACTATGATATATGCCCATAATTATTTATTAAAATTGGGTTAAGTTGTCAACAATGGATTCGAATTAAGAATATTTTTTAAAATTTTTCATTAAATTCAAAATAAGGGGAGTGGTTTATTTAAATGTAGAAAAGATCAGTATAAAAACGTAAGCGTTTTTTTAAATATTTCAGTTAAACAAAAAACAGTTTGTTTGAAGATTTTAATTTCCATATAAAAAGTGTTGTTATTGAATTAGATCCGTAAAATAACATTGTTCTAAAAATCATATTCAAATGAAGAAAAATTACAATCATACAGTATGATTGCCGTAATCATATAATTATTAACATAAAACCCAAATACAATACTTTTGTCGCACAACCTTTTTAATATGGTTGTATATTTTCATTTTTAAATTTGGCAATAATAATATTGTTACATTTCAACAATATTAATATTGCGCCAATTATACTATTGTCAAAATCAAATTAAAATTAAAAAAAATAGTATGGTTGCGACGAAAATACTTTTATTGCGAGGAACATATTATTATTGTCGTGGCCATTAGTAAACATATTTTCTCTCTGCGTGCACTAAGACCCATCGTTAACATTGCGTATGTGTTAGTAGAAGATAATAGCAATATTATTGAAGTTCCTGCGCAAAAGGGACTTAATTACAAAACAGATACAGTGGTAGACAATCGTTTAAGCACTGTTGACTTTTTGTCTGTTTTGGTGATATTAAATATTTTTTAATATGTATTTTTACGAAACAAATATTTCATTACACTGTGGGAAAGTCAATTAAAAGCTAAAAAAGGCGAGAAATTCGTCAAGCTGGCCATGGTAATACTTATACATTGATCTTATTGTCTAAAACCACGCTTTAGTTTGGATGCATGAATCGAGGCATTGCTTGCTGGAATATTACTTCTTCGTGCATATTTTCATCAAGGTGTGGTATCAACACGGCCTCCAACAATTCAATATAATTTTCTGAATTCATTTTTATTGATATAAAACAAATCGGTTACTTACAAGGGTTGCTATTTATATTTCGGGTCCTGACAATACTAGTGTTTCCAGATGTAAAGTGTAACTTCCACTGGAAGCTTTGACATTTTTTAGTTTAACTTCACTCAGAACGTTTTGTCATTTGAGGGCGAACTGTTTTGTTTACAGTGTGTTGAAAAATTCATCTCAGTCAAAAAATGGAATTATCCCGTGAACATTTCCGTGCGATGATTTTTTATTATTTTCGGCGTGGGTTATCGAGACAAGAGTGTTTAAAACAACTTCTTTCGACTTTTGGCGATGAAGCACCACCAAAAACCACTGATAATCGCTGGTACCAAGAGTTCAGTCTCAGACGCCGTTCGCTCCAGGATGAATTTCGTAAAGGACGTCAAACTACGGTCACTTTGCCAGAAGCCATTGATGCTGTGCGTGAACTGATTAAGTAAGACCGACATGTGACATACCGTGAGATTGAGGCATCCTTGGGCATTAGTATGACAAGCATCAATAAAATATTGCATGTTCATTTGGCCGTGAAAAAATTTGTTCTCATTGGATCCCACTTAATTTGACGAATGCTCAAAACACGCTCGTATGGATTGGTGCAAAGAGATGTTGAAAAAGTATGACTCCGGTAGCTCAAAGACATTGTCACAGGTGACGAACCATGGAGCTATGCATACGAACCCGAAACAAAACCGCAATCGACCGTATGGGTCTATCAAGACGAGCCAAATGAACAAAAGTTGTTCGTGGAAGAAGTACATCGAAGCTAATGATTGCTTTTTTTTTGGCATAACCATCCATGTTGCCACAGTGCCTTAAGTAGAACGTAAGACAGTCAATTCTGAGTGGTAAACAACCATCTGTTTGCCAACAGTGTTCGAAGAAATGAGGAGAGATAATAAGAGAAGACGGATAATTTTGCATCACGACAATGCGAGCTCTTACACATCAGCGGAAACGATGAGCTATTTGACCACTCAAGATGTCGAATTAATGGGCCATCCACCGTAAAGCCCTGATTTGGCACCCAATGACTTCTTCTTAATCCCTAGCATCAACAAAAAATGCGTGGTCAACGTTTTTCATCGCCCGAAGCAGCTGTTGAAGCGTCCAAAAATCATGTTTTGTAGAGGTGTCTCAATCGGAGTGGAAAAAGAGCTTCGAAAATTGGTTTGTGCGCATGCAAAAGTGTATTGATCTTAAAAGAGAATATTTTAAAAAACAATGAAATTATTTCCAATGATAAATTATATTATTGCCGGACCCGAAATACAAATAGCAACCATCGTATTTTCATAGGAAAGGGCACCCACACCATAAGGCTTTCACCACCAAAATTACACTTTGATCTAACTTCATTGTTCTTACCTAAATCGTGCCAGTAGCAGCAATAACAGTCTGGGCCATCTAAATTGATCTAATTTTCTCGTCGGAAAAGATGACATGTTTCCATTCATTTGTCTAAGCCATATGCATTTTGGCAAACTCTAGCCGTTTTAGTTTATGGGCATTTGATAAGCTAGGTTTATTTCGTAGTTTTGTCCATCTTATGGATGGTGTAGACTTTATATACCATGCAATTGTTCTAGAGGTAACAGTAAAGTCCAGTTTTTTCGTTTATTTTGCTGCAGGTTAGCCGATTTTTTGTAGCTCACGAATTCGTCCTTTATCCTTCAATGCTAGTTTTTTCTATTGGACTGTCCTGTGTTTTTTAAGGGAATCGATGAAATTCTATTTTTAGTCATTAAAACGCTTTCACGAACCCATTTCTGTAAAAATGTAGCATCAACACAATTTATTTTATTTTTAATATTTTGTACTTATTTAATTAGTATTTTCTTACCAAAAAAATATGTTTACTTGGAATTTTTCAGTTGATAATAGCGGTGTTCTTTTCAGGTCACTAAACAAGCTTTTGTATGGAATTTACTCGGTTAGCAAGCGAGTTGGCCTCAACTCTCTAAGAAACGAGATAGAGATACCACACTTATTTTCCGACAAAAAATAAACAGTGGCACACCCTGCAATACAAAAACATATGTTTTTAGTTACGTATACTAAAAAATATCGTAATCAAGCAGAAGACATCTCATCGGCGTATTCGTATTGGGTTCATTTGCACGAAATGGGATAAGTGACACTAAAAATCAACTCGAACTGATAGTTCAAGAGAATTTTCACATTATTACAAATAAAATGTGCTAAAATAACTTGATTAAGTATTTATCTTGGATAATTTTATTACAATTTGTAGATTTGTATTGCCTGCTTTCGACGATTTCCGCGATGAACCCTCTTGCTGTTCATTTCTTTTTGGTGTAAGCAAAGAGAAACAATGTTGCCATATTACTCACAATTTTCTTCAATGTTGCCAGATTGTCATACTGGAAACTAACCAGTAAACTAAGCTTGTTGCCTCAAAAGAACACGGCTAATATCTTTTTTGCTGATGCATTCAAACGAATGTCTCACAAAATATTTGCTAGTGTTTAAAACTATGTGATTTTTGCGTAAACACAAAATGTTCGCCATGTAACGGTTCTTACACTTCATTGCTGTGGTGTTGGGATAAAAAAAGTAATTACTTCGGGTCGGTATCTGACAGTCACAACAAAATAAACAATGTTCAAAAATATACTGTACTGTCAAGTGCTCTCAAATGTATACTTTAGATGCATTAGCCGCTTTCTTTTCATCCCGTACCTACGATCGCATATGTGTTACGAAAAGAACAAGAAAAAATAAGTTGGTATCACATGCAGCGTTCGCATTTACTACTCCGTAGCAGCAAGAGCTTAACAAATATTGCTATGCTCTCGCTACCGCTCCCACTTTGAACAGAGCCGTAGCAGAGCCATAGCCGAAAAATGAAAAAGTATATGCTCTGCTCTGCTTGTAGTTATGTATGTCGCGTCATAAACTATAGCAATAGAAACAGGCAAAAATCAAATGATGTGCTCTGCGTAGCCATAGCGGGAGCTGAAAACTGAGAGCGAGATGAGAGCAGATCAAGTGAAATTGTTTTTATTTACTATGGCTCTTCTGTGTTTTTGTTTTTGCTAAAATTCTGTGTTTGTTTGGACGTTTTTGTTTTTGCTACAATTCTGTGATCTTTATTTTATTCATGTGTAGGTTAATAAATTGAAAAATTAAAACCATATTAAAATTAAATTCAATATTTAAATTAAATCAAAGTTTGTAGGTTAATAAATTGAAAAATGAAAACCATATTTTATTCAGTCACAATATTTAAATTAAATTAAAGTTTGTATTAAGTAAAACAATTTCACTTGATCTGCTCTCATCTCGCTCTCAGTTTTCAGCTCCCGCTATGGCTACGCAGAGCACATCATTTGATTTTTGCCTGTTTCTATTGCTATAGTTTATGACGCGACATAACTACAAGCAGAACAGAGCATATACTTTTTCATTTTTCGGCTATGGCTCTGCTACGGCTCTGTTCAAAGAAAGAGTGGTAGCGAGAGCAAAACAAAATACTACGAAGTAGCGTAGCATTTTCAAACGCTGATCACATGTAGTCCCATTCAAAAAACATTTTGTTAAATTGTAAACATTGAAAATTTTACATTTTGCCATCAAACCATATCGATGTCTTTCATGTTCGAACATCAGACCAAAAAAATATTTTTTTTTCAAAGTTTTAGATACGAATTTTTACTAAGTACTTTCAAATTGATTAAAAAATGTAATGTGTAATTTGAATTTCAGTCATAAAATGTTTCAAATTTTCCAACATTGTTATATAAATTAACATTAATCACAAACAAGTTTGGTTTGAACGCACTCGTAAAGAATTTGTATGACATAACGTACGGGACGAAAGGAAAACGATATTGTAAGAAAACACGGACGACCGAAACATTATTTGACAAAGACTTTTGAAGAGAACAGCCGAACTTTTAATTGTTTAATTTAAATGTATTTTATGTTATTAAATTTTTTGAGTAAATTTGTTTAATTTATGAATATCTTTTAGTTCCTCAGACGATGACTAACGAAGATAGTCACAACTTCGGGTACAAATAATTAATAAATATTAAAAACAATTGTTTTTTAATGACTCCAAGCCGAACGACAAATCAACAAGTAGTTATGACAATTTCAAAACAATGCACTTTACAATTTATACCGAATTTCTGTCCCAGTTTGCTCGGAAACGGATCATTTACACAGCATCCATCATTGACTAACGCAATACAGTTCGGAAATAAAATTTGGAAATAAGTTTTTTGTGTTTGTCTCAGAAGTGAAATTTTTGCAAAAAAAAAAGCCAACATACCGTCAATCTGGCTTTCACGTTTGAGGCTTGCTGGGGTTTTAATGAGCAGCCAGATCGGTTTGCCGGAAGCGAATTATACTTTTAAGATCGGATCTTCGCTTTTCGAGAACTTATAGTCTAAACCTTTTTATATGAAGATTGGTAGTTGTCTAGTGCACAGGGCAATCGAATTATTGCAGCAACAAAAGATATTTTTATTTATATTTATTTAAAGTAAACTTTCCTTTTTCCGAAAAAAATTAATTTTGATATAATTTTAGTTAGAAAATATTACAACTAATTTTTCCAAAAATTTTAAAGTAAAATTGTTTTTTTTTTTAATTTAAAACTTAATTATTTGATTGGGCTAATATTTTACCTTCCGACAAATTATATGACATTAATTTTACATCTGGTGGATGTACTGCTAAGACCAACATGAAATATACTATACTACTATGAAATAAATATACTCGTGGCAATTTAATGAAAAATAAATTGTGATTGCCTATAACTCTTAAACAATAGGAGATACTCCTCAATTCCCCACCCAGCCTAAAGCTCTAAACTCCTGTCATCTTAAACGCTTCTTGGATATGGCTGTGTGAAATGTCATTGAGCTAGAAAATCTCACAGAAATTTGAGACTCATTTCCAATTATTTTCCAACCATGTGTAACGTAAACTTGGAAAACATTTTGCTTTTTGATCCGTTTTTCCGGCAATCGCTCAAATAAATCTGCTAGAAAATGTTAATCTAACATGGACAAGCCGAGCCCCATTTCTGCTGGATTATGCTTCTACTGTGTGAAAACTAAACGTGTTGGAGCATTCATTTTACGCAGGTTCGGAAATGAATTAGATACACATTTGAGTTATTAAATTTGAGGGAAATTCAATTCATGTACTCGTATTAAGGTTTAATGTTATGTGGGTTTCAATCCTAAAATCGCTACAAATTATTTAGTTTATGCGATATTCGTTTTTCCAATTAATAATTTCCGGCAGTACAGTTAATGTATTACGCGAATATTGTAGTTGGCGTATTTATGTGGGAGGTACAAGCATGGGGCATAGCAAGGTTTCCCAATTACTTCTCTCGTCGAAATAATCCAACAATAATACATTATTTCCATTATAATTTCAGCATTGTTGTGTACGAAGGTGGTTCAGTCATGTCCCAGGCCCGTTCACTGTGGCGCTTGGAATTGGCGCGCACCAAGTGGACTGGCGGTTTCATCAATTGGTTCCATCCCATGCGAATTCGCCACATCACAACCGGGCGCTATTTGGGCGTCAACGAAAATAACGAATTGATTTTGGTATTTATGCGACAACAGCACCGGCAGCGGCCTATTTAGCAGCATCGACTAATCTTTTATTCTCTGTCTTTCAGGTCAAAAAGGAAGAAGCATCCATTGCCACAACGACTTTCTGTCTGAGACAGGAAAAGGACGACGAGAAAAAAGTACTCGAAGATAAAGATTTAGAAGTTATCGGTTCGCCGATCATCAAATACGGTGACACCACCGTCATTGTGCAACACTGCGAAACGTGTCTGTGGCTCAGCTACAAGAGTTATGAGACAAAGAAGAAGGGTGTTGGCAAAGTCGAGGAGAAGCAAGCCATTCTGCACGAAGAAGGCAAAATGGACGATTGCCTGGATTTCTCGCGCTCTCAGGAGGAAGAGTCCAAAACTGCTCGTGTCATTCGCAAATGCAGCAGTCTATTTACACAGTTTATTAAGTAAGTCAATGCACACATTCGGGACTGAAAAATTGATGTGGTTACAATTCGGAAGACGTTAACTAGTCGAAGTTCTGCAGCTCCTGGCATATTATAAAGCAACGAATGTTCTCAGAGGTTAAGTCGCTATTCGATATTGGGTCCACTCTAAAATAAATTTAAATTCTATTTTTTATTATTCATTGATTTTTTTTAAAAGATGTCTACTGCAACGTAGTTTTGTTTCAGTGCTTCACCCGAGTCAATATCGTATGAATCTACTGTATTTTTCCGAGGGTCCAACTGAGACATTATCCATTTTCATCTTGGCATCATGTCGAACGTTGCCAGATACTAATGTTCTACGTCCGACACGAATGAAACTTTGCCGGTAGTAGTTCTAATGAGTGCTTTCATAAATACGAGTATATTCGGTTAAAGTAACCCGGCTATTAAGCATGTTGGCTTCAAGCCGATCCTTAGATAACTAATATCTGCAAGGTCGTCTGGATCCCCATCATTTCAGTAGAAAACGACGCGAAAGGAAATAAATGTATACGTACACTCCTTTCTGTTCTGAAGTAGTCGCTGGTGCCAACTTTAAGTCTCTTTGCAGGACTTCTAGGCAGACAGTCATTCGGTTATTTCTCTAGTACGCATCGTTGATGAGGTTGTCTCCGCTCTACTCGTACATTTAGTTCAGATTGTTGCTATGCCTTAGAACATACTTGACTGTCACACTTATGGATAATTATGGAAGCCTTCTTACACTTACTAAGATGCTGCAGCAGCCCACCTTCTTATGATAATCAGGGACAACACATGTAACAATAAATATAGTGTTCGGTCTAGCCCGTCTAGATTCTTTTTACTGATATATATTTTATTTTCACATTGACAGATCTTTTCCGCTCGAAATCTTGACAGAATCTCGGTATCACTCTTACGTTTGGTATAATTTTCGTTTTTTTTTCTCTTTTCCATTCACCTCAATGTGTAGTGCCTTGGAAACTCTACAATCAAATCGCCGTCACTCGATCTTTTTCCAAAAGGTAAATCTAAACGAAATGGTAATGTGCCTTGAAGATTTGATCAACTACTTCTCCCAGCCGCCGGATGATATGGGTAGGTTACACCTACGGTTGGCCAGAAAGTTATAGTTTTATATTTGAGCAATTGTCTTTTCGATTTTGGTTGAACAGAACATGAAGAAAAGCAGAACCGTTTCCGTGCCTTGCGCAACCGTCAGGATCTCTTCCAGGAGGAGGGTGTTTTGAATCTCATTCTGGAGGCCATTGACAAAATTAACATCATCACATCGCAGGGCTTTTTGGCCAGCTTCCTGGCCGGTGACGAAACCGGACAAAGTTGGGACTTGATTTCCACATACCTGTACCAGCTGTTGGCTGCCATAATCCAGGGCAATCACACGAATTGCGCCCAGTTTGCCAACAGCAATCGTTTGAATTGGCTCTTCTCGCGCTTGGGTTCGCAGGCTTCCAGCGAGGGTTCGGGCATGTTGGATGTATTGCACTGCGTGCTGATTGACTCGCCCGAAGCCCTGAACATGATGAGAGATGAACATATCAAAGTTATTATCTCGCTGCTAGAGAAACACGGCCGAGATCCAAAAGTCCTGGATGTCCTTTGCTCACTTTGCGTGGGTAATGGTGTTGCTGTACGCTCTTCGCAAAACAATATTTGCGATTTCCTGTTGCCGGGAAAGAATCTGTTGCTGCAAACGCAGCTGGTCGATCATGTGGCCAGTATTCGTCCGAATATATTCGTGGGACGTGTAGACAGTTCGGCTATGTATCAGAAGTGGTACTTTGAAGTCACCATGGATCACATCGAGCAAACCACTCATATGATGCCTCACTTGCGTATTGGTTGGGCCAACACATCCGGGTAAGTACTCGTAGCAGAGGATGTTTCGCGATGGCGGCAGTCCTTAGTAATCTAATGCTATATTTGCAGCTATGTCCCTTATCCCGGTGGTGGCAAAAAATGGGGTGGTAATGGCGTTGGTGATGACTTGTATTCGTTTGGCTTCGATGGCGGCTATTTGTGGACAGGTGGTCGTAGAACCCTAGTCGCTGACATGGCACCTGAAGAACCCTACATCCGCAAGGGCGATGTTGTGGGTGTAACCATTGATTTGTCTGTTCCGATCATAACATTCACCTTCAATGGCATGAAGGTAAAAGGTTGTTTCCGAGACTTCAACTTGGATGGTATGTTCTTCCCAGTGATGAGCTGCTCTTCAAAATTAAGGTTTGTATAGAGCTTTATAGAGAGATTTGGAACGTAGGATAACTTTTCCCCTGTCATTCGGATTGCAGTTGTCGCTTCCTGTTCGGAGGGGATCATGGTCGTTTGAAGTTCGCCCCACCTCTTGGATTTTCACCCTTGGTGCAGTGCCTGATGCCCCATCAGATTTTGAGTTTGGATCCCTGCTTTTATTTTGGCAATTTGAACAAAAACGTATTGGCTGGCCCCTGGATGATAGAGGATGATAATGCGTTTGTGCCGAATCCAGTGGATACATCGGGCGTATCGTTGCCCTCTTCGGTGGATCAAATCAAAGAGAAGCTTGCGGAAAATATTCATGAAATGTGGGCGCTCAACAAAATCGAGGCCGGCTGGTCGTGGGGAGAACACAGAGATGACTATCATCGCATTCATCCGTGTTTGACGCAGTTCGAAAAGTTACCCGCTGCTGAGAAACGCTACGACAATCAATTGGCTGTACAAACCTTAAAGTAAGTCTATTCTATACTCTATCCAAAACAAGGTCCACTAAATATAACCCACCATCGTTATTGTAGGACAATCATTGCATTGGGCTACTATATAACTATGGACAAGCCGCCCGCACGTATACGACCCATTCGTTTGCCGAACGAGATCTTTATGCAGGGCAATGGCTATAAGCCAGCCCCATTGGACCTGAGTGCTGTCACGCTGACGCCCAAACTGGAGGAGCTCGTAGATCAATTGGCTGAAAATACACACAATCTCTGGGCCAGAGAACGCATTCAGCAGGGCTGGACTTATGGACTCAACGAAGACTCCGAAAATCTACGCAGTCCCCATTTGGTGCCCTACTCCAAAGTGGACGAAGCCATTAAGAAGGCCAATCGCGATACTGCTTCGGAAACTGTACGCACTCTTTTGGTGTACGGTTATGTTTTAGATCCACCCACCGGTGAGGGTAACGAAGCTCTCTTGGCCGAAGCCCTTCGGCTAAAGTTTGCTGCCTTCCGAACCTACCGCGTGGAACGCAATTATGCCGTCACTTCGGGTAAATGGTATTTCGAATTCGAAGTTCTCACCTCTGGACCAATGCGAGTTGGTTGGGCCAGAGCCGATTGTAATCCCGGTGCTATGCTGGGTAGTGAGGACACCAGTTGGGCTTTTGATGGTCACAATGTAAGTATGCGCCAGTAGTCGGAAATCACTTGTAATCAAATTGGTTTTGTGAATTACTTTTTTCCATTCGATTTGGTTCTGAAATTGTTTGAATATTATATATTGTATTCTATATATATTTATACTCGTATATCTTTGCCCATGATATTCTGCAGCCGTATGAAGCGATAAAATACCTGGTGGTCTGCAGCGTTTCCAAGTGTTCATTTTAATCTGACGACATTAGAGTACGTACTGCATCAGAGTACATTGTGTGAAAATATTTTAGAAAAGCTTTTTTCCTTTCATCGGTAATAGCGTTTGGGAGTTATGGACCAACAAGCTGAAAAAATTCTATCTTGAAAACTAATCAGAGGAATGTTTTTAAAATTCATTTTCGTGTTAGGAGGTCAACATCGATAGGAAAAAAAATTTTAGAACCCCGGACCAGGACCAAAAATCATAATTTGTAAACTTGTGTAATAGAACGGCGCCATTGCCTGGACTCAGCATTAAAATAGTTTTAAATCTTGTTTTTACGCTCAATATAATAAATGTGTTGCGCAATTTTTTCGTATTTTCTTTATATTTTTCTCCTATCTTTTATTTTTAATAGCGCAAAACTCTAAGATCGCGAGTAAAAAACTAATTTCATAATTATTTTGATAGCACTTCCACGCACTGGGACTGTTCTATTATATTTAGTGATTTATTTAATCAAATATATCAAATTAAGAACGGCACGAATACAGCCAGCTAGAGACGACGTGTTTTGGGATTCACTTTTAAACATGATAATCTTAATTCCTTGTGATAGGCTCAATATGGGCTCCCCTCAACTATGGACATATTGGTAGAATCCTAATATAACAATTATTCGACGATTCAACTAAATTCGAGGCATGACCCAGTGGTCTAACTACAATGAGGCACTGAGCAATAATTTCACGTTTATCTACAGGCTCCGAAAACTAAGTCTTGTTAAACATGGAACAGCCAATTATTTACTGGATCGCAATCCATGGTAGAGGGTATAGAAACGTTGGCCTGGCTGCAACCACTCGTTGTCCACTTGATTTTATTTAACTTAAAACTTGATTTTGTCGGTACATACTTTTAGTATAGCCCGCTAGAAATCACATAACCCTGACAAAATTGGACAATATCGGCGCAAGGTTTCTTAAAAATTTAACCAATTTAATCCGATCTACGTCCAATGAGTTATCAGTAGACAAAAGTGATGCAGGCTATCAGACAGTCGGACTGTAGATTTTCTAACTTATTCTTAACATATTCGACTTGTTGTCTTTTATCCAACAATAACTGCACCGGCACCAGAAACATCAAAGCAATCATCCTTCGAACACATATTGCGAACAGCATTGCAGGACAATTTTATCAATTTTTTTTTAAAAGAAGTAATATAAATTGTTTGTAGCCTTTTTAGTACTTAACCTGTACTAAATAAAGATTTTAAAATAATCGGGACGTTGTACTTGCTTTCAATTTCTTTTGCCAGGATTCGATGAAAGATGCTTTTTAAATTTTTTTGTTTTAGTTTTATGTTGGAATTATGATTCACTTTCCTTATCGCTTCTAGATCGGCATCTTTCAATTTCACCAGTGTTGGATGTATGTAGGTTGCAAACAACCTTCTTTTCTTATATTCTGCCATTTCGGATTTAAAATGATCTTTGTTGAGCAGAATTGCCGTAAATCGGTGGCATTTGTATTTAAAAACATTATTGTAGATATTGATTCGTAGATATTGTTACGTAAAAAGATCTCTCGTTTTCGTCGGCGGCTGTTGTCCCTCTCGTAAATGTCGTTGACTTTGCGAGTAAGAGATTAAAACCTAAGCCATGTTATAACTTCCCTATAGAATGGATTATCCGTTCTATGCCGAAATTGAACAGTGAATTCACAGTCAGTGAGTACAAGAATTATAATGTGTACTGCTCATGATTTCCGAGAAAAATAAAGATATTAATAAATGAAATATTTTACAAAAATTTTGCTTGTGACTTTTGAGTGTAGCAGACAGACGACCTATTGATAATCACTTCATCCAGACCACAGGTATGTATATAGTCCCTTCATATGGCCGCAAAGAGAGATGGCTGTTGTTGTGTTTTCTTGACGTAAGAAATCGAATTTATGCTCGATCAAATATAGGTTACCAAAATGCACGCTGGATCCGTTGAGCACTTCGGTGTTCGTTACGAAGCAGGAGATGTCATCGGTTGTTTCATCGATGTCAAGGAACAAACCATCAGTAAGGATTTCTCCAACATCTATCGCATTTTTGCAGCGAACGTTTATTTATTTTCGATTCCAATGCGTTTGACTAATTTATGTTATTCCGTTCTTCTTTTACACTAAATCTTTCGTTGAATTTTAACCGATTTTGCGCGCGTCTTTTTTCTTTTCTTCTTTTTGAGCATATTTTACATTAAATCGAACTGGTACCGGCAATTGTGCTGTATTTGTATTTGATAGCTTTTATTTGGCATACGTATTATTGCTACGTCTGTGATTCATGATTTATTCAGTTATATACTTACTTACTACTTACTTTATATTGTAATTATATTCAGACCTTGTTTATTGATCACCACTTCTAAAGAGATCGAAATTGTTTTTGTGTATGTAGGAAGAGAAAGTTTTTGGCGGCGTAAGTGAATCATTTGGCAAACAGTGCGGTCCCGGTGATATTGTTGGCGTTTTCTTAGATCTCGCCGATCACACAATCAGTAAGAACTTTTTCCGTAAACCAACAAAGTGTAGCAACCGTATATTTTCCTCCTCCTCCTACACACGCACCCCCCACCCCTACCTTTTCTGCTTTTGATATATATTAAATCGATAATACCCCACCACCCAGCCGATGTGATCGAGAACTGATCGTGTTGTCATTATCCGTTCTCACAGCATATCCTAATACTAACTTTTTGCAAGGATATGATTCCGAGTTGATTCCCCAATAGCGTTCATACGTCAGTCACTCTTGTTTT
The DNA here is from genome assembly GCA_963513945.1 of Hydrotaea diabolus. Taxonomy (NCBI): domain Eukaryota; kingdom Metazoa; phylum Arthropoda; class Insecta; order Diptera; family Muscidae; genus Hydrotaea; species Hydrotaea diabolus. The sequence goes on along the minus strand of OY740720.1, from coordinate 97,671,242 downwards.
AACACTGCGCATGATCGTAGCCCACATTGTACAAGAGCCATCTAGAGGGAATGGCTACACATGAACACCGCTGAATATTTAAATTAAACAAACAAAAAAAACACTGATCTCAGGGGGTGTCTGTTGCCCCTTTCTGGATGATATGCGCATGCGCCGCTGATGACATGACGCCCGCACCGTGATGATGACATGACTCCTGTCAAAGACCGTACATTTTCCAAATTGCTAACATGAATCGATTAAGCATAATTCAGTTCACCAGCATTAACATCATTTAAGCCTTATTTTGTTTTTGTTTCGAGCATGACTTACCATGTTGCTTTTGCCAATTCTTACATACATACTTTCTGCCAACTAACACGATAACTGCTAAATTAGACGAAATATGAAAACAAAAACCAAACGAAACGAAACGACTAAAATGTCACTCATACTCGTACCTAAATGAAAACATCACGACAAAAAGAAACTACCAATGCCAATAAACTTGAGCATGATTAATAACTAACGGCATCCACTGCTTCGTTGACTGTACACTTATACATAAATAGCTAGATAAAATTAGATGTAGCGAATTGGGGATGCATACTAACTGACTGTGGGTAATCATAGGTTTCTCCCTAAACGGCGAACTGCTGATGGATGCTCTGGGCGGAGAGACAACGTTTGCCGAGGTCACCGCCGAGGGTGTTGGATTTGTGCCGGCCTGTACTCTGGGAGTGGGACAAAAAGCTCGCCTGATTTACGGCCAAGATGTGGATTCGTTGAAATTCTTCACCACGTGTGGTTTACAGGAAGGTTACGAGCCCTTCTGCGTGTAAGTTGCCTTGCTCTACATTGCTTGCGATGGACTACTTATAGCGTCTTCTACTAATTTTAGGAATATGCGTCGCCCTGTTACTCATTGGTATACAAAGGACCAGCCCATATTTGAAAATACCGAGGAGATGCCAGACTGTCGCATCGACGTCACTCGTATTCCCGGTGGCGCAGATACGCCTCCTCACTTGAAGATTTCGCACAATACATTTGAGACGATGGAAAAGGCCAATTGGGAATTTTTGCGTCTGTCATTGCCTGTGACCTGTATGGGTGAGTTTATTAATGAAACTGAGAAGGCCAGACGTTGGGAGGAGATCAAGATTCGTCAATACCGGCTGATGCGCGAGGCGCAGGAAATAGCTCAACAACAGACGTCAGCTCATATGGATCATATGTTGAAGAGCGGCTTTTCGATGACCGACATTAAGGGTCTAAATCGGAACTATGAGGACTCGGCCGAGGCCGATGAGAATATGGGCCGGGGACCTACTAGACCAGCACGCAGGGGGTCAATGAATCGTAACATCACCTTCGAATCTGATTTGGGAATGCAAGAGGACTTGCAACGTTCCACGTCTGCGCTTGATATGAACGGCATGGAGGATGGCATGATGGACGACAAGAAAAAGCGTGGTCGTAGTCCGTTCAAGTTCTTCTCGAAAAAGTCGCGAGACCATAGTAAAGACAAATCGACCGGCAGGGCTCCGGAGGTAAGTCCGGATAGGCGTAACACCGTTACCCACGGTCGCCATGTTGTCGCTTCTCAAGTGACCACCAAAGCGCCTGCCTTACGCTTGAACAATGTAAGTAGTTTTGCAAATACCCCTTGTAGACTTTACGAACATTGAATAACACAATTTTCTAGACGGAAATGCCCCAGACCCCTACTCAGGGACCTAAGGCCTTGAGCGGCGGCAACTTGGGACAGCCGAATGTGGAATCGTCGGGCGACGAGATTTTTGATGCCGACTGCTTGAAGCTAATCAATGAATATTTTTATGGCGTTCGCATTTTTCCGGGTCAAGATCCCACACATGTCTATGTCGGCTGGGTAACCACTCAGTATCATTTGCACAGTAAGGAGTTCAATAAGGACAAAGTACGTCGCGGCTCTGTCATTGTCGAGGATGACTATGAAATGCCGATTGAGCGCATTAATCGACAGAGTTGCTACGTAGTTCGTGCTGATGAACTTTTCAATGAGGTGACCCAGGACGCCTCTGGTAAAGGGGCCTCACAGGGCATGTTCATTGGCTGCTTTGTCGACACCGCTACGGGCATGATAAGTTTCACTTGTGAAGGCAAGCAAACTTCGCACCGTTGGAAGATGGAACCGGACACAAAACTGTTCCCCGCTATTTTTGTCGAGGCAACCAGCAAAGAAATTTTGCAAATAGAATTAGGCCGCACTCCAACAACATTGCCTCTTTCCGCTGCAGTACTGCCCACTAGTGACAAACATATCAATCCTCAGTCACCACCTCGCCTCAAGGTGCAATGCCTTCGTCCCCACCAATGGGCACGAGTGCCCAATACTTCACTGCAGGTTCACGCCCTTAAACTGTCTGACATACGCGGCTGGTCCATGCTATGCGAAGATCCCGTGTCTATGCTGGCCCTGCACATACCAGAAGAAGATCGTTGTATCGACATTCTTGAACTGATCGAAATGGATAAGTTGCTATCCTTCCACGCCCATTCGCTTACGCTGTATGCGGCCCTCTGCTACCAATCGAACTACAGAGCTGCCCATGCTCTGTGCCAACACGTCGACCAAAAGCAACTCTTGTATGCTATACGTTCGGAGTATATGAGTGGCCCACTGCGTCAGGGCTTCTACGATCTCCTAATTGCTCTGCATTTGGAATCACATGCGACCACAATGGAGGTTTGTAAACTGGAGTACATTATTCCCTTAGGTCCAGAACTCAAGTTTCTGTATGAAGATGAGGAAATGCGTCATTCGTTAAGGTCTCTGGTTACCGAATCGGTTCGTCCTCACATGCGCATGACGGAAATAACGTGAGTATTCAAATTGCTTTCGGCATGGAGAACATACAGGCACACAACACTCAAATGTTGTATGTGCTCCATACCAAGAGTATAGATTGGTGTTTTGTGTAAAGATCATGTGTCCCAGCTTGCCACATTTCAACCAGTGCACACTCGTAAACGATCGTCATAGCGCGATCGTCCTTTTTTAGCTGTCCATCATCGTCTTACAGACAGACATCACTCAAACACTCACCTGTAAAACTTCTTACGCTCTTCACTTCGATTTCCAATAGCCAACTTTTCTCTTTTATGTTCTCTCTCCCTCTTGCATGCCTCTCACTACACAATCTTTTTAACTCTATTACGACCGACCTACACAAATGCACGTACCACGCATTTCACACCCTCCCATATCGTATGCGCATCATTGTCGTAGTACACCTATGAGTACCCAAGCCACTGTTTCCAGTGAACCAATACCGGGCATCGATCAGCTGTATTCCCCGAAGTTCCCACTAGAAGTAGTGCGTGAGTTTGTGATGGAAGCACTAAAAGAGGCGGTGGAGATCAACCAGGTACACAACAGAGATCCGATAGGTTGGACCAATGAGAATCTATTCCTGTAAGTTGTGCGCCTTCGTTGTAGAGCGATATGAGTCTTTACGCATTTTTGCATGTCGTCCTCCTAGGCCCTTGTTGAAGCTTACTGACCGCTTGTTGCTGGTGGGTGTTCTCACTGATGATGATGTCCAGAAGCTATTGGTCATGGTCGATCCAGAGACATGGGATCCCAACTTTGAGAAGGGTAAGTTGGAGTATGCTTTTATCATCCCAGTATTTAATATGGGAATTGTGTTTACAGATGGAAAAGATGAACACCGTAAGGGTTTACTGACAATGAAAATGGCGGAGGGTGCCAAGCTACAGATGTGTTATCTGCTGCACCATTTGTATGATATCCAGTTAAGACATCGCGTCGAAAGCATTATTGCATTCTCACATGACTTTGTGGGCGATCTGCAATCGGATCAGCTGCGGCGTTATATTGAAATCAAGCAATCTGACCTTCCAAGTGCTGTAGCAGCCAAAAAGACGAAAGAGTTCCGTTGTCCTCCTAGAGAACAAATGAACCAGATCCTTTGTTTTAAGAATTTAGAACCAGATGATCATGAAAATTGCACTTGCGGTCTGGAGTTGCGTGGAAGTTTGTACGATTTTCATGACAATCTTATGAAGAAAGTGTCTTTGAATGCCTTGCAGGAGCCGGACGAGCCCGAGAGCAATGCGATCGAAGAAATCAAGACGGGACCAATAACGAAGATTTACAACTTTATTAATACTGTGAAGGAACTTGAAGAGGGTCCCAAGGAAGTTGAGGAACCTGAGAAGAAGACTCCCGAAGAAGTGTTCCGCAAAGTTTTGATCAAGACGATAGTGAGTTGGGCGGAGGAATCACAGATTGAAACCCCGAAACTTGTGCGCGAAATGTTCAGCCTGCTTGTAAGGCAGTATGATACGGTGGGTGAATTGGTGAGAGCTCTTGAGAAAACGTACGTTATCAATAACAAGGCCCGCGATGATGTGGCTGAAATGTGGGTTGGTTTAAGCCAAATCCGTGCATTGCTTCCCGTTCAGATGAGCCAAGAAGAGGAGGAGTTGATGAGGAAGCGATTATGGAAATTAGTTAACAATGCTACATTCTTCCAACATCCTGATTTGATACGCATTCTCCGAATTCACGAGAATGTAATGGCTGTTATGATGAATACTCTTGGGAGACGAGCTCAAGCCCAAAGTGATGCTCCAGCTCAACCAGAGGGAATGGAGGGGGCGCCACCGAAGGAGAAGGACACATCGCATGAGATGGTGGTGGGATGCTGCCGTTTCCTCTGCTATTTCTGTCGAACTGGACGACAGAATCAAAAAGCCATGTTTGATCACTTTGACTTTTTGTTGGACAACTCCAATATTCTGTTAGCGAGACCCAGTTTACGCGGATCTACTCCTCTAGATGTGGCATACTCGAGTTTGATGGAGAACACAGAACTAGCTCTGGCCTTGCGAGAACACTATTTGGAGAAGATTGCTGTTTATCTATCACGTTGTGGTCTGCAGAGCAACTCTGAACTGGTTGAAAAGGGTTATCCCGATCTGGGCTGGGATCCCGTTGAAGGTGAACGTTATTTAGATTTTTTACGCTATTGCGTGTGGGTGAATGGCGAAAGTGTCGAGGAGAACGCCAACCTTGTCATTCGTCTTCTTATCCGTCGTCCAGAATGTTTAGGGCCGGCTCTAAGAGGAGAAGGAGAAGGTCTATTCCGAGCTATCGTTGAGGCCAATCGTATGTCCGAACGCATCACTGATCGGTGCAAAATGCAAGACGAAGCCGAAGGCACTATTGCTGGCCTTAACTTTACACATCCTCTGCCAGAGGGCGACGAAGACGAGGATTATATTGATACCGGTGCTGCTATCCTGAACTTCTATTGTACCCTAGTAGATCTTCTCGGTAGATGTGCGCCTGATGCTTCGGTAATAGAACAAGGTAAAAACGAATCACTCAGAGCTAGAGCTATTTTGAGATCTCTTGTGCCACTGGAGGATCTTCAAGGCGTCCTCAGCTTAAAGTTCCCACTCATTCAAACCGCTCCAGGAGAAGAAAAGCCTAAGTCAGACATGCCATCGGGCCTATTGCCAAATAACAAACAAAGTATTGTTCTATTTTTGGAACGTGTATACGGCATTGAAACGCAGGAGCTCTTCTATCGTTTGCTCGAAGACGCATTCCTGCCCGATCTTAGAACAGCCACCATCCTTGATAAGAGTGATGGCTCCGAAAGTGACATGGCCCTTTCGATGAATCGATACATTGGCAATTCCATTTTGCCTCTGCTCATTAAGCACTCCAAATTCTACAATGAGGCAGAAAACTACGCCAGTCTATTAGATGCAACATTGCACACGGTCTATAGATTGTCTAAGAACCGTATGCTTACAAAGGGCCAAAGAGAAGCTGTATCCGACTTTTTGGTCGCACTGACATCCCAAATGCAACCTGCAATGTTATTGAAACTTTTGCGCAAGTTGACTGTAGATGTCTCCAAACTATCCGAATATACGACTGTGGCTTTGAGAGTAAGTTACCCCAACCTCCCCTATCTCCTCTATTTTACAAATTACTCACATGTCTTCTCTTTCTTGTGGTTTTAGCTCCTTACTCTGCACTTCGATCGTTGCGCCAAATACTATGGCTCCAGTCAAGGCCAAGGCTCGTATGGAGCATCGTCTGACGAAGAGAAACGTCTTACTATGCTATTGTTCTCCAACATTTTTGACTCACTCAGCAACATGGACTATGACCCAGAGTTGTTTGGCAAAGCTTTGCCATGTTTGATTGCAATCGGTTGTGCTTTGCCGCCGGACTACAGTTTGTCTAAGAACAGCGACGAGGACTTCTATGGCCGCCAATCGGGCGCTCCCGATCAGCCACAATACGATCCCAATCCCATAGAAACGATAAACGTCAACTTGACCCATGACTACAACTCTCTAGTCCAGAAGTTCAGTGAACACTACCATGATGCTTGGGCCAGTCGTCGCTTGGAAAGTGGTTGGACCTATGGTGATATACGATCAGATAACGATCGCAAGCATCCTAGGCTCAAACCCTATAACATGCTTAGTGAATATGTATGTTCCTTCGATTCTTGGCGACCACATAGTGGAATGTCAAATCCCAAAATCAATCGGCACAGTGTTCACACATTCCACTATGTGGCCGAAAATTACTTCCAACCTACCGATACTGAAACATTTTAACATTTCCTAAATACGTTTCTTCACAGGAATGCGAGCGCTACAAAGACCCAGTCAGAGAGTGCCTTAAAGCTTTGTTGGCTCTTGGTTGGACTATTGAGCATTCGGAAATTGAAGTGCCACAAAATCATCGTGGTTCAACCAGACGCCAATCTAAGCCCCAGATTGTATGTATTAGTCTTAGGAATACTTCCCCAATTCGGCAAATAACCTTCTCTGTTTTTTGCACAACAAAATCGTCTTTTCCCTTTCAAAATTGCATGTCTTTCAATCCATTCGTCAAAATTATGTTATTCTTCCTCTCTGGAATGCATTTCGTGTGTATATTTTCTGACCACTTAGAATGACTTACAGAATGAAGGCAGTGCGTTCAACTACAACCCACACCCCGTGGATATGACCAATCTCACACTCAGCAGAGAAATGCAAAACATGGCCGAGCGTCTTGCGGAGAACTCCCACGATATCTGGGCTAAGAAGAAGATGGAAGAACTCACCTCGTGCGGAGGCGTCATCCACCCACAACTCGTACCCTATGACTTGTTGACCGACAAGGAGAAACGCAAGGATCGTGAAAGGTCTCAGGAATTCCTGAAATACATGCAATATCAAGGCTACAAATTGCACAAGTGAGTATCAGACCAACTCCCATAAATAGCGTGATCCACATTAAAGAAATAGGTCCCGCCAGCTTTCATCAACTTGCAATTGTTGGTCGTGCTATTGTGGGAATCAGAGAGAGTTCTTATAAAATTAACTTTTAATGTGTTTTAGACCCTTCAAGGGTGGAGCTCTCGAAGGCGAAGGTGGTGCCACGCAGACTGCCGCCGAACTGAGATTCTCCTACTCCTTGTTGGAGAAATTGATTCAGTATTTGGATCGTGCATCCATTAACATGAAATTGCTGAAGCCATCGACCACTTTCAGCAGACGTACTTCGTTTAAGACTGCTTCCCGAGACATCAAGTTTTTCTCCAAAGTGGTATTGCCTTTAATGGAAAAATATTTCTCTACACATCGAAACTACTTTATTGCGGTAGCCACAGCTACCAACAATGTAGGAGCTGCTTCCTTGAAGGAAAAAGAAATGGTGGCTGCCATATTCTGTAAATTGGCCTCGCTGTTGCGCAATCGTCTGACCGCTTTCGGCCCCGACGTACGAATTACGGTGCGCTGTCTTCAGGTGTTGGTCAAGGGCATCGATGCCCGCACCTTGGTCAAGAATTGCCCAGAGTTCATTAGAACCTCCATGTTAACGTTTTTCAATCAAACGGCTGATGATTTAGGCAATACGATATTGAACTTGCAAGACGGCAAATACAGTCATCTGAGAGGAACACATCTGAAGACGTCCACGTCATTGGGTTACATAAATCAAGTTGTTATGCCCGTCTTAACAGCCATGTTTGATCATTTGGCAGCTTGCGACTACGGTAGCGATCTATTATTGGACGAAATACAGGTAGCCTCCTACAAGATATTGGCCGCCTTGTTCCATTTGGGAACTGATGCCACGTTAACACATGATCGAAAATACTTGAAAACTGAGATCGAAAGACATCGCCCAGCGCTAGGATCTTGTTTGGGTGCATTCAGTTCCTGTTTTCCCGTTGCATTCTTTGAGCCCCATTTAAATAAGCATAATCAATTCTCTTTATTGAATCGTATAGCGGATCATTCACTAGAGGCCCAAGATATTATGGTTAAAATGGAGAGCTGCATGCCGAATTTGGAAACTATCTTGGGAGAGGTGGATCAATTCGTCGAATCAGACAAGACGTACAGCGACGCTTCCCATATCATAGACGTTGTGCTGCCATTGTTGTGTTCCTATCTTCCATTCTGGTGGTCTCAGGGACCAGACAACGTCAGTCCTACCAGTGGTAATCATGTCACCATGGTCACTGCCGACCACATGAATTCGCTGCTGCGCAACGTTCTCAAAATGATCAAGAAAAATATTGGCAACGATAATGCTCCATGGATGACTAGAATTGCTGCATACACACAACAGATTATCATCAATACATCCGAAGAACTTTTGAAGGACCCCTTCTTACCGTTAGCCGAAAGAGTCAAGAAGCGCACAGAGAATATGTTCCATAAAGAAGAGAGCATGCGCGGATTCATTAAATCTGCTACAGACGACACCTCTCAAGTTGAAACACAGCTACAGGAGGATTGGCAGCTGCTGGTACGCGACATTTACTCGTTCTACCCGCTACTGATAAAATATGTTGATCTGCAGCGTAACCATTGGCTAAAAGACAACATACCCGAAGCCGAGGAACTCTACAATCACGTGGCCGAAATTTTCAATATTTGGTCAAAGAGTCAGTACTTCCTAAAGGAAGAACAAAACTTTATATCGGCCAATGAAATCGATAACATGGCATTGATCATGCCCACAGCTACTAGGAGATCGGCCATCTCGGAAGGTGCGCCTGTCACTGGAGGCAAAGTGAAAAAGAAGAAAAAGAATCGCGATAAGAAGCGCGACAAGGATAAGGAAATACAAGCAAGTTTAATGGTGGCATGTCTCAAGCGCCTGTTACCCGTTGGACTCAATCTGTTCGCTGGTCGCGAACAAGAACTGGTTCAGCATTGCAAGGATCGTTATCTAAAGAAAATGAACGAATACGATGTTATTGAGTTTGCCCGCAACCAACTGACACTGCCCGATAAATTGGATCCCTCAGACGAAATGTCATGGCAGCACTATTTGTACTCGAAGCTCGGCAAGAAGGAAGAATCCACCGAAGAACAGACGGCCGTTGAAAAGGCCGCCAACCAAAATGACAAGGGCAAGGATAAAACTCAAGAGACAGTGGATCGTATCGTAGCGATGGCTAAGGTTTTGTTCGGTTTGCACATGGTAAGTCATCAGATCTCTGAGGAGGGAAGTACTTTGACCCGAATATTCAAATTTTAATAAAGTTCAAAGAACTCAGCTACGCAGTATTGTTCGATTGATCAATCAATTAAGGTTCTACTCGAGATTAGTTTTCAAAACTTACCAACTTTTATTAAATTTGGACTATTCGGGTACTTTCCTCGTCAGCAGTCAACACTGATCTCCTTCTTACTTACTCTGTCACACTTTCTCTTTCTGCCCGTCTATCTCTCTCCTATCCCAGTCTTTATTTGGACTAGTGGTTCCATTAACTCGTTCTTTCAAACTATTTTTAACCGTGTTTATTTTAACATACTTACGATTGATTTTACCTTATTTTTCTCGCATTTATTTTCATCGAACTACACCAACAATTACAGATCGATCATCCCCAACAGCAAAGCAAAAATGTCTACAGGAGCGTTGTTTCTATCCAAAGGAAGCGCGCTGTTATCGCGTGTTTCCGTCAGACATCGTTACATTCGCTTCCAAGGTTTTTAAACGATACTCATTTTTAATAGTGCAACAAATACTAAAAACTCTCTCGACTAACTTTTCGCTTGCCCCACCCTCTCTCTCTCTCTCTGTCTGTCTATATCTCTCCTTCGTTGTCTGTCCCCTTGTTTAATACGTTTCTCTGTATAACAGAGCTGTAAAGGAATGCATTTTTGTGTGATGTCGTTAAGTGTTCTCTGGTTGTTTGTTAAAAGCTCTTTGTTTGATTGAACTGTTATGAACCTGTTGTTATGCTCTTCCGCAAGTGCGTGCGCAAATGCAATCGTTTCCGGCTCTTGTCAATAATCACCGCTCCATCCATCATAAGTCCTCCGTCCATTCACCCATTCATCTTTGGAGTTTTGTACACATCATCGTCATCATCGTCCTTCCTCTGTTTCTTATTATTATTTTAATTATTTTTGTCTAACTTCCTTCTTCAACAAACTGTAGAGATTCTATCCAGCTAAATCACTAACTGTAATGCTTTTGGCTGATTTTTTTGTATTTTGTGTCCTCGATTCCTTTAGGCATCACGCTCTAAGTCCAAATCTAAGAGCCGGTCTTCAAAAATTACATTGGCTCGCCGTCAAGCGGTCATTTCCAGCTTGCGCGCCATACATCTCTATCGCGTTAGCAGGTGGGGCATGTTTGGTTTGTCAGCTTCAATGATCGCGCACTACAAGGATGATTTTTACCAGAGATCATTGTTTTGTATGCGCCCTCACTTACGTATGTTTTGAAAACTAACCTTAAACTAATGAACGCATGTTCTCGTATTGAAGATAACAAATCAAAACATTGGGGTTTTCCTCGTGCACATCCATAAACTTTTTTGATTTTCTGTATCCCTTTAGACATCGTGCCTGCAATATATTCGCACGTACCTATTATGAGCAGTGGCTACAGGAGGAAAATGTTGGTCAAGAGATCATGATTGAAGATCTGACCCAGACCTTTGAAGATTTCGAGAAGTCCAAAAAGGATGAAGACGAAACCGAGGTCAAACCAGATCCACTGACTCAGCTGGTGACCACCTTCTGTCGTGGTGCCATGACTGAGAGGAGTGGTGCTCTCCAAGAGGATCTCCTGTACATGTCATATGCCCAGATAGCCGCCAAATCTTGTGGCGAAGAAGAGGAGGAGGGTGGCGAGGAAGAAGGAGGCGGCGGTGAGGAAGAAGGCGAGGGCACCAGTATTCACGTAAGTCACTGCCTTGTTTAACGATACAGATAACCATAGCCCTGTTCTACTCCATTTACATGCTAACACAGAATACCATGGGTAAACTAGTGGTAACGCAAACTTATTTAATCACTTTAGTCTTAAGCATTTATTTATGATCGTGTTATTCGACACTTGCGCTACGCTATTAACATATAAGTCGATATTTCTTCAAAAATGCGATAGCAGTTTCAAAATATGTAACTTCATGCGCTCCGTCTTTCAGCTTTTCTAAGCAAATTTTCGTGCAAATGTACCTCCCTAGAAGGGTATATTGTTTTAAACCTGGTCGAGCTCACGAATGCAGTCACCTAGATGCAAAACATTTTGCAATCACTTCATTTCTAGATGGGTACATTAGCAACTTTTTAAGACTCTCTTATGTACGAGTATATGTATAAGTATATTAAATAATTATTTGTTAAGATGTACTGAACAGGTCATGCCCATAAGTAGGAACTGGATGATATATTTGCAAATTTAAAGTAAAATTCCATGCACCTCAGTCTCAGGCGATTCGGCTTAGAAGTCAAATTATATGAAAGACTTGAAACTAACCAATTTCGTAGTCTGTAATGAGTATTGTGCTAATAAAATGGAGAATAGCCGTTTGGATCGAATGTTTTACATTAACAATCAATACGAATTTGTATTAAAATCCTGTCAAATATTAAGGCTAAATCTAAATGGTATTACCAGTATACAAATTTTTTATATCCAATGCAACCATGTTGACATTTCGTTTGTCTTTGTGGTGTTCTTGAAGGAAAGCCTAATTTTAAAATTCTTCTCAGGATAACCCAACAAAAATACCGACTTAATCACTTCAAACTCGTCGTAAAAACTATGCATTTTGAAATGAGTTAATTTACAATTTTATGCCCATATTTATAAAAATTTAAAATGGTGGTATGCATGAAAACTTGTATACGTATAGGAGGGGATATCAATAATTCCGTGAATTCTCAAATAAAACACAGTTTTTTTCAACAAAACAAGTTATTTTTCAAAATAGTCTGCTTTTAGCTCAATACGATTAGTCCAACGTTTCTTCAATTTTTGTATCCCTTTCAAAAATAGGATTTTTCGAGGCCTTTAAAATAGGCATTTGTTTGATGAATAATTTCCACCGAGTCATTTCATTAGGTTTGGAAATAGTCACTGGGAATTCGGAGAATATGGCGGATGAGGTACCAATTCGTTACCCAATTCATGCAATTTTGACATTGAGACTGTTCACGTGTGCAATTTTTTTCTTTGCCATATGGGGTCGTTTTTTCTTTAAATCCTCGTTAAATCGGTCCAAAAAGTTGGCATAATATGCGCCGTTTATTGTTTTCACTTATGAAGATAATCGATGTAGATTATCCCGCGTGCACCGCAAAAAACTGTTTCCACCACCTTATTGGCCTACAAAGTCACATGTGCCTTCTTCGGAACCGATTCACCCTGAGAAACCGATTGTTTATACTGCTGCTTGGTCTCCGGAGTGTTGTAATGGATCCATGTGTAATCCACAGTTACAAAACGCATAATAAACTCATTCAAATTGCGGTTAAACAACTCCAAAAAATCCTTTGAAGTTGTCACACGATTACGTTTATGATAAATTAAGAGCGAACGCGGCACACATCTTGCAAACAGCTTTCTTAATCCCACCTGATGATGTAAAATCGAAACCACACTGTCATATGAAATGCAACAATCTCACGCACTTTTACTCGTCGATCGGCTAACACCATACCGAGGATTTTTCGACATTTTCGGATGTATTGACGTCCACAACGTCCAGCGTCAGTCAGTTAAAATTAAAACAACTTTCATTAATAATACTTAATAGGTTTAAAGAATAAAATTCAAAAAGAAAATCTAAATTGCAACCATCCGTACATTTTTATGAATATCACCCTAAAATGTTGGAAGTGTTGCGAAAGACAAATATTTATATTAAACTGACCTAATCATATTTTAAATATTCTGACCTTATAACTAACCAAGCTTTCTTCTGTATGCCTGAACTTCGGCCTGTTTCACTTAGTCCGAGTTTTTGTGGGCATCTGTAATGTTATGCTAAGCGTACGCGACGATCACACAAGTAACCTAGGTTTAAATATGGGTAAAAACATCCAGCAATCCCGTTCAGTGATGGTTAGTGTGTATATTATACAAATAAACTTTGGTCCAAATTCTGGTAAGAACTTTAGCACCTCATAATTGCCGGCGGCTTGCTAATAAAAATTAAATCCCTAATTCCCCATTTACACGTGCAATTTTCCGTCTAGTCTACAATTCGTATGTTCTTAGAAGAGAGCTGTAAGAAGAACAAAACGGGGGAAAAATACCGAGTGCTTTGCAATTCTTTTTATCTAAGCTGTTCAAACGCGAGAATCTTACAAAATTGTAAACTCAGACTATGTAATGTAAACTCAGACTAAGCCATGTATTTGCTCCTCTTTAAAATTAACGAAAGACTAGATCTCGGTCAGTAAGTATAAAAATTATAAATAATTGTAAAGGTTCCCACTCACTCCACCCTGTACTGGCGATACAGAGTTAGGAATGCTTCCGACAAAAGACTTTATTAAACCAGCTTAAGAATGTAAGCCGGCTTTAAATGATATCAAAAAGTTCATTAATCGATTAAATTTACTGTGAAAACCTAATATATTCACTTTTACAAATTTCGTAAATTTTCGTTCAGTTTGTTATTTTCTCTTGGGAGTTGACTTACAAATGATGCAAAACTTTCAAAATGACAGCAGCCTTAAATTATAGAATTTTCTATTATTCAATGGCGACGCATTATTCACCTTCGATCTGTAGTAAATAAAGGATCAAAATCGTTAATTGATTTCATCAATTAACGATTTCATTTTTACAGGAATCGTATGGAAAAGAAATTTCGGTACAGTACTAAGACTATGCAGACTGGTTTTTGAACGATTATTGAAGATTATTAAAGGATATAATCCGGGTACTTTGCCAACATATGATTAATTCTTTATTTTCGACCATGTGCTGCTTATCGATTTTGGTCGAATGTAAAACATTTTCCTATAATTGGTGTGCTCGATTCCAAATACGTACCAAAATTATTTTGGTGATTTTATAAAATAAAAACCGTCTGAGCTTAAATATTGCTTCTTGGAAATCGCACATTTCCGCACATTTTGATACGTGTGGTTTCTTTCGGAATGCTGCACACCATTTTCCAAAAAATGCTAATCTAAATAAATGTGCGGACTCAAAAATTCTCGGAACACAGCACATGGGCTTTTATAGCACTTTAATGTAGCAACTTGTAAGTTTAAGAAATCCAATATAAATTTCCCTTCATAATTTGTTTGAGTGATTTTGATTCAGGAGATTTGTTTCTTTGCATTTATTGTTTTGAACCCATATCTTTGACTCTGTTTAGAATTTGAACGAGATGGGATTTAATGGGTGTTTTTAAGTGTGGTCACTCGGAATGCATTATTCTAAGCTTTAGCAAGATCGGCTTTAATTTGCGGATTCTGGGGCACCAGGTCCTCAAATCGGAAGTAGATACTGTCTACATCAGATGGGTTTAAGAATAGAAACGACTTTTGTATTATGCCCAACAGTGGGTCGGTATAGACCAGTAAATTAGTTTCGTTAAACCTGCACATCGTGCAAAGTTTCGTCGATATTTCGTTTATATTTGCGACCCAAACAGTTATTACAAAGATCTGTGTGTAGACGTACGGATGGACATCATTAGAGATAGTGATTCTAGTAAATGGATCTGCTTTCGTTTTATATTCTAAAAACATCAGGCACTGTACCAAAGTGTGGAGTAGGGTATTAAAAAGCATAGCACTAGGAGTAGCAAAATATTGTAATGAACACTCGGATATTACTTTTACTCATTCCATAATGTTGGGATGACACCTAGACATCGTAGATATACACCTTAATAGAGTAATGATAGTTTTCAATTTGTTTCGCAGGAACAAGAAATGGAAAAACAAAAATTACTCTTCCACCAAGCTCGTTTGTCGAACCGTGGTGTGGCCGAAATGGTACTGCTCCACATATCTGCCTCTAAAGGCGTGCCGTCGGAAATGGTAATGACCACTCTCAACCTGGGTATAGCCATCTTGCGTGGAGGTAACATCGACATTCAGTTGGGAATGCTGAACCACTTGAAGGAGAAGAAGGACGTTGGGTTCTTCACCTCGATTGCCGGTCTGATGAACTCGTGCAGTGTCTTGGATTTGGACGCCTTTGAGAGAAACACCAAAGCAGAAGGTAATGTTTTTGTCAAGCAATTACAAATATACACAAACCTCTTCCCCTCCCGCGCTCAATCCTCCGGTTGTCGATGTTTTTTTTTTTGTTGTTTTTGATTTCCTTCCTTTGTGTGTAGAATTATTCTTTGATTTTTAATTCGTTTTAATTTTGAAAACTTCACCATTGTCCTTGCACGTTTATGTTTTTCAAAATTTCCACACCCACCTTCCGATTTTGTTGTTAAATTGCACTGTACCCCAACACCCATCACCAACCACTCCGCATGAACTACCCTGTTGTCCCCCACACAATACTGTAAACTTTGCAAACAAAGAATACATTCCAAGTGCGGGTGCAGGTCTTGGTGTCGGCTCGGAGGGTGCTGCTGGCGAGAAGAATATGCATGACGCCGAATTCACTTGTGCGCTCTTCCGTTTCATCCAACTTACCTGTGAAGGCCACAATTTGGGTAAGTCCACATTGGCGCTTTCCTTCTCGACGGCCGGTGATACGAACTTTTCTTTCCAGACTGGCAAAATTACTTGCGTACTCAGGCTGGCAATACGACAACGGTGAATGTGGTCATCTGTACGGTCGATTATCTGTTGCGTCTGCAGGAATCCATTATGGACTTTTACTGGCACTACTCCAGCAAGGAAATCATCGATCCAGCCGGTAAGGCGAACTTCTTCAAGGCCATTGGTGTTGCCAGCCAAGTTTTCAACACGCTTACTGAAGTCATCCAGGGTCCCTGTACTCTCAATCAGCAGGCATTGGCCCACTCCAGATTGTGGGATGCCGTGGGCGGTTTCCTCTTTCTGTTCTCCCACATGCAGGAGAAATTATCGAAACACTCCAGTCAGGTGGACTTGCTGAAGGAACTGCTGAACTTACAAAAGGACATGATCACAATGATGCTCTCCATGTTGGAAGGCAACGTTGTCAACGGTAGGTACAAGTCTATTTTAGATTACACAGTTTGTCACTGAATATACCGCATTTGCAGGAACAATCGGTAAACAGATGGTGGACACTTTGGTGGAGTCAGCCGGCAATGTAGAATTGATCTTGAAATATTTCGATATGTTCTTGAAATTGAAGGATCTTATAGAATCCCCCAGTTTCCAGGAAATCGATATCAAGAGCGAAGGCTGGGTCACACCGAAAGATTTCAGAGACAAAATGGAACAGTCCAAGAATTATACACCGTAAGTTGTATCCCATGCCGCTTAAAATCATGTTTTTACCGTGTACACATCTTTCTTTCTTTCTTTAGGGAGGAAATTGACTTTTTGCTGGCGTGCTGCGAACGCAACCACGAGGGAAAAATCGATTATGTGGCGTTTGTAGATCGTTTCCATGAACCGTCCACCGAAATTGGCTTTAATTTGGCTGTACTGTTAACCAACTTAAGTGAGCACATGCCCAACGAACCCCGATTGGCTCGCTTCCTAGAAACGGCCGGTTCTGTATTGAACTACTTCGAGCCATTCTTGGGACGCATTGAAATCCTGGGCAGCTCGAAGAAAATCGAGCGTGTGTACTTCGAAATTAAGGACTCTAACATCGAGCAGTGGGAGAAGCCCCAGATTAAGGAGTCAAAGCGTGCCTTCTTCTATTCGATTGTGACAGAAGGTGGTGACAAGGAAAAGCTTGAGGCCTTTGTAAACTTCTGTGAAGATGCCATTTTTGAAATGACGCATGCTTCCGGTCTTATGGCAACCGATGACGGTGGCAGCAATATTAAACGTGATACATCATACACTTCCTACATGAGCGAGGAGGAAGAAGAGCGAGCTGCAAGGGACCCCATTCGACGAACTATTACGGCCGTAAAGGATGGCTTGAAATTCGGAGTGCACATGTTGAGTCCTGCCAATATTAAGCATCAAATTGGTGTCATGCAAACGAAATCAGTTCCGGAATTAATCATTGGCTTCTTTAAGATTATATTTTACATGTTCTACTACACTGGCTATGCCCACTTTGCGGTGGTACGTTACATATTCGGTATATTGATGAATCTGATGCGTGGCCCGGCTCCGGAAGAAGTTGAAGCTCCCCCGGTGGAGGAAGAACCATTTGGGCGAGCGTTACCACCTCTACCAGTAGAAGAACCGCCCGGTACGGTGCAGGCATTTGGTTTGGATATCAACAAGGAAGAGAACGGTCAATACAAGGTTACGGTGCACGAATCATCTGGCGGCAGTCCGACGACGTCAATTGAAGAAACTGGCGAATCTAGTCCGGAAGACGGTGGCGCTCCAGGAGAAGCAATCGTTGAAGAAGTCCATCACGCTGAACCTATATCGATTGTGGATCTACTCGGTGGCGAAGCTGCAAAGAAAGCTGCTCAAGAACGACAAGAGGCTCAGAAGGCCCAAGAAGCCGCGATGGCTTCCATCGAAGCCGAAGCTAAAAAGTCCTCTGCCGCTCCTCAAGAGACTCCGGCTGTCAACCAAATCGATTTCTCTCAATATGCTCATCGTGCTGTCAGCTTCCTAGCCCGTAACTTCTACAATTTGAAATACGTCGCTTTAGTCTTAGCTTTCAGCATCAATTTTATGCTGCTTTTCTACAAAGTAACATCTTTCACTGACGACGAAGAATCTTCCGGAGATGATGTATTGATATTGAGTTCAGGCTCTGGTGCCGGTATGGCAGGTTCTGGTTTGGGATCTGGTGACGGGTCAGGCGACGGTGCAGACGAGGAGGACGAAATACCGGAGTTAGTACACGTAGACGAAGACTTCTTCTATATGGAGCATGTGCTACGCATAGCAGCCCTATTGCACAGCTTGGTGTCCTTAGCTATGTTGATCGCCTACTACCATCTCAAAGTCCCACTCGCCATCTTTAAACGTGAGAAGGAAATTGCCAGACGTTTAGAATTCGATGGTCTCTTCATAGCCGAACAGCCGGAGGATGATGATTTCAAATCGCATTGGGACAAGTTGGTAATATCAGCCAAATCGTTTCCGGTCAACTATTGGGACAAGTTCGTCAAGAAGAAAGTACGCCAAAAGTACAGCGAAACCTACGATTTCGACTCCATTTCAAATCTGCTGGGCATGGAGAAGAGTTCGTTTATGGCCCAAGAAAGCGAAGAAGGCGGTTTCGTGAAATACATCATGACTATCGATTGGCGCTATCAGGTCTGGAAGGCCGGCGTGACTTTTACGGACAACGCTTTCCTCTACTCGCTGTGGTACTTCTCCTTCTCTGTGATGGGTAACTTCAACAACTTTTTCTTCGCCGCTCACTTGCTCGATGTTGCCGTCGGTTTCAAGACACTACGTACCATCTTGCAATCCGTAACTCACAACGGCAAACAGTTGGTGCTCACGGTGATGTTGCTGACGATCATCGTCTACATTTACACGGTCATCGCTTTCAACTTCTTCCGCAAATTCTACATACAGGAGGAGGACGAGGAAGTCGACAAGAAATGCCACGACATGTTAACCTGTTTCGTATTCCATCTCTACAAGGGTGTCAGAGCGGGCGGCGGTATCGGTGATGAGATCGGCGATCCCGACGGCGACGACTATGAAGTCTATCGCATCATCTTCGACATCACCTTCTTCTTCTTCGTCATTGTCATTCTGTTGGCCATCATTCAAGGTTTGATCATCGACGCCTTCGGTGAGCTTCGTGATCAATTGGAATCGGTGAAAGAGAATATGGAGTCGAACTGCTTCATATGTGGCATGGGCAAAGACTTCTTCGACATAGTGCCGCATGGCTTCGATACCCACGTCCAGAAAGAGCACAATCTGGCGAACTACATGTTCTTCCTCATGCATTTGATTAATAAGCCCGACACTGAGTACACCGGTCAAGAGACCTACGTTTGGAACATGTATCAGCAGCGTAGTTGGGACTTCTTCCCCGTCGGCGACTGTTTCCGTAAACAATACGAAGACGAACTCTCGGGCGGCGGCGGTGGCGGCTAATGCCTTCCGCCGCAGCCTCCTGTTGACGGACCGGATCAGTCAATCGATCGAACAACAATCACAAGTACCATTTTTAGACAATTTTTATACTGTTTTTTATCTAACTGAAATTGGAAAATTGTGTCGTATAAAACAATTTTTACTCAATACACAGGTCTCTATGTACATACATATATATATATATATATATATATATATATATATATATATATATATATATATATATATATATATATATATATATATATATATATATATATATATATATATATATATATATATATATATATATATATATATATATATATATATATATGTATATATATATATATATATATATATATATATATATATATATATATATATATATATATATATATATATATATATATATACATATATTACATATGTACGAACCTACATATTATTTACATAAGCTACATTTTATTCAACTAATAGTCAATTCTAATACACCAAGGAAATCCACAAAAATTACAAAAATAAGAACAAGAATTAAAAGAAAGCACACTTCGAAGTACATACAGACTGATCGACAGACGGACAGCCGGACCTACTTTCTCACCGTTACTGTAAAACTAATCCTATTAGCCCTTAATTGTGAATCGGCCTTTAAAGCGACAAAAAGATGGAAAGCAAGACCCAAACAATCTCAGATCGAAATCAGAAAATTGATAAATTTGATTATTTGTATACACTCATACATATTGTTAATTAAACTTGTACGATTTATTAAATAAATTTTAATTATTTTACGAACCATATTAAAATTAATTGCACAACCTTATTTTGAATATCCCAGTTGATCGGCATCATGCATCCTTTCAATGCGAAGCAGAACGCAAAAAAAACAAGTTAACGAAATGATAAAAGTAGTGGGCAGCCACGAAAATCAATGTCACTTTGCCATATTTTTAAAAACTTGTCTTCTATTTAAATATAGAAGCAAGAGGTCTTGAGCCGGTTTAATCCCTCTTCAATGTGTAAATGCAACAAGCCGAAATAAAACAAACGAGCTAAACAAGTTAAAGAAAGTTTAAGTCGAGTGAGTCCCTTGATTATCGGGTGGGTCCCGACTTATTATTCGGGTGGGTCCCGACTTGATTATTCCGAGTCTCTAGTGATAGACCCATGAGGTCCAGTTTGACCAGATTTAATTAAAATACATACCATGCTTAATTTAAGCACGATCGTTTAATTTGTAGTTTATAGAGCTGCAAAACCTCAAACCTATGTGTGGGGGCTATTCCGTAACAAGAACCGATATGGTCCAGTTCTGCCCGACAAGGGTGTTGGACGCAAGCAATGGTCCTTGCGAAATCGGATGTAATATGTGCTATACAAAATATGGACCTTTATGGTCCAGTATCATCAGAGTTAATTATTGGCCGCCCATAGTGTACCCTACACAATTTGATCGTGACCGGGTTTAATTTGTGGTTTCTGGAGCTAGATATCCTGAATCGGGTGTGCTTTGTGTGGTGGTATTCTTAAAAAACACGTACCGATATGGGCCAATTTTGCCAGTGAAGGTTGTGGGTCTCACACGACGCTTTGTGCGAATATTGGTCGACGTTGAAACTTGACAGGAAGTCAGTATTATACCCCGTAGAACGAAATTAATCGCTTTAAGCCCGGTTTTAAGTTCGTTCATGTAAAAAATATAAATGGTCTAAAAATAACTCATAGATGTGATTTTGCAATTGTTGTTCGATCTGAACAACTCAACATTTCGCTCACCTTACCCAAAAATCATTTTTTCTGACGAGTCGCATTTTGATCTCGCTGGCAATGTTAATAAGCACAACTGCCGCATCTAATAACCGTTAAAACCGCACGTGATTGTATTCGGGCCAATGCATCCTCAGAGGGTGACAGTTTGGTGCGGAGGCATCTTAACGAGTCGTGATTAAAAATTTGTCGTGTCCGAAAATTGAAGACATGAACATGGACGATCTTTTGTTTCAGCAGGATGCCACATCGGTATTTTACGCGCCAAATTCGGCAATGGTATTATCAGCCGTTTCGATGAAGTCCTTTGGCCATCTCGGAGCTGCGCTACCTCTCTATTAGACTTCTTTGTAAGAAACCATGAATAACCGACACCAATTCCTTATCTCAGGCGAATATTGAGCAAGCTGTATGTAAGATAAAGCGGCGACTGTAAGATCGTAAAATTTTAAGACTATCTTGACAATCACTGTGGTATTGTCAATGAACGAAATCAAAATTATTAAGGCATTATTAAGACAATTTTCTTCAACAATGGGCAAGAAGCGCCGTGACCGCCAATGGTGTGCCTTACCGCTGCCCATGATTTATTTTTTTCCCAAAAATTCAAGAGAATGGCATGGGCGACATTTGGTTTCCACAAGACGAGGCCACATGTCACACAGCCAACGCAAGCGTCGATAATTTACGCACTGTTATTCATAATCGAATACTTAGCCAAAATTGTGATGTCAATTGGCCGTCTCGAAGCTGTGATTTGAGCCTTTGGATCATTCTTTGTGGGGAGTATTTAAGGATAAATGTCACGCAAAGCAATTGAATTTACCATTGAAGAGATTCGACCCGAAATGTAATGAAAAATTGGGTTGATCGGATTAGGTACTGCCGAGCCAGTTGTGGTGGTCATATGAATGATATTGTGCTCCATTATTTAATGACAATGTAGAACCAAAAGTTTTGAAATTATCAATATTTTTTACAGCCAATTCAAGTTATAAATGTTAAATCGCCACCCATTATATGTAAAAAAATGTCTAAAGTATTTGTGAACAAAACAGGGTTTAAGAAGGGATTGAAACACACTTAACACATCCAGTAAGGGGATAGTTTTTGAACATTTGTTCTCCAGTCCAAAAACTGGCACAAATGGCCTTAATAAACCATATAAACGTGCATATGGTGACTCAAATATAACCAAATCTTGTTAGTATTCGAAGCATAATTATATTTTCATGATCTCCTTAAAATGGATACTTTGGTTAGGTAAAGGTTCTCCTCATAACCACTTTTTTACCTATTTAAATAGCGTGTCTACGGTAGAGGGTATTTTGCCTGACCAAACTTAACGAATCTTCTACATTTTTTTGTTACCCCCACCGAAAAGTGTATGGTTATACTAAATTTGTCATTGCGTCTGCCACGTCGTTAAATTTTAAGACGATCTAGCCATGTTCGTGTGTCTGTTGAAGCACAAAAGCGGTCAAAGAAATCATCCTAGGATCCTGAAATTTTGCTGTTTGCAATTATAAATGGGCGAACTTGACCCAGGGGGAAAAAGTTTCCCTTTAAGCAACTAAAGGTACCTCGGTAAAAAGTGCATTTCTTCGAGTATTTCCTCAACAAATCATATGCCCATGTAATCGCATTTCGCATGGCATTCGCGAATACGACTTCAAACTGCATAGTAGGTGTGATGGAGTACCTAATCGCCAAAGATCTAGCGGCTTGAAATTATAAACATAAACCGAGGTGAACTGGTTTTTTTTACTTTAACGGAGAGACAAAGTGTCACCACAATGATGCAAATATAAAATTTAGTACGCCTATTTTCATTTCTAATAAAAACTCAAATTGTTTACAAACAGTTTTCATACACACCTGTGAATGCTCGAACAGTTCATTATGTCATCGGGCCGTACTGTGAGATCAATCTAGAATTTCCCTGTTTTTCGCGTATTGGGAAACCGTCTTCGTTGTTTGTTCTTGCGCCGGAAACAAATTTCCAAATTTCGCTTTCTACTAATTTCGACTACATGCAAATGAATCGAAATTTGAACTGTCTGTATTTTATTATCACTCTAGAGTTTATCTGAATGCGTTAAATTAAGTCAAGTCGAAGGTCGCCGGGTCCGCTAGTATCTTAATATATTAAAACGTAATGTTCGGTGTAGAAGCGCCTAAAACTCAAGTACTGTCCCAAGTAATTGGGACAAAAAATCAAATGTCTCAATGTATATTAAATCTGTAAGTTTTAAACAATTTCCAAAGAAAAATTAGCTAAAATCATGCTGTGACATCATAAATCATGAGAAGATACAACAACAAAGAGTGGTCCGGGTTCTGCTAGTATTTTATTAAAAGATAATATATCGTTATCATAATTATTTTAGAAAAAAACACGATGAGTAAACCAACGACTTTTCCTCTATCCGCTTCGAAAATCACTTAATATTTCTTACTAACTGTCGACAGCAGCCAAAGAAAAAGTAGGGTAACGAACACCACTTCCACGGCACCCATGGTCATGTAGGGAAACCTATGAACCGCCTATGAACTGAACCGTAACTCAAACCGCTGTAAGATAAAAATGGCGGACCGAATCAAAAACAGCAAAAAATTGTTAAGGTTCACTGTTTAATGATATCCATCATTAAACACATGACATCGACATGATGTTTATATTATTTAAGTTTAAATTTATATCATTGTATTTTTTCATTTTATAACGTAAGGAATTCAGGAGCGACCCGCCTGTATGTACATACCTATTGGCAAATTCGCCAAAGTACATACGTACATATGCATATGGTCATTGCTCTTTTTCATATATGTATTCATCTTCAAATTTGGAATCATTTAATTTCCAACTTCTTAACAACAACAATAACTTCACTCTCCCTCGCACTCACTGCCTACCGTGTGTGTGTCTCCAGCTTCCAGCGGTAACGGACCTTGCTGCTGTTATTGTTGTTGTTGCAACTGATGCGTTCTGGTTTTCTGCTTTGAATAGTCAAAGCAGAGCCAAAACTAGGCAGTCATAGAAAACAAATTAAAAGAGACACACGCGTCGATATTTTCAAAAACTTAAAAAAACCAAAGCGGTAACCGGTCAAATCAAATCATAGTGAAAATTCTATTAACATATAAAAAAGACATATTATTAACAAAAACAAAACAATAAATAAAGTGAAATAAATAATCTACAATTGAAATAAAACTAAAACAAAAAAGTGTTTGACTTTTTTCCAAAAAAAAAGGTGACCAGATGTCAAACTAAAGATATAACAAAAATATACAATTAACATTAAATAAACTCTAAACAAATATAATAAAAAAAACTAATTTATTGCTTACGCAATAAACATTGGTCCTTCGAGCCGGATAAAAAGTGCTTTTTAAAAAATATTTTAAAATTAAAATTGTGTTTTTTGAAAAAAGAAAAATTAAATACAAGTGGAAACCAAACACACTACGAGACCTACAAAGAGAAAAAAGGAAGTTGCTAAGGGAGAATAAAATCAAAATTTTTCCAATATTAAAACATAAAATTTTTCTAAATACAAATACATTTTTTAAAAAATACAAATACAAAACAAGTGGTTGAACAAATTCAACGAGCTACTTAACTACAAAACGAAAAAACCGGCAAAGTGAACAAGTGAATCTATACATAAAAAAGAAGGAAAGTTGATAAGAATACAAAAATAAAAATTTTGAAAAAAACTGTTTCACAAAAATTCTTAACAACAGTTACAACGGACCTCATCACCACAAATTGTTTGTCTCCCTCACACCAGTGCCGAAAATTTGAAGAAGCCAAAAGACCTTTGGCGATCAACAGACCTCTCCATCATTTACCGCAAGTACATAAGCAGAAGATCAAAGTAAGTACGTGCAAATATACGAACGTATTCAAACACCAACGCAAGACAAACGAAAAAATTAGAAACGGTATTTGTGTTACGACAATTTGCTTGATTAATACATAGCAAATCGAGTTGCCAGATCTTCTCGAATAATTCGCAGTCCGGGGACCCACTTAAGGACTAATAAACAGACTTTCGGGATCGATATAAACTGATCTTTGAGATACTTTTCCGTAGAAAAATATTATATGCCTGAATTTTACGGACTTTAGACTCAAACTTTCAATTCGATTCTTTGTATATAAAATAATTCATGATGGAGATACTCAACAAATTCACGAATTCTTTCAATGACTTAATGGATTTTGAGGAGGTCCAGGCGGGTAGTCAGGCCGAAGACAACGTTCATGCTTTGGAAGTACTTCGAGTTCACTTAGATTATCTTTGGACGCAGGTTAAACGCGCATACGAGGAATGTCGAGACTTTAAGCCAACAGAAGAGGATAAAGCCATTGACCACAGTAAGTTACGGGCCAAATATAGAAATGCATTTGCTGCTTACAAAAGTTCGCTCGGCTCTATAAACGCGGAGATCGAGGCTCTTTCACCTACGCGGATGCAGATTGAGAAATCAGAGAGAACTTCCTCTTCGACTTCACGAGTTCATGAGGAAAGTAAATCTTCTTACTCTTTTAAACTTCCGGCTTGTGACACCGATATTTTTTATGGAAGCTACAAGACATGGCCAACATTCAGAGACCTTTTTTCCGCCATTTACGTCAAGAATTCGAGACTTAGCAAAGTAGAGAAACTTTATCATCTAAATCAAAAGACTGCAGGCGAGGCCAGAGAAATAATTTCTCACATACCGCTTACACATGAGGGGTTTGACTTAGCTTGGAAGAACCTAGTAGATAGATATGAGAACAAACGCATTCAAGTAAATGAACAGATTAAGCTCCTCTTTACTTTGCCTACAGTATCAGCTGACTCGAGTACTTCACTTAAATCACTTCAAAGATCCGTAAACGGTTGCGTCCAGACCCTCAAGACGCTAGACATCGATACCCAGACTTGGGATCCAATTTTGATTTTTTGTGCTCTGCGAAAATTCCACGACCTTACCTTGAGGATTTTGAAAATACGCTACCGGATAGTTCGAAAATGCCCTCGTGGGATGACTTCGACAGATTTTTAACTCAGCGATTCAAAACTTTGGAATCGGTGGGAAACATTCACTCCTCTACGTCGCAATCGGGTCAAAATAAACATCAGCACAAACAAAACTCCAGAGATAAGCAAGTTAGCAGTTTCCAAACAAATTTAAGTCAGCCACAGAAAGTGAAAAACTCCAAATCCAGATACATTAATAGCTATAGGCCTAAGATCACCTCGGAAGTTACCTGCCCGTCTTGCAGAGAGTCACACGTACTGCGTCTTTGTCCGTCCTTTTTGGAGAAAAGCCCCAGTGATCGAATTCACATTGTACGAACAACCAGATCTTGTTATAACTGCCTCGGATTAGATCATAGCGTCAAAGACTGCCGGAGCAGATACAAGTGCCGACACTGTGATCAGAGACATCACATGCTATTACATCTCGATAATGCAAACCAGACCTCCAAACCTACTGCAGATAACAACGCTAGGCCCTCTATACAGGCCTTAGCCACTACAATACAGTCCACACACGAATTTGACACATCAAACATACTATCCATGACATTACGTGACGATCTTCGATCACATTCGACTTCAAAAGCGAAAGAAACATTACTTTTCACAGCCCTTGTGCAAATCGAGGCCAATGGCCAGAGGTATGATGCCCGAGCAATAATTGATCCGGGTTCACAATCTACCTTTATTTCTGAGAAGCTCAAAAACAAGCTTAGACTCCCAACGAAACGGAACTTAGTCCATGTTTCAGGTTTGAGCCCATCCGTTACTGAGACTTCTACAAAGGCTTGCCTCTTCACGCTTTGCTCACGGGTGAAATCAGACTTTAAATTAGACGTTTGGGCTCCAGTTCTCAAAACCCTTCCGTTTAATTTACCACCCAAGAATCTTGACCTGGATATCCTAGAAGACCTACAGCAGGAAACTCTAGCAGATCCCAAGTTTTACATCAGCCAACCGGTCGATATGCTTATCGGACTTGACATTGGTCCATTCATTTTCGACTTGAGAGATCCGATGCGGACTTTGGGGCCTCTCTTGACTCAAAAAACAGTATTTGGCTGGATTGTGGGGGGACCATTGGAGCAATCGACTCGACCAGAAACCATTTCTTTGTGCAATACGGTTGCATTGGATAAACTCCTCACACATTTTTGGGAGGTGGAGGAGACCCCAAAAGCCGTTTTGAGATCAGAGGAAGACACCATGTGCGAGGAAATCTTTAAGACTACAACCTACAGACATAGCTCAGGAAGATATGTAGTTACACTTCCATTCAAGAACGATGAGGAAATTGGACATTCACGCAACATAGCAATGGCACAATTTCTCCGTATGGAAAAGATGCTCAGTTCAAAACCTGACATTAAGGAACAATATGACCAAGTCATCCAAGAATACCTGGACTTGGGTCATATGAAGAAAATTCCCGCCTCCGACATTCATAATCAATCAAACTATTACCTGCCGCATCACGCAGTAATAAAGCCTGATCGCGTCACCACTAAACTTAGAGTGGTTTTCAACGCATCATGCCCGTCCTCAAACAAAAATAGCCTCAATGACATTTTATATCCGGGACCTGTTCTACAACAAGACCTTGTATTGCAGACCTTAAAATGGCGATTTTTCCAATTCGTTTACAATGCCGACATTACCAAAATGTACAGACAAATTCTTGTCAATCCAACTCAGACCCAGTTCCAAAGGATATTGTTTAGAACATATCCAAAGGGACCTATTGAAGACTTCGAGCTCCAAACTGTGACCTTCGGAGTAAATTGCGCGCCTTTCTTAGCAATCAGGACTCTGCTACAATTAGCAGAAGACGTCAAACAATCTCAACCACTGGCTACGGAAGTTCTCAAAGAATATATGTACGTGGACGACGTGCTCGCAGGAGGACATACCCTGGAAGAGACGATAGCTTCGCGAAAACAGTTAGGCAAAGCACATGAGTCAGCTGGTTTCGACTTGATGAAATGGACATCCAACGATCCGAGAATAATCAAAGACCTACCACAAGAACGACTTTTATCAATCGACTGCCTACATATCTCTGAAAATTTAGGTACGAAAACATTGGGAATAAAATGGAACATCGGTGCAGACTCCTTCTCCTTCCCTCAGCCAAATCTTGAAATCAAAGCAACTTACACAAAAAGAGAAGTTCTTTCTGCAATAGCTAAATTCTTCGATCGCTGTGGTTGGTTGGCGCCCATTATCATTGTCGCAAAAGTCATTATGCAACAAATATGGGTAGACAAAGTTGGATGGGATGACGGACTTACACCTCTGACTTGCATAACATGGCAGAACTTTCTGAAAAATTGTCCATTGCTTCAGAACATCCAAATACCTCGTTGGATAAACTATATACCGAATTCCAATATAGAAATTCATGGATTATGTGATTCCTCCGAAAAGGCGTACGTAGCAGCATTATATATACGACTTCAGGATCAAACTGAAGTACACACACACCTTTTGGTAGCCAAGACTCGTGTTTCCCCTCTTAAGTAACTTTCGTTACCAAGACTTGAACTTTGTGGAGCAGTACTGCTATCAACTTTAGCCTCAACAATTATCCCCAGACCTAACTTATCAAAATATAAATCATATTATTGGACCGACTCCACAATTGTCCTGGCATGGCTAAAAAGACCACCATGCACATGGAATACTTTCGTTGGAAATCGAGTGTCAGAAATTTCAGAAAAAGTAGGAACTACTGCATGGCGACATGTGGATTCAAAAAATAATCCAGCTGACATTGCAACAAGAGGTTGCTCATCCATTGACTTAAAGTCACACCATTTGTGGTGGCATGGACCTCCATGGCTAAAATCTCCTAGCCATTGTTGGCCACAACGACCTTATTTCAACGACTACGAACCCGAAAAAAGATACGAAGTAGTCTCAGATTATGGATATTGTGCAAATTGTCTGGCTCGTTCACACACTCGAGCTAATTGCCCCTCCAAGCTACGATGCCAAATGTGCGGCGGACTTCACAACACCCTTCTGCACTTTTCACCACAACTGCGTCAACTTGGCATAAGACCTCCAGCTCTACATCAAACTCCTCAAAGACCTTCGGAAAAAGCTTCACAATCGTCGAATAACAAACCTCAGCAAGACCAACCAAGACCTCAGGAGCAACAATCGAGACCTCAGGAGCAGCAGCCAAGACCTCTGGAGCTGCAATCAAGACCTCAAGAAAGACCATCACGTTCGGAGAAAAGGAGCTCAAGTACACGGGGAAGGGCAGTTGCCTTCGATAAAGAGGGACCAACAACCTCACGGGCACCCCTAAAGTCCATCGTCCGAAGTGCTTCCGAGTTTAGACTTCAACCCAAATCCACCATCGCATTCAATTGGGCCAAGGTCTTTATCGCGACAGCACAAATCAAAATTGTACTGCCCGAAGAGCCGAACTCATATCACGTATGTCGTGTTCTTCTAAACTTTTCGTCAACCGTGTCCAGAATCTCTACCAGTCTGCAAAGGAAGTTACAGCTAGAAGCCTTCATGCTGCGAGAAACGAGGTTCGCAAAGTTTCGAGTAATTGGCCACTTAACCCGTTTCAAATTCAACAAAGAGATACGAGCAGTACTCACCAATGACCTCCCCCGAAAACCATATGAAAGACCTCTATTGGAAGACCCTACCATCGACTTTGTACCTGACTCCTTGGCTGATCCTGATCCATGATGTAACCTTCCCATCGACATGGAACTAGGCGCCGAAGAATTCTTCGCACTTTACCGTAACGGCTCGATTGCAACAAATTTGCCCAACGTCATCGCTCAGCAGACAGCTCTGGGTTATACCTTTACGGGTCCAGTAGGCAACACCTGGTAACTCATCACTGAGGGGCCGGCATGTTTAATGATATCTATCATTAAACACATGACATCGACATGATGTTTATATTATTTAAGTTTAAATTTATATCATTGTATTTTTTCATTTTATAACGTAAGGAATTCAGGAGCGACCCGCCTGTATGTACATACCTATTGGCAAATTCGCCAAAGTACATACGTACATATGCATATGGTCATTGCTCTTTTTCATATATGTATTCATCTTCAAATTTGGAATCATTTAATTTCCAACTTCTTAACAACAACAATAACTTCACTCTCCCTCGCACTCACTGCCTACCGTGTGTGTGTCTCCAGCTTCCAGCGGTAACGGACCTTGCTGCTGTTATTGTTGTTGTTGCAACTGATGCGTTCTGGTTTTCTGCTTTGAATAGTCAAAGCAGAGCCAAAACTAGGCAGTCATAGAAAACAAATTAAAAGAGACACACGCGTCGATATTTTCAAAAACTTAAAAAAACCAAAGCGGTAACCGGTCAAATCAAATCATAGTGAAAATTCTATTAACATATAAAAAAGACATATTATTAACAAAAACAAAACAATAAATAAAGTGAAATAAATAATCTACAATTGAAATAAAACTAAAACAAAAAAGTGTTTGACTTTTTTCCAAAAAAAGGTGACCAGATGTCAAACTAAAGATATAACAAAAATATACAATTAACATTAAATAAACTCTAAACAAATATAATAAAAAAAACTAATTTATTGCTTACGCAATAAACAGTTCGCATTAAAAATACGATACATCGAAAGCATATTTTTCACGAATAAGCATTTACGTATGTGCTTGTCACGTATTTTATTTACATATGTGACGCGCAAAATAGAAAGGGATCTAAGGTTAAAAACCAGTTTTGTTCAGGAGAGCCATTTTAAAGATGAGGTCCCTTTCTATTTGCGCTTAGAATCGTCGACTTCACTTTCATAAAACGCTCATATCTCTGGAAGGGGACACTTTTGGGGCATGGGATCGGTCTCATTTGATGCTCAGATGTTGTCCACATCAAAAAAAAAAGTGAAAAGTTGATGAAAAGTTTTGTTCAGGAGAGCCATTTTAAAGATTAGGTCCATTTCTATTTGCGCTTAGAATAGTCGACTTCACTTTCATAAAACGCGCATATCTCTGGGAGGAAACACTTTTGGGGCATGGGATCGGTCTCATTCGATGCTCAGATGTTGTCCACATCAAAAAAAAAGTGAAAAGTTGATGAAAAGTTTTGTTCAGGAGAGCCATTTTAAAGATTAGGTCCCTTTCTATTTGCGCTTAGAATCGTCGACTTCACTTTCATAAAACGCGCATATCTCTGGGGGGGAACACTTTTGGGGCATGGGATCGGTCTCATTCGATGCTCAGATGTTGTCCACATCAAAAAAAAGAAAAAAAATGAAAATTGATTTTTTTACCCTTAGGTCCCTTTCTCTATGCGCTATCACATATACCTAATTGAGAAAAAATATACCTAACATTTTTATTTGTTATGTACATACCTTAGTTATAAATTTATTGTTGTTTTTAATAAAAATAATTTACATTATAAAAATATTTTTTCCTATGGTTTTTGAACCTAATATTTTTTAAATTAACCGAAACAACATGAATTTTGAACTGGTTCGCATCTCTGCCCATAGTACACGGCTTCGAGTGCAAATTAGCTTCAGAAGCAAATAATGCTGCCCATTAAAGAAGCGAGAAGTGGAATTGCGTGAGAGTGAGGAGATTGAGATATACAGGATTAAAAATTCTATCAAAAAGGCAAAAACCAGGCTGAGGTCCCAGTTTATGGAACGAATGTGATGACGGCGAAAAAGTCTTCGGCCTGGGGCAGTCACCTTAACAATGTGTTTTTTGTTCGTCCATTTTTTCCCGAAAAGCCTGGTCCGAGCCGGGCTCGAACAAAACCCCGGATCTTGGATCTGCACGGTTTGTCAGAACAGTATACACCATCGTGCTACGTCTGTAAGGTGTAATTGCTGCATGGAGTGGGTGCACTTTAGGAGCTGTTCAGGTTGGAAACACATCAGGGAGTATAGCGAAACGGACTTTGTTGCCTCGTGCTGTATCAACGAAGTTAGCAGTGGGTCTTTAGATTTCATCGCCGTCTACATTTTCGTCGTCATCATCATGCAACAACGAGACTTCCCTGCAGTCTCACTCGCAACAGCATCAACATATACAGCATCTGACACCACAGATTGCTGTTGCCACTCCTGGCAGTGCATCAATTTTGCATTTTAATTACAATAGCCTACGTAACAAAATCAGTGAGGTAATAGAATTTATGGTAATATGAAGAGAAACATCATAGTGGCTGCGATTTAAGAAACGAAGTTGAATGCCGCCTGCATCCTACACAGTTGTGACGGATACAACGGATGCTACATAAGGATCGCACCAGAAGTGGAGGTGGGGGACTTGCTTTCCTGTTACACCATTCTGTGCAGTACAGACCTATTTCGCCTCAGCTTGACTCTAGAGACCCATATATGGAATGTATGCATCCCGCCGGTTGGTAGCTGTACCCGCGATATTTGCCTGACATTAGCGATCTGCTACAAGGCAATAACCGTTTGGCTCCAGGAGACTTTAATGCTCTTCACAACTGTGGCATTCTCTCCTAGACAACGACCAGAGGGGCATAGCTTTGGCAGAGAAAATTGATAGCTCTACGTTCTGCACAGTGAATAAGAACGCCCCTACGCGGATTATAGGCGATTGTCATAGCTCGCCAGACATAACTATGGCATCGTCTGACCTGGTTAACGACGTCACCTGGAAACCCGTCATCACACTAGGATCGGACCACCTTCCCATAATTCTCTTCATAAATAGATCATCCGACTTTATAACAACTGAACAACGTACGGGACTCGCAGACGAGCGTGATGACATTCGTCGCTCCAACCCTACTGACCCTTGAATTAGGGATCTTAACTCTGAGATCAGTGGGTTGGTCAACGAATATAAGCAGTACAAATAGCTAGATCACTTGAATCAGTGCAGCTTAAGTTCCGGACAATGGTAAAATCGCTATCTAACTCTGGCAGAAAGATCGGACAGCCGTCACGTGCGTATATAGAACAGTAACAGATCCGAAGAGGTGCGCGTGTTATTTTACCCGGATTTTTATGAAGCACCCAGAGAGTGATAAGGCGAAAAGGAGAGTATTGCGTGGTATCCGCGCCGTCTGAGCCGAAGAGGCACCATCAACATTTTTGTTGGCGAAGTTGTACATGTCATCCGCAGCGCAAAGTCATCCGGACGGAACCTCAATGCTGATGTTAAAGCACTCGGATATCCCGGGAGTAGAGTACATGAGAAAATAAATTATTACCTCACAGACTTAGCACGCTTTTTCACTGCAAGGAATAGGAAAATATTAGCCTCCAAATCATCAGCCACACTGTTTACTGCAAGGGCTGCAGAGGTGCGGTTGTTACTCAATGTGAATGTCGATGTCAACATCCTGACTACCAACTACCTGCTAGGGTGTTTTTGCAGTAGTCATCCTAATCACCATCTCTTGAACAGGATGCTTCGCCCAGTCAGATCAGATACGATTTTCACGATCTAGAGAGCAAGGTCCAGCGGTACAAGAGAAAACGTTTAGATCACTGAAACTATCAGGCAGGTCTGAACAACATTCACACTGATGAAGTCGCAGCAGCAGTATGCAGATACAGTGTGCATGTTGTGCTAGGGGAGCATCTCCCGGAGATTTCACCTGAGGAGGAGGTACTTCCTCGGCAGATGCACTTAGTTCTGGCTCAGCTGAGATCTGGATGGTGCAGCCGCCTCAATTCTTACTGGGCACAAATTGATGCTAATGTTCCGGAAATCTGCCCCGCCTGCCATCAGGGACCACATGACGTGCTGCACCTCTTCAAATGTCCGGTCAAGCCCACTCAGCTGACCCTCAGGTCTCTGTGGACGCATCCAGTTCAAATGGCGCGTTCCCTCCACCTGAATATCGAA
Source organism: Hydrotaea diabolus (assembly GCA_963513945.1). NCBI lineage: Eukaryota > Metazoa > Arthropoda > Insecta > Diptera > Muscidae > Hydrotaea > Hydrotaea diabolus. The sequence goes on along the minus strand of OY740720.1, from coordinate 97,637,130 downwards.
GCAGATCCCCCATACACGAACAAGACTTCAAAATAAAATATATTGTTGTTACAACAACAAAAATTTTAAGGTCAATAAAGCAAACGATCCACTTAAATATAATAAGGCTGCAGATGCCGATGGTCTACCGGCTGCGCTTTTTAAGTCAAGAGGGGATGTTTTGCGCCAAATCATCTTCTTATTTTGGTTAAAAGAAAGCATGCCTTACGATTAGAATCTCAGTGTACTGTGTCCTGGTACAGTGGTATATGTTTTCTACAAATTCTTACAAGACCAACAACATCATTAGCCAATTGCACTGCGGAAAATCCTGGAAAAGTTACGAGAAAAACAAATTAACCATTACCATCCCTTAGTCGATTATATAGCCGCCTTTGGCAGCCCAATAAGATTTGAAACCATGCCTGAAAATCAGCAGTTAAAATGGGGAGGAACCTCTTCCAACCATTCGATACGAAAAGAGGCTTTAGGCAAGCTGATAATCTCTGATGCAATATGTTCAGCTAAATAATAGGGTTCGTTGGGACCTTGTACTGAATTTTCATGAAATGACTAATAAATGCACGTTCTTTTGGTATCATCACTTTTTTACTGTTTGAACACATCACTAATGTGTCCTTTAAATTCTCGTTACTTTTTGTTTTCTTTTTATTGTGCCTTTCCTTGATCGCATAACAAACCAGTTCTTTGAATTTACTTCATCCCTAAATGAACATATGCGCATGTGTACATTGTACAAGCAGCCAGGAGAGATAGATAGATAGAGAGGAGAGTATACCTGTACAAACGAAAGAGTATATAAGAGGTTCCAGTTTCGTTAACCAAATCATACAACGTTTAGGCAGTGAACAGTAATATCCTGAGTGAAATTGTAGTGCAAATATAAAGAAAAACATAAAATAGCAGATGAAAGTAATTTAGACATTGCTGAAATGGTTGTATGCCTTAGTAGACGTTACCAGCAAATAAGTGCGGATGAAAGGCGTGCAGTTGATATCAGATTTGCAGACTATATGGATGAAGAGATGTGTCAGGGATGGTCACCCTAATAATGGCAAGGCGAACTAATATCATTGACCGCCAATAATATCCCAAGCTGAGAGGAGAGAGATTTATTTTAGCGTTAGCCTTAAGTGTGTTCGTTTACTTTCCCAGTAAAAATTTGCAAGTTTCTACTTTTGCGAGCGTAAGGCAAGAAAAGTAAACGAACAGCTTCCAGTAAAAATTTGCAATGAAACAGCTGATTTTGTTTACTGTTTGCATTACATTTTATTTTGAATTTTAAAGTGTTAAGATTTGTTCTAAAAAAATGAGCAAAAGAAAACTTTTTTTCTTTCTAATTTCAGTGATTAAAATACATATTAATAAAATAATATTCCAATTTTTACTTACCTATTCTGTTGTAAATTTATTTTTACTTTTATTTGTTCACATAAAACAGCTGATTTTAAACATCTGTTCTATCTGCAAATTTTGGTTGGCTAAAATTTCTCCAACCAAAATTTGCAAACTCTCTAACATCGAACTGTCAAAATTTTCTCTCTCTCTCTCTCTGGGCTCTCATTTACTGAACTTTTTGTGTAAACGAACACGATCCAGAAAAAATTTGCACAAATTTGTACACATTTGCAGGTAAACGAACACACTTATTGTTCTTTTTAAACATTTAAACACATATAAATAGGCCATTTAAGCACACAATACGTTCCTCTTGCTGTAACCAAATAATAAGTGAGTCAAGTTTTTGATAATTTATTAAATTTCGTTTGATAATTTTTGTAAATCTTATTTAAATAATTTTATTATCATTTTTTGTTTACTTGTGTAAATTAATTTCTTTTGTATATTTGTGTGTGTAGATAATAAACAAACCAACCCAATAAACGCAAACAAATCAGCATCAAACAATTTTTGTGTCATCAATTTAAAAGGCCATTGGGACATCTTGGGAAGCCAGCCAGTTGGAAGTTTATTCTGAAACAGCAAAATGACATTTTTATTCTTTATTTGGTAATTTTTTTGTCAAATGTCCCAATTTTTTATCGTCAGATTTATGTGAAAGTTGCTGTATTGTCATCTGGACGGACATTTTGTAATAATTTAATGCAAATTTTTTCTGCCACGAATTTTTTTTGCCAAATTTGCATTAAATATATTTTAGTTGTGTCGTCTACTCACCTGTGGTTTTGTGATCCTGTCGGTTCATGTCAATAAACCAAGATCAGCCATGAATAACTAGCATCAGACGTAATCATGAAATGATGCAACTACGTACATACATAACTGAAATGATGTTACACTCGCCAAACAATACGCCAGATAAATTTAACCAGCAGCCGCCGAATCCAGGTTCGTCTTCCGCCATTATGCCGATCACGCCCGCCGATCAGACACTTGAAACTAATTCACCTGCAAAAAGTCCAAAAATATTTGAAAGTAATTAATTCAAACGACAAATGGAGCAGCTTCAGCGACAAATGCAAGCTATGCAGACATAGTTTCTAGCCTCAACACACCAACTCCAAGCCCAACTCGCCAGCACAACACAAGCAATGCAAACGCAGTTTGCCAGCTTTCAGCCGCCATAACTGCAGTCAACATTATGCGTCTCCGAGAATCTCTAAAGGGCTGGGCTCGTGAGACGGTCGAATCGCTGCTATTCAGCTCTGCCAACATCGCAGCAAAATGGAAATTTTCCGAGAAACCTTTGGACGCCCGGAGCAGTTGATAAGGAGCAAAATCGAATAATTCCGAGCCATTCCGCCACTAGCCAAGAAAAACTTGAAGCCCAAAAAAAATCGCCCATTTGTCCAATTCATCGCTACTCAGTGAACTAGTTTCGAAACTGCCTACGAACCTTCAAATGCAATGCACCGAACAATCGTTATCGCTGGAACGTCCTGCTACTGTCGTCGACTTCAGCAATTGGCTATTCGTTTTGCGCCGTCTTGCCAATATATTCCACGACACCCCACCCTCAACATCCAGCCGCGCCCAGCCTGCTTCCACTGCACGAAAAAACGAACAAAATTAAGCAAATCAAAGTTTGTTTTTGCTGCCTTAAAGGCCCATTTAGTCTCGACGGTTGACGGTTGATTCTGCAAGCTGCAGAAGTCTACCGTCGTCAACCGTCAAACTGTAGTTATCTCCCTCTAACACATGCAAAATGCAATCCTGAACTGAAATAGCTGATTGCCTACCGTCAACCGTCAAGGCCCATTTAGTCTCGACGTTTGACGGTAGATTCTGCAACCTGCAGAAGTCTACCGTCGTCAAACTGTAGTTATCTCCCTCTAACACATGCAAAATGCAACCCTCAACTGAAATAGCTGATTGCCTACCGTCAACCGTCCACCGTCAACCGTCGAGACTAAATGGGCCTTTAGTCTCGACGGTGGACGGTTGACGGTAGGCAATCAGCTATTTCAGTTGAGGGTTGCATTTTGCATGCGTTAGAGGGAGATAACTACAGTTTGACGGTTGACGACGGTAGACTTCTGCAGGTTGCAGAATCTACCGTCAACCGTCGAGACTAAATGGGCCTTCAAGACTAAATGGACCTTAGGCAATCAGCTATTTCAGTTGAGGGTTGCATTTTGCATGTGTTAGAGGGAGATAACTACAGTTTGACGGTTGACGACGGTAGACTTCTGCAGGTTGCAGAATCAACCGTCGAGACTAAATGGGCCTTAAATGGACCTTAAAGGCCCATTTAGTCTCGACGGTGGACGGTTGACGGTAGGCAATCAGCTATTTCAGTTGAGGGTTGCATTTTGCATGTGTTAGAGGGAGATAACTACAGTTTGACGGTTGACGACGGTAGACTTCTGCAGGTTGCAGAATCTACCGTCAACCGTCGAGACTAAATGGGCCTTAAAGCGTACCACCAACTCAAACTTTGCCGAAGTAAAAGAAAATGTGGTGTGACCGACTGCCCGAAATCGCACCACCCTTTGTTGCACAACACCACACATACACACGACAGGCCGTATCAACAACCACCACCGAGTCACCACAACAACAATTGACAAACGTCAACCCAAAAAATATGCCCGGTTCTCAGTCACCACCATCCGAACGTAGAAATTGTCATGCCGCAGCCAGTACCAACAGTGTTTTATTTCAAATATTGCCCGTAACACTGTATGGAAAGCTTAAACCATAAAAACGTACGCGTTGTTGACGACGGAGCCAACGTGTCCATGCTGGACAACAATATCGCACGCGAACTCGACATAAGAAACTTCGGAGCCCCAGATATGAATGTTCGCTGCTATGGAGGGAAGACGTACCGCCCTTCGCAGATTCTTATAAAATGACTTTAAACAGGTTGTATTCTGTGGAGAGAAAAATGGCTAAAGACAGCGAGTATGCCACACAATATTGCGAAAAAAAATACAAGATTATTTGAACAAGGGTTACGCCAGAAACTTGACACAAAGTGAAATAGAGAAGAAAAAGTGTCGAACATTTTATTTGCCGCACTTTGGTGTCAAGAGCCCGAATAAAAAATGGATACGTCTGGTGTTTGACGCAGCTGCCGAAGTAAATAATGTTTCACTGAATAAAACCCTTATGCATGGACCTGATATAAACAATTCGTTAATTATCATTCTTTTAAAATTTAGAGAAGCTCTTATAACGGTCTGCGGAGATATTTAAGAAATGTTTCATCAGATCGCCATTTCTAAAGAATACCAAAATAGCCAGAGATTTTTATGGAGAAATGAACGTGAGAATCAGCCGGTGGAAACATACGTGATGGAGCGACTTATATTTTGAGCTACTTGCTCACCAACAATAGCCCAATATGTGAAAAATGTAAATGCCAACAATTTCTGGGAAGTCTCCCAGAGCTGTGCACGGAATCATTAAGCAACATTACGTGGACGATTACGTCGAATGTTTCCAATCTGAAGGTAAAGCTGTTCAAGTTTTAAAATACGTAATTTGGATTCACAAGGCCAGTGGTTTAAATCTACGTAATATACGCTCCAACTCTGAAAACGTAATAAATATATATGGCAACCCTGTTTCTGAAGTTCACCATTGGTGAGTTTCTTAGCTCAGATGAAATTAAGAGGGTATTGCGCATCCATTGGTTGGCGAGAACAGGTGTTTTTTGTTTTCAATTAAAACTGCACAAAGTCAAGAAAGATTGTCGTGCAAAAAAATACCCACAAAACGTGAGATGTTGTCATTAAATATGTCAATTTACTATCCATTTGGCTTTCATAGTGACGTCTTAAGTGCTGATGCAGAGTGTGGAAAAGTGGGAAATTTACAACCAGGCACCCTGGAAGGCCTGGTTGCAAGAACTGCCAAAATTATTGGAATTTTCTGTGCCCCAATATTATTTTGACAATTTCTCCAGCAGCGTAGCAGACCTACACATACAAGACCAACGCCAACAAATCCGGCGTTGAAACAATGGACCAGATGTTTGGCACGAACACATGCAAGCGACCGACGAAACTCTGGCCACTGGCCATGTTCTATAATATGGTGGACGTCGCTGCATTGGCTGCTTTTACAATTTATAATGAAATTAAGCCGAAAAGATGGAAAGACAGACGGCGGTCATTCATATTACTTCTAACGTAACAATTGGTCATACCAAATATCGAGGAACGTGCTCTCAATAGCCGTATAACCGCATATCCATGGGTAGTTGATGTCAGGGTAAGAAAGAACACTTTCAAATTCAAGAATATAATATGTACAGTATGTCAAGAATCACTTTACACATTACAAAAAAATTATAATTTTCAACTTAATTTGTGTGAAAATGTAAGTTTTTGGTTTTTAACTTATTTTTTTTTATTTATTGTGATTACATACAGTATTCGCAAAGGGGATAAATAAAAAGAACGTTAATCCAATGTGTAAAAAACAAAAAATAGGACTTAAAGAATTAAATATCAATATTTTTTTTACTGTCAAGAAACTCTTTTTCACAACTCGCATTTGTTATTCCTTTTGACACTCACTTAACGGCCAACGGTACTTTACAGTTATTTGCGATTTACATTGCTTTTGTATATGATTGTGGTTGTCAGTTAGTGATCAGTTTTTGTTGTGCGCGTATCACAACGTAACATATTGAGTTTGCAAAATGCCAGGCAAAAAATTATCGTTCGATGTAATTCAGCTGATTTACTACAATCACCAATTGGGAAAAAGTGTGAAAGAATTGTCGGAAATGTTTTCAGTAACACGAAAGACAATTTATAATGTAATAAATCGAGCTGAAAATGAGGGTAGATTGGAGCCAAAACGTGGAGGAGGACCGAAGCCAAAAATAACTGAACGTGCGGAGCGCCTAATGATACGGACCAGAACCCTTGCAGGGGAGCTCGAGAAAGAGTGTGGAGTAGTTGTTTCTCATGAAACAGTTAGACAGGCGATTCTAAAGAACAAATATTCATCAAGAGCTGCACAAAAAAAACCACTCCTTTCTTCAGTCAATGTAGATAAGCGCTTTTCCTTCGCTGTAATGAATGTTTCCCTAACGGCCGACTATTGGGACGACGTCATATTCTGCGATGAGACCAAAATGATGCTGTATTACAACGATGGGCCGTCTAGAGTGTGGCGAAAGCCATTAACATCGCTAGAAAATCGCAAAATCATTCCAACTGTCAAATTTGGAAAAATGTCGGTTATGATTTCGGGGTGCATCTCAAGCAAAGGAGTGGGAGACTTAGCCTTTATAGAAACTACCATGGACGCTAAGCAGTATTTAGATATTCTAAAGAGCAAATTGGTAAGCAGCGCTAGGAAATTTGAGTTCTTCAGAGGCAACAAACCAAAATTCAAATATTATCAGGATAATGACCCTAAGCATAAGTCGCATATGGTGCGGATGTGGCTACTTTATAATTGCGGAAAAGTTGAGATACACCTCCTCAAAGTCCTGACCTAAACCCTATTGAAAATTTGTGGGTGCATTTAAAGAAAAATGTCGCCAAACGCCAACCCAAAAACATGACAGCACTCAAATCCGCTATATTGGAAGAGTGGGAAAATATACCGAGCAATTATGACCTCATAAAGTTGATCCATTCTGTGAAAAGGCGATTACAATGCGTGGTGGATGCAAAGGGTGGTCATACGAAATACTAAATCAAAAAACATCGTAACACGTCTTAAATTTAATACAAACACTTTTGTGAAAAGAGTTTATTGACACTAGCAAAATTGAACTCTACTTGATTTTGTTTTACGTTTAGTTTCTTTAGCATGGAATTTGCTTTATTTTTTTGTTAACCTTATGTAAATAATGTATATAATTATAATAAATCAAAAAAAAAATACTTGATAGAATAAAACAAATTACTTTCTTGCTTACAAAGATGAATTTTTATATTTATTTTCTTTGTGTAAAGTCATTCTTGACATACTGTATTTATTTTTAGTTCATTTCAGATCATATCAAGACCGGTAGAAGCCGATGCACCGTCGTTTGCGCCTAGGACGAATAGACCGTAATGTCGCTTTGCCGTTCTGAGTACGGTCGGCAGCGGAAAACGAGGACCCACTGCTATAGCTGTAGCGACGAAGTTTGTGGAAACCACAGCACAGTCCTGCATTGCTGCTACACCGCGGCGTCCAGACGCGAAGCACGCTCAACAACAGTAGTTTTTAGGCATTTGTAAAATTAAGTTATGATACATATGAAGAAAAAAAATAAAATAATTTTAGAGTATATTTCTTAGTTATAAACAATAAAAAAAATCCATACAAAAAGCATAGTAGTAAAAATAGGTCCCTGCGGACCTTGTCACACAACCGTAAACATCAGACCACTCACTAATCGAAGGGTTAAGAACGACCATTTAGGCGAAGTTAGTAAGTATATCATCTCTCAATACTTCTCTTCTAGTTAAACTTGTGATCCAGAACCATAACGATGTATTTGACCTCTGTTGAGAAACAATTATTACTTATATTTGCTTGCTAACAAAACAAGTTCCTGGTCACCAGCAGAACTACATCGTCTACATACGCAATAAACTTGTCACAATCCGACTTAAGCGATTTGAGCACGATGTTAATGACCAGCACCCATAGCGATGGGTTGAGGCGTGCCTTAGTAATTTTCTTTCTAATCGTACTCTTTACAATAGCTGAGGTGATTATGTGATTAAATAAATGACTTCGATTTAATCTATTCTATAAGATTCTCCGACACTGCCACGACTCTTAGTGAGTCTCCTCCAATCGTGTCGGTTTTAACATTGTAAAATGCTGCTTCCACATCAAGAGTCGTCGTTGGCATCTATACATTTTGGGAAGAGGCACACTTTCCAAACTGTAGAAGGTTTGAATGTCTAAGTCCCAAATCTTGGCATTTTATATGTTTCTCGACCAGCCACAGCATTTTGCCAGCCTTAAGAACTGGAGCAGCGATAAGTTAGTGCTGCAGTTTTTCTAAGTGCTTCATTATGGGACCAACAATCAGTATGCTCTGTTCTGTAAGTTGCGGTCGCTGTCTGGTCTTTCCAATACGAGTCTGCCGCCTCGTGATCATAGTCCGTTTGCCACTTAAACTAAAAGACGTCCTACCACGTTACCTAAGGTGGGGATGTGTGGAAAACCAAAAAAAGGACCACTGATCGAGTCGGTCTATCCACCAGTTTGGTGAGAGTAAGGTCGTTCCTCTAGATATCTCCAAGGCCTTTTATAGAGTCTGGCACGGTGCACTCATATCAAAGCTGAACGCTTTTGGTGTCGGTAATACGTTTGATCGGTTTATATCGAGCTTTCTTAGAGATCGTACTATTAGAGTTGTTGTAGATGGGTTCTTATCCAACACACATAGGCTGACCGCAGGTGTACCACAGGGCTCTGTCCTTTCTCCCTCTTTATTTCTTATTTTCATTGATGATCTATTGGGTCAGACCGTGAAACTAATCTACTCTTTCGCAGATGATAGTAACCTCTGTCATTCAAGATATTGAAGACAAAAGGCGAATTATGGATGAGACACTTGGCCGGGATCTACTGACCATTTCCGAATGGAGTTGAGTTAATAGAGTAGAATTTAATGCACGTAAGACACAGTGCTGCTTGTTGTCTTACAAGCGATTCGCTGACCCAACAATATAGTCAATTTCTATCGATGGAACGAATATTGAACAATCAGAACATCTCGATGTTCTGGGCATGAAAATACAATGTGACGCTCGTTGGGCGAGACATGTATTCGAAGTGTCGAAAGAAGCACTCAAGTGCATAGGCTTTTTAAAGCGGTGCAAAAAATATTTCACTCCTTCTGATCTTTTCAATATCTATACAACTTACATCAGGCCAAAGATGGAATACAACTCCCATATATGGGCAGGTGCTCCAAAATCATCCTTGGAGCTACTTGACCGTGTTCAAAGGAGAGCGATGGTGCTGATAGGTGACAGTAGGGAATCCAACTCTATTGTTTCCCTTGAGCATCGTCGGAATGTGGGTTGCGTGACGCTGTTCTATCGTTACTTCATGGTGTGTGTTCATCAGACATCCGTCGCCTTATTCCTGACGTGAGGATGTGCGGCAGGGATACGCGACTTTCTAGGAATTCACACCCGTTTGTTATCGATTGGCCAGTTGACCGCAGTTGTGGAATCTACTTCCGGCAAGGCAAGCGTCAATAATCATTACTCCCTCTTTCCCCCCTCCGATCCACTCGCCAACGCAATGCACCGCATGTATATTGGGCATCCCCTGAGGGTTGGTTATTTAAAAAAAAATGGACATTTAGTGGAGAAATTTCCTAAAACATTATATAAACCGAAGCGACCAAAGAATTTAAAGAAAAGGAAAATAAGCCACGGAGGGTAACATAAAAATGCGGAAAACAAAAATTGGGACTTGACACAGGACAGAAAGGTGGTTAAAGACTATATTTTAATTACGACAAAGGGTATACCGTGTTATACTAAATACTAATCTGTTTGCAAGTTCAATTTCTTAGGCCCTGTTCAGTCTAACGAAAGCTTGTACTTTATCTTCCAGTTGGCTTCGCATACACATTCTTCCTTACTTCTAGTGATGCAGAGTTTTAGGTTGTTTAAGGCCAGTGCGGCATTTAACGTAGAATTTTAATTACTGTGCGAAACATATGAAGCCTTATCTAAACATTAAAAAATCTTTAATGAAAAAAAATCATTATTCCAGGTATCATGTGTACCAGGTATCAAAAGTTCTCCTGTTTTATGTTCTGCCCTCTATGAATCGACGTATGTATGTACACATATAACCATATCCCAGAAATGTATTGATAATGCTGTCGGTTTATTTAAATACAAATTTGAAAAAATCATAAATTTATTCCAATTTATAAACATCGAAAAGTTATTCCTCCGAGAAACATATCAATTCTATAGTTTACTATCACCTATATCGACCCAAGTTAAAGTCTGATTGCCATCACGTTCTAAATCTTCAAACTGTAAATATTTTACAACGCCTAGCTCGTCTTTTATCAGGTGGCTTTCGACAGTAATCACATCATCCTCGACATCGTCTTCTACATTGGAAACTGACGGATCTTCAGCTAATAGATCTTCGTGTTTAAATATAATTTTCTCCAGAGATTCCTCCGAGCATTCAGCTTCTAAATCATTGTCGATATTATCTCCATCATCCAACGAATTTGATTCCACGCTTGGAATTTGATCATCCATTGAAAGTTGATGTGTGAACTGCGGTTGATTTACAATTATGGTATCGTTGGCATGTTTCGTTTGCTTCATATGCGTCAAAAGTAAAGGCTTTCGCATGAAACCTGCACCACATTCCATGCATTCATATGGCTTTTTATCACTATGGACGAAACGATGGGCGTTCCGGTTGTCACGACTATTGAATTGTTTTCCACACACTTCACAAGCAAATGGTTTCTTTCCACTGTGTATGAGCATATGCTTCTTGAAGTGTTCAGGATAAACGAATCCAGCCCCACAGATTTCACATTTATGGGGACGTTCTCCGGTATGAATAGCTTGGATATGGTACTCAAGCAGTCGTTTGCGCTTGAATGAGCGCAGACAGTGATCACATTTGTGCAGTTTCTCATTGAAGTGAGTGGACTTCTTGTGGCTGGTCAAATTGGAACGTTGCGCAAATGCCAGGGGGCATAGATCACATTTGTATGGTTTCTCACCAGTATGGGTGCGTTCGTGGTCTTTAATTTCGGGTCGGCGAGCAAAAGACTTGCCACAAATACGACATATAAACGGTCGCTGGCCCGAATGCACTATTTGATGGACCTGCAAACTGTGCTGCGTGGTAAATGTCTTATTGCAGACGTCGCACTCAAAAGCCTTTATAGATACATGTAGCTTTTTATGTTGGCTTAGGTTTTGCATGTTCAAGAATTGTTTACCACACTGGTCACAGTGAAAAGGTCGTGGTCGTTCTTTGTGGATCTTCATGTGTGTCTGCAGTGTGTACTTGGAGGCAAAATCCTTCGGGCATTCCGCACATTTGTATGGCCGAATGCCGGTGTGGGTATTCATGTGCTCATCCAACATTCCCTTTGAAACATATTTCTTCAGACACACGCTGCACTCGTACGGTTTGGCACTGCTGTAGTGCATTCGTTTGTGTATGCGGTATAGGCGATTATTGCTAAATACGCGCTGACACAGCTCGCACTCTATCGTATGTCCGACCTCGCTGTGCTGTTTAAGTTCTTGCCTCCGACTAAACCCCTCCCGGCACTGTTCACACATGTATATTTTGGTGTTGTGAAACGTTTGAAAGTGTTCTTTTAAAGTTTCAAATGTATACTTGGGAGAAATTTCGCATAAAAGGCATATACACTCTAATCCCTCCTGTCTGCATATAGGCTTGGGAAGTTTTATATCTTCAGTTGAATTCATTTTGTTGTCATTTGGTGCTTCTAACTCCGATTTCAACTCTTTTTTGACGTCCTCCTCGTTAAATACATTTGACGCTATTATAAAATCCAGATCTGCATCTACAAAAGAAATAAAAAGGTAAATAGCCGTTTTCTTTTAGAGCTTTAAAAAATAGACACTTTAAAGTGAAGACATACAATTTTGAAAAGAAACATTAATTCATAACGTGGTTTTTGAAATCGCTATTAGTTACGCTTCCTTAATTTTTTGTCAGATATATGTGTGCAATACATATATCCTTGTTTTAATATGTATTTGACTAAATTCGTTGCACTTTGCACAAACATCAAAATATTTTAATAACGGATGCATTTTGGAACTTCCTTTATATGTAGTGCATTGAATTGTTTACGGAGAGATATGTAGGTTAACGAGTTCTCATCATACAAGCCACACCGTTCGTGAGTCTGTTTTACATTCGGAAGATCGACAAAGGATCAAAATCCTGTTATAACGCGCATGGAGTCCGCAAACTAACTAACGAAAGGTTTCTTGTGAATCAAGAGTAACACATTGTTATTTATTCGCTGATGCCCGAAGCAAGCGTATACAAATCTGTGGTTGTTGTAGGCGTTAAAGAGGTCAGATCGAGTGCAATTTTTAATGCACCGCTTTTTGCATTTATACTCTACTGTTTTTATTCAATGCAAACAATTATTTAAAACATTGGCTATTGAAAATTGTAGTGCATAATAAACTTAATAAATCCATCTCTTCAAATGACATATTTTTTATGGATTAAGTTCTTTTAATAGTTGCGTAGGCAAAATTTCGAAATTTCAATGACGAGACGACAAACAGATAAGCGTGGTCATGTCTCTTGATCAGTTAGTTTCACTGAATTACCAAACTATGTACATTTGGTAAATTTTTCTTTTAATTTTTTCGTCAATTATTAAAAAAAATATAAAATGATATTCATTCATTTCATGCAGTGATAAAAACCGGATGGATGTTGCTTTAATTTAACATATATTAAAATGTTTCTTAACAGATCCTTTTTACCTTCATCATTTTTGTACTGCACCAAGTCCTGGTCATCTGTAGTCTTTTGTTGGAGAATTAAATTTCTGTCTAGAATTTGTTTAGCAGTCACATCATAAATTATAATGTCTGAAAGTAAATCGAGTCATGTATCGTATTCACTGTTGGAAATATCAAAACTAACCTTGACCGTCCAACGATATATTCTGTACATCCATGGGCGTATCGGAGACAGTTAAGTTGACGAGACCATCGGACATGTTCAAAACTCCCGGTGGCAATGAGTTCTGGGCAACGTGTTCATTGAAGGCGGCAAAGTCAAAATTTTCACGAATTACCTTTTGTTCGATATCGTCGGGTGTTTCAGGATTTTGTATCGTGTCCATTTCACCGACGTCATCCTCTTGGACTTCTTCAACCAAATCGGCATCGCAACCTCCAAGAGCTTCGGGTGTGCTTTCACTTACTAAATCTTCATACATCGCCTCATCCTCCAGTGGTGATGTGGTACTGTTCTCGTTGTGTAGAATCTGAGTTAAAGTATTTATGTTTTGTATCGTGACATTTTCCCTGTAGGAGTTTAGAATGCGATCCCTCAATTGGGAGAATCGTTTCTCTAAACTTTCGTATTCCAAGACATCGGCATTGCAAGAGTCGCACAAAAGCTAAAATGACGCAGTATACAAATTCATTTTATTCAACAAGTGCACCCAATAGAGTTTGTCATTACTTACAGTGGAGTGGGCAACGGCTTCTTCCAAATCCCTCTCCAATATTGATCCCAATAGATCTGCCAGCGAGCATTCTATTTGGCCATCCTCGGTTAGCCGTTGTTCGAACATCAGCCATGGTTCTTCACCATCAACAAATTCATGGTCACACAAAAAACACCTCACTGATTCCATACGAACTTAAGTTTGCCTGGCCAATTGCAAGTTCCAGTCTATACGAACTGCAAAAAAAAACTACATCATATTGCTGGAAACAAATTGTCCTTAATCGATCGACGAGAGCCATTAGACTACACTGTACACATTAGGCAGCCGAGCACCACATGTATTGCCAACATTGCAATTCAAAAGGGAAAATCATATGTAAGAAATTCAAACGTACCCGTATATTTATCAAATCCTTTTGCAACTGCTTTGAAGATTTTCGAAATTTATTATTTTACGAGAACCACTTTTGTTTTTAATAACATTACAAAATAATGCGATTTTATTCAGAATGTTCCTTTTGGTGTCTCTTTTTAGCGTCATGCCAGCAGACAAAATGTATGACATCAGCTGGTTTTTCAAAACAGGCACAGTGTTGTATTCGTGATACTAGTATTTCGGTAGGTTAACGGCAACTAACTTTTAAAAACGGAAATAAAGTGACATACGCAGTGCGAGCAAAATTGAAATATTTATTTACATAAATACACATTTTAAATTATATGTGCAAAAGTAGCTCGATAAATTATGTTGTTTTAGTTTTAGATATCGCCCAAGACCGACGCAACACAACCAACAGTTGTGTCGAAAATGATTACTCCTTATGATTTCAATATTTAAGTTACTGTTTTGACCGACGCCTGCGACAAAATGCTGCTGCTAAATATCAACACAAAAGCGACACGTCAAAATATCGCCATAAGCTGTGCATCTAAAAAAATTGTTTCTAGCATCGTTTTGTCGCTTGTCACACGGTTTTTTTGTGTTGTCAAATTCTACAAAGAAAACAGCAAAATATTTTTTTATAAATAAGTGGTCAAACAGCAGCGGCTGCACAATGATTATCGCCTTCCATTTATTATGTAAGTCTTGGCGTCTCTTTTATTCACATTACAAATTACATGCTAAAAGACTGTCGCAGCAGAATCGACACGAGTGTCGTAGCAGAATCGCGTCATGCCGCGTTGGTCTTAACAATGCCTAATTCCATTTATTTCAAAAAAATTTAAACTCTCGCAGCGCTCAACTAGCCACGTTTAGCCTAGTATTCGCCTTAAACGATATTTTTCAGTCTCAAAAGAAATACATGTTGCAAATTCCGGCATCTTTTCCTTTCAGCTGAAAATTGCTTTGCTGCTTTTTTTTAAGGCAGCAAAAATTGTCATTTTTGAATTTCAGGCAAGATTGTCCATATGAAACTTACGTGTTTGTGTGTGTGAACAAAAACCGAATACAAATTTTTGATTTGACTTGTGTCAGTGGTACGCATTAAACGCTACAAAAATGCACGTCCATAAGAAAACCATATACCAGTTCGTGTGTAGAATAAGAAAAGAAATAAAATTTAAAAAGTAAATTTTACATTTGAAATCAACATTTTACAAAGAACTCCGTACTGACCTTTTGATGAAAATAGTTCATATCGGTCCACGATTTGATATCGACCCAATTTAACATTCAACCGTTCTACAACACCCTTAACCATTTCGATTTAGAATAATAGTAAGATGGACAAATAACCAGTGCTAAAATAGTGATGAAATTTTCTTAAAAATGTAGAGCCTTTTTTGTCTTTTCTGCATAACCAAAAGTGTAGAGTATAATTTAGTCGGCCTCGACCGCCAACGTTCCATTAAGTAATAATGCGAAACCTATATCAAATCAATGAGATATGCTCGTTATAATTCTTATACTCACTGAGTTTAAAGCCGGATCCGAATGATTCTACATTTTAAACGGATGGTTTACATGGCGTTGAGGTAAAACCCTTAGTTGTAAAGTCACCGACAAAACAAACTTAAGTGTGTTCATTACTACTACGTAATAGTGTCTGTCGTGTCGCACATGCCAAACTCTACATACTACTAAAGCCTTTATGTTAAATTGCAGTAAAAATAGTCGTTGGTCAGTACCCCTGGGAAATAATACACATTTTTATTATTTCACTTAACAAATTTGGGCAGCCGCGTACTTATGAGACATTTTTAGGTGATGAATGTTTTTCACGTGAACTCATTACCAGGCTTAAAGTTGTGTCCAGACTAACGCGACACGGCAAAATGCTACCGCTGATATCAAGTGTCTTCTACCCGACAGCCACTAACATATTCGAAAGCTTTTTTGTCTCTATCACTTTTCAGTAAAGATAATACGTTATGAACATTTTTCGTTTGAAATTTGATCCATTGTTTCATAGGCCAATACGGAGTTTTCTGTTTTTGGCTCCATATGAAACACCCGGTTAAGCGAATATTGATAATATATTTGTTGCGAAAGCAAATATTAAAATATATATTTTTGCGAATATTGGAATCTAAATTTTTGCAAATCTGAATGAAAAGAGGATATTGAAATATAAGAGTATAAGTACTTACATTTTTGCACAAGCAAAAAAAAATGAAAGAAAGAAGTTTATTGTTTTGTTTAAAATTTAATATTCCCTGAGGATGATCGTCGATGACGATCGAAATATTGGAAATCATATAAAATTAAACAAGTTACAAGAAAATACCAACACCAGTTTTTTAAAATTGTTAATGACCTCGAACCAGACAATTTGGATCAACAAAGCGAATAATTTTTTTTGCTATTTATGTCATTACATTCTGTGATACAGGGATATGTGTGTAACATACAAAAAACGTGTGATGGGCTCATTTTAAACTATACCGATCGACTCAGAACTATTTAATATTTAAAGTTAGATATGTCCGCCGACCATTTATTCTTGTAATTAAAGCGTAGGTCGCAAATATGAGCCGATCTCAATGAAATTTCGAACATTCGGTTTTTTTTCACTGATGGCGCTACTCAAATTGGAAGAAATCGGTTCATATATAGCCCGTGTGATCATGTAATCGGTTTCCTTCCTTGTGATGAATGACAGTTGATAATTTTGATTGTTCCTATTATTTTTTTAATTCAAAATATGCTTTGAAGTTAAGTTATTCATAAAAACTTGCAATAGGTTTAGCGAACAATTTTATTTACAAAATATGAAATTTTTAAGATTATTTTTATAGGACAAGCAAACAAATTAAATTTTATTTAAAAAAATTTACATTTGAACTACGACTGGCTTTTGAAAAGAAAAAAATAATGGAACAATGGACAAAAGACAAAACGCTACTAGCACCGTCTTTTATTTTGTCGCTACAATTTTTGTCGAAGCGGTTGGGTTTAAATGCTTTCTAAGAACGTGTGTAAATAAATGGTTTTTATTAGCTTGATAACTCAAAATGATAATACAAGACAGAAATATTGTCGGATTTTTTTTTACAATCTGGTTTCGGTATACACTCTTTTCTACATTTTGTTGCGTATTGTCGTTCGTCGGAATAGAACTTGGTAATACACAAAGACGTCAAAACAATGGAAGATGGACTAAATGAGCTTTTATGAGAAGTTGAACAACACACAATAAGTATCAAGCATTTTGGAAAACTGGTTTTTAGTACATGTGTTTAAGGCGTAACTATTTGTGTTTAAAGCGTGTGAGTAATGTCGAGCCATAAGCGCTAACCTATCGTAAGTGAAAAAATGCAAATTTTACAGGAGACGGTTTTTATTATTTATTTCAAACAACTTTATTAAAAATGGAAATGTTTTAATGCAAAAATTTAAGATTTCTACCTACTCATATAACTGTATCAAAAAACAAAAAAAAAAATCTGAACACATTTGCGATTGCTGCAGCAATTTGATGTGTGACTTACGATAAAATTGCTACACAATAAAATTTAAACAATCATTTACGATAAAATGCAAAAGCTTTTTTTTTGATGTTTTACTAACAATTTTGTCATTTTAAAAATACAAAACGATGAGGCTTGTCCTAACGATTATTTTTCAGCAATAAATTTTTTTTTCCAAAAATTTGACTTACGATAGGTTAGCGCTTATGGCTCGATGTGTTTTGTTTTGACCTTTGTGTGTTCTTGTGATTGTGTACAAACGAAAGTGGACAAATATACCCATGGTACAATAAACGAGGTACAGTCAGTAGACTAACAAAAAATAAACAGTTCGCGGAACTGTCAAAGCAAATCCAAAAAAATGCCAAATATAAATGAAATGCTTTATAAAGAAATTTAGCTTTACAATATTTAAGAACTGCTTTCGTCAAATTTGAAAGTTAAAATTTTTATGAGAATTTTTATTGTTAATCAGCTGATTGCATAACACAAAATTTGTGTGTTGCTGAAGTGCGTTTTTACGATATTGCAAAGAAGAAGCAATGCGTCTATTTTCTGCAGTTTAACGTGTTTAAATTTTAAAATCGATTTCAGAGATGTCCCATCGTTTAACAATCGATTACTACAAAAACATTTCTTGCAGCATACCAGAATGATGCAAACGTAAAGCGTATCTGATAATACCCCTTCAAGAAATTTGATATTGACTCTTTTGTTTTCCGGCTTCATTTAGATTGAGGTGAACAAAAGATAAAAATATGGCGAATTCGTCGGGAGTACTGCCCTTTATACGTGGTGTAGATTTTACGAAAAATGACTTTAGTGTAAGTAAAAACACAGAAAATTTTGTGTTTATCGCAAATTTAAACTCTTCGTCCAATGGGACTTATAAAATCTGAGCGAAAAGTGACCAGACATTGTCATAAAAGTGAATCGAAAAGTGCATATGAAATTCCTTGAAAAAATGGTGTCAATTTGTCATCAGCTCAATCAGCTGGCTGGCTCATTTGTTTACAAACAATGTGTTTTTCGTCGTGATTTCTTATTGTAAGAATGTAAAAAGTTCGTGCCTCGAAATGACCCGTAATTTCATACCTTGATAGTCAGTAAAACAATAACGAACGGGAAAACAAAAATTGATGGTCAAATTTGCATAGTTTTAAGATGCGAGACTTGTCCCAAAACACAAACAGAATCTGTTACTGTTATTATTCTGTCGTGGAGTGAGTAGCTGGCGGCTTTATGAAGATGGGCGAGTACACTAGATTAAATCGCTGTATATGAATATTCGAAATTCCGAAACTTGGTCGATTGGCTCTGTTACGAGAAGATGGGTGGCCATACTCCATACTTTCTTTGGGCTGTGGTATATACAGGACCTTATCCCGAACATAATGTAACTAGGGTCGGCTTCATTTCTAACTATACATACTGACAAATCTATTAGGACTTAGGTTTTAAACTCCCTTTTCCTTTACTTTATAAAAATATCTGATTTCAAGGGATAACAAGCTGAAAACTGCTGGCTTTCGTCACTTTAATATTGGTCCTTATAACAAGCTGTATCGTTATTTAAAATAGCATTAATTTTGTTTTGTTTAGGACAATAAATTTCCACCAGCGGTGAAATTGATGACCCGTGTACAATGGCTAAACTTGGACAAAACTCAACTGAACGAAATTCCCGAGGAAATGGGAAACCTGCTAAAACTCGAACATCTGAGTCTTAAAAATAACGAATTGGAGAAACTTTTTGGCGAGCTAACAGAGTTGACATGCTTGCGATCCTTGAATTTAAGAAGAAATCGCATAAAAAGCAGCGGAGTGCCACCAGAATTGTTTCATTTGGAAGAGTTGACTACTCTGGATTTATCGCACAATAAATTGAAGGAAGTGCCAGAAGGTCTGGAAAAGGCCAAGAGTCTACTGGTATTGAATTTAAGTCACAATAACATTGAAGCCATTCCTACTGCCCTGTTCATACACCTAACCGATCTGCTGTTTCTGGACTTGTCCCACAACAAGCTGGAGACTTTGCCACCACAAACAAGAAGACTTGCGAATTTACAAACACTCATCTTGGCCGACAATCCCTTGGAACTATTCCAATTGAGGCAACTGCCATCTTTGCAGAATCTTGAAGTGCTGAATATGCGAAATACACAACGTACACTTTTGAATTTCCCCACCACGCTGGATACATTGTCTAATTTGGCAGAGTTGGATTTGTCGCAAAATAATCTTCCTAAAGTTCCGGATTGTGTGTACAATTTACCAAATTTAAAGAGACTGAATCTGAGTGAAAATACCATAACAGAACTCAGTTCTAGTGTTGAGTTCTGGCAACGTCTAGAGGTTCTCAATCTGTCGCGCAACGAATTGACCACGCTTCCGGCTGCACTATGCAAGCTTACACAATTGCGAAGACTTTATCTTAATGACAACCGCCTTGACTTTGAGGGAATTCCCTCGGGTATTGGTAAACTGTGTTGTTTAGAGGTTTTCTCAGCCTCTAACAATTTGCTAGAGATGGTACCCGAAGGACTATGTCGTTGTGGATCTTTAAAACGCCTTAATCTTTCATCCAACCGACTTATTACATTACCCGACGCTATACATCTTTTAGACGGTTTGGATCAGTTGGACTTGCGTAATAACCCCGACTTAATAATGCCGCCGAAGCCCAGCGAGGCCACAAAGGGCTCAGGCGTTGAATTCTATAACATAGACTTCTCCTTACAGACACAACTGCGATTGGCTGGTGCGGCTGTGCCGCCTTCCGTACCCGTTACTTCAACTCCAAAAGACTCAACAGCTCGTAAAATTCGATTACGCCGTGGACCTCGCACTGACTCCGCGCAGGACTCTGCCAAGATACTTAAAGGCATGAAAGATGTAGCAAAAGACAAAGATGAAGCAGAGGCAGCTAATCGGTCGTGGTGCAACGACTCTGACGAAGCCAGGCCGGAATCCTTAAAACCCAAACGTTGGGACGAATCTTTGGAGAAACCTCAGTTAGACTATTCAAAATTCTTTGAGAAGGAAGATGGTCAATTGCCGGGATTGACAATATGGGAAATTGAAAACTTTCTACCCAATAAAATTGAAGAAGTGGCTCACGGCAAATTTTATGAAGGCGACTGCTACATTGTTCTCAAGACCAGTTTCGACGACTTGGGCCAACTTAATTGGGAAATTTACTTTTGGATAGGCAATGCTGCAACGTTGGATAAGAGGGCTTGTGCTGCAATACATGCCGTAAACTTGAGAAACTTTTTGGGTGCCCGTTGCCGTACAATTCGAGAAGAACAGAGTGAGTATTCGGATGAACTGATACGTTCACCTTTGGAAAACTTTTGTATCTCAACATTTTTCGAGGGGGTGAAAGTTAAAAACTTTCGCTTGCTGCGTTAATGCAATTTAAACGGCGTCGTCGTAATAGTAAGCAAGGACATTGTCCTATAAGTTTTGAACAATCCTTGAAAACGCGAATTAGTTTCACTTGAAACGGCTCTTCCTTTACGATGTATAAATTGAATACCACTTTTTGGTGAATTTTGATTTAATCTCTTTGCAAATTGTAATTGCTTTTAAAATATTATATCGGTGGGGAGTATATCATTTTTATTGCATCGGCGTTTTTACAAACCATTCTCAGATCACAGGGGCTGTAGTTTTATTTATCAATCACTTAAAAACACACAGTATAATGAATACTTATAGTACAAGAAAATAAATGTTAGAGTGCATATTCCATTTGCGGGTATGCACATGGATTGTGAGAACGCTAAGTACCGATGTCCTTCAAAAGTGCAAGGGCTCCCTGTCCTGATAAAGACAAAGCACCGATAACCTGTCTTAAGAACCAAAAGCCCCTAACGTCATCGGTTTACCGACAGAGCTGCATAAGTTCGGAGAACACGATCTAATGCTTGTCTGCCGAATATGAATAAAATAATGTCTATACTATGATAAGAACCGTAGTGCAGATTTATGTCACATCCAAAAAAAGGGCGACTTGTGCCAACTGGTGCGGAAAAAGTATCATGTGATAGCTTACATATAAAATCTTTGCCAGGATATTGTTTAAAAGGTTAACGCCAATGCTTGACATACTGTTCCAACCCTGTCAATGTGGTTCTAAGTGGAATAAATCCGAAATGAGACACGAGAAGCAAATTGATACTTTCCTCGTTTCATCGATTATAAGTCGAATCCTGTTTGAAACAATGTATGCGTACGTAATCCCACGATTCGTTTTTTTGAACGTTAATATGTTTACGGAGATCATGAAATAGGGTTTGTTTGTCATTGTACTGGACAGAGAACTACAATTAAAGTTTCACATTGATTCGTGGTCTGGTAAAATGTTTTGTTCTTATCGAAGAATTTATTCTACAAACTTGTTTCTCCGGTTTCGTATTAAAAATCTATTGTTGCAGTTGCTTCAACGACTTGAGGTGGTTTCAGGGATTACATTTAATTTTAAATAGGGTCAGAATATTTAAAACGTACCTTAAAAATTATTCTTTTGCTCGAAAAGTCTATTATTTTTTTAAATGGCCAAAAATGCATTTTGAGTCTTAAAAAATCTTGCTGTTCTGGAACGGATTGACCGATTTTTATGAAATTTCAACCATATGAAAGTGAACAGTACAATCTATATTAAGTCAAACATATATTTATAATAATTTTTATGTATTTTTTTATTCAAAAGTGCACATAAGTCTACCATATCTAAAACATTTATTAGATTTTTGGATCGCTTTTATAGTTGAAATTAGCTTAGGTCGAAACCCGATGCACATTTTCACAAAAAAATCACATGAGAACCGCTCAGTTACCAATGAATAAAAATGTTCGTGAAAGTATTCATCTGGCATCAATCTATGCAAGTGTTTTGCCTACAATTTTAACAATCATGGCGGTCCCAAAACAGTTTTGGATTTGTAGGATTATGCTCATACTAGGTAAAATTTAAAAAAAAAAATCGAAGTGTTGAAAATTAAATTTAAAAAAAAATAAAATTCATTAGAAAAAAATGTATAAATTAAAGTTTGAATACGTAATGTTCACAGATATGACTTAAATAAATATTAAATTTTCATTTAAATATTAGATTGTCTTCCCCAGTTAGTGATTTATAAACTTTTCGACCAAAAAAGATTTTTGCGGTAAGTATTTAATATTCTGACGTTATATGCTTTACGAGTATTTGTTATTTTTGAGGCTGCTCCATAACCTAACAGCAATGTATGAATCTTAAATTATCAATTCAATTCAATTTTATTTCTTGTGATTTAACAATGTTTACATTTGACTTAAGAATTAAAGAGTTTAGGAATTT
This sequence comes from Hydrotaea diabolus, assembly GCA_963513945.1. Lineage (NCBI taxonomy): Eukaryota > Metazoa > Arthropoda > Insecta > Diptera > Muscidae > Hydrotaea > Hydrotaea diabolus. The sequence goes on along the minus strand of OY740720.1, from coordinate 97,614,251 downwards.
CATTCCTTTTCTACTTTGTAATTTTAATCTATTTCTTAATATAATATATGCAAATTTATGTTGCTAATAGATAATAGAAGGAAAAATTTCAAAACCTTTTTGAAACAATTTTATTAAAACTACTAAAAACTAAGGGAAAATCTAAGGTAAAATTATACTGAAACTATTTCATTGACATGTGTGTACTGTGACTGTTGACATCGAAGTTTGAATTTTGCTTTAAATTTTAGCATTTTAGCACCCACGAGATCTACGCCAGCTAATGTATGTACGCCTCGAGTTGAGTAATGCCATGGAAGCTTTAATATGAGTTTTAAAAGTTTATTTTGAGCTATCTGCAGTTTTTTAGTGTGACATGCCGCCATCGAAGACCATACTGGTGCACCGTAGAAAATTAGTGGTTGAAATATTGCTTTGAATATTAACATTTTGTTGTGCGCGTTCAGGGCAGAGTTCCTATTTATAAGAGGGTACATCAATCTCGTAACCTTGTTGATTTTATCGATCACGTAAGGTATATGACTTTTAAATTTAAATTTGGGATCCAAGATAACGCCTAAATACTTTACTTTATTTTCCCACGGGACATCATGATTTAAAAACTGAAGTGGTGCTTGCGGCAGAAAACATGGTTTCCTTTTCCTTGTGAAGTAGATTGCTTGTGTCTTTTCGGGATTCACTATTATGTTCCATTTTGTAAAATATTTGTGTAGCTCGGATAAGGCAGATTGAAGATTGGCGATAACGACAGACGAGTGAATGTCGGAACTTAGTACGGATGTGTCATCTGCGAAGATAGACATTTTACATTCGGGATGGTTTGGAATATCAGCCGTGAAAATGTTATATAGCGTAGGAGATAAACACGATCCTTGTGGGCAACCAGACGTTATGTATACATGCTCTGAGGACGAAGAACCCACAAAAACATTGAAATATCTATCAGTTAAGAAACTTTGGACGATTTTAATTAATTCAATTGGGAAGTTTAGTCTTTTTAATTTATAGATTAATCCATTGTGCCAAACTGAGTCGAAAGCAGACTTTATGTCCAATAGCACCATCCCAGTAGATTTCCCCTCATTAAAATTAGATTGGACCGGATTTTTGATTTTTATGAGTGGTTGAGAAGTGTTATGTTCTCTCCTAAATCCAAATTGTTGGGGAGGAAGAATCTTGTGTGTGTCGATGAACTGTGACAGCTTCTCTTTAATTATTTTTTCCAAAAGTTTACTTAGAGAACATAGCAAACTGATAGGTCTATAGGAGCTTGGATGATCAGGAGGTTTGTTCGGCTTTAATATCGGGATAGTTTTTTCTTTTTTCCAAAGAATAGGAAAATAGCTTAATTTTAGGCAAGAGTTTAAAATTAAAGTTAGATACAAAACAGCTTTCTTTGGTAACTTTTTCAAGCACTTATTGTTTATTTCATCCAAGCCTGGTGATTTTTTATTTTTGAGATTCTTGATAAGCGATGATGTTGTATTTATATTAATATATGATGTATCTGGCGTAATTATTTCTGCGTTTCTTATGTCATTTGCTACTTGATCTACTTCTGCGATAGTATAGGCATCACTGAGATTTTGTGAAGTTGTATGATTTAATTTAAAAGTTTGGGCCAATATTTCAGCCTTATCTTGCTGTGTGTAGTATACATTATCATTTTGTTGTAGAAATGAAATGGATTTATACTTTTTTTTAAGAACTTTAGAAATTTTCCAAAAGGGAGATCCCGATTTGTCTAGTTTAGTTAACATTTTATTCCACGATTTATTTCTGAAGAGTTTGATTTGCGTAGCTATTTCGTTGTTAAGTATTGTCATTATTCGATGGTCGCTTACATCTCGGTATCGCTTCCAGTTTCTACGGTAGATATTTCTATGTCGAATCAAGATTATAATGTAGTTAGGCAAAGGATTTTTAGTGGGTGCTGGTCTTCGTTTTGGTACGCTATCGTTTATAGCCGTTTTTATGACTCCCGTGAAGACATTTACCATGTTGTCAATTTGAGAAATACTTACTATTTCAGAGATTTCTGACATTGCTGGAAGGTTTCTTAGTATACTATTTACGTATCTGTTCCAGTTTGTTGCATTGAAATCGTAAAATAAGTTTTCACACATTTCATATCGCGTATTTAAAACGCAGCAAATAGGGAGGTGATCTGAACCGAGATCATTGATAACTGTTATCGGTGAAAAGGGTTGAGGAGCGTTTGACAGGAAGAAATCCAATGTAGATGGCATTTTTCTGGGATCCGCGGGGATATAAGTACTTTCGGAAGGAAACAAAATATGCATTCCTTCCGATCTCAGTTTTTCGTACAAAATATTGCCCCAAGTGTTGCCTCTTTGGCAACCCCAGTAACTGTGCCTACAATTTAGATCTCCGCCCAATATATATTTGTGTGAATTTGTCAATTTTTGCAAGTCCGATTTAAACGATTGTTTTTTGTTTGGATCTCTACCAGCCGTGCCTCCAGGGAAATAGCAGGAAAATATATCAATGTAATCACCGTTTACGCATATTTTTATACCCACATTTTCAATTAATTTTGTATTTTTAGGGTTTATCGGTTGGTGTCTAACATTTTTATTAATAATGATTGCAACACCTCCTCCTCTTCCACTGTGGCGATCGCATCGGTAGCAATAAAACTCTTTATGTTTCATAGAGACATTATTATTTAACCAGGTTTCGTTTATCAAACAAATATCTATTTTATGTATTTTTAAAAAATTGTATAGCTCGTCTTTCTTGTTACGAACGCCTCTGGCATTCCAACACATTAATTTTATATATTGGTTCATTTATATAAAAATTTGCAAGCAAGATTTGTGAGGACCCCAAATTGGTCAGCTCGTGATTTACATTTGCTTAATCCATTTATCAATTCAAATGTAAGAACTCTTATTTCCTCAAAAGAAAAGAGATCTTCGGTTTTTGGGTTTCCATTTACATGGAAATTTTCCCATCGATTTGTGCCGGAGGATTCATTTTGGTTTAAAGAATTTGGAAAATGTTGACCAAAATTTTCATTATTATTATAAGCCCGTTGTTGAACAACAGGTCTACGATGATTTGACCGTGTTGGTTGGGCACGCTCTCTAATTTTCAAATAGTTATCTCTGCTAGGGCAATTTGGTGACATAGCCTTGTGTTTTCCATTACAATTAGCACATTTCAGGTTGGTATTTTTACAATCAGAAGTTTTGTGACTTCCAGCACAATTAGCGCAAAACGTTTTAACTTTGCATCGGCTAGCTCCATGCCCATACATCTGACAGTTATGACACTGTGTCAGCTTAGATTTAGTAGGCTTTTGGTGTTCCCACCTGATTCTGATGCGTTCAAGAGACCAGTAGTTTTGTCTTAATTCCTTTATTGTTATTGATTTCCTTTCAAAATAGACCACGTAAATAATTTGTTCGGTTCCATGTTCTCTTGGACGAATTACGATTTTTACGTCGATACATTTCAAACCCATATTAATGAGATGATGCTTGACGACTTCTGGATCCATTTTGTCTAAACCCAAAAGTACAGCTTTGTAAGGCTTATCATTTTTGGAGGCATATGTGAAAAATTCATGCTGAAAATGAGTGTCAAGTTTATCACAAACTATATCAAAATCTTTGGGATTTTCACAAAAAAGTTTTAAACCGATCGAGATTTTCCTTATTGAATATTCGGTTATTTTCAAAATTCGGCAGATTTCGTGCACCTGTTCGGCCGTACACTTCAGGATTGTAATCGGTGGCACATTTTTCTTATCGATTTTATCGATAACAATGTCATCTGTTTCGGTGTCATCATCTATGGTTTGGAGAGGATGAAAATAGTTTTGACTCTCTTCTCTTAAAGAAGAACCGGTATTTTTTAATTTCTTATTCATTTCGTCTGGCCTGCCAGAGGCAACAACATTTTCACGTCGCCTTTTAATGTTGTTGGGTTAGTCTTATTTATGTGCAAAAAAAAAGGGTAGCTGTAAATTTTTCAACTACGATGTAAAATCACTTGGGAAAAAAACAGAAGAAAGAACACCAGCTTTCACAGTGAACGATAATACGCGACTGATCTTAAATTATAAATCTTTAATTATAACGAATGAATCGTAGTATGCATTTCCGAGTAATGCAGATGTCTGCGTTCTGGTTTATTAACCGCTTAAAACACGTTTGAGAAAGTTAAAACTAAATTGGCGTAAACTTCGGGATAAAGGGCCAGACGACATTCATAGTAACTTCCCTACGTGTTCGCGATATTTTTTTTGTAGACTAAACAACTCGATGTATAACTCTAAATTAATTTATAGAGGACTCCAGATTGGTAGAGTCGATAATATTTGAAGGCGCATTATTGTTCGTAGTATGTTGTAGGCTTTTTTGTATTCACATCGTTGAGAATTTTACCCCAGGCTTGGTTTAAAACTTGTGACGTAGAATAAAGAACTCTATACAGTAGGGTGGGTCGATTTGTAGGGAGGCAAAAAATCGCTCAAGTGACAAGGAAAATAAATCGTATTCTAGGGATCAAAATAAGAAACTTTGACCGAGGTACCATACCTTTAAAACGAAATCTGATGTCCCGACTTATTTGTTTCAAAGAAAAATTTTTAATGGGTTAAAGTGGGAATTTTCAAAATTTGACCCTGCGGGTCAAAAGTGGGGTGTCGGAATTCCGCACACGATTCAATTATTCTATCACTGACCGGGACCTATTGTTAACGGCTTAGCTAAGAGATTAATCTTTTACTCGTAAAGTCGCCTGCATTAACGAGGTGGAAACCCGCCGCTAAAAACTTGCGAGATGTTCCTGCCCGGTTTGAACCTGCCATGCACACTACTATCACATCACCGCGGCCCACTACTTTCCAAACTGATGGTCTGGTTTTATATTATTTCACACGAGGATGGCCTTTACTTTGAAAGCAATTCAGGTACCGCGTTTTCTCGAATGCATTTTTACAATTTTTGTTTATTTTTTACGATTAACTATTTATTCCCGGGTATTCATTCCTAAGTGATCTTTTTGTTAGATCTCGCTGGAACCGTTTGCCTTATGAGTTCCGTATTTATCCCACTCGAATAATGAGTTCCAAATAATAGTAATGCGGTGCAATGAATCTTCTTCTGGATTGCGTGTATCCTCTATTTTTTACTCTTGCTGATGAGACCAGTTTTTTTAAAAGTTAGGAGTATCTATAAGTATATATACATAAATATGTTGCGTTATTGACTGGCTGATCACTTTTCAAGCGATGTCCCCCATTTATTGAAGTTTTGTCGTCTTGTGGTAAAACACGATTCCCAATGCACCTTTACTTAACAGCTTTACCATGGACTTAAAAACTTTTATATTACGGAACTGAATTAAATAACTAAAGATATAAATCCTGTATGCCCTCGTAGAATGTCACTAAATCCTCAGCAAAATAACAAGTGACTTCGCGACCTTTTTTAAATCTCAGTTTAAAAAAATATTGAAAAACAAGAGTTAACAAGTGTGGCGCGATCAACTCCGGCTACAACACATTCCTCGCATGATTAGCTATAAGTAGACAAATCGACTTTCTGTTTTCAAAATTGAAAGAGTCGTGATCGACTTTTGCGGCTGATTTCAATCGAATAAACGAATTTTGCATTCGTCTTTTTCTGACCGGCTGAACAAATATTTGTACCCTATACCATTCTGTGCCACAGGGTATTTGTTTCATGGCTTAGTTAGTTTTAAGCTAGAACCTCTATCTAAAGCTTGTAATCCAATTACAGGTCCCAGAATCACTTGCTGATTTGATTTATCGTTGTCTGTCTGTTTGATTGTCCGTCCGTTTGCTGTAGGTCTAAAGCTTGTAATCAAACTACAGGTCGCAATTGTTGTTCATGAAATTTGGCAGAAGTAGATTTTTTTTGAACCAAGGACGGACGCTTCGGAGTTTAAAGAAATTCGGTTCCGATTTAGATATGACTCCCACACACATGTTTATCCGGTTCTATGTTTTTAGATCTTGAAGCCACACATTACATTCAACTCGATAAAATTAGGCACCAGTTATATTCTGGACTAAGGAAGGATTTGCTTTATTGAAATTAATTCTTGATGATTTGGCACAGTTCATAACGGTTGATTAGTTACCATCTCAGATAAAATTGGAATATATCGGTTCACGTTTCGATGTAGCCCCAGTACAAAGGTCCCTCCTTATTTTACAAATAAACGCTCTAGAACACTATTTTTTATTGGACCAGTTTGAAACTGGATGTTGTTGTAGCGGCATATAGTGCCGGGGTGACAGCCCCTGGCCGAAGAATTCCTCCTTTGGTCGACCCGTTGCATAGAACCGTCTGTCGTGGGACTGACAAAAGGTTCTGTCGCCCGAAACACCGCATCCACATCGACATATGGTAGGGTGGATATCAAATGAGAATGACATTTTTGCACAAGGTCAAAACTAAACTTGTTTTTTTTGACGGAATATGCGGCACATTTAAATGTGGCCAAATGCGTAAAATAATATGCAAAATAATAATGACAATTTCACACTCCATCCATCCATCTGCGACATTGTTTATAAAATCTGGATAAATTTAGAATCCGCCCAAAGGGTCCATAGACCTGTTTAATTTGGCTTTTCTGCACATTTACAATTTATAGTCGCTACGCCCAAATTTTGCATTTTTCCATTTTATAATTCTACATGACTGTCTTTATGCACTCCACCGAAGATGGATGGTATATTAAATTTGTCATTTGTTTGCAACACTACGATATATGAATCTGGGACCCTATGAATAATATATATTCCTGATCGTCGTAAAACTCTAAGACAATCTAGCCTTAGTCGTGTGTCTGTTGATATCACAATAGCGGTCAAACGAACCAACCTAGGATCCTGAAATTTTGCATGATAATGGTTTATGGTCATAAGTTGTAAATGGAATAAATCGGATAAGGGGATAAGTTTTCCTTTAAGTGACTGAAGGTACTTTGCTTCAATAGTTTCGCATCTATAGTATTGTTAGTCTGGACGCACTAAAAATTTCAAAAAAATGGCATAGTTTTTGGTTTTTTGGCTTTTATGGACCCATGCATCTAAGCCAAAACTTAAAAATAAAAAAATATTTATTTTGGTAGCAATGTGTGCTTTAAGTTGAATACACAAATGTATGTCCGTATTAACTACTGATAGACATATGTGTATTTAATTACTTCTGATAGACATATGTGAATTTAAAGAAGCGAAACGTCCCGCAACTATGCCCTCTTCTAAGGTATTAACAGTCCCTATTTTAACCATAGCCCGTCCACGAAAAGTTATGATTTAGAGTTTAGTCCCTCAAAAGGAATTTTCCCCTTGGCCGAGTTCGCGTATTTTCAATCAATATTTAGGGACCTGGTTTACACGGACGGACAGGGCTGAATCATCTTAGAATTACGACGATCAATAATATTTTATAGAGTATCCAGTCAATATTTCGTGGTTTGCAAACGGAACGACAACTTTAGTATACCAACCACTCATCGTTGGGTGGTATATTTTTTGTGTAAAGTTACTAAATTAAATCGATTAATCGACTTTTTTCTCCAAAAAGTCGAAAAGTTGTCCAAAAAGTCGAAAAGACGAAATTCCTGTTCACCGTTTTTTTCTTGTCTATATCGCTAACAATATGTTCCAAAAGTACTTAACCTTCATTTAATTAATAGAATATAAGCACGATCACATCAATCGACAAATATATGTATATCGAGATATGTTCTAAATATTACGCATATCCTCGACCGTTGTAGGTTTGCCTTCTTTCTGCCACTTACGTCACCAGTTGGTGGTACTTAGTTCGTTAAATCATTTCGTAACCTTTTTAAAAAATCGAAAATGCTTTGTCATTAAATGATAGTAATTTGTTTGATGAATAATTTCATCGTTGAAACTAAATCTTTTACCACCGAGCCATTCCTTTAGGTTTAGAAATAGGAAATAGTTACTGGGGGCTTTATCCGGAGGATATGGTACCTCACTTTTCGTTACACAATTCATGCAATTGAGACTGCACACGTATGCATTCGGGCATTATCTTGATTAAAAAGAACTTTTTTCTGGGCCATATGGGGTCGTTTTTTTAAATCCTCGTTAAATCGGACTATTAAGTTGGCATAATAATCGCCGTTTATTGTTTTGTCCCTTTTGATGGTAATCTATGTGGATTGTCTCGCGTTCATCCCACAAAACTGTTGTCATCACCTTATTGGCCGACAAAGTCACCTTGGCCTTCTGCGGAGCAGCTGTCTAAACCCATTGTTAAGACTGCTGCTTGTTCTCCGGAGTGTTTCAATGGATCCATGTTTCATCTACAGTTACACACGCCGCAAAAACTCATTCGAATTGCGGTTAAACAACTCCAAAGAACCCTTTGAAGTTGTCACACGATTACGTTAATGGTCAATTGATAAAAAACGCGGCAGACATCTTGCAGACAGCTTTCTTAAACCCAACTGATCATGTAAAATCGAAACCACACTGCCATATGAATTGCGTATGGCATCAACAATCTCAAAATAGCAGGTATAATAATCTAAGGATTCCTCGTTGACGTAGAAAACTAGAATTTTGGAAACAAATCCTTGGGGAACACATTCATAAGTCTTTTAGAAAGTAGACAAGTCGTTAATTCGGCCGGACCGCAATCCATCATAGTTTTCGTTGTATAATGGCATTGACAATATTGGGGGATAAAGTTGTAAGCCCTTTTTTATTATAATCATTTTTAGGCATTTGACATTTTTCTCTCCAAAATTTAACCAAGTATCCAATCAGGTGCAGGAAATTTAAACATTTTCAATTTGCTGCAACTCCTCTATTTCCCACACTTCTTAATGCAGAGATATGTTAGAACATTTCACTGTTTCTAGATAAATATATGTCCCTTTATATTAGGAACGGAACTAATGACCCAAGCCCATTGGTCAAGTCCTCCAATTCAGCCAAATGTAAAATTTATGTCATATTAAGACTTGTCAGAAAATTTCACTGGTTCTGTTTCGCCGAATATTAGACATACATATATCTAGTAATTTTACAGACTATTTCTCTTTGTTTGGACTTAATAGTGCTATCGACAGACGGATATGGCTAGATCGTCTTAGAATTTTATGACGATTCCATCCTATGCTGGAGACTATAAAAAATTAAATTCGTTAGACATACGCGTATATCTCCTAAAATGACAACCTAAAAAGAGCCTCTAAAATATGTACCATGTGACCAAGTTATTTTTTTTTTTTGGACGAACGTTCCCAATGCCACTCCCACCCGCCCCTGCCGACCTAGTGGGCAACGTCCCTATGACATAGGGACAACGTCCACACTACGGACCGACCCATAATGAAGAGGTGATAAGAAACTTCATATATGCACATTAGCTACAGATATTTATCAACAGCCAATCGGTACAAAAAATGATAATAATCACTAGAAAATGTACACAAACTTAAATATAATCGCCATCTTTATTTTGTAAAACATAAGAAACCAAAGCCAATTAAAAAATTAGAAAGGCTACAGGTATGCAAAAAACTTAAAATATAACCACCACCATTGCTTATTGCAAATTAAGGAACCAATTAAAATATTAGATAAACTATAAGTAAACAATTACGAAATTTTCCCTTTGCAAGTATTTTAAATTGTTGTGAAGACAATGAGTTTAAATAAAAAATAATTATAGTTTTTAATGCATCAAAACCTAAGGAGAAGTCAATTAAATGGTATAACGAGTTAAAGTTAGCACACATTCTACGAAATAGATCACCACATGCACAAGTGTACCTTTGGAAATCCAAGTGTAAAAACTAATAGTATCTAGAAGGTCTAAATGGGACGTAATATAGATTTTTGATATCAAATATTCATAGTTCGCTTTCTCTTCAATGAGGGCAGTTTAATAGGATTTAACCTGCTGTTGTAAGTAGGGAGTTTATAGCGAGTATTTCAACGTAGACTTATTAAGCAGAATAGTAAAAATTGTTTCTGCACGGATTCAATTTTGTAAACATAGTAATCATATTGGGGATCCCAAACCACAGATCCATATGCTAAAATTGGCCTGACTAGAGCTGTTTCGTTTATGTTGATCGGTCTCCACGGTCGCCTGATTTGACTGCTCCGGACTTCTTTTTGTGGAGATATCTGAAAAGCAAGGTTTATGCAAACAAACCAGAAACGCTTGAGCAATTCAAACAAAATATTCGTGATGAAATTAATGAAATACCGCTTGAAATGTGTGAGAATGTAATGAAAAATGTGCTCAAAAGGGCTCGCATTTGTGAGGCTAACAGAAGCGGACATTTATCTTATATTGTATTCCATGCATAATGGCCGACATTAAATAAAACAATTATCAATATAAGATCCATTCTATTTCATTTAATCAAAAATTATAAAAAAAACAGAGTATTATTCCTCCCCGACGAACACCCTGTGCTATGCAACACTAAAATCGTTTAGGAACATTTATATGCATTGTATCATTCACATCAATAAATAAGAAAAAATGCTTTCTTATCTTCCTGCGTCGCCATTGTGTTATGTGTTGCATTCGCTTTGGTGCTACTTGTACTTCTTTTCCTTGCGTATTTACTACAACAGTGTTGCAAAAGGGAACACAATACATTGTCAAAATTTTCAGGGTTGCATTTACACCCTACAATTTATTACTACAAAGCAACATGCATTTAGGAAGTCAGCCGAACACACCACCGTCTCTTAGACACACGTCTCACCGTTAGTGTGGGGCAGTAGGATACGTGGGTGGGATTGTTGACATTTCGTTTTTCAACTTTAAATTCTACGAGATACTAGGATTGGTGACAGGCATGGTCCTTAGGGACAGCCGGTAGCAACAAATATTTCCGTGGAGAATGCGGAAGAAAACTCTGGACAATGTTAATAAGTTCGATTGGAAAGTGTAATCTGTTTAATTTAAATATCAAACCATTATGCCAGACAGAGTCAACAGCTGATTTTATAGTGGTACCATTACGGTTGATTTATTGTCTCTTTAAATGGTATGGACAAGATTTCTGATTAGAGGCTGAGCGTTGTTGTGATCTCTTCTAAATCTCTTCTCTTCAAATTGTTGAGATGGTAGAATATTATTTCCATTATGATAGTTTCTAGGATCTTGCTTAAAGAGCAATATAGACTTATTGTTCTATTGAATCTCGGACAATCAGGGGGATTAATCTTTTAATTAAATTGTTTTTGATTTTTTTTCATATCATAGGCAGCAATTGGTCAAGTATGATGATTGGTCAAGTATGATACTGCTTTCTTTTGCAACTTTTTAAGACAGTTATTTTTAATACCAGCTAGGCCAGGAGATTTTTGTTTTTAAGCTTCTTGATCAGTATTGTTACTTTGTTTGCATCAATAGAAAAATTGTTTGACGGATTTATTTCTAAGGAAATTATGTTGTTTGCCACAATATGGACTTTCGCTACAGTTGACAGATCAATTACATTGCATGATAAATTGTGATTAAGTTTAAATTCTTGAGCCAAAACTCTTGTTTTTTTCTTTTTGTGTGAAGTGCACATTGTTATTTTTTCTCAGAAATGGAATAACTTCACACTTCTTTTTTAATACTTTTGAAATTTTCCAAAAGGGGGAAGAAGATTTATCAAGGGAAGATAACATTTTATTCCATGAACTGTAGTTTCTAGGGCGTTTTTTGATGGTTCAGATCTACATTTGGGGGCGATATCGTTTGTAGCAGTATTTATGGCATCATTTAAAGTAGTTATCATCTTGTCAATATGGCTTCTGTGTAACACACCAGGAGTCAGTGGTGAGAAGATGCGACATCATGGAATAAAGGTTATTTGCAAATTTGAAATATATCGGTTCATATTGTCCTCTCATTAAAAGAAGGCTTTAACAAGTGATTTTTTGGTTTCCAGTTTTGGTAATTAATCTTGTTGTTGTTTGTTTTCTGCACAGATGATGAATCTGAAGAGTTCATGGGATTATTCGATACAGATGTAACATACATTGAGGGCGGTCGTACCGCCACTGGATTCTACACTGTCGAGGACATGTTATATACCATACGTTTATATCGAGTACATGCAGCAGGCGCATCGGTACACATGGAACCAGTTGCCGTAAGTTTTGAGTCACTGGATCCGCGTTATTCGTTTCTGTTGGACTGTGGCGTCAAAATGTATATCTGGCTGGGACGTTGTTCAAAGAATACACTCAATTCGAAAACACGTTTAATGGCGGAAAAAATCAACAAAACCGAAAGGAAAAACAAATGTGAAATCATTGTCGAAATGCAAGGTAGTTGGCCACCCGAAAAAAATAGTCCTATTCCTAATCGTTCGTCTTTGTTGCAGGTAACGAAAGTGAAGAATTGTGGCGATATTTGAAAGCTGATCCTGAAGATGCACCGAAACAAAAAGTTGTACAACATGTTCAGGAGAATTTCACGCCATCGGCACCTAGACTCTACCAAGTACAGTTGGGCATGGGCTACTTGGAATTGCCTCAGGTCGAAGTTCCTGAGCAGAAGCTGGTCAATGCTTTGCTAGTCAACAAAAATGTTTACATTCTCGATTGCTTTACGGATTTATTTGTGTGGTTTGGCAAAAAATCAACGCGTTTGGTTAGAGCAGCCGCAATAAAATTATCCCGTGAACTATTTAACATGATTGCAAGACCGAGCTATGCATTAGTAACACGATTGCAGGAAGGTTCAGAAACACAAATGTTTAAATCTAAGTTCATTGGCTGGGATGAAGTAATGGCAGTAGACTTTACGCGAACGGCCAATTCAGTTGCGCGAATCGGGGCAGATTTGACAAAATGGGCCAAACAGCAAGAAACTCGGGCGGACTTGGCAGCATTGTTTATGCCACGACAAAATCCTATGCCGCTTAGTGAGGCGGAGCAGCTGGAAGAAGATTGGAATTATGATTTAGAAGCCATGGAAGCATTTGTTCTGGAAGGCAAGAAGTTTGTGCGACTGCCCGAAGAAGAGTTGGGCCACTTTTACACAGGGGAATGTTACGTTTTCCTCTGTCGTTATTGCATACCCGTGGACGACGAGGAAGAGGGCGCCGACCTCGATGACAGTAAGCCGCCGCCAGACGATGAAATACAGTGCATTGTATACTTTTGGCAAGGTCGCAACGCCGGTAACATGGGATGGTTAACCTTTACATTTACGCTGCAAAAGAAATTCAAAACAATGTTCGGTGAAGAACTAGAAGTAGTGCGGATACATCAGCAACAAGAAAATCTTAAATTCTTGGCACACTTTAAGCGAAAATTTATTATACACTCCGGTAAACGTAAGGACAAAATAAAGACACCCGATAGCAAAGCAGCAGTGGAGTTTTTCCACCTGCGTTCCAATGGTGGTGCATTAACCACCCGTCTAATACAAATACAACCCGAAGCTACTTATCTGAATTCGTCATTTTGGTATGTATGCCCATAAAGTACGATTTAAATTCAATACGGAAATTCTGTACATTTTCAGTTACATCCTTTATGTTCCATTCGAAACCGACGATGATTCACAATCGGGCATAGTTTATGTGTGGCTAGGATCAAAAAGTTGCCCAGAGGAAGCTAAACTAATTCAAGACATTGCTGAGGATATGTTTAGTAGTCCGTGGGTCAGTTTACAGATACTCAATGAGGGAGAAGAACCGGAAAACTTTTTCTGGGTAGCATTGGGTGGCCGCAAATCTTACGACACTAACGCCGAATACATGAATTTCACGCGATTGTTTAGATGTTCCAACGAAAAAGGCTACTTTACAGTAGCGGAGAAATGTACCGACTTCTGTCAAGATGATTTAGCCGACGACGACATTATGATTCTGGACAATGGCGACCAAGTATTCCTCTGGCTTGGTTCGCGTTGCAGCGAAGTGGAGATTAAACTAGCCTACAAATCCGCACAAGTAACTTTTCTAATGGCTGAAAAACGCAGAACTAATCATGTGCTTTTCTCTCCCTTAGGTTTACATTCAACATATGCGTATCAAACAACCCGAGCGACCACGTAAACTATTCCTTACGCTCAAGAATAAAGAGTCAAAACGTTTTACGAAATGCTTTCATGGCTGGGGTATACACAAATCTCCACCTGAGTAAGGCGGACAGTCCTTATTCGCTGAATATCTTGCTGTTTTTAATGCACATGACATTGATGACCCCCTTTCCCCCTCCTATCCTACAAAGTATTTATAACCATGAATTTCCCTACTTAATATTCCTAAAGTATTTAATTTTATTAAAAAACTCTTACTATTTTATTAATTTTTTTTTGTATCAATGGCTATTTTTAAACAAAATAACAAATACTACTCTACTCTATACATAATTATTCGTCTCAAATAAACGCATATGTATGAAATGACTCTATCCAATGATATTTATAAATCGGTAGGGAACACCTTTCGGAGTTTGCACAAACGCGGTTTTGAAACTCGAAAGGCAGTTGTATTCTTTTGTTGTGGTGCCATCAGGTGCCACATGGTAAAATTAAAAAAAAGTTTTTCAAAATCTGAGTGTTTTGAAGATTTTGTAAAAACTCCTAAATCAGTATTTTTCTCATAAAAGTATTGTTTTTTGTAGACCACCAAAAGCCTGTTAAATATATTTCCTCTATCATACAATTAATTTAAAATATGACTTCCCTGATTTACAGATTTCGTATTTACCCCTATCAAAATAAAATGTAACCCCGAATTTTATTGCCTCGGTTATTTAAGTCGTCAATATGGAAGAATTGTTTTCCTTCTTTGTTTATTCGATTTGAGGTAGAGACTCCGTGAAGAAGTAACCTATTTACCTGACGATTTTGCGCTTTAGTAGCGTATGGACGAGGCTGGGTATATAAGGTTCGGCCTGGGCAAACATAAGATCACTTTTACTTGTTATACTTATTTTTATTTTCTTTGAAATCGTTTTCTCACCTTTTGAAGCTTTGGCTGAAATTAGGGAAAGAAGCAAGGGCCGGAAAAACGGACCATTTTATCGTGGTATATAAAGTTCGACCTGTCCGACTTAACGACGCTTTTATTTAGTATATCTTAATGTAATTTCTATGTTATCTGTTGATTAGTTATTGTTTTTCTCACGTTTTGTCGAATTTTCCGTTTGAGCCTATTTTTCACTTTTTTATATCGTGCCCTTTTGGCCCTATTTATGTTCATTTCTTTTTCTCCCAGCCTGTTGGTTATTTGATTGGACATTTTTGATCCCCATTTAGATTAGATTTGTTTTTCTCATATGTTTTCATTCGCCCCCTTACGGATCTTGTTTTATACCATTTTCCGGTTTTCTATTTTTATGCCATCCGACTAGGACTAGTGATTTAACTTTTCCCATTTTGATATTTCGTCGTATATATTCCCAGTTCTATTTTCATTATGTACCAATCTGTTAATTTGATATTGTTTTTCTCACTTTAAGATACTTCACCCCTTACGGATAAACCATTTTTTAATCCCGTTAATATTTGCAATCCCATCCGGTAAAATTTATATAAATTACCCACATTTTAACTTTACTCTTGTTGAAACATTTTGTTATCACCTTTTTCCCTCTTTACTAATTTCTATGCCATTCTGTTTAATATTGATTTTGTAGGGGAATTCCAAATAAAATCGACCCAAAAACTTCATTTTTTAAATACAACTTCTTTGATTTTAATGAAACCTCAAATCTATTGAGTGGTCATTTCGAAGAGCGGACCAATTTCACGTTTTGGTCCGGTGAGTTGGCCGGCCAAATCGTGTGATATCACAACTTTAGTCTTTTTTTCTTTGGGGCTACGTAAAGTCAAAGGTATGCTTACAAACCAGCTATGATGCTAGTTTGGATGCCAACATTATGCGTGTCAATAAGGCCAAACCGGTCGAAATGCTCGAACGAGTCATCCAAAATTAGACGCTCTAGATGGACACCCAGAGATGTAGTTGCAGAAGGAAATTATATTCAAAAAATAAATGTCATAAAATGTCCTTTCGAATGAACAATAATGATTCCACACATTTGTATTATTTTTATTTTAAAAAAATATTTCTAGATTGATCGCCCGATACATAAAACCGGAACTGGATTCTCTGATTTTGGTTGTGTCTGGGAAATTTTAAAAACCGATTCTTGTTGTACTCGAAAAGACCTGCAGGAAAAATAGCATAAGTTTCTGGTTTTCTATGTAAATTAAGCCGGGTTTCAAAGACTTACGCAACGTTAGCCAAAGCCACGCATTTCGTAATATTTTTAGCTTAAAATCAACAAAAAAATATTAGCCAGCAGCAAGTGCAGCTTGCTGAAACCCGGACACGTTTCAAAAGCAATAGCTAAGGAAAGCTACTGCTTTTAAACATGGCAAGATAATACAAAAAAGCACTGACCAGCAAAAAAATTTCAGAAAAAGCATTTGCAATCTAAACTGTTCTACGGGTGCTATGTTGTCCAGAATTC
Source organism: Hydrotaea diabolus (assembly GCA_963513945.1). Lineage (NCBI taxonomy): Eukaryota > Metazoa > Arthropoda > Insecta > Diptera > Muscidae > Hydrotaea > Hydrotaea diabolus. The sequence continues at coordinate 97,597,744 of OY740720.1, read as the reverse complement.
GCTGCTCACTCCGTGCGCATGGCTTAAGAGACATTTAGACCATGGTTCATTTAATTTAATCATTATCTAATTTCACTTCAAATCATTTACAACTCATTCTTTATATTTAAACACACTCAGATATGAGTGTACATAGAAAAAAACGTATCCATTTAATGTACATATATTTTGTTATATAAGTATGTAATAGTACTTTTAGTTTTAATTTGTTTTTTATTTAAACATCTGCCCAAAACCCTTTATATTAAAATATCAGGTGCATATGGTCTTAGTCACCCGGCACCTTTTTTATATATTTTCATAAATTAATTTATGTAATATATTTGGAATAAATAAATAAGCATTTGCAATATAACTTAGCAGCTTTTTAGCAAAATTTTTGCCGCTTTTTTTGCTAAGCTGATGGCTGATTTGTTCTTGTTTGAAGGCTGCAGCGATTGTGCGCAGCCAGTGTTGCGTACATCATTTGACAATCATCAAAATCGCAGTTTTATACTAAAACATTTAGCAAGAAATATTCCTATACATAATTGGCATATATGACAGCGCATAGAGAAAGGGACCAAAGGGTAAAAAAATCAATTTTCATTTTTTTCTTTTTTTGATGTGGACAACATCTGAGCATCGAATGAGACCGAGACCCAGGCCCCAAAAAGTGTTCCCTTCCAGAGATATGCGCGTTTTATGAAAGTGAACTCGACGATTCTAAGCGCAAATAGAAAGGGAAAATGGCTCTCCTGAACAAAACTTTTCATCAACTTTTCACTTTTTTTGATGAGGACAACATCTGAGCATCGAATGAGACCGATCCCATGCCATCAAAGTGTTCCCTCCAAGAGATAAGCGCGTTTTATGAAAGTGAAGTCGACGATTCTAAGCGCTCTCTCTGGCTCTCCTGAACAAAACTGGTTTTTAACCTTAGGTCCCTTTCTATTTTGCGCGTCACATATACTCGTATTGTTACAAATATTTATAAATGTTTATTTTGCCAAACATTGAAAATTGTAGTATACAGTGTGATTTATTCACGACTGGGCAAATTTCACTAGCGTATTCCTTGGATTATTTCATGAAAATATGTCAATTTACTACCATGCTCGAAAATGCAAGGGCGTGAAATGGCAGCGGTTGCAACATTTTTGGATTGGTGGTCGGAGGGTTCTAAGGTAAAATTGCTAAGTTTTATACTAGTGGTCGGATTTAAAAGTTTTTTTTTCTTACAAGTTATGACTATTTTACTGAAATAGATTTTTTTTTGAATTGAAATAACAGCACACATTTATTTGTTTATTATCCTGTGTATTTAATAATGCTTTTCTTCCATTTTGATATTGTGCCAGATTTTGAAATATGTATCCGTTTTTTTATTCCTATTTCTATTTTCTACACAATTCTACTGATCTGATATTATTTTTTCTTACCTTTTAATTTTGGCCCTTTTTATTCCTTTTCATTTCTATTTTAATGCCATCTTGTTAGCATCCCGATGTCTCGCCCGTTTCTTTCCTTTCTATTTACTTTGCCATCCTGTTAATTAAATATGGGTATTCTTTCTTTTTTCCATTTCCCCCGTTCCTATTTTATACGTCATGTTGTTGATTTGAAATTGTTTTCTCAATTTTTTATGTTTTGTTACCTGTTTAGCCTTTTTATCCAAATTTTTATATACTAAGCCACCCTGTTGCGTAGATATGCTGTTCATCTTATTTTATTTTTTATTTATTTAATTTAATTGCAATTGAATAAAGCCAATATGATCAACTTTTATTTATCACATTTTATACAATCTGCTTAGGGCTACTAAATTCAGGTTTTACTGTAATTCATAAAATGATTTAATAAAAAAATAACAATAAAACAACAAATTAATGATGGCTTCCTTCCCAGCCTTCTAACTACAATTATTACAATTGTCAGCACAAATGGAAAAAAGGATTGAAGAGACAGCATGTATACAGAACACTGTTTCCGAAATAGTGCCAGAGGAAATGAGAAGTACCGAAAATTGCGAGGGAGATTGTTGCATAACCTGGCAACTCTCAAAAGATATGAACGTTCATACATGGAATCCGCCGGGAAGGTATACTACTTTGTTTTGCCGCCATTTTGGTAAACATTAGTCTTGACAGTTCATATTTGGCAGTCGTGAAGTAGAGGCGTGGCAAATTTATTATATTAAAATATTAGATAAATCGTTAGACATTTTATCAAAATCAATCATCGATTACTGTGACGATGAGAAAGTTACGTGAAATTTTTGGGATAAACAACGTGCCAACAAAACGCTCTATTTATCGTGTAGTGAATAATTTCGAGGAAAGAGGGTCTGTAGCTGTTAGGCCTAAGCATGGACCACAACGTACTGCAAGATCGGCTAAAAACATTACTGCTGCTCAAGAATGTATTCAAAACAATCCATCAACCTTAATTCGACGCCGAGCTAAATGTAATGAAAAATGTGCTCAAAAGGGCTCGCATTTGAGAGGCTTACAGAGGTGGACATTAATCTGATATTGTATTCCATACATAATTGCCCAACTTAAAACATTAATCAATATAAGATTCATTCTCTTTCATTTAACCAAAAATTATAAGCAAACAAAGTATACCTTCCCGGCGGATAACCTGTATATAGCGGAAGAGGAACGATGGAGCAATATTTGTGGATTCCTTGCAGATCGACTGAATGAAAAACTGATTCTTAACAATGGCGAGCCCTGCAGTCATCGTACTATTTATTTTAAAATGAATGTAAACCACGAACGTTAACAAACGATGTTAACGAAAGACCAAGAAATCCAAGGATATAATGCGAAATGAGATCATATTGTCGGATTCCATAAACATCACGGATAACTGACTTAAAAATGGTCGCAATGCAACCAACAGAACGGAAGGTACAACCAGAAATAACATCAATACAATAGCCAATGTGCGGCATAAGCAGGACAGATGCTACTCTTTGCTTTAAAACATATGTATGTAGATAGTCAAATATAATTTTAGACAATAACGTTTCCACAACTGAAACACAACTTTGGAGGACACATAATCGATATGACTTTAAAAATTGAGTACTGTCAATGACTACTCCTCGACATTTCATCTGGTTAACAATTTCTTCTGCAACATTATTAACATATACGCTCATTACAATATACAAGTAGTGTTTTGCGTATTTATATGTAGTTTATTATATAATAAATGTTCGACATACTATAACTACATATGTGATGAATAATTGTATACTCAAGCTCGAGGAGATCATTGCTACTTAACCAATGCGCCAGAGTTACCAATACAAATTAACAGTACGCTCTGAACCTCTCTGCGAGCTATCCTTGAACAAGATAGTAATATTATCTGCATTAAAAACAGATTACATGAATTAACACAAATGTCTTCTGTAATATCATTCATATACATATACCGATCCCTGGGGAACTATACTTTTAACATTCCGGGAAAAGTGTAACGCATTGTAAAAAACATTTTGGACCATGCATTTGTTTTGACAAAATCCGTTTATTAAAGTTTTAAGTCATTTGTGACATGTCTGTCTTTTGGACAGCCTGGAGTTACCAATTGTTTTTATAAAGGGTGTCCCAAGAAGAACGCAATTTTTAAATCTGGCAACATTCGAAGTGTCATTGTTTGACATTTGAACAATTGTTATTGTTTGTTAGTAGAAGGTACGAGGTTAGTAAAAATGGAGCGCTACACGAATGAACAACGCATTCTCATTGTGAAATTGTTTTACCAAAATGGTGAAAGTTTTGCGGCTACAGTTCGCAAACGCGCCATCGACCAGGTCGATCGACCGAAAATGTCGCAGCTGTACGTGATGATGTCGCTCAAACTCCATCCACCTCAATTCGCCACCGAGCTCAGCAAATTCGTGTCTCCAAATCCACTTTGCAGCGAACTTTGACGAAAGATTTGCATCTTCATGCATACAAAATTCAATTGACTCAGGAACTGAAGCCAGCTGACCATGGACAGCGAAGGGAGTTCGTTAATAGGGTATTGGAGAGACAACATGAAAATGCTGATTTTGCCGATAAAATCATCTTCAGTGGCGAGGCCCATTTTCATCTTGATGGCTTCGTCAATAGGCAGAATTGTCGCATTTGGGGTGCGGAAAATCCTCGAGTGATTCACGAGAAGCAAATGCATCCTCAACGTGTCACTGTGTGGTGTGGTTTTTGGGCTGGAGGAATCATTGGACCTTTTTTTTATGAAAATGAGGCAGGTCAAGCGCAAACAGTCAATGGTGTTTGGTATAGTGAAATGATAACCAGTTTTTTCTTGCCTAGAATTGAAGAAATGAATGTGGAGGGCATGTGGTTCCACATGCCATACAGCCAGAGAAACAATTCAATTGCTGCATCAGTCATTTCCCGGTCGTGTTATTTCGCGTTTTGGAGATCAGAATTGGCCGTCTAGATCGTGCGATTTAACACCATTAGATTTTTTTTTTTGGGGTTTTTTGAAGTCGATGGTTTACGCGAATAAGCCGACGACGACTCAAGCCTTAAAAGACGAAATTGGACGCTGCATTATTGAAAATTTCATTAAAAGATCGCGTGCATGCCAGCAAAGCCGCGGCGGCCATCTGCACGATATATTGTTCCATACATAACCTCATTCTGTCTACTTTACGATATAATAAAGTTTCACGATTTTTTCTTAAATATCTTTGTTTTATTTAAAATTTAAAAATTGCGCTCTTCTTGGAACACCCTTTATTGTACGTATCAAACTATAATTCCAAATTGAAAATGGGCCATATAGCCCCAACCCCTCTGGTATCCACCAAACAAATGTATCATTTCGCCCAAATTTGGTATTCGTATAATCTCTTAAATATTATTCACACGATCCGACCAAAAATCAGTACTTAGAAATTCATGTAGAAGCTTCACTTGGTGACGTTTATAAAGGCAACTTTGATTCGTAGCCACGCCCCTACTGGTACCTACCACACAAAAGGCGTTTTCCCATGAGGATTACAATCAGCAGACCATGTCGCCTTGTAGTGTAATGGAAGTGCGCACGACTATCATGCCAGTTTACAATGTTTCAACCCCAACATCGAACAATTTTTCAGTGTCGGTTTTGCCACCACGTAATTACCGGCGACAGTACGAGTAAAAGATTAATCTCTAAGCCAGCAAAAGCTTTGCAATGAAATACGTTATCTGTTCGGAGACGGAGTTAACGAGTAGATCCCAGTGAGTAAAAATAATTATCATGTGCCCCTTTGTTCCTTGATGAGATGCTGAAAAAGCAAACACAATTTCGAAGTGCAAAATTAATAAAGGGTGGTTTAATTTTAAGGGCCGATGTTGAATATGAACCACACCTAAACGTCAAGTTTTTTTTTCTGCATTTCATTTGATATTTCTCATTTTCAGACTAACTCAATTTGAACTATGGAAAGATACACAAGCGGGTAACACGTTAAAGTTATTCAGGCTTATTATGAAAATCGATTTTCGAAGAAAATCATCTTCAGTGATGAGGCACATTTACACCTCAGTGGATTCGTCAATAAGCAGAATTGCGGCATTAGGGCGAATGAAAATCCATGAGTGGTTGTCGAAAAACCAATGCACCCACAAAGAGTGACTGATTGGTGTGGTTTATGGGCTGGTATTTTTTCCAACATGATAATTTAAAAATTCCCTTTCTGTTCAAAATAATTAAAAATTAAATAAATAAGCAAATCATTGCGCTCCCCCTGTACTTTTTGTTCACAAATAGATTAGCAATAAATTACACAGTTCTTTAAGTAATTAGAACTGTATCAAAGAATTGTAAAATTTTTTATAAATACGAAAAGTGATTTCGTTACTCGAAGTCTCCGTAAGTCGATTTTTTTCGGGATAATGGTTCAACAATAGTTCTTAAGGGCTAGACCTCGTGGGGTTCTGATTTGTACTTGAATATGGTTAAAATCCATGCTTTCCAAAAACATTTAACTACACTTTATAATCAAGCAGAATGCTCTGGATTTCACTATTGCTTGAAATATTTCCTTGCTGTCAATTGGATGTGCCAGATCTCACCATAAAACTGTGCCAAAAATGTGAGTATACAATTGTTTACAACAGCATTGTATTTGAAATAAATGCAGATGTTATGCAACCCATAGCATACATTCAATATCTTTGCAGCCTTTTCTGACGCTTCGAGGAGATTCCGGAACCTACATACAATTTTTATCCACATTGGAGCACCTGTTATTGTTTCATTGAATTTATTTTAATAGATTCATCCATAAAGGGTCAAAAGCCACGGTTTTGAGAAAAATCACCGGCTCCTAGTAAAAAATTCATTATTAATTTGTGAATACTGTCTGTTGTCATCCAACGCCTTATCAAGAAGACAATGATTTCTGCAGCCTCTTAGACATTCTTTCGCAATGTGGGCTCGCAATTCGCTGAAATTCCAAGGGATTGCGACATTCGCATTTTCCAACAATTTTCATTTTCCGGACACGAAAAAACTATTTTTCTTAATATTCTCTCTCTCTCTCTCTCTCTCTCTCTCTATATATATATATATATATATATATATATATATATATATATATATATATATATATATATATATATATATATATATATATATATATATATATATATACAGCTTTATAATCCACCATATCGTTCTACGTTTTCGAATTGGTCCCACAAAAAGGTTCATCCATGTTTGAGGACCACGTCCAAATATTGCATGGTGAAACTGAAACTCATAGGTCCTTTTCGATTTCAGGATCTGCAGCTTTAGAAGTCACATTTTACATCGGTCTCCTACCAAATTTTGTATGGGGCGTTGCACCTCTACCCTACAACATTGGACCATATCGATCCACGTTTTCGAGAAACCCCAACTTTTCGAGCGGCAGAAATTTAATCGTTGATATTACAGACTTCCGCCGCCGCGTTTTCAAGACTATATTTTTATACTCGTATAATATTTAATATGAAAATGGAATTATGTGTATTATCTAACTTGTTGTCATTAAACAAAAAGAGAAAACTGTTTTTTTTTCACTAGAACATTTGACTTTGAATATTCGAAATGTTCTGTGCACTGCTATTCCCCTTCCTAGGAATTCCCAGGGAATTCATCTCCCTGCGAAACAAAACCGCAAAACCAAAAAGCACATTAACTTTTAAGGGAATTCATAATGCTATTTCCAATCATGATGTTCAAAAGGTAATTTCAAATTAATTGCATTTGAAAAGGGTTGTGGTGAACTCATCCGCCACAAGCAATGAGAAGTTTCTTTGTTTGTGCGTGATTCTTTTAACATCTTACAAAAACGTGCTATTTTAATTTACAGTGTTTTATTTGAAATAAATAATTAAAATTGTATATTTGTCCTAAATACAGTACATAAGTATACAACGATTACATATACATAGAAGTCAATCAGAATGGGTTATTTATCAAAAATATGGGGCATGTTTAGCCCCATCGCAACAAACTGATTACTCTATAGATATGATCTAATATTTTGTTTGAGTATGGAGACATTCGATAAGAGATAATGCATAAGAGAATAACAACAATAACGATACAATAAAAATCTCTTTTTCTATGTCATTCGCAGTGGACAATCTTATTATTGCCTAAAAATATTTTTGTTTAATCACAGTTAGAGTGTTTATAATTTATAATCGAATTTAAAGTCAATACCAGACCATTCGTGACTTTGTTGACTGTGTAAAGAGAAAGATTGAGAGTTAACGAAATACAGCACAGTGGTATTTTAATAATTTCAATTGTCAAAAACGCAAATTAATTTAATTACTAATAAGATGCAAACTCGTTTGCTTTGTAAAAATGCTTAAGGGATCGTGTTTAGTAAAACCTTACAAAAGAAACGTTTTTTGGACTCGAAAATTCCAAATTTGTCTAATAAATAAATACACTTATAGGCTTTTGGTATTGGCTTAAAATTATTGCCTAAGTGAGTTTTGGCGGTTTTTTTATAGTAGTTTAATATAACACTTGGCACACTTCGTTTACTATCCAAAATTTCTATCCACATCAGATGGAACGGCAGTTATATATGACATACCATAGCTACAAACTAATGAAAATTGTACAACTGAAAATAATATAGTATAAAAACAACAAAAATAGCTGCAAAATATCAGTAATCGAGGCGTTTCTTTAAACGAAAGATTTCGGCGTTGTCTAAACTGCCAGTGTTGTCCATGTTCAGGTTGCGTAACGTGGGCAAGTCGGTCAAACGATCTTCAATATCGCAGTACATGCGACGGCAACGATAGACCGAAAGCGTCTGTAATAATAGCAAGAAAAAAGTTGGAGTCAGAACAAGGACAAAAATATATATGCAACATTTGAAAGAATGCGGACTTACCTGTAAGCATTTGCAATTTATAAGAATTGCGTCCACACTGTGTTCGGTCAGTTGAGAGCACCCACTTATGTGTAGCGCATGCAAACGACTTAACTTGGCAGTGACCATCTGTATGGTTTTGTCGTTAATGTAGTAACAGTCGGACAAATCCAGCTCCTCGATGGAAGGACAGTTTAGCACCAAGGCCTCCATACCAACAGATGATATTTGCTGGCAATGTGACAAGAACAAGCGTTGTAGTTCGGTAAATTTAAGACCATATTTCAAGGAGACATCAGTGATTTTGTTGCAACCCTTTAGGTTGAGCGAACGAAGACCTTTGAGCTGTTGTATACTAAAGCCGTCCACCAATGTGGTATCGTCAACAAGATTAAGTTCGTATGCGGCAAAGAGAGCTCGTTTACGATTTGCATCTCTTACAATATCTTCTTCGGCTTTACTTCGCAATGAAATTTTCATGAATTGCGGTGATAATGAACGCAATGCTTCTCGTTCGAGCATTGATGATGGAGCCGTTGGATGAAAGTTTTCCAAGGAATCGGCATTTGCGTTGGCGGAGTTTTTTATCTCTAGTTTGGAAATATTTATACCGGTGAGTGCAGCATCTGTGAGGCGGAAACAGTCTTCCAGGGATAGCTCTCTCAGCCAGCGTAAATTTTCAACAATACACTGAACGGAAGCATCAGTCACGCCATTTCCACAATGTCCCACGTTAAGCACACGTAGTTCCACACAATTTTTTGCAATAGCCTTAATGCATTCCTCACAAATGCTCAGATTAGACATGTGCAAGTTATTTAAGACATCATTTGGCTTTCGGGCAATTCCCAATGTAATTCCTTCTGTGGTTATGCCACATGACCGGGATATGTTTAAAACCTTCAGATGTTTCAAGTTCCCTATTAGGGCGGCCCCAGTGTTGGTAATGCCACCGCAGCCGGATACGTTCAGATCTCTCAATTGTGGAAGTGAATTTACAATACATTCCACACAATCATCGTTTACACAAAGGGTATCAGCCAAATCCAACAGAACTAAATGGAGCTGGGTTTGCAAAAAGTGTTTGACGCCACTTGTGTTCAATTGTTGGCATCCGCTTAAATACAATTTCTGCAAGTTTAGGCCCAAGTCACCGTTCTCGCTGGTTGCTAAGGACTGCAATGCAGGCCCACTAAGCATTGTATGACTTAGGTTCAATTCTTTAAGATGCTTCCTATGGAGATTGGCCACTTTGGCAATAAATTTAAATGTTAATACTGACTCACTGGGATGGGAGGAGGTATTGTCGTTGGGATAAAAACGTCTGTGTATGGCATTGTGATATGCGATGTGGCATCCAGACATATCCAACGTTTCGATTGCTCTTATTAGGGACGTCAAGCGCAGCATTATTGCATCTGATAAATACTGATTATGCCTCAACGACAGACAACGAACCTTAACAAAGCCAGCACCCACATCGCTATTGCCGTCCAAAAAGGATCCGGACATAAATAGGGGCGAACAACGTGTCACAGTCAGCGATTCCAATTCTGTTAGTTCACGCATAAACGCGTAGAACTGCTTATCACCTATGTCGGCATTGTCAAAGGTTATGTCAACCGCTGTCTTGCCAATGCGTGCCAAAAGCTCCTGCGCATGGCCGAAGGTCACCTCCTCTAGGCAAAACGATCGATACGGCCTTTGACATTTGAGAAAGAGATTCGCTGGTGATAGACGATCTGATAGACATACTTTAGCAAAATGGACTCGAATGTTCCGATTAAATTCGCCCATAAAAAGAGCTTCGCGCCAACGAATACAAGTAGCACCGGCGGCTTGGAGGTCAGAGTGGTGTAGATAACGAAATATATGTAAAATTATCAGAAAATGATAAAACAACAAAAATGGAATGAAAATCAAATATAGCCATCACAGTTTCATTGCAAAATTTTTTTTTCAGAACAAATTTATTAGGGTAGCTAAGGGTCGCCTTATACGCGAGATATGATTTAATAAAGATAATTAAAATTTTAAAAAGATGCTTTAATCGGTGTACAAAACAAATCTCTTTCTAAATTGAACAGTGATTATTACCAGCTCGAGACCTCTTGCATCTTTACTCGTATTTGATTTGAAGGTGAGTTTTTCACAAAGTGACATGTTAAACGTGGTTGTAAAATTGGTACCAACTTGGAGATAATCCGAGAGTTGGATATATCACTTTTGATTGGTTTCTTACTTACTTACTTGATTTCCACAACATAAGGATTAATTGGAACCTTCTCTCAAATTAGTGAGTTGTACCATTATTTGCAAGTACCTGTTTGCACTCACCGACCGGGACCATTCTTTGCCAGTTTCTATTTTCACTCACTGACCGGGACCATTCTTTGCAAGTACCTATTTTCCAAAAAAAAAACCATTCCAATAGAAAAACGCAAAAAACTTCAACCAAAAGCGATTACTCGGCTGATTGTGTTAATTTGATCGCTGGCAAAACACATAACGTTCAGTACTACTTACATTTCTCCATCATTATGAAATACAGACTGGTGTCCAAAACCAAAAACCGACATTCTGGTTTTTGTGCTCAAAGCCGACAGTCGGTTTCTTAAAAATCGCTAAAACCGACATGTTGGTTTATCCGGTTTTTTGCTGTCGGGGTTTTCGGTATTTTTGTTGCTGTGATGTGACGGCCGAAAATACGTCCCTTTTACGAGGGCGACCGCAAAACTAACTGGCCTGGCACATTTTCTGTTTTACTAGCAATTTTTTTTGTTTTTTAAAAGCAATCTTTTATAAGCCATCTGTCAAAATTTCCGAAATATTTAATGATTATTTTCTTTGTAACAGGTGATTGAAGTAAACAAGTTTTATAATTTTTGAAAAATGGAAAATAAAGAGTTTCGCGCGGTAATTAAACACATTTATATGAAAGGTTATACGCCACAATTAATCAAAGATGAATTGGATTCTGTTCATGGTGATAATGCACCATCATACTCCACCGTGAAATCCTGGCTTCAACAATTTAAAATGGGTCTGGAAGACAGAAAACTGCTATTACTATTGAAAACATTAGAAAAATATTTAGTGAAGTGACTAAAGATAGACGAATAAAGCTCAGAGAACTTGCTGATATTGTTAATATACACGAAAAACAAGTTTGGAGTATTTTACATGATGAACTCCACATGAAAAAGCTATCCGCAAGAACGCTGCCGCGTTTGTTGACTTTGCCCCAAAAAATCGTCCGTTGGACCAATTCCGGAGAGCTTTTAGCGATTTATCAGCGTAATCCAATAGAGTTCTTGCGCCGATTCATAACTGTTGATGAAACATAGATCCATCACTACATCCCAGAATACAAAGAACAGTCAAAACAATGGATAGAAGCTGGTAAAAGTGGTCACAAGAAGGCGAAAACTGTTAAGTCAGCAGGAAAAGTAATGACCACAGTATTTTGGGATGCAAGGGGTATAATATTTATTGATTATCTTAAGAAGGGAAAAACTATAAATAGTGAATATTATTGTGCATTATTGGATCGGTTGAGTGAAGAAATCAAGATAAAACGACCGCATTTAGAAAAAAAAGTTCTTTTTCATCAAGATAATGCTCCTTCACACACTGCATTTTTAACTCAACAAAAACTGGCCGAACTACGATTTGAAATTGCTCCGCATCCAGCATATAGTCCAGATTTAGCTCCTTCTGAATAATTCTTGTTTCCAAATTTAAAAAAATTTCTCGGTGGCAAAAAATTTTCGTCCAATAGCGAGGTTATTGCTGAAACTGAGGCATTTTTTGAAGGTCTTAAAAAATCTTATTTTTCGGATGGAATTAAAAAACTTGAAAAACGTTTGATCAAGTGTATTGAGTTGGAAGGAGATTATGTTGAAAAATAAATAATAATAATTCCAAAAAACGGTTGTTTTTATGTTAGGCCAGTTACTTTTGCGGTCGCCCTCGCAAACATGTTCAAATCGAAAGTCGGGAAAGTTATTTATTAACTATTTTTTCCAACATGTAGCATTCATTTAGTAAGTTACTTAACATACAACAAAATTTACTAGAAAAAACACTGCAAATTTAGTTTATTACGGTACTGCAAAAGCAAATCGGAAAAAATCGGAGAAATGTACTACCATCAATCCCGCGACTGCCGGTTCTATGTACCGGATTGACCCGAAACTCTTCGGCCAGGGGCAGTCACCTCAACAATATATGTTTTTTGTTCGTCCATTTTTTCGTCGTGGGAGCAGCACTTCCCGAAATGCCTGCTCCGAATACTACTGGTCCGAGCCGGGATCGAACAAAACCCCGGACCTTGGATCTGCTCGGTTTGTCAGAACCGAATACACCATCGTGCTACGTCTGTAAGGTGTAATCGTTGCATGGAGTGGGTGCACTTCAGGAGCTGTTCAGGTCTGAACCACATCAGGGAGTATAGCGAAGCAGACTTTGTTGCCTCATGCTGTATCAACGAAGTTAGCAGTGGGTCTCTGGATTTGGTGTTATCATCGTCGTCTGCATTTTCGTCGTCGTCGTCATCATCATCATCTAACTACGAGACTCCCCCGCAGTCGCCCTCGCAACAGCATCAACACATACAGCATCTTACACCACAGATTGCTGTTGCCACTCCTGACAGTGCATCAATCTTGCAATTTAATTGTAATGGCCTACGCAACAAAATCAGTGAGGTCATAGAATTTATGAATCGGAGAAACATCATGGTCGCCGCGATCCAAGAAACTAAGCTGAATGCCACCTGCAGCCTGCACAGTTGTGACGGATACACCGTGCTACGTAAGGATCGCACCAGAAGTGGAGGTGGGGGACTTGCTTTCCTGTTACACCATTCTGTGCAGTACAGACCTATTTCGCCTGAGCTTGACTCTAGAGACCCATACATGGAATGTATGGGGGTAGCAGTCAAGTCTGGAACTGCCGAAATAGAGCTGTACAACGTATACATCCCGCCGGTTGGTAGCTGTGCCCCGCGTTATCTGCCAGACATTAGCAATTTGCTACAAGGCAATAACCGCTTGGTCCTAGGAGACTTTAATGCTCACCACGAACTGTGGCATTCTCTCCTAGACAACGACCAGAGGGGCATAGCTTTGGCATAGCAAATTGATAGCTCTACGTTCTGCACAGTGAATGAGGACGCCCCCACGCGGATTATGGGCGATTGCCATAGCTCGCCAGACATCACTTTGGCATCGCCTGGCCTGATCAACGACGTCACCTGGCAACCCGTCATCTCACTAGGATAGGACCACCTTCCCATAATTCTCTCCATTAATAGACCACTTGATTTCATAACATCTGAACGCCGTACGTTTCTCAATCAAAAAAAGGCTGATTGGGAGGCCTTCAGAGAAGCCACCAACCGCAACTTTAATAATCTAGCTATTCCGTCGGACGTTCGGGTAGCCGAGAAAAAGTTCCGGGCCATCATCAACGCAGCAGCCGCTCGCCATATCCCTGCTGGTCGAATACCCGAAGTACGACCAAACATCCCAGCAGAGGCAGCGGGACTCGCAGACGAGCGTGATGACATTCGTCGCTCCAACCCTACTGACCCTAGAATTAGGGATCTCAACTCCGAGATCAGTAGGTTGGTCAACGAATATAAGCGGAACAAATGGCTAGACCACTTAAAGCAGTGCAACTTGAGTTCCGGAATTGGTAAGTTGTGGACAACGGTCAAATCACTCTCTAACCCTGTAAGGAAGGATGATCGGACAGCTGTCACGTTCGGTGATAGAACAGTGACAGATCCGAAGCGGTGCGCGTGTTATTTTAACCGGCTTTTTATTGAGCACCCAGAGAGTGATAAGGCGAAAAGGAGAGTATTGCGTCGTATCCGCGCTCTCCGAGTCGAAGAGGCACCACCACAATTTACCGTTGGCGAAGTTGCCCATGTCATCCGCAGCGCAAAGTCATCAAAGGCGCTGGGTCCGGACGGAATCTCAATGCTGATGTTAAAGCACTTGGATACCCCGGGAGTAGAGTACATGACCAAAGTGCTCAATCTGTCGCTAGCCACTCACGAAGTTCCCGATGCCTGGAAAATGGGCAGAGTGGTCCCGCTACTGAAGCCAGGCAAAGACGCAAGTAAGGGAGATTCGTACAGGCCGATCTCCTTGCTTTCTCCAGTAGCAAAGACGCTTGAAGCACTGCTCCTCCCTAGCCTGATCGAACACTTTCTTAGTGCTGATCATCAGCATGGATTCCGCAAGCAGCACAGCACAACAACTGCTTTACACGCCATCACCACACGTATAAGTCGCGGCCTTAACCAGAACAAGCCTAACGACAGGACGGTCCTCGTGGCTCTTGACCTCACAAAAGCCTTCGACACTCTGTTCGAGGACATTGAAGAAACGTCCCTTCCGCCCAGTTTGAAACGTTGGGTCGTAAACTATATGTGTGGGCGCCAGTCATATGTAGAATTTAGAGACAGAAAGTCGAAGCCCCGTAGAGTTAAACAAGGAGTTCCCCAGGGTGGAGTTTTATCCCCGGCTCTGTTTAACCTCTACCTCTCTAAAATTCCTGCACCACCAGACGGCGTTGAAATTGTGTCGTACGCTGACGATTGCACAATTCTGGCGTCAGGACCTAAAGTGGATGACATTTGCGAGAAAATCAACTATTACCTCACTGACTTAGCACGTTTCTTCACTGCGAGGAATATGAAAATATCCGCCTCCAAATCATCAGCCACACTGTTTACTGCTTGGACCGCAGAGGTGCGGTTGTCACTCAATGTGAAAGTCGATGACGTCAACATCCCGACCACCAACTACCCCAAAATCCTTGGGGTCACATTGGACAGCCTTTTTAGATCCTCTGCACATGCTACAGCTATCTGCGATAAACTCAAAAGTAGGAACAAGGTCCTCAAGTCACTTGCCGGCAGTACTTGGGGAGCCGACAAAGAAACCTTGTTGACCTCTTACAAAGCGATAGGTCGGTCTGTAGCAAACTACGCAGCACCTGTATGGTCGGCGAACGTGAGTACGACGCAGTGGAAGAAAATTCAGACATGCCAGAATGCCGCCCTTAGAACATCAACAGGGTGTCTTCTTATGTCCTCTGAGGACCATCTACATGAGGAGACGAAGGTCCTTACCGTGCGCAGACACAATTTCCTGTTGTCTAAGCAATACCTGCTAGGGTGTTTTCGCAGCAGTCATCCTAACCACCATCTCTTGAACAGGATGCCTCCACCCAGGCAGATCAGGAACGATCTTCATGATCTAGAGAGAGAGGTCCAGCGGTATAAGAGAGAACCTTTAGATCATCGAAACTATCAGGCAGGTTTGAACAACATTCACGCCGATGATGTCGCAGCAGCAGTATCCAGCTACCGTGTGAATGCAGTGCTAGGGGAACATCCCCCGGAGATTTCACCTGAGGAGAAGGTACTACCTCGGCAGACGCGCGTGGTTCTGGCGCAGCTGAGATCCGGATGGTGCAGCCGCCTCAATTCTTACTGGGCACGAATTGATGCTAACGTTCCGGACATCTGTCCCGCCTGCCATCAGGGACCACATGATGTACTGCACCTCTTCAATTGTCCGGCCAAGCCCACTCAGCTGACCCCCAGGTCTCTGTGGACACATCCAGTTCAAATGGCGCGTTTCCTTCACCTGGATATCGAAGCAGATCCCCAATAGACGAACAAGACCTCAAAATAAATATATTGTTGTTACAACAACAACAACAACAACAACCACCGAAAGTCGGACAAAGCAACTAGGAAAAAAATGACACATAGCTTACTGTGCTTACTGAGCATCGATTATTATTTTTGGTTTGGAAAATCATTAGTTAATCTCAAGCCGCAGTCCAAATAAAAAGTTTCCACATTTTCTTACATTTGTATATAATGGCGCATCTAACTAACAGTCCACGTTAAAGGAACGCAAAACTATTATAAACAATTATTTAGAAGGAAAGAATGAGCGCAAATTGCTAATACTGTTAGCAAAAGAAAGTCAACAGTCCACTATATTATTAAACGATATAGGGAAGATGAAAGAATATCAAGTACGTGAATTACAAAAGAACCCATTTATTTCTGCTCCAAAACTTGCCCCAATTGTTAAAGATAATTTCGGAAAAAAGTTCATGCAGAAACGGTAAGAAGAGTACCAAGGAAAGATAATTTAAATAGCAGAGTAGCCCGAAAGGAGCCATGCATTAGTGAGAAGAATAGAAAAGATCGTTTAGAATTCGCAAGTGAGCACATTTCAAAAGATAGAGTCTCTACTCTATCTTTATATTTTATAGCACACACATGGTTGTCGAATATTTCTATTATGAGTAGTATTTTAATATTTTACAGGTCCTCATCACTGACGAAAGCAAACTTAATTTGTTTGGATCCGAGGGCGTTGTTGTTTGAACAACAATATTTTTAATTTTGAAGTCTTGTTCGTGTATAGGAGATCTGCTTCGATACTCATGTGGAGGAAACGCGCCATTTGAACTGGATGCGTCCACAGAGACCTGGGAATCAGCTGAGTGGGCTTGGCCGGACAATTGAAAAGGTGCAGCACGTCATGTGGTCCCTGATGGCATGCGGGACAAATGTCCGGAACGTTAGCATCAATTCGTGGTCAATAAGAATTAAGGCGGCTGCATCATCCAGATCTCAGCTGAGCCAGAACCATGCGCGTCTGCCGAGGTAGTACCTTCTCCTCAGGTGAAATCTCCGGGGGAAGACACCCTGTTGATATTCTGAGGACGGCATTCTAGCAAGTCTAAATTTTCTTCCACTGCGTCGTATTCACGCTCACCGACCACACCGGCGCTGCGTAGTTCGCTACAGACCGACCTATCGCTTTGTAAGAGGTCAACAAGGTTTCTTTGTCGGCTCCCCAAATACTGGCGGCAAGTGACTTGAGGACCTTGTTCCTACTTTTGAGTTTATCGCAGAGGATCCAATGCGACCCAAAGGATTTTGGAGTAGTTGGTAGTCGGGATGTTGACGTTATCGACTTTCACGTTGAGTGACAACCGCACCTCTGCGGTCCATGCAGTAAACAGTGTGGCTGATGATTTGGAGACGGATATTTTCATATTCCTTGCAGTGAAAAAACGTGCTAAGTCAGTGAGGTGATAGTTTTTTATAACTTACGGGGCTTCGACTTTCTGTCTCTAACTGGGCGGAAGGGATGTTTCTGCAATGTCCTCGAACAGAGTGGTCATGATTGACCGTGTCGAAGGCTTTTGGTAGGACCGTCCTGTCGTTGGGCTTGTTCTGATTAAGGCCGTGACTTTTACGTGTGGTGATGGCGTGTAAAACAATTGCTTTGCTGTGCTGCTCACAGAGCATATGTTGATGATCAACACAAGGAAAGCGTTCGATCAGGCTGGGGAGGAGCAGTGCCTCAAGCGTCTTTGCTACTGGAGAAAGCAAGGAGATCAAATAAGTCGCGATGTTCGTAAAAAATTAGTTGAATCCCTAAAAGACTTGAAGATGTCAACTCTCACAAAGGATATGCAACACTACTAAATTTTGCAAAAACAATTAAATATATGTGACGCGCAAAATATAAAGGGACCTAAGGGTAAAAAACAGTTTTGTTCAGGAGAGCCATTTTAAAGATTTAAATACGTGTATCTTTGGTGTACCACCACTTTCATAAAACGCGCATATCTCTGGGAGGGAACACTTTTGGGGCATGGGATCGGTCTCATTCGATGCTCAGATGTTGTCCACATCAAAAGGAAAAAAATGGGTTTTTTACCCTTAGGCCCCTTTCTCTATGCGCAGTCACATATGAGTTTTCCCGACTTTCACTGTGAGCCTAGTCTCAAGGTTTTTCCAAATGTTTCGTTTTACATTTTTTTTGTAACTAAACTAGAATAGTTCTATTTTACTTTATTATGTTCTTTAAAAATGCTTTATTTAATCTTTAAAAATTATTTCCGAAAATGTAAAATTTTTTTGTAAGATGTAAACTAGTTTGCCCGACTTTCGATGTGAGCCACTATGTACATATCACAAATTCAAATGTGGTATTATTTTATATACGTATTTTGTTTTTAAATAAAAAAAACCTCCTTTTGTCGCAATTGATTTTACTGCATTCTTAGAGTATATTAATAGCGTTAATAACTTCATTTCTAAATAGGAAAATACTTTCCTATTTAGAAAGGTCGGTTTTGGACATAAAAATAGTTATTTAAAATAATTCGAAATGTGGGTTTTCTGAAAACCCCTGTTTTGGACACTCTCATATAGACGGCTAAGAGTATCTTGACGTTAACATTTTAAAGTTTTTCCAGTACTTACTTTTACCACCATTAATGTGGCTGGGCAAACGTTTTTTTTCTGAGTAAACAACATTTCATTAACGAATCTTGTGCCATCAGCTAGTGATTCAGAACTCGATTGGCTATTTAAAGGTGGTTTTATCTCAAATGTTTTTGGTAGTTACAAACTTTTGCCACGAAACTATCTGCATTAAAATCAATTAAATCACGTATAGACATAAATGTCAGTACAACATAATCATAACAGTAATTAAGAGCATATTTGCCGAATAATGTCGGGCTATACTTTAGCCCCATTTTCATAAAACCTTATAACAGGTTTTTAGAACATTTATATTTAAAGAAATATGGGTCCGAAAGTTTACTCTGCGCTTTTAGTGACTGTGGCTAAAATTGCGAGTTAACTTAAAATTGGTCAAGTTAGAACAGGTTATACAAGTTTTTAGGTTACCCTATTTTGTTTCTGTAAGTCTTCAGTTAACCATGTACTTTGTATGCCTTTAAGGGGGTTTGTTTGAGTAAAAAATGGTCCGTTTTTTGTGACGTTCCGGGCAACGCGTCCGTCCCTAAACTCAGCCAAAGAGCTTAAATTTGAGTACCCATAACGCTATATTGAATATATTTTTTTTGGCTAAATGAGCCAAAAAGTCCAGTATCTGTGTATTTTGAGGTACATTCGTCCCAACTAACGGAACTCATTTAAAACATTGACTTACTTATTTGCTTTAGTCCCAACATCTTAGTATGGAACAAGAAGGAACATCTCTCAAATCAGAGAGTAAGCAGTGCATATACTCAAAATAGTGTAATTTTTACCGAGCTACCTTTTGTCTCTTAAAGTGAAACTTTTTACCCTGAGCCGATTTCACCCATTTACAATCCCAAACACCATAATTTCAGGATTCTAGGTTGAATATATTGAACGCTATCGTGCTCTCTTCTTGCTCAAGAAATTCTCATGACAACCATTAATACCCGATTGACTGTCAGCGAAATTTTGTCATCGTCTAAGTGGAAAATAGCCGACACTTCCCAAAAAACTCGGGCACGGGATTTAAACGCATTGGGCACGGGATTTAAACTTATTTAAAAAAATGAGTACTGCGATGAGCAAATACCATCGCAGTACTCATTTTCTTAAATAGCAACCTGTTTATCGAATTGTTTGATGTTTGTCTGATGACTTACCAACTTTACCGTTTTATTAACCGGGTATTCTTTGTTGTTGGGCTCTTATTCTCATTAAAATAAAATAAAACTCGGAATGAATTGCAGAACAACAAAGCAGCGATAAATCACAAATAATTAATTACGTCATTATCACGTGAAATATTTAATAATTTCGTATTTCTAATAGAATGCTAATAAATGGTCAGGTACAACAGATGTGGGGTCTTCCATTTACAGTTCATATTTACATACCTCCATTGGCAAATTACCATAGTTCGGAGTCCAGTAGTAGTCCGTTATATCGCTTTCCAGGGGACCATCCATTTTATTAATAGATCTAAGTTCTGTCTATATCGGGACCTTTGATTTTTTTTCTAACGCCGCAAACAAAACAATGATTACACTTTTAGTTGTTTTCGATACCGCTGATTTCCATGACCACTTTGGTGGAGATAAATGAAGCTATTAAAGTCCGTTGTTTACAATTTATTCGAAAAAATATTGCACTTTATTAACAACAAGCTGTTCTCCGTGTTGTTGTTTTGTTGTTACTTAATTTTCAGTTCGTAAAAACAAATACAATCCCTCCCCCTAAGAGCGTTAAATAACAAGAGATGTCAACGGCGAGTTCGAGCATAATGGCGTGTTCAAGCTCATGTGCATGAGGTGGGCTATTCGTCGATATTAGAAATTAAATCGTGGAATAGGAATAAAATAGCAAACGAAATATATTGACACAATACATCACTCAATTTTGAAATATGTGGTTGAAATACCAGTTTGAGTTGATTTTAATAATGGCATGTAGTCATATTCTGCATAAGAAGCTCAGCAATAGAGCAGATAGAACATCTTTATAAAATTGACACTTTTTCATTTTGCCTTCATATCGAGCGCTGCCATTATGCTTGATTTATTTCCAATTAGAGGACGTTTCCGTATGGCAACTCCGTTTTTGTCATGGGATTACTACAGCAAAATTAATTGATACTACGTTTATACTACAGAGAAAATCGAGAAATGTCATAAATATATGGGTAAAGGTTGTTTAGAAATTCCAGATTTTCTGGAATTTATATAAAGGAAAATGCTGCGATCGAGGCCTATATCAGGCGAAATCATTAAAATATGTTTGAAGTTACGATCCCAGAGGAATGAATTCCTTCCCAGAAGAATGAATACCTCGCCAGCCGCTGTTTGCTAAAGTTACATAGTAAAAAAATCTTAAGTTGATTTTTAAAAAACAAGACATTTACTATGTTTCCTGTATTTTGAGTATGTATATAAAATTATAGTATCTGTTTATGAATACAAAACACTAGATGCATAAGAAATGCTTAAATGCGCGCCTTTCAAAATTAAGAAGTTTGCGTGGTGAATTTCTAGAGTGATATATTCAAACAGCCCTAGGCAGTGCTTAGCATAGCTGCCGCCGATTTTATTATTTTACGAGAAAATGTGTCAAACATTAAATATTTCATCTCTGTGCTGACTATAAATGCTAGTAACTGGTGTAATTCGGTAGTTATTTTAACAAAATGTTACAATTGGACCTAAAAGTACATTTTTCTGATTTATTTCACGGCATATGCATTTGCTCATGGGTTTGAAAACTCTTCTCTTTTTGGATTGAAATAAGCGGATGATCAGTTAGCAGCGGTATTTACTTCATCCGAAGGCGCACCACCGCTGATGGATTTTTTCGTGTCTATCCGCCGCCGATATTAACGGCTTTACGCCACCGTTAATATCGGTTGAGCCGTTGCTAAATACCATGTTTCTCTATGTCGAAAAAAGACAGTCACTCGAAATCGTCTCAATTTGCGTTTCTCAACAACGAAACGTTTCGTTCGTCTGGTCTTAAGTGCGGCAATCATTGTATGTAATTGAGTTGCCATATCCCCATTTTTCAGATATATTAAATTTTTCTAAAAAATCCTACTAAATTCTATAGGCGTTAACACAACCAGTCAACGAACCCAGAACAAAATAAATGCTTGTTCATGGCGTAATTCTGTAGTTACATTTGCAAAACACAATAATTTAACCAAAAAGTAAAATTCTGATTTACTTTTAGGTTACTCCGGTACAAAACACCCGCACCGCTGATAATTGTCAATCGGTTTCAAACCCTGTCCTGTAGTGTGATTCACTACTCAATTTTAACGATTGTCGGATCGATAAAAAAATTTAATGACAAAAGTGTTGATATTGCTAGCTATTCACTAACAATTTAACAATATTCGCTATCGTAAAATCAGCTGTTTTCGCTTATTAAACGACAACATTTTTCGAGTTGTTAAAAAATCGACAACAATTTTTATGGCTTTAAAAAGCTATAAACAGTTTTTAGAAATGACATTTGAGTATTTGTTCTTCTAGTTCTGGTCCAACAGTTAATAGGAGCGTTCTTCAAGAATTAGATAATCCTTTTGTTTTGACATTTTCGGGAACCGATTCATGACCTTCGATGTAGTTACCTCCTATTATAGTAACCACACTTCTCGATCCCACGACAGCCTGTTCTGTGGACCGGATTGACCCGAAGCAGCAATTCTGCGACCAAGGGCTGTCACCCCGGCACACAGTTGCCGCTACAACAACAACCACACGTCTTTCTTATTCTGTGATTCCTTCTTCAGTATTACCACAAACTCTGCACTTCTTCAAATTTAACGTCCGATGCAATGTTCCGATGTGGTTCGGCTTTTTTTGGGAACAGAATTTGTTGTTATCCTTCAACCATTAATACAAATTTTACACTGATGTACCTTATCCAAAATTAGACATTGAAAATAATGTTAACTTTTACACATCATTATGAATTTGACAATTTTTCGATAAAAGTTATTGAATCGCACCACTGGGCTACTCTTCATTTTGACAGCGAACCAAATAAACACATCTGTATTTTTTGCTATCGCAAAGAAAGAAGAAATATGTATTTATGTTGCATTTGCAGGATACTTCATTAACGATCTTATTAGCGCAAAACAGTTTGCAAAAGTACGAGTAATGAAATTAGTAATCAATTTGGTTTGCGAAGTACGGTAAAATGTTCAGTTCACCTCTTCGGACATGTGAAAATCCTACGAATTAGGAACAACATTAACAAGGAAATTAAGAGTATAATAGTACCAATAATATCAATATTAGACATGTCGCATCTTGTTCATTAATTTCGGAATCGCTGAATTAACGATAAGATACAATCGAATGACGAATTTGATTTCATCAGGCCAAATCCTAGTGAATGATGTTTTTAAGAAAATAAGTACTTTTATCACTCAGGTTTCAGAAGTTAAAATATGTTGATAAAATGTTTTTATTGAAAAAGTTTACGATGCTCTAAGTGGAGTTCAGATCGGCGTAATACGACAAAGCGCTAATAATGCGACATTTAAGCCTTTCACGCAACAATTGCTAGAACATTCACACCAAAGATGTTTTGTCGCTGTCACTTTAAAACATTTGAATTCCAGTGTACAATTTCTTTTTGATTAGTTTTCTCAACTATTAAAAAATGAACGGAAAGAAATATTTCGAAATTTTTGATTAGCTGCATTTAATTGACTATACTAAAGAAGTGTGCTACATAAGACAAAAATGCTGCCTGCTCCATTTTTATGCCCTTCACCAAATGGTATGAATGGGGTGTACACCACAAAATACTGATCGTAAAAAGTTTCCCTTTAAGGTACTAAATGTACATCGTAAAGATGTACACTTTTGAAGTTTTGGATGAGATCAGGATGGACCCATTGGTCTAAAACTGGACCATTCTTTCCGCTTTAGTTGCGTAGGGACGGTGGAACTTAACAGCGTTTTTACTTGTTAATTCTGTCACCACCCGGCTGAACACGATTTTATGTCGTGTGGTATACATAAAACCGGAGAGTTGACGCATTTGAAAATACTTTGTCATTTTTTAAGCGAACAACAGCGGTTCTAAAGTTATTGAAAATTGTCGCGTTGGTTCCGAGTGTGACACATAAACATACAACATGCTTGACATGGTTTTCTTGCTAGCTGGCATAAAGACAATATAGATTTACGTTTCCCGCAGCATATACAAACATAGGTATGAGCAGACAAAATGATTGCGGAATATTTGACTTTTAAAACATGCACTTGTCTGAATCTTTTGCGCGTGGTTAATAGTGGTGTTTTCTGTTAGGAGTTATCTAGTCTTGTGTAAAAAAACAAATCCCACAAATATAACGCAAAACTTGGTAATACTGATTAAACAGCTGTTGCAAAATGCCAACACCATCGTGCTACACCTGTAAGGTGTAAGTGTTGCATGGAGTGGGTGCGCTTCAGCTGTTCAGGTCTGAACCACATCAGGGAGTATAGCGAAGCGGACTTTGTTGCCACCTTCGTCGTCTACAATTTAATAATATAAATAAATGTAAAAATCACAGCGAAACTTATCACTAATATCGCAATCCCGGTTCTATGTACCGAATTGACCCGAAGCAAACACTCTTCGGCCAGAAGCAGTCACGTCAACAATATGTGTTTTTTGTTCGTCAATTTTTTCGTCATGGGAGCGGCACCTTCCCGGAATTCCTGTTCCGAATATTACTGGACCGAGCCGGGATCGAGCAACACCCGGACCTAGGATCTGCTCGATTTTTCAGAACCGTATACACCATCGTGCTACGCCTGTAAGGTGTAATTGTTGCATGGAGTAGGTGCACTTCAGCTGGTTAGGTCTGAACCACATCAGGGAGTAGTGCTGTTGCCTCGGTAGCAGTGGGTCTCAGGATTAGGTGTCATCATCGCCGTCTACATATTCGTCAAAATATGTTGATAAAATGTTTTTATTGAAAAAGTTTACGATGCTCTAAGTGGAGTTCAGATCGGCGTAATACGTCATCTAACTATGAGACTCCCTCGCAATCTCTCTCGCAGCATCATCAACATATACAGCATCTTACACATCAGATTGCTGTTGCCACCCTGAACGTGCCTAAATCAGCGAGGTAATTGCGATCCGAGAAACTATGTTGAATGCCACCTACAGCCTGTACAGTTGTGACGGATACAACGTGCAACGTAAGGATCGCACCCGAAGTGGAGGTGGGGGACTTGTTACACCATTCTGTGCAGTACAGACATATTTCGCCGTAGCTTGACTCTAGAGACCCATACATGGAATGTATTGGGGTAGCAGTCAAGTCTGGAACTGCTGAGATAGAGATGTACAACGTATACATACCGCCGGCTGGTTACTGTGTCCCGCTTCATTTGCCTGACATTAGCAATCTGCTGCAAGGAAATAACCGCTTGGTCCTAGGAGACTTTAATGCTCCCCACGAACTGTGGCATTCTCTCCTACATAACGACCAGAGGGGCATAGCTTTGGCAGAGCAAATTGATAGCTCTGCGTTCTTCACAGTGAATGAGGACGCCCCACACTGATTATGGGCGATTACCATAGCTCTATGGCATCGCCTGGCCTTATCAACCCATAAGGTCATAATTCTCTCCATAAATAGAGAACCGACTTTGACAATAAAGCAACTGCAACTGTCTTCAAAAAAGAATAATCTGTATAGCATATACGTTTTCCGAAGTACATCATGTTCCTTAAAGGTAAACTTTGTTTTTCGCCGCAAAACTTGAAGATCCTAGGTTAATTCGTTTGACCGCTATAGTGCTATTCGGACATGGCTGCAACATCTTAGAATTTGTTTAATATTATACTAGGCTTCAGATGGTTAAAACCTTGTACATTGCCATAATAAGCATCGCTGCAACAGTTGTAAATTACACCACCTTTTAGTTTCAGCTGAGCACCACCAAACGAAAATAGCTAAACGTTTGCTTTGCTACATGTATTTCTTATGGGTTCCGATAATTGTTTGGTCAAGGAATTTTTAACATTTCAAAAAAAGAAAAAAAAAACAAACGTGGTGAACTAATTATTGAGGGTATTCAAATGAACAATTTATTTGAAAATGAATAACGGCCGCTTCTTCTACCCTGCTCTACACATCAAATTTTCCTTTAAGGAGAATACACCTAATTCTGGTTTTACACGGTCTTTATTTAAACGATTAACACGGTCGACAGAAATTAACATATCATGTTTTCCTATTTTTAGACGGAAAAATATATTTTGAATTTAGCTATGGTTTTTATTATATGTGCACATACATTCTACGTATTTAAATTTAATTTTTCCTTAAACTTATTAATTATGGCAGCACTTCATTGCAAATTTTACCGAATCATAGCGATAGTTAGGGGATTTACAACTTTCATTATTTTTTCTTTCTATTGAGTTTTGAACTTGTAATGTGAAAGTGAGAGTGCAGCACTGCAAAGTATCAATTTTTAAAGCTTTCCAGTTTATTGGAGTTTAATAAAAAGTCGTGGGTTGCTTCATCAGATTTAGTGAATATAAAAGGCATTCCATTTGATTTTTTTGTTGATATATGATGCCGCTGGTCGCCCAAGCAGTTGGAGGTGAAGGTTTTGATAATTTAACCGTTGATGATATAAACAAAATAATTGTTGACAGAGTTCTTAATGAAGATGAGTTTGTAGAGTTTGCACTGGAAGATGCGGACCGAATTGAAGAACTGATGAAGACGAAATTCCATCTTCAATGACCACCAGCTCAATTCTTGATGTCTTTCAAATAGAAAATAAATTGGCAGATTATATTCTGACAAATGATCACATAAATGAAAAAGCTCTAAATTTCAATCAGATCTACAATACTGTATGACTCGGTACAAACTGTACAAAGAACTCTTCAAAGTATATTCACAACGTACTATAACTGTATTTGCTATTAACACTAATCAGCCTTGCCTGAAACAAATTCTGATATTCAGTTACCAATCAACGCAGTTGAAGATTTAGAACTTAACAATTCTTTTGAGGAAACAGATATTGCTCAACGCAGCAATAAGGGATGCGCTTACCTTCAGAAACTGATACCGAATAGAATTTATCCTTATACACCTTTTATATAAATTTTCCTTGAATATGTATTTTTTATTTTAAATTTGGATTCTTTACTCCTTAACCTTAAAAGTGATTTTATTTTCATGTTTCTTAAGGATGTGATATTTTATATACTTATATAAGTTGTGGGAGAATTTAAAAATATGTAAACTTTTTTACTTTTATGTTTGTTTTTTTTTAATCTTAAAAATTATAAAATGATTACGTACATATGTAAAATAAAATAGACATACTACTCGTATACTGAATACAAAATTTATATACTTATGTACTAATTTTCTTTTTGTGCACAATTGTTTTTTAATGTGCATTTTCTGGAACGCATTTACCGTGTAAAAACAGGATTAGGTGTACTAGACTTTAGTGTTTGACAAATTCAACCATGGAGAGGTACATAATTGAGCAGCGCGTTAAGATTGTTTAAGCCTTTTACGAAAATGGGCATTCAAATCAAATTTGTGGTCAGCATAGTCGGCCAAATGTGTCCACAGTGGATTCTTTAACAAGCAGAATTGCCACATTTTGGGCAAATGAGAATCCAAGAGTGATTGTTGAAAAGCCTGCATTCACTAAGAGTGTGCGTCATCGGGGCGCACTTCTTCGAAAATAAGGTCGGGAAAGCAGTTACTGTTAATGGTGTTCGCTTTCGCAAGATGATACCGGACATCCTGTGGCCAGAAGTTGAGGTTATGGACCTGGGCGAAATGTGGTTCCAACAGGATAGTGCCACTTGCCACACAACCAACGACTCTTTTGCGCGAGAAATTCAATGTCCATGTTATCTTACGTCGTAACGGTTACGTCGTAACGTTGAAATTCTTTCTTTGGGGATATTTAAAAGAAGTGGTATTGACGTGCATCAAAAGTGTACGTCAATAGAACAATTTAAGAGCTAAATGATGAAATAGTTCGGCACATGTACGACATTGTAACTCCATTATGTTTCAGAGTCATTAAAAATATGGAGTATCGGATAGAGGTATGTCACCAAAGCCGATATTTTTTTCACACATAATTGTCATAGATCCTTCAGCATTAAATATGTAGGTGTCGCTGCCAGACACTGTTTTAAATTTTAACGACGTTGAACTAAGCACTGACTAATTAACTTATTTTGTATAGAGTTTGACACATAATCGGAGAATTAGCATAGAACTAAGTGCCAGCCTTTACAATAATAACACCAAACTTTCGAATCAAAGGCCGTGGGCGGATTGATCCAAAAATGTCGTACCCTCTGAAATTATGAAGTTGGCGTGCTAAATTTCTAGTGTCAAATATTTGAATAACGCCATGGCTACTCTTAATTTTGAGAGCGAACCAAAAAATTAACACTGTGTTTTTTGGTATTGCAAAATGGCAAGACATTTGTGATTGCAAGGATGGTGCAGTAGATACCCTGCCGGCAACTCAACTAACTTTTAACGCACTTTAATCTGACTATTTCGTAATTAGTTGTGGTTGATGCTTGGATTACTTTTGATGAAGCCAACTATTTTAACATTGCGATGTCCTAGGCAGTAGTCAATTGACTTATTGACAAATGACTTTTCAGCTAACTTAAAGTGAGTTGCTTTGAAGTTAGTTAAAAGTTATCTAACTTATAGTCAGCTATAAATAAATTATATAGGATGATCCATCTAGGTTCAAGAGGTGCCATTATACAGAGAGAAACCAAAGTTTGATGCGGTTTATAAGCTGGTGGAATCATCGGTGCATGTTTTTTCAAAAATGATGATGGCCGGAACGTAACCGTGAATGGTGCTCGCTATCGCGCCATGATATCGATCTTTTTACTACCTGAAACTGAAGCCCGTAATCTTGACGACGTTTGGTTTCAACAGCACGGTGCCACTTGCCATACAGCTGCTCAAACAATGGATCTATTGAGAGGTCATTTCGAAAAGCAGCTAATTTCACGTTTTGGAAGGTAAGTTGGCCGCCTAGATCGAGTGATATCACACCTTTATATATTTTTCTTTGGGGTTACGTAAAGTCCAAAGTCTATGCGGACAAACCAGCTACGATTCAAGTTTTGGAAGCCAACATTACGCGTGTCATTAAAGCCATACCGGTCGAAATGCTCGAACGAGTCATTCAAAATTGGACCCTCAGAATGGAAACCCTGAGGCCTAGTTGTCTAACGGTGTGATATCACACGATCTTGGTGGGCAATCGACCGGCCCAAAACGTGAAATTATCTGCTCAGCGAAGTGTTCTCTCAATAAATCCATTGATTGATGCGATGTGTGGGAAGTGGCGCCGTCTTGTTGAAACCAAATGTCGCCGAGATCACGAGCTTCAATTTCAGGCATCAAATAGTCGGTTATCATGGCACGATAACGGTCCCCATTGACGGTTACGTTCTCACCGGCATCATTTTTTGAAGATATATGGTCCGATGATTCCACCGGCCAACAAACCACACCAAACCGTTGTTTTTTTGGATGAAGTTGCAGCTTTTAAACCTCTTCTGGTTGCTCTTCGTCCCAAATGCGACAATTTTGCTTGTTTACATACCCATTGAGCCAGAAATGGGCCTCTTCGCTGACAAAATTTGGTTCGAAAACGTCGGATTTTTTTTTTGGAACTTCTCAAGAGCCCATAAAGCGAAGCGATGTTGCTTGGGAACGCCGGGCGGCTTCAGTTCTTGCACAAGCTGTATTTTTTACGCTTTAAATTTAAGATCTTGACGTATAATGCGCCAAGTCGTTCCATACGTCAGTCCGAGTTGCTGCGAACTGCGCCGAATCGACTCTCCACCGTCTTGGTGTACTCTCTCAGCTACGGCCGCTACATTTGCTTCACTGCTTGCTGGACGTGGTTTATTCGGTCGAATATTATCCAATAATTAATGCTGGGTCTTAAGATGGGTGATGGTGTTGCGAATAGTACGATCAGTAGACCGATTATGCTGACCATAAGTTGAACGAAGTGCACGAAACGTTGTTCAGGCGTAAGTCTTTCCATGATAAAATGCCAAACAATGCTTAACAAAAATAACATGACAGCATGACACGACTCACACGTGATCTGTCAAAAAAGGCTATTGACTACCATATTGCAAACCTACTAGGTAACTTATTTAGTTACCTCAAAAGAACACGACAAATATGTTATGATTTCAAAAAAAGGAGGACTTCCTGCGCCACACCTAAAAAAATTTGGCGAAGGGGCCAAATAATGGCCCTTATGTTCAAAAGCAGGAGCCACCGGGTGCCCGTAATCAACAAATTTCGTAACGAATCAAAATATGTACGGGTTTATTTTGAAGATTTGGCTGAGATACTAAGCAGACGTTTGGACCCAATCAATAGGCCACTTTCTTTATACATACATCAATATTAAAGTCACAGTGGAGGTTATAAATGGTTCGACCTGATGCTTTGAAATCTTAATTCAAATAAACAAGAATTTAACTAAATACTGATTTTTTATTATTCCCTACACCACGCTGTGGTACAGGTTATTATTACTTAATGTCGTTCTTTGCAACACCATAAAGGAATGGATATAAATTGATCGTTTCAGAATCCCTATCTGATCGCAGTTATGAACCGATTTCAATGAAACTTGGTAATAAACTTGGTACACATAGCTCCATATTTAGATATCACATATCGAGTTCTCGCAATTATCTTATACCAACACATATCTGTGGTAAAATTGGACCATATAAGTAGATGTTTTCCATTAGTCCTTTCCGATTTGAGTTCCTGGAGCTCTAGAAGCCTCAAATGAAATCCGATCACGTACAAATTTAGCACGGCACGTTTTGAGCTACGTTTTATTAACTGTTGTAGGAATATACCATAATGGTTCACATTGTCTTACAGCTTCATGCAGAGTTCCTTACTGATTTCAGAACTTTCAGCTATAAAAGCCACATATCACAGCTGAATCTGACCAAATTTTTGCATGGAGCGACAAGCACCCATCTCTGGAAAAATGTGGACTAATTCGTCCAACAGGTTGTCGTAGGGTACCCATAGCCGGACCTGCCCGATTTTAACTTTTTGTACTTGTTTCACACTAAAAATATATGTAACAGAAATCAAACATTAATAAATCGCACATTAAGGATTGAAAGCATATACAAGACTAACTAATTCATATCTTAAAGATGTCAACTCTAGACGATAGCCTACAGGTAAAAAGTCGAAATCACCGACATTAAACTAAAGAGAGTAGGAAGGTACGAGTGCGACTTCAAATAAGAGAATAGCGGCTAGTATCATGTCTACAACTTAAAATTTCCAAGGGGTGGAATCAAATTATTCTTTTTTTAATTTATCGAGTATTTTTTAATTTTGGACTTGTAAAGGCCTGTGAAATTGAGGCACAAAATTTTCAGGCTTCTTAAAATTTGATTTAGGAAAAATTTCACAGTTTTTGGGTTCTCTGCGTTTATATTTGAACCGACCAGTTTTACAGAAAAAAGCCATTGTCATTGGGCATGGCACATGTGTAAAAGAACCAACTTGTTGGCGTTCCAGGGACAATAAATCCTTGAGTACCCCTTTAAGTACCCCGTTTGCTGATAGTTGAATAGGACCTATATTTTGTCTCGTAAGGGTTATGGCCCTAGTCGCAATTTGAGCGAAATCTTTATTTGGGGTTTTGAGAAATTTTCATTATTTCTGAGTACCAATTAGTCCATGTTACCTGGGACCAATATAAGTATATCAGCCCTAATGCCCGTGGGACGGATCTTAAATCCAGAAGTGGGATTCTTATAAAATAATGTTGTCTTGCGCAAACATATATGACAGCACTTCTTTTACGAGGCCCTAAGGACTATGAATTAACCCCTCCAAAAAATATGGGTGTACCTGGTAAGTTAGACAACTCACGAAAACTAACAATTTAGCACCGAGAGTAACATTTACTTTTATTCGGCTGCACTGCCATGCTTTGTAAATAAATTGAGAAACTATTGACAACTGGTACAAGTAACCATTGTTCGGATCATAATACGAATTTTTTCCTATAAGGTAAAATGGATCAGTAATCGGAACCACAAATGTATTATGGCTTTTGAATTCCTTTACAGGAACAAAAATTATACAATTGCAATGGTATAAAATTCCAAAAACACGCGCATGAAGCTCAACATTGAGTTGGTTTAAACATATGTTTTGAAGTTTGCGATATGATCTTATAGTGTCCAAGATGTTACAACAAAATAACATTACTTCCAGTTCACCGCATTCTCCACGAATGGACTAGGATGTAAAAAATATTATGAAAAGTATTTCATACAAAATCAAAAACGTTTTCTAAAAATGTTTGGAGGGATTTCTGTTTCGCAAAATTAACTTAATTAAAAATAAAGTTGCAATACAAAACAAGTGGACAGATTATGTCCGGCCGTGCCGAAGCTTATATACCCACTCTCGTGGATTTCTTTTCTTACCGTTTTTATACCAACTACAATCGACATTTCGGTATTAGCCTTTCAAAATTTAAGGTTGTGTGGTCGGTGCCACGTCCCTTGTCAAATTTTACCACAACATTCTTATATTAAAATTTCCTAGTTGTTAATTTCATCTGTTCAAATTTTACATCGATCATCATAAATTATATTTTTTTAAAAAAGGCGTGGCACCGACTATTTTTTCTACAGGATGTGATTCGATCCATGGTTTAGTATCATCGTCATATCTCTAATAGTTCAACAGATATTGTCATTTTATGTTTAGGGTTAGATATGATAGTATTTATCATATTGTCTTTTCATGCTCAGGGTTGTGTGGGCGGAGCAATGCCCGTTGTCCAATTTTATCATAGCATACATTATAATTATTTTCTATGCTTTGCCATAAACGCCTTCTTTTTCTCCATGCCCACTGTTTCGATCCATGTTAACATCATATGTTTCAAATATCATCGGTATACCTCTAACAGTTCATGCGGTATTGTGTTTTTAATTTCAGGGATGTTGATTTTTTCAGAGATAGACCCAGTTTCTGTGCAGGGAAATGTTTACCTCTGACCGGCCCGGCCCATTTCTTATACCAACCGCTTCCGTCCATCAACTCAAGATTTTGCTAAATTTGAGCCACCAAGTTTTAATAGCGCGTCCTGTACGAGTATTTTGCTTTCCACAGACAGACAATAAAATCATTCAACGTGTAGAGGAAATGTATAGGGTGATCCATCTAGAGGTATTTTTTCAGAACAAAAAAAATATTAAAATTCAAATCAAGTGTGGAAAATATATTGGTAATTTGAAAGGACATTTTATGGATTTTATTTTTTGAAAATAATTACCTTCAAATGTTTGCAACTGTATTATGGAAATGAGTGTTCGGTGAGAAACGGGAAGATCCGTTGTTTTCGACCAAAAGTTTGTTAGTAATGAGGCCCATTTCTGGCTCAACGGCAAAGTCAATAAACAACCCAGAATCATCGGTGCATATTGGTGGAATCATCGGTGCATATTTTTTCAAAAATGATGATGGCCGGAACGTAACTGTAAATGGTGCTCGCTATGATATTACATCGCCATGATATCGATCTTTATGCTACCTGAAATTGAAGCCCGAAATCTTGACGACACTTGGTTTCAACAGGACGGTGCCACTTGCCATACAGCTGCTCAAACAATGGATCTATTGAGAGGTCAGGTATTGAGAAAAGCAGCTAATTTTAAGTTTTGGACAGCTGAGTTGGCCGCCTAGATCGAGTGATATCACACCTTTAGACATTTTTCTTTGGGGTACTATGCTGACAAACCAGCTCAATCCAGGTTTTGGAAGCCAACATTACGCGTGTCATTAAAGCCATAGTGGTCGAAATGCTCGAACGAGTCATCCAAAATTGGACCCTCAGAGTGGAAGGAAGTTAAATTCAAAAAACAAATACCAATAAATATCCCTTTAAATTACCAAAAAAGATTCCACACTTGATTTGAATTTATATATTTGTTTTTTGAGTGAGTCTAAAATCAAATAATTTATTGTGTGATAGTCGTGCGCACAGTGGGTAAAATTTCGTGACTTCTCCTTCTTGATTTGGCTGAATTGGAAGCATTAACCTGTTTGTTATTTGGAGCTTAAAAATAGGTCCTTTTTTATATATGTAAGTATGGGTGCGGACCAGTGTTGCAACTGGTACACTATTAGTTATCCAAAAATCTTTAATAAATTTTGCAAAGTTTTCCATATTTGTGAGATGAAACAGTTTTTTACTTCACTTTAATCAGAAATTTACAAATGTACTTATCACAAACGTATTAACTGTTTTATGGCTGCCTAGGACAATTTTTATTTTAATTACTATAGACTAATTTCTTTCGACATTAAAATAATAAAAGATTTCAAGTTGTTGCGATCTAAAAATATATGTTGGTGCATGTCATTGTACAATTTTTAAAATCCAATAAAAGTGCAATAATGGATCTAGATTCAAAAATGGAAATGTAAAAAAATATACAATTATCTATCTTATTTCGATGAAGATCAATTGAATGCACTTTTACATCGATTTTATGTAACCTTTTCTTTTAGTATACATTGTTTTAGCTCTTAGATTAAAATTACTTATGTCAAATTTGATTGAGATTAAACAAATCGAATGGTGCGCGCCATGATCTTGGACTTGTTGCAAACTGAAATTAAAGCTCGTAATCTTAACGACATTTGGTTTCAACAGGACGGTGCTACTTGCCATACAGCTGCTCAAACAATGGATCTATTGCGAGGACATTTCGAAGAGCAGCTAATTGATGTAAGTGTGCAGTAAAGTGTGATGTTGCGGGACTTAAGTATATAGTGTTTCTGCAACTTTTAAAACTTTAACGCTTAAAAATTATCCATATTTGGATAAAACTTTCTTATAATTTTAGGAATACTCTAATTTTATGATTTGGATAAAATTGTATCCCAGACCACATTTTGAAATACCGGTTCCGGTTAACATAAACATACAAAACACACAAAAATTTGGTCAGAAATGGTAATTCAGTGTTATTTGTACGATTGTACGCTAGTAAACTGACCTATTTTAAAATCGGACTTCTACAGTTATCAAATTTGCATATTCTTCTAGGTTTTAGGCATATTCTTCTAAGTGTATATTTACCATGTTTTACCATGTTATAAAGGTTGTTATGGTTTAATTTTTTTTGTTTACTATTTAAGGTATAAAAGGTAAATTTACCTTGTGAAAAACTGACGCTTCTGGGTTTTAAAAGAAAAAAATAAATAATAAAAAATGAAGGCTTGATTTTACAAATGTAAGAAAAAAGAGTTCTAATAGCTTAATACTTTTAACTTTAATACTTACTTTTATGACATTTCATAGATTTTCAATCGCATTTAGATCCGGGGACTGTGGATACCACTCCAAGACTGTAATGTTACTGTCCTATAATATATAGAATAAGTGTTTGTCGATAAGTTGAAGTATCAACTACAAGATTTAAACCATTTTTAATTTCCTTGTACTATGCAAATGGATTTTTCTTTATAAGTCGCACTAGGTTTCGTTCACTGCAGGTGTCTAGCTCTTAAATTTTCAAGAATAAGTGTTTTTCGATTAGTTGAAGTATCAACTACAAGATTTAAACCATTTTTAATTTCCTTGGACTATGCAAATGCATTTTTCTTTATACGTCGCACTAGGGTTCGTTCACTACAGGAGTCATTTTTGTTTTTTTACCTCGCGTCTCTGGCTTGGATACCCACTTTACAGCTTTCTAACAAAGTTTTTTAAATTCTAAGCATTTCAGCTATTCTCCGATAAGAATTTTATAAGTTGTACAACTTTTGAATATTTTTTCTTTCTTACAGTACTTCGGTCTACCCATATCTGTGCAAAAATATCAATTTAATTAAAATTTTCAACCTAAACTATTGTTTATACCTTTGTAAGAACAAATTACCCCCTTGTTCACTTTGACTGACAATCCCTATTCCTGCGCAGAACCAAGAACTAAACTTTTTGATATATGTATAAGTACTAATACCTTTCAATGTCAGCACATGTTTGACAATTTCATTAGGGGATTTGTTTATGTATGCATTTGTTTATGTATGCATTTGCTGTAAGTTACGATCATTCTCTCATTTTACTTGCTTTCGCATGCATTACTTATCGTTCTAGATATTGTCCCTATTATTTCGCACATAACTGTAAGTACTAGGGTTTTTTTATTTAACGATATACCTTAAAACCTGTTGGTGGGGAAACAAAAATTAAGTGGGGTTTAGATACTGTTTCTCATTGGAATGGACAATTGATGATAATTTTCGGATTTTTAAGGATTAATACGAGTATGAAAAAGCATTATTAAAATATTGAAACGAAAATTTTTAAACAGTGGTCAATTCTAAAGTTAAGTTATGCTCTCTAAGTTATCCCCGATTTTGAGTCTGTTTTCTAAATATCTAAACATATTTCACAGTATTTCCGTTGGTTTTAAACTCTACAGCGTTCCAACTGGATAAGTCCAGAAGAAGAAATATCACGCTGCTCTCGTATAGAAAGAATAGGTTCCGAGAAAAAAGATGCAAGAAAAATACAAAATAATAACAAGGTTACTTTTTAATATTATAAAGATACTAAAGATACAACATTTTGTATCGCCCAAAGCGATAAAAACGATAAAGTGGAGGAGTAAAAGGCCCAAAGTACAGTTATCGCTGTTAAAATACGACCAGTGTTATTTTTGTCGCAATACGACGAAATTAGCACTAGCCGAATTTCGACAACCACAACCAAAATAAGGGTGTATATTTTTGCGAAATATTTGGTTTTATCAGACTGACACTACCGAACCGAAGTGTTCTATGTTCAAATCCCCACAGAAGTATTTAAAATATGAAAGGGTCGAACATTTCCACATGCAGAAAAAAAGTATGGTTGGGGTGAAAAAAGTATGGTTGGGGTGACAATATTCGAAGAGGATCATACTATTGTTGGGTAAATGGTTGTGGCACAACAATATTATGATCCACAAAACAATATTATGATTCACACATAACCATACTATGATCCCCACAACCATAGTATGATTCACACTCAACCACACAATGATCCCAAAACTATTTATGAAGATTAGGTAATGTTTTTATTCAAAAAAAAGAGATTTTTATCAAGTCAGTTATTTTAAATTGCATTACAATTAGTTCATAGCCACATTTGAGGCCGTTTTTATTGAACATTTCATTCAAGAAACAAAAATATATATTCCAAAAGGCAGTCGAAAATAATTTTAGTTGGCAGCAGGGGTGAATGCTACTTCACCATCCGTAGACCGCAAGTAACGAATGCGATTAAACCATGATCAATGGCTATATACTTAAGTGCAGGCAGATTTTAAATAAACGAGAACCAAACTACCTCCCGATTGTTGTTGTTTTTTATAATGGACAACAACCATGCACTACATCGTGTGTGTATGTTTTTTATTTGGTATACCAAAAAAACGCACACACGTAGTCTTTAAAACCTGTTATGCTTTGTCCATAGTCTCAACCATACAGTATGATTGCCGTAATCATATTATTGTTAACGTAAACCTTTAACAACAATACTTTTGTCGCACCAACAATATTTACATGGTTGCTACAACCATATTTTGATTTCTAAATTTAGCAAAAGTAGTATTGTTACATTTCAACAATTTTATTATTGGCACAATCATACTGTTGTCAAAATAAAATTCAGAAAACTATACTATGGTTGCGACGACAATGCTTTTATTGTAAAGAACATATTATTGTTGCGGTGACCATATAGTAACCATATTATTTCTCTGCGTGCAGAGAACGTCATGGTGCTGAACATTACAATCCATGTTCCTATTTCAATAAAAAGTGTGTTTAGTTGCTTAATGGTTAGTATGCTTTTCTTTTCTAACAATATGTTGTTCAACGTAAATTTGCAATTAGTATTTCCCGACAAGGATCTCAGAAAATTGTTCCCGCTTTTTAGGGCATTAAGAAAAAACTCTAATGAGTACTAAAATACAATCAAATCTTCGTAAGGTTAAAAACATGAGTATTGTAGGTGGGCTTATATGGTCCGTTCCGAGTCGAAATTGGCCTAAATCTAAAATTTTGGATTTGAGAAAAAATTCTACTGTTTCCGGATACTCATACGCGGAGAAAAAAAATATATTTGCATTCAAACATGTACATTTATGTTTGGAACATGCTACAAACATATTTATGTAAGAGTTTTAGTATAATAGGTTAACACAAACATATTTTGTTGGTACAACATTCTAGCATTTTAAAAAATCATATGTTGTCGTTAAAATTTTGTTTTGGAATATTGCTAGAAACATATTAATGTTTGCAGTGACCCAAACATAATGTTTGCTGTTATATACATGTTTGAGGCTTGCTTGTTGATAAATCAGTGCAAGTTTTTGAACCACAAAACGGCCATTGTGGTTAAATTTCTTATCAAATATAACATTATTCCGAAGATTTGTCAGAATGTGTGGTTCGTACCCTACAACCTAAGATACTTAAAGCTACCATATTTTATATCAAAATAAGCGGGTAAAAGACCTATAAACAGGATTTACCATTAAGGACATAACAATTTTATACATATATTAATAAAATAAATATTGTTTAAGATATAAAGTTTAAATTTATTTCAGGTGAAGTGCAAATGTTACATTTAAATAATGAAATTTTATTTCGGTTATTTGACCACCACGAGCCCGTGTACAGCGAACTATTCTTTGGGCTCAATTTTTCACTACCCTTGCACACATTTCGGCCGGAACGTTGGCTGTTGTCTCTGAGGTCGTCTAAAGTTGTTGGCATAGACCAATGACTTGATGTGGCTAATTTTCAAACATGGTAAGATATAACTCTCCATTGATGATAACTTGGCGATTGTTTTCATCGACGGAAAAACGGCCCAATCAGACCTACGGCATGAAAATCACACCACACAGTATTTTTTTGCTAATGCAATTGTGTCTCTTGAAGCACATGTGGGATTGTTGCTGTCCAATAACGCATATTTTGTTTATAGACCAAACCACTCTTCCAGAAATGATTTTTTGATAAAATTCTGGATTTTCATGAAACTTTGCCAGAGCCACCGACTAAGAATTTCGGTACGAATTTTTAATGATTTCCAAACGTGGGTCATAAGTGTACTTTACCATGATGCAAATGTTGACTTCGACTAACGTTTTGACACTGAAAGATCAATAAAAATGTTTGAGGGTGCGTTGACATAAGGATACGAAATGGTTATGTCCCGACTGGAAACCCCGTTAATACATAATTGATATTTTTGCCATTTCAATGAGCGAACATCACGACGTTGTTACATGTTCATCCTCCAAGGGTTTCACTTGTGACCTTCAACTGGAGCTCGCGCTTAAGAGGCGGCAACCTAATCGACCTAAACTTAGCAGGAGCGCGACTCTTGTATAAGTATACATATGTACAAGAACGATCGTAAGTCGTATGTGTTCCAAGAAACTAAATGGAAGTTGTTGTTACATGTCATAAAACTGTCAAATTCTGACCGCAGCTAACTAACTAACACCTGAAGGAAGAATAGTCCACATAAAGAATATTCCACCAATCTAAGCAAGAAAAGTGGCTAGTGGCTGGCGCAAAAGGCACGAAGCAACATGTTTCAAAAACCATGTAACCCATGACAATTAAAATTGAAACATTTCAACGGGTTGGTAATTTAAGCCACTTTAATTGCAATTCTGCGTAGAGCAGAGCCTGAAAGCCAACTGCTCCACCAAAGGGCATACAACATATTTAAGCTACCCGAGAAACATGCTATGGAACGAACGGTGGGGTCTCGGCCTCAGAAGACAGGACAAACCTGTTGATTCTTTCTAAATTCATGTGTGTTCACTTGAACAAACGCTGGCACTTAAAGAAACAGTAACGACCTCTTGCTGCAGACGTGCCTGGCACAAAAGTGTGACAAACCAGTTGGCGCGCGGAGGTCAAACCCCATCATAATTTGTAAGTACATCAAGTAGTAAGTGGAAGCGTTCGTTCATATGTACAATGTATGTATGTATGTATGTACGAGTATATGAGCCTCGTAGTTGGTAATTGTAACTGTTGATGTTAACCCGGCTTTTATGACTTCTTTAGAACTGTTGGCTTGTTGAGGATGGCTGTGGACACATCTCAATGTAGCACCATTTGGACACATACGAGCGAGCAGTCGTTGGGCAATTGGGCAATTTTACGACTGTTTAAATGTGACGCGCATAATGTCACACTAGTGGTCGATTAGAGTCGTTAGAGGGAAAAGTGCGTCACGCACAACTGTCGTTGTGTCGCACTTTCGACATTTGAACTTTCGTGACATCAGCCAGCCCTCACCCGTAAGCCGAAGCGGAATCGTCTTTAATCATAATTTAGTTGTTACCTTCTTGTCTATCGCGTCCGTGTGTTACATTTGTAATTCCATCCATTACCAAGATCTACAACATGTTTCGGAACTCGTAAAAATATTTATGCATGGACGAGTGTGTTTTCGTACTCCAAATATTTTTATGTGTTGGACCTTAGAGCGAGCGGCGAGGCGAGTCAGGCTTGATCTGAGATCTCTTCTTTTCTGGTTTCATATTTGTGACACACACACATACACACACAAGGCGGATCATCCGACCAGCAACCACCACATCAGTCTGTCCACAACAACCAACCAACATCCATCCACCTGTAATTCGCTATTCGCATATTCAGGTAATAATGAAATCTAACTGCACTTAGTCTTGTTTATAGTTTCACCGAAAAATTGGCATAGTTGGGCACGTGTCCAGCCAGTTAGTCAGACAGACCCAGCCAAATGCTTAACACAGACACATGCACGGAGAGAGTGACGGAGCAAAGGTACGATACTTTAACAGCCGTAAAAATTTCATGATTTCTTTATTTTCCGTTCTGTTGGTTCGCGCACAAAATTATTTGCATTTTTTTCGTGCTGAACGAGAATTTGAATTTGCATGAAAACGACGTTGGGCCATGTTTTTTATTACATGAATTTTTAATGTGTTGCATCCAGTACACAAATGAAAAAATACCTCCTGGATGCCAAATGAATTTAGAATATCTACAAAGAGGTAAACAAAGGTGTAGCGCATACTAGGGATGCCAATCGGGAAATCTAGGCCATTCCGACGCAAGAATCACCTTACAACATTTGTTCATTGGTTAAAGGCCCCGAAAAACATGAAGCTTTGAAAAGTTGAACACGCTTTTAACATCGCTTTTAAATGTCAACACGTATTTGGTTACAGAGCATAGAAAATAAAAAAAAGTAAAAAGGTCGTTTAGTTCTGCCAGGCCTAACCTTATATACCCTACATCGTCCCTACGTAAATACTAGTATAGCTCAATATATGGACCGTTTTATGGGCTTAGAATTTTACGACGATCAATATTTCATGGTGTTTCCACCGAAATGACTGTAGATCAGAAATATTTTGCATTTATTTTCAAAAATATTTCCTTCTGCCTCGTTCGCATATAAATCTTAAATTTGAATTCACGGGATTTCGTGTCAAAATCTGTTACAATGTCCATAAAAATTGGCAGTCGAATAATGTGGGTAGGGTGTAGTCGCCTGGTTTAAAAATAAAACCATGCTGATTAAACAACAGCGATGTACGAGTATGTTAAATGCCATTTTTAATTTGCAATGTCCCGGTTTTATGTGGTTGTATTCAAAGTACATTCAAACTCCATAACCGTATAGTGTTGTAGAATTTACACAATATGGCACATATTGAGAAGTCGTCTGACGTCATCGACGAATCGTGTTTATCTAATTGTATTGTATATTCAACCAAAATCGTTACTGTGCTTTAAGATTGATCAGCGGCTTCATACTTACAAGCAGGCAGCTATGTTTATAAGACGAGAATTACTGGCAGTAGTGCTTTCCATCAAGCACTGTGAACACATTAAAACCACTTGGCTCGAGCTTTCTGGTTAATATTTATATACGAGTACATAGTTTGAAATGGAAATAATAGGCTGTTTCCACTACGGTCGCGTCCGCGTCCACGATTTATCGAAAATTTTTAATGGTGTTTTCATTGTGTCCACTTTTGCGTTCAAACAGCTGTTTGTGTTTATTTGTTTTTTTTTGCGGTGCGAAAAATTTTAATATTTTTGTGTTGTGACATTATCATGGAGTTAAATGATATTATTTTGCTAACCGCAGTGGAAAATGAGGATCAAATGGTATTGCGCCTAATAGAAATGTGCAGTAGCACTTTATGTTTATGCTGATAATTATAAGCATTATAAACAGCTGTTTTAATAGGGATGTGCAATTTGCGGTGTTGCCATTAATAGGTATGGGTGGATTTTGATTGCAAAAATAATCGAATTTATAGTAAACGCGACTTATTGGAAAACGCGTCCAATATGAACGCTACTTTTTCCCATACCTAACTGCCTATGTTTTTTGTATAGGCTTTAACACGCGTTCATTGATTTTTGGACGCGGACGTGGACGCGGCCGTAGTGGAAACAGCCTATTAATTTCACAACCCATCCCTTTCCATTAGTCACATACGTTTGAGTTATTAACAATTTTAAAATTTAAATCCACACAGCATTTTATGTGGTTTTAATCTAGCATAAAATAATAAATAATAATAAAAATAAAATAATAATAAAAAATTTTATATGTTGTCGTAATACGTATCAAAAATTCAAGGTGCACTGTTTTTTGATATTTCATAAGTTTTTCGCTATTTAGATACTTGTACGAGGGCTGCTATGTATATTTCTGGCCTAATAATGAAAATGCGAGTATTTGCCTCCAGCATGATTTATACACTTTTGCATGCGTTCAAACCAATTGCCGAAGCACTTTTTCCACTCCGATTGAGACACCTCCAAAACATGGTTTTTGAACGCTTCAACAGCATTTTCTGGCGACAAAAATCGTTGAACACGCATTTTTTTCTTGATGTGAGGGGATAAAAAGAAGTCATTGGATGCCAAGTCAGGGCTGTACGGTAGATGACCCATTAATTCGACGTATTGGCCGGTCAAAAAGGTGCTGGTTTGAGCCGATGTGTGAGAGTTCGTATTGTCATAGTGCACAATGATTCGTCTTCTCTTGTCCGTTTTTCGAATTTCTCAAAAGACTTCAGGCAAACAAATTGTGGTGTACCACTGAGAATTGACCGTCCTACGTTGCTCAAGCGGAACAGTCGCCACATGAAAAGTTTTGCCGAAAAAACAGACGACCATTTGCTTCGAAGTGCTTCTTCCATGAACAACTCTCGTTGAATTCGGCACGTCGTCGAAGACCCACACGCTCGTTTACTGTTTTGTTTTGGGCTCATACGCATATATTCATGATTTGTCACCTGCGACGATCTTATAAACGTCTTTTAAATTTCTTTGCACCAATCGACACGAGCCTTTTTTAAAGCGATTGTCAAATTGTGCGGGATCCAACGAGAACAAACCTTTTTTACGGCCAGGTTTTCATGCAAATTTGAATGTATGCTGGGGGAAGAAATGCCCAAGGATGCCTCTATCTCACGGTATGTGACATACCGACGATCTTGCATTATCAGTTCACGCACGGCATCAATGTTCTCTGGCACAACGGCCGTTTTTGGACGACCTTCGTCTTTGAGCGAGCGTCGGCCACGATTGAATTCATTAAACCAGGTTTTTACAGTGCTATAGGATGGTGCTTCATCGCCATACAAAGATTTAAGTACATCGATGCACTCTTGTCGTGATAATCCACGTCGAAAGTTGTGAAAAATGATCGCACGAAAATGTTCACGAGTTAATTCCATTTTTTGCCATAGTCACTTTTCAAGTCACTGTAAACAACACAAATGATGGTCGTACGTCAAAACGTGCTAAGTACGTTTATGCTTAAAAATGTCAAACTTTCTAATGGAAATGGCAGATGGCGCCAGGCAACACTAAGTGTTGCCCAGAAATATATATAGCAACCCTCGAATTAATTTTAATTTGTATGTACTTTATCTGTAAAGACACTGTAAAAAATAATTAGTAGAAAATTGGTATCGAATATCACGCTCATTCCAATGATAAAATTATGACTTTCCTGTCATAGTGAGTGTTTTGTTTAGATATTTTTTTACATCAAATAAGCATGTACAAGTAGAAAAAGCAGTCAAAAATAACTTAAAATCAACTTAAATTTTTTTAGATCTATAAAGCCGAATGTATATGTTTAAGCGGATCCGACAGTGAAAAACAAGTTAAAAGTCGTCTGTCGGACAGAGCCGTTATCCTTCCAACGCCACTGTGGTATACTAAAGACTCATCGTTTCGGTACGGAATTAAACAAAGGCTATAAATTGGGAAGGAATCATATAAAAGATAAGCTTAATTGCCCAATTCTCTTAATTTTGTTAAACACCTCCGGTTTAAAAATGTGACTTGTGGAATGGTGAGACCTATAATTAGGACGTCACTGTTTGGGTCAAGTATTTTACAGTCTTTTGTGCAAATACGGAAAAACATATTTGCGTCAAGTATTTGCCAATATGAACCTGACTTAAGACAATAACGTCTCTTACGTACTTACTTTATTCCCTTTCCCTTATTCCCTTTATTCCCTCATATCTCTTAAATTAGAGCACGCTATAATTTTGAAAATTAATCTCATACTCGGAAAGTCGCTGGCATTTACGAGGTAGAAAACCCGCCGATGAAAAATATAAGATGTTCTTATCTGTGCTTGAATCCGTGTATTGTCGAGTATATAGTCATGTTTACTTACTACCATTATAACCCCAAGACGGCCCATATAAAGGATGGACCATTTATAATTTTAAATTTCAATAGGATGTAAAAAAGCTTCTGATAATATTTTCTAATTTCTGTTTTTATTATAAAGGTTGAAATTTGTC
This sequence comes from Hydrotaea diabolus, assembly GCA_963513945.1. Lineage (NCBI taxonomy): Eukaryota > Metazoa > Arthropoda > Insecta > Diptera > Muscidae > Hydrotaea > Hydrotaea diabolus. The sequence goes on along the minus strand of OY740720.1, from coordinate 97,553,027 downwards.
ATTTAATAATGGAACACTATCCGATGCGTTTTCGCTTCGCCCCATGGACTGATGATTGTTTGGTAGGAGATGACGAATTTTACCGAAAAACCGAGTTTCATTTTATCTTTATATTTTACGCACTGTTTTCGAAAATCGAATAATCAGCAGAAATTGTGATGTCAATTGGCCACCTCGGTGCTGTGATTTTAGCCATTTGAATTATTTTCTGTGGATAGCCATAAGGGAGTTACCCAAAGCATCCAGAAACAATTGAAGCGTTGAAACATGAAATCGGAGTTGCCATTGCAGAGATTAGATGCGAAACAATCAAAAATTTACTTAAAAATTGAGTTAATCAGATAAAGTACTGCCGAGGCAGTTGTGATAGCCATTAGATGATATTGTGTTCCATTATTAAATGACAAAGTTCAACGTTTCCAATAAAAGAAATATTAAATAGTTATGAGTATTTTTTTACAGCCATCTCAAATTTGAAATGGCCCACCCTATAATATGTGTTTAGTATGAATGGCTCTATTTAAAGTTGGATAATTATTAATAATATTGAAAAAAGTACCCATTTTGAGATCGAATGTTGATCTTTAGTACATATTTCTTTTTTTTTTGCATATTATGCATATTTTTGGCATATGCATTTTATGCAAATAGCAAAAAATTTTAAATTATGAACAGGTTTTTTAACTCCGTTTTCAATGAAATGAATTTTGGTCCAGTCAGAATTTGTCTATCCAACTCCAATAAAAATATGCTAATATGCAAAAATCATAGGTCTACCTATTACGTACCATAGCAAGGTCGGGTATAATTTGTGGCTGTTAATCTCAAATCACGAGAGACCTTTGTGTGAGGGCTATTGGAAAATTTAACCAATATGTTCCAATGTTACAGGTCATGTTGGTCGCTAGGAACCCTCCATGCGGAATTTAGTACACTTCGGGTGAAAAATGTGGCTGCTAAAGCTGCCGAAACTGAAATCAGAAAAGACCTTTGTGAAGGGGCTATACGAATATATGGATCTTTATATGATCAAATTTCACCACAGTTATTAAATTGTCGTTCGTAACGTGCGCAATGTGGGCAAGATTCCGTGTAATTTGCGGCCTCAAGAGCTGCAGGATCTCAAGTCGGGAGTGACCTTTGTGTGGGACCTATTCGAAAACATGGACCAATATAGTCCAATTTCTCCACAGACATGTATTGGTTACTACTTACGCTCTTTGCGAAATTTGGTAGGAATCGGATGTAAAACCATAATCTATACTCGTACAGATTAAGTGTTGCCTGGCGCCATCTGACATTTCCATTGGAAAGTTTGTCATTTTTTAGCATAAACGTACTCAGAACGTTTTGACGTACGACCATCATTTGTGTTGTTTACAGTGACTTGAAAAAAATAATTTGGCAAAAAAATGGAATTAACTCGTGAACATTTTCGTGCGAACAATTTTCACAACATTCGACGTGGACTATCACAACAAGAGTGCTTCGATGAACTTAAATCTTTGTATGGCGATGAAGCACCATACTATAGCACTGTGAAAAACAGGTTTTATGAATTCAATCGTGGCCGACGCTAGCTCATAGACGAAGGTCGTCCAAAAACGGCCGTTGTGCCTGAGAACATTGTTGCGGTGCGTGAACTGATAATGCAAGATTGTCATGTGACATACCGTGAGATAGAGGCATCCTTGGACATTACTTACACCGGCATACATTCGATATTGCATGAACACCTGGCCGTACAAAAGGTTTGTTCCCGTTGGATCCCGCACAATTTGAAAATCGCTCAAAAAAGTCGATTGGTGCAATGAAATTTTGAAAAAATACGATCGCGGTGCTTCAGGAGACGTTTATAAGAGCGTCACATGTGACGAATCATCGAGCTATGCGTATGAGCCCGAAAAAACAGCAATCAAGTGTGTGGGTTTTCGAAGACGAGCCAAATCCAACGAAAGTTCTTCGTTGAAGAAGCACTTTGAATGAAATGGTCGCCTGTTTCTTCGCAAAACTGGTCATGCGCCGACTGGTCCGCTTGAGCAACGTAGGACGGTCAATTCTGACCGTTTGCCTGAAGTCTTCGGAAAAATTCGAAAAACGAACAAGAGAAGACGAATCATTGTCCACCATGACAATGCGAGCTCTCACACATCGGCTCAAACCAGCGCCTTTTTGACCGGCCAAAACGTCGAATTGATGGGTCATTCGCCGTACAGCCCTGACTAGGCACCCAATTACTTCTTCCACATGAAGAAAAAAATGCGTGGACAAAGACTTTCGTCGCCAGAAGATGCTGTTGAAGCGTTCAAAAACCATGTTTTGGAGGTGTTTCAATCGGAGTGGAAAAAGTGCTTCGACAATTGGTGCATTAAGCGCATTCAAAAGTGTATAAATCATGCTGGAGAATACTTTGAAAAACAATAAAAACCATTTTTGATGAAAAATATTCGCATTTTCATTATTAGGCCAGAAATTCTGGAGAGTTATCCGGACAGTGAAATCGTCCTTGCTGGTGATTTCATTTGTCCACAATTCCGCCTGGCTTTCGCATTCGAGCCAAACAACTCCGGAGACCCAATACGCCGAGCTCTTCGCCGCGAAAAATGACTTGACGCAACTAGTGAATGAACCGACACATATTACGTGTGTAGAAGGGCACTATCACAACATTATTGACCTTTACTTAACGTCACACCCTGAAAAGTACGAAGTTAATGTCCTTCCACCTCTTGGTAATTCTGATCACTGCATTGTTTCAGCATCCTTTTCGTATTCCGCCCTTCGTGTCACTTCGATACCAGCCCCAAAGCGAACAGTTTTTATCTACGAAAAGGCACGTTGGGCTGAGCTCAACCACATTTTTCAGCATTTTAATTGGAAACCGTGCTTTCTCGACAACGACGTAAATGCTGCTGCTGAAATGATCCAAATATAATTTTATTTGGAATAAAGACATTTATTCCAAATAAAGTTATGTCGGCTAAACCAGCCAAAAACGGTTGGTTTAACCAGGCATGCAGGGATGCTGTCAGATCTAAAGAGGAGGCGTTCAGAAATTGGCGCCTGAACAAAAACGCCAATACTGAACTGCTGCGGAAACAGGCAAGAACTTCGTGTGCCAGAGTGCTTAGGCGTGAATAATTTCTACACGAACAACGTCTACGCACAAAGGTTATTGCTTCCCCCAGGGGAAGTAAGAGCTTTTGGTCGTTTGTAAGAAGAGTAAAGGATAGTTCATCATCTATCCCAACTCTTGTTAAAGACGATCAGGCATTCACTGACCCGGTTGATAAAGCTAAGCTATTGGCTGAAATGTTCGCAGGAAATTCTTCCTTGCCGGAAAGCAATCAACCACTCCCCGTGATCGAAAACGTATCTAGTTCCATGCCTCAGATATTTTTTCGAACACGTGGGGTTAAAAGGATTCTTGCGAATCTCGACGTAAATAAGTCCCCGGGCACGGATGGTATTTCGGCACTTGTCCTGTGTAAGTGCTCCTCGACGCTAGCCCGTCCATTACGCAACCTCTTCAACCTTGCTTATCGTGCAGGAGTCTTCCCAGCGTGTTGGAAGGTTGCGAACGTCCAACCAATCCCAAAAAAGGGTGAAGCCAATAAACCTGCAAATTATCGGCCAATCGCGATTTTCTCTGCGCTCTCTAATTTAATGGAGAGCATGGTTAACCACCATCTTGTGAGGTATCTAGAGTCCAACTGCTTGCTTAGTGTTCGACAGTATGGCTTCCGTAGAAATCGCTCTACGGGAGACCTGATGGCTTTCTTGGCGGAGCGCTGGAGTCGGTCTATCCGCCAGTTTGGTGAGAGTAAGGTTGTGGCTCTGGATATCTCCAAGGCCTTTGATAGAGTCTGGCACGGTGCACTCTTGCCAAAGCTGATGGCTTTTGGTGTCGGTTTAATTTTCATTGATGATCTGTTGGGTCAGACCGTGAATCCAATCTACTCCTTTGCGGATGACAGTAACCTCTGTCATTCATATTCATTCGACCGTAGGCCGAGTCTTCAAGATATTGAAGACAAAAGGCGAATTATGGATGAGACACTTGGCCGGGATTTACTGGCCATTTCGAGTGAATAGAGTAGATTTTAATGCGCGTAAGACACAGTGCTGCTTGTTGTCTCACAAGCGATTTGCTGACCCAACAATATCGTCAATTTCTATCGATGGCACGGATATTGAACAATCAGAAGCTCTTGATGTTCTGGGCATGAAAATACAATGTGACGCTCGTTGGGCGAGTCATGTATCCGAAGTGTCGAAAGAAGCACTCAAGTGCATAGGCTTTTTAAAGCGGTGCAAGAAATATTTCACTCCTTCTGATCTTTTCAATATCTATACAACTTACATCAGGCCGAAGATGGAATACAACTCCCATATATGGGCAGGTGCTCCAAAATTATCCTTGGAGCTACTTGACCGTGTTCAATGGAGAGCGATGGTGCTGATAGGTGACAGTAGGGTATCCAACTCTATTGTTTCCCTTGAGCATCGTCGGAATGTGGGTTGCGTGACGCTGTTCTATCGTTACTTTTATGGTGTGTGTTCATCAGACTTCCGTCGCCTTATTCCTGACGTGAATTCACACCCGTTTGCTACCGATTGGCCAGTTGACCGCACTATACACTACAGATCAAATTCGTTTTTCGCTCGTACAGTCCGTATGTGGAATCAAATTCCGGGAAATGTGTTTCCCACTAATTGCGACATCCAGAAGTTCAAGACAAGTGTCAATAAACATTATTCCCTCTTTCCCCCCTCCGATCCTTTACTTTCCACTCGCCAACGCAATGCACCGCATGTATAGGGGCATCCCCTGAGTGTTGGTTATTAAAAAAAAAATACTCGTATGTACGAACATATGTTGTAAATTGTCTAACAATTAAAGATATTTAAGTGTCAACCAAAAAGCCCTCCGTACCTGTTTTGGATGTTTTAAACGTGTTTTGAATGGATTTTAGATTGCCGGATGTTAAAAAATACGCAGCGTGAGAAAAAAGCTTCAATGTGCCAGGAACTTAAGATAGTTAATACGATCGACCTTTAATGTTAAAATATATCTTTTTTTCTGAGAAAAAGCAGTGACAATTGGTCAATTTGGCACTCTCTACACAATTGTAAAAACCTAATTGATTTCCTTGGCAAATAATGTATATGTATATTATTTCACATAAAAAAAGGGTCAAGGAATTTTTGTGATGGGTAGATTATTTTCGTTAACATTTTTACATCACTCACTTTTTCATTCTTTTCAAAGTAAAGTGAGAGAAGGGCGCTTTAGCGATAGTTTTGTTTACAAATATGTTTACAAGTATGTTGCGTAGTTAAATTCAGTAGGAATCATAAAAGACGAATAATATGTGTCTCGAATTTTAGAGTGCCATTTTGGTTGCCGTTTTTTTAATTTGAAAATAAACATATTAAATAAATGTTTACTACTTACTTTCAATCTCTGGGAAATCACTATTTTTAATGTATTTTTGAAAGGATTTCGCGTATATTTCACCACTACTAACTCAGATCGTTATGAAATTTTCACAATTTGTTAAGTTCGGCCGGAAAATATTTATGGCGAACGTAACGTCATGATAGCACAAGTTTTGTGACACCGCCAATACAAACCAGAGCATAGAAATACCATATCTCATAAACTGATATGACGTGATATTTAAAACAGTTGGTATGGAATGCATAGGCGGTGCTATACACCAGGACTTCTTAAACTTTTTTGCTACGTGACCCATTTTCGTAATACGAAATTTTTAGTGACCCCCAAGAAAGTATAATTTAATTTTGAAAATGCATATTCTAATGATTTTATATAGAAAGTAATAATAAAAATATATACAGATTATCATATTTACTATAAATTTTATATTAAAAAAAATCAAATTAATTTCAAAATTCAGAAACCAAACGAAAAATAATTATGTATGTACATGTATAAATTAAAACTAATTCAAAATTCAGAAACAAAAATAAAAAATAAGGGTATAATTAATGAGATGGGTGTGCTTGCATTGATTTACAGAGTAGATCCAATCTCGGGATTATTTCAGATAGCGCAGGTCTCATGGCTGTTTCAACATTGGTAAGGCAAGAACGATTTTTTGATTTAATTACAACAAGCGTTGAAAACGCTGATTCGCACAAGTATGTGGTAGCAAATGGCAGTAGCATTTTGATCGCTAAGTCGGAGAGTATTGGAAATTCGTCTTTAACATTGATCCAAAAAGAATTTAAGTTTGTTTGAGCAAATTCTAGCTTTAAATTTGTATCGCTCGAAAGTTCCGCGAATTCTTCTTGAGCTTTTAATGGAAGATGTGTGATGTTTTGAATTGATTCATTGAATGGTTTTTGCACCCAATCAAAATGACTGTTAATATCTGGCTGAAAATATTTCTTGAATTGTTTTTCCAAAGATTCCAAATGATCAATTATAACCGTCTTGATAATATTGCAATCCAAATTATTTTCAGTAACAAAATCATTCGTGTATGAAAACATTTCAAATCTGTCATTTGTTACTAAACTTTTCCATACATTTATTTTTTCACAAATGCTTGGATTTTATTGCCCAAATTAAAAATATTCGTATACGTCCCCTGAAGAGACAAATGTAGTTCGTTCAGTTTCTCGAATATATCTGACAAATAAGATAATTTGCACATCCACTGCTCATTATGAAAAAGTTCAGAATCAGCTGAGTTTTTCTGCGCTAAAAAGAGCATTACCTCATGTTTCAACTCCATCAAGCGTCTCAATGTTCTCCCTCTTGACAGCCATCTAATTTCTGAATGCAACAAAAGCTTTTCATACTTCGAACCCATATCTTTGCAGAAATTAACAAACAGGCGCGTATTAAGTGCACGGCTTTTAATAAAGTTGATGATCCTAACTGCATCTTGTAAAACCGAGTTTAGATCCAAAGATACCTTTTTGCCAGCCAATGCTTCGCGATGAATCATGCAATGTGTAAAAGTAATATGTGCATTAGCAACCGATTTAACTTTAGATATAAATCCGACATGCCTTCCCGTCATCGCTGCTGCCCCATCTGTGCATACGCCAACGCAATTACTCCATTTTAGATCATTGTCTGTAAAAAAATAATTTCAAAAGGAGGAAAAGCTTATTGCGTTAATAAAATCAAGGAATAAAATGCTGTTTCTTGTGACCCCTCACAATTTTTTGTTTAAGAAACTCTGCTATACACCATAGGCGGTGCTATACACCACACCATAAAAATCGCCTTAATGGGCAAAATAATGGACCATGTGTTTAACATTTTTAACAGAATTGAAATTATAATAGTTGCCAAGTTAATATAGACTTTATTATGTTAAAATTGACTCCGCCGACTAATTTCTAAAGTATGAAATTAAATATCCCTGGACTAATACCAGTATAACGATATTAGTTGTTCTATAGAGAGTTTTCCAATAGGAACATAACAATTTCGTATCTTTATGTCAACGCACCCTCAAACATTTTAAATGATTTTTCAGTGTCAAAACGTTAGTCGAAGTCAACATTTTCATCATGGTAAAGTTCACTCATGAGCAACGTTTGGAAATCATTAAAAAATTCCTACTAAAAGGCAAATTCGTGTTATCTCGAGAAATGGTCCGAATGGCCACCTCGTTCTTGCGATTTAATGCCATTGGATTTTTTATGGGTCACATCAAGTCATTGGACGATGCTAACAAGTCAATACGAGTAACTTTAGACGACAGAGACAACATCTAACGTGAAATTGCCAACATTCCGGCCGAAATGTGTGCAAGAGTAGTGAAAAGTTGAGTCCAAAAAATAGGTCGCTGTACACTGGCTCGTGGTGGTCATATGACCGAAAACAAATTTCGTTCTTTAAATGTAATTTGCACTCACCTGATATAAATTTGAACTTTATATCTTAAATAATCTGTGTTTTATAATTATATAAAATTATTACGTCCTTAATGGAGAACACATCCAACGCGAAATTGCCAACATTCCGGCCGAAATGTGTGCAAGAGTAGTGAAAAGTTGAGTCCAAAGAATAGTTCGCTGTACTCTGGCTCGTGGTGGTCATATGGCCGAAATCGAATTTCGTTCTTTAAATGTAACACTTGCACTCTCCTGGAATAAATTTGAACTTTATATCTTAAATAATCTGTGTTTTATAATTATATAAAATTGTTACGTCCTTAATGGAGAACCCTGTACAATGTTGGTATGTATGTAAGTTTGGCCCGGCCGAACTTAATTGGTCCTCTTTCGTAAATCGTTCTTAGGCATTTCTAAAAAGATACGAACTGACGTTCTAGTAGATATATTAGTCCAAGAAAACGTGGCATTGTCTTGGTGAACCCTCCTACTAGAAACAATTTTATACGGATACCTGTAGTGTCGAGAACATATAAATAAGTGTTAAAACCGATGGCGCATTGATTCTTTACAATTAAAGAAAATATTTCATTTCACAGTATCGATATCGAGGTACCAACACGGGTTGGTGTCTCGGTATCGATACATAAGCTTTTTTGCAGCCTACCAGCATTGCCGTCTTTTAAAAACTTGTTCAAAAAAATTTGTTTTCAGTCAAAACAGATCAAATGTACTTTGTTCTTTATTCCTCTTTATTCCGAAACATACTTATATATGTGACAGCGCATAGAGAAAGGGACCTAAGGGTAAAAAAAAATCAATTTTCACTTTTTTTTTATGTTTACAACATCTGAGCATCGAATGAGACCGATTCCATGCCCCAAAAGTGTTCCCTCCCAGAGAAATGCGCGTTTTATGAAAGTGATGGTACACCAAAGATACACGTATTTAAATCTTTAAAATGCCTCTCCTGAACAAAACTGGTTTTTACCCTTAGGTAAAAACCAGTTTTGCGCGTCACATATGTTAACGTAGTGTTTCTAGTTAAGCCTCGATAACTCGACTGTATATCAAAATCGAGATTGTTAGGTCATTGGCTAATAAAAAGTAATGACGATGCTTCTTCTTTGCAATTATGTAGAAAAACAGCACTTCAGTAACACACACATTTTAGGTTTACTTTTATTCACATAGCCAGTAAGTATCGGTCAGTAAGTATAAGAACAATAACTTGCAGAACTTGCTTATTTAAGAAAACTTCGATGTTTATTCCTCAATAGGACGTTGAGGGAAATAAGTAAGTTATAAGAAAACATGGACTAATATGGTGAATGTTGAGTAAATTAAGTAAGTCAATTTTAACCATGCATAGTTCTAGAGATCCTATAATCATTGGCGTAGGAATGGATTTTTTCTGGGGGGGGCTATAGCCCCACTCAACTCACTGAATTTCAAAATGTATAATATCAAAAATAATGCCTAGATTTGGATTTTAGTTATTTATTTATGAAAGAAACGAAACTTAAACAATGAATTCAATAACAGACTAAATTATAATGATATTAATAGAAAAAAGTTTAGTCTTTAAAAAAATTAAATTAAATAAAATAAATAAAGTTCAGACTTCTATTAAAAATAAAAAATAATAATTGTATTAAAAAATAAATAAATCATTACAGCATTAAATGCTGGTTCTTCGTCTCTTTTTTGAAAAAATTTCAAGAATATCATCGGCAGTTATAGAAAATTTTACTATTTCATTTTCAATATTTAAGATAGCTAAGTTTGAAAATCGGTCTTGGTGCATCGTTGATCTTAGCCACGTTTTTATTCGACGCATTGCAGAAAAGCTTCTCTCACAGCCAGCAGAGCTTATTGGGAGACTTAAGGCCACTTGTAGAAGTTTGAATATATTTGGGTATATATTTTTGTCAACTTTTTCTTTCAGCATATCCAAATTGATGGGATTATTTTTATATTGAACTTTTAAAAGATTTTTTAACACGATAGTTTCGGCTGAAAGTGAATCTACATCAATCCGAAGGATTTCTTTGTAATTTTCAATGAACTCAGAAGCTCCTTTCAAATCAAGCCTTCCAAAGTAATTCACTGCTTTAGCTAATGGAAGACTTTCAAATCTGTACTCCAAATTTGCCGTAATGTTGTCGATTATCGGATAGTAGATGTTTATTTTCCAGTATTCAGATGCAGTCGTATTGTCAGGCAAATCAATAAATGTACTTTTACCGACTGTTGCATCTACCAAAAAATCTTTATGCAATGTGGATGATTTTTTTCTTTTTGAACGGCTTATAGGTTCTAATGAAATTTCATTTTCGCTTGCAAAATTTTCAATATCTTTCCAAATTTCATTAAATTTGTATCTGTAATCTTTAAATGTATTAATTGTTGCCATCACCGTTTCATAGGCTTCTCCTAAACTTGAATTTTGAGTTTGAAAATATTTGCTCAAGGTATTTATTACTTTGAGAGTACTATGAAATACGTGAAGGTTTACAATAAAATCTGGTTTGGTGATTAAGTGTAATAATCCTAAAGCTTCTACGCCATTTGTATCTCGAACAGCATTTGCTTCCTCCTCTAAAGCATCTTTAATACCAATATAGTTAGTAATAACCGATCTACAATTTTCATATCTGCAGCTCCACCTAGTTGTACTCAGACTATGTATTTCCAAATTTTTTATTTGCAAAGCATTGCTGATTCTTTTCAAATCGCTATGGTTTCCAGGTTTTGAAAAATGTGAGTACAACGCTTCTAGAGTATTAAAAAATGTTGAACTGGATTTTATATTAAAACAGGAATCCACAATGACCAAATTTAACTTGTGTGCCAGGCAATGGATAAAAATAGCTTGAGGATGATTTTGCTTTATTTTCATTTGCAATCCATTCTTGTAACCTGACATTACACTTGCACCATCATAAGACTGTCCAACTATTGGAAGATTTCCCAGTTTCTTTTCTTCCAAAAAATCCAAAATAAGATTTTGTAAAGAAATAGCATCTCTACTTACAGAACAGTCCACAAATCCTACAAAATGTTCTTCTACTTCTAAATCGACGGCAAATCTTATTGTAATCGATAGTTGTTCTTCTTTAAAACATCTGGCCTCATCCACCATCAATGAGAAAAATCCGCACGACTCAACCTTTTGAACTATTATATTGATTACAGCGTTGGCAGATATTTGAAGTTATTCGTTTTGGATTTCAGGACTGCAGTAATTTGTACTTTTGTTGAAATTAGACTTGAACGATGAATCGTACTTGGCGGAATGCTCTGCAAGTTCTAAAAAATTGCCTCTATTTCTGCAGGTTTCACTTTCTCTGTGCCCCCGAAGAGGAAGTCCTTGACGCGCCAAAAGTAATAATATATCTATAACTTTCTTTATATATTCGCGATGTTCATTTATTTGTAGTGTATGTTGCTGAATAATATGGCTGTGTACATTTTGAGAAGAAATTTTGTACATTTTGTACATTTTGTAATTTCTTCGGTTGGTTTAGTAATGGCTCTATCAACAGCAACATTTGTCAGCTTGGATGTTCCAGCTTTTTCACCATGTACCAAATTTATTGAGTTGGACTCTTCAGCGTTTTCGCCATTTTTTGCAATATTTTTTGATTTGAAAAACGATCTAATATCTTAAATTTTCTTCATGTCTACAATTCAGAAGGCTTAGGAGAATGTATACATACTTAAAAATAGTAATTCTTACCGATTGCAGAGTTTTGCTTAGAATATATTTTCTAAACAATTACATATATTGCGAAGAAATTAACACGGTTAGCTTACAATGTTGTTCACGTTTCCACAAAAATACTTGATTAATGATTGATTTTTTTGCTTTTGTTTACACGATCAGCTGTATCGCCAGTCGTGATACACAAAGATAATGTGTTGTGTAGGTGTAGCGGCATAATATATGATTCAATCAATTGTTTATATAAATAGGTAGATGGAGCCACCATTGCCGCCTGCTGTACGATTTGTTTAACAAACACTTTAAAACTAATTTCTTGTATTATTTAATAGCATCAAAACATATTTGGTTATTTATAGACGCACAAATTTCACTTGGACGTTATCTAAAAATTCTGGGGGGGGCTAAAAAAGTTCTGGGGGGGGGCTTAGCCCACCCCAGCACCCCCGTTCCTACGCCTATGCCTATAATGATCTATACTAAATTTGAGTTTGCTTATAAATTTTGTCAGAAACGGGTGCAATATTTTCTAGGGCTACAGGTTCTGAAATTGAGAAAATCCTCTTGTCCTAAACCTTCGGCTTGAATTGCGAGCTGTACTCCGATTTCAACAATACTTGGACTGACGGACGGAAGGACAGACAGCGATCAATGGAAACAAATAGTGATTTTGAATCCACCTGTAGAGCAGTGATACAATTTACAAAACATTAAACTGTACCAAAATGACCACTTTATTGTAAATACCAAAACTAAAAACTGATTGTACCAAAATTACTCTTTTAGTTCGACAGACTAAATCCCAACTAAAATGGAACAACTATAATACTTCAAGTGTATTAACCAGTGGAAGCGTATTCATCGCTTAATGTTTGTCAGTTAGACCGAGAAGGAATACATTGGGCTTTTATGATAAGCTCATAGACCTTTAAAATCTAGATATAACATTCAAATTTAAAGGGGAAATTTGCAGAAACCTTGATCTCTGCACCCACCCACATCTACGACTTATTGTTTTTTTTGACTACGTACTATATATGTACAATGTATCTTTCTTAGGAAGCTCCTTAAATTTAGCTGACGCGCTAGCTATGGGGTGTTATGGATTAATCGATATCTGAAGTTGACTGAAGTTTACCCAGAAACCAGGGCTGAGGAGTTTGGACTTCGATTGCGAACTTAGACTCCAGGTTCTTTGTAAGAGAACAAAGAAAACCCATTAAAACATGATTTTAATTCTATTTTGTATCAGGCTTACACTCGAGAGAAGTCCTTTATGTTGTGCTGGCTAGGGGAGAAAAAAGAGGAAGTTATATTTAAGGGACATTACGTTTTAGTCTATTAATATCGTACGTGGCTGGAAACACCTTTGTGTGACGACTGTTTCACATACGGACAACACAGCTTATGCACGAATTCTCTTTGTAAAGCATTGTTCGATCAGTTGGACCTCGGTCTCGGCCTTTTTCGAACTAAAATGATGACTAGATTAAATCTAGAAAGAACATTTGGTCTTTGCTTTCAAAGTTTTTCTTGTATCTTGTGGTAGAAATCGGAGTCGGGCTTTTTTCCACAGCCCTAAACACATGGATCGTATTGTTCAATTTTCATTGGTTTTGTTACCGGATCTAGCTACTAGAATTACATCAATTAGTTTGTACCACAGATGCTACAATTGTACAAGGTTTTACATCAGTGCTGTACAGTAAACATGGAGTCTCTCTGCTTTTCTTTAAGGTGTGACAAATATCAGCACTAAGTCATAGAGTGGTGGAGGTTACAAGTATATATTTTTTCAAAAAATTGTTTGGCTAAGACGATGTTGGTCATAGAGACGACATACATGATTTCACGATACGCATTGTTTTCATTTGTCGCCATATGCCTGTATGTAGGGGCACATACTCGTATTGTTGAGTTGTTACTTCAAGTGCATATTGTTGATAAGTATGCTCATATAACATAAGTACATACAGCAATATGTACCTATCTACCAATATAGCGAAGCAGTGGGTGAGTGTACTCACTCACCTATAGGCATATACCATACCCATACATACATACATCTCTGTATATGCGTAGGTCGCTTGCAAAACGCCCAAAGTTGTTCTTCGTATATTTAAGCTCCACCCAAGTATTCCACGAATCCAACTTTGAAATGTTTTCTTCCCACGAACTGGTTCGTAAGTGTATACATGTGTATATACATTTCACGTGCATATGTATATACATTTCACGTGTATGTATGTACATATTTATAAGGAACAAAGCCAATATGCGTTAAGACTTTATTGTGAATATCCGAGTATGTGTGTTGTACTCGTATGTAACGCACTTTGAGAAAGCATATCCAAATGTTGGGGAATTTGTTTGTGTCGGCATATGAATATACATACTGTCAGATACTTGTACCTACATACATATATGTGTATATACAGACGTGGGGAACACAACGCGCAATGTAGACATTTACATTGTACATACTATGTGATGTATTTTAGGATTTGAATAAATCCTTTCGGAAAGAAATTTAAAGACAATTTACGGTGAAACCCGATACTGAAGTTGAGTGGAGCAGAGTTGATGTCTTGTGAGTTATCACAACTACGCCCTACAAAACAAACTCTATTATTCGGTGAAAAGGACCGACAACAATAGGCACGCAGTGGCTTCATTTCTGAACAGTTTGTTCGTCCTTATTTGGTAGCGCATTCCACGGAGCATCTTAGCCACACGCACGCACACACACACACGAACGTAGCTAGCAAGTATAGCATAATGCATCCATCCGCCACGGCCGCAAAAGCAGCATAATTAAGAAAAGGAAGGTAAGAAAGAACGTGGAAACAGGCGTTTTGTTGGCTGTTTAGCAAACAATTGAACAATTAAAAAAGTTGCTGACATGTAATACAGCACCTCCGCCTATAATTCTCGCTAAAAATCCCAGCGTTATTCTTGCGTTCCTCTAAACGAAGCCCCTACGTTGGCCACAAGGCTGTGTTGAGTTGGTGACATCGTTTGCAATGCTCTGAACGTAAAAGAAATGCATTGCAACGTTAGAGAAAGGTCTAAACGAACCTAATATAGGCTGGACAATTTAAAATTTAAATTGGCTGTAAAAGAAAGTACTGATAAGTTTTTCAATTTTCTGGTTTCATTGGAAAGGTTGAACTTTGTTTCGCTTCGCCCAATGGGCTGGATATTGTTTAGCAGTGTTTTCAGATGAAGTTCATTTTCATCTCGGTGACTATGTCAATAAGCTAAATTGCCTTATATGGTGTTTATGCGACCACAACGAGTCACTGTTTGGTGTGGATTTTAGGCTGGTGGCATCACTGGGCCATTTATCTTCAAAAATGAGCCGTTACCGCCAATGGTGAGCGTTACCGTGCCACGCTCTTCGAGTTTTTGTTTTCAAAAATTCAAGGGCGTGACATGGACAACAATTGGGCCACACATCGAATAATCAGCCGAAGTTGTGATGTCAATTGGTCACCTCGGAGCTGTGATTTAAGCCTTTTGGACTATTTTCTGTGGGGAGTCATTAGGGATTAATGTTACGCAAAGCATCCAGGGTCAATTGAAGTGTTGAAACATGAAATCGAAGTTGCCATTGAAGAGATTCGACCCGAAACAATAAAAGATGTACTGAAAAATTGGGTTAAGCATATGAGGTACTGCCGAGCCAGTTGTGGTAGTCATATGAATGATATTCTGTTCCATTATTAAATGACAAAGTTCAACCTTTCCATTAAAACTAGTAATTTTAAAAAAATATTAATTATTTATTAATAATAATAAATTTAATATGTTAAATCGCCCACCCTGTATTTCTGCCGGCTCGTCAAACTGAGAAAGTGAGTGAGTTGTCTTCAATCACTAATGTTCTGTTAAGTCGAAAGATTCGCAGTATTCTTCTTGGGCTTTTTGTTAGTAAAAACATGCAAGGTGTTCAAGTTTTTGGTTTGAAGTTTTGAGTATGGCAAATATTCTACATTTTGCATCCATAGATGAGAACAGATTTTACACAAGAATTAAAAAAAAACTTTGTGATTTAATAGACTCAATATTCAAATCATATGCAAAAGCATGAAAAGAAATGCAAATTTCTGAATTATTTTTACTTGTTCGCCGTTATTAATTTTTTTAACCTATTGAAAAATTATTTGATTTGAACGACTTCGCTTAACTGACCATTAAGCGCAATATTTTAAATTTAAAGTCTTATGTACTCAAAATTCCTGTACTCAAATTTAATCAGATGAACTAATAAATTAATTGAAGTACACAATCATTAAGTTGAGAAAAATACGGTTGGGAGTACGAGTCGATGTTTTGCGTGTACAATACATTGTCATATCTTTAATAGTTCATGAGGGATGTCATTTCTTTGTTCATAGTTGTATGGACGCCCATGAGCTAATGTATGCTGCAAATATTTCCTGGTCTAAAAATACCGTAAACAAGCAGAGAAAAAATATGTTTACTATATGGTCACGGTAAAAAATTATGCTTTCTGCAATAATAGTATGTTCGTCGCAACCATAGTATTTTTTTGAGTTTCATTTTGACAATAGTGCATTATTAACATTGTTGAAATGGTGCAATATTGTATTATTTAAAAATATAAATATGGTTGTATAGGACAAAAATATTGTTTTTGGGCTTAATGTAAACAATAATATGATTAAGGCAATCATAATGGATTATTGTAATTTTAATTCAAATTAATTTGAATATAGATTTTAGAGCAATGTTATTGTAGCGAATCTTACGCAATAGTAGTACTTTTCATACGTAAATTACATTTTTTGAAAACAAACTGCTGTTGATTTGTATAATTGAAATATTTGTAATAAATAAAACACTTTCGTTACTTTTAACTTCTTTTTTCTGTTCAAGAATTATCTCATTTTATTTCAAATTTAAGGTGTTTTTAAATAATTAACTTAACAAAAAACCTTTATTGTTAAATAAAAAACATATACTAAAAAAAACATATACCCAATGCTAATAAATAATTTTTGGGGATCATAGTATGGTTTAGTGGGATTACACTATGGATGTAGGGATCATAAAATGGTAGCGAGCGAATCGTGCTATGATTGTTAGGATCATACTATGGTTGAATGTAAAACATATTTTAATTGAGGGGATCATATTATGGTTTAATGTGAATCATAATATGGTTTTGTAGTTCATAATATGTTTGTGGGGATCATGGTATGGTTTTGTGTAAATCATACTACTGTTGTGAGGATCATAATATTGTTGTGCCACAACCATATACACCGCAAAAGTATGTTGCTCTTTAAATATTGTCATCCAATGATACATTTTTCTTTGTGTACAGTGATTTTTGCTGAAGTTCACTTAGTACTTTTGTAGGGCAAATTTTACAGCTTTAAAAGCTTATGGCTTATTTTGAACGCGCTCCTTTAAGAGCATGAGCACTTATGTACGTATACGCAATATAAGTACGTATAAGTATACTCGTATATTCTAATGGCATGGGATGATGGGTATACAACAATAATGAGGGCCAATAAAACCCATGTAGGATATTCAGCTGTCGGTAATGATCGATGGATGAGCCCTGTACGTGAAATTGTGTTTGTCCTAAAACTCACTCTCCTCATAATTATTATTCAGCTCCCTGTAGCGGTATTCTATATGTACGCAAAGCACAAAATAAAGTATTGCATTTCATTAACTGGGAGCAATTGCGTTCCCGTCCCGTCCCGTCTAATGCCACATCTATGTGTGGTACCACAGGCAGCCACACAGACAATTATGACTACGAGTGAACTCAATTCATAATAATATCCTACCGCACAAAAAAAAAACGCCGGACTCCTTGTGCACATTGTCTTCGTTTTCTTTGCCATCCATCCGTGGTTCAGTATTCAGCGATCCCCGGGAGTAGAACAATAGTTTGTATCTGCTCCTTAGAGTTTCGTGCAATGCCGTTTCCTTTGTCGCCTCAGTCAGTTGTTCACAGATTTGCAGATTCACATTGAGCGAAAATTCCTTGGATGGTGCTCGCATTAATCACACATGTTGGCAGCACTGCGTATGGCAGTCTTGTAGATGGAGAACGAACATCACTATCATGGCCGGGGATCAAATTTCATCGTAATCATTACTATTATTAATATTCTTGTTCTCGTCCCAGTATCTCTCAAGGAGATCTTACATAAGAAGGGGATCTCTAATGGGCTCTTTCCAGAGGAACTGGAACAATGTGCCAGTGTTGAAGTTTGATGGGAAATGCTTTAATTCGCAAACAAATTCAAGTTGGAGACAACAAATCATTAAGGTTTTACAGTTGATCGCATCAGGTTGGAGGAAAAGGTGAAGTTAAGCCCAACAACAAAATTACCCGAAACATGGAAAGGAAGTTATGTATGTGTATTTATTGTCAGGACTTTCGGATCTCTTTTTCTTTCAAGTTTAAGACCTTATGTACATTGTGTTTTGAGAGTATCTATGGCGATAAAGATAAACGTACTTGTTGAAAAGAGAGTGATATAGATTCGCAACTTATCTAGCTAGAAATATTCAGTGTAAATTAACAAATGGTAGAAAAAATCAAAATCCTTTTATAAAACTTTCATTTTTCTAATCAAGCGAAATACATTAGGGGTTTTAAACACCGTTTTTATTCCAGGTGAAATTCATTTTCCAATGCCAGGTCTGGCATTCCGAAATCCCTTGTCGTGCTTTATCCCCGCTAAAACACCGTTTTACTTTTTGCCGTTGCATTACCCGGTAAGGGCACCTCCTTTTTCATTACTCTGAATCAGTTTTTTATTGCACAATTACGTGATTAATCTTAACCATTTTTGGTGTGCTTTTGTTACAATTTTGTATCCTTCAAACATATTTTGACTTTGTTGGTCAAAATGGTGCATGCAATGTATGAGAAAATGTCACATTTTCAGTCTCTGTCTACGTTAAGTCAACGGTGTGGACTGGACTAACCGTGTTCTTTTGAGGTCCTCGGTTTGTTTTCAATAGGGTGATTAATAACATTGATTCTTTTTGTATACAACAAATATAATTTAATAGCAAGAGGGTCCCTCGCCGAATTCGATGAATGCAGTCCGTAAACAAATATAAATTTTGGGACGTTTTTGAGCCACATGGGCCAGAACGTCCTGCAGCTATACACTTTTTTGAGGTATTAAGTGCGTCCTATCTAACAGTGTCTATTTTTAACAATGTCCGTTCACAAAACTTTTTATTCTGAGCAAATACTTGAAAAAGGTTACTCCCAATCGAGGTATCTTTAGTTTCTTTGAAGAAAATTATTTTTCGTCTGGGTCGATTCCGCACATTTACAATCCCAAACAGCCAAAAGCCATCATCATGCAAAATTTCTGGATTCTAGGTAGATTCGTTTAACCTTTATCGTGCTTTCAACCGACTTACGGTCGGACATGGCTAGATCGTCTTTGAATTTTACGACGATCAATAATATACGCGTATATAAGAATACTCTTAAGGGTCTCCGTACAATTTTTCGAGGTGTTGCAAACGAAATGACAAACTTTATATACCCTAGGGTGGAGGGTGTAAATAACGCGTACATTTAACGTTAACAACAGTGACGTCGAGAACGACTTGGAATCACATTTTTACTTAATTTTGTGCATTAGTTTAGCTAAAATACTAAAATTTTGTGTACTTTGTTGTTCGCATTTGTATTTAGAGTCTAGCAACAGTTTAATAAATCATCGACCTCGAGCTCGACAATTTACTAAACTGTTTCTAACAAATTAAAAATTAAATTACACAGTATTTCTAAAACAACTTGTAACTATTGTTGTTTTCCTGTGGATTTGAATAAGACAACGAGGTGTGTGCGCGAGAAAGAGTTTGGTGATTTTATTGTGAATGTTGTTTAATGTAGAGTTTCAATGTAGAGGCTTGCTTGCAAGAAATTGGGTGCTAATCGTTTTTGTTGTAACTACAGAAAATAACATCGAATTTGTGGGAGGGTGACCTTTAAATGAATTGGCTATAGTCGACTACAGTACATTCGGGTGTACATCTACAGGACGATCACATTTTTCATTAATTAACATTTATTGAACTTAACATCTGATTGTGGTATTTCCACTCTGGCATTATCTCCCTAAATCTAAAGAGAGAATCAGCAACTGATTTTCGTTTTTATGATACTTTTCGCAGAATTTTTCTTGATACTTTTTGAACCTGGAAACAATTTAGCATTTTCTGTTTTTTGTAATGTTTAACAACACTGTCTATCTCAAACGGCGTGGGGATGGACGAAAATCTAATTTTCTTAAAAAACTATAAAAGTTATTACTGAAAATATTAAAAATGGCAATTTTCTTTAAAGTCATGCAAAGACTACAATATTACAAAAAAATAACGAAAAAACGGAAAGCACAGAGAAACAATATTTGAGCATAAAATACATCCCTGGACTTACGGACAAAAAGAACATGAACACCATAATATCAACAAACAATAATAAATGTTTTGACAAACAACGGCAAAACAACATACATAGGTTACGAAATAGGATGTAAGGAGAATGATGAACAAAACTGTGATTTATTAAAGGGTGATCCATCTAGAGGTATTTTTTTCAAAATAAAAAAATACTAAAATTCAAATTACCTATAAGTGTGGAATCTTTATTGTTCATACGAAAGGACATTTTATGCCATTTATTTTTTGAATATAAATTTCTCAAATGTTCGCAACTGTAATATGGAAATGAGCGTTCAGCGAAAAACAAAAAGATCCGCTGTTTTCGACTAAAATCATGTTCAGTGATGAGGCCCATTTCTGGCACAACGGCGCATTTGGGCTGGAGAGGAACCAGATGAGGTTGGTGGAATTATCGGTCTATATTTATCAAAAAAGATGATGGTTTCAATGGTGCTCGCTATTGCTCTATCATATCGGACTTTTTACTACCTGAAACTGAAGCCCGTATTCTTAACGACATTTTGTTTCAACAGGACGGTGTCATTTGACATTCAGCTGGTCAAACAATGGATCTAGTGAGAGGTAATTTCTAAGAGCAGCTAATTTCACATTTTTGACCGGTGAATTGGCCGCCTAGATCGTGTGATATCAAGAGTTTAGACTTTTTTCTTTGGAGCTACAGAAAGTCCAAAGTCTATGCTGACAAACCAGCTATGATTCAGGTCTTGGAAGCCAACATTAAGTGTGCTATTAAAGCCATACCGGTCGAAATGCTCGAACGATTCATCCAAAATTGAACACTCAGAATGGACACCCTGAGCCGTAGTTGCGGCCAACATTTGAAGGAAATTTTATTCAAAAACTAAATGGCTTAAAATTTCCTTCGAATGAATAAAAAAGATTCCACACTTGATTTGAATTTTATTTTTTTTATTTTGAAAAAATACCTCTAGATAGATCACCCTAAATATACATATAGGAACAACAAAGAGATCACTTGAAACTAGAATGGGAAAACACAAGACAGATATAGAAAAGAGAACAAAAAGGAAGGCTTTAACACATCACATACTACTTTAAATATGTCAGCTGACTTTGAAAACGTCAGAATAATTGACAAAGAAAGCAAGAAGTGAAAGCGATACCTTGTAGAAAGCTTGAGAATTCAACAGAAAAATTTAAGGAAATACGATGAATTTGAAAGAAGACACGGACAACATAAGCATCTCCTACGGAAGTGCAATCACATAGCTGTGATATTTGAATGAAGTTGTCTGTTTAAAAATGAGTGTTGTCTCTGTTAATTGTGTGTTTGTAAAATTGTCAATAATGTAACTAAAAACACTATGATTTGTTTGTAAGTTTATAATTTTTACAAAATTTAAATATAATAATTTAATTAGTGTTTTTATTTTAAATGGACGAATTCCTTGAAAAGGTCAACAAAAATTGACGATACGTCGGGAAGAATGAAATTTCCAAAAAGTGCAATTTGTCGCACTTTTGTTACTTATATTTCTTGTAGTGAAATTCACAATTCTTAAGGAAAAAATAATACAAGAAAAAGAATTTTTAACATTTTCCAGCTGTATTTTACATAGAATTCCAGATTTTTGTTTATAAAAATGTTCAATGTTTTCCCCATAAATGGCGTTGTTGCATAAAAGCTATAGCTATTCTGGTATTAAAATGCTCTAAAGGATTATAGAAACATTTGTCTCCTTGGCCCGTTTTTTCTTATTTCCAAAACAGCTAATGAACATAGGCCATCATCATGCAAAAGCTTATTTTGTATGATCTCTATCGTGCTTTAAACAGACACACAGAAGACTGACATAGCTAGAACGTCGGTCAGAGTTACGAGATCAATGATATGTATCGCACTTGTTCAACAAAAGGGTATTAGTTCAAAATTTTCAGAGCAGTCCTCATCTTTATCCACCGTAAAAATCTTCATCATCAGATTTTACCCTATTTCATAAAAAAACCTTTCAATATTTTAGAGTACTTCATCAGAAAGAAAAAGTAATTGTTTTTCTCTTTTGAAGGTACAAAAACTTGAGATAATTTGATCCATAGTCATAACTGTCATAATAAATGTTTTTTATGCAATTATATTTTGATCCAAACGCCATTTTATTTGGTCACTTTTCTTTAAGTCTTAAATGTATTCAGAGTGCTTTCGACGCTGATGCTTTTTTGATCCATAACCGCATTAAATTTATTTTTTTCAAAAGTAATCCATTTGGATCAATGTACTATTTTGATCCAAGTCTGCACGGTGGCTGATGAAAGCCGCTACAAAAAAAAAGTTAATAGCTAGTTTGCTATTAAATGAATCTGTTTTTTTATTTGGCAGATAGATTTTTAGATATAACAAAAATGGATGACTGGGACACTGGAACAAGAATTTGGATTGTCCGCCGCTATCACGCACTGGAGTCCGTACTTTTTGGTTCAAAGAGGGTATAGGCGCACGTTTGGCTGCAATCCTCCGAGCAGATGGATCATAATGAGACTTTTTAACAATTTTGCCGAGCAAAGGACAGTCAACAGAAAACCTTGCCGTCGAACCCCTTCAGTTCGGACGGAGGTAACAGTTGCTGCTGTAGCTACTGCCATACAAAACTATCCAAGAGTTTCGACAAGAAGCTTATCTGCTCAAATAGGTATAAGCAGACAGTCATTGCAGTCAATTATTTACAAAGATTTGGACTTATTCCCATATAAAATTCAAATGGCCAACAAACTGAATGCACAGACCTACCGATTCGCCTGGAATTTTGCCAGAAGATGCTTCAAATTGTGGAAGAGGACGGAAACTTGTTGAATTGTCTTCTTATGTCTGATGAGTCCCATTTCTATTTAAACGGCAACATGAACAAACAAAATTGTCGAATATTGAGTACTTCTAACCCACAAAAACTCCACGAGACGGAATTGCATCCTCTTCGTGCTACAGTGTGGTGTGCAGTTTCATCACGCTGCATTGTCGGACCCTACTTCTTCGAAGAAAACGCTCACACCGTTACGGGTACTAGAGATCGTTACTTGAGCATGTTGAGAGAGTTTTTCTATCCAGAATTACGCCGAATGAAAATTTCATTCAACTCTGTGTGCTTTCAGCAACATGGTGCAACTCCTCACACAGCACGGCCTGTTATGACAGAATTGCGACGAAATTTTTTTCCAATAAGCTGATATCCAGAAACTCCACATTCCGTTGTCCCCGAGGTTGCCTGACCTTACTGCACTTGACTCTTTCTTGTGGCGTTATTGGAAACTGGAAGTCTACAAAGCAAAACCAACAAATTTGAATGAACTAAGGAAATCCACAAACAATTGCGGCTATCCCTGTCTCAACTCTTCAAGCAGTAATGAACAACTTTTTGGTAAGATGCCGCACATGCATTCCATTATTTTGTAAATTAATTAAGCAGTAGTCAATAAAATTGAAAAAGCTTTAACATGAATAAGAGAAAAATCAATTTAATACCTTGAAAAAAAGTTATTTGAGTTTCTTAATGTAGCAATATCCATGAGCCACCCTGTATAATTTATTCGTATCAATTATCAATTATTATCTAACAAGTAAAATTTAAGTTATCAAACTATAATTATTGAAACAAAGCAATTTATACATCATGAAATATGGCGAAAGTCTAAAGAGTAGCCAACTGCGACAAATATTTAAAACCATTTTCCAAAGTGGTAATAAATTCTGATCTTTTCAATTTTTAAGCCTTCGAACAAACCCCTTACTTTGGTCGAAGGTAAGCGTGAATGTAATGATACCTCGGTAGGCTTATATAAAATAGAATCCGATATAATCGAGTTTCGGTCGTAACGTATTGAACGTCATGACCTCCAGTCATTAGGTATTTATTTGGTATTGCTATTCAAAAACATCGAACGATTTCAACGGGGTGGTTATCGGGCATTCATTATGCCGTGGGCGTAATTTGAGCAAGGTGAAATCTAGATCTAGAACTAAGAAATCAAAACTTGGACCAATATGAATGGGGTTAGTCTTTGACCCATACCTGCACAATTTGGAAAATTTCGTTGAGATCGGTCCATATTTGCGATCTTTACTTTTATTACAACAATAGATGGACTGACGAAAAGATTGAATGAAAAAGTTATTCGGAGTTCATCGGTACGATAAGTGTGGGTTGTATCTTTTCTAGTTTTCGCAGCACTAAGTAATTCCTTCCTCGCCGGAGTCATAACAAAATATTAGAAGAAGTCACCACTAATGATCATACTCTCTCCTAGTCACTTCACGACGATGATGTTTTTCAGTAATCATTTTCCATCGATTTCAATAACAAAATTAATTTTTGAACAAATCGTAAAATGTGGTCTACTCTTTTTCAAATACTCGTATGAAAAAATAAATATTTTTTGTTCCTTAACTGTTGTAACTATATAATGCCTACAAAGTCCATATCGTGTGTTAAAAGCAAGTGCCAATATGGAAAATGTGATCTAAGATGTGCCTATTTTTAAAATACTTTGTATATTTTTTTTGGAAATAAACATGTTTGTGAAATTTGATGTTTCGAGTGACTATTTCATCAAAGACCTAAGCTACGTGGCTTTGTCACATGAGCACACGCAGAAAAAAGTATGGTTAGGGAGACAATATTCGAAGATCATCATACAATATAGTTGTGGCACGATAATATTATGATCGCACAACCGCACTATGATCCCCACAACCATAATTTTGTTGTACCACAATCAATAATTTTGTTGTACCCAACAATACGAGTAGCATGATCAGGTTTACCGTTGAGAAATTTTAAAAAGTGACACAAAAAGGGACATTTTTAACAAAAAAACGCAAACTTTTTCTTAGTTCATTTTATTAAAACAATGCATTCAAATTTAATAAGAAAAGTAACGAACAACACAGAAAAAACAAACACGCGGACGGGCAGACATGGCTAGATCGTCTTAGAATTTTACGACGATCGGTCAATATTCGTGGTGCTGCCAACGGAATAAAATATTCAGCGATCCCACGACAGCCTGTTATATGCACCGGATTGACCCGAAGCATTAATTCTTCGGTTAAGGCTTGCAACCCCGGCACTGTGTGCCGCTACAACAACAAATTTAATATACTCTTCGGTGAAGGGTATTAAAAAACAGACCTTCAAAAGTCGGCCATGGCAGATCATATAATATCCTGCTCTACTGAATGTGCAGATGAGCCAAATGAAACAAGGTTTTTGGGCTACCCATACCCATATGTCTTTGCTAGAATGGGCCGGAGTTTGGCGCGTTTTTTTCAAAAGGCATACACACATTTCAAATTGTGGAAAGTAGCAAACATTTTAAAAAGGTGTATAAAAGGGCATTTACGAAGAAGGGCCAAACGCATGGCTTCAAAAAGAGGTCAAATTGTCACTTTAGTCGTACAACGGTAACGCTGAGCATGAAGCTTTTTGAATATTGTCATCCCAACCATACTTTTTATCTTTGAGCAGTGGAATCAACCTCAAATGCAATTTTATTTAAGACAACTCTACGTAACTGGTACTACAGATGAGCACTAGATAATTGTGCTTCTGTGGTCCATATCCAGGGGCATTTTGATCCACCTAGTGCAATTGTCGATTTTTACAACGTCGACTGAAATCCCTTAAAATTTTACGTAAAAAACCAAGGGAATACACAAAACGTTAATAGAAAAATCAGGAAATGCTATCAGGACCTTTGGACAAAAACAAATTTCCAACATAAACTACGTTTCTCTCCAATAGCATAAAGTGGCGTTTGGACAAAATAACATGACAGCGACGATTGTGATGTACAACTTATTTTAAGAGCTTTCGCTTTTTGTGGCGGAATGCAGTTTGAAAGTACGAGTAAAATATTAATTTCACATTGTACTGGTAATACATGCTTGTACTTGCAGTATAATATAATTAACATCACTCCTGCCTGCATACAACTTTGAAGGGGGAAATTCTTCACAAGAGGGACTTTCAGCGCGTGCTACCCGAATAGTGTCCGTCCATCCATTCCGCTTGCCGTATGCGCGTACAACAGACGATGATAGACGTGCGTTGACGGTCGTCGACGATTGTCTACATGGTCGCAGCTAGTTACGAGTATGTTATAACGCGGCCCTTAAGTCGGTTCGGTTCACACAGACACGCTGACTGGGGCGGTGGGTCGGAAATTGAAAAGACAAACAAGCAAACAAACTCATTTTGCTTAATTGCGTACAAATTGACATGTGGCAGTAGGGATGTATTAATTAAATGACGGTAAATGTTGTTTATTGCATCCAAGCTGACCAGATGCACGAAGATTCCGTCAAACAAGAAAGAAGCCAGCATCAATAGCACTGAGTAATACAATACGAGTAGTCATTCATTTGTAGGAGTCGACATTTTTGTCAGGATTTTAAAGCAGGACACAAAATATAGAAATGAACATTTGTTAAGATGTCTTAAAATTTCAGCAATTGTGACCATCATTTCTCATTTTTACACCATCTACTAAAAGGTAAATTTGTCATTCCGTTTGCAACATCACAAAATATTGATCTGTCACCATATAAAGTAAAGGGTTATTTTAGACGTGTGGTTTTCAATCTGGATACACTTTTTTCGGAGTTGGTCTTTTTGACAGATGTCACTTGATTATGCTCAGTTTGGTTTGACATTTTAAAATGATTAGTCTTACTCTGGAACAGCGTTTGCAAATCGTGGTGAATGGGCCCAAAACGAGATGGCCACCGATCATGATTTTTACAAGAAAATTTTGTTCAGCGATGAAGCTCACTTTTGGTTAAATGGAATACGATAATAACCAAAACTGTCGCATTTGGAGTAAAAAAACACAAGTCATTGTTGAGACGCCGTAAAATCCATTAAAAGTCACTGTTTGGTGTGCTCAATTCACGCAGAGAAATGATATGGTTACTATATGGTCAGGGCAACAATTATATGTTCTCTACAATAAAAACATGCCGGTCGCAACCATAGTTTTGTTTTCTGAATTTGGTTTTTTTGTTTTGATTGCGGCAATATTAATATTGTTGAAATGTAACAATACTTTTATCGCTAAATTTAGAAGTGAAAATATAGTTGTAGCAACCATATAAATAGTGTTGTTAAAAATTAAAGTTAACAATTATATTTACGACAATCATACTGTATGGTTCAGACTATGAACAAAGCATAACAAGGTTTAATGGCTATGTATGTAAACATACACACACAAGATACAGTGCATGGTTGTTGTTCATTCCAAAAAACAACAACAAGCGGAAGGCAGTGTGAGGGATTTTTATTGTGTTTACTTTGTTCGGTGGAATACTCTAATGCCGACTGGTTCTCGTTTATTAAAAATCTGCCTGCACTTAAGTATATAGCCATTGATCATGGTTTAATCACGTTCATTAGCACCCGCAGTCACCACTGCAACTAAAAGCCTTTTCGACTGCCTCTTGAATATATTTTTGTTTCTTTAATAAAATGCTCAATAGAAACATTGTCTCAAATCTGGCTATGAACTAATTTTAAAAATATGCTTAATACTAGTAAGAATCTCTAATGTTGAATAATAACATAACCCAAACCTGAAAATTAGATTTGGGGATCATAGTATGGCTGAGCGGAATCATATTATGATTGTAGAGATCATAATATGGTTGCGTGTACATCATACTATGGGTGCAAGGATCATACTATGGTTGTATGTGAAAGATAATATGGTAGTGAGGATCATAATATTGTTTTGTGGATAATAGTGTGACTCAAAATATGGTTGTGTTGATCATAGTATGGTTGTGTGTGAATAATACTATTGTTGTGAGGATTATAACATTTTTGTACCACAACCATATACCCAACAATAGTACAATTCTCTTCGAATATTGTCACCACAACCACACTTTTTTTCTGCGAGCCACGAGTAATGACTTTTTCGTGCCTAAATTGAAGAACGTTGATGTGGACGACATTTGGTTCCAACAAGACGGCGATAGATGCCATACAGCCAACGAAAAAATCCATTGATAGAAGGAACCTTTTAGTGAGCGCATTAGCTCGCGTCGTGGGCCTCCAAGATCGTGCAATTTAACACCGGTGGACTATTTTTTGTGGGGGTATGTGATGTCGCTTGTCTACGA
Organism: Hydrotaea diabolus; assembly: GCA_963513945.1. NCBI lineage: Eukaryota > Metazoa > Arthropoda > Insecta > Diptera > Muscidae > Hydrotaea > Hydrotaea diabolus. The sequence continues at coordinate 97,524,795 of OY740720.1, read as the reverse complement.
CGAACATCCGGCGCTTTATTGCTGACATACGGCCTTAATTGCTGCAAAAAGTGGTCGAATCGGTTTTCTTGGCTGGAATTTATTCAAGCCAGCTGCTGCTGCCACTTGGCCGAAATCATTTTTTATGCATAATGTCAAACCCATATCTTTAAAATAAAGCTATATTCTTGGCCATAACATAAAATTATATGCGTTTTATTTCTTCCCTTGTTAGAACCCTTGTTAGAAGCAAACCACAGGAAGTGGCTGACATTTTGCTGAAATATGTGTTGATATGATGACGGTTGGTATTGAAAATGGGCTATATTTGTGGCAAGGATTTGGTCGCAACCACTGGAAAAATCACTATGTTTGTAGCATTTCATAAACTCCGATCGCTGTAAATTTTTACATTAAGTTACATTCGGCCCGGCGAACTTCATTAGGACAACTGGCTTCTGTAATGCTAATTTTTATGTTTTAAGCAGTCTTAATTGGACTTGTGCAAGTAAATTAAATGTTTTCAAAACAAACTGCTTTGGATCTGTACAACTTAAATATATTTAATTTAATATTGACATGTATTGAAATAAATCCTTCTTAGAATCGTATTTATGACCGATGTTATGGGCTTGACCATGTAATCAACAGCTAAAATTGAACAAAAGGGCGTGGCACTGTTTTCTTAAACTTTTAAAGATTATATGTCGCAAGCTGAAACGGATATGACGACATTTGTTCGTATATACAATGTTGGTACGTAAAGAAACACAGCCTGATAGAAAAGGGCACGATACCATGGCCGCTTGAAAAATTGTTTATATGTGACCCGGTCTACGAAAAGGGACCTTCGGTGTAAAAACAAGTTTTCGAGAAAACAGCTGTTAAAGATAAACAAGTCATGTGAAATGAGTGTAGATGAAGAGGTTAGTTTCGTTCTTTGACAAACTTCTTTACGAGTTGGAAACTTCTGCTTTGCGCCATTAGAAAGAGCACACTTTAGTCTATCCGAATCGCCAAAAAAGTGAAAAATGATATTTTCACACCGAAGGTCCCTTTTCGTAGACCGGGTCACATATTGAATCGGAATCCTTGATGGGGGATGTATGAGCTTCGATATGGCCGAACTTGAAATTTCCACTTATTATGTACTTTATTAGCGAAGTCACTGTGGAGTGTACATAAGGTTCGAACTTAAAATTATATTGTAAAAAATTAAAATGAATTTTTTGTTGATTAACAAAAAAAATGTAAAAAATTGTGATTTGCAACAACTAATATTGCAATTAGCTATTACTCGTATATAAATAAATAAATTGGATATTGCATATTTAAACTAATACATAGTTTTTTTACATACTAGGTGTTTTATTGGTTAAATATATATGGTTGACCATGATGTTACACATATTAATAAAATTTTACGAACGGTTTAAAATTAAAATTTACTTTATAAAAACTTTTAATGGGGGTGGGGGCTTACATTAGAATTTATATGTTGGAATAACCGCTGCTACGAGTTATTCGTAAATAAAATAACAGATATGTATGATTTTACAGGGAACTACCGAATTAATAACTTAAAAACAAAACACGGGTCTGGTCACCCTAATCGCTTAGACAAACTACTAGTTGAGTTGTTTTCCTCCGTACGGGCGTAATATGAAAATTGATGAACTTCCGGTCTTCGCACTCTAATTGCATCTTGCAACTGGACACTGGCCGTAAGAGTAATGAAATTAATAATAATAAATTATACGATTTTAACAAGGCGAAATGTACTAAACGCTCTGAGACACCTAGTGCCCGTAAGTCAGCCATTAATTATAAGAAAACAAATTAACATTCGTAGTGCTACACATACTCGTACAAGCGAATAAATGATGCTTAACACAAATAAATGATTTGAAAGAAAACGAAGAAGGAGAACAGCTTCATTACTATCTATTAAAAGGAATAATAATTTAAAAAGGATGTTTTTTATTACGCCACTGTGGAAGATGCATAACTTGGGTATTGCTTGAATTGAAACAAATGATATTTTGCTAATATGATGGGAACAACTCTTCACCACCATCGTTAGTTGTGTTCTCGCCCCCTCCCCCAAGCCAGTGCACCATTTTGCTACTTTCCTTACCAGACCATGTGTAATTTGACCCCATTTAGTGCTTTTCAAAAGCAAACAACCTTTGTATGCCAACAGATTCAACAGTAGCAACAACAACAGCCACAGCGAGTTTATGTTGTAATGATGCACTTAATCTTATGGTATCCTGACTGACAGTTAGTCTTGAAACGAAGAGGAAAGGAAAGCAAGAAAATTGTGCGCACCGCCTTGAAAGTGGCACACAAAGACTCGAGGAACACGCAGCCAAATGTGGGAAACGGGCCAAAGGAAGGGAGTGCATAAATATTTCGCACGAGTTATTTCACTCGATGAATGTGAATATTTTCGCACAAACCGGCAACGGAAGCATCAAAGGTGAGGGTTGTTTGTAAGCGAACCGAACTGTGTGCACCGCACCCCCTCAATAAATCTTTACATCCACAGGACGGATGGCTACAAGAGTTTGCCCATTTCTTGGTTTCCTCAAGGAAACACAATGATGAAGTTGGTGAATGTGTGTGTGTGTGTGTATGTGTGCGTACATACATCTTTATGTCGACTAATGTGTACATAACATGCAATCCCACACGTTTGGTTTTGATTTGGCCTTTTTGCTGCCAAGTCCTTTTAACAATAACAATTCATTATCTGATTATACATATTTTGGAGCAGTTATGTCCGTATTGGCCAAACTTGGCGTTAAATGAGGGCATAGTGGGCCATTTTGGACTTCAGAAGCAAATCATTAAATGACCTCGGTCTCTAAAATATGTTCGAGTATAGTGAATCGGGCCACAGACATAAATTTAAAAAGCCACCATCATAGAATGATCTGTACTAGTAGACCGGATAGATATATATTCACGGTTTGAACATATAAGTATATTCAAATTGACCGGAGAGCCCATAAACTAAATGAGGGATCGTTTGCAAAACTGATTAAAATAAAAATTTGTAATCCGTTTTCCCCCCAGATTTTTTTGCATAATTTTTATGTTTACGTCGTTACAAGATGCAGTGTAAAAAAACAGGAACTGTGGGTGTCCCGTTTACACGGAACGCGCCGCTAAGGATTAAGATGAGTTTAGGAGGACATTGTTTTTAAATTGTTAGGTGAGAGTTAAGATATTTAAGGCTTATTGGGACTTATAAAATATTTTTATTATTATTTATTTTTTTATATTTTGAACAAAAAAAAAATAAAATACTAGTAAAAACGTCGTTAAATTCGGCCAGACCGAACCATTTATACCATATGTTACTAAAGCAAAAAAAAGGTCAGCATTTTGGTCCGACCCTAGTCTCGGCCAAAAAAAATAACTTTATTTAGATTCGTAGCAAAATCTGCTTTAATTTCCTCAGTAAACAGTTTAATTAGCAGCACAACATCTAGAATAAATAACGAAGATAAATTAGACGTTGTATACCAATTAAGTGGTGACAAAACCGACGCAAGCCAAAAGGTATATGGTGCCACTACTAAAACTTAAGACAAGAATTTCGTCCCACAAAAGCCGTAAATAGGCCCATAGAACAAAAGACTGCACTTGCGGCCCACTGTATATTGACTGGACATAAATAAGCATGACTACACCGATATACAAATTGATATACTCTCGAAATGCTTAACATTATTGACGTTCCTAATGAGAGGAGAATTAATTAAAAAACGGACACAGATGGGATCGCACACTTATATAGAAATGTGGCGCATAAACACAGAAGTAAGCTGGGAACACAAATCATTTGACAGCTACAACCAGACGGACGACTGTGTTTTCCTAATGCAAATATTGCTTTTATGTTTTGTTTATTGAATGTAATCACGTTTTGTATTCTATTAGTGACAACCCCTGAAGATGATTGACGAAGTCAATCGAAATATTGGGAAATATAAAAATTAAACCAAAAACATAGCACCGAGTTTAAATACATGAACTCAATCCGAAAAATAATTTTAAAAGATAATAACACCAAAGGTCGACTATTCTTTTGCAACAAAAATTTAAAAATGATAATCTTCTTTAAATTAATTGATGCCGACATGGGGTTCCATTTATACGAGTATTAACCGGCCGCTTTAAAAGAAAAACTTTGTTTTTAAAGTGTCTGAAAACTTGAATATGAATAATGTACAAACTTCTTGAAATTCCTGATGTTTATTATTTAACAACCACTTTTACTTTTTTAAATTAAAGTTTTTTTTAAAAAAGAAAACTTTTTTTCAGTCCCAATATTGCATTTTCATATCCCTAAAGATAAAAGTCGACTTTATCGACTTTTTTATACTAAAACTTTTTTATCCGACAATAAAGACGACTTTTGGCTGTTTTGTTTGTAAAAGTCAAAAAGTTGACTTTAAGTCTTAAGTATAGGTATATAACCATATGCTGGTATACTCTTGCATCGACAAAACGACACATTTTTGTGTCCTGTCTGGCCATCCCACAACGATGTTAGGAATGTCTGCCCCATGGGAAATACTGACATAACAGCCCAAATCAGATCCTTCGGCTGTTTATTGCGCTAACCAAAAGGAGTGGTCTAAGAGTACGACAACATCAAGTGCCACAGGTTGGATGCAGCGGCATGATGTCATGTTTACTTACCTTCATCATTATTAGCGTGATTTGTTTATATTCGTCGTTCTGTCATCATTATTATACGCTGGGAATGTGACTTTGTTGGTCGTTACGATACAGATACACTTAAAGGTCCATAAGTGCTCTTCCCCTCGCTCATATTCCGGTTGTAAATACTCGTTTGCAGGATACGCGCTACTCACATCATTCCTTCCCTGTGAACATCCGCCACTTCAGATGCGTTTTCATGGGCAAGCGTGTGTGTGTGTGACAGTCAAACTGGATGTATTGATATTTCCAAGATACTAAAGAATCCTCTGATTGATGGCAGTCGGTGTGTGTGTTTCTGTCGGCATGGGTATCGATTGATTTCCGTGGATTTGCAAAAAAGACAATAAAGATTTCGCATAAATTATTACATAACGTTGTTATGAAGGGTATGAGAGCGAAAACATTAAATGATTTGATTATTTATTATGCAAATATTGGAGAAATAACATAGATTTTGTGTTACGAGTATTTGGATTTATTTCCGCGGACATTTTTGAGTACATATGTATGTCGTGGGTAGTCTGGATTTATGGGAGTGTTGGAAAATGGAAATGACATTTGATGGATTAGTATTAAGATGCAGGTACTCGTACCGGCACATGATAATCATTGACTCTTATTTGACACCGAATACAAAAGCTTCCCATTACAACCGTCCGACCCACTTACATGTAGAAATGGTTCTACAACACGATGTTGGCCTCATTTAAGTTCAGACTTGTTTTCTTCCCCGGTATAAAACACCGAGGATTGACAGGATTTCCTCCATTTTATCCTATCACTAGGCTCACAGTAAATCAGCTCATTGTATCTATCGTCGTATGTAAAGGGTTTCTAGAATATAAAGTGTTTCACAGCTATCAATGTGTCCGAACTTTGACGACTTATGGCTTCGGCCTTGTAGGAATTACCGTTCTCATATTCAAAGTCATAGTCATTATGTTAATATTCAACAACGCGTCGTAATGATGAAATTAGTTAGTTTTGTATGCCAAACTTTGGATAAGCCGATATTGGCGAAAAAGCGCAAGTTTGGTACTTCACCGGGCGGTTGCTGTGTTGGTGCCAAGTCGCACTATTATCTGTCGAATACAAGAAATTGTTTTGAGAGATAGTTTATTCCAGGATTTCGTGACGAATAAACATAGCTCCATCCAGGGATAGGTACCCATAACAATTCATGTTATGGATGCCTATAATAATATTTTGTATTGAATACCGTACTGTCGCCTACATGCAACATCGCTCTTCTTTGAACACGGTCAATTAGCTGCAAGGATGTTTTTGGAGCATCTAAACATATATGGGAGTTATATTTCATCTTCGGCTTGGTTTAAGTTGCATATAAAAGTTCAGAGGGGTGACATATTTTTTGCACCGCTTTAGCAAGCCTATGCACTTGGGTGCTTCTTTCGACACTTCGAACGCATGTTTCGGCCAACGAGCGTCACGTTGTATTTTCATGCCCTGAACATCAAGAGCGTCTTGCGTTAAAAAGCGCAATGACGACACTCATATGCCAATGAATCTTTTGTGAGCAGCGACTGCGCGCAATAAAATCTACTCTATTCATGCGACCCAAATCGGTAAAGGCTAGTAAATCCCGGCCAAGAGTATCATTCACAAATCTTTAAGGCTCGGCCTACGGTCGAATGAATATGAATGACAGAGGTTGTTGTCCTCCGCAAAAGAGTAGATTGGATTCACGGTCTAACCCAAAAGATTGTCAAAGAAAATAAGAAAAAAAAGAGGGAGAAAAGACAGAACCATGCGGCACGCCAGCGTTCAGCCTATGTTTGTTGGATGAGAATGCATCTACAACAACTCGTGTCGGAAATACTCGGGTGAAGTTATTTCCGCCAACAAATGCGATCAGTTTTTATATAAGTGCCGTGCCAGACTATCAAAAGCCTTGGAGATATTTAGAGCCACAACCTTATTCTCACCAAACTGGAGGAAAGATGGACTCCAACGCTCCGAAAAAAAAACCATCAGATCTCCCGTTGAGATCAGCCTTTATGGGGATTGGCTGGACGTTCGTAACGTTCTAACACGTTGGGAAGATTCCTTCGCGATTAGTAAGGTTGAAAAAATTGCTAAAGCTCATACTTTTTCTCCTCATCGGGAAATAACTTTTCTCCTCTTGGCGTAAAAAACGAAGGCTAAGGCTTCATTCGATCGAGAAATCGGACCATTTGGACATTCTGCACTAGCTACGTAAAGGCTAGTTAACTTTCAGCCAAGATTGCGCCCAATATTCCTTGTTAGGCTATCAAAGATGGTTGGTACGAAGTAGAGGACTTGTTGTGCTCTCTAATTAAGGGTATGCCTAGAAGTGGTAAAATAGACTATTTTCGTTTCGTTTACACATTTTTGAAGTGCTCCCATCAGACAGTCAAATGATCTAAGTCCGAGAATAATGGCCTATGCATGTGCGTCATGCTCGCTTTTGGAAAAGCTGGACGTCTCGCTTTCCTTTTTGCAGGCTTCGCACATGTTTCATTAAGCACCGGCTCTGAGAGGGGTGTGCCCTGCAAATATGTCCATTAGAATGCTCTGTTGAAACTTGTTCAGCTTAATTCGCATCTTAGTCTTTCCTTCATTGGAAGCTCCCCATAAAGTTCAGGGTCGGGATACACACCCAGCGTGGATGATCGCCATGTTTTGCTATGTGCCAATTCGGATCTGGTGGCTTCAAATTGCTGTCCCGTTCAATGACCTACATATTGGAATCCTCCCTCCTATTTCGTCAACAAAGAAATTATTAATCGCCTCTTTGCATTCATATATTGTTTTTGCCATAACCACTGTGGATGTCAAGGCCCTAAATGCCACATGACAATCACTTAAAAAGTCGTTGATATCGTCGAAGCAGCTTGTTTTACTCAGTTTTACAATTCTCATCCATATTGAAAAGAAATTTTGAAATAAAAATGTTGGAACGGTCCAAAATCCTTATCTGCGAATTTGTAAAACCAAGTCTCGACTGGCATCTCTAGTTGCACCCAACAATGTCAACCAACATCATGAAGCAGCGTTGAAAAATAAGCCAAAGCGAAACAAAAACCTAAAACCAGGCTTGAAACTCTGAAATATGTCTGCCAAATACGTACACTTTGAAATTTCCACTTCGATAATTACAGGAAGATTATCTCCATCAATCCAGTGCAACGCGCGATCATTCTTTCCGCCGCAGGCAGACTGCCAGACGAGCCCAACAAAATGATTTGAAAGAGGCATGTTGTGTCAACAAGAGAATTCGCACTTGTCAACAACTACACGAATACTACTCGGACACAGTACACTATTTGGCCACTTATTGTACCTCTGACTGCCCTTCATTCTTCCGCGCCCACCCCAGAGTAGACCAGCCAGAAGCCAACAGACGGAGGACAGACGACGGTGGTCTGTCCTCTGTCTCTCGGTGCGAGTAAGGTTTTTGCGAAAACCAGTCAACAACAGCGTAAATTTTCCAAATTTTAAACATACCATGGAACGTATTAATCTCCGCAATATTTCTGCCGACGCACGCAGCCGCAGTCGCCGCAGCCGATCGATAGATACACGCCAAACCTATTGATACGCAGGAGGTTTAATGGGATTTCATTGGTGCTGTTGTCGCAAAGAAAATTCACTGTAAGTGGCAAGTGCGGTATTTAAAATTTTCCTAGAAACTAAGCACAATACGAGTAGTAAGAGATTGGACTGATAGCTCGGCCTGGATATGCGAAAGTCAAAGTGGAGTAAGCCGTGTTAATAATGAGTGGAATATTTGTGGCAAACTTTGTTGGCGGCGGCGGCTGTTGATAAATCGATCACTGTGGGCTACGACCAGCGGTCTGTGTGCCGCAAGTGAACCAGTTAGCTGATAGACAGAGTGGCAACTCGTTTGTCGCCGCTGGCGGTGATCTGTGGCCGAATGCATTTATCAATGTACTCGCCGGCATTTGCGGTATGACGTTAATTAACTACTGCCGGTCGGTCGGACGAACGAATCGGATCGATTTGGCTTGGTTGCACGAACGTATTGTGGGTTTGTTGCGTTGCACTGGCCACTGGCCGCACTACGATTTGTTATTGATCTCTTTGATCATAAATGGATGTGCTGAAATATATGCCTGTGAAGTTGGCCGACAGGTGCTCTCTGCAATTGTTGTGGAAAAAATTAGTTCACGTAACTCGATTAGACTTTTAAACACTTTCTCAGAAAATCTGACTGTGGCGAAAATCGTATCAGATCGTAACCCAAGAGCCCCCTTGTTTGCAGTTCTTAGAACTCGACGTCGTTGTCGTCATGATTTGTTCAATGGACAAAGGGAACACACAAGGTTTTGTTTATCATACAGGTTGTACAAATGACAAAAAGGCATGAGCGTGGAGACAAGATTAAAGAGATCTTAATAAGAACCTTTTAAACGCAGTAGCCTTGCGGTGCACCGCCGCAGATCTTTCGTTTTTATCCTCGTTCTGATAAAGCTTTAACCGACGCCCATCCATCATTCCAACGATAACTGAAAGGTCAATTAATCGTAGTTTCAATAGTAGAACTGAACATATCCCGTTAATGTCATATGGGTTTTGAAAGCTAACCTCAATAGCGTAAGTCTGTAACGTGATTTTAAAATTGTTTCAACTTTTTTCATGGAGTGGTCATATAATGAGAAGCGTATCGCTGTAATAGCGCTTTTCAAGTGTGAAATGAAAAAAGCGATATTTTCAAAACGCTCCGGCCACTAGGGATTAGTCGCATGTTCATCTACCGATGCATAAAACTGTTTGAGGAGACTGGAGATGTAAAAGACCGCCAACGGTCGGGCCGCCCACGCTCTGTTCGAACACCGCATGTCATCAAAGCCGTTAAATAAGGAATTCACAGAAATCCGCTCCGAAAATAAAAAATCATGGCCCGTGAGATGTATATCACGTAAAAGTCCATGAGTCGAATCAATAAAAAAGACTTGGGACTTGGGGCTTTCAAACGACGAACCGGACATTTATTGACTGCAGCTTTAAAAAATAGGATTGAAAAATGCAAACGTCTTTTGGTGAAGCACGCTGATAACTTGCACAGAAAAATTTTGTTCACCGACGAAAAAATGTTTACCGTTCAGGAAAAATGTAACAAGCAAAATAGTAAAGTGTATGCGCGGTCATCTAAGGAAGCATCTGAACTGATCCCGAGGGTGGAAAAAGGTCATCACCCTGCTTCAGTCATAGTTTGGTAGGGTGTCTCTTACGATGGGGCACTGACCTGCATTTCTGGAAACAGGGAGTCAAAACATCGGCCAAAGTTTACAAAGAAACCGTTTTGGAAGCTGTTGTGAAGCCTCTTAACAATTCCCTGTTCCAAAACCAGCCATGGACTTACCAGCATGATTCTGCGCCGGCCCATAAGGCTAAAACGTCCCAGGCCTGGCCTCGAAACAATTTGCCAGCGTTCATTTCCTCTGAAGATTGGCCCTCAGGCAGTCCAGATTTGAATCAATTGGATTACAAATTGTGTACGGTTTTAGAGGACAAGGTTTGTCACAAAAGATACCCCAACATTGGGTCTCTTAAGACTGCTTTGGTCGAGCTGTGGCTAATTTTCCAATGGACGAGGTTTGTGCAGCTATTGACGATTGGCCAGTGAGACTTAAGGCGTGCGTAAAAGCAAAAGGTAAGTAGATTCTTTTTGGATACAATATATATCAATTACTATGTTAAAAAATATTTGGTCCAAAAACATTCAGTACTTTTTATTTTACAGCATAAAACGTGTGTAACAGTATTTATGTCCCTACTAAGAAGAATTACTTGTCACAGGGAATCGCACACACCTACACCATTGAGTGTTTCAAAACATAAGTTACAAAATCGGTTTAGAAAGAAACGTCAACAATCTATATATGTGACAGCGCATAGAGAAAGGGACCTAAGGGTAAACCAAATCAATTTTCATTTGTTTTCTTTTTTTGATGTGGACAACATCTGAGCATCGAATGAGACCGATCCCATGCCCCAAAAGTGTTCCCTCCCAGAGATATGTGCGTTTTATGAAAGTGAAGTCGACGATTCTAAGCGCAAATAGCAAGGGACCTACACTTTAAAATGGCTCTCCTGAACAAAACTTTTCATCAACTTTTCACTTTTTTTTTGATGTGGACAACATCTGAGCATCAGCTGGCAAATTGTTTCGAAGCCAGGCCAGGGACGTTTTAGCCTTATGGGAAAGCGCAGAATCCTGCTGGAAAGTCCATGGCTGGCTTTGGAACAGGGAGGCTTCACAACAGCTTCCAAAACGGTTTCTTTGTAAACTTTGGCCGATGTTTTGACTCCTTGTTCGCAGAAATGCAGGTCAGTGATCCCATCGTAAGAGACACTGTACCAAACCATTACTGAAGCTGGGTGATGTCCCTTTTCCACCCTCGGGATCAGTTCAGATGCTTCCTTAGATGACCGCGCATACACTTTACTATTTTGCTTGTTACATTTTTCCTGAACGGTAAAATTGTTTTCATCGGTGAACAAAATTTTTCTGTGCAAGTTATCAGCGTGCTTCACCAAAAGACGTTTGCATTTTTCAAAATTTTTTTTTTTTAATGTGCAGTCAATAAATGTCCGGTTCGTCGTTTGAAAGCCCCAAGTCCCACGTCTTTTTTCTTTTGCGTGATATTCATTTCACGGGCCATGATTTTCTGTTTTCGGAGCGGATTTCTGTGCATTCTTGATTTAACGGCTTTGAGGACATATGGTGTTCGAACAGAGCGTTGCGGCCGGCCCGACCGGTGGCGGTCATTTACATCTCCAGTCTCCTCAAACAGTTTTATGCATCGGTAGACGAACATGCGGCTAATCCCTAGTGGCCAGAGCCTTTTGAAAATATTTCACACTTGAAAAGCGCTATTACAGCGATACGGTTCTCATTACACAGTACAACAGCCAATCTGGGGGGTGAGAAATTCCAAGTCAGGGTGATGGTACTAGGTCAGTATATTAAAACCCTCAAAGGGTTTTCGTTCGTATGTGCCAGTTTTTTTTATGACCTTTTACATTTTTTCCTTATCTTGATGTTTTTTCGCTTAGTTGTAAAATGTTAGCAAAAACGTAGTTTGACATAACTCGAGAACGACTAGTTCGATTTTGCTGAAATATATTGAGAAAAATTAATAATTACATTTTCTTTAATCCATTAATATACTGTTTCTCTACCAAATCAACATTTTTGCAATTAGAAATAAATTTATGAAGAAAATTTTGCCAAAAAAAAATTTTTTTTTTAAAACATATAAATCCCAAACGGAAAAACGTGTAGAGTCTTATAACTTTCACGTAAAGTCACAAAACCTATAAACAAAATGCGACATAGATCATAGAAATCGATTAACGCGTTCTGCTTTTATTTACAATTAAGTAACTTCACTTAACTGGCACATACGGAAGCAAAACCCTTTGAGGGTTTTAATATACTGACCTAGTACCATCACCCTGACTTGGAATTTCTCACCCCCCAGACAATAACCCCAAAAATGTTCCACAGTGTTATCAGACCACTCCATAATGAAAGTTGAAACAATTTTAAAATCCCGTTACAGACTAACGCAATTGAGCTTTAAAAACCCATGTGACATTAACGGGGTATGGTCAGTTCTATTTACTATTGAAATGTGTGTGCTCAATGTTGTAACAGTATTTATGTCCCTACTAAGTATATTTTATTTGTTTTTGTCACTTGTTGGACATTTGATCCATTTTAAAAATGTATATTTTGTTATACTTCACGCTGTTTATTTTATATCGTTTTTCTCACTTTTTTATATTTCGCCCATTAACCCCATTTCTTGTCCCAGTTGATTTTATATTGTTTCCTTAATTTGTGATATTTCGACCAATTTATTATATTTTTAAGGCTTCTTAACACACAAAACTATTTTCCATGCGTTCTGTTGATTAGATATCATTTACTCAGTTTTTATTAATTCGCCCGTTTTGGCCCTTTCTTATTCCTATTTTTTATTCCATTTGCATTTTCTATGTCATTCTGTGGATTTAATATTGTTTTTCTAACTTTTTTTGTTGTTCTATACACCCCGTTTGACCCTCTTTTATCACCATTTCTATTTTCCATTCCAGCCACTTGATTCTACATTGACTTTCCCGCTATTTGTTGGCCACTTTTTTTATCTCTTTTCGTCGCCATATATAAATTCTGTGTAATCCTTTTGATTAAATATTGTTTTTGACACTTTTTTATATTTCGTCCCTTTTGGCCCTTCTTTATGCATATTTCCATTTTTATGCCATCCTCCATTTTATCGCCCCCTGATCCCTTTTTATCCCCATTATAAATTTCTGTCATCCTATAATTTAATATTGTTTAACGAGTACTACCGTTTTGTTATTTTGCTAATTTTTATCCCTATTTCTTTTTTCCATGCCATTCTGTTTATTTTTATTGTTATTCTCGCTTCGGAATTTTTAATCCCATTTGTCCCCATTTACATTCATTGTGTCATCCTGTGGTTTATGTTCCTTGTGTCATATTGTTTTAGCATTTTTTTCTATTTTGTCCCTTTTTATCCCTTCTCCATTCCTATTTCCATTTTCTATCCCACCCTGTTGATTTAATATTATTTTTCTAGTATTTTGATAGATCGGACCTTTAGCATTTGTTATCCTGTTTTTTATTTTCCATGTCGTTCTGTTGATTTTACATTGCATTTGTTTTCCTTTTTATCCCCTTTTATATTTTCTACGTCATCCTTTTCTCACTTCCTGCTGACTCGTTTTGGCCCTTTTTTAGTCCCGTTTTATTCCCAAATATATTTCCATACCATCCTGTTGATTTTATATTGCTTTTCTCACATCCTGCTGCCTCGACTGTTTTGGCCCCTTTTATCTTCATTTTTATTTTCTATGCATTTATTTCTATATCGTCATTCTGTTGATTTCAAATGTTTTTGCTTACTTCCTGCTGTTTCGTACGTTTTGCCCCTTTAACTACAACATGTGATTACAAAATACCAAATTTTGACAATTGACAATTTTTTTTTAATATATTTACTTTTCTGATGACCAATAACCATTTTTATGGTTCTGGCAATCGAATGGGGATAAATTTACCCGTTTTATCCCACATATTTGATTCAGCGAGGAGAATCACGAAATTTGAAGAGTAGGTGCAGGTTAAGATGAAAATGCTCGATATGGAAGGATTTTTCGAAATTCGTAGTGATGGCAATAACCAAATTCGGGGGAAAAGGGATTTTGTTATAACTAATCTAAAAAAAGGAATACATTTCATACCTTCCTTTCCAGAGCACGTAGAAACATGAAATTCGACAAGTATTTCCGTTTTGACAAATGAAAAGTGTAAGCGAATGAATTTTGTCAAATTTATAACATTAGGGACAATTTGGTGCTAAAAATTGCAAGTACGGGTAAAATATGGATTTTTTGTACATTTTTCAATCCTCGAGTTAGATATTTGAAATTTGTGTGGAATGAATATTGATGACGCTAGGAACAAAAAGAAGGAAAATATTCAGCGGTGAACCAAATTTGTGGTTCTTGATAATCAGAAATGTCGAACATTTGAAAATCGTTTGTCAATTGTGAAACTTTGAGAGAAAATTGTTAACAAGGAAAAATGGGGAAACAAAAGAATAAAAGCGAGAAAAATACAGAAAAGTGAGAAAACTGTATCAAATCGTCAGAATTCCATATAAAATAGAAATGGGGATAAAAGGAGATTTAAAATGAGACAAATCGGGCGAATCAGCAGGAAGTTGGAAAAACAATATTTAATTAACAGGTTGTTATGGGAAATTCAAATGGGGATAAAAAGGGCGAAAGGGGTCCATTGATTGATTTTTTTACCCTTAGGTCCCTTTCTCTATGCGCTGTCACATATACATTTATAATTGTAATGGGGAGCAAAAGAGAAAAAAGAGCCAAAACTGACCAAATTTCCAATATTGAGAAAAAGAAAAAAGAGAGAAAACAATATCAAATCTTTACAAATGGTGTATAACGGCCTCAATATCAGACCTTAAGGAAGAAAATGGTAATTTGACTACAAACGGCTCAAATAGGATTAAACCTAGAAATGCGGATATTAAAAAATTAAAGAATGCAATATAAAATCAATATGAAGGCATAAAACCTAAAAATGGAGATGAAAATGGGTCAAAACGGATTAATGTCATGGGTGAAAGTCAAAATTTAATACAACAGGCAAGGATATGGAAAATTGTTCCACGACAACCGTTGCCAACTTTAGTCGGAACTGATTAAAGTGAAAAGGTCGCAATAAACTAAAACTGGACCAGAAAAGGCATAGCAAATAGAAAAAAAGGTTAAACGGACAATAAAAAATAAGGTTAACGGACTGCATTAAAAATTATTCTTAGGATAGTGGAATTATGGTTTGATATGACTGTCTACCGCTAAAGAAGTAGCAAGTATTTAATAGAATTAGTATACAATTTATAAATCCGTGATGGCCTCTAATACTTTCAGACAACAATCACCGCAAAATTTTAGAATGAAGTGCACTATTTTATTCGAAGTGGAAAGTTCGTAAGAATTTTTGTGCCGAAGCTTTTATACTATTACTCTTTACCAATGGCAGTATTGGGGAATAGGGTTGTAAGCGGTGGGTCCATGTTCAACTGAACCTCAATTTCATGTCCCTATAAACAATTGGCCCTTGTTGAAGAGCGCATATCCAAACCCGAAACTTAGACAAATCTTCAAAGTAAGTGCATATTTATATATCTATATATCTGCATATTTATATATCGTAATTCCTCTGTTTCTAGGTACCCATAAATTTGAAACGACCAATATATGACGCACTAAAGGACTTTGACCCATTATAAGAACCGTAGAATTAATGTTATGTTCAGATTCGTGACGAAATTTTGTTATTTTTAATACCCATAGGGTCCATTTGGGTCGGTTTGAGTCCCATGTTGGCAAAAATCTTAATTTCAATGTTTCTGTTAAGTGATTGAGTGTAGGGTTACTAAATTGTCTCCCTACTATCTTACTTGTTGTGCAGTGTTTTCAATAAATGTGAAATACACAAAAGAAAGATAATGAAAATTAAGTTAGTCGTCTCCCACTTTAGTTAACCCTGCACCACTCTGGATATGCAGAGAAATAAGGTACAAAAAGACAATAATAAAATATAAATGAAAATTCACCGGTTGTGCTTATTGAAATCCTATTGGGAACTAAAGCTATTAATTTATAAGTAGAGAGAAAAAATGTTGCACGAGTAATAAACGAATCTTCTGAAATAACAAGTGTCATCGCCAAGACTTAGAGGGGCATTAAACTAAATATTAAAAATACTTCAATGCTTATTACCATTCTAAAGTAGATTGCATTGCGGCGGGTTATCCATGTTATGTTCAACCGGGTACACAGGCCCGGGCCGAGGGGATTTTATTGCAGTTGAGTGTGCAAATGACTATGTTTAAAGACAGTGCCCTCCTATGCCTCATTTCTCTGCATTTACGTATTATTTTAATTTTTTTGTTTAAAGGAACATACCTTAGTTTGAATTACATTGTTTGTTTTTAATAAAAATAAAGTACATCAAAAAATATTTTTGGTCCTATGAGTTGAAAACTAATTTAAACCGAACCCGTGCCGGCGTTCAGAGAACTTATAAACGAGCGGCCAAAACTGGAAGCAGAGATCGTAGAAAATTGAAATCTGGCACAAGTAAGTTATGCTACTTAGTATGATTACAAATGAATTTTCGTCAAAATCGGATGAAACAAGTAAAAACGTTTTAGTCGGTTGATCTGACTTTCATACTCGTATAAGCTTAATCATACTTATAAATGGATTTGTAATTTTCCGCCATTCCGTCTTCCATTGCCTAAAGCTTACCGATTTTTTGAGATCTCGTAATGGGTCTTTTATGTGGAAGGTAGAAGAATGAGGCGTGGCATCCACTTTTTCTTTTGCGCATACATGATGAAATAAGTAAGTTGCATATTGTTCGGATGATATCGGATGATAATTTTCAGCAGAACCGTAAAACAGTATTCAAATTATTATGAGAATACCAAAAGTATGGATGGTGCATTTGGACTGAAGGTAGCAGTATGGGGCGTGTCGTCCATCTTTTCGTACACGTGTATAAAGCCGTTATAAAAAATTAATATGGCGTTCGCAGTTATGCGAACCGGGTGACAGGTAATGTGCATTCTACTCTGCAATAAAACAGTGCCTTTTATGTGGGATGTACCATAAGGGCCGTTGCTAGGAATCCAACTATTTGTCACTACGCTTATTTTATAATCGTGGTCTTAGGTATTGATTTAAAGTTAGATCTTATGAACAGGATTCAAGATATTTCAAAAATACCAAAAGAAGGCGTAATGGTACATTTGAGTAGGAGGTACTAAAAGGTATGTTAATATATGGCCTATTTTCAACCCCATAGGAAGTTTTGGATAGATATACGACACGCAATACTTAAAAACTATTATCGAGAGTTATGTATATTGCGAAACAGCCGTACAGACAGACATGAATTAAATAACTTAAAAAGTAATGTAAAAAAGTAAGTAAAAATAATTTTGGTACTTCTCAGGCAAAAACACGATTTCGCCCAATTTTGGTATTCTTGAAAAATATCTTTTATACTATTTGTTCAATAATGCTCTAAATAGTTGCATGGAAAAAACAATCATTTAAAAAAATTGGAAAAAATTGGATTCTACATCACGCCTTTTTTTTACCTCCCACCTAAATGACCTTTCCACGGTACAGATTCGAACACACATAACATGCCACATAATGGATGAAATTGGTTTAAATTTTTGTGCTTCTCATTTTTTTTTGTAACGGCTTTTTACGCGTTTAAGAAAATAGTGGTTGACACGCCCTATTCAGGTATCTCCCATGCAAATGCACCATTTGGTAGTACTCGTACTGTTCATACAATGTAACTCAAAATCAATGCTTCAGAAAAGAGTTATATGGTTAACACCTGACGAATAATAGCATGCTTAGCGACGCCCCTTCTGGTACCTCCCACAAAAACGAGACTCTTCTAGAATAGATTAGAACTCCCATAACTTGTAACCTAGCCCATGAAATTCGCTAAGATTGTGAGATCCGCAATATTTTAATAACGGCCTTGTATATGAAAATAGTGGTTGACATGTCCCATTGTGGTACGTCCAACGCAAATGCATAACTCCACCTACTTTTGATATTCGCACAATATCTGAAATACTTTTCATGGGACTCTGCTGAAAATTAGAAAGTACCAAATTGATTTTACAATAAATTAGCTGAGGAAAACTAGGAGCCACAGGCTTGCAGAGTGGAGCACTCTAGTTTTATAAAACTCTTGATTGGTAGAGTCGATTTTATTCTTATGAGCGGTATTGTACGTACTACTGTAGGCCTACGAGCGTTCACATAACTGAGAATTTTAAACCAGGTTTGGTTTAAACCTTGTGGAATAGAAGTTCAGGCCTCTATAGCCAGACAAATAACACTATTGGTGCTTAAAAGGACGCCAACATTTACGTTTCCCTAATGCTTTAACGATGCCATTATAAGAATTGATTGGTCAATATTTAAATTTTGTTTTTGTGCAGACGTGACAGAAAGTGGTTACCATTCCCGTTCATGTGCCTACCATTCATATGATCTTTTGCGAGGTTTCATTAATATCCATGAAATGTTTTTTGAAAACATTTTTTTGTTTTGTTTGTTTTTGGAAACTCTAAAATTCTTCTAAAATTCTCAGTATTTGGGCTAAATATTTATGTCAAGTTAAATGACACATCCGTTCTGAACCCCCTTGCGAAAAACGCAGTTCACCCATTTCTTAATATGAAGGGATATACTGTCTACAATAATGTTTGCTCTAAGCAGTTATTAAGATACGAAAGCTGAATAGCACTATCTGAGATGTACATATCTAGCTATTTACAGTCATGTGCTCGAATTAGGATGACCCCATTTACCGACCTAATAGACTTTTTTCTGGTGTCACTGCCGATATAAATGCGTTCCATGCGAAGGCCGTTTTTGGCATGCAGGTCTCAATGACCAAGCGAAATAATAAAACTGTTCACCTTTTATAGTTTAATAGTTTAAAATTAATATCCTATTTTTTTGTTTTATTAAGTTTGAGCCCAGTATATTAATTATTTTAATAACAAAAAAATTTTCATTTACAATTACTTCGTCTTCATTTTTGAAAACTTTCTGTCTTTCTCAAAAACTTTAGCTTTTAAGGACTCTCACTTGCTGGAACTTCCCCTACAGGCCACAATACCTAAAAATAAAATTTTGATGCCACTTGTTTAGTCTTAGTTTAATACAGCACCCTACTGTGCAGTACAGACCTATCTCGGCTGAGCATGAGTCTAGAGACCGATACATGAAATGGTTGCGGCCGTCTGGGAATAGGGCTGAATAATGTATACATCTCGCCGATTGGTAGCCGTATCCCGCTTTACTTGCCTGGCATTAACAATCTGATGGTGGTCAGTCTGTATATAGCCACTCATTTAGTTCCCAATACGTAGAAATAGGCAGAGTGAAGTCGCTTCTTAAGCCAGGCAACGACACAAGCAAAGGCCAATCTCCTTGCTTTCGCCAGTAGCTAAGACGTTTGAAGCACAGCTCCTCCCCAACCTTATCCATGTGCTGATCATTAGCATTGGCTCCACAAGCTGCACAGTACAACAACTGCTTTACACGCCATCACCGCCAGGCCTTCGACACGTTCGATTCTCTACACATGCTTCAGCTACGATATCTGCGATAAGCTTAAAAGTAAGAGCAAGGTCCTCAAATCACTAGCCGGCAATACTTGGGAAGCTGACAAAGAAAACTTGTTGACCACTTACAAAACGATGGGTCGGTCTGTAGCGAACTACGCAATGCCGGTGTGATCGGCGAACGTGAGTTCGACGCATCGGAAGACAATTCAGATTTGTCTAACTGCCGCCCTGAGAACATCAACAGCGTGCCTCTTTATGTCTATTAAGGACCATCTCTTTAACTGATTATATGGCTAAATGAGTGCTTTAAATCGTTTATACAAGACATATGCATATTATAATCGCTATTTACACACTTTTTTATGGAGTCAACTGTCTTTTTATTTTTAGTCTGATGTCCCCAATATTCGCAGTAGTCACCCAGCTTCTACCAGAACCCAATTTCTTAGCCGACGCTTTTCTTCGATGGTTGTCAATATCAAAAGACTAGATTGAGTTACATTTTAAGGCATTTTTATTATTTTTTATGCATTTTGAACCTACATTTACTGACTTCACTCCTAGAATACCAGTTGGAATTTGAACCCTGTCGCAGCTATTAAGGCAACTACGCTCATGTGGGTTTGCTTTTTGTCACATCGTCACATCGAGAATAACATAAACAAGAAACTACTGGTCTTGAATAAGCGACACCACAGCTAAACTGTTTGGAAGCTGTCATCGCAGTCATAACACGAAGACTGCCATACAAATGTGGTCGCCTTTTTTAAACTGATAAAATCATCTTTATTAGCAGACCGAGTTACATATGTTCATATGAATGTACGCTAAGACATTAGAGTGGGCCGAAAAGAAATGCATGGACAAAAGTCGCTGCTGCTACACCCAGCGCTACTGCTACTGGTTTGACCAATTTAGCTCTGCTAAGTCTGGAAAACCCCAAAATTTTGAGCAAAATGGTTAGAAAAATGGCTGAAAGCTTAGTTTCATTGTGTTTTCTCAAACATTTAACTAGTTATTTTTTGCTAAATGTCTAAAAATAAAATTGTAAATTTAAATATTTTGTATTAAATATTGTATTCCAGTTTTGTTAATTCTTTTTGAAACGAGTGCCGATTTAAATGTTCAAATGACTTTGAAAATAAAAAAAAAAGTTACATAGTTCTAAAAAACTTAAAAGTCGGGATGTGAGTCGAGTGTAAGTTAAAAACGGCAGAACACGATCTTTGTCGTTGTCCCTGTCTACAGCGTCTTAGAAAAAATTGCAAGTGAAATATTCCTTGAGGAATTAAGAGACTCTAGGTTAGGGTTTCCTATTCTACCACCCTTCCCAATGTAACATATCCAACCCATTAAGGGCGGATTTCCCTAAATCCGTTTTTATTTTAAAAATTTGTGTGCCATTTAAATTTATAATTGAGATATAAGTCATTCGTCAACATACAATTCATCTTAAGTTGATGACACTATATTAAAAAAACGTGAGACGTATCTAAAATATCAAATGGCTAGATTTCCGGCCAAAATAATTTTATAATGTTTTCAAGATAGGACATTTTCCGGCTAGATCTAGAAAAATTACTTAATTGCCACACTTAATTGCCACACTGCTAAAAATATATCAATGTAGGGTAAAGGGTACATAAAAGTCGTCTAGGCTGAGCTTAAGGCCGTTCTGGCTTGTTTTAATTCAATTTCGCCCATTTGTCATCAAAAATAAAAAAGAGTTTAATGAAAACATAAAGAAGAAGCAAAAGAACAAGTTCAAACATTGCGCATGCGCACCTTTTTTTATTGCTGATACGTGCCGTAACCAGGGACAATGAAAAATTTGCCATAAAAATGACAATATACATACAAGCATTCTTACATACACACACACGAGTGTAGAGTGTTTGGACATTTGTGTGCCTCGATTACGACTATTTCGTTGTCCGTTGCCCGGGCTTATTCAAGGAAATCGAGTTGAACTTTTAAATCACTCGTTATGGTTGTTTGAGCTCTTTTTGTTGGGAGTTGGTGTTTTTGTTATAGTTCCGAAATACTTAAATCGGGTTCTCTCTTATCAGATCATAAATAATATAGGCGTACATATGTACGCACATATCTGTACGAGTATAAGTGTTTTTAAGAATTATTTTCGGCGATGGAATTCATCGTTGGCGTGATGAACCTCCTCTGGGAAATTGTTTGGCTCGATACGTGTTTTAAATACTGAAAAGTTATTCAAAAAGAAATTAAAAACAAATATAGAAGTGCAGGAATTCTGAAGTGTGATATGCAATTGAAGGGCTATTTAGAAGATACTTCAGTTATAACAAAAAATATAAAATTATATACAAGGAGGATATTGAAATTTGTGTGCCTCAAAGATTGTAAATAAAATCACTAGTTGGACAACAGTAAACATTCAAATCGTTGTCGGTGATAACTAGATCTCGGATTTATGCATATTTTTATTGGAAATTCGTTTTTTTTTGAAAAGGGAAATAAAAAACATATTAGCATATTTTTAATTTTTTTGTTATATGTGCATAAAGTGCAAATATGTACTAAATATATGCAAAAAACAGAAATTCCAATGATCACCATTGGATCCTGATATTTTTAATAGTAAATTTTTATCCGATTTTTAATAGAATATTTTATACTAAATATAAAAAGATATGGGCTGTCTTGGTGTAACAGTATGTGATCAAGGCTATCATATAAGTATATACTCCGAAAAACACAGGTAAAAATACTGATAAGAAATTTTTTTAATATTTACCCAAACAGCAAACGTCCTAATTATAGGTCCTGTCTGAGAGTTCTATTGTAACCGTCATGATGTACAGACGTACTGTGTGTGCCGGTCGTAAATTAGAATTTATTGAGATTGTTTTGAACGTTAATCTATTATTTGCATCATACACCAACTATAAATGTTTTGTGAAAATAAAATTCATATAAATAAACTATAATTTGATTAGGCTTTAAATAAAATGAGTGTGAGCAATGCTCCCAACTCAACTTTATTAAAGACAAAAACAACTAATCTGATCAATGATAGAAAAAGAAAAAACAGTGACAGTATGGAGAACGAAAACAAACACCTAAAGAGCAACTACTATTCAGTTCTTGACATTGAAGACAACTTTCAATGTGACGAATCAGTACTAAAAAAATTCAAAGACCATGTGCAAAAGAGTAATGTAAACAATCAATCATCATCTAATAGTGACTCGCTCTCACAAAACAACAATACTCCGCTGTCTCAGACATGTGCAGCATCAACTAGCAACAAAACACCGCAAAGTGCTCAAGCAGAAACTCCAAAACAAAATAACCAAAACAAAAAAGAAAAAATCCCACCAATAAATGTATTCGATGTGGAGACAAATGAGTTAATAGACTTCATAAAAAATGGTTTAAACATAAACGATTTTCAAATTAAACAATTTGATAATACCAAAAAAAAATACTTTATTTCTAACTTCTTTAGAAAGTTATATTCGTGTAAAGTCTCACTTAAAAAAAGTTAACACAAAATTTTTCACTTATACGCCGAAATGTGCTAAAATTAAAACATTCATACTTAAGGGGTTGAGTGCCAACATAGCTCCTACAAAAATACTTGATGAACTACGCAAGTTTGAAACTGCAACATTAAAATTTATAAAAGTAAATCCATTCAACACGAACAAGTCAAAAAAGGAGGGCCACATCCTCCCAATTTTTGTGGTACAGATAGCTCCTGAAGGAACGATCAAGGACCTAAAATCAATAACAGGAATAATGTACAGAGTTATTAAATGGGAGCCGCTAAGGAAAGAAGAAATCCCACAGTGTCGAAGGTGTCAGGGATTTTTCCATAGCGCTTCGAACTGCTTTTTGGATCCGAAATGCGTTAAATGCAACCAGTCACACGAGATGGGCAAATGCAATGTGTCTAATGTAGACGCAAATGAACGAGAGAAACTTTACTGCGTACTCTGCAAAAGTTATGGTCACCCTGCTTCCTACAAAGGTTGCGAGGCATACAAAAAACTGAGGCAAAAACTCAAAGAGAGAAGAGAAGTTCTTGGACAGAATCGAAGTCAGAAGTTTAACCAAAATTTAAGTTTTGCCAACGTATTAAAAACAAATACCGAGAATTTTGGCAATATTACATCTTCAAATAATAACCCTAATAATAATGATTTCTTCCAAAATCTTCAACAATCAATTCAAAACATAGCAAATCAAATTTCAAATTTTCAGAAACAATTACAAAGTCAGGCATCAAGAATAGATACTTTGTATTCACTTCTCGACTTGAATGTTTAATGGATTATGATCAAGATTCAGTTCAGACTATATCAAAAAATCTTTTTATAGTTCAAATTAATGTAAATTCTCTTATAAGACTAAATAGAAGATACGACCTACAAATGTTTTTAAATAAATTTAATCCTGATGTTGTTTTGCTTAATGAAACTAAACTCAATATTAGACATAAAATAGGTTTTGAAAACTATAATTTTATAAGGAAAGATAGAAATTCTACTACAATTGGAGGAGGTACCGGCATTTTAATAAAGAGAGGTATACGTTTAAAAGAATTTTCTGAGTTCACACCCCCCAGTTTCAGACATCTTGAAACTTGTATAGTTAAAATACCTTTGCCGGCTAATAAGCAAATGTATGTTATATCAGCATACTATCCAGCGGGAAACAATAATGCAACCCTGAAAAATGATTTACAGCATCTCTTTGATTGTTTAAAACTTGACGATGTGAATAATTTTTATGTATTGGCTGGTGACCTTAACTGCAAGCACTCAAACTGGGGTAATCCAGTTAACAATAGTAAAGGTATCTCATTGAATGAATGGCTATCAGATAAAGAGATTCAATTTAGATGCAAATTATATGCTTCTGTTTATCCATCATATCCACGTAGTGGTTCCTTTTTAGATATCTGCATTGCTGACAGTAGAATTTTTATTCATAGGGAAAATAATAGTACAAATTGTCTGCAAACGATAGACTACGACAGCGACCATAATGCGCTAAAGATAATCATATCCAAGAACCCAAATTTGGAGCCTTTTGACTTTTTGAAGGCGAATGAAAGTTCACCTCTGGATTACAAAAAAACGAACTGGAAGAAGCTCGAAAAATCTATAACGACTGCTATAAACAGTGTTTCTCTTATTCCAAACAACAGAAATTTATCTAATTATGAGATAGATTTTCATTTAGATAGATTAAATAATATTATAATAAATGCAATTGGGAAAAGTGTTCCGTCATTTAGAAATAAAGATCGATTGCAACATTTAATAAATCCAATCATTAGAAAACTGCACACAGAGAAAAGCAGAATTGTTACAGCCATAAAAAAACATAATAGAATGCAGAATGTACTCCCACCCACTCTGCATATTTATCTGAAGAACAGATTAAAACTGATAAGAAAGCTTCTTCAAGACAACTTTGTTATTTCAATGAATAAATGTTTGGAACGAAAACTATCAATAATAAGCTCTTCGGAACCATCCAAAATGTTTTTCGAAATTAAAAAACAATTGAAATGTCAAAATTCTTCCAATCTGAACATATTAAAAATTCCAACGAACGACGTTTGCTTGCTACATAGATCAGATGTTAATCCTCGTTCATTAGAGATAGACCCTAGCTCAGATAAATACGTTTTAAGGAATGAGGACAGTATTTTGAATGTTATGGGAGCATATTTAGAATCTATTTATTCATCAAAGAATACCGACAATTCGAACCAAATACACAGAGAAGTACAAGAATGTTTCAACTCATTTTTGGAGGCAAAAATGAGACATGACAGCACTCAGGCCAGAATTGTAGATTTCAATGAAGATCGAAAGTCAAATGATTTCGATAGCTCCACCGCAGAAAACTATTTTATCACTCGCGATGATATTATCTACATATTTTCGAAGTTGAAGGGGAAATTGTCATTTGGCGTAGACAAAATACCAAATATCATCTTGAAAAAAGTACCAAGCATATTGATTTTTTTGAATATTTAACATTATTTAACAACATGCTTAATAATTCGTTCTTTCCGAAAAGCTGGAAAATAGCAAAGGTGGTTATATTGCCTAAAAAAGATAAGGATTCTACTGATCCAAAGAATCTCAGAGCTATCAGTCTACTGCCTAACATAAGCAAAATCTTTTAAAATGTGCACCAATAATATTATTATGAAGCATTGTGAGAATAATAATTTAATTTGTGATAGGCAATTCGGCTTTAAGCATAGGCATTCTACAATCCACGCGATCAACTTATTAGTCTCCAACATACACTGGAATTGGAATAAGAAATTATGTACAGGTGCTTGTCTCATTGACTTTGAGAAAGCATTCGATAGTATATGGATACCAGGTTTAATATACAAATTGCATAAATATGAGTTTCCCTCCCAATTTGTTATACTATTACATAATATGATTGATAGTAAGGAATTTGTTGTATGTAATGGGAAAAGTACGAGCTCTCAAATATTTAAAATGTCAAATGGCCTCCAGCAAGGAACAGTGAATGCTCCAATTCTGTTTAATCTTTATATTCATGAATTGATAAATAATTTGGATTGCATAATCGGATTTGCAGATGATATTGTAATTTACCAATCTGATGACAGAATAGAATACATTAATAGCAAATTGCAAGAAACATTTAATTTAGTCGAAAAATATTCTATCGATTGGAACATGAAAATTAATACAGATAAATGCGAGACGATTCTCTTTCGACCACCGGTTGATAAATGTAATTGGAACGTAAGGACGAATTGGAAGGAATTTCGTATTCAATCAACAATAAATAATAATACCATACCTGTTAAAGAAATTGTCAAATACCTAGGCATTTACCTCGATAAATTTCTATATTTCAATGTTCATATCAACAATCAGATCAGGAAAGCAAGAAACGCGTTTTTTGCATATAAACATATCTTTTTTTCAAAACTGTTCAACAGAAACGTAAAACTCTTAATGTACACATCGATGGTTCGCTCCATAATGTGCTATGGTGGACCTATTTGGTTCAACATTTCACCGGCCTACATGGAAAAACTTAGAAAGTTTGAAAGAAGTTGTTTAAGATCGTGTACCTCTCTCTATAGATCATCCGGTAGCAATTTCCAACAATATATATCAAATAAGCGCTTATATAAAGCTGTTAATATTAATAGAATTGATAATTTCATTATAAATATAATAAGAAACCATATCATTAAATGTACTGGATGTAATATTAATAACCTAATCATGGCTCCTTATTATGTCGATGACGTATACATAAGTAAAACCCTAGAAACGGGTTATGTCCCACCAGAAGCCTTCTTATATCTAGATGGAATGGGATACATTCAGAATAATCTGGGTGTACCAATGTTCTATCATCTGTACAGAAGAGCGAATGTTAAAGCTTTTAATAGTAATATAATAAATAACAATGAAACAAGATTTGACATGAGTATAACTCGAAAAGATCGTAACGATCGGTCAAATACACAAAAGTTTTGGTGGCTTGACACATAACCCTTTTTTAGCATACTGACTCATTTTATTATATAAAAAAAAAAGAAATTTAAGCAATGTTTTTTCCTATTTTTTCATTACAATAAATTATAACAAACGATTGTCATCGGTATATTTTTCTAAACTAATTTAATTGTAAAACAAATTCTATAGCACATCAATTAAATATGCTTGAGTGTCCGAATATGGAACAGTGCATTATCAAAGACATATATACTTATACTATTTGTTTATTTGTAGTAATAACATATGAAATGGAATTAAATAAATGAATGAAAAAAAAAAAAAAAAAAAAAAAAAAAATAGGTCCTGTCTTTCCACAACCCACATTTTTAAATGAGAGATGTATAACCAAAAATAATGGAATTGGGAAATTTAAATTTGTTTTATTTTTTTTTAATTTAAAGACTCGCCGATCTAGAAGATAACTTTTTAATTAAATCTTTGGTTAATTTCGTACAGAAACGATGAGTCTTTGAAATACCACAGTGTTGTTTTTCACTGTCGGATCCGCTAAACATGTGTTAAATTATTTTTTACTGTTTCTGTTTAAAGTATTTATTTTAATGTAACTTTTGGTTTTTTTGATGTAGAAAAATATCGAAACGTTACCCCCGCCATTCGTGGGAGCTGCAATTTGACATTGCATTGTTTGCAAGTGTTTTGTAAGAGCAAATAAAAATATGGCAAAAGCAGCGGCAAATATTTGATGTTAAGTGTTCAAACTAGTTGGATTTTTCTTTGAGGGCATATTATTTTATATACGAGTATAAATAAATATTTGGTTTAGATGGTGTTTAGTAAATCAATGACTTGTTTTTTGTCGAATATTTAACAAATCTGAACGCAGCTTTAAAAAAGCGGTGTTATACAAATAAAAAGAGATTCATAAAAATACCGTAATTTTTTTGAAATAAGTTTTGCTTATTTTCAGCGACACTCCCACTGTAAGGTGAAAATCTTGACTGACTATCATAGGACGGTCTTCTTTATTCCACTTAACTCCCTGTGGAGCATAGGGCCTCATCACAGGATTGTTATAGTGAACATTTTTTTAAAAATTTAAAATGTTTTATACTGGGCGGGCGATTTAAATTTGAATTTGCTGAAAACGACGTCAGGATTGTTATAGTGAACATTTTTTTAAAAATTTAAAATGTTTTATACTGGGCGGGCGATTTAAATTTGAATTTGCTGAAAACAAAGTACTGATAATTTTCCCAGATTTCTGATTTTATTTAAAAGGTTGAACTTTGTCATTTTATAATGGAATAAAATATCATTCGTATGAGTGGGTTCTCTGAAGCCGATATGCGACAATTTTGCAATAGTCACCGAGATGAAAATGAGCTTTATCTGAAAACACGATTTTTCGATTATTCGTCATCTGCCAAACAATCTTCAGTTCATTGGGCGAAGCGAGAACGCATCGGATGGTGTTCTATTTTTAAATGACCTATTTCTACTGACCTGCTAGTAATTCGTACCAATCTGAAAATGTAAGAACTATGTGTTTCCATCACATAAGAGTTCACCATTTATTCCAGACGATGATAGACTGTACGTTATCATCATTTCGGTAAATAATCGCATTGTAGTTTAATTTTCCATCCTTGGGAATAAAGACCTCTTTGAGTCGTCTCCGTCTTTCCGATAAGAATGATTTCGTTAAAAAAGTTTCTTTCTTTTAGTACAGCTATTTATAAATAGTGCAACATTTTTAAAGAATCGAACATAACTTTTTCAAACTAAGCTCCAACCTAAACAGTTGCGACGTCTTTTTTGTTCACCTTTTAAATGTTTGCGTTTAATTTGGTTCGAAAATGCAACACTGAAGACATCAGTTGGTTTATGGTGTCACATTTAACACCGCAGAGTGAAGCAAGTGCAAAAACTGCTACATTATCGCGCGCATTGCCTACAACATTTGACAAAATGTAGGGCATTATCAGCCGTTATTTAGCCTACTTGTTTAGTTGCCTAGTAAGTTTTCAGTATTAAATAAAATTAAGATTAATGGGGAAACACACATAGTTTCACTCTATACAGATCAAAGAGTATTGAACACTATCAGATTTTATCGGAGAATTTGTCAAAAGCAGACAATTAACAGTCTAATGCACCAAACTTCTTTAGGGTAGCTACTCGTACATATACTCGTACAACATGGCGCATAAATGGACGCTGAAAATATTAACTTTTTTGATAAAAGACAACGCTTTCATAGTTTATTTTACTTATTTTTAATTTGATTCACAAAAGTTTAGTTATTTGGTATTTATTTTATGGATACATTACATTTAAATGAAGAGATAGTTGTGAAGTCGTTTAATATTCTTCACACAGAATTAAGGGTGCGCTACGCTTTGAAACTGATGGTGTCGTTTGTGGAGAATCTAATAGACGACCAAGTTTCCTCGCACCGGAAGTGTTTGTATAAATAAGGCCAATTGTAATTCTGGTTTGGAACTGTACTAGGGTCACAGGGTCAGTGTATCTTTACAATTGATTGTTGTAAGCTGACGATGAAGCCTATTAAGTAGCCAACTTTTTGTGACTGCGTAATTAACCAATCAAAAGAGAATTCGCATATAATATTTTCGGGATCGATGGTTTATCCTATTTAGCTCACAGAGCATATATGCTAAGTCTATACCTCCCGTTAAAGAATTGTATTGGTGAACAATATTTGGCATAGAAATTTAAATAACTTTTTATGTTTTTGATTCCAATGGCGGAACGAAGATATTGGTTCAATACCATAGTTCGTGGACAACAGCTGTCTGATTTGTTGTCATACGAGTATCATTTGACAACTATTATATCATCAACAGGTTCTACTCTATGGTCGTATGAACCACGGCCGATGAAACACGCCCGATTTTGCGTCTAAGTTAACCTTACCAAAACGATTGCTACTCGTACACACTGTTCTAGTTGCCACAAAACCTTTATTTCGGACGATATGCCTAAACCATAACTAGGGTAAGTTCCTTCTCCGGTGTATGTTGCTAAGTTACATATGATGCCCGAAATCTGGTGAATACTTTAAACCTCCTTTGCGTAGCTTTTTCGGGTTAAACTGTTTTAAAAGTAGTTTTCCTGTGATTAGGATAATCTGTTCATATTTGTAGTACAAAATTTAATATTATAACAAATAAAAGCAAAAGTCTGTAAAACTTAATAAGAAAAAATTACAGTGCAAACAACGAAAAATAAAAATTACAAAACACCCTGTTAATGCGGCATGTTGTATGCATACAACACTTGAGTTAAAGGCTCCAAAAATGATCTGGAAAATATTTTTAACTTTTATTTGTTGTTTTTTTAATTGTTTAATAAATAATGTTACCGGAAAAAAATCTTAACTGAATTATTTTCTGTTTAACATAAAAGAAGAGACCTAATTTACTCACAAAATGTACACCAAATTGTTGAATTGTTTACTGATGTCCAAGTCCAAAGCAAAACTAAGGTCAAGGCCTCGGCGATCTTTTTATCATAGTTTGTTTTGCAATACATATTTACTGTTAGAAATGAGACATGTGCTCTCAAAAAGTGTTGTTGTATACAAACAACAAATGCACGAAAGGGCTAAGCACTTTATGTTTTAATACAAAACCCGTAAAATATATTAAATAAATTATTTGCTACTATTTTGCATTGTTAAATGTGAAAAGTAAGTTTGAACTATCAGTTGGGGTTAATTAATAAATTGACTTATCCCGATTCGTGCACAAGAACCCGATGCGAATTTGCCGACTAGACCTCTCGTTTTTTGATTCTTTTTTAGTTTATACTAGCGGATACCGGACGTGTGCTTTTGATGCTAGCAGATAATATATATTTTTTCGTTAGGTTTGTAGACATAACAATTTTTCGATGTTCTAACTCTGGAGTAAGCAGTGTGGAAAACAAGAATTTTCTAAGTTCATACCTTCCAGAATCAATATATAAAATTGTAGTTGCTGTTGTGTGGTAGGCATAGATGCTAGATCTGATGCTGTCATGGTAAACGGATTTGATGTATTTTAGAGTTGATTTAGGACTGTTTCCATATAAAAATAAGCCGTAGTCTATTTTGCTGAGTACAAGCGCCTTGGCCAGGTATACTAAAGTGTTGATGTGAATAAAGCTTCTGCCAGATAGATATTTTATTAAGTTTACTCTGGTTATGAGATCTTTTTTTAACTTTAAAATGTGTTCCTTTCAACGATATTTATTTTCAAAAATTATTCCCAGGATCTTTAGTTTTGTTACCTGTGGAAGTACAATATCATTTACTGCCAATTAGTTAGGTTTGCAATTGTGTTTTCTGCAAGTGTGAAGCACTGATGACTTGTTTAACGAAATTTTGGCTCCTGATGTTTTTCCCCATTTGATTATATCTTTTAAAACATTTATAAAAAGATTGTTGGTTTTACTGTTCTCTTTATTAATGCTCAATATGTATAAATCAACAGTGGTATACATTTTTATGCTTATTGATTATTGCACTAATTTCATTGAAAGCGATTTGAAAGAGAAATACCGACAATGGTGAACCTTGTGGAATACCGTTGGCCAAGGATGAGGTATTAGAAAAATAGTTGGTTATCTTTACTCTAAATGTCCGTCCTGACAAAAAAGATTTAATGTAATTTAGAATTTTGGGACCGACACCCCACAATTTTAATGTGCTAAGAATGACATGCATGCCGACTCGATCAAAAGCCTTTTCAAAGTCGATTGCTAGAATGGATGCATGGTTTTTGGATGAAAGTGCTTTCGTTACGTAGTAATCAATGTGAAGCAGAACGTCTGTGCACCCTTGAGAGGATTTAAATGCTACTTGATTTATGCTGATAAGTTTGCGAGCGTTGAAAAACAAGGATAAACGGTTAGAAATTATGCAAATTCATTTTAATTCAGTTCTTTTGTAAAAATAATAAAAGAAAAAATCTGTTAATCGTCATTCCCCTGTGAAAAAAATTGGCCAGGAAAGATGAATTTCTACAAAAACCCCTGAAATGTTTATTTAAGTACTTACTCTTTCAAAATTGATTTGGGCTGGAAGTTTATACTTGCAATAAACACAAAAAACACTTGCAAAATTATAAAAAGTATTAATTATGTTTTTAAAAAACAACACAGGGGAATGACCAACTAAAGTGTGAACGTTCGTAACGAGTGACAAACCACGACATACTTTATTTTAATAAGACTGTTGACGAAAAAACTATTAGATGTGTACCCACTTCAAGTAATGTTCAATCATATTTGAGTTGCTTGAAATCAGGATTGGTTTGGAATTTGAATTTTAGCGAATGTTAGATTTTACAGGGCAATACTGTGTATTTTCAGGGACAAAAAATAAACATCCATATAAATAAAAATTGAATTAAAAAAACACTTTGGTAGGAAATTTGTTTAAGAACAAATATTTTTTTTAAAAAACAATTTTTAAAACTTTAAAGGTCCTATAAAGATTTATTGTATAGTAAATAATAAAGTATAATATATTTTATTTTTCCCGCTTGAAACAACCAAGGACAACAAAGTGGCCCATAATCTCTGAATCAACCAAGTACAAGCTGCAATTGAAAAAAGACATAAAAACAAGTAAATATGTCGATAAGTTATAGAACCTTATATACCGTTCCTACGCTACCGGAGCGTCCTCAAAATAAAACTTCAAAACTACGTTATACAGGGTGACCGTCGGGAAGGTATACTACTTTGTTTGTGTATAATTTTTGAATAAATGAAAGAGAGTGGATCTTATATTGATAAATGTTTTATTTAATGTGGGCAATTATATAAGGAACACAATAACAGATAAATGTCTGTTAGCCTCACAAATGCGTGCCCTTTTGAGCACATTTTTCACTACATTCTCACACATTCCACACGATATTTCAATAATTTCATGTCAAATATTTTGTTTCAGTTGCTTTTCAGATATCCCCACAGAAAGACGTCCGTGGAGGCCAATCAACATCACCATTTCTTGAAATAACTTGTTGTGGAAAGAGGTTTCGCAGTAATTCCATTGTAATCCTGGCTGTATGCGATGTGGCACCGTCTTGTTGATACCACATGTTAATCAAGACCAAAGCACGCAGTTATGGCGTTTAAAAGTTTTCAATCATATCACGATATCGCTCCCTATTGACACTTACCGTTACGCCGTTTTCATTTTCATAGAAGTAAGGTCCAATGATTCCACCTGACCAAATTACACACCAAACTGTCGCGTTTAATGAATGCAAAGATGACTGATGAATAATTCGAGGATTACTATTCTGTTTATTTATATAGCCATTCAAATGAAAATGTGCCTCGTCACTCATTATGATTTGTTCATGAAAATCGGGGTTGTCATGGGCGAGCTGTAACATCCTAGTGGCATATGTACGACGGCGTAAATGGTCTTACGGAAGAAGCTTTTGTGTTAACTGAATCTTAAATGGAAACAAATGCAAATCCTTGTGCAAAATTTTGGCCAAAGTTGTTCTTTGAAGACCAAGCTCCTGAGCACGGCGTTGAATTGAGGTTGATCGATTGAGCAGCAGTAAGGTTTTCAGCCGGCCGTGCAATACTTTGTGGTTCATGCTTGGGCCTATCTTTCTTCGAAATCATTCACTTCTCACGATAAATAGTGCGTTTTGTTGGCATGTTGTTTCTCCCAAAAATTTCACGTAACTTTCTCATCGTCACAGTAATCAATGATTGATTTTGATAAAATGTTTTAACGATTAAAACACGTTGGTTTATCAAATATTTTTCCATAATAAATTTGCAAAGTCTCTACTTCACGACTGCCAAGACTAATGTTTACCAAAATGTCGGCAAAACAAAGTAGTACATCTTCACGGCGGACACCCTGTATTTGCGTTCGTAGCAAAATTAGCATTAATTTAAGTACCCAAATGTGGGCCACAAGAGCCCATAAATCCAACAACTAGGCCATTTTTATTGCGTCCCAACTAACACAACCTATTTTAACCTTTGTCCTTGCACGAAAAATATTATTTTCTAAGCAAACAATAAAAAGTGCATTTTTTACCTTTGGTGCCTTAAAAGGAAACGTTTTCCCATGAAGAGCAATACAAAAATTGATGGCACTTTTCGTTGTTTTTCCACTTGCTTAATTCACTGATTCTCTTAAAATAGCCTCAAGTAATATATTTTTAGTAATGCCAATATGTAATGGAATTTCTCACAATTTTGCAAGAGTACGCCAGTACATTTTGTTTTAAAGCGTTTTGAAATATTGTTGCATCTTTAAGATACTTTACTAAAGATACCTACCTATTTAAATATTTAATAGATCTTCTTGTACATTTACACTATCTGCAATCCAAAGCTCAAATTGTTCTAAATCAACAATAGCTTTTTAAGGAATAATTTAAGCGCGAAAACTTTCCCAACATTGGCACCATTGAATTTACGAGTATGACTGTGGTATTAGAAAATGATGCATTTCTCGGGAAACCGGGAATGAAAAATGACCGGGCGGGAGTTCCTGCGAATCCTCTCCAATTAAAAAAGCAAAATATTGATATTTTGTTTAAATTTTATTGTTCAAAAAAATGCAATCGATATTTTATTACATGGTGTGCTTAATTAATGGCTATACATATGTACTCGCATGTACATATGTGAGTACGCTGGTATGTACACATACGTACGTATTTAATTAGTTGTTGTGTATAGGTTGAAAGGAGAAAAGAAGAGAAACTACAAATGTACAAACCTTAAGTATCGTAAATGAAAACAAATTAACCATTTTCATACTTAATAACAACTCCAAAAAAGAACAAACTGAACAATGTCCGACATCTTATTCTTATCACAATAATACTGTCATAACGCTATTTACTAAATAAATAAATATGTCCTAAATTATTAAATTACGTTAATTATACGTGCATTTGTATGCTGTCAATGTCTTTCTATGTACGTTTGTATAGGTGTGTGTATGTGTATGTGTGTGTGTGGATTGACCTACATATGTTTATAAATATGTAAGTGTGTATGTATTTGTAGATATGTATACTTATGAGTAAATACTGTTGTTAAAATGCAATCGATAATACTTGTTGAGCGCTTACAATCTAAATTACACCTCCATGTGTATGTATGTACTCGTATGTATGAGTATGTAGGGTCGGGATCTGGCTAGATAATAAGGGACTTTGACGATCGCTTGTAATACTTTGCAGTGGCGGATGTTGACGTTTAGAGGATCTTCTCGCCTCCGCTAGACATTTCAATGGTTTCTTTGGCGTCGTCCTTCTCCTCTACTTTGGATGGCACTTGATTGTTGTTGTCGTGCAGCTTTTCCACCTCGATGTACTCATCATCCTCCGGCTGATTGTGGTGGTCGTTCTCGATTATTTCCTGCTTGACCTCATTCAAGAGCAATGGTTTTTCCGGTTGCATCATTTCGGAACTGTTGACATCAGCTGCATTCTCCTCTTTAGGGGGGGTGTGCTCATTTTCGTTCTTTAGTGGAGATATCTCTCGTTGGTCGTGGTCGATGAGATGGTGATCCAATTCAGCGCGGAAGTAGAATTTGTCGGGGCACAGGTTGCAATCGTACGGCTTAGAGTTGATGCCGTGCTCCTGCATGTGATTGAGTAGGCCTGCGGGCACCGTAAAGACGGACGAGCAGATGTAACAGTTGAAGCCTCGATCTTCGCAGCCGGCAAAAGTGTGCTCCACCAAATGTTCCTGCAGTTTCTGAGGATGAGGCAGGATCATTTTGCAGAGATTGCAGCGATTCGCAATGTATTGCCTGAGTTCGGGATTGGGTCGCTCGTAATGATCGCGCTGCTTGAATTTATTGTTGAGATTGTGTTTGCGGCAACACTTTTCGCATACCTTGGCCTCGGCGGGTGAATTGGTGATGGGTTCCAGACAAAGAGCACATGCATTCTCCGCAACAGTGGAAACTTTCACGTGGAATCTAAAATGGAGGTAGGCAAATGACAATTTTAATGTAGGGAATTTAGAATGGAAGTAGCCAAAGGACAGCTTCAATAAAAGGCAATCTTTATTAGTTGTTACTTACTTTGCATGCAGACCAATTTCGAATTCGGAATGCAGCGATTGACGGCAACATATGCAATGTACTGGCATCTGACCCTCGGTGTTGTGTTCGGCCAGATGTGCTTTGAATGCACTCACATCGGCCAATGGTTTGGAGCAATGGGAGCATCTGCCCGACTGGCCAACCTTGGAGTGCTGCAATTTGTGCTCTGCCAATATTGCCGGCGAGGGGAAGATTTCATCGCATATCAGACACTTGTGCTTGCCCGTCGAATTGTGGCAGGTCTTCATGTGGTGTTCCAGTTCGCTGCGAGACTTAAAGTTGCCCGAACAATATGCACATTTTAGACTGACTCCGGTCTTCAAATTGTGGACGATCTTACGATGCGAGTGTACCTCAGATTCGGTGCGGAAGTCGTTGCGCTCGCAGATGCCACAGCTGAAGCCGGTGTTCATGGGCGACGGTGACAGCTCGCTGCGTATGTGACCATCCGGCGGTAAATGTGGAGTGCTCGGTTGCTTTGGGCTTATAAAGTAATTCCCGCCGGCTTTGTTATTCTCTTGGTGATGATGATGCTGCTGCTGTTGTTGCTGCTGCTGCTGTTGTTGTTGCTGGTACATTTCCATTACGGTGCGATTTGTATCGAAATATCGTTGCGACAATCCATACATCAAGGCCGAGTGTTTCATGGCATTCGTGTCGATTTGTAGAGGATTGTAGAATTTATTGGACGTCGTATTCGGGAACAAACCCTTGTTGAGGTGCGACGCAAACGCCATGTTGTAGTCCAAAATACTGTTGTTATTGTTCTGGGCCGCCAGCGGCATTAGGGGTCCCTTTCCGAACAGGGCATTTACGTACAATGAATTCATGGGGCTTATGGCATTGTTGGCAATAGGAGAGGCGTGTTCTTCAAAGGCATCCTTCTGCATCGCTGGTGGACGCTCCAGACCGGCGTGGTGGGTTTGCATATGGCGATCCAATAGGAACTCTACATGAAAGGTTTCCGGGCAAGAAGGGCAGCGGAATTGACGGGCATGGGCTGCCAAGTGGAACTGCATTTCCAGATCGGAGGAGCATACAGTTCGACAGAACATACATTGCAACGAATTCACCGGTGGCGGGTTGTTGTTCACAGCCTGGTGTCTTGATTTCACGTGGACATTAAAGTCATTTTCCGACCGGAAGACATCCATACATGCCGAGCACCGGAACAATTTCGTCTCTGCGGAGTGTGCACAGGCAAAGTGAACCTGTATGGCCACCTTAGTTTCGAACATTTCACTGCACAGCCCGCATTTAAACATAGTTACGGCATGCTGGTCCATGAGATGTTTCTGTAATTCATCCGGCTTCACGAAGGACTTCTGGCAACTGGACGAACAATTGTATTCGGAGTTCGTAATGAGGAAATGCGAGATGACATGCCTCTCATACTCGGACTGCTCGCGCAGCATGAGGCCGCAGTGGTGACACACCATGTTCAAACCTTGAGCTATGTGCGATTTCAAATGATTGCGAAAGGACTCGAAATCGGGCAAACCAGCATTACATTGATTACACAGAAATACGCCCGGTTTCTCGGCAGGCACATTTTCGTGAGGCGATTTGAGGGGCGTTGTCGAAGGCGTAACAGATCTGCGATTATTCTGACTCAAGTCCGTGGGCTCATCCTCACTTTGCCGGGCATTGGCATCCAGAGACTTGGGACTCGTCACGTTGAGCTCCTCCTTGATGCTGTTCTCTTCGGCACTAGCAGAACTCCGCAACGGTTGACCGGTCAGTAAACGAGGACTGAAAGTGCCCGAGGCCGCCAAACGATTGAAATGTTCAAAATACGAATTGGGACTGGTGAGGCGATCCATATGTGCCGAGCGCATATGTTGAAACATTGCCGCAATATTGGAAAACTTCATTGTGCAGTATTCGCAAGTCAGCTGGAAATTGGTCGCGTCCGCTGGTGGCGCAGTTGCCGTCGTTGGCGGTGTCATAGAGTGGACTAACTCCTTTTCGTGCTGCGTCTGGAGGTGGCTGTTCAGTTGCTCCACAGTTGTGAAATCCGACTTTGAGCAGAATGTACACTTTAACATATTCGATGACGACGATTTGCTGCGTTTGCTGAATTCAACACGACTGGGACTGTGATCGCCGCCGCCCACCGCCAAGGCATACCGCCTCTTCTGCAGGCTCCCATTACTCGAAGCCGATCCGGTGGAACGAGGACTGTAATTCAAAGCTTGAGCATTGCCCCCGGCCGCCAACAGGGCAGCCTGCTTCTTGTGATTTTGCATGTGCGACGTCAGGGCTGCCGCTGTATTATAACCTCGATTGCATATGGTGCACTGGAATGGCTTTTGGTTGTCATGCGTCTTCATGTGGATCTTCAGATGGTCGCTACGGAGAAAAATAAAAAAATGAGTACATGTAGTAGGGGTGACAAACTGCTGGTGCGAATGGGTCCTCTTTTGCCCGATGAGATATTTACCTTCTGGAGAATGCGGCCTCACAATGGGGACACCGGTAACGTCGATCACCCGTATGCAATTTGGTGTGGCGGTCTCGCGAACGCTTGTGCTTGAAGAGCCGGGCGCAGTACTCACATTTGAAGGGCAAGTGTTCGGCATGACTCTGAAATGGGAACAAGGAGAGATGGGAATCAGTACGACGTATTCGTCACTGGAAACCACTGTACTGTGTGTGCTGTTATTTCTGTTTTTGCTACAAATCATTTTACACCTCAAAGACTTTTGAAGTGTCCATGCTCAGGTCGATCATTGCGCGGTGGCTGCTCGCAGCGAAATGAAAAACCGTCGGACCTGTTTCGGTGGCAATTGCAAATATTTCATACGAAAATATTTCATCACTTAAATGTGGCAACCTTAAATGTTTCAAAACATTCCTAAGTCGAGCACAAAGTATGTGCGGACGCACGAGTATGTGTGGATGTAAGTGCGAGTATTTGTCATCTCTGTTTCGGCATCAGCTCCAAACTGTTGATGGGGGCCTGGAGTTGTTCGTCGTTCGGTTTGTTCTGGTTCGCTTGGTGGAGAGACACGTTGTTGGCTCCTTGAAGATTCTTATCTGAATGCGCAAATTTTGAAGTAACAACTTTTGATGTTGTCGCTTATCATCATACCGCACGTTCTCGTCATATTCGGTCGCAGTATTCAGTGTTCGGTGCGGTTCTGGCAGACATCTGAACTTTGGATGAGGTGGTGGTGATGGACGTGGTGCTGGCGGACGGACACACGAACGGGTAACTACACAATTTATAATGATTTGTTTGTTGGTCTCTAAAACAGTTTAAAAAACCATAATCAACACACAATAACTTTTTTTCGGAGTTGATTGAAGCTATGACTACACAACGCTTCTCGCTGGCAGTCCGCTTGGGCATGTTATGTGAGCGTTACACAACCGCGTGCATACAAATGGGCTCATTTCTGTATGTGTGGAGAACTTGGCCACGCTCAGATTGTGGCTGGGGCCCAGTGAGGCAGTTTGGCAATTTCGGTTAGTACTGTCGCTTAGATTTAACATATCAAAGTTATTTCACCGCTCACCGCTGTGTTGCGGTAATCATCTGAAATGATGATCGTTGCGATGGTCATGTTGGCGATGACAACGGCACCGGTGAGCGATGAGCGGCGATGGTGATGATGTATTAGAACATTTGCGCTTTATTTGGTTTGGTTATCCAGCGTACTCGCATTTAGTGGCTGGCTCTTTGATGCAGTCACAATGCCACCTACGTTCGGTTTTAGTGGCCATTTATCACTTCGAGTATCATCATTCTCCAATCTTAACGCGATGTTTTGGTATGCAAAGGTCGTTTGGAAGCCGCTGTTATTAATAAATGCTGTCTTCTTTTGCGCTTCTTTAGTATGCCCAAACGGTTTTCTAAGAACGTCTCCAAATAAATAACATGGAAATGTGCAAGTGCATGTTACTCTCCGTCTGTGCGTCCGCCCCTGCCTCTCCATCTTTCCCACATGTGTTTTCTGTGGCACAATATGCTAATTGCATAAAGCGTCCAAAATACCTGATACCAATCTAAATGAGTCTGCTCATGCCCGCTGTTTTCTTTACGCACAAAGCCAGCGAAAGCAACGCAACGAAGGATGAGCTGGCCAAGAACAATGTCGTGTGGATTGAGAACAATTTGTACTGTACATACATTGTATGTAAGTGTGTATGTGTATGACACACATACATGTGTACATAGTATAAGTATATATGATATTTTGAAACGATTCTTGTGGCGGGGGAAGTGCAAAAGTAATTTGCGAATACAGAGGGTAGAGGGTGTGACACAAGACCGCCAATTTTCGGTAGTGTTAGAAATGCATTCTGAAATTTGCTTCTTGAATGCAAGGCTTAATTATTTCTGAGCTGAATCTTTTCTTTTTTAAGGATCGAAAATTCGACGAAGTTAGAAATGTGGCCGTAAAGTTGGGCATTGCGAAATCTAACATTATATGTTCCTATAATGGACATAATGATGTCTACAAAAATATCCTGGGGGATTCAACAAGGCAAGATTTCATTCAAAATAACTACAAGGTGAAAATTGTTACCTTGATTCTATAAACAGTGTGGCAAGCATAAAAGCTGTATTAAAACGTTTTAGAGGCAAAGATTTGGTGATTCCAACTGAAAGTCTTCTAGCCCAACGAACGTTGCGCAGTTCGAACCGAGTTATTTAAAATATTAATTTTGTTATATGAATTATAGCATTTCTTTCTAATCTTATTAAGTTTGCATGCACAAGTGGTACGATTTTCTGCATCAAATTGCTAAAGTAGGTCACAAAATTAATTTTGGTCATGAAGTGTCATAAGCCTTTTTGAAAATAAAGCTGGTTATAATATGTTGCTCAAACACCTTAGCTGGAACATTGAACCGTGACAAAAAAATCTTAAACGAACGGTCAAAGTCTTTGCTACAGATATTTGATATGTATTGTTTTGACACAGTCGGCTCATTGAAAAATATTTTAACCGGCTCGAATTGGGTTATCAAGTCAACAGATGTTCTGATAAGCTTTTCCAAGACTGCCCCAATCTTATACGAATTAATACCTTGTCAAACTTTGGGGGACATCACTCAGGTAGTATGGGTCGACGCTACCTGAGTGATGTCTGATTTCATTGATCGATATCCTTCCGTCCACCTTTCGTTGTAATAAAATTACAGTTGGCAATTATAAACTAATATCGATGAAATTCGGTATGTTCTTCATGTTTGAATAAACTCTGTTGTATTTGATCCACATCGTTCCATATTTTGATATCAAACAAAGGTTTTTCCCGATTTTAAAACCCGCAACCCTAATGGTCAATATTTTCCTATATCCCCCACACAAAGGAACAAAGGTAGAAGCCACATTTTACATCACATTCCTACCAAATATCGCATGGAGCGACTAACACCCAAGCCCTGCAACAGTGGACCATATCGGTCCATGTTTTCGAATAGTCTCATTCAAAGTTCCCTCTCGATTTGATGTCCTGCAAATCTAGAAGCCACAAATTATACCCGATCATAATCGAATTTTGTATAATGCATTATGAGAGACAAAAAATCAACTTAATATCACAGTGGTGTAGGGTATCTCACAGTCGGCCACGCACGACTTTCCTTACTGTTTTTTTTTTATTTATCAATGTGTTTTTATCTCAAACAACGATTTTTTCGCGACTTTAACCTATAAGTTACTATATGAATTATATTCTGAACTAAGAGGGGCTCGGTTAATACAATAAACTAATCTGCTGTCACCACAAATTATTGATACATGTTACCCCATAATTGGTTAGTTGTTTAACTGAAGTAGCTTGGTATAATCCGTTTATTGGCTGGGCATACCGTGATATTATAGTAGCTACCCTCTTGTGGCATATCGAACCATATAACCATCAACATCATGAAATGTTGGTGATTGCAATAGAAAGCCGGTCTATCCAACCATATTTTTGTTCCGATTGTTAACTACCGTATGTTAAAAAAACGCAGCGTGTAAAAAAAGTTTCAGTTATCTGAAAAGTTTTGAGTAAATTTGTTATCAAATATAAAAATATCTGAGAATTGAGCAGAGGACCTAATGGTTTCTAATTCGCATTCTACACAAAACATTATCGAGTGAGTTAGTTTATTTGAACTTAAGCATGTATTTCAAAAATAAAATTGGTCGGGTGGCGAATGAGTGGTAAGGTTATAATAATGTCTAGGCAAGCACCGCCTAAATTTTTACCTTTTTATAAGTTTTATCAAAAAATACTACTTTTTACTCAAATATTTAATGGTGCACCATATCAGGCGATTCAACATTTGAAAAACAATAACTTTGTGAATTTAAAATGTTTTGTTCATTGCCCTAAAGTTTAGTAGTTAATTTAATGGAAAAATTTTGATTTTTCTTATAAGCGGTGCTGATTTTGGTCAAAGAATGCGAATAAAACGTACAATGTGATGAACGCAAAACGAGGTTTTGTATGAAAACAGTATGTACATTTGTATCCTCCAATTTTGTATTGCATATGAATTCCGAACGCAAACTCTCTTCTTAAGCTGTGTAGATGCAGCCAATTGCGAACTTCGAGCTTGTAGACACCTATTACAGGTCTCTGCCGTAAATACAAACATCGAAATGAAATAAAACGAATAATTGAAAACTGGTTCTTCTCAAGACAAATCCAACACTACAGTATGCTTGAGTTGTCATATCAATTGCCGAGTGCGCAAACTCATTCGCGGCCTAAAATCCCTTTGATTTGATCATGAGTTTAAAAAAATGTGCATTAGCTACTTATATAATCTTGTGTTTTGGACCTACGACTTTTCTAATGGCAATGGCTCAGACCC
Organism: Hydrotaea diabolus; assembly: GCA_963513945.1. Lineage (NCBI taxonomy): Eukaryota > Metazoa > Arthropoda > Insecta > Diptera > Muscidae > Hydrotaea > Hydrotaea diabolus. Next base: position 97,481,872 of record OY740720.1, on the reverse strand, counting down.
TTATAACTTACGCTGAGGGCAAAGATGGTTGCAAAACACTATTTCAAATACTATTGTTTCAATGTCACAATTAAGTGACAGTCACGTGACTGGTCGCTCATGGATGGGGTCCGGTCCCAGTACCGATCCAACTATATGAAAAGAACCGGAAACTTGTACATGGCTTTGCCATTGGAGGGAGTCAATTGAAACTTTTCGAATACCATGTGATATATCAGGGGACTGATCAATCAGAACAGGTACCGAACGTGGCATTGTAACCATCAGAAAATATATTCCCATCCTATTCATCACATCAGTTTAATTTAACGATTAGTCAGTTTGATTGATTTGAGAAGATAGCTGAAATCCGCGGATATGTAAAATCTTTTGTGTGCAAAGTTATACCGCGAATTGGACGACTTTGAAATTTCAAGTAATTGACACCATTATATACATACCGAACCAGTTCTGTGACAGGTTCTGTTGTTACCCATTCCCGATTAGGTACACTCAGGGTAATTGACTCTGCATTTCCTGTAGGGTACTTAAACAGATTCTCCCTTGTACAAATCACCGAACAGACATCAATATTTTTAAAATGCTTCTTCACTTGCACTTTGAATACGAACGGGAAAATTCAGCAATGATCAATTATCAAGATGGATAGAAACTCCCAAAGGCTGCTACCCTAGTTGTGAACCCGAGGAAAGCTTTGCCCCGTAAAAGCTGACAGACTTTGCAGGGAAAGTGTATGTGAAAGCAACCTGACATTAAGAAACAAATTTCGCACCAATACACTAATCGTCTTAATTTAAAATTTGCATTTGTGTATGTCGCACCCTTCGTGCCCAAACTTAAGAAAAGAAATCGAAGTTTGGCCAAGTACAACCCCATTTAATGACGATGTATGTCGTGCCGCATTAATTAAGACACCCCATGTCACAATTTGAGCAACACAGCCACAGCTACATACATACATTTTCATATACACATATACGATATAGACACAAAAAAGGAATTATTGTTTGTCGACTTACCTGTTCGTGCTTCTTCAAGTAACCAAGACGCGGAAATGATTTATCACAGAACTGACATTGATAGGATCCGTCGGCACTGGCAGCGGCATTGCTGCCGCTCTTAATGCCATCGCATGTCAACTTATCAAACTTGAGTGCGTTTGTGCCACTGCCGCCGTTGCCCACCGCTGAGCCCCTTTCGGTTTTGCGTAATTTTGAAGGAATTCTCAGGGCATGTTCAGCATAACGATGATGACGTCCATTATGCTTGAGATGCTGTGCTTGGTGGTGATGGTGGTGGTGCTGGCGTTGATGCTGGTGCTGTTGGTCCGCGCCACTGTCGGCAACATTTGTTGCTGTGGCGGTGTTGCTGGTGTCTGCGGCGTTCTCTTCGGATGACTTTGTGTCATTCTTGCGTATCCTTTCGACGTCATCGTTGTCATAGTCAGCGCCATCCACGGTGCCATTGGTTTTTTGCCTCTGCAGGCGCTGCTGTGTCTGCAACAGAGCATCCTCCTCGTAGGTGGTGGGGGGAAACGCCAAATGCGATGGCACAGCCAAGTGCTGGTGGTGATGTAAGGAATTCGGTGTCAGGGTACCATCCGATATGGAAGGTGAGTAGCTCGATGACGTGTGCGTCGAATACATGTCTGCAAGTACAAGAAGCAAAAACAAACATTAGAAATTAACCACGCTTAAGAGTGTGTGCAGGAGTGATTAGTCATCGAGATGATCGTCTCTCAACGCATCTACGATGGCCACAATTGCGTGGGTGGTGTGGTGTTATGGACATCCTTATTAGCGTTCAATTACAGGAAATGGTTCCTCGGCTTTAGGCACATACAATTGGGGGCAATAATACTCGTAATAGTGACAGCCAACGACTAGAACTAATTTAATTAATCCGATCAGATCTGCCCGTTGTGTCGTGGTTCACTTTGTCTTACGGGACATGGTGTGAAACTGATCGCACACGATCGCCGTTTGTCCGAGCCGCTTTACTTAATCATAGAGTTCGTGCCTTGACAGCGAGCCAAACGGACGGAACAACCTCTCCTACGATACTCGCCGCCATCACACCATGGTCGCATGTACGGCGAGTGTGTGGCGTAGTGAGTGGCCGGTCATGCAAAGTGATAATTCTTATTTTTACGATTAAACCTCCACTTTGAATTGAACATTTTAATTAGAATTCTCAGTGATACTCTCTGTGCGAGACGCCCCAATATTAAGTACGGACTGTTTAACTGCTGCTCATTTAGCGAGGGAAACTACAAATTATTTTTAATTGGCATCGGTTACTTGTGCGCTGAACGGTCTGGCCAGGCCCGGACAGTTCCATTCATGAGCTGTCTGTCATACGGAGTGTGGTGTTGTTGCTGTTGTGTTGATAAATCTTGTAATTAGTTGTTTTGAATTTGTCTCAATCTGAATGATGTGTTAGTTCATTGTTGCTCGTTTTCGCCGAAAGGGTTAAAGGTCTTTTAAAGTTTTTGTCTCATTCTGTTCGCAATCTGAACTTTTATAACCCCACGAAGTAGTTTGTGATTGAATGTTCAAGTTGAGGGATACACACTTTGCAATCAACGACATCATTTTGAACTGGATATGTCGTTACATTTCCTATAAAACTATTTAACCAACTGCTGTATAAAAAACATTTTGTGAACCGAGAATACGTAGTATTTTCGGAAAGACGAATCTGGAACGTAGTTACTAAAACTGTAATCCATGATTGGTGTAGGATTAACGAATTAACAGATTGACTTTTTCCACAGTGATAGCCAGAAGAATGCCGAAAGTAGCTTCACTAGATCCAGGGAGTAATTTAGATCGCAGAACCCAGTGACCTGGTCTTATAAAATGGGGTATTTAACCAGTTTCCCTTCCGGCCATTAAATATTTACTCTTAATATTTCTTAAAAATGTATAAATGGGTTGGGTTATCTAAGTTAAACTGCTGAGTCAGTAATGCCAACGAAGTAATGAAGTACTAATACAGCAGCAACTACCGTCAAGCAATACGGTAATTGCGCAGGATTGGTTTTTTACAACATTTTTAATGTTTTCTATAGAATAAGAGGCCATACCATTTTATATCCTTTACAAGCGGATTGCGATTATATCTTAAGCGGAAAGAATGATTATCTTGCCATGAAAGTTCTACATATTCGTGTCTTCCTAATAGAATCCAAATCCATTAGTTTGCAGTAAAACTACACACAGAGAACACATTGGTTTCCACAACCAAATTGTTTGCCAACCGAATATTGGTGGTTGTATGTATCGTTACACACAAATGGTGATTTTGTGGACGTCAATTTTTAGTATAGGGAACTGACACTGTCAGGAACCCCAACTAATAAACATTATTAATGAAACTGAATTTGAACGTGTATTGGTTGTTGGTGCTCATTACATTCGGTTTTATTGCCAGGAAAATTTGTTAACTGAACCAACTGATGGTTACCAACTGACGGTTTATCTGGACAATCTGTTAGTTTCGAAACAATTTGATTTTCGGCCAAACTTATTTTAGAAGCTGTTAAATCTAATTGGGGGAAAAAAGATCGAAATTTTAAGATATTTAAAATAATGATTTAATATTTAATTTCCTTGTTTTAATTTGTTAGTGACTAGAACGGATAAAATATTATGAATATTATATTCTGATGTTGGGATAACCAATAGTTTGATACAACAGTAAACTAAACGGCTTAATACTGCTTTTATGCGAAATCAAACAATGATTCATATACTCGTACGTACATAAAGATCGTTATGAGTAGAGACTCGTATCACATCAAGGGCGGTGATGTGTTTGATGTACATCGCTGACTTACTTTTTTCTTCCCCATATGACAAACAACAGCAAACTTGATGAAATTATCTTTTGGAGTAATTCACTCCTTCAAAAATAATAAAAAAATGATCATAACAAAATATCAAATATAAACGGGGTTAGGTTTCTACAAACACGTATCAGTTGTCAATACTAATTATTAGGACCAACGTAACCACCGGACCACCGGTTGTGACACCCAAGAGTTTTGCTGAACTCAGTTGGTTCCGTAATATTATTGCAGCTATCGTCTAATGGCATGTCGAACCCTGTAGCCATCAATGCTAACGGAAGCTGGTGATTGTAACATAAGGTGTGTTTATCCAACCGAATGTTTGTAATTCTGACCGATTCCAACTGATTTATTCTCTCTGTGTATAGTTGTTTATTATTTTGGAAGATCAAAATATCGAGAACAATAGTAACACATTAAGAGCTTCAATGCTGTACGATAGAGGCAGTGACTGTTTATTTACCTCCAAAGGATAACATTTTCGAAGAAAAATTGCTTTGGCCTGGCCAAGCCTTAAATTGTTTGCTTTTTTAATATTAAAAAATTAAATTATTATATTAACTTCTGTATGCGCAAAGATCGTGACAAAATGTGGCGTGTAATTTATTCGCTTATAGTGGCAATCGATATCAAAATAGACGGATCCAATTTTTGAAATGTTTAGAGAAGAATTGAAGACTGACATTAAAAAATGTACTTCGTGTTCGTTCGGACAGAACTTAATATAACAATTGCAGTCAAATATTCTGATGAAGGTCTCCTTGTACACGATATTGCGACTTAAAAAGTTTGTACTAAAGAAAATGCATGTTACAATAGGATTATGGAAAATATCAATAATTGTTGGTAAAATATGAACTCATATGTTTATCATTGGTTCCGCTTAACAAACTTAATTAAACAAGCAACTTATACTTTTTACAAACTAGCAAAAGAAAAATAATAAATTCGCAACAAAATTTAAACCTAAATTTTTGAGAGGAAAACTATTGTGATTGTTTATTGGCTTGCAGAATTTATTGTGGTCGTACAAAAACGATCTTCGAACTTCGTTGAGGTCGATCAATAGAAGCGATGGAAACCTAGGGTAGGTGAAAATTTGCGTATAAAACAGGAAAATTTCCATGTGAAACAGGTGTCAGCACAATGGAATGTCGCGGTTGTTGACAACCGATCATAAAAAGTATAGTCAATTTAAATCAGGGTTTGTCGTTGTGTCTATGTAGTCTACATTAATGTAAACGTCAATGCATAATGACCGTTGAAGCGTATTTCTACAACCTCACTCCTAAAAAGAAGACATTCTTAAACAGAATAGCATTTAGTGGTCGGAAGGATAACACTTGCTGAAATCGGCTGGAATTGTTACAAGGACAGTCGGTTGTTTCCGGTTTGTTACCCAATAACAATTTTAAAATAAAACAGTCACAGGACATTCTGATATTAGTGCAACATTTCTTCCCAGTGTGGGAAAAATGGATTTTGGATAGATATGTAGAAAATGTGTTTTTTTATTCAGTAATATAAAATCAAACTGCAAAATACTTTTTGTTATAATATATGTGACAGCGCATAGAGAAAGGGACCTAATGGTTAAAAAATCAATTTTAATTTTTTTCTTTTTTTGATGTGGACAACATCTGAGCATCGAATGAGACCGATCACATGCCCTAAAAGTGTTCCCTCCCAGAGATATGCGCGTTTTATGAAAGTGAAGTCGACGATTCTAAGCGCAAATAGAAAGGGACCTAATCTTTAAAATGGCTCTCCTGAACAAAACTGGTTTTTAACCTTAGGTCCCTTTCTATTTTGCGCGTCACATATATATAATTTTTTTCTTATAGTGGCTCTAAGTAGTTCTGAAATAAAGTCCACAATCGTCGGCTTCGGTATCAGCATCCGAAGATGTAGAATCCTGAAAACAATTAAACGAATACGTCACGTTAAAACCCGTTCAATATTATCTTCTGGAAGGCGACTATAAGAAATCTAAAAGCTAGTGATCTTAAAAAATGAGTTTTCAGTTTTGGGTTCATTGAGAATCGCATAATTGTTGGTAAAATATGAACTCATATGTTTATCATTGGTTCCGCTTAACAAACTTAATTAAACAAGCAACTTATACTTTTTACAAACTAGCAAAAGAAAAATAATAAATTCGCAACAAAATTTAAACCTAAATTTTTGAGAGGAAAACTATTGTGATTGTTTATTGGCTTGCAGAATTTATTGTGGTCGTACAAAAACGATCTTCGAACTTCGTTGAGGTCGATCAATAGAAGCGATGGAAACCTAGGGTAGGTGAAAATTTGCGTATAAAACAGGAAAATTTCCATGTGAAACAGGTGTCAGCACAATGGAATGTCGCGGTTGTTGACAACCGATCATAAAAAGTATAGTCAATTTAAATCAGGGTTTGTCGTTGTGTCTATGTAGTCTACATTAATGTAAACGTCAATGCATAATGACCGTTGAAGCGTATTTCTACAACCTCACTCCTAAAAAGAAGACATTCTTAAACAGAATAGCATTTAGTGGTCGGAAGGATAACACTTGCTGAAATCGGCTGGAATTGTTACAAGGACAGTCGGTTGTTTCCGGTTTGTTACCCAATAACAATTTTAAAATAAAACAGTCACAGGACATTCTGATATTAGTGCAACATTTCTTCCCAGTGTGGGAAAAATGGATTTTGGATAGATATGTAGAAAATGTGTTTTTTTATTCAGTAATATAAAATCAAACTGCAAAATACTTTTTGTTATAATATATGTGACAGCGCATAGAGAAAGGGACCTAATGGTTAAAAAATCAATTTTAATTTTTTTCTTTTTTTGATGTGGACAACATCTGAGCATCGAATGAGACCGATCACATGCCCTAAAAGTGTTCCCTCCCAGAGATATGCGCGTTTTATGAAAGTGAAGTCGACGATTCTAAGCGCAAATAGAAAGGGACCTAATCTTTAAAATGGCTCTCCTGAACAAAACTGGTTTTTAACCTTAGGTCCCTTTCTATTTTGCGCGTCACATATATATAATTTTTTTCTTATAGTGGCTCTAAGTAGTTCTGAAATAAAGTCCACAATCGTCGGCTTCGGTATCAGCATCCGAAGATGTAGAATCCTGAAAACAATTAAACGAATACGTCACGTTAAAACCCGTTCAATATTATCTTCTGGAAGGCGACTATAAGAAATCTAAAAGCTAGTGATCTTAAAAAATGAGTTTTCAGTTTTGGGTTCATTGAGAATCGCCGCAGTGCGGCCTATAGCGTGCGCAGCCTTCACACAAGTAACTCAGGTTCCTCGAAAATGTGCTGGATTATGCAGCTAAGAGATTAAACTTTGGTAAGATCGTTTTGACCGGCAGTTTAAACGTCGATCCGCCATAAACCAAAAGAATGATGTCAGCAATGACAAATGGTAATGATGTTAAGTTGTCGGCCTGGAACGCCAAAGTAAGCTGGCACTTAAACACGGCAGCATTTGGAGCCGCATTTTAGAATTGGCAATTAATGCAGATTGCAAAATTGCCTTAAATATATTTATAAATCAAATAATAAACGCCAGCCACACTACCCCCAAATGTTTGACCATAGGCTTGTCACGGACATTTCTTGTAGTTAAACATCCAAAGCGATACAAATTAGCTGCAATCATTTTCTTTTCGAATGAATGGTGACTACATTTCGCCATCATCATATGTGTCACTTTGTCGTATTTGTTTCCAGAAATACATTTTCATTTTAAATAAATAATCAGTAAAGTTCATAATTACCGTTATTAACAATCTCCTTGGTAGCTTGAATTTTTTCGATAAGATTTTCGAGTCTTGAACTGGGCCCCCGATACAGCATCTTTAAAGCCATCATGGCTTGACCCTGACGCACTTGATTTTGAAACAATTTTCACAATGTTTATATTTTTTCTTTGCTTTTTTACACTAGCATTATTTGCGTTCATTTTATTTTTCTTTTGTAATTTATTCAAATATCTTGAGAAGATATGAATGTAAGTAAATACCAATAGTATTCATGGAATAGTATCCTTTGTAAGTTTCTTTCTATTGTTGTTTTTTTCTCTTTTCCCTTTAGATTGTTTTTTTTTGTCGCTGTAATTGTTCCATAACGGATCGTTTAACGTCCATTTAGTGTGGTCACCAATGATTAACTAAATATGTGCACTAAAAACGGTATCGAACTGAACCAAAACGTAAGTAACGAACACATACACGCTCCGACTTCAAAAGGCGTTACTAGAATCACCGAGCAGAACGGCTGGTACAGATAATGTTTGTGCGGATGATGACGATGGCTCTTGGATGGGACTCTTTACGCCTTAATGATTCACTGAAGTAAATAAGTCGAGCACACAGACGCGCACCAACACACACACGCACACCGTCGAACAAGATACTAGAGGTGCCGCAACGAGCCAAACAAATGAACTACGAACGGTTAGAGCGAACGAGTGCTGCACGCCAATAACAACAAACAGAAGAAGCGAACGTCTTGTGCTCACGAACGACAACCCAAGACTAAATAAGACTGGTGGTGCTGCGACCATCATCATCATCATTAGTTAACATTCTTGTTATTGTTCGGCGCAATGGGATTGGGACAGCATGCAGTAACCAGATTCAGAGCACACACTCACAACAATGTAGTACGAGTATGTAAGCAATATTTGGGTCCGCCGTCGCCACCGCATGTGGCCAATGTAAAGGGAGCAACCACACGAAAACCGGCAAAGAGAAGCCTCGACGGAGAGTGTGAGTATATACGTCACAAGCACATAAGAAATATCTATACATAAGTGAGTGAGAGGTGATAAATGGCGCCCACACATAATCTCACACACACTGCCATCTACACACATTTATACGTCTTCCGGCACGCTAATGTTCACTTTTTACCCATTCAACCGCAGTCACATCAAGTGTCTGCTCTCCTATCACACTCATCCGCACACAGCAGAGCGAGTTGTTTATGGTGCCCACAATTTCAATGATGACAAAATCGAATATCGCCTCTGTGGCGGCAGTTTTAGTAGTTGTGTGGTGTATTGGTGGTGGTGGTGCTCATTCTGTTCACTATGGTGTTGTTATTCCACACACCAACCCGAGTGTGAGTGTTTGCCTTAGCCAGAGAGAGTATTTTTGAGAGAACATTTTGCCGACGGTTGCTTGAGTTTGTATATAAAAATTTATTTATATTTTTGCCATGAAAGAGGCGGAGCATGAGACCTTATGTACTTGGACCAATGCACAAACAAAGTTTACGAAGTATCACAACAAAACGAAAAAATTCGTCGTATTGTTTTGCATTGTGGAGTGGCGTTGGGTTTCTTTCCGGTTTCGGTTTTGTGTGCGTGTCTGGTGAGTTTTGATGTTTGGTTTTGTTTTTTTGTTGCTAGTGAGAGGTGTGGAATATGTGGAGTCCTAATGGGTAATTCGTGTTTTCAATTACAACGTCAAGTGCGTTGGAAACACATTTGATTTAAAAGCTTTAATTCGCTCACAATGCAAAAGAAAAACGATTGTAGATATTTTTGCAGCCAGAAATAGGCGATAAGGCTGCTGGCTAACGTGTAACTAGTTGAGGTTGTTTGTTTGAAGAATATAATGCCTGAATACTCGTATGTACGAGTACCGACCTTTGAGGGTACATGTACATAAAAAAATCATTCATAAGAAATAAAAATCGCAAAGAAAGTTGAGTTTCTACTTTTTACGTGAAACTGTTTAACAATACATATTATCCGAAGAAATGGAATTGTGATTTGTTTGCATTAGTGGCAAAGTTCGTATTGACTGCCTTAAATTGTTTCGGGGTTTAAGCTTATGTCGCATACGAAAAAACAGCAAACGAATGTCAGAGAAAATTTACATTAAATTACAAGCAAGTGCCAAAGTTGTAAAGCCGATACAAGAGACATATTCCAGTAGTCTTAAGAAAAATTAAACCATGTGCTGATGGAGCATTATATACACACTAGCACAGCAATTAGTTGCCGCATATTGAATGGACATAACTAAAAACATTGTAACGGGTTTTGCAAAAGGGAGATAACAGTTGCGTATCTCAAACATTTTAATGATCTTTCAGTGTCAAAACGTTAGTTGAAGTCTAAATTGTCATCATGGCAAAGTTTACTTAAGTGCAACTTTGGAAATCATTAAAAATTACTATCTAAATTCTGAGTCGTTGGCTCTAGCAATGTCTGACGAAAATCTAGAATTTTATCTCCAGCGCTGAAACTTATTTCTGGCTGAGTGGTTTGTCAATAAACAAAATATGCGTTATTGGACATCAACAAACACACATATGCTTCAAAAGACACAATTTCATCCGCAAAAAAATACTAAGTGGTTTTGATACCTGTGGTGTGATTCAGCCGTTTTTTTCGTCGAATGAGCTTCACATCGCCGATATGTGGTTTGAACAAGACATGCCACCGGCCACACAGCACTCATTACAATCGATTAGCTGAAAGACAAACTCGGTGAACGTGTTATCTCTATTTCGATTTAACGCCATTGGATTTCTTTCTAAAGCTTCATGTTCCTTGGTCAGTTAGTACAAAGTTAACACCGTGTTCGGTTTACTGTGTTGGATTAATACGGTTATTCATTTAGAATATGTGCAGAATGAAATAGGTCGGAACTACAAAAATTCTCTTTGAGGTGTTTCTTTGTAATTAATCGTTTGTAGTTTCATGTTAAGAGTGGATACTCGAAGCATGTAAAAGTTGGTAAATGTTCTATGCAGGAAGTTAAGTGTGAAACACTACCACATACCAGAATGGACATTATTAACTTTATTTCTTTTAAAAATGTAACAAGTCTGTAGTCCGGTGCGCTTTGCTACCCTTAACATGTCATAGAGAAATAACATGTTCTGTACACGTTTTTTTTCATTCAATAATAATAATGAAATATTTTGAATATAGAATATACATATCTGGTTTTTACCATTTGGTGCAAAGATACATAAATTTGAAGGTTTTCAACAGGTGATCGTACCTTTATTACGAGTACTGGCGCTACAGCGCATTCAAAGAAATCAGGCATGGTTCAACGCCACTTTAAAAGACCGTCCACTTTTCGCCATGGCTCATTTCTTTATATTTCTCACCCACTGCATATTATTTAAATTTTAAGTGCACTTCTATAATAATTGGCTTTACTGCACTTTAAAAAAGGGGTGTGGCACCGCACACTTTTAACCAAAAGTCTTAAAATTAAATGTCAGTAGCAAATTTACCAAGCCTCGTGCTCCCAGCTCTTTTTTCAGAGTTATGATCATTAAAGGTTTTAGGCCCATCTGAGGTATCATAAATCAAAATATATAAAAACTTTTGTATTTTCCTCGGTTTACGCACTACAGAGAAGATCCATTGCTTAAAAAATAACCACATAATTTATTTTTAATGTAAAAATGAGATTAAAGTTTAAAGAAAATAGTAACTCCATGTAATCGGTAACACGATATCAAATTTGGAAACAGCAGTTTAAGTAACAAAAGATTTAAATTTGAATAGATTCTTCATGCCTATTTCAACATAACAGTAGGCTCTGTAATTGCGAGAATGTTTATTGTTTTCGAAAGTTATCGAAATATTTCTGTGAGTATCTACTTATACGAGTATCTATGAAAATAATAACTCGTATGTTTGGATTTTATAGTCCCAAACGTTGAGTATTTTTAGCAACTAAGGCTATTCTTACTTTATTTATGTCTGAAATACTTCCAAGCTAAGCAATCAGAATCTTTGTAGTTGTCAAATGGAGAATTCAGTCAGCTAAGAAGATGCATACATACAATAGCTGGTGGTAGACGCGTTTCGTCGTTGGGGCGAGACGACTGATTGATAACTTTCTAGTGCTTATTGTTTTTAAAAATCTCACTTAGCCGATTAACTTTAAAAAGTCATCGTGGAAGCAAATAATATCAAGTACATTTTATATTAGATACTGTTACTATTTGGACTTGGACTTTGAATTGCCATTGGCGGATTAGTTTTGAGTTTTTAGGATTAGTACGGAAAGGTTTTATTGATTATTGGAAATTGGAAAATATAATTTCCATGAAAGAAACGACGTTTTAAGGACGAAGTTTAAGTCCCAAGCTTCCCAAGTATTGCCCGAATTATTTATCGAATTATATTATAGGATAATATTATTAGATATACATCAAATAATATTATTCAAAAAACTTTTTTAAATATTCAATAATTTCAGAAAAATAAGCTACAAGGTTAACAATTGGTAGGATCAAATCAAATGAACTATATTAAGTTTGAATCTGTTTTTACATTTCTTAACCACGTACATTTTAGGAGAAATTTAGATTTCGAGTTATCTTAACGTATTTTACACTATTAACTTTTGTTTCAGAAACTACGGCATTCCAACTAGGTGAGTTGGTAAAAGAAATATTATGCTCTCATACCCTGTAATGGGGTCCAATAGATTATACTTAAAATTGGTTCGGCAGTAATTATGGTGTTACAAACTAACCATAGTGTTACTCCGTATGTCTGTTCAGCAGATGCAATTTAGCAGAAATATGTGTTTGAAAGCTAATAACTATTTGATATTTAAAATTGTCTCAACAAGCCAAAAGACTATTTTCTGATTCAAGATTCGTCAAATTTTGTATAGTCCCAGAGGAAGAAAAGTTAAAAAAAATGATTTTCTGTTTTCAATCAACAACCTTAATTCTTAAGCCGGAATTGCTCTTTTGTCCCTAACGTCAATATCAGAAGGAAAATATATCTTTAAAAATATTTTAGATTTAATTGCTAACAGCCTGAAACTGATTTGTGCCAAAGACAGAAACTAAAAGGTTCTGAGAAGTAAATATTACTGAACAATGCATTTAGTTCCTATTTTAGTAAGAAGTTGGTTTACTACTAATATTGATAGAACGCTCTACGTATTCTAATATAAATTGGTTGAACAACAAGCCAATTTACATTTGCTGATTTTCCCGAACGGGAAAACACTCTAAGTTTCTTACGCTGGAGAAGTTTAAGAAATCATAACCGTGCATAAGCAGAAAACTGGAAGCTTTTCGCAGCTCAGCGTTAAGTGCACAATGTCAAAAAAATGTTTAATGTGAAAATAACAAAAAAGAGATTTTATGTAAAGGGTGTTTTATAGACGTGTGGATTTCAATCTGTTAAAACTTTTTTCGGAGTTTGTCTTTGTGCCAGCTGTCACTTAATTACGCTCAGTTTGGTTTGCAATTTCATAATGAAAAGCCTTATTCCGGAACAACGTTTGCAAATCGTGGTGAATGGGTCCCAAACGAGATGGCCACCGATACTGATTTTTACATGAAAATTTTGTATAGTGACGAAGCTCACTTTTAATTAAATCGAATACGTTTATAACCGAAATTGTCGCATTTGGAGTAACGAAAATCCACAAACCATTGTTGAGACGCCATTACATCCATAAAAAGTCACTGTTTGGTGTGCCCTATGGGCAGAGGGAAACATTGGTCCATATTTCTTTAAAAATGAAGCCGGACATAATGTTACAGTCAATGGGGAACGCTACAGTGCCATGGTTAACGACTTTTTCGCGCCTAAGATGGAGGATATTGATGTGGACCTTTGGTTCCAGCAAGACAGAGTTACATGTCATTCAGCCAACGGAACAATCAATTTATTGAAGGAACCTTTTGGTGTGCGCATTATCACGCGTAGTGGGCTGTGGCGTGGCCCCCCAAGATCGTGCGGTTTAACACCGCTGGACAATTTTTTGTAGGGTTATGTGAACTCGCTTGTCTACGCAGATAAGCCCGACACAATTGACGCCTTGGAAGAAAATATTCGGCGTGTTATTGCTGACACACGACCCCAAATAATGCAAAAAGTGGTCGAAAATTAAGCCTCTGGGCTGAAATTTATTAGAATCATTTTTTTTAAATTACGTTTTCTTATCGGATCTTTCATTAAAAATGGATATAACAATCATTTTTCAAATCTTACGCTAGGTTCTTATAACTAACAGTCATTGCCGGTGCAAAAACCAAAAAGTTTTCTTATCGGATCTTTCATTAAAAATGGATATAACAATCATTTTTCAAATCTTACGCTAGGTTCTTATAACTAACAGTCATTGCCGGTGCAAAAAACAAAAAGTAACAGAGTTTATAATTACTATTCGAGTCTTATTTTAACATTTTATTTCATTATTACAATTTGTAAATTGTGCATTAGATTAAGGGTGCCTTCTCCGCTTAGACGTCTCAAACCTTCGTAAGCCGGCAACTCTCAACAAAAAACATTAGAATGTTTACGTATTTAAACACGTAGTTTCTTCAATACTCTCTAATTTCTTCGTAGTAAGCATATCCGTCGTACAAGACCTTGCCAAATGCTTGAAAAATATCGACGAAAAGGTCAGAAAAGCATTTTCATATGCCTTTCTTCACGCAGAAAAAAAGTATGGTTGAGGTAACAATATTCGAAGAACACCATACTATTGTTGGTTATATTGTTGTGGCACAACAATATTATGATTATCACAACAATAGTATGGTTCACACACAACCATACTATGATCCCCGTAACAATATTATGGTCCTCACAACAATAGAATCCTTCACACACAACCATACTATGATTCCCACAACCATATTATTATTCACATTCAACCATACTATGATCCCCACAACCATACTATGATCTTCATAACCATAGTATGTTTAACGTACAGCCATAGCATGACTTACGCACAACCATACTATGATCCCCACAACCATATTATTATTCACATTCAACCATACTATGACCCCCACAACCATACTATGATCCCCACAACCATATTATGATCCTCATAACCATGGTATGTTTAACGTACAACCATAGCATGACTTACGCACAACCATACTATGATCCCCAAAATTGTTTGTAAAGACTGGAATACGTTGTTATTCAACAATAAAGAATTTTATTAAGTAATTTATGTAACAATAGGAGTGATTTTTTTAACAGTAAAAAAATTCATTTATTAAAAATATTTTAGTTATACTAATCCGTAGTTTTTTTTTTTTGAAAAATTTAATTTTTATTGCTATTATTGCGAAAGAATCGTAAAAAGAATATTGTCAAATTAAAAAAAATAAGGTTTTGCCGGTATGATTGCGTTATCGTGTCATTGTTAGCATAAAACCCATGAAAACAATACTTTTGTCCCACCAACCATTTTATATTGTTGCTACAACCATATTTTCATTTTTAAATTTGGCAACAATACTTTTGTTACATTTCAACAATATTAATATTGCCGCAATCATACTATTGTCAAAATTAAATTCAAAAAACAATACTATGGTTGCGACGACCATACTTTTACTGCTGAGAACATACTATTGTTGCCGTGACCATATAGTAACCATATCTTTTCTCTGCGTGTTATGACTATGCTCATTAGAAATCCAAATTGATGGTCTGGTATTATTTTGTTTCTGTTTATATGAGGCATAATTTTCATCAACAGACTGATCGGAGGTAAGATTTGATTTGAGCTAAGTCTTTGTCTGGCCTAGGAATCGTGACCATTTCTGTTTTCTTCCATGCTATTGGGAAGTAAAATTAACGCAGACTACCATTAAAACAAAATAAAATGACTTTAAGCACAGAATACGGCATATCTTTTATCGTTCTTTTTCGTGGCAAAGTCTTTTTTACTTATAGATTCCGGGATAGTTTTAAATATCAGCCTGAGTGGACATGGGACAACATCGTCTATGTCCTTGATGTTCCATAATTCAGAGTAAATACTGATTCCAAGTGATTGGAGAACTCATCTACCTTATCCTTAGCGCTTTTTCCAAACCACTGTTAGCAAGGCGCACAGAAGCTTCATGCGAGATTGGGCATTGCATATTTTTTGTTGCCTTCCTGAGGCTTTAGTCTGTTCTCTCAGTCGGATCGAGATTTTGCAAATTATCAGGGCTGATTTCTCTTTTGTTTTGAGATGCCGTTAGTTTTTTTTGGCAATGGTTAAGTCTTGTTTTTAGGGCTGGAGAGCTGTGTTGTTGCCATTCTCGTATGAGTTTTCTGTTTTCACTAACGAGAGATTTAACATCTCTTTGACTGCTCGGAGGTTTGCGATATCTGAAGCTTTCGTCATAACCTCGGATAGTTGATTTATAAAATAATCTATTATATCTGATGCTTTCAGTGGAATATCTTGGTGCAGATGTGAACTAACGTACATTTTGTGTTTCATTTAATTAGTGCGTCTATTTGGAAAGTGACGTTCATTTTTACTTCCAGACATATTATCGAATGATACTCGTAATATGTGATATGATAGTGCGCGAGTGATCAGACGATAGATTGAATTTTAGCAAAGACAATTAAATCCGGTATTTTATTGAGGTCTAAATGTCAGTATGCTGGTTAACCACTAGAAATAAAGATAAGTTGCGGACAATATGGCTTCAGTAGCTGCCTTTTAAAGTAATAAGGCGAAAGCCTAAGAAAGTATGTTTGGCATTATAGTCGCCAGCTACCACAAATTTCAAGACTAGTGTAGAAAAGAAATTAAAATATTCTCCGTGTTTACATTTAGCATAGGAGGACAGTATACTCGTATTGACGAAATTACAATGTTGCATCCGTAAGAATTATTGACATTTCTTTTATGTGATCAGTTCCTGATTAAAACAATGTTTTACATTGTTGTGCCCACTAGGATGTACAATGTCCATGTATTGTGAAGCAGTAAACTAAGTCTCAGAAACTAAGAGCATATCAATTTCCAGCAAAGAAATGATAGGCGAAATTACATTGGCACGTAAAACATTTCGGCAATGGTTTAGCCTTGTTAAGCTGGCTGCAAGTAAACTTATTAAAGCTTAAAATAATAATAGTAGCTTTAACGTGTGACTTTACGAGCACGTTTCACTACCAATCAAAGATTATATAATTTATTGAGTTATTTTATTGAATTTATTGAGTTTTTTAAGAGTTTTTATCGTAAGTGTTGAGCTTGGTGTCGGATAATTGTTACGTATACGAGTATATGGTTGCAGTCTAAAATATGAAAAAATATTAAATTTAAAACAAAACAAACACAAATATTAAGGGGGGAAAAATGCACAAACAATGAAAACAAATACTCGTTGTCATTATTGCATAATAACGAAACCGAAGGACAGCGTACAATAAAAACCCATTATAATTGTTGGTTCTGCATGCATACGGATAATATGACGTCCTTTTTTTTATTCGAACGCAACTATGGCCACTCTCCGGCAGAAGTGGCACAAACAAAATGTCAACACCATTCCGAACTGTTGCCAAGGCAAAAAAGTATACAGAACAAAGTGCTCTGCATTCATAATTCAGGCAAATTGTCCACAAAGTCATATAAATTATGCACAGATTCAATGTTGAAAATTGTGCTGAAGACCTTTGTTTAAGGACAACAAGGCAAAAAGGATACACAACAGTTTACAACAAACACACACACACACAGCAGTATTCGAATCTATGTTGAAA
Organism: Hydrotaea diabolus; assembly: GCA_963513945.1. Taxonomy (NCBI): domain Eukaryota; kingdom Metazoa; phylum Arthropoda; class Insecta; order Diptera; family Muscidae; genus Hydrotaea; species Hydrotaea diabolus. The sequence continues at coordinate 97,464,491 of OY740720.1, read as the reverse complement.
ACATCCATACACATACTCGTTTGGGCTACTTGGCGAGTCAGTTCGTCGACTATCATCGTTCACTTAAGTGCTGTGCAATAGTGGCCATCTCAATAATTGATGCCATCAAAACCTACGTTTATACGTTAATTAAATTTAAATAGACTAATAGTTCACAAAATTTACTTTCTTCTCTTTTTTTATACGAGCATACATTCCTTTATATACTCACTGTCATTGGTCGTCAAATATATATAGAAGAAGAAAACGTGGGCGGAGCTGCGCATGGCCGGTGCCTACGATCTGTGGTGTGAGTTACGTATGCATGCGTGTGTGTGCATGGGAGCAGTCATTTTATTATGCTCGTGTGAAGGCGCTCTCTCACTCTCTTGGCTCGCAGCAATCCGTGTGCAAGCACACTCCCATACAATTGTGTGTTTCGTGCAGTAAGTATGGACAGCGGAAAGTTGGTGGCTTAAGTCTTTGGTTTTGCTGAACTCGCACTGGTAGACAAAATGTATGTAAAAGTGTTGTTAAGGGCACTTAAGGGAATGTTCTATTGAACCACGGAGGAAAATGAGACTAGTAGCCTTTTGTTTTAAATCATTTTCTAAGTATTTCTAGTAAAAATAAAAAAAAAAACGTAGAAGAGATAATAAAATAGAGCACTAAATATGGAACTAGAGTCAGGATATGTCTTAATTACGCATTCGAAAATTGCAATAACCCCATTTTAACTTTTAAGAAAATATAATCATTCTATAGATGATGTTAGAAACTCAAAAGTAGCTTTGACCTCACAGGAATATTTGAAAATCTTTATAGGATGGCATGGCATATTGTTATGTCCATTCGTCGGTTACAAAAAATGGTCTAAGTTAAGTTAAAAAATAATCTATGTTAATTCATTATTAGACTTAAATGCCTTGTAAAGAGTTAAGCTGATTCGGAGTAAAATTTGCTTTCATTCAGACACTTAAGCATCAACTAATACACCAAAAAGTATAGAAGTTTCTTATTTTTGTAGTTTTGTTAGGACGAAAACTTGATGGGAAGCCCCACATTTTTTATATCAATCTCTTAATACGTATCTCTAGTGTAATGAAAATTCAGGTGTTTCCCATCTACAGACAGTTTTGAAGTTGGGCAAAAAACTATGAGAAATTTATATTTTTTAATTGAAATAATGCAAATTTGAAGATCCTACTATCACTACTCTTTATTGATCAATATAAATTATATATAATTAGAATTTCTAATTATACAGGGTGGAGCGCGGTAATATGTTTATTTCAGAATGAAATAAAAAAATGATGAACCATAGAAAAATTTATTTTATATTTTAGTTATATTGAACAGTAAGGGAATTTTTAAATTACATGATTTTAATAAGGGTATATGGCAAATGTCGATCTTCGCTATTCACACATTGCTGCATACGTTTTCAGAAGTTTTCATGAACTCTAACATGCATGTCGACTGGTATTCTCCCAATGACAGCCTCAACCCTTCCAAGCTGGGACGGTTGATATACACCTTCGACTTCAGGTAACCTCAAAGGAAAACATCGCATGGGACTAAGTCTGATGAGCGTGCCGGCCATTTCACATCACCCCTCAAAGAGATAAGCCGTCCAGGAAACATTTGCCTCAAACAATTCACGGTAACCCTCGCTGTGTGTGCAGTGCCACCATCCTGTTGGAACTATATATCCTCTAATTGCAAAAAGTATGGAAATGCCAAGAGCAAGTGATTGCATTCGAGCAGAGCGTTTCGGAGATTGCAGTACTGCTGCTCTAACTCTCTCGATGTCTTGTGGTCTTGTAATCCTTCTCTCAGGTCCCCTTCGTACACATGACACATTCCCTGCTGTTCTAATGAAGTTACCCAATTTACAATAAATTGCCGTCCAGGAACACGCCCGCGTGGGGAAACAGCAAATCGTGAACGAAAAGCACGCTGCCCTGCAATGATCCAGTGCGTATTTGAAAAATACGCTTCCTCACAAAATGACCTCTCTTCACGTGTCTAATGCATGATGGCAACTTAAAGGCAGCCCATATCAGCCACGCATACTCTCCACCCTCCTTGACCAATAGTGCCGCAACCCTGACTCTATGCTGGGTGGTTCACAAAAAACAATTGGCCGTAAGGTTAGTAAAGGAATAACTAAAAAACTGAAAATCGAACAATTTACCCTTAGCTTGTTTTGCTCAAGAAACTCCAAACTTTATGCTCAATATATTAATATATTTTTATATAATTGTTTATATATTTTTTTCAATTTAAAATCGTGATTTTTGCGCCAAAAATTCAATTTTTGAAATTTTTAAAAATATGTTTTGTGCTGAAGTCGCCGTAGAAATAATTTCAAGGTACATTTGCTCATCATAAGACAAGGCGGAGTGGTATCGCCGATGCAACTCTGAACTCAAAACGAACATATCAAATCAACTATTAAGCCTGGTCGAACTTAAGCAAACCCTATCTATAAACAGTATAGATAGGTTTATTTGACCAAACACAGAATTAATTTATTTGATCAAACACGCGTACAAAGCTTTATTTTTAGAGCCTGCTACCGCTAGCCTTGCAATATTTAGGAAGCCAACGTTCTGTGAAGGGTCACCATCGAGAATAACGTAAAGTTAAATTTTTTGTAAAAAAAAAATCACTTCATAAAATGCCAATGTAAAATTTGTTTTACAAAAAAGACGCTGACAAATTTCACATGTTTCTACCCTGCTGCGAATTTGGTTACTTTTGTGAAAGTAGCGCACTACTTATCAAACCGTGGCGGTCACATTTCATTGAATAATGTCTAGGAGATATATTTGAAGACTTTATCAAAAAAACTTTCAAATTCAAAGCAGAGAAAAGTCAAAACGGTAACATTTGATTTGAAATGTCCACAAAGGGAGTTCGACACCAGAATGACAATTTTTTACGTCCAACACATTGTCTATCAATCATTTGTGTTAAACATCAGTTCGACTTCTTACCTGGCTTCAAGGTTCATTAAAAGGTGCTTGTGTTGATGACTACAACCCTTGACTTGACTAATTACTAAACATCATGGGTTAGAGGCGATTGTTGTCAAGCATTCTATCGTTAAAAAGAAAACAATTATCTAATCAATTAACTACCGACCAGTCGATTGCGGTAGACCGACCCATTGACATCATTAACCCAAGAAAATGTTACTCGTATCCTTCTTCTTTCGTTACACATAATTAATCCTTGAGATTAATGAATGAGCAACAGACCGTAGATAAAGTGGCAAGAGTAACAGAGGAGGGAGTCAAAACAAGGATGCTGGCCAACAAACATTTCAAATCCATCAAAGTGACAATTAGATGACAATTGAGAGATGATGGCGGGGAAGATTGTCTACGAGTAGATGATAAAAACATAAACACCAACAAAAACAGAAAAAATGAAAATAAGTTAAGACTACCTTAGACAGTTCATCAAAAATGCTCTTCCAAAGTACAAAACACAAATACTGAATTTAATCAAAGGACTCTGGATAAAATGGCACACACCGAAAATAATCACAAAACTTTGACAGACGTTGATATGGATATGAGTTTTTTTTGGAAAAAGGAAAAAACAAATTTTGGTGACCTCTTCACTGGGTTCATGTTAATGTTGCTTAAGTGGCTGCTGACAGTGCACAACAGTACATGTGAAGACACACACACATCTGTATGTCCATGCAACAAGGACGAAGCTCCCCAAACACATACACAGTCACACCTCCACATAAGTGGCAGAAGACTGAACAAGTTGAAGGAGCTAAAGGACATTTTTATAATTTATCTATTATGTATGACCATATGTGTGTGGAATGACAGACGACGACGACAGCATCACCCGCTTGCCCTAACCCTTCCACGATGGCAAAGTTGTTGGTGCTCCGTACATCAAGATGGGCACAAAGTCGAAACAATGTTTTTGCTCGTAACACATCACTGTCACCGAAGTTTAAATCAAGAACAATGTTTTGGTATTGTGTACTGTTGTGCCCTTGCCCGGCTGTCAGACAACAAAAAGGACAAGCTTTGCCGGAGACTACAAATCTCGGCAGTCAGCAGTCGGTCGGTGGTCGCTCATTTGGCCGCGCATTTAAAATTCAAAACCTAAGCACAGCGTCGATGCTGGCACTGGTGGCGGTGCGGTGGTGGTTCGTTAGCATCACTTCAGCACACAAAGACAACCCCTTTTCCGAGACTCGTTTTCGGCGTATGCAGTGAACTCGAAATAAATGTCCAAAGGAGTCCTTCTCTCCTTTACATTAACAACAAAATCAAGCAGCACTCGAAACACGGATTTAAGGTGTCCTCTATAATCAGTGCTGCCACCGCACCGTCAACCATTTTTACTCATAAAAAAAGCATTAAATTGTCACTTATACCCAAAAAGTGACTGTCACTCATGAGAAATTAGCATTGAATCAGTTGTCTGCCAACCGCCCGTCCCTCACTTTTAAATAGAATTTCTTTTAGGCACATTAAACAGGCCTTGATCTTGTAAAAAAACGGCGCCTTCTTTGGCAAGTTTTTCAAACCTGCGTGAAAGGTGGGTGGGTGTTAATTTTAAATCATGCCGCTCAAACAGAGCACGGGACATCAATTGTCAAGTAGGCCATGAAAAGGACTTATGATGTAATTGTTTGGGAGGATGAGTTGGAATGGCATGGAAATTTGTTAAGTTTATTTTCAAAATATTGTGACATTTTCTCGGCGTTTTCTCGCTACGAAGACAATTACGAGTACACAGATAATTTGGAAATAAGTCGGTAACAATTGTTAACCGTGATCCCTGTCATGTCTAATGCTCGCAGCAGCGTAACTACACGACAACTTAAAACTTTTGAACTTAATGGTACTACGTAATTGGATAGACTCTCAAAATGTCATAATTATTTTTGTTTTTCTTCGAGCAATCCTGCAAAAAACTTTCTGCCTACAAGGGATGAGATTTGTGCTCAGTATACATGTATACAATGTCATGATATTCTCATCAAATAGTGGTAAGTGAGACTATTAGAGTTACATTAAATATTTCACAGACAGTGGATTGACAGAAATTGCACGCGTTATTGTAAGGTAAAATTAATTAGAGCCAATTGCCTTTACGTAAATAAACAGGCAATAGATCCCAACAGAAATCGAGTAAATCGATCTTGTCAAATGTAAGCGTAATTCCTAAAATAAGACATAACTGATTTATCCATATACAGTAGCGTAATTCCTCAGTCAGTCACATAAAAAAACATATATAGTACTAAAACTGTCGAAATCTGAAATTAAAAAAAATTACTATATGTTTTTGTCCTTCTTCCTCATAAGGTTTTTCGGTCTACAGAAACTCGAAACCGCATTACAACCGACTTAGGGTTGCCACACTTATTAAAAACATATACGAGTATCTCTATTTATTTGTGCAAAAAAAAAATAAACAAAAAAACAAGAAGAGGTTTCGTCAACGAATTCCTATTGGGCACTTCTGCGTGAGATGGGATAAGTGAAACTATAAATAAACTCAAACAGATAGTTCATGGCAGGAATGCAAACCGTACCTGATGCGGGTTTGATCCGAATCATATCATCCTTTTGTCGTAAGAAAAATAATACTGTAAGAAAAATAATGCCGAACTGAACCGTACACGTCTTTTGGACGACAAACTGTTGAAAATGAGCGAAATGAGCTTTGAAAAACACACCAACATTTGTAAAATGATATTTTTTTGTGTGTTTATTAAGTGGTTTGGCGTTTCCACATAGACTTTTTAGCTTTCTTGTGCTTGTGTACAAACGAAAGTGGATAAATAAACCGAGAATGTGTGCGTTACTGAAGTGCTGTTTTTCTACAATATTTATCGTCTTTGGATCGGTTACCAAAAATATCGATCGATCGAAAGATGGATACAAGCACATCTATGTGCACGTTACGTATTTTTTATAAATGTACGTTAGTTTTGATTTAGTTTTTAGAAAAAAAAATAAAACACATCATTCCTATGGTTTTGGTCCTATGATTAGGAGTTTCTTAAAACTGTTTTTTATACCGAACAAGCTCCGAACCACTGAAGCCAAGAAAATCGAATTTAGAAATGGTTTGCATTTCTGGTTCAAAGAAATGATACTGCAATTAATTGATTTATTATATTTATGAATTATTTTATTACAATTCAATATTTTGAATGGTCTGATTTTGACGAATTTTCCGATGTACCCTATTGTTGTTTAATTTTCTTTGGTGTATACAAGTAGAAGCAATGTTGCCGTACTTCTCCAAATTTGGTCCAAAGTTGCCCGATTGCTATATTGCAAAATAAATAGGTACCTTAGCAGGTACCTAAAAAGAACACCGCTTTTTCGTTTCTAGTGTATTTTTTTTTTTGCAAATTCTCGAAATTTAGATAGCAGGCTGTTTGCTTTATAAAATTAGCCACACAAAATGATTTTTAAAATAATAATTGATATCGGCTAAGCTCGTTGCTGCAAATATGCCAAACTGTAGGTTGTAGGTCACTTCAAATCTAATGAGACGAGAAAAACGATTTCCGGAGTGTCTTACCAAACAATGATCGAAAACTTTTTGCGACCAACAGTGGAGCAACATGCGAATTTGTGGTTTTGAAAAGATGGAGCGGAGCGACAGCGCATACAGCTAGGCAAACTATGAATATGCTAGGAAACCCCGTATAAAAATGTAAATCGTATTTTGTGGACATTTTACTTCGAAACCCGAGATAAAACCAACTAATTAATTACTTCTTTCCTTACTTAAAATCAGTTTAGAACTAAATGTACATTATAAAACTCTTATACTCACTGCCGGGACCTTCTGCTTAATTTAGCCAAAGAACAGCTAATGCATTGTATAAAGAAGCTCGTTGCTGAAAATGTTGCTTGTTTCTAACCGGATATGAACTATGGTTTCTTCCCACGCAAACAAAACAAAATAAAACATTGTACGCGATTCCAATCAAAATGTGCAAAGGATATGTTTTAGTTCCAAAAACGGAAACAGTCGAATTTTAAAGAAATAGTTTTATGGACTTCACCTCCTTATAAGGTTCAGTAGCGTTTTTTCCACCACGCAAATACCTACAAGTAAGAAATATATCTCTTAGGCAAATGTAAGAGTGCGCGCTATAAGCGATGCGGTGCGTGAAGCAATAATTGATCTTGCTGTACGTAACAATGCTACAAGATGTCATGGTGAGAGCAAAGTGAGTGTATGCAATAGAGCAGGCTGTGACAAGGTTTACTGCATAGTAACTCGCTTTGCATTTGTGTTTGATTGTGCTTTTAATTTGTTTGGTTTGTATTAGTTTTTATTTTAAATATTGTAAACAAAACTACCATCTTCTTATTTTGTACATGACCTGGAGCTAGACAATTCAGTAAAATATAAACTTTTTTTGCCGATGTCAGATGGATTCAGACAAAGGGTTTTTTAATGTCAAGTTATAATTTCAATGTATTTTTCAGTTAAATAGCAAGGGATCCTTGAAATAAATAGAAATTGTTTGGAAACAATTTGTAGGGAGAATTATTATGAATTAATCATGAATCTCTTTAGACTAGTTTGATTATTTATTTATTTATTTTATATCTATTACAATATTAAATTATAATAAACTTATAAGGAAATAAGCACTAGCAACTAATGTTATCGGCCTTCTTTTGATTATAGAGGGCTGCTATATATATTTCTGGCTTACAAGTAAATTGCGAATATTTATCATCACAAATGGTTTTTTGTTTTAAAAGTATTCTCCAGCATGATTTATACACTTTTGCATGCGCTCAAACCAATTGTCGAAGCACTTCTTCCACTCCGACTGAGACACCCCCAAAACATGATTTTTGAACGCTTCAAGAGCATCTTCTGGCGACGAAAATCGTTGACCACCCATTTTTTTCTTGATGTGCGGGAATAAAAAGAAGTCATTTGGTGCCAAGTCAGAGCTATACTGCGGATGACCCATCAATTCGACGTTTTGGCCGGTCAAAAAGGCACCAATCGACGCGTGCGTCTTTTTGAGCGATTGTCAAATTGTCCAACGAGAACAAACCTTTTTTACGACCAGGTGTTCATTCAATATTGAATGTATGCTGGTGGAAGAAATGCCCAAGGATGTCTCTATCTCACGGTATGTCACATGGCGATCTTGCAATTTCAGTTCACTCACGGCATTAAATGGTCTCTGGCACAAAGGCCGTTTTTGGACGACCTTCGGCCACGATTGAATTCATTAAACCAGTTTTTCACAGTGCTATAGGATGGTGCTTCATCGCCATATAAAGATTTGAGTTCATCGATGCACTCTTGTCGTTAAAACCACGCCGAAAGTTGTGAAAAAGGATCGCACGAAAATGTTCACGAGTTAATTCCATTTTTTGCCAAATTGATTTTTTCAAGTCACTTTAAACAACACAAATGATGGTCGTACGTCAAAATGTTCTGAGTACGTTTATGCCAAACTTACGAATGGAAATGTCAGATGGCGCCGGGAAACACTTAGAGTTGCCTAGGCCAGAAATACATAGCAAGAAATACTAAGTATATATAGCAATATTAGAGAAAATCAAGAAAATCAAGAAACAGAAAAAATCAAACGTTAACGAATTGAAGCCATTCCATGCTACAAACCATTTCAGGACCTGTCCTTCAACATGTTTTTCGCTTCGCTCCTACTCTGCAATGTTTCGAGCAATCACTAAACAAATTAAATGCAGTGATTTGTAGCGCCATATGAGCAATATTGAAGCATTCTCCAAACATATACGAGTATATATGTTTGGGTCACAGCAAACATAAATATGTTTGTAACAATGTTCCCAAACATGTATATGTTTGGGTGCAAACATACATTTGTGTGAACACAATTATTAATAAGTTTGCAGAAATCTAAGTGGGCATTAATACCTACCTACCTAATTCTTGAAATTATGGTTATTAATCCAATGTTTAACAAACATACAATAATAAACTTTAATGTCAACTGTTGAAGTGGGTCGACTCCAATGTGCTCCATTGCCCAATATAGAGAAAACATAAAGCAAGTCTGAAAACAAAAACGTGAAATTGTAACTTGTTATTAACGGAAAGATTGAAGGGCCAAAACAGGCCATAATAATCATTACCATACGGCTGTTCAGATAAACGGTCAGAAAGCGTTGCAACCCGTTTTTATATTAGATATGAGCCAAAATATTACAACGTCAAAGTTCGACTTAAGCGAATGCCGTTCTTTTTGATTAATATAATCCTCCTTTCTTAGGCTCACGCACATATGCGTACAAGCCTCTCTGCAATAGCTCTTTATTTACAAAAGCAACTTACTGTCAAATGAAACAATCTGGTTCCGGACATAGTTTTGTTTCCCATTTGCGGCCTGTACTTCGACAACAATAACAGATGGTCAGACGGACGAACAGCGCTTAATCAAACCAGATAGTGACTTTTAGTCGATCAGTATGACTAACATGTGGTATATCGCACTTTGTTTTAGGTGTTACAAGCATCACTAATTTTAGTCTCATTTTTCACCATATCCAGTTGGGCCCGATTCCATACAAACCGACATCTGAAAAGTCTAAAGAAGTCAAATAGGCCTAGCCTAGGCTACGGTAGTTTTGTGGTAAGCGCTAGATACCGTAGCTAATAATTAGAGTAGAGTGTTAGAGCACACTAGGCTGGAATTCTATCGGACAAGGTGAAAATGACGATTTAACTCTTTTTTAAATCTGAATATTATCTAATAGAAAGGTGAAACTGCTAAGCTGACCACATTTTGTTTGGAATTGGCTTTTAGCTCGTGTTCATTAACATGCAGTTGAAGTGAAGCGTAAATCTAAAATCGTAAATGCACCTGTCAAAACCATAAGAAATCCCTAAAAGCATTGTGGTCTGAAAATCAATCATTCTCTGCCACAAACCGTAGTTAAGGTTGAACGCTCGAATGAATGAACGGATGAATGAATGAAATTTCACAACGGACGATCAATGCGGTTGTCTTGGGGGATGCTCAACTCATTGAGGGATTAGGATGACTGACTTTATAATCCATTCAACCACACTTTGTTTTGACGTTCGTGACGCCACACCGTCAATTAGTTAGGCGCACAAGGTCCTCTCTACACATTTTTTTGTTTTTTTTTTTGACATGTTTACATGGGCATTGAACGTGTTAGAGGGAGAGCCAGTACGAATGGGTTTTTGAAACATGTCATCATTTGTTCCACGCCTCAGACGATGGAACAATTAGGCATTGGCTTGACTGCATTTAGGCAGGGACCTGTCAGCGATGATGGTGCAAAGTCGAAACGAAAAATAGTTAAGAAATTGATTGATTTCTGTCAGCGCCTTAGGCTTGCGGGAATGTCTGCCAGGACTTTATGAAAATGATCCTTTAACACTGATAAGAGAAATGCTCAAATGCTTAGGCCTTAGTGCTGACACAGTGCGAGTGCAGCCTGTAAGAAGTTCGGTTGTTGAAATTGAGAGATTTAATGTTTACTTCCAACGGAGGCAGTTCAATTAAGAAGGGCTTCGGCTGATTGTGATATCTAGCCCAGTCATCTGGCTACAATGGCCGGCGTACGAGTATCCTATCCCCCCATTAAAACTGACATCTTCCAAGCGAACTGCACTGGAGAAGATCGCCAAATGCTTTTCGTCGAACCGTTTGACGTTTCATACACCTTTAATTATAAGCAATGCACATACAGACCAACTTATATTAAATCAGAGGAGGTAAGTATGGCTGAATATTTCACCACTTTGACTGAAACTGGTTTGAAAACTTTTTGTAGCTGAGTACGTAGTCAACCAGCCAGCCAGTCAGTCAGCCACTCGCAAGATGGGTTCATACGCGTGCCGTTAATATCCGCTTATATTTTGCTGCTTCATTTTGGGTCTTCCTTTATGACTTTTGTTTGTATGTACGTGTGTTTTGAATTGTCTACTGCCGTTTCGTCATACCAGATGTAGGTAACCACATAACGGCGAATACAATGGCAGGCATAAGTATTTACACCAAAAGTTCTTTTGACTTTCTTAACAAATTTGCTCAGCCTATTTAACTCCTAAGCCAAAGCTGTCTGTTAAAGCATGCAACCGTATCCTAATTTGTAGCCCTCTGTACTGTTTTACATTTCAATGCTGCCAAAATTTTTACCTAATCGATATATTGCCATAATAAATCAAATGTATGACGAATGTAATATAATTAAGGCCTGGAAACGCTGAAAACCTCTAAAGTATATGTAAGTAAGCATAAAAAAGCCCTGCATTTAATTTTGCCAAAGACAAAAATTCGCTGCGTAAGAAAAGAAAGCTTCAGTGTTAAATAATTTATAGGAACAAATAACTTAAAGTCATGAAAGCAAATCGTAACTTTAGATCTGCATTTGTATAAAAAAAAAGCAAACTGATGTTTATAGCAAGTTTAGTAACTCGGACACAAATTTGACAGAATCCGGACTTCTCGAGGTAAAACAAATATTATTACAAGACTATCAGACTGTTTATGGATGAACTTACTACTTAAGTCCCTCAACACCCCATTAAGGAGCAAGTAAAAAAGTTTCAGTCGGCTGATCCAATAGACATATACTTATACCTTCACCCATATATGGAATACAAATTGTTATTCCTTTCGTTCTCCATTTCTTAATAAAAAAAAGTTTGTCCAAATGTCGTAAATGTCAAAGAAGGCTAATGGTGCATTTGCACCATTAGGTACTAGAATGGGGCGTGTCTTCCTCTCTTATCGAACACGTGTGTAAAGCCTATTTGCGAATTTCAAGCACTGATACGAGTATGTAATGTGGGTTCTTATCTGTACTGAAACTGTGTCATTTGTGTGGGAGAGGCGTGGCTAGGAATCCAATCATTTGTCACCAAGTTAACGTTATAATTGTATTGACTTAGGGTTAGATCATATGATATGATTAAAAATCATATCATATGAGTTACGAATGATTTTTGTAGGAGATACCAGATGGGGTGTATCAATACGGCACATTTTCAATCCCATAGGCAGTTCTATTTATTTTTTAATTTTAGCTCTTTTATTGTGCCAACCAGCCGCACACAAGACCAGACGGACATGGCTCAAATGACTTAAAAAGTCACGAGACGTATTTGGTCAAAACATATGTAGGGTCTAAAATGCTTTTGCGTTACACATTTGCCCTTACCAAATGATGTATACCCTCTAACCCAGTAGTGTGAGGGTGTAAACATACTACGGATCTAGGTATAACGCAGGTTGTGAAGGGCTTTTGCAATTTATAGAGAATTTTTACGTAACTTAGAGTAATTATCCTGGTATCCTGATTTTATTTTATATTTTGACTCCAAATCTGCTTAAGTAAAATCGGCAACAGTAAAATTTTTTCTGCAATAAAAGCAATTCCGTCGCAGTATTGATTTTGAAATTTAATTTTTTGACAATTGAAATATTGCGGCAATATTAATATTGTTGAAATGTAACAATAGTATTATTGCTAAATTTAGAAATGCAAGTATGGTTCTTGGCACAAAAGTATTACTTTTTTGGACATTCTGTCAAAAAAAAAATTATTATTAGGGCAAGCATAACTGCTTTTATAGACCAACGATACATACCAAAAAAATACATACTCGTACACTCAAACGATATAGTGCATGGTGTTGTCCAATATAAAAACAAACATCAGCATACGACTAACGATGCAAGCCCATGCGAAATCAGAAGGCAGTGCGAGGGATTCTTATTGTGTTAACTTTGTTCAGTAAAATACTCTACTGCTGGCTGGTTCTCGTATATTTAGAAACGGCCTGCACTCAAGTGTATAGCCATTGATCATGGTTAAATAATATTTGTTGCTTTTTGTCCGACCGCTACTTCCATTTTGTTCTTTGAAGAAAATGTTTATTAGAACAGTATCTCAAATCTGACTATTGACTAATTGTAATGTTATTTTAAATAATGTACTTAAACAAAATCGCTATTGTTGAATAACAACATTACCCAATCCTAAATAGTTTTGGGAATCATAGTATGATTGAGGGGGTTCATACTATGGTTGTAGGGATCACAACATGGTTGCGTGTGAATCATTCTATGGTTGTGGGGTTCATAGCATGGTTATGTGAGCCTCATATTATGGTTATGAGGATCTTAATATGGTTGTGAGGATCATCGCGTGGTTGTGTGTAAATCATACTATTGTTGCTAGGATCATAATACTGCTGTGCCACAATCATATACCTAACAATAGTATGATGCTATTTGAACCTAACCATACTTTTTTCTGAGTGTATATATAAAAAAACTTGACTTTAAAAAAACAATTTTACTTCAACATTCGATTAGCGCTAATACCGGGGACAGCGTGAATAATTATGCTCGCCAGTGTGCAAGTAAATTTATGTATGTATGTGTAGAAAACGTGCTTGTTGTACTCCTAAGTTGGCTTTTCGTTTCTTTTCAAGAACACTTTTGACTTCCTTCTTTCATTGCTTTCGGTACGAGTGGTTTCTGTGCCTTGTTTTACGGCGATTTAATGTTTGCTTTAGTTTTCTTTTGAATTTCATTATGATTTTTGCATAATCGTAAATGCCGCTCTCGAGTGGTCTCGAAAGTTCCCCCATACATACGAGTATTCGAGATATTTATCCGGGGCTATAGGTACGACCGAGTATGGTCTAGTTTTATGTGTTTTTTCCCGTCATCGCCACGTCCGTTTATGACAATCCCTAGGAAGTTTTTTTCATTTTGCTAATACGTACTGCACGTGCAGTTGTGACACTATATAATGTTGTTTTATATCGAGATAAGATCGACCTCATCTCAAGTATATTGGGCCACTTCAATTGTGGGCTACTACAGAGCGTATTTAGGATATGCAGATCACCCTAACATGGATGGTGGGGGTTAATGAATTTAATTGTTTCGTCAAACTTAAACTTATTGTCGTAATAAAATATGAATTCCTTCTTGTTTATGCATGTAGTAGGCTCATGCATAAGTATCCAAAACATCCTGTTTCGGGCACTTAGTGTTTTTGATATACATCGTTTATGCAAAAATGAATACAGGGGGTGGTATACACAGTGTTGGCTCAACCAAATAAAAGTCACATCCTTGCTTACACGCAGAAAAAAAGTATGGTTGGGGTAACAATATTCGAAGAGGATCATAGTATTGTTGGGTATATAGTTGTGACACAACAATATTATGATCCTCACAACAATAGTATGATTCACACATAACCATACTATGATCCCCACAACCATAGTATGATTCACACATAACCATACTATGATCCCCACAACCATAGTATGATTCACACTCAACCATACTATTATCTCCACAACCATATTATGATCCTCACAACCGTAGTATGTTTCTCATACAACCATAGTATGATCCTCACAACCATAGTATGATTTACACACAACCATACTATAATCCACACAACCATACTATGATCCCCAAAATTATTTATTAGGCTTGGTTATTGTTGTTATTCAAAAATAGAGATTTTTATTAAGTATGTTATTTTAAATTGCATTACTATAATTTCATAGCCATGTTTTTATGAAACATATATATATATATATATATATATATATATATATATATTCCAACGGTCAAAAATACTTTTAGTTGCCAGCAGGTGTGAATGCTAATTCACCATCCGTAGACACCAAGTAACGAATGTGATTAAACCATAATCAATGGCTATATACTTAAGTGCAGGCAGATTATAAATAAACGAGAACCAGTCGGTATTAGAGTATTTCACCGATCAAAGTAAACACAATAAAAATCCCTCGAACTACCTTCCGATTGTTGTTGTTTTTTAATGGGCACTGTATCGTGTGTATGTGTTTTTTTTTTGTATATCAAAAAAACATACGCACACATATACATGTATGCTCTACAAACCCTGTTTTGTTATGTTCATAGTCACATCCATACTGTATGATTGCCGTAATCATATTTTTGTTAACGTAAATTTTAAATAACTATACTTTTGTTGCACCAACCATGTTTGTATGGTTGCTACAACCATATTTTTGTTTCTAAATTTGGCAATAATACTATTGTTACATTTCAACAATAGCAATGTTGTCGCAATTAAACTATTGTCACAATTAAATTCAAAAAACAATACTATGGTTGCGGCGAACATGTTTTTATTGTAGAGAACATATTATTGTTGCGGTGACCATAGTGTAACCATATCTTTTCTCTGCGTGTAATTCAAAAGTGTTATGCAAGGCATGCTGTCATATTCGTTGGACACACAATTCCTTGTGCGTTAGGAAAGTGATGCAGTTTTGTGGGCCGCTGTGGTGTGATGAGTACCAAGTTCGCAAGTAGGATCATTTAAAAAAATGTAAACGACTTTTGAAGAGTGTTAGTTTAACCTATTAACAATGTTTACGCTGCTCTATGAAATGCAATAGCTTAAAATGAATGTGTATGGAGGCCAGTATGAATTATTAAGTTTCTATATGTTATTGTATCAAATAGAAGGTCGAAGAATATGTAATAAAGCTCGATAACAAAACGTAATCCAGAAAATGTAATTGATTAATTTTGAAAAGGACACAATTAAGATTCAACTAGTTAAATACATAACCAAACTAGTCAACTAGTTAAATACTTAACCAAAGACGATAAACTATAAAAGATGGACGAAATGCTTCTTCTTTACAATATCGTAGATAAACAGCACTTCAGTAACGCACAAATTCTCGGTTTATTTATCCACTTCCGTTTGTACACAATCACAAAAACGCTAAAAGGTCAAAATGGAAACACAAAACACTAAATTCACACACTCTAAAACCAAAAAACAGCTTTCACAAATGATTGACACTTATCTTGTCTTTTTCAGCTCTTCGTACAAGCTCATTTCGTCTATAGTTTATCGACATCGTAACTTCGGTTAGGTTAAATTTTCCGTCATCTAATTGACTGACCACTTGCATAAAGGCGCTGCAGTTGGGGCAAGGACAGTTGACTTTATTAGAAACCTTAAGGGGGAAATGGTAACTTTGTGCGGTGGTTGGCCCCTTTTACTTATATAAACCCTAGAAAGTTTTGTAACATAATTAATTAAAAATATCTTTCGATTTAGCCCACATGTTATTCAGTTAATTAGGATTTTCCATCAGATTTTCAGTTTTCCCTTACGTTTCTGGAATTAAAAGACACTGGGCCAATATACTTATACGAGTATATATGTAAACACCCAAGAAAATGACATACATTTTGCAGGAAATTCCGTCCAAAAGCCAATTACAATCAAACCTTTAGACGTGTCGGCCTGTTCTTTGTTTCATACCAATTCTCATTTATCCGGTAAACATTACCACTCAATGCAATGGTCCACAAAGAAGAGCAGATATAACCAAAGTGACCAAGACAATATACTCAAATTATTTCCAGAAAAAAATGGAACTTTAAGGTAAGCTCGTAAACATTTATGCTGCCAGGAAAGAAAAAAACTTTTGAGGCCAACATGAAAATGTAGAGGAAAGTGGAAAGTAGACGCTTTTTTGAGTACTTTTCTTTTCAATGACGTTGTCAACTCCCAAGTCGTGTATGGTTTCGAACGCGAAACAAGTGAAAACAGCAAAATCTCATAAATAATATTCTTGCCACCAACCCACCAGCCAGAACGAAACCATTTGTGAATCACAACAAGGCGGTTTGCCCTGGTTGCCTTGGTGAGATGCAAGTTACACCAGCCAACGGAACAAAAGAGAAAAACAGCAAAAGCAACAGCAACGACAATGACAGAAACATAAGAATTCTATAAAATGCAAAACCAATCTCAGGTGTAAACAGCTTGACACCACCCCGTCTACGGCAACAAACAAACAAAAACTTTTCCACAGCATTTTCGCGAAAACTGATGGTCAGAAAATAATGGCATTAAGAAATGTGCCACCCAACTCGCCCTCTACCTCGCGCCCTAGTCCATGCGTCCGGTTAGGCCAGATCCCACCCATCAACCCACTCACCGAACGAACGTACGGACCCGAAGAGCCATCATATAAACAATGGCCAAATTCTCTGGTGCACTGATAGAGGCTACACAAGTCTGTACGTACTTGTAGGTATGAATGGCAGAGTCTGCAGCTGTGTGTATGTGCGAAAATCGGTGAAAAGGAAAATGCGAGAACTAGTATGCTGTGTGGAAAGCAACAAGAAATCGTGGAGCTATGCAATTGTGCCGGCAGGCATCTTCGCTTTTATGTCCTTATGACACCAAGCACCGCTGCTGCCTCTGTTGCTTGTGCTGTCAGCAAAGTTTTTGCTTTTTTGTTTTGGACATGAGTTCGTTCGGGCTGAATACAACGCAGACATTTTACTTCCGTCGCAAGAGAGGACGAGGACGATGGGAAAATGTTAAAGCAAACATAAGAACAACGGAAAGTTGTGATTCTTATGAGATATCAACACTGTGGCTGGCCAAATCTCAGAAGACACTTCGGCAACTTTTCCTGTGACCTAAGCTGATTAAATTGGAAATAGTGATTCATGAAATCTGTACAAAATAGTTTCCGATTCCACCACATACCCCATGTGCGTATGTAGATCCGGAACACGTGTTGTTGGTCTAGTGGTCGCACGCGTGTATATGTGGCCACAAAATGAAATCATCTCCGAATCAAAGAAGTCTTTGCTCACTACACTTTTAAATTCCATTAAACATAACAACGGATTTTTTAAAATCTGAAGAGGGGAATGGGTGTGGAAGGTGGAGGACTGGAGAGTGTATGGGCCAGTGGGGCAGCGCGACTGTTGCCCGCACGAAATATAAGAGTATCCTTGTTCAGTCATTCTCGTACATACAAGATTTTCCAATTGGATGTTATCCTTGAGGGGCACTTTTGGAGCTGCATTACGACACACCTAGGAACAATTCTGTGTGGTCACTAGGGACCACCCAATCATTTTCAACACACGAGGTAAAAACTGTGTAGCTGTGTGTGTGTGTATATGTGCGTATGAATGTATTGGACTACTTTGTGTGCGAGCATACTCCACATTTCTACATGCATATGTGCTTTTGCCTGGCTTTGTGCCTCTGTGTGTGTGTGCGTATTAGCCCTGTAAAAACCACTTTATTTTTTAACTGGCAACACTCAGAGGAAAGGAAAATGTGTTTAGCCCAACGCTCAGGCAGCGCATCCATAAAAAGGACATAAAACCAAATGTTTGAATGGAGTCGGGCACGTAAATCCATGGCCAGCCATTTAGCTAATCATATTTTCGGCTAACGGCAAATATAACCCGCTTACGCACAATACACCAAAGTACCCATAAACCACGAAAGCTTCGCCGGCTCTACAATTACACAGCCGGTATAAGCAGACATTATACGTGAACGCCTTTGGACATTTGCTCTAGAGCTGAATCAATCTAGAAGCATGTCAATGCAGTACCTACTAAATTTATGAATACAGTCGACGGGCATTTTAGATTTTTGCATCAATGAGCTAATGTAATGCAATTTTGCTTAATTATTCTACAAACTTCCCAAAAATATATAAAACTACAAAAATATAAAAACTGGCTTCGGCCCGCGTTGTTTGTACTTAGTATTACTTTGTTGTATGATGTGATGTCTCTGCATGTATTAAAACAATTCGTTAATTGTCAATACAAATGCATGTTGAACTGGAGACTTGCTAAGCTATAATAAGAGAACATCCTCGACTTTAAACGTTACCGTTGATGTATTGATTATCAGTTGCAAAATCTGTTGCATTTTGTCGATCCATCGGTCGTAAACAAATTAAATGAAAGTTTGACCTGAAAGTTTGGCCGCCTTCTACTAATGGTAGCGACAATCTAAAACAGTATAACTGCCGCGAACAGCGATTTAATATTGTACACGAATCTGTTCAGTCAGGATCATTAAAGAATTTTACTAATTGCAGTCCTCGTTGAGCCCTCTTTTCAAGTAGTTTGCTGCTGATTCGTAGTTGGGGCGATAGTTTAAAGTACATTGAGCACATCGCCGTTTTTATCCCAATACACAACTCCTGTATTTATTTTTAAACACTTCTCCGCCAACATATCGGAACATCAAAACTCAGACCACATCAATCTGTCACATGATCAGTTTAAGAATATATACATGCAGTATTTCGTAAATATCTCAAGTCTGCTCCCACTAAGTGGGTGCAAATTTCATCAGCAAGCCTATCATTTCACCAATTTATTTTTTGAATTTGGGCCAAATCGGCCCATAAATATGAAAAATTTTAATATCACAATGACAGCGCCACCTATCGGAACCAAACTTAAGGAAACTCTTCCGACAGACATAGGTTACATATATTCCAAGTTTTCGTGCACCAAACATTACATTTTTATTACAGGGTGATTCAGTCACGACTGGGCAAATCTTACCAGCGTATTCCTTGGCTCATTTCATAAAAAATTCCCATCTACGACCATGCTCAAAAATGCAAGGGTGCGGACGTTAGTTCGTTAGTTTTCGCAGATGGCACAGCAATTTGGACTCAGGGGCTATTTAATATGGTATAAATACAAACAAACCTGCAGGATACAGAATATTTTGTAACTGATTATATCAATAAATGGAAGATCTTAGCTAAACCGGCCAAGAATGGTCCCTCGTTCGTTACCTGGAAAAGAAAAAGTATTTGTCTGCCGCAGTCTAAAGGGGACAAATGTAAATCATTAAAAATGACTTTTAACGATCACGTGACATAGACGGTAAATAGGATTATTTTGACTACTCGGATTCTTTATGCTTTCATAAACCAAAATTCAGACCTCACCATCGATAATAAGAGGTTAGTATTTTAACTTATCCTCAACTCTACCCTCTTCCTCCTCTATGTCATGATGATCGAATTGCCACATCAAACGAACCCAAAATTCTCAAAAAAAACTTCTTAATTAATCTATAATTGCCATATTCATTTTCTAGTAGTCGTCTAAATTGTTCCTTATGTTAGTACGAGTATTGTTGTAATTTGGCAATAAATTGAATTGAACATTTTCTATGGTTTTCCGACTGACGGCAATTCTATAATTAAAAACCGGATCCTACTTCCACATCCAATTGAAATGTCTTTGAATAGTTCTCCTGAATCCTATGTCACTCAGAAACTGGCGTCAAATAATATCATTGAAGAGATTACCTATCACTGTAAGCTACCGAAAGTACACAGTCTGTGACTATAAAATGTTAATTAGTTGGAGGTGGATAACGTTAATCGGGCAGTTATTTTTTAAGTATCAGCCATTTTATGTCGTGATTTCTGTTAAATTTAGTTTGCCATTTGACCAATACTTAACTGAGGCCAGGACAATGGTATCCCTACCGTCTCGTTAAATGTCCGTTGTTTTGTCTATAACCCGCTTATATTCATTTAAAGTGATATTTGAGGTAGAAAACAGGGAAATGATAAAATCCGTAGATGACATTAAACATTAGGATAATACGATTGGGCCAGATAAATGGCATTTCAGCGCTCAGAACTTTGTCGATCTTAAATTATTGCGGCATGTTTGAATTCGATCGATGTTAATACGATTACATGTGCTTATTGCGGTCTTACGCAGAGGCTATTACTGGCTTTTCATCACAACGTGATAAATTCAAAACGATAGAGCCGCATCTAGGTCAACAGTAGTTGACAATTAAAAGAAAGTTTAACAGCAATTCTCACTCCATTCTCAAGCTCATGTAGAGCTAATTTACAGCACAACCTCTTAACGGCATAATGATTAGACCAAGTCATTTAATGTATAACATCCGAAAGATCATTTAAGATAAATTCTGGTTAAAAACTCTCACACACAGACACGAGAAGTTGTTACTTTAATTGGCATTTGCGTTTCATTAAGACATCCAAATGGAACAGGTTAAACGACACAAGTACATATCAATGTTTTCGGGGCACAGTTGGTCAACGGCAATGAAATCAACCCGTAGCAGAAGTGCGTTACAACATAAACCCGTATGGTTCACAAATATGTACAGATTATGATTAACAATAAAGAAACAGTTTAATTCGGATCATAACAAATGATGTACAGGCAGGCAGACTGCGACAAAGACGACGACTACTCGTACGTTTCAACGACGGCAGACCGGCCATAAGAACTTTTCGAGTGTGACTGCGATATGGATCTCGTCTTCGTTTTCTTATGAATGGCGGTCTTTTAAAACGAAGCAGCCAAAAAAGTTTCACAAACGGAATCTCGACTGGAAATAAGTCATTGTACGTTAAAAATGTCGCATGCTCGACAGAACGACATTGTACACACTTTTCTACAAGGTAACCGGTTCTCGTAAAGACAATTTTTCACGCGCACTTGCGGATGTTCTTCGGTCGAGAGGGGAGTCTCCGTACGGAATCGAACGGCCAAGCACACACAAGCATCCGAGTGAAATCCCAAGATACCCACACCAGCAGAACTCACCGAAGATGCGAAATTCGCAAAACTATTTCGAAAGTGTGAGTTCGTATGAGTGTTATAGGTTAAAACAATTATTTATTACAGATCCCATCCGGTAAAATCAGAAAAGAACAAATTTACATGTCATGTATGAACCCTGTTAAATCTCGAGAAAGACAAACGAACAGCCATGTCCAAGTCAAAAGACATTTTACTCGAAATTAAGACATATCCCATGCAGTGGGAAGGGCATGCAAACGTATGACTTGGCTTGAAGCGATGTACTCACATGTGTTTGTACGTGAAATTTATGCATTTCTTTTTGCTGAGAAGCCTTTAGATTTAACTGTTTGTCTTGTAAGACAAATGCGTAATTAATTGCCAACATCAGAAGGAAACATGTTATACATGGACGAAAACATAACCGGAACTCTTCTGCGTCTTCCCGTCCACCATATCACAGAACCACGAGCCATACGAGTACAACTCTACAATCGCATTGTTCGTATGCATGCAATTTTCTTGAGAAATTCCTAAAGATTTTTGCAAAGATATGCCACGCTTTTTTTGAAAAGAGTGGTGCTGGTAGCTTTGGAGAAGGATACATATTACACTAGACACAGCAGACAACAGGATAGTTTCAATAATACCACAATACCTTGGTTTGCTCAGGAGCTTATGTACATGTATCTGTCCGATGTACGTTGTCCCAAACAAATGCAAATAATAAAGTTAAAATTAAAAACTTACAACTTGTACATTTACAACAATCCATTATTCAAATGGTGCGTGTATGTGTGAATGCAAGTGCCAAAGGAACACAAACAGAAGGGCCAACACACACACACATGAGACATACAATTGTTCCGAAGTGGAAATGGGAATCATTGTAAATTTTCGCTCATGAACACAAACATAAGCATTAAGAAATGTTGCATAATTTAAGGCTGCCCAGAAACGAGTTGCCAGGTTTCACGTTTAAATTGTGTTTTCAGTTGATTAGAAATAAATAAGTCGCCTTAATGTGAGATGGCTTCCAAAAATTCTGTTACCAAACAACCTACACGTAAGGCTGGCCAACGTTGTTTACACCCTACTTGATATGATCATAGAGTGTATACGAAACAACGAAACAATGCAATCCTGTTTACCGAGCCCAAAGTAGCATCTATTTGACACCTCGTTCTGTCCTCCCAACAATGTCTAAGTCGGTAGGAAGTGGGTCTTGTTGTTAAAAAAAGCCTGTGTTAATAACCGTAGCATTTTCTAAAATTTTCTTTATCAACATGTTGAAGAAGTTACACGATAAACTGTCACCATGCCTGATCCATTTTGCCGTAGTGAATGGTTCGAAGAGGTCACGTCCAATTTGAACAGAGTATTTGGCGTCACTCATTCTACAAAGGCGTACACGATTTGATGGTATCCCACACAGGTGGTATGTATCGATTTAGTGATCGCGGATCTTATTAGAAATAAAAGTGTGAAATCTTGTTTTAGTGCTGCTTATTTTGGTCTGAAGCTACTCTGATTCAGTTCGATGAGGTCGGCAATTTGAATCTTCAGTCTTTTACACAATGTAGTCGAAAGTATTTCTACTGATGGCACCGGACGGAGGGGTTTTTGCAAGGAACAGTTGAGATTGCTTCGTAGGATATCGCTGTCTGTTATGACTTCAGCTTTTCCACTTCTTGCTTTCCCTTGTTGTTGGTACGTACAACTTATGCAGCACTTTATCTAGATTTTATAGAGTACTTCAAACAGAAATTCAAAAATGCTATCTAGATGTTCGGATACTTCGTCGCTTTTACAATTAACATTCGGTTGAATTGACAGAATTCTCGATGTACATGCAACCTCAATCAGTGGTTTGGCAAAATCGGATGTGGCAACAAATCTGTTCTCTAATATTAAAGTGATTTTAAGGTTGGAATTTCAACATATCCTTCTACATCCATTACTTTACACAGAGAAAAAGATGACAGGCAGTCGGTTTAAACTACAATGATGCTGTTAGAGCCATACTAATGGTTATAATTAAAATTCAGTACGACGCACCGAAATATAATAGATATGATAAAATTATGAAATATACAACTATTCGGTTAAATTTATATGGAATAGGGTGGAATTTTAAGTCCAAACATCCAAACATTGGAACGGAATAAAAGACATACATTTCTTTTGCAAGTTTATTACTGACCATTTGTTGTTGTTGTTGATTGGAGAGCACTCTCTCTCTCTCTCTCTCTTCTCAAAATATCGTCGGAAAGGTAATTGAATTATACCGTATGTCGACCACTGCATCCCTAAATCGGATAACTACATTTTTTTCTTAATTTGACTACACAAACACTTTCTTTTTGATATGAATTCACTTAATTGATGCAAGGTCCGTGTACTGAAAATGCCAGTACACGAACTAACATTCGGTTGTACTTCGGGTGTTCTTGCAATACACTCACCCAGAATCACTCGGTTGGCGGACAAGGGGGCTGTGACACAAGATGTGGCCTCTGCGTCGAAACGATTTCATTTTTGAGTTTTGAATTGAAGTCCATAAAAATTATTTTATTCCAATTGGTAGTTTTTGCCTAGTGGCGGTATTGTACTTTTTTTTAAATTCCAAATTTCACTTGGTTTGGTATCTGCACAATAGTCCAAGATGATTTCACAAGTATTTTTAGTTCTTTATAAGTAAACTCTGTTGAGCGAATAAAAAATCAAAAACATAAATTTCAGGCTCAATCGACCGACACGGATGAAAATTTACTTACTTTAATTCAGAACTTCATCGAATTCAAAGCTTCTGTTTTTAATCAATAGTTCTCTTGTAGCACAATCAAATTAAATGTGAAATAATATATTTATTTAGGCAGGTTGAAAGGTACTTTAATATACTTACTGAGAATATTAAGACTCTTTCCATTGGTTTAAAGTCCTGCCCGGTCTGCATAGTCTGTATTCTAATAATTATTTAAATTATGTCTGTATTCCACTTTTTATTATTATGTTGCATTAGTGTATGGTTATTTAAAAATATTTGTTGGTATGAACAATGTAATCTCTCTAAAATAATAGATTTTCACTTTCATTAACTTTGACAACTAACAATTAAACAGCGCTCCATCTTAATAACCCATTATTTGTGCGTAGAATAATTTTATCATTGCAATAATCCTTATATTATAAAGCAAGCATCAACATTATTTATTCAATACACTCCAATCGTTTTTTGTAGACCCTTAAACGGTCCGTTCCCTATGTTCCTGCCAAACGGGCTCTAATAAACATGGACATATGAGTGCACAGAGTAAAGTACATTTTAGTGACATTATTTATAACAACACTTTTATTATCAGCAACTAACTGAAGATTATACTTGGAATTGTTGACCCTCAGTTATACGTTAATCCGACTCATATAAGCTTTATCATGAAACGCTTGACCTCCGGACTAAGCACTTCGAACTGCTTAAAGTGAATTAAAGAATATAGCAAGATTAGCAAAATACACAAGCGAAGGAATCTTCCAACCCGGAAATATAATAAAATTGTGTGATTACGTCACTCCATTCAGACGTTGACTGAGTTATACTGATGTATAATCCAAAAATAATGATTCAGTACACCCTAATGTACTCAACTAAATGGACATGGCAGATTACTACCCGTTCCATATCAGAGATTTACCATAAAAATGTCTAATATATTGCATATCTGCAGGCGTTGATGGACAATGCACAACACAATGCACTTCCAACACACCTACACCCATTGCAGTGCATCCTATAATGGAGTAATCCAGCTGACAGGGAAATTCCGTCAGAGCTACCTACACCTGTAGTCGATAGAACGATGGACCAAAGAAAAACGAAACAATAACGACAACCATCAGTGATAATAACATTAAACACTGCCATATAATATCCCTGTCTCGAAACAGGAGTTCACGGCATATGTGGGTATTTCCACATAGTCCTCGATTCCCATCAATGCCATCCATCGATGACTACAAGCAGTAACTCGTATTGTCATTGGTGCGATGCATTGAATTCGTTGTGTTGCTCTGCTGCCAGACTGAAGCGTTTTAAGTGACGATGGTTGTGATGATGATGACAGGATATTTTACAAACATTCGCATGCCCACATACTTATATGAGCGTGTGTGTGTGACTACTTCAAAAACCGAACCGGAAACATAAATACTCAAGCACAAAAAGGCAGTTCAAAGATGAACTTGCACAAGGAAATGAACGGATAATAAAGCACACAAACAAAGTAAAAGTGCGAACTTGCGACTTAACCAAAGTTCATGTGCACACACAACCAAGCAACTAACACTCGCACACACATCTCCCTACATGTGTGTGTATGTGTTCGACATATCTTTTCCATTCATTCATAGCAAAGAAAAGTCATTTTATTCTTTTTGTTTTGCTTTTGCTCCGTGTGTCGCTCTCTCACCTCCTGCCAGCCAACTGTTTGATTGTGAGTGTGTTCTGTGTTTTCGGTCCTTTCATGCTTTACGTCTGTCTGTCTCTCTGCGCATCGGACCATCCGTCCGACCGTCTGTATTATTTGTTAAATGGATAGTTGTCGGTTGCTTGGTTCAATGCTTGTTTGTATGGTTATGGTTCATGTAGAACAAGTCGTTTTTACTTGCAGCTTTTTTTTCATTTCAGCTGTTCTGCCATGCTATACTACTGTACATTTATATATGAATGTGTTGGTGTGTATGTGTTTTGCCGGTTTTTATATTTGTGTGTTTGCTTTGTAGATTGTATTTGTGCTTGCTCGGTTGGTATGGCTGGCCGGATGGTGTTGATTGCTGTTCAGGGTTTTTAAAACGTAGTTAGGCTGCCGGGTTTGTTGTATGGCTGCCATGGCAAAACGACTCCCTCGACTCAGGTGTAGAGCACCCCGGAGTGTCGTGACCAGCTCGTATATAACACCCAATACAGCAATTTCAATGGTTATGCGCTTATTGCTTCTGTTCTGTTTTCACTCGCTCCTCTTTTGGCCCCCACTTCTTTTTCATATCTGGTCAGGATTCTAATGTTGCTTCAGCCAGATAAGAGCAAAGATGCTGCTATTTTAAAATCAACACTCACACACACACTCAAACTGAAACATACGCGAGTTCATATAAGTATTTAGTAGCACTCCGCTGTCCCTCTGCCCCATACGGCAATTCTACAAATGGTGGGCGGAATGGACGGTACTCGCTTCCACATTGACACACTATTATCGGTGTACCAAACGGAAGGTGTAAATGTCATGTCATGAAATAAATCGCCTTAATTGTTCTTTCAATGCAAATACTTGAGCATTCAGTTGATAATTGATTTTAATTTGCAATACCATTGATGGCGTTTAAGATTTCTTCTTTCACTTTAAAGCGTGAAGTGGCGGGTGATGTATGGTGTTGGAGACTGGCATAATATCAGCTTAGGAGCATCTCACACACTGTTCAGTGCCGGTTTTTCACCTCGAGTATTTTCTCTAAGGCAAGCTTTTTAAGGCTACTAAAAATATTAGCCGTTCTGCATCGCTTTTAAGCAACTGGTACAGGCCACTAAGTATTGTGCACAGATCACTCAGGTGAGAGGGGCTTTCCTTGCTAACTAGTTTAAAAGCTTTAGCCGGGCGTAGCCAACCATATTATAGCATACACCACTAAATGCGTGAAAAAGCCGACTGAAAACATTTAGCTTTAAAGCTCTTAATGTCATATGTATTTTTATTTGTTTTACAATGTTATTTTTCTTTGTTAATTGGTAAATGGGTCGTATTCGGCCCTAGTTGCCGACAACTTAAGCCAAATTACTCAAATAGTTTTTTTTTTGACTTCTTCAAAATTTTTTATTCTTAAATAATATGTCCACTTTTTGGTCCCAGATAATTTGCAGGGGACAATATCCAAAAATGAGTCTATATGATCTAAATTGCCTCTGGATTGGATTTTGTTCCATCGTAATTAAAGTTACCATAATCGATCGACATCGGGATGTATATGATATTCTAGAGCAGATGTATATTATAACGGGTGGTACATTTAGACCCGTGGCTTTATAAAACTTAAACCGACATGATCTTTTTTTATCTGAGGACATTTCTTATTACTTAACTTATGTCATCTGGGCTTCTAGAGCTTAAGATCGGTTGAACATATGTAATACTTAAAATCGGTTGAACATATATGTGGGAGCTGCACATATCGTAATATCATTACGTTCAAATATGGCTCCGATATTTTTAATATAAACATTTGCCATGAAACTAACTTATAATACCCTAAAACACAGAGAAGTATAGGATATCGTCTATCGTACCTATCTGGTGTACAAAAGACTCGTAACTTTTGCGAATAATTTGAACGAAGATTTATTGTGTAGCTTCTAGAACGGCAATCGGTGGGACTATATAATGGGAGCTATTCCAAAACATAGACCAATTGGGTTCATCTTTCGGCCAAACCTACCTAATGTGTACCGACATTTAACAGTGAGTCTACATCAGTGAATATAAGAAGTATGTCTCTCAACGATTTGAAAATAACTCGCAATTCGTTTCTTTCATTCAAAATCAACGTAATCGCTGGTGAAATATCTTGGTTATGCTTGCATATTTGGGTTTGCGAGAAGATTTTACCGTTTCTCGATACCTATAAGAGTCCGAACAGTATAGGACGGCAAAGACCACATCGGTCAAAGCATAGCACTTCCAAGCTGATTAAAAAAATAATTAATATTAAAAATTTGCTCAGGACTTTTTTCGTGCCTCAAAGGATAGATTTTTTCCCTTTTGCTTGGTTAGGTCCATTTAAAATACCATAAGACAAATTTCATGGCTATCAATAAAATACATATTTTATATATCCGCAGATAATTATTTAAATATAAAATATAAATATATTAAATAAATTATAAAACGGAATGATCAACTTATATGTTCTATGGTGGAGAGTATAAACATAAGAAATAATGAAATACAATAAAGCATATTCAAACTTTAACGAGGACGAATTTATTCAATATGCTGCGGGGGAATTTCTCCATGATGCAGAGGATTATCAAAATTAACAGACCTTAAAAATTCTCGATATGGGACTGAAAACATTTAACGTACTAAATTCGATTGAGGTTCTCTTACACACTTTAAAGACATACTTTTATTACAAACCAACACTATCCAACAAAATTGCAATAAGAGTAAAGCGTTGCATAGTGTATTTACCAATCTAACTTGTTTAAAATTACACAATAAACTATGAAATTCAAAACTTACCTGAATAATAACTGTCCAAACTTAGCAAATCGTCATCCATGTATTCATCCTCCAGGTCCTCTAATTCGTTCATGTCGTCCTCATCCGCCTCCTCTTCGTCTTCCTTCTCCTCCTTTTGCTGTTTCTCATTCGACGCATTGTCTTGAGGTGATTTTGAGTTCCTTGAATATGCATCCGCTTCCTTGCCGTCAGCTTTCACATATTCCGATTTCAACAAAGTATTTGGCGTGTGATTCTTCGCAATGTGACCTAAACCAGGAAGAAGAAGAAGAAGAAGAGCGATAACCCGGAAACTCATGTGAGAATATGAAGATCATAAACACGTAAGTTTGGCCACAGACACATACATGCGTTCGTACTCCTTGCATCCGTGGAAATAATCAAATAATTACATTCTAACTAAAAATGCATTAACGTGCGAAATTCCCTAAAGCGAATTATTTTATGGAAAACATTTCATAGCACACACACACACAGACACTCACACATGAATATATTTGCAAATCCACAGAAAGTGGTAAACACACAGAATTCAAGAAAGTCAAGCATGCCCGAAAACACACACACAAACGGAACAAAACAAAACTCGAAACACATTCTCATGTACAAGAAGGCAACAACTTCTCGAGACACCAAGGAATGCCACAACAAAGTTTAAAAATCTGCTACAAACACATGCGAAGGCAAAGAAGTTTGTGAAAGAAAGGACGGTCGACAGGGAGGGGTGGCGGGGCCGGGGCCAAGTCGAAAAGAAGGCCATCACAAGAAAATCAATATGTTCTGTTCAGCTACCCAAGGTTTGCAGTATGAGTATAGTGGAGTGTAGGGCCGCACCGCCACCGACTCCAACTACTCGCACATGCAATTCTTTATGTAGAGTAAGTTGAGTATACCATAATGTTCGACATAGCTGCGGCTAGTCCCAGGTGTAAGGAATTTTGATTAGTCAAATCCCTGGGGTACCATAATTCCCCCACAACAGTAGTGCCAGTGCCACAACCAGCCAGCCATAAACGAAAGGCAGAAGCACTTTTTTGTTAGAGCCAGCCAGCGCACAACAAATGGCGCAAGAGACGACACAGCCAGAGCATACGAGGAAAGAGAAGCATGAAATCCCAGACATGACGACATTTTTCACACAGAAACATTTCGAATTTTTAAGAGATGCATGCCACTCTCCATTTTGCAAGACCGAGAGTGATGGAAACACAGAATATGTCGCAAGAGAACTTAAGTGCCTAGTACTCTTAATTTTAAACATAAACAGCTGTTTTTAGTTGCAAAGTTTATCAACACAAGCAACGAAGGGGGCATTGTGTTTGGACACAAAGGCCAAGCACTCTGAGCAAGTATCTTGTCTAAGTACCCCTAAGGCGCTAAATTCAGATTTCGTGTGGGTCAACCACTTCCATAACTTTAGACAACCATTCGTCTTAATAGAGGACGTGACACACGAATGACAATTGCGTGTTTTTATAATCCATTACACGTGGTTATGCTTTTGTTGACGTTTGATGTTTTTTGTTGTTTGCTGTAGCTATGCTTCCACAGTTGCTCACTTTTTTTTGTCGCACATGCCACGCAAAAGAGAACATCAAGTGGAACAAACTTACTCTTTCGACAACCGACCTGCGACCTAAAACAAAAGAGCATTTGCAGTTTGGTTTTCTAAATGGCAAAAAAGAAAGCCAGAGATAAAGCGACAGCGCCAACAACAAACTTAAGCACTTAACGAGTTGTATATGTGAGTAAGTGGCATGCCACAGTACAATGCCACCTCAGAGATTTGCAAAAGTTTTTATGACACATGAAACGTAACATAACAACACACCATTGCATGAATATGTGCCCGTGTATGTGTTTATTACACTCACACACTCTCATTCAAGCCAAGGCAGCCAGCCAGCCAACTTGGCTTTTGTAACGAAACTAAACTATCGACTAACTACAACACACCACCCACCGTCACCGGCCCCTGAACGGTTTGCTGCCGCCAACACACATACATATACACCCACACAGCTGTTCGTACTAAGGCGTCTCATCAAACGCACGTAGTTTTTAGTAAAGCCCAGGGGAATTCGAAGCCATCAATGCAAAAGTCAGTCAGTCATCCAGTAATTTAGTCGCAAATGAAAATCGTGTAAATGAAGTCAATTCGTTTACGAGTTTTAATAACAAAAAGACCAAAAACCATTTATCCATCTATGCAGATACGAGTGAGTACCTATTCGATTGGCCCATGCTATTCATCTGCACCAACACATCCACCATTACCGCCGTCTACATCATAGTCCGCAGGCATGTAGTGGGGGAAGGGTCGCGTAGTTGCCATGCATGTCGTATACGTAACGCGAATTTTTAAAGTCATCGAATAAAAACCGCGAACAAGAATTCCCCACGAACGCCGTCAACATGCATCCGGTATGACTGTGTGCGTATGTGTGTGTGAGTGTGCATGCGTCGAACAAATTGAAAGTCCTTGCACTAATCAAACCTTCCATGTCATCCGCAGATGTATGCGTAACTGTTTGATGGTGGAATGTTAAGTAAGTCTGCCTGAAGGGTTCCACATTTTAGTTAGACATTCGCTCATACGCAACACCAGCTTTGATGTGTTCAAAGTCTAATTATGCTGACAACTTCTGTGCATTTGTGAATGCACTGTAACGTCAATAGTTTTTCGAACGCGTGTGTAAGTATATTAGACTGGGTCGAATTTGAAACAGGCAACTACCAACATATTATATATACGTAATTGAGTCGAACCTACTGATTTATTATACGAGTATCAACAACACAAACCGTTTTTCCAACCTACATTTTGCAGTTTATTTGTATGGAAAAGGTTAAAATAGTTAAATCATCATATGGAAATAGTAAAATCATAAAAGCCAGATCTTTTCGTTCTCTTTGGACATTGGCGGACTAGGTATAACTATTTTATAGGTGCTTATAAGGGATGATCTCCTCTGAGAGAAGTGAACTAAGTGTGAGCTCGTATCACTCGTTTGTCTAGAAGTTCTTATGCATCCGTCCGATTAGCCTACCGTGCAGGTCGTATGTGGTCGCCCCACAGACTAACACCAAATCGAATGTATGTAAGCTTAACTTTATCCTACTTTCTTTAGCGAACAATTGTAATCAATATTATGCGCCGAGTATATTTAGAGGACACCGTCTCAGTGTCGGTTGAATGAATAAAAAAGACTTTTCAAAGTTTGGAATCGAAAGTACTGGATCGTCCGATTTTCGCAAAACTCCACAGCCCTTGGTTCAGGGTTTTATAGCTAAGTGCCGATGTTTGAACCACCTGAAATGCACTTATACAAAGATAGTTCCGATGTGTTTGTACCGGCCCAGATCACTCTTCGATTTATTTAGATAAGGGCGCCCGCCTTAGTAATTTCCCTTAACCTTCCATTAAGGAACCGACAACGTTTTTTCATGAATCCAAATAAAGCAGTCACTCGTAAAGCATGCAAAAGGCAAGCGGTTCAAAGTGATAAATAGATTTATCTCAGCAAAGTAGGAACTATCTAAAACGCTCTTTTATGGATGGAGGCCCCAAGGTTCATCTTAAATCGTATAGCTAGCTACTCCACGAGCAACAATGGACGATGAACTGGGACTGCCAGTACCACCCGGAGTGAATATTATCGGTTTTGGCGTCTTTGGAATCAGCGAGTGTCGAATTCGCCGGCCACGAAACAGAAACGGTACAAATCACCAGTAGAAAAACAGTCGAATACAAACAAGTGACGAAAGACAAGCCATAGAGTTAACTAATTCCATAAAATGTCGACAATAGGCTTAATTTTAAAGGGCGCATGAAACTAATAAGCTGAAAATAATAATAATCTTCCCAGCGTCGGATTTCAATCTAGTATGTTTCGGCAAATTTACGGGTGGGAGTTAAACTCTCAGTCAGGTAAAAACTTCTCTGTAAAAGGCATAAGCCGTTCGGAGCCGGCGTTAAGTAGTAGGTCCAGGTCAGTGTGTATAATAAAAGTAATTAAAGTTGAGAGAAGTTTCCCCTTGTTCCTTAATGGGATGTTAGTAAGCAGTTAAGCCACTGTTTCACCCTTGGCTCTAAATCTAAGAAATAAATTATCTTTCTTAGTTATTTTTTATTCAATGGATTACCTAACTGGATCAATTGCGAAAAGACAAAACTATGTGTTGAAGACTAATCGGCCCAATCTAATATCATCCTGTGTGAATGTGTTTGCACAACACTCACACACTTGACCATTGGCAGGAAAAAAGCTAGCACTATGCAGATAAGTGCCGATAAAGAACTTCATGTGACGATGAGCATGCAGTCAGTCGTTGGTATCTTTGCTAATTTCATGGAGCGCATGAAAACGCCTCTAACTTTTGTACTTTCATTACGAGCAGCTGGAAACGCTCTTCGTCGTCATAAAATGTGAATTGTACATACATACATACACACACACACTGCCGTACATACACACATGTTGAATGCCACTCGAACACATTCGAATAAGCTGCAACAGCTGGGGAATACTTTTATCGAAAAATTTGAATACCACGACGAGCATCGTACACTGCTGGTTGTTACGCCAACGAAGTCGCTGATGATGCTGACGAGGAAGCGGATACGGCACTCTCGCTACTGTGGCTGATGCCGATATGAGTGATGGTTACGACGGTCCTGATGATGACTTTGTGGCTGCACTTGTCGATGCTATCGTGTACGTACAGACGCCAATGTACACACATACAAATATGTATGTACGTGTATGTACGTATGCATGGTGGGTACTCGTATTGGGCACATTCGGAGCATGCCTTCACGTGTTCTTTTATTAGCACACAGCCAGATAGTGTGTGTATGTGTTCGCTGGTCACCCCATGTGCGTGTGTGTCGATAATATTCTTAGCCACTTTATAGTCGAGTTTTACGATTCCGTCATTAAGGTTGTGAACTTTGTGGAACGCGAACACCATTGGCACCAATCATTGCATTCTGTCTCTAAACTGAAGACCGCCATCTCATTGTGTGCGAATCGTGTGACTGTGAGCGTGTGTGTGCACGTAAATTTTGCTACATTTTGCTTCTTGGGAATTGTCGCTGCACACAATGTACGTTATGATTAGTGAGTGGTCTTGAAATATGTTCTCCATTCATCAGAACTTCTTTTACCGGAAATACTCCAGAGAGAAAAGAAATTTTACATGTGTCGACAAATCAAAAGATTCTCTTTGCCATGATCACGGGATCGCTAGCAGAACACAAAAGTTTATGTTGGCTCAGTATCAGGAAATGAGGACAAAGAAATTTCAAAAAGTGTTCGTAAATTTTCTTGAGCCACTTTTCCTTTATTTCGGGAGTGTGAAAAGTAACTAACCATTAAATTATTTTTGTTACTTTTGTAACTCAATGATTGTGTTTATTCTGACAGAATATTTTTATGCAAATTTGTATCCAAATATATTTAACATTGTCTGCCGAGGTGTCTACGATATTATCAACATCAGTTTCGTGATCGTTCAGAGAGCATTCTTGCTCTCAGACCACGCCTGAATTATGCAAACTACGTAAACAACCCTTGGTTCGTTTTGATATTTTTCACTCAATTACTAATGCGTTATTGTTCAAATATGCACCGAAAGCACCAAAAACACTCTGTCGCACTGAAAGGAAAGTAACTTTAATTTATCGATAGATCCGCTCTTTGAGTTGGGTTGAAGGAGAGGGATGAAAAAAGGAAAGACCCACATGTAGAAAAAAGTATGGTTGGGGTGACAATATTGGAAGAGCACCATACTATTGCTGGTATGGTTCACACACAAACATACTATGATCGCCAAAACAATATAAGGATCCCCACAACAATATAACTATTCACACTGAACCATAGTAAGATCCCCACATCCATATTATTATTCACACTCAATCATACTATGATCCCCCCAACCATATTATTATCATAATAACCATAGTATGTTTAACATACAACCTTAGAATGATCCTCACAACCATAGTATGACTCACACACAACAACAATATGATCCCCAAAATTCTTTGTAAGGATTGGGTTAAGTTACTATTCAACAATAGAGATTTTTATTAAGTAAATTATGTCAAAATACATTAAACTCTTAATAATGGGAGTGACTTATTTAACAGTAGAACAAAATGTACTTATTAAAAATATATCAGTTATACTAATACAGAGTAGTTTGTTTTGAAAAAAATTAATTTACATATAAATTTTACTATTATTGCGTAAGATTCGTAACAAAAACATTGTCAAATTAATAAAAATTACGATTTGCCGGTATGATTACCTAATAATATTATTGTTAACATAAAACCAAAAAAAAACAATACTTTTGTCGCACCAACCAAATTTATATTGTTGCTACAATCATATATTAGTTTTTAAATTTGGCAACAATACTATTGTTACTTTTTAACAACATTAGAATAGCCGCAATCATACTATTGTCAAAATTATATTCAATAAACAATGCTATTGTTGCGACGACCATACTTTTATTGCAAAGAACATATCTTTTCTCTGTGTGCAGACACCCTGTGTATGTGTATACACCTTAGCCAGGACACGGCTTGTTGTGCGCTTTTGTGCAACGGTTTGTTATTATCTGTAAGCATAAAGAGCTTGATCACTCTCATCCAATTCAGAAGATATTTGCCTTTAATATTTTTCAGTTGGTGTCGCATTAAAGAATTATAATGAGCACTTTTTGCCGCGGTTTTTCCAAAAATCAACTGACGTCAGTTATCCTTTGATTTGATTGGTCACTTATGGGGGACAAAATTACACAAAAAAATGTCATCCTTATTAGAATAAAAGGTAGAAACCCTAATGTTTGTATACTTTATGGATCGGACATGTTTGGGACCTGCTTGACCTATTTTATTTTTCTCAGTTTTTTTTAATTGACCCTAATTATGCAGTTGTCCCCTATTATGCAGTTCATTGAGTTGGAGCGTGGAATTTTAGGGAGTTCAGGGGGAAGAGGGAGTAATGTTTATTGACATTTGTCTTAAATTACTGGATGTCGTAATTGGTGGGAAATTCATTCGGTGGGAGTCGATTCCACATACGGAAAATTTCGTATATAGTGCGGGCAACAGGCCAATCGATAACAGACGGGTGTGAATTCCTGGAAAGTCGCGTATTCCTGCCAAACATGCTCACCTCAGAAATAAGTCGACGGATGTCTGTGGAGCACACACCGCGAAAGTAACCCGACTGGCACCTTTCAGCACCATTGCTCTCCTTTGAACACGGTCAAGTAGCTCCAAGGATGTTTTTGGAGCACCTGCCCATATATGGGGGTTTTATTCTATCTTAGGCCTGATATAGGTCAAATAGATAAAAAAAAAAGATCAGAAGGAGTGAAATATTTCTTGCACTGCTT
Source organism: Hydrotaea diabolus (assembly GCA_963513945.1). Taxonomy (NCBI): domain Eukaryota; kingdom Metazoa; phylum Arthropoda; class Insecta; order Diptera; family Muscidae; genus Hydrotaea; species Hydrotaea diabolus. Next base: position 97,428,326 of record OY740720.1, on the reverse strand, counting down.
TTGAAAGCCTATACACTTGAATGCTTCTTTCGGCACTTCGAATACATGTATCGCCCAACGAGCGTCACATTGTATCTCCATGGCCACAACATCAAGAGCTTCTGATTGTTCAACAACCATACCACCGATAGAAAATGACTACCTAGATGGGTCAGACAAAAGCTTGTAAGACAACAAACAGCACTGCGTCTTGCGTGTTTTTAAACCTACTCTATTCATTCTGAAAATTCCGGCCAAGTGTCTCATCGACAGTTCGTCGACTGTCTTTAATTTCTTGAAAATTTGGCCTACAGTCGAATGAATGCAAATGAAAGAGGTGTTGTCCTCCGCAAAAGAGTAGATTGCATTCACGATCTGACCCAACAGATCGTCAATGTATAAAAATATATAATAACCCTGCAGTAAGCCTATGTTTGTTGTATGAGAACCCATCTACAACAATTCTTATAGTGTGATAAAATTAAAACTTCTTACTGTGCTGCTGATCTTAAAGGATTTTTGCTATAGAAAGGCCTAATCAAGGGACTCAAGACGTTAAAGCCATTTGCTATAGATCACACGGACAGGTATTTATATCTAATAGCACTATTTTTAAAAAAAAAAATATTATTATTTCCAAAAAATGGAAAAGGCGCCAAAGGCGAAAAATATTGGTTGCATGAATCACTTTAATTTGTAGTTATTGAAATTTTTTGCATTAAAAAGTAAAAATTAACCAAAAAAACGTTTCATTATAATAGGTATGGCGGACCTCAAGCAAGCCCGATCCCTTAAGTAATCACACATTTGAACCCGTAAGGCTACCACCTTCTATTCAGGATCCAAATTGTGAGTAAGTGTATGGGGTCGTTTTTCTATGCCACGCCCTTATGTTTGTTAGTCGCACTTTATGTTGATATTCGTGCTCCCTGCATACTTCCGAAGAAGATGTCACATTTTGTTTTTTTCTCTTGAGGTGTCCCCATAAACTGAACTTTAGCATAATATTTTTATATACTCGTTTTATTTTCTGAAGTTCTGAGAAAAAAGATAAGCGACAAGTTCTCCCATTTTTGTCAACAAAGCCCCTTGAGAGCATTTAAAGTAGCCTTTTCACTAAGACCCGAGACTCACAAACCCTTAACCGTCTGCGCTTCAAATCATGAAAAATGAGACATTATACTATCCAAAAAAGCGTCCTTCAAAATGACCGTTGCCACAATAGTAATGGGTGCAGTTGCACTTTCCTGTTCTCCAATCTAAATTGATCAATATATATATATATATATATATATATATATATATATATATATATATATATATATATATATATATATATATATATATATATATATATATATATATATATATATATATATATATATATATATATATTTCACTCTCTGGCCCGCTAACCCGGTGTTAATGCTTGCATTGTAAAAATCGTACCATGCAGTGACTTTGAAATTGATTTTTTTTGTTTCATATTACATTTCGCACTGAAACAGCATTTTTAAAATATTTGCTTTTAGAGTTGTCCCACAAATAAAATTTCATCCAAGAAAAATACACTTTCAGTCTAAGACGAATCAACAATTTCCGAAATCGATAAACAAATCCTGGAAATACTGCATTCTCTCTGTGAAGGATGATAAATAATAAAAAACCATGACTATCCCTCTTAGTCAATGTTGACCTTCCATTCCATTACGTATTACCTGGTGGCGCTCTGGTGCTCACCGCTCGGTGGAGAAGGATTTAGCCCTCAAACACTTAACTACGAACATGAATTACTTGTTTTACAAATGAACGTTAATCTGGAAATTGCAGCTGAACTCGAAAACTACGCATCACATACCTCTAACCCTTTAAAGTGGAAGTAGCAGTGCTTCCGTTAACGACCATCATTTCGGCGGAATTCATAAATCGACGTTTTATTAGCCGCTTATACATACGCTACGCAACGTGAATGAATGAAGTCCGTTTCTCACGTTGCTAAATAAACACGTTATGAACTCTCCACATATGCAATTATCCAGGCAAGTAGACAGAAAAACATGCGGGTGCACACGAAGGCTACGCTAATGACGCATGCAATGTGGCAGCTTATGACTGAGTGCACGGAAATACCCATTGGCCAGTGCATGCTGATCGCTGTGTCGGTAAAGGTGGCAACATTGAATTTAATTGCGGGAGCAATTCACAATTGCAGGCGAAGGTCCGTTATGAGATGGCAGCCGGTACACGGTGTGTGTGTGTGTGTGTGAATGAGTATCCACTGCAGAGGTATTGCGGTCCCAAAAGTCATTTGGTCTTTTGCGTTCCTGCACAGCCCCAATCCCCCCATATTCACCTGTCCATTGGTCACATACACTATCACAGACACACTCACATGCAAATAGAATGTCATGCATTTGAATGCGGCGATACCTTGGAGCACTGTCTATGTGGTGGAAGAGAGGGTGAATGAGTGACTGGTTGGTCTAAGTATTAACTTTATTCGTTGCTGACGCAGGTTGCATGTCCTGTGAGATTTGTCGCTGTCTCTCAGCTGTGTTGGTGGTGCTGCCTGGCTAGCCTGGTTTGCAATGCTTTTAATTCGATTCGTTACTCTGTTGGCAACCTGGTCCAATGGGAATAGTCGTACTTAAATTCATTTTTCCTCCTCCTCGTTGTCTTTGTTGTTGCTACTACAATATATTGAACAACAGCAACACAATATCCTGTTGATGCCAGTTCGACTCCGTGGGTGTATGTGTGTGTTCGATGAACTATTAAAATATTCTAAAATAATAATAAAAAAAAATACTGAACCTACTCCCAACGGTGTCTCAATAAATGTTAAAACTTTATTTGTTGTTGGTGTTGGTATTTGTTGTTCTACCTCAACATTTTACAACAACTACAAAGTGTGAATGTACAAAGGTGGCCGTGTGCACGTGTGTGTGTGTCTGTGAGAATTTATTATGCCCATTTTTGTTCTCCTTGCTGCTGCCGCGTTTGGAGTTGATGTTGCTCCTACTGCTGTTGTTGTTGTAACACGTCAAAAAGGTGTCACATACGCAAAATATGATAAACTTTACTTTTGTCTCATGTTCAATACCCAAAGGATTAATAATGGAAAAATGAGCAACTTCAATGGCTGCAGAACAACACCACTGACAGTAGCAGCACCAGAACAAGCCAGCAATGAGCAGTAATAATAATATTTACAGACACACACACAACCAGACATATTTACGTTTGGATGTGTGCTGAGAATGCGTGTGTGTGTCTCAAGACGTCGTGAAAGCTTAACCACCCATCTTCACACCTTCCATTTCCCTTCAGTTACGTGTACAATGTACTTTCCTCGCCCAGCCAGGAGCTTATTGTTGTCACAGATTGCTTTGAATGAACCCAATATTCATTCACTCACCATTCATTCATATTCCGAACTGTTTACCTACGACCGCTCCCGTCTACTCCCGTCTACTGGCTTCCATTTTCCTACTCCCTACTCACATTTTGGGTTGTGAAATACACGCTCATACGAACATTAGGGTGGCAAATAGACCTGGCTTGCAAAAATACTAAAAATATAAACTTAAAATTCCGGAGGCAAATCGTTACACTCGATGGGTTTTTTTTGTTTCGACAAGTTCGTTAAGCTTAAGGAATATCTATAAAAATTCTACTTCTGAGGGTGCATACGATAATTACTACGAATAAAGGGAAAGTTATTAGTTATCAATCAGTTCGAACCATAGAAATTCTCTAAGCAAGGATCACGCAAGCTTTGAATTTTGCACCATTTGTGATATACAAACAATTGCGAGACAACCCAGAACAGCCAGTCGTTTTATTTTTTCAATAAGTAGCTTACAGTTAAATCGTTTGTGGCAATTGAGTCATGAAAATGTTTGCATAAACCAAAAAAATTTAACTTTAAAAAAATTTAACTAACTCCTTACAGCACTTGTTAAGTTTTATTTCAAACCGAAATAAAACTTAACAAGTGCTGTGAGGACCTCTAATCATTCGTTTCAATAGTAAAACCATTGGTTTATTAAATTCTGTTGTCACTAGTGATGCTATACGATTTGGACGGCCAATTATGGTCATAAAACCCGAAAGAGTCGAATAGTCGGCGAAAGAGCATCCACTGAGAAAATATCTAATTTATGTCGAGCCCAGAGTTAGACGAAAATGGCTGTTTAAATATTTAGGATTTATTTTTAAGCTTTAAGATTTAGAAGCGGTCTGGTGAATTGTGGGCACGACCATCACACAATTTATTCCGGGTTCTACTCCTGGTATGAACATTTTACATATTGCCAGCGGCTTGATTTCCACCTAGAAAATTCCGGCGACTAAAAAATGCATTTGCCGGCATTAACCAGTAAATCCCGGTCAGTGAGTATAAGAATTATATCGTGTACGTTCGAGAGAAGTTTCCCGTTGATCCTTTACGCGATGTTAAGGGATTTAAGTAAGTAAGTATTTAGAAGCGCATAAAAAAGTTCCTTGTTATATTGGACTAAAACCCAGCGTTTAAAGAAATAAGCGCCGGCAACAAATCCATGTTCGTCTGTCCAATTATCTGTTGGAAGCGCGATAGCGGTCAAGCATATAAAGCTAGTACACTGAAATTTTCCTCACAAATGGACAAATCGGCCTAGGGGACGATAAATTTCCTCTTAAGGGACTTAAGGTACCACTAAGAAATATACACTTTTTGGAGTGTTTGCTACACGTATCAGAATTTTATGTGGAAGAACCTAGGCTCAAAAAATGCTTAAAAAGGGCATAGTTTCGGCGTCTGTGGCCAAAAACCGGCGAGTTCATTCGGAGGCCATAAAATTCCATTGTGGAACCCTACTAAAAAGGGGAGCCAGACACAGGGAAGTGTACAAAAATATAGGGGAGAGAAGGTTAGTTCGAGCATTAATTAAGAGCGATTTTAGAGGAACATCTCCTACATCGCCCAGGTCATCGACAAAGTCTACTACCTAGGCAGGCTAGTATGTAATCTTGAAGAACGAGATGTGCTCGTGCACATCAAAGACTCCACTAACTCGTCTTGTTCTAATTCCTGGAAATTTTAGTTGTCTCTACAGGGGAGACCCAGAGATATCAGGATATTCCGGGATTGATTGAGTCCCACTTTGACCCTGCTGCCCTGACAGCCATTTCGCCGATAGCATTTATCAGCTCGACGAGCGGAATGTGTCCTTAGCCCATTCTGTCACATTCGTCTGCTTTCTCGTTGCCAGGTTAAACAAAGGACAACTGTGGTTTTCAGTCTAAGCATTTTTTGTTCAGAGAGAAATGAAAGAAGTTTCAATAAATGCATTAACGCTTTATATGGACGCACATTTAATAAAAAAGGTAACTTTTTGTGTGATAAATTTGAATATACCAATTGTATTATTTTGCAAATTGGGAGAATATCTTAAGGTGTTTTGATCGCCCTTTCAGCACATACGAGCACTCGTATATTGCTTCTTTCTGGCTTCGTTATTACTGATTATTGCATTTTTAAATGGACATTAGGCTTGTTTAAAAGCAGCCTTATTATCCTCATTAAAGCAATAATCGTAATAAATAAACGACTTAATATTTAGCCAGGCACCAGTTTGTGTATAACAACCGTTCGATTTTGAGGCAAAAGTACACCTAATTTAAATTATTTAAAGAACATCATATCATATTTTCAAGTACATCTACCATAATTTCAAGATTATTAATTTTGTACCATCAAAACTAAGAGCCCATTGTTCTTAATTCAAAAAATTCATTGTTTTTATTTATTTTCCGTCCATACTCGTATGTACTTTTTTTTAAATATCTCTGTATTGGTTTTTATGATGTCCAGTGCAGGCTATGACTTATATTTCCCTTTATACGGCGAGGGATGTCACATTCTTTTGCGACATCCATCTCTGAAATCCAATCAAAACTGTTTGTTTTTCAACTCTGGTGTTTTTGGGAAAAAGATGTCGAACTTCTTCTCAAATCGTTGTCTATTTGGGCGTTCACAAAATTCTGCATGGCTTCTTTAATTATCTTTATCCAAAGAATATTTAGTTCGTCTGATGTAAATAAATTAGCGCCACGTTGTGCAATAATCTTCCGATTATGGCAATTTCCTTTAAATTTCGTTCATATTCAAATTTGTTATTTCGTTTACAACACCTGAAAATATGGATCTGAGACCCAAAAAAGTCAATCTATTACTGATATTCGGAATCAATCCATACCCGTACGCCCGTGTGTCTGCTGAAAGCACGGACCCTGTAATCAAAAATCAGACAAGGGGTCAACAGTCTTAAATAAACGATTCGGCATACTTTTGCGGTTAAATTTGCTGTCCATTTTTCGCCATTTATATGACACTTCATGACGATATCAACATAAACTGTGATTATATTCAGCTTCGCTATAAAATTAATTTGAACGTGAAAAAACGTAAATGTAGCAAAAACTACGACACTTGGCATATTGCAAATTTTTACGCCGCTATATCTCCATAACTATATGAAATAATCTGGATCAAATAGCAGAAATTGTTCAATTTTTGAATCAGTTAATTATGGAAATTGCATTTGGTGCGTACTGTTTTTTGTGCATTTTAAAAAAGCTCTTTTGACTTTTCAATCCCTACACGATAATATTAGGAGAAATTTCTGGAAAAGTGCCTTATAGGCATGTTTTTATCGCTATGCTAGCAGATGAGACCCTAATGTACAGCCATATATTGCAACATACATATGCTTTCAAAATGTTCGCTTGTACAGCAATGTGTAATTTTTTATTCGCACCAAGGATGCTCCCAACGGACTCCAAACATACTGAACACTCGCTCATATGCTTACACGTACAAACATGTATGGTACGTAGCGCAAAGGAGCAGAGTTATTCTCCATATTGGAAATAATGTCTGTGTTACTTACAACAAGGAGTCACATAGATTCGGCTGGATGTCTGCATGCTTCTTGCTTGCCACAAGTTGCTATTTTCGTCACAGCTAACTTTTGGTGGTCCCGCTTCCAGACAGAAGACGTAACAGGCGAGAGTACATGAACTTTTTCTTTTGACTGCTACTGGTATTTGCACAATGGTTGGATTAAAAATAGTGTAACATTTAGTGGAAACATTGCATTATCGTTACTTCTGAGGGGTGTAGCGATGACCACGGTCGTTATTGACTGGATGATATTCTTGTAGTTTAAAAAAAATGAGAACTCATATTAGTGCCACAGTCGATACGGAAGACAAGAGACTCTACGTACAGAGGTGCAGTATGACCACAAATAGATCAATGTTTTTTTACCCAACTTGCACTGGCTTTAAAAAATAGAGACTACGAGACTATTCCCCTGCGTGTCAGTAATCAAAAGCTGCAGTATTTTGGGCGTACTCACCCTGCGAAATCAACGATACAATTTATTTTACCAGAGGAGTTCTCAATTAGTTAACTAACGCATCTGCGTCCGAAATATCCAGAATATCAATGAAAATTAGATTCAGCCGAAAAAAGAATTCCGATCCTGAATGTGGTAGGAAATACATTGAACCCAACGTTTCGAACATGGCCACACTTGCAACCACGACGAGAGAGCTAATTTTTAGCGATACTGTGTGTTAAAAAGAGGAAAGTCGTCTAAGCCAAGAAAATTTGGGGAGATTGAGATTAATACTATGAGACTATCCCAGGAAATTCTACCACCACGTTGTTGACATGAAAGGGCAAACATCTATCCCATTGATCGTGCAACCCTACTCCACGCGAGGAGTATGCAAATCCACAGCTAGACATTTCACCACAAGGACAACGAAGAAGCGGCTAACATCGAATGTGCAGGTCGACGGCATAACTATTGCGACTCACTACCTACCATAAGATTCTTAGGGTTACATTTGGTATACTCTTTAAGTCGACCGCACACGCAACAGCAATATGCAATAACACTAGAAGCAGCATTGTGGCGATAGGCCGGTATGTGCTACCGCCGGGCCATCTTAACCACTACACAGTGGACACAATCTACAATGAGAAGAAAAATAACCTTCTGTAAGGTAAACTTAACCATAAATAAACATGAAGTCTACGTAATATAAGGTTAATTTAAACATTTTGTTGTTGACTGGTATTTAACAATAATAATAGTTAATTTTACTATACTATGGTTGAATTTTTTAACCATGAAAATTGTTAACTTTTAAATAATTATTGTTATTTTAACAATGCATTGTTGTGTTTTTAAACCTTTAAAATAGTTATTGTTAAAATAATTATTGTTGTTTTAACAATGCATTGTTTTTAAACATGAAAATTGTTAATACTTAAGTTAACTTATTGAAACAATACATGTTTTATATAATAATGAATTTGTTAATATTATTAACTATGAAGGTTGTTATAGACATCGTTTTTATTGTTAAGTTAACTAATTATTGGTTACCTCTTTTAACCAGAAATATAGTTACTGTTACAATTTTTAATATAAAATTAACCTACTGATTATGTTCTTGTTTTGTTTACATTTATTCGGTCAGTTTTTATTCTGGGTCGAGACCTTTTTGTTGTTTCTTTTTCAGATCAACTAAAAAATTGGTGAAATATATTGGCAACGGTTGCCAGGCAGACTGTACAGCTGTTTCTAAACCCGCCAAGGTTTTTCTTCAGCAGTCTTTGGCAACGATTACTTCGGCTACAAATCAAATGACTTATACGGGAGTCCCATTATGATTAATGAGAATTACCCTTTGCGTATAGTCTTCGAACTGTGTGTAAAGCAATCTTTATAGCGAAATATCATTGCGCTATGAAGATTGTACAGCTAGCGTCTGCATTGTATTTTCGGCTCAGTGAAGAGAAAGAAAAAGGTACAAGGGAGAGCCTCGAACTCCGTACTACAAAATTAAGCAGAAGGTTTATGGCAAATTAACTTAATCCAAATCAATTGCATACCAGTGGCTCAGTGCATTCAAACGGAGAACAGATGTGGTGGTAACTTTACTTCCTGTAAAGTTACCATTGATAACCTAAAGCAAATGAATAGTAAATCACCAATGGTACCTTATTCATCATAAAGGTTTCAGATAGATAAATAATGAATTTTATGTACATATCTCGCGAACAGACCCCGAGCCGCCATCGTCAATTTTCCGTTGTACTAAGCCGATGCATTACGCTCAAATCGGATCAAACTCAGCCGCCGATGTTAATATAACTTTTGAATAACGTTTTAGTTCGATTTTTAAAGCACATTAAAGCGGAGTAGGAGTTTAATAAAAAGTAGTTTGATGACATGGTGATATCCTAATAATCAATTCATTCAGATGTGGAAAAACATTTAAGTAATGATCTTTATGCATACGCCCGAAAGTTGCCACTTGGGCTACTCCATAGTCCAGCTGGTTAAAATAAAATGTTTGGATTATAATTATTTCAACACAGAAAAAATGTGACATCTTGCCGTACTAGTCCCCCTTTTAAGTGAAACTGTGTCAAACTCCATATAAAAAATGTGTAATTGCAGTTAAAATTAAACTGGATCAATGTCTGACACACTGCACACAATTGTTTCCCAGGGTTAAATGTCAATGTTTGTTATTTTACATAAAAAATATTGGCAATTGCATTTACGAGTTATATTCAGACGATTTGTGTTTTCACTCGAACGGAGTATGTACCAGGCAAACTTTGTAAAAATAAAGTTTGAAAACTTTCATTTTAACTTTCATGGTCATTCTGATTTGCTCAGCCACTTAACCGCCGCCACCGATTAAAAACAGGTTGTGACATTGCCATCGTCAATAATGGGTCGGCTCGGTTATCTGCTCAGAAATAAATTCGTTCCATTCGGAAGTTTTGTTTAAAAGATTGGAGAAAAATTACTATGTTTAAGAAGTGAACAATTTCTTCGAAAGAATTTAGCAACATGTTATCGAGCTAAAAGTGAATGTATCTGATATGGCTCCGGCTTACTTTTTTCAACAACTCGAGGTGCTCAGAAAAAAGAATTCGAGATGAGAGTCGAAGTAGATTCTACGTAGAGGTTCGGGTATACTTAAGCTTTATTTTTTTCTTTTGCTGCGTATTTATAAACTTCCGGTGGGATAGATCCATTGAAAAAGGTATTCATAACATACAAAGAATCTATGGCAGGTCATTTTTATTCCGAAACTTTAATATCATTAATCTGTTTGTACATTGTTAACACATTCACATTTCAAAGATTTCTGATAACGGGAAGTTAAAAACAACGCAGCGTAAGGAAAAAAGCGCCAGTGTGCCCTTAATGCTTCCTGTTGGTAACGCCAGAATGAAACTTTCGAACAGACAGCCACATAAAAGCTCTTTTACCTGCAAAGGCGTATCAACGGATCGCGTCCAATTTGTTGTCTCATGTGGTAGTTGCAAAGAAGTGTTGTAAAAGAGAAAAGTATCATTAAAAAGCTCCGGTATTATAGTGTGGCGTTTGAAGGTTAAAGCCTAATATTTTAAATGTCAAAGCAGTTGGAGCTTTTGCCCTTATCCACGCCATAACTCCAGCGCTTTTCAATTGTACCACTCTTATACTATAACCTTTCTGCTAATGGTATATAATAATGGTAGCATTTTCTAGGTCATTTTTCAAAAAGTAAGATTAACAAAATTAGTTCTCATTCCAGAGTTCAGGTGACATTGCAGCAATTTCCGTCAAGCTCTCCGATGAATAAGAGCAGTTGGAAGTCAAGGCAAATAATACTAAATAATGTGCAAGATTTCCTGACCCAGTAATAAGCTTTTGAATAATGTTTCATTGGCAAAAGTTGTTATTTCGTGAAGGCCCACTTTGAAAGCGCGCCAACACGCAGAAAAAAAGTATGGTTGGGATAACAATATTGGAAGAGCATCATACTATTGTTGTGTATATGGTTGTGGTACAACTATATTTTGATCCTCACAACAATAGTATTATTCACATACAACTATACTATGATCCTTACAACCATACTATGATCCTTACCACAATAGTATGATTCGCACATAACCATACTACGAGTATGATCCCCACAACCATAGTACGAGAATGATTTGCACTCAGCCATACTATGATCTTCACAACGATATTATGGTCCTCACAACCATAGTATGTTTCACATACAACCATAGTATGAACCTCACAATTATAGTATGATTCACACGCAACCATGTTAAGATCCCTTCAACCATAGTATGATCACACACAATTATACTATGATCCAAAACAATTATTTTAGTAGAATTGGGTTAAGTTGTCCACACCGGATTTGAATTATGACAATTATTTAAAAATACATTAAATTCAAAATAATAGGAGCTTAGAAAAAATCAGTTTAAAAAAACGTAAGCGTTTTTGTTCAAAATATTTCGGGTAAACAAAGCCAAAGCAGTTTGTTAAACAAATTGTAATTTCCATATTAAAAGTTCTATTATTGCATTAGATCCGTAACATAAAACCCAAATAACGATACTTTTGTCGCACCAACCATATTTATATTGTTGCTACAACTATTGTTTCAGTTTTAAATTTGGCAATAACACATTTCATTTCAACAATATTATTATTGCGGCAATCATACTGTTGTCAAAATTAAATTCAATAAACAGGACTATGGTTGCGACAAACATACTTTTATTGCGGAGAACATATTATTATTGCCATGATCATATAGTAACCTTTTTTTCTCTGCGTGAATAAATTTTAATGAATATAACATTTCTATTTTATCTTGTACAGACAAGACTGTACAGCTGTTTCGAAAACCTGCTAGGGCTCCGACGGTTATTCGACGAAGTAAAAGATCTTCTAAGAATTGTGCGAATTTATGTTTGTAGTCAAACTTGGCAAACGAGAGTTTGCCAGATTTAGGAATAGCTTCTATTCATATGTTCACCCAACTTTATGTTTTTAGCTCTAAAACCCACGTATTACCTCCAATATTAATAAAATTCGACAGTAAATCAACCGATTTCACCTAAAACGATGAAATTTTCTCAAATTCAAATATGACATAATGTTAAAAAAGAAGAGTCCGTACAAATGTGTCTAAAATCTTATTTTAAGTTGTCTTTTCTGAACACCCAGAAGGGAAGGGCCACGCCCGACTGTAGCTTTGTTATTTGTAAAGCACACAGAACCTATTTGGGTTGAAGTTTTACTCGACTTTTAATTAATAATCGATAAACTGGCAGTATAAAATAAGAAAGTGTTTAAAGATATGGGACGATGATACAATTTTAAAATTTGACCGGTTTCGGTGAGACTGTTCTTAACGAAGCTTCCTTATTAAATAAGTTGCTTATTCTACCTTAAAACTTGCTGCTATCATCATCGCCATTAACCACTTCATATCCTTGGAGCAACAGCTGCAGACCTATTAATTTTAACTTAGGGTGACCTATAAGGGATGCTGCTTTAGATTGTTACACCATATTATCGGGTGACAGGAGTGTAATGACTGCGATTATTAGCAAAAATTATCCAATGCGAGGTGACTCGGTTAAAACCCAAATCTTTGTAAATTTTGACCCACTTTTCATACGTCACGGCAAAATCATGAACCATGTTACACTTAACTCATCCATATACACGCCAATACATGCACATACAGAAACGTACACACACACAGAGACATAAGCTCGTACATACGTACATGCTGAGGCAATGTACGAAAATATTCATATAACTTTGGAGACTCTGCGGGAATTAGGAGTAAAAAAGACAATTTTCGGATCCCCAAAACTTATCACACAGTCTCATTTCCCCGCAGAACATTATACAACACACCAGAGATTTCGGGGAGAATAAACCAAATGGCTCTATACTCATACGAGAAGCAGTAATGAAACAGAAGTAAAATAGCAGCAGCAGGAACAACAACAGCAACAGCGAAGAGACTGATGCTGCCGTTGCTGCCTCTGCGGAAAGTAGTTGATGAAGAACTCCATTCACTCTATCTCTGTCCGGGCGAATGGTATGTGGCAACTCCAAAGTACGTGTATGATGGTGATAAAGTATTAAACTAAATATTTGGGTTGTCCTCACCGCCGCCGAGTGCCTGCTAGTGCTCAGCCGTCCCATTGCCCAGGATAAGATATTGAGGAGCAGCGTCTGCTTGCCGGGATGCCACCCATTCCCGGCTCATTATCACAGAGCTCATAATCAAAGTTTGAACGTTTAAGGCAGTATGTCTTCTTTGAGGCTTTTGAAGCAGCCATTCGATTCGTACGTACACGTGTACGTAAAATTCGGTTCACATGGATGAAGGCCAAAATGTTGCATTCAAAATGTCTGCAAACGATTGACTTGTCGGAGTTGGCCGGCTGCTTGATGACTGCGTCGAAGATGTTGATGATGATGACGTTCTCGCTTGGATCGCACAAATTTCCCACGAGATTTCTGTAGATGGCAGCGAGTGGCGGCGAGCTTGAGCCAGAGGTGGCGTCGGCGGAGCCTGTCGTCTCTTGGAGCAAAAGGGCACAATTTATTTTGTGTTTGTTTATTACGTACAAACTGTAACGATGTGTGAGCCTAAAGGTAGGTGTGTATGTGTGGGCGCGCGGCGATGGCTTACACACACGAAGACACATATGTCATGTGCGAGCACTCGCCGTCACAGGCGGCAGCGGTAGACATGTGGCATGTTACGAGTTCCGAGCTCCAGTTGATGTGGCAGCGCTCCGACCGACCATTCCAATCGAATCATTTATGTTTGTATTACTTAACATTACGATACGAGTATGTACCATAAAATGTGCGGCATGCTGTTGTGTGGCGCCCTCTATACACCCAAGTGCCATAATAATGGCTCACAGGAATATTTCCATGTAATGTACGAGTACTTGCACGACACAACATGGACACATCAAAGTTTATTTGGAGCACAACCACAGTCGGCCAACAACAGCAGTACCACGGCCACCAGATCCCGCTCCACCAGCGCCAACATCGGCATTACACAGGCACAGACACTCGCACAGACAAGGGCAGCGGCAGCACCAACACCAACAGAAAAACATCAAATTTTATGTAATGGTAATGGTGAGTGGGTCTCGCCTGTCCGTGCGAGGGTGGTCTGCCAGCTTCGGCTGGTGTTCAAAGTCCACATTACACCACATAAGGATTTGTGTGGCTGCGTGAGTGAGCATCTGTATTTGTGTGCGTGTGTTCAAAAGAGTGTGCTAACATATGACATAAAGTCGATTGCTAAGCCATTCACAAGAATTTGTGTCTTTCCAAGTGAGTGTTGTAAATGCGAACTAAAACTGTAATAAGGCAACATAGAATTTACAAACTCATTATACGAGGGCTGAACCCAACACTCAACATACACCAAATGTAATTGTTCCATGATCAGCCATTGGGTGGGTAGTTCTGCCTAAGTAGGAGTAATTGAACTTTACGTGTTGTATATGAATTTATATTAACCGAAAATAAATGTTTTCGCCAGAAGTGTTGTAAGACGTCTCGGCGATTTCAATTGGCCACCTCGAAGCTGTAATTTCACGCCCTTAGTCTTGTTTTGCGGGGTACCTTAAAGAACCGACGTTATGCCAACAATCCAACAACTATTTTGGCCCTTAAAACGAATTTCGATCAAGTCATTCGTGAGGCAGAGCCAAAAAGCAACTTTCGCCAAAGTCCTAGAAAAACACAGGAACGCATATATTAAAAAATGCTCCCCATTTTGGTTGTGCTTGGTGTGTCTTCACTACTGATCCCCACATAAGCCATGGTGCTGTACAGTCGAACACGTTTATAACTAACTCCGAAATATGCCTATAGTAAACTATGCCTATAGTAAACGGTTTTGTGTGTTCCCAATGATATTGCTCGATTTTTCAAACAAATTACTATGGCTATAACGAACTCATGGATATAACGAACTTTTATTATATCTTATATCGAACAAATTCGACAACCCCTTTTGCGAAATGTCACTAAACATTCTACGTTTTTTATAAACTCAAAAATGATCTTCTAACCAGGGCTGCTATAAATATTTCTGGCCTAATAATGAAAATGCGAATATTTATCATCAAAAATGGTTTTACTGTTTTTCAAAGTATTCTCCAGCATGGTTTATACACTTTTGCATGCGCTTAAACCAATTGTCGAAGCACTTTTTCCACTCCGATTGAGACACCTTCAAAACATGATTTTTGAACGCTTCAACAAAATCGTTGACCACGTTTTCTGATGTGCGGTAATAAAAAGAAGTCATTGGGTGCCAAGTAAGGGCTGTAAGGCGCTGGTTTGAGCCGAAGACTTCAGGCAAACAAATTGTGGTGTACCACTCAGAATTGACAGCCCTACGTTGCTCAAACGGAACAGTCGCCACATGACCAGTTTTGCAGAAAAAACGGGCGACCATTTGCTTCGAAGTGCTTCTTCCACGAACAGCTTTCGTTGGATTTGGCTCGTCTTCGAAGACACGGTCGGTTGCCGCTTCGGGCTCAATCCCATAGATCCAAAATTCGTCCCCTGTGATGATCTTATAAACGTCTTTTGAAGCACAGCGATGGAGCCTTTTCTTGAGCGATTGTCAAATTGTGCGGCATCCAACGAGAACAAACCTTTTTTACGGCCAGGTGTTCATGCAATATCGAATTATGCTGGTGGAAGAAATGTCCAAGAATGCCTCTATCTCACGGTATGTCACATGACAATCTTGCATTATCAGTTCACGCACGGCATCAATGTTCTCTGGCGCAACGGACGTTTTTGGGCGAACTTTGTCTTTGAGCGAGCGACGGCCACGATTGAATTCATTAAACCAGTTTTTCACAGTGCTATAGGATGGTGTTTCATCGCCATACAAAGATTTAAGTTCATCGATGCACTTTCGTCGTGATAATCCACGTCGAAAGTTGTGAAAAATGATCGCACGAAAATGTTCACGAGTTAATTCCATTTATTTACCAAATTGATTTTTTCCTGTCACTGTAAACAACACAAATGATGGTCGTACGCCAAAATGTTCTGAGTACGTTTATGCTAAAAAATGTCAAACTTTCCAATGGAAATGTAAGAGTCAGTAATATATGTAGCCACCCTCGTATAATGTGTGATTAAATATTTAGGGCCGATGTTGAATGTGAACCACACCTAAACGTCAAGTTTTTTCTTTATTTCATTTGATATTTCTCAATTTCAGACTAACTCAATTGAACCATGGAAAGATACACAAGCGCGCAACGCGTTAAAATTATTCAGGCTTATTATGAAACTGAAAATCAATTTTCGAAGAAAATCATCTTCAGTGAAGAGGCACTCTTTCACCTCAGTAGATTAAGTAGAATAAGTAGAACTGCCGCATTTGGGCGAATAATAATCCAAGAGTGATTGTCCAAAAAACAATGCACCCACAAAGAGTTACTGATTGGTGCAGTTTATGGGCTGGCGGCATAATCGGGCTGCATTTTTCCAAAATGAGGCCGGTCAGGCAGTTACTGTGAATGGTGTTCACTATCGTAACTTTTAATAGCAAAGATTGGAAGATATGTATATGGAAGATATGTGGTTTCAACAGGACGGTGCCACTTGCCGCGCAGTTACGAAACAATGGCTCTTTTACGCGACAAATCAACATCGGCCCTTAAAATTTAACCAGCCTTTATAAAACAAGTGATGCGACTCTTATTGCTAGAAGCCTTTTGAATTTGGGATAACAAAAAAGTAGTCATATTTTTGTATTGTCCGACAGAATAGAAAAATGTCGGATGCAAATAAATAGTCTTTCGGTTGCGAACAAAATGTAAATCATTTGAACATTTTTCAACCAATTTTTACTACGTCGATAACGAACTAGTGCTTCAACAAACCAACTAATACGCTTCTTTTGAGTTTGTTATAAGCGCATTCAGTTGAATTACCTTCAACATTGGATTATCGAATCTTTTAAGCATTATTGGATCGTTTTTGTACGAAAATTATGAAGTGACATCGGTAAGCTTAACTATAAAATTTGTAATCCATTTGTATTAAAAACTGCAGATGTCAGTTAAACAACATTTTACATTTTTGCCTGCTGCATATATATATATATATATATATATATATATATATATATATATATATATATATATATATATATATATATATATATATATATATATATATATATATATATATATATATATATATATATATATATATATATATATATATATGTATAAGAGATAACCAGAAGTAACTGGCAGCAGCTTGCATGAATTTGGCACTGTTGGCTAGCCCAAAAAATACGAAACGAAAGTCCGTGTGTTGCCGGCCTCTGTAGGAAATATATATACGCATCAGACTTAGAGCGTCTGCTCTTTTGATTGTATTTTCTCTTAGCACTTTCCTATGTTGCTTAGAGGGTAATCATCAACTGATATTATTACCGTGACAAAGTTTGTCTTATCCTGTCAATAAAGAGTGTTGCCTAAAATATATAAAGACTTTACACATCTCATGTGAAGTATAAAATTCACCGATTTATAATCGAATAGGCAGAAACTTCCAGAACTGCCTACGTATAAAAATGTTATGTTGTCGTTTTGTATTACTTTAAGATATCAGAACTCCCAATTGGCTAGAAGAGAGGACATGGCATGTTTGCCAACCCTTGCACACTTACACACGCACATCGATCTTTCCCATAACACTACAGGACAGGACAGGACAGAGGCACAGGCCTCTATACAAGCGCGCACTTCAAGTATTTGGTCATTGTTGTAGTCAACTACGTCGTCTGTGTCTCATAGTGTGCCGGTTCGAAAAGGGGCAAAGCTCTTCACAAAGGGGACAGGACGGTTCTGTATGCACACCAAGTGTAACTACAACAATAGAAGGAAGAAGAAGAACATGTATGCACTTAGTAGATACTCATTGACCAAAAATGAAATTTGCATTTTCCGTATTTATGAGACTGCTGAGAGTTATTAGCTGGACAAGTCGGTACACGTGGGAGTGTTAACTTTGTTATATCAATACAACTACTTTTACAAATATACACACATGCGTGTAATTGTGTGTATACCAGCCCTAATGCAACAATATACCACTACAGATGCAAGAAATAAAAAAAAACATATCGTGGCAGTGAGTGCACATTCGTAAGAAGTGCAGCTGAGAGTGTGTGCGTGAGTGTGCTTCCAACTTACCATTGTTATTGTTCGTAAGTCCTTCTGCTGTTGATAATGCTGTCGTTGTTGTTGGTGTTGCTGTGGTAGTTATTGTTGCAGCAGAGGTCATCACAGGGGAGTGACTGAAATGTTTATGTTTTATATCCGTAGAAGACCGGTCATCGGTCTTATCGTCATCCTCCTCCATGCTTTCTGTTTCGCTGAGTAACTCCTCTTTGGGGTCCAGTAACGCCAAAGGGTCCTCACAGCCCTCTGCTGTTTCACCCACTGCAAGGGAAGGTAAAGAAAAAACAATACAAATTATGATGACTACAACAATGGACTAGATGGGCAAGACACTCCAATTATTGTGGATAGTTCCCACGTACAACTGACTAATGTCTAGAGGAGAGCTATTGTTTTGGGGTTGTTCCACATTCACACATGTACACACGTACATAAATCTTAAAGTACTAAAGTACCCCCACGTTACCCCTTTAATGGCCAAATAAAAATTAGTTATGCAATCGAATTTTAATATTTATATGCCCCTCGGTAAAAGCTTGAAGTCACACACACAAACACATACTACATATAAGTACATGCCCGATACCGGAGCTCATCATGAGAAACCACCAACACCATCAGCAGCACCACAACCACCTTCACAGCGCAACGGCGGCAGTTTAGCGTTGCCGAAAGTATCGCCCAAACGAAAGAAATTTGTTTTTACAGCAAATTGGTTTCTTCTTTTTTCCGCCGTCTATTTGTTTGTTTGTTTATTTGCTTTTGCCATCACCGTCACCGTCGCCAGCGCCATGCCATCCGCAGCCATTCAGTTTTCTTTCATATGCTCGGTTGCAACAATAACCGAGTAACAAGAACAGGAGCAACACCAGCACCACCAGCAGCAGCTCACTTTATGCAGATTACGCTTAAGCACTCCCCAGACGACCATAGAGGTATAAATTCTATTTACACGTACGTATATTTTATTTTTTACCAATAGCTCAACTTAAGTACCAAAGACATTCTGCCACCATTCATTCATACTCGTACTCACACGAACGAGTAGGACAGTCCGCATGCCACCGAGTGTATGTGTATGTAAATACGATAGATGTATGGTCAAACATAAAAATGCTCACAACAAATTCATCTTGGCTTATGCCCACACTCACACACACACACCTACATACAGCCAGGTACATGTAGGTGTGTAAGTGGAAATTACTGTGTCCATCGGTGGCGATCTTTTAATGAATTGGAAACAAAAGGTGCTGTTCTCCACCATGGCCGCAATTGGTCCGGCTCACCAACTGTTATTATTGCTATATTTTATGGCCTTCTTTGCCTTCCGACTCTGTGCTTGTTCCCGACTCTCTCTCTCTCTCTTGCACCCGACGCATGCCGCAATCATTTGATGACGATTTGGCGCCAAAACCACCGTTCACCGGTCGTTTGCAAGGAACCACACAAACCACTCAAGATTCATATGTGGAAGCAGCGGCTAAGCATTGTTTTCGTCTCTCTTTTGTCTTTCAGATTTCGCTCTGTCGTTTTTGATACTTTTTTTCGCAAAACATGTGTAATCGCTTGCAATTAAATTGAATTTTTCATAAATTTCCAAGCATTTCGCATTCACAGTCGCAGTGAAAGTATCGCTCGTCGTATATGTGATATTTTGTCCTTTCCATAAATGTATCGTTAGGATTTTAAACTGCACCTCAAGGAGTCGACACAAGTGGTCATTCACTACAGTTTGTACGAGTTTGTGCATATCTGTAATAAGAGGTTGCGAAGGATCCCACTCTCCTGGAGTGGGATCCAGTTGCCCGCTATTTCCACGGGTAGTTATTCTGCACAGCATAAAAAACAAATTAACTTTTTAATCACGTTTGAGGTTAAAAATATGAAGAGCTGAATGGCCTCAAAGTCATTCCAAATTTACCTTTCCGTGTGTCAGCGCACGCCGGTACATTATGTCAGTGTGTGTGATGACATTAGAGTTTTAAAGATTCATATTAACGGGCGATGCTTGTTTATGTCAAGGGTTTCTAGAGACATCTTCTCTTGCAGTAGATGAAATATGGATTGCACTATGCGGTCACGATCTTTATCTTGCAGAATGTATCTAAAGCATATATTAGTTATCCTAATATATTCATCGGAGATCTGAATCATCGAACAAAATTGTGAACCTCCTACACGTTAAACGGGTTGTGGCCAAAAAATGAGCAAGTATAACCTTAAACTGGTCATATAAAATAAAATAATTCCTTTTTTATGCCCTTCCCTGAAGGGTGGATAGTATAATAAATTTGTCATTCCGATTGCAACACCACGAAATATTATACTCGTGCTGATATACTAGCGATCATCGTAAATTACTAAGACGATGTAGCCACGTCCGTCCGTCTATCCGTGTGTCTGTTAACCTAGTACCCTGAAATTGTGAACGATGATGGCTTATGGCCACGATATTCCCTTTAAGAAATTAACGTTCCTCGGAAAAAATAAAATAGTTTGAATATTTGCACCCCTGACAAAAACCGTTGGATTCAAAAATTTGAAACTTATAGACAAAGGTTTTTCAGTAAATGTTAATAGCGAGTAATAACCGAGCTATTCTTTAATAACTCTGATCGCAAAGCATTTAAGTTATTGAACTAGGGTCTTGATTGCCATT
This sequence comes from Hydrotaea diabolus, assembly GCA_963513945.1. Lineage (NCBI taxonomy): Eukaryota > Metazoa > Arthropoda > Insecta > Diptera > Muscidae > Hydrotaea > Hydrotaea diabolus. The sequence goes on along the minus strand of OY740720.1, from coordinate 97,407,534 downwards.
TTTAAAATATATATTTATTATATTTACATATTGTATTTAAAACTGGACATGGTCCAAGACCAAAAAAGGACTATCAGCTAAAGTCCGCGGGCTTTGGTTCTTCCATGTAGGTTTGCCGTTCTACTATAGACGCGATCAAATCTGTAGTCGATATCGCAACGGATGCTATATCTGGCAAACGATGGAAAGGAGGCTCTAAGCAGTATTGTGCAATAGTTACACTCGATGTAAAAAATGCGTTTAATACGGCCGATTGGGGTAAAATAAAAGTTGCCCTTGCTGGAATGGAGGCACCTGGATACATTCTGGATCTGATCACGAGTTACTTCTCGAACCGAAGGCTGCTCTATAGCAGTGACGTAGGCGAAGCTGTTTATCAGGTGACAGCTGGCGTTCCCCAAGGATCGGTTCTCGGCCCACTTCTGTGGAATATCATGTACGACGAGGTTTTAAGATTGCCACTCCAGCAAGGTACCAAAATTATAGGCTTTGCTGACGACATTGCCATTTTTACCGTCGCGAAGCATATCAATCAACTAGAAGAAAAGACAAACAACGCTATACAACGAGTGCGCACGTGGCTAGAAACTGCTGGCCTTGAGCTGGCTGACCACAAAACCGAAGCGGTACTGATTAGTAGCAGAAAAAAGATGGAGTATATAAGCATAAGAGTTGGAGACCATTACACTCGTTCTTCGCACTCTCTCAAATACCAAGGGGTTATGTTAGACAACAGGCTCAACTTTAAAGAGCATATAAATTACGCGCGCGAAAAGGCAGCACGAATCCAATCCGCACTAGCTAGGACGTTGCCCAATATTGGAGGCCCCAAATCAGCTAGAAGGAAACTACTAGCATCAGTCGTTAACTCGGTGATCCTCTATGCAGCACCGGTATGGGCAGACGCGATGTCGAGAAAGCAAGCCAGAAAAAAGCTAACCTCTATATACAGCCTGAGTGCCCTGCGAACAATAAGTGGATTCCGAACAGTATCGGACGAAGCGGGTTGTGTTGTAGCAGGGATGATGCCGATCGACATTTTGGTAGACGAAATGAGACGCATGTACGATAGGAGACCAGAAAACTCAACGGAAAGAAGAGATATGCTAAATTCTGAAAGAGAATTCTCAAAGGATATTTGGCAAGCCAGGTGGGACAGCAGCACGAAAAGCAGATGGACGCACCAGTTAATCCCCACTGTCTCTGACTGGATAAATCGGTCCCGAGGGGACGTAAACTATTACCTGACGCAATTTCTTACAGGGCATGGTTGCTTTAGGAAATATCTTCACAGGTTTGGACATGACAGCTCGTCTGTATGCCCGAACTGTGTGGAACAAGAAGAAACCGCAGAACACGCTGTATTTAACTGTCCCAGATTCAGCGCTTCACTTATGGACATCCCGGGCCCTCAACACGTTATGGAATTTATGCTCCAGAGTGTTGACAATTGGGCGAAAGTAGAAATGCACACAGCAATAGTGCTTAAGGAATTACGAAGGACGGAACGCATTCGAAACGCGGAATCAAGATCCAACGATGAAACGACGATAGCTTAAATGCTAACCAGCCCCCGCGAAGTAATACCTTACGGCAGTCCCGCGGGGGAGAGTGGTTGAAGTGTGGGGGTGTGGTTTAGTACGTAGGCGCCAGAGATGTTGAATCGTGCATGCTTGTAGGGCGGGCTACTTGTATCGAGGAAGATTACACACCTCCGGTTCGTAACAAAAGAAAAAAATGTAGGTTTGCCGGTGTACAAGCCACGGCAGTGGTGTTGGTATCGTTTGTTTTTTACGGAGCTATTTAGCAGAGGTGGCCCAAAATGTTGGTCGTATCACATATGAAATGAACGAAACTAGAGGGGAGAGGTGATTAAAACGTGGTCGTACAAACGGAATCACGCAAACATACGAGCGGACATAAGTTCATATGTATGTATGTATGTATGTCGTCGTATTTATAAGCGCCCATATGTATGCAAGCGATTTTCATTTTTGTTTAAAGCCCCCAAGAGTGCATTTCGCACTCATTCACTAGCAACAACAACAGCAGCATCAGCCAACCAGCAGTGGCTGGCTGTGGCAGCAGCAACAAAGGCAACAACACAAGCAAAGTGTTGTTATTATATGTATGCCGGTATATGTGTGTGTACTTACACATACATTTGTATACATATGTACGTACGCATGTATGTATTTATGTAGAATTGCGTTGGTACGCAAACGTTCGCATTGCTTTAATGCAAATACACGGAGCTGTTCGTTCGTTCCTTTGGTAGATTTGTTAGCCAACACGGATAAGGGAAGTTAACGGGCGACCAGAGAAAAGGTGCACTTTGCTACCAACTCCGATGGCATTTGATGCTGGCTGGTTGACTTACTTACCAATGTTGAAATTGTTAAAATGAAATATAATAATAAAGTGCTTGTTGGTTTAAATTTCACACTTGCACACATGCACACATAGGTACGTGCTCGCTGATACAAAACAAACATACACACACTCCATTCGCATGCGGACGTAACAGTTGCGTATACACACGGATGTGTGTATGTGTCTAGCAAGTAGCTCCCAAATGGCCACTAAGCGTCATCACACACACACAGACACAAGCACGGACATATACACCCCAACACAAACTCACAAGTTTTTAATGGCTTTGCAGCCATTTATGGCACATTTGCTTGTTTGTTTTCCGTGTGTGTGGCTCTAATACGCAAAGCGTTCACACAAATAATACAACAAACACTCACATACTGACGTCCAACCCGTTCAAACAAATCAATGGGAGATGAACTGAGAGATCTGCCAAATGCTATAACTCAAAAGCAACTAATGATCGCAATGGACCAGCTCCAACGTCGGTGGTGGTGGACAATACGACACAATCACGCCAAAACGAATCCCTTTCAAAGTTCATCGCCACTCAGCAAGAATCCAAAAACTCATCTCTTGTCTCATCCAATAACAAACCATACCCCTGCCCCCTCCCATTGCGGTAGGGGTCGTGCTGGCGTTGGGAGAGGGACACCTTTCCACAACATAACTGTCATTGTATCGGTGTGATACCTTGCGACGTTCAGCGACTCACGGGATTTGCGTTTGGAGTATGAGACAGAAATTCGATTCATCACCAGGGGGTGGGCATAAACGACGGAGCGAGCGACCGAGTAAAGAGCATGGTTATTGTTTACACAACCATTCCAGTTGCCCAGGACATAGAAATTATTTTATATGCGATTCCCGCGAGATTTGATTGAAGGAAAGGATAGACTACCTTCGAAAACTAGTGTGAGCGAGGAAATGTGTTAAAGTATGTGTTCAAAAAAACGCATACACCTGTACACACTCGAAGAAGTAAAATCAAAAAGAAGGTTACACATACACCCTTTCTTCAGCATGATGTTTGAGAAATTGCAGACGCTTCCCAAAAATAAAACGAGCGTTGACTTGGTGCCGATGGTACAAGTACAAAATACTCTGGTATTGTATCGGATTTAAACGGTTAGTCAGCGGTTCATACATAAATGCTATGCCAATTCTTTTTTTTTCTCAAATGGTCAAGTGTTAATCAATTAAAAGAAACAACAAAAGAAAATAGTTTTACTAAAAGTAAGTTTACGGCTAAGTGTGGATTGATGTTTCTTTTGACCGTTGTCAAAGCGATTTTTGATATTACGGAGAATATCGATGTCGAAAGAACTGTGAGCCACTAGACCAAAGTGATGATGAGAAATCTTGAAGTGATAACAAGGCAGTACGGCGTCAATTTCTACTTTAAACGTGACTATAAACCCCCTGCTTGAGTTCATAGACGTATGTACTCTTAGGTACCTGCTATGAAAATGACTACTACCGTTGTTAAAAAAAATGCTTGATGTTCTCACCGGGTCTTAATCCTAGGTTTACTTGTACAATAGACGTGTACCCCTAATATAAGAACACGGCCGCCCTTCTTCAAATACATATGCAAAACTACCCCAACGCACACAATAAATAAATGAATACTAACAAGTAAAAATGTCAGAAAGTTGCCCTGGGAGAACCTTATATATCCATTTTTGGGCCTCAGATCTCAGCCAAAACTTCAAAATAACTCAATATTTAGATTCGTACCAAAAAATGCTTAATGTTGACTATTGATCGCTCGTTTTGACCATGCTAGACGGTTTCTCAGCCAATATGTCCATCAACTATGCTATAGATATTTAATGCGTCCCTGCTAACAATAGCCATTTTAACCATTGTTCGTTCACAAAAGATATGATTTGCTAAGCAAATACTCAAAGCAATTTAATTTTTTTCCAGGTACTTTTATTCCCTTAAACGGGAACTCTACCCCCGGGCCGATTTCACCCATTTACAATCTCAAACAACATATGACCATAAGCCATTCGCAGGCAAAATTTCTGGATCCAAGGTTCATTCGTTAGGCCTCTGCCGGACATACGGACGGACTTTGCTAGATCAATTTAGAATTTTACGGCAATCAATCTATATTTCGAGGTGTAGCAAAGGGAATGACAAATTTATTATACCATCTACTACTACTCTTCAGTGGAGGTTATCAAAACTTTTAAAGTTTTAAAAATATATGCAAGTCCTGCTTGTTTACACCCGGCTAATGTTGTGATAGTGTTAATCATCTTTCAAAGTTCATTTCACTACGAACCCAAGCGTACTAACTTAATTGAAATCATCCCATCAATTAACAAAAGAAATCTTTTCTCAAATTAGTGAATTGTGTATGATACTCGTATAATTCAGAAACTCACTGAAGGCGGCCAATTGTGTAACGCCGGCTCCGAACGGCAAATGATTTTCAAAAGAAAAGTTCTTACATGACTTAAGGATAAGTCTCTTTCTCGTAAAGTCGGCAGCGTTTACGAGGTAAAAAAAACCCGCCGCTATAAAATAGTGAAAAATGTTGTATACTGGAAATATTCAACATTTATTCAAAAGTAATAACGGGGCGAACATCGTCAGTTACATGTCCCGGCTGCTATAAGGGAGGACGGATATTTATTTATTTTTATAGCCCGAAACGATTTGTTCAACAACACTGATCGGTCAATGTTGTGACATAGCCTATGCAATGCTATATCAGCAGCCGTGGCTCTGTTACATACTTGTGTGATTGTTGTGCATGCTAACCGTTTCACCACTGCTGCCCTCAGGACTTATGTCGTTGTGTGACCAGCTTCTCCAGCTAAGTCGCACTAGAAGTAGCATATAATGTGTGAGTAGAGTCTCTAGTTGGTGACACAATTAATACTTAGGCCTTTTAGGACTTGTTCCTTTCACCTGAATATCGGTCGTTCATTGTTTCATCTACTTAAGAATTCATCCATGTTTAAGAGCTAAACGGAAGCACAGACTTACTAAATCTAATTCTTTTCTTTCCTTATTTCCGATAAAAAAAAACGGAAAAAGTCAATTGGCAATCAGCCTGAAGTTGCAGCTGCATGGAACAACCTCTACCTTGTAGATGTTGTATCAACATAGGCTTAGTAGATGCAACCAATATATTAGGCTTGGTCAAAAGCGAATAATGTATTTGTCAACTTTTTTCATAGGCAACATTAAACTCTTGCACAGAATAATATGACCCGCTAATATGAAGTGCTCTCAACGAAACCCTACCAATTGTGCATGCAGTCAGTGGCAAACCAAATTCGGTGCATGTTTTGACAAAGCTCACACAATTTGGCCCCTCTCGATTAAAGCTCCTAATGCTTTGGGAACCACAAATAAGGACCGATCTTGCTCCTTTTTTTTACAGAATTTTATAAGTAATCAAATACCAACTGCCTGTCATGAAAAGCTCCCTTCTGGTTTGAGGTCCAGCTGCTTCAAAAGCCAAAACTTCAATAGACCTCGGTCAAAGTTTTCCTATAGCCCATGCATAACGCCCTCTCGAAATGGCCCACATAGTGCGATATGAGCTTAGACCATATCAGCCCACTTTTTTATAAAAACCCCATTAAAAAAATTGCACTTTATTTGAGGCCCTGTCGCTCTAAAACCTACATATTGAATTTCGGCTCAAACTAAGAGCACAGCTTACGTCAGCTTTTCTGTACCAGAGTTATGTATTGTATTATTTCACCGGCCCTATCCCACTGTAGACTTCTTTACTTTTCAATAATATGAAAAATAAAATAACTACAGATCGACCTTATTGAAATTTCTCAATAATCGTTTATGTTTTACCATAGCCTCCACTTTAGTTAAAATGCATATAGCACTCTTTGAAATGGCTTAACAAGCCGCTGTTCGAGTAAAATCCACATGTTAGGTCCAGCATTTCTGAAACCAATCAGATGCATTGCCAGAATTGTCCACCCATGTTTTATGTAAACTATTTAGTAACCATCAATCACGTCAATGTAAGTCAGACATTTCAAATGAAATACTGTGTAGATTTTGCTATTTAAGAGATCGATTTGTGTCGCTTGCTGTAAGTGTGCCAAAAAAAAACAAATCCTATCGAGTCAACAGTACAAATAATGTCCCCTTTGCTGGCAAAACGCTGACCTGGCTCTGAGCTTCTCCCCACTTGAAAGAATCTTTCGTATGTTTAGCAAAGCTAAGCTTAAAATATTGCTTAAAATTTTGAGTTGATTTTGTCAAATCTTTCCAATACTAGTGTTTACTGCCTTTAGCACAAAACTTTATGCACACATAAACAACATATGTATGTATGTATATGTGTGGAGGTATGCATACATGCTGCCATATGCACGTGTACGTAGAGGAAATCAGACTTCCTACAGTTGTTACTAGCGAACACTAAATGTATACGAGTATTGTACATTGCATGATGGTATTTGTTAACTCGTATGTGTATATGTCGCAGTTATCCAACCTACTTTGGGCAAAAATTCAGACACACACACATCCATATGACTGTACAAGAACATACATACATCTGAAATGAACAAAATACGCAGAGTGGGGAGTAGGAGGTGGGGAATGTGCGGAAGAGAGATAGTGGTGGTAGAGAGCGAACGAGAGAAAAAGAAGTGGAAACTAATCCTCATGGGAACTCCCATGGGATTGGCTGTATGCTCCCAGGAGAAATAACGAACGATGGGTTTTCTATGTTATTTTGTTATTGTTGATGTTGTTGTCGTTGTTGCCGTACGAGCATTCATGCCGATGATGAACTGAAACTGAACAGAACACAGAACGTTGCGTTGCGTTGCGCAAACCAAACCGAACCAGAGCCAATGTTGTTGGCCAGAGAGAGGGGAGTGCTTTTTACAGCTACACAAGCTACAGAGAAAGATGGAACTTTTTACATTGATGTGCTGTGCTGTGCCGTGTTGTGCTGGTGCTGTGCTGTGTTGCTTAGGGAACCATATTCACATTCCATAGGGGGTTTTGCCTGAATAAAGGTTCCTTTTCTGTTTTGTTTTTCATACAGGGATTTTGGGATGTGTAGGCAACAACAACAGCAACAACGGCAGCAACAGCTACAACATCCGCACGCTGCTGGCAAATGCAAAACGGCTGTTGTTGTACTTGCAACATTTTATGTCACTTAAGAGTATCGCAGTATAGCAACAAAAATCGAAATCGATTTAAAAATTCATTTATACTAAAAACTAACAAGTGCATTATGTACGACAATCTCCACCGCCACCACCACCATCACCTTAGCCAGTCATTCTGTTGCCACACACAGCAAGCAGCACGCACGGACGGGTACGGGCGCGCGGTAGGAGCCGGGCGGAGGAGATGCGGAGACACAAAGTTTGATTACTCACAGCAAAGCTAAACCCCATCGATGAGTCTCCGAAGTGTATACTCCTGACACTTGCCAAAGTGTATGATTGGCATTGCAATTTCTCTGTGTTCTCTGTAGTTCTGTTGTGGATGGATGCATCAATCATGCACAAGCAGCCAGATACACTCGTTCCAGCACATTTTACACAAATTATACACACACACACACATACGGCATTACCCACACTCACACGCCGACAACATACACATACATTCACGGATATAAGCAGACTTACATTTAAGAAACGCTCGTGGTTTCGACTGTTTACGACGCGACATGGTAATATGAATTCTCGTTATTGTTGTTATTGTTAACAGTTAATCCAGCGGGGAGTTCCCTCTTTAAAGTCGTTGTAAAAGTTTACTAAAATTTAATATTTTGTATGCAGCAACACAACCATTGTCACCTCAACCGGCGCTCACTTAGCCACTCGTACACACACACATAAGTGTAGGTGTTCACACATACGTATGTGTGTAAATCTGTTTCACTTGTTAATTATTGTGTTTACACGATTCTTCTGCTTCACGGCGGCGTGGGAAGAATGCACACACTCATACACACAAATACACACACAAACACCGTTCCTTTCGTAATATTCACACGCGCGCGCTTTTTAGAAACTTCCGTTATTTTCTTCTTTGTCGTCCAACACGTACGTGTGTGCTTATCCTTGCAACAACTTTGGCGGAATGTCTTCAAGTGGCCGGAAACACCAAGCTCGTATGTTACAAACACCGAACTACCGGTTGACACATAACACACCGTGCTGCCAGTGTGCTCTTAAACGGACGCTGAGGGCTCTCTTAATATTCCCACTCAATGCGAAAGAGACGCACTCCTCTCGCACAACTAAGAGAGCATTACACGAAAGCACCCATTCTATCACTCTTTACTGTGCCCTCGAGTGTGTGTGTGGCATTGAAATTTATAAACAAAACATTCAAATGCCGGCATTCCAGCAACGAAGGAACTCCCAGGAGGGTTGGCTTTTCTAAAGTGGCCACAAAAAGTACTCAAACGTTGTTCAAACCTATGATAATCGAAGCCAATGCAGGCAGGCGAGGCGACTGACTCCACTCATGCGAATTGATGACTGTATGAGTACGGTGTGTGTGTGTGCGTATGTAAGTATGGATGCATGCGGCTCACATTCGCATATCGCAGAAAGTCCAACGGCCAAATCATCCCTTCTTTCCCTCAGACTCACACATGCACCAATCACTGCACGGGGTGCTTTTCGATGCCGCTGTTGCGTCTTGAAGTTGCTTGTGAGCTCCTTCTTGTTAGGGTCCTGCTGTTCGCAGACACTATAGGGTGCTTTCGAATCTCTCCCTTAACGTTGCATCAACAGACGCTTCGCTGTACTTGTTGGCTTGTAATTATAAAGTCGTCAACAACATGCGAATGGGCCGACGACGTTGCGGCGACCAAGTACTTTCGCACGTGTATATGGGGGGTCCGTGTGACGCTGTCGCATCTCGACTTTGACTTTTGGCAATAGTCAAATGCCTTTCAAACAATGATGAAAGCGAATGTGTTTGATGATTTCCCATCAGCGGGACTTTTCATGTACCTGCGAGGAATTGATCATAATTGCGTGTAGATCACCGTTGAATTTGACGTGAGAAAATTGTTCCTTGAGTACTCTGACCTCTGATTGAATTCGCATAGAATCGAATTCAATCGCATTTGATAAAAATTGAGTTTTTCACATTCGATTCGGAATGACGTGGACTAGTAAGACTGTTTAAAGTTTGACGAAAGCGAATGGAGTGCATTCCACTTTGTAAATATGGCAGTATGACGTACATAGGTCTAAACTTATAGACCGTTTGATATTCATTCACTTAAGTTTTCGATAAATCCACATACTTGTCAAAAGCTTAAATAATCACAAAAGGACAGGAAAAACAATTCTTTTTGACTTTTAAAAACTACTCTTCATACCCTCTAGCGAAGAATCGAAGATATACTAAATTTTTCATTCCGTTTGCAGAACCGCAAAATATTGATCGAAGACCCCTTAAATTAGATATGTAATTATAAATTATATTATGGATCGTGGAAAATGGGCAAACTCGGCCTATGGTTGAGTATTTGCTCAACTAATCATAATTTTTTGTGAACGGAAAAAGGTTTAAATGGGAACTGTTTGCTTAAAAGGTCTAAATAACTCAAAAAGAGCGTAGCTGCTGCACGCTTCGGCTCATGTGGCCAATGTGTTCCAAATTTAGAGTAGTTTTAAGGTTTTGTCTGAGATTACTTATAGTGACGGACGCTTGGGCCAAAACGGACCATTTTTGCGGTTTACGGTGGAGACTTCATAAGGTGCGAAATTAACGCCGTTTTTACTTGTTTATAAGTAGTTTTGTTCTCATTCATCGTCATATGTTTTATTTCCTGATCTTTTATTTTAGCGCATTCGCATTAAAAATCTAAAAAATGTAATTTATAAATCTAAAATGTATTCTTACAGCTTCTAGAGCTTTTGACACGAAAAAAGCTCGATTTAAAATGAAGATTAAAGCTGAAATACTATCGCTCTACCTTGTTTAGTTCGAATTAAACTATACTTTAATAATTCCAAATGAATTTAACTGGAATTACCGCAAAACAGTTTATGGGTTTGTCACTTTTGATGCTCTGTATGAAATTTAGTCACAATGGGATGTAATATTTTGCTTTTGAAGCTGACGGTTCTTAAAAAGTGGAAAACCAATGTGTTTTCAAAAAAAAAAGGCCGATGTGGACCGAGTTCAGTGGGGTTCGCCTTGGCCCAAACTTGAAGAATGTACCAAGTTTCATAGAAATCGGTTCATAATTGCGTCCTGTATACTTAATATAGGGTTCATCTCCATTTCTTTAAGTTGTTTCAAACATCAGCGCTTAGTCAAAGTGTTCTGTGTTAGTCAAGTATCACAGTGTGGTGGTAGGGTATGAAAACAATTTTGGATTTAATTCACGATAGAAACAAGTAAAAAAGTAGGCTAACTGCGATTTACCCTAAACCACTTTGTTATTTAGAGGATTAAGCACCTCTGTTAGATTTAATTATTTGTCGCTTTTAAACAATTTGAGCGTTATCGGGTTTAATTTGTGGCTTCGAGAGTCGCAGGGTCTCACATCGGGAGGGACATTGTCTGGGAGCTATTCAGAAGCATGGTCCGATATGGTCTAATGTTACAGGACAGGGTACTGGCGCTCGTAACATTTAATGCAAAATTTGGTAGGAATCGGACATAAAATGTACCCTCTTAAACCGATATTCTGAAATCGGGAAGAACCGTTGTGTGGGGGCTGTACGAAAATATGGACCTAGTGCTCTAGTTTCACTGCAGGTAATTCGTGGTCGCTCATGAGGTATCATGCAAAATATGGACTTGGTAGGGTGAAATTTCTGGCTTCTAGAGCTGCAGGACCCATAGTCGTCAGGGACCTTTGTGTGGGTGCTATTCGAAAACATGAACCGATATGGTCCAATTTCACAATAGCTTTGTGTTGGCTACACGCAGAGAAAAGATATGGTTACTATATGGTCACGGCAACAATAGTATGTTCTCTGCAGTAAAAGTATGGTCGTCGCAACCATAGTATTGTTTTTTGAATTTTATTTTGACAATAGTATAATTGCGGCAATATTAATATTGTTGAAATGTAACAAAAGTATTGTTGCCAAATTTAAAAATGAAAATATGGTTGTAGCAACAATATAAATATGGTTGGTGGGACAAAAGTATTGTTTTCATGGGCTTTATGTTAACAATAACATGATTATGGCAATCATACCGGCAAAACCTTAATTTTTTTTTTGATTTGACAATGTTATTTTTACGATTCTTACGCAATAATAGTAATAAAAATTAAATTTTTTCAAAAAAAACTAAGGATTAGTATAACTAAAATATTTTTAATACTTATAATAGAATTTTTTTACTGTTAAATAAACCACTCCTGTTGTTACATAACTTACTTAATAAAATTCTTTATTGTTGAATAACAACGTATTCCAGTCTTTACAAACAATTTTAGGGATCATAGTATGGTTGTGCATCAGTCATACTATGGTTGTGAGGATCATACTATGGTTGTACGTTAAACATACTATGGTTATGAGGATCATAATATGGTTGTGAGGATCATAGTATGGTTGAATGTGAATAATAATATGGTTGTGGGGATCATAGTATGGTTGAATGTGAATAATAATATGGTTGTGGGGATCATAGTATGGTTGTGTGTGAATGATTCTATTGTTGTGAGGACCATAATATTGTTATGGGGATCATAGTATGGTTGTGTGTGAACCATACTATTGTTGTGATGATCATAATATTGTTGTGCCACAACCATATAACCAACAATAGTATGGTGCTCTTCGAATATTGTTACCCCAACCATACTTTTTTCTGCGTTTATATGTGGCTTTTAGACATGTAGTTTCTGAAAACGGGAAAACTTATGTCTGATATCAGAAAATGGATCGATACACGGTTATTCAGAAATTAATACATGTTTCCAAAGGTAATACGATTATATTTTAGTCAAATTGGAATTTTAAAATATTAAGCAATGGAGAACTTCAGCTAAAAAGAATTGCCCAAATTGAACCAAAAAAAGGATGTTTTAAGTTACGTTCAAATATAAATAAATTCCTCCTAAAACTGGAACCGTAAAATAAAATGTATAATTTCGTCAAAAACTTAACTAAACGCTACAAAAAAGTTGGATGTAGTTAGCAAAGATTTGATAGCTCCCTTACACGCAGAAAAAAAGTATGGTTGGGGTGACAATATTCGAAGAGGATCATACTATTGTTGGGTATATGGTTGTGCCACAACAATATTATGATCCTCACAACAATAGTATTATTCACACCTAACCATACTATGATCCCCACAACCATAGTACGATGTACACTCAACCATACTATGATCTTCACAACCATACTATGATCCTCACAACAATAGTATGATTCACACTTAACCATACTATTATCTTCACAACCATATTATGATTCCCACAACCATAGTATGTTTCTCATACAACCATAGTATGATCCTCACAACCATAGTATGATTCACACGCAGCCATACTATCATCCCCGCAACCATAGTATGATTCACACTCAACCATACTATGATCCCCAAAATTATTTATTAAGGTTGGGTAATGTTGTTATTTAAGAATATAGATTTTTATCAAGAGTTATTTTAAATCTCATTACACATAGTTCATAGCCAGATTTGAGGCCATGCTGTTATTGAACATTTCATTCAAGAAACAAAAATATATATTCCAACGGCAGTCGAAAATACTTTTAGTTGCCAGCAGAGGTGAATGCTACTTCACCCGTAGATCCCAAGTCACGAATGTGGTTAAACCATGATCAATGTCTATATACTTAAGTGCAGGCAGATTTTAAATAAATGAGAATCAGTCGTTAGTAGAGTATTTCGCCAAACAAAGTCAACACAATAAACATCCCTCGAACTACCTTCCGATTGGTTTTGTTTGTTATAACGGACAACAATTATGTCATTATATCAAATAAAACATACCCACACACACATGTATGCTCTATAAAACCTGTTTTGTTATGTTCATATTCGCAACCATTATTGTTAACGTAAATTGTAAACAACAATAATTTTGTTGCACCAACCATGTTTATATGGTTGCTACAACCATATTTTCATTTCTGAATTTGGCAATAATACTATTGTCACGTTTCAACAATATTAATATTGCCGCAATCATACTTTTGTTAAAATGAAATTCAAAAAACAATACTATGGTTGCGACGAACATGCTTTTATTGTAGAGAACATATTATTGTTGCGGTGACCATGTAGTAACCATATTTTTTCTCTGCGTGTATAAACTGGTAAGAAAGAGGGCGAACTTAGTGTCTGGGTATTTTCAGAAAGTAAAAATCCAAAGAATTGTGGGAGATCATAAAAATATATTGATAGATCTGAAAGGCGGAAACTTAAATATATCAATTATGAAAAGTGCAGTACATTTTTAAAATCAGTTTTGATTTATTTTTTTGCCCTGCCTTGGTGTAATATTTTGGTAATAACTGAGGCAAATACCTACCGATTTATTTCATTTTAATTTTGGGTTAAAAACAACAAAAATTGATAAAATGAAATAAAACTTACTAAGATATACCTTTCGAGTAAAATGTTATAAGCATTCAAAATTAAAAATTTGAAAAATTGCGATTTTTCGGGAAAAAGTTCTTGTTTTTTGGAGTTATTGCAAAAACTCCAAAAGACATTATCTTAGAGGATTGTCTTAAATAAACACAATTTTTATTTCGTGTGTTTTTACTGCCAATACCTAAGTAACTGCAAAATTTCATTGTTAAATATTCACTATTAAATATTTTATGAGGTAATGATTTCTTTCCTTTATGGAAAATCCCATTTCTTCCTCCTGAGAGGTATTTATGCATTTAGTGAGTGTGAATTACTTTGGACAGCCCTTCTTCTTGGCTTATTGTCGTACACTTTTTTTTTAAACATCCACAAAAAAAAGAAGTTAAACGGTGTCAAGTCACATAAAGCCTAGGATTACAAATTTTATGGAGAGCATATGACCAGATAAGTATCACGAAATTGTACAAACAAAGATCTATTTCATATTTTGTTGACAACCGATCCGCTCATCTTTAGCATTCTAAATCAATCGAAAGTAGAACTTCAGGGCCTAAATGAAGAAGCAAATAGGCTGTTGGAGAACAGAAATAAGACTGAACTTAATATGGAATGTTTGTCGGCAATTTTTCAACCGAACGCATAAAAACAATAATTTACTGTTTTGTTATATAAGTAAAAAGAATTTTTTTCCCTTCAATGTGATTAAAATAAAAAAGTATATATTCAAAAAGTTCGCTGTGCAAATTATTGTAAAAGTTAAAGTTATTGTTAAAATGGTGTATTTAAACACGTAAAAAAACAATGTGGTGTGGTCTATAATTAAATTGTTTAATTCCAACTAAATTAGTCTTCTTTTTTTGAGGTTCGCTCGACAATCGTATGATTTTCATTCGGGTAAATTAAGTAGTAAACCAGTAAGAATGGAAAACCAGCGTTACCGTTAGTAACTCTACAGAGCGAAAATTAATTTGTCCATGCCCTACACCACACTGTGGTACATTTGTGGTACGATAAGTGCTGGTGTTTGCAACACCTTAAATGAATGGACTTAAGACTATGTTAGGTGTACCGATCGACTCTGATTCACTATCTGATTCCGTAGAGCGATGTCCATCCATCCGTCCGTCTGTCCATCTATCGTTGAAATCAAAATACAGGTCGCAATAATGAACCGATATCGATGAGATTAGTACATTTTTTTAAGTTTGGACTAACAATAGGGTTTTGTAATTAGTGCACATCATTCAAAAGCTTTTCCCGATTTCAGAACCTACAGCTCTAAAAGCTATATACTACATCTGATTTCAACCATATTTTGCACAGAGCATTTCGAGTAATAAGGTTTTTCCATATCGGTGCAAGTTTTCGAATAGCTCCCTCACAAAGGTTCATCCAGATTTGAGTTCCTGCAGCTATTACACCCGATCACGACCACATTTTGCATGGTACGTTATGAGCGACCATCTCCTTAACTGTGGTGAAACTGGACCACATAGGTCCATATTTTCCTATAGCCCCCACTCAAAGGCCCTTCAAAAAGTTTAAAGTTTGACTATGATTGAGGTAGGGTTCATAAACAGAGGGGCTATTATGGTTAAAAGAAGGCACAACCGGGCATATGGGTACTCATCGTTACTGCCGGTTTCACTAAATATCCAAGAATGGATTGAGGCTGAGATTGGATTCGAACTCATGAACCTGGCGAACTTAACAACGATTTTATAAATTTATAAAGGGCGATTTTTGAAACAAAATTTCTTGTTACCATTACAATTGTTAGTACTACGAGCATCGAATCTACAAGCGAAAAGTTTGTTGCCCTCCAATTGAAGCTATCGTTTCTGGTATGTTGATTCGACTTTTCACCAGGATTACTAACATTTAGTGATTGCAACGGATTGTGGATGGATTTTCAACTGACCTTTCCCTTGCATGTAACGGCATTATGCATTACGTTTAGAAATCCATGCCTTATTCTGAAGTGAAGAAAATATTTTTTAACTCTCAACGACTTATTTTATGGGAAACAAATTAATTTGTAGTACGACCTTGGGTAATAAGTTATTAAACCATGTTACCCTGAGGTTAAAAACTTTAATAACTTTTTCGTTTATTATTTTTTTCTCAGACTACACGCAGAGAAAACATATGGTTACTATATGGTCACAGCAACAACAACATATTCTCCACAATAAAAGCATGTTGGTCGCAACCATAGTATTGTTTTTTGAATTTAATTTTGACAACATTATGATTGCGGCAATGTTGATATTGTTGAAATGTAACAATACTATTAATACCAATTTTAGAAAAGAAAATATGGTTGTAGTAACCATATAAATATGGTTGGTGCGACAATATTATTGTTGTTTAAAATTTATGTTATCAATAATATGATAACGACAATCATACCGTATGATTGTGACTGTAAACTAGGCATAACAGGTTTAAAGGCCAACCATCATACATGTATGTGGGTGGGTGTTTTTTTAGTAAATCAAAAAACATACACACACATGATACAATGCATGGCTGTTGTTTATAAAAAAACAACAGCAATCGGAAGGCAGTTCGACGGATTTGTATTGTGTTTACTTTGTTTGGTGGAATACTCTACTGCCGACTGGTTCTCGTTTATTTTAAATCTGCCTGCACTTAAGTGTATATCCATTGTCATGGTTTAATCACGTTCGTTGTTAAAATGGCGAAGTAGCACTCACTCCACTCCCCTAGATTTTTGGTTTCTTAAATGAAATGTTCAACCATGTATATATTATACAAAATGGAAAATTTCCGCAACAATATTGGCCTCGAGTTAAAGGTTTGTCTCGGGCTTGTTCACATATACTCGCTCTTTTAAATAACCCCAAATCTAATAGTCGGGTGCTGACAAATCTGGCGATCGCGCTGGCCAATAATTTTCGAATTTCTGGAAATTATTCGCTCTCCAAAAATTTGACTTAAGAGTGCCATTGAGTCTTGGGCAGTGTAGGCAGTAGCTCCTTCCTGCTGAAACCACATCTCAGGTCTGTCAACAGCAGGACGAAAAAAAGTTTCTCTCATAAACCGATACCATTTACGGTAACAGCACATTCTCGAAGAAGTAAGGCCCAATGATATTTGCAGATGTGATCCCATACCATACTGTACACCTAATGGGGTGCAATTGGCGTTGATGAATGGCATTTGGATTTTCAGAACCCCAGAACCGACAGTTCTGCTTATAAACAAAGTCGTTCAAATAAAAATAATCTTCAGCACTTTGCGTTAATATAAATGATCGCTGATTTTGTTAATAAAACTCTATTATTCTGGTTCTTTTTCAGTTGTGAATCTCTCCATTATTTATTCTCCAAGTGTAATTTAAAGTATATAATCTGAAAAATTAAAAAAAAATATATAAACGAAAAAGTAATTACATTTTTAAACGCCATGGAAACTTTTGGTCCACCATGTATAAACCAGGTTTTCCCATTTATTTTTTTTTGTTTTGTGTTTTGAATAAACTTTTTAGTAGGCTAACCAGTTTCTTAAAAATTACCCCAGTAATAAAGAAATATTGGAAAATTGGAATTTTATAGTAAACGCTTAATAGATTAACTGTAATTATTCTTTGGTCCGTAATAATTTTTTTTTTTTTTTTTTTTTCATTCTTTATTATTACAACTGAGTACAATAAAGACTCATCTAGTAATTTACATTTCAATATATATCACATTGTTCTCGGATATAGCCCACTGGCCATTCCGATAAGTGAAAGGAATTATATTTTATTCAGCTCGGACTAAGTCTTCGGGTAGTGTTCTTCTCAGCCTTCTGTTCTGTATAGGGTTTCTGATCATATGTTGCACTTCTGGATTTTTATGCAACAATAGTCTTTGCGCGTGTTTGGTTGCAAGATGTTTTATTTCATCAGTTACTGTCGGAATGTTAAGATCCCTGTGAATGTCATCGTTTCTAATATACCACGGACAGTTAGTTATCATTCTTAGAATCTTGTTTTGAAAGGTTTGAATTGGTTTTAAGTTTGATTTTGACGCGCATCCCCATATTTGGAGTCCATAAGTCCATTTTGGTTTCAAAATCTGCTGGTAAAGTAAAAGTTTATTATTCAAGCTTATTTCTGAGTGTCTTGAGAATAGGAAGTTCATTTTTCGCAGAGTTATTTTCAGTTCACATAGTTTTTTCTTGACATGTTCCTTCCATCTTAACTTTGCATCCAAGGTAAATCCTAAATATTTTGCAGTGTTTGCATACGGTACTATGTTGTTGTTCATGTAGAGTGGTAAATTGGTAATTCTTTTATTTGTGAAGTTAATATGAACAGACTTTGCTTCGTTCAATTTTATTCTCCATTTTTTTGTCCAGTGCATAATTTCATCAGTTGCTGTTTGTAGTTTTTCCGTAGTATATGTTAATGTTTCACCAGTTATAAGAATCGCTGTGTCGTCTGCAAACGTAGCTATATTCGTGTTAGGAGGTTTTGGAATGTCTCTTGTGTACAGTATGTAAAGTGTCGGCCCAAGAACACTTCCTTGCGGGACACCCGCTCGAATTTGTCTTAGTCCGGAATATTCATCTTCATGTTTTATTCTAAAGAATCTATCAGTTATGTATGATTTTAAAATTGCACTAAATTGCGTTGGCAAATCTCTAGATAGCTTGAAATTTAGGCCCTCATACCAGACTTTGTCAAATGCTTGCGCCACGTCTATAAAGATTCCAGAGCATATCTTGTAATCATTTAGTGCTTGTTCTACAACACTAGTTACTCTGTGGACTTGCTCAATAGTTGAATGGTTTGGTCTAAAACCAAATTGGTGGGTTGGTATTAATTTCCGTTCTTCTATTATTAAATTAAGTCTCTTTAGCAAAAGTTTTTCGAACACTTTTGACATAGTTGGCAATAATGAAATAGGTCGGTACGAATTTTTCAAATTTGGCTCTTTTCCAGGTTTTGGTATCATTATTACTTCAGCTACTTTCCATTGGCTCGGAACATACTGTAGGCGAAAGGAAGCATTTATTAGGTACATAAATTTTCTGATGGCTATTTCTGGCATTTCTTTAATAATTTTTCCAGTTATTAAGTCATAACCAGGGGCTTTTTTGTGTTAATTTCATATTTGATACAATTTTTTAACTCCGGCAAAGTAACAGGAGAAATATCTTTTAGATCAATAGTGCATTGATGTTCCACAATATTTTCATCAACAGACATTGTGGGAAGGGGACTAAATATGTCTTCAAGGTAATCAGCAAATAGATTAGCTTTATCTATGGATTTGCTTGCCCAAGTTCCATCTTCTTTTTTAATCGGAGGAATACTATTTTTTGCTGTAGAGTAAAATTGTTTAGTTGTTTTCCAAAGCGAATAATCAGAGTATTTTGTAGCTGTCAAGTTTTTTAGACGATGTTTAAGATTTGTTTGTTCTTGTTTATCCAACGTTGTTTTCAGTTTGTTGCAAAGATTGTTTAGTACATTTTTATTTTCAGCTGTTCTGTATTTTTGCCATTTTTTTCTTGCTTTCCGTTTATGTTTAATAAGGGATTTGATTTCATCAGAGATTGGGTTTGCAGTTTTACTATTGATTGGTGCTGTGCTGCACCATGCAGCTTCTTGAGCTAATCTAACAAATTTTTCAAGTTGGTCCTCGATTTCTGCGGGGGTTTTTAATGATACGTTCAAGTCCACTTTATTTATCAAATGTGTTCGAAAGTGTATCCAGTTAGTAGCTTTGTTGGTTAGCATTAATATTTCCGGTTTAAGTATGATTTCTTCGCTAACAGTCATAATAACTGGTGTGTGGTCAGAAGACAAATCATCACTGTCAAGTATTTGTATTTTGTTTGAGTTAATACCTTTTGTTATAAAAAAATCGATTAAGTCCGGAAGTTTTTGCGGATCTGTTGGCCAGTACGTGGGTTTGCTACCAGAATGAAAATTACACCTCAAATCCTTTCCTGCTCTAAGTAATTCTCTGCCTTTCGGATTATTCAGCCTAGAACCCCAAAACACATTTTTTGCATTAAAATCGCCTCCTATGATAAAGCACTTGCCTAGTTTTTGCATAAATTCAGTAAAATCCAAATATTTAAGATTGTATCTTGGTGGGCAATATATCGCTGATATGTTTAATTCTTTATTATTAAAATGTACAGATATTGTTACAACCTGCATATTATCTGCTTCTATTTTGCTATGTTCACTGTGCTTAATATGTTCTTTAACAAATATTGTAACACCTCCTCTCGCTTTATCCTGTGGATGATTTGCATTATATTTGTTGTATCCTTTAATGTTTATATATGTTTGCTTTGTGTTATGGCTTTCTGAAATTAGACATAAGTCTACATTTTCGGTTTTTAAAAATAGTGTAAGTTCTTGTATATGCTTTAGTACGCCATTTGCATTCCATGTTACTATTTTCAGTATTTTTGCCATCAAAGTGGCCGTAGTAATAAAATCTCAGAAAAGAGTAAACTCTTATAAATATTAACTAGAAAACAAGCATTAAAATGTGAAAGATTGCACGCATGCAATTTTTTTCGATGTATTGAACGGGGACAAAGTTAACCAAAGACAAAAGGTTTGCTAATCTTATCTCTTAGTCATATAAAAGCTTCTCCGAAAATAAATTAGCCGTGCAGAGCCGCCAATAAGCACTAGGATCCGGGCAGTGAGTACGAGAATTATACACTGCACTGCTCCCCCTTTCATACTTAGTCTGATGGGAGAGAAATATATATGTACTCGTTGTATGATCACAGACGACAACCAAAATGCAGCTTTGTAAACTGTCGTTACGAGTAGATTGTAGTCTAATAGTAATGCAATACAATAATGCCGTACCCACCTACCAACAATTAGTATACTTAAACTTAACTCAGAAATAAACAACCCTTTTCCCATAGTCGTGGTTTTACAGTCAGCATCACTTTGTTTCGACATCAACATCACAGCAACACTTAATTGGCACTTCATAACGAAGGGTTATCGATGATTTTGGCATTTTTTCAAAAAAAAATATATTTTTTCCTGATAAAAATTTTGATTGGAGTGATGAAAGGAGTCGCGAAATTTACAGATAAAAACTAAGTGTTAAAATCAGTCTGTCGTTTCCTGAGTTTGTATAATATCCTTCAAAGAAGTAAATGTTGCTTTCGATGTCGGAACCAACGTTCTTTTAATTTTACACAACATGTGTTGCCGGAAAAAACCACATTTCTCTAATTTCCCCATTTTATTTTTATTTAAACAAATTGATATATTTTCATGTCGTTACCAAAACCGATAACAGCAAAAACATTGCTATTTCGCTGTATCTTCGCCGACTTATTCTTCCTACTTTATTTGGCATAAAAAGTTTAACGGATTTTTCGCTTGTCAAATAAAAAACACGATTACTATCTCTACGCCCGAAATGATGTACTGCGCTTAAATCGGCACAATAGTTTAAGCTTAGCCCTTTCCACGGCACTAGACTCCGCTTGTTTCAATGGCTGAAATTCCTTACACAGTTCACGAGGGTAGAGCAGGACTGAAAAAGGTGCAAATCACACCTTAAGATCTACAAGGAAGAGTTAAGATTTTCAGAGAGGATATCCTGTTTCGGTTTAGTGCTACCACTGAGAACACATTGCAGTCATCCCGACCACGCAATGTACTCCAGACGAATAACATATCTTTAGGGTACTTTCAAGGGCCCGATGGAGGTATAATGTTCAAGTGATGCACCGTAAGACAATCTTGCTCCAGACATCATAATCAATAAATTCTTCACTAAGCGGTAGGATCTTCAAATCCCCGGCTCCGACAAAATGTCACCAGCAACGTTTTAAAACCGACCAAACATTTTGATCCCCTGGCTAGAACTCTTAAAAGTAGGACTTAGAGTTTGGATGTTAAATCATTGACTATCGTTAAACACCCCTTCAGACAAACCGACAGTTAATATTGCTCTCATAAAGATTATTAATTATGGCAGACATGCAAACCAGTTCAAAATTCAAGTTAGTTCGGAGCTGGTTTGAACCAATAATTTGGGTTGATTGATTTCTAGTTAATCCCGAGCCGTAGTTCGGAGGTTCAAAATTAGATCAAAACCATAGAAAAAAATATTCTTTGATGTAATTTTTTATTAAAAACAAAAAATAGCCAAAACTAAGGTGTGTGCCTAAAAAATAAAGTCAATCTAAGGATTGTTATTGCTGTGAACCAAATCACTTTTTTATACTTTTATCGCATTTTTAGTTCGGTTCGACAATTTTTTTCCAAAAGAAAAAACAGGAACAGTTTCTAAGAAATTATATGGTTTGGTTCAAACCCGGTTTGGGTTCGGATACGAATACAGGTTCACATATGTATCTGATAAGTCTATCACTAATATCTACATACTATCCATCATAGGGTAGAGAGTATATTCTCTTTGTTTGCAACACCACAAAGTACTGGACTGAGCCGTCGTAAAACTCTAAGGTGATCTAGCCATGTCCGCCTGTCTGTGAAAAGGTAGCTACGTATTAGTGTGCTAATGGACTCAACGGTTGGTATTGAAAATGGTCCGGATCGGTCAACAGGTAAGAATATTCCCCTTAACGTCTAGAATACGTAATCACTATAATTGTAGGTGTTAACACCGGATTGTAAATCCTATAATATAATGTGAAGCAACCTTGAATTCCTAAAAAGTATAAATGAACTTCCCAGATACAGAGTCAACGCGACTCACATTGTAAATCTTAGTAAAGTAACCACTTTTGTCATATGATTTATCATTCGTTAAGTTGAAACTATGAAATTATTCTTATTTCTTATTTCGTTTCGATCATCTATTTTGAGCTACAAAATCACAGACACCACAACAGGTTGATTTTTGTTTAGGCTCAAAGATTTTTCAATTTCTTGACTGGTAGTCATCCAGCGGTTCCACCGTACCAATAGTATTTTTGGGGGATTTTTAAGAGCACTATCCACACTGATGCTTAGGACATTTTCACATTAAGTTACGTTCGTGTAATTGGACAAGAAGACGTGGCTCCACTCACACAACCCTCAACTTAGAAAGACTATATTTCATGAACTAGAGACATGTCCATAATATTTGAAACGTTAGAAAAGTGGCAGGTGCCACCGACTCTTTTAAATATTGTATTTATTGTCAAAGCAATAGACGGATCGTTGTAAAATTGTATCAGAATGAAATCAATGAGTAGCATATACGAGGGTTGTTATATATATATATATATATATATATATATATATATATATATATATATATATATATATATATATATATATATATATATATATATATATATATATATATTTCTGGCCTAGGCAACACTTAGTGTTGCGACAAGAGTGCATCGATGAAATTAAATCTTTGTATAACGAAGAAGCACCATCCTATATTACTGTGAAAAACTGGTTTAATGAATTCAATCGTGGCCGACGCTCGCTCAATGCCGAAGGTCGTCCAAAAACGGCCGTTGTGCCATAGAACATTGATGTCGTGCGTGAACTGATAATGCAAGATCGTCATGTGACATACCGTAAGATAGAGGCGTCCTTGGGCATTTCTTCCACCAGCATACATTCGATATTGCATGAATACCTGGCCGTAAAAAAGGTTTGTTCTCGTTGGATTCCGCACAATTTGACAATCTCTCACAAAAAAGGCTCGTGTCGATTGGTGCAAAGAAATTTTGAAAAAATACGATCGCAGTGCTTCAAAAGATCGCCACAGGTGACGAATCATGGTACTATGCATATGAGCCCGAAACAAAACAGCAATCGACGTGTTGGTCTTTGAAGACGAGCGAAATCCACGAAAGTTGTTTAGGAAGAAGCACTTCGAAACAAATGGTCGTCTGTTTCTTCGGCAAAACTGGTCATGTGGCGACTGTTCCGCTTAAGCAACGTAGGAGGTTAATTCTGAGTGATACACCACAATTTGTTTGCCTGAAGTCGAAAGAAGTCGGAGAAATTCGAAAAACGAACATGTAATGGGGATTAATATTGAGAGGGAATTATTTATTAATCGAGAGACAGATCAGACGTAGATGAGTACAATTAGAGTTAAATAATTGCGTAACAAAATACAGTATTGGCGAACTATGTGAGTACAGCTTTTTAGGTAACAAATAAAGATCTTAACAACATAAATAAACGATATTGAAGTAATCAAATATTGGATACAAGAATTTGTAAAATGCGTTCTTGTTACAGCCTCCCCCTCTGCCTCAGAAATCGTCCCGATGATGTGGCAGGATACGGTTTTATTTCGTGGATTTTCTTGGCCTTAGGATTCTTCTTGTATAGTCATTGTTTTGCTGATGTGACGTAGTTTTACCATTCATAATTGGAACAACGCTACAGTTTTGTTGTTTATCGTTCGAGATGTTTGTATGAGTTGTGCTTTCCACGTTGCTTTGATCTGGAGCTTCTTCTGTCAGTTTTGGTGTTTTTCTTGACGGACGTCCTCGTTGTCTAATATCAATCTTGGTTTTTCTAAAGGTCCATTGTATGTCGTTAAGTGTGATATATGGTGAGGTCCTAATGGCACTTTAAGGTTATCCACGGCTGCTACAATAAAACATGATGAACCCTTTTTACCAATTATCTCGTAAGGACCATCTCTTCAAGGAACACATTTTGAGGAAATATTTTTATTAGCATTGCTTAAAATGTGTGTTGCTACTAGCACTTTATCGCCGATTTTAAATTCAATATTCTCTCTGCGTTTTGAATCCACGTATGCCTTATTTCGGTCTTGTACTTTTTCAACCGACTCGTTTGCATTATTCAATACGTCTGTCATTTTCAATAAATGAGGAGTAATTTGCGGTATGAAGTTTTCGGATAAAATGACCGCCTTAAGGTCAAGATGTGCTTCATGTGGACTCCTTAATTCTCGTCCAAATGTTAAGTATGCGCTGAATATCCCGTGCTGTCGCACTTTGACGTGTTCATCGCAAATCGTATCATTGATAATTTAGAATCCCATGTTGTATGATCATTCCCAACACTAATGGCTAATTGAGTTTTAGGATCACGAGTTTTCCTTTCAACTGAATTCGCATCAGGGTGATACACTGGCGTAAATGTTTGATTTATGTTTAGGCAATATGTCAGTTTTTTGCATAATTGCTGATATGAGCTGAGGACCATTATCAGTATTGATTCGTCGTGGCACTCCTACCGTAAAACAATTTAATTTAGATTGATTTTTGAGCAATACTCTGCAGTTGCCTCTTTTAAAGGGAATAGTTCAACCCACAGGCTACAAAGATCTTCTACTACAAGAGTCCACTGATTGCCTTTATTTGTTCGTGGAAGCGGATCAACGAGATCAATTGCAATAACTTCAAATCGTTGTCTACTTGCTACTGTTTGTAGTAGTCCAGCTGGCTTCAAATTTGTTGGTTTATAACGTTGACATGCTACCCAGGCTTTAACATATCTGGTGATTTCCGCTCGCATTCCTGACCAATAATAATGTTGCGTGATTCGATGTATTGTTCTGTCTATACCATAGTGTCCAGCCATCGGATCATTATGAAATCTCTTCAAAATATTTAGATGCATCGATTTAGGGACTACTAATTGGCCTTGTTCCTGATTAGAACAATATCTATATAATACACCGTCTACCATTATAAAACCTCGGTTCGTAAACCGTCGAACGTTGTCGTCGTCAGCTTCATACGAATTCACTATATTCTTTATATCGTCATCTTCTAATTGGGCTTTTCTAATTTCGGCAGCGCCTTTGGTAGGAAAATCGATTGAAATAGAAAAACATTCACATCTAACATCCGAGTGCGTTTCGATTGAGCAAGGAGGGCGTGATAAAGTATCAGCTATAACATTTTGCTTACCTGGTGTATATCCAAATGTTATATTAAATGGTTGTAGTTGAAGAGCCCATCTAGCTAAACGTCCGGTTGGGGATTTAAAAGAGAAAGACCATTTTAAGGGTTGATGATCAGTAAGTACGGATATATCAGGGCCCTCGATGTATCCACGAAACAGTCGTCGAAAGAGTCGTCTTGTTCTTGTGTCCATACGAACTTTGTGCTTTTCTTTGTTAATCGAGATAATGGTTTAGAATGCAAAATTGGGTATAAAACGCCTGTACCAGGAACATGTTTGAAGAAATGATATAACTTGTTTTACATATTTTGGATGAGGTCTCTGTAAAATTGCACTGGTTTTATCTGGATCAGGTTTCAATCCTTCTATCGTCAAAATGTGTCTTAGGCATTTAACCTCTGATCTGCATAAATGGTTATCTCTGTTAAGTTGAAGCTTAAACAGTTTTAATTTCTCAATCACCTTAATTTAGTCTTTTAAATGGTCATCAAAGTCTTCTGAACATATAATAATGTCATCGAGATATGCAAGTATCGTTATTTGTGGAAGACTATTTCTTAACTTATCGATTAACCTTTGAAATGTTGCCGGAGCATTTTTGAGGCACAATGGCATTAGATTAAAGATATATATGTATGTAAATGCAGCTTTAATCTTGTCTTTTTCTGACATTTTAATCTGCCAGTTTCAATAAATGAAAATTTGGCACTCATCGCGCGAAGAGAACGGTCGGAAAAAAATTCTAATAAAATAAAATAAGCAGGGAAGAGCAAAAATAAATGGAATGAGAGAGGTGACGCCACTACGACAAAAAACTCTCTCACCAGACAGTGCTAGCAGCAACAATAATAACAAAGAAGGTGGAAGCACAGCGAACATAGAAAGAACACAGAAAAACAACGACAAACCAGTAAAGGCGGTACAGACAGGCATGGATCGCTACATTACTATAAAGCGTAAATCCAGCCCTGCCAAAGGTAACACTAACAAAAAAAAAATTGCAAAATTGTGGACGGTGAAGAACCATCAACGTCCGTCACGTGTAAGAACCGGTTTGTATTGCTGAGCGAAGAAGAACCTCTTCTTCTACCTCGGCAAATGCCGCAACTCCAAGGCCGCCCCAATATACCTACGTGAGAGTAGCTCAAATGAGCTAGTAAATATCATTGCCCAACTTGTTGGTAGTTGTGGCTTTCACAAAGTGCCAATAAAGAAAGGGAACATTAACGAGACAAAAATTCAGGCATACACCGAAAACGGCTTTCGCGCTATTTCTAGTTATTTTGACGATAGAAATAAAAATTTTTACACGTGTCGTCTAAAAAGTATTAAGGGTATCGCGGTAATCTTAAAAGGTATTGAATCATTTGTAGGACCAGATGAAGTAAAACGAGCACTGAAAAAAGAGAATTTTAACGTTCATTCCATGGTAAACGTTTTTAACAATATAAAGGTTCCCCAACCAATGTTCAAGGTCGAACTTCAACCTGGCTCGCGGAAACTAAAGAAAAATTAAGTTCATCTCATATGCAAACTTCAATATATGTTATATAGAAGAATTACGGTCGAAGAACCCCACAAAAAAGTGGTCCCGTTCAATGCCAAAATTGTCAAGATTATGGACACACAAAATCATACTGCACTTTGCCAACCGTTTTTGTTGTACATATGTGGTGATCTACACCAATCATCTGTCTGCATAGTCAAATCGCAGGAACAGAAAAAGTGCAGTAATTGCGGGGAACAACATACCGCAAACTACAGAGGTTGTAGGGTTTACAAAGGATGCGTAAACGCATTTCTAACCGAAACGCGCCGAACCCTATAATCGACATCCAACAGGCTCCAGTTTACTCTAGCGACGGAAACAGTTTTTTACATACGCGAATGTTCTAAGGGCGCATACACCTAATGCCCCAGTGCAACAACTTGGTAACGCTGACTCAATGATTCAACAACTGGTACAGAGTGTAAACATGTTCATGTCAACTATGCAATCAATGATGCAAGAATTCATGCGTAACCAGAATCAGTTAATTCAAATTCTACAGAATCAGTTAATTCAAATTCTACTTACCAAAAAATAGGCCCTCTTAAGATATGGAGACATGGAACGCAAACGGTGTGAACCAACATAGACACGAACTGACAGAGCACCTAGATCGGCAGAATATTGATATAATGCTACTATCGGAAACGCTTCTTACAGACAAATACAATTTCAGATACCTAGTTTTAGATTTTATGGTACTCACCACCCCGACGGTAAGGCTCATGGGGGCACTGGTATCCTAATACGAAAACGAATGAAACATAAAGTCGCTGAAGGAGTCTCACAAAACTACCTTCAAACGACGACAATTCGTATCCAGAGTCAAGGTAGTTTTCTTACCATTTAGGCAATATATTTCCCCCCGCGGTTCACGATATCAAAAGATATACTTCTGAACTTTTTCAATGGTTTCGGACGCAACTTTATTGCTGCTGGTGGCTATAATGCCAAACATACGCACTGGGGATCCCGTTTAACAAACCCCAGGGGAAACCAGCTGTATAAATGTCTAATGCGACGTCAAAATAAATTGGACTTTTTATCTCCCAGTCAACCTACATATTGGCCTTCTGATATTAACAAAAAGCCTGACTTGATAGACTTCGGTATAATAAGAGGAGTTAGTAAATCTAACTTATCTGCTAGTACCTGCCCTGACTTATCGTCAGACCACTCGCCAGTTATATTTCTTCTTCACGAGAAGACAGTACTTGTTGACGACCCACTAAGGCTTACTTCATACACAACTAACTGGTTAAAGTACAGGAAGTGCATTAGCAGTCATTTAGATTCGAATCCAACTTGAACGTGATGCTGGAACAGGCGGTCATTCACGCTACACACAGCCAAATAAAAGCGACAAATAGTTTTAATACTTACACTAACCGGTAAATAGAGCACCTTATAAGTGAAAAAAGGAGGGTCCGTCGCGAATGGCAGCGAAATAGGTCACCAGCGGCCCGACTAAGACTGACTGAAGCTACTAAAAGGTTGCAAAGCGCACTTCGAAATGAAGACAGTAGACAGCACGCTAGTTTCATTGCAAGTTTGGCTTCGACAGCTTCTACCAAATTCTCATTATGGAAAACATTAAGAAATACTAGTATGCCCATCGAAACGCAATTTCTAATACGCGACACAAATGGCGAGTAGAATAGCAGAACATGAATAAGCCAATGTTTTTGCAAACCGTCTGTCCCAGATATTTCGCCCAAATCCTGTAAGTAGCGACCTCCTTCCACCTGATGTTAATTTATCTGCCGAATTCCATTGTTTACTAACGCAAATGAAGTTCTGAATGTCATTAAAGAAACCGTGAATCCAGGTAAAGCACCTGGATATGATCTTATCAGGCCTAAAATGATCTTGGAACTTCCCTATATTGCTGTGAAGTTCCTTGCAAAATTATTTAACTCCATTTTGAGACTTAGTTACTTTCCTAAAGTGTGGAAAATTTCTCTGATTCGAATGATTTTAAAGCCAGGAAAGGACAAATCAATACCTTCCTCATACATCAGTTTGCTTCCCTGCTTATCCAAACTATTTGAAAAAGTTCTTTTATCGAAAATAAAACCGTCCCTCGTGTCAAATATCATAATACCAGACCATCAGTTTGGATTCCGGGAAGGTCACAGCACCATCGAACAAGTAAACCGTCTGACCCAAGCAATTGAAAATCATTTAAACGGCGAGAATATTGCTGCGCCGTATTTCTGGATGTTGCTCAAGCATTTGACAAAGTCTGGCACTTTGGCTTGACATACAAAATTTGCAAATACTTACCGGCAAGTAAACATCGAATTATTGAGTATTACTACTTAGAAAACCGCAGATTCAGAGTCAAATGTGGGCAACACGTCACCGATGACCGCGAAATACTAACAGGTGTGCCACAGGGAAGCGTCCTGGGTATATTCTTTACCTTCTGTTTACCGCAGATATCCCTACCAGCCCAAACGTGCTAACATGTACTTATGAATCTAGGTGTACATCTCAGACGAGTAGAACGTTGGCTCTCTGACTGGAGAATAAAAGTCAACGAGGCTAAATGCACCCGGGTAACTTTCACACTGAATTTTAGCACTTGTCCGACATTGAAACTAAACAATGTCCCTTTTTCAATCTGATCATGTTACATACCTTGGAATCCACCTGGATCGCCGACTCACGTGGAGAAGTCATATCGAAACCAAGAAAACTCAACTGAAACTTAAGGTCCATCAACTTCACTGGCTCCTGAACGCGAACTCAAAACTAAGCCTTGAATATAAGGTCCTGCTATACAACAGTGCAATCAAACCTATCTGGTTATACGGTGCCCAGCTATGGGGCAAAGCAAGCTCGAGCAATCTCGACAAAATCCAGAGTCCAATCGAAGACATTGTGGCCCTTTACCGATGCCCCTTGGTATATGAGGAATGAAAACATCCACCGAGACTTAAAGGTACCTCTCGGTAAAGAGGCAATTCAACGAGCGTCATGATAACATACTTGCTAGACAATTATTGTGCAGTCCAAGATCTTTAAGACTTCGGAAAAACGAACGCCGTGTTTTCTAATCTACACTTGTGCTTCATTCGTAACAGTAATCGCGAACACACGCGCCCGAAAGACTGTGTAGAATTCTTTTTCTACGTCACGTGGCTTAAATGCTCTTATACCTGATCTTTAAAACAGTCAATATCAATCGCGGACGAACACTCAAAAAAAGACTGTGTAGAATCCTTTATTCTACGTCACGTGGCTTAAATGCTCTAATACGTGATCCTTAAAACAGTCAAAACGAAAAACCTACCAAAACTTAAATTACGTCGTCCACTCTGCTATTCTAGAGTTATCCGTTATACATACATAACAAGAGTTTATCACTTTACATAATATCGCACACACTCTGTAAATGACTGTTAGGGTCCTCTGGCCCTTTATCACGAGGTTTAAGCCAAACCAGGTTTAAAATTCTCAGACATGTGATCCATACCAGTTATATACTATTATGACCAAATAATTAAAATTCCTGCCAATTAGCAGAGATCCACATAACAAGAAATCCATACTAGGATTCATTATTGAATTATACTTAAGATTCGTATACTTATTGTTAGGCTCCTTTGGAGCAGATCCAATAATTCAAATAAAGCATGTATAAGACTTTAAGTCTATAGTTGACATAAACGCCGTAGCTTTTGCAGCGTGCGAGGTAAAGGATACTTATCAGTTATCGTGATGGCATTAAGTTTCCTGTAATCTACACAGACACGCATAAGGAATAAGGACAACTGGAAAAGCCCATGGTGATTCTCCCTCTTTAATAATTTGTTTTTTCAGCATTTCATCTATCTCAACCTTAAGTTTTTCATTCATTGCGGGAGATAACCGGTACGGGGGACAAGAAATCGGAGCATGGTTGCCCGTGTTTATCAAATGCTCGACATGCGGAACTGTCTCCATCTTTTCCTCAAATATTTCTTTTACATTCATGAACAGCGTTTTTAGTGCTTCCCTTTCCGAATTGTTTAAGTTTATTCCTTCTTTGTCTCTAAGATTAAAGTCAAAAGAATTCAATTTTATAGCCTCAGTATCATTACTTCTTCTTCGTTTCATAGGTGGAAATAAATTGGTGTCGACAGCCAGTATGTAATTTGAACGAACAGAATCTTCGACAATTTTCACAATTCCGCCAGGTGAATAATCAGACGATTTATTGCATAGTTGGGGTTTCGGACTGCTCGATTCATATAAATATTCGTTTTCAGGATCGTGTTTTTTGATAATAGCTTGCGTTAAAGGTATCGAGCGAGTTACTTGGTTCATTTTGAATGTGAAATATTTTTCCGGTTCATCCTTGAAATAGCATAATCGTTCCGCTAAGTCTAAGACAATGTTAGCTTGCTTCAAAAAGTCAATTCCGATTAAGGTTCGATTTCCTTTAGCTTTAGGTAAGCATATTAAACGAATCTTTTTAAATCGTTTTCCGATTATAATGCTCACGATTGTTGAGTATACGATTTCTTGGCGTCATCAGCTAGCATTATTTCAGCAGCGACCTTTTGGAATTCTAAGCATAACCTGCCACGCTTGTCCGTGCAGCTGTATCGAAATATGCTTCACCTTCCATACCATAAATATTGATACCCACTGTCGGAACATTTCTGCCTATAATAGTAGTGTGCAATACATTGAAATCTAGTTTTTCAGGGCTATTGAATGTATTTTTCTTGTTGCAAAATATCAGTAGCACCACATCCATAACATTTAATAGTCTGTTCTTTTACTTAAGGATTACCTCTACGGTCTGCTTCAATCTTCTTGTAGCACTTATCGATTGTGTGGTTCTTTTTTTACAGAAGGAGCAGCGCAGGTTAGATTTTTCAAAATGTTCCTGTCTAGGTTTTGAATATTTGTGTGCTTCTATAAACATTTCCACATCTCTGGCTTTTTAAAGCAAGTCTTGAAACGATTTCAGATTATCTCTTGACAACTTTTCTCTAATCGAAATATTGGGTTGAGAAAAAACCATGTCAATCATTAAACTTCAGATAGCTTCTCTGTTAACTGTGCAAAAAGAAGTCGTTTTCTACAAACAAAGGTATCGGTGGACTCGAATAGCTTCTGTTTTTCTTTTTAGGTGGTGAAAATGCTTTTCTTAAGAGGAGCCATATCGAAGTTTTTAGCTTCATTTTGATTGCTTTGCCACCATGTAGATGCATATCCTTCCAATAAAAGGGGAAGACTTGTTAAATCAAGTGTATCAGACACATTTCTGCTTCTTTGTAGACCAATCGCGGCAACAAAATCTTTAATTTTTGTGGTCTTACGACCACCGTTGAACCGTGCGCTACAGTTTACAAAAGACTTTTATGTCGGGATTTGGACTGTAATTTTTCATTAACTGTTGGAACTGATCTTGTGTAAGCGTAAAATTAACGGAACTGTTATTAGAAACAGTACTTGGGTTTGACAATATATTACTAGCAAACGTATTTGAATTCAGCGACATGTTTGAATCATGGGCAGACAATACGGATTGATTTCTTTGCGGAGTTCCACTGTCAATTTGCGAAGTTCTTTCTGGCTTCTTGCGTGGGAGTCGCTGTGATATTGCCATTATTTTTATGCATATCTATATTTGGTGATGGATTTCCTGATTTGCCGTAGAATTTGATGTAGCTGTTTGACTTATTGGTGCGATGGAATGGACGAGGACTTCGACGCATTATTTCCTCGTGGTATCAGTACGTCAATAATCAACTTTATATGGATTTAAAACAACCAACAATCGCCGAAAACAACGTAAAGGGAGAAGCACAACTCGAATTATTTCAAAACAACAACTACACTGGGGTCGATCAATTTACTTTTAATATTTTTGGTGGGTTTTTGTTTTTGTTGGGCGCCAATGTAATGGGGATTAATATTGAGATTCCCCGTTGAGACTCAGATGGAATTATTTATTAATCGAGAGACAGAACAGACGTAAATCGTCCAATTCGTCTACTTTTTTATTTATGGAGGGAAGGGTCCAACAGACGGTTACCGTCCAATTCGTTCCACTTTCCAGATTTATATTGATTTATTTGAATATTGTTTAAGGGCCGATTCCCAGAATAAAACAAGATTGGCTTCTAATGTTGACTTTCTCCGCCAAAACAGGAATGACATACATAAATTTATTTCTGTACCAACATTAAATGAAATCTTAGTGGGTAACAAAACCCGGATTAACGGATTTAGTAGAAACGAAAAGACAAGTGAAAAGAAATTAAACCCAATATTGTTGTAAAAGTGAAACAGAAAGTAAAAACATGTGTAAAGAAATCGATGATTACAATTGAAGTTAAATAATTGAGTAACAAAATACAGTATTGCCGAACTATGTGAGTACAGCTTTTTAGGTAACAAAAAAAGATCTTAACAACATAAATAAACGATATTGAAATAATCAAATATTGGATGCAAGAATTTGTAAAATGCGTTCTTGTTACAAACAAGCGAAGAAGAATCATTGAGCACCGTGACAATGCTAGCTCTCACACATCTGCTAAACCCAGCGCCTTTTTGACCGGCCAAAACGTCGAATTGATGGGTCATCCGCCGTACAGCCCCGACTTGGCACCCAATGACTTCTTTTATTCCCGCACATCAAGAACAAAATGCGTGAACAAGGATTTTCGTCGCCAGAATATGCTGTTGCGGAGTAGAAAAAGTGCATTAACAATTGGTTTGAGCGAATGCAAAAGTGTATAAATCATGCTGGAGAATACTTTGAAAAACAATAAAACAATTTTTGATAATAAATATTCTCATTTTTATTATTAGGCCAGAAATATATAGCAGCCCTCGTAAATATAGACTATGCTATGATATAAGATAAAAGGGCGTGGTACCGCCCATGAAAGCATACATGATGTGAGTTCATAACAATATGACGATAATTGTTGGGATATAAGATGTTGGTATGGAAAGAAACACATCCTTTTCCAACAATTTTCCCCAATTCGAATATTAAAAGCCGAACACATCTTTGAAAGCAAATTCAATATACCGTCTTCAGATCTTCAACCAAAAAAATGTTCCATTTGTCTGTGCGAATATTGCTGAGACCTTCTTGGACTTGGATTTTCACTGAAGCTGCGGTCATCCACATTTGCTTTCTTATACGAACATGCCTCAACCAACGCAATTTCCCAGCTAGCTCACTGTTCTATTACCGTTGATATTCCCCGTTACAGAACTGATCGCATTCATTTTCGAAGAATCGTTCCCTAGAAAGTTCAGCTACACGCAGAAAAAATAATGTTTGACTGATAATATTCGAAGAGTATCAAACTATATGGTTGTGGCACAACAATATCAAAATAACAATAATATGATCGTGCCATAAAGAATACTATCCACATAGCAATTTGACACACTTGTTATTATAATTGAAGTTTAAATTGCACTGTTCAGCATTATAAACTTCTCCAGAAATGGCCGACTCCTTCAAATGTATTGATCCTGAGCACAAATCAGTTTTGGGCTATTTGCAAATTAATCTTAAATATATTAAGATGTATCCATTTATTCTGGTACTGCCGTACGTAAATTGCTGGAATCCTGGGCCGGGAACTCCCGGGAAACCCCCTAGTGGGGTCGTTTTACTTCTTCAACTTCTTGGCGGAGCTAACTCAAGGAAAGCAAAGTTTAATAAAAAGGGCATATTTATCAACATGAAACACATTGCATATGCTGACGACACAGATATTGTAGGGAGGACAGAAAGAGCTGTAACCGGAGCTTTTCCAAAAATTGAATTAGGGTCACTAAAATGGGCGTGGTAGTTAATGAGAACAAAACCAAAGTTATGCCGACAACTACTACATAGAGAGGCGCCGCGACGAAAGATAGGTGTGATCATCACGGCGGGCAATTTCAACGTCGTGCTAGTAGAGGAACTTGTTCACCTCGGATCCACCACACGTAGAAAAAAGATATGGTTACTATATGGTCACCGCAACGGTGATATGTTCTCTACAATAAAAGCATGTTCGTCGTAACCATAGTATTGGTTTTTTAATATCATTTTGACAATAGTATGATTGTGGCAATATTAATATTGTTGAAATGTTACAATAGTATTATTGCCAAATTTAGAAATGAAAATATGGTTGTTGCAACCATTTAAACATAGTTGGTGCAATAAAAGTATTGTGGTTTAAAATTTACATTAACAATAATATGATTACGGCAATCATATCGTATGCTTTCGAATGTGAACATAACAAAGCAGGTTTTATAGAGCATACATGTATGTATGTGCGTATGTTTTTTTTGATATACCCCAAAAAAACACATACACACGATACAGTGCATGGTTGTTAGTTCGAGGGATTTTTATTGTGTTTACTTTGTTCGGTGAAATACTCAATTACCGACTGGTTCTCGTTTATTTAAAATCTCCCTGCACTTAAGTATATAGCCATTGATCATGGTTTAATCACATTCGTTACTTGGGGTCTACGGATGTTGAAGTAGCATCCACCCCTGCTGGCTACTAAAAGTTGTTGTTGTTGTTGTAGCGGCAACTGTGTGCCGGGGTGACAGCCCTTGGCCGAAGATTTGCTGCTTCGGGTCAATCCGGTCCATAGAACCGGCTGTCGTGGGATTACTACTAAAAGTATTTTAGACTGCCGTTGGAATATATATTTTTGTTTCTTAAATGAAATGTTGAACAAAACATGGTCTCAAATCTGGCTATGAACTAATATTAATGCAATTTAAAATAACTTACTTGATAAAAATCTCTATTTTAGAATAACAACATTACCCAATCCTAATAAATAATTTTGGGGATCATAGATCAAAAAATAATTTTGGGGATCATAGTATGGTTGCGTGTGAATAATACTATGGTTACATGCATCATAGTATGGTTGCGTGTGAATCATACTATGGTTGTAAGGATCATACTATGGTTGTATGAGAAACATACTATGCTTGTGAGGATAAAATATGGTTGTGGAGATAATAGTATGGTTGTGTGTGAATAAAACTATTTTTGTGAGAATCATAGTATGGTTGTAGAGATCATAGTATGGTTGAGTGTGAATCATACTATGGTTGTGGAGATCATAGTACGGTTATGTGTGAATCATACTATTAGTGTGAGGATCATAATATTGTTGTATCACTACCATACACCCAACAATAGTATGGTCCTCTTCGAATATTGTCACCCCAACCATACTTTTTTCCTGCGTGCATAAACCAAAAGAATAATGCCAGCACTGAAATAAAACGAAGGATCATGTTGGAAGATTGGTGCTATTTTGAGATCGGTTAGCAATGAGATCGGCTAGCAGTGCTATATACTTACCATACTCTTATACTACCGGAGCTTATAAAAGCGCCAGCAGATGTAGTTGGACATGTCGGACAAACGCTCCAGCCGGCAAGGGTGTTAGACAATAACTTTCACGGAGGCGCAGACAAGGAAGACCGAAACTCCGGTGGAGAGACTAAAGGCAGACGAATGTTAGAATTCGCGGTACATATTGGAAACTGAAGGAAGCACGTACAAGACTGAAGTGCTTTTAAAACATTTATTGTAGCAGGTCCAGCCAGTCCATCAAATTGGCATTTTTTGATCAACAATTTCATCGTTGGAGCTGAATCTCTTTCCACCAAACCATTTCTTTAGGTTTGGAAATAGTCACTGGGGCTAAACCCGGAGAATATGGCGGATGCGGTACCAATTCGCAACCCAATTCATGCAATTTTGCCATTAAGACTGCTCACGTGTGCACACGTTATCCTGATGAAAAAGAATTTTTTTCTTGGCTATATGGGGTCGTTTTTCTTAAATCCTCCTTAAATCGGTCCGTTTGAAGTTAATCGATGTGGCCTTCGGAGCCGCTTCACCCAGAGAAACCCATTGTTTAGACTGCTGCATGGTCGTCGCAGTGTTGTAATGGATCCATGTTTTTTCCATAGTTACAAAACACCACAAAAACTCATCAAACAGCAAACAATCCAAACAATATGGTCAATTGAGAGCAAACGCGGCACCCATCTTGAAGACAGCTTTTTTTAAACACAACTGGTCATGTAAAATCGAAGCCACACTGCCAGATGAAATGCGTACGGCATCAACAATCTTACGCACTTTTGCTCTTTGATCGGCTAACACCGTATCGTGGATTCTTTCGACATTTTCCGATGTATTGACTCCAATTGGCCGTCTAGAACGTTAAGTGTCATTTGTACTTGTGACTACAACGATAGTCAGTAAACCACTTTTTTTACCATTAAAATAGTTGGTGCAGAGTCACCAAAGTATTAATTTTAAAAGTAGTCTAGTAACAGGTGGTTCTTGATGGGAGCAGTGTTTCATTTCATATAACTACGAGGGAAATTGGACAAGTCACGGAATTACTGATATGCCCTCCTATAGTGCACAACATGGAACTAAATAAGCACCTTCTTAATCAATTTTATACGAGTAATACAGCTCAGCCATCGTTTCCCTGATGAGAAGGTACAAGTAAATATATCTCGGCACCATCTTCAACCATATGTATTCGTACTCGTACATACACGCAGAGAAAAGATATGGTTACTATATGGTCACGGCAACAATAGTATGTTATCTGCAATAAAAGTATGGTCGTCGCAATCATAGTATTGTTTTTTGAATTTCATTTTGACAATAGTATAATTGCGGCAATATTAATATTGTTGAAATGTAACAAAAGTATTGTTGCCAAATTTAAAAATAAAAATATGGTTGTAGCAACAATATAAATATGGTTGGTGGATATGGTTGTTTTCATGGGTTTTATGTTAACAATAACATAATTACGGCAAAACCTTATTTATTTTTAATTTAACAATGTTATTTTTACAATTCTTACGCAATAATAGTAATAAAAATTATATTTTTTAAAAAAAAACTACTAAAATATTTTTAATAAATGATTTTTTTTACTGTTAAATACATCACTCCTATTGTTACATAACTTACATAATTAAATTCTTTATTGTTAAATTACAACGTATTCCAGTCTTTACAAATAATTTTGTCGATCATAGTATGGTTGTGCGTAAGTCATACTATGGTTGTGAGGATCATACTATGGTTGTACGTTAAACAAACTATGGTTATAAGGATCATAATATGGTTGTGGGGATCATAGTATGGTTGAATGTGAATAATAATATGGTTGTGGGGATCATAGTATGGTTGTGTGTGAATGATTCTATTGTTGTGAGGACCATAATATTGTTATGGGGATCATAGTATGGTTGTGTGTGAACCATACTATTGTTGTGTTGATCGTAATATTGTTGTGCCACAACCATATAACCAACAATAGTATTGTGCTCTACGAATATTGTTACCCCAACCATACTTTTTTTCTGCGTGTAGTCTTAATTGCAGTCTGACAACATGAAATGAATTGTTGACAGCGGCACAGGAGTCCATATTTAACATACAACGTTATTGTAGTAACTGCGATGAATTTGATTTTAATATGGTTGGAACAAACATAAAATAGTTGTGTAATGGAACTCTTGATTATTGTCCATTAATAAGAAAAGGCAATTTTAAACGTATATATAGGGTGATCCATCTAGAGGTATTTTTTCAGAACAATAAAAATTAAAAAATTCAAATCACTCGAGGAATC
The DNA here is from genome assembly GCA_963513945.1 of Hydrotaea diabolus. NCBI lineage: Eukaryota > Metazoa > Arthropoda > Insecta > Diptera > Muscidae > Hydrotaea > Hydrotaea diabolus. Next base: position 97,368,476 of record OY740720.1, on the reverse strand, counting down.
TTTATATGTAATTTGAAAGGGCATTTTATGGCATTTATTTTTTGAAAATAATTACCTTCAAATGTTGGCCGCAACTACGCCTCAGGGTTTCCATTTTGAGGGTCCAATTTTGGATGACATGTTCTAGCATTTCGACCGATATGGCTTTAATGACACACGTAATGTTGGCTTACAAAACCTGAATCGTAGCTGGTTTGTCAACATAGACTTTGGACTTTACGTAACCCTAAAGAAGTATGACTAAAGGTGTGATATCACTCGATCTAGGTGGCCAACTCACCTGTCCAAAACGTAAATTAGCTGCTTTTCGAAATGACCTTTAAATAGATCCATTGTTGGAGCAGCTGTATGACAAGTAGCACCGTCCTTTGAAACCAAGTGTCGTCAAGATTACGGGCTTCAATTTCAGGTAGCATAAAGATCGATATCATTGCACGATAGCGAGCACCATTCACGGTTACTTTCCGGCCATCATCATTTTATAACCGCACCAAACCGTGGTTTTCTCTAGATTTAATTGAACCTCATCTTGTTGCTTTTCAGCCCAAATGCCAATAAAGATTTCACACTTGATTTAAATTTTTATATATTTTTGTTCTGAAAAAATACCTGTAGATAAATCACCCTATACTTTTTCGGCGCACTGTGAATTTTGGAATTCTATTTCGTTGGCCAAAATATCAATATATTATTGTAACCGTATTCCAAAAAGCCAAAAATTGTAGGCGTGGCGTGCTGTTAAATACATAGTAGTTATTGTTTTAGAATTGTGATTTTAAAAGTGAAAATACAAATCCTCGCTAAAGGGCTGCTCTGTTTTCTGTTGGGTTAGTGGGATTGTTGTCTGTAAAAACGATATAAAGGTTCGGACACACTGAGGGTTTTTTCATACGCTGCGTTTTTCCTTACTTCCGGTAATCTGACAACCACTGAAATACATATTTAAAATTTACAAAACGTTTACGTAATAGCATTAACGGCATGGAAACGCACTCCATACCGTTTTTTAAAGTTTGTTTCAACGGTTTTTAAATTGCCGTAATTCGAAAAAATAAGCAGCGTAAGAAAAAAAATCAGTTCGCCTGAACATTAACTATTTCAATTATACTTATATATGGTGAAATATTTTTTAAAGCATTATATTTTTGTAAAATTTTACGATCAATTCAAAAAATATATATTTTTCTAACTATGTATCGTATAACCATTAAGTTTGCGACATGTTTTAAGTTAAGATTTGTGGAGAATGCAAAGCTTTTTTATGGATTTTTTCGAACTCGATTTTGAAAAACCCTTAAAGTTTATTTTTTTCAAATTTCGCGTTATTAAATTTTTTATATATCCACATATGACATAATTTTAATACATTAAGAAGATTCTAAAAGCAAAAACATCACATTTTCATGTTAAATAGTAAAAATTCTAAAGTTTAACTTTGTCCACAATAGCTAAAGATCCGATTTTAATGAAACTTAAAATAGAGGGGAAACAATCGGTTTAAAAATTACAGAGTTTTGGCCAACGAAAATCGAAACTTTCATCTTGAGACGCCTATACAAACAACGGAAAATAAAAATTAATCAGCTTTCCCTTTTTGTAATCCCTTTTTAGGCGAAAATTCAGAAATATCGAGCCATAAGCGCTAACCTATCGTAAGTCAAATTTTTGGAAAAAAAATTTTACTGCTGAAAAATAATCGTTAGGACAAGCCTCATCGTTTTGTATTTTTAAAATGACAAAATTGTTAGTAAAACATCAAAAAAAAGCTTTTGCATTTTATCGTAAATGATTGTTTAAATTTTATTGTGTAGCAATTTTATCGTAAGTTACACATCAAATTGCTGCAGCAATCGCAAATGTGTTCAGATTTTTTTTTTTGTTTTTTGATACAGTTATATGAGTAGGTAGAAATCTTAAATTTTTGCATTAAAACATTTGCATTTTTAATAAAGTTGTTTGAAATAAATAATAAAAACCGTCTCCTGTAAAATTTGCATTTTTTCACTTACGATAGGTTAGCGCTTATGGCTCGATATAGTGTAAGTATGTAATAAGGATAAGTTGCAGTACGCTGCAACTTTAAAATATGTATTTTTTAGATAAATATTTATATTTACGCTAGAAGTTAGGAATTAGTGTTAGTCGCAAGATTATAATTTTATGTTTAAGAATCTGGAATTAATAAATTGAATTGAATTGAAATTGAATTATTTAGCTTTACGGATGAATTATTTTAAATCAAATACTAGCCTATTTTCAAGGAAAAATCGTCAGCGACGCGTTTAGTCAATCTCTCTAAATAGTTTCTTATTGAACAATAAAATAATAAATAAAAAAACTTACTTTTTCAGAGAATTCCGATTTTACGAGCTGTCTCCAAAACTAAACATTGCTGCAGATTTTTTCATTTATGCGCTAGTCTCCGGTCTTGCACTGGTGTATGTCCATGCTACGATGCAAGCCTTCCGTGCAATCACAACTAGGTGGCGCGGGAGTAGACACACAAACATAGTACACACCAATAACTTCGTAGGTTCACTATAAGAGGGCTCTTACCCTAGTTCGAGGAACTAATATCGAATTCGATGTTTGCGGCAATTTTTTTTAGCAGCGAAAATGTATTTTTAATAGAGATCCCGGCAACTTTAAAATTGTTTTTTTTTGGAATTTGCCAAAGATTATTAAAATATTTGGCTAACAAACGTCCAGCTTTGAGACAAACAGCATGGTTTAAACAAACCCTTTGAATTTTTTTTGTGCGTTGGACAAGTATGCAACCACAACCACTATGGAAGCCCAGCACAATATAAGGAAATAATGAACCACATGAAAAATTATCCGGATTTCTTATAACAAATGCATTTTCCGATCAAGGGCATAGCCGACCTTCATACGGGAAATATGAACAGATTTCATTGAAATTATGCATCCAAGTAGCAAACTTTAGTCATAAAAAATGATGAAAACCCAAACTTTTTGGTTGGTGGGGTTGGTGCACGGTTTGCTGGACTTCTCTGGTGCCACAGGCACATAAAGAGTGATGTAAATTTTGAAAAAATATTAAATATTTTAATAATTCGAAATTGTTTTGGTCTTTTGGAAGTTTACATGTGGCAAATTGAATTGTACCAGGAGAGAGCTCTGTGCTCTCTATATTTTCAGAAGGATGTTCGGTGGAAAATGGGAAATTCATCAAAGGATTATACACTGGATATGCTGATTGATCTACCGGACAAATCCACGATCTTAAAAGCGTAGATTTTCTGGAACTACGCATATCTCCGCCAATCATTCGGCTATAATGGGCAGCTATAAAGGCGATTGACTGTATGATAGTGCGATTATCGAAGACACACACCACAATTGTAATAGATTAAAGAAAAATAGAAATACGTTTTACTAGCAATTATTTAAACCAGACACCGCTACAGATATAAGTTTATCATATGTGACAGCGCATAGATAAAGGGACCTAAGGGTAAAAAAATCAATTTTCACTTTTTTTTTGATTGGACAACATCTGAGCATCGAATAAGACCGATCCCATGCCCCAAAAGTGTTCCCTCCCAGAGAAATGCGCGTTTTATGAAAGTGAGGGTACACCAAAGATACACGAATTTAAATCATTAAAACCGCTCTCCTGAACAAAACTATTTTTTACTCTTAGGTCCCTTTCTATTTTGCGCGTCACATATGTATAAACAAATCAATGAAACGGTTTTTATTGAAAATGGGCCAGATCGGTTAGGAGGTAAAATTTTCCCCTCACAAAGACTGGGTCAACCTCTGGAAAAAGTAACAATACTAAACTTAAAAACGCAATATCCCATGAATCGGCGGTGCCACGACCCGTTTAAAAATCGCAGTTAAGTCCAAACTAATGGACCGATCATTCTAAAATTTTAAAAAAAATTTAAAAACCTTTTCCTGGTTTTCCAAATTTATCGTCTTTCTCGAACTGTATTTCATACATTTTAAGAGCTATTGCACTATTTGAATTATAGATATCAAGTGTGGTTTCTTACCTTTAACATGGCGTACATTTTTTTTACCAAAAAGACTTTGGTTGTAGTAACTGTTTCAAAAATATCGTTTTCGAAAAAACCTTTTAGGAATCCAGTACCATTTTAGAAAGGCAAAAAGGTTCACATTTTTTGGGGGTAACTTTTGCCCGCCCGAATTTGCCTCCTTGAAGGAAAGCGTCGAAAAAATGTTGGTCCAAAGTCATACTTTCTTTCAAAATCGATATTTTTTAAATAGTTACTACAACCAAACTATAAATTAAAGATAGAAACTTCACTTGATATCTAAAAAAATAGTGCAAAGGTTCTTAAAATGCTTGAGATACAGTTCGGCAAAGTCGAAAAACTAAATTTCACATTTTAAATTTTCAAAACCTGAAAAATGTAAAAATCGGCTATAAGAAAAAAATTTTTTACGCATTTTATAAACAATAGCTTGCAAATATGTAAAAAATAAACACGATGAAAAAAAATTACTTTTCTTTAAAATTGGAATATACGAATAGTAGTCAGCTTCAAGATAATTTCTAAAATAGCCCGATTTTAAATGGTTATATCTCAAAATGATCATTGTCTACAATTGCCCTTTTCACATAACTCAAAAATATTTACTAGATCAAAAGTTATACAATTTTGGCCGATAGAAACCGATCCTGGACCACCGTGCGCCGTATCCAAACGGCCGATGCATATTTTAGAGATACATCTCTTAATCGTGAAGTCACCGGCATTTACCAGGTACACGCAGAGAAAAGATATGGTTACACTATGGTCACCGCAACAATTCTATGTTCTCTACAATAAAAGCATGTTAGTCACAACCATAGTATTGTTTTTTGAATTTCATTTTGACAATAGTATGATTGCGACAATATTGCTATTGCTGAAATGTAACAATAGTATTATTGTCAAATTTAGAAATGAAAACATGGCTGTAGTAACCATATAAACATGGTTGGTGTTACAAAAGTATTGTTGTTTAAAATTTACGTTAACAATAATTTGATTACGGCAATCATGCAGTATGGTTGCGACTACGAACATAACAAAACAGGTTTTATAGAGCATACATGTATGTGTGTGCGTATGTTTTTTTGATATACAAAAAAACACATACACACGATACAGTAAATGGTTATTGTCCATTAAACAAACAATTACAATCGGAAGGTAGTTCGAGGGATTTTTATTGTTTACTTTGTTTAGTGAAATACTCTAAAATCGACTGGTTCTCGTTTATTTAAAATCTGCCTGCACTTAAGTATATAGCCTTCGATCATGGGGTTTAATCACATTCTTTACTTGGTGTCTACGGACGGTGAAGTAGCATTCACCCCTGCTGGCAACTAAAAGTATTTTTGACCGTTGGAATATATATTTTTGTTTCTTGAATGAAATGTTTAATAAAAACATGGCCTCAAATCTGGCTATGAACTAATAGTAATGCAATTTAAAATAACAAACTTAATAAAGATCTCTATTTTTGAATAAAAACAACAACCAATCCTAACAAATAATTTGGGGATCATTGTATGGTTGAGTGTGAATCATTCTATGGTTGTGGGGATCATAGTATGGATGCGTGTGAATCATACTATGGTTGTGAGGATCATACTATGGTTGTATGAGAAACATACTATTGTTGTGAGGATCATAGTATGGTTGTGGAGATCATAGTATGGTTGAGTGTGAATCATACTATGTTTGTGGGGATAATAGTATGGTTATGTGTGAATCATACTATTGTTGTGAGGACCATAATATTGTTGTGTCTCAACCATATACCCAACAATAGTATGATCCTCTTCGAATATTGTCACTCCAACCATACTTTTTTTCTGCGTGTAGAAACCCGGTGCTGAAAAATTGTTAGATGTTCTTACCCGGGGTAGAACCTGGGATTACTGGCATGATAATTGTGCACAAGTCCATCACACCACGGCAGCCAACAATTCAATAGACCGAGTAAACGTCAAGAACGTTATCAAAAGGGCGTGACCCCTTCCATACACGCAGAAAAAAAGTATGGTTGGGATGACAATATTCGAAGAGCATCATACTATTGTTGGTTATATGGTTGCGGCACAACAATATTATGATCATCACAACAATAGTATGGTTTACACACAACCATACTATGATCCCCACAACAATATTATGGTCCTCACATCAAAAGAATTATCCACACACAACCATACTATGATCCCCACAACCATATTATTATTCACACTCAACCATACTATGATCCCCACAACCATATTATTATTCACGCTCAACAATAATATGATCCCCATAACCATAGTATGATCCTCATAACCATAGTATGTTTAACATACAACCATAGCATGATCCTCACAACCATTGTAAGACTCACACACAACCATACTATAATCCCCAAATTGTTTTTAAGAATTGAATTAAGTTGTTATTCAATAATAGTAATTTGTATTAAGTAAATTTTGTAAAAATACATTAAACTATTAATAATAGAGTGATTTATTTAGCAGTAGAAAAAATTAATTTATAAAAAATATTTCAGTTATTCTAATCGAAAGTAGTTTGTTTGGAAAAAATATAATTTTCATATAAAAAGTAATATTATTGCGAAGGATTTGTAACAATAACATTGTCAAATTAAAAAAAATATTATGAATTCGTCGGTATGATTGCCGTTATCATATTATTGTTAAAATAAAACCAAAAAACAATAGTTTCGTCGCACCAACCATATTTATATTGTTGCTACAACCATATTTTCATTTTTTCAAATTTGGCAACAATACTATTAACAATATTAATATTGCCGCAATCAAACTATTGTCAAAATGAAATTCGAAAAACAATGCTATTGTTGCGACGATCATACTTTTATTGCAGAGATCATACTATTGTTGCCGTGACCATATAGTAACCATATCTTTTCTCTGCGTGTAGAAACTTGAACTTTTGAAGGCTTTATCTAGTGACCTGATAACGATATGGTAGTAGATAGATTATGATGGTATTTGGTATATAATGCCACGCCAATTAGTAAAATGTTCATATTTGACCATAATCCATAATGGAGGGTATTTACGATTCTGCACGGCCAGACTTAATTTGTCCGCTTGATTCGGACATACCAAATCAATCGTTGGTCTACGAAAACTATTATGCTTAGATTTGAGACCATGTTTCTTTGGACATTTTTGAAGAGAAACTTAAATGTTAATGTCAAATTGCAGTTTCTCTTTTAATAAAATGTTTAAACAAAACATAGTCTATTATTTTTATTAACTTTGCATAAAAATCACAATAACAAAGGTTTTTTCAAGTATTATACTCGGTGGAAAATATATCCATTAATATCTTCATTAAATTTCTATTGACTTTTAAAAAAATAACTGTTGCCTTCGGCCCTGATTTAAACCCATTTATTATCTCATATGTAACCGATTAACCAAATATTTTAGGGTGTATTTGCGGAATATTTATATGAGTATTTTCTCGTTTACTCGAAAGCAATAAATTGATTCACTCGTTGTATGGGCGAAGGTCCTTTAAACGAATAAGTTATTTTAAAAGTTCCTACCATCCCCATCGGGATGCCGTAGATGGCTCACAGCAACTAGCTCATGGGATAGACTAACTACCATAATATTCACTTTGGGTTTTTTTGAATTTATTTTCAAATTCCTTGCATATGTGCACAGAAATGGTCAGGTAGGTACCTAGATTTCAGGAAGTCCAACCCATATAACCATGTGGATATATGTATGTCAGACTCCGTGCATTCGAGCCGTGGTTTCAGGGTTCAGATATCTGAAGAGAATCAGGAAAAATAAAGTGCACTTTGGCCCGGAATATTTTTTTGTATCTGCGTTCGAAGTGTTACCAACGGAATGACGAAAATAATATACCGCTATCTTATGGTGGAGGGTATACGAATACTCCGACAGATGTTGTGCACAACACAATAGCGACAAACTCGAAAAAGAAAAATCCAATAAATTAAACAAAAAAAAAATTGAAAAATATTTGTATGGACGTAATGAAAGAATTAAAGCATGTGTTTTTTTCGGGTTTGTGTGCTCGATTTTGTACTCTGTGTTCGACAAATATGCAGAATCCAATCCAATGTTTGCTGTGGCTGCTGCTGTTAAACCAGTGATGGGTCTCCAAAAGATCTAAATTAATGTACCAAAAGTACACTTATTGTACTTGTTTAACTAGATCTAATAAAGTTAGATTCGATATGTTGATTAAGTTTTACATTTAGATTAAATCATGATTTATTTATTTGATATCACGCGGATTCACTTCCTCAGCATGGAATGAAAAATGGAAGTACAAAACAGGTGCACTTCGAAATCTGCATTCGATTGCCATCAAAGTACGAGTTTATGTCCCATTGACAATCGCTGTACTATTTGGAGTTTAATATTTAAACACTTCTCATTACATGGACAACTGATCTATGGGTTTTTACGACATGGGCATAAAACCTTAACTTAGAATATAAAGACCTTTACTTGGAATATTTAAATACGCTCTTTGTCCAATTTTGTAGAAATTTCATGCATACAAATGATTGATCAACTGGTAGGGAAAATTCAAAGAGACAGCGCCAACTAATAATCTTAATCTTTTGAAATTATCTACAAGAAACAACTTTGCCCGGACTATTGGATTGGATATTGGTTTGATGAGCAACACCGAATCTGAAAATTCCGTATCCATTCTGGTTTACTTTAGAAACATTGGACAATTAAAGGAGGCAGGCGTGCTCTCTTTTGTTCCTTACTAAGCCCATTCACTTTTCAGTCACCTTAACATTGGGCGATATTCGGCGATACACTAAACTGAGAATTCCCATGATTCCTAAAATTGCCAAAAACTGCTCGCGTTAATTTCCCGCTTCTCGTAAGTTGCACAAAGATTTGAAAGTTTAAAAAAGGGGCAGTTAAATGGGCTTTAACAGGTCATCATTGACTCCTTAAACAACATTTAAACAGTAGCTTAGTTACTCAATCTCTCTTTTTTAAACTCGCCTTACACATCAAACGAAGATTATCTTTCGACTCATTTACTGGACCTTAGTTAGTTGGAGCAACCGCACACACAATGTGAAATTGTACCAAAAATAGTACAATTGAATAGCGTTTCTCATACCTTTGATGAACGGGTAAAGGTGTTTTCGGATGTTGTTGTTTTTGGTGCGGCAAAACGGAGTGCCGCTCGTATGCGCAGTCCCAACAGAAAGGTGCTCTCCCTTCTCACTCGTATCATCATCGATCGATTAAATAAATGTAAGTAAACTACAACAACATAACAGATTACAGCTTGGGTTGTTTACGCTTGCATGCACGCAGAGAAAAGATATGGTTACACTATGGTCACCGCAACAATTATATTTTCTTTACGATAAAAGCATGTTCGTCGCAACCATAGTTTTGTTTTTTGAATTTCATTTTGACAACAGTATGATTGCGACAAAATTACTATTGTTGAAATGTAACAATAGTATTATTGCCAAATTTAGAAATGAAAATATGGTTGTAGGAACCATATATACATGGTTGGTGCACAAAAGTATTGTTGTTTAAAAATAACGTTAACAATAATATGATTACGGCAATCATACAGTATGATTGCGACTATGAACATAACAAAACAGGTTTTATAGAGCATACATGTATGTGTGTGCGTATGTTTTTTTGATATACAAGAAAAAACAGATACACACGATACAGTGAATGGTTGTGGTCCATTAACAAAAAACAACAACAATCGGATGGTAGTTCGAGTGATTTTTATTTTGTTTACTTTGTTCGGTGAAATACTCTAAACCGACTGGTTCTCGTTTATTTAAATCTACCTGCACTTAAGTGTATAGCCATTGATCATTGTAAAATCACATTCGTTACTTGGTGTCTACGGATGGTGAAGTAGCATTCACCCCTGCTTGCAACTAAAAGTATTTTCGACTGCCGTTGGAATATATATACATATATATTTGTTTCTTAAATGAAATGTTCAATAAAAACATGGCCTTAAATCTGGCTATGAACTAATTGTTATGCAATTTAAAATAACTTGTTTGATAAAAATCTCTATTTTTGAATAACAACACTCAATCCTAGTAAATATGTTTTTAAATCATACTATGGTTGTACGGATAATAGCATGGTTGCGTGTGAATCATACTATGGTTGTGAGGATTATACTATGGTTGTATAAGAAAAGTACTATGGTTGTGAGGCTCATAATATGGTTGTGGCAATAATAGTATGGTTGAGTGTGAATCATACTATTGTTGTGAAGATGATAGTATGGTTGAGTGTAAATCATACTATTGTTGTGGAGATCATAGTATGGTTGAGTGTGAGTCATAATATGGGTGTGGGGATCACAGTATGGTTATGTGTGAATTATACTATTGTTGTGAGGATCATGATATTGTTGTGCCACAACCATATACCTAACAATGGTATGATCCTCTTCGAATATTGTTATCCCAACCATACTTTTTTTCTGCGTGTGGCGGGATTTTTGGATTTCCTGCAGGTTTCTACGTTTTGGTCATCGTTCTGTGAGTTTGTGCTCTCTCTCTCTCTTTAATACACGCACGTACAATCGATCATACTACCCATTCCTCCACATACATACATCCATACATACATATGTATGCTGTGGTTGCGTTGGAATAATGAGCGAACGACAGCTGTTACTTTATTCGCCCCTTTTCTCTTCGTGTCCAAGCTGAGTAAAACAACAACAAGGCGCAGAGGTTTATCAATGAATTTTACGCGCACTCCCCGTTTACGCATCTGGGTCCGCATGCGCGTAACTTCGATGTTAAGGTGAAAGCATTCGTGTATAAACAGAGGACGCCAGTCGATTAATGACAACATACAACTGCTTAAACATAAGTACGTACAAAGGACTAAGGATGCAGGACAGTGACTATAACGAGTTAAAGCTCCGAGTATAGTCTACGTATGAAAACAACAATGCAAATTAGACAGTAATAAACATGTGTTATTTGACAAGCAAAAAAATCCATTTGATATGGATTTTTAATGTTTTCTGGACAGCCTTTGTTTTTGGAAAATTAACTATTTATATTAACAAAGATATAGCAAATTCTATTGTATCGGAATCCTGATGACCTAGACCAAAATCCAAAAAACCCTCTTCTGTACAAATTTTCCTTTTGGTGCTAACGTCTTTTTCCCGGTAAAACGAAAACAGCATAAGTTGAACAAAACTTGTCAAAGTCACAAACACGCATCTTTGACTTTCAAAAATGAAAGGTATTCGAATTTTTCTGTTTTGTCGTCTGAAGAAGGTGAGGCAAAAAGAAAAGAAAGTGTTATTTATGAGGCGATCGATAAATAACATTAAAAAAATTACTCACAAATGTGATTCTGCCCAAGATTTTTTTTTATTAAATTATAGACATGAGCATTATTCCCTAGGGAAATCAAAACCATTTGTACAATTGTGTTCTAGAAATCGATCAAATACAATTTTTACTACAATTTAACACGATTTTTTTATTCCATTTTCACATGCAAAGGTCAATTTAGTACCAGGTTTTAGGAAATCCCCAAAAAATTTGAATATAATTTACAAAAATGTAAATATAGTTCAAAGGTACACTTAATTTATTTGAAAATTTTTAAAATATATAATATTCAAAGATTAGTAGTGCCAAGTTACATTAAAAAAGAGAAGCTTCACTAACATAAATATGCAGTCTTATTTCTTTTAATAACAAATGCGAATATTCTAAATATGTTTTTTTTTTGGGAAAGCTACGGTAATCTGGCAAAATTAACATGGCAACACTGTTTCTCCTTACATGCACCAATGAAAAATAGGCATAAATGACAAATATTAATTGTAAGAAAATAGTCAATGAAATAGAAAAAATCAATAAATTGCTACACATTTGTTTGTGAGCATATCTAAAATGTATTTAAATTAACAGTTTGTGTTCAGTTATAGTTTCACTTATATCATCTCGTGAAGAAGAAGCTGATACGAATTTGCCGATGAGTCATCTTCTTGTTTGATTGTACTTTTTTGTGTACATAACAAAAAACACATATTTTTAAAGAACAGGGTGTATCATATTCGATTTTTTAGGTAAGTCACTCTTATTCGTTTCATAAGTACTTGAAGATGTTATTATTAAATAAACTAGCTGACGCAAAATTGAAGGTCTTACCCAGCCAGTTAGTAATATGGAACACTTCAAAATTTCTTGATCAATGTTCCAGAAATACTCTTCACCTATGTGGCCCATTTTAGAGTCGCAGTCAGAGAATCGTCATGGTGTGATTGTTAGTAAGCAGTACTAGGACAATGGTTGTTGGTGGTGCATCCGTGTTTGACCGGTTCTTATTTGAGCCAATTCAAAAAATAAATATTATATTCAGATTCGTTAGAAAATGTCATGGTTTTAAAATAACCACATTTTCGTTGTTAATGGGAGCAAATTTTGTCCCTAGAGCCCGTAGATCCTGTCCCGAAATTTAGAGCTTATTTAGATAAGTAAGGAAATTCAAGACCCATGGTAAAATACCATAAATTTAGTCGAATTGTCGTATTAGTGTTTTATACGGACTTGTAAAGAAATGTTCTTGTTTTTAAGTACTCTCATATCCATAGTTAAAGGCGGTTGATTTTTAGTCCCATTTGTACCGATCCAAGTCGTAAATTGTCCTTTAACTTAAATATAGGTACATATTTGAATTCATTTAAGGGACGTTTAATGCGTCTATGCCTACGACTACAAAAAAGAGCTAAATTAAAAATTCATTTTTAGGTTTTGTAGTAGAAATGGCAAAAATTTATTTTTATAAGTCCCATAAAAGGGTTAATTTTACCTTTTGTCCACTAAGGTCCATGTTTACTACAGATTTTCGACATATACCTGAAAAGATAAAAAAACTATAGCTCTGTTCGTTTAATTGAATCGTGTTTTCAAACGACGGAGGATCAAACAAACGTGTCTGGTCGCAGATAAGTACAACATTTATAAACACTCCATCCTATTGTGGAGAGTATAAATTTATTTTTAGAATAAGTTGAAAAATCCCCACCCACTAAATTGTTTCATTCCCTTTGCTTGACTTCGAAATATTGATCGGAAACCCTATATATTACATATATATATTTTTGAACACCTTCAAATTTTAAGACGATCTAAACAAGCTAACATATTTTCTTAAAATTTTGCGTGATGGTGGCTTATGGTCATAAGTTGTTTGGGACTGTAAAAAGACGAAGTCGAACCAAGTTGAAAATTAAGAGACAAATGGTACCTCGGGAAAAATGTACACTTTTCGCTAACAAATCAGTTTTTGTTGATAAACAATGGTTAAAATGTGTACTGTAAGTTGGAGCGCACTTCATACCTTAAAAAGGCATAGTTGCTGGCCGTTTCGGACTTGTGGCTACTCAAATTTCAGCAAATTTTGCAACGAACATTTGAAGTTAAAGATAAGATAAAGGACAAGGGCTCAAAAAACTGCCCGTTATTTTCAAAAGAATGAGCTATCGGTAAATGTTGGCATATGGGTACTTAAGTAGCGACACATTTTTAATTGAGATTATGGTCGAACTTTTTCTGTTACCCTTCACTAGCAGGCCGAATTAAAAGACGTTTTTTGCTTTTTACTGATCGGGATACCCTTTAAAATTCTTGACTTATATTATGACACATTATTTTTTGAGGGAACTGTGCGAACTGTGATTTTATTTAAAAATCACAATAAAACGTAACTTTTTTTTAATCCGTTAGTAATTGAATGAGTGACTGAAGTTCTTTGATTACCAAGAAAGGTATCGCTTAGTGCAACTAAACTTCTCCATGCACTTTCTTCAACTGAAAATTGAATGTTAGTAAATCACATGACTCATATTTTTACGAATTGTTGGTAATGCGATTAGAAAACACCTAATATTCGTCAAAACATATCCCGGAAGGACCAAATACAAACTAAATTTTTATAAACAATTGTCTATTTGGCATATCTGTCAAATAAACAATTTTAGTTTGTAAAATATTGAAATATATTTTCGAACCAAACTTAAAACTTATCACAACGGCTACAATTAAAACACGCAATATACTGAAAGAAGAAGTCGTTTCCAAAGCGTTGTAAAACATAGGTCCGACAATGGACCCAAGTTCCTACGCTCGACGGAGCCGCAGCTATGAAAAATATGGCATGACATCTCGCTAGTATCTAAGCTATGCTTAAATCTTGCTATTCACGTTTTGAAATATTCATTAAAAGCTGAGACATAGAAAAACTATTATTATCTTTCTTTTTCAGTGTGTTAATCCGAAACAGAGTTGGATATGAGTTGCGAAATGGAAAATTTCACAAACTTAGTTTTATGTCCATGTATGTCTTTACTTAAGATCAGCAAAGAAGAATAATTACATGAACTTGATGCCGAAAAACTTGATTCCTTCCAACTTTCTAATTTTCTTGGGCAATGTCTCGAAAAATGCTTACAAATGAACGATCTACTATTAAGGATGTGTTTAAGTGGTCCATCCTACTGGATTTTGCTCAATGTAATCAATATAACCGTTTTCCAAGGTTATTTGAGAAATTAGTAACCGAAAACCGGGGTTTCGAAAAGCTGATTGTTCGATTAAGCCAACAGTCTACAGTGTAAAATAATGGTTTTGGATCTCTATTTTCAATGCAATACCGTATGAAATAAGTTACAAAATAAAACATAAAACATGTCTTTACAATGCGTTTAAACCCGAAAATACGACTAGGTTTACTCACGTTTATACAATATCCTTAAAACATGTACTTAAAGGACACGCTTAAATTATACCCGTAGATATCTTGTTTTCGCCTTCCGTGACCCCCACAGAAATTTACTGTAGAATATTTTTATAAAACATAAAAATACTCAAAACTTTCTTTAAATATTCTCTATTCTCGAAAAAAGGACGCGAAGAACACGCCAATATTAGAGAGTGAATGTTAAAATGTTCGACGAAAATAAACTCCGTACTCTCAGCACGAAAATGCGTTAAAATAATGGAATATTAAGTTTGTTATCTTATTGCATTCACAAAACTTATTTCATTTACACATCCAAAAGAAGTGTTGCACAGTGTAATATATTCCCAATACTCGTAAGCTAAACGATTTGAAATCGACCGGAAAACTAAATCACGGAAAATTATCAAAATCGAAATTGCATCGATATCAAGTATGTTTTCCTATGAACGTTGCAGTTACATGAAGTCTAAATTGTGTATATTTTAAATTCGATGTCGACAAAAATGCCGACTTTTTTCGAATCGAAATTTAGATGGAACTTGATTGATTTCTAATTTATATCGATTTAAAAACCTAGCAATATTCGATCCGACATAAGTACAGTACGCACCCGTTAATCCGAATAATTGATTGCAGACCTTAATTCGAATTACTGGATACTTTACTGCAATTTATATGTATGTCACAAATGACTGTTTACAGCACAAAAAATGTTTAACTATATTAATTTTATACATTTAAAAACGAACTATTATTTCTTATTTTTAAAACCCAACAAAATATTTATTTATTAAAAAAACGCCTACTGTGTTTAAAAAAAAAAGTAAATATTAAAACGATCCTTAACAAAAACAATAAAACTGTAGTTTGATGAGAATTTATCAGTGATTTTTTCTTTTTGCTGAATTCGTTGTGAAGAGTAAATTCAGAAAATTTAAAACTGAGCTCGAACTATGACACAATTTTAAAAAAAAAATCTATTAATAATGTAACATATTTTGATGTCAATTCGGATTATAGAGGAAGTAGTATGGGGAAAACGCAATTTGGATTACAGGATAATTTGGATTAGCGAAGTTCGGACTACCGAGGTCTTACTGTACTATGATTTCATTAGTATCGAAATCGACTCGAATTTTTTACGATACTTTTACTTATGTATGAATATTGATAAAAATATATTATGGAAATAAAAGCCCACATTTTAATTGTTAATGCGTTTTTATTAGAAACACAATTTAATATAATATGTACAAGTACCTGAGATAGACACATTCTTCTTTAAGTTTCACAGTTTACATTCAATTTCGCCACCTGTTTATCCAAAATAGAAATTCATCCACTTTTGCCTTCCAATTAATTTCGAAATCTGCACAAAGGAGATGAAACATAATCACATATGGTACATAATTATGAATAATGAAAAAGAGGATATGCACTTGAAAGAGGGCGAACTTCTCGATTCGTTACAAAAAATGTAAACGACAAATGAATTTGAATATTTATTTATAACTTTGAAATTTGTTTAATATGTTTTTTGGAATTTCAATCAAAGAGAATCAAAGTATACGAATATCAATTTTCCCAAACTGTCAAATTAATTGTTCACGTTATTATTTAAATTCTTAAGGTCGGCGAACTGCTAAAAGTTTTATGGAGTATGGAGATTGAAATGTTGCCGGAATTTGCGGGATTGACTAATCGTTTAAAGGGTAAATCGTTCTTACCTGATATTTAAATTTGTTTTTTGTTTGAAATGCAGACAGCAAAAGATAACTCCTCGGTCACTTCTACATAACACGATAGTACGAGTATAGTTGATACTCGTATTGTGTCGCGACAGACTTGATGATCATAGGCCTTTATCATCTCTCTTGCAATAATGCAGCAAGTTTTAAAGTAAGCATATCACTATCGTATGTGCCTACCATTCTTAGTGATTAAAAAAGTTTTGTTTCTTTTATTAAAACGATTTTTTTAGATTATTCAGATTCAGAGTATTACGTAAATGATGTATGTAATGTCATTGCTTTTGCCTATTTACATGTGCATGTTTATCAAGATCTGATTTATGATCTATTTCTCCAGACCTTTAACAAGTTCAAAAAACTGGTGTTGGTGTTTTCTTGTAATTCGTTTTATTATATTGATTTCTAATATATCGATATATTTCAGCTTGCAAGCGCCTGCACGGTAATAACGGATAAACCAATAATGTCAGAACATTGACAGATTAGGCATAATTTCTTTAAAGTTGTATACGATTTCAATAGCATGATTGGGTCTAAATAACATTTCATTGAAATCGATAATCGTAATATGAAGTTTAGTTACAAACAGAAAGGCATCTTTAATTTGGATTAATTAGAGATTTTTCGTTGAGCTAATCCCAATACATAATAGAAATTAAATCTATTAAGACGACAAATTACGATGTGCAATGATTTACGAATTATTAAGCTTTTTAAATTTCTCAATGAAACAAATTTATTTAGGAAATACTATAAATTTTCTTTGCTCTCGTGTCGATATTTCAATATTTTCCCGAAGAACGTAAAACCGCAAAATGATCTTAAGTATTCATCAAAATCAATTTGATTTAAACTTATACCTGGTGTTTTGTTCGAAGACCCGAAAATGGCGAAAATGTAGAGTCGACACCAAACCGACGTAGAAGCGAAAAATCATGAAAATCAAGGATTCTTTCTTTCGCAAACCCAAAAACTGAGAACTCATTTTTAAACGGTGTACCCTTTGTAAGGACAAAAGGACTAGTATTCATACTCCTCAAACGAACAATACACCCAAGGTACAAACATTCATCCATACAAACTATGTTTGTATGTGTGTGTGGTTTACATTTACTCAGCATGAAAATTGGCCAGGCCTTCTCATAAGAAGACCTTCTAGCAGGCCTTTTCCAGATCCAATACACATTCGTTTATGCCTTCCAAAATTTGGCATTTCAGAAAGCCTTCTTTGGAAGGCCTTCACATTCTCGTGACGCTTTCCCAAGAAGGCCTGCTAGAAGGCCTTGTAAAAAATCCTTTACTTTTTCGTTAGCGCATTCTTCAAGGAAGCCTGCAAGAAGGCCTTCACATATTCAATAAGAGCGATTCAATAAACATTCCTGGCTCCCTTCTTGTGAAAGGCACGTCTAGTGGGCACGAAAGGCGTTCGTCACAACGGTGACGACAGTCAAGATATACATGCTGCTTTATGTTGACACACAATTTGATTCGGTAGGGAAGTACGTAGCACAGCAAGTGAGACGAGAATGTCGTATATTCGAGTTTCAATCGAGGTAAATCAAAGTATGTAAAAAGTAAAACTTAAAATTGGCCAATTTAAAATAAATTTTTCAATTAGGATTTTTTCTGCAGGCCTTCCAATTGAAGCAAGCGTAGACGGCTTTGCTCAGCAATCTAACCCTGTGTTACTTTGAAATGAGAGGAACAATGCAGCAAGCATGCCTCCGATCATCCTAAAAAGGCCTTACTGGGCCATTCCCTTTTTCCGCTGGGAATGTCTATATTGGCCGCGTAACACACGAAAGAGGTAGTGATGAGTACGAGTGTACAAGGCAATGGTTGCGGCAAACACAACCGAACCGCCTGGCACAGGCAAAGAAAAACTCGAAAAAAAGGTTCAACGTGAGCTAGGAACGAAGAACGGCATAAACTTCATTCGTATTTGAACCCTACAACGCAAAGGACGTGTGCAAAGCGACAACGGTGTGTCAGCGTGCGAGCCCTTCGATGACAAAAACAACAACACACAAGCACGAAACGTCGTGAAACGTAATACGGTCTACAGAGAGCGATACTTCGAGAGTACCCTTACAGAAGGAGAGAACAATATATGACGTAGTAAAGCACAAAGTGTCTCTGTGCGAGTGTTCGTGGGTTATTTTTGCGCAATTTTATTTGTGTATCCCAAGGATTGTTGTAGAAAACCGATAGAAAAGATATTAAAGAAATACAAAAGAATTCAAAGAAAAACGCACACAAAACGAAGTTTGCCATACAAAGTGAATAGTGAATTTTGTATCAAAATAAATAAAGTATTTAACGAGTGTAGCATTAATTTAAGTTAAAATGTCGGAAAACTCATCGGAATATTTAAAACGCACCTGCCTCATCTGCGGCTGCCATACGAACCAAACGATAAACATCTATGAACCTCGCAGTGGACCAAACATTGTCCAGCTTATCCAGGCTAAATTTAAATTCCAGGTAAATATTCGCAATGCTCAAAGCATCGGCTATGTATGGATTTGCGGAATAATTGAAGACGATATGTGTCCTTTACGGTTTTTGTGAGTTGCATCCTTTTCGTTGTGTGCTTTATTACATACAATACGTAAGAAAATCAATATGAGACCAGGCCAGCCCTGCTGTTTAACGAAATACCACTTATGTTTGACCGAACGTTCACACATACAGTATTGTGTATATACATATGTATGTGCGAGGGCCGAAATGAGTCACCACCGCATTTGCTTCTTGCTGCGGCTGAAAGCAGGGGTGATTGACTTCCGCACGAAAACTTTCGCCCTAACCACCCCACCGCAGGAACCAACCACTATGCCAGCCATCGCATGACAGCATCCTGTCATTTCTGATGACATTAACTCTGCTAAGACGTTGCCACACCACGGAGGCTCTGGAGTGGTGCGCAGAGCAGAGGAAATTTATAGGTCAATAACGCTCCTTTCGTTCTAATGGCAAAGTGTCATACTCACTCGTCTGTCTCTGTTCAATGCCATTCAGGTCGTAGCTTATATTGTCCGTTCGCCAGTCTGCCTTCCACTTGCTGGTACTCTTTAAATCAGCTGTAATTACACGTTCACTCGACGCAATGTATGTGAGTGCGTTTTACAATCATACTGGGACTCACGTACATACTCGTATTTAGTAAGCCAGCCAACATTCAACATTTTCTTTGCTTTGCACCGGATATTAAAACATTTTGGATTTAGTAAAATAGCAGATGTCACTTGTTCTCATGATTCCCACATATCCCGTAATCCGATACGTCTCCGTTCAAAGTGGCTCTCTGCTTCTGGTGCGAGCAGAAGCAACAACAACAGCAACCAAGATGATCGATGATGGGTTTGAACTTGCACTGACGCAGGGTTCTTGTTGTTGGTGTATCCTTAAAAAATATCGATCACATGTTATTCATAACGACCGACGAAAAATGGTAAATGGTGTTGGCAAAGTAGCTACTTCATTGAAATTTGAGACCGATCCAATACGAGCACACTCACCGACACATACATTTCGCTGGCCTATTCGGTGTGTGTCTTTTTTCTCGGAGAAATTCGAAATTCCCAAAAGCAGGTTGATTGTTTGTTGTCTTCTTTGAAGTGGAGTAAGAAATGTCAGCTGTCCTTTTGCTGATGTTACCGATCGGCATCATTATTATGCAGGTCCTTATGTTTAACATGTAGCGGCCGGCATCGAGTGCAGCAAGCAGCTGCCGCTCAAAAGCAGCATGACTGATGCAGGTTTAAAATTTAAGAGATTTCCTCTGTGCATTTGTAGGTATGTACTGATGCCTGCATTTACGGTTTGCGAGTTACCTGCGCATCAATTGGATACGGCAACGATTTTTAAAGTATCGAAAGAAGATTAAATATTGAGAAAACTGAAGATTTTTTGTTAAAATTGATTACAAGGTTGCGGTCGTCCTTGCAAACTCCATCATGCACCAATAACTTAATGATAGTTTAAACATAGACTTAGCTTAAGCTTGAAATACACGTTTATGTCCGACTGACAATTCTGTGCAATTTGATGCATCCGAAACATAGCGAGTTTTGTCTTAAACAGCAACGTTGCTAATTGATCGATTGTAGGGAAGGGTCTTTGTATTATCGGACCAAATAAATTATGAACTCGAGGCACTCGCATATCGCACTTCTCGATTGCAAAACGTATTACAAGACATTCGAAAAATGTTGTTAAAGGTTGAAAAATATATAATATGCACTAAACGACCAGCCCCTTTCGACCAATATTACAGGACCCCTTTGTAAAATTCGTTTAAGCAATACAGGCATTATAACGAACTCTTTATGTAATATGGAGACCAGTATATGTGGTCCTGACAAAACTTTGCAGATAAAATATGTCAAACTTTTCACTTTAAAAACAAAATGATTGAAGAAATGGAAACTAAACCAGGACCACCATGACCATGTAAGTGAAATTCATTGCATTAAAAAAAGTTAATGATTCCAATTTCGGAATTTAGCTTCTGAACTTTCAAGCAAGTGCGATGCGTCGGTTCCGAAAGGGTTAATGCTTTTTGTAGCGTCCTCAACTACAGTAACATTACTTATCGATTCCCGCCAGGGAATGTAACTAGCTCTAAATCTGTATCTTCGCTAACTACAAATCGATCATCCCTACATACCGCCTAATCCAATGGCGTTTGACTGTAAAGTTTATCATGGTGTCGGCCTAGGAGAAGGTTAATTAACCCCTCATTCTGAACAGCCATTCAGGTAATTTTATGTTGTATAATACTTATAAAGTACTGTCCCATAGGTCCAGCAGCTGAGCCATTGGCAATAAAAACAAAAGAAAAAAAATGATGATTTTTTTTATCATGGGACCTTTTGATTGCGTGTCGCACTCACATACCTGGCGCTATTGACGCATCACTCCTAATAGTGACAATTTAATTAATATGAATTAAATATTTTCCAATCATTCCCCTAGTACTTATGTGCATATCTCCAACATGTCGAAAGCGTAGTTCTGCGAATAGTTATTTTTTGCACTACCTTGGAGTTAGTAAGGTAAATAGTAACAACGCAGCTAGTTACGTAGCATGCGTTAGTGTGCGTGTCATGAAGGTAACAAGCTGAATTTCTAGTTACGTAAATAGTTATTCAGTGGTGATTGCCAACCAAAAAACTATCGGGTTAATCTCGTACAAATTAGACGGTAAAGTCGCCGCCTTGCTAAACTTCTTTATAGGGACACGTTTACATGGCATGGAAATTATGGAAAAACATGGCACACACTTGCAAGCACACCATGTCGAAATAAAAAGAATTGTTTATACTGAATGACAACATTTTCAAAAAAATGGCAGGACATTTTTAGGCTAATGGGTCTTGGGTTTTGGATCTTGTGTTTTTACACCAAATATGAGATTTTTTATAGTCCAGCAATTCGGCTGTGTTTTGGCCATTAACATTTGTGACAGCGCATAGAGAAAGGGACCTAAGGGTAAAAAAAATCAATTTTCATTTTTTTCTTTTTTTGATGTGGACTACATCTGAGCATCGAATGAGGCCGATCCCATGCCCCAAAAGTGTTCCCTCCCAGAGATATGCGCGTTTTATGAAAGTGAAGTCGACGATTCTAGGCGCAAATAGAAAGGGACCTAATCTTTAAAATGGCTCTTCTGAACAAAACTTTTCATCAACTTTTCACTTTTTTTGGATGTGGACAACATCTGAGCATCGAATGAGACCGATCCCATGCCCCAAAAGTGTTCCCTCCCAGAGATATGCGCGTTTTATGAAAGTGAAGTCGACGATTCTAAGCGCAATAGAAAGGGATCTTTAAAATGGCTCTTCTGAACAAAACTGGTTTTTAACCTTAGGTCCCTTTCTATTTTGCGCGTCACATTTACAATCTTTTAAGGACGTTTTACTTACGGATTCGGGTTCCTTCATTTGACGAAAACGGACCCGAATTCGTTTCGGAAGTGTTTTTCTTTTATGCGTTGTCCTAAACACTCATCAGAATGTGATATTCTTCTAAAAATTGAGACTTAACCCGTTTTAATTTTAAACCAAGTTCTTATGTACCAATTTCAGAATATCAATTTATAGTACAAAATCAAGAGGCGACAGATTTCAACTATTACAAAAAAATATATTTTTTGATTATTTAGTTAGTTAGTCGTCCCCGTGCTGCACTTCAATGCGGGCTTCGGAATTTACTCTCGTCTACACATGGATTTGATGTGTATTTTGCAAAGACGAATTCGATCAATCCACATTCACGACAAATTAGTTGGGATATTCTCAGTAAACAAAATCAGTACAGTATTTAGGGCTTATATGCACATCGGAACTTGCATGAATTTTAGTGTTTATAAGCGAAAATGTCTTTCAAATAAAACCAAATTGTAATTGGTCATGTTAGGCTGCAAAGAAGTACTACTTTTGCAATCGATCTTGTGCCATCTATTTTTCGATAGCTTTTGGCATGCGGAAAAAAGAAGTTCCACTACGACATATCAAAAAATCATATTTTTTATATATTACCTTTCCTAGGTGACATTCAAATATTGCCACATCCAATACAATATTACATATGATCGCGTGAAAATAGAAATACGACTGAGAGTATCGAATCAGTGTTTTATTTAATTTAATTTTTTTTATTACCTAATAAAAAAAACCTGAAAAATAACAGTTAAGAAAAACTCAAAAATTTGGGCGCCACTAAAATGACTTTTTTAATATGTCGTAGGGGAATTTTTTTACTCATGCCAAAAGCTATCAAAAAACCGATGGAACAATACCGACAAATTTGTGTCCTTACAAATCGGCTCACCGTACTGCATTTACATGAGCGATACGTGCTTAAAACTGCCGTGCATATAGGCAGTTAATACTGTTACATTTGAAATCATGTCTGTTCAAAATTGAATTCAGTTTGTGGGGAATACCCTTCTTAAGTGGGGACTATACGAGCAAGACATATATCTCTAAGTCATGTAAACATTTCTCTATAAAATGCAAACGACGTTCGGAGCAGGCTGTAAAGAGAAGTGCACAAATTACATAGTGCACAGCTTGTTGAATCGAAAGAAGTTTCTTATTTGTTTTCTTAATAGGAAGTTCCGGGAAAATGGTAATCCAGCATTGATGGTATTCTTGCTAACTGTCTACAAGCAAAAAATCGTTTGTCCTATTCAAGTGACTCGTAGTGTCTTATACGCATTTTGAAATATCTTAATATCGAATTAGCAAAAGAACAGTTGACTCGTCTTTGTTCCGTACCACTGTGCATCATAACTAGGAAACCTGTAATTCTTTTTTTAAGGTTTGTTGTGTCTGAAATTTGGTTGATGTGATGCTCCAATTTGTGCGGGTCAGTTGTACTCATCTGTGTGTATGGATGTGATCGAGTGTGCCTCTGTGAGGTGCAATACAACGGCAGCGGCGACGAGGCGACAGCTGTATTTGTGGCACAGTAATGGCACCTTTGCCGCTGCTGGGTGCTGCCTGTCGTTATTTTGCTCTTTTTGTTTCTCTTTATCACAAATTTCTGGTTCATTCGTTTGAATATGTGTGTGTTTAAGCGTATTTTGCACCTGGTGATCAATTCGTGTGCATTTACAACACATGAAGTAGCGGCTGTCGCCGTTGTTGCTTTATGCTTAAAAGCGATTAAGCCCTTCGTGTGGGTATGTGTGTGTGTGTGTGTGTTTTGAAAATCCTTTTCACCATAAGGCACACGCGTCATCTGTCCTCTGGGGGTTATTAAATCTAACACACGGCCTTTGCTATCTTCTAACGATTGCTGTCCAGCGTTCTCAGGTAACCGTTGCGTTTGCATTGTGTTATCAGACGGCGCACACGAAAAGAGACACACACACAATCGAACCAGGCATGCGCGCCAAGCTCTCCGCCCGAAACACCTTTACGGCGGGTTTAATTTTATTACACTGCCACCACATGACAGAGGAAGAGAGAGAGAGGGAGCGACAACAATAAGCATGGGCAGCTGCTGTTATCAGTCATTGGGCTTGTCATGCACGTAATATGCATGTCTGCCGGCTTCTCTCTTTTGCGCTGCTTGCTTTTGTTATCGGTGGCCTGCTTGCCGGGCGGCAGGTGGTTTGGCCCAAATGAAAACAATTTATATTTTATTGATATACACACGTACCACATGCGCATTCCAGTTCCTTTGGCTAACTATTCCAAATGCAACGGTCATTATCAACGGGATTTCGCCGCATGTGTGTGCGTGTATGGGCACCTTGCGCATGCGTTGCAAGGATCAAACCGTCCCTCATCAAATCGAAGGTATTTTTCCAATTCGTAGGGCGTCACCACTGTTCACTGCCATAATTGATTTGTGGTCTCATTAAGGCCGATTATTTCTAAAACTTGAAGGGTTTACATATATTTCGAAACCACAGCCACATACAAAGTCCGAATTTAGTTAGTGCTTATTTCAAATTCAAAGACCTAACTCCTTATGCTCGTTTTGTTTTCTATCGTTACAGCCATTAAATGAGGATAAATACCTGTGCTTCAGCTGTAATAATTGGCTCATCAACTGGCATTCGCTGCAGGCATTGAACAGCAATGATGCGGAGAGTCCTTCGGGTACCTTTCGATCGCACTTGAACAGCGGCAACGTTATGCAGGACGAAAGAAGCTCCGGTTCTAAAAAACCAGTAGCCGTATGTCGGCCCGTAGCTCATGTCAGACCCCGGCAACAGTTACACGCCACGGTCGCTGACGACCTACCACAGGAAGTCGCCGCGAATTCAACATCGACGGACGCGGTGCAGGAGGAAATCATCAAGCCCAGCCAAAAAATCAATTTCAATAAACGCCACTTCCGTATGCAATTGGGTCGACGTGGTCGGTTGCAACATAAATGCATGCAGCTATGCGATTGTGGCAAATGTATAGTGATACGCAGCAGCTCCACAAAGTTGTTGAAAACCAAGCTGTCAACGCAACCGAAATGTCGCAAATGTCGAGAACTCGCACGCCAGACGGCGAACTATATGCGCAGCATCCTTCAAGTCGAAAGTGAGCTGGCCATGCGTGAGGCTCCTCTACATACTGCACGAAATCTAGTCGCCATCACTGGCATCGCAACTGAAAACCAAAGAACTACTTCATCAAACCCGATTCACCAGCAACAGCAGCGTCTCCATTTGCCTAAACCAACGGTGGATGGTAAAGTCGTCGCAATGCTGAGGCGCCTGGGAACCTCTCTGTCGCGTGAACTCCACAACGGAAACGGAAGCAACACGACTGAACGCTTGCCACAAATTATGAGTCCTACAAAGTCCACGTCCAAATGGCAGCGACCTTTGGAGGACAATGAGATCTTAGTAAACTTCGATACAAGCGTTTCGGAAGTTCTACCCTCACTGGCAGATCAGTTTACACAGGTGAATTCCACTGCGGCCAGAAAAAGGCTTACGTTTCAGGTTTCCGAGACTGCGGAAGTCATTGATTTGTGCGAAGACGGCACTCACATGGGCGTCGAAGAAGCGGAAGTAGAAAATCGCACACAACAAGGGTTGCAACTCGACGAAGATTTCGCATCTACATTCATTTTGCCCAAGGGGCTTTCAATCACCTGCGTCAATGCGTGTGGAGAGAATTGAATTTGAATCAACCAAAAATAGCAAAACGAAGCAAAACAAACTTTAGTCAAATTTATAGCCTCATCAAACCGCAGCAGCAACAACAACAACCACCCAACAACTAGTTACAATTACACCCGATACAACAACATTTGCATCGTTCCACCGTTAACATTTGGGGGTTACTTTTAAAATTCAGAATTTAGTAAAATCCATTGTTTTCTTAAAAAAACGAAAACTACCTTATTGTAAATTTTAGTTCATATTGAATATTTTGCCATCAAAGTTTAGTCACAGATCGATCTGTTTGTACATTTACATATGTATGTGTTTAGTTCAATTTATGTACATGATTGCATGCATATGCGTATGCCTGGTACATTTAAATTAAGTTGTATATAATTTATTAGATTGTTTATTTTCTCATTTACCTAAGCTTGTACTAAGTTCAACAAACCTACGTATTACATATTGATTTTTGTTTCTTCTACTTTAAAAAACAAGAATAATGATATTCTCGGAAGAATAGATCAAAGCTACTCACAATAAAACACAAAGAAAATATTACAGAAAATGTATCCTTTTCGAGTTTTTTTTTATATTACTAGTCTTAAAGCTGCAAAGCTTTCCAAAGTAGAGCGCAACATGCATCGGCCAGTTCAGTGCAATGCCAGTCCACTTCGACATATCCAAGAGATATCATAAGAGTATGCACAGTAAGGAACGGGTGTAGGAAAAACCCGCTATAAGAAAGTTTCGCAAAACACCGTGTCCTTTTGGAACAACGTTTTTAAGAAATCCGACAACGGATAAAGGATCTGCTTGTCAGACAACACTAATGGCAAGTGCCTTTGACAAAAGGCTTATAGCAAAATACTAAGTACATGTACATCTTTTTATTATGCTTAATTCGCATATCGATGAATTAATATATAAGTAGAAAGGAAGTAACTTGGTATATCGTTATTTTATAGAAGAATGTCAAAAGTTAATAAACCCGAAAAAATTAAATATACAAAATTGTAATGCCATATTTATTAATACTTTTCTGAATATATTCCTTAATTGCTTTTTTGCTCGTGATAATTTTGTTTTAAAAAAGTTTTTTGCGCCCTTTCTATATGAAGCCATCGACAAATCTAAACATACCGGACTTCGAGTAAAAATCTATTACAAGTTGTATGGAAACTGATATTCAAAATCTAATGATAATGAAATTAAAGTGATTTTGTTCTTATATGCGAATTTCTTATTGTGAAATAAATAGCTATAATCATAAATTTCAATACCCATATATATTAGGCTTGGCCGATTTGTAAAGACAAAAATTCGTCGATACTGTGATTCTTGTGGTATTTCTCGACTTCTTATATCCGTTATCTACCGATCCTTAAACCACTTAACATGATGCAGTTTAATTCCTTTCACATTGCGTAGTATTTGTAGGTGATTTTAAAAAGGAAGTTAAAGAAGTTGAAGATTGTTCCGACAGAAGGCCCGGAGATCGTTCTTTGCGTTCCACCGTCATCATTGTCACAGAAATTTGGACCGCCGACTTATGTGGCCATAGAACCGCACCGAACAGTTTATCTTATTGGGTGAAACTGTTGCTAATATATAAGCCCTGGATTTTTATTATTTAAAAAATTATTTTGAGTGGCTAATTTTTTAAAGCGAATATTGTACTCTGGTCGTTGTTTTGAGACTTGCGTCTAAATTTCTAATAATAAAATAAAAAATAGAGTTATTTGGTTTTCACATCAGTTGGTCTCATTTGGGTTACCCAGAATGATCTGAGTTTCCTTTCTAACAACATTTTTAATAATGTGTTTCCAGGGTGCAAAACAACGCTTCAAACCAAATTTAATTTTAGTCTAGTGAAATTCGCCGCAATTAGATCCTTTAGACCCCAATTAATCAGAACTGGAACCGATTTCTCCCAATTTCAATAGCGATTGTCATTAACAAAAAACAAAAATGCGAGAAGTTTTATCGAGATAAGATAATATTTGCAACCTTCACTTTGGTTCTAAGAATAGACTGACATGTCTAAATCCACTTTGAAAATAATTCTAAGACGATCGTTATAACTTAAAACTGGTCTTAAAAACGGTCTATGTGGGTGTTACAAACATAAGTACAAACTTATAATACCCCTGTACCACAGTATGGTAGGGTACAAAAACATTCACCTGGAAATCATGTTGTGATTTAGCACATCATTAGAACTTAAGAAGAATATATTAAACAAAATATGTAAAAAAGTCGTACAGGGCCGACTACTCCACTGATCCCATTGAAATTTTGAGCGACAAAGCATCACATCAGGAGGTACACTTTTAATGGGAGCTGTGTGAAACATGGGCAGCTATGGCCCCACTTTACTAGGCTTTATTGTTGATCGCACATAATTATTTAAACATATCGTATTTTATAAAATAAACTACACGAAGAAAAAAAGTATGGTTGGGATAACAATATTTAAAGAGCATCATAATATTGTTGGGTATATGGTTACAACTATACTTTGATCATCACAGCCATATTATGATCCCCACAACCATAGTATGATTCACACTCAACCATACAATAATCTCCACAACCATAGTATGATTCACACTCAACCATACTATGATCCCCACAACCGTAGTTTGTTTCACATGCAACCATACTATGATCATCACTGCCATAGTATGATTGACACGCAATCATGTTATGATCCCTACAACCATAGTATGATCCCACTCAACCATACTTTGATCTCCAAAACTATTTATTAGGAGTGGGTTATCTTGCCAACAATAGAGATTTTTACTTAGTAAATTATATAAAAACACATTAAGTTCAGGATAATAGGATTGATTTTTTTAACAGAAGAAAAAATCCGTTAAAGAAAGCAAACGTAAAATATTTCAGTTGACCAATTCTAAAATGGTTTGCTGGAAAATTTTTGATTTATATAAAAACTGCTATTATTGCATAATTGTTCCAAAAAGCCATATTCAAATTAGGATAAATTACAATCATTGCCGTTATCATATTATGGTTAACACAAAATCCAAAAAAACAATACTTTTGTCGCACCAACCATATTTATATTATTGCCATAACCATATATTAATATTGCAGTAATCATACTATTGTCAAAATGATATTTCGAAAACAATACTATGGTTGCGATGAACATACTTTTATGGACGGCCAATTGAGGTCATTGCACCTGAAAATGTTGAAAGAATCCACGATAAGCTGTTGGCCGATCGAAGATTAAAAGTGCGTGGGATTGTTGATGCCATACCTTTTTATATGGCAGTGTGGTTCCGATTTAACATGACCAGTTGGGTTTAAGAAAGCTGTCTGCAAGTTGTGTGCCGTGTTTGCTCTCAATTGACCATAAACGTAATAATGTGACAACTTCAAAGGATTATTTGGAGTTGTTTAACCGCAATTCGAATGAGTTTTGCGGCGTTTTGCAACTGTGGACGAAAGGTGGATCAATTACAACACTCCGGAGACCAAGCGGAAGTCTAAACAATGGGTTTCTCGGGTGAACCGTCTCCGAAGGAGGTCAAGGTGACTTGTCGGCCAATAAGGTGATGGCAACAGTTTTTTTTAGGGATGCACGCGGGATAATCCACATCGATTACCTTCAAAAGGGAAAAGAAATAAACGGCGATTATGTAGTATGCAAACATATTGGACTGATTAACCAAGGATTTAACAAAAAACGAGCCCATATGGCAAAGAAAAACAAATCTTTTTATCAAGATAATGCCCGGGTGCACACGTGACTTAATGGCAAAATTGCATTTCCTAGCGACTATTTCCAAACCTAAAGAAATGGCTCGGTGGTAAGAGATTTAGCTCCAACGATGCATATTTTTGGAAGGGATACAAACATTGGAGAAACGTTGGACTAAGTGTATTGAGCTTAAAGGAGAAGATGTTGAAAAATATTAATATTTTTGCAAAAAAATCTGTTTTATTCAAAGTCACGGAATTATTGATATGCCCTTGTAACATGTATCATCCGAAATCATCACGCTATAGAAGGCCATTTGGAGCTCCTGCAAATCGAACTCACGGAAAACGATCCCACGGAATCTATAGAAGTATGTACTCGTATAGATACACTTGGCAAAGCACAAGAAAGAAGAATTTGTTTCACTATCATCTCGGATCCTTATATAAATAAAATCAAATTAAGAAGAACCTCATTTATTTATTAAATTTTCCGGCTATCCCGGAATGTTAAAAAGCCCGTCAAAGCCGATTTCCTTCAAAAATTCTTTGTGAAAGAGAATAAAATTAATACTTTTTTCCAATTAAATTTGACGAAAAACGGGTTGAAACTCTTTTTATACCCTATACCACACTGTGGTGCAGGGGATTGAATCTATTTTTATACCCTACACCACACTGTGGTGCCGGGGATTGAAACACTTTTTATACCCTACACCACACTCTGGTGCAGGGTATTATGACATAGTGCTGATGTTTGCAACGCCTTAAAGGAATGGAGCTAGACGCTATGTTAAGTCTAACGATCGACTAAAATCACTGTATGATTGAGCAATGTCCGTAATTCGGTCCATTTATCGTTGCAATCAAAGTACAGGTCGTAATTATGAACCGATTTGGGTGAAACTTGATACAATCTTCAAGTTCGGTTTAAAGACGAACAATATTTTCCTACAGACCCCCAACCAAAGACCCTTCTTGAATTTAGCGTCTGCAGCTATAGAAGCCACATTTTACATCCGATTCGCACCAAATCTCACATGAAGCGGTACAACCACATTGATCCATTTTTTTCGAATAGAGTTAAGGTCCTGCAGCTTTAGAAGCCGCAAAATTTACCCTATAAAGCTCAAATTTTGTTAGGTGCGTTATGAGCGACACATAGTTAACCCTAACATATTAAGTCCGAACTTGATCAAGTTGCAGACAGAGCTGCCTTTTTCTCACAATAACAGAGTTGCTTTGGGTATCTTCTCGACAGCCACGCCCGCCTTTGACTAATTACTTGTTTTCGCAGTAAATGTCAATTAGTAAGGAAAAACACTTAATGTTTAGAAAATACAAGTGACTATCACTTTCAGCATTTGTATACAAGTAACTAGGTGGCAACGATAGCTGAAACAACGAACAGAAATTAGACTGTAACTTTAGTTGGCGTCTTGTCGCTATCCGTCACGACCATTTGCCAACCAAATGTATTCACCATACGTCAGCGACTAGGTTGTGAACAGGCTCTTACGAGGGCTGCTATATATATTTCTGGCAAAAATGGTTCTATTGTTTTTCAAAGTATTCTCCAGCATGATTTATACACATTTGCATGCGCTCAAACCAATTGTCGAAGCACTTTTTCCACTCCGATTGAGACACCTCCAAAATATGTTTTTTTGTACGCTTCAACAGGATCTTCTGGCGACGGAAATCGTTGACCATTTTTTTGATGTGCGGGAATAAAAAGAAGTCATTGGATGCCAAGTCAGGGCCGATGACCCATTACCCATCAATTCAACGTTTTCGTCGGTCAAAAAGACGCTGGTTTGAGCCGATGTGTGA
Source organism: Hydrotaea diabolus (assembly GCA_963513945.1). Lineage (NCBI taxonomy): Eukaryota > Metazoa > Arthropoda > Insecta > Diptera > Muscidae > Hydrotaea > Hydrotaea diabolus. The sequence continues at coordinate 97,336,699 of OY740720.1, read as the reverse complement.
GAGCTCGCATAGTCATGGTGCTCAATGATTCGTCTTGTCTTGTTCGTTTTTCGAATTTCTTCCAAGACTTCAGGCAAACAAATTGTGGTGTACCACTCAGAATTGACCGTCCTACGTTGCTCGAAGTTTTTGTTTTGAGGTCATACGCATAGATCCATGATTCGCTACCTGTTACGATCTTATAAACGTCTTTTGGAGCACCGCGATCGTATTTTTTCAAAATTTCTTTGCACCGATCGCCACGAGCCTTTTTTTAAGCGATTATCAAGCGATTGTTTTTTACAGTGCTATATGATGGTGCTTCATCGCCATACAAAGATTTAAGTTCATCGATGCACTCTTGTCGTGATAATCCACGTCGAAAGTTGTGAAAAATGATCGCACGAAAATGTTCACGAGTTAATTCCATTTTTTTGCCAAATTGATTTTTTCAAGTCACTGGAAACAACACAAATGATGGTCGTACGTCAAAACGTTCTGAGTGTCTAGGCAAAACTATATATAGCAACCCTCGTAGTCATCGAAATTTCGTTAATAACACCACTAATCATCGAGAGATGTTGGTGTTCGGCAACATTACTAAATGTGCTGGCTAAGATCACATCAGAAGTTTTTTCTTAGAATTCAGGCGACGGTGCTGCTAAATTAGTTTAAATATTGATGAATATGTTTTTCTCCTACAATAATATGTATTTTAATATAGAACATATGAAGAAAGTAGATAAAAAAAAGTTGCGAATTGTTTAAAATTCTTAGTCAAACCTAGATTAGTAACTCAATATAAATTTGGCAATATTAAAAGTGACATAGAAATATTCGTCCGTTTATTGTGCCGGTTAACTAATTTGCGGTTTTCTCTAGCGCCGGTTGAATTGACTTACTACTAATGTTTAAGTAAGGTAACGCTACGTCATAAATGACTACGAACTGGCAACGCTGTAAAAAATTCAGCTGTATTTGAGGTATTTGCAAAACAATCTAAAATGGCAGCGCGGGAAAAAACTTTCGGTTTCAAATGATTATTTACTCTTAGAGCTGTTGGAGCAACGCAAAGGTATACTAGAAAATAAAAATCGACCGCAGAAATTTGGAAGCAAAAATATATTGCTGCCGCAGGATATTTTTAACAATGTCATCACAAAATCATTAGCCAAAAAACACCAAAAAATATTAGCCAACAGCAAGTGTAGCTTAAAAATATAACACATTTCAAAGGTACCAGCTAACGAAAGCTAATGCTTTTGAACATGTCAAGCTAATACACAAAAAGCACTGACCACCTAAAAAATTTCACAAAAAGGTCAAGCAATAGAACTGAAGAAAACAAAAAGGAGCATTTTTTAGCAGCTTGATTGCTGTTTTTTCGCCAAGCTGTTTTGTGCTGTTGTCCAACGTTTTTTTTTATTTCTTGTTGAGTTGGATTGACAACAAACAGCTGTTGCGAAAAGTTGCCAATTTTTTTAGCTCAAACTTTTTTCATAAATTTTTTAAACATTTTTAACCTTTACTGCATTTCCTTGCAACAATGGTACCTGTCCATTGGCCAAACATGGATTTGGACGCTATTGACCAGGAAACTCCGCCAACACAACAACCGCCGATTGCGCTGGTCCCAGACATTCAAGTAAACAACTTGCAAAAAAAGGAAGAGGGTCGATGGCCCTTCATCACCGACAAATGTGGACGTGTCCCTTTTGGGCCTAATTATATTTGCATTACTAGCAGGTCTCGACATCGAAAATGTTGACAGTAGCCCCAGTCAGAGGAAAACGGAGAAGACACCTGCGGCTAAGCCCGTAAAACAGCCAAAGTCATTCTGTCCCCCTATATTCTTGTTTAACGTAAACATTAAGCGGCTAGTAGACCAATTGGAAGCTAAGTCCCCTAAGATCTCATTTAAAGTGAAGAACGTGAGTAAGTTCAAGAGCAAGCTCTATCTTTCGGACCCGTTAGTGCATACCAGGGGAAAAAATTACGAAGTGAAAAACGTACGGTACTTTTCATTTACACCAATGGAGTTTAAACAAGAGTCACTTATTTTACGTGGTTTATGCTCGGGTTCGGTAGCCGAAGAAGTCAAGGTTGCTCTGGGTAAAATTGTGTTATCTCCAAGGTAACACAATACACAACAACTGCTTTAAAGAAGAGAAGTTATGACACAGACCTGATGTTAGTGTCACTGAATCCCGAAAAGACGTTAAAAGATGTCTCACACATACAGTACCTCATAAAGCAAACAGTTACTTGGGAGAAACCAAAAAAGAAGGATAAGAAGATCCAGTGCTATCGGTGGTAGAGATGGGGCCATATTGCCCGAAATTGTGGCTCTCAATACCAATGCGTGAAATACGACGAGAAGCATCTTCCCGGACAATGCCAAAGAACAAGTACTGAAGGCTCTGATCCCTACTGTGTAAATTGTGAAGAAAAAGGCCACCCTGCAAGCTGGGGCGGGTGTCCAATATACAAAGAATATTTGGAATCCCGCAAGCAGCGTATTATTAAAGCTCGTGAAGAAAGAACCATTGCGAAAAACAACGTGACAAGAGCAATTAATCACCCTTATTCTGATTGTCGTCGTCAACGTCGTCGTCAATTTAATATCAAAATCACTTCGTTTCAATATAATATCACATCAACGCATTTTTGGTATTCCGTATCATTATTGTCTTGACGTTGACTGTTTATCGATAACTTCAATAAAAAAAATCACATACCTAACATTTTTGCATCAGATTTTGTATCTATTCATCCAATTGTTGAAAATTGTTTTTTGTTTCTGATTCAAACTCTGATTCAAGTGATGAAGAAAATAAAAAGAAACTTATTTTACAGAGAAAGACACTGCGATATAGGTCTGATGTCATGAAACTACCAGACAACAAGTAAGTTTAAGGTTTAATTAATTTCCATTGGCAATCACAAAGTTTTCTTTCATTCAAGATTTCAGAAATACTATCGTTTAAACAAAAATGCGTTTAATTATGTGTTGGAGGAAATTGCTCCTGAGATGGAAATTGGAGCCAGGTCAAATTGTGTATTCTCCTGTTCCAGTAAAATTTCTTCAGAGTGAACAGTTGTTTCCATCTCTATAACTGGGTCAACACCGAGCACTTCAGTGACAAGTTCCTCATAACTTGCTGCAACACCATGAGCTGATCCTTCAGGATTTATTGTGTTTTTGAAACTGCAGCAGGTTTGCAACAGCTTCTTCTAACGGGCTCAGTGTAATATATTTATTTACACCGCCACCTGTTGCTCTCATCTCCGATTTGTTTTCAACCATTTTCCTTTTGACTTTGAACTTTAAGTCTCTCCAAACCTTAACGAAAATATTTAATTTTATTAATCTACAAAAAACCAGGTCCGGAAGCATTCAAAACACTTGCAATGTTCTCCCATTGCTGGTTAAAATTTGTTGGCACTGTTCCTCTTTTGAAACCTTTTGCTAAGGATGGATTTTTCTCCAACTCTTCAACAAGTTTTTGGAACTGTTCATTATTTGTAATTTTCATATTTGCACTTTTACTTTTGCTTTTGGTTTTTTTTTTTATTTTAACAGCAAACTTCTTAGTCGTTACCAAAAACTGCGACGACAAAAACAGAGTCGTATCAATTCAATAACAACGTCCATATCATTTAGAGAATACCGAGTTGTGTCAATAGTTATCGAAAAACGACTACGCGAATACCAAGTATCAACAGTCGTCGCAAGATGTCGTTGTTTTGTCTTGACGACGACAATCAGAATAAGGGTGAATTCCTCCAATTTGCTGCCGGGTAAGTCCTTTGCCAGTATGTTTCATACCCAGCCATCCCAACCCACAATCCAACATGGAAAGCCATCGATTGTTAAGAGTTTTTAAAATCGCCAACTATTTTCTCGAACCTGAGGAACCGTCATTGGAACAACAAATTAATATATTTCTTTCTGGATTCAGAAACATGCCAAGAGTGAGGCCAAAGTTGAGTTTTTGCACCTTCTTAACCAAATTAATGCTACATATGGTCCGTAAAAACTTCACTTTTATGACTTTCAATGTTCGATCTCTTATTAGTACCAGTCGTCAGATCGAGCTCTCAAACATACTTCACCGTAATCAAATTGATATAGGATTCATTCAGGAGTGCCATTTGCAAAGAAGAAAAAAAGAAAAAACACTAGGGGTTGCCATAGTTCTTAAAAACACAATCCAATATAGACGGATTACCCTCAACGAAGCAGGATTCAGCAGCGTATTTATTCAAATTGAATCAAATTTCAACAACATTATTAAAAAGTATTTAATAGGTTCTTTGTATGTTCCCTGTGGTCATGCATCAACAATTTTGAATGATAGCCTAAACAACGTCCTGCGCCTCACACAAGATTTCGACGGATTCATCATTGGCGGAGATCTAAATTCAAAAAGTCCATCCTGGGGTGACAGCTCTGAAAATAGCAATGGTAAAGTGCTACACAATTGGCTGGAAGAAAATTCTTTGGATGTTACTCGCCTTTGTGACACCTCGCCATCATATGCAAATGGATCCTCCTTCTTAGGTCATTTTCTGCTTAGCACAAATCTGATTATCATCAACCAACCCAACGCCTAGATTTCAAGTCTTCCTTCATTCTCCGATCACTTCCCGCTGAAGTTGCGTCTCTGTATTGATTCAATCAACCTGATATTCATACAAAAATACAAATTGGGACAGCTTCCGTGAAGATTTGGATTCTGCTATTCTCGCCATCACACCTCCTGTAAACAGCAACCTGAGGAATGAAGAAATAGATATGTTAATTACTAATTTCAGTAACACGTTAAATTTAATACATGACAACCACTCGGAAAGACGTGAAATCGGCGAGAGAAAATTACCATACTCCGACAGGATATAAAGTTTTTCAAAATCAAGTACGCATGGCAGAAGGACTTGAAGAGAATATCCATCGAACTGGTAACAGACTCAGCCGTGAGTATAAAACGCTTTCTAGTCAAATCCAATTTTGAAAAAGATAATTGATGAAATAGTTTCGTTAGAGGAAGGTAAGAATTTTGGCAATAGGCTCACGAAGATAAAACCTGGTCCCACTGCATTTAAAGAAATTTATAAGATTGTTGGGAAAAAAGTAATCCTTTTTGCAGTAGTATTGTCCGCAACAATACCACCATCTCAAACAGCTCGGACATTTCCGAAATCTTCAAATCTTATTATGCCACAGTTTTTAGAGAAGTAAATCCAGAAAGACCAGTTGAAAACATTAATAGCAGTGTCATTAACTGTGTCAATGCAGTCTCCAATCACATTTACTCATTCGATGACGTATTTAAAGCAAATGATAATCCTGACACCTATCATTTTACTGATATTGGAGAGATCAGAGGAATCATAAACAAAGTCAACACCAAAAAGTTCAGTGGCATATCAAATTTTCTACTGAAAAAATTCCCAGACGCCACACTGAATTTCCTCACAATTATCTTGAATAATTGCTTCAATAACTGTTATTTTCCCACCGCCTGGAAATTTGCTAAAATCTTGCCGATCAGGAAGAAGCAAAGTAGCAATTTGACTACAGATTTTCGACCGATATCTCTATTATATAACGTTGGGAAATTGTTTGAACATGTCCTAAAGGACAAACTCGAAAACGAATTTGTTGTGGCCCCCATTTCAGAGTTCCAATTTGGATTTCAACAATTTCATTCAACCCAACATGCATTACTTAAATTCCATAATGATGTTACGACTAACCTGAGAAATAAGATATGTACTGTGGCAATATCTTTAGACATTGAGAAAGCGTTTGACGCAATTCATCACAAAAGTATTCTGTTCAAACTCTTAAATCTCGGTATTGATCTTTACCTGATAAAACTCTTCCATAGTTACTTCTCAGACCGAAAATTCTGCGTCCAGATAAATAACGATGTTTCTGCTTCAGGCCCAGTGAACAGTGGAGTTCCCCAGGGTAATGTGCTGGCTCCGTTCCTCTTCAATCTATTTCTTCATGACTTTCCACACCAATCTGAAAACTCAAAAGCGATATTATATGCTGATGACTGCATGATGTACGCCCACAACAACTCACCGATACATGCTCTCAATAATGCAGCTTTCCATCTTGGTCAAATATGCGCATATTACAAGACCTGGGGAATCACAATTAATGCAGCCAAATCTGAGGCAATATGCCTTAGAAACGCCTCGGGAAAGTGTGCAAAGTTTGTTGTATCTCAAAGCAAACTCCTAAATCTAACGTTGGACGGTATGGATATTCCTTTCAAAAGCAGCCTCAAATATCTTGGCGTCCATTTTGACAAGCTAATGAAGTTCAATGTTTAAGCAAGAAATCTTCTGCAAAGACCAGAAAAGTAACCGGGATGTTTGCAAACCTATTTCAAAACAAACACTTACCTCAAAATGCTAATCTCTTACTCTACAAGGTTGCCATAAGATCCATTTTAACCTACGAATTTCCTATTTGGTGCACAATCTCCCCATCAGTGGCCAAAGAAATAGAAGTATTTGAGAGGAAAATACTGAGAAAATGCATCGGTAAGAGTTATGAAAACTTTATAAAGCGGTACTCAAATACATACGTGTAAGCAATGCCGGAGTTCATCCTTTCTGTAGATATGCCTTATCTCTGCAGAAAAAAATTGTGGATAGACTTGAGAACCACACCAACATATTCATGCGCGAAAAAGACACGAATTGGTCGGGCCCAGCATACCTGTCCCCGATTGGGGTCATCAACGAGTCTTTTGATGACGACCCAGACCCATACGCCCCACCATCAATTTACCAAAAGTCCATTCCTGGCTCACATGGGGGCTAAAATAAAAAGTATAAATAAATGAAATATTAATATAATTAAAATTTTACAGTATGTAAATACTTACAAAATAGCATAAATGAGTCTATCTCGATCCGTGATATTTCTTCTATAGAAGAAATAAAAGTTAAATTTAACTTACTTTGTAAGTTATTATTTTTATCATCTGTTTTATTCTGTTTTGTTTACTTACTGTCGTACCTACTATGTACATTCTCTTTGTTCCTATACATATATATGTCATCCGCACACATGTTTATACACTCTGTTCGCCAATGTTGTTAACAGCTCGATTTATGTATTTATTTATGTAGTTTGTAAGTCTTATTTATTTGTAAGTTCGCAGACATCTGTGCTCTGTACGAAACAGTAAAGGCCGGTTGCAAGCCTTGCCACTCATTTTCATTAGTTTAGCATTTGTATGTTAATCGTACCCTCTCATTTTAGGAATGTAGCTTCGAACATTACCAATGTGTATTAGAATAAGACGTATATAGCTCTAAAAATAACATTTATTTCATTCGTATGTAAGACATTCACATATTATCGAAAAAGAAGAAGACAAATAAAAAAAAACTTACTTACTTACTTCATGTTGAGTTCAGTGTTGTCTACAGAAGTTGCGTATCATATGACCAGCATAAAAATCGTGGTTATTGCGATGCAAGATGTATTCCTGTTTTCGGGTTACTAAACAAGCATTTGCATTGAAATTACTCGATAAGCAAGCGAGTTGGCAGCTAATCGATAACGAAACGAGTTAGAGTTACCCGACATATTTTTTAACAAAAAAAATATGAAACACCTGGAAAATGAAAAGAATGCAAGAATATAGAAAAAGCGCGATAAAACTATTTCCATAAATTGTATTGAGTATTGCGAATGAGATCATGAGCCCCAGGAGAATATAATGTCTTCAATAAGGTCACAGTCGTTGTTGTAGCACATTTGTATAAATAACTCCAGTATCTGTATCAAATATTTAGTGTTAAATCAATTTATACTCTTTAGCCAGCTACTAAGTTCACCTTTTCATGTGAAGAAATATCAAACTTCAACCATGAAGTTCTGTGAAATTGCGCTGACAATTAAAAAAAATCTTGACAAACCCTCATTATAAGTCATTTCCTAAGCGATATTTATAGTTCTGACTTTTCCCTGGCTGGTGTTTATGTTAAATGCTGTACTGAACGAAATTAAATTTGACAAGAAAATGTTTACAAAACAAGAAACTATACAAAGTAACAAAATTGGCTTTTCACAATTTGCTTTGCCTTTTTTTGTTTGTAAACATACTTTTTTGGACTTATGCTGCCATCTGATTCAAAATGTTGTTAAATGTTGCCAGAATTCCATATTGTTATCTAACTAGATAACTAAGCTAGTTACCTGAGAAAACACGGCTATTGTTACAAATACGAGTATACATGTACATATATATAAATGTTTACTTTGTTAAACAGAAAAAACTATATACATATATTTATATGCACAGGATTCACTTGTTAACCTTTTAACAAAACATTAAAAGCATTATAGAGGTACATATTTATAAACTGTTGTTTATCGTCAGTAAATTCAAATTTATTAATCTGAAAAAAAGCATTCACGTCCAAAACAACTTAAGGTACGATCACATTGGGCAAGTTTTTGACGAAAATGTGTTTCATCACACTTGCTCAAAATTGTGTCAAAATAACCCAGGATTGATTTTGTGTTCACACTACCGACAAATATTTGACAGTTTTTGTTTGTTCAAACAGATGTCAAGTAATGTCAAATAGAAGTTTCGGAAAACATATTTGACGCGTGTTAAAATTTGAATAAATATTTGACCACACAGTCAAAAAATAGAAATGTATTTTCTGCCAACCTTTTGAAACCAATAATGCAGGAAGAAGAAAATTTACTGATTTTGAGCTATGTAGCAGCATCTTTGAGGAGGATATGGCAAAAGGGCAATTGGTTCGGGAGTGGGTACGTAGTCGGAATTGTTAAAAGAACTGCGTTCAGGAACACCAGCTCTCTATAAAAACTTTTTGCGCCTGAACGCTGCAAAATTTATAATAAATATTTTTGTGTTGCTGACATTATTTGCCCCGCTAATTAAAAAGAAGACGACACAACTTCGTGAGTCACATCCAGCCTCCGAACGTTTAGCTGTAACACTGACATCACTGATTTTTTCAGCTGCTATTTTGTATTGTTTGCTCTTACAAAAATTTTGTAAGATCAAATAGATATTTGCCGAAAATAGAGGAAAATACTAGTTCTCTGGTGGTCACACTGTGTTCACATTGGGAAATTTTTTGGTTGCTGGCAAATATTTTTGTTTCCCTGAAATCAGCTGTTTTGTTGTTTGCCACTCAGAAAAATTTTGTGGACAAAGATATATTCGACGTTTTTTTTCAAATATTTGCCCAGTGTAACCGTACCTTTAGTAGAAAAAATTATTTCGCTGTGAATGGCATCTTAACATTTTACACCCATTGATCACAACTAGATGGAGCTGTTAAACGTTAGACTCATCAAGAGGTTGCGATTTTCTCTTTTAACATGTGTATACTTATGCATACATTTAGGCATTCGATTTAAAGAGTATATAATTAAAAGAGATTTCGTTAACTTCGAATCTTAACTGTTCGATTGGCGAGCTAGAAATGGATTTGTGTTGTTGTCGTTGTTTTAAATAAATTGAAATATGATACATACATAAAAACAAAAAACTTCCTTTGTGTGTAGAAATAGTTGGGGTGGGTGGGGGTTAATGGCCAATTAATGACGATTTTCATCTTTTTGGTGGGTAGAGGGAATGGGGGAAAGTGGATCATGACGCGTTGTTTACCAGGCTCGCATAAAATAAACAAGCCAAATCAAAAACGAAATAAACATACTCGCATGTACGAACATTCAAACTTTTTGTTTCCTATTTCTACAGAATGTCTGTCCTTTTGTACGAGTATCACATTCCTCTGCGCATACACACACCTTTGTGTTAGTGTACAACACACACATGCGTACACACATCCCTCAAAAACAAAGTGAAACCATTTCTAGCTCGTCATTCGAACATTTAAGATTCGGACTTAACGAAATCTCTTTTAATATATATTATATCTTTGGATAATACCTTTATAAAAAGACTTAAATTTTTTGGTGACATCTATCGGATGGTAGAACAACGAGTTTGCTTTAAAGCAAATGATGCCAGCTTATGATTTCAGCACTTGATTGAGAGACAATGCTGCCAGACAATATTTTTGAAAAAACCTCAAATTTAATATCAAAAATCGTGAGAATCGTAAAAATAAAATCGTCCCTAAAGATGCGGACCACTTAAGCTTTTTTCCTACGCTGTGTTTTTCTTCACATGCTCAAGTCTGAAAACCAGCAAATATATGCTGAAAATGCTTAAAAACATTAATGATATTTAAGCATCGGCATGCAAAAACCCTGCTATTCATTAAGGGTGTTTTCAGTTAAGACTCGATACGGGATTTATATGTGACAGCGCATAGAGAAAGGGACCTAAGGGTAAAAAAATCAATTTTCATTTTTTTCTTTTTTTGATGTGGACAACATCTTAGCATCGAATGAGACCGATCCCATGCCCCAAAAGTGTTCCCTCCCAGAGATACGCGCGTTTTATGAAAGTGAAGTCGACGATTCTAACGCATATAGAAAGGACCCTAATATTTAAAATGGCTCTCCTGAACAAAACTGGGTATTGTGGAATCACCTGCTGCAGAATGCCACAAATAAACAAAATGCGAAATTAACTAGAGGATTTCTTTAATAAATGTATAATAAAGTATGTTTTATTCAGACGTGTGGTTTTCAAAAAGAAATAAAACGGATATAAAATAAAGCCTTGGCCATAGCTTTATTACAAAGATAAGGGTTTGCCATTATGTTTTAAAAATTATTTCGGGCTAGTGGCCGCAGCGGCTGTCATCAGAAATAACGCCCCAAATATTCTCTTCCAAGGGGTGTCGGGGTTATCTGCGTAGACAAGTGACTTCTCATAACCCCCAAAAAAAAATAGTACAGTGGTCTTAAATCGCACGATCTTGGAAGCCACGGCACAGGCCCACGAAGCGAGATAGTGCGTTTACCAAAAGTTTTCTTCAATGGAGCGCCATCTTGTTGGAACCAAAGGTCGCCCACATCAACGTCCTCCAATTCAGGCACAAAAAAGTCTTTAATCATGACTCTATAGCTTTCCCCATTTACTGTAACGTTATGGCCGGCTCCGGTTTGGAAGAAATATTGACCAATGACACCATACAGTGACTTTTTTAAGGTTGTAACGGCGTCTCAACAATGGCTTGTGGATATTCGTTACTCTAAATGCGACAATTTTGGTTATAATCGCACCCATCATACAAAAATGAGCTTCATCGCTGAACAAAATTTTTGGACCCATTCACCACAAAACGGCAAACCAATTTGAGGATAAATCAAGTGACAGCTGTCAAAAAGACCAACTCCACCAACTGGCTATATTGAAAACCACACGTCTATAAAACACCCCAAATAGCGAGTGGTATGGAGACAAAATACTAAATACAAATATTTATTTTTACTAAATACAAAATATCGTCAACATAGTACACAAAATGCAGTTTATATATTGGACGGTCTTCGAGTAAAATTCTCTACATCAGGCGAATGGCTTTAACATCTCAAATACTAGCGATAATTCGAAATGGAGTCCAAAATTTAGGATTAAGCGCTCCCAAAACTATTGTTTCGGACAACTTGTACGTGAAGGTTTATTGTTCTAAAATCGTGTTGCAGAGTTTTGATTGAAAGAAATCGCTTTTGTGATTCATTTTTGTTGCACCGGCCCTAGGTCCAGCGATCTAACTCTTTTGAAGCTCTTTGCGTTTTGCTTAGATGGCTTTGTTGTTCCAGGACTATATTAAAATCACTATTTTCATATGAATTAAAAATAATTTTATTCAATTTAATGAATATTTATTAAATCAACATGACATGGAAACAGAGAACGGAATCTACGTGAGCCAGAATGATATTGGAACTAAAAAACGAACGAAATTTTTTAATAGGTCGGAACCGCCAATAAATGGTAACAAAATTAAACAGCTTTATTGTCGGACAGCACCGACCGAGTCGAATAAATCATTCCTATAAAGCCGGATACTTATATAATTGTATACATTATATTTGCCAGTTTCATGACATTTCATTTATTTTTCTTTGATTATCTCCTTATATTCGGAATGCATTGCTCACTTTTCTTAATTAATATCGTTTCGCCTGGCAATGCATAAATAAGTTTAAAGAGTGCAGTATGGCAACAAATTTTGGATTTAGCCTCGATATGACTAGGTAATTATCCATTGCTACGTTAAGCCGCCAAGGCTAAGATTCTACGAGTATACAAACTCTTATCGAGTGTTAACCCAACACAACTATTAGTCCGTCCACTAGTTTAACTTTCGAAGTGCATGTTGGGACTAAAACGATATGTTGAACATATAAAAAAAAATGCGAGGAGATTTTTCCAAGCATTAAATTTTGTCAATGGTAAACTGTAAATTGATCAGTACAGCCTGTCAATGTTTAGTGTTTTTAACGCAGAAAAGAGGTAAAAAATTAAGTAAAATGACTGCTAAAACGTAAACGATTTATTTAATGTTTAATAAATATTAACAAAACTTAAATGTAATATAATTCATTGAAAACTAAAATAATAATTGATAATTTCTACATATAAAATTGAAGGTCTGCATGTTACTCTGGTCATTCTTTATTAAAAAAGTCAAAATCGGATAGTGCTTTATGCAGAAAATCTGGATTTAACTTTGCTAATAAACGATTTTCTAGGATGTCGCCTTTAAGCCGATTGATTTCAGTCTCGCTAGTACAGGTTACAATGCTGAAAATGAAGGTTCAACTGAAACCTAAATACAAAAGTGTTATCGAAAACCAATGAGCATATTACGGACATAAAGAAATATTCTTCAGTGGCAGTTATTTCATTAATGAAAAATACTTGAGTTGGAGAAACAACGAAACACACGCTGCAATTAAGAGCCTAAAGTTCAGGAATAGTTTTTCATTATTTCCAAATCAATAGAACTTCAGCATTTTTAACTATTCAATCACCCCCTGAGTGTTGTTTGTGTAAAACTCTTGGTGTAAAAACGCAAATAATTGATTTTCCCAACCGTCGGTTTCTTTGCGGATGGCGAGTTTGTCGCAGTTACATTGCTGTCGACCTTGAATATCGTTGTAAGCTTTTCCCAGAGGGTTGTTAGGTAGGTAACGGCGTGTGTTTTGTACGTCTGACCGAAGAAACCGTGGGTCAAGGTAGAGACATGCTTTTAAGGCGGAGGTTTTAAACAACTGTTTTGTTCTCACTTGCATGTTCTGTAGTAATACAAAACTTATTTTGTACAACTGTGAATTTTGTTTTTACAGTTCTCACCAAATGTTTTCTTTCTTTGAAGTTTGCACTGTAGCCACATTACGTACAAGACCTCATTATGCAGCTAATCTTCTTGGAATTTTACTATTGCTGATTGTAAAGGATTAAGTGCTACACAATACAACTCTATAAAGTTCCAGAAATTTTCATTGATTTCAAAATTAGCATCTTCTGATTTATTTTGACTTTTAGAATCAAAAATCGCATTTGAGTTTTTAATATCAAACAACATTTTGTAGATAGAGTGGGACAATCGAGTGGTGGAATTTTTCTGTCTTTACATTTAATCAGATTTTTGTATCAATTGCTGCATTTCCTTATACACTTTACTGTATTTCTGCATTTTCAAATAAATTTCTTTATCTCCTTCTGTTTAGTTGGCTCAACAGCTACAATCTGTGTCGTATGGGTAGCATATTTTCTGAAAATATGTCTTATTGCCATATTTCCCCTCAAATTCGACACCATTTTCTTCTTCTACGCATAGATGAGAAAATATTTTCATAATTTTTTCATATTTCGCCCGTTGTCGGTTGTAATTGATATTGATTAGCAAATTTATTTTACAATTGTAAAATACAGTAAAACTTTCAGAATCTTAGTTTTTTGAATTGCTGAAATGTGCGCCTTTTAATTCAATCATGCCTAGTAGTCTAGAGCCAATTTGGTCGTTTTGGATAAACTGAGTAGAAGTGCCAACAATATTTCTAAATAGTCTTGTCGTTTTGTCTCTTTTTTTAAGAAATCAACTTATCCGTACATTCTTTAGATATTGCTGTAACCACTTTTTTCGTCACTTCCGACAGAGTATTTTTGCAATTGTCTGCAACTAGGCAAAAGTTTTTACCTCTTTCGTTCTCAATTCCTTTGCAGATGATATATAATATATATCTCATGTGATCCAAATTTCGAACATATAATGTCACAGTTCATCTGTTACTAAACGAATGTATGATTTTATAAGTATTTTCTTGCTAATGTTACATTTTTTATGTTTTGAACTTTTTGTTTTTGTTTTCGTTTTTACAAAAAATCAACTTATGTCCTTTTTCCAAATGGCTTTTTAAATAATAATTTTTGAGCTTCTAAATTATTTTTTGCACACATTGGAAATTGAAATGTTATTTTCACTTTTAAAATAATCATCATGGTTAAACAAACTTCCTTGTGGCATTTTCAATACGTCTAGATTATTTAAACGCTGGCATAGATTATTTAAACGCTGGTTGTTTGTTTCTAGCATTTGGTTGATTTTTATGGCCTATTAACGGTGCGCGCACGACTGCTTTTGTAGAGTGCTAAACGACAAGCAGCTGATTTCGGTTTATCAAAAAACCCTCAGTTGCACGAAAACCTTGTTACTCGAGACTCTCTTCGCTCTCATTAAGTCGAAAAGAACTGTCAAACCAGTCACTTGTTTTTTTTGATCGTTTGGCTGAAAAATGAAGGCAAGCATTGAAAAATGTTTGAAGGCCTCCGTTGAGACACCGCCCAGGAGAAGCAAAACGGTAGCGGTGGTCACACCAACCAGACAAGGCAACCAACAGGCTAGCGCTCTGTGGAAAAAAGCAGCCACAAACAAACCAATAGCTACAAACACACCAGCAGCTACAACATACCAGATGCTACCCACAAACCAGCAGCCAGTCACACAGCCGATTTATTTACATATTTATTTATTTGCGAATTGTCATTTGATTGCTCTCATAGCAGCTGATGTCTTTAAGGAGAGGCAGAGTTGAATTTATTATACTTATAGTATATTCAGAATAATATGAGGGTTTTTGGAACCCCCTGATATGGCAACAATACAGTTTGTGTATTCTTACGTTATAACGTAATGCCATTAGAACCGAATCGAGCGAGATACATACATTAACCAAATTCTACTTGAAAGTAAGTGACTCGGTTTCGTTCGACCACAGTAAACAGGCTATTAATGTTTAGTCAAAATTAATTTTTTTGTGTTACAAACCAGAGGTGTGGAATCTTCATCAATACAAGTAGCCCGCACTACAAGCATACACGATTCGCAATTCTGGCGGTTACGTTCTAAACCACACCCTCCAAACTTCAACCACTCTCCCCCGCGGGACTGCCGTAAGGTATTACTTCGCGGGGGCTAGTTAGCATTTACGCTATCGTCGAATCAACGTAGAATTTTGATTCCACGTTTCGAATGCGTTCCGTCCTTTGCAATTCCTTCAGAACTATTGCTGTGTGCATTTCGATCTTTACCCAATTTTCAACACCCTGGAGCACAATTTCCACAATGTGTTAAGGGACTGGGATGTCCATAAGTGAATCACTGAATCTGGGACAGTTAAATACAGCGTGTTCTTCTTCCTTTACACATTTCGGTCATACAGGCAAGCTGTCATGTCCAAATCTGTGTAGATATTTCCTTAAGCAACCATGCCCTGTAAAAAATTGCGTCAGGTATTAGTTTACGTCCCCTTGAGACCGATTTGTCCAATCGGAGACAGTGGGGATTAACTGGTGCTCCCCACCTGGCTTGCCAAATTTCCTTAGAGACTTTTGAGTTGAGTTTTCTGGTCTACCAGGATGTCAATCGGCATCATCCCTGCTACAAAAAAGCGGCTTCTACCGATACTGTTCGGAATTCACTTATTGCTCGCAGGGCACTCAGAGGTAAGCATTCATCTGGCTTCTACCTCGACATAGCGTCTGCTCATACAGGAGCCGCACAGAGGATCACCTTGTTAACGACTGTCGTTAGTAATTTCCTTCTAGCTGCTTTGGGGCCTACAATATTGGTAACATCCTGGCTAGTGCAGATTGAATTCGTGTCGACTTTTCGCTCGCGGAATTTATATGCTCTCAAATATGAAGTACATATTATCTATATGGATATCTGACCTGACGTTAAATAGTACTTCAAGAATACCTAAGCTATGCTTTTTACTGTTTTTTCGGCCTGTTAACTTCATCTCTTTTTATTTGTTCAAGTCTGGAGCATTTAAAGGGTGCTTAGATTTTTATGACATGTTGATTTTGAAAAAAACAATTTATTTAGAAAATTATTATCATTTCTTTTTATTATGATAGTATTGGTATGGTTCAATTATGTATGGAACAAAATATCGGCGAAATAGCCGCCGCAACCCCGGCGGCACACCTCCATTCGATGGTTCAAATTTTCGATGACGCTGAGGCATAATTGAGGTTCTATGCCGTTAATGTGCCGAATTATCTCATCTTTTAGCTCTTGAATTGTTACTGGCTTATCGACGTACACCTTTTCTTTTAAATAACCCCAGAGAAAGAAGTCCAACGGTGTCAAATCACATGATCTTGGCGGCCAATTAACATCGCCAGGACGTGCAAAAGAGCCATTGTTTCGTTGCAAGTGACACCGTCCTGTTGAAACCACATCCATATCTTCCAATTCGGGCCATAAAAAGTTCGTTATCATCTCACAATAGCGAACACCATTCACAGTAACTGCCTGACCGGCCTCATTTTGGAAAAAATACCGGCCGAAGATGCCGCCAGCCCATAAACCGCACCAAACAGTCACTCTTTGTGGATGCATTGTTTTTTCGACAATCACTCTTGGATTATCATTCGCCCAAATGCGGCAATTCTGCTGATTGACGAATCCACTGAGGTGAAAATGTGCCTCATCACTGAAGATGATTTTCTTCGAGAACTGGTCGCCCATTTTCATAATAAGCCTGAATAAATTTAACGCGTTGCTCGCTTGTGTATCTTTCCATTATCCAAATTGAGTTAAGAAAATTTTTGTTAAATGTTCGATAATAAAAAACGCTATTTTGAAAGTGTGTCATATGACGTGCAACCATGGTAAGCAACACTGAACTCAACTCAAAACTGTAAATTCATGTAAATTTTGGGGGCACATAATTTGTGCAGCCTTCAAATATGCTTAAAAGCAGCAATCCGGTTGCTAAAAATGTCGGCTGTTTTTTGTTTTCTTCCGTTTTATTGGCGATGCTCTTCGTGGCATTTTTTTTTAGCTTCCAGTGCTTTTTTGTATTAGCTAGTATTGTTTAAAAGCATTAGCTTTCTTAAGCTAGTGCTTCTAAAAAGTGTTAAAATTTCTATTTCTGATTTAGCGCCAGCGTTGCCACTATACTTTTTAAATACGCTTTGCGTTCCTCTTTGGCTTGCCGTACGTAATTTAGCGTAGATGTGGTCACTCTATTGCGCGACAGACAAAATTTGTTTCGTTGAGTTCGTCAAGCGCATTTTTTTTTGTACGAATTCGTTCAGTCAGTTGGAGTCATTTTGCGAGTGAGGAATGAACGGAATTGTTTGCCGTTTGTGTTTTTGTTTATCGATTCTGTAATGTAGTGAGAAAAAAGGCAAAAGCACAAAACACAATAAAGCAAAATAAAGTAAAGATAAAATGAAAAATTAAAATTGTGGTTTAAAATAAAATTAAAGCAGTTTAAGTTGAAGCTCTTCGGTCCGGTTCAGGTACAAAAAAAAAATAAATTCCGGTCTTTGGGTAGTGCGTTGAATGCGATATTTTTTGGATAATTCATCAAATCAACATCATCTTAGATCAACATCTTCGCCTTTGCCCCAGACTTGCAGAATTCGTCGAGGTATGTTTTTTAATTCTTACCTTGTTTTTTAGACCATCGCCTTAAATTCCAATCATGCCCAGTGAGTTGACCACTCACTACCTTCTCTTCTGCGGGGTGTACCGTGTTTCGTCCAACAAACAGAAAGATTTTGTCATTGTATAGTTCAGTTCAGATTTCAATGTTCTTTGTGTTGTGAAATGAAATGGAAACAGTCCGTCGTTCTGTGGAGGAAGATAAGATGAGGCCCTAGAAGATGTCACTAGAGGTGGAGTGGAGGAAGAAGAGTCCTCTAGGGCCTCATCTTCTGCAGGACTGTTATTTTCATTTTCTTTGTCCTGTGCCGCTTCATTTTAGCTGTTGTACACCCGGGTGCTGATGTGAAGATTATTTATTACGTTAAGTAAAAAAAGTGTCAATTTTGTTTATGTTGTGCCATGAGAAGTCCCAATGGCAAAGCCCAGACGTATTCGACTCTACAAAAAAATCGAGACTAGTATTTGTTGTAGCCTTATAAGTACATTGTCCGCGTTACTATGCAGTTTCAGTCTCTATCCGGGAAACTTCACTGAATATCTAAGAATATAATCTATATTTGTATAAAGAACTTTACCCTCTCCTGGCTTCTATACATGACTTGAATTTAGAATGCTTCGATGCGGTCTTCCGGTTTCAAAAATTGGTTCAATGATCAAGGAATCCGTACGGTTTTGACTAAACAACATGTTTCTTAGCAGATATTTTTAGTTCGATATAGTGCACGAAAGCTCAATCCGATCGATAAGTCAGGAATTCTTTGCTGTATACAGGAAACTTATTTGCCTCACACCTGTTGTGATAGCCAGTTTGGAGCAATTGCAGATTAATTTCGTATACCCATCTGTTGTTTAGTTCCATGTGGAACTAGAAATGTCGAAGCGGCATGGCGCCAAATGTTGAGCACACAATTTGTGCTGAAAAAGTTTAATACATTTTGAGTTCACACATTGACTCCAAATTTCCAAATTAAATTTAGCCAAAATTTTGGCTAAATTTTCTCCACTTACAAAGTGGAGAAAAAACATGGTAGAGAAATAACAAAACATTGGAGAAGATCAAAACAGTAAGTAGGGTTGCCAGACAAACAAAATCAGTAGGAAAAATCGTATGTAATCTCGATTGGCCTTCAAACAATTCGCGATAATAAACTAAATCGATGCAAACCTATAAAAACATGTCAACGAATACGAGTATTGAGTGTCAACACAAAAATGAATAGTAAAAACAAAAAAAAAATCACTTAACAACATCAATAGTTCACTTTACACATCGCGAAATATGGAATTAAAACCAACACATTTCAGCTGTTATTAAAAAAAGGAAACGACGCAAGCCTTTTTTACAAAATCCATCTGTTTTTGGTCGATTCCAATCATATGCTCCACATGCACAACAACGGAAATCGAGTATGAGAAATTTAACTGGCGTGCTTGCTTCGTTGTTATTGGGAATACGGGAAGCAAACATCAAGGCGTCGTTTATTATACGGCCTGCCAAAATTGCGTAGCCTGTTCTCTGTTATGGTTAATTTAAATCCAAAAAATTATAACGTTCGTTCGAGTGAATGTTTGTGGAGGACTACGGACACCTACCCATCGAATAATATCTTCTGCAATTTTTCTTTGGGAACGGACATCGGACACTAAAGAGCTGAACGCTTGTGAAAATATGTTCAAGAAATGTTTGAAATATTTACATATATTTCTCGTCCTCGATTTGCGTTTTTTTTTGCATTTGACATCCCTTAAAGTTTTCACAAACACGAGCAAATAAAATGTCCTTTCAAATTACCAACAAAGATTCCACACTTGATTTGAATTTTTATATATATTTTTTTTCTGAAAAAATACCTAGATATCCCAATATATAATGTAAAATATATATTAATGCATTTTGAAAATGCATCTACCGAATAACACGAGTAACAAGTATTTGTAGAAATGAAATATTTAATATTAATTTCTGTCGTCATCTTATGTTGTTTAACGGCTAAGCCGATTTTTAGGAGGCTTAGACGAGCCGATTTAGCCGCCTTGTCTACGCAAAAATCCGAGGCGGCGGCGCGCAGCCGTTTTAAGCCGATATCACTTCAGAGTCTTATATGGAGTTGTTGAGTTTGGAAATAATTGACGTTTTGATTTTTATTCAATTGTAAAGAATTCGATTGGAAGAAAAACAATAGTTAAAAGTGTAGAAGAAAAAAGAACGTTTTCAAGATACATAAAATTAAAATTAGCAGTGACCAAAACTCAAATATACACACAACTCCAACAATGTTTTGACGACGAAAGAGGGTAAGTAGAGGGATTTTAATATTGAGTTGCAGGAGAATTGCTCCTGTTGTCCTACACAATTTAATTTCTCTATCGTTTCGTTCGATGGAGCGGGAGAGAAGAGCAACATATCGATTAGTCAATGTTCTTCCTGCCGGCATTTGCTGGTAGTACTCGTATTTCGTTGAGTGAGTGCGTCGCTCCCGACACCCTCCTTCCCACCTCTTAAATCAATGAATACTGTTTCCAGTATAGTAAAATGTCATTGCGCGTCGCCTCTTCGCTCGTCGTTTTAATTTTTTATTATGGATGTTTTCTATTTAAATGTGTGTTTTTTTATTTGTTTCTATTTTTCCGTTGTTGTTTTTGTTTGGAGATCAATACAATTTTCAATTCAATTCATTCGGTTTAATTGTTTATGAGCTTCTGCTGTTGTTCCTATTCAGTCAAATGACGGTATTGAGCAGAAAGCAACAAATATTATCGTATATGTGACGCTCAAAATAGAAAGGGACCTAAGGGTAAAAACAGTTTTGTTCAGGAGAGCCATTTTAAAGATTTAAATACGCGTATCTTTGGTGTACCATCACTTTCATAATACCCGCATATCTCTGGGAGGGAACACTTTTGGGGCATGGGATCGGTCTCAATCGATGCTCAGATGTTGTAGACATCAAAAAAAGTGAAAATAGATTTTTTTTGTCACATAGAGAAATCGGATTGTGCGATTTTGCCACTAAATGGTACATTTTTTATCAAAAATATACATAATCTGACTATGTACTATACGACATTACTTCTTACTTTGCCAATTGTAGATAAAAAATCTCACTTGAATCACAAAGTAGGTCTGTCCGGTGAACATGGGTGAAAGCAAGTTTTGTAACATATTCCAGCATGGGTTTATTTTAAAGATTCGACAGATATTATGGTAGAACATATCCCAGCATGGGTTTATTTTGAAGATTCGACAGATATTATGGCAGGACTTTGGAACCAAGGGGCCTAAAAACGGACCTTTTTTGCAAGAATCGGTCTGGCAAACACGTTTGGCGACATTTTTGCTTGCTTACTATATTTGATGGTCTTATATTAACAATTGTAAACGCAAATCTCATTCAGGATATTTGTACACCCTACACCACACTGTGGTACTGGGTATTATGACTAAGTACTGATGCTTGTACCTGCTAAAACGAAAAGAGATAGACTCCATGTTGAGCATACCGATCGATCCAACGCCACTATATTATTCCGTTGAGCGATATCTCGTTGTCTATCATGAAGCCCAACAAAATTGAATGTTGTCTCAAAAATACCCAAAAAGTGTGCCACTGCGTACAGCTGCGCTCAAAAGAACAGCAATAACAGATTGTGAAAATTCACATTTTCCTTCGAATTGTTAAATTTTGTTCCAAGTTTTACAACAACATTCAGTTGTTACTATTTTCACTCTTAAAGTACTGTTCGGACCGACGCGACACGGCAAAACGCAACTAAAAGGAAGCTAGCAGCGTTTTTTATGTTGTCAAATAAAACAAAGCAAATAAATGAATTTCAAATGAATTTTTTCATTCTCTATTTTTATTAATTTATGTATCAAAAGCCTAGCCTGGTTGTGGATGTCTTTCGAAAACCTAAACGAACGAAACCCAGTCACTCACTTTCGAGTAGGATTGGGTTTATGTAAGTCGCTTGAAATTAAAAAAGTGACTGGTTCTGACTGTTCTGTTTGACGCACATAAATCTAAATGTGTAATGCTTACGATTTCATCCGACTTGATTATCGAGCGACCGAGTGTGTTAGGTAAACCCAACGCAAAGAAAAAAATACCACCGTTAGCAGTTGATACCTCGGTAAAGAAAAAAGTATTTGATTTTTTTTGGTTTAGCTCTTGTGAGCGCTTTTTTTTTCTAAATCACACCTAAAACAATCTATAAAATTGAGATCCGTCTACTGCGCAGGCCTATCCTTGACTTCAATAGTTGTTTCCTTAAACCATCTTTTTGGTTTGATTTTTGTGGCATTCCATATTATTAATATTTTTGAGGATTTCGAAATATTGGTAAGTGTCCATTAAATTTTTCATCGAATGAATTGGACCAACACCGCAGGATGATAACCATGTCAATAACATTGCACTCGAGCCACCGTGCATACAAATTTTTGCTGTACAACGGGATCATATTACCTGTTTTCATGAGTACGTCAAACACACCGTCGAGGTCTGTACCGCCATTTAACCAAACTTTGGGCTCAAAAAGGCCACACCAGATGTAATTATTAAAGAAGTCGCTTTATTCCACTACATTGCTTTCCTCGACCCACTTATTTAAATATAATCTTCATTATTGCGTATTTTAAAAACAAGATTTTTATCAATTAATAACTTTTTGATTTTAACCAATTCGCAAAAATGACAGCTTATAAGTTTATACCAATCTTATGCTTTATTTTATTTTGTGTTCAGATTTTGTAACGATTAAACAGTGTAGAAAATAAAAAAAACATATATAGATGTATGACGAAGATCAGATCAGGCCTGTCGAAAGGTCAGACGTTTATTGAAAAAATCCGTATCTGACTAAAACTCTGTTCTATTTAGACTATCCTTGCCCCTGTCAAAGTAGGGCCGTAGAGACAGAAGTTTTCCTAAGGCAAACTTTTTGCTCATATATTTGTCCAGCGGGGTCCCCGTAACATAATGTCTATGTATAGTAGGCATGGTTCGGTCATACGGTTTTATGTTTATTATGTTTTATACTCGTACCTAAGCAAAATATTAAAATTTTAATTTTTAATATAACATTTTAGTTAATTTATGCTGGCTGTTAATTCAAAATCAGTAGCTGGTGTTCGTCTGCTCGTTCCATTGTGAAACGTTTAATGGTGTCCTCTTTGTCCCTATGTTTATAGGGAAAATGCCTGCTCGGTCGGCAGAGGCAAGTATTAGTGGCGACGATGGTAAAAAAATAAATAAAATGACAAAAATGAAATTGACATTGATTGCGTGTACATTGTTCCGTTAAACAGTGGGGTTTTCATCTTTTTTAGAGCTTACGAAAGGGTTAGCTGTCGATCAAATTAGCATACGGCGCAAACTTTCGACATTTATGATTTGTATACTCTGACAAATCATCATGAAGAAATTCTCGCTTGAACAACGCAATGGAATAATCCAATTTTTTTTAAATCAGTCTACATTTGGATCGACTTACAGACAATTTCATAATTTTTATGGCTAACATATTTGTCTACATGCCTGAGATCGTTTTCAAATATAATTCAATGTATTTATCTTAAAAAAAAGATAAATTTACTTTTTCTATCGCACAAACGAACAGAAACCGCACTTGCGTTTTTATTGTCAATGTCTATACACATTGAAATAGATTTTTTTGGTATACGCGAACACGGCTGTAGCGAGCTTGCATTTCCCCTAACGATGGATGTACAAAAACATTTTGAAACTTTATGAATTAAAAATTAGCTTGAAACCGAAAATGTTTTTTAATTAATCAAAAAAAAAAAATAATCGACGATCATTGTAAAAAAAATCAAAAAGATCGAACTTCTCTACCATGCCATGATTGATCTACCACAGACTGAAGTGCACAGTCGGCGGACGCTACCCAACCGACTTTAACCACCAGTAAGGTTGCAACATACTACGTATACTTACTTACACCCATACATTAGTGTGTATTTAGATCGAATAAAAGGAAACCAGAAACAAATTGATGATATTAAATAAAAGATTCGAATTTGTATCCTATTGGATGTGCCAAGAGGTTACCAGTCTCGAACTTCAATGGGAATTGTTAGATCAAACAAGAAATATCAACTGCATTATATGAAGTCAACGCCATCAGAGCTGTACGAACCCTTGCGCGATGGAAAACTGGGACACTTAACAACACGTTCAATTTTCTATGCCGCTGATACAGTCGAAAAATATATTAACGGTTTGGCAGACATTTGTTGGTATAATTATAGTGTTCCGTTTTGTAGACCCTTAAGTTATTAAGAGGATACCCTTTAAATATGTACAATTTCCAGTACAGATTTTTTTATTTATACCAAAGGTGGAGAATATCATTTGAAATTTTGCTTTGTATAAAGTATACCGATGGAGATATTTTTCCACCGAGAATACATTTTGACAAAAATCTTTTTTGTTGTAGATGATATGCAAAATTGTCAATAACAACAGTTATTTTAAAACCATTTTTGAAAGTATCAAAATAACAATTGATTCTCTCGATTACTCTTCTTGAGCTGAACGAGAATGTTTATATATCCTTTGGCCTCCAATGACTCTTTTAATGCGATTACCCAATTTGACCTTTACAATGCGGCTTAAAAACAAAAGGGACTGAATGATTTTTATTGAGGACTTTTATAAATTAATACACTGGCTGACTTTTATAGCTAACTTGCTATTTAATAAAAGTAATCAATAACTGTTCTCGTTAGAGAAATTAAATAAAAATCAAAAATAATTGTTATTTGTAGAGTAATTAAATAAAAGTCAACAAAATTTATTGAAAATAACTGTTATACGAAGAGCAATTCAATAAAATTTAAATCAGAACTGTTAAAGATTGATTTTGATAATAAAATTTAAAACTGTTACGATCCCTGATTTAAACTATTGCATAATGTGGGCCGCCGTTGGCTGATGATTAGTGACGATCATAAAAGTTCACCCAGATTCAAATCCGGGAAAGAACATCTACACAAATTTTCAGCGGCTGATTTTCAAATTGTAATTGCCGGCCACTTAACGTGTAAAAGCTTCTTTAACAGTGTGTTGGTCGTTTAAATCACAAAGCTGAGAAATTACCATTTTTGGATCATTCAAAAGATCATGCTTAGCATGTAATTTTGGCAAAATTAACAGATTTACAAATCGAATGCCGTTGCATACCACCACATACCACCATCCTAATTTACTGAATTTAATTTGATTCCCCAAGGCTGTAGTTCTGAATAATAAAATCTCGATCTAAATTTTCAATTATTTTATGTATGTTGCAAACTAATTCGCTTATGTGTGAAACACTGAATTGGTTTCAAAATTACAAAAAAAAGCTAAATAAATGTTTTAAAAGCTAAATAAGACCTCTCCTCTTAAGACAAGAAAGTGGATAGGATCATTTGAGAATGTTTCCTTTTTTGTAGAATCCGTTCGCTTATGTGCATTTGAAAAACAATGTCCGAATATTTGTTTTTATTTTGTTTTTCAGGGGGGAAAAATATAGTAAAAACCTACGATTAAAATAATCTAATTGAATCAAATATTTATTCCAAGAGTAAATACGACATCTGTGAAAGATAATTCCAGGTTAGATTTGCAAGATTGTCTTATCCGCTCCCAATTCGGATAAGTGCACGCTTTTTAATAAAAAATCGCTTAATTAAAATAAATATTTGAAAAGATTGCACTGAATGATTTTCCATGCACTGTACACCGCTTTATTGAAAACTCGTTTATGTGCAACACTTCCTTAATGCAAAGAGTCAAACTTATATGATACGAACATCGTTGCTTAAGAAAAGGTATGTGAGGTACATGGACATTTTTCCAATACTGTATACTCGTTGTCGGCAAAAATAAATTCTTGTTGTAAGGTTATTTAATTAAATTTGAAAAATTTCAAAAAAGATACAATTTATATCAATTCATTGAAATATTTCAAAGTTTTCGGTTGGTTTTTTTCAGGGATTAGAAACAAACATACCTCTTTGACAATTCTGAACAAAACTGACATTTTAGAAAACTGAAATCTGGAATTCTCAGACATGAAATTTGCAATAAATTAACCTGTAGTCCATCAAGCCCAAGAATTATAAAAAAGGCAGCTCCATGGTATAATAAACAAAGTATAGCCACAATCAAGTTCACTTGATTGTCAAAGTCACTTATAAGAAAATGTCAAAAATAAATTTTTTGTGAATGTTTGCTGGTTGGAAGTTTTTATAAAGAATTTTAGTTTACAACTTTAACAATTTTTTGGTCAACTATTGAATTTGCCTATCAATTTTCTTGCCTTCTTAATGCTTTTTAAAATATTAAAAAAAGCTAATAAGAGTTGGTGCCAGCGTAAAGAAGTTGAAAACGCCCTCTTTTTGTATTGTTTAGAGAAATGAAGTTGACCGGCTTTGGTACACTACGAGAAAACATTCATTTAAAAGTGTTCATGGATAAAAAAATTGTAAACTGTTATTTTTTAATTAAATAAATAAAACTGAATAAAAATCGTATGTAAGTATTTTCTTAGTTGTGCCATAAGTCGCTATCTTCGTTTCATAATGTAATTTCGAAAGTACTCAATTCGTTCAAACGAGTTCAAACGAAATCCGAAGTCCTTTTTAATAAAAATCCGTCCCCATTTCCGCTTAACTCAATGGTAATTTTATTATGTTGTAGCTAGATAATGTTTTTTTGTTATTTATTTCACTTTATTGAGAATAAACTTATATTTTTTTTTAAATCGGCATATTCCAAAATATGCCATTAACATTTCTAATTTCACGTGGCTATGGCTTTAGTTATTCGTCATGTGTATCAAATATTTGCTGGGCATACTTTACGAAGAATCGTTTTTTTTATTTTAATTGCATTTATAATCTTTAGATTAATGGCTAATATTTTGGTACTTCTTTTTTTGTTTTTAAATGCATAATCGTATTTATTTTATTTTGCCAATGTGTATAATAATAAGTAGGTTCAAGTTTGTGCTAAAATGGCCGAAAGATTTAAAACTTTAAGGCTAAAATTGGTAAAATTTCATAGTATTTTCCTTCTCCTCTTGCTGTTCATATTTGACCACCTGCATAGCCGAGATTGCATTTGAAGCTCATAACTATACTGGAAAGCCGTTGCTCATTTCCGTCATATCATAAAAGACTTGAAACTGTTACAAACCGATGTAGGCTGCCAATCCTTCACCCAAGTCTCCTTTATGTACCGAGCCAAAACTCAAATTGAATTTCGTTCGCGAATGATTCATAAGCGGGGTGCAAAACATCTTTTTTTGTTGTCTCACTGGAATCGTATCATTTTGACATGCAATTAAACGGTGCTG
This sequence comes from Hydrotaea diabolus, assembly GCA_963513945.1. Taxonomy (NCBI): domain Eukaryota; kingdom Metazoa; phylum Arthropoda; class Insecta; order Diptera; family Muscidae; genus Hydrotaea; species Hydrotaea diabolus. Next base: position 97,309,441 of record OY740720.1, on the reverse strand, counting down.
TTGCTGATGCCCAATGAAACAAACGCCTTTGTTTGTTGACTGATTCGGCTCCTGGAGGGGTTAACAAAGGAAGCCGAAGTCGTCAGTACTTTGTTCCTTAATTTCGCAATCAAAACGAAAACACCTCCGCATTTTCTTTCTGAAATTATAAATCGAAGTATCATCGTTTGCTTTGCCGTGGTTATGACAAAGTCGCGTGTACGTGCTTCGAAAGCAACAGACATCCATCCATTCAGCCGACGAAAGCAACCGCAGCAGACGCGCCTCCTCCAACACAGTTCAGTTCCTACACTAGGCATGTGTACGTACGAGTATGTTAGTGCTTATGTACGTCTGAAATGTACAACTTGCGTAGTCTGGAAATTGTAACGTTCGTTTGTGAGGATGTGTTCAAATTTAATAGCTCAGCCAGCCGGTACAGAACATGTGTACGTACGTAGTGGAAGCGTAGCGCACGCTTTCGTCGCTATTGCGTTAGCATTGTTTTCGTGAGTCAATTGTGGAATTGTCAAACGCTGTACTTTTATTTCATAGCGCAAGTTCATTGGCCTTCTCATGCTAACTTGCAAATACAATGTGCATACTCGTATCGGCTATTTCGTCTAGCGGCTAGATACGCAGTAGATGATGTACCGGCATATGGATGTAGTACATCGTTGTCGCTTTGCTAAATTGCTAATTGGGTCTAATGTAATTTGTCTATCTTTTTTGCGATATCGCACTACTAGTCGTCGTTGTCGTAATCGGGTTTGATTCATACATCAGCCACATTATCGGGTTTCAAGTGTTGACGGAGTCAGAGAACGCGGTGGTGTACGGGAAGGTGAACATGTTTTGGCACGAATCTGTACAACGTACGTACGATCCAGGAAATAATTGTTCTTTCCAGCGAAACAGTGACATTGCTAGTGAATAGATTTGTATTTATACAATTTCATTTGTTTTCTAATTGAAATTCGCTTTTGTTTTTCACTCTCTTAAGCTCAAATGCCATTCGACTTAACTAAATATTTCCTTTATTTACAAGTCATGCAATTAGTTTATACGAGTAGCATGGCTGTTCGAAGGGTAAGTGTACGGACAAGAGTGAATATAAAAATGTTGCATCCAACTTGAGGAATGTTACTTCTACATAATTTGTTTTATCTTGTTTTAATATGAATTGTTAAGTCCCACAACATCCCGTTCTCTCAAATCAGTAAGCTGTGCACGATTCAATCCTTATAATCACTGACCGGGATCTACTGCTTAACGCCGGCTGCTGGCTTCCTCGGTTGATACTGTTTTTACTGGCATGAGTTTCGTACACACACCATTTCCATCACACCACGGTGGGCCTATTTCTGGCTTTATTTTTTTTTATATATGCTTTATTTGAATTATTGAATCTGCTCCAAAGGAGCCTAACAATAAGTATACGAATCTTAAGTATAATTCAATAATGAATCCTAGTATGGATTTCTTGTTATGTGGATCTCTGCTAATTGGCAGGAATTCAAATTATTTTGGTCAAAATAGTATATAACTGGTATGGATCACATGTCTGAGAATTTTAAACCTGGTTTGGCTTAAACCTCGTGATAAAGGGCCAGAGGACCCTTACAGTCATTTACAGAGTGTTCGCGATATTATGTAGGGTGAAGAACTCTAGTTATGTATGTATAACGGATAACTCTAGAATAGCAGAGTGGACGACGTAATTTAGGCTTTGTAGGTTTTTCGTGTTGACTGTTTTAAGGATCACGTACGAGAGCATTTAAACCACGTGACGTAGAAAAAAGGATTCTACACAGTCTTTTTTGAGTGTTCGCCCGCTATTGGTATTGACTGTGTTAAAGATCACGTACGAGGGCGGTTCGGAAACTTCTTAGCCTAGCACAAAAAGCGCGGTATAAACAGAAAAAAGTTAAGTGTTTTGGAAACTTCCATCTCTGCTATGAACACATGTTAAATTTTGTTTCGATCTGGCAACTCCTTCATATAGAAACAGGTGTTCACAAAAGACGCATCCGCGATTTTTTTACAATGGAAAAATTAGAAATGCGTGGTGTCATTAAATATTTACATAAAAAAGGTTTAATGGTGAATGTGTTAGGGGAAAGTGCTCCTTTATATGCAACAGTAAAAAATTGGGTTGCTGAATTTAAACGTGGTCGTACAAGCATTGAAGATGAACCACGTAGTGGACGTTTAAAAACAGCAACAACAACAGATATTGTAGCCAAAGTGCATGATATGGTATTAAATGATCGACGAATAAAAGTGCGTGAAATAGCTAATATCATGGGCATCTCAAATGATCGAGTCCAATTAATTTTGCATGAAGTACTACAGATGAAAAAGCTTTCTGCAAGTTGGGTGCCGCACTTGTTAACAGTCGACCAAAAACGCATAAGAATGAACATTTCTCAAGCTTGTTTCGATCGTTTTCAGCGAAATAAAATGGATTTTAAGCGTCGTTTCATAACTGTTGATGAGACATGGAACAATCCAAACAATGGACTGAAGCTGGAGGAAGTGCCCCAAAGAAGGCAAAACAATTCAATCGGCTGGTAACGTTATGGCAACGGGTTTTTGGGACTTCAAAGGTATTTTATTGATTACTCGTAACTATCTGCAAAAGGGTAAAACAATAAATTCAGAGTACAATTGAAGGGGTCAGAAGCAAAGGGGTGCAAGTGACAAAAAGTTCATTTCGAGATATTCACCTTCAAAGTAAAAATTCAATTGCAAATTCCGGTAATACTTGTACCGTTCGTAACTAGAATTTTTGGATCCCCTATATCTGCAATTGTTTTATGGTGGGGTTAGTATTTATAAAGCAACGTTTTGTTTCCCTGCCGTAGGTAATTTTTATAAATAAGTGCACTTGCACCCCTCTGCTTCCAATTTATATGCATTATTCCCAATAGATTGTTTCCGGAAACCCAATGAAACAAAATCATTGCAACATAATATTTTTAATAACAAAATATTTGATAAGGTAAAAATTAGGTACATATATCCAAGTACATAGTTTAAAATATAACGTAATAGACATACATAGATTAAAATAAAATTAGCTACTTAGTATTCAGATTCCAGCTCAGTTAAATAATCGTCTGGTTCTTCTTCGGACACTGTGATCTCGTTTTTCTTTTTTTGCTTTGGATTAGGCTTTTTGTGTTGTATAGATTTGTAAAACTCATGGTGAATTGGCGGAATATATTGCAATAACTTCATAAGATTATTATATTTGGCCGTATTTATAGCAACAGGCTCTTGGTATAGTAAATCAAGCTCAACATTGGCCAAGCATGGGGGCTTCCACGATGCTTAATTTTTAAATCCAAAGTTTCAAACTCAATATCTTCATTGAGTGTGTTTTTAAAATAGAGCACTGTAGGGGACTCTTTTTTAAATCGGAGCCACTGCATTTTCATAATACCCTTGACTTCTGCTCTCAGATTCTGAGCCACATTTTAATGGAAAAGAAATCTTCTTTTCCCATTCGATTTACAGTAAACTTTTTACTGGTTTTAGAAACTACATTTACCCAATCTGTGGGGACAAAAACAAATTCTAATTTTTTTTTAGATTTCTCAATTACCCCGAAATCTCGGTCACATTCCATGTATGAGTGGCCGGAAATAAAAAAATTGTGATCGATAGTTTGAATATCTGTTTTGGCAACAATGTACATCCAGTATTTTACAATGTTTTGGTTTTTATTTTGACCACCACAGTTGTCGCTGAACGCGACTAAGTGCTTAACATGTAAAGGAAGTTGCTGAACATATTTCAATAGGCATGATCCAATTTCTTGGGATCCTCGATTTGCTTCCCCCTCATGCCACATAAACATGGAAGCTTGGCCAGAAGCAAGGTCATGGATTCCTAAGTTGTACGTCCAAAGTTGTCTCATGTAAAATGCCGTACCGCAAATAAGAAATGGTGTCGGGAGAGTTTTTTCAAGATCAAAACAAATTGCTTGAACAGAGGAGTCATTTGACGCTAACTTTTTTGCTTCATCTCTAGATTGCATTGCTTTTTCCGCCTTTCTCAAATGCAATTCTTTCGTCCTTTTATAATTGTCTGCATTGTTTGGATCACCATGGTCTATTTTAGTTTGCAAAACATCACATTTGGTGCAAGTGTCAGTATGTGGTTTCTTAAATCTTAAATTAAATATTGTGTTAAAAATGTGACGGTAATAACTGTCTTTAACTGGCTCTACCCACTTTTCATTGCAAGTTGGCGGCAAACAGGTGTAATTGCACTTGCATCCCTTTGCTTCTCACTTATTTCGTCAAACTATTTAGTAGTATATATTTGTTCCGATATATATCACCACTGGTAGTAAAAATTGATCTCATCTCATGCTAGTAGACAGAGATGGTGTCAAGAAACAAAAATACATACTTAACTCAATTTTTGTCAGTTTGTCACTTGCACCCCTTTGCTTCTGACCCCTTCAATTGCAACCATTTAGATCAATTAAATGTACAAATTCGAGAAAAACGTCCTGGCTGACAACACAAAAAAATAATTTTTCATCAAGACAACGCACCAGCGAACAAGAGTGTTTTAACAATGGCTAAAATCAACGAATTAAAGTACGCGTTGCTTGACCACCCACCTTATTCTCCTGATTTAGCTCCCAGTGACTTTTACCTGTTCCCAAATCTAAAAAAAAGTCCTTGCTGGCAAGCGTTTTACCTCAAATGAAGATGCAATTACAGTTGTAAACCACTATTTTGAAGACCTTGAGGAAAACTATTTTAATCAAGGGATAGAATTGCTAGATAAGCGTTGCACTAAGTGTATTGAAGTTTCAGGAGATTATATTGAAAAATAAAAATATTTTTGAAAAACTAACTATGTATTCTCTTTCATTGATAGGCTAAGAACTTTTCGAACCGCCCTCGTATAAGAGCATTTAAGCCACGTGACGTAGAAAAAAGAATTCTACACAGTCTTTCGGGCGCGTGTGTTCGCGATTTCTGTTACGGATGAAGCACAAGTGTAGATTAGAAAACACGGCGTTCGTTTCTCCGAAGTCTTGAAGAACTTACACTGCACAATAATTGTCTAGCAAGTACGTAATGATGGCGTTCGAGCTTCTCTTTGTGCTTTATATTGATTTTTAGAATTGCCTCTTTAACGAGAGGTATTTTGAAGTCTCGGTGGATGTTTTCATTCCTCATATACCAAGGGGCACCGGTAATGAGCCGTCGATTGGACTCTTTGGATTTTGTCGAGATTGCTCGAGCTTGCTTTGCCCCATAGCTGGGCACCGTATAACCAGATAGGATTGATTGCACTGTTGTATAGTAGGACTTATGTATTTTTATGTCTTTGACCAATTTAAGCATGCGAAAATTATTACTGCGCAATTTAATGAACTCTCCACGTCATTATGGCCAGATCCTAATCAATGTATGTATACTAACTCTAGCAACATAGGCAGCCCAATGAAAACCTTTCATTTCACTCGCTTGCTAATTCTGCTGTTGTTGAAGCATTTTCTAGAGATTTCAGCAAATTCATAGTTTCTCTTAGATGTTGTTGTTGTTGCGACAACAACATATGTAGTATTGGAGTCTTGTTCGTCTATGACGAATCTGCTTTGAGATCCAGGCGAACGAAACGCGCCATTTGAAGTGAATGCGTCCAAAAAAAACCTGGGTGTCAGCTGATTGGGCTTGGTCGGATAATTGAGGTCCCTTATGATTCAAGCCTATCTCTATAAAGGAATCGAGATACACTATGTAAAGAATAATGATCGACTTATAAACACTTTCTGATTTAATTAAGCGATGTCAGATCGTCCGTCCGCCTGTCCATCTACAATCTTCAAATTTGGGCCAAGGACAACCCCATTGAAATTTGTCCAAATCGGTCTATATTTTGTTATCATACATAGTTTTTTTTCCCGAATTCAGGACCTGCAGCCCTAACATTCGATTCGACATTTTGACATTTGAAGTGCCCAACACCCAAATCTGAATATTTTCTATATAAGTATAGGTCAGAGTTTTTGAATTTCCACAATCTTTACAGTCAAACTTCAACTAACTCACTTCGATCTTTTACAAACAAAGTTCGAAACTTCGCAAACTCCTCTGGAGAAAAACACACACCTGTTCCTTTCTGTAATGTCAGTCTCTCTCTTGTCCGTCAGCAAATACCCGCAGAGTTGTCGCTGTCAGTACTCTCTTCCACCTCTAGTCGTCCGAACATCTAGGTCTGTACCAAAACCTATCTAATGGTAATTTTTTTTTATATTTTTTTTTATAATTTTTTTTATAATTTCCCTGTTAAAAAACCAGCCATGGACTTTCCAGCAGGATTCTGCGCCGGCCCATAAGGCCTGGCGTCGAAACAATTTGCCAGCGTTCATTTCCTCTGAAGAATGGCCCTCAGGCAGTCCAGATTTGAACCCATTGGATTAAAAATTATGGGCGGTTTTAAAGGGCAAGGTTTGTCACAAAAGATACCCCAAAATTGGATCTCTTAAGACTGCTTTGGTTCGAGCTGTGGCCAACTTTCCAATCGACGAGGTTCGTGCAGCAATTGACGATTGGCCAGTGCGACTTAAGGCGTGTGTAAAGGCAAAAGACGGACATTTCGAATAAGTAGATTCTTTGTGGATACAATATACATCAACAAATATATTAAAATATATTTGGCCCAAAAACATTCAGTACTTTGTATTTTACAGCATCAAACGTGTCTAACAGTATTTATGTCCCTACTAAGTACATTGCCCTTACATTTTGTATGGGCATGGGGTCTTAATTCACGGTATCTTATGAGTTGTCTATTGCAACTGGCTTTTATTTTAGACTGTTTTATTGTTTGGTTTCGTCATCTAAGATGTCTTTATTACTTATTAAGTGTTAACAATTATATTCTTCCCTTTCATCTTTTGAATTCTGCAAATAAACATCATCCATAAAAGCAAAGGTCTCAACTGGACTAAGTAGCGCCCAACTTTGTGAGATAATTGCAATAAATTTCAAACTACAATAATGAGGGGATCTTGTGATTCGCCGTGTGTACGAATATCTTCAATGCGATCTCGAAGTCATGTAAACGTTTCTCGATAAGATCGACTTAACAGTTTGGAGCCGTCATTTAACGAAAGGTCGCGGTCAGTATGAATTACATTTATCATGCACGGCTCCCTGAAGTGAGAGATGTTCCGCGTTTGTTTCTTGACGGAATGTTTAGGGAATTGACTAAGTGGAAACTGCTGATAATTAAAACTTATACTGGAAACGTTCTGTAAATGATGCAGATTTAGCTTATTAATAAAAAGCAATTCCTTCATCGATGGAAACATGACAAGTTCATAGCCGTTGTTTTAATATTATTTTTTCGTCTTCTTTAATTTAGTCAAACTGCACAAACTCCATTATCGCCAACTATTGTTCTAAAGCAACAACAACTATACCCGCCGCTGCCTCCACCGAACACTACTCATAAAGTGTACCCGGCCGCCCGCCCTCCTACAAGTAAGTTATCGGTTGACTCAGTTACCGAGCTTACGCTTGGTCGTCTCTGTGTCATTGTTGTTGTCGATGATGATACCGCGCCAATTCTTGCTATGCTATGCCCCCACTCTCTGGCGGTGGGGTACTCGTATCAGTTATTGTTTTCTTTTTGTTCTTTGTTGCATGTATCGCCGTTAAAAAGCACATTTGCTTAACTGGTTTTTTTCTGCCAATAGTTTCTCGGCTAGTTGAGAGACGAAGCCGCTGCGAATCAAGTCTATGTATGTCGATTCTAGTTATTTGCATACATACGCTTTTTGTTTTGAATGTGTTTTATTGTCTTTGTAATGTGTTTTCTTCTCTGTGTCCGTATAGTCGAATCCTCTATTAACACAATATATATATATATATATATATATATATATATATATATATATATATATATATATATATATATATATATATATATATATATATGTATATATATATATATATATATATATATATATATATATATATATATATATATATATATATATATATATATATATATATATATATATATATATATAAATTGGTCACAGCTCGAACCAAAGCAGTCTTAAGAGATCTAATGTTGGGGTATCTTTTGCGACAAACCTTGTCCTCTAAAACCGTCCACAATAATGGGTTCAAATGTGGACTGCCTGAGGGCCATTCTTCAGAGGAAATGAACGCTGGCAAATTGTTTCGAAGCCAGGCCTGGGACGTTTTAGCCTTATGGGCCAGCGCAGAATCCAGCTGGAAATTCCATGGCTGGTTTTGGAACAGGGAATTGTTAAGAGGCTTCACTGGGCGGCCCGACCGGTGGCGGTCTTTTACATCTCCAGTCTCCTCAAACAGTTTTATGCATCGGTAGACAAACATGCGGCTAATCCCAAGTGGCCGGAGCGTTTTGAAAACATCGATTTTTTTCATTTCACACTTGAAAAGCGCTATTACAGCGATACGGTCCTCATTATCTGATCACTCCATGATGAAAATTGAAACAATTTTAAAATCCCGTTACAGACTAACGCTATTGAGGTTAGCTTTAAAATTCCATATGACATTAACGGGGTATGTTCAGTTTACCATTGAAATTGGTGTGTTCAATGTTGTAACAGTATTTATGTCCCTACTAAGTAGTTGCAAGAATGTCTTCACAAGAGGTCCGCCGTGTCAATAGTCGCGTGCTGATCGTTGGACCACACACATTTAAGACGGGTGAAAATTCAGTTCATCATGAAGAATCCGGTGGAGAGAACGTCTGGAAATGCCAAGAGCAAGTGATTGTTTCCGAGCAGAGCGTTTCGGAGATTGCAGTACTGCTGCTCCGACTCTCTAGATGTTTTGTGGTGTTGTAATCGTTTGTACACATTCCCTGTTGTTCTCAATGAAGTTACCCAATTGACAACTGATGGCCGTCCAGGAATACGTCCGCGTGGGAAAACAGTGAATCGTAAACGAAAAGCCACTGCACTGCAATGATCAAGTGCGCATTTGAAAAATACGTTTCAACACAAAATGACCTCTCCTCACGTGTCTAATGTATGATGGCAACTGAAGACAGACCAATACCCGTCAGCCTCTATAAGCCACGCACACTCGCAAAAAAACAAATTACCGCGCTCCACCCTGTATTAAGTTGTGCTGGCAAGTGCATGTGACCTAAACAGGGGACAACCTATGGACCAGTACAAAGTTGAAAGCAAAAATTGTCATAAATGGACCACGCCTGTAATGCGCTTTACAAGGAAAGTTAAGCATCGAAAACTTCTCCATCTCTTCTTAGGTGTGAGTAACTTGGCTGATCCCATGGATCAGATCATAGGTTAACATTGTTTTTGAAAAACATCTTTCGCAGCATTCGAGTCTTACTTATAAAGAACTTTCAGAGACATAGAGGTATTTCTTTCCAAAATAAAAATAACAAAAATTGAAATCAAGTGTGGAATCTTTATTCATTTCATTCGAAAGCAAATTTTATGCCATTTTTTTTAAATAAAATTTCCTTCAAATGTTGACCGCAACTACGCCTCAGGGAGTCAATTCTAAGGGTCCAATTTTAGATGACTCGTTCGAGTAGTTTGACCGGTATGGCGTTAATGACACGCATAATGCATCATTCACGGTTACGATCCGGCTATCATCAAATATGAAGCGATGATTCCACCAGCCCATAAACCGCACCAAACCGTGTTTTTTCTGGGTAAAATGTTGACTCTGGATCCTCTTCTGGTTGCTTCAGCCCAAATGCGATTATTTTGTTAATTGACGTTGCCGTTGAGCCAGAAATGGGCCTAGTCACTGAACAAAATTTTGGTCGAAAACAGTGGATTTTCTAATTCTCATTTCCTAAATACAGTTGCGAAATTTGGAGACGTTGCGGTGTAAGTCTTTTCATGATGAAATGGCAAACAATACTGAAAATAAAAAAAAATGTTAAACACAGCTTACGCGTAATCGGTGAAAAAAAACATATTGAAACAAATAACTCTAGATTGATCACCCGTTATGAATATGTGTCTGGATGTTTATTGTATTTTGTTCTTTTGGTCTTATTGTTTATCAAGCCAAGTATCGCACAGTCGCCTTTGAGTGGAACTTCTTTGACTTAGCTCAAGCCTTAAGCCTTGATCATCACGTCGTACGACTCTGCTTGTAATCGCATATACAGTGTTTGGATTTGTTGTTGATGTCGTTTATTTTATACTGCCGCCTGCAAGAATTGCTGATAAAAACGATTTTTTGCACGTTTTGTTATGCGCTCGACGCCGTTCTCCCTCTTCCTTTGTAGACATGCAGTGACGTCAAGTCAGCCAGTATTCATTACGATTTGTCGCCATTAGCCAAAGAGTTCAAACTTTTTGTATCGTTAACATTGGCTTTGGCCAACGAGGACTACAACAACAAGACTAATTTGCGAAAAATAAAAATATTTTTTTTTCTGAGGGCGATGTTCTGTTTTTTTTTTTGATTTTGTTTTGAGGTGATATCGCTTTTTTGCTCGTCGTGCCGAACCCTAGTGCGAGTAGTTTGTTTTTGCTATTTCGTTTTATTGTTTGCTGGTTTTGTTTTGAGTTTGAAGTGGCTTTTTTCCGATTTTTTTTGGCTTGCTTTTCTGTTTGGCCGTTCAGTTGGTAGGGAGAGAGGGGAAAGAGAGAGGCGGGGTATGTGTTGGATGCATGTTTTCTTTGGCTGGTTTACTGCTTAACACGATGGCTGTTGTTTTTATGTTTGGTTCCTACATGGACTGAAGGTCTCGTTCGATCGAGTGTCGTTGCTAGCCCGCATTCAGCATTCATGGTGGGTACACGATACTCGTGTGGCCATTGTTTATGGCTCTTTGAGGTAAAAATTGTCATGTCAAAATTTTTATATTACAGTGCAAACATTGTATCTACAAACAGACGTACGTACATTTGTATTTATTTTTGTTTTATCGCATTTCGCTTCAAGTGTAATTACATTTATATTTTTATATGTGCGTAGTAAACATACATATGCAGCACAATAAAGTGGTCTAAGAAGGCCCTCTCAGCGGGCCTGCTTTTGTTGCCGGAAAGAGGGCCGTCCCGTGGGCTCAGTAAAGGTCTAAGTGAAATGTGACATTAAACATATAAACTGGGTAAACTTCGAGACTGTTCAAGGAGATCAAAAACGTATTTTGTTTTTAAATAAACAAACCTCTTTTGTTCGCTACTGATTCTAATGCCTTCTCAGATTCATTTAAAATATTTCCCGTTCTTAGGCAAAAGGTTAAAACCGGGTTTATACCAAAAATAAAACCCGACAGTCGGTTGGTTTTTAAAACACAGTTTGAAATAAAGCCAAAATACCGGTTTTGTGAAAACCCTACTGGTTTTTGACACTCTTGACTTGGCAATATTCTTAACAATATTCTTAGAGTTAATTTCACTTTATACAAAAACAAATCTTAGTTCAAAATCGCCGAAAAGTAAACGATGACGATACGGCACTCTCGTATCTCTTCAACCAGTCCATTAAGATGTTTTGAGTATTGTTGAAAGGCTGTTGCATGTGTCACTAGCTCAAAAAAATCGGAACATAACGGCAAAAACGATTGGACGACGATGACTATGCACGTAGATTTACCATTTTTAATGTTCAGCGTCACCATTTCGGAGCGTTGTTTCGGTGCGAGGCATTATATAAGTTTAATCATGCGTAATTTTTTCGAGGTGGGATCTTTAAACAGCTGTTGATACTAAACTAATACTGGTACGAGTAGCAGAATGAAATTTAAGTTTATATAAGATTTAAATTTTCTAAGTATTCTTCGATTTCGATCTAAATTTTAAGAAACATTTTTTGCATCTTTTGTCCTGATAAATAAAAACAAAAAATTGTATCAAACAGCAGGGATTTTCCCCTTTCATTTAAATGTGAGTGAAGATAAATTAAAATTTAACTTTCAAAAAAGCAAAAACTCCGCGGTCCCTAGAAGGTTAAAAAAATGTAATTCGAATTTATCTTTACTACTTCACTAGGCAGCAGTGTGAGCATAGTGAAGTTAATCCACTCTTGAGCATTTTCCCCAAATTTCTAACTCCTGGCGAAATTATTTCAGATAAACGGCCTTATAGCGTTATTAGAGTATACAAGTAGCAATAATCTGGCAGTTCTCTGATGGACGAAAGTATTTCCAGTAGTCGTCCATGGACGCACTTGGATCCGTTCTAGAGCAGTTTCCGCCAAATTTGACATTGCAGGTGAGGAATTCAGTATTCTGAAAATTACTTCAGACAAACGGCCTTATAGCGTTATTAGTGTATGTAAGTAGCAATAATCTTGCGGTAGTCTGATTGACGAAAGTATTTCCAGTTGTCCTCCATGGATGCACTTAGATCCGTTCTAGAGCAAATTTTGCAATTCTGTCATTATAGGTGAAGTTAAATTCGAATTTAACTTCACTAAGCTCACACTGCTATCTCGTGAAATATTGAAGATAAAATTACAAAATAATAAAAAAAAACTGAGTATGCAGTTCTACTAAGCATGGCCTCTAGTTTCACTTGTATGTAGCTTCTTACGAGGGTGAAAAGTTGTGTCGCACGATGCTACCTACCGCAACCGTTAATGTGAAAATGTTCCTCGTCGCATACGATCTTCAATAATCCATTCAATGAGTTGCCTTTGCTATGCGAGGGTCATGAGACAGCAGTTCTTATGTGGAATGCCGCAGTGTACTACGTAGTGTGCACGACTTTCACACAACAAATCCACCTCGAAATTCTAAAAATCTCGTATACCTAGGAATCGGAATTCTATGCACTAGAAAAATGCTTTTTAAGCGCTTAATTATGCACAAAAAATCGAAAAACATGCAAAACAAGAAAAACATGTCTTATGTTCAAAATTAAACGCAACTTAAAGTTGTTTCAGTAATTTATTTAGTATCATTGAGTTTGTGTGAAATTTCAAGACTAATGATCGTACCGTAACATATTTAGGGTAGGCGATTTTAAATTTGAATCGCCTGTAAAAAAAGGACTGATTTTTTTCACATTTCTGGTTTTATTGGAAAGGTTGAACTTTGTCATTTTATAATTTAACACCATCCGATGCGTTTTCGATTCGCCCAATCGGGTTTTCATTTGAAGCTCATTTTGATATCGGTGGCTATGTCAATTAGCAAAATTTCCGCATATGGTGTTCAGAGAAACCACACGTGACTATTGAGAAGCCAATGCGTCCACAACGAGTCACTGTTTAGTGTAGATTTTGGGCTGGCGGCACCATTGGGACATTTTTCTTCGAAAATGAGCAAGGAACCGCCGTTACCGTCAACGGTGAGCGTTGCCACGTCATGCTCAACGAATTTTTGTTTCCAAAAATTCAAGAGAATGGCTTGGACGTCATTAAGTTCAGCAAGACACAGCAAAAAAAAATCATTCATTCATTAAATGGTACATTTAGACTAGCGACATCAAATGTGAATTTGCTTCAAATTCCGATCCCTACTAATGACGAACCGGCATCCCATTAAAAATAGCACAAGGCTATCACAAAGACAGCCCTAATACCAAATTTCTCTTATCCTTTTTAGTTTTTGAAATTGGCGTTAACAAGCTCCGTTATTTTAGCAAGGATTAAATGTTCTCAGGAACAGTTGAAATTATTTCCCCTAAATGCTTTAAGGCCTTTACGTGTGCGTGTGAATCAAAGTGAAACCTCTTAGCAAATGAAAACCTGAATAAGAAAGAATATAAGCAACATACGAGCTTTAAGCCGACCAGAGTGGCAACTCGACTCGACTGACTGCCTGCATTCCATTCATTGACTGGTCACAACGCGGACCGTTTTTGTGCAAAAGGGCTGTGGCTAAAGGCCACTGACACACTTCGACGGCAACATGCACAAGACACATTTGTGCCCAAATTGTTTTTTGTAATTTTAAACTCTCCTCACAGCAACAGCAACAAAAAAAGCAAAAGAAAAGAATGAAAACAACGAAGAAGAAGGAAACAATCCAACGAGGTAGAAAGTGGTAAAAAAAAATGAATAAATACACAAAGTCGATAAATTGAAAACTTGACGACCGCTTGCTTAAGCCATAACCAGGTGAGCAGCCATACTCCTCGTTCTTGGACCCGTACTTTTCGGTCAGTTCCCACTTCTCGTCTCTCCTGTCTTGCGAGAAGAAGCCCAACATCACGCCGAGCATTGGAGTATTTCGACAATGAAACTCTCGTACGTTACAGCGGCGAAAAGTTTGTCCACGTCGCTGCTGCTGCCCATTCTCAACTTAAAACCTCATTTAACTTCAAAGTCAATTGGAGTCATAGTATCTGCTCGCAGCCACATTCTGTTAGACCTCACAACCCTATGGCCTGATGCAGTTGGTTGGTCTTGCAGTTGCTTGGAAAAAAGACGTAACATACAGAGTCTTTGGTTGTTTCGTATCAGTTTGTTAACTCCCAACCAGCCAGCCAGCTAGTCAGCCAGCCAGCTGTGTGACCTACTCCCCAACGGCCAACGACTGCAACATGGTGTGTATGATGCATTTGATTGTTGTGAACAACGTACGAGTATTTGGTGTTATTAGCGGCATTTGGACATGCAGCAGCTTACCAATGTCTAGCGCTCAAGCGACCAGGCGAAAACCAAACTAGCTTTAAAACGGCTAAATTGGTTTGCTGTTGGCCTAGTGATGGAGCAGGGGCAGTGCGGGCAGTGGTGGCCAGAAGTAGACATGACCAGACACATGGACGTTTTAATGCACATTCGTCATTCGGCTTAAAAGGCGTTTGAATGCGGATACATTAAGAAGAAGGCAGGCGTTTACCGGTGCACTCGGTGAACGTCGTGTTGACCTGGCCAACTTGAATTAAGGTGACTAATAGAGAGGGAGCGACTTTGCAGTTATATCAGGCTCGAATTCGACTTAATGTTACTGTCGACCATTTGGGGAACATTTGCGTGTTTACCAAGCCCGTTAAAAATTAAAGTTTTCTTGAGAAATGCACACTGAGTTTACATTTTTTTTACTACTGGGGCCCAATCGATCCAAAATGTCATTGTGATTGGATTAGAATTTTGTTTTTAATAATTTGAAACTCTTTTTCAAAACTGACAAACAAGGATTACGATAATAGTTTTGGAGTTTGGACTCCTGAAATATGTTCCCCTTAATATATTTTTATTTGTCATGGATACTTCAATAAATTCAAATATATCAACACCGAATTATCGTTGCTGCAATACCCCCACTAAGGAACAGTCAACGAGCTTTTCACAAATACTCGTATGTGGGTGGTGCTCAACATAATTCTAATGCTTCCAAGAAGGGACACACTGCTTAAGTCGGTTGCGAAAAGCTCAAGTTTGTATAGATAAGCATTTACGTCAGTTTTACGTACACACTTGGAAAGTGTCATATGTTACCCTACTTTTGAACCTTTGGTTACCCTGCCCGCTTAACATCCCACTAATAAGCCAACGGGGAACGTATCTCACTTAGTCAGTGACCTCCTCCACTGTTTGCCGCTGCGATTAGCGAATGTATTTTGTAGAAAAGTCGCCGGCATTTAAGAGGTGAAAGACCCGTCGTTAAGATTTTTAGAGGTTTTGCTCGTATTTAAACTTGGGTTTATTTGCGTGATAGTCGTGTCCGCCATGAATCGCACACAGCGTCATCACACCAATAATTTGGGGCGAATTTTAAGAGACAGTGGTTTCGAAAGTAAACAAAACTGATATTCTATTGTGATTTGCGCCAAAGTGCTTGTGGAATTAAGTATCATTAGACCGGCAAACATTTTAAATTTGCTTGACGTTGGACCACTTTTTGTTAGAAAAAATAAAGAATGCGAGTACTATCCATTTGCCAAGTAAATACACTGATCGTTCAATTAGAAACATGGACTACACTATTTAGCACCATTATCGTTTGTATTGAACATTTCACGCCATCAGCCCAAATTAGTTTAAGCTATTCGCAATTACATCATAAGTCTTTATTAAGGTATCCAGCCTATATTTTGTAAACATTACCAACTTAAAGCGAAATCCGGCTTAACAATGTAAAAACTTTCTAAACAAAATATATCGCGGAAATATTTACTATTACAAAGGCTTTAATTTGCGACCTGTGAAATATGTCGAGATATCTTAAAAATTAATTTTCCCCAAAATGGAACGTGCTGTACAAATTTGGTAAACAGATTTTTGCCAGGATTTGATCAGTTGATTTTATCCTACAAGTGAATATTTTGCTGCTTAGTGTGGTTTCATTTGGTAACGAAAATTCCATTGTGTTCGCCTAATCACGAAATCATTTACTTGTAAAAACAAATTAATTAAACAATATTAGTATTTAATGTATTGATTCCATATCTCATCCTAACATGTATTATGATTATTATTTGATTTGAGAAATACTGGGTAGAGTTGTTGACTTGAATTGACAGCATTCATGTACTACATTATGAATCGATTCATTTTCTTTTTCTAATGCTTTTTTCTCTATGAAAACGTAGAATTTGATATATTTTTTCCATTTCCACAAGCAAAATATCCTTAAAGAGCCGAAAATTCTCCTTTGATGGCCAATCAAAGTCCAAATCCAACTAATATTAAATCAAAACGATGCAAATCTGCTTTATAGGTTATTAAAAAACGGCAATTCCCAGGATGGCTTAAATAAGCCTGAAGGGGGTTCACCAAAAATTTTAGGAAGAAGTGCCATTGTGGCTCTTGCTGTAAGCGCTGTGGTTCCATCTTGCTGGAACCGTACGAGTATGTTAGTATTATTCCGAACTTGCGGACGCAAAATATTTTCAATCATAGTCCTATACAGAGCCCGTTAATGGTTGGCCCTCCTAATTTTTTAAAAAAAAATTGGATCAATAACTTTACCAACCATAACACCGCACCAAACAGTCCATCTGTGGGGGGGGGGGTGTAACTGACGCTGATATAATACCCTAGAATTGTAACACTGACCCCCGTTCCTCAAAACTGGAGTTTAAATTCCTAATCATGCTGTTCTCACATTCAAATGACGACGATAATTTCGTTGAGCTGTGATAACAGACTTGCCTGAAATATAATAAAATTTAACAATTTTGACGCGTTGCTGTACATCATGTAGAGCCATCATAAGTGTGCATAAAAAAACTGTGTAGCGCGCAAAAAAGAAAACACAGATAACCAAAAATGTTACGGATATTTTTAACCTACTGCAGAATCAATAAGTTTATCTTTGCCAGTTACAACATATCCGGGACTCTGTTCAGGATTCTATTTTGTAAAAAACGAGTGTTCACGAGCGATATTTGCAGGACAATTTTTTTAAAGAAGCGAGTATATTATACGCTCTAGAGATACATATACGAGTTAAAGTCATGATACTAGTTCAAAAACAAACCATCCCATAAAAAAGTGAGTTATCTTATCACGCCTTTCCTCGGATAAGGTTCTATGCATATATATATATATAGAAAAAAATCTATATATAAATAGAACCTTATACTAGAAAAGGCGTGGCAGGATAACTCACTTTTTTATGGGATGATTTGTTTTTGAACTAGTAACATCTGTATTGTACCAGGACTTTTAACTCGTATATGTATCTCTAAAGCGTATAATATACTCGTTTCTTTAAAAAATTGTCCTGCAAATGTCGCTCTTGAACACAAGTTAATCGCCAAACGATATTTTTGTGCGACGTGATTTATCAAAAAGCAATTCGTTCGCATCGACCAGCACCACTTAAGGTACCAGTTTTTTGGTTTATGTAAAAATCAATTGCTCGTTTTACATTTGCAATTCGGCAACCTTTTGCATCATGTGCTCAATTTTCCGATTTAATTTACCTCCGGCCAATTCAATCGTTTCAGTTTAAAACGTGGCTGAACAATGATTGAAATGTTTGACAGCTCCGAAGATAATCAGCATTTGTTTGTCTGCTCTCCCAAACGAGCTAACATTGTCCGTGTACGAAAGTAAATGCCTGCTAGAAACATGCATTCATACAGTAACTGGGAAAAGTGTGCGACTTTTTTATCTTTTGTGTTAGTTTAAAAGGGTACTCGTTACATGGATGATTGGTTTGATGTAGAGGGGTCTAAGGGAGGTCCCATGCCCTGAGGGGCATGCACCTAAGCCAGTACACGGCTCTAGGTTTGCCTTGATCATTATCTCGCAAAAGCTGGGCATTGGCAGAGAAAGTGCTCAATCGTTTTGAAGTCCTTCTCGCATGCCTCACACATGTTTGGTCGCACTCTTCCAATACGGAAAATATGTGGCTTAAGTGGTGAGTGTCCGGTAAGAAAGTTTTCAGTTTTCTTTAGACTTAATAGCTTTTCTGTTCTTTCATCAGGGTCTCCTCAAAGTGATGATCGTGACTTGGCTGTCGTTGAGCATACTCGTAGTGCATTGATCGCTGCTTAGCTGTCATTGAAAAACTTTATATTGTTGTAACTGTTACTTGATTTTAACCATCGAAGGAATGATGGCCTTAATATGTGATTGGAATACATTATTGTGGTTCGACAGTCTGAAATATTTTTCGATGCAGTGGTTTTCTATATAAAACCCAGCTCCAGTTTTGTTGTTCAATCGTTATAACAATGCATGTCCGGTTTATTTTATATAAGGGACACATCTGACCACGATTTATGTTAGGAGTAGGAAACTAGTCCTTTCCGGAATTCGATCAGTAATTCGGGTTGGTGTTGCGAGGCCCGTTTATGTTTTCAGAATGTTTTTTTTCAAAAAAAAAAAATACTAAAATTCAAATCGAGTGTGGAATCTTTTTTATTCATTCGAATGAAATTTTATGCCATTTATTTTTTAAATATATTTTCCTTCAAATGTTGCCCGGAACTACGCCTCAGGGTGCCAATTCTAAGGGTGCAATTTTGGATGACTCATTCGAGCATTTCGACCGGTATGGCGTTAATGACACGCGAAATATTTGCTTCAAGACCTGATTCGTAGCTGGTTTGTCAGCAAAGACTTTGGACTAAACGTAACCCAGCGGATCTTCTTTTTCGCCGAACGCTCATTTCCATATTACAGTTGCCAACATTTGAAGGAAATTATATTCAAAAAATAAATGGCATAAACTGTCCTTTCGTATGAACAATAAAGATTCGACACTTGATTTGAATTTTAGTATTTTTTTTATTTATTTTGAAAAAAATACCTCTTCCTTAATTCTAGCCTTATTAACAGTGTTTGCGTAGAAAAGATGTTAGTTCAGACCCGATACTCTGTTCCTTATGGTACAGGGTCTTGAATGAGAGCAACGTGTAATTTACTTGTATAAGTATTTATTAACTCTATCAGTGCTTATGGTACCGTTCTGCCGCAAAAGAGATTGATTAGACGACGGAGACCATTTGATGTTCAGCAGTCAGCTTTCCTTCTTTATTCAAAAGGCTGGCGACGGAAGTTCGGTCGAGGCCAACCAAAAAAAAGTGTCGTCTTGGCACTCCTCTCTGTTGAAGACCTCCCTATTGTCCACGGCCAGGTGCTTATTTTGCTTGCCAAGCATTTTCAACACATACTCCTTTATGAAAAACGACGCTATGGTTAGTGCCGTCTTTCTTCGCTAGGCCGAGCTTAGCTTCTGCACAGGGATTCGTAAGATATTCCACCATGTCCTTTAGTTCGCTGCTGCAGTTTTCTGAGCCGAAGCTGTTGGTTTCAATCGCTTGGTCATTCTATTCAGATGAAATTATTGCAGACCAGCTTTTCTACAGTCTTCTTCTGGTTTTCTTTTATTTTGCCAGAGGAGCTGTGGTGTCAGTTTCTGCAAAGCACAAATTGGCTATCGTTTTTTTCTTGACAACATTGACTGACGTAGGAGGGTAACCCATTTCCCTTTTTCACATCCAGTTATCTCTTCCTCCAAGACATGCATGACTTATTACTTATCTTCGTCTTTGTGGAAGATTTACTAGCCGTGCCCGCCTGTCTAGCGTGTGACTTTTCCTTACCATCATTAAGGACCGGAGTTGAGATATCGATACGATCCCCAATTGAATGACAACGAGTTGCTACAACACTAGCAAGCGAGGACCTTTTTACCTTTTTCACAGAATTGTTCGCATCCATTTCATTCGAATATTGATTGGTGAGGTTTGCTCTTCCTTTTTGGCGGGTTGTTCTTGCGCAGATGGGTCTTTAGCGAGGTTTCTTGTGGCTCTCCGACGCTGCTCCCCGGTCTTTCTCTTGCGTTTTGTTGTCAGCTTCGCAATGTTATTGATGGCTTCGTCGACCAACCTTACAACGTCGGGAGTGTTGAGTCGCGACTCCACGACCGTGTTATTGGACTCATGCGAGGAATCGATTCATCGGAGTCCAATCCATCCTTTGGAGGCATTGGTTGATTGGCTACCAATGGGGTCGGACTTTACTGAGACCTTGGTGTTTTTACCATCGGCTGTTTTTAAGCCGTTGGTTAAGATCAATCTTGTCGCTTTATCGACAACGGAGGCCAATTTGGATATCGACGAGTCGGGACTGCAAGAACACCTGTTGCCGCCTGTCCTGGGGTCATTACTTCCTATATCGGGGAACACCGCTTAGCCAGTTTTCGCCTTTCTAGTCACTCTCTACAAGGCACAGTGAGTACGGGAATGAGGGGTGCATTAAGCTATTTGGCACCTTCTCTTATTCGCCGGCTGGGTTCGCGCCCGTTTGGAGGCTGACCTACTCCGTCGGGTAAAGGGTACGCAATCTCAAGGAGAGAGGGTACAGAGGAGCTCCGACGATCATTCCCAGGATGCTGGATTGTTTAATAATCGCTTTATATAATATAACTTTATATTTTAATTGTAGGGTTGACCTAGGACCCATTAGCCATTATAGCTGGTTTGATTTATTTTTTGGATCAGGTGAGACGACGTTCCACATGTATTCCTAGGTACCTTATGTTATCTGTTTGGGGCAGCATATAATTGAATATTTTTATATGCGGATACGACTCCATTCTGAGGGTGAGCGTGAGGTGCGTGCACTTACTAGCGTTTACTACCATTCTCCATTTTTACAAACAATTTCTCAAGTTCTCGGATGTGCATTTTTAGTTGGTTGGATGCAGCTGTAGGGTCCTGATGGATACTGACAAAAGCTGTATCATCGTCTATAGGCCCCAATATGCTTCCTTGGGGGAAACCAGCAGTAATCCTTTTTGGATTAAAAAATGTACCTTTTGATTTTACTTTGAACGATCGATTCGATAAGTAGCTCGCGAACAGTTAATGCGTATTAACTAGTTACAATCTACATATTTTGCACAAAAGTCCTTCGTGCCATACTTAGACAAAGGCTAGGGAAATATCTATGAAGATAACTGAGCAGTACTGTTTGTTCTCATCGGCTTCTCTTATCGAAGTTGTTATACGATGTACTTGTTCTATTGTGCTATGGTGTTCCCGAAATCCGAACTGGTGGCCGGGTATTACGCAATTTGTCGAAATGTAGGGTTTTAATTTTTTTCAGAAGAAGAGAACAAACTTATCGGTCGATGCGAATTGACTTGAGTTTGGTCTTTGCCAGACTTCGGAATCATTACTATTACAGATTGCCTCCATGATTAAGGGAAATAACCGAGGCGTGAAAAGCTGTTGAAGATAAAAAATATTGTCCTGATAGCTGAATGAGGAAGTTCTTTTATGATGTTCGCATTTATTTTATTTTTAGTTTTATCGAGTGTTCGATATCATTGAGTCTTAAACGAGGTGGACTCAAGACTACTTCGTCTGTCATAGGTAGACTGATTGAGTATATGTCTCGGGGGTTGCTGTACTGTTCATCGATCGTTGATCGTTGTAGGATCGTTGATAGCTGAATTAGTATTTGGTGTAAATACAGTTTCAAGATAGGTTGCAAATAAGTTTATTTTCTCTTCGGTAGTTTAGAATCATGAGCTATCGGTCTATGCATTTTTTGTGGCTTTCAGAGATTATTATATGTTCCTTCTAATAGTTCCAGGTTTCGTAGGTAATGCTTGAGATCGGATTCGTCGATTGACTTCAAGGCAGCGTTTAACTTCTTCTGGCAAATTTTTAAGTCTTCTTCTCAGAGCTGGAGAGCAGTATTGTGCCAGTCTCTTCTGCGCTTCCTTTTCTCTAATGAGTACGTCTTCTTCTGGCAAATTTTTAAGTCTTCTTCTCAGAGCTGGAGAGCAGTATTGTGCCAGTCTCTTCTGAGCTTCCTTTTCTCTAATGAGTACGTCTATGTTCTGTGGCTGTATATGTAGAAGCAGCTGTTATTGCGTTGTTTAATACATCAGTAAAAAGGATTACGGCTGACTATATGCCATCCACACTTGTCTAGAAATTTCCCCAGACAAGTGTGTGCTAATGTATTTCTTATACTTTATCCAGTGCTCTTTTAGAAGAAGTAATAAGCTCATTCGGCAAATACACCCAAGAAAAGGCAAATATGCCCCAAAATATCGAGTTGTTCTTTTCTGTATAAATTGGGGTCTATTTTCATTTTTGGTTTTGGGGTGTAATTTCCATTTATGTGTTACAAAACGAATCTAACAACACTTCGACAAATTTAAGTGCAATTTTTTTCCACACCATCAATTTACATTTACCTAAAACTGAAATTCGAATTGTCTTTCTGCACCATGTATTTACACACGTCTTTCTGTAAGTGTAAATTGATGATGGTGGAAAAAAGCGCGAACTAATTTTCCAATAAAGAAACTATAAAACTATATTTCTTTTCAAAAAATGGGGCCTTAGTTCATTATAAAAACAAAAATTTGTTGTTTCATTTTAGGTTTGGGGTCTCTTTTCAGGGTTTGGGGCTAAGTTTTATAACGAAATAAGGCCCCAATAATGGGGTTTTATTTCATTTTCAGTTTGGGGCCTTTTTTGGGGTGAGGGGGCTTTATTTCATAAATAGAGAATAAATGGATAGAGATAATTATGAACAAAACAATATGATTTTTAGGATTGACAAATGATTATTCCTTTTCATTTTGAACTAAACAAAAGAAAGCATGACAGTTGTATTTATAATTATAAAAATTATCTTGTTTTTGTATTTATACGAAGAACAGGTAAACAAAATATTTAAAAAATATTTTATTCTATCTTGAAAAAGTTTGACATTATTTTATTATTTAATTTAAGAACGATTATAAGTGAAACACATTTGCTTTGATATAAAACAATTTATACGAAGAAATTGATGTGGATTTTATGAACGGTAGTCGTGACCGATTTAAATAAAACTCCATTATTTTCTTAATTGAATTAACATAAAGCTCCTTAAAGCTTGTGCACAAAAATGTACGAAGCCGGTACAGTGCACAGTGCGTCCTTAAGAATGTAAGGCCCAATGACATCTCTGTTGTAAATGTAAATCTGGGGTCATTCTGATGAATATAGGCCGTGGCGTTTGTGAGACTCACGAGATCGTGGTCGCCGTACTCGTTTTGCCGGCTGATGGACAACCTGCACATTGTAATGAGAGATCTTCAAGCTTTTCACTAAAAATCGTTTCAAATGCGATAGTCTTAAGTCTAACTGCATGAAATCTGATTAGAAATCTCTTTGAGCAAAAATCACCATGAAATCATTCTTCGCAAGTGTTCTGCGCCCTTGTGCCTTCCGTGGCTTATCGTCGTTTGTATATTCTGTACGTAAAACTTTTAAATAGTACAGGGTGGAGCTCGGTAATTTGCTTTTTTGCACTGCAGGCTGTGGTCGAATATAGTGGAGAGTGTGCGCCTTTCAGTTGCCATCATGCATTGGACACGTGAGGAGAGGTCATGTTGTGAGGAAGCGTATTTTTCAAATGCGAACTTGATCATGCAGTGCAGCGTGCTTTTCGTTTACGATTCGCTGTTCCCCCACGCGGACGTGTTCCTGGACATCAATCAATTGTAAATTGGGTAACTTCATTTAGAACAGTAGGGAATGTGTCATGTGTACGAAGGGGCATCATTGGCTCTTACTTTTTCCAGGATAACCGTCTTGACGGCCCTTGAGGCAATGCAATTCGAGGATACATGGTTCGAACAGGATGGTGCAACTGCACACACAGCGAAAATCCGGCGACTGCCGGTTCTATGTACCGGATTGACCCGAAACTCTTCGGCCAGGGGCAGTCACCTCAACAATATATGTTTTTTGTTCGTCCATTTTTTCGTCGTGGGAGCAGTACTTCCCGGAATGCCTGCTCCGAATACTACTGGTCCGAGCCGGGATCGAACAAAACCCCGTACCTTGGATCTGCTCGGTTTGTCAGAACCGAATACACAATCGTGCTACGCCTGTAAGGTGTAATCGTTGCATGAAGTGGGTGCACTTCAGGAGCTGTTCAGGTCTGAACCACATCAGGGAGTATAGCGAAGCAGACTTTGTTGCATCATGCTGTATCAACGAAGTTAGCAGTGAGTCTCTGGATTTGGTGTTATCATCGTCGTCTACATTTTCGTCGTCGTCATCATCATCCAACTACGAGACTCCCCTGCAGTCGCCCTCGCAACAGCATCAACATATACAGCATCTTACACCACAGATTGCTGTTGCCACTCCTGACAGTGCATCAATCTTGCAATTTAATTGTAATGGCCTACGCAACAAAATCAGTGAGGTCATAGAATTTATGAATCGGAGAAACTTCATAGTCGCCGCGATCCAAGAAACTAAGGTGAATGCCACCTGCAGCCTGCACAGTTGTGACGGATACAACGTGCTACGTAAGGATCGCACCAGAAGTGGAGGTGGGGGACTTGCTTTCCTGTTACACCATTCTGTGCAGTACAGACCTATTTCGCCTGAGCTTGACTCTAGAGACCCATACATGGAATGTTTGGGGGTAGCAGTCAAGTCTGGAACTGCCGAAATAGAGCTGCACAACGTATACATCCTGCTGGTTGGTAGCTGTGCCCCGCGTTATCTGCTAGACATTAGCAATTTGCTACAAGGCAATAACCGCTTGGTCCTAGGAGACTTTAATGCTCACCACGAACTGTGGCATTCTCTCCTAGACAACGACCAGAGGGGCATAGCTTTGGCAGAGCAAATTGATAGCTCTACGTTCTGCACAGTGAATGAGGACGCCCCCACGCGGATTATGGGCGATTGCCGTAGCTCGCCAGACATCACTATGGCAACCCGTCACCTCACTAGGATCGGACCACCTTCCCATAATTCTCTCCATAAATAGACCACCCGATTTCATAACCTCTGAACGCCGTACGTTTCTCAATCAAAAAAAGGCTGATTGGGAGGCCTTCAGAGAAGCCACCAACCACAGACGTTCGGGTAGCCCAGAAAAAGTTCCGCGCCATCATTAACGCAGCAGCCGCTCGCCATATCCCTGCTGGTGGAATACCCGAAGTACGACCAATCTTCCCAGCAGAGGCAGCGGGACTCGCAGACGAGCGTGATGACATTCGTCGCTCCAACCCTACTGACCCTAGAATTAGGGATCTCAACTCCGAGATCAGTAGGTTGGTCAACGAATATAAGCGGAACAAATGGCTAGACCACTTAAAGCAGTGCAACTTGAGTTCCGGAATTGGTATGTTGCGGACAACGGTCAAATCACTCTCTAACCCTGTAAGGAAGGATGATCGGACAGCTGTCACGTTCGGTAATAGAACAGTGACAGATCCGAAGCGGTGCGCGTGTTATTTTAACCTGCTTTTTATTGAACACCCAGAGAGTGATAAGGCGAAAAGGAGAGTATTGCGTCGTATCCGCGCTCTCCGAGTCGAAGAGGCAGCACCACAATTTACCGTTGGCGAAGTTGCCCATGTCATCCGCAGCGCAAAGTCATCAAAGGCGCTGGGTCCGGACGGAATATCAATGCTGATGTTAAAGCACTTGGATACCCCGGGAGTAGAGTACATGACCAAAGTGCTCAATCTGTCGCTAGTTTCCGATGCCTGGAAAATGGGCAGAGTGGTCCCGCTACTGAAGCCAGGCTTTCTCCAGTAGCAAAGACGCTTGAAGCACTGCTCCTCCCCAGCCTGATCGAACACTTTCCTAGTGCTGATCATCAGCATGGATTCCGCAAGCAGCACAGCACAACAACTGCTTTACACGCCATCACCACACGTAGAAGTCGCGGCCTTAACCAGAACAAGCCTAACGACAGGACGGTCCTCGTGGCTCTTGACCTTACAAAAGCCTTCCAAACGGTCAATCATGCCACTCTGTTCGAGGACATTGAAGAAACGTCCCTTCCCCCCGGTTTGAAACGTTGGGTCGTAAACTATATGTGTGGGCGCCACTCATATGTAGAATTTAGAGACAGAAAGTCGAAGCCCCGTAGAGTTAAACAAGGAGTTCCCCAGGGTGGAGTTTTATCCCCGGCTCTGTTTAACCTCTACCTCTCTAAACTTCCTGCACCACCAGACGGCGTTGAAATTGTGTCGTACGCTGACGATTGCACAATTCTGGCGTCAGGACCTAAAGTGGATGACATTTGCGAGAAAATCAACTGTTACCTCAATGACTTGGCACGTTTTTTCACTACGAGGAATATGAAAATATCCGCCTCCAAATCATCAGCCACACTGTTTACTGCTTGGACCGCAGAGGTGCGGTTGTCACTCAATGTGAAAGTCGATGACGTCAACATCCCGACCACCAACTACCCCAAAATCCTTGGGGTCACATTGGACAGCCTTTTTAGATCCTCTGCACATGCTACAGCTATCTGCGATAAACTCAAAAGTAGGAACAAGGTCCTCAAGTCACTTGCCGGCAGTACCTACTTGGGGAGCCGACAGAGAAACCTTGTTGACCTCTTACAAAGCGATCTGTCGGTCTGTAGCAAACTACGCAGCACCTGTATGGTCGGCGAACGTGAGTACGACGCAGTGGAAGAAAATTCAGACTTGCCAGAATGCCGCCCTTAGAACATCAACAGGGTGTCTTCTTATGTCTTCTGAGGACCATCTACATGAGGTCCTGTTGTCTAAGCAATACCTGCTAGGGTGTTTCGCAGCAGTCTTCCTAACCACCATCTCTTGAACAGGATGCCTCCACCCAGGCAGATCAGGTACGATCTTCATGATCTAGAGAAAGAGGTCCAGCGGTAAAATAGAGAACCTTTAGATCATCGAAACTATCCGGCAGGTCTGAACAATATGTAGTGCTAGGGGAACATGCCCCGAAGATTTCACCTGAGGAGAAGGTACTACCTCGAAAGACGCGCGTGGTTCTGGCGCAGCTAAGATCTGGATGGTGCAGCCGCCTCAATTCTTACTGGGCACGAATTGATGCTAACGTTCCGGACATCTGTCCCGCCTGCCATCAGGGACCACATGATGTACTGCACCTCTTCAATTGTCCGGCCAAGCCCACTCAGCTGACCCCCAGGTATCTGTGGACGCATCCAGTTCAAATGGCGCGTTTCCTCCACCTGGATATCGAAGCAGATCCCCCATAGACGAACAAGACTTCAAAATAAATGTATTGTTGTTACAACAACAACAACAAGGGTTACCATGAATTGTTTGAGGCAAATGTTTCCTGGACGGCTTATCTCCTTGAGGGGTGATGTGAACTGGCCGCCACGCTCACCAAACCTAGTCCCATGCGATTTTTTCCTTTGGGGTTACCTGAAGTCGAAAGTGTATACTCGTATCACCGTCCCAACACCTTGGAAGACTCAATGTTAGAGTTCACGAAAACTTCAGAAAACGTATGCAGCAGTGTGTGGATACCGAAGGTCGGCATTTGTCAGATACACCATTTAAAACTAAGTAATTTAAAAATTCCCTTACTGCTTAATATAATAATAAAATAAATTTTTCTAAGGTTCATAATTTTTTTATTTCGTTCCCAATTAGGCAAATTAACGCGCTCCACCCTGTATATCAAATCAAAACAGAATATTATTGGCATCTTTCGAAAGGGTAATTCATTTTGAACTATCCTGTAGAAACAGGTGTACTTTCAACTAATGTGCATTAATCCTTTTGCGGCATATTCTCCGATATATCATAGTTTTTTTTTTCTTTTGTTAATGCTATTGAATTTGAAGAGAGACAAACCGGCGTCGGTCTTGTCTACTCTAACAAACTTTTGCTCAGCAGTGTTATCGCGTTTTTTAAGATTAGTCGAAGCTCATTTAAATGCCGAAAACTTGCTTGGTTTTAGCTCCGCCAGATAGATAAACGGTTATGGATGTGCTGCTTTGGCGTTGTCGTTTTCGCCTCATCGATTTTAGCTGTAAACGATGCTCGGCGCTGCTGCTACGATTTTGATTTGGTGTGATTTCGTTTTGATATGGCTTCTTGCCTAACCGTGATTGACAGACTGACTTGTTTTGCGCCTCAGTGCGCCCGTCTAATGGATGACGGATAATTATCCAAATACAAAATGAGTGAAAAATTTGCAAGTTGTGTGCGCATCTGTGTATGGCTCTGGCTTACGTTTTTCTCCGCTCTTCTGTGTGTATTTTGACGCTCTTAGTGCGGAGGAAAGTCGTCCGAAACGTTTTTCTTTTCTTGTTGGCTCATTGTTGTCTATTTCTGTTGTTTAAAAAAAACAAAAAAAACATCGTGAACAGAGCAGAATGTATCATACGTTCCGTCTGTCGGTCGATCATTATTATACAATTTCGTGATGACGATTCATCCATCTATCCATTTGCGATGGCTATGTCCGTCCGTTTGTCTGTCTGTTGGCCGATGTCTTCTGTGTGTGTGTGTCTGTCGGTCTACCTAATGGCCGGCCGTAAGGCATTTGGAGTTCGGTCGTTGCTTGACTGTGGCAATTCGTGTTTTGGCCATTATCATGCAATTAAAGTGGGAGTGTGTTACTGTGCCACAAACTCTCCAAAGATCAACCGACGACGATGATTGTTTTTTATTTCCTCTTCTTCTAAGTGATGCTCTGACACTCTAGCGTTGCAGCCGTTGTTAGGTGTATGGACGTACATATATCGAGTAGGTACATGGGCTTAGGTTGGTACTTAGAGGGTCGTCGTCGTCGTGTACGAGTACGTGTCGGGTATTGGCCGAGAGGCATGGCGAAATCGTTGATTGGCATTTATCGATCTCAAAAGCGATTGATCACTTCGACAACTTTAAAAGTAAGAATGACAACACGACGACCATAATGGTGCAGTCTCCATTTCCTGTCTTTGGTCGTTCACAGTTCTTATCGTTGATTTGTCGTTTTTTAGTGGCAGCTACAGGGTGTTTGCAAGACCTTCTAGCAGGCCTTTTTATGGAACGGCGATAATTTCTTTTGCATTCTATACTAACAGAGTGTCTTCCTTCTATTGGAGGGCCTCCTAAAAGACCTACAAACGGCATTGGAAAAGCAATTCAAGGCGCATTTCACAATTCGTCTGCAGCACCTCAATCTGAAAAATGTCTCAAATTTCACACTGGTAGTAATTTGGAAAAGCAAAGAAAGTTTTTAATTAAAATTTCAATCATTTATTACACTGTCTAGAGTATGTAGGTAATAGCATAACGGATAAGTGATCTCTAGTTTCATCCTTGCTGGCACTTGACCCCTTTTAGGTGGATATGGCTATATTTCGTTTCGTTTCTACTTTTAGACATAGGCTTTGCGGCATTGTTCTTTGACTTTCAAAATTGCAAAAGAAAATCGCGTGCTCTAGAAACGAGGTAGTATTATAAAATTAGGAAATCAGTACTTGCCTTGTTTCTCTTTGTTTGTAGTCGTCATGTTTAGATGAGTAAGGGAATTTTAAAAATTTTAAATTGTTGAGTGTAGATACATAGTCTTTCGTATTTTTATATTCAAATATTATTTTCGGAAAGGAGTCATGAGATAAATGAAAACTAGTCAAAGTCAATCAAAACAATTAAAAGAAAAAATGAAAAACACAAGTTCTTCTATCTAATGAACTCAAGCCGAACATAATATTTGAAGATAAAATAAAAATTGTACAAAAAGTAATGTATACTGCATTATTCATAGTTGTACTCGTATGTATTTCAAGTACTTGTTACCTTCTTCAAGATGAAACAGTCGCAAAGGAAAAATGACAACAATTTCGAAACTTCAACGAATACCACGTGAATATTAAATATTTTAATATTGCTAGATTTTTCGACCGAATTAAAAAGTTCTAACGTTCGCAACGAAACTTTTCAGAGAGTACTAACAACTTTATTTACAAATCTTTTTCAAATCTATTTAAAGTTTTGAAAAAATATATTCTTTTTAATTTTTTCGGTATTTTAATACTTGAAAAGTATCGACCGGAACTGTATCAGTTGAAAAGAATCGCTAATTTTTTCGATTAGCTAGTGCTGGGAACTGTTTAGTACCAAACCAAATGTTTTTTTCCTTAATCTGTAGGGGTAGCATGTAGGATTCCCCGACTACGCACTAAACCACACCCTACACTTCAGGCACTTTCCCCCGATGGTTTGGTATTATATCGCGGGGCTGCTTCGCATATTTGCTCTCTCCGTGTCTACTTTTTAAGCTGCGGCCTTTCCGCCTTGTTCGTTCGATCAGTCGTAGCTTCTTCATGGCATTTGTGATTAATGTACACATTTTCAGTTTTAAACACAATGGGTCCAAAACTACATAACATGTTGTAAATTCGTGAATGGAAGCACCTTCATTGCAAATCGAAGTCAAGGGGTCGTTATTTGGCCTGTATTTTCTTCTCCGATACAGGTTGGGCACATAGGCGAGCTATCGTGCCTATAAGGAATTGCATACGTTCATAGTTTGCGTCCCCGTGTTCTTTCTGAACCCAAGCCATAATGGGATAATATAGTCAGTCCATCTCCTGTATCTTGCTGTACTCCATCGTGACTGTTATCCGGGATCATTCATCCCAATGGCCAGTATATACAGTAGGGTGGAGTGAAATTCAAAAAAAAAAAGTTAACCTCGGAAAGAGATGTAGTCTGGGGTCCTAATGAGGGAAAAAATAAAGAAAAAAATTTAAAAAAATTTTTAGGGGTCGCGCCACTCCCTAGAAATTTGGAAATTATCGCTATTTTGGCGTTGATTTTAGAAAAATCCTAAAAAGTTTTATGTCAATAAATGTTTGCAATAGCGTAAACAAAGAAATAAGGGCATGAAAAAATGTAAAAAAATTTTTCTCATTGTTCAAAAATTTCAAAAAGTAAAATAAGTCAAATCGTCCCTTCTTCAGAAAATTGACTGAACAATGAAATCGCCACCAAAGCTACAACTATTAGTCGATTATCCTCATATTTGCCTCAAATACATTTGTTTGGGCACTGAACAAGCTCAAACTTTTAAATTTCGAATAAGTTAAGTCGTTAATTTTTAGGATTTTTCTAAAATCAACGCCAAAATAGCGATAATTTCCAAATTTCTAGGGAGTGGCGCGACCCCTAAATTTTTTTTTAAATTTTTTTCTTTATTTTTCCCCTCTTTAGGACCCGAGACTACATCTCTTTCCGAGGTTAACTTTTTCAAATTATAAAAAAATCATGTTTTCACTCCACCCTAATATACAGGGCGGGCCAAAAAATGTTGTCTTTAAAGTGCAATAATATGAACAAATTTAATTGTTTCCCTGGTATTCCCATTAATTATAGAATACAAATTTTTTTAAGTAGCGGCCTCGGTCTGCTTCTCAGTAGCGCATTCTGTCACTTACATTATCGTACACCTTGTTAATGGTTTCGGGCTGTATCTCGCGGATTAATTGGATGATATTAGCCTTAAGTACTTGAATTGTGTCTGGATAACATCGGTCCTGCACGGTTCCCCACAAAAAAGTCTATAGGAGTCAAACCGCAGCTCCGAAGCCGCAAATTGACATCGCCGAGGCGGCAAATTGACAACGCCAAGACGGCTGATAGCACGATTTGGGAATTTGATGTATAAAAGATCGATTGTGGCATGGCGCGCCATCCTGCATGAATCAAAGGTCGCCCACTTGGTTTGAAACTCCCATCATTGATCGAAACGTTGTTCACAACCTCAGTTTTCGAAGACAAGTGGTCTAACGGTGCCACCCTTCCACAATCCGAACAAACTGTAACTACTCGTAATATTAGATGAATTGGCTGTTCAACAATTGCGTGCGGGTTTTTCGAGCCTCAGATGCGGCTGGGGGGGTTTCGAGCCCAAATGCACCTTATCAAAAAAAATGATTTTTAGCCCAAAATCGTTTTCCAATCGTTGTCGTTGCTCTTGATTTCTATATAAAGTCATTTCGTTTAACGGAGGTGCGTCCGTATTTCGAGCGGGAACCAAATATCTGCGGAAAAAACTGATTTAAAAAGAAACTTCTACTTGGATCCCGTTAGATTTGAATTGGACCCGTTAGGCAAGAACTACAGAAGCCTCTGTCGGTATCATCCGAAATCCACTGTTTTGCAGTGTGTGTGTATGGAGCCTATATGCTGACGCCAGCTTCTTTCAATGTCAAGGACACGTGGCCACACTGGAGAAGCGTAAAGGATAACCGAATAGGTAGTGTGCATGTGTGTCGCACACATAACCGTGCGTGGTTTGTGTGAATATTTTCGCCACACTCTTTCAGAGATCCAAATTCCAAAAAAGGCCTTCTTAAAGAATGCCTTGTTAATGTACCTGCTTTGTGGTGGTGTGGTTTCTGCTCTGGCGTGCGTGTTGTTGGCACTGAGTGAGCAGTTTTGGAGTAGAACAATTTCATAATTTCACCTGCAGGTTGGTTCGTTCTCTCAGCTAACCAACCGATTTGATTATAAACTGGTTTCTTGTTCTTCGTCTTCTTCTTGCCGACGTTTATTCAGACACACATACGCATGGACATGCTCTCGTACATGTGTATGGGAGCGTGTGTGTACATCATGCATCCATATTAAGCAGCTTCATTTTCAGCAGACTCGAACTTTACATCACGTTGTCGTCACCGCCGCCGTCGTTCTACCCCACACAGAATTTGTCGCTGTTTGTTTTCGTCGCATTTGATATCTTTAGCACATTTATCGCTACGCCGTTGTTGTTGCTGTTGTAGTTGGTGCTGCTGTTGTTGCTGCGAATATTGGCATTAGCGGAGACGACCACAAAATAATTTGTACATTGAGTCATTCGCAATTTCTCTTCTTCTTCAAACAGGTTGCTGGCGGCAGCAGCAGCAGCGGCGGCGGTGGCGTAATTTGTTGGTGCTGTTCTTGTTGCTTTTGATGATATTGAGTGTATTTTATTATGTGCCAGGTAAGGAAGGCATGGTTACCAGGCTTTTTGTGCACACACTTATTCTTATCACTCTCACTCTTTTCCCACATCAGCTGGTACAGCGGTGCGGGACGGCAACGTCAGTTGGGAAGTCCCTGGATATTGCGGTCAAAACCCGCGTTTTTTTTATAGCTTGCTCTATTGGATGAAATGTACATAAATCAATTTATTCCCTACAAGTGCATGTACATAAGACTGGGACAAAACATACACATTTTGTTTAAGGATCACCGAATCCCACCACAGCCGGTTCTGTGGATCAGACTGACCCGCAGAACAATTCTTGGGCCAAAGGCTGTCACCACGGCACACAGTTGCCGCTACAACAACAACATATTTTGTTTAATTGCAACTATCGCCAATATTCTTATGAACGCGTCCAATAAAATTTCAAAAGTAATCGCAAATCACAGGAAATAGGCACATCTTGGCGTTCTGAGATTCGCGAGTTTTTGATTATTTGAAATTTTCTTCGAACGAGAGAGAAAAATTACCGCCACACGTCAAATGATCAAAGCGATTTTCCCACAAATTTGCAATTTTAAACAACGTACCAGTAAAGATTTAGATTTTCAGAATGCCTCGAATAGATAACATTAGTGGTGTTTTTGGTTAAGCCTCGATAACTTAGACTGGACAGAAAAACCGGCATAGCAAAGCAATCTGCTAACAAAAAATGTTATTTGTCTGAAAAATATTAAGAACACTAATTTGTTGTAGCCTTTTCAGTACTTAGCCTGGATAGAGGCTTACTCTATTGTTATCCAGGCTATTGATACCCTTAATCATATGACAGATTCATTTCGTTTGCAAAACCCCAAAATGCTGGTCGGACACCCCTTGGACGAACTTGGTGACAAAAAATTAGCCCCTCTCCTTCCGGTGCATCCATCTCACATTCGCCACCCTGTTTAAGTGCAGATTAGAGCCCACATACCTCGTCACCTAGTACGTAAACCAGGATTAAATCTTGAACACCGTAATATTTTAAAACCAGCTTTGTACTTTCAAATGAAAAAAAATGTTGACACGCCCCATTGTGGTACCTTCCAAGCAAAGCGCCACTCCGACGACTTTTGGTTTTCGTGTAATATCTTGAATGCGATCTAACTCAAAATTAATACTTAAGAACCACCATAACTTGCCTTGGATGAAAATGCGTAAGTTGTCAACTTCATAATATTTTACGATGAGGCTAGATGACACGCCTCATTCTGGTACCTGCAGTGCAAGTAACCATTTCGCCTTTTTTTTTGATATTTCCATAATAATTTCAACACTATTCATACAATTTTGCAGAAAATTAGATGGATATGGTTGGAGGAATCGAGTCTATGCCACACCCCTTTCTGTTCCGCCCACACCTACTACCGCCACATTACCTACTTAACTTTTTAATTTCGCATACAATTTCGCTCGAATTTTGTATTCTGCAAGTTGTTTATCGCATATCTGTAATGTGGATGCTACGCCCCATTCTATTACAAACGACTTTTTACGATATTTCAATAAATTCGGTACGCTTTAGGCAATGGAGTACGGAACGTAAAAAAATATAAAATCCATATATGGATGACGGTATATGTAAGTCGGCTGTTGGAATCCTTTTTTTGCAGGTCATGAAAATGCATGAATATTTTCAATATTTACGAAATTTGATCAAATGTGAGCCATGATATGGCCTTGTAAACGGTTAAAGTTATTAAGTGCGTCTCCACTAATGGTCCCTGGAGGCCCATGGTTCGGCCCATGACTTTGTCCATTAAGCAGTGTATATAACGGGGTTTCCAATAGGGACTTAACAATTTCTCCTCCATTTTCATCATGGAACGAGCAACGTTTGAAAATCATTAAAAATGACTACCGAAATTCCGAGTCGGAGGTCGCAACATTAAGAGCGATTACTCCAATTTTCATCATCTTCAGCCATGAAGCCATTTCTGGCCGAGTGGTTTTGCCAATAAACAAAATATGCGTTATTTAACATCAACAAACCCACATGTGCTTCAAGATACATAATTGCATCCGCATAAAATTACTGTGTGGTGGGGTTTTCATGCCGGAGGTGTGATTGGGCCGTATTTTTTTGTCGATCAAAAAATCGTCATGTCATACCGTCAATGGAGAGCGCTATCGAGCTTGACATCGCCGATATGTGGTTTCAACAAGACGGTGCCATTAGCACACAGCGCGCTTTACTAGCGATTTTCTGAAATGCAAACTCTGTGAACGTGCTGCCTCGTGTTATCTCATGCGATTAACCGGTGGGTGGGATGTATTATGATAAGCAAAATTTAAAACATTTTGGAAGCACCTACGAGAGTTATGGTGCGAATCAGCCGCACAGATGGACATGGCTCGAAAGACTTAAGAAGTCGTGAAACCGATTTGGTCAAAACATATGTAGGGTCTAAAATGATATTTTCGATATCCGGTGGGATGAGCGTATAAAAAGCACTGGCAATGTGCCAACCGCTTCAGAGCATCAGCACATATTTCTGCTAAATTTTAGCAACTAGCTTCAATAGTGCGAGCTGTAGTGCTTTTCAGATACGGACATGGGCCACATCAAATCTTTGGTCTATGCCAACAAGCCAACAACTTTAGAAGAGCTCACAGACAACACCTAACGTGAAATTGCCCATGTTCCGGTCGAAATGTGTGAAAGAGTGAGGGAAAATTGGGTCCAAATTGATCGCTGTACACGGGCTCGTGGTGATCATATGACCGAATCGAATTTCATTCTTAAAATGTCACATTTGCACTACACCTGAAATAAATTGTAACTCTATACCTTAAATATTCTGCCTTTTATTAATATTTAAAATGGTAATGTGCTTAATGGGAAATCCTGTATAAGCAGTATTTATGTATAACTGCAAGTTCCTGGCTTTTTTCGTCTTCGACACATAGACGGACGGACGAACATTGCTAAATCCTCTTAGAATAGTACGACGGTCAAGAATATGGTATATGTATATATTTCGAGGTTTTGCAAACGGAATGACAAATTATGCATCTATGGTTGAGGGTATGCAAATTGCTCAAAACTCAGTGCATGATGGGTCTGAAGAGTAACCATTTAGTATTCTACAGCTATTTGCCAGACTGATTCGTTCATTCTAATCATTCCGATTGCAATGACTTATACGGAATCTTCATATTTCCCCTATTGCGTGGCAACCCTGTTTCGGTTGTGGTGGCGCACAAATGATCGTTCTTGTTGTATATTTATGATGAATAATAAATGATGCTGCGAATATTTCGTAGCGTTTATTTACGTTGCTCTTTTTTCAAGGTAATGATTTTTCGCCGATACGCGCGCTTTTTGTTCTTGTGTACAATCGCATCGCCATAGAAGATATAGAAAACCAAGAAGCATTCAAAATTTACGACTTTTAATCATGTAGGAAGATAGACAACACACAAACACTCTCACACACACACACAAACATTATAACGACTTTTGGTAAAGTGTATCTTTTTTTTGATTATTTGCACACCTTTCGAATTTCGAAGATACATTTCGGTATCTTCGAAATTCTAAAGAATTCCGAGTTTTCGATTCAACATAAATCAGACAGATATTGTTATTATTTTGCATAAAATGTTTGGGAAATACATATGTATGTAAATATAGATTGCTGATGCAACAGTTCCCCAATTAAATACATAACAATATTCTACAACAAAACACACCTGTTGTCTTCGACGAGATACACCTTTCCGCAATCTGAGAACTGCAGTGCGCATACAATTAAATTCGACACTCATCAATACCAGGGAGCTAGAGTCAGAGACGCATGAGTAAAATGAAACGCGGTCTCCACTTTGGAACTTGACCTTGTGCATTTGGAGGGGAAATGTTAAAAAAACTAGCTTCTAATTTAAAATAATTCAGAATTATATGAAGCCATCAAATATGAAGTCACATGATGAAGTGAATTGCGAAACTTTAAAAATATACCTTATTAAGCGAGTAATGAGATAACTGCACAAATAAGCATAGAAAAATGTGTCTCTGTATAAAAAAAAAACCATAAGCTATGTGCGTTGGATTCGAAAGTCATAAATTGAAAACATTCTTTAGCATTCCAGCTTACAAAATGTACTAAACTCGTTGCTAGTTTCAATAGACTGGCACTTTGCTTTAATCTTACAACATTCAGTGGCGCCAATAATAATATAGTAGATAATAATTTGTATTTACCGAAAAAGAAATATGTTTGTAACGTTGAGATTTTTGCTCCTACGATTTCGGGTAACCGAAACAATTTTAAAAATCAACAGACCTTCGATCCCTATTTCGGACTGTGCTGGCAAAAGGACTGCTGATGGGAAACCCTGACAATGGCAACAGCCGTAAAGCCTTCCTCAGCAACCAATTCCAATGCATTTTATCAGTAATTCAGCTCTGACATTTTAGGCACCGCCCATTAGACTCTAAAAAAAACCATAAGCTATGTGCGTTGGATTCGAAAGTCATAAATTGAAAACATTCTTTAGCATTCCAGCTTACAAAATGCACTAAACTCGTTGCTAGTTTCAATAGACTGGCACTTTGCTTTAATCTTACAACATTCAGTGGCGCCAATAATAATATAGTAGATAATAATTTGTATTTACCGAAAAAGAAATATGTTTGTAACGTTGAGATTTTTGCTCCTACGATTTCGGGAAACCGAAACAATTTTAAAAATCAACAGACCTTCGATCCCTATTTCGGACTGTGCTGGCAAAAGGACTGCTGATGGGAAACCCTGACAATGGCAACAGCCGTAAAGCCTTCCTCAGCAACCAATTCCAATGCATTTTATCAGTAATTCAGCTCTGACATTTTTGGCACCGCCCATTAGACTCTAAAGTTTAAAGGCCATATCTTTTAATTAATTTTACATGCAACACACACGAGGGTTTCTATATATATTTCTGGTCTAGGCAACACTAAGTGTTGCCTGGCGCCATCTGACACTTCCGTTGGAAAGTTTGACATTTTGACGCAAAAACGTACAAAGAACGTTTTGCCGTACGACAATCATTTGTGTTGTTTACAGTACTAAGAATCCAAGATCGCGATGTGACATACCGTGAGATAGGGGCATCCTTGTGCATTTCTTCCACCAGCATACATTCGATATTGCATGAACACCTGGCCGTAAAAAGGTTTGTTCTCGTTGGATCCCGCACAATTTGACAATCGCTTAAATAAAGGCTCGTGTCGATTGGTGCAAAGAAATATTGAAAAAATACGATCGCGGAGCTTCAAAAGACATCCAAATCCAACGAAAGTTGTTCGTGGAAGAAGCACTTCGAAGTAAATGATCGCCCGTTTCTTCGGCAAGACTGGTCATGTGGCGACTGTTCCGCTTGAGCAACGTAGAACGGTCAATTCTGAGTGGTACACCACAATTTGTTTACCTGAAGCCTTCGGAGAAATTCGAAAAACGAACAAGAGATTGTGCAATATGACAATGCTCTCACACATCGGCTCAAACCAGCGCCTTTTTGACCGGCCAAAACGTCGAATTGATCGGTCATCCGCCGTACAGCTCTGACTTGGCACCCAATGACTTCTTTTTATTCACGCACATCAAGAAAAGAATGCGTGGTCAGCGATTTTCGTCGCCAGAAGATGCTGTTGAAGCGTTCAAAAACCATGTTTTGGGGTGTCTTAATCGGAGTGGAAAAAGTGCTTCGACAATTCAATATTTCTACAAAATCTGTCTATTGCAATCAATTACGAAGAGAAAAATGAGAGAAGACAAAAACAAAGTTCGATTAACGGTTAATTTTTATTTTGCTTCTTACCAATGTTCTAATCGTACGTTCGTGACCGAAAACATAATTTTATTGTAATTGCTTTGTATTGATCGCGATCAGGTGCGAGAGAAAACGCATTTTAAATAAGTTCAGTGTCGCTGATTTAAAAAAAAAACTTGGGTTATAGCTAAACAAACTTTTTTTTTTTTAATTTTTAAGTTTCGTACGTTCGCGAACGAAAGCGTGTTTTTTTATCAAAAGCCATGCATTTATTTTTGTTAAAACGCAAATTTATTTTCGTAGATGGGTAAAACATGTGATAAATCGCAAAATGAAAAACGGAAGCGTTATATAATAAAATTTAAAGAGATCCCCAAAAATTAAAAGAACTACGTGAAAATGAGAATTAGAAAACGCCCCTCAATATCGTAGAAATTGTTAGTATATAATTTTTTAATATAATATAAAATAAAATATTCTTTTCTTCTTATAAATTTTATAACACACAGTCAGGTTAGTATTAGGGTTTTTGTTAAGGAAATGTGAAGATATTTTTGAAAAATGTAAGGTTGTAATAGTAAAAAAACCATGGAAAAATCGTACGTTCGGGACCGGTACTTTAGCCAATTAAAAAAAACAATAGACGTATTATATTATGTAAATACTCAATAGAAAGCTGCATATATCCTCTTGTAAAATTAATTAATCGCCATAGAATATTCTGTTTCATTTCGTATCTATTTCGCGTACGTTCGTGGCCACATGTTTATTGCTATCATTATGAAAACTAAAACTCGATGAAATCCATGTTTTGTACTAAACATCACCAAAAAAAATGCGGGAATTTTTTTTTTCTATATTTTTTGTCCATCAAAAGCGTACGAACGTAGGTTCGCGACCCGCGGTAATGCCCATATGTGATGTTAGTATAGAATCAACCACACCTAGATGGACAGGTGGCGGTACCTTGCCCCCTTGACCGGGACCGGAATTCACGAAGAAGGGTATATATATAAGCTTCGGCCCGGCCGAACTTTATTTGTCCTCTTGTTCTAATCTTAAATCTAAAAAAAATACTATGTACGAGTATGTATATCTGTATTCGTTCTAATAGTTTATTTTATTTAAGTAACAATCTATTTCTACAAATGGTCGCTTGTTTTAACTGAAACATTTTCATTGTTGGGCCTCAAGTCCCGAACCCTAATTTTTCAGGTAGTTAATTATAAAAATAAAATCCTTTCGATTTTGCAGTGAAAATTGCCTTATCTTGATTATCCATATGTAAATATTTACTATTAATCGTTCTGGGCCTAGTTCGCCCATTGCAACCTCAAACAGCTTATGACATTAAGAAAAATTGTGCAAAACTTAGGGTTCTAGCTTATATCGTTTGACATCTATTGTGCTTTCAAAAGACTCACAGGCGGACGGACGAACCGACCTGGGAGATGATCTTCGAAAAACACGAAAAATAATCTGTCAATGTATATAAACTCACAAAAATGTTTCTACCGTTGTCCGCCATATACGTTAAAACCATCCAACAGATGTACCCAAAACTGGTTTCATAGGAAAGGCAATAGCGAGTAGTGTTTTGGACGACTGGAAAACGTCCATTAGGACGTCGATTTTCCAATTTTCCCACACCAAATTACCGAAATTGTTCCGAATTTTTAAATTTCATCTTTCAAACACAGTATTTTAATTTTCAAATGGAAAAAAAAATAATAATACAAGCTAAGCATTGTCTGGAATCGCATCGATGCACAGTAGGGCATTTTGACTTTTTTCATTGCAAAAATGTGTTCAAGCTTTAAAATGAGTGCTGACATATGTTAGGTAGGCCTACTGGAAGCTTTAATACCAGAAGTCCAATAAAGCTTTTTTTATTTTCAAAAAGAAGGTACGTCAACTTACCTTACATTTACGTATTCGTTACCAAATTAAGCATTTTCAATTTGTTTTTAATACAACGTAACACATATTCATATATTAGGTAATAATTTTTTATTAACCTGTATATTTGGTCTGGTAAAATATGTACTTTGGTTCACAAATTTTCTTCAAGATTTTCAGTATCATTTGAAGTGAAATCGAATAAACTTTTCATTTCGGTGCTAAATTATTTTCCTCCAAATACTTTTCCGATTTCACGTGTCTCCAAGATGAAAATAATGGATCGGAAGAAGCAGCCAACATGTTGGAAAGGTCCTCATTCTGTCTTATTTGCTTGTTTTCGCGTATCTAAATTTTGTATAATCCTTGTTTCTTCACTCTTGAGCTTCTTCCGATAACTCTCCGATTGGCAAGACTTGGTATTCAATTAAATGTCTTCCATGAGAAAAAATCTTATGTGCCGTAACAATTTCAAAATTATGACTGCCTTTGCGAAAATATCTACACGCATAGAAAAGATATGGTTACACTATGGTAACAATAATATGTTCTCTACAATAGAAGCATGTTCGTCGCAACCATAGTAATATTAGTATGTTTTTCGAATTTCGTTTTGACAGAAGTATGATTGCGACAATATTACCATTGTTGAAATGTAACAATAGTATTATTGCCAAATTTAGAAATAAAAATATGGTTTTAGCAACCATATAAACATGGTTGGCGGAACAAAAGTATTGTTGTTTAAAATTTACATTAACAATAATATGATTACGGCAATCACACAGTATGGTTGCGACTATGAACATAACAAAACAGGTTTTATAGGGCATACATGAATGTGTGTGCGTATGTTTTTTTGATATACAAAAAACACGTACACACGATACAGTCAATGATTGTAGTCCACATAAAAAACAAAAACAATCGGAAGGTAGTTCGAGGGATTTTTTGTGTGTTTACTTTGTTCGGTGAAATACTCTAATGCCGACTGGTTCTCGTTTATTTAAAATCTGCCTGCACTTAAGTATATAGCCATTGATCATAGTTTAATCACATTCGTTTCTTGGGGTCTACGGATGGTGAAGTAGCATTCACCCCTGCTGGGAACTAAAAGTATTTTCGACTGCCGTTGGAATATATATTTTTGTTTCTTGAATGAAATGTTCAATAAAAACAAGGCCTCAATTCTGGCTATTAACTTATTGTAATGCAGTTAAATATAACTTGG
This sequence comes from Hydrotaea diabolus, assembly GCA_963513945.1. Lineage (NCBI taxonomy): Eukaryota > Metazoa > Arthropoda > Insecta > Diptera > Muscidae > Hydrotaea > Hydrotaea diabolus. The sequence goes on along the minus strand of OY740720.1, from coordinate 97,267,394 downwards.
TTGATAAATATCTCTATTTTTGAATTACAACATTACCAATCCTAATAAATAATTTTGGGGATCATAGTATGATTGAGTGTGAATCATACTATGGTTGTGTGGTTCATACTATGGTTGCGTGTGAATCATACTATAGTTGTAAGGGTCATACTATGGACGTATGAGAAACATACTATGGTTGTGAGCATCATAATATGGTTGTGAAGATAATAGTATGGTTGAGTGTGAATTGTGAGGATCATAGTATTGTTGTGGAGATCATCGTATGGTTGAGTTTGAATCATACTATGGTTGTGGGGATCATAGTATGGTTATGTGTGAATCATACTATTGTTGTGAGGATCATAATATTGTTGTGCCACAACCATATACCCAACAATAGTATTATCCTCTTCGAATATTGTCAACCCAACCATACTTTTTTTTCTGCGTGCATGGTTCTCATGGTTTGTTGGTTGGCTGGTCGTCGGTCGATTGGTGTGTCGGTCGGCTTATTGAATGTGTAGTCAGATATCGAACTACTTATGATGAGTAGGCAGTGCTTCACTAAACGATGACCATGCAACAACACGATCAGGCCTTCACAGATTCACACTTGCACACACATGCATTCCGAATCAGACTAAACGCGTTGTTCCACTTTTTCTACGCTCATATCTCAAGTGTAATCGGAGAAACACTGGAACGTGACAAATATTCTAGATCTGTCCGCACTCAAGATCTATTCGCGCTCGCTGCTGCTATTGCAAAAGCGCATTCAAAACGATGCGTTGTTGTGCCGCCAGTCAGCGGCTGCAGCAGCAGCTAGAGACTTTTACAGGGTGGCCCAAAAGTTGCAGTGGCTCCATCCCCTGAAACCACATCTCAGGTCGGTTTTCAAGAGCAGGTCGGTAAAAAATGTTCTATCATAAATCGATACCGCTCTCCATTTACGGTTACAGCACTTTCATCTCCATTCTCGAAGAATTAAGGCCTAATGATATTTGCAGATGTGATCCCACACCGTACTGTACACCGGTAATGGGGTGCAATTGGCTTCGATGAATGGCTCCTCGATATTCAGAATCCCAAAACCTACAGTTCTGCTTATTAACAAAGCCATTCAAATTGAGCTTCATCGCTCATACGTTTGCGTTAAAATAATTGATCGCTGATTTAAATAATAAAATTCTATTATTCTGGTTCTTTGTTCAGTTGTGAATCTCTCCATTATTTATTCTTCAAGTGTTATTATACAGGGTGTCCTTAGTCTTAACAGTTCATATTTGGCAGTCGTGAAATAGAGACGTGGCAAATTTACTTTAAGAAAAATATTCAATAAATCGTTAAACATTTTATCAAAACCAATCATCGATTATTGTCACGATGACAAAAGTTACGTGAAATTTTTGGGAGAAACGACGTGTCAACAAAGCGCACTGTTTATCGTGTAGTGAATGATTTCGAAGAAATAGGGTCTGTAGCTGACAGGTCCAAGCATGGACCACAACGTACTGCAAGATCGGCTGAAAACATTATTGCTGCTCAAGAAAGTGTTTAAAACCATCCATCAAGCTCAATTCGACGCCGTGAACGTAATGAAAAATGTGCTCAAAAGGGCTCGCATTTGAGAGGCTAGCAGAGGCGGTAATTTATCTGATATTGTATTCCATACATAATTGCCGACATTAAATAAAACATTTATCAATATATGTTACGCGCAAAATAGAAAGGGACCTAATGTTAAAAGCCAGCTTTGTTTTGTTTTAAGGATTAGGTCCCTTTCTATTTCGCTAAGAATCGTCGATTTAACTTTCATAAAACGCGCATATCTCTGGGAGGGAACACTTTTGGGGCATGGGATAGTTCTCATTCGATGCTCAGATGTTGTCCACATCAAAAAAAAGTTGATTGAAAGTTTTGTTCAGGAGAGCCATTTTAAAGATTAGGTCCCTTTCTATTTGCGCTTAGAATCGTCGACTTCACTTTCATAAAACGCGCATATCTCTGGAAGGGAACACTTTTGGGGCATGATATCGGTCTCATTCGATGCTCAGATGTTGTCCACATCAAAAAAAATGAAAATTGATTTTTTACCCTTAGGTCCCTTTTTCTATGCGCTGTCACATATGATTCAATTCTCTTTCATTTAATCAAAAAACATAAATGGGTACCCTGTAGTATACCTTCCGGTGGACACACTGTATAATCAGAAAAAAATATAAACGAAAAAATTATTAAATTTGTAAACCCCATGGTAACTTTTGGCCCACCCTGCACATAATTACAATTTGTTCAAGTAGCTGCCCTTAGGTCCCTTTTTCTATGCGCTGTCACATATGATTCAATTCTCTTTCATTTAATCAAAAAATATAAACGGGTACCCTGTAGTATACCTTCCGGTGGACACACTGTATAATCAGAAAAAAATATAAACGAAAAAATTATTAAATTTGTAAACCCCATGGTAACTTTTGGCCCACCCTGCACATAATTACAATTTGTTCAAGTAGCTGCCCTTAGGTCCCTTTTTCTATGCGCTGTCACATATGATTCAATTCTCTTTCATTTAATCAAAAAATATAAACGGGTACCCTGTAGTATACCTTCCGGTGGACACACTGTATAATCTGAAAAAAAATATAAACGAAAAAATTATTAAATTTGTAAACCCCATGGTAACTTTTGGCCCACCCTGCACATAATTACAATTTGTTCAAGTAGCTGCCAGTTTCTTCAACAGTTTAGCGCGGCTGCTGTTGGCCGCCTTTGTGGCAGCAATTATTGCCGGTCGCCACGTGAAAAGAGCATAACAAAATAAAAACATTTATTATTTGGGGCACACTCGGACTGTCAACGTACAACATTTTAGTGTAACCATAAACCACGAGCGTCTCAAAGTCTGCTTTGTATCCGCAGTCGGATCGCCTGGCCGTCAGAGCAATTTACCGACAGACAGACAGCTTGGCCAGTCCAGTCCGGTCCGGTCGCCAACTACTCATGTGGAGCCTAGCCGCTTGTACGTTGTTTCGTTAGATTTCACAATGTTGTTGTCGCGAAATCTTTGAATCGTTTATGAAATGCCTTCAATTTTTTTTATTTGGTATACAAGCGGTGTTAAAAAATAAAAAGTACTCTAGCACTTGACCATTCAGTTTGCCATCGAGGTAGAGGAAATGGCGGACTTTGGGGGGACTTCATGCAATTTCTTTTCGAAAAGTTCGTATGGGTGAACAAGAACATGAAACACACAGCTTTAATTTAGCTTTGCATGATCATTGGGCCGTGGAAAAGAGTTGTTGTCGTTGGATCCACCGTAATTTGAGAAATGCTCAAAAAAGACTCGTGTCGATTGAAGCAAATAAATGCGGTTGCTCAAATGCAGTAAATAACATGGTCACAGGCGACGAATGATGGATTCATGCATATGAGCCCGAAACAAAATAGCAATCGACCGTATGGTTGAAAGTGTCTCAAGCGAGTGGAAAAAGTCCCTTAAATCCCTTTGAGAAACTCTCAGCAAACTTTACGCAACAACTCCTCACACTCAATGATGGCGCCGAAATGTACAAGTATGTGTTTTCCTGAAAATACAAGTTGACCTACCCCTATTAAAAATACGTTATTTTTTTCCTGGCTTTCGGACCAAGCCATAACCACCCATTTTTATAATGGGTAGTTCAACCATAATGTACGATGGTAATTGTGAGTCACACCTTAACGTCAAGTTTTTTGTCTAACCTAATTCGACATTTCAAAATTCAAATCAAAATGCATTTCGTGCACTTCGTCATTTTTTGTTCAGCATAAGCGGCCAAATGTGTCCACAATCAGAAGAGTTGTGCGCAAATTTCAGTCAGCCGGGAAATGTGAAAACCCCTGGGCATGCTCGCCCAGTTCGTTCTGCCATCGAAAATATGGTCGGCCTAGCAGTTACAGTGAATGGCGTTCGCTATCGCGAGATGATAACATACTTTTTGTGGCCAGAAATTGAGGATATGGACCTGGACGATATGTGGTACCAACAGGATGGTGCCACTTGTCAACGAAGCGCGAAAAATGCAATGGCCTTGTTATTTCACGTCGTGGTGATGTTAATTGGCCGCCACGATCATGTGATTTGACACCGTTGGGCTTCTTTCTTTGGGGATATTTATTTAAAAGGAAAAGTGTCGTTAATAAGACAAAAACGATTCAAACGCATAAGTATGAGATAATTCGGCACATTAACGACATTGAACCATCATTATGTCTCAGAGTCATTGAAAACATGGAGCTTCGGATAGAGGCATGCATCCGAAGCCGTGGCGAGCACTTATGTATCACCCATAATTGTCATAGATATCATAATAAAAAATATTAAGATAATTTTCTGAAATCTTTCTGATTTATTTACAATTAACATCGTGCGTTTTAGTTGGACCACCCTTTATTGTCGGCACTCTCTTCAGATCTGTTTCTATGGCCAACTTCAATCTATAGGTGCTTTTGGTCGTTGAAAATGTCGCCATGTTTCGGTATTCAATTTCTCGACGCCGGGTGTACGCATAAAAGCATCCATCTCGTACATCTCCGCACAGAAACACACGTACGTGCACAGCCAGTCGCCTCGCCCCAAATGCAATTCTTTGCCCGTTCCCCTTCTGCGGTGACAGGTGATTTTCTTTTAAATCCGCCATACGCGCCACTAGACAGTCTTTGTTGGCGATGTCGCGTCGCTACTTGCATTGATATCATTTCGAAGCAGAGTACGAGAGATTAGCCACTTTTTGTGCCGTTGACAGTTTTCCAAGCTCAACAGCAAGTGTCAAGTTTAATTGTCAGTGCTAGAGTAGTGTTGCAACATCGTCACAATGCAATGCTATGGTTTAATGATTTCTCTCTAGTTACTACTGGCGTCCCGCCCGACGGGCGTTCGATGGTATCTTTTTACCCATCCCTAATCGTTCGGCACAAATGTGGCGGGCGGACATTACGTTTCATCTCCCTCTCTGCCGCCATCTTTAGTTTTCTTTAATTTGTTTCCATTAAAGAGCCAGAGCCGCCCAATGCTGGGAGTATTTAATGGCCGAGTGGAAAATTAATTTTGACCATTTAACTTTCCATTGGTTTTATGGCCGGCCAACAACCACCGCCAACGGTTTGATGAGAAAATTGTCATTGGACAGTTCCATAAAAGGTGACAATCGAATAGGACTTGTGCCATGGATTAACAAAAGGAATGGAGAATACGGTCCATTCATATTCATGATGACAATGTCTTGCATCTCTTTTTACCGCCCCTCGCCGCACACGTCAGCTGTTTCAATTGCTGAAATCCTTTCAACGAATGGCTTAGTGAATACCCCGTGTGTGTATGTGTGTGACGCAACGCTCCTGCTGCTGTTGATGTTGTTGTTGTTTTTAAATGGCCTAAGGGTGTCTGTGGTCCGTCGGTCTCATGTCTTGATTAGTGATGATTTTTCTTTCACTGGTGATAGTTTTCTCTGCACACGTCAGTTTTGTTTTTGCAATCCTTACGTTGTCCTCTCTCTCTCTTCTCCCATCTTTCTGTGTGGCGCTCATAGTGCTGCCTCTAGCGGGTATATAATTGAAGCACACATTAATTGATGGATTTAATTGGGCCAATAAAAAAAGATCGGCCTGTTGACGCGATGAGGTTTTTTGTGCGAGAATGCCTTGCTCGTTATTATTTTTTGTAGTCTGCTTTTGTGAAAAAAGAGAAGACAATTAAAGAGATTTGCCGTAGTTTCTTTCTTGAAGTTTAGTTTTAAACAGAGATGCGAAGAGGGGTTCAATTAAGCAGTCGGCCTGCGTAGTAAAGTCTGGAGGGCGGCTCCTGTGGAATGAACGCAACAAAAAGACGTAAATTGGTGGAAACTTCCATTTTTACGAAGTGGATGTTTTGCGACAGCTGTAAGATTGCTAACGAATTTGGAGAGTAACAAATCAGCATTACAACCGCATTATGAATGACTTCCTTTATGAGCGCAGTCATTTTGTACTAATTCTCAGTACGCGAGAAATCCGCAAAAAAGTGTAATATATCCGAGGTACAATTTTAGGATTTAAGGTTCAAGTTTTAAAATAAAGTGCAAGAATCAAAATTTTAAAATCGTTTTTGTCTTGACAATTGCATCTTACGTAAATATTAACCTTGCGGTATTTTGGCTCAATCCCGCCCACTGGTATTCTTCAGCGCATCCATTCAGGTATATTTTTCAGTGGTCACCTTGCTCTCCTAATTGCATTTGCATCAGACGAAGTCCAACTTTTTTGCTTTGGCGTAAAATCGTATGCCTTTTGGAACTTGTTTGACATTACCTTGATCTCATTTTGGAATATGCGTCGGATGATTCGCTGGAATATTTCAGTTCTTTGGCCATTTTTTTTTATTTAAAAATTGTCTTTATTATACAATAATAGTAACAACAAATTTAAAAGCCCACAGCGGCAATAACGCGCCGAATATTTCCTTCAAGGCGTCAATAACATAACCCCACAAGAAATAGTCCAGCGGTGTTAAATCGCAAGATCATGGAGGCCACACCACAGGCCCAGGACGCGATACCATGCGCACACCAAAAGCTTCCTTCAATAAATTGATTGTTTCGTTGTCTGTATGGCATGTTGCGCCGCACAGTGGTCCAGGATCGCTTTCCATCGGCCAAAATTCTCTAACTTTTGATTTAGTAAATATATTTGAGTTCTGTAAAACGGACAATTGTAGCCATGGAGTCTTGGATTATTTTGAGCTATTGACATTTAAAATCGGGCTTTTCGGTATATTTTATAAATTAGCCTGAAGTTGACTACTTTTCGTATTTTTCGATTTTAAAGAAAAGTATTTTTTTCGTTTTTAGTTCTTTTTTTAACAAATAAGAATGCAATTGTTTATAAAATGCGCAAAAAACGTTTTTTCCTCATTGCCATTGTCGAACAGTAGCTTATACATTTTTAGAGCTATTGCACTATTTTTTAAATCAAGTGTAGTTTCTTATCTTCAATATGGCGTCAAAACAACATTATGTCTATTTGTACTTGTGAATGAACTGTAGTACTACCTGTGGCCGGCTTCAGTTTTGAAGAAATACGGACCAATGAATTCCTCTGCCCATAGAGCACACCAAACAGTGACTTTTTGAGGATGTACTGGCGTCTCAACAATGGCTTGTGGATTTTCATTATTCGAAATGGGACAATTTTGCTTTTTAACGTACCCATTCAACCAAAAGTGAGCTTCATTGCTGAACAAAATTGCCTTGTAAAAATCAGCACCGGTGGCCATCTCGTTTTGGGCCCATTCACCCCGATTTGCAAACTTTGTTCCGTAGAAAGTCTATTCATTATGAAATGGCAAACTAAACTAAGCATAAATCAAGTGACAGCTGTCAAAAATACCAACTCCGAAAAAAGAGTGTCCAGATTGAAAACCACACGTCTAAAAGACACCAGTTGAAAACCAAATAGGCAAGTTCGCTACGACTTTTATTTATTTATTTTGTAGTCTTCGAATCGACCTAAATTCAACTAACTGTCTTTTTTAAACCGTAAACAATGGTTGAATAATTAATATGACTTTGCACTAATGCTTGAAATATTAGTAACTTGGTTTTATTTTGTCATATTTACTTTTAAATTTATGGCGGGCGATATTTTCGATTTAAGATGGCGTATATGCAGATCCCAAGAAATATTTGCTTGAAAATTAACTCCCAGATACTTAAGAGTAGTGACCTCCTTGATTTCCCTCCCGTCAACAAATACACTTAATTCATTGTTAAACCCAGAATGAGGGTTGAATCTTATGAGCTTTGTTTTATCTGGATTTAGAAATAGCTTGTTAACTCGTGTATACTCTGAAAACGAATCTACATCGCATTCAGTGGCTTAAGTGTCCTTTCTTGCTTATAAGGATGGAATATGCTTATATCATCAGCATAGATGAACATCTTTCCAGTTAATTTGAGGTTTTTCAAATTATTCATGCAAATGGAAAACAGCAAAGGCCCAAAATACTGCCTTGGTGAACTTCATATTTAACAATGTCCAATGTACTTCGGTGTTCGTTAATCTGTACAAACTGTCTTCGATTATTTAAATAGCTCATGAAAAGTAAAAGCTCAAACCCCTGAACTCCTTCATACTTTATCTTTTCCTCGAATATATTATGATCAATAAGATCAAAGGCCTTTGATAAGTCGTAAAAGGCACCAGCAACAGCACTACGTCCTTCATCTAAACCTTTGCATTACTTATATAGTTCTGAACATTTATGATCGCCTCATCAGTCCCACAACCCTTTCTAAATCCATACTAATAGTCATTTAGTCAGTTGTTTTCCATGAAACATTTAGAAAGTTGACCTTGCAAAATGCGTTCAAAAATATTGTCAATAATGGGTTATATTGAAATCGGGCGAAACTGATTCACATTTGATTTAATAACCACTTCTACTACGAGAATTTCGTCATAGTCGAGCCTTCACTTTCCGAACCATTTTATGGGGTGTGCGGTTTTTTACGTCCACTTTCTAACGGGTTATGGTGCGATCGTCTGGGCCAGTACTTTAAAGGGGGATACGATCAATATTCCGAAGCGTTGCAAATATAATGACACACCATCCTTCGGTGGTCTTAATTTGAAGCACCGCCCTTTAAACCAGTTTTGACATAATTAATTACCTGTCAATTTCCTGGTTATTCCTTATCCATAAATTGAATGTCGATAGGTTCCTTATTTTCACATTATAACGTTTTTTTAGCGACGTTGTACCGCCCACTTTCCACCAGGGCGTGTGTTTTTTTTTACCAAGTATCATCGTTGTATCAGTGCTTGAGATAAAGCTGTATGGGCAGTGCCACGACCACTTGTCAAATTATGAACAAATGTACCCTGTAAATACTTCTAGGTCGAACTTAGCATAACGTTTACATTTTATAACGGAGTTGATAGCGATAAAATATAACAGACATTCTTCGAAAAACACCAAAAAAGGTAGTGATTTTTTCTGCGACTGGCTCGTTTCCACAACCGAATACAACCGAATGTTAGTTGATGCTCTATAATTTCCCTTACTAAAACTGGAGTACTCGTATCTGTGCAACATTCCAAGTACAGGGTGGACCAAAAGTTAACATGGGGTTATGAACTTTAATAACTTTTTCGTTTATTATTTTGTTTTCAATTTATATTTTTAGATCCAAGAGAATATTTTGATTTAAATATACGCATACCGCACTTGTTCTGCGAAAAATTTAAAACTTTTGTCAGAGCAAACAAATGTTTGCTTAAGTACTGTAAAGCGTAGAAAGTTTCATGTTGAAAAAAGATTGGAAGATGACCATGATTTTTACAGAACACTTGGATTAAACAATCGGCTTAAAGTCGGTAATGATCGAATTATTTAAGCCTATTCAAAAAAAAACAGTTAACACTTAGTTTTTGGTTATGATGACATTTTAGTTATCATCTACAGTAATTGGTTACAACAACAACATTATTGCAACAAAATTGTTTGTGGCAACTTAATATCTGTTTCGCGTTTCATTTTTATGTCGATCGAGTAGTTGCGTGTACAATCAATGATCATGTTTTTCATCTCGAGGTATGCCGAACCGAGTATCCATTACGATTATAAACAATCGGTATGATGGCAAAGGAAATTCTTCAAGGGAGGGCATACTTAGCGCATTTTTTCTAAGGTCGCTATATGATCATTCCACATATATTTTAATTTTTTTTTTTAAATATTTACGTAGAGGCTGGATATGCGCGACAGTTTTTATAATCCTGAACTGCCTACAATCCTTACGTCGCTGTGTCTTCAACTAACATTTTGGAACGAATTGCAAATATGTAGTGCATGCATTCTGCCTGCTGCTCCAATTTTAAGACACCGTTTCTGTGCAGGCGACTCGTTCGCATTAAAACCATGACATATACACTAACTCTGCTATGCACCGAAACGTTTGGTCTATTCAAATTTAGCCAAGATCAAGGGAAATGGCTCATTACGACAATGTTTATGGCTCAGTACGATGTAACGGAGTGTTAGGGTCGCAAACTTAACAATCTACAATCTCCTGAGTGTGATCGTCCATAAATTGAGCGATTAAAAAAGGTTTGTCTTTTGAGCAGACAAAAGAAAACCTTTTTTCGTCGCCACAGTAAAGCAGAAAATAGGCAGTCTGCTCCGGTGGCGAATGAAAACACGTTCAGAAAATACGTAGACAAGAAAACGTGGTTGTTAGCAGTCCAGGCCAGCAGTAAGAGCGAAAACTAGTGATCTACATTTTTGTGGGTTATTCGATGGCCCCATTTGCCTTATCCTCCGTCTGTAGTGGTTGGAATGATTGCGCGCACTTGTTTCTATCCTTTTACTCGTACCATCATGGCCATTAAGTTCACTTTTCCGATGACGGTGCTGTGGCTGCTGCTGCTGCTTTTGATAGTTTTGTTTTATTGTTGACTTTAATGGGCTTTTATTGAAAATAAATAGAAAACGTCCAGAAGTGGCTCCTGTTGTACACAACTGTTGTACTCGAGCCAGATGATGTCTTTCTCGAAATAACATTGACAGTGATGGGAGGGGGGGGGGGGGGGGGGGTTTGTTAGATGCGATTACAGCCAACCTTTTCGCTGCTCATCTGCGCGAACATTGGCTTTCCGCGGCGCAATTAATATTGACGCCTATCTAGATTAGACGCGCAGCCGTTGTCCCACCTTCCCTTCCCTGACAAGTCATTGGAAGAATCGGTTATGACAGCCAAGGAAAAGCCAATCGTCGTGGTGGTGGCGTCTCGGACTGCATCCAAAGTAGTTTCGAAAATGTATGAGCCATTAAATCTATAACTCCGCCATCTAACACCGCCATCGTTGACGGCGGCAATAACAACAACGATAACAACAACAGCAGCAGCAACAGCAATCTGCTTTAGAAGTCTAGTCATTTTTGGTGTTTTTGCTGATGCTGTTTTGCTTCGTAAACGAATGACTAAACGAGCTATAAACATGATTGGGCACAATGCTTCCAGCCAATAGATCATCTTCCATTTCTCTGTGAACGAGTGGAAAGCTGGCTTGGATCACTAGAAGACAACAACAATTTCTTCAAAAAAAAGCACGGCTTCGTTTGCTCCATTGATTGTGTTTTGCACACCTCCGTTGAAACACAGTGGAGTCGGTCATACCAAAAAAAGGTTTTGGAAAATGCTAGTGTGTGTCGAAAATATAGGCGACAAGCGCAAGCATAGGTTCTAAGTTTGAATCGAATCAAGTTGGAAGTTATAGCCCAAATACTATGTCATGCCTCGAATTGGTACCGGCGGAATCAACTCAAAATGGCAAACACATGAACGCTGTGCATCGAAAAGTCTTATAAGCATCTTTTTTCGGTTCCAAAGAGACAACATTACAAAGAGAATGACTGTCGGTGTAAAGTACATCCGTTTTCAGAGATTGGCGGTGTTTCGATCATTTTGAAAACATATCTTTAAGCTAGCCTGGTAAGATCGAAAATTTGTTGTTTGGAAATTGATGTCCTTGGAAAAGGAACAATTTAGTTAGATAGGGAGGAAGTTGTTTATGGGTCCTTGATTGCGACAAACGTCGAACACGATAAGAGTGAGTTTGATCGAAATTCAACAACGAAATCTGTAATAAGGCTAGATATATCAAGTATATGTGATCATACAACGTCGGGCTTCGACCACTATCATTTGTACTGTTTTATATATTCTCGGTTAGACTTTAAATGGTTTGAGTTTTACTTTTTTAATTTCACCTCGACGGAACACTTAGTGACGAAACAAAAGTTGAGTTAAATACTTCCATTATTTCCTAAATGTTGTAGCACAAATGAGAAACGTCACTCAGGTCGACCAAATGAATGGAAAAAGTCCCTAATGTTGTTTTAAAAGATCAAAAATCTAAAGTTCATGGAATTTCACCACGCTTCTGAAGCAAAAGAACCATAGGACGCGGCCCATGCAAGAAGACTGTTTTTTTTTTTAATACACAATCAATTACAGAATATTATTATGCCGCATAACTACTGGGCATATTGAACGTTGCAATACAGAACTAGCCAGGAATTGACCTTATGAAGCTCCTACCGCGCTCTATGCAAAATAACAGAAATTTCACGTCGGACTACCTTAGTACGATATACGATAAGCCCTACAATTACAAAGTTATACATGGAATTTTTGGTTTACTCTCATTAAGTGCGGGATCGTAACAATTTGAACACTGTACAAGTATCGTTATACCGTAGACATCGCTGTGGTACAGACCTGAAGTGAGGTCCTGCCACTCTAGTAGTCAATTTTTAAGTGGTGCGTTATAGAACATATCAATATTAGTCAATTCTGGTTATTTAAACTTGGGCCATATCGGCCAATAATTATTTTATCTCTCTGCAAAGGTCCTTCCTAATTTGAGACCCTGGCAATTTTACATCCGATGCTGCTTAAGATTCGTATTGTCAGTTCCGAAAGAGCTGAAATTGGACTTAGTCGGCCTCTGTTTGCATGTAGTCCCCATACAAACATCCCCGATTTGTATACATTTTTTCAAATCCGATCTTGCAGAAGTTTTGCGACCTTTTATCAACTCTGGTTAAATGGGATCCTGTCGCTTTATGTTTTCATGCAGCCCCTCTTGTCCCTACAGATTTTAGGTTCTCCAACACTAGAAGTCAAATTTGAAATCAGATCTTTGTTGAATTCCGTACAGATGCAATGAGTCTTCTTATTACCAGGGTTTGAGAAGCTGCAATATACTTCTTTACTTGTTGAAATCCGATAAAATTTGACAGTCATGGGACGTTAAGATCCCAATATTGCTATCATTTGCCTTGCTTAGAGTGGTTAGACAACAAATAAGGAAGAACGATTGTGTCGGGGGCATGTATGGGAACATGGACCAATTACAATAGCGACCAAATTGCAAAGCATTGACATGATCGGTACTTTTTTGTGATCTGTATTTAAGTTGTTAGAATAAATGTCCAGACAGACATGTCTTAATCGACTCGGGGAGTTTTCCTGAGTCCGTTCGGTATAATTCTTAATGCGTCACTTACACTTTCTTCTGGGGCATACAAGCACAGTCGAAATGGCCTGTCACCTCAGTTGGGTGAGGGCATAGGAAAGCGCCTTTACATTTTATGGAGAACCCAATTGAAATTGGATAAATTGCGCTAGACATAAATTATGTTCCAATTAGCTTATACACCAGGTCTGGATCCGGGTAACCATTGCCTCTCCCAAAACTTGTACAAGTGGATTTGGTTGAAATGGCGAAGAAAAGTTTCGGCCTCGTCCTGTTTTGACAAATAGCGAGACGGAAATCATTTTTATCCAAAGCTGAATATTCGGCCTGGTTCTCAGAGTCGCACTTCCGGTCCAATAATCTCCGCACACTCGAAACAGCTTAGAATTAAAAGTCTAGCGGTGACAGAGGAAAATCAGTCAAGTTGCATCAGTAGTGATCACACAGTGCTTGACGAATAATGACGGTGGAGTTATTTGTCTGAGGGGGAGAAGGTCTAAAATGGAGGCAGATTAACGATTTACTGCGGCGCCGATGACAAGGACGAGAATGGCAACTTGTAATGCCGATGTTAACATTTGTGTTGCAAATGTTTTCGCAAATTGTGCCTATCGCTGAGTGACACACTCAGCTGGTGCTCGATTCCGGATTGAATTTCCAACCAGACTGTGTGTCTTCCACATGAGCGTTTGGGAATACACGCCGTCGTCGTCGTCTTATTGAGATCATCATCAGCATCATAGTCGCCGCCGTCATCGTCCGCACTTACTTGCGCTTTTAGTCATAGCCAACCTGGGCTGATGATGTGAATTGTGGTTGGAATTGAATTCTTCACGTCTGCCTGACTGACAGAATGACTGACTGGCGGATTGAACGTGAACTTGTTTAATGTATTTTTGCCATTATTGGCTTACACTCTGCCTGCCCTTGTTTATATGTATGCGTGTGTGAGTGAGTGGAGTAGTAATAAATGTGCGCAAATCAAGTCTTGGGGTCAACCTCCCGCCACCCGCTCGCCTCTTTCCAACATGTACGTGCGTCTGTCTGTGTCTGCTGTAACACTGTAGCGCACTCGTACCTAGTGTCCGTCCGTCTATCGCGTTGCGACGACAAACACAAATCCAAATGAAAACAAATCGTGGGTAAAAGCTGTTCGCCACATTCGCACCATATGCGAGTACAGCCGCCGCCGCCGTCGTCAGACCATTAAGAGCTGCGTCCGTCCGCCTGTTTAACACTTTCATCGATTGCAAGTCTTGGTTTGTTTTGCTTTGGCAACGATTCTTCTCTTCAGACCAAGAGGATGACTCCAATGATATTAGCCTGGAGCGCAATTGTCATCTCTAGCGTATCTTGCGAATGGTGTGTGCGTCTTTCTGTCCATCCTCCTCAATCCATTAATCAGCCGAAGAGTGTGAACTAATGTGGTCAATTGGTGGTGTTTGTGTGTTTAGCGTCCATTTTGTTTTTGTTTTATGATCTGTGGCCATTTCTGAAATGATCGTTGGAAATTTTCCCAACGAACCGCCGTGCATAATTTCACTGGGAACAGTCATAAAGTCGTAAAGAATCAATAACTCAAGTTGTGTGAGTGAGTGCCGCCTGTTGTGTGTTTCGTTCCAAGCCACCCACATTTGATGATGTTTTGGTTTTTTCCTGTGGCCGTTGATTTTTATTACTTCACTTCGTTCGATTCAAAATGATGAATTTATAAATAGAAATTCTTTTTGGAAACTTGTCCATGTGTTTTCGAGAAACCATGTCGGATCGATCTGCACATACACTGAGGCGGAAAGGTACAAATGTGGACCAATGTTTAACTAACCTCTTGAGTGATGCTTCTTCTTGCCACAGCAGAGAATATAGCGACACTGCTCCATTTTCTGCTGTGATTTCATGATTTATACCAGGGCCAGTCCAACAAATGGGCGTGTGCGACTTCATGCCAGTAAACCTAGGTTCAAACCCAGGAAAGAACATCTACCAACTTTTATGCGGCGGATTTTCCACCTCGTAAATGCCGGCAACTTCACGAGTAAGAGATTAAACAATAGGTTCCACTCAGATTTAAGGAAGGTTTCCCGTTGTTTCTAAATGGGATGTTGTAAGACTTAAGTAAGTCCAACAATTCGTTTACTATCAGTCTTTTGGCCCTAATCGGTCTTACTTTCATGATCAATTTAAAGTCGGACTGTTACTTAGGAGCCGGCGTGTATCCGAGATGATTAACTTAATTATTTGACTATTCGCAACCTTAAGTTTGGGTGTTGTGTGCCTGTTCTCCCTGGGTTTCAGCAAAATACCTTAGGTCTTCGTCGTTGTCTTTCACCGGAACTTTTTTCGCTCCCACGATCTAGCCTTCGACGATTTTCGGTGCCGAAGCATTCTCATACATTCGAACATGTTCCATCCAACGCAATCGTTATAGTCGAATAGTGGCCTATTATCAATTTTCACCAGCCAAAAGTCCATAACATTTTCATTTAATCATTAGCTCAAAAAATCTGTGACTACAACATTTTTAGACTTTTGGCCGTTGGAAATTAATTCAGGACACTGTGCGACGGTGGCATAAAGCTCACACACATAGCGTCAAGTTTCTTTAAAGTTACGTCGTCAAGTTTCTTTAAAATGTTGTTGTTGTAACAACAATATGTATATTTTGTTTTGTAAGTACCTATACTGTTCGTCTATAGGGGATCTGCTGCCAGGTGAAAGACACGCGTTACTTGAACTGCACGCAAAAAATATGGTCGGCGTGACAATATTCCAAGAGTATCATACTATTGCTGAGTATATGGTTGTGGCAAAACAATATCATGATCCTCACAACAGTAGAATGCATCACACACACACACTCATACTATGATACCCACAACCATATTATATCACACTCAACCATACTATGATTCCCAAAACCATATTTTGATCCTCACAACCATAGTGTGTTTCACCTACAACCATGGTTTGATTCTCGAATCCATAGTATGATTCACATGCAACTATGCTATGATTCCTACAACCATAGTATGATTCCACTCGACCATACTATGCCCCCGAAATTATTTAATAGGGTTGGGTTATGTTGCTTTTCAACAATAGATATTTCTTCCTTTAAGTTTTTGATTTGTTGCGATCATTTGTTGTTACTCGTATTACTTTTTGAAAGAGGAATTACTCCACAAGCTAATTAGATAAAGTTTGTTGCTGTTTGTCATAGAGGGAAGGACAAGTAAGTCAGCGAAGCTAAAGCAAACACATCACCGTCTGGTGGGCGTGTCGTTGGCGTGGTCCATTATGTGTACAGCTGACTTGGTCCCTACTCGTTTTACGATCTATATGTGACGCGCAAAATAGAAAGGGACCTAAGGGTAAAAAACAGTTTTGTTCATGAGAGCCATTTTAAAGATTAGGTCCCTTTCTATTTGCGCTTACAATCGTCGACTTCACTTTCATAAAACGCGCATATCTCTGGGAGGAAACACTTTTGGGGCATGGGATCGGTCTCATTCAAGCGACACACTGAAACAATTTCTACCATATTAAATAACTTTAGCAAGTTATTTAAAATTACGCTACAATTAGATTATAGCCAGATTTGAGACCATGTTTCTATTGAACATTTCATTTAAGACACCAAAAAGCTATTCAAGAGACAGTCAAAAAGATTTTTAGTTGCTTCACCATCACCATCTGTAGACCCCAAGCAACAACCTTGATTAAACCATGATCAATGGCTATATACTTAAGTTCAGGCAAATTTTAAGTAAACGAGAACCAGTCGGCCCTAGAGTATTCCATCAAACAAAGTAAATACAATAAAAATCCGTCGAACTGCCTTCCGATTGTTGTTGTGTTTTTTTAGTGGACAACACCCATGCACTGTTTAGCGAGTGTGTGTTTTTTAGTATACCAAACGGTATGATTGCCGTAATCATATTATTAACATAGATCTTAAACAACAACAGTTTTGTCGCACCAACCATATTTATATGGTTGTAGCAACCATATTTACATTTCTAAAATTAGCAATAATAGTATTATTACATTTCAACAATATCCAAAAAACAATCCTTTGGTTCCGACGAACATGTTTTTATTGTAGAGAACATGTTATTGTTGACGTGCCTATATAGAAACCATATCTTTGCTCTGCGTGTGGATGCGTCCAGAGAGACCTGGGGATGCGTCCAGCTGAGCGGGCAAAGCCGGACGGCTCACCGTCCAGATCTTGCTGAGCCAAAACCACGCGCTTCTGTCGAGGTAGCGTCTTCTCTGGTGAATTCTTCGTGTAATGTTCCGCTAGCACTACATTCTCGCTATAGCTGGATACTGCTGCTGTGACTTTTTCAGCGTAAATGGCGTTTAGACCTGCCTATACTCGCAGAGAAAAGATATGGTTACACTATGGTCACCGTAACACTAATATGTTCTCTACAAAAAAAAGCATGTTCGTCGCAACCATAGTATTGTTTTTTGAATTTTATTTTGACAATAGTATGATTGCGACAATATTGCTGTTGTTGAAATGTAACAATAGTATTATTGCCAAATTTAGAAATGAAAATATGGTTGTAGTAACCATATAAACATGGTTGGTGCAACAAAAGTATTGTTGTTTAAAATTTACGTTAACAATAATTTGATTACGACAATCATACAGTATGGTTGCGACTATGAACATAACAAAACAGGTTTTATAGAGCATACATGTTTGTGTGTGCGTATGTTTTTTTGATATACAAAAAAAACACATACACACCATACAGTGAATGGTTGCTGTCCATTAAAAAAAAAACAACACAATCGGAAGGTAGTTCGAGGGATTTTTATTGTGTTTACTTTGTTCGGTGAAATACTCTAAACCGACTGGTTCTCGTTTATTTAAAATCTACCTGCACTTAAGTATATAGCCATTGATCATTGTAAAATCACATTCGTTACTTGGTGTCTACGGATGGTGAAGTAGCATTCACCCCTGCTGGCAACTAAAAGTATTTTTGACCGTTGGAATATATATTTTTGTTTCTTGAATGAAATGTTTAATAAAAACATGGCATCAAATCTGGGTGTGAACTAATAGTAATGCAATTTAAAATAACATACGAGTACTTAATAAAAATCTCTATTTTTGAATAACAACAATAACCAATCCTAATAAATAATTTTGGGGATTATAGTATGGTTGAGTGTGAATCATACTATGGTTGTGGTGATATTAGTATGGTTGCGTGTGAATCATACTATGGTTGTGAGGATCATACTATGGTTGTACGAGGTACATACTATGGTTGTGAGGATCATAAAATGGTTGTGGAGATAATAGTATGGTTGAGTGTGAATCATACTATGGTTGTGTGGATCATAGTATGGTTGCGTCTGAATCATACTATGGTTGTGAGGATCATACTATGGCTGTATGAGAAACATACTATGGTTGTGAGGATCATAATATGGTTGTGGAGATAATAGTATGGTTGAGTGTGAATCATACTATTGTTGTGAGGATCATAGTATGGTTGTGGAGATGATAGTATGGTTTAGTGTGAATCATACTATGGTTGTGGGGATCATAGTATGGTTATGTGTGAATCATACTATTGTTGTGAGGATCATACTATTGTTGTGTGACAACCATATACCCAACAATAGTATGATCCTGATCTTCGAATATTGTCACCCCAACCATACTTTTTTCTGCGTGTAGTTTCGATGATCTAAAGGCCCTCTCTGGCACCGCTGGACCTCTTTCTCTTGATCATGTAGATCGTACCTGATCTACCTGGGCGGAGTCTTCCTGTTCATGAGATGGTGTTTCGTAGATGGTAGACATGAGGAGGCACCCAGTTGATGTTCTCAGGGCGCAATTCTGGCAAGCCTGGATTTTCTTCTACTGCGTCGTATTCGCGTTTGCCGGCCACATTGGCGCAGCGTAGTTCGCTAAGGACCGACCTAACGCTTTGTAAGAGGTCAGCAAGTACGAGTACTGCCGGCTAATGGCTTGAGGACCTTGTTCCTAGACTAATTATAAGTATGAACTAATAGGAGCTCAAATTTATGCATCGAATTCAAACTTTGGACGTATAGGACGGTAAGGCTAAAATAATCTTTTGAACGATCATAATAAACGGCCAGTGTATGTGAGCACTCAGATTAAAGAAACTTAAATTACACAATTTGTAAAATTGACTGAATGTCTGTGCATCTAAAGCTTGCAATGGAACAAATAATGTGGTTATTATTTTTTCTTCCATTTCGATAGCGACCCAAGAGTCGAATCAATTGTCTTGATTGTGGAATTTATTTTTTCATGTAAACGAAATGAATAATTTTAAATAAACAGACAATATTTTTTCTGTGTTTGGAATTTTTTAGCGTGCTGTTTTCTTTCCTCTGTATGTAGACTTTTGCGTCGCACTGTCGCTATTTAAAATGTGTCGAAGCAATACATGCAACACTCAAAAGTCCGAATGAATAAGTTGTTTTAGGTAAAATGTGATTTTAATTAAGAAAGTTTATCTGTCAACATAAATTCTGAAACTTATTGTGTCAAATGTTTTTAACTGCAAATTTGGTTTAAAGACATGTTAAACGGGCAAAATTAACAACAGAATTTGGTGTTCTGAAACTCGGTCGATGTTTATTTTAAAAACGTTCCTTCTAAGGTTGTCTATTCAGACTTCCTCTAATATACAAGTTTTCGTCCTTTTTCTAAGGAGCTTGATAATAAAATTGGTTAAGGGCGGTAAAATTTTAAAGGGCCGATGTTGATTTTTAATAAAATACAAATTATCTATTAAATAATTGTCATTTCTTTTTATTATTATAATACTCGTAGTGACGCGCAAAATAGAAAGGGACCTAAGGGTAAAAACCAGTTTTGTTCAGGAGAGCCATTTTAAAGATTTAAATACGTGTATCTTTGGTGTAGAATCGTCGACTTCACTTTCATAAAACGCGCATACCTCTGGGAGGGAACACTTTTGGGGCATGGGATCGGTCTCTTCGATCTCAGATGTTGTCCACATCAAAAAAAGAAAAAAAATGGATTTGATTTTTTTTACCCTCAGGTCCCTTTCTCTATGCGCTGTCACATATTGGTATGGTTCAATTATGTATGAAAGAAAATTTCGGCCAAATAGCCGCCGCGACCTCGGCGGCACACCTCCATCCGATGGTCCAAATTTTTGATGAAGCTGAGGCATAATTGAGGTTCTATGCCGTTTGATGTGCCGCATTATGTCATCCTTTAGCTCTTGAATTGTTGCTCGCATATCGACGTACACCTTTTCTTTCAAATAGCTCCAAAGAAAGCAGTCCAACGGTGTCAAATCACATGATCTTGGCGGCCAATTAACTTCGCCACGGCGTGAGATAATACTGCTATTTGGAAAAAATACGTCCCGATGATGTCGCCAGCCCATAAACCACACCAAACAGTCACTCTTTGTGGGTGCATTGTTTTTTCGACATTCACTCTTGGATTATCATTCGCCCAAATGCGGCAATTCTGCTTATTGCCGAATCCACTGAGGTAACAATATGACTCATCACTGAAGATGATTTTCTTCAAAAATTGATCATCCACTGTTGCCATTTCTTGCCACCATTCCTGCCATTGATGACGTTTGTGACGCTTGTGTATCTTTCCATGGGTCAAATTGAGTTAGTCTGAAATTGACAAATATCAAATGAAATGCAGAAAAAAACTTGACCTTTACGTGTGGTTCACATTCAACATCGGCCCTTAAATTTAACCACCCTTTATAACAAGTGAATCGTATATATAAAAAGAATGGTTCAGTTCAAAGTTCAGCGCTCCTGTGGAACAAATGAAAAGTTTTTGGTGGCGTATTGTTTGCAAACAATGCACCGTTATTCCTAACAAAATTCAGTTTAGTAAATTTATATTTGTGACTACAGGCGCAGATGGAAAAAGAAATTATGAAAATGATTGTGCACAAATCAATGGATAATCCGAACTGGTCAGGAAGAAAAATTGCTAAGCTGCTAAGTATTTCAAAATCTACCGTCAACAATCTCCTCAACCGATGTAAACAATAGTTGACCATTGTACGAAAAACAAGAACGGCTAACAAAAAGGGGAGCGGAGACCCGGCTTTGCGGGTGAAGGTATTAAGGTCCATACGTTTAAACCCAGGCCTCTCCGACAATGATCGAGCAAAAAAATATGCAACAAGTAACGTAGAATTCGCATAAATGCAAAGCAGATATCATAAAGAAACATTAAATTTCCAAACCGTTCGGAAAAACCGCAACCTATAGCAAAAAGGAGCATTATGTGTGAACAGGTTTTGCAAAACATAACGGGTGCGTTATTTTGGATGACGAAACATACTTGACGTATGTTTCGTCGTGGATGTCAAACAGCTACCAGGTCGGAATTTTTATGTTGCTAAAATGATAGGAGGAGTAAGCGAAAGGTATAAATACGATTATGTAGTTGGATAAATTTGAGAAAAAGATATTGGTTTGGCAGGCAATCTGCAGCTGTGGACTGAAAAGTCGTCCATGTGTGAAGCATTCCACGATCACTGGTGAATTATGTCGAAAGGAATGTTTGGAAAAGCGTCTACTGCCTTTTATTCGATTGCCACCAAGCTCCTGTGAAGTTTTGGCCAGATTTGGCATCCTGTCATTATTCTAATGCAACAATGGAGTGGTACTGTTTACACGCTGTTGACATTATACCGAAACACATGAACCATGAACACATGAATTGTCCCGAACTTAGACCAATTGCGAGATTTTGGGCAATAACCAAACAAAAGTTAAAAAAAAAACATTGCAAAACTTCAAATTCAAAAGAAAATTTGGAAATAAGGTGGAATAAGGTATTTGGTAAAGTATCACGACAAGTCGTGCAAAACCTAATGCAAGGCATTAAAAAAGAAAGTCCGACAATTTTACCGAAACATTGTAGTTTAGTGTCAATAATTAGATATCAGAAACATGATTTGATTTAAAACATTTTATAATCGGAATTTTATTTCATACCTGTTTTTATGTGGCCAAATTATAACTGAACCATTCTTTATCCTCCGCCGTGGATTCGATGTTGAAATGCCCCGGCTGCAATTTTATTATCCATATGCCCACACTGCTATATATATCTCTGGCCTAGGCAACACTGTGTTGCCTGGCGCCATCTGCCATTTCCATTGGAAAGTTTGACATTTTTTAGCATCGGCTCAAACCAGCGCCTTTTTGACCGGCCAAAACCTCGAGTTGATGGGTCATCCGCCGTACAGCCCTGACTTGGCACCCAATGACAACTTTCAAGAAAAGAATGCGTGACCAAGGATTTTCGTCGCCAGAAGATGCTGCTGAAGCGTTTAAAAACCATGTTTTGAAGGTGTCTCATTTGGCATCTTTACTGAGAGTCACCATCTAAACCAAGGTCCATAAAAAATTATGGTTTGCAGAGCAAATAAAGTGTACCACCATTTTCAATCCCAAACAGCTACAGAAGATAACGGATACTAGAACGCAATACCACAAGTTTTGTTCTTATGCGTTTTTATACCCTGAACCAATCTACAAAACAGAGCATTATAAGTAAATTTAATGGCAAATGTTTACAACTGCCAACAATATTTGAGCTAGACCCATCTCTTACTGTACCGGTCGACGTATAATCAACAGCTAATTCCATTAAATTTAATAAATTTCTGTGTGTTTTTCCTGTCCGTCAGTGCATCTAAAGCTTGTAATCGAAAAACGGGTCTCAATGGTTATCCGAACTTCAAGGCCGAACGCTTTTGAAATTCGTTCAGATTTAGATATAGCCCACACATATACATATGTTCATCCGAATTTATGTTTTTTGCTATAGAAGCCACCCTTTGTCCATGCTGTATGGACAAATGGTAAATTGAGAGCCCGTTAAGTCATTGCAGAGGGAAAGACAAATTTTGCAAACACATCATCCTTTGGTGGGGGTGATGAAAAGCGGACATATCTCTTAAGTACGAATTATAGGCGGCAGTTTCAAACCAAATGGTTGGTCATAACGTTGGCTTTAAGAGACAAGGCCTTTAATTGGTGAGAGGTTTGTATGGGACCTTTTCCAAAACATTTATTTTCGTCAATTTTAAATCATATTTAGATATTTTACTGCCCGCAATTTTCATATCCCTGGATATAACACTCGTAATATAATAATTTTCTCAAATCTCTTACGAAAAAATAGACCATTTGTAAATAAAAAGATACTCAAAAGAAATTAAAAAAATATGATTTTTCTATTAAAATACAGAACTTTTTTATGATAGGCAATTTATAGACAGATTGGAGAATATTAAGTAAAGGATTTAAAAGTTATATAACATTTTCTAGTATTTTTAAGTGTGTTGTATGTTTTTAAAATGTTGTATCTCTTTCAGCGTGTTGTATGATATACGTATAAAGTATATTGCATATTCGGTATCAACATTTAAAATATTTTTAAATAGCTGATAATACGGTTTGACTGATTAATTTTCTTAATTTCATATTCTCAATTTCAAATGAATGATCTTGAATGTAAATTGTTGTCTTTTGAATTTTAAGGAGAAGCTTTTCCATTCATAAGACACAAGCATCACTGTGTAACACACCATTACAATGTAATTTTGGATATAGATTCGGCCGAACAAATGTTTAAAAAATTCCAGGACCACGAAGAAAAATTGTATAAAAAGTTCCCGATATTTTTCCCGCAAATGCAAACCCCTTTTTAAGTACATCGAATTTACATCACCAATTATCAAACGATAACTTTGTGGATGTACTTTATTGTTTCAGAGTATAAAATAATCTGTTTAATTTACATAAATCTCCTAGTTTTCTCGATTAACCGAAAATAATAATTTCACAAAAACCTGGCGACGGTTAACAATCAAAATCCGGCTTAAACGGTTTCCGATAAAAGGTCTGGACAATATATGAGACTAGATTTCCGTTTCCGTCGTTTTTTTTTTGTAAAAAATAAAGTACAGGTCAAAAAAATGCTTTAAAATATTTTCGAAATCATTTCGTTATTTCATTTCACGCCACGTCGATTAATTTCTTCTTTTGTTCATTTCCTCTGCAGATTACAAGACAAAGCTCTCCAAATAATGACGAATTCCTTTTGCACATTTTAACAAGGTAAGCACCGACGAATAAAGTGAAGAATTCCGACTGCAGATGTCATTGCGACGGTGCGCGCACACACGCCTCCACCTGGAAAATGAAATCCGAAGTGACAGTTACAACAAAAATAATGGCAATTATCGTGTAACGACGCGCTGCAGGTATACAAGACGCACTTGAGTGAGCCAAAAATTACTGCACAACTTTCGGTCACTTCGATTCACTTCCTGCGACCGCATGCATTTCATGGTGCGTTGTTGAATTCTTGAAATATTTCCAAATTTAGATTTCATTGACGGTCATGGAAAATGTGCAACAATTTGTTGTTGTTGCTGTTTTCGCACATTTTCGCTTGAATGCGTTTTCCTTTTGACGCCACTAACACCCAATTCCGTCCACATGGCTTCCACGCTCGTACCAGCCCTGCCGCTGACCTGTGTATCCGCCCATCGATTGGCGGGGAGTATGCGAGAAGGGTAGTGATGATTCTTCGCTCTTCATTCAGAATTTGTTTGTTGATTTGGCCATTATTCACCGTACACGCCAATTGCCAATTCTGCGGGGGAGGCCGCGGTGGAGGGACGGCGTTGATTTACCTACTACGTCCGTCATACACCACACACTTGATGCTTTTTTTTTTTGAATTTTCAATTTGCGATTCGTTGAGTTTATTTTACACTCCTGCCCCCCTCCTCCATCAGCTTTTCGTGCCGAATTGTTTATTTTTAACACCACTTGTGAATTTTGGCTAAAAATATCATACGTTGGGCATATATTATTTGTTTTGTTTTTGGCTCGATAAGATGTGGTCGTCGGCTTTCTGTGTGCTTGTTGGCCCCCGATCCGATGTTGGTTGATTTTGCCATTTGTGAAAAATGAAAATTTTGAATATTGTTTTTTTTTTTGTTATATTTATTTCATTTATTTTTTATATTGAATCTCCTGAATTTATAAATACATCTCGCATTTGTATAGTTTTCGAGCGATTTAAAAATAGATCGTCTCTGTTTTGGTACACTACCCGATATCTGGCCAGCATGAGTACATTTCCCATCGACTTTTGCATCTAAAATGTGCAATGCCATAAAACAAGCTTCAAGCAAGTTTATTCGCACTCCCTTATTGGAATGATACGTTAAGATGGTACACAATCTGAGAAAAGGGTCCATGTTCTATTTGATCAAAACCTACAACATTATTTTTCCTTCAGAAAATATACTCGTATATACGAGTACATATATATAGTATTTTTCAGAAGAAAAAAAAATAATTTTATTCGGAGATATATACTATTTTACAAAAACGTTTAGCGGATTGTTTAGGCTCGCCTAAGGCTTCTTCAAGCATTTTTTTTCAAAACAACCGAATTTTTTTGCTCTTTATTTTTGTGATAAAACATTTAAGTTATCGCCTTAGCAGCCAATGGCATTTACTCCAGTTAAATAAATCGTATGGAATGTCAAAATAGATGTCCCAACAATTTTATGAGATGATGAGTCAAATCATGTTTTGTGTTTTGTGCATGGAAACACCCGTACTTCCCTTCATGACCCAAGGGACGTGGGCATCGCCCACTTCTTTTATCCTGGAGAATTTTTATCCCAGTACCAAATGTAACAGACAAGTCTCACTTTTAAATACGGTCTTTGAAAGTTAAAAATTGTAATTATTAATCTATAAATTATGTTAATTGATATATTGTCAACATCCCTTGAATATTTTCACTGGTGTTTAATTAACTAAACTAGCATTTGTATGGAAGTTACTCGAGTTGGCCTTAAGTCGCTTAGCAAACGAGTATGAGTTACCACACTTATTTCCACACTAAACAAAAATCAAACATGACATACCCTGTTCTACAAAAACATATGTTTTTGTTATATATGCAAAAATAATAATCAAACAGCACGAGGTCTCATCGACGAGATGGGGCGAGTGAAACTATAAATCAGACAAAAATGACCCATTTTATTTCATCAGAGTTGGCTCTTCGTCGATTATTATAAGATCTCGAAACCGATTTCTTTAATTTCCATTGCGTCCGTCCTTGGGCCTAAACTACTTGTCCCAAATGTTGTTGAGATCACACAACAAATCGTCATTTACGCGAAAAATTCATTAACTCCCATTTATGTTTCGGTAACACAAATAAAACTTTTAAAATTCAAATAGAAGATATTTGTATACCCTTGTGATAATGATTTTTAATCGTCGTTAAATTCTAAGTCAATCTAGCCATGTCCGTCCGTCTGTATGTCTGTTGAAAGCACTAAGGATCCTGAAATTTTGCACGATGAAGGCTTATGATCAAAAGTTGTTTGGGATTGTAAATGGACGAAATCGGCTCAGGGGAAAAAGTTTCCCTCTAAGTGACTTAGTGAAAAAATACACTTTTATGAATATTTGCTTAACAAATCATGGGCAGACACTGGTTAAAAAGGGTACGAGGGCTGCTATATATATTTCTGGCCTAATAATGAAAATGCGAATAATTATCATCAAAAATGGTTTTATTGTTTTTCAAAGTATTCACCAGCATGATTTATACACTTTTGCTTGCGCTCTAACCTATTGTCGAAGCACTTTTTTCACTCCGATTGAGACACCTCCAAAACATGGTTTTTGAGCGCTTCAACTGCATCTTCTGGCGACGAAAATCGTTGATCACCCATTTTTTTCTTGATGTGCGGGAATAAAAAGAAGTCATTGGTTGCCAAGTCAGGGATGTACGGCGCATGACCCATCAATTCGACGTTTTGGCCGGTCAAAAAGACGCTGGTTTGAGCCGATGTGTGAGAGCTCGCATTGTCATGGTGCACAATGATTCGTCTTTTCTTGTTCGTTTTTCAAATTTCTCCGAAGACTTCAGGCAAACAAATTGAGGTGTACCACTCAGAATTGACCGTTTTACGTTGCTCAAGCGGAACAGTCGCCACATGACCAGTTTTGCCGAAGAAACAGGCGACCATTAGCTACGAAGTGCTTCTTCCACGAACGACTTTCGTTGTATTTGGCTCGTCTTCGAAGACCACCGTCGATTGCTGTTTTGTTTCGGGCTTATACGCATAGATCAATGATTCGTCACCTGTGACGTCTTATAAACGTCTTTTGAAGCACCGAAATCGTATTTTTTCAAAAAAAATTTGCACCTATCGACCCGAGCCTTTTTTAAGCGATTGTCAAATTGTAAGGGATCCAACGAGAACAAACCTTTTTTACGACCAGGTGTACATCCAATATCGAATGTATGCTGGTGGAAGAAATGCCCAAGGATGACTCTACCTCACGGTATGTCACATGGCGATCTTGCATTATCAGTTCGCGCAGGGCATCAATGTTCTCTGGCTCAACGTCCGTTTTTGGGCGATCTTCACGACCTTCGTCTTTGAGCGAGCGTCGGCCACGATTGAATTCATTAAGCCAGTTTTTACAGTGCTATAGAGTCGTGCTTCATCGCCACACAAAAATATAAGTCCATCGATGCACTTTTGTCGTGATAATTAACGTCGAAAGTTGTGAAAAATGATCGCACGAAAATGTTCACGAGTTAATTTCATTTTTTACCAAATTGATTTTTTCAAGTCACTGTACACAACACAAATGATGGTCGTACGTCAAAACGTTCTGAGTACGTTTATGCTAAAAAATGTCAAACTTTCCAATGAAAATGGCAGATGGCGCCAACACTTAGTGTGCCAAACTTGAACTTCCATAGGAAACTGACATTTTTTAGCATAACTTCACTCTGAACGTTTTGGCATTTGAGGGCGAGGTGTTGCAAAATTCATCTCAGTCAAAAAATCGAATTATCCCTTGAACGTTTTCGTGCGATGATTTTTTACGATTTTCGGCGTGAGTTATCAAGACAAGAGCGTTTAAATCAACTTGTTTCGACTTTTGGCGATGAAGCACCATCAAAAACCACTGTTTATCGCTGGTACCAAAAGTTCAGTCTCGGACGCCGTTCGCTCCATGATATATTTCTTGAAGGACGTCCAACTTCGGTCGCTTTGCCAGCAACCATCGATGCTGTGCACGAACTGATTAAGCAAGACCGACATGTGACATACCGTGAGATTGAGGCATCCTTGGGCATTAGTAGACAAGCATCAATAAGATATTGCATGTTCATTTGGCCGTGAAAAAAAATTGTTCTCGTTGGATCCCACATAATTTGAGGCTCGTATGGATTGGCGCAAAGAGATGTTGAAAAAGTATAACCCTGGTAGCTCAAAGGAAGTGTATACCATTGTCACAGGTGACGAATCATGGATCTATGCATATGAACCCAAAACAAAACAGCAATCGTTGTTTGTGGAAGAAGTACATCGAAACAAATGATTGCGTTTTTTTCGGTATAACCGGCCATGTTGCCACAGTGCCTTTAGTGGAACGAAGGACGGTCACAAACATCTGTTTGCCAACAGTGTTCGAGGGAATGAGAAAAGATAATAAGAGAAGACGGATAATTTTGCATTACGACAATGCGAGCTCTCACACATCAGCTGAAGCGATGAGCTATTTGACCACTCAATATGTCGAATTGATGGGCCATCCACCGTACAACCCTGATTTGGAACCCAATGACTTTTTCTTATTCCCTAGCATCAAGAAAAAATGTGTGGTCAACGTTTACATCGCCCGAAGCAGCTGTTGAAGCGCTCAAAAATCATGTTTTGGAGGTATCTTAATCGGAGTGGAAAACGTCCTTCGAAAATAGGTTTGTGCGCATGCAAAAATGAATTGATCTTAAAGGAGAATATTTTGAAAAACAAGATATTCTCCGAAATATTAATAGCAAGCCTCGTATAAATTGAAACAATTTTATTTTGAATTCAAATATAATTTTGACGTTCTGCCTGAGTTTATGGACGGTCACAGAAGCTGTCGTTCATGTGAAAGTATATGTTTCATGTTTAGCTCGTTTGTTTTATTTCGGTCTGTTGCTTTTACACATTGAACAGGGATTAATCCGGCTCAAGACCTCTTGCTTCTATATTAAAATAGAAGACAAGTTTTTAACAAAATGGCAAAGTGACATTGATTTTCGTGGCTGCACACTACTTTTATCATGATTTCGGGTCCGTGACAACCCTCTTCAGAAAGCCTTGCTGCAATTGTTGAAAGTAAAACCGAACTCTATAAGGCCAGGCTCTCCACAAACGAATGAGAACTACTGTTGTAAACCTTACTTTTCAAGTTTTCTTCACACAATTGCCCACGAAAATACAACTCACTCTTGCCAGCTCTAAAGAGACTCCACATCGATATATGTTTTATGTGCCGTATTAGGAATACACATTAGTTCCAGAGAAATGAAAAAAAATATTGATCAAAACCAATTTTCAGAGAATTTTCAGGAGTTTGACACGCTCTCACGTAGGTGTGATTACACAGTTAAACCATTGTTCCATGATTGCAACACCTTTATTTAAATCGATTTAAAAATCTCAAGCTAAGGATAAACGTCCGCTGAACCATCGAAATTTTTCCAAGCTCCAAGGCATTTTTTTAATCATCGGGAGATACTACGTTGGTGTTGTCAACTAGTTAATTCTAGCCAAGCTCTGTCAACAGCAAGTCTCAAATTGGGGTGTGTCTTCCGCACACAGTGGCTGTATAAGTGGATGTGGACACTTTCATTGGATGGCCGATCTTTGACAGCAAATAAGTCAATTTCGTATGAGCTAGCTGTGAAAGTGTTTTCCCTGTCGTTCCAAACCGTTTAAGAGGATTTCACATGCTTGCAATTTGTTCGTTATTTTAATGGGGCCTTTGTAATTTTGAAAACATTTCAATTCTATTCAATGTCTATTTTAAAGAATTTGCTCATTATTCGTTTTTATATTTAATACGTTCGAATGTCTTCCTCCCTTTCGTCGCCGAGCGTTCTTCGTTCACTCTCTTTTACGAACAAATACGCCTAGAAAACAAAATATCACTTTAATATACCCTACGCCACACTGTGGTACATGCTTATATGACTTAGCGCTTATGTTTGCAACACATTAAAGGAATGGAGAGACCCGCTATGTTAAGTATACCGATCGACTCAGAATCACTATCTGATTCCATTGGGCGATATCCGTCTATCCATCGGCCCATCTATCGTTGTAATTAAAGAACAGGTCGCAATTATAGACCGATATCGACGAAATTTGGTTAATTTTTCAAGCTTGGGCCAAGAGCGAACCTCATTGAAATAAGGGTACATCGGCACATATTTTGATATCATTCAAACGTATTTCCAAGCTCTAAACGCCACATACTACATCCGATTTCGTCCAAATTGCACACAGACCATAGCAAGTACTCGAATAGTTTCGACAAAGGTACCTTTCGAATTGTGGTTCTGCAGCTCTAGAAGCCAATAACTACACCCGATAACTCCCAAAGTTTGCATGGTGCGAAACGCGCGGTAAAACTGGACAACGTTGGTCCACATTCTTCTTTAGGCTTCACACAAAGGAGGCCACATTTTACTTATACATCCGATTACGTCCAAATTGTGCATTAAGCGTTACGAGCAACCACTACCTAAATCATCCTGTGCCATTGGACCATATCGGTCCATGTTTTCGAATATCTCTTCACACAAAGCTCGCTACCGACTGAGGCCTGCTGCTTAAGAAGCCACAAATTTTACCCCATCACGTCCAATTTTTGTTTATGGTACGTTATTAGCAACGAATAATTAACTCTACCACATTGAGTCCTATCCTCTAAATAGCAAAGTGGTTAGGGTATATTATAGTCGGCAACGCCCGACTGTAACTTGTTTTTTGGTTTTTATGGTTTTTGTTGCTATTGCTTGGTTTTAACGTGTTATGATTCTGTTGCTCTTAATGGGGTAGGAGGTATTAATTTGTTTATAGCTTCCACGGACATTCCCCCGGCGGGACATGATCAGTGGGGGACGAAGAGGTCGAGGAGGAAGCGGCAGCGCAACAAGAGCAACAAATAAATAAACGACCAAACGAACAACATTTCATTTAATTTATTATTAAATGCTTAATAATATGTTTAGAATAGATTGATGCAGTTGTTTAAATGGATTTGTCTATGAGTGAGTATGTATTTTGCTATAAAAGGAATTTCCAGCGTCGGTCTTTGCCAGGCCTGCCCTTTCTCCCTGCTTGCCAGTTAAATTAAATCCAATTTCCGATTGAACGAGTCTGCTGTGCTAGCCGTATTTGCGTATCTCGCAGAACGTGGCATCCGATTGAACCCTTATAAAGTGTGAGCGATTTAACATTTTCAATTTGAATTGGCTTTAAAAAAATGGTACTGGTAATTTGTTCAAATTCCCGATGTTATTGGAAAGGTTGGACTTTATTATTTAATAATGGAAAACAATATCATTCATATGACTACCACAACTGGCTCGGCAGTACCTCATCCGATCAAAGCAATTTTTCAGTACATTTTCGATTGTTTTCGATCGAATCTCTTCAATGGCAACTTCGATATCACCTTTCAACGCTTCAATTATCTCTGGATGCTTCGCGTAACATTTATCCTTAATGGCTCTCCACTGAAAATAAACCAAAGGGCTCAAATCACAGCTCCGAGGCGGCCAATTGACATCACAATTCCGGCTGGTTATTCGATTTTCAAAAACAATGCGTTGGCTGGCTGTGTGACATGTGGCACCATCGTGTTGAAATCAAATGTCGTCCATGTCACTCCCTTGAATTTTTGGAAACAACAATTTGTTTATTTGATTAGAGGCAGCGAACAAATTAACTCACAGAAGTGTAGAATGTCGCCGTAGGGAGCTTGAAATTCTGGACGAAAGAACTTCCACGTTTGTTCATGTTAGGGATTATAGTGCAATTCATCTCATTCAAAATCTGAATAGACCCTTTATGACCAAACGGGCAACTCTTGCGCCTTAAGTTGATCTCGGTGTCAAGTGTCAGCGAAGGCATCGTTATTTGGCATAACAAAGTACGAGTACAGTACGAGTGCAAAAATATTGCCATATCGGACGAGACATCGTGAAAAGACCGTCTGAGTTATTCAGAACCAGGCAAATTGCACTTATAGTCAGTTATTTAAGTTGACGGGAACGCCGTGGGAAAACGGGTCCTCCCACACTGTATCATTACTTATATAATGGCATAATAGGGCCCTATGCAGAGTCGCTTGAGATTTTGTCCAGCCGACTACTAAGTGCGCAAAGAGCTGTGAGAAATGACACTGCTAAAGGTAACATCCGAAATCTCCTAAAAGGCCAGCAGGTAGGCCTTCCCATACTTTCTTCCCGCCGCTGGAAAGGATTGTGTGTTGCTGTTCAGCTCGCTCAGTTCTGTTTTTTTTTGCAATTCCGGTAAATGGTGAATCATTAAGCATTAGAGCGCAATTCAATTAAAGATTGCATGTCCGTATGTATTTCTGTCTGTCAACTGGTGTGTGCGTGTGAGTTTAGATTCTACATTTAGAAGCTTCTAAAGCGACGTCGTTAGTTTGAGCATAAGACGGACGGACGTAGATGACTTCGTATTTGGAAACTTGGTTTGACGTATGCCATTCGGTGTTGTTGTGTTTGTTGCTATTTTGATATATATAAAGTTAGATTAAAGAACAGAGGAAGAGAGGAAATCTGCGAGGTGCCCTCGAAATGTAGGTTACTTTTGGGTTCCCATATCTTGATGCGAACGCTCTTGAACTCATATGTCAAGACCTTTAAAGTAGAGAAGGCGTAGACTTATGGCATAATGCATACAAAGGGAAATTTTATGGCCTTTGATTGTCCCAAAGCCGTCAATTCCTTCAAATCGTAAAGTTTATGTTATGTTACGACTTTTAATTGCTTTTGAATACCCAAATGCCAATTTTGTAAAGTTCCCGATTTTTGATCCACTACATTGAGGCTAGGCTGTGCGCTGGGTCCCAATGTGAGGTTACTCTTCAAAACTGTTGCATTTGTAAAAATATTTTATTGTTTCCTAGCTCACATTTTTGTCCATGCTAACTGGGGCCGGTAATCGAAGTTCTAGACACGTGATTCGGGACCCATATTTAGCCAAATCTTAAAAATCGGGGCATAATTTTGTGTGTTTGCCATAAGCCCGGTATTTAGTGGTTACAATTTTTAAAACCTAGTGTGGGTACTTGCATTTTTAAAGAAAATTCATCGCTTCTGTTTAAGGTACTCTAGGGTCAATAGTATCATAAATTTTGCAAAATCGTTAAAATAGATTTTATTTGCATTCGCTGTGAATTCAATATATGAGTAGGAACTTACGACCATGTTTAAAGTGTCTCATTTATCGGCGCCAGCACCCATTGCACAGACCTCGAGTTTATTCAAATTGTAAAAATAATGACTTCCTTAGATTCGTGGCGAAATTTCAATGTTTTTAGTACTCATACTTGAAAGAGATCGAGTCTCAAATTCAGCCAAATCTTTAAAATAGTTTTACATTTTAATTTGTTAGAAACTGCATTCTTTTTGGGTACTGTAGGTCCATGAACATTGGAGTTATTTTTTTATTAAACCGAGGGACCCATTGTTTAAGAGCTACAAATTATTCAAGTGGTTAAAATAATGGCATGTTTTTATATGGAGATTTCAATGTTTTTGAGTGAATGTGGACCATAAATGTGAATGCTTTATAATGTGACTACTAGAGCGGCAGAGTCTTAAATCTGGTGGATCCGATACAGACCCATTTCGCTATTGTTGGTTATAGACACGCTATTCTAAGTTCGAGGAAGAACGAACGTAAAATGTGGTCGAGTAGCTGAAAGTCAATTAGGGAGGGATCTTTTCATGGGAGGCTGAAACATACACCAAAATGTTCTCTTTTGGCTAGACTTAGTTACAGATCTCTCGTAAAGCTTACTATGGAAAACTTCTCTCAAACTAGTGAGTTGTGCACGATTCCATTTCTATACGTGCTGATCAAGAGCTACCGTTTAACGCTGGCCCCGAACGGTTAATGCATTTTACAGAGAAGTTTTTACATGGCTTAAAGATAAATCTCATACCCTTAAAATCGCCGGCATTTACGATGTTCGATGTTGCTACCGGCATTTGAACCTGTGTTTACTGGCATGATTATCGTGCCAGTAAATTCATCTGTAGTTATTTTTGTTTCGGAAAATACCTTCAAAAGGGTAAAATTTCACACAACGTTCAAGAAGAACCTGTCAAAAGTACCTCCACAAAATATGAACTCTCCGGGGATAAACTCTTTAGTAGACATCAAGAATCCTTTAAATGGAACCCACTTGTGTGCGCACACACTTCGTAGGAGGTTGGACCGCTCTGATCGGAGAAGCTGTGTTAGTAATGAGGATACACACACACATACTCGTACACATCACAGAACAAAACATTCCGATTTTATTTGAATCACGAAATAATTTGAAATGAAGCAAAAAACCGAGCACGTTTGTACTTGAACTTGAATTTTATTTAAGCACAAACATAGTACAATTATGTATGTACGTATCTTTCTTCTTGCAAACATGTGTTTCATGAATTTTCTTCATCGCTAAGAGGCATTCAAAAGTTTGTAAAGAACAATTGATGAAATGCGAATTCGTTCAACGATCTCATCGTAAATTCTATTGGGATAGGTTAAATCTAATGCAAGTGGATTAATAGAATAGCTGGCTGTACTGCACTGCACTGCACTGCCTATAGTGCGATGTCTAGTGCTTTAGTGTACATATTGTATTCCAATATTGTATTCCAATCATATGTATTCCAGACATATTGTATTCCAATCGGTGGTCATTTTGTACATGCGGAGAAAAAATATGGTTACTATATGGTCACGGCAACAATAAGTTCTCTGCAATAAAATGTGAATCGGCGCAACTGTAGTATTGTTTTTTGAATTTTATTTTGACGATAGTATGATTGCCGTAATATTAATATTGTTGAAATGTAACAATAATGAACAATAGTATTATTGCCAAACTTAAAAATGAAAATATGTTTGTAGCGGCCATATAAATATGATTATTTAACAATAATATGATTACGGCAATCATACCCTGTGATTGTATTTTTAATAAATTCCAATATGGGTTTTAGAACAATGTTATTGTTAGGAGTCTTACGCTGGAGTTCCAAGCAAACTGCTTTGGATTTGTATAACTGAAATATTTTTAATAAATGAAACATTTAAGTATTTTTAAAAGGATTTTTCTTTTGTTAAATTAATAACTCCTTTTATTTTGAATTCAATGTATTTTTTAATAATTTAGTTAATAGAAATCTCTATTGTGGAATAACAACATAACCGAATCCGAAACCGAATGATCATAGTATGGTTGAGTGGGATCATAACATGGTTAAAGGGATCATAATGTGGTTGCGTGTGAATCATAAGATGACTGTGAGGATTATACTATGGATGCGTGTGAAACATACTATGGTTGTGATGGTCATACTCGTACTATGGTTGTATGTGAAACATACTATGGTTGTGAGTCTCAGCATATGCTTCTGGGGATCATAGTAGGGTTGAGTGTGAATCATTATATGGTTGTGGGGATCATAGTATTGTTGTGTATGAATTATACTATTGTTGTGAGAACCATAATATTGTTGTACCACAACCACATACCCAACAATAGTATGATGCTCTTGTCACCCCTACCATTCTTTTTTACTTCGTGTATGTTTGCATTTATTTCCGCTTTGTTGTATGCGTTTGGAACACTGCTTTGGAATTACGTATAATAATTGACATCTTAGGCGACGAATTAAAACCGCACCTACGCAATCGAATATCTCGACGTACAGCAGCGGAGGTCGGCACCTTAATTTTGCACTGAGGAATAGTTTCCCGGCCAAAGCACAAGTCGTGCTATGCGCAGAATGAATCGATAAATTGATTAATTAATCAGAGTTAATTGCGACTTTAAATGATTCTGTCCAAACTTTTCGGTGTCTTAACAACAACTGTAATTCTACTTTTAACCGGAAACCAAACTTGAATCTATTTAAATTGTAGGGGAAAATGATTCACATGAAGTTAAAGAAAAAATCAGCTGTAAATGTTTTGTTGAAAAAATGTTATTTGATTACGGCACTGCAGGTTTCTAATTACGCAAATATATCTGTGGAGAACTGGTTCTTTTTGCTTTCCAAAATTAGGTAGGCTACACATTGGATATTATTGAGTTGTTTTTTTTTGCTCATTCAATTTTAACTTTAGAGGGGGTTTTAAGAAGCCTCGGTTCCTAAGACAGAATAGCTAAACCGCGTAGATCAGTCATTAAATCGTAATAAGTATCGATTTACAAACAAACAGTGTGCCTATAAGATCTACATTGACACTAAATGGCGATACCAGCCGAAATTTCAAAGAAAATTTGGTGCCAACGCTCCGTAATTCGCACCAAACTTGGGCTGTAACTAGTAAAGTTTTAATGCGAAAGCGAATATTAGCATAAGAAAAAATTCTGATTTATAATTACTTTCGCAATAACTGAATTGATTAACGTTTTATATCGTGTAGTTCTAGTAACGTTTATAATATTTTTAATCAAGTGTGAAGATGACGAAGGATCAAATATTTAATCAAATTTACCCCTGAAGATGTTAGAAAACCCCCCAACGAAACGTCGGGTAGTGAGATAGAGGGCCTTAAAAGCCTGCTTAGAAAAAATTTAGAAAGGAACAAAGTCGCAGTCGCATTAGATATTTGCTAAGATTGACGTGGAGCGCTAAAGGCCCACACATGGATATCCAGAAACAGCAAACTTTTCTTACAAGACCAAATATTTTTGATTTTATTAAATTAGAATATAAACGTTGTTCTACGATACGACTAAATTTGAGGCCTTGAGAGAAATGCCAAAAAAAATCGAGCAACTTTTCAATCGATTTAAATTTACAAATAATCTTTTAAATCAAAAGTTTACACCAAAATTTATCACCAACAAGGAAACGGGTCAACCGAGTGATTTTGTGAATGCTTAATCGTCGCTGACTTGATTTCTCCATTTGTATTTTTATGCCTTACCGTTTAAGCTCTCCCGAAGAAAATATCTCCCCAGTTTCCGAGTTGACCAATATTAAAATCTGCTAAACGCTATAGAAAAAAACACACATAGCAGGGCAATAACCACGAATTGCCCTGCTCCTCTTCCTGGGCAATGTGAGCGTAAAAAACAGTTATTTTAATCAAAAACAAAACTGCAAAAAACTTATAAACTTACATTGGCGCCACCTAAAATAAGTACTACCGTTATTCGGTTCGCACGATAGATATGAACAAGCTCATTCATTTCCGACTTTCTTGAATGAAACGATAAGCAGTCACCTACGTTTAAAACGACCCTACACTGCGATAAGAGGGTATGAGTATGTCTGTGCGCTTTACGTGCGTATATTAGAAATGTCCCGATTATCGCACTTAAGGAAAACTTAAGTTGACTTGTGTGGCGAGCATGTTTTTTATGATGTTTCCAGGAAGTGTTTTAATCGCTTAACATCTTGCCACATAATACTTTGGAGATAAGAACAAATTATTAGGTTAACGTTAATATTTGGAAGGTAGCGGCAAGTAGGTTTTTGTAACATTAGGTGAAGCGTGACCCAATCTAACGTACGCATGCATGAATGAAAATATTCCAGTTGGCTAGCGCAAGATAATAATAAATAATGAAACGGCAGATTTAATTTCGCCATAAACGTTCGTTCGTCTTTCAATTCAAAATGAAAAATGTAGTCCAAAGAAATGATTCATTTTGTTTATACTACTTTAAGCGTAATCATGAAAGCATTCCACGAACAACAAAACAACTTCGCAAAATTTAAAAAAAAAATTCTCAAAGACTTTTCGCCATTAGGGCCAAATTGCATGTAGGGCGAAGCAAGTTGGTACCCACAGATACTCATTGGGATTCCACATTCGTATTGTTATATTGTATTTGTTATAAAATATTATTATCAGAAACCCCTCTACTGCGGGTTACTGAAAAAAGATGGGAAAACCAAATCGGTACTCACATACACCACGTAATTTCGCTTCCATTTAGAGTGTCAATATATCATAAAAACTTTCGGAATGGGCTTGGTTAAGATATAAGTTTCAGTTTCAAAATCACCAACTATGGGTTCATGGAAATATAAAGGCAATTCAAATTGGTATTACAGATATGCCTAAGGGCTCCGCGCCCAATTTAAGCTTCATTAACAATCCCTATGATGAATTTCATTTAAAAATCGAGATAAAACTGAAATTTTGAACCCGACCCCCTCAGATATCGATGAAATTTTGTTCATAGCTAAATTTGATCAATACAAACAAACTCATTTTTAGAAATGACTGTTTTGGGATTTTTTGGGCGTGGCACAGTGGGAAAGTTTTGGAAAAAACGCGAAAATGGTCGAAAAGAGCTCCATTTAAACTACAATAACTCAGAATGGGCTGAACCGATTTGCATGATCTTGGTATCATTAAAAAGATATTTTAAAAGGCTTTATGACACGTTTAAAAAAATACACTGTAAAAAATTGTATAAAAAAAAGAATTTTAACTAACGAAAAAACCAAAAGGATCAAGGGTTTTTTTACAGTGTATTATTTTTTTAGAAAGGTTTATCTTTCACCTATACCGTACCAAAAAATAAAAATGGGTTCTTTTTTAGTTTTTTTTATATAATTTTTTAAGTAGTGTCACTTCTAGTAATTGCCCATATATTTTATAACAAAAAAAAATTTTAGGTAACGAAAAACGAAAAAAGATCAATGATTTTTTACAGTTTATTATTTTTTTAGAAAGGTATTTCCTTCACCTATAACATATCCAAAAAGTAAAATGGGTTCTTTTTTATTTATTTTTATATAATTTTTGAAGTAGTGTCACTTCTAGTAATTGCCCTTATATTTTATAACAAAAAAAAATTTTAGGTAACGAAAAACGAAAAAAAATCAATGATTTTTTTACAGTTTATTATTTTTTATGAAATGATGCGGAAAGCTTCGCCATAATATCTGATTGCAATACCCATGATAGTATAGCAGTTCATCTATATATTTCAAAAATGATACAGTTCGTGAAGGCCAATATAACCAACAATATTAATAAAATCATTTACGTATCAGATGGTGCAGGAGCACAATATAAAAATAAATATAACTTCATTAATTTATGCCATCACAAATCTGATTTTGGTATTGACGCTGAATGGCACTTTTATGCTACCAGTCACGGAAAATCTGCATGTGATGGAATCGGAGGAACATTGAAGAGAGGTGCTCGAAATTATAGTATTGCAAATAAAAATGAAATCCAGACAACGAGGCAACTCTATCACTGGGCATCAGAAACATATAACACCACCATACAAGTTGCTTACGCAGATGCTGACGAATACAACAACGTTAAAGAAAAGCTATTTTCAAGATATAAAGAAGCTCAAACTATAACAGGAACTTAACGCTTTCATTCATTCATTCCGATAAATGAAACTTTTCTACATGTGCGCAGATATTCTGACTGTGCCAAATTTGAGCAGCGCAAAATTTCTTACAAATAATTAACTTAAAAAAAATGTAAATAAAATAAAACTCAAATTAATAAAAACATGGCAAATAATATAAACAATTGTTGATGGTTTTTTATTTGTAAACATTTAAAAAATGTTAGAATTGTTGAACTATTTTGTAAATGTGTAAGAATGTGACCTGATATTTTCGCTGTTATTCGAATTATTTCGAAAACTTTCGGTACGTATTACTAGAAGTGACACTACTTCAAAAATTATATAAAAAAAAATAAAAAAAGAACCCATTTTACTTTTTGGATATGTTATAGGTGAAGGAAATACCTTTCTAAAAAAATAATAAACTGTAAAAAATCATTGATCTTTTTTCGTTTTTCGTTACCTAAAATTTTTTTTTGTTATAAAATATAAGGGCAATTACTAGAAGTGACACTACTTCAAAAATTATATAAAAAAAAATAAAAAAGAACCCATTTTACTTTTTGGATATGTTATAGGTGAAGGAAATACCTTTCTAAAAAAATAATTAACTGTAAAAAATCATTGATCTTTTTTCGTTTTTCGTTACCTAAAATTTTTTTTTGTTATAAAATATAAGGGCAATTACTAGAAGTGACACTACTTAAAAAATTATATAAAAAAAACTAAAAAAGAATCCATTTTTATTTTTTGGTATGGTATAGGTGAAGGATAAACCTTTCTAAAAAAATAATACACTGTAAAAAAACCCTTGATCTTTTTGGTTCTTTCGTTAGTTAAAATTCTTTTTTTTTTATACAATTTTTTACAGTGTATTTTTTATTTTTTTTTTAAACGTGTCATAAAGCCTTTTAAAATATCTTTTTAATGATACCAAGATCATGCAAATCGGTTCAGCCCATTCTGAGTTATTGTAGTTTAAATGGAGCTCTTTTCGACCATTTTCGCGTTTTTTCCAAAACTTTCCCACTGTGCCACGCCCAAAAAATCCCAAAACAGTCATTTCTAAAAATGAGAGTTTGTTTGTATTGATCAAATTTAGCTATGAACAAAATTTCACCGATATCTGAGGGGGTCGGGTTCAATGCATCTCGATTTTTACATGAAATTCATCCTATCAGGATCAACCCTGAAGTATTAACATTAAGTTTCAGGGAATGTGACAAGTTGTTGTTGTAGCGAAACATAGTGCCGAGTTGCGGCGCTTGGCCGAAGAATTCCTCCTTCGGGTCGATCCGGTGCATAGAACCGGTTGTCGTGGGATCGGGGATTGTGACAAGTGATTTCGTCCTCCGTTTTCATCATGTCTTTTTCCATAAATCATTGCGTGAAGTTTGCACCATATTGTTCTGAACACTTTGGAAAATCCAATTGTAGATGGCATCTGTCTTTCACTGCACACAATTCATTAATTTGACTCTCGACTGGGGAGCGAAAAACAATTAAATATTTGCGTTTTGCATATAAAATATTTGTAGGAAAAGCGTTATAAAGTAACAACTAACAACTTCTACACACAGAGACAAAATCAGTTGGAAATCGGTCCGAACAACAGATATTCGGTTGGTTAAACATGCACTTTTGTAACTAACAAAATGTGACCGTTTTGAAAGTATATATTTTTTGTCACATGTAGCCAAGACTTAAGAATTCATTTGCGGTATTTGGGGTAACATTTCCTTTTAGTAGCCGGAAATACTTATTTGTTTGACCCATTTTTACCGATTTGATGCATAAAATCATCGTTCCACTTCTACGTACAAACTTTATTTGATTCGAAAGTAAAGTCCAAGCTGCTTATAATTAAAAAAACAAAATAATTATTTTCACATCGTTAATATGAAAATTAAATAGATAAAAGTTTGTTATTTCGTTAAGATAATCGAATACATAAAATCTAAACATCAGTTAATACAGTTTAGAAATACTCGTGGTAATGACAACTGAATTCAAAAACCTATAACAACCAATACATGTACAAAATTAGTTCCAATAATCATCCTAATTAGTTAGGGTTACCAAAACGTTGCCTCTTCAACCGATACTAACCGAACTGAAACCCCAATCAACATTCGGTTGTAGCGATAGATAGTACGTGCAACAACCAACATTCGGCTGGCAAAAAAACTCGATTGTGGCAACAGATCTGTCGCCTTTTTTGGTCGTAATTCGAAGTAATGGCTTTGTAGACCACTTTCTCCTTAGTTAAGCAAGCGCAATCGAACATGGCTAATGTGAAGCCAGAAATCATCAGCGCGTTAATGTTATTCACATTTTGTTCTTGTTGGTTCTAATCAGTATGACGGAGCGTCGATGGGTGTAGAACAACTGAGAAATTCCAGCTAGATGACTTTCATTTATAAGTATTCTTACTCTTTTAAAACTCAATTCGTGCTTAGTCATTGTCCAGTAAATCAGCAGCATTAGATATAAGTTCCAGGTATTTAAACCTTTTGTCCCATGCCGAAAGTTTACTATCACTTCTTTACATTCTGGGTGGTCTGGGGTAAAATGTAATTACTCTAAAAAAACATCTTTTATAGGCGATTATCCGATACTCGTTCTGTCCTCCTTGAATATTCTTTGCAGTTATCGTCTACTCTGACTCGCAAATGTACAATCATCTGCGCAAAGCTTAGGCTAAAAACCAGTATTCTCCAGTGATAAAACTCCATAACTACCAAAAGAATTCGTTGTGTATTACAGTCCCTTCGAGTGCAACTACATTAATCTCACCAAATGAAAAATATAACCGTGAGCCTCATACAGAAGAGCCCAGCGGCCGGAGGGCATGTATGCGAAGACTACCGCATTCCTCGGCATTGTAAGCTGGAATATCCGATTATAATCGGATGGGGGAGCACACGTGAGCGAGTGTAACGTGGCAGTCGAAAATCCGAAAAACACAAATCAAATTGACTGGAAAACTAATAACGCTCGCGTGCTGCTCATTTGTAAGCACTCTGCACCATTACGCTGTGCTATTGGGTATTTAAATAAGGGTTGATGTTTGTAACACAACACCTATAACACAAATTTCGTATGGCATTTCTCATCACGCAGCATAGATTTTAGATTTGAATACTGGTGGGAACGGGAATACGCATTAATACGTATTCCCCTTTCAATTTTTTGGTTTGCATGGCCGCTCCAAGAGCAGCGTCAATTAGTGTCTGCACACCTTTTGTTGAGTTTCAATTATATTCGGTGTACAATTGCATGGAAACAAAATCGAGCTTCACCTAAAAAAGATTCCCAAATTCAATAAAAAAAGTAATTAATTTAGGACCTATACTTATGTTCTTGTAGCATTAAATTTTTAAGTTTAAAATATTAAATGAAATTTTTGACAATAACTTTTGGGTTTCTCCTTAAATAAACTGTTCAAAAGAAAGACGGTCTCAAATCTATACTAAAGAACTAAACAAACTTCAAAAAGGCGTTGTTGATGTTTTTTTACTTGATTTGCTTAACAACCAAATAAAGTATAAGTACATAACGATATATACGTTTAATTTGTATACCTTTTGACCGGTACCTTTTAAATGGCCAATATTGATACCCCTAACAAAAACAAGAAAGGTTTCTATAGAATCGCCTTTTTATCTACTTCGAAAGATGACATTGGGTTTTTTCGTTTTTGCTTTCAGTAAAAATATTTCCAAACTGGTGTATATCGTTGGTTTTGATATTTATTTTGCAAACTTCATACTTAGTAGGGACATAAATACTGTTACACGCGTTTTATGCTGTAAAATAAAAGATGCTGAGTGTCTTTGGACCAAATATTTTTAATATATTTATTAATTCGAAATGCCCGTCTTTTGCCT
Organism: Hydrotaea diabolus; assembly: GCA_963513945.1. NCBI lineage: Eukaryota > Metazoa > Arthropoda > Insecta > Diptera > Muscidae > Hydrotaea > Hydrotaea diabolus. The sequence goes on along the minus strand of OY740720.1, from coordinate 97,223,934 downwards.
TTACACACGCCTAAAGTCGCACTGGCCAATCGTCAATAGCTGCACGAACCTCGTCCATTGGAAAATTGGCCACAGCTCGAACCAAAACAGTCTTAAGAGATCCAATGTTGGGGTATCTTTTGTGACAAACCTTTTCCTCTAAAACCGTCCACAATTTGTAATCCAATGGGTTCAAATCAGGACTGCCTGAGGGTCATTCTTCAGAGGAAATGAACTGTTGAGGCTTCACAACAGCTTCCAAAACGGTTTCTTGGTAAACTTTGGGCGATGTTTTGACTCCTTGTTCGCAGAAATGCAGGTCAGTGACCCCATCGTAAGAGACACCCCACCAAACTACGAATGAAGCTGGGTGATGACCCTTTTCCACCCTTGAGATCAGTTCAGATGCTTCCTTAGATGACCGCGCATACACTCTATCATTTTGCTTGTTAAATTTTTCTTGAACGGTAAAAATTTGTTCATCGGTGAACAAAATATTTCTGTGCAAGATATCAGCGTGCTTTACCAAAAGACGTTTGCATTTTTCAATCCTATTTTTTTTAAAGCTGCAGTCAATAAATGACCGGTACGTCGTTTGAAAGCCCCAAGTCTTTTTTAATGTTTCATAATATTCATCTCACGGGCCACGATTTTCTGTTTTCGGAGCGGATTTCTGTGAATTCTTGATTTAACGGCTTTGATGACGTACGTTGTTCGAACAGAGCGTGGGCGGCCCGACCGGTGGCGGTCTTTTACATCTCCAGTCTCCTCAAACAGTTTTATGCATCGGTAGACGAACATGCGGCTAATCCCTAGTGGCCGAAGCGTTTTGAAAATATCGTTTTTTTTCATTTCACACTTGAAAAGCGCTATTACAGCGATACGGTTCTCATTATCTGACCACTCCATGATGAAAGTTGAAACAATTTTAAAATCCCGTTATAGACTAACGCTATTGAGGTTAGCTTTCAAAACCCATATGACATTAACGGGGTATGTTCAGTTCTACTATTGTCCCTACTAAGTAATAGACTCTTTTTTTATTTAACAAGCGAATAATCCGCTAAAAACACCGCTAAGGCAATTACTTTAAATTGATAAAAGAGTCAAAAATTGCTTGTTTTAAAAAACAATTTCAATTTATAGAAAAAAGTTATTACACAAAAATTCTATGCAGACTTGCATTGGCCCGCTTAACGCTTTTGTTCGAATAACTTTTTGATTAAAGATTAGAATTTTTAAAAGAACTGGATTCGTATATTGAAACAAAACATTTACAGCCTTAGCCACGATGTCGAGAGAAATTCTATGCGAACTTTCGCATCAACACGGTAGTCACTATCTTTTGACTTTCGTTCGCATAGCCTTACGTGTTGCGAGTGATTGAAATTGTCGCCAGCACAAAAATTTTGAACTAATTTCAAATTTGCCAAGACGCACGCTGTACTTTTGCTCAGCTTACAGCAAAAAGTGTCAATTTATAAAGACGCGTATCTATTCTTTTATTAGGGTTCATATGGGATACATGATTAAATAAAAAGTTAGTTGAAAGACTTTTAACCTATTATTTGTTAATGCAAAAAACAGCGAATATATGATGCAAACTATTTAATTATTCAGGGAGTTTTTAAGTAATTTTGAGGAAACTCTCATCTTGTGTGTATATGAACTCGATACAAAAGAGGCAATGCAATATCTTGAAACTCAAATGTATTGACTAAAGCACCTGCAAAAAAATAAATGTAAACAAACAATATTTTGAGGATGATTTTTTCAAAAGCAAATAATGAATTAAAAATGAAAAATGTGCAGAAACGTAATGCATAGATTTAAAAAACAACATTTATTTGGCATTTCCTTCATTTAATTTCGGCTTGTATATGTGGTTTTATGTGTGTGTCTCTGACAAGATTAAGTATTGAAATAAGTAGTATGTCGTTTCTCACGACGAGTCTTCGGTAAGACACTAATCCCTGGATCCATTTAGTCTATTTTAAATATTAAACAGTAACCAGTAATGAAATTGTAACCACATTTCTGCTAAATGACATCCGCGTATCTGACATACCGAGGAATATTCAGTCTATGTTGAATTGGATGCTATTATAGCGTATGAAAGCATGATATTTCTTCTACTCAACTCAACTAAAGGGTGGTTAAATTAAGGGCTGATGCTGATTTTGAATAAAAAAACAAATTATTTAGGAAGTTATTGTCATTTATTTTTATTATGAAAACATTGGTATGGTTCAGTTATGTATGGTACAAAATATCGGCCAAATGGCAGCCGCGACCTCGGCGGCACACCTCCATCTGATGGACCAAGTTTCCGAAGACGCTGAGGCATAATTGATGTGGTGAATTATCTCATCCTTTAGCTCTTGAATAGTTGCTGGCTTATCGACGTACATCTTTTCTTTCTAATAGCCCCCAAAAAAAGACCAACGGTGTCTAATCACATGATCTTGGCGGCCAATTAACATAGCCACGACGTGAGATAACACGGCCATTGAATTTGTGGCGCAAAAGAGCCAGTGTTTCGTTAGCTGTGTGGCAAGTGGCCCCGTCCTGTTGAAACCACATATCGTCCGCATCAATATCTTCCAATTCGGGCCATAAAAAGTAACTACCTAACCGTCCTCATTTTGGAAAAAATACGTTCCGATGATGCTGCCAGCCCATAAACCACACTAAACAGTCACTCTTTGTGGGTGCATTTTTTTCGACAATCACTCTTGGATTATCATTTGCCCAAACGCGGCAATTCTGCTTATGAAAATGTGTCTCATCACTGAAGATGATTGTCTTCGAAAATTCATTCACTGTTGCCTAACTTTAACGCTTTGCTCGCTTGTTTATCTTTCCATGGTTCAAATTGAGTTAGTCTGAAATTAAGAAATATCAAATAAAATAAATACAGAGAAAAACTTGACGTTTAGGTGTGGTTCACATTCAACATCGGCCCACCCTTTAGTTGAAATGCTGTAGTGTTATTAGAAAACGTTAATACTCGTACTGTAAATTACTTGTACGTATGGGCATTTCCAGGATCGCGAACGGGACACTCGTAAGCTTTAAAGTTAAAATAAAAGTATGAAAACATAACAACTTTTAAGCTCTTTACAAAGCCATAATTGCTTTCAGGAGCACTATTATGGAGAGCACAATGCAAATTGTATAACATCTCAAAATTCTTAAGTCATTTTCGCTAGTATGTGGCAAAATAAAATAAAACAATGAATTTTGTTCACACTATATGGAAGTATTTTTTTAATTATAAAGCTTTTTGACAAAGGCCGCTTTCTGGTGGCAACTCTGGCGAACGGGACATAATGAACTTTTTTGTTGAATTTTTAAACATTAAAAATAAATCTTGCTTTTTGATATTGTAAGAGATATATGATGTAAAGTTAACTGCCTTTGCATATCTATGTATGTAATACAAACTAAAAAAGATTATAAGCATATCTTTAAAACATCAAAACCTACATATTTTAGCATAATCCAAAGTTGAAGCCGGGTTTCTAAGCTCAGAATTACAGTTGTTTCTAAAAAATAACGAAAAATATTTTTTTCCTTCCGATGGAATTGTCCACATGTAGAGATAAGTTGAAAACCAAATATCGCCAAATTCTTACGTGATGTAGAAATTTGGAAAAAAAAAAGAGTCGAACTCAATAAAGTTAGCTGGATTTAGGCCTAGGAACTGAATACAAGGTTGCTATTATTATTTTATTAATGTAATTTTTATTAAAATCGTTTAATCAAAAATATTAATTTTGTAAAAAACTTTACTTAAATAATATTTTCATACGTTGAATTCTTGGAATGGATTCTTTTACAACTTTTTTAAAAGTTGTTTCTTTTATGGAAACAATAAAAATCATTTTCTAGACCAATCACACTCCAATTTCAACGATTTACAAAATCTTATATAAAACCTCGTAACTTAATTTTATGTTTTTAGTTATGAATTTGTAAAGTAAATCGGCTTTGTAAGATTTTCAAAAATTCCTGTGATCCCGGGAGAAAATATATGAGACTAACATATCGAGCCTTAACCGCGAAAAAGAAGTAAGCGCCGAAAAGAAAATTTTACAGGAGAGGGTTCTTGTCCAATTTATCTGGAGGATTCCGATACAATTGAATTTACTATATCTTTGTACTAAATATTAATATTTAATTTTTATATTTGAGTAAAATTTGCAATCGAATTTTCTTAAAAAGCGAGTGGCGCTTACGTGTTTTTCGCGGAAAGGGCTCCATAGGAAGAGTAGGCCTGCCTTCTTATTTCTCTTCTCTTAGTAGACATCTTCATAAAAATAAATACATATGGGAATTATTTAAGCTTCTTTAACGTTCGTTATGTGACACACTGAATTTCATTATTGATATTTTCAATGATCCAGGCAGCATGGCTTTCTACTAAAATCATTGGTAGACACAGACTTGTGTAGAGTGAAAAGCGGGCAGTCTTGACCTGCTGTGAGATGTAAAATAAATAATTGGATACTTGTTTTTTTCTCTTCTGTCTAAGATCGTTTGTGGCGATACTCGTACTCTCTGCCGTATGTGTGTGCGTGCGATACACGTAGAATAAATTGAAGAGCGTGAGTAGCGAGTGTGTGTCCGCCCGTCCGCTGTTGGACACAAGTTAGAGCATTTCGTTTTCTTCTTCTGCTATTTGTTGGTAACACGATGGACTCATTAAGCACAATTTAGTTTTGATTAAGCATTTGCTGGAGGCGTATCGTATGTTTGGTTTTTGGGTGAAGCGCGCCGTGCGTTCGTCGTGTTAGAGCGTCAAATTGGTGTGTGGTGCTTGTATTTGGACTTGATGAACTTAAAATCGTACCAGTAGACAGACCGACATAGAGACAGACTGGCCGTCACTTCGGGATAAATGACACAAACCACATGGAAAACGAAGTGCTAAGCGGCAATCAAAACAAACCAAATGGTATCACGCGTTTAATTCTGCAATCAACGCGTCAGTGTCAGTGCTAGTGGCATGCATTGCTTGCTAACGTGTCCCGGTGACCATATCTCAACCGGTATCCGTATCTGCCGCATCTTGCCGCCCGTTTATACGAAATCAAATCGAGAATTATTTTCTGACGCGATAGTTTTTTTTTTTGTAACAGAAGTGCTCATGTTATGAAAATTCTTAGATACAAATTGTGATTTATGCCGGATCAATCAAGCTAGAGTTCATCTTGTTTAATTCATCAATCCCTGCCTTTGTATGCTTCCATTTTTGCTCAATTTCCGACAAACCCACTTCAATCTGTAAAGACAGCAGCAGCAACAACAGCAGCCGTTGTCGCCTGCATCAAATCGTGCAGTAGCAGCAGGCCTGCCGCCGCCTTACCAGCACCAATAAAAGTGAAATGTTTGTAAGTGAATTCATGCCGCGTTTTTTAGACTATTTTTTGCAGACTTACTCTCGTCGGACTTTTCCCCCGTTTGCTATAAATATTTATTGGGTGCAAGTCAATGTTAAATGCACTTGCATCGTGCTTTGGTGCGCCTTTTTTCATTCATATCAGCCAAAGCACTCTGAAACAGAGGCACTGTGACACAGATGATGACGATGATAGACGATGGTCGACGGACGGAAAAAAGACAGAGAAAAAGAAAAACAAGTTGAAAATAATAAAAGATTGTGTCTGCAACGGTGACGATCGCCTAACTTAGTAGGGAAATGAAAATGCAGACGACAACGATGAGGATGACGGCGTTTGGTGTTCCTCATGATCTCATGCATCTTCATTTTCTCCATGAATGTGGTGATGTCTGCATTATCGTAGGACTTTTAAATGGAGCACAGTGTAAGAATCTACCATTCAGGGTGGATTTAAGGGCATATATATTTTGTGGCTCTAGTGGAGGGGCACTGCATTTTCTAAGGGATTTGGGAGTCTGCATTTAAAAGAGAAAAACTTTATTAAAAACAAGTAGAGAATTAAGTACGACGGGGCCCAAGCTTAAATAAGTATAACCTCTGTTATGGATTTGGTCCAATATGAACCTTTTTGTCAAGAGGGCGTGGCACCGGCCTCTTTTCCATCAGTATGGGTTTCTTTTCATACCAACATCATACATACAAACTAGTTCACGTGACATGGTCTTTCAACATTCAGGATTGTATAGGCGGTACCACGCCCCTTGTGCAATTTTAACTTAACATGGTCCATACTAATTTTGAAATCATAGATTTCGATTTTTTTAAATTTTGTAACGATCGGTTTGACCGTTAATGCGATGGATAAGTGCCCGCCCACTTATCCACTAGAATATGTTTCGGTCCATTCCAACATCACATGTTCCAAATATCGTCGTTTTACCTCCAATAGCTTATGAAATATTGGCTTTCTATGTTCAGGAATGTGTGTTCGGTGCCATACCCCTTGTCCAACCACATCGTAATGTACGTTACGAATATATCGTGACAGTGGTGATATAAAAACAAAACACCCAAAATATACTTTAAATATAGAGATTTTTTAAGATTAAGCTCATTCCTTCTTAGGGTTTACCTCGACCGATCTGTTGCATTTTCGATACCAACCCTTTCAGTCTACCAACACATATTTCTAAAAATGTATAGCCATCTAGCTTCGATAGTGCGACCGACCAGCAGTATACTTGCCCACAGTTAGACATGGCTAGATCATCTTAGAATTCTACGATGATGCAGAACAATCCACCCCATAAAGTGGTTCCGACAAGCATTTCAAGGTGTTGGAGGGTATTAATTTAAAATGTTTGTTACTTTGATGTTTTCTATTATTATAACAAATAAAAAAATTAAAAATTACCAAACACTGGACAACTCCAAAGACTACCACGCTGTATAGCTAACTTTATGCAATTGTACAGATTTTTTGTTTGGCAGAATAAGACTGCACATTAAACTTAGAAATGAAGCTGAATGATTTAGAACCTCATATCAAGATTTGTTAGGTTGAAAGGCTAGCCCGACACCAAAAGGGCGTGGCGAATTCGAAAGCCATTGTCTGGGTGACGATGAAGTGTGGAAGTTGGTTTTGGCTGTTCTTGCTTTACACGCGCTTTATGTGACGGCGCCATGTCTTGTTGGAACGTCAACGTCTGCGACCGAAATGTTTGCTCGAACGCAGCTTCCGAATATAAAAAGTCGCATTGACTTCGTCACCATGCCTAATGAAAATAATTGAACAGCGTTCATCGGTGGTCACAGCTGCCCATACTACTTATATTACTTGAGATGGCAAAGAGGGGTGGGCGTTCGTAGGCTCAAATTCAGAGTAAAGTAAACACATTCATTTAGAGAGCTCATATACTCTGCTTAATAGGAAGTTTATTTTCATCGGAAGACACAATGCTTTTTAAGGCTTTACCTTGAACTTAGTGACCATTTAGACAAAAGCCACAATCTGTCCAGCGGCTAAGTAAATCGCGGAGATCTCTGCCTGGAACAGAGGAGTGCAATTCATCGGTAGGCCAGACTACATCTTGGAGCCTTCCGTGAAAAGTGAGAATTCATCGTTCTTTAGGCTGTAGCCAAAGTAGCCAACCTTCAAAATTGGTCTAATGATGGTTGTACACATCAAGTTACAACAAAACTAATACCGAAGTAATATCTCAAAATTGTTGGTTTCCAAAAGTATGGGATATGTATATATCGGTCCATTTAGTGCAGATCACAAATGACACTAAAATTATTTCATTACAATCTAGTGAAATTGTCTGTTCTTTGATCGGCTGGCTTCCAATTTGAATGACTTAACAAAAACAATAGGACCCAAAATCTGGAAATACTTTTGATTAGAGGCTATATTAAAATATGAACCGACCTGTCCTACTTACAACAATGTTTATCCTGTGTGCAAAATAACGCCACAATTTGTTAAAGTTTGCTGCTGCTTGGTCGGTAAGATCGTTAGGTTTGTCAGACTATGTTCAAATCTCAATAGCGTCGAGTTTAGAGCTCGACATACTAAATGTTTCCTAGGAGACATTACCTATCCTTGGGATAAACAGCGTCGGCACACCCGATGTATAGAATGAATTGTCGTAAAGGAGTCAGCCATGCTACGGGTAGGGAAATTCGCCTTAATATTTGCACAGATAAACAAATTCTTGCGAATTATGTGCTTATTTTTTGGTCTAATTTAGAACATGGAGAAGAAAGTGCAATTGGATGGATTGCATCCTTCGTAAAGAAGACATGGGAAACCGAAGAACAAATAGCAAAGACCTCTAACTCAGGACATCGTTGGCGAACATGTCATTTAATAAAATAAAATCTATATGTCATGATAGAATAATCAATAATTGCGTGACTTTTCGAATAAAACACAGTCTTTTGCCAACAAAAAATTATTTCTCAACATAATCTCTATTTAGCTTAATACACTTAGTACAACGTTTCTCCACTTTTTTGTATCCCTCCAAAAAAGAGGATTTTCAAGGTCCATAAAATATGCATTTGTTTGATCAATAATTTCATTGTTGGAGCTGAATCTCTTTTCCCCGAGCCATTTCTTTAGGTTTGAAAATAGGAAAAAGTCACTGTCGGCTAAATCCGGAGAATATGATGAGGGTGAGCAACCTATTTATAACGCAATTCGCCATTGCAATTTTGCCATTGAGGCTGCACAAGTAAGTGCATCCGTGCATTTTCTTGATGAAAATGAACGGTTTTCTTGGCCATATGGGGTAGTTTTTTTAAATCCTTGTTAAATCGGTCCAATAAGTTGGCATAATATTCGCCATTTATTGCTTTTCCCTTTTGAAGGTAATCGATGTGGATTATCCCGTGTGCATCCCAAAAAACTGTTGTCATTACCTTATTGGCCGACAAAGTCACCATGGCCTTCTTCGGAGCCAATTCACCCGGAGAAACCGATTGTTTTGACTGCTGCTTGGTCTCCGGAGTGTTCTAATGGACCCATGTTTTATCCACAGTTACAAAACACCGCAAAAACTGATTCGAATTGCAGTTAAACACCCCCAAACAATCCATTGAAGTTGTCACACGATGACGTTTATGGTCAATTGAGAGCAAACGCGGCACAGCTTTTGCAGGCAGCTTTCTAAAACCCAACTGATCATGTAAAATCGAAACCACGCTCACGCAGTTTGACTTTTCGATCGGCCAACACCATATTGTGGATTTGTTCGACATTTTCCGTTGTATTGACCTCAATTGGGCGTCAAGAACGTTCAGCGTCATTTGTACTTGTGCGACCACAACGAAAGTCGACGGTGCAAAGTCCCCATAGTAATTATCAAGCTTTTCCTTGGTTTGATCGACGGGTTTTCCGCTAACAATAATATTTAATGAGCGCTCGAAATTTACTTTTTCCAGTTTTAACAAAATCCACGAGGTTGTATGTTTTGAACAGCTGTTAAACACAAACTAAATGACGGAACTCTCTCAAAATTTAACAGTAGTCTATTAAGAGATGGTACTTGATGCGAGCAGAGTCGCATTTCATGTAACTACGAGGGAAGCTGGAAAAGTAACGAAATTATTTATATGCCCTCATAGTTTGAAGAAACGTTCATGTGTTTGAGCTTCCTTAAGCGGTGCAAGAAACATATTCGTCATATATAAGTACATTCTGCCAAAAAATGCAATTCAATTGGATGAGCTCTTCTCAGCCATCTCATTCCCGATGGCAGTGTGTTTTCTTGCGTTGAATAAGTGGTGCAGTAGTTTGTCACCAAACTTTTCGTTTGCCTTTAAATGTACATTTCACTAATAAGACACGCCATACTCCCTGTATTTCTTTTGTGCAAAACTCTCATACTGTGCAACTGTGTGGTTCACGGCATACCTCTGGAGTAGTGCAATTTTTAAACAAAATAAATATTTAATCGAGTCGCATTGACATATGCGCTTTCAATGTAATAAAACGAGACCAGTACATATTATATTTCAATCATTATGAATGTAGTTCACTAGTTTCATTATTAGTATTTTTAATTCTTTAACTTATTTCACACTACAATTTAAAGTATTTTTTTTTTAATTTTTGCTAAATATATTTATGGGTGATTCTGAGATTATGGGCCAATTTCGACATCTTTTTTGGCATTCGATTTTTTTTGCAGAATTTAATATTTAATTCGGGTAGATGTGTTAGTTTTAAGAATGACTAGTCATTTTTAGAAAGGTACACATTAAAATTTACTGTTTTAGCAGAATCATGCAACAATTTAAAAATAAAAAAATAGAACAATTTAAAAAAAAACGGGGAATGGCCAACTTAAGTATGAACGTTCGTAACGAGTGACAAAACACGATTACTTAATTTTAATAAGACTGTTGACGAAAACACTATTAGATGTGCACCCACTTCATGCAATGTTCAATCATATTTGAGTTGCTTGAAATCAAGATTGGTTTGGAAATTTGAATTTTAAAGAATAATAGATTTTACAGAGGAATACTGTGTATTTTCAGGGACAGAAAATAAACATCCATAAAAATATAAATTGAATAAAAAATTATAATCATTAATAGCAACAAAATTAATTGCACATTATTTTTTAGTATGGACTGGTTTTATTAAATAAATAATTAATATTTTTGTAAAAAATTGAGAAAATTTCTATTCAAAAAAGTGTTTGGGACAACCAGGGTAATGATATTTGAACACTTTGGTAGGAAATTTTTTGAAGAACAAATAATTTTTTTAAAAAACAATTTTAAAGACTTTAAAGGTCCTTTAAAGATTTTTTGTATAGTAAATAATGAAGTATAATATATTTTTTTCCCGCTTGCAACAACCAAGGACAGCAAGGTGGTCCATAATATCAGAATCAATCTTATATTTGTTTCATTTTTAACTTCATTCGGTAGATTGTTGTATAACGGGAGACCTTTAAATAATAATGACCGCTGCATTGATGTTGTTGTTACTGTTTGGACTCTTGAAGTTGCAGTTTTTTGCCTTATTTCCCTTTATAGATATTCTGGTGCCTTTGTGCTTGTTTCATTTTAGATATACACGTGAGAGTGTTGATTGTCTGCCTCTGTTTCACGTTCATCCATTTTAAAGTATCGAGCATCACTTGTATTGGTGTATAAAAGTATCTGTTGCAGCACAAAACGGTTCCTGTTGCTTTGTTTTGCATCCTTTCGAATTGCGTTTCATTACAACATGAGAAAAATATGGTTAAGCCAGATTCAAAGTTAGGTTGTTTTTCTGTATTCGTCTAAAAAAATCAATTTTTTGCCTATTTTTTGCATATGTAATCAATAAATACTTTGAAATGAAGGAGAGGTATTTTAATAATTACACTTTTTCAATATCTTTTTTGTTTATGTAAAATTTTTCATTGCTCGTCATGACCTCATTGTGGGTTACTCTCATTTAGTTTTAACCTATTCATTTTAAACCAACAAATTATTTAACCCATATCGTGGTACAATTTTGTTCTACATTAGATATCATTATCATTATCGCTTTCATTAAATATTAAGGTATCGTCTGCATAAAGTATTATACATATTTGTCAGGCTATCGTTTATGCAAATAATAAAGAATAGTCCTTTCAGTATTGACCCATGTGGAAGGAACTCCATTTGTCGGATTGTTTAATACTTTCTATTTGTTAAGTAGGACTTAAAACACATTAATTTTCTCTTATTCTATACAATTACATCATTTTTTATCTATACAAAATTTTCTCTTATCCATAATTTTCATACATATACGGACTTTTAACCATAATTTCGCGATCAATCGTTTCAATTGCGCGTTTAAAGTCTAAAAACATAGCGAGTATATTTTATTTTTGCTAACTTTTTTCCGTTGTTTCACAGAAATACGTTTTTCGAAAACAGCTTTGATACTTCGATAATATACCGTTATTTTCAATAAATTTCTTCAACTGTTCTTAAACAACTTTTTTCAGTATTTTTTTTTTAATGCATTTAGTGTGTTTATATGACGAAAAACTTCGCAGCATTTGGCCTTCGGAATTTTTTTGATTCCATGTTTTAGGAAATTCGCCTGTTTGTAGAGATCGGTTCTCAACTGTATACCAGTTGTTTAAGATCATATACTTATAATTTGATATTTTATTATTAGTCGGATTTGTTTTTTTCCTTGAGAATTTTCCCTAGTATTAATTTTTAATTTATTCAGGGCTGTCATAGAAACCATGTCGGTTTTGCTAATTGTCGTTTTTGCAAACCAATGTTGGTTTCATTTGGTGTCATGAAACCAAGCAGCTGTTGCTGATAAAACCGATAGCATTGGTTTTCATTACACCACAGCATTTTTCCCTGTCGTTTTCAAAACCAATAGCCACAACATTGGTTTCTATGACAGCCCTGATTATTTCACACATTGTTCTTTTATTTACATATTGCACTGATCCAATTGATTCTCCGATTTGCTCTGATGCTGTCCACTAAATATTTATTAAAATAATTGACTATGCCTATATTTTCTTAAATTATACTTGGTTAAATATAACAGAATTTATCACACTATATGACATTTTATCACAGGGCTTTTTATTTCTTTCCACATTTCCTCTGATCTTTGACTTTATTCATTCTGTCATTTATAAACATGTCTTTTTCTGTTTCCATTTTAAACATGTTTCGCTGTTCTCTGTATTTAGACAAATCTTCCTTTAGATGCTATGAATTTGTATTATTAACTTATTACTTTATTATTCGTTAAGTAGAGTTTATACCAATTGTTCGCAAAATTAGATTTGTTTAGTTTTCTACTGATTTTAAGTTTCCACACACTTTACTAACGGGCTTTTGAGCATTGCACAGTTTCCTACTGAATGTCGATTTATTATCGCTATTGACGTTGGTTTTTATTATGCTGAACTTCAACCATCTCTATTTCGACCAGATATTTCATAAATGATAGTTATTTCATGTATCACAGAATGTACAGATACAGACTCAAATAACCCGTTTAAAACTGTTCCACATGTGCTTATGCGCTTATATTTGCTTTTCTTCAGCACGGGGGAAATTCAAAATTCGCAAAAGAAAGCTCTATTAATTAAGCTTCACTGTTTTTTTTTGCATTTTCAAAAGCAGTTAATTGCAGATTTAACAAAATTTCTAGTAGTTATGCCTTTCGGATGGCATATATCTCATCACTAGTCCAGGTTCCATTTTCAAGTTAACGCTTAGTTGAACTTGACAGAAGTTTCAAGGATAAAACTTAAACAAGTGAGAGTTTTGCAAGAAACGAGAAAATACTTAGTAGGGACATAAATACTGTTACAACATTGAACACACCCATTTCAATAGTAGAACTGAACATACCCCGTTACTGTCATATGGGTTTTGAAAGCTAACCTCAATAGCGTTAGTCTGTAACGGGATTTTAAAATTGTTTCAACTTTCATCGTGGATTATTCAGATAATGAGAACCGCATCGCTGTAATGATAGAATGTATGCGCGGTCATCTAAGGAATCATCTGAACTGATCCCAAGGGTGGAAAAGGGTCATCACCCAGCTTCAGTCATGGGGTGGGGTGTCTCTTATGATGGGCTCACTGACCTGCATTTCTGCGAACATGGAGTCAAAACATCGGCCAAAGTTTACCATGAAACCGTTTTGGAAGCTGTTGTGAAGCCTCTTAACAATTCCCTGTTCCAAAACATAAGGTTAAAACGTCCCAGGCCTGGCTTCGAAACAATTTGCCTATATTTCCAATATCACATCGACTCATTTCTACGTACGGGGTGCGGTGTATGCACGTTTTGAATCGAACCGGACTTACGACTACACGTATCAGTATCATCGAGTCGATGGACCAAAGTGCACAAACTGATCAGAAATGAAGACTGGGTAAGATCAACGTTACATTTCTTTTTTTCGCTCCTTTAGACCGCTTTACACCGCTGAGTTCGCTACTGCGATTGGCCTGCAATGTGGGCTGGCTCAATCATTTGGATAATGATCTACAGCTTTAGATTTTTCGACCAAAGATGTTAATTCGAGTATGTATTCCATCAGTACAACCGAATACCAAAGAATTGAAAATATCGCTGAAAGTATCTTCATCCTTTGGTCCGTAGGAACGAATGTTTTCGCCGGCGCAAAGAATATAGCTAGACAACAGATTCGTTAAAACAACCGGATTTATTTGTCCACGGAATGATCGAAGCGCGCGCAGGGCTGTGAAATCGAAGTTTGAAAACTTTGTGCACGAATCTTATAAAACCTCCACCTGTTAAAATGGGAGAAATAACAATTTTAAAATGTATGGCCCCTAAGGTCAGGGTGGTTGAGTCTTAATATTAGCCAAATCATAAAAACAAACTCACAACTGCATTTACATAAAAAGTGTCCAGTTTTAATTAAGACAATTAAAAGTAAATTCAGAATTTAATTTTGAAATCCTTTTAACTCGTCTGTACGAAGGGTCAAGGGATCGAAATAGGGCATTAATGAAAAACGCATCTCTGGTCAAACAAATCTTACCGGTGATCAACATCTCGCCATGTTTGGTAACTCGGCAAAAGTTTTAAAACAATTATATTTTATCAACATTTTTTTGTCTCCCAATGGGTTAGCAGTGTTAAAAATATTTTGGGAGTTAATGCAGTATCAGTAGCCTTTATCTTTTAAGGAAAATGTTTTTTTTAATATTTAAGGGTCCATCCACTAAAAATGTGGCAACCGACTTATTTGACTTTACATTACAAACAATAATACATATTACGATTCAGGCCCTTAAAGAGCCTGATATCGAGCAAGCTGTTCGTGCCATAGGGCCAGTAACCGCCACTAAGGTCTTGGAAACTTGCATTGGCAGGATGCGCTTGCTGTCAAGGAAAGTGTATCTCATAAATAATAAAAAGGTTTGCTCTTTCAAATAGACCAATAATATGCTGAAAACATTATAGAAGGCTTTTTGAGAAGGCTTTGAGATTTGGTCCAATTTGGTACACAAAAAATAGCCTCCATCTAAACCTGCGCTTACTTCGAAGATTTGCCTCAACTGCGGCTCGATCTACGTGCTCTACAGTCGCAAAAAGTAGCCCCGTCGATCATGGACAGTTGAAAAATGAAAAGTAATACATTTTTTTAAATCTTCAATTTTTTTTTTTTTTGCAATTTCTTGGAAAAACGAATATTTTCAAAATTACTCTTCTGAAGTGAAATCCATTCTTTCTAGATAATAGTACAAACATATTGCAACGACGAAGTGCATCCGATTGTCGGTGTTGTGTGCCTGATTCACGATCGGTTGTAAGAGTATTCGCGGCCGTCAGACAAAAAGACAGGCAACATGCGGACGATTTGAGGTGCGGTGCCGTTGTCCGCCCGTTCGCCCAAGTGGGGCAGCCAACCCCAGAAAAAAACGGTGTCTGCATGCCAAGATTTCTACTGTTGTTGTTGCTGTTGTCGTGTTGTTTCTGTTGCTCGCTGGTTGTGGAATAAAAGTCGCAGTGGCAGCAGAAGAAAGTGGCAATTGTGCGTTAATTAAACAAGCGTTGTACGACTACACACCACACACACACACACACACTCACACGTAACATTGACTGTTAAATTAACATCAGCATAAACATGAACATAAACATTTGTTTTGCACTCGCATCAACTAACATTGTTTTGCTCTACTCTCTGGTGGCTGCCTTTCCGTCGGTCTGTCAACACATTTCTTCCTGCAAGTCAAAGTGAAATTATTTACTTTTGGCTTGTTGTATTTTTTTGTTCGTAATAACAAAACACGTTTTTTTTGTCCAGGGACACCCTATCCGTTGGTGGTCCTTAAAGAGGGCAACTGTCAAGGTAACCACTGTGCGACATTAACCTGTTTATGCGAGCAAAACATTGATTATTCCTTTGGTGTCAAGACAAGATACGATGGACTCAGTATAATTCGGCACGTGATGGAAATTGATAACTTAAATTCAAAACTCGTATTGACTTAGTTTATCAATTTGGATTGACTCAATTGATTTATTCATAGTCGTAGCGCCATCTTTCTTGATTATAAGGAATATTCGACAGTTAGTTATTGCATATTCGCTACAATGGCGGCAGTCAAAGCCTCTGAGCCCAAAATTCTGGCACCAA
The DNA here is from genome assembly GCA_963513945.1 of Hydrotaea diabolus. Taxonomy (NCBI): domain Eukaryota; kingdom Metazoa; phylum Arthropoda; class Insecta; order Diptera; family Muscidae; genus Hydrotaea; species Hydrotaea diabolus. Next base: position 97,207,884 of record OY740720.1, on the reverse strand, counting down.
ATTGGCGAACTTTCGGCATTGTCTTTGGTCGTCCATCATCAGTTCTTGCGTCTGCACAATCTGCCTGAATCCAACCAATAAAAAGTCCGGGTTTTCAGCTGATCTATGTGTTATCCGACATTGGTCGCCACAGCTGCTATGATGTCTTTACTTCGAGCCTATTTCACGTCTGGTTGTTGGCGTAAGTAACAAAGGTGTGTACTGACGCTCAAACATTTCCTTCCAACATAATTTTTTAATAGTTTGCACACGTTTAGCGGGGTGTAACGAAGCACAATGAGATGACAACCCGAACAAAGTATTTTGACAGTTGACTGTGGCAGCTTCTGATATCTAACCATTGGAAAAAAAACTATCAAAAGCATCTGGTCATCCATTACTGAAAATGTTTCCGACCTCTGTAAGAGCAATGCCAATAAAGAATACCAGATATTCTTGCCCGGGAACTTAATCTGGTCTTCTTGGGAGTTAGTAGTGCTTAGTAGTTACCATAACCTGCTGTAATAATAATAAAAAAAATATGAAAGCTGTTTAAATCAATATTTTTTGAATGTTCTTTACCAAAAGGACCGTTTGGTCATCTAGTTTTCCGTTTTGTCAAGCGGGTTCATCAAATTCAGACATCTTCCCTTCAGAAAATGCCGTAGTACTTGCTTGCGTATTTCTAATCACCGCCTTTAAAATGCGTGGCCCAACAACACTGCTCTGTGATGCCTTCTAATGTCTTACAAATGAAATGTTCACCTGCTTCTTCAAGCGTTTTTTAATCATTTTTTGAAGAAGTTGTGGTCAGAGCTTCGATCACTAAGTTGTCGTTCTATTGCTGCTTTCAAAATTTGTGGGGAGTTCACTTCGAGACACTGCGCTGTTTCGCAAATTATGGCGACTTTACGAGTTAGAGATTATTCCTTACATCCCTGTAAAAATGTTTCTATTAAAAGCATTGAACTTATTGACGATCTTGTGCGTTTTATTGTGTTTCATTGGGATGTGCTTCAATGGGGTATTTGACCCGATATTAGCTCTGAAAAAGTGTTTTTGTCGAACGTTGGTCTATAACAATGGGGAAATAATTTATTTATGATGGTTACTTGGTTAGAGATACTATCTCTCTTACCAATGAAATCCTGGTAGGCGCTAGTCTTGAATTAAGCAGCGTGAAAAAAAGTTGTATTGGTTGAACATTTTAAAATTTTTGTTCTGACTGTCAATGATGAATCTTACGACGTTATCGCTTCTGTCTGAATAGTACAACAAAGAGCACCAGTTTAATCTAAGATTCAATTTTATTCATCTCCACGGTTTTGCAAAGCGAACCGACATAAATGCCAACATTTTCGTTTAATTTGCTTTCAGTCCAACCTCCTTTAATTGTTGACTTCAGATTATTTTATGTCTTTTTTGAAGTAAGAACTCCCGCGCCGATCGACATCGATCTGCGATACACAATTGCATGATCGCATGACTACATCGGTACGAAACGTTGGTGTTAATTATGGCATTATTGCCGATCATTAGAGTGCGGTGTAAGTGACACAATGTCTCCGCAAATGTCATGACATGGCCCACGGGCAGGGCAAGAAGTTCTTTAGCATAACGCCCTAAGCTAAGCTATGTAGCTGATGTACAGGTGCTTTAAAGTTTTATAAAAAATGTGGACTTTTAATTGAGTGAAATACGAGGTACATTTTTAACGTGCTACTTTGAGCTCATCTTCATGTCACACTCCCCAGGGTCAGAAATAATTAATAGCTGCAATGAGAAAGATTACATCATCATCTGCATTCTAACTGTCGATAAATGCTTGGTCTTCTAGCCTCTGTGCAGGTACTTAGTAGGGACATAAATACTGTTAAACACGTTTTATGCTGTAAAATAAATAGTACTGAATGTTTTTCGACCAAATATTTTTAAATATATTTATTGATGTATATTGTATCCAAAAAGAATCTACTTATTCGAAATGTCTGCCCTTTCCTTTACACACGCCTTAAGTCACACTGGCCAATCGTCAATAGCTGCACGAACCTCGTCCACTGAAAAATTGGCCACAGCTCGAACCAAAGCAGTCTTAAGAGATCCAATGTTGGGGTATCTTTTGTAACAAACCTTGTCCTCTAAAACCGTCCACAATTTGTAATCCAATGGGTTCAAATCTGGACTGCCTGAGGGCCATTCTTCAGAGGAAATGAATGCCGGCAAATTGTTTCGAAGCCAGGCCTGGGACGTTTTAGCCTTATGGGCCGGCGCAAAATCCTGCTGGAAAGTCCATGGCTGGTTTTGGAACAGGGAATTGTTAAGAGGCTTCACAACAGCTTCCAAAACGGTTTCTTGGTAAACTTTGGCCGATGTTTCGACTCCTTGTCCGCAGAATTGCAGGTCAGTGACCCCATCATAAGAGACATCCCACCAAACCATGACTGAAGCTGGGTGATGACCCATTTCCACCCTTGGGGTCAGTTCAGATGCTTCCTTAGATGACCGCGCATACACTATCATTTTGCTTGTTAAATTTTTTCCTGAACTTTAAAATCCCGTTACAGACTAACGCTATTGAGGTTAGCTTTCAAACCCCATATGCCATTAACGGAGTATGTTCAGTTCAACTATTGAAATGGGTGTGTTCAATGATGTAACAGTATTTATGCCCCTACTACGTAGAATCCATTTCTCACCTATCCTTTACTGTGACTGTGAGATGCATTTTCCGCAAGATATGCTGCTACACAACGCTCAAGTGTAGTGCCAGCATACCCAGTCTCGCAATTACCCTCTATGACGCAATATCCAAGAAAGCTCTTAAGGATTTTTTAATGGCGTTAGTGTTTGAATATTATTTCGGGCATTGAAATCTTACTTTCGAAAGAATTGACAATTGCTGCGTGCCATGGCGAATCGACTCATAAGGTCCTCATCAATACTGCGCTTTACATGCAGTAATTGTTTCTTCGGTCTGAACTGTCCGACATCTCGGCGCCGGCCCCGGTCAAATCCAAACCCGAACTGTGAACGATACACCTGTTAAACTGACTCTCCTACAGTTCCTACAGTTTAAAGTCTCGTTATTTCTTTTAGAAAGCTAGAGGCATATCTGGCTTTAAATACAAAAAAAAAAATCAAATATTCATAACCAGCTTTTAACCTTTTACAAAAATTAAGCACAAAGTGCATATTTGATGGGGCATATCGTATATATCAGAAGGATGTTGCTTACTCATTTGCAAAGTAATAAGAAAATCGATTGTCCTACGGGCTAACACGCCATCGCCCACATTTAAGTTTGCTCATCTCTGGTGCTAACTACCCGCCGTTGACGATGGTTGGGTTGTAGTGGTGTCAACGATAAATGTTGATTACCACAATGATGTAATTTTCCACACAAACGAAATGAAGAGATGAAAACCAGAACCGACGGCGTCAACGTCATCAACCACCATCGGCCCAGCCAGACAGCACTGCGTTGGGGGAGCGCTGCAATTGTCTTCAACACAATCGTATGGCGGCGGTGGAGGGGATCCGCACCACTGAGCACACAAGGAATGAGTGATCTTTTGAATCGAAAGACATTTGGCGATCTTGATGAGCTGCTACCCAAGCACTGCCGCTTGTTTATACATTTATCGTGTTGAACAATCCATCACTTAAAATGATAAATTGGTTATCGTGAACATTTGAAAATGATTCTGTTCTGAATTCGCTGGCTCGGTGGCTGCGTATTTTGCAAACCTTCTTCCCAGTACAGAGAGCCGAGTAGTGGTGGTGGGTAGACGTCCATTGCTAAAATTTCTGCCACCTAATGATATGTTTTCAATGATATTGACAACAACAAAAGTACAGTGAGAGTCAAAACTGATGCAAAATGGACTTTGTCTTGTTCCTCCTTTATCTATTAAAAGGAAAAATGAAAGAAAAAAATAAGCGCAGTAGTTTGGATTAGGGTTGTATTAGTCGATTTCGACTAATTGATTTTTGGGTATAAAAAAGTCAGTCGATAAGTCGACCTTTTGTTTTTAAAAAAATCTAAAAATCGACTTTCTCATGTCGGATTTTCGACTTTTAATTAATTAACTACAAATATTTTGAATTGTCATCCAAACAAGAAGTTTTACCATAATTTATTATGCGCTTTCACTTATTTTCGCCCTAAAAGTTATATTTGATTGTAGTGGCAACGTATGCAGAGGTTAAAAACGTATCCCTTTACAAATGTTCTAGATGCAAATCCAGAGCAATTAATCAGGTCGGTTAGCATACTTACACTGAAACTATATTTAGCAGTACTTAGTAGGGACATAAATACTGTTACAACATTGAACACACCCATTTCAATAGTAGAACTGAACATACCCCGTTAATGTCATATGGGTTTTGAAAGCTAACCTCAATAGCGTTAGTCTGTAACGGGATTTTTAAAATTGTTTCAACTTTTATAATGGAATGGTCAGATAATGAGAAGCATATCTCTGTAATAGCGCTTTTCAAGTGTGAAATGAAAAAAGCGATATTTTCAAAACGCTCCGGCCACTAGGGATTAGCCGCATGTTCGTCTACCGATGCATTAAACTGTTTGAGGAGACTGGAGACCGCCACCAGGGGGGGCTGCCCACGCTCTGTTCGAACGACGCATGTCATCAAAGACGTTAAGTCAAGAATTCATAGAAATCCGCCCAGGCCTGGCTTCGAAACAATTTGCCAGCGTTCATTTCCTCTGAAGAATGGCCCTCAGGCAGTCCAGATTTGAACCCATTGGATTACAAATTGTGGACGGTTTTAGAGGACAAGGTATATCACAAAAGATAATACAAATATTGTTTTTTGTTTCTACGCATTCGGCTTCTGCACACAATTTATTTTTAATTCAATACCTTTACTCGAACAAAAAAATACAGTCCCATCAAGTTATTTTTCCTTAATTTTTGCTCAGTTTCGTCAGTCAAGTACATTTAAGTTTCAAGATTTTACATTGCCCTTTTTATCGAGCCCATATACTTATACTCACAAGATGAGTTGTCCGTAAAAACTGGGTTAAATTACCCTGACTTCTTATTAAATAACAAATTATATTAAAAAATGTTTAAAAAGTCTGTCAACTATCTTTTTATTTATTCCATTATTCCATTTCGTGCAAATTGAAACTTTTTGCTGCAAGCTGAGTGAAAGTGTAGTAAACTTGAACTTATAATGTCAAATTTAATATTAGTTTAAAATGTTTGTTCTGGCAACAAATTCATCCACTCACAACACGTACTCGTAAGGCTGTGCGAACAAAAAGTCAAAAGTTTGTGGGTACCCACGAAAGTTAGCGACTAGCAAAGACTCGTTCGAGATCGAGAGGCAGGAAGTTAAACTTTAATTTGTAAGACTCGTACTCGACTATCGTAAAAGTAACATTTTTTGAACTCTATATAAAAACTAATTACAACGTCGTTAAGTTTGGCTAGGCCGAAGTTTGTATAACGCGAAGCAAATCGTAAAAAGAACACGTTTACGTAGAACCTTTAGTCTGTAGAAGTGAAACATTTAACCCTTGGACGTTTTTACCCATTCCAGTTCTTCGGGCAGATTGACTATTTTGGAAATATGTATTTGTTTTACTTTTATATATATATATATGTTCGTCTAGTATATATATATATATATATATATATATATATATATATATATATATATATATATATATTATAAAAGAAATACACTCTATCCTACGATGGATAGTACAATATGATAAAAAAAACAACGATTTTTGTAGCCTTATTAAAAAAACACATACGGGCGCTAAGTCCAACCACACCGGCAAATTTATAAAGCGCAAAAGTGAAAAAATTCAGCTGCCTTAGTACACTCAAGCATGTTAATTAAGTAGGTACTACGATTAGGTTATGCACTAACAGAAAGTGTTAAGTCTCTCCTGAAAAAGTTTTAATATTGCACTTAGCGCCTTTATTCTCTGTGGTCGCGATGTTATGGTAAATGTTGTCCAAATACGCAATGTGTCATTTTCATACTCGAATGGGGAAATGTCTGGTTAATGCAAATATCGACGATTCTTGTGGACAAACAATTGTGTTTAAAACATATCTGGTGCACGCGATTTGATAAGAAAACTCGGCTTAACCACATCAACGTTAAGGTTTGGTTATGCATTCTGCGTTTCACATATCTTGAATCGACTTTCAAACTATTTTGTCGGCTACAGATAATATGAACCCTATTATCTTGCCTTTCAATCATACTCGACAATAATAAACATTTTAAATACCGTGATCACACTTATCTTCTTCTACACGCAGAGAAAATATATGGTCACGGCAACAATAGTATGTTCTCTGCAATAAAACTATGTTCGTCGCAACCATAGTATTGTTTTTTGAATTTCATTTTGACAATAGTATAATTGCTGCAATATTAATATTGTTGAAATGTAACAATAGTATTGTTGCAAAATTAAAAAATGAAAATATGGTTGTAGCAACAATATAAATATGGTTGGTGGAACAAAAGTATTGTTTTCATGGGTTTTATGTTAACAATAACATGATTACGGCGATCATACCGGCAAAATTGTATTTTTTAATTTGACAATGTTGTTTTTACGAATCTTACGAAGTAATAGTAAAAATAATTTAATTTTTTCGAAACAAACTACGAATTAGTTTAACTGAAATATTTTAAATACATTTTTTTCTGTTTAACAAATCACTCCTATTATTACATAACTTACTTAATAAAATTCTCTATTGTTAAATAACAACTTAACGCAATTTTTACAAAAAATTTTGGGGACCATAGTATGATTGTGTGTAAGTCATACTATGGTTGTGAGGATCATACTATGGTTGTACGTCAAACATACTATGGTTATAAGGATCATAATATGGTTGTGGGGATCATAGTATGGTTGAATGTGAATAAAAATATGGTTGTGGGGATCGTAGTATTGTTGTGTGTGAATAATTCTATTGTTGTGAGGACCATAATATTGTTATGGGGATCATAGTAAGGTTGTGTGTGAACCATACTATTGTTGTGATGATCATAATATTGTTGCGCCACAACCATATAACCAACAATAGTATGATGCTCTTCGAATATTGTTATCCCAACCATACTTTTTTCTGCGTGTAATAATGCTTTAAACTCCACTTCCTGGTACACTTTCCGCCTACTTAGACTTACGAAGCCACCTACGACATCGTCTGAGCAGCTTCTTCAGACGACTACGAGTAATCGATGCGTCACTGATATACATTTCTTCAAACAAAGAAATTAAAGTCGAAATCACTTATAACGAACCACATATCAAAGTCCCGAATCAGAACTCCTACAATCCCTAATAAATAGTATTGGTTACAACGACATCGCAATTAACGATATTGTTAACAACTTCCTATTTTAAAATTGTAAGCATGCTACGACAATAATTGGGAAAACTGCAGAAGCCTATCATGCAATAAGAGCGAAAGGTCCTTTCCGATTTGAGGTCCTGCCTCTCTATGGCGTACATTTTAAATGCAATCTAGCACACATAATGCCCAGTGTGCTATGTGCGACTCCAATCTAAACCTGGCGTGGTTGAACCAATTGGCTCTGCGCCCCGTTCGATTCGGAAAAAATATCTTCTATTGTATTTTTCCGATAACTTTTACTTAACCCTGTACCAGCTTGAATTATGGATATTGTAAACACGTCGGAGCAATTTTGTGCCGCACTGTAGTATCGTCCGAGTACACGCGATACATAAATTGTCTGTATGTGCACATGTATCTGTCAATGACGCTTTATCTTCCCACATCATGAGGGTCCGTTTTGTATTTTAGCGCAACATTTAATTAAAATTATTTCTTTGAGTTGGGATAGAGATGTGCTTCCTAGAAAAAGAAAAAAACTTAATGGGTAACCAACAACAAATACATACATACGAGGGCGACCGCAAAAGTTACTGGCCTAACATAAAAAGAACCGTTTTTTTTGGAATTATTATTATTTATTTTTTAACATAATCATAATCTCCTTCCAACTCAATACACTTCATCAAACGTTTTTCAAGTTTTTTAATTCCATCCGAAAATAAGATTTTTCAAGACCTTCAAAATATGCCTCAGTTTCAGCAATAACCTCGCTATTGGACGAAAATTTTTTAAGCCGAGATTTTTTTTAAATTTGGAAACAAGAAATAATCAGAAGGAACTAAATCTGGACTATATGGTGGATGCGGAGCAATTTCAAATCGTAGTTTGGCCAGTTTTTGTTGAGTTAAAAATGCAGTGTGTGAAGGAGCATTATCTTGATGAAAAAGAACTTTTTTTTTCTAAATGCGGTCGTTTTATCTTGATTTCTTCACTCAACCGATCCAATAATGCACAATAATATTCACTATTTATAGTTTTTCCTTTCTCAAGATAATCAATAAATATTATACCCCTTGCATCCCAAAATACCATTACTTTTCCTGCTGACTTAACAGTTTTCGCCTTCTTGGGACCACTTTTACCAGTTTCTATCCATTGTTTTGACTGTTCTTTGCATTCTGGGATGCAGTGATGGATCCATGTTTCATCAACAGTTATGAATCGGCGCAAGAACTCTATTGGATTACGCTGATAAATCGCTAAAAGCTCCTCGGAATTGGTCCAACGGACGATTTTTTGGGGCAAAGTCAACAAACGCGGCACAAATCTTGCGGATAGCTTTTTCATGTGGAGTTCATCATGTAAAATACTCCAAACTTGTTTTTCGTGTATTTTAACAATATCAGCAAGTTCTCTGAGCTTTATTCGTCTATCTTTAGTCACTTCATTAAATATTTTTCTAATGTTTTCAATAGTAGTAGCAGTTTTCGGTCTTCCAGAGCGTTGTTCATCTTCCGTACTTGAACGACCTATTTTGAATTGTTGAACCCAGGATTTCACGGTGGAGTATGATGGTGCATTATCACCATGAACAGAATCCAATTCATCTTTGATTAATTGCGGCGTATAACCTTTCATATAAAAGTGTTTAATTACCGCACGAAACTCTTTATTTTCCATTTTTCAAAAATTATAAAACTTGTTTACTTCAAAGCACCTGTAACAAAGAAAATAATCATTAAATATTTCGGAAATTTGGACAGATGGCTTATAAAAGATTGCTTTTAAAAAACAAAACAAAAAAAAGTTGCTAATAAAACAGAAAATGTGCCAGGCCATTTAGTTTTGCGGTCGCCCTCGTACATATGTACAAATAATTGCTCATACATACACACGCCCTGCCAACATTTTCTATTACGGAAGTGACTAATAAGGGACGCTAAGAAGTTGAAACTCATCGTCTGCGTTACCATTTTTCATCGTAGAAGTGTCTTCCGTATTGAGAAGTTGTACCCTACGGAGTTACCTTCAAGAAGTCACTTCTTAGTGCCGTGGAAGTCTTTTAGAAGTCACTTTTTAGTGCCTTTTAGGAGTCACTTCGTAGTGCCGTTAAAAGACACGTCACAGTGACGAAACTTTCCTCAACATAGTAAAACTTGTTGAATTCATTAAATGTAGTTTATTAAGTTCATAAAATAAATTTCACTCGAAAGTCGCTTGAACTATTACTTCACGAAAAATCATAACATTAAAACATTTGACAAGAAACACTGGGTTCACAACTTTCTTCACTATGACCTGCATCAATTATCTTTATTTTTATTGAATTTGTACCACTTGTTGCACTCTTATATATATTTGTCATTTTTTTCGCCCTCTCTTTATTGCCTTCACTTACTCGTATATTAGCTATGGGGGAAAATATGTCAAAACCATTACAAAACGAAACTTTACCATTGACCGACCACAGTAAAAGACAAAATAACAATAATTTCGATGATGTCCTTAACTTATTTTTGGCATTGTTCTCTGTTTCTTTTAATTTTATTTTGCGGTCGCTGCGTCTTTTGCGGAGTGCATAATGTTGTTTTTGTTTACATGTCATTTTCGGCTGGTGTTGTAGACAACAAACAATCTTCCAAACGTCGTCTGGATGATTTAAAGATGACTGCAATGTAGACTGTTCAAACTATCTTCCAATTACCGCCTGGAAGTAACTAAAGCGTAACACAGTTGACGATGGACGATCAAAGAAACTTCCAAATGTTGGGACGGCGTATGTATGTAAAGGGTTTTCCAATAGGGACATAACAATTTTGTATCTTTATGTCAGCGCATCCTCAAACATTAGTTTAATGATCTTTCAGTGTCAAAACGTTAGTTGAAGTCAACATCAGCAGCATGGTAAAGTTCACTTACGAGCAACGTTTGGAAATCATTCAAAATTACCCCCGAAATTCTAAGTCGGTGGGACTGGCAAAGTTTCACGAAAATCCAGTATTTCATCGAAAAATCATCTTCAGCGATGAAGCTTATTTCTGGCTGAGTCGTTTTGCCAATAAACAAAATATGCATTATTGGACAGCAACAAACCCACATGTGCCTCAAGAGACACAATTGCATCTGTAAAAAATTACTGTGTGGTGTGGTTCTCATGCCGGAGGTGTGATTGGGCCGTATTTTTTCGTCGATCAAAACAATCGTCATGTTACCGTCAATGGAGAGCGCTATCGTGCCGTGTTAGAAAATTATTTTTGGCCAGAATTGGTTGAGCTTGACATTGCCGACATGTAGTTTCAACAAGGCGATTTAACGCCATTGGATTTCTTTTTATGGGGCCACATCAAATCTTTGGTCTATGCCAACAAGCCAACAACTCAGCTAACTCAGCTCAGAGACAACACCTAACGCGAAATTGCCAACGTTCCGGTCGAAATGGTGAAAGAGTGGGGGAAATTGGGCCCAAACAATTGATCGCTGTACACGGGCTCGTGGTGGTCATATTTCATTCTTAAAGTGCAACATTTGCACTACACCTGGAATAAATTTGAACTCTATATCTTAAATATTCTGTGTTTTATTAATACTTAAAATAGTATGTCCTCAATGGAACACCTTATATCGGTTGATCAATCTGGAGGTATTTTTTCAGAATAAAAAAATGCAAAAATTCAAATCAAGTGTGGAATCATTAAAATTTCCTTCAAAGTACGGCCACAACAACGCCCTACTTTGAAGGGGTGTCCGTTCTGAGGGTCCAATTTTGAATGATTATGGCGTTAATGAGACGCGTAATGTTGGCTTCCAAAACCTGAATCGTAGCAGGTTTGTCAGCCTTGACTTTGGACTTTACGTAGCTCAAAAAAGTGTAAGGGGTGAGATATCACATGATCTAGGCAGACAACCATCGGTCCAAAACGAGAAATTAGCTAGTCTTTGAAATTACCTCTCAATAGATACATTGTTTGAGCAGCTGTATGGGAAGTGGCACTGTCATGTTGAAATCAAATTTCGTCATGATTATGGGCTTCAATTTGAGGTAGCAAAAAGTCCGATATCACGGCGCGAGAGCGGGTACCATTCACGGTTACGTTACGGCCATCATATTTTTGGGAAAAAAATGGACCAATAATTCTACTAGGCCATAAACTGCACCAAAACGTGGTTTTCTCTGGGTATAATGACACCTCTTGGACCTCTTCTGGTTGCTCTTTAGCCCAAATGTGGCAATTTTGTTTATTGACGTTGCTGTTGAGCCAGAAATGGGCCTCATTACTGAACAAAATTTTGGCCGAAGCCAGTTTCTTACCGATCGCTCATTTCCATACAGTTGCACATTTAGGAGACGTTGTTGCGGTGTAAGTCTTTCTAAGATGAAGTGTCAAACAGAACTGAAAACAAAAAATAAAGTTTAATACAACTCACGCGTAATCTGTGAAAAAAAACCTATTGAAAAAATACCTCTAGATGGTTCACCCTTATATCCCAGTTTTTGTTATCGCGTCCACTACAGGAAGAAGAGCCTATAAATATTGTCAACCCGTTTGTGACATACTAACCACATTCAAAGTTGTTTAATTCGGCCATTTGGCCCGCGCTACACGATTTATTTCCCAATTTTTGAGCACTTTTTCGAGTAAGGGGAGCAAATTGTGTTATCCAAGCATTTAAAAGGTTTCGAGGCTGTTCACATTCAACAATGACTTCACATAACCTTGGAAACAATCCAGAGGCATTAAAAATTACAAGCTCGGTCAACAATTGAAACTGGCACATTTTTAGAATTAACGCATTCACAAAATGTTTTCTTCAATAAATCGAGGGTTACCCGACTGAGCGTGTATCGAGCTCCAGTTTAATAACAAGTTTCTATTCAATTACGAAAATCATGATCAGGGAAACTATAACATGTTTTCTAAAATACAAAATATGTTTGTCGCAACCATATTATATTTACATACAATTTATTTTTGTAAGGTTGAAATTTAACAAAAATGTTATTGCGATTTACTTGTCGAACAACGATTTAGACAAACTTTAAAGTCGTTGAAAATTGCTAATATGAATGGCTTTGAAATTAAAACATGGTTGTAGGTACAATTTTATATACATAGTAGGGGCATAAATACTGTTACACACGTTTTATGCTGTAAAATAAAAAGTACTGAATGTTTTTGGACCAAATATTTTTCAATATATTTATTGATGTATATTGTATCCAAAAAGAATCAATTTATTCGAAATTTCCGACTTTTGCCTTTACACACGCCTTAAGTCACACTGGCCAATCGTCAATAGCTGCACGAACCTCGTCCATTGCAAAATTGGCCACAGCTCGAACCAAAACAGTCTTAAGAGATCCAATGCTGGGGTATCTTTGGTGACAAACCTTGTCCTCTAAAACCGTCCACAATTTGTAATCCAATGGCTTTAAATCTGGACTGCCTGAGGGCCATTCTTCAGAGGAAATGAACGCTGGCAAATTGTTTCGAAGCCAGGCCTGGGACGTTTTAGCCTTATTGGCCGGCGCAGAATCCTGCTGGAAAGTCCATGGCTGGTTTTGGAACAGGGAATTGTTAAGAGGCTTCACAACAGCTTCCAAAATGGTTTCTTGGTAAACTTTGGCCGATTTTTTGAGTCCTTGTTCGCAGAAATGCAGATCAGTGACCCCATAAGAGACACCCTACCAAGCCATGACTGAAGCTGGGTGATGACCCTTTTCCACCCATGGGATCAGTTCAGAAGCTTCCTTAGATGACCGCGTATACACTCTATCATTTTACTTGTTAAATTTTTCCTGAACGGTAAAAACTTTTTCATCGGTAAACAAAATTTTTCTGTGCAAGTTATCAGCGTGCTTCACCAAAAGACGTTTGCATTTTTCAATCCAATTTTTTTTTTAAAGCTGCAGTCAATAAATGTCCGTTACGTCGTTTGAAAGCCCCAAGTCCCAAGTCTTTTTTAATGATTTTTGATTTAATGACTTTTGCGTGAAATTCTTCTCACGGGCCATGAGTTTCTGTTTTTGAAGCGGATTTCTGTGAATTCTTAATTTAACGGCTTTGATGACATGCGGTGTTCGAACAGAGCGTGAGCGGCCCGACCGGGGCGGTCTTTTACATCTCCAACCTCCTCAAACAGTTTTATGCTAATCCCTAGTGGCCGGAGCGTTTTGAAAATATCGCTTTTTTCATTTCACACTTGAAAAGCGCTATTACAGCGATACGGCTTTCATTATCTGACCACTCCATGAGGGAACTTGAAACAATTTTAAAATCCCGTTATAGACTAACGCTATTGAGGTTTGCTTTCAAAACCCATATGACTATTACTATTAAAATGGGTGTGTTTAATGTTGTAACAGTATTTATGTCCCTACTAAGTAGTAAAGAATGCTTCTGACAAAATTGAAAAAGGATAACTACGCCCACACACCCACACAGGAAAAGTAAATTTAATTTTAGTGTAAATTACAAAAGTTCCATTGAACTAGAGGACTTTCTGCTGCGAGCACTAAATGTTAATTAGCTTAATTAAAATTCGGATCGATTTACCAAAAAATCGTTGTTTTTATAATGTTGGAGTAAAGACAATTAAGTGTTCGGTTAAACCAATTGAATAATGTTGAAAATATTAGTTGTCCGAATATCAGGAACCGAAAAAAAAGTTCAAGTTACCATTAGTCAAGCTAAAGCTTGTTCAAGAGAACTTATTTCATGTCTGACGTTCCATGCACTGAGCTAGCATTTGGTTGCGCCGATGGAATGCTTTAAGTACACGCCACCAAAACTATTCAGTTGGGAAAAAGTTCGTTTGTGGCACCGATTCTGCTCTCTGTAAAGTCTATAGAAATGAACTTCTATTATAATAAGAGTGATGGTGCATTCGGGCCGGCCATGTATACCTGTTTCGTAATTTGTTGATGTTTTGTGTGTCGTTTACGCGATTTTCAGTCATAACATGTAAGGGTTGTTGTTCATGTCGTAAAGTTGTTGTCATCACATTCAATAAATAAACTTCAGATCGGGAAACTTATAATTGCTAAGTCGACTTTTGTCTTCCAGTGTTGACATTGAATATTTTCAAACGGATTTTGGTTTTGATAAATTGATTATTACTTTTTCTGATAAAAGAATATTAAGGAAATTTCAATGCGAACGTTTTTACAAAGTTACAAAGTTTAATGACATGGGTTAATATACATATACTTTGAAATTATTTAAATCTTTATCGCTTATCAAATTTGCCAGGTGTATACATTTTTTAAAATATTTGATAATAAGGAATTTCGTTGAAGGGCGTGAATGAAAAAATATGCCTTTTTTATTTAAGTCGAGTTCCTCCAAGATTTGTTACTGGTTTTCCAAACTTCACGCGATATATATAAAGGGAATCTCAGAAAAATTCACGTTTTCATTTTAAAATTTGAACACGAAATTTTTGAGATACGAGTATTTGTGATTCTCTGTGGTTATGTCAAATCTCGGGTTTATGTTAATAAACCAGAAGCAATTCCTGAGCATAAATCTAAGATCCAACGCGTCATCAGTGAGAAGCAGCCCAATATCTGTAAGAAAAACAATGGAAAATTTTATGAATAGAGTAATGGCCTGTCATCAGAGCCGTGGAGGCCATTTGCCGGATTTTATTCCATACTGAATCTGTTTCTTTTTTGTAATTTGAAAACCTATGTTGAAAATTTACAAAAAAGTCAATTAAACTTCAGTGTCGGCATAGTCAATTTCTGGGCGGAAATGATCGGAATATTGCAATAACTTGTGAACTTTATAAGTTTAAATAAATTTATGAAAACTGGATGTATGCTAGACACACTGCTCTTCCAAAAATAATATAATATCGAGACATTGGTTGAGAGTAAATTCTGGTGCTTGTTCACAAACAATAACTTGTAAATAATGACATACTAATTATTTCCCCAGGAAATTAAAAAAAAATTTCTACGATTATGTACTGTGCGCCAGATATTAAGCAAAACTAATATGCACAGCAATTTCATTGATTGCAAATTCCTTAAAGCTTTACAAGGCAATACAAAACGTTATTTCCCAAATGATCTATTTCCCAAATCATCTTAGCAAAGAAGTCTAGTTACATCGTATTGGCTTTATTTTGAGCGTTACAATTGCCGCATTTGGATTGTGGAGGACCCTCATACCCTCATACTTCCACGATGTAAGATTCCATTACAAATAACAACAGGTATTTCACTTCTCAAGTAGACATGCATCGTTCGCTTTTGAAGAATTCTATTAGATTCAACCCTTTTATGTATTTGATATGAGTTAACATCGGATGTCTTGCTTCTTGTTAATCTGACAAAGACCACCACAATTAAAACTTTATTTGGTGCGACAAAATTATTGTTTTTTGGGTTTTGTGTTAACAATAATTATGATTGTAATTTATCGTAATTTAAAAATGTTATTTTAGAACAATAAAGCAATAATATCAGTTTTTATAAGTAAACCAAAATTGTTCAATCAAACTGTTTGGGATTTGGTCAACTGAAATATTAACGATTTTTTCTTCTGTTAAAAAATTACTCCTATTGTTTTGAACTTAACGTTTTTTTTTAAATAATTAACTTAATAAAAATCTCTATTGTTGACAACATTACCGAATCCTAATAAATAATTTTGGAGATCAAAGGTTGGTTGAGTTGGATCATACTATGGTTGTTCGGATCATTAAATGATTGCGTGTGAATCTTACTATGGTTGTGAGGACCTTAGTATGGTTGTATGTGAAACATACTGTGGTTGTAGCGATCAAAACATGGTTGTGGGGTTCATAGTACGGTTGAGTGTAATCATACTATAGTTGTGGGGATCATAGTATGGTTGTGTGTGAATCATATTATTGTTGTGAGGACCATAATATTGTTGTGCCACAGCCACATACCCAACAATAGTATACAGCTCTTCGAATATTTTATCCCAACCATACTTTTTTCTTCGTGCAATGTCTAAATCGCAACGTCGTCATTGACGTCTCGTCTCTTTCAATGAATCCCACCAAATGATTCTTCTTTCCGTTTATTTCACATGTTCTGTTATTGGCGCTGTTTGGTTTGTTCTTCTTTGGAATGCTTGTTCCGGCAGTACATGCATATGTACATAGTATGTATGTATACCTTTAAATACATAGAGACACGCACACGTAGAAAAAAAGTATGGTTGGGATAACAATATTCGAAGAGAATCATACTATTGTTGGGTATATGGTTGTGGTACAACAATATAATGATCCTCACAACTACAGTATGACTCAAATACAACCATACTATGAACCGCACAACAATACTATGATCCCCACAACTATAGTATGATAGCATGATTCACGCTCAAATATACTATTATCTCTGCAACCACATTATGATCCTCTCGACCAAATAATGTTTCACGTACAACCACAGTATGATCCTCGCAACCATGGAATGATTCCCACGCAACCATGTCATTATCCTCGAAATTATTTATTCGATTAGGTAAAGTTGTCAGCAATAGATTTGAATTATGAAAACTAATTAAAAATACATCAAATTCAAAATAATAGTGGTTTATTTACAGCTTTTATTGCAGAGAAAATACTATTCTTGCCGTGACCATATAGTAACCATATTTTTTCTCTGCGTGCATATTAATCATGTTGTTACGAGTACTACTTCATTAGCTCGATCAGCTGATTTGAATGCCGGGCACGTTCAAAAGAACAACATCACATATTGACGCTATTAATTTCTGTCTTGAGAGTTGGACGTTGTGTAGGAAAGCTACACGCAGAGAAAAAACATGGTTACTACATGGTCACGGCAATAATAATATGTTCTCCGCAATAAAAGTATGTTTGTCGCAACCATAGCATTGTTAACCGAATTTAGTTTTCACAATAGTATAATTGCTGCAATATTAATATTGTTAAAATGTAACAATAGTATTATTGTCAAATTTAAAAATGGAAATATGGTTATAGCAACAGTATAAATATGGTTGGTGCGTCAAAAGTATTGTGTTTTGCGTTTTATGTTAACAATAATTTGACTACGGCAATCATACTGTATGATTGTAATTTTTCTTCATTTAAATATCCTTTTAAGAACAAATGTTATTGGTACGGATCTAATGCAATAATAGTATTTTTTTATCGAAATTAAAATTTTTTAAACAAGCTGCTTTGGCTTTTTTTAACTAAAATATTTTTAATAAAAACGCTTACGTTTATTTAAACTTATTTTTTCTATTGTGAAATAAATCACTCCTATTATTTTGAATTTAATATATTTTTGAAAAATTTTCATAGTTTAAATCTATTGTCGACAACTTAATCAAATTCTAATAAATTATATTGGGGATCATAGTATAATTGTGTGTGATCATACTATGGTTGTAGGGATCATAACATGGTTGCCTGTGAATCACACTATGGTTGTGAGGATCATACATTGGTTGTATGTGAAACATACTATGGTTGTGAGGATCATACTATGGTTGCGGAGATCATAGTATGGTTCAGTGTGAATCATACTATAGTTGTGGGGATCATAGTATGGTTATGTGGGAATCATACTATTGTTGTGAGGATCATAGTATGGTTGTATTTGAATCATACTATTGTTGTGAGGATCATAACATTGTTGTACCACAACCATATACCCAACAATAGTATTATCCTCTTCGAATATTGTCACCACAACCATACTTTTTTTCTGCGTGTATATAATAGGATGTTGTGTGTTTTGTCATTTCGTTTAACACGTTATCGGCTCGTACGATTTTTATGAAATTTGGAAATTTATGCTCAAAGGACCATAGAAGTTGAAAGATAAAAACCTTAATTTTTACCTGAGATATGACATGTATATGTTGCACCAGATCAGAAGAAAATTGCTAAGGCTAAGAGATTTATTTCTTTTAAGTACATACCATGTTTTCTTATTAAAATTACAAAGTATTTGATTTAAATATGCTTTTTATTCATTTCATACAATTTTTTATATAGCATATTTTTTATATTGCATTTGACAGGAGCTGGAGGCCAGGTGTGTTGACATATCGCTGCCTGATTTTTTTCATTACATAGTAGACAGCTATTCGGTGATATTAGAATTTTTTAATTTGTACCATTTTTCTATGTTTGACAGCACTTTTCGGAGCATTTTCCGAAAAAAAACTTCGATTTTTGCCTGCAAAAAACAAATGATACAAAATCCTGCTCAATTTAGCCCAATCTTTCCTCTTTTCTATAAAAAAAATTACCGCGATATCGCTCACCTGGCCCACGTTTATTAGGCATGAATGGGTAAAGTAATGCCTCGGATTTTTGATCTTGGACTGTATCTTCGCCTCTGTAACCACGTTTCCTTAATATTTTGATGTGCTAGGTCTTATAGATGGACCTTATTTGGTCTAACAGCTGTTCCTATCGGTTCATTGGGTAAACGTGCCTGTCGTTGTCATTAACGGGGAAGAGACTAGGTAATTAAATATTACATGGAAATTAAATTTTCTAATTTCTCTTCTTATATCGCACTTCAAACACAAAATTTTTTAGAATATAACTTTTTGTAGGAAAACGACTCACAGCGGTCCTCTTTAACTCTTTCTTATAAAAACAACCTGCAACTCTCAATGTTATAGAATTTTCGAAGCACACAGATTTTTGTATGCTAATGGTTTTGGGATTCAACCCATCGTACCGCTTACCTACTTTTATATCCAGACAAAGCTTGAGGTTAGTCCGCACACCCAGCATCGCTTCATTTGTTCTTCGAGAAAGAGAGCGAGCTGGATTTTATGGATTTTTTCTTAGCCCAAAGTAGCATTTATTTCTTACCATTGTTCTTTCCTTAATTCCAGTGCTGACATTATTCTTAATTTCAAATCGTTATTAATTAAAGCAATATTTAAATAATTATTCTGGTAGTATACGAGGGCTGCTATATATATTTCTGACCTAATAATGAAAATGCGTGTTTTTATCATTAAAAATGGTTTTATTGTTTATCGAGACATTGGTTGAGAGTAAATTCTGGTGCTTGTTCACAAACAATGACTTGTAAATAATAGACATACTAATTATTTCCCCAGGAAATTAAAAAAAAATTTCTACAATTATGTACTGTGCGCCAGATATTAAGCAAAACTAATATGCACAGCAATTTCATTGATTGCAAATTCCTTAAAGCTTTACAAGGCAATACAAAACGTTATTTCCCTAATCATCTTAGCAAAGAAGTCTAGTTACACCGTATTGGCTTTATTTTGAGCGTTACAATTGCCGCATTTGGATTGTGGAGGACCCTCATACCCTCATACTTCCACGATGTAAGATTCCATTACAAATAACAACAGGTATTTCACTTCTCAAGTAGACATGCATCGTTCGCTTTTGAAGAATTCTATTAGATTCAACCCTTTTATGTATTTGATATGAGTTAACATCGGATGTCTTGCTTCTTGTTAATCTGACAAAGACCACCACAATTAAAACTTTATTTGGTGCGACAAAATTATTGTTTTTTGGGTTTTGTGTTAACAATAATTATGATTGTAATTTATCGTAATTTAAAAATGTTATTTTAGAACAATAAAGCAATAATATCAGTTTTTATAAGTAAACCAAAATTGTTCAATCAAACTGTTTGGGATTTGGTCAACTGAAATATTAACGATTTTTTCTTCTGTTAAAAAATTACTCCTATTGTTTTGAACTTAACGTTTTTTTAAATAATTAACTTAATAAAAATCTCTATTGTTGACAACATTACCGAATCCTAATAAATAATTTTGGAGATCAAAGGTTGGTTGAGTTGGATCATACTATGGTTGTTCGGATCATTAAATGATTGCGTGTGAATCTTACTATGGTTGTGAGGACCTTAGTATGGTTGTATGTGAAACATACTGTGGTTGTAGCGATCAAAACATGGTTGTGGGGTTCATAGTACGGTTGAGTGTAATCATACTATAGTTGTGGGGATCATAGTATGGTTGTGTGTGAATCATATTATTGTTGTGAGGACCATAATATTGTTGTGCCACAGCCACATACCCAACAATAGTATACAGCTCTTCGAATATTTTATCCTAACCATACTTTTTTCTTCGTGCAATGTCTAAATCGCAACGTCGTCATTGACGTCTCGTCTCTTTCAATGAATCCCACCAAATGATTCTTCTTTCCGTTTATTTCACATGTTCTGTTATTGGCGCTGTTTGGTTTGTTCTTCTTTGGAATGCTTGTTCCGGCAGTACATGCATATGTACATAGTATGTATGTATACCTTTAAATACATAGAGACACGCACACGTAGAAAAAAAGTATGGTTGGGATAACAATATTCGAAGAGAATCATACTATTGTTGGGTATATGGTTGTGGTACAACAATATAATGATCCTCACAACTACAGTATGACTCAAATACAACCATACTATGAACCGCACAACAATACTATGATCCCCACAACTATAGTATGATAGCATGATTCACGCTCAAATATACTATTATCTCTGCAACCACATTATGATCCTCTCGACCAAATAATGTTTCACGTACAACCACAGTATGATCCTCGCAACCATGGAATGATTCCCACGCAACCATGTCATTATCCTCGAAATTATTTATTCGATTAGGTAAAGTTGTCAGCAATAGATTTGAATTATGAAAACTAATTAAAAATACATCAAATTCAAAATAATAGTGGTTTATTTTACAGCTTTTATTGCAGAGAAAATACTATTCTTGCCGTGACCATATAGTAACCATATTTTTTCTCTGCGTGCATATTAATCATGTTGTTACGAGTACTACTTCATTAGCTCGATCAGCTGATTTGAATGCCGGGCACGTTCAAAAGAACAACATCACATATTGACGCTATTAATTTCTGTCTTGAGAGTTGGATGTTGTGTAGGAAAGCTACACGCAGAGAAAAAACATGGTTACTACATGGTCACGGCAATAATAATATGTTCTCCGCAATAAAAGTATGTTTGTCGCAACCATAGCATTGCTAACCGAATTTAGTTTTCACAATAGTATAATTGCTGCAATATTAATATTGTTAAAATGTAACAATAGTATTATTGTCAAATTTAAAAATGGAAATATGGTTATAACAACAGTATAAATATGGTTGGTGCGTCAAAAGTATTGTGTTTTGCGTTTTATGTTAACAATAATTTGACTACGGCAATCATACTGTATGATTGTAATTTTTCTTCATTTAAATATCCTTTTAAGAACAAATGTTATTGGTACGGATCTAATGCAATAATAGTATTTTTTTATCGAAATTAAAATTTTTTAAACAAGCTGCTTTGGCTTTTTTTAACTAAAATATTTTTAATAAAAACGCTTACGTTTATTTAAACTTATTTTTTCTATTGTGAAATAAATCACTCCTATTATTTTGAATTTAATATATTTTTGAAAAATTTTCATAGTTTAAATCTATTGTCGACAACTTAATCAAATTCTAATAAATTATATTGGGGATCATAGTATAATTGTGTGTGATCATACTATGGTTGTAGGGATCATAACATGGTTGCCTGTGAATCACACTATGGTTGTGAGGATCATACATTGGTTGTATGTGAAACATACTATGGTTGTGAGGATCATACTATGGTTGCGGAGATCATAGTATGGTTCAGTGTGAATCATACTTTAGTTGTGGGGATCATAGTATGGTTATGTGGGAATCATACTATTGTTGTGAGGATCATAGTATGGTTGTATTTGAATCATACTATTGTTGTGAGGATCATAACATTGTTGTACCACAACCATATACCCAACAATAGTATTATCCTCTTCGAATATTGTCACCACAACCATACTTTTTTTCTGCGTGTATATAATAGGATGTTGTGTGTTTTGTCATTTCGTTTAACACGTTATCGGCTCGTACGATTTTTATGAAATTTGGAAATTTATGCCCAAAGGACCATAGAAGTTGAAAGATAAAAACCTTAATTTTTACCTGAGATATGACATGTATATGTTGCACCAGATCAAAAGAAAATTGCTAAGGCTAAGAGATTTATTTCTTTTAAGTACCATGTTTTCTTATTAAAATTACAAAGTATTTGATTTAAATATGCTTTTTATTCATTTCATACAATTTTTTTATATAGCATATTTTTTATATTGCATTTGACTGGAGCTGGAGGCCAGGTGTGTTGACATATCGCTGCCTGATTTTTTTCATTACATAGTAGACAGCTATTCGGTGATATTAGAATTTTTTAATTTGTACCATTTTTCTATGTTTGACAGCACTTTTCGGAGCATTTTCCGAAAAAAAACTTCGATTTTTGCCTGCAAAAAACAAATGATACAAAATCCTGCTCAATTTAGCCCAATCTTTCCTCTTTTCTATAAAAAAAAATTACCGCGATATCGCTCACCTGGCCCACGTTTATTAGGCATGATTGGGTAAAGTAATGCCTCGGATTTTTGATCGCCTCTGTAACCACGTTTCCTTAATATTTTGATGTGCTAGGTCTTATAGATGGACCTTATTTGGTCTAACAGCTGTTCCTATCGGTTCATTGGGTAAACGTGCCTGTCGTTGTCATTAACGGGGAAGAGACTAGGTAATTAAATATTACATGGAAATTAAATTTTCTAATTTCTCTTCTTATATCGCACTTCAAACACAAAATTTTTTAGAATATAACTTTTTGTAGGAAAACGACTCACAGCGGTCCTCTTTAACTCTTTCTTATAAAAACAACCTGCAACTCTCAATGTTATAGAATTTTCGAAGCACACAGATTTTTGTATGCTAATGGTTTTGGGATTCAACCCATCGTACCGCTTACCTACTTTTATATCCAGACAAAGCTTGAGGTTAGTCCGCACACCCAGCATCGCTTCATTTGTTCTTCGAGAAAGAGAGCGAGCTGGATTTTATGGATTTTTTCTTAGCCCAAAGTAGCATTTATTTCTTACCATTGTTCTTTCCTTAATTCCAGTGCTGACATTATTCTTAATTTCAAATCGTTATTAATTAAAGCAATATTTAAATAATTATTCTGGTAGTATACGAGGGCTGCTATATATATTTCTGACCTAATAATGAAAATGCGTGTTTTTATCATTAAAAATGGTTTTATTGTTTTGCAAAGTATTCTCCAGCATGATTTATACACTTTTGCCTGCGCTCAAACAAATTGTCGAAGCACTTTTTCCACTCCGATTGAGACCGCTCCTAAACATGTTTTTGAACGCTTCAACAGCATCTTCTAGCTAAGAAAATCGTTGACCAAGCATTTTTTCTTGATGTGCGGGAATAAAAAGAAGTCATTGGGTGCCACGTCAGGGCTGTACGGCGGATGACCCATCAATTCGACGTTTTGGCCGGTGCAGAATGATTCGTCTTCTCTTGTTCGTTTTTCGAATTTCTCCGAAGACTTCAGGCAAACAAATGTTGGTGTACCACTCAGAGTTGAACTTCCTACATTGCTCAAGCGGAACAGTCGCCACATGACCAGGTCGCCTGACCACTTGCTTGAAGTGTTTCTTTCACGAACAACTTTCGTTGGATTTGGCTCGTCTTCGATACGCATAGATCCATGATTCGTCACCTGTGACGATCTTGTTAAACATCTTTTGAAGCACCGCGATCGTATTTTTTTCAAAATTTCTTTGCACCAATCGACACGAGCCTCTTTTTGAGCGATTGTCAATCTGTGCGGGATTCAACGAGAACAAACAAACCTTTTTTACGGCCAGGTGTTCATGCAATATCAAATGTATGCTGGTGGAAGAAATATCCAACGATGCCTCTTTCTCACGGTATGTCACATGACGATCTTGCGTTATCAGTTCACCCACGGCATCAATGTTCTCTGGCATAACGGCCGTTTTTGGGCGACCTTCGTCTTTGAGCGACCGTCGGCCACGATTGAATTCATTAAACCAATCTTTCACAGTGCTATAAGATGGTGCTTAATCGTCATACAAAGATTTTAGTTCATCCACGCACTCTTTTCGTGATAATCCACGACGAAAGTTGTGAAAAACGAACGCACGAAAATGTTCACGAATTAAATTAATTTTTTTTGCCAAATTGGTTGTTTCATACCCATTAGGCGGGAATGTAAACAACAATAATGATGGTCGTACGTCAAATGTTTGTTGAAAAAATGTTAAAATGTAAAAAAAAACTTAAGTGGTCTTAAGTAAAACCCGCAAGCGTTTTGTTAAGTAACTGTTTCCTATAAATTTAAAACATTGCAAACGAACGGTTTTCGTTTATTATACTCAAAATACCTTAAATAGAAAACGTTTAGGTTTTTTGATAACGATTATCACATAAGCGGTGTAAGTAATGACTGACCTGAGGTAGATACATTTATTGACCTTGATGTTGCAACTTTCCGCCTCTACTATACAACCTTTTCTTTAGCAGTTTCATGCATACATTTTGTTTGTCCTCGTTTACCTCAAGGTGCCCAACTTCATCGATTCGTCCTAAAATTTCGAACGAGCTGCAATACTCGTAACATTTTGATCTTTACTTCAGACATGAGCGATATAATAAGGCTGTTCGGGAACTTCCTTCCTTAAACGGCTAAGGATTTTTTTGTAACTTCCTTCCCGTTAGGATACTTATCGTAATGACGAACTTTATAAAAAAAAAACGTATACCACTGAATAGAAGTTTCCTCACAAATGTGCAGAATCATATCTTTTTTGTTTTGTACGCTAATTTAGCCCATAAACTTAAAACTAAATAAAAACAAATCGGCAGTAGTTGTAAATATTGTTGTGTTTATGTGGATAAGAAGAAGAAAAAGATGTGTGGTAAGTGCCGTCGTTATTTTGTTGAAATATCAACGAATGCTCATCAGAAGATGAGAGTTGTAGGGTGTAGTGTAACGGGAGTGTGCACGACTATCATGCCAGGTTCAACTTCGGGTTAGAACATATAAAAACTTTTAGCGACGGGGTTCCTCCTCTTAGAATCCGGCGACTTTACGAGTAAGAGATAAGTAATAAATTCTCTACAAAATTGCATTAGCCGTTCGAAGCCGGCATTAAACAGTAGGTCCCGGTCAGTGAATATAAGAATTGAATCGCGCACAGCTCACCGATTTGAGACAGGCTTCCTTCACCTTGTTCCTTAATGGGATGTAGTGGGAGAGCTTAATAAAGATGCTTGAATGAAAATTGGTGCTTATCGTTGTTGTTGTGCCTTCGTGAAATAATAATGATCACCTTTCTTTAATGAAAATATTACGGCATTGAATTATTGGGCATTGAATTATTGTTTGCATGTGAAACAAATAAATCTTTCAAAGATAATCAAAAATACTGGAAAATCTCCATCGTGACCCTAAAATCTAAAAGTTTTACTGCACCACCCTCTCAAATCGGATGGAAAGTCAGTGTGGACATAATTTACAATGATTTATGTATGTATAAGTATGTTGTTTTAAATCTTGTTCGAGGTAGTTTAGTAGTTAGGAAAAAATTGTATGTAAACCCAAACAGATTTTTGTTATTGTGAACTGTTTTTGGAACTTTTATAATATTGTTTTTGTTTTCTATTTTTTAAGTCATTTTGAGATGAATTTTTACAATTAAACATCTTTCTGGTATACATCTACGACTAACAATACAACTACGATATAACAATACAAAAAGAATGACAAACCTAATTGCGGAAGGTACGTTGGCCGATGTCATCTTGGATACAATTTTTAAAGGTCATTCAAAGACTACACCACTAACGAACGGCGATCCTGACACGCCATGCAGTGCTACTTTTAACGATAAGTAACGCAAATTCATTCAATTTGCGGCTTACAGCTGACGGGTTATGAAAAAAGACACCACTCTAGAAAATCATCTTAAATGTATTCATTATTTAAGAACGCTACCAAATTAACCAAATTAACTTTAAAAATCCGTCATCGATTCCGCAAATTATTGGCGACTTTGTTTTTTTTGCGCTCTTTATTGCCGTGTACGTATTAATCTTAAATAATATGTTTTTATAAATGTGTTGTTTTTACACTTTCAGTTCGGGCTTAAAAAACACACCTTTATAACTGCTTACGTAGCGGTCCCGTAAATTTTCCGAAGTATCGGCTTAGGGTTCATATACATAGAAGCACAGGTGCACGCAGCAAAAAATATGGTTGGGATAGCAATATTCGAGGAGTATCATACTATTGTTGGGTATATGATTGTGGTACAACAATATTATGATCCTCACAACAAAAATGTGAATCATCCACAATCATAGTATGATCCTTACGACCATACTAAGATCCCCACAACAATAGTATGATGGTCATACTATGATCTCCACAACCATATTATGATTCTCACAACCATAGTATGTTTCACATACAACCATAGTATGATCCTCATAACCATATTATGATTCACACGCAACCATGTTATGATCCCTACAACCATAGTATGACCACACACAATTATACTTTGATCCCCAAAACTATTTTTTAGAATTGGGTTAAACAAAGCCAAAGCAGTTTGTTTGAAAAATTTTAATTTCCATATAAAATCTGCAATTATTGCATTGGATCCGAAACAACAACATTGTTCAAAAAAGCATATTCAGATTATGTTAAAATACAATCAGGCAGTATGATTGCCGTAATCATATTAATTTTAACATAAAACCCAGAAAACAAAACCAACCATATTTATATTGTTGCTACAACCATATTTTCATTTTTTAATTTGGCAATAATACTATTGTAACATTTCAACAATATAATCATTGCGACAATCATACTATTGACAATATTAAATTTAATAAACAATACTATTGTACATACTTTTATTGCGAAGAACATATTATAAGTATTATTGTCATGACCTATTATGACTTGAGCAGTTTTTTATTCTGGTTCGAGACCTTTATGTTGTTTCTTTTTCAGAATCAACTTAAAAAGAAGAAATTGGTGAAATGTATTTGCTACGGTTGCCAGGCAGACTGTACAGCTGTTTCTAAACCCGCCAAGGTTTTTCTTCAGCAGTCTTTGGCAACGATTACTTCGGCCACAAATCAAATGACTTATACGGGAGACTCATTTTTATTAATGAGAATTACCCTTTGTGTATAGTCTTCGAACTGTGCGTAGAGCAATCTTCAACGCGCAATATCATTTCCACCAATTCCGTTTCGCATGGGTCTTCGTTGAAAACCACAACTGCTGCTGAAGAAAAACCTTGGCGGGTTTAGAAACAGCTGTACAGTCTGCCTGGCAACCGTAGCAAATACATTTCACCAATTTCTTCTTTTTAAGTTGATTCTGAAAAAGAAACAACATAAAGGTCTCGAACCAGAATAAAAAACTGCTCAAGTCATAATAATGATAAAAGACCGAATAAATAACAAAAAAACGAAAAAACTATTAAAAAGGATTGGTACGCCCTAATGTGCAACGCATGTATGAGTATATGTACGCACAAAAAACATGCACACTTTGATTGTGCTTTTTGCATTTGTGGTTTTCAACGAAGACCCATGCGAAACGGAATTGGTGGAAATGATATTGCGCGTTGAAGATTGCTCTACGCACAGTTCGAAGACTATACACAAAGGGTAATTCTCATTAATAAAAATGAGTCTCCCGTATAAGTCATTTGATTTGTGGCCGAAGTAATCGTTGCCAAAGACTGCTGAAGAAAAACCTTGGCGGGTTTAGAAACAGCTGTACAGTCTGCCTGGCAACCGTAGCAAATACATTTCACCAATTTCTTCTTTTTAAGTTGATTCTGAAAAAGAAAGAACATAAAGGTCTCGAACCAGAATAAAAAACTGCTCAAGTCATAATAATGATAAAAGACCGAATAAATAACAAAAAAACGAAAAAACTATTAAAAAGGATTGGTACGCCCTAATGTGCAACGCATGTATGAGTATATGTACGCACAAAAAACATGCACACTTTGATTGTGCTTTTTGCATTTGTGGTTTTCAACGAAGACCCATGCGAAACGGAATTGGTGGAAATGATATTGCGCGTTGAAGATTGCTCTACGCACAGTTCGAAGACTATACACAAAGGGTAATTCTCATTAATAAAAATGAGTCTCCCGTATAAGTCATTTGATTTGTGGCCGAAGTAATCGTTGCCAAAGACTGCTGAAGAAAAACCTTGGCGGGTTTAGAAACAGCTGTACAGTCTGCCTGGCAACCGTAGCAAATACATTTCACCAATTTCTTCTTTTTAAGTTGATTCTGAAAAAGAAACAACATAAAGGTCTCGAACCAGAATAAAAAACTGCTCAAGTCATAATAATGATAAAAGACCGAATAAATAACAAAAAAACGAAATTGTCATGACCATATAAATAGTAACCATATTTTTTCTCTGTGCGTAGTATGTCTGTATTGTTAATGGTAATCTTCGTCTTCTGAGAATGGCTTCTGTTCGGCAGCAGTTTGCCCAGTCCAAAGTAGTAGTACCATTTTGCTTTCATCTTTAGTTTTATTTCAGTGCTGACAACGTTCTTTTAGTTTAAGCGGCAGGTTAACATAAGTAATACGTACATATCAATTATTTCCGTACACACCAAAAACAAAAGCAATCAGTCGTCGTTGTTGTAACAACAATAAATTTTGTTTAGAAGGTCTGGTCGTCTATAGGGAATTTGCTTCGATGTCCAGGAGTGCATGCGTCCAAAGAGACCTTGGGGTCAGCTGAGTGGGCTTGGCCGGACAATTGATGGGGTGCAGCACATCATGTGGTCCCTGATGACAGTCGGGCATGCAGTGATGCATAGCGTCAAATTGGTCAATTCAAAGAATTGACTGAAAAATTTACTGTTCTGTCCGGACTGGACAGAACAGTAAAAAAACCGAAAAAAAACCGAAAATATTAATCAAAATATGACCACTTTTAGTCCGGCACTTTAATTGCCACCGACCTGCGGATAATGCCTTTAACACAGATACACAAGCATTGCAGACATGATCCCCATTGCGACCACCCAATCAATGTTCAACGACCAGGTTTGTTTTTAGATTGATTTCTCTCACTGCAAGTTTGTTGATGTTATAATTCGAGAGAGATAATGAGAGAGAGAGAGAGAGAGGATAAACCAAGCATTCTTATTTTAGTTCTGAGTGGGGCTAGGAGCAGAGATGCCGTCGAATGGCGAATACTCCCACAATTGACGTGCCAAATATGTCAACATCGCAAACAGGTATTTTAAGTCGCAAAATTAAATAACGCACGTTTGTTTGTGTGTGTAAATTAAATTTGCTAACATCACAGGTCAACACAAAATGCGGTTGTATTCCCCACTATTCGTTTGGAATGGAACATTTGACATTAGCTAGGATCACTTCCTATAATACGTTTTCTGTTTGTGTAATCGACTTGAATAAATGATCTTTACTACGAAAACATTTAAATTCTAAAAAATTGTGTGGAATATAAAATAATTAAGTAGATCTCCAACTAATTAAATTGTCCTATTAGGAGTGTTTTATTTTTCAGGCTAACAATTTCGCTAGTTTAGCGACAAATAAAACGCATTTGCCGCTAAATGATTCCGGATAGTTTTAATTTGACTTCACTTTAACATATCTGTTAGATTACTATATGGAAAAACATAACTGAGTATTTGTTAGAAAAGTAAGACATTGAAACTTGCATTTATTTAAATTACAAAATGAACACGTAAAGTTTAACTGAAATTTTCAAATATAAAATGGAAATGCATAATTTAGCCTTAATTAAAAGGTAATTTTTTCACGGTATAAAATCTTCTACATGCGAAGCAACAGAAAAATGGAAATTTCTTCAATCTTGCGGTAGTCCTGGATGAATGAATGACACATAAGTTTGAATACATACTTTTTTTGTCCATTTTCTTTATATTTTCGATTGTACAATGCTGCGTTTTTTATAACATTCAAAATGAATGACACTCGTAGAAATTATAGAAGAAGTCGTCTACGTTTTTGAATCGATGACTGATTTCCGAAGTAAATAAGGATGATTCAAAGAAAATCATAATGATGCTACATTTGTCAAATTTAATTCTTTTTTTTAAATTAATATTATATGGAGCACATTTTTTGAAATGTTCACTGATCATGTAAAGAAATAAAAGCAATTTGTTCTATATTTATTGCCCTTCTCGATATAAGTTTATTACATTGGTTAGTAAAAAAACGTTTATTACCTCTTCTCCAACCTGCCCCTGTACGCCTACACCGATTTTCCCTGATACGTTAGTTATTAACCACATTTCTCAGCACAGGTGTTCTAGTTCCCATATGTAACTAGTTAAAGTTTGCTTATTATAGCTTACTTGGCTCAGAATCACTATCTGATTCCACTGAACGATGTCCTTTTGTCTATCTGCCCGACGATTGTTGTAATTTAAGCGACACAATCCGGTTCCTATTGAATAATATCGGCTCGTGTTTTCAAATAGCACGCTGACAGAAGTTAATGACGCTCCAGAAAGTTTGCATTAGCGTTACGAGCTACCAGTACCTAATCCCAGTGACTTTGGGCCACATAGGTCCATTTTTAACATAACCTCCTTACAAAAGCTCTCACTGATTTGAGTTCTTGCACGCCACATTTTAAATCCGATATTGCTTGTTAGCATTTTACTCAGGTAAAGTTTTAAGGATTCTTGTCCGTTTATAAACTTCCCATTTCCCTGTTTTCCACCACACCGTAATACTTGTAATCAGTATAGCTGTAAATAGTTAGTTTTTTTGGTGCCAATATCGATTGTTTTAAATGACTATCGATAGTATCGGTACAAATGTCACCACTTGCATATATGTTGGGATATATAAAGAAATAGTCCAAAAGCACTTGACTCTAAGAAAAATGTTGTAAAAATAATGTGTTGTACCCGTTTTGGTACTTAGCCTTGATAGCCATTAAGGATAGTGGCAAAAATAAGAGTTCTAAACTGACAAAAATTTTGAGAACTTTTAAAAGTGCTGCTATGTCTTTATAAAAACTGTGGTGATCCATATTTGAGGTATTATTTTCAATAGCGTTTTTTACAGATTACGCGTGAGTTGTGTTAAACTTAATTTTTTTTCTTTCAGTATTGGTTGCCATTTCATCATGGAAAGACTTACACAGCAACAAAGTCCCCAAATTGTGCAACTTTATTATGAAAATGAGAATAAAGGATCCACTGTTTTCGACCAAAAAATTGTCCAGGGATGAGGCCTATTTCTGGCTCAACGTCAATTAACAAATTTGCCGTTTTTGGGCTGAAGAGCAACCAGAGATAACCACGGTTTTTTCAAAAACGATGATGACCAGAACGTAACCTTGAATAGAGCTCGCTATCGCGCCATGATATCGGCCTTTTTGCTACCTGAAATTCAAGCCCGTACTCTTGACGACATTTGGTTTCAGTAGGACGGTGCCACTTGCCATACATTGAGAGGTCATTTCAATGAGCATCTAATTTAACGTTTTGGACCGGTGAGTTTGCCGCCTAGATCGTGTGATATCACAAGTTTAGACCATTTTCTTTGGGGTTACGTTTAGTCCAAAGTCTTTGCTGACAAACCAGCTACGAATCAGGTTTTGGAAGTCAACATTACGCGAGTCATTAACGCCAAACGAGTCATCTAAAATTGGACCCTCGGAATGGTCACGCTGAGGCGTAGTTGCGGCCAACATTTAAAGATATTTATAATAAAAAAAAAATAAATGACATAAAATGTCCTTTCAAATGATCAATAAAGATTCCAGACTTGATTTGAATTTTTGCACTTTTTTTATTTAAAAAAAAATACCTCCAGATTGATCAACCGGGTTAACTTGTTTTGAACTATTTTTTTAATTTATTACTATATTTGGCATTTTTTTCGGTTTGGCATATTTTTAACAAATTTCGTTAAACAATTTTCAACAAAAAATGAAATTTAATCATGCACATTTTTCCTTGTGATACGAATTTATTAAATCCCCTAATGCTAGTGATGAATCAGTCACTAGAATTTAATGTATTGGGAAACTCTTGCTTAGTTCAATATTGCAGTCCTCCTCATGTAGTCAATATTGAGACTAGATTATTTTTGGATTTTGGAGCAATCAGTAACATACTATATGCAGATTCAGATCTAGATTATTTCTTGGTGGCAACCCTATTGTCGGCGGTATACAAAATATTATCGATTGTTGTGTATTTTTATGAAAAGGGCAACTTGACGCAGAAAGCCCAGTGCAATTTGTAACGTATTTGAAATTAATTGACACAGTGCTATTGCAAATGATTGACAAGATCTAGGCATGTAGTCAGTCATGAATGAGTTCGAGTTCTATGTGAAATTCAAGTTGATTTGTAAAAACAGCAGGCGGCAACATATATGAGCATATGAGTTGGTTGCACCTCACTCAGAATTGAACTTGAGAACCTACGCTCAGAACCTTCGAGGCAAAACAAAACAAACGCCAGTAATAAAACAGTGTGTATGGAGAAATAATTGGCTTTGCAGAAAATGTGTCAAGGAAACGAACAAAGCGAACAAGCCGAAAAATGTTAGATTCACTTTTAAAAATTCATTGTTTCGTAAATGCCCGTAATTGGAGTGTGCGATAGCACGCCACCACTTAACCGACGACGGAAAGTGGTGGCAATTGTTTGTTTTACGTTACGAGTCCACTTGCCAGAATTCAATGAAACCGAGGGGGAAAATAGCCTCGAATCGTAACTATAATCTGACAACAATCGCCAATTACATCCGATTTTAATGGACGAAAATTACACGGGTGTATGTTGATGTTCCTGTCATATGCTGCTTAACCGACGACGAGTATGAGAATCACTTCACGCATTTGTAGTGTATTCCCCTACCCCCGAAAGTGCTCATGCCGCGGAAAGCGTACAGTCGGTTGAGTAATCTGTAAAAATGTTTAACTCCAATTTTCCCAAATGTTAATATCTTCATGTTTTAAAGTTAGGCCTTCTTGTGAATAAACGAAATTAAATGACAAATATTGTATTAGGTTAGGTTAAAAGTGTAGACTGCCGGAAGAAATTAAAAAATGGACTGGGATGTCTTCAACCATTTAGGAATCCTATTAAAAAGGTCAGCAGAAAGAGATGGGAGGAACCGGGATCGATCGTCTTTCTAATGTTTATAGTTCCTTTGTCCTTTTTCGGGTTTATTTCAAAAACATTTCATTAACAACAAACCACATGTGGAAAACATAACTAATGGTGTACCCTGGAAGGAGATATTAATATAGGGACCTGTCTACGCCTTCATCTTTGCCCACATCTTCTTATGTTGTTGTAGCGGCAACTGTGTGTCGGTATTATTAGAAACGTGAGTATCTCAATCTGACACAGTTTCAACGGATAGTACTTAGTAGGGACATCAATGCTGTTACTTCATTGAACACACCCATTTCAACAGTAGAACTGAACATACCCCGTTAATGTTATATGGGTTTTGAAAGCTAACCTCAATAGCGTTAGTCTGTAACGGGATTTTAAAATTGTTTCAAGTTCCATCATGGAGTGGTCAGATAATGAGAACCGTATCGCTGTAATAGCGCTTTTCAAGTGTGAAATGAAAAAAGCGATATTTGCGAAACGCTCCGGCCACTATGGATTAGCCGCATGTTCGTCTACCGATGCATAAAACTGTTTGAGAAGACTGGAGATGTAAAAGACCGCCACCGGGTCGCCCACGCTCTGTTCGAACACCGCATGTCATCAAAGCCATTAAATCAAGAATTCACAAAAGAATTCACGCAAAAGTCCATGAGTCGAATCATTAAAAAAGAACTTGGGGCTTTCAAACGACGTATCGGACATTTATTGACTGCAGCTTTAAAAAAAAATAGGATTGAAAAATGCAAACGTCTTTTGGTAAAGCACGCTGATAACTTGCACAGAAAAATTTTGTTCACCGATGAAAAAATGTTTACCGTTCAGGAAAAAGTTAACAAGCAAAATGATAGAGTGTATTCACGGTCATCTAAGGAAGCATCTGAACTGATCCCAAGGGGGGAAAAGGGTCATCACCCAGCTTTAGTCATGGTTTGGTGGGGTGTCTCTTACGATGGGGTCACTGACCTGCATTTCTGCGAACAAGGAGTCAAAACATCGCCCAAAGTTTACCAAGAAACCGTTTTGGAAGCTGTTGTGAAGCCTCTTAACAATTCCCTGTTCCAAAACCAGCCATGGACTTTCCAGCTGGATTCTGCGCCGGCCAATAAGGCTAAAACGTCCCAGGCCTGGCTTCGAAACAATTTGCCAGCGTTCATTTCCTCTGAAGAATGGCCCTCAGGCAGTCCAGATTTGACCCCTTGGATTACAAATTGTGGACGGTTTTAGAGGACAAGGTTTGTCACAAAAGATACCCCAACATTGGATCTCTTAAGACTGCTTTGGTTCGAGCTGTGGCCAATTTTCCAATGGACGAGGATCGCGCAGCTATTGACCACCATCATTTGGAGGTTTCATTTCATTTGCAAAGAATATGTTAATTTAATTTGTTCAAAATCGCTTCGTCGACTTTCGCAAGTGCCTATTGTTGACTGATAAAAAAAAATGACCTCCTCTTTGACACTGCCCTTCTTGACTATCTGATGTAGTTAAAGTCGTCCAACACACCGACATTATCTTCTTGTTGTCTTCCGTTCACCGTATGGACCGATCTAATCCGACTCCTTTTCAAACTATTTTCATTTGGTTCAAAAGAAAATCCATGTTTACAGATAAGAACATATGGATTCGCCATCACATTATTTGGATAACGTTGCATTATGACCAAAAATTGCTATATATTGTGTTTTTGCCACGACACCCATCTAGCTGACCGATTATTTCATATGCAAATTTAAGTTCCAAATGTAATCTACACTGCCTGATGTGATGTCTACTCTACAATGTCAAATATATCACAGGTTAGACTTCTGCTACTGAATCTTCGTCCGTTAACACGTCGAATAACTTGTGTTTCATCATCTTCAACACACTCGATGTATCTGTTACCAGATGTAATGTCAATAGACTCGCCTTTAGTTTGGTTTTTCTAAAAAGAACAATTTTCTCACATTGACATCTTCCAATTCCTGTTCTTTTTTTGGTCAGAATAGACGATGGAGGAATCCTTTCTAACTCCCGCCAGCTACAACAATCACAGCTTTGTAGTCTTCACCATGTCAGTGGCTTCTAAAGTGCCTTCCGTTAACCACAACTTGCTCGACTGATTTTTTTTAAATTGTGCTCTTGAAAAATTAATAAACCTTGTTAGGGAAACCGCAGACCAGGTGACGCAGTCCATAGTTTACAACTAATTTGCACTGACATCTTTTACTCTCACTCAAACCAACCCACATTAATGTACACATTAACGCGATGCCGACGACCACGCGTTAAATGAGGGCTATGATCACTTTCCATGTCATGTACATACATAGGAGATTTTGTTTGTTTATTTTCTGTTCTACTTCCCTCAGCCCGGCACCTCTTCGCCATTATGTGGTGTTTGCTATGCCTTCGCTTGATTGAGGGTGGTTTGCTTGGTGTTGCTGGCCGACATTGAACTCGAACTGTCAACCATTGAATGTGGTTGTTAATGTGTTTGGGCCGTTTGTCTGGTGTATGCACATTGGCGAAGGAAACTATTAAAACCGAGAGACACCCAAACTAAGCATGCGACCGGCTACTTTGGAGGTATGCCCTCGCAATGAGTCATTCAATAACAATCCTATCCGATATTGACGGTGTTTCACTTCACTTGACGCTACCTGAACAAATTTGTGGCACTCGAACCAAGTGCGGGTTGTGCAACACCAGTGTTGGAGTTTCATGCAAAATTTGGGTTTACAAGACGACGTATTGAAGTAGTGCTTGTACTGGTCTAAACATTGGTCCACATCAATATTTTCGGCCGAACTACCCGTACAAAGACGCTCGTGCGCATCGCAAACTAAGTATTGCAATGACAAAAAACACATTAACGTATCACAAATAATTGTTGTTCAAGATTTTCGCAACAATTGAATTAGCCTGTATTTGCAGCGTTTTCATTTTTCATTAAATTTCAATGTTAGCAACCTTACTAACATCTCCTAGGGTACGCCAGATTGCATTGTGATTACATGTTGTAGCAATAGCCATTCAATACGCCGCACTGAGTAAAAACGTACGCCGCACTGAGTAAAAACGTAACGCTGACAGAACGAAGCAATTCCGAATCCATCTCTATTGCGACAATGACGTTCCATGTTTATCACCATGATATCAATATATTTTCTAAGCGATATTCTCGGTAGACATGACTGCTATGAGACAACGTTACCATTGACAAATTTCAATCCGTCACAGAAACTGTCAATGATTTTGAAAAGTGCAGATAAACAAGAGTCGAGGCTTTTAAAATGCACGTACTAATCTACCTCTCAAATAGGTGTACTAGAATATATTTCTTTTGTTCTTGTGTTAACTAACCGGAACCTACTGTTTAACACTAATACGGAACGAATGTTGTTTTTACATGACTTAGGGATTATTTTTTACTCGTAAAGTCCAGGCATTTACAAGGTAGAATCCCGACGCTAAAAAATTTGTCAGATGTTATTTATAACCAGGATATGCATCTGGGTTTGCTGGTATGCTAGTCGTGCAAACTAACCATCACACTAAGGCGGCCCACTAAAAAAAATATACATATAAATATATTAAAAAAAAACACCTAAATTAAAAACGTTTTTGTTTGGTTTAATATCAACAAGGACCAAGCAACACAAGATTTGTGTTGGGAGTCCAATAACCAAGAAAAGCGTCCATCAAGATAAGAGCCCTTTATTTTAATCTACAGATTCATCTACGTTTAAATAGTTTTAAGAAAATGCAAACCTAAACATAACTCTTCATAGTTAAAAAATGGAAAAGAGGGGCAGTTTTAGACTCACGGCATTGATGCTTACGACCGTCTTAGTCAATGCTGTGTTTTGTAAGTTATGAGTAGGCATTGGAATTGTAACACCTACAAAAAGTCACGCTTTGAACGCTTAAATATGCACTATAAAATCGAAAACGGTGCCCTTTAAATAAGAAACTATGCATCGGAAAGTATGCAGTAAGGAAATGTGCAAACGAAACAAAAATATGCGCTGATTGCAAAATATATGCACAAAAAAATATTTGTTATAACATAAATAAAATTAAAGGGCTTTCAGTTATTCGAATATCAGAAGCCATAACATGGAGGCTCACATTTGATTGAAACAACAGATGTTTTACTTAGGTAAAAACCTTGATATCTGTTGAGAACGAACGTTTAGCACCGACGGCAGTAATATTAGAGTCATGCCATTTGTTAATAAAAGAGGGAGTTATCGATGGACGAATTTTACAGTTGGAAGATACTTTGAGACGTTTTCTTGCTAAAATTGTAACCTTGTCGATTTGGATAAAACCCCCTTCTAAAGATTTAAACTAATTTTTTGATATTTAATAAAAATATGCAGAAACGATGGTATTTTAAGCAAAATGTGCATTAAAACCTTTTTACAAAATTGTACTTATTTGAATTTTTGGTAAAATATGTGCAAACGTAAATATTCAGTTGACAAAATAATAATAACGAAAAAAAATATTAGAAAAACGACAAAAATATGGACTTGCATAGCATTTGGTGGTACTGAAGTTGTGTTGAGAAAGATTTTTTATATATTTTGAGAAAATAATTGATGTAATCTTTTCCGAAAATTAAGACCAAAATAAAAAATTGTCAAATTTTTGAAACAATAGTGCTCATGAATACTTTAATCTCTAACATCGGTTAAGCCACTTCCGAGATACTAGAATAAGAATATACACCAGTTAGACGGGGTTTCAAGGATTTAAAAAAAATCAAAGGCGCATATCTCTGTTATTACATTTTTAGGATGTTCTCTGTTCTTTTTAAAGACAAATATATCCCAAGATATTCAGATAAATTGGCAAATGCGAAAATTTATTTTTCCTATTAACATAAATTGCCTCCAATTACCATTAGAAAGAATAAGGACAATATTTTCAAAAATAAGTTTAATTTTTTGGGAAAGGTTTTCAGATATCTGGGTAATTCAATATATAATCTTAAAAACAAATATTTTATGTTTATTTATTTAAAATATACTATGTACACTATATATCAAATTCCATTTCTATTTTTGTCCTTGCAGATACATAAACAATTCATAATCGCAGCAGCATTTTCATCAGGAAAAAAGGACAGAACACAAATTAGGCATCCCCTGTAAAAGGGTGTTATTTTTGAAGCTTTGGTGAGATCCCACCAACTGGTTTTTGACGCCGCTAACTTTGTTTGCTCCATACCGAACTAGGACAGATCAGATCACACAGCTCCTTCACAATGGTGGATTATTACAAGGTTTTAGATGTAAAGCGTTCAGCAACAGATGTGGAAATTAAAAAGGCGTAAGTACTCCTTGTGCTCCGCAAGATTTGCATTTATTCATGTTTCGTCTTGTGCTCTACAGTTACAGAAAATTAGCACTAAAGTGGCATCCAGACAAAAATCCCGATAATTTAGACGAGGCCAACAAACGTTTTCGTGAGTTATCTGAGGCCTATGAAGTTTTATCGGACGGTAAGTTGAACATTCTGGTGCAGCACTTCCATTTCCACAATGTTTTTAAATACAAAAGAATGCAGCCACCAATGAATATAAACTGATACTTTTCTATTATTTATGAACCCACAACAATCGTCGCCTTGGCATCACTGCTCTTGCAAACGGTGCGTAGAACGCAAACGAAAAATATACGATTCTCGCTCGACCTTGCACAAGAGCAGCTACAGCAATTCGTCATCTTACACTTCCAGTGGCGTTTATAGTGGCTATGGCGGTTCAAACGGCTATCGTTACCGTACTACAGGTGGCAAAGACTATGATGATTATATCCCCAGTTATGGGTCATCAAAGCGTGGTAATCGCTATCAAACATTCACCTTTAGGAATCTCTTTGAGTCCACACCATTCCACAAATTGTTCGGTAAACATAACAGCACGCTGCCAATCCTCATAGCGCAGAAACTTTGTTCTTACTAAATCCTTACTGGCCGATGACAACAGCACTTATGGCCATATGCCACTACACACACGACGTCTAGTCCAAGGCAGACTAACGGGGACGTCTGCAAAGCTAGCCTGGACAGCACTTTGTGTGAGTGTGTTCCGTGGCATGTGGCAGTGTTGTTCTCTCGTTCGTACTGTTGTTGTTGAGGCGCTACTGTTCGTTCGTTCCGTTTAGTTTCGTGTTGAATTTGCCTGTTGCTGGTGATGTGCTGGTTGTAATTCTGCTAATACTTTTCTAACTCGCTATTGATCATCAAAAAGCTAACAAGCCAATCAGAGCATTAGGAGGGCGGTGATCAAATATTGGACATGAAACATCACCAGCAGGCGCTATTTTCAAATATCATTCATTAATACTAATCACACTCGATAGTCGTTTATGCGTTTATGGTTTTCTAATCATTTACTTGTTCTACTAATTCCGCATCAAAGTTGTTAGTTGTAGCATCCACATGCCGGCTGGACAAAAAGCCGAAATAATATTGCTTTTGTTTTGAGTTTATTTTTGATTAACCTCTTTTTTTCTTTATTCGGTTTGTAAAATTTTAGAAAGTCTGTTTGGTTTTCGGCAATAACTGCGCCCAAATTGGGAACGACTAACTGACCTTTGGGTCACATCAGTTTTCTTGTTCTTCGTTAAGGTTCTTAATGGGCCTATTTCCAAAAGTGTTTATCAGTTAACTACTAGTGTTTGGAATGATGGACGCCTAAAAAAAGTTAATTCTAAGTGAAGGTTGTGTTTAATTTTGCTTATGTTGCGAATCATATCTATCGCAGCATGTTTAAAAATGCTTGTGCAAACGAATTAGCTCCATGTGGAGATTGCTATGGCAAATATTTGCTTTTTAATCTTATGTTTTTCTAATGTAACATTTTTAATATTTTCCACGGCTAAAGTAAATTGTCATTTTAATACAAAATGAATGATTCTTCTTCTTTCATTCTTAGTAGTATTCTTCCAGTGGGTCCATATTTTTTCACTTGAAAATAATAAGAATTTTTTAGAATTCTTGCTAATTCAGGTTTGATGCTAATGTTGTTTCAAAGGCTTTTACAACTAAATCTATTATTTAAATCCCTATTTGATTTTGAAATAACAATCAAGCATTTTTTTATTTAATTTTAAAGTAAAATACTTAGACGAATTATTTTAGTAACTGTGTGGATTTAGTTCCCTCGAATTGAGTAGTCTGTAGTATTTTCATAGATAGAGGTTTTATACTCGCATACAATTATAAGTACAGAGAAAAATAGTTCCTAAACACACAAGCTGAGAAATGACTATCATACAAGAAAACCCAATTTCAAATCCTGATAAGAACATCTAAGATATTTTCAGAATCATTGTTTCACCTCGTAAATGCCATTCCAAGGTGACATACAATACAAACAAATATACATTGCCACATACAATACAATATAACATCAAGGATTTCCATATAAGCTTTAGAGAATAAAAGTTTTACGGAATAAAATTTAAGCGTAATAGTATGATTGCCCTATATTTGACCACAACCAGCTATTATCCGTGAGCTGGGCCATCTCAAAGTGAGTAACACGTTTGTGTATCGCACCATAAGTCGTTATAATGATACAGGAATCTGTTCCGAACGCTGTGGTCGTGGACGAAAGAAAATCCCAACATTACATTAAATGGTTCGGAGAGTAAAGGCTCGACTTAAACACGATTCACTTCGAAGTATAGTCCAGCGGGGTAAAGCCTTACAAGTCTCAATAGGCACACGATCTAACACCAAAGCAAAAAAGTTAGAATCGAAGGAGAAAAGGATGAACTTTGTGTGATAAAAAAAAATCCTATTGAGGAGTTCATAAACTCGCAAAATGATCGCGCTTTGAACCTATTGAGCCTACGGGCACCAGAAGGAATTTTTCATTTCAAGTAATGGGATAAGGTGCTGAGACCACCGATGGACGCTGTCCAATCATTTTCACCAAGCCTGGTGTCGGAGTCATTGCGACTTATTTTCGGGAAAACGTTTGTAAAACTTCTTTCGAGCCGTATACACATATGCAAAACCGATGGGCCATTTTGGAAAGTAATGTGAGCAATTAAAAAATATGCAAGTATAGATGATCTAAAGAATGCCATTGTACGGGAATGGGCCACACAACCGCCAGATCATATACATACATATATGCAGCATGCATAAGGTGGCCATATCGAGCTAAAGTAAATGGATACTGACTATTTCTACACATTTTGTAATTTGAATCAATAAAAAATAATTTCACACACAAAATTCTCCTGACACCCGATGGCATGGATACTTTATTAATACAATTAGAAAGATTTTCGAAACCTCAGCATTAGATACGGAAGGGACTGTCCTAACCCACATACAATCCAACGACCACCAGTTCTATGTATCGGATTGATGCCGGCTCTATGGACCGGATTGACCCGAAGCAGCAATTCTTAGGCCAAGGGCTGTCACTCCGGCACACAGTTGTCGCTACAACAACGTTTGAAGTACTGCTCCTCCTTCCATGTGCCGATCTTCAGCATGGGTTCCGCAAGCAGCAAAGCACAACAACTGTTTTACACGCCATCACCACACTTATAAGTCGGGGCCTTAACCAAAACAAGCCTAATGACGGGACGGTCCTTGTGCCTCTTGACCTTACAAAGGCATCGACATGCGACTTTGTTTGGGGACATTGCAAAAAAGTCACTTCGCAAGTTGGGTCGTAAACTGCATGTGTGGGTGCCAGTCATATGTAGAATTTAGAGACAGGAAGTCGAAGCCGTGTAGAGTTAAACAGAAAGTTTGCTAGGGTGAGGTATTCCAGCACCGCCGGACAACGTTAAAATTGAGTCGTTCGCTGTTGATTGCAAATTCTGTCGTCAGGAACTAAAGTGGATGACATATGCTAAAGAATTAGCTGTTACCTTACTGACATACCACGCTTTTTCACTGCGAGGATTTTGAAAATATTTGCGTCCAAAACACCAGCCACACTGTTTACTGCATGGACCCCAGAGGTACGGTTCAACATACAAACTACCCCAAAGTTCTTGGGGTCAAATTAGACAGCGTTTTTCGATCCTCTGCACATGCTACAGCCATTTCTGATAACCTTTAAAGTAGGAACAAGGTCCTCAAGTCACTTGCCGACATTATTTGGGGAGCCGAAAAAGAAAGCTTGTTGACCTCTTACAAAGAAGAAGAAAATTCAAGACTTGCCAGAATGCCGCACTGAGACACAATTTCTTGTTGACTAAGCAGCATCTTCGTAGTTGTCATCCCAACCACCATCTTAGGTACGATTTTAATGATCTAGAGAGTGTGAGAGAGATCCAGCGGTACAAGAGCGATCTTTTAGATTATCAAATCTATCAGGCAGATCCGAACGACATTTACGCTGATGAAGTCGCAGCAGCAGTATCCAGCTTCAGTGTGAATGTAGTGCTAAGGGAACAGCCCCGGAGATTTCACCAGAGAAGAAGACACTGCCTTGGCTGACGCGCGTGGTTCTGACTCAGCTGAGATCTGGATGGTGCAGTTGCCTTAATTCCTAGCTCGGGAATGTTTAAAAACCAATAATGGTAAACTGCTTTAAAAATTTTGATGGAAGAACATAAAATCAACCAAATTGAAGATACTGCAACTCGTCGGAATTCGATTTTGACTGCCCATCAATGAAATATGATAAATCGTGCTTTGTGGAAATGGAAAAAAAAATATTTTTAATTATGTTGCTTCCATAGAAGAAAAACTTTTGAAAAGTCCCAAATTGAACATTGATTAAAAATAATTTATAATAAAATGATTTTTTGATTAACCCAATGGAATTTCCATAGAGGAAATCGAAATAATACTTAGCAGCAAATATTGAATTGCTAGAATAAAATCAAATGAGATCCTGGATCCGGTCTGCCTTCCAAATTTCTCCAGCACATTCCATATTGGAGAATTTTTTTACTGTAGTATGCGGTTAAAACATTGCGGTGTTCCAACTGGATGAGTTGAGTAGATAAAATTGTATGCTCTTAATTCCTTTTAATGAATCCAACTAAATATAAACAGAATAGGTTCTGAGGAATTTTTTTTTATAAAAAGGCGCATATTTCTCCTTATGTCAGTTAAGAGGGTGCAGTTTAGCGAAAATGTGTGTCTACAGGTTATTTTCTTTCAAATTACTCGAAAATTCGTATTCTCCTACGTAAAGCAATTACAAACTGAAATATACTGAAAGCAGTTGTAGAGTAAATATTTATTTTTGCGATATATTTTGCTTTAACAGTTTTTAAATTGTTAAGCCAGAATCCCCCTTTAGTCACTTAAATCCGCCAGTGATAGGCTGGATACCTTAACAAAGATTTAAGATTTAATTTCGAATAGCTTAAACTGGTTTGAGCTGATGACGTTCGATTTTCAAGGTTCGAAAAATGCCTCGAGATGTTTACGGTGCCACGTTCCTATTTTAAAAATGAGTTTATAAACTTGCTAAATGGGTAAGCAAAGTAAATGCTTTTTATTTTTCCTGGCCCGGATACCGGAAAATTAGAAAATGTTTCCCCCTCTAATCAAAACGTGGACCGATATGGCTTTACCTAAAATGAAACGTCTTTCTCGAATTTAAGATTTTATGAATTTATGAGCATATCGGCACTCAAATTT
Source organism: Hydrotaea diabolus (assembly GCA_963513945.1). Classification (NCBI taxonomy): domain Eukaryota; kingdom Metazoa; phylum Arthropoda; class Insecta; order Diptera; family Muscidae; genus Hydrotaea; species Hydrotaea diabolus. The sequence continues at coordinate 97,163,771 of OY740720.1, read as the reverse complement.
AAGCCAGTTCGATACGATTTCACATATGGATTATTTAATGATTTGGCTTACATTGGGATCAGAATCATGAACCCAAAGTACGAGCCACTGGCCAAAGTTAACGACTTTTTCTAAACTAAAATCATTATGAGAAATACAAAGCAGACGATATTGCAATAATTGTGAAAACTGCAAATGAAACTTGTGTGTCTAAATCTTGAAATTAATGTTAACCTCGACTCCGAAGCTCACGTAACAATCTCAAGCCCGCTCCCCACTGAGCGGATCCAAATTTCACCTGCGAACTTATCTCTATTGTAAACTTATTTTGTTAATTTGAATAAAAACGTTTCCAAACAGACTTAGGTAACATATGGTCCATGTTTGCCGCTTATCAGTCAAGCGGTTCTCGAGTTTGAGTCGCTAATAACCGAACATTGCATTTTGATATATTAAGATTGGTTCGTTTAACGTTTTGGGCATACATGCCAAACAAGCACAGGGCAAGAACAAGTGTTTATGCGGCACCTATTTCTTCTGTTTTTTATTTTTGTTTAGATGTGACTCCGAAATTTGAAATTTTCGAGTTAAGCTCTAGCACCAAGGGTCTCAAAGGCCAACGCAATGTTTGTTAATTTTCCTTACCTAAAAAAAACATTAAAAAATATTAGCCAACAGCAAGTGCTACTAAAAAATCTAACACATTTCGAAAGCACTTGCTAAACAAAAGCTACTTTTTTAAATATGACTAGCTTATATAAAGAAAAGAAAGACTCTGACCAGCTTAAATATGTTATAGAAGCATTAGCAATAGAACTGAAGAAAACAAAAAGCAGCTATTTTTTAGCAACCTGATTGCTGTTTATTTAGCTAATGGTTGATGCTGGTTTAAAGGTTGCAAAAAACATTGGTTTTTGAGTCCAGTGTTGCTTACTGAAGTTGCACATCATATGACAAGCATCAAAAATCGCGATTTTTATATTGGATCATTTAGCAAGAAATATTCATAAACTTAACCAGCATATATTGGCTAAAAAATATATATAAATGTTTATTTTGCCACACAGATAAAATATAGTATATGATGCTCTCCACAGTATTGCAGCAAGTGGTCCAAGCTCTTACCCTGTCCGATTTCTTTTTTTTTTAGTTTTTTTGTGTTCTTTATTGAAAATAAGCAGACCCTATTTTTTTAAACTTAATGCCCTTTGGCTAACCCGTTAAATTTGTTTGGAATTTAAGTTTTTTTTTTCATTTTTGCGATTTTTTTGTATTGGTTACGTGAAATGACTGTGTTTTCTGTTTTGTGTTCCATTCAACCAAGAACAGTACCATTATTGCAAGACCTTGGACCACTCTAAATTTATCTATAAATCGTTCTGTAAAATTGCAACAGATGGCATAATACACTATATTTTCACTTGCCAGAAAATGAGCCATATGTCGTTAGAAAGGGGAAGGTTTAACCTTTTTAGAAATCGAGTGGTCATAAATGGTCACGGCCAATTTTTTCCGCTAGAAGGCTTTAGGGACGAAAGTTGATTTTTTAATCTATTTTTCTTATCCAAAAGTTGTGTAAAAAGCAAGAAGCCATCATCATTTCTAATAAATCTAAATATCATCGGAAAGGATAATAGAAATACAGAATAGAAAACCAGAATAAAAAACAGCATAGAAAATTTCAAATAAAAAAAATTGTTTATGTAAAATACAAAAACTATATTCATTACAGACATGAGTATAAAACGAATTGTCATCTTTTGCCTGATCGACAGGATTGTGGGATCTAAAGTTCCGTGAGCACATTATGACCGTTACTGTGCACAATTTCATAGTTATTCATCAGAATTTTTGCAAACATTCACTGTCAAGTCACCACTAGGTAAATTTAAAGTTTCTTCCAAAATTGTTTAACAAAAACACTCACCTTGTACACTTCTCGAAAGACTCAATCAAACTAAAGCTGCGTTCTTTTATTTTTACTGATTTCGTTTTTATTTTTACGCAACGACAAAGACAAGCACTCGCAACGACAAAGACAAGCGACATATGAACTCACATCGCTCAATCGATTCAGCTAGGTCTGAAAGGGATAAATGTTTTATTTTTAAACCATCTGACGGGACCTTGCCGTGGCTCTTCACAGTCAATTTGGAAATCATCATTGGGATAGTTGATGATGTTAAAGTATTTTTTATTCTTGAACTGCGAATCAGCTCCATCCATTTTGGCATTGTGTGTGGGTGGTTATTTAGAAATTTCCAACTTTTAGCCCTCTATCGGCAAAACTAGGGCGTGCGCATTTGTTACCAGCTTATTTTTGAAATGGTTGAACCTTCCCCTTTCCAACGACACATGGCTCATTATTCTGGCGGTATGGCAGCGCCCTCTACAAGAGAAAATATAGTGTATTATTTATTGTAGTATAGCTGCGCCATCTGTTGTAATTTTACAAAACTATTTATAGATTCATTTAGAGTGGTCCAAGCTCTTTCAATAATGGTACTGTTCTTGGTTGCATGGAATACAAAACAGAAAACACATTCATTTTTGGCAACTAATACAAAAAAAAAAATCGCAAAAATGAAAAAAATAACAAATTTAAAAAAAAAAAAAATCTAACAGGTCAGCCGAAGATCATTCAGTTTAAAAAATAGGGGTCTGCTTATTTTCAACAAAGAACACAAAAAACAGCTCATGTTAGCTAAAAAAAACAGCATTGAACTCATTTTTATTTTACGCTGCCTTATAATGAATTTTGGGCTGCTGCTGACTGTGGTTGGCTGGATGTGAAAATATTCAAAATATGAGCTGAGCTTATTTATTAAAAAACAAAAGCTGCACAGTAGCATTAGCTTTCATTTGTGATATCTGCTAGTACCTTTTATAAATACATAGTTCTAATTGTAGCTGAGCCGTTCTTATTATGTGATTTTCGAGAAGAAAAAAATCGTATTTGTTTTCTTACTTAAGTCCCACAACATCCCAATAAGGAACAAGGGAAAACGTCTCTCAAATCGGTGAGCTGTGTACGATGTAATTCTTATACGCACAGACCGGGACCAACTGTTTTACGCCGGCTCCGAAAGGATAATGCATTTAACATGACTCAGAGATAAATCTCTTACTCGTGAAGTCGCCGGCATTTACCCGCCGCTGAAAACATGAAAGATGTTCCTATTCGGGGTTGATTGAACCCCTGGGTTTACTGGCATGGTAGTCGGGCGCACTATTTTTTTTTCTAGTCAGTATAAAAAAGAGGTAATTAAATTTTATTTTGAGGTACGAAAACTAGAGATTTGATTACAAAAATTTAACAATATTATAAAGATTTGTACGTGTATATAAGTACGTATAACATACGTACTTTTCCTGGCAACGAATAAAGCAAGAAAAATGTAACCCATCAATTCAATAAATCTTTAGAGTATCAGAATGTGGCAATACCTTTTTTGAAATGTTCTCATTAGTTCCACTGAAGGTCAAAACTCTAATAACCATGCTAACACTGAACCATCGTTTAAAAGTATGAATTCTGATCAAGCACCCTTTTGCTACTGAATAGATCTCAGGATAGAGATCTAGGACGTATCGAAACATATACTGAAAAGACGTTGTCCTGAAAAAATAAAACAAAACAAAAATCGAAGGATTGCGCCGAACTCCCCCAGGTTGTGGATTCAGACTAGAGAATGCCTTGCTAATATCCTTGCCTCAACTTGGCATCCACATATAGCAGCTAGCAATCATTTTGCCCTTTATTCATTAAAACTAAACAAAAGAAATAATTGGATTTGTAATTTTGATCGTCTGTTGAAATGTATCCGTATTGCGTTTCTTACTAATCAACATCGTAGGAAATTATACTTATACTAAGTTGGAATAAATATCACTAAAGGTGTTTTGCATTTATTTTAGAGAAAAAACGCCGAGTATACGATCAGTACGGCAAGGAGGGACTGCTGGGTGACCGAGGGCACCATCGTTCATCTAGATACCATGCACACGAATACGATGATTTCGATATAATGGGTGGAAATCCATTTGTCTTCCGGCCGCCAGAAGAAGTATTCCGCGAATTTTTCGGTAGAAACTCGCCATTTGCCGATCTTTTTGGAGGTAAGTGCGGCTGCCTTCTGCTTTCCGATGCCCCATGAGAGAAGGAAATTTGCAGGTAGATACTCATAATTGGTCTTATAGATGTTCGCAGTTATCAACAGCCCGGTAGTCGGCGTACATCGGGCGGTGGTCGTAGCCAACACCATGGAGCAAAGTTGGTTTCACCCTTCTCTCCCCCCATGCTCAATTATCCAGGGATGGACTTTTTAATGCCCTCCACATTTACATCCTTCAGTGTGCCAAATGGTGGTGGGGTTTTTGGAGGTTTTGGCTCGAACGGCGCTGTCACGCGAACATCAACATCGACAACGTTTGTCAACGGCAAAAAGTTAATGACCAAACGGTACGTATGATCTTGTTTTGCGTGTTTTAAGCTAATTATAACGTCCCACATCTCCTCCATCCACAGGGTCTATGAAAACGGCAAGGAGACCGTGTTTTCATACGAGAATGATGTCCTCAAATCAAAGACTGTGAACTAAGTTGCGCAGAAACTATCTTCAATAACCCACTAAGAGCAACTCAAGCCAACCAACATTAAAAGTCATTTCTCATAGATACCAACAACTGAAGACCAATCAACGCCTCCTTCTCCTTCGACAAAAGGATACAACAGCAAATCACATGCAAAAACAAAACTCAAAAAGCACACAACATTTTTGTTATAAATACTTTCTTTTTCTCCTTTTAATTTAATTTTTTGTTATAATTTACTTATGGTATTTTGAATTACATATTTTTTTCTTTTATAAATTAATAATAAATTAGTATTTAGTTTAAATGACAGGTGGAACTGCGCGAGCTTTGGGCATCACTGCCCAAGTGGTGCCGCCCACCTCCTGTGGTTCACAGCTGCCGGCGCAGTTTGTAGAAGAAAGAAAGCATAAAGGAAAGGAATCAAAACAAATCTCTCCTCGTAATATGTAATGTAAATTGTATGCAAATCTAAATTTATAATTTGATTTTGTAATTCTTTCCCTTCGCCTTTTTAAGTTTAGTTTATAACTACAAATCTAAGATGTTCTCTAGTTTAATTATAATTTTTCGCTTAAATAATAATAATAATGAATAACAAATAATAGCATTACAACAATATGAAAAAACAAACAATATAAAACAAGTAATCAAATATAAAATTAAATAAATGAAAGAATGCCAACCTCTAAAAACAAAAAAAAATAATTTTTAAATATGAAAAAAATAAAACTGAAATTACTTACGAAACAATAAATGCGATTCCATTGATATAGTTTTGAAGAACAAATGTCGTTTTGGAATTGCGCTTAAACTTATTGAAATACTGGGATGAGCGAAATTCGTGGGCTTTTGAATTGTGTACTCTTTGTCTTAAAGTCTACAGTTTTATTAAATACTTTATACATTTTTATACCCTACACCGGAGGGTAGATGGTATACTAAAATCGTCATTCCGTTTGCAACGCCACAAAATATTGATCGGAGAGGGCATAAATGCTGTTACACACGTTTTATGCTGTAAAATAAAAAGTACTGAATGGTTTGGATAAAACGGATTGATCACCCGTTACTTTGTTTATACCCCATATCAAGCGGATACGAAGCTTTCGTCTTAGCTTAGTGTCACCTTGGTAGTTAAACTAAACAATATCCATTTTCTCAATCAGATAATGTTACATACCTGGGAATCCACCTGGATCGACGACTCGCCTGGAGAAGTCATATCGAAGCCAAGAAGACTCAACTGAAGCTTAAAAACTTAAAACTAAGCCTCGAATACGAGGTCCTGGAAGCAAGCTTGAGCAATCCCTTGGTATAAGAGGAACGAAAACATCCACCAAGACTTAAAAATACCTCTCGTTAAAAAGGCAATTCAGGACATCAAGATAAAGCACAAAGAGAAGAACACACTAGCTAGACAATTATTGCGCAGTCCAAGCTCTTTAGGACTTTGGAGAAACGAACGCCGGGGCGAACCCACGCGCCCGAAATACTGTGTAGAATTCCGTATTCTACGTCACAAGGTTTACGCCAGACGTGGTTTAAGTGCTATTAAAAGTGATCCTTGAAACAGTCAATACAAAACCCTACAACACTGAAATTGCGGAAATGTCTGGCTATAGAGGCCCCTATTTCACGTTGTTTTTAATCAAACCTGGATTAAAATTCTTAATCATGCGAACATTTAAAGGCCAACAACATGCAAATCGCGAATTCACACACCAAAAAGACGGTGTAGAATTTTTAATTCTATCTCACGAGGTTTAAACCAAACGTTGTTTAAATTTTCTAACACGCGATTCTTAAAACAGTCAACATAAAAAACCTACAATACATAAAATACGGAAATCTCTGGCTATAGAGGCCACACACAACCTCCATTTTAGGAGGTTTCACCCAAACTTGGCTTAAAATTCTCAATTATGCGAACACTTACAATACCGCGCCTACGAACAAATTACGAAATTAACCAGATTAAGGTCGTTCACTCTACTACTCTAGAAGTATATCCGTTATACCCGAATAAATAGAGTTTTTCACTCTGAATGATACTCTGCGAACACTATAAATGACTGCGAAGGTCGGCTGGCGCTTCATCACAAGGTTTAAGCCAAACCAGGCTTAGAATTCTCAGACATGTGATACTACGAGGCAACTACGACAACTATATACTACGAGGCATATCAATAATACCGTGACTTTTCGAATAAAACACATTTTTTTTGGAAAACAAATTATTTTTCAACATAATCTCCCTTTAGCTCAATACACTTAGTTCAAGGTTTCTCCAATTTTTGTATCCCTTCCAAAAAAATAGAATTTTAGAAGTCCATAAAGTAGGCCTTTGTTTGATCAATAACTTCATCGTTGGAGCTGAAATCTCCTTCCACCGAGCCATTTCTTTGGGTTTGGAATATTCACTGGGAGAATCATGTTATATGTACTTATACATGAATCTGCAATGGCGGCCACCGATGACCAACGCATTTTTAAGTCCAGGTGGATGTTTTCATTCCTCTTATACCAAAGGGCACTGGTAATCAGCCGCAATGTCTTCGATTGGACTCATTTTTTTTTTGAATGACCAACGCTCAGGGGTTGCCGCCTAAACACGCGGTGCATTGCGTTGGTGAGTGGAAAGTACAGGATCGGAGGGGGGAAAGAGGGAGAAATGTTTATTGACACTTGCTTTGAACTTCTGGATGTCGCAATTAGTGGGAAGTATAAGTACAATTGCCGGAAGTCGATTTCACATACGGACAGTACGGGCGAGAAACGAATTCGACCTGTAATGTATAGTGCGGTCAACAGGCCAATCGATAACAAATGGGTGTGGATTTCTGGAAAGTCGTGCCGAACATCCTCACGTCAGGAATAAGACCACGAATGTCTGAAGAAAACCCACCATGAAAGTAACGATAGAACAGCGACACGCAACCCACATTCCGACGATGTTCAAGGAAGACAACTGAGTTAGATACCCTACTGTCATCTATCAGCCCCATCGCTCTCCTTTGAGCACGGTCAATTAGCACCAGAGATGATTTTGTAGCACCTGCCCATATATGGGAGTTGTATTCCATCTTCGGCCTGATGTAAGTTTTATAGATATTGAATCGATCAGAAGGAGTGAAATATTACTTGCACCGTTTAAAAAGCCTATGCACTTGAGTGCATCTTTCGACACTTCAAATACTTGTCTCGCCCAACGAGCGTCACATTGTAGATATTTCCATGCCCAGAACATCAAGAGTTTCTGATTGTTCAATATCCATACCATCGATAGAAATTGACGATATTGTTGGCTCAGCGAATCGCTTGCGAGACAACAAGCAGCACTGTGTCTTACGCGCATTAAAATCTATTCTATTCACTCGACCCCATTCGGAAATGGCCAGTAGATCCCGGCCAAGTGTCTCATACATAATTCACCTTTTGTCTTGAAGACTCGGCCTACGGCCGAATGAATATGAATGGCAGAGGTTGCTGTCATCCGCGAAAGAGAAGATTGGATTCACGGTCTGACCCAAAAGATCGTCAATGAAAATAAGAAATAAAGAGGGAGAAAGGACAGAGCCCTGTGTTACACCTGCGGTCAGCCTATGTGTGTTGGATGAGAACCCATCTACAACAACTCTAATAGTGCGATCTCTAAGAGAGCTCGATATAAATCGAGCAAACGTATTACCGACACCAAAAGCGATAAGCTTTGATATGAATGCACCGTGCCAGACTCTATCAAAGGTCTTGAAGATATCCAGAGCCACGACCTTACTCTCACCAAACTGGTGGATAGACCGACTCCAACGCTCCGGCAAGAACGCCATCAGGCCTAAGGTAGAGATATTTCTACAGAAGCCATACTGTCGATCACCTAGCAAGTCGCGGGTCTCTAAATACCCCATTACCTTGGAGAGCGCAGAGCAAATCGCAATTGGCCGAAAATTCGCAGGATTATTGGCTTCACCCTTTTTAGAGATGGGCTGGACGTTCGCAACCTTCCAACACGGTTAGCAAGGTTAAAAAGGTTGCGGAATGGGCGGGCTAGCGCCGGCGAGCACTTGCATAGGACAAGTGCCGAAATACCATCCGGGCCCGGGGTTTTATTTACATCGAGGTTCGCAAAACCTTTCAACTTCACGTGATCGAAAAATATCTGAAGCATGGAACTTGATAGGAAGAATTTCCTGCAAAAATTTCAGCCAAAAGGTCAGCTTTATCAATCGGCTCAGTGAATGTCTGGTCGTCTTGAACAAGAATTGGGATAGATGAAGAACTATCCTTTACTCTTCTTACAAACGACCAAAAGCTCTTACTTCGCCTGGGAGAAGTGAGAACCTTCGTACGTAGACGTTGTTCGTGAAGAAATTCTTCACGCCTTAGCACTCTAGCACACGAAGTTCTTGCCTGTTTACGCAGCAGTTGGAGTTTTTGTTCAAACGCGTACTTTTCAGGGTGCGAAGTTAAGTAAAGGTCAAGAATATTATTTTGGTGCCCTTCGACACACGGAATAAGTGTCGGTTCATATACTAGTTGCTTTGCCTAGTAGTTGGGCACAGTACGAGTATAACCAGATAGGTTTGATTGCCATTTTGCTTACTGGGACCTGGGTTACATAGCCGAGGCCAAAAATCGACTTCCGACTTTTTGGAGAAAAAATGTCGATTAATCGACTTTTTTGTTTCGACTTTTTCTTCACGAAATTTTAGTAGCTTTACACAATAGTTATACCATCCAACGATGGGTGGATGGTATACTAAAGTTGTCATTCCGTTTGCAACAAAACGAAATATTGACTGGATACTCTGGATACGAGTATTATAATGTATTATTGATCGTACTAATTCTCAGACGACGGCGGTCAAAGGAATTAAATGAGGATCCTAATCATTTGCATGATTATGGTTAACGTCATAAGCTGTTTAAGATTTTAAATACGCGAAATCGACCCAGGGGGGAAGTTTAAGGGACTAAAGTACAAATCATAACATTTCGTGGGTGGACTATGGTTAAAATGGGGTCTGTTAATAGCTCAGAAAAGCACAGAGTTGCTGGACGTTTCGGTTCTTGTGACCCAAAAATAATTGAACACACTTACATAAACCATATCAGAAACCATTATCATGGAAAATTCCAGGATCCTCGATTGGCCGCTATCGTGCGGACATGGCTAGATCGTCTTACAACTTTACGACGATCGGGAATATACAAATATACTAGTACTTCATAGGGTCTCAGATCAATTTTTCGTACTGTTGCAAGCAGAATGACAAATTTAATATACCATCCACCTTCGAAGGAGTGTATAAAGAAAATCGTGTAGAATTATAAACTATTAAAAAGGCTAAATGGGCGTAGCTACTATAACTTTTAAATGCACAAAAAAGCCCAATGAGACAGGTCTATGGACCGCTTAGGCTGATTCTACATTTACCCAGATTTAAAAAATAAACTCACGGTTGGGTTTGTAAGAAGTTTTCATTATGATTTTGCACATTTGCTTTTTTACGCATTTGGCCAATTTAAATAGGCCGAATATCCCATATCTAAATCGGAACCGAATTTCTTTAAATGCCAAAGCGTCCGTCCTTGGTTCAAAAAACATACTTCTGCCAATTTCCATTAACAAGAATTGCGAGCTGTAGTTCGATTACAAGCTGTAGATGTACAGCAAACGGACGGACATTGGAATCAGCTAGTTATTCTAAGACCCGTAATTGGATAGCAAGCTTTAGATGATTGTGAGTGATGAAGCTCATTTTCATTTGAATGGCTTTGTTAATAAGTAGAACTGTAGGTTCTGGCGCTCTAAAAATCCAAGAGCCATTCATCAACGCCAATTGCACCCCATTACCGGCGTACGGTATGGTGTGGGATCACATCTTTAAATATCATTGGGCCTTACTTCTTCGAGAATGAAGATGGAAGTGCTGTAACCGTAAATGGAGAGCGGTATCGGTTTATGATAGAACATTTTTTATCGACATGAGACGTGGTTTTAGCTAGACGGAGCCACTGTCCACACTGCCCGAGACACATTTTGACTTTTAAGTCAAATTTTTGGAAAGCAAAATATTTGGACAGCGCGATCGCCAGATTTGTCAGCAACCGACTATTTTCTTTGGGGTTATTTGAAGGAACGAGTATATGTGAAAAGATCCAATCCTTTAACACAATACCAAACATTCGAACGGCGCTACAGCCACAAATTTTGAAAGATGTTATGGAAAATGCTCTAAAAAAAGCTGAAAACGGGGTCATTTCAGTGACCATAATTTTCATACTTAGTGTAAAGAAACTTCCATTTTGTATATTATATAATCTGAGAAAAAAAATTAATAAGCGAAAAAGTTATTAAAGTTTTTAACCCCATGGTGCATCCGATTCCGACCAAATTTTGCATGGAGCGACATATCGGTAAATGATTTGGACTAGCCCCCAAAGAACCTTTAGACAGAGGCGCGGCATCTTCTAAACAATAGAGTGGTGTAAGGTATTCCATAGCGGCCCGCCCGTCTTTTTTACTTTCATTCGAAGATTTCAGCTACATAAAACACAATAGAAAGTACATTTAAATTAAACAAAATATCATGCTAGAAAATTAATTACAATCTGGCGTGGCATAACACACTTTTGAAATTCAATATCAAATTAACTATTTGTTCAGGAACCAAGTTGTTTATTATTATGTGTTTACTTTATTAACCTTGGTTTAAATCCACAACTTAACTATATTTGCCACCGTCTCCGTAGAGAGGTTCCTAGAAATATAGGTAAACAAAAGTGACCAAAACGTGAACCTTGACTTTGCGGCCAAAAATCTCGACATCGTGACTAAACAAATTAATTAAAATAATTCATTAATGATACAAGTAAAGTTTTATTGATTTTTCATTTTAGAATCACGGTGGACTTTTATAATTCGCTGTGGATTTTGATAAAACATGGCACGTACTTAAAAAGGAAAAATATTAAGCGAAAAATCGATTTAGATTGTATGAGTGGAAGGCAGCGGGACAGCCGATTTTAATAAAATGCCATTCTTCTTTTTAATTAAGTCAATATACTATGCTCGGTGCCGCCTTTAAATGTTCTAGGACTTCTTCTTTTGGTTTTTGTACTAATATGTATGAAGGCATCTAGCAATGTGCCTTGGTATGATGGTTAATATGCACGAATACCTCACAAGTAAACTCAGATGCAAATCCGGCTAAGAATATCTAAAACTCAACGGCGGTTTTCCACCTCGTGAACGCCGGCGAATTTACGAGTACGATATTAATATTGAATAACATCTCTATCAAAAGGCCAGTGAGTTTAAGAATAATTTCGTGCACAGATCATTGGTTTGAGAAAAGTTCCCCCTGAGTACATGTACTAGTTCCTACACCGAAGAAATACATCCAAGAGCATACGAGTTTCATTTTGATTTTATTCAAAGATTTCTTTTATTTTTTGACACAATAATCCAAACGTACTACATTTATTATTTTAAGGAATTATCGAAATGTCTTCTTGTTAATTTTTTTGTTGGTAAGTTTTGGGTTGTATTAAAAAACTTGACTTGGAATACTGCATTGTGCAAAACTACTCTACTGAAATCGCCAACTACATGAAGCTATAGCACGTGCCGATTCCTCCACATGCATACGAATACAGTCCATACGTCCGATCGATCATCTTCTCAATTCTATTTAATATCAATTATTTGGCAAGTTAGAAAAGACACGACAACAAGATGCCACACTTTCCATGTGCCTACCTTCTTTACAGAGTTGAGTCTGAGTCAGTAAACGAACCAAAAAAATAAATACGTACACGTTTCTGTATAAAAAAAATAAAACTATACAAAAATATTGCTAAACTTTTACAACTAAACAATATGCATTCACTTGTTGCGGCGACATTGCAGCTTCTACTCGAAAAATGCATGCGAATGCAATCAAGTGGGTAGCATATGATGAGTCCTTCGTGTGAGGTGTGCGATGTTTTCTTAAAATAATCATTAAACAAAGCTATGATAAAATAAATAAATTGTCGATATAAAAACTAACTAAAAAATAGAATAACAAAAATATTGTCATTAATCAATGATGGTTTAACAACAAAAATAAACATTTTTGTCTTAGAGTACTCTATTAGCAAAGTTGTAATGGCAATTGGACTGAAGAAGGTAGCGGCAACAGCAGCATCTTGATGAAAGCGTCAGCATTGCGTTTAATGTGCTCGTGGAGAGGCCATCGTCACCTGGAATGACCGTGACCGGCTGCATGGGCCTTTCCCTGCTTGTTGTTGGATGGCACCGCTTGAGAAGTACTGGAATGACTAGTAGCCGATGTCGACGTTGAGGGAATGTGGTTGTGTTCAAAGCGTTCACGGTCCCGTTGCGACTGGTGTTGATGATGGTGGTGGTTGTGATGGCGCCTTCCACCCCTAAAATGACGTCTGCCATGGTGATAATTATTATTTGTAGGATCGTCACGTTGAGTTTGCTGAACCACAGGGGCGAAATTCGTTTTATTGCTCGATCCGTTTGAATCCTTCGGAGTGAAAATAAAAAAACAAAAGCAATTTAATTACTATTTTTAATGTATCCAATGATAAAAATTTGTACATTGGTCATGTAAACACACATCATTAAACATGCAACTTGATTTTTTTCTTTATTTAAAACTTTTTTATTTTTAGTGCAGTTTTAAATAACTATGCAACTAGTCTATATTAGGCTAACGGGCAAATTGTATATGCTGAATATAATATTTATATAATAATATAAATATTTATATTGGCTGGGCTCTTATTGATCAGGTGGCACTAGATCCAGTGGCCTGGTACGTTGCAGCCTTCTGCGTTGGTTAGTTCCGCTGGAGAGAGTTCTGGCTTTATCTTTTGTGTGGTGCAATAAACTTTTTTGATGAGAAATAGCATTCTTCGTTATCGTTTCGCGAACTGTGTCAATGTTTAAATCACGATGGAGGCCACAGTTAAGGGCATGCCAGCGTGCATTTACTATACTCCTTAGGATTTTATTTTGGGATATTTGAATTGTTTTTGTTACGGACTGCTTCGCGCATCCCCATAGGGGTGCGAGTATTCCATTAGTCCAGATTGGTTTTATGACTTGGTTGTGCATCATATCTTTATTTTCAATAGACAGATTTGATTGCCTACCAATCAGCCAATTTAGGTTTCTAGTGCGTACATGGATTTCTTCTATTTTTATTTCAATCTGTTCTTTCCACTTAAGTTTTGCATCAAGTGTCATTCCAAGATACTTTGCACCTTTTTTTGACAAGGAACTGTTAGATCATTCATATAAGTATAGGAGCATATGTGGTAATATTGTATGTGAAGTTTACATGTACACTTTTCTGATCATTTGAACTTATTCTCCATTTTTTCGTCAAATTTAGCACCAGGTTGATTGTTATTTGAAGAGATGAGGCTGCATCAATTGCATTTTATCCAACGCTAAGAATAGCGGTGTCATCTGAGGAGGTAGCAATAGTTGTATTTGGCGTGTGTGGTATATCGTTGGTATACAATAGATATAAAAGTGGTCCTAGGATACTTCCCCGAGGAACTCCTGCTTTAAGTTTTCGAATATTTGAAAAAAGATTTCCAATATTAAGCAGCCCAATATGCAAAATGCCTAGGATATATCTAAGAAAACAGCTGAACAGATATTGCCTTCATCAACTTGGTCTATTGTATAGCGTTTTTCTCTAACACCGAATTGGTGACTTGGGAGAAGCTGGCTTCTTTCTATAACAGGTTGAATGCGATTCAAGAGGATTCGTTCGAACAGCTTTGAGATTATTGATAGCAGTGATATTGGGCGATATGACGTGATTTCATTTGGACTTTTTCCAGTTTTAATAACCATTACGACTTCTGCGAATTTCCAGAAACTCGGAACATGTTGACGTCTTATTGCAGCTTTTATTAGATCTGTAATTTCAGTTCTTGTCTTTCTTGGAAATTCCTTCAACATTTCAGAAGTTAAAAGATCGAATCCTCGTGCTTTTCTATTTTTTATGCTATTTATTTTTCCTGCATTTTCATCCTCTGTTATTTCACAAATGTTTATAGAAGGTTTAGGAAAAATCGGGAGATGTGTTTCGACCATTTGAGCTTCGTATGGCTGAAAACATTTTTCTAGATGATTTGAGAATAAATCTGCTTTTGATTTATCCGTCCTTACCTATCACCAGTATTATTTAACATGAAAATATTATTTTACTGCGTCGGTTTCATCCGGTACACAGAACCGGCTGTCGGGGCATACAGTTGTTGTCATAACAACATACATATTTTGTTTTGTAAGTCCTGTTGTTTTATAGGGGATCTGCTTCGATATCCAGGTAAATAAAACGCGCTATTTGCACTGGATGCGTCTAAAGAGACATGGGGGTCGGTAAATGAGCTTGGCCGGACAATTGAAGAGGTGCTGCACGCCATGTGGTCCCTGATGGCATGCGTGACAAACTTCCGAAACGTAGCCATTAATTCGCGCTAATATAAATTGAGGCGGTTGCACCATATATATCTCAGCTGAGCCACAACGCGCTACTGGTAAAATTTCCAGGGGATGTTCCCCTAGCATTGCATTAACGCTATAGCTGGATACTGCTGCTGCGACTTCATCAGCATGAATGTCGCTCAGAACTCCCTGATAGATTCGATGATCTAAATTTTGTACCGCTGGACCTCTAGATCATGAAGATCGTACTTGATCTGACTGGGCGGAGGCATTCTCTCCATGAGATGGTGTTTAATGTGAATGTCCTCCATTTCCATTAGATGGTGGACATTCACATTAAGTGACAACCGCACCTCAGCGGTCCATTCAGGGAAGATGATTTGGACGCGGAGATTTTCATATTTCTCGCAGTAAAGAAGCGTGATAAGTCAGTGAGATAACAGTTGATTTTCTGGCATTTGTGATGGCGTGTATAGCAGATAGTGTTCGATCAGGCTGGGGAAGAGCAGTGCTTCAACCGTCTTTGCTGCTGATAAAAGCAGCAGATCGGCTTGTATGATTCTTCTCTGCTTACGTCTTTACCTGTCTTCAGTAGCGTGCCACTTTGCCCATTTCCAGGCATCGAGTACTAAGTCAGCAGCTAACGACAGATTAAGCACTTTAGTCATGTACTCTACTTGCGGGGTATCGAAGTGCTTCAACATCAGCATTGAGATTCCGTCTGGACCCAACGCCTTGGATGGCTTTGCGCTGTAGATGACATGGGCAACTTCGCCAACAGCAATTTTGGTGGTGCCTCTTCGACTCGGAGTGCGCGTAAACGCGCAATATTTTCCTTTTGGCCTGTCGTGGGATTGACTGCCGTATTCTCGTTGTCGTCGTTTTTGAGACGTCATCTCGTATCGCGATAACACCAATTTGGAGTAGCGATTGTTTATCAAAAATTGTAATTGAACTTATACTACATATGTAACACTTGAGTTAGCTGGTTCGTTAAATATAATGTTTACTGTAAATTAAGCACAAATGCTGAAAACAGAATTCAACGTGAGCGATATTCTAGAACGTACACACGAGTATTATTTCAAAAGGTTGAAAATCAAACTCATCTACATATATAAAAAAGCATTTACAAAGCGCCACAACGGGAACAACACAACCTTTCTCTAAAAGAAGTCTGGGGCGCAATCATCACATTCGTTAACAAGTGCAACATCGAGTATAAAAAGAATTCAATTCAACCAAAAGTTCGATCGTACTTTTTATGAAGAATGGGAAAAATGAAGAAAACAAAAGGATTGAGATCTGTAAAAAAAATTTAAGATATTTGTAAAAAAATTACAATAAACAAGAACTTCCTAAATTAAAAATGTAACTTTGTTTTTTTGCACTCATCATGCTCCGAGTCGGTGGATGACAGTCATATGATTTAATAATATTAAAAGAAAAATTCGAGATAAAGCAACCCTCTGTCCTTAGACAATGTGCAATGTGAAGTTTGTCTTTGCGATAAAATGATTTAAAAATATTAAGTTTATAATATTTTTTCGGATTTTTTCGGGCATATGCCGACGTCGTTAACACTATGTACAGTTGTATGTACATAGGTGTATAGTTGCATTTCGATAACGAGTGCCGTGAGCCAAATCATTTCGATTTCGACATACATGTGCACGATATCGAATGCGGTAATAAGGCCCCTGATCAACAATCTTTTCGCAAGCAATCAAATTGGCTGCTACATTGAAGTTTTAAGCCCAGACATCTTACTAGCTGAGTGTTGGACACGACTCTACCTTTGTACTTTTTTGATGCCTTTAAACGACAATTTGTCATAAGTGGGTACAATTTGAAATGAACGCTGAAGGCAATAAAGGCAAAGTACTTATAAAAAAGCTTATTTTTTAGGGTTTAAGCTCACATTTCGTCTTGTAGAGTAGAACCTTTCTTCCGTTTCGAGGGAGTAGAACTTTCCTCCGCGAAGAACAACTTACGGACGTTGGATGCTTGTTTTTCCAGGGAACAAATACATTGAGACGCTTCAGCAATGCCGACCAATTCTGTTTCTATATCCAAAGCACATTCTGTCACTAAGACCCACATTAATTCCCCTAATTGAACTCCCTGAACGGCTCTTATGCTTGATCAGATTCCTAAACTAGCAGATTCGTCACAGCTTTCTGATTAGATGTGATTTCACCTTTCGCGCCAGTGACACTACTACATATATTCTTTGTTAGCAGTTAATATTCAGCGTTTATTAATATACATAAGAAAATGCGTAAACACCACCAGCTCTTGTCAAGCAATGAACACTTGTTTTTCATTGCTTGACAAAATTACAGTTAAATGCTGTTTCTAGCCAAGGATTGTTACTTAACTCTTCAAAAACTGGTTTTCGTAAGATAATTTAATTATTTTCTCATTTTTTTCCTTTAAACACTTACAAATATTTTTAAGTCACCACCTTCAACGGAGACTACAGAAACAGAGTCGTCTCAACACAAAATCGGCGCCACACTTGCTTGCGGTATGCCAAATATGTGACAATAGATATCGATTAACAACGACAACGCCTTCGGGAACATCAAACTACAATAGGCGCCGCAATACGACGTCGTAGGGCTAGATACTCGATATCCTGAAATAATTTGACTCTGAAAAATGTTGATTGGGCTGACGATGGCAGAAAATCGTTTGGTATGTAATCATAGTATTGAATGAAGCAGATGCTGAATAAAGTATGAGACATCCTTTCCAAATAATCCCTAATCAATCTACAAATTTTTCAAAATAAAAATAGCTTCATCATACAAATCTACAAAGCATATAGGAAAGGGTAATGATTTAGAAATGATCTATCAGTTGCTTATTGAGAAATTGGTGTTTGGAATTTTCTGACAACATGCCAACATGATTTTTTAAGACATTAGATATTATCTAATTTTTAATGTTTTACTGCATCCCAGTATGGTCCAAAGCGACAAAATGTCATTTTAAATACAAGTCTCACAAAACATGTTACTCAAAGTAATATATACCATGACATTATTCGATACAGAGATTTCGCACCTTTTCCGGTATTCCACGTCTTAATGATTAAATTGCGAAAATACTGATGCGCTGTGAGTAGCCGCACTGCAACTATATCAACGCTCTTTTCTTAGTAGCTTTACAGAATGTGTTTAAATCAACTTTCTATATTGTTTATCGCATACAGATGGTATATATCCGTCAAACCTTCTAGGATAATATTAACGTACCATTGGGGATTTCTCAGAAGTCACCTTGGTCATTTATTGTTCCAATTATACAGATGCATTTGCACAATAGATTTTTTTATCATTGTATCTTGAATGAATAGAAACTAACTTCAAGCATTCATATAATTACAACGGCGAATACGGTATAATGTGTCCTCGGCTTTGTTAAAAGTTTGGCAAAGGAATTTTGCGACTCATATTTATATATTATATATATATTTTTGGACATATATTTTGGAATATAGAACTGCACTGCGCGATCTTCAATATAATTTCTTGTGGCATTATTTTAGCTTATTATTTTTATCGATTAGATCATTTGGTTTGCAAGCATTGAGAAACCAGGCGATGAGGTTAGAAATATTGAGCCCTAGTAATTTGGAAAGGCAAGGTAACAACGAAACTGGCCTGTAGCCTGTATTAGTTCTTTATAGTCAACCTCGTTCTTAGAATTTTTGGCAATATCGACTTGTTTCAAACTTAAATAAATTTCGGTGAAAACACCTGTACTTATCTTTTAAATTTGCCATCATTTGCAAGTTGGCACTAACATTTCTGTTAAATTAAGTTATACATTACACAGCGACTATTCAATCCAACGTTTTTTGTGTAAGGCAATATAATGAGAGGGTGTCCACAACAACCGGAGTAATACTTACTTTTTGTTGTTCTGCCAGTGAACCAGTTTCAGGAGTAGCCGAACCACTGCTACTGCCGCAGCCTCCACCTAGCTCAATGGTTGCGTTATTGCTGCAACTACTTTCAGGATTGTCAGTACTTGTAGCATCCTCTTGCTTACGCTGCAAACGACGACGCATTTCCTGTTCAGTCTCAATCGATATAATGGCACCGCCTTCAGCCTCTGAATCAATGATTGCACCGCAACTTTTCTGATGCAAAAACAATGAGGACATTCGCATTTGGAGATCACGCAACTCCGGCGTTGGCTGGAAGTCTGTAGCATTTTCCAACTCGGCCGGCGGCATAGCACAACGTAAACTATCACTATCGTCCTTTATGTTCTCCCGACATACGGGACAGTGTGCCTGAAAAGGTTTAGCACTTTTTTGCTGCCAAGCTGGTAGTTTAGACGTTTCATCTAGGTAGTTGCGGCGCATGGCATTCAAATGGCGACCTAAGCAGTAGCTGTGCAAGTAATGGAAACACTCCGTTCGTGTGAACTCATCGCCCTCGCAAAATCCGTATAGACAAACAACACACTGTCCGCTCGGCAAATTGCTGCCGGTCAAGTGCTCACGCACGACTTCGATCAAGTCAAACACCACCGGTGCACCCAACGAGTCGTTGAGCTTACTTTGGATAGCTGCATTTATAGCTGTTAAACGCACGTCGTCTAAGCCCCGTGGACGTAGGAGCTTATATTCAGGACTAACATCTGGATATCCGGGCATTGGCAGTACTTGTAAAGTAACACACACATATTGCTGGTCCGTATCGTCCCCAACCACGGGGAACACTGTGGTCTCAATCGTTTTCGGAATGCTTACAAAAATAATTCGCATAAATCAGAACTAGTCCCATTCCAAGTATCTCTCATAGGTACTCACCCCTCTTCATTTCGTTCTATATGCACGTCGTCCATCATAATTGCCTCCAATGACTCCACTTCATCCAATAGTCTGAGAAAACAAATATAAAATCAAACAAATAAATCTAATCTAGTTAAGATCGTATTCAATTTATTTTTAATTATGCTGGCAGTTGATTTATAATCATTTTTTAATATTCGCTATGCTTTTGTGTATGCTCCCTCCATAACGGATCTGTCTATGGCGCCCAAAATGTACCTACATTATGGAAATAAGACCCCTTGGCATGAACCCTTGTGAGTGGCGCCGATTGCTCATTAAACAAAATCATATATTTACGATCACTTTTAATGTGACACCCCAAGATATTGTTAAGTACTTGTATACTTAAATGGCGTGTTTCTCCAACTCGCAATTACAGGCAACTTTACGACTTAGATATAATTTATTGAGCTATGTCAAAGCTTATTTTTCATAAGCAGGGATAGCGTTTTCAAATCTCTTGCGGGCAACTCTTGGGTTGTTGAAAACCACGAAAGTTCGGTCTATAGTTAGCTAGTCTCTCATTCCAGAATTCATATGAGGACTGCAACAGGGTGCGTCATGTCTGCAGTGGACAACAATAAAATGATGCCGATGCAATGCTTGCTTAGGTGTTACCGCCAGAGCCTCCCACTAAAACTAACACTAGAATAAAGCTGATTTTGATCACTCCTCACAGCCCTGTCCAACTTCAGACCTGTACTTGTTCTCAATTATTTTGTTGTTCTACATGAAAAAGTTGGCGTTAGAAAAAAACCGTCTACTTGAGCCTTTAGTAGCATTCATTTGTGAATAGCAGAACTTCAGAAATAAACTAAATTAGTTATTGTTGTTTACAACATAATATGATAATTTGCCGCTTTTGCTTTGTATAAAGGCAAGAAATATGTGCCATAATATCGCAAACTACTAAATAAACTATATTCTACATCTCGAAGCTGTTTCTACCAATGCCCTTGTTCCTCTTATTTTTTCTGCTAGATTGATTTCTGTTTTCAACGCCAACAGTCTAAGAAAACAAATTCACTTGAAATCTTTTAATTTGCACACAACTTACGCATCCATATTATGGTTGTCGGTTAAAAACTTTTTCAGAAATCTTTAATCTTTCTTATTTAGTATCTTCATACCAAATTTCGGAGCAGCATCAAAAAATCGATTTTAACAACTTCTTCCCCCTTTTTTAATTGGAGTTTAACCAGATAACGGAGCCAATAAAATTGATGTACGGCGGCGGCACAACAAACCGCACTTCAACGGCGACAGCAGTGCCGGCCAACCATTTGCAACATAACCATACTAAACTAAAAGACGAAATCTTACTGAACGCTTATTGAGTAGGAGGTAGCTAATGCGATAACTTGTCACCATTGTACAAATATAGAAATATGGTTTTATTTATAGAAAACTATTCACAATTTGCGCCATAAAGAGTTTGTTTTAAAAATGTTCAGTTGAGGAACGAAGTTATTCACGAATAACCCATAGCGAGCATGGTTATTACTCGCTCATAATAGTTGTGTTATTGGTCAAGCCTCGATAAATAAGATAGCAAAACTGCAATAGTTGTCATCTGTTTACAAACATTGGCAAATCTGTTCGAGTCCATTAAATAGACCATAATTACTTGTTTTCAAAAAAAAAATTAGAAAAGTAGTAAAATTATTTTTTTGGTGCCATTTTGGTACTTAGAATGTTTAACTATCGAGTAAAAGCTTCCATCCAACAAATTATTTTCCTATTTTTTTAGAATACAGAAGTGCTTTTCCTTTAGGCATGCTCAAAGATGGCATTTTTTTGTTAACAAATGACTAAACTATTAAGGCTTTGCTATCCAGTCTTAGTTATCGAGGCATAACCAAAATCACCGCTAGCATTTCTTGAATAATTTTTTTTCTATATACTTCAGACATTCATACCAAACCGTTCATGATGCATAGATAGAGTTGAACAGATTTTGTGTACACAGAAACGTTTACAGTTTTTCTCAGAGTTTTAAAATTATCGCGACCTCTTACTCGCTTAATAACCGGGCCCGTGAGCCCAAAAGCCATACCCATTGCTGTAAAACTTACACCCTGTTTCTCTATGTCGAACGAAAACATGAGCGAACGAAAGTCATTCACTCGAAGTCGTCTCAATTTGCGTTTCTCAATAACAAAGCCTTTCGTTCGTTTGCTCTTACCTGCGCCAATTATTGTATGTTACGTAATTTAGTTGCCGTATCCACATTTTTCAGATTTGTTCAATTTTTCTAAAAAATCCTATTAAATTGTATAGGCGTATAGGATAAACAAAACAAACAAAACGATAAAAACAAAAAAACAAGTTTTTTTTTTTTTACAAAACTAAACATACGAATTTTTCATAGCAAAACAAAAAATACTGTGAAATTCGCCAGTGTAGTTGTGGGAGGTCCTAGGGAGCTCACCTTTAAGCAGAGCTTCCTTTTTTGCTATCCATTTTTTGTGTTTTGCTTTCTTACTTATTTACCTATATATTTTTTTGTCAGATGAAAGCAAAATAGGAAGTGACCGATTTGATATTTGCTTCTCTGAGTTGACATCTTATATTTCTCACAGAGGCCTCGAGTACGAGGCGAACAAACGCGTTCTTTCGACATTGAGAAACAGGCCATTAAAAAAAAAAAAAAAATATATATATATATATATATATATATATATATATATATATATATATATATATATATATATATATATATATATATATATATATATATATATATATATATATATATATATATATATATATATATATATATATATATGTATGTCCGGCATGATGAGCGGACACAACAATCATTTTGGAAGAGCTGTTATTTGCATTTAAAGTGTGCGAATTTTGTGTTTTTTATGTTTAAATTTTTTTTGAGTTCTTGTGATTGTGGTCGAACGAAAGTGGATAAACAAACCGAAAATTAGTTTTTCGACATAATGTCATAAAAGAAGCATATCGCCCATCTTGTACAATTTATAGTCTTTGATAATGCATCTATTTCAATAAAAATAGTTGTCGTTCTCCACTAAAAGACGATAGGTTAAACAAGATGGACATTGTGCTTCTTCTTTGCAATAATGCAGAAAAACTTCACTTCAACGCACAAATTCTTGGTTTATTTTCCACATTCGTTTGCACACAATCACAATGCTGTTTACTACATTATTGCAAAGAAGAAGCACATCGTCCATTTTGTACAATTTATCTTCTTTGGTTTATGTTTTTTAACAAGTGGTGTCGTTGTAGCTGTTTAACACAACTTTTAGTGTTTTTCTAAAAATAAGTACAATATATTGCCTTTGTTCTCTTCGTTAGTGTTAGAACTAGCCTCTTTTTACTGTGCCAATTATTAATAAAAGGATTCTATATACATATATGGTGATCAGTCTAGAGGTATTTTTTCAACAGGGTTTTTCACAGATTACGCGCGATTTGTGTTACACTTTATATTTTTTTCTTTTGAGATTTGTTTGCCATTTCATCATGGAAAGACTTACACCGCGAAAACCGTGGTGAGGTTAAGGGGCTGGTGAAATCATCTGTCCATATTTTTTAAAATTTTTAATGGGTAATCAATCTAGAGGTAATTTTTTCACAGATTATGCGTGAGTTGTGTTTAACTTTATTTTTTTTTTTTTCATTAACGCCATACCAGTCGAAATGCTCGAACAAGTCATCTAAAATTGGACCCTCAGAATGGCCACCCTGAGGTGTAGTTGCGGCCAACATTTGAAGGAAACTACACTCAAAAAATAAATGAAACAAAATGTCCTTTCGAATAAACAATAAAGATTCCACACTTGATTTGAATTTGTGTATTTTTTATTTAAAACAACACTTCTCGATTTATCTCCCATTCAACCATTGGTTGACAGATGGTTTATCTTCAGGTGACTTCAACTGAAATGAATGGTTGCCATCACATAAATTATGTTATATTAAAAGGGTAAAGCAGTTATCATAACTAAAACCTGAGATAGTACATGGGACTTTATAGTTCAAGTCAAATTCGGTTGCTGCAATAAAACAGTTTTCTGTGTGTAAATGTTAAAACACTAACATTTCTTTATATATAAGTATTAAGTGTAAAGACAAAGTTTGTTATTTTCTGAGAAAATGTGTCAAACTCGCTGCTGAGCAGCTGTAAAAAAGCAGTACTGAGTTCAACGTCGTTAAAATTAAGAATCAAATTGTGTCTGGCAACATTGCCTAATTCATGCTGAATAATATACATAAACATTTTTCTGCAAAAAGTTTAAAAAGGCTGATAAACTGCGATTTTCAAATAAATGTAGTCAATTAATTTTTAAATGCAAAAATGGAAACTTCAAACAGTTTCATAGTTTTATGTAAATAGGCGCCAAAAACCACCAAAAACAATAAGTTGAAGTCGACAATATAAATCTGGTACTGTCAACGCTGTAAAATGTCCGTTTTAAATCCAAAATTAGTCTGTTGTTATTATTTAGACATTAGCCATATTCGTTTGGGGTAACTAAAGGGTGGCAAAAGAGCCATAATTTAGTTAGCTGTGTGTCAAGTGGCACCGTCCTGTTGAATCCACATAACGTCCACATCCATATCTTCCAATTTGGGCCATAAAAGGTTCGTAATCATCTCACGATAGCGAACATAACTCACAGTAACTCATTTTGGAAAAATACGGCCCGATGACGACGCCAGCCCACAAACCGCACCAAACTGTCACTCTTGGTGGGTGCATTGTTTTTTCGACAATCACTCTTGGATTATCATTCGCCCAAATGCGGCAATTCCGCTTATTGCCGAATTCACCAATTCAATTCAAATATGCCGTTGAGACATCTTGTTTGGTTTTGTAAAAAAAACCGTTTTTATATAGCAAGAGTTTGTTGCAAAAATAAATTAGATTTCAAGCCAACTTGCTTGCTAACCGAGAAACTTTCATACAAATGCTAGTTTAGAAACTTTAGGAGAATACAGCTAATTTCGACATTTCTAAACTGAAATCAACTTTTTTTTGGCACAAGCATAACCTATGTTTTTCACCAAAAACAAAGTTTTTTATTTCCAAAATCCAAAAGATGTTTTAAATCTAAAGATATTTGAAACTCCATTGCAAAGTAAGGCCGTTTGCGAATAAACCCAAATATTTTGTACCGAACAAAACTGTGAAGTTTGCGCGGTTTTTTCTACTGTACGATACTGGTTGGTCCAAATTAGACTGAAGGGTTTACCAAAAAGGTTACGAAAAAGTTTCAATGTAGCTCTTGCTGCATTGACTTCATCTTGCTGGAACCATATTATTCCTAACTTGTGGACGCAAAAAATTGCATTTTTATGTTGCCAGCAGCTTCTATATTTTCCGATAAAAATTAAGGATGGCAACGATTTGTTTGTAATTCAGAAGGTAATTCAAATGAATTACCACCAAACAACGTAATTCGCATGAGAGCGCGAATTACGAAAAAATACTGTAGTGTTAACGCCATATTACTCACAACTGAAAATTTTTAAAGAATACTGCTAAACTAAAGAAAATCTCAGGCTATGGCCTCAGAACACCAAACTAGTTTAACTCTATCTCTCGAAATGGAACTTCCCAAAATCTGGAAAATACACTAAATAAAAAAAGATTTCAGAAACCGGAAAAAACAGTTCCCTAGCTGTAAACTAAATTGCATACTGCCATACATATCAAAGCTATCTAAAAAAAATATTCTTGGAAAAACTAAAACCGTCCTTACAGCAGTAAAGCATTTACATGAGGGCCATACAACAATAGAGCAAGTAAATCGTCTGATTTGCCGAATAAGAAAAGTATTTGAAAGCCGAGAATACTGATGTGTTTTCTATGACGCCAAGCTTGGTCCCAGGGTTTGATCTTCAAAATTGGGAAAAAAAAATTTTAGAAACACTTATTCTTTTCTGTAATCATATTCTCAAAATCGTACTTTTCAAGTACATATTTGCGGAACTTTTTTACGAAGTTAGGAGTCCCTTTAGAAAAGCGTTCAGGGCCCTTTTCTTTATCTTTTATTTGCATTCATACTTATATCAACTTTTTCTGACGAGAGTGCATTTACGTGCGTCAATAAAAAACAATTTCGCGCTTCTAGAACACTTGAAAATCCCATGCGCCTGGTCGAGACGTGGCCGCCTAACTAGCGAATTACGGCCAATCAGGCACATGCAAACATACAACGTTTACACCTAACCTAAACACATGTCCACCAGTGAACTTGGGGAGCCGACAAAGAAACCTTGTTAATCTCTTACACAGCGATAGGTCGGTTGGTCTGTAGCGAGCTACGCTGCGCTGGTGAGGTCGGCGAACGTGAGTACGATGCAGTGTAAGAAAATTCAGACTTGCCAGAATGCTGCCCTCAGAACATCAACAGTTGTCGAAGGTCCTTACCGTGCGCAGAAACAATTTCCTGCTGTCTAAGCAATACCTGCTTGGGTATTTTTGCGGCAGTCATCCTAACCACCATCTCTTGGACAGAATGCCTCCGCCCAGGCATATCAGGTACGATCTTCATGAACTAGAGAGAGATGTCCAGCGGTACAAGAGAGAACCTTTAGATCATCGAAACTATCAGACAGATCAGAACAACATTCACACTGATGAAGTCCCGGCAGCAGTATCCAGCTACAGTGTAAATGTTGTGCTAGGGGAACATCCTCCTGAGATTTCCCATGAGGAGAAGGTACTACCTCGGCAGACGTGCGTGGTTCTGGCTCAGCTGAGATCTGGATGGTGCAGCCGCCTCAATTATTATTGGGCACGAATTGATGCTTACATTCCGGACATCTGTCCGGCCTGCCATCAGGGACAACATGGCCTGCTGCACTTCTTCAATTCTCCGGCCAAGCCATTCAGTTCGTTTCCTTCAACCCTACGACGACAACAGCAAGAAGCTCAAACATTCTTCTGCGACATCAAAACTGTTGTTTTTCAACTCCGTTTTTTGTGAGAGAGATTTTGAACATCTTCCTAAATCTTCGTCTATTTGGGCGTTCAACTAATTCTGCATGGCATCTTTGTTAAGCATTTTCCATAGAATATTTAACTCGTCTAAAATAAATTAAATTTTTTATTTACCAGTATCACTTGCAATATATCTTCCGATTATGATATTTATCTTGAAATTTTGAAGTGAACAAATGTTCGCACTTCTTCTATATTTTCTTATATAGCCGACATTGTAGGACAGATAGTATAGTAAGTTTGTCATTCCGTCTTAAACAACTCAAAATTTCAATCGGAGACTCTTTTAAGTTTTTTTTTTATAATTCTAAGACGATCAATACAAGTCCGTGTGTCAGCTACATGCCCGATATTAAGCTAGAACCCTGAAATCAAAAATCAGACAAGTTTAAAGGAATCGGTTTATGCAGTACTCGTATACAAGATTCAACCTACTTGTTCTTATTAAATTTTCTGTGCATTTATTGCGGTTTCTATGACACTACATGACAATAAATGCATAAAAAAAGCTTTATTAAAAACGAAATAAATTGAATTTATAAAAACAATGCAAAGTTGATGAAAGCGGTCGACTTTTCATTACTAAATGGATTTAGTATGATCAGTTTCGAAAAAATTTAGCAAAAACATCAGTAAATAATAGAAATCAAAAAAATAATGTTTTTAGGTTCAGTAAATGGTGGGAATGATTTTTGTACAAATTTAAAAAAGTAAAAAACAGCTCTTCTTATTTTTGAACTTCCGAAAAAGTCAAAAAATGACTATGCCTATTCTTCAGGTAACAATTGACTTTTACACATTGCATTACACATTCCGTACAAAAATAGAGGCCGAATTTTGAACGATATGGGGAACAAAATATGGATATTAAAAACAATTCAACGGATCCTAACATGTTATTAATTTAAAGACCTTGACCCATTAGTATCTAGAGTTCCGGAAAATAGGTTATTTCGAACAGGACATATTGTTAATCAGAAAGAGTGCAATTTTCTAAAGAATCTGAATCTAATATTTGATTCAGATACGAATTGGCTGAATTAAGGACAAATCGGCTTCCTTCAACTATGTGTTCTAAAATACAACAAAAAAGATTTCTTAGAAAATCGGAAAATAATATAAATTCTGCGATTCGACTATATTTAAGGTATTGACACATACGTTTTAACTATTAAGCCTCATTCAGCAATAGAAACATGGGTTCTTGTATGTGAGAACGGTTTATATTAACTCAGAATCGTAGTTCTGTCAAACAATGACCCTCCACCAATAAGCATATCCCCCAATACTGTTAGGGACATCCACGACGCAATCCTTGGTGAAGAGTACGGCCGAAGTTGATCTAAATGTCGACATTTCCCCATCAGGTGCACACGAAGCTCAATAAACCTCACTCATAGAACCTCTCTATGAAAATTGTCACTTTTTAAGCAGGACTTTAACTACATATACATGAACAAAATTGTTTGTTAAGGTGCTTAGTGGTACTTTGAAACTCTTAACCAGTTTGGATTTCTCATGGGGTCATAGTGCAGTCTTTTAATCTGCCTGACTATCCACATTTAACTAAATATCATGGTTATTCGACAGGCTAATCTGTCGCAGAAATAGTATTGCTTGCTGATAGCCAGTACTCGGTCTGTAATATACTACAACTATCATTTAGTCAATATGACTCGCGCAGTTTAAAATCGTACATATAAAAAATCAACTTCTGTCACGACGTCAATCTTTGACCCATCGGAGTATACATACTGAGAAACCTTAAAATGCTTCTCCTTAAATTCACGCCGCCCTGTCAGTGATGAGAAGCAAGCACTGAAGGAAGGTAGTCTGACCCTTCAGGTGAAGTAAGTAACCCGGAGTGTCTAAGCAATCTAGAGTCTTTAGTTAATGCCTGCGACTAGATGTTCTCAAGGACCCTCTTGCAACCATTCCCCCTGTGAAATTCGCAACTGATTCCAAATGCAGGATTATGTTAAGGTCTGTCTGTGGTTTGCTTCTAATTGCTCCCGACAAAAAAGGGAAGAAAGTCTCTGAATTTTTTTAAGTAGTTTCTGAAGTTGACTGAATCGCACCAGACTATTCTGCCATACTTTAATAATTGTCTTACTATAACTCTATAACTCCAGTTCACTCATTTTGGTTTGAGACTCCAACTAATGCTTATTAAGTTTTGGCAAGCATGCAGTTTATTCAAAGCCCCTCTTTTATTCTCATACTCATCTCTAATGTTTGATCTAAAGTATGTTGTCCAAAACAACATCCATATATTAAACCTCTGTTGAAATAAATAATTTTGAATACTTGAAAAAATGTGTTTTTGCAAAACAAAATAACAGTAAATAAATAAAACAAATTTTTAAATTTATAATGTTTACTATGACTTTTAAGTGCCATTTCAATGTACAATGCAATTCCTAAGTCCAATGCAAGCTAGTCTGGTTATTACAAAAGTTAAAATCTTTCAAAAACAGATAGCGCCGCTGGATTAAGCAAAGTCGATTTAGTTTAACCCACACTGTGTCCCGCGTGTCAATTTTTTCAACTAGCACAATCCTGAAAGAAAAGCTCATAGTTGTACTTATAGAAGTTATTTTTCTAGGGTTTTCCTTATTTCGATAAATGTTTTTTTGAAACACCAAAGTGAGAGGACTCAATTTTTTGGAATCCGAAAAAGTGCTTCTGAGTGACAATAGTTTGTTCAATTAGAAATAGAAACAGTTTAACTCAAAAAATTCTTTACCTAAAGTGGACATGTTTTTTCAAATCATCATACTCCAATCAAAATTTTAGTTTTAAGAATTGTTGGCAGCAATTAAATTATATAGTCCTCATTCTCACTGTGCAATTTTTATAATTCCCTTTTGAACTTGTGTTCACACATGGCAATTCGGTTTTGGCCAATTTTTGTTTTCATTTTTGCATTTTCTGACATTCTGTGTCTTATTAGTTATGACTTTTGTGTGAACAAATAATGTAGTTTATTCAATTAATTATTAGTGTTGTTGGAATTTTTCAAAGATTTCTCACGAAGTTTATTTTTTAATTAGAATTTTTATTTGGCACAAGAAAAGATATAAAAACAGAATGCTAAAACAATCTTAATACTGCATTTTCATTTGGCCATTTATTCTCGTTTTCGCTCGAAACTTTTTAAAACGTCTCAACCAATTTTCACACAAGTTGTGGTCGTTTTCATTCTCGTTTTGGTTTTTGTTTGACAGTTCATTATTGTTTACAAACAAAGAACAACGTGGTGACTATTAAAATACTGAAATACATATTTTTCTTAAACAAGTGGCTAAATTAAGCTAAAGGCATGTTTTTTAATTTATTACTTGATGGTTACGATTAATTGAGGGTGCTCGATGATACAATAGAACAATGTAAAAGAGAACGAGTACAAATTTTAAGTCGCATACAAAATTTGCGCAGACACACATTATGTTTGCTTGTAGCAGCCCATTCTTTCTTACTCCCCGTAACTGGTCTACATATTCTCCCCATACGTCAATAAGCATACGTTCTTCACTTTCGGCCCAACATTTTTTTCTTTTGTATGTTTTTTAAGTTTTTTTTTTCTTTTAGCACGCTCATTTTTACATTTTCTTCATAAAATATCTATTTCACCAAATTTGTTTGACGTTTGATTCAAAATGTCTGCCTTGAGATGACAAACCAACGATAAAAAACGATTATTTTGGAGTTGACACACTTTATTTAAGGTGGCATCGCCTGTGGAAACGTTTTCGTTCCTCTTTAGAACAAAAACAAGTCAAAGTGAGACGTTTTCATCACTTGAATTTGTATGGGAAAACGTCTCATTTTGACTTGTTTTGGCCTAACTTTTGAAAACACTTCAAAAGTGCCTAGTGAAAAAAGAGCATAAGCCTTTTTCACACTACGAAAAAATAGAATTGACAGTAGGAACAAGTTTTTCCTTTCCATTCCTCTTACCTCTCTCTGCTACAAACGTACAGTTGCGGCAAGTGAAGTTACTTAGTGTGAATGGAGATATATTATCTGAGACAACCATTTGTGTATGCAATTCTTGAAATGCATTTAAAAAACTTTTGTAATCATGTTTCTTCCTTATACGATCTAGCGAGAGCTTAACGGCCTAGCCATGGGAAAAAGTGAAAATTGAGTTTTAATAGCTATACAATTTTCAAATAGCTGAGTTAAAGCAAATATGCTCTGGCCATCTTAAATGATATACGATATTGATGTACAATGTTTAATAACACTTTAAATTAATGATCGGAGAAATGTCAATTAAAATTAATACTTCATTTAAACATCAAATCAATAAATTTCTTCATCAGTTTGATGTAGGACTATTGATGAATCTTTTTCATCGATTTGTACTTTTTTAGTGTGCTTCTGCTTCAATCTTACCGCAGTCTGACTCCAGCGATTTGAGTTCGCTGTTTATAACGGCAGCCATAGCAGTTTCTACATTAGGCGTGTTTTATTTGACCTAAATCCCCGCTATAGCGATCATATTAAGCAAGAAATAAGTAATTTTAAAAGTTTTTTATTTACTGAAAACGGGTTGGATATATAGGGTGATCCATCTAGATGTATTTTTTAGAAGAAAAAAAATATATAAATTCAAATCAAGTGTGGAATCTTTATTGGTAATTTAAAAGGACATTTTATGGCATTTATTTGAAGGAATTTATATATATTTTATTTTAATATAATTTCCTTCAAATGTTGCCCGCAACTACGCCTCAGGGTTTCCATTCTGAGGTTCCAATTTTGGATGACTCGTTCGAGCATTTCGACCGGTATGGCTTTAATGACACGCGTAATGTTGGTTTCCAAAACCTGAATCGTCGGAGAGCCGGAAATGGACCTCATCACTGAACAAAATTTTGGTCGAAAACAGCGGATCTTACCGTTTCTAACCGAACGCTCATTTCCATAATACAGTTGCCAACATTAGCAGGTAATTATTTTCAAAAAATAAATGTCATAATATGTCCTAAATTACCAATAAAGAGTCCACATTTGATTTGAGTTTTGTTTTGAAAAAATACCTCTAGATGGATCACCCTAGAAAACAGCTTGACAAATAAAACAAATTTATTGTTAAATGCTCCTTCTACACAAATATGCCTTCGCCTCTACATTAGCTTTTATATAGCGTAGCTTAACATCTGCTCTTTTAACAGCTTAGCCGATTAAATAGGCATGTTGTGATTTACTATTAGTCCGTTAAGAGCGTTTATCAATTGTAGATCTAGTAACCTCACAAGGAATGTAGACAAGCTGATAGCTGTAAAATCTTTAGGATTCGAAGACCAGAGGTTTCTAGCCTACGGAATGAAGACCACCTGAACCTCTCTCCAGCTCTTACGGATATAATTCAGTCAAAGGTGGAACTCATACTTATATATGTTGACAAGTTGCGGCATTATTATCACAAAGGACAGTTGAAGCATAGCTGGTACCAAGGGCCCATTTAAATTTGTCCTCGTTGACAATTTCACTAATCACACCTTCAACTGCATGGGTTTTCGATAAAGGCGATGTCTGTTTTTCAGTCGTCGTTTGCATCTATACAGGTAGAAAAGTGTGTCTCTAAAAGAAGATTTGAGGTTTCGCGGCCTGTTCAGCATTTTTTAATTGTATGCGGACGAACCGGGCTCGAACGGCGGATCATTTGTGGAACGCACATACCACATCTAATAAAGAGCCGTTTTAGTCCATTAAGGACCATAAACATGTTTGTTATTATAGTTCCCATTTGAATAAGGAATTCACGATGGATGGTGTATATAAAATTTGTCCTGTCTTAATTTAATGTTGATTTTGCCTGCTTACTGGTCGGAGACCCCATACAGTACATACATATATTCTTTGTCTGTGAAAAGCAAACTAAAGGTCACACTATTAAATCTAGTTGGCTAAAATTTTGCAGAATATGTGTTGATGGACGAAACGGTTGGTATTGAAAATGGTCAGATCGGTCAAGAGGTGAAAATAGACCCCACACAAGAAAAGAGGTAACCTCTGAAAAAATCTACAACCCTGAACTTAAACTATGAACTATATGGTGTCGGCATGGATCGAAACACACCATGGTAGAAAAGTGGGGGTTGACACACCCCTTAAAATGATCGCATTTGTGGCTAAAGTAATGGACCGATCGTTATAAAATTTTAACGGAATGAAATCAATAATTAGCTCACTACTATAGGCTATATTGTGTTAAAATTGGAAAAAGGGGCGTGGTCCCGCCAATTTTCAATAATAACCGATTACCGACTATAATCAATATATGTGGTGAGTTTAAAGACACTAGCTCTTTGCGTTTGGTCTGAATCGTGTCTTCCACAGACAGACATGGCTAGATCGTATATATGTACTTAATGTAGTCGCAGATAAATACATATATCAATGTGCCACAAACGGTGGAGAGTTTTTTTGAGAGTGCTTTAATTGTAAGGCATTTTGCATAGTACTTACAGCATGTATACTTATGTTTGCCAGTGTGTTGTACATGCGTGTCTGCAACAGAAATTCAGTAATCATCCAGCAATTTTTGTGAGTGTTCTTCATCGCCACGTGTTTGTTGTTCATGCTTTGCTTTGTGCTGGTTATCCTTTGGCCATGTGTGTGCAAAAGCTTTCTTTCTTTCTGTACAGGGCATTTCCATGCGCCAAGGAGCGCACACGCATACAAGTAAGCTTTTTCTTCTATTCTTCATTCACGTGGAATGCTTCAAATCAAAAATGTTTCTACACACACACATGTAGGTCAGCATGCTCTCACATTTGCATACACATACACAACAACTACCACAAACAATAAAGTTTCTCCCTTCACGACATGAGAACTGTACGGCAAATTTTCACCACGCAATATCGTTCAGTTTATAACGGAAAGTTCTAAGCGCCGGTAGTCAACGAGAGGAACGCTGCAAACAAAATTATTTAAACCAAAAAAAAAAAAAAACACAACAACACAAATAAAAAACCAAACCACAAAAATATATTGTGTATTAACCAGCCAGTCAGCCAAGAAGCATTTGGTAAAGTTGAACTTACGGTGGAGCAGTGACAACTTAAGGGAAAACTGAAAACTACCCAGGAGCTTGATACCAACACCCTGCTACATGCAAGGAAAACCTACCCTTACAACGGGAAAACGGAAAACTTTCATTCAGTGTATGTGTCTGTGTGTGTGTGTGAATATAAAATGAAAATTCTTAAAAGGATTTTCGGAAAAATAAAATTTCTCCAATGGAAAAAACCAATTGAAAATTGTAACTCAAGTACACCCCTTTGAAGCAAAAAAAGTAGAAAATGCAACAAAGTATAATTATAAATTCTAATGTATGAGTTATGTACACATGTGCATGCATATTTTTGCTAAATATTTACGGGTGTTCCGAATTCCAAAATATTGAAAATGCTTTTAAAAATATGTGATTTCCAGCCATATAATAAAAGTGAACGTATGTGTGTGTACTCATGTATACCTACACACATACATATGCGTGTCAGTGCTGCTGGTAGCGTCCGTCCTAAAGCGGAATATCGTAGGAATTTTTCAGGGCGAACCTCATCGAAATTTATTAAAAATATATTTCTATCTAATGCATATCTAGTATATACATATATACCAGCATATGTAAATATATACTTGCATGTTCATACATTACTTGCCTGTAATTGCAGTTATTTTAGTTGTCTTTTAACAATAATTGACAATCTCCCACTTGAACGGGACCAGCAAAGCCGTCGACGTAATAAAACGAATGGCGCTTGACAAAAGAAAAAATCATAAATAAATTAACAAAAAATAAAAGATGCAAACATTAACACGACAATGCAAGCTGTGTATTCTATTTAGTTCTAGTTGTTGTTGGTTGCACTCGCCATTGCACTTGAATTTGAAACATTTGTTTATTTATTACAAAAATAGACAAAACAAAAAATTAAATAAGCGCAAAACACGAAAAGAAAAACATTTCCTAAAAATCGACTAGTACACATTTTCAGAATAAAATCAAACGAAAAGCGATCATCGAAGGTTTTTGGTATCGGTTATTGGGGTTCGGTAGGACTGTTGGGTGGGTGGAAGAGGGAAGTGTTGGCGCTAGAGGTCGGGCGGTGCACTCGCCATCATCATCCAAGTCATTTGACTACAATGTTTGTGTAAACTTACAAACTGACGTACGTGTAAGTGTGTGTGCAGTGAAAAATACACTTACAGAAATGCGGCTGGCGTTGTTGTTGGTGCAAAATACTCGTACAAATTTGAAAGAAACCAAATGTTGGGATTACGACACCGTTCGTTTTAACAAGTGCTTTGTTTTTGTTCTCATGAAATCTGTGATTATTCTTAAACTTCATACCCACGTCGGGCAGACATGTCACTTTCCATAATCCTGGGAAAACGGACATGAAACTTTCCAAATATTACTTCATAAGCTTTAAGAAATTTCTGTTTAGATAATATACAGTGGATGTCACCTAAAATCGCACAAAACAAGTATATGTCAGTCCCGACCTAGATACGACCATCGATAGTAGTAACCTTTTTTAACTTGTGTATGAAAGACTGAAATAGGCAATTGTCAAAATGTCAGATCTAATTTGTATAAAATGCATGTGTGTTTTTTTATTTATAAAAACTTCGCGAGATAAGAGCAAGGACATTATCGTATTGGTGATAAGAGCAAGGACAAAATTGTTCAATGAGATTTTACGTTTTACCATATACTGGCCATTAGAATTTTCATAGTTTTAATACTTTTAAAAAGTAGTGTATCTTTTTGGTGAATTGTAACTTAATCATAATCAGAAAAGTAAAAAATCAATGTTAATAAAATTTACCAAGAAAAGAGGTAAGGGTATCCTGATTCAAAAAATTATTGTGAATGCAAATACAATTATTTTTAAGGTGCACAAAATTGCATGCCAAAAATGTTTCTATAGTTTTATATTTTACTAATAAGGCATTCGCGTTTGTCAACGAAATTACATAACGTACAAATTGGCTTATATCCTACGCCAATTTTCTTACGAATTGTACATATACGAGTACATATAATGCATGGCTGAAATAATCTTTCATTTGCCTTAATATGCAAATGGTTGTGAGGTACGAGTAGTACCCGTGACTTGGAACAACAAAACAGGGTTTAAATACGGCTAAATATAGGCGTATTTTGTAACTAGCGCAAAAATCCGCTTGAATTATTTCAAAGCGTTACTAAAAAATAAAATTTTATTTTTAATTTTGCGAAAATAAGTCGAAAAAATATACGATTAAAATCGTCTGTTTTGAAAATTGTAATTTAAAAAAAAATCCGTGCCTAGCTCATGAGTTGGAGAGTAGTTTCCCATTTAATCCTTAATCAAATAGTGATAAAATAAGGAAAGTCATTGCTCTTAAATACGCACATGCCCATGATTGAATGCGACCCGATTTTTGATCTTATTGCCTTAGTTAAATTTTCATGACATATATTTACATAATTTTGACAATTATCTGACCTTTAAAATAGAAAAAAGTGTGAAAAAAGTGTGACAAAAGGATAACATCTAAAGTATAGTCAAGTCCATTATGGGTTTAAAGAGTATGTATCTAAATAACCTCAATAACATTGTTGACAAGACGCCATTAGTTTGCTGTATGCTGTTCTCAAGACGGTCGTTTGGTTTGTTGTAATAAATCAGTGACTTAACATAGCCATGATAAATCTGGTCGACTATGTATTCCACTTCTGGAAGAACGCTTTCGGAAAACGGTACTTTCAGCAAATCCAGCCGAAAGCCCGAAGTGTGACAATTAACACCGTTTTGTTGGAACCACACGTAACTCTGGTCCATGTTTTCCTATTGAAACCAAAAGTACCATTTACCATGGCTTAATACCGTTGCCATTGAGTGTCACTACTGGCTATTCGATTTTCGGAAGACATGGGACCCAATAACACTGCCTTATTACATTTACTCAATGGTGTATCTGCATTGCGCCTTCAAAAGCGACCATTTTTGCTTGTTCACAAAAGAATGTCGTTGAAGACCATTTTATGTTTTTGACAACGTCCATTTCCTGCTTCTCGAGAGCTCGACCAAAGAATGTATTTCGTTTAGTTTGGTGGTGTTGTTCAGTTCAGCTATGCAGTGATGTACAGTACAGGTAACCTTGTTTCAGTTGTGTCATTACACAGAGAAAAAGTCGTTTGGAATTCCGTTCGGACTACAAAATTTGCTTTGCATACAATCCTGATCGACATTTGGTAAGGCGTTCCATAAGATCATAGCTATGATTACACAAGGGCACAAATGGTTTGTTGATTAATAACTGTATGTTGTTTAAAGGTTACTTGGGACGCTGAATCCAAATCTGCTCTTAAGACACTTCCACTACATATATTGGAAAAACTTAAAACTCGGCAACAATCTTGCCCAGTAGTTTGATGGTTGAAGTTTTGAAAAATACAAAAATAAAAATGCCACAAAAATCACAATAAAATGAGCTTTATTCGGTGCTCAATTACGAGTATGTGTGTGTTTCCTACTGTGGATATGAGATTTAAAATCAGCGACCTCAAACTAAAGGGTGGTTAAGGGCCGATGTTGAATGTGAACCACACCTAAACGTCAAGTTTTTTTCTGCATTTCATTTGATATTTCTCAATTTCAGACTAACTCAATTTGAACCATGTAAAGATAGACAAGCGAGAGCAACGCGTTAAAGTTATTCAGGCAGGTATTATGAAAATGGGCGCGTGCACTTGGTGATTTTTTCGGTCAATTTAATCGTCCAAATGAGCGTACAATCGAAAAAAATCGTGAAAAACTTTGAGCAAACCGGGTCTGTAAGAGTTGTGAAAACACCAATACTACTCGTGCAACTCGTACTGCAGAAAATATGGCTGCTTTTCGCGATAGTATGGCTGAAGATCCGCCCACCTTAACTCGTCGTCGTGCCCAACAATTGCACCTCTAACGCTCGTCGTTCATGAACATTATACAAGACTTGCATTTACACGCTTACATGGTGCAATAGACTCAAGAACTAAAGCCTTTTGACCATTCCAAACGTCATCAATGGTCAGAAAGGTGACAAGAAATGGCATCGGCCCTTAAAAATTAACCACCCATTAGTAAACGAATGCTTCAAAGTACAAGTCAACACAAAAATTGCAATTTTGTTCCCTTGTGTAATAATTTGCAACTGATAAATAACTATTCGATTATACTTATGGTATAAAGTGCAAATGATTGGATGTCACAACCGCCTCTTGTGCCAACTTATGTATTTTTTGATACTAACAATTCGTAACGACGTATCCTATATAAAGATCAAAAGTAGAAAAAAATTACAAAAATGAACTTAACTTGAAAAGAATGAAATGTTTTTTTTCTTCCAAATGCCAAGCGACCTGAGAACGTAGACCAAATGCTGAAATTGCACCTTTCAACTTAATTTTACTACAGTGCCATATTGTTTGGCTTACATTGCTTAACTCACTCTTAAGTCAAAGTCGCAGCTTATTTTTTTTATGAATGCTTTATTTGAATTATTGAATCTGCACCAAAGGAGCCTAACAATAAGTGTACAAATCTTAAGTATTGTTCAAAATTGGCAGGAATTTAAATTAATTTGGTCATTTAGTATATAACTGATATGGATCACATGTCTGAGAATTTTAAACCTGGTTTGGCTTAAACCTCGTGATAAAGGGCCAGTGGACCCCTACAGTCATTTACAGAGTGTTCGCGATATCATGTAGAGTAAGGAACTCTAGTTATGTATGTACATTAATTTCATATGGAACGGCATTCTATGTACTGAAGATTCCAGTGCACGAACTTACATTGTAACTTACATCGATGGTACTGATGGAATACTTACAGTACTCGCAACCACAATCGTTTGGTTGGCAAAAAATCGGTTGCGACAACAAATCTGATCTCTGTGTAAATTAAGTCTTAAACGGTTGCATGGCGACATATCGCAAAATCCGTTAATTTGCTATCGATAGCTTTCGGTTTTTAGTTACAATTAATACATTTCATGTTAAGATATATACTTGCACTTTTCCAACGAAATGGTATTAACTCAAAGATTTTGAATTTAAATTTTTGAAGCAAAGTGGCAAAACAGTTGCTATTTAAACTCACTATGAAAATATTTTTTTCTTTTTCTCCACTCTTTTTTCTAAAAAGACACAACCCTTTTATTATCTTGTTTATAGGTCTCTTTAGTTCGTGTTAAATGAAATCGTGCGAGTTTGATACTTACGTGTAAACCATTGTTATCACGTACCGCAACTTCAACTGATGCCTATATAAATCACATTTTCAATTC
Source organism: Hydrotaea diabolus (assembly GCA_963513945.1). Classification (NCBI taxonomy): domain Eukaryota; kingdom Metazoa; phylum Arthropoda; class Insecta; order Diptera; family Muscidae; genus Hydrotaea; species Hydrotaea diabolus. The sequence continues at coordinate 97,124,525 of OY740720.1, read as the reverse complement.
GAATTAATGGTTGACGATTCGTGTAAAATGCTCCTATAAACAAACTAAGTTATCTCAGCTCAGGATAGTTGTTGCTGGCATAAATAATAACAAAATAAAAACTAAGCAATAACTAAATGCTAATAGCGAACATATTATAAAAGAACGCATAAAATTCATAATTTTTAATTAATTTGTCCTAATGTTTTTTTGCCGCACAGGGATAAAAACTATTGAGTTTGATGTGTTTTTATTAGATACGTTTTTCTACTAAGTAGTTGTGTATACGAGTAAACACTTGCATTTGATGTGTGATGAAAGAAATATGTGCTCGGACCATCGGACAACGCATAGACAGCTTTGAGACGCGAACATCTGAAAGACAAGTTCAAATTACAATGTCTTACATTTCAGGCATATGAATTAAGTTTGGACGTCACATTCCAATACTTTATAACATTCCAATTCCTCAAGCAAACAGTATCATTAACCAGAGGTTTTCAATTCAACCGGGTGTACGAGTATTACACAGGCTCAAACAGACTTTTGAAAGAAATCGTAAATTTATATTGAAAAGAGTTTTGCACGTTTTGCTTAAATTTAATTGATAACTTTAGTACACTTCATTGTTCTTCCTTACTTTTGAGAAACAAATCCACAGGGCGAAAAACCTATGTTCGTCGATACTTTTAGACTTGAATTGATGTTTATTAACGTGTAATTTATATGCGCATACTGATTTCAAATCGATTTCCAAGCACGTCATATTTTGAAAATTAACGGTAACGAAGCCTGACTTTTCATGATAAAAACACTCAAACTACCAAAAAAACTACGTATTTTCCAACATTTTGAAACGCACATTTGCTTAATAATGGGTGATTCAAGTAGAGATACTTTTTTCAATAGCATTTCGTTGACAGATCACGTGTGATTCGTGCCATGCTGTCATGTTGTTATTGTTAAGTATTGTTTGGCATTTCATCATGAAAAGACTTACGGCTATACAACGTTTACAAATCGTTCAACTTTATTACGAAAATTTACGTTCTGTGAGCAATGTGTTTCGTGCACTTCGTTCAACTTATGCGTACTATTCGCAACACCATCACCCACCTTGAGACCCAGCATTCATTATTAGATAATATTCGACCGAATAGACCATGGAAGGTCGATTCGGCGCCGTTCGCAGCAACTCGGACTGACGTATGGCGCATTTTACGTCGAGATCTTAAATTGAAAGCGTACAAAATACAGCTTGTGCAAGAACTGAAGACGCCCGGCGTTCTCAAGCGACATCGCTTTGCTTTATGGGTTCTTAAAAGTTCCAAGAAAATCCGAACTTTTCGATCCAAATTTTGTTTAGCGAAGAGGCCCATTTCTGGCTCAATGGATATGTAAATAAAGCAAAATTGTCGCATTTGGGATGAAGAGCAACCAGAAGAGGTTAAAAAGCTGCAACTTCATCAAAAAAAAAAAAAAAAAACAACGGTTTGGTGTGGTTTGTGTGCCGGTGGAATCATCGGTCCATATTTCTGAGAACGTAACCGTTAATGGGGACCGTTATCGTGCCATGATAACTGACTATTTGATGCCTAAGATTGAAGCTCGTGATCTCGGCGACATTTGGTTTCAACAAGACGGCGCCACTTCCCACACATCGCATCAATCAATGGATTTATTGAGCAGATAATTTCACGTTTTGGGCCGGTCGTTGGCCACCAAGATCGTGTGATATCACACCGCTAGACTTTTTCCTGTGGGGATATGTAAAGTCTAAAGTTTATGCGGACAAATCCGCTTAGATTTAGGCCTTGGAGCAAAACATCAATCGTGTCATTCGCCAGTTACTAGTCGAAATTCTCAAACGAGTCATCGAACATTGTTTTTTTTCTTTAAAAAAGTAGGGAACACCGAAATGGATCACGCGTTACCAATAACTTCAGTGTATGTGTGTGTGTCCATATTCAACCCAATAATTTCAAATTGTTGTTCAACCCTTTTCCCTTCAACTTTCCATAAGAACATCTGTCAAATAAAGTGGTCTGGGTAGTTTGCATTCAGCTGTTATTCAGCTAAAGTCACTGCGATTGGTTTAAAATTATTGCCATTACACCAGCATTTACTTATTTGCGCTGTAGTTTTGAACGATGATGCCTACCTAGCATTAGGTTTCGTTGCTGGATATAAATAAACGTTTTTGCCATGACAACAGTGTCGTTGTTGTCTTTTATTTACATTATTACAAAAAATAGCTGACACGACGAATCTTAAGAGCACCATCGCATGCTATTCGAAGCAAAAAACAAAATTATCAACGTACGAAAAAAGTTAAAAAAAAATCCAATTACACATTGTCATCACGTTGGAGATATTGTTCTCGGGCCAGCTTTATCAAACTTTAGAATTAATTTTTGGCCTGGCCTATGCAGGATTAAAATCTTTGCGATGGCGAGCAAAACCACTTATTCTTATAACATTCGGATTTAGCCTGGTACTAAGAGAGCCTTTTCATGAATAGATGTGTCAAGCTCAATATAAATTATTGTATTGGACCACTAATTTTACAAACTTTTTTTTTTATTTTCCTACGAGTAATAGTAAATTCATAATGAAAATAATTGCATTTAATGTACGAGTAATAGCTATCTTCTGTTTTGAGGACAATATTGAGTTTATTATGCTCAATAATGCACTAAATTAATATGCCAATTGATAAAAATATACTTAATTTGAGTACACCAACATACAATATGACACGAATAAAAGGGAATTTCCTGAACAATTGTGCACAGACGTATTTATATGGGAAAATTTATTTAAATTTTAGTACTGATATGTGAAATGTCGTATGATAAATACATGTAGTTCATTTTGATTAAAACTCTATTTGAATCTGATACAGTTTTTATAACACTGTGGTACAGAGTATTTTGAATTAGTGCTAGAGTTTGTAAAACCTCAAAGTATTGGAGATAGATGCCATGTCAATCATAACGTCCGATTCAGAATCAATATTTGATTCCATTGGCGATGTTCGCTCGCCCACCATCTTTGGTTGTAATCAAAGTACAGGTCGCAAATATCAACCGATTTTGACGAAACACGCTACTTTCTTTAGGTTTGGGCCAATGGCTAACTATATTGGTTCTGTAGCTATAGATGCCACTCATTGCGTCTGATTCTGACACAAAGCGTTACGAGGGACAAAACTCAAACGGTTGGACCTTATCGGTCCTTATTTTCGTATAGCCCCCACACAAACGTAGATCCTGCCACTCTAGAAGCCATCGTGCAGAAATTTCGCCAATACTCGTATTTTGCTCTGTAGCCACCCGATTTTAGATACTGCCGATCCACAAGCAACATTCTGCTTCCGATCTTTCTTAAATACAACGTAACCTTTATATTAAGTCCGACCTTGCTTAAATTCCAGAATAATTCTGAATAGTAGACTGGTATAGTTTTAGCAACGCCAGCCTTAAGATTTGTTTTACTTGTTTAACTTTAAGGCGTGTGTTAAGCCTATATTAACCGTATAGATTCCCTATGTTACACTTTTTAAAAAAAAACTAGAGAAAAACGGCAAGCACGGATATTTACTTATGAAGAGATACGAATAGATATGAAACGCCGCTTGTGTAAGCTATCATTTCGTGCGCGATCGTCGTATCACCAAAGACATTGATTTACGGTATGACATAAAGTTTTAAATTTTGTTTTGTATGCAAAACAATGCTGCTCTACATACAACTGTCACTAAAGTAATACTCGTATAAAAAAATTTCTCCGGAATTTCTATAATAAGGCACAATATCACCATAACCGGTTGAATCTTAGCAGCAGTTATAACTTTTAAATGCCGCCATCGATAATTGTGGGTAAACTTTAATTTTAGGATTTAGGAACCCATTATAACTTACGTTTATGAGAAACTACATTTTGACCATAGGAAAAGCTGGCACAAATCCTAAGTTGCGTCCGTTTGCTTTCTACCTTAAAAACTCCATAGCAAGAATTTCGTAATGTGTACGATGAGCATCGCATAGCAGGTGCTAAATAAAAGCTAAACGAGAAGAGGACTAAAACTTTATGGCTCTCCGTAGAAAAAAGTAGAGCAGACATTTAGCTCGCTCGCTACGCAATAAGTAGTGGGGGATGGTATTGCTGTTGTCGATGGTGCTGGTGGTGGTGGGATGGCGATCCTGCGTACTTGGAACTTATGACGCTGGTGGTCTTTCTATACTGCAGTGGGGCTGGCAATGGCATTGGGCTTTTCCCACATTGCTCTGCTCGGTTCGGTTCGGTTCCATGCGCTCGTATATACGTTTGGCAAGACAGCCAGCAAGCACAAGTCAGTCTGTCCGCACATTTTCCTACATGACGTTTCTAAATTCGCCATGGCCTTACACTTACTTTCTCTTCACCTCCCGACTTCAGCATGTTTATTTTTGGCAAAAAGTCAATTTTGTTGTTTGGTTTTCGTGAAAATTTACCAAAAAAAACTATTCAACGTTTTTTTTAAGAACACAACAAATATGAAAATTGCAATATTTCGTTGGCGTCTCTTTTCATGTTTGTTACAATCTGTGATACTCGTAATCGGGCTGTGGGAGGTGGGAAGGGATGTATCGAACAATTTCGTAAAAATGAAATGGATTTTTTTTGAAAATTGCACCTTATTTTGCTAAATATGGCAGAATAATTAAAATGATTTGTAAGAAGGCATGTATGTAAGCTCACAGTAGTAGTAGAGTAAAACGTTGATCTTAATAATTGTTTTCTTTTTTCCGTTAGAAAGTCTAGTGTTTGTTTTGTATAAGTAAGCATTCGATTTTTTAATTGGCAAAGTTTACACTTATTATTGCCTTCTTTTGCATAAATAGGCAAAACTTTGTCCATTACTTTGAGCTCTACTCAACCTAATAATCCATATTTGTATTTGTAATCAAATTTGCTCTAATTTAAGTACACATGAGTTTGACCTCCAATCTTTGCTAAATCTTAAAAATAAATCCAAATTTGGGTTTTTAACGATTTTCACTGAAGTTTGACTTTTTTGAGGCGCTTTTTCAACAACAATGCATAGGGTGTTTTTAAGGCATTGAGAACTTAAAACGATAATACAGGACAGAAATATTGTTGGAATGATTTTTTTTGCAAACTGGTTGAAAACTGTATGGCATTTATTTTTTATATATAATTTCCGACATCATTTTTAGCAGCTACAAAATACATGGTCCATTCGATCAGTTAAATTTGTTGGCCACTTTTTTACATAAATTTAGTCGTATGGTGTCTAGTCGGTGGCTTGAATATTGGCTTTAAATGCTTCAAGAATTGGCTTAACATAGCCCCAGAAAAACGAGAGGCCAGTGAACAGAACCAGTTCTGGAAGTAAAATTGTCACCAAGTTGATTGTTAAGCTCACACCGATTGTAGTTGATATTAAGCTAACTAATTTTAGAAACAAAAATTCAATTCGCTTGGCTTGATAGCGCTCGCCATTTACCGTAGCGGACGGTTCTTTCTCATTGCGAAAGAAATAAGGAGCGATGATGCCGCCAGCATTGACCAAACAGTCAATTTTAATGAATTTAAGGAAGTTTCGTTATAGGCATGATTATGATTGTCTTTGCTTAATACACTGTAATTTTGCTTATTGAAGGTTCAAAATTATACCGAGGTTAAGTTTCCGGGTAAAATTTTACATTCCGGGTAAACAACCTGGGGTTAAAAATAGCGTGAAGGCTACCTTTTTGGTTTTCCGGTTGTATAAAAAATATATCCCAAAAATACTACAATTATCTTGATTTTATAAAAGCTGACTCAGCCCTTGTGCGTGGAAGTATCGACCTTGATCGGTCTGTCTTATTTTTTAATGCAGACCATCAACACACTTCATTGCCAATTTTCAGGAACCTTACTTCAATATAGTATGATTTTTCCAGACAGACAGACGGATATGGCTAGATCGTTTTACTAATGGGGTCTCCGATCAATATCTCGAGATGTTGAAAAATGGCAAAGTGAATATACATTTCATTCTCTGATGGAGGGCTTAAAAAGACGTAATCTTTCGAGATTACGTTTTTAGAAGAGTTATCAAGATTAAATAGCACTTTTTTGATATGATGATTTGAGTATTGAAAATGAATATCTTCTTCTCTAATGGATTATTCTAACCGATTCTTTCTTTGTGTGTGCTGATTTCAAATTTTCATACTCGTATATATCTCTAAGGCATGTAAGAACTTCTCTAAAAATGCATTAGGTCCCGGTCAGTGAGTAAACAAATTAAAACGTAGACAGCTCACTGATTTGAGAGAAGTTTTCCATTGTTCCTTAATGGAATGTTGTGGGACTTAAGTAAGTATAAATACCAATAAAGGATTACCGCATACTTGGAAACAGTAACAAACTTGAAACTCGTGCAAACTGCGTATCTCGAATTTGGCACGACCTACAAAAAAATGTTCGGTTAGACAAAAGGGAGAGTTCGGGAGGTTGCCGTAAATATACACGATTACGAGTACACGTTCGGATTGTGTTGGTATTGCTACGTGAAAAAGCTCGTATTGAGAGTCGTTTTTGTTTCTGCCATTTCGTGTTTTGTTCCGCTTTGGGCTTTGTTCGCTTGTATGCGAGTATCACAATCAACCGCACTAAAATATCCATTATGCCTGTGTGTATGCGTATGTAAACCTACTTATGTTTGTACGGATATGTGCAACCCTACTACATACATATACGCTGAACACTCGGAGGACGAGCCGGTAAATGGGGATGGTGGATGTGATGACGTACGAGACTAGTTCACAATTTTGGTCACATTTGGTACAAAGGATCATAAAAACGAAGTATACGTACGTATATATAAATGTATGTATGTTTGCACATATTTGACAGCGCATAGAGATAGGGACCTAAGGGTAAAAAAATCAATTTTAATTTTTTTTCTTTTTTTGATGTGGACAACACTTAGCATCGAATGAGACCGATCCCATGCCCTAAAAGTGTTCCCTCCCAGAGATATGCGCGTTTTATGAAAGTGAAATCGACGATTCTAAGCGTAAATAGAAAGGGACCTAATCTTTAAAATGGCGCTCCTGAACAACACTGGTTTTTAACCTTTGGTCCCTTTCTATTTTGCGCGTCAAATATGCGAAATACACATACACCAACTATTTGTATCTACGGTCAGTGCCATTCGAAAGCGTTCATTTATAATTTCGTACAAGTTTCAAAAGTGGTCGTTAAGGCAATAGTTTTACAATTTTTTAAATCATAATCCGTTTGATTTAAAAACGGAGTTTATAGAAAAAGTTATTGAAGAAATACTATAAAAATAAGTGAGTAATAACCGATGTTAATTTGAGATTTTCTATGAGTGCATAGATCACTCTGATTTCTGCAGAATCGAAAAATTATTATTACTATAAGGGTGCACTGAAAATTTTTATTAGTTTCAAATCAGTAAAGGATTCGAAGGATACGTATTAAACAACTTTACGAAAGTGTTCTTTAAGCACCCGGCGTTTTGGGTTTCTTGCGTGTTTCAGCCAAAATACAAAACTTTTCGCGTCTACCTAAGAGGTATGGTGAAGCCGGCACAACTGACCCTTAAATTGGTTTCTTCACTCTATATATATATATATAACTTAGGTCATTATGGTGATAATCACGTAAAACTTACATTAATATGTAAAGAAATGAATTACATCGTGATTAACACGGTTGTTCCTTAATGCATTGTTGAGTAACAAACGTATTATTGTTATTGTTGCATTTTTTATGCAAATTCTTTAAAGTAATGGAGTTGAAAATTTGAGCAAAAAAATTATAAAAACACTTGTCCAGTTTCCCATATTAAATACCAATTTTTTTGCATAAATACACTAGCAATTGTTGTAATAATATTTTTAATACGAATCGTGTTAACCCTATCCAAATCACTCTACTCATTGATTCATAATATTAATTGTTTCGAAGTAATTGTGAAATAAATTGATCACTTTTTAAATTCAAACCCGATAGAACTCAAAAATAAACAAACACCTCGGAAAAATAGCTCATAATTTTAATTGCTAAGCGTTTTTTATCTCCTCATCATCGAATATCCGAAAAGTCCAAAAAACAACACGGTAATGCCTCCTTGATAAAAATAAATACCTATCAACGAACAAACAGCTCAACACACTTTTCACCTCTGACGACGCCCTTTCAGTCAATCCGTCGTCCCTCAAACCGGTGTGTAAAGGCCTCGGCCGGGGGCTGGCGGGAAGTACAAATGAAAATAATTTTGTTGTGATGATATTTCCTTCCTCCATACGGTTTACCAGCATTTCGTTTTAGTTCATCATTCAACTTTTCCGTTCCGTTCTGGTTTGTTTTTGCCTTTTGTTCGGCCTAATAACGAGAAACCCGCGCACTATTCGAATTAATGAAAAGTGTACTTGTACGCATTCACGTACAGTGAGTGTCATCTAGAATACATTTTTGCAGAGTCGAGAACAGCAGGATATTTTCTATAGGCATTAACAAAATTTACACTTTTTGTTAACAATAATTATACCAATAGCTTTGTTTTTTTTGTTAAGTCATGAAAACTTAGCAATAATTCAATTATTGTTAACAAAAAGTGTAAATTTTGTTCATGCCTATAGAAAATATCCTGCTGTTCTCGACTCTGCAAAAAAAATGTATTCTGGATGACACTCACTGTACGTGAATGCGTACAAGTACACTTTTCATTAATTCGAATAGTGCGCGGGTTTCTCGTCATTAGGCCGAACAAAAGGCAAAAACAAACCAGAACGGAACGGAAAAGTTGAATGATGAACTAAAACGAAATGCTGGTAAACCGTATGGAGGAAGGAAATATCATCACAACAAAATTATTGTCATTTGTACTTCCCGCCAGCCCCCGGCCGAGGCCATTACACGCCGGTTTGAGGGACGACGGATTGACTGAAAGGGCGTCGTCAGAGGTGAAAAGTGTGTTGAGCTTTTGTTCGTTGATAGGTATTTAATTTTATCAAAGATGTATTACCGATGCATTATGATGAGGAGATAAAAAACGCTTAGCAATAAAAATTATGAGCTATTTTTCCGAGGTGTTTGTTTATTTTTGAGTTCTATCGGTTTTGAATTTAAAAAGTGATCAATTTATTTCACAATTACTTCGAAACAATTAATATTTTGAATCAATGAGTAGAGTGATTTGGATAGGGTTAACACGATTCGTATTTAAAATATTATTACAACAATTGCTAGTGTATTTAGGCAAAAAATTGGTATTTAATATGGGAAACTGGACAAGTGTTTTTATAATTTTTTGCTCAAATTTTCAACTCCATTTCTTTAAAGAATTTGGATAAAAAATCCAACAATAACAATAATACATTTGTTACTCAACAATGCATCAAGGAACAACCGTTTTAATAACGATATAATTCATTTCTTTACATATTAATGCAAGTTTTACGTGATTATCACCATAATGACCTAAGTTATATATATAAAGTGAAGAAACCAATTTAAGGGTCAGTTGTGCCGGCTTCACCCTACCTCTTAGTAAGCGGTTGACGCGAAAACTTATTTATTTTGGCTAAAACACGCAAGAAAGCATAAACGCCGGGTGCTTAAAGAACACTTTCGTAAAGTTTTTTAATACGTATCCTTCGAATCCTTTACTGATTTGAAACTAATAAACATTTTCAGTGCACCCTTATAGTAATAATAATTTTTCGATTCTGCAGAAATCAGAGTGATCTATGCACTTATAGAAAATCTCAAATTAATTTTTTTAAGAATTTTCATTAAGCGAGACTCTACTTCTACTTTGCATTAAAAGTTGAAGCAATTTTATGAACACGACTGGTTCTAAATTGTGCTTAAATGAAGCTTGTTCAAAAATGCGGAATGCGGAACTGTTGCACACAAGTGAAAAAAACTAACAAATAAGACATTTTTATGTTTTGGTTTAAGCTACAAATTCTATATTTCCAAAATGCATTACATCTAGTTTGAGACTAAAAACATCTACTTCTGTAAAAATATGGCTGCACTAGTCATACAACCGACTGCGGAAACCAGATCAGTGTTTCCATTTGGGTTTATTCAGATGTTTGCGTTTCCTACATTCAAAAATCGTCAATATTATATAAATTTATTGAATGTTGACATCAATTGATACGAAAAAAAAGACCAATTGATACGAAAGAAAGACCTTTAGCGAGCTCGGTTATTACTCACTTATACTTATAGTATTTCTTCAATAACTTTTTTCTATAAACTCCAAGTTTTTAATCAAACGGACTATGATTTAAAATTTTTTAAAGCTATCGACTTAGCGACCATTTTATCGATTAATAACCGAGCAACAAAAAAAAACACGGCTAATATGTTGATATGTATTTCGTTGGTCGAATTTCAGTACTTTGTTGGCAATACATTTGTTCGTTGTTCGCATGAAAAAACCAACTCAGTACTAGGTACAAGTGACAAGAACGCAGCCGAATATTTCAGGATGTTTGAAAAATATATTCAGCTCTTGATTAATGTCCATTTCCATCAGTTTAACAAACAAGTTTAAGGCGTGCGTAAAGTCGAAATGAATGTCGATTTTACTATTAATACAAGACAAACGTTTACGAAAACACAAATAACATTCAAGCCCCTGCTAGATCCTGCACCCCTCTGAAAAAGGTAAAACTAAAAGATGTTGTTGATCATAACCGTGTCAGGAACATAAGATTTCATTTGTGTAGAAAGGTTCTATTTATATTGTTTTTTCATATTTCTTTAATTTTAATAGAGTCCAACTACTAGGCTAATTTGCATTATTCAAATATTTTTGATAGTTACGAACATTTAACATGAAAATAACTACTAAAAACCCTGTTCCAAATAGTGGCACAGGGCTTAAATGTGCTGTGAAATGTCGGCAGATAAATGTTGCCAATATAGTATAAATATTGCCTGTATAGTAATAAGCAAGATGTGAACATTTGCATTCGTTTGATAAAGAATATTAATGATGCCAATATTGTCTTAAGATACACCAAATGGACGCGCTTTGTATGATAAAGCACAAACATTTGAAAAAAAATAAAATTAAACAAAACCACTGTTTTGACTCCACTTACCTTCCGTCAAACTTAGATTGACGATTCCAAATTAAGCCCTTTTGAAATGTAATAAAAACGGAAGTATGCACATTAAATTATACGAGTAGCATATTGCTTACAAAATTCGTTTTATGAACAGTGGCCTTTCTGTTTGGTCTGGTAAATTACTCTATCCAAGTAATCCACCAATAGTAAAGGTAGCTGAGTCGAATGTAAAAAGTTTAACGGGTGAACACAAACCGCTTTGACGTATCCTAAATACCATAGAAACACCAGGGAAGGGTGAACAACTTCATACAATTGGAGAATATATTTTTAGAGATTCAGTGATGCTACCTGGATAGAGGATAATACTGGATAGTTACGACAGAAAGTACTTGTTTTTTGTTTTTTTTTGAAGATCCTGGAATTCTGCTTAAGACATAAACAAACTTGCACTTTTTGTTATTATCGAGGCATAACCTAGACACACCACTATAACACTAACACCTCAGCGGCAAAAGGACAGGCCCAGCAAGCTCTTCTAGGAAGGGCCCTGTAAGCCCTTCTTATGTAGCTCGAAGCCATGCTTGCAGCATTCTACTCTCTGTCAAATTAACACAGGGAAATAAATTGCAGAAAATGGGCACTGGAATGTCTGAAAAAAATATTAAAACAAAAATTCTGACTGAGATATTAATTTTAAATTACTCAATAATCTGTTTTATTTGTAGACCCTCCATCATAGCATAGATGGAATATTCACTCTGTCTTTCTGTTTGCAACAACAAGAAATACTGGTCGAAAACACAATAATGTACATATGTGTATTTTGAATCATCGTAAAACTCTAAGTTGATCTGGGCAAGTCCGTCTATCTGTTTGTGGATAGCAAACTACAGTTGGGGCTTTTGCAGAACCATGTGTTGATAGACTGAAACGGTTGGTGTTGAAAATGGGAAAAAAAGGAAACAAAAATTCAACACAAGGTTGACCCAGATTCTGCAATCCTGATCTTAAAAACACATGAACTTATATACCCATCGAAACACAGTGCCACGCCCCCTTAAAAATCGTAACTAAGTAATGGACCATCTTTATAAAAAAAACAGAATAAAAAAATGATCAGCATATTTTTATAGACTACAACAGTCGAATTCGATTAAGCGGAAACTACCAAAATCAATAATTTTTTCCGTTTCCAGGATTTTCGATTAAAAGTGAAACTTTTTTCGTTTAAAAGAGCTGAACAAAGAAAGCAAAGAAAGCGTTCAGATATGCATAATTTTGGAAGGCATTAACGAATGTGTGTAGAATATGATGAGAAGACCTTACACATTTTCCCACCGGGGTTATTATTACTATAACGTCTTTCCTCGTAATGTTCAGATCAACAAAGCTACACACAAATAGTATTGATAAAGAACGTCTCAGTTCCAGAAATGCATAAAATCGACGTGCTGGTTGTGTAGTAGGCTTCCTAGTAAATCTTTCTTTCTTTTTTCAGAAACCCATTGATCATGATGTGAAACTTGTAGAATGTGATCATTAGCACAACAAAGTAAATGCTTTGTTCTTTAGAAGAAATGCTTGTTCTTTATAAAACAACTAGCAGAACCCGGCCCGACTTGCAGGTCCCAAGAAATAATTTGTTGCTTAGCCTCACGATTTAAATTGATGTGACAACGTAAACTTATGTATTTTTAATCCTTATGGTGAATGCAATTTGTACCTGAGACTGGAAATGCTTAAATTAAATGAACGGAATGTTGGATGGAAACAGTACGCCTCGTCTTTAAACATTATCATTGATCTCTTCATTGTTGCGGAAATTTGTCATTGTTAGATCGAGTTCCTTTAATGCTTCTTCCCTCTTTGGCTTCATGGAATTTTGGCACTTTTTCGGACTATTGGCCATCTGAGTGACTGCCTACGCCCTAAGAGGGCCGTTAAAATTTCATTATGCTTGGCAAAGAAAGATAAAAAGTACGTACATGCATGTGCACATATAATCAAAAAAACAACTAAATTCAAAATATTTATTTTTTCCGTCTAAAACACGTGTGAAAGCAGGAAAAGTATTTTCGTGTTATTAAAAAAACGTGTGAAAGCAGGATAAGTTTATTTCTGGCGATCGTGTTATTTCAAAATCATGCTAAAAAAGACCGTGTGAAATCAGGATTAGGTGTATAAAAATATCTGAAATATAAACCGCAACAATCGCCCACTTTTTGCATTGATGGTGTCAGTAGTATATGTAGCAACCCCACCTACCCCTACTAGTTTGTGGGGCGTGGGTAAGGCCACGTCCTTCATTCCAAACAGCTTTTTGGAAATTTTGAGGTGAGTGGGCGGTGCCACACCCACTTGATAAACGAACATACTGTGAATATTTCAGGACGCTCAGACTATTATTATGGATGTTACAACGGTTTCTTTAAAAAGGGGTGTGGCGCCACCCATTTTTCTAAAACACTATTTTGCATCATACCAGGAGAATATGTACCATCATTCTATCTCTAAAAGTCCATGAGTTATAGCCGTTTAAAATTTAGATGTGTGTGGGCGGTGTCACGCCCACGTTATTTATCAAAAATTCAAGTACCGTATTTTCACCCCAAAGCATACAGCTACATTGTATGAAAATGTCAAGAAGATCGGTCCAGCCATTTAGACGGCTATATATATATATATATATATATATATATATATATATATATATATATATATATATATATATATATATATATATATATATATATATATATATATATATATATATATATATATATATATATATATATATATATATATAATTTATATATAAGTATATGTATAAGTACATAGATAGATAGAAGATAGATAGATTAAGAAGCCTCATGTCGTCAATAAAAAATTCTATAAAGGCCTTAAAAACGATAGCAAAAAACAAAATCAGTACCAGCATTAAAGACGTATGAAACATTAAATACCACTTCATTACGAGTAAAACTAGTAAAAAGAAGCTGAAGTCGGCGGTGGCAGACTACACTACACACTGAACTACTCGGGGTTTTAAACTAAAGACTAGTTCATCTAAAAGACTAATCCATCATTATTATTTTATTAGATTTTGGTATTCATATGTTAACGTTAAAATTTCTATAACGTCCATCCTTTATCCACGAAACTTTATTCTGTAAAATTTCATCAAAATTGGATGTAATACGTGGCGTCTAGCGCTAAAGACGGAACCCTGTTGAACATATGTAAAATCTATATCTAAATCAAAAACGATTTCCTTTAATTTCGTCCGTCCGCGGTCCAAAAAACTTACATGTATCAAATTTTATCAAGGTTGAATATAATATGTTGCTTTTGAGCTAAAAGCACAATATCAGTTTAACATATTTGTATGGTACTCGTAGCTATATTTAAATGTGAACAAATTTTCTTCAATTTCAGTTGCATCTGTCCATGGCCCAAAACACCTTACTTTCGTCATTATAAAACTTGTATTTCCGATAGCTTATAAACGGACTATGGAATCAGGCATTTTTACCTTAGCTCAAAAACATCTTGGAACTGTTCATGGGACTGACCACAAACGCTACACTCTTTGAAAGATATTTTAAATGTTCAAGTCATTTGTTATCTTAAATGTTCAAAAAAATCGATTATTTTTTAACTAAAGTATAAAGTCATACAATCTCCCGAAAGTTAAGGATGACATTTAATAAATTATAACATTTTTGAATTGTAGATATCAAAAGACACCGCTGTGGCGTGATATTTAATTTTTGAGACTTAATTGTTAAATCCCGTAATGGCATCTTTGGTCAAAAACGAAGGGTTGTGATTTGAGCTATGAGCTGCTAGTTGTATAAGTTATACCCACACTGAGTCGAAAATACAATAATTTTTTACCGTGTGTCTGGTTAAATTTTTCATGGTAAATGTTTGATAACGAAGACAAAATAAAGTCACTTGTATATAAGGTCAAATGTGCATCCACATAGTTGAGTTTACCTTATATAAGGTTGGCTATTTCAAGTGAGAGGCAGAAAAATGAGAGACATAAATAAAAATGTAAAGATCATTCGGCTCTGTTGTATCGAATTTTTTGATCTGCTTTGTGTTATACGAAGTTCCGAATTATGTTACACGAAGTTGTAACGATTGCGACTGTCTTATCCCCCCAGTGTTCTTCCTTTCTTCCTCTGCTCAGAACGTTCTTAATTGTGAGAAAGATCATAAGACAATTTATTTCGCTCTATTAAAAAACCACCAACAAATGCAAATGCTAGATGCACAATCATTGCGCTTTTCGCATATTTCGACACTATACGCAAAGGGTAATTCTCATTAATCATAATGGGACTCCCGCATAAGTCATTTGATTTGTAGCCGAAGTATGCCAAAGAATGCTGAAGAAAAACCTTGGCTGGTTTAGAAACAGCAGTATAGTCTGCCTGGCAACCGTAGCCAATACATTTCACCAATTTTTTAGTTGATTCTAAAAGAAACAACAATAAGGTCTCGAACCAGAATAAAAACTGTTCAAGTCATAATAATAAAAAAACAGAATAAATGTAAACAAAACCAAATCATAATTAGTAGGTTAATTAAATACTAAAAGTTGTAAAAGCAACTATATTTCTGGTTAAAAGAGGTTACCAATAATTAGTTAACTTAACAATAAAAATAATTTTTATAACAATCTTAATGGTTAATAATATTAACTATTTCATAGTTAAATTGAACATGTATTGTTTCAGTAAATTAACAATGAAATTTTAATACTAACACTTTTCATATTAAGAAACAATGCATTGTTAAAACAACAATAATTATTTTAAAATTAATGGTAGAAAAACTCAACAATGCATTGTTAAAACAACAATAAACAATTAAATTAACAATTTTCATGGTTAAAAAATTCAACCATGGAATAGTTAAATTAACTATTAGTATTGTTAAATACCAGTCAACAACAAAATGTTAAAATTAGCCTTATATAACGTAGACTCCAAATCATGTTTATTAATGGTTAAGTTAACCTTATATAAGGTTATTTTTCTGCTCAGTGCAGTGTTGCCAATTTAGCCTTTTCTGGCGAAATCTAGCAGTTTTATTTTTATTAAGGTATTAAAAATGCCTCGATTAAATCTTGCCGGAATATTAACCCGTTGTTTTTCTTGGTGCAACATTGGCATTTCTTTTGTTGTATACACACGATAAATTTCGCTCATACTGACTGTTGAATTACAATTTTAAACAAAATTTCCCAGATACATACCCTAAAAAATATTTTTGAGGATTTCGCATTTTTGAGTGATTTTTATAGACAGAGTGGTCGCTGTGGAGTAAGCGTACACGACTATCGCACAAGTAAATTCAGGAACGGACATCTTACATTTCTCAGCAGCAGGGTTTCTTACTCGTAAAGGTCGGAGACTTTTCGACTCGATGAGGCGACATTACATCAAAAGTAATTCATTACCGCCTGGAGAGTTGCAGCGGGAATTTCCTCAATTGTTGTTCGAATGCATTGCTTTTAACTATCCGAATTTGTTGCTTGCAATCGCCGCAATTTTGTCATTATACTTATATGTGACAAGTAGATCCTATTGTTGAAAACAAACTATGTTGGAATGATTCTCTTTTGATTATGTTTTGTAAAGAAAAAATATCTCAGCACATTAGGGTCTCTAACGGTCTCTACCGACCGTAATAGTACGACCGTAGCAGATTTCGTAACCTCGAAGGAAAAGGTAATCAATATTAAACTCAGCTGTCAGAGAGAATGAATATTTGTAGTAGCCAAAACAACCTAGAGTTTAGAGTCCAAAATTTAGACAAACTACCGGAATCGAGTAACACAAACCGCAAGATCTAGCCGGAAAACCGCAGCATTGGCAACACGAAACTATGTTCATCACTTTTCGGGTGAGTGTGACCAAATGGCAAATCCTTTTCTTCGATTTCCCCTTCCGACAGTATCGTACTGAGATCATATCTAAATTGAGTAGTCTTCCATTCGCAATTTATGTACATCCATACAAACGAACATGTGAGTGTATGAATCACTTCTTGTAGCGCAGGTAAGAAAACAACGCAATCCACTTTTGAACTTGTACGTAATCTGAATGACGCCGAAAGGTTGCCGTAAAACATTTGACTCAAATCACATTAACTTCAGAATTTTAGTTTGTCGCCGCATAGGCAAAGCTACTCCTACCCTTCGCTGTCAACTCGTGTTTTGGCTTTTGTTGCCGTTTTTTCATTTCTTTAGTCGAGCTGCTTCCATTTACGTAAGTCATTCGATACGGTTGTGTAACCGAATAAAAGTTCGCAAACACAAACGAAATGAAAATAGCTCTCCGTAGAGTAGCGCAATTGCGACGAGGAACAGGAGCATGAGGCGGACCAGAAATGCAATCAAATAATTCCGGGGGGCTGAAATATTTGAGAATAGAAAACGTTATGGGCTGTGTACACTGAAACGTGCTATGATGGACTGGGCTCAACGCCCACGTACATACAGGCACACATACCTCGGCACACATACCTTTTTTTGTCGAAGCATGGAGTAGCAGCGATTTGCACGAGTTTCAATCTGTGTAACTGCAAACTCCCGAAAGTTAGCATTAATTGTAAGCGAACGAGGAGCGTTAAATATCAATTAATGAATGGGAGAACTTGAATCACGAAGTCGACATGAGCCCGCCAACAAAATGCAATATACTGCATATGCACAGATTGCGCACATACAATCTTACACCATATGCAAGGTAATAGCTTAGACAGACGACAGCGTTAATGTGCATTACAAATCTACTAATGCAAATTAAAATTGTATGGTGCCAGATGACAGTATCTGCATTTAGGTAACTGCATTTAGTAAACAGCTGTTTGATTGTAAACAACTGTTAGTCAACTATTTTTTGCCATTTACTTCGATATAAAATAGACAAAAGGAAGAAACAACGATAAGCAGCTATGCTGTTTTCAAAAAATTTGAAAGATAGCTGAAATTACTATTGCTGAAATATGAATAGGAATAGAAAGCACGTAAATAAGAGGCGGCAGGGCTATTTCAAAAGATGGACCAATGTTGCCGAGGTTTGGTAGGATTGGTTTAAATCGACCATTAACGCCCTATTCTAAATTTAAGTGAGATCGCATATAATAAAGGAATTGTAGACCGGGCCTCGGCATTTGGCTATATGGCGGCTACATGAAAACGTGAACCAATATTGTCCAAGATTACTAAGATTGATATAGATCTTTCATATTGCACTATACAAAATTTGACGAAGATCAAATGATAAATGTGGCTTGTAAAATGGCAAGACCTCAAATCTGGAAAGACCTTTGCATGGGTGCATGGTACATTAGACGATATGATCCAAAGTACCATCCAATGGTTTTACCGACAGGGCACGAATCTGAAAGAACCTTTGTTCAGGACTATCCCAAAACATGGACTATTTGGTCAGAGTTGGGTAAATATGTGGCTTGACTGACTGACGTGTAGGAAGTCCATCTCTAAGCTATGTTAAAGCTTCTCTATGCAATGTGGGTAAAATAGATACATACATCGATCTTGGCTCAGTGATTTGAGATAAATTCCCCGTTGATGGAATATTTAGAGAAAAAACTTAGCTGGTGTTCGTACCCAAAATACTCGCAGAATAGCATTTAATTTTGCTTGATGATATTATTCATTTAGTTTGTTGTTGTTTTAGTGCCATTATTACAAAATGTCCAGGGAATTTATTGTTCTAGTTCAATGTTCGAAATAACGCCGATGTTTGACCTGTTGCACACACTACTAATATAATGTCCATTATCAAACAAATCATTTAATGACAATATTCGTACATCTGTCGTCCAGTGTATTACGCACTGTATGTGTATGAATGTCCAAAGGGGTAATTTACTGTGGAACAGATTGACGGCTATCGAATGCTTCATACTCGTATCATATATTATTGTAATAATTGATAACAGTAATAAATTAAACAAAATGTATAACATTTCAAAGTTTTTTTTTTAATTTATTTATTCGTTTGAGTTTACTTATCAAGTGGTTTGAAGTCGCTAAAGAACGCAGAAAGAGTTACCAGACTACTGTTTAAACAAATAGTCTTTTAGGACACACCCTGCTATATTAAAACATATATTTTTTTATATCTATACTATAGAATTAGCACAGAACTACACCATTTCCAACTGAAATTGAGAAAATACAAATTGAAATCGAAATGCAAATTAAAAGAATATAAATAGAAATTACATACTTAATTCCCACAACTTTCCTTAGGGGAAACTTCTCTTAAATAAGTGAGTTGAGCACGATGTAAATCGTATACTCACTGTTTAACGCCGGCTCCGAAAGGCTATTGCATTTCATAGAGAAGTTTGTACATGGCTAAGAGCGAAATCTCTTATCCGAAAAGTTGGTGGCATTTACAAGGAAAACCTCGGGGCTTGTAAAATGTTCCTACACTTCATATCTAAGTTAATTATAAATACTACTAGTTTTATACTAAATTTTCAAGTGCCACGTCCAACAAATTTTAATTTTTTATTTTAATGTTTTTTTTTTAATTTTAATTTTTTATGATTCTTGCATCTATGTAAATAGCTAAAGGCTTATATGTTAGGTGAACATTTGCCAAAAATTAGGGGCCGTGGCTTACCATTTCTTTTAAATTAACAATAATTCCATATAAAAGTCATATTTTTACTATAAAATTATAGATTGAATAGCAGGTAAACCGAATTTTTCAGTGCATACTTTTAGGGATTTTTGACTTGCTTAACACTTAAAAAATCAAATTCTGGTGTTATTTTATATATGTGACAGCGCATAGAGAAAGGGACCTAAGGGTAAAAAAATCAATTTTCATTTTTTTTTTGATGTGGACAACATCTGAGCATCGAATGAGACCGATCCCATGCCCCAAAAGTGTTGTCTCCCAGAGATATGCGCGTTTTATGAAAGTGAAGTCGACGATTCTACACCAAAGATACGCGTATTTAAATCTTTAAAATTGCTCTCCTGAACAAAACTGGTTTTTACCCTTAGGTCCCTTTCTATTATGCGCGTCACATATGTTTTGTTTTTGTTTATTTTTCGGTTTTTCCTTATGCAATTCTTTTAAAGGCCTGTAAAATAATCTTTAATATTATTGGTAGCATTAAAACACATGCTTCTAAAACTATACACCATTTTATACAGATTTTCTTTGAATTACTGACATGAAATTTCTCTAAATTTTGTTTATAAAATATATAACTTGGTTCAACATTAGCAGAAATTTATTTATTAAAACTAAAGAATACAATCCCACCTTTAATTTTTGGCAACCACAAAATCGTTAAAAATGACTTTGCCGCGTTATTTTGTACAAACATTTTTTTAGAAAAATAATAATGATTATATATAATAATTTCTTTTAATGAAACAATTCTCTACAAAACTCCATCATTACATTTTTGATATTTTACACTCGTTCCGTTCTGTTCAAATATAGAAACATGAGGTCTCGAGCAGGTTAATATGAGTACCTGTTTAGTGTGTTATCGTAATATGTTAAGGAGAAACGGAATGTGATAGGAAAATTTTTTCTAGATGCTGGAATAGCCTATAATAGGCAGAATTATAAACTCAAGAATGGGAAATGGTGCACAAGAAGGTGTGATCTTATTGACAATATGTTATCGAGTGATAAACTAAATCGTCATTGATCTTGATAGAGCAGCAGTCAAAATTACTGCTTAGGCAGACGACATGGTGCTTCTGATAAGATAGCAATGCATGCCAAGGATCAGGACGGCAAACAACTAGTCCTAGTTGCTAAAAAATATATAAGTCCGGCCCTTAACCTCACAAAACAACTGAAGAATGTATTTTAACTACTGACTGAAGCGAATTACTAGGGTATCTCCCTAGACTTCCAGTTTTTCTGATGTAGGAATTTATTGGCGAGGGGAAAGAAGGGCGCAAAAATAGTTTACAAAAATGCTTACATCGATAACAGGATCGATACTAACCTTCCGATCAGTGGCATGATGAGAAGCAAATCGAAAGTGATCGCATCTCTTACATCTAGCCAAAGTAGTACTGTATGGTGTGGTTTGTATGCCGGAGGTGTGATTGGGCCTTATTTTTTCGTCGATGAAAATAATCGTCATGTTACGGTCAATGGAGAGCTCTATCGTGACATGTTAGAAAATTATTTTTGGCCAGAATTGGATGAGCTTGACATTGCCGACATGTGGTTTAAACAAGATGGTGCCACTTGCCACACAGCAAATTCGGTGAACGTGTTAGCCCGAAAAATGGTCCGGTCGAATGGCCACCTCGTCCATGCGATTTAACGCCTCGGATTTTTTTTTAAGGGGCCACATCAAGTCATTGGTCTATGCCAACAACTTTAGACGAGCTCAGAGACAACATCCAATGCGAATTTGCCAACGTTCTGATCGAAATATGTGCAAGAGTGGTGGAAAATTGTGTCCAAAGATTAAATCGGTGTACACGGGCTCGTGGTGGTCATATGACCGAAATCGAATTTTATTTTTAATATGTAACATTTGCACTACTCCTGAAATAAATTTGAACTCTATATCTTAAATATGCTGTGCTTTATTAATTTTAAAATTTTTATTTCCTTATTGAAAAACCCTGTATATGTAACGCGTGATCCATTTCGAGGTTCGCTACTTTTTCAAAGAAAAAAAAAACACAGAAAATCCAAATTAATTGGGGAATGTTTTTATCATTTGAAAGAACAATCTTTGGCATTTATTTTTTGAAGATTATGTCTATTAAATGTTGGCCGCGGCTACGTCTCAGATGGTCCATCCGTTGAGTCAAATTTTTGATGACTCGTTCGAGCATTTCGACTGGTAACTGGCGAATGACACGAGTGATGTTTTGCTCCAAGGCCTGAATCGAAGCGGGGTTTTCCGCATAACCTTTAGACTTTACATATCCCCACAGGAAAAAGTCTAACTGTGTGATATCACACGATTTTGGTGGCCAATCGACCGGCCCAAAACGTGAAATTATCTGCTCAATAAATCCATTGATTGATGCGGTGTGTGCACGCAGAAAAAAAGTATGGTTGGGGTGACAATATTCGAAGAGGATCATACTATTGTTGGGTATATGGTTGTGACACAACAATATTATGATCCTCACAACAATAGTATGATTCACACATAACCATACTATGATCCCCACAACCATAGTATGGTTCACACATAACCATATTATGATCCCCACAACCATAGTATGTTTCACACTCAACCATACTATTATCTCCACAATCATATTATGATCCTCACAACCATAGTATGTTTCTCATACAACCATAGTATGGTCCTCACAACCATAGTATGATTCACACACAACCATACTATGATCCCCACAACCATAGTATTATTCACACTCAACCATACTATGATCCCCAAAATTATTTATTAGGATTGGTTATTGTTGTTATTCAAAAACAGAGATTTTTATTAAGTATGTTATTTTAAATTGCATTACTATTAGTTCATGGCCAGATTTGAGGCCATGTTTTTATTAAACATTTAATTCATTTAATATATATTCCAACGGTTAAAAATACTTTTAGTTGCCAGCAGGGGTGAATGCTAATTCACCATTTTTATTTCTAAATTTGGTAATAATACTATTGTTACATTTCAACAATAGCAATATTGTCGCAATCGTACTATTTTCAAAATTAAATTCAAAAAACAATACTATGGTTGCGGCGAACATGCTTTTATTGTAGAGAACATATTATTGTTGCGGTGACCATAGTGTAACCATATCTTTTCTCTGCGTGTGGGAAGTCGCCGATATGTGGAATGTCGCCGAGATCATGAGCTTCATTTTTAGGCATCAAATAGTCGGCTAAGTCAAATACACCACGGTCTTGGTGTACACTCTCAGCTACGGCCGCTACATTTTCTTCACAGCGTGCTGGACGTGGTCTATTCGGTCGAATATTATCTAATAATGAATGCTGGGCCTAAAGATGGGCGATGGTGTTGCGAATAGTACGCTCAGTAGGCCATAAGTTGAACGAAGTGCACGAAACACATTCCTCACAGAACGTGAGTTTTCGTAATAAAGTTGAACTATTTGTAAACGTTGTTCAGGCTTTAGTCTTTCCATGATGAAATGCCAAACAATACTAAACAATAATAACATGACAACATGGCACGACTCACATGTGACCTGTCAAGAAAAGGCTATTGAAAAAAGTATCTCTACTTAATCACCCATTATATGATTAATTACAAGCCCTTCTAAAGGCATTTTTTAAGAGGCGACATGAGAATGTATTATGCAGGATACTTTTTAATGTCCAAACAGGGTTCTACAATATTATGCAGTATACTTTTATGCAGGATACTTATTCATGTCCAAACAGGGTTCTACAATACGCTTTAACGAAAGCACATTGGCTTTGACAATAAGGCCTTTTGGAAAGCATTCTTTAGTAGTTTTTGTAACTGGTCGCAAGGACCGTTTTAACGAAATGATTGCGAACAACGTGTATGTGGTTTTGTGATAAAATTGTTCTATTCGGTCATCGTTTTGTCAAAGTTTCTACATTGTTTCTTCAATCTAAATTTATACAGAATTATGAAGTTTGTAGTCCAGTTTTAGGACAAGTGTGGAATGTTCTATTGCAATATGCACACTAATCGATCTATTGCAGTAGTGAAATTTGCTTTATGTTCCTTTTGCAAAGTTTTCTGTCCCTTAGACCTCAAAAATATCAAGTCACAAACTTGAGTTTTTATTTTTGGTTCCAATGTGTTGATCGAATTTTTGTAGAACTCGTGTACAACAGGAGCCCGTGTTCTGACTCCGCTTTTGCACGCAGAAAAAAATTATGGTTGTGGTAACAATATTCGAAGAGGAAAATACTATTTTTGGAGATATGGTTGTGCTACAACAATATTATGGTCTTCACAACAATAGTATGATTCACATAAAACCATACTATGATCCCCACAACTATAGTATGACTCACACTCAACCATACTATGATCCCCACAACCATAGTATGATCCTCAAAACCATAGTATGTTTTATATACAACCATAGTATGATCCTCACAACGATAGTATGATTCACACGCAACCATGTTATGATCCCTACAATCATAGTATGATCACACATAATTATACTATGATCCCCAATTTAATTTATTAGAATTTTTTCAAGTTGTCGACAATAGATTTGATCCCCAATATTATTTATTAGAATTGGTTTGGTGATTTATTTCGCAGTAGAAAAAATAAGTTTAAATAAACATAAGCGTTTTTATGACTTGAGCATTTTTTTATTCTGGTTCGAGACCTTTATGTTGTTTCTTTTTCAGAATCAACGTAAAAAGAAGAAATTGGTGAAATGTATTTGCTACGGTTACCAGGCAGACTGTACAGCTGTTTCTAAACCCGCCAAGGTTTTTCTTCAGCAGTCTTTGGCAACGATTACTTCGGCCACAAATCAAATGACAAATACGGGAGACTCATTTTTATTAATGAGAATTACCCTTTGCGTATAGTCTTCGAACTGTGCGTAGAGCAATCTTCAACGCGCAATATCATTTCCACCAATTCCGTTTCGCATGGGTCTTCGTTGAAAACCACAAATGCAAAGAGCACAACCAAAGTGTGCATGTTTTTTGTGCGTACATATACTCATACATGGGTTGCACATTAGGGCGTACCAATCGTTTTTATTAAAAATATTTCAGTTAAACAAAGCAAGCTTGTATAAAAAAATTTAATTTCGATAAAAAAATACTATTATTGCATTAGATCCGTACCTATAACATATGTTCTAAAAAGCATATTTAAATGAAGAAAAATTACAATCATACAATATGATTGCCATAATCATATTATTGTTAACATAAAATGCAAAACACAATACTTTTGTCGCACCAACCATATTTATATTGTTGCTATAACCATATTTTAATTTTTAAATTTGGCAATAATACTATTGTTACATTTCAACAATATTATTATTGCAGCAATTATACTATTGTCAAAAATTAATTTAGTTAACAATTCTGCTGTTCCGACGAATATACTTTTATTGCAAAGAATATATTATTATTGCCGTGACCATGTAGTACCCATGTTGTTTCTCTGCGTGTAGATAACAAGTTACTATCCCCGGAACTCTATACAATTGTTTCTTCTCAAATTGCAAATCGAAAAACTCGGATCACAATAAAATGTAAATTTGTTTATGTTTATCCGTATTTATTAGCACAAAGGTGAACTGAGGACATCTAAATTTTTTTACTGGCAAATAAGAGTAAGAGATTTTCTTCAAAGCCTTTCTAGTGGTTCTCTACACGCAGAGAAAAGATATGGTTACTATATGGTCACGGCAACAATAGTATGTTCTCTGCAATAAAAGTATGGTCGTCGCAACCATAGTACAGTTTTTTGAATTTTATTTTAACAATAGTATGATTGCGGCAATATTAATATTGTTAAAATGTAACAATAGTATTGTTGCCAAATTTAAAAATGAAAATATGGTTTTAGCAACAATGGTGGTGGTGGAACAAAAGTATTGTTTTCATGGGTTTCATGTTAACAATAACATGATAACGGCAATCATACCGGCAAAATTTTATTTTTTTTTTAATTTGACAATGTTATTGTTACGAATGGTACGCAATAAAAGTAAAAATAATTAAATTTTTTCGAAACAAACTACGAATTAGTATAACTGACATTTTTTTAATAAATATTTTTTTTACTGTTTAATAAATCACTCCTATTATTACATAACTTACTTAATAAAATTCTCTATTGTTAAATAACAATTTAACCCAATCTTTACCAAAAATTTTGGGGATCATAGTAGGATTATGTGTAAGTCATACTATGGTTGTACGTTAAACATACTATGGTTATGAGGATCATAATATGGTTGTGGAGATCATAGTATGGTTGAATTTGAATAATAATATGGTTGTGGGGATAATAGTATGGTTGTCTGTGAATAATTCTATTGTTGTGAGGATCATAATATTGTTATGGGGATTATAGTATGATTGTGTGTGAACCATACTATTGTTGTGATGATATAACCAACAATAGTATGATGCTCTTCGAATATTGTTACCCCAACCATACTTTTTTCTGTGTGTATAAAGTGTTTTTTGGTCCCGGTCAGCAAATATCAGAATGTTGTTGTTCTGAGCTCGCTGATTTGCGACAATTTTCCCGTTTGTTTTTTAAATTGGATGTTGGGGGAAGTAAAAGTGTTTGTGTGTAGGATTAAAGAATAATTCGTATACTCACTGACCGCCACACGCAGAAAAAACGTATGGTGTGGTGACAATATTCGAAGAGGTAATACTATAGTTGGGTATATGGTTGTGGTACAACAATATTATGATCCTCACAACAATAGTATGATTCAAATTCAACCATACTTAGATTCTCAAAACAATAGTACACGCAGAGAAAAGATATGGTTACACTATGGTCACCGCAAAAATAGTATATTCTCTACAATAAAAGCATGTTCGTCGCAACCATAGTGTTGTTTTATGAATTTCATTTTGACAACAATATGATTGTGACAATATTACTATTGTTGAAATGTAACAATAGTATTATTGCCAAATTAAGAAATGAAAATATGGTTGTAGCAACAATATAAACATGGTTGGGACAACAAAAGTATTGTTGTTTAAAATTTACGTTAACAATAATTTGATTACGGCAATCATACAGTATGGTTGCGACTATGAACATAACAAAACAGGTTTTAGAGAGCATACATGCATGGGTGTGCGTATGTTTTTTTGATATACAAAAAAAACCACATACACACGATACAGTGAGTGGTTACTGTCCATTAAAAAAACAACAACAAACGGAAGGTAGTTCGAGGGATTTTTATTGTGTTTACTTTGTTTGGTGAAATACTCTAATACCGACTGGTTCTCGTTTATTTAAAATCTGCCTGCACTGAAGTATATAGCCATTGATCATGGTTTAATCACATTCGTTACTTGGTGTCTACGGATGGTGAAGTAGCATTCACCCCTGCTGGCAACTAAAAGTATTTTTGACCATTGGAATATATATTTTTGTTTCTTGAATGATATGTTCAATAAAAACATGGCCTTAAATCTGGCTATGAACTAATAGTAATGCAATTTAAAATAACTTACTTGATAAAAATCTCTATTTTTGAATAACAACAATAACCAATCCCA
Source organism: Hydrotaea diabolus (assembly GCA_963513945.1). NCBI lineage: Eukaryota > Metazoa > Arthropoda > Insecta > Diptera > Muscidae > Hydrotaea > Hydrotaea diabolus. The sequence continues at coordinate 97,097,155 of OY740720.1, read as the reverse complement.
ATAAATAATTTTGGGGACCATAGTATGGTTGAGTGTGAATCATTATATGGTTGTCGGGATCATAGTATGGTTGCGTGTGAATCATACTATGGTTGTGAGGATCATACTATTGTTGTATGAGAAACATACTATGGTTGTGAGGATCATACTATGGTTGTGGAGATAATAGTATGGTTGAGTGTGAAACATACTATTGTTGTGAGGATCATAGTATGGTTGTGAGTAAATCATACTATGGTTGTGGGGATCATAGTATGGTTATGTGTGAATTATACTATTGTTGTGAGTATAATAATATTGTTGTGTCACAACCATATACCCAACAATAGTATGATTCTCTTCGAATATTGTCACCCCAACCATACTTTTTTTCTGCGTGTATGATTCACACATAACCATACTATGATCCCTACAACCATAGTATTATTCACACTCAACCATACTATGGTCTCCACAACCATATTTTGACCCTCACAACCATAGTATGTTTCATATACAACCATAGTATGAACCTCACAACCATAGTATGATTCACACGCAACTATGTTATGATCCCTACAACCATAGTATTATAACACACAATTATACTATGATCCTCAAAATAATTTATTAAAATTTGTTTAAGTTGTCGACAATAGATTTGATCCCCAATATTATTTATTAGAATTGGTTTAAGTTGTCACAAATAGATTTGAATTATGAAAATTATTCAAAAATACATTAAATTCAAAATGATAGGAGTGATTTATTTCACAGTAGAAAAAATAAGTTTAAATAAACGTAAGCGTTTTTATTAAAAAAATTTCAGTTAAACAAATTTAATTTCGAAAGTACTATTATTGCATTAGATCCGTACCAATAACATTTGTTCTTAAAAGCATATTGAAATGTAGAAAAATTACAATCATACAGTATGATTGGCGTAATCATATTATTGTTAACATAAAACGCCAAACACAATACTTTTGTCGCACCAACCATATTAATTATTGTTGCTATAGCCATATTTACATTTTTAAATTTGGCAAAAATACTATTGTTACATTTCCACAATATTAATATTGCAGCGATTATACTATTGTCAAAAATAAATTCAGTTAACAATACTATGGTTGCGACGAACATACTTTTTTGCGGAAAACATATTATTATTGCCGTGACCATCTAGTAAACATGTTTTTTCTCTGCGTGCAACGGCTGTTTAAATTCATCAAGCGGTTAAAGCCTTTAAAAGAAAAGCTTTACGTAAATAACTCACAAAGTCACCGGCTAATCCAAGGTGAAAAACCTTCCCTTTTCCTCCGAAAAATCACCTACGCCAAATATTATAAGAACTAACTTGCATTTATTATAAAATATTAAATTGTATTCGTTCGTGTAACAACAAATGATCAATATCAAAAACGCAACTTGAAATACATGTCCCTATTTGAGCACTTAACGGACTGTTAAAAAATGGAGTCATAGCAAGGTTAACCATGGACCACGAACGACAAATGGAAGGTTGCTTAGACTCTGTGGCCGAAACTAGGTCCCAACAGAGCCAAAACTCTGCTTGAAAATAAGCACAGAGCTCGTGGATGTCCTGAAGGGACATTTTTATGTAAGGGGGATAACTACAAAATGGCAGGCGGGTGCGGTCGAATACTGCCGCCTGTGTGAGGATGAGGACTAGATCGAGACGGTGGAGCACGATTTGTGTAGATGCCAGTCCATTTAGAAACGACGGCGTAGTCACCTGGGATGGTACTTTCTTGAAGTTCTGTAAAGTTTATTCTCCGGCAAGAAGGTATATCCGATGAGTTGCATAAACGGTTTGTTGTGCACAAAGGCAGCTTTTTACAGACTCATAGACCATAGATCAATGGATCCTCTATGGATGGCCGAGTTAATATACCGATAAATATTTTAGGACCACTAATTTTCACAAAAAAGTTCAGTTCGTAGAACTTTTTATATACTTAAGGTCTAAAGCTGACATTGAGAAATTTGAAAATCAAATGTGGCGAAATATCAAGAATACATCATCCACATTTTTTACAACTATTAAAAAAGTTTTCACTAGTACGTAATAACAATTTTTAGGTCAAGGACGAGTTTGTATTTTTGTTTGTATACATACATGAGGACGCAAAGAAATGGAAATAAAATGGAAGGGATTTTATAGGCACAAATAAAAATAGGTTCACTTTCGATAGTAACGTATCATTTCGAAATTAGTTTTCGTTTGTGCATACACACCTACAACTCCACTCCATAAATTAGAATATACAGATATTTAAATACTTATACTATATAAACACGTACATATTAACGAAAATATAACTATAGAATGCAGTACAATCTGAGAAAATTGCATTTGCGGTGCGTCATTGACTGAATGCAACAACGAACTACGTGCACTTGTCAAAGGCAATTTGTTCAGTTCTGGAACTGCGGCACTGCGCGTGATTGCCCGTCCGTGGGATAAATCCCGATTTGTCGGTTTGGTTTTATCTTAACAATTTTTAAAAATACATTTTTATTGGTTCGTCAAGTAACTCGGAATCCACATTTGTCTCTGATTGAAGCGGCTTTCATTTCGGTACCGTGGTTCAAGGCCTCAAATCTAAGCAAGTCCTAAAATAAATACCGTATTTGGAGTAGTGAAAACAATTTTACTGTTTCTGAATACCGATAAATCTATGTACACTGGAGCCGGTTTTTAAGCCCGTTGTGTCTCTGTGACTATGTTCCACGCATTATAAATAATGAAATTTATGTGTAAAAATATCAAAAAAATGTGTAATTTTTCCACTATTGAACACATATTGCGACCTAAGAGATAAAAGGCGCTAAAGAAATGAATTTGGTACAAAAATCGGAAAAGTGTTCATGCTTTACTCTTTGTAGAATATATAAAACACACTGGACGTAGACAGTGGTTTTATCCATAATTCGCCTTTTGTCTTCAATATCTTGAAGTCTCGCCCTAAGGTCGAATGAATATGAATGACAGAGGTTGCTGTCTTCTGCAAAAGAGTAGATGGGATTCACAGTCTGATCCAAAAGATTGTCAATGATGAAATAAGAAATAAAAAGGGGGAGAAAGGACAGAGCTCTGAGGTACACCTGCGGTCAGCCTAAAGATCGATATAAATCGAGCAAAAGTATTACCGACTGCAAAAGCGATCAGCTTTGATATTAGTGCACCGTGCCAGACTCTATCTATCAAAGGCCTTGGAGATCCAGAGCCACGACCTTACTCTCACCAAACTGGTGGTTAGACTGACTCCAGCTTTCCGATAAGAAAGCCATCAGGTCTCCCCTAGAACGATTTCTAAAAACCATACTGTCGATCACTAAGTAGGTCGTTGGACTCCAGACAGTTGGATATATATACGAATAGAAGTATTCTGATAAACATGTTCAGAAATTATTTTGTATCTCCTGTAAAATATTAAATGTTGGACTCAGTCTTATCTTCCTTTGGCCGCAGTATCCGATAAGTTGAAAGACGGTTGCTCTTCGCAAAAGGAATTTATCGTGCTTTTTACACATGTGCAAACAACTCTAAATTGTCTTTCTATGTCGTAAAAATTATTAATTGCATATGTGACAGCACATAGAGAAAGGGACCTAAGGGTAAAAAAAACACTTTTCATTTTTTTTCTTTTTCTGATGTGGACAACATCAGAGCATCGAATGAGTCCGATCCCATGCCCAAAAGTGTTTCCTCTCAGAGATATGCGCGTTTTATGAAAGTGAAGTCGACGATTCTAAGCGCAAATAGAAAGGGACCTAATCTTTATAATGGCTCTCCTGAACAAAACTTTTCATCAACTTTTCACTTTTTTTTGATCTGGACAACATCTGAGCATCAAATGAGATCGATCCCATGCCCTAAAAGTGTTCCCTCCAGACATATGCGCGTTTTATGAAAGTGAAGTCGACGATTCTAAGCGCAAATAGAAAGGGACCTAATCTTTAAAATGGCTCTCCAAAACTGTTTTTTAACCTTAGGTCCCTTTCTATTTTGCGCGTCACATATACATTAGAGTTCCTTACACAAGTAAGTTAAAAGTATATTCTTTCGGCGCCACACAAGTCGGGGCACTCTAATTTATATACTTTTGGGTGTCCCAGATGAGTATTTTGCGTTGGATTGGTGGAACGTGTGTGTCTCAAAGTCATATTAACACCTTGAATTCGTATTTAAATTCCATTTCCTTTGAGTTTACATGTATTCCTATTATTTATCTATTTAGGACTATGTGCTCCACAGTCTTGCCCATTTATTGGGGCATTCTTTGCTCTCAGCTAGTTTTTTCAGAGCTTTATGGCTTTACTGTGGAAATGAGCAGAATTGTTCAGTTTTGTATTATACATTTTCAGTCCGTTTACATATAAAAACATTTTTCACTCCAAGAGTGCCCTTTTACAAATTAATGCAACTTATGGCTGCGAGTTTAGTTTGTCCAGAAGGCATTGGTCTATGGGTACTGTCCTTAAATTAAAATATTAATTTTTCTTTAACCTTATTCTCTTGTTTAGAAATGTTTAGAAAGTATTGTTCGGCTTTTATTACTTTTCAAGCTTGTGAATAAAATATTCAACAATTGTGACATTCATAGAGGGTTTCAATCAATGAGGAAAAGAAATTGTTTATTCTTGCGGAAACTAAACGTCAATTAGAAGAAATGAACAAAGGAACACTACCGACAGCGTCTCAATTAATCAAACGAGTCTTTGAAACAATTAATGTCCTATGTGAGATAGTTAACTGGTCAAGTGAAACAATTAATGTTTTTATTAAAATGATTAAAATTGTGAAAAGAATAATTTTCGGGAAGTACATTTAAGTTACATCCCATTAATGTTACGTTTTTACGACATTGTTATCTGCGACTTAATATCGCCAGATGTCAAAAAAAGTGTGTGGTTAAAATTTGGTATGACAATCACGAATCGATGAATTACAATTCATTTACAATTTGGGCCAACGTGGTGTGTTGGTTAGCGTGCACCACTATCGCACTGGTTAACCCAGGTTTAACTCCGGGCAAAGACATCTTATAATATTAAGCTATGTGGTTTTCAATCTCCTTATTACGAGATTAATCTCTGGACCTTGTAGAAGATTGTCTATAAGTATACTCGTACAATACATGCGCCGTTCGGAGCTGGCATTAAACAGTGGGTCCCGGTTAGTGAGTATACGATTTGTATCGTGCACAGTTTAATGATTTGAGAGTTGTTCCCCGTTTGATCCTTAAGAGAATGTTAAGGGAATTAAGTACTATTATGTTTATCTTAAAATATACAAATAGCCAATAGGCTGTTAAAATCAGTTCAATATCAAGAAAAAAATAAATTTCTTTAACTAAAGATGGGGTGGAAACATAACGTAATTCCAATGTTTATTAGTACCCATATGTCCATGTTTAAACGAACCTATTATTTGACGTAGAATGGTCCTAAAACCCATGGGCTAAGGCCTCAAACTTAGTCAAATAGTAAAATTTATGTTTTATTCGGATTCGTGACAAAGGTGTATTGATTTTTAGAATCCAAACGTCTCTAGTTAAAAGGTGGCCGATTTTTGGGCTCTTAGGGCCCATATGAGCCTGATCGAGTCCCAAATTGGCCAATATTTTGAATATACTTAGTAGGGACATACAAACTGTTACACACGTTTTATGATGTAAAATAAAAAGTATTGAATGTTTTTGGGCCAAATATTTTTTAATATATTTATTGATGTAGATTGTATCCAAAAAGAATCTGCATATTCGAAATGTCCGCCTTTTGCCATTACACGCGCCTTAAGTCGTACTGGTCAATCGTCAATAGCTGCACAAACCTCGTCCATTGGAAAATTGGCCACAGCTCTAACCAAAGCAGTCTTAAGAGATTCAATGTTGGTTTATCTTTTGTGACAAACCTTGTCCTCTAAAACCGTCCACAATTTGTAATCCAATGGGTTCAAATCTGGACTGACTGAGGGCCATTCTTCAGAGGAAATGAACGCTGGCAAATTGTTTCGAAGCCAGGCCTGGAACAGGGAATTGTAAGAGGCTTCACAACAGCTTCCAAAACGGTGTTTAGACTCCTTGTTCGCAGAAATGCAGGTCAGTGACCCCATCGTAAGAGACACCCCACCAAACCACGACTGAAGCTGGGTGATGACCCTTTTCCACCTTGGGATCAGTTCAGATGCTTCCCTAGATGACCGCGCATACACTTTATCATTTTGCTTGTGAAATTTTTCCTGAACGTTACAAATTTGTTCATCGGTGAGCAAAATTTTTCTGTGCAAGTTATCAGCGTGCTTCACCAAAAGACGTTTGCATTTTTCAACCTATTTTTTTTTAAAGCTGCAGTCAATAAATGGCCGGTACGTCGTTTGAAAGTCCCAAGTCTTTTTTAATGATTCGACTCATGGACTTTTGAGTGAAATTCATCTCACGGGCCATTATTTTCTGTTTTCGGAGCGGATTTCTGTGAATTCTTGATTTAACGGCTTTGATGATATGCGGTGTTTGAACAGAGCGTGGGCGGCCCGACCGGTGGCGGTCTTTTACATCTCCAGTCTCTTCAAACAAATTTATGCATCGGTAGACGAACATGCGGCTAATCCCTAGTGGCCGCAGCGTTTTAAAAATATCGCTTTTTCATTTCGCACTTGAAAAGCGCTATTACAACGATACAGTTCTCATTATCTGACCACTCCATGATGAAAGTTGAAACAATGTTAAAATCCCGTTACAGACTAACGCTATTGAGGTTAGCTTTAAAAACCCATATGACATTAACGGGATATGTTCAGTTCTACTATTGAAATGGGTGTGTTCAATGTTGTAACAGTATTTATGTCCCTACTAAGTAGGTACACAAAAATTTTCACTTTTTCCGTTTTCTCATATGTCCCCTAACATTCGGGGTCGGTTATTCTGTGTAATACAATGCTAGGAAAAACAAAGTTTAGATAGTGCATCAAAGGGTACATTTTTTGGCTTTTGTTGTATTTTGTGCATTTTCAATACCAACGGATCTTCAAATATAATACATATGTCTGGTATGTTTTCGTGCTTTCAACAGGTACTAAATCGTTTTTTATGTCAATGACGATCAATAATGGATAGATACTTCATAGGATCGTAGTTCAGTATTTCGAGATTTACCAACTAATACCTTAAAAACTTTATATATAATCTGCTTTTTGTAGGTATATGATAATAAATTTTCATTTTTTGTTTACAAACCGTGGCTTTATATGGAACCGTCGGTGGATTTGCAATCTAAATCTCCAAAACGGGTACCTTTGTTAGATCCTCTGGCACTTGTGACACGCTATGATCCGAACAAACGTTTATTAATATAGACATGGATACTCAAAGATAATTCGCAACACGCATGTATTTTTAAGACTAGGGATTCGACGCATACATATATATGTGATCAAGAAAGGAACATATGTCTATACGTAACAGTTGGCCTATTAATAAAATATGTACATAAATGATAGCCAATCCCAATATGCATTAATTTGTAAGATCGGTTAGAAATTGATGATCGGAACCAGCAGACCCAAGGACCCTGGAAACAGACTCTTATTCTTTAAACAAAGGTCCGAACAATAAATAAACCAATTTTACTGCTGATATAAAAAATATTTTTTTAAGAACTGTTTTAAATTAGTGCTCGGAACTTAACGCCATATAAACTTGTTATTTTTTTCAAAACATTTTATTTGGGGAACTCTGATGGAAAAATCAAAAAAAATCAAACTACAAGAGATGTCATCTGTGAATTTAAGCTCATGTGCATGATATGGGGTTTTTGGTCTATATTACACATTAAATCATTAAACGGCAATAAAAAAGTAAACGAAATATAATAAACTAATAAATCGCTCCATTTCAGCATTTTTAAAACTTAAATTTTTAAAATTTCTTTGAAATATCTGTTTGATACTCGTATCTATGCACACGAACCTCAGAAATATAGCGCATAGAACCTCTTCATAAAATTGACACTTTTTCGAAAAATGGGAGTTAATCAAGCAACGTATAGTGGTTAAAAAAAGTTTTCTGGAAATGAGTCTCTGATTTCTGTCGTGTATGATCAGAATGGAAGTCGTGTAGCACGCCCCCGACGTTGGTAACCTTGGGTGTGAAAATACTCTTTATAATGCTCGCCAAAACAGGTTTTGTCCGTTAGTTACTACGTACAGAAAATGTATCCTCATATTGTGTAGTATCTTCTGTAGTTTAAGAGTTTTGCACAATCATTTGTTGTTCCAATTTTTCCTGATCTTTCCAATAGCTATCTAATTAATCTTTTCTAATTTGTATGTTAGATCTTGATAATAGTTTATACTTCTTTGTCACGGACTATTAAACAATTTAAAACAGTTTGAAACAATTTACAACACATCTCATGATTTGGTTATCTATTAACTTTTGCACCACTGATGTAGCGTCATGAAATTATAGACTTTAAAAATGACCCTATGTTAAGTATACCGACCGATTTAGAATGACTATCTGCTTCTATTGAGCGAAGCCGTCTGTTCATCTATCATTATAATCAAAGTGCATGCTGCATTCATGAACCCATTTCGATGCAACATCGGTCAATGTGTTGATTTCATAGGTAGGTGTTTCCTAATATCAAAGCCAACAGCTTCAACACCCACATATAACATCCGACTAGAGCGTTCTGATTGGCCAATGACCACCTCTCGTGAAGTTCGGCCACTTCTGTCGATGTTTTCGAATAGATACTACACATAGGTTCCTCCAGATTTGAGGTCTAGCGGCTCCAAAAGCCAGAAATTAACCCCGATTTCTCGCCTTTCAAAAGTTCTTCCCGATTTTGAAACCTAAATTTCTAAAAACCACATATTACTCGTAAATCCAATTACATTTTCATGGAGCGTTACGAGCAACCAGCATCCATCTTTGGTAAATTGGAACATATCGGTCCATGTTTTCGAGCCCTTATACGAAGGACCACCAGACAGAGGCTCAGAATGTTCTAAACAAGAGAGTAGTGTAGGATATTATATAGTCGGTCCCGCCTGACTTTAATTTCTTTTAGAATGGATTTATACAGCAATCGTGGTAAACAAAAATGGTAAACATAATACAAAACAATGGAATTTTACTATAAATGATGCGAAACAGTACAAATCCATTATTGTGTGTAATAATGCCGCCTTTAAGTCAATCACACGCACTCAATGAAATACCGAACTAAAAACAAGGAAATTTAACTACCCTTTATGATATGGATTAGGACTTTTTTAGGGACTTTTATGTACAAAATTTAATGTGGTAACACTGGAACTGCCAGCTTTAGCCTTAACGCAAAGACCGGCACAAAACGAAAAACGAACATCACAATTTGTAGAGAACATGGAATCTCACACTCTCTGTCTATCCGTTCGCTTGTAATTCCCGGTCTGATTCTTTATTGCGCATTACATTTTACTCTGGTTACAGAGACACATTCCTGACGGAATGGATTTCAATTCGTTTTGCTGCGTTTCAATGTTTCATTCCGTTTTGTTCCCGCTCAGCTGGTGCGTGTTCTGCAACCACATCGTGGCGTCATAATTTGCGCTTGAATTTGTGTGAATAAAAATTGTTTATTTTGCTCTCTCCCGTATGGTCCTTAACACGAACTGTGTGCCGATTGTTTGTACACATGCATACCTATGTACGTATATAAACATTTATGTATACGTGTGTTGATAATTACTCAACTTTATACTTATATATACACATACGTATATACTATATATGTACATATATAACGACACACAGAAGCTCGCTTTAACGAATAAAGTACATGTTCCCATACACAGCCGACCGGATAAATAATGCCAATTTCTCTCCATCTTAAAAAGTGTAAATTTCATTAAAGAGGCTGAATTCCCTCTATTTCTAAGGTACATGTGCACGAGATGGGGATATACGAGTATCCGTATTTAAATCAACTCAAACAGATAGTTCAAAGACATTTTTCAACTTTTCCAATGCATAAATGGAGCGATGTACTTATTTAAAACATTTCGTTTATTATTTTTTAAACATTCAATGATTTTATGTGTAATAGTGACGAAAACCCCATGCAATAAGCTTGAGCTTGAATTCGCCGCAATGCTCGTGTTCGCCGATTACATCACTTGTAGTTTGATTCTTTTTGGTCTGGTCGTTCGGGATAGATGCTGGTGGGAATAGATATAAAGATATAAAACTTGGAGCCAAAAAGCATAGATCGATTGTAATATATTAAATTGGCAATTCTGTATCCCAATAATCTTCTGCTTCACTCTCAATTGTACTTTGGTACAATAAACCATTGAGGAAATTATTACACCGGTCAGTTTTGACATTATTTTATTCTTTACTATATCTAATATCAGTCATTTGTGCACAGGTATAGAACGAGATCTATATTCGCAGCCGACGGGAAGCCAGATCAATTGTAATAACAGAATTGTTGCAACAACCGAGCCCCGACAATGTATGTACAGTACAAGAAAACACACAATCTTAAATAAAATTATTAAAGAATGAATACATATAAAATTATATTTATTTAACGTAGTTCAAAATTTTGTAGAGGATTTTTCTTTGGCTTATAAAAATGAGACAAAATATCAGAAATTGTGTGTGTTCATAGGAAAGTTATACCTATTAAGACTTTTTTCAAGAAACGTTGCACTTATAAAGACCAAATTGCACAAATCGATATTATAAGTTGTATATGGTCCCTATTCAAATGTGAATAGGTCTCGCCAATAGGGTAGAAGCGCAATAGGACTTTGAAGCAAATAAAAATTATAAACAAGGAGATTTAATTTGTATGCAGTTCGCCGTGGTGTGATTGTTGGTGTACTAGACTAACATTCAAGTAAATCCAGTAGCTCGTTTCTGTAAATTAATTATAATTACCGATTTATGTGACGTCACACCGACTAGATTGAAAGTTACCGATTTCGTGATCACTGCTGTTTCTGTACGTTGAAATCAAAGAAACACAAATCGGAAAGAACCGGAAGGAATTGAAGCAGATGACAAGCAGCTTTTTATTTGCATTTGATTTTATGTACAAATATTTTTTATTAAAACACTGCTATTTTAATAAAACTTATATATTCAAACGAAATAACTTTTAATTACCTTCTCACTATTTTGTTGAAAATATACAAACAAATAAAAAACAAGGAATTAGATAAGCTGGCGGTTGGTGGTGTACATTGCAAGTAAACAAACATTTGCACTCGGTTATTTTGCATTACCATACCGATTTCGTTAAAACCGGTTCATAAATTGTCGTAAATTTCAACACACACACTGTCATCTTAAATGTTTATATTTTGCTACCTATTTTCAAACACAATTAAACCGCGGTAACACAATTAAAACATATGTTTTTAATAAAATATTTATTTGTCTAAAATAACACCAATTAAATTGTATTGCTTTCTCATAATTGAAACAACACTATAGCAATCGGCAGAGTTCTCACTTGGCTTAAAGTCAGTGAGAAAGTTACCGATTTCAAGTTGAGTCGATTTGCTTACAGAAGCATTTTTTTAAGCAAATATTATTGCAAAAGACTTATGCTCACAATAGTTTTGTAAGTCTTTTGTCATATAATGTGCCGTTATTCGAACGCATGCATTTTGCTTTATTGGTTGAAGTTCTCAGTCTTCTTGTTTATGTTGATAGGTGAAGTTGGAAGTGCGTGTAGTAAGAAAAAAGTGAAATCCATAAAAGAAAATAAAAATATATATGGCAAGTATAAAATGCAGCAAAAGCCATAAGAAGTATGCACATAAGTTATTTCATATGATGTATGCATTTAAAGTTTAATTTCTTTTATAGATGCTGCTATTTATATTGGATTGAACGAGAGTAATTTTGTCCACAGTATGTCAAAACTAGGCTAATTTTCAATTTGTCAAAACTAGGCAAGAGAGCAATAAAAAATATCAAAAAAAAAACAAAAATAATTATTTCTTAGCCTTAAAGCATTGATAAAATAATAAATAAAACCTAAATATTTTAAAAATAGTTGAAAATTAGAACAGCCTAATTCATAACAGCTGGTGTATGCTAACTTTAGCCATCAGTTTTGAGCAAGGCTATATACAGCAAGGCTATTATTGTTTAATTTATTTATTAGCTTAAAAAACACTTACAAAAATAAGCATGATTGGAAAAGGTTGTTCTACAATTACATTTCTAAGCTTGTTGTATACTACAGTCTGTAAAACTTATCACAAGGGATCGTGTTTGTTGATTATGCAATATATAACAAGCCTTTGACAATAGTTGTCACAACACTTTTCTAAGCTTAAGGCTTATGATAGTAAGTTTGTTACAAACTATATCTAAAGCGTTTTGGTTTGTTGGGTTACTACTTTGGCCCACAGTAATGTGTGCAAACATATACGAGTAAACGAATCAAACATGTATTGTGCACACATACATACACGTAAATTCAAACATAGATTCGATGTAAATGTGTGAGTTAACATCGATTCTGATGAGAGAACATAAAACTACGTCACCAGTGGCGAGCCTCCGAGTATGTACATGCCTACGTCCATATGTTGATGTGGTGTGTACTTTAACACAACTACATAAACAGACTTGCATATACATACATACATACATACAAGTGTAAATGAAGATGCCATAGCTTTAATGAATTCCAACAAATTCCTAGCAACTTTGTACCTGCGCTTATGGATCCATTTTTGAGAACACCTTGCTCAAAGTTTATATTATTTGTCTCTTTTTCCACAATAGAATAGAGTGGGCCATTGAGTTTGTCGCTTCGCTTCTAACATCTCGACTAAACTGGGTTCCAAAACGATCAAATTAAATTCAGAAATATGTCAAATACAATTTTTAAATTACATTTGAAATTCGCACACATCAATTAAAATTCAAAAAATAATAACTGATATTTATGCAACATCATTCGACATTAAAAATGCAAATAAAATTCATTTACAAATGCAAATAAAATGTATAAAGTAATGGTCAGAGGTTCAAAGCTGAAGAAAATATTACCGGCGGTGGCGGAAAGCTGGAAGCTGACGTTCTGTTTAAAAGATTTAGCTTCTGGTGATCTATATCTATATTAAACCCTGCACAAAAAATTCATCTGGCAATAGGTTTTAGTGTCCGCATTGAGTTGCTTTAAATTTACATAGATTTTAAAACTAATGTCTAATTTGAATTTGTGAAAAATTTCATTTTCTGTAAAATCGGTTTAACATACTTATACATGTAGGAGCAAAATCTAAGTCTAAACCGATTTTTTTCAATTTTAATTAAAAAAACCTTATTTGTATCAAATTTCGCCCACATTGGATGTAAAATTTGGCTTTCAGAGTTAAAAATATAAAATCGGATAAACATATGTGTTTACGCTTATCGAAAATAAACTTATTACTGTTTAAAATACCCACATGTGTTCATAGTCTTTTTCTTTAAAAGTGCAAAGTGAAAGTGAAGAGAGCGAAGAGAAGATCAAAAAATGGAATTACATTTGCTTCAGATTCTGATAATCTTGGGAGTTCGATCGAATCGTGTCGTTTTTGAATAGGGACAACTGTGGATTAAGAACACATAGTAACCTAACCTCAGAAATATCGATGTTGACGTCATAATTCTAGCTTGGCGACTATAGACAAGACCGTAAATCCGCAAATTGAACGCTGGAAATGTTGGGCTGAGATACGGATAATCGTCAAAAAATACTAGCTGAGTAGCTATTTCCACAAACAAAAACTAGAACATAATCTACAGCTGGATCCACAAAGACTGATTGCGGTGGATAACCATATGCGATTTATGGATAATTTACTAAAACTACGGGCTATGAACTTTACATAGCGGCAGTCGCATGATCGCGCCGACCAATTGTTAACAGTTAAAATTGCTTTATTTATATTGCGGTTAAGGTGTCTCCTTTGTCATTTCAACATACTCGTATTTATACTTCTAGTCGATGATGCCTCCATGCGATAAATCGCACAAGCCCGTCTATCTCTCTTGTTGATCGTGTTGACACTAATCATCGCTATTTTATTTGTTGACATATTATAGAACAGTGACATTGTTATAGAACATTTATTATAGAACAGTGACAATGTAATTTTGTGTTTATTTTCGACGAAAGAATGGAGAGATCGATGCTGGATTTTCACAGTGGATAGCGACCAGAGATTAATTATTAATCATTGAATTAATTCGCGAATCATTCATGCACCGAATTGCAAAGATTTGAATTACTTCTTTTTACCAAAAACGCGAAAGAATGAATTAAATTTGAGTCAATTTAAATTAATTTGCACGCAGAGAAATGATATGGTTACTATATGGCCACCGCAAGAATAATATGTTCTCTAAAATAAAAGCATGTTCGTCGCAACCATAGTATTGTTTTTTAAATTTCATTTTGACAACTGTATGGTTGCGGCAATATTAATATTGTTGAAATGTAACCACAGTATTATTGCCAAATTGAGAAATAAAAATATGGTTGTAGCAACCATATAAACATGGCTGGTGCAACAAAAGGATTGTTGTTTAAAGTTTACGTTAACAATAATATGATTACGGCAATCATACCATATGGGTGTGAATATGAACATAACAAAACAGGTTTAATAGAGCATACATGTATGTGTGTGAGTATTTTTTTTTGATATACCAAAAAAAAATCATACACACGATACAGTGCATGGTTGTTGTCCATTATAAAAAACAACAAAAATCGAAAGGTAGTTCGAGGGATTTTAATTGTGTTTACTTTGTTTGGTGAAATACTCTACGATATCGTAGACTGGTTCTTGTTAATTTAAAATCTGTCTGCACTTAAGTATATAACCGTTGATCATGGTTTAATTACATTCGTTACTTGGGGTCTAATCACATTCGTTACTTAGGTGCCCTGCTGGCACGTAAAAGTATTTTCGACTGCAGTTGGATAACTTATTTTTGTTTCTTGAATGTAATGTTCAATACAAACATGGCCTCAAATCTGGCCATGAACTAATGGTAATGCATTTAAAATTACTTACTTGATAAAAATCTCTATTTAAGAATAACAACATTAACCTATTCTAATAAATAATTTTGGGGATCATAGTATGGTTGAGTGAATCATACTATGGTTGTATAAGAAAAATACTATGGTTGTGAGGATCATAATATAATTGTGGAGATAATAGTATGGTTGTGTGTGAATCATACTATTGTTGTGAGGATCATAATATTGTTGTGCGACAACCACATACCCAACAATAGTATGATCCTCTTCGAATATTGTCACCCCAACCATACTGTTTTTCTGCGTGTGGCGAATGATTTGCAACTCATTTCCAATTAAAATGAATTTTTGCAAAATTAGTTTCTATTTATTTGCATTGAATTTATTAAAAAAAAAACACTAGTGTAAATCTAAGCCAGTTACGACATGGAAATGTCAAAATATTTCATTTGTGTTTTAGGTGTAGTTTGTGATTTACAAGAATACAAAATATTTTTAATAAAACAAGAATTGAAACACTGTTTATTTATAGAGACAAATTTGGTTGAAACTATCCTATTAATATCGATAAAGTACAGTATCTAAACTCATCCACAACTTTTAAAATTACCCATTTTTTAATAAATATCTAAAACGGGTAATGTCCCTATAATCAAGAAATCTGACCTCCAATATCAACCAAGTAGTAGCTAATTTAATCAGTAATGTGCCCAAATTGATTAGTGGTCGATTATTAGGACAATGAGGGCTAGGACAGATTTTGAAAATAAATTCAAATTTGGTTTCGTAACAAAATTTTTATTAATTTGAGTATGTCCGTGTGGTTTTAATTGTTTTTGAGTGGTATTTCAAATGAGCCGCTTTAGTATTATTACTAACCACACGCAGAAAAAAAGTATGGTTGGGGTGACAATATTCGAAGAGTATCATACTATTGTTGGGTATATGGTTGTGGCACCACAATATTATGATCCTCACAACAATAGTATGATTCACACATAACCATACTATGATCCCCACAACCATAGTATGATTCACCAACAACCATACTATGATCCTCACAGCAATAGTATGATTCACACTCAACCATACTATTATCTTCACAACCATATTATGATCCTCACAACCATAGTATGTTTCTCATACAACCATAATATGATACTTACAACTATAGTATGATTCACACGCAACCATACTATGATTCTCACAACAAAAGTATGATTCACACTCAACCATACTATTATCTTCACAACCATAATATGATCCTCACAACCATAGTATGTTCTTCACAACCATGCTATTATCCCTACAACCATAGTATGATTCACTCAACCATACTATGATCCCCAAAATTATTTATTAGGATTGGTCAATATTGTTATTCCAAAATTAAGATTTTTAACAAGCAAGTTATATTAAATTGCATTACAATAAGTTAATAGCCGGAATTGAGGCCATGTTTATATTGAACATTCCATTCAAGAAACAAAAATATATATTCCAACGACAGTCTAAAATACTTTTAGTTGACAGCAGGGAAAAATGCTACTTCACCATCCGTAGACCCCAAGTAACGAATGTGATTAAACAATGATCAATGGCTATATACAAGTGCAGTCAGATTTTAAATAAACGAGAACCAGTCAGCAGTAGATATTTCACTGAACAAAGTAAACACAATAAAAATCCCCCGAAATACCTCCCGATTGTTGTTGTTTTTTTAATGGACAACAACCATTCACTGTGTGAAGGTGTTTTTTTGTATATCAAAAAAACATACGCACACATAAATGTATGCTCTATAAAACCTGATTTGTTATGTTCATAGTTGCAACCATACTGTATGATTGCCGTAATAATATTTTTGTTAACGTAAATTTTAAACAACAATACTTTCATTGAACCAACCATGTTTATATGTTTGCTAAAACCATATTTTCATTTCTAAATTTGGCAATAATACTATTGTTACATTTCAACAATAGTAATATTGTCGCAATCATACTGTTGTCAAAATGAAATTAAAAAAACAATACTATGGTTGCGACGAACATGCTTTTTTTGTAGAGAACAAATTATTGTTGCGGTGACCAAAGTGTAACCATATATTTTCTCTGCATGCAACAAATATGTTCATCATTGGATTTACATATTTACATATATATTTTCTATTTCAACAATATTGGCTTTTCGGGCGACATGGATCTATGTGCATGAGCTCAAATTTTAGGCTGATCTTGAAAGTAAACCTATATTCCCCATCTAACTGAAGTTAGATTGTCTTTGGTTGATCTAATGGCCATGCTTATTACAAAACATCTGTTAGGACCACAGGAAATGTCAACTTGTGATGTGTTAATTGCGTCTATTCCAACGACCTTAAGTTAAGCCTTTGGGTTTTCC
Organism: Hydrotaea diabolus; assembly: GCA_963513945.1. Classification (NCBI taxonomy): domain Eukaryota; kingdom Metazoa; phylum Arthropoda; class Insecta; order Diptera; family Muscidae; genus Hydrotaea; species Hydrotaea diabolus. Next base: position 97,079,686 of record OY740720.1, on the reverse strand, counting down.
GATTTCGCCTGTTTTCAAGTCAATGCAATTTTCAAGGACCTACCACACACCTGCCACACATGTAAAGAATTTTACGACCATTTACAGTATACATACGTGACCCACAAAATAGAAAGGGACCTAAGGGTAAAAACCAGTTTTGTTCAGAAGAGCCATTTTAAAGATTTAAATACGTGTATCTTTGGTGTACCATCACTTTCATAAAACGCGCATATCTCTGGGAGGGAACACTTTTGGAGCATGGGATCAGTCTCATTCGATGCTCAGATGATGTCCACATCAAAAAAAAGTGAAAATTGATTTTTTTTTCCTTAAGGTCCCTTTCTCTATGCGCTGTCAAATATACTTATATAACTAGCTAAGATTTGAACAAATAAACTACATTGATTATGGATCAGTTAGATGCGCACATACCTTGCCGTTTATTTTTTCAAGGCGCTGCAGCATGCCAACCGTAATAAGTTAAGAAAGTTGAAGTTCGCCGTAGCCGACTATAAGATACCCAACACCCACTCTCGAAATGGTAATTATGTTACTCGTGACTGTCGTGGAGTTCAGCGGATATCAGCCATTAAAAAATGTGTTTTGTAGGAACCCTGATTTTGTTTTTGTTGGTGGAGAAGGAACAATATCAATGAATCTTAAATTAATACATGTTTACAAAAGAAAATTTCAAACGCCCAGAGCAACATACCAAAAAAACAGTGGCCAAGTTTATGTGCACTTCATAAAAACTTACCACCCAAGATTCACAACCACCAACTCCGCTGCCACACCGAGGGACACTATCATCTGTTTTTGTCAACCGAGGTTCCAGCTTCATGTTTTTGTTGTGGAATGATCAATTTCCGGAATGCCTGCTCCAAATATTACTGGTCGGAGCTGTGATCGAAAGAAACGCCGGACCTTTGATCTGCTTGGTTTGTCAGAAGGGTATACACCATCGCGCAACGTCTGTAAGATGTTGCGTTTAGTGGTTGTACTTCAGGAGCTGTTTAGGTCTGAACCGCATTAGGGAGTATAGCGAAACGGTCTTTATTGCCTCTTGCTGTATCAATGTAGTCCGCATTGGGTCTCTGGACTTTTTTTCATCTTCTACACCTTTGTCGCCGTCCTTCTTGCTATTATTATCCTCGCACTAGCATCAACAAATAAAACACCTAACTCCATAGAATTCTGTAGCTTCTCATAACAGTGCAGTTGCAGTTTAATTGCAATGGTCTTCGCAAAAAAAGAGTTTATGATTTGGAGAAACATCATGGTCGCAGCGATCCAGGAAACTAAGCCGAATGCCACCTGTAGCCTGCACAGTTGTGACGGATACAACGTGCTGCGAAAGGATCGCAGAAGTGAAAGTGGGGGACTTGCTTAACTGTTACACCATTTTGTCTTGTCTGAGATTGACTGTAGAGATGTATGGATCCAGTCGAGTCAGCCGCAACGGCCGTTGGCAGATCCGACGGGGTGCACGAGTTATTTTAACTGGCATTTTATTGAGCACCCAGATAGCTATAAGGCAAAGGGGAGATTATTGCGTCGCATCCGCGCTCTCCGAGTCGAAGAGGCACCAATACAATTTACCGTTGGTGAAGCTGCCAATGTCATCTACAGCGCAGAGTCATCAAAGGCGCTGGGTCCAGACGAAATCTCAATGCTGATGTTGAAGCACTTGGATACCCCGGGAGTAGAGTATAAGTACAAGACCAAAGTGCTCAATCTGTCTGTAGCTATAAAGTTTCCGACGCCTGAAAAATGCTCCTTGCTTTCGCCAGTAGCAAAGACCAGAAAATATGTCCTACGCTGATGGTTGCTCAACTCTGGCGTCAGGGCCTTAGAACGCTTCTTCACTGCGAGGAAATATCCGCCTCTGAATCATCAGACCCACTATTTACTGCACGACCGCACTGGTGCGTTGTTCACTTAATGTGTACGTCAATGACGTCAACTAAAATTTTGAGGACAAATGAAAAAAGTTTAAGCGCTATTTAAAAAAAGAAACACCGCCTTCAATAAATAGCAATGGAAAAATGGGATTTGTTGTAGACCCACAACTCTGCTGAACTAAATTTCATTTTCTGCATCACTGTTGCAGCACTGATGTTTTGGGCAAATTAGACACATCATCAATATTTTCTCAAGTTCTTCTCCAGTGACTTTTTACATTACAAACCTAAAGAAATAACTTGGCAAAACAAGATAGATCCAACGATGAAATTGTATTTTATAGAAATAAATATATTGAGTACCTTAAGAAATCATATTATTGGAAATATAAAAAAAAACTAGAGAATCGCTAGGAAAATTTTACTGAGCTCATGGCGTGAAAGATAAAGTTTAGCACATCTCACGCGTAATCTGTGAAAAAAACCCCTTTTGGAAAAACTACCTCTAGATTACATAACAAAAAACACGTTTTTATAATACAAGGTGTGTCATAATTGACGTTTGTTAGAAAAATTAAAGGTGGTAACTCGTTTCTTAAGCGACTTCAGACCAACTCGCTTGCTCACCGAGAAGTTTCCTTACAAAAGCCACTTTAGTAACCTGAAATAAAAACACAGCTATTATTTCATCCAGGATCGCGAAGTGCTCGAACGGAGCTTCCCTTTAAGATGATGATGTAATCGCGAACGATTGTGAAGTTTAGCGTACCCATGTCTGGCTTCCAAATCAACTGGGAACGGCTGCCACTTGGAGTATAATATACTCCATTTTATGCGTTCGTGTGTGTGCAAGTGTTAAACCGACACACGCTGGAAAACTGGCTTGGCAAAAATAAAAAGCTGGGTAGACCTTTCACTGATTGGAAACAGCATAGCACAGCCTTGGCCCATACCAATTTGACAATGATTCCATCAAGGAGCTATGAAAGATTGCACATCAAATTGAAGGCCATGTACAACATCAAGCATATAATTATTTGACCTCATTATTTTTATTGCTCTTACCCATGGAAATAGTCGGAGTGTGTCAAAGAGAGAGAGAGGGGGGCTTAGCAGGGTCCTTGTACGTAAGTGCGTGTGTTTGAATTTAAAATGGGCATGTGTGTGTGAAACGCAATAAGCGGGCGCCAGAGTGAATGCTTCCAAAGAAAGCATTTCGATCGAACAGCAGGACCTACTTACTTGCTTGCTAATGGACCACTTTCGGAGTACCCCCGTATACGGGTAGTGGTTTCACTTCATCATGGCGCTGCATCGCCAAGATGCGCTACAATAAGAAATCAGTGTTAGTTCAACGTAATGGGGTTGTGTCCTTGTGGTTTTCTTCCAGTTAGAGACATTTTCTGATGTCAATCTGCATCGAACTAATGAGCAGTATTAATTTATCATTTCAGTGTCATCGAAATTGGACAAATATCAGTATTGAGCATAACTTGCGCACATACAACGCTTTTATTGTCTGACTTCTTCAACTGTTGATGGCTGCTACTAAAATTATTGATGCGCCTCGCAATGGCCACGAAATGGCGCCCTTGAATACGAGAGCGCGTGGTGATGGCTCACATGGTGTAACGATTGTCTTGACTGCGCCCCAGAGGAATTCCGTTAGTTCGGTGGAGATACCCGGCGAACCGGAGCGAGCGGCATGGTCTGGAAAAATGCAATTCTTTCTCAGTATTATCGGCTACTCGGTTGGCCTGGGCAACATTTGGCGGTTTCCCTATCTATGTCAACAAAATGGAGGAGGTAAGTGAAATACAAAATAATACCGCGTTTAAAAATGCAACATTTTCTACGATTTAAATATGCTACGCGATAAGCTGTCACTCAGTCTGAGATCTCTTGTCGTAGTGAATCGTTTGGAGAAGCCACTTCCAATTTTATCTGAGAATTTTTTGTCACTCAGTATCATTCTACAGAGGCGTACAAGTTTTGATCGTATCCCATACGCAGACACGCACTTACTTATATATAATTGATTTATTACTCAGTGTGACAGAGAAAAAATACTCGGGAAATGATATTATTTTTCTTGTAGATCTTGCTGAGTACAAAAAGAAACCGGTTTTGAAATTTCCCAAACACCTCCAAAATCTGGAGTTACGAATAAAACCCGGTTTTTCATATCTTACGCACTTATATGCCGGTAACTTTGTTGAATATCAACCGATTTTAAGTTTATTGACTGAAAGATGAAACTACGGCCTTTGGTGTATACACATTTAAAAACACACTGAAAAAATCTGTGTATTTTTCCCGTAAACTCATTTAATTTTATTTTTTTTTGTAATTTTTTAACTTTGGATGCGTTTTTACACAGAATTTATTAAAAGGAAGTGAACAGTTTTTGAACTGAATAATAAAGAGACTGTTCTTACGAATACTTTTATTTTTTGAAAAAATACAATTTTTGGCCAAACTACTCGGAAATATTTGTTTGACCGTTTTTTTTATTGAATATCTCAGTATCCCGTTTGTCATGTAAAAATATTGTTTTACTTTTTGTTCACTTGTTTTGTTTGATTTATTACTTCTTATCACTTCAATCGTTCTTACAAATTCAGTCACTGGTATGAGCCAGAATTTGTTTGTGAAAATTGCTGTGCAACATTTTGTATGCCTATGACTTGGCATCATCAGCTCTGACATAAACTAGATGATTGCTACTTTTGTAAAACAAATATTTCAGGGCACACTTTTCAAACCCACAAAAATCTAATAAAGTACCCAAATGTTGTAAGTGTTACAAAACCGATATCTGGTAAAGTTCCGACAACGAGCATATGTGGTTTTGAAGCTGAAAAATATTTGGTGGTAGAAGAGTACCCTCCATCCAAATCTACAATGGAGCGACATTTTGTTTCATATGCAGATTTCTGCGATTTCGTTCGCGATTTAAGTTTGTAAAAACGACATGCTGAAATCCTTGGGTCGCGGTTAAGGCAGTGGAATTTGGTGGAAGGAGATTTTCGTGTAACTTTCTGTAGAAGAAGTGACCGGACATTGTTATTTGAAGAACGTTTTAGGACTGGTAAAAATGACAGCAATCTCATATATTGCGCTTTTTTCGGCATTAAGTCGCAATTATAAGGCAGATGAATGGCGACTTTTCATTAACGGTTCATGTACTTTAAAAGTACGTATTCAACAAACATATTGATTTTTAGTAAATTTTAATTTTTTTATATAAAATTTGTAATGCTATTTCTAGGCTTGAAAGCCGTTTTACTGCATAACAAAAATCTGTTACCATCTGTTTTAATCGCATACTGCGATTCGGCAACTATGACTTGCATAAATGGAAAGTCGTCGCTGATTTAAAGGCTTTGACAATTTTATTTGGTATGCAAGGGGTGGTTACACAAAATATCCATGTTATCTTTGTGAATGGCATAGTCGTGCACCAAATCGCTACGATCGCAAGGTATGGCCATCTCGTGACACATATCTAATAGGCAGGAAAAACGTTTTGAACGCCCCATTAGTTACAGCTAATAAGGTTGTTCTGCCACCACTGCATCTAAAGTTAGAATACATGAAACAATTTGTAAAAAAACTTGATGTAAACGGTGAATCCTTTTGCTATCTTAGAGCGGTGTTCCCAAAATTAAGCGAAGCCAAACTTAAAGAAGGTATTAATTTCTTCACAGATCTAATATTTGTTATCGCATTTATCAGTTCTGATGTTAAAGTTATGAGAGATGGGAATTTTATCAACAAGCTCAGTTCCGTTGAAAAAATCGCATGGAAGAGTTTTGTTAAACTATGTGATAACTTTCTTGGTAATCACAGAGTCGACAACTTTGTCGCGTTTGTTGATGAGTTTTTGAGTGCGTATGGTGAAATGGGCTGCAACATGTCAATTAAAATTCATTTCCTCCATTCACATCTAGACTTCTTCCCAGAAAACCTGGGCCAGTTCAGTGATGAACAAGGCAAACACTTTCATCAAGAAATAACTACAATGGAAAGACGTTTTGAAGGAGAAGATATAATAAAAATGATTTCCGAAAATTGCTAGTCACTTAAACGGGATACTGATGATGTTGAATTAAAAAGAAAACTGGCAAACAAACATTTTGATTTTGATATTCAACCAAGTTATTGGCATATAATTGCGTAAGATCCGACAAAACCGTTTTTTTACTCGTAACTCCAGATTTTGAAGGTGTTTGGGAAATTTCAAAACCGGTTTCTTGTTGTACTCAGCAAGATCTACAAGAAAAATAATATCACTTCCCAGGTATTTTGACTTTATACTTTTTTGTTACACTGTGTTATCGGAGTGCCGAATGCAGTCTAAAAGTCGTTTTTAGGATTTGCCCAATATGACGATTTGATCGATTATTGATTGATGTGGCCAGAAGTCACACTGATACATTTGGGTCAGGTCAGGTTATTGCTGTTCAGACCTTTCAGCAGACATTAACCAGATTAACAGTCCTCAGCCCATATTTGAAAACCTTTAGAACTGTGGACGTTCAAAGAACTTAGTTTATTTGACTTGGACTTTACAGGACAGACAAGAAAAAGGCAATATGTGCTGACCTTAACTTTTCCACTATGAAAACACACATCATGTATATACGCAAATGTTTATTTTTCTAACAAAAAGTACTCAATATACTCGTACATATATAGAAATATAGAATTTCACAAAAGGAATGTTAGCATTAACCCCTATACAAAGGTAAATTAGGAAAGTAGAATCATCAAACCTATCGATATTTAATCGAACTTCAAATCGGCAAAGATTTTAATATTCCTGTCTTTAAGTTGAGCCGATAGTAGTTCTTACTCGAAATCATACTATGCATGACATTAGTCCATTTTACAAAACATTTTAATATAATTTTGCCAAACAACAATTCTATCGCGAAACAAAAATATTAAAGGAACAATCATAAAAAAGGACAACTTCATTTTATAAATGACGACAGAATTTTTAAGCATATTAAATTAATGAATGACAAATGAAAAATTGGAATTTTGAATGTTTAAACATATCTTTGTGGAAACGTTCGAGTATTCTGAAATGAATCTAACAAATACCACAGATTGAAAAATCAATTAATAGCTTGTTTACGCATTTCGACACTGGTCAGTCTATCGTTGTGGAATACGAGTAACATTCAATTTTATAGAAGAGTGTGCATGACAAAAAATCTAAGTTCAATGTTGACGCCGATAAAACTAATAGAGGAATGTCAGCGTTATGCTGGCGCCATATCTTGAAAGTTAATGCCAATGTGTCGGTACGGATGCATTAAATTGCTACTTGGCTGGTTGGTACGTACTTTGCGTTTTTTTTTAAATGTGTCCTAATGGATCAAATGTCTTAAAAATCGATACTAGCTGCGTGGCAAAAGTGTCAGTCACTCAGATTAATTGTATTTACAGGTTCACGTTCCGTACCTTGAACTTGGCGTCACTTTCAGCGGCTGGGGCCCTCCAATTACTATGTATGTACATACTCTGACTCATGTACGTATGTATGTACTATGTTTGTGGCGTAGTTCTGTACATACAGTGGCTAACCAAACTATCTGGTAGGTATAGTACCCTTATGGTGTTTTCGGTTTTATGTGCATCTAACCCGCATTTTTGTGTTCGCTTGCTGAAAAAGTGCAACCCTTCAGACATATTCCGATTTCGATTCCCAAATGCAACATACATTGCGAAAAGTCGAATTTTTTGCACTCACTTCAATCTACGATGTAGAATGTTACACCAGCTGATGTCTGCAGTGTTGCATTTTCAACACACGCAAACCAGATTAAAGGCACCTCCCTATGTCGTTCTTTGGTCATGTTTAAAGCGATCCTTTTTTTTAAACATTGGCATTCTCATTTTGCGCAAATGTCATTATTTCTGAATAGCAATTTTTACACAATTAATGTGGCAGTCTTTTTCGCGCATTTGCTTCGAAAGTTATAAAGTGGTTATAAAAAGTGGAAACGTCAAAATTTATCGGTGGTTGTTGTAGTCTCTGAAAACGGAAACCTTTCTTTTTCCCGGTTTGTTCGAACGAACTCAGTCATACGAACATTGGATAATCGCATTAGATATACGCATATTTATTGGATCGCGCAGGTTTATTTTATGATGTTACAAACGGAACGATAATCGTAGTATACTGTCTATATACCCGTATTATTGTGGAAAGTATACAAAGTATACACCACATGAAAAGATATTATGTCGAACTGTTTGGAAATATCCATTTAAATGTTATTTCTGAAAATTGAAATAAAATATTTTTTTTTTATTCAATTATAACATAATTAAACATACATAACTTCTTCGCTCGTAAAAACATAGTATGAAGTATAAGAATTTTTATTTCTACGGTACAAAATTTTGTATTTGCATAGATATGCAGTAGTTTTGACTTTGCTGTTAATTACAGTTACCTGCCACAAATGTACAGCTTTCCAATTTTCTTATACAAATGCAACGTTTATTAAATTAATTGGCCCAACGATGTAGACATTGAAGCGCTTGGTCAGCGCTTAGGTGTAATATGTAGATTAGACCGGCATTTTTAAGGCAAACTTATGGAGAGCTGGGCAGAATTTGGTTATCCTAGATCTAACAATAAAATGGTGACATTTTGAGGTAAATCGAACTTGTTTAACCCATGCCGCATGGAGGTTAAAGTTCAAATTTCAGGAAATCTTGTATTTTTCACATAAATGATTTTAAAACAACGTTATTTTTCGACGGATTCAATAAAAATTGGTGAAATTATTGCACTGATTCTCAAAAAAAAATTAAATTTTAGAAAAGCTTTATTTAAAAAATGGTTTTCAGTTAATTTATATGTTGTGCTTTTAAAAATCATTTTTTTTATTAGCACATAGGAATGAAATACAAACACTTGAAGTATCCAATTATTAATTTTAATCGATTATTAAAAATTTTAAATAAGCTTTGTTATAATATGTTCGCCTAAAATGTTGTACAATCTGAAATCCAAAGAAATCATGTTTTTTTATTTCAAGTTAAAAAAAACATAATGCAAATTATTGCCTTGCTGCCTTTGCTTTTCACCATTTGTTATTTTCTCGAGGCATTCTTAAATTAACTTAATTCCTTTTTCGGCACTATTATTTACAACATTTAGATTATAAAAAATATGTTTTCCTCTTTTGTAATCTTGTCAATTATTTCTGGCCGAAACTACTGTATATCTACATGTAAACATTTCCCGCAATCTTCCATTAATAAACAAATAGGGGACTGCGATTTTTTTTTAGAATCTCAGAATTCTTCCAAATTTAGACTGTGCAATACTTTGGCTTGTAACGACAATATTTTGGCTACAATTGGGCTTTGCTGACACACCCCTTCTGTCACCTACTTTAGGAAATTTGTGGAAGACATTCATTATGATTCAATTAATCGAGCCGAGAATATGGTTACGAATGGCCAGCTAAGGACAATGAATATCTGTGCAGGGAACCACGAAATTACGAGTATTGGAAAATGAGTGGAAAACTGAATTACCGATAGATTCTAATAACGAATTCTAATTTTATATAAAAATCGCTGTTTTGACAATAAATTTATTAACGTTAAACATTAAAATTCTCAGTGTTGAAACGACAATGTGGTTTGCTTATGAAATAACGGGCCCTAACATGATCGAAATCAGGTTGTTCATTGAGGCAATGTGTTCAATCGGATTTCTAAAACAACTAACATTGACCAACTTAATATCTGTTTTGGCGCATAGAGTGACAGCACTGAAAAGTCTTTTGTTTAGTTTTTTACTTTATCGTTTTAATTGCGATTTCCAACATTACGAGTATTTGTTTACTTGAGCTCTTTTCGTATTTCGTATATACATATTTTGGGTTGGTATTTTGCAGTGTCTGAATTGAAAACGCATCATGTGACGACGATAAAAACAAAAAAATCCAGCAAAGCCAAGCAGTTTTTGTGCAATTAAAAAAAAAACACAATTGCATACAACACATCCAAACACACCTCTACACATGCATGGTAGAGTGCATTCCAAGCTGTTGTCATTAAAAAAATCACTTTGTAGCTGCTAGTGTTCTAGGTTTTTTTTTCAATAATAATAACAGTCTAGGTGAGTTTCCTGAATACCCAAGTGTCTGTACACGGTGTCACATGAAAAGCGAAAGGGTGTAACAACACAAATTGGTTATTCATGTGCATACATTGATTACGATGTGTTTGACTGCGTAATGCTTAATGGTCATTATTTTAGATCACATCATTTACAATAACGTTTTTTTAAATGATCACATTTCCATAACGCGGCTCTACTATTTCTTTGTACGACTATCACGCAAGTACCCCAGTTTCCACCTTGAAAGGCCGGGCTCTCTGCGAGAAAGAGATTGATCTTAGCAGTATACTGCAGACCTCGGTTAGATTACGAATTATGTCATGCACAGTTCACTGTCGCAAAAAAAAAAAAAACAAATAAAAAAAAGTTAAAATCGGACATGGCCGACTATGAGATACCCCACACGAGTCTGCTATTCTGAGGATTTAGCACCTCTGTTTGGAGCTTGAGCAAGGTCGTACTAAATATGTTTGAGTTTATTATCTGCCTGCCTCTCATGAGCGTATAAGTTGTTGCTTCTAGATCAGGACTTAATATCTGGAGGGACTTTTGTGTGAGGGCTAGGAAAATATGGCATTATTTGCTCTAGTTTCACCACAGTTAATAAATAATCTCTCATAACGTACAATGCACAAATTTGTCGTGATTGGGTGTAATTTGTAGCTTATAAAGCTGCAGGACTTTATTTCGAGATAGTCCTATAATCCCAAATTTAGCATGGTACGTTATGAGCGACCATTTATTAACTGTGGTGAAACTTGACTTCATAGCTCCATATTTTCGCGTAGCCCCACACAAAGGTCCCTCCCGATTTCAGAAACTACAGCTCTTAGAGCACCATTGTATAATTAATTAAAACAACCATATATGAGTTCGGATAAGAGTTGAGTATTTCTGTCAGATTTACTGCTTACATCTAAAATAATTCCTTATTTCACCAAGTACGAAGAAATCTTCGCTTATGTATTTGGGTGATTCTGAGATTATGGGCCAATTTTTTGCAGAATTTAATATATAATTCAGCTAGATGTCTTAGTTTTAAGAAAGACTAGACATTTTTAAAAGGTGCACATCAAAATTTTAATTTTTAACGGATTCATGCAATTTAAAAATATGACCTCTAGGGTAATGACTCATTGAACAGAGAAATGACGAAGACAATAAAATATTTTTTTCTTTAAAATCAACAAATTCATTTTAACTCAGTTCTTTTTTAAAAATAACAAAAGAAAAAAATCTGTTTGTCATCATTCCCCTGTGAAAAATGTTGGCAGGGGAATGACGTCAGGGAAATAAAGAATTTCTACAAAACCCCCTGAAATTTAAGTACTTACCCTTACAAAATTGACTTAAGCCGGAAGTTTATATTTCTTTTTAAAAAACAACACAGGGGAATGACCAACTTAAGTGTGAACGTTCGTAACGAGTGACAAAACACGACTTACTTAATTTTAATAAAACTGTTGACGAAAAAACTTTTAGATGTGCTGCAACTTCATGTAATGTTCAATCATATTTGAGTTGCTTTTAATCAAGATTGGTTTGGAAATTTGAATTTTAGCGAATATTGGATTAACCAGGGGAATACTGTGTATTTTCAGGGACAGAAAATAAACATCCATAAAAATATAAATTGAATAAAAAGTTATAATCATTAATAGCAACAAAATTAACTGAATATTATTTTTTACTATGGACTGGTTTTATTAAATAAAAAATTAATATTTTTGCAAAAAATTGAGAAAATTTCAATTCAAAGTAGTGTTAGAGATTTATTGTATAGTAAATAATGAAATATAATATATTTTATTTTTCCCGCTTGAAATAACCAAGGACAGCAAAGTGGCCCATAATCTCAGAATCAACCATTTACAGATTCAATCTTAAACAGTAATTGCGTGTGTGTACATTTGGCCATCGTTCAATACACGATATCGGACTCTTAGTAAGCAGCGTTACCAGTAACCAACACATGTCTGTGAAGAATCGGGACCATATCGGTCTATGTTCTCTAAAAAGGTCCCACACTTCCCGATTTGAGGTCAAACAAATCCACCTAGGATCCTGAGATTTCATGACGATGGATTAATGGTCATAAGCTGTTTGGAATTTTAAATGGGCGAAATATGCCTAGGCCTAGACTAAAGGTACCTCGGTAAAATGTACACTTTTTTGACTATTTGCTTAACAAATCATTTTTAACATGAATAGCCCAAATATATGCCGCACAGTCAAAAGGAGCGATCAATTGTGAATAGTGAGATATAGTTAATTTTGAAGTTTTGGCTGAGATTAAGGACGGACGCAGGGACCGCAACGGCCCAAAAAACGGACCACATTTTATTGTTTGTGCTTTTTTTAGCGTAGGGAGAGTGGAGGGTATTGAGGTTTCGGACTGACCGAACTTACCGACGTTTCTCCTTTTTTGTTTCAATAAAATACTTTTTTTGACTACTCAACACATTTTCGTAGTTTTGGTACCGTCGGGATCGAAAAAGAAAATTTCGAAGAGAGAAAAGTGCAAAATGAAAAACTTATTTGACATCTTTTTGCAATACACAGAAACAATACGATTACTTTTTTGTTAAACGGTCATAAGAAACTTATTTCCTAGTTGTGTTTAAAAATCTGGCATAATTTTACAACAAAGTATGTACCCATATTTTGGCTCTAGACCTTCCGCGAACGATCTCACTTAGCTTCCACCAGCATAAATAGCTTTCTAAGAATTTGATAAAAAATAACTTGCGTATAATACGAGTAACATTTAATGTGACTTTTGGCTGTAATAAAATAAATTACATCCTTTGGAAGTGTTTAATCGCTCTTTTATGGGAAGTACTTCCATTTATATAAGTATACTCTCCACCATAAGACGGAGGGTATATATAAATTTGTCATTTTGTTTGTAAAATATCGAAATACTTATATGCGTATATCTTATTGATTGTCATAAAATTCGTAGACAATCTAGCCATGTCCGTTGGTTCAGAATATACAAGTCGGCCCAGATGAAGATATGGGTATTGAAAAACAATACCATTCCGTCCCGAATCCGAATATAACGATTCGAACATGGATATATGGGTTCTACGCAACAGTGGAAATTCCTCACGAATATAACATATCTCACAAATCCATAACGATTTAGGACTGAGGACGGTGCATAGGGACCTAGTTGCCCAAAAGTCGGCATGTAGAATATATTTCTTTTAATTTCAGATTCGGATCTACGAGCCATAAACATCGGCCCCTTTAACAAGATGTTGTTGTTAGTCAAAAACAATGAAATTTCCTTGGCTGAATTAAATGCCTTCACCCGTGGACCAATGGTCTCTATGCTCCCAAAAATTAGGTTATTTCAGGCATGAACCCGCCACCAAAAACCAAATCGCGCAATACAGCCAATACTAAACTGGAACGCAATCCATGCTGGATGATATGAAAACTTCGGCCTGGCCGAAGTTTCAAATTGACCACTTGCTGTGATAGTTTAAACTGTTAACTACATTATACGACGAGCGACTGCGACCATGGACTTAGTAACCGGTCCTAAGTAAGCGAACTAAGTTTTAGTTATCGAACGTTTTTTCTGCTGGTTTCGAACTATATCTAGTAATTCTGTAGCACACACATACTTAAATATTTCTCCAAGGTATGAGATATCTATTCCCTTCGTAAGCTGTTACAGAGTGCACGCAGAAAAAAAGTATTGTTGTGGTGACAATATTCGAAGAGGATAATACTATTGTTGGGTATATGGTTGTGGTACAACAATATTATGATCCTCACAACAATAGTATGATTCAAATACAACCATACTATGATCCTCACAACAATAGTATGATTCACACTCCACCATACTATGATCTTCACAACCATAGTATGATCCTCACAACCATATTATATTTCATATACAACCATAGTATTTTCCTCACACGCAACCATGTTATGATCCCTACAACCATAGTGTGATCAAACACAATTATACTATGATCCCCAATATTATTTATTAGAATTGGTTTATGTTGTCAACAATAGATTTGAATTATGAAAATTATTCAAAAATACATAAAATTCAAAATAATACGAGTGATTTATTTCACAGTAGAAAAAATAAGTTGAAATAAACGTAAGCGCTTTTATTAAAAATACATCAGTTAAATAAAGCCAAAGCAGCTTTTCAAAAATTTTAATTTCGACAAAAAAAAGTCCTATTATTGCATTAGATCCGTACCAATAACATTTGTTCTTAAAAGCATATTTAAATGAAGAAAAATTACAATCATACAGTATGATTGCCGTTATCATATTATTGTTAACATAAAACGCAAAACACAATACTTTTGTCGCACCAACCATATTTATATTGTTGCTATAACCATATTTTCATATTTAAATTTGGCAATAATACTATTGATACATTTCAACAATATTAATATTGCAGCAATTATACTATTGCCAAAAATAAATGCAGTTAACAATGCTATGGTTGCGACGAACATACTTTTATTGCGGGGAACATATTATTATTGCCGTGACCATGTAGTAACCATGTTTTTTCTCTGCGTGTGGTTACATCCATGCGGGATTCTAGTATGTACTCGTGTATATATTTGGTGTAGGGTATCGCAGTCGCATATTAATTGATGGATTTGCATGCCATTTGTCCATTGTCCGTCTGCGTTTACTCGATGCATTTTCATGCTACTCGTTCGCAGTAAAAGTGAGCGCTAATTGAATTGTCTTTGATGCCAATATGTGCAATTGAAAACGTAATCTCTAATCCAATTTGATTAGTTGCACTGCATCACATGTTGTGAGAGGCGGCAGCGATGTCCGAATGAAGGCAATTGATTTTGTGTCACTTTCGGATGGTGCTGTGCGCAAGTGGTGGTAATGGCGACTAACTCAACGACTGGACGACGGACTGACAGTGAAGCGAAATTTACCTGTGAATATTTTTTAATGTGTGTAATTTTCTATTTGCAGGTGCATTCCTCATACCGTTCATGGTGATGTTGATTCTGGAAGGCATACCGCTCTTCCTCATTGAGCTGGGCATGGGACAACGCATGCGCCTGGGTGCGCTGGGAGTGTGGAACACCATCCACCCCTGGCTGGGTGGCATCGGCATTTCGTCATGCATAGTGACGTTGTTTGTGGCGCTCTACTACAATGTGATCATAACGTGGGTCTTTTTCTATTTGTTCAACAGTTTCCGGGTAAGTAACGCTGTGGCCGGTTGATAGTTTGATGGCAATGCCTTATAACGATGTGCCCCATGTACTACTCTTTAGTATCCATTGCCGTGGGCATCTTGTCCGACCAACGAGACCGAAGCGGTGATAGAGGAATGTGCGCTGTCTTCGGAAACGGCGTACTTTTGGTATCGCACAACATTGGATGCCGCTCCGTCCATGGAAGAGCCTGGCGGCCTCAAATGGTGGATCGTTCTGTGTCTACTGCTGTCGTGGACAATTGTGTTCTTTATTGTGATGAAGGGTATCCAGAGTTCCGGTAAAGTGGTGTATTTTACTTCACTCTTTCCCTACATTGTCCTGACAATCTTCTTTATTCGCGGCATCACACTACCCGGAGCCAGTGCGGGTCTGATACACATGTACACTCCTAAAGTCGAAAAATTATCCGATCCGACGGTGTGGCTAGATGCCGCCACACAAGTCTTCTACTCATTCGGTTTGGCCTTTGGCTCCCTGATTGCCTTCGGCAGCTACAACACACCCAAGAACAATTGCGTCCGTGACGTCCTACTCGTCTCCGTCTGTAATGCGGTCACCGCCATCTACGCCAGCGTGGTAATCTTCGCCATTCTCGGCTTCAAGGCGACCGCGAATGTGGACCGTTGCATTGAACAGTAAGTATCTCGAATGAATACGACACCACATAGGACCTTGTCCCCACACATTTGCCCTAAATTCAAATTCAAGACCATTCCTATTAATTCATCACATACTCGTACCTACATGCATACACGCGTACATACAGTACAGATGTACGAACGTTTGTTTGTATCCGTGGCGTGGCCACAATTCCAAATGGTTTATGTTGCTTTGATTTTTTACTTGCATTGAGTGTGTGCTCTTTTTCCGGCAATGCTGCATAGTCCAACGTTTTTCCTCTGCACGAGTTGGCGTGTTTGGTCTGATCGAAGTTTGAATTCATTTAACCAACGAAATATCTCTACTGAACATTGAATTTGCAATATAATTGATAAATAAATATATGTTCATATAAATAATAAAATTCAATGTACCAGTAACTCATGGCCAACCCGGTACATAACATGCTTAATCGTACATGTTTCATTTAAACACTGATCCACATCAAAATTATAACCTCACCTTTTATTAACAACGTTTTTAAAGTTTTTGAGGTTTCGGAAATGATTCTGAATAATAGGCATGCGATTGGAACCAATTACGTTGTATCCGCAGGTTTTAGAAATTGTTATGGATTTCATGAGACCCGCATCGTACACGCGTTATGATGGAACCTTTACAGTTTTGGATTGGTTTTCTGTTTTATGATACCTTGTGTCCTGAAAACCCCTAAAAAGTGTTTCTTGTAAATATTTCGCTCGCTTGTATATCTATCTTTCCTTGGTTAAAATTGAGTTAGTCTGAAATTGAGAAATATCAAATCAAATGCAAAACAAAAATTCGATTTTCTTAATTCCTAAATACAGAGTCCGAATTAAGAAAATCTTTCTTTTGAACATTTCATTCAAAAAAAAAAAACAAAAAGTTATTCAAAAATTATGGTCCCGTGCTGCCCTAGTTAAAAAACTTCTCCCTGTAAACGTTTCCAAATATGCATTGGCCCTAAACTAAGAGGTTATGTAGCATTTGGAACGGACAAAAAGTGTAACGCATTTGGGACCCTGCATATGTTTTGGGAAATCAAATGGGCTAAATCGACACACCCCTTCAGCTATCTCCCACACAAATGCACCATTCCGCATTCTTTTGTTATTCTTGGAATATCTTTAATTCAATTTTTACGATCCAACTCAAAATCAATACTTAAAAACGGGGTTATAAGCTTAGGTTGGTGACAAATAATTTGGTAGCTAGCCACGCCACATCTGGTACCTCCCACACAAATGACTTTTGTCCAGTGTAGACATAACATGTCTCCCACACAAATGGCACTGTTTCAGTGCAGATTAGAGCCCACATAACTTGTCACTTATTGCGTGTAATTTGCTTCAATTGTGAACCTCATTTTATTTCTATAACGGCTTAATACACGTGTACGAAAAGAGTGGACGACATGCCCCATTCTGGTACCTCGACTGCAAATGCACCCTTCCACCCACTTTTGGTATTCGCATAATAGTTTTAATACTATTCATAAAATTCTGCTGAACATTTGTAATTAGCAAATAGAATATAAATTAGACTTCCTGCCGAAATTTTGAAGCCTCAGCCACGTCCTTTCTCTTTGCTGCAACATGCTTATTACATCTTTGTATGCGCATAAGAATAAAGTGGATGCCTCGCTCTCAATCAATAGAGGACGTAAGGAAGGGAAATTAAAATTCCATATATGGGTGAGGGTACATGTATGTCGGATCAACCGACTGAAACTTTTTACTTGTTTCATTCAATTCTTTCGCAAGGACCAAATTATGGAAGGCTAGCGCAATTTAAGCCAAAGCCACGAAACTTTAAACAATCTCTCAAAAGCATTTGCCAAAAAAGCTAATTTTAATGCCCCTTTTTTAAAAGCAACCTATTTCTTGTTTTTCATTTTATTTCATACTTAATTTGAGCTTTGAAATGTTTAATATTACTTAACGAAGTTGCACTTCATATGACATGCTTTAAAATTCGCGATTTTTATAATAAATTAAAAGGAAGGTAATGTTACAAAAATGCATAAATGTTTCTTTTGCCAAACAGGGAAACAGTTTAGATTTTATATTCAATTTGCTGTATTGCTCGCGACCTGAACAAATTAAAAGAGATGATTTCAATTTTATCCTCCAGCGCTGCGTCGACGACACTGAACATTGCTCGCATTTTTTGACTGCTCATTCATCGTCAGCTAACGTTATCTAAAAAACAGCATCCATCTTATTTTATATTTGAAAAGCTGCCACGAAAAGAATTTTGGGCTCCTGCAGACTGTGGTTTGCTGACTGTGTGGGGTTTGCTTGGAGAACGCTAGCGTGAGCTAATGAAAACAGAAGTCGAACAATAGCGTTTGCTTTTCTTTATTGTCTAGGTTTAAAATATTTGCTCTATATTTTTTGGACGAACATTGTTTGCGTACTAAATACAGTGGACGATCACAAATTAGAACCACTTTGTTTATCCGGTGGTTCTAATTTGTGGACGTTTCATAAATAAGGCGAATACACTATTTTTTATCCAATTTTGAGTATTTTATAACGAAAACTTAAATAACATTTCAGTTAAATTATATCACATTAATGTTTCAAGCTTAAAATAATTCATTGAAATAAAGGAAAATGTTATTATCCAACTGCTGGAATGAGGTGGCAGTGTATCTTATCATAGTTAGTTTTTGCGTGACATGTAATCTGTAATAGTTGTTTGTTTTGTAGACTTTATTGGTTTTAACTTCCGAATTGTCAATGCATCAAAATGCTGGTTCTAATTTCTGGAAGTTCTAATTTCAGAGAGTTCTAATTTGTGAGCGTCTACTGTACCTCAAAAAGAGCAAATTGCTGGACGTTTGGACTCATGTAGCACAAAAAAGTACCATAGTGCCAATGGTCACTATGGACATTTGGGTTTTCAAAGCAAATTTAGATTCGACTGCAAATATGGATTTATTTTAAAGTTTTGGCGAAGATAAGCGTCGCACAAATGGACCGAAGGAGTCCAGAAAACGGTCCTTATGTTCAATAGAACGGATCAACGATAAATATGGACATATGGGTACTCCAATTAAAATCGGGTTTACTACGAATCCAAAAATTTTTTTTTGAAGACTTAGCTGAGATTGGGATTCGACTCATGGGCCCAAAGGCTCCGAAAAAGGGACCACTGACAATGCACAATGAAGGGCATAAAAGGTTCAGCCTGGCCGACGTCGTCTTTTCATTGATTCCTTCAATGCAGCACCTCCACTTTGTGGATACATTGGCCACACTGATTGTCGGTTGCATTTCAATTTGAAATTGTTAATGGCTCTATGCAATCAGCGAGGCGCTAGACTGAACAAGTTTAACAATTGATTTGTATGATCGGTTATGCAATCAATTGCTGCGAACACGTGCTTCCACAATTGTTTATTAATTGGTTTTGATACGTAGAACAGACTTTGGTCGACTGAATTCTTAGAAATTCATAATATAAATACACGTACATACTCGTATGTAAGAATGCATGGATTTTAGAGCATTTTTTATAAACCAATTCCCATAGAATGGGGTCGAATATACTCAGTTTGACATTCCAGTTATAACACTGCAATATATAGGTACACTGGAGCAGGGCTTTACGGCAATGTTGTCAGCACTGCTATGGAATTATGCAATTAGGGCTAATCGATTTATACGAGTTTAAAGGGAAAATTGCTTCCTTCCATTCTTCAATCACAAACTCAATCGAAGAAAATGCGAATTTTTCTCAAATTTACATCAGGACTTTCATTGAAAACAATTTTCAAAGTCCTCAAGTTTCTATATCAGGTCCAATGTGTTTCCTTTTCTGAGGCGCACATGATGCGAACTTTATTTGTTTACGTTACTTTAGGAAAAATCTCCGATTTCTTCCGTGACGGTTTTATTATTCAGATCCTAGTGAATATTTGCGTTCCTGATGTACCATGGAGCTCCGACGATAATTCGCAGATTGCCGGATTGTCTTCTATGTACGAGTAGCTTATTAATATTGGTCGCGCATGCTGTCTCCCAAAGCTGGATTCCGTTTATTCAAATTGATTTGATAACACAGTACAACAGCCAATCTGGGGGGGTGAGAAATTCCAAGTCAGGGTGATGGTACTAGGTCAGTATATTAAAACCCTCAAATCAACATTTTTGCAATTAGAAATAAATTTATGAAGAAAATTTTGCATAAAAGCAGAACGCGTTAATCGATTTCTATGATCTATGTCGCATTTTGTTTATAGGTTATGTGACTTTACGTGAAAGTTATGACTCTACACGTTTTTCCGTTTGGGATTTATATGTTTTAAAAAAAAAAAATTTTTGGCAAAATTTTCTTCATAAATTTATTTCTAATTGCAAAAATGTTGATTTGGTAGAGAAACAGTATATTAATGGATTAAAGAAAATGTAATTATTAATTTTTCTCAATTTATTTCAGCAAAATCGAACTAGTCGTTCTCGAGTTATGTCAAACTACGTTTTTGCCAACATTTTACAACTAAGCGAAAAAACATCAAGATAAGGAAAAAATGTAAAAGGTCATAAAAAAACTGGCACATACGAACGCAAAACCCTTTGAGGGTTTTAATATACTGACCTAGTACCATCACCCTGACTTGGAATTTCTCACCCCCCAGACAATAACCCCAAAAATGTTCCACTGTGTAATCGATTTATATAATAGAACTTTATAATTAATTGTAAAGTGGACCTAAGATCAATAAGCCATTGCAGCTGGTTTAATTTAAGCTTTACTACTCTCGTATTTATATGCTGTGACCAAGTTAGACACCTCACTTTATCTTTGTGGGGCACAAAAGAATTGAAGATTTTCGAACGACCGATTTGATAAGTAGCTTGCGTTATGCGTTCATACTCTATCAAGTTCGTGCGCTTATTAGGAGAAGTTTAAGCTCATTCACCTGTCTAATGACAATCAAGGTGGGAATTGTCTGCGATGTACATTGATAAACAAAGAGAAATGTTTGACGCTTTATATTTTTGACTACGGCAAAGTCAATGAAATTGTGGGCTTTATTTAAATTTAAAGGCCAGTAAGTAGGTTGTCTGCTAGAAATCACGAATAGTTTAGATGATATAACGGCACCAAGGAGTCGCCTACCTCTTGGTATAGTACGGCGTGAACATGTCTTTAGCGCTGTAATCGCCAGTGGCTACAAATTTCGGACCCAATTTCGAAAAGAAGTCCATAGATATTTCTCATTATTCTAGCATAATGGACATAACATTGACGATAAAACAGTTTGCTGGCGGTGTTATTAACTGATGACGCTTGTATGTGATTTGTCATATTTTCGGGCAGTAGACAATGTTTGATAGTGTTACGCACAATAACACTGTGCGACAGCCACAATCGGTTTGGGATGAAACCACCGGGGAAAGTTATATCGGTCAAAAAAAGGTCATACGTGTCCCAGCGTTTCGTTGGGTCTCATCTAGGAATCGAGATATATCGATTTGAAGTTAGTAAGTATCGTATAGGGGAATTTGTCACGTTTTTGGCTCTTTTGCATCGATTTTCATGATTTATGTCTCATTTTGGTCATAGGTTATGTGACTTTACGTGAAAGTAATAGGACTTGACACTTTTTTCCGTTTTGGATTTTTTATGAATTAAAAAAAAAAAAATTTTAATTTTTAGGCAAAAATAATTTTTTTTTTCATACATTTATTTATAATTGCGAAACTGTTGCTTAAGTAGGAAAACGGTTTAAGAACAGATTAGAGGAATTGTAATTCTTAATTTTTCTAAATTTGTTTCAGCTAAATCGGACGAGTGGTTCTCGAGTTATGTCAAACAAAAGAGCCTAAAACGTGACAAATTCCCCTATACGATACTTACTAACTTCAAATCGATATATCTCGATTCCTAGATGAGACCCAGCGAAACGCTGGAACACGTATGACTTTTTTTTACCAATATAACTTTCCCCGGTGGTTTCATTCCAAACCGATCACTGACCCTTACCATTTGTCGCAGAGTGTAATTGCTGTGCCTCCACTGGCCCTGGCGCTGGGGTGTTTAGTGTCGAAGGTTTAGTTAATTCTGGAGCAATTTCTTATTGTAAATACACGCAGAAAAAAGTATGGTTGTGGTGACAATATTCGAAGAGGATCATACTATTGTTGGGTATATGGTTGTGACACAACAATATTATAATCCTCACAACAATAGTATGATTCACACATAACCATACTATGATCCCCACAAACATACTATGATCCTCACAACAATAGTATGATTTACACTCAACCATACTATTATCTTCACAACCATACTATGATCATCACAACAATAGTATGATTCACACTTAACCATACTATTATCTTCACAACCATATTATGATCCTCACAACCATAGTATGTTTCTCATACAACCATAGTATGATCCTTACAACTATAGAATGATTCACACGCAACCATACTATGATCCACACAACCATAGTATTATTCACACTCAACCATACTATTATCCCCACAACCATATTATGATCCTCACAACCATAGTATGTTTCTCATACAACCATAGTATGATCCTCAAAACCATAGTATGTTTCTCATACAATCATACTATGATCCCCACAACCATAGTATGATTCACACTCAACCATACTATGATCCCTTAAATTATTTATTAGGATTGGTTATTGTTGTTATTCAAAAATAGAGATTTTTATTAAGTATGTTATTTTAAATTACATTACTATTAGTTCATAGCCAGATTTGATGCCATGTTTTTATTAAACATTTCATTCAACAAACACAAAAAAATATATTCCAACGGTCAAAAATACTTTTAGTTGCCAGCAGGGGTGAATGCGACTTCACCATCCGTAGACACCAAGTAACGAATGTGATAAAACCATGATCAATTGGTATATACTTAAGTGCAGGCAGATTTTTAATAAACGAGAACCAGTCGGTATTAGAGTATTTCACCTAACAAAGTAAACACAATAAAAATCCTTTGAACTACCTTCCGATTGTTGTTGTTGTTTTTTTAATGGACATCAACCATTCATCGTATCGTGTGTATGTGTTTTTTTTGTGTATCGAAAAAACATACACACATACATGCATGGTCTATAAAACCCTTTTTGATATGTTCACAGTCGCAACCATACTGTATGATTGTCGTAATCAACTTATTGTTAACGTAAATTTTAAACAACAATACTTTTGGTTGCACCAACCATGTTTATATGGTTACTACAACCATATTTTCATTAATAAATTTGGCAATAATACTATTGTTACATTTCAACAATAGCAATATTGTCCCAATCATACTATTGTCTAAATGTAATTCAAAAAACAATACTATGGTTGCTTTTATTGTAGAGAACATATTATTGTCGCGGTAACCATAGTGTAACCATATATTTTCTCTGCGTGTAGTGGCTCAGAGACTAGAAGTATATCGATTTTGTAGGAAAAACGTTCACTTCGTGTTTATATTGGCATCAGCCGTTTGCATTCCAATAACAAGGTATCAACGAGCCTATATTCAGTTCAAAACAATTTGCATACAGATGCTTGAGTTCTAATCATTTCCTCCATCATGCTTTGCATACTCGTTTGAATATGTTTTTCTATTGAGTTTTAAAAAGAAGATTTTGAAGGGGCGGCTTCACAGTTTCTGAGTATGTGCGCGTAAGACATGCCTTGAATGAATTTACCTTTCGGGATACTGGCTTGAGTTATTTCACTAGGGCTTGAATCTACCATGGAGGCCACTTTGGATAAGTTCGGATATGCTGAATGCTGATATTGTGCATAGACTGACAATCTTGCTGTTTTTTTTTTGTTTTTGGAATTTTCATGTTAGTACAGGGTGGGCCATAAGGAACCATGGGGTTAAAAACTTTAATAACTTTTTCGTTTATTATTTTTTTTTTAATTGTTTGCTCAGACTATATAATATACAAAATGTAATTTTTTTATACTAATTATGAAAAATAATTGGATAAATATTGGATGAGTTTTTGCTTGGACGCATAAGCGCAATTAATGAAGACCGGTTAGGTAGACCAAAAGAGGCGACATGACCAGAAAAACTATTTTTAGTGTTGGACGAATCCGCGTTGATGCTGATTCTTTACGATGCTGCTGTCGCTAGACCAAATCCCTTTTCTGTTGAACGGGAACTAAGCATCCTTTTACTATTCTTTGACTAATGAGCTGGAAGGAGACTAAGATGAGAATTTAAATGAATTGTAATAAACTATTATTCAGATCGGCTTTATAATGAACTGTCCTTTCATACTTTATAGGTCCCACATAGCGTTGCTAACTCTTCAACGTACACGCAGAAAAAGATATGGTTACTACATGGTCACGGCAACAATAGTATGTTCTCTGCAATAAAAGTATGGTCGTCGCAACCATAGTATTGTTTTAGAGTTTTCATTTTGACCATAGTATGATTGCGACAACATTAATATTGATGAAATGTAACAATAGTATTATTGCCAAATTTAAAAATGAAAACTTGGTTGTAGCAGCAATATAAATATGGTTGGTGGGAAAAAAGTATTGTTTTCATGAGTTTTACGTTAACTATAATATATTTAAAGCAATCATACCAGAAAAATGGTATTTTTTTAATTTGACAATGGTATTTTTACGAATCTTACGCAATAATCGTACTTTTTACATGTAAATTAATTTTTTTCAAAACAAACTACGGATTAGTATAACTGAAATATTTTTAATAAATGATTTTTTTACTGTTAAATAAATCACTCCTATCCTAAAAAGTTTTGGGGATCATAGTATGGTTGTGTGTAAGTCATACTATGGTTGTGAGGATCATACTATGGTTGAGTGTGAATAATAATATGGTTGTGGGGAATAATTCTATTGTTTCGAGGACCATAATATTGTTGTGGGGATCATAGTATGGCTACGTGTGAACCATACTATTGTTGTAATGATCATAATATTGTTGTGCCACAACCATACAACCAACAATAGTATGATGCTCTTCGAATATTGTTACCACAACCATACTTTTTTTCTGCGTGTAGAACACGTTTAGATTTAAGATAAAAGTGGCTAAACTTACTCAACGTGTTTAGTGTTTTAGGCTCGTAACGATCTATGCGAAGTTTGATCGGAAGAAAATATGTAGGCTAACCTATGGTGTAGGGTACAAAATAAATCTTATAGTGAAAATATAACCACTGGGTCTTTCTTACAGCTTAAAACGAGCTCAATGCAAACACAGTTCAACGCATCTCTTAGTAGCATCGCTAGCACTGGTGCACGACGAAGCGTTGATATTGTGGACTTGATCATACATATGTATATAAATCCATCATCCCACATAATATAGCAACCCATAAAAGCACCCAAAGTTAATAGTTCATTGATCTTTTCAGAAACAAAGAAATTCTATATAAACATTCTTTGTTACCCCGTACAAATGTGTCCATCGAACAGTATGAAGGAGCAATGGCAGCAGTAAACTTGACCGATTCCAAATTCGGGTTGAGTGTATGCAGTTTGTCCAAAGAGTTGGATAATGTAAGTATTCATTTTGGTACAATTATTGAATCTGGATTGATTTGATGGTATTTCAGGCCGCTGAGGGCACGGGTTTGGCCTTTATTGTGTTTACACAGGCCATCGTTGAGTTGCCGGGAGCGCCCTTCTGGGCTGTTCTGTTCTTTACGATGCTGCTGTCGTTGGGCCTGGGCTCGCAGATCGGTATACTTGAGGGCATGCTGTGCACGTTGTTTGACATCGATATCATTAAGCGGGTTAAGAAACAACATGTTACTGGAGTGGTGTGTCTTTTCTGCTTCATTGTCGGTTTCATCTTCTGTACAGGTGCAGGCGAGTATTGGCTCAAGATGTTTGACTCCTTTGCCGGTACGATTGGACTTGTTGTGGTGGCTTTAATGGAAATGATCGCCGTAGTCTACATCTATGGCCATGAAAGGTATGCTTCCTCACCCCCGCCACATTTGCACAACATCCTTTCATTCCTCTTGATTTGCAGGTTTACTGAAGACATTTACCAAATGACTGGCTACCGTCCAGGATGGTATTGGCAACTGACATGGCGTTACATTGGACCCGTGATCATGGTGTGCATTTTGGCCTCTTCCATTGTTTTCATGATCATCAAGAATCCTACCTATGGTGCATGGAATGGCGAAACTGTAAGTACATGCACTGCAAGCGCTGTGGATTGGGGGAAATACTCATAGCTATCTCTTTGTTATAAAATTACAGGGCTCAGTGGAACAAAAAAACTATCCACCATGGGTGATGGGCATTGCTCTGTCTATGATCTTAGCTGGTGTCTTGCCGATGCCCATAGTGTTCCTGATGCGTAGTTTCCAATGCCTCAAGGTCGACTTGGACATACACCAAGGATCGATCCGAAGAAATGAAACAACAGCTTCAACCAAAGAAATGATCGACAACGATGACGACGTAAGTAACTCATGCACTCTCTACTCTTCTCTATTGCTTCATAAAGCACATGTACGTACTTACTACCGATCCACTGATCATCTGGGTTCCACCAAAGAGACTGCCCATTTGTGATACTCTATGTATATGTATTGCCATGTTGTCCTAACAAACTCGACACATCACACTAAGACACGATTCCATTTTATTTCTTGTATTCACCCTAATATTTCATTTTCGTTCTGCTCCCCAATAATGCTTTCGTTGCCTCGACAATTACAAAAAACAACTAAAAAATCATAAACAAAAATTACTAACCACCAGATTGTGAGTCCGGATATGCCACCCCAAGATTCATTAGCGGCGACACGATTTACAATTGGAGATTTTGAAGTAAGTTGTAGATAGATAGCTTTTCAGCAGCGAATCCGCACTAAGATCAATGCAAAGTCTATGTGAAACCACCTTCAGGCAGAAACTATCGGCAAGCATTAGTGGCACCCCCGTGTGGATATGGAATTATCGGGCGCACTGTTCTCTTAATCAATTAATGTAAAACAAGTCAGTCAATATTACTACGGAAAACCGCCAGTAGTTATGTTTCAGAAGAGAAAAAAAATGTTATTCGGCGTCGGCGGCTTCGCTTAGTTAAAAGCTTTGGTAGTGGAAAAAAGCATGAGCCGATTTGGTTTAAACTCTGTTACAAATTTCGTCCAGGTATAGTCGAATTACACATTTAAAGCTACCCTTACACCAACAAACATTTCCTCAATTCTAAAACTAGCGATGGTGCTTTTTTTAACAGCTTTTTGGTGCAAAAAAAAATTTTCATATTTTTGATTAAAAATTTATTTCCAAATGCTTTTTTGATTCAAAGATGGATTTTGGATATCCAAGGTTCCTTGAATTTAAATTTAAAACATTCTCGTTAAAAAAAAAAACAGGAATGAAATGTAATTTCCTATTCCATACACTGATTTTACAAATACTTGTATATCGTCAAGGACAGCCAACCATAGAAAATTCGAAAAACTGGTCTATTAAAAAAAAGCTACTTAAACATATATCCCAAATGCAACGACAGAACTCAGAAAATGATATTTCCTCAGTTAAAAAAACAAGCAACGAGGTTGAACTTGAAAAGATTCGTTGGAACTGATCTGTCTATACTTTTTGAGTCTTTTGTATCTCAGAGTGATGTATTCTGAAAAAAATATGTTCGTACTAATTACGAAACATTCTTAGTATGTTCTTCGCATTTCGCAATTTTCGTGGAAATTTTGGAATTTTCTCTTCGAAAATGTTCTTATTTCGTATGAAGTGTCTTTACAGATTTCTTATTTTCACAAAATAACATAGCGCAAATTTTGAAAAGCTACATATTCTTATGTACTTACATGTGGATTAATACATGTGCACACAAAAAACGCACACTATGAAACGATTTTGTGCTTCGTAGATTGCTCTACCCAGAGTGGGAACAATATACGTAAAAGGGCAATTCTCATTTTCATATAAATTATGAACAAATTCTATAATTATTACTTTAAAATCATTTCGTGGATATTGTGAAATATTATTTTACAAAATACGAAAACATTTCATATACAATATTAAACTACTTAATGACACATACTCTGAAAAATATTAAATAAAATCCTAGAAAATAAGAAAATCTATCAACTCCGATGTTTTATCATTAAACCGATTTCGTTATTTTTATGAATTTCTTTCATATTTTTTATGAAAAGTTTCTTTGGTTGATACAATATGAGAAATTTCGCAATTTATATGAAATATTCCGTGATTTTCACGAACATAATTTTGACAGTGTAGGGTAAGATAAGTCATTGCGACCATTTTTGCTACTAAGAACCTATTTTGGATTTAGATAGATGGGTTTGTTAAAACGAGCATTGTTACAAGTTCGATAAATTGTCGACAGTTCACACATGTCTCATCTGAATAAGAGATATTTTAAAAACTTTATGGCTGACGATCTATTCGAACAGCTTTGAGGCCTTTGCGTTGGTGTTTTGGACATTTCTTTTAAAATAGGTGGTTTATCCTCACCTATTTTAAAAGAAAAGTAAATTTTTAATAGTATAAATTATTTTTTAAGACAAAATTTTTTTTGTATGCTAGGATTTTTCTTTATGTTTAGTTTAAGTGCATCGATCGACTAAAAATAAGTTGTATCGGTATAGCGGTGACCGTTCGTCTACAACTACAGGTCCGATTTTATTGTAGTTTACACAGTTACTTAATTTAGTTGAAGGACATCATACTTGGATGCAATTTAACAAAGAACCCTGAACTAGGTCACTATAAATATGGGCATATAAGCTACAAAAATCAACGACAATTTTAACAAATCTACTTATATATACTTATATTTTAGGTATTTTAAAGATTTGGAATAATTTGGATTTTATTTTAATTTTTTATTTTATAAAGGATCCACGAATGTCAGTATTTGTAAGATTTAGCTAAACTTGTGACCCAAGGTCCCAGGGACTGAGAAATCGGCCGTATTAAAACATAAACACATGGGTAAGAAATAGCAGTTAAATTTCCTTACACGCCCAAAGTTCAACTTTTCACATCAGTTTATTTTGTATCGGTCAATTTTGCTGCATATCAAGAGGTGTGCAGGGTATATTTAGTCGAAGCTGCCCAAGAATTTGTTGAACCTTCGCCTCGGAAGCGGTTATACATAAGACTTTGCATTGTTTTTAATTTTTTTTGTGAGGATACTAATCAATTATTATTCATGTTTCTTCCTCAACAATTAATGTTTTCTTTTCACGCAGAACTAAGAGAGAACACCCAATAAGTAGCTTATATAAAAACTCTCATCTACATAACACAACCTCAGTGTAAGGATTGTCGCATAACATCTCAAGAATATCCGATTTTCAGTTATTTTTTTGTATTTTGTAACTCACCAGCAAATGAAACGGTTACCTCTTTTCTAAAACAGATCCCCTATAATTTCACACAAACACATACGATACATGCATACACAATGCATAAATTCTCAACCAGCCATGCGTAGCTAATCCAAACTTACCACGGAAATCACGGAAAAAAGTAATCACACCCCAAAAAATAGAGAGATCGTGCTGCTGGCAAAACCCCCTCCCTCAAAAGTAACGCCCAGTAAAAATTAGAAGAACGACAAAGGCAGACTCTGAGAAAAATTACTCACTTTGCCACGTTAACGATGAGAGCGCCTTCTTAGCGACTACATGTACATATGTACGTACTTACATATGTACTTATCGTAATTAATAATTAAACAAATTACAAAAACAAACTTAAACTATTTTACAACAACTAGAGGTACTCCAACAGCAATTATTTACAACAAAACAAAAAAATTATTAACAAAGCCCAAAATACTTGACGGTACGCAATATGCAACTTACGATTTCCGACACAAATACATACACAGTGACACATACACTCACGCGAAACCGGATATGAAAACGATTATGTATTTTTAATATTAATGAAGAAAGAAAGGATACGCATACATGCATACATACTTACCAATCAAAAAATTACGAATTAAATACATACACGCATCCACACACTCGCATAATCGATAAAGGTCATACTGAATTACAGCTGAACTTCGAAAACCCGGCTGAAAGCTCAAACTGTAGTTAAATTCAAAGTCTTGTAAATTAAACAAATTACTCCAGCATTTGTAACACACTCACACGTCCGCACGCACACTAATTGAACGAAAACGCCGACCGTGTATGCGAAATGCAATAAGAACGCGGATGCGGAAACGGATGTGGCAACGACGAGTCTGCTGTACCTAGTATTCCTTTGCAACTAACAGACTAAACTCGCTCATTGGCCATCGGCACATCCACAACTGCCAACAAATGCGCGCGAATCACCCATGTCGTAGGACGTTCATGCGTGCGGTGATTGCTATAGCTGTGAGCTTTTTGTAGTTGTAAGGTGTTAGCGTTGTGTGTCTGTCAAGCAACGACGAATGTTGCCGTTCTCACTCACCCTGCAAACGCTGAACCCAAAAATATAAGTAGTATATTCGCCGTGGCTTAACTAAACTGAAAGCAGATTGTAATCTGAGAAGGTAATTAATTGCTGTTTGCTGTAGCCCAATCTTTACACAAATACGAGTATACTTGAATGCATTCATTAGTATGTAAAGTATACATGTGCTATCGCATAAATACATTATCCAACATAAGAACTGAACTGTTTTTAGTGTGTGAGTGTGCAGATTTTTGAAAATACATTAGTCGCGTTTCCAATGGCTTATTCCTTTGTTTTCATGGTAAAATGTCACAACTTTAAACTTACTTTATTGGTGGACCGATTCACCCAAGATTAACAATAGAAAACTTTACTAAATAATTGGTAGTTTTCTCTTAAGCCTGGTACTGAGTTCGCCTTTTCATGTGAACATTCACATAAAAAGAAACATGTGGTAAACTAGAAAACAAACCAGTTTTGTGTCAATAACTAAAACAGAGATCTTTATTGTCCAACCTTTTACTTTGCTTTTAAATAATAGACATGAACGTTAAAAAAATTTAAGTCAAGTCCATATCTAGGAGTCCTATTAAGAGCGATTTTATTTTCACCTGAACGAACTTAGTACCAGGTTCCTTTATTGCATTAAAACTGTAAACATTTCAGTAAAATATCCAACAAGCTATTAAAATTTAAAATCGGTTAACAGTAAAGCAGGAAGAATTTAAGGGGCCACCCAAAGTTGAAGTCAAACATAACATATTTTTAGTCTACCGAAATTTCCGGTGCCGTGAACAAACTTAAAACTAGAAAAATCCAAGTTTGGTACAGAAAAAAAAACAAAAAATATAGAAATTAGATTTCAAATTAGTAACCACTAAAATTTACTTTAAAAATGTCAAATACTCGTATGTTTATGATATTGAAGTGCTGTCGCAGAAAAGCCCTGGCAAACATATATTTTTTTATGTGGGTTTTGAGTTTATTTTAATAGATTTCAGACTAGAGAAAGTTGAAAAATATACAGCGTAAGAAAAAATAGCGCCTGTGTGTCTAAACCTTCAAGTTATGTTTAAAACTACATTTGTCCATTTTAAAAATAACGGTGTGGCCATTTTATTCGAAGAAGTAGGGCCCGAAAATGCAGCATGATGAAACTGCTCACCACACTGTGACACGAAGTGGATGCAATTCCGTCTTGTGGAGTATCTGTTGGTTGAAAGCACTCCATATTCGACAATTTTGTTTGTTTATGTTGCCGTTTAAATCGGACTGGGCATCGTCAGACATGAAAAGACAGTTCAGCATGTTTCCGTCCTCTTCCCCCATTTGAAGCATCTTCTGGCGAAATTCCAAGCGAATCGGAAAGTCTGCTGCGTTCAGTTTGTTGGCCATCTGAATTTTATATGCGAATAATCCCAAATCTTTCTAAATAATTGACTGCAATGACTGTCTGCTTATACCCATTTGAGCAGATACGCTTCTTGTCGAAACTCTTGGATTGTTTAGTATGGCAGCAGCTACAGCAGCGATTGTTTCTTCCGTCCGAACTGAAGGGTTTCGATAGTAAGGTATTATCTTTACTGTCCCATGCTCGGCAAAATTGTTAACAGTCCTCATTATGGTCCGTCTGCTTGAAGGATTGCAGCCAAACGTGCGCCTATACTCTCTATAAACCAAAACTACGGACTCCTGTGCTTTATAGCGGCGAACAATCCAAATTCTTGTTTAAGTTCATTAAATAGAAAAAAAGTTATTGATTTTTTTTGGTAGCGGCTTTCATCAGCCTAAATTTGCGCATTGAAACGAATAAAATTGGCCCATTCGAAACACATCCAATGCATTCTACACTTGTAAAAGCACATGACCGTAAAAACATTAGAGTGTCCTGCATTATCACTAAAAACGGCGAAAAATGTTCTTGTGTATTTATTTTCTTAATACTCGTATTTAGAATTTCTCAATCCAATGGTTTATGATGCAAATACTTAATTGTGCTTTTTAAACAAAATCATTTTTATTTAAAATATTTCGATATTGATATTAACGGAACACTCAGATGGAATGTGTGTGGATTTAAAAAGGATCTACTTATATATAAGTACATACTTATGTGTAACTGTTTATATAGGGTGTTTTTTATTGGGGTATAAAACTTTAAGTTGGCATCACTTTTTTAACTGGCGGCCATTTTGTCAGCTGTCAAGTGATTAATATTTAGTTTGGTTTGCCATTTCATCATGAACAGGTTGACAAAAGAACAACGCTTGCAAATCGTGCAAATTTATTTCGAAAGTAATGGTTCAGTTTAATTCGGTTAACCATGGATCGGTTTACATGGACCATTGGATTATTTTCTTTGGGGATATGTGAAGTCGCTCGTCTACGCCAACAAACCAGAAACACGTTAGGGGACTTGGAAGCCAACATTCGTGGCGTTATTGTCAACATACGGCCCCATATGCTCGAAAAAGTGGTTGAAAATTGGACCTGTAGAATTGGCTTTATTCGAGCCAGCCGCGGCGGCCACATGCCCGAAATCATATTTAAACATTAATGGCATAAAATTATCCTTCCAATAAAGCCAAATTGATGGACATTAAAACGATTTTCTTGTGTTTTATTTCAATTCGAAGTTCTATACCTCAATAAAAAACACCCTTTATGTTAATAGGCATTTATGGTTTTTATGCATGATCATGTATATTCATACTCGTATACTTTTATGTACATACATACATATGCATATTGTAGAAGTTAATATTTTTTTATTTTTCGGTTTGATTTTCGTCTCTGTTATATATACTCGTAAGTATACTTATACAACAACGCGTGCTTGTTTTATTTCAAATATTGGGACTTGTCTATAAGTTCCGCAAATCGATGACTGAATTTTAAAATAAATTTTGATAATTTGGTAGCGTTGTTCAATCGTGAATCTATTCATGATGATTTACACTGATCATAAATGTCAAAAAGTAAGGGCAGTACTGAAGGCCGTGTAACGCTTAAGTTCTATAGAGGCATGAAAAATAATCGTTATAACATACGAAACATGAATATACTCGTATCATATCCGGCGTCATTCATATGTAACAGGGAAAACCCATTTGAAAGTGTTATCCGGTTTCACAAACACAGAAAACAATGCCGCGTTGGTTCAAATAAAGGAATATACAAGAACACAATGTGCGATTTAAAAAAAACACGTAAATCTTTTTAAAGTTGATTTCGTAGGACCAGCAAAAATTATACAGCGCCTGCAACAAGGCTAAAAGGTAAATCTATAACTTGAAATGTCGTCCGCATTACAAGGTCGCGCGCACTAGCTAACATAGCCGGCGGCTCACATTTATCAGCTACTGTTAAGAAAGAATATGGCATTCTTCTTAACTAACTAGCACGATTTAATCGTCCAAATGTCCTAGAAATCACAAACATTCAGCTGCATGGTCTTTCGACGACTATACCACCCTTTTGCACAGCTGAGAAAAAGAAAAACACAGCCTCTGAAAAATGTTATAGTTTACTTTCCGGACCTTTCAGGAACTTTCATGTACACTAAATAAATATATATATATATATATATATATATATATATATATATATATATATATATATATATATATATATATATATATATATATATATATATATATATATATATATATATATATATATATATATATATATATATATATATATATATATATATATATATATATATATATATATATATTTCTTTCAAAATATTGAGGTTGAACTGGTCTCATCCGGGACTACGCAACTCAATCGAAGATGTTAGTGACTATTTGGAAGGTATTATTAAATAAGTTTAAACTTGAAAGTAATTTTACTTTTTTATTTTTTTTAAAAAAAAAGGTAAGGGAGATCCGCTCGAGACCAGGGTTGGAATTAGGTGCAGCCTTAATATTTTTGTCTTATTTCTACAACGAAACAGGATGGCATTTTAGTAACAACTACTTACTTTTCTTAACCAGGCTTAATGTTAAGTGAGTACTTTTTTTTGCTAAGATAGATCTTATGCAATAGTTAGCTGTTAAATGAACTATTTTACTGCGCCTATGTTTGACGTTTATAGACAGATCAAGTCTGAATAGATTCACACTTGAACAACACTTAAAAGTAACTGAAATTCACTTTGACAATTAGTCATCGAAACGCGTAACGACTTTGTTATTTTTATCGTGTTTATCGTGCTCGTTTATATTCCCGAAAATATTTTCGGGACGTTAGGTCTCATCAATTTAAGTTTCAAAAGTGATATTGCTGTTACAAAAACAAAAGATTATACATTTTCGTTCGATGTTTGAATGCATCAAATGAGACGGTAGAGTTATAAAACAGGGTTAATTTCTTCAGACACTATATGGCACACAGAGTAGCGAAATTGTACTTAGCCGCTGGTACGTAGATCGTCAAGTTATTTAATTTTAACTGTTGAATGCTCTCTGACTTTAAAGGGCATTTGTTATTTACAGATATTTTGATTTTTTTTACCTTGAGAATTTTTTTTTGTAGAATGCATGATCATTGTGTCAACCTTTACATGAAGTTGTGTAAAGTGTCACTTTTCCACAGTACCCGTACGTGTTGACTAAGTGTTTGATTTTTGTTTGCAGGACGACGAGGATGATTTTAGTGGTCCAGCATTGGGAGGTCATGTTAAGACACACAGTGATGCGTCCGATGATGATGACGATGACAAACCGGTAACAATGCGCAGCACAATGATGCGTGTTTCCGGAAATCATCTTGATGTGCCAACGAGCAGGAAGCCGTTCAAAATGGAGGTTTTCGATTTGTAGATGTCCCGCTCCCTTATATGTATATGTATATCAGAATATAGGCACTTCCTGTCGCCCTGCTTCACACCGAAACACCCTATCGTAAACTAAGTAAATGCATTGTTTGATCGACTTTAGTACATAATTACCAATACAACTACCCAACTACCTACATTAATACATACATACACACACATACTTACATACATGCATACATATTTAGATAATAAGATAAGAGAATATATACAAAGGACTAACAAAAGTTATCATTTGTCCTTGTACATGAACTAACGACAGCAACTAATTGAAATTAAAGTATTTGTAAAGTACAGATTTATGTAGTACTAGCTAGCATAGGAGTAGTTTTAAGCCTAAGATACAAACATACAAACTGAACCGACGTTTTAAGTTACATAGTCTTTAGTTCGGAACCAAACCAAATCTCGACCTCCACGATCAAATTCCTATAAATAAATTACAGTATTTCTTTTATTTTTATTTTGTTGCCGTTCATTCAGTTAATACTTTTTGTTGTTTACTCGCTCCGTTTACGTTTACAAACGCCGCTTAATAGGTTGAGATATAGAACGCATTTCCACAGAGTTCAACTCGATGTAATTTATAGGTTTGTTTAAGTTATTACCCCCCCTCCCCCTCTCTATCTATTTCTCTAAGAAATAACACAATTGATGTAAAAACGAATGTTAAGAAAAACAGAATCAAACGAAAATACGTTTTAGTGTGTGTGATTTATTGTTTGCCGATTTTAATTTATGGTATTTTATCCTTTTTCTGTCCAATAAATAAAATAACTCGAAATTGCATACAAGGATGTATTTTGAATATTTTTGGCAAGATTACCGAGCAGATGTGCATATTTCCACACAGTTCCAAACGATTTTTTATTGATAATAAACAAAGACACTAAACCGTTGCGGCATTATGGGACTCATGTTAAATGAGGAGGTAATACAAGTTAAAATAGATGACTCCTGATCACGGCACTCCTATCTGGCTAGCATCATAAGAACGCCAAATACAAGAATTTGGTTTGTGTTTTAGTAAAGAAAATACCATGTTGTTCTAAAACTTGGGCATCTTTATTCATATGTATGGATATCCAAGGAAAAAACCAAAAGCAGCTATTCTTTGCGTCTTCTTTCGTAGATGTGTCGTGCTCTTGATTCAATTTGATTCCCAAACCCATCTGACATTATTGACATAGCCAAACTTTCAATCATATTCAAAATACACAGTGTTGTTACTACCGCAAGGTAAAAATATGAAATGTTAAATGAAATCATTAAATTATCACTCATTTGTCACTTGTTTGTAATTTAAAAAAGTATTTCGTATGACAAAAACTGCTGTGAATAGGTTATAGTGGTTGTAATTTAATGAGAACACATATGTAGTTTTTAAGTATACATACATACATACCGATCTACACGCACACACACACACACTCACACAAATAATATAGTAAAACACATGGATTATTTATTATGTTTATTTATAATTTATTCTGGTTGGTTAAACTTTGAACACAACAACAATTACATAAACTGTAGTTTGTATTTGAGAGAATACAAGCATGGAGGAAGACTTCGGAAGATTCTCAATGCGACAATAAGCGAACATTTTCAAGTGCAAGTACTAGATATTTTTACAACAACAAACAAAAAATAAACAAACTCCCACTTGGGGTACTTCGGTCACATAGCACATCATCTCAGTTCATGGATTTCAATTTGAAATCGTCACCTTAATCACTGGTCATTTGATTTAAAAATTGTACACAAATAAATTACTAATACGGCGACTTTGAATATGACAGAAAACAGATGTACCTGCAACAGAAGTTGCGGCTACTCATCCAAATGCGACCGTAAATAGCAGAGATTAATAAATGAATATACCTATTTTTGTTGTTTTCGTTTTTTTTCTCTCTATATTGTTTTTGTTGATTCAATAATAATAGTTAAGCGAAATTTTACGGTGACAAGCTACATTCACCGTGAATAGGCCGCCATGATGTTGAGCGAGAGCCTATTTATTTAGTTAAGCTAAGTTCTATTGTAGTTGCGGCGAAATTGCGTTTGCTATATACCGACAACAACAGTTATCTCTACTAATAATAATCAAAAATTTAATTGTTCTTTTTTAATTTGACCCGAATAAAACCAAAAGAAAACACTTATTTTGTAGTGCGAATTTACTGTCTCGGCTGTTGTGTTTTTGGCGCCAAACCAAGGTGAGTACGTGTTCATTCTATAAGCAAATACTCAACGAGAATTGCATAATTTTAGGCATAATATACAAAGTAAAAGTTTTATTTAAATACACTTTTTAGCAGAGCAGGCGCGTTTTTTCCTCTCAATAAATATAATATTTATTGCAATTTTTTTTTTAATTTCGGGATCTTTAATCTGTAAACATCTGTCGGAAATTTTCATTGGATTGAATATTTGACATTGCGGATAGTGTGAGACTTGGTTGTTTGGTAGAGGGTATCGATCCATTCGAGAAATTATCTCCGATTAAAAGTGATTGTAAGCCGAAATTGAATTAACAGAGAGAGAGTCAACCTCTGCGTCTGCAACGGACAAGTTCGCGCATGTTGGTAGGCAAAACGATTGCTTAATGTCGCAAAACGAAAACTATTTACCCTCTGCTGGCGAAAACAGGCAAGTTAAAGCTACTGGAACCAACTATATACTCGTATTATTAGCGACATGAAGATTCCTCAGCAACATCTATTCGAGTACACATACAGGACTGCTCAACACAGTTTAATAATCAAGAAAAGATTGTGCAATTAATACACTCAGAACGTCCTATGGACTATGAAGTTCGAATACCAACAACTTCATAGCTAAATGAAATGCAACACTGCTCCCATCAAGTACCACCTGTTACTAGTCAACTGTCAAATTTTGGGAGAGTTCCGTCATTTAGTTTGTGTTTAACAGCTGTTCAAACATACAACATCGTAGATTTTGTTAAAAATGGAAAAAAGTGAATTTCGCGGAAATGCGGGTTTGACGGGTTTTTGACGGTTTTTTTTCAAACCATAGTAAAGTATTTACTTATCAATGGTAAACAATTGGTTTACTGACTTTCGTTGTGGTTGCACGAGTACAAATGACGCTTATCGTTCGTGTAGGCCAATTGAGGTCAATACATCCGAAAATGTGGGACAAAATGCACGATATGCTGTTGGCCGATCGAAGAGTAAAAGTGCGTGAAATTGTTGACGCCACACTCATTTCATATGGCAGTGTGGTTTCGATTTTACATGATCCGTTGGGTTTAAGAAAGCTGTCTGAAAGATGCTTTCCGCGATTACCATTACAAAATAATAATGCACGGGTGTACACGTGTGCAGTCTAAATGGCAAAATTTCATTAACTGATTCCTCATCCGTCATATTCTCCGGATTTAGCCCTCAGTGACTATTTCCTATTCCACACCTAAAGAAATTGCTCGGTGAACAGAGATTCAGCTCCAAAATAAAATAAAATTATTAGTATTGATCAAACAAATGCATATTTTATGGCACTCGAAAATCCTATTTTTTGGAAAGTTATACAAAAATTGGAGAAACGTTGGAAAAAGTGTATTGAGCTAAAAGGAGATTATGTTGAAAAATATTTTATTTTTTGCAAAAAACGGTGTTTTATTCGAAAAGTCACGGAATTATTGATCTGCCTTTGTAGGTCTGTCTTATTTAAATGCTAATTAAAATAAACCCGAAAACTACATCCGAGACTTAAAAAC
This sequence comes from Hydrotaea diabolus, assembly GCA_963513945.1. Classification (NCBI taxonomy): domain Eukaryota; kingdom Metazoa; phylum Arthropoda; class Insecta; order Diptera; family Muscidae; genus Hydrotaea; species Hydrotaea diabolus. Next base: position 97,040,698 of record OY740720.1, on the reverse strand, counting down.
GTATTAATAATATATATGCCATATTGAGGGATATTTACATAGAACCCGACAGAAAAAATGCTAGAAATCCTCCAGATAAGAAGGACAATAAGTATCGAAAAGGGTCGGACTGGAAGAAGCTCATTCTGTCCTCCTATTTTTTTTGGTGTAGACATAAAAAGTTTGATTGAACAAAGAACATTGTTTTTAAACATTGTTGGTTTAGTTGAGGGGAAAGCATTATATACTTGTATTGTATTCAAGGGTCCTTTAAGAGCCGCCCAACAGGAATCTGAAAGACGTTCAATGTTCGAGATGTCAGCAATGCAACAATGATATTGTCTGCTTTTAGTGTGGTCAGGATCATGCCAAAGTAGAGTGCTAATTTGTACAGCTTGAGGGTGCTAAGCCATATTGTGTCAACTGCTGTAAGGAAAGTCATATTTCTAGTTTTAGCGGCTGCCCTGCATACGAGTATAAGCAGTATGTTAATCTTAAGGAGAAGACTAGAAATATGGCAAAGGAGAGAAGGGAACTGGAACCAGTTAACATATCTAGATTTGTTCAGCTGAAAGGATCCTTTACTGAGCTCTTTCGAGAGACTTTTCCTGTTCAGTACCAAACTCGTCCTCCAAGGTCAAAATTGATAGACGAATTTTCGCGAACAGCAAAGGCTAGGTTATCAGCCAGAAGTTGTTTCGATACAATTTTAGATTTTACACGGAATTATGAATTATGCATTGTTCTTTTACACAAAGTTAACCAAGTTTATGGTCTCATCTATTCAGAATCCGATTTTGGATATTTGAGAAAAATTCCAATGCTATATCTTGGGAAACTCTTTAAATCGCACTTTGTCGTAGGATGGATTCGGCGTTCGGCTGCCGTATAGCCCGGACCTACCGTTGGGATTTATGAAAGGACGCTCCATACAGATGTGTTGATTAATTTTCAGGATTGAGAGTGTACTGTGGCCGTAGTTCTGGATGTGGAAAAGTCGTTTGACTATGCACATCATTACGGGATTCTGTTTATGACGGTACAGATTGGTTTCAGTGCCACATGCGGAAAAAAGTATGGTTGGGGTGACAATATTCGAAGGGCATCATACTATTGTTGGGTATATGGTTGTGGCACAACAATATTATGAACTCCACGACCATAGTATGATTCACACTCAACCATACTATGATCATCACAACCATAGTATGATTCACACTCAACCATACTATGATCCCTACAACTATATTATGATCCTCACAACAATAGTTCGTTTGGCATTAAATCATAATATGATCCTATCAACCATAGTATGATCCTCAAAGTTATTTATTAGGATTGGGTTATATTTTATTAAGTAAATAAATTCAAAAAACATTAAATTTAAAATATAGGAGTGTTTATTAAACAGTAAAATAAATCCATTTAAAAAACGTAATCGTTTTTATTAAAAATATTTCAGTGAAACAAATCCATGCTAATTCCCATTATTATTTTAAACGGTTCGTAACAATAACATAAAACCATATTCTAATTAAGAAAAATTACAATCATACAGTATGATGGCCGTTATCATATTATTGTTAACATAAACCCAAAAAAACAATGCTTTTATCGCACCAACCATATTTATGTTGATGCTGCAACCATAGTTTCATTTTTAAATTTGGCAATAACACTATTGTTACATTTCAACAATATTAATAATGTCGCAATCATACTATTATCATCATGGAATTCAAAAAACCATTCTATGGTTGCGACGAACATACTATTATAGCAAAACACATATTATTGTTGCCGTGACCATGTAGTAACCATATTTTTCTTTGCAGTTGAGAAATTAATTTTAAGCTTCTTCAAAAATATAGGGTGATCCATCTAGAGGTATTTTTTCAGAACAAAAAAAGTACAAGTATAAAGATTCAAATTAAGTGTGGAATCTTTATTGGTAATTTGAAAGGACATTTTATGGGATTTATTTTTTAAATATAATATCCTTCAAATGTTGGCCGCAACTACGCCTCAGGGTTTTTATTCTGATGATCCAATTTTGGATGACTCGTTCGAGCATTTCGACCGGTATGGCTTAAATGACACGCGCATTGTTGACTTCCAAAACCTGAATCGTAGCTGGTTTGTCAGCATAAACTTTGGACTTTACGTAACCCCAAAGAAAAATGTCTAAAGGTGTGATATCACTCGATCTTGGCGGCCAACTCACCTGTCCAACACGTGAAATTAGCTGCTTTTCAAAATGACCTCTCAATAGATCAATTGTTTGAGCAGCTGTATGGAAAGTGGTACCGTCCTGTTAAAACCAAGTGTCGTCAAGATTACGGGTTTCAATTTCAGGTAGCATAAAGATCGATATCATGCCGCGATAGCGAGCACCACTCACGGTTACGTTCCGGCCATCATCATTTTTGAAAAAATATGCACCGATGATTCCACCAGCTTATAAACCACACCAAACTGTGGTTTTTTCTGGGTATAATGGCACCTCTTGAACCTCTTCTTGTTGCTCTTCAGCCCAAATGCGGCAATTTTGTTTATTGACTTTGTCGTTGAGCCAGAAATGGGCCTCATCACTGAACAAAATTTTGGCCGAAAACAACGGATCTTCCCGCTTCTCGTTTCTCTTTCTTTACCGAACGCTCATTTCCATAATACAGTCGCCAAAATTTGAAGGTAGTTATTTTCCAAAAATAAATGCCATAAAATGTCCTTTCAAATAACCAATAAAGATTCCACACTTGATTTGAATTTTTATAAATTTTTTTTGTTCTGAAAAAATACCTCTTGATGGATCACCCATTATATGTACTTTTCTGTGTGCAATTCAGGAAAGAATTTTCTGACTTTGGCAGTGTAAACTGTGGTGTTGCGCAGGGGTCACACCACACCTTTAAAATATTCCTATTGTTTAGGTAACTCTCTGCTATACTGTCGTTATAAGCCAGCCAGGTGGTTGCTTTGGGGAGGGTTTCACGACTTTTGTCTAGTGTGAAGCGGTTCCGCGATAGTTGGGGTAACCGGATAGATGCATCTAAGTGTGAGGCTATTTGCATTAGAAAAGTGCAGAATTTTTGTTGTAGCGGAGAGTAAATCACTAAGACTTTTTTATACACTTAAGGCAAATGTTAGATACCTTGACGTACAAAATAAATTACTGAATTTCAATGAACATTCTAGGGGTGCTCTATGGAGATCATATGGGATAATATGAACAATAAATTTGTACCAGTTAAACCAAGCTGTTACTATATAAAACCTGTATTCCCCTAACTGTATTCTTCCAGAATATGCATTATGAAAAAAAAGTATGTCGGGTAGCCATGATTTTGTCTGTTTTACTGTCATTATCACTTTTTTTGTTTTATTTCATTAGTAGAGGGTGGTTCAACTGAAACGCACGATGTTAATTGAAAATTAATGATAAAATGATAATGATAAAAGGATAATGGATTATGTGTTTTTTTTATTTGATTACTGCAGCTAGTTAAACTTTTAAACTAACAATCAGTTTTGGTAATTTTGAGATAATATTATACATATTATCTCAAAATTACCAGAAATTTACGCGTATTTATATTAACATCATTTAAGTAAGCGTATGACATTAAATTTTGTTAACTAATCTGATTAAAGTAGTTAAAACTAAAGTTTACGACCGCACGAGGTCGTACGGTTTTAATCTTTTCAGTCTTCTTTGAGAGCCTGAATAATTGTTGAGGTTAACTGCTTCTGAATTCACATGGACCCTCAGCCTCCCCAGATCTCTACGAATATCCTTCTTTCTGATATACCATAACGCTTTAAATATACTTCTTAGCACTTTGTTTAGAAAAGCTTGAATTCATGTTTTTTTTGAGGGTGCAACTCCATAATTGTAAGCCAATATTTATATTGGTTTTAGCTGTTGGTTATATATAGGAATTTTGTTCTGAACGGACGAACAAACGGACGACGAAAAGGATATCTTCCAGTAGAACGTTATTTGCGGAACCTATAATGGATCAGGAAAATGTTTTACCGATGGATGTATGACCGTCTTTTGGTGGAGAAGAAACTAATACTAATTGAACTGAAGAAAGTGTTGTTACCACTGTTAAAAAACCGGAAGTCCACTGAATTCAATTTCAGCATTGAATGTGAACCTTCACACACGGTTTGCCCCAAACACTACAACTGACGAAATTGAACATTATATGAATAATTTTTTAATCATTTATCTTCATTCAAGATAAATGTGTCAGAAGATATCTTCTCTAAGGTTATTTTTCCTGAATATTGGCCCGATAGGGCGCTAGTCAAGGAGTTTGTGCAGAGAAGTAACAGAAGAGGAAGATCAAATTTAGATTTTGATATTGTTGTTTTTTCTGAGACATGATCAAAAATTGACATTGTAAACTCTGGGGTTCTGTGTAATAATTATGCGATTTAAAGGAACGAAAGAATTGAGAGAATCGGTGGTGGTGTCTTAATTGCGGTTTCTTGTCGGCGTATTTTTCCTGACGAATTTAATAATTTGGAATTAATTGCGGTTTGTGCTACATAAGGTACTGAAACACTTTTTACTACCAGTTCTCATATTCCTCCTTCGTCCGATTTTAATGTTTATAATGAACATTTGACTGAAAAAATAATTCTAAGCATGAATGAGTCTGATATTATCTTATCTTTTGTTTAATGGCACATGGTGCCTGATTCTAAAGCACTTACTCCTCTAACTCCTCAAACTGAATGGAAGGATTCTTGATCTGATTTTGACTAAGGGGGGGACAACCACCAGCCTACTAAAGGGTGATCCAAGTAGAGATACTTTTTTCAATAGCCTTTTTTGACAGATCACGTGTGAGTCGTGTCATGCTGTCATGTTATTTTTGCTTAGTATTGTTTGGCATTGCACCATGGAAAGAGTTACGCCTGAAAAACGTTTACAAATCGTTCAACTTTGGTCAACTTATGGTCAACATAATCGGCCTACTGAGCGTACTGTTCGCAACACCATCACTTATCTGGAGACCCAGCATTCTTTATTGGATAATATTCGACCGAATAGACCACGTCCAGCACGCAGTGAAGAAAATATAGTGGCCGTAGCTGAGAGTGTACACCAAGACCGTGGAGAATCGATTCGGCGCCGTTCGCAGCAACTCGGAATGACGGATGGAACGACTTGGCGCATTTTACGTCGAGATCTTAAATTGAAAGCGTACAAAATACAGCTTGTGCAAGGACTGAAGCCGCCCGATGTTCCCTAGCGACATCGCTTCGCTCTATGCGCTCTTGAAAAGTTCTAAGAAGATTCGACGTTTTCGAGCTAAATTTTGTTCAGCGATGAGGCCCATTTCTGGCTCAATGGGTTTGTAAACAAACAAATTTGCCGCATTCGGGACGAAGAGCAACCAGAAGAGGTTCAAGAGCTGCCACTTCATCCAGAAAAAGCAACGGTTTGGTGTGGTTTGTGGGCCGGTGGAATCATCGGTCCATATTTCTTCAGAAATGATGCCGGTGAGAACGTAACCGTCAATGGCGACCGTTATCGTGCCATGATAACCGACTATTTGATGCCTGAAATGAAGCTCGTGATCTCGGCGACATTTGGTTCCAACAAGACGGCGTTACTTCCCACACATCGCATCAATCAATGGATTTATTGAGAGAACACTTCGGTGAGCAGATAATTTTACGTTTTGGGCCGGTCGATTGGCCACCAAGATCGTGTCATATCGCACCGTTAGACTTTTTCTTGTGGGTATATGTGCAATTTGGAAGTCTAAAGTTTATGCGGACAAACCCGCTTCGGTTTTGACCTTGGCGCAAAACATCACGCGTGCCATTCGCCAGTTACCACTCGAAATGCTCGAACGAGTCATCGAAAATTGGACCTAACGGATGAACCATCTGAGACGTAGCCGCGGCCAACGTTTGATTGACATAATCTTCAAAAAATAAATGCCAAAGAATGTTCTTTCAAATGATAATAAAAATTCCACATTCAATTTGAATTTTCTGTGTTCTTTTTCTTTGAAAAAGTTGGTAACCTCGAAAAGGATCACGCGTTATATGTTTTTCATTCTCAGTAACATTACCACGCCAATCTCCATCCCCTTTGTCCTTCTGGTGATTCTTTAAGATTTTTCTTTAAACGTTGTGATTTTCGTAGACTTCATTCCATTTTATTATCTATCGATTGGAAGTCTATCTGCAATTGTAATACTATTGCGGAATTTGATTTTGCTGTAAAGAAATTGTATGATATATTAAATGAATTTTTATCTAAAACAGTCCTACAATGAGTAGAACCCATTGTAGTAGAAATAAGTATGCCTTGGACTTCTATAAAGTTATGTAGATTAAACAACATAAAGAGTAAATCATAAAAAAGATTCAAAAGAACAGGTCTAACTGCAGATCATGGTATATATTCCTTGGCGAGACAACGGTACAATATCGAGTCTCGTCGATGCTATAGGTCGTACATGTCAAAAATTAGGGTTAACTTTAAAAAGTACCCTTAATCGTTTTACAGATTTAGTGAGATTTCTTTTTGTTTCAAATATTGTGGCCCCTAAACTCCATCCATGACAATAGGGACTTCGTATGGGTCATTCCACTATTACTTATCTACTCCAGTTTCCCTCTGTAGTTATAAATGCGTTTGTTTGTCGCAAGCAAACAGACGTTGTGTATACTGATTTCAGTAAGGCGTTTGACAAAGTAAATCACAATCGCTTACTATTTAAGTTAAACAAAATTGGATTTCATAATAATTTCATAAACTGGCGTTCGTTCCTCTTATTTAATTGGGATTAAATAAGTTGTATATGAGAAAAGACTATTTAGATCAATTCGTATATCCTCTGGTGTCCCCCGGGAAAGCCACCTTGGACACATTCTATTTTAACTATTCATTAAGGACTTGCCCCATTCTATTACTCGTATCAACTCCAATTTTCTAATGTTTGCAGTCGACGTGAAATTATTATCTTTTTATGCTATCTTTGCGGACTGTCACATACTGCAGGATGACTTGGAGAGTTTGGAGTTTAGTTCCTGGTGTGAATTTAATTTTATGAAATTAAACGTAAAAAAGTGTAAGCCTATGTGCTTCTCAAGAAGTATAAGTAGATTTTTGACTACTAAATTTAAGTTATGTGGCTCTAAATTGACATCGGTTGATTGTTTTTTTGATCTTGCCCATCTTATGGTGTACAGAAAGTTAAGGTTTAATAACCATATCATTTTTTTGATACACATGTTGTTTATACCATCGATACCAGGGTCCTTTTTGTTCCTTAACTGTTTAATGACTCTTTTCGGGTACGGTTTGTTGACAACTTAGTTGGGATCTATGTTTGAGGTAGTCTACGTATTGAGGTTGTGATTTGGATTTGAATAAAAGTTCGGTTTTAGTACGCTAACTTCGATTGCATTTTAAATCGAATTTTCTAATGTGGAAATCATTCCTTTAATGACTTTAGGATCTGAAACTGTTGAATGTTTCATGTTCCTCGAGCGACATTTGATGTGGTTAGCGTACATTTGCCAATTTGCCTTAGCAAATGAATATGCTTTATATGTATGTACACAATTAGTTCCTATGTTTTCGTTTGAAGAGATTAGTACACTTTTTACAGGCATTTAATCCGATCCTAAATCATTTAAAACTTCTGCATCCGATAACTTTTGGGAAATATTTGTTAAGAAGTAATCGAACGTAGATGATTGGCTCCTCGATGCTCTTGGTATATATAAGTATGTAGGTTCAGGGGGAAATTGTATGTAAATATCTCTTGTCTCTACTGTTGAGTGTTAAATATTGCCCCAGCAGTTCGACCGTAAGCATCCCCAGACTTGGTGACAAGAGTTCAAATCACCCCCAGTTACATATTTATCATTACTGCTGGTGAGTTTTTCAATATCTCAAGCGAAAACTCCTTTACATATGTTGTCGCTACCAGCACATCCCCTAGCGAAATAGCCTAAACAAATTTGAATTACACCAATACTCGTATTGGTAAAAGCTAATTAATTTATTCAAATATTTTCAATCACATTGGTTTTGACTGCTGAAATTTCTTTTTCATCAAGATAATGCACGGGTGCACAGTCTCAATGGGAAAATTGCATGAATTCGGTTACGAATTCGTATCTCAACCGCCATATTCTCCGGATTTAGCCCCCAGTGACTATTTCCTATTTCCAAACCTAAGTAAATGGCTCGGCGGAAAGAGATTCAGCTTCAACGATAAAATTATTGACAAAACAAATGCTTATTTATGAACCTCGAAAAATCCTATTTTTTGGAAGGTATAAAAAAATTGGAGAAACGTTGGATTAAGTGTATCGTGCTAAAAGGAGATTATGTTTAAAAATGTTTTTTTTTGCAAAAAAAACTGTGTTTTATTCGAAAAGTCACTGAATTATTGATATGACCGTAGTCGACCTAACAACGACAAATTTCTTTAAATTTCATTTCATTAAGGTTTGAAGTGTTGTTTTGCACACAAAAACCACTTTAGTAAAATCGGCGACATCGGCCCAGGTTTTGATAAAACTTTTTTACAAATGCACCTCCGTTTTGCGATCCAACCAAATATTATTAAAATTATCAGATTTTAATAATATTTGATGTGTATCATCAGACAGCACATAGGACAAAGATTGATCTAAATTGTAGTCGGTATCGAGCGACTTAAGTATTTCGTCAATAGTAATCTCTGTGGTTATGTGAAGTCAAAAGTCTTCGTAGATACACCAGCTGCAATTCGTGACCAAGAAGCCAATATTAATAGCATGAAATGAGTAGTCGTCAAGTAGTTAACAAATTGCCTACTTAGCTCATTAGGCGTTAATAGATGCATTTCAACGATAACTCCGGTTCAGTGGGTGTGCGAATTCCATCGTGGGGTTAACACGATGGACTTTCCGAGTTTTTTAAAAAAATACAGAAAGTCTGTTTAAATTAAATTTTTGACTTTTTACTTAGAAAAACAAGACGAAATAACGGGTGTGTATATAATGATTTTATTTTTATTAGTACAATGAGTGTTTCTGGTTTAAAACGTAACAAAAACGTAGGAGATTTATTCGCTACCATTATAAGTATACGAATAATGTAACAGTTGCACTATTTAATAATAAAGCTTTGTCATTGAACCACATACCCAGTTCAATATTTTTAAAAAAGGGGATTTTTAAATTGTTTGGCGAGATTTGACTTCGAAGTTGAGTAGCAATGAGACCTGCAAGCGAAAAAAACTTTCGCAACTATAGTTGATACGTATTTGGCAGCATTTGAAATAATAGAATTTTCATTCTGTAAAGCCTGCCATATCATTAATGGATTTGGATTAGATTCACGACAAACTGGTAGAGTCTATAGATAGTGTCGTAATTTTATTGTCCAGCAGGATGATGTCATCTGCTTCATTTTAATAGACATCTGCTTCATTTTGCTTTTGCTCCTTTAATTTTGTGTGCAACGAAACTAGAGACTTTTAACCTATAATTTCGAACTTCACAAAAACACGTTTAAGACGCCTTTAAAAAACGAGAAAATTCTATACCAAAAAGTCGATTATGTCGACTTTTTCGATATTAAAAGTCGATTTCATTTTTCGATTCGATTCTATCGTACACAGCTCAATGATTTTAGAAAAGTTCGCTGTTTGTTTCTTAATAAAGGGTTGTTGTTGTAACAACAATATATTTATTTTGAAGTCTTGTTCGTCTATGGGGGATCTGCTTCGATATCCAGGTGAAGGAAACGCGCCATTTAAACTGGATGCGTCCACAAAGACCTGGGGGTCAGCTGAGTGGGCTTGGCCGGACAATTGAAGAGGTGCAGTACATCATGTGGTCCCTGATGGCAGGCGGGACAGATGTCCGGAACGTTTGCATCAATTCGTGCCCAGTAAGACTTGAGGCGGCTGCACCATCCGGATCTCAGCTGCGCCAGAACCACGCGCGTCTGCCGAGGTAGTACCTTCTCCTCAGGTGAAATCTCCGGGGGATGTTCCCCTAGCACTGCATTCACACGGTAGCTGGATACTGCTGCTGCGACATCATCGGCGTGAATGTTGTTCAAACCTGCCTGATAGTTTCGATGATCTAAAGGTTCTCTCTTATACCGCTGGACCTCTCTCTCTAGATCATGAAGATCGATCTGCCTGGGTGGAGGCATCCTGTTCAAGAGATGGTGGTTAGGATGACTGCTGCGAAAACACCCTAGCAGGTATTGCTTAGACAACAGGAAATTGTGTCTGCGCACGGTAAGGACCTTCGTCTCCTCATGTAGATGGTCCTCAGAGGACATAAGAAGACACCCTGTTGATGTTCTAAGGGCGGCATTCTGGCATGTCTGAATTTTCTTCCACTGCGTCGTACTCACGTTCGCCGACCATACAGGTGCTGCGTAGTTTGCTACAGACCGACCTATCGCTTTGTAAGAGGTCAACAAGGTTTCTTTGTCGGCTCCCCAAGTACTGCCGGCAAGTGACTTGAGGACCTTGTTCCTACTTTTGAGTTTATCGCAGATAGCTGTAGCATGTGCAGAGGATCTAAAAAGGCTGTCCAATGTGACCCCAAGGATTTTGGGGTAGTTGGTGGTCGGGATGTTGACGTCATCGACTTTCACATTGAGTGACAACCGCACCTCTGCGGTCCAAGCAGTAAACAGTGTGGCTGATGATTTGGAGGCGGATATTTTCATATTCCTCGCAGTGAAGAAACGTGCTAAGTCAGTGAGGTAATAGTTGATTTTCTCGCAAATGTCATCCACTTTAGGTCCTGACGCCAGAATTGTGCAATCGTCAGCGTACGACACAATTTCAACGCCGTCTGGTGGTGCAGGAATTTTAGAGAGGTAGAGGTTAAACAGAGCCGGGGATAAAACTCCACCCTGGGGAACTCCTTGTTTAACTCTACGGGGCTTCGACTTTCTGTCTCTAAATTCTACATATGACTGGCGCCCACACATATAGTTTATGACCCAACGTTTCATACTGGGCGGAAGGGACGTTTCTTCAATGTCCTCGAACAGAGTGGCATGATTGACAGTGTCGAAGGCTTTTGTGAGGTCAAGAGCCACGAGGACCGTCCTGTCGATAGGCTTGTTCTGGTTAAGGCCGCGACTTATACGTGTGGTGATGGCATGTAAAGCTGATGATCAGCACTAGGAAAGTGTTCGATCAGGCTGGGGAGGAGCAGTGCTTCAAGCGTCTTTGCTACTGGAGAAAGCAAGGAGATCGGCCTGTACGAATCTCCTTTACTTGCGTCTTTGCCTGGCTTCAGTAGCGGGACCACTCTGCCCATTTTCCAGGCATCGGGAACTTCGTGAGTGGCTAGCGACAGATTGAGCACTTTGGTCATGTACTCTACTCCCGGAGTATACAAGTGCTTTAACATCAGCATTGAGATTCCGTCCGGACCCAGCGCCTTGATGACTTTGCGCTGCGGATGACATGGGCAACTTCGCCAACGGTAAATTGTGGTGGTGCCTCTTCGACTCGGAGAGCGCGGATACGACGCAATACTCTAATTTTCGCCTTATTACTCTCTGGGTGCTCAATAAAAAGCCGGTTAAAATAACTCGCGCACCGCTTCGGATCTGTCACTGTTCTATCACCGAACGTGACAGCTGTCCGATCATCCTTCCTTACAGGGTTAGAGAGTGATTTGACCGTTGTCCACAACTTACCAATACCGGAACTCAAGTTGCACTGCTTTAAGTGGTCTAGCCATTTGTTCCGCTTATATTCGTTGACCAACCTACTGATCTCGGAGTTGAGATCCCTAATTCTAGGGTCAGTAGGGTTGGAGCGACGAATGTCATCACGCTCGTCTGCGAGTCCCGCTGCCTCTGCTGGGAAGTTTGGTCGTACTTCGGGTATTCGACCAGCAGGGATATGGCGGGCGGCTGCTGCGTTAATGATGGCCCGGAACTTTTTCTTGGCTACCCGGAATAGCTAGATTATTAAAGCTGCGGTTGGTGGCTTCTCTGAAGGCCTCCCAATCAGCCTTTTTTTGATTGAGAAACGTACGGCGTTCAGAGGTTATGAAATCGGGTGGTCTATTTATGGAGAGAATTATGGGAAGGTGGTCCGATCCTAGTGAGATGACGGGTTGCCAGGTGACGTCGTTGATCAGGCCAGGCGATGCCAAAGTGATGTCTGGCGAGGTATGGCAATCGCCCATAATCCGCGTGGGGGCGTCCTCATTCACTGTGCAGAACGTAGAGCTATCAATTTGCTCTGCCAAAGCTATGCCCCTCTGGTCGTTGTCTGAAGAGAATGCCACAGTTCGTGGTGAGCATTAAAGTCTCCTAGGACCAAGCGGTTATTGCCTTGTAGCAAATTGCTAATGTCTGGCAGATAACGCGGGGCACAGCTACCAACCGGCGGGATGTATACGTTGTACAGATCTATTTCGGCAGTTCCAGACTTGACTGCTACCCCCATACATTCCATGTATGGGTCTCTAGAGTCAAGCTCAGGCGAAATAGGTCTGTACTGCACAGAATGGTGTAACAGGAAAGCAAGTACCTCCACTTCTGGTGCGATCCTTACGTAGCACGTTGTATCCGTCACAACTGTGCAGGCTGCAGGTGGCATTCAGCTTAGTTTCTTGGATCGCGGCGACCATGATGTTTCTCCGATTCATAAATTCTATGACCTCACTGATTTTGTTGCGTAGGCCATTACAATTAAATTGCAAGATTGATGAACTGTCAGGAGTGGCAACAGCAATCTGTGGTGTAAGATGCTGTATGTGTTGATGCTGTTGCGAGGGCGACTGCGGGGGAGTCTCGTAGTTAGATGATGATGACGACGACGACGAAAATGCAGACGACGATGATAACACCAAATCCAGAGACCCACTGCTAACTTCGTTGATACAGCATGAGGCAACAAAGTCTGCTTCGCTATACTCCCTGATGTGGTTCAGACCTGAACAGCTCCTGAAGTGCACCCACTCCATGCAACGATTACACCTTACAGACGTAGCACGCTGGTGTATTCGGTTCTGACAAACCGAGCAGATCCAAGGTCCGGGGTTTTGTTCGATCCCGGCTCGGACCAGTAGTATTCGGAGCAGGCATTCCGGGAAGTGCTGCTCCCACGACGAAAAAATGGACGAACAAAAAACATATATTTGACTGCCCCTGGCCGAAGAGTTTCGGGTCAATCCGGTACATAGAACCGGCAGTCGCGGGATTGAAAAAAAATAAAATAAAGGGTGGTTAAATTTAAAGGGCCGATGTTGATTTTGAATAAAACACAAATTATTTTGGAAATTGTTGTCATTTCTTTTTATTATGGTAATTGGTATGGTTCAATTATGTATGGAACAAGTATCGGCCAAATGGCCGCCGCAACCTTGGGGCACACCTTCATCCGATGGTCCAAATTTTCGATGACGCTGAGGCATAATTGAGGTTCTACGCCGTTAATGTGCCGAATTATCTCATCCTTTAGCTCTTGAATTGTTACTGGCTTATCGACGTACACATTTTCTTTCAAATAACCCCAAAGAAAGAAGTCCAACCACCGGTGTCAAATCACATGATCTTGGCGGCCAATTAACATCGCCACGAGGTGAGTAACGCGGCCATTGAATTTGTTGCGCAACAAAGCCATTGTTTCGTTAGCTGTGTGGCAAGTGGCACCGTCCTGTTGAAACCACATATCGTCCACATCCATACCTTCCAATTCGGGCCATAAAAAGTTCGTTTTCCACTCACGATAGTGAACACCATTCACAGTAACTGCTAACTGACCGGACTTATTTTGGAAAAAAATACGTACCGATGATGCCGCCAGCCCATAAGCCGCACCAAACAGTCACTCTTCGTGGGTGCATTGTTTTTTCGACAACCACTCTTGGATTATCATTCGCCCAAATGCGACAATTCTGCTTATTGACGAATCCACTGAGGTGTAAATGTGCCTCATCACCGAAGATGATTTTCTTCGAAAATGGATCATCCACTGTTGCCATTTCTTGCCACCATTTTGACTTTTAATGGCGTTTGTGTATTTTTCAATGGCTCAAATTGAATTAGTCTGAAATTAAGAAATATCAAATGAAATGCAGACAAAAACTTGACGTTTAGGTGTGGTTCACATTCATCATCGGCCCTTAAAATGTAACCACCCTTTACGATGCAGAAAGAAGTTAGTAAATGTATCTGATGAAATGCAGACAAAAACTTGACGTTTAGGTGTGGTTCACATTCATCATCGGCCCTTAAAATGTAACCACCCTTTAGGATGCAGAAAGAAGTTAGTAAATGTATCTGATGAAGTCAAAGGCTATCTTCTATTCGCAGATATTTGCTTAGCCCCTACATATATCTTCGTCCCTTGGCGTAGTTTTCTATTCGACTGGTGTTAACAGGCTGGTGGTAACAAGCTAATTTTTTGGGAATTGCAACATTCACGTTAAAATTATATAACGAATACATACATAGTCGGAGATAGACACACCTAGACGCGGTGATCGAACAGGCGTTCGCTGTGGTGTTTCACGACACTGTGCACTGCACTCTGTCGCCCAAAGAAAAGGGGGCACGTGTTATCTTATCGCCAACTCTACTTTGCGCAAATAACAACATAATCCAAATTAGCAAAAAAAAGGAATTGAAAACATAGGCGAATCTAAAAAGCATGTACATACGAGTATGTATGTATAAATGCACATTGTAGATACGTATGTATAATTGCATGTACAAACATATGTACATAAATACGACTATGTTTCCACATAATATAGAAATAAACTGCAAATAAGAAGTTTTGTTGTACCCCAGAGATTTTCAGTAGCAACTGTTGCTTGATGCCGATCACATCGCGCAAACCTAATTTGCATTCAAAACTCGCATTCCCAAGCACCAACTGCTGCGTCCAAAGTGATAACGAGGTTAAAAAGAAAGAATCGATGAAAACGAGAGTCCAGAAAAATAAAAGATTTCTCAAGTAGAGGCCGGGTTTGAAATATTAAAAAATACTGCGGAGTCTGTGCATGTGTGTATCTGTGATGAAGATTTCGTTTATAGACGTCAAAGAATAAGATAGAAAGTGTCAACAGCATCGGCATCTGTAACAGCAGCAGCAGAAAACAACAACAAAATGTCGAGTGTAGCATTGCGTTCACTAAACAACGGGTATGTAAACAAAACTTAAGATTTCGTATTAACGCTTCAGTTTAATGCCATAGCTAGCTAGTCGAATTGCCTGCCCGGAAGAACTAGGAAAGGTGGAATGATTTCATCTCCTGTCTTCAACTCAGTTGTTATTCTACACCCATATGCATAAGGTTGGCCCATCAAAATCAAAGTGGATGCTAGACGTATTTTAGGCTTGTGTTATTCAGACCCTTTATATTTCAAATACTTTTAAAGATGTCCGATTATTTGCACAGAGGCTATCATTAAAAACCCCACACTGAGCACAAAATATTTTGTATACCCTCTATACTGGATGGTGCACTGAATTTGTAAAGTTTCCATTTAAAGGCACTAAAGGTATCTCGTAAAAAAAAACTACCCTTATGTAACTTTATTTATCATAGGATGGTGTATAAATAGATATATATTCTGGATAGTCGTAAAAATCTAAGACGATCTAGCCATGTCCGACTGTCTGTCTGTGAAATGTAAACAACAGGTCGCAATTTTCAAGATATGTGGGTACTAAAAGGTACGAGTATGGCCTCGCTGCTGGAATATTGTTAATTTTTACCCGGAGTTGATACTGGGTTCATTGACATGATATGAAAGCGGGAAAAATATGAAATTTCCGGGATCCCGGCCAGGAAACATAAAATTAAAATTTGCTTGATGTTTAACCACTTTTTGTTAGAAAAAGTATAAAATACTACTCGTATCTGAAGTAAGAGTAAACGCATTTATGATTTAAATAGGAACATGGATTGCGCTGTTCAGCTTCATAAACTTGCTGCGAAGCTTTTTAAAGAAGGTCGTCACGGACCCGAAATCGCGATAAGAGCAGTGTGCAGCCACCAAAATCAATGTGTTTATTTTTATTACCACAAATCAATAAAACCTTTGGTATAATTCCTTTTAAAACCATAAAATTGTCCATTGTCCATTAAATTTATCTTCATTCACTATGAATTTTAAAAGAAAATCGACTTTGTATGATTTTTGAACTGATATAAATAGCTGATATTTCGAGAAACCCCGGGAAAATCCATAAGGATAAAAATACGAGCATAGCATCCATGCATAAATACTTAAACTATGGACAAAAATTGTCGAGAGCTTTGTTTCCATTCATGGGCGATAACATATCAAAATTAAGGCAAAAGTTTTTTATTTTTGGGTCCACAAATAATGACATTTTAGATTAAGATTTTATATATGTTCGTCTTAAGATTGTACCAATATTTTATTAAAGGTTATTCGACTATTTACTAATCCGACCAAACACAAGCTGAACAAATATTTATTCATTTATTAGCCCTCTGAATTCTGAACATCAATAGAACTCAAACGTGATAAGAAATTGTTTTGTTGTACCGCTATTTCATTCAGCAGACGGTTCAAAATGTTCATCCCAAAATTAGGTCGAAGCAGCAAGAATTTAATAGGATTCGTAATAAATGTGAATTGATCCTTAATTGCAACAGGTGAGCAAAGATAAATGGATTGAGATAGTGATCTAAAGTCGATAGGTACAGTCAACACATCTCACTTATTTTTAAGTGGTTTAAACAGCTCTTAGGCTGTACGTGAGGGTGGATATAAAAAAACGCGTTTGGAAGATGTAGGATGTTCCTACCTTGCATTGAGCCAGGTTTACTAGAGTGATAGTCGCGCACACTACCCATTACTCCACGGCGACATAATGGCAATCGAGATTTCACAGCTTAGTGCCAGAAAGATAGGGATATAAATGGCGTAAATTGACAAAACTAAACTAGTCGAAAATACCAAATTATGTTGATGGTTAAATATGAAACACAAGTAACAACTTATCTCCACTATGCGAAATACAATTTCTCATTACGCCCTAATGTGCGATATTTGTGTGGAAATTTCCATGGCATCGGACGAACATACTTTGACACTTGTAATCATTTCTTTGCACTGGTCGCTGTTTTCCTTACACGCGCATATACTCGTATTGTGTACATACTCGTACTTTCAATCGTCGATTCGATTAACCACTGCAAACAATTTTGGAGTAGCTGTACCCTTTAAGCGATTTGCCGGGAAATTCGTATGCGTCGGACAACCCAAATGAAATCGTCCAGAAGATTTGTTAGCAAATCTTGAAAACGAATCGTAATTAATAATAATTACAACCTCGTAAATAAATTTAAATACTTGGCGGTGATTCGCTACAATGAATAAGTGACAATAAAAAGCGGAATTGTACAGGATGTCTTTATACGAAAAAATATCAGGAAGTTAAACAAATTTTCAATATAATAGTTTTCATTCTTCATTTTTAAATTAAATTTTAATTGTTTTCTTTTTTTAAATAGACGAAAAATTTGTGAATGTTCTTAAAAACAACACTCTTCATTTTCACTTTCACAATTCAAATGAAATTCTTAAAAACTTTTTTGTTTACAGTAAGTTTGTCTTAAAAAGCGGCTGGACTGCTTGAGCGTTTTATTCTTTGTGTTTCTCTCAGATTGCGGAAGCATCGCCTAGGAAACGGGAGTGCGATTCGTCGTAAAATGAACGATGAATCGCACTACCGTTGCCCATCATCATCCATTTGTTTGCTAAGCTCCATCGCTTTGTGTGGCGCCCATGCAAAATGCTTAAACAGAATGCAGTGGTGATTATAAGTTCAAGTTTACGTTCATGGCATCAGTTAGCCCTCCGATAAGTGGTTCCGTGAGACCTATGGTGATATTAACATCTAGGTGTATCCCTAAGATGTTTTTCAATTAAATACTCTTGCAGAGCTTTTTTATTATATTTTTTTTATTAAATTAGTTTTATTTAATACTTGATTAGATAAAGTTTTAAGTTAAAATACTTATTAAATTTATTCCTGCGATTCTGTTTGTGAGCAGGCATCACAGCGATAAATTGTTGTGGTAGTTGAATGTTCTAAACAAACTGGGTTTTTGCAGGAAAAACAGTAAGATTTTGTTTTCCGTTGACGTTTGTTTTGTTCGCGGCATAATTGGCACCGTGGTCGCTTTAATCGTTACGGCATTTAGTATGCTTCATACTAGTATTATACAATTTTATAAACGGTTGATTTACCTTCATATCAAATGCGTCCATAGCATTTCGAATATTGAAAAAAGGTGTTACACGGGAATTTTTAGCTCTTTCCTCCATATTTGGTATTGCTAATTATCTAGTCAACGACTTTAGGAATGAACGTATTTTATCCATTTTGTTGGTAATTATTAATGCAGCTACATATTTCCAGCATATTGTAAAATAACGCAAGTAGCCACCGATTTGTTGATCGTTTACAAGAGTAGGTGCCAAGCATTTGTTCCATTGTGTCCACTCCAGACTTGTTCGCATTGAAGTCTAGAATTGCTGTGTTGATCCTTACAACAATGGTATGATTCACACATATCCATACTATGATCCCCACAAACATAGTATAATTCACACTCAACCATACTATGATCTCCACAACCATACTATGATCCTCACAACAATATTATGATTCACACACAACCATACTATTATCTCCACATCCATATTAAGATCCTCACAACCATAGTATTTTTTTCATGCAACCATAGTATGATTCACTCAACCATACTATGATTCCCAAAATTATTTATTAGAATTGAGTAATGTTGTTATTCTAAAATAGAGATTTTAATTAAGGAAGTTATTTTATTCAAGAATGTTTATTTGAGGCCATGTTTTTATTGAAAATTTTATTCAAGAAACAAAAATAAATTATCCAACGGCAGTCGAAAATACTTTTAGTTGCCAGCGGGGGTGAATGCTACTTCACCATCCGTAGACCCCAATGTGATACGTAAAACCATGATCAATGGCTTTAGTGCAGGCAGATTTTAAATAAACAAGAACCAGTCGGTAGAGTATTTCACCGAACAAAGTAAACACAATAAAAATCCCTCGAAAACGGGGGTCATTTTAGTGACATTACTTTTCATAATTAGTGTTAAAGAATTTCCATTTTTTGAGCTCTGGTTTTTAGTTCTTTTAAAAATACAATTTTCTGCTCAAATTTCAGGCCATAAAATATCGCCTGCAAAGAGTTGAGTAGTATCTTTATTCGAAACTTTGTCTTCAACTTCATTTATTTCCTCAAGCTTATTGTCAGAGTCGATGTTCTCCTGAATATTACCGTTTGACATAAACTGATCAGTCTTGAGGTATTTTTTTCAAAACAAAACAAAAATTCAAACCAAGTGTGGAATCTTTGGTGTTCATTTATTACTATTTATTTTTTAATTATAATTTTCTTCAAATGTTAACCGCGACTAAGTCTCAGCGTGTCCATTCGAAAGGTCAAATTTTGGATGACTCGTTCGAGCATTTCGACCGGTATAGCGTTCATGACACGCGTAATGCTGGCTTCGAAACCTGAATCTTAGCTGGTTTGTCAGCGTAGCCTTTGGACTTTACGTGGCCCCACATAAATAAATCTAAACTCGTGATATCACACGATCTGGGCGGCCAACTCACCGGTCGAAATGTGAAATTAGCTGCTCTTTGAAATGACCGCTCAATAAATCCATTGATTGAGCAGCTGTATGGCAAGTGGCACCGTTCTGTTGAAACCAAATACCGTCAAGATTACGTGCTTCAATTTCAGGTAGCAAAAAGTCCGATATCAAGGCGCGATAGCGAGCACCATTCACGGCAACGTTCCGGCCATCGTCGTTTTTGAAAAAATATGGAGCGATGATTCCACCAGCCCATTAACTGCACCAAACCACGGTTTTTTTCCGGGAATAATGACAGCTCTTGAACCTCTTCTGGTTGCTCTTCAGCCCAAATGCGTTGCCGTTGAGCTAGAAAGAGGCCTCATCACTGAATAAACCGTTGTTCGAAAACAGCGGATTTTCTAGTTTCTCATTTCCATAATTCAGATGCACAATTTGGAGACGTCGTTGTGCTGTTAGTCTTTCTATGATAAAATAGCAAACAATACTGAAAAGGAAAAAAATAAAGTTTAACGCAACTCACGCGTAAACTCTGAAAAAATACCTCTAGGTGGATCACCCTATACATACACATCGTATGCATATTCATTTTCGCCACGTGCCCAAGCGTTAACTTCAACATTGCAAAAATTGGCAGAGAAATTAAGAATAAACAACGTTGAACATTCTCTATTCATATCCTGACAGGTCGTATCTATCTCTGTTTACTGAATCAGTAGTACAGAATCTTCTTTAAGCAACTTTTAACAATATTTTTTGCTTATATCCTGCCAACATATTTGCATCGTTTTCTTAAAGAATGTGGTATAAAAGATTATTTTTATATCCAATTTTGTTGTAGGATTGCAGTGCAGTTTGGAGGCAAAATAAAACTCGAAAGCTAGGGTCAGTATAGATTTGTCTTTCGTTTGGGTGTGATGGCGTGTTATACAATACCAAGAGTGCTTTTAATGGGGTTCGTACTTGGTATGAAAGTAAATTTATCTTTTGATATTCTTCCGCGAGGTGCGGAATTTGCAGCATTGTATATCTGTTCTCCAAAAGCCACGGGTTTCAAGAACTTTGTTTTAAACGGCTCTACAACAAAATCGTTCCTTGATAATTTTTCGCCACAAGTTTTCAAACACCTGTTGTTGTAACAACAATATATTTATTTTGAAGTCTTGTTCGTCTGTGGCGGATCTGCTTCGATATCCAGGTGGATGAAACGCGCCGTTTGACAGATGTCCGGAACGCTAGCATCAATTTGTGCCCAGTAAGAATTGAGGCGGCTGCTCCATCCATATCTCAGCTTTGCCATCTAGCACACTTATTGCTTAGACTGCAGGAAATTGTGCCTGCGCACGGTAAGGACCTTCGTCTCCTCATGTAGATGGTCCTCAAAAGACATAAGAAAACACCCTGTTGATGTTTTGAGGGCGGCATTCTGACAAGTCGGAATTTTCTTCCACTGCGTCGTACTTACGTTTGCCGACCATACAGGTGCGGCGTAGTTTGCTCGAACCGACCTATCGTTTTGTAAGAGGTCAACAAGGTTTCTTTGTCGGCTAGCCAAGTACTGCCGGCAAGTGACTTGAGGACCTTGTTCCTACTTTTGAGTTTATCGCAGATAGCTGTAGCATGTGCAGAGGATCGAAAAAGGCTGTCCATTATGACCCCAAGGATTTTGGGTTAGTTGGTCGTCGGGATGTTGACGTCACCGACTTTTACATTGAGTGACAACCACATCTCTGCGGTCCATGCAGTAAACAGTGTGGCTGATGATTTGGAGGCGGATATTTTCATATTCCTCGCAGTGAAAAAGCGTGCTTAGTCAGTGAGGTAAGAGTTTATTTTCTCGCATATGCCATCCACTTTAGGTCCTGACGCCAGAATTGTGCAATCATCAGCGTACGACACAATTTCAACGCCGTCTGGTGGTGCAGGAATTTTAGAGAGGTAGAGGTTAAACAGAGCCGGGGATATCACTCCACCCTGGGGAACTCCTTGTTCAACTCTACGGGGCTTCTACTTTTTGTCTCTAAATTGTACATATGACTGGCGCCAACACATATAGTTTACAACCCAACGTTTCAAACTGGGCGGAAGGGACGTTTCTTTAATTTCCTCGAGCAGAGTGGCATGATTGACCGTGTCGAAGGCTTTTGTTATGTAAAGAGCCACGAGGACCGTCCTGTCGTTTGGCTTGTTCTGGTTAAGGCCGCGACTTATACGTGTGGTGATGGCGTGTAAAGCAGTTGTTGTACTGTGCTGCTTGCGGAATCCATGCTGATGATCAGCACAAGGAAAGAGTTCGATCAGGCTAAGGAGGAGCAGTGCTTCAAGCGGCTTTGCTACTGGAGACAGCAAGGAGATCGGCCTGTACGAATCTCCTTTACATGCGGCTTTGCCCGGCTTCAGTAGCGGAACCACTTTGCCGATTTTTCAGGCATCGGCAATTAAATACCTGATTCCATTTCGAGACATAACTTTTTGCACCCAGCAGTTACTTGCTGAAAAATTATCATTTGCTAAATTTTTTTTATAAAAGTGTCCAGCTTTACATATTAAAGGTGCTGAAATTGGCACATGGTATTTATGCCGCCGAATGAACTGTCATCAATGCTTCTTCCACCTGATGATTTTCACCATATCTCGAAATTATCCTTTTTCCTAAACAAAACTTTCCAGATTAACTGACCCTTTTTAAACATATATTTTCTAATATTTTTTTTGATTAAATATCAAATGTTGTGGATAATGAGAATAAAATTGTTCATCCACTTGTCTGATGGATTTTAACACTGAATCAAATCCAATGTTTTAATTTTTCAACCAATGTTAAGATTTGTGTTGTCGTTTAGTTGTTGGTTCCATTATACGCGTCTTAACTGGTTGCAGGTTTTAAGACACTGTTCACGAATAATATTTCGTCTAACTTACATATTTTATTGTTTGTGTTGTTGTTTAGGGTTACGGTAAAATAACGTTCAAAGGCCATGAAGGAAACAAAAAATCAAAGTGGTGTCCGGACCAGTGTTGCCGTTTTGGTAGAATTCTACCAAATTTGGTCGGACGAATTTCAATTTTTTAATTTTGGTCGGATGGTAGGCCCAAACTGATTATGGTAGATTTTTGAATAAAAATTTCAAATATATATTTTTATTATAATTTACCATGTGTTGCACATAATTTTATTTATAAATATTCACAGTTTACAAAATCATTACTATGTGTGAAACGCCATCTATGGAACGAGGCCAAAGTACAAAATCATTTGCCGTTTACTCTGATGTCTTAGACGTCGTAAACAGCTTATGGCCTCTGAACTGTGGTATGCTTGTTCGCGGTATTTAAAGAATAATAAATGTTAACAGTATCATGCTTTGTAAAGAATTAATCACGAACAAAGGTCCGCATACTGTCATACGGTCAGCTAAAAAAGACTTAAAAATACCGAATAAACTGTAGTGAATTGAAAATATGTTAAACATGATCTCGGATTTACTGACAAATGATCTCCAAAATCTCTGTATATATAAGAGATTTTTTTGTTTATATAGTTTTGTATATATTTTTATTTAAAGAATTAAAATAATAGACTGAATTTACATTATTTTTTGTTTAATTAATAAAAGTTTTCTATAAATTAAATATTGCTTTTTTTCGTTACAATTTTGGTCGGTTTTGACCCAATTTGGTAGGATTTAGAAACAAATTTGGTCGGAAAAAAAAATTTCTTGTGGCAACACTGGTCCGGACTACAGAGGTAAATTTATTAACTGTCAAAAACACTGGGCTGTCCGGATTCCTGAATAGTCCGGACTAGAGAAGTTATACAGTAATGTGCCCGTTAGCGTATGGGTGAGTTATGCCTCTACTTTAGTTTACAATTGCATCTTGAAAGGTCGCCTATTAAATGGAATTACCAGTTTACCAGTTTAAATTGAGTCGCTAGTTATTAAAACTAAATTGTAGGAGATCTGGCATCACTTGATGTCCGTATTTCATGCCCGAAAATATGCAATAGAGTTTATAAACTACACAATTGACGCCACGCTCTGCCCCCACAGTTCAACACTTTATTGATTTCCAAGTTTATTGTGACCACAACATTTGTCGAGCTGTTGGCGATTTCCCGTGCTATTCGGTCCCTGAACGCTTGTTAAAAGAAAGTGTTCATTTCAACACCTAAACACACGGACCACGAAGAGCCCCAAAACAAAATGTACGCAACATCTCAACGGCAACAAAAACAATCGACTGCAAATAAAACAACAAACAGGTCGTAAAATGATCACACATACATACGCAAAAACAGATGAGCGCAACCCGCTTGGTAACAGCAAATTCCGTTTGCGATCACAAAAAACTTGTTCATGAGTCTCGTACGAATCGTTGTCGATCGCCTCTGCCGGCGCAGAAAATTTCACACACTTCAGTGTGGTGTGGGACGTCGCTGCCAGTGCGTACAAGAAGTGGCTCATTTTCGTGACAGCAAAATAGCGCGATTGTTCCACAACTACGCCGTCCATGGATGAACTTGCATGAAAACAATAACAAGATTCGCCGATAATGCGGAACCCAAGCAAAACAATAATGCGGAGACAGATACAAACTATTGCGTTGTAACATGCATATTGTATAAATACAAAGTACACAATTAAGTGTGTTTATACTACTCGTAGAAGATAAATCTACAAGGTCTATAGGTTGAATTATGCCTGAATAGTATTCTGTTGGCTGGGAAACAAACAGACAGCATGTCGCTGCCTGCATGTTGATATTGCAGCCGCCGTCCAAATAGGCTCAAACATAAAACCATCAATCAGTATCAGGTAAATTGTATCGAAAGTCTGCGAGTTTTAATCGACATAAATCGTCATGTCAAATTATGTAACAGTTAAGATATTTTTCAGTCTTCGTTGTCACAATTGGCTATAGGTACGACGTGGCGCCATTTAATCTTTTTTTTTATGTACGTATGTATGTGGGTGTCGAGACACAGTACAGACCAGTATGAAACAAAGTGTGACAAACCGACCATCATTCACAACGCAAGGGAAAAAGGTATTTGTTGATTAAGAACTGAATGTTGTTTTTCAGGTTGTTTGGGACGCTGACTCCAAATCTGAAAAGATCTAGCGATGTCCGTCCTCGTGTCTGTTAAATACACGATAGCGGTCGAACGAATCAATCTAGAAATCTAGCATGATGATGGCTTACGGCCATAAGCTGTTTGGGATTGTTAATTGGCGAAATCGGTCATGGATCCAAATATCATATTTACGCTTCGTCTAATTTTAAATCCTTGAGCAGTGGGTCTTAGATTCCTAGGTTGACGAAAAATAACTCGATTCAAACATGGACATATGGGTACTCAGAAACAGGATTTTTCTGAAGAAAATGAAATTAATTTTACGATTTGGCCAAATTGAAGCCCTTGACCTATGAGCATGGTCTATGTGCCCTGGGATACAAAAACCGTCCATTTATGTTCGGAGACTTATAAGTATACAGAATCATTACAACTTTCTCACAAATCTAAGAATGCACCTATATTTAAGATTTCGACCAATGTAATACTCGGAAATATCGGCATCATTTAACTATGGGCATAAGCGTATTAAAAAAAACAACAAATTTCCTCACGAATCCTAAAATAACATTAATTTTACGATTCGATTAAATATGAGTCTTTGCGACGAACATCGTATACTAATTTAATATTTTCAATCAGGCTTATGTAGGAATTCTATTTTTCAGTTGCGACTTTTCTCTACATGAAATCAGTTCGTTTATCGATGGCAATAAGTGTGTAATTGAAAAAAGAACAATGTGTGATATAACGCTTCAGTGCATGTTTCACTTGGATCAAACATTTAAAGAATTATAGATACATACATACGATACTTACACAAATGTTCGTATAATTCGCACATCCAATAATATTACGCCTGCCCGAATAATTTACTTAATACTAATAATTGTTGAATGTCATCATAGTATGGCCGTGGGCCGTCGTGGTATAATGAAAGTGTGCACGACTATCATGCCAGCAAACCCAGGTTCAACCCCGGGTAAGAACATCTAACAATTTTTTATCGGCGGGTTTCCACCTCGGTAATGCCGCTGACTTTACGAGAACGAGATAAGCCATGAACAAACTTCTCTATTAAATGCATTAGCCGTTCGGAGCCGACATTAAACAGCAGGTCCTGGTCAGTGAGCATAAAAATTCAATCGTGCTCAGCTCATTGTTTCGAGAGAACTTCCCATAACTTCAGTTTAAATTTCACTTAATACTTAAGAGCTAATATGCCGAAAACAGAACTAAATCACCAAACAATCAGACTTTAAAGTATTGTCTGGAGATTACTCATCACAGACAACTAATCTCGACTTCTCAGACTCAACCAGTTAAAAAAGACTTCGTAGACTATCGGCAAGAACCTACGCAGAACTTTATTTTCCAAGGTACCGCAAAGGGTCTTGCAATTTTAATCGTGGCAGTGTGTAGGGTCCCTCTGAGCCACTTTATATATCTAGATTAGTTATGCTCTTTCTTCGTAGAGATGCTGGGTAGATGTTAACCTACGACAAATAGTGATAAACTAAAATTATTGACGGGTTTTACGAAGATGGTATGCTTAAATTTAAAACGAAAGGACACTACCTACAGCAAATTATCGCTTTATAACACTCAAACAAATGTAAATTCTTCAAGACATTTTCTACGGATTGCATCAGCAAATGTGCTAAGATTTCTTCATGTGTGTTTCGCCCATACTAATAGACCCTCTCTAACGTAGGTGGTTGAGGGTAATGTTGAAGGCAACAGGTTTGTTTCGATGAAGGTAAATACATACACAAGCCTGGAGAAAAATAATATATACGAGTACTATATACAAATGGTATCTGTTGTTTGCATGTACTTATGTACATATATACATTCATGCCAATACAATGAGACGAGCCCCTCTTCGATGTTGTCAAAATGTATACTGCGAGGGCGGGTCGGATGGCCGATCATTCATTTTATTTTCAATTATTGTTGTTGATTTAGGAAATAAATTTATTTTAAAATATTTTCGATATCATGAGACCCATTACAAATTACTTGCGAAATAAATTAGAAAGAATTTATTTTTGACAACTTTCGATAATTACAACGATTAATTTGCCAAAAGTTACTGATATCACTTATTTGTTACATTGCTAAAAAGATATATGTGACGCGCAAAATAGAAAGGGACCTAAGGTTAAAAACCAGTTTTGTTCAGGAGAGCCATTTTAAAGATTAGGTTCCTTTCTATTTGCGCTTAGAATCGTCGACTTCACTTTCATAAAACGCGCATATTTCTGGGAGGGAACACTTTTGGGACATGGGATCGGCCTCATTCGATGCTCAGATGTTGTCCACATCAAAAAAAGTGAAAAGCCGATGAAAAGGTTTGTTCAGGAAAGCCATTTTAAAGATTAGGTCCCTTTCTATTTGCGCTTAGAATCGTCGACTTCACTTTCATAAAACGCGCATATCTCTGGGAGGGAACACTTTTGGGCATGGGATCGGTCTCATTCGATGCTCAGATGTTGTCCACATCAAAAAAAGAAATGAAAATTGATTGTTTTACCCTTAGGTCCCTTTCTCTATGCGCTGTCACATATACAGGGTTTTCCATATAGGACATAACAATTTTATATATTAATAAACCACAGAGTATTTAAGATATAGAGTTCAATTTAAAGAATGAAATTCGATTTCGGTCATATGACCACCACGAGCCCGTGTACAGCGATATATTCTTTGGACCCAATTTTCCAACACTCTTGCATACATTTTGACCGGAACGTTGGCAATTTCTTGTTGGCATAGATCATTGACTTAATGTGGACCCATAAAAGAAATCCAATGGCGTTTAATCACATGAACGAGGTGGCCATTCGACCGAACTATTTCTCGAGATAACACGTTTTCCTTTCAGTAAATCGATTGTAACGCGTGCTGTGTGGCTAGTGGCACCGTCTTGTTGAAACCACATATCGACAATGTCAAGCTCATCCAATTCTGGTCAAAAATAATTTTCTAACATGTCACGATAGCGCTCTCCATTGACGGTACCATGACGATTGTTTTCATCGACGAAAAAATAAGGCCCAATCACACCTACGGCATTAAAGCGATACCACACAGTAATTTTTTTTTTTATCGACAGAACCACTCAGCCAAAAATCAGCTTCATCGCTGAAGATGATTTGGCGATGAAACTCGGATTTTCGTGAAACTTTGCCATAGCCCAATCGGAGTCAGTTTGATCTTATAAGGATGAAGACCAAGATCTTTTTGCATCTTTCTTTTTTGATCTGTCCAATTCCTGAGAACGACATGGAATCGACTGATTTTGCTCATTTTGAACGGATACACTTACGGCTGCAATATTTCCGTCGCTTTGAGTGGTAAGGCGTCTCTTTGGCGCGGGAACATCCAAAAGTGAAGTGCGACCAGCGACTCAGAATTTCGGTAGTAATTTTTAATGATTTCCCAACAATGCTCGTTTGTGAACTTTACCATAATGAAAATTTTGACTTCGACTTACATTAGAAATGTTTGAGGGTGCGTTGACATAAAGATACGAAATTGTTATGTCCCTATTGGAAACCCCTTTATGTACCTTTGGTATAATTGCTGTGTTCTTTCATGGTTAGAAAACTAGCATTTGTTTGGAAATTACTCGGTTGCAAGCGAGTTGGTCTCAACTCGGTAAAGAGACGAATTAGAGTTACCACACTTATTTTTCCTTCAAAAGTAAAACGACATACACGCAGAAAAAAAGTATGGTTGGGGTGACAATATTCGAAGAGGATCATACTATTGTTGGGTATATGGTTGTGACACAACAATATTATGATACTCACAACAATAGTATGATTCACACATAACCATGCATTGATCCCCACAACCATACTATGATCTCCATAACCGTACTTTAATCCTCACAACAATAGTATGAATCACACTCAACCATACTATTATCTCCACAACCATATTATGATCCTCACAACCATAGTATGTTTCTCATACAACCATAGTATGATCCTCACAACCATAGTATGATTCACACGCAACCTTACTATGATCCCGACAACCATAGTATGATTCACACTCAACCATACTATGATCCCCAAAATTATTTATTAGGATTGGTTATTGTTGTTATTCAAAAATAGAGATTTTAATTAAGTATGTTATTTTAAGTTGCATTACTATTAGTTCATAGCCAGATTTGAGGCCATGTTTTTATTGAACATATCATTCAAGAAACAAAAATATATATTCCAACGGCAGTCGAAAATACTTTTAGTTGCCAGTAGGGGTGAGTGCTACTTCAACATCCGTAGATACCAAGTAACGAATGTGATTAAACCATGATAAATGGCTATATACTTAAGTGCAGGCAGATTTTAAATAAACGAGAACCAGTCGGTATTAGAGAATTCCCCCAAACAAAGTAAACACAATAAAAATCCCTCGAACTACCTTCCGATTGTTGTTGTTTTTTTAATGGACAGCAACCATTCACTGTATCGTGTGTATGTGTTTTTTTTTGTACTATATCAAAAAAAAACATACGCACACACATACATGTATGCTCTATAAAACCTGTTTTGTTATGTTCATAGTCGCAACCATACTGTATGATTGCCGTAATCAAATTATTGTTAACGTAAATTTTAAACAACAATTCTTTTGTTGCACCAACCATGTTTATATTGTTGCTACAACCATATTTTCATTTCTTAATTTGGCAATAATACTATTGTTACATTTCAACAATAGTAATATTGTCCCAATCATACTGTTGTCAAAATGAAATTCATAAAACAATACTATGGTTGCGACGAACATGCTTTTATTGTAGAGAACATACTATTGTTGCGGTGACCATAGTGTAACCATATCTTTTCTCTGCGTGTATGTTTTTTGTTATGTATACTTTTACAAAAAAATCAAACGACAAAAGATCTTAATAGCGAATTTGTATTCGGTACATTTGCGCGAGGTGTGTGTCAAATAAATTCCATACATTTTGAGAATGCTGAAGTGTAGCAAATAATTTGTTTATTTTGTTTATATATTTAACGAGTTTTAGTGATGAACCCTCTTGCTGTTCAATTCTCTTTTGAGAAACAAAGAGAAACAATGTTGGCATAATACTCACAATTTTGTTCGGTGTTGCCAGAACATATTGCAAACTGATTATGTAACGAAGCCCGAAAGAACACGTCTAATATTGTTTTACTAACTTAGGTTAGCTCTGCCACCTGTCCTTGTTCATGGTATACTTTTTTAACATGTTTCAAGCAATTCGGAATTGTTGGAGCTGCCTGCAGTTTGCAGTATTGAAAGGATTGCGAAAATCTTTGGAGTATGATCATTCACTAGGTTTATTTACCGGAGTATCGGTGGTTATATTCTAACGAATATCTGGCGCTGCATTTGGATGCAGTTGACGTATGTACATATTCCGAAAGATTATCCTCTCGAATGAACATAGAAGCACTCGTTTTTTTGTTAAGTGTCATTTTTGCCAATCGAATGAGGGTTCTGATCTTGCACTCTGTTCCGACTCTCAAAGTATCAACTTTTTGCTTGGATTATCTTTCTTTTCATTTCAGAGCTGACATCGATTTTCTGTTTTATGGCGGATCCTTACTAACATAATATCCTTATCATTCAATTAAGGAACGAAGGGAAACTTCTCTCAAATCCATGATCTGAGCATGTTCAAATTCTAACTCCCTGTTCAATATCTAGAACGTCTCATTCACACAACAACCAAGAGCTTGTTATCGTCAATTTGGGAATAAAACTTTATAAATTCAAAATACTTTGTAATTTAACGAACAAATTTGTATGATTTGCAAAAACTTTAAGTAATTATTTTCTTCTTTACGTCTATGTACTAACGGTGCGTTTAGTCTCAGATAATTTCGTTTTATAAACACAGGCTCACGCACCGGGCCTACTCTTTAATTCGGGCTCCGAATAGCTTATACATTCATCCTGCCGCTAAAAATTGTTTTGATGTTCTTTTACTTTATGACGGATCCGTTGTTTACAAAATACTCTACTACCTCGATGTTGCAACGGCCGGCTAAAATAATCACTTGACATTAATTTTGTTTTTTCGTGTCGGCGCCTCTCTAGCAGTTGCGAGATCAAAGTATTATTCTCATTAACATTTATAATTTTTTTAAAGAAAAAAAAACTTTAGTTTAACGGAATGAGCCTGCCGAAAGAAACCAGATCGTCTGCTAACGCGATAATGATGTTACTTTGCGTTTTTCAAAATATTTTCCGGAAATGGTGTACATGCATTTACTCGTAACTAACCTTTCCATTCTGGATTATTTGTAGTTGCTAATAAAAATGATTACATCTAAGCATCGTCTAATCTAAGCGATATACTTTACTCCTGTCGACCTACGGAACTACATGATACTTCCTTCACATTCCTTAAGGTCGCTAAAATGTCTGCTTAAAAGATGCTACACTTACCCAAAGTCTAAAATATCGCATTTCGCCAGGCTTTGGGTGAGTGTAGCATCTTTTAAGCAGACATTTTAGCGACCTTAAGGAACGTGAAGGAAGTATCATATTAAGATCTTTTTTTGTAAAAGTATACATAACAAAAAATAATATGTCGTTTAACTCTTGAAGGAAAAATAAGTGTGGTAACTCTTATTCGTCTCTTTACCGAGTTGAGACCAACTCGCTTGCAACCGAGTAATTTCCAAACAAATGCTAGTTTTCTAACCATGAAAGAACACAGCAATTATACCAAAGGTACATAAAGGGGTTTCCAATAGGGACATAACAATTTCGTATCTTTATGTCAACGCACCCTCAAACATTTCTAACGTAAGTCGAAGTCAAAATTTTCATTATGGTAAAGTTCACAAACGAGCATCGTTGGGAAATCATTAAAAATTACTACCGAAATTCTGATTCGGTGGTCGCAATTTTGAGAGCGTTTACTCAATTTTTCGGCCGTAATAATAGTTCGAACTTACAGGCTGTGCCTGCTATAGTGCATAAATTTGATCCAATTTTTCACTTTTGGATGTTCCCGCGCCAAAGAGACGCCTTGCCACTCAAAGCGACGGAAATATTGCAGCCGTAAGTGTATCCGTTCAAAATGAGCAAAATCAGTCGATTCCATGTCGTTCTCAGGAATTGGACAGATCTCAAACCACACAGTGACGTATTTTGCAAAAAGATCTTTGTCTTCATCCTAATAAGATCAAACTGACTGACGATTGGGCTCTGGCAAAGTTTCACGATAATCCGAGTTTCATCGACAAATCATCTTCAGCGATGAAGCTGATTTTTGGCTGAGTGGTTTTGTCGATAAACAAAATATGCATTATTAGACAGCAACAAATCTACATGTGCTTCAAGAGACACAATTGCATCCGCAAAAAATTACTGTGTGGTATCGCGTTAATGCCGTAGGTGTGATTGGGCCTTTTTTCGTCGATGAAAACAATCGTCATGGTACCGTCAATGGAGAGCGCTATCGTGACATGTTAGAAAATTATTTTTGACCAGAATTGGATGAGCTTGACATTGTCGATATGTGGTTTCACCAAGACGGTGGCACTAGCCACACGGCACGCGTTACAATCGATTTACTGAAAGGAAAATTCGGTGAACGTGTTATCTCGAGAAATGATTCGGTCGAATGGCCACCTCGTTCATGTGATTAAACGCCATTGGATTTCTTTTATGGGGCCACATCAAGTCAATGATCTAAGCCAACAAGCCAATGACTTTAGACGAGCTCAGAGACAACATCAAACGCGAAATTGCCAACGATCCGGTCAAAATGTATGCAAGAGTGTTGGAAAATTGGGTCCAAAGAATATATCGCTGTACACGGGCTCGTGGTGGTCTTATGACCGAAATCGAATTTCATTCTTTAAATTTAACATTTGCAGTACAACTGGAATAGATTTGAACTCTATATCTTAAATACTCTGTGGTTTATTAATATATAAAATTGTTATGTCCTTAATGGAAAACCCTGTATATGTGACAGCGCATAGAGAAAGGGACATAAGGATATAAATCAATTTTCATTTTTTTTTCTTTTTTTGATGTGGACAACATCTGAGCATCGAATGAGACCGATCCCATGCCCAAAAGTGTTCCCTCCCAGAGATATGGGCGTTTTATGAAAGTGAAGTCGACGATTCTAAGCGCAAATAGAAAGGGACCTAATCTTTAAAATGGCTCTCCTGAACAAAACTTTTCATCAACTTTTCACTTATTTTGATGTGGACATCTGAGCATCGAATGAGACCGATCCCATGTCACAAAAGTGTTCCCTCCCAGAGATATGCGCGTTTTATGAAAGTGAAGTCGACGATTCTAAGCGCAAATAGAAAGGAACCTAATCTTTAAAATGGCTCTCCTGAACAAAACTGGTTTTTAACATTAGGTCCCTTTCTATTTTGCGCGTCACATACATCTTTTTAGCAAAGTAACAAATAAGTGCTATCAGTAACTTTTGGCAAATTAATCGTTGTAATTATCGAAAGTTGGTTAAAAATAAATTCTTTCTAATTTATTTCGCAAGTAATTTGTAATGGGTCTCATGATATCGAAAATATTTTAAAATAAATTTATTTCCTAAATCAACAACAATAATTGAAAATAAAATGAATGATCGGCCATCCGACCCGCCCTCGCAGTATACATTTTGACAACATCGAAGAGGGGCTCGTCTCATTGTATTGGCATGAATGTATATATGTACATAAGTACATGCAAACAACAGATACCATTTGTATATAGTACTCGTATATATTATTTATCTCCAGGCTTATGTATTTACCTTCATCGAAACAAACCTGTTGCCTTCAACATTACCCTCAACCACCTACGTTAGACAGGGTCTATTAGTATGGGCGAAACACACATGAAGAAATCTTAGCACATTTGCTGATGCAATCCGTAGAAAATGTCTTGAAGAATTTACATTTGTTTGAGTGTTATAAAGCGATAATTTGCTGTAGGTAGTGCCCTTTCGTTTTAAATTTAAGCATGCCATCTTCGTAAAACCCGTCAATAATTTTAGTTTATCACTATAAACTTAAGACTTAAATTCGTCTTTTAGGCTTTTCAATTATTACAAAAAAAATCAAAAGATGACTTATATATATATATATATATATATATATATATATATATATATATATATATATATATATATATATATATATATATATATATATATATATATATATATATATATATATATATATATATATACATATATATATATATATATATATATATATATATATATATATATATATATATATATATATATATATATATATATATATATATATATATATATATATATATATATATATATATATACATACATATATAAATATATATATATATGTGTGTGTGTGTGTAAACCGTTTTGACAGATCGCTTAAATGCCGCAAACATAATCGCAGTGCGTGATGCATTTTTTGTGGTGTAATTAAAAATGTTGACAAACTTATGAAGATAAGGAGTATATTTTTCAAAAAAGTGAAAAAGTGTAAAAATTGCCACTTAAGTGGCACAATGGTAACACTAGGTATATATTACTGCTCTAAAACGGTTGGTATTAAAAATGGGCCAGTTCGGTCAGAAGTTAAGAATTTTCGCTACCAAAAAACCGAGTCAACCTCTGGAAAATCATTATAAATATTCGTAGTATTTTCAGAGTTTTTTTTTGGTCATCACTATAAATTCTGATTTTAACGAAATTTTCACATTATCTCTTAAATATCTGCCGACTAAAATAAGGAATTTGATCCACCTTAGTAGATGATCTATAAACGAAAGTTTGGGAAACGTTTTCAGCGCACCAAATATAAGTATAAGTCAATAAATATTGAGTGAAATCATACCTGCTGACATTGGATTGTGTAGCCTTAAAACAATAGAGTGCCACTAGGAACTTGGGTCGTTTCATAAACGTTTCGTATGCTAAGCTATTAGAATGTGTCCAAAACAAAAGCTGAAAGCTTTTCGTCAAGCATATATATATATATATATAATTATTCAATCCCCTTTGAATGAAGGTATATTAACATGGATTGAAACACTTTGATATATTGTTTTGGAATACCATAAAATATGTACAATCCGGATAGTCGTAAGACGATCTCACAATGTCCGCCAGCAATCCCACGACAGTCGGTTCTATGGACCGGATTGACCCGAAGCAGCAATTCTACGGCCAAGGGCTGTCACCCCAGCACACAGTTGCCGCTACAACAACAATGTCCGCCAGTGTCGATAACGATAAACATTAATAGGGGCTCAGTTCATTTTCAAGAACACGTGTGTCTGTTGCCATCGACCGATGATCTAGACGGCTAGATTGAAATTTAAAATTGCTAAAAACGTATATTCGTATGTAAATAAATAATACCTATGAAATCTTAAACTTTAAATGAAGTTTAAGATTGGAGAATTTGTTGAAAGTTTAAGTTTAAATAAAATTGTGTTAACCTTGGAACATCTATACTAATAACGCTGATATATCCTGAATTCGTTCATATGTATATTTTTCCGTTTGACCGTTTATTTTATCGGTTTGAATTACATATATAATTCTGATCAAAAATATATGGTGGTCAATATCGTTATAGTATGTGCGTATATTTTTTCTCTACATCCCATTATAACGAACGGGGAACTTTTCTAAATAAATGAGTTGTGTATGGTATAACTACAGGGTTTTCGTCGGGAAGCAATACTACTTCGTTTGTTTCAATCCCGCGACTGCCGGTTCTATGTACCGGATTGACCCGAAACTCTTCGGCCAGGGGCAGTCACCTCAAAAATATATGTTTTTTGTTCGTCCATTTTTTCGTCGTGGGAGCAGCACTTCCCGGAATGCCTGCTCCGAATACTACTGGTCCGAGCTGGGATCGAACAAAACCCCGGACCTTGGATCTGCTCGGTTTGTCAGAACCGAATACACCAGCGTGCTACGTCTATAAGGTGTAATCGTTGCATGGAGTGGGTGCACTTCAGGAGCTGTTCAGGTCTGAACCACATCAGGGAGTATAGCGAAGCAGACTTTGTTGCCTCATGCTGTATCAACGAACTTAGCAGTGGGTCTCTGGATTTGCTGTTATCACCGTTGTCTACATTTTCGTCGTCGTCGTCGTCATCATCATCCAACTACGAGACTCCCCCGCAGTCGCCCTCGCAACAGCATCAACATATACAGCATCTTACACCACAGATTGCTGTTGCCACTCCTGACAGTGCATCAATTTTGCAATTTAATTGTAATGGCCTACGCAACAAAATCAGTTAGGTCATAGAATTTATGAATCGGAGAAAAATCAAGGTCGCAGCGATCCAAGAACCTAAGCTGAATGCCACCTGCAGCCTGCACAGTTGTGACGGATCGTAAGGATCGCACCAGAAGTGGCGGTTGGGGACTTGCTTTCCTGTTACACCATTCTGTGCAGTACAGACCTATTTCGCCTGAGCTTGACTCTAGAGACCCATACATGGAATGTATGGGGGTAGCAGTCAAGTCTGGAACTGCCGAAATAGAGCTGCACAACGTATACATCCCGCCGGTTGGTAGCTGCGCCCCGCGTTATCTGCCAGACATTAGCAATTTGCTACAAGGCAATAACCGCTTGGTCCTAGGAGACTTTAATGCTCACCACGAACTGTGTCATTCTCTCCTAGACAACGACCAGGGGGGCATAGCTTTGGCAGAGCAAACTGATAGCTCTAAGTTCTGCATAGTGAATGAGAGCGCCCCCACGCGGATTATGGGCGATTGCCATAGCTCGCCAGACATCACTATGGCATCGCCTGGCCTGATCAACGACGTCACCTGGCAACCCGTCATCTCGCTAGGATCGGACCACCATAATTCTCTCAATAAAAAAAACCACCCGATTTCATAAACGCCGTACGTTTCTCAATCAAAAAAGGCTGATTGGGAGGCCTTCAGAGAAGCCACCAACCGCAGCTTTAATAATCTAGCTATTCCGTCGGACGTTCGGGTAGCCAAAGAAAAAGTTCCGGATCATTAACGCAGCAGACGCTCGCCATATCCCTGCTGGTCGAATACCCGAAGTGCGACCAAACTTCCCAGCAGAGGCAGCGGGACTCGCAGACGAGCGTGATGACATTCGTCGCTGCAACCCTACTGACCCTAGAATTAGGGATCTCAACTCCGAGATCAGTTGGTTGGTCAACGAATTAAGCGGAACAAATGGCTAGACCACTTAAAGCAGAGCAACTTGAGTTCCGGAATCAGTAAGTTGTGGACAACGGTCAAATCACTCTATATGTGTGGGCGCCAGTCATATGTAGAATTTAGAGACAGAAAGTCGAAGCCCCGTAGAGTTAAACAAGGAGTTCCCCAGGGTGGAGTTTTATCCCCGGCTCTTTTTAACCTCTACCTCTCTAAACTTCCTGCACCACCAGACGGCGTTGAAATTGTGTCGTACGCTGACGTTTGCACAATTCTGGCGTCAGGACCTAAAGTGGATGATATTTGCGAGAAAACCAACTGTTACCTCACTGACTTAGCACGTTTTTTTCCCTGCGAGGAATATGAAAATATCCGCCTCCAAATCATCAGCCACACTGTTTACTGCATGGACCATCTACATAAGGAGACGGAGGTCCTTACAGTGCGCAGACACAATTTACTGTTGTCTAAGCAATACCTGCTAGGGTGTTTTCGCAGCAGTCATCCTAACCACATCTCTTGAACTGGTTGCCACCACCCAGGCAGATCAGGTACGATCTTCATGATTTAGAGAGAGAGGTCCCGCGGTATAAGAGAGAATATTTTGAGGAGAAGGTACTACCTCGGCAGACGCGCGTGGTTCTGGGGCAGCTGAGATCCGCCTCAATTCTTACCGGGTACGAATTGATGCTAACGTTCCGGACATCTGTCCCGCCTGCCATCAGGGACCACATGATGTACTGCACCTCTTCAATTGTCCGGCCAAGCCCACTCAGCTGACCCACAGGTCTCTGTGGACGCATCCAGTTCAAATGGCGCGTTTCCTCCACCTGGATATCGAAGCAGATCCCCCATAGACGAACAAGACTTTAAAATAAATATATTGTTGTTACAACAACAACAACTTCGTTTGTTTATAATTTTTGATTTAATGAAAGAGAATGCATCTTATATTGATAAATGTTAAATTTAATGTCGGCAATTATGTATGGAATACAATATCAAAAAAATATCCGCCTCTGTTAGCCTCATATATGTGATCAAAATGACTCGCATTTTATTTTGATCACATATTTCATTACATTTTCACACATTTTACGCGGTATTTCGTTAATTTCAGCACGAATGTTTTGTTTGAGTTGCTCAAGCGTTTTTGGTTTGTTTGCATAAACCTTGATTTTTATATATCCCCAAAAAGAAGTCCGGCAGTCAAATCAGGTGACCGTGGAGCCAATCAACTTCACCATTTCTTGAAATAAACTTGTTGTGGAAGGAGGTCTCGCAGTAATTCCATTGTAATCCTGGCTGTATGCGATGTGGAACCGTCTTGTTGTTACCACATGTTAATCAAACCCAAAGCATTTAGTTCTGGCGTTATAAAGTTTTTAATCATATCATGATATCGCTTAAATGTGTATATTTTGCACAATAAAAAGCAACGGAAAATCTAGATATCATGTAATGTACAATAAATTATTGAGGAAAAACTAACAATGGCTAAAAAGTACCGCACAAGCCAAACTCGGACTGATGGCAATACTCATGCTAAGAATCACAACGGTGTGTTATTTATGCAACCAATATCACAACGCATACTTTATCAACCTTGGGGAATCCCCACATTAGTATTTTGTGTTCCTTGCGCAGACTACACGTACATAAAATCATGGGTTCTAGACAAAAGGGTCAAACTATCATCAGAAAACTAATTATTAAGCATGCCGAACAAGGGAAAAGTGTGCGAGAAATCTCAAAAATGGTTAACATTAGTCATTCAACTGTACACGACATTATAAAACGCTTTAGAAACTGTAAAACGGTGCAAAATAAACCAAAACAAGCCCACAACAAAATCTTTTCTGAAGCAGAAGAACGCTTTCTTGTACGAAAAATTAAAGCTGATTCTTTTCTAAGTGCACCAAAACTTGCTTCCATAGCTGAAAATGAATTGGGTAAAAAGGCAAGTGCATCTACTATTCAAAATGTGCTTCACAAAGCAGGACTAAATGGAAGAAAGGCAAGAAAGAAGCCCCTTATAAGCAAACGCATCCAAGCTATTAGAGTAAACTTCTCAAAAGAACACGGAAACAAGGATTTTTCTTTCTGGAGGAACGTTATGTTAACCGACGAAAGAAAATTAAATTATTTGGGTCAGATGGTAAGCCTATTGTATGGATAGGTAAAAATACGGAGCTTCGTTTGAATAATCTGAAACCGACTGTTAAGCATAATGGCGGATCGGTTATGGTTTGGGGTTCATTTTCGGCAGCAGGGCCGGGATCATTGCACTTCATTGATGGGATTATGGACCAAAATGTGTATCTAGACATTTTAAAAGAAAATTTGCCAAAAAGTGTCGAAAAACTGGGTCTTCCCATGGCTGATACTTCTACTAACACAATGATCTGAAGCACAAGGCCCATAAAGTAGAAAACACCTCCCCAGAGCCCGGATATCAATTCCATAGAAACTTGTGGAATTTTCTCAAA
This sequence comes from Hydrotaea diabolus, assembly GCA_963513945.1. Taxonomy (NCBI): domain Eukaryota; kingdom Metazoa; phylum Arthropoda; class Insecta; order Diptera; family Muscidae; genus Hydrotaea; species Hydrotaea diabolus. Next base: position 97,001,283 of record OY740720.1, on the reverse strand, counting down.
ACAAAAGATCAAGAATGTATGGTTTCCAGCAGATTGGAGTTGAAAAAGATCCTTCTAAAAGAATTGCCAAAAATTAGTCCAATCAATCCCCAAAGACTGACAATGGTTAAAAAAACAAGGGTTTGCATACCAAATATTAATTTAATTTAAAAAATGCTTAAAACCAAAAATCATTTAAGTGTCCGAGTTTGACTTGCTCACTTATTCTTAAGAAGTTGAAGTATTTTTAGTTTATTTTTATTTATAACCAATGAATATGAATTTTGTTTTCTGTTTTTAATGCTTAATAAATATACAATCAAAATGTATATTATACACTTGTGTGTATTTCTTTTCGAAATGTGTGACAATAAAATTAATTTAGAGCAGTGTCCGAGTTTGGCTTGGAGTGACTGTAAATAATTTGAATCAGAACCGACTATTCTGTTTATTCACATACCATTCAAATGAAAATGTGCCTCGTCGCTCATTATGATTTTTTCATGAAAATAGGGGTTGTCATGGGCGAGCTGTAACATCCTATTGGCATGTGTACGGCGGCGTAAATGGTCTTGTGGAAGAAGCTCTTGTGTCAAATTTGTGGCCAAAGTTGTTCTTTGAGGTTGATGGATTGTTTTGAGCAATTGCAGTACGTTGCGGTCCATGCTTGGGCCTATCAGCTAGACCCTCTTCTTCAAATTCATTCACTACACGATAAATTGTGCGTTTTGTTATAAATAGTCACGTTGTTTCTCCAAAAAAGTTCACGTAACTTTCTCATCGTCACAGTAATCGATGATTGATTTTGATAAAATGTTTTAACGATTAAAACACGTTGGTTTATCGAATATTTTTCCATAATAAATTCTCCACGTCTCTACTTCACGACTGCCAAATATGAACTATCAAGACAGACTAATGTTTACCAAAATTGCGGCAAAACATAGTAGTATACTTTCCCGGCGGACACCCTGTATAATATGCTCCAAAGTCGTTAAGAGTCTTTCCCGTAAAGCGATCATATTCTTGACTTAATTTTTCAACTCTATATTAAGATTAGGCCATTTTCCACCGCAGCGGAATACGCGAAGTCATCATGATACCTAAGCCGAACAAACCTGAAACCAAGTAGATTGCTTTCAAGTTTATCTACAGTATATTTACCACTTATGTTATAAGTTTTGCTTTTTGTCCTTCAAGATAGATTGCACACAACGAAAGACTGAAAAAACGTTTTTTGTGTCATTTCGAGTAAACTTGGTACACATTGGAACAGTTACACTAGACAACAAAATTTAAAGAAATCTGCGGCAGAAGGTTTGATAGTCAACTTCAGTTGATTTGGGGCTGCTCATCACAAATTTAGCCACCGATTTGCCAGATTTGCTCTTGTTGGGGTACACATATAAAGCAGTTAGCGTCCTTTTATTCAAAACGAAAATAACGATTATGTCAGTATCTCCTAATCTAGAGCGAATCTGGAAATTTGGAGTTCAGATTCGTGATCTTCTGCAGCAAATTTAGTGTTGACCAGTGTTATTTTTAAAAATGTACTAGTGTTTGTTACCACAATGTCTGTCGATATAAATCAATGCTGTTAAAATAAGAGAATTCAATAGAAAATAATGGAAGAAGCATTTTACGAAAAATAGCAAAGACCAAAATTGAAAATGGCTAGATTTTCGGCTAATAACAATTTATAAAATTGTCCGGCTGATAGAGACAAAAAAGCTAGATCTAGCCGGAAAATTGCTAAATTTGCGACACTGGTCTGTACTACGTTGCTCATGGCGTAAGTGGTCCTGCCTAATGTTCATACGAATTTATTTGTAGACAAATTTTTAGTTGTTTATTTTTGTTTTAATTTTATTTTTGTCTACTTCTGTTTTGCCTCTTGTACTTGTTTTGGTTTTGTTTTCATGTTTTGAATTTTAAATTCCCACAAAAATCGAATTGAACTCGTTTCTAATCCAATATGCATGAGTATATAAGTATACATATGTATAAGTATACATATGTGTTTTTAAACCGTAATGGATACATACAAACAAGTTTATCGACAGACACATATGATATGTTTGTATGTGCACACGTTTTGGTAGTTAATCCAACTGTACTCCCTAATGACAAATACACCTGTTATGTGGTGTGGAAGGGAGACACGCGCAAAGTATACAATCAAGGCTGTCGGCCGATCAGGCTGCTTTTGCCAGTGGTAAAATTGTGTGGATATGCGAGTTCGTGGGATGACATTTAGATCAATACTCGTATGTGTACGTAACTAATTTGCATAGAACCCGTCAGAACAGCAGCTAGCTTCATGTAAAAAAACGAGAAGATTTCGAGGCATAACGCTCGCCCAATGAAATAAAAACGAACCCGGGGGCACACAGAAAAAACAAATGTGCTTCAGGGCCAACTGAAATATTCTTCTTAAAGTTTTAATTTGTTTTTAATCAGCGATTATTTTTTTTGAAATAACTTTGGTCTCTTCTATACACACTATCTCCTCCCCATAACTCTATACTTTCCCCTCTCTTTCGTTCTCAACCTTTCACCAGGGTTCCACAATGAGCCTTTTTGAACTAGCCATTTCTTGCTGCGAGCTACCCTTTAAATCTAACCTAACCATAGTCTCTTAAGAGGAAATTTGTAAATCTGATTAACTGTTATGATACTTTTGTCAGACACACAGATGAATGAATATGACGTGATCTTCTGAGAATTTTACGACTATCAATAGTATGCATACATGTATACTTTACTATCAATACTTTGATCAGGTTAAAATTAGTCAAACTGCATATTTTCAGAAATATCACCCAATTAATTTGTTTAATTTACATAGTAAGCAATTATGGATTCAACATAAATAAAGTATATATCAACTGGATTAAATTTTACGTTGCTTTCATTGTTCATGGATATAAAAATATGTGGAAGTTGTCGTTGGGTATCAAGATTGTTGTTGTATTGTTTTTGCTTAGGGATCATGTCTGATGAGGAGGGGTTTTTGTAAAACTACTTACTTAGATCCCACAACATCTTATCAGGGGCCAGGAGGAACTTGTCTTAAATGAGTGATCTGTGCACGCTTTAATTCTTAATCTCACTGACCGAGACCTACCGTTTAATGCCGGCTCCGAACGGCTAATGCATTTTCTAATTTTTACATTTCTAATTTTTACATTTCTTAGAGACAAATCTCTTACTCGGTAAGTCGCCGTCCTTAACGAGGTGGAAACCCGCCGTTGAAAATTGTTTAGATGTCCTTACCCGGGGTAAACCCTGGGATAACTGGCATGATAGTCGTGCACACATTCATCACACCACGGCGGCCCAAGGGGTATTTTAATAGAAGGAATCAAAATCGACACGAGACTTACAAAAACCCCACCGAATAAAATCAAACTTCATTTGATGCCACTTTATGACAACATTCATGTGATTAACAATCTTTAGAAACAAAACTACAAAATTCTTCGCTTGAATGTGGTATTCGCATATTAAACAAAAAAGTAGAATCCAAATAAATGTTGTATTTCTATACATGACTGTTTTTGATACCTTATGGCTTCGTGTGAAAATAAATTATATTTTCTATTCGATGTTTGTTTACAATTTTATTATCCCATACAAAACTTCGCAAACAAAATAAGCCACATAGTAAAGTAATTTTTATGCTCTTTGTTTAAATTGAGATAAGCATGTGAGAGTAATCAATCCTTGTGCGGTTAAAAACAGTTTTTGTTATATTCCAATAACTGTCGGCTTTCATTTAAAAACCCGGTTTAACCCAGTTCTTGAGTCGTTTATGCTAGTTTCATTTAATGCGAACAATCCCACTGTAAACAAAAGAAGCTTATCGATAAAAATTCCACAATTTCGGGAGAAACCTTCATAAATAGACCCAACAAGCAAGACCTTTATCGGCGAATTACAGCCATGTAAAGAATAAGAGTTCAAGTGCTTGAAGTTTTCATTGAAATCTGCGAAAAAAAAACATTCACAATTACGTTATCAATATTTACACTATACAACAAAAATATCAAAATGGTTTGTCTGATGATCAAAAAGTGTTCAAGACCCTATTACACTGAAACGTTATTTAGAAAACTCCTCTGTATAAAGTTTCCTATGATATCTCGCACACTTACGCTGTAAAAGACTAACGCGTAGTTGTTTGTGCAGCCTTAAATATGCTGTGCATTATTTGCCTAGGGCAAGTTGACATCTAACTTTATATTGTAGGTATTGAAGTTTATATACCGCCCATCTTGGATACCTATTTAATATAGTAAAAAATTAAGAAGGGGTGGCACTGACACTTATATATTTAGGCTATACTATTTTTGTAGTCATTATTTCATTTAGTTACAATCTTATGGCGATTAGATCAGGCATCCAAAAATGTTAAAATGTGTGAATTTTGTGGAGATCAAAAAATTATTCGAAATGCAACGTACAGGGGTTTTAGTAATTTCAGAACAAGAACTATCAACGAAATATTATTTCAGTCTCGTCGATTAATTGAAATGCGTAAAAAAAACTTAAACGTAGAGAAAAGTTTTTTTTTTTCAAAAGTAAGCCGGTATTGATTTACGCTCAAAATTGATACACGATCTGCACGAAAGTACAGCACCGACGGAGGAACTAGGTGCATTTTTAAAGGATGCCGGCTAGTCTTATTAATTTCCTTTTTCTGCACCTAAACCAATACCGGGAACATCTACAAATTGCACAAATTGGAATACAGAATTGTTGTTAAGAATTAACTACGCCATAAATTTTATCATCATAAATCTGTAGCTAATGGATAATATTACGCACGCCGACGGATTCGCCGCGGAACGGATAGACTCGATCCGCATCACTTCCTATGGAAAATGGTATTATGCAAGCCGTCGGGTGACTCTATTGTCGACATATAGTCGGTGCGTGCAGTAAACTGCCAATTTGCCATTTTGGCAACCATTTTAAAAACAAGACAAACAAAAGTTGAGAGCGCATAATGAATTCATCAATTGACTTTATTTTAATATGGATAATTCATTGTAAACGAAAATAAGTTCGAAAGAGGGCTGTTAGTGTATTTAAATTAGCCGATGCAATGTGAGTAGTAGCAAGATTAATTTTTATTTAATTTTAATAATTTTCACTAGTTTCTCATCTTACCTGTTAGCTTCCACAGCAAGATACAAAAAAATGTTTGTATTCGCAAAAAAAAGTCGTCCACTCGTAAAGAAATTCAACAAATTACTTGATCCGCAGCTTATCCGCAACAATTTTCTGGCGAATATTTAACGGATCAATTTGTACGAGAAGTGAATCACATGCGGCATTTTCTGAATGCGGCACTACCGACGACTTACATAATACCAAAATAGTCAAATACGTAAAAAATCCGATACGCAGCCATCCGTCGGCGTGTATAATAGACACCAATATAACTTGTCCTTTAATTTATTCTCTTATAAATCTATAATTTCAACATGCGTCTAATGTTACGATTCAATTCATTTAAAATTGTTTTAATTTTATGATTCTATTACTATTTATTTTAAGTGGAATAAAAATTTGCAGTTCTAAAAAATATACATAAAAGATGATATTTTGAGCAAAATATGCACAAACATCTATTATTTTAACAATATACTAATATCTTGTCAATTTACGCAAAAAAATGCATTTTCGGAAAAAGCGCCAAAAATCCAATGGCATTTCATTGTAAAATGACTGATTCATTGATTCATCTCGACTTATTTTTCTAGAAAAACTGTTTTAATATAATTGTAATTTATCAATGTGAATTGTAAGTTATCAATGTGAATGTGAAACTAAGCCTTGAATATAAGGTTCTGCTATACAACAGTGCAATCAAACCTATCTGGTTATACGGTGCCCAGTTATGGGGCAAAGCAAGCTCGAGCAATCTAGACAAAATCCATAGAGTCCAATCGAAGACATTGCGGCTCATTACCGGTGCCCCTTGGTATATGAGGTACGAAAACATCCACCGAGACTTAAAAGTACCTCTCGTTAAAGAGGCAATTCAAAAAATCAATATAGAGCACAAAGAGAAGCTCTAATCTACACTTGTGCTTCATTCGTAACATTAATCGCGAACACACGTGCCCGAAAGACTGTGTAGAATTCTTTTTTCTACGTCACGTGGCTTAAATTCTACGTGATCTTTAAAACAGTCAATATCAATCGCGGACGAACACTCAAAAAAGACAGTGTAGAATCCCTTATTCTACGTCACGGGGCTTAAATGCTCTCATACGTGATCCTTAAAACAGTCAACATGAAAAACCTACAAAACCTAAATTACGTCGTCCACTCTGCTATTCTAGAGTTATCCGTTATACATATGTACATAACTAGAGTTTTTTCACTCTTCATAATATCGCGAACACTCTGTAAATAACTGTAAGGGTCATCTGGCCCTTTATCACGAGGTTTAAGCCCAACTAGGTTTAAAATTCTCAGACATGTGATCCAGTTATACTTAGTAGGGACATAAATACTGTTACAACATTGAACACACCCATTTCAATAGTAGAACTGAACATACCCCGTTAATGTCATATGGGTTTTAAAGCTAACCTCAATAGCGTTAGTCTGTAACGGGATTTTAAAATTGTTTCAACTTTCATCATGGAGTGGCCAGATAATGCGAACCGTATCGCTGTAATAGCGCTATTCAAGTGTGAAATGAAAAAAAACACTATTTTCAAAATGCTCCGGCCTTTAGGGATTAGCCGCATGTTCGTCTACCGATGCATAAAACTGTTTGAGAAGACTGGAGTTGTAAAACACCGCCACCGGTCGGGCCGCCTACGCTCTGTTCGAACACCGCATGTCATCAAAGCCGTTAAATCAAGAATTCACAAAAGAATTCACGCAAAAGTCCATGAGTCGAATCATTAAAAAAGACTTAGGGCTTTCAAACGACGTACCGGACATTTATTGACTGCAGCTTTAAAACAAATAGGATTGAAAAATGCAAACGTCTTTTGGTGAAGCACGCTGATAACTTGCACAGAAAAATTTTGTTCACCGATAAAAAATTTTTTACCGCTCAGGAAGAATTTCACAAGCAAAATGATAAAGTGTTTGCGCGGCCATCTAAGGAAGCATCTGAACTGATCCCAAGGTGGAAAAGGGTCATCACCTAGCTTCAGTCGTGGTTTGGTGGGTTGTCTCTTACGATGGGGTCACTGACCTACATTTTTTGCGAACGAGTCAAAACATCGGCCAAAGTTTACCAAGAAACCGTTTTGGAAGCTGTTGTGAAGCCTCTTAACAATTCCCTGTTCCAAAACCAGCTATGGAGTTTCCAGCAGGATTCTGCGCCGGCCCATAAGGCTAAAACGTCCCAGGCCTGGCTTCGAAACAATTTGCCAGCGTTCATTTCCTCTGAAGAATGGCGCTCAGGCAGTCCAGATTTGGGCCCATTGGATTACAAATTGTGGACGGTTTTAGAGGACAAGGTTTGTCACAAAAGATACTCCAACATTGGATCTCTTAAGACTGCTTTCGTTCGAGCTGTGGCCAATTTTCCAACGGACGAGGTTCGTGCAGCTATTGACGATTGACCAGTGCAACTTAAGGCGTGTGTAAAGGCACAAGGCGGACATTTCGAATAAGTAGATTCTTTTTGGATACAATATACATCAATAAAGATATTAAAAAAAATTTGATCCAAAAAAATTCAGTACTTTTTATTTTACAGCATAAAACGTGTGTAACAGTATTTATGTCCCTACTAAGTATACTATTTTTTACCAAATTATTGAAAATTCCTGCCAATTAGCAGAGATCCACATAACAAGAAATCCATACTAGGATTCATTATTGAATTATACTTAAGATTCGTATAATTATTGTTAGGCTCCTTTGGAGCAGATTTAATAATTCAAATAAAGCATATATAAAAATGTGAATTTCCATTGTGTTTACTTCAGCAATTAGGTTAAAATCTCTGCTGGTAGAGCCGCATGGATAAAACTTCTTGGCAGATGAAGTTTCAGTTACAGCGTTACGAACTTTTCCATCTCTCATCGATAATATTTTTTAATCAAAAGGAGAATTAATCGAAAGGGTAGAAATCGTCTCAAAATGTTGAAATTGTCAACAACTACGATTAAATATACATTCCAAATGTAGCAATTTGTGGACTTCGATAAACAAATATTTTAAGCTGGCGTACATTTATATCTGCTCCTTAGCGATTTTTACGCTCTGCATTTAAATTTGTCTTTCCTTAAATACATTATAAATCCTATAGCAAAAATAACTTAAAATTTTTCGCGAAGTTTACTCGCCGTTTGGTAAAAATGATTAATTGACCGAGTTTTCCACTTAGATTTTTCCTAACTTCATCCTTCAAGCGTCAATTAGAAAAAATACTGTACAACTCTTTAGAATTTTGAAAAGTAGAAAACTTGCTCAATAAATATATACCTTGTCTTTCATCATAAGTGATGAAGTTTAATACAGGGTGGAGCGCGGTTTTTGCTTTTTTGCACTCCAGGCTGTGGCGGCACTGTTGGTCGAAGAGAGGACAGTGTAAGTGGCTTATAGTGGCTGACGGGAGATTTGTACTCGTCTGGCTTTCAGTTGTCATCATGCATTGGACACGCGGTGAGAGATCATTGTGTGTTAAAGCGTATTTTTCAAATGTGCACTCGATCATTGCAGTGCAGCGTGCTTTTCGTTTAGGATTCGCTGTTCCCCCACGCGGACGTGTTCCTGGACGGCAATCAATTGTTAATTGCGTAACTTCATGGAAAACACATTCCCTAAGTGCCATGCGTACGAAGGGGACCTAAGAGAAGGATTACAACACCACAAAACATCGAGAGAGTTAGAGCAGCATTACTGCAATCTCCGAAATGCTCTGCTCGGAATTAATCACTTGCCCTTGGCATTTCCAGACTTTTTTTAGCGGGCTCTTGAGGCAATGCAATTAGAGGATACATGGTTCCAACAGGATAGTGCCACTGCGAACACAGCGAGAGTTACCATGAATTGTTTGAGGCAAATGTTTCCTGGACGGCTTATCACTTTGAGGGGTCGAAGGTGTACATCAACCGTCCCAACACCTTAGCAGACCTAATTAACTATAAGTATATTGAGGCTGAAATTGGCAGAATACCGGTCGACATGCTTGTTGTGTGCGTAGTGTGTGGATGTCGAAGGTCGACATTTGGCAGATACTTTATTCATAACCACGTAATGTTAAAATTACCTTACTGTTTAATATAATTAAAATATGAAATACGTTTTTCTAAAGTTCATAACATCTTTATTTCATTCCCAAATAAGCAAATTACTGCGCTCCACCCTATACATGCGTCAATTAATTTTTTTATTCATTGGGACTCGAGATCACTTTTTTTGGAAAAACTTATCTGAAATTTTCGAAATAAAACTTTAAGTTAGATACTGCATAATACAATTTAAATTGTATTTAAAGTTTTTTTCACGAAAACAAAATATTAAAGTATTAATTGAAAATTAAGTATTAATTGAAAATCTAATTTCACAGCGAGCGCAAGCAAACGGAAGTCGTGTTCGATTGGTACTCGGTTTTTAAACAAGTTGTGAAGGCGATAACTTGAAAACGTTAAAGTACATTATTTAAATGTTTTTATATAAAAAACTGATTGACTTCATGCATCATAAACCGGTTGATTTAATACATTAAAATTTGTATGAAAAAGTTATTAAAGAAATACATACTATAAGCGAGTAATAACCGAGCTCGGCAATCCTTGCTATAGGTGATTCATGAATAACGTTTTCCCCAATAACTTTAAATATTAGAAACAAACGCAAATTGTCAATAGTTGTCGCGTTAGCGACATCTACATCTTAAGCGATCATACACGGTCAGAAAATAATAGTGCCAATTCAAAAACACGATGCATAAATTTGAATCGATTTTTGTTAGTGACGCAGAACTATGTTTACTTTTAATACAATAAACCAACGTGTGAAACGTTGCAGGCATAAATCTTCATTTTCCGATTTTATCAAAGTTTCCTTCATTATTTCGAAGATCAAACAACGCAAGTAATATTCTGGGTTACAAAAAGTTTTTGACACAAAGAATCAATGACATTTTTGAGCAAAATCCATAGATAAATAAAGAAGTTGGGATTATTTTTTGAAGTTCCACGACTTAAAAATAACCCCTGTTTGTTATATTATTCGTTAATATAACGGTACGGTAAAGAACCGTTGAATATTGACAAGGTTAAACGTCCTTAAGCTTGGCTAGGCCGATCCTTATATAACGTCCCTTTGCAACTAAAGTGCGAACAAAATTGTTCATTTTTTGGGCCACTTCTCCCCATGTTTGTATTCGTAGCAAAATTTGTATAATTTTTAGTAAATATTTGTCCACATTGACTATTAATCGGCTGTTTTGACCATGTAGTACATTTTTTGGCTCACATGATCTATAAAGCTCAGCCACTTTGCTCTTATTTGTGGTATATAGTGCATCATCAAATAAAACTAAAGCGGCGACTCTGCTACTCAGTGTGAAGTGGGAGTGGGAGGGCTATATAAAAACTTTCGCCGATATGATTGTGCCAATAAAGAAAGGGAACATTAACGAGACAAAAAAAATCATGCATATACCAAAAATTGAATATTGTTGAAATGTAGCAATAGTATTATTGCCAAATTTAAAAATGAAAATATGGTTATAGCAACAATATAAATATGGTTGGTACTACAAAAGTATTGTGTTTTTCGTTTTATGTTAACAATAATATGATAACGGCAATCATACCGTATGTTTGTAATTTTTCTTCATTTAAATATGCTTTTAAGAACATATGTTATAGGTACGGATGTAATAGTACTTTTTCATCGAAATTAAAATTTTTAAAACAAGCTGCTTTGGCTTTATTTAACTGAAATATTTTTAATAAAAACGCTTACGTTTATTTCAACTTATTTTTTCTACTGTGGAATAAATCACTCGTATTATTTTGAATAATTTTCATAATTCAAATCTATTGTTGACAACTTAAACCAATTCTAATAAATAATATTGGGGATCAAATCTATTGTCGACAACTTAAACAAATTCTAATAAATTATATTGGGGATCATAGTATAATTGGTTGTAGGGATCATAACATGGTTGCGTGTGAATCATACTATGGTTGTGAGGATCATACTATGATTGTATATGAAACATACCATGGTTGTGAGGATCATACTATGGTTGTGGAGATCATAGTATGGTTGAGTGTGAATCATACTATGGTTGTGGGGTTCATAGTATGATTATGTGTGAATTATACTATTGTTGTGAGGATCATAGTATGGTTGTATTTGAATCATACTATTGTTGTGAGGATCATAATATTGTGGTACCACAACCATATACCAAACAATAGTATTATCCTCTTCGAATATTGTCACCACAACCATATTTTTTTTCTGCGTGTAGTAAGGATATTGCGGTAATCTTAAAAGGCATTGAACCATTTGAAGGACCAGATGAGGAAAAAAGAGCACTGGAAAAAGAGAATTTTAACGTTCACTCCGTGGTAAACTTTCTTTATAATAAAAAGGTCCCTCAACCAATGTACTCGTACAAGGTCGAACTTCAACCCCCATAGCAGAAACTAAAGAAAAGTGAAGTTCATCCTATATACAAACTTCAATATTTGTTATATACAAGAATTACGGTTAAATAACCCCACAAAAGAAATAGTCCTGTTCAATGCCAAATTGTCGAGGGTACGGACAACCGTTTGTGTTGTATGTGGTGACCTACACCAATCATCCGTCTGCAAAGTCACGCCGCAGAAACAGAAAAAGTGCAGCAATTGCGTGGAACAATATACCGCAAACTACAGAGGTTGTAGGGTTTACAAAGAACTTAAGCACAAACTAGAAGAGAAGTGTAAATTCATTTCTAACCGAAACGCGCCGAATCATATAATAGACATCCAACAGACCCCAGTTTACTCTAGCGACGGAAACGGTGTAACATACGCGAATGTTCTAAGGGCGCATACACCTAATGTCCCAGTGCAAAAACTTGGTAACGCTGACTCAATTGTTCAACAACTGGTACAGAGTATAAACATGTTCATGTCAACTATGCAATTAATGATGCAAGAATTAATGCGTAACCAAAATCAGTTAATTGAAGTTCTACTTACCAAAAAATAGGCCCTCTTAAGATATGTACATGGAACGCTAACGGTGTGAACCAACATAGACACGAACTGACAGAGTAGTTTTAGATTTTAGGGTACTCACCACCTAATACGGAAACGAATGAAACAGTCTCACACAACTACCTTCAGGCGACAACAATTCGTATCCAGATTAAAGGTAGTTTTCTTTCCATTTCGGCAATATATTCCCCCCACGGTTCGCGATGTCAGAAGATATACTTATGAACTTTTTCAATGGTCTCGGACTCAACTTTATTGCTGCTGGTGACTTCAATGCCAAACATACGCACTGGGGATCCCGTTTAGCAAACCCTAGAGGAAACCAGCTATATAAATGTCTGAGTCAAAATAAATTGGACTTTATATCGCCTAGTCAACCTACATAGTGGCCTTCTGATATTCACAAAAAGCCTGACTTGACAGAACTTATCTGCTAGTACTTGCCCCGACTTATCGTCAGACCACTCGCCAGTTATATTTCTTCTTCACGAGAAGACAGTACATGTAGACGAGCCCCTAAGGCGTACTTCATCCACAACTAACTGGTTAAAATACAGGAAGTACATTAGCAGTCATTTAGATTAGAATCATTTAATTTCTGAAGCAGAAGAGATCGATAACAACATATGCAACTTGAACGTGATCCTGAAACAGGCGGCCATTCACGCTACACATATACAAAAGAATGCGACAAGTAGTTTAAATTCTTAGACTAATCGGGAAATAGAGCACCTTGTAAGTGAAAAAGGAGGTTCCGTCGCGAATGGCAGCGAAACAGGTCACCAGCTGCCCGACTAAGACTGACTGTCGCTACTAAAAGGTTGCAAAGCGCACTTAGAAATGAAGACAGTAGACAGCATGTTAGTTTCATTGCAAGTTTAACTCCGACAGCTTCAACCAAATTTTCATTGCGAAAACATTAAGAAATAGTAGTATGCCCTGGAAAAAGCCAATGTTTTCACAAACCATATGTCCCAGGTACTTCGCCCAAATCCTGCAAGTAGCGACCTCCTTCCACCAGATGATAAAGTGTCTGCCGTAATTCCATTGTTTACTAACGCAAATGAAGTTCTGCATGTCATTAAAGAAACCGTGAATCCAGGTTATGCACCTGGATATGATCTTATCACGCCTAAAATGATCTTGGAACTTCCCTATATTGCTGTGAAGTTCCTGGCAAAATTATTAAACTGAATTTTGAGACATGGTTACTTTCCTAAAGCATGGACAATTACTTGATTCAAATGATTGTTCAAATGATTGTACTATTGAAAATTTAGTTGTACAATTTGGTACACAATTTATTTTTTTTGTTACAATTTCACGTTGGTTTATTTCACTATTTTCTGGTATAATTGCAAATTCATTCATAAAATGAAAATTCTTCTTTAATATTAGAATTTTACAAAATAGCGAAAGCTTATTTTCTATTATTATAAAGTAGTATTTAAAGTGATTTCAAACAAAGGTTTACTTCCAACAGAAAAACATTTCTGATTCCATCAAGCCATGTCCGTCCGGTTGTACACCTACGCACTTAGTTATGCAGAATATGAATTTATTATATTTTTTGATTTGGTACAATCGGACTCGTTTTGGTACAATTTAGACGTTGACTTGGTGCAATTTTAAAACACCATCACGGGTTGAAAATATGACGTCATTATTTTCTCTCTCGATTTGCCATCGAATAACGGACCTGCGCAATGCGCTATCTTTAATTTGTATACCATGGGCTTGACTATTAAAATTTGCAAATACTTACCGGCAAATATTCATCGAATTCTTACTTGGAAAACCGCAGATTCAGAGTCACATGTGGGCAACACGTCACCGATAACCGCGAAGTACTAGCTGATGTGCCAAAGGGAAGTGCCCTGGGGCCTATCCTTTAACTCTTGTTTACCGCAGATATCCCTACCAGCCCAAACGTGCTAACATCCACTTTTGCCGACGATACCGCTATAATGACCTCACTTAAAAAGCAGGATATTGCATCTATGAATCTAAGTGTACATCTCAGACGAGTAGAATCTTGGCTCTCTGACTGGAGAATAAAAGTCAATGAGGCTAAATGCAAACAGGTAATTTAAGCATTTGTTCGACATTGAAACTAAACAATATCCATTTTTCTCAATCTGATAATGTTACATACCTTGGAATCCACCTGGGTCGCCGACTCTCCTGGAGAAGTCATATCGAAACCTAGAAGACTCTACTGAAACTTAAGGTCCATCAACTTTACTGGCTCCTTAACGCGAATTCAAAACTAAGCCTTGAATATAAGGTCCTGCTATACAACAGTGCAATCAAACCTATCTGGTTATACGGTGCTCCGCTATGGGGCAAAGCAAGCTCGAACAATCTCGACAAAATCCAAAGAGTCCAATCGAAGGCATTGCGGCTGATTACGGGACCCTTGATATATGAGGAACAGGGTTACCGTTGAAAAATTTCAAAAAGTCGCACAAAAAGGGGATTTTTTTAAAAAAAAAAATGTGTCACAAAAAGGGTATTTGTTTAAAAAAAGTCGCAAACTTTTCATAAGTTCATTTTGTTAAAACAATACATTTAAATTTAATAAGAAAAGTAACAAACAACACAGTAAAAACTCAGTTCCATGAAATGAGAGGTAAAATACACATTCAAACTAAAAACAATTCAATTTCCGATCCTCACGTACCCTCCACAATATGAAAATAAAGCGCAAAAAATAGCAAAATTTGCTTAAATTGTAGTACCTATATGTACATATTGACTATTAATCGCCCGTTTTTTACCATTCTGAATGTTTTTGTGCCACTAACCTTTCAGCAGCTTTGCTCTTTTTGAGGTATTTAGTGCGTCCCAACTGTGTATGTGTACTGTTACATTGTCCATTCACAAAAACGTCTGCTTTGTTAAGCAAAAACGAGTACTTTTTATCGATGTAAAAACTTTTTCCCCTGGGTCGATTTCGCCCATTTACAATCCCAAACAGCTTGTGAACATAAGCCTTTATCATACAAAATTTCTGAATACTAGGTTGATACGTTTGAATGATATCATGCCTTCAACAGAAACACGGACAGACATGGCTAAATCGTGTTAGAATTTTACGACAATCAAGATTATAATTACTTTATGGGGTATCCGATCAATATTTCGTGGTGCTGCAAACGGAATGACAAATTTAATATTCTCTTTCGTGAACGGTATAAATATGCTTTTGGGCTCCTTGAAGTTATAAAGCGGGTTCTTAATATAGCAAGATTTAAAAAAAAATCATATCGATTCGTTGGGTTTGTGGTAACATTTAAATTTTTGAGACCCATTGTCCTTGCTTGAATGGGCCGTATTTTAGGTCACCTCAAATCAAAGTTGCTTACTTGATACATTTTACAAATGTTCCGATTTGTTGGTATTTTTACCCTAAAGCACAATGTTGTGCAGGCTATTCTGTGCCAAATTTCCTAAAAATTGGATGTAATAAGTGTGTTTCAGAGCTGTGCGGCGGGACTGTTTGGAGGTTACCTTCTCAGCCTGTGTGCAATACACACATAGATGCTCTGACACACTACCACGAGTATCCATAATGCCTAGTGTAAGCGCCAGGTTTTAACCAAATAAATTATACTACATTTTCCCCCGGGACAACTCTTAACCCAAGAAATAATAATACGCGTATCTTTTAAAAGCAATTTACATATTTCGAGTTGTGGAAAGTAGCAAAAATTTCATAAAGTGGCACATGGTTTCAAAAAAGGATCAAATTGCCACTTTAGTCGCACAACGGCAAAGCTGACGAGGAACAAACATCCACCGAGACTTAAAAATACCTCTCGTTAAACAATCAATATAAAGCACAAAAAGAAGCTCGACCGTCATAATAACATACTTGCTAGACAATTATTGTGCAGTCCAAACTCTTTAAGCCGTGTTTTCTAATCTACTCTTGTGCTTCAGCCGTAACAATAATCGCGAATACACGCGCCCGAAAGACTGTAGAATTCTTTTTTCTACGTCACGTGGCTTAAATGCGCGCATTCTTGATCCTTAAAACAATCAATACAAATCGCGAATGAGCACTCCAAAAAGAATGTGTAGAATCCTTTATTCTACGTCACGTGGCTTAAATGCTCTCATACTTAATCCTTGAAACAGTCAACACGAAAAACCTACAATACCTAAATTACGTTGTCCACTCTGCTATTCTAGAGTTATTAATACATAACTAGATGTTTTCACTCCACATAATATCGCGAACACTCTGTAAATGACTGTAAGGGTCCTCTGGCCCTTTATCACGAGTTTTGAGCCAAACCAGGTTTAAAATTCTCAGCCATGTGATCCATACCAGCTATATACTATTTTGACAAAATTAATGCAAATTCCTGCCAATAAGCAGAGATCCACATAGCAAAAAATCCGTGCTAGGATTCATTATTAAAATATATAAGTACTTAAGATTTGTATACTTATTGTTAGGCTCCTATGGAGCAGATTCAATAATTTAAATAAAGCATATATAAAAAAATATTGAAATGTTAGGGGTCTAGAGACCGGCATCTTTAATATTGGACTAATCAAATTATCGTATTCAATTTACAACTATTTAAAATTTTTGACCTTGGCCCATGAATTCTAGAAGCTGAATAACAGTTCCCTTTAAACCGCGACCTGCATTTCAGAAAACAATTACTAAATAATGCCCACCTTATTCAAGCAATTCTTTGTCGCATTTTTCGCCTTTTATGTATGTGCCATCTAAAGGGTGGGCCATTTTAAATTTGAATCGGCTGTAAAAAAACAAGTACTAATAATTTTTTTACATTTCTGGTTTTATTGGAAAGGTGGAACTTTGTCATTCATAAACGGAACGCTATGCGATGCGTTTTCGCTTCGCCCAATGGGCCGAAAATTGTTTGGCAGGAGATGAAGAATTTTTGCAATAAATCATGTTTTCAGATAAAGCTCATTTTTATCTCGGTGGCTTTGACAGCAAAATACAACTATTTAAAATTTTTGACCTTGGCCCATGAATTCTAGAAGCTTTCACTTTAAACCACGACCTGCATTCCAAAAAACAATCACTAAATAATGTCCACCTTATTCAAGCAATTCTTTGTCGCCTTTTTATGTATGTGCCATCTAAAGGGTGGGTCATTTTAAATTTGAATCGGCTGTAAAAAACAAGTACTAATATTTTTTTTACATTTCTGATTTAATTGGAAAGGTGGAACTTTGTCATTCATAAAAGGAACGCTATCCGATGCGTTTTCACTTCGCCTAATGGGACGAAAATTGTTTGGCAGGATATGAAGAATTTTATAGCGGTTGGAGAACTCACACGTGACTTTTAAGAAGCCAATGCATCACTGTTTGGTGTGGACTTTGGGGTGGCTGCATCGTCGAAAATGAGCACGGAGCTGCCGTTATCATCAACGGTGGGTGTTGATGCGCCATGCTCAACGAATTTTTGTTTCCAAAAATTGAGGAGAATGACATGGACGACATTTTGTTTCAACGACGCCTAGGATCTGTGAATTGAGTCCTTATTCCAGAGATAATTGAAGCGTTGAAACGTGAAATCGAAGTTTCCATTGTAGTGATTCGATCCGAAACAATTGAAAATTGGCTGACCAATTGGCTTGGTCGGATGGGCAATGCTGAGCCAATTGTGGTAGTCATATGAATGATATTGTGTTTTTTACAGCCGATTCAAATTTAAATAGCCCACTCTGTATATGGCGCCTTTTAATTTGGTGACCTTTTAAAACGACATCAGTGATTTTTTTCTTTTCCTTCTTTTACCTTTCTTAAAGCGTTAGTAAACAAAATAAAAAGTACTGTAAAGTATTAGTTAAATTAAAATCGCGAAGGCCGGAAATGCGCACCGCTTTACTTAAGAAAAACGTCTTAATGGCAACATTTCTCATAAAAGTTTTGAGTTGCCTTTATCACAAATCTTTTGCAATAAACGAAGTGTTCACCTAAACCGAACAAGCCACCAAATTCGGCACAAAGATACCGACCTATTAGCCTGTTAAGCAGTCTAAGTAAAATTCTTGAGATAGTCTTGAAGGTTAAAATTTCAAAGATTCTGGAGCAGCGTAGTATAATTCCTCAAACTCATTTTGGATTTCAACTTTTTCATAGTACTGTGCACCAGATTAAACAGATTTATAACCACATTAGGAAGGGTTTTGAGAATGGGTTTTCCACAGTAATGGTCATCTTGGATATTGAAAAGGCATTTGACTCTGTATGGCACAGCGGTTTAATATATAAAATGACTCAGTTTAATTTTCCCCTTTATCTCATAAAAATTATCGATGCTATTTTGAGAAGCAGGATTTTTGTGTTTGTCTCAATGACAGTTACTTCGATTTGGTCGGAATTCCTGCAGGAGTTCCCCAGGGCCCTGTTTCTGTACTGCTCAGTAGCTCGTTTCTGTAACTCGTACCGATCGCAGTTACTGATGGAAATACCGATTTGACGTCACTCTGACATCAATCTCACCTTCTCTGTTTCTGTATGTAAAAATATTGCCGATTATCGACTCAACTTGAAATCGGTAACTTTCTCACTGACTTTAAGCCAAGTGAGAACTCTGCCGACTGCTATAGTGCTGTTGCAATTATGAGAAAACAAGTAACCAAACATAACTTTTTAAACCAAATGCAAATTTATTGATGTTACTTTAGACAAATAAATATGTTATTCAAAAAAAATGTTTTAATTGCGTTGCCGCTGTTTAATAAGTAGCAAAACATAAACATTTAAGATGTCAGTGTGGAAATTTACGACAATTTATGAACCGGTTTCAACGAAACCGGTTCATAACCGCGTGCAAAATGCAAATGTTTGTTTACTTGCAATGAACACCACCAACTGTCAAAATATTGCTCGTTCTTTATTTGTTTGCATATTTTTAACAAAATGAGTGAGAATGCAAGTAATAGTTATGTCGTTTAAATATATAAGTTATATAAAATAGCGTGTTTTAATACAAAATATTTGTGCATGAAAACAAATGCAAATAGAAGGCTGCTTGTTTCATCTGTTTTAATTCTTATCGTTTCTTTTCGATTTGTGTTTCTTTCCATCACATATCGAATTTTTACCGATTTCAACGTACAAAAACAGCAGTTATCACGAAATCGGTAACTTTCAGTCTAGTCGATGTGACGTCACATAAATCGGCAACTTACCGATTTATTTACAGAAACGAGCTACAGATATGCCTAATTTGTTTGGATGTGAATGTGCAGCATATGCGGATGATACCTCATTATTTTTCTCGCATGAATATGGACACAACATAGTGACTAAACTTCATTGCGCTTTAGACTCTATATTAGATTACTTCCACAAATGGAAGATAAAAATAAATGAGGACAAAACACAAGCTGTGTTTTTTAGTCGAAAACGCCATCCTTGTTTTTACCCATCGAATCAGTTGACAATAAATGGGATAGGTATAGAATGGAGCGATAATATTACATATCTGGGAGTCTATCTGGATAAAAACTTACATTTTGATTTGCATATTGCACGACAAATTCATAAATTTTGCATTGCAAGAAATATATTATATCCACTTATAAAACATGGTTCTCATCTGAGTATTGAAAATAAATTATTGCTGGCAAAAGTAATTTTCCAGGCCATCTGGCTGTATGGGGAGTATGTGAAAAAACAATATAAAGAAATTGCAAATCTGCCAAAACAAATTATTGAAAAAGATGTTAAATTTGCCATGACACTTCTCCGCCACACATCTACACAAAAATAATAATATACATTTAATCAAAGGCAAAATCCGCTCTTTAACGGATAGATTCAAATTACACTGTAGTATTTCATCTAATTCTCTAATCTCAAATCTGTACATGCAAATCAGATCAACTGCATTACATTTCTAAAAAAATATGTAATCAACTTTCTCTTTTTGTGATAAATCAGAGGTTTTTCAAACAGTTACTTTCCTCTGAAATATTATACTTCTGTTACGTGGGAAATCATACAACACTTGACATTAAAATTTTTTAGATGAAAAGTTGCATGATGCGACTGAAACTCTGTAAACTTGTGTGATTACACTATGCTAAGAAACGTTTTTTTTAATAAAAAAAATAAACGAAGTGTTCGTTTGTGACAAACAATATTACCATTTGGGACAAAAATCACTTCGCTTGTCTCCTTGTGGCCAAAGAAGAGAAACCTTGATGAATTAAAGTTGTGTTTACCATAAATATACTATTTAGATGAATTACTCATATAGTTGCTGAATATTTATTGTGGCGAAATAAGTTAAGCCATGTTGTACTTTGCAAATTACTCATGTAATAATTATGTTAAAATCTGAGCATTAAAGAAAGACGTTTTAAGTTGATATCGATATCTTTCAACAGCCATAAGGACGGAGGCTAAAAATATATATAACATACTTTATAGGGTCTCCGAACAATATTCCGATGTGTGGAAATATAAGTATGTAATATAAGTATACTTATACGAGTATGTACGAGTATTTTTATTTCTCATATATTGGAGTTGATCAGTTAGTAATGAATGAAATAGCTAGGTTGCAATCACTTATAAGAAGATTGACTTCTTCTTATAATACAACACAAATAATATACAAATCTTTGTGTAAAATAATATACAAATTTGTTCTAACAAGGTACCTATACAGAAGAACATGTAAATACAAAAATGTATTTGCCACATTCTACGAGTATTGTCAATATTCGCTCGTGTGGACTATGAACTGCCTTCTAATTTGATCTATTGTGTCTTACTGTCCGATCGCTCGCTATGTGAACTTTGGACTTCACCGATTCCACTTGTGTACGTTTCCATTGCCTCCCTCAACATTTTTTTGATAACCTGAAATGCCTTAATGAGGTGGCGAACAAGTCGATTTCGATTATTTATGAAAACGTACATACATACAGTAGACTGGTACACGCTCCACTCAACGATAAGAAACTATTACACATTGCATTCTGAAAAATCTTAACTTTGTTCTATTTTATGAACATTACCAACAAATTTTAGATTAGCTTGCTCGGAAGGTTTCGCAGTGACTATCTCATTTTCATCTATCTAATTTTCACTAACTATGTCGCAGAAAACAGTCTAATGGTACAACTAATATGCAAGTTAGCTCAACCGACACAACATTACTCACTTGTTATAAACGAATTTTGAATATTTCTTTACCATATTATGTTAATGAAAATTTGTAACATTTGTTATTTAAAGAGTCGGTACAAAATTTGGTCCCAGGACGGGCACTTTTAAAATCCACCAAGGCTATTTCTAACTTAAGGGATGGAAAATTTTAAAGAGGCAAAAAAGGAGCACTATCATTTAAAGGGGAGACTACAAAAGCCAAAAAAGAGTACACTTTTCCGATCGATCAAATATGGAAACCGCTATATCATCCAACCAGAGGATGTCTCGCAAATGCTTGATGCCTGGTAAAAAAAATCGTTTAAAGATTTTTGCAGTAAACCGACTCTCAAAATTCCTAAAAACTCTAACAAAACACGTACTTATTAATTCGAAAAACAACAATATACATTTTTGGACAGTTAAGAAAATGTACTTTAATTTTATATAATGGGCCCATGTCGCACCGATGATATTGATTATTTCACTAGTAACATTACTTTTACTAAATATCCCTTAAAACGCTTTTGAGATTACGATTTTTCTACAACTTTGGATATTATAAATTTATTTACTATTATTTGACAGGTTTATCTACTTTTGTTGAGAACAATGTAATGAAAGAATAGGTTCGAAAAGAATGACCTAATGAATTTCATAATATCTATAAAATTACGGAGTGAAATAGTCGTCACGAATAATTTGTTTGCCTAAACATCCTAGGAGCCACATACTACGAGTACATGGTATCTTGCAGAAATTTAACATAGACCGTTACGTTTGACCGGTAAAAAATTCATATGAAGTTAAAATTATCGGCACATGTTTAAGATATTCCCAGTGTCAAAAGTCCGACCCAGTTGCAAGTCCCATGTTAAAGACGACCTCGGCGTGGTACAGTGTATTTCTATGGACTATTCATAGTGAGCTAGGGCCAAATAAGTCCAAGTTTTAATATTTATAGCTTCCATAAAAAGGTCTGGCCCGGAAACCCGGCTCGCTATTAACATGGACAAATGCCGTCACGGATTGAAGATTTTACTTAATTTTGAAACAAGTATGCAATTTGTCTAAGCCAAAACCATTCTTCTTCCATTAAATAAAAACCCGTTGCTACAATTATTTTGTTGTTGTTATTGGTCTACCAAAAATTAGATCGAACTACAAATCACAATTTTGCTTCACTAAAACTAATTTTTTTAAAAAAAAAAGTAAGATACCAAGTCCTACACCAGTTCTCTTTTTTTTTTGTTTTTGAAGCGTTCACGATTTTTCACAGAGTCGTTCCACATTGGCACTGTTAAAAGCTGTCCCTGACATATCATTTTCGTGCAGAAAGCGTTCATTGACATCTTAACTAACCTTGTTCAACAAATTCATTATAGAATATCCAATTGTGTTAGTTAATTTAAAAGTAGGCACGAATATATAGATTTGACATTTTCTGTGCGAATTAGGGTGTTCCGTTCGCATATCTATTAAGATTGCGTAAGATCAAAGATGTGCAGTTTGAAAAAGTTGTATAAGTTCGGCTGAAGGAAGACACTGACAACTTAAATTTAAGCTACAGTGTTGAAAAACAACAAACTTTCTCTGGTATTCCATTTAGGTTGTGTTAATATTGTTTTTTATGTATGTTTAAATGTAACATTTAATTTCTTACATTTATAGTCTAAGTTTAATAGGCTGTTGTTAAAGTTCAAGTTGTGATTTATGTTTCATTTAAATTGACGAAACCCCTGAGAAAGTTAATAAATAATTGAGGAATCCTTGGGTACATGTAAATTAAGGAGAATTTCTTGTACGACATGATTTAGGCCCAATATGCTTAAAAACATAACACATAAACATAAAATAATGTTGTGCAAATTTAATACAAAATGCAAAATCAAGCAAGGTTTCCTATATAAAGATCGTTAAATCAATAGAGACCTTGTCGGCTGCACACATATATAGTACCGATGAGCCGACCAGCACCAACGGCGAACATGCCTCTACCAGACGGTGATGTGTTTCCTTTAACTTTGCTGACTTATTTTTCCTTCACCATACGACAAGCAACATCAAACCTGTTCTAATTAACTTGTCGACTAATTTACTCTTTCAAAAATAATAACAACAAATGATCATAATAGAACAAAAAACCCAAAGTATGTTCACTAGGGACTCCCTAATGTACATATGTGACAGCGCATAGAGAAAGGGACCTAAGGGTAAAAAAAATCAATTTTAACTTTTTTTTTGACGTGGACAACATCTGAGCATCGAATGAGACCGATCCCATGCCCAAAAGTGTTCCCTCCCAGAGATATGCGGGTTTTATGAAAGTGATTTACACCAAAGATACATGTATTTAAATCTTTAAAATGGCTCTCCTGAACAAAACTGGTTTTTACCCTTAGGTCCCTTTCTATTTTGCGCTTCACATATGTATCTTAAAAAGTTTTATATTTTCTATTTATGCGATGTTTTACAAAAACACACAACGACATAAAATTACAATTATCCGTACATATTTACGTTGACTCGCTTTCAATCGATATTGAGTCCAAAGTCCACTTATTAATACGAATCAAGTACACACCGAACCCGCACATACGTGGCCCTGTAATAGCTTGTGACGTCATACACAAGGCATGCGTAATGTAGAAACCAGAAATGCCTGTACTATCTATGGTAAGCGATGTACGATACACTGACATACAGACAGTTGCGGAAATGTAGACCTCACCACAAAGAGATTTCAAATAGGCCTTCTGGTGGATTCAAATATACCTTCCTGTAGCAGCAGGGCTGCCTTTGATGGTTAAAATGGAATTCATTCTTTTTGTTGTGATACAAAAACAAAATAAACGAGGAATGCCACTGAGCGAGTCACTCTTTATTTTAGCGAGCTTTATTAAATTTCTCCACACAGCATTAATGGAAATTCAGAAGAATGTGTACCTTTAGAACACGAGCAAGTCTTCATAGTTTGGCATTTAAGAGAGAGAGATTCAAAACATCAAAAATGATTAAGCTTAAACAGTAAGAAATAATTGAACAAGGAGAGTATTCTGATAACATTGTTTTAAAAAGCTAATAAAACAGGAAAAGATTACTATTAAAAACATATCAGTCCAAAACTCAGAAACTGTGTTTTGTATTAAAAGCCGCCAAATATCAACTGACTAAGTTGGTAAACTATCCACTAAAAATATAACAACACAATGATTGACAGCTCAAAATTGTCTTACTTTATTTGATTTTTCGTGATTTGCGTCGTTTTTCCCGGTCCGCATAAGTGGGCTGCACTGCATCATGGAAAAACGTATGCGGGTCTCAATCTAAGCTCTGACAATAGTCTACTTTTATTTAATAAGCAAACAAAAAACAATAAAATCAGAGCCAAAGCGATAAAGCGATCAACCCATTGCCAAAATAACCTAACACAGTTTTTATTTACAAAAAAAGTGTCGGAAATAAATAGTTTTTAAAATTTTAAAATTAAATGAAAAAATGTATATAACAAAACCGCTAAGAGGATTCTAAAGTCAGCTTAAATACGTGGAAGTCAGCTTAATGCTTTTTCTTCGATATTTCTTTTTTTTTAAATTTTAAAACAAACGATTTTAGACGGGTAGGTATATTATTCAGGTTGTCAGTAAATAAAAAGTCGGCAGCACACATATGTAAGTGCTACCGAAGAGTGGTCCTTTAACTTGGCGGACTTACTTTTCGTCCCCCATTTGACAAACAACAACATTTCAACATGATTTAATAATCTTGTAGAGTAATTCTCTCTTTCAAAAAAAGTAACAACAAGTGATCATAAGGAAAACAAAAAACTGTAATGAAAGTGTTTATGTTTTTTGAAAACGGATGTTTTTAATTGACGTCATTTATTAACATTTTACTCGTATAACGTTCAGTCCATTATTTTGGCCACGACTTTTTTTAAAAGGGCACTGTCCATATTTTATATTATGATGTGTTTCTTTCTACACCGCCACACCTGCAATAGTTTATGAGATATGGTATTTCCAAATTCATGAGCTATGGTCTTTCCTAATTGTACTCGTATTAACGGTACCATGTCCACTATTTTTATTGTTTTGTGACCGAACAGAGCATAATGTAAAAATTACAAGGCGGAGTTGATAGCAATGATATACATTGTATACTTTAGTATATGCGAAAAATATGACTCATGCAGTAACTTTTCCAGAGGTTGACTCAGTTCCTTAAAGGGATGCTGTGGGACTTAAGTAAGAAGGTAAGTAAAAATTACTCAAATTGAGTTATAAGTACAAAACTAATACAATTGTATATAAAATTTAGAACATTTGCCGAACTCATTTTAGTATATTCTGGAACTACAGCTACATAGTATGACATTTATTTACAGCAAACAAAATAATGATAAATATTTTTGTTTCGTTTTTTACGGTTTATTTGAATCTTTTTTTATAAAAAAATGTTCATGTTTCTAAAATGGAATAAACCTCTCGGTACGAATAAACAAAAATGAAAAGTTTGTCATTTTCACACTAAAACTTAGACGAGGTGACTTTTTTCAGAAAAAAAAATTTGTTTTAGATGACCGAAAAAATTGTTTATTCTACTGTGTATGTGTTATGTGCGGCTGTTTGTGTTCGCACTGATGGCAAAGGGGCTAAGACGCGTAAAGTCTTATCACGAACAGACGATATGTGCTAAATCCGTCACTGCTACAATGAGTTAGCAGAAACGCAAAGAATCTCTGAATGAATCGAACAAAAGACCATCTGTCAATCAGAAATGTACACACTTCTGTCTGCTATATGGACAGCGAAAGAGTACATATCGTTTATTTGCTCTAATATTGCCCTAACTCAAAATATGATGTTTACAGAAAGTGGACCGATAATGTGATACTCTGCAACACGCACAGCCTAAGGTAAGTACTGCTAATGCAAATGTAATGTAGTGGATGGGTGACTCTCCCACTTTAAAAAAAAACTAATAAAAGCCTCAAATCTTTAATAACACTACCATGGCAGAATTGTTTTTTATTTGGATGGATTACTGGATTATGCGGTTCTCTGCGTCTTGTTGGCAGGATTTCTGTTAAATTCTTCGATATGGCAAGTTAAAGAATCGTAAGCCTTATTTGGCTTAAACCTAATGATAAGGGGCCAGAGGACCTTTACAGTCTTTTGCCGATTCGTTCGCGAGATTACACCCCCCCCCCCCCACAATTTCGGTGTAAAAGGTTTTGGGAATTTGCTGTCAAAGGATCACTTGTTAGGGCATTTAAACCACGTTTGGTCAAAAACTCGTTTCGAAAATTCTAGTCTTTAGGGCGCGTGTGTTCGCGTTTTGCTGTAACATAAGAGTGGAGTAGATGGAAAGCCTAGCTAGCGTTCATTTCTCCAAAGTCTTGAAGCGCTTGGAATAAATAATTGTGTAGTTATAGCTTGTGTTGGGCTCTATCTTGATGTCTTCCTTTGCATCGCAAACGAGAGGTATCTTCAAGTCCTGCTGCCATCAACCGCAATTTTTTGATTTGATTCTTTGGATTTGTCGACATTGCTCGAACTTACTTTGCACTATAATTTAAAACGGTATCAGGTATCAAGGTTTGATTACTAAGTACATAATTTGATGGATGGATGAAATTGGGGTTATATGAAAAGATAGACCAATTTTTGCATACGTATACTGTGACAAGTTTTACCACGATCGGATCATAGACATCTAAATTATTGCGACAGGATCTTAAACTGGGGCTTTTATGTGTTCATGAGAACATGTATCAATATGTTTTCGGGTGTGTCTCCGGTCCATCACAATAGAACATGCGGAATTTCAAGATAGACTCTCCAAGGTGTTTTCTGTATTAGACTATACCAACGGGCATATCTGATGAGTTAAAACGGAAGTTTCGTTGTAATTATGATGGCCCGTATATGAAGTTCCTATTGACTACAGCACACTACCATTCAGATGTTACAAACTAATACACAGCCATAAAACTCTGCACCACTTAGTGGAGTATGCTGGGTAAACAAATGATCCCACATCGTAAATACGGAATTCAGATGCTCATATGATATCAACAGAAAGAGCACGCTCTGGAAAATATGCTTTGTACTCTGGTCGAACAAATGAATTTTGAGTTATGACGTTCTTCTCGCTACCCGGCAGTCGGTGTAAGTAGTGAATGATTACTGATTTGACTACTTACCAGAAACCACCAGCAAAGCAATTGAGTGGCGAATTCAACACGGGGATGTCATAGGAGGTAGTCTTTCGCTACCATAGGCATCACCGCTCACCAGTCATTTCCCTACTGAGTATGATATGCCAAGGTAGACATCACCGCTCACCTGTTATTTACCTACCGAGTAAGATATACCAAGGTAATCTATTGATACCATACGCATCACTGCTCACCAGTTATTTCGCAACTTTTCGTTAAACTTTGTTCAACTTCTAATGACGACTGAAGCTGAGAAATAAAAATGTGCAACAGCTTCAATTAGGATTGATAAAGTTGATACCTTAGTACTTTCTTTCTTTCTTTATCTTTTAAAACTACTGTGGTACACCCGCGAATCATTTGCTACCTTTTTTAGTTTCTCAAAATCACTATTTTTTTATTGATTTAAAGAATATTGCTAAGAATGTATATATTTCTTTTGTGGAAAAATGTTAGGTATTGAAAAGTAGAGAATTGCACATAATAATGATAAATCCAGAGAGAAATATTTGGTACCAATTCATCAATCTCATTTTCCATCGCTGGCCTGCAGAATAATATGCTACAATAAGAATGTTTTTTAGCGTTTTCTGCAAATAAATAGAGTAGAGACGACGAACAAAAAAAACGTCATTATATACATCACTGTATACTTCTGTACGGTAATGTAAGTAGTACGAAACTAATGCAACTATACCATACCAGTGGTGTCCATAGTAGGAACTCATGTTTTCGTATACGAAATGCCTACTTACTTGGAGTTACTGGTTACCAGCACCGCTGGCGGGTAATGAACGACATATGTATATTAGGGCGTACCACAAAAAAAAAGTTCGCCGTACACCTTCGAATATGAAGTATTATTGAAAGGTAGTTTCAAAAAAAAAAATTATTTTTTATGCCGAACGTAGGGGTACCGCTTTTACATTTTTCTATATAACTTCTGCATTTATAAACGGATTTTAAAGTGTGATACATCGATGTTTTTGTCTCGACGAGGCCATTTTTTTTTGTCTTTGAAGTCATTGAGCTCAAGCACCCCCTTCTGGTACTTACCCATCATATCTCAGTTGCTACTACCCTAATGTACCACTCTAATATCAGAAAATTAAAGCTCGCGCCGGGTGCTTGAGCTCAATGACTTCAAAGACAAAAAAATCGGCCTCATCGAGACAAAAACATCGATGTATCACACTTTAAAATCCGTTTATAAATGCACAAGTTATATAGAAAAATGTAAAAGCGCGACCCCTACGTTCGGCATAAAAAAATAAAATTTTTTTTTTGAAACTACCTTTCAATAATACTTCATATTCGAAGGTGTACGGCGAACTTTTTTTTTTTACTTGTAACCTGGTACGCTCTAATGTATATGTACTGTTGTGAGCACATATTTACATACGTACATGCAGCAGATGAAGGGATCAATGTACCACGTACAATGTTGTCTGTGTTCCGACGAATGCAATCATCTCCTCACACTAAAACACTAAAACCGCTGCCTTTGTTTCCAAGCGACGATCGCGCCTGATGATGAAACATTGCATCAGACAATCCCTATCGTAGAGAACACACGCGATAATACAGTCAGAGCATGATCGCTAAAGTGTTCGTAAACACACACACACACGCAGCCAGACGATCCCCCAAAGATTTGTTTTGTTTTGGCGGGCTCGACCTCTACCAAAATAAAAGTGAAACGATCTCCTATAGCAGAAGTAGAGCTGGACATTTGTCAAGGTTTCGATGAGGAAGACTTCTGGCATTATTCAGTGTGAAATTATATTGTTCCTTTGCAGGTCCACTAACTGGCACACATACATACATGTGCTAATTTATCTGGTGTATACAAATACATTTGGATGTACAAATGAATGTAAGCAACATTTGCATGATTGGATATGAAGTGTGTATGTGCGTGGCTGTATGGAAGAGCCAGCGACATCAAAAACAGGTGATGGTCTTTCCGGTGGTATTGGTATTGTCGTTCCTAAAAACGTGTTTTCTATTTTGTTTTGATCTTGTCTTCGTGACTCTTCAAACTAAACGACGGAATATTTTTTCCGTTAAATCATAAAAAACATGTACAGTTTTTATTTTTTTCAAAAATATAGGCTTTTGCGTTGTATTTCTATCGAAAAAGTCGGTTCAAAGTCTAACGTGTGCGTGTGTACTCGCATACATTCTAGTGCATTCGTACATTACCAACACACTGCATGAGTAGCTTATCACAAAATTCTACATTGTTTCAGGTACTATCTGAATGACGTACATGTACGAGTATGTATTATGTGCCACAAAGTGGGCCCTGTATAATAGATATTATTAGGTTGCTGCAACGGCAAGAGCTGCCGAAAAACAGCCTCGTATAGAAGCTCCAGCAAAACATATAGGAACAACATTTTAAAGGCTTCGAAAAAGGTCTTATAATTGCTACATTCTTTCTGTATATTTATCTTCTGAAAATAAATATTTTTTTTTTAATTTAAAACTGCCGTGGTTTCTACGATCCACATCAAATGACTTAAGCATACTCTTAGGCCAACTGATTGGACAGAATTCCCTGACAAGCTTTTGAATGTACACAAGGTGTCATCCGTTATTGTCCATGAATTAAGTTTAGGCTTGGAACACACGTTCTACATTTTGGGCTTATTAATAGAAGCCCAAATTCAGAAAGGGTGGCTTTTCTCAACGACCTTTCTGATTCAATAACGAACGTTTTGGAGAGTTATCCGGACATTCGAGCCCGACTACTCCGGAGAGCCAATACGCCGAGCTCTTCGCCACGCAACTACTTAACGCAATTAGAGAATGAACCGACACATATTCCAAAGAGGAGCCGTTCAGAAATGGGCGTTTATACATACAAAAACACCAATACTGAACTGATGCGTAAACAGGCAAGAAGGTCATGTGCCAGAGTGCTTTGGCGTGAAAAGTTTCTTTACGAGCAACGTCTACGTACGAAGGTTATTAATTCTTCCATAGGAAGTAAGAGCTTTTGGTCGTTTGTAAGGAGAGTAAAGGATTGTTTTCACTTATCCCAACTCCTGTTAAAGACGACCAGGCATTCACTGACCATGTTGATATAGCAAATCCATTGGCTGAAATGTTTGCACAAAATTCACAAAACTCACAGAGATCGAAAACGTATCTAGTCCCATGCCTAAGACATTTTTTCGAATTCGTAGAGTTAAAAGGGTTAGTGGTCCTCGACGCTATCGTGCGGGAGTCTTCCCAGCGTTTTGGAAGGTTTCGAACGTCCGGTCGATCCCTAAAGAGGGTGAAGCCAATAATCATGCGAATTATCGGCCAAACGCAAGATAAAATACAACTTCCATGTATGGGAAGGTGCTCCAAAATCATCCTTGGTGCTTCTGGATCGTGTTCAAAGGAGAGCGATGGTGCTGATAGGTGACAGTAGGGTATCCAACTTTATCGTTTCCCTGGAGCATCGTCGGAATGTGGGTTGTGTGTCGCTATTTTATCGCTACTTCCATGGTGTGTGTTCTTCGGACATTCGTGGTATTATTCCTCACGTAAGGATGTTCGGCAGGGATATACGACTTTCCAGAAATTCACATCCATTTGTTATCCATTGGCCGGTTGCCCGCACTGTACACTACAGATCGAATTCGTTTCTCGTCCGTACTGTCCGTATGTGGAATCGACTTCCGGTAAATGTATTTCCCACCAATTACGACATCCAGAAATTCAAGACGAATGTTAAAAAACATTACTTCCTCTTTCCCCCATTCGGTCCCTTGCCTTTCAGCGACCAACGCAATGCATTGCATGTATAGGGAAAAACCACAGAGTGTTGGTTAATTAAAAAAAATCAATCGTTAAAAAATCAATAAACTATTTTATTATTATCGGCATTTAGTGTTCCAACAGTTGATAGGAGCTTTCTCCAAGATTTGGATCATCAATTTGATTTGACATTTTCGGGAACCGATTCATGTCCTTCGACGTAGTTACTTTCCGTGAAATTTTTGGAACTGGCCTTCAGCCAGTCCCGGAATATTCGCCATAAAATCTACCATCCGATGCAATTGTTCCGATGTGGCGCGCCTTCTTTTGGGAACAGTATTTGTTGTCATCCTACAACCATAAAAAATATGTGTAGTTAACATTACACACTACATAAAAACGTACAATTTGTACACTTAGCTTTTCAAAAATTAAATGTTAGTGAATCGCACTACTGGAATGCTTCGCCAAGCGATAACGACATATTTGTGTTCAAACTTAAGAATTTTTTGTCTAAGTATAAGTACCTTGAATTCACCACCATTTATTTTCTCTTTTCAGATCCAGGTTAGCAGTGTCTGTTCAGTACAAGTTCCGATTTTCATACCGACCCCTCTCCAGCTTTGCATATGGCAACCCTTCCCACTTAACTTCCGCCGCCAAGACTTACGTGAATAAGTGCGTTGACCTCTGTCGCCCAGACCAGGTGCACATTTGCGATGGCAGCAGGCAGGAAAGCTCAATGCTGCAGCAACTCATGGTGAATCAGGGGACGATAACTGCTTTAACTAAGTACGATAACTGCTGGCTGGCCCGAACAAATCCTGCGGATGTCGCCCGAGTGGAATCGCGTACGTTCATTTGTACGTTACGAAAAGAGGAAAGCGTGCCGGTAATTGAGGGCGCTACGTCTGGCTTGTTGGGGAACTGGATTTCGCCCGAGGATATGCAAAAGGCAATAGCGGAACGTTTTCCGGGTAGCATGAAGGGCCGCACAATGTATGTTATTCCGTTCTCTATGGGGCCGGTGGGATCGCCGTTATCGAAAATCGGTATTGAAATAACTGATTCGCCGTATGTGGTAGAATCTATGAAAATAATGACTAGAGCTGGTACCAAGATTTTGAGCGAACTGCACAAACAGGGCGGCGATTTTGTAAAATGCCTTCATTCGGTGGGCAGACCGAAAAGTGGCAGGATCGAAATGCCATCTTGGCCGTGCGATCCCGAAAGAACAATTATTTTACATAGGCCGGATAGGAACGAAATTGTCTCCTATGGCTCGGGATATGGCGGTAACTCGCTTTTGGGCAAGAAGTGCTTTGCTCTGCGCATTGGTAGCACAATTGCCAAACGTGAAGGTTGGTTAGCTGAACACATGTTAATTTTGGGAATTACAAATCCCCGCGGAAAGAAGATATACATCGCAGCAGCTTTCCCTTCGGCTTGCGGCAAAACCAATTTGGCTATGATGACCCCGACTTTGCCCGGTTACAAGGTAGAATGTGTTGGGGACGACATTGCCTGGATGAAATTCGATAAGCAAGGTACTTTAAGAGCCATTAACCCAGAGAATGGTTTCTTTGGCGTAGCCCCAGGAACGTCAATGGCAACGAATCCCATTGCAATGAGAACTATATTTAAAAACACCCTTTTTACCAATGTGGCATCTACATCGGACGGTGGTGTATTTTGGGAGGGGATGGAAACCAGTAAAATTAAAGGTGTCACGGTAACCGACTGGCAAGGCAGATTGTGGTCTTTGGAAACAAATAAAGTGTGTGCTCATCCCAACTCCCGCTTCTGCACACCGGCCGCACAATGTCCCATTATTGATCCAGCCTGGGAAGATGGCGCTGGAGTCCCGATTAGTGCCATTCTTTTTGGAGGCCGCAGACCATCTGGTGTCCCCCTAGTCTACGAGGCAAGAAGTTGGTCTCATGGCGTATTCATCGGTGCGTCAATGCGCAGTGAATCTACTGCCGCTGCTGAGCACAAAGGCAAATCGATAATGCACGACCCCTTCGCTATGCGTCCTTTCTTCGGTTATAACTTTGGAGATTATCTCAAACACTGGCTATCGATGGAATCGCACGGAAAAGTGCCCAAAATATTCCATGTCAACTGGTTTCGCAAAGGAGATGATGGGGAATTCCTTTGGCCTGGATTCGGAGACAACTGCCGAGTACTCGATTGGATCTTCCGTCGCGTCGAAGGTGAGATGTGCTACACGGAATCCGCCATCGGTCTACTTCCCAACAACTCCGCCATTAATACACGTGGGATGACAAGCAAGACTGACATGCAGCAATTATTTCATTTGCCCAAAGATTTTTGGCAGCAAGAGACCACAGCCATTGAAAAATACTTTGCCATTCAAGTTGGCCCATATGTTCCCAAGGAGATTTCCGCCGAATTAAAAGAACTACAAGACCGTGTCTCTAAAATGTAATTAACCACCGCTTTAACGAACATTTAGACTGAGTGTACATAATATACTCGTAAAACCTTTGTTTTCTTCTTTGTATGTAAATAAATATTGTAAACTTTTGTAATTATATCTACAAAATATACATGAATCACTTATACCCACCCAGTTTTTTCGCATACTGCCGATTAAAGATAACGCGAGACTGATCTAAAGAAGGGCGAACAGTAGCTCGTTTCTGTAACTCTACCGATCGCAGTTACCGACTTGACGTCACTCTGACGTCATTCTCACCTTCACTGTGTCTGTAAAAAAATTGCCGATTCTTATTCCATTCACTCGTTCCAAATCGGTAATATGACATTGTTCCGATTCTACTCCAATAGGAATCGTTTAAAAAGTGTTTCTGTAAGAAAATCGACTCAACTTGAAATCGGTAACTTTCTCACTGACTTTAAGCCAAGTGAGAACTCTGCCGATTGCTATAGAAATAAGAATTTTATTAAAAAATATGTTTTAATTGTGTCACCGCGGTTTAATTGTGTTTGAAAATAGGCAGCAAAATATAAACATTTAAGATGGCAGTGTGTTAAAATTTACGACAATTTATGAATCGGTTTCAACGAAATCGGTATGGTAATGCAAAATAACCGAGTGCAAATGTTTGTTTACTTGCAATGTACATCACCAACTGCCAGCTTATTTAGTTCCTTGTTTTTCCATCACAGATCAAATTTTTACCGATGTCAACGTACAGAAACAGCAGTTATCACGAAATCGGTAACTTTTAATCTAGTCGGTGTGACGTCACATAAATCGGTAACTAACCGATTTATTTACAGAAACGAGCTACAGGCCTACGCGAGACTTCCTACTTTATAAAAACATTTTTTTTTTTGTTATCTTTATATACTAAATAAGATTTAGACAACAAGAGGCTTTATTGACGAATTTGTAAAGCAA
This sequence comes from Hydrotaea diabolus, assembly GCA_963513945.1. Taxonomy (NCBI): domain Eukaryota; kingdom Metazoa; phylum Arthropoda; class Insecta; order Diptera; family Muscidae; genus Hydrotaea; species Hydrotaea diabolus. The sequence continues at coordinate 96,966,554 of OY740720.1, read as the reverse complement.
CCATATGTTCGAGATAGGACATGTAAATATTTAAATCCACTTAAACTTATACATAGTTCAAAGTAAAATGTCTTTGATTTTTCAGTGTTATAATGCAAAACTGTAGAATTAAAATGATTTCTTATATGAATTTCATAATTTATAGAAATTAATAGCTTGGCTCTCTTTAATCTTGCAATGAGAAACAACATTGTCCGATTATTCTCAATAGCGTTTACTGTTGCCAGATTGCCATAACTAACTAGTTTACTAATTAGTAAGCCCAAATATACAAGGCAATTAAAAGAAAAATGCGGATGAATAGCTTACAACTAATATCAAAAATATATTAAGTATTTTGATTTAAATCTAAATACTGAGAGCTGGGAGACGAAGAGAATAACATTGATGAGACAGGAAACAATGTATAAAAGAATCATGTAAAGGAGGCACGACAATTGCTCGAAATAAGATGTAGGAAACGATTAAAAGCAGGACAAATGTAAAGTTAACCTTCAAGCAATACACGTATGACACTATCCTGGTAGTTGTAATACATATCTGATAAAAAGGATGTAATATTGTTGAGACTGGTGACGCGCTGGTAACAGTGAAAGCAGAACCCAGCTTTAATATTAACTGATTTCAGTATGGTCTTAGAGAATGGGTGCACAAATAATAGAACATTATTAGAGGGTTTGAAATAAGAATCGATACTACCAGAGAGGCGCATAAGAATAAATAACGTAGGAGCATTAAAGGGAATTACTAGGAGGTTCGAAATACTCTCACACCATTCCGATTGTAACCCCAATAATTGGACCTGGCAACCTTCTGCACTGTACTTATATTAACCGCGAAGAGTGTTTGCTTCACTACGTGGATCAAATCAGATATGGCTAAAGAATTAAATACATATATATACATATAACTGTGAAAAGGATTTGATATTTCACAATTATAGCATACAATTTAAAATCCGAAGTGAATACAATATCGAGAGTGTCGGGGCGGAAGGTTAAAGTCCTAAGTGACACAATTTGTATTATTACGGGAGTAGGTATGTTCAATCTGTTTTCGTGTGGTGGACTTATTCAATGGTAAACTACCAAATGCAAATACACTATAAGAACTATAAAAGGATCTCCATACGACACATCCATGTTCCAATTGTAGGTACGAGTATAACAAGAGTCATAAACTAGTATTAATAATAAACCCTAGCAATGATTTCCCATGATTAACACGAACATCAAAGTGTTTCACAGCCTTTCAGCTGTTAGTTTGATCATGGGAAATCTATGATCAAGGCGATACAACATCGCAGTTTTATCCTATATATTTTCCCTGTCGATACATATCTATACATATTAACCGATTGCTGTATTTTATTGGCCAAGAATTCATTTTGCGTGGAAGTATTAACATTGCGCAGGTCCTTATATCAAAAAATTCCATGGTGGTATTTTGCTGTTGCCAAGGTTATTGTTGTTACATAACCGCCTGAAAATGCTGAAAAAGTATCACTATTATATACAGACAACAACGTTCAGTCGGAAATTGCTTTTTAGTACCAGGTACTAATACTAAGAAAGTATTACGTTAGATATTGTCGTCGGATGAAAACTACTAATTATAATTAGTACTAATTATAATTTTTTTTTGAATTTCAAAAATTTGCTCGACATATGCACAACTTTGTCTATGGTGAGGTTTTTTCTTTTTTATTACAAAAAAAATTAAAATTTGTTGGGTGACAAAAATATATGACTTTAAATTAATTTTTGAAATTCATACCTTTACTCAATTGCGAATAAAAGCGAAACGCGTGCATCGATTTTCATGATCTTTATCTCATTTTGCTCATAGGTTATGTGACTTTACGTAAAAGTAATAAGATTTGACATTTTTTTCATTTTGGATATTTTATGGATTTTTTAAAAAAAAAAAATTAAATCTTTAGGCAAAAAATAAGTTTTTTCCTTTATATATTCATTTTTAACTTGGAAACTGTTGCTTGTATAGGAAAACAATATATGAACAGATTAAGGGAATTGTAATTTTAAATTTTTTAAAATTTAATTCAATTAAATCGGGCTAGTGGTTCCCGAGTTATGCCGGACGAAACAAATTAACCAAAAAATTTTTTTCATTTTGTTGAGTAGTGTTATCGGTGATCCTTTATGGCGTATAATTACTTGCGGAAACAGGTAAGGCTATGGTAAGTGTGGTTGAGGGAAAATCATCCAGATGACATTTATAAAATTTTCTAGAAAAAAGTAGGTAGATCACTCTATAGCCTATAATAATAAAGCAGGCCACACACCAAATCACACGGAAAACAATTCAGGCAAATGTTTGCTACCTGTAGCACCACACCAAGTACCATTTTTGAGAAATTCGATTGCAAAATAATGAGACGCTTCCAAATATGTTCTTCTGTTTAAAAATGACCTTATGATGGCTTAATTTCTGGATAATGAACCAATTTTGACAAAACATGGTACATTGTTTATGTTTGCTATCATACAAAGGGGGTTCCCAACAACAAAGCATGAAGCTCTAGAACCCCTTATATTATGACCACATTTTTTAAATGTGGTCATTACGTGCGACCTTCACACATCTTCGATAATATTGCTCCATTTTGTCAAATAACCCCCTCCTTGGGTAATGGATAAAATCTCCCTAGTCCTTTTATTGACTTTCTTAACAATTCGTTCTATCGATGTTATCCACTATGAAGTATACGAGACTCTCCTGCAGCATCCATCCCCCCAGCATCATCATATGTGACGCGCAAAATAGAAAGGGACCTAAGGGTAAAAACCAGTTTTGTTCAGGAGAGCCATTTTAAAGTTTTAAATACGTGTATCTTTTGTGTAGAATCGTCGACTTCACTTTCATAAAACACGAATATCTCTGGGAGGGAACACTTTTGGGGCATGGGATCGGTCTCATTCGATGCTCAGATGTTGTCCACATCAAAAAAAAAGTGAATATTGATTTTTTTTACTCTTAGGTCCCTCTTTCTATGCGCTGTCACATATACAGTTTGCTGTTGCTCAATCAAAAAAAGGGAAGGCCGCAGCATTAGTAATCTACCCATTCGCCCGCATTTTCGGGTAGCCGAAAAAGGTTTCAGGCCATAATCAACGCAGCAGCCACTCGCCATATTCCTGCTGGTCAAATACCACAATACGCTCTTTCCCTGCAGACCCTAGAATATGGGATATTAACTCTGAGATCAGTAGATTGGTCAACGAATAAAAGCGAGGGAAATTGCTATTTCACTTAAAACAGTGCAACTTATGTTCCGGAGTTGGTAAATTGTAGACAAAGGTCAAATCGCTCTCTAACCCTGGAAGAAAAAGGATGATCATACTGCCGTCGCGTTCAATGACAGAACTTACTTTTTATTGAGAACCCTGAGAGCGATAAGGTGAAAAGGAGAGTATTGCATCGTATCCGTTGAAGCACTTGGTCCCTCCCCCCTTTGCCTATGCGACAGCTATCTGCGATAAGCAGTATTTGATTGAGTGTCTTCGCAGTTGTCATTTCAAACGAAATATTTTGGACAGGACGCCTGCGCCCAGGTAGAGCAGGTTCGATCTTGATTATCAGGAGAGGGATGTCCAGCGGTACAAGAGATATATAATTTTAATCACCAAATCTATCAGACAGGTCTAAACAACATTTACGCTAATGGACGCGTCCAGTTCTAATGTCCCGTTTTCTTCGCCTAGATATCAAAGCAGATTCCCTATAGCCGTACAGGACTTACAATACAAAATATATGTTGTTGGTACAACATCAGATTATTAAGAACAATTACAAATTATAACTGACCTTGTATTGCAAAAAAAAGTACGTATTAACGAAGGGACCAACATTTATAAAGTTTTTACATATTACGTTTTTCTAGGAGATAACTGTTAGTTGCGAACTATAAGCGTTTTCGGACCAACGGGAAACGAATTATCGCGGTTTATTTAATATCCTATCTGTCATACAAAAAATGTGACTTATTTTGCCTTTTTGTGAAATACTCGTACATATGTATGTATATTTTAAAATGATTATGCCCTTCGCCATAGGAAAAAGCTAAAAGTTTTCTCTTTATGAAATAGGTTCTATCACATTTATTTCGAAGGTTCATGCGCGCTAGGTGGGATTGACGAAATATTTAACAGACTTTAACGACATTTTATGTATTTTTATAATAAAAATATGAAGAGAATATTTGCAGCAATACATTTCATTAGTATTTAGATACAAATTCCGTGTGTTTGGCTTAAAATCCGTTTCACAACAGACACGTATGGAACCTCTTTATGAATATTTATACTTTTTCGGATAAAGTTTATATGCATATTAGTGTGCCATACCGCTCGTAACATCTGAAAACACTTATCTGTGAATCAATAAAGTATATTTAATATATTACTGATTATCGTGAAATCCTAAGCCATGCCCGCCTATCCGCCTGTATGTTGAATGCACGATTCAGTCAAAACGAAAAGCAACATGTAAATTACCAGAACTATGTCATATAGTTGTAGATTTCTTGGATTTGAAAATTATCAACATCGAAAAAATTTAAATTATGATTGACCCTTTTATGTGCTCTTGTTGAATCAATTTTTAAATTGCTATGGGCCTCCCTGATTAGACATGCCTTGAAGAAAAATATTGTTCCCCATACCTTTGTTTGTTCGTGCATCATTTCAGCATTCTGGCCTAATCACACTTGAGTATTGCTCTGAAGATTCACATCCTGTGCATAGGGAGGCTATATAATAGTTATAGAAAATAGTTATCGAAAATTATCAATTTTTTTTTTACTGAAAATATGTTGTTTACTCATTGTAAATTATGAGTTGTATATAGATAAAAAGATATATTAATAATAAACGTTAAGCAGGCTTCGTCGGAATTAAGTGGACTTAAGTGAATACGCTCAGCGTCTTCGTAAAATAATGTTTTGCCTTCCAATATAGAATTATCAAAACAATACATTTCTAGCAAATACAAAAATGGAAGCAAATACATAGTTTTGGTACTATGTATTACCAAAAAAACAAAAACAATGTCACTGTGTAGGACACATAATTTGACATTTATTTACCCAAAGTTTGGGTAAACAAATGAATATATCTCGCACTATGCAAATTTCTACACAAAATACATATGTACGTATCTGTTATTGAAAAGCTTACTGAAATGCCTTAAAAAAATAGTTTTTTGACGCCGAAGATATTTAAGTTTTATTTGGGGTATATTATTTCACATTCAATCTTTTAATTCGGATATACATAAAAATAGTCGATCGATAAATGCATTACGATTCGCGTTTTTTAATTCGAGTTTTGTTAATTTACTTATACAAAAACAAATAAATGTGGGCTGTTATTTCGCTTTCAAAAAAAAGAAATTCCACTCTGGATTAAGTACTAGAATGTATTTGCTGAGTAGGCGCATGTTATAATAGACGTACATATTTATAATTGTATTGTTGCTCTTCGGTAGCCGGTCATGCGGTTATCAGCATGTTTTTGTTTTCATTTTGAAGCAGTTGCCCCCAAGCGAGCTTTCGATCGTTTTACAGAACAATGTTCATCTTATCATAAATTTGTTTTCAGCATCTATGCACGAGTACATACATATATGGGACGGACGAAGATCAGAAATCAAATCCCGGCTTCAATGTGAATTATCAACATAAAATCGAATCTATTTTATACACGAAGGAAAAAGTATGGTTGGGGTGACAATATTCGAAGAGGATCATACTATTGCTGGGTATATTATTGGGGTACAACAATATTATGATCCTCACAACAATAGTATGATTCACACATACGCATACTATGATCCCCACAACCATAGTATGATTCACTCTCAACCATACTACGATCTCCAAAACCATACAATGATCCTAACAGCAAAAGTATGATTCACACTCAACCATACTATTATCTCCACAACCATATTATGATCCTGGCAACCATAGTATGTTTCTCATACAACCATAGTATGATGCTCACAACCATAGTATGATTCACACGCAACCATACTATGATCCCCACTACCATAGTATGATGCTCACAACCATAGTATGATTCACACGCAACCATACTATGGATTCCCAAAATTATTTATTAGGATTGGGTAATGTTGTTATTCAAAAATACAGATTTTTTTAAGTAAGTTATATTAAATTGCATTAGTGTTAGTTCACACCAAGATTTGAGGCCATGTTTTTGTTGAACATTTCATTCAAGAAACAAAAATATATGCTCCAACAGCAGTCGAAAATACTTTTAGTTGCTAGCAGGAGTGAATGCTACTTCATTATCCGTAGACCCCAAGTAACGAATGTGTTTAAACCATGATTAATGGCTATATAATTAAGTACAGGCAGATTTTAAATAAACAAAAACCAGTCGGTAGTAGAGTATTTCACCGAAAAAAGTAAACACAATAAAAATCCCTTGAACTACCTTCCGATTGTTGTTTTTTTATAATGGACAGCAATCATGCATTGTATCGTGTGTATGTGTTTTTTTGTTATATCAATAAAAAACATACGCACAAACATACATGTATGCTCTATAAAACCTGTTTTGTTATGTTAATATTCGCAACAATACGGTATGATCACCGTAATCATATTATTGTTCACGTAAATTTGAAACAACAAAACTTTTGTTGCACCAACCATGTTTACATGGCTGCTACAACCATATTTTCATTTGTAAATTTGGCAATAATACTAATGCCGCAATCATTCATACGGTTGTCAAAATGAAATTCAAAAAACAATACTATGGTTGCGACGAACATGCTTTTATTGTAGAGAACATATTATTGTTGCGGTGACCATATAGTAACCATATCTTTTCTCTGCGTGTAGTCTCTTCCTCCTCGCCATAATTAATATGATATCGTAAGAGATTACTTGCCAGACGGGTCCACAAAACTACAAATTTTGCAGGTCTTTCAAGGTTACCACAATAACCACCAGTCCTAAAATTTGTCAACGACACTATGACAGACCTGTTCGCTGCTATTAGGGGTTATCGCCACAACAATAGCGAGTTAATAAACAAATTGCAAATCAATCAATAAATAACAGTGGCTAGTAAAACAACATTTTGATGTGGCCATTAGAGTTGTTTACTCGTACATAGAAACATACGAGTACATAGATTTATTTACGATTATTTCCTAGAAATTATGGCTGTAGTATATTCCCGAAATTCGTTATCACACGCGAAATCTGAGGAACATTTTAAAGAGGCTTTTCTCTTTCGTTTTTCTCTTGCCAAACAAGATCAAAACAAAAGTGTCCGTCCTGTCCCGTTATTGGCAGTGTCCATGTGATCGCTGGTACATTCATTCACACACAACGTGTGTTCTTCTTGGCAGCCTGACAAATCTTTCGCTTTTCCGATGGTTTTTCTTTTGTTTTTGTTTACTGGAATCACCTTTTTTCCTTGAAAATACACACATGTGTAATCGTAGCAGCTATTAATAGAACCCCTCCATAGCGACGAAATCATATGATCAGAACAGCAATTTATTGTCAAAAAACTGTTTCTTGCCGTGGCAAGTTGGCACACTAATATTTCGGAAAGGAAATATTTCAGTGACGATGATTTTGCGTCTTCTCGCTAAACATATTTTCGGTTGAAATCTGCAAAATATTCATTGGGTCAAAGTACTTAAATGTGGTTATTTTTGTGTCTTGGTAGAAAAATATAAAACATGTTTTGAGAAACTAAATACGATTTTAATGAATCGCATATTGATATACTTAACCATCCAAATAAAAGACAGTAACACTAAGGCCAACTGCACGCAGAGAAAATATATGGTTGCTATATGGTCACCGCAACAATAATATATTCTCTACAATAAAAGCATGTTCGTCGCAGCCATAGTATTGTTTTTTCAATTTCATTTTGACAACGGTATGATTGCGACAATCTTAATATTGTTGAAATGTAACAATATTATTATTGCCAGTTTTAGAGATGGTAGTATGGTTGTAGCAACCATATAAACATGGTTGGTGCAACAAAAGTATTGTTGTTTAAAATTTACGATATCAAAACCATGATTACGGCAATCATACCGTATGACTGCAACTATGAACATAACAAAACAGGTTTTATAGAGCATACATGTATGTGTGTGTGTAAGTTTTTTTTTTGATATTCCAAAAAAAAACACACACACACACGTTGCAGTGCATGGTTATTGTCCATTATAAAAAACAACAACAATCGCAAGGTAGTTCAAGGGATTTTTATTGTGTTTACTTTGTTGGGTGAAATACTCTGCACTGTATGTATAGTCATTGAACATGGTTTAATCACATTCGTTACTTGGGATCTACGGATGGTAAAGTAGAATTCACCTCTGCTGGCAGCTAAAAGTATTTTCGACTGCCGTTGGAATATATGTTTTTGAGCAAGGACGCTGAAACTTTGCTACTATATTCCGTATGGCTTGCGATTTTGGAAAATGTCTCATATCAGAAGGACAACGTTTCCTGTATTTCATGAAAGAACCTCTGAATATTTATGCCCTTTTTGGTATTTTAACCTTAAAATTTAAAATAAATTTTGTTGTCAAAGGACGAGTAGATACAGCTTTTGTGCTAGATGTAGATACATTTTGAATGTGGTACCCTATTAATGGTATAACTTTCTTATGTGTAGTAATCTGGACTGTTTTGTAAATGCTAACCAGCCAGAACTCTTGCACTTATAAATAAAAAATGTGTTGGTGGAAAAAAGTAAGGATAAAATTACAGTAATGATTGACTTCTATATGAACGGGACAGAAAAACTTAGAATGCTTGTTACTGTTACTTGTTACTGGAAAACCAAAACACCCACGTTGTTTTAATTTAATCTTGAAGTGGATTATGAAATAACTCTATATCATGGATGACCAGCGACTTATATTGAAAATGGCAGCGAAATTCGGACAAACAATTTGCTGCCCAAAAGAGACAATTCTCTTTTTTGTAGACTATTGTCCAGCACATACTAAAACCACCCAAGATAAGCGGAAACTCATTAGACTTGTCTAATTCCTTGTTTACATGACTTCCGCTGAATCAAGCAGTTATTCAAAATTTATAGCCCTATTACAGAAAACGAGTCCTATTTCAAAAAGGCTGATTTTTGAAACAATTATAGAAAAAGCAGATGTTGGAGAAAATACATTTCTACACGTATGACAGAAATGTGGTCTAAGAAAATAATATTGCAGACGTTCCGTTTGAAGTCTATGTTAATGTTGATTCTGATACTTTAACTATGGATAATCCTACGGATACAGGCCTTCTACAATACTCGTATAATCAAATCAGCATGATTCTAAAGGCGCATAAGCTAAAGTAAGAGGAAACAGTAATTTTATAAACTGTTTTGCATTTAGATTCGGAGAATGACCAGTCAGACACAGATGAAGACGTTGATAAATCGCCTTAATTTTCCTAGTTACACTCGTCGTTCAACGTGATAAGAACTTTTATGGAGTCTCGACATAATGTGTCCAATCATATTATTTCTTACCTTGATGAACTAAGTGGCAATATCTAAAACATATGAAAATTACATCTTATATCACACCCAAATTAAAATTTAATTACTGCTACTACAAACTACATTATTTTTCCAGGTCTCTGTATAACGATAATTTTCTCTTATGCGTATTAATTCGTTCGTTGCTACGTTATACAGAAGTTCGACTGTATTCTATTTGTTTTACAAAATAATTCGATACAACGAAGCCTTCGATATATGGAATTCAAAATGTGGGAAAGGTGTTGGAAAAATTTAGAGCTCATGACAATAATTTGCTATATCGAAGAATTTTTTAAAGTAAAGTTTGAATGTGTATACATATATTCAATACAACATTTTGAGATACATATAATGTTTTCTCCCTTTAGCCATGTACAGACCGACGCGACACTGCAGTGATTGTCGCGTCGCATTCACTGTGTCAGTCGTGCCGTCTCTTTCGTGTGCATAATAATGTACATACTACACTGTAAAGACAGACCTTTCGCAGCAGACTGGTGTAGCGTCGGTCTTAACACTATCTTATGTTAGTAGATTATTAAAAAAAAAGTAGGTCTGGTAAAATGATCCTCGGAGTAATAAATGCGAAATATTTTAATTGTGATTTCACGGACAAGTCGTTTGTAAACCCATTTTGATTTAGAAAATTGTGTAAATATATGAATGTTCTTTAAAATTCTCAATATCTAGGCTCTATACTCGTACTATTATACTTGTATGTCGGCCAGTATGAAATGGCTGAACTACATATAAGTACATATGTATGTTCTTACATAGTTCCAAATTTAATTTTCAACAAAATGATTAGAATTGTAGATACCTGTTTTCTCCAGAAATGCTACACCTGCGTGTGTCCAATATAAAATCAGCAGAGTAATAACACTCATCCGACAAGTGAAAACAATTGAAAAATCAAAACAATAACAATCGTTAAGCGTTGTCCGCGATAAGGGAGAATGTTTTCCAAAAATTATTGACATATTTTGCCCGAATTTCAATTAGAGCTATGGCACTTTAAGTGTGTAGATATTTTTGGTAGAGCAAAGAGTGGAAATATCGTTAGCCTGTTGCTAAACACACATTTTTTCTTTTTGTTTGTTTCTAAATATACTTGGCGACACAAGAACCACACCATCATAAAGTGCAGCAACAAAAACAACGGCAATTCGTTCTTTAGACACACTAACTCACACAGATGCAAACAAGCTGTGATAAGGAAAAACGAATAAAAACAAACTGACGAGCCTCCATAAAACAGCCAATCATGAGCGAAGTTTGACCCTCCGTTCGATATTCAAAACAAACACCAGCGCGAAACAAAGGCAGTAAAAGAAGCCAAACAACATGTACGACGCACAGCACATACCGCTGTGCTCTCCGCTCTCCCACAACGAAGGTACAAATACGAGAGTCGCCGATCGCAGATGTAGTAAAGATAACGCAACAATAACAAACCGAATCAAACCAACGAGTTCTAGCCGCGTCTAGAGGCCCGCCATCCTATGTTCGCAGTGCCATGGTGGTATAAAAGCACTCACGACACACAGCGTGGCATCAGTAGCTCGAGGTTTGAGTAAATGGAAAGATCAAGTGAACATTTCAGTGGTCCAAAAACAAAATTATTTTTTGACAAAAAACTCTGGAAGAACATATGAAAGTGTAGAAGAACATCACAATAGTTGAAAATAGAAAAGGACAAAAATTAAAACAAAAATTGTGATATATTCGTTTGTGATCGTTTACGCAAAGTGCTACATACTATTGTAAATAGTATTTATAATTCGTTGCTATCATTTGAAAATAAATTTATTTAAAAATGCCTGAACTAATCGAACAAAGCAAACCAATGTAAGTATTCGACCAATATGTACATTTGTGTGTACGTAGCTGATGCAATGCTGTCAGATGGTTTTTAACGGATTGTGTTTATTTTTTGCAGTTCCAATGGCGTTTCGCCCATGCAGAATAAGGTGAAGCAAGACAATTGCGGCCTGTACAATCACATTCGTGGCACAAACGTTTCATATGGCTCGACAATAAGGCTTACGGTCGGAGTTAAGGCCTTTGTTGAAGAATCCGTCGCTCTGTGTCAACCAGATCAAGTTCATATTTGCGATGGTTCTGAAATGGAGTATAAAATGCTTGTGAAGCTTATGTTGGAAGCTGGTACCATTGTTCCGTTGCCGAAGTATGAAAATTGTTGGCTGGCACGCACTAACCCTGCTGACGTCGCCCGTGTGGAATCGAAAACTTTCATTTGCACTGAACGAAAAGAAGAAGCCATTCCCACTGCTCAAGACGGCGTCAAGGGTACTTTGGGCAACTGGATTTCAACTGAGAATATGGAGAAAGCTATTCAAGAACGTTTCCCTGGCTGTATGAAAGGTCGTACCATGTATGTCGTGCCCTTCAGCATGGGCCCAGTTGGATCTCCTCTTTCGAAAATTGGCATTGAGATCACCGACTCAGCTTATGTGGTTGCTTCGATGCGCATTATGACTCGTATGGGTGCATCCGTGTTGGATCAATTGCTGAAGAAGGAAGAATTCGTTCGTGCTCTCCATTCGGTTGGTACTCCCGCGAATGGCATCATCGAACGTAGCTCGTGGCCTTGTGATCCTGAGCGAACAATTATTCTGCACAAGCCCGCAGATAACTTGATTGTTTCATATGGCTCTGGATATGGTGGTAACTCGTTGTTGGGCAAAAAGTGTTTCGCCCTACGCATCGGCAGTACAATTGCGAAGAGCGAAGGTTGGTTAGCAGAACACATGTTGATTTTGGGTGTGACATGTCCTAATGGCATAAAGAAATACATAACAGCCGCTTTTCCATCGGCGTGTGGAAAAACTAATTTAGCCATGTTGAACCCGTCTCTGCCTGGCTATAAAGTGGAATGCGTTGGCGATGACATTGCTTGGATGAAATTCGATGCAAATGGTGCATTGCGCGCTATCAATCCAGAGAACGGTTTCTTTGGTGTAGCGCCTGGTACCTCAATGGAAACTAACCCAATTGCCATGAATACGATCTTTAAAAATACAATTTTTACCAATGTCGCATCGACCTCTGATGGTGGTGTCTACTGGGAGGGTATGGAAAGTAGTTTAGCTGAAGGTGTTGAAATCGCAGATTGGTTGGGAAACCCCTGGAATAAGGATTCAGGCAAACCAGCTGCCCATCCCAATTCCCGTTTCTGCACTCCTGCTAGTCAGTGCCCTATTATCGACGTTGCTTGGGAAGATCCTGCCGGCGTTCCTATCAGCGGTATTCTATTTGGTGGTCGTCGTCCTGCTGGCGTGCCTCTCATCTATGAAGCTCGTAACTGGACCCACGGTGTATTTATGGGTGCTGCAATGCGCAGTGAAGCCACCGCTGCTGCTGAGCATCAAGGCAAAGTGATTATGCACGATCCTTTCGCCATGCGTCCATTCTTCGGATACAATTTTGGGCACTACGTCCAACATTGGTTGAGTATGGAGTCTCGTGGTAATGTCCCCAAGATCTTTCACGTCAACTGGTTCCGCAAAGGAGCTAACGGTAAATTCATGTGGCCCGGATATGGCGAGAACTCTCGCGTGCTTGACTGGATCTTGCGTCGCATCAACGGCGAACAGTGTTATGTAGAATCTGTCATTGGTCGACTTCCTGCTAAAAATCAAATTAATATGGAGGGCATGCCTTCCAAGGTCGATTTGGACGAAATATTCTCCCTGCCTAAGGATTTCTGGACACAAGAAGTGACCGATATAGGCAAATATTTTGAAACACAGGTGGGTGCAGATCTTCCAGCCGAAATCTACAGTGAATTAGACCAGCTGAAACAACGTGTTGCTGCAATGTAACCGAAGACAACTAAAATGTTTATATTGTCCAAGACAATTTTCCGCTACCTGTTCGACATAGATTTATTTTCCAACCTATGTTCCATACTACACACGTATACATTACTTACATAACACTTATATTTTACATTATAAGTATTCTTTTACAATTCATCCTATTATTAATTTATAAAATCCCAAATATATATGTTTAAGTTTTAGCTCAATAAGTTCTTCATCTTGTATTTGCCACATTTGTCATATTCATAAACTCATCACTTTTTGTACATAAAAACTAGAAAAAAAACAAGCAGAAAATATGCAAAAATATATTTTTAAAGGCAAGAGTTGTGTTTAATTTGCTATCTACTGTAGTCTGCGTACGATTGTACAAAATTCAAACTAATGTTGTTAAAAACCAACAAAAGATGTTTTGTGCTATAGAACAATTTAACTGTGTAATAAATTACCAACGAATTGTTCGTTTTTTCACTTACAATGGCTGTGTTCGTTTGAGGTAACTAGCTTAGATACCTAGTTAGTTAGCAATATGGTAATCTGGCAGCATTGGACCAAATTAGGAGGAACATGGCATCATTTTTCTCTCTTTGTATTCACCAACAAAGAGCAACAATAGAGTTCATCAGCGCATTTATAATAATAAAAGACTATAAATATTCAGCCTTATTACGGTTGTCGAAGACGTAGTCGAATGTCGATTTTTTTGGAAAACGGTACTACGGTTGTCGAAAATGCACAATCTGTTACAATTTTCGTAACACGGAAGACGAAAACGACTGTCAAAGTTGGCTAAAACAGTCGATCAATTTTTTCCATACGACTAGAGACGTCGCCGCATTCAATTGACAACAATTGTTAGCCGTTGGTTTCATCCGCTAACACGCCGTTAACTAATTTGAAATTTAACACATTTTTTTGACATTTTATATTCGACAATAAATAAATATAACAAAATTGTATAAAATAAATTATTTATCTATTTTCAACATTGGGTAAATTTGCGGTATTTTACCAAAAAACTTTTATCTGATGTCGACCGCTGATATAAAGTTTATGTCGCCGTCACTTGTTTTGTGTCAGTTGTTGCCGTAAAAATGAACAAGCAGGCGTCGTTTTCTGAATATATTCACATTTGTTTACAAAGATGAGCTGCAAAATGTAAGTATTTGTTTTTTGTGAGAAAATTCATTTAATTAATTATTTATTTATTCCAGGAATAAAATAACCACGCAACAACAGTTTTCAAAAGTGGTGGAACTGTTTGGAGGCAAATCCAAATCTTGCGCGTGCGTACCACAGCGGCCTACATAAAGTAAATACCAAGGAGGAATGGGCGAAAATTGCCATTGAATTAAATTCCATTGGGCCTCCCATGCGCCAAGGTACGGAATGGATGAAGGTGTGGGCAGACTTCAAATGTAATTTGAAAAAGAAGCTGCTGCACAACAAGGCAGAATGCCGTGCAACGGGAGGAGGGCCACACAAACAGTTTGTACTGACGCCAGTGGAGGAAGCAGCCTCAAGTTTGCTGCAGCTAGACTCCATAGTAAATCCGGAGGGAGTCGAATTTGGAGTCTCAAATACTCCACTTAAGTCCAGCTATTGCCGTATGGACACCACAAATGAAAATGAGAGTAGTTTCATTTATTTTATTTTATCTTGACAAAATTTCAATGTTGCCTTTGGCGGACAATTATGTAAAAAGTAAACATTGTTTTGACAGTATAGCACATCTTTTACTTTTCAATCTATTACAAAATCACAAGAGTCGAAAAAGTTACGTAATACCAAAAATAATCGAAATCGACAACGACTTCGACTGCTCTCGATTTTCGTCTTCGACAACCGTAATAAGGCTGATTATTAAAATAATCACCCCTAGTCTGCGTTTCGATTACGCTTGGATTTTCTCCGATTTGGTATTCTGCATTTCGTTCCGTTTCGCTTTTCTTTCGATTGTGTTTATTCTACATTACGAACGTAGTTACGTTTTTCTATGTTGTTATTTAGCTGACGGAGTTTGTGCCTTGACTCTGCGTACTGGTCCATGTTGTCATACCCTTCCAACTAATAACGCTGCTGCTTTCAATTCCATTTCTATAAAAATATAAATTAAATTTTATTTTTCAGCTGCAATGTTGTAAGAAAAAGAAAAGATAACTCCGGCACTACAGGGTTCTTCACACTGCTTAAGTCTGGCCACAGTCATCTTTCTTATGTTCAGGTTTTGTTAGTCATTTGTACTCACTGGTGTCTTTAATTCCAAGAATATTTACTTCTTTTTTGTTTTAACTATTGAATCACTGTTTTGTTTGCACTAAACTTCACGTTTTATTACAATGTTTAGACAATTGCTTATTTGTTTTGTTTCGTCATTTTACGTTCCACAGCCAAACCTCTTATTGTGAAAGACACTTGTCTTCTTCTTATCCTTACGCTTTTACTGGAATACCAATTTTCGATCCTTGAGTTGCGGAATTTGGGGGACGTAATCCAAACGCAGCATAGGGGTGAATTATTGAAATATTATAAATCAAGTAATTGCTATAGTTTTGCTTTGTAAATTTTTTTCTCTTATCTAACCTGATTTGCCGGTGCTTTATCTTTTTGTTTATTTATCTTTTTGAATACAAAACTAAAAACGTGTTTTATTAAAGCTGGGTGCGTCAAGTTTGATTCCTCGTTGGAAAATAGATGTATGGTAACATGCACTCGTTTAGTTAGCGACTTTAGGCCAAATCACTTACTAACCGATGGACTTTCTGAGTCTACTGACGAAAGTGAAGTGAAATATCAAGTAGTAACCTCAAAGACAAAAAAACGTCACAAAGTGATTTAGAGTCGTTTTTTACTGGCCAAAACTCTGTAACTTTTGAACCTAAAGAATTATTTTAGTAGTTCTTTTATTTAACCATAAGCTTTTCTCCAGTTTAAATTTCAATAATGTTTCAATGTAGTTGTTAAGAAATTTGAGGTCAAAGTTGAATTGGTAGCATGTATTTTTTCATCTTCTTTATTTAAAGAAGGTCATACGTTGATAAAAAAAAAACATTTTAATAACAAATTTTAAAAAAAAAATAAAAAAAAATTCGCCAAAAAATGTTTTCCTCGATATTAAAAAAACTCAAATAAGGTCTTCTGTTGACTGTCACATGCTCGGCAATATTCTTAATAAGTCTCATTATTGTCTATCTGCTCGGATTGCCGCCAAAGGTGCGCCTTTGAACCGAACCGAAACTACGGACTCCAGTTCGTAATAGTGGCCAGTTATACATTTTTTGTTAAACATAAAAATCAATCCGCAAAATAAAAAAAAAATTAACCAGATTCATTACGTAGAAAAAAGGTCTTAAACTTTTTTTGGTAGCGGTATTCATCAGCCATAGAGTGGTGTAGGGTATAAAAATGTAGTACCTTTTTGGATTAAAAAGTTTATTAAGTATGTTCCTTCCACAACCAACTTAACAGCTGATTTGATTACAGATGTGTCAATTTTTGATAAATTGTGACACTGTTGCCATATTGAAATACCCAAATGCTGTTTGATTTTGTGCATTTACGACAGAGTTAATGCAGTTTGGGAGGATTTAATGCACGAGTTAATTTGCATTAGGTCTTTTAATGCACATTAACGCTGTCGTCCGTCTAGGCTTTAAGATAAGGGCGGTTCGGAAACTTCTTAGCCTAGCACAAAAAGCGCGGTACAAACAGAAAAAAGTTAAGTGTTTCGGAAACTACCATCTCTGCTATGAACACATGTTAAATTTTGTTTCGAACTGGCAACTCCTTCATATAGAAACAGGTGTTCACAAAAGACGCATCCGCGATTTTTTTACAATGGAAAAATTAGAAATGCGTGGTGTCATTAAATATTTACATAAAAAAGGTTTAGCGTCGTTTCATAACTGTTGATGAGACATTGACTATCTGCAAAAGGGTAAAACAATAAATTCAGAGTACTATTGCAACCTTTTAGATCAATTAAATGTACAAATTCGAGAAAAACGTCCTGGCTTACAACACAAAAAAATAATTTTTCATTAAGACAACGCACCAGCGCACAAGAGTGTTTTAACAATGGCAACGAATTAAAGTACGAGTTGCTTGACCACCCACCTTATTTTCCTGATTTAGCTCCCAGTGACTCTTACCTTTTCCCAAATCTAAAAAAAAATTCCTTGCTGGCAAGCGTTTTACCTCAAATGAAGATGCAATTACAGTTTAAACCACTATTTTGAAAACCTTGCGGAAAACTATTTTAATCAAGGGATAGAATTGCTAGATAAGCGTTGGACTAAGTGTATTAAAGTTTCAGGAGATTATATTGAAAAATAAAAATATTTTTCAAAAACTAACTATTCTCTTTCATTGATAGGCTAAGAACTTTCCGAACCGCCCTCGTAAAGATAAGATACAAAATGCTAATGTCCATATACGCAAAAAGTAGTTCGTTTATTGGATAACAAATCTCAAATACAATTCGGATGGGAATTAAAATCTTACATTAGGCGTCCGCAAAACATTTGTCGTTGTTGGCAGCGTGAAGGTTGCTTAGTGGGCTAGAATTTTGTTGTAGAGTTTGTATGTAAATGCATAAAATAAATTTACAGCCTATTTCAAATAGCTTCATCTTATTTTGCACAAGATGTCGCTATCCACAAGAGAATGTAAAATAATGGGGTTTTCCCCCTATATGTATAACTGGGTACATTGACAACGCCAAAAAGAAAAAATAAATATCCAGTTGGTCCCATCGGATTACCACAAGGCCAGTATTGTAACGCTTCTTGGATTTAGACTGGATAATTATCCAGTGTAATCGAGACCATCGAGACTTAAATTGCCATACAAATTTCTATCGAGTGTTAACCAAAAACACAGCTATATGTAAGTTCTTGGTTGGACTAGCATTGTACGTTGTATTGTTGTTGGTGTTTCGCTTCTTGTGGGAAAACATTTGTGGAGATTTTGTCTGCCGACGCATGGTGATTCAAAATTTATTTTTACTGGCCAAAAGTCAAATTTTTCGTCATCACAGAATTCTAAAATCTTTATGTCATTCAATAGAAAACATATTAAAACAAAGACAGCCAAAAAATGTTATCAAAATATTTGCAGTTGTGTAATATTTGTATATCTTTGTAGAAGGAAATTGCTATTTCTCGCAAACTATTATCGACAACGGGTTAATTTTTTTTAGATAGGTAGAATATATGTCTTTTAGAAATTATATACTTTACATGTGATGTATTAGTATATGTTTCCACATGTACTATATTTTAGTCAAATTAGAATGTTAGAGGAATCGAATTTCTGAGCGTCAAAAGGGGTTAAAGAGATTTTCTAGCAGCAGAAATGTGAACGTGACCTCTTAAAACCCATACACACTTCTGTACCTGTCTCGACCCGACTGAAAAACACTTTTTTAATTTGAATGAAATAACTCGGGGAAATAATTGTTTTCTCTTTTATTTTACTTATTCATATGACTATATACGATACTTATCGGGTGATCATTCTAAAGGTATTTTTTTCATAGGTTTTTTTACAGATCACGGGTGAGTTGTGTTAAACTTAATTTTGTTTGGTTCTTTTAGTATTGTTTGCCTATTGCAGGAATTTCAGCCTAAGGATGTTCTTGCGCGTTGCCGTTTCAGTGTTTGGGCTATTAAAAGCTCGAAGTAGATCCGCAGTTTTCGGCATTGTTAACTGCTCGATGTAGAGGTATTTTTTTAACAATAAAAAAATGCAAATCTAGTATGGATTCTTTATTGTTCATTCGAAAGGACATTTCATTCCATTTATTTTTTGAATATAATTTCCATCAAATGTTGGCTGCAACTACGCCATGACGTCAATGGCACACGTTATGTTGGCTTCCAAAGCCTGAATCGTAGCTGGATTTTCAGCATAGACTTTAGACTTTACGTAGCCCCAAAGAAAAAAAGTCTAAACGTGCGATATCACACGATCTAGGTTGTCAATTCACCGGTCCAAAACGTGTTGTTATCTGCTCTTTGAAATTACCTCTCAATAGATCCATTGTTTGAGCAACTGGATGGTAAGTGGCACCGTCCAGCTAAACCCAAATGTCGTCAATATTACGGACTTCAGGTAGCAAAAAGTTCGATATCATAGCTCTATAGCGAGCACCAATCACGGTTACGTCCCGGCCATCATCATTTATGAAAAAATATGGACCGATGATTGACGCTCAGAAGTTCGATTCCTCTCAAATTCCAAGTTGACTAAAATATAGTACATGTGGAAACATATAATAATACACCACGTGTACAGTATATAATTTCTGAAAGACTTTTATCCAACCAAGAACTTATAGTTGTGTTTTTAATTAACACTCGATAATAATTTGTATGGCAATTTAAGTCTTGATGGCCCAAATAACACTGGATGATTAGCCAGTCTATTTATCGAGCCTAAACCCAAGAAGCGGTACAATACTGGCCTTTTGGTAATCCGATGAGACCAACTTGATATTTATTTTTCTTTTTGGTGTTGTCGATGTACCCAGTTATACATATAGGGGGAAAACCCCCGTATTTTACATTCTCTTGTGGATAGCGACATCTTGTGCCAAAGAAGATGAAGCTATTTGAAATAGGCTAATAATTGTAAATTTATTTTATGCATTTACAAACTCTACAGCAAAATTCTAACCTTCACGCTGCCAACGACGACAAATTTTTGCGAACGCCTTATGTAAGATTTTAAATCCCACCCGAATTGTATTTGAGATTTGTAAAGCCGCGTGCTCTCTTCTAGTGAATTTCACTTGGAGCAAAATCCAATAAACGAACAACTTTTTGCGTGTATGGACATTAGCATGTTGTATCTTATCTTTATCTTATAGTCTAGACAGACGACAGCGTTAATGTGCATTAACAGACTTAATGCAAATTAGCTCGAGCATTGAATCCTCCCAAACTGTATTAACTCTGTCGTAAATGCACAAAATCAAACAGCAACAGTGCCACAATTTATCAAAAATGAACACATCTGTACTCAAATCAGTTGTTAAGTTGTTTGTGGTGGGTAGCAGAGATGATACATGTGGTTGACGAATTGGTACAAAAAAGGGAATATAAATTTAAGTAATAAAAGTACTTTTTAAGCCAAAAAGGTGTAACATTTTCATTGCAGCCAATTATGTATACAAATTTTGACTTATTCGCATATAAAATTCAAATGGCCAACAAACTGAATGCAGCAGACTTCCCGATTCGTTTGGAATTATGGAAGAAGATACTTCAAATGGAGGAAGAGAACGGAAACATATTGTAGTGCAATTGCATCCACTTCGTGTCACAGTGTGGTGTGCATTTTAATAACGGTTACTGGAGACCGTTACTTGAGCATGTTGAGAGAGTTTTTCTATCCAGAATTACGCCAAATGTCTCAACTCTCCGACCGAAATGAACAACCTTTTGGTAAGATGTCGCACATGCATCAACGAGCAGGGGGGAGGCATTTTAATTCCATTATTTTAAAAACTAATTTAGCTATATTTAATAAAATTGAATAAAAGAAACACTAAAAAAAATTATTTCAGTTTCTTAATGTACCAATATTCGTCAGCCACCATGTACATGTGCAAACAAATGGCAGAGAATTAAACAATATAAATCAGTCTCACTTGTTCTTTAAAAACAGAGGCTAATGTAATTCCTATTGTTTGATGAACAATAGGAATTACATTAGCCTTGTTCTTTTCAGGTAACTAGCTTAGTTACCTAGTTAGCAAGCAATGTGGTTTCTAGCAACATTCAACAACAATTTAAATCACATGGCAGCAAAGGCCCAAAAAAATTTGATTACAAACAAAAAAAGCAAATTGTGAAAAATTGTGAAAAACAAAATTTGTTACTTCGTATAATTTCTTTTTTTTAACATTTTAATGACTAATTTTATTCTGTTCAGTACAACATTAAACATTTTTTTATATATGCTTTGTTTGAATTATTGAATCTGCTCCAAAGGAGCCTAACAATAAGTATACGAATCTTAAGTATAATTCAATGATGAATCCTAGTATGGAGTTCTTGTTATGTGGATCTCTGCTTATTGGCAGGAATTTGCATTAATTTGGTCTAAATACACGCAGAAAAAAAACATGGTTACTACATGGTCACGGCAATAATAACATGTTCTCCGCAATAAAAGTATGTTCGTCGCAACCATAGCATTATTAACTGAATTTATTTTTGACAATAGTATAATTGCTGCAATATTAATATTGTTGAAATGTAACAATAGTATTATTGCCAAATTTAAAAAATGAAAATATAGTTATAGCAACAATATAAATATGGTTGGTGCGACAAAAGTATTGTGTTTTGCGTTTTATGTTAACAATAATATGATTACGGCAATCATACTGTATAATTGTAATTTTTCTTTATTTAAATATGCTTTTAACAACAAATGTTATTGGTACGGATCTAATGCAATAACAGTACTTTTTTATCGAAATTAAAATTTTTTTAAACAAGCTGCTTTTGCTTTGTTTAACTGAAATATTTTTAATAAAAATGCTTACGTTTATTTAAACTTTTTTTTTCTACTGTGAAATAAATCACTCCTATTATTTTGAATTTAATGTATTTTTTAATAATTTTCATAATTCAAATCTTTTGTTGACAACTTAAACCAATTCTAATAAATAATATCGGGGATCAAATCTATTGTGGACAACTTAAACAAATTCTAATAAATTATATTGGGGATCATAGTATAATTGTGTGTGATCATACTATGGTTGTAAGGAACATACTATGGTTGAATATGAAACATACTATGGTTGTGAGGATCATACTATGGTTGTGAAGATCATAGTATGGTTGAGTGTTAGTCATACTATGGTTGTGGGGATCATAGTATGGTTATGTGTGAATCATACTATTGTTGTGAGGATCATAGTATGGTTGTATTTGAATCATACTATTGTTGTGAGGATCATAGTATGGTTGTATTTGAATCCTACTATTGTTGTGAGGATCATAATATTGTTGTAGCACAGCCATATACCCAACAATAGTATTATCCTCTTCGAATATTGTCACCACAACCATACTTTTTTTCTGCGTGTAGTATATAACTGATATGGATAACATGTCTGAGAATTTTAAACCTAGTTTGGCTTAAACCTCGTGATAAAGGGCCAGAGGACCATTAAAGTCATTTACAGAGTGTTCGCGATATTATGTACTCGTACTTATATATATGTATAACGGATGACTCTAGAATAGCAGAGTGGACGACGTAATTTAGGTTTTGTAGGTTTTTCGTGTTGACTGTTTTAAGGATCACGTATGAGAGCATTTAAGCCACGTGACGTAGAATAAGGGATTCTACACAGTCTTTTTTGAGTGTTCATTCGCGATTTATATTGACTGTTTGAAGGATCACGTATAAGCCATGTTACGTAGAAAAAGAATTCTACACAGTATTTTTGAGTGTTCGTTCGCAATTGATATTGACTGTTTTAAGGATCACGTATAAGAGCATTTAAGCCACTTGACGTTAAAAAAAGAATTCTACACAGTCTTTCGGGCCGTGTGTTCGCGATTACTGTTACGGCTGAAGCACAAGTGTATAAGTAGATTAGAAATACGGCGTTCGTTTCTCCGAAGTCTTAAAGAGCTTGGACTGCACAATCATTTTCTAGCAAGTATGTTATCATGACGTTCGAGCTTCTTTTGTGCTTTTTCTTGATGTTCTGGATTGTCTCTTTAGCGAGGGGTATTTTTAAGTCTCGGTGGATGTTTTCGTTCCTCATATACCAAGGGGCACCGGTAACACTGTGGAACATTTTTGGGGTTATTGTCTGGGGGGTGAGAAATTCCAAGTCAGGGTGATGGTACTAGGTCAGTATATTAAAACCCTCAAAGGGTTTTGCGTTCGTATGTGCCAGTTTTTTTTATGACCTTTTACATTTTTTCCTTATCTTGATGTTTTTTCGCTTAGTTGTAAAATGTTGGCAAAAACGTAGTTTGACATAACTCGAGAACGACTATTTCGATTTGGCTGAAATAAATTGAGAAAAATTAATAATTACATTTTCTTTAATCCATTAATATACTGTTTCTCTACCAAATCAACATTTTTGCAATTAGAAATAAATTTATGAAGAAAATTTTGCTAAAAAAAAATTTTTTTTTTTAAAACATATAAATCCCAAACGGAAAAACGTGTAGAGTATTATAACTTTCACGTAAAGTCACATAACCTTTAGACAAAATGTCTCATAGATCATAGAAATCGATTAACGCGTTCTGCTTTTATTTACAATTAAGTGAAGGTATCCCATTTTGACAAGAATATTGATATATGTTTTTATTCAAAAAAGTGTCATTTATCGCCTTTTTTATAAATTTTCCCCAATAACTCCAGACTTCTGGCCATAAAAAATAATTAAAATTAAAAAAAAAAATTTTTTTTTGGCAAAAATTTCTTCATAAATTTATTTCTATTTGCAAAAATGTTGATTTGGTAGAGAAACAGTATATTAATGGATTAAAGAAAATGTAATTATTAATTTTTCTCAATTTATTTCAGCAAAATCGAACTAGTCGTTCTCGAGTTATGTCAAACTACGTTTTTGCCAACATTTTACAACTAAGCGAAAAAACATCAAGATAAGGAAAAAATGTAAAAGGTCATAAAAAAACTGGCACATACGAACGCAAAACCCTTTGAGGGTTTTAATATACTGACCTAGTACCATCACCCCCCAGATTGGCTGTTGTACTCTGTAATCAGCCGCAATGTCTTCGATTGTGCTCTTTAGATTTTGTGGAGATTGCTCGAGCTTGCTTTGCCCCATAGCGGAGCACCGTATAACCAGGTTTAATTGCACTGTTGTATAGCAGGACCTTATATTCAAGGCTTAGTTTTGAGTTCGCGTTAAGGAGCCAGTGAAGTTGATGGACCTTGAGTTTCAGTTGAGTCTTTTTGGTTTCGATATGACTTATCCAGGTGAGTCGGTGATCCAGGTGGATTCCAAGTTATGTAACTTTATCAGATTAAGATATTGTTAGTTTCAATTGTCGTTTATTTCAATGTCGGACAGATGCTAAAATTCAGTGTGAAAGTTACCTATTTGTATTTAGTTTCATTGATTTTTATTCTCCAGTCAGAGAGCCAAGATTCTACTCGTCTGAGAAGTACACCTAGATTCATAGATGCAATATCCTGCTTTTTATGTGAGGCCATTATAGGGGTTTCGTCGGCAAAAGTGGATATTAGCACGTTTGTGCTGGTAGGGATATCTGCGGTAAACAGAAGGTAAAGGCCCCAGGACGCTTTCCTGGGGCACACCTGCTAGTATTTCGCGGCCATCGTGTTGCCCACATTTGACTCTGAATCTGCGGTTTTCTAAGACTCAAGAATTCGATGCGTATAAAAGAACTTTTTCAAATTGTTTGGATAAGCAGGGAAGCATCCTGATCGGCCTGTATGAAGAAGGTATTGATTTGTCCTTTCCTGGCTTTAAAATCATTTGAATCAGAGAAATTTTCCATGCCTTAGGAAAGTAACCATGTCTCAAAATTGAGTTAAATAATTTTGCCAGGGACTTCACAGCTATATAGGGAAGTTCTAAGATCATTTAAGGCGTGATAAGATCATATCCAGGTGCTTAACCTGGATTCAAGGTTTATGACATGCGTTAGTAAACAATGAAATTACGGCAGACATTTTATTATCAGGTGGATACCTGGGACGGATGGTTTGTAAAAACATTGGCTTTTTCCTCTTCTGATATTGCCCACTCGCCATTTGCGTCGCGTATTGGAAATTGCGATTCGGTGGGCATACTATTATTTCTCAATGTTTTCTATAATGAGAATTTGGTTGAAGCTGTCGGAGTTAAACTTGCAAACTATCATGCTGTCTACTGTCTTCATTTCTATGTGCGCTTTGCAACCTTTTAGTAGCGTCAGTTAGTCTTAGTCTTTAGTAGCGTCAGTTAGTCTTAGCGTCAGTTAGTCTTAGTCTGATGTCCTGTTTCGCTGCCATTCGCGAAGGAACCTCCTTTTTCACTTACAAGGTGCTTTATTTCCCGGTTAATGTAAGTATTTAAACTATTTGTCGCGTTTATTTGTCTGTGTGTGGCGTGAATGGCCGCCTGTTCCAGGATCACGTTCAAGTTGGATACGTTGTTATCGATCTCTTCCGCTTTAGAAATTATATATTTCGAATCTAAATGACTGCTAATTAAACATGAACTCCAGCCAAGGACAAGTAAGAACCATTAAAGCCTAGTACTAAGTTTGTGAAAAACTTAAACATGTATAATTTTTTTTGTTGGTTGGGGTGACAATATTCAAAGAGGATCATACTATTGTTGGGTATATGGTTGTGGCACAACAATAGTATGATTCACACATAACCATAATATGTTCCCCACAACCATAGTCTGATTCACACTCAACCATACTATGATCTTCGCAACCATACTATTATCCTCACAACAATAGTATGATTCACACTTAACCATACTATTATCTCAACAACCATATTATGATCCTTGCAACCATAATATGATTCGCACTCAACCATACTATGATCCCCACAACCATAGTATGATTCACACTCAACCATACTATTATCCCTACAATCATACGATGATACCCAAAATTATTTACTAGGATTGGGTTGTTATTCAAAAATAGAGATTTTTATGAAGCAAGTTGTATTAAATCTCATTCCACTTAGTTAATAGCCAGATTCGAGGCCATGTTTTAATTGAACATTTCATTCAAAAACAAACATATATTTTGCAACGGCAGTCGAAAATACTTTTAGTTGCCAGCAGGGGTAAATGCTACTTCACCATCCGTAGACCCCAAGTAACAAATGTGACTAAACCATGATCAATTGCTATATACTTAAGTGCAGGCAGATTTTAAATAAACGGGAACCAGTCGGTAGTAGAGTATTTCACCGAACAAAGGAAACACAATAAATATCCCTCGAACTACCTTCCGATTGTTGTTGTTTTTTATAATGGACAACAACCACGCACTGTATCGTGTGTATGTGTTTGTTTGGTATATCAAAAAAACATAAGCATACACATGCATGTATGCTATTTAAAACCTGTTTTGTTATGTTCATAGTCGCAACCATACGGTATGATTGCCGTAATCACATTATTGTTAACGCAAATTTTAAACAACAATACTTTTGTAATACCAACCATGTTTATATGGTTGCTACAACCATATTCTCATTTCTAAATTTGACAATAATACTATTGTTACATTTTAACAATATTAATATTACCGCAATCATACTGTTGTCAAAATAAAATTTAAAAAACAATACTATGGTTGCGATGAACATGGTTTTATTGTAGAGAACATAGTATTGTTGCGGTGACCATATAGTAACCATATCTTTTTTCTGCGTGTGGATAGCAAAACCGCAATTGTTAACATAAAATGCCAATTTTTATCATTTATGTAAGAAAAGCACTGCTGTATTCGATTCCTTAAAAAATATTTGTTGTATTTTTCTACAATTTTCTTTCCAGAATCGAGTACAACAAAGCCTTTTTTATAGATATGCTTAATATTTACAATTATTAAGAAGTGAATTAACAATTGCAGTTCAGTGTAAGATATTGAGGCTTAACCAAAAACTCCACTTATGATATAAAAAATAAGTTTGCCACTGCAGATTTGAATTTGGGTAATTGTGATGAAATTTTACTGGTAATACCGGTTCGAATTGAGAACGCATTAAGCGCACACAATCGCAAATTGTAATAGTATAAGTTGTCTATCGCTGATTTAAAGGTTCCCAACAAACCAATCCCTAAGCATAATGCAATTGAAGAATAAGCTTACTACGAATATTAAAAAATTATTCCACAGTACAAAATCATTTGCCAAAACTAGGCAAGAGAGCAAAAAAATATGAGAAAAAAACAAAATAATTATTTCTTAACCTTAAAGCATTAATAAAATAGTAAATAAAACTTAAATATTTAAAAAATAGTTGAAAATTAGAACATCCTAATTTATAACAGCTGGCGTATGTTAAGTTTATCCATGAGTCATGAGCAAGGCTGTTATTGCTTAATTGTATTCATAAGCTTGAACAAAAACACTTACAAAAATAAGCGTATTATAAGCATGATTAGGAGAGGTGTTCTACAATTACATTTCTAAACTT
The DNA here is from genome assembly GCA_963513945.1 of Hydrotaea diabolus. Taxonomy (NCBI): domain Eukaryota; kingdom Metazoa; phylum Arthropoda; class Insecta; order Diptera; family Muscidae; genus Hydrotaea; species Hydrotaea diabolus. The sequence goes on along the minus strand of OY740720.1, from coordinate 96,938,926 downwards.
ATTGTATACTACGACTAGGAAACTTATCACAAGCGGTCGTTTTTTGTTGATTATGTAATATATAACAAGCCTTTGACAATAGTTGTCACAACACTTTCCTAAGCTTAAGGCATAAGTTTGTTACAAGCTATTTCTAAAGCGTTTTTGTTTGTTGGGCTGGGAACAAATTTGTTCTTTGACAAACTGTCGTGTGTTTCCAATATTTCTTGCGGGACTTGCATTTTGTTTATTTGAGACAAGTTTTTTTTGCCAAGTTTTGCTTTGTTTATACTTTTGCGGTATTAGCGTTTATTTCACAAGACTAGATAAATCCCGGATCGAGTCTTAACAGAAAACACCCCTTACCTGGTGCTTACACGGGATAGTTTTGCGAAGACAAAAGCAATACATATACACTTTTTTACTAAACACATACACGTAATAATAATATTGATTATAATTTTACAGATAACTTTAAATGGAGAAACAGAAAAAGCAGGAGAAACGCTGAAAATAATTTCCCTGTTGCGGGAGTTGCTCCCGGATTTTGGAAATCATTTTCATCGTCGGTCTAAAGAAGATCGTATAACAAATGCGCCTCCAGGCTATGATCGTTTCTTTTTAGCTTCAGCGGTTTCGCAATAGCTGCATTGTTGCTATTTGCCTTGAGACAAAAGACATTTTTCATTAACTATTGCAAGTTTTTAGGGAAAAGTAAAAACACCGACACAGTGTGCAACACAAAATATTAATTGGCTCTAGTTAGAATTATGATTGATGCCAGTCGAATGTAAACAAAACAAAATCAGAGCACGAACCGATACCATCAACGGTTGCTTAAAATGTATTGTCTTCATAATTGTCTGGAAGCCTACGTCACACAGACAATTTTTCCCGTTTTTGGCAACTAATACATATTCTCAATTGTCTTCTGCCCATTGTCTGGTGTAAAAGCAGAGTTAAGTACATTAACAAAACACTAAGCACTCGGACAATAAGTAAACCAAACATCAGCGAAAAGAAAGCAAGTACATCAAAAAAGCAATCATCGACGTGAACGATGCATCAATGGATGAGGAAAAACAAACATCTTTATTTTCATACCTACTAAGTAAAGCAGGACCGGGCTTATAGGATTATACTAGAAAGGCTGCACTACTCCTATTGAGGATATTAAAAGCCGGTATCGAAAAATTGGGCCATAAAGTCAGAAATATTCTTAATATTAGATACGTTGATCTTTAGCCAAACCCGGGAACAAAAAAATCTACGAGATGTGGAATTTGAACAACACAATCTTATTCAGTGCAACCGGTGGAAGAATTTGAACATAGTAGATAATACTGCAATAAACCAGCAAAATTCGGTTGGTGTAGATTGGGTCACTTAACCATTGACTGCCAGATTGTGTTCATTGGCCCAATAAAAATATCAAGCTCGATCTCACAATATTCATTGACAGACACAACAAAAAGCCTAGTGCAATGAGGGATTTGCATTAACTATATTCATTCCAGCATCGCAAAAACAAAGGCCCTAAGCACCACAGATTTTGTTTAAGATTCGTTTTTGCAATATGATGGTATCATGGTTACGATTTAATGTCGTCAGTCGGTTTAAGATATAATATTTCGTTAAATTGTCATAAATGTTTTCAAGTTCCAAACTAGTCAATAATTAAATTCACTGATGAGAACATTTCTGTACCCCACCTCATCTATAACAACGGTATATTTCTTTGTAAAATAAAATTACATTATTTAAACCTTTGTGCTCACTTTCTGTTAAGGTCATCTTTCTAAAAAAAATGTTGCACCAGTCACCCCCTAGATTTAAAAATGATCTAAAGACAATTTCTGGAACACAAAAAATTGTTTTTCTGTTCGACCCAGTATGAGGAAATCAAATTTGTGGGATTCACACCTAATTTCGAGCTTTCTGAGGAAGAATTTCAGAAAAAAGTCACATTATTTTCCCTATGCACCCTACATTTGACCTAAATGCTTAATATTTTATATCCGATCTTTACGTATAATATGTCATTGATCATTAATTAACATGAGCCATACATCTTCCATACCTCTTTTTGGAATTCGAGTTCAATTTTTACTAGTGACATCAGTTACCCGATTTTCTATCCCCGTAAATGGTACTTATTTTGCAACACAAGTAAAGCCATATAGACCTTGCCAAAACTTGAACAGCGGTATGTAGGGTGCACCGAAAAAATTTGTTTTTGTGTTCCCGAATCGTCTCTACATAGCCTTAAAATCTAGGGGGTGCCGGCGCAACTTTTTTTCGACCCACACTTATATTCCATATCTTTTTCAAAGTTTTTTTGTTTTTGTCCTGCAGTAATATCAAGCGGTAGTTGTTCTTTGTGTTATTTTGTGGTTCACTCTTATTCTCGACTGAAGTTAAAATTCTATAGCCATTGCATCCATAGAATTAAACCAATATATTTGGTTTTCCACAATCCATTTCGTTAACTGATTTGGTAGACGATCGGAGTTATATTCAAACAGTGTTTTTATAATATATCGTAGTTGCAAATATGACTATAATGTCCGTTTCAAGCATCACTGCTATATACGCAATTTTAAGCGGGATTTTTTGCCGTCACATTCATTTTTGCTTCATGTGTTCTAAATGCAGTTTGTAGTGTAAGAGTCACTCCCAGATACAAGTACGTATACTCATTTCTAACTCTTATAACCTCTCCCTTGAAAGAACATATCTCATGTGCTGAGATTCGCCCACTTTTTCCCAATATCATCATTTCAGAATTGCCCAAATTTGTTTCTAGGTTTCACACTTCACAGTAACTGTTAAGATTATTGACTATCATTTTGTTTACATTATTTGATACATTTCCTTTTTTTCTATCTGTTTGCTCAAATTATTTCAAGCAGTGTAGTATCCAATTTATAAAATGCATACTTCAGTCCTTCTATATTGGTTAGAACCGAAACTTTGACAAGAATTCTAGTAGGGCTGTTTTAGAAACTTTCTATGTGACTGGTTTCATTGATATTTTTATTTTTTTTTTCTCTTGTATCTCTTTGCTGACATTTTTGGAGTCATTATCAAAACGATCTATATTTTTTAAGTAATTAACAACGACAAAGTGGAAACAAGTCCACTTGTATTAACTCTCCCTCTCTCCTCTTCGATTTCCATCTCTATCCCTACAGCAGTTCATACCATTCCATGGGCCCTCAGTCTGGTGTTTGACTTTTTGATAGAATTTTTGGGCATAATCTTAATCCTGTACATCTCATTCTCTTACACTACGCAATTCTCTTATAACCGCCTGATACCTTTCACAGCTCGTGTTGCTAAACCTTGCATCGTTGCGGTATGGGCAGTATTCTCTGCTTTTGTAGCGTTTTACACTTGTCGTCTTGCCGCGGTCTCGGTGCCATACTTTTGTTTTGACAGCTGTCGACATTGAGTGACAAATATGTTTCCACGGCGGATTTATATTATTACAAGGGGAGCGGTTTTCGCAGCAATTATAAAAAGTTGGAGAACTCAGTGGCTGCCTGATGTGTCGTCAGCCTTATATCTTACGAGAGCATCCGCCAGCTGACACCTACAATATGAATCACACCTGGCACATACTTAAGTAACTGAAGTTATGTTTATTTTATTTGTGACTTTTAAAATCATTAACACAGTTAATGAAGGAAAACTGAAAATTAAGTTGTTAAGTTGTTAAATGTGATAAATAAGTATAATATACTTACTAATATTATTACTAATTAAAATAAGAGATATATACATATCTATTTTTTACTAATATATTAGTAAACATTAGAAACAGTGCTTGATCTCGGCACTAACTTTGACTAGTATAGTATTAATCTACAAAATAAACCCACTCTATGGGCAAAAGAAGTTGGTCCTAAATAAGTAGTTGATCCTTACTTAGGAAAATCCGTAAATAGATTTTCTAAATTTTTACCGCAAAATGTTGAAGATTTTCCCCGAAACGTCTTATATTTTGCAGCGCGTATTCCAATAGATGCAATAATGGTGATGAATTGAAATCAAATTTGCGTTATTTAATGTTGAGACACTTTCTTAAACAAATTCTAATACAAGTAAATAGCTTTTTCTTTTTAACGGGTAGTTTAAGGAACATTAAGAAAACATTTGGCCTGTACACTGTTTATAAATACATTTTTCCACATATTAGTTAATCGTTGCTGCTATTGGTTTATTCTGTTTAATACATAGTAATGTTAAACAACCAGGAATGTAACAATGTAGCAGAAGACAGGTCTACATGTTTACCATATCAGTGCTCAAAGCTTGAGGATGGACGAATTCAAGGCAACTTTTGAGAATTCTAACGTCGATGTTATCTGCGTCTCCGAAACATGGTTCACTGAAGAAATCCCTGACCGACTATATATATATAGATCTGCCAGGAATCATCGTGGAGGGGGAGTGGCAATTTATTCCAAACTAGAATTGAAAATGTATTTTCGGAGGTTAATATGGGAGAAGTGTCACTTCTTATCGGGAGTGTATACAACCCAAATTCCCAAATTGACATAGAAGTATTTATGACCACATTGCCTTCAATTACCATATCATATAATGATGTAATAGTTGTTGATGATTTTAATTTAAATATTTTAAATTCCAATATGCTGACTGAGAATATGGTTTCTATCGGCCTTATGCCCACAAATGATAAAACGCCTAGTCACTACACATATTCAGCAAACACACTATGTATTGGATATCTTCTTAGTAAATGACCTTTCTAAAGTTCTTTTGTATGATCAACACTCGTCACCAGGATACTCAAAACATGACTTGATATTTATGATGCATGATTATCATGTAATTAATATATGACAGTTTTTCATACTCTTTTCTGGACATTAACAATGTTGAATACCGAGTTTTGGAGGACGAATTGTCAAACGTAAATTGGAGTAGCATCTATAGCATGGTTTCAATAGACGAACAAATACTTTTTCTTGAGAATTAAGGGAATATTCGATCTTGCAGTTCCACTCAAAACTAAAAGACAAGGAAGAAAATCCAATCCATGGTTTTCTTTTCACATTAAATCGCTCATCAAACGAAGAGACTTTGCTTACATTGGGTGGAAACGGTTCAAGACAGAAGAATTTAAAGAGGTATTCCGAAGAGCAAGAAAGGAGGTAAATTAAAGCATAAAAAAGGTTGAAGCCGAGTACTATGGAAACAAATTTAATTCAGCTGCCGGGTCTAAAAGGATATGGTTAAAAAATCAGAGAAATAGGAGTTGGAAAGAGTATTAAACGTGAGGATGGTAACACAACATAGAGAAAATAAACCATGTGTTTATTAATATACCTAGGATTGCTCCAAATCCTGAATTCTATAATGAAATACACCAGTCCTCCGAGCATTTATTTGAACCATTTGCGTTTTCATAAGTCGCACAATCTAAAGCTTTTTCCACGTGTATTAGTATTACATCAAACTCAGCAGGATTCGACAATATACATCCAAGATTTATGAAAATTATATTGCCACGTGTGCTGCATCTACATCACATACTTATTTAACTCTATCGTAATGCGTAGTCAATTCCCGTGGAATTAGAAACATGCCAAAATTGTACCTATTCCTAAATCGAAAAATGAGTATCGCCCAAGGTTTTTGAAAAACTAATGCACAGCCAGATTAATTCAAGACTCTATTTGACGAAACTGAGGATATTCGTGGGGATATTCATGAGGGCAAAATCAATATTGTTGTACTACTCGATCACCCGAAAGCTTTCGATACAGTGGACTAATCTATTTTGACCATGAACCTAAAACATCTACTTAATTTTTCTAACACAGCGATATAACTAATGAAGTCGTACCTGACTTATAGGAGTCAATCAGTGTTTGCAAAGAACAATAAATCAACATCTCTTCCAATCACAAGAGGTGTCCCTCAAGGATCAATTCTGGGGCCCCTCTCGTTTTCGATATATGCTAACGATTTACCAAAACAATTAAATTTTTGAGAAGTACATATGTATGCTAATGACGTTCAGTTATACATAGGATGTAACATAAAATCAATATCTCATGCATTTATAATATCAACATGGATCTAGTCAATGTCCACAAATGGGCTCTTGCAAACGGTCTGTGTTTAAACCAACTTAATCCAAGTACATTCATTATTATCCGCAAAAAGTCGATGGCGAGAGAACCCAGGAATACTGTTTAATACAACTCTAATCTGGTCAAACCATAAAGGGTGGTTAAATTTTAGGGGCCGATGTTGATTTTGAATAAAACACGAATTATTTAGGAAATTATTGTCATTCTTTTTATTATGATAATATTGGTATGGTTCAATTATGTATGGAACAAAATATCGGCCATATATTCGCCGTGACCTCGGCGTCACACCTCCATCCGTGGCCCAAATTTGATGACGCTGAGGCATATTTGAGGTTCCATGTCGTTAATGTGCCAAATTATCTCATCCTTTGGCTATTGAATTGTTGCTGGCTTATCCTTATCCACACCTTTTCCTTTCCTTTTCCACCTTTTAAATAACCACAAAGAAAGAAGTCCAACGGTGTCAAATCACATGATCTTGGCGGCCAATTAACATCGTCACGACGTGAGATAACACGGCCATTAAATTTGTCGCGCAAAAGAGCCATAGTTTCGTTAGCTGTGTGGCAAGTGGAACCGTTCTGTTGAAACCAAATTTCGTCCACATCCATATTTCCAATCCGGGCCATAAAAAGTTCGTTATCATCTCACGATAGCGAACACCATTCACAGTAACTGCCTGACCGGCATTTGGAAAAAATACAGCCTCATTTTGGAAAAAAAAATACGGGCCGATGATGTCGCCAGCCCATAAACCGCACCAAGCAGTCACTCTTTGTGGGTGTATTGTTTTTTCGACAATCACTATTGGATTATCATTCGCCCAAATGCGGCAATTCCGCTTATTGACGAATCCACTGAGGTGAAAAATGTGCCTTATTACTGAAGATGATCTTCTTCAAAAATTGATCATCCACTGTTGCCATTTGTATCTTCGTATGCCGCTTGTGTATCTTTCCATGGTTCAAAAATGAGTTAATGCCTGTTTCTCAATGTCGAAAGAACGCATTCGTTCGCCTCGCACACGAACGTAATATGATATGGGTTTCTCTCATCACAACGATGACTCGAATGACAAGTCGAAACAAGTTGTCAACTTTGCAAAGCAAATGTCAAAATCGGTCACTTTCTTTTTTGCTTTCGTCTGACAAAAATATATTAAAGTAGGTATATAAGTAAGAAAGCAAAGCCCTAGGACCCCCCACAAGTACACTGTGAGAAATTTGTTTGGATAATCTGTATGTTTTGTTCTCAAAAATTTGTTTGTTTGGTTTGTTCGTTTTGTTTCTTTTGTTTATCTGTTTGTCTTTTCATTATGTTCGGTGTTCGTTGGCATGGTTATATTTACGCCTATTCAATTTAGTAGGTTGTTTTTAGAAAAAATGTAATTAATTTGAATAAAGTGGAACTCGAATACGTAACATTGATCAAATATGACCCACATCAGTTGTAAGGATATTTTTTCTAAAGCATTGTTAATTAATGTATGCATTGAATTCTGATCGTAACCAATTTGTTCGTTAAATTTTTATACGCGACATCTCGGATGCCATTGTTGGTCGAACAACAGACCATTTAACACCACTTTAAATATAAATGATGATTTTGTTGGCATATTGTTTGAGTAATGCGACTTAACTGTTTAAGGATCACTGAGAATCAAACGCGTTTATACTCGTTGTTTATGTGTTTAAAATCCGTAGTGGTATGTATTGGTGGTATACATTTCAATCAAAACCAATTTTTTCGCAATTAGTCTTTCAAAATATCAAAATATATAAAAAAAAGTCCGTACCAAAAACTAAACATTTTTGAACAATAGAAGCTTTTAAATCTAACTTGTGTGTGCTTATTCAAATAATGAATTTAAAACAGGCATTTACCAAACAAGAGTTTTTATCCTTTGCCACCAAAATAAAAACAATAAATGTGTTAACATTGAAATTTATTGCGTTACAAGCATTTTTCGCCTGAAACTAAGATTCAAATTTGATGCTGTTTAAAAAAAATCTTAATTCAAGAAGTTTGAGCAAATCGCAATAAATGTTAAAAAAGGGAGACAATTATGTATTATAAATAGCTAATCCTTTCGTAACATCTGAGCAAAAGAAATCACTTTACACAACCACAAACGGACCCGATAAAGTTCTTTTTTGAAATCGTTGCAAATATTATTATAAGTTTCTTATCATTTTCATGTACGTTACCTGATTTTATGTTTATGTGATAAGTCCAGGCGCACTTTGAGTCGACTTCGACTATTACAAAAAAATTCGACTATTACAAAAAAATCTAAAGACAAATTATAGACTTTTCGACTTTTTAGTATAAAAAGTCGATTAAAGTGGACTTTTCTACTAGCAAAATTAGAAAAATTAAAATGCAATATTTTGTTATCGATCGCAGTTACCGACTGAAATTAGCGATTTGACGTCATTCTTTCCTTCACTGTTTCTGTAAAAAAATAGCCGATTCCTATTTCATTAACTCGTTCCAAATCGGTAATATGACTACTTCAATAGGAATCGCTTGGAAATTTTTTTTTCTGTAAGAAAAGTGACTCTACTTGAAATCGGTAACTTTCTCACTGACTTTAAGTCAAGTGAGAACTCTGCCGATTGATATAGTGTTGTTGCAATTATGAGAAAGCAAGTAACCAAATATAAATTTTTATACCAAATACAATTTTATTGGTGTTATTTTAGACAAATAAATATTATATGCTTTCACACATTGAACAGGGATTAAACCGGCTCAGACCTCTTGCTTCTATATTTAAATAGAAGACAAGTTTTTAACAAAATGGCAAAGTGAAATTGATTTTCGTGGCTGCACACTACTTTTATCATGATTTCGGGTCCGTGACAACTCTCTTCAGAAAGCCTTGCTGCAATTGTTGAAAGTAAAACCGAACTCTATAAGGCCAGGCTCTCCCCAAACGAATGAGAACTACTGTAGTAAACCTTACTTTTCAAGTTTTCTTCACACAATTGCCCACAAAAATACAACTCACTCTTGCCACCTCTAAAGAGACTCCACATCGAGAGCCATCAATAGATTTCTTTTACAACGTGTGTGTTGTAAAAAAGAAAAATCAATGTGTTTGTTTGTTTTTTGAACTTTTTATGCAGCTGAATATAATTGTAGTGCAGTGTTAGTATACTTAGCGAATTGATTAATTGATCTGGATGAATCTAGGACATTTTTTAAGGCTCACGTTTTTAACATGACATACACTAAATTGGCGAAAATAAATGAAAGCGCATAATTAATTTAAGCAATACGCATCGTGTGGTTGGCAATTAAAAATATTTGAAGTTAAATTATAAAAGTCGTAATAGTCGACATGAAATTAGTCGCAAATCGACTTATTTAACCATAGATCAAGCCTTAATTACTTTATAATTGATCGTGTTCAATCACTGTGCTTCCCAATCGTAAGTTAGGGAATTTCCACATGAGTCCAGGTTGAACCAGGGTTTACTGGCATGATAGCAGTGCACACTTCTATCACTGTACGGCGGCCTACAACAAATAGGCACAACAAGATGATATGGTCGTGGCTTAAAAGATATCAAGTCAATAAAGCATATGACCCATTAGCTTGCACTATAATTCATACAATCTGGGAGGAGAAGAAATAATACATTGTTTTCATCAAGTCCTGGACAGTGGTGCAGCATCTTTTCTTGTTTTAATCATATTACAATTAGGTGATCAATCTAGAGGTACTTTTTCAATAGGGGTTTTTCACAGATTACGCTTGAGTTGTGTTAAACGTTATCTTTGTTTTCTTTTTAGTGTTGTTTGTCCGAACGAGTCACCAAAATTGTACCCTCAGAGTGGACACCCTGAATTTTTGTATTTTTTTGTTTAAAAAAAAACCTCTAGATTAGTTACCCAATATATATATGTATATAAAAACTCATACAACTGACTAAGGGCCTAAATAATGGTTTAATCTCCTGAAGACCACTTTGCGGATATGGCGGATATGATATGGATTATTATATATAAAAAAGTTTATTTTCCATCCTAAATTCGAATGATGATTGTTCTACCGAAAGCGACCCAAAAACAATCACAGCTGCCAAATAAAATTAAATATATACCTTAAGTATAATAAGGCTTCCAATGGCGATGGTCTACTGGCTTTTTTTATTGCATGGAATCTTATGTACTGTGTCACACTTATACTATTAGAGCTATAAGTTAAGATCAAATTGTTTACAAGGTAATTTGTTAATGACTTATGCCTCATGCCACCAACATCGGTAGCCTGCAATAGTGCCCTATTTGATATGCCTATAAAATATAAGCTGTTGGAGCTAGTCTACCTTTCCTCACCCTGCAAAGTGACGTAATCGAACACATATTCTGTCATGCAATATCAAATAATGACACTTTTCTCACTTAGCTATGCATATTTGAGAACTTTAATTCGGTGTAATTACGGTGGTGTGCACGTGTAATACACATGATACTCTAAAAAATCCTGAGTGGCAGGCTTTCTACCTCGTAAATTCCAGCGCTTTTACTTGCCAAGGTGATTAATTTCTAAGACATGCAAAAGCTTCTCTATAAAGTGCATAAGCCATTAGGAGCTGGCGCTAACAGTGCGTCTTGGTAAGGGAGCATTAGATGCACATAATACTCGAACAAATTCGCACTGTTAAACTGACAACGATTAACGCGGTTATAATTTTTGATGTAACAAAGCACTTAACGTGGTTAGACCATAAAGGTGGGTTATATCAAAACACTGATCAATGAAACGTGCAACATTTAAAACAGGTCCTGCATAAATCTTCAAACTAGCCTATAACCGATAGATTATTCTAATAAGAAAGTCCAAACGAAATAAGTTAATCATAGGCCAAAACATTAAACATGGTCTTGTTTTTCAATACTTCTCTCTTCCTTTCGCGAATCAATTACTAATGCGTGGACTGCAATTTGTTGTTGCTAGTTGTGAAAAAGACAGATTTTTTTGCCAAAGCACAGTGTTCCATTTAAGTTTTTGACCGTTTTCCTTCGATGTGACTCTTCGCTTCAACCTGTTCAGAACACACACAAAGAATAAAATAAAATGCAAAAAAAAAAAACAAGTAAAACATTGTTGAATACGACCAGACCGAATTTTATATACCCTCCACCGTTACTTCATCGTTATTGCAGCGTAAAAAAGTGGCCCGGTTTTGGGCTCTTTGACCCTTATTGCTAACCTATCCTTGGGAAATCTTCTAAGTCCAATTTTTGATTCGTGGCAAGATTTGCTTCAATTTGAGTACCCATCAGTTTTTACCGTACGGGTAAAAACGGACAGAAATGTCGACTAAGCCAAAGCATCCAGCAACAATTGTTCAACAAACAGTCTCCATTAAAACCATTGGTAGTGCACACAAATTATGATTTGTTAAGCAAACAATCAAAATAGTGTACATTTTCCCGAGATACCGTGTGTCCCTTAAGGGAAAACCTTTTTCGCATAAGCCATCATCATATAAAATTTCAGTATCCTAGGATAGTTCGTTTGACATATATTTTCCTTTAACGGACACACGGATCAGTAACATATTTTAGGGAAATTCGCCAAGGGGAATACTAAATTTTTCATTCCGTTTGCAACACCTCGAAATATTGATCGGAGTCCCCTTTTAATTAATATATATTATTGATCTTTATAAAATTCTAAGACGATTTGGCCATGCCTGCCCGTGGGTCCGTCCATAAGTCTATTAAAAGCACGATATCGGTCAAATGATTGAACCTTACTAACTTATTAAGTCCCACAACATCCCATTAAGGAATAATGGGAAACTTCTCTCATGTTAGTGAGCTGCGCACGATTCAATTCTAATACTCACTGATCGGGACCTACTGTATTAGACCAGCTCTGAACGGCTAATACAATTTATAGTAAATATTTTACATGGCTAAGAGATAAATCTTCTACTCGTAACGTAGCCGGAATTAACGAGGTGGACGACCGCTGCTAAAAATTGTTAGATGGACCTGGGTTAACTGGCGTGATAGTCGTGGACACTTCTATACCACCACGGCGAGCCAAACGAATCAACCTAAATAGTCATTTGACTACAATATCAGACCGAAATAAAACAAACGAGCTAAACATTATTTACATACACGGCACGGCACACAAGTTGACACATACACTTTGTAAAAGAAATCTATTGGTGGCTCTTAATGTGAAGTCTCTGTAGAGGTGGCAAGAGCGAGTTGTAATTTCGTGGGCAATTGTGTGAAGAAAACATGAAAAGTAAGGTGTCACTTTGACATTTTGTTAAAAATGTGTCTTCTATTTGAATAAAGATGCAAGAGTTCTTCAGCCGGTTAATCCCTGTTCAATGTGTAAAAGCAACAGGCCGATTTAAAACAAACGAGCTAAACAAAAAAAATTTAATTTAAACATTCAATAGCGCAATTAACATTTAGCTTTGTAGACGTTATTGTACTTTAGCCCGAAAATTATAAAGTATAAAGGCAAAAATTGAAAAAGGCATTAAGATGATATCCTGTCGGCGTGCTCCTTTCGAGAGGTCGGTCTACTTATACATAGGTCAATGTTTTAGAATAGCCCCAACACAAAGATACCTGTCGATTTGAAATCCTGCCGTACTCCTATCAAATCCGGAAATACTCACATATATCATGGTTTGTTATGAGCGACTAATTATGACCTTTGGTGATACTGGACAACATAGGTCCAGTTTTTAGAATCGCCCCCCACCAAAGGATCCCTTCCGTTATTAGGTCCTGTCGCACTAAAATATCTGTAAATGTTTTCGAATATCTTCCATGTCCATGTTTTCATATGATCCCACACAAAGGCTGGTTACTTTTCTATTAACGCTTGGCCATATTGGTCCATCATTTGATATGGTCCTCATACAAATTACCATACTGGTAATAATAAATAGTGCGCCAAGTGAGACCCAAAACACTGTGCGACAGCTCAGATCAGCGGGGGTTCTGTTTACGGGGTAAAGTTATATCGGTCAAATAAAATGTATATATTCCCGGCATTTCGCTGGACCTGGTCTAGAAATCGAAGTATGTCGATTTGAAGTTAGTAAGTATCGTATCGAGTATCGCTAAGTGAAGTCTAGCAAAGTCGTAAAGATCAACTCCGGCTACAAAATTGTCAATAAAGGAATGTGTCTTTGCTTTCGTGGGTGATGGTGGACCTTCTTGTTCGGTGTCTGTGTCGGATAAACCCCTGTCTTCATCTAGAAACAAAAAAATGTTATTAAATAGTCAGATAACTTTAATTTGTATGGCCTTACCTCGGAAAAACTCTCCTTGTTTCATGCGACAATCAACAAGTTTCAGTCACCAGCGAGTCCAGCCTATTGTCCCTATGTCTTTTTTCCATGGGCATGGCCTCTTGTGGAAGCGCTAGCTATGTTCATCAGTCTCTAAGGCTAGCTACGTGCTGAAGTATTCGAGATGGTAGTGCAAGAAGTGCATTTTGAGAGGCATGTTCGGTATGGTACTGCAAAATAGCCGACCAGCTTATTTAATTCCTCGTTTTTTATTTATTTGCATATTTTTAACAAAATAAGTGAGAAGGTATGTAATAGTTATGTCGTTTAAATATATAAGTTTTATTAAAATAGCAGTGTTTTAGTACAAAATATTTGTACATGAAAACAAATGCAAATAAAAAGCTGCTTGTCATCTGTTTCATTTCCTAGCGTTTCTTTCCGATTTGTGTTTCTTTCCATCACAGATAAATTTCTTATCGATTTCAACGTACAGAAACAGCAGTTATCATTATTATTTACGATCTACGTACAAATCGGTCAATCTGTTTCAGAAAAGTACGATTTTTAGTAAAGCCCCAAAGTAAATGTTTTGACCATCCCTCAAACAAAAAAACACAAACACATTTTTAAGATTATTAAGAAGAGTTTTATAAACTTTTTGACCAAAAAAATTAGTAGGTACGTACGATGGTATAGTAAATTTGCCAATCAGTTTGCAACACCACAACACACTGATAGGAGATACTGTAAAATATATATGCTATTGATCGTTAGTCATATATGTACAATAGTCATCAGTAGTTTGGGAACGGGCACATGGGCCAAAGGGACCCAAAACAGAACCATTTTTTAGCTTTAGTAGCGTAGGTGGAAGGTATATATTTAATTTTTATACTTTTTGCGTTAGATCATATGATAAATAAAATAACTTTTTTAATTTTTTAATTGTTCTTCTACATTTTTTATTTAACTCTGATTATAATTTACTTTACGTCGGTGTGACCTTTTTTTTTCTAAAAAAATAGATTTACATAGTTATACAAATGTATCTTTAACAACTTATCTAATACTATGGATAGTATTGATTAAAACTATCAAATGGGCCGACCATCGATCGGAAGCGGTTCATAACTGCGACCTGTCCCTTGATTGCAAAGATATATGGACATACGGACGGAGGGACGGGCATCTCTCAATGAAATCAGTAAGTGTCAATTTGACAGTTGTTTCTGAATTTTCAATAATTTAAGTAGTAAATAGTTTTTTCCAAACTAGATGTTGCTTCATAAATGAAGTTCTCTGTTTCATTGGAACAAAAGTCTTTTATATGTAATTTTTACCGAAATAACCAGACTCAAAATGAATTAAAACAAGTTTTGTAACCGGTCTAGTCTGGTAAGTACTTAGCCCTCTTCACTCACTCATATGACGGTTGTTTTGCTGTGAATTTTGCTCTACATTTAGTGTCACAAACTCTATAAACAAGCGAACTACGTAGTTAAAAAACCATCCACTCAAGAATGGAGGGTATACCAAATTCGTCATTACGTTTGCATCACCTCGAAATAATGATTATACACCCTCTAAAGTCCATACGTTATTGATCTCGTAAAATTTTAAGATGATCCGCCCGCCCGTGTATCTGTTGAAATCACGATATCGGTCGAACGAATTTAACTAGGATATTGAAATTATCCATGATTATGGTTTGTGAATCCGGTTTGCCTTTAAAGAACAGGCGGGTTTCCACCTCGTAAATGCTCGTAAATACGAGTAAGTCAGAGATTAATCTCTAAATTAATTAGGAGCAGTATGAGTATAAGAACTATAACGAGTACAGCATACTAATTTGAGATAAGGTTACTTACCTCTTAGTTCTTAATGGGATTTTTTTTTTGTTTGTTTTTGTGTGTTGTCTTATCTCCATTTTTTACAGGTACGAGTCCTATTTTTAGTTCAAAATATCATTTAAAGTTCAAAATATCATATATTTTCTTTTCATAAGACGATTTTTAAAATTGTGTTTTTAAAGATGCAGTTGTTACCTTCGAAAACAACCTATTTTTTTAATATCACAATAAAAATGACTGAGTAATGGCGGTTTTATTAAAACAAAATTGCACAATTACACATAATTTTCTTCACGCTCAAAGTTGATCGGTCAGTCGAGAGCAAATTGTGATTTTTATTAGCTTTATTGAATATTACTTTCACGTAAAGTTACAAAGCCTATGTACAAAATGAGACGTAGATCATGTATATCGATGTACGCGTTTCACTTTTATTCACAATTAAGTTAAGGTATGGATTTCAAAAATTTGCTCGAGATTGGTACACAATTTTTTGGAAAAAACGTTGATGACATTTTTATGATTCTCAGAATTAAAAAAAATAAGTAATAAACAAAGGTAATGTCATTTTATGATTACGGAGCAAACTAATAAACGGTCATAAATATGTGTGGACGCCGAATTGCTCTTCTTGTTCTTTTATGATAGCAACTCCGTTCACAGTCTAAAGGGAGGTGCACTTTCTTATTGATACCTGTAACGGATGATTTTTGTTACAGAAATTCCTCGCACATTTATGAGTGGAAACTATTTGGCAAGTTCCACAAACCACAAAAAAATATAAATCATTTGAACACTGAACATTTAATTTTTCCGTGCAAACAGGTTTTATTTATTGAAAACTGTGTTACTTTGATACATACATAAAAAAAGTTCAATAGCTACGTCAAGAAACGCGTGTAAAATCAATTCCAACTGCTTTTTTAACATATGTGGCGAATATACGTTTATAATAAAGAAAAAGTGTGTCAGAGATCATTAAACAAGTGTATTTTGACTACTTCGGATTTACCATGGAAACCCGTGGCAAGTACTGGATTCCTAATTCTGTAAGTTACAACTGTTGTGTCAAACAAGTGTCAAACACCAATGATCTGGCGGGAACCTTTGAATCATCATGATGATTGTTATTTTTGCGTTGTAGACATAACAAGCATTAACAAAACAAACCGGTCTAAATGGATTTATCCTAAATTGTTGTATGTTACC
Source organism: Hydrotaea diabolus (assembly GCA_963513945.1). Lineage (NCBI taxonomy): Eukaryota > Metazoa > Arthropoda > Insecta > Diptera > Muscidae > Hydrotaea > Hydrotaea diabolus. The sequence goes on along the minus strand of OY740720.1, from coordinate 96,922,468 downwards.
CGACCAGTCCTGTACCTTAGTGATGATTCAGAAGCACGACAATCTACATCTAGAGAAAATTATTACGAATTACGACAAAATTCTCCTTCGCTAAATACTGCAAGTGAATCAGATGACTTCCATTTAGATATTTACAGTCTTATGCAAAAAAAATCTTTAATGTGGACTTAAAGTGTACTTTAGCTAAAAAGTACTTTAAGCCTAATAAACGTTTATTAAGAAATGGTATGCAAAAACGTTTATTAAGAGTCTTTTAGTTGCTGAAGGTTTATGAGAATGATTTTGTTTTGACCTGGCAATGCTGTGTATAAGTTATGTATTTATGTCAATAGGTAATCGAATTGTAATTGATTTTTGGTATTTGGTAGTCAAATATGAATTTGTTTTTATGTTGTTTTTTTCAATAAAAATTAGTTATTAATGTAAATAATTATCAGTTATAACTATTTCATTTGATACTGTCAGAAATAATAAACCGAAAAGAAAATTAGATTACCTATTCAATACCCTATCGGCCTTAATGGGTACATGGTATTCGAATTTCGAATGTGTTTACATTTTATGTACATCACTACTGCAACAATAACAGTTTTTACATTCGAAATGTGGACAGTCATTCCCTTTAGCAAGCATCGGAATCGTTGTTTCCATAAACCAAAACATCTCTCAACGGTATTCCATGTAGCTATATGAGCTACATTATATTTTTCTTCTTTTTCGTTCTGTGGGTGAAGTAATGGTGCATAAAAATAAGGCGTGAGTTCCCGAGTCGCCAAGTAAGCGTCCTTTAAATTCGCCATTTTCAAAACGCTCTTTAATTCTGGATTCGTTAAAAATGCGACAGTCGTGGGTACTACCCCTCCACCTTACCACAATATCTCGTATTTTTAACTGAGCATCACAAATTACCTGCAAAAAATAATAAAATAAATTTTTCAAAAAAAGGTTGTTTACTTTGAAAAAAGTTTACCTGTACATTCAGGGAATAATAACCCTTTCTGTTGATATAACATTGTGCCTGTTCTCCGCCGGTTTTTTTAATTCTGATGTGAGTGCCATCAATAGCTCCGATAACGCCTGGAAAGTTCCGAATAGCTTCGAAGTCTCCCATTAATATTGCTTCTTCCTCGAGAGATGCTGGCATTTTAATTTTGTCTTTACCGTGACGAGCTAAACCTCTTGCAACTCTTGCACAAATTCTCGACACTGATGATTGCGTAAGACCATGGAGGTCAGGGCGTCGTCTTGATACTATTAATATGTTTAAATTTCTTATTAATCAAAAAAGTTACAATGAATGAATGAATACCTCTCCACGACCCCAGCAACGTAACGCAATCAAAACCTGAAGCTCAGCGGGAGTTCCACATCCTCCCTTGTCCACAGCGATGTCATCCTTAATTAACTCCACAATTTTTCTAACGCTTAATTTTGAAAACCGATATTTCAGCTTGAACTGATGATCTGGAAGAGAAAATGGATTGGCCCTTTCTTTGTATATCCTTCGGGAACTTAAGTTTGCAAGCCGTGCTAAGGTATCTAAAAATGTCAAATGTATATTTAATTAATTTCACTTAATAACAATTGCTGTACTTACCAATTCGTATAATTCCATTTAATGCTTCCATTTTATCTTTCTTTTATTACTTTTTTATTTTAAATTATTTAAATGTTGTGTTTCTGCAATTATTTCAAAGTAAACAAACAATATTTTCTGTCAAAATGACAAACTGTCAACTTAAAAAAGGTTTATAGTAGGGTAAAGTGCACTATAACTTTTTCAGACTTATAGGAGGCTTATAAGAGGTTTTTAACGCTAATTTATGTTTTTGCATACACTTTTCAGTGATTTTGTCTAATAATGGTTTATTAACCTCTTTTAAGTTTTTTTGCATACGGCCGTTATTCTATAGTATGTTATATGAAGAATTTCATACTACCGTAACAGAGAGAAGACTTACTTCCATTGTTTTCAGAAGTCGATGAGTTTGTTTATTGTTCAGATGTTCCTGGTTTAGTAACAGCGATGTGATTCGAGAAGTATGATCCAAATGAATGGCGACTATTTATAGATTCTTCTAAACGCAGCCTAAAAAGTGTACTTATGTAAACGGTAATTTATTGGGTCCATTGACGACAACACATTCAACTAAAGCTAAAGAATAATATTTTACTGTTGCCTCGGTTATATATTAAATTAAGTATAACGAACACCGATGGCTAATTTGTGTGGATCTGAAAAGGGTCAATTTTCTTCTAGGCCAACAAGGAGGCTACACAAAACATGCATGTTTTATTTGTTTATGGGATAGTAGAGCAAGATCTCAACACTGGAGTAAAAAGACTGGCCTTCGAGAGAAGCTATGGTTCCAGGAAAGCTGAATATAGTTAATGGACCACTTGTACCTAGGAATAGCATACTGCCACCTCTCCATATCAAGCAAGGGCTTATGAAACAACAGAGCTCTCAACAATCACGGTGGTTGATTTAGATATGTATATAAGTAGAAAGCTCCAAAATTTGAGCTGTGAGAAACTGAAAGCGGGCATTTTTGATGGCCCTCAAATCAAAAGGTTAATCAAGGATGAAAACTTTAGTAGTTTCATGATAGATAATGAAAGAAATGCTTGTAATGAATTTGTTGGATAGTACAAAACTTCCAAAAAGGATGAGAACTACTCGGACCACGTGGATAACATGTTGTCACATTTCGAAAAGCTTGACTGTAATATGATCATTAATGTGCACTTTAGACTGTTCCCCGAAAATCTTGTAGACTTCAGTGAAGACCAAGGTGAACGTTTCCATCAAGATATACGTACTACAGAGGAGCGGTACCAGGGTCACTGAGATGCCCATATAATGGCGGACTATTGCTGGAGCGTTAAAAATCAACCCTCTATACCAGATAATTTAAGAAAATGTTAAAAAAGAAATTTTTTTGATGAGTTGTAATTAAATTATAATATTTATGTATTAAAAATCCTTATTTTTCTTTAAAATCGTCTTTTATTAATAAATTGTATATAAATTACAGCTGATAGAATAAATCTGACTTATGTAACATCTGAAAACAGTGACCTAAAAAAATTACTTTAACACACTTAAATGTTATTTTAGTATGGGAATCGCGATTTTTGTCAATTAAGATTTCTCAGTAAATTGTTGACAAAATCAAAAGTTGTTCACCGATTTCAATGAAATAAAAATATATTAAACTAAATGCTTTTAGACCAACACTGTGATTTTGGTCGCATTATTTTTTATGAACTTTTAAAGAACATTTTTATTTTAAGATTGTTATTTTTAAAACTTCAACGATATATCCGAAACTACTGGGCCAAATTAAAAACATTGTAAACATGGATTAAAGATAATTTTGTTGACGAGTTTTAGTTTTTTTAACTGAATATGGTGAACCATTTTCAAGTTGTTCAAATATTTGTAGTGGAAGTGCCTTAATTTTAGACATAATGGTATATCGCCCAAAGTTGAGCTGATAAAAAAAAACCAGATGCCGATTTGGATTCAGAGTTCCAAATTACCTTATAAAAAACATTCAGTTCTTAAATACAAATAATGCATTCAAATTTGAATTATTTTTTATTCACGATTATATTGAACAGGGTTTGTGTTGCGGGAAATGGTTTTCGCTTAGTCGAAAAAGACTATTGCAGGGACTATTTCAGATAATTTAAAAATTTTTTCTGTATAAAACTGTGGGTTTGGGCTCAGGGTTGCTTCTGAAATCTAGCGAGTTTTAAAAAGGGATCTTGGATTTAAGAGCTGATCGCGGACCATGTTTCTCTAAAAGAAAATGATTATTTTTAATCGTTAACCCAAATTTTTATTTAAATATTGAAATTAGCCAAATCTTAAAATAAATAATCTTTTATTTGCTTGCATTTTTATATAAGCTTTAAGCCCGAATATAATATATTATTATATTATTAACATAAGAAATTTGCTTAATTTTGAGTATACATATATACCCATATTTCCCCTACACTCTACCTGTCCGAGTAAATTTTTGAGAAATACCTACCCTAGAAATACCATGCCCGAAATTGCAAGGGGCGAAATGGCAGCGGTTTGACAATTATTGGATTGGTCGGAGGGTACTAGGGTAAAATTGCTAAGTTCTGAACCAGTGTTCACAGTTTTTTTCTCTTAAAAGAAAGCCCTGAAATGCAAAAGCTTTTTGTGTCAACTTACAAAAACATACAAAAGAAAACAAAATCTTGCATTCAGACAAATAGTAAGACCTGTGGGTTTCGTTTAGGTAAAACTTAGCAATCTTACCCTAGTACCCTCCGACCATCAACCCCAAAATTTTCAAACCCCTTGCATTTTGGGCATGGTCATATATGGACATATTTTCATGAAATGGACCAAGGAATACGCTAGTGAAATTTGTCCAGTCGTGAATGAATCAGAACATGGCACAATAAACTAGTCACTAGCCCAACAACAAATAAGAGTTCTTTGTACAATCAAAGTCACTTAAGAGAATACGTTTTTGTAAATGGTTGATGATTATTTTGAATGTTTGATGTAAAATTTAGCTTTACGCAGTTCAAGAATTTTCTTTGTCAAATTTCAATTTTAAATTTCTACGAGAAAAAATTGTAAATCAGCTCTACCTTCTTTATTGTCTCATTAACGATATATAATTTAATTTAACTTTTTGACTCTTTCAAATTTAAATCCGTAGCCAGACAAGCAGCGAATTTCGAAATTATTTTTATAACGCTTATTTTTGTCAAGATCTACATTTTTGGAAACATGTGTTTGTACTTTAATGGGAAAAGTAGTATTTGAATGTTTTTCTCGATTTTTCAATAAAGCGGATTTTCGTTTATGCGGAGTTCAGTGCATTGAAAATCATTCAAAACACGCGTTACTTTATTATTATATATACGTGAAAGCTCCCGTGGGCGGACACCGATGGTCACAGCGGTTTTGTCCGTCCACGGGAGATGTCCTACGGGATCGTTTGATTAAATAAATCGACTAAGCCTTAAAAATCAAGTTAATATGTTTAATTTGCATTTATTTAAATGTGCATGCGTATACTTATAATAAAAAAACAACTTAAAATAAATTCATTCATAAAAGTTTAAAAAGCAAAAGAATATGTAATTCAGTACAAAATTATTGTTTAGGTTGAAAAAATTTGTGAATTGTCGTCTGTTTAAAATTCGCTAGCTTCCATTTTCCATTTAATTGTTCATATGCCACGAAGTCTTCTGTGGCGAAAGCTTTTAAGCGAACAATCTGTTTTAGTGCCTCTTCGTATGATTTGATGGAGTCAATTTCCTGTACAACAACCTCCTCCTCCTCTTCTGAATCGCTTAATATTTCTTCTGGATTATTGATATTTTCCAAATTAATTTCAATGTTATCATTTTCAGTGTGTGCAACGCTATCGATGATTACAAAATCTTCCAAATCAGTTTCATAATGTTCTGCAAGTGCACGAAAATTCAACAGTGTTGATAACGGTATATCGTCCTCAGGATAAAATTCTAGAAGAATGGGATTTTCAACCATGAACCCTGATTTGCGGAAACAATTTTTAATGGTTGCAGTTTCAACTTTATCCCAAGCGGTTTTAATAAAACATAAAGCATCAAGCACATTTATGGTTTTTGAAACCTCAGATGCTGACTTGGCGGATTGCATTTTAGAGATTACATGCTTCAAAATAAAACTTCTGTAGTTAACTTTAAAATTTTGAATTATTCCTTGATCTAAGGGTTGACACACTGAAGTTGTATTCGCCGGCAAAAAGGACGCAGTAATATTTGTTAGTGACAATTCTTTAGGATGAGATGCGGCATTATCTAAAAACAAAAGAATCTTCCTATTACAAGATCTCATTTTCTTGTCCAATTGATGCAACCACTCCGACATAATATCTCTTGTCATCCAGGCCTTTTTATTAGATCTCCAATCAACTGGTAGATCTGATATAGGGATGTGTTTAAAAGCTCGTGGACGGGCCGCTTTACCGATGAGTAGCAATGTTTCTTTCTGTCCTACCATGTTCACACAAAACAAAATAGTGAGCCTTTCCTTTGACAATTTACCACCCGTGCATCTTTCTGATTTTAGGGCTAACGTTTTATCGGGCAATGCTCGGAAAAAAAGACCACTCTCATCTGCATTGTAAACATCCTCGGGTCTATATTGACTCAGCATTGAAGGAAGTTTTGCCCTAAACTGATTGACATCCTCCGGGCTAACATCTGAAGATTCACCTGATATGCACTTGAAAGTTATGTTGTGTCGATTGCGCCATTTTTGTAACCATCCATCCGATGCACAAAACCTGGAATAACCCACCAGCTCAGCTATTTCTTTGGCCTTAGTCTTTACTATTGGCCCTGAAATGGGAATATTCTTGCTCCTGGCCACCGCAAACCAATCGTAGCACAGCTTGTCAACCTGGCAACCCTTTGCGGTTAGACAATTTTTTTTGTAGTGGACATTAATACCAGATTGCCACTTTTCTTTAATAACTTCCTTATTTTTTAATATTTCAGCAGATTGTGTCTTTCCAATGTTAAATCTTTAAAGAATAAATTAATAAACACGACTTATCAGCAATAACTAAGAATAAACTTACCTTTTTGCAATATCACGTACTGAAAGCCTTTCTTTCTCTTGGAAATTAATTATGGAAATTTTGTCTTTTAGAGAAAGAGAATTTCGAGGCGGCATTGCGATAGCAAACGAGCTTCATAAACTGTATCACACTCGATGCAACTCTTGAAACTAAATGTTTCACAAGCTTCTATGACTGCCCATTTTAGCTGTCAATGAGATCAATAGTTAAAGGGGAATCACAAAATTATGCTATTGTTGCTGCGCTTTCTATGTCGCATGCACACAAGCAATACTAGCGGTATTCTTGGAAAGACAAAATATTGGTTTTCATGTTTGAGAGAATACCACAAGAATCCATTATACAAAAATTTATAAGGGTGAACATATTTTGAACACGGTGAACATATTTTGACATCAGTGTTTTCCTTTGTACGGCTACGAGAGATGTTGTAGAAGAAAACGGTGTCCGTGTCCGGCCAAGGGAGCGTCCGGCCAGCGGAGATTCATTTGTTCTTAAAATACCGTCAAAACCTTGGGACCAGGAAATTTGTCCGTCTACGGGAGCTGTTCGTTCACGGGAGCTGTCCGCGAGTAGAGCTTTTACTGTACTATATTATTATTATTATTATATTACTTTCAATTAGGCGATTTTTTCTATTAAAAGGTGTTACAAGCGGGATGACACATTTAGTTTAGCAGAGGGAGGCAATACTAACAAGTAAATCTTTTACTTTCGACAAATGAATACTTTTTTGAGTGTGAATGTCTTCTACTTCCCACACAAGCACAACTGTGATGTTTGTGTGTGTTTTTAAATGAGACGGATTTTCGGCCCAAGGATCCGACGCCTACATATGGGAAGATTGAATGCATATTTAATTTTTGGCTTCGTGAGGAAATTTTATTGCTGATATCCATATGCACATGCATACTGAAAAGGGTTGGGTTGGTCGGGCCACCCAAACCGTGTTTTTTAAAAACTAGTAAACGGCTTAAGTCGGGCGTGGCCGACTATATTATACCCTACACTTCTGAATGTTCAGAAAAGCCAACTGAAATTATTTTTTTGGACCCGGGCTCTAAATTTACAAAGATTTTATAATTTATGTCATATTTGAATTCTTGAGAAAATTTCATTGTTTTTGATAACATCGGAGTTGCGATTCAAAGAGAGTTATATGCGCTCGTTTGGCGGCAATCCGCCGAGCAGATGGACTATAATAAGACTTTAAAACAATTTTGCCGAGCATGGGACAGTCAACAGAAAACCCTACCATCCAAACCCTGCCGTTAGGATTGAGGAAACAATCGCTGCTGTATCTGCTGTTGTTAGGAAGTGTTGCAGAAGGCGAAAATGACTGAGTCGTTCAAGATCAGTTTTGATACTCAACGTATTCATACAATTTTATTAACTTATATTCTAAATTTCCACTCTTTACTAAAAGGGATCAATATCTTAACATAAGAAAGGACGGCAAGAATGCATGACCGTATCGTTGGCGGCCTACCTGACAAACGGCATGTGTATTAGATAAAATGACTATTAGTTTAGGAATGCCATGGACATGAGCGATAAACCAATATTAATAAAGTAATTATCATATGCATCGTAGATATGTACAAAATAGGACAGTGGCCTGAAGTAGGACGCTCATGCGGAAAAACCTCACATTAATGGGAAATAATTATGTATAGGTAGGTAGAATGAAATGCTATGTTCATTTTTGAACATAATGCGCGGGGCAAAAAGTGATTGTTGCGATCTGTCTAGTCCGGATGTATAGATGCTATCTTGCTGTGGTGATGAACTGTACGGTTGTTGCTTAACTGAATACTTTTACTATCATTTCAGGGTTACCAGATAAACCCTTTACAATCACTATTTCCGCCTTTTGAAGATCTTCTGTCGTTACTGCGACTAATACATTTCCAGGCAGCTCTCTGAAATTATTGTCGTGATGAATAAAAAGATTTCCAATAGGCTTAATGGAGTGCATATTTGCGACTAATACATTTCCAGGCAGCTCTCTGAATTCCTTGTCGTGATGAATAAAAAGATTTCCAATAGGCTTAATGAAGTGCATATTTTCTATAAATTGCTGGGTTTGATTAAAGTCGACGTTCACATGCATGTAACGATTGTTGGCTGGCGTTTTAAAAGCATCTTCCTCTAGAACATCCCAAACATGTACGTTTGCTATCGGAGTATGTTGATAATAGATCCACATTTCGCCAAAATCGCGATCATCATCAGAGTCGTTTTAAATGTGAGAAGGTACAGATGTCTGTCGAAATTGATTTGTTTGCTGCTGTCGCTGCTGCTGAAGTTGGTTTTTCCGTGGCACTTATAATGTCCCATTCCGATTGGCTGATGTCAATACTGAAGCGAGATGAAACATTATGGGATTTGCCTAGAAAATATAATTTTGGTTTAGGCAAATAAATAGACCGCATCTGACTTTGTAGATTTATCATTATCCTGGATTTGGTTAGACGAAAATGTTAGCGGCAACGGAAGACCAAGTTTAATTTGCGATAAATTTGACCCTGCGACTGGCTTTGAGTTAGACTGCTCATAACTTTCTTGTACTCCCCTAGATGACGAAGAAGACGTCAATGCTAAAGACAGTTCTTCAGCTTTTATGTGCAGGAAGTTTTCTTGTATTTGAGACAAATTGTTGGTCATTGTGGTTGGCCCATAATTTGGCAGACAAGTTGAGTTTTTAATGAAACTTATATTCGTACCAAACATTTCAGTTTTAGCATTCAGTTCAAAGAACTTCTCCTCTCCAGAATGTTTCTTTCCCACAGAAGTTTTAACTGGCGGATTTAACGGCAAGAAACTAAGCTTACCGCTTCTTTGCTACTTGAAGATGGTAAATTTGTGCTACTATTATTCGATGATTTGCATGTTGCTTCGTTTGACTTTTAAATAATGGATTCTTCGAGAAATCGAGTAGGTGTTACTCAGCTGCATCTTTTTCATCTTTGGATATGGGTGGTGGTTCTTTGATTTCCAGAAAACCTTTCATACACGAATCTGTTAAAATATTTTTCATTGTAGCTGAATGTCCCTCGCCAGAGTTTGTTATTGTTTGTGTTTTGGTGACCATGGAAAAACTGGTAAAATGGACGATTGCAATGTGTTCTGTATGAAATTCTCTTTCATACGACTAAAGAATGAGCTGGAGCTTCAGAGACGCCATATGACGGTTGTGAATCCGGTATTGTAGACACATTGGAAATTGGCTGGATTTCGAGATCATGTGGCAAATCAGTTAAAAATGACTCGTATGTAGTTTGCGGAAGTTGTTTTTGAACAGGTTTCGGAGGTTGACTGTCCTCTATTAAGGAAGTGTCAGGAATAAAGGAGTCCCTTAATACAGGTTTCGGTTATACATTTTTGGGTGGTTGTGGTTTTGTCGACACTTCGACCTTCTCTGGGCTGTTGAACTGGAATTTGCTTCAATTTCCCAGAACCGTTCGATATTCGTGGTTACGGCTGCCTGTTGTTAGGTTTGCGAACGGTCAATACTCCGGATAGTATCCACCCCATCCTTTATCGAGTATTTTCACAAATAGGTCGGCCCCGATAAATAGATCAATCCTATCAGATTTATTGAAACTCGGATCTGCTAAGTTAAAGTTATGCCACCCTTGAATGTCAGATTTGAATGACTCATCTGGATGAACTGCTGCTACTGATGGTAAAATTGGTGCTTCTGTTTCTAAGATGGACTTACTTTGAAATTGTGGACGAGTTTCTAATTTAACTTTAGATTTGGCAACGCCTACCACTGCTTTGGTTCTTGGCAGATGTAATATTTGGGTGGCTTCCTCGCTTATTGATGTGCTTTGTGGGCCTTGGTAAATCAAAGCACGAAGGATCATGAATTCCCCTTGCAATGATTTCTCCTGTACTTGAGCTGTGGCCAGTAAAACAAGTGGTGTTGAGTTCGTTGTCAAAGATGTCGATTTTTCTGTGTTTAGGTTGTGATGAAGAATTTCCTGATGTGTTTTTTCGCATTTCTGGCATCCACTCTTTGATAAACATCTCTTATCCATCTTCTGTCCCAGGCAGTTTTTACAGTTTTTGATGCTCTTGGCACGCGTCTCGTTCTTTTGTTTGTATCGTTTATAATTTTGCACAGGCATACGTTTTATGGTCATTTCCTTGGCAATAGAAGAAATATAGTTGATTCGCCAAGTATGATTCTGATTTTTGTTGATGTTTTTGAAACACGACCGTTCTTTTGATCTGGGATGATTCAAGTGCCCTGTATTGTTGTTCGTGGTATAGAAACACGTCTTCTAGTAATTGAATTTCCGTTGTTTTTTTTCGTTGTTTGTTCGAAGAGGAGTATACCTTCTTTGTCGAGTTTCCTGATGATTACTCGAGCTATGTTGAGACCCATTGCATCCAATGCTTGAACACATTCTTTTGAGTGTCTAGTAAACTTTTTTATGTTTGTGATTGAAGAGCTACATATATGTGGCTGGTCAAGAATTTTATCCATAAGATAAAATTGTTGTTGTACTTTTGATTGATAATATTTCACGCTCCTTGGTAGTTGCTTTCTGTCGTAGGTAGATGTTGAATTAGTTTAATTGCCTCTCCTTTTAGCAATGTTTTAGGCGTAGCACAAATTTTTTGAAAAGGTCGTGAAAAGAAGACCATTCCTGTACATTTCCATCGAAGTCTGGAATTTTTATTTTTTCCAGTTCCACCGACTCTTTGGTTTCCGTGAGATTACTTATTTTGTTTGTCAAGATATAATATGCCGGCTGGTATTCTAATTCGATTTCTACCAATTCTTCAAGAATATCTTCCTTTATAAGTAATTCTGTGCTGAGCTTGATGTATAGCTGCTTTATTGACTCCATCTGACCTTGCCACGATGTTTTTTGAGTTTCTAAGAGGTATATGCTGTTAGTAGTTTGTGTCTCTACTAAGTTGTCCCTGAGTTTTGTGATTTCCCTTCTGTATTGACAAAGCCAAGCGCTTGTTTTCTCGTCAATATTTTGCAATTGGTTCACTGCAGGATCCGGGACTGTGAATTTTTTCTCAGCCTTTTTTTCATTCATCGAGTTCATGAACTCCATAAATTGCTGGAAAGTTCGTTTTGCTTTTGTTGTTCTTGCATTTTCTGCATGACTTCATTGGTTTTGAAAGCATGTGTATGTTTTTGACTTTCTGAAATTTCTTGTACAGAAAGCGATTCACCCGGATTGGTTTTTGCAGACAGATCTTCTGTGGATTTTTGAGCATCTGTATCTTCAGTGATGTTTGTTGACTCTTCTATCAATCTCCTTGCCTCTGCCACTAACTTTTTCGTAGCTAGTCCGATGTTCTCAGTGAAATATGGGTCATGTTTTACTCCCATTAATTCAAGCTTTTAATGGTTTAAATTGAATTGTTCCCACAATTTATTTCATATATCTAGCGATGTTTTTACTTGTATCGAGCCTTTTTCTAGTGCCTTGACATTTTTACTGTTTGTACAATGTAACATGATCTATAATAATTTTTTTTAATTATTATTATGCTCAGAAAGACTGTTTCGTAGCTAGTTTCTTCTACTTTCGAAGGACCAAAATGTTAGGAAGTTGCGAAAATGACTGAGTCGTTTAAGATCAGTTTTGATACTCAATCTGTTCATACAATTTCATAACCTTTTATACTACTTACAATTCTAAATTTTCATCCTTTACTAAAAGGGATCAATATCTTAATATAAGAAAGGACGGCAAGAATGCATGACCGTATCGTTGGCGGACTATCTGACAAACAGCATGTGTATTAGAGAATGTGTATTAGGAATGCCATGGACATGAGCGATAAACCAATATAAATAAAGTAATTATCATATGCATCATAGATACGTACAAGATATGACAGTGGCCTGAAGTAGGGCGCTCATGCGGAAAAACCTCACATTAATGGGAAATAATTATGTATGTATATGTAAATAGGTAAAAATAAATGCTATGTTCATTCTTGAACAGCTGTCATACAAAGCAATCCAAGAGTTTCGACAAGAAGCTTAGCTGTTCAAATGGGTATAAGCAGACAGTCATTGCAGTCAATTATTCTCAAAGATTTGGACTTATTCGCATATAAAAATGCTATGTTCATTCTTGAACAGCTGTCATACAAAGCAATCCAAGAGTTTGGACAAGAAGCTTAGCTGTTCAAATGGGTATAAGCAGACAGTCATTGCAGTCAATTATTCTCAAAGATTTGGACTTATTCGCATATAAAATTCAAATGACCAACAAACTGAATGCAGCAGAGTTTTCAATTCGCTTGGAATTTTGCCAGAAGCTGCTTCAAATGGTGGAGGAGGTCGGAAACATGTTGAACTGTCTTTTCATGTCTGACGAGGCCCTTTTTAAACGGCAATATAAACACACAAAATTGTCTAATATAAAATGCTTCCAACCCATAGATACTCCGGAATTGCATCCACTTCGTGTCACAGAGTGATGTGCAGTTTCATAACTCACCAACGAGCAGAGGGCATTTAAATTCCATTATTTTTAAAACTAATTTAACATGAATAAAATAAAAATTAATTCCATACACTGAAAAAAGTAATTTGAGTTTCTTAATGTAGTAATATTCACCAGCCACCCTGTATATACCCTGTTGCACAAAGTGTTGCAGGGTATAAAAAAACACGTAAAAACAGGATAACCTTATTTCTGCCGACCGTGTTGTTTCAAAATCGTATAAAAAAGACCATGAAAAACAGGATTAATGTACAGGGTGGGCTATTCAAAATTTTAAATTTGAATTGGCTCTAAAAACAAAGTACTGATAACTTCATATTTCTGGTTTAATTGGAACTTTGTCATTCAATAATGGAACACAATATCATTTCAAAAGAACGCTTTTATTTTTTTTGCGGCCTTTGAGTATATTGGTATTAAACAAAGGTGCATTTTTAATCTAAGGCCAAGCTTGCAGAACCGAAATAGATGTTCTCTTTCTACTAATCTCATCTACTAATCTATACTCTGGAAATAATACTATTGTGGGTTCATGGCTATGCTAAACGGCACAGAAGTGATGAAAGTCGTCACTGTACAACCTAAGCGAAACCAGAAATCTCGATGAAAATAACTCATAGATGAACTAAAGTATGTATGATTTTAGATTGAACTTGACTCTCTCTAAAACGTGTTCGAAAAGGGAAATTTTATAGGTGGCGGTGAATAAAGCACAATATTGAAAATTTCTCCACCAATGATGGATTGTACCGTGGTGTACTCATATCATCTTTTGGTACTATTCGCCTTTGTGTATGGTATGGTCGTTTTAGTGTTTATATTTCTTAGTTATCATTATGCTTACATCTTTTAGTAATAGTATAGGAGTTTATATTGTAAGGATTAATATGACAGATATAAGATAAAAGGATTTTAAATTAACATTAACAAAGAAAACTTAACGAGCCTAAAAAGTGAATTTTTAACATAGTTGATTAATATTTTTAAAAGGTCAATTACTCCACGAGCTAAGTGGAACAGGTTTGTTGTTGTTTGTCTTATGGAGATGAAAGAGTAAGTCAGCGAAGTTACGGTGAACACAACACCGTCTGGACATCGTTACCATATATGTGTGGTGCCGACAAAGTCTCTACTCCAATTTGAATTCAATCTTTATTATTAACATTTAATTAATATATAATTGGTCAGACTAAAACTAAGGTGGTTATTTTATCTAGAATACATGTGTATGTGTAGTTATAGACTGCTGCAGCTTTGCTGCAGCCAAAGGATATTACATATAGGATATTTCATAAGTATAAAAGTATTTCCATGAACTTCTTCCCGTAAAAATAATACAAAAACTGGGATATTTAAATTGTTACATTAAATAAATAACTTAAAACTAAAAAATAGAACAAATTACTACTATTGGATGGTTATAAACACTTTGTCGTCTAGGTCCTATGAGTTAATCCTCCTGTGGCAGAATATAAGTTCTCTCAAAGAACTTAAGTGAATTGCCGACCAAAATAACGTCAATACTTCCAAAGTCTCCAATAACGTAAACACTTTCAAAGTATATCCTCCCGTAAATTGTCTGACTGGTAGGTTGTCTATAGGTCCGTAAGCAACGTGAAATGTAGGTCAAGACATGCCGAAAGTAACGCACTAGGGATGTCACTGATAAATATATTGTACAACAGGCTTTCCTGAGGAACCCCTGCCCGAACCGCGTGTTTGTCGGAACCCTGCTAACGGCAATTGTTGCTACCGTCTGTTCAGTCCGGCCTTGATGTTGTCGGCTAGACTGTCAGAGCGTGGTATGTACCATGTTCCAGCCTAAACCCGTATTTGAAGGCCCCTAGGGTAACTCCAAATACAGCCATCGACTTCACGTCGTCATCTATCTGACCCCTAAATTCTAAAGTCTGCAGTCTTCGCAAATGCCCATGCTATTGGAAATGGAACGGCCTAGCGTTCCATCCCTGATCTGGGTATTTACTGACGTCGGCTCACTGACGCGAGATGTGCGGACAGACTGTGCTCCCTTGCCTATCTCCTGGGCTGGTCATGATTTTCTATTCTTGTCCGATGTCTTCTTTGTTGAGGCTGCTGCGCTTGGCGGTTTCGCCTTTGAGGATCGTTGCACCGGCTGAATCTGCGGTTGTCTAAATAAGACTTGTGGAAACACTGATCTAAATCGATTTCATGAACTCATCTCTATTTTATTGTTACATATGATAATTGCGATCTCTAGCAAAAAAGGTAAAAAGCAAAAAATTGAAATAAAATTTCAGTTTCTGTACTAAATAATAAAAGTGTCTTTTGTAACATTTAGTATGACTTATTTCATTGGCGACTAGTGGTAGGTAAATCTATAATTAATTTATATTTAGCATTAAATTGCGAAAAATTATTCAGAAAATTGTTAGATTGGTAGAACACCACAAATTGCATTAAATTGCGGCAGACTTTGAACAGGGATTAAACCGGCTCTTGCTTTTATATTTAAATAGAAGACAAGTTTTTAACAAAATGGCAAAGTGACATTGATTTTCGTGGCTGCACACTACTTTTATCACGATTTCGGGCCCATGACAACCCTCTTCAGAAAGCCTTGCTGCAATTGTTGAAAGTAAAACCGAACTCTATAGGGCCAGGCTCTCCCCAAACGAATGAGAACTACTGTTGTAAACCATACTTTTCAAGTTTTCTTCACACAATTGCACACGAAAATACAACTTACTCTTGCCATCTCTAAAGAGACTCCACATCGAGAGCCATCAATAGATTTCTTTTACAACAACGTGTGTGTGTGTTGTAAAAAGAGTTTAGTTGACTATGTCAACTTGTGTGCCGTGCCGTGCATGTATGTACGTATGTTTAGCTCGTTTGTTTTATTTCGGTCTGTTGCTTTTACACATTGAACAGGGATTAAACCGGCTCAAGACCTCTTGCTTCTATATTTAAATAGAAGACAAGTTTTTAAGAAAATGGCAAGTGAAATTGATTTTCGTGGCTGCACACTACTTTTATCATGATTTCTGGTCCGTGACAACTCTCTTCAGAAAGCCTTGCTGCAATTGTTGAAAGTAAAACCGAACTCTATAAGGCCAGGCTCTCCCCAAACGAATGAGAACTACTGTTGTAAACCTTACTTTTCAAGTTTTCTTCACACAATTGCCCACGAAAATACAACTCACTCTTGCCATCTCTAAAGAGACTCCACATCGAGAGCCATCAATAGATTTCTTTTACAACGTGTGTGTGTGTGTTGCAGACTTTCACATAAAGTCGTTAAATTACCCTCCGACCCTGTAAATTCCCTAGTCCCTGAAGAACCACCGCTACTGCGCCATAATCCACTTCCCATGCATTTACCTGGTGAATTTAACATGGGTTTGTCCTACGAAGGGGGCGAATGACCCGTCTCTGCATAACCTTTAGCCACCACTAGGGTGCCTACTTACTCCACCGCCAAACGACTGAAGGCTGTGGTAGTGCATACTATGTAGTACAAGAGCTACCTACATAACACCATTCCCTACACTACCACTACATGACGAACGGCCGTGCTAGTTCCTATTATGTAGTGCAATACTTACTACAATATTTAACACACCTTTTCACTTAATTGTATAATTAAAAAACTTTTACTTAACAATTTAGGTGATGTTTATTTCTTTGAAAATTATCAAAATAAAAAATACGGTGTTTTTATAATAATTAAAAACTTAACAAATTCAGTCGACTGTATAAACTATTAAAATAAGGAATGTAAAGAAAAATAAAAATTTAAGAAGTTAATTCTTTTCCGATTAAGATTTTCTCGCCCAACAGTCTTAAAATGCCGCTTTTTCTGCAATTGTATTGCCTTTAGTAATTCGTCTTCAGGGTTTTCACACCAATTCATCCGTATACAATCTGAAAAAAATGTTAGTTATTTTATTCAAATGTTATACTGCATTTTCATTAGGCCATTTATTCTCGTTTTCGCTCGAAACTTTTCAAAACGTCTCAACCAATTTTCACACAATTTGTGGTCGTTTTCATTCTCGTTCTGCTTTTCGTTTGACAGTTCATTATTGTTTATTTTTTTCTTTTAGCACGCTTATTTTTACTTTTACTTCATAAAATATCCATTTCACCAAATATGTTTGACGATTGATTAAAAATGTCTGCCTTGGGATGACAAACAAACGATAAAAAAACGATTATTTTGGAGATGACACACTTTATTTAAGGTGGCATCGCCTGTGCGAAACGTTTTCGTTCCTCTTCTGTACAAAAACAAGTCAAAGTGAGACGTTTTCATCACTTGAATTTGAATGGGAAAACGTCTCATTTTGACTTGTTTTGGCCAAACTTTTGAAAACACATCAAAAGTGCCTAGTGAAAAAAGAGCATTAGTTATAAACATTAATTTTTTTTTTAATATTAAAAATGCTTTAAAGCCTTTAGTGGTTTTTTCCCTGGACGCCATCGACGTTATATTCATAAGTTACCTCAACCGATAAAATGTTTCGCAGGTGTTTACGTATTCCATTGGGAAAAATGAGAGATTTCATGACGTCTATCTGAAAAAATTGAGAAACTTTATTAGAACAAACCATGAATCAATAAGAACAGACTACGCATTGCGCAGGTCCGTTAGTTCTGTTGCTCTCACTCAGCTGATTGAGTGACGTAGACAGAGGGCATTGTGGTTTGTTATCTTACATTCGTGGTATATTGTGAAAGGTAGAAAGTCGTTAAAGTTAAAAACAAATAATGTAAAATAAAAACTAAAATGTGGTGTGCAGTGAAAAATTGTTGTAACAATAACAGAAAAAAACCGTGTACAATCAGTTTATTTAACTTTCCGGCAGATTCAAAGTTATTAAAGCAATGGATAAGTTTTTGTTGCCGAAAAAATAAAATAAATCCAAAAACTTCCCACGTATGTATGGAACATTTTAAACCAGAGGACTTCGAAAACAATTTGCAATATGAAATGGGTAAGTAATAAGTTACTATATATGCATAAAAATGAAGTGTATACATTTTACGAATCCTGCATAAGGATTTACCAAAAGACGTTTTTTGAAGCGCGGTGCTGTGCCTTCTGTCCGTAAAGATTCTTCTACGGACGAAGATGATAAGGGCCGTGGACAGCGAATCCAAAAGCGGGAAAACAAAAAAATTATTGAAATGCTTATGAAACAAAACGATTCAGAATGTGTTTCACTGGACGGTAAGCAAAGTATCAACGCTCAATATTAAAGTAACTATACATTACAATTATTGCTTAGTAGATGTAAATGAACCATCAGTGGATCGCCAGTTTCCCTCAGAATCAGAGATGCATCAGGAAGAAAATATGGAATGCTTAAAAAAGGAAATGTAAGTTAAATATGACGTATATGTTTTGCTTGGTTTCAATAATTATATTAACTTTCAGCGATTGCCTGCGTAACGAAAACTATGCCCTAAAGGAAACCGCAAAAAAAGAAGCAGCTGAATTTAGAGCTTTAAAAGAAAAAACAGAGAAAGACTGCAAAATATATAAATATAATCTGGATGGCTTGAGAACTCGATTAACGAAGGCTGAATTCGAATTGACCAATTTGGAAGAAAAACTTTTATGTATTTTCACTAAAGGTCAAATTGCAAAATTGAAATCAGGCGTTAAGCGCACAAAAATATCTCAAACATCGCTCATAAAATATCTCAAACAAACCTTAATGTCGCAAATGCAGCAAGACAAAAAGTTAAGCTGGCAACTAAACTTTTCTCTCACACTGTGGCGCAGGCCATTACGAGGGCAGCCAGTCAAGGTCAGCTTGAGGGTTTAAACTGGGAAGAATGCCATAGACTGTTTAAATTGGTAAAGCTGTTATAATTCGAAAGCATATGCATATATTTTAGCTCTTATAATTTTTCCAGACCAATGATTGGTTTGATGTGATGAACGTCAAAGTTCCTTACCCAGACACAAGGGAGCGTTGCCATGCATACGGCCTTTCTCTTGCAACACAAAATAATATACTTGATGCAATGACCGAAATGGTTAAGGAAATGCGAGCTGTTGGAAGAAAAACGTTGCTGCCCTTTCAAAAAGGTAGCGAATTGCAAAAATTTGGTTTTTATTTATTATATTAAATTTTTCTTTTAGGAATAATTCAATCAAATAATGCCATAAAAGGGCTATTTGAAGACATGGTATCGCGATACAATTTGAAATATATTCTAACGTACCGCCTGAATCAGTACGTTTTAGAAAATTTTTTCGGAGTGATTCGCGCCAAGGGAGGTCTGCACGATCACCCCGATCAAATTGAATTTAAATATCGCTTAAGGTCGTATATTCTTGGACGAAATGATGGTATCATATCCGATGGTGGAAATGTAGAAAAGGACGATACGCCAGACTTAGAAATGTCGGAAAAGTCGCTAACTGGTAATATGCAATTTTTGTTAACAGTTTGTCTATTGGTGTTGTAATATTTCTTATTGCAGGCAAAATATTTGCAGTTTTAGATGTTGCTGCAAACACCGACGAACAAGTCGAGCAAGAGTTGACAGATATGCAATACGATGGCCTAGAAAATCTCGCGGGCTATATTTGCCATAGATTAAAAGATGTGGTTCCAGAAATTGCCGTATCAGAAAACGAAAAATGTTCTTCATCGTATTCGTGGGTTGATCATTTGTCTGAGGGCGGACTATCAAAGCCGACTCAAAAAACTATGGAACACATGCAAGAACTTGAAAATATTTTCGAAGAAAAAATATACAAGGCTTGCTAATTAAAGAAAACTTCATAAAGTCTCACGTACAACAGGCAGATCATATTGAATGTGACAAAAAGTAAAAACCCTTTTTTTTAGATCTCGTATGTATTTCAAAATAAGAAAATTAAACCAGGAGATCATAGACAGATCGAGTTCGAGAAAAAAAAATATAAAAAAATAATAAATTAAATATAAAAAAAACAAAATTCTATGATTTTTCGTTTTATTTTATTCAAAATAAAAAATAACCATAACATTTTTTAATTACCACAACAAATCTCATACTGTTTTCATAACATACAAGCAGTTGTGCGCTCTGATGACGTACATGCGCAGTAGAAAATTTTTTTGAAGAGAGGAATGCGCCATCTGTGTTTATTGCTTCATGGAACAAACATACTTGTACTTACCAATTTTTAACATCTCAATTCCGCTGAAGTTCACACACTGAATTCAATGACACGACTGATGTTTTGTTTTGGCACACAATACACACAACCAAGCCACATGTACATGAAAATCGATGTTACACGTGTATTTTTATTTTTTCTCCCCTTTCCGAAAAGGTATATTGGGTTCATAGGACAAAACAAAATCAACTTCACTTTAACTTTTATTATTGGTTGTTTTTTTGCGCGCACAATATTATTACAATAATAACCTGTTGACACTTAAAGACAATGAACACTAATAAGCATGTAGCACAAAACAGAAACAGCTGTTTCTGTTTTGGTTCTGCTTCTGTTTTTGCACATTATCTGATAATGTGCAAAAACAAACGGTAAATTGTCGGCAGAGGCAGAACAACGCTCTGCAGCACAAACTATTTACCATCAAATGACAAAAACAAAAAAATAATAAGGGAATCAAACACATAAAATTTCCTACCAAGAATGTGCAGACTATGTCGGCTAGTTTTCGGAAGGAAATTCAGAGATTGTGCAGACTATGTTAGTAAAAAAGATCAGACTATGTGCAGACTAGGTCGTAGAAATGTCGATAGACATTTAAGAGTTATTCGGCTAAATGTCTGATAAAATAACAGACATTTAATAGACGATTTCGGAAATCAGACATGTCGGAAACAATTGCACACTGGGAAGTTGTAATCAACATTCCTGCGGCTCTGGTGAGGGATAACAGGGAGATAATAAAATGTATGATGTTTTGGTGGAAATATTTCTCTCCAAAACGAAATACAACATTTGAAAGGCATTTGTTCCGGAATATAACTCCTACTTAGGACGAGAATTTCAACTAGTTTTTTCTCCGGTTTCTTCAACAAGTGGAAAAATGTTCATTCAGCACAACTAAGGAAGAAAATGAAAAAAATGCAATAAAGGAAAAAATAATAGACTCGTTGGCGCCCCTCGATTTGAAAACGAGGTTGTTAGAGAAGCAACAGAGTTTCTCGGAAATTGTAGACGCATGCAAAGTGTACTAGCAGATTAACAATACCTCTCGTGGCATGTTGTTATCCACTGAGAAGGAGCAAATGCATAAAGTTTCCATTAAAATCAAAACTCAATCAAATCCGTCAATTGAGTGCAGCAAATTTATGCTGTACTATTGGTGGAAAAGATATTGAAATGTTCATTGATTCCGGGTGTCGTTTAAACCTTATAAGCGAAAACGACTGGCATCTATTGAAAAATTCAGAGGCGGTAATGTGGAATACACGCTCACATTCGGAGAACAAATTTAAAGCATATGCTGCCAGCTATCCATTGCAAATCGTCGTGGTGTTTGATATGTATGGGTTACAGGAACGAAATAATATCTTTGTTCTTTGTCATCAAAGACGGCAACCAATCTCTCTTGGGAAGAGTAACAGCTCTCAAACTAAATATACTGAAACTGGGATTGGATGTTAATCACATTAACGGGAAAGAAGAACAACAACCCTTCACGAAAATAAATGACATTAAGGTGTCATTATCTATAGACCAGACTATAAAGCCTGTCCAACAACCAGTACGCCGTGTTCCTGTTGCGCTGGAGGCTAAGGTGTCTTATAAAATAGATGAGAAGTTGCGGCTTGATATTACAGAACCAGTTTTTGGTCCCAGTAAATGGATTTCCCCTATAGTTATTGCGTTCAAAGGAAACGACGAAAATTATCCATAGCCCACATTTGAGTCATTTATGAGCAGATTGATGTCGGCAAGAATCATTTCTAGGCCGGATCTTACACAACATTTGTTACACATTAATGTTTGTTCAGATATAAACTATTCATGTTGGGAGTAAACTCTGCTCCCGAAATTTTTCTAAAAATTATGGAATGGATGCTTTCTATATGCCGAAACGCTCCAAATTATATCGATGATATCATTGTATTTAAAAGCTGCGACGAAGATCATGATGAAGCGGTAAAATCTGTTTTGGTGGTTCTGAATACAAATAATGTGGCTTTAAACCAAGCAAGATGTGTGTGGAAAGCTAAAAAGCTTATGTTTCTGGAACACGTACTTTAGGCAGATGGGTTCACTGCAAATCCTGAAAAAGTAAAATTTGGTTACTTAGATTGCAGGCTTTCAAGTTCAAAGTAAAATATCGCCCAGGAAAAAAGAAGTTGAAGTTGTTGGAGGAAGACAAATGTATACAAGAAACATAAGCATGGTGAAAAAGATTCCAGATGCTCAATTTCCGGAGAACACAGCAGCGCAACAAGGTCTTTGCACGGAACCATCCACTGTCGTCAAGGAACCTTTTTTGCCCATCAACAATAAACCCTCATCACCCGCCTTCAATCCAACGGATGCGTTAGCTAGCCAACACGACCGCAGCGGGTATGATGCCGCACAGTCCGAGCCATCATCGTTTCCAGATCAGGGACCGTTGAAGCTAAAACTAAAAAAAGTGGGAGGGATGTGGAAAAACTCATCTTTATTGATTTCATGAACCCATCTCTATTACATATGATAATTGCGATCTTTTGCGAAAAAGGTAAAAATTAAACAATTGATATACAATTTAAGTTTCTGTACAAAGTTAATAAAAGTTTCTTTTGATACATTTAGTACGAGTTATTTCAAGACTTAAGGAGACGTTTCGTAGTTGTACTTTCACATTTTGCTGATCAAACCAAAGTGCGAGACTTTGTCAAATGCTTGAGCAACATCCCGATACACGGCGCATCAATTTCCGCTCCGTTCAAACGATTTTTCTTCTATCGCAGGACTTCATTAGCAGTTGTAAGCAATGGAATCACTGCAGAGTAACTTTCTCCTCTCCTGATATAGCTCAATTTCCATTTCGTTGCGTAAAGAAAATTGAGCATTGGCAGACATACGTGTATTTTTTAGAGTTTTCCATAATGAAGATTTGGTTGGAGCTGTTGGAGTAAGAACTGCGATAATTTTTGCATACTGTTTTACATGTTTAAAAGCACTTGCAACCTCTTAAAATCTTTAGCCAGTGGCCAGACCTACGCCACTGGTGATTTGTTTCGATGCCATTCGTGGAGAAGCCTACGTTTCTCGTTTACCAGGAGCTCTATTTCACTGTTAGAGTGAGTATACAAATTTCTTGTCGAGTGTTTTTGTTTCAGCGTAGATGGCGATCTGTTCTAAGATGGAATTAAAATTGGCCAAGTACAGCCTTATCATGGAGAAGAAATGTAACAGGTGAATAGTCTGACGATAAATCGGGGCAAGTGCCAGCAGCAAGTTCGATTTGTTTATTCTTGGTATGCCAAAATCGGGTTGTTGGGTAAGTACTGATTCGGGTTGTTGGCCAACTGAATCGGGTTGTTGTAAAGTCCAGTTAATTTTTTCACCGCGTTTGGCACTTGTACAGCCGGTTTCCCCAAGGGTTTGCTAGACGGGATCCCCAGTGCGTATGTTTGACATTGTATCCACCAGCGACAAGAGTATTGCTTCTGAGACCATAAAAAAAGTTAAATCTTCTGATATCGAGTACCGCAAACGGGAAATATATTGATGTTTCATTCGTTTCCGCATTAGGATACCAGTGCCTCATGCACCTTACTGTCGGGGTGGTGTGTATCATAAAATCTAAAATTAAATATATGAAAGTTGTATTTGTCTGTAAGATGCGTTTCCCATAATAGCATTATATCAATATTTCGAAGATATGGACATTTTCATACTCTGTACAAGCTGTTGAATCATAGATTCAGCGTTACCAAATTGTTGCGCAGGCGCAACACCGTTTATTTTAACATCGTTTCCGCCGTTAGAATAAACTGGGCTCTGATAGAATTCTAT
Organism: Hydrotaea diabolus; assembly: GCA_963513945.1. Classification (NCBI taxonomy): domain Eukaryota; kingdom Metazoa; phylum Arthropoda; class Insecta; order Diptera; family Muscidae; genus Hydrotaea; species Hydrotaea diabolus. The sequence continues at coordinate 96,898,355 of OY740720.1, read as the reverse complement.
GAAAGTGTTTGGTGCCTTTCGGTTAGAAATGAATTTAAAAATAAATTTACGCTTATGTTTGAGTTCTTTGTAAACCCTACAACCTCTGTAGTTTGCAGTATGTTGTTCCACGCAGTTGCTACCATTGTCTGTATTTCTTATGTTGACGCGTATGTAGTTCGAGTTCAACCTTGTACATTGGTTTGGAAACTTTTTTGTTGTTCTGTACTTTGACCACGAATTGTACGTTAACGTTTTCTTTTTCTAACGTTCTGCTGTAAAAATTGTATTTTTATCGTTAAAATATGCTGAAATAGCGGAAAATCCATTTTCGGTGTATGGCTGTATTTTGGTTTCATGTATGTTGCCTTTCTTTAAGGGCACAAAAGTACCGCTACCAAGTAGTTGGGCAATTATAATTACCACTTCGTTAGTGCTACTTTCCCGAAGGTATTTTTGAGGCGACCTTGCATTTAGAGCAGTTGCGGAAGTGGAATGAGGCTCTTCATCGCTCAGCAATGCAAACCAGTTATTACTTGTAGCAGACTTTGGTGGTTCTTGCCTTTCGCGGGGCTGGCTTTATGATTTATTGAAATGTAGCGATCCGTGCCTGTCTGTAAATCCTTTACTTGTTTGTCTTGTTTCAGTTCGTTGTTTTCTTGTGTGTGTGTTTTCTATTTCCGCAGAATTTACGCTATCTTTGTTATTGATGCTGTTGTCAGCACTACCGGGTGAGAGAGTTTCTTCGCCCTTTTTTGCCACTTTCTGAAATTATTGCTACTTTTCACAAAGTATTCGTATGCCATAAGACATTAACTATTTAGACCCAGTGTCTGAATATATAATTAGTTAACTTGAGACATTCATAAATGAATTTAAATTATTAGAATGTAAGGCTATTGATAAATCATATGAATACCTATAACAGACGGTTGAAGATATCAATTTTTTTAAAAATAATTTTATGGAACAGCAGTGGTTGCCCTGAACGTGTATTTTCAAAGTTAGCGCTAATAAAAAAACTAACAGGTTAAAGGTGAAAAACTGCTCATCTATGCTTTCAGCTCTGAATTTGCTGGACACGAATTTAGTAGAGTGGACTCTAGGTGCAAAACTTGTATAAAAGTATTGAAACGAAGCTTCGAAAAAATAGAACGTTAAAGTCAAAAGTTTACAGACTGTTAAAAACTAACATTGCTGGTGCTTTCGAAAAAGCTGTGAGGCCATTATAAAAGCTAGATCCATATGACTGGAAATCGTTCCACCGCGCCAACAGGCCTAAAAGCTTCCCGAACGGCACCGCACGCCATTCATTCTTGGGATGAATTCATTAAATTATTGCACTCGTTCGGGTATAGCCACAGTTTGAAGCGAGCATTACGAACGTTAACACGCGAAAAAGTTGTGTCACGTACACTAACCGCAGACGTCGTCTTCTGCTCTAGTGAAAAAGTGCTTTCAGTGACAACAAGTATCCCCAATTCAAACAACCCTTCGACGATATCCCAGAAATTTTGTGGGTGGAAGAATCATTTCGTTCTGAAGTGCTGCAGTGTGTTGTGGTAGCTCAGATTTGACGAGCAACATCCATTATCATTACTGCACTGCAAGCTCACCCAGTCCCAGCGTGGGTGGGTGTGTGTGCGTGCGCCAGTAAAAAGTCCACTTGGACAATACCAAATAAAACAATTAAGCGCTCATAATTCTCATACCCGCAATTCGTGGGGAGAGGTCATCGATTAGTGCCAAACACACATAGGAACACACGGCAATCACACACACACACAGGATTCACACACAAGGATTACAAGAACTGGCAACGGCACTTGTTGCTTACTAACCGACAAAATAACTGGGTGAGTGGATGGCTGAGTGACATTTGGCGTCGTTTGCCCGTCTGAGTTGTTCGGCTTCATTCCATGCTGGTATTTGAACAAGAATTAATAACTTGAGCAGACAACCCACCCGTCTGTGGACCTTGCATAAATTTACATTCGTAAGTTTCGGAACAATGGCGAAAACGTAAAATCTCACCCCGCCCCTAGCCTCTTGTGGTTTGTTATACTTACAAAATGCTGTGTATGTACGTCTGGGCCACATCGTGAGTATACTATAGAAAAGTGTGCTTGCCAAAGAGGTAGCAAGCGCAACAGGAAGTCAGGGTCTCGCACAATAGCTATCATCGTACCACTTTGGATAGAGGGGCAAAAAACGCATACCACCGAAGAGGATACTTTTCGCACAAAATCAATATGCAACGGGAAAGTTGCTCCGTAGGTCCCACTTGTCACTAAGGAAATGGTGACATTGTCACGAACCTCATTGCCTAAATGGCAAAGTTCATTTCCCATGGCAAAAAGGCCATCATTTCGCGCACAACTTTGAATTGACATGTGGAACGATTTTCCGTCATCTCATTCAATACAGTCAATTACGGAAAAAACGTGCTGGTTACCCACACATCTCATTGAATGTGCATATGAATATCCTTTTGTTCGAGGTATATCCACATTTTATTTGTTCTTTGCTGTTGTATGTGCAGGGTTCTCCGTTTAGGGCATAACAATTTTATATATAAATAAAACACAGACTACGATATAGAGTTCAACCATTTTTTCCCAGGCCCAATCACACCTCGGGTATGAAAATCACACCACACAGTAATTTTTTGCGGATGCAATTGTGTGTCTTGAAACACATGTGGGTTTGTTGGTGTCCAACGACGCATATTTTGTTTACTGACAAAATCACTCAGCCAGAAATGAGCTTCATCGCTGAAGATAATGAAAATTGAAGTAGGTGCTCTTAAAGTTGCGACCACTGACTTAGAATTTCGGTAGTGACTTTAAATGACTTCCAAAGTTTTCTCGTAAGTGAACTTTACCATGATGAAAATGGTGACTTCGACTAACGTTTTGACACTGAAAGTTCATTAAAATGGTCCCTATTGGAAAACCCTTTACATCGCTTTGTATGTGTTTGATTATGTACATTCCCTGCAGGCAAAGTAACTAGTATGCAAATAGAAACATACTAGTTGCTCCGAGCACCATACTAGTTGCACATCTATCCATTCTTAATAGGACGAACTATCGATTTTTACATGGGGATGTCCCGGCTTGTAACTAGTTGTTTTATTTATAGTTGAATACTAGTTTGCTAGGTTATTGCTTCATACTAGTCCATTTTATACCATTTGTATACTAGTTTGCTAGTTTCTTCCTTCATACTAGTCCATTTTATACCATTTGTATACTAGTTTGCTAGTTTCTTGCTTCATACTAGTCCATTTTATTCCATTTGTATACTAGTTTGCTGGTTTCTTGCTTCATACTAGTCCATTTGTATACTAGTTTGCTACTTTATTGTTTCATACTAGTCATTTTTATACCATATTAATACTAGTTGGCACACACACTAGTAGTTCCCAGTAAAACGTTGGTATTTATATAATACATATGTATATTTATTACATTTATTATAAAAAAAAATTTAGTTCATGAAAGTTAAAAATTAAAATAAAAATTAGAAACTCAAATTATAGGAAACTCAAATTATAATTCCATTGGTGCGGTTGATTTTTTTTGAATCCCCTGTTGCCTAAAATGTTTTTTCTTATTTATAAATATTATTATTATTTTTGTTGTAAACAGAGTAAGCAAAGTATGAGTCAACCTTTTTTGTCTTATCTATGCAAGAGAGGGAGAGCGTTGATTGCTTCTAAAGCAGCGCAGTCGATCGTTTCTTATTTTCTCTATTCTTGTTCTTGATCAAGTAACTCGATTTTGCTACAGTTCTTGCAACAACTAGTTGTACGACTGTCCCAAAATTGAACTAGTTGGTAATTTGCCTGCAGGGTTGCTATGTGCTTTGTATGTGCAGTAGCAGCACCACAGATACACATCTTCATACGGGCAGTATTAAACGCTTTACTGGGATTTCGTGGTTAAGCCAACAGGTATCTAAAGGTTCTTCCAGTTAAAAAATATTCGTGCACACAGAGAAAAAATCAGTTGGAATTGGTCCGAACTACAAAAATTCGGTTGAATATGCCGACTTGCTGTTGCAATAACAACATTGCATAGTATCAATGGTAACATGGTTCGCGATATCATATGATGGTTGCTACAACCATATCACGGTGTTCATAGCCAATAACACAGATATACTAACCGAATTCAGTTTAATTGGTAGTTGCGACAACTGGCGGTTATGGAAACCAACCAATTGTGATGTACATGCTACTTTGGTACCAATAATTGGTGGTGTCAACAGATTAGTTATGTGTAGTGACCAAACATCAACATATAAACCCCTAAAAAATATGTTATCGGTTCACAACAAAATCTTTGTTAACGACGAAAACATATTTCGCAATCCACAAAATATGTAAAAAACAAAAAAATCAGACAGTTTTAGTTTCTTGGGTTAGACGGTTAATACTTTCAACTATACTGCCATGTAACTAAACGAACTACAAATAAAAAAAAAATTGCTAGAATATAGGCTTAAGTGTAATTTATCGACATAACTAAGACTTAGTCCTTATTATTCAATACAACAACCAATTTTTTTGGTGCCGACTCATTTTTCCCGTTTTGGGTATACTCAAAGCTTGACAATAAACATTGTTATATACCTTAATTATTTCTTTTCAGATTGGACCTTCATTGCAATGCTTATCAAAACATTTATCCGAAACGTATTTATTTTTCTGATAAGTTGACCCATTTAAAGGCGTTGACCCATATTTTGTTTTTAAAAAACTACTTGTTATCAACAATCTATAACAACAACCAATACATGTGCAAATTTGGTTCCAATAATCATCCTTATCTGTTAGGAGTACCGATACTTGGTTTCTTCAACTGAAAGTGTTAGTTCCCCGCAGTGAAAATAGTTGTGTACCCAATCAACAGAAGAATTCAATATTCAAAAAATAATTTAAGACAAACGACCTTATAGCGTTATTAGAGTATACAAGTAGCAATGATCTGGCAGTAGTCTGATTGACGAAAGTATTTCCAGTTGTCCTCCATGGACGCACTTAGATGCGCTCTAGAGCAAATCATGCAATTCTGTCGTTCTATGTGAAGTTAAATTCGAATTTAACTTCACTATGTACAAACTGCTGTCTTGTCAAATAGTGAAGATAAATTCGAATTGAATTTTTTTATCCCACTGGGGACCGCGGTTTTTTGCGTTTTTGAAAGTTAAATTCGAATCTATCTTACCTCACATTATAGAGTTTAGGTTTTTAATTTTGAAATTAACAAAACTTGCAAATCTAAAATCATTAAAGTGGGCATTAAAGACAGCATATTTACGCACATTTGTGTGGGGGTACCAGAACCGCACCGTTTCTAATCCTATAAGGCTGTTACTAAACTCGACGTTTCCTTTGCTCATTTATCAAACTCCATATAAAAAAGTTATGTGAACTCACTGCTGAAAAGCTACGAAAAAAACAGTACTGAGTCGAACGTCGTTTAAATTTTAAAAATTGTGTCTTTCATGTTAAATGCAAAAATATCAAAATAATGTAGTCGGCAATACTAGTCTGGTAATGTCAGTTTCAGAAATGAAACAAATACTTAGTAGGAACATAAATACTGCTACAACATTGAACACACCCATTTCAATAGTAGAACTGAACATACCCCGTTAATGTTACATGTGACAGCGCATAGAGAAATTGACCTAAGGGTAAAAAAATCAATTTTCATTTTGTTTTCTTTTTTTGATGTGGACAACATCTGAGCATCGAATGAGACCGATCCCATGCCCCAAAAGTGTTCCCTCCCAGAGATATGCGCGTTTTATGAAAGTGAAGTCGACGATTCTAAGCGCAAATAGAAAGGGACCTAATCTTTAAAATAGCTCTCCTGAACAAAACTGGTTTTTAACCTTAGGTCCCTTACTATTTTGCGCGTCACATATGGGGTTTGAAAGGTAACCTTAATAGCGTTAGTCTGTAACGGGATTTTAAAATTGTTTCAACTTTCATCAAGGAGTGGTCAGATAATGAGAACCGAATCGATGTAATAGCGTTTTTCAAGTGTGAAATGAAAAAAGCGATATTTTCAAAACGCTCCAACGGAGATGTAAAAGACCGCCACCGGTCGGGCCGCCCACGTTCTGTTCGAACACCGCATGTCATTAAAGCCGTTAAATCAAGAATTCACAGAAATCCGCTCCAAAAACAGAAAATCATGGCCCGTGAGATGAATATCACGCAAAAGTCCATGAGTCGAATCATTAAAAAAGACTTGGGACTTGGGGCTTTCAAGCGACGTACCGGACTTTTTTTGACTGCAGCTTTAAAAAAAATGGGATTGAAAAATGCAAACGTCTTTAGGTGAAGCACGCTGATAACTTGCACAGACAAATTTTGTTCACCGATGAAAAAATTTTTACCGTTCAGGAAAAATTTAACAAGCAAAATGATAGAGTGTATGCGCGTCATCTAAGGAAGCATCTGAACTGATCCCAAGGGTTGAAAAGGGTCATCACCCAGCTTCAGTCATGGTTTGGTGGGGTGCCTCTTACGATGGGGTCACAGACCTGCATTTCTGCGAACAAGGAGCCAAAACATCGGCCAAAGTTTACCCAGAAACCGTTTTGGAAGCTGTTATGAAGCCTCTTAACAATTCCCTGTTCAAAAACCAGCCATGGACTTTCCAGCAGGATTCTGCGCCGGCCCATAAGGCTGAAACGTCCCAGGCCTGGCTTCGAAACAGTTTGCCAGCGTTCATTTTTTCTGAAGAATGGCCCTCAGGCAGTCCAGATTTGAACCCATTGGATTACAAATTGTAGACGGTTTTAGAGGAAAAGGTTTGTCACGGAAGATACCCCAACATTGGATATCTTAAGACTGCTTTGGTTCGAGCTGTGGCCAATTTTCCAATGGACGAGGTTCGTGCAGCTATTGACGATTGGCCAGTGCGACCTAAGGCGTGTGTAAAGGCAAAAGGCGGACATTTCGAATAAGTAGATCCTTTTTGGATACAACATACATCAATAAATACATTAAAAAATATTTGGTCCAAAAACATTCAGTACTTTTTATTTTACAGCATAAAACGTGTGTAACAGAATTTGTTTCCCTACTAAGTATTTTGCAAAAAAAACTGTCTAGTAGCAAAGACGGGCAGACGGACATGCCTCAAATGACTAAAGAGTTCTTAAACGGATTAGATCAAAACATATGTAAAGTCTAAATTGCTTCTTTTCAATGTTTAAATATATATGTAATTTTTGTAAGTCGAAAATTGCGCACCTGGTAAACAATAACCGACTATAGCGTGGCGTCAGTTAACGTACGAGTATGAGCAAGTTGAAAAAAGATTTTTCGTATTGAAAAATAGGAATTACCATAAATTTTATTTACTAATATACAAGTGGAACAGTACTTGCTCCCGACACTTACATTGACTAGTAGAGTATGAATCTACTTAAATAAACTTAAATCTAAGGAGTAAAAAAAAACAAAAAACAATACATAAATATTATACATTTCTACCCCCTATGGACACCAGGAGTTGAGCGTAAATAAAAGTTTTGACCAGGAAGATCATCATGTTCCCCGTTATGCCTACTGCAGACAAATAGTTGTTATTGGACCATCTAAACGAGAACTCCATGGATAGCATATTCTAAATTAAAATTTCCACAAAACGTCTCATATTCTGCAGCGCGTATTCCGAGAAAGGCAATAATGATAACTCCCTATAAATAAATTGATTCGATTATCTCTTGTTGCACGTTTCAAAGTTCTTGTTAATACACTTTCGCAGTATGCTTCTTTCGAAGCGTTCTATTTCTCTAATCACTGTAGGAGGCACAGTAAACCATATTGGACACTAGAAATACATCTCAAAAAACACATTGAAACTGGTTTATTTGCTAAGCTTACATTGGATAAACTAGGATGTGATCTGTTAAGAAGTACTTCGTCATAAACAAACTAGTGTCTATACTTTACAAAATACCAGTAATTAAGTTTGTTTTCAAATGGTTATCCAAATAGCGAAAGTCGAATATTATTTAATTTATTCTTTTTTGTAGGAAACAGGTGAGTCGATTGAAGTTATAGGAGTGTAACTCTTAGTTTGACAGACTTTGTGATCAATCTCATTTTTAAGGATTGTTTTTAATGTTCAGCTTGTTTTTGTTATTAAACAACAATATTCTTGTGGAGAAAATATAATCTTTAAAATAAACTGAATCGAAAAAAATAATGTGAATTTCAGTACAAACTTTAAAATGAATGTGTACATAAATTATTTTTGAGATACGAACTTGTGTTTGAACTTTCAGTGGAAAAATCATAATAAAGGGTGTTTTTTATTGGGGTATAGAACTTTAAGTTGGCATCACTTTTTTAACTGGCGGCCATTTTGTCAGCTGTCAAGTGATTAATATTTAGTTTGGTTTGCCATTTCATCATGAACAGGTTGACAAAAGAACAACGCTTGCAAAATGGGCCGAAAATGAGATTCATCTCGATGCTGATTTTCATCACAAAATTTTGTTCAGTGATGAGGCTCATTTTTGGTTGAATGGCTACGTCAACAAGCAAAATTGCCGCATTTGGAGTGAAGAGAATCCACATGAGACCCTTGAGACGCCATTACATCCACAAAAACTGACTGTTTGGTGTGCTCTATGGGCTGGTGGAGTCATTGGGCCATACTTCTTCCGAAATAATGCTGGAGAGTCACTTACCGTTAATGGAGACCGGTATAGAGCCACGATAACCGACTATTTTGTTCCCGAAATGGATGGCATGAATGTGGATGAGTTGTGGTTCCAACAAGACGGCGCTACATGCCACACAGCGCACGTCACAATCGAATTATTGAAGGAAACATTCGATGAGCGCATAATTTCGCGGAATGGACCTGTCAATTGGCCACCAAGATCGTGCGATTTGACACCATTGGATTATTTTCTTTGGGGATATGTGAAGTCGCTCGTCTACGCCAACAAACCAGAAACGTTAGGGGACTTGGAAGCCAACATTCGTGGCGTTATTGCCAACATACGGCCCCATATGCTCGAAAAAGTGGTTGAACATTGGACCTGTAGAATTTTTTTTTTTTTTTTTTTTTTAAATAACCAACACTCAGGGGATGCCCCCTATACATGCGGTGCATTGCGTTGGCGAGTGGAAAGTAAAGGATCGGTAGGGGGAAAAGGGGAATAATGTTTATTGACACTTGTCTTGAACTTCTGAATGTCGCAATTAGTGGGAAACACATTTGCCGGAAGTCGATTCCACATACGGACTGTACGAGCGAAAAACGAATTTGATCTGTAGTGTATAGTGCGGTCAACTGGCCAATCGATAACAAACGGGTGTGAATTCCTAGATGGACATTAAAACGATTTTCTTGTGTTTTATTTCAATTCGAAGTTCTATACCTCAATAAAAAACACCCTTTACAATACTAAACTTCACAAACATGAACCGACTACACTCTTTTATACAAAAAGCCATCTCTCAAATCCCTGTTTAGGGATAATTAGAAAAACTCTCATAAATAAGCGAGCTGTTCACGATATACTTATAATTCTTATATTCAATGACCGGGACTTACTGTTTAACGTGGTCTTCTAACGGCTAATGCATTTTAAAGAAAAACTTCTGAATGACTCCAAAATTAATCTCTTATTCGTACGAGGTGGAAATCCAGGCGATGGAAATTACTTTAGAGGTTCCTATCTGTATTTAAAGCTTGTAATAGATGTTAAAACTAGCCGTTTCATAATGGCAGCCCAAAATAGGATGGATTGTTTACTAAGTTTGTCATTCTATAAGTATTTGAAAAACCTCAAGATACTGTTAGGAAACGCTATGTGGTATATACATTCTTGATCTAAGACAATTTAGGTATTTCCGCCCGTATATGAGTCTGTTGAAAACAAACAGAACAATATGGGACACTGAAATTTTACGATAATGACTGCTCGGGTTTGTCAATGAGTGCAATCGGCAACGAGAGAAAAAAAGTTTCCACTCAAGGGTATAAATCAAAGATACGCATAAATGCGCTCTTTTTCTGATCATAAATGACTGTTTTGTCGGGAGGATGTGGTACCCGCGGCTGATATGGGAAGGTCTTTTATTAGCCGCTCATTCGGGTCTTTGCGTCTTTATCAATTAGTTTTTCAATCGTACTTATGGAAATTATTTAAAAATCACAAAAATTAAAATAAAAAACAAAATTATGTAAAGTATAAAACAATTAACGCTAATAAGACTTGGCTTGGTTCTCAAACCTGAGCCAAACCGTTTATTTTAACAAGTACATAACCCGGTTTGATTAACTTTACTTTTTCACTCACTTTTTTAATTACTAACCTTTTGAACAACAAAAGTACTTGAAGAAGGCTCAGTTAGATGATTTTGACAAAATTATCTTCCATTGCTGACTGTCTTCTTATACAATTCGTATGTGAGAAATGTTATTTGTTGGTTTTATTCTAAAGTATAAATGAAGCGCTATTTACCATGATTCTTAACTGCACGTAGAAAAAAAGTATGGTTTGGATAACAATATTCGAAGAGCATCATACTATTGCAGGGTATATAGTTGTAATACGACAATATTAGGATCCTCTCAACAAGAGTATGATCCTCACAACCATACTATAATTGAAATATAACCATACTACGATCACAACCATACTATGCTTCATTCATAACCATACTATGATCCCCATAACCATAGTATGATTCATTCTCCACCATACTCTGGCTACTATGGCATCACACGCAATTATACTATGATCCCCAAAATTATTTATTAGAATTGGGTTAAGTTGGCAACAATAGATTTAAATTATGAAAATTGTTTAAAAATACACCAAATTCAAAGAAATAGGAATGATTTATTTAACAGTAGAAAAAATCAGTTTAAAAAAACGTAAGCATTTGTATTAAAAATATTTCAGTTGAACAAATCCAAAGCGGTTTGTTTGAAAAATTGTTATTTCCATACAAAAAGTCCTATTATTGAATTAGATCCGTAACAATATCATTGTTCTAAAATTATATTCAGATGAAGAAAAACTACAATCATGCAGTATGGTTGCCGTAATCAATAATATTTTTAGCATAAAACCCAAACACAATACTTTTGCCGCATCGACAATAATCATTTTGCTGCTACAACAATCTGCATTTTTAAATTTGGCAATAATACTATTGTTACATTCAACAATGCTTATATTGAGGCAAGCATACTATTGTCAAAATTAAATTCAATAAACTATGCTATGGTTGCGACAAACATATTTTTATTGTGAAGAACATATTATTATTGTCGTAACCATATAGAAACCATATTATTTCTCTGTAAGTGGGGATCGGTAGGGGAATGGCACTAAATACTTCCATGGTTTAATGTTTGTTAGACCGCAATGTGCATTCGTTTCGCAATAAACGGTCATAAGGTACGAAAAACCGTCAAAAACCTTCTTAAAATTAGGGCTTGGGCGTATTGCATGGACGAACGATAGCAAATAAATGCAAGTGTGCAATTAAAATGTTACTAAAATTTCCGACTGTGGTTACGACTCATGGAACTAAGGGCCTTAAAAAATGGTTTATTGTTAAAACAAGGGAGAAATAAGAAATTGAACATATGGAAAATCAAATTAGAGCGACCTCTATATAAGTAGACTAAACAGTTTAGGTCTTAAATCCGCAAGTGCCGTGCTGTGGCAGAGAGGAGTTTTAATTCCCACAGAAGTCGTTGTATGGCAGACGCAGTCGTTTAGCGCGTACGCACAAAGGCCAGTGGTGGTAATGACCGCAATGAGGTTTCTTAGATGATCATTAATGACTGTCACCGTTCTCTGCTCATCCATTCAAGGCCAGATCTTTCTGGTATCTTTGCTTGAGAAAGAGTTCCAGTGATGTAAGCTGCTTGCCACTAGCACTACACTATTTTGTGTTCTAGGCTGCGACAGCATTTGCAAGTGTATCAGCTGCACAATAACCACCAATGTCGCTTTGTCCAGGAACCCATGTAAGGGATACCGACGAATGTCTTGCTATCTCATCTGACATTCTTCAACAACATTCGAAGTGGTGTACACATTCTCCAGGGATCTAATGGCCGCCTTGCAGTCAGTCATTATGAAGATATCTCTGCATGATACACATAATACTCGTACTGACATGTCGTGGTTTCGGCTGGAAAAATGCTACAATAGTCCGGTAGCTTGAGGGGCAGATTTAAATTTAGCCGATCTGAGTGGATACCACATCCAACACCTCTTAGTGACTTTGATCTGTCGGTGCATATTTGGATTGCATTCTACGGGAGGTGTATGCCAATCATGTAGTCCGATTCTTCTACAAAAATTACAATTGAAATTCAGAAAAGATCAACTAAATTTCAGAAATTACAATTGATATTGGGAACGCTTTAAAGTCAGAAATTACAACTGAAATTCAGAACGCATCAATTGAAATTCAGAAATTGGGCTTGAAATTCAGAACACATCATAGAAATTAAAACCAGTTGATACTCCGAACAGCATTCAAGATAAACATTTACTAAATTATAAGTATATATAGAGAAAGGGACCTAAGGGTTAAAAAATCAATTATATATTTTTTTTTTTTGATGTGGACAACATCTGAGCATCGTATGAGACCGATCCCATGCCCCAAAAGTGTTCCCTCCCAGAGATATGCGCGTCTAATGAAAGTGAAGTCGACGATTCTAAGCGCAAATAGAAAGGGACATAATCTTTAAAATGGCTCTCCTGAACAAAACTTTTCATCAACTTTTCACTTTTTTTTATGTGGACAACATCTGAGCATCGAATGAGACCGATCCCATGCCTCAAAAGTGTTCCCTCATAGAGATATGCGCCTTTTTTAAAAGTGAAATCAAGATTCAAAGCGCAAATAGAAAGGGACCTAATCTTTAAAATGGCTCTCCTGAACAAAACTGGTTTTTAACCTTAGGTCCCTTTCTATTTTGCGCGACACATATGTATTTATATAATGCAACATTCCTTTAAAAACCAAGGGCAACTTTATTCGAATCAGAGATCTGTGTACGATATAACCCCTATTATTTCTACTAAGTTAAGTCCCACAACATCCCATTAAGTTTATGATTCAATTCATATACTCACTGACAGAAATTACATGGCTTAGAGATAAATCTCTTACTCGTTAAGTCGCCGGCTTTTACAAGGGTGAAACCCGCTGATGTAAAATTGATAAACTTTTCCGCCCAGGGCCGATTTCGCACATGAACAGTCCCAATCAGCACATGACCATAAACTACCATCAGGTGAAGTTTATTGGTGCTTTCCTAATTCGTTTGACCAGGATTGTGCTTTAAACAGACACTCACTGACGGACGGACTAAGAGTTTTGCGGCGTTCATCAAAATGTATAACTAATTTAGGGGGTCTCTGTATAATATTTCTTTTTTTAACAAAAGGAATGACGAAATTAAATATACTCTTCATCCTTCGGACAGAATTCATGGCCCCTAAAATTTGCAAACAGCGTTAGAAAACTGTATGTCTCTTATTTAGGGTTTCTCTTGAAATCGCAAAACCTTTGCCCGATTACAGCTGTCTTTATGTGCAGACATATATGTTAAGGACATGGCATCGTAATAACGACATGAGTTAATCCCATACTTTAGGTACACATCCTTACTACATACATTTAATATGCATAGTTCATACATTACTTCATACATTTCATTTACATTGTAGTTTATATTTTACGAGCATATTCATTCCTATGAAAGTTCTGAATTTAAATTGACGTTTTCTGAATTTCAATTGTTTTATACGCATTTCTATGATGTCGATCGTGGCCGTCGTACACATTTGAGGTGAAAAAAGGCTTTAAATATACCTGTTAGTTAGCTCCATAATTGATGCTATGGTCGATTTTGGAAAACTTTTCGTCTTTAAGATTATTTCAAAAAAATGAATCATTTTTGTGGGACAAAAACAGAAGAGGATTTTGCGGCCAACAGTTCAAACGCCGATTTCAGCAAAACCTGATGCAATATTACAATGTGACTAATTTTATAATGTTTTGAACGGATGTGTCTTAAAGTGGTTTTGTTTTTTCGAAAAAGGTTTTATACTTTATTTTTTACTTAATTACACTGAGGAACATTTTTGGGGTTATTGTCTGGGGGGTGAGAAGTCAGGGTGATGGTACTAGGTCAGTATATTAAAACCCTCAAAGGGTTTTGCGTTCGTATGTGCCCGTTTTTTTTTATGACCTTTTACATTTTATCCTTATCTTGATGTTTTTTCGCTCAGTTGTAAAATGTTGGCAAAAACGTAGTTTGACATAACTCGAGAACGACTAGAAAAAAAAATTTTTTTTTTGGCAAAATTTTCTTCATAAATTTATTTCTAATTGCAAAAATGTTGATTTGGTAGAGAAACAGTATATTAATGGATTAAAGAAAATGTAATTATTAATTTTTCTCAATTTATGTCAAACTACGTTTTTGCCAACATTTTACAACTAAGCGAAAAAACATCAATTTAAGGAAAAAATGTAAAAGGTCATACAAAAAAAACTGGCACATACGAACGCAAAACCCTTTGAAGGTTTTAATATACTGACCTAGTACCATCACCCTGACTTGGAATTTCTCACCCCCCAGATTGGCTGTTGTACTGTGTTATAAGCGCTGTCGCACGGAGAAAGAATCACATAAAGGGGGGCTCCTTCAAACAAGGTGGCATGTCATTTTTGAAAAAGTGGCACAGTTTTGTCCAGTGTTAGTTTTAAGAAAAAATGCATTTCGAGCTTGGTGGAAGTAATATATAATATTTGAAAAAAATAACTGAAGAAATAATGAAGTTATTGAATTCTTGAATCAATCTTGATCCCGAACTTCAAGGTGCAAATGCCAAACAAACCACATTTAAACTGTACCAAAGATGATAAATATTTAAAAATTTGTTATGACAATAAACCAGAAAGATATGAATCGGAACGCATATTCAAGTTTTCCAGACTATCTAGAACAACGTTGTTATCCATAAGCATAGAAATTTTTTTAAAAAGAAATTTTAATAAAATCTTATATGTGACTTCCTTGGTAACTCGGGTTCAAATGCAATTAGGACAAAAAATTTTATATGCGCATAATACAAATTGCGAAAGAATTTAAGGCTTTAACAATACATGGATCAAAAATGCGCAATTTCACCTCAGTTGACAACTGATCCCTCCATGAGACTCATATGAGGCTTCTACACGTAGAAAAAAGTATGGTTGGGATAACAATATTCGAAGAGCATCGTACTATTGCTGGGAATATGGTTGTGGTACAACAATATTATGATCCTCACAACAATAGTATGATTCAAATACAACCATACTATGAATCTCACAACCATACTATGATATTTACAACAATAGTATGATTGACACATAACCATACTAATATTCCCACAGCCATAGTATGATTGACACTCAACCATACTATAATCTCCAAACCATATTAGGAATCTCACAACCATATTAGGATCCTCACAACCGTAGTATGATCATCACAACCATAGTATGATTCACAGGCAACCATGTTATGATCCATACAACTATAGTATGATCACACAAATTACACTATGATCCCCAAAATTATTTATTACAATTGGGTTAAGTTGTCAACAATAGATTTGAATTATTTTTTTTTTATTATTTTATTTTTATTACGACTGTGAGAGAGGTTACTCATTTAGTAATATTTTGTATAAATAATGTTGATTCATAATAAAGTATAAATCACAGAAGGTATAATTTTTGGTAGGTAAATAATTCAGTAATTATACTCTAATGACATAAGTAGACTTAAAGTCCATTGGACGTGTCCCTTGAAGTCTTCTATTGATACGTATATAAGTATTGTGATTCAAATATTCTCTTTATATCAGAGTTGTTTGTTGTGATGCCGATGTTTAGTTGCATGCTTCTGACCAAATAATGTTATTTCTTCTGCTACGGATTTAATTTTAAGATCTCTATGTAGATCAGAGTTTCGTACATTCCATACGTAGTTTTTTATTTTGTAATTTTTGAGTCTTTCCGACTTCGCGCTGATTAGCACATCTCAATAATTGAATACCATGCGTCCATATTGGCTTTATAATTTGGATATTTGTTAACTGAATTTGGAGTTTATTGTTAACTGAAACTTTAAGAGTTGGTTGCAAAAGGCCAACTTAGTTGTTTATACCCGTATCTGAGTTGTATGCCTTGAACTGTTTTCTTTACATGTTATTTCCATTTAATTTTGGTATCTAGAGTCATACCTTGATATTATGCTCTATAAGATTATTGAATTTGTGTGTTTCTATGTAGAGCGGTGAGTGATTTGGTCTTTGTTTGTTTGTAAAAATCATATGGATAGATTTGGTTTCGTTTAACTTCATTCTCCACTTTTTGATCCAGTCTATGATATCTATGATCTATGAGTTTTGACCGTTGCAAGAATGGCTGTGTCATCCGCGAACGTTGCTATGGTGGATTGTGGAGTATTGGGAAGACCATTCGTTTAAGGAGATATAACACGGGTCCAAGAACGCTTCATTGTGGTACACCAATCAATTTTAACTCTAAAATGACGTTGGTTAAAGTAGGATTGTAACAATTCATAGAATTCCTGCGGAAGAAATTTACGAAGTTTGAACAGTAGCTAAATAGATTCCAATTTATTTTATTGGAAGTAAGAGAAGCATAGTCTGGCTTTTGTATAATGTTATCACTTATTGTCATAACTACACTTGTGATACCGATCCCAGTCTCATTCGATGCTCAGATGTTGTCCACATCAAAAAAAAAGAAATGAAAATTGATTCTTTTTTACCCTTAGGTCTCTTTCTCTATGCGCTGTCACATATTGAGATACCTTAATAGCATGTTTGGTTCGAGAATACAAAAATTCTCCAATTTCTTCTTTTAAATTATGATAATTATTTAAAAAGTGCATTAAATTCCAAATAATAGGAGTGATTTATTTAACAGAAGAATAAATCAGTAAAGGCTTTTAATAAAAATATTTCAGTCAAAGCAGTTTGTTCGAAAATTTTAATTTCCAAAAGTACTATTATTGTATTAAATCCGTAACAATAACATTGTTCTAAAAAGCATATTCAAATAAATGCAAATTATAATCATGCAGTACGATTGCCGTAATCATATTATTGTTAACATAAAACTGAAAAACAAAACTTTTGTCGCACCAACCATATTTGTATTGTTGCTACAACCATATTTTCATTTTCTTATTTGGCAATAATATTATTGTTACAATAATAATACAATTGTCAAAACTAAATTCAATTGCAAAGAACATTCTACTATTGCCGTGAACACATAGTAACCATATTTTTGCTCTGCGTGAAGAGTGACATTATTGGAATTCGGAAGCAATCTTTGCACCGAGGCTATATCATGGCATTTTCAAATTCCATAGGGGTTGTTTTGGCCCAATATAAAACAACCGCCATTAATACGCTTGTCGAAAATCTACTAGTGTTATTTTTGTCGTAATTCAAAAATAATAACACTGGTCGTAATTCGAGAACGACGATCGTAATAAGGCGATTGTGTATTAAAATGACAGCTTTGTAAACAGTTTTTACACATCGTTTTAAGTTCCCGTATATAATCGCAGAGCATGATGCATTTTTGTGGTGAATTAAAACATCTGGACAAAACGAGGAAAATACAAAAAGTTGCACAAATATTATAACAATAAGAAAGTGGCATATAAGTTTCATTGTCGAAAAGAGGAACAAAATTGACACTTTAATGGCACAGCGGTTATTCTGCATGCCGCATGAAAAATTTTATTATCATGATAATTATCTTGTTTTTGTTAATTGTTTTAAGAAACTATATATAAAAAAAGCTTAGTTTATTGTAAAGCTGAATATCAAAAGTGGGCGGAATGGTGCATTTGCACCAAAATGAGACATGCCAACCAATTTTTTCATATGCAAGTGCATTAAAATATTGCGGTGTTCGCAATATAAAAGAATTTTACGCACTGGGTGACAAGTTATGTGGATACTGAAACAGGGGTATTTGTATAGGAGGTACCAGAAGGGGTGTGGTTAGGAGTTAATTTTTTTATCGCAAACTTTGCTTTATAACTCTATTAGGTATTGTTAGAAGTCAGATCGTGGGAAAAAAGTAGTATTAAGGATATTACAAGCGTATTAAAATGGAGGAAATGGTACATGTTGAAGGTACAAGAAGAGAAGTGACAACGTGACCTACTTCAAATCCCAGAGACAGGTTTGGAAATATATTACAACATGCTTTCGGAAGTTATCGTGCGAACCAGCCGCACAAGCCAAAAGATGAGCTAGGCCAAGTAAATGTAGGGTCTAAAATGTTTTTTTCGGTGCGATAAATAATAGCTTTTGTAAAAAAAATTATTAAATTTTCCACTTAAGTGACGCACGGGACAAATTTTATACAAGTTACTAGGTCGAAAGTCTTCTTTGTGTGTAAGTTTGTTTTTTCTTTAGTGCGTGGAAAATGTCTGTTTGATAATCCTTCCGCATAACATCGAAATAATTTCGTATGCATTTCGCTTTGGCTCCTTGTATCCTTAGAAAGATTTTAGAGATCAAAAGTCATTGCATAATATCTCTCATTAAGAAGTTAAATTAAAGTAAATCGTGCAATAGAAATGTAAAGTACAAATAAGAAAAGTTGCGCTTTGGCGACTTTGCACTCGAATATTTGGATATGGTAAATGAAGAAATGTAAAATCTGTCTACATTAGTTATATTCGATCGTTTCCCTATGAGAATATGATAAAACACAGTGTTTTCAAAAACTTTTATCTTTTTTCGTCTCGGTTGACTTTTGGTGGAAGTGTCGATTTTCCGAGTTTCAATTGCAATTTCTTACTTTAATTGATGTGTTCTGTATTTCGATTGTATTTTCTGAATTTCAAATGGTATTTTATGAATTTTAATTGATATTCTCTAAATATCAATTGATATTTTCTGGATTTAATACAAAAATGGTATAGTATCTCTAGGGGTCACATAGACAACAGGAAACGGCATAGTAGCCTAACCTAAAATGTTGGCGGAGTCATTAACTTTGTTCTTGCATGCCCCAGTGGCGCCTAGTCACATATCTATCCACTTGCTTTGCTAGAATGTCTGGCGAAAGCCATCTGGGGATGGCGAATAGAGCCTTAGATGGAGTCGTTCTTAGCGCACCTGTTACGAGCATCATTATCGAACCCGTTCCCCCATAATCCGTTCGAATATGCTCTGGCGATTCTTCTTCTCTAACTCCACCCAACAGGCATCCGCCCCGTAAAATGAAATGGACTCGACATCAAAATCATATAGGCAGTACTTGAATTTGGTACTCATTCCCCAGTTAAAGCCAATGGCCTTTTTGCAGCAATAAAGTAGTTGCCGCCTTAGTGGTCCTTGTCTGTGTGTTTAGGTTCCAGTTTACTTATAGTTTACTTTCCAACACCAGTCAAAGATATTTGGCACTATTGAATAACGAAAGTGTTACCCCATCGAGGGTGTGATTAACAAAACAAGGGATCGTGTATCGCCTACAGAATAGTTTAGTAGTTGCGTTGACACCCAGCCCACATCCTCGACACCATGTTAGCAATAACTTTAGCTCAGACCTCAGTGATTCCGAGAGAATCTTTGAATCCTTTCTTAGATGCTTTGAGCAGAGTATTCATGTTGAAATTCCACAGCATTAGGGAGAGAACCCTCGTATAATTTACTCCTTACGCTCTATTGCGCCAATGACCGACTCCGATCTGATATTGTAAAAAGCTCCGAGGGCTCCGTCCAAGAAAGTATTCAATGTATTTTAGCATTTCTAGTTAGGTTCTTTAACTGTTAAATGAGGATTTATATGCGGCCCAACTGCCAGTCCGCCTGGACTCATTAAATATAGGTTGATCCATCTAGTGGTATTTTTTCAGAACAAAAAAAATATAAAAATTCAAATCAAGTGTGGAATCTTTCAAGGGTCCAGAAATGGAAACCCTGAGGCGCAGTTGCGGCCAACATTTGAAGGTAATTATTTTCAAAAAATAAATGCAATAAAATGTCCTTTCAAATTACCAATAAAGATTCCACGCTTGATTTGAATTTTCTGCCGGGTTTTGCACAACATTTCTTTGTGCGAACCTCAACTGTGGAGTCCAAGGTCAATTTTTTTCTCATTTCTGACTAAATCTTGAATAAATACTGTATTTTAATCAGATTGCAAAGTTTATTTGCTTGTTGGACCCGGATTTTAATACGCTATAATTAAGTTGTAAATAATTCAAAGTAATTTTTTGAAACGAAAATTCCAAACTTCTGTAGAGTTTGGCCTATATATTCGCGGTCAAGTTTTTAAAACTCGGTACACATATAAACTAGTTAAGGGTCCTGTTCTTCATTCTTCTTCGAAAATTACGGACAATGTGAATATATCCTAAACTAGAGACAGATTCGTAATCAGCAGCCCCAAATAAACTGGAGTTGACTATCAAATCTTCTGCCGCAAATTTAGTGTTGACCAGTGTTATCAAAGGGATGTTACTTTTCTTTGCATAGGACATCTGATTTCTTGTGATTAGACTAGGTGGCTACTCCCCTTGGTCGGGTGCCATGTAGCAGTTCATAAAGCAAACGATTCGGTCCGAAAGATCTTAACGCTGTTAGTTTCTATTCATTTTCTAATTTCCTCCTTAACTGCCTTAGACGTCTTCCCAATCTTCAATAATGTAAATCTTATTCTATTTAAATAATTCAGAATGGATCGAAGGACACGACTGGAGACTCGTATTGCACCTTTCTTCCTAGCCTAACCATTCCAAATCTTATTTTGCATCAGTAATAAACCTTTGCTTCTTCCCGCTAGGCCAAAATGTTGACTTTTTTGTTCCAAGAGTCAGATTTCGGTGAAAGAAAACAAAACGACAGACTCGCAGAAAAAAGAACATAGTATGAAACCAATCGTAGACACGCAGTTTCCCTGTCAACTAGACTTAGAAATGTTCGAAGAACATAGATGTGTGAAACACATTTATTGCAAAATGAAATTTCCAAGCCCTATTAGAAGTTGAGCAGAATATATTTTCGGTTCAAAAAAGATTTTCAATTTGCAGCCAGGGTGTGCGCGCCTGAAACGCGCATGTCTCCAAATACGCATTCTGAAAATTTCAGGTTATATTTGCTTGTAAAAACTTTGTACGTGTTTATACAATTTGAAAAATTAATGAACAGGGATATGTGCCTCTGAGTTTCTGCAAATCCTTGAAACTAACTGGTGTACACATAAGCCACACATCAAGTGATTTAGATGTCTATGGTATCCCAGAACAGATTCGTCCCATTTGTGTAGCAAATGTAGGCCCAGGTTAAGCCAAGCATTGCTTACTTACACTACAACCAAAAAACTGCTTTGAAACAACATCAGTCCTGCCGATTTTATTAGTGCGATGAGTACAAACGAGTAAAAACGTAGTTAAGTCCGGCCAGGCCGAACTTAATATACCCTCCACTGTCTCTACTACGCTAAAGCGCAAACAAAATATAGTCCGTTTTGGCCCTTTCGGCCCCTTCGTAAGTCCGTAATATCAGCCAACAATCAATATTACTTTTTATTTTGATTAACAGCAAACTTTGCTTGAATTTAAGTACACATATGTCCATGTTGGCTATTAATCGCCAGTTTTGACAATGTGGGGTATTTTTGGGCCACGTGAGCCAACAAGTTCAGCAATTATGTCCTTTTTAAGGTATTTAGTGCGTCACAGCTGATATTACTCCTTTATACCATTGCCCGTTCTCAAAAAACTATGATTTGTTAAAAAATACTCAAAAACTGTACTGAGTTTGCATTGAGGGTCCCTGAGCCGATTTCACCCATTTACAATACCAAACAGGTTATGACCATAAGCAATCAGCTTATGATTGGGTTTCCTATCAATACTTCGCGTTGGAGGGTTAAAAAAAGCTAAGTCAAAGATGATGATAATAATGCAATGCTTTTGGGCGTAGCAACATGATCTGCATGGAAATGATAGTAACTGCTACAAGACGTTACATCGGTAACGACCTTTGTAGGGGGCTACATTTTAATATACTCCAACGTGAAGTAGTTTTACATTAGTTGGTAGTCACAGCCGTATTTCATGTGCGCGAGCCGCCTATCGCAAAGTACACGATCATCCCAGAAATTTTGGATCAGCAAATATTTTTCATTGGGGTTGGTATCCACCTCGGGGATATCGGTTACTCTTCGAATAAGCGATTAATCTCTAAGCCACGGAAAAGCATCTCAAAAAATCAATTTTCTGTTTGTAGCCGTGTTAAGGGAACAGGTTCTGGTCAGTGAGTTTAAGAATCATTTTGTGCGCAGCTTTCTGATTTATTTCTGAGAGAACAAGATAGGACTGGGCCCAGTTGTCCAGTCGCGATAATACCGTACTACACCAAACTTGAATTGGATTTGTACTTATGCCACGACCTAAATTATACGTGTATCCACATCTAAGACAATTTTCTTCAGTTTAACTGAGATGGGATAATTGGTACCTGTGTTTTGATTCAACGCTTAAGATGAACAGCAGGCGGACGGTCGTACAGACAGATATTGATCTAGATTTCCGATAGGTTCAATACATCACCCCGTTCCGCAGTGTCTATTTTAACCAAACGCATTGTGGGAAGTCGCTTCTGGCCTTGACATTTCGTATTTTCGGTAAAAGCTAGCCCATTTTCAATCTTGACCGCCAACAAGTGAAGTGGACTGCAGACAACTACGGACGGGCGCACATACGGTCATTACGACTTAGAATTCCATAGCCTATTTGTATTGGGGAAATGGCATATTTGCGTACATGTAGAGTGAATAAACACCCCATCCCCTGGCGAAGGGCGTACATACACACATACAAATGTATTGAATCGGACAAACATCGATTCCGTGTCGACGTTACACTACACCACACTAACACATAAATACAAACACAAACATCCACATGTCCATGTGGGCACATAAACGAGAACTTCTCGCAACATGACAATCCTTAAGCACTGCCACTTACACACATTCAAGCCAAGGACGAACAGACCGCAATTTGGGGTCTTCGTCCGTTCCTTGTACTCGCGAGTGCCACCTCATGTGTGCCTGTGCGTGTGTTCATCGTAACCTGAGTAAATAAAAGCAAAGTTCAAAAGCAACAGTTTTTGCTCGCGGACACGACAGATGGTTATTTATTATCCTCATGTTTACGGATGGTTTGGCACAACAGCAACAGGCGGCCTGAAGGCCCTCCATTTCTGGATAGTTGCTGTTGTTCCCAAGCTGAAATTCCGGTGGAGAGGCACGTAGTAGAGCAATGGTGTTCTTTATTCATCGTTTGCAGAAAATCATACAAAAACTAAAACCAACACACACTCGAAATGAACTGAAGAAACGAGCTATCGATACAAGAAATTAAGAAAAAATTGTGTAGAATGTCCAGCCCAAGACATCCACCGCCCAGCCCCCGATTCACTTCCAAGCTAGAGCAACATCACTACAGTTGGGATGAGACCGGGAAGACAATGGGGTCGGGTCAGAACCAGGCGTCACTCAAGGCGGCCACCAGAACTTCATCCTCACCGCTCCCATACAAAAGCCCTAAGCCACCAAGGTAATTACATTTATCCGGACACATGACATTACGGAACGTGACTGGGAATGCTTTTGTTACGCGGAACAACGAGTTAGACCTGAGGGTTACTCGTAATGTTGGGTGTGGGATGTACGGCAATTGTTGTTGTTATATTCTATGTGTGTCTTTGTTTGTTTTCAGGAATTTTCAAATGCAAATCGGAAACAATCCTTACGAACCGGGAGGTGTCAAAACATCGCCTCTGGCGGTGCAACGCAGTCCCTCTGTTCGCAGTAATTACAGTTGCCAAAGCATTTATTCAGACGCAACGGCGCCTTCATCCGCTCCTAATAGCAGGTCAAGCAGCCGTGACAATCCACCACGTAGTCCTAAAATTACAACAACGTTTGCCAATGACAGCAGTGACGAAGGACAATCGACAGCTTCATATTACCACACGCCGTCGTCCGGCTCAAGAAGTCCAAAGGGGTTCTACTCCAAGGAAAATTCAATGGATTCACCATCTTGCATGCTCTATAGTGGCTCTCAAACGCCGTTGTCACCGCGTCGAAGTCCGCATTCTGTGCGCAAATTTGTTTTCGATGCCATAAGTCCGATTTTGGATTCGCCTACTCGAAAATTTGAGTACTACGAACCTGTTTCACCAGATCTTGATGACAACGCTGATAGCACATGCATTGGTAGCAATTATTTCGAAAATCCACAACAGGACCCTCCACAGTCTCCAAAAATATACGAACACCACCGAAATAACTCGAAGAAATTGATGCGTTCAAGTCCGTTGGAAAATGTGACTAGGTTCAGCGCAAATAACCAACCGCCAGCTCGTAATGATCAATGGGACACGACCGCATCGTCGAATGCGGGGGAATACCAAGGACTGGGAGTTAATAACTATTATGCAAAAAGGGATTCATGTGTAACAGACTGTACGCAACTGTCTGTGGAATCAGAAACCAGTACCGTGGCAACGACGACTACGTCATTTAGTTACTCCGATAGCTCCACAAGACAAACCACTTCCGATCAAACTCAAGATTTAAGCCCTCTTGTGGAACAAAAGCCATCCGTGCGTAAACGAAGACACGCCATCAATATAACTTCAAATCCCGGTTATCAGGTACCACAAACTTGCTAGAACTTAACGGGTTGAAACTTATTCTAATACGTCTGTTTAACGTTTTTTTTTTGTATTTTTCGAAAGCAGGTTCTTCACAGTTCCCACTCGACATTGGACCGCACTTGTTCTGACAGTGTAGTTTCACTTCGTTACCGAAAGTCTACCAGTGATTTAACCCAAGACTCCGACGGCGACAGAAATAAACCGAAAATGGTGGGAGAGTCCTCGACGCCGACCGCCAGCAGCTACAAGCCTCGCAGGCGAGGAAGTTCCAAAGGTGGCTTGGCATATCTGGCCAGTCGTCGAAGTTCTCGTGAATCAATGAAGAGTGCCTGTTCAAATGCTTCCTTGGTGTCAAATGATGACATTGGTCCGTTAGCATTCCAAGCTTCCAACCGGGGGCGCCAACGTAGAACATCTAATTTTCTGGAATTACCTGGTAAGCAAATAATAATACTTATTGACGTATACATATGTGACAGCGCATAGAGAAGACTTTTTTTTTTGATGTGGACAACATCTGAGTATCGAATGAGACCGATCCCATGCCCTAAAAGTGTTCCCTCCCAGAGATATGCGAGTTTTATGAAAGTGATGGTACACAAAAGATACACGTATTTGAATCTTAAAAATGGCTCTCCTGAACAAAACTGGGTTTTACCCTTAGGTCCCTTTCTATTTGGCGCGTCACATATGCAGTAAGCTAATTTCCGATTTTTTCTCGTAGGAATTGCAACTTTCACATTTGAAAATTGACAAAGACAATTCTTGAAGTGTGTAAAGCTAAATTTCTACATTAAACATTCACAATTATCATCAAGCATTTACAAAAATGTGTTTTTGGAATTTTATTTCTAGCCACTTTGACAGTACAGCGAACTGTTTATTTGTTGTTGGGCTAGTGACTATTACTTGTTTATTGTACCATGCATATATCACTATTAAGAGAGTCACAACTTAATGCGAGGTTCTTCCTTTCAGAGGTGGCAGCATTTTTCATTTGTACTGCATGTTATACAAATGAGAACTTGAACGTCACCTTACGCCAAACGATATATTAAAATTGTGACAGACCTTCAAATTTTACATTTGTTCCTAAAGTTCTTTTTTTTTTGCAAAAATAATATTATTTTCTACATAAAATCCTTTTAGCTATGTACACTTAGTCCAACGTTTCTCCCATTTTTGTATCCCTTACAAAAATTAGGATTTTTCGAGGTCCATACAATAGTCATTTGTTTCAGTTGGAGCTGAATCTCTTTCCACCTAGCCATTTCTAAAGGTTTGAAAATAGGAAATAGTCACTGGGGGCTAAATCAGAAGAATATTGCAGATGAGGTACCAATTCGTAACCCAATTAATGCAATTTTGCCATAGAGACTGCACTCGTACATTATCTTGACGAAAAAGAACTTTTTTTTGGCCATATAAGGTCGTTTTTTTAAATCCTCGTTAAATCGATCCAATAAGTTGGTAAAATATTCGCCGTTTATTGTTTTTCCCTTTTGAAGGTATTCGATGTGGATAATCCCACGTGCATCCAAAAAACTGTTGCCATCACCTTATTGGCCGACAAAGTCACCTTGGCCTTCTTCGCAGCCGGTTCACCTGAAGAAACCCATTGATTAGACTGCTGCTTAATCTCCGGATTTTTGTAATGGATCCATGTTTCATCCACATTTACAAAACACCGCAAAAAATCATTCGAATTGCGGTAACAGAACTCCAAACAATCCTAACAATATGGATTGAGAGAAAACGCTGCAGACATCTTGCAGGTAGCTTTCTTAAACCCAACTGATCATGTAAAATTAAACCACACTGCCGTATAAACTGCGTAAGGCATCAATAATCTTACGCACTTTTACTCTTTGACCGGCCAACAGAACGTTCAGCGTCATTTGTACTTGTGCGACCACAACAAAAGGCAGTAAAGAACATTTTTTACCATTGAAATCAATGAAGCAGAGTCCCCACAGTATCTATCAAGCTTTTCCTTGGTTTGATTGGCGGTTTTTTCCGCAAAAAATTATGTTTAATGAGCACTCGAAATTCATTTTTTTCATTTTTTCTTTTTTAACAAAATCCACGATGTTATATGTTTTGAACAGCTGTTAAACAGAAACTAAATGACGAAACTCTCTCAAAATGACAGTAGTCTATTAACAGATGGTACTTGATGCATTTCCTATAACTAAGAGGGAAGTTGGAAAAGACACGGAATTATTGATATGCCCTCGTACATTCAAAATCCCAGCAGTTCAAGCCTCGACTACGCTTGAGGCTACAATTACAAGAAGTTTGGTTTATACGAGTATATCACAGCGAGGACAGGGTTCCAACTAGCATTCGGTTGTGCTAATGTACATGGATAATATGAAACATATCCATTCAGTGGTGTTCTCCATGTGTATATCAGTTTGACAACAACAGCAACGTTTATTTCCACTCACATTGACTATGGAGCAAAAACAGACTGAATTTGTTTATACACATTTTAACGTTTATTTTATTCATTTTAGAACCTTTTTATATTTCCTTAAAATGAGAAGATTAGAGCTCTCAACGAGGAACTTTACGCTGACAGAGCTCTTTTCTACGTCCTGTAGCGTTGCGTTACGGACAATTAATATCGTCATCGAATCACGTTTGCTCGATTTTTTTACAATTGCATAAATTGAACTGGGAATCGGCTTCCACTGCTTACTATTGTCATTTAGATGGCTTACTGGGGCTTTTGATACACTTCATCTGGTGAATTTTATTCTCAGTGTTGCCGCTAGTGGACACATACATGTACCTGATGGTAAATCTTTTTCCTATTCTTTACACTACTTGCTCGAGTACTCATGTTTCAGTGCCCAATGAAGAAGTACAAGCGTTTTCTGGTGTGTAATTTTGTCCGTCGAGAGAAGTTCTTGTCATGCTGCGACACACCTTCGTGTGCCACTAGTGTTTTTTTTCCTGGGAAAGCGGAACATTTTTCTAATTTCTCGGAATCCCGGTCGGGAAAAAATTATAAATGTAAATTTTCTTGACGCTGAACCACTTTTTATTAGAAAATATAATGTATATATTCTATATAGCAAGTGAAAACACACTTCTTGTTAAACTAGGAACTTAAATTGCCCTATTCCCTAGAGTGCATAGTCCTAACACTTCTTTTGAAACTGACATTAGCGCCAAAAAAAAATGCCATGGCGATTTTTATAGGGCGAATGGCATATTTACATTCATACGGAGTGAAGTATTTGGTAAGGGCATACTTTAACACATTTAAATGTTTTAAATATCGGACAATTCCGGCTTAAGAAAAAAAAATCAAAAAAATCGTCTTTAATTTATAAAAACAAATATATCACAAAAATATAAACACATAAGCTGTGTACTTTTTCGTTCAGTTTGTCGTTTGCTCCCTATGAAACTAGAAAGTGAAAAAAGTACCGGGCTCATTTATCTCATAGAAAATATATTTTAATATTTTTCCCATTTCCACCAAACAATAAAACTTTTCCGTATTACTGCTGAAAACCAGAAAATTATACTCGTACATTGATGGATATTCAAAGTCCAATTCCCACGAGTTACAATATCTTTTATAAAGTTCACTTTATTTTATGTTTTTCTACTATAATTTTAAAAGTAAATTAGCTTTGTGGGACTTTTAAAATATCTGGGATCCCGGCATAAAATTCCCGCGAAAGCGGAAAACGTACATTACTAAAACTCCCGGGACGTAAATTCCCCGGAAAAACCATATGTAACACCCACACAAATATTGGCTCTTCTTCTTATATAAAGAATACTTTACGATCTAGCAAAATATCAGAACTTATGAATATGGGGTTTAGATTAGCGAGAAGTCAGTAAACGGAAACCCTACCATGCAAAGTGGTACCACCCTGTGTCCAGAAACATTTTGATCAAGTGCTGTAAAGTCGGCGTTGGAGTAGGGGAAATCTACGCACTCAGTTAACGATGGATTGCAATCGGTTCTACCGTTTTCCGCTAAAGACTTTCAAACCAATTATATGTAACATGCTACAGAGTAGAGTCGCCGAAAAATCATTATATTTACACACATACCGAAACAACTCAATATCACCCCACCCTGGGGAACTCATTGTTGAATTCTACGGGGCTTCGACTTCATGTCTCTGAATTGTACATATGACTGGCGACATATACACATATAGTTTACAATCCAAAGTTTCAAACTAGGCGGAAGGGACGTTTCTGCGATGTCCTCGCACAGAGTGGCATGACTGACTATGTCAAAGGCATTGGTAAGGTCAAGAGCCACGAGGGCGTTCTGTCAATAAGATTGTTCCGACGATGGTGATGGAGTGTAAAGCAGATGTGTGCTGTGCCGCTTGCGGGACCCATGCCGATGATCAGAACATGAAAGGTGTTAGAACAGGCTGGGAAGGAGCCGTGTTTCAAGCGTCTTTGCTACAGGAGAAAGAAAGGCGACCTGTATAATTATAATTTGCTTGCGTCTTTGCCTGGCTTCAGTAGCGATACCACTCTGTCAATTTTGCAGGCATCGGTCATGTACTTTACTCCTGCGGTGTACTAGTGCTTCAATATTGGCAATGAGATTCCGTCTGGACCCAAAGCGTATGATGCCATTGCGCTCTGGATGACATTGGCAACTTCGCCAACGGCAAATTGTGGTGGTGCCTTTTCGACTCGGAGAGCGCCTTATCGCTCTCTCAGTTCTCAATAGAAGGTCGGTTGAAATAACTTGTGCACCGCTTCGTATCGCTCGCACCGTTTCTCGGGGCACATATACCTACCGGTGGGAAAAAATTAAACATTATTTGCTTACTCTGTGAGAGCAACGATGCCACTGACGTCAGCTTTACTCTCACCACACTCTCTATCTGTTGTCTTCGCTTCGCTACAGCGACCAGCGTAACCATTGTGCGACTAAAGTGGCAATTTGGCTCTTTTACGGCTGTTGCTGTCCATTTTTCATAAATCCCCTTTTCCACTTTTTTTAAATTTTTGCTATTTTCCACAGGTCGAAATGTGTGTATTGCTTTTAAAAGATGCGCGTATTCTTATTCGTGGGTTTAAGGGTTGCTCCGAGGAAAAAAGTTCTACACTTTATTTGGTTATAACCTGCCGCTTACGCTAGGCATTATGGGTACTCGTAGTAGTGAGTCAGAGCATCTATTTGTGTATTGCCGCCGCACAGCTCTGAAACGCACATATTACATCTTATCTTAAGGAAATTTGGCACATATCATTAGGAGTGATCAGTAACTGAAATTCTTTGTAGAATAGCCGGCACAACAGTGTGCTTTAGGGTAAAAATGCTAACAAATCGGAACATTTGTAAAATGTATCAAGTGAGTCGTAAATGAGCCGCGGTACTTTCGATGCCAAAAACGTGTCAAAAATACAATAGTAGGTATCGTCTTTTGCAACCTTGTTTAAGGTGGCCCAAAGATTAAAATTTTACAACAAACCCAACTAATCCATATGAAATTATTTTTAAAATCTGCTTATATTAAGAACCCGGTTCATGACTTCAAGGAACACAAAATCCTAGCTTCAGTTGGCTCATCTGCACATCCAGTAGAGCAGGGTACAATATAGTCCATGTCCGAGTTTTGATGTTAGGATATTCATACCCTTCACGAAAGAGAATATTAAATTTGTCATTCCGTTTGCAGCACCACGAAATGTTGATCGGAGACCCTATAAAGTGTATATAATCTTGATTGTCGTAAAGTTCTGAGACGATCTAGCCATGTCTGTCCGTCCGTCCGCGTGTTTATTCAAAGCACGATATCAATCAAACGGATCAACCTAGTATTCAGAAATTTTGGATGATGCAGGCTTATGATCACAAGCTGTTTGGGATTGTAAATGGGCGAAATCGGCCCAGGGGGAAAATGTTTTTACCTTTTAAAATCCCTCAAAAACAAGCTAAGCTGCTGAAAT
This sequence comes from Hydrotaea diabolus, assembly GCA_963513945.1. Taxonomy (NCBI): domain Eukaryota; kingdom Metazoa; phylum Arthropoda; class Insecta; order Diptera; family Muscidae; genus Hydrotaea; species Hydrotaea diabolus. The sequence continues at coordinate 96,867,605 of OY740720.1, read as the reverse complement.
GTTAGGATCTGTGACCTGATTGGTCAAAAACTGGCGATTAGTGGTCAACATGAACGTATGAGTACTAAAATTAAAGCAAATTTGCTACATTTTATGTGTTTTATTATCGTATAGTAGAGGGTACGTGAGGATCAGAAATTGAACTGTTTTTTTGGCTTAATCTGTTAAGGACCAGTTTGTTATTTACTTTCTTTGTTTTTCCGACGTCCTCAGTAGAATCTATTTTTGATTAATAACTGTTTTTCACAAAAAATGTTTTAATTAATTTATTATCTCGTGCTTCTTTAAAAACTCAAAACTTACGATTAGTTTACTTTTCGTTTTAATTACTTAAGATTATTAAAAAACTGGACAAATAAAATGAACTTAGGAAAAGTTTGCGACTTTTTTTTAAAGAAATAACCTTTGCGTGACACTTTTTTTAAAAATAATCCCCTTTTTGTGCGACTTTTTGAAATTTTTCAATGGTATCCCTGACAGCGACAGAGCTTCGTGTTCTTTCTACAGCTCGTTGAAACCTTGTTTTGTATTCAATATTTTTTCTGAGCTTTCCCTTGATTTTGCGATACTTTAAAATACTTTTCCCAGTGGCATAAAATGCTGCATTTAGAAGTGTGGGCAATCGAGAAGGAGTTGCAGCAAATTGATTTGGCTCTCGGTCAAATTTGGAGAGACAAATGTCAAATTCCTGAAAATGAATATAATAAAAATTTATATATTTGTGAAAATCATTTCTCGAGCATATATGTTGGGAAAAGATATTTAAAAGCAGAAGCTATTCCTACAATAGGATTAGGTGTAGAGGTCGATATGGACATTGATTTCGATTTTCCAAATTCGCCGAAAAATGTTTGTAATGATAAGATAGAAGAACCTTTTTGTAAGAATTGCAAAAATAAAAGAACATTAACAGAAAAATGTAAAAGAAATAGCAGGCTTTTAAAAGAATATAAGAAAATACAGTCAGCGCTAAAAACTGAGCGACGAATAAAAAAATATAAAAAGAATATTGTTTCAAAAAATGCATAGAAGTCATCCATTGATTGTCTTTAGAATATAAGCAATGAAACCAAAATTTGCTGCTAGCATTTGCTAAGTTCTCGTCCAAAACGGTATTTAGACGATGTAAGATATCTGGCTCAGAATATATTTTATATGTCTCAGTCAACTTATACCTTTTACAAAATTTATTGAATCTCAATTTACCTCACGTTTCTACTTTAAACCGGTGGGCCCCCATAAAATTTGTACAGCCTGTTTTCAAAAACAGTAGTTTTAGATCCCTTAAACAAAGATGATCTCAACTTGGAGGCTAGGATTTAAATCACATGGTTTTATTGATGAATGAAATGTCAATAAGGAAGGAGTTGAGATACAGCACGCATCTTGAGTTAATAGATGGATTCGAACACACTGGCACGCAAGTATGCGTATTTTTACTTAGGTCGATGTGCTCAAATGTCATTAATTATTTTATTTCGAAAAATGGTTTAACAGCTGATACTTTGACCAAAATAGTGAAGCATAATAACACTGTGCTTAAAAGTATTGGCGTGAATGGCAGAGTTCTAGTTTGCGACCAAGGTTCGCCTAATAGAAAATGTTTCTCTAACTTTGGAGTATCAGCTGAAACCCCAAATTTTGATATGGATAACGATAAAATTTATTGTATGTTCGACTCTCCCCATTTAATAAAACACGAAATGTGTGTCTATAATGTGACTTAAAAACTTCTGACGGCAATGTCAGTTTTCAAGTCATATGGGTCATAACTCGACAGCATATCTTCCCTAATTCTTTTGAAAAACTACGGGTGAAATTTGCAACCCAAATTTTCAGCAAATCAGTGGCCGCAGCAATCGGAACAGTAGTCGAAACAACTAAATTTACTAAAAGTAGTAATGAATTAGCCGTGTCTACTGCCACATTTTTGGAAAAAATTGACAAAATTTTTTATTGCCTTAACAGTGGATTACTTTATGGTGATGTTCAATCAAGTTCCTCTAGCAATTGTGAGCAGTCTTAGGGCAAAGAATTACTGATTGAAGCAAATTTTAGTAGTTCCTTTTTAGCTTCTGACCAAACAAACACAATCCCATGCAAAGTAACTTTTGTTGACTTTGACAATCATATCTATGCCGAATATTTTCTTAAAGATGTTTTCGATAATTCTTCTGATATTAATGTTGAGGTGGTTTCGATGAGGTACTTTGTTCGATACGTGGCATTTAAAATTATACCAAAGCTGGATTGTAGAAAGTGTGAGCAAAAGTTAAGAAAGCTCGATGAAGTTTTGACGGCTCCGAGCGAACTTTTTATATTTTTCAAAAATTATCAGTCATTAACAGGTTTTTGAAACTTATTTGCTCCGTCTGATGCCTTAATGTATGTGTGCAAAAAGCATATACTAATTTTTCATAAAATTTTTAAAGAATCATGTAAAAGCGCAACACCAGAATCGTTTGATGGCGAATGATGCAATCACAAATTAGAAATACTTAATTTTCTGGGCTATAAAAAACGGTAGTTCCAAATAAAGAAAACTAAAAATTCTCTCCAATGAATAGCACTACTCTTTCACTTTTATGTAAAATTAAAAACAAAAACACAAAATTTAAAAAAAACAATAAAAAAAAATATTGAAACCGATAAAAAAAACACAAATTTAAAATACACATAATTAAAAAAAATGTTAAAAAACACAAAATTAAAAACAAATTAAGAAACAATAATTAAAAAAAAAATACAATCACGAAATGTATTAATTAATTTATTAATTATTTTAGCATTTTGTCATTTATAAATGAAAAATTATAATAAAAAGAAAATTAATTAACTTGCACAAATTTGAAAGACCTCTTATGAGCGACGTCACTTCACCCTTCGTTTTTGCGAACGCTTTCGCTCTCAGCAATGGGAGCGCAGCATACACTGCAGAAAGAAATGAGAGTGTGTACGCTGGACGGGTAACACGGGAAATACCCTCTACAGCTCCATCGCGGCAGGCGCAGACTTGACTGCTACCGGTATACTTGTACATTCTATGTATGCGTCGCTTAAGTCAAGCTCTGGCGAGATAGGTCTGTACTGCACAGAATGGTGTAACAGGAAAGCAAGTCCTCCACTTCTTGTGCGATCCAACGTAGCACATCGTATTCGACACAACTGTGCGGGTGGAATTCAGCTTAGTTTCTTGCATTGCTGCGAACATGATGTTTTTCCGACTTATAAATTATATTACCTCACTGTTTTTGTTGCGTAGAACATTGCACTTAAATTACAAAATTGACTGCAGTGGAAGGCTCTAGTGCCGACAGGTCCTCGTTTCTTTAGAATCCGCCTGCACTAAAGTGTATTATTATTAATTATGTTGTTAGCAATGGTTCTATTTGTTACATTAAATTTAATGCTAAATTATTTCCAATTCTTTTTTACATCACTGTAGCATTTCCCCACTGGTGGGCGAAACAGAATACTCGTAGTTTCACATTTTTCAGTGTTTATTTTTAATTTCCAATCTAGGGTAAACTGTTCGATACCATTAAAAGACTTCCGAAGATTTTTGTTAACATTTTGGATAGTTTTACCTGCATGATATATAATGATATCATCAGCAAATGATATATAAGTAATAATATCAATATTTTCTGTTTGCTTCATTAGGAAGATATTAAAGAGAGTAGGTGAGTTAACTGTTCCCTGTTGTAACCCGTTAACGATGTTGTAAATATGTTTGCTCGTTGCTCCTTGGTGTGATATATATAAAGGGTGTTTTTTATTGGGGTATAGAACTTTAAGTTGGCATCACTTTTTTAACTGGCGGCCATTTTGTCAGCTGTCAAGTGATTAATATTTAATTTGGTTTGCCATTTCATCATGAACAGGTTGACAAAAGAACAACGCTTGCAAAATGGGCCGAAAATGAGATTCATCTCGATGCTGATTTTCATCACAAAATTTTGTTCAGTGATGAGGCTCATTTTTGGTTGAATGGCTACGTCAACAAGCAAAATTGCCGCATTTGGAGTGAAGAGAATCCACATGAGACCCTTGAGACGCCATTACATCCACAAAAACTGACTTTTGGTGTGCTCTATGGGCTGGTGGAGTCATTGGGCCATACTTCTTCCGAAATAATGCGCGAGAGTCACTTACCGTTAATGGAGACCGGTATAGAGCCATGATAACCGACTATTTTGTTCCCGAATTGGATGGCATGAATGTGGATGAGTTGTGGTTCCAACAAGACGGCGCTACATGCCACACAGCGCACGTCACAATCGAATTATTGAAGGAAACATTCGATGAGCGCATAATTTCGCGGAATGGACCTGTCAATTGGCCACCAAGATCGTGTGATTTGACACCATTGGATTATTTTCTTTCGGGATATGTGAAGTCGCTCGTCTACGCCAACAAACCAGAAACGTTAGGGGACTTGGAAGCCAACATTCGTGGCGTTATTGCCAACATACAGCCCCATATGCTCGAAAAAGTGGTTGAAAATTGGACCTGTAGAATTGGCTTTATTCGAGCCAGCCGCGGCGGCCACATGCCCGAAATCATATTTAAACATTAATGGCATAAAATTATCCTTCCAATAAAGCCAAATTGATGGACATTAAAACGATTTTCTTGTGTTTTATTTCAATTCGAAGTTCTATACCTCAATAAAAACACCCTTTATATATATATATATATATATATATATATATATATATATATATATATATATATATATATATATATATATATATATATATATATATATATATATATATATATATATATATATATATATATATATATATATATTGATATAAATTGCCTGTCATTTATCATATTATACTTTATATAAAAATAACCAAACCCCAATCTGAGAAGTATAACTATTAGGCCCGGAATCCAAACGATATCGAACGTCCTTTCCAAATCTATGAAACATGCACCAGTACATAATCCTTTGTTCCAATTCCAGTTAATATTTGATGTTAGTACGTACATTGATTGCGTTTACAGTTGACTGTTTATGTTTGAATCCAAACTGTTTTTCGTTTACTATTTTTTTGTATACTAACTATATTAACATTGTTGTCAAACATATTTCAAAAACTTTTCCAATATTTGGTAGTAAACTATTGGGACGAATATTTTGGGGGTATTCGGGTCTTAATTTTTTTTTGGCAAAATTACGACTTTAGCCAATTTCCAAATTTTAGGAAAATACAAGTTATTAAGCATGTTGTAGAACAAAATGCAGTAGTCAGATATTATGCTAGGTGACAATTTCTTGAGTATAATATTAGGAATATTGAAAAAATATAAGCTAAAAAAATATCAGCTAATCTAGCGTATGTTATAAAATAGTTGTCCCCTTCAAACTCGTGGAGACTATTTGATTTTATTTGGTCACTGAAGGTTGTTACTGTATGATGATAACTTTCTAATACGGTTTTTGTTTCCAGAAATCTATTGAAAGTATCTTTAACTTGTGCTTGCGTACAATTGTCACTGTCGATCTCTTTATGAGAATGAAGTAACACCAGATGGGCTTTTATTAAGAGGTCATTAGAATTATTTTTTTCTCAACTTAGAGGATCTATTCTAGCCCTTCTTAATTTACTCGTATGCTCAGAGTAGTTAGGAATTATGAGGTTTTGTAGATTTAATGGTTTATATTGTTTAAATTTACTTTTTACTTCTCTGAACATGTTAATCGGATCACGGCGATCAATTTTATTTAATTTTTCTTGAAAGTGTTTGTTTATTAGTATTGAAACTTTTTCATTTATAAGTTTTTTGATTAGTTTTAGTTTTGTTTTTGAAGTGAATGCTCAAGTCTATTGTGTCGCTTTATCGTTGTGACTACCTTACTTTATCCAAAGTGTAGTCTTTTTATTATATTAGTCGAAAGGAAAGCAAAACGGTCTTGATTTCTAAACTTTGGCACCGTGTGGTTCATGCTTTCAGTAATTATATGATGTACGAGTAGTCTATTGAGGTAACGGTCAATTTCGGAGTTTGTTAGGTTTCGATTATCTGGTATCTTAGTCTCCAAACCCATCTTCTGTAAAATATAATTTTCAAACTTATTTCGCTTATTTCGTTATGTAATAACATTTCTTTTAAACTGTTACCTTTTGAGTTGTTTGTAGCATTACCCCAGTCTATATGTTTTCAATTGAGATCTCCTGCTAATTATTTGTATTTTGTAGATTCATAGAATCAAAAAGCTTTTGTAAATCTGTTCATAAACTAGATTTGTTGTTTCCTGCCGGGTAGTACGCTGATATGATGTACAAAATATTATTGGCGGATATTGGTAACGTAATAATACATGTTTCAAGCTAATTAAAAGCATTTTGACAGTTGTTACTGTAATATGTATATTTGAAACTGTTTTCGATTAGTAGCAAATTCCTCCACCTTGTGTTGCACCAACTTTTCTTATAATTTTATAGTTATTGAAAGCTACTTTATGCCTGGGATTTAATTTGGTTTCATTTAGAAGAACAATATCTGGTTCAATAGTGTCTAAACAAGGTTGTAAGTCATATCTTCTAGCTATAAGGATTATTGAATTGTTTATTTGAAATATTTTTAAACTTTTTGAATCTGGGCTTTTGGTTATTCGATGTCATTATACTCCTACCATGGAAAAAATGGTATCGATTCGAGATGTTTGTAGAAGTATTTGTTTTTGTAGGTTTGTTGTTTAGTTGGTTAGATTAATCATCATATTTTTTTGGGATTTATGTTAACAATAATATGATTACGGCAACTTAACCCAATTCTAAATAATTTTGGAGATCATAGTAAAACTGTGTGTGATCATACTATGGTTGTAGGGATCATAACATGGTTGCGTTTGAATCATACTATGGTTTTGAGGATCATACTATGGTTGTATGTGAAACATACTATGGTTGTGAGGATAATAATTTGGTTGTATGTGAAACAACTATGGTTGTGAGGATCATAATATGGTTGTGGAGATCATAGTATGGTTGAGTGTGAATCATACTATGGCTGTGGGGATCATGTATGGTTATGTGGGGATCATGTATGGTTATGTGGGGATCATGTATGGTTTTGTATGAATATACCTACCGTTGTGATGATCATAGAATGGTTGTAAGAATCATAGTATGGTTGTATTTGAATCATACTATTGTTGTGGCGACCATAATATCGTTGCACCACAACCATATACCCAACAATAGTACGATGCTTTTTAAATGTTGTTATCCCAACCATACTTTTTTTCTACTTGCAGGTAATGCATTTTTTAGAAGACATGTAAGTCTTTAAAATAAATCTCTTGCTCGTTAAGGCGCTGTCATTTACAAGGTTTTCCACCGCTAAAGACTGTTAAATGTTCGTACCCGGGGTTGAGCCAGGGTTTACTCGCATGATGGTCGCGCACACCACCATCACATCGCCCACAAAAAACGAAAACACCATCTGTTTTGGTATTGTAAAAAATATACTGTAGTCAGTAGATTTTAAGGGCTTTAAGTCAGATTCCGAAATCAGAGCACAAGTCAGGATCTGGGGTTTATAGTTTTAGTCAAACTCAACAGCCCTGATTAAAGCCCACAATAAGTTTCCACTTATGCAATTGTAAAATCCGTAATAGTTTCATGACGCTTTTGTGCGCGTGTACGATAACAGTGTCCTACAAAACCATTGCACAAATGCACCATTCCGCCTTTTTTTAGTACTTGCTGTAACCAACTATTAGATAATAGATAACGCAAAATTGGAGCCTAAGCCACGCCCTATCCGATCGTAGATTCAAACCCACTTATCCCTTTTACTTAACGTGATTTCTTTGTAACGCACATAACTATTTTTTTTTCAAAATACTCATTTCTTCAGAGTTTATCAGTTCGAAATTTTGTTGGCTGTATCCTGATGTCAGTGGATATAAGAGTTGATTGCCACTTCCATTCTGGTACCTTCCTTGCGAAAGTCGGACTCTTAAATTTGTTTAATACTCGTAACTTTTGAACTCTTTAGTCAATCTTTAAAAAAATGACTAGGAATATTATTATTCGACACTGGAAAATTAAAAACCAAGCCACGATTTTTAAAATACATGCCAAGGTTTTTTCAGCCAATATGCCGGAGAAGCTTATAAACGAGGGTATGTATTAAGTTGTATAACCGATTGAACTTTGTCCATATGTTTTGTCTAGAGAAACGAGATATCACTATATTATGTGAACACACTGTCCCATGACAACGTCATGTTGAATATATTAAATAGTATCCAATCCGTAAGAATTGTCAGACTAAAATTGTTGTCACCTCTTATTTAATGAGATGATATATATTATTAAAAAGTTATAAATTATGGCATTAATGTTTTACTTTTTTTAATGTCTTCCTTTTGCGCAGTGCCTGACCACTTCAGACCACGAGTTTGCTCACTGCCTGATCGGCCCTACAATCCGAGAGTAAGTGACGATCTTTATCGTTTGCGGCACTTCTCCATTAGCAAAGGTAATGTGGTCAATTGTGGAGATTCGATAATATCACGACGGTCTCGCAGCAATACAAGCGTCAACTCGACAAATAGCAGGTGAGTGTGTATAATTGAAATATCAATTCTTTTCCTAAAGCTTTGGAAAAACAATACATACTTTCTGCACTGGTTCAATCAAACGGTAATAACTTAAAATATTTTTTTGTTTAGCTAGTTTGCTTTAACGCATTGAACAGGGATTGCGCGGCTCTCAAGACCTCTTGTATCTAAATTTTAATAGAAGACAAGTTTTTTACAAAATGGCAAAGTGACATAGATTTTCGTGGCTGCACACTGCTTTTATCGCGATTTTAGGTCCGCGACGACCATCATCAGAAAGATTCGCAGCAATTGTTGAAAGGAAGCTGAACTTTTTGAGACCAGGTTCTCACCAAACGTATCCGAATACTATTGTAAGTCTCACTTTTCATGTTTTCTTCAAAAAATTGCCCACAAAAATACAATTCTATTAAAATGTAGAGGCAAGAGGTCTCGAGAGCCGGTTAATCCCTGTTCAATATTATTTTTAATTATTTTGTTTCAAGAAAGCGACATTTATGTGAGTTTGAACTCTACCCATTGCTCCATTCTTTCGCCAATAGAAGACATTATTATGACTATCTGAGAGAACATTTTTTTGTCTCTAGTGTATATTTGAAATTTGTGAGTTGTACCCTTTTTATTAAGCAAATGTAATATAGTGAACGTTTTGCGCAAAAATACCATCGTTGTCACTCACAAGTTTTCACTTTTAACCGGAGCACTGCAATGCATTTAATTTTGCAATTACTAAAGATTTGACAGTAAATTAAACTTTTTATGGTATGACCGCCTTCTCGCAAATGAAAGAGATGTTTTTCCATTCGTAAAGTATATGGAAAATTTATTTATTTTTATATTTATACGATCTGCATCGAAATCCTAGCCAAAGACCTTAAAATCTTATACTATTTCGACTGCCAGCGGGTTGTTTCTATTGTTGTTGTGTGGGTCTTGAGAATAAAAAAACATGAAAAAATCCTGTAATACGGAAGTGAGTTTCGTCTTTACGACAGTTAAGATTTAATGCATTTTGCATGATACTTATAGATCGGGAGGTCTTCAGTATACTACATACTCAAGGAAATCAACTTGTGCAGATTGCCACTTCTTTCTAACCTCTACATACCAGTACGAGTATGGGGGCTGTATGAAAACATACTCCGATATGGTCGAATGTCGGCCGGTCATATCTGTTTAAGCATAATAAGTCGCAGATTGTATTTTATGTATGTCGTATGGGGCTGAAAACAAACCTTAACCGAAATAATCCAATTTCTCAAAGCTTGATAATTAGTTTACTTTTTTATATTAAACAACATGAGATTTACACTTGGCGTAAGTTTCACAAGACCTTTCAAAAAACATTAAAATTCTATGGCGTCATTTCTTGCCAATATTTACAGAGCCAGCGAACGTTCACCTTTTGACGGTTCCTGCTGTGGAGGCGGGTATGCTAATGTAGATTCGGTACCAGCATCGCCGGATGAGGATTCCGAAAATATGGAACCTACCCCACCTCCTAGATACCGGATTGTAATGCTTGGCGATGCCGGTGTTGGAAAAACGGCTTTGGTCAACCAGTTCATGACTTCGGAATATATGCACACGTACGATGCCAGTCTAGGTAAGCGATTCAATGTCTTCAAATGCACGTTTCTCTCTCTTAGTTTTCAATTAGATATTAATATAACATGCGCCCATGTACAACACAGTAAGTCAAAGGCCCTAGAATGGACTCCAATCCTCCTGATCCTCTTGTAGAGGCCCTTGAATATCCGCATACCTTCTTTGTTGTTTAAATAAAAACATTTGGTATGTTTTAGTGAATAATTGAAATTTGAGTTTTAGATGATGAATTCGGGGAGAAAACGGTTAGCGTTTTGCTAGACGATGAAGAATCCGAGTTGGTTTTCATTGACCATCCAAGCGTTGAAATGAGCGTAAGTATACCGAACAGACTTCCTGATGTCACAATAAACTATTGTGGCTGTTGTACTAATTCGATTAGGTGGAGAATTCATTGTCCACGTACGAACCGCATGGCTGTGTGGTGGTTTTCTCTATTGTCGATAAAGCATCCTTCCGTGTGGCGGAGGAGATTATCAATTACCTGTGGCAGGAGAACTTCACCAAAGACAAGGCGGTCATTCTTGTCGGCAACAAAGCGGATTTAGCTCGGTCACGTGCCATAACATCCCAAGGTAATCTTCACTACTACCATCCCTTGCGCATTTGTTATGTGGTTGTATCTCATTTCAGATGGCAAATCCTTGGCAGCATCACGTGACTCTAAATTCATTGAGACGTCCAGTGGCATACAGCACAATGTTGATGAACTGCTTGTAGGAGTTTTGAAACAGGTACGACACATTTTTTATCACTCACATCCTGATCATGTTCAGGGCCTGCTAATGCTTTTCAATCTTCAGATTCGCTGAAACTAATACAATTTGAACATAATGTTGGGAATTCTATGCATCGACTTGTACGACAGAGCCCACATAAGAATTTATTTACTACGTAATAATGAAATAATCGACTGACTCACTTACTAAGGCTAGCTCCACAACCTCTTGTGGCTCGTGTTGGTGCTTTATAAGCCGTTCGGTTTTCGGCGAGCTTTATGACCAGTTTCCACAACCAAGAGTTCTCGCATCTTCCTGCACTTGATTATGTCACCGGAGTCAAGGTCTTCCCTGCCTTCGCGTTATGTGATAGTTATTCTTTCTAGATAAGGGATTGTTTCTATTAGACCGAGATGTCCAAGCCATCTCAATCTTTGATCAGCTAAAAATAATGGCAATTTATGTTTTTTTTTTGCAAAGGAAGCAACAAGCTAAAAATCTGCACAAAATCTCGCTATCGCGACAACTTCAATTCGGTATCAGACAAGTCCAAAGTCTGACAGATCCTACTAAATGCTACGCTACACCACTGTGGTATACGTATTTAAACATAGATCGTTTTTAAAATGTGACATCTAGAGCGGCAGAACCTCAAATCTGAAGGGACTTTTGTGCAATGAGCACTTCGGATTTAAAATGTGGTTTCGTATTGTGAGCTACGAAACTCAAGCAAGATATGGTGTATAAAGGTCCTTTGCGTGGCGCTTTTCGGACGGACTAGGACAGATAACATCCTATTTCACTCCTAAAACGTTCTATGCGTAATTTGGTCAGAGTCGGATATAATGTGTGGCCCCTACAGCAGGTTCTGAAATCGGAAAATAATATAGAGTATGTGTGGTAAAAATGGTTAGTCGAAGTCGCTGGTTTAGACGATATAAAATTATCATATCTTTTAGCGTTAGGCTATTATTGATGAAATTGAAATCCAAACAGAACTCTGTACTCTCCATCCGGTCGATTTGTGGCCCTTAATGTGCGTCGCAAAATGAACCTCTCAAAATACCTATTATCTTAACAAGTTCCGCACGTATTATTTTAGGTACCAATTTGAGGTTTGACTTAATTTCTCGGTGCCTAGAGACCAAAACACCATCCTGTTAACACGCACAACAATAAAACTTCATCATTAAAATATATCGCTATTTGATCAGTTAGTCAACTTATCGGCAGTTATAGTTTTATTTGAACATGGACCTATCTATTCCATTTTATACATCCAGATCTCTTTTATTTCATTGTGGACAAAAAGTTTTGCTTTCAGTCTCAGATATTAAAACATGGACTTCTGGTGATTTTCAACGATATTTTTACGGTAAATGAATTAACGCCATAAACCCAGAAACGTCGCGTTCATTTGAATGGAAGCTATATCAAAAAATAAAGCTATTTAGCCAAATTTCAAAGCTACGAGCCACATTTTATAGATATTCTATGAAATTTATTACTTTTGTGTCTGTTAAATCCTACATCGGAGATTACATTTGTGTGGAGGCTGTATCAGAACATCTCGTTCAGTTATAATAGCGATCGTCCTCTGGCGGATAGCAGAGAGATTTTATCGGAATCGGTTTATATATACTTCCGCACTGAACCTTATATATATATATATATATATATATATATATATATATATATATATATATATATATATATATATATATATATATATATATATATATATATATATATATATATATATATATATATATATATATATATATATATATATATATATATATATATATATATATATATATATATATATATATATATATATATATATATATATATGTGTGTGTGTGTGTGTGTGTGTGTAGTGAGGGTAGATAAATAAATATATATTCTACGAAAACTTAATAATTTTGTCGAATGCATACAAAATATAGATCAATTTAGGACGCAGTACATCGTTGTCGATTATTTGGCCTGCCAAAGTCTCGCACAGTGGTCCATCGCAGCAGCATTAAATTATTATTTCCTTTTTATGTACTTTTAGATGCGTCTGAAGGAGTCACGAGAGAAAAAGGCAAATTCCTCGAAAATGAAAACATCCCGTACTCAGATATCACTGCAAATGGCGAAAGAAATACTTCACAAGATTTGCCTTAGCGACATTTCCAAATCCAAGAGCTGTGAAAATCTTCATGTTTTATAAATTTTATACACCAGTGTCTGCACACAACTTGCAAGCTTCTAATCCGTTGGAAATAAGTGCAGCGTCAGCAATCAGGAAACTTAATTGAACCAGAAGGACGAGTACAAATGATGTGTGATTTATATCCTCAATTTTTATATATCTATATTTTTAAAACGCCCTTTGATCCGTATAGTATATACCTCTAAGAAATACTTCTACTTTCCCATCGCAATTAATGCAAAATAGCTACACCAAGTGGCATGGAAAGCAGGCAGGTGACTGATGTGTGGACTCTATTCCGATTCATGCATACCGAAACATACATATACACACACATATATTTTTATAATTACTATTTAAATGTCAATTTTCTACCTAGTAACATACGTACATATTTGAACGCTTCTAAAGGGATACGGAATACATTTGAAATGTTCATAGAATAACCTTGGCTTTTACCTCTTTACCCAGTCCAATTATTTAGCCCTTGTAGTACGACTTATTCACACTTCTTCCAATCAAGAATCATATCGAAATGACTGTTAAATGTTGACTGTTTTTTACAAAATTAGTTTTCTCAGAAACCACCTGTAGCACATGGCGGGCGAACGAGGAACAACGCCGTCACAAACTCTCTAGGCGTGGATGTGACGAAGTTCGCTAGGAGCATGTACTTAGCTTCCATTGGAGATCTCGACATCTCCGTGACACACGAATGCGCTGTAAGTGCTACGTAATGCGGCCCAGTACACCTTTGGCTCAGCCACCTTCCATGGCGCAGTGTTAAAGTTTGTGACCCACTGAGGCCCGTCTTCTAACAATAAGAATTAAATGAATACGCTTATATTGAAACTAGCTGTAATTTGAAGTCTTTGATCAAATATTAAATCGGTGTTAAATTAGTGTTAACAATTACATATATAAGTATAGAAAACATGTCTAATCAAAACTATTATACATATATACAATGCATACATACCTAACTATAAATACAAGTATTTTCATATCCAGGTAATCAAGCTTTTGATTAATGTCCAAACGAATTTTTTAAATACCGACCACATGTTGGTAACTACGTAAGTTTGGCCCCGATGTTCGAGTAGCGCGCTGATTTGACTTGCGCATGTTCAGCAGCTTGCCAACTATTTACAACAATCCATTTATACAAGTATTTACATATTTAAAATATACTTAATATTTAATTACATAAATCTTATTTACACACATACTTACATACATACATAGTTAATTATTAATTATTAAATTACGTAGAGGATAAGCTCAAAAGTATTATTGTAGTAAGCCTAATTATAGTTTAAGTAAGTCCGCAAAATGTGGATTTTCTATGTTCGCGTTACTCATCTTAACTAACTTACGGTTCGGTTCCATTTATTGAACAGCTCTGGCAATTAGAAGTTAAGGAGGAGGCTCTCCTAAAGTTTCTCATTGCAAGTTTCATAAAAAAATGAGGCTACTAAATATCACGAAAGGACGGTTACGAAGCAATCATACGAAATACCTCTCACAATATTGGGTCACATTTCTATCATAATGGGCTTTTGGTCCAAAAATGTACGATAAATATGCCTACATTCTGTTCGATTTATTGTAGTAAATACTGAAAAATTACGTTTTAAATGAAGTGTATGTCGCCACAGGATACCAAAAAAGGCATGATTGTTTTAAATGTAATATTTGTTTGGCATAAAGTCTGAACTATATCTAAAGTTTTACACTTTTAGCCTAAGATCGTATTTTCTTGTGAACATTTTTCTAACACAATATACTTATATAATATATAAAGGTAAAAAGTTAAGTTCGACCAGTCCGTATCTAATATACCCCTCACAATTTGACGAACTACCTTCACGCAGTAAAATAGTATGGTTGGGGTGACAATATTCGAAGAGGATCATACTATTGTTGGGTATATGGTTGTGACACAACAATATTATGATCCTCACAACAATAGTATGATTCACACATAACCATAATATGATCCCCACAACCATAGTATGATTCACACTCAACCATACTATGATCACCACAACCATACTATGATCCTCACAACAATAGTATGATTCAAACTCAACCATACTATTATCTTCACAACCATATTATGATCTTCACAACCATAGTATGTTCTCATACAACCATAGTATGATCCCTACAACTATAGTATGATTCACACGCAACCATACTATGATCCACACAACCATAGTATGATTCACACTCTACCATACTATTATCACCACAACCATATTATGATCATCACAACCATAGTGTTTCTCATACAACCATAGTATGATCCTCACAACCATAGTATGATTCACACGCAACCATACTATGATCCCCACAACCATAGTATGATTCACACTCAACCATACTATAATCCCCAAAATTACTTATTAGGATTGGTTATTGTTGTTATTCAAAAATAGAGATTTTTATTAAGTATGTTATTTTAAATTGCATTACTATTAGTTCATAGCCAGATTTGAGGAGATGTTTTTATTAAACATTTCATTCAAGAAACAAAAATATATATTCCAAAGGTCAAAAATACTTTTAGTTGCCAGCAGGGGTGCATGCTATTTCACCATCCGTAGACACCAAGTAACGAATATGATTAAACCATGATCAATGGCTATAAACTTAAGTGCAGGCAGATTTTAAATAAACGAGAACCAGTCGGTAGTAGAGTATTTCACCGAACAAAGTAAACACAATAAAATCCCTCGAACTACCTTCCGATTGTTGTTGTTTTTTTTAATGGACAGCAACCAGTCACTGTATCGTGTGTATGTTTTTTTGTATATCAAAAAACATACGCACACACATACATGTATTTTCTATAAAACCTGTTTTGTTATGTTCATAGTCGCAACCATACTGTATGATTGCCGTAATCCAATTATTGTTAACGTAAATTTTAAACACAATACTTTTGTTGCACCAACCATGTTTGTATGGTTGCTACAACCATATTTTCATTTCTAAATTTGGCAATAATACTATTGTTACATTTCAACAATAGCAATATTGTCGCAATCATACTATTGTCAAAATGAAATTCATAAAACAATACTATTGTTGCGATGAACATGCTTTTATTGTAGAGAACATATTATTGTTGCGGTGACCATATAGTAACCATATCTTTTCTCTGCGTGTTTATTCCCTTAAAATAAAGCATTTTTCCGCCCTGCGCCGATTTCGCCCATTTACAATGCTCAAAAGGCACCTTGCAAGTTTCAGGGTCCTACATAATTCGTTTGACCGCTATCGTGCTTTCAACAGACACATGGACGGACATGGTTAGATATTTAAAGCAAGTTGAGATTAGTAAGGAAATTCTACTCTTGCTGAGTAACCATATGTTAATGTACGAAGCGACCTAATTTTTGAATTTGTAAAGAGATTTCAATGTTTCTGGATACCCAGAAACATAAAGGACCATGCCCATTTAATGGAAGGTTAAATTCCAAAAAAGCTTATTTTAAAGTTAATTAATCGAATTACATAGCAAAAATGTCAAACAATTAAATATTTCGCTATAAGACATGTGTACTCGTATATCTGGTATGTTTGAAGAATCTAGCTCCTTTCGTTAAGACTGAATTGTGCTTTCAATAGAAGGACATGGCTAGATCGTCTTAGAATTATGTGACCATCAATAATTTTTATGATATGCACTGTCGCTCACATGAGTAGCGCCCCTCAGACCAACTAACTTAAACATCTATTTTTCGAAGCTCAATTAACATAGCTATCTACTCTTTTAAGCATTTGTTCAACTTCTACTATACTTCATACAAAAAATGTCAAGCCTGGGAAGAGTCCCGTTATTTTTATTTGCTACTGTGTTTTTAAAAAGTATAAAATTTGAATATGGCCTCCTGAAAGTCAGCTCAGGAGTGGAAATGTTCGGTATTTGACAAAATTAGCAGAACTAAATCGTTGCGTGTGGAGGTAACCAATATTAAATGTTCCAATTAGTGTGGGCTATCATTTTCTTTAAATACAACGTGAAACAAAATTGATAAAACAGAAAAAATAGATTAGAGGGGCTCCGATGCTCGTATAACTACTTCATTCGTGGTCTAAGAAAAAAAGGAGCACACATTGAATTTATTACAAAGCCGAGCAGTTGCATTTTTAGTATGGGAAGCTATCATTTCTAGAGGATAGATTTACTTAAGAATTCTAGAACTAGAATCCTTTTTAAACATTACCCAGTGCAACACACTTTTTCTGGCATAAGTTTAGTAAATGGCTGCTGAAATTACATCCCCAAAATCAGTTTTGTCAATATAGCTTATGGCATCATTTGAGTTATGGCATCATATATTTTTTGGTTCAAAGTGGATTTTTTAGCAGTTTTATAAAACTTTGAGACGGCTATATCTCGGCAAACCGAACGTAATATGCGAAACAAACTTATCCGATCTGTTTTCACCTTTTTGGTCAATAACTTGGCTAAACGTCCTTGAAAAACATTTGAAAAAGCAGAAGGGCATTCAAAATTTCTATATGGAAAACACTAAGTGCCCAATAATAAATGTTTTTTAACTTCTGTTGTTATATAGTGCCGAAAATAGCGAATCAAGACATTCAAAAAGTGAAAAATCGAAAAGGATGAGAATGCTATAGGCGTCAAGTTCAACGCACTTCAACAATAAACAGATTTTTATTTCTTTTTCGTACATACGAGTACATAAAAATATTCGTCCAAGTTTGTTTTTTATGCATAGATAGCAGCCATAAACTTTGTGATTTTGAGGCAATAGATACATTTTTTTTTGGTAAGATAGTTGTGCTCTTTTTCTTTCATTCAATAGCTAGAACTTTGTTTTCGACACTGTAGCAATATTTCGGTCGGTTTTGGTTTTCTCTCTTCTCCACATATGGCACATTTTCGATTACGTGTTATTTTAAATTTTGACATTGACGCTGCAACTATTCCTGGTGAAATTGGACCATATCTGTTTTTTATATAGTCCAAACAAAACGTATTCCTCCCGCTTTAGAGATGTCATATTAAGTTCGACATTGCTCAAACTCCATAAAGGCGTGCGGAATCTTTAATATAATAGAGTGGTATATGGGTATTCGCAGGTAGCATATGCATTCCGGTAAGATTGTAATGCATTTTTTCAATAGCTACAACTTTGTTAAGACACTTTAGCAATATTTCGTTCGGTTTACTGGGGTATATCCGTCTCAAAATATCAAAAAAGTGCTAAAAATCCACTTTGAACCAAAAAATATACATACGTATGCGATAACTCATAAACTTGTGCCAAATTGGAAAAACTATTATGCTAAAAACCATGTTTTGTGACGTACTTATGCTCGAGAAGATGTCCCAAAAATTTAGCACTGTGTTATTTTAAACGTGTGGGTGAGAGCAGTACACTAGTAAAAGTGAACTCATTGATGGAATCAAACGCGAAGGTCCTGTATTTTCTTGGAATTTATTAAAAAAACACGCGAGTCCTTACTGAACTGCATATATGAATGTTTTCCTTACCAGGGTAGTAGCAGTTATTTTTCAATCGTTTGGAACATAAACGATTCACGTCTAGAAAGATGTATCGACAACATTTCCGGAATTTAAAATTTATTTAATTTAATTTGAGGAATTTAAAACCCAGAATATTCAAATGAAACATAATTTAACATGCGTTTTTTGTATATAGTTTTATTTTATTACACATATATATATATATATATATATATATATATATATATATATATATATATATATATATATATATATATATATATATATATATATATATATATATATATATATATATATATATATATATATATATATATATATATATATATATATATATATATATATATATATATATATATATATATATATATATATATATATATATATATATATATATATATATATATATATATATATATATATATATATATATATATATATATATTTATTTAATTTAATTTGAGGAATTTAAAACCCAGAATATTCAAATGAAACATAATTTAACATGCGTTTTTTGTATATAGTTTTATTTTATTACACATATATATATATATATATATATATATATATATATATATATATATATATATATATATATATATATATATATATATATATATATATATATATATATATATATATATATATATATATATATATAACAAGAAAATATTTTCTCATTTCTAATTTTCCCAAAATCTTCCGAATTTATCTATTTGTAAACTCCAGCATTATTCAAAGGCAAACAGGCCCAAATCTCCCGAATATAATTAACCAAGTATACAAAACAAATCACACATTTTAAATAGGACCCTACGCAGAAAGAGTTATCGAAATATAATTATATTAGTCTTGTTCAGAGTTGTAGTTCTCGTGATAAAATGGTTGAATTTTTACTAGTTGTAAATCGGCGAAGTAATTTGTCAATTGCAAAGCATTTCTAGCCCTTTTGTATCTGTCTTCCCTATCCTGCTGTTTCTACGAATAAAAAAAAGTTGGCCATTTCGCACTTGTGGAGTCTCAGTTAATAGAACGTATTGATATGTACTTGCAATTAGGGTGATTTTGCCAGAACTATTAAATATTCCAAGCAACCTGTTTCAAATACCGTACAGACTTGTCGTTATCGTTTTCCTGTATATAACAAACTTCGCAAAAACACCGACGCCTAACGTTGTACACCTTACATTAAGTATACGCCAGGTACGCTATAATTCGTATGTAGTTAAATTATACATGTATATGTAAGAATATCGTATTTTATAAGTGAATAATCTCGTTACGCTTAAAATAAAAACTGAAGAATTACAAAAATGCCCACCGAATTTAATTAAATATTTCACTGAAAATAAAACTTGAACAACTAAATTCGTTACAAACAAATATGTACTCGTACCTACAAACTATTGTTATTATCGTTAAGTCATGTATGTATGTATACCTACCACATACTGAATGTTCTATTCTAGATATAAGCCAGTATTCAATAGATACCTAAGCTAAGAAAACATTGGATGACAAAGTACACGATATTCAGTTTCGCTGCGGAACGATTCAATTTTATCAACAATCGCAAAACTAACCGAACGAAACCTTGGAGTACATGAAAACATACAAGATATATAAGTATGTACATACATATACTATATATTATATATACTACGTATATATGCAATAGAATTTGCATACATACAGAAATACGAACATACATTTGCATCACAACAATTAATGTAAGAAATCAAATGAAAATCATACAAATAAAACAATCCTTTCTTTATGTTTGCTGTTAACAGAACATCGACAATCGATTTTTAATTCATTCAGGCCGCGTCTGTAGCACCTGTTCAAATGTGGTGTTGCTGTGTATAGGGTACAGCATCCTGGTCTAGCTGTCGCTACGATCTCAGACGCAATGAAAGGATAAGGAATGCGAGTGAAATTAAAAAATGGGCATGATGTGTTGTTAAAATGGCGTCACAACAATTTACGGGCAATATTTCTTCACACATTTTCAACGGGGAGGAAGGAACGAGCACAGAAACCAACACAAGGCCTGAGATGCGGCGGGCTGGCAGCACTACAGGTATCAACAGCCTTTGTTGTAACTGGCGAGCCACATCATCACCGTCGACAGCATTGGCAGCGGCGTTAATACGATTTTAGGATACAAACAACTAACGCGGGTATAGTATCCTTCGTGAATTTAACCACTTGACCGACATTGCGCCACGAATTCGTTGCGTTACAAATTATAATAGAAACACCAACGACCCATAATCCATCCACTATGTTAGGGTGAAATCACGTTAAGAGCGAAACAAACGCTTTGTAAAACACAATCGGTCTAGCGAACAACAAGGGGATCAGACGTTACGTTCAGCTGCAATAAGATACCATCTACTATTTTAATTATTTAGTCATCTTATACCCTCCACCATAGGGAGGAGTGTACCTATACATAAAGCTTGAAAAATCCCGAAATTCTGATCTCGAGTTTATATCATGCATACATCATGGACCGTTGTAAATATCAAGGGCAATTTATTGATGCCCACCTCACCACATCAGCGTTACCGTTGAGTTAATTCAAAAAAGAGTCACAAAAAATGTGTTTCTTGAAAAACGAGTCAATTTAATTAAATCGAGTAAGCAAATTTCATGGTCAGCCGAGACCGACTAATTAGCTTTTGGCTCGAAAGTTGTAGTGACTGACCGAAGTTAAATGTAAGAATTCTCTGTTTTCCCTATATTCGAGAAAAGAAGTATATCTCTGATAAAGTACATAACATTGTCGCAAGTCACAAATATTTAAACCATAGTGTGGAACAAGGTACGAGTATTATAAGTTAGTTTCATGGCAAATGTTTGAAACTATCTAAAATATTTGAGCTAGACCCACCTTTAAGTGTACAGATCAACTCAGAATCACCTGCTGATACCATTTACCGATGCCTGTCTGTCCGTCCAACGCTTTTAGTCAAACTACAGGTCGCAATTGTCGTATCTTTATGCAATTGGGCAGCAGTAAGTTTTTGAGGCAAGGGCTGACGTTATTAAAATTGAAGGAAATCGGTTCGGATTTCGATATAGGTTCCACAGATAAATTCAACCGATTTACTGTCTCTAGCTCTAGAAGTGTACTGCATTTAATCTTGACACAATTTTGCACAATCAAGTTATATGGACAAAGTATAAACGATACAGAAATTGCAAAAATCGGTTCAGATTTCGATGTAGCTCCCACACATATGTTCAACCTCTTCTTTAGCTCTAGAAGTCTAACATCCAATATTGATGAAATTTGGCGCAATTCATAATGAGTGACCAGCTTAAATAAAAATGGGTTATATCGGTCCACGTATTGATGTAGCCCCAGTGCAACGGTCCCTCCCGATTTACTCAGAGAAAAAGTCAGTTAGAAGTCGGTCGAAACTACAACATTTCTGTTAGATGGGAAGACTATCAGACAGAAAGACAGAACAGGCTATTTGGCAACTAAAAGTTTCGTACAGAACTGTTTTATGCAGCCAACAATTGGTAATGACGACAAATTATTTCACTCTAGTAACCAAAAACAAGTGAAATGTACAAACAATTAAATTGTAGATAAAAAAATTAAAAACAATTAATAAAAATAATTATTACAGCGAAATTTTAATGTTTTTCCAAAAATCATATCGTCGCAATGGTATATCAAATTTGTCTTCCCCTGATGACCAAGCGGACCCGAAAAAGTATATCAATGTGTCCCGAAATTGGGCAATATGATTTGTTACTTTGACGAAATTGTTTTTAATTTGACTTTTAAGTCTTTAATTGAAGCTTCCATAACTGATACTATTTTCCTGGTAGGTGTTACTGGATACCACAAAAATCTTTTAAGCAAGTTTTATGAAAGAACATAACAATTAGTTCATATTCAGATTTGAAACCACGTTTCTATTGAATATTTCATTCAATGGAACCAAAAAGCTATGCTATAAGTATTTAAAATGCTGTCATAAAGACTTTTATTTGCAAGCAGGGGTGACTGCCGTTTCGATGAACGCCTCAGATCCCAAGCGAGGAACGTGATTAAACCATGATCAATGGCCATACATACACTAAAGTGCAGGCAGATTCTAAATAAACGAGAACCAGTCACCGGCAATACCTTCTGATTGTTGTTGTTTTTTATAGTGGACAACAAGAGTGCGCTCCATCATGTGTGTTTGTCGAGATATCATAAGATGATTGCTACAGCCATATCACGGTATTCACAGCCAATAACACAGTTGTACAAACCAAATTCAGTTAAACTTTTGGTTGCAACAACTGGTGTTTATGGCAACCAACCAATTATGATTTACAAGTACTTTAGAACCAATAATCGGCGGTGACAACAGATAAGTTCTTTGTGGTGACAAAACTCTGTTTAGTTGTCTATTGTAACATAATATTGGTTATTCCAACATCAACAATAACCCCTATAATATTTTATCGGTTTTAGTCACAACAAAGCCGTTGTTTTCGGCGAAAACATATTTCGAAATCCACAAAAAATGTATAAAAACGAAGAAAAAATGGTGAGACATTTTACGTTTCTTGGGTTGACGGTTAATGCTTCCAAGCGATACTAGTCATAAAAATATACGAACATTATTTAAAAAAATATTTTCAGAAAAATGACTTAACTATAATTTAGTATCATTACTCAGACATAATCAGACAGATAAACCTCCTTATTATTTAGAACAACAATGAATTTTTTTTTGGTGGCGACCCATTTTTTCCGATTTATGGCCACCCAACGCTTGACAATAAATATTGTTATGTACTTTAATTATTTTTTCAGATTGGGGCATCACTGCACTGCTTATCAAAACATCTACTCAAAGACGTATTCATTTTTCTGATCAGTTGAGAAATTGTAAGGCGGTAAAATATTAAATTTTTTAAAAAGTACTTATAACAAACAGTCTATAACAACAACCAATACATGTGACAATTCAGTTCCAATAGCCATCTTAGTCTGTCAAGGTTACCAATACTTAATTTTTTCATCAACCGAAAGTGTTAGTTCCCTCTACTGAAAATGTCTGTCTACACAGCCAATATTTGGTTGTAACGATGGAATACATGGATAGTAATTGCAACCAACAACATTTGGTTGGCAAAAAATTATATCCAAACAAGATATAATACTTTTAAATAAAAAAGCTGTTTTTGTAAAAAAAAAATTTTGAATCCTGTGTTTCCCCAAAATGTTCGACTAATGGAAGTTTGTGTAATTATTTTTCTTCGAGTTCGAAAAATAACCTAAGTAAATTTGTCTCCTTGCGCTAGTGGCAGTCACTAGATGTGCTTCGACATAAAGAAAATTCGAGGAAACAATTGTTCGTCCACAAAAAATTACAATTATATTCAAAAAAAAATTTCAAGGTACAATTAATCCCCAAATATGGAAACCTCTTCCCCCTGGGCTGATCACGCCCATGTACAATCTCTGCTGATGACCATAAGCCATCATCGTGCAAAATGTCAGGGTGCTACCTCATTAAAAGGGTGTCTCAGTAATAGTTCTCTATTTAAATTAATTGTCACATTTTTGTTTGGATTTCTTACGAATCCAAACACCTTTATTTAAGAATTGTGGTAATGTCAATCACGGACCTTAGGGGCTTAAAATCGGCCTTCTTTAAATTTGAACATATGGAACATAAAACAAAATTTCGCCACGGATCCTAATACCATATGCATTTTAAGATTCGACTAATTTAAAGTCACCCATGGGTATTATTTCAATTTTACGATTTGGCTAAATTGCAGGACTTAACCTATGGACCCTTGACCCAAAAACCGACACGTAATATTTGGAAAGATATGGATATCCAGAAACAGTAAAATTTTCTTACAAATTCAAATAACTACCTATATTCAGGATTTTTGCCAATTTCGCACTCGGACTGGTCCACAAGGCCCAAAAATCGACATATGGGTATTTAAAAAAAGTATCATTTATTTTACGATTCGACTATTTTAAAGAACCATAGGTCAAAGGTCCATAGAGTTTCGAAAATAAGGTCCGAACATCGCCATATGGTTATTTAGAAACTGTAGAATTTGACAAAATTTTTCTCATTAACTTTTAAAATTTGTTTAAATTTAAGGTCCTATTCCACGATCTCCCTATGGCCGTCTTCAACAATATACATATGGGTTCTCTAAAACAATAACATTTACTTTACCATTTAATTGTTAAATGGTTAATATGGCCACAAAAATTTAGTTCTGTCAAACATGAACCCCTCTAACAATCATATCACTTAATACTGTCAATGCTATTCTACAAAGCAATCCAAGGCGGAGATTATAAAAGTCTCGGGCCGGCCGAACTTACAAACAGTCCACATGTTTATTTATAAAATGTGTCATCCAAAGGTTCTAAAGGCTCATTGTAAATATCCCAAATGTCTTCCATTTTTGACGCAAATGTTCTCCTTTCCGAAAAGATTTCTTAAAAATCTTAATCTTAATTCAAGAAATTGACAAAAATAAAGGCAAAAACTTCAGAAATAAAACAAAATATGGAAACGAGTATAAGAGTCGAAATTGTGGCACAGTTATTGGAAATGAGTTTGGATTTTCTAGAATCTGTGAGCTGGAGATAGCTTTGAAATTTGATAGAAAATGCGTGTTTAATCGGCGCAACGCATTCTAAACACAAATAAGTTCCAGAAGCTCGCCCTCAGCAACAAGACGAATCGGCGCTAGCAGCAGAGATAACGCGGACCCAAAACAACAACAATAGTGACCACGACTGCTAGTTCTATGTACCGAATTGACCCGAAACAAACACTCTTCGGCCAGGGCAGTCACCTTACCAATATGTGTTTTTTTGTTTGTCGTGCTTCGCCTGCTTCGAATATTACTGGTCCGAGCCGGGATCGAACAAAACCTTAGACCTTGGATCTGCACGGTTTGTCAGAATTGTATACACCATCGTGCTAAGTCTGTAAGGTGTAATCGTAGCATGCAGTGGGTGCACTCCAGGAGCTGTCCAGGTCTGAACCATTCAGAGAGTATTGCGAAACGGACTTTGTTATGTCGTGTTGTATCAACGTTTTTCGCAGTGGTTCTCTGGATTAGGTGCCATCCTATGAGACCACAACAGCATCACAGATTGCTGTTGCCACCCCAGACAGTGCATCAATTTTGCAGTTAATCAGTGAGGCAATATAATCAGGAGAAACATCATGGTCGCTGCGATCTAGAAAACTAAGCTGAATGCCACCTGCTGCTTGCACAGTAGGATGGATACAACGTAAGGATCGCACGAGAAGTGGAGGTGGGGGATTTGCTTTCCCGTAACACCATTATGTGCAGTACAGACCTATCTCGCCTGAGCTTGACTCTTGATACCCATACATGGAATGTATGGGGGAGCAGTCATGTCTGGGACTGCCTGATAGTTAGTTCGGTATACATCCCGCCGGTTGGTAGCTGCGCCCCGCTTTATTCAATGCCCTCCTCGAACACAGGGGTATAGCTTTGGCAGCACAAATTGATAGCTCCACGTTCTGCACATTGAATGACGATTGCCAAAGCTTGACGTAACTATGGCATTGCCTGGCCTGATCAACTACGTCACCTGGCAACCCGTCATCTTGTTAGGATCGGACCACCTTTCCATAATTCTCCCCATCAACAGACCATCTGACTTCATAATCTCTGAACGCCGTAAGTAAGTATATCAATCAAAAAAAAGGATGATTGAGATGCCTTTAGAGAAGACACCAAATGTACCTTTATTAATCTACCCATTCGATCAAGGCAGCAATCGCTCGCCATATTCCTGCTGGACGAATACCTGAGACACGACCAAATTTCCCAGCAGAGGCAGTGGGGCTCGCAGATGAGCGTGATGACATTCGTGGCTCCAAGCCTGCTGACCCTAGAATTAGGTATCTGAGATCTGTAGGTTGGTCAACGAGTATAAGCGGACCGACTGGAGATATCACTTAAAGCAGTGCAACATAAGTTCTGCAATTGGAAAATTAAGGACAATGGTGAAATCGCTCTCTATCTGTGAAATGATGACCGGACACTTACGATGACAGATCAGAAGCAGTGCGCGAGTTATTTTAACCGGTTTTTTTGTTTATTTTTTTTTGAGCACCTAGAGAGCGTTATGCGTAAAGAAGAGTAGAGTAAATGACCAAAGTGCTCAATCTGTCGCTGGTGAAATAAGTGCACGATGGAACCGCTACTGAGGCCAGGCAAAGTCGAAGCCCCATAGAGTTAAACAGGGAGTTACCCAGGGTTGCGACTGTTTCACTGTTTCCGACACTGTTTCACCTCTATCAGCATAAAATTCCTACACCACCAGAAGGCGCACATGGGGATGAAACTAAAAAATTGTAAATAATTGAGCCGTTTCTAATCTAACAGTAGGATTTTGATGAGATACTTTGTCAAAGGTTTGGGAAATATTTATGAAAGAGTTGAGAAGTACTGTTTGCTCTCGTAGGCTTCTGTAATCGAGGTTGTTATACGATGTACTTGTTCTTTTGTGAAATGGTTATTCTGAAATCCGAACTGGTTTTCGTGGATTACGCAACTTGTCGAAATTTAAGGTTTTATTTTTTTCAGAAAACTCTATCGATATCTTTTAGTCTTCAACGAGGTGGATTCAAGACTACTTCTTCTATAATAGGTGGACTGATTGAGTATAAAGTATGTCTCGGTTTGGGATTTCTGTACTGTTCATACTTGTAGGATCGACGATAGCTAAATTAGTATTTGGTGTAAATACAGTTTCGTGATAGTTTGCAAATGAGTATTTTTTCTATTTGGTAGTCTTTGCCCAGCCACCATTTTGTAGACGTAGAGGTGAATCGTGAGCTATCAGACTTTGCATGTTTCTGTGGCTTTCCAGAGATTATTATCTGTTCCTCCTGATGGTTCTAGGTTACATATGTAATTCTTGGGTTCGAATTCCTCAATTGGATTAAGGCAGCGTTTCGCTCTTTCTGACAATTTCTTCTTCTAAGAGCTGGAGAGCGGTATTGTTGCCAGTCTCTTCTGATCTTCTTTTTCTCTCTAATGAGTACGTCGAAGTTCTGTGGCCAGAGAGCTTGTAAATCTCAAATCACTCAGTGCTACTGCAGTCGCTGCAGAGTCAAAACCTTCTGCGCACTTTGAGCTGGTAAACATAAAATACCGAGTACAAAGAATCGAACATCAAATGTGCCAACTGCAACGGACCTCACCAATCTACTTCAGATCAGTGTGAAAATAAACTGATGTACAGCAGTTGCCAAGACGACAATCTACTTGTAACTACAACACTTCAATCCGAATTACAACACCAGCTTCCTAAATGCGCTGAACCAACACTGCTCCATTACTAAAGTAATGGTCCCACCGATCTATTTTCCATGGAGAAAATTGAATCCCTAACTTTTGAGCTTATCAACAACTTAAGAAGCCGCAGAGCAAATTTGACAAGATTGCCGTCTTTACAAACCTAACATGTAAACTTTTGTCTTAATGAATAATTGTATCAAAATAATTTCATGGAACGCTAGAGGTATTAGGACAAAGAGCGAAGAACTATTTCGGTTTTTATTATACAATGATGTTCATATTTGCTCACTGTTAAAAACTTGACTTAAACCAAAAATAAGACATATAGAAATGACAGCTTGCTAAAGGAGGAGGCGTAGCAATAATAATTAGGAAAAACACACCCCATAAATATACCCCACAACCTACTTCTGATTACAAATATTAAAGTTAATGAAAATATTGGCATAACACTTAATACAAATGCCGGTTTCCCTTAAATTTGTAGTTGTTACTTTCTTGGGGGCTTAGTAGGAAAAAATTTTGATAGGAAACTACATTTTGCGGCAGATTTGTACAGAATGACTAGAGAGGAGGGGGATTTCAATTTTAGACATCAGTTAAGGGGTTGAATGAGGACTAATTGTTGGCGTAACATACTTCACGAGAAACTAAGCTTCTATAATATTGATACGGTTTAACCTAGCGAACATACTTACGTGCCATATAACACAAATAGGCAAGGGTCAACACTGGACTTATTTTTAACAAGTATTTCTCAATATATTTCTCTGCTACCACTATCAATTATTTGAGCTAAGAGCATCCAAGTCCTTTTAAGCCACGATATCAACCGGGTACAATTTCTAGAATACGATTTCAATAAGCCAAATTGAAACATAGTGTTACCGGATATTAACGACATTAGTAGTGTTATTATATGAATTACTTGCCTTGGAAATAAAGTTACGCCCAACATACTTATATAATAATTTTTCTGTTTAAATATCTGTTAGGCTTTAAGAAGCCGGTCAAATGTTTGGGGATTGAATAGTATGTTACAGCGCCCATATATATCATGATCGATGCATTATTTCGGTATCTGAGGGGTTTGCATTCACAGAGTTATATTGATTTAGCCTTATGTCGGTTGAAAAGACTTTTTCGGCTGTAGGTTATTAATTTTTTTACTCATTTCTCGATTTTAGTGCAATCAACGTTAAAATATGGACCACTTTGAGGGCTATCATACACATTGGAAGTTATAGTACAATATCGGATGTAAATATATAGTTTTAAATACCATAATCAATATTGTCGCCAGTTGATTACCGAATTTAATGATATTAAACCGATAGTTAGGCTATTTGAATTGCGATTTGGATTAAATTAAGTGCAAGGGACAGATTGTGCAGATTGTTGAGGGCTATAATGGGTGATCTATCTAGAGGTATTTTTTCAGAACAAAAAAAAATATAAAAATTCAAATCAAGTGTTGAATATTTATTGGTAATTTGAAAGGACATTTTATGGCATTTATTTTTTGAAAATAATTACCTTCAAATGTTGGCAACAGTATTATGGAAATATGCGTTTGGTGAGAAACAGGAAAATCCGCAGTTTTTGAACAAAATTTTGTTCGGTGATGAGGCCGATTTCTGGCTCAACGGCAAAGTCAATAAACAAAATTGTCGCATTTGGGCTGAAGAGCAACAAGAAGAGGTGCCATTATACCCAGAGAAAACCACGGTTTGGTGCGGTTTTTAAGCTGGTAGAAGCATCGGTCCATATTTTTTCAAAAATGATGATGGCCGAAACGTAACCGTGAGTGGTGCTCGCTACAGCGCCATGATGTCGATCTTTATGCTAACTGAAATTGAAGCCCGTAATCTTGACGACACTTCGCTTCAACAGGACGGTGCCACTTGCTATACAGCTGCTCAAACAATGGATCTATTGAGAGGTCATTTCGAAAAGCAGCTAATTTCACGTTTTGGACAGGTGAGTTGGCCGCCTAGATCGAGTGATATCACGCCTTTAGACCTTTTTCTTTGGGATTACGTAAATTCCAAAGTCTATGCTGACAAACCAGCTACGATTCAGGTTTTGGAAGCCAACATTACGCGTGTCATTAAAGCCATATCGGTCGAAATGCTCGAACGAGTCATCCAAAATTAGACCCTCAGAATGGAAACCCTGAGGCGTAATTGCGGCCAACATTTGAAGGAAATTATATTCAAAAAATAAATGTCATAAAATGTCCTTTCAAATTACCAATAAAGATTTCACACTTGATTTGAACTTTTAAATTTTTTTGTTCTGAAAAAATACCTCTAGGTGGATCACCCTATATATAAACATTACATCTCCGGAAAGCGTCCTTTAATTAAACTCCATTTTGGGGGTACAATACCCCACTGTGTGGCGCCAACAATAATATTGATAATTTTAAATACAAATTATTGCCTTTTATGAACTTAATGTAAATATCTTTATGTGATATTGTTTACGCCACGATCATGTGATTTGAAACCGTTGGACTGCTATCTTTGTTGATATTTAAAAGAAAAAGTTTGCGTTACGCCAAGAACAATTCAAGAGCTAAAGGATGTCTTAGAGTAATTGAAAATATGGACTATCGGTAAGAGGTATGCCACCGAAGCTGTGGCGATTTGGTCGATATTTTTCATAATAAAAAAAATATTAATATAATTATCCTAAAACTTGTTGTTTTATTTGCAAATACATAACATCATGCTTTTTAGTTGGTAAACGAAAAAATATTAAATACGTACATATTTTTGCACAACTCTCATGCAATTTTTTGGCGGATTTTTGCCCAAACTTTGTGTTACATTTTTCCCTTTCTTGATATTCATAATAACTACTTTTTTCCCGGGGAATTTTTCCCCTTTATCGAAGTACGTTCAGAATAAGGGAAAAGAGAAAAAAATCCCGGATAGATTCGTTTTAGAATAGACTTATTAGACTTTGTAATAGACTTATTAGACTAAGTAATAAGGAAATTTAAGAAGTCTAACATTTCAGTAAAAGTCTCTCTTGGGTTGCCATCGAACCATTTTCCTGAATTCATTTACATAGAAAGGGCACTCACGTCCCCTTATACCAAATGATTCAAGTATAAAATTATGTAAGCATTAATTCCTATCTTGAGCTGTCAACAAAGATAGATATTGACGATTTTCAAATTTAACTCAGTTTAGAACAAAAAGCTGCTTTTAACAACGGCAATACCACCCTTACAGTTAGTCAACAAAAAGAGACGACTAAGACGCGAATAGCAGACAAGGGGATCTCCAGCAACGAAAATAAGACTGACCACTGCGTCAATAGATTAAAAGCAGCTCTTAAAAATCATTCACAAATGAAGTACAGAAGGCTTCGCTCCAAATAACATTGTTGATTGAATTGTTGAATGTTGAATGTGGAAAGTTATTAGGAATAGTTAATCACCACTTGAAGCTTACTCTCCACTGCGGAGTCGCATAGGCCAATACACACGGGGAACATTTGTGCATGGTATTTTAAGAAAATCCCGCGACCAGTAACTTTAAAATGTCTGATAACAACCAAAACTCGACTCCCGTAAATCAATTACAAATAACGGAAAATACAAGTCATCCCCATCCTCGTATAGATCAATAAGCCTTCTTTCTTCTATATCCAAACTATTTGAAACGATTTTTCTCATTAAACTCTAGTCTTACTTATACTCATACAACACTATTCCAAACTTTTAGTTTGAATTCCGCGAAGGACAGTATTTACTAATTCACAGTTAAACAGTCCAAGGTAGCGTCCTAGGCCCCATATATTATTTTATATTAACGTCTGATATTCCATACATATTGACAAACAAATGAAGTTAAAATTACTTCAGCACCACTGGTTAATCAACAAGCATTCCAAATTGAAGCTAGAATAAAAGATTGTGCTTTACAGTACAGTGATCAAGCTTATATGGTGTCACAAGCACCAGCAGTATAGATCTCATTCAAAAAAAAACAATCGAAAATTACTGGAGCTCCTTGGTATGTATGAATGTGAATAACGATAACATCCATCAGGACTTTACTATACCAAAAGTGAAGGTAGAAATTCAAAATCAATATACTAGCCTGAATGTAATAAACACAAACAACACGATGCAGATACATACGAGTAGCTATAACTGAGCAATAAAAAGTACTTTTTTTATTTTTCTTTTCAGATATGTTTGACGCTTGTTTGGCGGCTATCGGTGCAATTCACTCAGCTAAATCTCTTGTGCCTTTCCTGATCCACTTTTAGTGGTGCTAATAAACTTATGTTAAGTAGTTATCCGTAGGGCCTTTCCTTCTGAAGTGTACTGCCCGCAGTGCCATTTAAAGTTTATAGTGGTACTGCGTAGGATCCCCTTGGTCCGCTTTAGTATTTACTCAGTCTTAATCAGTAATGCCGTTTCTGCTATGCGATTTGAAATATGGCGTAACTTGGTCCACAACGAATAGTGATTAGCTAAAACAACCTACAGCTTAAACAACACGCAGAGAAAAGATATGGTTACTACATGGTCACGGCAACACTAATATGTTCTCTACAATAAAAGCATGTTCGTCGCAACCATAGTATTGTTTTTTGAATTTCATTTTGACAACAGTATGATTGCGGCAATATTAATATTGTTGAAATGTAACAATAGTATTATTGCCAAATTTAGAAATTAAAATATAGTTGTAGCAACCATATATTGATGCAACAAAAATATTGTTGTTTAAAATTTAAATTTTAACAATAACATGATTATGGCAATCATACAGTATGGTTGCGACTATGAACAAAACAAAACAGCTTTTATGGAGCATACATGTATGTATGTGTGCGCTTATGATTTTTTTGATATACCAAAGAAAACACACACACACGTTACAGTGCATGGTTGTTGTCCATTATAAAAACAACAACAATTGGAAGGTAATTTGAGGGATTTTAATTGTGCACTTAAGTATAAAGCAAATGATCGTGGATTAATTACATTCGTTACTTGGTGTCTACGAATGGTTAAGTAACATTCACCCCTGTTGGCAACTAAAAGTATTTTTTTTATAAAATGTTCAATAAAAGCATGGCCTCTAATGTGGCTATGAACTAATTGTAATGCAATTTAAAATAACTTGCTTGATACAAATCTCTATTTTTAAACAACAACACCCAATTCTAATAAATAATTTTGGGGATCATAGTATGGTTGATTGAATCATACTATGTTTGTACGGATAATAGCATGGTTGCGTGTCAAGCATACTATTGTTGTATAAGAAAAATACTATGCTTGTGAGGATCATACTATTGTTGTGGAGATCATAGTATGGTTAAGTGTGAATCATACTGTGGTTGTGGGGATCATAGTATGGTTGCGAGTGAATCATACTATGATTGTGAGGATCATAGTATGGTTGTATACGAAAAATACTATGGCTGTGAGGATCATAATATGGTTGTGGAGATAATAGTATGGTTGAGTGTGAATCATACTATTGTTGTGAAGATCATAATATTGTTGTGCCATAACCATATACCCAATAATAGTATGATCCTCTTCGAATAATGTCACCCCAACCATACTTTTTTTTGCGTGAATGATGTCTCATGCGGTATTTCCTTATTTAACCATAAGGCGGACTCAATCGTATATATCGTCCTAGCGCACATGTTGATCAATGTAGCTATACTTATATAAGCCCAGCCAGCGACGCAATGGCCCGAGCGGCAAAGAATTGCGGAAAAGACACAATGGAATTTATTAAAGTTTGATTTTATGATTTGTAAACTTGTTGTTAGGCGTCTAGGAAGCAGATCCAATAACACATAAATAGAGCATTAATCAAAGTTGAGGGCGGTAATTTTCATTTTTGTACTGCAGGCTGTGGCGTCACTGTTGGTCGAAGAGAGTGGAGAGTATGCGTGGATTACAGTGGCTGACGGGAGATTTGTATTCGTCTGCCTTTCAGTTGCCATCATGCATTGGTCGCGTGAGGAGAAGTCATTTTGTGTTGAAGCGTATTTTTCAAATGCGCACTCGATCATTGCAGTGCATCGTGCTTTTCGTGTACGATTCGTTGTTCCCCCACGCGGACTTGTTCCTGGGCGGCAATCAATTGTAAATTGGGTAACTTCATTGAGAACAGCAGGAAATGTGTCATGTGTACGAAGGGGAACTGAGGGAACGGTAGCTGTGAACTCCGAACGGTACTTGACTATAAAAAAAAGGCAATGCAATTAGAGGATACATGGTTCCAACTGGATGGTACGACTGTATGCACACCGAGGGTTACCATAAATTGTTTGAGGCAAATGTTTCCTGGATGGCTTATCTCTTTGAGGGGTGATTTGAACTGGCCGGCACGCTCACCAGACTTAGCCCCATACAATTTTTCCTTTGGGTTACCTGAAGTCGAAGGTGTATATAAACCGTCCCTACACCGTGGAAGACCTAATTAACAATATTGAGGCTGAAATTGGCAGAATACCAGTCGACATACTTGTTAGAGTTCATGAAAACTTCAGAAAACGTATGCAGCAGTGTGTGGATATCGAAGGTCGACATTTGGCAGATACACTATTCAAAACCATGTAATTTAATAAAAATATAAAATAAATTTATCTAAGGTTCATAACTTTTTTATTTCATTCCCAAATAAGAAAATTACCGTAAAAGGTTAAGCACATATTTACCCCAGAACTATTTTTTTAATTGCTTAGTTTTCCATAAAACCCCTTTTATATGAAAATTTGTCTGGCACACTACAAACAACTGTTTTTATTGTAATTTCCCTGGAAAATGATGTTTGTCACTATATTGTCGTGAGCGGGATAAAGGGTTCGTCAGCGCCGTCTGTCTGCGGTACCGCACGTAACAACCCCGTTGCATTCGCAAATTAAAGCGTATAAAAGGCGTAAGCCGAGATGGTCAATGGAGGGCTGAAGGGAGAATGGGGAAAGATTAGCGCTGCTCGTGGAAAAAGGCTTTATTTTCGTTTTGTAACCTCGCAGCAGTGTCACGATTTTTTTAGCAAAAATCCTCCTGGAGAAAAAAAAATATTTAAAACCGTTATTTTTTGGTAAAACATGAAAAACATGGTAAAGTGGTGTTTGATCTTAGAGGAAAACAAACACTTAAGCGAAACATTTATATGAGGAACATGAATTTCCGATTTTTTAAAAAAAAAAAAAAACGAGAACGTTTAATGTTTAAAACAAGGACATATAAAAATTTTAAAACAAAAAATGGAATATTAACAAAAAAAAATGGAAACAATATAAACCAAGCCAAAATTCGCTGCCACAAAAAAAATTACATCATATATTTTTCTTCGTTGTTATAAGCCGGAGTTCAAGACTCATAATAAAATCAAGCCCCCACCGCCAAATAAAAAATCAGTCGCACCGCCGATAATTCTAGATCGACTTTAAACTCTGCCCGTTAAGCAGACAACACAATGTCAACAAATCGTAACGGTTGAATTTCAACGGATTGCCGTGTGTGGTTTGCAAACAGATCAAAAGTTGTCAACAATTTTTGCTTGCAATATTTTGCGTTTGTGTGGTGTAGTTGACTATTTCCTCTTCAGGTTTTACAATCGGTTGTGCGTGTGTGGCGAAGTTGACAATTTTGACCATATCTTTCGATTTTTTTTGACACATTAGCAGAATAATAACAAGAGTAAGCAAAGTATTCATTTGGGAATTGATAGAGGTTGTGTTTCAATAACAATGCATCCTATACTTTGGGGAGATATATTTGTAAGAAATTTACGATCCTCAAAGCTTTGACCAGACCCCAGAAATCTTTAAATTACAGAAAGACCCTCATTTTGGCGTTATTCATTTGATAATTTGAGTATCTTTTCGTTGTATCAAGGACCTTACAAGGGTAAGTAATTCCTTATTTGATTCTGTGTTCATTGTTAGAAAATTGTTGTTCACTACAGGAGCAGATAATTCGACTTCTGCATCCAAACAGAACGATATTTGTTTCTCTTCCTCTTCTCACTTCTTTGTTACATATTTAAATACCACATACTACGAATAACGTCAAATGAGAATTGTCAAACGGTCGACAAGTGTCTGGCAAAACGACTTTTAAGCGATCGTTACGATTTGTTCAGTACGTGGGCCGCTTTACACACTTTATTAATTACTTAATGTGAATAAAAAAGACAAACTTAGAACATGTCCACAATACATCGTAAATTACGTAATTCGATTTGCCAGTTGTTTTTGCCTCGGTGTTCCAAGGAAAAAAATGTGTTTATTTACATTGCAATTTCTCTCTTTTTATAAATCTATAGAATTGCTCTTTTTTTAATTTGGCTATGAGATCTAAAGGTAAGCAAAAAATTCATCAATATATAAATTTAGAATATACAATAGGTCTGTCTGCGTACTTGATAACTTGTACAAATTCGTACAAATTATTACTGGATGTTGTCTGTTTACTCCAAAAGCCAGTAATAGAGAGCCAGAGAGAGATTTTTTTTGACAGATGAATGATAGAGAATTTACAAGTTTTTACTGGAGAAATTTTTCCCAGTAAGAATTTGCCAGTAAGAAAACATATGTTTTATGGAAGCAGCTGTTTATGAAAATTATTATTATATGCAAATAAACAAATCAAAGGAAAATAAAATTGAAATTTAACAATGGAACAAGTAAGTAAAAGTGTTTTTTGTGGATTTTAATATAAATGAAAGTCAATAAATACACTGCACTACATTTGCAGAATGGTAATAAAAAACAGTGCGATCGTGGGGTGAATGATATTGAGATGGCGGAATTGTTAACTCTTTCTGGTACTTCGGCATCAGCACAGGATACTTGTGGAAGCATTGCAGGTATTTTAGTGTAATTCATATAAATTTATTTATTTTTTTAACTTGATATCTCATTTTCCATAAAGGGGCAGATGGAGATCGTGGCATTAGGAAAGCCTTGCTTACTACAGCAATGATATTGCTGGAGTCTTCCTCATCGGAGAGTGAAGACGATGAAGAGATTGTCTTACAACATCAGATGAAGAGATTGTCTTACAACAGCAGAGGTTCAGACAACTGTACTACTGCAAGTTACGAGGAATAAAAAAAAATGTCACTTCATTAGAGCTTGTTGTGTTTTACACAATATAGCCAATGAAGATGATCTGGTTTTTACAGACGAGTCAATAGAAATTATTGAAGATTTTGCAGATCATGATAATGTTTCTCGAGGAAGTAGCGTCCGAGATCCTATTGCAGAATTCATTTCAAATCATATGGCTCAGAATAATTAAGAAACCCAATAAAAATATTTGATAATTAATATACAAAATCTTTTTATTTCATTAAATTATGATTTCATATGATTTTTACATCTTTTTATTTATATTTTATTGTTTATTCAACATGTTTACTAGAGACTCCAATAATTCAATTTTCTTATTTTCTAGTTTCTCCTTTCTTTCTGCCCTTTCCTCTCTTTTTTTAATGCTCTCCTCCAATAATTTATGAAGCTTTTCATCGTTTTCCTCCCTTCTTCGTGTGTGTTCTTCTGATTTTTCAATAAAATCATGCAGAGTAGTTTTTCTTCTTTTTGAGGTTGAAGCCATAAGATCCAACTTGTCTTTGAAATTAAAAAAGATATAGTCTAACTAATTTGTAATAATGCACCTTTAACTAAATACCCGATTGCGAAGAATTGAAACAATCATTGCTACTCAAGTCATCAGACGTAACCTCGGTTTCACTGTCGAGCACATAATCGGGATTTATTGATCTCTTTTCCTGTAAAAGATCATCTAGTTCGCTGAATAAAACAATATATATATATATATATATATATTTAATTGTACAACCATCATGGTTTTAAAAATATGTTACCTTTGGTAGGGACACGTTTGTCTGCTTCGTCCAGTTTTAGAGTTGTGAAGCTGTGTTTTCTTATACTGCCGCGTCAGACTGAAAAATTTCGCCTCCGCCTGTGTCATATTAAAATTATGCCCATTTTCGCAAAGCACGCCGGCAATTTTGTTCCACATTTGTTTTTTGTTTTTAAGACTTGCACTTTTTCCAACTATTGGACGCAATTCCTTCACTTTGGCTATCAACATCTTAGTTGAGGAATCCAGCCAAGCCGTTTTTTTGCCTTCCACCTCCGTTGTTGGACTCAATTGTTCATCTAAATTTTTTCCACCAATGGTGTTCAGGCTGTCCATGTCTAAACGTGATTGTTCTTCGTTTGGCAAAAATATAATTTCATCGTAAGTCTCTGTTCCTGCAACTTCTTGAACAACAGAATCCCGGTAGTCTTCATCTATTAAATTAGAACGGTTTACATTTTATATTTAATTCTAAATTTCATTACTTACCAGCCGAAACCCTTTGGAATGTTCCTGGTGAACATTGTACATTAAGCTTTCTTATGTTGCTCATTTTTGTTTTCGTTGATAAAATTTAATTATTTATTTCAATGCTTTTTAATTTTAATAACTTGTTTGGAGTTTTAATTACTTTTTAAAGAACAAACAACGAAAATTACTTTTATTTTTTCAATGGAACACTTTTTGTTATCTTAAATTGTTTGTATCAGCTGTTTACAAATCAGCTGTTTTCATTTCTTGCAAGTTTTTACTGGATGTTGTCTGTTTACTATTTGCGATATTTTCAACTTGAGAGTATAATCTGTCTTACTCTCTCAAAAATAGTTACTGGATATTTCTTACTGGGAAAGTACGCAGACAGACCTATTATACATTGCTTTTGGTTTTTTGCAATAAAGTAAAGAGGAAAAGTGAGAGTAAATGGGAGCAGAACAATATGTTTACATATTAATTTGACAGCAGCTTCGATATTTTCCGATAAAAAATAGATAAGGCAACGATTTCTTTGTAATTCAGAAGGTAATTAAAAAAAGAAATTTTTTCACAGATTCGAATGTGTCATGATTTTAAAAATATAGATAAATTTAAGGAGCCGTTTTTTTGGTTCACATGAGCCAAAACTTCCTGCAACTTTGCTTTCTCTGAGATATTAGGTGCGGTGCTACCAACAGTAGCCATTTTATCCATTGTTCATCCACAAAAAACCTTGTAACCTTAGTTCAAACGCGTTCATTGTGATGGCAGACATTATGGTATCATTAAAAGCGAAATACCAAAAAGGAACATTAATGCCCAACCATTCGCTAAAAATTATATTTATTTTTACGGAATGTTTTATGAATAAGCCTGGTGTTAGTAAGTTCGTTCATGTGAAAAACTTTAATCGACACAATTATAGTTATAAATTTAGGTTTTGTCAAGATTTGCTTTATGTAAAATAATATTCATGTATATGTTTTCCCATTTGTGTGCCTGATGTTGCTCAAAAAAAAAATCAGCTGCAATTTCACAATTTTTGTATGTAGTGTGACTTATTTTCGCATGTGTCTAGTTCTTTAATACCAGACTTAAAGCTATTGTATACATGTAGCAGCAATCGTATTCCCATGGAGTAAACTAATTAAAATTCTTTCGTCTAAAGGGGCCTTGATGACGAGTTGGTAGCACTTTGTGTGGGCATTGCAGAACTGTGGAATGAAATGCAAGAATTCAGTATCGATTAGAGAGTTTGAGTACACTTGGCATCACTGTTTGTAGGCATTGTTCTTGTCTAGTGAAGTAGGAGGCACTGTTGGTTGAACAGTCGGCAGCCATTTCGATTTGTATTTAGTGCGTGGAGTGGTGAAAGAAAATTTCACCGAGCCGATATCTTTGCATTTAGTTGATTAATTGTTTGGACTGTTGCAAAGACTTTTTAGTTGGTAAGGCACATACGCAACACATCATAATGTCGATGGCTTCCACGTGCTACAAGTGCAACCGTCCGGGCCATTTTGCCCGCGACTGCACATCTGGAGGAGTTGGTGGAGGAGGTGGTGGTGGCGGCGGTGGCGGCCGTGATATGAGACGCGGAAACAATCGCGAAAAGTGCTTCAAATGTAACCAGTTCGGTCATTTTGCTCGTGCCTGTCCCGAGGAAGCTGAGCGCTGTTATCGCTGCAATGGCATCGGCCACATTTCCAAGGATTGCACTCAACCCGACAATCCAACGTGTTTCAATTGCAATAAGGTCGGCCACTGGGCGCGCAATTGCCCTGACGCGTCCAACGATCGCGGATCCAGTAACATTTCATGCTACAAGTGCAACCGCACTGGCCACATCTCCAAAAATTGTCCAGATACGGCAAAGACATGCTACGGCTGCGGCAAAAGCGGTCATCTGAGACGCGAGTGCGAGGAAAAGGGGAGTCGTAACTAGGAAGCGGTCAATCATTACCACTACCGATTGACCTCATTCATTTCCTCCAACTACCCTGTCACCGAATCCACTCTTTGAAAAACATTTTTAAGATTATTACAAAGCATACCTATAATCCTCAAATCCGATATACAATCTCTTGAATTATTCCATGCTGCACAAGCGGCCCATCAAGTATATATGATCTAAACGAAATGCATGTTATGCAGCCAATGTCTATTCAAAGTATATCATTCTATTCTACTTTGGATATAAAGTGTCCCGATAAAAAACGAGAAAACAAAATACAGAAAATGTGGTGGATTGAAACGAAAAATTTGAAATTCAATAAAGAAAAAGCTGAACATAAAATATTGAGAATCGCTGTGAACACATCTCCCATTTGCATCTCTTTAGCCGAGCCCTAGGAAAATTCATCTATACCCCCACACCATAGATGTAATTAACTAAACGATGGATTGATTGTATGGAGCGATGCGATGTAGAGAGACAAAGCAACCATCTCAGAAGCACTAAGTTTATTTACTTTCAAATTTATATAAAAACTTAACATAAAAACAACAAAAAACAAAAATTTCAAATATCACTGTGATTGTTTTTTAATTGTAAATTAAAATACTGGAGCTGCTGATTTGAGAACAATTGAACCAGTCTTCTTTTTATTTCCCTTTCGTTTAGGGTCCCCAGCAGTAGTTACACTCTTTTTAACCTCATATTATTCCGGTCATGTAGTTTTTACCGCATGGTCGTCGGACTTCATACTTTTCCCAGAAGAAAATCAGTACTCTTGCCAATCTACTGGTAAGTACGTAAACGTATACATACACACAAGCGCGAGCACGCGAACGCAGCATTTCATTTCTGGTTGTAGCTTTTGTATGCTCGTGAGTCACCGGTTGGTATGTTGGATTCTGCAAAACACATGGCGAAGCAGCTGATGTCTTTTTAATTTATATGCTGCACTATGTATTTTTTCGGTCGACCCATTGGCGACAACTTGTTTTTAATCATAATTTCGGTTCTTCCAAAAGATAGTTTTCACAGACTGTTGCCACATTCATCCATCTGGTAGGTAATCCAAGCAAGCCTCGCACAAACACAGGCACGTTTTGTTGTATGTGCTATTTGGGGTGCAATATTACTGTAAAGGTACAGTCACACAACCGTTCGACTTATTCCCTGCAGGAAAATATGAAGCAGATATCTTTTAAGTGAAATTAGAGCTCAGCGGGTTGCATAGAGTCATATTCTGCTTTATACGGCTCTGTTCCGAAAATAACAGTCTCTACAATCTGTTACATACGAGAAGCCGAGGTGGTTGTCATTGATGCGGGTAGTTGATTTTCGTCGTTTGAGTACAATCGATTCTGAATGAAGGACTTGTGCATATTTTCATGTATCCCCCACGCAAAGGTTTTTTTTCCGATTTGAAGCCTGCCGCTGGCAAAGTGCGTTGTGAGATAACTGCGATCTACCCTTGTTGACATTGGACAATAACGGTCTGTTTTCTTTTATACCCCTTCCAAGGGTGTTAGCGCGTTAGTAGTCACAAATTAAATTCGATTGTATGTACTCAAATTAGCATGGTAGGTACTAGCGACCTGTAGTCATCCAAATTGGATGGTGTTTGACATAGAAAATATTTACAACGTCAATTTACATCAATAGCCGTGATTTCTTTCTACTAAAATTAGAGGCGTTTTATCCAACATAGGTCCAAAATCTGTATTAACATACACTTACCGAAATTTGTCTAAAGCACATTAAGTGGGCGACTTCGCACAAAAAAAAAACGTCCGATGCGTTTTCGCTTCGCCAAATGGCAGGAGATGAGGATTTTACCGAAAAATCATGTATTCATTTTGTGGCTATGTCAATAAGAAATATTGGCGCTATAGGGTTCAGAGAACCCACAGGTGACTATTGAGAAGCTAATGCATCCAGTCAATGTTCGGTGTGGATTTTGGGCTAGCGGCATCATTGGACCATTTTTCTTCGAAAATGAGCATGAAACCGCCATTACCGTCAACAGTGAGCGTTATCACATCCGGTTCTATGAATCGGATAAAGGGTGTTTTTTAGACGTGTGGTTTTCAAGAAGAAAAAATGCATGTTATTTAATGTTATGACCAAGAGTTTAGCTTTATTTATAAACATCACTTATGTTTTAAAAATGATTTCGGGCAATTCCACCCGAAAAGCCCAATTTTCGACCACTTTTTGAAGCATTTGGGGCTGTATGTCAGCAAAAATGCGCCGAATATTCTCATCCAAGGCGTCAATCGTGTCGGGCTTATCTGCATAGACAAGCGACTTCACATAGCCCCACAAAAAATAGTTCAGCGGTGTTAAATCGCATGATCTTGGAGGCCACGCCAGAGGCCCACAATGGGAGATAATGGGCTCACAAAAAGTTTCCTTCAATAACTTGATTGTTTCGTTGACTGTATGGTATGTAGCGCATTTTCTTGTTGGAACAAAAGGTCGTCCACATCAACATCCTCCAATTCAGGCACAAAAAAG
Organism: Hydrotaea diabolus; assembly: GCA_963513945.1. Classification (NCBI taxonomy): domain Eukaryota; kingdom Metazoa; phylum Arthropoda; class Insecta; order Diptera; family Muscidae; genus Hydrotaea; species Hydrotaea diabolus. The sequence goes on along the minus strand of OY740720.1, from coordinate 96,824,779 downwards.
TCATTAATCATGGCTCTACAGCGATCCCCATTAGCTGTAACATTATGGACGGCTTCATTTTTGCCTATAGAGCACAACAAACACTTTTTGAGGATGTAACGTCGTGTCACCAATAGCTTATGAAATTTTATTACTCCTAATGCGAGTCAAGAACAGTTTGGATTATTTTCTGTGGGGAGCCGTTAGGGATAAATGTTAACCAAAGCATCCAGAGACAATTGATGCGTTGAAACAAGATATCGAAGTTGTCATTGAAAAGATTCGACCCGAAACAATCGAAAATCTTATGAAAAATTGTGTTGATCGGATGAGGTACTGCGAGCCAGTTGTGGTACTCATATGAATGATATTGTGTTCTAATATCAGAAATTTAAAACAAGTATCCATCCTTTTTATACAGCCGATTCAAATGTTAAATCGCCAAAAAAATGCATTATTTAAGGCGCTAAGGTTAAAGTGCTGTAATTAAACTCAATATTTTGATTCCTTGTTATATGAAACCCTAGGCTGCATTTCACCCTACATTTTGAGGAAATTTAAGAAGCTTTTAAACATCGCACTGTTTTCTTGCAAAGCTCTTTTGAACAAAACTCAGTTTTTTAACTTTTCCTATAGTTGTTTTGTTCTTAAAATCTAAGGGCCATATTCATAAAATTTTACCGAAGGTTTAAATTTGAAGTTACTTTACAAAGCCGTCTTTAAAACCTATTGTAACATCTAAAATTTATATTTGTATTTTGAATGGGTTAAAAACAGAATATAGTTTGCACTTTCTCAGCATTCTTTTGAAATGTGCACTGAATTGTAAAAGAACTTTGAGTAAATTTGATATCACCTACCAATAGTGACTACCAACTAACTTTTCAGTTTTGCCAACGTGTGTGTAAATTAGGATGGTCCTTATCATTTCCCTTTTGAATTTTAATTTGTAGTTGTACTTTAGGGCATGGTTGGTTGCATGTTTTACTAAAATACCGTTATACATTTTTTTAGTTATTTTGTTCAACCGCGCACTACAAGATGTAACATCTTATATAGAGGATTGTATAATTTAACATTTTGGTAAAAACAATAATATTATAATCGAATTTTAATTAATTTGAATTAGATTGTATTAAAACTACATAGTGATATAACTTGTATTTATTTATAAAAATTAAATTGCTTCTTTTCAAAAGTTGTTACATTGCTTATGACTTGAAGTATTGGCGGGAGATTGTTTCAGAGACGTGCACACAAACAAAAAATTGTCGTTCTGATGTTGGACTCTTAAATCTCGGATTGATAAGTTTCGTTTTATTTGATGTAAAAACGCAAAAATTCGGTCGTATCGCTTTCTATTTAAAATATACCTTGCAATATCTTTGTAAGCCACATTTAGTTTCCGACTATCATCTGATTAGATATGATTTTGCCATGGTAGGACCAGTTCTTCTGTTTATAGTAATTATTTTTGTTTTAGAAGAATTAAGCCGCTATCCGTTCTTATTAGTCCATTTGTATGTAAATTTAATCTTTGTTTATGAACGATATGCGTGACTGAACATCCGTGATTTATTTTTGGGAAATCAGGAAGGTCGTTAATTTTAATAGATAAGAGAAGTGGGCCGAGCATTGATCCTTGGGGACAATCCGAGAGACATTTAGAGCATTTAAACGCAGATTACCAACAATGACAGATAAGTACGAGTGCAAATGATTGCATCAGTGATGCAAAAGAAGAAAAGAGTTTTCAGTTTAGAGATAAACCGTTTTATCGTCCAGATTTTGTGCAAATCGTTTAAAAATATACCAAAAGACCCAAAATATTTTCTCAGTCGTCGTACGACTGTGAAGCGTCTGTACATCAATTTTTGTTACCAAATAAAGATCAGAAATAAGAAATGATCTCGATGAAACAGCACATTATCTGGTTTTTGACTAATGCCGGTCGTCCTTAAAATTGGGTTACATTTGACCACGATTTATATCCTATACATATCTAGGGACAAATTTCATCAGATTTCAATGAAATAAGGATTGTGGCGCTATTTTACGCACAGGATGCTAGAAATAGACCAAGTCTTGATATAGTAACCCTACCTGAAAGTTTGGATCCAACTTACCTAAGATTGGTACATATCACCAGATGTCAACGAAACTTGGCATGAGATTTTTAACAATCGATAAACTATGCACAAAATAAGATTAATTGATTAATGTTTTAAATAAATGTACCTCATGATTTTCCGTTAACCCGACCTTGCGACTAGAATGTTATTAAATTCAGCAAAATTTGATGCGTTACACTAGTGCGTACATGTTGTTGTTGTAACAACAATATATTTATTTTGAAGTCTTGCGTACATGTTGTTGTTGTTGTAACAACAATATATTTATTTTGAAGTCTTGTTCGTCTATGGGGGATCTGCTTCGATATCCAGGTGAAGGAAACGCGCCATTTGAACTGGATGCGTCCACAGAGACCTGGGGGTCAGCTGAGTGGGCTTGGCCGGACAATTGAAGAGGTGCAGTACATCATGTGGTCCCTGATGGCAGGAGGGACAGATGTCCGGAACGTTAGCATCAATTCGTGCCCAGTAAGAATTGAGGCGGCTGCACCATCCGGATCTCAGCTGCGCCAGAACCACGCGCGTCTGCCGAGGTAGTACCTTCTCCTCAGGTGAAATCTCCGGGGGATGTTCCCCTAGCACTGCATTCACACGGTAGCTGGATACTGCTGCTGCGACATCATCGGCGTGAATGTTGTTCAAACCTGCCTGATAGTTTCGATGATCTAAAGGTTCTCTCTTATACCGCTGGACCTCTCTCTCTAGATCATGAAGATCGTACCTGATCTACCTGGGTGGAGGCATCCTGTTCAAGAGATGGTTGTTAGGATGACTGCTGCGAAAACACCCTAGCAGGTATTGCTTAGACAACAGGAAATTGTGTCTGAGCACGGTAAGGACCTTCGTCTCCTCATGTAGATGGTCCTCAGAGGACATAAGAAGACACCCTGTTGATGTTCTAAGGGCGGCATTCTGGCATGTCTGAATTTTCTTCCACTGCGTCGTACTCACGTTCGCCGACCATACAGGTGCTGCGTAGTTTGCTACAGACCGACCTATCGCTTTGTAAGAGGTCAACAAGGTTTCTCTGTCGGCTCCCCAAGTAGGTACTGCCGGCAAGTGACTTGAGGACCTTGTTCCTACTTTTGAGTTTATCGCAGATAGCTGTAGCATGTGCAGAGGATCCAAAAAGGCTGTCCAATGTGACCCCAAGGATTTTGGGGTAGTTGGTGGTCGGGATGTTGACGTCATCGACTTTCACATTGAGTGACAACCGCACCTCTGCGGTCCAAGCAGTAAACAGTGTGGCTGATAATTTGGAGGCGGATATTTTCATATTCCTCGCAGTGAAGAAACGTGCTAAGTGAGTGAGGTAATAGTTGATTTTCTCGCAAATGTCATCCACTTTAGGTCCTGACGCCAGAATTGTGCAATCGTCAGCGTACGACACAATTTCAACGCCGTCTGGTGGTGCAGGAATTTTAGAGAGGTAGAGGTTAAACAGAGCCGGGGATAAAACTCCACCCTGGGGAACTCCTTGTTTAACTCTACGGGGCTTCGACTTTCTGTCTCTAAATTCTACATATGACTGGCGCCCACACATATAGTTTATGACCCAACGTTTCATACTGGGCGGAAGGGACGTTTCTTCAATGTCCTCGAACAGAGTGGCATGATTGACAGTGTCGAAGGCTTTTGTGAGGTCAAGAGCCACGAGGACCGTCCTGTCGTTAGGCTTGTTCTGGTTAAGGCTGCGACTTATACGTGTGGTGATGGCGTGTAAAGCAGTTGTTGTGCTGTGCTGCTTGCGGAATCCATGCTGATGATCAGCACTAGGAAAGCGTCTTTGCTACTGGAGAAAACAAGGAGATCGGCCTGTACGAATCTCCTTTACTTGCGTCTTTGCCTGGCTTCAGTAGCGGGACCACTCTGCCCATTTTCCAGGCATCGGGAACTTCGTGAGTGGCTAGCGACAGATTGAGCACTTTGGTCATGTACTCTACTCCCGGAGTATCCAAGTGCTTTAACATCAGCATTGAGATTCCGTCCGGACGCCTTTGATGACTTTGCGCTGCGGATGACATGGGCAACTTCTCCAACGGTAAATTGTGGTGGTGCCTCTTGGACTCGGAGAGCGCGGATACGACGCAATACTCTCCTTCTCGCCTTATCACTCTCTGGGTGCTCAATAAAAAGCCGGTTAAAATAACACGCGCACCGCTTCGGATCTGTCACTGTTCTATCACCGAACGTGACAGCTGATTTGACCGTTGTCCACAACTTACCAATTCCGGAACTCAAGTTGCACTGCTTTAAGTGGTCGAGCCATTTGTTCCGCTTATATTCGTTGACCAACCTACTGATCTCGGAGTTGAGATCCCTAATTCTAGGGTCAGTAGGGTTGGAGCGACGAATGTCATCACGCTCGTCTGCGAGTCCCGCTGCCTCTGCTGGGAAGTTTGGTCGTACTTCGGGTATTCGACCAGCAGGGATATGGCGAGCGGCGGCTGCGTTAATGATGGCCCGGAACTTTTTCTCGGCTACCCGAACGTCCGACGGAATAGCTAGATTATTAAAGCTGCGGTTGGTGGCTTCTCTGAAGGCCTCCCAATCAGCCTTTTTTTGATTGAGAAACGTACGGCGTTCAGAGGTTATGAAATCGGGTGGTCTATTTATGGAGAGAATTATGGGAAGGTGGTCCGATCCTAGTGAGATGACGTGTTGCCAGGTGACGTCGTTGATCAGGCCAGGCGATGCCATAGTGATGTCTGGCGAGCTATGGCAGTCGCCCATAATCCGCGTGGGGGCGTCCTCATTCACTGTGCAGAACGTAGAGCTATCAATTTGCACTGCCAAAGCTATGCCCCTCTGGTCGTTGTCTAGGAGAGAATGCCCAGTTCGTGGTGAGCATTAAAGTCTCCTAGGACCAAGCGGTTATTGCCTTGTAGCAAATTGCTAATGTCTGGCAGATAACGCGGGGCACAGCTACCAACCGGCGGGATGTATACGTTGTACAGCTCTATTTCGGCAGTTCCAGACTTGACTGCTAACCCCATACATTCCATGTATGGGTCTCTAGAGTCAAGCTCAGGCGAAATAGGACTGTACTGCACAGAATGGTGTAACAGGAAAGCAAGTCCCCACCTCCACTTCTGGTGCGAACCTTACGTAGCACGTTGTATCCGTCACAACTGTGCAGGCTGCAGGTGGCATTCAACTTAGTTTCTTGGATCGCGGCGACCATGATGTTTCTCCGATTCATAAATTCTATGACCTCACTGATTTTGTTGCGTAGGCAATTGCAATTAAATTGGAAAATTGATGCACTGTCAGGAGTGGCAACAGCAGTCTGTGGTGTATGATGCTGTATATGTTGATGCTGTTGCGAGGGCGACTGCGGGGTAGTCTCGTAGTTAGATGATGATGACGACGAAAATGCAGACGACGATGATAACACCAAATCGAACAGTACGTACATGTGACTAACTATGCTGTAATACGGCAAAATGGTAATGGTTTCATATTGCCTTCATACCCCCGACTGATCAATGGGTAAATAGTTTCATTAGATTTTATTAAAATTTTGAAGATGTCATTTGTGATTTTTGACATTGTAGAAAACTTTCCCAGCTTTTTATAAAATAAGGCACCATTCGTCGTTAATGAATAGTAAAAATATATTAGGTCCAAGATGGCTGCCCTGTAGAACACCAGAGGATATTAGAATTGTTCTAATTGGAACTGGTCCTCATGGCTCTTGACCTTACAAAAGCCTACGTCACGGTCAATCATGCCACTCTGTTCGAGGACATTGCAGAAACGTCCTTCCGCTCAGTCAGATGTGTGGGCGCCAGTCATATGTAGAATTTAGAGACAGGAAGCCAAAGTCCCATAGAGTTAAACAAGGAGTTCCCTAGGGTGAAGTGATATCTCCGGCTCTGTTTAACATCTATCTCTATAAAATTCCTGCACCACCAGACGGCGTTGAAAACTACTTTGGCACGAAAATTGATTTCCTTAAAAATAGTGAAGTAATAAACTAAATGTCATTTTAAAGTACTCTCAAAGAGTTGGTCTTGCTGAAGGATTCAAGAAAAGATGCCAATCTGAAGGGCAACGGGACAAATATTAGCAAAATAAACAGTGTTGTAACGTCTGCAACACAGGATTTACCCATATCGGATCAAGTTTTGATATAGTCCTAGTACAAAGTTCGACCAGATTTAAGATACCACTGCGTTAGATCAAATTTCCAAATTGCTATAGTATATTACGATATATAGGTACATTTATTAATACAGTCCTAACACACAATGCTCCTGTGCTTACAATATACGTGGATGCATTCCTCGTACGTAGCCAAAAATATAACTATTTTTCCGATTAGAAAAATTAAGGGGGGGGGGGGGGCAATTGCAGGTGCTTAAATACAACATACGTTACCAACAACAAAAACCAGAGTTTTACGACATTTTGAAAGTCATAGTACCACTCACTCAGGTCAGTGTGGAACGGGTTTTCTCTTAAAGAAAGCTTCTCAAAATACCAGTCGAAAGTAAACAGCCTAAATGATACGATTTGTCGTTGAAGCATCAAACACATTTGTTTTATTTTTAAAATATTCATTATTAAACATCAGATGAATACGAACGATTCAGTTTTGTTCAGGAGAGCCATTTTAAAGATTAGGTCCCTTTCTATTTGCGCTTAGAATCGTCGATTTTACTTTCATAAAACGCGCATATCTCTGGGAGGGAACACTTTTGGCACATGGGATCGGTCTCGTTCGATGCTCAGATGTTGTCCACATAAAAAAAGTGAAAAGTTTATGAAAAGTTTTGTTCAGGAGAGCCATTTTAAAGATTAGGTCCCTTTCTATTTGCGCTTAGAATCGTCGACTTTACTTTCATAAAACGCGCATATCTCTGGGAGGGAACACTTTTGGGGCATGGGATCGGTCTCATTCGATGCTCAGATGTTGTCCACATCAAAAAAAGAAAAAAATGAAAATTGATTTTTTTTTACCCTTAAGTCCCTTTCTCTATGCGATGTCACATATTCTTCTATAAAATTAAATTAATTGTAATAAATATGTATTGGATTTTAAATATTTTGTATTGAAATTTTAAATACCAATAAGAACCGGTATTTGATTTGAGGCCAAATCCCGTTTTTAAGCTTTAAACACTCCACAACATTAAGAGTGATGTTTTTTTTAAATGTTGGGTGAAGATATTAATGTACGATTTTGTTCAGTGGGTAAAGATGACCGCTGTAAGACGTTTTCTTACAAAGATTGACATTTTGAAAATATCGAGTTACTACCCTTTTGTCGAAGAAGCGCAATATGTATACAGAATCGTCAATAAGAGAAGGCTTTCAATTAAGAGGACAAAATCTTGAACACAACTTAGCTAAAAAAACAAATGCGAGGAGTAGGGGGTAAAACATTTCACAATTTATTTCTTTTATGGCTAGAGATCGAAATTCGATGCAAATGCATATTTGTTGTAGTCAGTCTAAAAGTAACTTTGAGTTCATTTCTGTTGCGAAGCAATTGAATAAAATGCATCTATCGTTCTTTAATTGACTACTTTATACGACAAGCTTAATTATGTATTTAGTTTGACTGCATTTCAATTGTGATGAAAAATATCTATAATTTTATGCATATTTTTATCCAACTTGAAAAATGACGTCAATAATAACATATTTAAGTTGTCGATATATACGATAGTCAATTAAAGAACGATAGATATTTTATCCATTAGCAACAGAAATGAAAATACTTAATGATGTTAAAGTTAAAATTAATGGCGTTACAGACAAAAAATATTTACAATGGATTCAGGGTTGTGCAAATTAGAGATCGCCTCAAAATTAGTTTAGGTGCAGAAAAGGGTAAATACCAAGACTAGCTTACTTCCATTATTTTTACTGTCTATCTTCTCGATAATTCCAATCCCTTTAAATGACCCAACACATATATCAACATGTTGATATAGTCTAAAAAAGAAAATCAAAAACAAACTACATTAAATGAAAAAAATGAAAGATCCAATAAAAATATATCATTTAAAAATAAAAGCTACGTTATACGATACCCAGGTACAGGGTGTGTTGGGTATTATTTATTTCATTATTTGATGGATGTTATAAGTATTATCTGGTTTGGACAGAATGGGGAAGTAAAACGAAATTATACAGAATTTGTATACATATTTTTTACATTCATTTAGATTTTTTGTCTACTGATTAAAACTCTTAAGGTGTTTACTAATATAAAAGTTTATTAAACATATGAATTTGATGTAGTAATAATATTTATATGTAAACTACTTAAGAACTTCTAAAAGTAATATGAAGTAGGATGCAAATAATATTCAAGCGAAATCGTTTACTATTGTTCTAATGAATGTACATACATATATCGGCATGTATTTACATACATTCTGATGTCATTATCACATATACAGTGTGACTTTACATACAGATTGGTTGAAACAAACATAATGAGCAGCACCATCTTAATATAACAATTTTATTAAAAAAAATATAAGTATATATATATTATAATTATGCCTTTTAGTTGAATTAACAGCAAAGCTTAATTCAAAAGAACAAATTTTATTCCATTCAAACATTAATGGTAATTTTTATGAATGAATTCTGAAATCTTTATTAGATTTCAGAATTCATTCAAACGGAGATTGTGCAGACGTAAGGATACAGGAACGTTATTAGTTGGCAAAGTATGATCATAATTAGGTAGGCTGTTATTATTGTTTTATGCACTCAATTAACCAACAACCCATAAAGGAACGTACGATTAACTAAATTTGTGACCTCTGTATTTTATAGAAAAGTCTTAAATAGCTAAAGATTTTTCTCTTAATGGTTAAGTCGCACAGAATTTTAGCTGCTTTGGGCCAAGGTTTTAGCTTTTGAGGAAAAGTTGAGTTTTTTATCCACAACAGGTGTGATCACATTCACTTTCTCCGAAATATTCGGCGAATACTCGGTGGAATATTATTTAAATTCGAACGGAGTAACAAAAACGAGCACAAATTTTGAATCCTTTCTCTCTAATTTAACATATATTTTAATAAAGTTACTATACAAATAAATCAGGTTATCATATCATTTCAACTCTTATTTGGTGTGCTGATTTAATCTTTTTTAACAAATTTTGTTTATTTATTATTTTGTTTGTTGTTGATGCCATGGTCTTCCAATTTACAAATTACGAAATGACTTCATGATCACAGAGATAATTTTAACGATTAGAAATACTTTACATTTATTCAACTTTAAAAATTGTTTTCAGAAGAAAGCTGTGATAGGTTATCTTACTTTCCTCAAGTTAATGCTGGAACAGGGTTTGTAGTATTTTGTAGATTTGAATGACAGTGCAATGCCCAAGTTTAGAGTGTGACAGCAAAGGGGATCCCGCGACTGCCGGTTCTATGTACCGGATTGACCCGAAACTCTTCGGCCAGGGGCAGTCACCTCAACAATATATGTTTTTTTGTTCGCCATACATACTTTTACGAACCCACGACTACCAGTTTTATGCACGGCCCCAACATAACAACAACCATACCTTTAATGGTATGTCTGTCAAATTATTATGAAACCTTTCATTCCACTTCAATCTTTTAATTTCGATTCTGATTTGTGTGAAACAAGCCTTCGTGCTGTTTATCTATGTGGAACTTCGGTAGAACGTTTGTAACAAAACAATTTTCGGAATATCATACCGAAAATGATTTATTAAAATACTTTTTTTTACAAAGTTAAAGTAAAATTTTATCGTAAATGTATCAAACACTTGTTTAATCGATCTTTAATTCCATCGCGTGAGGCGACTCTATTCAAATTCCGACACTTAAAAAAAGAATTGCTTTTACTGTAGACTTAGATGTCCGACCATAGGAAAAAATATTACTAATAAAAACTCTGAAGATATTCTGTTAGTAGTTGTCAGCTTTGGTCTTTGCACAACTATAATTTGTACGTGCTTAATCTGGCATGGTTTTCAACAGTTGTCAACAAAAAGGTGTTAATTTACCTTCGGAGGTCACTGGTTAAATAGTGGGAACCTTTAGCCCTGATGACAATGTTGGGTATATCCAACTCACTGAGAACCTAGCAAGTATACAAGCGAATGTCCACATACAAATTATGTGAAGGTGTCTAGTCTGAATTGTCAAAATATTAAACAATAGTTATAATAAATTATAATAGTTGAACAGTCTATTTGCATGTGAGTTGTTATTGAGAATTATCGTTGATTAACTATACATGTATGTATAACGAAAATTACATTTACATATATGTATGTATTTCTCTGTATATAGGGGATCAATTCGAAATGGTACGTCCATTGTTTTTCCTTGCTAAGCTCCAAACGCAAGTAATTTGGATGGATTTTGCATTTTACTTTTCATGTCTGCTGGATCGAGTTTTGGCTGTAGTTGTCGCAATAGCCTTTTCTGCCTTTTTGCTTCGTGGTAATGTTGTACAACTCGTTGACATCTTATCCTAAAAAGACAAGGAAATACGTATGTAAATTAATATGTATGCAGTTAAAAACAACGATTTACATAGTTCATGCGGAAAGTTGGCTAGATTCATGGGACGTACACACAAATTGCTTTATTGCTGTTCAGGGTAAATTAAATTATTATTAGTACATTTGTGAGATTCTATATTAAGTTTAAATGCAAACTATCCATATACAATTTCTATGTCTAAGAAATAAAACTATGTTAATGAGGCAGCCTTAGAAATTAGTTCAGAAAAGGAAACTCGAGCTGGGTGTATGCTTCTTTGCACATAATTACCGGAAAAATTACTATATTTCTGTTTCCACTGCATTAGTGTGTTCACTTTTAGTGGGTAGACAGCTTGGTAGTAAGTTGTCTGGTTGTTGCGGAGGTACTGGTGCTTTGCCTTTATTGTGGATGTATGAGCGGCGGTTATGGTTGGGATCAACGAAGCTGGTCTTTGTCGGTAAACTTTTAATATTTACCCGGAAATTTTCTTCAATTTCCTTAAGACTAGAGCGTAGTTGATTTACATTGACGTTGGTCTGTATCGACGAAGTGTCACTCTGTGATTGACTGGAGCTTCGTTCTTTGACATTATCACCGTCAGCATTTTTGTTCGTGGACGCATTCGATTTTGTCTCGAAAAACTCGTCGGATTCGTAAACACTGTCCATTTCCTCCGCATCTTCAAAATCATTGACTGGCGCTAAATTTGTTGTATAGCCGACATGATGAGAGAAATATGGTTGTCCGTTGTTAATATTGGATATGACATCATCACTAATATCATCGACCTGGGTTGATATAAAATACGAATGAGTTGTACCGTTGAAAACTGGTCTTACCATATGGTTAAAAAGTTGACTAGATATATAAGTGCGAATATTGGAGAGGGTCACAAAAAGGAGCATCAGACAAATTATTCTTATTTAATTCCAAAAAGTATTCGCCATGATCCACTTTTAAAGCGTTTTGGAACCATGTCTTTCAGAATATTTATCATTCTCACTGTTCTCACAATATACATTTTCGCATAGTTTTCGATTCTGAATATTCCGTGAGTATTTTGCGCTCGTAGTATACTTTATGGTAATTCTCTATTTTTATGGCTTATATTCTTAGTGGTCTAGAGGTATTTGAAAAAAATTAAATTTATATCGATAGGTTTTTTTCTGTTTGGTTTTTTTTGAATTGGAAATATACGACGGAACTATTTTTATACAGTTTTATTGTATAGTTTTTAACTAGGCATCGAAACTCTTTGCAAATGAATATGGGTGATTCCATTTAAGGCGTGATTTGTTATTAACGTTGTGATTTATTTCTATAAATTTAATTCTTATACACTCTTCAAGTTATTTTAGAGGTATTTTTTCAGAACAAAGAAAAATGTAAAACATTTGAAGGAAATTATTTTCAAAAAATAAATGCCATAAAATGTCCTTTCAAATTACCACACTTGATTTGAATTTTTATATTTTTTTTGTTCTAAAAAAATACCTCTAGATGGATCACCTATTACATATGTACGTATAAATTACGTTTTTGTACGATTATAAATAATATTATAGGAAAAAAAAATTTCTTGTGAGCCGAGATAACTTTATTTTGAATCACCCATATTTCCAAAGTACCTTAAAATCTTTGCTATTTAAAGAGTTTGCAATAAATCGTTCTGATAGTACATGTTTTTGACAAATAATTATATTTGTACATATGCAAGTAAGTAAATTTTTTTTTTCAGTCAGGAGGTGTTAAAATAAAGTTTTTCAACCGAACCCAAAGATTAGCATATATCAAAAAATTGAAAATGACGTTTGATTTTTTAGACACGTTTCAATTCGTACGAGTATAAGGTCATCGTAAAAATTACAATTGTCGATTTCCTTTAATTATTTTTTTCGAGTTTAGTTGTACACTGCAAATGCTATTTCACTGTCCGACATAACATTTTACACATGAACGGGTAAGTATTTTTTTGTGATCGAACGTTTCGAAAGCCTATCAAGCCATGTGTTCACAGTGGATTCGTTAACAAGCTGAATTGCAGAATCCACGAGTGATTGTTGAAAAGCCAATGCATCCACAAAGAGTTACTGTTACTGGTGCGGTTTATTGCCTGGTGGCGTCATCAGGACGTACTTCTTTGAAAATGAGGTCGACCAAGCAGTTACCGTGAATAGCGGTATCTCAAAATGATAACGGACTTGTGGCTATAAATTGGGGATCTTAACCAGGACGATATGTGTTTCCAACAGGATCATGTCACTTGCCGAAAAGCCACGAAACAATGGTTATTTTGTGCGAGATATTTTGTGGCCATGTGGCAATGTTAATTGGCAGCCACGATCATGTGATTTGACACCGCTGGACTTCTTTCTTTGGGGATATTTAAAAGAAAAAGTGTACGTCAATAAGCCAAGAAGAATTCCAGAGCTAAAGGATGCGATAAATCGGCACATTAACGACATTGAACCTCCATTATGTCTCAGAGCCATTAAAAATATGAACCATCGGATAAAGGTATTCCACCGAAGCAGTGACGAGCATTTGGCCGATATTTCACACATAATTTCCATAGATCCTTAACATCGATTTTCGTGGCTCCACAGTGTTTTTTATCGAGATTTCGAGAAAGCTTCGCAGCAAATCTTGAAAGAAAATCCGAGCTCTTTAAGACCAGGTTCCCACCAAAAGTATGAGAACTACTGTTGTAAATGTCACTTTTCAAGTTTTTTTAAACAATTGCCTACGAAAATGCAATTCACCTTTACCACCTCTACAGACACTCCACATTCAGAGCCATCTATAGATATTAACATACATATGTTAAGCTTGTTTCTTTTATTTACAACTAAGATTGTGCGTTTTAGTTGGCCCACTCTTTACCACAATCGTTTTCATCATAGTTCGCCGGCTATTCAATTAGGGCAATTAATTAAGATTTAACCTGCAAGAAGTATTCCAATGTAATATTTTTAGCAGAATAGTAAAATTGTTTTTGCACGGACTCAATTATGTTAACATAGTAATCGTATTGGGGATCCCAAACCACTGATCCATATTCTAAAATTGGTCAGACTAGAGAAATTAAAAGCTGTTTCGTAATATATGGATCAGTAAACTGTTTTGCCCAGCGTTTCATAAAATAAAAAACACCATACGCTTTATTTATCAAAGTGATGATATGGTTCTTAAAATTTAACTTTCTGTCCATCATAAAACCATGATCAATAAATGAATCAATCGATGTCAATTCAGAAACACATACGAGTAATTTAAATTAAGTAGCCAAAAATCTACTTCTAGAGGAACACATTTGCTACACACACTTTTTTATCTTCAATTCCTTAAAATTATATTCACACGAGGTGTTAAAACTATCCAAGTCAGCCTATAAAATCAGTATATGTGACAGCGAATAGAGAAAGGGACCTAAGGGTAAAAAAATCAATTTTCACTTTCACTGATCATCGAATGAAACCGATCCCATGCCCCAAAAGTGTTCCCTCCCAGAGATATGCGCGTTTTATGAAAGTGATGGTACACCAAATTTACACGTATTTAAATCTTTAAAATGGCTCTCCTGAACAAAACTGGTTTTTACCCTTAGGTCCCTTTCTATTTTGCGCGTCACATATACTGGGTGTCCGTCGCGAAGGTACACTACACTACGGAAGGTACAATCCCGCGACTGCTGTACCGGATTGACCCGAAACTCTTCGACCAGGGGCAGTCACCTCAACAATATATGTGACGGCGCATAGAGAAAGGGACCTAAGGGTAAAAAAATCAATTTTCATCTTTTTCTTTTTTTGATGTGGACAACAACTGAGCATCGAACGAGACCGATCCCATGCCCCAAAAGTGTTCCCTCCCAGAGATATGCGCGTTTTATGAAAGTGAATCGACGATTCTAAGCGCAAATAGAAAGGGGCCTAATCTTTAAAATGGCTCTCCTAAACAAAACTGGTTTTTAACCTTAGGTCCCTTTCTATTTTGCGCGTCACATATGTTTTTTGTTCGTCCATTTTTTCGTCGTGGGAGCAGCACTTCCCGGAATGCCTGCTCCGAATACTACTGGTCCGAGCCGAAATCGAACAAAACCCCGGACCTTGCATCTGCTCGGTTTGTCAGAACCGTATACACCATCGTGCTACGTCTGTAAGGTGTAATCGTTGCATGGAGTGGGTGCACTTCAGGAGCTGTTCAGGTCTGAACCACATCAGGGAGTACATCGAAGCAGACTTTGTTGCCTCATGCTGTATCAACGAAGTTAGCAGGGGGTCTCTGGATTTGGTGTCATCATCGCCGTCTACATTTTCGTCATCATCATCATCCAACTACGAGACTCCCCCGCTGTCGCCCTCGCAACAGCATCAACATATACAGCATCTTACACCACAGATTGCTGTTGCCTCTCCTGACAGTGCATCAATTTTGCAATTTAATTGCAATGGCCTACGCAACAAAATCAGTGAGGTTATAGAATTTATGAGTCGGAGAAACATTATGGTCGCTGCGATCCAAGAAACAAAGCTGAATGACACCTGCACAGTTGTGACGGAAGGATCGCACCAGAAGTGGAGGTGGGGGACTTGCTTTCCTGTTACACCATTCTGTGCAGTACAGACCTATTTCGCCTGAGCTTGACTCTAGAGACCCATGTATGGGGGTTGCAGCCAAGTCTGGAACTGCCGAAACAGAGCTGTACAACGTATACATCCCGCCGGTTGGTAGCTGTACACCGCGTTATCTGCCTGACATTAGCAATTTGCTACAAGGCAATAACCGCTTGGTCCTATGAGACTTTAATGCTCACCACGAACTGTGGCATTCTCTCCTAGACAACGGCCAGAGGGGCATAGCTTTGGCAGAGCAAATTGATAACTCTACGTTCTGCACAGTGAATGAGGGCGCCTCCACGCGGATTATGGGCGATTGCCATAGCTCGCCAGACATCACTATGGCATCGCCTGGCCTGATCAACGACGTCACCTGGCAACCCGTCATCTCACTAGGATCGGACCACCTTCCCATAATTCTGTCCATAAATAGACCTCTGAACGCCGTACGTTTCTCAATCAAAAAAGGCTATTCCGTCGGATGTTCGGGTAGCCGAGAAAAAGATCCGGGCCATCATTAACGCAGCAGCCGCTCGCCATATC
This sequence comes from Hydrotaea diabolus, assembly GCA_963513945.1. NCBI lineage: Eukaryota > Metazoa > Arthropoda > Insecta > Diptera > Muscidae > Hydrotaea > Hydrotaea diabolus. The sequence goes on along the minus strand of OY740720.1, from coordinate 96,809,008 downwards.
CCTGCTGGTTGAATACCCGAAGTACGACCAAACTTCCCAGCAGAGGCAGCGGTGCTCCCAGAAAAGCGTGATGACATTCCTCGCTCCAACCCTACTGACCGTAGAATTGGGGATCTCAACTCCGAGATCAGAAGGTTGGTCAACGAATATAAGCGGAACAAATGGCTCGACCACTTAAAACAGTGCAACTTGAGTTCCGGTATTGGTAAGTTGTGGACAACGATCAAATCGCTCTCTAACCCTGTAAGGAAGGATGATCGGACAGCTGTCACGTTCGGTGATACAACAGTGACAGATCCGAAGCGGTGCTCGAGTTTTTTTTAACCGGCTTTTTATTGAGCACCCACAGAGTGATAAGGCGAAAAGGAGAGTATTGCGTCGTATCCGCTCTCCCCGAGTCGAAGACGCACCACCACAATTTACCGTTGGCGAAGTTGCCCATGTCATCCGCAGCGCAAAGTCATCAAAGGCGCTGGGTCCGGACGGAATCTTAATGCTGATGTTAAAGCACTTGGATACCCCGGGAGTAGAGTACATGACCAAAAAGCTCAATCTGACATTTGCGAGAAAATCAACTGTTACCTCACTGACTTGGCACGTTTTTCCACTGCGAGGAATATGAAAATATCCGCCTCCAAATCATCAGCCACACTGTTTACTGCATGGACCGCAGAGGTGCGGTTGTCACTCAATGTGAAAGTCGATAACGTCAACATCCCGACTACCAACTACCCCAAAATTCTTGGGGTCACATTGGACAGCCTTTTTAGATCCTCTGCAGATGCTACAGCTATTTGCGATAAACTCAAAAGTAGGAACAAGGTCCTCAAGTCACTTGCCGGCAGTACTTGGGGAGCCGACAAAGAAACCTTGTTGACCTCTTACAAAGCGATAGGTCGGTCTGCAGCAAACTACGCAGCACCTGTGTGGTCGGCGAACGTGAGTACGGCGCAGTGGAAGAAAATTTAGACTTGCCAGAATGCCGCACTCAGAACATCAACAGGGTGTTTTCTTATGTCTTCTGAGGACCATCTACATGAGGAGACGAAGGTCCCTACCGTGCGCAGACACAATTTCCTGTTGTCTAAGCAATACCTGCTAGGGTGTTTTCGCAGCAGTCATCCTAACCACCATCTCTTGAACAGGATGCCTCCGCCCAGGCAGATCAGGTACGATCTTCATGATCTAGAGAGAGAGAGAGGTCCAGCGGTATAAGAGAGAACCTTTAGATCATCGAAACTATCAGGCAGGTCTGAACAACATTCACGCCGATGATGTCGGAGCAGCAGTATCCAGCTACCGTGTGAACACGGTAGAGATTCCCGGAGATTTCACCTGAGAAGGTACTACCTCGGCAGACGCGCGTGGTTCTGGTGCAGCTGAGATCTGGATGGTACAGCCGCCTCAATTCTTACTGGGCACGAATTGATGCTAACGTTCCGGACATCTGTCCCGCCTGCCGCCTTTTTGGTATGACAGTTCATATTTGGCAGTCGTGATGTAGAGACGTGGCAAATTTATTTATTATGAAAAAATATACGATAAATCGTTAAACATTTTATCAAAATCAATCATCGACTACTGTGACGATGAGAAAGTTACGTGAATGATTTCGAAGAAAAAGGGTCTGTAGCTAATAGGCCCAAGCATGAAACACAACGTACTGCAAGATCGGCTGAAAACATTACTGCTGCTCAAGAAAGTGTTCAAAACAATCCATCAACCTCAATTCGACGCCCTGATGAATGTAATGAGAAATGTGCTCAAAAGGGCTCGCATTTGTGAGGCTTACAGAGGCGCACATTTATCTGATACTGTATATTTCATACATAATTGCCGACATAAAATAAAACATTTATTAATTCATTCTCTTTCATTTAATCAAAAACTGTATACAAACAAAGTAGTATACCTTCCCGACGGACACCCTGTATAATGCCTGTTTTCCTGTGACAAAAAAAAAACATTTATAACTTAGACCCTTACGAAATCCGTGTTAACATGTATGAAGTATAGGGCCACATTGTGTGAAACAAAATTTGTTACAATTTTTTCAAATAACTTTGCGCTTAATTTAGCAATCCCTCTGTTTTCGATACATCCAATATACTTATACTACCAGATTTAGGAAGTGGAAATAAGTAAGACCTTTTCCATAACTCAGGAAAGTACCCCAATTTCAATAATGAATTAAATAATATCAGACAAGAGATCCAGAGCAGTCTTTCAATAATAAATTAAGAATACCATGGGGATCAGAAGCAGTAGTGGGTTTAAGACGATCCAAATTTAATTCAATAAGTGAAAAATCTAAAATTTGAGCATTTATCTGGTTTACTGAAGAAATTCTTTTACACTTCTTCATTTTGTGGTAAGGGGTTGGTTTTAAAGGACTTTAAGTTTTAAAAGGTAACTTTTTTATAACAAAGTCCCTTTAAGTTAAGCTGGCCTCGTGTCAATATTGACTTAAACTTAATTTACCGGAAGAACATACAATTTTTCTCACAGCTGCATATAAGTATTTGGGAAACTAATAAGAATTCTGCTATCCTGAGTTTTACAAATTGTAGCTATGGAGTGACTTAAAATTTCTATAAGTAAAATGTAGAAAAAATTGTATTTTTGTTATTTAAAGAAAATCTTTCTTATATCGTACTTAAAGAAATGGCTATAGCGAAATAGTACTAAGTTCAATAAAAAATGTACCTTTTGCTCCGGATTTTATTTTTTACAAAAACATAGCAAAACTTAATAGTTACAAAATAAAGCACAAAAATCACATTTAGTTAAAGTTTTGTTTTAAATGAGAAAACAATAAACTTATCTTAATGCATATTAAGGTAATGTTCGATGTACGAGCTCCTACAACTCGAGAACCGCTTAACCTACGATACATATTTACATTTTTTTATATTTACATTTTTTTTGGTACGAATTGGATCAATTTTGCAAAATAAACTTCTTAAATATAAGCAAATTTACTGATGAATTTTGGACCCACTCAGTGGCAGAGGACTAACAAGAATAAATTACGTATCCTAATATCCTTATTGCTTGTCCTTTTCCCCTATTAACGAACTAACCGGCCAAGTAGGCGGAGATTCGCCGTTAAAGTGCGCTTTCGAGCTATAAACCAAACATTGGTGTATATGTATTAGGGTTGGCCGATTTGTAAGAACAACATTTTTTTGATATTGTGCCATAGATTTTTCTTTAGCTTTTGGCAAGAGGAAAAAAAGTTTTCCACTACTGATTCGATTCTCTCAGTCGTATTTCTATTCTCTCGCGCTAATATGTTATATTGTATTGTATGTATCAATGTATATTTTTATGTATTGTTTGTCACCTTGGAAAGGTAATATTTAAAAAAAAATATTTTTTATTACCTACTAAAAAAACCTAAAAATAAAAGTGAAATTTAGGCGCCTCGAAAATGATTTTTTTGATATGGCGTAGTGGAACTTTTTTTTTTCTTTATGCCAAAAGCTTTCGAAAAATCGATGGCACATATCGTCCCAACCAAATATGTATAGAATACTGTTTACGCAATAAATCAATATAAAGTTTGTAATTTTTCGAAATAGTGAAAATGGGGGGTTTGAGATGTTTTGGGAAGAATCAATTAAAAACTAGATTTTTCATTTCCAGCTAGTCTTTCATAAAAAATGGAATTTTTAGTGTACAAGTCCTTAAAACAAGAACCATTTAAGGAACTTGAGCTAGCAACGACAGATTCATTCACACAAAAAAAAATATTCACAATCACGATTAACAGTGCTAAGCGGGCCGGTTTCAGCCAGTTATATTATTGAATCATTTACAATCACGCGACCGGTTCTATGTACCGGATTGACCCGAAGCAAACACTCTTCGGCCAGGCGCATTCAATTCAACAATATGTGTTATTTGTTCGTCCATTTTTTCGTTTGGTGTCATCGTCAGCACCAGCCAACTATGAGACTCCTCGCAGTCCCCTCGCAACAGAATCAACATATACTTTTACAACATCTTTCTCCACAGATTGCTGTTGCCACCACTGACAGTGCAGGACCGCTTGGTCCTAGGAGACTTAATGCTCACCACGAACTGTGGCATTCTCTCCTAGACAACGACCAGAGGGGCATAGTTTTGGCAGAGCAAATTGATGGGCGATTGCCATAGCTCGCCAAACATAACTATGGCATCGCCTGGCCTGATCAACGACGTCATCTCATATGGATCGGACCACCTTCCCATAATTCTCTCCATAAACAGACCATCCGACTTTATAACCTCTGAACTCCGTACGTATCTCAACCAAAAAAAGACTAATTGGGATGCCTTTAGAGAAGCCACCAAACGCAGCTTTAATAATCTAGCCATTCTTAGCCATTGTCTTGAGTACCATCTACATGAGGAGACGAAGGTCCTTACCGTGCGCAGACACTATTTCTGGTTGTCTAATCAATACCTGCCAGGGTGTTTTCGCAGTATTCATCCTATCTCTTGGACAGGATGCCTCCGCCCAGATAATAACTGGTACGATCTCCATGATCTATAGAGAGCCTTTAGATCATCGAAACTATCAGGAAGGTCTGAACAACATCCACGTTGATGAGGTCGCAGCAGCAGTATCCAGCTACAGTGTGAATGTAGTGCTTGGGGAACATCCCCCGGAGCTTTCACCTGAGGAGAAGGTGCAACCTCGGCAGACGCATGTGGTTCTGGCTCAGCTGATATCTGGATGGTGCAGCCGCCTCATTTCTTATTGGGCACGAATTGATGCTAACGTTCCGGGTGTCTATCTCGCCTGTCATCAGGGACCACATGACGTGCTGCACCTCTTCAATTGTTCGGCCAAGGCCTCTCAGCTGACCTCCGGTCACTGTGGAGGCATCCAGTTCAAATGTCGCGTTTCCTCCACCTGGATATCGAAGCAGATTCCTTATAGACGAACAGAAATTCAAAACGAAATATATTGTTATATACAACAGTATATATAAGTTAGACATTCCGTTTGTAACATCTCGAAATAATTATCTGCGAACCTATAACGTAATGGGTGATCCAAGTGGAGATACTTTTTTCACGTGTGAGTCGTGCTCATTCCATCATGGAAACAGCAACTCGGACTGACGTATGGAACGACTTGGCGCATTTTACGTCGAGATCTTAAATTGAAAGCGTACAAAATACAGCTTGTGCAAGAACTGAAGCCGCCCGACGTTCCCAAGCGACATCGCTCTATGCGCTCTTGAAAGTTCAACGAAGATTCGACGTTTTCGAGCCAAATTTTGTTCAGCGATGTGGCCCATTTCTGGCTCAATGGGTATGTAAACAAGCAAATTTGCCGCATTTGGAACGAAGAGCAACCAGAAGAGGTTCGATCTGCCACTTCATCCAGAAAAAACAACGGTTTGGTGTGGTTTGTGGGCCGGTGGAATCATCGGTCCATATTTCTCCAAAAAATGATGCCGGTGAGAACGTAACCGTTAAAGGCGACCGTTATCGTGCCATGATAACCGACTATTTGATGCCTGAAATTGATGCTCGTGATCTCGGCGACATTTGGTTTCAACAAGACGGCGCCACTTCCCACACATCGCATAAATCAATCGATTTATTGAGAGAACACTTCGGTGAGCAAATAATTTCTCGTTTTGGGCCGGTCGATTGGCCACCAAGATCGTGTAATATCACATCGTTAGACTTTTTCCTGTGGGGATATGTAAAGTCTAAAGTTTATGCAGACAACCCAGATTCGATTCAGGCATTGGAGCAAAACATCACGCGTGTCAGTCGAAATGCTAGTTACCAGTCGAAATGCTCGAACAAGTCGTCGAAAATTGGACTCATCTGAAGCACCATCTGAGACGTAGCCCCAGCAAAAAAATAAAATAAATGCCAAAGAATGTTCTCTCAAATGATAATAAACATTCCACATTCAATTTGAATTTTCTGTTTTTTTTTTTTTTGAAAAAAGTAGGGAACCTCGAAATTGATCACGCGTTATATATATTATTGATTTCGTACAATTCTAAGACAATTGATCTAGCCATAGCCGTCCGTCTATCTGTTGGAAGCACTATTCAGTCCAAACGAAAAGAGCTAGAGGCGTATAAATTACTAGACAGATATATGATTTATGGTTGTGGATCGGTTGGTATTGAAAAGTAACGTGGTCAATATGCTCCAAGCCAAAAAATCGTTCCCTGAAATTCTTGTACATATGGATATCTGGAAACGGTGAAATCCTCTCACAAATCCAAATAGGGATCCATATTTAAGAGTGTAATCAATTTTACCAGACCCAATTTTACGATTCGAAGAAATTTAAGGCCATATACCATGAATCAAAGGTGTCTAGGGATCCGGAAAATAGGCCATTTGGAACATTGACATATGGGTACTCAAAAATAGTGACATTTTCAGAATAATCTAATTATGACATCAATTTTACGATTTGGCTGAGTTGGAGGCCTCAGCCCAAAACGCTCCATAACCTTCGGAGGAATATTGTTGAAATTAGATTAAGACAATTCACAATGGAGAAAGAATGTGACCTTTTGGTCATCTTATCTTGACTCTATAATTCACCGACAAGGCAATTTGTTAAAATTGGATTGTTTTTGATCCAATTTGTTAAAATTGGATCAATTACCAACATCTTCTGGACGATTAATAAACATTCACTCCAAACATCCCCAACGAATTATAACACAGTGGAACATTTTTGGGGTTATTGTCTGGGGGGTGAGAAATTCCAAGTCAGGGTGATGGTACTAGGTCAGTATATTAAAACCCTCAAAGGGTTTTGCGTTCGTATGTGCCAGTTTTTTATGACCTTTTACATTTTTTCCTTATCTTGATGTTTTTTTCGCTTAGTTCTAAAATGTTGGCAAAAACGTAGTTTGACATAACTCGAGAACGACTAGTTCGATTTTGCTGAAATAAATTGAGAAAAATTAATAATTACATTTTCTTTAATCCATTAATATACTGTTTCTCTACCAAATCAACATTTTTGCAATTAGAAATAAATTTATGAAGAAAATTTTGCCAAAAAAATTTTTTTTTTTTTTTTAAACATATAAATCCCAAACGGAAAAGCGTGTAGAGTCTTATAAATTTCACGTAAAGTCACATAACCTATAAACAAAATGCGACATAGATCATAGAAATCGATTAACGCGTTCTGCTTTTATTCAAAATTAAGTAATGGTATGAATTTCAAAAATTTGCTCGAGATATGCTCAAAATTCCTTGGAAAAAAGGTTGATGACTTTTTTTATGATTCTCAGAATTAAAAAAAAGAGTAATAAACAAAAGGTTATTACATTTTTATGGTTGCTGTAACAAACTAAAAAACGGTCATAAATGTGCGTGAACAATTAAAAGGAAAAAAGCAAGGGCACTTTTGTAATTATTTGGGTTTTTTCTGTTGGCTACCTGCCTGATTTTTTTTACACGAATTCCACCCACATGCATGAGTGGTCATGTTTTAGAACGTTGCAAGATGCGCCAATTCATAAGTACCTGTCGGTAAAATATTGAAAAATATGAAAATGAAATAGTATAAATAGGTGTTCATTGTTCGTTTTTTGTCATTAAACAAGTGCCGACGAACGCGAAGAGAACAAGTATTTTCCCTCCAGTTTTTTAAAAGTGAACAAAAGTGAATAGAATGTGGAACTGTGCAAGCCAGATATAAATAGCTTCTGCTACTGCTGTGGTCAATATGTCTCAACACATAAAAAATGGGAAATTTCAGTACTGCTTTTGTTCAAATATACGAGATGTACTTCAACCAAAATGTTATACTGAACAAAAATTGGGTACCAAATGTGGTGTGTAAAAGCTGCTACAACCGTCTAATGGATTGGAAAAATAGAAGTCGCGAAACTATGCCATTCAGTATCCCAATGACTTGGACTAATCCTGGCGAAGGTCACAATCCATTGAATTGCTATGCATGTGCGAATAAAGGAGCCGCAAAAAGGATAAGAAAATCGTATAATTACGTTGTGTGCAAGTGCCGCAACACCATTGCCTCATTCGGACCACATTCCTGTGCCAAAAGCTTCTAGCCCAGATATTGTATCTTCTAGTTTTGCAGCAGCATACGGTGTAAGTGATGATACCTCATATAATCCCGAATCGTCTGTGTCCAATGAGCCTATTTTAGTAAATCAAAATAGCCTTGATTCAATTGTTGCCAAATTGGAACTAACACAGCATAAATCAGAAGAACTGGCTTCTTTTATGAAAATAAACAATCTTTTGGCACCCGGTGTGAAAGACACAGCTTATCGAAGTCGTCAGGCAACACTCCAAACTTTATTCCTTGTGAATGATGAAAAAACTTCTGCATATTGCCCGGATGTAGGAAAATTGATGGACGCAATGGAAATAAAATATGTAGCAGATGACTGGAGGCTATTTATTGACAGTTCAAAACTCAGCTTGAAGGCGGTTTTACTGCATAAGACCAATAAAAAACTTTCAGTTCCAATCGCCTATAGTACAGAAACGAAAGAAACATTTGATGCACTGGAAAATATTTTAAAAATGGTTAACTACGCCAAGCATATGTGGCGCATATGCTGCGATTTAAAAGTTTTAGCAATGCTTTGCGGCCTTCAAAGCGGCTATATAAAATATATGTGCTTTTTGTGCGATTGGGACACACGATTTTCCGGTGATCAATATGCATGCCACGGATGGAAACTCAGAGAGCACAGCAGGTTACAAACGGCCAATATTATTCGTGAGCCTCTAGTGCCGAAGGAGAAGATATTGCTGCCTCCACTGCATAATAAACTTGGAATTGTTAAGAATTTCATCAAAACTGTCGCCAAAAGAGATGAAGTTTTCTAGTGTTTGAAACTAATTTACCCGAGACTCAGCGAAAGTAAAATTAAAGAAGGTAAATTATAATATCACATTCATTTCCCATGATTTTCCATCTTAACAACTTCATTTTTTCCAATTAGGCGTACTAAATGGTCCAGATATACGAAAGCTGATTAAAAGTGGCGCATTCAACAATATTTTGATTGACGCTGAATTGGACGCATGGCAGGCAATCAAAGAAGTAATAGAAGGATTGTTGGGAAAGCATCGTTCTACCAACTACGATGTTTCTGTCGCAAGGATGTTAAGATGATCGTTCTCGGAAATTGGTGTCCACATGTCCTTGAAAATCCATTATTTACATCATCATCTGGACTACTTCAGCAAACAATTGGCTACCGAATCTGATGAACAAGGCGAACGCTATCATTAAGTTGCTATGCCATTTGAAATGAGATATAGAGGGAAAAAGTCGCCGAGTGCAACACTTGCGGAAATTTGCTGGTGGAATAAGCTTGTGTGCCAAGACAAGGATGATCCTGATGATAAAGAATTTTCAGGAGGTGCAGAAGGGCCAGCAGTGGAGTCACACATTGACATTATGTGTGGTTCAGAAACAGATGACAGCGATGAATGCGATGCCACTAGTCCCGAACAACCACCATCGAAAAAGTCTAGGCAATATTTATTAAAATAAATAAATAAAATAAAAATAAAAAATTATAAAATAAAAATAAAAAATTATAAAAATTTTTACTTTATTTTTTTAGTAGTTTATGGCCAGAAGTCTGGAGTTATTGGGGAAAATTTATAAAAAAGGCGATAAATGACACTTTTTTGAATAAAAACATATATCAATATTCTTGTCAAAATGGGATACCTTCACTTAATTGTAAATAAAAGCAGAACGCGTTAATCGATTTCTATGATCTATGTCGCATTTTGTTTTTTTAGGTTATGTGACTTTACGTGAAAGTTATAAGACTCTACACGTTTTTCCGTTAGGGATTTATATGTTTAAAAAAAAAAAAATTTTTTGGCAAAATTTTCTTCATAAATTTATTTCTAATTGCAAAAATGTTGATTTAGTAGAGAAACAGTATATTAATGGATTAAAGAAAATGTAATTATTAATTTTTCTCAATTTATTTCAGCAAAATCGAGTTATGTCAAACTACGTTTTTGCCAACATTTTACAACTAAGCGAAAAAACATCAAGATAAGGAAAAATGTAAAAGGTCATAAAAAAAAATTTCTCACCCCCCAGATTGGCTGTTGTACTGTGTAAATAATACAGCGACAAACTTTATTAACAAAGTTTTAAACATAAGTGACAAAGTTTCCATAGTGACGCATTAAGAACGTATTAAGGAAAAATGATTTTCCAATTAAAACCATAGAAGACTTAATTAGACGGACTAAAACCAACCAGTTGAGAAAAAAAGAGTAATAACTTATAAAGCAATGACGTACATACCTGGTTTCTCCGAAAGGTTCAACAAATGGGCGTTTATAATAAAGACAAAATCGGTGGACAGTGAAAAAAAGACTAGACTTCTCACAAATCTGTCCAAAAAGCTGTTGATAGACCAATCGAGCAGAAGACTGCCCTTGCGACGTAGAAATTTTAGCACAGGAGAGAAATTATACGAGAAGATACACTTTGGAGATGCTTTACATCAACGACGTTCCTACATCTAAGAGAATGTACTTTAAAACTGACACGGATAGAAGTGCACATACATACAGACATATTGCTAATAAGTACCGACGGAAAGACATACCCCCGATTCGATTCAGGTTAGTTGAATATTAGAAGTATAACCGGACAGAAGTAAAACAATTATTAAAATGTAATTATTATCAAAAATTTTGTTATTCGTTATTGAAAATTGTGTATTGTTGTAATTTTGTTCTCGGTTTTGTTTTAGTGATTACCCCTGATGATGAACGTCGAAGTCAGTTCGAAATATTGGGTTATTTAAAATTAAATAAATTATTAAAATTTAAAAAATTAAAATTTTAATTTTTGTAAATGTTTATAATCCTCGATTTTTTTAAATTTGAGCATAAGTCTTACGAGTCCAAAACAGTCATTCGATTTTTGAGACCGCCATAAATGCAGAAGTTATGGGCAAAACACTGGCACATTTATGCCAACATTTTTATTAATGCTTCCCCCCAAGCACGCAAGGAAACGCTCAGTTACCACAATAATTTCAGGATCACATTTTCAATGTTTTTTATTGCTGTAGATTTAAAAAATATATATTTAAAACTAAGCAAATATATAAGAGATATCTATTTTTGTATTTCATGTAAAACACTACTTTTTATTTAGACTATGATAAAAATAATTTGTGGAGTACAAAATTGTCTCAACTTGAGAACTCTTTGCAATAAATGTATTTATTTCCCATGTGCTTAAAACAGTGATATTGATGAGATCCTTTAATAGTGTTTGCAGTTTGAATACGATTTTGCAAATTTGATTTCTTCTGTATTTATTCTGTTTTTGAGCAAAACTCAAAGTATATGTTATCGCAGGATTGTTCTGCCCATTGGAACAATTCAAAAGATGCTGTGATTTGGTTCTCAATAGGAATTTGTAATCTGGCACGAGAAGCCAACCTCTTTACTTACTCTATCACAAGCTCCCTTTGAATTAGAGATCGTCATTCTGTTTCGACATCAAAATCAGGCTTGTACTCATAGTACATCAAATTCAACAAATTAAGCTTATTTTTGTACTGTGCAGCGAACCCATCAGAGAAGAAAATCATTTTTTACAAGATCTTAAAATGATTCCTTTATATGTCGAATCATTTTTTTGTTGTAAAAATTTATGTTGACTGGGATTTGGCAATAAAATTGTGCATAAAATAGGCATATCATTTCCTTAATCCAACATCCACAAAAGATATTATTCAAATTTAGCGGATTACAACACACTGTAGAAATACACATTTCTTAGATAAACTTCTAATGTTTACACATTTACACACAATTTTGAAATGAAATTGAGTGGGAGTGCGGAATCACGCCCACAGGTAATTTCACAAACGTGCAAAATGGTTTTATCATGGGAAAACCCCCAGGTATAAACATATCCCTTGAATATACTAGAATGAGATGGATATCACATTAATAACACTCTGCGAAAATGGTAAGGGTCAGTGATCGGTTTGGAATGAAACCACCGGGGAAAGTTATATTGGTAAAAAAAAGTCATACGTGTTCCAGCGTTTCGCTGGGTCTCATCTAGGAATCGAGATATATCGATTTGAAGTTAGTATGTATCGTATAGGGGAATTTGTCACGTTTTAGGCTCTTTTGTTTGACATAACTCGAGAACCACTCGTCCGATTTAGCTGAAACAAATTTAGAAATATTAAGAATTACAATTCCTCTAATCTGTTCTTAAACCGTTTTCCTACTTAAGCAACAGTTTCGCAATTATAAATAAATGTATGAAAAAAAAAATTATTTTTGCCTAAAAATTAAATTTTTTTTTTTAATTCATAAAAAATCCAAAACGTTAAAAAGTGTCAAGTCCTATTACTTTATTACTATAAATTTATTTCAGCTAAATCGGACGAGTGGTTCTCAAGTTATGTCAAACAAAAGAGCCAAAAACGTGACAAATTCCCCTATACGATACTTACTAACTTCAAATCGATATATCTCGATTCCTAGATGAGACCCAACGAAACGCTGGGACACGTATGACCTTTTTTTGACCGATATAACTTTCCCCGGTGGTTTTATCCCAAACCGATTGTGGCTGTCGCACAGTGTAATAGAATGGAATTTCGTAGATAAAAAATACGATGCAATATTTTTTTGTTACCATCGTTCAAAAATATTGGGAAACCCCACATTTTCTTCAACAAACTTTTAAAAATATTGGGAAACTCCACATGGTCATCAACAAACGTTCCCTCATGACCTCTACAGGTACTCTGTAATTAAAAATGATGTTACATTCTATGTACTGGAATTCCCTTAGATAGCAGATATCTAAACTAATAAAAATGTTGTTAAAAATGTGCATCGTGTACCGATCCACGCCAGTGATTTGGTCCACATTCATTCAGCGATATTCTAAAGAAATTGTAACATACTCCACCAAATTTGGTCATGGTCGTGGGTAAATTGTGCCTTCTAGACCGGTATGACCCCAAATCGGGAAGAACCCTTGTATTGCAGGTATATCAAACGTGGACAGATATGTTCCAAATTCAATAGAGTTGGTCCTTAGTCGGAATATTGTTAATGTGCAAAGCATGGTTGATGTTTAGTCATATATGCGATTTGTACTTTAATTACAAAAGTAGATGGGCATTAGTGCTTTGCTCTGCAATTATGGCGGCCCCTAAAATCTAATGACTGTTTTATTTTCGTGAGACTTATGCGCAAATTTGGTAAAAACTTAAAAAATCGAAGACTAAAAACATTCAAAAAATTTAATTTGTTAATAACAAATGACATTTCGTACAAATCGAAACAGAAAGGATTTCAGTAAAGCCGAAAATTATTTTTTTTGGCCATTTTAAAATTTTCTACGCCCCTGGCCCACGGCTAACAAAGAGTGTCCAGTTTCCACTCGATTGTGGATACTATTCAAGTGTTTCTCCTACTATGTTTTACTTACGTGTATGTTCTTCGGAGATTAACGAATTACTATACAATCATTTAACCTTTAAGATTCAATTTACCTCAGAACGTTTTGCCTTCAAACGGGTTTTGGAAGCATTTGTCATGGATGAGGTGCGACTCAAACCAGCCGAAATTGGCTCAGCACTTGAATAACCGGAACTAATATCATCTGAAGAACGAATGTTATAACTAAAATTGGGATTAGAAAACATATTACTATTCGTATGGTTGTTTTGCGCTGCGAGTGTAAACTTGAATGGTAATACGTACTTAAAATCTCCCGCTCCCTTCGCTGTGACATCCACTTCTGTAAAGTACATACCAGTAGAATGACGAGTACCTGATGCTGACCGACCTACTGGAGTATTTAGGCGAGGACGTAACATTCTCTGTTGGGGTCGCATCGTAACAACGTCGTCGATCTGAATAACAAAGCATAATTTTGAAAATTAACAGGTCCACAGGAATCGCATTATACGAACCTCATCCTGAGTGCGATGCATATCTGGTTCCGAAAGATCACTCAAGCTGTAACTGCGACGTATAGTCTGTACTAGATTGCCACCACCCTGATTACGAATGTATAGATACAAAGCATTGATATTTTTATTGTTCGATACTATATTGAGAGTGCAGTTTGTTGTAGTATTATAAAAGGTTAAATATAACTGAAGTTAGTATAATTTCAACTGAAGTTAGAAAGTAAAAAAATTATAACTGAGTATATGTATGTTTGTGTGAGCATCTTATGATATAGCACAATATTCGAGGAGATCCGAGTGTTCCATCATCAAAGGCCGTTTTTTTATTCTACATCTACGTCAACTTCAGGTGTAGGCTCGCGTAATTTTCGACGACTGCGTATCCCTGCTGTCGTGACTTTAGTGCCGTTTGCCACTTTTGCTCGTTTTGTGTTTGTGGCAGCCACATCTTTGGTTTTTCTTGTTGGCAGATCGCGAATTCGTGCTGCTCCAGTATCATCAGTTATAACTTCCTCCTCTCCAATTCTTTCTTCGTATTGTTGTTCATCATCTTCGGAAAATTCTACATGCATTGCATGCAATGATTGTGAACGCGACACCCACTGAGTTTCTTCGCACGCGTCAGTATCATCTCGTCCACTTCGAACACTACTGCGCGCAAAAATGGAATCGTCTGATTGTGATGGCTGCATGCACAGCTGTGGATTACTTGGTGTATTTAAGCCATAATGAAATGTCTGTTATTAGCGTGCACGTGCAATCGAGTGTACAAAGTTACCAGTTTAAATCGCAATGTTTTTTTTTTATCAGTTAATGATGATTGAAAATGAAAAGAAAGCAACGAAAAGTTAACTTAATAAAAAAATAAGAAAAATATGTAATATTAAAATAACGATAGAAAGATGGAATTATAGACCGCGCTCACACATAATCGATATATATCACATAGAAAAATGATCCATATATCACCCGAAAGTGTTAATCATTAAACAGGTCAATGAAGGACATTAAAAAAATAAAATGCAAAACTTTCTTGTGCTCAAATATATTGGACCAATATCCCTTCAGATCATGACCGCTTAGGTTTGCAATACACAAATAATAAATCAAAAAACTAAAATATATGTAATTACATATATATTTTATTGCGAACAATGTTGCTTAAACTAATGTACAGCAAATAGCAATTTAGTAAAACAAATTTAAAGAATTCTGCTGAGCATATTGAAACGAGTTAACGCCTGATGAACGCCAAATGACCGAACACTAAAATCGTGTCTAGCAAAATGAGAAAAAACGTATTGTTGATGTGAGATAATTAAAAATTGTGAAATGAAATGAATTTGGAATTCAATTATTTTGTGTAGGTAAGAAGTGAAGTTCATGTGAACATGTCAATTTACAGGTGTTAATGAGTGTGAGTAAATATGTATGTATGCATGTAGGTATGAACTCCAATACTCCTCTTACCTTAATGGCAGTTTGCATAATAACATTTGTGGCATAATTGACACCCTTAGATCCTAATTGTAATACAGCAGAATATCCGCGTTCTTTGGCTTGGTTGAGATATTCGTCGATTTCCTACAAAATATACAAATAATCTTGCATATAATTTAATTTCGCTTAATTTCGATATTTTAATATTTCAGCACCTGCTCGCGACGTGTCAACATGGGATGCACAAACTTTCTGTACAGCGTTGAACTACCTTTCGTGGCTGGCGACAGCAACCATAAAACAAGTACCACTTTGACTTCATAGTAAAATGGAAACCAAGATAGGAAGATGTCGGTAAAGGTTTCGATGCAAGTGAAAAATGCATACACTATCCAATACATCATCCACTTGACCTGCAAAATGAATTAAGTGAATCAGGGGTTATAACGGAAGCTTGCTGGCAAATTTAAAGAACTATGGTAGTACAATACAATTGACTTACATATTCTTTGACATTCTTTGTGCGTACGGCCTTATAAGAGGCATAAGCTGGGTATAAAGTTCCAAACGACAATCTGAAAGCGGGAAATATAATGGTTTGAGCACAGGGTCGTGGTGATATAAAGATTGCTACAATAAAACATATGCAAGCGGTGGTCAGCGAAAGGCGTGGCAACGGCAGGCCTTGCAACATTTCTAAAAAACGTCCAACGGTTGTCAAGTTGCGTACAACGTTTTCCGTATCGATAACATGTGCCTGATCTTCCTCTTCAAAAAAAGTTTCACCGTTCATATAACTTATGTAGGAGATGCGCGCCCCATCATCACTGAGTTTAGTGTGCGGTGCGGTATATACACCAGGGCGCACGTATTTTTCATAAACTGGCATATTGTTGTCAGCACTTTCTAATGAATGGCGACGTTCACCCATGACAACATCATTGCTACGAAAAAAATTAGGTCCAGCTGTTCCTTCATGAGCCCTTCGGTTAATGCTGTTCCTATAAACACATCTCCGCCTCGGAGGGCTCACAGAACCCAGATAAAAGTCATTCTGATACATTACAAATTTCACTAAATATGTTCTGCTATTTTTCTTAACGACATGAATGCGGAGTCTCTATGTATACACGACTATTGCTGAATAAATACTAAACTAGTACTGAACTCAAACATTTTCCAATAATGCAGAGGCACACTCAAGATCTTAAAATAGCAACAACTACGGTGTATTACTCTCAGACCAACAATGTGTACTACAAAAAATAGAACATCGAAAAGCCAAAATATATGTCCATCGGAATGTGTGTAAGCATGTTGTATGTATGTACATTAGGGTGTTCCTTAACTAGAGGCGCCTCTCCAACATTTAATTCTCTCATATCCCGTTAATAGGTTTATCAATATACAAAAGGATTGTACTATGTGACTGATACAGTACATACGAACTATCTTTGTTTCCTTAGAGACAACCAACTCATCTTAATTTTCTTACAAATAATTAGTTGTTTGGATACATTCTGTCAATCATCCCCAGCAAATTGTTTACAATAATCTGAACCAAATTTCTCTAAATGAAATTATTTTTTTTCGTAAAAAGCATAGGGCCATATTGATAATATTTAAGGGTGGTTTAAAATTTCAATTTCCTTTTTTAGTGTTTTTAAAACCTGCTGTAACTTTTTATGAATATTGGTAATAGTTTGAAGGAGAAATGCATTTTTTAACTTAATTTTTTTTTTATAAAGACTAAAAATATAAAGTGTTTTCACACGACATAACGACGGGCCTGAATTCAAGATATGAATGATATTTCAATGATATTTCGATACGTTGCTGGCCGTAGTTTATTCAAAATATGCAATCACATAGAGGGGTAGAAAAAATCCACAAGTTAGGAATATGCGTGTTAAAACACCGATAAATCTGCTTAAAACTACGATAAGGCGATATTTTATTTTAAATCGTATGACCAACATATTTTTAAAAAACAAAACGCTAACGAAATTAAATTGTCGCTTTAGCAGTGTTAAGCGGATTTGTTCACTTGGTAAACAAAACACGACTAATGTAATTTTTTAAAAAGCGCCGTAGGGTTCGGCAAACTAAAATAATATTGTTAGTCTCTTTTCAAAGAATCTTTTAATATCTGTATCCCTTTCTATACATTTTTTGGTCCGTAAATGTCGTAGAATGATTATAAATTGAAATTACCAAACGGTTACATATGTAAATATGTTGATCGAAAACACTATTACGTACATTTTTAATTCTTCTTCTTCTTTTATTTGCCCGTCCGTTAATCGGACATAAGCGATCATTCATTGACGTTACATTACAAAAAATACGTATTTGTTTAGGATTACAGATTTAAATTTGAATTACAGATTTAAAAATTCTCTGTGTTTAGCAGCATTCAGTAGGTTCCCGTTCGTCATCATAACCAGTCCAGTCTTGGATGTTCTCCAACCATGAAATTTCTTTTCTACCTTTTGCGGGTCTTCCCTTAATTTTTCATTTGAGTATATATAGCCTGTAGAAATTGGTATTTATCGTTTCTAATTGTGTTTCTGATTTTAATTAATTGTCGATCTAAATTCCTTCTATTTAAGACTTTATTATTCGTAATTCGATCCGTCCATGGTAATTTTAATATTCGTCGGTATATCCATTATTCAAAGGCTTCTAGCTTTTTGGTATCATTCGATTTGATTGTCCATACTTCTGCCGTATATAATAGTACTGATGACACATAACATTTAATAAATCGGACTTTTATTCGAAGACCGATGTCATGGCTGGTTAGTACTATGTAGTACGAGGGCTGCTATATACTTAGTAGGGACATAAATACTGTCACAACATTGAACACATCAATTTCAATAGTAGAACTGAACATACCCCATAATGTCATATGGGTTTTAAAAGCTAACCTCAATAGCGTTAGTCTGTAACGGGGTTTTAAAATTGTTTCAACTTTCATCATGGAGTGGTCATATAATGAGAACCGTATCGCTGTAATAGCGCTTTTCATGCTTGAAATGAAAAAAATCTATATTTTCAAAACGCTCGCGCCACTAGGGATTAGCCGTATGCTGGTCTACCGATGCATAAAACTGTTTGATGAGACTGGAGATGTAAAGAACGCCACCGGTCGGGCCGCCCACGCTCTGTTCGAACACCGCATGTCATCAAAGCCGTTAAATCAAGAATTCACAGAAATCCGCTCCGAAAACAGAAAATCATGGCCCGTGAGATGAATATCACGCAAAAGTCCATGAATCATATCATTAAAAAAGACTTGGGGCTTTCAAACGACGTACCGGACATTTATTGACTGCAGCTTTAAAAAAAGGGTTGAAAAATACAAAATCGATGAAAGTACAAGTGCGCAAATTCATTGTTAAATTAAGGAAAAGGTAAAAATTATGAAATTGAACGAGTCAGAAAATAGGATTCGACACTCACCTATGACCACATTTTAGACAATCTACCTATTACAGTAAAACTTTGAAAAATAAACAACTTTATAAATTAGCAGCGCTCGGCCCGTGTTGCAGGTCCTAAAAACAGATGGCTCAATTTTTTTAATAAAATCATTAATTGTCTCGAATGCATTTTAAACCGGTGATTGGACCAGCGAAAGTCGGTTGAAATCAGAATATCCTCTTTAAGTTTTAATATCTTGATTATTGCGCAAATCGTTTATGGCCAGATCGAGTGCCTCTATCTTACTTAATACTTATTATCAATTTCATAATAATTTCTTGTTTCATCGGTCGTTTACTCATTCAAAGGAAGTTCGAGGAGTGTAAGTATTCCGCCAATGTACTTTGTAACAATCCCAGAAGGTACACCAGGCAGAATGTAGTAACGATCCAATAATGTTAATCAACCAAATTGGTGCATCATTGCTTATCAATTTGTGGGAATCAAACCTGAATCAATTAAATAACGAAAATGTTGTCTGTTCCCCCAAGAGCATCAATGAAATAGTTCTATAATGTAGTATACACTTTATACAAATCTGAAGCATTCTTGAATGCGTTCTTTATTCGCTGTGTTGTGCTGCAGTTACCAAACTGCGTGGTTAGTTCGTTCATTCAAAGCACTTTGATCACATTGTGTACAAGGGTACATGCAACAACTTGCTCGACAGTATCAGGCGTAACTCCTCTATCGAAATCACTCTTTATCTTCGCTTTTGTATTAATATTACACTCCGATGTTTCTGTTTTTCACTTAATTTCCCGAATTTTTCAGTGGAGTTCTCAAATTTTACTCACAGTAAATCTGTTTCTTAATTTTATTATTAGTCCAAATGTTCTGAACGCATCTCACACCCGCCCCTACCGACCGAAAGGGTTACGTCCCCATCACGTAGTGACAAAGTACACATTATGGACCGATCCCTAATGGAGAGATGACAATAAACGTCATCTATATAAATAAGCTACATATAGAACAGGGATTAACCGGCTCAAGACCTCTTGCTTCTACGAGTATGTATATTTAAATAGAAGATAAGTTTTTAACAAAATGGCAAAGTGACATTGATGAACGAGCTAAACATATGTTCTTACATGCACAGCACACAAGTTGACATAGTCATCTAAACCCTTTTACAACACACACACACACACGTTGTAAAAGAAATCTATTGATGGCTCACGATGTGGAGTTTCTTTAGAGGTGGCAAGAGTGGGTTGTCTTTTCGTGGGCAATTGTGTGTAGAAAACATGAAAAGTAAGGTTTACAACAGTAGTTCTCATTCGTTTGGGGAGAGCCTGGCCTTATAGAGTTCGGTTTTACTTTCAACAGTTACAGCAAAGCTTTCTGAAGAGGGTTGTCACGGACCCGAAATCATGATAAAAGCAGTGTGTAGCGACGAAAATCAATGTCACTTTGCCATTTGGTTAAAAACTTGTCTTCTATTTAAAAATAGAAGCAACTATATTTAAGTATTCAATACAAACATAAAGTATAAACTGGACGTTAAAAGAGATTTTCGATATCAAATATTCAGATGCCACAACCTCACAGATAATTTTATACACCATCATCGTATTTATCATAGTTCGCCTACTCTTCAATGAGGGAAATTTAATAAGATTTACCCTGCTATTGTAAGATTCATAGCCCGTATTCCAATGTAGACTTCTAAAGCAAAATAGTAAAAATTGTTTCTACACAGATTCAATTTTGTTAACATAATAATCGTATTAGGGACTCCAAATCACTGATTCATATTCTAAAATTGGCCTGACTAGAGAAATTAAAAGCTGTTTCGTAATATATGGATCTGTAAACTCTTTTGCCAGCGTTTCATAAAATAAAAGACACCATACGCTTTATTTATCATATGGTTATTAAAATTTAACTTTCATTATTATTAAAATTTAACAGAGCCACATAATTTAAATTTAGTAGCCAACAATCTACTACTAGAGAAGCACATATGCTTACATTTTTTTATGTTCAATTCCATAAAATAAAATTCACACCAGGTACTAAATCTGTCCAAGTCATCCTGTTGTATGTGACAGTCCGCAAGGCTAGCATACGAAGAAAATAATTTCACGTCGTCTACAGACATTAGTACGTAAATTAGGGTTGTTAATAGAATGGGGCAAGTCTTTAATGGATAGTAAAAATAGAATGGGTTCAAGGTGGCTACCCTGGGGGACACCAGAGGATATAAGCATTGATCTAGAGATGCTTTTTTCAAATAAAACTACTTGTTTCCTCCTAATTAGATAAGAGAAAAGACGGTTTAAGAAATTATCGTGAAATCCAATTTTGTTTAACTTGAATAGTAAGAGTCTGTGATTTACTTTATCAACGCCTTACTCAAATCAGTATAGGATATAACATCTGTATGCTTTCGACAAACAAAAGCATTTACAACTTCAGAGGAAAACTGGAGTAGATAAGTAATAGTAGAATAACCCTTACAAAAGTCGTGTTAGCATGGATTGTGATGAATCAGTGATGAATTTAATAATAAGGATAAGGGTGAGACAAGGGATTCAGAGCAGCCTTCCAATAATATTTGCGGAATACCAATGGGTCCAGAAGTACTAGTGGGTTTAAGTTGATGCAAATTTAATTCAATAAGTGAAAAATCTAAAATAGGAGGAGGAAATTCTGTAAGGGTACGGAATTGCAGGGTTAAAAGAACGTAAAGAATATGTATTTTCGAAAAAGTCATCAGTTTGCAATTGACTGATCGCTTGAGAAATCAACGCAATTAAATCTTATTCTGGATGGCTTAGTAGATGTTCGACGTTTTAAATTAACAAATCTGTAAAACGATTTAGGGTCCATTTTAAAATTGTCCCTAACTATTGACAAGTACGACCTATAGCATCGACGCGACTCGATATTGTACCGTTGTCACGCCAAGTAATATCTACCATAATCAGCAGTAAGACCTGTTCTTTTGAATATTATAAATGATTTACTCTTTACGTTTTTTAACCTTCATAACTCCACAGATGTCCAAGGCATAGTTTTTTCTACAACAATGGGTTCAATATGCAATGTTTTAGATACAAATTCGTTCAATATGTCATAAAATTTCTTAACAGCAAAATCAAATTCTGCAAAAGTATACATCTGCAGATAGCCTTCCAATCGACAGATAATAAGAGAATTAAGTCTACGAAAGTCATAACGTTTGAAGCAAAATCTTAAAGAATCACCAGAAATTGTCAACACAAAAATGCAAAAAGAGCCAAATCGATAGATATTGCTTCCAGATGCATGCGTCTTGGCATACTTAGTAGGGACATAAATACTGTTACAACATTGAACACACCCATTTCAATAGTAGAACTGAACATACCCCGTTAATGTCATATAGGTTTTGAAAGCTAACAATAGCGTTAGTCTGTAACGGGATTTTAAAATTGTTTCAACATTCATCATGGAGTGGTCAGATAATGAGAACCGGATCGCTCTAATAGCGCTTTCAAGTGTGAAATGAAAAAAACGATATTTTCAAAACTCTCCCGCCACTAGGGATTAGCCGCATGTTCGTCTACCGATGCATAAAACTGTTTGAGGAGACTGGAGATATAAAATACCGCCACCGGTCGGACCGCCCACGCTCTGTTCGAACACCGCATGTCATCAAAGCCGTTAAATCAAGAATTCACAGAAATCCGCTCCGAACAGAAAATCATGTGGAAAAGGGTCATCACCCAGCTTCAGTCATGGTTTGGTGTCTCTTACGATAGTGTCACTGACCTGCATTCCTGCGAACAAGGAGTCAAAACATCGGCCACAGTTTACCAAGCAACCGTTTTGGAAGCTGTTGTGAAGCCTCTTAACAATTCTCTGTTCCAAAACCAACCATGGACTTTCCAGCAGGATTTTGCGCCGGCACGAAAGGCTAAAACGTCCCAGGCCTGGCTTCGAAACAATTTGCCAGCGTTCATTTCCTCTGAAGAATGGCCCTCAGGCAGTCCACATTTGAACCCGTTGGATTACAAATTGTGGACGGTTTTAGAGGACAAGGTTTGTCACAAAAGATACCCCAACATTGGCTCTTAAGACTGTTTTGGTTCGAGCTGTGGCCAATTTTCCAATGGACGAGGTTCGTGCAGCTATTGACGATTAGCCAGTGCGACTTAAGGCGTGTGTAAAGGCAATAGTCGGACATTTCGAATATGCAGATTCTTTTTGGATACAATATACATCAATAAATATATTAAAACATATTTGGTCCAAAAACATTCAGTACTTTTTATTTTACAGCATAAAACGTGTGTAACAGTATTTATGTATGTCCCTACTAAGCCTAATAATGAAAATATGAATATTTATCATCAAAAATGGTTTTATTATTTTTCAAAGTATTCTCCAGTATGATTTAAACACTTTTGAATGCGCTCAAACCAATTGTCGAAGCACTTTTTCCACTCCGATTGAGACACCTCCAAAACATGGTTTTTAAACGCTTTAACAGCATCTTCTGGCGACTAAAATCGTTGACCACGCATTTCTTTCTTAAAGTGCGGGATTAAATGAAGTCATTGGGTACCAAGCCAGAGCTGTACGGCGGATGACCCATCAATTCGACGTTTTGGTCGGTCAAAAAGGCGCTGGTTTGAGCCGATGTGGTAAAGCTCGCATTGTCATGGTGCACAATGAGTCGTCTTCTCTTGTTCGTTTTTTGAATATCTCTGAAGACTTCAGGCAAACAAATTGTGGTGTACCAATCAGAATTGACCTCCTACCACACATAGACCCATGATTCGTCACCTGTGACGATCTTATAAACGTCTTTTGAAGCACCGCGATTGTATTTTTTCAAAATTTCTTTGCACCAATCGACACGAGCCTTTTTTAAGCGATTATCAAATTGTGCGGGATCCAACGAGAACAAACCTTTTTTGCGGCCAGCTGTTCATGCAATATCGAATGTACTTATATGCTGGTTGAAGAAATGCCCAAGGCTACCTCTATCTCACGATATGTCACATGGCGATCTTGCTTTATCAGTTCACGCACGGCATCAATGTTCTCTGGCACAACGGCCGTTTTTGGACGACCTTCGTCTTTGAGCTAGCGCCGGTCATGATTACATTTCACAGTGCTATAGGATGGTGCTTCATCGGTGCTTCATCAAATGATCGCATGAAAATGTTTACGAGTTAATTCCATTTTTTTGCCAAATTGATTTTTTTAAGTCACTGTAAACAACACAAATGATGGTCGTACGTCAAAACTATCTGAGTACGTTTATGCTAAAAAATGTCAAACTTTCCAATGGAAATGTAAAATGGCGCAAGACAACACTTAGTGTTGCCTTGGCCAGCAATAATATAGTAACCCGTATTTGAAAAAGGCTCCTTCTCGCTATCTCTATTCGACAACGTATTTCTTTTGATGTGCCCCACATATGATGTGCTAATAATCATGCATTTTTTCTTTGATAAAGGTAAATTGTAGCCAGTCTAGTGGGTATTGACCTGTATCAAAACTTCTGAGGGAATTTCATCGGGACCTGTTGCTTTTTTGTCCTTTAGAGAGTTAATTGCAAACTCCACCTCTCATCTAGTTATTTCCGTTCCAGTCAGCATGTCTGGGCTTCCATCATGCTTAATTAATCTTCGTAAAATTCTAAGCACTTTAGCTTTGTGTGTCACGTCACTATATCGTTCAATCGAATTAAGCTAGGATTCTGAAGTTTTGCACGATGGCTCATTGTCAGTCGTAAGCGTAAGAGAGGGAACAAAGTCTATGAGACTAAAGTTACCTCGAAAAAAGTACCCTTTTTCCATATAATAAGGCTCGACCAGGCCGAACTTTCCGAGGGTTGCTTAAATCAAATTTTCTTCTTACTAAGCCCAGTTTCTGAATATATAATTCTTTACGTTGTACTAACTCGAACTAAACAACTTGGATACACTCGAACAAACTCTTTCTTTCCGTACTTCTATTGTTGTTAGCAGCAGAAAGTGTCGGGTGACAGCCCCGGGCTGTCGTGTTGTGGGTTACCGATATAAACGACTTCTTATTTAAGTCGGTAAAGTCGGCCATTTCGAATAATGTCAAAAGCCTGTTATATCCAAGCCATTTCGTCAGTTTTGAAAATAAATCTTAGGAACCAGGTCAAATAGGTACAGTTCACAAGATGTTCTAACATTGAAGTTCCAAGTAATGGTTTGAATTAGAGTAAGGGGTCCAAAATGGACAAATGCCCTATGAGTATATACCTATGCAAGTACACGGCTTGTGCACATTTTTTAATAGCAAAAAGTGACAAAAAGTATCGAATTTTCTTAGTTTTTCATCAAAGACAACTTGCATGGCAAACCATGTAGAAGCAAATGGGTCGTTTTGTTGGATGTATATTCTTGCCAGAAATCCAAAATGATCTAAAATCTATAACCTATTAATGTGTTTTGTGAATGGTTTAGTACGCGATGCACAGTGTGGTAGATTGCAAATCTGACTGGGCAAAATTAATAAATCGCGTTGGGTTCACTTTTCACTTATGAATTATATAAAAATAGAGTTAACATATATAAATGATTATAAAAATTGATTTTTTTAAACAAGGGAAAATTTTTTTAAATAAAATGAGGCAAAAAATAAACAGTTCTCACTGTCAAGGAAAAATACATTTTAAAAAAAAAAATTAGTTTCTTAAATGCATCCTCTGATATTATTTGTAGTTTTATATTTTAGTATTTAGGTTATTAAGTGATTTTTTACGTAAGAAGTCGGAGATACTCATTTTTAATAATAACATTATTTTAATACATATTTTTAATAAATATTTGATAATAACTGTTTTTGCTTCATTACATTATTAATACATATAATAACACATAAATACACATAAAGATTTTTATTTATTCACTTTCATATGCGTCGTTAAAAGATTCTTCCTACTTAAAAGAACTTTACAGATAATAATACAAGAACTTCTTTTGATATCAATCCTCGAGCTCGAATTGGAGTGTGACGCAAACTTGCGATAGAAGGATCTAAAGAAATTAGGAGCTTCCGCCAGATCATTCACAAGTCTGGCTGAATCTCGCTTTCCCATTTTCCGAAACTCCATCTCACTAGCTTTCATAATTTCTTGAGGGACAGTCGAATCTAAAAGACATTGTATCTTTCTTTTTTTCGTTTTTTCACTACGGAGATCAAAGTTTTTCGGGTTTCTTCCAGCTTTTTCAGAACTTTTCGGTTGTACACTACGGTTCATCAAGCCAAACTGAATTTGATCTTAACAAACGGCCAAGTTGTCTTCCACTTTTTGTCCATTTTTCGGCTAGCTTAAAACAAGTAATGTTTACATTTGCCTTAAGATTTTTTCACGTCTTCTGGTATATCTTGAAGACCATATCTAACCATTATTAATGTCAATAAGGCACCTTTGCGATGTATTTTGGGAGTTATTAACCATTCTTCAAAAATTTCCTTTCGCGAAAGAGTGAAGGTAATATGGCGGTCGCAAAAATTCGCAAGATGTTTTTGATTTACCTTAATGTGAACACTAAAAAGATTAACCCAAATATAGTTTTACACCGGAAAAAACAGTTTTAATTTTAACTCTACTTGAAAAAAAGGAAATATCTTATTTTTAAACTTTCTGAACTTCTATCAAAACAAAAAAAAACCAACCGCAGCTTTAATAATCTAGCTATTCCGTCGGACGTTCGGGTAGCCGAGAAAAAGTTCCGGGCCATCATTAACGCAGCAGCCGCTCGCCATATCCCTGCTGGTCGAATACCCGAAGTACTGCCAAACTTCCCAGCAGAGGCAGCGGGACTCGCAGACGAGCGTGATGACATTCGTCGCTCCAACCCTACTGACCCTAGGTTGGTCAACGAATATAAGCGGAACAAATGGCTAGACCACTTAAAGCAGTGCAACTTGAGTTCCGGAATTGGTAAGTTGTTGACAACGGTCAAATCGCTCTCTAACCCTGGAAGGAAGGAAGATCGGACAGCTGTCACTTTCGGTGATAGAGCAGTGACAGATCCGAAGCGGTGCGCGTGTTATTTTAACCATCTTTTCATAGAGCACCCACAGAGTGATAGGGCGAAAAGTTGGCGAAGTC
Source organism: Hydrotaea diabolus (assembly GCA_963513945.1). Lineage (NCBI taxonomy): Eukaryota > Metazoa > Arthropoda > Insecta > Diptera > Muscidae > Hydrotaea > Hydrotaea diabolus. Next base: position 96,782,011 of record OY740720.1, on the reverse strand, counting down.
GCCCATGTCATCCGCAGCGCAAAGTCATCAAAGGCGCTGAGTCCGGACGGAATATCAATGCTGATGTTAGAGCTCAAGTGCTGTACCCCGGGAGTAGAGTACATGACCAAAGTGCTCAATCTGTCGCTAGCCATTCACTCAGTTCCCGATGCCTGGAAAATGGGCAGAGTGGTTCCGCTACTGAAGCCAGGCAAAGACTCAAGTAAAGGAGATTCGTACAGGCCGATCTCCTTGCTTTCACTACGGAGATCAAAGTTTTTCGGGTTTCTTCCAGCTTTTTCAGAACTTTTCGGTTGTACACTTTCAGGCAATACATACGGTTCATCAAGCCAAACTGAATTTGATCTTAACAAACGGCCACGTTGTCTTCCACTTTTTGTCCATTTTTCGGCTAGCTTAAAACAAGTAATGTTTACATTTGCCTTAAGATTTTTTCACGTCTTGAAGACCATATCTAACCATTATTAATGTCAATAAGGCACCTTTGCGATGTATTTTGGGAGTTATTAACCATTCTTCAAAAATTTCCTTTCGCGAAAGAGTGAAGGTAATATGGCGGTCGCAAAAATTCGCAAGATGTTTTTGATTTACCTTAATGTGAACACTAAAAAGATTAACCCAAATGACCCTAGGTTGGTCAACGAATATAAGCGGAACAAATGGCTAGACCACTTAAAGCAGTGCAACTTGAGTTCCGGAATTGGTAAGTTGTTGACAACGGTCAAATCGCTCTCTAACCCTGGAAGGAAGGAAGATCGGACAGCTGTCACTTTCGGTGATAGAGCAGTGACAGATCCGAAGCGGTGCGCGTGTTATTTTAACCATCTTTTCATAGAGCACCCACAGAGTGATAGGGCGAAAAGTTGGCGAAGTCGCCCATGTCATCCGCAGCGCAAAGTCATCAAAGGCGCTGAGTCCGGACGGAATATCAATGCTGATGTTAGAGCTCAAGTGCTGTACCCCGGGAGTAGAGTACATGACCAAAGTGCTCAATCTGTCGCTAGCCATTCACTCAGTTCCCGATGCCTGGAAAATGGGCAGAGTGGTTCCGCTACTGAAGCCAGGCAAAGACTCAAGTAAAGGAGATTCGTACAGGCCGATCTCCTTGCTTTCTCCAGTAGCAAAGACGCTTGAAGCACTGCTCCTCCTCAGCCTGATCGAACACTTTCCTAGTGCTGATCATCAGCATGGATTCCGCTAGCAGCACAGCACAACAACTGCTTTACACGCCATCACCACACGTATAAGTCGCGGCCTTAACCAGAACAAGCCTACCGACAGGACGGTCCTCGTGGCTCTTGACCTAACAAAAGCCTTCGACATGGTCAATCATGCCACTCTGTTCGAGGACATTAAAGAAACGTCCCTTCCGCCCAGTTTGAAACGTTGGGTCGTAAACTATGTGTGTGGGTGCCAGTCATATGAAGAATTTAGGTGCGGTTGTCACTCAATGTGAAAGTCGATGAAGTCAACATCCCGACTACCAACTACCCCAAAATCCTTGGGGTCACATTGGACAGCCTTTTTAGATCCTCTACACATGCTACAACTATTTGCGATAAACTCAAAAGTAGGAAAAAGGTCCTCAAGTCACTTGCCGGCAGTACCTACTTGGGGAGCCGACAGAGAAACCTTGTTGACCTCTTACAAAGCGATAGGTCGGTCTGTAGCAAACTACGCAGCACCTGTATGGTCGGCGAACGTGAGTATGACGCAGTGGAAGAAAATTCAGACATGCCAGAATGCCGCCCTCATAACATCAACAGGGTGTCTTCTTATGTCTTCTGAGGACCATCTACATGAGGAGACGAAGGTCCTTACCGTGCGCAGACACAATTTCCGGTTGTCTAAGCAATACCTGCTAGGGTGTTCTCGCAGCAGTCATCCTAACCACCATTTCTTGAACAGGATGCCTCCGCACAGGCAGATCAGGTACGATCTTCATGATCTAGAGAGAGAGGTCCAGCGGTATAAGAGAGAACCTTTAGATCATCAAAACTATCAGGCAGGTCTGAACAACATTTACGCCGATGAAGTCGCAGCAGCAGTATCCAGCTACCGTGCGAATGTAGTGCTAGGGAAACATCCCACGAAGATTTCACCTGAGGAGAAGGTACAACCTCGACAGACGCGCGTGGTTCTGGCACAGCTGAGATCTGGATGGTGCAGCCGCCTTAATTCTTACTGGGCACGAATTGATGCTAACGTTCCGGACATCGGTCCATGTTCACGAACATACCATGCCTATTGCCATACAAAAATGTCCCTCCGGAGTTGTCGACATAGAAGGCACGATCTAAATCCAACTGTGCTTAAATTAAACTAACAAATTCTAGCGCCATACACTCATACAAATGACCATTTCAATTTGTAGTCCTGCCGCTGTATAGAAAACAGTCCGACATTGTCTAAACTTCACACAAAGGCGCGACTTCTCTCTCCTTGCCGCTTTGTCAGATTTCAAATTCTTTAACTTATTTCACTTTTATTTTTTCAATAAAATAGATTTTGAAAAATAAATGTCTAGGCTTTGGTACCATTGTGATCGAAAAAGTACATTTTCAAAAAAAAACCTATTTTACATCCCTGCCTTGTACCCTTCTGTGGAACAGGGTATTACAAATCAATATGTTTAATGGAAAATGTTTGTAGCCACCAAAAATATTTGATCTAGACCCACCTTTAAGTGTACCGATCGACTAAAAATCTGATTCAATTTAACTTGTCTTAAAGTTACAGGTTGTAATTGTTGTCCTATCTTTTTGGTAGAAAAAAGTTTTTAAACCAAGAAATAATGCTATTAAAATTAATGAATGGACGTCATTGGAATTTTGATATGGATGTAGCTCCCACGTATGTATTTATCCGAATTTATTACTTCCAGTCTTAGTGCAGTGTGCAGGGGATTTTTTTTTAAAAAAAAGTGGCACAAAAAAGGTTATTTTTAAAAAAAAAACTCGCAAACTTTTCGTTATTTTATTTTAATAAAACATTTAAATTAAGTAAAAAAGTAGCAAAATACATAGAAAAATGACACTCAGTTCCTTGAAATAAGAGGTAAAATACACATTCAAACTGATAAAACAATTCGATTTTATTTAAACAAAATGTCGCAGTTAAATAAAAAAACAAATTTCTAAAAATGCTAAAGTAGTACGTGACCGACTACACTACACCCTGCTTTACTGGATGTGTACTTATAGAATGGCCAACCCATATCAGGTTCTTGTGCCATTGGGACTCATGGGGCGGGTTCCAAAATAACATAGATTTTAAAAATGATGTCATTTGAATTTGGCTTAGTGGAAAGAATTTTTTTGTACGCATAGTTTCATATTTGAATGGGCTGGATTTTTGGTTTATTCAAAAATAGGGTCCGGCATATTTTGTTTCATCACCCAAATATAGTCAAATCGCAAATAAATTGTATTTTTGGCTTCGTGAGAACATTTTATTATTATATGTTTTTGTATATTGGAAGTCGTGTTTTGGCGCCAAAAAATTTGAATGGGGACTATTAGTACATCGTTTAACTCGTACACAATACCAAATTTGATCGGAACTAATATTGGTGTTCTAGAGATTTTATGAGTTTCGACGTCGAATCATATACTTATACATATGTACCTAGTAGGGACAAATACTGTTACACACGTTTTATGTTGTAAAATAAAAAGTACTGAATGTTTTTGGACCAACTATTTTTTAATATATTTATTGATGTATATTGTATCCAAAAAGAATCTACTTTTTCGAAATGTCCTCCTTTTGCCTTTACACACGTCTTAAGTCGCACTAGCCAATCGTCAATAGCTGCACGGACCTCGTCCATTGGAAAATTGGCCACAGCTCGAACCTAAGCAGTCTTAAGGGATCCCATGTTGGGGTTTCTTTTGTGACAAACCTTGTCCTCTAAAACCGTCCACAATTTGTAATCCAATGGGTTCAAATCTGGACTGCCTGAGAGCCATTCTTCAGAGGATATGAACGCTGGCACATTGTTTCGAAGCCAGGCCTGGGACATTTTAGCCTTATGGGCCGGCGCCACCAGCAGGAAAGTCCATGGCTGGTTTTGGAACAGGGAATTGTTAAGAGGCTTCACAACAGCTTCCAAAACAGTTTCTTGGTAAACTTTTGAAGATGTTTTGACTCCTTGTTCGCAGAAATGCAGGTCAGTGACCCCATCGTAAGAGACACCCCACCATACCATGACTGAAGCTGGGTGATGACCCTTTTCCACCCTTGGGATCAGTTCAGATGCTTCCTTAGATGACCGCGCATACACTCTATAATTTTGCTTGTTAAATTTTTCCTGAACGGTAAAAATTTTTTCATCGGTGAACAAAATTTTTCTGTGCAAGTTACCAGCGTGCTGCACCAAAAGACGTTTGCATTTTTCAATCCTATTTTTTTTAAACTGCAGTCAAATAATCTCCGGTACGTCATTTAAAAGCCCCGTCTTTTTTAATGATTCGACTCTTGGACTTTTGCGTGATATTCATCTCACGGGCCATGATTTTCTGTTTTCGGAGCGGATTTCTGTAAATTCTTGATTTAACGGCTTTGATGACATGCGGTGTTCGAACAGAGCGTGGGCGGTCCGACCGGTGGCGGTCTTTTACATCTCCAGTCTCCTCAAACAGTTTTATGCATCGGTAGAAGAACATGCGGCTAATCCCTAGTGGCGGGAGAGTTTTGAAAATATCGTTTTTTTTCATTTCACACTTGAAAAGCGCTATTAGAGCGATACGGTTCTCATTATCTGACCACTCCATGATGAAAGTTGAAACAATTTTAAAATCCCGTTACAGACTAACGCTATTGTTAGCTTTCAAAACCTATATGACATTAACGGGGTATGTTCAGTTCTACTATTGAAATGGGTGTGTTCAATGTTGTAACAGTATTTATGTCCCTACTAAGTATGCCAAGACGCATGCATCTGGAAGCAATATCTATCGATTTGGCTCTTTTTGCATTTTTGTGTTGACAATTTCTGGTGATTCTTTAAGATTTTGCTTCAAACGTTATGACTTTCGTAGACTTAATTCTCTTATTATCTGTCGATTGGAAGGCTATCTGCAGATGTAGTACTTTTGCAGAATTTGATTTTGCTGTTAAGAAATTTTATGACATATTGAACGAATTTGTATCTAAAACATTGCATATTGAACCCATTGTTGTAGAAAAAACTATGGAGTTATGAAGGTCAAAAAACGTAAAGAGTAAATCATTTATAAGATTCAAAAGAACAGGTCTTACTGCTGATTATGGTAGATATTACTTGGCGAGACAACGGTACAATATCGAGTCGCGTCGATGCTATAGGTCGTCCTTGTCAATAGTTAGGGACAATTTTAAAATGGACCCTAAATCGTTTTACAGATTTGTTAATTTAAAACGTCGAACATCTACTAAGCCATCGAGAATAAGATTTAATTGCGTTGATTTCTCAAGCGATCAGTCATTTGCAAACTGATGACTTTTTCGAAAATACATATTCTTTACGTTCGTTTAACCCTGCAATTCCGTACCCTTACAAATTTCCTCCTCCTATTTTAGATTTTTTCACTTATTGAATTAAATTTGCATCAACTTAAACCCACTAGTACTTCTGGACCCATTGGTATTCCGCAAATATTATTGGAAGGCTGCTCTGAATCCCTTGTCTCACCCTTATCCTTATTATTAAATTCATCACTGATTCATCACAATCCATGCTAACACGACTTTTGTAAGGGTTATTCTACTATTACTTATCTACTCCAGTTTTCCTCTGAAGTTGTAAATGCTTTTGTTTGTCGAAAGCATACAGATGTTATATCCTATACTGATTTGAGTAAGGCGTTGATAAAGTAAATCACAGACTCTTACTATTCAAGTTAAACATATATAAACATTTCACGATAATTTCTTAAACCGTCTATTCTCTTATCTAATTAGGAGGAAACAAGTAGTTTTATTTGAAAAAAACATCTCTAGATCAATGCTTATATCCTCTGGTGTCCCCCAGGGTAGCCACCTTGAACCCATTCTATTTTTACTATCCATTAAAGACTTGCCCCATTCTATTAACAACCCTAATTTACGTACTAATGTCTGCAGACGACGTGAAATTATTTTCTTCGTATGCTAGCCTTGCGGACTGTCACATACAACAGGATGACTTGGACAGATTTAGTACCTGGTGTGAATTTTATTTTATGGAATTGAACATAAAAAAATGTAAGCATATGTGCTTCTCTAGTAGTAGATTGTTGGCTACTAAATTTAAATTATGTGGCTCTGTTAAATTTTAATAATAATGAAAGTTAAATTTTAATAACCATATGATAAATAAAGCGTATGGTGTCTTTTATTTTATGAAACGCTGGCAAAAGAGTTTACAGATCCATATATTACGAAACAGCTTTTAATTTCTCTAGTCAGGCCAATTTTAGAATATGAATCAGTGATTTGGAGTCCCTAATACGATTATTATGTTAACAAAATTGAATCTGTGTAGAAACAATTTTTACTATTTTGCTTTAGAAGTCTACATTGGAATACGGGCTATGAATCTTACAATAGCAGGGTAAATCTTATTAAATTTCCCTCATTGAAGAGTAGGCGAACTATGATAAATACGATGATGGTGTATAAAATTATCTGTGAGGTTGTGGCATCTGAATATTTGATATCGAAAATCTCTTTTAACGTCCAGTTTATACTTTATGTTTGTATTGAATACTTAAATATAGTTGCTTCTATTTTTAAAGAGAAGACAAGTTTTTAACCAAATGGCAAAGTGACATTGATTTTCGTCGCTACACACTGCTTTTATCATGATTTCGGGTCCGTGACAACCCTCTTCAGAAAGCTTTGCTGTAACTGTTGAAAGTAAAACCGAACTCTATAAGGCCAGGCTCTCCCCAAACGAATGAGAACTACTGTTGTAAACCTTACTTTTCATGTTTTCTACACACAATTGCCCACGAAAAGACAACCCACTCTTGCCACCTCTAAAGAAACTCCACATCGTGAGCCATCAATAGATTTCTTTTACAACGTGTGTGTGTGTGTTGTAAAAGGGTTTAGATGACTATGTCAACTTGTGTGCTGTGCATGTAAGAACATATGTTTAGCTCGTTCATCAATGTCACTTTGCCATTTTGTTAAAAACTTATCTTCTATTTAAATATACTCGTAGAAGCAAGAGGTCTTGAGCCGGTTAATCCCTGTTCTATATGTAGCTTATTTATATAGATGACGTTTATTGTCATCTTTCCATTAGGGATCGGTCCATAATGTGTACTTTGTCACTACGTGATGGGGACGTAACCCTTTCGGTCGGTAGGGGCGGGTGTGAGATGCGTTCAGAACATTTGGACTAATAATAAAATTAAGAAACAGATTTACTGTGAGTAAAATTTGAGAACTCCACTGAAAAATTCGGGAAATTAAGTGAAAAACAGAAACATCGGAGTGTAATATTAATACAAAAGCGAAGATAAAGAGTGATTTCGATAGAGGAGTTACGCCTGATACTGTCGAGCAAGTTGTTGCATGTACCCTTGTACACAATGTGATCAAAGTGCTTTGAATGAACGAACTAACCACGCAGTTTGGTAACTGCAGCACAACACAGCGAATAAAGAACGCATTCAAGAATGCTTCAGATTTGTATAAAGTGTATACTACATTATAGAACTATTTCATTGATGCTCTTGGGGGAACAGACAACATTTTCGTTATTTAATTGATTCAGGTTTGATTCCCACAAATTGATAAGCAATGATGCACCAATTTGGTTGATTAACATTATTGGATCGTTACTACATTCTGCCTGGTGTACCTTCTGGGATTGTTACAAAGTACATTGGCGGAATACTTACACTCCTCGAACTTCCTTTGAATGAGTAAACGACCGATGAAACAAGAAATTATTATGAAATTGATAATAAGTATTAAGTAAGATAGAGGCACTCGATCTGGCCATAAACGATTTGCGCAATAATCAAGATATTAAAACTTAAAGAGGATATTCTGATTTCAACCGACTTTCGCTGGTCCAATCACCGGTTTAAAATGCATTCGAGACAATTAATGATTTTATTAAAAAAATTGAGCCATCTGTTTTTAGGACCTGCAACACGGGCCGAGCGCTGCTAATTATTTATAAAGTTGTTTATTTTTCAAAGTTTTACTGCAATAGGTAGATTGTCTAACATGTGGTCATAGGTGAGTGTCGAATCCTATTTTCTGACTCGTTCAATTTCATAATTTTTACCTTTTCCTTAATTTAACAATGAATTTGCGCACTTGTACTTTTTGTGAACGTTTTTCGCATTGAATTTTCTGTTTTTTCGTAATCATTGAAATTATATGGATTGGAAAATTGAAATTATATTTATGAAAGTAAGGTATTGTCTGCGATAGAATTTAACATCGTGTTAGGCAAATAGAGAAAACAAAAAATTTTTCCACAAATTAGGAGCATAGGATTAAGACGGAATACAAGTTAAACATAGCGTCTGGATTTCACACGCTAATTTTAAGCAATAAAAAATTTTAAAGTGAAAAATAACACCGTTCAGGCACATGCATCAATGTTTAGCTCGTTTGTTTTAACAATTTAAAAAAATGAGAGACATGCACTAAATCATATACGTTTGAAAGTAGGTACCATTTGAAGTAAAACTGCGTTCACAGTTTTGCATTTCGTGATTCAGTGTCCTTTTTCCAGCACCTCAAAGCTTGAAATTATGTTTTTATTCAAAAATATATGTATATAAAACTCTTGTTATCCCACGAAGTCGCTTTTGGTGTCGAATTAAGGCTTTCATTTGCTTATTTTTATTTTGTTACTTCGGGAAAATGGACATGAAAAATGTCCCAGTTCGCATATTTCCGTGTTTTTCAGCTGCTCCTCTTTTTTTTTATAAAGGATAACATACGCAATATATATATATATATATATATATATATATATATATATATATATATATATATATATATATATATATATATATATATATATATATATATATATATATATATATATATATATATATATATATATATATATATATATATATATATATATATATATATAAAAATATTATTAATCTAATGTACATTTAATTCCACCTTAACTTTATCATTTGTATATATATATATATATATCTATATCTATATATATATATATATATATATATATATATATATATATATATATATATATATATATATATATATATATATATATATATATATATATATATATATATATATATATATATATATATATATATATATATATATATATATATATATATATATATATATATATATATATATATATATATATATTCGCTGAAGCACAAACGGCTGCATACAAATGATAAAGTTAAGGTGGAATTAAATGTACATTAGATTAATAATATTTTATATTTTATTTTTTTAATAATTATGTACTTAATATGCTTCTCCCTAACGAAAAAACAATCCGCAAATATAAAAACTATTTTTCCTGTAGCAAAAACTTGTTTCCATGAAGCCCGTAACGTTAAATCGGAATGTAGACGCAAAAATCAACCATCAATATCAAAATCCGCGAAAATCGTTTAAAACATATTGAAAAGAAACCAAATCCGTCTTAGAAATGTGATTATTGCCATTAGTAGTCCCTATCAATACGTGCAAGTTTTCTACAATCGAGAAAATTCCAATATTCTGAAATTTCTTTTTAAATTTTAAACTTCACAAATTTCGTGCCGCCTGACAAAAGTGAGTAACGCGAATTTTGTATCTTAAAATGCAGGCTTAAATTCGTGGAAAATGACGCCGCGCGACCTGACAAAAGTGAGTGCGAGGAATATGAAAATATCCGCCTCCAAATCATCAGCCACACTGTTTAATGCATGAACCGCAGAGGTGCGGTTGCCACTCAATGTAAAACTACCCCAACTGGGGAGCCGATAAAGAAACCTTGTTGACCTCTTACAAAGCGATAGGTCGGCCTGTAGAGAACTACGCAGCGTCGGTGTGGTCGGCGAACGTGAGTACGACGCAGTGAAAGAAAATTCAGACTTGCCAGAATGCCGCCCTCGGAACATCAACAGGATGTCTTCTTATGTTTCTGAGGACCATCTACATGAGGAGACGAAGGTCCTTACCGTGCAGCAGTCATCCTAACCACCATTTCTTGGACAGGATGCATACGATCTTCATGATCTAGAGAGAGAGGTCCAGCGGTACAAGACAGAACCTTTAGATCATCGAAACTATCAGGCAGGTATGATCAACATTCACGCTGATGAAGTCGCAGCAGCAATATCCAGATACAGTATGAATGTAGTGCTAGGGGAGCATCTCCCGGAGATTTCAAATGAGGAGAAGGTGCTACCTCGGGCAGACGCGCGAGTTTCTGACTCAGCTGAGATCTAGACAGTGCAGCCGCCTCAATTCGTATTGCTACCGTTCCGGACGTTTGTCCCGCCTGCCATCAGGGACCACATGACGTAATGGACCTCTTCAATGGGCCGGCCAAGCCCACTCAGCTGACCCCCAGATCTCTGTGGACGCATTCAGTTCAAATGCCGCGTTTTCTCCACCTGGATATCGAAGCAGATCCCAAATAGACGAACAGGACTTCAAAAAAACAAAACAACAAAAGAGAGTAACGCGAATTCCGCATCTAAAAATACAGGCCTATATTTGTGGAATATGACGTCGAGGTGATCCTAAAAAATGTAAAATAAGTTTTTAATATTCGTCCATATACATATGTACTTATATATACGAGTATGAATGCATTTTATTGGTGCGTAAAAAAATAAGTTCTTGGGAACAGATTTCAACAAACACATATATTTAGTTTTGAAAATTTGTGTTCGACAGATTTTATTTTTAGATAAAAAAAGATGATTAGTTTGTATCTGCGTATAGGCTTCCTTATACGCTTAGACCACTGTCCTTCTCACTGGCACATGTGTCAGGTATACCGATCGGAATAGAAATCACTATCGTTCCATTGAACGATGTCCGCCCGTCTACTTTTATAATCAAACTACAGGTCGCAATTATGAACCTTTTCCGATAAAAATTTTTACATTCTTCAAGTGTAGACCTATTTGAAGATTTTTAACATGATAATTTGCTGTCATTGACCACACAGGTGCACAGTAATAATAATGGGTTGGAAGATTGCTTTAAAAATAAGATTTTTTTGATTGATGTTAAGATTGGATTTCCTATTTTTTAGAGGGTACATAATTCAGTTTATCCAAAATATATGGTATGTGGTCCTTAAAATTTAACCTGCGATCTTATATAATGCCAAGGTATTTCACATTTATTTCACAAGGAACTTCATGGTTCAAGAAACAGAGCGGTGGTTGGGAAATAAAACAGGGGGTTCTTTTCCTTGTGAAGTATATGTCCTGGGTTTTTTCCGGATTAACTAGGATTTTCCATTTATTAAAATAATTGTGTAGATGCGTTAACACAGACGTGAGATTTTGCTGAATATGCGAGGCATTTATACTTGAACTTAGTATTGATGAATCGTCGGCAGAGACACACATGTTGCACTCAGATAGTTGTGGTATATCAGCTGTGAATATATTACAGTGTAGGAGAAAGACACGATCCTTGTGGACATCCTGCAGATTGATAAATCTCATTGGAAAACGAATGTCCAATAGAAACCTGGAAAGTTCGGCCACTTAGGAAGCTCTGGACAATCTTTATAAGCTCGATTGGGAATTTTAATCTTCTTAATTTATATAGCAATCCATTACGTCAAACTGAATCGAATGCTGACTTTATGTCAAGGAGTATCATTCCAGTAGATTTGCCTTCTGCAAAATTTGCGTGCACCAGATTTTTGTTGTTGTAACAACAATATATTATATTTTGAAGTCCTGTTCGTCTATGGGAGATCTGCTTCGATATCCAGGTGGAGGAAACGCGCCATTTGAACAGGATGCGTCCACAAAGCCCTGGGGGTCAGCTGAGTGGGCTTGGCCAAACAATTGAAGAGGTGCAGCACATCATGTGGTCCCTGATGGCAGGCGGGACAGATGTCCGGAACGTTAGCATCAATTTGTGCCCAATAATAATTGAGGCGGCTGCACCATCCAGATCTCAGCTGAGCCAGAACCAGATCCTTCGTCTCCTCATGTAGATGGTCCTCAGAAGACATAAGAAGACACCCTGTTGATGTTCTGAGGGCGGCATGCTGGCAAGTCTGAGTTTTCTTGAACTCTGCGTGGTTCGCTACAGACCAACCTATCGCTTTGTTAGAGGTCAACAAGGTTTTTTGTCGGCTCCTCAAGTACTGCCGGTAAGTGACTTGAGGACCTTGTTCCTACTTTTGAGCTTATCGCAGAAAGGTGTAGCATGTGCAGAGGATCGAAAAAGGCTGTCCAATGTGACCCCAAGGATTTTGGGGTAGTTGGTAGTCGGGATGTTGACGTCATCGACTTTCACATTGAGTGACAACCGTACCTCTGCGGTCCGGAGGTGGATTTTTTTATATTCCTGCAGTGAAAAAACGTGCTAAGTCAGATGTCATCCACTTTAGGTCCTGAGGCCAGAATTGTGCAATCGCCAGCGTACGTCACAATTTCAACACCGTCTGGTGGTGCAGAAAGTTTATAGAGGTAGAGGTTAAACAGAGCCGGGGATATCACCCGGGGCTTTGACTTCCTGTCTCTAAATTCTACATATCACTGGCGCCCATACATATAGTTTACGACCCAACGTTCCAAACTGGGCGGAAGGGACGTTTCTGCAATGTCTTCGAAATGAGTGGCATGATTGACCGTTTGGAAGGCTTTTGTTAGGTCAAGAGCCACGAGGACCGTCCTGTCGTGGGGCTTGTTCTGGTTTAGGTCGCTACTTAAACGTGTGGTGATGGCGTGTAAATCAGTTGTTGTGCTGTGCTGCTTGCGGAACCCACGCTGATGGTCAGCGCAAGAAAGATGTTCGATCACGCTGGGGAGGTGCAGTGCCTCAAGCGTCTTTGCTACTGGAGAAAGCAAGGGGATCGTCCTGAACGATTCTCCTTTTCTTGCGTCTTTGCCTGGCTTCAGTAGCAGTACCACTCTGTCCATTTTCCAGGCATCGGGAACTAAGTGAGTGGCTAGCGACAGATTGACCACTTTGGTCATGTACTCTACTCCCGGGGTATCCAAGTGATTCAACATCAGCATTGAGATTCTGTCCGGACCCATGGCCTCTGATGACTTTGCGCTACGGAGACATGGGCAACTTCGCCAACGGTGGTGGTGCCTCTTCGACTCGGAGAGCGCCGATACGACGCAACACTCTCCTTTTCGCCTTATCACTTTGTGGGTGCTCAATAAAAAGTCGCTTAAAACAACACTCGCGACGCTTCAGACCTGTCTCTGTTTTATCACCGAACGTGACGGCTGTCCGATCATCCTTTCTTCCAGGGTTAGAGAGCGATTTGACCGTTGTCCACAACTTACCAATTCCGAAACATAAGTTGCACTGCTTTAATTGGTGTAGCCATTTGTTTCGCTTATATTCGTTGACCAACCTATTTAGTTGAGATTCCTAATTCGAGGGTCAGTAGGGTTGAAGCATCACGCTCGTCTGCGAGTCCCGCTGCATCTGCTGGGAAATTTGGACGAACTTCGGGCATTCGACTAGCAGGGATATGGCGAGCGACTGCTGCGTGGATGATGACCCGTAACTTTTTCTCGGCTACCCGAACTTCCGACGAAATGGCTAGATTATTAAAGCAGCGGTTGGTGGCTTCTCTGAAGGCATCCCAATCAAGCTTTTTTTATTGAGATACGTACGGCATTAAGAAGTTACAAAGTCGAATGGACTATTTATGGAGAGAACTATAGGATGGTGGTCCGATCATAGTAATGTGACAGGTTGGCAGGTGACGTCGTGGATCAGGGCAGGCGATACCATAATAATGTCTGGCGAGATATGACAATCGCCCATAATCCGCGTGAAGCGTCCTCATCCACTGTGTAGAGATTTCAATTTGCTCTGCTAAAGCTATGCCGCTCTGGTCGTTGTCTAGGAGAGAATGCCACAGTTCGTGGTGCGACCATGATGTTTCTCCGACTCATAAATTCTATTACCTCACTGATTTTGTTGCGTAGGCCATGCAATTAAATTGCAAAATAGATGCATTGTCAGGAGTGGCAACAGCAATCTGTGGTGTAAGATGCTGTATATGTTGATGCCGTTGCAAGGGAGACTGCGGGGGAGTCTCGTAGTTTTATGATGATGACGACGAAAATATAGACGGCGGTGATACCAACAAAATCCAGAGACCCACTGCTAATTTTGTTGATACAGCACGAGGCAACAAAGTTCTCCCTGTATGCTTCAGACCTGAACAGCTCCTGAAGTACACCCACTCCATGCAACGATTACACCTTAGAGATGTAGCACGATGGTGTATACGGTTCTGACAAACCGAGCAGATCCAAAGTCCGGGGTTTTGTTTGATCATGGCACGGACCAGTAAGGCATTCCGGGAAGTGCTGCTTCCACGACAAAAAAATGGACAGGCAAAAATCACTTATTGTTGAGGTGACCTGGCTGAAGAGTGTTTGTTTCCGGTCAATCCGGTACATAGAACCGGCAGTCGTGGGATTTTAGTTAGTAGCTGCGAAGTGTTATGTTCTCTTCTGAATCCAAATTGTTGAGTTGGTAGGATATCATTATCATTAACAAATTGTGTGAGCTTGTCCTTTAGATTTTCCAAAATCATACTTAACTTTACTTTCCGAGGGCTTTAAAATTGGGATGGTTTTTGCTTTCTTCAATACGGATGGGAAGTAACATAGCTTGAGACATGCATTAAGGATGTTGGTTAAATATAAAATGGCTTTCCTTGCTAGCATTTTCAAACATTTGTTGTTAATAGCGTCTAGACTGGGACACTTCTTATTTTTCAGTTTCTTGATGAGTGTTGTGGTTTTATTTATATCGATGTAATACGAAAATGGTTGATTTACTTCTGCAGCAATATCGACTTTCGAAACTGTAGACGGATCACTAAGATTATTTGAAATACAATGATTCAATTTGAAGTTTTGAGCCAGGATTTCAGTTTTATCTTTATTTGAACAATAAACAATATTGTTATCTTTTAGCAAAGGAATTGCTTTGAATTCTTCTTTAATATTTTTGATATTTCCCAAAAGGGAGGAGATGACTTATCTAATTTAGATAACATTTTATTACATGATGTATTTTTAGAGATTTTTATTCGTTTCTATATTTTGTTATTCAGACTTGTCACTTTTCGCTGGTCGCTAATGTCACTGTACCTCATAAAGTTTCTTCTGTATTATTTCTGTGTTGGATGAGGACCTTTATGTAGTTTGGCAAAGTATTTTTTGTTGTTTTAGTCGACATTTTTTTTCGCTTATAGCTGGTAAAAAAGGTTATTATGTTGTGGATTTGATCTTTATTTGTAGGTGTTTTTACTATCGTCAGATATCTCTTATGCTACTTTCATACCGCTTCCAACTAGCTTTACTAAAATTGTAATAGATTATCACAAATTTCATGTTGCATGCTATGTTCTTTTAAACACCGAATTGGCCAGCAAGCGTTTTACACTTGCTCATGCCCGTGATCATTCGAATGTTAAAACTTTTATTTCTTCAAAGGAAAACAAATCTCCATTGCTTGAATTTAAGTTTAGATGGGTATTACCCAAACTGCTAGTGTTTGGAACAAATCTCTGGTTTAGAGAATTAGGGAAATTTTCATCCATGTTCTCAATAATTATTATTATGTTGTTGTCCGCGACTTTGAATCTGTGACCTCTTTGGTTGGCCACGCTATCGTAGTTGTAAGTAGTTAGTAAGTATAAGTAGTAGTTAATTCTACTATGACAGTTTGCCGGCATCAATTTTGGGCCCCGTTGCAATTTGCACATTTTTCAATTGTAGCATTACAATCTGTAGATTTGTGATTTCCAGCGCAATGTGCACAAAAAGTCTTAACTTTACATCGGGTGGAGCCATGGACAACCATCTGACAGTTATGGCACTGTCAATTTCGACTAGTTCGGCTTTTGGTACTCCCACCCGATTCTTATACGCTTAAAAGACCAATAGTTCTGCCTTAATTCTTTGACTGTAATCGATTGCCTTTCGAAATAAACTACATAGATGACCTGTTCTTCACCACACTTTCTAGTGAGTGCTACGATTTTGACATCCAAACATTTCAATCCCATTTCAGTTAGATAATGCATAACTACTTTTGGATCCATTTTGTCCAAACCTTAAAGCACAGCTTTATACGGTTTACCTTTTTTATAAGAGCAATTAAAAAACTCTAGTAGAAGCTTGCTAAATAGTTGTTCGCAGAGGATATCGTTATCTTTCTGATTAACACCAAAAGCTTTAATCCAATCGATTTTTTATTAAATATTTCGTTCGGCCGTACACTTTAATGTGGTAACCGGTGGTACTTGTGTCTTAACATTGGTATCGATAACAGCTGTTTGGAGAGGATGAAAATAGTTTTGATATACTACTCGCGGAGAGTTGCTGGCATTTTTATCTTGTTTGCTTATTTTGTTAAGCCTTCCAGAGGCAACAACATTTTCAACGTACGACCGTTTAATGTTGTTTGTTTGAATTTGTAAGTAAATTTGAAAAGAATAAGTAAGGTAGCTGCAAATCGTCAACCACAATGCACAAATCACTTGAGAAAAGAAGAAAACGAAACACCACTTTCCACTGCAACTGATAGTACAAGAGTGAATAAACCACAATTAACACCATTGAATACTGATTTTCAAGTTTATATTCGGGTTCAGGTAACAGAGAATGAAAAATCTAAACACGGATCAAATTGCAACTAATGTCTAAAAAATGTACGAGCATAAGAGTAATCGAATTATATCGTTCTTCAAATCGACAAAAAGATATACAGTGTATCACGGAAATAAGTATGCAGCTGTATAAACTAAACATTTTATTAAAAAAAAACTAAAATATATATCCATTATTTTTGTAGTAGCGTAATTATAGGGTAAAAAGGCCAAGAAGAATGAAATTAACATCACTAAAGTTAGTATGCACTATGTATGATATTTAAATTTGCAATAAAAATGACTACGATTTTTTATAATACTTTATAAAATTAGTATTTAGTGGGATAACCCTTATTTTCGAGAAGTCGAGATTGCATAGAACCGACTAAATGTTGCGTCACAGTACTTGGAATTTTCGACTATTCTTCTAGAATAACAATTTCGAGACCATCTCTTCCTTTAATCTCCCGTTTTCGTACTTGGCGACCAAGATGATCCCATAGGTGTTCGATGGGGTTAATATCCGGAGATTGAGGAGTAGCATTAAGTTGATTAGCGTGATACAACAGCCAATCATTCACAATGACTGCCGTAAGTTTCGTGTCATTGTCCTGTTGGAATATGAAAGTATCTTCCAGTCCTAATTGTACGGCGCTTTCTTATAAGTTTTCTTTTTCCAGAATATCAAGGTGTTTAAATCCACCCATAGTTCCGTTAATAAAATCCAGTTTTCCAACCCCAGATGCCGCCATGCACCCCCAAACTAATACCGAACCACTACATGTTTTACAGTACCAGTCATATTCTTTTGATCTAGTTCAGAATTTGGCTTTCTCCAATCTTCATCACGCCCATCTGATCCATGGATGTTTATTTTGGTCTCATCAGAAAAAATTACATTATTCCAGAAGGTTAAAGCGCGGTTTTATATGCTCCTTAGCGAGGTCTATACTCTATACTCTGTCTATACGGAAAGTATTGAACAGTTATAATTTTGGTTTTTGTCATGTATAAGTACTTATACATAGCACCAAGTGTAATAAGAAATTAAAAAAATGCTTAAGATAAATGAAAAGTAAGGAAAGCTATGGTATTCGTGCCATCAATAGCGTGGATACTTAGTTTAGTGATACACTGCAGGTAAATTTGCTTTTTCTACACGTTTCCAAGAATTGGGGCAATGTAAAGTTCCTAGGCTTAAATTCGAGTAAAAGATCTAACATTATTTTATCGACTGTTTTTCCACCTCGTCCGCTTTACAAGTAAATGATAAATCTCTAAGCCAATACGAATATAACCTGCACAGCATAGTGATCTAATGGAATTTTGAGGGAAATAAGTACTCGTGTGTATGTACATATGTTTAAGTATGTTGGCGCAATGGCCAATGACCTCTAACCAAACATCAGGCATGTGTTCTTCTGTCCAAATTGTGCAAAGACCTTAATGTATTCTCTTAACCAACTTATACCTGTCATACTTTAATAGCTCCGTCGACAGACTATCGACACCTGTATCCTTGAAGGAATCATAAGGCGGAAATAGGCTGGACAAATGTTCTCTTCATATACTCAGTGCAATTGCCGTTCACATCACAGATTTAAATTAATATTACTCAGTTTTCCTTCATAAAACCTGTGATATCACTCTCATGCAGCTCTTAGTGTTTGGTTCATCATTCATCTTAAGTGAATATAGTCCTCCAAGAGTAATGCAGGTTTCATCTGGGAGCACTGGGCAACTAATCACATATTGAGTCAGTGAGCTAACAAGTAGCGCGTTAGCAATAACAACGATCTACGATTTCGAACTCCAGCTATGGCAAAATTGGAAGAAAAACATAAAATATAGACTGCAAAAAACATGCAGTAAAAAATTCGACTGACTTTCGACCTAGAGCGCGCAACAAGCCTTGTACTGGCTTAGGTTTTGACCCTTATGCTATGGATCCCTCTCTTTTAACCAACCATTTCAACCCAAAAGCCCGAGATCGGGACAATGCGAAGCGTACAATTTCCATTAGAAATACCAATATTTTTTTGTAAATCAAAATAGTTGACTAAAAAAAAGTTGTTGGTAAAATCATGAGTTATTTGATGTTATACTTTGTTCGCATATGGGCAGTTCTGTTATGTTAAACAAGACCAACGTACACATTTCATGTGGAGAAATATAGAACAGTATAGTAGGTATAGTGCCCGTTATGTGGGGGGTACCAGAAGGGGTGTGGCATGGAATCCAATTATTTGCCACCGAGTTGAAATTTTTACTCTGTTCCTTAGTTTTAATTTTGAGATTAAACGTATGAATAGCTTTCACGATATTTCAACCACTTTTTCAGATACAGGTACAACACCATTATTAAATTATTACGGTAGTTACAACTTAATCAAATTTAACGCACTGGGTGACAAGTTATGTAGGTTCTAATCTGCACTGGAACACTGCCATTTAAGTCACCAAATTTCCCTTATAACTATGCTGTAGTATTGACTTTCAATCAGATCGTTGAAATAGTATTTACGATATAACAAGAATATTATAAATTAAGGGGAAATGGTACATATGTGTAGTAGGTACCAGCAGGGTATGGCAATATGATCCATTTTTAATCCCACCGACAGTTTTGAAAAAATATTACGCCATGATAATTTTAAGAGATAGGTAATTGCCTTTCTAAAGTTGTCGTTCGAACCAGCCGCACAAACAGGTGATTTTTGCTAAAATGAGTTACAATTTTATAAGAAGGTTTTGGTCAAAACATAAGTAGGGTCTAAAATGTACGATAGATAATGGTAAAATTCTTTACTTTGCAATTTAATTGTAGCTCGGCATTAACTTTATATACTTAAGTATATATAAGTACCAAGATCACAAATGTTCTTATTTTTTAACAAGCTTGTTTTTTTTTAGTAATTATATGGAAAATCACTCATCGGTCACCTCAGTTTGTCGTCAATTTTTTCGTCGTTGGAGCAACGCTTCACGGAATGCCTGATCCGAATATTACTGGTCCGAGCCGGGGTTGAACGAAACTACGGACCTTGGATCTGCTCGGTTTGTCAGAACCGTATACACCATCGTGCTACGTCTGTAAGGTGTAATCGTTGCATGAAGTGGCCACTCCTGACAGTGCATCAATTTTGCAATTTAATTGCAATGGCCTACACAACAAAATAAGTGAGGTAATAGAATTTATGAGTCGGAAAGAAACTATGCTGAATACCACCTGCAGCCTGCAAGGTTGTGATGCTACGTAAGGATCACACCAGAAGTGGAGGTGGGGGGCTTGCTTTCCTGTTACACCATTATGTGCAGTATAGACCTATTTAGCCTTAGCTTGACTCTAAAACCCCATACATGGGGAATGTATAGGTGTAGCAGTCAAGTATGGAACTACCGAGATAGAGCTGTACAACGTATACATGCCACCGGTTGGTAGCTGTGCCTCGCGTTATTTGTCTGACAATAGCAATCTGCTATTAGGCAATAACCGCTTGGTCCTAGAAGACTTTAATTCTAACCACGAACTGTGGCATTCTCTCCTAGACAACGACCAGAGGGTCATAGCTTTGACAGCAAATTGATAGCTCTACGTTCTGCACAGTGAATGAGGACGCCCTCACGCCGATTGTGCGCGATTGCTATAGTTCGCCAGACATAACTATGACATCGCCTGGCCTGATCAACGTCGTCACCAGGCAACCATTTATCTCACTAGGATCGAACCACTTTCCCATAATTCTCTCAATAAATATACCATCTAACTTTATAACCTCTAAACGCCGGACGTATATCAATCAAAAAAAAAGATGTTTGGGATGTCTTCAGAGAAGCCACCAACCGCACCTTTAATACCCTAGCCATTCCGTGGGCTGCTCGGGTAGCCGAGAAAAAGTTCCGTTCCATCATCAACGCAGCATATAACTAATGGTCGAATACCCGAAGTACGACTACATTCCCAGCAGAGGCAGCGGGACTCGCAGACCAGCGTGATGACATTCGTCGCTCCAACCCTACTGACCCTAGAATTAGGGAAGCAGTTCCGTAATTGGTAAGTTGGGAACAACGGTCAAATGCCTCTCTAACCCTGGAAGAAAGGATGATCGGACAGCCGTCACGTTCGATGATAGCACAGTGACAGATCCGAAGCGGTGCGCGTGTTTATTTAACTGCATTTTTATTGAGCACCAATAATGCGTCGTATCCGCGAAGAGGTACCAACACAATTAACCCTTGGCGGAGGGTCCGGACAGAATCTCAATGCTGATGTTGAATCACTTGGATACCTTGGGAGTAGATTACATGACCAAAGTGCTCAATCTGTTGCTAGTCACTCACTTAGTTCTGATGCCTGGCAAATTGGCAGATTGGTACCGCTACTGAAGCCAGGCAAAGGCACAAGCAAAGGCGCAAGCAAAGGAGAATCGAACAGGCTGATCTCCTTGCTTTCCGCAGTAGCAAAGGCGCTTGAGGCACTCCTCCCTCCCAGCCTGATCAAACACCTTCCTTGCGCTGACCATCAGCATGGGTTCCGCAAGTAGCACAGCACACAAGTTCTGTACACGGCATCACCACACGTATAAGTCGCGTCCTTAACCAGAACAAGCCCAACGACAGGACGGTCCTGTGGATCTTGACCTTACAAAAGCCTTCGACTCGGTCAATCATTCCACATCTACCACCAAACGGCGTACAAATTGTTGTTGTGGTAACAACAATATATTTTATTTTGATGTCCTGTTAGTCTTTGGGGGCTCTGCTTCGATATCCAGGTGGAGGAAACGCGCCATTTGAACTGGATGCGTCCACAAAAACCTGGGGGTCAGCTGAGCGGGCTTGGCCGACAATTGAAGAGGTGCAACGCATCATGTGGTTCCTGATGACAGGCGGGACAGATGAATAAGAATTGAGGCGGCTGCACCATCCAGAAGGTAGTACCTACTCCTCAGGTGATATCTCCGGGGGATGCTCTCCTAGCATTACATTCACACTGTAGCTGGATACTGCTGCTGTGACTTCATCAGCGTGAATGTTGTCAGACCTGCCTGATAGTTTCGATGATCTTAAGGTACTCTCTTGTACCGCTGGACCCCTCTCTCTAGATCATGAAGATCGTACCTAATTTGCCTGGGCGGAGGCATCATGTTCAAGAGACGGTGGTTAGGGCGACTACTGCGAAAACACCCTAGCAGGTTACTTAGACGGCAGGAAATTGTGTCTGCGCACGGTAAAGACCTTCGTCTCCTCATGTAGATGGTCCTCAGAAACATAAGAAGACAACCTGTTGATGTTCTGAGGGCGGCATTCTGGCAAGTCTGAATTTTCTTCGACTGCGTCGTACTCACGTTCGGCAACCACAACGGCGCTACGTAGTTCGCTACAGACCGACCTATCGCTTTGTAAGAGGTTTCTTTGTTGGCTCCCCAAGTACTGCAGGTAAGTGACTTGAGGACCTTGTTCCTTCTTTCGAGCTTAACAGTGTGGTTGATGATTTGGAGACGGATATTTTTATAATCCTTGCAGTGAACGTGCTAAGTCAGTGAGGTAGTAGTTTATTTTCTCGCAGACGTCATCCACTTTATCTTTATAAGAAAAGGAGATCTAACGCGACATTGATTTCGAATTTACGGATATGGGTTATAAATAAAAGTATTTGTATTTATTAGTTAAATAAATTTTTTTTCTCTATTAGAATATGATAAAACAAAGTGTTTTCAAATCTTTTATTTTTTTCGTCTTGGCGGAACTGGCGATATACGAAATTATCTTAACTACAGTTTTCGTAATTTTGTCCAAAAATCGTTTGGAATTTGTATAGAAACTAAAGAACGGTACTAAAATGATCTAATTTCGTTGGCATATGCGAGGGGAAATAACATTACTTACATACGAGTATTCTAAATTTTCTTTCTACACAAAAACTATTTGGCTTTATGCATTATAAACAGTTTGATTTAAAAATTTGTAATTTTTAGAAAAAAAAAAGTTATTCCAGAATACTACAGCGAGTAATAACAGAACTGGCTTATACTTTCTAAAGGTTGTTCTTGAATAACTTTCTTGCCAAAAATTATATTTATTTAAAACAATAGTTTTCTGTAAACAAAATCATTTTTTAAATTCTGGTGTAAAGTTACCGCTATAGCGACCTCCTAAGCAAGTTGCCAATATTATATATTTCTTTGAATGCAGTTGGGCCTGGTTTGATATTCCGTAGTTAAGACGCAAATTTATTTGCTTGGTCAATGTTAACATTATTTATAATGATTTATTTGAATATAGAGTAATATTTCATACTTGACCTGTTGTCAGCAAGGTGGAAGATTTGCCATTGATGTTTTTCTTTCCGGCAGGAGCGTTTTGTTGCTTTTGAGTAGCAGTTAGAGTATGCATTGAAAGCAGAGGCAAACTTGTTAATAAGCGAATCGTTTTTGTTGTTGTCAATGTTTTTTTTTGACTGAGACCATAAGACAAAATGTGGCTACATCCATATCTTTTCTAAATTGGTTCCAGTTTGTGCTTTTACAAGATTAATAAAAGCGAGAACTCTTTATGATAAATTCAAAAAAGTCCCTCTGCATCTACGGATTTTAAAGATTGAAGAGTCAAGGTTTATTAAATTTGATCTAACAATTAAATGATTAAGGTAAGATGATCCGGGTAACATACGTTTCATGATTTCTGAGCCAGTTAAACAAATATTTACCATTGAAATTTTCGGTTCGATCACCTCAATATAGATTTTTAGAATCCAGGTCACCTCCCAGGATGATAAAGTTATATTATGCCATTTTATATGCACCTAAACAAATGTGGTTTGAAAACGAGTAACTTCCACATGAAATCTTTTGTATGAAATTGTGTTTTTTTAAGGCAATGGCAAACCCAATCAAAGAAGTCGCGAAAAAAGTTGTACCCATTTATTTAAATACTTGTATTTCCGCTTATATGGCATTTTGTTGAAACCAATGTCTTTCTGGTTATAGGAAAAGGTATAGCGTAGTTCTATTTGACGACTTTTGTCAACCAAAGACCAACTGTCAGATGTTAATAAATTTAACTCATGGAACATTTTTGATATTTTCTTAGCGTCTGACTTTGACATGAGGCGGTAGTCATTATGAATTGTCTTGATTTCTTGTTCAATTGTCAGCTCTTCCGGCATCATGAAATAAGTGGCGAGTTCTAAAAATTCATCGACAATGGACACCTTTTTTTTTGGTGATGAAGAGGTTTGCAAATGACTTACTAGTTGTAACATAAGATGGAAAAGTTATTTTAACATTAAAGGCTGTAAATTCCATTTCCTTTCGGGTTTTTATGATACGCGCTCGTTTCATTTTAGCGTTCCTTTTGTATGCTGGAAAACCTTTCTAGTTTGCGGGTAATCTTTTTCACCACAGTTCACACAGATATGAGCTCATTCCTCTGGGTTATTGCGTGGGCAGTTCCATGGTTCATGGTTTTAATCACATTTAAAACTTTTGATCTCTACGTTACAATTTTTTGCTATATGTCCCTAATGCTAACACCTGCTACATTGAATTTCTTTGTTAGTTTTGTTTAGCTAGAGACACATGTTTGTGTGACATCGTCTTATTTTTTCCCGGATATAGAGACACCAAAAAAAGACCGCTGTCATAGTTTTTTTGAGATTGAGGCGTTAAGAACTTGGAAACCTTTTAATTTATCAGAGGTTGTCCTGTAATCAAGGCCATGTAGCACCAGCGAAATCTGTTTCAACTCCTCTGGGGTAAAAAATTACGACTTGATTTCGTCTACCTTAAAAGTGTCATATCATCTCAGAGTGTACAACTGCATTAGTGAGATAAAATTTATTTTTATGTCTATTCACATTTTTTTTTTAAAAAAGATCTTCGGCGTTTAAGACTCCCTCCTATTGCGAAACCAGATGTTTTAAGTTAACATCGTTGAGAAAAATGGTTACTCTCGACAGCCTCAGCGGTCCCAGTGTTCATTTCCATGGCGCACTCCTCCACTATTAATTACTTTTTTCCGAGTCCAAACCTTGACAATTGCATTATTGTTGAAAAAATTTAATATTAATTGTTTGCCGGTTCGCGCCAAAACTCTAACCCACTTTTAACACTTGCAGATGGATTCGTGATAAAGATAAAAATGTTGCCAACTGCTGGACTCAAAAAAGGATAGATTTGCAGTTAAAAATTGTTAGAAATGGCTAAATAGTCAAAATTAAAATTTAGAGTGCACAGTTGGGATATAGGTTTTATTAGTGCAAAATACCACTAAGTACCACGTTAGAATTTTTGTTCTAATAACGAAAAACTTTTTTTTGTTTGATTTGGTGAACACATTTTCGCACCAAAAGTGATTTCATAGGTGTTTGATTTTTTTCTGCTTAAAAAAAATGTCGCGTTTTGATTAAACGTTTGCATGACTTATAAAAAATGATTTAGCATTAAAAATTATATTAGAAAAAATAAAATATTTAAGACAAGAAAGTACAACAGAAAAAACACAAACGGTGCGGAAACTTTTTTACGATAGATGAAGACACCCATTTTTTAATATTTGTTCATACCCACACAGCTATATGGTGGAATTTTTGATTGAATTGCAAAAAATGATATCCCTTGTGTACAGGTGTAGGATCATAAGGTTTTATACAAATTAAAAAATCTGATCAACTAGTACTTTTACATATGTGACAGCGCATAGAGAAAGGGACCTAAGGGAAAAAAAAATCAATTTTCACTTTTTTTTGATGTGGACAACATCTGAGCATCGAATGAGACCGATCCCATGCCCCAAAAGTGTTCCATCCCAGAGACATGCGCGTTTTATGAAAGTGATGGTACACCAAAGATACACGTATTTAAATCTTTAAAATGGCTCTCCTGAACAAAACTGGTTTTTACCCTTAGGTCCCTTTCTATTTTGCGCGTCACATATAGTTATAAAAATGGAAAATCTATCCAATAACCGAAGCTCTAATTACAGTTTTCATAACTATTTTTCAATCAAACCGAAAAAACCCAAACATTAGAAAAGGTTTTCGTTATTATTGGAAACCCGCATTGCACTTTCAAAAATATTTTTTTAATTAGGGAAAAAAATGGCTAAACATAAAACTTACGTGAAGATCTTACGGATAGATTAAATTTGTAATGGCTAAATAATATGGAGGCTTTCATAATATATGGACCAAATAGGCACAACTTCACCGTGGTTGGCAACTGATCCCTGATAATTTTATGAAGAAAGCACCTTATATGTGGCTTCTAAAGTGATTGAAGATTGCAATTCAGAAAAAACTTTCCATTAAAAATATATCTGGTCGTGTTGTATTGGCAACTCGCTTAGGAGGTCACTAACGCGATAACTTCACACCATTGTTTTAGAATTAAAAAATGATTTTGTTTAGAGAAAACTATAGGCAAGTTGCATTAAACCACGTTTGTTTTAAATACAGGGTGTCCGTCGGGAAGGTATACTACTTTGTTTGTTTATAAGTTTTGATTAAATGAAAGAGAATGGGTCTTATATTGATAAATGTTTTATTTAATGTCGGCAATAATGTATGGAATGCAACATCAGATCAATGTCCGCCTCTGTTTGCCTCACAAATGCGAGCCCTTTTGAGCCACATTTTTCAGTTGTTCTTTGAAGACCAAGCTCCTGAGCATGGCATTGAATTGAGGTTGATGGATTGTTTTGAACACTTTCTTAAGCAGCAGTCGTTGTTGTAGCGGCAAATATGTGCCGGGGTGACAGCCCTTGGCCAAAAAATTGCTCTTCGGGTCAACCCGGTCCATAGAACCGGCTGTCGTGGGATTGCAGTAATGTTTTTAGCCGATCTTACAGTACGTTGTGGTCCATGCTTGGGCCTATCAGCTACAGACAGACCCTCTTTCTGCGAAATCATGCACTACACGATAAATAGTGCGTTTTGTTATAACTAGACGCGTTGTTTATCCCAAAAATTGTATGTAACTTTCTCATTGCCACAGTAATCGATGATTGTTTTTGATAAAATGTTTTAACGATTTGCCACGTCTCTACTTCACGAATGCCAAATATGAACTGTCAAGACTAATGTTTACCAAAATGGCGGCAAAACAAATTATTATACCTTCCCGGCGGACACTCTGTAATTAAAATTTTTGAAATGAAAATTATTGGTAATTACTCGCTTGTAGCATTTCTTGAATAACTTTTTTCTATAAATTACAAATATTGAAATCAAACGGTTTGTGATGCATGAAGCCACCGAGTACTTGTATACAAAGAATTTTTAAAAATTCCCGTAAAGTTTTAAAGCTTTCGCCTAAGCGACCACTTTCTCCTTACATAAGCGAGTACCAATAGAACACGCCAAATAAATTCGTCAACAATCGAAATTACCGCATTTGGTAATTTTTTTGAATGACGAGATTTATCAAGCCTTGCTGACTCAATTTGTGTTAAAAAAATTGAATAAACTAAACATTTGATTCCAACAATATAGAGAAACGATTTATTGCAAAATCTATTTGGTGTCAACTTTATTTCCAAAAGTGGTCCAGTTCACTGACCCCCACGTTAGTGCGATTGCCTTTGGATTACTTTTTATGAGTCAACGGTTTATGCGTCTCATCAGCAACTTAAATCTTAAGTCACTAGTATTCAAAAATTGGCCGTTTCTAATGGACCATGTTACTCGTAACCGCGGTGGACATGTGTCAGAAAATAAATGCTATGAGATTATCTAAAAGATTGTAATAAAAAATATTTCATTTCACAATACTTCTGTGATATAATTTTGTTGTAACACTCTTAAAAAACACCCACTACAAATTTGTTTATCCTTTAAACTAGCCAGTTTTGAAAGAATTGTTTTTTATATGTTTAAAAGCATTCATTAGAACTTGGGGATTCAAAATCTTATTACAGATTGGTATTTTGCAACTAAAAGCAAATATAGTTGCGGTATTCATGAACCCGCCGACATCAAAAATTGTCGTAAACTTGTATGTCTACGAATTTGTTATAGCAGTTGGGCATATGGCTTCTATGACGATATAAGTACGGCCGTCATTTCATGAATTTCCAAGTATGTTAAATCGCGTAATGATCACTTCTACATCGTTCATACGAACATCTCCTTAAAAGTGCAAAGCGAGTTGACCCAACAACAAAATTTAAAACTCGTGCGTACAGCCACTCTGGGTCGTACACAAAAGCGGTTTAACCAAATCTGTAAACTTGAAATAAATAAGGAATAGTGGTTTCATATGTCGATGTGCTTGGCTCATTGCCAAAAACTACAGTCTGCTAGCTTATTTGTTTATATAAAGTAGAGTAGTGTGTACAACACATTGAAACATCAGCTCGATCACTAAAGTTTGTCGTATGCTACCCATTTACTTTCGTACTTAATGGGCTACAAAGAACTGTTGTGATTTGATCATATCATTAAAAATCAAATCCCACAATGGTGACTAATCGAAAGCAGAAAGTTGGAGCAAAAATTCGTAAATATTGAAAACGCAAAGAGAGGTATTCAGATCAACAGCGCAAATTTACAAAAAAATCGTGTGAACATATGAACGACATTCATCCCTCCAGGTGTAAGGAATTCTGTTTGCGGTTAAAATTGTAAAATTTGTTTTTTTAACAGCTCATGCACATGCATAGAAACTTTGATTGCTATAATAACATTCTCTCCTTAAATGTACATTCTACATAATTTAAAACACTAGTAGATGTTTTACTTTCATACTAATCTAATTGATTGTATTTATGTGCCCTTTGTTTTACCAACTTGCAGAAAGGATGTATTTTTAGCCGATTAACCACAGGAATGAATGAATGTACTTACATTATTAGTCGCGAAAACAAAGCACTTATCATCTCCGTGTAGCGGTCTAATCGGTCGAGTGCAAACTATTTATGGCAATGGTAAATTCCTTTTTTCAATAGAGCATCAGTAACGTGAACAAAGGACGTATATTATGTGAAGTTATCTGGAACATGTGAAAAGAATCGATTGTAATTATTGAATGTAACTTATTTATTCCATTTTCAATGTCTATTTCCGACTAGTAACAAAATTTCTCTTGAACAAATAAAATACATATGTACGTTCGTAAATATGTATGTACATACCTGTTTGTTACCCCATTCAAGTACAATTGAGCAAAAGGAAGGAACATACATAAATCGATTTGTTCAATCGGCCGTGTTATGTCCTAGTGTCCTTCGAACGTTACGTTTACATCACTCAATCACTTGCTGTTAAATTTAAGAATTGCACATTATTCAACTGGACTATTGCAATGCAACTTACATTTCATTACTCAACAACAACGATAAAAGTCGCAGTAATTCCAAACATTAGTTCAACAGCTCAGTCTCAGTCTTTCAATTAAAATTAACAAGCGAAGACAAAAACACCAAGTACCAGCAAAGTATCAAAGTGTTGTTCTGTAAATACAACCCACAACAACAAAGATACACACAGTTGTTCTACAATGTAGTTTTAGTACACAGAGTTGATTTAGACAAAAAGCGTTCTGTAGGTACTTTGATAATGGATTACTATTGAGTACTAAGGCATGCCAATC
Organism: Hydrotaea diabolus; assembly: GCA_963513945.1. Lineage (NCBI taxonomy): Eukaryota > Metazoa > Arthropoda > Insecta > Diptera > Muscidae > Hydrotaea > Hydrotaea diabolus. The sequence goes on along the minus strand of OY740720.1, from coordinate 96,752,605 downwards.
CTAGAGGTTCTGAGTTCAATTTTTGAGATTCATGTTGGAGCTGTCAAAATAGAGAGTTTCTATAGTTTTTGTCAACACTATCGATATTGTCGGATAAATTGTTAGGACTACTTATTGGACAGACTTTACGCGCTGTTCTTTATTTGAGCGTAACCAAAATTAAAGTGTAACCTGTATAACAGGGATTTAAATCGAAGAGATTTTTGTGTGGGGACCATATCAAATAATAACCCATAATGGTCAAATTTAAGTTCGATAGGTTAATAGTCTTGAGCGGCATCTCCTCAACTCGGGAGGAATCCTTGTGTAGGACTAGGACTAAATGTGGACATGGAGGCTATTCAAAAACATGGACCGATATAGTCCAATTCCATCAGAGTTATTTGGTCCAATCTCATCGGGGTATTTATTTTACAGCCCTTATTTATGCCTTAAACCTTGATAGTTTTTGCGGCAAAGGTCTAAAACGGATACAAACATTTTTTTCAAGTGAAGCGGTAGATGGCTCTGCCGTTGCATATACACTTTCCGATCTTCCACAGGTGTAGAGCGGAAGGGTCTCAAATCTTGTAGCATCTTTGTATAGGGAAATATATATATATATATATATATATATATATATATATATATATATATATATATATATATATATATATATATATATATATATATATATATATATATATATATGTATATATATATATATATATATATATATATATATATATATATATATATATATATATATATATATATATATATATATATATATATATATATATATATATATGTATGTATATATATATATATATATATATATATATGTATATATATATATATATATATATATATATATATATATATATATATATATATATATATATATATATATATATATATATATATATATATATATATATATATATATATATATATATATATATATATATATATATATATATATATATATATATATATATATATATATATATAACAACAAATATGGCCCACTTTCACCGAAGTGAAACCTACCATAGGAAATTTTAGCACGATCGGATGTAAATATTGACTCCTTCAGCGGGCAAGACCTCAAATCAGAGATCGATATAGTCCAGTCAAACCAGAGAAAATGACTTGTCGATCGATATTTTAGTTATATGCCCATATAGTTTAGTTAAAGATGGCTTTGAGCTTTTACGAGAAATTGGCGAGCACGACAATGACCAGACATGGGAGAGCAACTCTGAAAAGCTATTGGTTTTCGTTGTCAAATTTGTTATTGTCAGTGCACAAATAATTATAAAACAAGAGAAAACGTCAAAAATGTGTAGAAACGTTTAATGAATACAAAACGCGGTTGCTTATGCTCTTTTTTCACTAGGCACCTTTGAAGTGTTTTCAAAAGTTTGGCCAAAACAAGTTAAAATGAGACGTTTTCCCATACAAATTCAAGTGATAAAACGTCTCACTTTGACTTGTTTTTGTACGAAAGAGGAACGAAAACGTTTCGCACAGGTGATGCCACCTTAAATAAAGTGTGTCATCTCCAAAATAATCGTTTTTTTTTATCGTTGGTTTGTCATCTCAAGGCAGACATTTTTAATCAATCGTCAAACATATTTGGTGAAATAGATATTTTATGAAGTAAACGTAAAAATAAGCGTGCTAAAAGAAAAAAAACTTAATTTCATTTATCTATTTGTTTAATAACAATATGTATTTCAGTGTTTTAATAGTCACCACGTTGTTCTTTGTTTGTAAACAATAATGAACTGTCAAACGAAAACCAAAACGAGAATGAAAACGACCACAAATTGTGTGAAAATTGGTTGAGACGTTTTGAAAAGTTTCGAGCTAAAACGAGAATAAATGGCCTAATGAAAATGCAGTATTAGAGATTTTTAATATCTAGTGAAAATTTAATTTGAGGTGATTTGGAGTCAGCATTATTTTTTGGGTTAGTAAGTAAGGTAAGTTTCGGTTAGTGAGTATAAATATTAATTTGTTTACAATTGACTGATTTGAAAGAAGTTCTCATTTTGTTTTTTTAAGAATATTATATGCAAGGTCGGGTCTAACAACCACCATTACTTTTAAAACGTTTGGTGAGAACTTGGAACTTCCCTTCCATTCCACAATTGCAGCCAAGTAGCTTTCTGATTAATATCGTCGAGGACCCAAAAATGCGATAAAAGAGGACAGCCACAATTATTAATGTCACTTTCCATTTTGTAATAAAAAATTGTCTTTTAAAATATTGATGCAAGAGGCCTCGAGCCAGTTATAATTTCTAATGGTTTTCATTTTTATTCGAAAAATTTCACGAAAATTATTAATTGTTAAAATATTGCGTTATTGTTTTTTTATACAGGGTGGAGCGCGGCAATTTGTTTTTGTGCTCTGCAGGCTGTGGCGGCACTGTTGGTCGAAGAGAGTGTGCGTGACTTATAGTGGCTGACGGGAGATTTGTATTCGTCTGCCTTTCAGTTGCCATTATGTATTGGACACGTGAGGAGAGGTCATTTTGTGTTGAAGCACATTTTTCAAATGCGCACTCGTTCATTGCAGTGCAGCGTGCTTTTCCACTGTGAATGTGTAAACAAACAAAATATGCGATACTGGAGTGAAAAAAACACCAGAGACCTCTGCATTCGGATCGCGTCACCGGCCTCAATAATTAACAATATTGAGGCTGAAATTGGCAAGATACCAGTTGACATGCTTGTTAGAGTTCATGAAAACGTATGCAGCAGTGGACAGCGAAGGACGACATTCCCTTAATGTTCAATATAATTATATTATAAAATAAATTTTTCTAAGGTTCTATATTTAAGAAATGTATGTACTTACCAAGTTCCTTTGTGGACATAGAGCCCACTTTCAGCCTCGCCTTAAAAAAACGTTCATTCTCAAAGTGGCGACAACAAAGTTTTGAATTCGGATATATATTCTCCTCGGCCAATCTAAGGTTATGACAGCATATATATAACGAATCCTTTTATAGTTATACATATGTATGTCGCCATACTTTAATTCAACAAAACCAACTGCTGCACATTTCATTTTGTATAATTTAAACTTTTATAAAAATTTAAATGCCACACTTGTACGACCAAATTCAACGAATTTCACTTTTATCCATTTACATTTTTTGTTCGCTATTGTAAATTAAAACGAACAACACCAAAGCGGAAAGCTTTCAATTTCTCTGATGATGGGGCTGCTCACGTACTATATGTGACGCGCAAAATAGAAAGGGACCTAAGGTTAAAAACCAGTTTTGTTCAGAGAGGGACCCTTAGATCCCTTTTTCTATGCGCTGCACATATTGCAAAAATGAAGCACATTGCTTATCTTCTATTATTTATCGTCTTTGCTATCCAGTAACTTAATAAATATCATAATATTTGTGATTTTTATTTTTGATTTTGTGCTGTGTTTTTTACAACAACATCTGTGTAAATTTAAGCTTCAATTGTTGGTAGCTTATTTAAGTGAATTCTGTTTTATTATCCTCATTTGTTTTGTGGATATTAGTGTTGCCACTGTTTTGGTTTTTCCCTTTTAGTATAATTTTGTAAATTCTTGTGTAGTATACAAATTACATCTTTTACTTTAATTATTAATATCCTATAAAATAAAACTTTTTTATAATGAGTTGCTCTCTCATCGGTTGTAATTTAACGTCAAACGAGAGAATGATTGGCTGCTGGGTTTGTGGTATGTTTCGTCATGCCAAATGTGCCGGCGTTTCTGCTCGTGGTGCTGATGCCACATGGTGTTGCCTGCGGTGTATAGGAATTACAAATCAGTTGTCAAATTCCTAAGGATATACATACGTATTGGCGAAAATATCCAAGATGGGAATAGAGTTATTAAATATTCAGAATAAATTTTCTGATTTATTTAATAAATAACCGGACTTGGATAAGTTTGTCGTTTCACATGTATCAATGTTTTGCCGATGGATGTAGGACCGTCTTCTGATGGAGAAGAAATTATTACTAGTGGAATTGAAAAATATGTTGATACCGCTGTTAATGAACCGGAAGGGCCACCGAATTATATTTCAGCATTAAATGTGAACCTTCACACACCGGTTTGTCGTTGTCCTGCTAATGCCAGTGAGGTGTTTATTGACGTTCAGATCGGAGACAGACCGTTTATTGAAACGGTTGATTTGGTCTGATCGTCAAGTAATAGTAGACCGAGGAAATTGACAGTCATTACAGCAAGAAAGAAGGTCTTTATTTCTCGGATCTGGGGCAAATCACCTCAACCGATGAAATTGAACATTATTAAAAGTCGAAGTTGGAAGGTGACTTGACTATTTTTAAATTTAAATCATCTTCTAATAATTTATCTTGATTTAAGATTAATGTGTCAGAAAATATCTTCTCTAAAGTTTTTGAGTCGGAATTTTGGCCAGATAGGGCGATAGTCAAGCTGTTTGTGCAAAAAAATAACAAAAGCGGAAGAAGTCTTAAAACTATTCAAAAAACTAGAAAAGAAATACAGTATAGCTTATCAAAACATAAGAGGTTTAAATACTACATTAAGCCGCTAATTTGTTGATAGCTTTGAATTTGATATTGTTGTTTTTATAAGAGATGGTTAAAAGGATATTTTGAACTCTGCGGTACTGTGCAATAATTACATGATTAATAGGTAAGAAAGAATTCAGAAAATCAGTGGTGGTGTCTTAATTGCGGTTTCCTGTTGTCTACCTTCTGAGCGTATTTTTTTGATGAATTTAATAATTTCGAATTTATTGTCGTTTGTGATCTAAAAAACTTGTTATTACCAGTTGCTATATTCGTCTTTTAGCCGATTTTAATGTTTATAATGAACATTTGACTCCAATTATAAAGATAGTTCTAAGCAAGAATGTGTCTGATCATGGCACATGTTGCCTGATTCTGAAGCACTTACTCCTTTAACTAACAGCGATTGGTCCACTGATGTTACTAGACTATTGGCAAAAATTAATTTGACTCAGATTAATAATATTCTCAACCTGAATGGGAGAATTCTTGATTTGATTTTGACCAATGAAATACGTTAATTTCAAGTTATGGGAATACATCCTATGCCATACACTTCTCTGGAGTTACGTAGACTAAAAAACCTAAAGAGTAAATCATTTTCAAAAAAAGGTCTAACTGCTGATTATGATAGACATTCCTTGGCGAGAGAACGGTACAATATCGAGTCTCGGCGATGCTTTAGGTCGTACTAAATCATTTTAGATTTGTTAATTTAAAACTTCGAACATCTTCTAAGCCATCGTGAATAAGATTTAATAGTATTGAGTTTTCAAGCGATCAGTTTTGCTGACTTTTTCGACTACTTTCGTTAAACCCTGTAATTCCACCCTTACATAATTCCTTCTGTAAATCAGATAGTTCCTCCTGTTTAAGATTATTCACTTATTGAATTAAATTTTCATTGTCTTAAACCCACTAGTACTTCTGGACCCGATGTTATTCTGAATGTCTGCTCTGAATCCCTTGTCTTACCCTCATCATTATTATTAAATTCATCATTGAAATTGGGGTACTTTCCTGATTTATGAAGAAGATCGTACTTGTTTACACGTTTGATAAAGTGAATCACAGATTATTACTTATCAAGTTGAACATAATTCGATTTAATAATAATTTCATAAACTGTCTTTCATCTTATTTAATTGAGAGGAAACAAATTGAGAAAAGTCTCTCTAGATCAATTCGTATATCCTCTGGTGTCCCACCTTGGACCCATTCTAATTTTTATATTCATTAATGACTTGTCCAATTCTTTTGTTAGCACTAATTTACTAATGTTTGCAGACGACGTGAAATTATTTTCTTCTTTTGCTATCTTTGCGAACTTTCACATAATGCAGGATGACTTGGACAGATTTGGCCTAGTGTGAATTTAGCACGGATGATAATAATAGCCGTGTTCTTTAGAGGTAACTAGTTATTTTGCAGTATAGTAATATGGTAACCTAGTTTGTCTTTAATGCGCCAAAGAGTATTGAACAACAATAGGGTTCATCGGTAAATTCATCAAAGGCAGGCCATAGAAAACTATAAATTGTAATAAAATAATCAAAGAAATATAATAAATCAATTAGTCGAAAAATGTTTGCTGTGCAAAATTTTCTTAAACTTTCAGTTCTAGTAGATGTTTATATTCTCTCATCCCATTTCGTGCAAATAAACCCAATAAAAATTCGCTTATACGACCTCTTCTGTTTTTTTAAGTATACATAACAAAAACCATATGTCACGTTTAATTTTTTTTTTGGAAAAAAGTGTGGTGACTCGAACTCTTTCTTAGGCGAGCTGAGGCCAACTCGCTTGCTAAACGAGTAACTTCCATATAAATGCTAATTACGTAACCTGAAAAGAACACAGCCAATATTCGATTATTTTTCGATCTCAGCAAAAATATTTTACAAATAAATTAAAAAATTATTGACAGACACTAATCTAGCATTGTTCGGTTATTATATCTTCTTTACAATTACAGGAAATGTTTTTTTTATCAGTACCACTGCAATTATATTGTAGCTTAAGACATTTCATAATCAGAACAGATTTTCAGGTAATCTTATCTCTGTGTGTGGGCAAGGCTATTCGAATAAAGATTCGATATGTTTCAATTTTACCAGGATAATATGGCTCCTCCAGCAGATATTTTAATTGGGAATGGTTTTGTATTATATTTAAACATAGACCGGCGTGAGCAAGTTTAAATATGGATATTTTTTGGGCTTATCTTGAAAATGAACTGAATTCGTCGAAATCGGTTCATATTTGCAACATGTAGTTTGATAAAATGGCAGGTCGTGATATGAATCGATGAATGTGCTGTCTACCTCCTTTTCTTTGAGACAGTGTAGTGTAAGAAAACGAAACGAATTCTTATGTAATATTTGTGAACATGAATTGCTCGTCTTTTTTTAAAGCTTGTCAGTACAATTACTAACCATTTGGTAAATTTTTATCAGATTATACTTATACTTTAAGCGCGCTTTAAAAATGGGAGAAATGAAAATTATCACATTTTTAGGCCCTATGGCACGAGCTTTCAATTGAGTGGTCACTTTTACTATTGGTCGCTTGTTTTGAACATGGAAGCCATTTTTAGTCCAGTCATTCCACGAGTTGGAACCAAACTATTAACCAAATCATAAAAATATAAGTAGAACATTTTTTGGACTCGTAACAAAAATTGTTTGAATTTTAGTACCAATATTTAGAATAAAGGGTGGTTTTACAGACATGTGGTTTTCAAGAAGAAATAAAACTCATATAATTCAATGTTATGGCCAAGAATTTAGATTTTTTTTATAAATATAAGGGTTTGGAATTATGTTTTAAAAATGAGTTTGGGCAAGTGGCCGCCGCTTCTGGCTGGAAAGGTCCAATTTTCGACCACTTTTGCAGCATTTGAGTATCGGGCTTATCTGCGTTTACTTATACAAACGACTTCACATAATCCTACAAAAAAATAGTCCAGCGGTGTTAAATCGCACGATCTTGGAGGCTACGCCACAGGTCTCACAACAGGAGATAATGGGCTTACAATGTTTTATTGGGTATTATCCGATCTGCTCCACATTCAACTGTATTAGTTTGATATTTTTGATTGTAGAGTAAAGATCTCTAGCATGGTAGAGTAAAGAACTCTAGTTTTATAAAACTCTCGATTGGTAGAGTCGAATTTATTCTTATGCGCGTTATTGTACGTACTACTGTGAGCCTTTGAGCATTCACATAACTGAGGTTGAGGCCTCTATAGCCAGACATTTCCGTTTTGTGTTCAGATTGTAGTAAGGATCACTTGTGAGAGCATTTAAACCATGTTTGGTTTAATCCTCGTGAATTAGAAATGAGGATTCTACACAGTTTTTTACGCGCGTGTGTTTGTCATATGCTGTGACGAGAGACTCGCAGGTATAGATCAAAATACCTGGCATTCATTTCTCCAAAGTCTTGACGTGCTTGCAGTACATAGAACTGTCTAGGTAATATGTTGCCGGGTCGTTCGAGCTTCTGTTTGTGCATCATCTTGATATCATGAATAACATCTTTCACGAGGGTATTATCAGATCTCGGTACATGTTTTCGTTCCTAATATACCAAGGGACACCGGTAATCAGCCGCAATGTCTTCGATTGGACTGTTTGGATTTTGTCGAGATTGTCCGAGCTTGCGATGCCCCATAGCTTAACACCGTATAACTAGATTGGTTTGATTGCACTGTTGTATAGCAAGACCTTATGCTGCCCACACACGATGCAACATTGTTTGAAACATGTGTTTGAAACCTGGTTTCATTTTTTACTACAGACGATGCAACCAAAATTGAAACCATAAATGAAACATCAGTCGGTGCGTTTTTCTGGTAAACAAAGATACGCGGAAGGAAAAAATATTTTGAAATGAGTGACGCATTATTTTTATAACTATCACATTTTACGTTCCATAACTCTGGTAAATTCTTATATTCATTTATAAAATTTCTCCAGTTTTCATTATTTCCAATTGTTGTCATTTTTCTCTCTCTTCGCTTTCGTTTACTCCGCGAATTATAAAAAAGAAACTCACAGCACGACTGCTCGCAACGAATGATAAAGCAAAAGCAGTAAACATCGCTACACACGATGCAACATTGTGTTTCAAACACAGAAAATATCAAAAAAATTTGATATTTTTGAAACCAAAAATTAAACACGATTGTAAACATGAAACATTGCTACACACGACGCAACATGGTTTGCATCGTGTGTGGGCAGCATTATATTCGAGACCTAGTTTGGAGTTCGCGTTAATGAGTCAGTGAAGTTGATTGACCTTGAGTTTCAGTTGAGTCTTCTTGGCTTCGATATGACTTCTCCAGATGAGTCGGCGATCCAGGTGGATTCCAAGGTACATATGTAACATTATCAGATTGAGAAAAAGGGATATTGTTTCGTTTCAATGTCGGACAAGTGCAAAAATTAAGTGTGAAAGTTACCTGTGTTCATTTAGCCTCATTGACTTTTATTCTCCAGTCAGAGAGCCAAGATTCTACTCGTCTGATATGTACACCTAGATTCATAGATGCAATATCCTACTTTTAATGTGCGGCCATTATAGCAGTGTCGCTGGCAAAAGTGGATGCTCGTACGTTTGGGCTGGTAGGGACATCTGCGGAAAACAGAAGGTATGTGATAGGCCTCAGGACACTTCCCTGTGTGACACCAGCTAGTATTTCGCGGTCATCCTGTAGCCCACATTTGACTCTAAATCTGCGGTTTTCTAAGTTAGACTCACGAATTCGATACGTAATTGCCGGTAAGTATTGGCAAATTTTGTTGGTCAAGCTAAAGTGCCAGACTTTGTCAAATGCTTGAGCAACATCCAGAAACATGGCGCAGCAACATTCTTGCCGTTCAAAGGATTTTTCAATTGCTTGGGTCAGACGGGCTACTGTGCTGTGACCTTCCCGAAATCCAAACTGGTGGTCTGGTATTATGTTTTTTGACACGAGGAACGGTTTTATTTTTGATAAAAGAACCTTTTCAAATAGTTTGGAGAAGCAAACTGATCGACCTATGTGAGGAAGGTACTGATTTGTCCATTCCTGGCTTTAAAATCATTCGAATCTGAGAAATTGTGTACGCTCTAGGAAAGTAACTATGTCTTAAAATTGAGTTAAATAATTTTGCCAGAAACTTCACAGAAATATAGGGAAAGTTCCAAGATTTTTTTAGGCCTTATTGCGCCTAAAATGATCTTGGAATGATCATATTCACGCGTTCGCGGTTTCTTTAATGACATACAGTCCTTTGTTGACTTTAGTAACTTTATCATCTGGAGAACGGAGGTCGCTACTTGCATGAATTGGGCGAAATACCTGGGACAGATGGCTTGCCAAAACATTGGCATTTTCCTCTTCTGATATTACCCACTCGCCATTTGCGTCGCGTATCGAAAATTGCGTTTCTGTGGGCATACTCGTATTTCTTAATGTTTTTCATAATGAAAATTTGGTTGAAGCTGTCGGAGTTAAACTTGCAATGAAAATAGAATGCTGTCTACTGTTTTCATTTCTAAGTACGCTTTGCAACATTTTAGTAGCGCCAGTCTTAGTCGGAAGACTCGGCCTACGGTCAAATGAATATGAATGACAGAGCTTGCTGTCATCCTTGAAAGGGTAGATTGGATTCACGGTCTGACCCAAAAGAACGTCAATGGAAATAAGAAATATAAAGGGAGAAAGGACAGAACCCTGTGGTACAGCTGCGGTCAGCCTATGTGTGTTGGATGAGAACCTATCTATACTGCGATCACTAAAAAAAAACTCGATATAAATCGAGCAATCGTATTACCGACACTAAAAGCGATCAGCTTTGATATGAGTGCACCGTGCCAGACTCTATCAAAGGCCTTGGAGCCACGACCTTACTCACCAAACTGGTGGATAGACCGACTCCAACGCTCCGACAAGAACGCCGTCAGGTCTCCGGTAGAGCGATTTATACGGAAGCCATACTGTCGATCACTTAGCAGTTCGTTAGTCTCTAAATACCTCAGAGGTTGGTGGTTTACCAGGCTCTCTAATGCTGGTCTAATTGTTTTTTTTGCTAGCGGTTTTGTGTTTTTTATTTTCTATTTGTTTAGTATGTGCGGGTGAAAATAATTTTTTTTTGTTTATTTTTGTATTGGAGACGGACGAGAGAACTGAAACACGGACAACATTGAACGCGGAAACATAGAAAAACACCTGCGGACTGGACGACAGACTGAACATTCTTTGAAATTAGATGATTCAAATCTAAATGACTGCTTATGTATTTTCTGTATTTTAACCAGTTAATTGTGGATGAAGTTAGCCTTAGGTACTCGTCTATAATTACGCCTGAAGGTAGTTTTGTGAGACTCCTTCAGCGACTTCATGTTTCATTCGTATCTGTCTTAGGATATCAGTGCCCCATGTGACTTACTGTTGGTTCACACCGTTCCAGGTACATATCTTAAGAGGGCCTAAGTAAGACTTGAATTAACTTATTTTGGTAACGCATAAATTCTTGATGGCATAGTTGACATGAACATGTTCATACTATGTACAAGTTGTTGACTAATTGATTCAGCGTTACCAAATTCTTGCACAGGGGCATTAGGTGTATGCGCCCTTAGAACATTCGCGTATGTTATACCGTTTCCGTCGCTAGAGTAAATTAGGGTCTGCTGGAAATGAATTGACTCTTCTCTTCTAGTTTCTGCTTAAGTTCTTTGTAAACCCTACAATCTCTGTAGTTTGCGGTATGTTCTTCCCCGCAATTGCTACACTTTTTCTGTTCCTGTGATTTGACTTTACAGACGGATAATTGGTGTAGATCACCACATACAACAAAAACGGTCGGCAAAGTGCAGTATGATTTTGTGTGGCCGTACTCTCGACAATTTTATCATTAAACGGGATAATTTCTTTTGTGGGGTTCTTTAACCGCAATTCATTTATATAACAAACATTGAAGTTTGTATATAGGATTAACTTAATTTTTCTTTAGTTTCCGTAAGTCGGGTTGAAGTTCGACCTTGAACATTGGTTGGGGGACCTTTTTATTATTCAGAACGTTTACCACGGAGTGAACGTGGAAATTCTCTTTTTCAAGTGCTATTTTTACCTCATCAACACCTTTGAAGTTTACTGCGATACCATTACTATTCTAACGTTAAAATAACTAGAAATAGTGCGAAAACTGTTTCGGTATATGCCTGAATTTTTGTCTCGTTAATGTTCTCTTTCTTTATTGGCACTGTGTGTGTGAAAGCCACCACTGCCAACAAGCGGGAGAATGATATTTACCAGCTTATTTGACCTACTCTCACGTAGGTATGTGAGAGTACATTTGCCTAGGATTTACGCTTTATAGTGCGTGCTTTCTATGTTCGCTGTGCTCACACCCTCTTTGTTGTTAATTTTGTTGCTAGCACTGCCGGGTGAGAGAGTTTTTGTTCCTTGTGACGTTACCTCTCTCATTCCATTGTCTACATCTGCAACTTACACTGCAGAAAGAGTGTCTGCGTTGTTCAAACTCTTACATAAGTGAGAAGATGGATCATCAAGTTGTGGGGTTGTTTAGCTGTGTGTGCCTTTTTCTATTTTGGTTGTTTGGTTTCACTGTTAGGCTTTGTTATTTAACTTCAATTTTATTTTGTCAAAACTTTGTCAAAAATTCCTTACAAATTAATACTTATAATGAATTCAAACAATTTTAGTTAATTGTTTTCCCGGCAATCAAGTTTCTTTTTGCACTATCTCTGCTACTCCAAATACGACAATTTAGGTTATTAATGTACCCATTCAACCAAAAGAGAGTTTCATCGCTGAACAAAATGTTCTTGTAAAAATCAGGATCGATGGTCATCTCGTTTTGGGCCCATTCACCACGATTTGCAAACGTTGTTCCGGGGTAAGTCAATTAAATATGAAATGGCAAACCAAACTGACCATAAATCAAGTGACAGATATCAAATAGACCAACTCCAAAAAAAGTAGGCCCGATTGAAAACCACACGTTTAAAAAAGACAACCTTTTTGTTACATGTTTGCCCTACTCCAATTTCAGCAAAATTATAAAACCGCTCCATATTTAATTCCGAACTAAAATTTGCTTACTTACCTAAGACCCACAACACCCGATTAAGAAACACGGGGAAACATCTTTCAAATCAGTGAGCTGTGTACACTATAATTCTTACCGGGACATACCGTTCAACGTCGGCTCCGAACGGCTGCTCCATTTTATAGGGAAGTTTTTACAATGCTTAGTATTATTCTCTTACTCATAAAGTCGCCGGCATTTACGAGGTGGAATCCCGCCTCTGAAAAAATGTGAGATGTTCTTACCCGGAGATGAACCAGTATTGACTGTATGTAGACACTAACCATCACACCGCGCCGGCACACAACTAATGCAAATGGGTCTATGAAAACGGTCGGAACACATGGTATAAAAATTAATTTTTATACCATGGTCGGAACATGAACATGCATGGTCGGAATATGAACATGCAGCGCGACGATAAAACAAAGCAAATCGTCGATATTAGCGTCGACTCTACGGTTAACATATATTCCCCAAAACTTTAATACAAAGCTTTAAAAAACGACAATGTGCATGTTTATATGACTGCGTGCGTCAATACTAACTATAGATCACCGCACAGAGTTGTGTAAGGATGTCTGAAGGACACCCTTAATGTAAAGCTTCGTAGTAGTTAGCGCTCCGTAGAAGTTAGCGTTTTATGGAGTTGAGGAATTACTAAGGTGACTCGAAATACAGCCTTTTGATTGAAGAAACAAGTGGCATTTAAGTCCAAAAATTTTTATAGTACACGACGAAATTTTGGAGAGAAGGTATAAAGTATAGAGATTTTGGTATGAAGTAAAGGGTCGGCGGTTTAACATTTTTAATTTGAATCGGCTGTAAAAAAAAGTACTGAAAATGTTTTCAAACATCTGGTTTTACTGCAAAAGATTGAACATTGTCACTCAATAATGGAGCACAATAATATACATATGACTAATACAACTGACTCGGCAGTACCTCATCCGATCAACCCAATTTTTCAGTACATTTTCGATTGTTTCGGGTCGTCTAATTCAACGCTTCGATTGCCTCTGGGTGCTTTGCGTAACGTTTATCCTTAATGGCTCCCCACAGAAAATTATCCAAAGGGCTCAAATCACAGCTTCGAGGCGGCCAATTGGTATCACAATTTCCCTTATTATTCGATTTTTAAAAACCGTAAAATGTCGATAGTTGCGTTTGTTGTGTGACATGTGGTCCCGTCTTGTTACAACCAAATTTGCTTTATGTCATTTTCTTGAATTTTTGAAACCAAATGTTTTTGAGCATGGCGCGGTAACGCTTACATTTGGCTTAACTGTGCACAGTGGTGGATTTCCATCGGCCAAAACTCTATAAAAAATTAAGTAAATATTTTTGAGTTCTGTAAAAAGGGCAAAAATTTGTAATTCCTTATTGCCGACTTTCAATTTTGTTAAGTTAGGAAAATTGAAAAAGTGAGATTTAATTTTTCGATTTTGTCGAACTGTATCTCATACATTTTAAGAGTTAAAGCACTATTTTTTTTAATTTATTTTTTTTAATTATCAAGTGGGGATTCTTATCTTTAATATGACGCCAAAATTTTGATTGTACCAACTATAAGTATACTTTGGTTGTAGTAACTATTTAAAAAATATAGATTTTGGGAAAAATATGACTTTGGAACAACATAACTTTTTTTCTTGAAAAGCCTTTGAGCCCTTGGCTACAATTGCAGTTTTTACAGAACTCAAAAATATTTACTAGATCATTTTCGAAGAAAAATGGTCTAAGTAAGATCCACTGTGTTTACTTCTACGAAGCTTTACATTAAGGGTGTCCTTCAGACATCCCTACACAACTCTGTGCGGTGATCTATAGTTAGTATTGACGCACGCAGTCATATAAACATGCACATTGTCGTTTTTTTTAAAGCTTGTATTGAAGTTTTGTGGAATATATGTTAACCGTAGAGTCGACGCTAATATTGACGATTTGCTTTGTTTTATCGTCGCGCTGCGAGCAACAGAGACATTCAATTTCCACTGTATTGAACATTTGCAGTATTTGCATACAAATTTTTCGATCAACTGAAAAGAAATACCATTAGAAAATGTTCTCGATTTTATTGAAAACCCCCACTGCTTTAATAAAAAAAAATACATTGGGCTATTTAAAAAATATTTTTGAAGTGCGAAAATGTATGAAAAAAATTGCCAACCACTAAAACTATGGCTAAATCAAAAAAGATTCAAGCTACAGGAGATGTGCATGCGATGAGGGTTTCGTGAATATAAGAATTAAATTATTGAATTGGAAAAAGAATAATAAACGAAATATGTACGAAATCAATACATACTCGTGCCTTCATTTATGCTATGGAAAAATTTGAGAAATGTTTGAACTATACGTATGAGTCGATTTAAATGTTGTCATTTCCCCATCTCGTGCACAAGAACCTGAAAACCCTCACTCATAGAACCTTCCGGACAGATTCAATTAAGCTATTTTCCAATGGCTAAAAAAACGCAACTTATAGACGGAAAAGGCTTAATTGGCAACAGTGGTTAGTTAACAGTATAATTAAAACCATATTTCAGTAATGAGTGTTTACTTGATAAATATTAGTCATTAGGTTTCCTTTGAGCAAATGGTTAAACATCTGGCCAAAATAATTTCAATTGATTACTAATTGGGATTCCGAAAAATTTGAAAATATTTTCCATTTTTTAACAAAATAAAAATATATATGAATGGAAATACAGACGGCGGCGCGTACTAGATTTAAGTGCTTAGAACTGGGACAAACGGTAGGTTGTAGTTCTAACATAAATAAGTTTTTTTTATATATGCTTTATTTGAATTATTGAATCTGCTCCAAAGGAGCCTAACAATAAGTATACGAATCTTAAGTATAATTCAATGATGAGTCCTAGTATGGATTTCTTGTTATGTGGATCTCTGCTAATTGGCAGGAATTTAAATTAATTTGGTCAAAATAGTATATAATTGGTATGGATCACATGTCTGAGAATTTTAAACCTGGTTTGGCTTAAACCTGGTGATAAAGGGCCAGAGGACCCTTACAGTCATTTGCAGAGTGTTCGCGATATTATGTAGAGTGAAGAACTCTAGTAATGTATGTATAACGGATAACTCTAGAATAGCAGAGTGGACGACGAATTTAGGTTTTGTAGGTTTTTCGTGTTGACTGTTTTAAGGATCACGTATGAGAGCATTTAAGCCACGTGACGTAGAATAAAGGATTCTACACAGCCTCTTTTGAGCGTTCGTCCGCGATTGATATTGACAGTTTTAAAGATCACGTATATGAAAATTTAAGCCACGTGACGTAGAAAAAAGAATTCTACACAGTTTTAGGGCGCATGTGTTCGCGATTACTGTTACGGATGGACAGTAACAGTAAACCGCGTTCGTTTCTCCGAAGTTTAAAAGAGCTTGGACTGCACAATAATTGTCTAGCAAGTATGTTATCATGACGTTCGAGCTTATCTTTGTGCTCTATATTGATTTTTTGAATTGCCTCTTTAACGACAGGTATTTTTAAGTCTCGGTGGATGTTTTCATTCCTCATATACCAAGGGGCACCGGTAATGAGCCGCAATGTCTTCGATTGGACTGTTTGGATTTTGTCGAGATTGCTCGAGCTTGTTTTGCCCCATAGCTGGGCACCGTATAACCAGATAGGTTTGATTGCACTGTTGTATAGCAGGACCTTATATTCAAGGCTTAATTTTAGTTCGCGTTTAGGAGCCAGTAAAGTTGATGGACCTTAAGTTTCAGTTGAGTTTTCTTGGTTTCGATATGACTTCTCCAGGTGAGTCGGCGATCCAGGTGGATTCCAAGGTATGTAAAATGATCAGATTGAGAAAAAGGGATATTGTTTAGTTTCAATGTCGGACAAGTGCTAAAATTCAGTGTGAAAGTTACCTGTGTGCATTTAGCCTCATTGACATTTATTCTCCAGTCAGAGAGCCAAGATTCTACTCGTCTGAGATGTACACCTAGATTCATTGATGCAATATCCTGCTTTTTATGTGCGGCCATTATAGCGGTATCGTCGGTAAAAGTGGATGTTAGCACGTTTGGGCTGGTAGGGATATCTGCGGTAAACAGAAGATAAAGGATAGGCCTCAGGACGCTTCCCTGGGGTACACCTGCTAGTATTTCGCGGTTATCGGTGACGTGTTGCCCACACTTGACTCTTAATCTGCGGTTTTCTAAGTAAGACTCAAGAATTTGATGCGTATTTGCCGGTAAGTATTTGCAAATTTTGTAGGTCAAGCCAAAGTGCCAGACTTTGTCAAATGCTTGAGCAACATCCAAAAATACGGGGCAGCAATATTCTCGCCATTCAAATGATTTTTCAATTGCTTGGGTCAGACGGTTTACTTGTTCGATGGTGCTGTGACCTTCCCGGAATCCAAAGTGATGGTCTGGTATTATGTTATATGACACGAGGAACAGTTTTATTTTCGATTAAAGAACCTTTTCAAATAGTTTGGATAAGCAGGAACGCAAACTGATCGGCCTGTATGAGGAAGGTATTGATTTGTCCTTTCCTGTCTTTAAAATCATTTGAATCAGAGAAATTTTCCACACTTTAGAAAAGTAACCATGTCTCAAAATATAGTTAAATAATTTTGCCAGGAACTTCACAGCAATATAGGGAAGTTCCAAGATCATTTTAGGCGTGATTAGATCATATCCAGGTGCTTTACCTGGATTCACGGTTTCTTTAATGACATTCAGAACTTCATTTGCGTTAGTAAACAATGGAATTACGGCAGACATTTTATCATCAGGTGGAAGGAGGTCGCTACTTGCAGGATTTGGGCGAAATACCTGGGACAGATGGTTTGCAAAAACATTGGCTTTTTCCTCATCTGATATTGCCCACTCGCCATTTGCGTCGCGTATTGGAAATTGCGTTTCGGTGGGCATACTAGTATTTCTTAATGTTTTCCATAATGAAAATTTGGTTGAAGCTGTCGGAGTTAAACTTGCAATGAAACTAGCATGATGTCTACTGTCTTCATTTCTATGTATGCTTTGCAACCTTTTAGTAGCTTCAGTGAGTCTTAGTCGGGCCGCTGGTGACCTATTTCGCTGCCATTCGCGACGGAACCCCATTTTTTCACTTAAAATGTGCTCTATTTCCCGGTTAGTATAAGTATTTAAACTATTTGTCGCTCTTATTTGTCTGTGTGTAGCGTGAATGGCCGCCTGTTCCAGGATCACGTTTAAGTTATACATTGTTATCGATCTCTTCGCGTTAGAAATTAGATGATCGAACCTAAATGACTGCTAATGTACTTCCTGTATTTTAACCAATTAGTTGTGTATGAAGTAAGCCTTAGTGGGTCGTCTACAAGTACTGTCTTCTCGTGAAGAAGAAATATAACTGGCGAGTGGTCTGACGATAAGTCAGGGCAGGTTCTAGCAGATAAGTTAGATTTACTAACTCCTCTTACTGTACCGAAGTCTATCAAGTCAGGCTTTTTGTTAATATCAGAAGGCCAATATGTAGGTTGTCTGGGATATATAAAGTCCAATTTATTTTAACGTCGGATTAGACATTTATACAGCTGGTTTCCCCTAGGGTTTGCTAAACGGGATCCCCAGTGCGTATGTTTGGCATTGTAGTCACCAGCAGCAATAAAGTTGCGTCCGAGACTATTGAAAAAGTTCAGAAGTATATCTTCTGATATCGCGAACCGCGGGGGAAACTTATTGCTGAAATGGCAAGAAAACTACCTTGAATCTGGATACGAATTGTTGTCGCTTGAATGTAGTTTTGTGAGACTCCTTCAGCGACTTCATGTTTCATTCGTTTTCGTATTAGGATACCAGTGCCCCCATGAGCCTTACCGTCGGGGTGGTGAGTACCATAAAATGTAAAATTAGGTATCTGAAAATTGTATTTGTCTGTAAGATGCGTTTCCGATTTCAATATTCTGCCGATCTAGGTACTCTGTCAGTTCATGTCTATGTCGGTTCACACCGTTTGCGTTCCAGGTACATATCTTAAGAGGGTCTATTTTTTGGTAAGTAGAATTTGAATTAACTGACTCTGTTTACGCATGAGTTCTTGCATCATTAATTGCATAGCTGACATGAACATGTTTGTACTCTGTACCAGTTGTTAAATCATTGATTCAGCGTTACCAAGTTGTTGCACTGGGGCATTAGGTGTATGCGCCCTTAGAACATTCGCGTTTGTAATACCGTTTCCGTCGCTAGAGCAAACTGGAGTCTGTTGGATATCGATTACAGGGTTCGGCGCGTTTCGGTTAGAAATGAGTTTACGCTTCTCTTCTAGTTTATGCTTAAGTTCTTTGTAAACCCTACAACCTCTTTAGTTTGCGGTATGTTGTTCCCCGCAATTACTGCACTTTTTCTGTACCTGCGATTTGACTTTGCAGACGGATGATTAAATAAATTATTTTTGGTATAAAAATTACATAAAAATCATTCCACAAAAAATTAAATGGCCTTAAGAAACGTTACTTAAGCTCCTACTAAACTGTGATTTATTTGGTCCATGCGAGCAAGTAATAATGTCAATCAGATATTGCAATTCGCGCATTCGTCTACACTAACGGCCCTAAGTAAAGTCACATTTGTTTCAAAATTAAAACCATATATTTAGCAAATACTCAAAATAGTGAATTTTTAGATGAACTTTTAGTTTTTTTTTACAGCCAAACTCTTTTTTAGATATTAATTTTTCCTGTAATTATGTAATTATATGTGATGATTATCCGTTTTGCATTTCAGGTGATGATATATTGGCGGAATTTTTGGTTAAGCCTCGATATCTAAATCGGGTTAGCAAACACGCAATAATTAAGTCATTTTTAAACAAAAAATTGCAATTTTATGTCTATAAAAAAGTTCTGCTGTTCTCGGTTCTTATAAAAATTTCAGAAAACAATTTCTTGTACATAGCTTCTTTCCAGGCTAAGTACGATAACGGCTACAAAAAGAAAATTCAAAAGAAACTTTAATACTGCAGTTAACTATGAGTTGTAACTATGAGCAGTAGTTTTAAACTTAAGAGCATGCAGCTACGCATTTAACGAGAACTGATGGCAGCGGATTTTTCCGCCGAACAAAGTGAACACAACAAAATTACCTTGCTACTATTTTCTATATGTCTGCTTTTTGAAAACTGTTTTGATTCTTTCTTGACATATTTCACAATCCTTGCATTTGTTTAAATCATTATGTGGGTGAGTTTAATAAAAGAAATTTCATGCTCTAATACCTAATTATATAACATTACAGAAAAGGTTCCGCAGAAAATATTGTTTAAAAAATAATTATATTTCCTATTTGTAAGGTTAAATAGATGGAATTTAGGCTAAACTAGGCTAAAATAGTTTAGGGACTATTTTCTTATCCAAAATTCGCTTTAATTTCGCACTTTCCCAAACTGAAGAAATGACACTATTTTTGCGATATATTTTGTTTCAAAAGTTAAAAAACGATTCACTTTTTGAAATCAACTGGTTTACATTTTCTATCGCTCTTTGATCGCTTAAGTATGTACAAGGTAAACTGAATACCTTTATAATTATTTATAATTTGGGCTTATGACGTTATATTTGTGAGGCCCGAAAATTTTCGAAGTTGTTTATGGTGCAGAACACTGTAATCCAAGGTCCTTGTTACTTTTCAATTGTAACCTGGCAACATTGAACCAAGTTCAGAGTACTACGAGTATGTCAACATTGTTGTTCTTCGTCTATACCAAAGAGAATTGAAAAAATAGAGTTAACTGGCGACATTTTGTTTTTAAAAATGTGTACAATTTCTTGAACTGTCAGTTTGAGTTTATAAATCTCAAGCAAATGTATCCAATTCGGATTCGCCTATGAGACCCCTTCTTGTTTGATTTTTTTGTATACATAACAAAAACATATGTTTTTATAAAGGGTGTTCCATGTTTGGTTTTTTGTTAGAAAAACAAGTGTGGTAACTCTTACATGTATGTTTAGCGACTTGTGCTCAACTCGCTTGCTAACCGAGTAACTTCGATACAAATGCAAGTTAAGCAACCTAAAGGTACATAGCTAATAAGTATACTTACTTGCTAATTCAGTAGTATTCCATACTTTTTCTAACAGTGGTTCAATGGCAAGCAAATTTTTCCGACTTGGGTACCGGGAAATTTTTTTCCCGCTTCCTGAAAAATGTGTTTACTTTAGATACGGACAAAATTGGCACTAAACTATTGTGATTTTGCTATTCAGTTTTAATTGTCGATGCTTAACCTAAAACATCACCAATGCAAATCGATATTCAACGTCAAACTCATTCGAATCTTGATTTTTAACTTGCTGAAATATAGAATAATGTAAGTTTTTGAAATTGTATGGAATATTGGTGGAATATTAAAAATGATAGGACATCTAAAAGTAAAACTCTTCAAACCAGATTCATTTTGATGTAATGACTAATTCTATGTGAGGTGCTGATAAACGCCGGAAGCAGAAGCATCTTGCTCAAGAAATTATTCAGATTGAATAGATTTCAAGAATTTAGAAAAAAGTAAAAGAAAATTGTTTAAGTTTTAACTGTGTTTTCACAAAATTATTTATTTTTCACAGCTGAAATAAAAGGGTACAATACTATATATATCGGATACTTAAACGATGTTTCCAGCTTGACAGTCTAAAAACGATATATCGATTCAAATAAGAATTAAAGCTGGCAAATGGAAATTTGGCTCATAATTATGCAAATAAATAATGTACACATTTAGATACAATTATACATAAATTCGCTTTGGCTGCAAGTCATCCAACATGTTCGAAGTCATTGACCACCTAAATTTCAAAGATATCACACACATTTGGTTTGATCAGTTCTACAGGGTGGGCCAAAAGCTACCATGGGTTCTAAAATTTCATAACTTTTTCGTTTATATATTTTTTTCAGATTATATAAATAACACTTGGAGAATAAATAATGAAGATTCACAACTGAAAAAAGAACCCTTATAATAGAATTTTATTTTTTAAATCAGCGATCAATCATTTTAACGCATGAGTGATGAAGCTCATTTTCATTTGAATGGCTTTGTTAATAAGCAGAACTGTATGTTCTGGGGTTCGGAAAATCCAAGAGTTATTCATCAATGCCAATTGCACCCCATTAGGTGTACAGTAGGGTCTGGGATCACATCTGCAAATATCATTGGGCCGTACATCTTCGAGAGTGAGATGGAAGTGCTGTAACCGTAAATGGAGAGCGGTATTGGTTTATGATAGAAAAATGTTTACGTCCTGCTCTTGAAAACAGACCTGAGATATGGTTTCAGCAGGACGGAGCCACTGCCCGAAACACAGTGGCACTTTTAAGTCAAATTTTTTGAGAGCGAAAAATTTCCAGAAATTCGGAAATTATTTGGCCAGCGCGATCGCCAGATTTGTCAGCGCCCGACTATTTTCTTTAGGGTCATTTGAATGAGCGAGTATATGTGAACAAACCCGAGACAATCCTTCAACTCAAGGCCAACATTGTTGCAAAAATTCGAACGCTACAGCCAAAAAATTTCAAAGATGTTATGAAAAATGCTCTAAAACGAGCCAATCATTGCGAAGCTGACAACGGGGGTCATTTAAGTGACATTATTTGTAATACTTAGTATAAAAATTTTTCCATTTTGTATATTAAAAAATCTGATAAAAAAATAGTAAACGAAAAAGTTATTAAAGTTTTTAAGCAGAGCGGAGGTTTATGAAGCAGAGCGGAGGGTAGGGACGCACAAGTGCGTCGACCGAACAAAGCGAAGCAAATAAGAACAGCACAAATATATACGTTGTTATGCTACAGTGCTCGGATTTATTTGAAACGCACTTAAATTTTGTAATAAGAAAGAAAAGTAATACAATTATGTTTGATTGCAATGTTGTGTAAATATGTGGCTGACGACACTAAGCATACAAGTAAGAATTACCACACTTGTTTTTTTTAACAAAAAATCAAACATGGAACTCCCTTCATAAAAACATATGTTTTTTGTTATGCATACACAAAAAAAATCAAGCAAGAAGAGGTCTCATCGGCGAATCCATTCTTTCTTTTCCGATAAAAAATCCTTTTTTCGGTAAAACAAAAATGAGACGAGCAACGGGTGGTTTAAGCGGAGCACTAACAATGATAAGGTGGCTATTTAGAATACAATGGCGTAGGCAGTCATTGTAAGAAACGAATATTGGTTAAACGAATAACAGCGATATAGCTATCGACAATAATGACGCTAATCCAACTTCTTTTCAATAGCACTCGATGTTTTTCCGTGCGCAAACTCAATGTTGTCGACCCAAGCTACCGGCCTTTTAACGAATCCACTTAATCTCTTTTTCGTTTGGTGGAAAGTTTTGTTTCCACATTTACCGACATATAAGGCATCTCTGATGACTTTTCTGTATATTAATTTAAACACTCACGGATGTTGCAAAGAAATTACCCTTTTTCGATTTTAGTGTGTGGCAACGGGTTACTCGAATCCAAAAGTGTTACTTGGTGCCGAATCGGATGCAACTTTCGATTTGTATTTACTTACGAATTATTTGACTTAAACTATTTGACTACTCCCATAAGAACCATTTTGTACCAAAGTTCTTTTACGATTTCTCACATGTCGTTATTGTTCAAAAGCAAAAGAAAGTAAAATCGCAGGATTTGTATGTTTTGACGAAGTTTTATTTCGACACATTCGATAAATTATTTCGTTTGTTATTCGATAGATAGATGTTAGAGTATAGTTAGAGTATAGTTATACATACAATAGATAAAAACGAAAATAATAATATAAAGAGAAAACAAATATTTAGGTATACAAATATTTAGGTGTGGTATGGATGTGTACGTGTGACTTAATCAAGTATCCTTTCGCTAATATTATTTTCAAGTATATTTTTATTGTATTGTACATATAAGTAAATGGGGGGGGGGGGGGGGGGGGTCGGAAAACAAACATACGTTAAAAGATCACTGCCGAATAACCTTTAAATTTTGCAATGTTTTGGGGATCCCTCAAAACCGTTGAGTGTAGGCGAGTGGCACATGAAAATAATATCTTTTTCGGGTGAATGTAGTCTGGAATGGATTTTAGTTTTGAATTTCGTCATTAGTTTTTGATATTAATGTTTAATTCTGGGACATTACTTTTGTTCCACATCCACGAATTTGCAATTATTGGATATGGTTTTGCTGCATACGTCACGGTGAATACAGTAAATTATATTTCACTTTTGTTGTGCTCCATTTGCATTACAAGAAAACGTTTGCAAATGAGTTTTTGTATTAGTTTTCGCTTGTCGGTCGTGCGGATTTCCTTTACAGTGGCCAAATATAGTTTTTTTCTATCAGCGCGCATGTATTTCCTGTCTAAGACAGTTACATCTAGAGTTCGCAGACGTACTTAAACATATTTAACAACAGACGTAATTCGTCTATCCGTTTCATGTAGAGGCATGCAAATTTGCATTTGCATTTACCTAGATTTTCAGAAAAAAGTATGCAAACTTTCTTATCATTGTTTTCAAACTGACTATTTGCCACATAGAGAAAACAAACATACGTTAAAAGATCACTGCCGAATAACCTTTAAATTTTGCAATGTTTTGGGGATCCCTCAAAACCGTTGAGTGTAGGCGAGTGGCACATGAAAATAATATCTTTTTCGGGTGAATGTAGTCTGGAATGGATTTTAGTTTTGAATTTCGTCATTAGTTTTTGATATTAATGTTTAATTCTGGGACATTACTTTTGTTCCACATCCACGAATTTGCAATTATTGGATATGGTTTTGCTGCATACGTCACGGTGAATACAGTAAATTATATTTCACTTTTGTTGTGCTCCATTTGCATTACAAGAAAACGTTTGCAAATGAGTTTTTGTATTAGTTTTCGCTTGTCGGTCGTGCGGATTTCCTTTACAGTGGCCAAATATAGTTTTTTTCTATCAGCGCGCATGTATTTCCTGTCTAAGACAGTTACATCTAGAGTTCGCAGACGTACTTAAACATATTTAACAACAGACGTAATTCGTCTATCCGTTTCATGTAGAGGCATGCAAATTTGCATTTGCATTTACCTAGATTTTCAGAAAAAAGTATGCAAACTTTCTTATCATTGTTTTCAAACTGACTATTTGCCACATAGAGCAAAGCGATAACTTCAAAACATATTAATTACGAGTATATATTTTTATATCACCTATATAAAAATCCAAACACACGCGAATAATTTTCGGGACACCCTATTATGCTTGAGAAGATAACATAATTTCCCCATAGCTATTATATTTATTGGTCTACCTAAACTCAGTTTAAGCATGAAGCCTTAGACATGTATCACTAAGCTAAAAAAAGTTTGAATATCTAAATGTTGACATTTAAAGCTGCTCGCCTATGACAATAAAATCCGTATATTTGGAATGGGGGAAATTCAAAGACATGACATGACAATTTGGGTCTGTTGACATCTGTAGTATAGGAGAAGGGGAAATTAGCGCTTTGTTGCAGAATGCTTGTTTTCCGTTGTTTTCTTTTGTTGTTGTTGTTGTTGTTTTCGTTTTTGTTTTGTGTTAATCTAACTTATTGAACTACATAGGTGTATGTTTTTGTTTGTTTTTAATTTAGTATGTATAGCATAATTATTTAGAGTTACTTAG
Organism: Hydrotaea diabolus; assembly: GCA_963513945.1. Classification (NCBI taxonomy): domain Eukaryota; kingdom Metazoa; phylum Arthropoda; class Insecta; order Diptera; family Muscidae; genus Hydrotaea; species Hydrotaea diabolus. Next base: position 96,727,293 of record OY740720.1, on the reverse strand, counting down.
GATTACATTTAATAAATATGTATGTATGCGGATTTTGTTGTTGTTGTTAAATTGTTATTTTTACATGCGACTACCCAGCTTAGATGTTAGTTCTTTTAATTGATTTCTTATTTTTCTTAGGTTCACCATTGAGCTTTGTTTGTTAAATCTAGGTTCGTTTATAATATTAAAGTTCTTACAAATATAAATACATAGTAGTTTGTATACATTCAAAAATACAAAAAAAATATTTTCACTTTTGTTTCGGGGTTGGGGCGCCTGTCGCCGCATATACCGAATTCTCTGAGGGGGTCGAGGGCGATTTTGCTGTCGGACGTCGGTCAGTCTCTCTGTCTATCTGTGGTTTCATGGAGATGGGGCCTTCTCCATTTTTTTTTTAGATACGAGTTATTGTTCAGATTTCTTGTTTTGCAGCACGAAGACGGGATTGGGTGGAATGTGGCGGTGCTGGCGCGCGCGTCGCTTTAAGCTCTGCGGCATGAGTTGCCACATTTTGTGCGGATGTTGTATGTGTTTGTTGCTGTGACTGTCGGCTACACGCCATAGCGGGACATAATTTCGTGCTGCGGTGGATATGGTTTGAACTGGTTTAAAGCCCAAAATCCACACAGGCCAGGAATTGTAAAATATATAGGTATGATGGATGTACGTATGTTTGTATTAAGTATGCGTGTGTGTGTGTGTGTAATTCTGTAGTATGTATGTGGTTGTCACTGTTCTAGTTAGTTGGGCAAGGTTTCAAAGTCAGCGTTGTCATAGAGAATAAGTGAAAACGTTGGATAGAATTGCAGAAATTGACTGACGGAATGAAGATTGAAAATGATTTGCATTAGATTTCGTTGTCGTTAACGGCTGTGCTACATGTGAGCACGTGCCTGTTTGCCTGGGTAGCTGGCACATTAGTTAAGTATGTATCGAGTATGTATGTATGTGTGTATGTATGTATGTGTTAGATAATTCATTACATAATAATTGTATATAATAATATGTATAGTAGTGTTTCGTATGCTGCACATGTATGTATGTATGGTATGTTAGTCACAAAAGAGTATGCAATTATGTGTATTATGTATGTGAGTATATTCGATTCGATGGATGTACTACGGGTATAGACGTATGTATGTATGTGCACATATGCCTTGCTATAAGCGTCAACTCTATGTATATGTGTGTGTAGATAAGTCTATGGTATACACATATGTACGTCTATTGAATTTGCATTGACAAGTAGCACGCGTACATATGTATGTACATTCGTTTGGATGAAATGCACGAGTATAGTGTAGTGGAGTGCTTTTTGGGAGAACAGTCGTCTGTCTGTATGCATAGAGAACGTCTTAGAAGGAGGATTAGAATGACAGTGGCAACAAGAACAAGTGATGATGCGATGGGGTATTCAATTGCGAAACACCTGACAATCGAATACCCTTGTTGTACTACCAATGCATGAGGCGCAACTGGTCGAGGATGCGTTGCTTGAAGAAAGTACCCAACATGCCGAACACTGTTGAGATGGCCGCAATGCCCATCATGGCCTGCATGATGCAGTGTATGCCGGATAGATCTTCTTCGTTTTGCTTCAGGCGGTGCCGTTGGCGATGGTGCCGGCGTTCTTCGTACTCGCGTAGCCTTTGCAGGCGTTCGAGTTCCTCGTCAAAGTGCGGGATTATAGCCAGGTTTACAACTTCGGTCTTTGAGAGAATCTCCTCGTTGGCTATTTGGGAGACTTGGTCGTTGCCGTCTTGCAAGTTCGTATTCAGCTGCGAGTTGATCTGTTGCTCTCTGTGACGTGTGCGTTCATCAAGCATTGTATTGTCGCGACTAAAGTCAAAGTCAAAGTTGCGTGAGCGCGACGATGTCGGATAGTCGGCCAAATTGACTTTGGTCAAGAAGTGGAGGGTAGTTGAGTCCGAGTTCTCCACATTAAGGCCGTTAACTGATCGCAATGACTGTTCCGTTGTGGTTGTTGAGATGTCTTTGACGCGGAACTGTTTGAACTGGTTCTTTTTAATGCCGAGCACTTCGGACAGAGGTCGGTTGATCATGGGCAGTACGGAATCTGTGGGCCTTATTATAAAAGACCCCGTTGTAGGTGCCATTTCGGGTGCTGGCAGTATGGCCGCTTGTTCCTCATTCGTAGTTGATTTGCCAGGGGACGTGTTCTTATTGGCTTGTTCATGGTGGGAGCTATATTTATCATCGTCGTCGTCGTCATTATCCGATGCCTGTTCAGAATCGTCATATTCAGCACTGCTGGCATCCAAATTACTACTTGATTTCTTTTCGGAGCTCGGATCGGGAGTTTTGTTGAATTTGTGAGTTGTGAGATTTCGTATGGGTTCGTATTTGGAATTTTCGGAGTCTCCACGATAAAGCAGGGCAACCTTGCCATCGGGTGTCAAGACTGGTGTAATTTTCGGGTGAGAGGACGCCAAACGATGACTGCTTTCTGGGTCTGGCGATAGGGCGTCAAAATCGGTAAAAGACGTGGACTTCTTCGCGGCGTTTTCGGCAGCCTTTTCATCTGTATGTGTTGGCGTCTGTTGATAAACAATGCCTACTTTGCCCAGGGGCGTTGAAATGATTTTAATGGCGTCGTTTGTATTTTTTCGGAAGTAACGACTGCTGGACTTCCGCTTCGAATTGAAGAACCCATCGCTATCTTCGTCGTCATCGTCATCGCTGTCGTCATCATTATCTTCATCATCGTTAGCAAAATTGCCACTGCTTTCTCGTAAATCAACTTCCGATCCATCCCCGTTTGAATGATCGGTGGACATCTTTTGATGTTTTCGTCGGTACTTGTTCATGTAGTCAAATCGAAATCTGTCATTTTGGTTATCTTTGTACGCGTTCTTTGATGATCGACCGGGGTTTCCGCTGCCTTCCTCGTTTATAAAACCCTGCTCATTGTCTACGCTAACACGGGAACGTACTTCTTTCGGCCGTTCTACGGCAATGGCAATACGTTCGTCGTCTTCATCATATCCCATGTCCTCCTCTTCATCCTCAATTGCTGATGACTGAGTCAGGCCCTTAGCCTCTGGCAACAATTCGGGCTCGTCGTCGTCAGCATCCTCGTCCGCAGCTTCATCCTCGTCCTCATCATACAGTCCGTCGTCTTCGTCATCGTCGTCATAGAAGTCCGTACTTGGATTCAGTTGCATCTGTTCTCTGTCCTCGTACGTCACGCCCTCAGTCTCATATTCGCTTGCATAGTCATCACTGTCATCGTCCGCCTTTCTATTACGTTCTCCATGAATCTGCTGCGTACTCTTAGTAGTGTTATTGCTTGCATCCTCATTGTTCTCAGATGTCTTCCCATGTCTTCTTCTAGTATATGCATTGAATAGTTTCTCAGTTACCCTAATACTACCGTCTAAAGTATAATTACTACTATTACTTAAATTATTGCTACTGCTATCATAATAACTACTATTACTACTACTTAAAATGGTGATATTTGCATGTTCTTCTAAATTTGTATCTAAGCTGCTGTTATGTAATTGGGTAGTCGCATCTTTCAGTCAGTAGCACTTCTTCGTGCACCCGCACTTTCTTACGATATCAAGATTTTTTATATATTTCCTGTTGTTGTTGCATATCATGCGCACCTGTAATGGACGGAAGATGATATTTTTACTACCGGAATTGGAGCTTTGCATTTAAATCATACCTTGCGTCTTCGCACGATTTTCGCCGCACAGCACTGATTGCCGCAACCGCCAACACATTTGGCATATTTAAGAGGTTGCCTTGACCGGCAATCGTTTTCCGTGTAATACTCCCGCACTTGCTCCTTGCGGCAAGTTGATGCAACTACAAAATAGAGAAGAAACACAAACATAAGAATGCAGGTAGATACGAGCAATTCGAAATAAACGTGATATTTGCGACATAAATGATGCGTGAAATATTCGAAAATGAATTCACAACAAGAAATCGAAATACATGGAGAAATGAATAAGAAGTCAACTGGTTGACAGAATTGCAGTGGGTATGTTAGTAATGCATGACGTAATGAATGATTAATACCGGTGTTTGTTGGGGGCTCTGTGGTGGTGCCCTCACCTTGATCACAGTAACGTCCCTTCTGGCCATGTTTGCACTTGCATTGGTAGCCATCACGGGAACTGGAATTAGGCACACATCGGCTTCCACGGCGGCATTTGTTGTTATCACACGGATCGACCTGTTAAAAGCTCTTTTAGTTGTTTCTATACAAAATAAGCGTTTGTAAGTCGGACTTGCCTCCTTGCTTATATGGGGAGTTTCGTCCATAAAATCCTGTTCGTCGTCCTCAGTATTTTCACCTTCCAGAAGTGCGCAACCAGGTGTGATCTTTTGCTGTCTTGCTGCATTTTCGAAATCAACAAGTTTATGGTTAATCCACACTTCCCGCATACACCCTTTGAAGCTTGTTAGATTACGAAGTTGCCAATTTTTATAGGCTTGCTGCGCAGGTTCGGGTGGCAAACCTCCCAAGTAGAGGGGAGTGGTGAGTTTAAGATATTCATTGGAACCATCGTTAATTATGGATCTCGCCAAGCCTCGGTCCACTCTTAAGGTGAAGTTCTTCTTGATTGACAACAGTTCGACCGAATGATATTTACTATCGGCTACCATTTCGAAGCTGTACATTGTCGATACGGGATAGTTGCCCACATCGTAGCTAACACGAATTCTGCCGTTGAAAAGTTCTACGGCCCAGTGAGCATCTTGCCCATCATACATTAGTATGCCATTCTGTTCGGCAGTGCTGAAGACAATAGTGACATTGGCATCGGGCTTTGTTCGCAGCGGCTCCATTTCCACAAAGGAGTTGTTGTGGACGAAGCTTATACTGGTCAAATATTCGCACCATTTCCCTGTATAGCCAGGGTGACATTTGCAAAGGTAGTCCGAGCCAGCGGGATTTGGTTGGAAACATACCCCATGCTTGCACTCATGGTTTTGGCACGGTGACGTCTGAGGATACATCATGGACACCATGTTGTGACCCTCGCAATATTTGCCAGTGAAATCGTCCGGACACATGCACACGTAGTCATTTATGCCATCAACACAAGTTCCGCCATTCTTGCATATGTGATTTTGACAGTCGTCAATGTTGTCCGTACAATTGATACCATGAAATCCGGGCATACAGTCGCACGTATAGTGCGTAAAGTGGTCTAGACATTTGGCGCCATTCGCACAGGGATTGAACTCCGCACTGCAGAACTTGATTTTTGTATCGCAATATTCACCTGAAATGCACAAACAGATTTAATTAAATGACCTTGGCCTCCTCGAACCAGATTCTAACATACCGGTGAAACCAGGCTGACATTCGCATGTGTACGACTCAATTCCATCAATGCAAGTCGCATTGTTCTGACACTTTATCTCGCCTAAGCAGTCGTCGATGTTGGTTTCACAACGTGCTCCTGTATATCCCGGCGCACAGTGACAACTGAAACGACCCTCCTCCAGTACGGTGCAGGTGGCATTGTTTCGGCACGGGTTTCCATAACAAGCATCTATCATGAATTCGCAGTGCTTTCCGTGGTAGCCCGGTTGACAAAGGCATTGGTAGTCTCTGTGCGGCAACGAAACGCACTTGGCCTTGTTTTGACATGGATGAGTAAAGCAGGCATCGCACTTGGCCAATATTTCGTTGCTAACTTTGCTCTTGCAAACAAATCCATGGGACGGGGTCGAAAGAACCAGTTTATCCTTCATATGTTCGGGCTCCGCACATCGTGCAATGCCCGGCTCGACGTAATCCAACTTTATCCAATCGGAAAACCATTTTAGCGAGCAGTCACAGTACAAGGGATTGCTCCCAAGAGCTCTGAAAACAAATAATGGGTAAAAACACACGTGTAACGCTAATCAACGGGTTTATACTTACATGTGCGTCAGTGATTTCAGGTCTTCAAACGAGCCCTCGGGCATCATCGATATCTGATTGCCATGCAAAGAAAGTACCCTCAAGTTGTTCAAACCGGCCAGGGCATGGCGTTGCAAGCACTGCAGATTGTTGTATGATATTATTCTGAAATTGTAATGAAATTATGCTTAATAATCGCTTTATATATTGTTCATTTCTGCGCAAGACCGTCGCCCATTGTTTTTGGCGAACTGAAAGTTACTGTTTTCGTAACGGCGTTTTTGGAGTTTCGACGGTCTTGTCCGAAATGGGCGCAATGTAAACAATCCATGCGAGTAACTTGCGAGCGAAGGTTTACACTTACAATGTGGAGAGTTTTGTGAGGTTCGCAAAAGCATAGTCCGACAGAATGGTTATTTTGTTGTTGCTTAGATCCAATCGCGCTAAGGATTTCAAATGCCGTATACGGTCATGATGTACCATCGCAATGTCGTTGGATTCCAAATACAGTTCAGACGTTTCGCTCGGTATGCCGCGAGGTATTTCCGTTAAATTGTTACGTGAACAGCGAACCACAGTGCCAGTACAGGTGCACATAGGCGGGCAGTAGTCGTCACCCAGACAGCCGTCATTGTTGTCGGCTGTGCACTTGAATTCATTGTGTGGCAAATCCTTTATTTGCACGTCACGTACTTTTGGAGGTGTGGCACACCGTGCAGCGCCCCCATTTAAAGCTCGCTTACGTAGCCAATCGGAGAACCAAGCCAAATGGCAGTTGCAATTAAACGGATTTGAAGCCAAATTTCTAAAACGAATTTTATATTTAACATTACTTATGTGTTATTATACTTATATATAAAAATCAAAATCTTAGAATCGGTGAAAATATGAAATAAAAGCTTTAAGTGGAAAATATAAAAATGTGTCCGTAGTCGTTGTCGAATTTTGTTTGTCACAAAGAATTTTTGTGTACTCCTGGCACCATCTCTTTCCAAAATACAAACTAAGAACACAGTGGGAATATGCTGATTGAAAATTGCTTCAAATTGGAAAAGTTATGCGGCGGCGTTCGTATTTAATATGTTTAAACCCGAGTATATTAAACCATGTCAATGTGCCAAAAATGTCCGTTGTGAAAAATCTCAGTTTCGAAGTGCATTTTCTATGGTCCTCTTGTTTGCACCGAAAAGAGTTTTAAATAAAAAAAAAACTCACTGAATTCAATCAATAGTAATAAGGTTTCAAATAAATAGGCGTGGAACAACCCAATGCTTTAAAGGCTTGCACAGATAAGAAGCAAAAATCTCAACTTTTGCCATCGCATCTCTCAATTATTGGCTGTCATGTTTAAATAAAACTCACAAAAAGAGTACGCAATTTTATTATTAACTACATTTACTAAGCAGACATACTGGGTAGGTCTTAAAGCCCCCAACTTTCCGCTTCGATTGCTTCCCGCTAGATATTCTAGTCAGAATCAGTCAGTACCAAATCTCCGTGAAAGGAAATGAATTGCTTTCCGCTCGAATAATGTTGGGAAATAATGCAAACGTATATCCAAAGTCAATGCTGTGTAGCAGGTATGTAAAATGGGTTTTTTCATTATGTGCTTATCGCTCTTCGAAAATAAACTTTTTGGATCCAACAGTAGCAAATAAAAAAGTTTTTTTTGAACAAAAAAGGTAAAACAAGTAAACAAAATTAAATTGGGACCGGATCGTCCATAAGAAACCCTACACCGAGAGTTTAAGAAAGGTCGGACTTTATACTTTTAGAACGGGAGGGACACTTCGTTGGGGCTATGTAAAAACATATTCTGATATAAAATATTCACCTAAAATAGTGTTAGGTCGCAATTAACATCAAATGTTTTTTGTTATATGTCGGCAGGACTTACAATTAGAAATGCCATTTGTTTGGGTCTTTATCAAAAGAAAGACCAATATAGCCAATATATATTGGAACAATCGTGTTTAATTTGCGGTATCTAGAGCTGCAGGGTCTCAAATCGGGAGGGACCTTTGTGTGGGGCTATTTGAAAAAACAGACCGTTATTGTCCACGTTCTCTAGAGCTGAGAGTTTGGTCGGAATTGGATGTACAATGTGACTTCTGAGTAGCAGGTCCTCAAATCGCAATGGATATTTGAATGACGTTTCACCAGAGGTAAAATTTATTGGTAAATTGTAAACAACGGCCAAATCACTCTCTATTCCTAGAAGAAATGATGATCGGACAGCCGTCACGTTCGGTGTCAGAACTGCGACAGATCCGAAGCGGTGCGCAACTTATTTTAACCGCCTTTTATTTTGCACCCAGAGAGTGATAATGCCAAAAAAGAGGGGTATTGCGTCGTATCCGCGCTCTCCGAGTCGAAGAGGCGCAACCACAATTTACCGTTGGCGAAGTTGCCCATGTCATCCGCAGCGCAAGGTCATCAAAGGCGCTGGGTCCGGAAGAAATCTCAATGCTGATGATCAACCACTTGGATACGCCAGAAGTAGAGTAAATTATCAAAGTGCTCAATCTATCGTAAGCCACTCACTTAGTTCCCGATGCCTGGAAAATGGGCAGAGCGATCGGTCTGTAGCGACTACGCAGCGCCGGTGTAGTCGGCGAACGTTAGTACGACGCAGTGGAAGAAAATTTAGATTTGCTAGAATGCCGACCTCAGAACATCAACAGGGTGTCTCCTTATGTCTTCTGAGGACCTTCTAAATTAGAAGACGAAGGTCCTTGTTGTTTGAGCAATACCCGCTTGCGTGCCTTCAAAGTAGTCGCCCTAATCCTAAGGGCGTAACCTCCGCCCAGGCAGATCTGGTACGATCTTCATGATCTCAAGAGAGAGGTCCAGCGGTATAAGAGGGACCCTTTATATCATCGAAGCTATCAGGCATGTCTGATCGACATTTACGCTGATGAAGTCGCAGTAGCAGTATCCAGTTATAGTGAAAATGTAGTGCTAGGAGAACATCCCCCGGAGATTTCACCTGAGGAGAAGTTGCTACCTCGGTAGACGCGCGTTTTTCTAGCTCAGCTGAGATCTGGATGGTGCAGCCGCCTCAATTCGTATTGGGCACGAATTGATGCTAACGTTCCGGACGTTTGTCCTGCCTGCCATCAGACGTGCTATACCTCTTCATCTGTCCAGCCAAGCCCACCCAGCTGAATCCTAGGCCTCAGTTCAAATGGAGCGTTTCCTCCACCTGGTTATCGAAGCAGATCCCCTACAGACGAACAGAACTTCAAAACAAAATATGTTGTTGGAACAACAACCACATAATTCGCTTGGTAGAGCCGCCTCAGTTCATATTATGGCACCGTTCCGGACGTGTGTCCCGCATACCCTCAGTGACCGCATGACTTGTCGCACCTCTTCAATTGTCCGACAAAGCGAACTCAGTTCACCCCAGATTTATCTGGACGCCTTCAGTTCAAAGGACACGTGTACTACAACTGCCGAAGCAGATCCCTGATATACGAATAGGACAAACAAAATTCAACAAATTGTTATCCGCTCATAACGTACTATGATAAATTTGAGGAAAATCATGTTAAAACCGGTATAGATCAATTGCATATGTGTCGTCCTTGGCTCTAACCTGAAGAGGGTACATACTAAGTTTCATCGAAATTGGTTTATAATTGCGACCTGTATTTTTATTACTACGATAAATAGACGGACATCGCGCAATGGAATCTGATAGTATCTCTGAGAAGATCGGTATACTAAACATGGGTATACCATTTCCATTCCTTTGAAGTGTTAAAAAAGTCAACACACTGTACACGCTTTGATGTAGGGAATAAAACGACAACAGATGTGAGCATTTATAAAATGTTATAAATTAGCCCCAAATAAGCCGCGGTTGCATCAGGGTTCTTTGTATCCAGAAAATGTACAAAACAAAAGTACAATTGTATCATAAATTCATGAGACTGGCATGCCAGTGGACAAGATACTCCAAAATGTGGCAACCGTAGTGGAGAGTATGCCATTAAGTCCTCAACATTAAGCGCACCAGTCTGATGTGAATTTCGCACAAAGATCTCATATTATTAGCTAACCAAGTCTCGCTTCTCAGTTTAAGCCTTAGATCAACTCGGAAAGACAACAAAGATGACAAATTACAGGATTATATGATAATCCGTGCATTCGAAAGACTCATGCACAAACATCGCTAGATCGCTAATTCTGCATAGCCGAAGTTGTGCAGGGTATGATATAGTCGGCTTGCCCGTCCTTGTAACTTGTTCATATGTTGTGTAAATTTCGAAAAGAAAATATATGCAGCATACAACGATACCTTACCATAATGCAATCATTCTGCGCTAACGTACAGGTAAATTAGGTCAGTGTGTATTCGCTAATGTATCTTTCATTGGTAGTGTGTTAGGCGATGTCTCGATTTAGACTGGCTAGCAAAGGCGCATTGAGGCTAAGTCTTAAAATGGATACAACTATTTTTATTAAAGTAACTCATGGTCGGTTTCTTCTTGCCCGCAAACAAATTGCAGCTTTTTGTTAACGAATCCAGTCTTATTAATGGATGCTCGCTCTTATCGCGTAAATCAGTTCAAACCTAGCATTCTTATCTCGTAGTAGCGCGGTCATATTTCTGCCACTTCCCTATCCTTTGACATGACAGATACTTAAGAATGTGAATGAATATGTATGGATGTGCATATGTGTGTGTGGGTAATAATTCTGCTTCTAATGGAGAATAAAGCGTGTTCCGTACGAAGGCACACTTTGTGAATTGTCTTTATTGAACTAAATTTAATTAATTAAATTATTGGAAACAACAGCCTTACACAGAAACACGCATCGATGTATGTGTGTGTATGTATGTATATACATGATACGTTGTTGCTCGACTGTGTGGTGGCAGTACCCAACCGATACGCGCCAACACACACAGGCTCGCATTAGACACATAATATGTATGTATGTGTAGCCGTATTTGAAAGTATTCGACACAAATTGATAGTCTTTACGCAGATGTACTGTTGTACGCACATTAGGGTGTCTTGATTTGTAATACAGTATAGAAGATGGTCATTGATTTCGACCCTACCGACAGTGAGTAAGGATGTGGCCCAAGAAAAAAACAGTATTTATTTTCCTTTACGCCCTATTAAGGAATAAGTGGGGTATTTCATTGAAATCGGTGGACAGTTCGCGCACTGACCGAAACCTACTGCTAATTCCGGCTCCGAAAGGAAAATTCGCACAGCTGATTTAACATATGTATGTAGTTTAGTGATCCTCTTTAGTCGCCTGTATTTACCGGGTGGACAAATGTAAATTGTTCTTACATGTGTTCACTTGAACGATAGGCGCACACACTAACCACGAAAGCTAACCTCTCGATTGTTTACGCCTCATATAATCTCTCTCAGGAATGAGTAAAATATCTCAGCTTCCACATAGAGGTCCAATTCGACTTTGGTGCAGTGAATAAATCGAGTAGTCGAAATTTGAACTGGACTCTTTTTTTATCATCACAACGACGTTGTCGTAATCTAACATCAGTCGTTGAGTGTGGTCGTGTCATGACATTTCTATAACTAGTGGTGATTTCCTGTTTAGTAAAAAATTACTTTTTATTTTCTTCTTCCCGACGCTTCGGCAATTTTTGTTGAATTTTTTCAGGGAATCGTATTAATGTTGAATTTTAAGTTAAATTACTTTCAATTTTACAAACACGCAATTTGCAGTAACAACTTAAGAAATCTTTTATACTATACCAAAAAGGCTTATAACCGACTTTTAGAGCCAAATATAATTGATAATTTTTAAATCGAAAAAAATTGTTGGTGACTATTTGCATCGACATTGTAATTCCACTTTTACAAAAACTGTTTTAAGCACTTCTTTTATTTTATAACTGTTTTAAGCACTTCTTTTATTTTTAAGTGGTTTATTCGATTTTTTAATATTTACGGAAATCTAAAGAAGTTTATGTCTTTGCATGTTAAAGACGGGGTCAGAGTTGGAGCGCCTTATGTGGAAAATCTCGGGAACCAAATATCCGTCGAATAGCCGTCAAAGTTATAGTTTGCATTGCAAACTAGAAAATTCTGATAGGTTTGAATACCACAGCGATACTAACAACAGAAAGTCGAAATGTTGGTTTGTGGTCCCAAACACCACCAAAATCTTAAAATCCGTACCCTTTAAAAACTTTGTACTGGTACTTATAAGTGTATAAAGGGGGCAAACCCCTTTTTGTACTCGACAAGAATAATTTAAAAGGATTAGTTCCTAGAATTTTTTTATTGTCGCACAGTTTAATACTGTTTTTAAAAGAAATCCCTGAAAAATGTATAATACGAGTATGTATATTAGAGCGCCCATGAAATAAACGGAAAAGTGTTATTCTTTCCGCTCCCCGCTCATTTTCTAGTATATTGGGCATCAAAAATAATAACCGTTTTCAATCGGATGGAAACCGGCAGGTCCGTCACGACTTTTAGCCCTAAAAATGGAGTAAAACAAGTTGCAATTTTTGATGAGCTATACCTCGTCGTTTGAGTCAAATGTTTTTTCAAACGTTTATAAATAAAATTACAAATTTACGTTTGAACAAAATTTTGATTCAAATTTGAAGTTTGACTTCTGAAAACACCATGAAGGGTCATAGCTAGGTCAAAAATTGTGCTAGAGAAAATGTTTGCCTGTATATTTGCAACACAAATGCTTAAGGTGTATTTTCCGAAAGTCGTCTGGCTTACGACTTATAGCTTATCAAAGCTTTCCACTAGTTTTACTCCATTTTAGGGCTTAAAGTCGCGACGGATTGACCGGTTTTACTAGAAAATGACCGGGGAGCGGAAAAAATAAATTCATGAGACTGGCATGCCAGTGGACAAGATACTCCAAAATGTGGCAACCGTAGTGGAGAGTATGCCATTAAGTCCTCAACATTAAGCGCACCAGTCTGATGTGAATTTCGCACAAAGATCTCATATTATTAGCTAACCAAGTCTCGCTTCTCAGTTTAAGCCTTAGATCAACTCGGAAAGACAACAAAGATGACAAATTACAGGATTATATGATAATCCGTGCATTCGAAAGACTCATGCACAAACATCGCTAGATCGCTAATTCTGCATAGCCGAAGTTGTGCAGGGTATGATATAGTCGGCTTGCCCGTCCTTGTAACTTGTTCATATGTTGTGTAAATTTCGAAAAGAAAATATATGCAGCATACAACGATACCTTACCATAATGCAATCATTCTGCGCTAACGTACAGGTAAATTAGGTCAGTGTGTATTCGCTAATGTATCTTTCATTGGTAGTGTGTTAGGCGATGTCTCGATTTAGACTGGCTAGCAAAGGCGCATTGAGGCTAAGTCTTAAAATGGATACAACTATTTTTATTAAAGTAACTCATGGTCGGTTTCTTCTTGCCCGCAAACAAATTGCAGCTTTTTGTTAACGAATCCAGTCTTATTAATGGATGCTCGCTCTTATCGCGTAAATCAGTTCAAACCTAGCATTCTTATCTCGTAGTAGCGCGGTCATATTTCTGCCACTTCCCTATCCTTTGACATGACAGATACTTAAGAATGTGAATGAATATGTATGGATGTGCATATGTGTGTGTGGGTAATAATTCTGCTTCTAATGGAGAATAAAGCGTGTTCCGTACGAAGGCACACTTTGTGAATTGTCTTTATTGAACTAAATTTAATTAATTAAATTATTGGAAACAACAGCCTTACACAGAAACACGCATCGATGTATGTGTGTGTATGTATGTATATACATGATACGTTGTTGCTCGACTGTGTGGTGGCAGTACCCAACCGATACGCGCCAACACACACAGGCTCGCATTAGACACATAATATGTATGTATGTGTAGCCGTATTTGAAAGTATTCGACACAAATTGATAGTCTTTACGCAGATGTACTGTTGTACGCACATTAGGGTGTCTTGATTTGTAATACAGTATAGAAGATGGTCATTGATTTCGACCCTACCGACAGTGAGTAAGGATGTGGCCCAAGAAAAAAACAGTATTTATTTTCCTTTACGCCCTATTAAGGAATAAGTGGGGTATTTCATTGAAATCGGTGGACAGTTCGCGCACTGACCGAAACCTACTGCTAATTCCGGCTCCGAAAGGAAAATTCGCACAGCTGATTTAACATATGTATGTAGTTTAGTGATCCTCTTTAGTCGCCTGTATTTACCGGGTGGACAAATGTAAATTGTTCTTACATGTGTTCACTTGAACGATAGGCGCACACACTAACCACGAAAGCTAACCTCTCGATTGTTTACGCCTCATATAATCTCTCTCAGGAATGAGTAAAATATCTCAGCTTCCACATAGAGGTCCAATTCGACTTTGGTGCAGTGAATAAATCGAGTAGTCGAAATTTGAACTGGACTCTTTTTTTATCATCACAACGACGTTGTCGTAATCTAACATCAGTCGTTGAGTGTGGTCGTGTCATGACATTTCTATAACTAGTGGTGATTTCCTGTTTAGTAAAAAATTACTTTTTATTTTCTTCTTCCCGACGCTTCGGCAATTTTTGTTGAATTTTTTCAGGGAATCGTATTAATGTTGAATTTTAAGTTAAATTACTTTCAATTTTACAAACACGCAATTTGCAGTAACAACTTAAGAAATCTTTTATACTATACCAAAAAGGCTTATAACCGACTTTTAGAGCCAAATATAATTGATAATTTTTAAATCGAAAAAAATTGTTGGTGACTATTTGCATCGACATTGTAATTCCACTTTTACAAAAACTGTTTTAAGCACTTCTTTTATTTTATAACTGTTTTAAGCACTTCTTTTATTTTTAAGTGGTTTATTCGATTTTTTAATATTTACGGAAATCTAAAGAAGTTTATGTCTTTGCATGTTAAAGACGGGGTCAGAGTTGGAGCGCCTTATGTGGAAAATCTCGGGAACCAAATATCCGTCGAATAGCCGTCAAAGTTATAGTTTGCATTGCAAACTAGAAAATTCTGATAGGTTTGAATACCACAGCGATACTAACAACAGAAAGTCGAAATGTTGGTTTGTGGTCCCAAACACCACCAAAATCTTAAAATCCGTACCCTTTAAAAACTTTGTACTGGTACTTATAAGTGTATAAAGGGGGCAAACCCCTTTTTGTACTCGACAAGAATAATTTAAAAGGATTAGTTCCTAGAATTTTTTTATTGTCGCACAGTTTAATACTGTTTTTAAAAGAAATCCCTGAAAAATGTATAATACGAGTATGTATATTAGAGCGCCCATGAAATAAACGGAAAAGTGTTATTCTTTCCGCTCCCCGCTCATTTTCTAGTATATTGGGCATCAAAAATAATAACCGTTTTCAATCGGATGGAAACCGGCAGGTCCGTCACGACTTTTAGCCCTAAAAATGGAGTAAAACAAGTTGCAATTTTTGATGAGCTATACCTCGTCGTTTGAGTCAAATGTTTTTTCAAACGTTTATAAATAAAATTACAAATTTACGTTTGAACAAAATTTTGATTCAAATTTGAAGTTTGACTTCTGAAAACACCATGAAGGGTCATAGCTAGGTCAAAAATTGTGCTAGAGAAAATGTTTGCCTGTATATTTGCAACACAAATGCTTAAGGTGTATTTTCCGAAAGTCGTCTGGCTTACGACTTATAGCTTATCAAAGCTTTCCACTAGTTTTACTCCATTTTAGGGCTTAAAGTCGCGACGGATTGACCGGTTTTACTAGAAAATGACCGGGGAGCGGAAAAAATAACACTTTTTATTTTATGGGCGCTCTAATGTATATAAATGTATAATTTGAACAAACAAAAAATTGAAAAGGGGACTGTTTTTCCCAAAACATAGCAATAAAATGTTGTTCATAAAAAATCTTAAATGGCATAAACGGTATTTCAGATAGCCATTCGATGTGTTAAAACAATTAAACAGACCAGTCATTGTTGATGAGGTACTCTAATGTATGTACATATCTCACTGCTGTGGATTGTCGGAGTTTACTGGGAGACGATGTTGAGTGGCACTATTAGTACAACTACCAACGACGACGATGATGTTGCAACATGAGGCATAGTCAACGGCGTACCCGGTCGATGTTTACTCGGTGCTCCAAGAATATTAAAAAGTCCCGAGTATTAACAATAAATGGACCTCAATTAAATTTGATGCATGGTTTTAATGCTGTGGCATCTTTCAACCTTCCAAAGTTGATTCATTGATTGAAGTGGTGGTTTTTCTGCTGCAGTGTGGGCTGTATGTGTGTGTGCGTGTAGGTACTTACATTGTTGTGGGTGACGCCATTCGGTCCCATCAGAATTTACTTAAAAATCATATGGAGCAATCGAAACCCATTAACCTCAATTTAATTCGATCAGAGCACGCGTTTAAGTAGTTGCAATTAAGTAACACGCACACATATATTGGCATATATTCACATAGAACATGTGTATATGTTCAATACAATTAAGCACTATAAACCGCCCCTCCACCTTACCGTCTGGCTCAAGGAACTCAAAGTGATGATAAACACGTAAAGGTATACTTAGACTAACACATGCATGCATTCAAGTGGCTGTACTTACAGTGACGTGAGCGATGTTAGAAACTCAAAGGATCCTGGCATGACACACGAAATTTGATTGTCGTAGAGATTCCTGTTGAGGAGAGTACATATAATGGTTTTGTTAATATGATTGTAATTACGAGTATATTGGTGTTGTTCACCAGCCCCACCACTTACAGCGTTTTCAATTGATGCAGCCCTAAAAACATCTTGTTGGAGACCTCTTTGATCTTGTTCTCCGCCAGCTGCAGCTCTTGTATGTGGGAAGCGCCTTCGAAGGCGTTCGCTTCTACGCCACTGATCTGATTGCGCTTTAGGTCCAGTTTCACCAAGTGCGGCAGACGGCCAAACAAACCATCCGATGTAATGCGTCCCAGTTCGTTGTCGTTCAGTAGCCTGTAGCAAGAGTATATAGTAATAGCGTATTATTATTGGGAGAAGATTTGGAAATACTTGGAGGTTTCGTTCTTACAGCTCGGTTGTGTGCAACGGTATATCGCGAGGAATTTCCTTTAGACCGCGTCCAGAGCAGTCCACCACTGTTCCATCACACTGGCACAATGCAGGACAATCAGTGTCCAGGCGACATTCTCCCGAAAGCTTCATACGCATCTCATCCCAAGAGCCTAAGTAGCAAAAAGAAAGGAAACAATCAACACACACATATACAGGCATACGTTAGTTTGCATATTACATAAGAAGGGTGAAGGGTATAACGACATACATGGATTGGTAAACAAACAGAACAATAACTCACACTTGAATTTTTCCTCCCGCAACGTCTCAATACGCCGGCGATGCATGCGCTTGGGTGCTTCACATCGAGCGCCACTTGTTTCAATGGGGTTTTTGTGCAAGTAGTCGGCCAACCATCTAAGATTACAATCGCAAATAAAAGGATTCTTTGCCAGATGCCTGTGGGTAAGCGATAAGATGTACTTTAAGTAAAATCTTAAGTGTTTATTTTCCAGCAATTTCTTTGTGTAAAAGTGAGCATGAACCATTCCCATTCACCCTTTATCCATCGGGCAAATCAGAAACAAATACAGCTTCTCTCAAGCTGTTTGCTTTAGTATAGTTGGTCGCTCCTTGGAAAAGGACAGCCATTAGCAGGCAAGTCACTGTATTGTCTAATCCTATGATCGCCAACTTGAATATCAGCAGCTTGTGAAAATAGTGCAATGACATAGATTCCACATGTACTTTTTATGTGGTCCATGGAAGCTTATAGAATCTCCACAGATTCCTTTGTATGGAGAATATTTCTAAATAACTGCCTACAGCTGTGCAAAATGTGGCTAGTGTTAGTACACGCAGTAAAATATGGTTGCTATATGGTCACGGCAATTATAATATGTTCTCCGCAATAACAGTATGTTTGTCGCAACCATAGTATTGTTTTCTGAATTTAATTTTGACAATAGTATGATTGCCGCAATATTAATATTGTTGAAATGTAACAATAGTTGTTGAAATGTTACAATAGTATTATTGTCTAATTTAAAAATGAAAATATAGTTGAAGCAACAATATAAATATGGTTAGTGCGACGAAAGTATTGTTTTTTTTTGGGTTTTATGTTAACAATTATATGATTACGGCAATAAAACAGTACGATTGTAATTTTTCTGCATTTAAATATGCATTTAAATATGCTTTGGAACAATGTTATTGTTACGGATCTAATGCAATTATAGTACTTTTTATATGGAAATGAAAATTTTCAAACAAACTGCTTTGACTTTGTTCAACTGATAAATATTATTAAAAAAACGCTCACACTTTTTTAACTGAAGAAAACTTCAGTTAACTCCTATTATTTTGAATTTAATGTATTTTTAAATAATTTTTATAATTCAAAACTGTCAGTGACAACTTAACCCAATTCCAATAAATAATTTTGTGGATCACGGAAGCTATATTATACCAATTGCTCGTCAGACTGCACGGCTTAAGTGGAATTCGATAGGTCATACTTTTCGAAAACCATGCAACAGTACCTATCTGAAGATTGACAATGGAATAGAATCCGCAAGAAAGCAGATGTACTTGGTTTTTTTAAATAAATTAAAAAAGCCAAAAAAAAATTTTAAAGAAATAAAAACGTTATGTAACGATAGATCAAGATCCCAAGGGGGAAAAAAACAAAGGCCGGTATATTTACACCCTCACCCTGCTAGGAAAGAGGATGTATGTCCTTTGGTACGACTTAAAAGTGTAACGTATCGAAAATATTATTGAAGCTCCTACATATTTTTTGACAAAGTCCGTTTGATGACTTTGCAAGACATTGGAGCCACGTCGGTTTTAAGTTTTGTGTGTGATAATATGCAATTAAAAGAGCGCTGTCTTGCCACACCCCTCTGATTACACCAATACTTAATTACTGTTTTGCCCACTTTCGGTATACTTGTAATAATCTTGTTAAAAATCAGTACTTAACATAACAAGTTTTATTTTTAATTTAATCCTTACTTTTAGCCAGGGATGCAAAAGTTAATATAAGTACAATTGTACTTTTTGATAGATTTTCGAATTGAAGGTACCGTGATACAAGCGCTACTTATTTGATACTTTTTACAAATGATTCAATCTGTTGTCTTTGTATTCTTACACCACTCTGTGGTGTGACGTAGTAGTCGGTGACTCATTAAACCGATCAATACAGATCAAGAAAACGGGATTGACCTCTATGCCAGGGCTATATCAATAAGTGGACTGATATCACCAATTTGTATAAGCGGGTAACAGTTTGATCGTAATGTACTCCGCAAATTTCAGCAGATTGGATTATGTAACAGGTGGATTTAAGAGCTAAAAATATAGCTCTCACATTTGTGAGAGCTATATCTAAACCTGAACTTCTTTTTCTTTAAATAACTTCCGTCTAACTTGTGCCCAATTTTAGCAAGATTAGATGTTATGGGTGGCAGCTAGAGCTAAGAGCTATGTCTAAATCTGAACCAATTTTTTCAATTTCAGCAAGTACGATCTGTAGTATGATCACAAACTTAAAATGAATGAACGACGGACGGAAAGATGTAGTTGAATGAAATCAGCTGGTGATTATACCGGGTGATCAGTCTAGAGGTATTTTTTCAAAACAAAAAAAAAACAAAAGTTCAAATCAAGTGTGGAATCTTAGTTGTTCATTCATTTTTTAAATATAATTTTCTTCAAATGTTAACCGCAACTAAGTCTCAGCGTGTCCATTCGGAAGGTCCAATTTTGGATGACTCGTTCGAGCATTTCGACTGGTATGGCATTCATGATACGCGTAATGTTGGCATCGATACCTGAATCTTAGCTGGTTTGTCAGCGTAGACTTTGGACTATACGTGGCCCCTAGGCCTTAACTTAATGATCCATTGTTTGAGCAGCTGTATGGCAAGTGGCACCGTTCTGTTGCAAATACCAAATACCGCTAAGATAACGGGCTTTAATTTTAGGTAGCAAAAAGTCCGGTATCAAGGCGCGATAGCGGCCATCATCATTTTTGAAAAAATATGGACCGATGATTTCACCAGCACATGAACTGCCCCAAATCATGGTTTTCTCTGGGTATAATGACAGCTCTTGAACCTCTTCTGGTTGCTCTTCAGCCCAAAAGCGGATATTTTATTTATTGACGTTGTTCGAAAACAGCGGATCTTCTCGTTTCTCATTTCCATAATTCAGTTGCACAATTTGGAGACGTTGTTGCGGTGTTAGTCTTTCCATGATAAAATGGCAAACAACACTGAAAAGGAAAGAAAATAAAGTTTAACGCTGAAAAAAAACTCCTACGGAAAAGATACCTCTAGATGGATCACCCTATACATCGTGGATATAGCTTTAATATTTGCCGTAAAACTCACTTGTAACAATATAAAAGAACAACAATCCTTTTTAATACCAAACAATTCCGACTCACATTTTTAATGTCCGCATTTAATTTGGCTTGGTCGTGTTGAAAATGACTACTGGTTATAAATCACTGGGTGTAGAATTTTACATCTTTGACTAGATTTAGTGCAGATAGTGCGCAATATATTCGCAAGGTTGCATTTTTTAACATACGAACACAGGTTCAGTGCAGCATGCAGAAGTACAAATTGATATTTGTAGTCTCTAAAACGTAGTAAGGATCATTTAAATGGCATTTTCGATCAAGGCATAAAGAGTAATTTGGAAAATGCAGCAATTTGTTTGACTGCCTTGGGACTTTTATATCTAGTTTCGAAGCTCTTTGAGATTAACATAGGAAAATAGTTTCTTTTGCAAATCTTTAATTTGAAGGAAGGAAGGAAGGAAGGAAAAAAGTTATTCAACTGTTAGTTTAAGCGGGTTTGTATAAGTCCGCTTAATTCCGTTTTTGCTTCTCTTATACAACACGTCTTTTAATTTACTTTTAGCTATGCCTAACGTACTCTAAAAGACCATTGGAACAAGATATCAAACCCCTAAATTCCTCAAACCAATACCGATTAACAGGGGTTCAAAATTTGTTAAATTATTCACAAATGTTTTTTAAGTTTTATTTTCTACATAAATGTAAAATACTTTTTCTGTGAATCTAAGCCCGGATTTTAACAGTAAATCCCAGTTACTTAGTATAGGAAAATGTATCGTTCACAACTCACAGATATGAAAAAAGTTATCCGTTTGTTTTTAAATATACTCGTATTATTGTAAAAGTAGAAGTTAAGTAAGAAACGTTTAAATACTCAATGCAAATATCAAATTCTGTGCCGCCCTGTACGCGACCGCAAAACTAACTGGACTGGCACATTTTCTGTTTTACTAGCAACTTTTTGTTTTTTAAAAGCAATCTTTTATAAGACATCTGTCAAAATTTCCGAAATATTTAATGATTATTTTCTTTGTTACAGGTGATTGAAGTAAACAAGTTTTATAATTTTTGAAAAATGGAAAATAAAGAGTTTCGTGCGGTAATTAAACACTTTTATATGAAAGGTTATACACCACACCGTGAAATCCTGGGTTTAACAATTTAAAATGGGTCGTTCAAGTACGGAAGATGAACAACGCTCTGGAAGACCGAAAACTGTTACTACTATTGAAAACATTAGAAAAATATTTATTGAAGTGACTAAAGATAGACGAATAAAGCTCAGAGAACTTGCTGATATTGTTAAAATACACGAAAAACAAGCTTGGAGTATTTTACATGATGAACTCCACATGAAAAAGCTATCCGCAAGAACGCTGCCGCGTTTGTTGACTTTGCCCCAAAAAATCCGTTGGACCAATTCCGAGGAGCTTTTAGCGATTTATCAGCGTAATCCAATAGAGTTCTTGCGCCGATTCATAACTGTTGATGAAACATGGATCCATCACTACATCCCAGAATGCAAAGAACAGTCAAAACAATGGATAGAAGCTGGTCAAAGTGGTCCTAAGAAGGCGAAAACTGTTAAGTCAGCAGGAAAAGTAATGGCCACATTATTTTGGGATGCAAGGGATATAATATTTATTGATTATCTTGAGAAAGGAAAAACTATAAATAGTGAATATTATTGTGCATTATTGGATCGGTTGAGTAAAGAAATCAAGATAAAACGACCGCATTTAGAAAAAAAAGTTTTTTTTCATCAAGATAATGCTCCTTCACACACTGAATTTTTAACTCAACAAAAACTGGCCGAATTACGATTTGAAATTGCTCCGCATCCACCATATAGTCCAGATTTAGCTCCTTCTGATTATTTCTTGTTTCCAAATTTAAAAAAAATTCTCGGTGGCAAAAAATTTTCGTCCAATAGCGAGGTTATTGCTGAAACTGAGGCATATTTTGAAGGCCTTGAAAAATCTTATTTTTCGGATGGAATTAAAAAACTTGAAAAACGTTTGATGAAAAATAAATAATAATAATTCCAAAAAAACGGTTCTTTTTATGTTATGCCAGTTACTTTTGCGGTCGCCCTCGTAATGTATTTTCCGGTGTTCTATGTTTCTGCCACGTTTTTCTTGCTTTACGTTTTTATGATACTAGCTCTCTTAAATTATATATCTTATAATAATTGTTGCCTTTGTATTTATGAATATTACTAACTGGAGTACTTTCTCAGGCTGCAGTTTAAAAAAGTGCATTAAATTCCAAATAATAGGAGTGATTTATTTAACAGAAGAATAAATCAGTAAAGGTTTTTAATAAAAATATTTCAGTCAAAGCAGTTTGTTAGTACTATTATTGTATTAAATCCGTAACAATAACATTGTTCTAAAAAGCATATTCAAATAAATACAAATTATAATCATGCAGTACGATTGCCGTAATCATATTATTGTTAACATAAAACTGAAAAACAAAACTTTTGTCGCGCCAACCATATTTGTATTGTTGCTACAACCATATTTTCATTTTCTTCTTTGGCAATAATATTATTGTTACATTTCAACAACATCAATATTGCGGCAATCATACAATTGTCAAAACTAAATTCAATTGCAAAGAACATACTACTATTGCCGTGAACACATAGTAACCATATTTTTGCTCTGCGTGAAGAGTGACATTATTGGAATTCGGAAGCAATCTTTGCACCGAGGCTATATCATGGCATTTTCAAATTCCATAGGGGTTGTTTTGGCCCAATATAAAACAACCGCCATTAATACGCTTGTCGAAAATCTACTAGTGTTATTTTTGTCGTAATTCAAAAATAATAACACTGGTCGTATTTCGAGAACGACGATCGCAATAAGGGCGATTGTTTATAAAAATGACAGCTTTGTAAACAGTTTTTACACATCATTTTAATAATCGCAGAGCATGATGCATTTTTGTGGCGAATTAAAACATCTGGACAAAACGAGGAAAATACAAAAAGTTGCACAAATATTATAACAATAAGAAAGTGGCATATAAGTATCATTGTCGAAAAGAGGAACAAAATTGACACTTTAATGGCACAGCGGTTATTCTGCATGCCGCATGAAAAATTTTATTATCATGATAATTATGTTGTTTTTGTTAATTGTTTTAAGAAACTATATATACAAAAAGCTTAGTTTATTGTAAAGCTGAATATCAAAAGTGGGCGGAATGGTGCATTTGCACCAAAATGAGACATGCCAACCAATTTTTTCATATGCAAGTGCATTAAAATATTGCGGTGTTCGCAATATAAAAGAATTTTACGCACTGGGTGACAAGTTATGTGGATACTGAAACAGGGTCATTTGTATAGGAGGTACCAGAAGGGGTGTGGTTAGGAGTTAATTTTTTTGTCGCAAACTTTGCTATATAACTCTATTAGGTACTGATAGTAGTCAGATCGTGGGAATATAAGTAGTATTAAGGATATTACAAGCGTATTAAAATGGAGGAAATGGTACATGTTGAAGGTACAAGAAGAGAAGTGACAACGTGGCCTACTTCAAATCCCAGAGACAGGTTTGGACATATATTTAATGTTAGGCCAGTTACTTTTGCGGTCGCCTCGTACATACATACATACACTCGTATTTTTACACAATATATTCTTATTTTTTATCGTAATTGTTTGCGAACTATTCTTCGAATAAAAGAGTTATGATCAGCTCCATGTAAACAGAAAAACTTCGGGCCAACCCACTGCCGAATGAGCCATTGAGGGTTTCGAGAATGAGACGTAATGCTGCAATAGCACCCCCACGATTTACGTACTGGTTTGACAAACAGGGATCAACAAGTTTCATAATTGGTGCAACAATGGGTACAGCCATCGTTGCATCACACCTCGCCAAGTGGTACGTGTTTACGGAGCATTTGAAAAGACGTTATGTGCACTTATTTATGTACATTCAAGTGCCCTTGTATCTATGGTAAATAAAAGATTGACGATGCTAATGTTTGTCGTTCACGTCCGACGACCGATTCACGTGAGAATGGAATTCTTTAAAATATGATTTAAAATATGATAAGAGCTCATACATACATACTACATATGGATGCGGTTAGGTAGATGTTGTTGTGGGTATACAAATACTTACAGTGTCTGAATGCTCTTCATGGCATCGAAAGTGCCATTTGCCAGCGTCTGGATATTGTTGTCGTACAATGAGAGCAAGCTGAGGCTATGCAAGTCGCGGAAAGCATCCTTGCGAATACACGAAATCTCATTGGCGTTTAAAAGCAGCAACTGCAGTGACGAGAGTCCTTTAAAAACGCCCGAAGGTAAATCCTTTATCTTATTGCCGTACAGAACGCTGAAAAATTAAAAAGAAAAATATGAAAAAGAATGAGTAATGGAAAATGCAAAAACATTCACCATCGGGATTCTAAAATGGACAACAACACCACGTCAACATCAACAACACTGGCATTCGCAGATGCACTCTCACACACATTGTCGAGCCACTCGAACAGGTTTCGCACATGAACACATGACTCAAAGGAACATTGTACGAATATATGTTTGTGTGTGTGTGTGTGTGAATGCATCTACCGAAGGCTGCTCATCATAATCTTCTTTTGACGTTGGTTGGCTTATATTCGTAAGTGTTTTGTTGTTGTCGTCTTTGCTGCTGGTCGTATGTGACATTTGCAGCTTTGGGACCGCTTTACTTAACGAAAAAACATGCATTTGCCTTGGTATAGAAAGGACATATCTCAATTCTTCGCAATCTTTACAAAACTGACTGAACACTCCTAAATACAGGGTGGAGCGCGGTAATTTGCTTTTTTGCACTGCAGGGTGTGGCGGCGCTGTTGGTCGAAGAGAGTGGAGAGTGTGCGTGGCTTATTGTGGCGACGAGATTTGTATTCGTCTGCCTTTCAGTTGACATCATGCATTAGACACGTGAGGGAGGACATTTTGTGTTGAAGCGTATTTTTAAAATGTGCATTCGATCATTGCAGTGCAGCGTGCTTTTCGTTTACGATTCGCTGTTCCCCCACGCGGACGTGTCCCTGGACGGCAATTAATTGTAAATTGGGTAACTTCATTGAGAACAGCGGGGAATATGTCATGTGTACAAAGGGGACCTGCGAGAAATATTACAACACCACAACACATCGAGAGAGTTAGAGCAGCAGTACTGCAAGCTCCGAAACGCTCTGCTCGGCCGTTACTGTTGTAATCGTTAACTCCGAACGGTACTTGACTATGATACAGGATTTTTTCAACCGGCTCTTGAGGCAATGCAATTAAGCCACACACAGTGTGGGTTGCCATGAATTGTTTTTTCTTAGAAAAATTTATTTTATATTTGAGAAACAGAGCAAAGCCTCTTCAAGGGGGTTGATAAGCTAGTAATAGCTTTCATTAATATATATTTTGAATGCAATTCAGTGTCGTATAAACATATATGTGACAGCGCATATAGAAACGGACCTAAGGGTAAAAAAAAACAATTTTCATTGTTTTTCTTTTATTGATGTGGACAACATCTGAACATCGAATGAGACCGATCCCATGCCCCAAAAGTGTTCCCTCCCAGAGATATGCGCGTTTTATGAAAGTGAAGTCGACGATTCTAAGCGCAAATAGAAACGGACCTAATCTTTAAAATGGCTCTCCTGAACAAAACTGGTTTTTAACCTTAGGTCCCTTTACCTATTTTGCGCGTCACATATATAATTATCTTGATATACCATTTGACTTTTAAAATATTCACATATATAATTATCTTGATATACCATTTGACTTTAAAATATTTTAAAAATATAGCATTTCTCCGTGAAAAAGATATGCCGAAATTTATAAGGCTTTAAATATAAACTAATTTTTGATTCTCAATGGAAAAAAATAATGGTGCCTACTGTTCCCCCAAACTGTTCTTTCAATAAAACGAAAGAGGGGAATGTCTTTGACCAAAAAAATAGTTTTAGGATATTGCCAGAATAGAACGAAAACTATAAATTTCTGAAAAAATCGTGGAACTTGTCATACAATTTTTGCAGCTATTTGGATATTTTTATGAAATGTTTCTGTTTTATTCGCATAAACCCGATATTTCACAAAACCACAAAGAAAAAAATTTTATTTAAAAATGAAATAATTTGCAAAAGAGAAATCAATTTATTAAACACTTTTATCAAAGCCAAAAATATCTTTAATTTAATTCTGATCAAGTTGAAGATGTAAAAAAGCGATTAAAAAGCTATTCCTTAATCATTCTAATAATAGGTGCCATATATGCCAAGTTTTAAATGGGCTGAACAGTTTAGCTTCAATCAAAAAATGTTAAGTCAAATGCATCGATTTTGATTGTATGAGCGGTGGGCGGTTAACGTGGCCGATTTAGATGAAATTCCATTTTTTATTTGATCAATATAATGCTTAATGCCAACTGTCCATGCTGTAGATTATGCACCAGAATGTATAAATAACGTTTTTTCTCGAGATATAGAGCGTACAAATCTGGGAAAGTAGAATAAGACGAGCTCTCCTTAAATACTCTACATGTTCATAAGTATGTGATTGGTTATCGGATCACCAAATTTCAAAATACACAGGCCTGTGGAAATAGCTAGTGTTTTCGCTGATAGCATTTTCGAATTCGAAACAATTTTTTTCATAACATTGTTTTTATGAAGGCCCAATTTCGCAATGTATGGTTATATTAAAAAAGCAGTCATAGTTGTAATTGTTTACATGTCATAATGTCCATGGATATTATGACACAGTAAAAAGTATCACAAAGTCCATATACCACATGACACATTTGAAAATATTGCAACGCTATGGACGTTTTGACGAAATCGTACCGAATGAATAAGTTTAAGCAAAATATCAGTAACTTACAGTTCCGAATCCCATGATTATGCCTACCTATTGCTGAAAGTCTTTAAGACCGGTCGAGAAGTTCGGCATTGTCGGCCTTCGATCTTAAGGACTTTTTTCTGCGTAGCTGAAGTTATGACAGCCATATGAGTTTTCAGGATTTTGGAAACATTTTATTTGTCTCAAATACTTTTATGTTATTTGAAAAGTGACAGCTTTTTCCGCTCTAAATTCTCCGAGAACGGTGACCGCTACAGATTTATGATAAACCATTTTTTAGACAATCTTTAGTTCGGTAATCAGAAAGAAAAGCTTCAGTGTGATCGAACTGTAATGGGGTCCCAAATGAATAGCGACTTGGAAAGTAATAATCTACAAAAAGTTAGCCGATTTCAAATTATTTTCATCCCTTTGTCACCAAAGACGTATCATTCGTCCTACCTTTCGTTTTTGTGCCAAGTAAAGCATCTTAATTTGTCCATAAAAGTTGATCCAAATTATTTTTTAAGACAATTTTAACACAAAGTTTTAATATTAAAAACATAACATCTTGCTAGGTTTTAATTTTAAGTACAACTTATATATTTTGACCTCCTAAACCGATATTGGGGTTTTCAGCCGGTGTTACTTTCAATTATGAGCCGCCGTGGTACGATAGTAAGAGTGAACGACTATTGCACAAGTTAAAAACATTTAAAGGTCATGTAAAAGCTTCACTATAAAATTCATAAGCGGTTCTGAGTCGGCGATAAACAGTAGGTCCGCTGTTCCTTAATGGAATATAGAGGGAAATGTGTATTCTAGTTTTACTACAAAAACATAGTTTACGAGGTATAGAAACCTTTTTTAAACCTGAAATCAAATATGGTAATAATTAACTCCACTTGTATAAAAATAAGCTGAGCACTAGTAAACCAAGATATTGTGTCCAAATTCTTCTTCAATTTGTTATTTCTAGTTTTAAAATGGCAATAAAAACGTATAGGCATTTACTTTGAACGATATTTGTGAAGAACCTATATCGCACTGCACATTACAGGAGTGTTGACACATATGTACGTATGTACATTTATACCACTTTTCAACACCCCCTTCAGTAGTACGAGTATATGTCGTCGAGATAATCATACTTCGAATTTGATATGGTGATCTTTTTAGGTACTTACAGTGTTGTTAATGCTTTAAGGCCGCTAAGTGCATCATGAGCTATTCTCGAAATGTTGTTGTTGGACAAATCAATTCGCCTCAAGCGTCGAAAATTTGCAAATGCTTTCGGGGATAGTTCCGTGATGAAATTTTGCTCCAATCGCCTGTAAGTAGATAATTAATTTCAAAATCTTCATCGCACACATACAATATGACTAGTGTTTTTTTGGTTAAGCCAATATAACTTAGATTGGGTAGCAAACCTGAAATATTTATAAATAAATAATATTAGAGTCATTTGTTAACAAAAAATGGTCCGATTTTAAAAAACACTGCTGTATTCGATTCCTTTTTTTGAAAAATAGTTTGGTATAGCTATTTTACCACTTAGCTTTATGCTCTATGGTTATCCAGGCTAAGTACTAAAATAGTTGCAACAATTTAAATTCGCTAGTTTTTTCTAGTACTTCTGGATTTTTTCCTTTGAATGGGCACTTTTTGTTAACAACTGATTATTTCGGGATTGTTATTCAGCCTTATTATTCGATCGTTTACTCAATAAAAAACTTTAATTAAATTGCAAACTGTCGTAAATCCTCTTTGCATTTACACCGAAAAAGAAAAACAAAGTAGCTTTAACATTTGTATACGCGCTTACGTTTTTTTTTTAAATTTTAAGGCGTTCCAAAATAGTGTTTAAAAATTCAATTCGAAGCGAATTTGTCCTGACAGCTCGATGGTATTGTACTTAACAACTCGACTGATATAAGATATTAAAAGGGTGCTTTTTCTCGGCATGCCGTCGACGATAGTTTTTGGGATTGCCGTCGCCGACTAAAATGGCAGAAATCAGTTTGTTAAAGGTGCTATTTATATCGGCTTCGTTGTCGTTGTAAAAATTCCAATATTGGTGGTTTTTTAAGTAAAGCCTTGATAACTAAGAATGGATAGAAATAATTTACTCATATTTAACTCAAAAGGGTCAATATAGACAAGTCCCGCTATACAAAAGTCCTGTTGTATTCGATTTTAAAAAAAATTCAGGAAAATAATATGTTGTAGCGGCAACTGCTTGCCGAGTCGACAGCCCCTGGCCGAAGAATTGCTCTTTAGGTCAATCCGGTCCACAGAACCGGCAGTCGTGGGATTGATTTGTTGCAGTCGTTAAGGAACTTAGCCTGGATAGACGCTAATAATTAGCGTCGTAGTAGAGGCTATGTACTTAAACCGCTACAAAAAAATTGACATTCTAGATTTTTCAAAAAAAAAAGTCTAGTACATCAGGACTTTTCCATTAGACACTAACAAAATTAAAAATTTTTGTTAACAAATGAATTAACTATTGCGGTTTTGCTATCCAGCCTATCGAGGCTTTACCTAAAACATCACTATTAACACCGAGATAAATATTGCATATTCCATGGCTGTATTGAAATGATACACATGTATATGTGTAAATGCCAACGGCTTGACGAGTAGGAAATTTATCCATGAGCAAGCGCTTCACGGTCAATGCATATCGTGCACTGCTCACTGATTTTATTTGATCCTCAATGAGAAGTTGAGGGTTGCAAGTTCAAGATGGACCTATGCGAATACGACTCTATTCGTCTATTCTCAAAGGAGTTTCTAGAGTTTTATCTTAGGCACATGTAGCGTTCAGGACATGAATGGATTATGTCTTTATTGCCGTCGACTTTGAATCGCCAATGTACTTACAATTCGGTGGTGTCATCTGGTAGAGTGGCTGGAACGCTAGTTAGACTCTTTTCACGACAATCTACAATGCCGTCGGCACATCGACATGGATGGGGACAACTGTTCTCAATACCACACTCAAGTGGTGCATGCTCAGTCAGTCCTACAAAAGATAAGCATTGATATTGGGTTTCGGTCTGTTGTGCACAAGGAACCGCATCTACAGCAGTGACATCTTACCTGAACACTTGAACTCTTGGTCGTGCAAGTCTGCTACATTTTGACCCTTAAGCTGCGACGGAGACTGACATCGTGTGTAAGGCGCGAGGCGAGGAGCACTGCGCAAAAAACGAGACATCCATGACAGATGACAGTCGCACGAGAACGGATTATCCGAAAGACGCAACGCCCGCAACCGGCTCAAGCCGCTAAATATGTTGTGTGGCAATGACGTCAGATTGTTATTATTGAGCGTGCTGTCCAGAACACATGAAAGCAAAACAAATCGAATGTCTTCAACATACATAGGTTCCTCCACTGGCTCGTTTCATACTTACAGTATTTCCAGATCGGCCAGACCCTTGAACGTATGATCATCCATACAGGTAATTTGATTATTGTCAAGCTGAAGACTGCGCAGTGATTGGGCGCCCTTGAAAACACGACGACCCACGGTAGCGATAGCATTGTTGGATACGTCCCTACATTATGTTCAGAAACGGCGAAATGATAAATAAAAGAAATTAGCCGTGTTTGTCTTTACCCTCGACCATTGCATTCAAAGAGCAAATTATCAAAAGCTTATAACATTCTGCCAGCGCTCGAACACAATGACCTCAGTCTTGATGCAGTATTTGCAATAGCCGTCATGCGCGCTACTTTACTCACTTGCAAATGTAAGCCGCGCTCGGTCCACTCAGCCGAGGCTCCAGAAGGGCGACGATACCATTGCAAACACTCTGGTCACTTGCAAATACCGCATCGATTCTAAGTGCCGCGTGTGCCGAGTGCCCGTGATATTAAGAAGCACACATTGCTCGACTACTTACAATCGCAAAAGACTCGCTGAACTTGTGACAAAGTTATCAGGTATTGCCTTTAGTCGATTGTTATTTAGGCGTCTGCAGATCATACAAATGCGTAAAGATGCGAAGATTGCGTGCAGGTAATGAAAAGTAAACAAAACGTATGTATAAAACAAAATGTAAAAAGAAAATAAATAATTAAATACAATCAGATTCAAAATGTTACCAAATCAATACTTAACGAATTCGAGCAACCACTACTTGCAATCAAATACTGAACACTCAAACAAATGAAACGGAAACGGTTCAATTATCAAACGTCTAAGTAGGCGTGGACCTCTATCATACACAAAATTGTGTGTGTGTATGTGTGTATTTTTTTGTTCACTACAAACACATGTACTCGTATGTTCAAACATACGTGCATATGTATATAGGTACTACTTTGTCATGCCAGTGGCCGATCTTATGTAGAATCACAAAACTTACAGTCGCTCCAAAGATATCAGATCCTGCAGAGAGCCCTTTTCGATGGTATGAATTTGGTTATCCGTCAATTGTCTGCAGAGCGAAAAAAGTTACATTAGGTCCAAACTGATTATCAGCGACGGTGGAATCGGTTGTACTTACAGTATTCTGAGTTTGGTTAATCTTTGAAAGTCAGACTCGAAAATCACAGTTATATTATTTCCTTGTAGGTCTCTGAAAAAAGCAAAAACACAATTTAAAGGATTTCACAAATATCAAGTGGGATACAAATGCTTTTTATTTAGATCTAACAAAATAAAAATATATTCTACAATTCATAACAACCCTGTGTATATTATGGTCAGGTGCCTTGAAATCCGGTGTCGATTCATAAAATTGCCTTGAAATCCACTAAATAATATCGATATTTTTGATGTGGTAACATCTATAGGCGAGGGTATCAAAGTGAACACATCCAAACAAAAAAGCTCACAGATTTTTCCGACTGCGATCACACAGATAGGTTGGCGTTAAGCTCCTCCGAAACGGCAGGACCGATTTGTATGAAATTTTGTGTGCATATCGGGTAGGTCTCAGAATCGGCCAACATCTTTTTTTCATACCCTTAAATTATTAGGGTGACCCACCCCTATATAGAACACAAATTTGTCCGACTGCGCAACTCAGATTGTCAAACTGCGAAAAACAACAAACACTGATGTAGCGACAGCGAATAGTTGTCCTGTGTAGGTGCGGAGCCCTCTCAGAGCAAAGAGAATGATAATGTTGTTATACGTAAAAAAAGAGATAGCAAGGGATCAACGAAAATTGGGTATAAAATAAAAAGTATTAAGCAAGAAAATAATGACATTTGTCTTTAAATACTTTTAAGTGTCATTAAGCATTTATATTATTTTAATAAAATGTGTATGATCAATATACTTTTGCATGCGCACAAACCAATTTTCAAAGCACTTTTTCCACTCCGATTAAGACACCTCCAAAACATGATTTGGAGCGTCAACAGCTGCTACGGTTTCTTGATGCTTGGGAATAAGAGGAAGACATTGGGTGCCAAATCTAGGCTGTACGGTGGATGGCCCATCAATTCGACGTCTTGAGTGGTCAAATAGCTCATCGTTTTAGCTGATGTGTGAGAACACTGTTGGCAAACAGATGGTTGTATACCACTCAGAATTGACCGTCCTAAGTTCCACTAAAGGCACTGAGGCAACATGGCCGGTTATACCGAAAAAACGCAATCATTTGCATCGGTGTACTTTTTCCACTAACAACTTTTGTTGAATTTGGCTTATCTTATAAGACCCATACGGTCGATTGCTGTTTTGTTTTGGGTTCGTATGCATAGATCTATGATTCGTCACCTGTGACAATGTTATACACTGCCTTTGAGCTACCACAGTCATACTTTTTCAACATCTCTTTGCACCAATCCATACGAGCCTTTTTTTGGGCATTCGTCAAATTATGTGGGATCCAATGAGAACAAATTTTTTTCACGGCCAAATGAACATGCAATATCATAATGATGCTTGTCATACTACTTAATGCCCAAGGATGCCTCAATCTCACGGTATGTCACATGTCGGTCTTGCTTAATGAGTTCACGAAAATTCCATTTTTTGACTGTGGTGAATTTTTCAACACACTGTAAACAAAACAATCCGCCCTCAAATGACAAAACGTTCTGAGTGAAGTTATGCTAAAAAAAAATGTCAAAGTATCCAATAAAAGTTCCAGTTTGCATCTGGGAACACTAGTATTGTCAGGACCCGAACTATAAATAGTAAACCTCGTACAAAACAGGCCACTGCTAACGTCCACAAGCCGTATCTGGCATGCAGTGAGACTGAACGACTGTTGATTAAGCTGTGAGGATGGTCCATTTAACACATTCTCTGTACGTGCCCTGCTCTGGCGGGAATCTACATTATGTTTGAAATTTTGTGGGGATCTAGCAGAACTGACTGATATTGGTCAACTCCAAAGCTATTTAAGGCGACAATGGTTCTACAGGAGGTACTAGGGACTTTTCTGCCAGTTTCCGCGGTATCATAATGAGTCTGATTGTACAGAGTGCCAGTTCTACCTTACGTAACCTGGCGATACTTTAAAGGCGATCTTGAAAGAACTAAGCATTAGGTGTACTGTGCATCCAATTATTATAGATATTAGACATGATCTTGTTCAAGTTCCGTGCTGCGAAAGGAAGTCATCTGTATGTATAGAGGAATGCTCATGTTTATAGTACCAAATGTTTGTACATACCATAAAGAGCCATCATTAAATGTACCGATCGCCTCAGAATTCGAATAATTGGATTCGAATAAACGATTTCAGCCAATCTGCTGTCAAATTAGAGCTTGTAATCAAACTTATGGTCAGCATTGTTACCTGGTTTCCATGAAATTTGGTTTGAGTATTTCGTTATTTCCAAAATAGACTATTTAAATTCGGTTCTAATTTAAATATAGCTGTAACACAAGTGTAATCCCGATATAAAGTTCTGTCGCTCTATGAAATAGTCGTTCCCCTACGTCTTTATACATTGTACGTCCATTAATGGGGTTATCGATATCAGTTCGGGTTTGTCTATATGTCCACATTTTTATAAATTCACCAGCGTTCCAAACAGTAGAAATAACAACATTTTTCTCATCATTCTCCAAATCGCAAAGAAATTTGGCACCAATCCTAACGAAAGATTACAAATCGCATAGATCAAGACATTTCAGCCCACTGAACATTATATTTGTGTACCCTAGCAACACTTGGAAAGGAAAGACCCCATCGAGTGTTAGATCGTCTTGCAACATTAAAATAACACGATCATGGAAGTCCTTGATAGCAAAAAAAGAGTAGTTAGGCTGGCTCGAATTATATCAAGGAGTCAGTTGTAATGTTCCTTCGGAAGCCATAAAGGATATTCATGTTTCCAATGAGGCTAGGCTTTTAACACGAATGCTAACCGAACCGGTTTAGTACTGAACCATTTCACTAATTTCGTCTGTAACCGAACCAAACCACTGTTAGAAATAAAATTCAATCCGAACCAAAATCGCAAAATTATTACACAAAAAGGGTTTGTCGATACATCAAACCGTTTTTTGTACGTATACTCTTTTTTTTGCACTTAGTAGGGACATAAATACTGTTACAACATTGAACACACCCATTTCAATAGTAGAACTGAACATACACCGTTAGTGTCATATGGGTTTTGAAAGCTAACCTTAATAGCGTTAGTCTGTAACGGGATTTTAAAATTGTTTCAATTTTCATCATGGAGTGGTCAGATAATGAGAACCGTATCGCTTCAATAGCGCTTTTCAAGTGTGAAATGAAAAAAAGCGATATTTTCAAAAACGGCCACTAGGGATTAGCCGCTTGTTCGTCTACCGATGCATAAAACTGTTTGAGGAGACTGGAAATGTAAAAGACCGCCACCGGTCGGGCCGCCCACGCTCTGTTCAAACACCGCATGTCATCAAAGCCGTTAAATCAAGAATTCACAGAAATCCACGCCGAAAACAGAAAATCATAGCCGTGAGATAAATATCACGCAAAAGTCCATGAGTCGAATCATTAAAAAAGACTTGGGACTTTCAAACGACGTACCGAACATTTATTGACCGAACATTTATTGACAAATAGGATTGAAAAATGCAAACGTCTTTTGGTGCAGCACGCTGGTAACTTGCACAGAAAAATTTTGTTCACCGATGAAAAAATGTTTACCGTTCAGGAAAAATTTAACAAGCAAAATGATTGAGTGTATGCGCGGTCATCTAAGAACGCATATGAACGGATCCCAAGGGTGGAAAAGGGTCATCACCCAGCTTCAGTCATGGTTTGGTGGGGTGACTCTTACGATGGGGTCACTGACCTGCATCGGCCAAAATTTACCAAGAAACCGTTTTAGAAGCTGTTGTGAAGCCTCTTAACAATTCCCTGTTCCAAAACCAGCCATGGACTTTCCAGCAGAATTCTGCGCCGGCCCATAAGGCTAAAACGTCCCAGGCCTGGCTTCAAAATAATTTGCCAGCATTCATTTCCTCTGAAGAATAGCCCTCAGGCAATCCAGATTTGAAACCATTGGATTACAAATTGTGGACGGTTTTAGAGGACTTTGTCACAAAAGATACCCCAACATTGGATCTCTGAAGACTGCTTTGGTTCGAGCTGTGGCCAATTTTCCAATGGACGAGGTTAGTGGCGGGCATTTCGAATAAGTAAATTCTTTTTGGATACAATATACACCAATAAATATATTAAAAAATATTTGGTCCAAAAACATTCAGTACTTTTTATTTTACAGCGTAAAACGTGTGTAACAGTATTTATGTCCCTACTAAGTATGTAAGTATGTAACAACACGTTACATTGTTTTATAAATTTGCCTATCTTTTTTACTTTTTAGGTACATATCTAAGGTGAATTACATTTTTTGTTTACAAAAAATAACATCAAAAATATTTTTATTCCCATGATTTTTGAACCAATTTTAAGAGTACTTAAACCCATTTAAAAACCTTACCAGACCTGCAATAAACCACTAAGCCGAACCTACTCTAATTTTGAATTGGTTTGCATCCCTATAACCACAAATTTAGTGAGAGTAAGCTTTAGTCCCTTGGGAATCTGTTTATTTGCATTGCTAAAGATCAGTTAGTATTCCAGATTCAATTGGTTGAAAATGGGTTAATGGTGAGCACAGTGCTGTATTTATCTCTCCGATATAATGGAGATGAATATTATTTCACATACGAACATGTTTGTAAAACGTTGTTTTGTATCCTTTTGAAGACGTTTAATGTTTTTTAGCCGAAACCTACGTAGTACCAAGCTTAACACACCTCTGTCATTAGTACACATACTTAGGCTGGCTCCACAACCTCTTGTTGGTCCAGCAATGCTCAATAAATGATTAATAAATACATCGGTCTTGGGAGAGCTTCATAAAGTTTCTTATCCCAAAGATATTTGCACCATCCTAAACTTGGTCTCTTCACTGGAGTCTTGGTCTTCCCTGTCTGTGCTTTCCGTGGTAGTTAACGTCTAACCCATTCTGGCTACGGCGTTTGTTTCTATTCGTCCAAGACAGCGCGAGAAGGAAGTAGTCCTTGGTGTTAATTGTGCCCGTTTGATTATCTTTTGCGTTTTCTACGATTTTCTTTATTAAAATGTAAAAGAAGTTACACGATTAGTTGTCATCCTTTCTGAGAGCTCTTGTCGTAGTGAATTGCTCGGAGAGGTCACTTCCAATTTTAACTGAGGATTCGATACCACTCTCATTCTACAAAGGCGTACAAGTTTTGATGGTATCCTATGTGCAGACATAGTTTAAACTAATTTATCTCTTATCGCAGTGACGAAAGCAGCCTTATAGTCGATGACAAAGAGGTGGTAAGTAACAATTTGCTGCTCGTCGGTCTTTTCTAGGATATGGAGCAGTGTAAAGATTTGGTCGATTATCGACTTATTCGGCCTGGGCCCACTTAGAGCTGTAAAACTATCGATAGTTTTATTTATGGCACCAATATCGATTGTTTTAATAACTATCGATAATAGCGGTACAAATGTCATCACATGCATTTATGTTGGGACACTGGTCTATTGTTACCTTTTAACCCACGGACCATTAATGAATGATTAAAAACGTAAACATGACCTTTGAACACTTTAAAAAGCGTAATCTTTTAAAAAAGAGTCGTACAAAAACAATAAATTAGTGTTTTTTTACCTAATGGGTTAAGTTTGAACTATGCTTTAGAAGCTACAGACAGTTTTTTTTATTATGTATCTTTCCAAAGGCGGAGCAGTATTTATGAAGACTGAGCAGCACCTTTAATGCCTATCAAGGTTAAGTACCAAAACTGGTACAACACATTTTTTTGCAAAATGTTATTTAGAGTCAAGTGCTGTTGGGTTTTGTCTTTGTATATAGACTAAATTGATGCTTTTTGTAAGTAAATGACTTAGTTATTGTGTTTTCGCTATCAGTCTTGAATATCAAGGCATCTTTTCAAAACTATTGTTTACCTTTAAAATTATTTGGTATGGTTATCCAAGAATTTTTGCTGAGAAACAAGCATATCAACATTTTTGGTTTTTAAGCAAGTTCTTCTGTCAGAAATTATAGAGATACATTTGCTGAACATTCTTTCA
Organism: Hydrotaea diabolus; assembly: GCA_963513945.1. NCBI lineage: Eukaryota > Metazoa > Arthropoda > Insecta > Diptera > Muscidae > Hydrotaea > Hydrotaea diabolus. The sequence continues at coordinate 96,689,609 of OY740720.1, read as the reverse complement.
GATTCCGTCGAAGTTGCTGGAATGCATAAATATCTTGTGGCGCAGGTTTTTATTGTTGTCATCTCGTTGGCCTGACTTGCAGAACCGTCAACTTAACTTAAGATTTTCCAATTTTAAAACAAGAACTAGACAATAATTTTTATTTAGTATTCTTTATATTTTACTTTCCAAAATTTGCTGTGTCCCTACATAAATGCAAGTGATGACATTTGTACCGCTATTATCGATAGTCAATAAAAAACAATCGATATCGGCGCCAAAAATAAAACTATCGGTAGTTTTACAGCTGTAGGCCAGGTCGCCTCTCCCACGATAGCCGTTGATTTTACGAATCACAAAACACCGTTGCCCACGAGTTACCACGCGGAGGCCTATGAGACGATTTGTAGTACGAGGGTTTCTATGTATATTTCTGGCCTAGGCAACACTAAGTGTTGATTAGCGCCATCTGATATTTCCATTGGAAAGTTTACAAATTTTAGCTTAAACGTACTCAGAACGTTTTGACGTACGACCATCATTTGTGTTGTTAACAGTGACTTGAAATAATCAATTAAGCAAAAAAATGGAATTAACTCGTGAACATTTCCGTGCGATCATTTTTCACAACTTTCGACGTGGAGTACCACGACAAGAGTGCATTATGAGTGGTACACCACAATTTGTTTGCCTGAAGTCTTCGGAGAAATTCGAAAAACGAACAAGAGAAGACGAATCATTGTGCACCATGACAATGCGAGCTCTCACACATCGGCTCAAACCAGCGCCTTTTTGACCGGCCAAAACGTCGAATTGATGGGTCATCCGCCGTACAGCTCTGACTTGGCAATGACTTCTTTTTATTCCCGCACATCAAGAAAAAAAATGCGTGGTCAACGATTTTCGTCGCCAAAAGATGGCGTTGAAGCGTTCAAAAACCATGTTTGGTGGTGTCTCAATCGGCGTGGAAAAAGTGATTCGACAATCGGTTTGAGCGCATGCAAAAGTGTTTCAATCATGCTGGAGAATACTTTGAAAAACGGCGACTATACGCATATCTATTTGGTAAGAACTCTTTCGTGCCTAAATTTGTCGTTGGCTTTTGTGTCAAGTAAAAATTATGGGTGCAACGCGGTTAAATCTGATCCCTTCGAAAGCAATTTCTACAAAAAAGATGAAAGAACAGAATTACCTACTCCGCCCATAAAATAATAAAATAGTGCAGTTTGATACTTCAACGACAGGATCAGACGTCAATTTTTATCGTTGCAGTCATCAGTCGATAGCGATTTTTTTCTGTGCGCTCTCGACTCATATATGCTCCGTGAAGTGTACATGACCAATAAAAGGAGTAACCATCTTACTCTGTGATCTGTGATTAGATTAAATCCAGAGCCGAAAACCTGATCTATCGATTTTTGTCATTTCAAGCCGTCTGCCACCGTTTAAAACTTTCGATTTAGAAAGAACCGATCAAACCAGGAGTTTTCATAATTATATGCAACCGTGGTGTTTTTGTAAGGGTAAACGGCAATCACACAAGTAACCCAGGTTACAATTCAGTGGGAAAATCTAACAGTTTTAAACAGCGGATTTTTCATCTCGCATATGCCGGCGATTAGCAGGTAAGCCTAGTACTAAGATCGTCATGTAAAAATGTGTCAAATTTTAACTAGAAATAGATTCTGTGAAATTGGAGTCAAACTAATGTGCATCACTTAATTGTAAAAGCTTTTTCCACTTTCCTGCAAAATAATTTACATGTCTATTATGTGAGGTTTCCGTTTAACGCGAACGAATTGAACACCAACGTTTTTTACGCGAATCAATTCCTAAGCCCTAAGCTAAAAAATCTTATACGTATATAAAATGGATTTGCCGTTTGGAGGCGGCATTCAAACTAAACTAACCAACCGATGATTACTAAAAATCACGGACTTCGAATTGAAAGAAACCTGAGTTTTCGGTCACTATCAGAAATGCACATGCGTATGTCAATACTCTAAGAGTATATACTTATAAGTATACATTCATATATGCCATCGTGCCATGGACATCCATTCTTGACTGCATACGAGTATAATGGCATAAATCCACAATTACGAGGAGTGCTGTCAGAAACATGCAATACGTACTCGTACATAACACATACACACATATATATTTTTGCAAATCATACTCGCAATAATAAGCAGTGTTGCCGTTGGACAATTTTTTCCGACCAAAATTTCCAAAAAAAATTTGTAACAAATGCACAAAAATTCGACTAAACTACATAGTTTTAGTTTAGTCTGATCAAAACGGCAAGACTGATAACACTTCATCTGCAGTGAGCGAGTTGGAGCAAAATGGGTATGCTAGTATGGGTCTGTCGTCACACAGGCTGTTCTTACGATTATGTGGCTGCCATAGCCGACATCGAATCATTATGTATCCAAAAAACTCAACAGCCATTTGGGAACTTTGCACAAATGCCTTGCATTATTTGCTAACAAGGTCAAATTGACTCTTCAGGCACACGACCCTTCGCTTCGTTATCGCTTTTCAAGTTAGAGTTTAGAGCCGTTCGAAATGGACATCGATTTTGCTCAAAATTCATATTTGCTGCCTAAGCGGCGGCAAACCTGGGGATCGGAAAAGACACACGTGATCGTCAAACAAGCAAATTCATTTTCAGAGAGGGAGAGTTTGGTGCGGACAGTCCAAACATTTTTTGTGATCGGAGATTAATGACATGACCAAAAGCATCTTTGATTTCAGCCGGATAGCGCGCATGCCTCACAGCCCACGCCATAATTGATCTTTTGCGTGCCAAGTTGAAGCCGTTACACTTGTTTGGAGTTCTATAAAAAACAGATAAACTGTGATAAATTTATTAACACGCAGAGAAAAGATATGGTTACTATATGGTCACCGCAACAATAATATGTTCTCTACAATAAAACCATGTTCGTCGCAACCATAGTATTGCTTTTTAAATTTTATTTTGACAACAGTATGATTGCGGCAATATTAATATTGTTGAAATGTAACAATAGTATTATTGTCAAAGTTGGAAATGAAAATATGGTTGTACCAACCATATAAACATGGTTGGTGTTACAAAAGTATTGTTGTTTAAAATTTACGTTAACAATAATATGATTTCGGCAATCATACCGTATGGTTGCGACCATGAACATAACAAAACAGGTTTTATAGAGCATACGTGCATGTGTATGCGTGTTTTTTTCATATTCTAAACAAACACATACACACTATACAGTGCGTGGTTGTTGTTCATTATAAAAAAAACAACAACAATCGTAAGATAGTTCGACGTATTTTTATTGTGTTTACTTTGTTCGGTGAAATACTGTACTTCCAACTGATTCTTATTTAAAATCTGCCTGCACTTAAGTATATAGCCATTGATCATGGTTTAATCACATTCGTTACTTGGGGTCTACGGATGGTGAAGTAGCTGCTGGCAACTAAAAGTACTCGTATTTTCGACTGCCGTTGGAGAATATATTTTGGTTTTTTGAACGAAATTTTAAATAAAAACATGGCCTCAAATGAACTAAGTGTAACATGGGCTATGAACTAAGTGTAATGAGATTTAAAATAACTTGCTTGATAAAAATCTCTATTTTTAAACAACAACCCAATCCTAATAAATAATTGTGGGTATCATAGTATGGTTGAGTGAATCATACTATGGTTGTAGGGATACTAGTGTGTTGAGTGTGAATCATACTATGGTTGTGGGGATCATAGTATGGTTGAGTGCGAATCATATTATGGTTGTGAGTATCATACTATGGTTGTATGAGAAACATACTATGGTTGTGAGGATCATAATATGGTTATGGAAATAATAGTATGGTTGAGTGTGAATCATACTATTGTTGTAAGGATCATAGAATGGTTGTGGAGATCATAGTATGGTTGAATGTGAATCATACTATGGTTGTTGGGATCATAGTATGGTTATGTGTGAATCATACTATTGTTGTGAGGATCATAATATTGTTGTGCCACAACCATATACCCAACAATAGTATGATCCTCTTCGAATATTGTCACCCCAACCATACTTTTTTTCTGCATGAATGATTCGGTCTAATATAGAGCCAGAAACCAAGGCTTAAGGAAATTGGTATGATCAGCCCAGGCAGCCACACGGACGAAATTGTGTCTCGCAAAGGATAGAAATGGTAGCTCGTTCGAATAAAATAATAAGATGGCACAACAAATATTTGTGGTATTTTTGATTTAACGAGTAATCAATCTAGAGCTTTTTTCAAAATGGGTTTTTTCACAGATTACGCGTAAGTTGTGTTAAACTTTATTTTTTTCTTTTCAGTATTGTTTGACTTTTCATCATGGGAAGACATACACCGCAACAACGTGTCGAAATTGTGCAACTGTATTATGGAAATGAGCGCTCGGTAATAAACTGGTTTCGATCAAAATCTTGTTCATTGATGAGGCCCATGTCTGGCTCAAAGGCAACGTCAATTAACAAAATTGCCGCATTTGGACTGAAGACCTAAAGAGGTTCAAGAGATGCCACTTGCCATACAGCTGCTAAAACAATGGATCCACAATAGATCATAGGTCAATAGGTCATTTCGAAGAGCAGCTAATTTCACGTTTTGGACCGGTGAGTTGGCCGCCTAAATCGTGTGATATCACACCTTTGAATTTTTTGCCTTTGGGGCTACGTGAAGTCTAAAGTCTATGCTAACAAACCAGCTACGATTTCGTTTTTGGAAGCCAACATTACGATTCATTCAAAATTGGACCCTCAGAATGACACCCTGAGGCGTGGTTAGGTCCAACATTTGAAGGAAGTTATATTCAAAATATAAATGGCATAATATGTCCTTTCGAATGAACAATAAAAATTCCAAGCTTGATTTGAATTTTTGCATTTTTTTTTATTTTCCAAAAAAACCTTTTGATTACCCGATATTTAAAAAACTTGCTGCTCTATCACTTGGCAGTGTACATTGGGCTCTTTTTCAATTATGTATACTTCTGAAATGCCTTGGACGTAATTTAATAATAAGCCAGAGAGGTTAGGCAAAAATTCGAAAAATTTGCCAGGTTCCATAGAATGTGAGCCTACCTGAAGTACATACAGTTAGAGCGATAGATGTTAAATTCAAAATAATATTACGATTGCTTCAAAGCAGTATCTGTTAATAGATTACTTTATAACAGAAAGAAGATGTGTGTCACTAGGTACTTTATTCGTTATAAGAAGAATTTATTTTAAATCCTCCGGAGTGCTCGTATTGAAGTAAAAACATGCGCGGAAGATATTATTTGATACCCACAGAGAGTATTTTACGTTTATACCGTTACTTAACAATTCGTTTATAACAATTTTCTATTATTTTCAGGTAAAGAATTTATACTCGTATCTTATTCAAGAAAAAGGCGAATCTTTTCAAACGTTGGAAACTTTTTTAACTCATAAATGCCTACACGCAGAAAAAAACTATGGTTGGGGTGACAATATTCGAAGAGGATCATACTATTGTTGGGTATATGGTTGTGACACAACAATATTATGATCCTCACAACAATAGTATGATTCACACATAACCATACTATGATCACCACAACCATAGTATGATTCACACATAATCATACTATGATCCCCACAACCATAGTATTATCCTCAAAACCATAGTATGTTTCTCATACAACCATAGTATGATCCTCACAACCATATTATGATTCACACGCAACCATACTATGATCCCCACAACCATAGTATGATTCACACTCAACCATACTATGATCCCCAAAATTATTTATTAGGATTGGTTATTGTTGTTATTCAAAAATAGAGGTTTTTATTAAATTGTTTTTCTTAAATTAAATTGCATTACTATTAGTTCATAGCCATAATTGAAGCCATGTTTTTATTAAACATTTCATTCAAGAAACAAAAATATATATTCCAACGGTCAAAAATACATTACGTTGCCAGCAGGGGTGAATGCTACTTCACCATCCGTAGACACCAAGTAACGAATGTGATTAAACCATGATTAATGGCTATATACTTAAGTGCAGGCAGATTTTAAATAAACGAGAACCAGTCGTTATTAAAGTATTTCACCGAACAAACTAAACACAATAAAAATCCCTCGAACTACCTTCCGATTGTTGTTGTCTTTTTAATGGACAGCACCCATTCACTGTATCGTGTGTTTGTTTTTTTTGTGTATCAAAAAACATACGCACACACATACATGTGTGCTCTACAAAACCTGTTTTGTTATGTTCATAGTCACAACCATACTGTATGATTGCCGTAATCATATTTTTGTTAACGTAAAATTTTAAACAACAATTCTTTTGTTGCACTAACCATGTTTACATGGTTGCTACAACCATATTTTCATTTCTAAATTTGGCAATAATACTATTGTTACATTTCAACAATAGCAATATTGTCGCAATCATACTATTGTCAAAATGAAATTCAAAAAACAATACTATGGTTGCAACGAACATGCTTTTATTACACGTTTATTTTATTACATATTATTGTTGCGGTGACCATAGTGTAACCATATATTTTCTCTGCGTGTAGCTTCTCAAGGTTGGACCATCCTGAAACTCTGTGTGATATATCCAAAATTGAAGCTTATCAACTGTAATAGTGCTAAGAAATATTGATATCATGCTGTTAATTTGAAAAGATATACAGGATATGCACAGTATACAAATGTATTAATAATGTACGAGAACATTTAGTGGATTGGTAATTGCTTTTCATTATTTTATCGGTAATCTCCGTTTCATAAGATCAAGTATAGTACACGCTGCAATTGAAACAAAAACATAAAAAAATAATAGCATGTACCGCAGTGAGGTGTAGGGTATAAAAAAACTAATAAGTTTCAAAGTATATAATTATCACGCAAGTTACCTATTGCCTATTAAAATTTAAAAAAAATCGTTTAAAAATATGCTTTAAGAACTGAAAGAGCAAAAAGGAACCATCAGATAGTACGTTTCTCATTTTATTTTTAAACTGCCTAGTTGTATAAAATATTCTTTCGATTGTCAGAAGAGCATTAAATAAATTGGTGACGTTTTCCGTTGTTTTCCGTCGTGCAATCCCGCACTGCTGTTTTCTTTAAAAATCAGAGGAGTTGTTTTGTTGCGAACGCCAGCACATTATGTATTAAAGCATTCTGAAATACATTGTTATTGTGATTAGATACTTAAGTAGAGCTTATTCGATTTGCTTCTTTTTAGCTTCTAAAATTTTTTTACCCAAAAGTTTATGAATGGTGAAATAAGTTGACAAAAAAATTTTTAAATCGTATCCGCGGCTTCTAAATATTTCGTCGGCAAAGCGATGACAAACCTAATTTAATTTTTAAATATTTAACAGATCTGTTAGTATGTTTACATTATGTTTAGTCCAATTTTTTCTATCTCAATAGGTGTGTTATTTTGTAGAATTTTTACTCAAATTCCAGTTGGTAACGTCATGACTGTGGTAATAAAAAAAAACTAAAATCCCGGGATTTCCCAGGAATCCCGTACATCGACAAGCATAAAAAACCACAAATGCAGTTTTACCAAAAACACGTATTCTACACGAATACTGAGAGCAGCTGCTCATAACTTGTGCGCTACGATCGGTACTGATAATAGCTTTAATTTCAACGCATAATTGGTTTCTAGTCGAAGTCAATATTAAGAAATTGCAGTAGACAGTGCTGAGAATTGTCAGTTATTATTAGGGTAAATTGTTACGATTGATAAGATATTGTGAATATCAAACAATATTGACTGCGGTATCCTAATAGATGTTAATGCAAAGGTGTATTTATCGCGTAGTTATGATTTTCAGGGCTATACGAGTCCAAAACTTGTAGTGCACTAAAAGAGGTGACAATTGCTCATTAAACCTATGTAAGTATTTAAAATGTAGGCGGCAGTGGTGTGATGGTTACTCTGCACAACTATAACGCACGTAAACCCCGGCTCAAACCCGGGTAAGAACATCCAACATTTTTCAGCGGTGCTTCTTTCACCTTGTAAATGCCGGCGTAAAGTCTAGGTTTATTTCTGAGCATTGTAAAAAGCTTCTCTTTAACATACATAAGCCGTTTAAGCCCGGAGTTAAACATTAGGTTCTGGTTAGTGAGTTGCACTCATTGATTGAATTGTATTTTTACAGAAGTTATTGTCCAGCCCGAACCACATTTTTAAAAAAAAAGTTTAATAACGTGAACCCTATGATAAAAAAAAATGTGTAAACGATAAAACTTTTTCTTTTAAAAGTTTTTTTATAATTTTAATTTATTCACAATCAGCATTAAAACCACTTTAAAGAACGTCTCTTTAAAATATCTCACATCTCTATTTCAAAAGTTTTACCATAGAATAATATCGCATAAACTAAAACTGATAAAACCAACGACGGTTTAAACGGTGATGGACAGACGGATGTAACTCGGGGTCGGTATAAATTATATAGTTGTAGTATAGTATACAGCAATAAGCTATAAACATTGCAAGAGATGTTCATAGCAAAATTCACAAATTCAGTGCATTTAACGTGATTTTGGGAAAATGAAATACTCGTATTCTGCGTTTGTTCGAAATGTGTTCAATAGAAGCTTTAGCTGATTGGAGCTTGAAAATATTTAAAAGTTATGGGATAGTCTCAAGTTGTATTTTTATAACCTCCATCGCCCCAGAGTATCATACTATATTTATGAAAGTTCTTCCAAACTAATACTTGTAAGAACATACGATATTTAACAGAGTATTGCATATTATTGAGAGTGTTATGAATCTGTTCGATGCCAAAGCATTTTGAGTGCTTCGCAAAGATAGTTAAATTTTTTCGTGGGCTAAGTGAAATCCGAACCCTACGATTATGCATTACAATTTGTAGGGTATACTTACAGTCTCTCCACATCGGCAGATATTTTGCGCGGCACTTGCGTTAGTCCGCGATGAGAACAGTCCACAGTTAATCCATTGCATGAGCAGACTCTAGGACATCGCGATTCACTGATGGCACCTAGACCAGCGCCTGGAATGTGTATGCCCACGGAACCACCTCCAAACGGTTCGGCAGTTACATTTGAAAGAATGCAACATTGAAGCACTATGAAACCGAGCAATATCCGAAAAAGCAGCCAACGAGGAGAGAATATTCTTGACCCAATCCACGTGCCTCCTTTACAACGCATTGGGGCCTTATAAAACGGCATAGTTGCTCATACACATGGGCTATCACGAAACAGCCCACCTCTATAGATAGATTTTCTTTTTGTCTGTTGCACTTAATCACAGATGCGAGAGTGCGGTATTGTCGTAGTCACTGGCTCTCTTCACGCTTCTCGAATGTTGAACTTCTCTTCGTACACTTCAATTAACACACACACAGAGTAGACAGCTTAAAGCTGTTGAATATTTTAATAGCACTCATTAAAAGCCACTTGTCCTTGTTATGGTCGGCTGCTGTTGCTCTCGTTGCCGACGACAGGAATCTACGCTTTTGTATCTTTTTCTTTTTTTATATTGTAATTCTCCCTTTGCAGTGGGACTTATTTATCTTTTTTGTTGTTGTTATTATGGTGTTTCTTCGTAAACACGCACACACCGATTTTAAAGAACGCTTTCCGTGTTTAGACTCAACGCGGTGCGACCGACACATAAACACACTTTACGTACACTGACGTTGAAAACATCACAAACTCTTCGTTTGCCCTTAGACAGCCGTTAAACACAAGCGATACTGAGTGGGAGAGTCATACACAGTGTTAGGTAGAGAGATAGTTAGACAGTGAGAGACAAAGAGATAAGAGAATAAGGTGAGACGAAGGAAGGGAGGCAAAGAAATGGCGATCTGCAGCTCAATGCGTATATTGAATGTAGGTAGTTATCGGAAAGTCGTTGTTGTTGCTGTCGGTGGTAGCATCAGAAAGCGAATGTTACCCGGAGCGCCTGACCATTTTCATGTCATTAAGTACACGTCACAGAACATCTGGAATTAAAGAAGAAGGAGAACAAAAGAGAAATTAATACAAATTACATAAATATGTTTTCAAATGAGGAAAGTAAACATTATCAACAGCACAGACATGTTGCTGATATCCCTCGGTATGGCCAGCATTCGCCACCAATATTCGTCTAAATGTTGGTCGATCCTTATCTTACGTACTCAGATAAAAAGCAGAGAACTATTAAAACTCAATTTGCAAATTGTTAATGTTCTGCATCTACGCACATCTGCATAAGTATCAGTACTATGTCCCCCCGACGTCTGTCGGCTCGTCTGCATGCACGCTTGCTTGACTGCTTGGGCAGATTGTTTCCCAGACATCGACGGTGCAGACGACCAACTGTCTATTCAATCTCAGGCCAAGTGTTTACCGCATTCACATTTTGATGACGTCTGATTTGTGATTGGAGCCAATTGACATAAAATCGTTTCAACTCAATTTGAAGAATGCCAGTTCAACAATTACTCCGCACGACTCGATAATATACATAAGCTCATACATCCATATGCATATAAATGCCATTAATTAAAGAGAATTTAGCCAGCACTCTCCTAGACGTCGAATGAATGAACCTTCCTTGACCTCTTCCATTTTATCTTACCTACCATGGTTTTAAATTTATTAAAATGTTTCTATAATTTTTAATTTGTAGGAGAACAATTATTTAACGATTATTTTTAACGGGTTCGCTTAGTTCAGCTTAATTCCGTTGAAGCGTGATTAACGCACTTATTATTTTTTTTAAAACGGGCATAAGCAACATTTGATAGCAACTTGAAATTATCGCATTAGCGTATTTTTTTGTTTGTCAAATAAAACACGCCTTTTATCGGCGGATTCCACCTGGTAAGTTTCGAAGACTTCAGGATTGTCGTCGCTGGTGACAATCTTGGTACGAATACTACCGTCGTTGCGGCCAGGCCTCCCATATCATCAGACTCGGACCTAAGACAGGCACGAACTGCCCCAAAACAAGACTATCTACGAAAACTAAAAACCGGAGCACATTTCCTGTTATGCGTTGAACCTCGAGCGCAACAGCCTCCAAACTAAAGGAAGCTGAACCGAGCAAGAACACGACATACTCGTACACAAGCACTAAAGCAAAGGAAACGGCACAAAGCTCTTCTGGGGCCAAAAATGTGCTAAGGTGTGTGCGAAGCGTGCTACTGTTACAGGTAAGGTCAAAGAACAAGGTGGGGTTATCTTAGTCCCTCGGGGAAGGATAATCGCATCTCGGTTATGACCAAATCCTGCGGCAATGCTCCAGTGACACGCAGGCGCCTGAGGGAAAACGGGTGAAGAAATTCACCAGTTTGGCATTAGCACCTCAGCTATAAGTCGCCGTTCTGTATCGAAGCGATCCAGATGGACGTATGCCTGATGTGCGCTGGATACTGGTCAAAGAAAGAATACTTTGTAGACATCGTCCCTGTCGATCAAATCCGTTGCTAGACCACTGTGAGTGTATGGGTTCCTTTTCCTAATCCATACTTACTCTAATCAAACGGCAAAACAAGGGCCCGTCACAGTGGATTGGAAGACTATTCGGGATCGTGCGAGAGACAGGGGTGGCGGCAGAGATTTTTAGGTCCGAGTGGGACAAGAATCTCTACGTCTCACGCACGAAGTAGTCATATACAGGATAAACCAGCCTTGGATGGTCGTGCCGGAGGAAGGCAAGTTTGGTGAGGAGCAAAAAAGAAATGCAGCTGGGGCAGATTAATCTGCTAGTGTACCGACGTAGCCCTAGTGCAAGAATCATGGATTCTCGGCACAAAGGTACAGGAATTGAGATCACGCCTTCTCACGCTCATATCCCCAAAGGAGGAAGGTAGAATTCATAGTTGAATAGTAGCCAACTTGCATCGTACGCTGATTCCTACTTACAGCACTGAAGACTTAACGGAGATAGCCGTGAAGCGTCCGAACAACCTAACACTGGTGCAGAGTCAAAGGGCATTAGCTTTAGTTTGAGTTACCAAATGTTCGAATCGGATATTAGTCACCGGATTTAAGGTTTATTCGTTTGACTACTATCCGATATTGAACAACCACTCCTTATAACATCCATCCTTCGGTGGAGGGTATAAAAATAAAGGGGGTTTTAACATTATGTGTGCAAACTCGAAGCAAGCTAATTAATCAGGTTTTCAATTTTTAATCGTATCTGAAGAAGAATATAAATACATTTTGATATTATTGTTGTCGTTTAGCTCGTTTGTTTTATTTCGGTCTGTTGCTTTTACACATCGAACAGGGATTAAACCGGCTCAAGACCTCTTGCTTCTATATTTAAATAGAATACAAGTTTTTAACAAAATGGCAAAGTGACATTGATTTTCGTGGCTGCACACTACTTTTATCATGATTTCGGGTCCGTGACAACCCTCTTCAGAAAGCCTTGCTGCAATTGTTGAAAGTAAAACCGAACTCTATAAGGCCAGGCTCTCCACAAACGAATGAGAACTACTGTTTCTTTTACAACAACGTGTGGCACGGCACACAAGTTGACATAGTCAACTAAACTCTTTTTACAACACACACACACGTTGTTGTAAAAGAAATCTATTGATGGCTCTCGATGTGGAGTCTCTTTAGAGCTGGCAAGAGTGAGTTGTGTTTTCGTGGGCAATTGTGTGAAGAAAACTTGAAAAGTAAGGTTTATAACAGTAGTTCTCATTCGTTTGTGGAGAGCCTGGCCTTATAGAGTTCGGTTTTACTTTCAACAATTGCAGCAAGGCTTTCTGAAGAGGGTTGTCACGGACCCGAAATCATGATAAAATTATTGTTGTCTCTCAAAATAAGTAGGGGGATTGTGTCGACGAAGATTTAGCATATACAACATCACATATAAAACATCACTTAGCATATGCAAGAGCTCAATACGACATGTTGTCATGTAGGCCAGGCCTTCTTCTATAAACCCTCCATCATGGCCTGGCTAGCTGTCATTCGAAAAAAATGTCGCGCTCTCCTGTCCAATCATAACATAACATTCTAAGATTACTGCTAAATTTAGATTTGCTTTCTATCAAAACTTTGTAACATCCATTATTTTAGTAGTTGCGCTTGGTCCAACATTGTATTTCTAAGTTCATGGTTTAAGAGGTACCACGCCCTATTAAGTGATGATGGTCTAATGTACCTTTAAAATATTTCCGTCATCATCGTCGTTATATTAAAGCGGGAAGTACCGATACCCCGGCAATACTAAAAATAAACACGGTTTTAAGCTCTTTATTTGCTTAAAACATCTTACTAGAATGATAGTCTGTTCCACATACTCGTACTGAATTATTGTTCCGCACATAGAACATGTTTGGTCGAAGGCACGGCTTGTGCGTCCTTTACTTTTGGATGATGACCTTCCGTTGATAAGTTTACATTTCGCAGTGAGCAGTGCTGTTGTAGAAAGTGATCATCATTTGACTCCGTAAGCGTAAAAACCAACAACGAACCCCTCCCTCCATCCTTTATGAGGCTGTCCGACACTTCATCTTTGAAATTCGCTGTCATACATAAATCAGTGGAATTCTTTTGAATTTCCTCCTCAAACGAATGTTGTAGGGCGAGTATGCACGAACGCCGAACATACATTCATACGAAGCTCATATGAAAAGAAAATTCCATAAGAAATTCAGAACATTCCACAATCTTTTGGTAAACAATCGAGTAAAGGAACGGGCTAAAATATTATACAATAACAAAAAAACACAACGAATCAAAGAAAAGAACACACACACGAAACAAACAAACAGAAAACCCAACCCGAGAACAGGCTTGATGAGATAGTGTCTCAGAAATGGGGGGTAAGTTTGCGGCAAAACAACAATAGTGGAAAGTCTTAGTGAATGGTCCGGTTTCCTTCTCAATTGATTCGGAGATGGCGCAGCACAATACCCACTCTGACAAGCAGGAATGAAACATAATATTTTGTAGCTCTTTTCATGCTAATCATCATATGGACAGATTGAAAGCATAAGCTACAACATGAGCCCAACCATACCTACACACATTCATACGGAGTGGGAGAAATGCAGAAACATCAAATGCGGACAGATTGACGGGTACACACATATTGTCCACGCATACTACAATGGAGGAAGCCACGCTTAAGAATGTCGTTAAGTAGTGCGTAGTAGGAAATGAATGTCTCTCCCACCATCCATCCTTCTGACATCGCATCCCTTCCATTCATTTATGAGCATAATATCGAAATGGGGGTACAAGTGTTTTGTTATTGTAATATGTAATATAGATACATACGTATGTATGTGGGGTTGTGTACATTCACACCCACAAGAATTCCTACACTATATGGTGGAAACGAAATTTTGCAACACTTAGTTTGGAGGCAACAGAAAGAAGCTAACGACGACTTACAGCATACAAAGAACAGTGGGTTGTGGGCGGTCTATAGGGGGACTGCCGAAATAGTTGCAGGTCTTTTACCTTGCCAAGAGCATTTGACTACACTCGCTAGTTGTTACACTGCAACGCGTCCACGAAAGGACGATGAACACACCATTCCAAATATTGCAGCCTGTCTACAAAGGGCACATTAATTAAGTCGCAAACTGCTACCCGACACAGTCCCCAAGTGGTCATGAATGAAAATTTTGAAATTATCTGCGCTGTCCATTTGGAGTTCTACTGCCATCGATTTAAGTTTGTTCAACGAATACTTAGCATTTTGTGAATTTTATGCTCCAATATAATTAGAACGCTGCTTACAATAATTATGCCTGAGCTTTGAAGTTGTAGAAATGTGAATTGATGATGGACGAAACACTTTAGTTTTGGACTTTTTTGCGGTTTCGCTTACGTCTTATTACTATCAACTCTAATCGGCCGGGCACATGATTGAACAAGAAGAAGTGCTCCCGCTTTGTTTTCTTTTACAGAACCTACATTTAGACATTTATGATTAGAACAACGATACCAAAATATGCAATTTTACTTTGATTTGCTCTATTCAAAGACGATTTTGTGATTCGTAGAGCATATAATACTCTAACTGCACGAAATCATTTTGAAATGTGTACTCCATGTATTGAACTTTGGAAAACCGTTTGAATCATTTAAATCAATGTATTGAAATTTCGAGAGAAAAGATTTTGATTAAAATTTAATTATTTCTTATGCGGCCGTATCTAACGAACCAATAGAGATATGACGATAAGCTAGACCAATTACAATAGGATTCGTCGAAGAGACGGCCGGAAATATATCAATTCCTTTGTGGTGGTGCAAACATTAGCACTAAGTCATAACACCCGGTATCACAGTTGTAGCAGGGCATAGAAACCTCAACGTCCCACCGAAAGCCTTGTTAAGTAGAAGATACCTCGTACCATAAATAGATGTATTAAGAAACACCCATTGGGAACAAAACTAAAATACTAGATCCACTGCACAAAATCCTAATCCGTACCAGGCAACATGGCAACACTTGTCGATGAATTTCACAAGACTGTAAAAAATAAAAGTTTCAATTTTTTTCTTTTTTTTTACAATTCTAAGACATCCTTAAATCCAGGTCTTATATTTGAACCTATTTGTTCAAATCTTTGCATATTTTTAGGTTTTGTCTAAATGGTCATTTTAAGCCTCCCAGTTTTTATACCCTCCATCAAAGAGTAGGTGGTCGTTCCGTTTGCACCATCACGAAATATTGATAGTCGTAAAATTTTAAGACGATCTAGCTATGCCTGTTGAAAGCACGATAACGGTCGATGATGGATATGGACTATGGGCACAAGCTGTATGAGATTTTAAATTTGCGAAATCGACACAGGGGGGAAAAAGTTTCCTTTTGAGGAACTAACGATTAATGGTTGAAATGGGTACTGTTAGTTGAGCCGCATAGAATACTTCAAAATAAAGCGCTGTTACTGGACGTTAGGATCGTGTGGCCCAAAAACCTACCGCATCGCCATTTTGAAACACCATTTTTCTACGAGATGGCTGATATTAGAGACGGATGCATGGATCGAAAGGTTCCAAAAAAACGACCATTTTTTCGCACTAGTAACGTTGTGACGGAGGAGGGTATACAAGTTTGGCTTGGCCAAACGTAACTACGTTTTTACTCGTTTTGTCTATATATATACAGTAAAACCCGCTTTAGTACCTACCCGCTTTAGCACCTAACCCGTTTTAGTACCCAACATCTGCAGACACTATGTTTTTTTAATAAAAAATCGAACAAATTTACCGTTTTAAGTACCTCCCCTCTTAAATACTCAACCCGCCTAAGTACCATAATTTGTTGTGCATTAAATAAAATTTTACGTACGTTTTCCGCCGGTTAAGTACCTTTCTGAATACAATTGCTTTTTTAAAACGGCAACTCTTTATAATCGATTGTTTATTTAAACCATAACTAATTTATCGAAAAACTCACATACAAAATAATCAAGATACATGGTATACATTAAATAATGATTCGTAAAAATGTCTGGCAAAGGGCGAACATTTACAAGTTTAAAATTGCGCGGCTTTTTCGGTGCGACATTTCAACTGTAAGCTTACGGAGGAAGAAATAGTGTCATGTATTTTGGAAGATAACGCTGGCGAGGTGTCACCATCTACAGATACTATGGAAAATACTATGAAGTAAATCCACCCGCTTTTGCAGAAGCGCTGACAGCACTAGAAACAGTGAAAAAATATACATACATACTCGTATGGAGGGCAATAATCTTGAATTTGATGAACTCGAAATATTAGAAAAAAAGTTGTGTTAAAAAAATACAAAACATGCGTCAAAAGAAAATAACTGAATTTTTCGCTATTTAAACCTGTTTTTCAAATCCACTTTATTTTAAGTGATCTCATAAAATACGTATGCATTATGCGCACAAAATGTTCCTTTTTTAAAATGAATTTTCAAAGCAATATGAAATACGTTTTTAATTAATATGTAATCAAAATATTTTTTGTTAAATAAATTTTTTGTTTGTGTTTAAATAAGTTATTTTCATTATTCTTAAAATTATTAAATGTTTAACTACCCAACAGAAGGTACTAAAACGGGGCTGTTTAAGTACCCAACCTGAGGTACTAAAGCGGGTTCTTATAAGTACACAACCCGCTTAAATACCTCAAAATGCTGTAAATTTTAGGCAAGGCACTTATGCGGGTTTTACTGTATGTCCTTGCAGAGATATGACAATGATCGACTAACACCAAACAAAGGTTCTTCACGTCGGTTTCAGCTGTCACATATTAATCCGATTCTGACCAAATTTCGCATTGAGCATTACAAGCAATTTCATATCAGTCAATGTTCTTAAAAAGCATCCGATTCATACATACATTTTACGACATACGTGTCATATAATATACTAAGGCACTCCGACGAACAATGTCTAATAATTTGCATAGAGATTGCGTAACGTTGTCATAAAATCTGGCTTTAGCCTTCAGTTTACCTGTTTCATGGACTCGGCATTTAAAATGTGACTGCAAATGATTAACGATTAAAAAAAAGATTTTGGAAAACAACAAAACGATTTAATTTTATTGTAGCGCTCACATTATTAAGCTATTTATCGAAGATTTCATTCGGGTCGGACAACTTCTTCTGTTCATTTCGAAGCCATATTTATATGTCAAAAATGCTTTCGGGTTTTAAAAGTATAGGTCCATAATAGCAGCAAAATAGATTGTTGTATAGGAAAGTCAGGGCTCAAGTTTTCTAAAGTTCAGAAGTAATATACTTATACACCCTAAAAATTTAAATCGGATTAAATTGGCAAACGAAAAATATAATTGGCGATTTTTAAGTCGTATGTGCTTAAAAGTGGTATTTCATATTTCAGCGTATATTAATTTGATGTTACGAATGTATGAAATAATTTGTCTCGTAGCAAGAGCTACTCGAATGTATGTAAACTTCTTTTGAAGTAAAACAAACTTCATATAGGGTGGGACGATTTATCAATCGATATTGTGCCGTCGATTTTTTGATAGCTTTGGCATGAGGAAAAAAGTTTCACTTCGACATACCAAAAAAAATCATTACAATCCCGCGACTGCCGGTTCTATGTACCGGATTGACCCGAAGCAAACTCTCTTTGGCCAGGGGCAGTCACCTCAACTATAGGTGTTTTTTCTTCGTCCATTATTTCGTCGTGGGAGCAGCACTTCCCAGAATGACTGCTCCGATATTACTAGTCCGAGCCAGGATCGAACTAAACTTCGGACCTTTGAAGCGAACTTGTTGCCTCGTGCAGTATCAACGAAATTAGCGGTGGGTCTCTGGATTTGGTGTCATCACCGCCGTCTACATTTTCGTCGTCGACGTCATCATCATCCAACTATGAGACTACCCCGCAGTCATTCTCGCAACAGCATAAACATATACAGCATCTTACATCACTGATTGCTGTTGGCACCCCTGACAGTGCATCAATTTTGCAATTTAATTGCAAAAGCCTACGCAACAAAATCAGAGAGATAATAAAATCATGGTCGCTGCTATCCAGGAATCTGAGCTGAATGCCACCTGCACCCTGTACAGTTGTGACGTATGTATATCCACCTAGGTATCCAAGTAGATCCTCTATAGACGAACAGGGCTGCAAAATAAAATATATTGTTGTTACAAAAACAACAACAAAAATCATTTTCGATGCGCCCAAATTTATATTTATATATAGGGTGATCCATCTAGAGGTATTTTTTCAAAATATAGAAAAATACAAAAACTCAAATCAATTGTGGATTCTTTATTATTAATTCGAAACGACATTTTATCGCATTTATTTTTTGAATATAATTTACTTCAAATTTTGGCAACTGTATTATGGAAATGAGCGTTCGGCGAGAAACAAGAAGATCCGCTGTTTTCGACTAAAATTGTGTTCAGTGATACGAAGGATAGGCGAGGTTTGGCACGTGCGAATTAAATGTTAATTTCCATGTGTTAATAATAATACTCGTACTATGTACGGCCAGTAATTATGCCCGTCAGTGTTTGTTATAGGCACATTCAAATGTATCTAGTACATGTCTACCTTATGTGTGGCAAGGTTTGATCTGCTAGTTGCTGAGATGTCGGAGAAAGTACTCAGAACCCAATGTTCAGCATTTATTAAGACGAACATTGGTGTTGATCCGTCAATTAAAATTCATGGAAAATGCCATTCATATCCGTAAAGAACTTTGAATAAATAAATCGAATGTCTTTTTGTGAACTTGTATCGTATTAGCAGCCTTGCGTGACACACAATTAACAGTGGGTACAATAGTTCTTCTGAATGTGTGTACATATATACATATGTACTTGAACATGTGGAATTATGTTTTAATAAACTTTTGTGCTCACATTATTTAATCAATTTATTACATCTTATTGTTGCTTGTTGTTGTTTTCCCTCTTCTTTGTATATATTAATTATCTTAGAGCAGAACAATCCGGATGTAGCATTTGTTGTTGTGTTTTCTCTTCAACCCTCTTCCCGAAGACGGGGAAGTGGTGCGAATGCTGTTTGTTTGTATACTCATACATATGTAGGCATTTGTGTACATGCTCGTACAAAGCCGTTGTGCTCATCGGTGAGTGAAAAAGGCAGCGGCGACTGAGGTGAACTCATATACAAACTAGTATATGAAGACCGACGTAAAACGTATGTACGTATGTATTTTTGTGCGCAGTGGTGCCGTTTGATGGTTGTGTTGCATTCCTTTGGGAATCAACTCCTCACACTCATACTTTCCCGCATTGGTTTTTTTCTTTTAACACACACACACCCAAAAACAATCATACATGCAGAACGATTGTGTATAAAAACAAACAACCCAAGAACAACAAAGCAGCAACAAGGTAAAATAAGCAAAAGAAAATAACCCAAAGAGCAACCAACCATCGAGACGATAAAAAAGCATAATAATTCATAATTTATTACGTTGAGCACTCGCATCAATTTTATTTATTATCTGCGTCACTTAATCTCATGCTTGCTCCTAAGTGTCTGTCTGTCAGCCCGCCCTTCATGCGTATGCTCGGGTTTCGTAGGTTGTGTGTGTGCGAGCTATTGTGTAGCTCTAGGCATGCTAGTGGTAACCTAGTCTTTTAGTATCACAAAATCGATTTGAAGTTTTTTTCTTTCCACTTCCATACGTAGTTCATGTACTCGTATGCGGAAGTAAGTACATGAGAGACCGGACAATGACTCTATCTGACTCCAAAGAGTATAGAACCCGAAAAAGCCACCAAAATCACTGCCGGTTGATATCGTGAGTTTTGACCCTGGTTTTTCAAAAAGTGTTCTATTGATACGAGTATTTTTGAATTTTTGGGAACAAAACCAAATTTTTAGAATTAGTAGAAATCGAAAAACACGAATATACGTAGTTTGAAAGAAGATACTTTTGTGGTAAAATATTCATACATAGTTTTTTGTAAATTACTTGACTTTGTTTCAATGAACTGTCAAAGTTGAATTTTAATTTTGGTATAAGAAATTGTTCAGATAGTCGATTTGAACTAGTTTTTCAATAGCATATTAAAAAGAACAGAAAATAAAAATAAAGCTGTTACAGAAAGCTAATGATAATCGCCAGTTTTGGATATGGTAATGCTTTTCAAATTTATACATTAGGTAGATGAAATGTTTTTTCCGATACACACAGATGCAGTAAAGTACTTTTTTATGTTGAAATTCAAATCTGAGAGCAGCTATTTCTAATATGACAGCATTGTCGAAATAGTTTCAAATCATGTCAAATTAAAAAAAACGCGCAACACGACTTGTTTTAAAAATTAGGCGAAGCTACTCTAGAAATAATTTATATTCAAATGGAAGAGATATTTGATTGCAATTAGATATCTAACAAAAAGCATATGGTTCTACAATTTATTAAAAAATGACATTCGACTCTCTAGACTGACTAAAGTTAATATGTTTTTTGGGTCGCATACAAATCCGAAACATGTTTGTAACTCTTTTTTTATAAAATGGGAAATGACACGAAAGCTACTACTTATACAGTCAACTCGTGAACATTCTAAAACATGATCGATTTAGAAACATAAACACCATATTGTCTACACATAGGTCACCATATTTCCGTCCATTGGACAACGAATTTTATTTTTTTTCTCTAAATGAATCTTTTAAATATGATTTTTTTTATTCAATAAAGTATTTATTTTTAAGATACTGGCTATTGAATTTATTAATAAAAGTTCATTTTAGAAATAAAGAATCACTATCAGAACACTAGTGTGGGTCGAAACAAATTTGCACCAGTCCCCCTAGATTTAAAGATTTCGGGAACATAAAAATTATATTTTTCTTTGCACCCTACATACCGCCTTTTTAGTTTTTGGTATCCTACGTTGTCATTTGAAATCCTATGCATACCGTTGTTTAAGTCTTGGCAAGGGATATATTCCGTCCATAGGTCATTTTTGACTCCGAGGTCAAATTCGATTAGTGACTTATGTTATCTCGTTTTCTACCCCCCTGATTGGGACTTATTTTGAAACGTTAGTAAAGGACTTTAAAAATGATTAAAAATTTGCCATTGAAGAATTCTTTTTTATTTATAAACAAAAAAGTAACATGGGGTTCAGCATTTTAAAATATATTCTAAGGTCAAATTCAACTAGTTTCTTTTGACGTCGTTTGCTGCCTCACTTTCACCCATATACACGAAAAGAAAACACTTCCAGAAACGCACACCCACAAGGGAAGTTCGGCCCAGTATGAAGAAATCAAATTTGCGGTACTTACCACCTTATTTTGTAGCTTTCTAGGGAAGAATTTCTGATTGAAAGCAAGCACCCCACATTTGACCAAAATAGCATTTTAGCCGCTGCTTCCTTATTTATTATCCGATCTTATCGTATGTTATGTCGTTGATCATTAATTAACAAGGGCTTCGAATTCCCATACGTCAGTTTGTAATTCATAGTCAATTTTTACTAGTGACTTCAGCTACCCGATTTTCTTCCCCTGTAAATGGTACTTATTTCGCCATATCATATGCATGATTTTCATATGGTTTACTTGTGTTGTCAAATAACAACGCAGGATAAAAAAAACTAAAAGGGCGGTATGTAGGGTGGACAAAATTATTTTTGTGTTCCCAAATTCGTCTCTAGAAAATCGTTAAATCTAGGATGAGACTGGGGCAACCTTTTTTGTATGGGGACCGGCCCTTGCTAGTGAACACCCTTAACAATAAATAGTTCACGTTTCCTCGAGTTGACTGTAGTTATTGCCTTAAAAATGCTCAGTAAGAAATAAAATGTACACTATGTGAAGATGTTATAATACTTGCAAATTGGAGCGACTGTCAGTTCTGTTTTGATATTTGTGTAGACCATCGTGGCGCAAACTTCTACACTTCTATGAATCGTATCTCATACAACTCGTAATTGAAAAATAAATGTAAAAATTTTATTCTGTTATTACTAGAGAACGATATTATAAGTATGTATATGAAAATTCATTTTTTGTCTTTGGTCTATAATTACTTCAACTGAATGTCAATTCAACTTATTGTAATAAACTGCCGTTAATTTATTTGTTCATGTTTTTGCAAATTTTAGCGTATATGTTAAAAAAATCATGTATTTTGCATACTATGTAAAAAGAGTAGAGGTTCTAATTCACATTTTGCTTAAAATACCATCTTTATACATAATGTTTGTGAAAAATCAAGAGAATCGTTAGAGACCACAAAAGGTTTTTATTTTATATGTCGAAATTTTAGTTTTTGTAAGAAATCGACTCACAGTTGTCGCATCTATCCACTTTTAAAAGGTTTAAATAAAATCTTCAATATGAAATTTACAACATTTTAGTCTGACTAAAAGGCTTAAGTGACCACACAGTTGTTGTCCATCTAATAAGCCTAAGAGTTGTAGTGTTTTGCCTTAAATACAACACTGGACTTAATGTTGGCGAAATAAGTTTAGGAAAAAACAACCCTGGATTCCTTTAAATATGCTCCAACTGCCGCTGTCGATGCTTAAACACAATTTCCAATCGTATCTATTGACGTTGGTAAACCATCTTTAACAAATGAGAAGCTTTACATATGGTTTATAATCAAAGTACTAAAGTGAAGTTTATGTTATTAAAAAATGTGTTTTGGTACGAGTTGGTTTATAAAAAAATATTATGCTTAGTCCATAATCAAATTTTAGACCACGTTTCTTTTCATTAAAAAGAAACAAAAACGGCATTCAAAAGGCAGTCGAGAAGACTTTTAGTTGCAAGCAGCGTTGACTGCATTTCCACAAATATTTTTTACGGTTAAAAATATGTATACATATATATTTTATTTTCAATGAATATTGTCGGCTTTTTTTATTCATATTATCTCATTTTAAGAGCATATTTTTCGATTTTATACTGCATATTTAATAATTAGAAGTAATAGACTTTCGATCACTAGTTACAAAGGGTGTACACGATTTGACCTACGTGTTGTATGAAAGTCGCTTAATCATAGTCAGTGTGGCAGGATGTGTTCAACTTGTCTGTTATCTTTTCTTTAAACATTCAATTCCAAAAATGACTCAAACACATGTTTTTAACGGGTAATGCAACGACAGTAGTTTAATAAATTAAATCCTTTTACATTTAACTCTTCCTATCTCAAATGACGATTAGCCTAGGTTAGGTCGACCTCGTTTTCGACAAGGAAAATATTCAAAACTGCTGGCGCGTTTTCTCTGAATCTACACAATTCCGGTGCAGGTAGGATAATTCTCCCACAAAGCCCACTATAATATTTGTAAATCGAAACATTAACGCGAATTTGAGGCGCATTCCTCATATTTCTTTAGGTGATATTTGACTCGAACATCAAATAAATGTCTGCTGCCTTTGGCTTTTCGTCGGATTGAAACGATGAAAAAACCCAAAATTTATGGCATACTTACCCACAGACCCAACCGCTGAAACACAGCCGTACAAACAAAATGGCGCATATTTAATAATTAGAAGTAATAGACTTTCGATCACTAGTTACAAAGGGTGTACACGATTTGACCTACGTGTTGTATGAAAGTCGCTTAATCATAGTCAGTGTGGCAGGATGTGTTCAACTTGTCTGTTATCTTTTCTTTAAACATTCAATTCCAAAAATGACTCAAACACATGTTTTTAACGGGTAATGCAACGACAGTAGTTTAATAAATTAAATCCTTTTACATTTAACTCTTCCTATCTCAAATGACGATTAGCCTAGGTTAGGTCGACCTCGTTTTCGACAAGGAAAATATTCAAAACTGCTGGCGCGTTTTCTCTGAATCTACACAATTCCGGTGCAGGTAGGATAATTCTCCCACAAAGCCCACTATAATATTTGTAAATCGAAACATTAACACGAATTTG
This sequence comes from Hydrotaea diabolus, assembly GCA_963513945.1. Classification (NCBI taxonomy): domain Eukaryota; kingdom Metazoa; phylum Arthropoda; class Insecta; order Diptera; family Muscidae; genus Hydrotaea; species Hydrotaea diabolus. The sequence continues at coordinate 96,665,221 of OY740720.1, read as the reverse complement.
AGGCGCATTCCTCATATTTCTTTAGGTGATATTTGACTCGAACATCAAATAAATGTCTGCTGCCTTTGGCTTTTCGTCGGATTGAAACGATGAAAAAACCCAAAATTTATGGCATACTTACCCACAGACCCAACCGCTGAAACACAGCCGTACAAACAAAATGGCGTTGGCTTTTAAAAATACCACGAATCGTCGTTTACAGCACCGAATACGCTGCTGCACAGGTAGAAATAAATACACACACACACGCTAATATTCATATGTATTTCTTTGTTTTGCTGGGCTGTTTTTTTCTTTTATGGTGTACTTCTTGCCTTTTGTAAGTTTCCCATAATTTGGGAAACACAACCTCTGGAAACAGACGCCGCAAACTGTTGCTTCGAGCAGGTTGAACACATTTTCGAATACACACACTTACCAACATACCCGTTCATATGTCTGTCTGTCCGTCCATCTGTCTGCCTGTATTTATGTATGTACGTGTGTGCAGGTCGAGCGACCTGTTCTTACTTTCGGTGCGTCTGCTACACGGGGCCAAATGACTAATGGTGCGTTCCTACCGTCCGTTAATGATGTATGTACAATTCCAAGGAGATAAATAATATATGAGGAACCTTTTTCAAGTGTCCACCCACTTCTGAACATGGCATCGCAGACAGTAGGATACGAGTACGTACTGCGTATTTCAGTGTTGTCACTTACGGAATAGTTACACAAAAATGATATAAGCGTTTTAAATGTAGACCTTTTGAATTATTTTCTGGGTAATGAGAGCATAGTCGTGTTTACTATATAAGCGGGGCTTGAAAGCAATACCGGTCCCGGCAACAAGTTGTAACTGGTAACGCATATTTGCTTAGCAGGGATATGTTGTATTGTCAGTACACGAAGAAAAGGTGGGGTCGATGCACCGTTTCCGAGTCATGCAGTCCATTGTTTTCAAAATGTGTTAACTTCTGACATGGATACGATATTTGGATGCGATTGATGTGTGTTCACTAAGAGGCAACAAATATATTTTTTTCTAAATTAACGAACTATATTTTTTTAGCGAATATTAAAAACAAAAAACAATAATTTCAAAATGCATGTTTGCGCGTAAGATGTCCTTAAAAACAATGGACTCTATAACTTATCAAAAATTTCAGCGAAAACATAATGACTTAATAAAAGTAGTTGCTTCCAGGGTCATGGGGGGGGGGGGTATGTAAGGTTCGGTCTAGTTAACTTTACAAGGAACCTGAACTTTTAATAGCTGTTACATTTGTTGATTCAGATCAGTCCAAAAATTGTCGATTAACGAATAATGTGTGTTGGCTATGTTTCTTCGGAGTACGCAAACATGGCTAATATGTTCGGACCTACCTCCTGCCAAGAAATATAGTGAAGTAAATACCCTTGACAGTGTCATCCTTTTTTGGCCAACGTACATTTCTGTTCGCAGGATTCCAAATAAACTTATTTTAGCCGCCATAGTGTGGTGCAGCTTGCACGTACTAGACTTGCAAGCGAGTTACTTTGGTTCGAGCCATTCCAGCATTGTCTGATTTTTTTCAAGGGTGGGTTTTGTATCCGTAAACGGCCTCATACGATTCATTTTGTCATTCCATTTGCATCGCCTCGATATAGTTATCGGAGATTCCATCCAGTATACATAGGGGTATATGTAAATATTTTGAATCGTCGTAAAAATCAGAGATAATCTAGCCATATCCGTCCAAAATATTGCAATAATAAAACGGTTGGCCAGATCGAACATGAGATGAATATTTTCCCAATATGTCATCACTATATTGGATGTATTTTGAGGAGGTTTTTGCTCAAATATTACTTCTACTAACTCCGATCGTTACAATATTTTTACATTAAGTCTTCGTTTATTTGCAAATTTTTACAAATTTGTGCAAATATTTATTGGATCGTGTTCCTTTACACAAAAAGTCCAGTAAATGAGAGCCAGAGAGAGATCATTTTGACAGTTCGATGTTAGAGAGTTTGCAAATTTTGGTTGGAGAAATTTTAGCAAAAAAAAAAATTTGCAAGATAGAACAGATGTTTGAAATCAGCTGTTTTATGCAAACAAATAAAAGAAAAATAAATTTACAACAAAATAGGTAAGTAGAAATTGGAACATTATTTTATTTTATTTATTATATACGAGGGCGGTTCGGAAACTTCTTAGCCTAGCACAAAAAGCGCGGTATAAACAGAAAAAAGTTAAGTGTTTTGGAAACTTCCATCTCTGCTATGAACACATGTTAAATTTTGTTTCGATCTGGCAACTCCTTCATATAGAAGCAGGTGTTCACAAAAGACGCATCCGCGATTTTTTTAAAATGGAAAAATTAGAAATGCGTAGTGTCATTAAATATTTACATAAAAAAGGTTTATCGGGACAAGAAATTCATAATGATATGGTGAATGTGTTAGGTGAAAGTGCTCCTTCATATGCAACAGTAAAAAATTGGGTTGCTGAATTTAAACGTGGTCGTACAAGCAATAAAGATGATCCACGTAGTGGACGTCCAAAAACAGCAACAACAACAGAAATTGTAGCCAAAGTGCATGATATGGTATTAAATGATCGACTAATAAAAGTGCGTGAAATAGCTAATATCATGGGCATCTCAAATGATCGAGTCCATTTAGTTTTGCATGAAGAACTACAGATGAAAAAGATTTCTGCAAGATGGGTGCCGGACTAGTTAACAGTCGACCAAAAACGCATAAGAATGAACATTTCTCAAGCTTGTTTGGATCGTTTTCAGCGAAATAAAATGGATTTTAAGCGTGGTTTCATAACTGTTGATGAGACATGGATCCACCACTATACTCCAGAGACAAAAGAACAATCCAAACAATGGACTGAAGCTGGATGAAGTGCCCCAAAGAAGGCAAAAACAATTCAATCGGCTGATAAGGTTATGGCAACGGTTTTTTGGGACTTCAAAGGTATTTTATTGATTGCCTATCTGCAACCTTTTAGATCAATTAAATGTACAAATTCGAGAAAACCGTCCTGGCTTACAACACAAAAAAATAATTTTTCATCAAGACAACGCACCAGCGCACAAGAGTGTTTTAACAATGGCTAAAATCAATGAATTAAAGTACGAGTTGCTTGACCACCCACCTTATTCTCCTGATTTAGCTCCCAGTGACTTTTACCTATTCCCAAATCTAAAAAATTCCTTGCTGGCAAGCGTTTTACCTCAAATGAAGATGCAATTACAGTTGTAAACCACTATTTTGAAGACCTTGAGGAAAACTATTTTAATCAATGGATATAATTGCTAGATAAGCATTGGACTATGTGTATTGAAGTTTCAGGAGTTTATATTGAAAAATAAAAATATTTTTGAAAAACTAACTATTCTCTTTCATTGATAGGCTAAGAACTTTCCGAACCGCCCTCGTATGTTAATCACTGAAATTAGAAAGAGAAAACAAGTTTTCTTTTGCTCATTTTTTATTACAAATCTTAACACTTTAAAGTTCAAAATTAAACGAAATGTAATGCAAACAGTAAACAAAATCAGCTGTTTCATTGCAAATTTTTACTGGAAGCTGTTCGTTTACTTTTCTTGCAAATTTTAATAAAGAGAGTAAAATTTGCCTTTCGCTCTCAAAAGTAGAAACTTGCAAATTTTTACTGGGAAAGTAAACGAACACACTTATTATGTTACGTGTAATTGAGTACGCTAGGACTATCCGAACATAATCTGAACAACAGTAAGAGAAGTAATTGGAGAAGACAACACCGATTGGAAATCGCTAATGCTCGACCAGGTGTTACATTAGAAGGTCATTTTTCCATTCTTTCTTTGCAAACGTTTTGGGAATGTTTCTTTTTAAGCTTTCTTCATATGCAGTTTTTTAGACAGTTCTCACGAGTTGGCAGTAAAATGCAAAATATTATCGTTACCGTAACGTCTCTGAATCTTAAGATTTGTTCACATCCGTACACTTATGAACTCACACATATACATATATTTAGATATTTACACTGGTGGCCAAAACTTATACCAAACTAACAGCCTGTTTTTATCAATCGAATTGGTCTGGGACGAAACGAAATTAATTTGGATTTTTTGTAAATCACACAAATTTGTTCGCAACACATTAAAAAAAAAGAAAAGTACAAAATTTTATTTTGAAAGTCCAAATCGTTTTACAAAAACCCAAACGTTGTTGTTTGATCGAAAGGAACGAGGTGGTCGAGTTATAAAAACGGGGCGTTAGTAATTTGTGAAATTATCAACGTTTGTAGTTGGCCAGTATGCTAAATGTGTCGAAATCCTATGGGAAACGACGCGGTAACAGTATGAAATTAATCGCCATTAAACACTATAGCGTCGAAGTCAAGCATGTTGTCATTTTCGTTATATGTTACATTTTTAATTCATACATGTAACTCTAAGTTTGACAGTTTCTCATTGTAATCGTGGAATTTCTAAAATTTGTTTCGAATTGGTATTAGTATTTCGAATTGATTTAATTTATTGGAATGAACGAAGTTTATTTTTTTTATTATATTTCGTTTTAGGATATAGTTAGGTATAGTATTGGTAGATCAATTCGACGGAGAAATATTGGAAACTTAGCCACGCCTCCTTTTGTAACTTCCATGGCAATGTTTTTTTTTGCTGCTTCACAATTTTCTTGGGCAATGCTATATGTACATACGTAAATCGACTAATCCGATTTAAACTTGCTTAATTGTCGTTGCTTTGAATTCATGAGTACCGAATGCCTTTATGGATGAGTTTGCAATTTTACACTGGATTTGTATCAAACGTGTAATAACGCGAAATACTAGTGCGTGTTTTGCTTTTAGCCTCCACTGTGCGCAACTTTACAAACATATTTACAGAAAAAGACAACACAAAAAAGAACCCATATTTCGGCCAAGTGATTTGCGTCTCGTTTAACACTTCAAATATTAAATTTCAATAAATGATCTCCAAAGAACAATGAAATCAGCAACATCAAAAAGGCCTGTTGACAACAACTACAACAGTGTGCTGAAATTCTTTTTGGAGGACACCACATGGTGCCCCGAAACACAACAAAAATAAGCCCAAAAATCTGATGAGTCAGTCTGAGACCTTTCATATCACTGACTAAACTATACTGAGTTTCTGTGTTTGCACGAGCATGCACGAGGGCTGCTATATATATGTCTGGCCTAATAATGAAAATGCGAATATTTATGATCCAAAATGGTTTTATTGTTTTTCAAATTATTCAAAGCATGATTAAAACACTTACGAATCACTTTTTCCACTCCGATTGGGACACCTCCAAAAAATAGTTTTTGAACGCTCCACCAACATCTTCTGGCGACGAAAATCGTTGACCACGCATTTTTCTCTTGATGCACGGGAATAAAAAGAAGTCATTGCGTGCCAAGTGAGTGCTGTTCGGCGGATGACCCATCAATTCGACGTTTTGGCCGGTCAAAAAGGCGCTGGTTTGAGCCGATGTGTGAGAGCTCGCATTGTCATGGTGCACAATGATTCGTCTTCTCTTGTTCGTTTTTCGAATTTCTCCGAAGACTTCAGGCAAACAAATTGGGGTGTACCACTCAGAATTAACCGTCCTTCGTTGCTCAAGCGGAACAGTTGCCACATGACCATTTTTTCCGAAGAAACAGGCGACCATTTGCTTCGAAGTGCTTCTTCCACGAACAAATTTCGTTGGATTTGGCACACAGAGCATTTCTAGTCACCAACCCCATCTCTTGTGAAAGTTGTTCATATCGGTCCACATTTTCGCGTTTTTAGCTCCCACACAAAGGTCCCTCCCGATTTCAGGTCCCGGCGCTCTAGAAGCTATAAATTACACCGATCACGCCCAAATTGTGTATAGTATTAGCGATCATTAATAAGCAATGGTGAAACTGGATGACATAGATCCATATTTTCTTATAGCCCCCTCACAAAGGTGATCCCAATTATAGAATATGCAATTTCGCATGGAGCGACAACCACCCATGTCCTGTAACATTGGACCATATCGGCTTTATAGCCACAAATGTTACCTTATCACGCTCAAATTGTGTGGCATTTTCTCTGAGGAGCCACGTCTTTTCTACTTTCTTCTTTTTTTATTTGCAGTAGACTAAAATCTCTTAAAATATGTTTTGATCAGTTATAGTTATGTTTTGATCAGTCTTAGGACCCACATTAAGACATACATGAATGGAATGGGACGCTTGCAAAATGGATACATTGCCTACAATGGCACGTTCATTGGGACTAGTTCTATTTTTCTCAATTTGTTTCTTCCGCAATATGTTGTATACATTTTTAGCCAAAAAATATATTTATCTCTACTATATTGTTGCGTTGGAAGATACAACGCTAACGTGCAATGAAATCGTCGAGTTTCTCAATTAGTTATGGCTGGGTGTAAATTAGAGAGATCGTATTAACTATACCCATGTATTTTTAATCTCTCTACCATAGGATGGAGTGTATAGGGTGTTTTTATGCAGCATTAGAACTATCGATAACGATAACTATAGTTTGATAATGTTAAACCGTGTTGACGTTTCTGTTCAGTAAGGTATGGCAAGTTTTGGAAAAATTTTAAATTTTCAAAATCAATCTGTTCGCGAAGTTGATCGATCATACAGAATTATATTTAATGATGATGATCAGTAAGGCAAATTATCGTATTTGGTGCGAAGACAATTCTCAAGCCATTAAATAATCAACATGCATTTTTGTTTTAAACAATAATCAACTAAACATTAAAGACATTAGGTTTCAACAAGACGGCGCACAGTGGTTCAGAATCGTATTGGCCAAAACTCTGTACATTTTTGAACCAATAGATATTTTAATATTTTTTTTTTATTCGACAAATAACTTCTCGAGCTTTTCTCCAGTTTTAATTTCATTAAAATCGGACACAGTAGTTATTAAGGAATTTAAGGGCAAAGCTGAACTTTTGAATTTTCTTAATATTTAGCATGTGGGTTTTTTTGTTTTGTCGTCCTTTTTATTTATTTATACGTAATAAAAAATCATTTTAATAAAAAAAAATTGTAAGAAAAATCGTTAAAAAATACTGCCAAACTGTGTTTAAGGTAGCATAAACATAGGTAGTTCTATAAAACTAAAACGGGATAAAAATAGTTACAATTTCGTTTAAAAATATTTTTCTATGTAATTTAATTCAAACTAAAAATGTGTTCTACAGACGGGTCAAGACAGGTACAGGTAATATATGGGTTTTTGAGGACACTCTCACCTTTTTGTCTTTCGAAGTTCGATTCCTCAAAAATTCCAATTTGGCTAAATATAATAATACACCCATTATGACTTGAGCAGTTTTTTATTCTGGTTCGAGACCTTTATGTTGTTTCTTTTTCAGAATCAACGTAAAAATAAGAAGAAAAAAATAAAGAAAAAACTTAAAAAGGATTGGTACGCCCTAATGTGCATCGCATGTATGAGTATATGTACGCACAAAAAACATGCACACTTTGGTTGTGCTTTTTGCATTTGTGATTTTCAACGAAGACCCGTGCGAAACGGAATTGGTGGAAATGAAATTGCGCGTTGAAGTTCGAAGACTATACGCAAAGGGTTATTCTCATTAATAACAAGGAAAAAAATGTTAAGTTTGGCTGTGCCGAACTTTGGATACCGTGCGGAAGTGTGTTCTATATAGAAATCTTTATGTGCAAAGTTTCATTTCGATAGGTCAAGCTTGTGGGGAGTTATCGTCATATTATTTCTCAAAGCCCACGAGACCGTTTGTGGGGGAGGTACGAGTAGGACTTTTCCGATCTCAACAGAATTTGGCGCCGAGGTGTGTTCTATATAAAAATCTTTATGTAGAAAATTCGATAGGTCGAATTTGAAGTGAATTATTGTCATATTATTTTTCAAGGCCCATGAGACCGTTTGTTTGGGAGGTAACAGTAGGGCCTTTCCGATATTAGCCAAATTTAGCGCAAAAGTCTGTTCTATATTTTAATCTTTATGCCGAAAATTTCGTCTCGATAGGTCAAGTGTGTGGTGAGTTATTGTCATATTATATGGCCCATGAGACCGTTAGTGTGGGAGGTACCAGTAGGACTTTTCCGATCTCAACCGAATTCAGCGTAGAAGTGTGTTGTATATAGAAATCGTGATGTGTAAAATTTCATTTCGATAGGTCAAGTTTGTGGTGAGTTATAGTCATATTCTTTATCAAGGCCCATAAGGCCGTTTGTATGGGAGGTAGAAGAAATGGTGGCCTAATCTAAACCATTTTTACATAGATAATTGCGCCTATATAAAGATTATTATTTGGAAACTTGGACGGAGAGAAACTGGACGGATATTTCCAAATAAAAAACTAATTTTTATGAGGTAGTGTCGGTTGAGGGTCTCCAACACCTATGTAGCCATTTTCAATACCTACCATGCTAGGTTAACTACACATGTTTGTGCTAAATTTCAGCTCCCTAGCTGTTTTCGTGCAGGCTCTATCTTGTTTTCAACAGACGGGCAGCCGGACAACATGGACAGATCGTCTTAGAAGTATACGAGAATCAAGAATATATATACTTTGTTGGGTCTCCGATGATTATTTCAAGGTGTTACAGACAGAATGACAAAACTAATATACCCTCCATTGTATGGTGGAGGGTATAAAAATGAGTCTCCCGTATAAGTCATTTGATTTGTGGCCGAAGTAATCGTTGCCAAAGACTGCTGAAGAAAAACCTTGGCGAAACGGAATTGGTGAAAATGATATTGCGCGTTGAAGATTGCTCTACGCAGAGTTCGAAGACTATACGCAAAGGGTAATTCTCATTAATAAAAATGAGTCTCCCGTATAAATCATTTGATTTGTGGCCGAAGTAATCGTTGCCAAAGACTGCTGGAGAAAAACCTTGGCGGGTTTAGCTCTAACGTCTTTGGTCAACGTGGGTGTATTATTTATTTTTTCTTTTTTTGTTATTTATTCAGTCTTTTATCATTATTATGACTTGAGCAGATTTTTTCTCTGGTTCGAGACCTTTATGTTGTGTTTTTTTCAGAATCAACGTACAAATTGATTCTGAAAAAGAAACAACATAAAGGTCTCGAACCAGAATAAAAATCTGCTCAAGTCATAATAATGATAAAAGACTGAATAAATAACAAAAAAAGAAAAAATAAATAATACACCCACGTTGACCAAAGACGTTAAACCGTACAGGACGTGCTCGCAGTGTTTTTGTCCGGTTATCTAGTTGAAGAAAACCGTCGAAATCATTTTCAAATTGGGGGCAAAAAAACAATGTTTATATTCGATAAGATGCCGCGTTATCCAAAAACAAGATCATTTTTCGATTCCTCATTTTCCTATTGAACTGTTGCAGCCATTACTTCTAGAGTCATCCATGCTTTTTTATTTGATTTCCAATCCACTGGCAGTTCCGCGATAGAAACATGTTTGAATGCTGCGGGCTGCTGTACCTATAACTAAAAGTAACTCTTTCTCCCCAGCCATGTTTGCACAAACCAAAATTGTGAGTCTTTCATTAGAGAATTTATAGCTAATGAATTTTACGTTTTTTGGAGCTTTCATCTGCGTTGTAAATGTCCTGAGGCTTGTATCCGCTCAATATAGATGACAGCTTTGCCCTGAATTGCTCGACATCCTCCTGCTTTACATCTCGAGCTTCTCCAGAAATGCACTTCAAAGACACACCATTCATTATGTACTATCTTTTTAACAATCCATTTGATGCTTTAAAATTAGTTAGCCTAACTTATCTGCTATTTCCATAGCGTTTGCCTTTACAATGGGGCAATATATTGGAATTTTTTGACTCCTAGCCATAGCGAACCAATCAAAGCACAGTTTGTCTATTTCAGAGCCACATCTTCGCTTTTGATGTACGTTGACTCCAGACTCCCATTTAGAACGAATTGTTTCTTTATTTTTATTGAAAAATAAACAATTTCCTTTTTTATGGCATTAAACATTACCTTTTTAAAACTTCACGAACTGACAGTTTATCTTTTCGCAGACATTAATAATTTCCATTTTTTCTTTAATGGCCATTATTTTCTTGGCCAGTTATGAGGAGTTTATAAAAACACAATTCACTTGCACCTCATTTAACAAACTGAATGGAAATGCCACCTCTATTTGACAAACGGCATCAATGAGTGCATACGAGTTCATGTTAAAAGGGGAATCACCAATCTCCTTGTTATCAACACAAACAGGGTTGTCAGGTTTGGCGATTTCTTGCGAGTTATGAAGACATCTGGCGACTTTAATTGTGGTTTGGCGATTTTGCTAGCGGATTTCATGAAAATGACCTAAATAATTTTTTTTATGTCATAATGAATTCTGCATTTTAAGGTCATAATGAATTCTTTTTTAATTCTGTCCGTTTACGAGAGATTTTTTAATCAAAATGGTTTGAAAAATAGTGTCCGCGTCCTGTTATTAGAACGTCCGGTTATATGAATGTTATTTGTATGGAAAAAAGAATGAACAAATTGTGTTCATTAAATTTGTCAGGCTATTGAAGCTGTCCGCTAATAAGAACTGTCCGTAATGAGGAATTAATCCTTTATCGTTAAAAGTATGGAAGAAATGACAATTTTCTTCCACCCAAATTTGAAATAATTACGTTTCTTCTAAAATAAAATGATAAAAAGCTTAAGCTCTAAAAACTAAGTTTATAAGTTTCACGTAGCGTTTGTAACATCTAGAAATAATAACTTGACCATATTAAGTATATATGTATGAATATAACGGATCATCGGAAAATTCTTAGACAATCTAGCTATGTCTGTCTGAAGCATGAAGTGCAAACGAATTGAGCTAGTCTTGAAAATGGGGCTAAAGGGGGAAAGGTTAACTTTTTTGACACATCCACTATTAAACTTAAACAATAGGCTTAAAAATAAGCCTAGATCTCGTAGGTATAAACACATTAAACGCACCATAAATGGGCGTGGTCATAAAACCCAAGTGCCCCGAAAACCCTCCCCTAATGTTCGGCGACGTTTATATATCCAGAATCAGTGAAATTGTTTCACAAATCGAAATGTGTAGTTAAATACAGACTTGGAACTCGCCCCAGAGCTGTCAAACTGTCGAAAGTGGTCCATTCTATACAGTTTTAGCCAACACTATCGATACTATTTAATAATTTGTTATAGAAACATATGAATTTACGAGTATGATATAGTAGTAGTATACAAAATACATATTTTAACAAAAGCTAGTAAAAAAGCGAAAGTCGGACCTGTGTTATGGTCGTTTTTTATTCCCTTGCAATTACGCTTAGGATCTTTTTTAGTTCCAACTGATACAATTAATCCCCTTGCTGATACGAGTATCACTGTATCACCACTGATATGCAGGCATATTATTACGTCTTTATTCTGTTTTTTTACGTACACGCAGAGAAAAGATATGGTTACTATATGGTCACGGCAACAATAGTATGTTCTCTGCAATAAAAGTATGGTCGTCGCAACCATAGTATTGTTTTTTGAATTTTTTTTGACAAAAGTATGATTGCGGCAACACTAATGTTGTTGAAATGTAACAATAGTATTGTTGCCAAATTTAAAAATTAAAATATGGTTGTAGCAACAATATTAATATGGTTGGTGTGACAAAAGTATTGTTTTTTTGGGTTTTATATTAACAATAATATGATTACGGCAAATATACCAGCATATTTTTTTGACAATGTTATTGTTACGAATCTTACGGAATAATAGTACTTTTATATGTACATTTAATTATTTCAAAACAAACTACTTTGGATTAGTATAACTGAAATATTTTTAAAAAATTAATTTTTTCTACTGTTAAATAAATCACTCCTATTATTAAGAGTTTAATGTATTTTTACATAATTTACTTAATAAGAATCTCTATTGTTGAATAGTAAATTAACCCAATCCTTGCGAAGAATTTTGGGGATCATAGTATGGTTGTGTGTGAGTCATACTATTGTTGTGAGGATTATAGTACGGTTGTTATGTTAAACATACTACAATTATGAGAATCATAATATGGTTATGGGGATCATAGTATGGTTGAATGTGAATAATAGTATGGTTGTGGGGACCATAGTATGGTTGTGCGTGAATAATTCTATTGATGTGAGGACAATAACATTGTTGTGGGGAACATAGTATGGTTGTCTGTGAACCATACTATCATTGTGATGATCATAATATTGTTGTGCCACAACCATATACCCAACAATATTATGATCCTCTTCGAATATTGTCACCCCAACCATACTTTTTTTCTGCGTGTATTTGTACCACTACTATGAGTGATAAGCATGTTGAGAAGTTGTTTTTAGAAATCTAAGTATACCTGAATGAGAAGAAGATCTGATACAATTAGAACAACTCTCTAAAGCTTCAGTTCGTTTTTTTATCGTTAGGGTGGATATTTTCGAACAGAGGCTTCAACATTATTAGTTGTGATGATGTGCATTCTTTTCAATTTTGATTGCATAAGTGAATCAAACAAACTGCTCTTATATAATAGTGAACTACAGAAACAACCAAAAATGTGTTGTGCCAATCTGTAAAGAAAATTGTTCTACCCAAAATATATTTTTTTTGTTATATTTTTGTTAAATTGTGAGAAATAATGCTTATTAAAAGGTTTATTTTGTAATAAAATTAAATTAAAATTTATATAAAAAAGGTGTATTTCTTCATAGTTCTTACTTGCGTAAAACCAGACAACTCCAGTCTGATTGGAAATAATTGCAACATTTTTGAAAGTCACTTCCGTCAAAACCTAGTCTTGGTCAATCATAATATATATCTATCGTTATACACTATAACAGCATTGATGAAAATCGGAATAAATATGGGTGTTTGAGACTGGCGACTATATCAAAACGTGGACAGACATACAAAGTTTTAGTAACTGAGCTAGTAACTGATAAATCATTATGGACTGTAAAAAAACATAATGAGTTGGTCTTTAAGAGCTCAAGATATAAAATATGTGTGGGAGCTTTATCTAAATCTGAACCGATTCCTTAAATTTCAAATATTTTTGGAAGCTACCAACATTAGCTAGGAAACTATGTACTACAAAGTGATGCAGGGTACAAATAACCCACAAAGAATTTGAATTATATGAAATAAATTTTAATTCAATCCTCTACCACTACCTTAGGACGCCGATAAATATGTCCTATTCAACATGGACATATCGGTACTAAAAAACTCCAGAATTTCATCACTAATCTTAATATGTCCCAACTTTTAAGATTTGTATAAGGTTTTGAACCGATCTACGGACTAAGGGCTTTTAAAATCACGACCCATGTTTTCTAGAAGAGAAAAATTACCTTCCAACATGGACACGAATCCATATATCGACTTAATTTAAAAATTTCACTAAGATTACTTCCCCTCTACAACCAATACCAAAAAGAAGAGTTGGAAACATTGATTTCAAATAAGACTGCTTCACTAATTCCCAAATACTGCCAAATCCATATTGAACCACACTTCATTGTAGAGAGTGTCTATAAATAGTATCGGTCAAAACATTCGCAACCAGCATACAGATAGGATCCAGGGATTCTAAGCCAATTGACGGCCTGGGGATGTTTTATTTTCAATAAGTTAGATGCGCTTCACCTTACACATGGTATTGTAGATAGATGGGTTCAAAAAGATATCCTTGATACTGCGTTGTTGCCATATGCTGAGTTGGAAATGTCGACACTGTGGAGTATTCAACAGGATAATGATTACAAACACACCTCGAAGGTGGTAATAAATGGTTTTGTACAGCAATATGTTAATGTAATGCAATGACACTCTAAGTCACTGGATACTGAACCAAGTGAAAAACTTTGGTAAACAAAAAATTAATTTTTCAGTTATTGTTAGGCTTGAGGTCATAAGCATAAAACAGATGTTGGTGTTTTTATAATTTATTTAATTTTAAATAACCCAATAATTCGAACTGACTTCGTCATTCATCATCAGGGGTTATGGCTGAAGGGAGTAATGTTTATTGACATTTGTCTGGAATTTCTGGATGTCGTAATTGGTAGGGAATTCATTAGCCGGAAGTCGATTTCACATACGGACAGTACGTGCGGAGAACGAAGTCGATCTGCAGTGCGGTCAACCGGCCAATCGATAACAAATAGGTGTGAGTTGCTGGAAAGTCGTGTATCCCTGTCGAACATCCGCACGTCAGGAATAAGACCACGAATGTCTGAAGAACACACACCATGGAAGTAGCGATAGAACAGCGACACACAACCCACATTCTGACGATGCTCCAAGAAAACAATAGAGTTGGATACCCTACTGTTTCCTATCAGCACCATCGATCTCCTTTGAACACGGTCCAGAAGATCCAAGGATGATTTTGGAGCACCTGCCCATATATGGGAGTTGTATTCCATCTGTGGCCTGATGTAGGTAGTATAGATATCGAAAAGATCATAAGGAGTGAAATATTTTTTGCACCGCTTGGGGATGCCTTGAGTGCTTCTTTAAACACTTCGAATACATGTCTCGCCCAACGAGCGTCACATTATATTTTCATGCCCAGAACATCATGAGCTTCCGATTGTTCGATATCCGTGCCATCGATACATAATGACGACTCTGTTGGGCCAATGAATCGCTTGTGAGACAACAAGCAGCACTGTGTCTTACGCGCATTAAAATCCACTTTATTCATTCGACCCCATTCGGATATTGTCAGTAAATCCCGGCCAAGAGCTTCATCCATAATTTGCCTTTTGTCTTCAATATCGAGTCCTACGGTCGAATGAATATGAATGACAGAGGTTGCTGTCATCCATGAAAGGGTAGATCGGTCCATTCACTAATTGCATCAAGTCGTTTTGCGCGGCGAAGAGCTCGGCGTAATGGCCCTCCAGAGTTGTTTTGCTCGCTCCCCAGCAACGACATTTTTATTCACTCTCCAAAATTTTCGTTATTGATTTAGAAAGGGCGTCGAAGCCGTTAAGGGAACCCGCCATTCCTGAATTTGGACTTCTATAAATAACCCCAAAATGTAGTACATGTGTTTTAATACTGAATTTAACCCAAAGGGAGTTAAATTCTGGATCTTGTGAGCAAAAATGTTGCTGGCTCTGAAACACTATGTCATTACTTATTTTATTTCTGTCTTTTGCTTTTACACATTGAACAGGGATTACCCGGCTCGAGACCTCTTGCATCTACATTTGCATAGATGACAAGTTTTCAATGTTTTATTATTATTATTTTATAAAAAAAATACTGGAAAACAAAGATGGCAATATTAAAAATAATTTTTCTACTTTTTTCTCAGTCTCCAAACTTCGTCCGAAGTAATGCAAATTTACATAAATACTTATACAATGATTTTTTTTTTCTGTAACTCACAGAAAACTTCAGCTGCGATTTGCGCGAAAACGAAAAAAATTGTGAAAAATATTTGATTTTTATCCGTTTTGAAGAGATCATCGTCTATATGAATAAGTAAGTAATGAGAGATTTTAGGGTATATATTTCTATTTTTGATTCCTTAAGTGGGCCGTGCCACGCCCACAAGCCTAAAACCTTAAAATAATAATAACTTATAAACTAAAAGAGCTAGGAACATGAGGTTTGGCATATACTCGTATATATAATATTGGCGCAGCCAATATAACACCTAAAATTATGGACCTGTTCTCTTGAATCTTTAAGAGTACGCAACTGCGGGCTAGGAAATTATTACAGAGTACTCGTATAAACGTGAACGATTACACAAAGGGGCGCTGCACCACCCACATATCCAAAACATTAAATAAACATCGTGCATTACGGTAGAACCAATCTAATGTCCCTAACTCTAATAGATTATTTGTTGTTGTCATTAACGTCAAGTTTTTTGCTCAACTTACTTAATTTGACATTTCTTTGTTTCACTGTTTGACCAATTCAACCATAGAGAGGTACCGATTGAACAGCGCGTTAAGTTTGTTGAAGCCTTTTACGAAAATGGGCGTTTAAATCAAAAGACATTTTGTGCACTTCGTGTTTTTTTGGTCAGCATAACCGACCAAATGTGACCACAATTGGAAGAACTGTGCACAAATGTCTTAGATTCTTTAAAAATATAAAAAGCATTTGGCCAATATATTATTTCACACATAATTGGCATAAATCCTTCTATCAAAATAAAAAATATTAAGATAATTCTTTGAAAACTATTTGTTTTATTTATAATTAAAATCGTGCGTTTTAGAGTGTGTGAGTGTGCTATTTGTGTGAAGTGCTATTATCCCTTACTGGAAATGCCGATCGTTTTGAAATTTTCACAATACAAAGGGGCGTGGACTCACCGGCGCACTGATTTACAGTTAGTACCGTAAAAAAAATTCGGGCGGACCGAACTTACGAATTGTCTATTTGGTTTTCAGAGAACATGTTCTTGACAGTGTTCTCGGAAAAGTGCTGGAGAGTACTTGTAGAAGTGGTATTGATATTGGGTTTTCTATGATTCAAAATTGTTTTCTCAACGCCCGCCCGATGTAGAATTCTAATCGCACGCAACTGACATTCACAATAATCGCTTGAGAAAATGTGACATTCGTACACCTGTGAATGTCGCATATTGCCATTGGCGGTGTGTAAAAAAGTTCTAGGGCGTTGACCGTTGAAACTCTGTGTGGCAAAACTAATTAAGTTGCAATATTTCTTTATTTGCGTCCGTAAATACTCAATAAAATGCGATGTGCGGAAAGGTCGGATGTGGAACACGCGTGTTCATCCCCGAAATGTGTATTTAATACATTGGATGGATTGCGATAATAATGTAAATAAATGTCCAATAAAATTAATTTTCAATGTGCCCATACACGGGGGCATAGCTACCCTCGGCTGCGCAGACGGCAGAGGGGTGCAGTGATATTTCATTCCTTGTCTAGTTTTTAATATTTGCTTCATGCTTCAACCGTTGGACCAGAACAATGTAAGGCCACATTTAATTTGTTTCTTCAAGCGCTCGGAAAGTGTTGAGTTTTCACCGGAGCAAAAAACAATATTTTCCATCTTTGTTTGGCTTTGACGCAGAACTCCGTTCGAAACGTGCACAGACAAACAACGATGCAGACCGGCTTGTGGCGAATAAGGGATGATTTCGATATCTCCATGATGTAGGCATGTGTGTGTGTATGAATTTTATAAAAATCCCGTCGACGATTGAAATGTATCGTTATAACATACATTCATATGTATATACCTCCTCGTACAGCCATTGATGATTCGTACATTAGGGTTATGTATTTCTGTAATGATCTAAAAATACAAGGAATACCGAGGGACACGATGCAAATGTATAAATAAACACGATATTACTTTCGCGAGGGCTTCATCAACTTTTTTCCACCAAACGCAAAAAAGTGTGGTGTTCACATTATGGACTTCATCTCAGCCTTTGTCGAATTATCCTTTCTGGATCAAATTCGACCATTTCACCTGTAGGATACGTCTAGGTTTTGCTCAGGAAAAAACCTAACCACAAGTTCATAGCCCTAAAGTACGTCGGTAAATAAAGCATTTATATACTTATACTTAAAAACTTCTATCTAGTGGCACTGCTACTATATAGGATCTTTAGATATTTTGTATCATGTAGAAAATTATTCAAGTAGTCGACATCAAGACGCAACTACGAGTGGAAAAAAACTAGTGAGTAAATATAAAATTTGTAAGTTTTTAATTTTATACTGAAATCAAAGACGAATATTAAAATGTTTACTGACAATCTCTAAATGCCACTTTCGTCGTAGAATTACTATACTCGTATAATAATAGTTTAAATTGTCAATGTATACTTATAGAGTTCACATTCTATTGTAAAGAGCTTTAGTGCATTAAAATATCTCACTGCGTTCTTTTTATACCCAATTGCAATCTGTGGAATAGGAAACTAAAATAAACTAAAAAAAAGTGGAATAAAAACTAAAAAAAAATAGGGTATATACCGATGGACAAACAACCAATTTTGGACCATATAGGCACATTTTTCCAATCTAAATGGACATATGCGTATTAATTAACAATATAATATTCTCACAAAGCCGAAACTAAAATTATTTTTGG
This sequence comes from Hydrotaea diabolus, assembly GCA_963513945.1. Classification (NCBI taxonomy): domain Eukaryota; kingdom Metazoa; phylum Arthropoda; class Insecta; order Diptera; family Muscidae; genus Hydrotaea; species Hydrotaea diabolus. Next base: position 96,647,117 of record OY740720.1, on the reverse strand, counting down.
TATTTCGGTTTATTTTGGCTAACTGACTCCAACGGACTAGAACCCTTTTCCAAAAGTCCGGCCTCATCAATCATGGGCATGTGGGTATCAAAAAGTAATGAATTGCTCTCCCAAAACCAGAAACCTGTTTTTAGTTCCATTTCTGCACATCCAGTAAAATACGTGGTACAACATAGTCCTCCTTGTCCGACTCGAGCGTGTTTTACTATTTTGATTCATGAAATGGAGGTTTAATTCAAAAGACCTGACTGTAAACTCGGTAACTTTTTATGTAACTAGTACAATTTTAAACCCCGTACTTAAAGTCTTATGTGTATTTGAAGTATAAATTTGGACAATGATACCTCTTTCGAAAGATTTATCTTTTAGGAGACTTTAACCGGTCATAGTACCAACCGATCTACTACAGTCATTTTTTCATATCTGCACTTATAAGTTGTGAATTGTGAATGAATTTCAGCGAACTTTAACTTGTTTAAGACATTAGTTCTTTGATTTGACTGGATCCCAAGTCGTGTTGGCATATCGGACAGCGAGAAGCGGATAAAGCAGCTTAATTTGCTGCATGCGCCCTTCTTATTACCAGCTCAACTCTAGAAGAAATATACATCAAACGTTTTATACCACAACTACACCGTCATACCCCCAAAAAGCTGATAAAGCAAAAATATGTTTCTTTAACAGAATTCGTCTTGGTCACACCACATTCATCCAGAAACACATCATAAATAGAACCAGACCTTTGGTCTGTTCCAAGTTTGGAAGAACTTAATTAACTTTAAACTACTTAAAGTGAACCATTTTTGAAATTAAATCTAGTTCTTCTAATTCTGGAATGACAGAATTGCAAAATTTGCTCTAGAGTGGATCTGAGTGCGCCCATGGACTACAAATGGAAATGCTTTCGTCTATCAGACTACTGCCAGATTATTGCTATTAGCAACCGCTAGATATTTTACTATAAAAGAAACAATTGGTAGGCTTCAGTTCTGTTCCAAAACTTTTTTGCTAGTAAAAGAAAAAAAGAAAAAACAAATTTTCTCTCTCTGCACTCCAGAAAGTTTTAAGTAAAATTAAGGAAATTTCACTTTTTCCGGGGGTTTTAGACCACGACCACAGGTCAACCCCTCTATTTAACCAAATCGAGAAATTGATGTCATAAAAAAGTTCACTGTTTCTGAACAAACTTATGTCTATGTTCGAAAACATATTTTTCAGCGCCTTAGGGACCTTAGATCTTGCAAAATTAATGTGATATTCTGATTCGTGACGATTTTTTTTTGTTTTTTAATACCCATTTTACCTTTTCTGAAAGCCATATCCCAGAAGAGAAGGGGACGGTTTTGGACTCCATGGCCCAATGAGCACACCCATTTATAGAAGTGTTAAAGCATCTGGGCTTGTCACATTTTGAAAGGCTGAATAAAAGGACTTTTCTTAGTCTTTCAAAGATAATATACCCATTAAGAGACCCGATTTTGCCCCTTTGTCCGATTTAATCCATTTTCCAGGCATATTGAACCTCCTTTCCTTCGAAATAAATTGTGCTAGAATATTAAGACGTTCAATAATATATATGCTTCAGATGGCCGCAAATACGAGTAAGTTTTTCGAGATGTTACAAACGGTATGACAAGCGTATATTTATATATATAGTCCTATCCTCTGGAGGAGAGTATAAAAACTGTACTTTCTATTTATTCCAAGTCACACGTAAATTTTGCGATAACCCATAACAAGAAATTTAATAACAACTCTCTCGTGGACACCAAATTTGCACCATCGATAGAACTTTTGATTCTAAGCCAAAAATTAAAAAAAATTGGCGCCTGCGCTGTTTCCGAGACATAGGTCTCGAAAGTTCAGACGTATAATTCAGATATTGAGCCATAACTGTAAAATCTTCCTTTATTGTTAAGCAATATGGGTATCGTTAGAAAACGAGTTACAACACCATTCCAGTGATACATACATACGAGTATATTCGATCTGTTATCCCATTAAGAAGCAATAGCAACATTTTTATGTTTCACGACAATTTAATAACAATTCCTCATAAGTGGAAAAATGCTTATTTTTAAGTATATATTTAGCGATTTAGCTTTGTAGCCAACATATAACTTTTCAATTAACGCCTTTTTGGATGTTTAACCCTTCTAGAACAGGAGATAATGCTCTTTATTATAAAAAATAAAGAAACATTTCTAAAGAATTTAAAACTTTCATTACTTATACTTTGTTTTACCCTTTTGAACAGGATATATTAGCCTTTATTAAAAAATGAAAAATTAATAATAATAGCAATTTTTCGCCTGCGGTGCAATTTTCAGATCGAACCTACTTTATTTTTTTTTAAACATATTTTACTGATTTTCATGTATTTCTTTACCTTCAAATCCATCCATCAGCAACATTTTCTAGTGTAACAAACCTCAGATGATGGCTTTTTGGGCAGAAGGATTCCCCCTCTTTCTTAGTTAAACTCCAGTCCCTTGAAATGTTTATTGTTCGGGCAGGGATGTACCTTCTATTTATCGGTAAACAATTTTTTTCTGTTTTTACTACAGTTTACAGTTAACGAGTTTTCTAGAAGAAAACGTTTTCCCTTACTAAAAGAAATGCTACCACAGCGTGCAATTTCATTTACAAATGTTGCCATATTGTTAGAAAATGTTAGATTGATAATTCCATATATCATTTTAACCCTTTTAATGCCAATACGTATCTCCGGCTTTTAAAGGTCCGATTCCGAATATCGCAGATATATCCACTTGTAGGTCCGAAATTTAAGGTCCCGTAACTTGAAAAATATAGGTTGTAGCCGACATTTTTTTAAACCTATTTGTTTTTAATGCCCTACAGGGCCATATTTTTGTTTTGTTTTTGACAATTGTTTCTATATATAAACATTGACATTGTTATCTATTACAGAGTGACATAAGTGACCTACTTTTCATTCTAAATACGTCCGAGCATTTGCATTCCTACTTTGCATTCCTACTAAACATTGTAGAGTCTGGAGTTCAGAAATTGTAAACATGTTGAATGAGCGTATTAACAATTAATGAAGTACAATTTATAAAACGCAGTTCTTGACAAATTTACACACACGTCTAATTGTATATGAGAAATCAGACTGCTAGTGTACCTACGAAAGTAACTGGAAGCAGCAGAGACCCCCTCATAAATATGGAGAGATGCATGAGTACTTACATACAGAAAATGTTCATAGGTACAAGAGGACGTTCTGAGGATAGCAATATGTGACGCGCAAAATAGAAAGGGACCTAAGGCTAAAAACCAATTTTGTTCAGGAGAGCCATTTTAAAGATTAGGTCCCTTTCTATTTGCGCTTAGAATCGTCGACTTCACTTTCATAAAACGCGCATATCTCTGGGAGGGAACACTTTTGGGGCATGGGATCGGTCTAATTCGATGCTCAGATGTTGTCCACATCAAAAAAAGAAAAAAAAATGAAAATTGATTTTTTTTACCCTTAGGTCCCTTTCTCTATGCGCTGTCACATATAGTGATTGGAATGGCTTGCTTGGGATATCTTATCTTTGTTAAGAACGCAGCAGCACTGGCCACGCACACACACACGCGTACAACTGTGACTACTGCCAAGTATCTCCTCGTGTAGCATCAAAGTGTCCCATTTTGGATGGGGGGTACTGGTGAGATAGATGCCCGCATTCATTCCAATCAAGTACAAAAAGAAACATTTGCCTTGTAAAAAAATTCACGACGACGTCAAGCACTCCATCGGAAAGCGATGGGGCAGCGCTATGTTAAGTGCAGATACAATACATACATACTTCCCCTACATACACATATAATTGCACTCCACACATATGTTTGTTTGTATGTATTTCATTTACATCATTTCGTCTGAAGAACATATTAACGTCTTCCCATTTCACCTTTCATCACTTTGAAATATATCTTCATATTTTACAACACTTGTGGCTGTTCTTGTTGCAGTCTAACTCGATTTTAATTAAATGCTAGGGCTGCAAGCACACCGCTAGCATCCCGAAATAGAAAATGCTCTTGGGCTGGAAGTAAGTCGACGCATGAAGCACAGTAAACGGCCAGTAAATCATATGTCGGAGCTCCGACAAAACAGCCTTTCGTCTGGTACTCGTCCATAATTCAATCAACAAATGGGAACCGAAATCGGGTTAACAGAACTCCTAAAAATGTTCAGATAGCATTTGTTGTATAATGTCGAATGATTCTTAAACACAGCATATGAGTCGGTATGAGTGGCGCCTTTTACGCCGGGCAAATGTAACAAAACTCGTTAAGAACTAAACAAGTCAATCCTCCTCAGCAGTACATGGATGTCAGTGTTGCAACAAATTTCCGACTTAATCTAGCTGTTTTATATTAATTTTTCCATATCAAAATGGCTTGATAATATTTAGCAGGAAGATCTAGCCATTGTTTTCGCTTTTAACCATTTTTATTCAACTGCGATTTTCAAAATGGGGGATTAAAAGTCTGCGGATGGATATCTCTTCACTAACCAGACAACCGAATACTCGTATTTAAAGCTAATATTATATTAAATAAAAATTTTCAACTTTAAATGAAAATTTCCCTTTTCAAAATTTCACTTAAAGTGAAGGTTTTTCGATACAAATAGAATTTTTTAGTTATAAATAAAAATTCTTAATATTCGATTCTCAATTTCAACTAAAATATCAATATAAATATATAAAGATGAACTCTCAATTACAATCGAAAACAAGTAAAAACGTCGTTAAGTGCGGCCAGACCGAGCCTTATATTGCCTAAACCGCCACTGCTCTACTTTAAGAAAATAAATATTAGCGAAAACTTCATAATTATTGGATTCGTAGCAATTTGCTTCAGTTTGCGTATTGACTATTGATTGCCCATTTGAGCCATGTAGGCCAATTTTTGCGTCACATAAGCCAAAACGTCAAGCAACTATGACCTTTTTTCAGCCGGCAACTCCGTCGAAAATTTTAAGGAGACATGCAGTTCTTCCACTCTTATTACGCTGCAGTAATTACATACATTTAAAAAGAGTTCAAGTCGCCCATTAACGCCGCCACACCGCCGCTGATGGAGTTTGTTTAATCTTGGGTTGTTGCGGATCTTAAGAAAGAATGTTGAAAGTACGAAAGCAGTCAAACGGTTTAAGCTAAGACTCTGACATTTTGTACCATGTAGCTTTTCGACCATGTAGGAGGGCGATATCGGGCCAGGGGTAAAAAGTTTTATCATAAGCGACTAAAAAATCTCAAAAAAATACACCTTTTTCGAATATTTGCTCAAAGGAGTAGGGTATATAAGATTCGGCATAGCCAAATGTTGCTCCATTTTTACTTGTTAATTATGTTTTTTCGTAAAATTAAAGAAAAACGCTTTAAAAACTCAAAAATAATACTAATATGTTGTCATCAAAATCGGGGCCCTTGCGCATTTAAGGATTAAATAGAATTTCGAAAAACGTCTCCCAATATACGAAGCGAAAATATAAATTATATATCAATTTGGCTGAAGAACCCAATGTGCTGAATATTGACATATGGGTACCAAAAAACACTGACACTTTCTCACAAATGCATATGCAAATATGACATAGCAGGATATTATAAAGTCAGCCGCGCCCGACCATATCTTTTTTACTTAGTTTTATGCAGAAAAGTTTCCAGAACTTGGTTAAAAATTCGTGGGAATATTAAGATGAAAAGGATTTTTTCGTAAAAAGAAAGAAAAAATAAAATTTACCAAGAAAAAAATGGCCAGAAGCTCAAGCAGTGGTTTGAACTTCCCGTTAGATCCAATATAGCCATTTTTAAAGGCAAGATGTAGCACTAGAAAAGGTTTAAATTGCCCACACTAAATCTAGTTCAAAACTGCCACTGGATGTATTTGTTTGGGCTTGGTTGAGAAGGTAAAGGCATACAATCCTCTCAAGCTGCCTTCGAAATCAAATAGGGACATTGAATTGTACTTATTCTGGAATTAATACTTATTTTCGAGACCTTTGAAATCTTGCAGTTGTACGGCAAAACTTTTGACTCAGGTCGTCCCAGAAATAGTGGACACTACAAAAAGGGGCGCCCTAATGTATAAGTACAGCCACACATACGTATGAACTACTTATACACATACGTGTGAAAACATAACGATGTCGACAACTTTTATATTTGTGTTTTTTTACCAAGACTGCAGATAATCCGGACAGCGGCAAGCAACCGACGCGTCGGGTGCCCGACTGCATTTTAATGAAAATGTAACGCAAGTCAGTATTGTTGGCATCAGCATTTGGTATTTATGCTAATCACTGGACCAACGAATGTCGAGACATACACTTTAAGGTAAATGCAGGCAGAAATCCATATGTGGTGGCATTGTGCCTTAGCCTAACTTTGTGAACACCCAAACACATGGAGTCACACATGCACACAAGCACCTTTGGTAAGGTGGATAGATGTTCCAAAGTTTCGAGTCAAATTCGAGTATTACTCGTATATGTCAACTGCAAGACAATGGGTATTGGAGTGGGGCGCAAGAATTTAGTGCGATGTGACCACTGACCAGGCTTTAGGCCAACACGAGGGATTATTAAAAAAAGCATCAACGAAGCATGAATGCAACATCATTTACGAGGTATTTATTACAAGTCACCAGAATCGTTAGAAATGCCTGTGGGCGGGCCGACCAGTGTGACATCATCGATGCATTAAATAAATATGCGTAATATATGCACGTATTTACTGATGCATCCGTATGTGCAGTTACCAAGCGGCAAAGGTCGGGCCTTCTTAGGGAGCGAGAAGACGTGTTTCATGCATTCTGTAAGTATACTCATTATGTCCTGCACACCTGAGTAGAACAAAGTATTATAAGTTAGTTTCATGGCAAACGTAATTGTGGTCCGATCTGTATGAAATTTAGCAGAATCACGTTTTTTTCCTCGAAAAATAAAAACTCTGATGAATATCACAGATATATTCATAAATGTTCTAGCAATTTTATGTCTTAAGCTCTAGAATCCACATATTACATCCCAACCTGATGAAGCTTGGCACATGTTATTTCGTTTGGCACCAAGGACTTACGTTGTTTAATTTGAAGAAAATCGGTTCAGGTTTAGATTAGCTCCTATACATTTGTTCAACTGATTTCTTATTTTCAGCTCTAGAATCTACATATAAGTATTTCATCCAATCTTGATGAAATTTAGCACATTTTATTAACGATCAACTAGTAACCAGCTCAGATGATAACAGGTCACATCGACTCACGTTTGATGTAGCTCCAATAAAAGACCCTAGGCCAGATAGTGTGGCCCATTTAAACGTGAAAGTATGGTTGCCAAAAAATCAATGTAATTTTCTCACAAATTCAGATTTTACATTGTTTAATAGGTGTTTCTGCACATGTTTTTAATGGGTTTTCTGTACATCCAGAATAGCAAGTTTTTGCTAGTTCCTGATTTTCTGTAAAGTGTCGAAAAGTGTATAGGCTTTCTAAAGCGGTGCAAGGAATATTTCAATCCTTCTATCTCATCAACATTTATACTTATTAGGGACATAAATACTGTAACATGCGTTTTATGCTGTAAAATAAAAAGTACTGAATGTTTTGGACCAAATATTTTTTAATATATTTATTGATGTATATTGTATCCAAAAAGAATCTACTTATTCGAAATGTCCGCCTTTTACGTTTACACAAGCCTTAAGTCGCACTGGCCAATCGTCAATAGCTGCACTAACCTCGATAGCTGCACTAACCAATGCAGTCTTAAGAGATCCAATGTTGGGGTATCTTTTGTGGCAAACCTTGTCCTCTAAAACCGCCCACAATTTGTAATCTAATGGTTTCAAATCTGGACTGCCTGAGGGCCATTCTTCAGAGAAATTTAATGAAGGCAAATTGTTTCGAAACCACGCCTGGGACGTTTTAGCCTTATGGGCCGGCACAGAATCCTGCTGGAAAGTCCATGGGTGGTTTTGGATCAGGGAATTGTTAAGAGGGTTTATAACAGCTTCCAAAACGGGTTTCTTGGTAAACTTTGGCCGATGTTTTGACTCCTTTTTCGCAAAAAGGCAGGTCAGTGGCTCCATCGTAAGAGACACCCCACCAAACTATGACAGAAGCTGGGTGATGACCCTTTTCCACCCTTGGGATCGGTCCAGATGCTTCCTTAGATGACCGCGCATACACTCTATCATTTTGCTTGTTAAATTTTTCCTGGACGGTAAAAATTTTTTCATCGGTGAACAAAATTTTTCTGTGCAAGTTATCAGCGTGCTACACCAAAAGACGTTTGCATTTTTAATCCTATTTTTTTATCAATAAATGTCCGGTACGTCGTTTGAAATCCCCTAGTCCGAAGTCTTTTTTAATGATTCGACTCATGGACTTTTGCGTGATATTTATCTCACGGCCATGATTTTCTGTTTTCGGCGTGGATTTCTGTGAATTCTTGATTTAACGGCCAGAGCGTGGGCGGCCCGAACAGTCTCCTCAAACAGTTTTATGCATCGGTAGACGAACAAGCGGCTAATCCCTAGTGGCCTTTTTTGAAAATATCGCTTTTTTTCATTTCACACTTGAAAAGCGCTATTGAAGCGATACGGTTCTCATTATCTGACCACTCCATGATGCAAGTTAAAACAATTTTAATATCCCGTTACAGACTAACGCTATTGAGGTAAGCTTTCAAAACCCATATGACATTAACGGGGTATGTTCAGTTCTACTATTGAAATGGGTATGTTCAATGTTGTAACAGTACACCTAATCCTGTTTTTACACGGTCTTTTTTTACACTATTTTGAAATAACACGGTCGACAGAAATAAACTTATCCTGCTTTTACACGTTTTTCTAAATAGCAGGAAATAATTTATCCTATTTTTACACGTTTTTTAGACGGAAATAAAATCTATTTTGAATTTAACTGTGATTTTATCTACATATGCATAGTTTTTTCTCTCTTCAGCATTGCCAGTTAATAATGAAGTTTTGCCACTGTTTCCACAAGGAACTGCCATTCAAATATTATTTTTCCGTATATTTTTTAAATATGGCAACACAATGTGATTTTGACATTTCATTGCAAATTATACCGATAGTTAGGGGAGCTGTGAAATTTCAATCAGATCTACAATCCTGTATGGCTCGATACAAGGAACTGTACAAAGAACTCTCCAAAGTAGGATCGCAACGTACTATAACTGAATTTGCTATTAAAATAAATAAACCTGTGCCTGAAACAAGTTCTGATATGCAGTTACCAATGAACGCAGTTGAAGATGTGGACGTAGAACTGAACAATTCTACTGACGAAACAGATATTGCTCCAACGCAGCAGAAAAGAATGCGCTTACATTCACAAACTAATACCGAATAGAATTTACCCTTATACCATTTTTTATATTTCTATACAACTTTTTTATGTTCCTTGCATAGGAGATTTTTTTGTTTTTAAATTGGATTTTTATTGCTTAAAAACTTTAAAATGATTTTATTTTTTAAGTTCCTTTATATAAAATTAGTTCCTTTATATAATATGTGAAATAAAATGGGCATGGTATACTGAAGAATAAAATTTATGTTTATTTTACCGAATTATGTATTAATTTTCGTAGGCTTTCTTGGGTTGATGAACCAATCTAACATTTTTCCATTAAGTAGTGTCTTTATTTACACGATTTTTTTTACACGATATTTTCTGGAACACATGTACCGTGCAAAAACAGGATTAGGTGTATATATGTCCCTACTAAGTACAACATACAACAGACCGAAAGTGGAATACAACTCCCATTTATGGGCAGGTCCTGCATAATCATCCTTTGAGGTACTTGGCAGAGTTCAAAGAAGAGCGACGGTGCTGATAGTTGACCGTAGGGATTCCAACTCTGACGTGAGGATGTTCGGCAGGGATACACGACTTCCCAGGAATTAACACCCGTTTATTACCGGTCGGAATGTACTGCATGATGGCCAATTTAAAAAAAAAAAATACAAAGGTAAAATAATCAGTTGTTATTAGGGCTTCGGGTATGCAATATTTCTGAAATTACTCACTTCCCCCTTCATTGCTGTTTACATTGTACAGGCTGATCGTTGAATACAACTATGTAACATATTCCTTTTAAACACAACTTATTCTTTTTCCCTCACTATTGCGAAGACGAGTTAGTCGTTTTGGAAAATTAAACATCTACTTATACTCACTTATTTATTTTATGATGATTCCCATACGATTTACGGCTCAAATTCCGTATCTGAAATTAAAAGAAACCGTTAAGTTGGTCAATTGAAACACAAATACCTATTACGAGTATGATGTTTTGCTGAAATGTTTGTATTTATTCAATTATCACACTGATTAGCATCTATCAGCACGATTCTGAATGACAATTCCCCGGGAACTTTTCCACATTCCCCTTTTCTAAACAAAAATCTCCCCAGGAGGGTTTTCTATTTTCTTTTAATTAAAAACGAACTTCAAATAGGAAAGACACTTTCCGAAAAAAGCAAGGTATTATGGATCTCAAAAACAGACAGAATGTGATAAAAAAAATTGTGAATTTAAGTGTTTAATATTTTTCATAAAAAATGGAAAAATACCATTCATTTTTACTTTCAGGTAAAACTAAACTCAATGCAAATGCATACTGATATTGCGAGAGGTTGGTTTAAGTGGAGTAAAGAGGAGCTAACCCGGGTATGGCGCAATTTGGAGGCGGAGTTGAAAAAGGTATGTACAACAAAATTTAATTTATAAAGGGTCGACCAACTTAAACGCACGATGTTAATTGTAAAAAAACAAATAGTTTTTAGGAATTACTATCTTAATATTTTTTATTATGATAGAAGGATCAGTGACAATAACGTGTGAAACAAAATATTGGCCAAATTCTCGCCATAGCTTTGCTGGCATGTCTCTATCCGATGGTCCATACGTTTAACTCTTGAATTGTTCGTGGCTTATTGACGCACTCCTTTTATTTTAAATGAGAAGTCCAACGGTGGCGGCATATTAACATGAATGTCTCTCGCAAAAGAGCTATTATTTCGCTGGCTGTGTGGCAAGCGGCAGCATCCTGTTGGAACTGCATATCGTCCAGGTCCATATCCTCAATTTCTGGCCACAAGGAGTACGTATCATCTCGTGATAGCGAACACTATTCACGGTGTTGCGGGCCCAATAACGCCTCCAGTCCATAACGGCACTAAACAGTCGCTCTTTGTGGATGCAACAGCTTTCAACAATCACTCTTCGACTCTTGGACTTTGACCAAATGCGGCAATTTGGTGAAGATAATTCCGCGGGAATTATCTCCTGGGGTGTATTCAGAATCGGGCTGTATATTTGAATTGAAGAAAAGTTTTTTACAAAATCGCGTCGGGGATGTCTATTGCTTTTATCGCGATTTCGGGTCCGTGACGACTTTCATCAGAAAGCTACTTGGCTGCAATTGTTACAAGCAAAACTGAACTCTTTTAGACCCGGTTAAGACTATCATAAAGCAAATAAGCTACAATTATTGCAAGAAAAACTAAACTCTTTAAGACCAGGAATTAACTGGAGTACTCCGAATTTTCTACTCAAATATTGTCTCATCTTTTTCCAATTCCTTACTATATGGAAATAAAGAAAATTTCCGGTTCAATATTTTCCTGTTTGCAAGCTGACAACTAAGAATGCAATTTAATAACTCTATAATGACTTTCTGCTTACATACTAACTTACCACAGGATTGATTTTTGGTAGTAAAAGTAAAAAAAAATAAAAACGTGCTTATTTTATTGCTTACATTGTAAATGAAAGTGGGATATAAAAGGATTCTATTTCCTTAACTTTGACAGAAAAATTGGGAAGCCACTTTAAAGAATATGCAAGCAAATATGTGTTTGTACTATGCAATAATTTATTACATATTATAAAAGTATGTACATACTCGTACATACTTATATAAACATTTTTTTTTTGCAGATTCCACATTCATATTAACTACACTGTTCGCAAACTAAATTCTCCATTGGACGAAACCAACTACTGATCCGTATGTAAAATGATCTTCGATATCCGAATTGAGTGTCCGTCTTACCACATCACGTATAGTTTTCGACGTATAGTTCTAGAGAAAATGGCTTTAATTAATTTGCCTTAAACTTCAGTAAATTCTTGTCAGATTCACTTGAAAATTAACAATAATTATTGAAAAAAAAACGCATCATTCATATAATTCATAGTTTGTAAAATCGTATAGGGTGATGAATATAGAGGTATTTTTTTCCAAAATACAAAAATTCAAATCAAGTGCGTAATATGTATTCTTTATTCGAAAGAACATTTTTATGCCATTTCTTTTTTAATTATAATTTCCTTTAAATGTTGGCGACTGTATTATGAATATAAGCGTTCGGTAAAAACCAGGAAGATCCACTGTTTTCGATCAAAATTTTGTTCAGTGATAAGGCCCATTTTTGGCGCAACGGCTAAGTCAATAAACCAAAATTGGCGCAACCAAAAGAGTTGGACCTCTTTTGGTTGCGGCAAATTTGTGACATTATACCCAGAGTAATCCAAGGTTTGGTTCAGCTTATGGGCTTGTGGAGTTTTTATCTCGCGCAGCGGGCATGTGGCGTGGTCCGCGTGCGATTTAACACCGCTGCACCTTTTTTGGTGGGGTCATGTGAAGTCGCTTGTTTTCGCAGATAAGCCCGAAATGATTGACGCCTTGAAAGAGAATAGTGGGCGCGTTATTGTCGAAACCACGTTTTTTTGTTTTCAACTGCCAATTGTACCCCAATTCTTGAGATATCCTACTCGTTTTTGCACAAAATTGTAAAAACATCGTTTCCAACGTGGTGTATTTTTGATAATCCGACGATTAGTGCCTGAGTCATAGCAGTTCTTGTAAAAAATCGTAGGATTTTTTCTCATACAGACGTTGTAAACAAATAACATGCTTAATTTAAATCTCGTTCTCGTTCGATTTATACTTAGTAGGGACATAAATAATGTTACAACATTGAACACACCCATTTCAATAGTAGAACTGAACATACCCTGTTAATGTCATATGGGTTTTGAAAGCAAACCTCAATAGCGTTAGTCTGTAGCCGGATTTTAAAATTGTTTCAACTTTCATCATGGAGTGATCAGATAATGAGAATCGTATCGCTCTTATAGCGCTTTTCAAGTATAAAATTAAAAAAAACGATATTTTTAAAACGCTCCGGCCACTAGGAATTAGCCGCATGTTCGTCTACCGATGCATAAAACTGTTTGAGGAGACTGGAGATGTAAAAGACCGCCACCAGTCGGGCCGCCCTCGCTCTGTTCGAACACTGCATGACATCAAAGCCGTTAAATCAAGAATTCACAGAAATACGCTCCGAAAACAGAAAATCATGTCAAAATAGGATTGGAAAATGCAAACGTCTTTTGGTGAAGCACGCTGATAACTTGTAAAGAAAAAATTTGTTCACTGATGAAAAAAATTTTACCGTTCAGGAAAAATTTAACAAGCAAAATGATAGAGTGTATGCGCGCGCGGTCATCTAAGAAAGCATCTGAACTGATCCTAAGGGTGGAAAAGGGTCATCACCCAGCTTCAGTCATGGTTAGGTGGGGTGACTCTTACGATGGGGTCACTGACCTGCATTTCTGAGAACAAAGAGTCAAAACATCGGCCACAGTTTACCAAGAAACCGTTTTGAAGCCTCCTTTTTGAAGCCACAATCCCCTGTTCCAAAACCAGCCTTGGGCTTTCCAGCAGGATTCTGCGCCCAGGCCTGGCTTCGAAACAATTTGCCAGCGTTCATTTTCTCTGAAGAATGGCCATCAGGCAGTCTAGATTTGAACCCATAGGATTACAAATTGTGGACGATTTTACAGGACAAGGTTTGTCACAAAAGATACCCCAACATTGGATCTCTTAAGACTGCTTTAGTTCGAGCTGTGGCCAATTTTCCAATAGACGAGGTTCGTGCAGCTATTGGCGATTGGCCAGTGCGACTTAAGGCGTGTGTAAAGGCAAAAGGCGAAGATTGCGAATAAGTAGATTCTTTTTGGATACAATATACATCAATAAATATATTAAAATATATTTGGTCCAAATACATTCAGTACTTTTTATTTTACAGCATAAAACGTGTGTAACAGTATTTATTACCCTACTAAGTATTTACGTACAGGCAGGTAACTGCCTGCACGTGTTAGTTTGTAACGAACAGGCGGTATTTTTCATCTAAGGAGCTTTCTACTAATCTAGGCTAAATATAATGTTTGCACAAATTTATTTATTCTCTTAATGAAATTTCGATCTTTTTCCAGCCATATTTTCGAAACATTGACTCCACAGCTCTGATAAATACTTAACACGTAGTTCCTATTAAAGTTCCCAGCAGACGCTATGAGTTTAATTTCTCTAAACAGGTGGAACATTTGTATACGATATAAGTTGTAAGGATTCGTTTACTGATTGTTGGTCTCCCATGGCCAGGCAAAACCTTATATATCAATCAAAGTGAATTAATTTTGGGTCCCTTGGTCCACGAATTCAACTTCAATATCATCTTAGTCTCAAAACCCTTTTTGGATCCAAAAAGGAATCGTAGCAAAACGACAATAACTGTAGTATCCATAGTTGCGGCGGTCTCGTCCTTTGAACACAACAGCTGTTTTTTATCCCCTTTGGGCCATGATTTCGACCCTTATCTCAGCCAAAACTTCCAAATTAAACCATATTTAGATTCGGAGCAAATTTCTTTCTCGTTTCGACTACATGGGCTGCTTTTTTTTGGGCCATCTGACCAGAATCTCAAATCATAAGTCATCATTATGAAAATGTCGGGATTGTAGAAAAATTCGTTTGACCGCCTCGTACTCTCAACAGACACACGGACGGACGGTCATGTCTAGATCGTCTTAGAATTTAACGACGATCAATAATATGTCCTCCGATATTATTTAGGGTTGCTGACAAATATTTCAAAAAGTCGCAAATAAAATGACAACTTTAAAAAGAAACTTTGACTACAACTGAGGAAAGGGTACTGACATTTCTAAAAATCAAAAACTTGCAAAGTTCCAAAATGATAACACCAACATACTCCTGGACATACTCATTCAACTACAGAAATACAGAACGTAGTATAGTGTTTTTCTATCTGTTGAATGAAATATTATTACATACTTAGCCGGAAGCTCCTTTTTGGTAAAAGTACATTACGTAGTTTGTTTTCATAAACAGGTGGCCACATTGGAACATGAGTACCGACAATTATTCAATCATGAACCGTTTACTTTGTTGATCGGAGTTCCTAATATATATATTATTGATCGTCGTGATCCAGCCATGTCCGTCTGTGGATCTGTTGAAATAGCGATGGTCAAACGCAATAAGCTAGGACCCCGCTATGTGTGGCCTCAACTATCATTTACCACTAAATAAAATATGAACATATATATGAATACTCAAATTAAAGTAAATTCAACTTCAAATACAAAGATCTATGGGGCCCAATAAACGGCCGAAATACTTATAGTCGCAAGAGTCAGAAACATGATAATTGTAAGTTTTTTCGTTTCTATAGAGAATCCATTCTGTTAGGTATATCAGACTGGGCCTAGCCAAACCTCATGTCGATTTTACTTGTACCACTGGCGTTTTGTGCTTCGTCATTCCTCTTTTTTTTGCAGCCTTACTGGATACGGGATGCAAACCATTTCAAAGTTTAAGTTGGCTCGGTTCAGTGGTTCACAGCACTTCCGAACCCATGAGTCGGGTTTAAAAGTGGTGTTTAGGTACTTTCGAACAGTGATTCTGGTTTGGTTCAAAATTGGTTTAAGAATCATGGGAAAAAAAATATTTTTGATGTAATTTATTTTTATTAAAAACGAATGTACTACTTACGAGTATATAAAAACTAAAAACAAGTTAGGTATATTTAAAAAAAAATACGTAACATGCAATAGCATGCGAAATTCATGTAAAAAGGTGATTTCGATTTGGTTTGGTTTACGATTCGGTTCATAGACCGAAAAAAGATACATGGATCGATTCAAAACTGGTTCTGGAAGTGGCTTATAACTGAAACATAGCGTTGCCACTTACGATTGTACGCACTTAACGAAATCTGAAATAAGGGGAACCCATACGTATTGAAAGAAGAAAACAACAAAAACATTAAGGATAATAAAGTTTGACAATAATGTGATTAATAAAAGTGATCTAATGGAACCGGTAGAATGTGCAGTAAAAATGTAAATACGATCGGGATCATTTAATACTCAATTGCACCAGCATGTACAATCGCCTTTTGGCACTGCCTTAATAAAATTAGTTGCCGACAACAGCAAGATATTTTTACCTCATGAGGCACCCTAATGTGCGCATTCCTCATATCTCAAAATATACAAACATTCATACTGTATACAAATCAACATAATTTTGGTTGTTCATACGTATTTGTCTTAGAGTACTTGTACAAACAAACACAATCTTTTCACTGCGAAGTCAATTTATGCATGTTCAAATTAATCGTGTGTAAAATTTGAAGAAAAAAACCATCTAAAACTTCTTAATTGACAACAAAATATTGCCGGAGCATACCTTCGCCACACTAAATTTTAGCCCAAACAAATGCTTTGTAGTGCGCATAGAGCGCGTAGTGTACGAGTAGAACCTGATTGTCTCGTCGACGGTTTAAAGCAGCTGAAAATTTAGTAGAAACGCTCCGAAATCCGACAACCCAACACAGATGACCCCCAATGCTTCCCATCCATCCGTACCATTTTATACCCTCCACCATACAATGGAGGGTATATTAGTTTTGTCATTCTGCCTGTAACACCTTAATATAATCATCGGAGACCCAACAAAGTATATATATTCTTGATCCTCGTAAAATTCTAAGATGATCTAGCCATGTTGTCCGGCTGTCCGTCTGTCCGCCTGCCCGTCTGTTGAAAACAATATAGAGCCTGCCTGAAAACAGCTAGGGAGCTGAAATTTGGCACAAACATGTGTAAGCATGGTTGGTATTGAAAATGGGCTATATATCTCTACGGGAAGTTGGTGTTGGAGACCCTCAACCGACACTACCTCATAAAAATTAGTTTTTTATTTGGAAATATCCGTCCAGTTTCTTGAGCAAAATCACTGAAATTTTGCAAATAATAATCTCTATATAGGCGCAATTATCTATGTAAAAATGGTTTAGATTGGGCCACCATTTCTTCTACCTCCCATACAAACGGCCTTATGGGCCTTGATAAAGAATATGACTATAACTCACCACAAACTTGACCTATCGAAATGAAATTTTACACATCAAGATTTCTATACACAACACACTTCTACGCTGAATTCGGTTGAGATCGGAAAAGTCCTACTGGTACCTCCCACACTAATGGTCTCATGGGCCTTGAAAATAATATGACAATAACTCACTACAAACTTGACCTATCGAGATGAAATTTTTTTACATAAAGATTTTTATATAAAACACACCTCTGCGCCAAATTCTGTTGAGATCGGAAAAGTCCTACTGGTACATCCCACACAAACGGTCTCATGGACTTTGAGAAATAATATGACGATAACTCACCACAGACTTGACCTATCGAAATGAAATTTTGCACATAAAGATTTCTATATAGAACTTCCGCACCAAATTTGGTTTTATTTGGGAATCTAGTAAAGGGTATCCAAGGTTCGGCACAGCCAAACTTAACATTTTTTACTTGTTTGACTTCATTTTACAATATTTTGGATTTAAGCGTTAGAGAAACACACACATTGACACAATGTACTTGTATATATGCATGTGTGTACGTAGTCACCAGAGAAATCCAAGCACTCTTCGTAACCTATGATGATGAATGCTTCATCTCGAATCAAGTAAGAAGAATCATTAACTTCAAATACAGGTTTTCAATTAAGTCTGAAAGACACTCGGGCAACGTTTGAGGTACGTACGAAAGTTGCCCGATGCCCTCTGTAATCAACATCGTTTATAAACATGAGAACAGTCAGTACCGAAAGTATCGCTACACCTTCAGACGTTCATATGGTGAATGCACAAGCTTTGTTCGACTCTGCCCATGAAGTCAGAGTCATTGAAGTGCAATACTAGTGTGTTCCAATCAAACATTGAAAATATCCCTCATTCACTAGCCGCGGAGTTTTTGAATAATTAAATAAGAATAAAATAACAAACGAAATATATTAAATCTATTTATCGTTTTATTTCAGCATTTAAAAAGTATTTTCTAGTGCGGATGAATCACAAAAATAGAACTCATACAACCACTTACGACTTTGTAACTTTCAGCTTAACTGACACCCCTGGCGGGAATTTGCAAATGTACCCTACTAGCAACTAAGATTGATATATGTTAGTGTTTTTTGTGAAATGGACCAGTTTTAAACACGATATCTTTAATAATTTTATGTTAATAAACCTTTTTGATTTTATACTTTTGGTTAAAAAAAACCAACTAAAACAAAACGGTACCAGTCCGGGAACTATGCATTTAAATAATTTTTAATTAAGTTATGGGTTAACCGCAATTATGCCACTGCTTGGGCTAGTGGTGCTTACTTTGCTTTAGTATGGGGTGTTTTAATGCTGCATGAGAACTATCGATATCGATAACTATGGTTTGACAGCTGATAATGTCAAACTGGTTTGACATTTGTTTGAGTAAGTTTTGGCCAGTCACTATGCAGCCAAATTGTGGAATTTTCTTAATTAAAATAAATCTGTTCCCAATGTTCATAGAGCATAGGGAATTGTGGTTAGTGATGACGGTTACTTCCGGTTAAATGGCTACGTCAATAAAAAAATGACCTATTTGGAGCGAAGACAATCCTCACTATTAAAATTGGCTGTTTGGTGCGGAACGTTGGCTGCACCATTCAGATCTCAACTGAACCAGAACCACGCGCGCCTGCCGAGGTAGCGTCTTCACCTCTGATGAAATCTCCGTGGGATGTTCCCCCAACACTACATTCAGGCTTTAGCTCGATACAACTGCTGCGACTTTATCAGCGTGCATGTCGTTCAGACCTGCCTAATAGAATCGATGATTAAGAGGTTTTCTCTTATATTGCTGGATCTCTCTTTTTGGATCATGAGGATCGTACCTGATCTGCCTGGGCGGAGGCATCCCGTCCATGAGATGATGGTTGGGATGACTACTGCGAAGACACCCAAGCAGGTATTGCTCACAAAACAAGAAATTGTTTCTGCGCACGCCAAGGACCCTTGTCTCCTCATGTAGAAATAAGAGGCATTCTGGCAAGTCTGAATTTTCTTCCACTGCGCCGTACTCACGTTCGCCGACCACACAGGTGCTGCGTAGTTTGCTGCAGACCGACCTATCGCTTTATAAGTGGTCAACAAGGTTTCTTTGTCGGTACCCCAAGTAGTGCCGGCAAGTCACTTGAGGACCTTGTTCCTACTTTTGAGCTTATCGAAGATAGCTGTAGCATGTGCAGAGGGTTGAAAAGTGCTGTCCAACGTGACCGCAAGGATTTTGGGGTAGTTGCTATTCGGGATGTTGACGTCATCGACTTTTACATTGAGTGACAACCGCACCTCTGCGATCTACGCCGATGATTTGGAGGCGAATATTTTCATATTCCTCACAGTAAAAAAGCGTCTTAAGTCGGTGACGTATTAGCTTATTTTCTCGCATGTGCTATCCGCTTTAGATCCTGACGCCATAATTGTGCAATCATCAGCTTACGATACAATTTCAACGCCATCGCAGGAATTTTAGAGAGGTAGAGGTTAAACAGAGCGGGATATCACTCCACCCTGGGGAACTCCTTGTTTAACTCTACAGGGCTTCGACATCCTGTGTCTAAATTCTACGAGTACATATGACTGGCGCCCACACATACGAGTATAGTTTACGACCCAACAACCCAAACTGGGCGGAAGGGACGTTTCTGCAATATCCTCGAACAGAGTAGCATTATTAACCGTGTCGAAGGCTTTTGTAATTTTAAGAGCCACGAGTACCGTCCTTTCGTTGGGCTTGTTCTGGTTAGGGCCGCGACTTATATGTGTGGGTATGACGTGTAAGGCAGTTGTTGTGCTGTGCTGCTTGCGGAACCCATGCTGATGATCAGCACAGGAAAGGTGTTTGGTCAGGCTGGGGAGGAGCAGTGCCTCGAGCGTCTTTGCTATTGGGGAAAGCAAAGCATGCGAAATTTGTATCTCGGGTATTCGGGATTAGGTATAAGGAGAGCGGCTCCTGCGTTGTTTATGGCCCGGAAAATTCTTCTCGGCTACCCAAACATCGGAAGTCGGATGGTCTGTTGATGGAGAGAATTATGGGAAGGTAGTCCGATCGTAACGAGATGACGGGTTGCCAGGTGCCGTCGTTGATCAGGCGATGTCATAGTTATGTCTGGCGAGCTATGGCAATCGCTCTGTCAAAGCAATACCCCTCTGTTCGTTATATAGGAAAAAATGACACAGTTCGTAGTGTACATTAAAGTCTTCTTGGACCAAGCAGATTGCTAATGTCTGGCAAATAACGCGGGGCGCAGCTACCAACCGGGGGGATATATACGTTGTACAAATCTATCTCGGCTGTCCTAGACTTGACTGCTACCCCCATACATTACATGTATGGGTCTCTAGAGACAAGCTCAGGAGAGATAGGATCGGTACTGCGCAGAATGATGTAAGAGGAAAGCAAGTCCCCCACCTTCACTTTTGGTGCAATCCTTACGTAGCACGTTGTATCCGTCACAACTGTGCAGGCTGCAGCTGCTAAGTCAGCTTAGTAACCTAAATCGCAGGGTCCTTGATGTTTCTCCGACTCAAAAATTTTACTTCCTGCCTGATTCTGTTGCGTAGGCCATTGCAATTAAATTGCAAAATAGTTGGCTGATGCTGACACCAAATCCTGAGACCCACTGCTAACTTCTTTGATACAGCACGAGGAAACAAAGTCCTTTTGGTATACTTCCTGATGTAGTTCAGAACTGAACAGCTCCTGAAGTGCACCCACTCCATGCAACGATAGCACCTTACAAACGTAGCACGGTGGTGCATACGTTTCTGACAAATTGAGCAGTTCGATCCTGTCACGAACCAGTATTCGGAGTAGGCATTCCGGGAAGTACTGCTCTTATGACGAAAAAATGGAAAGACAATAAACACATATGTTTGAGTGACTGCCTCTGGCCGAAGAGTGTTTGTTTCGGGTCAATCCGGTACAATGAACCGGCAGTCGCGGGATTGACTATGTTAAGTTGTTGGTTTTGCCGACGAATCAGCAACTCTTGAAGCATTGGAAGCCAAAATTCTATCCACTATTGCCGCCATACAGGCAGAAATTTTGGAAAAAAATATTCAAAAATTCGTCTGATAGAATGGACCTGTAACTCCTAGTCGTGGCTGATAAATAAATGACCTGAAATTATCTACCAAATTGTAACAAAAGATTATTTGTTGAAATTTTATTCCAACAATGTTTTTTGTCAAGAATTAACATTTTAAGTTCTCACGCTTTAAAAAACACCCTTACAGTAGCAGATGTTCAAATGCCCAATAACTTGAAAATTTACTTAATTAGTATGAGTTTGCACAAATATTAAACTTTTGTATTACTTCTTGACTCCTGAACAAGTAGCAAATCTGTTCAAAGTGTTGTATGTATTTTTAAAGCTGAATTGCGCCTAAAAAGTAGCGAGGTGATCGTACAGATAACTTTAATTCAATTTGCGCATAATTGCACTAGTACGACGCTCTGTTCGTTTACGGTTTACAACTTCTACTACTTCTACAAACAAATTGGACTCTGAAAACTGCAAATGTGTGAAAGGCTAACAAACGTAACTATAAAATCAAAATTGGCTACTTGAGAATACTCAACGACCTTTTTTGTATTTAATTCGATTAGGCATGAATAAAAACATGCGCAATGTAGAATCTTACATATAGAGCCGTGCTTCATAAGCAAGCAAGTGGGATTTTTGGCTAACCATACAACGCTATGCAATAATTTTTTGATTTGTTTTTTAATAAGCATGAATTTGAATTATTCGTCTATTATGTAGATATGTGTGTTTTCTAGCCAGAATTTAGAGTGTAAACCTCATATTTGGAGGACGTTGATGTAGATCTAGCCATGTTTAGCCATTTTAACTTTGAACTCCTAAATAAAGGTGTTAATTGTGGATTCTAGAGCGGTAAGCCCTCAATTTGATAAAGAGTATTGAACGGTTCTATACCAAAGCCAACTCCGACGTGACCCAGCTTCAGTGTGACATTCACTAGGATAAAAGTAGCCTACTGTGCCAAAGCTGGAACAAATTGTATGTTAAATATGGCTTCTGAAATAAAAACACCCCAAGTCAGGGACGGATAAAATTCGAATTCCGTCTAATATATTCTAGAGCAATTATAGAGTACACTGCCAAAGTGGATCAAAATCATGTTTAAAGTATTCCTTTTAGAGCTAAAAACTCCTATAAGGTGAGAGAGATTTTTATAGGGGCTATAACAAAACGTGCTCCACTATGGACTTGTTTCAGTCTGGTGTGCTATAGAGCAATTATAACATTCTGTGCCCAAAACGAACGCAAATTGTGCCTTCTTCAGCGGTATGACTACACAAACTTAATGAATCAAGCCAATAGTAGACGCGACATCATTGGGCCCAATTTTGTCATGGTTGGTTACAAATCGATCGGGACGTTTGTGTGGAGATATAGGAAATCATAGACTGATGTGGGCACATAGTTTTATTTCAGCCTTATCAGGTTTAATTAATATATGAATTCTAGAGCGGGAAGGTTTTCTTTTAACGGGAAGGTTTTTTGTGGGGTTGCATGAACGTCGGCATATGGTATAATTTCACCAGAGTTGGCTCGATTACATATACCCTTACCCATAGAAGGCTGATTTTTATACGCCACGCCACACTGCGATACACTGATGTTAGTGTGTACGACTACCATACAGCCATACCCATGTGCAAATCCGGAAGTACATCTTACACTTTTTAGCGGTCGTTTTTCCACCTCCTGAATGTCGGCGACTTCATGAGTTAGAGTTTAATCTCTAAGTCTATTTAATTATAATACTTATATCGTGCATTTACCGCTGAATCGATTGATCATTTTTTTCTTCTACTTATATTTAACTTTTTTTACTACTGTAAGTCTCTAGAATTTAACAAGAGACATTAATCGAACCATGCTTTCTTCCCTCGTATTCTACCTGAAGCATACGGACGAATTTGTATGTATGTGTGTCTTTCAATTCACCTGAAAACTGTTATTAAAATATTACTTTCTGAGTGCACATAAGAACATACATGCAGACTGAAAAGATAATTTTTGTTTATACAAGCGCGTCGGAGATAAGCAGCGGTCGATGTACTTTTATTCCTGTATAGATAACAAAAACGATTTTCTTTAATTTTTATTTAAAAAAAAACTCTAGGCATAGAGAGCAGTTCAATGCGAGCAAGAGGGATTCAAAACTATAATATCTCAGCATAAAACAACATAGCATGTAGGAACATTTATCTTCAATTCAATGGAGAAACTAAATACAGGCTAGAGACCCCTGAATCGTCGAAAAAACCAAAAATGATCCAGCCGCCTGTCTGTGTAAAGCAAACTGTTGGTCGCACTATTGATGCTAGGTGGCTGCAATTTTGCAGAAATATAAGTTTATGCTCTGTAACGGTTGGTGTTAAAAGTTGGGCAGGTTAGTCAAGAGGTAATTTTCCCCACACAAGGACCGAGTCTTCTTCTTGACAAATCAGTATATGTATAGTGTTTGTAATTTGTAATTGGGCCATGATGTAGGGTATATATGCCGAATTTATTTTGTCCCCTTTGGTTTGTTGGAATCGAAATTCGAGAAATGTGAAGCATTTTTAATTTCATTTGAGTCTTCTTTCAAAGATTGGAAAATGTCTAAATTTAACTATATATGTACATTTTTGAATAAAAAACTGCTCAAAAGTGGATAATGAAATAATTCAAGGAAACCAAGCATAGAGTTGTAAGGAATTCCTGGAAAAGTTAAAAAATGTAACTAGAAAGAGAAATTCAAGAGTTGATTTAAAAATTTTAAGTCGCTTCACCATATTATATCCTTTTTACTCAGCAAAGAAATGTATGTGAAAGAGTAGTCAGTCAGCCTATATTAAAAGCGAATATTTTCAGCAGAAAATAATACAGTGCTTATTAAGAACAATACATAAATTGTGAACCAAATACTTAGTGTTATCTACACCATTTCCAACTGAAATTGAGAAAATACAAAACGTAAGAGGTTTAAATACTAAATTAAGCTGTTTATTTGTTGATAGCTATGACTTTGATATTGTTGTTTTTTCTGAGACATGATTAAAAATTGACATTTTAAACTCGGAGGTTGTCAGTATAAATTACACGATTAATAAGAAAAATAGAATTAAGAGAATCGGTGGTGGTGTCATAATTACAGCTTCCTGTTGTCTACCTTCTGAGCGTATTTTTTCTGACGAATTACATAATTTGGAATTTATTGCAGTTTGTGTTGCATTGGGAATTCCTCCTACGGCTGATTTTAATGTTTATAATGAACATTTGACTGCGGTTGAAAAAATAATTTTAAGCATGAATGAATGAGTCTGTTATCATCTTAACTTTGGGCGACTATAATTTATCTTCTGTTTCATGGCATATATTGCCTGATTCTGAAGCACATACTCCTATAACTACAGGCGATTGGTCCACTGATGCTAGTCTGTTGGCAAAAATGAATTGGTCTCATATTAATAATATTCCCAACCTGAATGGGAGGATTCTTGATATGATTTTGACCAATGATACGCGTTCATTTCATGAGAATACATCCTATTTCCACGCCAATCTCCATCTCCTCGTCCTTCTGGTAATTCTTTAGCATTTTGTAGTACTATTGCAGAATTTGCTTTTGCTGTTAAGAAATTTTGTGACGTATTGAATGAATTTATACGAGTATTTAAAACAGTACATATTAAACCCATTGTTGTAGAAAAATTATGCCTTATTTGATTGTGAAGATTAAAAAAGAGTAAATCATTTTAAATATTTAAAAGAACAGTTCTAACTGCTGGTTATGGTAGATATTCCTTGGCGAGACAACGGTAAAATACCGAGTATCATCGATGCTATAGGTTGTACTTGTCAAAAATTAGAGATAATTTTAAGAAGGATTCTTAATCGTTTTACAGATTTGTTAAAGTTAAAACGTCGAACATCTTCTTAGCCATCGAGAATAAGATTTAATGGCGTTAAGTTCTCAAGCGATCAGTCAATTACAAACTGTTTGCTGGTTTTCGAAATACATATTCTTTACGTCCGTTTAATCCTGCAATTGCGTACCCTTACATAATTTCTTCAGTAAATCAGATAGTTCCTCCTATTTTAGATTTTTCACTTATTGAAATTAATATGCATCGTCTTAAACCCACTAATACTTCTGGACCCGATGGTATTCCGAATATATTATTGAAAGGCAGCTCTGAATCCCTTATCTTACCCTTATCCCTTTTATTTAATTCATCATTGAAATTGGGGTTATTTCCTGATTTATGGAAAAGGTCCTACTTGTTTCCACTTCATAAATCTGATACTTGTAGTCTGTTATATGTATCGAACTATAGAGGGATTGCTAAATTAAGCGCAATTCCTAAGTTATTTGAAAAGATTGTACCGCAAGCCATGCTAACACGGACTTCGTGTCATTATATTGGGTTATTCTACTATTACTTATCTATTTCAGTTTTCCTCTGAAGTTATAAATGATTTTGTTTGTCGAAAGCAAACAGACGTTATATATACTGATTTGAGTAAGGCGTTTGATAGAGTAAATTTCAGACTCTAACTATTTTTTTTTTTTTGGGTTTCATATATATTCTATTTACTCGGTATGCTTTTACATAAACAGATGAATTTACTGGTTTTAATTTAGATACAATTACACTGTATTAATACTACCCTTGGTCTATTTATCGGTGTTGATCTATTGATTGAAAAGAAATTTTAAATAATAATATGTACGGTATGTGGATTTTTGAAAAGCATTCATTCGATCGTTCACATTTCTTAAGAATATAATTTAACAAACAATTACAACAAGAAGGTTCAGTGGTTTTCCAAGCTACTTTTTGATTATTTTGAATTTTCTTTTTAATTTTATAGATAAACTTAAAAATGTTTTTACTCTTCACAGATATTTTATATAATTCAAGCCAACATTTTCGGGAATGATTTGTAGTTTTATAAGAGATACAAACGAAATCTAAACGCCAAAAGAATTAAAGTGTCTTTAATATCGAACACAAACTAAAGAAATGATGGTTTCGAGAAATATATTATCTCTGCAAAATAAATAAAATATGATTTAAATTCTAACATTTCGCTAAATTTTCGGTTATTCCTTAGAAAGAAACGTGTTTCATTACTGATTTTCAATTATGCATGTTTATCGAGGTTTTTAACAGCAGTGTATCATTACGATTTTTGTTTTTGTTCGGAACTTAAGAAGAAAGAGAGATGCTGTTGATGATGCTACTACTTTGTAAAATCTACATAGCTGTGGTAACTGATGGTTTTATTTATTGTTTTCTGCAGCTTATCGTTTTGCAGTATTTCGAATTCGGATGATGTTTAAAGGTGACTATAGAGGTGCTTAAAAGGTGATTGGTTCATGGGGTACTGTGCATTCACCGACAGTCACGCGATACATGGCCATTTCGGAGATGCCATGATAATGTACAAAAGCAGCAGCAATAACCAGAATATGGAATAACTGATGCGATTGAAACCACAGATCAAATTTACCAGGGAACCATCTTTCCGGTACGCGTAGAGCATACAGTAAAGCTCCCAGTATGTAGAGAAAGCCCATTAATATAAGCCATCCCAAACTGGATTGACTAATCTGGCTGAACCATCCTTCCATTACGCCATAATGTATAGCTGGAATTACGCCCGACAAGCCGAAACTCATGAATACTCCTGCTCTTAGTGGACGCAAAGCGGGCTCAGAGAATTTGTCCCAAAGAGACACGATTATCGACAAACAACCCAACACACAAACCACCGATAGATAAATCACTTTGGGCTGATAATGACAATAGAATCCATAGTACAGCCAGGGCACAAAAGAGCCCATAATAAGTAAAGCAATACCGCAGTAATCTAATTTTGAGAACAGTCTTCCAATTTCTACAGAATGACAGCTGAGTATGAAAAGCAAACGAAAATCCTAAGCAAGTGATGGCGCCAACGAAAAGTGCTCCGAATATTAGTTTCTCCTGAAATTGTACCTCGACAGAGGGCTGTGACAAAAAGTAACAAGCCACTCCTATAAATGCCACACACCCCAATAAGTGTGTCCAAATGTTTCCAGTTTCAGTGTGTAAGCGGAAAATTGACTTGAAGCATGCGCTAAACGATGGTAATAGAGGACGATGGCCACGGTGCAAGAAATCATTGTCTTGTAACCACTTAGGGAGATTCTTATAGTGGCAAACCTTCCAACTTGCCTCCCAAACCTTGCGAACAAATTCTTCAGCCTGTTCAGCAGCGTTGTGCGCTAAAGCTCCCAAATCGATTTCGTCCGACAAAACACCAGCCTTCAATACTTCCGTCATCCTCTGGTGTATCCTAGGGTAGCCACCTTGAACCCATTCTATTTATACTATTTATTAACGACTTGCCCCATTCTGTTATCAACTATATTTACTAATGTTTGCAGACGACGAGAAATTATTTTCTTCGTATGCTAGCCTTGCGGACTGTCACATACTGCAGAATGACTTGGGCAGATTTGGTACCTGGTGTGAATTTAATTTTATGGAACTGCACATAAAAAGTGTAAGCATATGTGTTTCTCTGGAAGTAGATTGTTGGCTACTAAATTTAAATTATGTGGCTCTACTTAGTAGGGACATAAATACTGTTTCAACATTGAACACACCCATTTCAATAGTAAATCTGAACAACCCCCGTTAATGTCATATGGGTTTTGAAAGCTAACCTTAATAGCGTTAGTCTGTAACGGGATTTTAAAATTGTTTCAACTTCCATCATGAAGTGGCCAGATAATGAGAACCATATCGCTGTAATAGAGCTTTTCAAGTGTGAAATGGAAAAAGCGATATTTTCAAAACGCTCCGGCCACTAGGGATTAGCCGCATGTTCGTCTACCTATGCATAAAACTGTTTGTCATGCTGATTTTAGAATATGGATCACTGGTTTAGGATCCGCAATATGATAACTGTGTTAACAAAATTGAGTCCTTGCAGAAACAATTTTTACTATTTTGCTTAAGAAGTCTGCGCTGGAATATGAGCTATGAACTCTTATCTTACAACAGCAGTTTAAATCCTATTAAATTGCCCTCATTGAAGAAAAGGTGAACTATGATAAATACTGGTGTATAAGGTTATCCGTGGGGTTGTGGCATCTAAATATTTGAAATCAAAAATCTCTACTAACGTCCCATTTAGACCTTCTACATACTATCAGTTCTTACGTTTGGATTGCTAAAGGTACAATTAATTATGCATTTGGTGATCTATTTCGTAGAATGTGTGCTGATTTTACCTCGATATTTCATTTAATTGACTGTTCCTTAGACTTTTATGCATTAAAAACTATAAATATTTTTTATTTAAATTCTTTGGCTTCATAAGAGTTCAAACTACTTGCAATGTACTACTTATAGATTCCAAATTGTATACTTATAGTTTTTCTTATTTTTTAAATTGGTGTATAATATTGTAAAAAGCGAAGATGGTGGTTATATTTAATTTTGTATTGTATACTAATGGTTTTTTTTTAATTTTTTAACTAGTTGTGGTTTCTAATATTTTACTAAGTAAAGGTGGTGGCGGTTATAATTAACTTTGTGCATATTTTCCAGTGAATTTTATAATTTTTGTTCCGATTGGTTGTTGATAAATAATTGTAGCTAATTTACATATGGGTATTACGTTTCATGTCATCTTTCCATTGTGGATCGGTCCATAACGTTAGCGTTGTCCCTACGTCATGGGGACGTGGGCCCCTCAGTCGGCAGGGGCGGGAGTTAGAGGCGTTGGGAACGTTCGTAAAAAAATTGAAAAAATACAAATTTAAATTGAGAAACGTAAATTGAAATTGTAAAAATACATATTGATATTTTGAAAATACAAACAGATATCAAAAAAAAATGATATTGAAAACAAATTAAACGATTGTACAGGTTTGGCCAAAAGTTACCATGGGGTTTAAAAATTTAATAACTTTTTCGTTTATATATAATTTTTCAGATTACATCAATAACACTTGGAGAATAAATAACAGATACTCGCAGATTCACAAATGAACAAAGAACGAGAATAATAAAATGTTATTATTTAATTCAGGGATCAATTATTTTAATGCAAACGCATGAGTGATGAAGCTCATTTTCATTTGAATGGCTTTGTTAGAACGGGTAAGCAAAACTGTAGGTTCTGGGTTTCTGAAAATCCAAGAGCCATTCATAAACGCCAATTGCACCCCAATAGGTGTACTTAGTAGGGACATAAATACTGTTACACACGTTTAATGCTGTAAAATAAAAAGTACGTAATGTTTTTGGACCACATATTTTTTAATATATTTATTGATGTATATTGTATCCAAAAAGAATCTACTTATTCGAAATTTCCGCCTTTTGCCTTTACACACGTCTTAAGTCGCACTGGACAATCGTCAATAGCTGCACGAACCTCGTCCATTGGAAAATTGGCTAGAGCCAAAGCAGTCTTAAGAGATCAAATGTTGGGGTATCTTTTGTAACAAACCTTGTCCTCTAAAACCGTCCACAATTTGTAATCCAATGGGTTCAAATCTAGACTGCCTGAGGGCCATTCTTCAGAGGAAATGAACGCTGGCAAGTGGTTTCGAAGCCAGGCCTGGAACGTTTAAGCCATATGGTCCGGCGCAGAATACTGCTGGAAAGTCCATGGCTGGTTTTGGAACAGGGAATTGTTAAGAGGCTTCACAACAGCTTCCAAAACGGTTTCTTGGTAACCTTTGGCCGATGTTTTGACTCCTTGTTCGCAGTAATGCAGGTCAGTGACCCTATCGTAGGAGACACCCCACCAAACCATTACTGAAGCTGGGTGATGACCCTTTTCCACCCTTGGGATCAGTTCAGATTCCTTAGATGATCGCGCATACACTCTACCATTTTGCTAGTTAAATTTCTCCTGAACGATAAAAAATTTTTCATCGGTGAACATAATTTTTTTGTGCAAGTTATCAGCGTGCTTCACCAAAAGACGTTTGCAGTTTTCAATCCTATTTTTTTTAAAGCTGCAGTCAATAAATGTCCGATACGTCGCTTGAAAGCCCCAAGTCCCAAGTCTTTTTAAATGACTAAACTCATGGACTTTTGCGTTATATTCATCTTACGGGCCACGATGCGGTGCTTGAACAGAGCGTGGGCGGCCCGACCGGTGGCGGTCTTTTACATCTCCAGTCTCCTCAAACAGTTTTATGCATCAGTAGACGAACATGCTAGTCCCTAGGGCCGGAGCGTTTTGAAAATATCGCTTTTTTTCATTTCACACTTGAAATGCACTATTACAGCGATACGGTTCTCACTATCTGGCCACTCCATGATGAAAGTTGAAACAATTTTAAAATCCAGTTACAGACTAACGCTATTGAGGTTATCTTTCAAACCCCATATGACATTAACGGGGTATGTACAGTTCTACTATTGAAATGGGTGTGTTCAATGTAACAGTAATTATGTCCCTACTAAGTACAGTAAGATGTGGGATCACATTTACAAATATCATTCGGCCTTACTTCTTCGAGAATGAAAATGGAAGTGCTGTAACCGTAAATGGAGAGCGGTATTTGTTTATGATTTATTACGTCCTGTTTTTGAAAACAGACCTGAGAAGTGGTTTCAGCAGGACGAAGCCACTGTCCACACTGCACAATGGCACTTTAAAGTCAAATTTTTGGAGAGCTGTTGTTGTACTATTGCGGAATTTGATTTTGCTGTTAAGAAATTTTATGACATACTAAATGAATTTGTATCTAATACAGTGTCTATGGAACTCATTGTTGTAGAAAAAACCATGCCTTGGACTTCTATGGAGTTATGTAGATTAAAAAACATAAAGAGTAAATCTTTTAAAAGATTCAAAAGAACAGATACAACGGTACAATATCGAGGCTCGTCGATGCTATAGGTCGTACTTGACAAGAGTTAGGGACAATTTTAAAAAGGACCCTAAATAATTTTTATCGATTTGTTAATTTAAAACGTCGAACATCTTCTAAGCCATTGAGAATAAGATTTAATGGTGTTGAGTTCTCAAGCGATCAGTTTATTGCAAACTGTTTTGCTGACTTTTTCGAAAATACATATTCACTACGTTCGTTTAATCCTGCAATTCCGTACCCTTACAAAATTTCATCAGTAAATCAAATAGTTCCTCCTTTTTTAGATTTTTCACTTATTGAATTAAACTTGCATCGTCTTAAACCCACTAGTACTTCTGGACCCGATGACATTCCGAATGTATTATTGAAAGGCTGCTCTGAATCCCTGGTCTTACCCTTATCCTTATTATTTAATTCATCATTACAATTGGGGTACTTTCCTGATTTATGGAAACGGTCTTACTTGTTTCCACTTCACAAATCTGGTAGTCTGTTGGATGTATCGAACTATAGAGGGATTGCTAAATTAAGCGCAATTCCCAAGTTATTTGAAAAAATTGTAACAAATTTTGTTTCACATAATGTGGCGCCCATACTCCGTCCATGCCAACATGTATTTCGTAAGGGTCACTCTACCATTACAAATCTACTTCAGTTTTCCTCTGAAGTTATAGATGCATTTATTCGTCGCAAGCAAACTGACGAAATATATACTGATTTTAGTAAGGCATATGATAAAGTAAATCACAGACTATAACTATTCAAGTTAAATAAAATTGGGTTTAGTATTAATTTCATAAATTGGCTTTCCTCCTACCTAATTGGGAGGGAACAAGTAGTTTTATTTGAAAAAAGTCTTTCCAGATCAATTCGTATCTCCTCTGGTGTCCCGCAGGGCAGCCACCTTGGACCTACTCTCTTTTTACTACTCATTAACGACTTGCCCGAATCTGTTATCAACTCTAATTTACTAATGTTTGCAGATGACGTTAAATTATTTTCTTCTTATGCTAGCTTTGTGGACAGTCACATACTGCATGATGATTTGGACAGATTTAGTACTTGGTGTGAATTTAATTTTATGGAATTAAACCTTAAAAAGTGTAAGCATATGTGCTTTTCTAGACGTAGTTTGTTGGCTTCTAAATTTAATTTATAAATTGGCATCGGTTGATTCATTTATTGATCTCGGTTTTATGATGGATAGAAAGTTGAATTTTAATAACCATATCATTACTATGGTAAATAAAGCGTATGGTTTTTTTTGTGAAACGCTGGGCAAAAGAGTTTACTGATCCATATACTACGAAACAGCTTTATATTTCCCTAGTTAGACCAATTTTAGAATATGGATCAGTGGTTTGGGATCTCCAATATGAGTACCATGTTAACAAAATTGAGTCCGTGCAGTAACAATTTTAATATTCTGCTTAAGAGGTCTTCACTGGAATACTGGTTATGAACTTCCTTCTTACAATGACAGGTTAAATCTTATTAAATTGCCCTCATTGAGGAGTAGGCGAACTATGATGAATACGATGATGGTATATAAAATTAAATGTGGGGTTGTGGCTTCTGAATACTTAATATCAAAAATTTCTATTAACGTCCCATTTAGACCTACTAGATACTATCAGTTCTTACTATCAGAATGTGTGCTGATTTTAATTCGTTATATCATTTAATTGATTTCTCCTTAGGTTTTGGTTCATTAAAAACTGCAATAATTTTTTATTTAAACTCTCTACACCTAGGCTCATTGTCTTCATAACAATTTAAGCTGCTATAAACAAATTTAGTAATTGTTATTATTCGTAAATACTTATGTATATTATGCTTTATATTATTTTTATTAGTTTTTAATATTGTAATAAAGAAAGGTGGTGGTTATATTTTGATTTTGTATTGCATGCTTCTAGTGCTTCTCTTACTTTGATTGGTTTGTATTATTGCATTAAATTAGGTGGTGGTTATATTATAAAGTACTAAATTTGGTGTTTATATTTTCTAGTGATTATTATTATTTTTTGTACCGATTGGCTGTTGATAAATATTTGTAGCCAATTTACATGGATGACGTTTCTTGTCATCTCCATTATGGATCGGCCCATAATGTGTACGTTGTCCCTACGTCATGGGGACGTGGCCTCCTCGGTCGGCAGGGGTGGGTGTGAGTGGCGTGGGAACGTTCGTCTAAAAAAAAACATCCAGAAATTCGGAAATTATTTGGCCAGCGCTCCAGTTTTGTCAACACACGTCTATTTTCTTTGGGGCTATTTAGAGGAGCGAGTATATGTAAGCAAGCCCGAGACAATCCTTCAACTTAAGGCCAACATTGTTGCAGAAATTCGAACGCTACAGCCACGACATTTTGAAAGATGTTATGGAAAATGCTCTAAAACAAGCTCATTGCCAAGCTGAAAACGAGGGTCATTAAGTGACATTAGTGCAAAAAAAATTTCATTATGTATATTATATAATCTGAGAAAAAAAAAACAAAAAAAATTAATAAACCAAAAAGTTAAAAAAGTTTTTAAGCCCATGGTAACTTTTGGCCCACCCTGTATTTATGTTTCTTGTCTTCATCGGAACATAGTTCTTGTATATTGTCATAACGATGATCCCCAGTTTGCCTAGGGATTATAAGGATTAAAATCCGTTACAAATATTCCGATTCTCTTGTAATCTCCCTATGAAATTTTTGTAATTATTAGATGTGCAGCTGTGTAGCTCATGATGATAAAGATCGGGTAGGATAATTCGTAAATGGAAAGATTTCGAAAACTTTTTAGAAGAGGAATAAAACCGTGTTTCACAATACAACAGCAGCGTATATTTAGCTAGGACCGTTGGGTAAACCCAAATAAGCATATAGGGACAAACCATTTGTGTTTTCCAAATTTCATTTTGAATTTTCTTAACTTTAATTTTCGTTTTTCAATTTAAAATTAGGTTTTTCAATTTGCTCAACTCAATTTACGTTTCAATATGTATTTTTTTACGTTTCTCAACTTTAATTTGTATTTTCTCAACTTTAATTGAAAATGGTGTAGAGTTAGCAGATATACCGATAGTCAAGCAAATTCAAAATAATCTGGATACTGTGTCCCAGAGATATTAAAGAAAACTAGAGATCAGCTATAATATGTGCCCAGAAGGGCTCAATCTCGACATAGGCATATATGTTGTGTTAAGAGAATACGAAAATATTCTATGCTACGAATCCTCGATTTTTATTACCAGTTGTAAACCCAAAAATATCAAAAGAAGCTGAGCATTCTGTTTTTTTTAAATAACCAACACTCAGTGGATGCCTCTATACATGCGGTGCAGTGCGTTGGCGAGTGGAAAGTAATGGATCGGAGGCGGTAAGTGGGAGTAATGTTTAATGACACTTGCCATGAACTTCTGGATGTAGCAATTAGTGGGAAATACATTTGCCGGAAGTCGTTTCCACATACGGACTGTACGCGCGAAAAACGAATTTGATCTGAAGTGTATAGTGCGGTTAACTGGTCAATCGATAACAAACGGGTGTGAATTCCTAGAAAGTCGCGTATCCCTGCCATACATCCTTCGCCAGGAATAAGGCGACGGATGTCTGATGAACACACCATGAAAGTAACGATAGAACAGCGTCACGCAACCCACATTCCGACGATGCTCAAGGAAAACAAATAAGTTGGATACCCTACTGTCACTATAAATTGACGATATGTTGGTTCAGCGAATTGCTTGTGAAATAACAAGCAGCACTGTGTCTTACGCGCATTCAAAACTACTCTATTCACTCGACCCCATTCGGAAATGGCCAGCAAATCCCGGCCAAGTGTCTCTTTCATAACTCGCCTTTTGTCTTCAATATCTTGAAGACTCGGCCTACGGTCGAATGAATATGAATGACAGAGGTTACCGTCATTTGCAAAGGAGTACATTGGATTCACGGTCTGACGCAACAGATCATCAATGAAAATTAGAAATAAAAGGGGAGAAAGGACAGAGCCCTGTGGTACACCTGCAGTAAGCCTATATTTGTTGGATGAGAACCCATCTACAACGACTCTTATAGTGCGGGCGAAAGTATCACCGACACCAAAAGCCATCAGCTTTGATAAGAGTGCACCATGCCAGACTCTATCAGAGGCCTTGGAGATATCCAGGGCCACAACCTTACTCTCACCAAACTGGTGGATAGACCGACTCCAGCGGTCCGACAAGAAAGCTATCAGGTCTCCCGTAGAGCGATTTCTACGGAAGCCATACTGTCGATCACTAGGCAGGTCGTTGGACTCTAGATAACTCACATGATGGTGATTCACAATGCTCTCCATTGCCTTAGAGAGCACAGAGCAAATCGCGATTGGCCGATACTTTGCAGGATTATTGGTTTCACTCTTTTTAGGGATTGGCTGGACGTTCGCAACCTTCCAACACGCTGTGAAGACTCCCGCACGATAAGCAAGGTTAAAAGGTTGCGTAATGGACAGGCTAGCGTCGAGGAGCACTTACATAGGACATGTACCGAAATACGATCCGGGCCCGGGAACTTATTTACGCCGAGATTCGCAAGAACCCTTTTAACCCCACGTGTTCGAAAAAATATATGAGGCATTGAACTAGATACTGTTTCGACCACGGAGAGTGGTTGACATTTATTCTGACATTGATCTTGTGGGTCTAAGGTCATATCAAAAATTCCGTGACTTTTCGAATAAAACACAGTTATTTTTTGCAAAAAAAAAACTTTCAACATCATATTCTTTTAGCCAATACACATAGTCCAATGTTTCTCCAATTTTTGTATCCCTTCCAAAAAATAGGATTTTTCAAAGTCCATAAAATAGGCATTTGTTTGATCAACAATTTCATCGTTGCAACTAAATCTTTTTCCAGCGAGCCATTTCTTTCAGTTTGGAAATAGTCACTGGGGGCTAAATCCGGAGAATATGGCGGATGAGGTACCGATTCATAACCCAATTCAGGCAGTTTTGCCATTGAGACTGCACACGTGTGCAACGGTGCATTATCTTGATGGGGTCGTTTTTTTTAAATCCTCGTTAAATCGGTCCAATAAATTGGCATATTCGCCGTTTATTGTTTTTCCCCTTTGAAGATAATCGATGTGGATTATCCCGCGTGCATTCGAAAACACTGTTGCCATCACCTTATTGGCCGACAAAGTCACCATGGCCTTCTTTGGAGCCGGTTCACCCGGAGAAACCCATTGTTCAGACTGCTGCTAGGTCTCCGGAGTGTTGTTATGGATCCATGTTTCATCCACAGTTACAAAACACCGCAAACACTCATTCGCAATGCGGTTACAAGATTACATTTATGGTCAATTAAGAGTAAACGCGGGACAGATTTGCAGACAGCTTTCTTAAACCCAACTTACGCACTTTTACACTTCGATCGGTCAACACCATATCGTGGATTTTTTTTGACATTTTTAGGTGTATTGACCTCAATTGGCCGCCCAGAACGTTCAGCGTCATTTGTACTTGTGCGACCACAACTAAAGTCAGTAAACCACTTTTTACCATTGAAATCGATGGTGTAGAGTCCCCATAGTATTTATCAAGCTTTTCCTTGGTTTGATAGACGGGGTTTCCCGCAAATAATAATGAGCACTCGTAATTCTCTTTTTTCCATTTTCAACAAAATCAACTAGGTTGTATGTTTTGACCAGCTGTTAAACACAAACTACAAGGGCTGCTATATATATTTCTGGCCTAATAATGAAAATGTGAATATTTATCATCAAAAATGGTTTTATTGTTCTTCAAAGTATTCTCCAGCATGATTTATACATTTTTGCATGCGCTCAAAGCAATTGTCGAAGCACCTTTTCCACTCCGATTGAGACACCTCTAAAGCATGGTTTTTGAACGCTTCAACAGCATCTTCTGGCGACGAAAATGTTTGACTACGCATTTTCTTGATGTGCGGGAAAAAGAAGTCATTGGTTGCCAAGTCAGGGCTGTACTGCGGATGACCCATCAATTCGACGTTTTGGCCGGTCAAAAAGGCGCTGGGTTGAGCCGATGTGTGAGACCCTGCATTGTCATGGTGCACAATGATTCGTCTTCTCTTGTTCGTTTTTCGATTTTCTCCGAAGACTTCAGGCAAACAAATTGGGGTGTACCACTCAGAATTGAGCATCCTACGTTGCTCAAGCGGAACAGTCGCCACATGACCAGTTTTGCGGAAGAAACAGGCGACCATTTGCTTTGAAGTGCTTCTTCCACGAACAACTCGATTGCTGTTTTGTTTCGGACTCATTCGCATAGATATATGATTTGTCACCTGTGACAATCTTATAATCGTCTTTTGAAGCACCGCGATCGCATTTTCTCAAAATTTCTTTGCACCAATCGACACGGATACAACGAGAACAAACCTTTTTTACGGCCAGGCGTTTGTGCAATATCGAATGTATGCTGGTGGAAGAAATGCCCAAGGATGCCTCTATCTCACAGTATGTCACATGACGATCTTGCACTATCAGATCACGTAATGTTCTTTGGCACAACCGCCGTTTTTGGACGACCTTCGTCTTTGAGCGATCGTCGGCCACGATTGCATTCATTAAACCAGTTTTTCACAGTGCCATAGGATGGTGCTTCATTGCCATACAAAGATTTAAGCTCGTCGATGCACTCTTGTCGCGATAATCCACGTTGAAAGTTGTGAAAAATGATCGCACGAAAATGTTCACGAGTTAATTCCATTTTTTTGCTAAACTGATTTTTTAAGTCTCAACGAAAAGAATTGGAAAAAGTACAGCAACGACGACCCACCTATCGGGGGTGCACCACCTCCCTAAATAGCTACTATATTTTCTTCGAAAACTATCCTTTCCTCCAAGTCTCCCTTTTTTAAAGGGTGTCACAATGTGTCTACTTCTGGTCTTCGAATAAAACCCTTTGTCAAGAGTGTATTTATCTGACCTAGTCATTGA
Source organism: Hydrotaea diabolus (assembly GCA_963513945.1). NCBI lineage: Eukaryota > Metazoa > Arthropoda > Insecta > Diptera > Muscidae > Hydrotaea > Hydrotaea diabolus. The sequence goes on along the minus strand of OY740720.1, from coordinate 96,608,906 downwards.
TAAACGACAATCGGGTTGAATAAACGACCATAATCGAGATGATTTCTTGGGATGTCACATGTTCTTTACTCGCGATGCCACGTGTGTTATTAAAAGCCTTACTCTCCAAGCCACAATACGAGTACAAGTTTCTACTATTCATATCTAGCTTGGATCATCGATTCTCGTCTTCAACTGCTTCCTGACAACAGTGTGAGTTGAACGAAACATTTAACGAATTTTACTTTGAAGTAGTAATATTAAAACAATGTTTAAAACTGCAACGTATACTTCTACAAAAAACGAATATCACAATCAAAGAAGGAAATGTCATCCTTACATTGTTTCCTTTTTTGTAAGCGACTTCAAGCTTAGCAGGAAACACTCAAGATACGCAATACGCAATTGAAGTCTTGTTAAAAAAAATGACTTTCTCTCATTCTCATTCCGTTTTCAGCACCTCGAAATACTGGTCGGAGACCCCGTAAAGTATAAAAATACTGAAACGTTGTCAACTTCCAAGTTGATCTTGCCATGTCCTTTTGTCTGTAGAAGTAAGCTACTTGTTGCACTTTTGAATCTAGGTGGTTGAAATACTGGAAAAACATCTAATAATGTACTGAAACCGTTGATATTGAAAATGGGCCAGATCGGTAAAAATTAAACACTTTATTGTTAAAATAATTTTCCCACACAAGGATTGAGTCGCCCTCTGGAAAAATCCACAACCCTGAACTTAAAGACAATATCTCATGAACTGTTAGAAATCGCATTTATTAGTAATGGACCGATTGTTATAAAATGTTAACAGAATGAAATCAATGATTAGCATACTATTATAGATTATAATATGTTAAAGTTGGGTATGACACAGCTTATATGCCACACCCCCTGACAAAATTGGCATATTGGACCGGAATCCACGGTGGAGTATGTATAAGCTTCAGCCCCGCCGAACTTTCTTTGTCCACTTGTATTTATACCCTCCACCGAAGGGTGAATGGTATATAATATGTATCATTCCGTTTGCAACACCAAGAAATATTGATTTGGGAACCTATAAAGTACATGTATTCTAGATCGTCGTAAAATTCTAAGACGATGTAGACATGTCCGTCTGTCTGAGTAAAGCACGATAGCGGTCAAACAAGATCCACCTAGGATCTTGAAATTAGCATGATGATGGCTTATGGTCACAAACAGCATAGTTACTGGACTTTTTGGCCTATGTGGGCCGAAAAACGTACCGCATGGTCAAAATGGATTTATAGTAAAAGGGACATCTGTCTACTAAGATATGGTACGGACGCATGGGCCAAAGGGGCTCAAAAAACGTACCATTTATCCGTCTCATTAACGTAGCGACGGACGGTGGAGCGTATATAAGGTTCGGCCTGGCAGAACATAATTAATATTGCAAAATTTATATAGACTGCATTCGTTCGTGAGATAACCCATTTTTACAAAGGCTCTAAACTAGATTTACTCATACACGGATTTTAAGATTATTATATGAGATGTGAACCAAGTTGCAAAAACGGACCCTAATTGTCAGTCCAGTCCAATGTAAAGATATGCATATACACATTTGTGCGTAGTTAAACTCATGAACTAATACGAGTACTTGGGTAGATACTCGTATGAGAAATTCGTCAGTCTGTGACAACTTTCACTCTCCCTTGTTCCTAATAGCATTTGAATAGAATATTTAAATTGCCCATAATTGGGACTTAATTACAACTTAATTCTGAATAGCTTTAGTTTCGTAATAAAAAAATAGAATTACAGAACTCATCTTCAATCAAAAGCTAAGAAAACGAACAGATAAGAGGACAGGATGCATATACATATTTACATACATATGTATGTATGTACATACATACATACATAAGAATTTTACAAGGCATTAAAAGACTATCTCCAAATTTCTGGTTTTTATAATCAACATGTAAAATTAATTTGTATTTTGGTTTACAGCAATAAAAAATAAACATTTTTAATAAATATAAGTACATTAAATAATTCGTTTTTCTATGACTTTTTAAACAAGGCGTTCGTTCGCCTTTTGCGCTCGAGAGGCATTCGTGCATAAGATAGATCGTTAGCCGTGGTTTTATACGATTGCTAGTGTTGCAAACATGTGAACATAAAGGCAGGAACACGTACATATGCATACATAAGCTGTGTTATTTTTAGGTAACAAAACTGGCATCTGCATGGAAGTTACTCGATTAATTAGAGTTGCCACAGAAAATAAAACATGACACACTCTGCTTCATAAAAATATATGATTTTTTATGTTTGCTGCTAAAAAAAATCAAACAAAAAGAGGCCTGTCTCATTGGCGAATTCGTATTGGAATCATCTGCACGAGATAGAATATGTGATACTACAACTCAACTCGAACTGATAGTTTAAGGAATTTTTACAAATTGATACAAAGAAAATATTGTAGCACTTATTGGATTTATTGTATTTTACTGATTATTTAATTACCAGCTTTATATATTTTTATGGTCTGCTATTAACGAATTCGCCGCTGTTTAATTCTATTTAGTGTATAAAAAACAATGCTGCCATATTACTCTCATTTTTGTTCAATTTTGCCAGACTACTAGTTACCTCAAAAAACACGACTATGGCATTCTTTGCCAGCATGCTGAAAGTAGGATCTTAGACAGCACAACGGAGTCAAATCAAGTCTGAACAAGGGAGTTATGGGTCTGTAAGTTAAGAATGTGGTGGAATTTGTTTAAGGGTGGTTGTAGCATCATCGGAAACGATCAGTCAGAGCTCTAGCTGCAAACTCTTAATAACAACTTTAGTTTTCATCAAGACAACGTAGTCGCCATGACGATGATACCGGACTATGGCTGGCTTTCCTCTTGTTAACGAACTCAAATATTGTGAATACCCCAGCAAAAACTCAGTAAGGACTTCTCATTACCATTTGCATTAGCAGGTAATGGTAATGTGCATTATTTTAAAACCAAAAATAAGTCCTTTGTAAAAATAGGTTAAAAAAGTACTTATCAGTATGATGTTTAACTGTTGTTCAATTAAAAGGCCAATCACTTACCGCAATTTCGTTGTTTAGTTCTCTTTCATTTTACTTATACATTAACTCGCACTGTATGCGAGTCCTAGTAAATTTAGAATTTTTCTTATGTGGGCCGTAAAGAGCAAAGCCTGCTAAGACAGGCTGTTGTGTAAGGGCTATTGTCTTAGTCTACTCACCAAATGTACAAGTCCCCCGCAGTAGTATTTAATTACTCAAAATGCACTCTCATTCGCTTTCGCACAATGACTGCATACTCTTTAACTCGAAGTACTTACAAATAAGTACGTATTCTTGGGTTTCGTGTATACTCGCAGATAAGAACTATTCTACAATGGATCAGAATTGTAAGTAGTGAATACTTTTAATTTCAAGTAACTCGCAATGCAACTTGGAAATGACAGTTTTTGCTGGGACCCTATTGAGAAGTACATAAATAGATTTATAATCCCTAATACGAGGGCAAATCAATAATTTCGTGACTTTTCGAATAAAACACAGTTTTTTTACCTCAATACAGTTAGTCCAAAGTTTCTCCAATTTTTGTATCTCTTCCAAAGAATAGGATTTTTGAGGTTGGAGATGAAACTCTTTCCACCGAGCCATTTCTTTAGGTTTGGAAATAGGAAATAGTCACTGAGGGCTTAATCCGGAAAATATGGCGGATGAGGTACCAGCTTGTAACCCAATTCATGCAATTTTGCCATTGGGACTGAACACGTGTGCACCCGTGCATTATCTTGATGAAAAAGATCTTTTTTCTTGGCCATATGGGTTCGTTTTTTTTAGATCCTCGTTAAATCGGTCCAATAAATTGGCAAAATATTCGCCGTTTATTGTTTTTCCTCTTTGAAGGTAATCGATGTGGATTATCCCGCGTGTATCCCTAAAAAGTCACCTTGGTCTTCTTCGAATCCGGTTTAGTGTCCGGGAACCAGTTAACCGGCTTTTGCGGAAATAACCGTCGGCCGGTTTTTATGAAAACGTCATTTACGGTTAACCGGGTAAACCGGTTTTTTGTCGGTTAACCGGTTTCCAAAGTAAATGATTGAATAAACTTTATGATTTATAGTATACAATAGCTTTGTACTGAAAAGTCTATCGAATCATACATGATAACACGTTTTTCATCGTTCACACCAATTTACTTATACATGTGGTCGTGTGCACTCCTTTTAAGCGGTCGTGTGCACTCCTTTAAGCGTATGCGCGCTATTCAGGTAAACAATTGTGTATATTCTGAACACTTCCAAAAAATGCAACCAACTTCAATTATTTCAATGTTTACAAATCACTTACGTTTTTAATGACATTCATGTTGACATGAGCGGAAAAGACAATATTTAAAAGAAATAGACAGTTTCAGACAAAAATTAAAGTAAGCCGAAGTAACATATACGAGTAAAAACAATTTTCTATCATTTGACTACTTTTTGTTTTGTTAAAATACAGAAACGAGGAGCGTTTGCAATATATTGTTTTGGTATGTCTGTTAGAGCAGTTAAGGATTCAACAGCAATTACTTCTCTACTAAATTTGAAGGGGATGAAAATGCCTGCCAGTACATCTACAGTTTAAAGTTTAATAGAAGAGGAACATAAGCTCAGAAAATCTGAAGTTATTCAAAAATTAAAATCTGTAAAAGAACAAAATGACAGGTTTCCAATAATCGTCGATGAGTGGAGTGCCATTTCCAAATATAAACATTTCAACGTTTCTTCGGGAATGTACGATCCAAATAATAAGTTGTTTGAAATATTTAATCTAGGCCTAGAACAAATAAATTTTGCTAGTACTGCAGTCAATATTCAACATTTAGTGAAACAAATGACTTGAAGAATTCGAGATTAAAGTTGAAAAAGGTGTGGTAGCTTCTACACAAGATGGCGCTTCAGTTATGGAACAGTATGGCATGGATATTGTCCAAGAATCTCAGCTCTGCCAAAATCATGCAATTCACTTGTGTGTTGTGGATACCATATATGCAAAGAAGGATTCAACAGTTGGTGATGATGACGATGCAGATAAGGGGGGTGGCAGTTTTTCTGAAGGCACTAAGCGAAGCGGATTTTATGGAATTAGATTCTAGTTTGGAATTAAATGTTAATATGCATGATGTTATAAACCAACTTAGAAGATACATAAAACAATTTAACTAGTAGTCCTTTAAGCAAAATAAGCTACAATCGTATGTTCAAAAGCAAGAAGGTAAAGAGCTCCGTCTTGTCTCTGATGTTAAAAGTAGATGGAATACACTGTCAGACATGATAAACAAGTTCCTTTGCATACATAAATGCGTTAATCATGCATTGTTGGACTTTCAACAGTCCATTTACGTCCAACGAAATAGAACAATTAACGTTATTAAGTCTTACCTTAAAGCCACTTGTAGTAGCCACAAAAGAATTGTCTAATTGCAACGCTCATAGAAGCTGAGGCAACACAGAAATTTTCATACAACAATTTGAAAAAAATTGATCACACATATGCACAGGATTTTTGTGAACGGCTGATGCAAGGATTTGAGGACAGAAGAGTAAAAAAATGAATACTTGAGTGGTTTACTTAAGTTCCTCGAAGTTTCCATTAAAAGATAGCATTCTAAAATATTCATCTAGAACTGAAACAAAGCACTACGCTAACGATTTATACAATCGACTCTTTCCGCAGTGTTCTATTGAGCACGAATCAGCTAGCAGCTCTTGCTCTGAATTGGATATGATATTGGCTGCTCCAGTAGTTTATTCTTTGATTTGAATCAAATTATAAATATACAAAATCCAAGGAAAAATCTTACAAAAGAAAGAAATAATTTATACGATGATTTTGCATTTTTCGACAAAACAGGCAAGAAAACTGAAAAGTTAAATAATTTATATCACGCTTTGATGACTGTAAGTCCTTTAGTGAACGATGTGATCCCCGGTCCCCAGTGGGTTAAAAAAGTTAAATTCGATTTTATCTTCACTCTTCGACGAGACAGCAGTGCGCGCATAGTGAAGTTAAATTCGAATTTAACTTCACATAGCAAGACAGAAATGCATGATTTGCTTTAGAGCGGATCTAAGTGCGTCCATGGAGGACAACTGGAAATACTTTCGTCAATCAGACTACTGCCAGATTATTGCTACTGGTACTGGCTACTATCGCTAGGAGGCCGTTTGTCTGAAATAATTTTCAGAATATTGAATTCTTCACCTGCGGATCTAAGTGCGTCCATGGAGGACAACTGGAAATACTTTCGTCAATCAGACTACTGCCAAATTATTGCTACTAGTTTATTATTATCAGAATATTATTTCAGAATTCAGAAATATATTTTCAGAATATTGAATTCCTGACCTGGAATATGAAATTTCGGGGAAAATTGCTCTAGAGCGGACCTAAGTTCGTCCATAGAGGACAACTGGAATTACTTTCGTCAATCGGACTACTGCCAGATTATTGCTACTGGTACTGGCTACTATCGCTAAAAGGCCGTTTGTCTGAAATTGTTTTCAAAATAGAAAATTCTCCATGGACGCACTTAATCCGCTCTAGAGCAATTTTCCCCAAATTTCATATTCCAGGTGAAGAATTCAATACTCTGAAAATTATTGCAGACATACGGCCTTCTAGCGATAGTAGCCAGTACCAGTAGCAATAATCTGGCAGTAGTCTGATTGACGAAAGTATTTCCAGTTGTCCTCCATGGACGCACTTAGATCCGCTCTAGAGCAATTTCCCCCAAATTACATATTGCAGGTGAAGAGTTCAATATTCTGAAAATTATTTCAGACAAACAGCCTTCTAGCGATAGTAGCCAGTACCAGTAGCAATAATCTGACAGTAGACTGATTGACGAAAGTATTTCCAGTTGTCCTCCATGGACGCACTCAGATCCGCTCTAGAGCAATTTCCCCAAATTTCATATTCCAGCTGAAGAATTCAATATTCTGAAAATTATTTCAGACAAACGGCCTTCTAGCTATAGTAGCCAGTACCAGTAGCAATAATCTGGCAGAAGTCTGATTGACGAAAGTATTTCCAGTTGTCCGCTCTAGAGCAATTTCCCCCAAATTTCATATTCCAGGAGAACATTTCAATATTCTGAAAATTATTTCAGACAAACGGCCTTCTAGCGATGGTAGCCAGAACCAGTAGCAATAATCTGGCAGTAGTCTGATTGACGAAAGTATTTCCAGTTGTCCTCCATGGACGCACTTAGATCCGCTCTAAAGCAAATCATGCATTTCTTTCTTGCTATGTGAAGTTAAATTCGAATTTAACTTCACTATGCTCACACTGCTGTCTCGTCAAAGAGTGAAGATAAATTCGATTTTTACTTTTTTAAGCCCCCTGGGGACCGGGGATTTTTTGCGTTTTTGAAAGTTAAATTCGAATTTATCTTCACTCACATTAGTGAACGAGTATTTTCGAATTCAACTTTTATCAAAAATAAATAAAAAAATCGCCTTAAGAATAATCATTTGAACTATATTCTGTTCTTGAGATATTTTTATAAAAAAACTTACATAATCTGTATACTTTCCTACTTTTTTTATACTGCTTTAAATGAATTTCTGTAAATCATATCAAACGAAACCATATTTTAATTTTTAAATTATCTCAATTCAAGAAACCTGATGTTCCTCATATGTATTAAATATCCCTATTGCTTATGGACTGGATAATTTTCTAAACATGTGTTGTTTCTGTTTAATAAAATGTTTAAAAAAAATGCTTATAACTTTAATTTGTTTATATGTCTTTCTAATGAAAATAACGGGTTTGAAAACAGGTTTTTCCAAAAATGGAAATTTCGGTAAAACCGATTTTTTAAAATAACCTGTTTTTGGACACTCTAATCCGGTTCGCCCGGAAAAACCAATCCATGTTTCATCCAAAGTTACAAAACGCTGCAAAAAATCATTCGAATTGCGGTTAAAAAACCCCAAACAATCCTTTAAAATTGTCATACGATTACGTTTATGGACAATTGAGAGTAAACTTGGCACAGCTTTTGCAGACAGCTTTCTTAACCAAAGTGATCATTGAAAATCTAAACCACACTGCCATATAAAATTCGTATGGCATCAACAATTTACGCACTTTTACTCTTCGATCGGCCAACACCATATCGTGGATTTTTTCGACATTTTTGGGTGTATTGACCTCAAGTCATTTGTACTTGTGCGACCACAACAAAAGACAGTAAACCACATTTGTAACATTGAAATCGATGGTGCAGAATCCCCATAGTATGTATCAAGCTTTTCCTTGGTTTGATTGACGTTTTTCCGTAAAAAATAATTTTTAATGAACACTCGAAATGCACTTTTTCATTTTTAACAAAATGCACGTGGTTGTATGCTTATTCAAAATTAGACAGATGTCTATTAACAGATGGTACTTGATGGGAGCAGTGTTGCATTTCATATAACTACGAGGGAAGTTTTAAACGTCACGGATTACACTAGCAAACTGTTAAAAAAGAGACAGAAGTTCTTAAATGGGTACGAACTCCTGTAAATATATAAAATTGTATTTAATAACGAAAGCGTCCAATGTAATGAGAATTTTCTACCTAATTGTCGTCAGCTGTCGGTTTGTAAGGGAGTCAGTGGCAAAGTTATAAAACTGACTATTATACCTTTTTCATATCTTATATCTTATAATCTACATAGTTAAGAAGTAAACTTGTCTTAGGAGTATCATATAATGGGAATACAAAGTATCTGAACCTAATACAGTGTTTTACGCTTATTATAAGACGCTCATAAGGAAGAATAATATTATAATGTTGGGTGCGGCCTAAAGAAAATTTAATTTTTTTAATACCCATCCATGTTAAAATGGGACTGACTTTAAAAAATTTTATTTTTGGCTTCTTGAAATTATTTTACTGTTATTTAATACTCATATGCCCATGTATACTGAAAGCTGTTTTTGGGCCCAAGCTATTTGTATGGGGATAATGTTAAAAAATGGTCCTATATGGTAAAAATTGGTCCATCATATCATACTACTCCAAATTTGATAGAAATCGGAATTAAAATGGTGTTTTAGAGCGGTTATATTTACTTATAGAATCGGGGAAACATTGTACTAGGGCTTTATCAGAACGTGGATCGATATTATCCATTTTTATCTGAGCTGGTAACTGAGTGATAGTTGTGAAATGTGCCAAATTTCATCTATTCTTGATGTATTATGTGGCTTCTAAAGCCCAAGACATTAAATCGGTTGGGCATATGTGTGGGCGCTATATCTAAATCTGAAGTGATTTTCTTCAATTTAAATAACGTCTACCACAAAACTTGATTCTGCAGAATTTCACAAAAATATTATATTGCTTGAACATATAGTACGTGGGAGCTATGCCAAAATATGATCTGATCTTCAATTTCAATAGCGTCCGTCCTAGGTCCAAAAAACTTACCTATACCATGATTACAAGCTTTAGATGGACAGCAGACGAACGGAGACAAACATCGTTTAATCGCATCAGCTTGTGATTTAGAGTCGTTGGGTATATAAAATTATAAAGTGGTGCAGGGCATAAAATTTACTAAGGGTGCAGCAGTAAAACATTACGAATCAAGATGACACTGCACCTTCTGCGCGCGTGAGTCTTAGAGGAATCTGTAAAAGTGTGACTTTTGATGAAGAAGTCGGTACAAGACTTTAGTAACGGTTGCAAGACGAATGTTGAAACTGCAGGTGACTTGTCGTTATTGAAATGCTTCATCGGATTCTGCGAAACGATTAAATAACATGTTTCTGTGTTTTTTCGAATATCCTTTCGATTATACAATTGAGAGAAATGTGCGAAGCATTTTGTCGATACTCGTATGTGTAATGTCGGATGAACAAATTAGTCATTGAAAAATCATTTAACTAGACTCAATTCATCTTAAACATTTTAAGGCGTCTACGCATGGCTCAACTGTATTAATCATTTGTTTTGAAAGACTGATGGGATGCAAATGTACCAATCCGATCACTTACGCATTTGTTGTAATATCTTAAATACTTTATAAACAATATAAACAAATTTCATCATTCAGGATCAAACCAGTAAACAGAGCGCGACATAATTCGTAGATTCTGTTTGAAGCCTACAAAAAAATTCGTAAAATTAACAAATGTGTAACATTTTTAGTTTTGGAATTCGTGTGGTATCTTAATAATTTTCAAATAATTGAACTGATGTTTGCTGGTAGGAAATACTATTCTTGTGTGTATGTACTAATCACTCCCATTTCGGAAAATCTCATACAAATGGTCCTTTCGAAATTAAATTAAACCCAGATACCTTATTTTTGCTTGCGAACAGCCCACCTCGTATTTTTTTACAAATAACACACACCGCCCACTTTTGAAACTCGTGTCATATCTTCAATGCGCTTTAGACAATGTTAGTAGATTAATAAGACGACGCTTTATAAATAGCCTGCTAGATAGAAAGGCTTTTACTTGGATTACATGCAAGCGATCTTAAAACCGAATTTTTAGTGCGAGCAAAAATTTATATTGCAAAATTTTGTCAAATCTGTGCATTAAAAATCGATAATGGTATCCATTAGTATATCAGACTTGTACTGGTTACTTAATCGTTATAAGTGCTGATGTCTCTAAAACTGATGTCAGAATCACTATCTAATTCATTCAAAATCACTATATAATTCATTTAATCGATGTCCGCGCGTCTGTCCATCGTCAGGGACCAACCATCAATTAAATACAATGGTCATTTTCGATTTAAGAACCCCATTTTTAGATACAACACAAAAATGTGATTCTGACCAAATGGTTCATAGAACATTACGAGCGATCAATAACCATCTTTAGTAAAATTGAAAGAATCGGCTCACGTTTTCGAACAGTCCCAACACAAAGTTCACGGCCGATCAAATGTTCTAGAGCTCTTGACAAAACTGGTATCGTTTTTTTATTGTCAAGCAGCCGTACTCTAGATGACAGGAAATATATCCGATATTCCTCAAATTTAGCATGGTAAATTACAAAGGTCTTATAACTTGGGATGTAACGAAGTGAAATTGGGTGTAACGGAAGTGAATTTCGAAATGAAGTTTTTGCGAATGAGAAATCGTATATTAAAATATACATTTTCGCGAATACGAATATAAAAATACACATTCTTGCTAAAGCGAACATTGAAATTTATACACATTTTTGAGAATACGAAAGCGAATAATTATTCTTTGCTTATGCGAGTACGAGGCGAATACTTAAAATTTACTTTCAGAATAAAAAAGTTTGAATTTGAAAAATAATTAAGATTTATTACTGCTACCTGTCTTTTAAATTTGAAGCATGTATTGCAGGATATATATATATATATATATATATATATATATATATATATATATATATATATATATATATATATATATATATATATATATATATATATATATATATATATATATATATATATATATATATATATATATATATATATATATATATATATATATATATATATATATATATATATATATATATATATATATATATATATATATATATATATATATATATATATATATATATATTAATCATAAAAATATTATTCAAACTTAAAACAATAATATTTAAAAAATAGGGTGATCCATCTAGAGGTATTTTTTCAGAACAAAAAATAATATAAAAACTCCAATCAAGTGTGGAATCTTTATTGGTAATTTGAAAGGACATTTTATGGCATTTATTTTTTGAAAATAATTACCTTCAAATGTTGGACACTGTATTATGGAAATGAGTGTTCGGTGTTAAACGGAAAGATCCGTTGTTTCGACCAAAATTTTGTTCAGTGATAAGGCCCATTTCTGGCTCAACGGCAAGGTCAATGAACCAAATTGCCGCATTTGGGCTGAAGAGGTTCAAGAGGTGCCATTATACGGTTTATAAGTTGGTGAATTCATCGGTGCATATTTTTTCAAAAATGATGATGGCCGGAACGTCACCTTGAATGGTGCTCGCTATCGCGCCATGATATCGATCTTTATGCTACCTGAAATTGAAGCCCGTAATCTTGACGACACTTGGTTTCAACGGGACGTTGCCACTTGCCATACAGCTGTTCAAACAATGGATCTACGTTTTGGACAGTTGAGTTCGCGCCTATATCGAGTGATTTTTCTTTGGGGTTACGTAAGTCCAAAGTCTGCTGACAAACCAGCTACGATTCAGGTTTTGGAAGTCAACATTACGCGTGTCATTAAAGCCATACCGGTCGAAATGCTCAAACGAGTCATCCAAAATTGGACCCTCAGAATGGAAACCCTGAGGCATAGTTACGGCCAACATTTGAAGGAAATTATATTCAAAAAATAAATGCCATAAAATGTCCTTTCAAATTACCAATAAAGATTCCACACTTGATTTGATTTTTTATATTTTTATTGTTCTGAAAAAATACCTCTAGATGGATCACCCTATATAATCCATAGGAATTTAGTTCAGAAACAAAAATATTAAAAATACTACACGTAGAAAAAACGTATGGTTGGGATAACTATATTCGAAGAGCATCATACTTTTGTTGGGTATAAGATTGTGGTACAACAATATTATGATCCTCACAATAATAGTATGATTTAAATACAACCATGCTAAGATCCTCACAACCATACTATGATCCTCACAATAATAGTATGATTCCCACATAACCATACTATGATCCACACAAGCAAAGTATGATTCACACTCAACCATACTATGATATCCACAACCATATTATGATCCTCAGAACCATAGTATGTTTCACGCAACCATAATATGATTTACACGCAACCATGTTATGATCCATACAGCCATAGTACGAGAATTTTTATTAGAATTATTATTAGAATTGGGTTAAGTTGTCAACAATAGATTTGAATTATAAAAATTATTTAAAAATACTTTAAATTCGAATAATAGGAGTGATTTATATAACAGTAGAAAATATCAGATAAAAATATAAGCGTTTTTCTTTAAAATATTTCAGTTAAACAAAGCCAAAGAAATTTGTTAAAATATTTGAATTTCCATATAAAAAGTACTATTTTTGCATTAGATCCGTAACAATAAAATTGTTCGAAAATCATATTCAAATAAAGATAGATTATGATTGCCGTAATCATATTATTTTTAACATAAAACTCAAACAACAATCCTTTTGTCGCAGCAAGCATATTAATATTGTTGCAACAACCATGTTTTTATTTTTATTATTACAATACTAATGTTATAAGTACATTTCAACAATATTAGTATTGTCGAAATAATAAAGTACTATTGTCAAAATTAAATTTAGAAAACAATACTATGGTTGCGACGAACATACTTGTATTGCGGGAACATATTATTATTCCCGTGACCATATAGTGGCCATATTTTTTTTCTGCGTGTATCTGAACCCGGACTTCGTTGCTGATTCTAAAAACTGATGTCACATTTTTATTCATAAGTCGTCAGTCATTACGAATGTACTTATATGTTAAACACGTGACTTCAACAGCTTAAATTGAAACGGAAAGTCGGTTGGAATCAGTTTTTAGAACAAGCAATAGAAGAAAAGTCAAAGCGATGCGTCTGCATATGACTTGACGAACTTTATTAACTCGACCATTAAACTCATAAATAAAAAATTCATAAAGGGAGGCTTTCCTCAACGGCTTCGACGCCCTTTCTGATTCAATAACGAAAGTTTTAGAGAGTTATCCGGACAGTGAAATTGTCGTTGCTGGGGATTTTAATGTCCATAATTCTACCTGGCTTTCCCATTCGCGCCAAACAACTCCGGAGGGCCAATACGCCGAGCTCTTCGCCGCGCAAAACGACTTAACACAATTAGTGAATGAACCGACACATATTCCGTGTGTCGAAGAACACCAACACAATATTCTTGAACTTTTCTTAACATCACACCCTGAAAAGTATGAAGTTAATGTCCTTGCACCTCTTGGTAATTCCGATCACTGCATTGTTTCAGCATTTTTTTCGTATTCCGCCCTTCGTGTCGCTTCGATACCAGCTCCAAAGCGGACAATTTGTATATACGAAAATGCACGTTGGGCTGAGCACAACCACTTTTTCCAGCATTTGAATTGGAAGCTTTGCTTTCTCGATAATAACATTAATGCTGCGGCTGAAATGATCGAAATATAATTTTAATTGGAATGAAGACGTTTGTTTATTCCAACTAAAATTATGTCGGTTAAGCCTGCCAAAAATAGTTGGTTTAACCAGGCATGCAGAGATGCTGTCAGATCAAAAGAGGAGGCGTTCAGAAAATGGCGTTTAAACAAAAACGTCAATACTGAAGTGATGCGTAAACAGGCAAGAACGTCGTGTGCCAGAGTGCTTAGTCATAAAAAGTTTCTTTACGAGCAACGTCTACGTACAAAGGTTCTTAATTCTCCCAAGGGAAGTAAGAGCTTTTGGTCGTTTGTAAGATGAGTAAAGGATAGTACTTCATCTATCCCAACTCTTGTTAAAGACGACCGGGCATTCCAACCTATTGGCTGAAATGTTTGCAGTAAATTCTTCCTTGCCGGAAAGCAATCAACCACTCCCCGAGATCGAAAACGTATCTAGTTCAATGCCTAAGATATTTTTTCGAACTCGTGGAGTTAAAAGGGTTCTTGCGAATCTCGATGTTATTATCCCCGGGCCCGGATGGTATCTCGGCACTAGTCCTATGTAAGTGCTCCTCGACACTAGCCCGCCCAATGCGCAACCTTTTCAACGTTGCTTATCGTGCAGGAGTCTTCCCAGCGTGTTGGAAGGTTGCGAACGTCCAGCCGATCCCTAAAAAGGGTGAAGCCAATAATCCTGCGAATTATCGGCCAATCGCGATCTGCTCTGCGCTCTCCAAGGCAATGGAGAGCATGGTTAACCACCATCTTGTAGGGTATCTCGAGTCCAACGACCTGCTTAGCGATCGACAGTATGGCTTCCGTAGAAATCGCTCTACGGGTGACCTGATGGCGTTCCTGTCGGAAAGATGGACTCGGTCTGTCCACCAGTTTGGTGAGAGTAAGGTCGTTGCTCTGGATACATCCAAGGCATTTGATAGAGTCTGGCACGGTGCACTCTTATCAAAGCTGATGACTTTTGCTGTCGGTAATACATTTGCTCGATTGTTATCGAGCTTTCTTAGAGATCGCACTATACGAGTTGTTGTAGATGAGTTCTCATCCAATAAACATAGGCTGACCGCAGGTGTGCCTCAAGGCTCTGTCCTTTCTCCCTCATTATTTCTTATTTTCATTGATGATCTTTTGGGTCAGACCATGAATCTAATCTACTCTTTCGCGGATGACAGCAACCTATGCCATTCATATTCTTTCGACCGTAGGCCGAGTCTTCACGATATTGAAGACAAAAGGCGAATAATGAAAGAGACACTTGGCCGGATTTACTGGCCATTTCCGACTGGGGTCTAGTGAATAGAGTAGATTTTAATGCGCGTAAGACACAATGCTGCTTGTTGTCTTACGAGCGATTCAGTGACCCAACAGTGTCGTCATTATCTATCGATGGTATGGATGTCGAACAATCAGATGCTCTTGATGTTCTGGGTATGAAAATACAATGTGACGCTCGTTGGGCGAGACATGTATTCGAAGTGTCGAAAGAAGCACTCAAGTGCATAGGCTTCCTAAAGCGGTGCAAGAAATATTTCACTCCTTATGATCTTTTCGATATCTATACAACCTACATCAGGCCAAAGATGGAATACAACTCCCATATATAGGCAGGAGCTCCAAAATCATCCTTGGAGCTTCTGGACCGTGTTCGAAGGAGAGCGATGGTGCTGATAGGAAACAGTAGGGTATCCAACTCTATTGTTTCCCTGGAGCATCGTCAGAATGTGGGTTGTGTGTCGCTGTTCTATCGCTACTTCCATGGTGTGTGTTCTTCAGACATTCGTGGTCTTATTCCTGACGTGAGAATGTTCGGCAGCGATACACGACTTTCCAGAAATTCTCACCCAGTTGTTATCGATTGGCCGGTTGACCGCACTATACACTACAGATCGAATTCGTTTTTCGCCCGTACTGTCCGTATGTGGAATCGACTTCCGGCAAATGTTTTTCCCACCAATTACGACATCCAGAAATTCAAGACGAATGTCAATAAACATTACTCCCTCTTTCCCCCCTTCGATCCCTTGCTTTCCAACGACCAACGCAATGCATTGCATGTATAGGTGAAAACCCCTGAGTGTTGGCTAATTAAAAAAAAACCCACTTTGCGAAAAAAGCAATGACTATGAGGATACTCGTATTTACTTTTTTTGTAAATTTATTAAGTCTGTTTCAACTGAGCACGTCCAAACTTCATAAGCAAGTTTTTGATTTGAAAAGAAACATTCCGACGGCCAAGCTAAAAAATTGCCCAAGTTTGGTGGTTCTTGCGTTTTAGACGCTAGAGACCAAACTGAAGGATTTTATATATTTACATAATTTACAGAAAATTAGTTCAGAGGTAATTATATACGTGAGTGCGAGAGAGAATGTTTCATAGTACCTATATGTGAATACAAACATTGGTAACAACCAGCGTTACCCTTTTCAGGCTATATATGTATATAGGACGTAACAATTTCGTGTCTTTACGTCAACGCACCCTCAAACGTTTTTAGCGTAAGACGAATTCAACATTTTCGTCGTGGTATGGTTCACTTACGAGCAACGTTTGAAATCATTAAAAATTACTATCTAAATTCCGAATCGGTGGCTCTGCAAAGATTCACGAAAATACAGAATATCATCGAAAAATCATCTTCAGCGATTAAGCTCATTTCTAGCTGAGGTTTTGTCAATAAACAAAATATGCGTTATTGGATAGCAACAAATGCACATACATATGTTGCAAGAGACACAATTGCATCCGCAAAAAGGCAAAGCCAAAGGGTTGTGCATTTTATCCGAAAGGCGGCAACAAACCATGGAACATGTCAACTGTGGGTTATACGTATTACTGACGGTCGTGAAATTTGACCATATCGGTCTTAGCTTTACCCATAAATCATATCCCTTCCCCTATAAAAGGCATATATTAAGTCCGACCGTACTCAAATTACGGAGGGAGGCTCGCAGTCTTCTGCCAATAAGAGTGGTGCAGTGTGTCACATAGTCGATACCCTACGGTCTTGAGCTTTTCTACTTATTTCTTTGTAAGGTTACTGAAGGAAGACTTGATTCGATTTTATGAAGCTTCGGTTATATTTATTTGCTTATTCAGCAGAAAGACGTTTTGGCAATGAAAACGTTGTTCATGGAACATTGTTTATTTCCATACAACTTATGTGCACATGCACATACATATGTGTGTGCACTAAGTATGTATGTATGTATGTATTTGGTCAAGCAGTCACTCCCTCGAGAACACCATCATCACCCTTATTGCTTGCTGGGCATCCAAAGCGAGTAGAATTTATTGCAAATTCATTTCCTTGTTCAATAGATTAAAACTCCAGTTAAGTAAACAACAGCACAAGAAATGTCAAAAGAAAAAATGAGACACAATTGCTCTTACAAACACACACATGCAAGATAGCCTATAACGGATACACATAAACACACTCTCCCATGCATGAACGTACACTCGCATACACTCTCGTCAATGTTTGAAATTTCAGGCAAGGGAAATTACAGCAACAAAACAAATTCATTTACAGTTGTACTAACACCCATGCACCTATCTGCATGAATCTGTGTGTGTGTGAGAGTTTAAGTGCACGATAAGTGAGTGAGTAAACAAGGAATGTGGTAGCCCGAATTCGTGTGTAAAGTAGGGTGCACTCCAGTCACTAAACTCAGCGTCTAAAGCTCGACGGTCCAATCCCTTTAGTGGACAGCGCGAACAATCTTCAAATATTGTTTTCGCAAATGAAATGGCCAGAAATATGTACATATGTTTTCAAAATGTATACAACGATCCGGCATCAACAATGCGCTCAGCAATTTCATGCAGAAGCGAGTTTTTGTTTAACTTTCGATTCTTGCGAATAAAATCATAGATTTGTCGTTTGGATGCATTTCACGGGACAATAAATCTTTGACGCAAAACAAACAAATATATACATACGAGTACGTATAGATGATATCAAGAATATGCGTTCTAAGCGATAACATTGATATCAGTGGGCGTTTAAGGTTCAGCTTACGAAGTCAGAGCGATAGACAGATCACCGTGGATTCAATAACAAAACTTCATTTGGGCCCACTAAATTTTTGTACATACAAACGTCCAATTGCGTCTTTATATCAGGGACATGGAGAGATAGTGGGAGAGAGAATCTATCATTCGCCACGATATGTTAGGCTATTAAAAATTAAATGTCAATGTAAGAGTCAGTGGCGTTTCGTCATATGACAGCAGCGAGAAGACGACCAGAAAACTACCCCCAAAAAGCCGAACGAATCGATACTATACAAATACAAATACCGCAAAAGGAGTGATGACAAAAAAACCAACACAAAAAAACATAAGAACTACGACGTATAAGTATGTACGCACATATGTATGTATGTATGTACATATGTATATTCGCTTACGAAATGTTTCGAAACGGAATTCCGGAAAACTTACATATTTTCCCATCAACGTACTCGGCACTCGTATGCTGCTGGTAGCTGTTTCGTGAACAAACATTTACATGTACATACGAGTATGTATGGTCGTATTACACAGTATGTCCAGTGACAGCTAAGAAGCACATTTCGATGATGATGACGACGACGATGGGCAGTTGTTGCAGAGGAATGATGGAATACCTAGCTTTTGATATTGCTGCAAATTACTTATCCAATAACAATACGTACGACACCCGACACGATGGGTGTGTAAGATTCGGTCGGCATTACAAAAAATGTATAAATTGAAATTCTTGTGTACCCGCTTTCTGCGACGGACGGTAGACGGAACCAAATCACTTCTTTTTTCTTGCATTCACTTCACAACTTCACTTAAGCAGATACTTCTGATGCATTTGTCGCTTTAATTTTAATTCTTTTATTTTTTTACTTTCAGTTGGGCTTTTCTTTCTTTCGCCTTTATTTTGATTTATACACATGCATATAGACTCATCTATATATGTATATGTACCTAAGTACTATCTACGCACATAAGTACTTCGATATATACATATATATTCGATAATAACAATTTTGAACAATTTGGACAAATTTGTTGCAGTATTCCTTTGCGTTTGCACAAGATGTTTTCGGAATGGCCAGAAAAATTTACTTTGAACTTTGCCTCGTTTGAGCTTTGTACAGATTGGGCCAAGTGAGAAATTCACGTTTGTTCACTTCAAATGAAATGTACTTCATTATATGTAGATATTTTTTTCTTTTTTCACAAACTCTGAAATTCAGGTTTATTCACAGAGAAAAGACGCGTGTGTCCGCCTGCCAACATGTAGGTACGAAGTCTGAGAGTAAACTAAATGCAACTTAAAGTTGTAGGCTGTCAGTCCATTGAGTACACCACCAGATACAAGATACACCGAAAGTCCGTAGTCAGTGTAGTGTTTGTGTATCGCATTGCCGTTGTTCGTTTGTACGTCAGCTACGTTACACATGGCATCCACAAACGTAGTACAAGGCATTTTTGTTGTTTTTTTCCTTTCTACATTTTTGCTGTAGTTTTTTTTGTTTTTTGTCTGCTTTTGGGAGCAAGCACAGCAGAGAACAACGGGTGCGAGCGCGAACGTGTTCGCTAAATCAAATAAGGGATTTCAGTTTGTAGATGTTAAAATTTCAGTAACACAATCCAAGTCTTGGGAAGTGTTCGGAAAGTAAAAGTGTGTCCTTTGTTTCCGGTTGTTGCTGTCACAAATATGAGTTATTTCGTATTGGATAAATCGAAAGACATTCCGCTATGGCAGTAAGTGTCAAGGCACAGACTACCTTTAAATCATCGACCCTATTTCGTATTGAGCTGGAATCGTATGTAGGCATTCATTCATTTGCTTTAACGGAAGTCAGCATTATTACGCTTTCTTTGGTTTTTGTCTCCAGATATTTAATCGGTTTAAAAATCGCTGCTTGTTACGAATCTTCCATGCTGAGTCACACGTGATCCCTACAATAACTGTAATGACACACATCCCAAGCACAGAATGAAATGGGAAAATACTCGTATATGCATGGGTTTATGATCCTTCCTGTTCTTTTAAAATGCCTATCAATGCATATGTAGACATACAGTCAGACGTGTACGCGAAGGTTCGACCATGCCGAGAGCCAACGAGTTTTGAACGTGCCTTTAATCAAATTAGGCCGATTTAAGTTACTTGAATCAACCGTGTGGTACTACAAACAGTTCCGTTGACGTGATGGTTGCTTTTGGACTGTTGTCAGTATTTTTTTTTTAAATAAGAAATACATAGTTCGGTACGGCCCGACATAGTATGATCAGCAGAGTGTGCAATATTACTCAGCAAACCCTGTTTTAAACCCGGATTAGAACACCTGATGATTTCTCAAGAGACCGGATTCACAGTTGATCACGAGAAGGATTAACCTTTTGGAGATGGCTTGAAACAGTAGGTCCCATGAAGGAACAGTATCGTACACACACAGCTCACTGATTTGTTTTCCGTTAATACCTTAATATAGTGTGGAAGGAAATTCGAGCATAGCATGTCTATAAGAATACCCTCCCTCATGGATTACAGCCCATATTATCGTAGTTGGAACACCTGCTTTTCATATAAGTCCTCGATAGCTAAGACTTGATAGCAAAACTTCAATAGTTAAAGTTAAAGGCTTATACTTGATAGTTATCCAGGCCAAGTACTTAAACCAGTACCAATTACGCAGTACCAATTACACAGTGCAACAACCAAAATGCGAATGGGATGAAACCAATTGCAAATGAAAGTTGACATTATCCATAACAAAACCTTCAAGAGTTATTTTTAGTTCAGTGCAAGATTTTTTTACACGCATTTGAAGTTGGTGTTATTAGAACGCTGTCTCACAAGATAAGATCATTGAAAATTTGATAAAAATAATGCTTATTTAATTTTATTATCCTGGAAAGTTGTGGTATCTTACTATTTTTGGGGTCGAGGAATTCATTTTTGTATTTTTTACCTTAAACTCACGCTAGATGGCACTGTCATACAAATGGTGTTATTTCTTGTAGATGCTCTTCGTCAGTATCTTCTTCAACGGTTGTTCTCTTTATTCACCAGAATAAATCTCCTGACATAGAATTTAACCATGGAAACTAGGTACAGAGGAAAGAAACTAGATTCTATGTTAGGTGACAAAGAGCAAGAACCAGAAACATACAGAGATCCACAGCCTACTACTTCTGTAGCTTTTGCTACTTCAAACATGCAAAATGACAGTGATGATGATTAAGCGGATCCAAAAAGAATATAATACTTTTAAATAAAAAAGTTGTTTTCGTAATAAAAAAAATTGTTTTCCAATAAAAAACACAATTCTTTTTCCAAAAAATTTACATTTTTGTAATAGTAACGTGTTGATAATAATAAAATGTACTTTGTAATATTATTATAAATATGTTTTACAACGAAGCTAACATCAAAAATTGCTTTTTCAAATTTTGTTGCTCAGTGTAATTAGAACATACGAGTATTTCATTAATAAATATTGACAGCAGCTTTAAACTGACTTTACGGCAGGTAAACCTTTCAGTAATGTCGAATTTTAACCAACACAACTATAGTTTAAAATAAAATACATTCGGCATTGACAGCAATTAAATGTACTTATAACACTACTCAACAAAATGAAAAAAATTTCATGTACTCCGGATGCGATAATTTTTTCTGTGTAGATAACCTTGACATGAGCTCGAAAAACGCAATAAAAAATTTTTTTTTGTCGTTTGGTTTTTGTTTTATTTTTTTTTTTTTAAATTTTAAAATTTTTTTTTGGTTAATTTGTTTCGTCCGGCATAACTCGGGAACCACTAGCCCGATTTAATTGAATTAAATTTTAAAAAATTTAAAATTACAATTCCCCTAATCTGTTCATATATTGTTTTCCTATACAAGCAACAGTTTCCAAGTTAAAAATGAATATATAAAGGAAAAAACTTATTTTTTGCCTAAAGATTTAATTTTTTTTTTTTTAAAAATCCATAAAAAATCCAAAATGAAAAAAAATGTCAAATCTTATTACTTTTACGTAAAGTCACATAACCTATGAGCAAAATGAGACAAAGATCATGAAAATCGATGCACGCGCTTCGCTTTTATTCGCAATTGAGTAAAGGTATGAATTTCAAAAATTTGCTCGACATATGCACAACTTTGTCTATGGTGAGGTTTTTTCTTTTTTATAACAAAAAAAATTAAAATTTGTTAGGTGACAAAAATATATGACAAAAATATATGATTTGAAATTCATACCTTTACTCAATTGCGAATAAAAGCGAAACGCGTGCATCGATTTTCATGATCTTTGTCTCATTTTGCTCATAGGTTATGTGACTTTACGTAAAAGTAATAAGATTTGACATTTTTTTCATTTTGGATTTTTTATGGATTTTTTAAAAAAAAAAAATTTAAATCTTTAGGCAAAAAATAAGTTTTTTCCTTTATATATTCATTTTTAACTTGGAAACTGTTGCTTGTATAGGAAAACAATATATGAACGGATTAAGGGAATTTTAATTTTAAATTTTTTAAAATTTAATTCAATTAAATCGGGCTAGTGGTTCCCGAGTTATGCCGGACGAAACAAATTAACCAAAAAAAAATTTTTAAAATTTAAAAAAAAAAAAATAAAACAAAAACCAAACGAAAAAAAAAATTTTTATTGGGTTTTTCGAGCTCATGTCAAGGTTATCTACACAGAAAAAATTATCGCATCCCGAGTACATTTTGACTGTTGACTAGTGTAATTAATGCTACTTTCATGTCCAAACTAGTGACCGAATATGACGTGTTTTGTGCAACCGAAAATCAAAAAATAATTATAAAGATATTTTCAACTAATATTATTTTCAAAAAAAAAATGGTTTTATGTCTTCTAGAACTTACTTTTATTCTTTCTTAAATAAATTCTGTGTAAATATACTTACAATTGTCTGTTGGAACTGTTTAAATATCTAAAAATGCAATAAGCCAATCGGGCCGATTTGAGGGAGTTGGATTTTACTGAAATTGGCTTAGTTGTAACAGACATAAAATTTTAATGAAAAAACAGCTAGTTGAGCGTTTACACTTTTTCTTGAAGTGAATCCACTAATCACCCCTATCATTAAAATTAATTAAAGAAATCTTTTACTTATCTTTACAAACTGTAACTTACATTACTTGTAAAATTCTGTTTGAACTAAATATGTACTTACCCATCTAACTTTGTATTGTAGACAGTTTAAGGGTTTTAAAGTATTTTAAGTAAAGGTTTAAATGATTTCTTGAAATGGAAAACAATAATTAAAATAATATGTTTTGAAAGAAAAGAAAACTTATGAAGAAGTTGAAATTGAATTTAATCTATACGTAAGCTAATTCTCTAAATTTTAGTGCCCAATTACCCCACGTATTTCACAAAGTAATAATCAAAATATAATAACGGATGCAAAGTAAACGCCTCAATAGTAAAACGGCAATAGTATCTAAAGGAATGTCAAAATGTACTCCATTTTTTAAAAAGATTTAGAAACGTGATTATAAGTAGCAGGCAAAGCACTCAAACAGCTACAACAACAAAATTTCTAAAGTTGTGTTCCCCATTGAACAGGGATTAACCGGCTCAAGACCTCTTGCATGCACTTTTTAATAGAAGACAAGTTTTTAACAAAAGGGCATGTTGACATTGATTTTCATTGCTGCACACTGCTTTTATCGCGACGTCAGTGACGACGTTCATCAGAATGCTTTTTTCAAGAATCGAATACAGATTTTTCTATAGACATGATAAAAAGTGTCACTTTGTTTTAACAAATAACTTATTTAACTATTACGGTTTTGCTATCCTGTATTAGAGGCTTTACCCATAGCCCCATTTCGGACCATATCTCTGTTGAAGATTCATGAAAAGTAATCACAAATCATGAAAAGTAATCACAAAGTAAAACCAAAAATGTGATGTAACCATGTTCATTAGCTATAAACATAAAAGCACGTAGCTACGTATTTCACGAAAACTGCTGGCAGTAGAGTATGCCACTGAACAGAGTTTACTCAATAAAATTACATTCGCAATGCTTTCATTTTGTCTGCTTTTTGAAAACTTTTTATTCCGGATCAATCCGGTGCATAGAACCGGCTGTCGTGGGATTGGACCTATTGTAGGTCGTTGTATTCAAGGTCACTTCCAAAAGTTGTAGCTTATATGTGTCATGCCTTCTACTACACGGCTTTAAAGCCGGTCTTAATGACGAAACTTGTTTCTTAAATCCTGAAAATAATAACTTCAGACATCAAGGACCTACAAAATTAATTTTTTCCATCTGAAAACACAACACCAAGTCACCTTCTTCATTAGGTTATGTTAGCACGAAACAACTAAGTCATGGCTCCTTACGAGCAGGATTTACTGTAGGGTTTCTCTTTATTTTCATTCTATTCATATGCTCTACTCTCAAAATTTCACATCGGATAGTGTGAAATTTTGATTATCAATTGTAGCAGTTTAATAAAACTTAAATTTTAACTAATATATTAGAAATAAAAAATAAATGCGATTGACTGGCCGTACATGGCCAAATGTTGAGAGAAATTGTACGGGTTAAAAAGATTTCCTATTCAAGTGGCGCAATTCTCGTATGATTCAATGTTCGGAGGGATAGTAAAAATGAATATGTACCTTTAAACTACTGAAGAAAAAACGTTTAGTTCTTCAGTAAGTTTTGAGGAATTGCATATACAGCAAGATGGGTGTGCTATTCAAGTGGCGCGAAGTATGTAAATAGTCAATTGTATTGAAGGTACATACGTACCAGTGGCAACAGTTTGTCGGATACACGTAGGATCGTAATTCATTAACGTTATTTACGATTGAGCCACCAAAAAATGTAGTGTATACCACGTCTGTGTCATCTCGATATAACGATATAGGAGGTATTAAGTACAAGGGTAGGTCAATTAGTACTTTCATAATTCCCTCAACTTCCCAATAAGGAACACGGGGGGACCTTCTCAGAAAATGAACTGTTCACGATATAATTTTTTTTTTTTTTAAATTTGAATAATAGACGAACGTTCCCACGCCACTCACACCCGCCCCTGTCGACCGAGGAGGCCACGCCCCCATGACGTAGGGACAACGTACACATTATGGACCGATCCATAATGGAGATGACAAGAAACGTCATCCATGTAAATTAGCTACAGATATTTATCAACAGCCAATCGGTACAAAAAAAATATTAGTAATAATCACTAGAAAATATAAACACCGAATTAACACTTTATAATATAACCACCACCTTAATTTAATACAATAATACAATCCAATCAAAGTATGAGAAGGACTAGAAGCATGCAATACAAAATCAAAATATAACCACCACCTTTCTTTATTACAATATTAAAATCTAATAAAAATAATATAAAGCATAATATACATAAGTATTTACGAATAATAACAAACCACTGATCCATATTCTAAAATTGGCCTAACTAGGGAAATATAAAGCTGTTTCGTAGCTGTTTCATATAAAGCAGCGTTTCACAAAATAAAAGACACCATACGCTTTATTTACCATAGTAATGATATGGTTATTAAAATTCAACTTTCTATCCATCATAAAACCGAGATCAATAAATGAATCAACCGATGCCAATTCAGAGTCCCATAATATAAATTTAGTAGCCAACAAACTACGTCTAGAAAAGCACATATGCTTACACTTTTTAAGGTTTAATTCCATAAAATTAAATTCACACCAAGTACTAAATCTGTCCAAATCGCCCTGCAGTATGTGACTGTCCGCAAAGCTAGCATAAGAGGAAAATAATTTAACGTCGTCTGCAAACATTAGTAAATTAGAGTTGATAATAGAGTCGGGCAAGTCGTTAATGAATAGTAAAAAGAGAATAGGTCCAAGGTGGCTGCCCTGTGGGACACCAGAGGAAATACGAATTGATCTGGAAAGACTTTTTTCAAATAAAACTACTTGTTCCCTCCCAATTAGGTAGGAGGAAAGCCAATTTATGAAATTATTACTAAACCCAATTTTGTTTAACTTGAATAGTAATAGTCTGTGATTTACTTTATCAAATGCCTTACCAAAATCAGTATATATAACGTCAGTTTGCTTCCGACGAATAAATGCATCTATAACTTCAGAGGAAAACTGAAGTAGATTTGTAATAGTAGAGTGACCCTTACGAAATCCATGTTGGCATGGATGGAGTATGGGCGCCACATTATGTGAAACAAAATTTGTTACAATTTTTTCAAATAACTTAGGAATTGCGCTTAATTTAGCAATCCCTCTATAGTTCGATACATCCAACAGACTACCAGATTTGTGAAGTGGAAACAAGTAAGACCGTTTCCATAAATCAGGAAAGTATCCCAATTGTAATGATGAATTAAATAATAAGGATAAGGGTAAGACCAGGGATTCAGAGCAGCCTTTCAATAACACATTCGGAATGCCATCGGATCCAGAAGTACTAGTGGATTTAAGACGATGCAAGTTTAATTCAATAAGTGAAAAATCTAAAAAAGGAGGAACTATTTGACCTACTGATGAAATTTTGTAAGGGTACGGAATTGCAGGATTAAACGAACGTAGTGAATATGTATTTTCGAAAAAGTCAGCAAAACAGTTTGCAATAGACTGATCGCTTGAGAACTCAACACCATTAAATCTTATTCTCGATGGCTTAGAAGATGTTCGACGTTTTAAATTAACAAATCGATAAAATGATTTAGGGTCTTTTTTAAAATTGTCCCTAACTCTTGTCAAGTAAGACCTATAGCATCGACGAGCCTTGATATTGTACCGTTGTCTCGCTATGGAATATTTACCATAATCAGCAGTTAGTCCTGTTCTTTTGAATCTTTTATATGATTTACTCTTTATGTTTTTTAATCTACATAACTCCATAGAAGACCAAGGCATAGTTTTTTCTACAACAATGGGTTCCATAGGCACTGTTTTAGATACAAATTCA
Source organism: Hydrotaea diabolus (assembly GCA_963513945.1). Lineage (NCBI taxonomy): Eukaryota > Metazoa > Arthropoda > Insecta > Diptera > Muscidae > Hydrotaea > Hydrotaea diabolus. Next base: position 96,581,742 of record OY740720.1, on the reverse strand, counting down.
TGTAGTTTCTTAACAGCAAAATCAAATTCCGCAATAGTACTACAACAGCAGATAGCATTCCAATCAACAGATAATAAAAGGGAATTAAGTCTATGAAAATCACAACGTTTGAAGCAAAATCTAGATAAATCACCAGCAGGACTAGATGGTGATTGGTAAGGTAATGTAACTGAAAATGAAATACCTATAGTCGGGTGGTGGTTGTCCTCCGGAGTAGAAATTGGATGCATTCTCATAACTTGAAATGAACGTACTTCATTGAACACAAAGTTTGGGTTCCGGATCCACTGAGGCTCCGAACCCCTGCAGACCAAATAGGTAACCGATTGACATAAAAATTCCGTCTCTGAGGCTCTCCAATTTCACGACATCTCCAAAAATAAGTTTTTTGGCCCACGGGGCTAAGGAAAAGATTCTGCAAAATGGGCAAAGGGTACCCAAAATAACGAAATGTTCTTATAAATCCAATAATGCACTTATAAGAGGGATGCGAATTTAGGTCCGAAATCCAAGGTTCCTAGGAGCAGAAATACGGTTCTTCCAATAAGGACGCAAATTTAAAATTAGCATGCCTTATTTAAATGACAAAAAGTTTTGAACACATTTATTTCAGTTAAAATTATTCCACTAACAACCACAACCCCCAATACAAACAACGCCACATTGGAACGCAGTTGATGTTGGAGAGTTTAATATAATCGTGCTCTCGTGCTGAGTTTTTGGAAAAAAAAAAATAGGATAGCCAATAAACAATTCAATTCATATGTGACATTTCGCTAAGAATGCTGGTCAGACCTAAACGAAAGCGGAAAAGAAGTAAGGCTAAGATGTATTCTAAAATTTATTAACAAGGTGAGTAATTGGTTGCATGATTCAATAAAAATCAAAATTTTGTTTCAACCTCCTTACATACAGTGGTTTGCCGCTTCTCAGTGCTGGGGAAAGAACATGTTGTTGTAGCAGCGGAACCTGCAGATACCCACATAAAATATCGTCAAGTTACTAATATAGACTTTTGCTTCTTAATTTTTTTTATTGGTTTTGTTACTACGACTATGGGGACCACACTAGCGCAGCAAAGTGTACCCCGCCACCGGCCAATCATTTTATTTGTACATAGTAAGGTCTTCTTTTCCATGTACAAGTACTTCCCGCTAGTGACTTAAGGACCTTATTTCTATTGCGCATCTTATTGAAGATTACGGTGGTATGCTCCGTGGATATGAAATGCCTGTAAAATGTCACCATTGCGGTGGTATGCGCCACGGATATGAAGAGGCTGTCAAATGTCACCCCTATTAGCTTAAGGTCCATTGATCATTGAGTTACCAGATTTGCTGGTTGTTGTTGTTGTTGTAACAACAATATATTTATTTTGAGGTCTTGTTCGTCTATGGGGGATCTGCTTCGATATCCAGGTGAAGGAAACGCGCCATTTGAACAGGATGCGTCCACAGAGACCTGGGGGTCAGCTGAGTGGGCTTGGCCGGACAATTGAAGAGGTGCAGTACATCATGTGGTCCCTGATGGCAGGCGGGACAGATGTCCGGAACGTTAGCATCAATTCGTGCCCAGTAAGAATTGAGGCGGCTGCACCATCCGGATCTCAGCTGCGCCAGAACCACGCGCGTCTGCCGAGGTAGTACCTTCTCCTCAGGTGAAATCTCCGGGGGATGTTCCCCTAGCACTGCATTCACACGGTAGCTGGATACTGCTGCTGCGACATCATCGGCGTGAATGTTGTTCAAACCTGCCTGATAGTTTCGATGATCTAAAGGTTCTCTCTTATACCGCTGGACCTCTCTCTCTAGATCATGAAGATCGTTCCTGATCTGCCTGGGTGGAGGCATCCTGTTCAAGAGATGGTGGTTAGGATGACTGCTGCGAAAACACCCTAGCAGGTATTGCTTAGACAACAGGAAATTGTGCCTGCGCACGGTAAGGACCTTCGTCTCCTCATGTAGATGGTCCTCAGAGGACATAAGAAGACACCCTGTTGATGTTCTAAGGGCGGCATTCTGACATGTCTGAATTATCTTCCACTGCGTCGTACTCACGTTCGCCGACCATACAGGTGCTGCGTAGTTTGCTACAGACCGACCTATCGCTTTGTAAGAGGTCAACAAGGTTTCTTTGTCGGCTCCCCAAGTACTGCCGGCAAGTGACTTGAGGACCTTGTTCCTACTTTTGAGTTTATCGCAGATAGCTGTAGCATGTGCAGAGGATCTAAAAAGGCTGTCCAATGTGACCCCAAGGATTTTGGGGTAGTTGGTGGTCGGGATGTTGACGTCATCGACTTTCACATTGAGTGACAACCGCACCTCTGCGGTCCAAGCAGTAAACAGTGTGGCTGATGATTTGGAGGCGGATATTTTCATATTCCTCGCAGTGAAGAAACGTGCTAAGTCAGTGAGGTAATAGTTGATTTTCTCGCAAATGTCATCCACTTTAGGTCCTGACGCCAGAATTGTGCAATCGTCAGCGTACGACACAATTTCAACGCCGTCTGGTGGTGCAGGAATTTTAGAGAGGTAGAGGTTAAACAGAGCCGGGGATAAAACTCCACCCTGGGGAACTCCTTGTTTAACTCTACGGGGCTTCGACTTTCTGTCTCTAAATTCTACATATGACTGGCGCCCACACATATAGTTTACGACCCAACGTTTCAAACTGGGCGGAAGGGACGTTTCTTTAATGTCCTCGAACAGAGTGGCATGATTGACCGTGTCGAAGGCTTTTGTGAGGTCAAGAGCCACGAGGACCGTCCTGTCGTTAGGCTTGTTCTGGTTAAGGCCGCGACTTATACGTGTGGTGATGGCGTGTAAAGCAGTTGTTGTGCTGTACTGCTTGCGGAATCCATGCTGATGATCAGCACTAAGAAAGTGTTCGATCAGGCTGGGGAGGAGCAGTGCTTCAAGCGTCTTTGCTACTGGAGAAAGCAAGGAGATCGGCCTGTACGAATCTCCCTTACTTGCGTCTTTGCCTGGCTTCAGTAGCGGGACCACTCTGCCCATTTTCCAGGCATCGGGAACTTCGTGAGTGGCTAGCGACAGATTGAGCACTTTGGTCATGTACTCTACTCCCGGGGTATCCAAGTGCTTTAACATCAGCATTGAGATTCCGTCCGGACCCAGCGCCTTTGATGACTTTGCGCTGCGGATGACATGGGCAACTTCGCCAACGGTAAATTGTGGTGGTGCTTCTTCGACTCGGAGAGCGCGGATACGACGCAATACTCTCCTTTTCGCCTTACTCTCCTTTTGCTGGTGATTTTCTTCGCAGATTTTTATTTGAGTTATAGTTAATTTTGAATAGAATAATAAGCATAAGTTATAATTCCAGTGTACCTGTAGTGAACCATATACTTCATTATGTCTTGTACAAAACCACGATAATATGGAAAAAGATAGCTTTTCTTCGGATTTGTTATTGCATCCGCCTGCAACTTAAAATTCATGGCTTTCATGGCAAGAGTACAATATTAGGCATATTTTTTTCGAAAATAATACAAAGTCGGATTTTAGGTGCAGTATATTGACCTACATCAACAGCTTCGCTATCACTGGCAAGTGCATCCGCATAACTCTCCTGATATTCCTCTTATGGGAAAGTGCTGGGACAGATTCCCTGTTGATTCGTGAGCCATCCTGTCAAGAACCTGTGCAACAGATATCTTTTCCTGTTCTAACAACACCGTTGATGCCGCGATTGATGCACCTTTTATTCTTTTCGGTCGAAGATGTTCCGCTATCACATAGCATATTGAAGTTACGACTTTTGAAGTATTCTTCTTCCGTATCGCTTGAACGAACTTGAAAAATATTTAAATTTTTTAATAAATTTTCATTTCAGACTTTTAACGATTTGGGATTAAATTGCCTGGGGCTTTTTTATTATAGAAGTTTGGGCTCTGTTCCATTTTCACTTTGTGTGAGAGAGTAAATATTGAGTAATATTTTTAGCTCGTTTGTTTATGTTGGTCTTTTGCCTTAACAGAAGACAAATTTTTTCGAAGACAATTTTTTTACAAAATGGTACAGTGACATTAATTTTCAAAGCTGCACTCTGATTTTATATAATTAGCTTGTGGAGTAATTCAATCTTATAAAAATTTTATTTTCGTGGGCAATTGTTTGAAGAAGTGTTTGTTTGAAAAGTGGCAAATACAACAGTAGTTCTCATATGTTTGGTGTGAACGCGGGTCACAAGCATTACGAGGAAGGTCGTCAAAGACCCGATATCGCGATAAAAGCATTGTGCAGCCAAGAAAATCCATGTCATTTTAATATTTTTTTTAAAAAAAAATCTTGTCGTCTATTGAGCCGTTTATTCCCTGTTCAATGAATTTTAAAAATAATTAAAAATTCTCTTCTACTAGGATAGAACATTTCGGTTAGTAGACGCAGACGATATGAAAGTTATTTGTTGTTTTTACTCTTTACAGCCCCCATAGCAAATACAGGGTAGGCGATTTAACATTAAAATTTGATTCCACTGTAAAAATAAGTACTGATAATTTTTTAAATTTCTGGTTAAAGGTTAAACTTTGTTATTTCATAATGGAACACCATCTTATGCGTTTTTTTTTACAGCCGATTCAAATTTAAAATGTTAAATCGCCCACCCTACACAGGGTTATTCATTCACAAATATTCAATTACATTTTTTCTATGTAAGCCGAAGCAAACTAAACGAAATCGTAAAACTGATAGAGCTTAAAATGAGGTATGCTTAAATAAATACTTTTTTATAATAATCAAATAAATGCATATTATCAGCTAAGACTTTGTTTAACAAAATAAGAATATACTGCCATGCATATATTTAGCTTTTGTGCAAAACAGGTGATTTTAATTTACCATACGAATTGAAATCGAAAAATCATTGAGACTTGCAAAGACCGGAACAGGTTACAAATGTATCCGTTTATTTAGGCTTCATTTAATTTGTATCAGCATTAATATGTCGAAATGACACGACCTTTTGCTTAGTCAAGACCGTATATACGCACTAAATTTTTTTGATATTTTTTAACACCAACATGAGGGCTGGATGGGCGGTGCCACGACCTTTTTTGCAATTTAATAATTTTTGATTTTTGCAGAGGTTGACTCGTTCGTTGAGGGGAATTTCTACCTTATAACCGATCTGGCCCATGTTCAATTTCAACTGTATAAGAGCATCAACACATTCCTTTGCAATTGCTTGCTACCTTTTTTTGAAAAGGCCAAAGCGTAGGGGATTTCCCCTAAACTTGCAATGCATTGCGTTAGTTTATTTTTTGGCTTTGAAAAGAAATCGCATTGATTAGAGGCAGAACATCTTTTCAACTTGAGTCTTACATCGCCATGAGGTAAAAAGGCATGGTATTGAGCGGTACCATCGATTGTTACCGCTGCATTCAATCTGATCTTTAGTATACTCAATGTTTCCTTATGAGCCTTTTTGCTACTAAAAAGTATTTTAGTTTCTTTACAATATTTCTTTGTCAAGTGGAATAAAGTAGTCGCGTCTAAGATACGATCTTGATGAGAGCACCTTTGGCTATACTCCGCTGCATTTTATTTGAGGTTTGCTCCAATACCATCACATGCCCCTTTACCATGAGCAGTAGGATGAAAATGCCACTCAGCTGGAATTCCAAAATCTTTTTCATGAGCTATAAGATTTGCGAAGCTACTTTTGTTTTTAAAATGTTGACGATCCACCCGAAACGTAGTATCTCTACAGTAAATTTGGATTGTATATAATTTAGAATTATCTTCTGGTACTCATAAACTGACGGCATCATGCTTTAAATCGTCGGATATGATTTCCATACTTTTGAATTCCAGTTTTCCATCTTTCATTTCATTTCTTTATTGACATGTAATTCGAAGCCCATTGGGGCCTATTAAAGCTAAATTACAATATGCATCAAAATGTTAAATAGAACATCATAAACTACTAGAAAAAATTCAGTATAAAATCAAAAAAAAAATATAAATTAAAATAATCCTAATATTTCCAAATAAAAGAGAAAAAAACCAGATGAAAGCATATAAGTGATAATCAAGAAACCGAAGAAAAAAAACATAAAAATAAAAGCATTACTCAGTACTTGAACGAAAATGTTCCATTAAATGTTTACGAAATGTCATGGAAGACAAATTAAACGTTTTTAAACTGCTTGGCAAAATGTTAAATAGTCGGGCTACTCTTACGAGGAATGATCGATCCATAAGCGGTGTTACCTTTGGAATAATTAACTGTCTGTTGCGAATTGAGTGACTGAAAACAAATGAATTTGCTAGGAACAAAGGAGATTGAAGTTTGTATATCTTGTAAAAAAAATATAGCAACCGAAGGTGCACAAATTCCACAAAGGAACAGCCTAAAAATCATTCACAAACGGCGATATGTGAGCATACGGTTTAACAGAATATACATAGCGCATAACTCTATGAAGCACTGTCTTTATAATATTCATCTTTCATGTAGTAAATGACTATTTTTTTAATTTTTTCTAAAAAGATTGAACAAATAGCTATCTTAAACACACGGGACACTTTTTGAAGCAGCCCATATGTATAAATACTTTATGGGGCCAGCGATCAATATTTCGGTGTTGAAACTTCATCCTAGTTAACTGCCAATTAACAAATGTGTGTTTAACAATAACTGGCGGCGGATACAGGAATTATGGTGTAAAGCGAACTGCTGGCAGTAGAGTATTTCACCGAGTATGTCCAACGCAGTTGTATTCGTATCGTGTGTGTTTATGAGATTTCCGCTTGCTTCTTTCTTGGGCTCAAGGTAGTATGTTATGGGTGTTTTTTCAAGATGAAATAAAACGCATATATTTTAATGTTATGGCCAAGAATTCAGCTTTATTTTAAAGATAAGGGTTTGCCATTATGTTTTTAAAATGATTTCGTACAAGAGGCCCAATTTTCGACCACTTCTTGCAGCATTTGGAGCCGTATGTCAAAAAAAAAATGCGCCGAATATTCATTTCCAAGGCGTCAATGGTGTCGGGCTTAACTGCGTAGACACGCGAGTTCACATAACCCCACAAAAAATAGTCCAGCGGTATTTAATCGCACGATCTTGGAGGCTACGCCACAGGCCCACGACGCGAGATAGTGCGCTCATAAAAAGTTTCCTTTAACAAATTGATTGTGTCGTCGGCCCTATGGCATGTAGCGCTGTCTTGTTGGAATCAAAGGTCGTCCACTCAACATCCTCCAATTCAGGCACGAAAGTCATTAATCATGGCTCTATAGCGTTCCCCATTGACTGTAACATTATGGCCGGCTTTATTTTTGAAGAGATATGGACCAATGATTCCCTCTGCCCATAGAGCACACCAAACATTATCTTTTTGAGGATGTAATGGCGTCTCAACAATGGCTTGGGGATTTTCATTACTACAAATGCGACAATTTTTTTTATTAACGTTCCCATTCAACCAAAAGTGAGCTTCATCGCAGAACAAAATTTTCATGTGAAAATCAGGATCGGTAGCCATTTCGGTTTGGACCCATTCACCACAATTTACAAACGTTCCCGTTGACCATAGAGCACAATAACAGCGACATTTTGATGATGTAACGGCGTCTCAACAATGGCTTGTGAATTTTCGTTACTCCAAATGCGACAATTTTTATTATCGCTGAACAAAACTTTGTTGTAAACATCGGTGGCCATCTCGTTTTGGGACCATTTACCACGATTTGCAACCGTTGTTCCAACGTAAGCCTATTTATTATGAAATAGCAAACCAAACTGACCATAAATCAAGTGACAGCTGTCAAAAATACCAACTCCGAAAAAAGTGTGGCCAGATTGATAACCACACGTCTAATAAAATACACCTTTTATAAGTTAGTTTCACGGCAAATGTTGGCAACTTTCAAAATATTTGATATGAACCCATATTTAAGCGTACCGATCGACTCAGATTCACAAGCTGATTTGATTTGACGATTACTGTCCGCCCGTCTAAATCTTATAATAAAGATGCAGGCCGTAATTAAAGAAACCCGGTTTAGAACAAAACAAATTATCCTCGATTTTAGGTTCTGCTGCTATTACATCCTAGATTGCTGATGTAGACACAACACAAAAACCAGCCCTGATTTTAAGTGAGTCACTCTACCCGTCCAAAGAGCTGTGCAGATCTAGCAAAATATTGACCATATTGGCCCCGTACCACCCCCAGAAGATAAAGGCATATATGTAACGAAAACCAATTAAATTTTCTCATGGATCCAACAATCTCATTGCTTTTTGCCGTACACTTAGAAACGATAAACTAGGCCACAATGTAAACTTCAAAATATGGCTACCAAAGAGTAATAATTGTGTCGAATTCATTTACACCATAATTTATAAAAAGTGTCTCCCGATCCATCAGAACTACAATAATAGGTATCGAAATGCCTTTCACTGATTTCGATTTAAATCCAAATATTATTATTTTTAACAATAAATTTTATATTATTATCTTTCTCATGAAATAAGCTCATTTGTTTTATGTCGGTCGTTTGCTTTTACCTTTTACATAAGGCGAATTATGGACGAGACATTTGGCCGGGATCTACTGGCCATTTCCGACTGGGGTCAAATGAATAGAGAGGATTTTAATGCGCGCAAGACACAGTGCTGCTTGTTGTCTCACAAGCGATTCAGTGACCCATCAGGGTCGTCATTATCTATCGATGGCATGGATGTTTAACAATTAGATGCTCTTTCTGTTCTGGGCATGAAGATACAATGTGACGCTCGTTGGAAGCACTCAAGTATATAGGCTTTTTGGAGTCGGACCAAAATTGTGCCGACACCAGCGTTATAAATTGGATCGTATCCGGCGTCAAGTCCGAAAATAGTCGAAGTCGACTTTCGCATTCATATGTGTGCGAGAACCGCCGATTCTATAGAGTGGTCATCAATGCAGTCTAGCATTTATTAGATTTTGTGCTTTTTTATTTGTTATGCCATTTTGTTCTCTTAATATATCGTGCTCTCAATCCGCTTTTCTATTTGTAGTGGCTTCGTTTTGATTGATTTTTCTTTATTCATATTTTTATATTTCGAATATTTTGCCCTTTGTTAATCCAATTGAAATTTTTTATGCCACCCAGTTAATTGGTACTCTTTTTCCGTTCTGGTCCATTGTTGTGGCTCTTATTTAAAATTTCTATTAATTTGATATTGTTTTCTATTTTTTCAATTTCTCACTTTTCGATATTTGGCATGTTTTGTCCCTTTTTATTCCTTTTCGTCCCTTTTTCAATTATAAATACACATGGTGGTTTGATATTGTTTTTACGGTTTTTTCTATGTCTGTTAACTTAATATTATTTTGCTAACATTTTCATACATATTTTGACCTTTCTGTTTCTTTGTTATCCTCATTTAATTTATCTATATTCTCCTGTGGATTTAAAAAAGTTTTCCCATTTCGGCCGATTGATATTGTTTTTCTCCCTTGCTCATATTTTGCCGGTTTAGCCTTTTTGATTTGATATGATTTACTCGTATGTCGCATATTGATATTTCTCCCTTTTAATTATATCTGAATTATCCTGTTAATACGGTTTTCCACTTCTTGTCACCTTGTCCGTTTTGGTCCTTTCTTATTTCCATTTCTTGTTTTAATACCATCCTGCGAAATTGAAATTGTTTTTTGACATGTTGTCTGTTTTTGCCCTTTTCATTTTTTTAATTTTTTTCATTTTTTTGATAATTCCCTCTTATTCCACTTGCTGTCTCTAATTCTTAATTCTCTGCCATTTTATCCATTTAACAATTTTATTCTCAATTTTAAAATTTTTGTCAGTTTTTCCCCATTTTATCACCATTCGTTTATTCTCACTTTTTGCTGTTTCGCTGTTTTGGCTCTCTTTAAATCCCTTTTTATCGCCATGTATATTTTCCATAGCATTCTGTTGAGTTAATATGGTTTTTTCTTACTTTCTGATATTTCGCTCCTTTTGGACCAGTTCCATCCCTTTTATCCCCATTGTTTTCCATGCCATCCTGTTGATTTAATATTTGTTATCTTCTTCTTTAACTTCATACTGTTTCCCTCGTTTTGGCATTTTTCTATTCCATTTTTTCCTTATTTCTTTTTTAAATAAACTAGTAAAATAGCTCCAGTATTTGTTGTTCGTCTTGGGGATTTTTTATACCATCCACTTCTGGAGGTACACAAGAGCCAATTGATAAAAGGTTTTTGAACAAATTAAACAGATTTTCAAAATAAAGAATCTTTGAACCTTGCCGAAAGTTTTATAGCTCCAGTATTTGTTGTTCGTCTTGGGGATTTTTTATACCATCCACTTCTGGAGGTACACAAGAGCCAATTGATAAAAGGTTTTTGAACAACTTAAACAGATTTTCAAAATAAAGAATCTTTGAACCTTGCCGAAAGTTTTATTATTTTTGGTCCATGTTTAAATGGTCCGTCACCCAAGTTTAGTCAAACTGCAAATAACATTATATCTTTGGCTTCGTGGGAAAATTCTTTAATGAGATTGGATGTTATGTGTAGGTGGAAGAAACACGCAGAGAAAAATATGAAAACATTAATATGTTCTCTGCAATAAAAGTAAGTTTGCCCAACAATATTATTGTTTTTTGAATTTTATTTTGACAATAGTATGATAATATTGTTAAAATGTAACTGAAGTACTTTATCATTGTCAAAATAAAAGTTATATGTTAACAATAATATCATTACCGCAATAATATCGTATGATTATAATTTTTTTGTACACAATAATAGATATTTTTATAAATGGAACACTTAAGTTGTTTTTGACGGATTTCTTCTATTGGTTAATATAATAACACAGTGTAACAAAAAAGAATGAAGTCAAAATACCTGGGAAGTGGTATTGTTTTTCTTGTAGATCTTGCTGGGTACAACAAGAAACCGGTTTTGAATTATCCCAAACACCTCCAAAATCTGGAGTTACGGGTAAAAAACCGGTTTTTCGAATCTTACGCAATTATATGCCAGTAACTTGGTTGAATATCAACCGATTTTAAGTTTTTCGGTTCGATTTGGAATGAAGATTTAAGCGATTTGCGGCCTTTCGAATGGTGTATACACTTTTAAAAGCATACTAAAAAATCTGTGAATTTTTCCTGTAAACAATTTTTTTTTTAAATTTTTTGTAATTTTTTAACTTTGGATGCTTTTGAAAAGCAACTGAACAATTTTTGAACTAAATAATAAAGAGAGTGTTCTTACAAATACAATTCGGCGTCATTTTTAAAATCCGTTAGAAACTGATTAAGTTAATCAACTTTTATTAAAACAACATTTTTTGATAAAATACAGTTATTGGCAATACTACTTAAAAATGTTTGTTTAGCCGTTTTCTTTTTAATTGAACATCATCTGTATCCCATTTAAGTGACCAGCAATATTCGGAAATCATTTTTATTTTATCTTTTCCTTCAAAACAGTTTTCCATTCCATTGTAATTATTTCTTGATGAAAGGGTTCGCCTTGTTCATCACTGAACTGGCCCAGGTTTTCTGGGAATAATTCAAGATGTGAAGCCCATTTCACCATACGCACTCAAAAATTTATCAACAATCGCGACATAGTTGTCGCTTCTGCGATTACCAAGAAAGTTATCACATAGTGCAACAAAACTATTCCATGCTGGTTTTTCAACGGAACTAAGGTTGTTGATAAAACTCTCATAACTTAACGAATTTGAGGTCCAATGAATAAACCTGAAATTCATCAGAAATGATAAATGAAATAACAAATATTAGATCTTTGAAGAAATTGATAACTTCTTTAATTTTGGCATCGCTTAATTTTGGTAACGCCGCTCAAAGATAGCAAAAAGTTTACATCAAGTTTTTTTACAAATTGTTTCATGTATCCTAACTTTAGATGCAGTGGTGGCAGAACAACCTTATCAGCTGTAACTAACGGGGCGTTTAAAACGTTTTTCCTGCCAATTAGATATGTGTCACGAGATGGCCATACCTTGCGATCGTAGCGATTTGGTGCACGACTATCACATTCACAAAGATAACATCGATATTTTGTGTCACCACCTTCCATACCAAATAAAATTGTCAAAACCTTTAAATCAGCGACGACTTTCCATTTATGCAAGTCGTAGTTGACGAATCGCAGTAATTGATTCATAACTTCATACGTTTCTTTTGTACTAGTCGCACATGCGATTGCAACAGATGGTAACAGATTTTTGTTATGCAGTAAAACAGCTTTCAAGCCAAAGAAATATCGTTACGAATTTTATATTAAAAAAATTAAAATCTATTAAAAATCAATATGTTTGTTGAATACGTACTTTTACATGGACCGTCAATGAAAAGTCGCCATTCGCCTGCCTTATAATTGTGACTTAATGCCGAAAAAAGTTTGGGTACATCAGCGCAATACATGAGATTACTGTCATTTTCACCAGTCTTAAAACTTTTTTCAAATAACAATGTCCGGTGACTTCTTCTACAGAAAGTTACAAAAAATCTTCTTCCACCAAATTCCACTGCCTTAATCGCGACCCAAGGATTTCAGCCTGTCGTTTTGACAAACTTAAATCGCGAACGAGATCGCAGAAATCTGCATTTGAAACAATATGTCGCTCCGTTGTAGATTTGGATGGAGGGTAAGAGTACCATCCATCCAAATCTACAACAAATATTCCACCAAATATTTTTCAGCTTTAAAACCACATATCCTCGTTGTCGGAACTTTATCATTACCAGATATCGGTTTTGTAACACTTACAACATTTGCGTACTTTACATTTTTGCGGCTTTTAAAAGTGTGCTCTGAAATATTTGTTTCACAAAAGTAGCAATCATCTGGTTTATGCCAGAGCTGATGATGCCAAGTCATAGGTGTAATTAAGGGCAAAGAAATTGAAGGTTGAGCTTTGTATTTTTTAATGTTGCACAGCAATTTTTACAAACAAATTCTGGCTCATACTAGCGACTGAATTTGTAAGAACGATTGAAAACTTTGTTGTATACTTCCATCACAGCAATTTGTTTTTAAATTACGCCAATGAAGAATATCCGTAAATAGGCCACAAATGTAACAAAAGTTATTCCGTTTATCACACTTTTTTTTGGTTAATTGCACTCGATTATTACCAAATTGCTAACTTTTTTATTAATACAGTTTCAAAGCGAACAAGATGTAAACATTCTGTGTAAAAACGTATCCAAAGTTAAAAAATTACAAATTTTGTCAAAATAATGAGTTTACAGGTAAAATACACAGATTTTTTCAGTGTGATTTTAAAAGTGTATACACCATTCTCTCATTCCAAATCGAACCGAAAAACTTAAAATCGCTTGATATGCAACTAAGTTACTGGCATATAAGTGCGTAAGAACCGAAAAACCGGTTTTGGAGGTGTTTGGGAAATTTAAAAACAGGTTTCTTGTTGTACTCAGCAAGATCTACAAGAAAAATAATTTTCCAGGTATTTTTTCTCTGTCACACTGTGTAATCTATTGTTGATTTACAACATTACCCAATCCTAATAAATAATTCTGGGGATCATTGTATAGTGGAGTGGGATCATACTATGGTTGTAGGGATCATAACATGGTTGCGTGTGATTCATACTAAGGTTGTAGGGATCATAACATGGTTGCGTGTGATTCATACTATGGTTGTATGTGAAACCTACTATGGTTGTAAGAAATCATCATAAAAATCGGTGGTTTCGATGTTTTGAATCATTTTTAATCCTTTTTTATCCCCAATATTATTTACGGGGAAAAAAATTAGAAAAATAATATTTAATCAAGAGAATGACAATATTTAAGGGTGACATTTGATTAATATTGTTTTTCTTTTTTCGTTTTATCACATTTTCTATTTTTAAGTCATCCTGACAATTTGATATAGTTTTCTTACTTTTCTGTTTTTCCCCGTTTTGCTCCTTTTTTATTCCATTTTTGAATTGCCTTTTTTCTAAAAATTTGCAGTTGACAGACATTTCTGAAATGTTGTCCTTTTGGAATTACTCGTACCAAGAACCACAAAAAGTTTACAAACTAAGGGGAATACATTTTAACCGGTTTAATCAACCAAATTTAATTACATGCTAAACATTTTCCTACTCTTGATTTAAGCGTTATTAATGATTACGACACAATTTAAAATTTCTAACATAGGGATTTCAGGAGTCTGTTTTGACTGCTATTTACAGTTTTTAGCTCCCAATTGCTACCTTATGTTAAGAAGTTGTTGAAAGCTATTCGGATGTACTTTTCACTTGAATGAACGTCCCAAACTATAAGGAACGCCTATTCTCCGAACGTGGTGAATCTAGCTCCAACCGTTTGGTTCTAGCATTAAATAATCACTTGTTTATGAGGGATACAATTTCCCGTTTTGACTCCTTTTAAGTACGAAAATTATTTTTATCAAGCGTCTTTATTAGGATATACTCGTATAAAGATGTTTATGTTGTTAATTTTTTATATTAACTATTCTCGGCAGTAGAACCAAGCGAAAATTAACCCAAATGACGACTGACGATTTTTAAATCAAACCCCCTTACATTTTGACGATTTTTTAAAACTTTAGATTTGAGAAAAACACAGTACATACAACCAATTAAAAATATAGATGGATTGTTAATCGATATTTATACTCAAAGGAAATTGTGTTTATTTAATATTAAATTTAAAACAGTGGTGCTTATTACTAAGTTCTCATAACGAACACCTGGCAGCAAATTCGCAATAAATAAGTCATCCGCGAATAGAGTTTCTCTCCCCGTAATCTCGGAAAATTTTCATTCTCTTTAGCACGGCAAATTCAACAGGGATACCAGGAAAATTCATATGTTCAACGTTCTGCATGCAGTCCTAGTCTTTCCAAAAAAGTAATTTGTTGCCTGGATAGAGACGAATACTTGATTGATGTCAAACATAAGTACTAAAGTGGCTATAACAAGTCTTATTTCTAAAATTGTTCTTGGAGATCTAAGTACTGCAGGACATGAACAAAATTTTTGATAACAACAGACTATGGCATTTTTGATATCCTGACGAAAATATAAAAGTATATTTTTAGTTGAGTTTAAGGGATCGAGTGCTCATCATTACATTTCTAGAGATAACTACCGAATAAAAAAATGACAACTTATAGAATGGCAACTAATTTAACTTCAATCCCACGACTGCCGGTTCGATGTACCGAATTGACCCCATACAAATAATTTTTTGTGGTCTAAGGGAAGTCACCTCAACAATACACTTTCGTCGTCATCATCATATAACTATGGGTCTCTCCCGCAGTAAGCGCATCAACCTATTTAGCATATCACACCACAAATGGCTGTTTAAACCCCTGGCAGTACATCAATTTCGCATTTTAATTGCAATGGCCTACGCAACAAAATCAGTGAAAAAATAGAATTTATGGTTGGGAGAAACATCATGGTCGCAGCGATGCAGTAAACTAAGCTGAATGACACCTGCAGCCTGCACAGTTGTGACGGATACAACGTGCTACGTAAGACTCGCACGAGAAGTGTAAGTGGCAACTTGCTTTCCTGTTACACCATTCTGTGCATTACATGCCTATTTGGTCTAAGCTTGCCTCTAGAGACTCATACATGGAATACATGAGGGTAGAAGTCAAGTCTAGGACTGCAAAGACAGAGCTCTATAACGTATACACCCCGCCGGTTGGTAGCTGTACCCCGCGTGATTTGCCAGACATTAGCAATCTGATACAAGACAATAACCCTTGGTCCCTGGAGACTTGAATGCCCACCTCGAACTGTGGGCATTCTCTCCTAAACAACGAACAGAGGCGCAAAACAATTGAAAAAGCTCGCCAGACATAACTATGGCATCGCCTTGCCTTATCAACGACACCTGGCAACCCGTCATCTCGTTACGATCGGACCACCTTCCCAGAATTCTCTTCATCAACAGACCATCCGATTTCATAATCTCTGAACGCTGCACGTATCTCAATCAAAGAAAGGCTGATTGGGATTCCTTCAGGGAAGCCACTAATCGGATGTTTGGGTAGCCGAGAAGAAGTTCCGGGCCATAATCAACGCAGCAGCTGCTCTTCATATCCCTGCTCAAATACCAAAAATATGCAGATGAGCGTGATGACAATCGTCGCTTCAACCCTGCTGATCCTAGAATTAGGAATCTTAACTTGAGATCAGTAGGTTGGTTAATGAATATAAGCGGAACAAATGACTAGAAGAAGTGCAACTTTAGTTCCGGTATTGGTAAATTGTAGCAACAGTCAAATCGCTCTTTAACTCTGGAAGAAAGGATGATCGGTTAGCCACTCACTAAGTTTCCGATGTCAGGAAAATGGGTAGATTGGCACCGCTACTGAAGCCAGACAAAGACGCAAGCAAAGGAGAATCGTACAGGCCAATTTCCTTGCTTTCGCCAGTAGCAAATACGCTTGAAGCACAATCCCACGGCAGCCGGATTGATCCGAAGCAGTAATTCTCCGGCCAAGTGCTGTCACCCGGCACTATGTGTGCCGCTACAAAAACAACAACGCTTGAAGCACCGCTCCTCTCCAGACTGAGCGAACACCTTCCATGTGCTGATCATCGTCATGGATTCCGCAAGAAACACAGCACACACGCCAACGCCACATGAATGAGTCGCGACCTCAGAACGAGCCCAACGACAGGACCGTCCTCGTGGCTCTTTACGTTACACGATCAATCATGCCCCCTTCGGTCATGCCCCCCACGGTCAACCATGCCACTGTTCGCGGACATAAACGTCGCTTTCGCCAATGACATGACAGAAGATGCTGTTGAAGCGTTCAAAAACCATGTTAAAGGTCTCTCAATCGGAGTGGAAAAAGTGCTTCGACAATTGGTTTGAGCACATGCAAAAGTGTATTAGGGTCGATATCGCAAAATGACTACATTCTGTGGCCCGACGCATTTAGTATTAAAAATATTGAAAAATTGATATTCTGAGAACAGGAATAAATAAAACAAAATGTCCTTTAACGAGGCGCGGAAATCAAAATAAAATATTCTACATATTTTTATGAAAAATTTGGTCGCATGGTGCAAATCATCATTACCATGTCGTGGTTTCAATCGTTTTGTGTTTAAAAAACACAGATTTTCATTAATATTTCGAAATATATATTATAAGTAAATGAAGTACGTCAAGTTATTCAAGAAGAATAAACTAAGTCAATTTAAATTTTATAAATATAATTTTATTTTAAAAGTTATGATTTTGAGACATTTTAGTCCGTGGCCAATTTTTTCGTCATTGGTCCAATTTGTTTATTAAGAAAAAAATGCTTTAAACTGGTTTTTCGGTTAGGTGTAAACTGTCAATGTAACGACTATTCCCGTCGTTTTAAAGTTAATTACCAGAAGTGAAAAATGTAGTCAGTTGTTTGAGAGCTGTTAAAGTGGTAAGTATTTTTTGCGCATGTTCCTGAAATGTTGTCATTCTCGTAGTAAGTATATTTTTCCGTTATTTACATTATAATTTCCAAATTTGTGGTATTGGTTTGTTAATTTTTTAAGTCTTCATTAGATTATATTATAAGTATAACAAATTTTGAAGATTTCCACAATTAAAATCCAAGAATACTCACGTTTCCATCATTGCCGTGCAGTCATTACCATGGGTATAATCTAAACCACGGTAATGACGAAAGGAACACGGGAATGACCATTTCAATGTAAATTTGAGATTATTCAATCAATGACAATTATTTAAGAAATTTATCATAGGAGTTTTAAACATGCCATCATATACAACATGGCACCAACAAAAAAAGGTAGAAATGCAAAGGAAAAAAGAAAAACATGCGGAAAAGGAGCGAGAGCGACGCACAAGAATGAAAAATGATCCTGCCAAATGTGCCGCACAAAAATTAAAAGAATACGCGCCATATTTTAAAAAGAAAGATAATAAGGTTATAAAACCAATCAAAAAGATCACCCCTAGAGCTTAAAGTGCACAACGGAAAAAGTGGGCTATAAATAAAAAATAAAAAAAACATTTGAAGGAAAAGGAACAATATATGGCGGACAAATCTCCACCCGGATCGGCCGCATCATCCACAGGAAATGGTGAACGACCTCCAGATAATCAAGATTCAGCTGCAGCTCCTATTATTCTTCAATTAAATCAGAATGGGAATGAAAATATTCTCAGAGTAAAACAGAAACTTGCGCGTAAATATAAAAGTCAGTTGGCTCCAAAAGACAAAAAGATTGCAGAATTAAATGCAAGTTTAAGAACATATCAAAAGAAGTTCGTTCGTATGGAATTGATTGCTAAGGGAGATAATGCTTTAAAGCCTATCCCGAACTCTAGAGTTACGGCAGTTTGTAATGATAACCCTTTTTCATCGAGCCCAGAAGTCAAAAGGAAGCTGCTTTTTGCCGAGGTTATGCAGGACCAGTTGAGTCAAAGCTATTGTTCTTTAAAACAGAGAAAGGACAAAATAATCTTACAAAATTTGTTGACTGGCAGAATTACTAAGAAATATAATTTACTAGGTTATTGTCGCCACACAATACTAAAGGGCTGGAATGTCAGAGCTCGGAATGTGGAGAACTCCAGGCTAATTAAGCAAAAAAAATGCCAGGAACAGCATACAACGATTTTTAGAGCAGGATAGTAACAGCTGGGTGTGCGCAGCTAAAAAGGAGTATGTGACAAAATCAAAACAAACCTATTAAAAGCGATTTCTCACAAATACGATTATAAATTTACAAAAAAAACCTGGTTAAAGCCAACAGCACAACTGTGAGCTATTTTAAGCAATCGTTAACACCATTCTTAGAGCATCAAGGCAGAGTTATCCACTAGTACACATAAATGAATATGTTGAAGGATAAAATCAAATCAAACGAATGCTTAATCCATATGGATTTTAGCGAAAACTATTGCTTGAAGTATGCCGAAGAAAAGCAAGCTTTTCATTTTGGTGGGTCAAGACAACAAATCTCTCTACACACCGTTGTAACGTACACAAAATCTAATGGTACAAGTACATGTACACCGAAAAGCTATTGTACATTGTCTGAGAGTTTGGCGCATGGGCCATCAGCTATCTGGTGTCACCTTAAACCCGATAGAATACAAACAGTCAATTTTCTAAGCGATGGACGTGGCACACAATATAAAAACAAAACAATGTTTTATATACTAGCAACAAAACTAAAATTGATGTTCCCCAAACTTAAAAAGTACACCTGGAATTATCAGGCGGCAGGTCATGGAAAGGGAGCTGCTGATGGTGTAGGGACTGTATGTAAACGAACTGCTTATAGATACGTGGGTCAAGGTCACGATATTGCTGATTTTAATACACTTTTTGATGTTATTAAAGAGAACTGCCCAAATATAACAATATTCAAGATATTTGAACGCAATATAAAAGAATTTGAACAAAATATAGACCCAGCTTAACCCAAACAATTTGTTGTGACGATGAAAGTACACCAGGTTAGTATCTTTGTCGCTATTGTAAGATTACGTGTATTGATTTGTTTTTCATGTTGTAGGTTGTAGCCATACTGTATATGGCTACGATATTTAAGTTGTTTTAATTGTACGACCTCTTGTGACTATCACCAACTAGGACATCTGGACTTTACATCCCTTTACAGCAGCATTGAATCCCCGGCAAGTAGTATCGATGATGGGTCATTCTCGTTGTTTGAGCACAATACACAAAGCCAGCTAAAGTATAATGAAGTATACAGACTCAGATGAAGGCACGCTGCAACATTCTGCTAACTTATTGCAGAATTCAGATAAAATTTTATAGAAAAATATAAAAAATGGTACGCATATACTAATCATGCTAACAGGACTAAACACCAAGAAATTTACTACCAGTCGCCATTACACATATGCAGCTATTTGCTAATTAAACCTTGAGGATAATGATGTCAAAGTTTTGCTTTTCAAAAGTTGTGCTAGCACATCAGAAAGCCAATTATTTAAATTAAATGAGTGATGTTTCATACTTCAACTTTGAGCAAATAATTTCAATACTACCTTCACCAAACATTGTTTTGCAGGACAATAGGGTGTACTATAAATTTCCTGGGAAAATTGATGTAAACGAAAGAGGATGAAAGCTCAAAATGAGTGTCAATTAGATTATTAGCTTCAGAAAAGCGAATATTTTTTGTTACGTTTTATTTTTCTAAGTTTATATAATCCATGAATATAACGTATTTATTTTATTAAATGTGTTTCCATGAATTGCTGTATGTGTTTTATTTTGACAAAACGTCATTACTGTGGGACTATTGTCATTCCCGTGGGGTGAAAAAATCCTTAAAATCATTAAATATACATGGCCTATTGCATAAAATGGTCTTTTAAAACAGTATCAACCGAAAAATAATTATTTAAACCCATTTTCGTACTTGGCCGTTTTTAACCCCGATTGTAGCCAATTCGCGACATCGACCCATTAATCATGCTGGAGAATACTTTGATGATAAATATTCGCATTTTCATTATTAGGCCAGAAGTCTATAGAGCAGCCCCCTACAATGGTTAAAATGTTACTGTTTGTTGGGACGCTCAAAATTCCTCATAGATCAATATTATAAGTATGTGGTCTTTCAAACAGATTGACAAATTTAGTATACCCTCTACTCATCGGTAGATGGTAAAAAAAAAATCGGATGAAGGTGTAAGAGGTATATCCAAATCTTCTACCGAATTTAAATAACGTTGTTCTTTGGTCCAAAAAAACTACATTGAAAAAATCGTACGTGTGCCACATTTTAATAGTTTTGGATGTAATATGTGGCATTTAGAGCTAACACATAAAATCGAATGAACATTTGTGTGAGTACAATGACTAAATCTGAACCGATCAATGTCAATAACGCCCTTCCAAAAAACTAAGGTCTGCCAAATTTTATCAAGAAATCAGATTAACTTATGTGTGGGAGCTTTATCTTAATCTGAGCCGATTTTCTTCAATTTCAATAGCACCCGTCCTTGGCCCGAATACCTACCTCTTCCGAATACAAATGCAATATGTAGTTTGATTACAAGTTACATCGAGTTAACTGGTGATTCTAGGTTAATCGCTACACTTAACGGTGGGTCTAGCTAAAGTATTTTTGGTAGTCACAAACATTTGCTATGAAAATAGGTTAGTTTTTTTTGCAAAAAATAAATAAAATATTTTTCAACATATCATCGTAGTTCCCAGCAGAAGGCCTATGTGTAATTTTTTGATTGTCGTTTTAAGTAGTCCTATTGGTCACACATGTTTCCAACATTTTTCGATATCTTTATTGGTTCAGGATTTAGAAAAAGTCTTATGTGCGTGCATTTATAGAAATTATAATAAAATTATTGTAGTAGGCCTATGTGTTTTTCGTCACATAGACCTTTTTAATTTCCGAATCCCTAATTCTAGTTAGTGCATTATATATTGCCCATAAAAATGACAGAAACAAAAGCAACATTCAATAAAGAAGGCTCTAAGTTCATTAATTGCTATTCCATAGAAGTACTTTGTACTACATTTTGTTTAGATATAGTCTTGTCCAAAAGATAGTTTCATACCTAGTCTCAGCAGCCTAGGCCAATCCCATGGTACCGACTTTTTTACGAAGTAATCCCAAAAAAGTGTAACGCAAAGAGCATATCGTCGACATTTCAACGTCAGAATTTCGCCCTCTGAAGCAATGATTCGTTGCTTATTTGATCTTCATCAGCAACATGGTACCGTAAGAGATTTGGCTCGAATCGGTAGACCACGTTTAATTTGCACTGCGGAAAATATTGAACGAGTACAGTAAATTGTAAACGAAACACCAGAAACATCTGCAAAAAGGCGTTCTGTTCAGCAAGGAATGTCTCTTGCGTCACTACGGCGCATTTTTAAAAAGATTTACTGTTAAACCTATATAAAGTAAGGTGCAATTGCTGCAAGAATTAAAACAGTTGGCCAGAAATGAAATCAGTATGGTGTGGTTTCACATTTACAAATATCATTGGGCCTTACTTCTTCGGGAATGTAGACGGAAGTGCTGTAACCGTAAATGGAGAGCGGTATTGGTTTATGATAAAACATTTACTACGCCCTGCTCTTGAAAACAGACCTGTGATGTGGTTTCAGCAGGACCGAGCAACTACCCACACTGCACAATGGAACTTTAAAGTCAAATTTTAGGAGAGCGAATAATTTCCAGAAATTCGGAAATTATTTGGCCAGTGCGATCACCAGATTTGTCAACATCCGACTATTTTCTTTGGGGTTATTTAAAGGAGCGAGTATATGTGAACAAGCCCGAGAAATTCTTTGGGGTTATTTAAAGGAGCGAGAATATGTGAACAAGCCCGAGAAATTCCTTCAACTTAAGGCCAACATTGTTGCAGGAATTCGAACGCTATAGGCACAATATTTTGAAAGATGTTACGGAAAATGTTATTTAAGTGAAATTATTTTACATACTTAGTGTAAAAAAAATGGTATGGTTTGTCAGCATAGACTTTGGACTTTGCGAAGCCCCAAAGAAAAAAGTCTTAAGGTGTGATATCACACGATCTAGGCGGCCAACTCACCGGTCCAAAACGTAAAATTAGCTGCTCTTCAAAATTACCTTTCAATAGATCCATTGTTACAGCTGCTTTATGGCAAGTGCCACCGTCCTGTTGAAACCAAATGTCCTCAAGAATACGGGCTTCAAATTCAGGCAGCATAAAGGTCGATATCACTGCGCGATAGCGAGCACCATTCACGGTTACGTTCCGGCCATCATAATTTTTGAAAATATATGCACCGATGATTCCACCAGCTTATAAACCGCACTAAACCGTGGTTTTCTCTGGGCATAATGCCACCTCTTGAACCTCTTCTTGTTGCTCTTCAGCACAAATGCTGCAATTTTGCTTATTGACTTTGCCGTTGAGCCAGAAATGGGCCTCATCACTAAACAAAATTTTGGTCGAAAACAGCGGATCTTCCCGTTTCTCACCGAGCGCTTATTTCCATAATACAGTTGCCAACATTTGAAGGTATTTATTTCAAAAAATAAATGCCATAAAATGTCCTTTCAAATTACCAATAAAGATTCCACACTTGTTTTGAATTTCTATATTTTTTCTTGTTCTGAAGAAATACCTCTAGATGGATCACCCTATATAATCTGAGAAAAAAATTAATAAACGAAAAAGTTGTAAAATTTTTTACCCCATGGTAACTTTTTGCTAACCCTGTACTTGATGGGAGCAGTGTTGCATTTCATCTAGCTACGAGGGAAGCTGGAAAAGTCACGAAATTATTGATATGCCCTTGTACGTAAATGTAATGCCCTGTTCCACAGAAAGGTGCTGGGTATAACGCGAGAGCTACCAAATGCCGTTATGTAGACAAACCCGAATTTACACAATTAACTTATTTTTGATTAACAATCGAAAAAATAGTGTAGCTACACACTCCTCCTAACTGTTCTCTTAATAAAATGAAAGGTGCGAATGTCTTCTTTCGATTAAGTGGACTGCTCGTTCACAAACCTGAACAGATCAGCGGTTCATAAGACCTTAGGTTTATGTCAAACATGGAACCACCACCAACAGCCATATTCCTCGATACTGACAATGTCATACTACAACGCAACCCATGGTGGGAAGTGTTGCCAACTTGTTCTGTTTTCATTGTGGTTTCGCTTTATAGGGGTGGGTTACAAGATCGACGCACCGATCCGTAATTCAGGGCTGTCATAAAAACATGCCAGTTTTGCTAATTGTCGTTTTTGAACACCAACGTCGATTTTAATAAATCTATCGTTTTCCAAATAAAATAAAATCTTTTTTTAAAATTAATAGTTGCGATTTGAGAAGAAAGTAATCTTCAACATTGCTCTTCAAGTGTTTTTAACTGCAACTATTGTTAAAGAGCAATGACCAGCATAAGTAATATCGGCTTACGGAATGCGTAGGGTCGCTTGTAGCATTATAATAGTTTTGTTGCTTAAATAGAAAAAAAGGTAAAAACATAGGTTAGTTCGGTCAGGCCGAACCGTCCCTTCGAAACAGAAGCGCAAAACATTTCAGGATCCCTGTTATATTCGTTTGGCCGCTATCGTGCTTTCAACAGAAACGAGGACGGACCGACATATTTACATATATACTCACATATTTACTTTATTTGGTCCAGGTCAATATTTCGCGGTGTGACAAATTTAGTAAAGGGTATAAAAAATATCGATAACAATTTTTGGATGCAGTGAGAGTTGAACTACCTACTCGCGTAACTACCTACTACGGTACTCAACCTACAAGGTGAGCTGATCATAAGCTGAGCTATTGATTGAAGTTCGGTCCGAATAATTGAAATTCTACAAGTAAGTTTACTTTTATGTATATTGGATTGTTTATTATTATATTTGTATTAAAAATTACGCTGCTTCGAAGAGCCTTTACTCTGAAGATGCTTCGGACACCAACAATACTAAAAATGTTGATTTTCATTTCTTAAAATAGAAACCTTTCCTGATTTTTTCCTAAGGCCGATAATGCTAGCTGATAGTTTTACTATAATTTTAAACGTAATAGAAAATATATAAATATGTACATATTTTTCCTAAAGCTAATTAACACTAAAAGTTTAATTCATGTAAGTAAAAATGAAGAGACGTATGATAACAAATGATCATAACAAAAACCAAAAATTGGGTCTTTTTGTAGCTTCTTAAAGGCTAACGTTTTCCCTTTTGTCGAACTTAATTCAATACAAACCGAGATGAGCATTTAAAAAAAATAGAAATATTAAAAAAAGTTAAAGCGGGCGTGACCGTTATGGAATACCCTATACCACTTAATTATTTGTCGCTCATAACGTAGCATAAATTGTTTATGCTACGTCAACATTTGTGGTTTCTAAAGCTTTAGGACCTCAAATCAGGAGGGACCTTTGTGTGGGGGCCATTTGTAAACACGGACCGATATGGTCCAATGTTACAAGATATGGGTGTTTGTCGCTTGTAACGCTCCATTTAAAATTTGGTAGGAATCGTATGTAAATGTGGCGTCTAAAGCTGCTGGTTTTAAAATCTGGAAGCATTTTTGTGTGGGGCTGTATGGACCTATGTGGTCCGGTTTACCATAGTTAATAAATGGTCGATGTATTTTGTGGCTTCTAGAATTGCAGGACCTCAGAACGGGAAGGGTCTTTGTGTGGGAGCTATTCAAAACTTATTTTTATTATTACTAATTGTTTAATTAATAAAGCACATGTCTTCAGTTCATAGTTTATTCAGTAATAATGTACAAGTCATAATGATGTAACTTATCATATAAGCGAGTAATCATATATCAGTGATTACTTGTATCAACAATATAGATGACAACTCTGATGTAACAGTAATCATTAACGACATTCTCTTAAAGTATAAGTAAGATTAAAATAATGAGGCTCTAAATTGACATCGGTTTATTTATGTATTGTTATGTTGCTATGTTTACAAAACTCGGTACCTGCAGAAATATTTTTTTACTATTCTGCATAGCAATCCCACGACAAATGGCCCGAATTGACACGAATATCAATTCTTCGGACAAAGTCTGTCACCCAGGTACGCAGTTGCGTGCAACAAATTTTCTGCATGGATAGCTTTATATGAACTCCCTTCTTGCTTCAGCAGGTCAAATCTTATTACCCTTATTGCCCTCATTGAATATTAGGCGAACTATGGCAAATACGATGATGGTATATAAAAGAATCCGTGGTGTTGTAGGTTCAGAATCATTGAATATTAGGCGAACTATGGCAAATACGATGATGGTATATAAAAGAATCCGTGGTGTTGTAGCTTCAGAATATTCAATATAAAAAACATCTATTAACGTCCCATTTAGACCTTCTAGATACTATCCGTTTTTACACTTCCATATGCAAAAGTATAATTATACATGTCGGACTGATCCATTTCGTAGTGTTTATTTTATTCGTGATATTATTTAATTAGGTTTTGATGCAATAAAATCTATAATTATTTTTTTTTTATTAAAATTCATTGTCTTCATAACAATTTAAAATACGTGCAATGTACTAGTTTCCTAATTGTATGCTTATATTATTTCTTATTTTATTTAATTGGTGTTGATCAATAATATTGTAGTAAGCAAAGGGTGTGTTATATTTTAAGTTTGTATACATATAGTTTTTTTTTATCAATTTTTAATTGATTTTGGTTTTTAATACGATATTTTACTTAATAACGGTGGTTATATTTAAGTTTGTATATATTTACTATTGATTATTATAATTTTTTGTACCAATTGGCTATTGATATTTATCTGTAGCTTATTTACATACACTGCGATTCACTTGAATAGCTCACCGTGCACTTTGAATTCATCCCCTATATCTTTGTAGAAAATTAAAATAACATTTAATAGAACATAAAAAATATTTCGATGTATTAAACGATTTTTAAAATATAACTTAAAAAAGAAAATACTCAAAAAATAACAAACAAATTCTGTTTTGCTAGAATAGCATATTTTTTAATAAATGTGGATTAAATGATTTTTTATTAATGTTTTTTGTATTTGTTTTGATTTTCTTATAAAAACTAAATTATAAATATGGGTTTTTAGTAATGGGTTGAGCCTCCCTTGTTTAGAATAACCTCGTATATCATATTAGGCATTGACTTGTACAAATTTTTTAAATATTCGAGAGAAACTAAAGCCCCGTTCTTTGAATGGCCTTAATAAGTTTGGCTTTAGTTGAAATTGTTTACCAGACTCGTAGACTTTTCGAACAGCCATCCCCAAACATTCTCTATTATATTAGGGTCAGGCGAGTATGGTGGCCAATTCAAAAGGGTGACATTTTTGGATTCTATCCACGATTTGACCAAACGGGCAGTATGCATCAGGGCGTTGTTGTTTTTGAAAGTCCACGGCAAGATTTTCAAGTGATGGAAAGGCCTTTTCTAAAACACCATAATACTCGTATGTTTTAGCGTTCATAGTGGAAGTTAAAAACTGGAGCTCCCAGGTGTCATAATAGGAAATCACTCCCTGCACCATAACTCCGCCGACGCCGGCAAAATATCAACCGGCAAAATGTCAACCGCATTCCTTTCCGTTCAAAATTAAGTGGTGTGTTTTTTCTTTAATTTAAGTCGTTTGAATTGATTTGCTCCTAAAATAACACGTCATACAGTGGTCTTGCTAGCATAGACACCTACTTTAGCTTTAATTTTTCACAGAATCGTGCGAGTTTGATGCTAGCCCTCTTATGTATCTGCGTCAGAGAGCACACCACTTACACGACCTTTCATGTTTTTTCTATTGTTCGTCTCATTTCGAATAAAATTAGGTATTACTTTTCTGCTTAAAGCAATTTTTGGGATATTTCAGTCACGGAAAGGCCACAATCTCTATATGTTTTGATTTTTATTTGTCCGTCGTTAGTTAAAGCTTTACCGCGACCCATTGTTATGGTAAATGAAACCAATTTGTTTGAAAAAGTTAAAAAAAAATGTTTTTCTACTTCGCGGTCAACCTGTTCACTTGTACATAAAACTGAAACTGCAACGTGCTATTCAAGTGAAACAAAAAAATGCCCTGCATTTCTGATTAAATATACATAAATGTAGAAAAAACATATAACGGCATATTTCCAGTGAACCAAATTCCTCTGTTGGAGAGAACAGATGAAAACGAAAATAAAACAACAACAAAAAGTTCAATAAAGTGAAGAATACGTATTGATAGATAAGCAAATAACAATAAAAATTAGCGAGTGGGCTATTCAAGTGAACCGCACTGCATATGCCATTTCTTGTCATCTCTTCAATATTGTTCGGTCAATAATGTGTACATTGTCCCTACGGGACGCGGCCCTCGTTCGGCAGGGGCGGGTGTAAGAGGCGCTGGGAAAGTTAGTTAAAAAGAACTTGAAGAATGTACCAAGTTTAGCCAAAACCGGTTAATTATTACGACCTGTATTTGGACTACAATGATAGATGTACAGACGGACGGACATAGTTAAATGGAATCAGATAGTGATTCTGAGTCGATATGTATACTGAACATAGGATCTTTTCCCAATCCTTTAAGGCGTAAGAAACATTAGCCCTAAGTCATAATAGTGTAGGGTATAAAAAGCTTAAATTATACCCTGCACTTCTGGATATTCAGAAAAGCATCTTGGACGGTTCTAATTTTACCCATATCTTTAAATTCAAATCACATGAAGTTCTGAGAAAATTTTATTGTTGTTGGTAAAATCGGTTGAACATATATGTGGGAGCTGTATCTTAATCTGCACCGATTTTCTTCAACTTGCTTTGGGATTGTTATATGAGATATATGTATGGGAGCTTGTTATAGGAAAATATGGACTTTTAAATTTTGGTTGAAGAAATTTTAGCCAACCAAAATTTGCAAGATAGAACAGTTGTTTGAAATCAGCTGATTTATGTAAACAAATAAAAGTAATAAAAAATTTACAACAAAATAGGTAAGTAAAAATTGGAATATTATTTTATTTTATTTTATTTAATATATATGTTAATCACTGAAATTAGAAAGAAAAAAAGTTTTCTTTTGCTCATTTTTTTTATTAAAAAACTTAACACTTTAAAATTCAAAACAAAACAAAATGTAATGCAAACAGTAAACAAAATCGGCAGTTTCATTGCAAATTTGTACTGGAAGCTGTTCGTTTACTTTTCTTCCGAATTTTAATTAAGAGTAGAATCTTGCAAATTTGTACTGGGAAAGTAAACGAACACACTTTATAAAACGAAATAACATACAAATAAATGAATTTTAGTTTGATTTTTATATACATTCATATATATTTGACTACAAGTAGCTTCATGTGTAATATTAATATAAACATCAACACACGAAAGAATACACAACCCGAAATTTGTTTTTTGTGGTCTTAGTTGTAAAAAAGGTGGCAGCTCCTTACAGTGACTCAAAGTTTTTAATGTACGAGTATTTGGATAAATAGGGGAATCCCCAAATAAGATCTTAGTATAGTTACATTACATTTATTAGCTGCTGAATTATTATCTAAAAAATTTTCAGCGGCGGGTTTTCACCTCGAAAATGCCGGCAACTTAACTCGTAATAGATTTATCTCTAAGCCACGTAAAAACTTCTCTATTAAAATGCATTAGCCATAGGTCTAATGCTGTTACTAGTGAAGAAGAGGGGTTTAATGACAATAAAAATTTATCAATCGTGAAAAATACCTGGAGAAGTAGAGTTTTTATTCGCAATTTCGGGCCTTTTGTGGATGCCGAAGATTGATGCGTTGATGAGCTATTTTCCTTTAAAGAAGCTTGGATTACAACCAATACATCACGGTGTAGAGGGCAGGGGATCTCATCAGCATTTGGCGAAAATCGGATCCGAATTATTTGAAGATTTACAGGAAATCTGACGAGCGGCTGTTTAATGAAACCTATTTAAATGATGCAGTATAGGAATTGACACCAGCTCAATGATTTGAAATGTATTTCGTACAAGAAGGTTTTGAAATTATCGCAAATCAAAGTCAAATGTGTGTGAGACCTTTTCGAAAAAATGGACCGATATTGCCCAATTTTACCAGAGATAAGTATTGGACACTCGTAATGCTCGGTAATGCTCGATGCGAAATTTGGTCAAAATCAGGTGTATTAGAGATATCAAAAAATGGACTGATGTAGACCAATTTCAATAGCGGTCGTCCTTGGCCCAAACTTAAAGAATGTGCCAAGTTTTATCACAATCGATTTATAATTGCGACCTTTACTTTTATTACAACGATAAATGGACAGACGGACGGGCGTCGCTTAATGGATTGAGATAGTGGCTCTGAGTCGATCAGTGTGCTTTGGAGTGGGAAACTCAGTCCCAATGTCGAACACGTATCTGAATGTTTTTTTTCGAAATCCGATGTTTTTTTAAAATCTTCAACCAACAATAAATGTTAACCAAACATAAAATGGTAAGATCCTTAAACTCTCGCGGAGCCCTGGAATGGATAAGAAGGGAAAGAGGGCCGCGTTTAGTCCGCCAAGGATCCATATAAAAACCTCATTGCGGCTTTTGGGTACATACGCTAGGAGACTGTGTCTTACTTAATTAAGTGCAGTACCTCCCATTAAGGAACAATGGGAAACTTCTCTCGAATCAAAGAGCTGTTTACGATATAATTCGTAGTCACTGGCCGGGGCCTACTGTTTAACGCCTGCTCCGAACTCCGAATATAAATATCTTACTTGTAGAGCACTTACGAGGTGAAAACCTGTCGCTAAAAAATTGTTAGATGTCCTTACCTGGTGTTGAAATTGGGTTTACACGTATGATGGTCGTGCATACTACCCATCACACCACGACGGTTGCAACAATGAAGAGTAGGAGACAAATGAACATATTCCTACCACCGCCCCCAATTTGGATTTAGGCAGGTTCAATAGCATAATAGTGGCAACATAATAGCAGGCGGATAAAAGAGGCTTTGGCTAAGTAGCAAAGGACAAGTTATTCGGGACGAGTATACAGTATCACAACGGACCTTCCGATTAAACCTAGACACCGGCCTTACTACGGGTGGCCGACTTAACATTTATTTATTTATTTTATTTTTTATTTTATTGTCTTCATTGTAATATACAAAAGCCTACAAGGCCAATTATACTATATTACATATTCCAATAAAAATAGTTTTGATGAAATATATTAATTATAAAAAGGAAAATTACAAATAATTGTACTTTAATTTAATTTAAAAGCGGCTCCCCAGCCATCAATAAAAAATTGAAAAATTTTAAAGAATACTAATAGTGAAAACCCCATGTCAACAGAGCACTTATAGAATATTTAAAAGTGTATTGTCAATTACTTTACGCAGAAAAACGCTGTTAGAATAAGAAAAGTTACGCAGATGCAACGGAAGCTGATTCCAACTACGAACTACTCGAACACGATATGATAGTTCAAAAAAGTGTGTAGAAAACCGCGGTAGTAATAGTTGTGGATTCCTTGTAGATCTACAAAATACAAATTTATCTCTTAATAACGGAGGCGAACCAGAATTTATTATCTTATAAAAAGTCATTAATGCCCGAATATTAGAGAGATGGCTAAACGGAATACCAAGAAATTGTAAGGCATGGTGAGAAATATGATCATATCGACGCAGCCCGTATACATATCGTACAATAGAATTAAAAGCTACTTCCACCCTACGAAATCTAGCTGACGTAGTTGCCGATATGACTTCTAGCCCATAATTTATCGGCGACATTAGAGTAGAATGTGCCACTTTCTTTCTAATGAAATAAGGCAAGTACATATTGGTAGTGT
Organism: Hydrotaea diabolus; assembly: GCA_963513945.1. Lineage (NCBI taxonomy): Eukaryota > Metazoa > Arthropoda > Insecta > Diptera > Muscidae > Hydrotaea > Hydrotaea diabolus. The sequence goes on along the minus strand of OY740720.1, from coordinate 96,550,398 downwards.
ACAATCTCCTCAATGAGAATATTACCTTAGATACAATCGAGTTGATATGACTGGAAAAATCAAGCCTACAATCAAGAATGACACCTAAACATTTCATTTCCTCTACAACTTCGACAGGAGTACCACTCACGAGTATGTTTAAGTCAGGAAGACCACTGCGAAGTGAACCAAATAACATAGCCTTGGTTTTATTATTATTAATACACAAATAGTTACAATCTAACCAAATTTTTATATTGTCCAATGATGAATTAATTGGTCCTATCATTGACTCATAAGAGTCTCCAACGAAAAAAAGATGAATATCATCGGCATATAAAAAGGGGTGACAATTTCCACCAATATGCTGAACAATATCGTTAATATATAAAATAAAAAGTAGCGGTCCCAAAACAGAACCTTGGGGGACTCCGCACTCCACAGGACGAGTTTCGGATTTGACACCTTTCACTGACACAAATTGCGAACGCCCAGTAACATAAGAATGCATGAGTCTACAAGAAGTACTGGAAAACCGAAACCTATTTCTCAACTTACCAATTAACTTTACATGATCAACACGATCAAAAGCCTTGGACAGATCCAAACCAATGAGTATCCCAGACGATCCCCCGTCAACGACTTCCCTTATGGTATCTGTTAAATGAAGCAAGTGCGATGATGTGCTAAATCCATTTCTAAAGCCGTACTGATAATTACTTATCATTCTTCTATCATTGACAAAATTTACAATAAAACTATTCATTATATGCTCAAAGATTTTCGAAAGAGCAGGTAATATATTAATAGGCCTGAAGTCATCAATACTAGGAAATTTCGTTTTAGGAACAGGTACCACACGAGCTAGCTTCCAAGCACGCGGGAAAACAGAAGTAGTGAAAATAGAATTAAAAAAGTGAAGTATATGCCGAGACACATACGGAAAAATTATTTTTATGAATTTAATAGGAATACCATCAACTCCAACTGAATTGGATTTAATACGATTCATAGCCTTAAAAACATCATATTCAAAAATGCAATCAAATGAAAATGAGTCATTTAAATCAGCTGTAGAAATTAAATTGAATAGATTTGATTCTTCAGTCGTATCAGACATTCTATCACAAATAAATTGATTATTAATTTCATTAACATCTACATCGTGAGTGTAATTATCACCAAAGCAACCGCATTTACGGAGCGCTTTCCATACCTGAGAGTTGTCCATGTTTCGAAAACTTCTAATGTTGTAGTTTCTTTTAACTCTTCGCAAAACCAATTTAGCTTTGTTCCTATATACACAATAAATACGCCAATTATCATCAGTAGGATACTTCTGATATTCTTTATATGCAATGTCTCTAAGAGACCTTGATAGCAAAACTTCTCTTGAATGCAGCCAAGGATCCTTCTTCGGCAAAATTCTACGCCTAATAAATGGAACAAATAAAAAAAGATCAGAAAAAAGTCTATTAATAATGGAGAGTTGGATGTTCACATCCGAAGAAGTATAAATAGGCTCAAAATTGAAGGACGTAAGGTAATTGTGGAAACCATCCCAATCTATATGCTTGTAATCATGATATTCAATAAACACAGGTTCAAGTGTAACCTTGAAATGACATGAAGCAAATATCAAAGCATGATGGGACATGATAGGACACTGTACTTGGGAAGAGAATAGGAGAGTAGTAGTCTCACTCAAAAAAGTATAGTCTATCAAAGAGCATGAATTATGATTAATATCGTAATGAGTTGGCAAAGAGTTATGTGATACGGACAAACCCAAACTGTTACACACAGATCTAACAGCAACAGCTTCTGGAACTTTAAATAAGTCACAATTAAAGTCCCCGACGATAATTATATCAGTATATCTGGAAAGAACATCACTGTGTGTACTCTCAAATACATCGATGTTCCCATGAGGTAGATACACAACCCCAAAAAGAATTTTTGCTGAGCCATACTGCAACTCAGCAAACAACGATTCACATAGCTGATAATCAAGCGAGCGAAAAACAATCTTATATTTTAAACTTTTAGAAACATAAATGCCGACTCCTCCACCACGAGCACCAGGTCGATCGTTTCGAATGAAGGAATAACCAGCTATATTAAGAGATTTGGTTGATACATAAGATTTCAACCAAGTTTCCGATACACCAAATATGTCAAGACCACTATTTATAAGAATATTCGCCAGTTCATCTAGTTTGTTATTGTAATTGGAAGGTCGAATACTTTGGCAATTGAGGTGCCCAAAAGTTAAATTGTTTTTATGATTTCTTAGCATATTTCTGAAGTACGAAGAATTGCTGACAATAGGGCCGAGGTTAACATCAAGATTCATTAATTAATGAGAATATTGGGCTGGGGAACCACATCAAACTATACGAACTAAAAATAATAATCATTTTATGCACAAAATAATATAAAAATGATTTGAATATTAACAAAGAAAAATCATTGAACAACAGCTTACATATGTATTATAAAAAGATACTTAATAAAGAAGAATAGTTATAAATTGAGATCAAAGACTGCAAAATTGCTTCTTCATTACCATTAAGCTCGTTCCAAAATTTTAAGACACTCCTCATAACTGCAGGTCGTAACAGAATCATCCAAGTGTGTAAGACGGACCTTAGGCACATCAGAATTTATCAGCCAAAACTTCTTAATAATCTTCTCCCTGATCATGCGTCTGCACACGGAGCTTAATTTACTAGCGACAGGAGTCATGTGATCATTTAAATATACTCTACTGGTAAGATCGCCACCAATTAAATCGCATAGCTTAAGGTCTTTTTCTTTGAAATAACATTTCATAATAGAGTCACGAGCAAAAACAGAATTAAATTTGACGACCACTGTTTTTCCACTGTTTATATAAAACGCGTTATTGATGTCGCTCTTTGTAAGAATGATGTTGTAAACAACCCCAATTTTCATAATGCAATCAACAATGCTTTCCAATCCGGCAGGCAAACCAGAAACAACAATGTCCGAACGATTAAGCCTTCTATGCAACGAGTTATTTTCAGCTTCCAAGTTCTTTATTTTATTTCCAGTTTCCGAAACAATACCCTTGACATCTTCTCTGCATTGGGTTATATCATTACGGAGATTAGCAAAAGTTGCAGCAAACTCCTGCTTTATGTTGGAAACAACTGAGTCCAATTTTGCATTAAGTGTCCTCTTGTCTTCTTCCATAGAGTTGAGAATTCTGTCAATCTTGGAATGCAAAGTGCGATTATCACTTGCGTCTTCAGCAACAGTTGTGTCAGCAGAGGGCCTCGTGCAGCTCTTACACTTAAAGAATAGAGAATTTGATTCCCTAAGAACCGCAAATTGCTTTTCGGAAATGTCTGCACAAAGCAAGTGACACCAAAAGGAACACAGCAGACATTGAACAGACCCTTTCGATCTGGTTATATTTTTGTCACATGCCAAACACTTGTAAACAGGTTCTTTAGCCGGCGCCATAATTACAGAGTAGCAGCACAACAACAACAGCAGGGAATCGCAGAATGATTTGGCAAAAATTGCAAAACAAGGTTTTCCTTTTTATTTTCTTGAAAATAATGGTGTACTCCAACAAATTTCGGAAGAATATTTTAAAATATGTCTTTAGCACTTTAATTGGTAATTTTTAGACTTGTTTTTAATTAAAGAAATAGTGTTTTATAAAATTATATGTAAGCCGCAAAAAAAAACACAACTATTCAGACATAATGTTGCCAGATGGATCTGAAATCAGTACTGATAATGTATTCAAATTTCTAATTTTATTGGAAAGGTTGAACTTTGTCATTTACTAATGGAACACATTATCATTTATATGACTACCACAACTGGTCCGCAGAACCTCACCTCATCCGATCAACCCATTTTTTCAGTACATATTCGACTGTTTCGGGTTCAATTTCTTCAATGGCAACTTTGATTTCATGTTTCAACGCTTCAATTGCCTCTAGATGCTTTGCGTAACATTTAGCCTTAATGGCTCCCCACAAAAATAATCGAAACGGCTCAAATCACAACTTCGAGGCGGCCAATTGACATTACAATTTCGGCTGATTATTCGATTTTCGTGCATAAAATATCTATGGTTACATTGGCTATTGTTGTAGCGGCTCATGTACGCTGTGACATGTTGTCTCGTCTTGTTGAAACCAAATGTCGTCCATGTCATTTTCTCGAATTTTTGCAAACAAAAATTCGTTGAGCATGGCGCGGTCACGCTCACCGTTGTCGGTAACAGCGGCTCCTTGGTCAATTCGAAAAAACATGGCCAAATGATGCCGTCAGCCCAAAATCCACACCAAACAGTGACTCGCTGTAAATTTTGCTTATTGACATAGCCACCGATATAACAATGAGCTTCATCCGAAACACGATTTTTCGGTAAAATTCTTAATATCCTGCCAAACAATCTTTAGCTCATTGAGCGAAGTTATAAAGCATCGGATGGCGTTCCATTATTAAGTGATGAACTTCAACCTTTTGCAATAAAACCAGAAATTTGAAAAAATTATCAGTACTTTTACAGCCGATTCAAATTTAAAATTTTAAATTGCCCACCCTACACAACTATCGAAATAAGTCTTATACAAATGTGCTCGGTGTCACACCCGTTTATACGATTGTCCAATGATAGTACACAAATCGCCATTAAGTTTTCACAGTATGCTATGATTTGTAAGTGCTCATAGTCATGAGCGGCATCACGCCCTACGTCGCGGTGGCGCCAAAAAAATTTTCATTTTAAAAATATGATGCACTTTTTCAAAATTTGCGTATTTTTGTTTTACCATTTAGTGTATTTTTCGCATTTCAGGAGACGATACATATTACTAATAATGCATCAGCTTTTTTTGTTCTGGTTAGTGTTGTTCAAAATTTATATAGGAGTGCAGAGAAGGAACCATGTGGTCTCTGATGGCAGGCGGAACAGATGTCCGGAACGTTAGCATCAATTCGTGCCCAGTAAGAATTGAGGCGGCCGCACTATCCAGATCTCTGCTGCGCCAGAACCACGCGCGTCTGCCGAGGTAGTACCTTCTCTCTCTAGATCATGAAGATCGTACCTGATCTGCCTGGGAGGAGGCATTCTGCCCAAGATATGGTGGTTAGGCTGACTGCTGCGAAAACAACCTAGCAGGTATTGCTTAGACAGCCGGAAATTGTGTCAGCGCACGGTAAGCACCTTCGACTCCTCATGTAGATAGTCCTCAGAAGACACCCTGTTGATGTTCTGAGGGCGGTATCCTGGCAAGTCTAAATTCTCTTCCACTGCGTCGTACTCACGACTCCCCAAGTACTGCGGACCTTGTTCCTGCTTTTTAACTTATCGCAGATAGCTGTATCATTTGCAGAGAATCGAAAAAGGCTGTCCAATGTGACCCCAAGGATTTTGGGGTAGTTGGTGGTCGGGATGTTGTCGTCATCGACATTTACATTGAGTGACAACCGCACCTCTGCGGACCATGCGGTAAACAGTGTGGCTGATGATTTAGAGGCGGATATTTTCATATTCCTCGCAGTGAAAAAGCCAGTGAGGTAAGAGATTATTTTCTCGCATATGTTATCCACTTTAGGTCCTGACGCCAGAACTGTGCAATCGTCAGCGTACGTTACAATTTCAACGCCGTCTGGTGGTGCAGGAAGTTTAGAGAGGAAGAGGTTAAACAGAGCCAGGGATATCACTTCACCCTGGGGAACTCCTTGTTTAACTCTAAGGGGCTTCGACTTGCTGTCTCTAAATTCTACATATGTGACAGAGCATAGAGAAAGGGACCTAAGCGTAAAAAAATCAATTTTAATTTTTTTCTTTTTTTTTATGTGGACAACATCTGAGCATCGAATGAGACCGATCCCATGCCCCAAAAGTGTTCCCTCCCAGAGATATGCGCGTTTTATGAAAGTGAAATCGACAATTCTAAGCGCAAATAGAAAGGGACCTAATCTTTAAAATGGATCACCTGAACAAAACTGGTTTTTAACCTTAAGTCCCTTTCTATTTTGCGCGTCACATATACATATTTCCAGGCATCGGGAACTAAGTGAGTGGCTAGCGACATATTGAGCACTTTGGTCACGAACTCTACTCCCGGGGTAGCCAAGTGCTTTAACATCAGCATTCAGATTCCGTCCGGACCCAGCGCCTTTGATGACTTTGCGCTGCGGATGACATGGGCAACTTCGCCAACGGTAAATTGTGGTGGTGCCTCTTCGACTCGCAGAGCGCGGATACGACGCAATACTCTCCTTTTCGCCTTACCACTCTCTGGGCGCTCAATGAAAAGCCGGTTAAAATAACACGCGCACAGCTTCGAATCACTTTTCTATCACCGAACGTGACAGCTGTCCGATCATCCTTCCTTCCAGGGTTAGAGAGCTATTTGTCCGTTGTCTACAACTTACCAAGTCCGGAGCTCAAGTTGCACTGCTTTAAGTGGTCCAGCCATTTGTTCCGCTTATATTCGTTGACCAACCTACTGATCTCGGAGTTGGGTCAGTAGGATTGGAGCGACGAATGTCATCACGCTCGTCTGCGAGTCCCGCTGCATCTGCTGGGAAGTTTGGTCGTATTTCGGGTATTCGACTAGCAGGGGTATGGCGAGCGGCTGCTGCGTTGATGAAGGCCCGGAACTTTTTCTCGGCTACCCGAACATCCGACGGAATAGCTAGATTATTAAAGCTGCGGTTAGTGCCTTCTCCTCCCAATCAGCCTTTTTTGATTGAGAAACGCGGCGTTCAGAGGTTATGAAATCGGTTGGTCTATTATGGGAAGGTGGTCAGATCCTGGTGAGATGACGGGTTGGCAGGTGACGTCGTTGATCAGGCTAGGCGATGTCAATCTCTCATAAAATGCAGAACGTAGAGCTATCAATTTGCTCTGCCAATGCTATGTCCCTCTGGTCGTTGTCTAGAAGAGAATGCCACAGTTCGCGGTGAGCATTAAAGTCTCCTAGGACCAAGCGGTTATTGCCTTGTAGCAGATTTCTAATGTCAGGCAGCTACCAAACGGCGGGGTGTATACGTTGTACAGCTCTATTTCGGCGGTTCCAGACTGGACTGCTACCCCCATACATTCCATGTATGGGCCTCTAGAGTCAAGCTCAGGCGAAATAGGTCTGTACTGCACAGAATGTTGTAACAGGAAAGCAAGTCCCTCACCTCCACTTCTGGTGCGAACCTTACGTAGCAGGTTGTATCCGTCACAACTGTGCAAGCTGCAGGTGGCATTCAGCTTCGTTTCTTGAATCGCAGCGACCATAATGTTTCTCCGACTCATAAATTCTATTACCCCACTGATTTTGTTTGCGTAGGCCATTGCAATTAAATTGCAAAATTGATGCACTGTCAGGAGTGGCAACAGCAATCTGTGGTGTAAAATGCTGTATATGTTGATGCTGTTGCGAGGGCGACAGAGGGGGAGTCTCGTAGTTGCATGATGATGACTACGACGAAAATGTAGACGGCGATGATGACACCAAATCCAGAGACCCACTGCTAACTTCGTTGATACAGCATGAGACAACAAAGTCCGCTTCGCTATACTCCCTGATGTTGTTCAGACCTGAACAGCTCCTGAAGTGGATCCACTCCATACAACGATTACACCTTACAGACGTAGCACGATGGTTTATACGGTTCTGACAAACCGATCAGATCCAAGGTCCGGGGTTTTGTTCGATCCCGGCTCGGACCAGTAGTAGTCGGAGCAGGCATTCCGGGAAGTGCTGCTCCCACGACGAAAAACTGGACGAACAAAAAACACATATTGTTGAGGTGACTGCCCCTGGCCGAAGGGTGTTTGTTTCGGGTCAATTCGGTACATAGAACCGGCAGTCGCGGGATTAACTGTTATTGTTGGCGCCGAATCGTTCCATGAACGGTACATTTGTACGCAAGCAGAAATATGATCAGTGATTTAAATTAATATACAAGGGCATATCAATAATTCCATGACATTTCGATTAAAACGCATTTTATTTTGCAAAAAAAAATATTTTTCAACATAATCTCCCTTTAGCTCAATACACTTGGTCCAACGTTTCTCAAGTTTTATCCCTTCCTTTTTGAGGTCCATAAAAAGCTAAATCTCATTCTACCGACCATTTAATTATGTTTGGAAATAGGAAATAGTCACTGGGGGCAAAATCGGAGAATATGGCGGATGAGGTACCAATTCGTAACCCAATTCATGTAATTTCGCCATTGAGACAGCACACGTGTCCACCCACTTTTTTCTTGGCCATATGGACCTCCCTTTTGGAGGTAATCGATGAGGACTATCCCGCGTGCATCCCAAAAAACTGTTGTCATTGCCTTATTCGACGACAAAGTCACCTTGGCCTTCTGCGGAGCCGATTCACCCAGAGAAACCCATTGTTTAGACTGCTGCTTGGTCTCCGCAGTGGATCCATGTTTCACCCACAGTTACGAAACGCCAAAAAAAAATTCATTCGAACTGCGGCATCATCGATCGGCCAACACCATATCGTGGAATTTTTTCCACATTTTCGGGTGTATTGAACACAAATGGCCGCCCAGAACGTTCAGCGTCATGTTTACTTGTGCGGCCACAACGAAATTCAGTAAACCACTTTTTTACCAATAAAATTGATGGTGCAGATTTATCAAGCTGTCCCTTGGTTTGATTGAATTTTTTTTCCGCAAATAATATCTAATGAGCACTCGAATTTAATTTTTTTCTATGTTTAACAAAAATCACGAGCTTTTATGTTTAGAACAACTGTTAACACAAACTAAATGACGGAACTCTCTCAAAACTTGACAGTAGTCTACTAACGTCAATTTGGCAACGCTGTCGTGTTACTTGCAATTTTTCAGTGCTCCGCGCTACTAAATTTTAAATAATTAATTTAAAAAGTTAAAGTATTATTTATCCGTGTTCAAATTAATAATAATCACTAGAATTGTTTTTTACTTAGTTTGGTGATATAGTGCTGTCCAGTGTTTTATCAAATATCATAATATTTGTGCTTTTTATTTTTGATTGAGTGCTGTTTTATTTTTACAACAACAACACTGATAATTTAAGCTGCAATTGTTAGTAGCTAATTTTGTGTATTTTGCTTTATCATTAATATTCGTTTTGTGTTTCTTGTGTTTTAGAGTGTTGCCACTGTTTTCTTTTTGTTTTTTCCTTTTTGTGTAGTTCACAAATCCAATTGTAATCACTAAATACATATATATTTTTTTTTTGTTTGTTATTTTATAATTCCAACGAGAGAATGATTGGTTGCTGGGTATGTGGTATGTTTGGTCATACCAAATGTGCTTGCGTTTCTGCTCGTGCCGCTGATGCCATAGGTTAAAATGATGGCATCAGATAGTGTTGCCCGCGGTGTAGAAGAAATGATATACAGTTTTATAAATTCTTCAAGGATACACTTGCATAAGTATTCAAGATGGGATTGGAGTTATTAAGCAATCAGGAGAAATTTTCTAAATTCTCTGAAATGTTTGATATATATCCGGACTTGGATAAGTTTGTCGTACCACAGACGACACCGACACCAAAACGAAAGAAATCGCCGAGGAAAAATTCTCCCAAGCTGACGGAAAGAACATCCGCGGTACCTGTAACGGAACAGGTTAACGTTATGCCGATGGATGTGGGACCGTCTTCTGGCGGAGAAGAAATTGCTTGTGCAGTTGGACTTGTGGAAACTGCTGTTAAAAAACCGGAAGGGACGCCGAACTCAATTTCAGCTTTGAGCGTGAACCTGCAGACACCGCTTTTAAAATGTCCTACTACTGTCAGTGAGGTGTTCATTGCCGTTGAGGCCGGAGAGAGTAATAGCAGACCTAGAAAATTGACAGTCATTCCAGCGAGAAGGACAGTCTTTATTTCTCGGTTTGCCCCTGACACCGAAATAGATGACATTAGTTATTATATGAAGTCGAAGTTGGAAGGTGACTTTGATTTAAATATTTTTAAATTTAACTCATCTTCTAACCATTTATCCTCATTCAAGATAAATGTGTCAGAAGATATCTTCGATAAGATTGTTGACCCTAAATTTTGGCGGGACAGGGCGCTTGTCAAGGAGTTTGTTCAAAGAAGTAGTAGAGGGAGATCTTCAAAAAACTAGATAAGGTATACACTATAGCTTACCAAAACGTAAGAGGTTTAAAAACTAAATTAAGTCGCTTATTTGTTGATAGCTATAACTTTTTTTTATTTTGTTGTTTTTTCTGAGACATGGTTAAAAACTGATATTTTGAACTCTGAGGTTCTGTGTAATAATTATACAATTTATAGAAAAGATATAACAGAGAAAATCGGTGGTGGTGTCTTAATTGCGGTTTCCTGCTGTCTACCTTCTGAGCGTATTTTTTCTGATGAATTTAACAATTTGGAATTTATTGCAGTTTGTGTTGCACTGGGATCTAAAAAACTTTTTATTACCTGTTCCTACGTTCCTCCTTCGACCGATTTTAATGTTTATAATGAACATTTGACTGCCGTTGGAAAAATAATTACAAGTATGAATGAATCTGATATTATCCTAACATTGGGAGAGCTCAACTTATGTTCTGTATCATGGCATATGTTGCCTGATTCAGAAGTACTTACTCCTCTTACTAACAGCGATTGGTCCACTGATGTTGCTGGCCTATTGGCAAAAATGAATGTGTCTCAGATTAATAATATTCTTAACCAGAATGGAAGGATTCTTGATTTGATTTTGACCAATGAAATACGTTCATTTCAAGTTATGAGAATGCATCCAATTTCTACTCCGGAGGACAACCACCACCCGACTATAGGTATTTCATTTTCAGTTACATTACCTTACCAATCACCATCTCCGAGTCCTGCTGGTGATTTTTCTAGATTTTGCTTCAAACGTTGTGATTTTCATAGACTTAATTCCCTTTTATTATCTGTTGATTGGAATGCTATCTGCTGTTGTAGTACTATTGCGGAATTTGATTTTGTTGTTAAGAAGTTTTATGACATACTAAATGAATTTGTATCTATAACAGTGCCTATGGAACCCATTGTTGTAGAAAAAACTATGCCTTGGACTTCTATGGAGTTATGTAGATTAAAAAACATTAAGAGTAAACCATTTAAAAGATTCAAAAGAACAGGACTAACTGCTGATTATGGTAAATATTCCATAGCGAGACAACGGTACAATATCAAGGCTCGTCGATGCTATAGGTCTTACTTGACAAGAGTTAGGGACAATTTTAAAAAAGACCCTAAATCATTTTATCGATTTGTTAATTTAAAACGTCGAACATCTTCTAAGCCATCGAGAATAAGATTTAATGGTGTTGAGTTCTCAAGCGATCAGTCTATTGCAAACTGTTTTGCTGACTTTTTCGAAAACACATATTCACTACGTTCGTTTAATCCTGCAATTCCGTACCCTTATAAAATTTCATCAGTAGGTCAAATAGTTCCTCCTTTTTTAGATTTTTCACTTATTGAATTAAACTTGCATCGTCTTAAATCCACTAGTACTTCTGGATCCGATGGCATTCCGAATGTGTTATTGAAAGGCTGCTCTGAATCCCTGGTCTTACCCTTATCCTTATTATTTAATTCATCATTACAATTGGGATACTTTCCTGATTTATGGAAACGGTCTTACTTGTTTCCACTTCACAAATCTGGTAGTCTGTTGGATGTATCGAACTATAGAGGGATTGCTAAATTAAGCGCAGTTCCCAAGTTATTTGAAAAAGTTGTAACAAATATTGTTTCACATAATGTGGCGCCCATACTCCATCCATGCCAACATGGATTTCGTAAGGGTCACTCTACCATTACAAATCTACTTCAGTTTTCCTCTGAAGTTATAGATGCATTTATTCGTCGCAAGCAAACTGACGAAATATATACTGATTTTAGTAAGGCATATGATAAAGTAAATCACAGACTATAACTATTCAAGTTAAACAAAATTGGGTTTAGTAATAATTTCATAAATTGGCTTTCCTCCTACCTTATTGGGAGGGAACAAGTAGTTTTATTTGAAAAAAGTCTTTCCAGATCAATTCGTATCTCCTCTGTTGTCCCGCAGGGCAGCCACCTTGGACCTATTCTCTTTTTACTATTCATTAACGACTTGCCCGACTCTATTATCAACTCTAATTTACTAATGTTTGCAGATGACGTTAAATTATTTTCTTCTTATGCTAGCTTTGTGGACAGTCACATACTGCAGGATGATTTGTACAGATTTAGTACTTGGTGTATTTTATGCAATTAAACCTTAAAAAGTGTAAGCAAATGTGCTTTTCTAGACGTAGTTTGTTGGCTACTAAATTTAATTTATGTGGCTCTTAATTGGCATCATTTATTGATCTCGGTTTTATGATTTATGAAAGTTGAATTTTAATAACCATATCATTACTATGGTAAATAAAGCGTATGGTGTCTTTTATTTTGTGAAACGCTGGGCAAAAGAGTTTACTGATCCATATACTACGAAACAGCTTTATATTTCCCTAGTTAGGCCAATTTTAGAATATGGATCAGTGGTTTGGGATCCCCAATATAATTACTATGTTAAAAAAATTGAGTCCATGCAGAAACAAATTTTAATATTCTGCTTAAGAGGTCTTCACTGAAATACTGGTTATTAACTTCCTTCTTATAATGGCAGGTTAAATCTTATTAAATTGCCCTCATTGAAGAGTAGGCGAACTATGATGAATACGATAATGGTATATAAAATTATATGTGGGGTTGTGGCTTCTGAATACTTAATATCAAAAACTTCTATTAACGTCCCATTTAGACCTACTAGATACTATCAGTTCTTACTCTTGGATTTTCAAAGGCACAATTATGCATGTGGTGACCCATTTCGTAGAATGTGTGCTGATTTTAACTCGTTATATCATTTAATTGATTTCTCCTTTGGTTTTTATTCATGAAAAACTGTAATAATTTTTTATTTAAACTAATTACACCAAGGCTCATTGTCTTCATAACAATTTAGACTGCTATAAACAAATTTAGTAATAGTTATAATTCGTAAATACTTATGTATATAATGCTTTATATTATTTTTATTAGTTTTTAATATTGTAATAAAGAACGGTGGTGGTTATATTTTGATTTTGTATTGCATGCTTCTAGTGCTTCTCTTACTTTGATTGGTTTGTATTATTGCATTAAATTAGGTGGTGGTTATATTATAAAGTACTAAATTTGGTGTTTATATTTTCTAGTGATTATTATTATTTTTTGTACCGATTGGCTGTTGATAAATATCTGTAGCTAATTTACATGGATGACGTTTCTTGTCATCTCCATTATGGATCGGTCCATAATGTGTACGTTGCCCCTACGTCATGGGGACGTGGCCTCCTCGGTCGGCAGCAAATGAATATTTGCAATTAAATTGAAATTTAAAGATTAAATGGCCTTCGCGATGTCTATAAACAAAACTCAAGGATAAACTCTCGAAGACAACGATTCAAATTTAAAAGTCCTAACATTTTACATGCAAATTTTACGCAGGTCTAAAAAACTGGTTCGTTAACGGTTCGGTTCACAGACAAAAAACCTGATGTGGTTCGGTTCAAAACCGGTTCATCGCTGATTTTACGTGCATGTTTGTGTGTCGGAAAACCTTTAAATGCAAGTATCGCTTCAAATGGTAAAACTATTTTATATTCAACAGTACTTTAGTAGCAACTATAACTTTTCCCAATTATCTATTTTATACGCACAGTGGCAACTACTTTTCACTTTTAACCAGTTTATTGACAAGCATTTTGAGTTTATACCCTTTTGTAAACAAGTGCGATATGTACACAAAAAAGTTTGTAGGCAATGAAACTTGATTACATTTAAAGTTTTTATATTTTGTATTATATAGTTTAGATGTAAATTAAATCACAGATGTATTGTTACAATCATTCTCATTTAAATGTTCAGACACAACAGATGAACTTATATCTGGGGGCTCTGCATTAAGAACCAAATTTTCAATGGAGCGAAATACAATTTGGTTTTGTGGATGCATTATTTGTGATGCTTCGTTCCGACCTCGGGTCGATGATCTGAGTATTGTTATAACATCCTCAGCGGTATACGGTCTAGCCGTACTAGACGATTGGCCAGAACCATTAATAATATCCCGCAAAGCCGACGAAGGGCGATACGAGTTTGTTTTATCAGTTATTCGATGTTTCTGCAACATATTTTTGCGACCCAGAGATAAACTGCGACCAAAGAGGGAATTAGTTGCTGGTCTGTTGCTTATTTCAATGGTTTCACTAATACTGGGCGCTACATCATTCAACGCAACAGACGGATTTGTTAATACCGAAGAATAATCTGGCGGAAAGGACGCATGTTCGTCGCTCTGCTCTAATTGAATTGATAGTATTGGCCGTGGTCTTCCTGGATCGCCTAATATCCTGCAAATACGGACAGATACCACATTGATTTTGATCTTCTAACGTATTAAATAGTAACACATACCTTCTGACACTGCGTCGTATGCTTTGGCGCAACATTTTTGCTAGACGGGCGCCCGTTGCAGTAGTATACGAAGGTGGTGGCGTATACTTGGGTGGTGCATCATCCTGTAAATGTGCGGTTCCAGATTCCGCGTGAATTCCATTCCTATCCGTTCTGCTTCTGGCTTCCGAGCTATCTCTGTGAGTTCTGTTTACAGCGCGATTGCCACTCAAACCCTCCAATGGCCTGTAAAGCAATTGAATTCTCTAAAGAGGACATTACGTAATAATTACTTGAAAACATCTAAGGAACTTACATCCAAAATATCTGGAGGACCAGAAGTTAAATAGCGGTATATCTGTATTATGGCTGTAATGGGCACCAGAAGCAAAAATCCAATCTGTGTCAGCGCTCCAACTTTCCTTGCCCAATAGGTGTAGTAAGACCTTCCACGCCAATAATATAACTGACTGGACAGGGATATTTTGTATTCAATCACTCCCAAAGAGATCAGACTGATGGGTAACAACACATTCCAGGACAAGGCCAAGAAAGCAGACATAGATCCAGACATTTTTAGATCGTTTACAAGGTCATCGCCGTTATATGGACGACCTCTAATTAAGAAAACTCCGAAAATTTCAGCAGCCCATAAAACTGGAATGAACCAGGCTCCGCCAATTAAACTGTCCATGTAATGAAGTAATGTAATGCCGACTTCAGTAGCGAATGGTATACTTAAGAGGAGACCAGTAACGCAACTAAGTAATACAGCGCTAGTAGAATTTCCCAAGGCACTGGATATTGGTTTCCACATGACGCACAATTGGGCAATGCCAAAAACGAAGAGCATTATGAATACGACAGCTGCCCAAATCCATGAGAAACTTTTTCCAGCAATCGCTAATACGGCCGGAAATAGTTCGCTTACAAAACGCAAAACCTGATATCCACTGACGTTTTTACCGTCTGCCTGCCGTCTGTATACTTCTCCTATCAAACTGGAATAGTGCGGGACAAGCTTAGCCGGGTATGATATTATGTCACTGCTCAAAGCTGATTTCAGAGAATATACTGATGAATAACTCGCAGGTTTCTCTAAAAATGTAATAAATTTTAAAACACACATTGAGATGATTAACAATCGCAACGTACCGTAGGAGCCAGGAACATACACATAACCAGATTGGTTTAATATCTGAATGCAACATAGCCCCACCAAAGCCGACAAGCACAGACCAATAAGTGTCAACAGAACTACTAAAATAGCATCTCGTCGAAGCGTTGTCTTCGATTGGTTCTTGTGGGCTCGGCTCGCTATTGCAATAACAGACGCCCCAAGTAGGCCCCAAGTTAGAAATGTTTCCTGGGCAGCAGCTGCCCAAGTTTTCGAGTTAATGAGAAAATCGTCAAACTCAGAAGAGCTAAAAACATTCTTTGTAATAAATAAACAAGTTTTAGGGCAAAAATACACATGTAAAAATAGGAATAAACTAACTTGCAACTTCATAAGGTCGACGACATACAACAGCTTTCCAGTAACAACCGCCAAAGTGATGAGAGGTAAGATTCCAATTATGAAAAGTACCTTACCAAATGATTTGAGGCCTTTGCAAAGTATTAAAAAAACCGCGGCCCACAATATAGCCAAATAGAACGCCAGCTGCTTAAATAGCATAGATCCATAAGATTTAAAAGATCGGATCGACAACTCTATGTTATATACTTACGCGATCACTTATATGAATACGAATGCCACTGTTTCCTACGATCTTTAAAATCTGCAGTCTTTGAAGAACATTAATGTTGAAGTAATCTGGGACACTTTCGGTGAGATTGTAAAAGGACTGAGAAGAGTTCCTGGGTATTAGGAAATGGGATGTTTCGGACCATCGGAATGACGACTGATAGATGAACGCGTCACTCAAGTACACCAACAGCCAAACGACGACGACCGAAGAATATATGGTGATGAAATATTGCACGAGAAGTAAGGATATTCCAATTCCGCTGCATATTGGACTAATCTTCCACATAGAGACTGGCCCGGCCCTTATTTTGGCGCCCAAGCACATCTGCAACCAAAAAAACGGAACTCCGAAAATAATAGAGAGCAATAGGAACTGAATAAGAAAATTTGGACCATAGTTTATAGTCAGTACAGCAAAACGACAAATGTTGAATAGTCCTAATGTACATGATAATAATGCCAGAGTTCGGCTATAACTATGGGGCCAATACGTGTTGAAACCCCGCTTATGCGTCATATCAATATTGTCGGGATCTATTGAAGGCCTTGTATTTTGCTCAGCATTGTTCTCGTTAACGAGACTAGACTCTATTATATTATGTGATGTAGATGATTCACTTGAATCTGAACTAGATAGAATCGTTACGGGACTCGTGTTGAGCGACGATCGTCCAGTACTGCCATCCGATGCAACGTATACAGTTGAATTGTGAGAACGTTGTTCAGCTCCAGTCGTTGATCTCGATGTAATTGCAGGAGCACTCATTGGCCTTGAACTGTGGGAACTAATCATCGTAAAACTATCCGTTGTATTGCCGGCAGACATCGACATTATGGAGTTCCGTTCTGCTCGCCTACCATATTGACGAGGTCTTGATTCGCCATCAATTCTTTGACTCTCGTTTTGATCGATCAAATTTTGAAATATTTGATCTTCAGTTAAAACTTGTGTAGAATTGACCGAATGTCTGTCAGAACAGTCACTATGGGAGAAACAACGCCGGACATCACAATTTCTCGATAGTTCCTCAACGCCATATCCGTAAGAATTTTGCATGCCTTTTAGCACCTCCTCGATATTTTCTTCGTGCTGTGGCTTCTCGTTCTCTCGTTTTGACGCTACATGCTCCGTAGGCGCGTCTGTGCTACTTATTCGATAACTTTGCCGCAGTGTTGCATAGGATGGCATGACTTTAGAAAACTCATTTCGCGTAAAACTGGAACCTACGGCAGCATTAACATAAAGTAAAAACAATATTTGTGGCCTAGCGTGACAATTGGAAGGGTTGACTTACCTGTAGGAATTTTTTCGGCAGCACATCCCAAAGTCCTCCTTATAGTATCACCACGTGGAAAATGGAGATTATCTTCCAATTCTGTGTCACTATTCGAAATGTTATTATTCGAGCGATTCCTGTTTGTGGCTTTGTTACAATCTTGAAAGGAGTTTTCATCCATCTTGTCCAGATAGTCGTCCAAATCTAGTAAACAATCTTCAATGTTAGTTGGATCTGGTTCAGATTCTGACTGACTAGCATAGCAATACGAATCGACAAGTGAATCATCGTGTATATCTAGGACAGCATCTAATTCACGGAGAGCATCAAAGGCGTCTTCGTGCTGGGAAAATGTATTATCGTTCAATTGAGAACCCTCCATGCATAGAGGGTTTTCTTCGGATTTTTTTCTTTTCATAAAAAATTTACCGTCCAAAAATGATTTTTTATAACTTGGCAACCGGTTTTGAAAAATTCCGGGTGTACAGTGAACTTCAATCAAATCATTATCGCTCAAGTCATCAACGTACCCACACGCCTTTCGTACAGATTCCCTTGAAAGATTTTCAGACAGCGACCCAAAGACGCTATTCCTCTCCGCGCTTTCAGAACACTCCCCTGAGCATATCCTTCTTCGTTTTCCTGTACAGTACCCAAGGGCTGACGTTGATGCCAGTCGATCCAGCGAAGTTTGATACAATTGGGTTGACAATTTGTTGTTGTTGGTGCAATCATCCACCGATAAACTTGAGCATGATCTCGAGCCATTACGAAGTTGGTTCTCGCAGCTATGCAGTTCCTTCCGACTTGTATAAAATGATTTCTGTTTGGAATTCATTTCAGAGTTTCTGTAAAGCAAGAATTGCGCGACGATTATAAGCATACTTCAATCAAATAAACTTCTTCAAATAAATAGATACATATGTATATAGATATTAAAAAAATCAAAATCAATGTAGCAACCAAAATCGAAAATAGCCCACACGGACACCTACAGACCCCTTAAAAATGTGCTCAAGTAACATTTTGCTAATGTTCGCAGTGTAAAATACCCTACGTTGTTGTTGTGTAACAACAATATATTTTATCTTGAAGTCCTGTTCGTCTACAGGGGATCTGCTTCGATATCCAGGTGGAGAAAACGCGCCATTTAAAATGGATGCGTCCACAGAGACCTAGGAGTCAGCTAAGTGGGCTTGGCCGGACAATTAAAGAGGTGCAGCACGCCATGTTGTCCCCGATGGCAGGCTGGACAAATTTCCGAAACGTTAGTATCAATTCGTGCCCAATAAAAACTGAGGCGACTGCACCTCCAGATCTCAGCTGAGCCAGAACCACGCTCGCAGGTGAAATCTCCGGGGGATGTTCCTCTAGCACTTCATTCACACTGTAGCTGAGTACTGCTGCTGCGACTTCATCAGCGTCAAAGTTGTTCAGACCTGCCTGATATTTTCGATGATCTAAAGGTTATTTCTTGGCGGAGATGGTGGTTAGGATGATTACTGCGAAAACCCCTTAGCAGGTATTGCTTAGACAAAAGGAAATTGTGTCTGCGGAGACCTTCGTCTCCTCATGTAGATAATCCTCAGAAGACATAAGAAGACACCCTGTTGATGTTCTGAGGGCGGCATCCTGGCAAGTCTGAATTTTCTTCCACTGCGTCGTACTCACGTTCGCCGACCACATCGTTGCTGCGTAGGTCGCTACAGAGCGACCTATCGCTTTGTAAGAGGTCAACAAGGTTTCTTTGTCGGCTCCCCTAGTACTGCGGACCTTGTTCCTACTTTTTAACTTATCGCAGATTGCTGTAGCATATGCACAGGATCGAAAAATGCTGTCTAATGTGACCCCAAGGATTTTGAGGTAGTTGGTAGTCGGGATGTTGACGTCATCGACATTCACATTGAGTAACAACCGCACCTCTGTGGTCCATGCAGAGGTTGCAGGTTGATGGCTGATGATTTCAAGGCGGATATTTTCATATTCCTTGCAGTGAAAAAGTGTGCTAAGTCAGTGAGGTAATGGCTTATTTTCTCGCATTTGTCATCCACTTTAGGTCCTGACTGCAGAATTGTGCAATTTCAACGCCGTCTGGTGGTGCAGAATTTTAGAGAGGTAAATGTTAAACAGAGCGGAGGTATCACTCCACCGTGGAAAACTCCCTGTTTACCTCTACGGAGCTTCGACTTCCTGTCTCTAAATTCTACTTATGAACGGCGCCCACGCATATAGTATACGTCCCAAAGTTTTAAACTGGGCAGAAGGGACGTTTCCACAATGTCCTCGAACAGAGTGCCATGATTGACCGTGTCGAAGGCTTTTGTAATTTGAAGAGCCACGAGTACTTGTCGTTGGACTTGTTCTGGTAAAGGCCGAGACTTATACGTGTGGTGATGGCGTGTAAAGCGCTCCATATTCGTTGACCAACCTACTGATCTCAGAGTTGAGATCTATAATTCTAGGGTGAGTTGGTTTGGAGTGACGTCTGCGAGTCCCGCTGCCTCTGCTGGGAAATTTGGTCGTATTTCGGGTATTCGACGAGCAGGGATGTGGTGAGCGGCTGCTGCGTTGATGATGGCCCAGAACTTTTTCTCGGTTACCCGAACATCCGACGGAATGACTCGATTATTAAAGCTGCGGTTAATGCCTTCTCTGAAGTCATCTCAATCAGTCTTTTTTTGATCGAGATACGTACAGCATTCAGAGGTTATTAAGTTGGATGACATTTTTATTGAGAATTATGGGAATGTGGCCCGATCCTAATGAGATGACGCGTTGCCAGGTGATCAGGCAGGCGATGCCATAGGGATGTCTGGCGAGCTATGGCAATCGCCCATAATCAGCGTTATCACTGTGCAGAACGTAGAGCTATCAATTTGCTCTGCCAAATCTATGCCCCTCTGGCCATTGTCTAGGAGAGAATGCACAGTTCGTGGTGAGCATTAAAGTCTCCAAGCGGTTATTTCCGTGTAGCAGATTGCTAATGTCAGGCAAATAACGCAGGGCAAGCTACCAATCGGCGGGATGTATACGTTGAACAGCTCTATCTCGGCAGTTCCAGACTTGACTGCTACCCACATACATTCCATGTATGGGTCTCTAGAGTCAAGCTCAGGCGAAATAGATCTGTGCTCCACAGAATGGTGTAACAGGAAAGCAAGTCCCCCACCTCGACTTCTGGTGCGATCCTTACGTAGCATGTTGTATCCGTCATCATTGTGCAGGCTGCAAGTGGCATTCAGCTTAGTTTCTTGGGTATCCGACTCATAAATTCTGTGACCGCGCTGATTTTGTTGCGTAGGCCATTGCAATTAAATTGCAAAATTAATGCACTGTCAGGAGTGGCAACAGCAATCTGTGGTTAAGAGGGCGGTGATGACACCAAATCCAGAGACCCACCGCTAACTTCGTTGATACAGCACGAGGCAACAAATCCGCTTCCAATGTCCAAAGTTTAGTTCGATCCCGGCTCGGACCAGTAATATTCGGAGCAGGCATTCTAGGAAGTTCTGCTCCCACGACGAAAAAATGGACGAACAAAAAACACCTAAAGTTGAAGGTTGAAGCCATATAAAACTGGTATTATCTATAACAAGTGGGCATGGTTCTTAACATAGATAAATGGGAATCAAACATGTTTCTGTATCGCCGGAGTGACGTGCAGTTCAGAAGATACCACGAAAGTTACAAATACCTCTTAAATTTGTATATCTTTTCATTCGGTTCAGCATCCCTTTTTCGAAACTCCAAGCGAAACTCGTACACCCAGCAATTTTTTTATGTAATATATATTTTTATAAACTGCACTACCAAAACCAATTTGCATTTTTTTATTAGTGCAGTATGTACTTCAATTACCCGCAAATTCAAAGTTTAATTAATATTAATTTCTTAAAATAAAGGCAAATATTCTATAATATGGCAACCTTTAACGCAAAAGCCAAACTCGTACAGTTTCAATGTATTTGGCCATCCTGTTTCAATTTGCATCTAATAGGCTGTTTCCACTATGGACGCGTCCACGTCCGCGTCCAAAAATCAATGAACGCACGTTAAAGCCTATACAAAAAACATAGGCAGTTAGATATGGGAAAAAGTCGCGTTCATATTGGACTGGTTTTTCGATAAGTCGCGTTTACATAAATTCGATTATTTTTGCAATCGAAACCCACCCATACCTATTAATGGCAACACCGCAAATTGCACATCGCTATTAAAACCGCTGTTTATCAGCATAAACATAAAGCGCTGCTGCTACTGCACATTTCAATTAGGCGCAATACCATTTGATCCTCATTTTCCACTGCGGTTAGCAAAAAAATATCATTTAACTCCATGATAATGTCACAACACAGAAATATTAAAGTTTTTCGCACCGCAAAAAAAACAAATAAACACAAACAGCAGTTTGGACGCAAACTTGGACGCAAAACACAATGGAAACACCATTAAAAAGTTTCGATAAATCGTGGACGCGGACGCGACCGTAGTGGAAACAGCCTATAACTTCATTTCATTTTGGAGAAAGTATTTGGGGAAGTCCCTAAAATAAAATGTCCTCACAGATTTCGGTTTATTGTGAATTTTTTTAAAGAAAAGAATAACAAGAGCATAAAATAGGAAGACAAAGAGGACAAACCAGTGTTTAAGTGAGAAAATTAGTTATTGAACATTACGAAAACAATAACTCGCTACGAGAGATATCCGAAATTGTAAATCGAAGCCGATCTCCCGTTCATTACGCCATAAAACGGAACAGTTTATCAGTTCTGTTCCGTTTTATGGCGTAATGAACGGGAGATTGTCGAACGGGAGAGTGTCGAAAATAAGTCAAAAACTGCATTGCATAGTTTTCATTCTTCGTGAGTGACGAACAGTATATTCGACGACAGGTTAAAAAGGACCCGTTTTTAAGTGCCCCGAAGCTCGCAGCAATTGCTGAAAATGATTTAGGAAAAATATGTTGCCCACAAACAATAAGAAATATACTGCACAAGTCGGATTTCAATGGTAGACGAGCAAGACATAAACCTCTTTTTAACAAGAGCAATCAAAAAGCTAGGCTACGATATGCTAAGAAGCACGAATCAAAAAAAAAATTCATTCAGTAATGGTATAAGTGTTCATTTTCTGCATCCGGGCCAGGTGTATTGCATTTTATTGAGGGTATAATGAATATCTTAATATTTTAAAGGAAAGTTTGCCATTTGCAAAGAAAAGCTCGGCCTTAGTGAAGATTTTTATTTTTATCACGACCAAAGCATAAGGCGTATAATGTGCGATAGTGGTTGTTATATAACTATCCCCATGTCATAGATACACCAGCCCAGAGTCCAGATATAAATCCTATAGAGAATTTGTGGAACTATCTTGATGGGAAAATACGTCAGCATACCACATCCTCTACGTCAGCATACTATATCGAGCCATAAGCGCTAACCTATCGTAAGTCAAATTTTTGGAAAAAAAATTTTATTGCTGAAAAATAATCGTTAGGACAAGCCTCATCGTTTTGTATTTTTAAAATGACAAAATTGTTAGTAAAACATCAAAAAAAAAGCTTTTGCATTTTATCGTAAATGATTGTTTAAATTTTATTGTGTAGCAATTTTATCGTAAGTCACACATCAAATTGCTGCAGCAATCGCAAATGTGTTCAGATTTTTTTTTTTGTTTTTTGATACAGTTATATGAGTAGGTAGAAATCTTAAATTTTTGCATTAAAACATTTGCATTTTTAATAAAGTTGTTTGAAATAAATAATAAAAACCGTCTCCTGTAAAATTTGCATTTTTTCACTTACGATAGGTTAGCGCTTATGGCTCGATATGCCTAATAGATTGCAGATGGTAAAAAAGTAAAGGCATGCATATTAAATATTAATATTTAAGATTACTTTACTTATAGTGTACGAGTTTGGCTTTGAAATGCGTGATATTTAATTTTTTTAAGTTACTTGAATTAAAATGTTAAGTTTGTCTGTTTTGTAAAATTACTAATAAAACGTTTAATATAAATTTTTCAAATAAAATTTGTTTGATCATATTATAGAGTTTTGGAAATTGCATTAGCTGTACGAGTTTCGCTTGGATCTACTGTGTTTGTAAACAGATAGCAATTTCTGCTACTATATATGTGACAGCGCATCGAGAAAGGGACCTAAGGGTAAAAAAATCAATTTTTTTTTTTTTATGTGGACAACATCTGAGCATCGAATGAGACCGATCCCATGCCCCAAAAGTGTTCCCTCCCAGAGATATGCGCGTTTTATGAAAGTGAAGTCGACGATTCTAAGCGCAAATAGTAAGGGACCTAATCTTCAAAATGGCTCTCCTGAACAAAACTTTTCATCAACTTTTCACTTTTCTTTTTTTTGATGTGGACAACATCTGTGCATCGAATGAGACCGATCCCATGCCCCAAAAGTGTTCCCTCTCAGAGATATGCGCGTTTTATAAAAGTGAAGTCGACCATTCTAAGCGCAAATATAAAGGCACCTAATCTGAAAAAAATGGCTCTCCTGAACAAAACTGGTTTTTAACCTTAGGTGCCTTTCTATTTTGCGCGTTACATATGTATATACTCGTATAAACTACTAACAGTAAGGTGGCTTGACTTGTATGTGTGTATTTAATGTGTTACAAATGTGCCAATCCTGAATGTATGCTCAATGATAAGATTGTTTGCTTATGTCGGTCCTTTTATTTAACATATTGAAAAGGAATCTCTACCGGCTCGAGGCCTCTTGCATCTATATTTTAATAGAAGACATTTTTTTACAAAATGACAAAGTGACATGCCCACTGCATTTGTCGCGATTTCGGGTCTTTAAGGCCTTAATCAAATTGCTACTTGACTGCAATTGTTGGAGGGAAACTGAACTGTTTAGTCTCGCTTTTCGAGTTTTCTTCAAACAATTGTCCGCGAAAAGCAATATGTATGTATAACTGTGGAAATGAACAAACCCTGCCAACATTTTCTATCGCGGAAGTGACTAAGAAGTGGCGTTAGGAAGTTAAAATTCATCGTCTGCGATACCATTTTCTTATCGCGGAAGTGTCTTCCGTATAAAGAAGTTGTTCCCCCCGGAAGTAACTTCCAGAAGCCACTTCTGCGTAACTATAAACAGTCACTTCTTAGTGCCTCCTTGGGAGTGACTTCTGAGTGCCTTCGTGGAAGTCACTTCTTAGTGTCTTCTAGGAAGTTACTTCTGAGTGCCTTTTAGAAGTCACTTCTTAGTAACTTCTAGGAAGTTACTTCTGAGTGCCTTTCAACTTACCTTTCAATCTTATTTTTTGCATAGTTCTCATTTCTTCTAATTGTTTTCGCGGTCTCTGCGACTGCAGAAGTGAATAATTTTGTTTTTGTTTAATATGTCCATAACGGCACATGTGATTTTCGGCTGGTGTTGTAAACAACAAACAATCTTCCAATTATATGTAAATTGTTATTGTAAAATTCAAACTATCTCCCAACTATCGTCTGGAAGTGACTAAAGCGAAACGCATGATGGACGATGAAAGGAACTTCCAAATGTTGGGAGGGAAGAGGCATGAGACAAACGGCAACGACGACACGAAGAAGTCAAGACGTATCCCGGACGACGCTCGATCATTTAATTTTCTTGTCCTTAATTCTATAATTACTTACTTTTTCATTCTATTCAAATACAACTGAAATAAACATTTAATTTATAATAATAAACTGCCATAAATTAGGGACTCAACCAAAATGTGTGTGTGATTTACAAAAATAAATGTAAAAAAGGCAATCGCAATAGAGTTGCTGTGAAAAAAACAAGAAATAAGAAAAAACAGCAAAAAACTAACGGGAAAAGGCAAGAGTGGCACGACGCGAGCGTACGTTTTCGGTGAACATTATAGTTAAAGAAAAATAAACCGTCGCGAACACACACACACGTTAAAGTGTGCAGCAAACAAAAAGAGAGTGAAACACAAATGGCTACAAATTAGAATCTGACATGGAAGAAAGAGTGAATAAGATGCCCGTGGTGTTTTTGTGCTCTTCATAAGTTTGTGTTCGAGTATGAAGGTGATCGGTTAAACAGACAACGATTGCGCAAGTTCGAAGTGTTTGAATTTAACGAAGAAGGCGATGCATTCATGACGAAATCAAACTATGTTAAGGAGAATTTGAGTACAGCAGATTTGGTGTCAATTCGCAAAGTGTTAGGGTTGGATTACGACGCCGACGATTTGTTTCTCCGCATATTTGCAAATTTGAACAAAGTAAAGCTGCTGTATTCAAAAAATTTCGAACGAAGATGATGACGACGAAAGTAATTACGAAGACGACGACAACCATGATGATGACGACGATGATGAGCGTACAATAATACGGGATTCGAGACGACGAGGATGAGGTTGAGGATAGTAAAGATGTTGTGAGGAACAATCAAAATACAACATTCGGACATGCACCAAACAAAACCGACGGTAGCGGCTTACGACGAAGTGCGGCAGCAGTACATGACATCCGAAGCTGTAAAGACAGAAATTACACAGTGTAACAGAGAAAAAAAAATACCTGGGAATTGATATTGTTTTTCTTGTAGATCATGCTGAGTACAACAAGAAACCGGTTATGAAATTTCCAAAACACCTCCAAAATCTGGAGTCAAGAGTAAAAACCAGGTTTTTCGGATCTTACGCACTTATGTATATGCCAGTAACTTGGTTAAATATCAACCGATTTAATGGTGTGTGGCCTTTCGAATGGTGTGTACTCTTTTAAAATCACGCTGAAAAAATTTGTATTTTCCCTGTACTCATTTTTTTGTAAAAATTTTAACTTTGGGTGCGTTTTTACACAGAATTTTTTAAAAGGAACGGAACAATTTTTGAACTGAAGAGTGTTCTTACGAACACAATTCGGAGTTATTTTTATCCGTTAGAAACTGATTGAGTTATTCAACTTTTTATAAAACAAAATTATTTGAAAAAATACAATTTTTGGCCAAACTACTCAGCAATATTTGTTTGGCCGTTTTTTTATTGACAAACGGGATACTTGTCATGTAAACATATTGTTTTAGTTTTTGTTCATTTGTTTTGTTTGATTTATTACATCTTGTTCGCTTTGAAACTGTATTAATAAAAAAGTTAGCAATTTGATAATAATCGAGTGTAATTAACCAAAGAAATGTGTGATAAACGGAATAACTTTTGTTACATTTGGGACCTATTAACGGATATCCTTCATTGGCGTGATTTAAAAAAAATATTGCTGTGGTGGAATTATACAACAAAGTCTTCAGTCGTTCTTACAAATTCAGTCCCTGGTATGAGCCAGAATTTGTTTGTGATAAATGCTGTGCAACATTAAAAAAATACAAAGTTCAACCTTCAATTTATTTGCCCTTTTGTACGCCTATGACTTGACATCATCAGCTCTGGCGTAAACCAGATGATTACTTTTGAGAAACAAATATTTCAGGGCACACTTTTAAAACCCGCAAAAATGTAAAGTACGCAAATGTTATAAGTGTTACAAACCCGATATCTGGTAGCGATAAAGTTCCGACAACGAGCATATGTGGTTTTGAAGCTGAAAAATATTTGGTGGAAGAAGAGTACTTTCCACCCAAATCTACAACGGAGCGACATTTTGTTTCAAATGCAGATTTCTGCGATCTCGTTCGCGATTTAAGTTTGTCCAAACGACAGGCTGAAATCCTTGGTTTAAAGGCGATTAAGGCATTGGAATTTGGCGGAAGAAGATTTTCATGTAACTTTCTGTAGAAGAAATGACATTGTTATTTGAAGAAACTTTTAAGACAGGTGAAAATGACAGTAATTTCATCTATTGCGCTGATGTGCCCAAACTTTTTTCGGCATTAAGTCCAAATTATAAGGCAGACTAATGGCGAATTTTCATTGACGGTTCATGTAAAATTAGGTATTTAACAAACATATTGATTTTCAACAGATTTTAATTTTTTATACTTAGTAGGGACATTAATACTGTTACAACATTGAACACACCATTTCAATAGTAGAACTGAACATACCTCGTCAATGTCATATGGCTTTGAAAGCTAATCTCAATAGCGTAAGTCTGTAACAGGATTTTAAAATTGTTTCAATTTTCAACATGGAGTGCTCAGATAATGAGAACCGTATCGCTGTAATAGCGCTTATCAAGTGTGAAATGAAAAAAGCGATATTTTCAAAACGCTCCGACCACTAGGGATTAGCAACATGTTCGCCTAGCTTAAGTCATGCTTTGGTAGGGTATCTCTTACGATGTGGTCACTGACCTGCATTTCTGCAAACAAGGAGTCAAAACATCGGTCAAAGTTTACCAAGAAACCATTCTGAAAGCTGTTGTGAAGCCTCTTAACAATTCCCTGTTCCAATACCATCCATAGACTTTCCAGCAGGATTCTGCGCCGTCCCAAAAGGCTTAAACGGCCCTCAGGCAGTCCAGATTTGAACCCATTTGATTACAAATTGTGGACGGTTTTAGAGGACAAGGTTTGTCACAAAAGATACCCCAATACTGTATCTCTTAAGACTGCTTTGGTTCGAGCTGTGGCCAATTTTTCAATGGACGAGGTTCGTGCAGCTATTGACGATTGGCCAGTGCGACTTAAGGCGTGTGTAAAGACAAAAGGCGAACATTTTGAATAAGTAGATTCTTTTTGGGTACAATATACATCAATAAATATATTAAAAACTATTTGTTTCAAAAGCATTCAGTACTCTTTATTTTACAGCATAAAACGTGTGTAACGGTATTTATGTCCCTACTAAATATAAAATTTGTAATGCTATTTCTAGGCTTGGATGCTGTTTTACTGCATAACAAAAATCTGTTACCATCTGTTGCAATCGCATATGCGACTAGTACAAAAGAAACGTAATGAACCAAATACTGCCATTCGTCAACTATGACTTGCATAAATGGAAAGTCGTCGCTGATTTAAAGGTTTAAAGGTTGTTATCTTTGTGAATAGGATAGTCGTGCACCAAATCGCTACGATCGCAAGGCATGGCCATCTCGTGACACATGTCTAATAGGCAGGAAAAACGTTTTAAACGTCCCATTAGTTACAGCTGATAAGGTTGTTCTGCCACCACTGCATTTAAAGTTAGGATACATGAAACAATTAACAATAAAACTTGATGTAAACGGTGAAGCTTTTTGCTATTTTTGAGCGGTGTTCCCAAAATTAAGCGATGCCAAAATTAAAGAAGTTATCAATTTCTTCACAGATCTAATATTTGTTATCGAGAATTTTGTCAACAATCTTAGTTCCGTTGAAAAACGAGCATGGAAGAGTTTTGTTGCACTATGTGATAACTTTCTTGGTAATCACAGAAGCGACAACTATGTCTCGATTGTTGATGAATTTTTGAGTGCGTATGGTGAAATGGGCTGCAACATGTCAATTAAAATTCTTTTCCTCCATTCTTATCTAGACTTATTTCCAGAAAACCTGGGCCAGTTCTGTGATGAGCAAAGCGAACACTTTTATCAAGAAATAGTTACAATGGAAAAAGGTTTTAAAGAAGAATAAAATAAAAATGATTTCTTAATATTGCTGGTCACTTAAACGGGATACTGATGATGTTCAATAAAAAAGAAAACGGTCAAACAAACATTTCTAAGTAGTATTGCCAAAAAAAAAATATTTTTAATAAAAGTTGAATAGTCAATCAGTTTCTAACAGATTTTTAAAAATGACACCAAATTGTATTCGGAGGAATACTCACTCTCTTTATTATTCATTTTATTGTTGCTTTTTTTGTTTTATTGTTTCTTTATTGTTAAAAAATTGTTCGGTTCCTTTTAAAAAATTCTGTGTAAAAACCCATCCTAGGTTAAATAGTGTATACACTATTTGTATACACAGGCCGCAGTTTCTTCTTTCCAAAGCAGAAAAAATTAAAAGCGGTTGATATTCAACCAAGTTACTGGCATAAAAGTGCGTAAGATCTGAAAACCCGGTTTGATTTTACCAAAAACTACAGATTTTGAAGGTGTTTGGGAAATCAAGATCTTCAAGAAAAATAATATCACTTCCCAGGTATTTGGCTTCATTCTCTTTTGTTACACTGTGTTATCAGAATAAACTTAGCGACAACAAATTGAACAAAAACACGACAGCAAAGTAAAGAGAGAAACATGTCAATTGGAAAAGTGTAACGCTTCCTAACAAAGTACGTCAAGATTTTCCGAAAAATTTTCGTGACATAGAAGATTCTATTAGACAGTTTGATGGAAGAGCAATTTATCCGTAAAAGCATGGATTGCCGAATTTGAGGAAAATGCAGCCATAATGTATTTGGGTGAGTTCCAGAGATTCATCTTTGCAAAGAGATCACAAAGGTTTGGCTAAGCTGTTTGTTTCAAGTGAAAGAGGCATAACTACGTGGGTAAAATTTAAAGAGTCCTTAATATGTGAATTTGGAACGACTACAAACAGTGCACAGCTTCACAAACTTCTCATGGAAAGGAAGATGAACATGAATGAAAGTGTCCAGGAATACTTTTTGAACATGAAATCGTTGGCTTCATGTGGTGAAGACCAGGCATTAATGAAATACGTGATAGATGGTAAAAAGGATTTGACAATTAACAGAACCATACTTTACGGTGCGATGAATTTAAAAGAAGATTAAATGCTACGAAGTAATGCGAGAAAGATGTAAACCGAAATAAGAACCTTAATTGACAGATACTTGAATGAGTTCAAGGAATGAGAAGAAGGAATTGACTTGTTATGACAGAATCAAGGAAAAGGGTTTCAAATGCTTTAATTGCAATAAGTTTGGACACATCTCAAAACAATGCTCTTCAAGAGATGAGAAAACCACACACGACGATTGGTATCGGAAGACATCATGAAATTGAATATTATGTGGACCAAAGTTGGCAAGCTTTATTTTAGTTGGTATGGCCAGCAAATATAACGTAGTCTCAGAGAAAGTTTACAATTCCTTGAATAAACCAGGACTCGTAAATTCAGATTTTTATCTTATTGGTTTTGGTACGAGAGACAACAAGGTAAAAAAAAAAAGTTGAAATTGAACGAGAGCATTACGATCTGAATTTCAATGTTGTCCCACATGATTATATGGACGTCGAAATAATATAAGGTAATTAATTTTGTTAAGACGGCTTGAAAATTAAAAAAGTAAAAGACAGCATTGCTCAGGATGTTCATAGTATCATGGTTATGGATGTTTGTGCGAATGCCTCTGAACATGTTATAGACATTGAAAGTACAGCCAGTGAAAACGCAAAGCGAAAGGTAATTGACATGGTTTTAATCTACAAACCGAGTAAGTGCAAGTCGACAAACTTGCAAATGCGAAATGTAATTAAAGACGAAAGCCCGATCTTTTGTAATCCTCAAAGACTTCCGTTAAAAGAGCTATGTATTGTTGATAATCAGATCGATCAGTGGCTAGACGAAGGCATTATAGAACCTTCAGAGTCAGAGTATTGTAGCCGATTGATTTGGCAAAGAAACGAGATTTATCATCGAGACTATGTATTTATTATAGGAGAATAAATAAAGTAATCATGAAAGACCGTTTCCCTTTGCCACTTATCGAAGACCAATTAGATCGCTTACAAAATGCGGTAATATTTAGTACTATTGATTTGCGTAATGAAGAAAGCAGGAAGTATACGTCGTTCGTCACCTATAATGGACAACATCAATTTCTTAAAGTCCCTTTCGGTCTTTCGAACTCCCCATCTGTTTTCCAACGACATGTCAATGCTATATTTCGTAATTTTACACGAGAGGGCATAGCATTAGCACATGCCGATGATATTAACATCCCAGCAAAGAACGAAGAAGAGGCTGTAACGAGTTTTAAAGATTTGCAGCGAGTTCGGCTTAGAAAAAGGATACAATTTCTTGACCATACAATTGAAAACCAAAAGATATTACCATCACCCGAAAAGACAACTGCCATGGTCAATTATCCGATATCACAAAACATCAAACAACTGGAAAGTTTCCTTGGTCTCGCGAGCTACTTCAGAAAATTTTCAACGGTACCGGCCTTTTCAAAGGGAGCCAAGACGCTTACGGATTTGAAAAAGCAAAATGCATTTTTTATATTTGGCAATGAACAGATGGATTCATTGAATACGCTTAAATCGCTATTAAGCAACGGTCCGGTCTAAAGTATAAAACAGAAGTTCACACCAATGTATTGCTGCAAAATTCGCCAGACGATAGGCTTTTGCATCCTGTATATTTTATGAGCAAGAAAACAACAGAAGATATACAAGCTGGATGTATACATGGCAGCAATCTGAAGAATTCGTTGGCTCTAGCGAGCAGCATACGCGAGCTGGAACAGTTTCAAAACTACATTAACAATAAAATTGTTCTGCAATAACATTCTTAATATTATAATTATAGCCGAATAAATGTCAGTATCTGCATAAGCAATTTATTTAAGGAGATTCATGAATTTTAAATTGAATTGCTACGTTTTAATTTTAGGGTACCGTGGATAGTTCGAATTTTGGACCATTATCTACGTATTAAAATGAGAAATATGAAATGTTTAAAAAATAATAAATATAGGGTGATCCATATAGAGGTATTTTTTCAGAACAAAAAAAATATAAAAGTTCAAATCAAGTGTGGAATCTTTATTGGTAATTTGAAAGGACATTTTATGGCATTTATTTTTCGAAAATAATTACCTTCAAATGTTGGCAACTGTTTATGGAAATGAGCGTTCGGTGAGAAACGGGAAGATCCGCTGTTTTCGACCAAAATTTATTTCAGTGATGAGGCCCATTTCTGGCTCAACGGCAAAGTCAATAAACAAAATGGCCGCATTTGGGTTGAAGAGCAACAAGAAGAGGTCCCAGAGAAAACCACGGTATGGTGCGGTTTATAAGCTGGTGGAATTATCGGTGCATATTTTTTTCAAAAATGATGATGGCCGGAACGTAATCGCGATTGGTGCTCGCTATAGCGCCATGATACTGATCTTTGTGCTACCTGAAATTGAAGCCTGTAATCTTGACGACACTTGGTTTCAACAGGACGGTGCCACTTGCAATACAACTGCTCAAAACAATGGATCTATTGAGAGGTCATTTCGAAAGGCAGCTAATTTCACGTTTTGGACAGGTGAGTTGGCCGCCTGAATCGAGGCATGTCACACCTTTAGACATTTTTCTTTGGTGTTACGTAAAGTCCAAAGGATATGCTGACACCCCAGCTACTATACCGGCTTTGGAAGCCAACATTACGCGTGTCATTAAAGCAATACCGATCGAAATGCTCGAACGAGTCATCCAAAATTGGACCCTCAGAATGGAAACCCTGAGGCGTAGTTGCGGAAAACATTTGAAGGAAATTATATTCAAAAAAATAAATGCCATAAAATGTCCTTTCAAATTATCAATAAAGATTCCACACTTGATTTGAATTTTTATATTTTTTTTTGTTCTGAAATACCTCTAGATGGATCACCCTATATAACAAAACTCATAATATCTCATGTTAAAAAAAGTTTAACATTATTTCAATGCGAAGTCCAAGTACTGGCACCGATTAACATTATACACTTATTTGGCCATTTATTTAACCAAATGCATAAAATCATTTCACCAGTGCTGACAGCTATAGGTGAAATATTTTGGGAAACGCTCTTAAATATATCAATCCTCAATCATTGTATAAGCCACTCTAATGTACTTCACTTCAAAATGTTTGCATTATTTTTACTACATCATATCTTGTTTCCTTCTGTAGCAACATTCCAAGAAAAGACTCCTCATGCTAAATATCAAATGAAATTAATTATTTAAAAAACAATAATAATTATGACGTGAACAGTTTTTTTATTCTGGTTTGAGACCTTTGTTGTTTCGTTTTAGAATCATCGCTAAAATTGGTGACATGTACTGGCCATAGTTGCCAGGAACACTGTAATCAGTTTCTAAACCCGCCAAGATTTTTCTTCAGAAGTTTTTGACAACGATTACTTCGGCCACAAATCAAATGACTACGTGTGCCCCTATCACAGCAACAACTTATTCAGTAGTCTCATTTTGTAATGAGAATTTCCCTTTGCGTATAATCTTCGAACTGTGCTTAGATCAATCAACAATGCACATTATTATGATTAAAGACCGCATAAATGAAAACAAACAAAAACTGATTATTTAAAACGTAAATACGAGGGCATATCAATAACTCCGTGACTTTTTCAACTTCCTTGTAGTTATATGAAAGGCAACACTGCTTCCATCAAGTACCATATTTTAATAGACTACTGTCAAATTTTGAGAGAGTTTCGTCATTTAGTTTGTGTTTAACAGCTGTTCAAAAAATACAACCTCGTGGATTTTCTTAAAAATGAAAAAAAGTAAATTTCGAGTGCTCATTAAACATTATTTGCGGTAAAAACGTCAACCAAACGTAGGAAAAACTTGATAAATACTGTGTGGACTCTGCTCCATCGATTTTAATGGTAAAATAGTGGTCTACTGGCGTCGTTGTGGTCGCAAAAGTACAAATGACGTTGTACGTTCTGGTCGGCCAATTGAGGTCAATACACCCGAAAATGTCGAAAAAATTCCACGATATGGTGTTGGCCGATCGAAAAGTAAAAATGCGTGAGATTGTTGTTGCCACACGCATTTTATATGGCAGGTGTTTTTGATTTTACATGATCAGTTGGGTTAAAGAAAGCTGTCTGTCTGCAAAAGCTGTGCCGCGTTTTCTCTTAATTGACCATAAACGTAATTGTGTGACAAATTCAAAGGATTGTTTGAGGTTGTTTAACCGCAATTTGAATGAGTTATTGCAGCGTTTTGTAACTGTGGATGAAACATGAATCCATTACAATATTCCGGAGACCAAGCAGCAGTGTAAAAATGGGTTTTTTTCGGGGGAACCGGCTCCGAAGAGACCAAGGTGATTTTGTCGGCCAATAAGGTGATGGCAAGACGAAGGTGATTTTGTCGGCCAATAAGATGATGGCAAAAGTTTTTGGGATGCACGCGGGATAATCCACATCAATTACCTTCAAAAGGGAAAAACAATAAACGGCGAGTATTATGCCAACTTTTTGGACCTATTTAACGAGGATTTAAAAACAACGACCCCATATGGTCCAGAAAAAATGTATTTTTTTATCAAGATAATGTACGGTTGCAAACGTGTGCATTGCATGAATTTGGTTACGAACATTTGCCATATTCTCCGGATTTAGCCCCCAAAGACTATTCCCTATTTTCAAACCTAAAGAAATGGCTCGGTGGAAATAAATTCAGCCACATCTATGGAATTATTGGTCAACCGGTCAATCGATAACAAATGGGTGTGAATTTCTGGAAAGTCGTGTTTTACTGCCGAACATCCTCACGTCAGAAAAAGACCACGAATGTCTGAAGAACACACACAATGCGAGTTGCGATAGAACAGAAACACACAACCTACATTCCAATGATGCCCCAGGAATCAATAGAGTTGGACACACTATCAACATTATCGCTTTCCTTTGAACACGATCCAGAAGCTCCAAGAATGATTTTTGAGCACCTGCCCATATATGGGAGTTGTATTCCATCTTTGGCCTGATTTAGGTTGTATAGATATCGAAAAGATCAGGAGTGAAATATTTCTTGCACCGCTTCTGGAAGCCAATACACTTGAGTGTTTTTTTTTCGACACATCAAATACATGCCTCGCCCAACGATCGTCACATTGTATTTTCATGACCAGAACATCAAGAACATCTGATTGTTTGATATCCATACCATCGATAGATAATGACGACACTGTTGGTCAACGAATCGCTTGTGAGACGACAAGCAGCACCGTGTCTTACGCGCATTAAAATCTACTCTATTCACTCGACCCCATTCGGAAATGGCCAGTAAATCCCGGTCAAGTGTCTCATCCATGAATCGCCTTTTGTCTTCAATGTCGTGAAGACTCGGCCTACGGTCGAATGAATATAAATGGCATAGGTTGCTGTCATTCGCGAAAGAGTTAATTGAATTCACGGTCTGGCCCAAAAAATCGTCAATACAAATAAGAAAGGACAGATCATTGCGTTACGCCTACGAAGGCCCATTTTATCTATCCCAATTACTAAGAAAATCACTCCTCCAACCAATGATATTAGTGCGCAGGTGATGCGCCTATTCTGGACAAATAAACTAGAAGTTTTGCAAAAATCGGACGACTTCGACTATGACCCCGGGGTTTGGAACGACTCCGGATCTTGGAACGACTCCGGCCAACGACTAAATATATTTATGTGTTGTTTATTTTTTTTTCATTTATTCGATCTTTTATCATATTATGACTTGTTGTTTCTTTTTCCGAACCAACTAAGAAATTTGTGAAATGTATTGGCTATGGTTACCAGGAAGACTATACAGCTATTTCTAAACCCGCCAAGGTTATTCATCAGCAGTCTTTGGCATCGATTACTTTGAATACAAATCAAATGACTTTATGTGTCTTAAATGAAATTGTAGAATAGCAATCGCTATGAATAGTTAAGCCGGAGAGTTCAACTGGAAGTTAAAAACAAACAAAAAAGATTTTGTCGGGCGTGGCCGACACATCTGGTTGTTCAGAAAAGTCAACTGAAAATAGGTTTTGGACCCCCTTGGACGTTCTCTAAATTCACCAAGATTTTAAAAATAATGTCATATTTTAAATTGTGGGAAACATTCATTGTTTGTGGTAAAATCAATTGAACTTATACATGAAAGCTTAGTTCTTTGCCTAACTTTGTTCTATTCGGTCGCAAATACTTTCGCTCAAAGTTTATTCCACAATCAGTGCATATTTTCTTCTTTTTTTACACTATTTAAAAAATCGATAAAGTTGATATATAAATATTATTACGTCATTTGAGGAACAGTTGCCAAACATATCAGCAAGTGTCTCTGTCTCCTGTTACATCAAGAACAGTACATTGGAAGTGTTGAAAA
The DNA here is from genome assembly GCA_963513945.1 of Hydrotaea diabolus. Lineage (NCBI taxonomy): Eukaryota > Metazoa > Arthropoda > Insecta > Diptera > Muscidae > Hydrotaea > Hydrotaea diabolus. The sequence continues at coordinate 96,513,947 of OY740720.1, read as the reverse complement.
TAAAATAAATATGCCCCACGCTGCCAAATCCTTGCGGCGCCACAAGGGGAAAGCAACATTTAAAAACCAAAAACCACAGACCATGGCATTCAAATTGGGAACTATTGGAGCAACGTCATCCACCTACAACAGATACAGTGACCTCTCCAGTATCGAGGATATAGTTGAAACCCCCGAATCAAACATAAATGTGGTTGATGTTCCCTATAAACCACCACCGATTGTAACTGACGTAAATGTTCCATTCCGTCAAATTCGACTGTGTTAAGCAACGATTGTGTTTACAAACGTACTTCAATTGGAATTAAAATATTTTCTCAACACAAAGAAAAGTTCGATTTTTGATTGGAAAAATTAAAGAAATCTTGGATTGAGATTCATACCTTCAACGCTAAGGAGAATAAACTATATACAACCTTAATCCGTGGTTTATCCAGAATAATCGCCGATGATGTCATTACAGAATTAAAATCATACAACTTGTTCCCCGTGTCAGTCGTAGAGATTAAAACTCGCTTCAGTTCCGAAAACGATGCTGCATACATGGTACATTTGTCTTTCATGTCAAACTCAGTGTCCTGTTGCCTACATTCTGAGCGTTTTTTTCCGATGAATTTAATAATTTTGAATTTTTTCCAGTTTGTGTTGTTTTAGGAACTAAAAAACTTTACAACCTGTTCTTACATTCCTCCTTCGGCCGATTTATATTTTTGTATCATTTGACTGCCGTTAAAAATATAATTCTAAGCATGAATGAGTCTGATATTATTATAGCATTGGGCGACTTTAACTTATCTTCTGTATCATGGCACATGTTGCCGGATTCTGAAGCACTATTCCTCTAACTAACAGCGATTGGTCCACTGATGTTGCTAGACGATTGACAAAAATGAATTTGTCTCAGATTAATAGTATTCTCAACCTGAATGGGAGGATTCTTGATTTGATGTTGCCAATGAAACACGTTCATTTCAAGTTATGAGAATGTATCCTATTTCTACTCCGGAGGACAACCATCATCCTACTATATGTATTTCATTCTCAGTAACATTGCCCCACCAATCTCCATCTCCACGTCCTTCTGGTGATTCTTTAAGATTTTGCTTCAAACGTTGTGACTTTCGTAGACTTAATTCTCTTTTATTATCTGTCGATTGGAAGGCTATCTGAAACTGCCGAATTTGATTTTGCTGTTAAGAAATTTAATGACATATTAAATGAATTTGTATCTAAAGCAGTGCCTGTGGAACCCATTGTTGTAGAAAAATCTATGCCTTGGACATCTATGGAGTTATGTAGATTAATAAACATGAAGAGTAAATTATTTAAAAGATTCAAAAGAACAGGTCTAACTGCTGATTATGGTAGGTACAATATGCAGTCTCGTCGATGCTATAGGTCGTACTTTTCAAAATTTAGGAACAATTTTAAAAAGGAACCTAAATCATTTTATAGTTTTGTTAATTTAAAACCTCGAACATCTTCTAAGCCGTCGAGAATAAGATTAAATGGTGTTGACTTTTCAAGCGATCTGTCAACTGCAAATTGTTTTGCTGACTTTTTTGAAAATACATATTCCGAATTTCTTCTGTAAATCAGATAGTTCCTCCTATTTTATATTTTTCCCTTATTAAATTACATTTGCATCGTCTTAAACCCACTAGTACTTCTGGGTCCGATGGAATTGCGAATATATTATTGAAAGGCTGCTCTGAATCCCTTGTCTTATACTTATCCTTATTATATATTTCATCATTAAAATTGGGATACTTTCCTAATTTATGGAAATGGTCCTACATTTATGAAGTGGATACAAGCACTTCATAAATGTGGTAGTCTGTTAGATGTATCGAACTATAGAGGGATTGCTTAATTAAGCGCAATTCCTAAGTTATTTGAAAGGATTGTAACAAATTTTGTTTTACATAATGTGGCCCCATCCATGTCAACACGGATTTTGTAAGGGTCATTCTGCTATTACTAATCTACTCCACTTCCTGAATCCTCTTTTTGTCCCACAGGGTAGCCATCTTGGACCTATTCTATTTTTACTATTCATTAACGACTTGCCCCTTTCTATTATCAACTCTAATTTACTTATGTTTGCAGACGACGTGAAATTATTTTCTTCTTATGATAGCCTTGCGAAATGTCACATACTGCAGAATGATTTAGACAGATTTAGTTCCTGGTGTGAATTTAATTTTATAGAATTGAACATAAAAAAGTGTAAGCATGCTTCTCTAGAAGTAGATTGTTGGCTACCAAATTTAAATTATGTGGCTCTGAGTTGACATTGGTTGATTCATTTATTTATCTTGGTTTTATGATGGAAGGAAAGTTAAATTTTAATAACCATAAATAATGGTTGTCACGGACCCGAAATCATGATAAAAGTACTGTGCAGCCACGAAAATCAATGTCACTTTGCCATTTTGTTAAAAACTTGTCTTCTATTTAAATATAGAAGCAAGAGGTCTTGAGCCGGTTTAATCCCTGTTCAATGTGTAAAAGCAACAGACCGAAATAAAACAAACGAGCTAAACATACGTACATGCACGGCACGGCACATAAGTTGACAAAGTCAACTAAACTCTTTTTACAACACACACACACACACGTTGTAAAAGAAATCTATTGATGGCTCTCGATGTGGAGTCTCTATAGAGATGGCAAGAGTGAGCTGTATTTTCGTGGGCAATTGTGTGAAGAAAACTTGAAAAGTAAGGTTTACAACAGTAGTTCTCATTTGTTTAAGGAGAGCATGGCCTCATAGAGTTCGGTTTTACTTTCAACAATTGCAGCAAGGCTTTCTGAAGAGGGTTGTCACGGTCCCGAAATCATGATAAAAGTAGTGTGCAGCCACGAAAATCAATGTCACTTTGCCATGTTGTTAAAAACTTGTCTTCTATTTAAATATAGAAGCAAGAGGTCTTGAGCCGGTTCAATCCCTGTTCAATTTCAAATACTATGTTAAAAAAACGGCCAAGAAAAGCAAAACATCTTCTTATCTGCATTTTTAACCGATGCATCTTCTCAAATCATTTCCTAAAAGCGTTCAAGGAAGCTAAAGTCATACCGAGTAACAAGACAAATAAACCGGTAAACAACCCCAATAGTAACAGACTTATTATCCTTATAAGTAACATAGGGAAGATATTCGAAAGACTTATATGCAACAGACTCCGGGATTTCACATCAAGCCATAACATAATATCTGCAAAGCAATTTGGCTTTAGGGAGGGGCATAACATAATTAATCAAGTCAGTAGAATTAAGAATAAAATAATTAGCAAACAAGCGCACAAGAAAGTCTACTGGATTAATACAATTGAATTAAGATATAGAAATGACATTCGACACAGTCTGGCACAATGGCCTCCTCTACAAGATATTATCTGTTAACACACCGACATATATCTGCAAAATTGTAGCCAATTTTCTGCAAAACAGAACATTTGCATTTCCGTATATAACATTACATCATTTTTAAAAATCATACCAGCTGGACTACCACAAGGATAAATCCTTTCTCCAATTCTTTATTCAGTCTACACATCCGGCTTTATAACACCAAAAGAACCCGATATTGCTTACTATGCAGATGACACTGCCCTCATAACGTCGAGTGAACTGACAAGTGCAGTACTGAAAAAAATGGAGCACAGTCTCGTGGCTTGCAACAACTACTTTCGAAAATGGAAATACAAATTAAACAACAGAAAATTTAAAGCAATATTTTTCCGTGGAATAAGTCACCAAAAAGAATTTCATCCACGCAAATATTTTTCAACAACAACCCGTTCAAAATCGAGTAAAATATCTTGGTGATATTTTCGACAAGAAGTTAACGTTTCGGTAACTTATTTACAAGACATGTGCTAAATTAATAAAAACCCACAGAGCACTCTGGCCTCTATTAAATAGGCGATCCTCATTAAACAAAACTAATAAGAACCTATTATACAAATGTTATGAAATATGTAACAAAATATAAATCTATGTATTTTCCAAAAATAATTTATCAAACCAAAAATTTTGTTTATTTAGAAAATTATTTGATATAATAATGACCCTATTTTATAATTTTTTTTATATGTTTGACTCTTAAAGTAAAAAAAATACAGAATGAGGTTTCTCGTTTCCTTTTACCTTCTAAACAATTATAATGAAATTAATTTCTTCAAAGAAAAATAACCATGTATCTCCAATTGATGAAATATCATTGTGGTAAAACTCAAACTTCTGAAGCATTTCTTTTGTAATATTTAAATGTATTTTTGGTTCATTAAATAATTGATAAAAAATATATACATGGGTGCTATATATAATTCTTCGCCGATTTTATCCAACTTCAACATTGTCCGTCCTTGACCAAAAAAAAATTACTTGTGCTAAATTGCAACAATATTGGATGAATGATGTTGCTTCTAGAGCTAAAACAGACAAATCGGATGTATCTAAATTTATAACTTGGGCCAAATTTAATTTAGATTGTATGGAATATTTGGCTTCTTCTGCTAAAGACATAAATTCGGATGAACACATGTATGTATATGTTTGGTAGCTGTATCTAAATCTAAACCTATTTTCATTAATTTAATAACGTTCTTCCTTTGCCAAAAAAAAAACTAGGATGTAAGATTGGATGTAATATGTGGCTTCTAAAGCTAAAGTCGGTTTCAACATATGCATGGGAGCTATATCTACATATGAACCGATTTTCTTGCCATAAAACTAGCATATGTAACACTCTTCTCCTTTTGCTCTCACGCTACGTGAGAGCAAATGTTTAATGTGACCGGGTCTGATCAATAAAACAATGTTCACAGGTTATATGTTCCTTAATATCATAAAATTGCAGACAGCTGCAAAACACAAGTTAGATTAAGAAAGCGTCCATAATTGTAAACAAGTATAACCTTTCCATAAATAAGGAAAGGACCACAATTTCAACCATGAATTAAATAATAAGGATAAGGGTAAGACAAAGGATTCAGAGCAGCCCTTCAATAATATATTCGGAATACCATCGAGTCCAGAAGTATTAGTGGGTTTAAGACGATGCAAATTTAATTCAATAAGTGACAAATCTAAAATAGGAGGAACTATCTGTTTTACTGAAGAAATTCTGTAAGAGTACGGAATTGCAGGATTAAACGAACGTAAAGAATATGTATTTCGAAAGTCAGCAAAACAGTTTGTAATTGACTGATCGCTTGAGAACTCAACACCATTAAATCTTATTTGCGATGTCTTACCAGATGTTCGACGTTTTAAATTAACAAATCTGTATACTGATTTAGGGTCCTTTTTAAAATGGTCCCAACTTTTGAAAAGTACGACGTATAGCATCGACGAGACTCAATACGAGTATTGTACCGTTGTCTCGCCAAGGAATATCTACCATAATCAGCAGTTAGACCTAATCTTTTGAATCTTTTAAATGATTTATCCTTTACGTTTTTAATCTTCATAACTCGGCAGGTTCAACAATGGGTTCAATATGCACTGTTTTAGATAAAAATTCATTCAATATGTCATAAAATTTCTTAAAAGCAAAAGCAAATTCTGCAATAGTACCACAACTGCTGATAGCCTTCCAATCGATAGATAATAAAAGAGATTTAAGTCTACGAAAATCACAACGTTTAAAGCAAAATCTAAAAGAACCACCAGAAAGACGTGGAGATGGAGATTTGTGAGTGAGTTAATGTTACTGAAAATGAAATCCATATAAAATACATATATAACTGGAATTTATGAACAGGTAATAACAACTTTTTAGTACCAAATGCAACACTGCAAACAAACTGCATTATTAAATTCGTTAGAAAAAATACTTTCAGAAGGTAGACAACAAGAAACCGTAATTACGACACCACAAACGATTCTCTCAATTCTATCTTTCCTATAAATCATGTATAAGTAATTATTACACTGAACCACACAGTTTAAAATATAATTTTTAACCATGTCTCATAAATAACAACAATATCAAAATCAAAGTCATAGCTATCAACAAATAAGCGGCTTAATTTAGTATTTTGATTGACGTTTTGATAAGCTGTACTGTATAAGTATAACTTTCCTCGTTTTTTGAGGCAGCTTGGCTAAATTTGATCTTTCTTTTCAGTTATTTCTTTGCACAAACTTCCCATTTGGCCAAAAATTCAGCGTCAACAACCTTAGAGAAGACATCTTCTGACACATTTATCTTAAATGAAGATATATAATTAGAATATGATTTAAATTTAAAAATATTCAAGTCACCTTCCAACTGCGACTTTATACAATGTTCAATTTCGTCAGTTGTGGTTTCTGCGGCAAACCGAGAAATAAAGACCACCGTCTTTCTTGCTGGAGTGACAGGCCAAATCAACCGTTTGAATAAACGGTCCGTCTCCTGTCTGAACGTCAATAAACACCTCCTTGACATTAGCCGGGCAACTAGAAACCGTTGTGTGAAGGTTCACATTCAATTAACAAATTTTGTCAGTTCCACTAGAAGACGGTCCTATATTATATGGCAAAACATTTACCTGTTCCATTTTAGGAACCGCAGATAACGTCCTACCAGAAGATGTATTTTCCTGCGACTTGGGAGAATTTTTCTTTGACGATTTCTAATTGTTTTGGTGTCGGTGGCGTCGTCTGTCATACGAAAAAGTTATCCAAGTCCGGATATGTATTAAATAACTCAGAAAATTTAGGAAATTTATTCTGAATATTTAACAACTCCAATCCCATCTTAGATACCAAGCCAATACAGTGGCAACACTCACTCTAATATCCACAAATTTGCGAGGATCTTGTTGTAAAAAACACAGCACAAATTCAACAATAAAAATCACAAATATTATGATATTTATTATGTCACTGGATAGCACTATATCACTAAACTATGTAACAAACACTTCTAGTGATTATTATCAAATTGAACACGGCTTAAATATTTAAGAACCATTAAATTTGTATATCAATAATGTAATAGCGCGGAGCACTGAATTTATTCAAGTATCACGACCGGTACCTTATTAGAGTATCAGGTCACAAGCTCATATCAGGACACCGTCAGATTAGAAGTCCTGCAATGAGACTTGAAGTTGGCACTAGCGACTACTTCAGAACTTGCAAGAATGAAAGAGGTACACAAAATGTTTTTTTTTACGTAAAGACTAGAAGCTAGTCGGTCTTGCAAACGTCGGTATTGTTTATCTTAGGATCAAGAAACGGAAGGAATGCATTTTTTGGGCTTTTCTCTTTTATTGATCATGTTCAATTTTTAACTTTAAGTTGATGGAAATATTTTGAATCGAGCTAATCTGATAAATTTGGCTAGTTTCCGTGGTATAAGAATAAATAGGTCATACTAAGTAAGTCTGCTCGCACGAGTTTTCAATTTAATTTAACATAGAATAAAACAACGAGCTAAACAAAAAAAATTCCTTAAAGGTAAAGAAGGGCATCAGGGTCTTCCAAAGGCCACATGAGTAACTGAGACTTAAATACATTATAATAAGCGCTGTGGAAATGATGTAAATGCAGATGTACTATATAAATATTCCCTGTTATGTTTTTTACATACAGATTTGTAATGACTATAAAGTTTACATAAAATATTTTCTACAAGAACAAGTCAAGGAAGACAAAACGGTTTAATAACGGTAATTTTTTACTCCAGAAAAAAATGCCATATTTCGATTTGTGAGGTACGCAGCATCCGAGGCACTAATGTTGACGATTTATCGTCTTTTTGTTATCAAACAAAACGACTGCTGTTATTAATCTGACCCGGAATCGCCCCGGTCTGTGCGAAACTTTCAGCTATATAAGTTTTAGTAATGATAATCGTCATTGTTGCTACAAGTGTATTTTCTTGATCAATTCAATCGCAGTTACCCGAATTTTTGGAACCAATTTCCACGTCCCTCGCTCTTTAACAATACAAATTCTTGTAAGCAAACAAGTGCAATACTTGGTATACATACATACATAGCTCGTAAAATGTGTGTAAAAATCACCATATCTACCAAATACTTGTCAGCAACAACAAACTCGTTAATATTTGACTATTTGGGGGCAGAAAAACAACGAAAAGATGAAACAGATGTATTATCAAGCATACCCTCAATGGATATGCCTTTGGGGTCTGGCGATATGAACACTAATTAACTGTTCACAAAAGGTAAATTAAGTTAAGCTTATGAAATACGATCCAAATGTGCGATGTGCGCGATCGAAAAGATTAAGCATGGTAGAAGTCGAATTATACTGATACTGCAGTGATGACCACACAGAATAAAACAAAATTGACCCTGTAATTTAAAATGCAATTTTAAATGCAAGCAAGGACCACGATCGAAACCAAACGAAGACACTTTTGCTATTCCTGAGTCGGCAGCACAGGAAAAGTATTTCAGCAGCAGACTCAATAATATTGCAACTAAATAGACTGTGACAAAACGGAGGCCCACATAACAGTTGTAAAAGGACCCTGAACAAGTTCCCCTTTTGGTTAGGTTAGAAGTATTTGCATCGGTGTCTAACCTTAGATAGTTGACATGCGTTGCAGAAGTTCTTTTCGTTTATATGTAATCATAATTTGCACTCTCATTCTAAGATATCGAGACTTAACCTGAAACTCCAATAATATACATAAATAATCATTGTTCGGCATGGATATGGTTAAAAAAAGGTTGCCAACGGTATGTTTTCAAAAAAAATTTATAAAAAAAAAATTTCAGAACTGCCTTAAACTTCAATTAAATAATAATGAACCGGATTCATAAATGCTGCTCTAAAATGCTTGTCTTGATATTAATTCTAGTTGGGGAATCTGTTACTATCTGTTGCACGAAATGGCCAAATTTGTGAAACTTCTTCAATATAGTATTATGTTAGATGAATCGAACTGTATAGGAATTGATAAATTAGGCGCAATTCCTATGATATACAAAAAAATTGTGATAATCATGTAATGTAAAACTCTGTCAACACGATTTATATTAACATCTAGTATTGTTTTTTAAAAACAGTGTCATTTGTACTTTGTATGTCAATGAAAAAAACGGCACGACTGACACAATGAATGTGGAGCGATCAATCCCGCGACTGCCGGTTCTATGTACCGGATTGACCCGAAACTCTTCGGTCAGGGATAGTCACCTCAACAATATATGTTTTTTGTTCGTAAATTTTTCGTCGTGGGAACAGCACTTTCCCAAATACCTGCTCCGAATACTAATGGTCCGAGCCGGGATCAAACAAAACCCCGGACCTTGGATCTGCTCGGTTTGTCAAAACCGAATACACCATCGTGCTACGTCTGTTTGGTGTAGTCGTTGCATGGAGTGGGTGCACTTCAGGAGCTGTTCAGGTTTGAACCACATCAGGGAGTATAGCGAAGCAGACTTTTTGCCTCATGCTGTATCAACGAAGTTAGCAGTGGAATTCTGGATTTGGTGTTATCATCGCCGTCTACATTTTCGTCGTCGTCATCATCATTCAACTACGAGACTCCCCCGCAGTCGCCCTCGCAACAGCATCAACATATATAGCATCTTACACCACAGATTGCTGTTGCCACTCCTGACAGGGCATCAATTTTGCAATTTATTTGTAATGGCCTACGCAACAAAAACAGCGAGGTAATAGAATTTATGAGTCGGAGAAACATTATGGTCGCTGCGATCCAAGAAACAAAGCTGAATGCCACCTGCAGCTTGCCCAGTTGTGACGGATACAACGTGCTACGTAAAGATCGCACCAGAAGTGGAGGTGGTTCTTTCCTGTTACAGCATTCTGTGCAGTACAGACCTATTTCGCCTGAGCTTGACTCTAGAGACCCATACATGGAATGTATGGGGGTAGCAGTCAAGTCTGGAACTGCCGAAATAGAGCTGTACAACGTATACAACCCGCCGGTTGGTAGCTGTGCCCGCGTTAGCTGACAGACATTAGCAATTTGCTACAAGGCAATAACCGCTTGGTCCTAGGAGACTTTAATGCTCACCACGAACTGTGGCATTTTCTCGTAGCTTTGGCAGAGCAAATTGATAGCTCTACGTTCTGCACAGTGAATGAGGACGCCCCCACGCGGATTATGGGCGACTGCCATAGCTCGCCAGACATCACTATGGCATCGCCTGGCCTGATCAACGACGTCACCTGACAACCCGTCATCTCACTAGGATCGGACCACCTTCCCCTAGAGTTAAACAAGGAGTTCCCCAGGGTGGAGTTTTATCCCCGTCTCTGTTTAACATCTACCTCTCTAAACTTCCTGCACCACCAGACAGCGTTGAAATTGTGTTGTACGCTGACGATTGCATAATTCTGGCGTCAGGACCTAAAGTGGATGACATTTGGGAGAAAATCAACTGTTACCTCACTGACTTAGCACGTTTTTCACTGCGAGGAATATAAAAATATCTGCCTCAAAATCATCAGCCACACTGTTTACTGCATGGACCGCAGGGGTGCGTTTGTCACTCAATGTGAAAGTCGATGACGTCAACATCCCGACTACCAACTACCTTGGGGTCACATTGTACTGCCTTTTTCGATCCTCTGCACATGCTACAGCTATCTGTGACAAACTCAAAAGTAGAAGCAAGGTCCTCAACTCACTTGCCGGCTGTACTTACGGAGCCGACAAAGAAACCTTGCTGACCTCTTACAAAGCGATAGGTCGGTCTGCAGCAAACTACGCAGCACCTGTATGGTCGGCGAACGTGAGTACGACGCAGTGGAAGAAAATTCAGACTTGTCAGAATGCCGCCCTCAGAACATCTACAGGGTGTCTTCTTATGTCTTCTTAGGACCATCTACATAAGGAGACACAGATCCTTACCGTGCGCAGACACAATTTCCTGTTGTCTAAGCAATACCTGCTAGGGTGTTTTCGCAGCAGTCATTCTATCTACCATCTCTTGAACTGGATGCCTCCGGCCCGGTAGATCAGGTACGATCTTCATGATCTAGAGAGAGAGGTCCAGCGGTATAAGAGAGAACCTTTAGATCATCGAAACTATCTGGCAGGTCTGAACAACATTCACGCCGATGAAGTCGCAGCAGCAGTATCCAGCTACCGTGTGAATGTAGTGCTAGGGGAACATCCCCCGGAGATTTTACCTGAGGAGAAGTTACTACCTCGACAGACGCGCGTGGTTCTGACGCAGCTGAGATCTGGAAGGTGCAGCCGCCTCAAATCTTACTGGGCACGAATTGATGCTTACGTTTCGGACATCTGTCCCGCCTGCCATCAGGGACCACACGATGTGCTGCACCTCTTCAATTGCCCGGCCAAGCCCACTCAGCTGACCCGCAGGTCTCTGTGAACGCATCCAGTTCAAATGGCTCGTTTCCTCCACCTGGATATAGAAGCAGATCCCCCATAGACGAACAAGACTTCAAAATAAATATATTGTTGTTACAACAACAACAACAATGTGGAGCTATAGTCGACTTTCTTACCCAATAAAGTACACTTGACACACTCTGTTTTTATGTAAAGATGTAGCAAAATCAAACGATTTCCTTTCACTCAAAATGCTAAGGTCTGCCTATTCAACCTTAATTCCATTTGAATATTTAATAAAACGATTTTCTCAAACATGTTGGTCAATATACATATTAAAAGTATGTTTTTTAAGCCCAATAGCAATTAAGATTGTAAAAAATAAGACAGAAAATTAAATTTTAAACATAAAATAATTGTATTCGAAAGATGAATACATGGCATTAACATTTGAAATTGATTTCCGGCATATGGACATATAAATTGAATTAAATATTTTTGATTTATTTTTATTAAAACCAAAAAACGTAATTCAAGCTAAGTTATGTACCTAAATTCTTAAAAAGATGTGTATACGTGTAAAAAAGCTTTCGCTGCATCGACTTTTCTTGTTTACCAGACCATTTTTTTACCTTTTTGGGGTTTTTCGATTTGGTTCTACATATTTCACTGATCGGTTCACAGACAAAAACGTGACATGGTTCGGTTCAAACCAGCATAGGGTTCGATTTACATCCCTGGTAAAAACCCACGTTGTTTTGAACCTGTTTCAATCCAGATTTTAGGAAGTGTCACTGAAAGATCTCGGTCTACGAACATCTCAATGACAACCACTTTTGTCTTACATACATACAATCCATTAAGCAACAAACAGAAAATTCTCTCGTAATTATAATTGCTATACTGAATGCCCAGGACTTCCTGTTTAATGCCGGTTTCTTTTATAGAGAAGTTTTTACATCTCTTGAAGTTTAATCTCTTACTCGTAAAGACGCCAGCATTTCCGAGTTAATTAGTCCGCTGCTGAAAATGTGTGGTTCTTCTTACTCGGATATGAACCTAGGGTTACTTGTGCGATAGTCGTGCTTTATCTATATATGTGAGTACGTGATGTATACTTTAATAGACTAAATCAGAAAGTTTAATGATTTTTACATAGTTGCATAATGCCAAAATGTAAACAATATTTGCTAAAACACATTTCTTTGCGTTTTATACTCTCCAACATAGGATGAAGTATATAAAGGGTATCCAACCATAATGCACGATGTTAATTGTGAGTCACACCGTAACTTCATGTTTTTTGCCCAACTTAATTTGGCATTTCTTTGTTGCAGTGTTTGAAATTTAAAACCAATTCAAACAACCAATAAGAGGTACACAATTGAGCAGCGCGTTAAGATTGTTGAAGTCTTTTACGTAAATGGGCTTTTAATGCACTTTGTAATTTTTTGGTCAGCATAATCGACCAAATGAGCCCACAATCGGGAGAATTGTACGCAACTTTCAGCAAACCGGGCCTGTAGAAAATGTGAAAAAAACCTGTGCATGATCGCCCAGAACGTTCTGCGGAAAAAACTGAAATTATTTCCGACAGTGTGGCAGAAGACTGTCAACCTCGAATAGTGAATGGTGTTCGCTATCGCGAGATGACAAGGGATGTCTGGTATCCAGAAATTGGGGATATGGATCTAGACGTTATGTGGTTCCAACAGGATGGCGCCACTTGCCTCACTGCCAACGAAACAATGGCTCTTTTGCGCGAGATTCATACACCCTTCTATCATAATATATACGAACAATTAACATAGTGCGTTTTAGATGGACCACCCTTTATAAGTTCGTGATTCCGTTTGTAACACTTCGAAATACTTATCTGTGAGCATATAAATTATACACAGCATTTTTATATTAAATATAACATTTTTTTAATAAAATGGAACCTATTAACAACCAATGAAACCGTATTTTTTAATGAAATGACAATTTGAATGTTTTTGTACTCCCGCCATGGATAATTTTGCAGTATTCATTGAAATCATAAGGAGCTACGGTTGCTAATGGTAATTTAATGTTGTTGTTGTAACAACAATATATTTATTTTGAAGTCTTGTTCGTTTATGGGGGATCTGCTTCGATATCCAGGTGGAGGAACGGCGCCATTTGAACTGGATCCACAGAGACCAGGGGGTCAGCTGAGTGGGTTGGCCGGTCAATTGAAGAGGTGCAGCACATCATGTGGTCCCTGATGGCAGGCGGGCCAGATGTCCGCAATTGAGGCACTATCCAGATCTCAGCTGCGCCAAAAACAAGCGCGTCTGTCGAAGTAGTACCTTCTCCTAAGGTGAAATCTCCGGGGGATGCTCCCCTAGCACTACATTCACACGGTAGCTGGATACTGCTGCTGCGACTTCATCGGTGTGATTGTTGTTCAGACCTGCCTGATAGTTTCGATGATCTAAAGGTTCTCTCTTATACCGCTGGACCTCACTCTCTAGATCATGAAGATCGTACCTGATCTGCCTGGGTGGAGGCATCCTGTCCAAGAGATGGTGGTTAGAATGACTGCTGCGAAAACGCCCTAGCAGCTATTGCTCAGACAGCAGGAAATTGTGTCTGCGCACGGTAAGGACCTTCATCTCCTTATGTAGATGGTCCTCAGAAGACATAAGAAGACACCCTGTAGATGTTCTGAGGGCGGCATTCTGGCAAGTCTGAATTTTCTTCCACTGCGTCGTACTCGCGTTCGCCGACCATACAGGTGCTGCGTAGTTTGCTACAGACCGACCTATCGCTTTGTAAGAGGTCAGCAAGGTTTCTTTGTCGGCTCCCCAAGTACTGCCGGCAAGTGACTTGAGGACCTTGTTTCTACTTTTGAGTTTATCGCAGATAGCTGTAGCATGTGCAGAGGATCTAAAAAGGCTGTCCGATGTGACCCCAAGGATTTTGGGGTAGTTGGTGGTCGGGATGTTGACGTCATCGACTTTCACATTGAGTGACAACCGCACCTCTGCGGTCCAAGCAGTAAACAGTGTGGCTGATGATTTGGAGGCGGATATTTTCATATTCCTCGCAGTGAAGAAACGTGCTAAGTCGTACTCACGTTCGCCGACCATACAGGTGCTGCGTAGTTTGCTGCAGACCGACCTATCGCTTTGTAAGAGGTCAACAAGGTTTCTTTGTCGGCTCCGTAAGTACAGCCGGCAAGTGAGTTGAGGACCTTGCTTCTACTTTTGAGTTTATCGCAGATAGCTGTAGCATGTGCAGAGGATCGAAAAGGCTGTCCAATGTGACCCCAAGGATTTTGGGGTAGTTGGTAGTCGGGATGTTGACGTCATCGACTTTCACATTGAGTGACAACCGCACCTCTACGGTCCATGCAGTAAACAGTGTGGCTGATGATTTTGAGGCGGATATTTTTATATTCCTTGCAGTGAAAAACGTGCTTAGTCAGTGAGGTAAGAGTTTATTTTCTCGCATATGTCATCCACTTTAGGTCCTGATACAATTTCAACGCCGTCTGGTGGTGCAGGAAGTTTAGAGAGGTAGAGGTTAAACAGAGCCGGGGATATCACTCCACCCTGGGGAACTCCTTGTTAAACTCTACGGGGCTTCGACTTTCTGTCTCTAAATTCTACATATACATATTTCCAGGCATCGGGAACTTTTGTTTTCGCCTTATCACTCTCTGGGTGCTCAATGAAAAGCCGGTTAAAATAACACGTGCACCGCTTCGAATCACTTTTCTATCACCGAACGTGACAGCTGTCCAATCATCCTTCTTTCCAGGGTTAGAGAGCGATTTGTCCGTTGTCCACAACCTATCAATTCCGGAACTCAAGTTGCACTGCTTTAAGTGGTCTAGCCATTTGTTCCGCTTATATTCGTTGGCCAATCTACTGATCTCAGAGTTGAGGTCCCTAATTCTAGGGTCAGTAGGGTGGGAACGACGAATATCATCACGCTCGTCTGCGAGTCCCGCTGCCTCCGCTGGTAAGTTTGGTCGTACTTCGGTTATTCGACCAGCAGGGATATGGCGAGCGGCTGCTGCGTTGATGATGGCCCGGAACTTTTTCTCGGCTACCCAAACATCCGACGGAATAGCTATATTATTAAAGCTGCGGTTGGTGGCTTCTCTGAAGGCGTCCCAATCAGCCTTTTTTTATTGAGAAATGTACGGCGTTCAGAGGTTATAAAGTCGGATGGTCTATTTATGGAGAGAATTATGGGAAGGTGGTTCGATCCTAGTGAGATGACGGGTGGCCAGGTGACGTCGTTGATCAGGCCAGGCGATGCAATAGTGATATCTGGCGAGCTATGGCAATCGCCCATAATCCGCGTAATCACTGTGCAGAACGTAGAGCTGGTCGTTGTCTAGGAGACACAGTTCATGGTGAGCATTAAAATCTCCTAGGACCAAGCGGTTATTGCCTTGTAGAAGAATGTCAGGCAAAAAACGGGGGCACAGCTACCAACCGGCGGGATGTATACGTTATACAGCTCCATCTCGGCAGTTCCAGACTTGACTGCTGCCCCCATACATTCCATGTATGGGGGAAGCAGAGTCAAGCTCAGGCGAAATAGGTCTGTACTGCACAGAATGCTGTTACAGGAAAGAACCACCTCCACTTCTGGTGCGATCCTTACGTAGCACGTTGTATCCGTCACAACTGTGCAAGCTGCAGGTGGCATTCAGCTTTGTTTCTTGGATCGCAGCGACCATAATGTTTCTCCGACTCATAAATTCTATTACCTCACTGGTTTTGTTTGCGTAGGCCATTGCAATTAAATTGCAAAATTGATGCACTGCCAGGAGTGGCAACAGCAGTCTGTGGTGTAAGATGCTGTTGCGATGGCGACTGCGGGGGGTCTCGTAGTTGGATGATAATGACGACGACGAAAATGTAGACGGCGATGATAACACCAAATCATGAGACTTCGTTGATACAGCATGGGGCAACAAAGTCCGCTTCGCTATACTCCCTGATGTGGTTCAGACCTAAACAGCTCCTGAAGTGCACCCACTCCATGCAACGATTACACCTTACAGACGTAGCACGATGGTGTATACGGTTCTAACAAACCGAACAGATCCAAGGTCCGGGGTTTTGTTCGATCCCGGCTCGGACCAGTAGTATTCGGAGCAGGCATTCCGGGAAGTGCTGCTCCCACGACGAAAAAATGGAAGAACAAAAACACATATTGTTAGGGTGGCTGCCCCTGGCCGACGAGTGTTTGTTTTGGGGCAATCCGGTATATAGAACCGGCAGTCGCGGGATTGCGGTAATTTAATGTTTTGGTGCACTGGGTCAGGATATTCAATTCAGCCACACCGTAAAATTAATGTCATATTCATATTTTTATTTAGTACTTATATATCCATGAGCCAATATTGGGTCCCTATGTTCTAAAAGCCATATTTTTCTGCGTCCTTGAGACATTAGGCCAATAGTCCTAAAATTAAGTCGAATTCTAAAATTTATGTTATATTTGGAATTTGACGAAAAAAATTACGAGAAATTGTAAGGAACACTATAAGTAAACAATTAGGAAATTTGTACTTTTCAAGTAGTCTAAATACGAAATGGATCACCACATGCGTAATTATACCTTTGGAAATACAAGTGTAAAAACTGATAGTATCTAGGTCTAAATGGGACGTTAATAGAGATTTTTGATATCAAATATTCAGATTCCACAAACCCACGCATAATTTTACACACCATAATCACATTCATCACAGTTCGCCTGCTCTTCAATGAGGGAATTTTATAAGCCTGTTGTTGTAAGAAGGGAGTTCAAGTCCGTATTTCAATGTAGGCCTCTTAACCAAAACAGTAAAAATTGTTTCTGCACGGATTCAATTTTGTTACATAAGAATCGTATTGGGGATCCGAAACCACTGATCCATATTCTAAAATTGGCCTGACTGGACAAATATAAAGCTGTTTCGTAGTATATGGGTCAATGAACTCTTTTGCCCAGCGTTTCATAAAATAAAAGACACCATACGCTTTATTTACCATACTTATGATATGGTTATTAAAATTTAACTTTCTGTCCATCATAAACCGATGTCAATTCGAGCCACATAATGATTCTAATGATTTGATCTCAAACATCATTTCTAAGTCAACAAGGAGGCCTGAAATTATGATACCTGCAATTTTTTGTTCAGTTTTTGAAAGAACTGTTGTTGTTACAATAGCTAGGATTTGGTCTATGTGAACTTTCTTCCATTGGTTAAAGAAGCTTTGATCTCACGGAAAATAACTTTAAAAACAGAATTATAATTCTCTTACATGTCTTGCGCTTATTGTTGCCAGTAGTAGTTAATTAAATTAAATTTACTTGAATATCTACATAGAACTTTTAACCAAGTTAGGGATCTTTTTATACTAGTAAAGTAAATGTTTATTTTTTCAAGAAACATTTAGGAATGTGTGAAAAAATGTTTTGTTGAATGGACTGTGTTCAGACATTTGCAACCAATATGCTGTTTTTGACCTTCAAGGCTTATTGTAACGCATTTTATAAGTAATAAATAAAAAAATGTATCTCGAGTAATTCTATTTGTCCTCTATGTTTGTGGGTAACTTGGACAATAATCTTGATGCAGACACTGATGTTACCAGTTAGAATATCTGGACTCAAACTGGAAGTAATCGTGTACTACCTACCATACGAGACAAGAGGCTAAAGTCTGGTGCCGCGGAAGTTCAGGATCCCCTTGAACTGCTGTTCGGCCTTTGGGGAGTTTCGCGGTGGCTTCGGTTTAACAGGTAAAGCGCAGGTAGAGTGAATACTTCACGTGGACTTGTGTATCAACCGGGTGTTACGACTCATAGAGTAGCAGAAGTTTCAACCTCTCACAAATAGATTGCTGATGCCAGCACAGCTGATCTTTACATGGATCTCTCCAGTATATCTGGATAAGCGTTGGTAATGACAGCCGTAGTTCAGGCCATAATGGTGCTAATCACGTTAAACTGGTATTAATCTGGTATGTAATACCCATACGTCCAAAGTTTAAGGGTTTCGATTTTTAGGCAGATACTGGCCGGCCCGAGATCCAAATTTGCTCAAATCTTAAACGTGCGTACATGTTTGGTTTTAGGAAAAATTTCACAGTTTCTACAAAATTAGGGGAAGGTTCCACATATGTGACAAATTAAAAGACTATAGCTCTTGTTGCTTGTACTGAATTGAACTGAATTGTTTTGAAGCAGAAGGGCAGAAATGCGGACATGGTTCGATCTTCTTCAAATGTTGCTATAAATATAATTTATAAATTTTATTATAAATTAACGGATATCGCGACCAGTTTAATATATACTAGTGAATTTTCGTGACTATACATTACAAATTAAATCCTGATAGTCACCCCGCTGCATACGGAATAAGGCTTCTAACAATCCGCTATTTGGGATTTTCAATCCGAAATCGGTCAAAAGTAAAATAAAATTCCTTTCAAGGAATCTCAGAAAAAATTAACCGTCTTTTAATAGAGGCGGGTACTAACGATTCGACCTGACAGAACATAAGACGATTTTACTGGCGACTTTTACGACTTAAATATCGAATATTAGTAAGTTTCCTATATAGGTTCCAATCAATTTGAAAAGGGTGTAATTCCATTTCTTTCAAAATAGTTACATTTTATTTGTTTGGGTTCTACATTTGCTTTACAGAAGTTGTCATTTAAAATGAAAATGCTATAAGTATAGTAAGTATTAACTTTTGTATTAATTAAAAGACTATAGCTCTTGTTGCTTGTACTGAATTGAACTGAATTGTTTTGAAGCAGAAGGGCAGAAATGCGGACATGGTTCGATCTTCTTCAAATGTTGCTATAAATATAATTTATAAATTTTATTATAAATTAACGGATATCGCGACCAGTTTAATATATACTAGTGAATTTTCGTGACTTTACATTACAAATTAAATCCTGATAGTCACCCCGCTGCATACGGAATAAGGCTTCTAACAATCCGCTATTTGGGATTTTCAATCCGAAATCGGTCAAAAGTAAAATAAAATTCCTTTCAAGGAATCTCAGAAAAAATTAACCGTCTTTTAATAGAGGCGGGTACTAACGATCCGACCTGACAGAACATAAGACGATTTTACTGGCGACTTTTACGACTTAAATATCGAATATTAGTAAGTTTCCTATATAGGTTCCAATCAATTTGAAAAGGGTGTAATTCCATTTCTTTCAAAATAGTTACATTTTATTTGTTTGGGTTCTACATTTGCTTTACAGTAGTTGTCATTTAAAATGAAAATGCTATAAGTATAGTAAGTATTAACTTTTGTACTTGTGTATGTATGTACATAGATTTCAGTTTTACCATTTTTTTTGGAACAAACAGCAGTACTTCCATGTATTTTACTCATACACCGACAAAATGTATTTATATGGGTAAGTGCATGCCTGGTCTAGAGACAAAATAAAAACTGTTCAAATCGCGAACCAGGGTATACGAGTGACTGTGGGAAAATTCATTTAGTCGCTAGAGCTGAATTGCACATACCCTCACCAACAGACCTTTTATATTTTAAGCTACTCGTTAAGAAAATACTGTTATGAAATGCGAGAAAGCTTTTTTGAATAGTCCAACTAAATTCAAAATTATTGTACTTATACTTTGTGTCGAAATCTATTACAATTGAATATCCGAAATTCGTAAGTCGTCTTTTGTTATCAGCACATATTTAGAGAAATACGTTTTATTGGTTGACTTTTTATTCTTCTCGCGAGTCACAAAGCGCTCAAATACAATTCGTATTTGCCGACTTATTCCCTTGTTTGTGTTGTTGTTAGCTCAGGTCATAGTTAGTATTTTGACATTGCATATTCACATTGTGCAGTGCTAGCTTTTTTGGGCAATAGTGCATATTCGTATGACTGGGTGTACGTTGTACGTAGTTTAGTATTTATTGCGTCAAGGATACAATATTTTATCAGGAATTGAGTCAAATATCAAAGATTGCTAATTTGTGGTTGATTGTGTAGCTGGTGTCAGAGTGATCCATGTAAGCAGGAGACTTATGCGAACAAATAGGTTTTACATACGCAAATACTCGACAACGAATCTACAAAGAAAATAGTCCAAATTGATGTAACTAATGCATGTATGTTCGTACATGTATTAGGTAGGAAGCTTCATTCACCTTCGAGACTGCCGCATGGCGAACAATACAGTTGGTCAAATTTGTTATACTATTCACATTCGTGCTAGTTTTCACACTGCATGTATATGTAAGTACGTTCCGCCAATTCGCGGGAAGAGGTCAAATTACTTAGCAAATGTCAATTTGCATACATATGTAGGTATGTACATTAAAAGTGCTTTTTTATTCATGTTTCTATATAAAGGGCGATCCCAAATTCAAGTCTCTTATTGAAAATTCAAAAAATTCAAAAAAATCAAAATCGGACAAAAATTATTTTTTTTCCGACGTATATTTGAAAGAGCAAGCAACATTCCCATTATGTATGAAACACAATTTTATTTAAGGCAGTAACTACTCGTTCTCATACCCAAATAACTTGCTAATAAATTGTTCGCACAACAGCTGTCCGTTAAAATAACCCACAAAAAGGTTAAACCGCATTCTTCGGGGTGGTGGTAAACTTTAGAGATGCGATAAGGAAGCGTGTGGTTGTGTGCCAACAATTCCTGATTCAATTGGACCTTAAAGGCGAATAATAGAAAGTATTTGTGCTGAATTCGCATTAAGCTTGGTGCGTGAAAAGTTGCGATCGATGGCGAGTCAATGTAGGTCACACGCAATCGGTTTCGGCCAATGTTACCGCCGACCATTTTTAACGACTATCAAGCCTGTAAACTTAGGTTCAACAGGTAAAAACTCCTAAAAACGTTTGTAGCGGCGCGCCTTCCACCTCGTAAATTTGGAGGCTGCGTTATAGTAGGTATCGGTCAGTGAGTATATTAATATTAATATATTAATCGTGCACAGCTCACTGATTTGAGTTTTCCCTTCTCCTTAATACGATGTTGTGGGAATAAGTAAGGTATTTCAAGAAAACCTGTACTTATAAACCGAGTAAGGAATGTAAATGTAAAATATTTTGAATGTATTTCTTGACTTGAATTTAATTTTTTTTGATTTGTAACAATGTAAACATTAATCTAACAAAACCAATCTCAGTTGTACGTTCGCGGTGCCAGATAATAAATAATTGTTAATTTGGCTGTAAATCAAAACACATAAGTTCTCAAAACCGGAGGCTGAGGATAGAATTCGCGGCGGCTCACATTGGGATTTTGTTGTCACTCAACAAAACTGAATTTTAAAAATGTAAAAAGGAGTTCAGACGACACGACAAATCGCTAACGCTGCGACAGTCGTGCCTTCCACCTGACACAGCCGCTAGTTATTAAAACCATTTAACCAAAAATAATGTTAACATCTGATTTGTGTTCTTTTTTACAGATAATAAAAAAAGGCAATTTAAAAATCGTTTATTTGCTGCTACCTCCGATTGCTATTTTGTCGCTGCACAGCCGCTGATTTTATATCGTGTTGGCATTTAGTTGTGTTTATTTGTGTTGCGTATGTCTAAACAGTACTTAATAACGAGTTTTGTAGTGAAATGTTTAAATATTTAACGTGCATTCTGGTTTCTAAAGTAAATACAAGGGTGTAAGAGATACACACAAATGTATTAGTTCACGACAATATCTTTTTTTTATATATTTGAGGAACTAAGCAGTTCTCCATGAATTTAAAACAATAATTACAGATATATCATAAATGATTAGATGTGCCCACATCCAAGCCTTTTAAAGTAAACTTTTTGATTTTCAATCATTTTCACGCTATCACTCACAAGCTGTTCTTTCAATCAAAGAAGATAAACTGTACAAGATGGACAATTTGTAGAGATATCGGAAAACAGAGTTTAGTAATAATCATTTTGGAAATGCTGTTTTTTTGTTTTTAAAATGTGCGGATTTGGTGTTTTTTTTGTGTTTCAATTTTGACATTCTAGCGTACGGTAGAGCGTTTGTTTATTTGATCATTTTGTAGTGAACAAAAGGAAGAATAACAACATTTGCGGTTTTTAATTCTCAAAAGCTTGTTTAGCTTGTTTAGCGAGTTTTTTAATAAAAGGCAAAGTGAAAAATGATTTTATCGCAATTTCGGGTCCGTGAAGATCTTCATAATAAAGCTTGGCTGCAACTTTGAAAAGGAAAACTGAACTTTTTAAGACAAGTTCTTACCAAAAGTACAAGGAGAAATAATGTTGTTAACCTCACTTTTCGAGTTTTCTTTACAGTTGCTTTCGAAAGTAATGGGAGCCACGGTTACACATGTCACTTTGACAATTTTAAAAAAAAAACTTCTCTTATATTAAAATGTAGATGCAAGAGGTCTCCAGCAGGTTACTAAACCTGTTCAATTTGTTTTTAAAAATTGCCATGTACTTATATAATTAATTATAACAAGTAAAAAAGTCGTTAAGTTACATAACGTTTAAGGGTTGTTTTACGCATTACAAGGAATAGCCTTCACCATATGCTACTAAAGCGTAAAAATTTCAAATTAAATTTTAATTATTTGAACACTTTTACTTGGATAAGAAAAATTGTATGCGATAAAATCGATCTGGATTGTAAGAGTGGTGGACGTTGCCAATTCGGATGAGATTTATTTTTTTTTCATTTACTCAATGCTCGGTGCCAACATTCTACGACCAACTATTCTAATAAGACGGGCTCTAAATGTACACAGATTTTAAACCTAATTTCATTATTTAGTTTGTAAGAAAATGCCATTATTTGTGGTACCCTTATGTCTATGTTTAATTAGGCCGAATTATCGGTTCAGAGGTCCGTCACCCAATTTGCGAAAATAATTTTTGTTTTTAGTTGCTGAAAAAATGTATAGTTTTTTGGTACATATATGTGTCGGATTTATAATGGAAATACCAGAACCCTTGTACATTTGTATTGAGGCTATACCAAAACGTGGACCAATATCAATCTGAGTGACGATAAATTCAAATTCAACAATCAGCGACGCAAAAACTGCACGGCCCCAACGGGATAAAAAAAGATAAATTCGAATTTAAAACTATTTCACGAGAGAACAGTCACAACTGCAGGCCTCCTACGAAGATGTTAATGCTTCCATGGAGGACAAATGGAAATACTTTCGTCAATCAGACTAGCGCAGATTATTGCTGCTTACTATTGATTAGCGTTAGAAGGCCGTTTGTCTGAAATAATTTTCATTATATTGAATTCCTCACCTGTAATATGAAATTTGGGGAAATTGAGGACAATTTAAAATACTTTCGTATACGCAAATAACGCTGGAAGTCCGTTTTTCCCAAATTGTTTTCCGAATATTGAATTCTTCAACTAGAACGACAGAATACCGACAATCACGCGACTGCCGGTTCTATGTACCGGCCAGGGGCAGCCACCTCAACATAACGTGTTTTTTGCTCATTTTATTCGTCCGAGCCGGGATCGAACGGAACTCCGGACCTTGTCAAAACCGTATACACCACCGTGCTACGTCTGCAAGGTGTAATCTTTGCATTAAGTGGGGGCACTTTATGAGCTGTTTGAACCTCATCAGGGAGAAGAGTGAAGCGGGCTTTGTTGCCTCATGCTGTATCAACGAAGTAAGCAGTGGGTCTCTGGATTTAGTGTCATCACCGCCGTCTACATTTTCGCCGTCGTCGTCATCATCATCCTATGAGGCCGCGCAGTCTTCCTCGCAACAGCATCACCATATACAGCATCTTACACTACAGATTGTTGTTGCCACCCCTGAAAGTGCATCAATTTTGCAATTAAATTACAATGGCGTAAGCAACAAAATCAGTGAGGTTATAGAATTTATGAGTCGGAGAAAAATAATGGTCGCAGCGATCTAAGAAACTAAGCTGAATGCCAACTGCAGCCTGCAGAGCTGTACAACGTATATATCCCGTCGGTTGGTAGCTGTGCCTCGTGTTATTTGCCTGACATTAGTAATATGCTACAAGGCAATAAACGTTTAGTTCTAGGAGACGTTAATGCTCACCACGAACTGTGGCATTCTCTCACAGACAACATCCAGAGGGACAAAGCTTTGGCAGAACAAATTGATAGCTCTACGTTCTGCACAGTATATGAGGAAGCCCCCACGCAAAATATAGGAGATTACCACAGCTCGCCAGACATAACTATGACATAGCCTGGCCTGATCAACGCCGTCATCTGGCAACCCGCCATCTCATAAGGAAAGGACCACCTTCCCATAATTCTATCCATAAAAAGGTCATCCGACTTTATAACCTCTGAACGCCGTACTCGATTTCGATCAAAAAAAAGGCTGATTGAGAGAGAAGCCATCAACCGCAGATTTAATAATCTAGCCATTCCGTCGGATGTTCGGGTAACCGAAAAAAAGTTCTGGGCCATAATCAACGCAGCAGCCGCTCGCCATATCCCTGCTGGTCGAATACCCGTAGTACGACCAAATTTCCCAGCTGAAGAGCGTGATGACATTCGCAGAAGAGCGTGATGACATTCGTCGCTCCAACCCTACTGACCTTAAAAGCGGTGCGCGTGTTGTTTAACAGCCTTTTATTGAGCACCCAGAGAGTTTTAAGGCGAAAAGGAGTATTTGGTCGAATCCGCGCTCTCCGAGTGGAAGAGGCTCCACCACAATTTACCGTTGGCGATGTTGTCCATGTCAAACGCAGCGTTGTCCATGTCATCAAAGGCGCTAGGTCTGGACGGAATCTCAATGCTGATGAGTATATAGAGTATATGAACAAAATGATCAGTCTGTCGCTAGCCACAGACTTACTTCCCGATGTCTGGAAAATTGGCAGAGTACCGCTACTGAAGCCAGGCAAAGACGCAATGTGGACCCAATTCAATGAAGATTGTCTTTGGTCTTAATTATAGCAATGGAGATAATATACTTAATATGATTCAAAAAGAAACCACTGGATGAACCACCCGTTAGTATGTATAGTATGCATACATATTGCTACACAACACAGTGGCTTCGTCAAGATCGATATGACAAATTCAATATTAATATCGATAAACATTATGCCAGACGGGGAAGACATGTACTTGTGCAGCTAGGTAAGTACCCGTGTACATATAAGTACATACGTCATTGTGTCGCTGTTAATCTTTTTATAGGCGCAGGCAGAGAGAGAAGTGCCTAGTATCTGCCGTACCGTTAGTATTTATCTGTTCCAAGTGTCATTTCAGTGGCAGATTAAAGATTTAACAGGTAAACCATGTACACACGCAAACAAACACAGATATATTTAGTACGCTCATACACATCTATGTTCAAGACCTGATAGAATCGCTTTGTTTTCAAAGAGAGTGATGATGAGAGCCAGCTCAGACGTTTTGAATACATTTATCTGCGATCTTGCGTTGTTCGTTACTGAGATGTGGTAAAACCAGTTATACTGCAAAAGTTAAGCTGCATGACAATGACAACATTCAATATACCTACATCACCAAGCTCAAAATACGCCGAATGTACGCCTCCTGGATTAACGTGGTGCAGAAAGTAAGCCGTAGTCCGAGAGTTCCAAAAATAAAGTACACCAAGAACTAATTAAATTCCACATTGCTTACGTACATTATTATGAGTAATTTTCACTACAGAGTTCATAGACTATCTAATTTGGATTGCGTTACTTGCTTTTTCTTCTGTTTCTCGTGTATCGCCATAGAAACGATACTGGTGGCACACAAACACGCGTGCATAGTCCGCCGTAGTCATGGGAAACAGTTCGTACGTATGTATGTATGTAAATCTCGAAAAAGAAGGAGAACCAGAATACTACAAGAGGTTATTTCCCAAGCCCCGACTACAATGGTTCACCCGTCATACATATTTAAAATCAAAGAAAACGTATAAAACTACACATGGCCGAATCCACGATCCTATGGCGGATGGTCTTTCTCACCTACCTCTGCTCTGAAAGTCGCTGTGGTTGTATTACAGAAAAAATGTATATCTTTCTCTCATATCGAACGCGTGAGTGCGCCGATATTTGTATTTATTATGCACTGCAGCGCTAGCTACTTTCGACGGATTTAAATTAAATTTGGAAGAAGCAAACTAAGGCACATTGAATTTATTTCCATTCCACTTCCGAATTATTTACGTTTCGAAAACTTTTCTGTCCCACACTACTTTTTTATATCTGTAGAATGCAGAAGATAAAAACATTGCTTGGATCCCCAGATATGTGCATAGTAGTTTGTGCGTTTGTATCTGTGTGACGGAGAATATAAACAAGTCGAGAAAATCAATCGCGTAATTCAAATAAATTGATAATACGATCCCGTCGAGCACTAAACAATCACTGATTGGGTATTTGTAAATCGATTTTGATTATGGTGGACGAGATGATTTCGATTACTTGTGAAGTGCATTTCTTTCCTACGTAATCGATTAATAACGATTTTGGGGTAGATAAACGATTTTTTCTCAGGTAGAATTAGAGGCAAAGTCGTAACGTAACGCGTTGAACATTGCTTCAGTACGATTTGTTATGAATTTCAAGACTGCGATATATAAACTCTTTATAAATATTCACAGGCATATTCATTAAAAAAATTTATTTCTGATTTAAAGTACATATTAGCTAACAAACACTTTTTCCCTAACAAACGATTATTATAAAAAACACAGTACTTTATCAAAAATACATTTCAATCAATTTGTCAAATCAATGCTGGCAGCACCGTCGTCATTTTAACCTTAATGATGCTTTAATACGATTATCAATTGTATGAGTAGTCGAATCTATAAAACTTTTTATTGTTTATTTTAAAAAGAATTGTATTAATAAACAAAAAATATATGCATAATTGTCTAATAATAAAAAAAACTCATGTTTAAATATATGACAAATTCAGATAAATTTGTTGTTACAGATAAAAATATTCGAGTAACGAATAACATTTTTCTTACTTTGATTGTGTACAAATCACTAGTTATCTTTGTACAATTTTGTATTGCTTATCCCGAACAGAAAATGGATCTTTTCTCTTCTTATACATTTTCGATTGACGATGGTTCGAACGTATTTTTAAGGAAATAACAATAGTTCTCACCAATTCTTTGGATTAAATTTAACGTATCCATTGTATATTTTAAAATTAACTTTTTTCTTATTTTTATTGAAAAAATTCCACAAAAACGCAAAAGTAAACAAACCAAAAGCAAATGTCACTTTATAAAACAATTAACGTAGGGTGAAAGGAATATTAAAATTCACACATTTAATAATGGTTTACAAAAGGAATTATAGGAATTATTGATTATGTTAAATTTTCATAATCAATTTTGGAGCATCAAAAATAACTACGATTAAAAACGAAATTGATGGAACGGAACACACAGTAAAGTTTCCATAATAAATACAAATACGTGTATCGATGATTCCACCAGTGGTTTTCGCGGTGTAAGTCTTTCCAGAATAAGGTGGCAACCAATACTGAAAAGAAAAACAAAATAAAGTTTAACGCAACTCACGCGTAATCTGTAAAAAAAAGTCCTATTGAAAAAAATACCTCTAGATTGTTCACCCATTATGTTCGTGTTTAACCAACGGAGACAATTATTTTTTCCGATGCACAATACATGTCTGATATTCAATGGCCCGCGGCCATGGATCTTAAAAAAATTTCGTACTCGCACTTGGTTTAAGCTTTAATAACAGTCCATACGTTAAGTCGTGCTTGAATTTCCATGTTTTCTGATAGTACATTTTGTCAATTCTAAAAACTAACATATTAAGATTCCTGAGAAAATTTCATTGTTTTTTTGAAACTCGTGTGTCCATAGTAATAAGGACTATTGGAAATAAACTAAAATAAAATAAGCAGGGAAAGTGCGAAAAGACGTTTACATATCGGGAACTATCTATGATGGTTTGAAGTCGTAATAAGTACTATCTTGTAAGGAATTTAAACAATTGTACATAATAATTTCATGTTAAATAACAAAGAATTTGTCTAATAAACCAGTGAGACAAAACAACCAAAATACAAAAGGAACTCAACCCAAATAAACCAATACACAGGTTGCTGAGCCATCGTCGCATTCAAGAGCTTGAGCAACTTAGGCATTTTTTCTGCAGTGCAAGTTCGCGAAATGCATACTTCGCTATAAATGCAAACGCCAGCAATGAATGAGAGTGATACCTTCATAAAGACAAAAAAAACCTCTCTCCCGGCAGTGCTAACAACAAAATCAATAACAAAGAAAGTGTAAAATGGAAAACACGCAGGAAAACAACAAACTGAAACAAGACAAGGCGTAAAACCAGCCCTGCGAAAGGAAACACATACAAAAATTTGCAATACCGCGCATAGTGAAGGAACACCAGATTCTGCACCAAGTAATAACCGATTTTCATTGCTGAGCGCTGAAGAGTCTCATACTTCCACTTTAGCAACAGCTACAAATCAGTGTGACCGTTTTAGCATTTTTGCAGCTAAAATCATTTTTTATGCATTTAGCCGCAAAATTTTCATTTAGCATTTTTCTTAGCTTTTAGCAATTATTAATTTAGCGTTATTCTATCTTAAAATATTTTAGTACTTTTTTATAAAAAAATCTAATAATTTTTAGTTGTCTACACATTTATACATATAACCATGGCGATTCAGCTTTCAGTGTCTTCAGCATTTTAAGCGCTACCTGATGAAATTAAGTATTTGGTTATTAAAGCATTTACGCTGAGATTAATGATTGTTAAAATTGGTAAGAGCTTGTGACACTAGATGGTTGTCAATTAAATCAGCTGTAAATCGTATAGAAAGTCAATGGCTAGAGTTGAAAACTCATTTAAAAATTGCCGCAATGGTAGAATCATGTCAAGCCAATATTTTAAAAAAATGTACACTGACAAACATTTATTATATCTGAAGTTTTTGAAACCTTTGCTGTCAGATGTACAAAAAGTAAATAAGATGTTTGAAAGTAATAATGCTGACCCTACTCTGTTGCTATCAGAACTATATGTTCTTTTGAAAGACCTTTCCTATCAAATTGTTTTAAAATCTGACACTTTTTATCCCTTAAATTCGCGTTTAGAAGATTTTTTTTGTGCCAACACCATACATCAATTACAACTTTTTAAAATCAAAGAAAGATGTAATCAATTCTGAAGAAGAAAATGAAATAAGAGTTACGTGCCGAAAGTTTATAGCTCAGTTAATATTTGAACAACAAATGGAAGATTTCACAGTGGACTCAACAATTGATTTCTGGATAAGTGTATACGAATATAAAAATGCTTTAAATGAAAACCCGTTCAAGGAATTGACTTCTTTTGTTATGAAGTTTCTAGTTTTACCATTTAGTAACGCAAAAGTTGAAAGAGTTTTCAGTGGCATGAACCTTATAAAAACCAAAATTAAAAATAGCATGATATTGAATACTATGAATTTACTTCTTTACATTAGATGCGGATTGAAAAGGTTAAATAAATGTTGCAAAAGTTTAAAAATTACTAACGATCTCATAAAAAAATGTGATAAAAATATGTATGATAATATTTCGACCGACAAAAATATTTAAAAATGTACTGAAATGCTATTAAATAGAGATTTAAATTTTGGTTATTTGTTTTATATAAATATACATATATGTATGTACAAACCAATGTGATATTGAATGGTCACTTTTTCTTTATGATTCTTTTTTATTCAATAGTTTTTTTTGTTGTTTGTCATTGCTCAACAATACAAGGTTGAATTATTACTTGACATTGTTTTATTCTAATGAAATATATTTCTAAGGCAACATTGAATACAAAATTTTAAAAAATTAAAGCTGCATAGTGATAATTTTTATATAAAAAAGTTTTTTAATTTAGCATTATATTTTACATTTTAATATTTTTTTTAGCATTTTTTAGCATTATTTTAATGCTGATTTAGCTGCAACGCTTTTTTAGATCTGTGACCAGATCTAAAAATACAAGGAAAGCAAACACATACAAAAAAGTTGCAATACCGCGCATAGTGAATAAACACCAGATTCTGTAATAGCCGATTTCCATTGCTGAGCGCTGAAGAGCCTCATACTTCCACTTCTGCAACTGCTACAAATACAAGGTCGTCTCCAATATACCATCGGTAATGAAATGGTAAGCATTATTGCCCATCTAGGTGGAAGTGGTGGTTTTCACATTGAACCCCAAGGAAAGGCAACATACATGAAACCGAACTACATGCATACACCGAATAGGGATTTCTCGATATTTCGGCATATTTTACTGATAGAACAACAAACTTTTACACCTTTCGCTGTATTGCTGTAGTTGTAAAAGGCATAGAATCATACGTAGCATCTGAATCGCTAAAATAGCGCTTGGAAAAATTTTAATCAGTGGTCAACTTATTAAAAAACAAAAAAGAAAAAATGAAGTTCATGAAACTCCAGAATTTTTTATATGGGAGAATTAGTGTTAAAGAACCGCATATAAGAAAAGGGCCCGCAACACACAAAATCGTATTGTCATTGCCAACAGTTTGCGTTGTATGTGGTGATCGTCGGTTTGTAAAAAAAAATGTTCGGGGAACAGCATACTGGAAACTACATATTTGTGGGGTTTACAAAGAACTCAAACAGAAACTATATTCATGTCGGGAAACAGCTCATGGATCGTCTATACTCTCAATTCAAGTATATGGGCCCTTAAAGGTTACGAAGCACAGGTAGTATCAGCGTGTTTTACAAAGTAATTTTCGTTTTTCGAGAGAGAGCTCTGTTCTTAAGTTGTGTACCGAACCTAAAATATCATGTATTAGCCAGCACGATCCTTCCTTTTATATCAGTGCTGACATAGTTTCTTTAGTTTATGCCGGGTCCGAGGTATACGAAATCGTCTACTACCTCTCCATCATCATGTTGAAGTAATTACATTATAAGCTGTCACCCAGTCTTAGACCTCTTGTAGTACTGAATGGTTTGGAACCGTCACTTTCTGTTTTTACTGAGCATTACGTGTCACTCAGTGTCATTCTTCAAAGGCGTATACGTTTTCTCTTTCTCTTATCAGAGTGTCAAATCCAGCCTTATAATCGATGAAAATGTGGTTCGTATCGATCTGTTTCTTATGGGTCTTTCCCAGAATTTGTCGCAGGTTGAAGATTTGGTCGACTGTTGGCTTATTCGGCTCAAGTCTTAGGGTTAATTCAGATCGGCGAGTTTGGGCTTCAATCTTTCACACAGTATATTTGACAGTACCTATGGATGGATAGGAAACTTATTCCACGGTAGTTAGCGCAAACCGTCTTGTCTCCTTTTTTGTGGACTGGGCACAGCACACTGAGGTTCAATCATCGAGCATACGTTCATCCTTCCCGATAGTACAGATGCATGCACCTTATCCGCTAGCCTTCTCGTGTCTTATATACGGTATTCAGTCGGCCCCTGCGGTTTTGTTGTTCTTAAGCCGAGGAGAAACTCTGATAGCTTCTTGGAGTAGGCTTGTGCTGTCTGTGAATGCAGCTAGCTTTTTCTTGTTGTTGCAACGTCATAGCTTCGCGGAACTTATCCTTGTGTGTACCTTTGTTGTTACAAGGTAGTGGTCTGAATCAATGTTAGCTGATCAGAAAGTTCGTACGTCCAACATGTTGTGCGCATGCGCACAATTTAGGTAAATATAGAAGAATTTAGCCTTGATGCGGATTGTGGCCAGCCGTTCATCTACTGGGGCGAAAACGGCGACTAGATGACGTATTCGCTCGTTTACAACAAATACACATTCAAATTGGTGCTTACTTTATCGCCAGCTGTAGTAAATGTCACAGTTTATTTTACTTTATTTACACCGTGTCCCTTCCATCGTCTCTTGGATGGCGGCGTTATCAGCCTTGTATTTATCAAGGACATCCGCCAGTTGGATAGATGCTCCCGGTCTTAGGAGTGTTCGTAAATTCCAGGTGCATATTTTCAACTCGCGGTCTTTTAAACGTTTGCGGGGGAATCCGTTTTGTTTATCATTTATTCCAACTTATACGAGTATAGTGTATTATTTTAAGGAAGGTTTCGCCTCAGTTGAGCTTTGTTTGCTCTTTAATGTCCCTAAACAGCTTCGAACACCAAAGAGCAATCAAAGCTTAACTGTGTCAGCAGTATGTTTTGGGTCATTATCCTGCTGGAAGTAATAGTCGTTTCCCAGAACCAATTTCTCAGTGCTTCGCTTTAAGTTTGCCTTTAAACTATAAAGATAAACATATTTGTCCATAGTCCTCTCAATAAACTCTATTTGTCCCACGCCATTACTAGCCATGCATACCCTTATCATTGGTCCTTCGCCGCCATGCGTCACAGTGGGTACCAAGGGTGGGTTCTTATCGAGCGCCATACCCTTCATTCGTCATACAATCTTACGTCCCTTGATTCCAAAGGCACTAAATTTGCTTTCATCTGAGAAAATAACCTTCTCCAAAAACTCCCGAGGCTAGTTTAAATGCTCCTAGGCGAAAGCAATACGCTTCTGTCTATTTATAAATGATATAAAGAGCTTTCTGAGTGCGGCATGACCATGATGACCCGTTTTTTAGGATTTTGCGAATTACGTTTGGGCATATGGTCTTCTGAAACTGTTCTTTTACGTTTTAAAAAAATTTGGATGCTGATAGAGTTGGATTTTGTTGGAGACTGTAAAACTTTAAGCGTTTTTCGACTTTTTAGTATTGGCTGCCGGCCAGGACGTGGACGAGAAACAAAAACGCTGGTCGATTGGAAATTGTTTACCACTCTTTGTATTAAAGAATGTGTTCCTCCAACAGTTCGAACAATAAAACGATATGATTTTCCTTCATTGAATAGCTTTAGAATAATTTCTCTTTCATAAAAAGCGATTAATTAACGCAAAAACCATTTAAATTAGTTACTTGTATGAAAACGAATGAGAAAATTACTTTTGTAAAATATCTCACGTAACTACGATGAGGGGAATTACCATTTTACTATTTGTACGCAAATTTTTGTCTGTGTTGTTAACTGGATAATTTGTTGTAAACTGATCGATTTAAATAGTGCTGCCAGATCTACATATGTATATTTAAATGTCATCGATTCCTTTGAAGACTTACAATCAAGCGTAGGACTTTGGACGTTGTACGCAGACTTTTTCTACTGAGTGAATATTCCTCGTAGTCGCCGACATTTACGAGGTAGGAAACCTGCCCTGAGGACGTGCTTATTCGCACCACGGCTGCTGATTTACATGAAGGTATGATACTGTTGGCTCCATTGAAAATAACTTTATATTCCATTGTTTTGATTTTCTCTTTTATTTTATTATTTGTAGTTTCATTTGTCAACTTTTTTAAAAATATTTCTAGGCAGAACAATGGTTATGTATATTATTCAACATGAAATTTTCACAGCTATTCAGCAGTGAGATCATCTAATTTTTTATATGGTTTCGACACATTTTCCCAGGAAACGTCGAACTAAGTACCAACCTTAATACGAGTACATGAGGGATAAAAGTATCTACCGAGACTTGAAAACTCCTCTTGTAAGATGCATTGAACGCAATAAAATAAAACACTATCAGAAGCTCGAACGACACGATTATATATTATAAAGACAATAACTTGTACTCTAAGCAATGCGTAGTAATGTTGTCGCGATGCAAGGGCTTTAGTGCTAAAGGGGCGATCTGCAGGTAGGGTCTCTCATTCTATGACAGAGGGTTCTAAAAGTGAACGAATAATCGACCCTTAAACCTGACAGTAGGCATTTAATACAATGCTACTGAAAACAAATTACGGCCTACGTACAGTGAGTCAAAGAAGTTTTGGTACAGACCTATTGTAATTATTTTTTTATAACGTGTTTGCCGTTGAAAAAATATTCAAAATTAGTACACCAAATTTTATAAGGACCAATTCATTACACTTTAATTAAATATTAATTTTAAATTTGTACTTAATTTAGTTATAATGCTAAGGAAATTAAAAAATACATTATTTAAAAAAAAATCAAGGCATATATGTTTAAAAAGTTAATTTTTAAGTAAATTCGTACCTAGTATTTTGTTAGGCCTCCATTGGCTCCGAGAACAGCCTCTAGGCGCCTATGCATACCTCCGACCATTTTGATGTCTCTTGTTTTGCAATATTTTTCCCATTCCGTGCGAATGGCGTCCTTAAGGGAATTCTTCGATGTAACGTTATGTTTCCTAATTTTTTTCCAACAAGTGCAAAATAGTTTCAATTGGATTCTTATCCGGGAATTGTGGTGGTTTTTTAAGCTGCCTACAGTGACAAATAAGCCATTCCTGGACCAAAAACGAAGAATGTTTCGGATCGTTATACTGTTGAAACTGAAATGTTTTCCCATCTAAGCCCAACTGCTGAACACTTGGAGCCAATTTTTTTTAAATATTTTAAATTGTTCATGTACCAGTGCTTATCCATTTTCTTTTCAATTAATACCAAGTTAGCCACTCCGGATGCCAAACCATGACATTACCGCCGCCGTTTTTTACAGTTTTGATTATATTGTTCTCTTGGAGCTCTTTGTTGTGTTTTCGCCACATTTTTTGGGCTCCATCTAAACCAAACAGGTTTAGACTCGTCGCTAAAAATTACACTATTCCAGAGCGTTTCGGGCTTACTAATACGGAATTTGGCAAACTCCAGCCTCTTTTTCTTGTTAATAGCCAAAATAAATGGTTTTGGCCGAGTTGCTCGTCCATGATATCCAGCTCAATGTAGTGTTACGAATTGTTTGGGGATCAAAATTTGCAATGAATCTCTCCTGCATTTCTTGACATAATTTTACAGCTGATCATCGTGGATTTTAAGTTACTGCGGCCACTATATCTCGTTCCTGGAGTGGTGTAAATTTTATGGGTCGACCAGATCTGGTCTCGCTTTCTAATTTTCCGATGTTTGTGTAATGATTCATTATGTTCCGTACACTCGAATACGACCTCTGTGCTAAATCTCAAATTTTGCAATACAATTTGTTCTGTACGTAAATGTTTATTATTACTTTGCGCACTTCCAACAGAATTTCTGTGCCACTGTCCATTTTATTAACCTTATTTAACTATTTCCAACGTTTCTCACAAAAACCTTTCGCCGACACATAGACTAATACGTCACGAATGTGCATTTGTTATAAAATGAAGAAACTGGTTTGAATGCACGCAAAAATATTTAAAACACACAAAGTGTGCCTAAACTTTTTGGATATGCTTACTTGGATGTTTTTTTTTCATATTTTTATATTTTGAATTGTGTATGTAGCAACATAAAATGATGTTATTTATTTTTTTTATTTATTATTATTTTTTTATTTAAACAAATTTAACACAAATTTTCTAAAAAATATTGGGGTGCGAAAACTTTTGTGGCTCACTGTATTTTGTTATGGGCTTCACAATATTCAAAGACACAACTGAAGCAGCGTCCATTTTTGGTTCTAGTGAGCTTACTGGTAGAAGACAAGTTTTTAACAATATGACAGTGACATTGATTTTTGTGGCTGCACACTGCTTTAATTGCGATTTCAGGCAACTTCTTCAGATTCCCTAACAACCCTCTTCATATAGCTTTGCAGCAATTCTTGAAAGATAAAACAAACTCTTTAAGATCAGGCTCTCACCAAACGAATGAGAACTACTGCTGTAAATCTTTTCAAGTTTTCTTCACACAACTGCCCACGAAAATACAGCTCACATCGAGCTGTATAGAATATAGATACCTACAAATGGTATTGAAACGGTTAATCCCTGTTCAATGTGTAATAATAATTTCTTTCATACCATTGTTCCTCTTCTTCCCAAAAGAAAACTTAAAGAGTGGAGCCTAGGAGAACTGACGAGAAGCTGGTATCTTCATGATTAGGTCAAAAGTTGGTCACCCGTCTTGCCCGATGTTATTGTGCCTATTTATTTATAGGCTTATACCCTTTATATGAATATATGATAATATTTTCAGGGAGTGAGTTCCTTCTTATGTCTTTGATTCTAACCATGTTTGTTTTGTGAAATTGTTAATCACTGATGTCTAGTACTCTTCTTACCAAAAATATCGAAACAAATAAATAAACTAAAAAACTGATCTTAAGCTTGAATAAAAATAAAACGAAAATTTAATATAAAATTCTTTCATATCAATTGTTCCTTTTCTTCCTAAAAGGAAACTTGAAGATTGGAGGCTAGGCCGTATTGATGCTGCTCATACCGGTGGCGATTTTTCCAAAAGTTTGTCACCCGTCTAGTAATTTACTTTATTTTCGAACCAAATAGTTCGTTTCTGTTTTATTTACTTTCCACTATATAAAGGCAAACCATTCCTTCGAATGTCGTGCTCCATAGGCCTGCATCTTAGGCTCAGTGATTTGAAGCAGTGGCTTCAACGATGGATTAGACACAGATGGCTCTATTCCTGCTCCTGCTAAAATTGGGATGGGATCAACAGCGGCAAAGGGGGTAAGATCGTCAACTGCATTTGCACACAGACACTTGTTTTTGTTCTCTGGTTGGCGTAATGGTGAAGAAATTTAAAATCCATTTCGCCAACATACGAGGGTTTCGTGCGAATTTTTTCGCTGTGCTTTCTCATATTCATTTTCATAGGCCTGATGTTCTAGCTCTAAGTGAGACTCAGGTCCGTGGATTCTGATCCACATGATTTTCACGTTCCTGGGTACCACACCCGTACTACATTTGGGGTTTATTTATAGAAGTCCAAACTCGGCAAGGGAGGCTTCCCTTAACAGCTTTGACGCCCTTTCCGATTCAATATCGAAAGTTTTGGAGAGTTATCCAGACAGTGAAGTTGTCGTTGCTGGAGATTTCAATGTCCATAATTCCAGCTGGCTTTCACATTCGAGCCATACAACTTTGGAGGGCCAATACGCCGAGCTCTTTGCCGCGCAAAATGACTTGACGCAACTAGTGAATGAACCGACACATATTCTGTGTGTAGAAGGGCATCAACATAACATTCTTGACCTTTACTTAACTTCGCCCCCTGAAAAGTACGAAGTTAATGTACGTGCACCTCTTGGTAACTCCGATCACTGCATTGTTGCAGCATCCTTTTCGTATTCCGCTCTTCGTGTCGCTTCGATACCAGCCCCAAAGCGGACAGTTTTTTTTCTACGAAAAGGCACGTTGGGATGAGCTGAACCACTTTTTCCAGCATTTCAATTGGAAACTTTTCTTTCTTGATAATGACGTCAATGCTGCGGCTGAAATGATTCCAAATATAATTGTATCTGGAATAAAGACTTTTGTTCCAAATAAAATTATGTTGGTTAAACCAGCCAAAAACAGCTGGTTTAACCAGACATGCAGGGATGCTGTCAAATCAAAGGAGGATGACTGAACTGCGGTGAAAACAGGCAAGCGCTTTGTGTGCTAGAGTACTTAGGCGCGAAAACTCTTTAAGATCAGGCTCTCACCAAAAAAAAAGAATTCTGCACGAACAACGTCTACGTACAAAGGTTCTTAGATCTTTTGATCGTTTGTAAGAAGAGTAAGGGTTAGTACTTCATCTTTTCCAACTCTTGTTAAAGACGACCAGGCATTCACTGACCCGGTTGATCAAGTTAATCTTTTAACTTAAATATTTGCAGGAAATTCTTTCTTGAGGTAAAGCAATCAACTACTCCCCGCGATCGAAAACGTATCAAGTTCCATGCCTCAGATATTTTTTCGAGCGCGTGGAGTTAAAAGGGTTCTTGAGAACCACGATGTAAATAAATCCCCGGTTCCGGATGGTATTTCGGCACTCGTACTATGTAAGTTCTCGTCGACGCTAGCCCGTCCATTACGCAACCTTTTCAACCTTGCTTACCGTGCGGGAGTTTTCCCAGCGTGTTGGAAGGTTGCGAACGTCCAGCCGATCCCTAAAAAGGGTGAAGCCAATAATCCTGCGAATCATCGACCAATTGCGATTTGCTCTGCACTCTCCAAGGTAAGGGAGAGCATGGTAAACCACCATCTTGTGAAGTATTTAGGTACCAACGACCTGCTAAGTGATCGACAGTATGGCTTCCGTAGAAATCGCTCTACCGGAGACCTGTTGGCGTTCTTTTCGGAGCGTTGGAGTCGTTCTATCCACCATTTTGGTGAGATTTAGGTCGTGGCTCTAGGTATCTCTAAGGCCTTTGATAGAGTCTGGTACGGTGCACTCATATCAAAGCTGATCGCTTTTGGTGTCGGTGGTACGTTTGCTCGATTTATATCGAGCTTTCTTAGAGATCGCACTATTAAAGTTGTTGTAGATGGGTTCTCATCCAACACATATAGGCTGAATGCAGGTGTACCACAGGGCTCTGTCCTTTCTCCCTCTTTATTTCTTATTTTCATTGACAATCCTTTGGGTCAGACCGTGAATCCAATCTACTCTTTCGCAGATTAAAGTAGCCTCTGTCATTCATATTCATTCGACCGTAGGCCGAGTCTTCAGATATATAAGATAAAAGGCTAATTATGGATGAGACACTTGGCCGGAATTTACTGGCCATTTCCGAATGGGGTCGAGTGAATAGAGTAGATTTTAATGCGCGTAAGACACAGTGCTGTTTGTTGCCTCACAAGCGATTCGCTGACTCAACAATATCGCCAATTTCTATCGATAGTACGGATTTTGAACAATCAAAAGCTCTCGATGTTTTGGACATGAAAATACAATGGTTGGGCAAGACATGTATTCGAAATGTCGAACAAAGCACTCAAGTGCATAGGCTTTTTAAAGCGGTGCAAGAAATATTTCACTCCTTCTGATCTTTTCAATATCTATACAACTTACATCAGGCAGAAGGTGGAATACAACTCCCATATATGGGCAGGTGCTCCAAAATCATCCTTGGATCTGACCGTGTTTAAAGGAGAGCGATGGTGCTGATAGGTGACTGTAGGGCATCCAATTATATTCTTTCCCTTGAGCATCGTCAGAATGTGGGTTGCGTGACGCTGTTCTATCGTTACTTTCATGGTGTGTTCATCCGTCGCCTTATTCCTGACGTAAGGATGTTCGGCAGGGATACTCGACTTTCTAGGAATTCACATCGATTAGCCAGTTGACCGCACTATACACTACAGATCAAATTCGTTTTTCGCTCGTACAGTCCGTATGTGAAAACGACTTTCGGCAAATGTATTTCCCACTGTTTGCGACATCTAGAAGTTCAAGGCAAGCGTCAATAATCATTACTCCCT
The DNA here is from genome assembly GCA_963513945.1 of Hydrotaea diabolus. NCBI lineage: Eukaryota > Metazoa > Arthropoda > Insecta > Diptera > Muscidae > Hydrotaea > Hydrotaea diabolus. The sequence continues at coordinate 96,474,408 of OY740720.1, read as the reverse complement.
CTTTCCACCCTCCGATCCTTTATTTTCCACTCGCCAACGCAATGCATGTATAGGGGGAATCCCTGAGTGTTGGTGATTTAAAAAAATGCCCATACAAGCTGTTATTTAATGTACAAACTAGACTTTATTTTCCAGGCATAACAAAACTCTCTGGTTGTCATCTTGACATCTACGTGACGTACTTTCATCTTCTCGTAGCTTGCAATGGCCAATAAACTTCGAAATGTAGTTTGCTTTACAACAGGCGCAAAGATCTCGTCATAATTTTCGCCATATTTTTGGGAGAACACCTTTGCGACCAGCTGTGCCCTGTATTTCTTTTCGCCATTTACTGTCTTTTTCACCTTAAACACCTATTTGCAGCCTACCCATGTCTTGCAGTGCTTTCATCTTTGTTTTCATAGCTTTAAGCCATTCACCACTGTCCGATCTAGAAATTGCCTCTTCGTAGCTGACTGGATCATCTTCAAAATAAACCTTACATCCATATTTCTTCGGTGGTACACCCTTGTTTATTCTTGAAGAAGTTCTAGGAGTATCAGAGTTCTATTCATAAGGCAATGTGCCTTCTCCATCAGACGACGATAAAAATCCTCCGCAACTATGAGATTTTTCTGTGTTGATTATATCATCACACTCTTCTTTTTGTTCATTAGGCGAAATTGTGTCAGAATTGATAGGAAATTCCTTTGATTCCAAAATTTGAACATCACGACTAATTATAATATTATTTGTATCAACATTCAGCAAACGAAACGCTTTCGACTCCTCAGCATACCCAACAAGATTGCATTTCACTGCCACTTCGTCAAATTTCCTACGCTTCTGTTTGTTTACATGGCATTTACGTATGCAACAACACCAAACATACGAACATGGCACAAATTTGGAGATTTATTGAACCACAACTTAAAATGTGTATTATTTACGTCAGCTGTTAACACCTTCAGCCCAAAATTTTATATGCATATCCGCACCTGACCATCTCTATTAATCTCCGATCTTTCCTCTCTGCAACCTCATTATGCTCAGGAGTATAGGGGGCAGTCAGCTGATGAATGATGCCTTTACCTTTAAAATATTCCTGCATTTTTTTGTTCCCAAACTCTCCACCACGATCAGTTCTGAATATTTTCAGGCACCTTCCAAACTGCTTTTCTTATTGTTCAACGAATTTTCTTACTTTGTCGAATGCAAAGTCTTTCGATGCAATGAAGAAAACCGTACAATACCGACTATAGTCATTAATTAAAATCAAAAATACCGATTTCCGGATGGGGTTGTACTTTGCATAGGGCCGCATAGATCACAATGTACAAAATCCAAATTTCCTTGTTTTCACAAAATAGTTTGTAATCACCTGATCCACTTGCCTTCATCTCAGTCCCGTCGGCCATATATACTTTTGTAGCTTCTTATTATCTATTGTTTCATTTTCTTCTCAAATAATGTCCACAAAATATTCCTCCTCGCAGCACATATGACACGTAGCAGCCGAATCAATGAACAAATCACCATTTGATCTTCCATTCGCAACAACAACAAAAATCATTTTTGACAACATTGGCGCGGTTGTTGTTCGTGTTTCGTTCTTTTTGAATATTTTTGTTTGGACAATTTCTTTTCGTATGTCCCGGCTTACCACACGAAAAACATTTTGGCACAAACTTTATACATATGAATTTTAAACGCAGCCTCGTTCAATTGCACACATCCTTTTAAATTCTTGTGGCAACTTCTCCTTTACCAATATAGAAATTTCCAATAAAGAAATTAATGTGTTATAACCCACAGGCAGTGTTCCCAGCAAAAATTCAACAGCTTTATGATCTTCCACTACTTCTTCCAAATCTTGCAAGCGGTCTACAATTGACAAAAAACCATTGATGTGTTTTTTCCATCGTTTCACCACTACCCAGCCTCTTCGACGACATTTGTCAAAAAAGGCTCACTTTGTTGGTTATGTTCGATTTCTCGTGATGCTTCTGTAGGGAATCCCAAAACTCTTGTGCTGTCTTTAGTTGCTTTATGAGTACTTTCTGTGATTCCTCCGCAGCCAATCCAATAGCAGCTCTTGCCTTATAATCACGCAGCAACCACTTATCATCCCGAGTAGTCGGAGTAGCACCAACAACGATATCCCACAACTCCCTCTCCAGCAGCAGCAACTCCATATAAAATTTCCAAACATGGTAATTACTATTCGACAATTTAGGAAATTGTGTACTCGTGTACTATGCATTCATTTTGAATTATTTATCAATTGCGATTTACTTAAATAGAAACGATTTTAAGAACGCGAGTGTAGGCCCATAACCTGTTGTTGAGATGAATTTATTAAGTATTTCTAGATTTATTAAGTAGAAATACATGCAATAAAAATAGCGGGATTACAAAGTTGTGTAATAAAGCAAGAATGATAGAAATAAAGATTACGCCATGCGCATGATTTCCCGTTAGATGACGTAGTTGATCCCATCTAAGGGTTGCCAACTCCATGTGTAACAACAATGGGTAAAATATTTCCGAGTGGAACACAGCGTAAGAAATATTTTATATAAGAAATAAATTGGATTTCATTCGAAATCATTATTAAATATACACACAATGTTTTTTTGCTCCGATTATATACCTTTTATACATAACTGGTTGCTCCATACATGAATTTGTTTTTACCCGCTCACAATAATGTATGTATTATATGAGAGTTGGCAACCTTGCAATTAAAACTAATTTGACAGTTCTCCACAAAATAGTACATTGTATTTGGAAATCATTTATAGAAAAGGCTCTATATTACAGTAAAAACAATATAAAAAAATTCAATTAATAAAACGACGTGAATACAGTGTGAATAAAGTTAAATATCAAAGAAAAACTAAATAAAAAAGAAGAAACCAAACGTAAACATGAGGTGTACAGTGGGCTAATGCCACCAAAGTAATAGCAGAAAATCAAGTGAGATAATTTACAAGTGAGAAATTGTAAGTTTTTTGAAATGTTAATATTTTTTGTAATAGGTAGTGGAAAACCTGTACACTTTTACAATTTTCCGAAGGATGCAGGGCAAAGGAAGCTTTGGGTAGAGTTTTGCAAGCAAAGAAGTTTAGGAAATACAAAAACTTTGAAAATTTGTTCCTTACATTTCAAAGAGGAAGATTTCGATAGAAATTTGAAATGGGTAAGTTATAAGTGTTTGTATTTTTGCAGTTCATTAGTTAATAAATGTGAATAGGATTTAGTAATCGGCGTACCCCTAAATTGAAACCGGGAGTAGTTCCGACAATAGAGGCGAGCGGCATTACATGTGAAGAGCAAAATAACCCTTGTAACGAAGAAAGCACTCCTATGGTGACAGATCCTATTGAGGTTGAACCGCTTACATGTGCCGAGGAATACACTTCCATGCCGACTGAGATTGACGAAGATAATCTAAAACTGCACATTAAAACTTTGGAAACAAAAATGTATGTTAATGTTGTAAAAGTGTACAAATACTTATATAAAATTTAATTTAGGGACGCATTGCGCCAAGAGAATGATATACTGAAAAGCTTACAAAGTCAATCTGAAATAACAATAAAACAATTGTCTTCTCAAGTTCAAAGTTTGAGTTTTTCAAACGGAAATCTTGAGAAAGCATTGAGTCGCATATTTACTGAAGGCCAAATTAAAAAACTTAAAAGCGGCGACAAAGGGCAGAACTTTACAGAAGCAGATATTGCTCAGTCAATCACTTTGTACTCCACAAGTGCCAAGGCGTACAGGTTGTTAAAAAATAAACATTTTCCACTTCCATCGGTGAGAACATTGCAAAGATGGTCGCAAAAATTAAATGTGTCAACAGGTATTTTGGAGCCAGTTGTAAAACTATTGCCTGCAGCTAACCAAATGTCTGATACACAAAAGCTATATGTATTGAGCTTTGATGAGATGAAGTCGAAAAAAATACTGCTTTGACAAATCAACAGACTCTACGCTAGCACCAGCTAATTATATCCAAGTGGCTATGTTAAGAGGTGAGTTGTTTACATCCACTTCAGGTGTGTTTTGAAAACGTTTGTCTATTTGATTAACAGGTTTAATTGCAAAATGGAAGCAACCAATAGATTATGATTGCCAAATGACCAAACCAATTTTATTTAATATATTGAATACAATGAAGCAGTGTGGGTTTACTATTGTGGCAATTGTAAGCGATTTAGGTGGGGGTAATAGAAAACTGTCCAATGAACTTGAAGTAGATTATAATAAGCCTTGGTACGTTTTTAAAAATACTCGTACACATATATCGGATTATAATTAACGTATCTTTGTATATGCAGGTTTACCTACGACGACACAAAAATATTTGTATTCAATGATGTTCCCCATCTAATAAAATTGTTAAGAAACCATTTTATTGACAGTGGATTCATTTTTAATGGCAAAGAAGTTAAAAAAGATATTGTTTTGAACCTTTTGTCTCTCCAATCCAATGACTTAAAGATAACACATAAGATATCGGCTCATAATTTAAGTGTTGTTGGAGCTGAGAGACAGAAGGTTAAACTAGCTACCAAACTTTTCTCACATACAATTGCAAAATCTATTACGAGAGCTGCTAGTTTAAGCAGTAATGCAAATGTCGAGATCGACAATACTCCCGATTTAGAAAATATACATAGTTCTTTAACAGGTAAACACCAACATAAAATTTGAAATAATACAGTGCTTAGTTTGAATTGTGTTGTATCCAGGTACTATACTCAAGAGTATTAAACCTAGCGTTGAAGAAGACGTATTACCAGCGGAAAATACTGAAAACGTGTTGGAAAACTTGAACTATGATGGTTTGGAGAATTTGGCCGGCTATATTTGCCATAAAATGAAAAATGAAAACCCTACTCTTGCGGCAAACCCTTAGATGACTCTACCTACTCCTGGGTTAACCACCTAAGTGAAGGTGGGCTAAGTAAGCCATCAAGTTCTTTAATGGAAACGATGAGATTATGCGATGCAATATTTATAAAATTAAATGGAGAGAAGTTGTTGCTTACGAGCGGATTTTTGCAAAAACATTTGGCGGAAGCAAGGGACATAGAATCCAATGAAAAAGTATAAAAACTTTTTTTCCGGTGTAGGATGTATTTTAGAATAAGGTTACTCAATGACGAAATTTCTCAAAATATCAACAAATGAAAGAGAAAATTTAATAAAATATTAACGTAATTTAAATTTTGTTTAATTATCTATTAAATTATATGAAGAGACAAATTACATATGGTCCCACTGTCATGTTTACACACATTTTTTAAGTTTGACAACTGAAAATTATTAGCCAATAGGAACACAGCTTATGTGACGTCACAGACCCCACCTGCGCAGAACATTTTTATTTTGTGCGCGGGATGGCGTAATCTTTGTTTCTATCATTCTTGTAATAAAGTACTTTAATAGTTATGAAATTCAGGGATGTTTCTGATACAGGGTTTACTATACAGAGTATGATTTACAGTGCTTTTAAAGTAAACTGCAATACATAAATTTATAACTAACATATTCAAACAACGAAATAAATAAAAAAAGCTAAACAGGCGATCAAATGCCGTGTGATTTTCTCTATGCGCCTAGTCCTTCACATTTCATTCACAAGAGCAAATAAAAAAATGTCTTGTAAAGTTTTAGAGTTATTGGCTTAGCTAGCACTTACTCGTTTAACAAGCGAGTACAAATATAACACGCCTTTTGTCGGCAGAACAAAACGTAATAAAACTGGAACTTTTTTTAAGTATTGAATTAGAGTCGTCTAAGATGGGCCTGATGGTAAATAAAGGGAAAGATAAAATGATACTTACAACTGCTGGAGATGCGCCGCGATGAAAGAAAGTGTAGATTGTTTCGACCGGCAGTTTTTTCGTCGAAGTATTAGTGGAATTTTTATACCTCGGATCCGTCAGGAGGTGTGGGACTTGCTTTCCTGTTACACCATTCTATGTAGTGCAGACCTATCTCGCCTGAGCTTGATTCTAGAGACCCATACATGGGATGTGTGGGTATAGCAGCCAAGTCTGAAACTTCCGAGATAGAGCTGTACAACGTATACATCCCGCCGGTAGGTAGCTGTGCCCGCGTTATTTGCCTGCCATTAGAAATCTGCTACAAGGCAATAACCGCTTGGACCAGAGGGGCATAGCTTTGGCAGAGAAAATTGATAGCTCTACGTTCTGCAATGTGAATGAGGACGCCCCCGCGGATTATTGGCGATTTCCATAGCCATAGCTTGCTATACATTACTATGGCATCGCCTGGCCTGATCAATGACGTCACCTGGCAACCCGTCATCTCACTAGGATCGGACCATCTTCCCACAATTTTCTCCATAAATAGACCATCCGACTTTATAACATCTGAACGGCGTCGTATCTCTATCAAAAAAGGCCTTCAGTGAAGACACCAAGCCCAGCTTTAATTATCTAGCTATACCGTCGGATGTTCGGGTAGCCGAGAAAAGGTTCCGGGTCACCATCAACGCAACTGCAGCTATCTTTGATACGGCACTGCATGTAGAATACCCGATGTATGACCGAATTTCCAACAGTTGCAGTGGTACTCGCAGACGAGCGCAATTACATTGGTCGCTCCAATTCTACTGACCCTAGAATTAGGAATCTCGATTCTGAAGTTAGTAGCTTGGTCAACGAATATAAGCGGAACAAATGACTAGATCACTTGAAGCTATATAACCTAATTTCCGGAATTGGTAAGTTGTGGACAACGGTCAAATCGCAAACTAACCCTGGAAGAAAGGATGATCGGACAACCGTTACGTTCGGTGAAAGAACAGTGAAAGATCCGAAGCGATGCGCGTTTTATTTAAACCGCCTTTTTATTGAGCACCCAGAGAGTGATAAGGCGAAAGGAGAGTATTGCGTCGTATCCGCGCTGGCGAAGTTGTCAATGTCATCCGCAGCGCAAAGTCATCAGAGACGCTGGGTCCGGACGGAATCTCAATGCTGATGTTGAAGCACTTGGATACCCCGGGCGTAGAGTACAAAGTGCTCAATCTGCCGCTAGCCACTCACTTGGTTCCCGATGCCTACAAAACAGGCAGAGTGGTACCGCTACTGAATCCAGGCAAAGACGCAAGCAAAGAAGAATATTACAGGCCGATTTTCTTGCTTTGCCCAGTAGCAAAGACCAACGACAGGACCGTCATCGTGGATCTGGACCTTACAAAAGCCTTCGACACGGTCAATAATGCCACACTTTTCGAGGACATTGCAAAACGTCCCTTCCGCCCAGTTTCAAACGTTTGATCGTAAACTGTATGCGTGGGCGCCAGTCATATGTAAAAATTAGAGACAGGTGGATATCCACGGCACTGTTTAACCTCTACCTCTCTAAAACTCCTACACCGCCAGGCGACGTTGAAATTGTGTCGTACGCTGATGATTGCACAATTCTGGCGTCAGGACCTAAAGTGGATGACATATGCGAGAAAATAAACTATTACCTCACTAACTAAGCACACTTTTTCACTGCTAGGAATATGGAAATATCCGCCTCCAAATCATCAGCCACACTGTTTACTGCATGGACCGCAGAGGTACGGTTGTCACTCAATGTGAAAGTCGATGACGTTAACATCCCGACTACCAACTACCCCAAAATCCTTGGGGTCACATTGGACAGTTTTTTTAGATTTTCTGTACATGCTACGCCTATCTGCGATAAACTTTAAAGTAGGAAGAAGGTCCTCGTTGACTTCTTACAAAGCGATAGGTCGTTCTGTAGCAAACTAAGCGCCGGTGGGGTCGGCAAACGTAAGTATGACGAAGTGGAAGAAAATTCAGACTTGCCAGAATCCCTCCCTCAGAACATCAACAGGGTCTTCATATGACTTCTGAGGACCATCTACATGGGGAGACGAAGGTCCTTATCGTGACACAATTTCCTGTTGTCTAAGCAATGCAGTAGTCATCCTAACCACAATCTCTTGAACATGATGCCTCCGCCCAGGAAAATCAGGTACTATCTTCATGATTTGGAGAGAGAGAGATCCAGCGGTGCAAGAGAGAAAGTTTAAATCATCGAAACCATCATGCAGGTCTGGACAACATTCACGCTGATGAAGTCGCAGCAGCAGTATACAGCAACAGTGTGAATGTATAGCTAGGGGAACATGCCCCGGAGATTTCACCTGAGGACAAGGTACTACTTCGGCAGACGCGCGGGCTGCCTCAATTCTTATTCGGCACGAATTGATGCTTGCGTTCCGGACATCTGTCCTGCCTGCCATCAGGGACCACTGCACCTCTTCAATTGTCCGGCCAAGACCACTGAGCTGACTCCCAGGTCTCTGTAAACGCATCCAGTTCCAATGGCTCGTCTGTTCCACCTGGATATCGAATCAGATCGCCTATAGACGAACAGGACTTCAACATAAATATATCGTTGTTAAAGCAACAACATAATTATGTGTCAAACAAAATATCAGCCAGATGTTCGCCACGGCTTCGAGACATAACACGGCGAGACATACCACGGCTTCGAGACATACCTTCGATGGTCCATATTTTCAATGACTGAGACATAATACAGGTTTAGTGTCGTTAATGTGCCGAATAATCTCATCAGAGCTCTTGAAATAGTTCTTGGCTTAATGACGTACACTTATCCCCAAGATATTTAAAGCACAAAATGCTTTTTAATCATTTTGGGAATGCTGTTCTTTTGTGTTTAAAGCAAAGACGATAAATTGTAGAAAATGGGCGAAATGAGCTTATACGAGAATGTGAGAAACACAACAATCATTTTGCGAGTGTTGTTTTTTGCATTTAATGTGTGCGAATTTTGTGTTTTCTGTGTTTTTTGAGTTTTTGTGACCGGAAATTGGCGCGTAACTGAGTGCTGTTTTTCTACATTATTGCAAAGAAGAAGCATATCACCCATTTTGTACAATTAGTTGGCTTTGGTTTTTAGTTTTTTCTGTTTCAAGTTCAAGTGCCAAGTTCATTTGAATTGGTTCAAATTTAATTCAATTCTTTTTTTTTTGAGAAAAGAATTAATTCAATTTATTTCCAAAAATTCATCAGCTAGACACCAACTACACAAGGTTTCAACAAGACGGCGTAACTTTTACTACAGCGAGCTTAACAACAGAGTAATTGCAAAATCAATTGGGTGAAAATGTAATACCCGAAGTGGTCCTGTTCACTGGCCCCCGTTCCTGCGATTTAAAGCCGCTGGATTAGTTTTTATGAGGCTATGTAAAGTGTTTCTTCTGAAAGTCATTTCTGATTACGAATCTTCGCGGTCTGTCAAAGTTTCACAATCCTAGTTCCAGCCGTAGCGTCTGGGCAGTGAACCATCAGGCATCACGCTACAGTTTTAATCCTGCGACTGCCGGTTCTATGTAGTGGATTGACCTGAAACAAACACTCTTCGGCCAGGGGCAATCACTTCAACAATATGTGCTTTTTGTTCGTCCATTTTTCGTCGTAGGAGCATATTCCGGAATGCCTGCTCAAATATTACTGGTCCGAGGCTAAATCGAACAAAGCCCCGGACCTTGGATCTGCTAAGTTTGTCAGAACCGTATACACCATCGTGCTGCGCCTCTCAGTAGATGAAAATCGTTTTTCGTTGGCCAAAAATCTGTAACTTTTGAACCGATTAAAATATTTAAGTTATTTTTCTTAATGGATAGATATTTAGTTCAGCTTGACTCAGTTTTAATTTCATTAAAATTGATTGAGGACTTTTTAAGGAATTCTAGGTCAAAGTTAAACTTTTGATTTTTTTAACTTTTAGTGTGAAATATGAGTTTTTTATTTTTTTATTTATTAAAAAATTTAATATTTGGATTTTAATAATAATTATAAATATTTTTTGTAATAATGGAATTTTTTTTAATGTTTTTGCAAATTTGTTTACACTTAAAGAATATTTACACTTAAAAAACCGTTAATAATATTATCTAATAATCTTGCTATTGCTACAGAAAAATTTATTATTTTTTGCTGTCAAATTTGATAATTTTAAAAAACATTTTTAAAATAAAAACCGCAATAGATTTTAATAGCATTTGTAACAATGGTAGGTTCTGTTTATTATTATTTTTTACTAATACTATGTTTTTCGTACTTACTTATTATTCATTTGACTCAAATATTGATTGCAAATATTCCATATTTTGTTATGTGCTATTTCTGCTCTTTAGTAGTTTTTTGACTTCTTCATCTAAATCCCGATGTTCCACTTTCCATTGATTGCGAATACTGGAGATGAACGGATCTGACGTTGCGAATAATATATTTAATAGATCTTCATTTGTGGAATTTCGTGAAATTTTTCTAGTATTGTACTCTCTAAAAAATCTGTAATCGTTGTTCCTTTTTTCCTGAGCCTTCTCTGATAGTTCTCCAAGTGGCACCAAATGTTATTTAATGACATCTTCTCCATGGTAAAGGATTTTGTGAACTGTTGCAGACATATTTCTCCATGGGTAGTTGGTTGTATATATTTTTGCCGTTTCCTTTGCATAATCTCCAAATTTTCTAGAGTCAATTTCGTCGTTGCACGCATGTACTTCTAGGAGTATTTTAAATCTGAAAATAAGTCTTAAGTCCACTCCTGTTATTTCAGATGCTGTTTCTGGATCTGAAAAGAATCTTCTTGCGGTACTGCCATCATTTGTAATGCCTGACCCTTGTTTTGGCTGATCTATAATCAATTCAAATTTCCGATATTCATCTTGAACATGTTTCTTTTTTTAACTTCTTAAATCTTTGTTGGTTTTGTTGTTTCTTATTGATCCTGAAGACACGAAATCCAAAACATAACTGATTTTTAGTATGTGTTCCATAAGTCGTACTCTTGCATGTAGTGGTGATAATCCAAATTCATATGCATCGGTATTATCTAATGATTTTGTCGGGACTTGATTTAATTGGGTTGATGTTGCCTGGCATATAATGCAGCTGGATGCAGCCTTCGTTTTTGTCAAAACCTGACCTACTTTTCCATCTATCATTGTCAGCACTAATTGGTAGCTTACTTCAATTTACTGCCCATCTAACTGTAATTGCAACTGTAGTGTTGCAATTTGGGGCTCTGAATCTTCCAAAATCCTTTTCAATCGAAATGGTACAAATGATACCATGAACATATCTGAGTCCGAAATATTTCCACATACAACTTGTTTGTATTGTTTTTGTCCCGAAGAACCATCACATCCCCCATTTACAAAAAAAATTAACTTTGTGTTACTATATTTCTAGTGGTTTAATGTTGCGATTATTGACACACTTATAAAATAGTTTATGAATTTGGTTGACCCTAAAATTTGATAACAGGTAAATTTAGAAAGAGATCATATGTCTACTGTAGAACCTATTGTGATAATTTTATGACTTATTTTTTTGCTGATCAAAACAAAGCCATAAAACCCTTTCGCAGGTATTATATTTAATTATTTCATTATAAGCTATAAAATACCTAAAGCACATATTTAATACACCATTGTACACGAGTACTTATAGGGATCTTTAAATTATCGTAATTTGATTTTTTTTTGGGTAATTTCATTAAAATGAAAAAAGTGTTCTACCCGCGGGTCGTCGCGGGTACAAAGAAGACACTTTCGCATTTCTCCGGGTGGTACACGGAGAATGATGTTCTATTCTACTAAAGTTTAAATTTGAGAAAAATATAGTAGTTTCATAAATAATACATAACGCCCCTAATATAAAACGCTAGAGCTGTAGCCACTTACAACAACAAAAGACTATAATCCAACCAACATCATAAAATAAGACCGCAGGCCATTATCGATGATAGCTTGCGAGTAGTAACCATTTATTTTTAAAAAAAAAAAAAAAACAAAAACACCCTTTTCTGAAATTAAAAAAAAACATTGGAGTTTGACAGCATGTCACGCCCACAATTAGCAATAGTTAACCTAATTTTTTGGTTACGTTAATCTATATAAGATACAAAAAGGCGTAACAATTTTAAAAATCGGTGACAAAAAAATTACACTTTTGGCCAACGAAATCAAAATTTCAGCCACAGTGCGCCTGTAGGGTGTAATCGTTGCATGGAGTGGGTGCACTTCAGGAGCTGTTCAGGTCTGTACCACATCAGGGAGTATAGCGAAGCGGACTTTGTTGCCTCGAGCTGTATTAACGAAGTTAGCAGTGGGTCTCTTGATTTGGTTTCATCATCGCCATCTACATTTTCGTCGTCGTCAACAGCATCAACATATAGAGCATCTTACACCATAGATTGATGTTGCCACTCCTGACAGTGCATCAATTTTGCAATTTAATTGCAATGGCCTACGCAACAAAATCAGCGAGGTAATAGAATTTATGAGTCTGAATGCCAACTCCTGCACAGTTGTGACGGATACAACGTGCTACGTAAGGATCGCACCAGAAGTGTAGGTGGTTTCCTGTTACACCATTCTGTGCAGTACAGATCTATTTCGCCTGAGCTTGACTCTAGAGACCCATACATGGAATGTATGGGGGTAGCGGTCAAGTCTGGAACTGCCGAGATAGAGCTGTACAACGTATACATCCCGCCGGTTGGTAGCTGTGCCCTGCGTTATTTGCCTGACATTAGCAATCTGCTACAAGGCAATAACCGATTGGTCCTAGAAGACTTTAATGCTCACCACGAACTGTGGTATTTTCTACTAGACAACATCCAGAGGGGCATAGTGTTGGCAGAGCAAATTGATAGCTCTACGTTCTGCACAGTGAATGAGGACGCCACCACGCGGATTATTGGCGATTTCCATAGCTCGCCAGAAATTATTTGGCATCGCCAGGCCTGATCAACGACGTCAGCTGGCAACCCGTCATCCCACTAGGATCGGATCAGCTTCCCATAATTCTCTCCATAAATAGACCATCCGACTTTTTAACATCTTAACGCCGTACGTTTCTCAATCAAAAAAAGGCTGATTGGGATGCCTTCAGAGAATTCACCGCAACTTTAATAATCTAGCTATTCCGGCGAATGTTCGCCACCTGCCATATTCCTGCTGGTCGAATACCCGAAGTACGACCAAATTTCCCAGCAGAGGCAGCGGGACTCGCAGACGAACGTGATGGCGTTCGTCGTTACAACCCTACTGACCCTAGAATTAGGGATCTCAAAATTGGATATACAAATACGTTTTATGTGTGTGTGGTTTTATATGTGTATAAAACGTATTTATTAAAACGGAAATCTGAAATTGAAGAAGAAATGGAAACATTTTCTGATAATAAAAATCGCTTGATAATTGGTGTTTTTAACATAAATTGGAGAATATTATAAATGATAACACAGTACAACAGCCAATCTGGGGGGTGAGAAATTCCAAGTCAGGGTGATGGTACTAGGTCAGTGTATTAAAACCCTCAAAGGGTTTTGCGTTCGTTTTTTTTAATGACCTTTTACATTTTTTCCTTATCTTGATGTTTTTTCGCTTAGTTGTAAAATGTTGGCAAAAACGTAGTTTGACATAACTCGAGAACGACTAGTTCGATTTTGCTGAAATAAATTGAGAAAAATTAATAATTACATTTTCTTTAATCCATTAATATACTATTTCTCTACCAAATCAACATTTTTGCAATTAGAAATAAATTTATGAAGAAAATTTTGCCAAAATTTTTGAATCGTACTGAAATTTTTTTCAATATTTTCTATTCAACAACAGTTCTGTCAAAGTGGACGGACGTGTTTTTAAAAAGCTCTATAAATTGAATTCTTTTTACATAAAACAATCAAAAAATATTGGAAAATATTCTAAAAAACTTTTTTTTGTCAATATATTTCGCAAAGCATAAGATTCCAAAGGAATCATGGATTTAAGTTGCGGAAAATGCAAAAATACTTGTCGGGATATGGAAGTACGTTGTGGCGGTTTTTGTGAGAAATATTTTCAAATGTAGTGCACTGCCTCTCGAAGTACGAATGCAATGCAATTTTTAAATACCCGAACATTAAATATATGTATATGCGATGGATGTATTAATTTCATCAAATTAACAAATGAAAATTACAAAAGCCTTTTAAACCGTGTAAAGAAAAATGAAACAAAAATGTCGGAAGAAATAAATAAAACAAACAAATTGATGGAGCAACGAGTAGAAAAAGCAAAACCCGAAATTGTGAACGAGATAAAATGAAAACAAATAAGTGCGGGAGCCCTCACCTATGCAAGCAAACTAAAGTCATCTAATTGTGTGCCGGAGAGAGAAGTGAAAGGGAAGATCAAACCTTCGACTCTTAATATGCAAGTAAAGGGTATAACAAAGAGAAACGATGGAGTTGTAGCCATTAGATGTGAGAATGAAAGTGGTCGCAATGTGTTGAAAAATACAATTAAAGAAAAGGTGGGCAATGGGTACGAGATGCAAGCTCCAAGGAAGAGAAATCCCAAAATATTGATTGTAGGAATGAATGAAGAGCTAAATAAAGAGACAATAGTACAATCGATTAAAAAGCAAAATGATATTGAATGTGGCCATTTGGAGTGCGCAAAAATTTATAAATCCTACGAAAACCCTATGGTATACAACGCTATAGTTGAAACTGATAGTGAAGGATATAATCAAATAATGAATAAAAAGAAAATTGATATTGAGTGGGACAGATGTCCTGTCTTTAATCCTGGGATTTAATCATACTTCTACCCATTGCAAAGATAAAGAACAAATTTGCGCAAAATGTAGTAAAGCCGGGCATACATTTAAGGATTGCAAAATAACCTTTTTAAGTGCATAAAATGCGAAAAAGCAAAACAAAGACAAAAATTATCGGATTTAGATATAAATCATGATTGTAAAAGCACTCAATGTAGAGTTTTACAAAGGAGAAACAAACTCGAAACTGAAAGAATTTCATATTAGCAATCAAAAGATATAAGAGGTCTATATTTAAATGTCGGTGGTTTATGTTCAAATTTTAATGAGCTAGAAGCTTTATATATGGGAGAGAATTTTAACTTTATATGTTTAACGGAAACGCATAGTGAATCCCGACACACTGGAGGTGTATGTTTCTACGTAAATATAAAATGGAGTATTTAAATAATAGAGTTCATTGCAATAGACAAGAAAATATGGTGGCTGCAAATTTAAATCTGCTATAAAAGAGAAAAACATTATTTAGTGGGAGTGTACAGATCACCGAATAGACAAATTTCACCAGAAGAATTTTTTTGAAGAAGAAATGGAAACATTTTCTGATAATAAAAATCGCTTAATAACACAGTACAACAGCCAATCTGGAGGTGAGAAATTCCAAGTCAGGGTGATGGTACTAGGTCAGTATATTAAAACCCTCAAAGGGTTTTGCGTTCGTATGGGCCAGTTTTTTTTATGACCTTTTACATTTTTTCCTTATCTTGATGTTTTTTCGCTTAGTTGTAAAATGTTGGCAAAAACGTAGTTTGACATAACTCGAGAACGACTAGTTCGATTTTGCTGAAATAAATTGAGAAAAATTAATAATTACATTTTCTTTAATCCATTAATATACTGTTTCTCTACCAAATCAACATTTTTGCAATTAGAAATAAATTTATGAAGAAAATTTTGCCAAAAAAAATTTTTTTTTTTTTTAAGACATAAATCCCAAACGGAAAAACGTGTAGAGTCTTATAACTTTCACGTAAAGTCACATAACCTATAAACAAAATGCGACATTGATCATACAAATCGATTAACGCGTTCTGCTTTTATTTACAAAATAAATGGCTGTTGTACTGTGTTATCTACGGCAAGTGATAACGGAGTCAACAAGGATAACGGACACTTCATTAACATTAATTGATTACGCCGTAACAAACATTGATATTCTAATAGCTAAAACTAACATCGAGATGAAAATAAGTGATCACGAGTCATTAGAAATACCATTAAAAAAGGATATAATAGATTCAAAAACTAAGTGCATAAACACAATATGTTTAAGTAATACACAATTTCGGAGATATCTGCTAAATAGGGACATAGATATAGTTTATTCAAATGCTTTTGTTGATGATTTGGCTAAAATTCTAGTGAAAGGAATAAATAATTCAATATCTTCCTTGATATCGCGAAGAGAAATCACTGCTAATAATAATTCAAACCAATGGTTTAATGGTGGAACTTTAAAAGAAATGATGAACAAGAAGATAAATCTGTATAACTTAGCGATTTGGTTTGAAAATGAGTATCATTGGAAAAATTACCGATTATTTAGAAATACGTATAGATCCGAATTGGAAAAAGCGAAGGGAAGTTATGTTAACAATAAAGTGAAAGAGTGCACAACACAAAAAGACATGTGGAGAAGAATAAAAGAACTAGTGCTAAAAAAAGATACCTCGCAGATTCGGGAAATGGTAATAAACGATAAAATTATATTAAGTGAGAAGGAAATATGTAGCTGAAAAGTTCAATAAGTTTTTTGTAGATAGTGTAACGGAAATGGCTGACAGCATACCATTTGTACAATATGAAAATATAATTGATGCAAATTCGCAATCCTTATTTAAATTTGAAGTGCTGTCTATATCAGATTTAAAGCAAATTATGAAAACTATGAACAATAAAAAAAGATCAAAATTAAACTCATTTCTAACCGAAACGCCGAATCCTATAATCGACATCCAACAGACTCCAGTTTACTCTAGCAACGGAAACGGTATTACAAACGGTATAACATACGCGAATGTTCTAAGGGCGCATACACCTAATGCCCCAGTGCAACAACATGGTAACTCTGAATCAATGATTCAACAACTGGTACAGAGTATAAACATGTTCATGTCAACTATGCAATCAATGATGCAAGAATTCATGCGAAACCAGAATCAGTTAATTCAAACTCTACTTACCAAAAAATAGGCCCTCTTAAGATATGTACATTGAACGCAAACGGTGTGAACCAACATAGACACGAACTGACCGAGTACCTAGATCGGCAGAATATTGATATAATGCTACTATCAGAAACTCATCTCACAGACAAATACAATTTTCAGATACCTAATTTTAGATTTTATGGTACTTACCACCCCGACGTAAACGAATGAAACATGAAGTCGCTGAAGGAGTCTCACAAAACTACCTTCAAGCGACAACAATTCGTATCCAGATTCAAGGTAGTTTTCTTACCATTTCAGCAATATATTTCCCCCCGCGGTTCGCGATATCAGAAGATATATTTCTGAACTTCTTCAATGGTCTCGGACACAACTTTATTGCTGCTGGTGACTACAATGCCAAACATACGCACTGGGGATCCCGTTTAGCAAACCCTAGGGGAAACCAGCTGTATAAATGTCTAATGCGACGTCAAAATAAATTGGACTTTATATCTCCCAGTCAACCTACATATTGGCCTTCTGATATTAACAAAAAGCCTGACTTGATAGACTTCGGTATAATAAGAGGAGTTAGTAAATCTAACTTATCTGCTAGTACCTGTACTGACTTATCGTCAGATCACTCGCCAGTTATATTTCTTCTTCACGGGAAGACAGTACTTGTAGATGACCCACTAAGGCTTACTTCACTAACTGGTTAAAATACAGGAAGTACATTAGTAGTCATTTAGATTCGAATCATCTAATTTCTAACGCGGATGAGATCGATAACAACGTATCCAACTTGAACGTAATCCTGGAACAGGCGGCCATTCACGCTACACACAGACAAATAAAAGCGACAAATAGTTTGAATACTTACACTAACCGGGAAATAGAGCACCTTGTAAGTGAAAAAGGAGGTTCCGTCGCGAATGGCAGCGAAATAGGTCACCAGCGGCACGACTAAGACTGACTGTAGCTACTAAAAGGTTGCAAAGCGCACTTAGAAAAGAAGACAGTAGACAGCAGGCTAGTTTCATTGCAAGTTTAACTCCGACTGCTTCAACCAAAATCTCATTATGGAAAACATTAAGAAATACTAGTATGCCCACCGAAACGCAATTTCCAATACGCGACGCAAATGGCAAGTGGGCTATATCAGAAGAGGAAAAGGCCAATGTTTTTGCAAACCATCTGTCACAGGTATTTCGCCCAAATCCTGCAAGTAGCGACATCCTTCCACCTGTTGATAAAATGTCTGCCGTAATTCCATTGTTTACTAACGCGAATGAAGTTCTGAATGTCATTAAAGAAACCGTGAATCCAGGTAAAGCACCTGGATATGATCTTATCACGCCTAAAATGATCTTGGAACTTCCCTATATTGCTGTGAAGTTCCTGGCAAAATTATTTAACTCTATTTTGAGACATGGTTACTTTCCTAAAGTGTGGAAAATTTCTCTGATTCAAATGATTTTAAAGCCAGGAAAGGACAAATCAATACCTTCCTCGTACAGGCCGATCAGTTTGCTTCCCTGCTTGTCCAAACTATTTGAAAAAGTTCTTTTATCGAAAATAAAACCGTTTCTCGTGTCAAATAACATAATACCAGACCATCAGTTTGGTTTTCGCGAAGGTCATAGCACTATCGAACAAGTAAACCGTCTGACCCAAGCAATTGAAAAATCATTTGAACGGCGAGAATATTGCTGCGCAGTATTCCTGGATGTTGCTCAAGCATTTGACAAAGTCTGGCACTTTGGCTTGACCTACAAAATTTTCAAATACTTACCGGCAAATACGCATCGAATTCTTGAGTCTTACTTAGAAAACCGCAGATTCAGAGTCAAATGTGGACAACACGTCACCGATGACCGCGAAATACTAGCAGGTGTTCCCCAGGGAAGCGTCATGGGGCCTATCCTTTACATTCTGTTTACCGCAGATATTCCTACCAGCCCAAACGTGCTAACATCCACTTTTGCCGATGATACCGCTATAATGGCCACACATAAAAAGCAGGATATTGCATCTATGAATCTAGGTGTACATCTCAGACGAGTAGAATCTTGTCTCTCTGACTGGAGAATAAAAGTCAATGAGGCTAAATGCACACAGGTAACTTTCACACTGAATTTTAGCACTTGTCCGACATTGAAATTAAACAATATCCCTTTTTCTCAATCTGATCATGTTTCATACCTTGGAATCCACCTGGATCGCCGACTCACCTGGAGAAGTCATATCGAAGCCAAGAAAACTCAACTGAAACTTAAGGTCCATCAACTTCACTGGCTCCTAAACGCGAACTCAAAACTAAGCCTTGAATATAAGGTCCTGCTATACAACAGTGCAATCAAACCTATCTGGTTATATGGTGCCCAGCTATGGGGCAAAGCAAGCTCGAGCAATCTCGACAAAATCCAAAGAGTCCAATCGAAGACATTGCGGCTTATTACCGGTGCCCCTTGGTATATGAGGAATGAAAATATCCACCGAGACTTGAAAATACCTCTCGTTAAAGAGGCAATTCAAAAAATCAATATAAAGCACAAAGAGAAGCTCGAACGTCATGATAACATACTTGCTAGACAATTATTGTGCAGTCCCAGCTCTTTAAGACTTCGGAGAAACGAACGCCGTGTTTTCTAATCTTCATCCGTAACAGTAATCGCGAACACACGCGCCCGAAAGACTGTGTAGAATCCTTTTCTACGTCACGTGGCTTAAACGCTCTAATACGTGATCTTTAAAACAGTCAATATCAATCGCGGACGAACACTCAATAAAGACTGTGTAGAATCCTTTATTCTACGTCACGTGGCTTAGATGCTCTCATACGTGATCCTTAAAACAGTCAACGCGAAAAACCTACAAAACCCAAATTACGTCGTCCACTCTGCTATTCTAGAGTTATCCGTTATACTCACACAACTAGAGTTCTTCACTCTACATAATATCGCGAACACTTTGTAAATGACTGTAAGGGTCCCCTGGACCTTTATCACGAGGTTTAAGCCAAACCAGGTTTAAAATTCTCAGACATGTGATCCATACCAGTTATATACTATTTTGACCAAATTTATTAAAATTCCTGCCAATTAGCAGAGATCCACATTACAAGAAATCCATACTAGGATTCATTATTGAATTATACTTAAGATTCGTATACTTATTGTTAGGCTCCATTGGAGCAGATTCAATAATTCAAATAAAGCTTATATAAAAAAAAAAAAATTAAATAAATATGAAAATATTGTTGAATAATTTTGATATAGTTGGACAACAGATTCAAAGAGTTATAGCAGACTCGTTGCAGACTGGTGTTTACTCAGGTTGTTAAAAAGAATCATGCGTTGTTCCAAGACCGAAGGTGAAAAATACAAGAAATCCAAACGAAATAAGACCTGTTAATTTGTTATCGACAATAATTGAAATAATGGAAAAGATCGTGCAAACCGAGTTAAATAAATTTTTTGAGGACAATTTCTTACACAAAACACAATCTGGATTTAGGAAAAATCATAGCTGTGAATCGCTTTAAATCTTGTGGTATCCCAATGGAAGTCGGTAGTAGCGCAAAAAAACTGTCATGTCTGTTTTTCTCGTCTTAAAGAGAGCTTTTGAAACCATTAACAAAAGCAAAAGCTAGAGAAATGCGGTGTGAGGGGAATAGAGGTAAAGTGGTTCCAGAGTTACTAAAGTAACAGAATGCGAAAAACACAGTGCGGAAATTATACAACAATGCTAATACAAATTAATGTAGGAGTTCCACAAGGTGCAGTGCTGGGAACTTTACTATTTTTAATATACATTAAAGATTTTCAAAAAGTTTTAAATAAGTCAAAAGTGTGCATGTTTGCCGATGACGCCCTTATATATATTAGTGGCCAAAACCCTGATGAATGTATTCAAAATTTAAACGAAGTAATGATAAATATTGAAAAATACCTTAAAATGAATAAACTTAAAATCAAGACAAACAAAACAAAAGCTATGGTGATAAACGGAAATGTTACTCAAAGTATTCGTGTTGAGGGAGCACAAATTGAAGAAGTCCAAGAAATAAAATACCTGGGAATAATTATAGACAAATATCTTATATTTGACTCGCATTTCAATTACGTTTGCAAAAAAATATCGGAAAAAATCGCGGAATCGGAAAATATCAACAATTACTGCTATAAACATATATAATACAACAATAAAACCGCACTTCGAATACTGTTCAACGTTATTGTTTCTGGGGACCAACGAGATGGAAGCAAGACTTCAAAAACTGCAAAATAAAGGAATGAGGTGTATACTTCGCTGCAATCGACTTTCGCATATCAGCGAGATGTTAAGCAAATTACAGTGGCTCTCTATAAATAAACGCCTGGTAATGAACACTATGTTATTTATTTTTAAGATTAGAAATGGATTGTTTCCACATTATATGCGAAAATATTTGGTTAACATATCAGACGTACAACCATATAATTTGCGAAATATTAATGATTTCAGATTAACTTTTAGTTCAACTAACTTAAGTCAGAATGTCTTACTTTATAAAGGTCTTAAATTATTTAATGAAATGCCATATGACCTGAAAGGTGAAAGTAACTTTTGTTTTCAAACGCAATACTGTTACATATGCCAAGCAAAACTTCTAAGAATTCATTTTTAAAAAATTTAAATAATTGTACATTTAATAGCATATAAGCTACAACAAGTTCTACAACTGTTTACTATGTTTTTACAAATAATAATGTACAAAGTACAATATTTAGGAATGTATTGTACATTAACTCTCAAGGATCAGTAGGTTGGTCAACGAATATAAGCGGAACAAATGGATAGATCACTTGGAGCAGTGCCACTTAAGTTCCGGAATTGATAAGATGTGGGCAACGGTCAAATCGTTCTCTAATCCTGGAAGAAAGGATGATCGGACAGCAGTAACGTTCGGTGATAGAACAGTGACAGATCTGAAGAGGTCCGCATGGTATATCAACCGTCTTTTATTGAGCACATAGGGAGTGATAAGGCGGAAAGGAGAGTATTGTGTAGTATCCGCGCTCTCCGAGTTAAAGAGGCACTACCACAATTTACCGTTGGCGAAGTGGCCCATGTCATCTGCCGTCATGGGCCATCATCAAAAGGCGCTGGGTTCTGACGGAATCTCAATACCCCGGGAGAAGAGTACATGACCATAGTGCTCAATATGTCGCTAGCTACTCTCTTAGTTTTCGATGCCTGCAAAACGGGCAGGGTTGTTCCGCTACTGAAGCCAGGCAAAGGCGCAAGTAAAGGAGAATCGTACAGGCCGTTCTCCTTGCTTTCTCCAGTAGCATAACGCTTGAGGCACTGCTTCTCGCCAAACGACAGGGCGGGCCTCGTGGCCCTTGACCCAACAAAAGCCTTCAATAGGGTCAAGCATGCCACTCTGTTCGAGGACATTGCAGAAACGTCCCTTTCGCCCAGTTTGAAACCTTGGGTCGTAAACTATATGTGTGGGCGCCAGTCATATGTAGAATTTAAAGACAAGAAGTCTAAGCCCCGTGGAGTTAAAGAAGGAGTTCCCTACGGTGAAGTGACATCCCTGGTTCTGTTTAACCCCTACCTCTCTAAAATCTTGCACCGCCAGACGACGTTGAAATTGTGTCGTACGCTGATGACTGCACAATTCTGGCGTCAGGACCTAAAGTGGATGACATCTGCGAGAAAATAAACTATAACCTCACTGACTAAGCACGTTTTTTCACTGCAATATGAAAATATCCGCCTCCAAATCATCAGTCACACTGTTTACTGCATGGACCGCAGAGGTGCGGTTGTCATTCAATGTAAAATTTCTTGACGACAACATTCCGATTACCAACTACCCTAAAAGCCTTGGGGTTACATTGGACAGCCTTTGCCGATCCTCTGCACATGCTACAGCAATCTGCGATAAGCTCAAAAGTAGGAACAAGGTCCTTAAGTCACTTGCCGGCAGTACTTGGGGAGCCGACAAAGAAACCTTGTTGACCCCTTACAAAGCGATATGTCGGTCTGTAACGAACTACGCAGCACCTGTGTGATCGGCGACCGTGATTACGACGCAGGAATGTCGCCTATCCATCGAAGGTCCTTACCGTGCGCAGACACAATTTCCTGCTGTCTAAGCAATACCTGGGGGGCTACCAGTCCCCTAGTTACATGGGACTGAAACTGGGAGTAACCTTGGTTACGAAACATGACCGGAGGTTAACCGGTACCACGGGTGACTGGGGCTTATGGGGTTTTCTCGAACATTATAGGCCCTCGGGCATTGTTGGGGGTACGATCGGGCCTAGCCTTCATACATGAGTGCCGTTCACCGTCGTCGAACGGAAGAGTAGAAATATACTGAGCGGTGAGGAATCCATGTCCATGTACAGTACGGATCGCAACATCTATATGTGGGCACTTTTGTCTGCATATATACTACCTCATGACCGTTCCTTTAACTGAGGGTGACCAGTCCCGCGGTATATGGTTCGCAAACTGGTAGTATCTCGGCTACGAGGTCTGACCGGAGACTAAAGTCTGGTACCACGGGTAGTAAGGAGCTCCCAGAACTGTTGTTTTGGGCTGGATAGCAGGTGCGGCCCTTTGGGGAGTATCGTGGTGGCTGTGGTTTAAACCCAAATCGCGGGGAGGGCTTCGGCTCGGTGTGGAGTTGCATTGCAACCGGGTGCTGTCCCAAAGAACAGCAGAGGTGTCGGATAGGCATCAGCCCCTGACCAACGGGGAAGTTGTGTTCATATAGCACGCTTCGAATTGGTACCGGCGGGATTGGCCTTAAAGGTCGCTGGCCGCCGCTTGGTAATGATTCCAGTTGCGCACCATGGTTGCGCACCATAGCTTATCACAGCGAGAATCATACTAAACACTCGGTCGCTGCCTATGCAATACCTGCTAGGGTGTTTTCGCAGTAGTCATCCTAGCCACCTTGGACAGGTGAAGAGAAGGTGCTACCTCGGCAGACGCGCGTGGTTCTGTCACAGCCGAGATGTAGATGGTGCAGCCGCCTCAATTTGTATTGGGCACGGATTGACGTTCCAGACGTATATATCCCGCCTGTATTCAGGGACCACATGACGTGATGCACCTCTTCAAACCCAGCTGACCCCTAGGTCTCTGTGGAAGAATCCAGTTTAAATTGCGCGTTTCCTCCACCTGAATATCGAAGCTGATGCCCTATAGACGAACAGGACTTCAAAATAAAATATGTTGTCGTTACAACAACAACGATACAGTTTTATTTAAATAGATTAAATATTATTTTATTACATGATTCGTAATATTTGTCAATACCGTAAACAATAATATAGAGAACTCTGTATGTTAAAACAAAGAGTAAAATAAAAACTGAACTTAAGATAGAAATGTCCGCACGAAGCCTTTTATAGTTGTGCGGCACATGGGACATTGGTTTACACCGGGAGCACATTGGACACAAGTAACTAAAATTAAGAAAAAGATTATATATACGAGGCATGCACAAATAGACTTATTTCGCACTAACCTAGATGGCCACAGGGAAGGAAAACAACGCCAACTTCTTCATCTAAGCATACTTTACATAGCCGTGCATCTTTCAATTTGCGATTTTCTTCCTCCAATGATATACGTTTTGCAGATAGATTATCGAGAGAAGGCGATGTACTGCCAGTGAATGTATTATGATCAGGTTCGCATGCAATTCCAGACGATTTTAATTTACTAGAACCAATATCTTCATTAATATCACTTTCGCAACAATTGAAACTGGCAGTATCTCGTTCGGGTTCACTAGTTGCAGTGTTTGTCCCCACGTCTGCAGATATTGAAGAATTGTTGACCACTCCAGTACAATCACTTCCATATGATGACAGAGTACCGTCTCCGCTGTTTTGTTCTTCAGTATTCTCTCGTTCATCAAACACAGCTTTGAGCAGATCCTCAATAGTTGCATATGGGCTGCCGGTCAGATTAATTTGTCGTAGCGTTTCATTGCGAATAGCCCCAGCATCTACCCCCATTTCAAGAGCTAAACGCACAGGGACTGTTGTCATAGCTTCATCAATGGGCATAGCTGGAGAACTTGGATACTCTGATGTGCCGGATCTTCTTGTCATTTCCTGAACTTCTTTTATGTAGTTAACTCCTTTAACTAGTCGCACAAATTGACACATTGGATACCTTAAAGAAATGCAAAAAAATCGAATATACCGACATAATGCTTTGCTTATACTTAATTTTATACGCCTCTAAATATTGAACAGAGACCTCATAAAGTAATTTTATTAATATCGGGTAGAGCCACGACATAGTGACATAGTGGTTTCGGGATTTTGACCTTTGGTCCAAATATCGAAAGGGTTTGTCAATATATAAAAGTGGACAAAAAATAAAAGTAACATTGTTGTGGCAATTTTAAAATTAAAAATTTCAGAAATTTTGTATTTTTCTAAATTATTTAAAATTTTATATCTCGAAAACGACTATATATTTGATTTTTTTTTTAATTTTTTAAAAATAATAAAGTGATAAATAACACTGCAAAAAAATGTTCAAAACTGTAGTTTAAAAAAAATAATCACATTTTAGTTTTAAGTTTATAGCCCTGTTTACTCCTTAATGGGATTGTATGGAAATTAAGTACATAGGATATGATATAGTCTAAAGTTAGGTTCATAGTAGGCAAATAGTAAAAGCAAATAAGTTTTTCCGTGTTTGCGCGGAGGTCAAAAAACCCAAACAGTACCAAATAAAATTGTGTTAAAAATATTTTCGAGCCGATCAGACTTAAACAAATACTTTTTTAAAAACAAAAAATGTTTTATCTAACACTCAAAAGCTTTGGCCTGGCGCGTTATCATTAAACTTTATTGACTGTAGTCGTTTTTGCCCTTTTAAAATTGTTCCACATCGGTTCGTGTTTTAATGTTAGACACAAATTTACGGATTCCCGAACATACAGCTCATTGGTACATTCATCTCCGACCTAATTTTTAAATTAAACGTCCTGAAACAAAATAATTCAAGTAGATTTAATATTATTCTCAATTTTTATTGTTTTTTAAAATGATATCTAAAAAAAATTGTAATAAAACAACGACTTTTTTTTTTAAATTTAAAGGCTTTTATATTTTTTTTACATCCGCTCCCCGTTTGTTTTTTATATGATGTTAAAGGAAGTAACTAGTTCAGCAGTTGTCTTCTAAAGAATACTTTCAGTTTCCTTTACCAAATTTATTGCAGACTTTTCGCTTTAAAGGACGTAATAATTTTATCATCGGAAAGAGAGATATTCGATACTTCCTTTGTCAGCCAAACTTTGAACTTTGAATAATATCGAAATTTCTCTTTTCCGTTTATCATAATTGAATCTAATTGTAAGGAAAATTGATTAATTACACTACGTTACACACATTCTGTCCTATGAACCAAATATACCTTTTCGGAAAGAGGAGAGAAAATAAAAATACACGTGTATCGTCGAATTTCATATACACGTCAGTATTTTGTTTTATGTTTAAAGTTCTCTGGTGCCACAGAGTGAAAGGGCTCTATATATTTGTAAGGAAAACCCAAGGAGTGGTTGGTATATGATGAAATTTAATTTCTAAAAGTATAAGCCGGTTTCAGTTCGAATAAAAACTATTTTTTATTAATTTTTTTAATACATAAATATTTTATGCGGTGGTTTCAGAAATGCAATTTGTTTTTGTACCGATTTTGACTTTTATTTTTTAAATAATTTTTTTTGCAATAATTAAAATAAAAACTTTGAATTTTATTATCTGAGAATAAGCGAACGTTAAAAATTTTAATGCTTTTTAAGAAACTTAGGCATTTTATTTTGGCGTTTGTAAGCATTTGTCTTAGTATCGCGACAAATATACCAGCAGTATTTTCCAAGCATATGCGTAATGCCTTGTCCTTTAAAGTGCTTTTCAATAGCTGCAATGTCCTGGTGAAACCTTTCGTAATGCTCATTGCTACAAGCTCCTAAATAATCAGGAAAAAAATCAAAATGATTGTGAAGGAAGTGGATCTTTCGAGACATTAAAATGCCCATTTCGCCATATGCCGAAATAATTTCTGCTACAATATTTTTATAATTTAAAAAATTTGTCATATTAAAATCAGCTGTCACTATATTCCACTGCTTAAAGCGCGATTAAAAAAGTTCCACTGTTCTCCTTGACAAATTTTCGTCTCGTACAAGGTCGTTGAAGTCGGCTTACGTTACTAAACGCGGCACTGCAATCCGAAGTTCACTGGGTGTTGGTACAAATTCCGATACTCGCCCCTCGCATTCGTACAAGAAATGTTGATAGCTGTGTTGGTACTACTGTTGGATCTGCTTCGATAATTTCGCGACATCGTCAAAAATCTGCACTGCAATACGTTCTGGTGAGTACAGAACCGCTGGAATAACCGATTCTACATTAGCGAAGCGAATTTTGTTGTGGCGAAAGTATTGGTTCCCTTCAGTGTGAGTAAGTTATGCAAAAGTAGCACAATTCATTGCACTGCTCTGTACGTGGTAGACAAATTGTTGGCACAGCGTACTTTATTGTTGACCTTCCATCAGTAAACTTGCATAAATTTCTATAGCAATAGTCGCACACGACTTCCTGACTATACCACAAGTAAGGAACATAAGCAGTCTTGAATATTTTCTGAAACGAATTAACCCACTGTTTTCGTATTATTTTTCAAATTTTTACTTGGTGCGAATAACCCAACCACTCCTTCTTTTTTTTCTCTGGCGCCACACACACGCGTACATAAAAAGGTATATATGGCTCATAGGGCAGAACAAACGCTTGTTTTTGTTGATAACTATCAACAATCTTAAACCAATTTTGTGCTTACTATTTTTTACATTTTTTACATGTTGACGTCATCGTTTTTCACATAGTGACAACCGCACCTCTGCGGTCCATGCAGTAAACAATGTGGCTGATGATTTGGAGTCGGATATTTTCATATTCCTCGCAGTGAAGAAGCGTGCTAAGTCAGTGAGGTTACAGTTAATTTATAGCATATGTCATCCACTGTAGGTCCCGACGCCAGACATGGGTAACTTCGCCAACAGTAAATTGTGGCGGTGCCTCTTCCACTCGGAGAGCGCGGATAAAACAACTCGCACACCCATTCGGATCTGTCACGGAACGTGACGACTGTCCGATCATTCTTTCTTCCACGGTTAAAGAGCGATTTGACCGTTGTCCACAACTTACCAATTCCGCAACTTAAGTTGCACTGCTTTAATTTATGTAGCCATTTGTTCCGTTTATATTCGTTGACCAACCTTCTGATCTCTGAGATGAGATCCTTAATTCTGGAGTCAGTAGGGTTGGAGCTACGAATGTCAGCACGCTCGTCTGCGAGTCCCATTGCCTCTGCTGGGAAATTTGGTCGTATTCCGGGTATTCGACAAGCAGGGATGGACGTAGAGGAACGTAGAGCTGTCAATTTGCTCAGCCAAAGCTATGGCCCTCTGTCTAGGAGAGAATGCCACGTTGTATCCGTCACAACTGTGCAGGTGGCATTCAGCTTAATTTCTTAGATCGCAGCGACCATGATGTTTCTCCGAGTCACAAATTCTATTGCCTCACTGATTTTGTTGCGAACTTCGTTGATACAGCATGAGGCAACAAGTTCCGTGTACTCCCTGATGTTGTTCAGACCTGAACAGCTTCTGAAGTGCACCCACTCCATGCAACGATTACACCATACAGACGTAGCACGATGGTGTGTACGGTGCTGACAAACCGAGCAGGTAGGTCCAAGGTCTGGGGTTTTTTTCGATTCCGGCTCGGACTAGTAATATTCGGAGCAGGCATTACGGGAAGTGCTGTTCCCACGATTAAAAAATGGACAGACAAAAAACACATAGTGTTGATGTAAATGACCTTGGCCGAAGAGTACTCGTTTTAGGTCAATCCGGTGCATAGAATTGACAGGCGCGGATTTGTCGCATTTATTATTAACGCCATCGTTAACACTTCGATTTTTTGCTATGTATTAGATAATATAATTTTTTTTAAATTAATTGTACGCTAGATTAAGCTACACAAAATGCTATGAGAGTTTAAATTTAATTGTTTAAATTTTTGTTTCAAAGTTGTGCATATTTTTTTGCATAAATATGATATGTACTCAAATATGTTATATTTGAACTATGAAACGTCGAAATACATAGTTTAGATGCAATTTTCATCCGAAAATATGCAAAAATCCGAGGTCCACTTATTAGATACCGAGAAAAAACACTGTTTTATTTAAAGTACTATTCTATAAAATTCTCTCCGTCAACTCATCAAAACACTCCGTTTTTTATGAACAGAATGCTTGAATGTTGTGATGAGCTACGAATTTGTAGTTCAATTACCAGTCTTTAGTATTTCGTTTATGGTATCTTTCAAGCTGCATTTCACTAAAACCTCTTTGTGTGTTTGTTCCTTATTTATGTTGATGTTTTGTGTGTCTACATATCTTATTGTAGCTGAGAAGCCGCAAGAGACTGGAAATGGCATTCAAAATGCATTGACAATTTACTCACCATTTCGCATGTTCGAACCATGGGTCGTCTTCCTTTTCCCACGATCTCAACCCCATATTACAGTGAAAACAGCGGACTTGATCATCTACTTCCTGATAGTAAAGTCCAGACTGAGCCAACGCTTCTGGCTTCTGAATATCGGTAATTGGCCAATTGGCATAGGTACGGAGTCTTGCATCTAAAGATGAA
Organism: Hydrotaea diabolus; assembly: GCA_963513945.1. Taxonomy (NCBI): domain Eukaryota; kingdom Metazoa; phylum Arthropoda; class Insecta; order Diptera; family Muscidae; genus Hydrotaea; species Hydrotaea diabolus. Next base: position 96,444,808 of record OY740720.1, on the reverse strand, counting down.
TATTTGGGATTTTTAGGTGGTAATATATGATGAATGCCTAGATCTCTGATTCCATCACTGGCTATCTCAATTAGAGGTCCTAACGTGACGCGCGGACAGTTGGGGAAAAACCTCCGGTGTTCGTCAAAAGCATTGTCCTGTTTCTCCCATTGTGCAATGACACCTTTACACCAAGCACACTTAACTTCATCGGATCGATTAAGATAAAAGAAACCAGCTTTTGCTAAAGAGTGTGGAGATATGTTTGGGTTCTGAAACAATAAAAAATATGAGTTTATTTATTTACATAACCCTTTGTTCCGCTGAAGCACACTTGTGGACACCCTAGAGAAAACACCACATTTCAATAAAAACCAGGAATCAGAAAAATCACCGATAATAGTTGCGCAGGAACTATGAGGACGTGGCGTCTAAAATAGTTAATTTAAACAATTAAACCACACTACACAAAGCCTTTTGCGTTGAAAATTCTTTCAGCGGTTTGGTAATGAAATAGACTTAACCCAAAACCAAACAAGGGCCAAAAATGGCTCTGTGCTTGACCCACCCTCATCTCCCCACAAATATAGCTGTATATAGCACAACCTACGTCTCACATACTCCTGGGCCCATATTGTTCGTGTTTATTTTCGTTTCTTTTGATCATGTTGAAGAGTATGCATTTTATACGTCTTATAGTGCTCACGTACCGGCCAGTTTTTAAATGTTGCTAATCTGTTTGATTCAATCATCAAATCTAATGGCTGTTGATCCATAGCTGTCGAAACAGCAGCATTATCGCATCCGAAAGCGCCCGACGAATTCGAATTTAGCAAGTCTATTGCTCTTTCAGATGATATACTTATGTTACCACAATTCTCATTGTTGTTTATAAACTCGCATTGGGGACTTGCATCAAAGTGTTTTTGATGTACTTGGTCCCCGTATTCCCAGTCGCTGATGCGACAGTGGCACCAATTGCATTCAGCTTCGAGGAAATTTCCAGTTGCGAACAAACCATTTATGGCTAATTGTCTCGTGTAAACGGGGGCATTTACGGGCCATGTAAAAAACGTCCGCAATCGCGCTTCCTCCGAATTCATGTTATTCGACATTTACAAATTTGACACACAACAACAACACTTTGACGAGAAAGTTGTCTTGTAAATTAGGTGTGTCCAGTACCAGTATAAATCTGTCTTTCTTGATAAAAGTAACAGCAATATTATGATGTAGGATGGATGTAGCTTAAAACCAATAATTTTCAGTATTTATTCTTCTTCTTATTAGCGATGCGACTTTGGTCCAAAGACACAAGCTGAACGATTTCAGCCTGCAAGCCGCCGCCAGTCATTTGTCTTCAAGTGGCGCAGCCGCCGAATTTATCGGATCAAATCGGCTAGAGCTAAGCCGACGATTTGAAGAATACAATGAATACGCATATTTATTCTAAAAATGAATGAAAAACCACAAAAAAAAAACCATTTCTATCAATTCAGTTTTACCGGTGTTCTACAAATTGCCTTACTTTTTCTGCATTGATACTTTAATGGTACTATTTAATTGTGCCACTTTATGAAGAAGCCTTTTATATTTTTATTTTGTTGTTAAATTCTAGATGCTGTACTTTACAGAAGAATACAACATCATTCGCTGAATATAGTACTTTAAGTCACGTCGTGTCAAAACCAGTGTTACGACTGAAAAAAAGTTATTTTCCCACCAATTTTTTTTAAGAATCCTACCAAATTGAATTAATCCAGTTAATACATATAACAGGGTCTAACCAAAAATTATAAACTAGTTTCATTGAAAATGTTTGTAACTACCAAAAATGTTAGAGCTTTGCGTATATCGACCGAGACCAAATGATCAGCTGATTTGATTAAACGATGTATATGAGTTCGTCCATCTGCGGCCCTTTTAAAGATTCTAATCACACTACCTACGTCCGGTTATATTAAATATCGAAAAAGTACGTTTTTTGGACTGCCACTGTTGAAATTAAACAAAAATCGGTTTATATATAGTTCCCAAACAAACTTTTAATTAATTTAAGGTCCTTTTCTCTAGAAGCCACATTACGTCCAATCTCAATAAAATTTTAAAATGTTGTTAACGATCGATCAATAACCTTCCAGTCCCCTCAAACATAGAAATATGGATGGCAAAATTTTCAAGAACACATATATTAATATTCATTTGGACTAATTTGATGCTTACTCTGGTGGCTGAAAAATCGGCCATCTGAAAAGTGACAATAAGAGCAAAAAGAAGTAAATTTGGTCTGCCCAAATTTCCCACTTGTTCTTTTCATAATGCCTTATTCGCCAATAAATCTAAATCCAAATTTTTTGGACGGAATCTATTACAATTGGCATGGAAAATAACAAAAATACGATGAATATAAAATCTGAAGGATTTCGTTAGTGGAAAAGAAAGCAGCTACTATATCTTACAAAACCCTGTACAACACCGATTTTGAATACCAAGGCGTATTTGGTTGTACAACGTTTAACCAAAAAACTGTTTGCATCACTTTAGCTTTTTTCTGCTGCTTATATTTTTCATAACTAGTTGTTTTCATTTTAAAATTGATATTAACCTTCAAATTGTAAACATTAAAACAAATATTTGGAACTTTGTTTAAATTAAATTTAACAAATAAATTTTGGCAACTGGCGGCGCCATGAACATAGGCTTATTGTTTTTTCAATCCAAAACAGTTAGTTTTCATAATTACGAGAACGCATATATAATGCAAAATGAGTCAATAATTCACGTTTAGGTTAAATGAATGCGTTTTGCTAATGCTGCAGAATTACGTCAGAAACAACTATATAAATTCATTAAGACCTAAAATAACCATCGGTGAAAATCCATTAGCGGCGACGCGCCGTTGGTTGAGATGGTTCCGCTACAAACTCTGTTGTAAACCCCCAGTAAATTGATTACTGTAAGCAACATAGATGCAAATTTAGTACTGAAATTTGAATATTCACTACTGTGATTGAATTTAAAATTAGTCTTAACGGTAGACGGTAGGCAATTAGCTGTCTCAGTTGGGGTTGAATTTTGTATGGGTTAGAGAGAGATAACTACAGTTTGAAGGTTGACGACGGTAGACTTCTTGACGGTAGGCAATCAGCTATTTCAGTTAGGGATTGCATGTGTTAGAGGGAGATAACTACAGTTTGACGGTTGCCGACGGTATACTGCTGCAGGTTGCAGAATCAACCGTCCACTCTTTCACGTATAACATCTGCTTGACGTACTTATTGGTACTAAGTATCGACATTTCTTGTAAAATTGTGTCAAACTCCATATAAATAATATGTCGGTGAAATTGCTGAATATTGTTTTCGATCAATATCCGGCATATTGCAATCAACTGTAGAATCCTTTTATCAGTCATCTATTAGTCATCTATTTTATGTAAAAACACTCTTCCAAGCAACATTTCTTCTTCGTGTTATTAAAAAACACTGCATAGGTCAATTGTTGTTGTTGAAACAATATACTATTATAATTTGAAATCCTGTTTCAGCGCAATTTTTCCAATTAATATCACCATCTCAGTTGTGGCGAATAGATTGCCATCGCATAATCCCGAAGTCCAGAATAAATTTGGTATTCTTGGCGCACTTGCTGATTGAACTGAAGTGCAACAATAAATAATTCCCGGCCTCCCCATGACAAGGATGGGGAATCAACAAGAAAAGTAAAATCAAGGTATCCACCAATATTTTTTATGATATAAAATATAAACATGAAAACGCTAGTGGTTAAATAAAGACACTATTCCAGAATTTTCATTTATGGTCAAAATCGGTAACAGGAATAAGAATTAACACACTTTTTCAGCATAAAATTGACAGCGGCTTCATCCAGAATATATACGATTACAATTTTGTTTATGATAATTCACCTTTTGGAGTTGCAGTTGTAATTAAAAAATCTTTCATTACAATCGAGCAATCTTAAACGACGTCGGAATCAGCACGCCCCTCACACAAATCAATTTATCATCTAATAACACGCTGAAAAAGTATTAAGTTGGATCAATTTACATACCTTACAACTTTCCTTCACAGCGGCTCATGTCACATCTAAACAAACTTCTTCAATTGTGTGGCAATTTTGACGCCTTTATTCTTGGTAATTATTTGAACTCAAAGAATACAATTTGCAAAGAATACAATCCAAAGAATACATTTCATTTGATAACAATAACGGTAAAGTTCTGCAAAATTGGTTGGAAGGCAATGCGTTAAAGGTGGTCCGTCTGTGGGACTCCACCCCATTATATCCAAATTATAAAAACCTTAACAGGACAACTTTCGCATCGATTTTGATGCTGCGTCACACACTGCAATGCTTCCAATAAATATAAGTCTTGACGTTCATGAAATTGATGCCGTAGTTTAAGAATTCAACAACACCTTCACTTTTGCAAGGCCCCTTCTCAAAGAATAGAAATGAAAGATGGAAAAATTCAACTTTCTGACGCGACGAGCAAGTTCTTAAAAGTAAAACATTAGTGGAAGATGGAGCCAAATTTTTAATCGCTACGGAAACAGGCTTAGCAGTGAGTACACAATTTTTTCAAAACAAAATCAATATCTAAAAAAGATCATTAAAAATTCAATAAATATCTAACAAGCGAACAAATTAAATGATACGAGTAAGTTGCTAAATGTCAAACCTAGTCTTTCCGCGTTCAAGGAAATATACCAAATTATGGGGAAAAGTAAGTCTCCCTTCGCCGAAAAATTCTTCACGAGGATATTGAAGTCTCAAACAGCTCCGTGATTGCAAAGCACTACTACTCGTCCACATTCAGCCAAACAATTCCTGAGAGCCTTGTGGATGATCTTGTCTCTAGAGTACTACAATGCGTAAACGATATACATATGTATAAGTACATACCACATTTAATTATTTGATGATAATTTCAATGCTATCAACAATTCTGACACCTTTCACTTTACTGACTCTGAAAGTACATATACACAATATTTTTAAACTTTGAAAAAATGAAAAAACAATTCATCTACAATCCAATCTCAAATTTCGGATTCAAGAAACATCATTCAATCCAACACGCCGTACTTATGATTTACAGCGATATCTCCATCATTTTGAGGAACCAAGTATGTACTGTTGCAATATACTTAGATGTAGAGAGGACATTTTATTTGGTCTGCCACAGAAGGATTCTATACAAAATGATAGAATTAGGAATTGATCCATATTTGGTAAACATGATGCAGTCCTTTTTGAATCGGAAATTTACTGTACGAATACAGGATTTATCTTCGACTCTTGGCCTGGTAAATAGTTAAGTACCCCAGGAAAGTGCCCTGGCGCCATTCTCCCAAAATTCACAAGCAACTACTTGGGTTGTCAATTTCAACAAGATATTGTCATTAAGTTGTCTTATGCGTTCCTCTTTCCAATAGGCGAAACGAATATCAGGGATGCTTTCAAGTCTGCTGAACAATAAGCTTCTGTCAAAAAATGCCAAATTGTATTGTACAAGGTGGCATCAGATCCGTCCTGATCTACGGGTATCCAATCTAGTTTCCTATTTCCCCAATAGTGACAAAAGAATTATAAATCTTTGAAAGGAAGATATTGAGGAAATGAACAAATACAATACTATAAACGTTACAACAAAATTTGTTCAAATACCTACGACACTGCTGGAGTCCAGCCGTTCTGCAAATATGGCAATATATATGAATTCGGGAGTCATATTTTGGTCCGGTTCGGCATAGCTATCTCCAGTTCTTCTTGTTTACGAAAACGTTGACAATAATTTGGATCAATTTTTACAAAAAAAATAATCTCTGGTTCTCATAGAGGCCGTAATCAAACCTTGCATTTCTCTTTGTCATTTTATTTCTCCCAATACATGTATTTGCTGTCTTTGTGAGCAAGATGCTTATATTAAGATTTCATGGTGTATTAAAATAAGTTTAATAACAATATCGGATACTCTTCCAGACGAATAACACGCCTGTACCGCCTTAAATGAGCGTATAGACCGCTGACCGAAATAACAGCGATGGAACCGTTTTCCAAGAAAACAGCAAAATCATTGACATAACTCTAAGCGATTCCTCTCGCTAATGTACCAAAGAGGCCTATTTCCATCGCTATGATTCCCGCCATACCATCCGACCTAAAGGAGTACGCTTTACCGCTACAGATCGGTAATCCCTACAAACACTGTAATGTAAAGTATTCTTGGTCAATTATGATGTATTTAGTTTTAGGAAGGTCACAGTCGCCCTTGTCCCGACTTAGGGAATCGCAGGGGAAGGTGTTCTATGGACTAGGAACTAAGTACACCCACGTCTACAGAGGTGATGACAAGAATACGTTTTTAGCTCCGAAGGCTGAGGGCCAGCACTTAATAGTGGTGTTTTTGGTTAATCCTCAATAAAAAGGATTAGATTGCAAAACCGCAATAGTTAAGCCATTTGTTAACATGCTGTCTATAAAAAAATCACTGCTTGATAAATAATTGTTTGTTGCCATTTTAGTACTAAGCCTAAACAATTATCGTGTATAATCGTCTATTCAGGCTAAGTTGTTAAAATTCTGGAATATTTCTTTAGGCACTAACTAAAGAATTTTCAGTTTTTGTTACTAAGTGACTTAACTATTACGGTTTTGCAATGCAGTCTTATTTATTGCCTACATAAGATACAAAATCGCTAGATTGATTTTGAAATCTATTTTACAAAATAATAATTTGTATTCATGTTTTTACTAAGCCTAGATAACTTTCGAGTATAATCATTTATCCAGGCTAAGAAGTAAAATGGCTATAACGAATTAATTTTACTACTTTTGCAATTTTTTTTGAAGACTAGTACTTTTGACACGAACATAATTGACAGTTTTTCGTTATAAATCCAGACTTAGTTATCAAGTTTAACTAAAAACACTACCATTGTTATCTTGAAAACACAAAACCGCCAGATTGGAAAAATGTGGATTATAAAGGGTATTTTTTAACGTGTGGCTTTCATGAAAAATGAAACGCATTTAATTTAATGTAATGACCAAGAATTTAGCTTTATTTTATGCAAGCAGCCGCCGAGGGGCCGTCAATCGTGTCGGGCTTACCTGCTTAGGCAAGCGACTTCACATAACCGCACAAAAAATAGTCTAGCGGTGTTAAATTGCTCGATCTGTAAGGCCACGGCCCACAGGCCTCTACGCGAGATAGGGCGCTCACTAAAAATTTCCTTCAATAAATTAATTGTTTCCTTGGCTGTGTGGAATGTAGCGCTGTCTTGTTGGAACCAAATGTCGTCAAGACTACAGGCTTTAATTTCAGGTTGCAAAAATTTCGGTATCATGGCGCGATAAAAAGCACCTATCACGGAAACGTTCCGTTCGTCATTTTAAAAAAAGGAACGATGATTCCACCAGCGTATAAATCGCACCAAACCGTGGTATTATCTGGCACCTCTTAAACCTCTCTGGTTGCTCTCTAGCCCAAATGCGGCAAGTTTGTTGTTGTTGTAACAACAATATATTTATTTTGAAGTCTTGTTCGTCTATGGGGGATCTGCTTCGATATCCAGGTGAAGGAAACGCGCCATTTGAACTGGATGCGTCCACAGAGACCTGGGGGTCAGCTGAGTGGGCTTGGCCGGACAATTGAAGAGGTGCAGTACATCATGTGGTCCCTGATGGCAGGCGGGACAGATGTCCGGAACGTTAGCATCAATTCGTGCCCAGTAAGAATTGAGGCGGCTGCACCATCCGGATCTCAGCTGCGCCAGAACCACGCGCGTCTGCCGAGGTAGTACCTTCTCCTCAGGTGAAATCTCCGGGGGATGTTCCCCTAGCACTGCATTCACACGGTAGCTGGATACTGCTGCTGCGACATCATCGGCGTGAATGTTGTTCAAACCTGCCTGATAGTTTCGATGATCTAAAGGTTCTCTCTTATACCGCTGGACCTCTCTCTCTAGATCATGAAGATCGTTCCTGATCTGCCTGGGTGGAGGCATCCTGTTCAAGAGATGGTGGTTAGGATGACTGCTGCGAAAACACCCTAGCAGGTATTGCTTAGACAACAGGAAATTGTGTCTGCGCACGGTAGGGACCTTCGTCTCCTCATGTAGATGGTCCTCAGAGGACATAAGAAGACACCCTGTTGATGTTCTAAGGGCGGCATTCTGGCATGTCTGAATTTTCTTCCACTGCGTCGTACTCACGTTCGCCGACCATACAGGTGCTGCGTAGTTTGCTACAGACCGACCTATCGCTTTGTAAGAGGTCAACAAGGTTTCTTTGTCGGCTCCCCAAGTACTGCCGGCAAGTGACTTGAGGACCTTGTTCCTACTTTTGAGTTTATCGCAGATAGCTGTAGCATGTGCAGAGGATCTAAAAAGGCTGTCTAATGTGACCCCAAGGATTTTGGGGTAGTTGGTGGTCGTGATGTTGACGTCATCGACTTTCACATTGAGTGACAACCGCACCTCTGCGGTCCAAGCAGTAAACAGTGTGGCTGATGATTTGGAGGCGGATATTTTCATATTCCTCGCAGTGAAGAAACGTGCTAAGTCAGTGAGGTAATAGTTGATTTTCTCGCAAATGTCATCCACTTTAGGTCCTGACGCCAGAATTGTGCAATCGTCAGCGTACGACACAATTTCAACGCCGTCTGGTGGTGCAGGAATTTTAGAGAGGTAGAGGTTAAACACAGCCGGGGATAAAACTCCACCCTGGGGAACTCCTTGTTTAACTCTACGGGGCTTCGACTTTCTGTCTCTAAATTCTACATATGACTGGCGCCCACACATATAGTTTACGACCCAACGTTTCAAACTGGGCGGAAGGGACGTTTCTTCAATGTCCTTGAACAGAGTGGCATGATTGACCGTGTCGAAGGCTTTTGTGAGGTCAAGAGCCACGAGGACCGTCCTGTTGTTAGGCTTGTTCTGGTTAAGGCCGCGACTTATACGTGTGGTGATGGCGTGTAAAGCAGTTGTTGTGCTGTGCTGCTTGCGGAATCCATGCTGATGATCAGCACTAAGAAAGTGTTCGATCAGGCTGGGGAGGAGCAGTGCTTCAAGCGTCTTTGCTACTGGAGAAAGCAAGGAGATCGGCCTGTACGAATCTCCTTTACTTGCGTCTTTGCCTGGCTTCAGTAGCGGGACCACTCTGCCCATTTTCCAGGCATCGGGAACTTCGTGAGTGGCTAGCGACAGATTGAGCACTTTGGTCATGTACTCTACTCCCGGAGTATCCAAGTGCTTTAACATCAGCATTGAGATTCCGTCCGGACCCAGCCTTTGATGACTTTGCGCTGCGGATGACATGGGCAACTTCGCCAACGGTAAATTGCGGTGGTGCCTCTCGACTCGGAGAGCGCGGATACGACGCAATACTCTCCTTTTCGCCTTATCACTCTCTGGGTGCTCAATAAAAAGCCGGTTAAAATAACACGCGCACCGCTTCGGATCTGTCACTGTTCTATCACCGAACGTGACAGCTGTCCGATCATCCTTCCTTACAGGGTTAGAGAGTGATTTGACCGTTGTCCACAACTTACCAATTCCGGAACTCAAGTTGCACTGCTTTAAGTGGTCTAGCCATTTGTTCCGCTTATATTCGTTGACCAACCTACTGATCTCGGAGTTGAGATCCCTAATTCTAGGGTCAGTAGGGTTGGAGCGACGAATGTCATCACGCTCGTCTGCGAGTCCCGCTGCCTCTGCTGGGAAGTTTGGTCGTACTTCGGGAATTCGACCAGCAGGGATATGGCGAGCGGCTGCTGCGTTAATGATGGCCCGGAACTTTTTCTCGGCTACCCGAACGTCCGACGGAATAGCTAGATTATTAAAGCTGCGGTTGGTGGCTTCTCTGAAGGCCTCCCAATCAGCCTTTTTTTGATTGAGAAACGTACGGCGTTCAGAGGTTATGAAATCGGGTGGTCTATTAATGGAGAGAATTATGGGAAGGTGGTCCGATCCTAGTGAGATGACGGGTTGCCAGGTGACGTCGTTGATCAGGCCAGGCGATGCCAAAGTGATGTCTGGCGAGCTATGGCAATCGCCCATAATCCGCGTGGGGGCGTCCTCATTCACTGTGCAGAACGTAGAGCTATCAATTTGCTCTGCCAAAGCTATGCCCCTCTGGTCGTTGTCTAGGAGAGAATGCCACAGTTCGTGGTGAGCATTAAAGTCTCCTAGGACCAAGCGGTTATTGCCTTGTAGCAAATTGCAAATGTCTGGCAGATAACGCGGGGCACAGCTACCAACCGGCGGGATGTATACGTTGTACAGCTCTATTTCGGCAGTTCCAGACTTGACTGCTACCCCCATACATTCCATGTATGGGTCTCTAGAGTCAAGCTCAGGCGAAATAGGTCTGTACTGCACAGAATGGTCACAACTGTGCAGGCTGCAGGTGGCATTCAGCGTAGTTTCTTGGATCGCGGCGACCATGATGTTTCTCCGATTCATAAATTCTATGACCTCACTGATTTTGTTGCGTAGGCCATTACAATTAAATTGCAAGATTGATGCACTGTCAGGAGTGGCAACAGCAATCTGTGGTGTAAGATGCTGTATGTGTTGATGCTGTTGCGAGGGCGACTGCGGGGGAGTCTCGTAGTTAGATGATGATGATGATGATGACGACGACGAAAATGCAGACGACGATGATAACACCAAATCCAGAGACCCACTGCTAACTTCGTTGATACAGCATGAGGCAACAAAGTCTGCTTCGCTATACTCCCTGATGTGGTTCAGACCTGAACAGCTCCTGAAGTGCACCCACTCCATGCAACGATTACACCTTACAGACGTAGCACGATGGTGTATTCGGTTCTGACAAACCGAGCAGATCCAAGGTCCGGGGTTTTGTTCGATCCCGGCTCGGACCAGTAGTATTCGGAGCAGGCATTCCGGGAAGTGCTGCTCCCACGACGAAAAAATGGACGAACAAAAAACATATATTGTTGAGGTGACTGCCCCTGGCCGAAGAGTTTCGGGTCAATCCGGTACATAGAACCGGCAGTCGCAATTTTGTTCATTGACGTTGCCGTTGCGCCAGAAATGGTCTCATCCCTGAACAAAATTTGGTCAAAAACAGCAGATTTCCCCGTTTCTCACCGAACGCTCATTTCAATAATACAGTTGCCAACATTTGAAGTAAATAATATTCAAAAGTAAATGTTATTCCTTTCGAATAAACAACAAAGATTCCACAATTGATTTGAATTTTTGTATTATTTTTATTTAAAAAAAATACCTCATATTCATGTTTCATACTGTTCTACAGTAGGTTTAGTAGAGCATGAAGTGGGAATCTGCCTGCTCTAAAGTCCATAGCCGATGATCATGGTTAAATCACATTCGTTGCTTGGGGTCTGATGGTGAGAAGAGTTCACCAAAACTGCAGCCCCTTCTGCCGACAACTAAAAGTCGCTTTGACTGCCTTTCTTTTGAATGCTTTTAAGCAACACTACAAAATGCTATAGCTGCGACAGACGTGCCTTAAGATGTTACCTTTCATTTAATTTTAAATGAAAATATTGAAATTCAAAAAGTAACCGAGCCGATAAAAGGCCTAAATTTTATAGTTACAAAATTACTTCAGACTTATTTAAAATATACAAAAAACTTAGAGTAAGATTTAGCAAGTTTAATGTAAATAAATATTATCAAGTATTTATTTAAAATATCACAAATTACGCAAAAAGCATTAAAGAAAGACTACTAAACAAGTCTTGCGTAGTGTAACATCAACATGGAAATGAAACATAGCCGAGGTCGAAAGAAGTTCTATATATAAATAATTTACACAAGCAGAAGTGGGTAGGGTTGTAAAGTCGATTATTGATTAGTTGACTAATCGACTTTTTGTTGCAAAAATTGAAAAAGTTGTGATCGACTTTGCGTCCCATTAAAATTGAACAATTGAATTTGGCATTCGACTTTTTGATGCCGCCTGAACAAATATTTTTACCCTGCACCATACTGTGGAATCCATTGTATTATCCAGTTACAGGTTTCATGTGGCGTTTAAACTACAGTCATTATTCGTAATTTGTGCTCTCATTCGTAATTCAACCATCAATTACATTGCGAATTACGTAATTAACCATACAAAAGACTGAGAGCGAATTACGTTGTTTGATGGTAATTCATTTTGAATTACCTTCTGAATTACGAAGAAATCACTGCCTTCTTAAATGGCTCGCTCTTTTTCTATTCACCTTTTTGAAAAAAACCAAAAGCAATGCATATATTAATGATAGCCAAATTAAAAAAGAATTTTTTAATGCAAACAAACACGTTTTTTCTTTGGAAAACCAAAGCAAAAGCAACTGTCAAATCGAATTAAGCACGCGTTATGTAAACAGGGTAATTCGCGTAAGTAATTCAGAGAGCGAATTAGGTAACTCGCGATTTAGTGTGAATATGGCATCAGAATCATTAGCTGATTCGATTTAACGATGTCTGTCTGTTCGATTGTCCGTCTGTCTGCTATAGATCTAAAGCTTGTAATCAAACTACAGGTCGCCATTGTTGTTCTTGAATTTTGGCAGAAGTTGGTTTTCTTGAACTGAATTTGGTTCTGATTTAAATATAAGTATATATCCCACACATATGTTAAGCCGGTTCTATGCTTTGAGCTCTAGAAGCCGCACATTACATCCAATCCTGATGAAATTTGGCACAAGTTAGTTTTTGGAACAAGGATTTGCTTTATTAAAATTTAAGGAAATCGGTTCAGAGTTAGATATAGCTTCCACACATATGTACGTTTAACCGATTTTATGTCTTTAGCTCTAGAAGTCACATAATTCAAAAAATCTTGATGTAATTTGGCATAGTTAATAACGATCGACTAGGACCATCTTTGATAAAACAGGAATATAGCAGTCCAAGTGTTGATATAGACCCACTACAAAGATCCCTCCCGATTTTATAAACAACCGCAATAGAACACCATTTATATTTAGATCAGTTTAAATCTGAATCATGTGAGCCATTTCTCAGGTAGTAAGGTTAGCCTGAGAAACGGCATACACATAAACATTTGGGAAGGTGGATATTAAATAAGAACGACATTTTCGCATGAAGTTAAAACAATACTTATTTTTTAAAATTTGGCTTAATTTGGTGACTGAATGTTTGGTCAATTAAAACATGGCCATATGCGTAGAAACAAGGAAATGTGGAATCAAATGAATGAAGTTTTGTTACAAATCCAACTGTGACATTATTTTTAAAATCTGGGTAAATTAAGAATCCGTACAAGGGGTCCGTAGACCTGCTTTAAAAAGCATTTCCGCACATTTAAAATTTCTGGATATAATACAGAAGGCTACGTCCAACCTTTTTTACTAGTATAATATTCTGCATGATTTTTTTATACACTCCACGGTACATTAAATTTGTCATTCTGTTTGCAACACCACAAAACATTGATCGGCGACACTATAAAGTACATACATATATTTCTGATCGTCGTTAAAGACGATCTAGCCCTGTCCGTCTGTCTGTCTGTGTGTCTGTTGTAAGCACGAAGACGGACAGAGAAATTAACCAAGGACCCTAAAAATGTGCATGATAACTGTCGAACGTCATAAGCTTTTTGTGATTGTAAATAGGCGAAACCGGCCTAGGTGGAAAAAGTTCCTCTTTAAGTGACTACAGTTTACAGTTTTTCATATTTTGTGAACAGGAAATGGCTGAACATTTAGAACTAAAAATTTTATAGAGTATCCAGTCAATATTTCGTGGTGTTGCAAACGGAATGACAACATGAGAATACCATCCACCCATCGTTGGATGGTATAAAATTGTTTTAAGTTGCTAAAATTTCATGAAGAAGTCGGAAGTCGACTTTTAATATATTTTATTTCTTAAAAGAGTCGATAATCGACTTTTTGCCTCGGCAATGTAACCCCAGAACTGGGTTCTAACTAATCTTTTCGCTCATTGTTAATGAAGAATACAAATGTTCAGACATAATTGGACGATATATTGTTCCGTTTGTGTAACGCTTTGTAGATTTTCAAATTGTAATTGATTTTCCGGCATTTGCTCAAATAAGTGAGTAAAGAGTAGCGCGCCGGCAACTCTGTTTTAGATATAAAAACTGTGGTAGCATTTTTCATTTTCTTTAATCTTTTACAATGCTAGTGCATGACTTCAACGTGAAGTTTATTATAATTTGTGAGTGAAAAAAGTAAAAAGTGAAAAGAAAATTTGCCCTCTTGTACGTCGTTCGACGATATAAAGTTATTTAAGAGATCCGCAATATGACAAGGAAATGTGGAATCAAATGAATGAAGTTTTGTTACAAATCCAACTGTGACATTATTTTTAAAATCTGGGTAAATTAAGAATCCGTACAAGGGGTCCGTAGACCTGCTTTAGAAAGCATTTCCGCACATTTAAAATTTCTGGATATAATACAGAAGGCTACGTCCAACCTTTTTTACTAGTATAAAATTCTGCATGATTTTTTTATACACTCCACGGTACATTAAATTGGTCATTCTGTTTGCAACACCACAAAACATTGATCGGCGACACTATAAAGTACATACATATATTTCTGATCGTCGTTAAAGACGATCTAGCCCTGCCCGTCTGTCTGTCTGTGTGTCTGTTGTAAGCACGAAGGCGGACAGAGAAATTAACCAAGGACCCTAAAAATGTGCATGATAACTGTCGAACGTCATAAGCTTTTTGTGATTGTAAATAGGCGAAACCGGCCTGGGTCTAAAAAGTTCCTCTTTAAGTCACTACAGTTTACAGTTTTTCATATTTATGAACAGGAAATGGCTGAACATTTAGAACTAAAAATTTTATAGAGTATCCAGTCAATATTTCGTGGTGTTGCAAACGGAATGACAACATGAGAATACCATCCACCCACCGTTGGATGGTATAAAATTGTTTTAAGTTGCTAAAATTTCACGAAGAAGTCGGAAGTCGACTTTTAATATATTTTATTTCTTAAAAGAGTCGATAATCGACTTTTTGCCTCGGCAATGTAACATCAGAACTGGGTTCTAACTAATCTTTTCGCTCATTGTTAATGAAGAATACAAATGTTCAGACATAATTGGACGATATATTGTTCCGTTTGTGTAACGCTTTGTAGATTTTCAAATTGTAATTGATTTTCCGGCATTTGCTCAAATAAGTGAGTAAAGAGTAGCGCGCCGGCAACTCTGTTTTGGATATAAAAACTGTGGTAGCATTTTTCATTTTCTTTAATCTTTTACAATGCTAGTGCATGACTTCAACGTGAAGTTTATTATAATTTGTGAGTGAAAAAAGTAAAAAGTGAAAAGAAAATTTGCCCTCTTGTACGTCGTTCGACGATATAAAGTTATTTAAGAGATCCGCAATATGACAAGGAAATGTGGAATCAAATGTATGAAGTTTTGTTACAAATCCAACTGTGACATTATTTTTAAAATCTGGGTAAATTAAGAATCCGTACAAGGGGTCCGTAGACCTGCTTTAAAAAGTATTTCCGCACATTTAAAATTTCTGGATATAATACAGAAGGCTACGTCCAACCTTTTTTACTAGTATAAAATTCTGCATGATTTTTTTATACACTTCACGGTACATTAAATTTGTCATTCTGTTTGCAACACCACAAAACATTGATCGGTGACACTATAAAGTACATACATATATTTCTGATCGTCGTTAAAGACGATCTAGCCCTGTCCGTCTGTCTGTCTGTGTGTCTGTTGTAAGCACGAAGGCGGACAGAGAAATTAACCAAGGACCCTAAAAATGTGCATGATAACTGTCGAACGTCATAAGCTTTTTGTGATTGTAAATAGGCGAAACCGGCCTAGGTGGAAAAAGTTCCTCTTTAAGTGACTACAGTTTACAGTTTTTCATATTTTGTGAACAGGAAATGGCTGAACATTTAGAACTAAAAATTTTATAGAGTATCCAGTCAATATTTCGTGGTGTTGCAAACGGAATGTCAACATGAGAATACCATCCACCCACCGTTGGATGGTATAAAATTGTTTTAAGTTGCTAAAATTTCACGAAGAAGTCGGAAGTCGACTTTTAATATATTTTATTTCTTAAAAGAGTCGATAATCGACTTTTTGCCTCGGCAATGTAACCCCAGAACTGGGTTCTAACTAATCTTTTCGCTCATTGTTAAAGAAGAATACAAATGTTCAGACATAATTGGACGATATATTGTTCCGTTTGTGTAACGCTTTGTATATTTTCTAATTGTAATTGATTTTCCGGCATTTGCTCAAATAAGTGAGTAAAGAGTAGCGCGCCGGCAACTCTGTTTTGGGTATAAAAACTGTGGTAGCATTTTTAATTTTCTTTAATCTTTTACAATGCTAGTGCATGACTTCAACGTGAAGTTTATTATAATTTGTGAGTGAAAAAAGTAAAAAGTGAAAAGAAAATTTGCCCTCTTGTACGTCGTTCGACGATATAAAGTTATTTAAGAGATCCGCAATATGACAAGGAAATGTGGAATCAAATGAATGAAGTTTTGTTACAAATCCAACTGTGACATTATTTTTAAAATCTGGGTAAATTAAGAATCCGTACAAGGGGTCCGTAGACCTGCTTTAAAAAGCATTTCCGCACATTTAAAATTTCTGGATATAATACAGAAGGCTATGTCCAACCTTTTTTACTAGTATAAAATTCTGCATGATTTTTTTATACACTCCACGGTACATTAAATTTGTCATTCTGTTTGCAACACCACAAAACATTGATCGGAGACACTATAAAGTACATACATATATTTCTGATCGTCGTTAAAGACGATCTAGCCCTGTCCGTCTGTCAGTCTGTGTGTCTGTTGTAAGCACGAAGGCGGACAGAGAAATTAACCAAGGACCCTAAAAATGTGCATGATAACTGTCGAACGTCATAAGCTTTTTGTGATTGTAAATAGGCGAAACCGGCCTGGGTCTAAAAAGTTCCTCTTTAAGTCACTACAGTTTACAGTTTTTCATATTTTTTGAACAGGAAATGGCTGAACATTTAGAACTAAAAATTTTATAGAGTATCCAGTCAATATTTCGTGGTGTTGCAATCGGAATGACAACATGAGAATACCATCCACCCACCGTTGGATGGTATAAAATTGTTTTAAGTTGCTAAAATTTCATGAAGAAGTCGGAAGTCGACTTTTAATATATTTTACTAACTAAACTCTTTTTACAACACACACACGTTGTTGTAAAAGAAATCTATTGATGGCTCTCGATGTGGAGTCTCTTTAGAGCTGGCAAGAGTGAGTTGTATTTTCGTGGGCAATTGTGTGAAGAAAACTTGAAAAGTAAGGTTTACAACAGTAGTTCTCATTCGTTTGTGGAGAGCCTGGCCTTATAGAGTTCGGTTTCACTTTCAACAATTGCAGCAAGGCTTTCTGAAGAGGGTTGTCACGGACCCGAAATCATGATAAAAGTAGTGTGCAGCCACGAAAATCAATGTCACTTTGCCATTTTGTTAAAAACTTGTCTTTTATTTAAATATAGAAGCAAGAGGTCTTGAGCCGGTTTAATCCCTGTTCAATATATTTTATTAAAAGAGTCGATAATCGACTTTTTGCCTCGGCAATGTAACCCCAGAACTGTGTTCTAACTAATCTTTTCGCTCATTGTTAATGAAGAATACAAATGTTCAGACATAATTGGACGATATATTGTTCCGTTTGTGTAACGCTTTGTAGATTTTCAAATTGTAATTGATTTTCCGGCATTTGCTCAAATAAGTGAGTAAAGAGTAGCGCGCCGGCAACTCTGTTTTGGATATAAAAACTGTGGTAGCATTTTTCATTTTCTTTAATCTTTTACAATGCTAGTGCATGACTTCAACGTGAAGTTTATTATAATTTGTGAGTGAAAAAAGTAAAAAGTGAAAAGAAAATTTGCCCTCTTGTACGTCGTTCGACGATATAAAGTTATTTAAGAGATCCGCAATATGACAAGGAAATGTGGAATCAAATGAATGAAGTTTTGTTACAAATCCAACTGTGACATTATTTTTAAAATCTGGGTAAATTAAGAATCCGTACAAGGGGTCCGTAGACCTGCTTTAAAAAGTATTTCCGCACATTTAAAATTTCTGGATATAATACAGAAGGCTACGTCCAACCTTTTTTACTAGTATAAAATTCTGCATGATTTTTTTATACACTCCACGGTACATTAAATTTGTCATTCTGTTTGCAACACCACAAAACATTGATCGGTGACACTATAAAGTACATACATATATTTCTGATCGTCGTTAAAGACGATCTAGCCCTGTCCGTCTGTCTGTCTGTGTGTCTGTTGTAAGCACGAAGGCGGACAGAGAAATTAACCAAGGACCCTAAAAATGTGCATGATAACTGTCGAACGTCATAAGCTTTTTGTGATTGTAAATAGGCGAAACCGGCCTAGGTGGAAAAAGTTCCTCTTTAAGTGACTACAGTTTACAGTTTTTCATATTTTGTGAACAGGAAATGGCTGAACATTTAGAACTAAAAATTTTATAGAGTATCCAGTCAATATTTCGTGGTGTTGCAAACGGAATGTCAACATGAGAATACCATCCACCCACCGTTGGATGGTATAAAATTGTTTTAAGTTGCTAAAATTTCACGAAGAAGTCGGAAGTCGACTTTTAATATATTTTATTTCTTAAAAGAGTCGATAATCGACTTTTTGCCTCGGCAATGTAACCCCAGAACTGGGTTCTAACTAATCTTTTCGCTCATTGTTAAAGAAGAATACAAATGTTCAGACATAATTGGACGATATATTGTTCCGTTTGTGTAACGCTTTGTATATTTTCTAATTGTAATTGATTTTCCGGCATTTGCTCAAATAAGTGAGTAAAGAGTAGCGCGCCGGCAACTCTGTTTTGGGTATAAAAACTGTGGTAGCATTTTTAATTTTCTTTAATCTTTTACAATGCTAGTGCATGACTTCAACGTGAAGTTTATTATAATTTGTGAGTGAAAAAAGTAAAAAGTGAAAAGAAAATTTGCCCTCTTGTACGTCGTTCGACGATATAAAGTTATTTAAGAGATCCGCAATATCTAGGCAATTAAAAAGGGCTGAAACAATATTGGTACATGCCAGAACCGCAGAAAACTGAAGTGAAAACCAAGTGCAAACCAATTTTTAAGATGTAAAAAGTAAAAAATACATTCTCCGTCTTCCGTCTGTGCAAAACATACAGATGTACTTTTGGTGGTAATGAAGAAAAAAAAAACATTTATTATGGACGATTCGATTTGTTATTTATTCTGCACTGATTCAGTGATTTCAACAAATTTTTGACACATCAGAAAATTATCTACGCCCTTAATGTATTTTTGCCATTCGATGGAAGTGTCTTTATCTTGCCTAATATTGTGGATAACGCTGTTTCTTTCGCACCTACCGTCCTCTCGTTGAATCAGCCTTAGAATAGGACGGTGTTCTCGCTTCTGCTTAGATGACTAACCGCCATTTTCTCTTCTTCTGTTGTCTTCTGACCATCATCCTTCTTAATCAAATATTTGCACAACAAATAAAATAAAAATGCCAGCATACTGGCTGCTAAGCTAAAGACGTCAACCGATTTAACTACCTATCGATTTTTCCCTTTGCACATTTAGTTTTATATAACATTCAACCCCCAAGATTGCTACTTGCAAGGTTGGCATTCGTCGTTAAGTATGATTTTTTTTTATAATATTTCATTCGGTTTTCTATGCTGCTGCTCACAAGCAGTGCCAGCACATAGCATATTCCCTTTCATACGATTGAATTTTGTTCTGCATGTGTTAATATGCGATGCTCTACTGTATGTGCAGATGAGCCACCTGAAACTATTGTATTTTAGGCCACCTCAAATCAAAGTTGTTTACTTGATACATTTTACAAATGTTCCGATATGTTGGTATTTTTACCCTAAAGTACACTATTGTGTGATTGGATGTAATAAGTGTGTTTCAGAGCTGTGCGGCGGGACTGCTTGCAGGTTGCCTTCGCAGCCTGTGTGCAATACACACGCAGATGCTCTGACACAATACTACGAGTAAGCGCCAGGTTATAACCAAATAAATTACACTACTTTTTTCCACGGGACAACCCTTAACCGCAGAAATAATAATACAAGCAATTCACACATTTCAAGTTGTGGAAAGTAGCAAAAATTTCAAAAAGTGGCAAAAAAGGGGATTTTTTGAAAAAGGGCCATAATTGCCACTTTAGTCGCACAACGGTAACGCTGGTTGCAACATGTTATCACATTTAATTTACGATGTTACTGTGGCGTCAGCGATAATGTATCTGTATATTGTGGAATCTTAGACTGCGTCGGTACAAGTTAACATACATATGGCTTGGAACAGTAGTGTGTGTGTTATGAGCCTGACAGCGATAAATGCTGTGTCCCTTTAACCTTTCCAATAAAACTAGAAATTTGAACAAATTCTCTGAACTTTTTTTTACAGTCTATATAAGTTTAAAATTTGAATGGCCGACTCTATAGCATTCCAAGCTACCGCATATGGCTCGATGATTTCTTTCTCTTCTGTTTAGATACAATATGGCAAGCTTCGCAAAATAAGTTATCTGACATAAAACAGGTGTTATATTTTGTCTGCTGCAACAACAACAGCCTATATTTTTTTTGGAACTTTTTCTAACGATACACTTAAAAGTATTGAATATATCGACGCATACTGCAAATCTCGAAGTTTTGTATTTATTTTTAACTAAAACATCGCAGTCTAACAATCAATTGTTAGACTGCGTCAAACACGGATATTGCAAAATGCCTGACAATGTTTTTGAAAAGCTAAAATCAATATGTTGTACAATGTACATATATAATTCATATATTTCTGCTTCTAAATTTTAACTCGAGAATGGGAGTTATTCCTATTTCCAAACATTAATGAACACATTCCTTATTATTAAAAAATCAATTTAAACCGCACTAAGGCAATTGTTACAAATTTACTGATAAATTGTTATATTTACTTGATATTTCCAACTTTGCATTACGGAACAAACGCGTAACTTTTCTTGAATCACTGAACTGTGCATGATATTATTCTTATACTCGAAGCATACTACACGCCTCGAAATGTTGTATTAATTTTTAACAAAAAAGTTAATACCTGTTCAAATCTATTGTTAGATTGCGTCCAACACGGATATTGCAATATCCCTGATAATGATGACCACATTCCAAATTAAGACATCACAGCTGTTTTTTAAATTAGTTAGTGGACGTGCCCATTCTGTTCAATATATTGTACAATTTGCATATAATTTAAATATTTGTGCTTCTTAATTTAATCTAGAGAATGGTGGGAGTTATCTAAATTTCCGAATATTATTTAAAATATTTCACCGTTATTTGAAAATCAGACAAATCCACTTACCTAATATTCTTAACTTTGCATTAATGGACAAACGGACAAACAAACACTTACTTATGCCGAATCCGAATGGCAAATGCAATTTTTATAAAATTTTTAAATGATTAAGATTAATCTCTTTTTCGTTGAGTCGCCGGGATTTATTGATGTTCCTTCACGGATTCATAAAATGTTTCTTCGCGGATTCGAACCATGGTTTACTTGCTTCTTACATTTGATGGACTTCGAAAATCATTTGATTTAAAAAATTTGGATTTTAAAAAAAAGTTATTGGACAATCAAAACAAACTGTTTTTCAGAACAAACTATTTTTGACGCGCCTATCTAACACATTTATGTATATCAAATAAATAACTTAGGTTTTAAATAAAGGTTTCTCTTTAGCGTGATTTTTTTTAAATAAACCACTATTATATATGCAGACCGATTCTGAATTTCCCCGGGAATTTTTTCCCTATTCCCTGTCCCCCTATTCTAAATAGTAACTCCACGGGAATTTTCTCCCTTTTCCCCTATTTTAAACGAACTTTGAAAAAGGGAAAAAACTCCCCGGGAATATCAAAAAAGGGAGAGTGTGACAAACATTTTGGGGAAAATTCCGCCAAAATATTGTAAGGGAGTTAATATTTTTCATTTTTTTTCGTTCACCAACTAAAACGTAGGATGTTATTTACAAAAAAAACAAAGTTCTCGGAGAATTATCTTAATATTTTTATTATGATAGAAGAATCAGTGACAATTATGAACAATTATGTGAAACAAAATATCGGCCAAATCGCCGCAGCTTCGGTGGCATACGACGGTCTACTTATATATTTTCAATGACTCCGAGACATCCTTTTTTTTTTTTTTTTTTTTTTTTTTTATTTCGAACGTTCCCATCGCCGCCACTCATACCCGCCCCTGCCGACCGAGGGGGCCACATCCCCATGACGTAGGGACATCGTACACATTATGAACCGATCCATAACGGAGAGATGGCAACAAATAACATCATTCGAAGATTAGCTACAGACACAAGTCAACAGCCAACCGGTAAAATACCACATAAATAAATCTAAACTAATATAGAGAATTTAAATAGGCATAATGTACCCACCACCATAATCTTTAAATATCAATAATAATACCAACACCAAGAAACAATAAGAATTAATACTTAAAGCTAGAATCTAGTATCTACTACTAATAATATACAGAATGTGAGTTTAAATGAAAAATAATAATAGATTTCAATGCATCGAAGCTTAAGGAAAAATCTATTAGTTGAAATAAGGAATTGAAGTCGGCACACATTCTACGAATTGGATCACCACATGCGTAATTGTATCGTTGAAAATCCAAGTGTAAAAACTGATAGTGTCTCGAAGGTCTTAACGGGACATTCATATAAATTCTTGATATTAAAAAGTCCGACGGAACAGCCCCCCGAATAATTTTATATATCATCATAGTATTCATCATTGTTCGCCTACTCTTTAATGTGGGCAATTTAATGAGATTTAACCTACTGGTATAGGATGGTAGTTCATAACCAGAAGACCAGTTATGATGCCTTAAGCAGAAAAGTAGAAATTGCTTTTGCACCGATTCAATTTTGTTTACGTAAGAATCATATTGGGGATCCCATACCACCGAGCCGTATTCCAAAATTGGTCTCACAAGTGAGGTAAACAGCTGTTTCGTAGTATACGGGTCTGTAAACTCTTTTGCCCAACGTTTCATAAAGAAAAGAACGTCATATGCTTTATTTACCATTGTAATAATATGATTATTGAAGTTTAACTTTCTGTCCATCATAAAACCAAGATCAATAAATGAATCGACAGATGCCAATTCAATGCCACATAAGTTATATTTTGAGGGCAACATTTTAGATCTGAAGAAACTCATGTGTTTGCATTTCTTTATCTCATCCTTTAGCTCTTGAATTGTTCTTGTCTTATTGGTGCACACTTTTTCATTGAAATATACGCAAAGAAAGAAGTCCAACGGTATCAATTTACTACATGATTGTGGCGGCTAATTACATCGCCATTGTTTTGTTGGCTGTATGGCAAGTGGCGTGTTATCAATGACTCTGAGACATCCTTTAGCTCTTGCATTGTTCTTGGCGTTAATAACGCACACTTTTTCTTTTAAATATCTACAAAGAAAGAAGTCCAACGGTAACAATCAGATGACCGTGGCGGAGAATTAACATCGCCATTGTTTCATTGGCTGCGTGGCATCATCCTGTTGGAACCACATATCGTCCATATCCTCAATTTCTAGCCGCAAGAACTCCGTTAGTCCCATAAACAGCACCAAACAGTCACTTTTTGTGGATGCATCGGCTTATCAACAATCACTGAATTCTCATTTGCCCAAATGCGCCAATTATGCTTGTTAACGAATTCACTGTGGACACGTTTGGTCGATTATGCTGACTAAAAAAATTACAAAGTGCATTTTGATGTGAACTCCCTTTTTGTAAAAGACTTTAAAAATCTTAAGCCGCTGCTGAATTGCGTACCTCTTCGTGGTTGACTTTGGCAAACGCTGAAACAAAGAAATGTTAAATTAAGTTGGGCAAAAAACTTGACGTTAAGTTTGAGTCACAATTTACATCATGCATTATGGTTGGACTACCCTTTACAATGCACAAGTGACGAAAATGCGAAACATTTTTCAGGTATGGGCGATCGTAAGAAGTATGTACGACGGCAGAAAGAGGCACAAAACCTCAAGCGATCAATCCCGCGACTGCCGGTTCTATGTACCGGATTGACCCGAAACTCTTCGGCCAGGTGGAGTCACCTCAACAATATATATTTTCTGTTTGTCCATTTTTTCGTCGTGGGAGCAGCACTTCCCGGAGTGCCTGCTCCGAATACTACTGGTCCGAGCCGGGATCGAACAAAACCTTGGATCTGTTCGGTTTCTCAGAACCGTATACACCATCGTGCTACGTCTGTAAGGTGTATTCGTTGCATGGAGTGGGTGCACTTCAGGAGCTGTTCAGGTCTGAACCACATGAGGGAGTATTGCGAAGCAGACTTTGTTGCCTCATGCTGTATCAACGAAGTTAGCAGTGGGTCTCTGGATTTGGTGTTATCATCGCCTTTTATATTTTCGTCGTCGTCGTCGTTGTCATCATCATCCAACTACGAGACTCCCCCGCAGTCGCCCTCGCAACAGCATCAACATATGGTCGCTGCGTTCCAATAAACAAAGCTGAATGCCACCTGCAGCCTGCACAGTTGTGACGGATACAACGTGCTACGTAGGGATAGCACAAGAAGTTGAGGGGGGGGGGGGGGGGGGGCTTGCTTTCCTGTTACACCATTCTGTGCAGTACAGACCTATTTCGCCTGAGCTTGACTAGATACCCATACATGGAATGTGGGGTAATAACCGCTTGGTCCTAGCAGACTTTAATGCTCATCACGAACTGTGGCATTCTCTCTCTAGACAACGAACAGAGGGGCATAGCTTTGGCAGAGCAAATTGATAGCTCTACGTTCTGCACAGTGAATGAGGACGCCCCACGCGGATTATAGGCGATTGCATCGTCCGACCTGATCAAAAAAAACTGGCACATACGAACGCAAAACCCTTTGAGGGTTTTAATATACTGACCTAGTACCATCACCCTGACTTGAAATTTCTCACCCCCCAGATTTGCTGTTGTACTGTGTAATAATACAAAAACGTTAGTCTTGTAATTTTTCCTTCCATAAAAAATTAAAAATAATCCATACTCTAATGGTTGCAATTTCGGTACTTTTAATTTTATGGGAAATATTTTTTTACGACACATGAAATATACTGTTGTAAAAAAAAGAAATTTCTCAATTTAAAAATAAAAAAGGGTCTCGAACCAGAATAAACTGTTCAAGTCATAATAAAAAACTTTTTTTACAATGATAGTCGATTGATTGGAAAGTTTTTTTTTGAAAAAATTGTATCGAATAGAAGTGATCTTGAATATTTAAGTGATGTTTGTTTTACATTATATTAAAATTTTCTGTATATCTTTTTTTCACTTCTCTAATGTGATGGTATTATTTGAATTTCTCAAAAAACACTTAATATTTTTAATTGACTTATTCATAACTACAACACGAGACCTATTCTTGATATTGTCGGCTTCGGTAGAGTTTGATGCGAGTAATCATTTTAAACAAGAAATACCTGATCATCTAGAGTTCAAATAATTTTCCGTCGGCAAAGAATCGCTAGAAGTTATTTTAAGGAAAGTGTTTTGAACACAGTACATCAAAGTTATGACAAGGCATAAAAGCTTTGGCTTAAGCAACTTAGCCAAAGTCACAAATTTGTACATTTTCCTTATCTAAAAACTCTTCAAAACTAATAGCCAACAACAAGTGAAGCTAGAAAATCTTACACATCGTAAAAGCACCAGCAAAGGAAAACTACTGATTTCAAACTTGACTAGCTAATACAAAAACTGCCTAAAAAATATTTTGTGATGCTTTTTTGACTAACGTTAATTCGTTGAAAACAAAAGCCGAACAATTTCGTTAGCTCGCATTTGTGATGAAAGTTGAAAATATAAGCTTAGTTAAAAGATCCAACGTTTAGCAGACATCGGCTATTAAAGCCTGGATCCATTGCGTTGTCATGTCGAGCTCTGATGCCTAGATACACACTAGGTAACCTTTAAAGCAACGTGGTTTGTTTGTCTACTACACACCGCAATCTAAGTACTGTGTGTATCTGTGGGACACAAACGACACAGGCGGAAGAAACGTAGCCGCTTTTCATAGGTTTTTATTTTTATATTATTTCACAGGTTTTTATTTTTATATTTTTTCACAAAATGTGTTCCATAACCCATAATAAACAAAATGTTTTGATATCTCCGGGATGGGATGCGGCGACACGAAACCAAGGGGCAACAGAGCTACACACGTAACAACATGGATTTGTTGGTGCAACAGTAGCCTCATGTGGTCTTATATAATGTTATTTATCTCTTAAAATAGTTTGGTACATAAACCTAAAAAATACTATATTTTTTGAAAAATTTATGGATTATATGACACGTCATTTCTAAACTTCGTCACGGGCTTTCTTTTTTGATATTCTCGAAATACAAAGAATTAAACTGATGATGCACGTTTGAGTGACATAAATCATGAATTGCATTTACAATTTGTACCATGTAACCAGCATATGGTTCAACTGAACCGCCGTGTAACAAGGTTCCACCTTATCATTTTTGATGAGGATTCAGTTTTTATGTGGGGAAATCATAATGATATGAGAAAAATATCAGATATCCTGTACACGAGAATAAAGTTTAAAAATGTCCGGGGCTTTCCTACGGGATAAACTCCATACATGGTTTAGATATAAATCTCTTACTCATAAAGTCGCCGGCATTTATTGAAAAATTTTTAGAATCTGGGTTTACTGGTCGAGCATACTACCAGCTCACCACGGCGCACTACAATTTTACACTTATAAAATCAATGCAAACTTCCAAATCTTATATCCCGCGTGGTAATCTACCTAATAAGACCTTGATGTTATTTTTTATAAAGAAAAATTAAATATAGGGTGATTCATCTAGAGGTATTTTTTCAGAACAAAAAGAAATATAAAAATTCAAATCAAGTGTGGAATCTGGTTATTTGAAAGGGCATTTTATGGCATTTATTTTTTGAATATAATTTCTTTCAAATGTCAATTTTGGACGACTCGTTCGAGCATTTCGACCGGTATGGATTTAATGACATGCGTAATGTTGTCTTCCAAAACCTGAATCGTAGCATAGACTTTGGACTTTACGTAACCCCAATGCAAAATGTCTAAAGGTGTGTGATATCACTCATTCTAGGCGGCCAACTCACTAATGACCTCTCAATAGATCCATTGTTTGAGCAGCTATAATGCAACTGGCACCGTCCTGTTGAAACCAAGTGTCGTCTAGATTACGGGCTTCAATTTCAGGTAGCATAAATGTCGATATCATGGCGCGATAGCGAGCACCGTTCACGGTCACCATTCCGGTCATCATCATTTTTTAAAAAATATGCACCGATGATTCCACCAGCTTATAAACCGCACCAAACCGTTGTTTTCTCTGGGTATAATGGCACCTCTTGAACCTCTTCTTGTTTCTCTTCAGCCCAAATGCGGAAAGTTTGTTTATTGACTTTGCCGTTGAGCCAGAACAACAAATTTTGAACAAAATTTTGGTCGAAAACAGCGGATCTTTCCCTTTCTCACCGATCGCGCATATTCATAATACAGTTGCCAACATTTGAAGGAAATTATTTTCAAAATCGCATAAGATAAGCAAGGCTAGCTTTGGGGATTCGAAACGTGCCAGCAATATTCAGAGGCAGTAACATCATAAACAGTGTGAAACAGATAACGACGTCTGTGATAATCAAATTTCTTTTATGTCCATATCACAGTCGGCAAAGCAGCTTCAACTGCAGCCTGGTGCATATCTGGCATTAAAACTAAATTTCTGTAAACTATATTTCAAATATATTTTTTTCTTAAGCCTGGTACTACAATCGACTTTTTATGTGAAAATGCGTCAAAGCCTATAAAAAATTAAGGAAATGCAGAGAATTGCACACATTTTTTGATTTTCCTGGGAAATAGTTTTTATGTCTATTATATCACAAAAGACTTACCAAATTTACATTTATGAGTACATTTTTATTTTCACGTGAATGAACATAAAACTAAATTTCTGTGGACTATATTTCAATTATTTTTGTTGTTTTTTAAATAAATATTTTAAGCGATATTCAACAAATATTATTGAAATTTTATCAAATTGATCTTCGTCGATTGGACCACAAAATGGAGGAACATTCTTAGTCGGTCGGTATAATTTTTGGTCAATCACACTTGCTTTCTGAGTATTTCAAACACCAGTACAAATTCATAATACTCGTGTACCACAGTGTGGTGAGGGTATAAAAAACAATATATGTGACGCGCAAAATAGAAAGGGACCTAAGGTTAAAAACCAGTTTTGTTCAGCAGAGCCATTTTAAAGATTAGGCCCCTTTCTATTTGCGCTTAGAATCGTCGACTTCACTTTCATAAAACGCGCATATCTCTGGGAGAGAACACTTTTGGGGCATGGAATCTGTCTCATTCGATGCTCAGATGTTGTCCACATCAAAAAAAAGAAAAAAAATGAAAATTGATTTTAGGTCCCTTTCTCTATGCGCTGTCACATATAGTAACTCCAGTAACCAATATATAGTAACTCAAGCTTGCGTAGGAGATAATGTTTATTATTAGGGAATAATCTCAGGCGGGGAACTTTTGTTATCATTTTTATTTTTTAACATTTAAAAAAGGATATTTTGTCGTACATAACTTTTTCGTACACACTTGATGATTGAAATATGGTTATTTTTATTTGTGTATGTCTATTTTTATATCTCTAATTAATGACCCACTGAATCTGAGACCCAATTTAGGGCCAGCAATTGAATAGAAATATTACTTTTCGTACATTTTAATTTTTAGAACCACATGCCAACTCGAAAGCAGTCGGATAAAATAAATAACACATATACGAACTAATTGCAACAAATGAATGCATATTTTGAATGTACTCGTGAGATTAGAAGTGTGCCCATTATAGCTTTCAATGGTTCAATGTTAATCATCGGAAAGTGAACGTTCAAAGCGTCTTGCAGAACGAAATTAGATTGAACAAGAACAGCGGAAATAAAAAAAAGTTAGCAGCATGTCGTTCATAAATAATCTTAAGAAAGTGTTCCATCTGGGAAGCGGAGAAGCGAAGAAGAAGCGCCATGGCAATAACATCAAAATGGATACAGACCCCGCCGAGGTTTGGGAGATTGTTGGCGAACTTGGAGACGGCGCTTTTGGAAAGGTGTACAAAGCACAGCATAGAGAGACAAAACATTTTGCCGCTGCAAAGATGTGCATATTGGAAGCAGTGACGGATCTAAGTGATCACATGGTAGAAATCGATATTTTATCAGAAATCAGACATCCCAATATAGTTGAATTATACGAAGCATTTTTTGTTGATCTTAAATTATGGGTATGTATTTTTTGCGGTAAGTCGAATGAACGTATTGCAGTGAACGTTTTTTTTTTAGATGCTAATCGAATATTGCGACGGTGGCGCGCTGGACAGCATTATGGTTGAATTAGAAAAACCTCTCAATGAACCACAAATTGCATATGTGTGTAAGCATATGACTGAAGGTCTTGATTTCTTACATAAAAATAAAGTTATTCATCGCGATTTGAAAGCTGGCAATGTTTTGCTGACCATGGAAGGAGGTGTGAAATTAGGTAAGAAACACATACTCGAGGACAAAAAACAATTTAACAATGTTTTTTTTTTCTTAGCTGATTTTGGAGTTTCCGCAAAGAATAAACACACACTCCAGAAGCACGATACGTTTATAGGTACGCCATACTGGATGGCACCAGAACTAGTATTATGCGAGACTTTCCGTGATAATCCGTATGATCAGAAAGTGGACATATGGTCGCTTGGTATTACGCTGATAGAGTTAGCTCAGATGGAACCTCCTAATAGTGAGATGTCTCCGATGCGTGTGCTGCTTAAAATACAAAAGAGTGACCCACCTAAACTAGACCAGCCATCAAGGTGGAGCAAAGATTTCAACGATTTCCTAAAGAACGCTCTTGTCAAGGTAGTTCGGCCAACATAAATATACACATAATATCTGTATTGACGTACGAAATGATTTTATACCATAGGATCCCCATCAAAGGCCATCAACGGAGTCTCTTTTGCAACACGCATTCATAAGTCATGATTTAGACGCCAAGCCAATTAAAGATCTTTTATTGGAGTATCGTGCTGAAGTTGTCGAGGAAGTTGTTGACGACGAGGCAGAGGTAAATTTCTATTTGTGTGCATTCATCGCTTATACTTAGATAATGCTGTAGGGTTTAGTATAATTGATCCCTTAAAGCTTAATAGTCCGTTAGTGCTCTTTGAATTGATAGAAACACTTTGAAGTCATATCGGCGTTGTGGCATTCATTGAGCACTAATAATAACATATAGACTATTTTTAATATAATAATTATTCCTTCATATATTTCTCTTACACGCCGCTAAACTACTTGTATGTAAATTAATTTCTAAACTGCACATAAAATTAATTTTGATGCTTTTAGAAGCTAAAACGTCAAGTGAAAAGAAGATCTCTTTATCAGAGGGTTGGTAAGTCGTACGACTTGTGCGTTTGCAATTTTATGTTTTGTTTCGATTTTAATGTACACTTTTGATTATTTTCAATTTGTTTCATTAATCCATAATTTAAATGCTGAAAGGTTGACATTATTTTTATATTGAAATGTAATAAGGCAAGTGTTATTAGGTTAATGTAATTGCAATGCCTACCAATATTCGGGGATACGATATGCCTTCCTTCTGTGATAGTTAGCTCGAATCTGGTTATTGTATTGAACACCTTCGAGATAGTCTAAGTACATGACTGTGAGGATTCTGTAAAGGCCGTCCGTTTGGCACGCTAACTGCTGTTAAGAGTTTTTGATTTACTTAAACACCATTGGAACGTGTAGCTAAAGTTCGTCATTTGTGCAAACAGAATGTTTATAACATGTAGATACACAATTAATGTATATGTATTGCTTTGCTATATCTGAGCTAGCCAAACTAAGAGATAATGTATTTTAATTTACTTGTTGGTTCAGGAACCCCGCAACTCAGCGCTCCCACTAGACTTGGACGATGATTCCGCATCAGTACAGAGCCAAGATATTGACAAACGTAAGTTTACCAGTGTTTTATTAAAATCGAATTATATTGAAAGCCCCAAATATATTAAACTTCAGTACCAGGTACTCTTACATCACTACCGAGGGACACTAAAGAACAATCACAATCAAACAATATACAAAATAACAAACAACCGACGCAAGATGGTGAAAATAAATCAGCTTTAACGAACGAGTCTACTTCAACAACATCCAGCAAACTGACAATAGAAGAGGAAGATGCAGATTCCTTGGATAAAGCGAAGGGATCAGCAAACAAATCTCTGCGTACGGCACAATTACAAAAAATTCCGGAAGACTTGGTAGTTGCAGAAGCTGAAATGGCAGTATTGCCAAACTCTGCAGAAGTGGACAAAAAGGTAATGAAGAAGAGTGTTTTGATGTATATATTGGAAAGTACATTAAATAATTGCAATTAAAATTTTTCAGATTATGAAGAGAGAAAAAGGCAAGGCTCCTCCTCCCCCGGCTATCACAAAACCAAAGGTTACAGCAACTGTAACAGCAGAGGTAGAATTGAGATCGCACGAAACAGAGGAGGCTGTCGCGACCCCGGTGCCAAAGAGTGTTGGAGAGAAACCACAAAGCACTGAAAACTGCAGTCTTACCGATAGCTCTCCATTTAAGGACATTGAAGATAAGCCACCACCGTCGCCGGAGTCATCATCGTCAACGATTTCTTTGCGATCAGCTGAATCATCGGCAAAGAGCTTTAGTGCTGGTGGAGCTGTCATGAGCTCAAGCACTTCAATGATAACAATAAACAGTGATATATCTTCGTCGTCTCCCTGTCGAAACCATCCAGAATCATTAGTCGTGTCGCAAAATGTTATTTTGCCAAATAGTTTGGAATCAGGAACGAGGCAAATCACAGTTGTGACAAGCACGCACCCACCAGTAGTTATTGACAATACAGTAGGTCGTGCTGCGCAGCAACCACTAAACGATGTTGTTATTGTGTCAAATAGCCAAAATAAATCCACGCACATACATGAATCATCGACCGATGATGACTATCCCTCAATGGACGAAAGTCTTTGTGCGTCTTCACCTCCCCCTCCACACAAACAATCATCGATGATCGTAACTCTTTCCACTGAACAGAGCGTAACCGAAGAAACTGATAGAGGCTATACATCACTTCGTCCTTCGGGAACTCACGCGAGAAAATTAGATGAAAGCGAAGTTCTCATAGTAAGTCCATCGTTTACTAACGAAGATGATTCAGCATACAACACACCTTCAGAAGGCCACAATGATCATAGTGGAGAACAGCTTCTGATGGATACAAGTCACGTGTCTGTTGTGACAGTGGGGGATGAAATACGCGTTAAAGACAGCAGTCACCTAAGCACTGACGATACCAATCTCGATGCTGAACAATTACCTATTACACATGAAAAAAGACACAATGGCCTGATTACAAGGAATCAGCAAAATCAATCAATTGATACTGACGATATAAACATAATTGTGAATCGAAATAGAAAACAAGAGCTAGCACCATTGCAACCAGGCATAACAATTGGGGATGGTAGTGAAACTGGCTCTATTAGGTCGAGCACTGGTAGTAGCAACAAAATAGTTCGACGAGGAGCAGAGGTAAAAATTTCCGTATCTGCGGATAAGAGTGACGCGGAAAGTATATGTACAACTGCTAGTCATGACAGTCGCATTGAGGTCGATGTCGACGCAGATACAGTTTCAGCGAGAAAGGAACGTATTGAAGAAGATGGTGTTATTATTAGGAGGAAACCGCCATCTACTGGTTTCAAGGGTGGATATCCTGCAGCCCCCGCGCTTACAAAGGAAGAAATTGAGCTCAAGAATCTGCGGAAAAAGACGAGAAAACGTACAAGGAAGTTTGAAATTGATGGAGTACAAGTAACTACTACTACTAGTAGGGTTATTTACGGAGATGAAGAAACGGGGCGACTGTACGACGATCACGTCTTCCGCAAACAAGAGCTTAGAGAGTTAAAGATGCTTCAGAAGCAGGAGAAAAAACAGCAAACAGATCTGCAGCTAAAGGAGCAAATAAGCAAAGAACAGCAGGATCGTCGATTTGATCAAGAACGAACGTCCCTAGAAAAAACATATGAAGCCGATATGGATGCTCTGGCTCGTCAACATAAGCAGTTAATAGAAAAGACGGAGCAATCCCAGGAACACGAATTACGCTCCTCATCAAAAAGAATTCGCGCTGAGCAGGAAAAAGAACTTAAAATATTCCGTGAAAATCTCAAACAAGAAATTCATTTACTTAAGCAAGAAGTTGACCTCCTGCCAAAAGACAAACGAAAAGATGAATTCAAACAACGTCGATCTGCCATGGAACTGGATCACGAGGAGAAGGAACGAGCCTTCTTAGACTCATTAAAAGAACGGCACGAGTTGCTGTTGCGGCGTCTGAGCGAAAAACATCGCGATCATCTTGCCACTATTCATAGAAACTTTTTGCAACAGAAACAAAATGCCATGCGAACGAGAGAAGCGCTACTCTGGGAACTAGAGGAGAAACAATTGCATGAGCGCCATCAACTATCAAAGCGACATGTCAAAGAAATGTGCTTCATGCAACGCCATCAAATGATAGTTCGCCATGAGAAAGAACTTGATCAAGTAAAACGTATGTTGCTACGCAAGGAGGAGGATCTACTCAAAAAGCAAGCTTTGGAAAAGCGAGCTCTGCCAAAACGAATTCGCGCTGAACGCAAAGCACGTGAGCTCATGTTTAGAGAATCATTGCGCATATCCTCTAACCTTGATCCGGACGTGGAACGGGATAGACTAAAAAAGGTATTTTTTTCTGGAATTTAACGAAAACAATTACATAAAGAAATTTATTTTAAAAAACAAAACAAAAAAACAGTTCCAGGAGCAGGACAAAAAACGGTATACTCAAGAAGAAAGGAGATTTGAAATTAAACATCAAAAACAATTGGAAGAATTGCGAGCAACCAGAGAAAGTACTATAAGGTAAAATATAAATATTATTTGATAAATTAATTTCTTTTATCATGTTGTATACTTAGTTACTATTGTATTTTTATATTGCAATTTCCCCACACCTATTATAATTAAATTAATTTTAACATGGATTGCAATACCTACGGAACTACAGGGTGGCGCAAAACTACCGTTGTGGTTTGAATGTTTAATAACTTTTTTTATTTATTGGCTAATTATTATTATTTATGTTAAAAATATTCCCCTTTAATATACTAATATTAAAGGGGAATATTTTTCGATTATGTATAAAAAATTTTATCCTGCAAGTGGTGGCCATTTTCGGCTGTGCACATTAGAGCTCTTTCCGCGATAACAGCCCCCGTTGTGCCGAACGTCTTGTTGTTGTTTCTTGACTGTCCTGCACACTATCCACAACACGTTAGATATTTTCGAGCGCGTGGAGCGTGCGTAGTCTTTCGGTACATGGAAGGAGTGTTACTGCACCATGTTGTCGAAAATTTCCAACCAAGGGGTTTATTGTTGGTTCTGAAAGTCCAGTACGCACAGTAAAAAAACGACGATAAGCACGTCAATACAATTGACTCTTGATTTTTTTTTAAAAATTCAACAATTGCTGATCGCTGTTCTGTTGTGTAGTGTTCCATTTCAAATTCCCCAAGTTTACTTCATAAAATTCTAAAATAAAAATAAAAATATAAATAAATCTAAAAAGTTATTAAACATTCAAACCACCACGGTAGTTTTGCGCCACCCTGTAGTTCCACTCTGCACAATTTCGCACACGTACTTGAGAATGATAAACGAGTTAATCCGAGTGTAAATCTTGGTTTGTGTGAATACAACAACTTCAGCGAGGTCGATGAATGCATGCTCTAAGCAATTCAAGCCTCTTGCGCTCTCTCATTGCTTCTCATTGCTGGTGAATGCGAGCCAATAACTTTCCACCATAGAATGAGTGTTTACATAAGTTATTCATTCCGATCTAGTCATGTCCGACTGCCCGTCTGTTGATTTAGTAAAAACGAAAAGTTCTAGTCTTCAAACTTGCCAGACATGTCGTATACTCAGCGTTCGGTTGGAATTGAGGTACTAAAAAAGTCCTGAACCACTTTTTAATTTTTGACAATTATGCTATCTTATTTGATTAATCTTAAAATCAGGACTGTTTTGGAAGTTGTAGGTAGGTAGATTATTTAACCCTTGTATATATTTTGTCCCTGAGGACAAAAAACCCGCCTCTATGTTCGGGGACAGAAACTGTGAAATCAATGTGCCCTGGGTCCCAAAAACCGTCCCATAATTTTTGAAACCATCTAGGTATCCAGAAAAAAGAGAAAATTACTCACCATTCCAAATATATACCTAGATTTATGATTTGGACCACTTTTGCACCAGGATTTGTCCATAGGTGCCAAAAATCTGTTAGTATTAAAAAACTACATTAAATTGTCGTCAAGAATCCGAAAATTACTTTAATTCTACAAATTGACAATTGAGGTTATGGCCCATGGTCAAATGTACCTAGAGTGCTGAGCATTAGGCCCCTTCAAACATCAACACACGGTTACTCAGAAACAGTGGAATTCCCTCACTAATATTGTTATATACAAAACAACGGCTCATAGGACCCCAAAAATGTAGTTCTGGCAAACATGCCCCCACCAGCAACAACCGTATCCCCTGCAATCCCGCGACTGCCGGTTCTATGCACCGGATTGACCCGAAACTCTTCGGCCAGGAGCAGCACTTCCCGGAATGCCTGCTACGAATACTACTTAAAGCAGTGCAACGTGAGTTCCGGAGTTGGTAAGTTGTGAACAACGGTCAAAGGATGATCGGACAGCTGTCACGTTCGGTGATAGAACAGTGACAGGTCCGAAGCGGTGCGCGTGTTATTTTAACCGGCTTTTTTTGAGCACCCAGAGGGTGATAAGGCGAAAAGGAGAGTATTGCGTCGTATCCGCGCTCTCCGAGTCGAAGAGGCACCACCACAATTTACCGTTGGCGAAGTTGCCCATGTCATCCGCAGCGCAAAGTCATCAAAGTCGCTGGGTCCGGACGGAATCTCAATGCTGATGTTAAAGCACTTGGATACCACTGGTGTAGAGTACATGACCAAAGTGCTCAATCTGTCGCTAACCACTCACGTAGTTCCCGATGACTGGAAAATGGGCAGAGTTGTCCCGCTACTGAAGCCAGGCAAGTAAAGGAGATTCGTACAGGCCGAATTCTTGCTTTCTCCAGTAGCAAAGACGTGTGAAGCACTGCTCCTCCCCAGCCTGATCGAACACTTTCCTAGTGCTGATCACGAGCATGAATTCCGCAAGCAGCACAGCACAACAACTGCTTTACACGCCGTGCCGTCACCACACGTATAAGTCGCGGCCTTAACCAGAACAAGCCTAACGACAGGACGGTCCTCGTGGCTCTTGACCTAACAAAAGCCTTCGACACAGTCAATCATGCCACTCTGTTCGAGGACATTGGAGAAACGTAACTTCCGCCCAGTTTGAAACGTTGGATCGTATACTATATGTGTGGGCGCCAGTCATATGTAGAATTTAGAGACAGAAAGTCAGTTCCCCAGGGTGGAGTTATAGGAGTTCCCGAGGGTGGAGTTATATCCCTGGCTCTGTTTAACCTCTGCCTCTCTAAACTTCCTGCACCACCAGACGGCGTTGAAATTGTGTCGTACGCTGACGATTGCACAATTCTGGCGTCAGGACCTCAAGTGGATGACATTTGCGCGAAAATCCACTGTTACCTCACTGACAGCACGTTTTTTTACTGCGAGAAATATGAAAATATCCGCCTCCAAATCATCAGCCACACTGTTACCGCATGGACCACAGAGGTACGGTTGTCACTCAGTGTGAAAGTCTATGACGCCCACATACCGACTACCAACTACCCCAAAATTCTTGGGCTCACATTGAACAGCCTTTTTAGATCCTCTGCACATGCTACAGCTATCATCGATAAACTCAAAAGTAGGAACAAGGTCCTCATCACTTGTCGGCAGTACTTGGGTAGCCGACAAAGAAACCTTGTTGACCTCTTACAAAGCGATAGGACGGTCTGTAGCAAACGCAGCACCTGTATGGTCGGCGAACGTGAGTATGCGCAGACACAATTTCCTCTTGTCAAGCAATACCTGCTAGGGTGTTTTCGCAGCAGTCATCCTTACCACCATCTCTTGAACAGGATGCCTCCGACCAGGCAGATTAGGTGCGATCTTGATGATCTAGAGAGTGAGGTCCAGCGGTATAAGAGAGACCCTTTAGATCATCGAAACTTTCAGTCAGGTCTGAACAACAGTCACGCCGATGAAGTCGCAGCAGCAGTATCCAGCTACCGTGTGAATGTAGTGCTAGAGGAACATCCCCCGGAGATTTCACCTGAGGAGAAGATACTACCTCGGCAGACGCGCGTGGTTCTGGCGCAGCTGAGATCTGGATGGTGCAGCCGCCTCAATTCTTACTGGGCGCGAATTGATGCTGACGTTCCGGACATCTGTGTCGTCTGCCAGGAACACATGATGTGCTGCACCTCTTCTATTGCCCGGCACTCAGCTGACCCCCAGGGGTCTGTAGACGCATCCAGTGTTAGATTTTCCCAATAATTTATTCCCGAAAAAATGAATTAGAACAATCGGTTTTAGTTTTAAGAATTTCTTTTAATTTAAAAATATTTCTTTTCACAGCTTGTCACGTTCAGGGTTAACGCAGGAATAATATGAAATGAAAAACTTTCTCGAACATTTGAAAAATCAGTCCAATAAAAAAAACTTAAACGAAACGAAAATTCAAATATGAAATCTCCATAGAAACAAAAACTTAAACCTACTTTGATCGATGTATTTTTGCTCAAAAAGAAAAACAGAAACACAGTGTAAGAATTACTTTGTCCATACTTTCTTTTTTCAACACATCCCCTCAAAAATATATCGAACATTACAATTACATTCACAATAACCGTTTTACATGACAAGTTGTGTACTCTGGGAGTTACAATAAAGTGATCCAACATTTGTTGCATGGATTAGGAAAAACCCAGAAAAAAACTAATCAGACCAAAAAAAATTATAATAGTTGAAATTCATAACTTCTTTAATCCAATTTGACTTCTCAAATCCAGAAACCGAACAGTAGGCAAAGGTTTCGTAAACAAGTCAGCCAGATGATTATCTGTAGAAATATACTCGATTTTTATAAGGTTTTTTGTATCTGTTCTCTAGAAAAGTGGTATTTAATATCGATGTGCTTAGATCTTTTGTGACATGAGGGATTATTTGCTATACTAATGCAACCCTGATTATCTTATTATATTAGATCGGGATCATTAAAGACAACACCAACACTTTTCATCAATGACTTCAACCACAACGCCTATCTAACAGCCTCAAACCGCCATATACTTTGCCTGAGTAGATGGTGCTGCTACAGATGTCTGCTTTCTCGTATTCCAGCAAACTAAACACGATCCCAACATCATATACAAATATCCAGTAGTGCTTCTTCTATCAGTTTCACTACCACCCCCGTTAGAATCAACATATCCTGAAAACATACCCTTAAAAATCTGAATTCCTAACATAAACCAACTTCAAATCCATAGTAACATTAAGATATCTAAGAACTCTCTTAAGGCATTGCCACAATTCTTTATTGCATTTTCCACTATATCGTCTCAAAATACTAACTGATGTACTCAAATCAGGTCTCGTGCACAACATGACGTACATCAAAGAACCGATCAAATTACGACATGGCGCATCATACCCTTCATCAGAATTAAGGGCATTATAATCAAGTTTAGTCGGAAGCGGACTTCGAACAGGCTTACAGTCATCCATTCCAAACTTTTTCAATACATTCTTAATATAGGCCGTTTGACTTAGACTCACTGTATCGCCTTCTCTCTCAATTCTAATCCCAATAACAAATGTAAGCTCAAATAAGTCTGTCATTCTAAATTTACTCATCAAATATTTTTTAAAATGCCTCATCGTTTCATCATTTGCTGATGCTATTACTAAATCATCCACGTACAGCAAAACGTATAAATTCTCAAGAGTATTACCCTTATCCTAGAAATAAATGCAACGATCCACAGGCGAATTCACGAAACCAGCATCCTTCAATGACTTCTCAAAAACCTCAAACCAACACCTCGCTGCCTGCTTAATGCCATAAATTGCATTATTAAGTCTGCCAACTTGGCTTTCACTACAATCCAATCCTTGAGGAACCCTCATGTAAATTTCCTCCTTCAAATCACCATTCAAGAAAGCCGTCTTAACATCCATATGGTGAACCTTTAAACCAAACTGATTTGAAAAATACATCAAAATCCGAAAACTAGAAATCCTTGCCACCGGAGCAAACGTCTCGTCATAATCCACCAAATACTCCTGAGTAAAACCTTTCGCGACAAGTCTAGCATTATATCCCACTGGATTTCCAAACTCATCATGCTTCAACGCAAAGACCCACTTGCAATCCATCACATTCCTATTCTCTGGCATTGGCACAATGCTCCAGGTCACATTTATAGAATGAGATTCAAGTTCCTCCTTAACAGCCTTATCCCAATGCAACCTGTCATCCCTACAGTCAAGCTCGTCAAATGAGTTCGGCACATTATCAACAAACCTGTCATCCCTACAGAGGAACGAGGAACGGTTTTATTTTCGATACAAGAACTTTTTCAAATAGTTTTGATAAGCAGGGAAGCAAACGATCGGCCTGTATGAGGAAGGTATTGATTTGTCCTTTCCTGGCTTTAAAATCATCTGAATCAGAGAAATTTTCCACACTTTAGGAAAGTAACCATGTCTCAAAATAGAGTTAAATAATTTTGCCAGGAACTTCACAGCAATATAGGGAAGTTCCAAGATCATTTTGGGCGTGATAAGATCATATCCAGGTGCTTTACCTGGATTCACGGTTTCTTTAATGACATTCAGAACTTCATTTGCGTTAGTAAACAATGGAATTACGGCAGACATTTTATCATCAGGTGAAAGGAGGTCGCTACTTGCAGGATTTGGGCGAAATACCTGGGACAGATGGTTTGCAAAAACATTGGCTTTTTCCTCTTCTGATATTGTCCACTTGCCATTTGCGTCGCGTATTGGAAATTGCGTTTCGGTGGGCATACTAGTATTTCTTAATGTTTTTCCATAATGAGAATTTGGTTGAAGCAGTCGGAGTTAAACTTGCAATGAAACTAGCATGCTGTCTACTGTCTTCATTTCTAAGTGCGCTTTGGAACCTTTTAGTAGCTTCAGTCAGTCTAAGTCGGGCCGCTGGTGACCTATTTCGCTGCCATTCGCGACGGAACCTCCTTTTTTCACTTACAAGGTGCTCTATTTCCCGGTTAGTGTATGTATTTAAACTATTTGTCGCTTTTATTTGTCTGTGTGTAGCGTGAATGGCCGCCTGTTCCAGGATCACGTTCAAGTTGGATACGTTGTTATCGATACTTCCGCGTTAGAAATTAGATGATTCGAATCTAAATGACTACTAAGGTACTTCCTGTATTTTAACCAGTTAGTTGTGTATGAAGTAAGCCTTAGTGGGTCGTCTACAAGTACTGTCTTCTCGTGAAGAAGAAATATAACTGGCGAGTGGTCTGACGATAAGTCAGTGCAGGTACTAGCAGATAAGTTAGATTTACTAACTCCTCTTATTATACCGAAGTCTATCAAGTCAGGCTTTTTGTTAATATCAGAAGGCCAATATGTAGGTTGACTGGGAGATATAAAGTCCAATTTATTTTGACGTCGCATTAAACATTTATACAGCTGGTTTCCCCTAGGGTTTGCTAAACGGGATCCCCAGTGCTTATGTTTGGCATTGTAGTCACCATCAGCAATAAAGTTGCGTCCGAGACCATTGAATAAGTTCAGAAGTATATCTTCTGATATCGCGAACCGCGGGGGGAAATATATTGCTGAAATGGTAAGAAAACTACGGTAGTTTTGTGAGACTCCTTCAGCGACTTCATGTTTCATACGTTTTCGTATTAGGATACCAGTGCCCCCATGAGCCTTACCGTCGGGGTGGTGAGTACCATAAAATCTAAAATTAGGTATCTGAAATTGTATTTGTCTGTAAGATGCGTTTCCGATAGTAGCATTATATCAATATTCTGCCAATCTAGGTACTCGGTCAGCTCGAGTCTATTGGTTCACACCGTTTGCGTTCCATGTACATATCTTAAGAGGGCATATTTTTTGGCAAGTAGAATTTGAATTAACTGATTCTGGTTTCGCATGAATTATTGCATCATTGATTGCATAGTTGACATGAACATGTTTATACTCTGTACCAGTCGTTGAATCATTGATTCAGAGTTACCATTTTGTTGCACTGGGGCATTAGGTGTATGCGCCCTTAGAACATTCGTGTATGTTATACCGTTTGTAATACCGTTTCCGTCGCTAGAGTAAACTGGAGTCTGTTGGATGTCGATTATAGGGTTCGGCGCGTTTCGGTTAGAAATGAGTTTACGCTTCTCTTCTAGTTTATGCTTAAGTTCTTTGTAAACCCTACAACCTCTGTAGTTTGCGGTATGTTGTTCCCCGCAATTACTGCACTTTTTCTGTTCCTGCGATTTTACTTTGCAAACGGATGATTGGTGTAGATCACCACATACAACACAAACGGTTGGCAAAGTGCAGTATGCTTTTGTGTGTCCATACTCTTGACAATTTTGGCATTGAACGGGACCATTTCTTTTGTGGGGTTCTTCGACCGTAATTCTTCTATATAACAAATATTGAAGTTTGTATATAGGATGAACTTCATTTTTCTTTTGTTTCCGCGAGTCAGGTTGAAGTTCGACCTTGAACATTGGTTGGGGAACCTTTTTATTGTTAAGAACGTTTACCACGGAGTGAACGTTAAAATTCTCTTTTTCCAGTGCTCGTTTTACTTCATCTGGTCCTACAAATGATTCAATGCCTTTTAAGATTACCGCGATTCCCTTACTACTCTTTAGACGATACGTGTAAAAATTTTCATTTCTATCGTTAAAATAACTAGAAATAGCGCGAAAGCCGTTTTCGGTGTATGCCTGAATTTTTGTCTCGTTAATGTTCCCTTTCTTTAT
Source organism: Hydrotaea diabolus (assembly GCA_963513945.1). Classification (NCBI taxonomy): domain Eukaryota; kingdom Metazoa; phylum Arthropoda; class Insecta; order Diptera; family Muscidae; genus Hydrotaea; species Hydrotaea diabolus. Next base: position 96,402,497 of record OY740720.1, on the reverse strand, counting down.
GGGCACTATGTGAAAGCCACCATAACCAACAAGTTGGCCAATGATATTTACTAGCTCATTTGAGCTACTCTCACGTAGGTATATTAGGGTGGCCTTGGAGTTGCGGAAGAAGATTGAGGTTCTTCTTCGCTCAGCAATGCAAACCGGTTCTTACCCGTGACGGACGTTGGTGGTTCTTCACCGTTCACAGTTTTGCAACTTTTTTGTTAGAGTTACTTTTTGGCAGCGATCCATGCCTGTCTGTACCGCCTTTAATGGTTTGTCGTTGTTTTCCTGTGTTATTTCTATGTTCGCTGTGCTTCCACCTTCTTTGTTATTATTGTTGTTGCTAGCACTGCCTGGTGAGAGAGTTTGTCTTAGTGGCGCTACCTCTCTCATTCCATTGTTTACATCTGCATTTATCGCAAAGTATGCATTCCGCGAACTTACACTGCAGAAAGAGTGTCTGCGTTGTTCTAACTCTTGAATGAGACGATGGCTCATCAAGCTGTGAGTTTGTTTAGCTGTGTGTGTGCCTTTTTTATTTTGGTTGTTTTGTTACACTGATTCTTACACAACTGGATTTGTTGTTCAACTTAAAATTTTATTTTGTCAAAAAACTGTTTGAATTCCTTACAAGTTAATACTTATAATGAATTCAAACAATTTTAGATAATTATTTTTCCGACAATTGAGTTTATTTTTGCACTTTCCATGCTTATTTTATTTTATTAGAATTAATTTCCGACAGGAGTTCTTTTAACGACCGTTCTCTTCGAGCGCGGAGAGCAAACCGAATGAACAACAAATAATGGCCTCATTATGTGATCCTTATCCTTAACCTTGTTAAAACTCAGTCTAGCCTGTTTCCCATTTATGCAAGCCTCACACAACTCATCATTCGGCCGCACTTTGTCTAAAAAGTGATTGTCAGTGAACATATCTTTGCACTTGGCTTGAATTTGTTTCTGTTCTTAAAACCATACGACGCAGTTCTATTATTTGAATGACAGCTGCTACTTATTGCCTGTCATACTTTTGAACTTGTATCCTTACTATCATTCTTTAACTTGACTTCAAGGTCCAGCAAACGAGTCTTAACAAATGCCAACGTCAAATTGTCTTCAGGCATCGTTTCGATTGCTGTTATAACCCCGTCATAGGATGACGGCAGCGTTAGCAGAAAATGAGCCACCTTATCCATTTCCTCAATCTATGCTCCTGAAGCAAGCAGTTCACCTATCAAATCATTAAACAAGTTAAAATGATTCAATAATGGCGAATCCCCTTTTAACTTTAGCGACAAGTCTTTTCCGTATGGTCAATTGCGAAGCAATATTCTTTCGTTCATAAATCGCATTCAAATTCTTGAATATTTGTTTCTAAGTTCATTCAGTAGAGTCGCCCAAATATTCAATGATAACACTTTTTGCATTCCTCTGTCTTTGGAATTTCACCATCAACGACTTTCAGGGCGTCGATCTCAGCCAGAAGCGCTTTTACTCGGAATTTGCATATTGAATATTTTTCGCCATCAAATGGCCTGATATTTCCCTTTTCCTTGTCCATATTAATACTTCCTTTGTTATGAAGATTTTCCCAATAATTTATTCCCGATAAAATGAATTAGAACAATCGAGACGGTTTTAGTTTAAAGAGTTTTCTTTTAATTTAAAAATGTTTCTTTTCACAACTTGTCAAGTTCAGGGTTAACGCAGGAATAATATGAAATGAAAAACTTTCTCGAACATTTGAAAAATCAGTTCAATAAAAAAAAAACTCAAACGAAACAAAAATTCAAATATGAAATCTCTATAGCAACAAAAATTTAAACCTACTTTGATCGATGTATTTTTGCTCAAAAAGAAATACAGAAACACAGTAAGAATTACTTTGTCCATACTTTCTTTTTCCAACATCCAGTTCAAATGGCGCGTTTCCTCCACCTGGATATCGAAGCAGATCCCCTATAGACGAACAGGACTTCAAAATAAATATATTGTTGTTACAAAAACAACAACCATATACCCCACTACTGTCAATGTCATTCTACAACGCAATTCATGGTGGAGAGTATAGAAGCATCGGCCTGGCCGAACTTCTAAGTTGTCTACATGTTTGCATTCATGCAGAAGTTAAGTATGCCTAATAAATGATATCTACAAATGGCCCACGCGGACAGAATATAACTTATGTGACGCGCAAAATAGAAAGGGACCTAAGTGTAAAAACCAGTTTTGTTTAGGAGAGCCATTTTAAAGATTTAAATACGTGTATCTTTGGTGTACCATCACTTTCATAAAACACGCATATTTCTGGGAGGGAACACTTTTGGGGCATGGGATCGGTCTCATTCGATGCTCAGATGTTGTCCACATCAACAAAAAAAGGTGAAAATTGATTTTTTACCCTTAGGTCCCTTTCTATATGCGCTGTCACATATGTCGTTGTAGCTGAATTTTTCTATGACAAAGATGTTATAAATATGATGTTCACAAAATGGTAAAATTTTATTTGATTTGAATGAACGCGTTTAATCTGTCGAATGTCTGTTCAAATGTTCGAGAACGCGTTTAATCTGTCGGGTCGGTTGGAAATACTATAATACGGAAGACATCAACAGTTCAACAGTGCATTCTGTATACTTTGCATTTAACGTTGCACTTTTAAAACAAACGAAAATGCAAAATCAGTGCAACATGCAGGGAAAAGGTAGAATATTTTTTAACAAACGACAGCATTATATTTATTAACTTTTCTATTTTAGAGGAAAATGTTTTTATTTTTGATTAAAATTCTGATTTTAGTGCTGAAGATAAACACAACCTTTTATATTATGCAAAAAAGACGTGATAGGTTGGAGTCCGACATATTCAATTTCCCCAATAAAATGTTAGTTGCAATATCAGACTCTTGTGCATTTTGCTAGTTTTTAACAGGTTCGAAAGTTATTTGCACTTTATAAACTACCCTTGCGCGTTATGTGGAATCAACATTATTTATGACAACAAAACCAAAGGGGGATCAGCTGAGTGGGCTTGGTCGGACAACTGAAGAGGTGCAGCACGCCATGTGGTCTCTGATGGCACATAGGTCTGGGAGGTTGCCTTCAATACGAATTGAGGCGGCTGCAACATTCAGATCTTAGTTGAGCTAAAACCACGCATCTTTTTCCGCTGCAGCTGGACATTGTCGCTGCGACTTTATCGGCGTGAACTTTGCTTAGGTATGAACATCATGATCTAAAGAAAAACGTCTAGCGTTTAGTTGGGATATCCATGAGGCTTTATGGCAGGTATGTATTTTCCACTGACGTTCGCTGCATAGTTCTCTACAGACCGAACTACCACTTTCTAAGAGACCAGTAGAAGTCGGGATGTTTACGTCGTCGAATTTCACATTAGGTGATTACCGCTCCTCTGCATTCCATACAGTGAACAATGCGACTAAAGATTAAGAGGCGGATATTTTCCTATCCCTCGCATGCAAAAAGCGTGAGATCAGTGAGGTAACAGTTCGTTTTTTCATTTGTCATCCAGTTAAGGTCCTGACGCTAGAAATGTGCAATCATTAGAGTACGACATAATTTGTACGCCACTTGGTGGTACAGGAATTATAAGAGGGGTAGAGGTTAAACAGTGCCGGAGACATCACCCCGCCCTGGGGAACCTCCTGTTTAACTATGAGACTTCGACTTCCTGTTTCTAAATTCTTCATACGACTAGCGCCTACGAATATAGTTTAAGTCCCAACGTTTCAAACTAGTCGAAAGGGACGTGGCTTTTGACCGTGGTGAGTTCAAGAGTCACGAGGATCATCCTATCTTGGGCTGGTGATGGCGTGTAAAGCACTAATGTGCTGCTTGCGGAACCCTTACCGATGATCAGCACATGGGACGTATTAGATCAGGCTGGAGGGAGCAATTCGCCTTCAACATCAATAAGCATTGAGATTCCGTGTGGATCGTCGTTGATGACATGGGCCACATCGCCGAGGGTAAAGTGTGGTGGTGCCTTTTCGATTCGGAAAGTGTGGATATGACGCAATACTCTCCTTTTCGCCTTATCGCCCTGTATGTGCTTATTAAACACCGGTTAAATTATCTCGTGCACCGCATCGGATCTGGCTCCGAACGTGACCACTGTTAAATTATCCTTCCGGGGTTAGAGAACGATTTGACCGATGCCCACAAATGCCAATGTAAACCATTCTCCCGTTTTGAATGTGTTGCATTTTTTTCCCGGAGCACAACGAGGCGCGTTTTTATATGAAACACTTAAAAATCCGATGTTTATTTGTATGACATTTTTCCCTGCTTAATTAAGTGTTTTTTTTTAAATCTCCGCAGATTTTTTTGATTTTATACTATCACATATCCCTTCTCGTAAAAATGTACCCATTACAAATTCGTCGATAAGACGACTTGCTTGATTTTTTGTACAAAACACATGTTTGATAAAGCATGGTGTGTCATGTTTGATTTTTTTGTTAGAATGCTTACTCGTTTGAGGCCAACTCACATGTTAACCAAGAAATACTTGTTTAGTAACATGGAAAAAGCACAACCATCGAAGTGATTAGACGTTATAAAAATCGGGCAATAACAATGAAACACCTGCATGTACATTAGAACGTATCACTTTACAGGTAAACAAAAAAAGTTCGCCGCACACCTTCAAATATAAATTATTTTTGCATGGCAGTTTCGAAAAAAAAAATTTCCGAACGTATGGTTTGCGCTTTTACATTTCTTGTATGCAAAAAACAAAAACATATCTTAGCAAGAGTAAATAGATTTTTTGTGAGCTCCATTTGCTGATATTAGGTTGTAGCAACTGAGATATGATGGGTAAGTATTAGGAGATGGACACGAGGTCAATGGCTTTAAAAACAACAAAAATTAGCCTCTACAAGACAAAAACATCCTTATATCACACTTTAACATTCGATTTTAATTACCGATGATAGAACGAACAACTTAAAAATTAATCCCCTACGTTCGCCAAAATACAGAATAACACCTTTAAAGTTTTTCTGCTGCAATTATCGACATACTTTCTTTTCAAGAGTTCTCTGATTTATTATTATTAGAGTGGACCATAAGGGTAGTAGCAACCGAGATATGGTGGGTAAGTACTAGAAGAGGGTACTTAAGGTCAACAACTATTGCAGAAGATTTAATGAAAAAGCGCGACCCCTATGATCTTCAAGAAAATTATTTCATTTTCGAATCTGCTTTGCAAAAATTCTTTACATTCGAGGGTCTTATGTACATACTTATACATAAGTATGAAGTTTCCCGTTAAGGGAGATAAGAAAGTTTTCTCTAAAAAATAGTATAAGAAATCAATTTCTATTAATTTGAAGCTACCTTCTATTTCGACATGGGAAATAAATTAAAAGTCCCTGCTAAAAATGTAAAAGTGCTTTAAAAAATCATTATTCATTTTTTTTCCGACTTTTGCAGTTAGTCCCCAAGGATTTATTACAAAAGTTCAGGATAAGGGGACAACCCCATAAAAAAATGTCATTACCTCCAGAAAGATGCAGTCAAAATGAATATTTGGGCTATACAAAACGGGTTCAACTAAAACGCCAATAAAGCAACAAATGGATCTATGACAATTTCCGGCCACAAGAAATAGCGAACACCATTCACGGTAACGGCTTGGCCGACCTCATTTTCGAAGAAGTACGGCCAAACGACGCCACCAGCCCATTAACCGCAACAGTAACTCTTTATAGATGCATCGGTTTTTCAACAATCACTCGTGGATTCTTATATGCCCAAATGCGGCTATTCTGCTT